>CM068479.1:3872500-8872500 GCA_034769265.1 Remorina albescens
CAATGGTATGACAGCTAAACAAACCATTGCAAACATTATCTGAAGACTTTTGAAAGTTTTGGCAAAAAACTGATAGAATTGATAGCTTTTTTTCTCAATTGTAAATTTTCTGTTTGCTGACATTAACAACTGCTAGTGTCTTGCAGAATTTCTACTATGTCTAAATATAAGCAGTACATAAAGTGGTAACGTAATCAGTAGCTGGAAGGTTATATAAATATATATAGCATTTATATTTATGTTATTTATATGGCATAAAAAGACTGAAAAACGGCGAGCATACGTGTTCTGTGTGTTGTTAGTTACTAACAACACACAGAACAGAAATGATGATTTCTATTTTGGTCTTTGACATCAGGCAGCACTAGCTGTATTCATTCTGGATTAAATTTTTGATATGGACGAGGGGCACAGACAATTCAATCACAGTTTGCACATTAGTGCAAAAGAGCAGTGTCATGTCTTGCAACCCCTGCAGATGACCCACTGCCAAATCAGTACAGGAAATAGTAAGTGTTTATGACATTATTGCTGCACTGGCCATCTACTGGTTGGTCAGAGTTTCTGCACAGGCAGAAGTGGGATCTCAGAGAGAGCTGCATTTGTCACCGATTCATTGTGCTCCTGCCTGGCAGGTCCAAAGTGCTTATGACAGCATGTGTATTTGAAGTTCATTGCTCTCATAGGTCAATAGGGATGTCTTCAGTTATAGACTCCAATAACAGAGTTTACCATGTGAAAATGAGCAGAAAGACAAGGGAGAAGTGGGGAAAAGTTTAGAAAAACAAAATACATGACACATTGCTTGGTTGACTGAAGGCTGAATGCTGTTTCTCCATATCGTTCAGGCCAATCCAACACTACCAGAAAAGTTAAGACTGTAAATTGTTTTTTGTTTTTTTGTTTTTTTTATTGAGAGTTCTCTTTGGATGATTTTGAACTCTGGCTTAACTGTGTCGAGCAGAAAATAGTCCAGGGTGAGAGTTAATGAGAAATGAAGTTTCATGTTCAGTTGGCTATTGTTGATTAGGTTCGGTTGGAGTTGTCTGACCCCCACTGTCGCAATCAAATGTCCTTCCCTCAGGCAGCAGAGGAAGGAAACTTTTATGTGACATCTGGCTGTGGGCCTCGACCACCCAATGCTTTAATAAACCTCTTCTGTCACAATCACTGGTCTGAGTGATGGGAGGGTGAGCCCAACTGCCGCCCCACCATGTTCAGCTCCAGCTAGGGGCCCCTTTAGACAGGTCTGCTGGCCCCTCCCATGTGTAAGGTTCAACAGAAGGAATGCCTTTCTGCATTTTTTGGAGAAAGCTGCGGCACTTTGAAATTGCCTTAAAAACATTTCATTTCTATTTCCATTAATTCTTTATATCTGCACTTTGGCCTGAAAGTCAGGGTCTTAAAAGTACAATGTCCACTGACCCATGAAGGTGTCAAACTGATTTGCATCAGTCATTTACCAAATGAGATTTGTGCAATGTGCACTGTGGTACAGTCTTTGTTTTCAAAAATGATTTCCTATGAATGCTGATGTGATGAAGAACGATAGCTTTTTTTTTTTGTTAGTTTGTTTTGGTATTCTCTGGATTCAGCTGGTCAAAACCTCAAATCTTTGTCACAAGGTAATTTTCAGCACATTAAACAAACCAACCGGAAACCTCTTTACTAGGAAGTCGGAACAAAGTGCTGAGGAGATAGCTTTTAAAGAGGAGTTTGGATCTCAGGAAGGAGGAAAAAAGAAAAGTGGCAGTGAATCTATTTTAGCCCCAGCCAGTTATTCTGTCTGCTATTGAGTAACCAGCATCTGCTCCTCAGGAGACGGCGTTATCAGCCAAGCAGTTCTTGATTATGCAAAAGACAATCAGTGTTTCCTGACAGTGAAGAAGCAGTATATTTAAGGAGCTGTTGCACTGTATCATGTGGCTTTGTCTTAGGCATTAACTTTTTTTTTTCCATAAAAGTTTCACATTATGAGGATTTCTGTCACCTTTTGTATGAGACAGCTAATGATTTGTTAAATATTTTGGATATCTGGATTTGGTAACAGTATAATTTGTATTATGGTTTTAAGATGTCTTGGCTCTCATTTCATTTGTATCTTTCAGATGGCTATGTGAAAGCCTTTGTGCTTCTGGGTGCATCTTAACTTTAATGTTTGGAGGTGTTATGTAAACATGAACTTTACAGTCCCCCATAAGGTAGGATAAATGCTGTGTATTTGCTCTAAAGTTCAAGTAATTCATTAGATCATTTTTAGACACAAAATAACTGAATGATGAATGAATGCTGGAACCACATGTAATTTTGCAGATAGACAAAAACAAGGACATTTACTTCCCTTGTCCGTCTCTACTGTCTGTGCTCTGGTTTACCACAAACTTTGTTTGAGCTGACCTATCTTCTTTTCACATGACCAGTTGGAAGACTTGGAAGAAAAATCACGACTGCTCAGTATATCAGTTTTTGTTTGGGTTTTTTTTTTTTTTTTTTAGAACTAATATAAATCTGTGAAAGATACTTTCCACTCTCTGGGAGTGTCACAGTTTCAGCAACATAATTGTAACACAAAGTTAGAGCCTGGAGTTTCAGTTCAAGGTGTCTCTTGTCACATCCTATAATGTTTTGTACTTTTATTTTCACAACCTTTGTACCACTCTACCTGAGTGAAAGTAGGCAGATTTCCTAATTTGATAAGAAAGATATCAGTAATGTTGTACTTCAAAAAATCTTGGCTTCAATGCTACATGTTCAGTGAGCGATATATTGGTTTTGTTGCGATTTGTCAGTGGTCAGTAATGTAATACATTATATTTTTGTTTCTTTCTTTCTTTTTTTGTTTCCAGACAACAACATTTCAAAGAGTGCATCAGCTTCATTCATGAATGTCGCCTGAATGGTGGATCTTGTCTTGTTCACTGGTAGGTTTTTATATATAGTAAGCTGCTACTAGCTCATTATTGACAAGGTTACTGTGGATGTAGACCTTCAAATAAAGCACACTTCTGAAGATACAAACAAAAACAAACATGATAAGAACAAACCAGATTCGATGGGAAAAATTCCTTTTACTTTTTCTGTTGTTTACCCATTCCCAGTAAGAAATAAAGTGGGGAAACATTCAGCAGGTTTTATAAAGATGACCAAACCAACAATATCACCCTTATGTTGCTGCAGCCTTGCAGGTGTATCCCGCAGCACTACCATGGTGGTGGCCTACCTGATGACTGTCACACACTACAGCTGGGAGGAGTGTCTGTCTGCTGTCAAGGCTGTACGCTCTTTTGTGGGCCCAAACTACGGCTTCCAGCAGCAGCTGCAGGACTACCAGACGACACAAGTCTCAGAGGTACACACACAAAGGAACACAAAGACACAAGACTACAGAAAACATCCAGCCCCCTTTTTTTCCTCATTGCAATGTTCTACCCCTAGCTCCATGTTAAGTTAGCACACAGATGCATATCTGTGCATGTGCTGTTGCTGGTGGTTCAAAGCCACTTAGACATGCACAGGATATGATGCATATAACCATCACACTGTGCAGGCACACCGTGGTTAACCTCGCAACCGTTAATTGTGGCTATGTTGTTGTAATGGAACATGATATACCTGACACATGTGGTGGTCTTTCTTATGTGTGATTGTTTATGTGTCGTGTTTTTGCTTTTGTTTGTAACTGTGCCATTCCTGTCGAGCTCAACAAACAGTAAACCATCAATTGATGGCTACGGTGTTTTTGCTGAGATTTGCAGCTAAGCCTAAGTGCCTAAAACAAGAAACAAAACAGGTTAGGAGTCAGATATTCCAGCAGCATAAGATGACCCCAATGTATGAATCTTACTTTACCGGTGTAGGGTTTATATGCGTTCATTGTATTAGAAAATCTAATAAGTGATATATATTCCTATTGCTATTCCTATATTAATGTCAGCACTCAGAGCAATCCTCCTCCATTATACATTAAGGGCCATTGTCCTGTTTAAAATGCACCTTTAACTTTTCTTGTTAAGATTACAATCTAAGGAGCTTTTTATGGTACATAAACTGTAATTCTGCTCTCTCTTTTGCCCTTATCAAGGAAGTCAAACAGGTAGTTTAAATTTATGTCCAATCTGGTACGGAGAATACTTTTTTCCACTCAGAAAATTGTGAAGTAGTATGAGTGAGCACATGACAGGTGCACACATGCTTGCATTAAAATGCTAGTTAAAGCCACTAGTACTGGCATTGGTAAACCTTAACCATTGAGTGCAGAAGGGGAACTGCAGGGGGGGGGTTGCTAGGATTGCATCAGCTTGGTACTGCTCATCACGTGTTAAGCATTACTGTCAGCACCTTGCAACATAACATGGCTGAAAAAGAAAAAAATCATTGTTTGTAAATCTTGCACTGATTTCGAAGATTTCACGGAAAATGTTTTGGTTTTTTTTGTTTTTGTTATTTGTGCATTTCCCACATCAGTCTCAAATAGAAAGTAAGGAATCCTGAAGACGATGGTTAAATTTTGCTTTTTATGTGGCTGTAACAATAATATTTACTTCCAGAAAAATGTAGTGCACATCCAACCTTTAGAAAAATTCAACATGCTTTGTCTTGACAGCTGTCAGTACCACTGTGAACCTGAGCCAGCCATCCTGAACAAGCTTTGGTTTCAACTTTAAAGTTATGATTCAGCTTTGATAGGACAGATTTCTGATTGCAATGCCACCAAAATCACATTTGGCCCATCATCAACAGAATTTGGCCCATATTATGTTTTCATTAATCTCTTCGTCAGTCTAAATATGAAGCATCCAAAAAGGACTGTGGCCAAGATTCTTTTTTTTTTTTTTTTTTCAGAATGAGAGATGGTAGTTGGCAGAGTCTTGTGCAACACATCTGTCTGTTGTTTTATTTTTACACTATTTACTGTTAATTTACTTTTCCACTTGTCTTGAAATTATGACTCAGTGCTGTACTGTTTATGGTGCCATTGAGAATACTAATTCAAGGAAGCTGACTGACTTACTTTCTCACTCACTCATCTTCTACCGCTTATCTGTTTCCGGGTTGTGGGGGGTGCTGCAGCCTTGGGCAGGGTACACCCTGGAGGGCCAACATACAGAGACAGACAGAGACAAACAACCACTCACACTCACAATCAGACCTACGGACAATTTAGAGTCACCAGTTAACATAAACATGATGTCTTTGGACGGTGGGAGGAAACCCATGCAAGCACAGGGAGACCATGCAAGCTCTGCACAGAAAGCCCCTAGGCCCGGGATCCGAACCCATGACCTTCTTGTAGTGGGGCTACAGCACTAGCCACTCTGCACCGTGCTGCCCTGGCTTACTTTCACTTCATTGTATTACTGAAATAATGAACTATTTCATAAAGTAAAGTTTTTTTTAGACCACCTGGTGTTCCTGAACTAACGCTGAAGATGCAAGTCTAGTAAGAATAAATGTCACAATATTTAACTGATTTAAATTAATAAATCTTCTTCAGAAGCTTTTACCAATAGCTGCTGAAAGCTCTGTAGCTATAAGTAATGAGCACTCTTCCCTTTGTGTTAAGCAAACAAAGTTTTCCACATGTAAATAATGAAAAACTGGCAAATGAGGAATTATATTTTAGTCGCTCTGGCATTATATTGTTGGTTTTTGTGAAACGACTGAAACACCTGGATATGGCGTACAGTGCCAATAAAGTGGCTCCACAATTAAATCAGAAGATTTAATTTAATCTCTCAAGAGTTGTAGTCTTTCAGGCAAATGACCGAGAGCTTAGTCTAGTTTCTAAATCCCACAAAGCACAGATGGAGCCTTTAGTATGGGGGTTTTACAATGTCCTCTCTTGAGAACTTTAAAATTTGCTTTTGTTGTTCACAGAATATAATTTTTGGTGAACCTACTTAATTTAAACTTTGCAGTACACTTATAACACTTTATTGCCACTTGTAGCACACTGTGGTTTCATTAGTAGATTTGTTCACCAACTGTTGGAATAGCTTGGAGATATATATATATATATATATGAATATTGGTGGATTATCCTGCTTTTCGCTATCTGAGACAACAGCTCTGTGCAACTGCATTTAGACAGGTTTTTTTTAATGTAGGTAAAATGTTCATGTCATGAATTGCCAAGATGATAAAAATAGAGTAAGTTGAATATTTTTGAAGTGGAGGTTTTCCTTAATCAAAAGTGGGAGAGTAAGATGAGTGAAGGGGAAATTCTGAGTGTCAGGTGACTGTGTAGGCAGGAATACCTGCAGTGAGACATTTCCTGAGAAGTATTTTACTCAAAGCCTTCTGTTCTGCCCTTTCCTCATGTCTAAAAGCCTGTGCAGGCCATTCTTTCTATTTATCATCTCTTATTTGGAAGTAACTGATATTTAAATTATTATCAAGACATACAGTTTGTTGTGTTTTTCAGACATGTTGAATTCAGTTGAAAGAATGAAACCTACTTTTCACGAATGCTTTTTTTAAAATGAATAGAGAGGTAAGATTCTTCACTAAAAAGAAAGATTTTAATCTAAGCAACTGATGAAAACTCAGGTCCTGTTGAAACCTAAATTATGAATCTAGACAAACAGACCCAAAACATCAAGTACCAATTATATAAATGAATAATTAAATGAATAGAAATAGCTAAACTATTTATGACCATAAAGATGCACATAATACATGCAAATTAAGATGAAAAATCCTGAAGGGAAAAGGAAATATTCCGCATATGCTTTGTGTCTGCATATTCCAGTCTACATGTTCAAATATGTGGAATGAAGTTTGAATACTGTATTTCCTCTAATAGTGGCCTCCATTCTGATAGATGCCCAGTCTCTATTAATAGCTGGTTGCGTTGGCGATTTGCACAAACGCTCTCTAATAAACGCCTCAGTTTTTTTGGGGGGCAACCTAGGAAAAATGAAAAAAAGTTAGTAACACTAATTGACTGTAGCTAAATTACTATGATATCATGAAGTTAAGTTAACACAGTTTGCAGACATGACAGTTGTCAGATGGTGCAAGTTGACCATGGAGTGTAAAGAGAACATTATCATGTAACTTGAAATCTTTCCTCTCTCCTCTCACCCCCAGTACCGAGCATGGTTACAGTCAGGTTTCCGGCCAAGTCCATTCAATGACCAGGAGCAGGTGGGGGCTCTGTTCAGCCAGTACACTGAGCAACAGGCGAGTCAGAGGAGAGGAGCAGACCAGCGTTGGATAAATCAGGGTTTTGGTGCTCTACCGTCTGACCCTGACAACTCTGAAGGCAGCAGCTGAAACGTTTGCCGCGGGCCACAATAAAGTCATGTCTGTCCTTCTATCTTGAAATGGCAGTAGCTAAAATTCTGTACACAATTCCGAATCAACCCCTAAATTATATCCAAATTTAAGAAAACATAGGGTGAAGCAAATGTCCCCTATAAGCCAAGTCTATCTTCATGTTACTTTATCAGTGTCAGTTATTTTAAGCAGTGGAGGTTGATTTAGAATTGAACTATTGACTATGTTCACTACCAGAACCTCCCATACCACCTTTGAGTGTGCAGCCAGAGGTACTGGTGCTCACAGACACCTTACTCTAAACACCTCAGCACCTTATCCATGATGATTACACTATATTTCCTTGTCATCACTTTGCACCTGCACTGTTCAGCTTGTAAGCCTTATAAATGTGGCTGAGCAGTGCTGTGCATTTTGCCTCTAATTATGAGAGCGACCAGTCTGTGCTGGTGGAAAAAGAAATTCACAAATCTAAAAACAAAATTGACTGCAAATATTCTGTCCAGTCACTCTCATGTGTACCAGTTTGCAGTTGTCAAGCCACTAACTGGTTAACACTCTGATCACTGAAGTTTGAAAGTTAGCTTGCTTGTTGGGCTGAGAGCATATAATATGTGCATTTTTTTTTTAAATGTACATGCCACTGATAACAAGCATTACTGCCTGTCAAATGTGTAGACACAATTGACGTTGCATGCACCATTAAACTATACAATCATAAAACAATGATGCTGACCATTTACACGTCACAATTAATACATAAATGTTGCACATCACTGCCCATGTAGTAAACAGCTATTTTTTACACCCAGTTGAATGCCATTCTTTTTGTGTAGCCAGTACTTTTTGTTTCATCTGGTTCATTTCAAACCATGTGTGAGAAGTATCTCAAGTGTCTGCAATGGAATCCGTCACCAACAAACCACAGAATAATTTAGTGACTTGGTATCAATTGACATTGGTGGCTAGCTGGAGAGAAAAAGGTGTAAGCTGGTTCTTATAGTTCCCAGAAGTTCCCAGCAGCTCCTTCACAGCCGACACTACTGCTGTGCAAGTGTTTCTTATCAGGCAGAGAGGCAGTTCAAAAGATAAAAAAAAAAAACAAAACAGCCCGACTCTTTGTAATCTATCCATATTCAACTGATATCACGTAAGACAGGAATTGGCATTGTTTCATATCAGGGCCAGTTAGAGACGTGCATCTAAGATCAACATTTGGAATAAGTTTCAAAATTGTCAAGTTTCTTTAACTAATATATAACAAAGGAACTACATGAAGAATAGCTGAGTAAAACTATATCTACATATGAAGGATCTCTTTAAGCCTTACTGATTTTACCAAAACTCTGGTTTATTTTTTTTTTATCTTTTTTGCAACAAACCAGATTTTGAGGGAATATGAGTTTTAAAATCATGAGTACCATTAATATATATATTTTTTTTATTTTATATTTATGGAGGGTTTCATTTTTGTTTGTTTGTTTTTGTTTTTATAATAAAATGCAGTGATTGATCAAATTGTAGAAATGCTAATAAACCTGCACTATCAACACCATGGTGTGTATCTCTGTGTAATAAAAGAAATCCTGGCTAGAGAAAATTAGCATATGCAGTATGTAGGTGGTGTTGAAGTGAACAGCTTCCCTGTAAATCAGCTGCTTGACTGAAGTGCTGCATACATACCAGAATAGTTTTTCCAGTTTTCTTACTTTTTGTTTTTACTATAAACTGAAACAATAACTTAAAAAATTAAACTGTCATACATAGGAATGGGTGTCTTGTCTGGTATTCTGTGTCATGTAATGATACATAATCACAGCAATTTTAAGTTTAAACTGTAAACTAAAGTTTACAAAGGAATAAAAGAAAAAATCAGGCTGCTCACTTTTGATAGCGTTCACCACAGCAGAATGGACATCTGACTTTAGATAGGACAGCAAGCCAGTATATTCCACTTCTAAAATGAACGTGAGAGGTTAAAATTATAAAATAAAATTAAAAAAAACCCATCAGATTAAGGGACATGGCATTCACACAAAAAATATATATTCTGCTGTAGAGATATCTAAAAAAATCCTCAATACATACATTTTAAACACTTTCCTCCATAAACATGATTCCTGTGGTGCAGTTCCCCCTTTGCTGCTGAGACACCTCGTAGCAAGGTCTCTAATGAAACAGAAACACTCCTAGCATCAGAACATCAATTTGCTCTCATTAACCTGCCAGGAAATAACGACCTGTTTCCTTGGAACAGGTTTCTGTGAGAAAGTCTAAGGGGTTGCATTTCCTCAATTCCCAGTGTCTCTCAATGCTTTAGCTTCTAAATTGCAATTACCTGAAATTGAAACTATAATAATATTCACAGTGGAAACCGTATGTGCTTATTCTGAGCTTTTGTGACAGGAAAACCCAAGTGAACAGACCTTCAAAAGCCAAGGTATAGAGGTGTTCACTCACAAACAAAACACAAAATCAGTCTTCCTCTAGGTTTAGCAAAAGCTAGTAATGAATAGGAATACATTTGGACACTAACTCATATATTTCAGTCTAATTGTTGTCATTATCATACTATCAAGTGAATATATTAATTTAAATGGGTTTATTGAACTGAATACTGGTGGTGGATTTTTATTTTTCTTTGTCAGATGCAGATGGACAAAACTGGCAAACTCATTCGATGAATCTTTTGCACCACATCCATGTTTATCTCTCAAAACGTACATTTTGGGAAGCCACTAATTATTTTAATCATTGAATTCTCATTTTACTAGAACACAGGCTGGAATAGGAGAATGTTTGATATTTTTGTGTGAAAATGTATTGAAACGATTATAAAATTTTGAAACCAGTTGATTCTTTTCTGTCAGCTAGTTGAATTTTCTGCAGTTTGACTAATTAACAGCACCAAACCAGACCCAACAGACAACCACTGAAATACTATGACACTTTGGTGGGAAACAATAAGAGTGCATGAGAAGCAGTGTCAAAACAATGAAGCTATATGAGTCACACTATAATATTTGACTCACGGGCCTCAGACAACATGTAGGTGATATAAAATTATCAAATTTCTTTTCTAAGTCTATTGTAAAGCCCCTTTTGTATATGTGAAAGAGTCCATTATTCTTGATATCATGTTGTACTTGTTGTATGTGTTTTATATTTTCTATTTGATAATCATATTTTCCTCTTTGATAATAGACAAGTCTACGTCCCAGAAGAGTTGGTGTAGTGAAATCATCACCCTCACACAAAAAACAGGCTTGTGTTTGAGGTGTGCGTGTGTGGGGGGGGCAGGTTCCTCCACTGTGGAGCTCAGAAATCCCCCACACTCTAGAATTGTGAGTCTCTAGAGTGTGGGGGATTTAACTTGTGACTGCGGATTTATTCAGTTCACCGCGTCTCCTCAGCGGGGGCATCGCTTGTGTCAGGCCATTTCTTGTAAATTCACACAGTTAGGAGAAAAATACTTCCGTGCTGGGCGGGGCCTACTGACACCTGAAGGCGCTCATTGGTCGATACGAGGGGACCGCTTCATTCACAATACAAAGCGTAATAAATTGGATGGTATGTGCTGGTGACAGCTCATTTGATTAGATCTCACAGTCGTCCGTCGACCTGTGAGGATAGCACACACAGACCCATGAGCGCAGCTCCTTGTCAGACTGTAAGTGTGTTTACTCTTCATTTCTATTTTAACCATGAAAGATGAAAGTAAAATAAATAAATAAAAACCGTCCCTAATTTATGATGAATTATATAAATTGTCTCAAAATATGTTAAAAGTCAGAAGTAACATTTTGTAACGCTGCTGTAATGAATTATATCCTTCTTTAGGTACAAGTAAACGAACAAGCGATTTAAAAAAAAAAAAATCAAGATGTCAAACTCTGGAGGTCGCAGACTGAAGCAGTGGCTGATGGAGCAGATTCAGAGCGGTCAGTATTGTGGACTGCTGTGGGAGGATGAGAGTCGTACCATGTTCCGAATTCCATGGAAACACGCAGGAAAACAGGATTACAACCAAGAAGTAGACGCATCTATTTTCAAGGTTTGGCAGCACTTTCGTGTAGTCTCAAGAACACTGTATTATGATTTAATAGAGATTGACATTGGGTTTAACCTGCAGCGCACTATCTTGATAAAAGGTGTTTAGGACTCAATTTCGTTTCTTCAATTCGGGTTCTTTAGTGACCGGTGGAAAGCATAAGATAGTTTAACTTTTACTATATGTAAATGTACATTATTTTAAAACAGTAATATAACTATCGCCCAGAAAGTGTTATTTTCAGACTAAAATGTTGCATTGCATGTTACACACATTCTGTCTTTCTTTCTTTTACAATACTATAGTTAATCATTTTTTCCCCTTCCACAGGCCTGGGCTGTGTTCAAAGGAAAGTTTAAGGAAGGGGACAAGGCTGAGCCAGCCACATGGAAGACCAGGCTCCGCTGCGCCCTGAATAAAAGTCCTGACTTTGAGGAGGCGACAGAAAGATCGCAGCTGGACATCTCTGAGCCCTATAAAGTTTACCGCATTGTGCCGGAGGAAGAACAGAAGCGTGAGTTTGTGTTATAGCTTTTGTGTCGCTATGTTATAGTCCTCGGTAACTTTTTTTAAAAGCCAGCATTTATAACCTCCAACAGACATTTTTGCTGATAGCTATTCTGTAAATTATCATTAGACAATGCATGTTGCAGAATAAAATTGCATGTATAATGCAAAAGAAAGAAAGAATGTGTGTAACAAGCAACGCAACATTTTAGTCTGTTCGTACCATGAGAATTTAAATGTATAATTCTATTACCCACAGATGGAAAAAGCTCAGCAATGACCTTGGCAGCTACCACCAGCTCTGGTGATATCACTGACTGCAGCCCTGCAGAAATAGAAGAGATCATAAAAGATGTGAGACTGCTTCTCACTCTAAAGCATTTATTTTCATCTCTCACCTCTCTCTTGCTGCCTGCTGTCACATCTGTTTCTAAATGTACTCTACTTTTCATTTCCACTGTGCTTTTGAGTTACTTTTTTTTTTCTGACCCCACTGACAACACTTGTTGCATAGTACAGACCCTCCTGCTTCCTCTTCA
This sequence comes from Remorina albescens, assembly GCA_034769265.1. NCBI lineage: Eukaryota > Metazoa > Chordata > Actinopteri > Carangiformes > Echeneidae > Remorina > Remorina albescens. The sequence goes on from CM068479.1 coordinate 3,884,879, forward strand.
TGTTTTTGCAAAAGTGCTGTTGATGTGGTTTATTCACAACAATCTATTTTGTTGTTTTATTTTCCAGGAAGAAGTCTGCAGCATCCAGGCCAGTCCAGAATATTGGTCCCAAGGCAGCATTAATAGTAAGACAACTTTTTCTACATACTAATTAAATATGGCTGTTCACAGTTCTGTCAGTGTTGTTGTTCTATGTTTGCTGCGGTGTGTCTGCCTTTTAACTCACTTAAGAGGGACTCTTAGTTCCATTTGTGAGAGATATGAGCTTTAATGTCCACAGTGGAGAGCTCAGAGATAGCACTGGGTGCTAAATAGAGGTTATTTGCTTGTCTGTTGAATTCTGCAATGGAGGAATTGACTAACATCCTGTTAAGCTTTGCTGACTATGTTGATTATTTCTTTGGGAGATGTGCTAGTCCTGCGTATTTCTGATGATGCAGCAAAATCATGATATGACACTGTGGTTGTGTCAAAAAAGCGCCTTACCTCACTTCTTTCTCTTCTAATTCACAGCTTTCTCAACGCACCAGGACCTTTTGCCATCAGGCTCTATAGGCACAGGTATTTATATATATATATATATATATATATATATATCATAATAACATCAGATCAACAATCAAGTATTGCTTTAAATAATAGATAAAAAATGGAATCTATGCAATTTATATCAATATTTTTGTGAGCTTCGCGCACATTCATTTTTATGTTCTCCTCTTCAGCTTTCTCCCAAATGATGATCAGCTTTTACTATGGAGGGAAGCTGATGTCTAACATATTGGTTACTCATCCTGAAGGCTGCAGGATTTCCCCTCAGCAGCACCTGTGTCGGGGTGCCCTCTACAGTTCAGACAGCATGCAGAGTGTCAATTTTCCCCCAGCTGAGCTCATTGAGATTGACCGCCAGCGCCATGTGACACGCAAGCTCCTGGGCCACTTGGAGAGAGGTGTGCTGGTCCGTGCTAACCAAGAGGGCATCTTCATTAAAAGGCTCTGCCAGAGCCGTGTGTTTTGGAGCGGGCTGGGAGAAATGGGCTCACAATACAGCCCAGTCCCTTGTAAACTTGAGAGGGATGCTGTCGTCAAGATATTTGATACAGGAAGGTTTTTTCAAGGTGAGCCTTGATGTGTTTTCAGGTATTTAAAAGCTCTGAATATTTAAAGTCAAAGCATATCAAATGCATTTGTTATCAATGCTTAAAGTCAAGAAAATGACATGGGATTGATATTTTGTGTTGTCTGATCAGCTCTTCACATACCTTTACTTTTCCAGCTCTCCAATTGTACCAGGAGGGTCAGTTTCCTGCTCCTGATCCGACAGTAACTCTGTGTTTTGGAGAAGAACTCCATGATCTGAACAATGCCAAGAACAAACTGGTCATTGTGCAGGTAAGTTCGGTCAAGTCAAAGACTGCGTCTTACAGACACATAAATAACAGTTCTTTTCAACATAGATTTGGAGTCTTGACACTTTGACATAACAAAAACTCTTTCTGTGCCCTCTCCCTTTGACAGATCACCATGGTGAACTGCCAGCACTTGCTGGAGGCAGCAGTGAACATTCGCCGCTCCCAGCCATACAGCAACAACTCAAACCTGGATATGTCTGATGCTATAGCCAGTGACCAGATGGCCCGCATCTACCAGGACCTGTGCAGCTACACTGGACCCCAGAGGTCAGCCTGCTACAGGGACAACGTGTCTATCACTGTATGAACTGAAAGCCTCTTGGAAATGGAAATTTTCTCAGATTTTTAAGCATATATTTACATTGAAAAATAAATCTTTACATTATATTACGGATAGGTTTTACTATCAATGATCTTTGTTATATTTTTTTATAAAATTAAATAAAGCATCTTTATACTGAAGTGTACATATGCTTTTCTTGATATAATCATATTTTTTAAGTGATTTTGATTGTTGAATTATTATTAAAATGCTCTCAGCAATTTTCTAAAGCATACTGTAGCCTTTTTGGATTTTTTACAGTCCAGGCAGTCATATCAATCACTAAAATACAGTACTAAAGTCTGTGTGTAGGAATTTTTCAGTTTGGGAAATCTATCGATCTAGAACTTATACACTATACTTATTAACCCAACTACACAAGGATGACATACTGTAACTTGACAACAACAAAAGCAAACCAGAAGTTCCTCATGCAAGTCCCTGTGACTTGTTTTTAAAATTGTACTAAAATGCAAATGTTATACAGGAAAAAAAACTTTTTTGACAAGTAATTGTACATGATGTGCGCAGCATATTATATGTTTGCTTGTTTTAGTTCTTAATTGACTTGACTATATCAAGCTTGATGGATCAAAAATGCAACTCAACATTACTGATTTAACGTCTGCACCATTACACCAAACAGAACATTGTAAATCTCTTATTTAAATTTAGATTTATATTGACATATCCGCATCAATTAATCCAGTTCATGGTGAATCTTAATAGGTGTTTGGCATCTTCATCAGAATTTGAAATTTTACTAGTGGTTTGAACAATGCGTGACTGCATAAAATGAAAATCGTAATGGAGTTGAAGAGGTTTAAGTAAACATTAATCTGGCATTCATCCAGACAAATAAAGCATATGATATGAACTTGAAATTTCATCTTGGCCAGCAAGGAATTACTAAAGACTTGACTGAAAATATGGGTAAAAGAAAAAAAAAGATTTGATAAGAAAGGCACTTAACAGTTTTGACGGTTGTACAACAAAGCACTGTCTTATACAGGGAACTCCTCCACGACTGAGACATTTAGTATGTAGTCATTAAGAATGAATCCATTTTGGATATCACTTTGGCACAGAATGATGAAACCAAAACAATGCATGAAACTAAAAGAAGGATCTAAGCTACCTAAGATTGGGAAACTTACAGACATTGCATTTATTATAACTCTCTTGAGTAACAAAGAAATGAGAGAAGAAGACCAATGGCCCCAATTGATTAAATGAGTCACAAGGAGACACTGACATCCCATCTTCTTCATCATCCCTTCATCCATGTCTCAGACAGTTGGTCATCAAAAGGCAGCAGGCAGATGACAGTGTTATTTCACAACGAACTCACGGTGACAATATTGACAAGGAAGTGTGTACAACATATTTGGATTTAACACACACACATACAAACAAAACACAAACAGTTTCAGTTCCTGGTGATCATTGTAAATGCTTCCATACTGTACATATATCACTGCTGTAAGATGAAATGAGAGGAGAGGTTTCATTTCTTTGGTTTCAGAAAATTGCTGAAATGCATGACAGTAAAATAAAAATAAAAAATAAAAAATTAACAAACAAAACCAATAGTGTTACTTGATAGATTAGCTATATAATCACAATTTGTAGGAAGCAAGGTTGGGTGGCTAAGCTTGTTTTTAGTTATGCTTTAATGACTCATAGAAAGATCACATTGTGAGAGAGGTCATGTGTTCTTCATATGATTTCTGGATAAAACCTTTCACTCAAATTAGAATATTTAATGAATGGTTCAGTGAATAAAACCACAGCTGGAATGTTGTGTGACTATTTGTGTAGGCTTTTGTGAGTATCTTTCAGTATGCGGTTATTGATATAGGGGAGTTCTGTCTGAGTTCCACAGAACAGGAACTTACTTCAAAAACTGTCACAGGAAACTGATTTTACCACTCCGCTAATAGCATGTCTTAGACGTCTAAGACTGGATTACCACGATGTATTTTTCATACACAAAAAATATACATGACATACTAAGAGAGATAACTACTGTGTTTGTAAATATGGAATAACAGGCTTGTACAATAACTGCATGCTGGTTACTTCGAACATAATATAACAAAAATCTGCAACCTATATGTCTTAACCTTTTGTGTCTTAACCTCATTAAGATGCCCTTAATGAGGTAAAATGTGTTGATTTAGATATAGTGGCAGACAGGCAGTGCCCTGTTCTTGTAAATGTGCTCTATGTGTCCTGTACAGGATTTGTCTGACAAATGATTTCATCATTGTTTGAGTTGCATATCTTACCAGACATGGGAATGTTCCAAACACTTACACTCAGAATATTGGTCTATGTTGGTACTGAATATATTTGTACTGTCAAGATATTCCACCGAGAGATGAAGACCAACAATGTTGAACTGATATATAATAATAGTTGGTCTAAACAAAGCTTAATACCCATAGTCATATTTATCTCAACCACAAATCTCAGATTGGTGTCCGAAAAGCACATTAATGAGCCACATTGCTGCTCTTTTCCTCCATTTTAGGCAATGGAGTTTATTTTGAGTCATTCCCACATTCACCATTCTGTGACTGTGAATTCCTGGTAGCAAATTAAATCCCCAGCAGAAAGTAATAAATATACAATGAAATCCTGTTTTAACAATATCATGAAAATTGACAGAGCCCAGCAATTTTAGATCACTATTTAACCTATTATTGAAACTAAAAGGGTATTTAGAGGCTAGAAATTACATAGTTTTCAATTTGGGAAACTATAAGCTTTTGATGTATTTCTATTACAACAGAAATGTTATTATTATTTATTTTACTCCACAGTATTTGTCTGACCCCTCTGATATAATCAGAGCACAAAGACATCAATAACATGGGATAAGATAAGATATACTTTTATTGTCCCCGTGGGGAAGTTTTTGGACTCCATCCAGCTGCAGTTTACAGAGTAAACAGAATAAGAAAGAAAGGGAAAATTAAACAAGAAAGTGCAGCAGCGACATACTTCGCAAAAGTAAGTATATATGTATAGAAAAATATATACATAAGATATATATAAATATATACACAGAAAAGATGTACATAATAGCGTGGAAGATGAACGCAGATCTTCCACAATCTAAAATATCATTATGTATTTAAACTGACGGATTAAAATGCTGTAATTCTTGAAGTTTAATTCCATGGTTTTGAGCTTATGGGAATGCTGGTGGGAAGTAAAAGCGTCTAAAACCTTGGGATGGAGAAGGAAGCATTTTCCAGAAAGATTACTTTTACTTCTGATGCCCGGTTTCTGGGAAATGCTTTTATACTTTTACTTTTGAATTTTGAATACCATCTAGCATAATAGTTGTGTTGCTGTGGTATTTTTACGTTTGACTTTTTGCCACCTCTTCAGGGAGCAAAATTGGAGGAGGATGAGGCATATGCTTGTTTGAATTTTTGCAAACAGCCTCTTTTCTGCTAAAATTTCTAGTGTCTGCAATGTGGTTCTCTTTGTATTGCAACATGTCTTTGTGGCGTCTGAGGCTTCCCACAATAAAACATTAGAGACAAGTGACAAACAGAACTGATGTCGTCTACATATGTAACCATGGCCATCTGCTCCATAACATTTCAATTTAATACTCTAGAACCTTAACAGAAGCAGGACTTATTATAAAAGCAGTGATTCGAGGACATCAAGTAAAAGAGGAATAACCGCAATTTGTAAGCTTTTTCCGATTGGTTAAAAGGAATTACTTTGTCTTTTCTTGGTTTCTGACTTGTCTGTATTGCTGACTCTTCAGTCCTCTAAAGTGTTTGGTTTTATGCTCAGCAATCAATTTCATTGATTTACTGCCTGTATCAGCTGAAATTTAATGCAAATCATCACAGGTTTGAATAAACAAGAGGAGTTCAAAATCTAGTATATGGCTGGACATAGTTTAGTGATGCTGTTTGAAAACTATTGTAAAACAGCTGTAGATAACTGACATCATCCCCCTGCACAGCTCAAATCCTGTCTTTATACCTGCAATATCATCTGCCAAAATCATCAAACATCTAAGCTAAAGACAATCACTGTGCTGTGATATCAGCCATATTTATTTATGCAATGATCACTCGTAAAGAAGAATCTGGAAGAATCACAATATTCTTAGGTACCCCCGACACAGGGAGTCTGTCTGGGATCCACAACAGTTTTCAAGAACAGTTTTTTTTTCTCAAAAAGTGTCTTTATCTACCTCAGTCGAAGAAGGGAAGACAGCTTTGTATTTGAGGGCTGCAGGATCAAATGTTTTGTAGGCCATGTTAGCGTCACTCTGATTCCTTTAACAAAAGGAAAATGGGATTTTTTTTTCCATGGGCTCTAGGATTACCACAAAAAATTATATCTGGGACAAGGGAAGGTTTGTGATACCAAGATATTCTGTTTAAAAGACGACACAAAAAAATCCCCAAACTTTGTAAAGAGCCAAACAAATTTTCAGGGTGAAGGACTCAATCCTGTGGCTTCATATCAGGGGCAGGCCTGATTTCTAGTTTCCCCTCTTTTATAGGTACTATTAGTGATCAAACTAGTATTTTTAGCACAGCCTTTTAGTACAGCCTTGTAAAAGTTTCAAATTCATTGTTGTCCACTTTTTCAGTGAACTCCTTTATTTCTCATTTATTTGGGCAGCCATAGTCAGAACATAGCCTGCAATGATATGCACGCTACCTGCTGAGCCACTGAAGCACCTCAGAAACGCTAAACTTCTTCACGCCCTTATGGCTGTGCTGATTTGCTGCAGTAAGCGTGCTGACTCGTTTCCACTTGTGTGCGTTTACATGATTTTCAGTTTCCTCTCTTTCTCCCTCTGCCTTTTCTCCTGTCTCGCTCTTGTCCTTCTGTATATTTTGGTCACTCGCTCAGTGAGTAATGAAAATGAATGATTAAAGGGCTGGACTTGCCGTTGTCGATCCCATAATAACTTCTTTAAACATTCATTTATAGTATGACTTACAAAATTTGTTGTATGTATATATATATATATATATATATATATATAGAGAGAGAGAGAGAGAGAGAGAGAGAGAGTGAGACAGCATTTTTAGTAAGAAAATTTGTCATTTGACTGACTATTAATTATAGAACTTATCAATACTGAGTCAGGTATTAAAGGCAAATTGTATGGTTGGAAGTTGTGATTTACCCTGAGCAGGCTGTGTTATACAAGCCGTGCTGTTGAAGGCGTCAGTGGTGTCTCTGGGGACTATGCTGGTTTAGAATCAGTGTTGCTGAGATTAGAATAGGCATCCAGAGAGGAACTGGGAGAGCAGTGAAAACGCAGTCAGTGGAGACACAGGTGGATGGAGAGCCCACATCCTGGGACACAGAGAGAAAGCCACCTAACCACACATGTTGTGTACACACATGCACACACACACCATGGTAGCCACTGATCAAGGATCAGATCCTCTAATCAGTATCAGTTCATGTCCTTCAAGTCAAAGGTCCCTGTAGCCTTGCACCTATGGAGGGCTTCTCTGGTGTTAATGTTATGAGATAAGGATCTGTAAAACCTGCCATAAATTAAGGTACGACTAGACTAAAACTTAAATCAATTTCCGCATAAAAGACAGCAAGGCAAGTTCAAAGAAATATGAATAATGGGAAACTGTGTAACATGGCAGGAAGGATTTGATGTTTAAAAGGGAAGAGAAGGAAGTCTGCTTATTTACAGGAAAGGCGTTTATTGTAAATCTCCCACTAGTGTCAAAATATAATAGTATCAACACAAATCTGCTTTCCCTCAGTGTTCACAGTCTTCCAGGTTCAAACATTTTATTAGCTTGAGATCAGGCATCCAAAGTATGACACAATAACAACACAAAGGTTGGTTTTGTTTTGTTTTTTTTCATTGGGGGACTCACATGTGACTTATCTCACAGGGACATTTATATGTTCAAAATGAACATCAGGGGTCGCGTCATTTAACCAATAAAATAATGATGTAGGTATGTACAATATGTAAACTGTGTTAGTACACAACATCCAAAGCAACCACTGGATGGACTGTGATGACAAAACACTTGGCATATTGTATCTAAATCACTGAGCAATGGCTGAAAAGTGTATTTGCCTGCTAGTTGGTGCTCTCTAACTAGAGTGATCCCTGACCGAGTGATCTCTCTCTGGACAAGAAACACAGGAAGGAGCCCAGGAAGATGATCCAGCACACAACTTCTCTCTTTAAAAAGAGGAACAGTTCATATACGGGCTTGCTGCGGAAAAAGATTTAGACAAATCATTTGTAAACTTCAGTTTATGGGAGTAAAGCATGAATGGGAGGGAATTCAGCCAAATGTGGTGACAAATGTTTGGAATTTTTTTTTTCCCAGTGTGCTGAAAGTTTTAGATGAGATTAAGTGTACACCTTAAAGTTTTTGTTTTCATTTTCTGTATGGAGTTCATTCGTCACACATTCAGCACAACAGTATTCAGTCTGGATGATACTGTCACTTTTCATTGCTTTGATTGAAAATGCCTGTCATCACCATATCTTTCAAAAAACATTACGTAAATGATGGTAATGAAGAAGACTACCAAATAAATCAGTCTGCAAAGAGATCCTCTCCCATTTGTTTTGTTAGAGACAACATAGAACTGCAGCTGGTGCATATGCCTATAGTACAGTGATTATGTATACTTTTGTATTGCATTGCTGGCATAGTTAAGTTTAATTTTTTGCACTTGGAGTAGCTTTAGCACACTAGATTTCCGATTCTTTTAGCTGAAATATACCCCTGAGGTAGGAGTATAATGCAAAAAATAAAATGAAAAATAAATTTTTTGGTATACGGAAATAAAGTTTTTTTTTGATGACAGTTATCTTGTTGAAAGAGAAATGTTGTCAGTGTACTGAATTGATTTGGAAAAATTGATTTTGAAGTGTACTTGTAAAGTCAACTGTGAAAAGAGTTTTACAAATTTGATCTTATCATAAAGAAATCCCACAGAAATAAAAGAAGAAAACAAACAACAACAAAAAACCCAACACTTCCTAGTAATGACCATGTTGAAAGTTTCAAGTGGACTCTTCAAGATGGTTTAACTAAAAAAAAAGACACCTTAGGTTCCTTGTTTATACAGGAATACTGATGTGTTTTTATAAGTAACATCCATGCATGGTGAACTTTTGTTTCAAGTTAAAGTAAAACAAAACTAATCAGAAGTAAAGATGATGGATGTTGAGGTGGAGGGGAAGACCAGGGTGGGGTGACAGTCCCTGGGGAACCAGTGCAAGTGGAGCAAGAGTGCTGCATCGTGTCTGTGTGTGTGTGTGTGTGAGAAAGTATGTGCACATGCAAAGTACCAAAGTGACGGGATGTGGGTAGCCAGAAAGGTGATAGTTGTGTGACAACAAATACCTGAAAAATAGAATTACTGCTGTCTAAACTGAGAGTACTCATTAATAACTAACAAAATTTACAGGAAAAAACTGTTGCTTGAAAATAAGCCTCTTTAAAATTACTCATGTTTTATGATTCTGTTTATTCACACAAAAAAGGGTTCAACAATATTTTGAACATTTGATTGAAAAAAATCTGTTTGTGGATTCATTTTTGTGATTTTCGATTATGTGTTAAGCCATAATCGATTGAGCAAAAAACCTCTGTGGTTTGAAACAGTGTTTCCAAATATACCGTTAAACCGACTGGTTAATGATTACGCAACCTTTTTCTGAGGAAGAAGCCATACACTGGCCAGACAACAGGTGCTGCTAGGATTATTTAAAGTTGTTCTAAAATCGTTCCAGCACAGCTGAGGGAGTCTGTGGGCCACATGCCTTAATAGAAAGTACAGTGGCAATACATACTTCCCCCTTTCAAATGCCAAAATCCAAACATGACCATCACATGACTGAGGTGGAATTACCTATTTATGCACAACTAATACAATGTACCCACATTTGATTTGTTGTTTGAGGATTATTTGGAAACCATAGTATACCTGCTGTCTCACCATAGATTAGGATGCTAAGAAAATGGATCATTGATTTAAAAAAGTACATAAAACATTTGGATCGTTGGAGGGAAAATCTACCAGTCGGAGGAATTGCATGTTTAAAATCAGCAACCCGATGAGGAGTTCAGATTTATTTTTAACACAAAAAATTTGCATGTAAGTGTGCTGTAACAAGCCCCGTCGAAGGACAGAAGAGACACCAGTCCTGAGGTCCATTGAAGCAGATCCTCCATGGATAGTTAATCATTGTTTGCACAGTTTACAGCTCACATCAATAGAAAGTGCATGGGGGAAAGTCCTACTTATGTAAGTCAGGGCAAAAAGTTAGTCTCATTTCATAAGTGCGAGTATAGGCATGAGAAGGAAACAGTGAAACTTTCGAAAAAGAGGAAATAGATAATTGTTGGTACATTATCTATTGGTGAAGGAAATTTTGTTTATGATATTAATTTAAAAAATATTTTATTGTGTTTTTACTCTAAGTTTGTCACACTGATATAAAGGCAACTAACTTGGAGACACACTTAGACGAGACCAATCTACTACAGATATGTATTGCCACCTAGTGGCACGATTAAGCCTAAATTTACTCTAACTGTTAATTACATTTTGTAGCACATGCATTACAGTAGTTAAAGATTATATTAAAGACCCATTTTATGGGATATAAAGACATGTATTCACACAAAAAAGCCTCAATTAAATGGAGAACATAACTGAACAATCTTTTTTATGACAATTTATGATAGTCATATTCTGAATACTTTGAACACCATATTCTGACAGACTTACTGTTAGTATGTTGAAGAAAATATATGGTATCCCTAGCATTAACATTCATGATGAAAAGTTTATATTTTTATTAATTTATTTCCTTTCAAATGCTGCCTTGTGCCCCTGATAACAAGCTCTGACTCCTCTTGCCAGTATTGCCCATCTCAATGTACATTACAATCAATTCAAATCAAATCAAATCAAATCAGATTTATTTGTATAGCGCCAAATCATAACAAAGTTACATCAAGGCACTTTACATATGGAGCAGGTCTAGACCAAACTCTTTATAAAATTATTTAAAGAGACCCAACAGATCCCCCGATGAGCAAGCACTTGGCGACAGTGGCAAGGAAAAACTTCCTTTAAGAGGCAGAAACCTCGGGCAGAACCAGGCTCAGGGGGGGCGGCCATCTACCTCGACCGGTTGGGTTGAGAGAGGGAGAGAGAGAGAGAGAGAGAGGCACGGGGGGGGGGGCAAAGTTGGGTAGAGTAGGGAGAGAAAGAGAGCAGGAGGAGGGGATATTCAAACAGGTGTAGGCAGGAACATGATGCTGCATGAGGTTCGTAGGAATGATGCTGTATGGAATTCTTGAAAATGTGGGAGCAGCAGGCATTGCAGGAACATGGGATGGTGATGATTCATCACCTGCAGGATGAGGACAGGGAGAGAGAGGAGAGGAGGTGGGAGAGAGAGAGGAGAGGAGCTGTGGGAGACAGAGACTTCGGGAAAACATGGTTAGTAAATGCAATGCACATGCTTAGAACTGAGAGAAACTGGGATTTTGGAGGAGCAGGTTGTTGGTATGACGGTTGGTATGACGGCGCATTCCGACGGCAATTCCATTCCTTAATTTTCCAAAGTGATTCCATAGGGGAAAGCAGATCATATCTATCTGTAAGCTCTCCAGGCAAATTGTTTATTTGTTATTTCTGCTACATTTAAAAAGCAATAGAAGTCAGACACGTGACCAGTACAATTATAGATATTTCCTTGCAGTGGCCCCTCTGGAGTATGTTCCACAGAAACTCTGTAGAGTGACGGTATGAATGAAAGATTTATACATGTTCCTCAAGAACAGAATAAGATGAAAAGAATGACATTATCTGCAGCAAGCAATGTTTTATATCTTAGGTGTGACTACAGTTTCTGGGAAATGTATGTTGAGCCGTGCAAGTTTACGCAGTGTTGCCTTTTCAGCAACTGTGAACTTCTCTGTCCGTCATGTCAATTGTTATTTCTACAATTACAATGAGCACAAAGAAAAGGCAAACAGGAACAAAATAGATAAGACAAGAGATTGTTGCTGTCAAAAGAGATAAGCGTCTCAATGGAGATTATTAAGGGAAAGTCATCAGGGGACGCGCACACATTAACTAAGGTCATGGATACTGAAGTCTGATCTTATCAGGAAAACATCCGCATCACAAATGGATTTATGAAATGGAATTTCTACAGGCAAAAATGCATGATATATCATATATAACATATATATCTATATCTATCTATCTATCTATCTATATGTATATGTATATGTCTATATATATATATATATATATATATACATATGGCTGTGTATATGGCTGTGTGTGTACATATGTATATATGTACATTTACTTTACCAGCCAGAAATTCTATTTTATTATTATAATATTATTATTTTACTCTAATTAATAGCGACATTCTTTGTGTTTATGTGGATTGTTTGGAAAGTCTTTTTATTACTGAGTTAGTCACAACATCACAGGCAAAATGATCTTTCTCTTCCCTTCACTCTCTGTCTCACACATTCCACATTAAGCTTAACAATGATCTCTACTTCATCTACACCCAATTACTCACTGACCCTAATTGAATACTTGGCAGGGAGGGCTGCTGGTGATGCCATGCACTGAGCTAAGGACTCATCAGTCTTGGTTATAGGGCCCCATTAGGTAGCCTGAGTGACCTATGATGTCATTATGTAGTAAATTCAAAGGAACTAATGGACAATGTGTCTCATAAACAAGATGGTACCTTTCTTCAAAATTCACACTGATTGTACAACTTAACGCCGGCCTCAACTCAACGCCATGTCCATCTCAGGGCTGTGTGGGAAAAGTAGTTAAGCTTGTTTTTCAGTGTTATTTTCAGCATGAAATTGAGAGAGTTCCCTCAAAGTTTGGGGATGTGAGAGTACCTTTTGTGGTTTAAACAAGCATGTTTTCATGAGAGAGGGGCTTTTTTCTTGTCTCACGTGGAAAGAAGTCTTCAGTTATATGTTGATGTTGCAAAACACTGTGAAGATACAGTACAGATTGAAAGGGTGAAACTTCACTGACTTTGAACCCGCAAACCTGGCTGTAACTGCAGGTATCATGACAGATGAGATACTGAGATACTCACAAAATTTACTAACAATTTTTTCTAAAACTTAGACAAGGTGGTGCACACACACACAATTACATTTACATTTTGTATTAATGTGTGTATCATCCTGTCATTACAGCCTCTGATAAAGACTGTGTGTTAATGAATTTTGGGTTGCAACTGAGACAACATAAGTTCTCAGTGCAGTCCAGTTCTGCAGTTGATGACTGTGGCTAAGGATTTTCTCCACCTCTTCATTAAGCTCAGCCAAGGCAGCTGAGGTCACAGCTTCATCATCATCACACCCTGGACTCCTGGAGAAAAAGAGTGTGGAGCAGAAGCGAAGACTTGGTCCCTCGGCTTCTCCCAGGGGTGAAATATGATTTCACAACTAAAGCTGAACCCAAGGAAACAGCCTGAACGGTCATTCATCAGCCTGGGTGTCTGCATCCTCCTGAACAATGTGTGACCCCTCGGTGCAAAGAGGGTCAGAAGAGGGGTGACTTCCACCTTCATGCACATACACACATATTCCAAACATACTCATGCTTACAGACACAACCATTCCTTTCAGTAAGAGAACACAATGTACCACTGAAAAACTCACAGTAGAGGGAATTTGCTTTTTAAATCAAAATCTATTTGACCTTGTGATATGACTCAACACATAGTAGCAGCATTAACCATTTAATAATCATTTTTCATTTCTCACATTCGAAGTTTTGAGTGAGTTTGAAAACTGCAGTAGTGTCACTTTATACAGCAACAATTTACAGCAGCCTAATACACAAAGCATAGTTAACTGATGCCTCATCATGAGAAATGGGCCGAGTAATGATCTCTGACACAAAAGGAAGTCATATGATATTCTGTCAACAATTCTGATCATTCTTATCGCATATTTGTTTTTATTCTGTGATTAAAAGGCAAAGATTAAACCGTTACTGTGATCATCATCATCATTCAGTGAGATCTGGCTTTAATATCTTCTGCTGCATGTTACAGCTACCTGCCTACTGCTGACCCCAGGACCACAGTGAATGGATCGTCTGTTGGTTAGATGGCCATTAAACTTGGCTGGTAGTGGGAAAGTTTATGGCACTCTGCAGACCAAGTGGCAGTATGTGGAGGGATGGGATCTATCTGTATCTCTGCCTGGGATCCTGACAGCTCTGGCTTTAGTCTGTATCCAGACCTCCTACATGCATGCCTCACTGTTTACTGCCCCCTGCCTCATGCGCCTCACTCTTCACACATCTATCATTTCACTAGGACCACACACACATGCATGACATACACAAATGCAAATACACACAGAAACACATACCCTTGTAGTATTGCCCTGATTATAACTTCAGTCTTTGGGTTGGAGATCAACAAACATGACGTCAAACTAAGGGAAGAAATCCTCACAGGCTCCTCCATAAGTGTCATAAAGAGATAGATTGGTGTTCACTCCACTCGTAATTTTCTGTAATAAAAGAGCAGTTTGAGATGATGAGCTCTGGGCGAACTGATGCCAGCCCTTGATACCTTGACACCTGGGAATTCTGCCTACGTCTGAGACCAGAAAATGTTGTCAACACACTGTTATCAGTGGACTTCAAGTTTACTGTGGTTAAATGTCTCTTTTTATTTTTGGCAGTCAAACATGTGTGATGTCAAGAGAACAAATTCTTATGTGTTGAGGTCTGCCTAAAAAGCAGGAAGGGCCCTCTTTTGATTCCACTTTACATTTCCTCTCTTGCACTGTCCATTCATCATTAATCTGACAAAACTGCATCTTCAGGCATATGCATCCTTCAACCATAACCATAACCTTACCTCTAACCCTTAAACTCAACCATCCTTTATCTGCATGCATACTTGTATGAAGTTTTTCTTTTTTCTTCTTGCACTTTCTATCAGTCTGCTAACCTTTACGCACTGTGAGAGCATCCATCTGTTTGGCTGGGGGAGTACTGATCCTTTTTAGTTATTTACACCTTTTATTCAGCCCAAATGTGTGTGTTAGTGGAGGGTGGATGTGTTTTTCCAGAATAAGAAGAGTTATATTAACTTCTCTCCTATCATGTATACTACAGGGAATCACTTGTCAGTTGAAAGGTTAATGCTGCGAAAGGAAGAACGAAAGAAATGTTCCACAAACCTGGCGTTATCAAAGAAATGAAAGGGACACAAACATATTTGAAATCCATGAATGGTTCCACATTTCATCTTAATACACCTGCTAGTTGCTGAGATAGTCTTAACTGAAGTACCAACCCATGAGCCAACTTTGCAGTTCACAATGCTACATTGCTGAAGTGGCTCTGAATTCAACAGCAAAATCTCTTTCTGTCTGTCTTAGTTGCTCAAGAACACCATGTCTGCAAATTTTATTAGGCCTGTTACTTCAGCAGGACAAGAAAAATGATTCAGTTCATGTTCTTAGAAATGATTGTTCATTAATAACACTTTCTGGAATTTTATTGCTGTTAGCAACATATAAAAATAAATTCAAGAATGTGATTTTTTTGTTATTTGCAAGAATTCCTTTAAAACAGCAGTATATATAGTTTAGTGGCAATGACGGATCAGATTGTAGATTGCACCCACCTTAATACTGCTTCTCTGAAACATTCTATTACAAAATTGATAGAAAACCTACAGTGGCCCTCAAGTAACACACACAAATCAAAGCCCTCTCCTGAGCTGTGGGTTTGGTTAGGCTGATCTGGGCTGAACATGGCGGTGCAAAATGGCAGGCTCCTTCATTTCTGCCAATAAAAAAACTATTCTTGGTTTCGTTTGATTATACACTTTATCATTTTTGCCAATAGGAACTACGTCCTACACACTAGTCACACTTTGAGTAAACAGCCACATAGGCCTGTGCTTTTTGTTCAAAAATTTGTTCAGGAAGCTAAATGTGTGTGTGTGTGTGTGTGAGAGAGAGAGAGAGAGAGAGAGAACTCTGTTTTTCTTCCAGCAGATTGCTGTCTTACAAGAGCATTAGCACCAGGTCACACAGACAGGATGTTGATAAGATCCTAGATCCAACTACACCTCTCTCTCTCTCTTTCTCTCTTTTTTGTTCTGTCTTCTTCCAACTTTGCATGTACAAACCAGGCAAAGATTCAGGATAAGAAAAGATGAGTAAGTATATCTACCAGCCAGTGTTTTCAGTATAGAATTTGAATAGGTACTTATGTGATCAATTATAAAACAATCTTGAGATATTTACTCTGCTGAATCTCCTGGTGTCATTCATTTGTGATCCCACTCACTCTAGTGGATGACACTCATTTCTTATTTGGAAATATTAGGAAATACCACCATTTGTAAAGATGATGAAGTTTCACTCTGACTATTTAAACTACGCATGTACTCCCACACAGTCCAAAACAACAGGATTAGTCATATCATACCTAAATGTACTGTTCAGAGCTGTGATATAACTTTCAAACAGTGATACCCACACAGTCTTTTTGGTGCTCTGGTGCCATGGATGGAATCCCAGTCACAGCTAAATAATTGTGTTATACAGCAGCTCTTGGCAGTGTTGGAAAAATTTCTCCACCATACTCCGATATTAAAGCGGGTATGAAGATTATGCTGTGGTTAGTCACACACCTCTCATGGGTTGGCGGGAGTCCAGCAGGCTGTGGAGTGCTCAAAACCTGTATCAGGCCTGGATCGTTGGAAGGATCTTCTGGTCTTGATTACAATACTGTCACAGGATGACAGATCACAGTACTAAGGAACTCTATCTTTAGCCCTGGGTAAGGCCTCCACTACTCCACGACCAAGCCTCAGCTTGGCTCTTAAGGGAAGGACGGAGGGATGTGGAGGAAGGCAAAGACAGAACAGCCAATTTAGAGTAAAAATAAGTCACGACATGGGAAGAAAGTTATGTTATGGCAAGTGGTGGTTTTTTTTACCAAAAAAGTTTTCTAGCAAGATGGGACGATAACAAACGAAAATAATTTGAAGCATTGACAACAATCTCCAGAATACCAACCTTACTTGACAGAGAACGTCGTGTCATATTTGTCTTCAATCCATGCCATTGACACAGTGTTGCTGTCAGTAAAGAAGACAAAGCAGCGGTTACCCAGGCCCCCCTCTGTCTGTTAACCTCCCCTCTCGGGGCTCTGTTGGTTTAACCCTGGTGGCCAGCAGGCAGGCCTGACAGCACCCAGACACAATCATGTGATTTATGGTTTGCTCTGAGAGTGGAGACGAGATGACCACTCAGATTTGACCCCTGCCATCTTTATCAGCCACTCATCGAGGAGTAGAGACCACTCAGACTTATTCTCCTTTACTCATCCAAACCATGAGCAATGTCAGCACTGACTGCAGACATAGCCATTATCATGGTCATAGAAGTAGTAGAGACAGTAGTAAAGATGGTAGATGGTAGTCATTCTAGAGATAATAACATATTATAGATTTTGTTATCTCTTGTGTTAGTTATGTTAGTGTGAAATCAACATCCTAATACAGTACGTGCAGATAGTTTAAACTTGATCCGTTTCCTCTTTGTGCAGTCCATGTGTGTGTCCACTATAGTTTGGTGGTCTATTTCTCATAGTAGCCAAATAAAGAGCAAAGCCTTTGTATGATTTCACCTTTTTTCCATGCATATTTGATATTCTAGCATGGTATAAAATGTGTGACCTGCCATACCTCTGGCATCAGAACAACCATTTTCCAATGGGTTTTTTTTTTATTTTTTTAATTGACTATGCTGGTTATTCTATTTTGCAGTGCAGTCTGCATCCTCTAGGGGGAGTAATGCACAATGCTATAAACCAAAGAAACCTTCAAAATCCACTGCCTGCCACTCCAGAAGACTTGCAAAGGTACAATGACTCATTGCCAGTGCCCTTTCAGCTAAGCACTAGTCATGACATAAAATCAGAACATGTAATTTAAGAAATTAATATCTAAATAGAGAGTAGAAATATTTGAAATATATTTTTAAACATCTAAAATCTTAACACAGTTTAATAATGTGAAATCTGTGTTAATTGAAACATACTTTTTATGTATACCTGGTGATTCCTTCTCCAACCCCAAGAAAAAGAAACATTTTTCCACAGAGTTCACCACAGAACATCTTTCAAAACAAGTGCTGGGCTGGGTTTAAGGTGATGTAAATACAGATCTATTTCTGTGGCTATGACACACAGTGGTTTCTTTGGAAAGGGAGTCACAGCCTAACATTACAACAAAGGAGGCCACACAGACAGTGGTGGTTAGAACATCTCTCTGGACCCACACATGGACAGACGGACGAATAAAAGGATTGAGGGAAAGTCCATCATTCTGGCCAAGTATAATCAATGCACATAAAAACTATATGCCTCTGTCTTAAATGCTAAAACAGACTGCATGCCTGTTTATTGGCAGAATCACAAGCAGAGATGGAAATGAGCAACTGTTAATTCAGTTACCTCTCCATATAGATAGTATGCCTATCATCCACTGACAACGTTGGTTCAAGAACTACTCAGAAATTTAAGTGACTAAAAATAGGAAAAAAGAAAGCAAGAGACAAGTTGATCTTACTTTTATAGTTTGCAAAACCAATTTCCTTTGTGGAGAACAAAGAAGTGAATGAAAAAAAATGTTTTGCAGCACGGAAGAAAAGAAATGAGCCAGATCACTGTAGTAAAGTCATCCTGACATACAGACACAGAACAGAAGCAGCAGTGAAGTATCAGCAGTTTGGGACAGACGACACACAGACACACAGACACACAGGCACACACACACTTGCTTTTACCAGTAAATACAGATATTCTACAAGGTTTATAAAGACAGAGAGGGAGGGAATTCAATCTGTGGGTGTATCTACACTTCTGTGTCTTTTTTTAAAATTAGTTCTAGTGCACAACTGGCCACCAGTGAGGAAGGATTGATCAGACAGCAGACAGTTGAGGAGAGATGTAACCCATGTACTCCTCCTTTCAGTCAACCCTGGCCCAACTAATGTACTCCATCAATCAATGGATTAGGTTCCAAAAACTCTCCTAATTGAACCTAATTGAACAACCCCTCTCCAACTCCAAACACACAAACATATCACAATGGCTCTTTTTCTTACAAGGCTGACCATGCTATGGCCCAGCATCAAAGAGCAAAGGTGAATTTAGGGTTTTAAGGTACAGTCTGTGAATGACATGCTATTCCCTTCATCACCTACAAGAACATGTGGGGGCTGTATAATAAGGAGCAGAGGACTTGTGCAACATTGGTGCATTTGTCTGACGTATTTGATGCTGTGATCCACGGACTTCCCACGCCAGTGCATTGTTCATTTTGATGTCACTGTTTTTTGGACTATCCAGTTTTAGCTGAGTCAAGACTTAGTATGGTATGATAGTGTGGGAGAATCCGGAGGGGAACGCTTATTTTCTTGGGGAGCATGCCAGAGACATATATCATTGGTAGACTCTCGGGGCTGGTCACCCACTCACTCAAGGCCCTGAAATACGGACTTTGACTTTTCTGCTTTTAAGTACTCTTCAATTGCTTAACCGCATGTTAATGGAAGAAGCATTTAAAGAGGTGTAAACTGTTTTCAGATAGCTACAGACGCATGCTGATGATGACTAACCAGCCATACTAGCGTCATTAGATTTACTAACAGATAGCAGCAATGACTATTCAGAGACATTAATAGTGACAGTATCACTCAACACTGACGTCATCTCTTGGGTACGAGTGCAGTAATTTCACCAAGACAGCAGCAATGCACACAAAAAAGAAAAAAGGTCTGGTCAGAGGAAACAAAAAGTGTCATGGAGTAAAACATTTGCTGATATAGATTGTGATAAGATTAATGGACAAGTGTCTTGACACACAGTCTCCTGCCGCAGTAGGGAGTTCAGTATAGTTCAAAATCAGACCGCCTGGACTAAATCAAGGTAAGATGTCTACTTTTCAGCCCCCCTTCGTGTCACCCTTGCAAGTCTTCAGGTCCAGCTTCTGGTTTATTTCCACCCTGTTCGGGTCGAGTGTGACGCACATACAAAATGGCCAGGAAAATAATTGCTGCTTTTTATTGCTGTGGTGTCATCCCAGCACAGAAGAAACTCTCTAAAACTATTTGGGTCTTCTGCCTGGACCCACTTTTTCTGCTGCAGCTGGACCAGTTTGGCCAAGAAACCATTCCTAACACCACAGACAGAAATAAAAGGCTTTATTCTGGTTTCTCTGTGTGACTGAAGAGGAGTGAAAGCAGTCAAAGAAAGGGTAGTTTGGGGAGTTCTAAGGTGATAGTGTTCATATAAAACCTATTTAGCATCACAAGAAATTACCATAAACAATATTTCTAATCACAAATCATCAATGGGATCACATTTCATTATCAAATAGCTGATCATTGTTTTGCAGCTTTTATGTGAATTTTCAAACATTTTGCATTTGTTTCTGGTATTTTCTAAACCTGGACCTTTTAAATTTACACCTCATGTGTTTCAGAGGAAAAAAAGTTTTGACTTCTGTTATGAACAGGCATTATCCAAATATAATTGACTTTATTTATTTTTTACTTTTTTTTTTAAATTTCTATTTGAAATCTGTGTTGTGATTTAAAAAGACTGAAAGTACTTCAGCTGCACTATAATGATTTTTGGCTTGACTGCAACAGTGAGGCCAACCCTAACTGACTGACTGACTGATTACTGACATATTTAAATAATGCCATGTCACTGAACTGGGGTTTCCTATGAAAACAGGAGGGTGTTTACAGCCTGCATTGTGACCTTTTTGTCAGTGCATTTTGAGACTTTTTAAACTAGACTGGGTATAAAACTGTTATATAGCTGGACTGTATGTGGATGTCCAACAAGGGCTTAGAGCTACATAATGCATGTTCAACTCCCTGCAAGTCAATAGCACAGCAGTCAGTCCTCACAGTCAAGGAGTGAAACCATGACTTCTGTTAAAAGAGCCAATTCATTTATCAGCCATGTTGTCATTGCTCTGACACGAAGCATTAGCAGTGAAGATAATGCAATTTATAAGTACAAGCAAAGACAATGTAATTGAATAATGCTGGTTGACGTTGTGTGTTTTCACGTGTTCTTGAGTTGTGCTTGTGTTGCAATGATGCACACAGTGTGTTTGCATGTGTGTGTATGTTTAACTGCCACTGCTTGCTCACTTGTATTTCCCCTGCAGGGATACTGATATTCTTTCAGATAAGCCCCATCTCCATTTACAGTCACAGCTCCTGAGATTGAGTCTTTTTTCTCTAATAAGTAAATGACCTCTAATACCTTCTGTGCTGTACTTGGCTGCTCTCGGCCTACTCAGGCCCTCATGGGAACCAGATGTTGCGCCAGCCTGCCAGCACATACATACACCGTTTAATACATGCTGTGGACAACACACAACTTGCACTCCGAGGCACATACACATTCACATGCACACACGTGCTCAGTGGCTGCAATGGGTAGCCAGTCATTCTTTTTCATTCTCATTTTTAGCATGTCGAATTTTACACATTTTCCACCTTCTCACCACCATTTTCCCTTTATTTTCTCTTCTGTCACCATCAATCTTGTGTTTTTATCAGTATGACCAGTTTCATTCCCACTGGACTCATTTCTCTCACACAATAACAAACAGAGACTTCGTGTTGAGGTTATGGCCAAATCCAATTGGCTAATGATGGTATCAATTGATCTTGAGGTGAAGTGCCGCCAGCTGGTGGTGGTGGTAAGTGAGGGACTTCTTGGTGATCAATAGCTCCACCTGGAAGACGTATTTATCCACACTGACTGTTTGATGGTCCTCGAGAGCTGTGTATCAATAATGTAAACACGCTGAGGCTGTTAACTATTGCTAATGATATATTCTCAGTTTACAGATGTATCTATCATCATTGATGATAACTTGGAGAAAGAGAGGCTTAAAACCAGTACCATATGTAGTGCTCGATGTTTGATGAGTACATATGTGTATGTGTGAAATTTGTGTGTATTTGTTTGTAGAATATGTGTGTTGATCGAGTGGAGTGGGGAGGGGATTCAAGCATTTGCTGATAGTCCTCCCTCTGCCATGTGTGCAAGTGGACATGCTGTCTTGTACCATGTGGTTTCCAAAAATACAGAGGAATGGACGACACATTCACATCTCCTGTACCTCCACCCTACACAAACAGACAACCCAACACACAGTGAAGACACAGTGCGAAAGCACAGTCTGACCCTCCATATATGCTGCTGCCTGTGACCCGTGCCTATTTCTGTGGTTTTACAGGCAGCTTCACACCGCAATGTCACAGTCCACCACACTGACAGCCCCTGAACACTGAGTCTTTGTGCAGCCACAGACCTGCGTGGGAAGGACCTCCTGCCACACACCACACCGTCTTCATCAATGCTTACATCGCTCACATATGATTTTTTTCAGTGGTCAAGTACATCTACTAAAATATGTACAAGACACTACATCTT
The DNA here is from genome assembly GCA_034769265.1 of Remorina albescens. Classification (NCBI taxonomy): domain Eukaryota; kingdom Metazoa; phylum Chordata; class Actinopteri; order Carangiformes; family Echeneidae; genus Remorina; species Remorina albescens. The sequence continues at coordinate 3,907,190 of CM068479.1, forward strand.
ACTGTATGCCACCTGTACTTGGGTTGTACTTTTTATTCCACAGCATTAATGCGACACAGCAATTTACTTATTTAAATTAATGATGAGCTAATAAAATGTGACATGCTGTCATAAATTGAACAAACCAATGTTTTTTTTTTCAGCTGTTAAATTAACCCCACCCTAATCAGCTATAATTCGAAAAAGGCTACTTGAGTTTTGATTTCTTGAATAATAAAATCAGCAGCTATAATAATATTAACAACAATTACCAATTATGATATTTTGTTTATGTACGTCTGTATCTGAAATTGTTTAAAATTTTGAATACTGTATATTTCTAGAACTTGACCAATATTTGAATTGTGAGGCAGACACTGAAATCAATAAATAAGAGCATAAGAAAAAAATCTATTGTTGATATATTAGCCTATATTAAGTTTCATGTATATAAAGCAAAAACTTTGGAAATTGCAGAATTACCTGCAAGACTGAATATCATTTGCCACAAACATCTTCTTCATGTCTATAGTGTATAGCTCTTTCTTGGTTGGACAACAGTGGTAAGTACAGTACCTAGAATTGTTACATAGTTGTATTGCTACTTTTAATCATGTAAAGGGCTTGAATACTTCTTCCATCACTGGATTTTCTATCTCACATAAAATTTCCAAAAATATTTATTTAGAATTTTCTTTTACATTTATCTCTTTTTTGACATTGGATGTGTCTTTATGAATGTGCATAAGTGTATATTTGTGTTAGTGTGTTTATGGCTGTGTGTGTGTGTGTGTTGACATCCTTGGTGGACAGTCGACCATGTATCAGAGCAGTGCGGGGCAAATGAGACCCATCTGGAAACCATTGGCAGAGGCTGAAGCCCTGCAGCTAAAAGAGCTTCTGCACCCACACACACACAGACACATGCACACACAAACACACACACACAATAACATCCCTTTTATTGGCAGCATCTATTCCATTCTGACCTCAGAGGAAAGTGGTGAACTGGGCTGGAGATCCCTATCATCACAGCCCCAGAGACACTGAGCTGATTGTGTGTGTGTTTGTGAGTGCATGTCCTTGTAAATTTGTGTGTGTGTGTGTATGTAGAAGACAAGCTGTGTCCCTAGGGAGAGGTGGATATAGAGGAGCCTGAGGCCACAGGAAATCCACAGAGACAGACAGACTGAGAGAGTGAAGCCTGTCAGAGTGAGTGGAGGAGACGGTGAGAGAGATGGGAGCGAAAGAAAACTGACGTACAGAGAGTTTGCCTGCTGCTCTCTGCTTTAATATGCATTGAGCCAGAGTGAAGTTAGGTCTATCCTTTGACATTGGTGTCAGAAAAGTCTCCAATCACAAGTGAGAGATGTGATGCAGGTGACTGATGGACAGAGATGCTGCTTCATATTATTAGATGGATGCTGCAGATTACATAACAAGCACTAAACTTTGGAAATCTGGACTGCTCCTTCTTCATTTGATTAAAAAGAACCAGCTTTCGTCATTAAGTCCTTGGTTGAATTTTCCTGTTTTAGCACCATTCATGTGAATGTGGTTTCAGAGGGCCACAGTCACAGGAGCAGGCAGCGGCAGGTTTTTATAACTCAAGGCCTTCTACCTCACTCCACTAAGACCTGTCTTTGGCTGCTCAGCTATTTAAATCCATTGAAACTTTATTAGGCGAAACAGCCGACCCATGTATGTTTCCCCTTGTGAAAGAGTTGCTTTGTAGAAGGGAGCAACCAGGCCAATCCACGGCCCCTCAACATGTCTCGGCGGGACACTATTTCCCCCTCTCGTGTAGGTTCTTTTTTTTTTTCATTTTGGCATATTGTGATTTCATTCAGGCTGCTCCTGTGGCCTTTAACAGTTCACTTCCACTCACAGTGTAGAACCTCCATGGCCGTGTGCTCTTGTTTTAGAAGACCACCCACACACACATATTCATCTGCTGTCTCATTTGCTCCCTTCTTCGGTGTCTTTTATATGAATGCAAATACACACACACACACTCCCTCATATGCATGCATTAGACAGTGCACTATCCAAACAGAACAAACATCATTCTTGAATTTATCCTCCATGATGGAAAAAAATCATAGGTGATGGGGGTCAGTAAAAAGAAAATGGAAAGGTTGCGTCTAAAATACTTCCCTATGTGTGTGGGGTTTTTTTTTTTTCTTACAAATCCACCGCTGGTTAAACATATGATCTGTCTGCCTCTGTGTTTGATTATTCTGACGATGTTCAGTCTAGGGACTCAAAGTTTTGCTGGACTCCATTTGTTGCCTAAACTCTTAGTGTCTTATCTGTTAAAATGTCTGGCCCCTGCATTTATGCCCCTCTCCGCCCCAGGTCCAGACCAGCATCACCTGAGGGCCTGCATAGAAATGAGCATTAGTAGTGGTATGGCTACTGTGGGCAGACCAGCACTTGTCCTTTATTAAAGGGTCAGTTCACCCAAATCAAGCACACTAAACCATTTCTTCAGCTCACCCCCAGAGAAACAGGCCATGAGTTAAACTTTCTTGAGAAAGCATGTCTTTCTCAGATATATTAAGGGCTTTGTGTCCAACAAAAGAAATTTAGCATTAACTTGCATTTTGAAAAACTTGAATTTCAGATTAAATTAGTTAAAACTCATGTTTGTCAGTAGTAGCAGTCAATTTATAAATAAAGTTATAAATATTCTCACTTTCTTATTCAATAGGTTTTCAGACACAAGCACATGGTCAGAGAAACACAGTAACATTCAGCCACCCACTGAGGGTTTTTAGAGCCATGGTGGATATTAGATAGATGGCAAATCCTCTAAAGCTCTAAAACTAAGCTTGCAAATTACCATCACCTCCTCCAGGCTTTCACATACATACCCATGCCTACTTTCATTCAGTCCTCTTTCCTCTTGTCTCTCCTTCCCTCCCTTTCTCTACCTCTGCCTTGTAGGCTATCATGTTACTTTGTGTAGCTTTTACATGGTTTACAAGGCGGTTAAGTCTGGAGAAAGCCCTGTAACTAAGACAGGAAGACCAAGGTTGTTCCTGCAAAGGCTTCTCAGTGACACTGTTTTTACTGGCAACTGGAAGAAAACAATTCTGCTCATGTAACCTCCATAGTGAGCTTTTGCTTGAGCACATTTATCAAGAACAACTCATCTTTATGACAAGAATTAAATGTTATTTTCACTGCTCAATGCTCATGCTCATTACTGAGAGATGAACATGTTTTGTTTTTTTTTTTATTTGACTGTGCAAATTAAACCTTTGTAGCAAACCTGGACAAATTGCTAATCTAATATTTATTGCAGTCTTGAGTCTCCATCATTAAACTTTCTCATGATATTGTTGAAAGTTCAGTTAGTTAGTACAAACTGATTTAGTTTCAAACCAGAAATATAAGTTAACAAAAATTATTTGTAAGTTTTGTGCAAAAATGACTTGTGTCTAGAAATCACCAAATTCATATAAGAACCTTTTCTAATTATTTACATTAGTTAATGTTACAAATATCAAGTAGAATTTGTGTAGCACAAATGTATGCTGATAATAGTGAATCAGTTTGAATGTACACTTACAACAGACTCTTGACCACTCTTATGACATCAATGACTACCTCTACTACTGACAAAAAATTATGGTCATATTTTTTTACTTCTGTTTCATTTTAACATGGAAATGAATCAGCATAATTTTTTCAATTTATTTTTTGATTATACTATATTTCACCTCTCACACATGAATTGCTGTACAAAGCTTGTGTTCTCCCTTCCAGGCCTCATGATGACACCAGTTCCCACTTGTGTAAAATGATGTTCAACTATTCCCTTCCTGTTTCACTTAAACACACTCACTCTGTTTGTTCTTGAATGTGTGTGCGTGTGTGTGTGAGATTGTGAGCGACTGCTGCATCTGTAGAAATGTGTTTTCTACATGCACCACCATTTGTGTGTGCTTATGTAAGTTCTCGAGTGTTTCTATCTGTGATTTCTATGCTCATAAGTGCATTTTGTGTGTCTAATAGTGCGTGCATGTATAATCCGTCTGTGTGTGTCTGTGCATGCACGTGTGTGAAAGACAGAAGACAGAAAGAGAGTACCTTGTTAGGTAAACTGTTTGACATTCACGTAGAAGATGTGATAAACAGGAAACAGCGAGACCCTCCGCATTGTCCCACAGCCACACGCCAGGGTCGTAGCAAACATTCCCAATATAAACATGTCTGATACATGGACATTTAAAGTTAGCAACGCTGCCAGGACATCAAAGCATCATATGAACATTGTCTCTTTGCATACAGAAATAGATTTTGTGATATTAGTGACACACAAACAGCTGACAGCTGTGCACTTCCTCAAAAATGAGCAGAATAACTAAAATGATTTTTGATTTTTTTTTTTTTTTCCAATGGTACTTCAGAGTGTGTGTGTCCCGATACTGTATGTGTTACGCTGAATCCAGTATCTCAGTTTTGGCGGGACTGGTTTCACTTAAAGTACATATCTTAAAAGTAGTTAATCTTCAATATGATTGATATATTTACAAAATCCATCCTCCCCTATTCGACCCTTAAAGATGGTGTTTGCTGTTCCAGCTCACCTAAAGAAAACAAAAAAAACAAAAAAAACCAACCCCCCCCCCTACAAAACAAAAGGCAATATAAAATCTGTTCTGTACAGTGAAGCCTGCAGGCCACATCAGTGAGAGAGCCTAAGAACCCGTTTCTGTGTGTGGTACATCACTCTGGCAGTCATGTGGTAAATATTGTGTTTCCTGTCTCCTCCTTAACTGTTTTGGTAATTGGCTTGTGTTAACCCTGTGACCCAGTGACTTGAAGCTCAGGCCCTGCCCATGTGTGGGTGCGTGCGTGAGAGATAGAACGAAAAAGAACACAAAATTGCTAATTAAATTATGATAAATTATTATGTTAATGATATATGTTTAAGATATATAATAGAGCATATTTAATAGAAATAAAATGGTGCAGATATTATCTTCCCTCCTGAATGTCTGTTGGAGGCACAAGCTTATTATTTGGCATTTTACATGTATACCCATGTTTATTCACGTTATTTGTTAACTTAAACTCAATCTGTTTAATTCATCACTTGTGGTAACGACTTACTTTAATTAAAATTTAACACATATCACAGCTAACCACACATCATTTTTTAATTATGCCATTCAAAACATTTATTTATCTTATCAAACCTTGATTGCAAACGTAAAGTGCAAAACACAAACAAAATGGCTAATTGGAACTACTGAAGTTAAGGTGTAAAATCGTTCACAATATTTGGATTGTCGCTTTAGAATGGTGATAATAAGTAAATACAAAACATATGAAGTGTACATTCCGTAAATGAGGCTGAAGGATTTAAAACTAAATTTTGGTGCAGAGGTTGATATTGAGCTGACATTATGAAGTGGTTGAGTGACAGTTTTTCTGCCCCCAGCAGCTACAGTTCTGGGGGCAGCTACAGCTCTATTGTATGTGGTGTATGTACTAGAGCTGTAGCTGCTGTCATTCTGCCAAATTCAGCTGAGTCAAGTTCAATTTGGTCTTGAACATCACGGCTACTGACCTTAACACTGGTCCGGGGGTTACACTGTTCATTGGCCTTCTTAAAAAACAGGCCTGGCTGGATTCTCAACCTGACTGTTCCCTATGAGCTGTTCCATGTAACAGTGTCAGCGAAATGCACAACTGTAACTTGATATAACCACACAGCAAAATTTAACTTAGCTTCAAGGACCCTGGTCCACAATGATTTGTATTTTCCATGCCATGTACAAAAGGAAATAAGTTATTGTAACTAAATGCCATGATTACAAGTAAACATCTACCGTGTGGGCATCTGCGTGTGTGCATGCAGTTATACAGAGCACGGGAAAGCTCGGGGGCTGAGACTGGGGCCAGTTAGTGCTGCTGAGTGGTTGGAGATACAGAACAAATGAGCAATTAGGGAGCTCCTCTGTAGCCCTCTTTTGTCCTGGGAGGCTGATTAGATTGGCTGTGATGTGCTAACAGGCAGAAGTCTTTTAAAAAACCCTCTCATCTCTTCCTCTGCAGTCAACTGCAGTCAAGATTTGAGTGAAAAACAGTGGAAAACCAAACAAATCATAAGAGAATTATAACATTTTTTTAACTTACCAGAAGTACTAAGAGACACTTTAAACCACTTTATAAAAAGTATTTCTATTACAGCATATAGGTCCATAATGCTATCTAACACACGCAATTTCATTCAGGCATGTAACAGGTACTACTTAGCTGACTGATCTTTGAGCTTTCCTCTTGCTCTGACAAACTGACCACCCCAATGATTTATTTAATTAATTTTTAAACAACACAGCTTTTTGGCACAGTCTTTTTTTTTTTTTTTTTTGCTAAAGATGAAATCTACAAAAGTAAAATGATACTGGTAAGAGTTAGGGTTTTATTTTAATTTTTTTTTACAGACATACATGAGTAGAGATGGAAGAAATAATAATCCCCCCTCCCCCTCAAAAAATCAATTCAATCAATTTAATTTAATTAAAAGAAGTAACACACTAAGCATTAAAAGCTACAAAAAACTCCAAACCAACTCATTTCTTAGAGCGTTGTCTTTTAGCATTAATGAAATCCACTCCTGCAACATTTAGCAGGAGAATCTTCCACAACATATGACTGGCTGGGAGGGAAAATTGGTTGAATTTGCATTTTTGCAGTCATTGTGGTTCAGTGAAACAGCACAAGCTGAACCAAAATGATATCATTAGAGGTCCAGCAGTTGTCTCATGTGCCATTTCAGTTGACGTCCAATAAAGCTGCCCTGCATATTCACTTGTCCATCCGGCCCTTTCACAGTCAAACATGGAAGTCAGTCCAACCAACATTTTTTCATTCCTGCTGGCACTGACCACCCGACAGCACTGGCCTCTCATCACCTCTGATTTGATCTGACTTGCTGATTCTGTAAAACCAATTTAAGATTGACTCCATGTGTCTGGATGTGTATTTGAGTTAGTTTGCATTTATAGACAGTTTAGCCTCATGTGATGCAATCAAAAAAATTCCTACACTTGCAAATTTTATTTGCAATTGAGAGGAAAGCTGTGCCATGTCAAACACAACTGGTGACAACCCAAAATGCATCACAAAAGAAAAAAATTCTTCACCGTGAGTAAAAGTTTCAGTTCACAAACCTTGACAAACAGTGACTTAACCTGTCCCAACAACAAAAAGCACTTATCCACAGTCATGTGGTGAGTAATCCTTTTTGTGCCATGTATGGTGTGACGATGGCTAATATGGTCTATCCCCGAGGAGCACGACATGACAGAGAGATATGAGCAGTATCTGCAGCTACAGAGTCCATGACCCCAGTGTGTAAACAGTGGCTTGTGTTAAGACAGCAGGGGACAGAACAGGACAGTGCTCATGCTCCAACCAAAAGACACCACTCTTCCAGCTACTTTGTCTACAATTAAACTTCCTAACTTAAAGAGAGTAACATGGTGGGTGATAGACACATCATATAAGATGTATTGCATGTGTGTGTATAAAAAATAAGAGAATGTGTTCATGTGAAGAAAAAAGAGAGTAAAAAAATGTATTTGTAAAATTGTGTGCCTGTGCATGTGAATCAAATATGACAGAAAAATAAATAATCACTCCATCTTGTCTTTAGTGAAATTTATGTGCGTGATATTCCATGTGAACTGCACTGTTACAACTTGTGGTTATTTTCATCATCTGCCAATGGCTTTCTCAATTGACTCATTATTTGTTTTGTCAATTAAATGTTGGTAAGAAGCAAAAATGCCCTCGGCCCACCAGGACAATGTCAAATTTGATAAAGATTTCCAAAGCTCGAACCACCCAGCCAGTCAACTACAATAACAAAATGTTTCAGCTCTATACTGTATACTGACGTTGCAATGTACAATTGTACATCATGAACAGATAAGTTATACTCTCTTATTCTGTTAAAGCAATTGATGCTATGAGAAACTGAAACTGACCAAAGTCTTTTTTAGCGGTGAACACCTACACAGTAGCAACTTATATAGCCTTATATAACACACAATGTACAAGGTTTGTGAGCACAGCCTAGCAGTCGAAATAGACACATGAAAACATGTTTATTCTGTCTGACTGTTTGTGGTCATAGTGCATGTGCAGCTTCAGTTCACCACCAAATCTGCCTCTTTTATAGTATTGACAAATCCTTCACAAACCTTCTTTATTCTATATTTTAGTTTAGTTTTTTTCTCCAGTCTATGTATATTTAAAGGATACCATTAGAAATATTTGTATTCTTTCAAATTTATCTGCTTTTTGTTCTTGAGAAAAAGTATAGCATTCAGTAATATGAAAGTTGGCTTTGGCAATGTCACTCTTACCTTCATGCCAATAAAGCTGTTTAATTGTGAGATAGAAAAGAATGGCACTTCATCGCTTCCAATAGTTATAGAGAAAAAGAAGGACTGTGAGACACAAATATGAGACAATGAGAAAATAGCCTTTCTCTCTGAACGAAAGAGGGAGACCATTTACCATTCCAGTGCTCTCCTGGGTGGTCCCAGTTAGGAGGAGTACAGAGGACAGGCAAACAGGCAGATGTAAACTGTAAACCAGCTCGAGTCTGCAGTGGGCCAAAATGCTGCCGGCACTGACCACAGAAACAACATGAGACTACTGCAATGACATTTAGGGAACGATGATGTGATGATGACAGAAAGAAAATCAAATGCAGAGTTAAGGAGCAGGCTGAAGCACACAAAAGTGTTGAGTCATTAGAGCCTATATAGATGAGCTAGAGGTAACACTACAGCACCTAGAAAAAGTAGAATAGCTGCTTTTGCAGTAAATTTTTGAAACGTAGGCCATAAAGTAGCCTGCAAACCGTTGGCTGCCTGAAGAGATCAGACAGCCACACACAAGCACAAACACATACATAGTGAGAGCTAGAACAAGTAGGAAATGACACAATTTGCTTGTGATTCCAACTGTCAAACACAAGGACGTTGACCCCAGCTGAAAGGGAGCAGTGTAATCTCATAGCAATCAACTGTACGCTTAAATGGAGCCATGGCCCTGCAGTATACCTTGTCCACAGCACTATGGAGCCATGTGGAGGCGGAAGAGGAGGAGGAGGGGGGTAGCTGCTGGGCTGGGGTCAGGCCAGTTGAACGAGGGGGGGGGGGTTGTGCTGTTCAGCGCTGCAGGGCTTCAAGTCAAGGTTTGAAGGACCATGTTTGGTGACAAACTTCTTCTGCCGGTGACCTATTGGGAAACACGCATGTCTGGATTTCTTGATGCCTTTCTGGTACATCAGGAATGTGGTATGTTTAAGTGGCTGGATGAGACAGAACAGCACTGGCAAGCGCTCGCTCATCACCCCTCCCTGCAGGAAATTAAGACAAACCATTAAGACTTTCCAACCTGTCTATAAAACAACACTATACCCTGATCAATAAAAGTTGTGTGTGAGAGGGAAAGTGGGCATTTGCATGTGCGCTTATGAGTGAGGAGTTCGAATAGATGAATGTGTCCAATCATCAAACAATCACAACATACAGAGAAATAAATATATTTATAAATCCTTCAATTTTCCCTCAATAGCGATTATCTAATATTGAAAAATCTAATTACAAAAATATTTTTATTAATAACTTTGAGGAGCCACAAAATATCTTGAGAGTGTCATTTTTACATAATGTTGAAATGAACTATATAATAATAATATCTGGGTGACATTTCTTGGTCTCACTTACTTCTCCTATTTTCAGATAAGTTGATGTAGCATGAGTTTGCTGACCTATTCTAGATATTTAGTCACTCACATGTTTTGGATAATGTTGCAACATTGTAATAATATGACAGAATTAAAAAACTGAGCTGATCTCAGTTGACAGATTAAACCACATGAACGTTTAAACAATATCACAAAATGTGAAAAGTAAAAAATGCCTTACCCTTTGGAGGGCAAATTGCATTTTTGTCAAAAATGACAATGTAGCAATTTTGTGTCCTTTTTCAGAAGCAATTGATCAATTTCAAATCATCTTAAATAAATTGAACCTGTGCATGCAAATGCTCTCTGCCAGTTTTTGATTTCTGTCCTCTCTTCATCACTTCCTCCTCACCTTCACATCCTGCCCCCTTAATCCACCTACTTCCCCTGGCTTCATCTGTCCTCCCTCCTTCCTCCACTGCCTTTCCTCCAGGGGTTCTCAGGTTACCACGCGTCACTGGCTCAGACAAGCTGGGGATTCTTTCAACGAGTAAATTACTGGCAATTAGGAGCCCAAAGGATAACATTTAGTGTGTAGTAGAAGGCTGGAGCAAGAGTTGAGAGGGTTGTGCTGTGGAACACCCAGATCCTGGATTGAGAGGGGAGAGAAGTTATGTGTCTTTCTGCTGTATTAGATGTATATATTCGTGTAGGCATGTGTAGAGTAAGTCCTGATAACTAACTCTCCATTCCCTAAGACATGGGAATTCAACTGCCAAGTTCCCTACCCAAATGCTACACACACAGAGAGACACACATATAACCAGTAAATCCTTAGTGAGGGATGCCAGACAGACAGATAGAGTCACAATCAGTGTACCACACACACTGGAGTGTTTATAGTAGCAGTATGGTTAAGTGAACCACAACCATATAAACTGGAGCATTCTTCAGGACGTCTGCAGCTTTAAACCAATATGTCTTTCAGTTTTGTGTGTGTGTGTGTGTGTGAGTGAGTGAGTGAGTGAGAGAGAAAGAGGGAGAGAGTGAGTATGAATGTTGGTGCATGCTGCCGTCATGCATTTACCATTCTGATCCTACTGTGAGAGAAGAGTGAGGAGATTAGATCTGAAATGGATGAATACAGAAGAATGGAAAAATGTATCTCAGCATCTCTGTACGATGGGGTTTGATTTCTCAGAATATCCCAAATGAGATCCAATTTATGCTGGGGGAGCTTTGTGCTAAATGCACATTTGGTTTGTGTTCTATTTGAGTGAGGTTCAGAAGGTCAGCTTCATCTTACTGATCACTGTTCATGAGTGCAAATAAGACAAGGTTTCACTAAACACAGAGGAGTTTATCAGATAGCTACTCCAGACGGTTATTTTACTCTTTATCACATTGAAAATAATTCCGTCTGTATATTAAAATTTTGTGAGGTCTATGAAAAAATTTATATTGACATATTTCCCACACAGGCAAACACTAAATGATACTAAATGTCCTGTACAATCTGGGCGGCCACATATGGACGCCACTCATTTGCTAACAGAGTCTGGTATGTGTTAAAACTGCTCATTTCTTTTTAGGCAGTGAAATTAGCAAACTATTACAACAAATTACCCTGCACTGTAATGAGGTGAGAAAGGAAGAAAGAGAGTGAAAGAGGATGAGTGCACAAAGGATGGTGCACTCTACAGCTGTGAACAAACTGGGGCCTGGAAGGGCCAACATCATAATTCCAGGCCTATCATTGTAATCACAGCTCCATCAGAAAATGGATTTTGTCAGGGCACGCCAAGTCCACTAAGAGCAGCTCCAGTTAAACATTAAGCAGCTGCTCTCGCTCCTTCTCTCTCTCTCTCTCTCTCCCTCTCTCTCACATACACACACACACAGACACATACACTTACACACAAGCACATAAACATACAAATATATGGTAGGACTTTTTCTGTGTATCTGTGAAGGAGAAAAATCTTTTGCAGCAGAGTTTGAGTGTACCTGTGTGTAACTGTGTGTGTGTGTTTCAGATGAAGCCTGGAGCTGGTTTGGATTAGCTCTGTGTCTTGTTCAATCCGACAACAGTGACTTGTGACCCGGTGGCCTGCAATGTTGCAGTAGTGTGAGTGTGCAACTTTTTTTTAAGCGTGCATGTGTTTATTGGTACAGGTTTGAGGATTTGCATACATTTCTGCATTTGTTTGCATAAGTTTTGTTTGTGCTTGTACCTGCCGACTCAATGCTGGCTGAGAATGCTGAGAATGCTTCTGGGTGTGATCCCACCCCTTGTCCTGCTTGCCCGGCCCACTCTAGAGGGACACTGATGGGAAGTGATGGGGTGCTCATATGGAATGGGGGCAGGGATAGTGACAGTTGTGTAACACTCACCAGAGCCTGCCGTCCCCTGTCGCAGAGTGGCATCGCCCACCCTCAGTGCCAGAAGGGAGAGTTTATTTTTTTAGCCCCTGCTCTCCCTAGTGGTGGCTACAGGGGACCACCGGGCATGTGGTCTCTTTCTTTCTGCTCTAAGCCTCCTCTACCCCAGCCGGAAAGAGATTTATTGGGGGTGGGGTATGAAAAAAAAATGGTTGTGACCTCCACTTAACTAGAAGTAAACATGACTGTGGTAGTTTAATCAAAAGTGCATGCTCTTCTCGCTCTCTGTCAGAGCAGCAGCAGTAACGGGAGAGCGGTAAACAGGTTGTACTGTTTTAAGCCAATGGATGGGAAAGCAAGGATGTCACAGTAAAGGCATTTTCAAAATATGAGCTGGAAATAGACAAAAAATAAAAAATAATAATAATAAATAAATAAATGGAAATAAATTGCTCAAATTCTGAATTCAGTTTTGAGAAAATGCTGAAAATATTCCACTAGGGATTGTATTTGGCCAAAAAATAAAACACACACTTGCAGCATCTGGTTTGACTGGCTTATTTCTGTTTCCTGACTGTATCAAATCTTTAAGATTAGATATATCAGCTCACTTTGAGACTATCTCCAGTTGAAATCAGAACTCTTCTTGCTCAGAAATTAAAACATGAACCACAAATAACCTACATCTGTGTGACATCATATTTATTATACATGGAGTAAGGCTCTACCGCTTGTTTAGCTTGTTCAGCCCAGCGCTTTTAAAGCCAAGCTGTGGGTGGGGTTTTTTTTCGTGCATGTGTTTTCTTTCATTGGAATTTAGAGTTTTTGATCTGACAGTTTAATTCAGTTCACCTGTCTCGGCATATTATCATAGCAATTTCATACTTATTTGTTAGTTGAATCATAGTAATTGTAGTTGGCCTGATTATTTTTCTTTTTTCCTGAATTCTTGATTACTATTTTATTTACACAATTGCCATTAAGCATTCAGAAAGTATATGATGAACCAATAAATATACAATTTAAAAAACATTTTAATATAATTATATGGGTTTTTTTTACACTTGTTTAAAAAAAACAATAAAAACTCCAGTTCCATTAAGGAGGTATAATTGGTGAATAATGAGTTGGTAATGGTTTATGTTATGTTAAATAATATAATATCGCAGATATTAATTACATATAATTAATTATAAATAAATGCATGTATTCATGTACATTAGGAGCATTAATAAGTCTGTGTATAACTTTTGTGTTAAAAGTGTAAAATGAGAAAGCTACAGCATACAATGTTATAAAGTCCCACTAAAAAAGAATTATGATTTCATCAATTATAGTTATTGAGAAATAAAACAAAAACCATGCTCATAACTACACTAATGTTCGTTGTGTGTTGTCAATGTGTTAAAAACGTTAAATGCTGACATAATGCAATAAATTTTAAAGGGGAAAAAAGTATTACTGTTACTGCTGTTCGCAAATTCAAATTTGAGTGTTCAGCATTGAAAATTTGAACATACTGTGTTATGTATTCTGTAAAACCTATGTCACGGACAGTGCATGCATGTTAAAAATTAATTAAGTGTCACTAATTTCTGAAAAAGTAAATATATATATATATATATATCATTAAACCTGAACAATTACTTACAACTGCTTGATTTTCCAGTAAATTGTTTTAAACACAGGTGCATAATTATGCTGATACAAAGCGGGAGTGAGGCATTAGTGTTAAATGTCAGTGATTACACCACTGCTCCCAGCACTGCCAACAATTACACAGTGGCTTTTACTAAATGAAACAGGTTCCCCACTTGGGTTGCACTGCAAACTTTTCTATATTTTTTTCTCTTGTCAAACACAGAACTTAACCTTATCTCGACCATCACATAATAATAACTTTATTTTCTAATTTCTTCTGCTGTATTTTGCATATTGGTTCTCTACTAACCGTCTGCTGTTGCACCACATCTCAGCACTGCATGACATTTTCCTCATTATGGATTCAGTGAGTGCAGAGTGCATGTGAATGCAGAAACATGTCCTGTGCATCTAAGAGGAAGACTGGCCGTTTCACAGAACAAACTGGGAATACAGACCATACTGTAAACCACCAGCACTAAATAAATAGGATCCTGCTCCTATGGTCACCCAATGAACACAGAAAGAGCCCTCCAACTGACTCCCCTCACAGGGCAGGGGTTGTGTGAGACCTGAGCGTGGCCTTCCTGTCTAGACCTGTGGAGATAGGGTTAATGAAAAGTCTGAAAGCTGTGTCAATGTTGCCTGTGGCTTCCATCTTCAACTCGTTCCTGCAGAAGCAGACCATCCCACCTCCAAATGCACCTATGTTTCTTTCCTCCCACCCCCTCGGTTCCTTTCCCTTCCACGACTGCCTTCTTTTCCTCCACCCTCCATCCTTGACCACTAACTTACAGTCACTGTCACTGTGGAATTCCCCTGCTCCCTATCCATGTCTCTTTCGCTCTAATGCATGCGTTGTTTCATGGAGAAGCACCATTTATGAGACAGTCCTAGAATAAATGGTGGTCAGCAGTTCAGAATGTTGGCTCATCCAGCTCTGTAAATATGGATGACTGAGCCCAGCCAGGAGAAAAATGTGTGAGCGTCTACAACAGCGGCTGCATTACTCTGCCAGCAAGAGCACCTGGATGGTGTTAATCACAGCTGAACATAAACACAGCTCCAAAACAACTGAACTCACATACACACACACGCGTACACACACATGCACGCGTGCACACACACACACACACACACTGTCTCCTTTACATGCAAGGACAGATCCATCCTAGCAGAGTGCCACACAGACACTTAGTGATGAACTACACATTGCACCAACACATGAGCATCCATCACTGCATTCTCAGTGACAGAGCCAAAACTCTATACACTAACACAATAGCCACAATGGCCATTTTGACACCACTCAATTTTTCAGTCTGACTCATTTATTTCTCATTAGGTATTTTATGTGGTGAGGGGATATGAATTTGCCTAACCATCCACCTGTCTAATCATTTAGCAATTTGTTTGTCCAGCCAGTCTGACATGATTTTGACATCAAGGTCGCCTTACCCAGGTCAGTTAGTAGAAATGAAACAAGTTCACCTCATGGCAGGTAAAAGGGGGATTGTCATAATTGCGAGTGGATCAAATTTAGGCCTAGACAGATTTAATCTCATTATTCTGATGCAGGATAACAATATTCAAGGTTGCCATGACAATTCTATCAATGCAAAATAGTCCCCTCCACCAAGTTCAATGTTTTCCTCTCATGGGGCACCTCAGAATGCATCATCAATGCTAAAACATAGGTAGTATCTATAGAATACTGTAGAATATATTGCATACTACATTCAAAAATACCTGATAAAATGTGACGTTTCCAAATTACAATGGAATGCATGGCCACAATTACGCAACAGTTAATTAAACAAGGATCACGCAGATCATTCAAGTATGAAATGTTAACAAATGAAACACGTAAATGGCCATTTGCCATCACTAAAAACTAGTTTCCATCATTTTGTTATTTTTCATGTCCTTAATTGTTCACAATTTCACACCAAATTCTTTAACACTTAGAATGATTTTCCACGTGGTGCTACTACAATTTTACTTTTATTATAATGGAGGGGGAAAAAAATGTAATTCATGCGGAGCCCAGCCCCCTGAATCAATAGATAGACTTCACACAGACACAAGCAAAGAGGAAGGGGGACATATTTTACTATAAACACTCCTTTCTGCACAAAATGATCTGTGCACCAAAGCATTTCGAAATGGCCTCATGGCACTGGGCCATCCCAGTATTTATCTCTCTGGAACCTCAACTTGACCATAATGCATCACTCTTATTGTCACTTAAGATCCAGTCAACTCTCTGATAAGTAAACATATGTTGTCACACTTCAGTCCATCAGCCAAATCTCTACAGGTCCTCCAGTGGAGGGGGCAATTGGTCCAGCATTTTTCTTGAGACTGCGTCCGTGTTTGTTGGGCAAACAGAAGTACAGGGCTGGCCTGGGTGCTGACATCGTCCATGCTTTATTGCCTGGTGTCTAGGCTGAAATAAACACAGTCATCATGCCATGAGAAGGCCGTGTGTGAGCGTGTACGTGTGCATGCACATTAGTGAAAGGAGAAAGATGTATTATCTGTTTAAAAACCCTCAGTGCAGCCAGGCCACACAGTAGGCCTGCTGCTTATTTCATTTCAGCTTACACAATCTGTCCTTCTTCTCATATCTGTAATACTTAACATTTTTTAAAGCTTACTTTAAATTTCCATTCCTATGTTCAGTGTCCAGGCAGAGAGAATTTGTCAATCCTATTTTCTTTTTCTAAAAAAATAAAATAAAATAAAATAAATGAATTCAGACAGTTTTACAGAAGTCTGATGTACAGACACCCTGATATTAATGATAAGCTGACAGCTGTATAACATTTCAGTGCAAAACTCTAATTATGAGCTTTTCTTTTCTGCCTGTCAAGTTGCTCTGTATGCTGTATATTTCCAATCAGACTTATGCTACATTCTTTGAATTGTTTGCCTTCCCTCCAGAGTAATAAGCACACAATCTTGTAACCACAATGTCCAAGTCTCAACTACAAAAGACCAGATCTTGGTTTTCAACGCAGGGTCTGGTTTTACTGGAGAGGGACATGATGATGGAGAGGGAATTACAGTTTTAAAAAGGTATACATCACTGGCAGCGGTGAAAAAGGAATTTAGAATTTCCCAATGTAAAAATAATCTGGCATTCAAAGCAAAGGTACAGAGACACTATTTTTGAATATGCATGCACTTACAGCATCAAAAGGTAAGAGTACCTGAGCACAATCACCTTTTGCAGAATGCTATCATTGTAATGTTGGATTATAATTTGTGTTTTTTTAAAAATAATATTACTGTGATGCATTTTAATGTTGCTGCCAATTAATTGATAGTGTTTAATTGAATCTAACACCATATTACAATTTTTTATTAGGCAATCATCATTTTGCATGTGAAATATTAGGCATTAACCTAGCAGCTAATTATAGCTGTCCCATAAATGGAACAAAAATGGAGTACCTCAAAATGTAAGTGCACTAAGATACTTTCTTAATTATCAGTAAGCCTTTGATTTTGTTTATCTCTGCAGACTTAATAGAAAATAATAGTTTCATATCTGTTTGAAAAATCTAAGCATGTAGGAGATTTTTGCCCAGTGTTGCATGGCATTTATGTTGCTCAGTTTTGTTGTTTTTTCCCAGTCGTACTTTGTTTTACACTCTCTCACAGAGAACCGTGGAACAAACCTGTGACCTTAACTTTATGGGAGGCACTGTAGTGGTCTCACTTCTCCTGTGGAGCCAGCTGGAGTCTCTTCACGTCAAGCCTATTAGCACTCTGTGCATCCAGCTGTGCTTCTGTCAGACAACAGGCCTGGTCCACTTACCAGCTCCTTCTGCTTCACTTCTCGCATGAAGATTAACCACACAGGAGGAAAGGTAGTAAAATAGGATGAACAGGTTTGTGTCAGCGTACTCCCATACTTTTACCATAGAAAAGCAAAGCAAAGCAAAGACAAACACACACACACACACACAGTCACTTGACAACCTGTGTGGTTGTGAGGCCCCGGACCTACTCAGTATACTCACACATTGATTAACCCTGAGAGTGTTTGGCCATTAGAGCCTGATCTGCAGAAATCAAACCAGTATGTGAACTCTGTGATTAGTGTCAGAAGTATTACAACGCCTTTCACTCAGAAACCAGAGCACAGTGCATTCCACTCCTGCTCACCATATCTCTGGCATGAAATACAAATACTCTACAATGAGGGAGAGAAGCACAGGAAAGATGCAGGGTGGGGGTTATCGAGCAGCTTCATTTTTTCCGAGTCAATTTGGAGAACATGTCACCCTGGTGCTCCCTCTTTTCCACCTTCTCCCTCTCCCTCTCATACACAGACACACGCACACACTCAGACAATCAGTTATACAAATATTTCTCCATCATCAAATGTCCAGAGGCTACAAAGGCAACACAAGTCTCCCCCGTGGGAGGTATATCAGAGAAATTGTTTGCACTCTACCTGCTCTACTGACAGACCTCCCTGAAATCCATTGGCTGCCTTTCACCTGTAAAGACAGACACACTGCATGCAAACAGGCCAATAACCCCAGAGCGTGAAGGGTGGCAATACAACAGAGGCTTTCTCGTGGCACAGACAGAGCCCCCACTCTGTACGCCAGCCAAAGACATAAATGCCTCCTGTATCATTTATGGTGCCTAAAAACCCAAAAACCAAGGACAGGAAAGATGGAGAGACAGTAGTGTTTTAGTACAATGGAAGGGATGATGGAAGGAGAGGCTGGTTAGAGCAAAAACTTTTACCACACACAGTGTGGCTGATGAGCACATCGAGACGGTACAATGGCGGAGCAGGGTGTATTTACAGTACAGGAGATTTTGCTGCCCCATCCCCACCTCTGACTCACTGGCAAAGTGCTGACTGGAAACTGCACGAGGGTCGTTTTCCATTTCATCTTGACCAGTCATGTCTTTTAACCATCTAACACACTTCAGTTTAGAGGAGTTTTTGACCTCGGGTTGAATACCTCCCAAGAGACAGGTCTTTCTTGCACAGCATAATAATCTAAATTGCACAGTCATAATTGAGATATGATATCATATATCTCTCTTAGAGCTGGTTTGCCTGAAGGCTGAGGCTGAGCAGGAAGTTAGTGATAGGAATAAAATGTTAAGAGGAAGGAAATGTTTAAGTTCGGAGGGATGATAGCTGCTGTTTCTGCCGTAGTACACCTCTTAGGACAATTTTTGATGCTATTAAAGTTTTACAGACTGCACTACCACTTTATACTTTGGGATTTTTGGGGAATATATTATGAAATTTCACATATATCCACCGACATATCCGCTGTTTATAACAAAAAAACTTTTATATCTGCTATTAATTATTTTTTTCTTTAATGTCACATATGACCTTACAGGTAACCATTAATGCGCCATTCGTCTTAGTTCTGTTTTACCATATTGACATGTAGATAAAGAGGACAAACTAGTGTTTGGCTTTATGGTTATGTTCTCATTCAAACAAGCCTGCAGCAAGGACCCCTGATTGAGGCCCAATGCCCAACCACAACACCTCACGTGTGATTGAAGTGAATATCATACCTTGAACAGTGGGCTGCTCACATTGAATGAATGAAACTGTCTGTTCTAAAATATACTTTACTGTAGAAAACAATCAAACAACAAGCAAATCAAATTGAATAATAAAATCCCGAGAGCCGCATCACTGGCAAAAAGACAGAGGTTAAATGATCTCCGCACGCAGAATTTTTTTTTGTTGTCAGCCAGGGATTTCCAAATGACACTGAACAGGGAGTTGTTTACAAACAGATGAAGTGATGCCATTCACCATCATCCAGTAATACAATGAATACCTGAAAGTTACAGTAAGTAGTTGCAGGTTTGGTGTCTTTATAATATTTACAAGATACATAACTCCATGTGAATGAGGTTTGATTTACTCCAACACACGATAACTAAGTTATGCGTGTGTTGGAGTATTGTTTTTCCAACAACAGCTTCTCTTCTTTTGCACTAAAATCAGTTGACAAAATGGCTGCATGTTCCGTCCGAGCCTATTTGTTCAGTACTCTTTTATCCATAAAGGGGCTCTCTTCCCGTCTCTGGATTCTCACTACTCCCTGTTGTAATTGATGCAACATACCAGCCATATTGACAAGTTTTTGTTGCAAATGGAGTGTGGAAGGTGGTGTGGCTGCCCAGGCTCGAAGGTACACATGTGTGACCCAGCCCTGCAGTGGAGGGCTGAGCCTATGGAGGTCTGGAGCTCTTCTCCACAGGTTTAGTCTACATGACCAGAGAACTACAGGCCCCACATCTGGACTTGACCACCATCATAGCCATCACCATGAACACAGAAATGAGGCACATGCACCCTTAACATGAGTTATTAGAGGACAACACAAGTTATTACACTGGTGTGGAGTGGAAAGGTTGACAGAAGCTGTACCACCTTTCACTGATTGCAGAATTAAAATACACAACAAACACACCTGCTATATAGATAATGTGATGTATTTCCAAACGAGAGCATCATATGCAGGTATTTTCCTTAGCCACAAGAACCCCAGCAGATCTAAAGACTTTCCTCGCTCTGCCCAGAAAAGTGTGTACGACTTCAAATATCACAACTGAGAATGGACTGATAATGTGTGTGTGTGTTCGCCCAAGTTTTTTTTTTCCTGTGTGTAACTGGTTGCAGCTGTTTTGAGGAGCCTTGCTAAGGTGTTAGGGGGTAGTAAACAGATATGGAGCAGAGCGGACTCTTATGGTCTACCAACCAGCAGGCCATTCATAGTTCACTACACACAGCCCACAGGAGTACTCTTTTTCTTTATGATTTTCTGTCTGTCTCGCACACATTCCCTCTTTACCTCTTCTTTCCATCTGCTCAGGTCAGAGCAGGACTGTTACACTGCTAAGAAGGAACTTCGTCCCCAGAAAATGAATAATCTTTTGCATCAGCAGCTGATTCCATCTTCTTCAAACTCCATAAAACTGTTTCCGTACATGCACATCTATGTACCAAAAAAGATTTAAGAGCCACTTGATCACTAAGAACAAATTGTTTTCAACCACCTTTATTTTCTCTCTCATTCTCTCTGTCCTTTAGTGATCAGTGGGAGACCTGGAGCATCCAAAGTTGCATGTAATGGCAAAATTCCTAACAGCTCTCGGATGTCCCCTCTTCCTGCTATTCTATATATGTCACCAGGCCTTTTGGATGGGACTCTTATGGGAGCCTTGCTGGCGAGAGATTTGTCTTTGCACACACACGCACACTCATGCACACTTGGCATGCGCATGCTTGCCTATACACAAGCTTCACAGATGCTTCACAAAGACACACACATATCCAAGGAGGAATAAGTGTGAGGAATCAGTTGCAGGGTCTGGGATTGACCATGAGGAATGCCAGCCAAGGGTTGTGGTCTGACACCTCTCACTGTCTGTGTCACTATCAACCATGGGAAACACTGCAGCCCAGGAGAGCTCCAGCCAGAGGGTGACGTGATGGGGCAGGATGTGTTTCCAGTGGTGAGGTTTAACCATGTATGTGGACATGCTCAGGGGCCTGTGGAGGAAATTCACAGCACCCCTTGGCCTCTTTGTTTCGTGGGTGTCAGGAGTGCTGTGCCCCAGCCAGCCATACAACACACACACACACACACACACACACTTTACATAAATAGTAGCTCCTACACGATAAACTGCATATCTGCTGTTTCAACCTCAGTTTCACCTTTTAACAAGGGATTTTGACCCACAATCTTTCTCGCTATTTTTCGTATACTGCAATTTTTTAAAGTTAAATACACCCTCTGACAATTCAGAGGAGCAGTGAGAATCCCCTTGGTGGCCATATAGTGGCTTAATAATACTATCTGGGGTGATTCATCCTGTTCTGCTGTGGAAGTTATGACTTCTTCCTGTTGTTCTCTACAAAAACCTCAGACTGCTGCATCAGTCATTTACATTCAAAAGCAATCTGGAATTTTAATTGCTCCCACTGAACCACGTGTTGATTTCCTCTGACAAGAATATTAGTGGTTTCTGGTTTTAATGGACTGTGACAGTCCTTCAGAGTCTCACAACAGAGTCATACGTTTGCACACACAGACTTTACCCTTTCATTCATTCTCTACTCTCTCTCCACCTTTTAAACAGGGTTTTTTCTCAACGTCTCCCTGTAAAATATTTCCATTTTCTACGCTTCCCCTGAAACCAAGTTTTTTTCCCCTCTGATAGAATTAGGGAGTCCTTGAACCGTGGTGATCAAACTTCCTGAAGCAATTACTATTAAGCAGTGGTGACCAGAGAGCGTAGTCTGAAGTGTGCTACAGAAGTAGGAGGGTGTTTACATGGAGCCCAGCAAGTAGTCCGATGACACCCAGACCAGAAGCAGCCAAAGGTGCTTTCAGTAGGCCTGGAGAAAGAGGCGGGGTCAGAGGGGGTGTTAGGACAAAAGGCTAGAGGGCAATCGTCTGTTTTTGTAGGGTACAAGTCATAATTTGCCCACATGGTTTGAAATGTCAGGAAATGGTTTATTACAGATGTGCTCCAGTATTTAGTTCAGTAACACAGATGCATACAAAATGACAACAAAGCAAAGCACAATGACAATAGGCAGGTTAGGAAGTGGTGTTAAAAAGACTTTAAAGTTGCTTCCAAAAGTTTGAAGTTGAAAAAATTTTTCATGAGATACATATGTATGCATGGACTGAGAAAATAGGTGAAAATGTCAAATGCACACATGTTCATAAATGTTCATAAATGTGATTCAATCCAAAACATCCACTGCTTATTGAAGGTCTACTTTTTAAAATAAGATCAATAAAATATCATTACAATAAATAACTTTTCTTTGAGATTATGCTACATCTTGCACAATCACACCATTTTATTCAACATCACAGTTTTTTAGACAAATACAAGCATGAACCAGCTGTTTATTTTTGGAACGGTCTGCGTTAAATCTAATTTGTGCAGCATGGGTGCTGGGAGACCCAGGAATCCCCTGCAGCCTTGGAGGAGGAAGAGGAGGAATTTGACCCCTTTGGGTCGGCGGTCCCCTCCCCTGGGTTAGAGGGGCTCCTGCAAAAGGGCTGGGCCAGGGTCACAGGTCAGTAGGCTCGCTCATTCGGCTCTTCCCTGGCGCCTGCCGGCACAGCCCTCAATTTGTAAAGCGGTAGAGGGTGACCCCAGAGGGCCTCTCCTGGCTTCCCTGGCCAAACACAGGTCTTAAACACTACCAGCCTCCCACTGATTCCCTGGTCTCCCGTTGACTCCCCACTCCCAAAAGCAGGACCTATAGGCTAGCGCACGTGCGTGCACACACTCAACAGCACTCCATCCCTAATAAGAGGAATTACCCCAGGCAGAGCCAAGAGAAGGGGACAGGGAAGCAGCTATGCCGACATCTCCACCTCATTACTTAGTGGATTTATGTAGGATCATATACCCTGTGTGTAGTGGTGAATATGAGTGCTTAACTCTTTGACCTGGACTGTAAATGAGTAAATTCAGAAATACAAAGCCATGCTGTTGTCAATGGAATAGGATCAGAGAAATCAGAAAGGTCAAAAGAGGACATTCATTGCAGAGATTAAGGTCATTTGCATTAGATTATGCGCGTTTCTAACCATTTTGCTGTCTCAGTAATAAAAAAATGAATAAAAGCAAACAAATAAATAAGTAAAATACTTATAAGATTGACTGTCATTGGCTGATAGAACACCACCCTCAGAAATGCCAACTTGTGCAGTCCGTGCTTTGTAAAAAGCAAAAGGTAACTTTGACCGCCTGGCTGTCTGCTTCTGAGTGAGTTGTTTCTGATACCGACTCGTACAGAGAGACCAATTACCCTGGCCAATGAGGACAGACCTCTGACAGCATAATTACAGGCAGCCTTGCCTTGTAGCAACCATATGCCTGGGCATGGCTACCAGTCACAGAGTGGTTGGGAACAGAAGATGAGAGAAAGGCAGAGTTGGGAGTAGGGGTGGGTCTGAGGGTGTCTTAATCCACCAAGACCCAATGTCCTGTCTTGTCCCAGACTCTGGGGCCTCTCCATGGGCTGCTGAGAGTCAGAGCTGGGGCCTGATTTGGCCCAGCTGGAGGAAGCGGGCGATCAGAGTTCAGTTGGTGAAGACAGAAGTAAAGTAAACAGCCGTGGTCACTGGGCAGGCCGTTAGCAGGCCTCGGACAGATGAGCAGGGGGCCGGGAAGACCACACACATACATGTACAGCCAGACCACACAGGGGCCGGGGCTCAGGGGCCTACGCACGCAAGCACACACCCCATCTATGAGGATCTCTTGTGGGCAAAAGCACGCAGCAGACCAGGGAGGAGCAACATGGTGCACAGAGGAACAGACTGGCACGGAGCTGGCCTGGGACCGTCTGTGAGCTGGGATGAACCTTTACATAGCCTCAGTATGAGAGAGAAACTGGCAGGTCTGACCCAGTGACTGGATACATTAAGAGAGTAAACACAAACAGGAAGAGATTCATAAGTATGCTGCTGTTCAGCTGCCAAATCTTAAAGTGCAGTTTGGGGACTGTGTCCACCTCCAAGTTGAAGACACGCACTCTCTTCCAGGGAAAAACTACATGTGCATTAGCTGGGAAATCACATTGTGTTAATAAACCAAAAGTCACAGTTGCAGTTGTCAACAAGATTTGTTATCTGTATGAGTTATATGGAGTTATTGCTTCATAAATATTATTAAAAGGGAAAAGTGATACATTGATACAACGATACATCCTTACATCATGTAGTTTATTGTTTTATAAATGATTGCTTTTCACATTCCAAATCTATGTGGTACTCAGTAAACCTTATTGTAGCTGGAATTTGAGACAATTGTTTTGTGGGAACAAGATCATTTGGATAAAAATTTCCTGTCACATTATTTGTGTAGTTAAAGTGTTTCTAATTCTGTTACTTTATATTTAATTTGATGAATCAGTTGTTCCTGTGTGCTCCTGTAAAACAACCCACATTTTTACCTTAAAATATATCTATTAAAATAAAAACACAAAAAAAATCATATCTCTCCACACAACTCTCTCTCTGACACACACACACACACACACAGTTTAGACTTTGACAAACACATTAACATGCAGAGGCCAAACAAAAATAAATATATACCAAACAAATGCACTCACACACACTCTCTCTTTTCCCTCTATTCTACATAACCATCAGCCTTTCTTTATCTGGACAGTGTCAGGATGACCCATGGGAGAGCCTGTGAATGTGGTGTGTGTGTGTGTGTGTGTGTGTGTTTGCCTGACATAGGGTGGAGTGAGGAGTAACGCTCTCAATCACAATTACTCCCCACTGCCACCAGTCATGCCGCCTGCCTCGAATCAGCTTACCACGTGTGCATGCACACATCTAGGCCTGCACACAAAGCACAGTGAAATACAAGGTCAGTGTTTGGAAAGTCACGATGTGCTCCGTGTTTCAGCAGCAAGTCCAACTTCACCTCCACTGAGGATCGAGTGCAGCTGTCAGGGGGATCAGGCGGAGCCGGCCTGGACTGCACCATCTGCCTGCTTACAACACACACCCTCCTGTGTATCAGTAATCCTCAGCACCCTACCTCCTTCTTCTTTCATCACTTATCTCCACATTTAATACCACATTTATGATAACAGATGACAGGTAGCTTGGGCAGTGAACCCTCCTCATCTGGCCTTTATCTCATAATGATACAAGTTGCATTCTTCCTTCCAGCACAGGGCCCTGATAAATTCTAATCGCAGGGTGGGCAAAGCTCTGGTTAAAAGTTTTTCTGGCTGCAAAGAAGGGTGGTTGAGAAATAAGTATGAAATTTGCTACAAATTAAGTATGCAGGCCACATGCCTGCACACATGTATGTGTGATTGTTTTTTGCATTGGAATAAGAGGAGACACAACCAACAGCAGTGAGTCATTCTCTCCAGATGCATTGTTGAGCTGACCTAAAGATTCAAGGTCTTTTTCACTAAACGGAAAGGCTCCTCAACAAAGTCTAAGGCTCGTTTTGAGCGAAGCTGAAGTTGGCGGGTTGTGTCTCGGGGTCAGACGTGACAAGGACATGGGTATTTGTTTGTGTCTGGACAGGAGGCTGGGGTCAGGTGGATCAGCAGTGGCACTGTTTCGAGGTCATGGATGCATGTTTGAGGAAAAGGACCGGTCACACTGTGTAAAGGTGGCAGAAGCTGTTATAAGAGATGATTTAATGTTGCGGTGGTGGGGTTAGAGAAGGGTTATGGTGAGTCTGGGGTTTGGGGGGGGAGGTACTGAGTGGCAGAGACAGTGAGCTTTAGGGGGAGCTGGACACTTGTCTGAAGGGTTAGAAACTGGTGAAGGTCACAGAGCAGTAAAATATGGCTGTCAGGTAGAAGGGAAGAATAACACAGATTCTGTCCTTCCTGCTTCGCCACAAGAGCGTCTGTGTTCCCACTGGTAACATGGCAGGGTCATGTCCTAGTTTCTCACAAACATACATGCAAGGTAGAGGACAGTTTGAGAGAAGAAGATATACTGTGACATGAAAAACGGTAAACTTGGCTCTCAGATGTAAGAACTCCAAAGATATTTTTTAAATACTTTGGATCCAACAACTACTATAATAAGAACAGTAATAATGGCAATAATACCAGACAGAATAAGATTAAAACTTTCATAAAATTTAAATCTCCATTTAGTTGCACCCATTTTCCATCAGAAATAATTTAAACTAGCAGGAGCTGTAAAAATCTAATAAATTAATTCAATAATTAATTAGCGTTATTTAACAGTAGTTGTGTGAACGTCTTTCAGAGCATCTGCGATGCCTTGTTCGATATACTTAAAAGGACAAAATATTCATATTCACACCTGAGACTGTGCTGACACTGAGTCTGCTTGAAGGTTTAGAGACTTTGGCTCTGACTCCACTATTGTTTGATCAGACTGGAGGAATCCTTCAGCTCTCTAAATTGGTCCTTAATGAGACTCGCACGTAGGCCACTTCCCTTTGACCTGCGACATCTCTGAGCTTGTTCCGCTGTTCCTTTTCGGAAAAGGGGGACTAACTGGCGAGGAAACCTGGCCAAGGGAGTAGAGAGGAAGGCTCGGCACACTGGTGACTCATTTCATTTTCCAAACGTGGGCATTTTGGTCCGAAAATGCAACAACACACTTTCCGTTTTGGCTGCTGCCAAATGTTGCGTCGATTGCACAGACCGTGCAATTGACGCGCAATTTAGTGACAACCCCCCCCCAAAAAAATCCCGCCATCTCAAATGATCACCTTTTAATGATAATGATGATTATAGAGAATTACTGAAAAATACGCAGCAATAGAATTACAATTAATATTAGATCCGATAAGCTCCGAGAGCTTTGATAATAATAATAATAATAATAATAATAAAAATAATAAACCATTCATCTTTGAATATTGTGAAATTTCACTCTTTGTCGGTTTTAGGCAGTTGGATATTATTTGTCCAGCATTAGTGACTGGCATTAATATTATAATTAGCAGAGATTGCCGCTGTGCTGTTTTTCCTCTTTAAATCGGGGTATAATTCTCCGTGGTAAAATCCATATTCTGAGTTTTGGTTCAGGTTTGTCTTTGACAGATCTGGACGGATGGACTCTGAGTACAATCTGTTTCTGGCTTTGAGATGTGGAACATCATCCAGTTTTCACTGCTTTCCAGATGATTGCTTCTTTTTTGTGTGTGTGTTATTGCTGTCTAACACACGCGTATGACCAACACATGACGCGTGAAACATTAGTGTGTCTCGGCCTGTATGTGGCCTATTTATTTATGTTACCAAAAAAAAAAAAGGTAGAGAAGAAAGAAATGTTGCTATGACTTTCTTTCTGCCCTGTCCTTGATTGACAGGACAGACTGATGAAAAGAGGATGGATTAGTTCACTACAGTATTTCACATTATTTATGTTACCACAGAGTAATACTGTGCTAATTGGCAGTACTCCTTTTATTCCTACTACATTTAGGCAACAAATGATAAAAAAAAAAATGTATTTGTAAAAGCTGGCTTGAGGAAAGAAAGTTTTATACTTTGGGAATTTTTTAAATGTTGAGACCACCCATTACTAGAAAAAAAAGTTTATATTAAAGACCATTATCACATTTTTTTATATCCAATGTATCAATTGAAACACCACAGTTTTGGTATTTATCAAGCTCAGACTTAAACAATAAATATATTAACGCACGGAAATTATATAGATCATTTGGGTAAAAAAAATAATTTTAATGCATTTGAAAATAAACTGTAGCATATTTTTATAAAGTCAGCATAACTTTTACTGCCAAATAAATGCTTTCTTCTCTTGGAGGAACTCCTTTTTTTTTATCAACTTAGGACAATTGCTTTGTTTATTTGAAGTGAAAACTCTTTCACAAACAATGAAACATACAATAATAGAGGCTATCACAATGATAAGCACATCTATAAATGTTTACTGTTTAATGTTCACAGTAGCACATGAATAGCGGAGATATTATACAGCTGAGTGTATAACTGTAATTGTAAAGATTACTGATATGACCCTCTAGATGGCGTTAACAGGCTTTCAGTGTCTAGATTATTATCTAAAAACACAGAAACATAAAGTCATAAAAGCTGTTTTTTTATTTTATCTCTATTTAAATTACTTAGCAGAAATGTCATGTGATCTTTGTGTGCTGTGGTTTGCACAGAATTGTACTGTGTGTAGCAATGCTAATGTATAAATTGTTTGCTGACAAAAGTTAGTTTGAGCAAACAAGCAAAAAACAGCATGTCAGGATAAGAATGGAAATGAAATGAAACACTTTAGTGTGCCTGTTGCCCTTTCACATATTTTCACATATCTGCTGCACTAAATACCCATAATTGATGCATCTGTCTGTCAGCTGGCAGCACATGATTGTGTTAAAGTAGTCCTGTGGTGGGGGTTGGGAGGTGGAAGAGTCTCACAGAGCCCTTATATCTAATGATTTGGAGTCTCAGGGTCTCAGACTCCATGGCTGTGTGGTCCTGAGCAGACAAACCCAGCTCAATGAGCAGCCCCCCTCCTCTGGGACAGAAACAACATTCATTCTCTGCATCAAATAGCAGCATAACACTCTATTTGATGTTATATCTCACTGTGGCACAAAAGAACCGCTGCGTCACTCCGTATCAAAAGCAGATGAGTATTTAACTTTAACTACCACACAAGGTCTTTGTCGCTATGATGTGGACACACCTTTTCCTAGAGAGAGGATTTCACATAAGACTCCACTCTGTTTCTGATTTTGTGAAGTTTTGAGGGGACAGTAATACATTCAATTTTTAATTTTTCCATAATAAATTTTTTTGAGCAGAATTCATTAATATCTGGTTGTCTAAGTCTCAACTTGGACAACCAACTATATATAGAAACAGTACTGGAATATAATCCTTAGACATCCAGAGATGGAACTAAGCCAAAGGGATCTGAGTGATTGCTACTATAAAATGTATCCCAGGCCTTGTAGAGCTGTAAAGGACAGAGAGATAGTTGGACAGGCCTGTTCTCAGGCTGCAAACATGCGTCTGGCTGCCTTCAAGACCGCTCTGTCTCTTCCTCCATTTCTCTTTGAGTCTCCTTTTTTTTTCGTTTTCTCATTATTTCTTGTTGTTGTTTTTTTTCTTCACTCCTCTTTGTCTTTTCTGCTCACTTTCGCATCCTTCTAATCTCTCCTTTAGGGCAGCTTTTCTGTTTCTCTTGCTAGAAAGCATGGAGGATTGGTCCATTAGAGCTATTTAAAGGTATGTGTTTGTGTCACTGTGTGTGTCTGTTAGTGAAATGACGGTTGTTAAGGCAGAAGTCTGGGGAAACAGAAACCAGAGTGTCCCACAAGAGTTTGATGGGGTCACAAAGAATAAGGGGTCTTCTGTGACCCATCACGCAGAGCAGAGCGGTCAACAGGGAGTTCTTATCACACCACACTGTCGTTCACAAATCATCTGCTCCTCACACACACACACACACACAGATTCTCCTTCCAACTTGCTGTATAAGCAGCTATTGTCCAAGTATGCCATATGCTGGGAAAAAAAAACAAAAAACTTTAAAACCCAACCTTTGATTACAATGAATTCAGTTGCCCTTTGGGGAGAGACGCAAACATGCACACACAAATACACAAAAGCATCTGGCAAAGCAAACACTCACAGGTACAGGTAGATGTTCTTCCTGCTAAGCTCTAGGCTTGCCGCACCTCCTCCGGTGCCCCTAACAAAGTGGGCACTGGAGGAGCTTACAAACAAATTCGAGAACTGATGTCACAATCAGAAATTGAAGAGGACCCAATATACAATTAAAAAGATGCCATAGGTAAATTCATGGTTACGATTTGTGGCTCATGTTTCTACAATATCAAGGTAAACAGATAACACTGCTCATCTTACAGTTTTCCTCCTCCTGCACACACTCATGAGTGTAAGATTGATTATGAATCATGGCCATTAAATTTAAATGTAACAAAATTTCTTTCGCACTTATGGTGAGATTGAATTGGTGCTTATTTAGGAGTGTTCAAGTACTCTAATTCCTTTTTGTGTTGTTTGTGTATCTGCCTTTATGGTGCGTGAGTGTGCCTATGTGCAGGGGGAGCAGCACAGTATGAGTAGAATTCATGTTAGTCAGCTCTCAGAGAGAGCTCAAATGTCTGTTTTCCTGACGCCTGATCCATAAATATTTGAAGTGGAATGGGCTGTGCTGCATTGTAGGACAAATCTAATTAACCCAGCACTTCCTAAGGGTTCCTCTGTCTGTGGGGCTGTGTGGGTGTTTCTTACATCACCAATTCACCTCCCTAAAGGGGTTTGGCTCCTCATTTAAGCTGCTTAAACCTCAGTATGTCAATCAGTCATTCAAAAAGAGTTGATCCTTTTTTGAAGGAGTTTTGACAAATAAATATTCGTTACACATTTTAAAATTGTCTAAAAGTGTTTAGATACAATTTGAGGATTTTACTTTAATATAAGAAATTATTTTGTTGAAGTGCGGAAAAAAACTGCATGTTGTATACTGACACAGCAGCCTTAAAGATGACAGTCAAGACAAGCATCTAACTGGAGACTTTTTTCCTGCCATTCTGTCCTGTTTCTCATCAGACAATCCATATAAAGTTCAAATTACGACTCTTGGCATTGTTTTTTACCCCAGTCTGTGTTAAGTACACAATGACAGTAGCACTATACATCTCTTCCCTTTCTGTTCTCAATCTGACCTAAGCAGGAAATACAGTGCCTCCTAAATACTAAATTGATGCTGATTCTAAGATAGTCTTCCATCCTTTTAACCAGATGAGACATGAGGCTTCTTCTCCTTAAAACCAGCGCTGGAATGCCCAATTGAAAAGACGGCTTGGGTGAGGATTTGGGGAACGAAAAGCCATGCATGGATCTCATTCCTGAGGCCTGGGGTTGCTGATTTCATTAGAGTGCACCACAATATTAGAGCCGCCTCAGTTTGCTTTGCACTCACTCCGAGCCTCACATTTCCATAATGCAGCAGAGGATTCAGTTTCACACAAGAGGACCATGCACAAACCATTTCCACGGTAAACCACTCACTTAAGTTATTATGCATTTTTACAATAAATACAAAAGGAAATGTGGCCAGCGTCTTGTTAGCGGAGGTTAGCTCTAAAGCCACGTCGACCCATATGCTGCTCAGTCTGTTTCAGTGTCATGTGCTGGTTTACTCTGCGATATAAAGAGCTCATGCCATCCTTCCTGAGCACATGTTTTTTTTATCCATAGTACTGGCCGCCAGCTGATTAGTGTCTGGTCTGAGGCAGCTGTGTGAGTTGAAATAAGGTGAATTAAGCTGTTGTACACTCTTTGCCGTGACGGGTAGGTCTTCAGCACCACAAAAGATTACCAAGCCTTCTTGAAGCAGCTCTGTTTGAATCTGTACTCTCTGTCAGCAGTTATTAGACACATTGATGTCTAGCGCCTGCTCCATATGTTCCAGCACAAGCAGCAACAGGGAATTGGATGAGACCTTGAATTAAAAAGCATCACACACTGAGCATGTAGTGCACTTCCCCAGTGCCCCTTAGAAGTACTATTCTATTTCACTGCATACCACCAACAGTGTACCACTGAGGCAGGATAATGAGAAGGGCCAATTAGGAGCTGTTGGACAGGATGAGAAGTTTCTGAACAGTACTGCCTTTATTGTGATTTCTCAGTAGCGTTAGCACAGCCAATGTGGTGCTTTCATAGTTGAAACTGTCTTATGAATAAAGTCACTAGTGAAGTACAATTATACAATTTTGTTTGTATATATTGTTGATGTTTAATGTATTTAATGACTCCTACTCTTCAGTACAGTTTTCATCCATTATTTCCATTTTCCATTTTATTTTTTTACTCCTCTCAAGTTGTCTCAGACCTTCATATATGTTGACAGTCAGTTTTTTTTGTTTTTTTTTTTACAGATAACTGTTCTACCCCTATGCATATATTTTAAAGGCAGGACTTCAAGGAAACGTTTTTACAATGTGGTATGACTAATTTTGCCTTCATATCCTATTACATCTTGCCGGCCTGAGAGAAATGCTGTTTCAGTACAGTAGAGAGAATACATCTATATGCTTGAAAACAAAGTGAGTGTCAGAGTTTAGTTTCAGTACAGTTTCTCTGCCATGTCATATTACATACTATTTTGGTGTATTTAAAACCTGAGGTCACAGAAAGGACCAGAGTTTACATTTTGTTTAACATACAACATACCCTTTATGTATAAAATGACCAAGACATACATCCAAGACCTTCCATGCTTCTGCTAATGAAAGGCTACTTCACTTCATATAACAAATGAGACATTACAAAGAGTTGTTTAGTCTCAGTGATTGTTTAGCAGAGACCACCTCAGGCCCTGAATGACAGACAGAGAGACATTTGGTTTGGGTGAGTGTTTTCTTATGACCCTAGAGTCCCCGGCGCAGGCAATCAACCCTATCATATAAAACTGTGATAATTTGTCTTAGCATTCATTATCAATCTTATACGTGTCTTATAAGAAAAAATTACATTTGTTTAATACTTTGTAGTCTGGTAGTGTAAACAATGCAGGGCCTATCACAAAGTACACGAAGTGAACACCTTTACCAGTTAACCAACTTCAAAGTTTACAAGATATTGTACGAGTTATTTTGCCAAACCGCTGTAAAGGTACTAATGCTTCTCGGGAGGTAAAGCAATGAGTTGGCGGCGCACATTGAGTTTCCCAGCTCAGACAGAAAGCCACAATACTGATTCATTAACTACCTCGATTTATGCACCCCCAGAAGGAGAACAGTCCATACTAAGTGGGGTTGTATTTAAGTTAATTTGTCAGATAAAATAAGATGAAAACATCATGTATGAACCGGATGAGCTGACAAGCATCAAAGAATGTCTTTGTAGATAGACATAATTATTTAACTAGTTGTTGAAAACTATACCCTGATGGATTAAAAAAACTGATTTGTGGAGTTTAAGCCCTGTAATAATTGCCCCCTCTTCCACCCTCATTCTCATTTGTTCTTATCTAAGTTGTAGTGCTAGTGGTGAGACAGTGTTAGATCACGGGGGGAAATGGAAAACATGCATGCTATGTCGTCAAGTCAGATAAGAGACGACTAAGAGTTTGTTTCTACATTTAAGTGCAAGTGTACACACAAGTGCAGCTGAGTGTGTGCGTGTATGGCATGGAAGAGTCTGGGTCTCTGATTGCCTTTGCCAGGCTTCCCACATTAAAGTGGCCTCTGCCCCAGGGAAGAGATTCCTGACTACATGGCAAAGTGGAGAGGGGTGGGGAATACAGCAAGAAAAAGATATGAGAGAAGGGAGTAAAGTGGGAGAGTAGGGGCATTTAGGTGAAAAGGAGCTGCCAAAACAACTCCCAGGCTTCATCTGGCCTGCATCCAACTGTCCAAAACACACTTGTTCAGTCCCTCTCTTTCCTTTTTTCTTCTGCAAACACACAAATACACACAACTTTGGTCCTAACCATGTGGTCCTAAGTACGGACCGCACAGGGGGTAGCCCCATAACCTCCGTGCCCCCATATCCCGTTCCTCTCTTCCCCCCTCAGCTTTAATTGAGAAGACAAATGGATCTTTCAGAGCCCACTACTGCGCCACCATACATCAGTCATGACAATGTTAGCTTTATAATGGTGGGCTCGCTGTGAGCCGAACCATATGTTTAGCCCACGCCACACGCACGAGCAAACACCTCAATACCATGCTAATGGAGCCCCAGTAATTGCCTGTTGTTTTATTATTAAAGGTAATTTAGAGCCTAATGGAATTCATTCAACATTGTGCATCAACCCCACCCACACAGCGCTGTGGAGAGACTGCTCTTCCTGTGCCGGACATCAAGAAACCCTTTTATCTCTCCTGAAATAAAATATTGCTCTACAATATGAAAAGTACTGCAAAGAGCCAGATACCATCCCCTTTTTTCATGTTAGCCTCTGTTCCACTAGTCCCAGTAAGACATGTATTTTCCATCGTTCTCTCCCTTGGGTTTTCTCTTTCATTCTAAGTTTAAAAAAAAGAAAAAGATTTTCATAGACTTACTCTCATGATAGCTTTACCTTGGGAATACTATAGAAACATCAATAGTCTTAATCAAAATTACAAATTGAACTATTAAAGAAACTGTCAATGGGAAAACATAATGACAGCCAGTGGAGCACAAACTAACTCAGCATTGAGATAAGTCTGTCAAGTGCTCTCTGGATCAGTTTACCAATGTGCCACATCAGTTGAGCTAGAGTTAAAGTACATTCCTGTCATGAATAATTTCATCTTTGTGTTTCACTACTGTATAGGTGTAGACTGCTGGATGTACCTGTTTAGAAAGCTCAGTACATCATTAGGAACTTTAGATACTTAAAAGAAAAATAACATAATATTTCTGATTACACTGCAAAGTCTGGGGACCTATGAAGTGTAATTGAATTGCCATACCATAAAACTGCACCTCAGACAATGATAAAAGCATAAAACAAAGGCATGGAATAAATACATAAACACCAAGAGTTGCCTAAAACAGATGACAGTGGCAGTTTGCCTGCACATGAAAAACTCTGTTGGCAGATGTGCTTGTATGTGACTTCGTTTAACGGCAGCATCCGGAATCTGCAATAGATTAATATGAGTAGGCAGAAACAGGCCACTGTGGCCTGATTTATTCAGGGGGGTAGATACAGAATTATGTGCATGTAAGAACTCTAATTTACAGCATAGTTATAAAGGAATATGATGGATTGTACGACAGCAGTTCATCTTAAAGAAAAGCAGATACTCCTAAGTCACATGAGAAAATGTCACATAGACAGCCACAGATGAAGAATCTGCCATAAGATTTACAAATGTGTCATGACATACTGGAGACGAACTCCATCAGTGTAAGGTCACGTATAACACATACATACACAGCCTCTATGTCCTGCTGAGAGCTTATCAGTTCATCCTCTGTGTCTTTCCTTTTCCTCCTCTCTTTACTGTAATCTCCAGTAGGTTTCCATGTCTTTCAGCTTAATTACCACTCATGCATTCCTCGACTCATTACCCTTTGCTGTACCTTTTCCTTCACCTCGTACCCATTTCTAAATCTTTGTCACTCTCTGTTTCCCAACACAGGAAACCAGCATGGTACCCTGGGATCATCTGAGGCTGTGTGATCATCATTGCTCTTCTTCCTGGTCCTTGCTCCCATGGTTTTTCATGCCTGGCGTCCAGCATGCCTATCCTCTGACTGGACTTACTCATCTGGGGCCAAAAACACCAAAATAACAATCTTCCCTCCCCTCATCTGCTCACTCTTACATGCTGGTCTCTTTTCCACTGTCTTTCAACTACCCACATGTGACACATGTGCTTTCATGGGCTGTGTCACCGCGACCTCACTCCACATTTTATCACATCAGTTTGAGCATGTCAAGAGGTGCAGCCAGTGGTGGCATATCAGATAATTCCTGTTTTTATGATAGTTAAAACACTCTGTCCCCTCTAACTTTGTCTCCCTCACTATTCTTCCAGTCTCTTTCCCTCTCTCTGTCGTTCCCAGCAGCATGTGAACATTAGCCTGGGTTTTTATCAGAGGGCTTCCAGCAGCGCTCCAGCAAGTCTTCCCAGGAGAGGAGGCTACAGGAAATCGTAGGATGATAAAACTGGGCCATTACTGAGCCAACACAGGACCCTGGGGTTCATTACCCCCCGCCTCCTATAATGTCATTTAAGTCTGAAGTACAATATAATCCTGAACACACCTAAAAGTGATTATATTATTGATTGGTGATCACTGGAGTTTTGGGCTTCAATCAATACACAGTTTGCGGTTATGAAACTGCATGACAGGCTGAGCAAGTTTCCATTTTGTTCCAAGCAGCCACCATTGGAATAACTAAGAAACTGAAATTGTGGAAAGTTTTAGATATAAAACAGATTGTGAAAAAAATAATATTTTTGCATGACTATATGAGAGCGATTAACAGCCTCTAGCATGAGAATCGTTAGCCTCAAAGAATTTTATTAAAGATAGTAGCAAGTAGAAAATGTGGTCAGATAATTTATATTCCAACAAGAGCATAAAAAGTTCCCAAACTATTACTCAGCACCCTGCCAGGCCCTGAGAGTGGGTGCAAGGAGGACATAAGAATAAAAACAGCTGCCTCTTAGATGACGTCACAGCCTTGAACACCGCTGATGTAGCTCCCAAGAATAGTACACAAAAACATGGTACTGTAGCTCTTGAGTAGTAGTATGGGGATGCGGCGAAATAACTGGCAGTGGTGGTCTTGTGGAAGTGATGACAGCTGATAGAGAGAGCAGCTGAATATGACAGCAACATCAAAACAAAGCAAATGACAAGCACCCGAAGGCAACACTGAGAGAGAGCAGCACAGAAGGCACCAATGAAGGAATCACAGGGAGGATTGTATTCATTATTTCATCATGTGAGCAGGATTAGATCATAAGACCTGCATAAAAACATATTTTTATTTGAACAACCTGTCTGTTATTTGTTTGTTTCAAGTATTTATGGCTTTAGAACAGTAAAGTAAATATGGAGCTTTAGCTTAGCTGTAAATAACCTCTAAAGGTAACTAAAACCTGTAAAGCTTGATAATGAAAATCTAATTTGTTGTTTGTTTCAGAAAAATCGAAGGTAGAGTGGGAGGATTTGAATGTAGCATCGAGCAGAGTCAACTTTTTTGCTGTATAAATCCTCTGGTGGTGACGTCAAACAAGCATGAAGGGGCGTATCGATCTACTCCTCAAATCTGCTGCAAGAATGTTAGTAAGCACATTTACAGAAAATGTCAAAAAAGCTGAACTACTGATTGAAATATGCACAGTATTTTGTGTTTTTCAATTTTAATGTCTTATTTTTCCAAAAGGAATCGCCTTACTAGTAAGTAAGTCTATGAAAAGTGTCTGGTCATTTCTGACATTCCTTTGCCAATCCAGAGAGAGCAGCCAAATGACCCTAATGCTCCTGGGACCCCTTGTTTTCCTCCTTGCTCATACCAGCAGATCAACCCAGCTAGTTTCCTTATCTGTTCACCACTCAATTTCCCTGTGCTGTTGAGGGCATTTGAAGCCTCAGACAAGTGGCCTGAAGGTTACAGTGGGAGAAGGCTCAGGCTGCTGATGGCCTTTTAACCCTCCACACACACAGATAATGTATGAAGGAATGGGATGAAACTGCTCAAAGGTTGAGTAAGTTAAACCTAAATGTGTAAATGTGTTTGTTTTATATGTTGAATTTCTAATGTTGATGAAGCTGCTATCTACTTCATGTGGTGTATTTTTTATGAGAAAGCATCCATTAAAGTTAAACTATTCTGCCATTTGCTGCAGTTCTTTTCCTGATATTCATAGCCACAAAAGTACTTGTTAAATGATATTTTATAGTGCTGAGGTTGTGGTTTGGTTGAAGTTTTGAGGGACCTTTGTGTCTGTGAATCTGTGACTCCGCCCTCAGCCAGTTATGTGACACTGAGCTGCTGTCAAGTGAAGCCTGACTGACAATTTATGTTTCACAAGTGTATCCCAAAGGAAATAATAAAAATGTTCATTGTCTTACTTCAATTTGTATCATAGTTGGGAATCAACACTAAATACTGACGGAATGAGCGTTATCTTTTGATAATGCATCTGACTGGACCAAAACTGGAAAGAGAAAATAAAGACATTTGATTACATTTAGGAACATCCTGAATCTGGAAGGCTAGTAAACATTTTTTTAAACATATAATAATGTGATTTCTTTAGGAGAAAGATTTTTTTTAATTCTAACATAACTAAAATTGGTATAGTTCCATGACTGAGTGATTACAACTTAACTTAAAGTTTCCAAGTGGCATTTTCTATCTCTTAACTACATTGCAATGTACTGGACAGCTGAACACTGATGAACATTATGTAAGTAAATCAAAATGGTCATTGTCCAGGTCTCAACATATTGCCTTCCGTATGCCTGAAGCATCTGGAATGTTTCTGTACCAAACAGAGGACATTACTTTATTTGCCCTCTAAACAGAGAAGGAGATGGAGAGTCGGCGATGGAAACAGAGGCAGGACTGAGCATTGAGAGAATGCAAATGTGGTGAATAGAGAGGGGAGGACAGTACAGAGAGCTACCATGACTTGTCACATCTCTGTCTCTGTGTCTGCAGGATGTTTCCCTCCTTTTAAGGTAGCAACAATGCTAAGCTTTGTTCAACAGTGCAGTTGCAAAGAACAAGTGCAAGAGCCCCATCTTTCTTAGTGTGTTTTTACGTGGCAATTGCAGCATAGGTTTTTTCTAGCGGTAGCAAAACAACACTGTTTGGCACCAGACAGGAAAGATATATGTGATCTAATCTGAAAAACAAAAAAACCCTCTACATTTCAGACCCAGACTAATAACCTGGCATACAGAAGGAGAATATGTAGAGTAAAACACATCTCAAACTGCAAACTCCAATTCAGAAATTATATTCAGTTCAAGCTGCAATGTACTCCAGTAAGGTTAAAGAAGGAAGAAAGGAAAACAATTTTTCATTCATTGAAACATTTCCAAAATTCACTTTCAAAGGAAATAAATGTACACTAATTAAAAAATAAAACAGGAACACAGACAATTTTCAGCTTCCATTGAATGAGGGTGTAGGCGAAGGGGTGGGGTGTGCAGGAATGCAAAGTTTCTAAGTCTTTTTCTACATTCATTTCAGTTATGTGGCGTCAGTGTGGGGCAATGAGTTTAGTGATATATTGTTCAATTCAGAAGAACAGAGTGAATGAGAGAAATGTGTGTTTGAGGGCTTAGATGTCTGGGCAAGTGGGGGGTAAGAGGTATTAGGGAAAATTTAGGGTAGGAGACCAGAACGTAGCTGTTGCTGACTCTATGGAAAGTAAGAGATGAGAAAAGGAACGCCACAGACACGCCAATCAGGTCCAAGAGAGCTTCAGATCTCCACCTGCTTCAGGAAACCAGCAGTCCCAGGCAGCTGATCATATTATCCTCTGTTTCTCAGTTTCCACTTGTGCCTTTGTTACTTTTTACTTCAGTTCTCTTTCTTCTGTTTTTTTTTTCTTCAACAAAATCCTTTCAGAACAACATTTTCTGAATTTCTGAACATTTGGTCCCATAGCAACTCTCCCTCCTCACACACTGACTCCACAGGTGCCTTGAGGCCTTTGTTAATTTTGCTCCTCACATCTCCTCACAGGCGTGCCTTGATTAACTCTTCCCCCGCTAAAATGACTAGTCTGTATTTTTTTCTCTTATTTCTTTTCCTTCTGCTCTTTTCTGCCACGTGATAAGGATTCAAAGGCACCTATTAAGTCATAAAAACCCTTTTCAATTTCTCTGTTACTGAAATACATAGAAAATTTAAAGTTAAGATGGTTTACAATTTCTTTTTTCTTTCAGTGTCGCTGTAATCAAGATTTCCACACCTGCCCTGTTTATCACTTCATCTCGCTAGTTGTCGGTACCTCCATCATCACAGATCAGGTGTGACTGTGCCGCTCTGTCATGTTATCTTCCCTCCACAGATAGAGACTTATCTCTGTGTCAGCACCCGGCTGCTTCATGTAAGCTATCACACTCTCTGTGACAGGGTCTCACCGCCTGTCAATCCGTCACAACCTCTATGCTCACTGGCATATTTGGGCATTTGCATGTTTATCAGTAATTAGAAGGGAGGTGCTGAGACTGAAACCAGCTGGGTGCGATTTAAACTCAGCAGTCTGTCAGCTGACAGAGGTTTGACAGAGGCTTGACAACTGTGAGTTAGTCAAAGCTCTCCAACAAGTCTGCAGGTCACACTATCCAGTGTAATTTCACATATGATTATATTCTGCCTCTTAAAGTAATAATCTTTGGGGCTGAAATGATATGCACATGGGAAGTTTTTTTATAAGAAGCACATGGTCAGCTAGAGCTGGAAAGATCTGATACTGTGCTCAAGGTCAGTACAGCAGGGCAGATTATTACTGACATGAGGGTTTGTACCAGAAGCCCTTTGGATGAAGGGTGGTCTTTCCACTCACCACACCACTCTGCCAGCCTCAATGCCATCAGCAGAAAGATTTAAGAAAGACTTTGTAGATTTGTGTATAAGTGCATGCTTGCATGTGGGTCTCATGTGCATGTGTGCAAATACCCAACTACAGCTATGTTCTCCCTTCTCTTTTTTCCTTCATGTGTGTTCCACGTGTTCCAGCCACATTTCTGCAAATATTTATACCGGGTGTAAAACGCTCTTGATCTCTCTCCCCTGTTTACTCTCCTGTTCTTTCTCTCAGCCGACTCTAACACTGACCTTTTTTCATCCTGACTGAGAGTGACAGGGGGAGGGGACAAGAAGTTGATGAGGGGGGGCAAGAAAGAGTAAGTGAGCATGGCCTGAGGTCAGGGGAAGAGAAAGGGAACGAAGCGAAAGCTTTTGGTGGAGACAGAGAGACATGTAGAAAGGGAGAAGTGAGTAAGGGAGCATGGAGTGAGCCTTCTGCGTGATGGATGACTTGTCATCTTCTAGAAATCAAAAGCCCAATCCGACATGCCCTCTTTTAGCAAAAGCACACAATGCAAGCGTGCAAGGAGGCCCATTGGGTTAATTGTGGAGCAATTTGACATCTGTTGACGTCTGCAAATGTGTTAGCTAGCAGAGAGAGAGAGAGAGAGAGAGAGAGTGAGAGACAGAGAGAGACGGGGTGGTATTGTAATGATCCCTGCTTGATTTCCAAATGAGCCACATGCTGCTGACCAAGCAGAGTGTACACACCTCTGAAATGACAACAAAAACACAGCTCCGGTTACAGGACAGAGTATCACATTTGTGGTCTTTTGTCATCAGCTTAGCTGCATTCACAGCAGCTTGATCAATGGGGTTTGTGTAATGATATTTAGCCTGAAACATGAAGTAATGTTTTACTGAAACTAATGAGGTTTTCAGCTGGGTGGGCTTTTGGATACCATGTGCATGCATGCACACAGGAACACACACACGCCTAAATATATGCATGCTGCTCATCTTCTTTCCAATAAAAACAATCTATAAAGCCATGCTGACCAGTAAGCAGCATCTAAAATTTTATCTACAGATAAAAATAACTTGTTCAGGATCAAAAATGTATATTATGTTATAACTGTCAAGCTCCATGTACCATGAAACGTAAGATATTAGTCATGCAAATCATGTATTTTTTGAGATACTTATCATCAGATATATGGAGCATTTTATTAAATTAACTGTGAATTCATTCAGTTTTCTGTAACAGAGAAAACATTTGTATCATCAAGACTGCAAGAGAAAAACTAATAGATCATTTTGCAACAATTGAGATTTCATAGCTGCTAACAGGGTGCTAAGATGTAATGAGTCCTTCAACTCTACCTTCACATTCCTTTCAGCGTTAAAGGCTGCTGTTCTCTGCCTGAAAAAGGGAAGCAGAGCTGGTAGCTAAATTCCTCTGTAGCTTTTTGGCCAAAGTTGTGAAAGAGGCCTTAGGATCATTAGTGAGGCTGGCATGAGAGGGTGAAGGAGATCTGCTAACACGCTGCCATTATTCAGCAAGAATGAAGAAAGCTTTGTCTGACTGTAATCACAGGAGCAGTTTTATTCTCTTTTAAATGGCAGCTGTCAAAATAGGTCTTTTAAGACAAAATAGTCAGGCAGCTCTGGAACATTCGGAGTGTCTGCCCATAGATGAATTGCTGACCGTAGGCGGCTAAAGTCGTCTTTGGCCTTCCAAACGCCCCGTGCAAGCTTGCAACATAGCTACCAGACTGGCCTTGTCCACTTCTGTGCAAATAAGAGGTAAACACCTGACTTAAGTGGATCAGAATAAAGGACAAGGTTCAAGACATATATGAAAGAAAATATGAGCAGAAACTATGCTTCAAGCTGATGAGGATGAATTGGAAAATTAGTGGATTGAAATAAAGAATCTGAGGCACAGCTAAAGGATGAGGGAAGGAGAAAAAATTTTTCAAAAGCTGTACACTCTGTGCCCCAGTACATGACATCACAGAACTCCCAGCTTCCATTAAGATCTAATAAATGAAGGGCTAACAAGGCAGAGTGGGTGGGGAATAAGGGAGGAAAAGAAGGACGGGGGGGTGTCCTGCCACCCCAAGCCTCTGTCAGTCCCATCAGGAACACTTGAAGGAGGGGTGGGAGTGGAGAAAAGTTTGTAGCAAAGCAAGGGTGGAAGGAGGCTAAAAAAACCTCTCGGCCCATTAGAGAAATCAGGCTGGGACTCTAAAAACACCCTGAGAGCAGAGAGGCCGAGTGGCCCTGGTGTAAACATACGGTGGGTGGCAGCCCCCAAGCACTCTAACAGCCAACGGCGGCCATGATGGATCTGTGGAGTTATCTCATTTTCCACTGTTTTAATTAGAGGCCGGGCTGTGAGCCTCGGCAGCTGGCTATGCTGTACTGACTCCTGCGGCCTGACAGAGAAAAATGTCCACCAGTACTTTTGCCAAGTTCAGCCTGACCAGAGAGAAAGAAAAAAAATAAAAATCCAGCTTCTGGGATTCATATCGCTTTTCACTAAGCAGGTTGCACTTTGATCAATATCATGCTCTAATAATTTGAGCAGACTTTTTTTTTCCAGATTCATTTCTCTTTGACAATGTGTTTTTAATTTCACTTTAAATGAGAGAGCACCATGTGCATAATTTGCAGGAGGAAAAAAATCACCTATATTTACAGCTAATTAGAGCATGCATCTCAGATGACAATGATAGGATGAGTTTAGCTATCAGATATCCATCCACAAAATGGTCTGGAGTTGAACCCATCCTGCACCCTGTTATTAGGTGGCACTTTCAGCCCTGTAATCCAACAGAGCACCAGGGTGATGGGGTAAGATGGGACAAAAGACAAAAATGTACCTCACACAGTTTCTGAGAGGCACACACACCCCACAAAGTGTTTACCTGCATTCATGCAATCACAGGTAGTCAAGCATAACGAACCCAAAGAAATGTTTTTAAATTTTATTTTCAAAAAATAAAAATAAAAA
This sequence comes from Remorina albescens, assembly GCA_034769265.1. Taxonomy (NCBI): domain Eukaryota; kingdom Metazoa; phylum Chordata; class Actinopteri; order Carangiformes; family Echeneidae; genus Remorina; species Remorina albescens. Next base: position 3,950,469 of record CM068479.1, read on the forward strand.
TAAAATTGTCATGATAGCATTAGAAATACCAAAACATAATATGAGCATTATCAAAATAATCCAACGTAGGTAAACCTGAATTGCTTTCAATTGTTCTATAATTTCAGTGGACATAGTTGGTGTAGCAATCTAGTGAAAATCACAATTTCTTCTTTCCACAGTTGTTCTGTCATTTTAGCAGATTTAATATATGGTTTATAGGCATGGAGAGGATTAAAGGCTTTGTGAGAGAAAAACTTAGTAGTTGTCATTTAGAGCAAAACTACTCTTCTATAATTTAAATTCCATTAAAGATAGTTCAAAAACATTTAAAATGAACTCAGCAAAAAAAAAAAAAAAAAAAAAAAAGAATTTATAATCTTTTAATGATTGGGTGGACATATCTTGTTCGCATTGATTTTACAAGCATGTTTCAAAATAGTGGTTTAGTCAATTGTATGAGCAAATTATTTTCTACACGGATGTTTCACAGTATAATGAGGATAAACTTTTGGATGGGCTTTTTACTTCGTTCTTCTCTTCTGCTTACATGTTGAAAAGATAAGTGGAAACAAAGCACAAGCGTGAAAGCAGTTTTACTGAGTGCTGGAAAATAGGAAAATAAAATCATGACATTGTTGTTTACACTGGACCCCCTCAACTGAAGGCCTGTGTGTGTGTTCCACTGTTTTCACTGTTTAGGTTGTGTGTTATTGTGAGTCGGCCTCAAAGGAAATTCTGTTATTCACCACCGTCTAGAGTTACTCTTTGTGTTCTGTCACAGACAAATTCACATGAAAACACGCTTTTTTATTATTATTAAAGAGAACATTTTCGAATCTGTAGCCTAAATCTAAAAATTATATACAAATGATGTAAATATTTCACAAATTTGCAGAAAATTCTAGAAATCTTCATTCATTTATGCATGTAAAAACGGTATCACTGTCATTTATGAATATCCCCTTAAGACCTTTCTTTGTACAGAAACAATAAATACCACAGTATCAACACAAACAGATGCATGCTGGTGAGTACACACACACACATACACACAAAGGTATGTACATGCACACAGATGTTTTATGACCTCAGCATGTGTATAGATGATTTTCTCAGGCTCTGCCATGTGCTGAACTTCCTGTTGCACTGCGCAGGAACCTGCCTCCAGCTCACAATAGAATAATCAGCCTCGTTTTTTTCACAAGGTCAGTGTCTCACTCTTACCTTATAGCTACCTTTTCCCGTCTACTCTCTTACTGTTTCTCCCACCATGTTCCTGCTGATGCTGCTCCTGCAGTCTCTCCTCACTTCTCCAGCATTTCTCTGCCTCTTTTCTCCCCTCTGGCTCTTTAGAACGAACAGCAGCCTCCATTGTAGAATGGCAGGGTGTTATGACAGCAGGCTACTGTTAACTGTGTTTGGTTTGGGAGGACAAGGGGAACACACACATACAGACGTCCTGCAATGCAGATACATACACTAGGACATTGACATCTTCATTTTCAGAGCTGCCATCATACATGAGCATACTTGAACACACATACGCACACACTTGCATATCTGGCATCAGCCTCTCCAGATGGAGCTCATCCCACCCTGCGCCCCCATCCTTTCCTGATGCCATATTTTGAAAGCTTCCTCAGAATTTCTCTCTCTCTGGCTATTTTTAAGCGTGTTCGGCTCAGTGAATACATTCAAAAACATGTTTGAAGTGGGAGTATGTGCTGCATGTGCCAGTGGAGAAGCACTACACTAAACAAGTATGCATGTGTGCGTGTTGGTGTGCATACGTACTTTGGGTGAAAAAAATAAGGTTTTCAATGATTGCTGGCTCCTCACCGTTCAAGTGCTTGGTGTGCAAACATATCTGTGAAGCCACTAACTTGTGAACTGTTTGACCTGCGCAGGTGGGTGTCATTTTGCAAAGTGAGTCCTGCCTTCTCAAGACATTTTGTTTGTACACACGATGAGTTAGTGTTCGCTGCAGCAGGATGTTTGGGACCTGAACATGTGTAAGAATGCACATCAGTGTGTGTGTGGGTGGGTGGACTGTCGGTGTGTGTACGTGTTTGCACCCAGACATTACCGTGAGAGTTTGCAATGCCCTTAAAAGTCATTCTATCCCTCTGAAGGCTTTCATTTAGAAGCTTGAGATCTGTCATTGTGTTAAATTACACACCTCCTATAGTCATGTAATATACAGTAAACTATAAGTGCCGGAGAGACAGGAAAATAAACACATTTGAATCTTAGAGAATAGTGGAAAAATGAATTGGTCGACAGAGCGGAGCCTCATTCCGCTATTGTCTTCCTCTTCTCCACATTCACTTTTTCCACATTTAGCATTGGCTGCTTTGATGCTTGGTGAAGGAATGCGGGTTGAGTAATCACATGGGGAGGAGAGGGAGGGGAGGGAAGGGAGGTAGATTACACTGATGAACTGAAGAGGTGATGGAGACAATTAAGGAGGCCACAGGGTGAGAAAAGATGGACATTTAAGAAGAAAGAGAGTTAGAGCAGCGAAGGAGAGCAGGAAAGAGGAGTAGAAAGAGTTTAAGAGGGGCCTCCCTGGTCGTCGTTACACATCGTGCGATCATTTGGGTTGATTTGGATTAATGCTTTAATTGGGAAACACATAAAGACTGTTAACATCTGTATCCCATAGCAGTGGAGTAGCCGCCAAGACAAACCCGTGCTGCATTACACTGACAGATTCCCCCCAGTAACAAGAGCACTCAAGCAAATGCTCTGTGTGAGAGGCACAGCGGTTTTAGAACCCAGGCTTAGGACTGGCAAGCTCTGGTTCATAACTGGCATTGCCAACCCAGAGGGACAATCTCATCTCACACACTCAAAGCAAAGCATCATTATAGAAGAGCATGAGGCCAGAGAGTTAAATATTGCATCCCATTTCACAGTATTACTACACTGCCTCTTCTTGTCCCATGCATGCAAAAGAAAACAACATTTGTCAGCGAGCTGGACAGATTAGACGTCAGTGTTTTTGTTTTCTGGTCCTAAAAGTAGCAGCATCAGCAGGAAGGTTTTAAGAATCAAAAGTCAAACTAACAGAGTCAGGGTTCACATATTTTGCAAAAAACTCAAAATGATAGTGGGATGCTGAGGAAGAATGCATCAATGTCAAGCTGAGTTTGGAACCCTGTCTAGAAAGTAATGTCAGGAGAAGTGGGGGTACAGCTGCCATAAAAATTGTGGGACAGTATTTAGCATTGTGATGAATCATTCACCCAGTTTGCTTGCATCCCTGGTCCTGGTCTGAAGAGGTAGGAAACCAATTTGAAGCCTGTTCCAAACTTAATGCATCTAAACTATAACCTTAAGTACATTTTATACATACAACCCCAAAATCATTTATATAACAGGCAGAAATAATAACGTGTTAAAATTACGAGATGGAGAAACCCAATTACACCAGTAGTTGTATAAGTTGCAAACATAAATGAAAAATGTTTAGTATTGGTATCATTAATTTTTCTTTGAAAGATGATTTAAGCTGTTAGTTGTATTAACTCATTGTACTTGTTTCTTTCTAAATGAAACATTTCCATCCATATATCACCTGTCAGTCCGAGCCTGTGCCATGTGTTACGACTGAGGGGTAACACTACGTGAGTGCAAAATTCATGAACACGCACATTCTTAGAGACAATTGTGAGAAAGGGTTTTCATGGTGACACACCGTCATTCATACAGCCGGGCTGCCTCAGAACAATGTAACACTGCACACCCTGTCTGTGTGATTCAGTGACCTGTGGGACCCCTATGCCCCAGAGTGCCCCTCCTACCCAGACTGGATCCCAATAATACCACTCCAGCACTGACCCCCATTTATTTGGACTGACCCCTCTTATCAGCGCTGCCAGTTTTGGTTGCTGCACGTGGATATATGCAACCAGCTCCGCCTAGCCTAACCTCTCCTCCCCTTTCTCAACCTCAACCACTTCTCTCTCAACCGTACACGTCAGATGTCTCCAGTTTTCTTTTCATGCATTTGCACACATCTGAAACCACATGCCGTGGGAAACCATGCTGACTCGATTCTCGCGGACAGCAAAGAGAGCAGAGTCGTGTGTCAAGGCATCAGATTCAATGTGGCTAAGAAATCAGACTTTGCAGAGGGTGATTAATACAGCAGAAAGCTTGGGCTTAGTGAAAGGCCACAGCATCCAGAGATTCCCGCCAAGCTTGAAGTGATGGAGCTCACACAGAGCAACTGCCAAGACCAGGCTTTCGTGACTGTTTCTTCTGGTCCCTGTACGGTTTCACATTCACCACACTGCATTTGATCATGGGAAGCTGCAACATACTTGCATCACCATACCTAATTAACAACGAATGGCGAGGCAAGACACTTAAACGGACACAGACACACAGTGCTGTGCACACTATATACACACCTGGCATACAAAGCACACACACACACACACAGCTGAGCAATATGACCCCATGCTCATGTTTGGATTAACAGTGCTGTCTGTCAGATGCAAACAGTTGCTCTATGGCTGGGTACCACACACAGTGACCATGTTGACTCAGTATAGAGGAGCCTCAGCACAGCCTAAATTATTAGAGAAAGTGGCATAAGAATGCAAATGAAAATGAAAACAAACACATAGCATGAGGAAATTATGTGATGTGGGTATAGTATAGTATATATGTTAGGATAGAAGTGCCAGCAGAGCAGCATGCTAAAATCACAGATAACGACTGGATCTTCGAGCACTTTGAGAGCAATCTGAAAAGGAGAATAATCCAAAGGGTGAGAAGGAGAGAGGGGCAGCCCTGACACCCTCCAGACACTTTAGCGACCACTTGTCCTCACTGCAGTGTGTTGACAGGTTTTACCTCAGTAGCCTCCACCTCCCTATTTCTCCTGGGGCCTTTGGGTTTTGGCTAACCTCATTTCACAAGTGTAAAAATATGACTTGCTATCAACAACCCAGACTCAGTTTAAGTACACTTTTAAAGACCCCCGAAAATGGACAGATTTGGCATCATTCGCTCCAGTGAGTGGAAACTGCTTCCATCTCAAATGGCACTCTGAAAGACATGATCAGAAACTGAAATCATTAATTTCAGCTTTGTATAGCTGTTCAGAGCCAAGGCCGTGCCTACTCTTCCAACATGCATCAGCTGGTTGCCAACTTTCTGATTGCCTCTATCTTTAGCTTGCTGAGGCTAGTCCTGTCCAACGGTAATGGATTAACCTGCACAGGATGGAGAAATTATACTGTTAAGATGTTGGAGGATATCTGTATTCTTAAGCCTTTGTGAATCTGTCCAGTCGTGGTGACCCCCTCATCATTCACCAGCACAAAAACAAAAAGATCAGGCAGGCCTCAGAGAGGATAAACAAGAGGTGGGCCAAATTACTGGTGCTAAAATGTGGCGGAGAAAGGTGGTTTCTCTGTGCCTATTTACTGTCTAAAAATATGGCAATGCCAACCCAAAGCACTGCATGCCCGCAGATTTATCCATGCTAGCACCTTTTATATAAAGCACCTTCTCTGAAGAGTAATGAGCATCCTGAAACATTCAATTACAGATTTTCTACTAACGAGGTAAACAAAGCATCAAACGCAACTCAAAACAAAACTCTTGATGAGGAGTTTGTAGTCAGGTAATGCTGGAAATGTCTGAAGTTACGGGGGTGGAAGGTGTTGACAGTGTTAGTGTTTTCCCTGAGAGAGCAGCCCTGGTGTTTTCCCATATTTACGTCAGTATTTATGCATGTGTGTACAGGTCCTTTGAGAGGTTTACATATTGAGGGTAATAGGATAACTCTGGCCTCTACCAGCAGAGAAACAGGTGTTTATCTTGTCAGAGCTGTTGTGCTAAGCCAACCTCTGACCTCTGGTTAAGAGCCAATTGAGAAATTAAAAGAAGAAATTTGCACGCCTCCGCCACCTCCTCCTCCCAGCCCTTTGCTTGCATGCATGCATGTTGTAAAGGTCAGCCAGATGATGAATCATTTTACAGCTGTCCTTCACTGGTGTTCTGCAAACCAGCTTGCTGAAGATTGCAGTAAAAGAGAAGAGACAGACATGGGCTGAGGCACAGAAAAAAAAAAAAACAGTATAAAAGCAGGAGGATGTAAATGGTGTTTGACCCAATACTGGACAAACAGAGTTGAGTTTGGGGTTTCTGGTTTAATGTGGAGGAAAGGAAGATCAAGGGGCATTAAAGGGGGATGGATGGAAAAAAGCTGGCCGCTGTGTGGGGTCTGTCTCATGTGCGTTACCACTGGGGTACTGGGTTATTGATTTTCATGCACAAAGCAGGAATATTGTTCAGGGCTTTACTTTGCACTGCTGTGCCTGCCAAGCTCTTTCTAGTAAGCCTCCTCCAATTATACACCTCTCTCTCTCTTACAGACAGACTTACACTGTCCCTTCAAAAAATATTATCACTAACTGTAATATACCCACTTACGGTGACTTAGTAACCAGGTTATTAACAATGATGAGCCTATTCCTTGTACTATAAAAATTCAAAACATCAAAGGAGAGGAGACAGTTTTCATATTGCTCTGAAACATCTGCTTACTCCACAACCAAAGAAAATACAACTTAAATTTTGCCTAATTACTTTACAGGAAGAAAGAAATGCTCCCATTGCGTGTTCAAATATTTTAAAATGTAAACTCTATGTAATTTATCATTGTGTGAAAATTGAATACTGCAGTTCTTTACTGAGTTTTATTTTTTCTGTGTCCACGTTAAACAAAAGAGAATATAGAGTCATAAAGAAGTAAATTTGATCCCACTCCTTTCAACATTGTACTTTATTTCTAAAAAGTTCATCTACTGCTTTGTGAAATGATTTAACTTTTTCTCTAGAAAAAGAAAAAAACACTAAATATTAAGTAACCACATTTGATTTACATTGTACAGAACAAAATTAAATGCATCTAGGATATCAGTTACTATTAAAAACAAAGAGAAGCAGGATGCAACCTGTATTCAATTCAAAGATTGTATATTGAGAAAAAACATGAATGCTAATGCATTGTAATCAGGAAATTTTAACAAGACGTTTAAAAGAGCACTGCATAGTTATTCTTTGGTTAACGTGAAATACAACAATCCTATTCCACTCGTGGGACAGTGGTCTATTTTATAAAAATCCTGTTACAGAAACATGAAAGTTAAACAAATGAAAATAGTCCAGTGTTTTGCTGCTGAAAGAACGTGATGAAAAATATGTGGCCATGTGGAAGAGACTGGAGGCCAGGAATAACAGTAGAAAAAATCACTCTTATTCATTTATTCACATATCTCCTAGCTGACAGAGCTACTATTTAAAAACCTAAATTTGGGGACAGTCCTGGTTGACATCTTGAATAGCATTGCTATATTATACATAAAGGTTTTGTGTGTGGGGGGGGGGGGGGATTTTAAAATAAATCTAAAATCCTGAGTGGCAATAAAGTGGAAATACATTTGTTCCAATTTTCTTTATCTACATAAATGTTGGAGTCTGCAATCTGCAGAATTCCTATTTCCTCTGAGTTTTACAAAATTTTTATCCCACATCCATCTCACATTAAGCAAATGTCAAGAGTGTGGACTTAGTTCACTCAGCCTGTGTGTCTCCCTAGTAATCTTCAGGCTGCAGAGAGCTGTGGAAGGTGGAGAGCTCCATATCCTCCTCCTGCAGCCTGGGGGCTCAGGGCAGATCTGGGATTGAGGTTGATAATGAGCAGAGGGATAAAGTAGAGTTATAGAGGTCTTATCACCCTGAGCCCCTGGGTCACATGGCACTGCTGGTGGTCAAACACCCCTCAATGAAAACTCACAGCTCTGCTCAAACAAGTATTTGCTGTGTTAGAGGTAACTCTACTGGAAAACAAAAGTAATAAAAAAAAAGCTTAGATATATATGATATTTACACGAAGACTGAAAACATGAAGTACAGCCTTAGAGGAGATGATATACTTTATTATCAGTACAAGATCATTTGTCCATAATAAGACTGTCAAATTAGTCTTACTTCATAATGTAGTTCTTGTTTGTTGCGTGGCTTGACTGCTGAACTTTAAATACAGCCTCTGGCTGATAACTATGTTGGGTGCTAAAGCCACTCACACAGAGCTGTGTGGGGGTTTAAGAGGGAGACAGAAATTAGTGTGGTGAGGGCTTTGCCAGACCTCAAGCTTTGATTTGTTAAAGTACATCAGACGGGAGTCGACCAGAATCTGAATAAATCACCTCAGTGGCACCAGCGACAAAACTTTGATAATGGCTCCATTTTTAGTGCATTTGTGAAACTCTCAACCAGCATTAATTATTGTGGGCCAAAAAAGTGGTTAACTGTTGTTGCTTTTCAGGAAAGAATAGTGACATTTTTTCTTTTTAAAAATCCTCTTTTTAATATACAAGATGTGACATATTGACAGGACATATTATGAGCAAACTAAGCAGTACCATGGCAGCACATGTTCACCTTCTAACTACAGTAAACTGATGGCAGTTTCATAAAAACTAATTCAGACAGGGATGCATATATAGCATAACTAAGCAACCAATAACATCAACTTGTGGGCGCAAGGGGGCGGGCAAAAAATACCAACACCTTGTCAGTATAGTATTGTATAGTTTGCAATAGCACAACCACTAACCTTGTGTCAGCCACTGCAAGCTAACAAATAAAAGATGGAAACAGGATTAAAAGAGTATCCGCAGCAGTGAGCACCAGGCAGGGATGGTGACAAATGATGGAGGTGTTAATCACTAATATTTCACTTAGGTTGGAGCCATTAAGGTTGTACTGTGAGACCAGACAAGTCAAATTTTCTGATATATCTGCCAGTCACCAATTTTGGTGCACAGCAGCCTTCTCAATGGAATCAGGGTCCGACAGAGGCTTAGCTATGTATCTAATGTTTCATCTGCTAATCACATTGACACTGCTGTTTGACTCATCAACATAGCAGAAGCAGGGGTGGTTGATGGGACATCAGACCTTAAAGAGATCTTTCTCTTTAGTTAGCATAGCGGTGTTTATTGCCACTGTTGTCTTTTTGTTTGTTTGGTTGTTTGTTTCTTTTGATAAAACCACATCAAACTAAATATCACAACACAAAATAATAATCAGAGATGAGTACTCTTCCACGGTTTAAACATGTCAGGAGAGGTACAGTACTTTAACTGCTGGATACGATATCTCTTACTGCACTGAATATAACATTTATGTGCACTACAGGCATCATGTCACATAATGATGGCGTGAAAATGTACTTAAAGTGAGACTTTGGGTGAACACAGATAGACTTACTTCTTCAACAATAAATTTCAGAACCGCTTTCGAAAGTCAAAACTAATTCATCCATCCGTCCAGTGATGGTCAAACATTCAACCATCTTTGCCACATTAAAAAAACACATTTTAAGTGGAGTGGGCAAAGAAAATTGAAGGTGTTACCCAAGAAACTTGCAACGTTGCACACCATAAAGTTGAATTTGCTCTGGCACAGTGGGGAATAGAAGGTCAGTGTAACTTGTCGGAGTATCAGGCATGATCCCAGCCAGGATGAGACAAGCCAGTATTGTCTTACCATTACTATTCTTACTCCAGGCCGACCGCAGACACTGCAGCTGATGAAAAGATTGATTGGGGCAGGTTAAAAAGTCATTTGATACTGCTGAGTTTGATTTAATGGTGTGTTTCAAGATTAAAACAGTATCAGCAGCAGTGCCTAGGAGGCAGGGTGGGTGACAAAGAACAGATTTCTGCTAATCATTATTATTCCACTTGTTTGGCAACTTTTTACTACCATGTGGAATGAAAAAGAAAATCTGAATGGCTTTCACAATAAATGACAACACAGATATTCAGGACTACAAGTGGTGATTCGCAAGTATTTCTATGGCAACAATGGTGAAAACAGGAGCATGCCTTCACTTCTTCCCTTATGTCAGTATGTATCCCATTATGGCTGTACTGTGTGGACAGAAGAGCTCTGCCTGCTCACCACAGCTTTATTTATTTTACTGTCTTTCATCTGCAAACCACCACCAATCTGCATCAGAGGGAAATCCACTCAGTGTATCCCATAGGTGTCATTTAGGATTGATTCCCTAGAATTAGCAGATGTCAAAGTGGAACCATGTGGCTGTCTGTCTGGCCATCTGTCTGTCCTTACCAACACCTGTGAAAAGGATCTTTGGACACAGAGAAATTGAATATCACTGCCTTTGGTTATCCACACATTAATTATGGCCACCAAGGATCCCTGAAGGTTTACTTCTTGAGTGTCTGTCACTATCTGTTAAATGCTAAAGGCAGAAGTGATAATAAGGAAGAAGGAAAATTCACTACCATCGAAATCTAAGATAAATGCTTCAGAGGCTCTTGTGTTGATGACAAGTGAACTATTATCCCTCCGCTAAAGCATCGCTAATGAAGCTTATCCACTTACCAAAAAGACACAACTTTCATGATTGTTGCTGGGATGCCTTGATTCACTTAAAAAAAAAAAATTCCATCTCTATGGTACAAAACCAATCAAATGCCATAGGAAACACCAGTGTAAGCATGCATTGATCATTTGCCCTTTTTTTTAAAAACAGGCAAATTCAAATGGAAGTTCTGTAACACATTTCGGATCCTCAGGTTCATCTTTCCAGAATAACTGATCAGCCAATGTGAATTTACTTTCAGCCAAAGAGAGGTCCATCCATCCATTGTCTAACAGGCTGCAGAGGGCTGGAGCCAATCCCAGTGGATATTGGGCCGGCTGGGGTACACCCTGGACAGGTCACCAGTCTGTTGCAGGGTACAACACATAAAGACATTCAGAGATAAACCGTCACACTCACGCCCACCCCTACGAGCAATTTAGAGTCACCAATTAATGTAAACCTGCATGTCTTTGGACTATGGGAGGAAGTGGAGTACCTGGCAGAAACCCATGCAGGAACAGGGAGAACAGAAAAGTCATAGGCCTGGGATTTGAACCCAGAACCATCAGTGCTAATTACTGCACCAGCATGACACCCCGAATATATGAAATAAAGATAATGCAGAACGCTGATATACATATCAGGAAAGTGGTCATCACTGATTATAGCATCATTCAGTTCCAGGGTCTACAGTATGAACATGGCTCTTGAGTCTGTTAGAGAAAACTAATAACACTGAGGTAAACAGCAAGACCACCAACAGCTACAATATTGCTGAATTTGTTTCTGGTACTGTTTATCTTGTGAGCTGGCATGCCACCACAGAAAAACAGAGAATTCAATGAAGAGTCCTTAAGTGGTTCTTCTGTTGAATGTGGAAAAGAATTAAAGAAGCTGAATTTAACTGTAACAAAGTGGTTTCATGCATGAAAGAATTTGTGTGAAGAATGTAAACGAAATAAAAAAGAAACTTTTTATAAAGTATTATTTTGCTTGTCTGCTTGTTTGGCTTCATCTTCATTTCTAGAGAAAAGGCGCCTTTGCCAAATAGACTCTGTATCATCTGATTTGCGACAAAACCCAGCAAAACAAATATTCAGTACATCAAAGTAAAACAGCAGGCGAAATATGTGCAGAGGTGAAACAGTTCCAACTTGTGTTAAGTAGGAATTTATTGATGGCAATGTGAAAAACAGTTGAATACATTATGCAAAAGCTGAAAATTAAAGTAATTTATCTCTTTTTGCGTTTACAGTATGCAACATATGAAATATAAAAGGCTTACAGTGACATCGTTGGGGGGGTGCATTCATTGCATGGAATACCAATATAACTACATAAACCTCGATAGCAACATTCTAATATTTTTGTGGTATGAAAAATTCTTTCTGTGTAGAAATCTTTAAATATACATCTACAGGTTGTACAAGACATACAAGTAAACAGGATATTTGTAACAAATTTTTAGATCTAGCTTGAATAAAAAGCATAGAACAAATGAATACATTTTTCACTTAGCTGAAGAATCAGCTAGTTGATTCCCAAAGTTTGGAATTTTGGTCGAATTTCACAAGACGTTTAAACTAAAAAGGCATCACTCTGATATTTCTGGCTGCAGAAAGTAAGATTTTCATTTGATTGCTATTCCCAGTTTTACAATAATTTTTACCCTTCATTTAGTTGAAAGAGAGCCCAAGACAAAGTTGACTGATCCAATATAAAACATCTGCCACCTGAATGATCCCTGAATCAAATTGTCCATAGCAACGGCTCGAGCTTGAGCTTTTAAAAGAGCCATTTCATCCTAATACATGGCCCATTACCAAATGGCAATTCATCACATTAACCCTGCCTCTAGAGAGCTGTCAGTGTCTCAGTCAGTACAGTACCACAGAGCTCTCTGTCTCCAGTCAGGACACACTCAGCAGCATGTCCATTTTGCCATGACTGTGTTTAACTGAAGAGTACACAAAAGCAGCCTGCCGCAGGCTGTATTAACTAAGTGAGAACAAAACCTCTGCTTATACACACAACATAGACTGATCGACCCTCTCATCTTATGTACTGTACTGTAGGGGAGGAAGATATTTGTCATTTTACAAGTTTTACAGTGACGTAAAACTAGTTTTTGCACTCTGCGTTCAGTCCCTGAGCTCTCTGATGAAGATTCAACCGTAATGATTGCTACTAAATGTTCGAGAGAGGATACAAATGCAACAATCCGTGCACTCTCATAAAAACACAGACAACTGTATTTTAAAAATTCACAAAAACAAACACTTTCGCCAAACCTTTAATTAGCATGAAGCTTTGCGCTCTAGCTGGAATTAAGGAGCTTCAGACCCAGCTGTGGTGAACCTGATTACTTAATAATATGGTGATAAACACAACTATCAATCAAAGCCCCTGACAGGACTTACAATTCAGTAGAGATCAGCCAAAATAAGAGCTGCTGACTCTTTCATTGTGGCAGTCAGTATGGGGGGGTGTAACAGGATACCTGCCACAGTCAGCAATGAAGTTACTTGCACCAATGTAATGAGGGAAAGAAATAACGTGTCACTTTTATTTACAGAGCAGAAGTGCAGTAACTATAGCTGTCTGCTGAAAACAACACTTGTGCAATCTGAAATCTAAAGTCACTCAGCATGGACAACAACAATGACCCTATGTTTCAAACACTGGTCGAAGCCACAGTAAACACACCTAACTGTACATACAACATGAAATCCAGCAAAGCATAATGCAATAAGTGTTTATGCAGCAATGACACTATGAGAGCAGTCATTCACATAGATCACAAACACATTTTATATGAAAAAGAGCAAATTCGTAGTTAATATTTTTTGAAGCTTTTTTGCGGCCATCGCCTGGAGTCAGGCATATCAGGTATCTCCAATATAAACTGATGGACAGCATGTGTGAGATTAATTTGAAATTTGATGTGAAGACACAGGGAACAATGTACAGAACCATGTTTACCTGTTTACTTGGTACGTATGAGCTCTTATAAACCCGTAGCTCATGTCAATTCATTTTGCAGTGATTTTAGTGTCTTTACAGATTTCAATGTATTTGTTATTTTTATAGAAGCCCTTTTCAGAAACCACATATCACTGGAGACATTGGTGTCGACTCTTGCTGGTTTGTTTTCATAAAATCCACTTTTCACTCAAATACAATATAAACAATCTCAAATGCTTTTTCATAATTATACATACACTATTATGATTATTATATAAACTTTTTCATGGACCATGTTCCACTTGGGATATAGCTTTTACAGACATAATGTCATACAAAGAGAAAAATTTTCTTTTGCAATAATAATTTTTCCTGAGCATGAGATTTTAAACAAAACTAGAGTTGTGAATTAAATTAATATTAGTGATGTATTTTTTAAATTGTTATTTTAATATAGCGCATTAATTGAAATGAAACACTCCTTCCATCACCAAAAAAGCTTTGCTGTGAGCTGCTCTTTTCGGGATGTTCTGAAATAAAATAATGAGATACAGTATCATTGCTGTTGGTGATTTGAATTTTTAATTGGATTTCAACAGAGAGATACCTTCCTAACAGAGAAATGTTCTGGAAACATGTGAAGATGAATTCAACAGTAAAATTTGTAGGTATCTAACGCAAAGCTCTTGTTCAGAAAAAAACTTGACACGTATATCTTTCCGTTTTTGTTTTTTTGTTTTTTTTTTGTTCTTGACTTCCAAGTTTAATTTCTTGATGTGTTATCCTGCTCAGTACATCTGCAAGATCTGTTAAAAGCAGAGGAGATGCACGCAAAGTTTACTTTCCTTTACCTTCTACCACAACAGTCCGCAGTTTTGAACAAAAACTGTTCTGTTTTCTGTTGATTAGAAGTCCTCACAACACAGATGATGTGAAATAAAATCTGAATCTGAGAGGTAAATCACTGCAGCGTAGGGAACTGCAGCTATTCTCTGTCACCTCCCCACTTTTAGCAGACCGTGGCTGATTTCCTTCCTTGCGTGACTCCAGAGTGTAAACATACAGCCAGAGTGACTCATCACTATTTCTCACTTCCACGGTCTGATATAAACACATGACGGGGTCAGGGGTCAGTTTGAGGTGGTGAGTGGGTGGGTGGGGGGCCAGTATGTCTCCCCATAAGACATCTTCCATTCTCCAAAGAATTCACAGCTTCCTGTGGCCAAAGCCGCACGCCTGCCCACTCCAGCCTAAAGGAAGGAGAAAGAGAAACAAGGTTAGAAATAGAGAGAGAGAGCAGACAGACAGTTTGGGTGATAGATTACCTTTGCTGCCACACTGCTCTTCAGCTAAATGGAAAGAATGCAGTCATGATGGGCCTGTATCTCTGTTCAGCCCAGACAGAACAAGAAAGAAAAATGGCAGTTGTAGACAAAGATTGAAGGCAAACACTTGCATTCATCTACATGGCATAATTTAGCAAATTGATGTCTTAGTATTGAAGCTTGGTTAGAAGCGTCTGCCAAAATGTTCTTTGGGGCCAAGCATCATTTTATTAAAAAAAAAAAAAAGAAGACCTCTAAATCCTGATCGGCCCTCTGCTTTTTTGAGTCCTGCATTATTGCAAGGCAGTCAGGGTGGAAGGGAGGGATAGCCACTTCCTTTCAGGCCCCGATCTGAAGAAGGATCCAAATACAGTCCAACATCAATCACTTTGCACTCCACAGCTTTCCCAGTACCATTGTTATAGAGCAGACCAACGGAAGGAGGCCGGTAGCAGGTGGAAATAAAAAGCCCTTTGACAAGTATAGGGTAAGATTCCTCCCAAGATCGTCACAACGTTTATACAAGCCTAAGAGATCTGGACACACACACGCACACGCACACACACATATTTACTCAGCAACATTCTCATACGCACTGATGCAGCCATGGACGGCCATTACAAACATACAGAACCAAAAACGTCTGTATGTGTATGTGCGCATGTGCACAGAAATAAAACAGAGAAGGACAAATGGACAAATCACACTCTTAATATTGTGATTATGACCAAATTATAGTTATTTCATTCAGTTAAAACTGCCTCCTTTACAATAATGTGCTAAAAACGACAATATATTGTTTTTCACCACGCATACTTTTGTGGAAATTTTATGATTTTCTTAGATATGAATATGTTTAGAGAGTCTGCTGTGAAAAGAGAAAGCTATGTCCTTTTTTTCAATATTTGTTTTTGAGGTTTTTCTCTCTCTGACACAGTTTGCCACAAATGTCACACCTCTTCCTCTCACAGTCATAACTCAGTCAAATCAAAATACATCCAATGAGCCACATTCACACAAACTTCTGCAATCAAGCCTCTCTTATTGTTATTTTCTCCATTGAGGTTAAATGCACATAAATATATTTATGAATTATATTTTAAAAAAGGCCCAAATGAAGATGCTTGTTCTTTATACATTGTAAACAGGAACTGCTAATAGCCCAAACAAAGGCTAAAGGCTTAGATTACCGAGGTGAATTTAGTTTTATGTTTGACATTCAGACATTCAACAAGAATTAAGTGAAAGATCAAGATAAAGTTTAACTGATGCTGCACAGATGTTGTTTTTAACTCATCCTTGTTTTTAAGTCACCCTGGTGACTTAATATCTCAAAAAAATAGATGCATTGTACTGTCATCTTCGACTGTAGAAGCTCTTTTCATCTGGAATTCCTCTGAGCCAAATTGAGGATGCAATGTGGCCCAGTGCCTTTTTTCATTGTAAATTTCTTTTGATCTGTGTCCATTATTCATTATTCATGTCCACTGGACATTCTGTTACAAATTGTGCTTTATCATTTAATTATTATGGTACATGACTCAAGGTTTTATGATACTATGCATGTTTTGTGAGCCTCTACACTCAGATATGTGAAAAGTATAAATGGCAAAATAAATAATTTTAACACAGAAAACCATTAAACAATACAACAATTTCTAACAACTTCAAATGCAACACGAACAAATGCACCTTTTAAAATAAATTTAAAGATACAGATTCAGATACAGACAGTACTTACACCACAACTCTTACCATTCATTTCTTCAACCTTCAACTAGCCCCTTGTGACTCATCTTGTCCTGTCCTGTGCTTTTTTACCCCCCCCAGGATTGCCTACTGCACCCACCACACCTCCCCCTCAATTCAACAACACCCCCATTCCTCTCTTGACTTTGGATCATGGGCTAAAACCTGGCAGGATCCCTGTCACATGATGCCCATGCGTGTGATGCTTCGCTGGGACCCCCCTCCACTCAGGAAATGCTCTCGGCCTTTTTCCCACCCTAGTGTTCCGCTGTGGAGAGCTGGGCATTACAACCGAATCCAGTTACCATCCCAAAGCATTCCTGACTGATTCCAACCACTGGCCTGGCTATGGGTTCCCACAGACAACGAAGATATGCCCTCATTTCAAACCGGCTGAAGTATTGGGTATCAAGTTGTGAACTACCAAAAGCTGTTTATGGCAGAACAGGGGAGTTTGAGATCCACAATAGACAATTAACATGCCCACTCATCCCCCTCCCCTTTATTCAATTTGTGGTTTGTCTGTAGGTGGGTTTGGTCCGGCAAAGATTAAAAATAGCCAGCCCATTCCAGACAAAAACTGCAAAGGACATGGAACACACATTGTACAAAATGATATCTCCCATTGTGGTGTACTGTTTGGGAATTCTTAATTGCTTTTTCCGATGCAGCTTGCCACAGGAAAATCCCCCTTCAGAGTAAAGAAAAAAAGAGTTGGTGAGCAGTGCGTAAACACCATACATATTGTGTAAACATGCATGTAAACACATACGTATAAACCCATGTCGCCCCATGTGCACCCATCAAACTGCCATCAAGGCAGTATCAAAGCAGCTAACCTGCAGCAGAGCCAATTGTGGCCTGCATCTGCCCTCCCTCTCTCTTTTGTGTTCTCCACTGTGGTTTCTGCTTCAGCTCTTATTATTGATGTCTCTCCCTGCATCAGACAGACCATGATGGACTGGCCCTGGGAGGTGTGCAGGGCTGCAGGGTGGGGCACCAAAAAGGCTCCCACACACTGTGTGGGACCAAATCATTTCAGAAAGGCCACAGCAGAGCAGAGAGGAGAGTGATGCAGAGCTCCAAGTAAGCATCTCAAGAAAAATGTCTTTGTGTTTTTTGCCCTTATAAGGGAGCAAACGGCAATGCACAACACGTTTTAATCCATTCTCATCTGCCATCATTAATGCATGATACGGCCGAGGTGGTCACAAGGATAACAGAAACCATCAATGCCTTCAACTGAGCAAAAAACATCCAAATAATGCAATATTATAATTAAGTTTAACATAATAAACATAATCCATATTGAATTACAAATTTACTTTACTTTTGGTTTATGTATTTTATATTATGAGAGCATGATTTAATTTTTTTTTTGTAGAAATAAGTTCTCAATGGTATTCCTAATTACTCTTAAAACACATGTAAAACAATCATTCTGCAATCCAAGATGGCAAAGATTTAAATATTTAAATCAAGCTTTCATAAAATTATATTAAACATAAAACCAGAGACTGGTTTTAAAGCCACGGGCAATGTGAGTATATACAAGTTCTTCACTTAACTGGATTTAAAGACCACACACAAATTAAAACACTACACTGGAACACAGGAAAACCTAAAAACGTAAGTGATGTCAAACATTGGGATTCAATATTTAGCTAAAATGATACTGTGTCAACAACTTGACAACAACAACAACAACAACAAAAACTAGATGGACTCTCTAGTTTTCTAATACTATAGTTTTGTTTATGTACGTATATATTTATATATTAGAACGTTGTCAATAAACCATGAACAAATATTCTGGAAATCCGCATATACCCATTTCATTGTAAAAAAAAAATAATAATTAGAGATATTATTATATTATATTACTTCATAAATTGAGCTTGAATACAAAGACAAACCATCTGTCAACTTCTGATATAAAAACCTACACTGAACCCACAAATACTTTTTTTCTTCATGTACTAACTTTGAGGTCTAAGCCTCCAGTGAACTTTTATTCAGCTTGTATTTTTATCTTTTAATATTTTTCTCAAAACTTTTCATGTCTATTTGTTTTTCCTGTTTTACACAAAAACCAGCTTTCCACCTTGATAAAACACTTTTTTTTCTGCACAAAGGTATTTAAAATTATGGAATATTTTTCCTTGCAAGTGCTAACCACATTTGGACAGTTTGGAATTTGTAACCTGCCAAATCCTCCCCACTTCTGTCCTTCATGTCAAATTATGTGGTACTGCCTGTGATCACAAAATAAACCAGAAATTATTTTACATGTGCCTTTTTTTTTACCCTCTTCATTGTCTGATACGTACATTTTCTTCTCAATATGAGGCGGTCAAACAGAGATGAGCTTGAAAACAGGGCTTACTCTGTTTCTGACAAATCAATATGGCCACAGAAATAAGAAAATGGCAATCTGATGTGAGTGGGTTATGACAATATATAGTACAACAGGGACTATTGAGTGGAGGCCAGTGAGGTTTTTTGTGGCGGCTGGGGTTCTCACAATCATGTCCATGACTCATGTTTTTCGGCATGATGGACTCACTTTCTGGAGTGCTTTGGGCTGTTTTCAACAAAATAAAAAATATTAATTTGTGTCAAATGCTCCATAATCTGAGATACAATTGTCAAAAGGCTACTTAATGATTTACAGTTTACACCCCTCACAGATATGTTGATTATATCTGTTGTAAAAAATTCTAGCGTGGACAAATTTCACACTGTAGGTTCAGAAATAATCACTAATAAATACATTCAGTGTGCAGACAGGAGTAATTTCTATGTTCGTTTTCAATTGTATTAAAGGTCTACAATAATCAAACAGTGTCAATGATCAATACTGCTGTTGAACACATGCAGCACAGAGACAGGTGAGAGTTTCCAGGTGTGTGAGATGTGATACAAGATTTCTGCCAGCCAATCAGATACAAGTTGAGGGATTCCGGTCCTGTTTGGCTATTACATAAAAATTATTAATGTTTTCTGCAGAATCTGAGGGGATTATTGAAGAAGAAGATATAACCAGTGATAAGTGTGGTAAACCTAAGGATGCATAACTACAACAAAAATCATATCTGGGGGAAAAGAGGATTTTAAAACGTCAATTTTCATTATTATTATTTCTTTTTATCCCAGTTGCATCATTCTAACAGTTTATCAGCTCCCCTGTGCGTTAACATTCGTTAATAATTCTAATTTCATATCTTAAATGGCAAAGACTGTGTGTTGATATATATTAATCTGCTTGAATCACGTGTGAGACATGGAGAATTTAAATCAAACGAAGGATAAAAGCGATGATTAACCGGACAAATAAAGACTTTAAAAGTCCAGTCCGGCTACGGCACCTGCGCCATAAAGCAAATACGAACTGATTTTAACGCAAACTCCTCCGTCAGACAGCAGGTCTGTGGTGCAAATACTATTGTCGGGCTCAATGACAATGATGACCATCAATAAATGATAATGCACATTTATATAGGTTATTAAATGTGGACAGCTGTGAGACGTCAGAAGTAACAAATCAGCACAGAGGGACTTCGGTACAGGTGAGGACCTTTGTGCGTTTAGAATGTCTGCAGCCAGGGACGGGTCCTATAACTCTGCAGGAACATGAACAGGTCACGCAGTGCCGGTGCTGCAGCTGATCGCTGCAGAGGGTGGCGTCCCAGTGCGTGCAATCAGCGGTCTGCAAGCAATCCCGTCCTTTCTCCTTCACATAAACACTGCTGCTACGAAAATATACACGGCCACCTACAGCGCGGGGAAAGTGATCAGGGGGTGCCCACCTCAACATTACACTGTTTTCAATTAAAGCGACAATGTTGAGTTAACTGCAGGCGACACTGCAGAATCCAAGAGCCACGAAACCAAGTGCGTGGGGATGCATCCCATAATAGTTTTATTGGACACACCAATGTCTTGTTTGCACATTAAAATGTGCATTAATTACAAAGATAAAAAGTTAAGCTAAGGTAACGCTAATTTAGCAATCATTCTCATCATTTTTTAAAAAGCCAAATCTATAAAGATCCCATTTGTTAATTTCGGAATTTCTATAGTATGAAGGTGAGATAAACCAGCAGCACAGGTCCAGCAAACACTATCCTTTTTATCTTTAAAAGATATAAAACTGTTTGTTTTGCCATTTGCATGTGCAAACTACATATGTTTGTTTTCATGCTTTACATGCTGGTCATTCACAAATTTTGCTCACGTTCAGTGACAAAATAAAATAGGCTAAATATAATTAATCAAATCTGTCTTCTGTTTTAACAACAAAAATCTATTCTGCTATCATTTGCAGACACTTGCAGTAACATCTTCATAATTCTTATGTTTAAATTTCCACTTTATACGTTTTATGGCATGTTTTTTAAGAATAATTTTATATCAATCTCTTAAATAATAACAAAAACAACAGATTATTTTGTGTTGCGTTTTAAAGGGTGACATTGGATGGGAACTACACGTATGTGTATGTATTCATAATATAAAGTTCTTTGCTTTAAAACTGGATTCAAGTTCAAGGCGGATGAATTTACCACCAGCTGATCGATCATCCTGTGGCGCTGGTCTCCAGACAAAGTCCCTCCAGCCTCTCGGTGACCCTCTGCGGCCTCCTTTCACCACCAAGGACGAAACTGACTTGTTTCTCACAGATGATCTCTTGTAAAGAAAATGTAATCTGAGTTTAACACTTAAAATTCTCTGAATCGCTTTGGCATCATCGGCTCCATTAGTTTAATCTGATGCTGTGAGCCCAAATTAAATTATAGGCCACTGCTGGATCTATAATCCGTTGATTGCAATGGCCCAATTGGGATGATTGAGCAAAATATTTAACCATGTTGTTACTTTCTCTGATGAAGCAGCACAATGTAGTTTTGTGTGCTCTGGAAGAAGAACCCCCACGTCCAATCAATAACATTATGTATTAACAAATATAAAATGCATCCTTACAAGACAAATCCTGAACCGACTGTGAAGGTTAAAATAAAAATAATTTCCAGGAGGAAAAATATTTGAATTATGCTGCGTTCTGGGTCTCCTGACTTGCTGACATAGGGAGGGTGCCAGCATTGTGCAAGACTCAGCAAGAAATGTTGTGTACAGTCCTGCAAAACAGTATAACAGCGTGATAGTGAGCGCTCCAGTGCGCTAAACGACGGTGAGATGGCCCGGAAAGCCTGTCAGGACTGCAGCCCTCTGCGGTGCGCCTCCACCTAAGTGGCCGAGCATTCCTGAGGATGCAGCGCTGTCAAATATTTCATGATCGGACGTCATGGAAATGTGCATGACTTCGTCTGCAATGGAGCAACAGGGAAGCTCTGACCCCGGTACTCAAGCCTCAGTAATGACGAGAACGATCTTAATCACAACAATTTTCATATGAAAATGGAAAATGGAAAAACCCCATTAAAAAACATGGATTTTTTAAAGCATGTTGTGATATTATCAGGATGCGTGCTATTTTCATATAACTGCTAAATTATGCCTATTTAACATCAAAAGGCCATTATCTTCACTTAATAATTATAAATAAATACAAATCTGACTTTTGTGCCTTTTACTGAGGGAAGGAGTAGACAGCAGGGAGTAACGCATCACAGTCCAACACTGATGGTTTGCATAACCATTGCAGACAGGTTGCCGTTTTTTTTTTTTTTTGTTTTTTTATATACTGTTCTGTAGATAAAAGAGAAAGAATAACATGGCATGGGGCGAATGAACTTGTGAGAAAAAGGAAAAAAGTGCCTTAATGGAATGAAGTCATCAGCGGTAATTAAATGCAGTGGGCAAAGGGAGGACGGGAGCGCGCCTGAACCCGGTGCGCGCTGGGTGGTCCCTTTAGCTGATAAATGTGTGGCCCTCACTCCGGGCGAATGGCCGACCAGGCGCCGGTTAAAACAATACTTACATTCATTTATCCACGGTTTGAAATCTCCCCTGCAACAGCAAGAACTAACAGTGGCACGCCTGTCACCTTTAGGCTTAAAATGAAAATTTGGCAGCGAATTATTTTCTCGCTGAAAAAAGACAACAACAACGACGACGACAAAAAAACGAATCACCCTTTTATGTTTTGGAACTGTACGGTTCCGGCACGCACCTATTAACAATTTCATATATTTGACATCTGATTTAAATGTGGTTATTTAAAATTAATTATATAAATGCTGTTGCAATATACAATATTGCTTTAAGCACAGGCAATGAAGTCACCAAACATTCTCCTGTTTTACGCACAGCCCAAAATTTGCAAAGTTGCTCATCCACAGTTTCCTCCGGTGTTATATTCCACAGTGTCAAGGCCAACAGTCATCAGAAGCATCCGCTAGAAACAGTGAGGCGGACAGAGATCAAAAGCAAAGCGAGATCATCTAACTGTACCCTTGGAGAGGCACAAGGTTGCAGGCAGCAGCTATCGAGATCTCCAGGGAACAATAAGCAACCTACTGTCAACAGTTATGGGTTATAGACTGATCGTCTTTCAGTAGCTATCGTGCGCAGCTGCAGAAAAGCCAGTAAATCGAGCTAAAATGAAGCTTTCAGACTTTTGAAAACACAAACAGATAAACAATTTGGTGCGTGCACTCTCCTGAGAGAATCATAACTTAGTAAAAAGCAAAAACATTCTGCGGAGCTTGAGGCGTAATTTAGCCTTAACTTCTCTAATTATCCTGTAAAGGTATCATGTCACATTAAACAAACTAAGCATCTCAGATTTTCCACTGTGGCACCGACCCTAAAGCGGCCACAGTCCTGCCGGTGATAGTGTGACGGAAAAGTGTTAAATCCACCTTACTTGTATCTCTGGAAGGTTCGATGGTGAAACTGCCTGCAGGAGTTGATCTGAAGTCCCAGTCCGAGATTCTGTGCTCAGAGCTCGGCAGTCCGGTCTTCACTCCCCCTGCGTCCCTGCGTAAATATTATGATTGCCTTAAACAAACAATATTCGCGTGTAAAAAAGGGTCCACTATGTGCACAAGACACTGCGAACAGACTGGCATATCACATGAGATTGAGTATTAGCTGATCTAACGGGGCTTTTGCTTGATTTTTTTATTTAAAGAAGGCCAGGGAAAATGTTTACATTTTGCTGTATAAACATCCTGCCCATGTTCCTGTCTATCTTTTACAGAAATCCAGGGAGTTGTTTTGAATACGAGGCGCTTGTTCTCTGAAAAAAACAAAAAACAAAAAAAAAACCAAAACACTTTTCTTGCTCTGAAAAGGTTTTATCAAATATTTTACTACTTTAAGAACAATGAAACTTGATCTATTTATCGTGCTGGTGCTGCAACCGTGCTGGCATGCACTGGAGAGAGCCTGTTTATGTTTCAGTTGTACGAGTTTATACAGTTTATATTACAACATAAAAAATAAGAATAAAAATGAATATATTAATTATGATTAAATAAAGCCTTATTGGAATATTTGAGAACCAAACACTACATCTAAAGGCCCCTGTCCAAAGTAGTTACTGTAACATAATGTAATATATTTAATCAATTTGAATTTCGTAATGCAGTATTGCAGAGTATGCAGATATCAGTTGTTACGGGCAATGAGGGATATATATCTAAATATATTCCCTATTTAAATGCAAGGAAGGGAAAAACACATTTTCCTGAAAAGTGAAGGCACACAGATGTGCATGCTCGCAGCCCACCACTGGAGTAGGAGGGAACTGGGCGGGTCCCAACGTTAGGATGGCCAAGACATCCAGCTTCCAACGCGCTGATGGCAACAGATAAGTAAAAAGTGAGGTCCTCGGACGCACGACAACACACCAAGTGAAGTGGAAAGCGGCTCCTGTTCTGCTCCTTATCCCATTTCGGACGCTGAGTTCAAGGCGATCCGGCCTCAGACTGACTGCTACAGGACTGAACCAAAAGGGAAGAAGAACAGCGTTAAGAAGACAGTCTCGCCTTTGGCTTGCGCGTTAAGTGTGTCCACGTACTCTCTTCCCCTTGGCGCTTTATGCCACTGAATTAGAATACAACCTTTAAGCGTTTGTAGGCGAAAAGGTGGAAACCAACTATTTTTGTTTACCATCTCGAAGACAACATTCAACTAATGACGGCAGAGGTCCAGCAGCCCCCAGCGCAGACTCCTGCCCAGAGCAGCCCGATGTCTGCTCCGGAGAAGCCGCACGGACAGACGGCAGTGATGGAAACCGCCTCCTCTACCACCAAAACCAAAAAGACAAACGCGGGGATTCGTCGACCAGAGAAACCCCCTTATTCATATATCGCTTTAATAGTCATGGCCATCCAGAGCTCTCCCACTAAGCGCCTGACTCTCAGTGAAATTTACCAGTTTCTGCAGAGCCGCTTCCCGTTTTTCAGAGGTTCCTACCAGGGATGGAAGAACTCCGTGCGTCACAACTTGTCTCTGAATGAGTGCTTCATCAAGCTGCCCAAGGGCCTCGGCCGGCCGGGGAAGGGCCACTACTGGACTATCGACCCAGCTAGTGAGTTTATGTTCGAGGAAGGTTCCTTCAGAAGGAGACCCCGGGGCTTTAGGCGTAAGTGTCAGGCGCTCAAGCCGATGTACAGCATGATGAACGGCCTGGGATTCAACCACATCCCCGAGTCCTACAACTTCCAGGGGAGCGGCGGGGGTCTGTCCTGTCCGCCCAACAGCTTGTCTCTGGACAGTGGGATTGGGATGATGAATGGACACTTGGCAGGTAACATGGAGGGGATGGGTCTGTCCGGGCACTCCATGTCACACTTGTCAACCAACAGTGGACATTCCTACATGGGAAGTTGTACAGGATCCACTGGGAGTGACTATCCTCATCACGACAATTCCGCCTCCCCACTGCTCACCAGCGGGGGAGTCATGGATCCTCACCCCGTCTACTCCAGCTCAGCCTCGGCCTGGGCTCCGGCTCCCACGGCCTCGCTGAATAACGGGGCTTCCTACATTAAGCAGCAGCCTCTCTCTCCCTGTAATCCAGGGGCCAACCCACTGCAGCCCAGCCTGCCCACACACTCTCTAGACCAGCCGTATCTGCATCAGAATGGCCACAGTACCACAGATTTACAAGGTAAGATAAACGCAGCAGTGTTTTCCGTTACTTTCTGAAAATGTAGCAATGTTGATTTTTTTTTTTAAAGGAAACTTGTGCGGGGGATTAAGGGGAGGAATATGAAGCAGGGATATTTATTTCGCAATTATGCCAAATAATTTAATTCGCCTTTTAGATTTCCTTATTGAATATTTTATATTTTATAAATGGGTGGTTTATAGATGCGAGAGATTTGTTACCAGCAGTGAAAATAGTGAGTAGTCCCAGAGTTTTGCTGTCACTGAATCAAGTCTTATCTCGGCTGTAACAAACGGAAGGCGAGTTCAAATTAAAACCATTAAGGAAACTGAAGCATCTAAAAGTAGAAACACATTTCTTCCAAGAAAATTGCCATATATTCGTCGCTGTCCTGCCCCCATTTAAATAGAACATTTCAGTCCAAAAACAAAAAACAAAAAACAAAACCATACAAACAAACAGAAACAAAACTCATACATCAAGAGCAGCCCCTTGAGCCACCAGGAGTCAGTCGGGGTAGTTTAAAGCTGTGCCAGTCTCCGGGTAAGAGATTCAGGCGCGGTTTGGTCCGGTCTGCTTTGCCCGGAGGCCCTCGATCCTTCGGGACTAGCGTGCGAGAGGGCCACTGTCAATTAGCCCTGCAAGCCGCCTCCCCACAGAACATCTTAACCCTGCTTCTTAAATAGATTTCAAGTCTACGCGAAACAGACACACTTATTCAAGTCAGTGAAAAATTTTAAAGCTCCAATGGCCCATCCATAAATCAAATGTGAATATGATGTTAAAATACAAACAACTAAAATAACCATGACAACTCTTTAGATAGAGGCTACACTCCGTTAATTTGATAGATTCTGAGTCTAGCATTAAACTAGGCCACAACGTTATTTATTATAATGATAATTAATATTATTATTATTAATATTATACATTCTACTATTATAATTATTATTCAACGCATAGGCACTGAGAGGATTTTGGTTGACACGAATTAGGGCTGACACTCAGGCTAAAGCTTAAAATATTAAATAAAAATATTTCTATTATTTAAATTCTTTCTTTGACTTTCAACAACTATCTTAGCAACTAAAACGATACATAATTTCCTCAGTAAACCTGCCTGCGATGCTACAGCTTCTGATGTTGTTGACCTCCTCTGTGTAGGTATTCCTCGGTACCATTCCCAGTCTCCCAGCATGTGTGACCGGAAGGAGTTCGTCTTCTCGTTCAACGCCATGACATCCTCAGCGATGCACTCCCCGAGCAGCGGCTCCTACTACCACCACCAACAGGTCTCCTACCAGGACATCAAGCCCTGCGTCATGTGATGCTTTCACGGACAATCCAGAGCCTGAGAAGACGGCGTTGACAGACTGTAGCCGAACTGAAGAGCGAACAAACGAGTAAATAACCACTGGGAGGCATGAAGACCTGTATGTGTCCTGGAGACTTTCTCACTGCTTCAAGTAGACCGGACTACTTTTTTTTCTGTACTGTTTCACACCACGACAAAGACACACGGAGACAGCCCCCCCACCCCACCCTACCCCCCAAAAATAAATAATAACCACAAAGTAACCACATAATAATAATATATAATAATAAAAACTTTTTTTCATGCCATC
The DNA here is from genome assembly GCA_034769265.1 of Remorina albescens. NCBI lineage: Eukaryota > Metazoa > Chordata > Actinopteri > Carangiformes > Echeneidae > Remorina > Remorina albescens. Next base: position 3,977,619 of record CM068479.1, read on the forward strand.
AACATCGACCAGCGGGGCAAGACTGGGCGTATATGAAACCCTGCTGCTGTTTGGTACTTAGTCCTGCAGAGCGGATGACTACCACTTCACACCTTTGTTCATGTTTATTCTTCATGTTAAAGTAAGCCAATGTAAAAAAAAAAAATGCACACTCATTTTCTTCATTTTAAGTTTTTAATTTTCTTTTCTTTGACAAATTAGACTGAGGCTTTATTTGGACGTACATACCAGTGTTGAATTTGAAATGAACAACCATGGACATTACACATATACTGTAGGTCCATATATAGCCTACTGTGTAAAATGATGAAGGCACTTTTTGAATAGCCTATAAGCGCAACTTTTTATTTATTCTGTAGGCCTGCATATTTTAATTTCAGGCGAATTGGCCAAGGAGGTATATGCTTTATTGGCAATATTTGTCAGAATGCTTATTATTTGTTTTAAAATGAAATTTGAGGATATATTGTAAGCACTGTTATGTCGTTTGTGGTAGATACATGTAGAATATTACTTTCAGCACTGTATACTTATATATTGTTAGGAAAATTAGCAAGGGTCCACCAGTGAGGGCTAATATTTTGGCTATATTACAAAAAATAATTTGTTGGACTGTTAAACCTAAATCCACAAAAACAAGACATATTTTGATTTTTTTCACATACATTTAATCTCTGGCATTTTTTTGTTTAGCTTTTTTTTCTTTTTTGGTTTGTTTTTTGTTGGGGGTACTGCAAACAAATATGTCACCACAACTGAAAATCTCTGTAAATTTCAAGACAGCCAAACCAGAATTAACAGTATTTTAAGGCAGTGGGGCAATTTCCTAAGAACTGAGTAAAAAAGAAAAAATAACCCCACAATATTTACAATAATCCTGCAGGGTTTTTCATAAATGTATAAGCTTGTAATTAATAAATCTAAAAGGTGGGTAAACTGAGTTCATCTGGGTCTGATCTACAACTTTGGCAAAACAAAAAGCAAAAATTCAAACAGCATTGCACACAAGTCAGCAGCATGATTAGAGTAACCCTAAAAAACAAAGTACCAGGAGTGTCACAGTGGTGTATTAGACTTCAGACCACGCTGAAGCGTCTAGCAGTTTAACCAATCAGTGCAGCAGGAGCAGGCCATGCCTGTTGGTTTGAGTGATTAATTGATGCAGATTTAAAATAAATGGTTTGAAAAGTTCACTGTCACATGTCTTCTATCTGAAAGTACAAAGTTACGGTAAACCTACAGCCCTCCTATTGTTCTGATTTTTGTACACTTGTTTTCATCAAAAGCATTTTGTCAAAACAATATATCCGCATAATACCCTGGTGGTAGTACAATATATTGTGCTGATCTAAATCAATCCTTTACCACCTCTAATGAGTAGCTCAGGGGGCTCAAGGACATAGCAACTTTTGAAAATCTGCACAAAGTAGAGTTTTTAAACAAATGAAAATTTAAACTAACAATTTATACAGAACAGAACAGGGGAGTTTAATAGGTTAAAAAAAAAAATGAAGCAATGTTGTGCCAAAAAAATCTTTTACTTCTCAAACATTAAACTCAACATGTAGCCTGCAGCAATGGTGCATGTCTAAAATACAGCTAAACAAGTCAAACAATGAATAAGTGAAACCCCAAACATCTTGGAAATATGACATACTATTTTTCAAAATATAATAAAAGGCACGAGCCAATTTTCCTAAATGCTGTTAAAATGGTTGCTTATTGTTTGTTAATTATATCAGTTGTAAAAATCATAGCTTTGCCATCCACATTAATGTATCCATGTTTTTGAGGATTTGAATTCCTTTTCTTCAGAGAAGTCTATGGGGTTAAAAACAAACAAGCATACTCAGCAATGAAACACAGTATATTAAGATGTAGTACATTTTCTAGTATCAAAATATTTCACTCAGATCCCACTGATGCACACTTCATTTAAATTAGAAAAGGAGCTATGCTGTAATTTAAATTCTGGCCTTGTTCATTTAATTTCTAAATTCATGTGGTTGTATGGAGACATGCTGTATCCCTTTACATTAGGGTGTAACATACTGTGTTTTGTTATCGGTATAGCTTTGCACCCTCACAACAGTGACCACTGACTGAACTCCAGGAAAGTTTGCAAATGGGTTGCATGCTCAACAGCAGTGGAACGGAGCATTAACAAACTGATGACATTTACTAAGGTTCAGCACGATTGCAGGGTTGAGAGAGAGAGAGCAAGATGGGGCTCCAACAGCTGTTCCCTTACCAGGGCTGGTTGACAGCTCCATAAAAAGCCTGAAGCTTGCTCTGTGCAGACAGACTCGCTGCGTGTTTGTGTCTCAACACAATCAAATTAACCTTAGAGAAATCAGGACACATCTCTGGCATTACAAATAGAGAAAAACAACCAATTATCAGGTAATGCCCGTGCAGACAGGTGCAAGATACAAGTTATTAGCCACTGGAAAACTGGTTTGCACGTGTGATAGTCTTGGTGTTTCTAAATTAACATGCTGTTGCCTTAAAACCAACATCACTGATGCAAAAAGAGCTGCATTCAAAGCCAAGTATCATTAAGAAAGCATCAACCTCTTGATGTTTGTTTAAAGTTGATTCTTTTACAGTTATTCAAAGCTGACTTTTAATGAGGCTTTCATGGCTGAAAGTTTTATCAAAATGACACAATTGGTCTGATGATTTGAAAGTTTGGAATATGATTTTAAATCATTGTCTCATTAGCACGATGATCTGTGTTCAGGATTTTTTACTTTCCAACTTTCCAGTCATGTCTCCAAAAGTACACTGATTCAACAAGCCTCAAAACCAAATAAGATAATGCTCGTTGTTTAAATAATAATAAAAACAGGATTGGGACAAACACTTCAGTAGAGAAGGACGTCTTACAAATGGATGTGTCAAGATTAACATTCAGGCATCTCCTAATCATTAAATGTTGATGCTGGCTTACTGATCTAACCAGACATGCCATAAACAAGTCATTTTATCTGTAAAGGTAGAAATAGTTTGAAGTCATGCACATTGTCTACTTCCAAAATTAAAAAAATAATAATAACTAAGCAGAAAATAGTTTCGACAAGGCAATAAACCTTCAAATTTGTTAAACAAAATAGATATAATAGATACTTACAATCTGCATAATGACTGATTTTTTTTTATTATTTAGATAGTGCCCACGTTCCTGGGTAAAGCTTTTCAAGCTCATTTTAACTTCATCAGAATTAAATTATAGCCATTTAAATGTATTTTACTCCTTTCATGTGTATGCTTAGGTCCTGTAAATTTGGTTGAAGCTGCAGATTGAATATATTCAGGATTGATTGTAGTTTTTGTCAAAAAGCCCACATTTATTTAGCAATGAAACGGAAGAGAAGGAAACGCTTTCGGAGCTATTCCATTGTTATAGATCGTTTGAGGGTTCAATGGAATTTGAAGAAGAGGTGAAAAGATGGAATATTCTTTGTGAATATGGGTAGATAAATGTTAAGTTTGAATAATTTTACTTCTATACTTCAGGGGCCAGGAACTATCCCAACTGTATAAACTATGCAAAGGTCCGTGTGTTGGTGCTACCTGCAACAAAAACTAGTGAATTTTTTCCTTGGTCCAAATTCTCAGTTTCAGCAGAGAAGTAGGACATGACCTTGGTAAAAGTAATAATTTTTTTTATCATAGAATTATGAATAGAATAGAATTACAATAGAATAGATTTATCAAGAATAAGCTGTAAACATCTGTGAATTTAAAGAGGAAAAAAATATAGTTGTTTTTTTTTTTTTCACTCAAAAAAAACCGTGCTTCAATGGACAAAGGATTTTGGGACACGCATACCAGAAGGTGTGTGTGAACAGAACAAGGCACACAGGTGTATTGGCATCATTAAGTATTATGAACAAAATGCTTTTTTAGTGAAATGCTCTGTGATGCTGTGATTCAGCAGTGATACTTTACAGTATTGCTGTTGCATATTGACAACAGCATATATTATGTTAATTAGCATTCACAGTCTACTACTCTATATAACTGATGTTTTCTTATAATAAATCCAGAAATAGGAACCAAAATAACAACTAGACTTCTTAAGGCATTTAGGGTTGCTGCACTGTTGCCTATTTCTAGAGCTGGTCAGTCTTTTCAGCGCCTTAGTATCTGATCATGCTGTTTTAGATGTTGGAGCTGCTGATGCTCTCAGTCTCTTGTTGGACTGTCCAGACCTCTTGCCCCCCCGTTGGCTCTTGGCCAGTTCAGCTAGCAGATTATGACCATTCAGACTGAGACCCTGCAGAGCCTTCAGGGCCTTTTCTGCACCCTGAGGGTCACTGTAGTCAAGGAAAGCCCTGTGTTGAGCTCCCTGCCAGGTAAGCCTCACTGGAGCCACCTCCCTCTCCCTGAGGGCAGTTTTCAGCTCACTAACACGCAGCCCAGCAGGGATCCCCCCTAGGTATACAGTAGTCACAGTCAGAGGAAGCTTACGCTGAGACATGACTTCACTTTCCTGTTCATCTGGCCCCTTCTCCTTCAAGTTGCCTCCACTTCTTCCCTTTCCTTTCTCACTAATATCTCCCTCTCCACCGCTTTCTTTTCTCACTCTAGCTGGGCACAGTCTGGTTTTCTGTTCTCTCTCTGGCCTTTTCTCCTGTTTGCAGTCTTGTGGGGATACTCTCTCGGCATCCTGCTGTGTACTCTGCCTCGGTGTGCGTTTGGCTTGCTGTTTGGGCAGACCAGGTTGTGCTGCTGCAGGCTGCACCCCCAGGGTGACATCCTTTCCAAGCTTTTCCTCCAAAGCACGCAACTTCTTCAGGATGGGGATCTTTTCCAGTTTTTCTGTGTCCAGCTAAATACACATAACATCACAGGCTCAGTAAGACTGAAAAGGCAGGGGTGTCACAAATAAACAAATAACACTGGTGAGGGCCAAGACAGCATATCTACAGATGAGTAGAATTAATACCAAAGGGAAAGCTGAATAAATGGTATTATTCCATCCTGCACAGCCCATGCTATACTAATAAATGTCTTCATAGCAACAATGCATCTCATTTCCCAAGCAGTTAAAAATAAAGACTTCTCTTGATTTGTTGGGTCTTCAAGTGCCTTGGCAGCCTTTGATGCTGACTAGTCCTGTAAAGGATATACGGAGCTATTGTTTTTACAGTGGCCTGTTTGACCTGTCGTTCCCCTGCCCCTACAGAGCCAAGCTGGCTGGGCAGAGGAGCCTTTGATGATCAGACATGGCCTTCCTGCCTGTGAGGTAACTGGGTCCTGTTTACTTATATGCGTGTGTGAAGGAAACCCAAAGGCTACACACAAACTCCACATGATAAAAATAATATCCCTCGCGTCTAATTAAAGACAAATTATCAGGTGCAAAAACCACATGATATCTCAGCCAGTGTCAGTAAATCAGACAGTTTAAGGTCCAGACTCATTTATCTGACACATGATGAAGTATGATTTAAAATGTACAGTTATTTCTTTTGTTTTGATGGCTTGTGTAATTGTTTTATAACTACTGACCATAAAAGTGAAAGCTGACATGAATTCATTCAGAGAAATTAAATACACACAGGCACAGATTGAACATGGAGTCCTGTAATGAGATGTAATGTCATTACATGCCCATTAGAGGGCAATGTCTCTACAGAGATGAGCCAAAGACTTAGGAAAGAACATTTCTGTATAAGCCTTCTTTATAAATTCACAGATCCCATTAATGGGTCATGAAGATCTGTATTTCTTAATTAGATTAAAAGACTACTGAAACTATAAACTGGTGGGGAAAAAAAACTGGTCTAGGCTATGAAACATTCATTTATTAAGAGGTTGTGTTTTACTTTTGTTTGACTGTACAGCATAAAGAAAATTGATTTTAACATATATAACGTCATAGTGAATGTTATATTGTGTTTAAAATAACCCAAATGCATTTGCACAGTGTTCCACAAAAAGAATATTTAAATAACATTTCAGTTTAATGCAAACCTAGGGTGCATAGATGTAGGAGGGCATTTATGGATGGACAACATTATTGTAATTATATTATGAGTAGCAAATAAATTATTCCTTTCACTCAGCTGCCATGTGAGTGTGACAGTAACTCAGCATGACACCAGAACTCTGAAACTATAGCAGCTAAATCAAATTTACCTGTTTTTCATTTTTTATTCATTCATTATTCTATTATTTTCCAACCCCTTATTTTCCAGCACATTTTTTAAATCATTTTAACAGTTTTATGTGGCAAGTCTGTTTCTGTCTGACGGTGGATTACTGTGTTCTTTAGTAAACAGAATGGTTCATGACTTTTTTATATGTATAGCAAATGCTTATTCAGTATGTTATACATCCTTATAAAACAGTGTAGTTCGCCATTTAGATCAAATTTAAACAATTTGTGTGACTGATCACCATTTTAAGAACAAAATACTGTATAATTGAAAATTTGATAAACCTTATAATTTTTCTACTCCATTGTTCACTCAAATGTTTGTTATTTTTGGGGGCGTTTAATGTCTTTATTGAATCAATCATAAAGGAAAATAAAGGGAGTGGGAAATGGAAACCAACATGTTGGGATCATGTTGCATCCACGGCAACTTAGTTTTTTAGTCACATTTATGCCTTTTCAAATCAATGTCACTGTGTTTGAGTTTACTGTAGCACTAACACTGCAAATGCAGAATATTTAAACATACCTTGGTCCAGATGATTCCCTGTGGCTTGGGTAACAGGCTATTGGTTTTCATAACTCTGGTGGGTGTGAGGATGTAGTCCACAGTCAAGTCATGATTTTCTATTAGCTCCTCTGGAATATCCACCACCTGAGAGCACAAATAAAATAGCCAAAAAACAAGAACTTCATATCTTCCAGAAAATTTTAAATAATTGCAAAAGGGAAGGGGAAATACTAGTTCAAATCCTAGTTTCTTTTGCAATTTACAAAAATCTGTGAAAGTAGAAGGTTTTTTTTAACCATTTTTATAGCTATAATGTTTGTCAGGCTTTCAAATGTTAATTTAAGTCAAACTGCAGATATAATAACAAGTCATGATTGACAACTGAAAAAAACAAATACTGAAACAGTTGGTTTGTTCATTTAGTAGAATCTAATCAAACTAACCTGGCAGTCATGGACAACAGTGATCACCACCGTTGACTCACTCACAGCACCCATTGAAGCCATCATGCCAAACTCCATGTCAGCATAGCCCTCTCCTTTTCCTATCCGAAAACCTACAGGAGGAGGCAGAAGTTTTGGAAAAATTTCAAAAGCAAGTAAGAAGGATACAGACATTTTTTTTTTTTAATCTAAAAACAGTGCAGATTTATTGTATACCAGTTTAAATGCTGACAACAACTGCAGGAATGGTCTCAATTTATAAAAAACAACTTAATCATACAATGCCTGGTGATAATAAGAATATGAACCCTGCGCAACAAACTCTATGAGAACCATGTGTCATGGTACACTAAGACAGTGGTTTCCAAACTTCTTCTGCTGGGCCCCCCTTTGGTTGATGAGCCCCCCCCCCCCCCATTCACAGATACTTCCGGTTCGCGCGACGAATAAGCTAACAGCTAAGCTCACAATGAACGAACTAAACTTTTAACTTTTAACTAAATCTGCGTTTCCCTTCAATCCATAAACTTCTAAATATTTTAGTTCCTTTAGCTGTGGGAGCATGAATGCCGTCTCCTCGTCCGCTCCTTGGTCACCATGGTGATTGTTTGTTTGTATTTCCAGGTCACAACACCTCGGATTCCAGCTCGACTTGGGTGTTTACATGCAACGATAGCTCGACTATGAATCAAATTACACTGAACAAAAATATAAACGCAACACTTTTGTTTTTGCTCCCATTTTTCATGAGCTGAACTCAAAGATCTAAAACATTTTTCTATATACACAAAATATACATTTCTCTCAAATATTGTTCACAAATCTGTCTAAATCTGTGTTAGTGAGCACTTCTCCTTTGCTGAGAAAATCCATCCCACCTCACAGTTGTGGCATATCAAGATGCTGATTAGACAGCATGAATATTGTACAGGTGTGCCTTAGGCTTGCCACAATAAAAGGCCACTCTGAAATGTACAGTTTTGCTTTACTGGGGGGGTCTGGGGGGGTCAGAAAACCAGTCAGTATCTGGTGTGACCACCATTTGCCTCACGCAGTGCAACACATCTCCTTCGCATGAAGTTGATCAGGTTGTTGATTGTGGCCTGTGGAATGTTGGTCCACTCCTCTTCAATGGCTGTGCGAAGTTGCTGGATATTGGCAGGAACTGGAACACGCTGTCGTATACGCCGATCCAGAGCATCCCAAACATGCTCAATGGGTGACATGTCCGGTGAGTATGCTGGCCATGCAGGAACTGGGATGTTTTCAGCTTCCAGGAATTGTGTACAGATCCTTGCAACATGGGGCCATGTATTATCATGCTGCAACATGAGGTGATGGTCGTGGATGAATGGCACAACAATGGGCCTCAGGATCTCGTCACGGTATCTCTGTGCATTCAAAATGCCATCAATAAAATGCACCTGTGTTCGTTGTCCATAACATACGCCTGCCCATACCATAACCCCACCGCCACCATGGGCCACTCGATCCACAACGTTGACATCAGCAAACCGCTCACCCGCACGACGCCACATACGCTCTCTGCCATCTGCCCTAAACAGTGAAAACCGGGATTCATCCGTGAAGAGAACACCTCTCCAACGTTCCAGACGCAATCGAATGTGAGCATTTGCCCACTCAAGTCGGTTACAACGACGAACTGCAGTCAGGTCGAGACCCGGATGAGGACTACGAGCATGGAGATGAGCTTCCCTGAGACAGTTTGTGCAGAAATGATTTGGTTATGCAAATTTATTATTGCAGCAGCTGTCCGGGTGGCTGGTCTCAGACAATCTTGGAGGTGAACATGCTGGATGTGGAGGTCCTGGGCTGGTGTGGTTACACGTGGTCTGCGGTTGTGAGGCTGGTTGGATGTACTGCTAAATTGTCTGAAACACCTTTGGAGACGGCTTATGGTAGACAAATGAACATTCAATTCACGGGCAACATCTCAGGTGGACATTCCTGCAGTCAGCATGCCAATTGCACGCTCCCTCAAAACTTGCGATATCTGTGGCATTGTGCTGTGTGATAAAACTGAACATTTTAGAGTGGCCTTTTATTGTGGCCAGCCTAGGGAACACCTGTGCAATAATCATGCTGTCTAATCAGCATCTTGATATGCCACAACTGTGAGGTGGGATGGATTATCTCGGCAAAGGAGAAGTGCTCACTAACACAGATTTAGACAGATTTGTGAACAATATTTGAGAGAAATGTATATATTGTGTATATAGAAAATGTTTTAGATCTTTGAGTTCAGCTCATGAAAAATGGGAGCAAAAACAAAAGTGTTGCGTTTATATTTTTGTTCAGTGTATCTGGGGGTCTTAGTCAAGCAATGGATAGCTCGATTCCAGTTGAGTTAAGGTGTTTACATGCATTTAAAAGTCCGGTCTTAGTCGGACTAAGCCTGTAATTTGATTTTCTCAAGATGCATGTAAACGCACTGACTGTCCAAGCATGCCTTATTCATTTAGCCCTGTGGCCGTGCCATGCCCCCCCCTTTTGGAACCACTGCACTAAGAGATGCATGTATTGTGGGAAATATGTCAGAATCACAGCAGGACTGTATCAATTATCTCAGGAATTTTTAAAATGAGGATCAAAATCGTTTGTGAATTATGGGACAATTTACATGGAGGGGAGAAGAGCAAGAGGGATCTGATCATGCACCCCTGCCTTGTTCTCATTCTGTTCCACATCAAACCTCCCAGACAGACTGCCTCAATAATTAATAACAACAACAACAACAAATTAATAACTTTCTTTCATACGACCGTTCCCCTAAGTCAACTGTGATTTTCCACACTGCAATAAACTTTTAAATATAAAACATTCAAGATAGAATCATTGTGTAATAAACTATAAATATTGGATTAGTGTCAAATTTCACTGCACATATTGTTGGGAACAGCATACAAATTGTTTTGCCTGTCTTAGAGTTTTACCAATCATTAATAATTAATTAATCAATACCTAAACTGAAATAAATCACTATGGTTAAAGAACTCACAGCACTGTTAAGTTACCATAGTTATTAATCACCATAAAGTTTCACATATAAGAAGATAAATTGGCATACAGTCCCAATTCAAAGTGTGTCCAAAATATTAGAAGTGCAGATTGGCAATATGTTTATAATCTGAAATTTGAATGAAGTATACTGAGGTGATGAATTGTTGGTGGAAATGCAAACTGACAGTCACCTTTCTCCGACACTGCCACTGAGCCAACCACCACCAGGTCTACCTTCACCTTTGCATCCAGGCCAATGGGCACACTGAATTCTTTCACTCCCTGAATGACAGGACAGAAGACAGGGGGAGAAATTAATATAAAGATTTATGTTATGTTCCTCTCCGCTCTCTCCCTGTCCTCATCCAGCAGGTGATGAATCATCACCATCCCATGTTCCTGCAATGCCTGCTGCTCCCACATCTTCAAGAATTCCATACAGCATCATTCCTATGAACTTAATGCAGCATCATGTTCCTGCCTACACCTGTTTGAATATCCCCTCCTCCTGCTCTCTCTCTCTCTCAACTTTGCCCCCCCCCCCGTGCCTCTCTCTCTTTCTCTCTCCCTCTCTCAACCTAACCGGTCGAGGCAGATGGCCGCCCCCCCTGAGCCTGGTTCTGCCCGATGTTTCTGCCTCTTAAAGGAAGTTTTTCCTTGCCACTGTCGCCGAGTGCTTGCTCATGGGGGGATCTGTTGGGTCTCTTTAAATAATTTTTATAAAGAGTTTGATCTAGACCTGCTCTATATGTCAAGTGCCTTGATGTAACTTTGTTATGATTTGGCGCTATACAAATAAATCTGATTTGATTTTGATTTGATTTGATTTGATTTGTTAACTGATTTGATTTGCTAACTGATTTGTTTCTGAGTCATAAGGAGGTCTTCTTCTCCTTTCGGCTTTTCCCTTCAGGGGTCGCCACAGCGAATCAATTACCTCCATCTAAGCCTGTCTTCTGCATCCTCTTCTCTCACACCAACCACCTTCATGTCCTCTTTCACTACATCTAGGCCTTCCTCTAGGCCTCCTGCCTGGCAGTTCAAAACTCAGCATCCTTCTATATTCACTATCTCTCCTCTGGACATGTCCGAACCATCTCAGTCTGGCCTCTCTGACTTTATCTCCAAAACCTCTAACATGTGCTGTCCCTCTGATGTACTCATTCCTGACCCTATCCAACCTGGTCACTCCCAAAGAGAACCTCAGCATCTTCATCTCTGCTACCACCAGCTCTGCCTCCTGTCTTTTCCTCAGTGACACTGTCTCTAGACCAAACAACATCGCTGGTCTCACCACAGTTTTGTACACCTTTCCTTTCATCTTAGCTGAAACTGTTCTATCACACATCACACCTGACACTTTTCTCCACCCGTTCCAGCCTGCCTGCACACGCTTCTTCACCTCTTTTCCACACTCTCCATTGCTCTGGACTGTTGACCCTAAGTACTTAAAATCCTCCACCTTCTTTATCTCTTCTCCCTGTAACCTCACTCTTCCACTTGGGTCCCTCTCATTCACACACATATACTCCGTCTTGCTGCGGCTAACCTTCATTCCTCTCCTTTCCAGGGCAAACCTCCACCACTCTAGCTTCTCCTCCACCTGTTCCCTGCTCTCACTACAGATCACAATGTCATCTGCAAACATCATAGTCCATGGAGATTCCTGTCTAACCTCGTCTGTCAGCCTGTCCATCACCATAGCGAACAAGAAGGGGCTCAGAGCTGATCCCTGATGCAGTCCCACCTCCACCTTGAACTCCCCTGTCACACCTACAGCACACCTCACCATTGTCTTACAGTCCTCATACATGTACTGCACCGCTCTAACATACTTCTTTGCCACTCCAGACTTCCTCATACAATACCACAGTTCCTCTCTGGGCAACCTGTCATAAGCTTTCTCCAGATCTACAAAGATACAATGTAGCTCCCTCTGACCTTCTCTCTCAACATCCTCAAAGCAAATACTGCATCTATAGTACTCTTTTTTGGCATGAAACAATACTGCTGCTCACAAATGCTTACTTCTGCCCTTAGTCTAGCTTCAACTACTCTTTCCCATAACTTCATTGTATGGCTCATATGCTTTATTCCTCTGTAGTTGCTACAACTCTGTAAATCTCCTTTGTTCTTAAAAATGGGCACCAGCACACTTCTCCTCCATTCCTCAGGCATCTTCTCACTATCTAAGATCCTGTTGAACAACCCAGTCAGAAACTCTACTGCTACCTCTCCTAGACACTTCCAGACCTCCACAGGTATATCATCAGGACCGAGTGCTTTTCCACTCTTCATCCTCTTCAATGCCCTCCTCACTTCATCCTTACTAATCTTTGCTACTTCCTGGTCCACAACAGTCACCTCTTCTACTCTTCATTCTCTCTCATTTTCCTCATTCAACTCTTCAAAGTACTCTTTCCATCTTCCCATCACACTACTGGTATCTGTCAATACACTTTCATCTCTATCCTTAATCACCCTAACCGCCTGCATGTCCTTCCCATTTCTGCCTCTCTGCCTTGCCAACCTGTATAGATCAGTCTCTCCCTCCTTACTGTCCAACCTAGCAAGTCATCGTAAGCCCTTTGTTTGGCCTTTGCCACCTCTACTTTCACCTTACGCTGCATCTCCCTGTACTCCTGTCTACTCTCTTCCACTTTCCACTTTCCTTCCAGATGACACACCAAATACTCTCCTACCTGTCTCCCTGATCACATTAGCTGTAGTTGTCCAGTCAACTGGAAGCACCTCCTGGCCATCCAGTGCCTGTCTCAACTCTTTCCTAAAAATCATACAACACTCTTCCTTTTTCAGCTTCCACCATTTAGTCCTCTGCTCTGTCTTTGCCCTCTTCATCTTCCTCACCACCAGAGTCATCCTACACACCACCATCCTATGCTGTCTGGCTACACTCTCACCTACCACTACTTTGCAGTCACTGATCTCCTTCAGATTACACCGTCTACACAAGATGTAGTTTACCTGTGTAGTCCTACCTCCACTCTTATAGGTCATCCTATGTTCCTGCCTCTTCTGGAAGAAAGTATTCACTACGGCCATTTCCATCCTTTTTGCAAAGTCAACCACCATCTGTCCTTCTGCGTTCCTCTCCTGGATACCAAACTTGCCCATCACCTCCTCTTCATCTCTGTTTCCTGCACCAACTTGTCCATTGAAGTCTGCACCAATGACAACTCTCTCACTTCTAGGGATGCTCTGCTTCACTTCATCAAGGTCCAACCAGGATTTCTCCTTCTCCTCCAGCTCACATCCTACCTGTGGAGCATACCCACTAACAACATTGAACATCACACCTTCGATTTCTAACTTCAGACTCATTACTCTATCTGATACTCTTTTAACCTCCAGAACATTCCTAACAAACTCCTCTTTCAAGATAACTCCTACTCCATTTCTCTTCCTATCTACACCATGATAGAACAACTTGAACCCTACTCCTAAACTTCTAGCCTTGCTACCTTTCCACCTGGTCTCCTGGACACACAGTATGTCTACCTTCCTCCTCTGCATCATGTCAACCAACTCTCTACCTTTTCCTGTCATAGTTCCAACATTCAAAATCCCTACTCTCAGTCCTAGACTCTTGGCGTTCCTTTTCTCTCTCTTCCTACGAACACACTGTCCTCCTCTCCTTCTTCGACGAACAGTAGTCCAATTTCCACCGGCACCCTGTAGGTGAACAGCACCGATAGCGGTCATTGTTAACCCGGGCCTCGACCGATCCGGTATGGAAGTCATAGATTCGATTCGCATGTTTGATTTGGCAATAGTTTTACGTCGGATGCCCTTCCTGACACAACCCTCTGTATTTATCCAGGCTTGGGACCGGCACAATAAGGCACTGGCTTGTACCCCCTTGTGGCTACATTGAGTCATAAGGAAGTGCTGACTGTAAATAAAAATATGTTAAATCAGCCTCCTCCCACCTGAGAAGAAGAGCATATGCGTAGCTGTTCTTTGCTGGCTCCCTGGGGAGGAACAATCTTATTGAAAAGACCAGTTCGAAGACGAGGAGTTGGGACCAATAAGGTTTTCTGTGCCTGCAAAGATTATCAAAAAATTATACAGAAGATGTTTGTAATTATTTAACATGATTGCCAATAATATTTGATTGGGAAAAAATTGAGTTAGCAATTGAGTACTTTCAAATACAGTAAATATGAAGAACGTGCCTGATATGTAACTTCACACATGTATCAGTGAAATAGACTTTATAACAATTTAAAATTTCGACCCTGATATATTAGATAAAATTTACATGGTTTACAAATGGATAAAACAGAGTATGGAAATTATTTCAGTACAGCCTCAGGCATAGTAGTTCTTAATCCTTCTTTCCTAAATGCAGTGCTACCTGTAGCACTCCAAGCCGGGCACCCTCCAAAGGTTTATCAGGATCGACCTTGACCTCAGGTGTCTGGGTGAACACTTGCAGCTCACACACCTTGGCACAGGCTGTGAAAGCACCCTATTTGAAAGGAGAAGAGGGCACATGGGCAGAAGATATTTGCTCTTTTCTCTCATTAACTTACTTCCAGAGTGAGAAAGCGCGCCTGCTGCTGAGGTCTGTCTGGGTTTACTTTGATTGTCTGGCTGGACTTGAACTCCTGCAGGTCTGCAAGCCTGTTACATGCCTGATTTGCACCCTGGCCATTAGGTGCACAGTAAAAGAGATACTTAGATGCACTGACAGGACAACCATTAAACATTTACTGTGTCGTTAATGTAACAATTATTTAGTTATTTTAATTTTTTTTACAGTTTTAGAAGAAATGAAATTTAGTAATCTGTCAGGTGGGAGAAATTTATAAACCATCTAATCTCATTCGTTCGATATTTAGGTTCCTTAACATGTACTTGGTAATGAATGAATGTCCACAACATGCTTTACTATAAAAATCCTTAACCTATTACTATTCTATAAATCTGCCTTTCTAGTGTGGAGCTGTGTCAAATGTTTATCATATTTTTATACTGATGTTTGTAATACACACAGCATTAGTAACAGCTTTCAACAACGCTAACTTTAGCTCCATGTCACCATACATCTGATTTTAGTTGCCAGTTTGAAACTGCAGCCCTTCCTCGGATAAATTGGTTCAACTTGCCTTGAAATTTGGGATTCTGTTATGAACAGGCCTCGGGAAATAAGCCAGATTATTTTCTTCGATATAGTCCCAAACTTTCTGACGAATGTCCCATTTGGACGCTCCTGGAAGAGAAAAAAAACCGAAGGAACATTATTAGCTAAATGTTAAGGATGTCTACACACCTACGAAACATGCTGCCATGTTTTAACGACAAAACAAAATACACGAGCGTTCAAATTTACCGGGATTGATCTTTATATCAGGTCCCATTGTGCTGTCTCCAAATACAAGTTCAGTAAGTCTCTTCTTCAGCACCTGGCGGTATTACACGTGAGCTCCGTAACACAATACTTGCAACAACTGCTTGTCATGTTTATCATTTCTACGGCGGCTCAGAGCGGCCAGTCTTAACAAAACACGAAAGCGCCATCGGCACAAAGTGATTAGTACGAAAAAGACCCATCAAAATTCGTGGATTGAAAGAAAAGACCTGTAGTACCTTAAATTCACTAATTCATTAATTATATATCTGTGCTACAAAGATTATTTTTGCAGATCAGCCTGATATAGTCGGCACAAAAGCGAAGAAATGTTTTTATTGGTGTTTTGCGAATGAAAGATACGGTGGTCGCATAATCCTCCAATTTATAGTTTGAACCGCTGCTTTAATGGGATTATACACTGTATGAAAAAAGAAATCAGAGTGTATTGAAGTCTATCGGAAATTAGACTTTCTTCTAGGTTGATTTATTATCTCGGCAAACTGTTTCTTCACAAGTTCATCGCCTCGATCTCAGGATTAAAATTTTCTTGGTTAGAATGTGATCTTTTTAAAATTATGGTCCCAGTTACAGCAAATACCTCTTAAGGAAGATTATGCAGTGGATCGTCGCTACGGCAATGGGACTAAAATCAGGACAGAGTACAGAGCAGGTCAGATCTATCCTCTCCTCAAAATATAGTCTCTGTGTGGCAGATTGAGTCCCAGTTGGGTGGTATGTATATTTAAATTTGATTATTGCTTTCAGCGCATTTTCAAATTGATGATATTAGTATTTGTTGTAACCCACTTTGTTCATGCTTTAAAGGTCCGGCTGTGCGCCACGGTTCAGTGCCTCATCCCCCCCCAGGCTGCTGTTCTGTTTTAATGTTTGTATGGTATGGTCCCCATAAGATTTGGTGGCTGTCAAAGTTGCCCATAACTGTATAGGTTCGCCAGAATCATTATCTTTGACAATACGTATTGTATAATTTCTTTTATGTATTGAGGAGCGGACTATATCAGTGCGCTATAGTGCGCCTATGGTGTTTCTGTTTATTCAGATTAATTTAGTGATTTGTATTTGAAGTACTGATTTACTGTTGATTTGTGTAACGTGTTTCCTTTCTTTTGTTCTTTTCTTCCTGGGGGGTCGGTTGGCTTACGTCCTTGTATGAACTCAACCTCCTGGTGAAAAGTATATTGGGTTTCCTTTTGGTTTACTGATTTAATTTGAATGGTTTATGCTTCTTTGGTAGTTGTTTTTGTTGAGATTTGTTGTGAAGGTTTAGTCTTGATTATTTTCTATATTGTTGTTGGCCAATTGGGTGTGTGCCTGGGTTGTGTGAGTGTGTTTTATTGACTTTCTGTGTGTGTGTGTGTGGGGGGGGGGGGGGGGGGGGGGTCGAATTGGCCATTTTCTTTGTTTGGTGACACCTACATGGGCTAACTGTTTTCTCTCTGTTGGGCAGGGGCGGTGGATCGCAAGCCAGTGGCAGGCGGACCTCTTGGTGGTGGTGTCCTCTTCATTCATCGTATTGTTGCTGTGTTCTGTGTTTTGGGTTGTTTGGTTTTTTTTTTAGTTAGACCTCACAGGTGGTGTGTCTTTGTATTTTCTGTTGGAACCGTCCCCGTTCCCTTTTTTTGGTCCGTCCTCCATGGTAAGCTCCTCCTCCGCTTTGTTCCTTAGGTCCTTATGCCCAGTAGACGTTCTGATCATAGTCGCTTGGACATTTTATAACTGAGAATTGTTTTTAATATATACATATTGCGGTCAATAAACTTTTGTACGTGTATTTTGGGTTCCTGTCTCTGTCAGTGTGTTAGCAGACCTGTGAGCCTTCTTGGTGTCCGTGGTAAGGGTTAATCACTATTTTCTTGGGGGGTGACATTCCCCTAGGTGGCGTTGTCAACAATTCATTACCATTTCTTGGTATTTTGCCTGAAGCCTCAAATTGCCACATCTGGTAGTCCACAAGTCAGTGGGTGACCTAAAGTTATGCACAGTCTTCACTCTCCAATCATTTATTGTTTTAGTCATTATTGCACGAAAGGTTTATATCAGATGTTTGGCACATGAAATTAATCTCATACGCCATCTAAACATATATGATACAAAAAAATGTGTCTTCTCTTTTCTGTTTTCGCATCAGAGATACATAGGAGGGGGAAAAAATCAATGGAAACCATTACAAGATGGTGAGAATATAGTTTTTCACAACATTGAACATACAACAACTTTACCTAATTAACTTAACCGAGTTGAACTAAATCACTCACACTCAAGTCTGTAATCTATAAATATCTACAATCTGGAGACCATTAAATTAAAAATTAAATAATGCTATCTCTATACAACTTAATATTGATATTACTTAATATTCACTATCTACAGTTTAGCACTATTAAAAAAGTTATAATCATGAATGAGATATCAGTTGTGAATTAAAATGAATTACTAATCTTGGGATGACAATTTTTTCAGTTGCTAAGAAGGCTAACGTCAGCGCCTTTTTCCTTTTTAAATAAAACCAATTCCAGTAATATAGGGGAGAAGAAAATTAAAAAGATTCCCTATTGTAATGTCGTTTTTTTTTTTAAATAATGTTGTGTTTAGGGTTGGTTTGTTTGTTTGTTTGTTTTTTTAACTAGAACTAGCGTTTGAATTCACTTAATTTTTCCACTACTTTTTGTGGCAGTCTCCAGTCATGAAAATGCTTCACAGTGAACCTACTTGGTTGTGTAGTTTGTGGTTTCTGGTGGTGCATAGTCACATCACTACCTGAAAGTGTCAGATTCTGACACTAGATGGCGGGCTCTACTTACTGGTTCTTCTTGGTAGAAAGAAGCGTCATTCCCTGCTTTTCTGGAGGTACAGGATACAGATTCCTATCAAGAATTACTGGCAAGTAATTCAGAAAATGTATTATTTTTCTTTTTACTTTGAAGTGTTTCAATTAAAGTCTTTAATGTGTATTTAATTGACACATATTTATGTGTATAATTTTGTGTTTGTGTATAATATGTTTGGGATGAACTGCCCTGTCATCAGGTTTAGCAACTTGCCTATAAGAATATCCACAAATGTTTCAGTCTTGCATACACACACACATACACACACACAATGAGAGAGAGAGAGAGAGAGAGAGAGAAGCCCCTCCAGTGTTCCATTAACCTCCCTCACTCCCTGTTCTCTCTTTCCCAGTCTGGGCAGGCTGCCAGTTCAACCCTCCCTCCCTTTCTCTTTATTTCTCCCCCTCTTTTGCTCTGGATCTCACTTTCTCTGTATTCTATACGTATCGAGCCAAGCCTCACACTGCTGCGCTTACTAAACCAAGTGGCTTAGATATGTGATGTCGCTGTTCCCAGACTCCCCTTGCTGTGGTGGGCGCATTCTGTGAGACAGTGCAGCACTCAGACAGCTTTGATGGCAGACTGGAGCAGGTGGACTCCGCAGGACCATAAAGGAACATTACCTGTTTGGGAAATCTAGAACAACAGAGGACAAAAAAAAAGGAGGAACAGAGTCTTTGGAAAGCTCAAGTCTTGCCGTATTTACCCACCCCTGCTCTCTCTCTCCTCTCTCATATGCACACACACAGGCACACCATCCCCTTGCCTCTCCCTTCTTCCCTCCTTGTCTGCTTCACTTCCCGATGCTGGTGTGGTGAACAGCAGGACATTCTCTGCTAAGCTGCATGGAGGCACAGGGAGGGGCAGGGAGCTCAGGTAAGAGCCATTTTTCCATTCTTTTCT
This sequence comes from Remorina albescens, assembly GCA_034769265.1. NCBI lineage: Eukaryota > Metazoa > Chordata > Actinopteri > Carangiformes > Echeneidae > Remorina > Remorina albescens. The sequence goes on from CM068479.1 coordinate 3,996,892, forward strand.
TTACATGTGCCAAAGCTTTGTCACATTGTATGAGCATAGCATGATTGTTGCACAGTCTCTTTGTCTTTTGTGTGACATGTGCTGTGGATTTCCTGCCTCCTGTAAGTGTCTTCTTGATATGTTCATAGTGTTTGGAAAATAAGGGACACTTTCTGAATGCTTGGACCATGAATTCCAACATCAATGTTTGTCATATGATCCCTTCTTGAGTCATGTCACTCCATTTCATCTTAAGTCTAGTCAAGAGTTACTGATGTACATTAGGTGTAGTTCACTGGTGCTCCCTCTAGGACTCAGTTGTGAAAGGTTTATTTCTGCATCTAGGCTCCATATTTAATCTATTAGCTACCTGTACAGGTCTTTTTACATCTGCATAGTATCAGTCGACCACACAAAAGCTGATCTGATGAAATACAAATTGTAGTACAACAATGGATGCATATGGCTTTTGTGAAAGGCCATCCAGAAAAGCCTGTGTTGTGTAGCAGTACTGCACAAAGCTTCAGTGACACTATTGTACCGTAACATCCAACATTCAAAAGGTTGATAATTGAACTGTTGAGAGAGTGTAGGCAAAGTGTGTCAGCTATCTTATCTTAAATGAAATTCAATAATAATATTCACTTTGATAAATAAAGAATATGGCTCTATAGTGTAAAAGTGAGGCAAAGCAGTAGAAGGATAGTTTGTAATTAAAATCTATTAAAATGTTGCTTTATTACTATTTTGTGTTTGTTTGCTTCAGCTGTTTTGTACACTTATAATTTGCATACAGTATTCGATGCTGACGGCCAGAATTACCTGCCTGTGACAAATTATTTGTCCATTAAGACGAAAGTAAATTAGAGGAGACATCATTATCATGGTGTATCATAGAACAGGGTCCCAGAGTCTGACTTCTGAATAGCAACATTTGTATTATGGTTGACACTACTGTTCAGACCTAGCAACCATTATAAATAAAAATGAAATATTTCCAAACCCCACTGTGAGTTATTACTGCTAAAGGATCCACCAAAAAAGCACAACGTATAAAGGATAAAAGACAGAGAGAAGAAGCTTGTTGACCTGGTGAAAAGGGTGTTGAGAGAGCATTTTAATTTCTCCTGCCTGAGCTATTTAGTCAAAACCTGATTGAATTATTGAACCAAGATATTCAACTCTCTTGATTTAACTGTTAGCAAATGTAAGGTACCTCATGCTAATCTCTGGTTTTCTCTTTCTCTACATATCTGTCCATTTCAGCTGATTCACAGAGTCATGACAGACGGTTCAAGTCAAGGTCTGTTAAGGACGTATGTGTGATCACTGACTGTCCTTTACCAGCAGTAACTTATATTTTGATTATTTACTCAGGCTTCGTCACAGTTAGCTCAGCAGGTGGTGGCTGCATCAGACCATCTGTGTAAACTTGTGCTCCTTTTACATGTAAATAATATTTTCAGTTGCTTGTATTCCATTTATTCTATTGTTGTCAGAGCTACAGACAGACTGGAGGCTTTACAGATAAATTTCATACCAATTCTTATATCATGATCAGGCAAGTAACGGCATCAAATATACTGTCACCAAGTCAATGTGACATTCAGTAAAAGCAGAAAGAAAAAATCCAGTTCAACTCTTATAGTTTGTCCAACGATGTTGCCTTCTATATTTTCACATGAAAAAGGGATGAAGCATGGAAGGATGAATGGTAGAAAGTCAGGAACAATAACTGAGCAGGATCTCTTGAAGGAGTGTTTGCAGAGGAAGGTTATGGAAAATGAAATCAAAGCTACTGGTAGACAGTCTAAATGCTGAAAAAACATTTCATCAAAGCATCATAGGTAAAGGTATTGCCTTTCAGTTTGTTTGGCTTCATGCTTGGGAAATCAATCAATATCTAGCAATGATCTTCTCATGATGAAATCACAGTCCTTAATATTCAGACTTGGCCTTGACTTAAAGCACTTTTGTTTTTAATCTGAAATGAAAAATTCAACTGTCTAGGAACATATTCCAAATAAAAACAGTACAGGCCATCTGCTGGGGCTCCTCAGGAAACCATGCTCTACTCCCACACTACCATAAACTCTGCATGGTATTGTAAACACTCATAGCACCGTCATTTTTGTTAAATGCTCCTACATCCACCCACAATTTTTTGAAAAAATTTTTTCCCCTATAAAATTGCATGTTTTCTATGCAACATGCTTTATCTGTCTTCAAATCATTTAGAAGGTTTCCCCCAGAGGGGAACCCTCTGGGCCTTTAAGGTATTCAGTGAAGGCCTAAGAAAAAATATTGAAAGAACTTTTGTACTACTGAGATATATATATATATATATATTTATTTATTTTTAAATTTAATTTTTCAATGATTTTTATTCAGTCAGTACTAGTAATAATTTCTTGATCATTGTTATAAACTTGGACTAATATTTCCTGGCAAACAATGGGTTAATACAGTAGAACGAGAAACGGACCAATCACAATTTTTCTTCCAATGGCATCTGGGTAGGCTGTTAAATCAGCGATTCCTCCTGCTGGACTTTCGGTGGCTGTAACGAAGGCCCATGTAATTCATCAATGTGGGCATGAATTTGAGTTTGAAAGGTGTCTTAGCCAATCATATTTCATTGAGTTGTGGGCGGGACCATATCACGACATCTTTCGGGTATTCGCGAATACACAGGAAAACATATATAAGTCGAGCGACCCGCCAAAAGTGAGTGAGTGGAGGGAAGAAAGACAAGACGGTTTAGAGAGCAGGGAAATGGCGAGGGCTAGTGAAGAAGAAGACCGTGTGGCTTATATTTTGAATACTCCCTTTTCAAGATTGCCTTTTCAGACCAAACTAGATATTATCCAAAAAGGTCGACCATCACCTGACTTGCCATCAGCATTTTCAAGCTAGCAGCTACAGTCGCTATCACTGGCTAACAGGAAGCAGCAGCACAGAGTAAAGGGCCGTCGACACCAAGAACTATAACTATAACTTTAACTATAAATATATAGTTATAAAAATCGTTCTTAACTCATGTGGATGGCAGCGTCCACACTACAACTATAACAACAACAATAGTGGTGGACGATATCGTTCGGATCACTTTCAGAGCGATTTGATGAACGATAAAAACACTGATAGCCAATCAAAATCCATCAGGAATGACAGGTCGAGACATTCTCACGTCACTACGTCATTCGCACACTCATTCAACATGGCGGACGACATAGGAGAGAGGCTTATCATTAAGGTACAAAAAAATCCAGCTCTGTATGATAAGAATGACAGACTGTATAAACATGCCACCAAGAAGAGGGACATCTGGGAGCACCCTTGGAATAAATAAATCTCTGCTCCACTGCTGGCCGTTGCGCCGAGCACTCAGTGTGCTTGGTGTAACCTAGCAACACGATGATATCGTTCATTGGTGTGGGTGCTGGCATTTTATCGTTATAGTTCTTGGTGTGGACGGCCCTTTAGAGTCAGAGCCACAGCAGCAGAACAGACCCAGAGTCAGAGCCACAGCAGGAGCTCAGAGTCAGAGTTAGAGCCACAGCAGCAGCACAGAGTCAGAGGCTGTGTCCGAAACCACCCCCTCACTCCCTACTGCCTACTCCCTATGTAGGGAGATGAATGTAGTGGACTATATAGTGAACACATTCACAAAACGAACAATCGCTTTCGGACACTACTTTTGGCGACGTTAATTGCGTCATTGCTGTCGCGCAATTAAAAACGTACCCCACTAACGGCTAAAGACAGAAAAAAAAATCTGTTTAGCATTTTGTTAAAGGCTTTTGATAATCTGATGTGCGATTATACTGTTTTGCACGATGTTAATGCTGTTTACATTCATGTTAACAGTACGTATAATTGCCTTGTTTTTGAAATGTGCTATAAAATAAACTATTCTGTTCTGTTGGAATCGCCATTTTCGCTGCGAGCGCAATGCATCATGGGATATCTTGCTTGGGTTAGTGACCATCGGCTATTCACTTCTTTTCACAGTGCATTGTGGGATACTTTCAGTGCACTACATTTTGTCGGAAAAGATTTCGGACACCACTAGAAAACGACGAGCTCCCCATATAGTGCACTAATTAGGGATTAGGGAGCGGTTTCGGACCAGCCAGAGTCAGAGCCACAGCACAAAACTGAATTTGAATTTGAATAGAAGTATACTGTAGGCCTAAACCAACAATTTGCAGACAGTTTTATAGCCATTAAGGCCAGTGAAAAATGGCTGAGCATAACTTACAAAGACCTTTTTCCTTTTCCCATTTCACCTCAGGAGGTGTTTGTGTTATTCTTTTGGCAGAAATATTAAATCTACATTGAAATTCAACTGTGTCTAAACTGAAACAAACACAAAAAACGTTGGATCAGCATTGGATCCATCTTTAGCTGTTGAACAGTAGCTAATGATTATTCTAGACATTTTACTTTCATTCCAGCTAAACAAATATGTGAGGTAAGTGAATGTGTGATTTTCTTGTTTCATTTAGTTTTTGCAATTAAATGATATCATTATAGCCAGCTTTGAATGTCTGTTTTTCCAGAATCACCTTGGTTTGTTGTGAAGCCAGTTGGGGCAAATAAACCTTTAATATGCTGAACATCCATGTGACTGTATTGCTATGTTTAATCTTTTATTGCTACATGTGGTCCTATTGAAGGCCCACGGTCTGGGTCCACAGTTAGCCACTGGTTTCCCCCCATGCAGTTAGGTAATATTAGGTGACCAATTTGTGGTAAAGTCGTGGATTTTTTTTCAGTAAAATGTGTTACCTCACACATCCCATTGTTGTTGTTTTTTTTTGTTTGTTTGTTTGGGTTTTTTTTTTTTGCTTTTTGTTGTTTTTTTTGTTTTTTTTTTCAGATGTGTCAGAAAGGCGATCATTTAACCTTGATCACGTTTAACCAATTCAAGTTTGTGCATACTTATGCATTTCAAGGGATATTTTAAGTACCTTCTATTTTCGGACTGTGCTAATAGTCTGTGTGAGCTTGGTGTTGTATTTTGAATTGATGTTTAAGATGTTTTGTCAGTTGGCTTGAGTGAAGAGCACTACCAGGCTCTCAAATACATTTACTTTCATGTAACTGTGACAACTCCTGAATCAGACATCTGCCCACAGCCTATTAAACCAATCACACTATCATCTATACTTCAGAGAAAGAGGAAAAATAGATGACATTCACATATAATGGACAGTAGGGAATTCATTTCAGGTTTTAATTTGGTAATGACTGGGAGAAAATAACTCTTTCATTATTTGGGATCTCTAAGTAATTTTTGTTTTTGCAAATTAACCAGTAAAGGAAATAAGCCCGCATCTCTGATACAGTTTTCTAAAAAAAAACAAAAACAAAAAAAACAGCTAGATCTCAGTCAGTGTGTGTTTGCTCTTAGAGCCCAATAAAGACATCCAGAAGCTGCTGAGGCCCTCAAACTCAGGCGACCTATCCAAGGAGCAATACCAACACCCAGCAGGGGAGGAGGAGGGCGGCCTACCAGGGCACACCGCTAGCCTGCTGCACATCACTGAGAAGAGAGGTGAGTACCTGAGAAAGGGGCAAGGAGAGGGGGACATTAACAGTGATGAATATTTATTGGTGGTTAAAAGGTCTTGCTAATTATAGGTATAAATCCGTTGAGTAAGATCCCTGATCAATGGAAAGAATATTCAATAAATAAGGAGACAAGGAGGACAGAAGATATCCTGCCTCTGTTGAAGAGGATCTTAACAGTGACACTCACCATTGTACTGATATACAATAAAATATAGTTACATATAATTGATGCACAGTTTGGGTTCAGATTAATCTTTTCTGATCTTGCAACCTGGTCAATGATGCCTATTTTAGGTATTCTGGTCCCACATTCTCAAAGACAACTGGGACTTAGCCTTGGTTGAAAGAACTCTTTGTGCGTCAGTCCCATACAGAGGCTTCCCTTTACGTGCCACACTCGGAGATTAGGACACAGAAACTCAGAGACAGATACTGGGGCTACATTGGTGACAAAACAGCCTTTATCTGCTTCACTAACTGAACACTTTTTCAGGGAGACAGCTCATCCAGAGGCTAATGTCTGTGTCCCTGTGATTCAATGTGACTCACTAACTTGCCATGCCATGTGACAGGTCAGCTAATAGTAAGTGCCTAGAGAGGGAGTCAAAGACAAGCCAAGATCGCCACAGCGAAGGCAGTGTTGCTGCTTCAAAAATGTACAAAGCGCCTTTAAAATCCCATCCAGAAACATTAGGATCAGTCCTCTTCCTCCTTCTGTGTCATCACAATATCATCAGGGGCCAAGCATCAAATGAAACAATATAAACACTTTTACATTTCATTAAGGTTTTGTTCACAGAGCCCGAGTTGCTTCATGCTGAATCATGCAGAAGCAAACTCAGGTGTGCTGCCACAGTAATAAATTCAGAAGGGGAGCAGGAGTTCCACCCAAGTCTTCTGCAAAATTTTATTTTTAGGCCCAAAGCAAACAACCTACAAAGGCACACATCTTAATATCCCAAAAATGAAAAAGTTTTCATTGAGTTTGTAGTAAATGAATCACCATTAGATGTACAAAAATATACAAACCCACATAAATCTACTGAGTAGAGGAATTGCATTTTGTTGTTGTGTTTGGGTGCATGTTGCTAAATTGGAGATTCAGCATTTACGTTGACTACTGCAGAGTTGTCAAAAGGAAAAGATTTGCATTTATCTTACTAGCTCCTTTATCTTACTAACCTATCTTTACTAGCTCATACCAGGCAATAAAAGTCAAAACTTGGCACAGTTCATGATTTTTCCAAATGACATCATGTCATGCATCATTTTCCCAGTAAACAAGACTATTCATCAAGTGTTTTCAGCAAACCAGGGGGCAAATAAAGCATGATGGTGTGATTAATATTGTCTTGAGTCTGGCAGAGCTCAGTCCTCATTACTAGTGGTTTAGGCAGGATTGATGACCTCAGAGTTCTGATGGGCCAGAAGAGTGGGGAAGGGATTACACACATCTAACACGCAAGGCCCATCCCCTCTGTTCTATCCTCCCTTCTCCTAAATGCAAACTCCTCCCTACAATTCATCGTCCCTGTTCCTTCTATCTTTAGTTGGATTCATCTGTACAAAGAGGGCTAAGGATGAGGAGGGGATATACAAACAATTTTTTTTTTTAAGGTCACATATTAAAGCAAACATGAAAGACGTGAAAATGAGTTGTGAGATTAAGGACATGCTGACAGAATAAAGATGTGTCAAGAAGAGTCTAAATGGATCAGGATGCACACATAGGATTTAATGAGCCACCTGGCTATACGCTTGCTGTAGGCATCTCTTACATCATTCATAAGCTTTGCATCCAAAATCTTTGTTTTTTACCTCATTATCAGTTCTCTCTTGTCAGTTCTCCTTGCTCGGTGTCTCAGAGCTCCCCTGATTGGCTTTTCTGAGGTAGGCAGTTGTTTCAGTGTGTCTGCCTGGGAGAAGAAAGCGTACAGATCAATTATTCAAGGAGAAAGGGTATGGGAGAGGAAAAAGGAGATGGGGGAGAGATGGTTAAAAAAAAAAAAAGCACAGCAGAATGGGAATAACCTTCCAAGCAATTCAAAAGAAGTGGCAGAAAATTATGCAAAAATAATTTTCTTTTACAAAATGCTCCTCTTCCTCTGTTCTTTCCTCACCCCCCCCCCCTTTTTTTTTTACACTTACCCTCCTTCATAGCTTAATCTCTCCTCTTCTCCCATCATCCTACCTTCATCTTGTCTCATCTCCTCCACATTTTCCATCCTGCCTTGCATTTCTTCACTCCACCTGAAAAGGTGGTGAAGACTGATAGCTTGAAATAAGCACCTTGCACCATGTGGGGAAAATAAAAATATATTTCCAAAAACATAAAGAAAGATGTGAAAGTTTTATATTTTTTATATTATAAAAAAATTCAATTGATAGAAAGCAGGTGGAATATTATTCCTAGACAACTGATTAAAAAAACCATGATCAGCCATCATTGAAAAATGCTGACTCCTGGTTTTCCTGATTTCTATTGCTGCTGTTTAATTATATTTGGCGATGTGTTGAGTAAGGATGGAAACTTTCAACCTTCAAATGCCTAATGCAGTCATTGATTGTTCTCCAGTCAGGTAATGTCCTTTTGCAAGAGAGACCTTTCCCCTGTTCAAAATCCAACTTGGATGTTTGAATTGTGTTAGCGTGGCAGACCGAGCTTAAAAATGATTCTGTATCCAAAAGGTACAGAGCATCATTCAGCATCATCATCAGCCTTTTTAAATCAATATTTTCAATCACGAGGATGATGCCGGAAATTAAAAGTAAAGTTTGGTGCCTCATGTACTACCACACACAGGGTGGCGGGCCTGGGGAGCCTGGGTCCCTGACCTGACTCTGGGCCCTGGTGATGGTTTCACTCATATTTAGGGAATGCCCACATGTATGTCTGGTTTCACTTGCCAGCTCGTGTTGGGTCACATCCTGAAGGATTGATGAATCCTGCCTAAAATGGACTGCTGTTCTTTCATTCCATCACTACGTACCCCATCTTTGACTCGGCTCCTCTGTTGAGACACCTTCACCTATCTGAACTCCCATCTCTTCAGAGATCTACACAGAAACCCTCTGGACTCTCATAATCTTGAGTGAGGTGGTGGGAAAAGCACAGCATCCTTCACGCCACTAGTTCCTACCAGCACCACCTGCTTCCCTTCCCCACTTCATCCTTCTGCATCTTGTCTGTCCTTTGCTCCCCCCTATATTCACTGAGCTGTAGCGCTGCCCTTCCTGTCACACAAAGGTCATTTCACTCAATAAAGATCAACAAACTAGCTTCCAGGGAGGGCTGGTGATGGTCACACATAAGCACTGAAATAATAAAATATTTAGCTGCAAGACTGTAAGTGCATCTATCTCATAAAAAGTTGACACACCCTGTAGTGTTAAACTATGAGGACAAATGTAGACCAAAAACAAAAAAAGAAAAGAAAACTATCAGCAGCCAAAGGGCAGAGCAGTACAGTAGGAGACTGGCCTTCTTCAGCCCGAAGTGTTGCCCTAAACAGCATTAGAAACAGATATGGTATGGTATAATATGGGACATGTGATTATACCAGCTTTGAGCCTGTTGATCATCTGCCCATCGTTGCTTTTTTCTTCTCACAAATCTTCATCCACAAACACCCAGTAAAATGTTTGATTCAATCGTGACTTTACATATCAGGCAGACATCTACTGAACTCCAAATGAATCCAACTATCCAACTAGTTAAGATCTGTTACACATAATTAGTTCGTAAATCTGGAGATATTGGGACAAGCAGATGTTCTTGGCCTTCTGCTGGTTTTTGAATAAATTACACATACATCAAATTAAAATTCAGCTTTGGTGGCAGCCTGATTGAAATGCTGAGTCTGGCATGTTAATGCAGAGTAAATGGGATATTGACTTTATTAAGTGCAGCAGTAGAGCCCTGCCTGCTGAAAAGTTGGGGGCTGGTAGGTCACAACCCTTCATAGAAGTAGTTATTTTCATCTCCACTGTTTTTTGTGTTTTGACTCTTCAGTCACTGCCTGTGGTAACTCTCGGACTAGCTCAGAGGCAGAGTCCAGAAAATTCACTGTGAAATATTTCTAAAGAGGAGAGTGCTCAGCTTTACATGAGATATGCAAATAAAGGTGGACAACGGAGTGAAAAAGACCTTTGTAGGAATTGATTTTGCAATTGTACCAACGAGAGCAGGTTATTGATCTGATTATGTACACGCTGGAAAATCAAGAGTAGCATAACCCACTGGTTTGAGGAGTTCTTTATTTGCGATAAGTGCAGTTTATCCGCCACTTCTTTTGAAAACCAACTTTTTCCTGCAGTATCAGCAGCAGTGAGTGGATCATGTGAATCTCTAAACGTCCCTACAGACTACAAACGAGGTGTTTTCTATCTCTGTGTGTTGTAGAACCATTGAGCAGTGTATCTTCTTTAGAGGTGCACTTTGACCTTCTGGACCTGACTGAGCTGACTGACATGTCTGACCAGGAACTTGCTGAAGTCTTTGCTGACTCAGATGAGGAAAACCACGAGTTCCCAGCAGGTAAGGCTTCCTAAAAACTGATGTAGTTTGTGCTGAAGTCAGTGCATGGTATGTAGATTTAGTGAGTGTCTGAATCTGGACTATTACAGTCGGTTCAAGCTTGTAGTCACAAAGAGATGAACTTTGTGTATAAATGCATGAACATTTTTTGTGTGTTGTTAAGGTGTGCTGACAGATCTGCTGACCCATGACCCATAATCATGATTTTGATTGATGCAGGTGCTAACAAAAATGCCTCCAATCAACTGTCTTGTTTACATTGTAGTTTTCCAACCTCCTTGTTTGTGTGTATGTGTCAGTTAAAGAGCAGGTCCTTCATGTCATTATGACCCAGCAGGGTCCTAAAAGGCTTGCTAAGACATGATTATTAGAAATGTCACCACTTTTTCTTAATGTAGATAACAAGCCTTTAAACTGAAAGGGGTTGTTAAATTGTGTTTTCAAGTTGTCTAATTCTGCCACGATTCTTATGAGGAACAGTTTTATTAAGATTAGAGATTTATTTTATTATGAAAACAAGAGTGAAAGGAAGCAAGGTGTGTTGCAAATAGTCCCGTATTTGTCAGATTAATCATCCACACTCTACTGGCACCATGCACATATGCATATTGAAGAGGTGACAGTTCACTCAGGCACAGCAAGATTAAAAATTATTCTGTATCTAGAGGTATAAAGCAAGTAGATGCGTGAGACAAACTGGGGCTCAAGGACAGATACGTCCAAGTGTTTTATGGTCTATACATGAACATTCTGCAGCAAGATCAATGCTTGAAAACTTATTTCTTTCCTATAGCTTTGACTTTAAAAATGAATAGGATTATTTTAAGTTTTTTTTCTTAATTTTAAGTGAAATTTAAAACATATAGAGGAAAAAAATAGACGGGGACTAGAATAGAGCCCTGGACTTTGAGGTGAGGTGAAGCTTCTTTCATTTTCATTCAACGTGTGTCCCAGCATTTCTGCGCTGAACTTGATGTGTGTGACTGCATTTCCAAAAAAAAGCACAAAATCTTAACCATGTTTCATTTATGATCCGTGACAGTGAACGTTCTCCTCCTTAGACTCTCCTTCCTCTCAGCATGCACACAGGATTTTGTGGCAGCTCAACCTTTAAAGGATTACTGACACAGCTATGACAATGTCTAACAAATATCTATCAATTTTTATCGCAGACTTAAGGACCATTTAAAAAAAGACACATTACACACATATTGCATGTTTGTGCATGGATTTGTAAATGTCAGATTATTTTAAACTGGAGGTCTAACTATACTTTGTTTACATGAAAGTAAATGTATTGATCTGAAAAACAGATATTCATCATTCTGGTCTTTCAGATGGAGACAAAGGTGAAAATCTCTAATGCAGAAATGGAACATGTTTGACTCCACTGAAGCTCTGGAAAAAAAAAACAGCTCATACATTCTTGTCATTCTCTTTAAGCACAGTCATCTGAAACGTCATAAAACAAGCATTTCCTCATCTTCTTTCTACATGTCGCTTTCACTCTGATCTCCTCTGTGTTCAATAATATCCTTCTCCCCCGCTTGTTAGTGTGAGTTATGGTCCCAGTGGGCCATCTGCACTGAACACTGCTGTCTTCATCTCCACCGCCAATTGAATTCAACATGTTATAACAGCACTTAGTGCGGAGCTACATCTCATGTCCAAGTAAGAACAATTCTATTAGCTTCTTCATAAAATCTTGTGCACCCTTGGCTCTAGAGTTCTCAGGTAAAATACTTCCGGTAAAACTGACTTCCTGTTTATGTTAAACTCAGGTGGGAGTCTTGCTGCTGCTGGTGCTAATGTAACTGCAGTGTTAGTGTTAGACAAACCTGTGGTTGCCCAGGTAATTCCCATTATGGATTTACTTTACCAGCGGAACTATATTAGATGGCTCATAGCAACAGAATTAAACATGATGGATAACAATTACCAGTGTGCTCTGGCTGCTCATTAGGCTGTTTCTTTTTTTTTTTCAGTCCAGATATATATTGATTGTCCCTAAAGGGGAAATCTGATTGACAGTAAGAGGCATATAAACACAACATACAAAGCAACATTTAATAGGAATTACATGTTTACAGCTAATAATCTAATAAAAAAGAGGTATCTGTTCATTAACACCATAATTAATTGCTGCTGAGCGATTAGCAGTCAGGCTTTACTGCAAATGAAGCACTTTCATTGCTTGTGGAACAAAGAAATATTTAAAAATTATTGTTGTAACCCTGGGAGACCTGTATCTCAGCCCTGATAGAAAACAAGAGGCCACACAGATGCTGCTTGTTTCCGCTCGCACAGTGCCATTAGCATCAGATTAAAATAATAATGTCTTCAATTAAACACATGCAGGTGATTTTTCAGGCTGGTTGCTGTTAAAGGATAATGAAATCACTTATCAGTCTTGATTATCTAACATTGTCCATAACAGTAATGGCATTTACTCGTCTATTTTTATCCACAGAAATTATGAATAAAAATAGATCCATCATCTGATCCATCAACATGGCAGACATTTCTTTAACCTTTTGGAATAAGATGTAACCTTTTGCGCTGTGAATTTCTTCAACTTGCTCTTGAAAAATCTCTCATGTCTTGAGTTACTTGTGTCTCACACACACCACAAACACAATCCTCCTCATCCTCACACTCTGCCTCTTAGTTTGCCTTTATCCCTCCTCCCCATTCTCTCTCTCCACATCTGCCGCAGATAAGGCTTTTACAGACAAAGGATAACAATTCCAGATAAATGCAGGCACAAAGACGGCTTTGAGACTTTTGGGATAACTGAGACTTTTTGGCTAAAACTGTAGTGTGCAAACTGAGGGTGTGTGTGTTTGAATAATTTATGAGATTTAACAGCATTGCACAAATTTCAGCAGTGAAAACCAGCCGTTTTGCTTTTTGTTTGATTTTGCTTTTCCATTTGTATTCCCAAAATCCTTCATCATTCTTCAGCCATGTAACTTCATGCAAGACATGTTTTTTTTTTCATAACTACAATAGTGAATTGCAAAGTTAACTGTGACAAAGCCAGTTTAATGACCAGTGTTGGGAGTAACCCGTTACAAAAGTAATTAATTACTGTAATGCATTGCTTCTTACTGTAACGCGGTAATGTAAGGCATTACAAGAGAAAGTTGATAATATTTTACTCAGTACAAATGTCAGTAACGCGCGTTACAATGCATTTTAACCCAGATTGAAGTGGTGGGTTTTTTTCTATACAAAATCGCCAAAATGACTACAAGATCAGCAGAGGAGAAAAGTACGCGCACAATGTTTCATTTCCCTTCTAATCTTCTATACAGAACAGAAGAGAGGAGTGCAGCAGCAGCAGATGCAACGCTGGACAGTACGTTCGCGAGAAGGGCATATGCCCATCACTTTCAGTTCGTCAGAAATAAGGACATGAGGAATACCGTAGTTAATTACACTTTGTGTGCGTAACCTAAAGATCTCTCCACTTCCCGAAAGTAATTTAAAATTAATGTGGCTATTATATTGTTATGATATTATACAGTTTTTAGCCTTAAGTCTAGCTCAATCAGATACCAAATCACCTTCCACTGGATGTGTAAAGAGCTAACTGAGCATAATGAGCTACATTTAGAATGCCAAATCCATATTTCCAGTTATTTTGGTGTTAAATGTTAAATGTGTGTTAAGCAGTTGGAGTTGTGCTGTGTGAGCTTTGGGCTTTATGGGAAACTGATGGGTAACTGAGTTCATGCTAAATGTAGGTTTCTGAATAATTCACATTCACTGGAAACAAGGTCTTCCAAAAGCCATTTAAACACCCATCATAATCCAAGCAACCATATGTAACATATGCCTCTTGAATGTTACATTAAACACATCAGTTGAGCTTTAAATGGTCACTTTGTCTAATAGCAAAGTCTTGTAATACAGGATATAATTTTGCCAGCAATTTTACCTTTATTTAATAGTTGTAAGGTGAACATGTGTTATTTTCAGATTCTTATGCTGTTATTCTTATATTTGATATTTAATAATTTGCTACACAGTATCCAAGTTAAACATGCAGCTATAAACCCCATCACCGGGGAAACAAGTCAGACAGCTGTGCAGCTGATCAGAGAGAGCATTAATTACTAATTATAATTATATTGACATTCAGAATGATTATCTATGTGAACTGATTTATCTGTATCGATAGTGTCTTATGTAATTTGTAATATAGTAAGTCTTTGATCCTGGTCAAGGTTATTTATTAATTAACGTTTATTAAGCTTTTTTAACAGAATGTAGCCGCAAGGGGGTACAAGCCAGTGCCTTATTGTGCCGGTCCCAAGCCCGGATAAATACAGAGGGTTGTGTCAGGAAGGGCATCCGACGTAAAACTTTTGCCAAATCAAACATGCGAATCGAATCTATGACTTCCATACCAGATCGGTCGAGGCCCGGGTTAACAATGACCGCCATCGGTGCTGTTCACGTACAGGGTGCCGGTGGAAATTGGACTACTGTTCGTCGAAGAAGGAGAGGAGGAAGGTGTGTTCGTAGGAAGAGAGAGAAAAGGAACGCCAAGAGTCTAGGACTGAGAGTAGGGACTTTGAATGTTGGAACTATGACAGGAAAAGGTAGAGAGTTGGTTGACATGATGCAGAAGAGGAAGGTAGAAATACTGTGTGTCCAGGAGACCAGGTGGAAAGGTAGCAAGGCTACAAGTTTAGGAGCAGAGTTCAAGTTGTTCTATCATGGTGTAGATAGGAAGAGAAATGGAGTAGGAGTTATCTTGAAGGAGGAGTTTGTTGGGAATGTCCTGGAGGTTAAAAGAGTATCAGATAGAGTAATGAGTCTGAAGCTAGAAATCGAAGGTGTGATGTTCAGTGTTGTTAGTGGGTATGCTCCACAGGTAGGATGTGAGCTGGAGGAGAAGGAGAAATTCTGGTTGGACCTTGATGAAGTGATGCAGAGCATCCCTAGAAGTGAGAGAGTTGTCATTGGTGCAGACTTCAATGGACACGTTGGTGCAGGAAACAGAGATGATGAGGAGGTGATGGGCAGGTTTGGTATCCAGGAGAGGAACGCAGAAGGACAGATGGTGGTTGACTTTGCAAAAAGGATGGAAATGGCTGTAGTGAATACTTTCTTCCAGAAGAGGCAGGAACATAGGGTGACCTATAAGAGTGGAGGTAGGAGTACACAGGTAGACTACATCTTGTGTAGACGGTGTAATCTGAAGGAGATCAGTGACTGCAAAGTAGTGGTAGGTGAGAGTGTAGCCAGACAGCATAGGATGGTGGTGTGTAGGATGACTCTGGTGGTGAGGAAGATGAAGAGGGCAAAGACAGAGCAGAGGACTAAATGGTGGAAGCTGAAAAAGGAAGAGTGTTGTATGATTTTTAGGAAAGAGTTGAGACAGGCTCTGGATGGCCAGGAGGTGCTTCCAGTTGACTGGACAACTACAGCTAATGTGATCAGGGAGACAGGTAGGAGAGTATTTGGTGTGTCATCTGGAAGGAAAGTGGATAAGGAGACTTGGTGGTGGAATGAGGAGGTGCAGGAGTGTATACAGAGAAAGAGGTTAGCTAAGAAGAAGTGGGACACTGAGAGGACTGAAGAGAGTAGACAGGAGTACAGGGAGATGCAGCGCAAGGTGAAAGTAGAGGTGGCAAAGGCCAAACAAAGGGCTTATGATGACTTGTATGCTAGGTTGGACAGTAAGGAGGGAGAGACTGATCTATACAGGTTGGCAAGGCAGAGAGACAGAGATGGGAAGGACTTGCAGGCGGTTAGGGTGATTAAGGATAGAGATGAAAGTGTATTGACAGATACCAGTAGTGTGATGGGAAGATGGAAAGAGTACTTTGAAGAGTTGATGAATGAGGAAAATGAGAGAGAACGAAGGGTAGAAGAGGTGACTGTTGTGGACCAGGAAGTAGCAAAGATTAGTAAGGATGAAGTGAGGAGGGCATTGAAGAGGATGAAGAGTGGAAAAGCACTCGGTCCTGATGATATACCTGTGGAGGTCTGGAAGTGTTTAGGAGAGGTAGCAGTAGAGTTTCTGACTGGGTTGTTCAACAGGATCTTAGATAGTGAGAAGATGCCTGAGGAATGGAGGAGAAGTGTGCTGGTGCCCATTTTTAAGAACAAGGGAGATGTACAGAGTTGTAGCAACTACAGAGGAATAAAGCTGATGAGCCATACAATGAAGTTATGGGAAAGAGTAGTTGAAGCTAGACTAAGGGCAGAAGTGAGCATTTGTGAGCAGCAGTATGGTTTCATGCCAAAAAAGAGTACTAAAGATGCAGTACTTGCTTTGAGGATGTTGATAGAGAAGTACAGAGAAGGTCAGAGGGAGCTGCATTGTGTCTTTGTAGATCTGGAGAAAGCTTATGACAGGTTGCCCAGAGAGGAACTGTGGTATTGTATGAGGAAGTCTGGAGTGGCAGAGAAGTATGTTAGAGCGATGCAGGACATGTATGAGGACTGTAAGACAATGGTGAGGTGTGCTGTAGGTGTGACAGGGGAGTTCAAGGTTGAGGTGGGACTGCATCAGGGATCAGCTCTGAGCCCCTTCTTGTTCGCTATGGTGATGGACAGGCTGACAGACGAGGTTAGACAGGAATCTCCATGGACTATGATGTTTGCAGATGACATTGTGATCTGTAGTGAGAGCAGGGAACAGGTGGAGGAGAAGCTAGAGTGGTGGAGGTTTGACCTGGAAAGGAGAGGAATGAAGGTTAGCCGCAGCAAGACGGAGTATATGTGTGTGAATGAGAGGGACCCAAGTGGAAGAGTGAGGTTACAGGGAGAAGAGATAAAGAAGGTGGAGGATTTTAAGTACTTGGGGTCAACGGTCCAGAGCAATGGAGTGTGGAAAAGAGGTGAAGAAGCGTGTGCAGGCAGGCTGGAACGGGTGGAGAAAAGTGTCAGGTGTTATGTGTGATAGAAGAGTTTCAGCTAAAATGAAAGGAAAGGTGTACAAAACTGTGGTGAGACCAGCGATGTTGTTTGGTCTAGAGACAGTGTCACTGAGGAAAAGACAGGAGGCAGAGCTGGTGGTAGCAGAGATGAAGATGCTGAGGTTCTCTTTGGGAGTGACCAGGTTGGATAGGGTCAGGAATGAGTACATCAGAGGGACAGCACATGTTAGAGGTTTTGGAGATAAAGTCAGAGAGGCCAGACTGAGATGGTTCGGACATGTCCAGAGGAGAGATAGTGAATATATTGGTAGAAAGATGCTGAGTTTTGAACTGCCAGGCAGGAGGCCTAGAGGAAGACCAAAGAGGAGGTTTATAGATGTAGTGAAAGAGGACATGAAGGTGGTTGGTGTGAGAGAAGAGGATGCAGAAGACAGGCTTAGATGGAGGCAACTGATTCGCTGTGGCAACCCCTGAAGGGAAAAGCCGAAAGGAGAAGAAGATTAAGCTTTTTTAACAGAAATCATTTATTAGTATTGTAAGTTTCCTTTGATTATGATTTTATTTATGTTGAATAGTTTTACTCAGACCAGGCTTGTATCCTCAGATTCCAAAGTCCTTGTAAGCAATAAACAGTCATTGGAGCAGTCTGTCTTTGTTGGAGTCAACTGCTAACTGTCAGCCGTTAGCTGTCACAATCATCATAACACAACGCCGAGACTGTAGGCTCTCATTATCGGGAATATAAAGGAAATTTAACCGGGGGTAAAAAACTGTGAGGTAATATAGTCCCCTGTTAGACATACTGTTACACCACACCATATCCATGTCACTCTCATCCAATTATATGATCTTATTGATTGGTTACAGTAGACACAATTTGAGTTTGGGATTAGAGGTGGAGCAGAATGAAAGAATATCCCCTGGCAACACAAGCCGATATCATTACAAAGACAAATACAGCATAAGATAAACACTGGCAAAAATACAACAGGCCTACTCAGTGATGTCAAAGCAGATGTTTCCGATCTCCCGACACCTGCAGTGATACAGTATTTGTTGAAGTTTTATCCAGGTGTGTGTCACAGGTGCAACAGGTATAAAGATCCCATGGCCACACCAACACAGACACAGAGGGCAGTTCAGGTACAACAAATGTTTTTATTGCACCAGGCAAAAGGTTTAAATAGAAAAATAAAATGTTTAAAATACTAATAAAAACAAATGCAAATACTGGCCAGTACTAAACTGTTTAAAAACAGACTAAAACAATAAAATAAACAAAATAGTCAAGCTAAAATGGGCAAAGGCCCCAGTCCACAAAACTCTTTCCTACGCCCCTGTCCTTATGGGAGTTTTTAATACTCAGTTCAACAATGCAGGGGTCCGTCCGCTGGCGGAGGCGCGGCTCGGCGTTGGCGTCCACGTGTTGTCAGCTGCGATCCGAAACGCTGGAAACCGATCAAACAGACACAATCAGCATCGGGCTCATCTGCATACAGCAGCCCACTCACACAGGTATCACAGGCTGATTTCCGTTCTTTTACTTATCGTGATTTCAGGCCCATCAACAGTCTTTTGGCAGCTCGCCGTCTCGTCCTCCACGCCGCGGAGCCGCTCACACACGTCTGAGGATCAGGTGAAGATGGCACGCCCAAGGGAGACCCAGGGAAGCCGATGAACTTGACCTGTTTTATATCGGGATCACTGATTGCTTACCAATTACTGGCAGACAGACAAGGGGGGAACACAAAGGGGCGGAGCCATACACTGATGTCCTTAATGGCTTCTCCTTGTTTTAAATCCATGCCAAAAAAAAAATAAAAAAACACATTAAAGAAAGTGAAATCATACACCGCAAATCATGCAAAAGTTATTCAAAAGAAAATGCACACCGTATTAACCAAAATGCACACTATAATATAAACCAAAATGCACTCAATAACATGAACCAAATCCACACAATAAACCCTAGTGGCATGAACTTATGGACAGCTCCTGTCACCCTGTGACATGTACAGCAGGTTTCTGTCTTTGAGGTGCTTCGTCCTTTAGTAGCACAATAAAATATTTAGTGGCTCATCTATAAATTTAAAAGGTCAGTGATAATGCCAACTTGCTTATCTAGGGTCCAGGCTTTTCATAATAACCATCTTTTAAAAATACTTTCCCCAGTTCACCAGCGCTGGTTGAATTGTGCCAAGATTAGCCTTTGAAAGGAGTGTTTCTCTTAAAAGATCTGGAAGGGAGATCCATGGTTGTTGTCTGTACATGTGTGCATATAAATAATTTGGTTTTCTACCACAGTTGTTTTCACATTCCTTCACAGGTTTTTTGTAGGAAAAACCTAGTGTCTCAGTTATGCAGCAACATGCTGACTAATGGCTGCTAGCCAGGTGCACAGAAGGAAAACAGCATAACACCCCATAGATTAGGGTAGTCTGTGAATGTGACAGCAAGAGAGCAAGGGACAAAAAGGAGGAGAAAGAAAATCTATTAAGAAGGCATGTAATTAATTTGCCTCTCATGTGTGCAAGCATCCTTCACTGCTTCAATGATTTTGCTGAATTCAAGTGAAGCCCCTTTTGAGCTATGCAAATAATAAAGTTCAAAAAGATTATATTACACAGATACATTTAAAATATATAGATGCAGTATTGATAAAACTATAAACACAAGCAGCAGTCTCAGGTAGTTGCGAGCTCTGGACTGCTTTATGCTGCTGAGGAGGTTGTTGTCTTGCTTTTTAAGATCCAGCAGAGAGGCCATCAATCCTGAAAGATCAATATTTTCTCTCCATCCCTCTCTTTGTCTCTCAGTTTCCAATGTGTGTGTGAGGGCGTGGGTTTGGGTTTGGGGAGTCATATAAGCTAGAAGAGTATAACTATCACTGAGGAGATCCAACATCTCACTGAAATGGGCAGAGTGAGTTGTCATCTCTCCTATCAGTCATTTATTCTGCTGTCCCCTCCTGCTAGGTTGGACATCACCACCAAGTGGCGTAACGTGGGGATTGACCACGATTACCTTGTGCCCAAAATTTTAATAACAAATTAAATTACATTTAATTCAATGGCCAAATTGTTGAGCGGCAAAGAGACAATATTTTGTATGTAATGTTTATTTTATGTATATAACCACTGGTAAACGCAAAGAAAAAGAAGAATAAGTCTAATTTTTTCTCTTTTGTTCATCTTAGCTGATCATTGTCTAAATTTTACATTTAATACCAATGCCTTAAAATAGAATTGGTGTGACGTTGGTAATCTTGAAGAAACGACAATCTGGAGCCTGTCTAGAAATGGCTGGTATGTATGCATGTCTGCAGTCGTGCTCCATGAACTACAGGCTTTAAATAGTTGGGAGAAAAAACCAGCAGCAACTGTATATTGCAAAGGTCTGTTGCATTTTAACAGCTGAGATCTGGAGACTGGCAGGTGTGGAGCTTTGTATGCAGATACCATAAACATTAAGACAATTCTATTTTTTCAAGGTCAAGCAGTGTGAAATATGACATTTGTCATGGGAGATCCATCTTTTTGTGTTTTATTAAACACTGCATCTGTATTTTTGTCTGCCAAGACCTCAGGTTCCTGTTGGTAAACAGTTGTTGTGTGTTTGGTTTCCAGGTTCCCATCAGACTGTGTTGCCCAGAGGCGGGTACATGCGCTCCCCCTCATGGACGCGCTGCAGCAAAGTCGAATCCCCACGAGAGAGAAAACACCACAGCGAGTCAGACACTACAGAGCCCCTAATGAAGCTGGAAAGGTCGAAGCAACCGTGATGTTGGATGTGAAACAGGCAGACCGCAGAGAAAGAAAACCCAGAGCCAGACAGACACAGCCAGAATGGAAACACAAAGTGGACCAAGAGGCCCCCAACCCCCACCCCCACCCCCACCCCTCCCCATTTACCACCATCCTCTCACATAATGTTCCATGGTGCTGAACAGATGAGTTCAGTTTGAACTCTGGACACTGTGCTCTGTACTCTAACTAAAGGTGTTGAGATGTGCTTTACACACTCTCCTCCTCTCTCGTTTTGCTCTCTTTCTTTCTCTCTCACATACAAGAGTTTGAGTTTTGTTTCTAATGATGACACAGGGTACGAGGTCAGCAGAGTAACACGACCTCCATCCTTTGCAGCCTCTCAGGGTGGGAGACAGTGGCTGAACATTGAGATTGGCACTAAGAGTGTGCCCACAGTGTGAGGCCAGAGCTTCCATGCAATGTTCACACACTGATATTCAGAGCATGAGCCAAAACATTAATTAATTATCTTTGTTCAAATAAAATATCACACTCTGGCTGGTACTTTGCGTGCAGCCTGAAAATGTTGGCAGGGTTTTCTGTTGCCTGTAAACATGGTGACTTATAGGTTAACAATAGGTTTCAGTGGGGCCATTAGACCTTCTCCATCTAAATGAAGAGTGTGTTCAGTTATTTTAAATGCCGCAATAAGAACATTGCATTCCTCTCACTGAACTGTATTTGCAGTGCCCTCGAGGATTATTGGCATTTGGTGCAGATGACTAAAAAGATAAATAGACCAAGTAGCAGCTTGGAATTTTTTAGTCTTGTTACCTTTTTTTTTTTTTTTTGTTTAGATGAACCTTTTTCTATTTTACTCATGCAAGTAATGGCTGCCACAATCCTTGCTGCTAATCTAACAGGGTAGTAATCCAAAACTGGTAGTCAAATTACATCAAGAGACATCCTTTTGCCTCGATGGATGGTACTCGGAGCAGTTAGATATGAAGGTAGAATTGCACCAGTCAGGTGAATTTCCATGAATGCCAAAAAATACAAGTGCCAACAATTTTGTAATCATCTTTTATAAGATGAATTTAAGATATGACGCAATATTTCTCATCTTTCTAAGCGGAGGAAACAGCTGATTTCTTGATTTATTTATCTTTAGTTAAGCTTGTCTATACCAGGAGTGCCAATAATTCTAAATGCTGTGACACTGGGAAGGTAGAAAAAATAATAAATGCCTTGAAAAAGTCTGTTTGTTTGGTTTATCAAGTTTCAACAGGTTTGTGATGTAAAACATACAGTGTCTAATTTGTTACATGTGATTTTTACATGTGAAATATTTAGTTTCTAAAATGTTTGTGTACTTTATGCAAAACATCACTGGTGCTCCATCAGTGATGTGGTGCAGTCAAGACAAAGGGAGTGGAATATAAAAACAGTTTAATACTGGTGTAACACCAAACAGCTTCATATTTAATGTTTTCACTTTCATATTCACATCTCACAGTAAAACCAATAATCCTTGCTGACATGCAAAGAGAAATATTCATCAAGCAGAAACAGTGCCATCGAAACAGAGGGCACATCTATTGTACATGCTGATATTATACCAGCCTGCTCAGTATTAGTGTGAAAACTCGGGATGATGAAATATTCCAGCAATATGCAAGTTGGAGTCTTTTCACCATTTTAGGAAAAGCCTGGTTAAAATTTTTACCACAGCTAATACTTCAAACCAAGAGATCAAGTATTTTTAATATCAGATCTGCTTACTTAGCACAGGAGCAACTGACACTGTGAACACTGTGTCAGTTGCTGTGTAAGTTCTAGCAACAATGTGCTACAAATACTTCAAGGAGTGGGTCTAAAATACAGGAAATGAGAGTGCTTCATGTGATCTAATTTAGCTAGGTTTGCTCCCATTTAGGAAAAAACATTCAAACGCAACCCACGACTGACTGAAAGAATGATTTCCTGAATAAAAGCAATTTGTTGACATGTGTTGACTGAAGGACGATTTTGGTATCCTAACGGGAGAGAGCAACACAAACACTAATAGAAAAAACAATTAAGCCTCTTTATTTTGAGGACATACTGCTTTATAAACCTAACACTTCACTAGAGTAAAGCACATAAGGAATCACCCTGAAATTTCTTATCAAAAAGGAAAAGTCCTCCGGAGTTTATGACTCTTGTGACCAATAACTAGTCCAGAGGAGAGAAGCCTGTGAGGTAGTGTGAGGTAATTTTTATTTCTTCCTCAGCCTGTTTACGGTTCTATGTATGAAATCTGAAAGTATCTGCCTTCACTGATTCACTAAGGAGAGGTTGAGCGAGGTTGTCAGCATGAAAGAATGAAAATTAATTCATTTCTGTAAATTGAGACAAAATCTCAGAAATGCAAGAATGTACCCTGGGTACATTTTGGTTTAAACTACAGTGTGAAGAAAGTCACTTCAAGTCAGACACGTATGAGAAAGAAACCTTGTTTCCCACTTGAGGAAAACACATATTTCATAGTTAACGACCAACTACATTGTTGTTGACATAGTGGCTGAAAGTGGGAGCTTGCTCCGAAAATGTATTATAGCTAAATCAGTTCCACAGAATAAGAAGAATAAACAGCTACCGAGGGTTAAAATGGTTGGAGAATCCAAGAATCCATAAAACCATCAAAAGATGCCATCATAGCATGAAGATGAAGCTACACGTCTTACTGATGTACCTGAGGGGGTCAGGTGGTTCCTCTTCCCTTTCTCTGGCTGAGCTCATTCGTTCTGTGCTATGTTGGACAGGGTTATTACGGCATGAGAAGCCACCCAAGGAAGTGTGAGCTCTAAAAGGCACTTGCAACCGAGGGCCTTATCTTACTGGATTATAAAGATGGATGATGCCTTTTTTGGAATATACGCGGGAAGATAAAAACTACAATAAAAAAAATGCAAATTGCATTACCATGGTGACTAAGGACTTGTGCAACACGTTACCATCCCTCCTCATTTTTGAGGAAACGTGACCTCCTACAGGTAAAGGACTGACTTCTTTTGTTGATTCTGTTTTTGTTCACTTTTGTTCTTGTTCCAGTTCCTAAGTCCTGCAGGAAGAGAGGTGTCCTCTTTCAAAGCCCTGTAACCCTTCAACCAACTCCTCATATGATGATTTCTCTTGAAATGGACGGGGTCCAAGCAGCTCCACCATGTCAGCCTTGTCTATAATATCCTTTTCTAGAAGTCGTTTTGCCACCTGTGACACATGTCAAAAACAGTGAAAAAGATTTTAATTCATACAAAATATAATCAAGGCTAACTTAAACATCATTAGTATGTCTTATTATTGAATGCTAACTTCCAGAACAGATTTTTATTCACAGTCAAAACAAGCACTGTAGCAGCCACTACTGCTGCTACAGTGCTTGAAAACTCGGGATGATGAAATATTCCAGCAATATGCAAGTTGGAGTCTTTTCACCATTTTAGGAAAAGCCTGGTTAAAATTTTTACCACAGCTAATACTTCAAACCAAGAGATCAAGTATTTTTAATATCAGATCTGCTTACTTAGCACAGTAGCAACTGACACTGTGAACACTGTGTCAGTTGCTGTGTAAGTTCTAGCAACAATGTGCTACAAATACTTCAAGGAGTGGGTCTAAAATACAGGAAATGAGAGTGCTTCATGTGATCTAATTTAGCTAGGTTTGCTCCCATTTAGGAAAAAACATTCAAACGCAGAACAGATTTTTATTCACAGTCAAAACAAGCACTGTAGCAGCAGTAGTGGTATTTACACCTAATACTATTAATAATGTTAGCATTTCTTAAATAATTAAAGTTAATTACATCAAATCGCAGAAGAAAGAAAGAAAGAAGAAGAAATCAGCCGATGCGTCATTCTGTCTGTGAGCTGTTTGGTCAGGCACCATCTGACATAGTTCTCACCTTCTCCACCATTTCTTTCTTGTCAGTGACAAGCTCAATTGTTCTCTGGAAGGCAACATCAATGAGCAAGCGGACTTCCTGGTCTATTAGCTGGGCTGTAGGTTCACTGAAGGGTTTCTCAGTGATTATGTTGCCCTGCTGAGGCAAGTCAAAGGAAACTGGGCCCATAGCCTCATTCATTCCAAACTGTACAACCTAAAATATGAAAAGAAATGAGCACTGTGAAGGGGGAACAGGATCATTTGTTGTCGGCAAATACTGAAATGTAGCTTAGAGCAAATGATACAACTTCACTTTTAACCCACCGTTTGTTATGTACTTAATTTTTCAGGCAAAATTTTACTTTGATCTATTTCTTTGACCTACTTAATAAGTTTAACTTTTAACTGAGCACTTGTATGAAAAGTCTGGACTTTATTTCTGCAAAACACTACCTGCTATTGGCATTCCACTCAATTAACATTGAATAGCACACTGGCACTGTGCTATATCCTTAAGAAAATTAGACCTAAACTCACAATGAAATGAAATAAATACAGTTAATTAATTGAACAAATTATCTTAGAGTGCAGTCATCCATTTCTTCTTTTTAGCCATGAAATGTGTCATTACTACAATGTTAAACACTTCTCTGAATCAGGGCTCCCCTACAGTATATCACAGCCTTCTACTGACATTTGCAGCACACAGCCACATGAATACAGTTAAATGTGGTGATTACCTGTTCATAGGCCGACTGTGTAACTTTCCTGAGATCGTCTTGTGCTCCAGTAGTGACTCGATGAAGGAAAACCTGCTCGGCCACTCGTCCGCCCAGCATCATGCACATTCGGTCAAATAACTGTTCCCTGGTTAACAGGTACTGTTCCTTAGGCAGATACTGAGCATAACCCACAGCTTTTCCTCTGGGAACAATAGATACCTGAGGGAGTACATTACAATCAATCAAACAATCAGGGCAATAATCAGGTGATATCCCACTTTGATAAAAAATTGTAAAACCAAACATTACAGTGATAGCACCACAGTGCTACAGAAAACAGGTAGTTTGATTACCTTAAGCAGGGGGTCTGCATGCTCTAGGAACCAGCCGACGACAGCATGTCCGGCCTCATGATATGCCACAGTTGTTTTCTCTAGCAGTTGCAGTACCTGAGTCTTTTTCTCCAGACCTGGGGGAAAGGATAGTTTCTTACAAGACATCACTGTATGTTTGCTTTTTAAAAGAGCTAAGTTATCACGATCGATGAAGTTATTCAAACATACAGTTAATGTCTTTGTGTCGGCGCATGAGTCAAAGACTTTATCATTAGGTAATGCATGAAATCACACTCAAGTGAAATATGAAATCGCACCCTTAAAAGATAAAAGATTTTCTCAATGACATGTTGTATATTAGGTTAAACAGCATGCTCCTCCTTTACCATAGCACCAATTTCACATTTATAGGCCAATAATAAATATTCATCAGTATACAAACAAGAGCATAAGTTAATCAAATTTCATATTACAGAAATGTATGTGAAAATGTGCAACTTCGACACAAAACTAAATTTATTATTGTATATATATATATGTCCCACATCAAACAGTCAAATTATGATCACTGTTATATCAAAAGCATGAATATAGTTGTTAACTTACCTCCTATTATTCTTTCAATTGCCTGTTCAAAGTGATAAAAACTGACATGTTGGTTGAGGTGACGTGCAGCAATCAGAGCAGCCTCATTACACACATTAGCAATATCAGCCCCTGAGGTACACAAACAGACATCACAATCAAGTTAGACTGCAAAGTGGCAGAGAAAACAAGATCAAAAACAACTATTTTATATTAATATAAAGGCTGAGCTGTGTTTATATCTGCAAACGTGATCATATTATTTCTTTTTCTTACCAGTAAAACCTGGGGTCAGTGCAGCTAGTCTTCTTGCCAAAGCATCTACTTCTATATTTGAGTCCAACTTCAGGGGTCTTAAATGAACCTTAAAAATGGATGCCCTTCCTTTAATGTCTGGTGGGCCTGTAAAAAAAAAAAAAAAAAAAACATACATAAAAATCTGTAGAATACTATGACATTTAAAGATGTTTTTTAAACTAGAAGCTGGGCATGACACTTAGGTAGGAGCGTGTGGTGAGTTGTGTTTTTGGATCCACAGAAAGACTAAGGGAAAACCAGACTAAACACAGAGGAGTGGTGCATCCCATCCCTCATGCTGGCCTCCAGTTATCTAATCCTTTGACTACAGAGAGTCAGCGCTCTCATTTTGACCTAGTTTTCTTTGTCAGAGAGAAAACCACCCTGCCTGGCATTGTACGCCACTGCTGGCCTCAAGAAAAAGATTGACCATTTCAAACAAAACGATAAAAGTGCAGAGCATGCACCACAAGTGGGCAGGTGCACAAAACAGAACATAAGCAAATCTAATAGGCTTGGCGCTTATTTTGGAAACCATCCAGTAAATGCTATTGTGTTAGTTGTGTTAATAGTAGTAAATTTAAACCACATGAAGCAGGATAGAATAGTTAATAAAAATTTGCCTCAGTCACCCTCAGGGTTGTATGCCTCTGCCAACAAGCCAAGTTGCAGGAAATATAGTCACAAACTTAGCATTTAAAATTATCCAGAAATGTTTTTTTCAGAATATGAATTATGAATGAATGACTGGTCAGACATAATGCTTCTGGCCCCGGCTGTCACTGGCACCATGGCGTAAAAATAAAGTAAATTAAAATTGGGATCCGTACATTAATGACACTGAATTGCATTTGTTGAATAGTCCATGAAATGACAGATTACTGTGGTTGAACAGTAATGGATTCATGCATCAGCAGGGATATATAAAACACCACTGGGGAAGACTGAGGGAAACAAGAATGAAAAAACAAGAGAAAAACAAAACTGCATCACAGTAAGAGGACACCAAATAGCAGCTAAGTTATTTGAGATAATTTCCACGGAAAAACAAAACCTGCAGATACTATAACTCTTCACACTGGTTGTACAGTAGGATGTAATTTAAGTTTTCTAACACAGAGTCAGCATGGAAAGTTGGCCTAGAAAAATTCAGAATTTCAAAAAATTAAGGATAATTCATGAAAACAAATTTGGAATATAGTATTAATAGTATGTCTAGTATGAGTATTAGTAAAGCAAATGCAATGAAAAAAAATGTTGTTCATCAGAGCAAGTGACCAAGTGCCATACTTGACCTATGTAAATATGTCGATCGAAGCGTCCGGGTCTCATCAGAGCTGGATCAAGGATATCAGCTCGATTGGTACCAGCCAAAACAACTACATTGGTGCTACTGTTGAACCCTATAAAGGAAAGAGGTGTTTTCAAATTTGACATCAGAAATGGCATAAAAGTCCAAAATCTGACAAAAATGAAACTCCTGCTTACCATCCATTTCCACAAGCAGCTGGTTCAGAGTGTTTTCCTGCTCACTGTGGTTACTAAAGTTTCCTCTTTTCCTGCCAACTGCATCAATCTCGTCAATGAAAAGGATGCAAGGGGCATTTTTTCTAGCCGTGGCGAACGTATCCCTCATCTATTATCATAAGGGGCAAAGTGAAATAAGAAAAATTGTGTTAATGGTCAATCAAAAACAGGACAGAAATGGTATAGTCACCTCTATGTATATATCCTCAATACTGTAAAATAAAAAGAAATATTGGGTTTACAGATGATGTTGCCAGAGGCATAAACTTTGTATGATCTATCATTCAGCTTCCAGACTAGATCCTGTATTCAGCCCAGTACTGACCCTTGCTGGACCAACACCAACAAATATTTCCTGGAACTCGGAGCCACTGACAGTGATGAACGGGACATTGGCCTCCCCTGCAGTGGCCTTAGCAAGCAAGGTCTTCCCAATCCCAGGTGGCCCCGATAGTACTGCACCCTGAAAACAAACCCAAACAATCATGTTATTTATTTAATTAAATTATATATGGCAGTCTGACAGCAGTAGTTGATGAGAGATGTCCATTAAATTGGAATTATCTCTACCAGCTCCATGAGATAGTCACTTGCCTTGTCACAAGTTTATTTGTGATGTTTCTTGGCCTTATCGACACATTTCAGTTGTGTTGTTTTGTGGTACTGTTGGTAAATACAACATAGCCTGATTGAGCTTTTCTAATCCACATTTTGTCAAAAAAGTATCAAACAAATAAAGAGCAACAACACTCCTCATCATTATAACCTTTATAGAGTCAGTTCATTATAGAACTGCTACAAAGAAACCTCAACACAGGGAGCCCAATAAGAGGAACGGAAAAGGACACTGGCCCAAGGCAAATCAACACTTTGGTCTGAAGACGCCAGATTTAAGATTTTTGGTTTCATTGATATGCGTTTGTAAGATACAGAATAGGATGGATGGTATCAGCATGTTGGCAAAACAACTGGACAATGACCCAATCTACCTGTAGGCCATATAAGGCCTATTTACAAGGTGAAGAAGTGCTGTATTAGATGACCTGCCAAAGGAGGTGTGTCCACATATTTGTTTGGCGTGCATGTTTATATATTATAGCACAAATGACTAAAATAGGTGTGGGGTTTCACCTTTGGGATCTTGGCTCCGAGGTCCTGGTACTGATGTGGATTCTTCAGGAAGTTGACAAACTCCAAGATCTCCAATTTGGCTTCTTCACATCCTGCGACATCCTTGAAACGCACATTGATGTTGTCTTTGATTATCTTAGCTTTGGATTCAATCATGCTAAAGGGGTTTGCTTGCCCACGACCTCCACGTCCACCTATAGACAGTCCTTGCCGCATGGAAAATAGCAAAAAGCCCACCAGAAGCAAGGTGGGCAAAACACTAAATAGAAATGTCCTGTGGAGAAAGAAAGAGATCTTCAATTAAACCAGAAACACAGGAACAAATCCAATATGCACAGGAGTCGTGTAGTTTTAAATATTAAAGTTACAGTTTCTCACCCGTCACTTTCAGTGGTATAGAAAACAGATACTTTATGCGGGGGATCAAGGTCCATTTCCTGCTGGGCCACCTCCAGGTTATGCTCAAATGATTCAACACTTCCAATGTTGAACCACAAATAGCTCTGAAACATACAAACAACATAAAACATGTAGTTAAATACGGTATATACAGAATTATTTTAAGTATCAAGCTGTCATACAGTAAACCTGGTGCTTGTTCTAAGCAAAATCCTGGATTCTTTTAGTGACCAGAAATAATCTGCAAGTTTTCGATTATTTTATGTGAATAACTTTTTAGCATTTGTTTCTTTTATCATTGTCTTGATGATAAATGCAATCCCTTTACGAGCAAATGGTCTGTGCCAAAATGAGATATATTAGAATTTGTTCTGTCATATAAAGTACTACAGTATTACATTCATTGTGAATTATGATCGCCGTCCACCAATACCTAGTGATTTCATAAACTGGTTGGTTTTCTCTACATGGTGCATCTTTAATGTGCACAATGTTTTAAGTGGGTTGAAGTTGGATAGAAAAATGAGAGATCTGTACGTTTTCGGTGAAACTGTAAGAAAACTAAAGATTAATGGATTTATTCTGGATTAGAAACAGGGATTTTATTGGGACGTTACATCTGATAGATGTTGTTACACCTGATGTAAAATGTTGACACGTGGAAACACGTTAAGCCACAGTGTCATAGTTTCTATTGCTCATGAACACACACTTTCATCTTAACTATAGAAATCTGTCCTGGTATATTCTTTTCCAAAGATCCCCAAACATTATTTACAGGATTAACAAATTCCCATTATAACTCTGGCACCCTGGACATAATTGACTTAATTTCATTAAGTCTTTGCCAGACTAGTACAACTCACCACTTCTGATGTATTCACTCCATGGGCAGGAATGACTTTGACATATTGCTTGTTGACTACCTCGAGATGATCCACCTGCGTAAACAGCACAGGAACCAATTTGTCCACATGGTTGGAAACACAAACAAGGAAATGACCCCCCCGGCCCCCACGTTACAGATATTAAAACACAACCTTACCAAACCTCTGCCCAAGTAGGTATGCACAAAGTCCTTCCAGAAGATCTGGACCCCAGTCTCTCGGAAGTGAAAGTACAGAAAAGCTGAAGCCATGCCTGCTGCACCGATGGCAAGATTGCATACTACTATTCGATCCAAAGGAAAATCCTCCTGTGATATAAAGAAATGTTGGCAGAGAGATTTGGATTGATGAGTTAACTCTACGAGACACTGTGTCAACATGCCAGTTAATAACAAACCCTGCTTCTCACAATGCGGTGATGACAACAATAAATCGTGTTACACTCATTTCAGTTTATTTTTTAAATAAATTACGGATAGAAGCAGATATAGTTATTCAAACCCGAAATTGCGTCCACCAACGATATCCTTCCTTTTTTCGTCCTCTCCATCTTTTTTCCTCATCATCTTTCGTGTCCTCCCTGTCACCTCCTGGAGACTCTTGCGCTTCAGTATTTCCATCTAGAGAAGACAAGTTATGCACTGCAGCAAACTGGAAATGGGAAAACGTACATGTAGCACTTTCTTTACTGACACACTCCTTACCTTCAGCTAATTTGCTGACGTCCGTGCTCTCTTCACTCTTTGGGAAAAACTTTTCAAAGCCTAAACAAGTTAAACAAGGAGAACACAAAATAATTCAGTGCAAATTCCTCTTCATTAGCTAAAATTAATCCGTTTGTGCTGTACACTCATTTGGCTGCATTTTATAGTGAGTACATAATAAGAGTATTAAGATGTTTACCCCTTGGTGGTTTGTTTGAGCTCAGAGACCGTACTGGTGAGAAGCTTTGCTGATAAAATCCTCCACATTTCCTTTGGATTAATGATGTTTTCTGTAATAAAATCAAATATCATAGATATTTTAGCAGGCAAAGCAAGGCCATAAAAATCACATGTGGGAAAGAAATATGAGGCAGAGATCCCAGAAATCAACATGTCTCATGTTACATAAAGGTAAAATGGTAAAATGAGATGAAAACATGATAATCGAGTCTCACACAGACTATCTTTCATGTTAATATGAGCTAAATGCTTTTTATCAAATAAACCCAAACATCATTTACAGGATTACTGAAATCTCCTTAAACTAGGCACTCTGGACTCACAGTAAATCTAATTTTATTAAGCCATTACAACAGTGGTACAGATGACTCACTTTTACTTGACACTGAATGGATTCTGTGTATTTTACATGGCATTTACTTGGAAGGGACCATAAAATATTTTCTGATTTATCATCAGAGCACGTGTATTCCTGGATATTAGCTGGCTATAGCATTACTGATATCTGAGGATGATAGAAATTTCACAGTATTGTTAGCCTATGGCGTTTTGGTACAGTGTTGGGCCACCACATTGGATGAACCAAAACAGCTCAATGATTCTACATGTCTCTGAAGCCTGTCAGGAACAATGGACAAAAATCTTTCAGCTGTTTTCCACTTTAACATGCCGGCGTTGTTGTGACATCAGTACTCAATATTAAAGCTTAGCTCTGAAAATAATCAGTTACAGTCTGAACTTTAGGTTTGCACTGTGTAAATTGGCTCATCTCAACTGGTAAAGGTGAACTATGTATGTCTGTGTTGCATACACACACACACACACACACATATATATATATATATATATATATATATACCCCCTCCTGAGACCCAGGAGAAAAAAAGTTTCATTTTGACTTTTTGGGGATAAATTAAGTGTGGCGGTAGTAAAGAACACATTTCAAAGAAAAGAATATTTTTTTTTAAACTTAACTTTATTCAAATGTTATAACACATGCACTGCAGTGGACGACAGGACGTCATTGATGTCAAACATAAAACATTTAAACATGCAGAGAGGAAATCTCTGCATGTTTGAATGTTTTATCCCTGCGTCAGGTGCGGCCCAAAGTATTAGAGGAATCAAGCAAAAACTAATGTCCACTATAGAGGCCAAAAATTAATTGCCGGGTCTGTAGATACATATATACATCCACTCACTGAGTCTAGCCTAGATTAAATATGTTCATAATTTTTACAAGCTGATTGTATGATTATTCAAAACTATTCCAATGTGTTAGCATTCATAATTTGCTTCACCTATTTTTAAAGCTGAATTAATGAAAGATTTGGCAACTGGACGTCACATGACCAGAACGAAATGGGACACGCCCCCTTCAGAGTTATGAAACAGGAAATTGATGTCCAAACTCAACCTCAGCACTATCAGACGGACATTGCGAGAATACAAACAACTGAGGAATGTGACATAAACAGTTGTGCGTTCTGTTTGTTTGTTTGTTTTCGGGCTCTGCAGCTGCACTCAGGAACACTGTGTTCCCTCTCACGTCTCCTGCAGCCCCCTGCGGCTAAACTCCTATAACGGAAACTATTGTGAAAGAAAAGTTTGCATTCAGTTATATTTCCTAAAAAAGCAGAACATGCATTCAATAAAGGAATGAATTAAAAAATCAACTGACCGGCGGGAGGGAGCTGCCGCAGCGAAAGGCAGCAGAAATGGTGGATGAAACACGGCTCCACATCCGAAGCCGGTTCCGGAAGGGCCCACCCAGGGAGAGGACACCCATCGAGTCCCACACTCTACCTCGATCTCACGGACTGGTCTGACCGCTGAGCCATCAGCCAGGCTCCTGCGCCCAAAAACTGTTATTCACTACATCTCGCGAGAAGTCGGTCATGAAAGCGCAGAGTGAGATTTCATTCGCGGTGCGGGTTTACATGAAGGGCATCATGTCTGAGGTCTGACCAGAGGATGAGAGTAGACTCAAACATGATCACACTGTCCCTGATGTTACCGTAATAATAACCAAGGGCGTAACTTTGAGTTGAACATAGGGGGTGTTGGGATTTTATTTTCTTTTTTTTAGATTTCTCCTACTATCTGATACACACACATAGACACGTACACATTATGTGCACAAATTTTACTAATCATATATATATATATTTAAATATTACTGAAGTTGGCTTGTCCTGTCCCAGCTTCTTACAGTGTGAATCAAGATAAAGGTATCATGTTGATGTTGATTTTTTGAATTTTTGTATCCAAATTGTGTGCCTTGTTAGAGCATACAATTCTTACATTAGGCTATATAAAGCTTGGGATTAACCAGCGACCCTCCGCTTGTCGATTCCGTTTTTTTTTTTTTGCGCATGCTTCTGAACCAAAAAACACACGTCGCTATCGGGTCAGGACGAAGTAAACACGACGTCGAGGCAGAAGCTTCTGAAGTGTCGGGGTGTACTGAGTGATGTGATAGCATCACCTGTCGCACCTCCGACACACACACACCGGTAATGTGTGTGTAACCCGACACACGTGTGGACTCGTTACGTGGGCTGGGTTATTTTTGCTAGACTTTAGTTTATTAGCTCCAGGTGTTTTATAGGTGTTCTACCTGGAGGTGCTGTGGCTACACACCCTCAGTGACCGGACTGAACGAGAGATTAAAGACGTTGCCCATGGCGTCTCTATTCTTTCCTCCCTGCTAAATTGAGAGAATGTACCACATTGTCGTGTTTATAATACTTAATATTCATTATCGATCATTGAGATATGATATGGAGGGGGGGGGGGGGTGTTGTGTCTGGTTTGGATTATATATCCATCCTCCCATAAATTACGCCTATGATAATAACCCTATCTTTGCACCTGTTGTTGTTGTCCTGGGTGCCTATCAGTTATTGGTACTCCTCTTACCAATCATCATCAGCAGTGGTACTCCCCAAACGCTTACCACTCATCTGTGCTGACCAAATCATCAGCAGACCCAGTTGTGGGTTGCAGCCTCTTTGAATCTACCAGTGTATGTTTCCAGTGTGAAGATACAGCATAGTACTTGTGCTTTAACATGCAATACAATGTGCAGCACGCCATCTGACTACAAAATTCCCACAACACAGTGAAAATTGAACACGAGTTTGTAACACAATACTGCAGCTTGAATGTACTTCATGACTTTATTAATGCTCTACTCCACATGCCTTTATGTCCATTAGTTTGAAAAAATAAACAAAAAACAGTACATCATGCTGACACGGCCAAAACTCAGTATGTAAAACAATTACTTTAGACACATCACACATTACCAAATCGGTCACGGAACATATTTGTCATTTCTCACTGGAAAAAATCTGCTACAGGAACTTTAAGACTGTGTGTATTAAGACATTTGGAACAGCTGTATTTTATCCAAGAATCTTCGGAATCATATTATGTTCATGAGCTTTCACGCCCATTTACTACACACTGTACTAGACTGAACAAGAAAAAACACAGATCAAACTTGACTGAAATCGGTTCACAGCTCTGAAAGAATGGAGAAGCACATAATTCCTGTACTCGTTTTTTTTTTTTGTTTGTTTGTTTTTTAATTGGACTGTCCTCCCTGTAAGAAAACACTGGTATTGGCAATGCATGCTTTGTGTATCTGCTGCCAATGCAAATACTTACATTTGAAAACATGGTTTGACTGATTGTATATACCTCTCCTGTTGAACAATTACAACCCAGATTTCTTTCTAGATTCAGGGTGGCAAATTGAAAAACTGACAAATTCAGAGCAGGCTTATGCTGTGTGGTAAGGTGCAAATAGGATGCTGGGGGATAATTGCATTAAGGCCTGAAATTGCATTAAGACCTAGACTTAGATCAACAGAAAACTAAAACAAGAACAGACAGAAGGTGTGTATGGACAGCATCATGGGTAGGGCTTGTGAAACAAACTAATGTGTCATAAAAGGGAGCGTTTTAGTGATATAATGTTCACATAGTCTCAGAGATTTATAATTTCTTAATGTAATTAAATGAAACACTGCATTTTTAGCTGGGTAATATTAACCTATATGACCTAATAAACTTGGATTATCACATGGTTATTCATTTGCTTCAAGCAGTAACTATTACAATATACAACTCCTGCATGCATATACACCTAATTACAAGTTAACGCTTCTCTGTAGGTCATTTATTTTATACATTTATACAAGCCACACAGACTTATGTAATTATCTCACACAAGTACATCTGCACAGTGTTCAGTGCTTCAACTTTTAGTGTGAATTAAAAAGTTTGATAAAAAATAATATATATTAATTTCCGGATGGGTTTCTAAGTACCCTGCTTCATAACGTGGTGCACGAGAAGATAAAGAAACTACAGTTTTAACATATACACAAAACAAAGAAAAGTCAAGAGCTAGTCTTCACTCAGACTTGATTGAGTAGAATACAATATGAGAAAAAGTGAAACATCCAGTAACATCATGTGGATCCTCTCCAGAGTCAAGCATCTTTTATGTCTAACACGACATCCTGCTTGCGCTCAGTCATTCGGGCACAGCGCGGACAAGTTGTGGAGTTGTCATAGTAACAATCTCTAAAGACACATATGACAAAGAGAAAAAAAGGCAAAAGATTTTGTTATACACTACACTTTATTGAAGGGGTCTATTTGGGTTGTAGGTGTATGAATAATTGTATTAAACTGCTACCTGGTGAATGATAATTTAATCAATAATTTTCTCATCTGTCTGTATGCAGCTTAAAAAGTATATTAACCGGTGATCTAACCGTAGACTAGCCTAGTTACTCGATGTCTTTAGGGTTACTTGTTGCAACCACTAAGGATTATTTTTCTTCATAAGTTTATTTTAAATGCTCAACAGTCACATAACCGACTGGTTGGTGACAAACCTGTGGAAGACAGCAGAGCAATCATGGCAGACTGAAGTGTGACTGTCAAACGGGAAAAGGATGTCTCCCTCCTTACACAGCTCACAGACAAACCCCTTGGCCTGACAGCGCTACAAAGACACACACAACACATACAAAATTGAACAAAAAGTCTGAGTTTGGAAGGATCTTTACACAGTCTTAACATTTGCATGATCTTTACACCCTTAGCTAATGTTACTTTATGACTGTAACTAAATGTCAAATAATTACTGAAAAAAAGAAGTCAGCAGTACCATCAGACTTGTGCTTTGTGCTTTAAGTATGAGCGTACCTCGCAGTCAAGTTTGATGTGTTTAGCAAATGTAGTGTGGATCTCTGTTAGGGAACAACTGAGTCTGCCACTAGAGATGTCAATCAAATCCTGTAGTGAGTACATGTCATCATTCTCCACAAAGTGCTGCCGATCTTGTAGCTGGAGGAAACAAACACGGTGAAAAACTGTTTATAGAAATTGCACATTGCATTGTAAAATATATGAAAGACACTCATGTGGCCTAACTTTCAGGCGATAAAACCATTTTTATCTCTTCAAAGTTAGATCTTACCATTTTATTGAGGTTTTGAAAGTTTTGAGCTGATACAAATCAAGAATAAAAAAAAAAAATCAAGTCAAGTTCATTAGTCTATTGACTGATGCAATGCGGTGATAGCAATCCTACACTTCTACCACATGGTGTTGCTGTTGAAAAATATAACCTAATGGTTTACATTAGCCAGTGTAGAGGGCACTTAAATTTAAAAAAGTTATATCAGTTGTTGTAAACAGATGCCAACCTGTAGTAGTAGCCGAGCCTCCATTGCTTCTTTACAGGTAATAAAATAGGGTTTCATCAGCAGAATATCTTGACGAAGTTTCTGTACAGGAAAACAAATTAACACTCACACTCAGTCAGACAATTTGAGTTGATTTGAAAGCTGTTTGATTTTCATCACAGGTGTACCAGATTCAGAGTATAGTTTCCAGCTAGAGAAACTCTGTAGTCACAATTATTACATTTATAATAATAATTTACAAATTATACAAGTTTCTTGTATTGTCTCCAAAAAGAATAAATCTAGCCACCCTGATTTCAACCAGTTCCTCCACAAAGTTGAATAGCAGTGGGTTGATTTCTTTCAGCTTCAGAACAGGTCGTGACATCATCAGTGCCAGGTAGCGCAATGAAGAACGACAAACCTGAAAAGGAGACACACTGTCAGACCCCAGACTGAATGTCCACATGATCACATAAATGCACCTTTGATACTGACAGAGTGTACTTATAAATTATCTCGCCAACACCCTGAATCATCTATGCTCATCTTGTGATCTGGATAGCCCCCCTTCCTCCTGACTTGAGCTAAACTAGGTCAGATGGTGACCGGCTTCTATAAGCGCGAATTTTTATTAGACATCAAATGCAATTCAGGGAATAATGATGTTTAAACATTTAGCTGACTTCACTCAGTCATTTTTTAAAACTTGCTAAATTTACCAAAGAAATAGTTTTACAAGTTGCATCACACTTTTCATGACTAGTACATTCAATTTGAGTGCCTCCTAATTTTTTTTTTGGAGTGTAATATACAGTAACTGCATTGATCAATGAGCAATACTGTAGAGGACTAGAGTTGCAGATATATAATTTCAATAGCCAGTGTTAAACAGCAGATAGCGTACAGTATGACAGCAGTCTCCTGAAATGGCATAAAATTCAGCTTTAACCCATAAACCAACAAGGGGTTTAACTTGACAAGAATGCTCCTGAATTCATATGCAAAAGATGAAGAAATGGTTTTACGGGTTGACTATATGTTGCTGTAGATTTTGGATACCTTCCGTGGTTCAAACTCCCAGTTGTGAATGACACGAGCTGGGGCAATGGCCGTGTCGTTCCAGTGGCAGGTGCTGCAGTAATATTGACCTGTGTAGTCACACTGCCTGGCCTCACTTGGCACGCCCCCTACCAGATAAATATTACACAGTACAGCCAAACTATGAAATAAAAGAAAGCTTAATGTACTTAATATGTCAAACATATGCGCATGTATCTATCAAGCAAATATTGATCAGTTCAAATTCATCCATACTCACTCAGTGAAATAGGTGTGCGACATTCTGCACAACGGTAGTCTTGACGGTCTAGTCCTATCTCAGGGCAAATGCTGAGCTCATACTCTGACTGGTGGCTGACCTTTGACCTCACACAGGGCTTAGTGATCAGATTCATACACTTACTATGGCAACGGTAATAGCAACCTATAAAAGGAAAATGGTCACCAACAGACGATTTTCAGTGTTTGGTAAGAATGAAAGAACCAGAGAGCTGGACAAAGAAGGTCCATTGAGTCTGATAATAAGGAAGCTCACACTGAGAATACTATTTGTTAAACTAAAATCAAATAAAGTCTGAGGAAACCCTCTCATACATGTTCTAAACAGTAATCTCTATGTTAAATGAGTTAGTTCACTTCTCAGTCTGATTGGTTGGGAAGGTTGTAGACTATACAGTAACACTTCATGTTGCATATTTGTGGAGAAAGATTTTTGAGACATATGAGGTAAGATAACACAATGAGTGATAGAGTGATAAATGTTGACTTTCACAGCTTTTAGAAAACATAAAGGGAATGTTCAGACAGGGCAAATATAACATTGGATAGACATAGCAGGTCACTCAAATCATCATGTAGCACTGATTTATGGGATTATTTACAATTTCAGCACAAAAAGACAACAAATATACTGGATAGACAGATCTTTTGGAGGGTCTCACCTGTGCAGGTATACCATGTCTGTATAAGGCCCCATATTATAGTGCTACACTTGTCACAGGTCTGCTTAACACTCTTGCTCTTTTCTTTAGAGAAACGGTGCTCCAGCAGGATCCTCAAATTGGGCTCATCCTCCTCAGGGTCCTCAAGGGCAAAAGAAAAATTAACAATGAATAACTATTAATTGTAGTAACAGTATACACATGGTTCATAGAGACACGCAATACTGCAATATAATATGTCGATGGTAAAATACTGACATCATCAACATACATGATTCAAATTCAGTGGAATTTTATTAAATAAATGTATGAAGTACTTGCAGTTTTTTCTTTTTTACATATTTTTATATTTCCTCTGCTCGCCTTCCTAAAGTATCAAAAACAAATGTCTATTACACTAACAATATTATTATGTCAGACTTAACTCAAATGGGAATTTAAATACATCTGTGTTACTGCATAATTTCCAGTACATATAGTTTTCAACGTTGGACAACCCTCTGAAGAGGAGGTAGATATTAAAAAAACTGGTGGAATTCTTTATATCAATGTAACACCCTCCAGTGTGTTCAGCTTGATTCATTCTTCCCATAACATGCTGTTACATTTTCTGTTTACCATAAAGCCACCATTAAGGCTTGTTCTGGAGATCAGGAATTCAGATTCAAAGTAACACATAAAAAAATAGCACTATATATATAATGCATTCAAATAATAAACTCAATCTGTTATTTAAAAATATCTTACGGAAAAAAAACTGTGCAGTTGAGGAGTTTTCACAGAATCATTTGCAGCTGTTGGCCTCCCTGAACTTGTTTATCAATTTATCGTTCCACAAGAATGTCTGCAATGTTTTCTCATTTATCTCCTCCAGGGAAATGGCTAAAAAGCCAAAAAGGGTTACTGAAAAATTAAGAAATTAAGAAATTATTTCAAATGTGCCTGCGATGGACTGGCGACCTGTCCAGGGTGTACCCCGCTTGGATTGGCTCCAGCACCCCCCGCGACCCAGAAATGGAAAAACGGTAGAAGATGGATGGATGAATGGATTATTTCAAATGTGCATTTAGCGCCCAACAAACACCTCACCTCACAATTCAAAACAAAATGCAAAAACTGTTGCACCTATTAAAGTAGTCTACACACCTAAATTTTA
This sequence comes from Remorina albescens, assembly GCA_034769265.1. Classification (NCBI taxonomy): domain Eukaryota; kingdom Metazoa; phylum Chordata; class Actinopteri; order Carangiformes; family Echeneidae; genus Remorina; species Remorina albescens. Next base: position 4,037,257 of record CM068479.1, read on the forward strand.
TATTTTCCAAAGTCAGTAAAGAGCATTATTGAATTTAAGGGATCCGTCTTAAAAATACTGGTGCTGCTGTAATATGCACATTTTCCCACTGAGGGACTAATGAAGTGCTATCTTATCTAATCCTAACATGGCATGATGTACATTACACAAACTCAAAAACATGCAAGTGAAATTATGTTAGGTTAAGAACTTATTTCTAACTGAGCCAGAATCAACAACAACATGTTATCCATTTCTCCATTTCCAACCTTTAGCTCCTGAAGTTTGAGACGAAGGTGTATAAGTTTCACAACAGTGTCCTTCTGTCTCTCTGAGTGTTCTGGCAGCTCCAAGATCAGCTTCTTACACTCCTCTATGGCCAGTTTCAGCTGCTCAATGTCAGATGCCACAAAGGAACCCTGGAACAGGAGAAAAATAGTTAAGCAAATCTAAACATATAGAAAAGAAAGTTTTGTATGTGCAACATGTTTTTCTTTGCTTACCACAGGCCTTGAGAAATGGTCCTCAGCTAGACCAAGGTCCATTGTCCGATCCGAACTGTGGGTCCTGCTACCAGAGAACAGCTCAGGTCTTGCTTCTAAAAACAACAAAAAGAGAGTGATGTGGCATAAAGAAATTTTCTTCCTTTAAGCATTCAGGCAATGGTCATGTAAGTGTACTCAGTCATTGCTAATTTCACACACATGACTGGTCATCAAAGACAGTTCCTACACTTGAGACACAGCACTCAACACACTCACAAAACCATAAAATGGATAACTGTGGAAGTCAGAGCTTATTGTCTTATGAGCTCTGGTAATGTATAAGCAACCTAGCAGACAGAAAGACTCTTAGTGTCACTCAAACTGCTGCTCATCAGGTTGAATGAACTTTTAAGTGCTGATTGCTTATGTGCTACATATACCACTGCTGCTATGTTTCAGCAGGTGGAGAGGTGATTGGTGCTCAAGCAGAAGAGGAGGAGATAATCTTTGTTTTCAGTAGTTGCAATTTACAGCTTTCCCCTTAACACTTCACATGAAAAGTACAGGCGATGGCTACAATTTAACTTAGGTTCTCATTCAACTCAGACAGAAATGTGGCCAAAAGTTAAGTTTGTGATTTTACCAAGGTCAATTAAGTAAACTTAACTGACCTGGGTAGACCTCCCAAGTACATCTGTTAGGTCTCAACAGTGAATCCTGAAATTGAGTATGACTTGACATTTTAATTTGGAAAATAAAAATGTCAATATAAAACAAAATGTAGCTGTGGGGGCAAAAAATGTGACTCAAAAAAACCTTTGATTACGCATAATACATAATAAACCACACAAATTACATATTTATCAAACCTACGCTCCATCTTCCTAACAAAATTGGAATAAATGCTGTTGTTACCTGCATATGCCTCAGCAGAAAACATGTTGAATGATTTCAGCTTTTCAGTGCCAGAAAGTCAGAGGCCAATGAGGCAGAGAAACTAAATCCTAAAATGGAGGATATGTGAGTATAGTACTGCTTACACATGCTTTTCATTTCCCTTCATCCAGCCACACAATTTCCAACTTCCTTTTCCATAAGCCTGGAGTTACTAACGACAGACCAGTCGTCTTGCTTTTTATATGTGAAGAGTTTACTAGAACCTTTTTTCCACCCATAGATTAATTCAGCAAACACCTGAAAGGGAGCTCACCTGCACTGTACATGTTACAGATTTTCCCTGATATTGGGTCTAATTCATTCATTCATCTTCTACTGCTTATCTGTTTCCAGGTCGTGGGGGGTGCTGGAGCCAATCCCAGCTCACACTGGGTTAGGGCGGGGTGCACCCACTCACCAGTCCATTGCAGGGCCAACACACAGAGACAGACAGAGACCAACAACCACTCACACTCTCACTCACACTCACACTCAGACCTACGGACAATTTAGAGTCACCAATTAACCTAAACATGATGTCTTTGGACAGTGGGAGGAAACCGGAGTACGCGGAAGAAATCCATGCAGGCACGGGGAGAATATGCAAACTCTGCACAGAAAGGCTCCAGGCCCGGGAACTAAACCTGTGACCTTCTTGTTTTGGGGCAACAGCGCTAACCACTATGCCATTGTGCTGCCCTATAGTCTGTCATTAAATCTGATCAACGTTAAATTTAGGTCATACTCTACATTTGAGATGGCTGTGTTATGAATTGCCTGTGTAGAACTTTTGCAGACTTTACCGTGCTGTGGAGGCGTCTTGCCTCCTTGGTGACCATCTTCTTCTTCTCCCCGATCAAAGGGATTTAAGCGGGTTTGACGGAACAGTGCAAGTCTCTCATCATACTCCATTTCGTTGGCTACATCTGAAGAAAATTAAATACAGATACAATGTGTTTATAATTTGAAGTATGAGAATATGGCAAGGCCATCTTTTAATGCAAGACAGCTTATTGTGCAGTGTATTCCTATTCAGATCCCAATTAAATTGCACAGCTCAATAAAAGGAAAATAAAAACCCACGTAGCAGATCAAATTAAAAAAATGTGGCTTCAAGTAAATGTACAAAATACATACTGAACAGGAAGCAGTCTCTTATTTTAAAGCTGGCTGAGAAGCTCTGATATGCTCATTGTGCTGCTTCCAATCTTATAAAGAGCAGGGTGACTATATTACCCTAACACCTTTCACTTGATAAATATTGGTATATTCAAAATTAAAATCCAACCAATCAAATTAAGTTTAGTGCTTGAATTTTGAGGAACTTACGTGAGAAAGATTTGCAGACGAAAAGTATTTTGTGCAGCAGAAGTTACGATATTGTTTCAGTCCCTGCTTGAGAAAGTAGGGACCAGTGTTTTTCAAGCTTGAGAAACATGGGATCTTTCACTTCCTAAATTGTAACCCTTGTTATAACACAACTATTCTGTTAAAAGCTGGACCTTCAAATGAAACCCTAATGGCATCCTGTTTTCAAGCGCTGTGTATTACTTCCTTTGATTAGTAAATCAATTTTGATGGAGAAGCTTGTTGGAGTGGTATAATTCTTACTTCCACCTTTCACTAAAATGCTTAAAGTCAAATCATTTGTTAAACCCTTACTGGTCCAGAGCCCTTATGAAAACAAGTATTTTCAAAACATGAACAAAACAGTGGTCAGCAAGTCAGTAGTCTGCAATAGACCTGAGAAATTAAATGATAAAAGAGAATCTTGACATTCAGACATTTGAGAGGAAATAGACTTGAGCTTGCTGACCGGCCTGGTTATACTTTAGCTTTTGAGCTACTAGCTGCAAGAGGAAAAAGGGATGATGTGAATTCTAATTGAATACTATGTTATAAGAATCGGTATAGTGTTTTCAGGGTGTGTGTAAATCAAAATGGCATCAAATTTTATCAAACTATATCTCTGCCATAACTATCAATAATAAGATGGACAACACTGGTACTGGTACATGCTTCAAAGAGACTAACCGGAAGTCACCTGTAAACAATGATCAATAAACTACTGAATAAAATTTATATATATATGATCGTCATATTAAACACCAAATAAACATCAAAAACATGTTATAGCACTGAAGCTTCATGTCAGCAACTCTAAACATTCAAGGTTTCATTTGACAGTACAGCTGGTAACCGAAATGTTTTCAGTACCATGACTGCATCTGTAGGTTTTGGGGTAAAATCACCCCCTAATCTATAATTAACACAAAAAAGGGCAACATCAACACACAAGTCAACTACCAGCTAACGCTAGCTTGCTAACAAGCCTTAAAAACAAACCAATAATGTGTTGGTTTGATGCTAATTTAAACGGATTTACTGGCTTAGTATTTCCGCAAGCTTACCCCGTTGTTGATCTTATTTTTCATGGGGGAACTTTCCCCTATAAAATTAATTTAACAGCCGAAGTGTGTGTTTAATTTGCAGCGGCACCCCCGATGTTGTTTTGCCTGTCATCAGCAACAGCACAAGGAAGAAAGTGTCAAGTCACAACCTACAGTCAAAATACATGTATCCGGCAAGCGTTTTCAAAGTAAAATTCTTTGCTGGCAATCATATAGTAAGAATAGAAGATTACAGGAAACTTACCAAATAAAAATGATGAATTGCAATGTTTTCTGGGATGAGTAAAGACACGATGCTTCAGTTTCTTTTCTTAAGGTGGTGTGTTAAACTAATGTACGCATGCAATTAATAAGCCATGTTATTATTTTGAAATTAGATTTATGTTGGACTGTTCTACGGTCACCGGAAGCCATCACCTTCACCTATAAAGGTTGGACTTTTCACCCTTCTCCATGACATCTTATAACAACTACTGACTGAAAAGATGTGATAAAAAATGGAGATTTCAAATCGCACTCTTCACTATACCTCTGATGGGAAAGAGCAATTTGAATTAGGTTTAAGTAGGCATGTTTGATATCACGCTTTCATTCTCATTTAAAATTATTACAAGTATTTACAGACTGGAAGTTCCTGAAAACTGGAAGTTTAATTTGGAAGATTACAGAGAGCGAAGCAGGTGGTAACTTGTTACCTGTAGATGTGTGTCTGTGGTAGTAAGACAGGATGTTTTTTGTTAAAAGATCAGAATCCACTAGTATGTTCCCTGCTTTTAAAACATTTCATATGTTAGTCAACCTCTTGATCTACAACTGGTTGGTCTATCCGTTTATGTGTGCCACCATATCATGACGTGAAAGAAAGCTATTTCATACACAGAGTGAAGCCTGTGATGAACCAGAGAATCAAATTCCCCTTGTGTGATGAACAAAAATGCTTTTGCTCAGGAGAGACACTGTGTAAATGGCACTGCTCTCTTCTGAATAAAGAGATCTTCTGTTCAGTGATGCGAATTCTACTTGACAGAAGCATATGACCCAATTCAGATACATCACAAATACATTTTTGTATAAGTATCATAGAATGCCTGGGAGAGTTAAACACACTGCAGCTGCAACTCAAGAAATCACAAGAAAATATACGAGACACAAACGCCTTGATCAATTTGACAACAGATGCATAACAATGCAACCAAACAGACAAAGAGAATAAAGAGACCAAATAGCTCATCTGGGACATGCTTTACTGAATGATTTGCAACTTACTGATGTTAATGAAGTTGATTAGTAGTCAGAACTGTTGGAAAAAATGCTAAAAGGTGAATTTCTTCTCATTTAAACCCAGGAGGGATACTGTGTAAAAATGTTCATTTTCATTTGGAGAAGGCATTTTCTTATTTTTTTGTGTTTTGCCTATTGTGTTACCTGTAGAGAGAATCCATCCTCAACATACATCATAATATGAACATGAAATACAGCAACATGAACTTTTGAAGTTCACTGTATTTCAAAACTGGCTTTCACACAATTTCTCTTCTCTGGAGTAATCGTAAAAAAGAAAGGAAATTGCAAAAAGACAATAAAAGTCCTATTCACAGTGGAAGCTACTCTTATGTGCACTAGTTATTATTCCTTGAATGAGAGTACTAAAAAGCGATGGAACCATAATGATTGATAAGCCTATATTTGTAAGGTTTTTTGAAATACAAAACAACTGTCAATTGGCTTATTTTAGTGTATTCTTTCATTTCACTCTTTCGGATGTTAAATTGTTGGTCAGGGCCCATTTAAGTCTTGAGAATTATTTAGCAATTTAATATCTATAAAATCTGAGTTTGTTTATTATGGTCTATTTGTGACATTGCTTGAGGACCAGAGTGTTGGTTTCTTGCCTTGTGAAAAATTTTGAATCTTTATAGCTTGAGTGTGTACATTGTTTGGATGGCAGCTGTCGAGGTTTGTCTTTACTGTGAACAGAGCTTCTTTGTGAAGGGAAATTAAGAAAGAAGTCATAACTGGAACTGTAAACATGACGCTCACTCCAAATGATACATACTTTGGTCATGCTTTGAGCTAATCAGTAATAATTACTGTCAGGTGGCATTCCCATGACTTGTCTAAAAATGCTTCAATTATGTGGTCTATTTATTGATAATATGTGGCAGGTTAATATTATCATGCTTATATCACATGCTGCTATTGAGCATATGAGGGAAATATTTTTATTTAGCCTGAGATGTCAAAACTGTGAGATAAAATGTAATTGAATTATTCCGAAAGATGCACATGTGGCCGAAATAAATTAAACCTAGCCATTTTGGGTATCATTTCAAACCAATATGATTTCTCAGTTTCTTGCTTGAGAACTAGATGAAGCTTTAGCTGCAGCTGGAATTCCCCTCATTATGTATGGATGTATGGATGGATAGGTAGATAGATTACAGTTAGCAACCTACATTAATGTAAACATGGGAACATGAACTAGCATATTTCTGCATGGTTTATAACCAAAAAATTAAATGAGTGTTTTAGTGTTTGCAGAGCATCTGACTGTGAGATCTGTGAGTTTTTTCCCATTCACTGGGAAACAACTGTCTGTGCATTTGTGGGTCAAATGCAGATTCATGATGACATTTCACCTTTTCTAAAGCAAAAATAGTCAGTTTGAGTCTAAAATGTGGGTCTTATTTACAACAAAGCCATAGGATCACAAAAAATAAGATAATTTATTAATGATTAACAAAGAAATGAAACTAAAATAGCACAAAAATTGCAATCTTCTCAATTTCCAGAGCCATACATCCCATTACACATTTCAGGACAATTGAAAGGACCCTGAACATTGAAATTGTTGATAAACTGAAGCCTGTCTCAAAGCAATGATTTGGTTTTGGATGTTTGTGTGTGTTCCAGCTTAAGTCAAAAACATAAATAGGTTTAATTCCAGTGTTTTTTCTTCTTTTCAGTAAACTACATCCAACAAAAACGTCTCCACAGGCAACAATTTTATTTATTTGACGCACACATAGCGTCCTTTAATAAATGCTTCCTCTTTAGGACATTTCTGTTTTCCCTTAATATATCTTTGATATGCTTTCTTTCATAAACTGTCTGATGCCTCAGGTCTACCCTCACAGTGACCATCATGGGATTTTAAATTTTTTCTTTTCCTTCAATCATCAACACATTTTTTTGAGTAGCCTAATTGCCACATGCAACAAAGGAGCCTGCGATAAGCCTTTTCTGAATATCCAAAGCAGCATTTAAGAGTAAATACAAAGCTTTCCTTTAATATTTCCTGGATTTTCTTCTTAATCTCACCATCCTGGATTCTTTTTAAAAATATCCCTAAATTAAATAAATTGGGTTTTAGAAGAAGTTATGTCAGCATATATCATTGTTATGATTTTATGCACAAATGGGGCAGTTATTATGTATTATTACTTACATGTGAGATGGAGAACAAGCCTTTCATTTCTATAACACATCACATTATCTTTTCAGCATTGCACGCTACAGCATATATTAAAACACTTTAGATGGCTTAACCACAAACTATCTTCAAAATAAATCCAACTTTTTCTAATGTGGAGACCTTGTTCAGGTTAATTTCAAATGAAAATAACCCAATAATCGTCACACTACTATTGCATTTTAATTTAATAAAGCAGAGAGATATTACACATTTCCAGTGCATGCTTTTAAGTTTCTTTAATTGGTTCATTGAAATCTTTTAAAGATAAATCTTAATGTACCAACCACATTTAAACCAACAAAAGGTGGTATTTTATTTACAAAAAACTTCATTTGATTTACAGGGGCATTAGCGGATACATGAAAAAACCAACCTGCTTATCATTCACTATAATTTAGTTTAGTGACCTAGTTACTCTACTGAACAAAATAAAGATCCATCGGAGTTGAGTCATTAGATCAAATGATCAAATGTTTTACAGTGCATGAACCTGAAACAAGACTGATGCACTGCTACAATAAATACACATGCAAATAAAATGAAAATCCAGTATAACATATAGTTTATAGAGATATAGAGATTATAGAGTTTATAGAGATCTTGATCGTATATCTCTTCAGTCTTGTCCATTATGTACACTGTCAGACATGCAGCATCAACTAAGAAGAACGTGTCACTGAAACTTTGGACACTCAATGAGCATTCAGGAAGAACAAGGACACTGAGTTCATGGGGTGGGGCTCTACACCTCGATTGAATTCCTTTTAAAACCAAATCAACATATGATTAATAAAATAGAATGATTTTTACAACGCACAAATCATGTTATTTTTCTTCCAAAAAAATATATACTAACCTCAGTTAAATTCAAAACTTGATTGGTTTAAGGAGTTTTATTTTTTTAATTATCACGAAAAAAAAGTGATACGAATTCGAACACTTGAATTATTAGTCATTTGTTTCATCACCTAACAATCTGGCTTTGCCATTTCCATGTTTACAACTTCTTATTTTCTTGTATTTATAGACCGCCTATTCAAAAATCTTCAGCAGATTTGGTTCCATTGTGTGCTAGATGATTACATCTATGCTAATATAAATATATTGCAATTGATTTGAACTGAGATTAGTATATATTTTCGGTAAATTGATTTTAATTTTTTCATTAATGAGAGGGGATATTCAACAGTTTCAGCATTAAAATGGCATTTTGGTCTTTCAGGCATTTCTTATGGGGGGTATCAGTTCTGCACTCAACAGTGAAGTCCGTATTAAACGTTGCATACATGTTTACAGCGGTGGTGGGGACCCGTGCTGATTTATTATTAGTCATGGAGCTCATAATCCCTGATGACCCCTCTGAGGGAGAAGAGATGGCCGCCTTGGCCTGCTCTCCTCCCTCGGCTCCTTCTCCCGGGCAGGCCTGCTGGAGGTCACATGCCGAGGCACCATGAACACAGGACCAGCTCCTGGAGGGTTTTCCGCAGCTCCTGACTCCGGTAGGCGTAGATGAGCGGGTCGATGAGCGAGTTACAGATGATGAGGATGAGGAAGAGGTTGAAGTTTTGGAAGAAACAGTTGCAGAAGGGGCTGGTGGGGCAGGTGAGGATGAGAATGAGGTGGAGGAAGAACGGGCCCCAGCATAATATGAAGACTCCGAGCAGGATAGTGAGGGTGATCGCCCCCTTCATGCTGGTGGATTGACGCCGGCTCTTGTTGAAAGCCGTGATTCGGCGGGAATGCACGTGGGCCAGCAGGAACATGTGCAGGTACAACACGGCGTTGAACACCAGCGTAGTGCAGAAGAAGGTCACTAGGCACACGATGACCGCGTTGTCGGTGTGGTAGACAATGAAAAGGATGCTGGAGGTGATGCTGGCCAGCCACACCACCACGATGATGGTGACGGCGCGCTGAGTGGTCATGATGCTGTGGTAGCGCAGCGCGTAAAAGATAGTGATGTAGCGATCGGCGGCGATGGTGCACAGGAAGGAGAGGGAGGACACCACCGAGCTACAGATCATCACGTCGATGACGTTGTCCAGGTGGCGCAGCATGCCCGGGTGCAAGTCCAGCAGCCCGTTGTCGTGGAGGAGCATGAATACGGTCTCCACCACGTTGCTGACACTGACCAACATGTCGGAAACCGCCAGGCAGCAGATGAAGTAGTACATGGGCGAGTGCAGGTTGCGATTCTTGATGATGGCCAGGATGACCAGGATGTTCTCCACCAGGCTGATGAGCCCCAGCGCCAGGAAGAGCTCCTGTGGGATCCGGATCTGCACGCAGTCCAGCGAGTGGCGTTCAGTGCCGGTGGAGTTCGTGTCTTTCTCCACCAATTTGTCATTTCCCGAACTCAAGTCCACGTGGAGGAGATACGGGTTATGGAAGGAGCCGTTGGTCATTTCCATATCTGCCTTCTATATGGTAACTGTGTGTTTGCAGGATCCTAGAGTGTCAAACAGCAGTTGTGGTCAACTTTCATCAGTTTTGTGTGGACGATGCTCCGGCATCAGCTGGTAAAAAAAAAATAAAGGCTTTAGATGTCGAAGCCACCGACACGTTGCCTGTTTGATATCCCCAAAGTGCACTTTAATAAAATGTCATTATAGTTTATCTGAGCCATTGAACAGCGCAGGTAACTCAGCTGCTGGAGTGTGGAGCCTTTTTACGGAGGTCCGGACAGCTGGCGCGGTTCTTTTTTTTTTTTTTTTTTTTGGTCTGGATGAAAAGAGCGTTTCCTCGAAAGTCTTCTTGTCTGTGGTTGCAACTTGTCCAGCACAGAGATCCATAAAATGTGTCTCTACACTGAGGCGTTGCGCTCACAATGGATCTGCTTTCATTCTCATTGTGCGCCAGAGCCCAAGATCCGCCAGACTCTCCTGCATCAGTTCAGTCCATTCTGACTAAACATGATGAGATTCGACAAAGTCTCTTTGGTCTCTCTGAAACTGGAGACTGTGACTTGCTTGAACATTTTTCAGAGTGATGCTGGAGCACGGAAGTCTTAAGGCGACTCCTCCTCTCAGAGATACGTCAGCTGGGCTGCGGCTTGTTACCACTTACCGCTGTAAATGGTAGGTTTATTCAAACGAGCGCTAACGTTACTTATGACTTTCACAAATCCATCAATCAAACAGGAAGTCTCATCAATTATTAGCAGATCCCCACAGCTTGGCATGTCACCACTTCTTGGTCAGTTCTTTCCAACAAAACCACAAAATAAACAAATAAATAAATAAAAACGATTGATTTGGAAATCTTGTATCTGCATCCTGTTCATAACCAACCCACTAGTGAAACCATTGTAATGGGTGAATTCAGCATGAACACTGAAGAGGTTGCTGGCTGCTGTATCCTTTCGCCCTCAGGATGAATTCCAGAAACCTAATTCGGGTTTTGTCTGAACCAGCTAATCGAATGGCTTTCTTTCAAATTTTGAAATATTTGAACAATGTTTCATCTCTGTGTTTCAACCAACAGCGTTCGATTTCTCGGCTGCAGCAGGGGGACAGAAAGAGAATTTTGGTCTATAAAAAGAAACTTCTGAGTTATTATTAGTATTATTATATTAGTATTATAATAATATTATTATTTCTGGATTCCGCCATGTTTTGTTTTTTTGTTTTAACAGGACAGTCAAATAAATCAAAAATAACACCCAGAGCAATTTTGAACACAAGGGAGTAAGAAAGCTAATAAAAAGTCATTAATATGTATATATAAGCTGGTTCATGAAAAAAAAACACGACCCCATCCTTAAATGCAATTCCTTATAAACATCAACTTTTCTCGATGCTGTAGGCCTGCTGTTTACGGTCAATGTGCTGTGAAATGTGAGACCTTATTTGAATCAAATCCTGGAATACATATTTCTGTCATGAAGAACAAACGTGGGTTTGTGACTTTAAGGAAAAAAAACCTCATCTGAATAAAGCATGGTAATCATGAAGTGTAAAAACTTGTGACATTATGCGGTATTATTGACCCAGATAAAACATAAAGGAAACAATCCATTCGGTGTTTTCCATTCGAGTATAGAATTGCAGCTGTTGTTTATGGATTGCAGAATTGCAGACACTGATGTGAAAGCATTTCTATCCTGCTGATATGTCACATGAAAAGTTCCTACAGGCTCAACCATAGCTGCAGGTAAACTATGAACAATGACATCATTTTACCATCAAATATCCTCACGCATCATGTGGCTCTCAAAGTAAAAATTACTGTATAGATAATTACAGTGGATTGAGACGCCTGTAGGCTGACCCCTTTTTAGATCATTTGTATCTTTAATTAGAATAAGTATATTTTGTCAAAAAAAAAATAGAGCGATGTATAAAATGAGGATACCAACCTATATTTTTATGTAACCTCTGAGTGGTTTAACTTGAAAACAGAATAAGCACATCATGAGACTCATTCTTATGTTTGCTAAATGAATTATAAATGGATTTATTTACAGTGCTCAGTGTAAATGAGTACACACCCTTCAAAAAGTAACATTTTAAACAATATCTCAATGAACACAAAAACAATTTCCAAAATGGTGACAAGTTTTATATAACATCTGTTTAACTTATAACATGAAAGTAAGGTTAATAATATAACTTAGATTACACATTTTTCAGTTTTACTCAAATTAGGGTGATGCAAAAATGAGTACACCCACAAAAATAACTGTAGATCTAGTACTTTTTATGGCCTCCATGATTTTTAATGACAGCACCAAGTCTTCTAGGCATGGAATTAACAAGTTGGCGACAATAACATAACAGATGTTATATTAAACTTACTTTTGTCAACATTTTGGAAATTGTTTTTGTGTTCATTGAGATATGGTTTAAAATGTTACATTTTGAAGGGGGTGTACTCATTTACGCTGAACACTGTATATAGGACTTTCCTAGTCAACTGCCATTTAAAGCCACTTCACACTGTTTATGAACCCATTAATAAGAAAATCTCTATTACACACTGACAGACAGACAGACAGACACACACACACACACTTACTTTCCACATAGCGGTCAACTTGCTGTACCTCCTGATCTAGAGTTGCCCTACAAAAACTGTATTAGGTAATTTTCACACTGCCATGCATCTCAGCATCTGACCGCATAGTTAAATATGATGAAAAAGAGTAAACATGGTGGTTACAAATAACAGATTGAAAATAATAAATGTTTTGGTAGTGCACGGCCAAGTTACATTACAACCCCAGGTTGGAAGTACAGTCTATCAGCCATTGTAGAATGAGGTCAAAAGTACATGACTTAAAGCACAAAGAAAATACTAAAATCAATTTAAGCAAGCTTTCAGAGTATCTGCCATACTCTTGTGCTGGATCTGACTTGATGGACAACATCAGGCCAGGTTCTCTGCTCAGTTTTATCGGGTGGAGTAAGCCACAAATAATCAAATACTAGCAAGTAAACTCAAATGAAAACGTGAGAATCAGTCCCAAACACAGCATGAGTGAGGCAGCAAAACAAAGCAGGACAATGTCAGAGGTCCTGCAGTAATAAGTGATGTGGTTTGTTTGTTTTATTTGCCTCTGAAAATGCATTTTCTTCACTTTATTCCTTTAAATGTACGCAATTTTTCGGCATGTTCGTTTTTATCATTGTGAAGCTCTTGGCAATATCAGAAAATGCATTATATAAAAATTTAACCAATTATGATTACGCAAGAAAAGAAAACATGGGCTGGCAGCCCACGAAATTGGGAGCTGCTCATGGGAGAAATATCAGAATAGTAAGCAATAAAGATAAGGCTAACGAATGAGTTTTGGATTCATCCACTTGTTGCCTAAATTCATCCACCACCAGTCAGAAGGGAAACAAGATCCTTAAAGGATCCCACTAAGATTTGATTGTGGTATGAAAAAAAAAAAAAAAAAAGGTGTGCATCTGGACAGCTTTTCTAGAAATACTGTGTTTCAGTCCATGCTTTGCTCTCAGTAGTAGTAAACTAATTCATTTCAGTTCCTTCTGCTGGTTTACCCTAATGTGTTTGCTTTATCCTCTTTTGGAGCACAGTGCCATATTTCAGAACTTTATTTTTAGCAAATTATTTGGTAGAGAGTCACAAATGTCTGTAATTATGCTTGATTTTCTTACTGTAACATAAAAAAGGACATCACTGGTCAGTCATCACTTCCTTGTTTCCTTTCCTCAATCAAAGGAAATGAATGGAACAAAATGAAGTTAGTGCAAATAAAGGTGTCCCAATTTTGGTTGATTATTTCCAAACTCGCTGTCTGCATAAAGAGCATCAGAACAAACCGTGACACTTTACCTTCTGATGTGTTATTAGGACAGTACTGTGCAGCAGTAGGTACTGTTGTATATTCCTTTTAAAATGGTGAAGAAAAAATAAACAAGAAAAAAGGACAGACTGGTTGGTTTGTGCTTTTTCCTACAGAAGATAATGAGCAAAAACATGAGAGGAAAAGAAGATGACAGTTGCATTGCATTAGGAAGGAAGAACACAGTCTCCATGGAGCTGCTTTGGATCAAATGGACAGCAGAGCTAAAAGTGCACATTTATGGAAATTTCTGCAACCACGCTGGCACAAACTTTCTAAACATGTCTCATCGCAAATGTAGAATGACTGCCACTCACATGTTGTGCTGCTTAAATGAGTAAAAACATTTGTTTAGATTCAGTAAAAAAAAAAAAAAACACACAAAAAAAAAACAACAACACAAAAACAAAACTTACACATACAACACATGATAAATTACCTGCCAGTTCCTTTCTATTAAGATTTCTTTTTCACAAAACAGTACTTTATGAATACTGTTTTGCATAAAAAGGTTTGACAGATTAAAATGTTTGATTAACTTTAGATTGATTGATTGATACTCAAGCAACAAATGAGTGCTACATTATTGCCTAAAAGGTTTCATCGGCAGCAGAAATCATTTCTTATGATGCAATCTAAGACAGGAAGTTGTCTGCTTAAGTCAATGAGTAGCTAAACTTTCTCTATTAAAGTAGTTCCAGGGTAGATGTTAACTTTGTGATACAGAACTTCTACTTATCTTAAAAACTTTAGATGACATGAACCAGAAACTGGAGGCAGAAGCGCTGCATCCATCCATCTTGTGCTGCTGCTATTCTATTCACAGTGACTGGAGATGTTGGAACTGGGACTGCCTAAATTTGTGCAAATAACACTTTTGTGACATGACAACTGTCTGTTTTCTGAGTGGAAAAAGGCAAAACTGCCAAAACTGCTCCTGAGTACTTTGTTTTGCATTTTATTACTGCCAATAAGGCTTTAGTACTCTGAAACTGTGACACTTAAAAAATAATTTTCTTTCATCTTTTCTTATCATTTCCATTAATACCATCAAAAAGGTTTATTTTTCTTAATGACATTGATTTTTCAATTCTTCATCTACTTGGTTCAACTTGATCTCCCTTAAACAATTCACCCTGTCCTCTCAGTCCCACTCCTCCTCATCTCTGTACGGGTTGTCCTCTCTCGGTGGCTCTTGAAACCTGATGTTTGCCAGCATGTCCCTCATTGCGACCATAAGACGATTTACTTCCTGGTTCAGCTCGTGACCAGCTCGTGCCACTTCCATATCATCCTCTTGCCTCGGTCCACCCTTTACAAGTAAAGAGATGTAAATTAACACTTGCCTATTTCACTGTTTGCAGTTATCTTTCTCAAGCAAATTTGTTTTAACATCCTGCACTTGTTTTGTGAAATTGGTGTCCAATAAGAGATAGCTACTGACACATCTAATTATTTACACATTTCTCATTATTTAAGTGTATTTTAATAAAATCCTGCAGTAGTTGCCTCTTCACTGATAGCACTCTATGGTGTTAAAACTAACAATTTTTTTCTTTTTATTTCTATTTATTAATGTTAAATAGATAAATAGTAAATTTGATGTGTGCCTGATAAAAAGCAAATGACAACACACACCTGGGTAATGTAGGCTTGTATTATATAACGCTGTTCCTTTCAAGCATGCAACTATATATATGTGCCATATATCTTCCCTCATCATAACTCTGTTTGTTTTATCCATATTGTATCTCTTCCTCTCCATAAGTGGATAACATGATCAGGATGGCTGGAATGGAACTGTCATGATGGAAACATGCCTTAGGCCCAACTGCCTACATTAAACATGTAAGGAGGATCCACAACATGTTCTCTATGTGGGTGTACTTAATAGTGTGGATTATTTGACATTATATCATGGTCAGTGTGAATAATCTTTTCTGATTGGTCGGCAGGTGTGCATTAAAACCGTTTAATGCACACGTAGTTCGGCTAAACTTTGTAGGCTAACTGCTCTAAATTCATTTGCGCCTGTAACCATAGCAACATACCAAGCCCAGTTTTATTTCTATTTTATATATATCATTTTATAAACAATAACCACACTGTGGAATAATTTTGACCTAAATCAAGCTTAATTTTTACTTTTAATAGCCTACTTTTGGCTTTGTTAAAGCGATTGAGCCACAGTGCTCATCCCGTCCTACTGTGATTACTGTAACTGGCGTGGTTGTAAAAGGGACTAGTTTATTCGTTGTCATGACAATGGTAAACTCTTGCTTCGAAAACTTTCAATTTTGAGTGCAAAACTTTCAACAAAAGCATGCGAATCCTTTTATTCCTCTATTCTTGGAAAATGACCATGGTATAAGCGGATTAATCCACGAGTAGGTGTGCTTCAAACGGTTTTAATGCACACCTACTTGTGGATTAACCCTTACTTATGGCTGGATATATGGTTGTATTCCTGAATGAGAACCTTCATAGTAAAATCCACTACCACTACTACAACACGAACTAAACATATTGCAAAAATACATGTAACAGTGATGATTGACAAAACATCCCCCAATAATTATGGGAAATTAAACTGGGCTCTACAATTTCGCCCTATGGATTAATAAAGGCATCTAACTGCACTATTAGGGAGCAGATAGCCAAACTAGGGTGATAAATTTGTACTGATGAATGTTGTTATTGTTTTGTTCATCAGTGGTAGATTTAAAAATAATGGGCAGAATTAACTCTAACTGGGTCATATGCCTTTTTCAGTTTTTCCAGTTGTCACCCCCTCAAGGCAGCCATAAGTCTTTCGAAGAAATATTTCATTAGCCAAGGATGTGTATAAAGTATTCACCCTAGATCTTTGACTAGTTCAGATGTTTTCTCCAGCCATGAAAACTCCAACTCTGCATGGTGTTATTTCAGTAATCATCTTGCATGTGTTTGTGTATTCCATATATATGAGCAATATCAAAATAATCATTGGCTACATGATTATTAAAATTATTAAATTATGTGTCCCTCAGTTGCAACATAGAGTTACTTATGCTTCATGTTCCTTTCTTGATGGAATCAGCTGCTTTTCATATTCACAAAGTTCTATGAAGTTTCGCATTATCAAACCAAATTTCAATAATTTAATCAGTCACATTGTAGGAATAAAGTGCATTATGGTCTCTTCCTTACCCCTATCTGTTAGTAGAGCCGTTGTCCTTCCTGTCTGGTTATATTTTGATTAGAAAATACTTAATGGAGCATTTATATTTACAGCCTAGAACCAGTCAGAAATGATGTTTATTATGGTTTGATTCATCCAATGTTCCAGATATGTATCCTTTGTTAATTTACTAATTTGGTTAACTCTTATTTATATCTGGAAAGCAGTTATGCTATGAGGTTGAAGACTGTAACCTGTTCTCTTAAACAAACTGGTCAAGGCTGATGGCCACACACCTAAAGCCTAGTTCTGCTCCAGGTTTCTTTCTTTTAAAAGGGAGTATTTCCTTGCAAGAAATTGCTTGCTAATGGAAGATTGCTGCTCCTCTAGAAATATTTTTTTGAAGAGTACAGTCTTGACCCAGAGAGTACCCAGAGGTGACTTTTGCTATGATTTGTTTCCATTTAAATAACATTGACTTGACTGTATTTATCCCACTATACAACCAATAATCACTTTTTCCAGACATGCCTAGCCTATTCCAAGCAACTGACCTGAAGGTTGAAATTTGGCAGCAAAGACCGGAAAAACAGCGACAATGTACTCTCATTGGATGCACCAACAGGCTGCCTATATGAAGACGCACAAACAGATCTCACTTAAGTGTAAAAACAAATTGAGGTTATAAAGCCTATCTGAATGACAACTACAATATTTATGGAATTTATGGGTCCTCATTACCTCTCTGGTTGTGCATACGATATCACTGAGTCCAGTGGAGGTAAAGGGTCAAAACTCATCACAGGCTGATTGGTCACCTCCTGAGAATACCAAACAAATAAGCAAGATTAGAGTCACTTCCTCAGGGATACATAAGTAAAGATACACCAAGTGATAAATAGGACTTTATTAATATCATTGTACTATTTCAAAACCAAGTCATTGGGCCAGGTTCCACCAGCTTTGCAGTTATAGCCTCACTGATGACTTTGCAAAAATCTCCCATATGGCCCAGAGTATGTCTGTCTTAAGAAGTCACAGTTTGCCCTGTGTAGCATAATTTATAATTTTGTTTTAGAGAGAGAAAAATATCTGATAAACATGGAATGTCTTCAATGAATTCTCAATATATACATAATATACTGTTTATAAATTGATCTATTTGCATAATGATGTTCTTACATGTATGGGGGACAATGACTTCTCAAATTATATTCACACAAGTTTTACTAGCGTGAAATCTGATTTATAAATCAGGGTCCATCGAAGAATGGACCAACACAAACTGTATTAAAATGCCCTCAGACTGAAAACTCCCAAAACGGGGCCACAATGTATTTTTGGCACTCCTGTGGTTTATAAGAATAATGGTAATAACTGGCGAATGGAGGACATTGCTGATTTAGCAACTGTCTTCAAGTGTGGTTGCAGATTATTTCTTACTAGTGGAAGACTCGAGATGGCCTCCTTGATCTCGCAGAGTAGGACATGGCGATGGATATTCCTCGGTGCACTCTGGTACCTCTGCTTTCTCCTGGGTCAGAGTGATGAATGTGAGTGCTTTGACATTCATAATGTTGTGGTAAGACCCACTTTACTGGGTAACAAATTCAATCATATCTCAAATTCCCTTTTCCAATGCATAAAAAAACTATGTAGTAGCACATTTGCAACATTTTCTAGCTTACTTTGTTATGTTTACAGTGTCGGTTATGAACATTTCTACTGGTGAAATAACAAAGCATGCAGAAATGTGAGCAGATCTTACTTGTTTTGGCACTCCTCCACTAAAGGATCTTTGGCATCAACTCGACGCAGTACTTCCTTCACAGACAGTTCCAACCAAAGCATTACTCCTGCCTCCCGCCACACGTTGTAAGTTCTCCCCACATACAGAGCTGTCAGTTCTGCCAGAGGTAGGGACTGCCTATAAGGGGCCGGTTTACGTTTTAAACATAGGGTTGAAAAGGGGGATAAAAACACAAGAGAAAAAGCTACAAATAAAAGTCAAAATAAAGGCCATGAAAAGATTTACAGCAGTAATGTTAAGCCTACATAATATTGAGAGATAAATGACACCGGGCTGTGTTAAAAAAAATCATTTTCACAGCTATACATTCCGGATTACGCAATGTTTACTAAAAGAAAAAAAAAAAAAGAAAAACAAAAGTTTAATACATTACCCTATATGACTCTTTGGACCAAAGAAGGAATGTGCGGTGACTGCAGCATCTGGCTGCACACTGCAGAGATCCAGTAGAGGCATTAAGACTGTAGAAAACACATTTACAGCAACATGTAACAAAGACGTTGGTACTATTATTTTATAGAAACCAATTGTATCAATAATGTAAAGAAATGGCTGGAAAAAACCCCAACAACTTTCTAAATATTAAAATGCTGGTGGTTGCATCCTTGTCTAACCTCCAGGGAACATGATGAGAGCATTTTGCAGCATGAGGTCAGCTTTTTGTCTTTGTTTGTCACTTTCTTCAGGATCCATGTCTTCCTGCTTACTTAGATGGAAATGAGAGAGCGCAGTGGAAAATGCAAAGTTTGGCAGCTGGGACAGATTTCTATGTTCCTGAAATACAACAACAAATCATTTGTGTCAAACCACAATGTATCCTGTATTAAACTGAAAAGTTCAGTCAACTTCAGTATAAATTAACATGAAAATATACAAATGCACATGAGAACACTCTTTACCTCCCAGTCCTGATATAACTGAAGAAGAGCCTGGTACTCTCTGGTGCGCAGCATCAGGAAATCAATGAGCAGGAGCATGCAAAGTGGGTCAGAGTCTGGGTCCAGACTAAGAAAAGAGTACCAAAAAGATTACAAGCAACTTATTACCAGAGGTATTTTCTTTTTTAATTGTTTTTCTGGCCTGTTTTGGCTCCACTCATCAGGACAGCCTTAAGAGCAACAGGAAATGGGGGAGCGTGGCACACCACCCACCATGCTACTGGAGCCTCAACTGCTATATGTTTTGCAGGTCGCAGGTCACTCAGAGCTACATGCAATTTCTAGTCACTAATTAACCTAAACATACCTGTCTTTGGACGGTGGGAGGAAACCGGAGTACCCGGAAAAAATCCACGCAAGCACGGGGAGAACATGCAAACTCCACACAGAAAGGGCCGGGAACCAAACCCGCGACTTTCTTGGTGTGGGACAACAGAGCTAACCACTAGGCCGCCATACTGCCTGCCACTACTTTTGCTGGATGAATATGTTTTGACTGTAATGTCCACTCCACTCATTCGGTTCAATAATTCACATCTATTTTTCTGTTCCATACTTTTCAAGAAAAGTAAGGTGGGTGAATGTGCTATTTTTCTTCAAACAGCGCACTTTAACCTTTGTTTATGACTCGAATTTCTGTCTCAGGCAGTGATTTAATCAAAAGCCACCAGCTTTATGTCCCACACTCTTGCCTGCCTTCCAAAAGGACCAAAACATAGCTGTCATTAAGTCAGGAAGCCAGAGTTTGATGAAAATCCTAGATAAGCATTGAAATATATATATAGACAGGCTGTAAAGCTCATGCTATGGCAGACTGGTGGTAACAGTATGTGGGAAAACAGCCCTCTTGTATTGTTTGTTGAAATGTTAGATTTGAAAACTTCAGTGACTGTTTCTAGATTTGATTGCTATTGTAAATGTTAATTATTTTATCATGGGCATACTCATTTTATATAAGCCTTTATTACATGTAGAAACATTAATAATTGACCTTTAAATTGAGAAGCACATACATTTTTCTCCCCCGACCCAACCCCGGATAAGCAGATGAAGATGGATGGATACATCTTTCTGTAATCTCATGTCAAGATTTCTCTATGGCCTGTCTTTAATTCTATACATTGAGCCTTTGTACCTCAGGATGAGTTTGCAGTACTCCAAAGCTGTCCGTGGACAACCTCTCTTCTCCAGGAAAATCATATGCTTATAAAGAGCAAGATAAAATGCCCTGCAAACAGAAATCACTAAATCATGAAATTGATAAAGACAAAATTAAAGTTACAAAAGAACTACACAAACTTAACAAAAAGCAAAAACAAGAAAAAATTAGAAACCAACCTGTTTTCTGGTCTCAAGTAATCAAGTCTGCTGGTTCCTGAGGTCAGGCTGAACAAAGGGTGAAAAGCACACTCAAGGCTGTACAAAGCTCTTTCTAACAAAAAAAAAAAAAAAAAAAAAAAAGATAAGTGATTATATTTTGTATGATACTGGTAACATCATTGGAAAACAGCACATTACATATAGCTTAAGTATTGGAGAGCAGTGGTAAACACATTATAAAGTGAAAAACGTGGCGTTTCTTGTCTGTTTAATGTTTAAGTGCAACTGATGGCATATTATCAAACGAATGAGGAAAAAAGACAAACTCCCTTTGATAATTTATCCCTCTGGTCTTCTACATAAACTATTTTAGTTATTAAGTTGTGGAAAGTCTGTGACAGTAAACCTTATTGTTCTTTGTATGAAGCATTAACTTGCACTTGTTAACAATGAATCTCTTTTTGACTTACAGTTTCCAACCACTCCAGCTATAAAATAACCATGTTTAGTTAGGGTAACAGGTCAACAAAATATAGAGATAATCAGTTATTGAACTAGAGCAGTGTATACATCTTATATCTCCATCTTGATAAAACAAGTAAGTGTTTCCCCCAAGCAATAACGGCCACAGCACCAAAATGAGTTATACAATGGCCTCAAAACTTTCAGATTGCATGGTAAAGATATATGAACTGATTATTGTATAATTACGAAGGCACATTTTAAATGTTATTTTTCTGTGAATTGCAAGGATTCCACTTCACACTAACCCACACAATTTATCTGAGAACCATTTGAGAACATCCAGACATAAAATATAGGAATTGAATGAAGGAATTTGATCTGGTTGCCATTGGATTACTGCTTATCACCAGCAACATTATAAAATGACGTTTGGTACTTGCTTGATTTGTTGTATGATGCCATATAATTCAGTAATTTACTATGATACAATTAGAATGCCTACATGCTTGAATAATAATAATAATAATAATAATAATAGTAATTCTATATTATTATTATTATTCTCACATTATTTTGTCATTAGTTTTAGTAATATGGGCGGCACGGTGGAATAGTGGTCAGTGCTGTTGCCCCATAATAAGAAGGTCGTGGGTTCCGATCCCAGCCTGGGACCTTTCTGTGTGGAGTTTGCATGTTTCCTCCCACCGTCCAAAGACATGCATGCTTGGGTTAATTGGTGACTCTAAATTGTCTGTAGGTCTGAGTGACCTACTGACCACTGAGTGTGAGTGGTTGTTGGTCTCTGTCTGTCTCTGTGTGTTGGCCCTGTGATGGACTGGTGACCTGTCCAGGGTGACCCCGTCCCCGGAAACGGAAAGCGGGTGGAAGATGAATGAATGAATGAATGTTAGTAGTATAGTATTGTTACTAAACTAACAATAATAATTATAATTATCAGAATTGGATGCTACTGTAAGATAAAAATCCTTCAAACGTCTGAGGGCAAGAAACTGAAAGACTAAGAGAAAAGACCACAAATTAAGCATTGACATTTCTGGTCTTCTATGCCATGAAGTTAAACAGACTTGGTCTTAAAACCCATAAACATTTCTGCAGATCAGTTCAGAGCAGTTGCTATGGGGTGGCCTGATACCGGTATAGGAGCTGGCCACTGGTTTGAGTCCTGGATGGGGCATCTTTTTCATGTATGTCACTCCCCTTTTCTGACTCTCTCTACTATGTAGCCATCATATTAGGGCCAAAAATAAAAAAAATAAAACCCATGAAAAGAGAAGAAAGAAAGAAGTTGTATGTTAATTTTTCTACCATGGCAAAGGCACACTTGCTACAATAATGTAAAGTAAATTTGATATTGATATTGTAACTATCTAATCCTCTCTTTGAGCTAAATTAAACTTCACTTGCGAAAGCAGTGTATCACATTGATTAACAGTGTTTATCAATGTATGAAATGAACCCATGATCCTCACCGATAAGATCCCTGGCCATCTCTTGATCCTCCTGTATGCGGCAGACATCAGATAACTGCAGCAAGGAATCAATATGGTAAGGGTTGAGCTGTAGCAAGGCCTGGAAAAAAAAAAAAAAAATACACTAGTTAAGCCGACACGTGGAGAAAGACATAAAGTCACGATAGAAAGCTTTCAACACAAGAAGGCTGATGTAGAAATGTGAATAGAAACACAAAACATGGATAATGGTTATCCATGCACGATTATATATTTGTCAATAAATTTTCATACACATAAATGCAAATATTCTTTTCCTAACTAATCAAAAATGCACATATATGCATCAATGTACATGCAGAAAACACAAGTATTGTGGACATGATAAAAAAGATGATGGACAGATGTTGATGATATTCTCACCGCAGGCTAAAAATTTTTTTTCTGACAGATTGGTTTATCACAATATTGTTTAAATACAGTTCAAAATCCTTCTTTCTTGTTTCAACTTACAAAACACAGCCCAGTAAATCAACATAAAATAATTTATTTTGCTCAATTAATATAATTTACAAGGTCACCATCTAACTTCACCACACTAAATTTATGAAAACAGCATTTTAAGCTTGAATTGAAAACAAATGGATGGTTTCTTTATATAGCTGCATTGCACTTTGCAATATTTTGGGAAAAGTTATCAGTTGAACAGAGGGTGAACTTTTTATTTTTTACCACAATATTGTTGGGGTCCATGGACTCAACAGCATCCAGGAATTTGAATTGTAATTGTTGGTAGTCCCGACTGTGCTCAAAAGTGAAGTACTGAATACCGTCCCTTGACTGCAGTAAAGTCATTGAGAGTCCTGTGAAGACATCAAACAGGGCACCGAGGAAGAAAGACACGGTAGGATAATACACAGTCACTTACACATAATGATAAAAGGGTGGTCCAGTGTGTTTTGATGCATTTGATTGGATCTGAGCATGCAGTGTTCCAATATACTAAGCATCCTCACATTGCTTTTATCAGCAGTGAAATCAGCAATAAATTCCAATATGGAAGTCCACTGGAAGACATACATGTCAACCTCACAACAGAATAACCACATTTTACACAAGAGATGGTGGCATTGATCGCTACCCTCTTGCCATCATTTTAATAGAGAATGATTTTTGTCTCATCAGTATATAACTTTGCTCTAAAGCTCTTGGCTTTTGAATATTTGTGGAAAAGGAAGGCTGGCCATTCTGCACCTCTGCATTTTATCCTGAATCGTCTGAGTTTATGCTGACAGTCTTCCTGCAGGCAGACATGTCCCTGCCAATGATTGGAAAAGAGCATTCTTGACCTGCTGTGCAAATATGAAGAGGTTCTTTTTCACCATGTGAATGATTAAATGCTCATCCAAAAGACATGTGCCCCTTGTTTTCTAGTTCTCCTTTGAACATGTACTTTTTCAGAATGTACCCAATTACTGATTATGGCTAACCAATTACTTTTGAGATCTCTGATAGGTTTCAGGTTTTATAAGATTCTTTTTTACCATTTTCATTTGCAAGGTTTTTCTCGTTAAACTGACAGACCTTTCCAACTCAACCTAAACGACAACCCTCATTCAATTTTGTGACAACTTGTAAGCTATTCATGAATGAACTAACACTGATAAAATAAACATACAAGCCACCAAAGAAAATTTTGCAGCCAAGTGTCCAATTATTTTTGAGGATTTCAGTTATTATTTGTGTAAAAGGAGAAAGAAGAGAAAAATGGGTCCAGTACTGCTTCGAAATTGTAGGGCATGGTGTGAGTGGTGATGTCAATGTAGTGGTAATTAGCAAATCCACAGTTTGTGATACTTTTATACAAAGAAACAGTCTAAGTGAATCAGGGCATGTTTGTAATAGTGTCCATTATAATACCATTTGCAGCAAAAATTAAATCTAACCATAGCATGAATGACTAAAAGAAATATTCTTCTGATTCTTCCCATATTCCAGCAGTTCATTATATGACTGAAGGACACCCAAAATATATACAGTGAATGAAAGTATGCATTCACTAAAAGATACAAACTGTAATTCAGATGACTGTAAAAAAAAAAAAAAAAGTCTACCTGGGCGGCTGTAGCGAGGCCAGCTGTCTTTGGGAGCGGTCATCCAGGTGCTACTTTGAAACTGTCTGTTTCTGTGCCGGGGTCTGAAAAATAATTGTAGGAAAAAAATGAGCACAAGAATAATATACTATATAGGGAGTGGAAATGAGCCAGATAATTCCAACCTATCTCAAAAATTGTTTCCTTCCATTTTTACCTTTGATCTCCGAGAACAGCCCGAGCCCCAAAATATTTCTTCAGCTCTGTCTCTGGGTTCAGATTTCTAAAAATTTACAAAGAAAATTAGAGCATTGACATTGTCGACCAGTTCAAATACTACCATTTGAGGAAAAGACAAGCTCTGTTTGATTTAAGTATTGTGCACATGTTAGATAATATCTGCTTCACAACACAAATGGAACCACTTTTCTGATATTGTTTTCATGTGTGTCATCACTCCACTCCGCTCTCTAGATGGAGGTTTAATTGTGGTTCCTAGAGTCTCCAAGAGTAAATCAGGAGGCAGATCTTTCAGTTATCAGGCTCCTCTTCTATGGAACCAACTTCCAGTATCAGTCCGGGGAGCAGACTCTTTAGCAATTTTCAAGACCAGGCTTAAAACTTTTCTGTATGACAGAGCTTATAGTTAAAAAGTTAAAGTTCACTTACTCTTTAGCTATGCTGCTATAGGCCTAGACTGCTGGGGGAAGGACTGAGCACCTCTCTCTCTCTCTCCCTCTCCCTTTCCCCTCTCTCTCTCTCTCTCTCTCTCTCTCTCTCTCTCCCTCTCTCCGTCTTCCCTCTCCGTCCCTCCCCCTCTTCCCTCTCCCTCTCTCTCTCCCCCCCTTGCATGCGCCGTCATACCAACAACCTGCTTCTCCGAAATCCCTGTTTCTCTCAGTTCCAAGCATGTGCATTGCATTTACTAACCATGTTTTCCCGAAGTCTCTGTCTCTCCCAGTTCCTCTCCTCTCTCTCCTGTCCTCATCCTGCAGGTGATGAATCATCACCATCCCATATTCCTGCAATGCCTGCTGCTCCCACATCTTCATGAAATCCATACAGCATCACCTATGAACTTCATGCAGCATCATGTTCCTGCCTATACCTGTTTGAATATCCCCTCCTCCTGCTCTCTTTCTCTCCCTACTCTACCCAACTTTGCCCCCCCCCGTGCCTCTGCCTCTGTCTCTCTCTCTCTCTCTCCCTCTCTCAACCCAACCGGTCGAGGCAGATGGCCGCCCTTCCTGAGCCTGGTTCTGCCCGAGGTTTCTGCCTCTTAAAGGAAGTTTTTCCTTGCCATTGTCGCCGAGTGCTTGCTCATCAGGGGATCTGTTGGGTCTCTTTAAATAATTTTATAAAGAGTTTGGTCTAGACCTGCTCTATATGTAAAGTGCCTTGATGTAACTTTGTTATGATTTGGCGCTATACAAATAAATCTGATTTGATTTGATTTGAACTATTTCCTACTTCACTGAATCCTCTGTGAAATGTCAGTGCTCCACCAGTGACATGACAGCTGAGCAGGATTTTCACATTCAGTTCATGCCGTTCTTCTTACTAACAGCTCTGCCAAAAAATTATGTGACATCACATGCCTTGCTTAAAACAAACATTTTAACCTTTTGTGATTGTGTGCTGATTCACTGTACTGGATCACCTGAGATAAAGAGTTCAGAAACAGGATATCACATGGTGTCAAGCGCCACCACTTGGTGGCTAGTAGGAACACAGAAATGTATGTTCTAGTTGAGCTTGCCTAATAACTAAGTAATGTCATGTATGTATGGGCAAAGAGCCATTTTTGTCAAATTTTTGTCACCTGTGCTCCACATGTAGAATGGCTCGTCTGTCAGAGCCTCCACAATTTTCATTTTGCAGACTAAGACCATTTGGCTGCTCCAGGTTTTCCAGTAATAAATCAATGGTATCATCTGGTACAGCACTCTGAAAACAGACACAAAGGTCATTAAAATTTTTTTTAAAAAGAAACTGTGAAATTGAACATTGCCAGCTTAAGTTTTGTATATTGTGGACATCACAGTTGTAAGACACTATTATATAATTATAATAATATGCAATGGCTCCTACTAGAAATACTATGAAGTGTTACACTAAGTGATTAAAACACAATGAAAATACAAGGTGGGATATCATTTAAATTTAACAGCTGTCTTGACAGGGGAAAGACTGAATCCCTTCTTAACCCTATTAGGCCTGACCAGAGAAATAATGGACAGAAAATCTTTTTTTTTTAAAAATATGTATTTATTCGGCCCTTTAACAAAATGTAAAAAAAAAAAAAAAAAAAAGCATATTTGCCTTTTTGTTTATATCATATTTATTACATCGGGCACCCAATTACACCCAATTCAGGCAATAACAAAAACTTTTCTCCTTGGTCATCTATAACATCTGTATCTTTATATCTGCATTTTTATTTTTTCCAAACAGCTGCCTTTTTCAATCTCTTTTTCTTTTATTTTGCCAAGGGGATGGTCTCATAAATGTATGTATCAAATATGATACGCACGGCGTTATAGGGTTAACCGACTTACCAGTCCATCTTCTGGTGAAGCTTTTGTCTTCTTTTTTTTCTTCTTCTTTTTAACATGATTCCCAGAAGACTATCAAAGAAAAGATACTTGACAGCTGAATGTATTCAGAGCTGCACATTCAGCTCAAAAGTAAATTTAAGTAAAATCAAAGGGTCCCACAAAGACGGCCCTCCCATTTTACTTCATCTCTACCTTTCCAGATGCCTCCTGGAGCTTATGATCTGGTTTGTCATTCTTTTCCAAGCCACTTGTTGTGTTTCCATCAGTTTTCGCTGCCTCTTCATCAAGGTGGGGGTCTTCAGTCTCGTTGTCTACATCACATATCTAATAATAATGAGAAATTGACAATAATGTTAGGAAGAACTGTGACGAAAGCGAGTAAAAAAACCCCAAAACATTACTTGATAAAAAACTTTTGTCACAGTTGCATATTGTGAGTGAATTAAACTGAATACTATGCTGATTGGTTATTTCCTGTGTGTCTCTATTTTGAATGCTAGTAAACATGCCTGTTTTACATTAGCCTTATGGTACTTCTTTTAAGCGCTTTATTAAAAAGCTGGAGCTGTGGACAACTTCCCCGTGATTTTCCTAAGTAATAGCCATACTGTTGACAAACTTTAAACTAAATTATGGGCACAGTTTGCGGGCTAAATGTGGTTTTAATGAAGAAGATTAGCTAACAAGTAGAGCTAGCCTTGGTTAGTAGCAGTTACCATCACACAGCGAACACCTGCCGGCAGCATTGCCATCTTACCAGTTCATAAATGTTGCCCAAGTTTTTCTGAGCTTTGTTTTTCTTCGCCTTTCGGCTGTTGTCTTTCTTGTTTGCCGGCGGAGAAACATTAGCCACGTCTAGCTGTTGCTCCTCCTCCTCCTCCCCATCGACGTGTTTCTCTGGGCTGTCACCCAAAGTTAGATCCCCGAGGTCCAAGGCCTCCTGGCCGCGCTGCTTCCCTCGGAGCCTCCGCAGAGCCCGGGTAGACATTATCCACCACTCACTGGAAACATGCACTTAAAATATCTGCTTCTGTAGAACTGACGGCCGCAGGAGACCGTTTAAATTACGATCGGCTCAATTGGTGTCTGGTTCTTCTTCTACTACAGTCTCCGCGTCTTGTTTTTCTTCTTCTTCTAGCACGTTTCATTCCACTCGTTTTAATGAGCCTGTGTATGTTGCTGCCACCTACAGGATGGATGAGGAATACCATCAACTACAACCAAACTCAGGGAAATTGTTTATTGAAGCAAAACACCTTCATTTGGATCTGCAACGAATTTTCTGCATCAAATTCTACAACATACAAAAACCATTTCCTGTGAGACTGATGAAAATGTTGAAAAATCCATATCTCACAGTGTTAAGGATAGTGATTT
Organism: Remorina albescens; assembly: GCA_034769265.1. Classification (NCBI taxonomy): domain Eukaryota; kingdom Metazoa; phylum Chordata; class Actinopteri; order Carangiformes; family Echeneidae; genus Remorina; species Remorina albescens. The sequence continues at coordinate 4,066,043 of CM068479.1, forward strand.
TATTTTTTTTTTATCTCACTAAGCAATAATCAGACAAAATTTAAAGCATAACATTCGTGGCTACATTAATTATTAATTTCATCTATTCCTTTACTTTTTAAAATTTTTACAGGGAAAAATAAAATATTTGGTCCAGCCTCCTCCTTATATTTACCATTGAAATGACAATGAAACAGACGATAGGCAAATTCAGAAAAGTAGAACTGACTTGATTGGTCTACATGAAGCAGCTAAGAAGAGTGCCAGAAAAAAAGGCTAAAAAAAAGAGTCCCCAGTCAATTTGATGTCTTTGAAAATTTGGGTTGGATTACATTCTATTTAATTTGGTCAAAATTTAAACTCATGATGTACTTTGAAATTTTTGTCATCTTAGAATTTACAGTATAGATTAATTCCTCTTTGATCAACAAATATTCAACCCATTTATTGCAACCCAAATTTCTAATTTTGGTTTGTAGTTTTCTTGATGAACAGGAGGTGGCAGAATGAACTTGCATTTAACTGTCTAAACAAGACAGGTAGCTTTCAGTTGAAGTTTATCGGATACACAATTGATAAAATGATCTCTAAAAGTAGTGTACATTGTTGTTGTGGCTTACATGTTGCAGTCCCACTAACCAAAAAAAAAAAAGGAAGTGACACTGTAATTGTGATTCCACACAGACTGAAGCTGCTCAATGGGTCAGATATTATCATAAAAAACCAAAACCTGTAAAACATGTGGCTAAATCTGATACCAACACACAAAACTTGTGTGACAACAAGCAGTTAACCCAGATTTTTTAATTCTACATTCTTTCCATGTCAATGGTGACAGACAGTACTGCAGTCAGAGCAGCAACACTTGAGGTGAGAAGGGGAGTTTCTTGTGTATTGAAATTCTGTGCGTTTGTGAAATGAGGAAGTTGCAAATGCGATTACTTAATAGAATTTTCCAAAGGACACTTGTAAAACAGTAGTTATGAAAGTACAAACCTAGGACAGATATTATTCAATCGGTTTAATAGATTTATTTACAAGACAATCAAAGTACAGAAAAAAAATATATGTAACCTATATGAGCCTGATACTACGAAAAGAAAATTTGTCAATGTATTCCGAGCAAACACTAGAGTGTAGCCCTACAGAATTGGGATGATACAAATACACAACTGTTAAGAATAGATTGTAATATACTATGTAAAGTATACACTATAATATGTTGTGATATTTATCTATGTCAATTAAATACAGTGGGTGCAACAAAACTTGAAATATATTATGGTTGGAGCTGAAAACAAATATTGGTTTGAACTTTTATCACAGGAGTGAAAATAGAACATAAAGTCATTTGACTTGACAATACATATGTGGTTGCTAATTAGCAGCTATAGCCTTTACATCAGGTACATCTTCTGTGACATGTTTATGTTCAAAGGTGAAACATGATATTCACTTAACCCATCCTACTTTAAACTACTATTGCTGGAACATTTTCTTTGCTTTCAAGATATTTCTCTGCAGGCTGAGGCATAAAGACATGGACACAATGTGTTTTCCAGTTGCTAACTTGAAAGACATTTTTAAGGAATACAAAGAATGAGTCACTGGACTGTTTACTCATCAGTCACAGAGATGGGGTTGTCATAGGCTGATCCCTCCAGGTCATCCACACGTTTCCTACGCATTTCTGGAGGAGGTCTTGGAGGTGGATTCTGAGGAGGATTCTTCATGCTATCTGCTGGTTTTCGAACCTCCTTGTGTGGAAGAATGGGCTCCCAGTGTTCACCGCGGACAGCTGCCTTTAAAAGCAAAACAATGACAAGGGAAAAAAGTTAGTAATGTCTGGCTGCTGTAAGATCAAGCTAAACATGATTAACTTGATGGTTAAAATAGACACAACAATAATGGAACGTTGAATAACAGTAGTTCTTACCCTGTACAGTCACAGCTGTATGTATAAATATGCTTTATAAACTGAGCAGTCAAGAAATAATTTTGGCTGCCACGTTTAGAACTGTAGAAGAATCCAATCACACCCCATTCTCTCAGCTTTCATAACTACAGGACAATGTCTCAACTGAGGTGTCTATAATGAAACGATTTCTTCCTTGTTTCCATTTCCTTGTTTCAACCAACCGGCCTCTTCCTGCCTGCCCCAGATAACAACTTTATCTAAGGTGAGAATATTTAACCTAGTAAACTGGCAAATAACATGGTCAATGCTACAAACTTACCACGAAGTAAATAATGCTGGAAATACCAAGGCATACACATCCAAGGACAGTGGCGAGCATAAAGCCTCCGGGCACACAGATTCTGAGAGGGGGTCAGGCACACATAAGGATATTTTAGGGCAAAAAACACGAAATGACATCCATTAGTATTTTTTTGCAGAGAATGACTGACAATGAGAGGAATGCTGTTTAGCAAAGGAGAGTGAACTCACGCTGCATGTAAGAATGCTCTGACATAGTAGTTCCTTGTCAAAGGTCCAAAGGTTTTTACACAGACAGTGAAGCAGTATTGGCCTCTGAATTACAACAAAACACAACAGTCAGTATTAGCCTTTGCTGTTGATCAGCTTCAGAACATGTTTCACCAAAGCATTGAATACGACGTCACTTACGTCCTCGCAACGCTTGTACCCTTTGACCTCTTGCTTCTTGGATACTCAAGAAGACACACAAAGATCCCAGCTGCGCTAGTCATTTGTCAAAGCCCTTTAATCTTTCATGATTATATAAATAAAATGATTCATAACATGAATTCAAATGAACATTTGTGGTCACAAAGAGGTTCATCAACTGTTTGAAAAGGGACAAATGGAGTGATTGTTTCTGATACCAAGGAGAATGTAGAATATGGAATTCTTATCATATTCTACATTCTCCTTGGTATCAGAAACAATCATGAAAGTGACTCTGCCAGATTGTACTTTCACCAGTGTAAAATATCATGATTTTTGTATCTAAATGGAGACAGACACAATGAAGACATTACATATAGGTTCATAAGTAACATAAATGAACATAAAGCTTGGGTTAGGCCTTTGTGTATTTCAGTTAATGTCATTGTCACCATGTAGTTAGCTACTTTAAAATACCCTAAATATGCATGTTTTTAATATGAGCAGTGGATTCAAGTTACATTTCTACATTTTAGTCACCTAAAAATCAATTATCTACTCACAGAATCAAAATGAATGAAAATTCTTCCTCAGCAGGTAGTTTATTGTACTGAAAGACAAAAGTCAGATAAAATCTACAGAACTTTCACTTTCATGACAGCAGATTTTTGAAGAAAGGTTTATGCAAAATATAAAAGGATACACCGCATAAGCTGCAAACTGCCACCCTCTGAACTGTCCAGCCACCCCGACAATGCCTCCAGTGAGGAGGACTGAAAGAGGGAAACAGGATGACAAGATAGAAAAAAAATTCAAATGACAATAAAGCACTGATGACCCCACATCTTAAGACAAGACAAGCCTGTGTTAAATTCAAAATGTTAAGTCATTTTAAGTTAATGAAATCAATCAGTGGGATTTTACTCCTGCAGTAAACTGGAAGCTGATAACACAAGTTCTTATTAAACTATTTCAGCTGACTTAAAATGCTCATGTAAAATATTTGGACACTCATTTCTCATATCAATAGATAGTTTTTCGTCCTTGGAGCAGGTTTTGTACTCACTGAGTCCTGAAGCCAGAGCTTGCTCGTTGGCCCACATCGCCCATTCTATTTTCCCCATTGTGCCCACGATTGCAGCTCCTCAGTACACTGAAACTCTTCGCACAGCAAATATCACTTTTGATGGCCACTTTAAGGAAGTAAGTTTTTTCCGAGATGTGAGGTGTGTTGGTCCCCACGCCTATGGGCGTGGCTTATAATGGCCACGCCCTCGTCCAGTCGTCACGTCGGAAAGTTCCTGGTGCCGACAGACTTACCAGGTACAGGTAAACTTCGAGTCATCGAAGAACTGTCGAATATCTTGGTCAAGGTCCAAAGCTCCTCAGATATTCCATCAGTGGGTAGATGAATTGTAAAATGCGAAGGTTTCACTTATGGTTGATTTTTCAAAGCACAATGAGCTGAGAAATATCACACGGTATAAATTAACAACGTGGAGCAAATTAATTTTATAAGCACTACCACTTATAAATAACAAAAAAAGGGGTAAACACACTGAAAAGCAAACTCTTGCCTGGAAACATCATCTGAACTGGTATAACTATTTCAATATCTGCCCCCACACTCAGGGAACTCTGGAACAACTGGACTTGGTGTAGATTCTTGAGGACATTCTAAGAGGTCTCTTCTGCTCAGTACTAAAGACAAACAAGTCTAGATTTGACTTTCTCAGAGAACAATGTCCTGCATAACTGACAACCTTCACAGATGTTTTCTCCAAAACAACAAAGGCAACTTCATTTGCATTGGCAAAAATATACTTTATTTAGTTTTACAGAATAAAATGAACACCACTTGGTATATGTTTTCACAAGATGAAATTGAAAAATAATGATTGCAGAAGCAATTCAGTGTTAAACGTATTTAAACATATGGAAGTGGTGAAAGTGCATGGTTGGTACCCCAAATCTACCAGCACATACTCATGTCTGGGAGCAAAACCTTTAGTCACACCCTTCAACTCTAAAACAATAACTCACCCTGAGACACTAACAACTGTGGAGAGCAATCCACAAACAGAAGATTTCAGTGAGATGTCAAGGGGCATGCTGAGACCAGTTTGAGAAATAAAGGGGAAAATATTAGCCCTATGATAGCAAAGGAGTTGCTTGTTATTAGTGTGACTTGTAAAAACCTATTTAAATATGTCAAATGCAAATTTTTATATTTGCTGAACTGGCCTCGTTAATCCTCAGAGAAACATTGTCTGTATGGAGCATCATGCAATTTTCTTAGGGAAACCATCAGATCCAAGCAGATACTGAGTGGAATCCTCCACAACACAAGGGCCTGGTCCAACCTTGAAAAACCAAACAACACAAGATTGTGTCACTCATATAAAAGAAATAAATCCAGCTTCTACTATGTATTTGTGTCATAACATCTAAAATGCATGTTATGTTTTATCTAATGAATAGTGCAATATAATTTAATCTAAAAGCAAATTAGAATGAAATGCATAAATAAAACAAACTTTGTTTTTATATTACCTTGGTACTAATAATGTAGCTTATTCCCTTTGACATGGGCTCTAGACCAATTGCCTGCTTCAGGTCCTCAGAAAGAGAAACACTGTTAACTGGAAGACCCATAATAAACCTGCAGAGAAGGGATAACTAATCAGTGACACAAAGGGCCTGAAAGAAAACATTTTACTGTATACAGTAATGTCACACATACATATGTTTACTTGGATAAAAGAATTTTGCAGAGAACAATTCAGTAAAGCGAGACAGGTAACCCACTGTCCTCCGTTGGTATCTGAGGGGAAGAAATGTTGAACCAGCTGGACAAACTCAGGAACATGCTGCTGTAGAGTGAAGATTACAGCATTGGGCCCTGCGTCAAAAGTGTAGGCCACCTTAAAGGAAACAGATGATGAGCGTTTAAAGAGGATATTATTTTCAGTTCCCCAGTTTGAAAAACACCCCACAGGTTTCACATCTTCATCACACAATCTTAGAGCCTCAGCTGTGTGAAATGACGCAAAGAAAAGACTGATAATAAGTAATAGTACGGTAAATAGAGAGGTTGCATTATATATAGTAGATAATATTATCATTAATATAAATTTATTAATTAAATAACAATCATAACATTAGTATTATTAAATAGTAGAATTTAATATAAAATTATATTAAAACAATGACACCACCACATACAAGTATTTGAATTTTCCATGCTTTAACTCATGACCATCAAAGATTTTTGCAAGGCATTTCAAAGGACATTTTGAATGGCTTCCCACTCTTCAAAGGAGCCATGTTTCCGTTCATTCATTACATTTCTTTTAGCAGTTTTGCTGGGATATGATTTTTGGCGCTTTCTCATCAACTGAACTATAAAGTTGCTCACCCTTGTCTCCTCATAGTGCCTGTTATACCGATGCACAAGGCTGATGACCTGTTGAGACACACTACTAAGGTAGAAGATAGGTGGGTATGTGTCAAGGCAGGTGGCATGGAACTGGTTACTGTCCTTCATAGTTAATTCAGCAAATGCAGTGAAGTCCTTTTTGTGCACTGCTTCAATCATCTCTGCCATTCGGCCCGGGACAACAGACTCAGCCCGGTGCTACAGATACAGAGAAACAATGAACACAGTCCCCCTTATATGAGACAGTGAATTTAAATGAGATATTAACCAACACACTTCGCTCCCAGCAGCATTGGAAGTAATGTTAGGACACTGATTATCGCATATTACAGGGTGAACAAATTACCTGTAGGAGACAACTTGTTTGTACACTGGTCTGCATTCCAGAGGTGCTGCCTATCGGCTTCCGCTCAGCACTGGCCTGTGAGAAAACACATCACATTACACTTGTTTTAACTTCTTACTGGTCCAAATTAAAGTACGCATGAATCCACCAACACTTTCTGTACATGTTAAACAATAAAACATCAGTCATAGAAATAAAAATAAGGAGAAATATGTTACTTTCACAACTGAACATAAATGTGCCAAAGTTATTACAAACTCACACTCTTGCTTTCACTCTCATCATAATGTTGCACACACAGACTTACCACTAGAACAAGGATTCTTAGCTCAGGCCAATGAGTTTCTGTTGCCACCTGCTGGGCTAGACTGTCTTTGCCATTGTCTTTTTTTCCCATGATCCACTGCACAAAGCCCCCATACATACTCCTGCATGCACTGCCTGAGCCTTGCCGAGCAATCCCTGACAACTCCCCTTCAACTCCAAACACCCGAGCCAGAGTGTAAACTGCAACACAGGTACAACAGAGGGAGTAAGCGCAGAGGAGACTGGGATGAGTAACAAGGTACAAGGTAGTCTTCATTGTCATTTCAACAATTACATCCAATGTAAAAGGTTTCAACAAAATTAAAAAGGGGATAGTATTATTACTTTGTAGTTTTATGCATATAGCTGGATAAGTATTTTATTGTTACATTTAGATATTATTGACGTGTGCTACCCATAGGGAAGAATTGGTACACACATAGAAAATAACATAGTTTAAACTTTTATATGTTTATGTTCTGTGCCGAAAATTACTCTAGTGTTATTGGTGCATTTGTGTAATTTCAGCTATGCATTGAGATATATCTCCTACTCTCACCTAAGCAAGCAAATCCGGCAGCTGAGGAGGCAAGTCCCGCAGCAGTGGGAAAGTTGTTAACTGAGCAGATGTGGACTTTGTGAGACAAACTGGTTGAATCTAAACCAGGTTCGCCGTCGTTTCGCCTCTTCCGCGCTAATCGTCGAACTAAATTCAAGACACACAAAAATTATGTCTATTTTTTTTTTCCTTTCTTACACTTGTTATAAGAAAAAATAAAACAGACAGCACTAACTCTCTCGAAGACAAGACTGTAATCTTGGATGGGTTATGTCTTCCTCTTTTCCATTGAGCCATATTCGATCCTCCTGAAACGATCTGCTTGTTGCAATTGTTGTGGTTGTTTTAAGCTAAACAGAAGAGAAGGAACAAGACAAAGAAAACATATGGCAACTTGTAGCTATCTATCACTAATATAACATTAGTATGACATTTTTGGCTCAGAATATATGCACATCATATGATGTGTTATATGTCAATCATAATCCAGGTATTATCAAAAAAAGGTGAATAGTTCCTATTATGAGATTCATGTATTTATGTCACTGTTGAGTGTTTTGTTATATTTTGCTGCAGCCTTGTCACACAGATGCTTTTGGTATGTATTTCAAGAGTGACTGTGCAAACTGAAACTAGCAGTGAACACAAACATAACAGTGAATATATGACTAAATGAATCGCTTTTTCAAAGTAGAGTTTGAAAAGATATTTGCATGATGGCAAGAAAATACAGTTCCTCAGACACACAAATTAAACACTCATGTTATGATCCATGAAAATGTTTACTATTATACCTGGTCTTGATGCAATGTGACACTCAAAGATGGGTTAATGGGTAGAATTAATTCTTCATTTCTCTTGCCCCCTGAAAAGTAAATGATATACACGCTGAATGACTTAAATAAATAAATAAATAGATAGATAGATAGATAGATAGATAAATAAATAAATAAATAAACAAACAAACAAACAAACAAACCCCATTAATTTCCAGTATTTAATGACACACAGCACATAGGTCTTAATTGAAGACACATGTGGATGACAGTTTAGACAGGAATTAGTTAGCATTGTGGGTTACAGCTACAAACCTCCCGTATAAGGCTAAACGTACTTACAGTATTTGATGACAGCGATATTTACAGGAGCTGTGCAGGTAACCATGTTTATCTTCTCCTTATTATTCTCAGGCATATCTGTGAATTTAACCGACGTTTGTAGTGATAAAACTACACCGCAGTGTTATTGCAAATGATTCTTCTCGTGTTTGGAAGCTTCCCTGAAGCTAGCTCAACCTTTACCGAAGAGCCTTGAGAGGTTTTTGCTCATTGGCTGGTATAGAACATGTGGTTAACACCTCCACCAATCAGAGCTGAGCATACAGTTCAAGTAACCAATGAGAAATCATCTGACCACGGTCGTGCGAAAATGGGGCAAGGGCAGAGACCCTCCCACAGGTAGTTACACTCAGCGAGGTGAACTCAAGTCTATAACAATTTATATCTATTATCGGTTCGCAGGGAACAGACAGAAAATTGTGGATTAAGAATCAAATACCCACTAAATTGACAGCCGAATAGAGGAATAAACTAAGTATCAATCCATCCATCCATCTTGTGTGTCCACATATTTTATTAGAAATATGTGGACACACAAGTTAGATGGATGGATGTAGGGCTGAAACGATTCCTCGAATAATTCGAGTACCTCGATTACAAAAAAATGATCGATGAGTTTCCCTTGCCTCGAGGAATCGTTTAATTTTCACAGAGCATGGTATTTCGCCCGGACTACTACTACTAGGTTAAATGATGAAACCATAAACCAGCCAACCCTGACTGCCCGGTCTTCAAGACTGATGTGTAGCGGACGACGACTACTCTCGTCTTTCTGCCTCCACTTCCACTTCTCTCGTCTTAAAGGCAAACTTTTTCTGTTCGTCAGCTTATAAAAACTTAGGTCGGGGTTCTTTACCCTGTTAGTAGTGCACCATACCACACAGCAGCTTTTGGGCATTTGTTTGTGTTTGCCGGCACACGGAGAGTGATAAGAGACACCTTCACACAATACAAAGTCAATGGAGAGCTCTTCATTGTTTTCCCCTCCGGTGTGGGCGGGGCTTAAATGAGCTCTGTCTCTATGGAGGAAAGACGTGACGACGACGAAAGCGATGATAAAGATAAATGTTGATTGTCTAAAAAAGGAAAGCAATTGTTCATTATTAAGTAAAATGCCTTATTTTTTCATGTATATATATAATTTCTCTTTAACTAAACAAAAATATGTTTTATCCGATTACTCGATTAATCGATGGAATTTTCAATAGAATACTCAATTACTAAAATATTCGATAGCAACAGCCCTAGATGGATGTTGATATCTGTTTCTCTTCTGAAGCACCTGTAACCAACTAAATTACCAATGGGGATTAATAAGGTTTTTCTGATTGTGATCTATCTTTCTAGGTAATGACAAGAAAAACGCTGAAATGTAGCAATATACAGTGTTGGAAAAAGGCTGTAGGTGATTCACTACAACTGCAGAGGTTATTATAGTCTACTATTTTATACTACTTCCATCCCTTTCTTTGAACAGCTGTACTAACGACATAATGATGATCTCATTAAATATATTGTCCATCACTATATATTAAACTCCACCTTTGAAAAATTCTATAAATTACTACTTAATAAAGTATCAATACTAAGTATAATTGCAGCTAAGTAAATAGAGTACATCAATGACAAAGGTATTGGTTATTCAACTGTGTAATTATGTTGATTGTGGAATCAAAACATGCATATAGTCCCAATGCTATTAGACTTGTAATGGCACATTTCTTAAATATAAAAAATAAACTTTCTCTTTCATTATTTTTTTTTTATATTAAAAGCAGTTGACATTGACCATCTGGAATGCCTTCCTATGACATGAAAATAAAACTAAGGTTGTTGAAATGCTTAAAAATAGTCAATAATACAAAAACAATAACTTTAATTTTATAGCAGCAAAGCAAATGTGTAACATTTTTCTGTCAATTTTAGCAAAATAAAAATTGTGTGAAAACAAAAAATGGAAAATGGTTGCACAATATTATTACTGATCATTTTAGAAAAATAAATGAATAAACAAATGTGCATTGAAGGCTTTTTATTTTTATGTAAACCTTAAAGATACATGTCATCAAAAAAGAAAAGGCTAATCAAGGCTAAGGGCACATCAGCCCTGAATAGAGCAAAATGCAGACTAGATAAAATGCATCATCAACAATATGTTATGCATTTTTTCTAGCTTCTTATTTTTGAAGAAGAGGGGCTAATGTTGGAGAATGAAAAATAAAAAACAGTAACTATTTTAAAGGAAGAAGAGTTACACAGAGTGCCATGAGTTATCAAGGGTACAACACCGGCAGATCAACTCTGCAGCGATGTGAGTGAAAATCTTCAGAGATTTGATGTTGTATGGATTCCACCCCCCACAATGTATGCCATAATGTCAATTTCACATTCTTTCTTTTCCCTCTTGGTTACAGTTTCCAGAGTCACGCAGAAGCTAGTGTGGCATTCCAGCATCCAGCTAAAGGAGAATATGCTGGTCAAATAAGCTATCAGAGTCCCTGTAAAACATATCCTCTCCTGATTTCTTGACTCATTCCAGGGCTCCCTTTTAATGTTAGTAATCATCATCATCGTCTGAGTCCATCACCCTCTGTCTGTTGAACTAGCAGGAGATAAAAAAAAGTGTAAGTACAATGTAAAAGTTAACAAGATGATGAAAGTTTATCCAAAATCTTCGATCTTTCCATGGAACTTACTGTGACAGTCGTCTTTTTCTCTGTCTGCTGACTGACTTTTTCTAGGATTTCAATCAACCCTGACTCTGAAATCTGTTAAGAAAAATTAATTGAACTGTTGGCTTGTTTAATATAAACATGAAGTCATACATACAGTGATTCAAGCATCAGAGGTTACTTTCTTACTTTTCCTCCTAACTTCCCGAAACGGGCCATTTGAATTAGATAGTTTTCCACTGCGTTGGCCTTCTCTGGCTTCACTAAAGCAAGGTTGCTCACTAAAAAAGAAAAAAAAGAGAACATCTTTTTCAGAGAACATCCCTAATTTCCAAAAGGAAAAAACCTATAAGATAAATATGATGAGCACACTTACATCTGGCACGGGCAGACTGGTCTAGAACTTGAGCCAATATAGAGTTCCGCATGTCTTTTTCTCTGCGAATAAAAATTAACAACATTCCTGCATCAACAACAAAAGAAAATAGAAATAAAATGATTAAACTGTCCAACCAGAGCAACAGCTTGGTGTCCAGCTACACCAAAAGATTTTCAAAAATATAGTTCTCATTGCATTTCACATATACTGTAATACTGTGGCAGTACTTATCTCCCAGTAGTTACTTCAGTATATAGATATTGATGAATTGAAAGTTTAATTGAGGAATAAAGAACTGTGGAGCAGGAACGGGATATATAGAAGTAAATGTTTTCTAAACAAGGAATTGCACATCTTACCTTTGTTTGGCCTCCTCTCCTTGCTGGTTATTTGAGGCATCCTGAGGAATGTGAGACAGCATCATCACAGAGGCTGAAGGAAATATTTACATCTAAAGATAGGGACTTCATACTAGATAATATTCCCTTAACTTTAGTTACAATCTTAACAAAAGTCAAAGTGTGCTACCTCATTTTATTGTTTACACAAATGTATTTGGTGATGAATTTGTTGCGAGATTGTGGTTTAGTAAAGTGACAATATGCAGTGGGATGAGACCTAACAACACTGAAATCTGTACCCAACAAAACCATGTTTTCACTCTTTACCCACCATTTCCCCAATTCCTTACACCGAAGAGACACTTAACCCTGATGAAACTGCCATGCCTTCCCAATTCAAAGAAAACTGGGCAATCTAAGAAAATAATCCACCGAGTCTATCGGTGGATTATTTTCTTAGATCTATTATCTTAGATTGGTCTACTGATGAACTTGGCCCAAAAAAATCTCCAGTTTCACTTTTTTTGAGGCTCTTATCAGATCGTTGTCTGACATGAATCAGAGTTAGCTCTGACATTATGCTGCTCATTTCTCTAATTTATCTCTCCGACTTCCGAGATAGTTAATTAACTACTTAATTAATTATATTAGAGCACGGCTCTAATAAATGACTTATACACGCTCCCTAACAGTAAAATGAGTGGTGCTGACAGGTTTAGCTCGCCTAGCTAGCAGCAGCCTGGTCCTGCCTGTCCTTATACGGTGGGAGCTAACAGGCTCCCCGGCTCGGGTTGGATCTTACCCCTTGCTTGGCCTGCAGCTCCGCCATCCTCTGCCGCCTAATTGCATCCAATTCGTCGTCTGCCATGGTTCACAACAGAAATGTAGACCATAAAAAGGTTGAAAAAAATGATGAGACAGCAAAGCAAAAACTACACTGAGCTCCCAGCAGAGGCGAGGTCTTTCTCCTTCTCCTTCTTCTCCTTTCTTTTTCAGGCAGACTACAGGTTATTTGGTGCTCTGCTGCCTCCCACTGGTGTAACAATTTTGTTGCTACTTTATTGCACATCTCTTGTATATTTCCCTATGTTGTTCACATTTAGTGACCGACAAAAGTATGCACAATTTTGAGTGGCACGGGGGAGTGGAGGGCAGCGCTGTTGTCTCACAGCAAGAAGATGATTCGGTTCCTCGGCTTGGGGCCCTTCCGTGTGTATGTGTGTGGTTGTGTGGTTGTGTGGTTGTGTGGGGGGGGTGATGCCTGAGACTAATGCTGCAACAAGTTACTGGTGGGCGGTGTCCCAAATGGAACCCCGTCAAAATGTTCTCCACATAGAGACAGAGCGCAACGCGTCATACTCCGAAAGCCATGCCCACCGGAGGGTAAAATAATCGGCGGCACAGTTTAAAATACACTTTCCAGTAGTTAGCTTAAAACATTATTTCAACACGTCAAATTATTTTAACACGCTAGCTGTACCAGAGAAAAACTGTACAATGAAAAACTCACATATGTGGGTCTCTCTCATTATCCTTTCTCCTTGCTGTCATTTTCATGGAGAAATGATCCCACTGAATGGCCGGAGGTAACACATCGATCAAATCAAATCAAATCAGATTTATTTGTATAGCGCCAAATCATAACAAAGTTACATCAAGGCACTTTACATATAGAGCAGGTCTAGACCAAACTCTTTATAAAATTATTTAAAGAGACCCAACAGATCCCCTGATGAGCAAGCACTTGGCGACAGTGGCAAGGAAAAACTTCCTTTAAGAGGCAGAAACCTCGGGCAGAACCAGGCTCAGGGGGGGCGGCCATCTGCCTCGACCGATTGGGTTGAGAGAGGGAGAGAGAGAGAGAGAGAGGCACGGGGGGAGGGGGGGGGGCAAAGTTGGGTAGAGTAGGGAGAGAAAGAGAGCAGGAGGAGGGGATATTCAAACAGGTGTAGGCAGGAACATGATGCTGCATGAGGTTCGTAGGAATGATGCTGTATGGAATTCTTGAAGATGTGGGAGCAGCAGGCATTGCAGGAACATGGGATGGTGATGATCCATCACCTGCAGGATGAGGACAGGGAGAGAGAGGAGAGGAGGTGGGAGAGACAGAGACTTCGGGAAAACGTGGTTAGTAAATGCAATGCAGATGCTTGGAACTGAGAGAAACTGGGATTTCGGAGAAGCAGGTTGTTGGTATGACGGCGCATGCGAGGGGGGAGAGAGAGAGGGAGAGGGAAGAGGGGGAGAGAGAGAGAGGGAGAGGGAAGAGGGAGAGAGAGAGAGAGGTGCTCAGTCCTTCCCCCAGCAGTCTAGGCCTATAGCAGCATAGCTAAAGAGTAAATGAACTTTAACTTTTTTTGAGTATTTTTTAACTATAAGCTCTGTCATACAGAAAAGTTTTAAGCCTGGTCTTGAAAATTGCTAAAGAGTCTGCCCCCCGGACCGATACTGGAAGTTGGTTCCATAGAAGAGGAGCCTGATAACTGAAAGATCTGCCTCCTGATTTACTCTTGGAGACTCTAGGAACCACAAGTAAACCTCCATCTAGAGAGCGGAGTGGCCTACTAGGACAGTAAGGAACTATGAGCTCTCTGAGGTATGACGGAGCTTGGCCAGTAAGATCTTTATATGTTAACAGAAGGATTTTAAATTCTATTCTGAATTTTACCGGCAGCCAATGAAGAGCAGCTAACACAGGAGAGATGTGATCCCTTTTTCTAGTTCCTGTTAATATTCGTGCAGCAGCATTCTGAATCAACTGAAGGCCTTTCAGAGATTTGTTTGGACATCCAGATAATAATGAGTTACAGTAGTCCAGCCTAGAAGTTACAAATGCATGGACTAGTTTTTCTGCATCCTCTTGAGACAGGATGTTTCTGATTTTCCTAATCTTTCTCAGGTGGAAGAAAGCTGCCCTACTGACTTGTTTTATGTGAGGGGACAAAGGACAAAAGTTACTCCAAGATTTCTTACAGTGGAGCTGGAAGCCAAAGTAATGCCATCCAGACTGATTAAATGATTAGATAGGGTTTCTCTAAGGTGCTTAGGGCCGAGTACAATAACTTCAGTTTTGTCAGAATTTAGAAGTAAAAAATTATGGGTCATCCAGACTTTTATGTCTTCGAGACATGTCTGCAGTCTGACTATCTGACTAACTTCATTTGGCTTCATTGACAAATACAGCTGAGTGTCGTCTGCATAACAGTGGAAATTGATGCTGTGTTTCCTGATAATTTTGCCTAAAGGAAGCAGATAAAGAGTGAAGAGGATTGGTCCAAGTACCGAACCCTGTGGGACTCCATAACTGGCTATAGTGTGTGAGGAGGAGCTATTGTTAACATGTACAAACTGATATCTATCCGATAAATAGGATTTGAACCACCTTAGAGCAGTTCCTTTAATGCCAATTTCATGTTCCAGTCTCTGTAATAAAATATTGTGATCAATGGTGTCGAATGCAGCACTGAGATCTAAGAGGAGAAGTATAGAGACTGATCCATTTTCTGAAGCCATTAAAATATCATTGGAGACTTTAATCAGCGCTGTTTCTGTGCTGTGGTGAGCTCTAAATCCTGACTGAAACTCTTCAAGCAAACCGTTCCTATGCAGATGGTCGTGTAATTGGTTTGCTACTGCTTTCTCAATGATTTTAGAAATGAAGGGAAGGTTTGATATGGGTCTATAATTGGCCAAAACATCTGGATCAAGATTCGGCTTTTTAAGCTGGGGTTTGATGACTGCGGTCTTAAGAGTCTGAGGTACATAACCCAAAGATAAGGTCAAATTAATGAGATCTAGAATGAAGGGCTCAATTAAGTAAAGAATGTCTTTAAAGAGGCTGGTCGGCACTGGGTCTAATAGACAGGTTGATGGTCTAGATGATGATACTATAGAAGCTAGCTCTGAGAGATTCAGAGATGAGAATGATTCCAGATGTAAAATAGGCGTTGCAGTTGATTCAGGAGTTGCTGTATTCAGTAGATTATTGTCTAATGTAGGTAAGAGCTGTTGAATTCTGTCTCTGATTGTTATGATTTTATTTGTAAAAAAGCCCATAAAGTCATCACTGCTGAGAGCTAAGGGGATCACTGGTTCTATTGAACTATGACTCTCTGTCAGCCTGGCTACAGTGCTGAAGAGAAACCTGGGGTTGTTCTTGTTTTTAGTGTTAGTTAGTTTTAGTCTATTAGTGCTGAATAATATGATCTTCTAGCACTGCGGAGAGTTTTTTTATACGTTTTTAAGCTTTCTTTCCAGGCTCGGTGAGACTCTTCCGAGTTGCTGGAACGCCAATTTCTTTCTAATTTCCATGTCATCTGCTTTAAGGCACAAATTTGAGAATTATACCACGGAGCCAGCCTCCTCTGTTTTATTACTTTCTTTTTGAGAGGAGCAGCATCATCAAGATTTGAACACAGTGTGGCCATAGTGCTAGGCACAAGGTCATCAACCTGTGTATGGGAGAAATCCTCATTTGAATTTAGATATGGCATTGCTGCAAATGATGACTGAATGTTCTCGATCGATATTTACAACTACCCGATCGAGTCCCCCGGTAAGATCATCATTTAACCTAATAGTGATTGAAACCAAGTCTTGCATAAATTAGGCTACGTCCACACTACTACATCTTCATTTTAAAATAGCTTTTTATAACCTAAACATTTCAAATCTGCCCCACTTTATGGGGTTGAAACGTAGTTGGGTGGATGTACATTAGCCTTGGTAAGCTTCAGCTCCTGCAGTTAGCCTTACCAATTCAGCAACCTTAATTTAAAGTTAAAAACAATTAATGTGCATAGCTTTATAAAATTTCAAGTTACTCCCCTTATGTTACAAAATATGCTAATAAAAGCTTGGCATGAGAAGAGTATCCAGTGAGAGCTAATTGCTTGTTATTTATCTTCCTTTTTGTTAGGAATATACACTCACACAACAATGACAAATTACAGATCTTTGGATGCCGATAACTCTTTTTGTAAGTGGATGGATCCAAGTTATGTACCCCCATTAACCAGCCAGCTCTGACTGCACGGTCTTCAAGGCTGATGTAAAGCCATCCTAGAGGGTCACTGAAGCATCACATCACACATGGGTTGCTACACACCTGTGTGTCAGGAGCCCAGTTTTCCAGTTCGACTTTTTCCGGACTACGGCGCCTCTCGTCTTTTTGCCTGTATCCAATTCTGTCATCTTAAAGGCTATTTTTTTTGTTCGGCAGCTTCTAAAAACTTAGATCAGGGTTCTTTACCCTGTTAGTAGTGCACCATACCACACAGCAGCTTTTGGGCATTTGTTTGTGTTTGCTGGCACACGTAGAGTGATAAGAGACACCTTCACACAATACAAAGTCAACGTAATTTACCTTTTTTTTTTTCTCTCTCTCTTCTTTCCTTTTATTATGTTAATCTGTACATGTCTTGACATTATGTACCAATTTTATTTATGTTAATATGAGATGCCAGACCTTGTTCCACTGTCAAATTGCCGACTGTATGTTGCAACTTTTTCAATAAAGTTGTTAAAAAAACCACAAAACAATACAAAGTCAATGGAGAGCTAATGATTGGTTTCCCCTCCTGTGTGGGCGGGGCTTAAATGCGCTCTGTCTCTATTCAGGCATGTTCCCTCTACCACCATATTTGTCTGACGACGGTTTGATGAATTCGGTCCTCCCTGCTGCACCATAACTCTGGCTGTGTCCAAAACAGCTCCCTAATCCCTAATTAGTGCACTATATGGGGAGCTCCTCATTTTCTAGTGGTGTCCGAAATCTTTTGCGACAAAATGTAGTGCAGTCAAAGTATCCCACAATGCACTGTGAAAAGTAGTGAATAGCCGATGGCTAACCCAAAAAAATATCCCATGATACATTGCGCTCGCGGCGAAAATGGCGATTCCAGCAGAACAGAATAGTTTATTTTATAGCACATTTCAAAAACAAGGCAATTAAACGTACTGTTTACATGAATGTAAAGAGCATTAACATTGTGCAAAACAGTATAATCGGACATCAGATTGTCAAAAGCCTTTAACAAAATGCTAAACAGAATTTTTTTTTTCTGTCTTTAGCCGTTAGTTGGGTACATTTTAATTGCGCAACAGCAATGACGCAATTAATGGCGCCAAAAATAGTGTCTGAAAGCGATTGTTCATTTTGTGAATGAGTTCACTATATAGTCCACTACATTCATCTCCCTATATAGGGAGTAGGGAGTGATGGGGTGGTTTCGGACACAGCCTCTGATTGCCACTGATCATTCAGTCCCTCACTGATGACGCTGCATCAAGAAACATGCACAAATACGCCATACCATACACCAACTTTTTCCTAGCTACCTTGTCTGTACCCATTAATAATAACAATAATAATTACAAATGTAAATATTTGCTGCTAAATTACAAATTTTTCTTCCCTTCAGGAGGTGTATGGACATATGAACGTTTACAAGAGAAAAACACATCTGTCAGCAAACATCTTGTTTGATAATAACTTTTATTTAATTGCAAAAAAAATGAATTGAAAATTATACAGTGATTCAAATGGAATATACACTCCTGATCAAAATCTTAAGACTTGTGGAAAAATTGCAAGTAGGCTAGTGGCATTTTGTGCTGGTGGATCGTAACCAGGTTGTAAGTAAAGCTTCAAAATGCAAAAAGAAGAAACAAAAACAAAAAACAAAAATTAGACAATTTATTGAAAACTGCATGTAAACTCAAACAGGCTCTTCGTCAACTGATCAAAAGTTTAAGACCATAGCCTTAAAGAGCTCAAAATCCACACTAAAATCTGGCTTTCATGTCATTTTCTGTCAGGCATTCACACTGTCATGACCTCCTGATGGCAAATGCAAAAAGGCTTTCTGGTTTTGAACGTGGCATGATTGTTGTGCTACATAAGCAAGGCCTCTCGCAACATGCCATCGCTGCCAATGTTGGGCGCAGTAAGACAGTCATTTTAAATTTCTTAAAAGATCCTGGGGATTATGGGACAAAAAAGTCAAGTGGTAGACCCCCAAAAAAAATTCACATGTGCTGAGCTGGAGGATCCAACGGGCTGTCCATGAAGATACAGGCTGAGCCTCGACCCAAATTAAGGCCCTTAGTGATGCAGACTGCAGCCCAATAACCATAAGATGGCATCTGCGAGAGAAGGGGTTAAACAGCAAAAATCGTCTTCAAAACTCACATCTCCTCCCATGCCACAAGCTTGCCCGTTTGGACTTTCCAAGGGAGCACCAAACATAGGACACTGAAAGGTAGAAGAAAGTTTTATTCTCTGATGAGAAAATTTTTTTACCTAGACGGTCTTGATGGCTTCCAATGTTACTGGCATCACAAGCAGATCCCACTGGAGATGTTTTCTACCCGGCACAGTGGAGGAGGATCCATCATGATCTGGGGTGCTTTTTCCTTCAATGGAACAATGGAGCTTCAGGTTGTGCAGGGGTGTCAAACCGTGGCTGGCTATGTGGAGATGTTGCAGCAGGCATCCATCATGACTGAGGGCACTCGTCTGTGCGGTGATGGCTGGGTCTTTCAACAGGACAATGCCAGATTCCACAATGCCTGTAAATTGCCAATAAATTGTCTAATTTCTGTTTTTTTGTCTCTGGCTTCTGTTTATTCTTTTTGCATTTTGAAGATCTACTTACAACCTGGGTACGATCCACCAGCGAAAATGCCAATTTTTGTAACTTTTCCACCGGTCTTAAGATTTTGATCAGGAGTGTATCAATAGAGCATGTAAGAGAGTTGATGTAGTGCCTGGTGGGTTAGTTGATGGATGGAGTCCATTGTGTTTGACCTCTAGCTCCCTCTGTAAGTGCTGTAAGAGAAACGACTCAGCAACAGAGGGATGTGGTACTTTTCTCCAGGATCATTGACAGCGAACACAATCTGCAACATAGCAATGATAGTGTGTACTGTCAAGTCCAAGTGGTCAGGATGGTCAACATGAGCTATAGTTATCATATGCATATATAGACAGATTAATTGGCGATACAAGTTCACGTTAGAAAAATAGCGACAGCAGTACAAGCAGTGGGCAGCACAGCGGCATAGTGTTGCCCCACAGCAAGAAGGTCGCGGGTTCGGTTCCCGGCATGGGGCCTTTCTGTGTGGAGTTTGCATGTATCCTCGGGGTACTCTGATTTCCTCCAATCGTCCAAAGACATGCATGTTTAGGTTGATTGGTGACTCTAAATTGTCCATAGGTCTGAGTGTGAGTGTGAGTGGTTGTTTGTCTCTGTCTGTCTCTGTATGTTGGCCCTGTGATGGGCTGGTGACCTGCCAGGGTGTACCCCGCCCTCGCCCTATGTGAGCTGGGATTGGCTCCAGCATCCCCGTGCCCCGGAAACGGATAAGCGGTAGAAGATCAATGAATGAAGGACAAGCAGGTAAATCAGTTGCACAGCTGAAATATTCAGATATAACCACAAAAAAAAACCAAAAAACTTCTCACCTCCACATAGGGGTAGAAGGAGGTCTCTCCCATACTGGCCCAGTATTGAGCCGTCTCAAAATGCATCCTGTACACACCAGGAGTAAACAGATCTTTTGTAATGAGTCCTGGACAGCGTCCATCAGCATTAGTGGTTCTGTTGAAGCAACAGCAGATTGAAGATTTGTGAATTAACTGATTGACCCTGAAATGAAGGCCATTTGTTCAGATTGTTACCCAGAAGTTATCAGGTGCCAAGCGCTGGTGTAGGGGTCCTGTCGATAGAGGCTCAGGGCCATGTTTGATCCCGGGACACCCATCGCAGTGTTCAGCACATGGGTGGAGAGCGGACTGGATGTGCCTGCCATTAATAAGCTCTGCTAAACAGGGAAGTGAGACTTTCAATGGATCAGACAGCAAGATTACTCTTTCATTTTAAAAATTACAAAAGTTAAAAAATTTTAAAATATATATTTTTTCTAGTTATAAAATATTGGTCGATAGAAACTGAACATAGGATTTAACAGTCCTGTCTGTTTCATTTAAAATTAAAATAATTATTTGGTATTTAAGAAACTGGATCGTTGATTGCTCTGGCTCTCTTTCCTCCATAAAATGTCTCCAAAGGCACGAATTTCATGCTATTATATAATTCCATAATCAGTAGGTGCATTACAACACATTATTAAATAAAAAAATATCTGCTATTTTATGTATTTATTCTAAGATTAGTGCTTACCTTATTTCCTGGCAGAATATGACCCTGTATTTGCTGTAGCCTGTTTGAACTCATGTGCACTGATGAATAACATCCAAAGTAGGTCAGCAGTTTTAACAGAGAAGCAGAAGTCATGTGCTTATCTTTCTGTCAACAGAAGCTCTGGTTGTGTAACAAGTTTGTGTTCAGCACTTTGTAGAACTTTGTAGAAAGAGATGATCACAGTGGACTCTTCTGAGGCTCATGAAACCTGATGATACCACTGATCAACAACTGTACAACCTCTTCCAAGTGGATTTCTACAAATGAATTCATTGACAGACACACCCAAACCTCTTATTTAGCTAAATTCTAATATGCATAATTTCGGACTTGAGTGCTCATTTGGACTCAGTTTTGATGTAAAAAACTACTTTGTATTTAATTTTGATTGTGGAGTACTCTTGTGTTCCTTTCTGGTTTGCACGTAACCTAATAACTCAGGTTTCCAGTGCATACTGTCTTTTTATCCCAGTTGTTTTGCCAAGGTATTTTACATATTTTGATTATTTTTAGGACACCTCTCTTCTTAGATACAACTGTACAATAAGTACAATACAAATACTGTACAGTAAAAAAAAAGTGGCACAAATGATAGAAAAAATAGTAAAAGTTAGAAAATACTGTAACTCCAATGTATGCTTTCTTAGCTATATTTACTGGATATGCAGCATTGCTAGGATGGCTTCTTGTCACTAAATAAACTGTGGGGGGTGGACTCTTTAGCAATTTTCAAGACCAGGCTTAAAACTTTTCTGTATGACAACGCTTATAGTTAAAAAGTCAAGGCTCACCTACTCCTTAGCTATGCTGCTATAGGCTTAGACTGCTGGGGGAAGGACTGAGCACCTCTCTCTCGCTCTCTCTCCCTCTCCCTCTCTCTCTCCCCCTTGCATGCGCCGACATACCACTAACCATGTTTCTCCAAAGTCCCTGTTTCTCCCAGTTCTAACCAAGTGTAACTATTTACTAACCACTTTTTCCCCAAACTCTCTGTCTCTCCCAGCTGGTGGTGAATCATCGCTACCCAATGTTCCTGAAATGCCTGCTGCTCCCACATCTCTATGAACTTCATACAGCATAATTTCTATGAACTTCTTGCCACCCCCCCTTGAGCCTGGTTCTGCCCGAGGTTTCTGCCTCTTAAAGGAAGTTTTTCCTTGCCACTGTCACCAAGTGCTTGCTCATCAGGGGTTCTGTTGGATCTTTTTAAATAATTTTATAAAGAGTTTGGTCTAGACCTGCTCTATATGTAAAGTGCCTTGATGTAACTTGTTATTATTTGGGACTATATAAATAAATCTGATTTGATTTGCTCTCAGCAATAAATATAATACGATTTGACCCAGTTTATATTTTCCAAAAGTAAAGGGACATCTTATTACTTCTTTACTTCAGCTTTTGCACAACACTGAAATATTGTTTGGGCAATGAAAACAAGTAGTTATAAGTAGTTATTAGTTACATCCATTTCCTTCATATGCAGCCTGAGCATCTCAGCTTTGTAAGGTTGACCCTTTCCCAGTTCTTTATCTCTTAGAAAATGTGTACTGTAGTCTATAGTCTGTGGTTGAACTTCATGGTGCTCAAGTGACACATAACAGCCTTCAAACTATGGGACAGTAATGCCATGGCCTCTCAGGGTCTCGGGTGTGAGTGCTGAGGAAAAGAGGTGCTATAATTTCAAAGATATCACCAGATCCAGTGGTCCATTCTGTGTTCAAACCAGCGATGTCACTTTTACCATCATTACACATCCTGTGGACACTGCAGTTGAATAATTGTAATGATTGTAGTTGATTGTCTTCATATAGAATTGAAAGAGGTCCTATTTGTGCCATTTATATTATGCTGTGTTCGTGCTATGATCTTTCTCTTGCAATTTAGCCTTTTCAAATAAAAACACATCACAATGAACTGCATTACAGAGTCAGTATGAAAATACATTTACTACTGTGACAATGAGTATTTGCACTTTGCTTGTCTTAACATTGCAAACTAAAAACATGTAACACCATAAGAATTATAATAACATCAGTTTTCTTAAAAAAAAGAAAGAAAATTGTCCTAAAGCAAGATAAAAAAATCAGACAGCTGACATTTACTGTAAAGTTTTACCATAATACACAATATTACACACTGAACTGGGCCTTTGCAAGTGCCAAATACACAGTGAAGGAGAATTTCAACATTCCTCCAATATTTGAAGCAGAGAAACTAGTCTAGTCTAAAGGTATGACATAACAAAGGCAATTGTACAATGTTGTATAGTTCTTTCAGCGAAGCAGCATACTGAAACAAAATAAACATTTTGTCTCCTCTGAGGAATCAGGGTTTTCCAGCCTCTCAACAATGAGTATAATTTGCCTCCCTTTGCTAAATTCTGATATTTTATAAGTATACAATAAAAGAAATGCATTCGTTCACAGTCAACAATTAAGCCAACTTGAAAGATCAAATTTGATATTGTACCCATTACTGCCTTCTCCAGATCCATGGAGCTTATCTTTCATTTTAAAATTAATACACACAATGTCCCAACTTTACCCCTATTCTGAAATTGGCCCAGTATTAAACAATATGTTTACATGATTTACAAGGGCTCATGATTCATAAGTATTTCTCACTTTCATATTGTTTCTGCAATGTCTAATAATTTTCCTTTTAATGTACGACTTTGTTGTCTGTAATTTGGAGAAACTGTTGAAGCAAAAGAAAATTTGAAAGTATACATAGTCTGACACTGCCTTATGCCGTCTGTTTTCAGAATAAGACTTTAATTAAGCTATATAATGTTTTTTCGGAGTACTCCATTGTCTCATTTGACTTAATACATCTATATATGGATAATTATTGGAATAGTGGTGTGTGTACAAAACCACTCACACAGTAGAACAGGGTTACATCAGGGTAAATTAACCTGCTTCCTGTTATATTATTTTCTAAATAGGAATATGCTTTCTTTTTCTTTCAGACCAACCTCACAATTTCCTGGTGACAAGCTCTACAGTGCGTGTCTGTGTGTACATCAGTCAGCTGTGACACAGTTTTTGCTTGACTCCAAATTACAGAAACCAAGCCACCGGGACACAGTTAAATGTATTTTGTTGATCAATATGCATGCCCAATTGGGGAATGAGGCCTTGCATGTTGGCTTGTTGGTGGTTGTTGTTGTTCTCTTCCTCGGTGTTTGGCACTTAATCCACACTTCCTCAGTCTTCTCATTTTCTTTCCTCATATTTCCTCCTCAGGGTCTGAGCTGTGGTTGCTCATCTGTGACAGACAAACAGTGAGAAAAAAACAAAAAAAAAACAAAGACACAATTCATCAAACTGCTAGCTCAAAATGACTATAGTAAAATTTCATTGTATGAGTATAAACTGATTTCTCAGCAGTTGACTATGACTAGGTATCTTGTCTCTGCATGCATCACAAGACAAACAACTGGTTGTTTTGTCAGTATACTTTAAGTTTTTTGAAATTGACCTAACCCTATTTAATTAAACATTTTTATCATCACACTGGGCGAGTGTGTACACCCTGGACAGGTTGCAGGTCCATCACAGGGCCAACACACAAATCAAATCATATTTATTTATATAGTGCCAAATCATAACAAAGTTACATCAAGGCATTTTACATATAGAGCAGGTCTAGACCAAACTCTTTATAAAATTATTTAAAAAGACCCAACAGATCCCCACACAGAGACAGACAGAGATCAACAACCACTCACACTCACTCAGACCTACGGACCTAAACATGATGTCTTTGGATGGTGGGAAGAAACCCACACAGGCATGGGGAGAACATCCAAACTCCGTACAGAAAGGCCCCAGGCCAAGAACCGAACCCATGACCTTCTTATTGTGGGGCAACAGCGCTAACCAGTATGCCTCTGTGCTGCCCTAAAAATTTTTTATTTCATTTAATAATTTCATTTAATTTAATTCTGGACCCTGGACACGTATAAACTTCAGTGGGAGATTTCTCATCTCTAGGTAGACAAAGCACCACAGCTAAAATTTAATGACCATAAATGACTGTTCTGTCTTTGACCTTTTTCATTAATGTAAAAATCACCAGTAGATCTTTTATTCTTTTTGCATATAATCTCATAGTACATTTACCGTGTGGTGGTCATCATTGGGCTCCCTCAGGTCAGGGATCCCCATGTGGATTCGATGGCAGGAGCTGGGTGGAGAGAGGGAGGAGAGAGAATGTTCTGGGCTGCTGGCTGACAGAGCATACAGGGAGCCAGCTGGACTGTCCTCTCTCAGTGCAGACCCTACAACACAGGTTTGGGTGCAGGGAAAAATATTTAGTTTGGAGCTTAGGTTCTGAAAAAAATGTTGGTGGTTTGATCCATGTCCTACTGATAGAAAAAAAGAAGAGGAGTGACAAAATAAAGGACAGATGAGGATATATTGAGGAAGAAACCAGAGACAGCAGAGCTTGATAGTTAGGGCCAGGGGAATCATGCTGAGCCACAGTTAAATTCATTTGAAGATGAAGGTCAAAGTAGGCAAGAGAAGACACACATGGATGCACATATTCCTGCAGGTGTACATCAACAGCTGCTAAACTGCAGAAGCCACAGCCGTGGCTCTCTTTTTAATAAATTGTCAATTATAGTCAGACTGATGTTATGAATCTAAGTTCAAGGTTGAGGCAGTGTCTTGTTTTTTTCTGTTTTGTTTAGTTTTTTTTTTTTTTTTTACAAGAATTTTTGGTGTAGTAACAACTGAGGACATTGTGTTCACAGTGATGTAAATTGTATTTCAGTGTATGATCAGCTTTAATTAAGATTGGAATTAAAACAATTTAGTCAGTAAGGATAAAGTTTTGTTCTGCTCATTTCCTCAACTGGTAGTTACTGCATTGTGTCTGAGTGTCCACAGGAGGGCAGCAGCAGCTCTCAGCTCTGTGCACTCTGATCTGCTGTCATTTTCATTCCCTCAGTACTATTTTTTCATGGGCTTCATTCAGTTGTTTCAACCTCTTTTATTTGTTCAGCATGATTCGAGCTGATTTTGCTTTTGATTCAACTGTTTAAAAAGAAAAATGCCCTGATGGGAGGAAAATAATTGATTTGTTAGGTATAAAAGGAAGGGCTCCATTGGTGCAAAACACTCTCATCCCCCAGTGCCCTGCGGCACAGACCCTGAATTGTTTTGCCTGAGGTTGCAACTGGTGGAGCTAATCAAGCAGAAACCTGAAAAATGCATATTACTGGAGTCCAACTTAAAATTTTTTTGATGTGGGAACAGATTATCTATCATTCATCCTCACGCCCACTGTCTTCTTGAATGAGCGGCTCACCTTTGTGGTCATTCCTCTGTGTGTCCATCCTGTCAAGACTGTCAAGCAGCCCATCGATTTGTGTCTTTATCAGAGTCAGCTCCTTTTTAATCACCTGCAACTCCTCCATGCCCACTGCAGGGACAGGGAGAGAAAGTGTGGGTGTAAGGGACATTAGGGAAAGTACACAACCTGAGAAAAATCCTTCATGAGATTTTTAATAGAATAGTTTAACCTTTTGTGGGAATTCATTTATTCCCTCTGAAGATTGATAACATAAATACCACTCTCATATCTGCATGCTTCACACATGTAGCTGAAGTGAGCAGCTTATTAGTTCAGTTTAGGATAAGGATTGAATACAGAAAGAAACTGACTTCATCCTCAAAATCAGCAGTCAACAAAATCTACCTGCCAGCTCCTGTGATGCCACTGTTTTTATTCTAAGCTTTATGCCATCTGTCTTCTGGCTGCAGGTTTGCATTTTCCATGCAGAAAATACAATGGTATCAATCTTCTGACTTAAATTCTCAAAATAAATGTCAAACCATCACTTAAAAAATAAATACTGCTATGCTGCTGCGAAGGATGAAAGATGTATGCAGAGTAAACTATTGGGTATTTTTAAATAAAATCATTATTATTATATTCTGTTATGAATTACTTGTGCAGCATGTAAAGGATTTCTTTGCTTCACTGACTTGCCAATTTGAGAATTAGGTGGAAAGCAGTCCTGGTGTGAATGCAGTTAATTTCTCTCACTGGACCATTTAGCTGTTTGAACCTCTGAGAAACAAGCCATGTGTGAAAACTGCAAACAGCATATTTCTTTTTTTGATCGCTTTATACTGAAAAATAATTGGCAAAAGATCAAAACAGCCTACAGTCTCCAGCGCATGAAGCACCTGCACAGTAGCTGAGTCTTCAGATACATTTGCTGTATTAATTTAAAGGCAGAGTTGAACCACTCCATTTATGAAGTTTAGGCAAATTGTGTAAACCTGCAATGAGTGAAAACTAACCTATATATTTTCTCTTCACAAAACAGCTTTGAGCAGCTTTAGTTCAGTGAAATCTCACTTGTTGTCCAGTCATGTTACTCACACTTGGCTGTGGTGGAACTAGTGGAGTGTGCTCTGGAGGTTTTGGAGCAGGTTCTGTCTCGACTGCGTCTGTGTCCAGAAGCATAAGAGGAGGACGAACGGGATCGCTTGGCCAGACTGGGTCCCAGGTGTAAAGGAGAGCGGGATGCTGGCACACGCTGGTAGTCATACACCCTGGAAATACAGAGGATACAGTTTTTAATAAAAAAAAACTTTAGTAAACACTGCTCATGCAGCTAGTCTTGCTTTTATTGAAGCAAGGAAGGTGGTGGGAAGTGTTGTTGTTGAAATCCCACTGAAAGGGAGCATCATCAGAAGATGCTAGAAACAATGCAATCAGCAACATATTGATGAAAATGACTGAACATGGGCATGGATAGACAGAGATCATAATTATACAGCAAGTAGTTTGAACCAACTAAAGCCTCGACAAATCTTTAAATCCATCTACAGGTGGTGAGTGTATACTCACAAGGCTTTAACTAGGCCTGACCTTTATGGGTTTTTTCAGTGTGTGTGGGCAGGGGGGTTCTCTAGTTCAGAGTATAAGTTGCACCATGAAAAACAGGAATCAAACACCTGGTCAGGTTGGTGTTGTTTACTTGGTTATATGACACAATAAAAAATATGTAATTTCAAGACCTGAACACCTTGTGAATTTTAAATTGGATAAAAGTCTTGTATTTATTTAACAGCGTTTATTCAGTAAAACATACTTTTCTTTCTATTTCTTTAAGTAAAATCAGGAAAATGCCTGTGTGCCAAAACATATGTATCATATTGGCAGAAGCAAAAACATACACCTAGCTCGAATAAAGAAGTGGTACAGGTTGGAAACTGTAAAGAAAGAATGGATAAGTACACCGGGAAGAGGAGCAGCTGTTCAAGCATTTGAGGGATAAATATGGATGTTGTTAGTATGTGTTCATTTGTCTTTTTAGTTTCTATCTCTGTTTCTTGCTCTCGGTTGTGCGCTGGCATTGCCTCGTCCCTGTGGACAGTTCCATGTTTCTCTTACTGAATGTAATTGGTTCTGTCAGGGCCAATCAATAGCTCCCCACCGAGCTAGTAGTGCCGGTGACAGTCACAGTCAAACCCTATAGTTGTTAAAAAAAAACAACACTGTGTGTGTTTGCACGTGTGTGGGTCTGCTTAGAAATACAAATGATGTTATGATGGACTGACCCAGGTGAAACACAGCAATATCACCACAGCTAACTAATCATCACTGGGAAAGGCTCTGATAGGGTGGGACCAAAAACAAACAGAAATCCTAAATGATTTTACTGAGGTTTCTGTGCTGTTGTAGGAGCCATAGTTGATCAACAGATTAAGTGTCCTGGTTGATAAAAACAACCAACAGAGTTACAAATTTGTCCACAGATGCAGAATAGACAATGGGGCTCTGAGGTAACAGCAGTCCAACAGAATCTCATCACTCTCTGGCTATATCTGGATGAGGGACAATCTGAACACAGCCTAAATAGTTTCTGCAAAGCCAGGAGAGGGAAAAGCTCCTCTGCTGTACATTACAAGCCAGCAACGGGGAGGCAAGCTGTCAGCTGCAAAGACTTTGAGACAGACAATAATGTAGATTTACTGATTGAGCTGTTACCCTGTCAGTAGAGATGCAGGTCGGCTTACTGAACGGTCTTCTCTGGTTGTTTTCTGGTGCATTATATTACCCTGAAGGGATTTCTACACTGACTGTGTTTGTAGCACATCCGCACTACACACACAGCCAAGCAGGTATCACAGTGTCATATAAGTATGAAGTGTATTAGGCCACCATAAGTGTGTAAGATTAGACACTTTAAGCACTGTCCATGCGTGGAGACACAGAGACCAAAGACTTATGTGAGTTTATAGTCCTTTAGAGCAGTTTGCAGGGGCATATAGACAATGTGTTGTTACACCGGCTTTGAAGTGTCATCTCAGAGAATGGGAGCTCAGACAAAGAGAGACTGCAGACGAGTGAGGATTACAGAAAAGTGTGGGAGTGTGAGTGAGAGAGAGAGTATTTGTCTCTGTGGATTAGACCCCACACGAAAAGCAGCTTTGTTAGCTCGATCCCGTTATCTGTGTGTTGAAAGACACTTTTCTTTCTTGTTTGCAAAAGAGGACGGTGGACAACCCCCCTCCCCCAAAAAAAACCCTGTAATTTCTCTCTTCCGAACGCAAACAACAAACAAACAAACAAACAAAAATGCACACGCAGTCTCCATTGCACTAGGAGCCAGAGGCAAACAAACACACACAGCTGTCAGTGGTGCTAGCCAGAAAAATGGGGAATAATCATGCACTGTGTTAAAAACAAATTAAAAATCCGTGGCAAGTGTTCCCCCTGAGCAAAGACAGAAAAATGCAGAGCAAAGCAAACTTAAGAAAAAAAACCAACAAAGACAGAATGACAGTTAATACTCAGAGCAACAGAGCATTGATAAGTAGGAAAATGCAATGGAATAAGGCGTGTGTGTGCATTTATTCAGATGTGCTGATTGGTGTGTTTATGAGTGAGGTCTTGGGGATGTTGAAAAGTCCCCAAGTAATTTCAGTGAAGGACCAATAACACAGAGCACAGTGTAACTTCTTCATCCACGTAACCACTGCAATGAACTTTCTGCTGCACGCAAAACTGTATCCTCCACATTCTAACACAATGCAAACTGAGACCCACACAAGATGCTTAGTTTTATTGTTTCATATATACACTATTACTACAAACCTGAATCTGAAGTGACAACAGCTTATAACCTGTGACATTTTTTTTATAACAGAGAGAGTCATGTTAGTCATTTGTATTATCATTTTAGAAAATCCACTTTTGGTCAAAAATGGCAAGTCATGATGAAAGAGTCTTTTGGTGAATCTTATTTATTTATACATATTTTTTTCATTTTTGGCCAGTCCTAGCTTTCATATGCCTTCAATTTAGTTGAAGGCACCTATGTCAATAAGGAGAGGTGAGCTGGTGTAGTTGCTTGTGGTGATCCCTTAATAAGACACATTATTTGTATATTATTGTGAATTCCTTCTACGTCATACAAGGAAGGTAGGAAAATTATAAAATACATTACACATTGAGTTAAACTCTGAAAGTTGATGTAAATGTATCACTTCATAGGATGCTACATCATGAACCCAGACTCCAGGGTGTGGTAAAGCGGTCACCTGTATATGCATGAGGAGATATAGATTTTTAGACCGTATGTACACACACTTTGATGCGTGTAGGTGTATGAATTGGATGAGTGAATTCCTGCCTGTCGAGTATTCACGGGCAACATTGTAAGCAAAGACTGGAAGATTGACAGTTGGGTGACAGCCAGTGATGGAAAATGGAGGCTACTGGAGACAGGACGGATGAAGAATCCGCTTTACCCTCATCCCTTTTAGCCTCTTGTGACACACAAACAAGCAATTAAGGTGTGTGAGCAGAATGTCCTGACAGTACCTGTCATAGTAGTCCTCGTGATAGCTGTCGTAGTCCAGGTCAAACTCAGATCTACAGGAAGGTGGCAGGAGAGAGACAAAGAAAGAGGAGGTGGTTAGTTTGTCAGACCTTCATGCTGATTTTACTTGGCTGTCACATATTTGTCATAACAAACAGTTAAAAATC
Source organism: Remorina albescens (assembly GCA_034769265.1). Taxonomy (NCBI): domain Eukaryota; kingdom Metazoa; phylum Chordata; class Actinopteri; order Carangiformes; family Echeneidae; genus Remorina; species Remorina albescens. The sequence goes on from CM068479.1 coordinate 4,097,037, forward strand.
AATTGGTGTGTTGATGTGCAAAAGATGTGTGTGTGTTGCGGCAGAGGTTTTATGGTGCAATCACTTCTTCTGGAAAAAAATACAGCATTCATGATCTCCAGCCAGCTGGAAAAAGACATTGGATTTGTTCTGCTGCAGCATCAAAGGTCGTAAAATCCATAGAAATAGTTTCATTCCTAAACTGTACTACCCACTGAACACCTCCATGTTTGGATTTAGGTAGGAAAGCTGTGAAGTAAGTGTGTGTGAGAGAGAGAGAGAAAGAGAAAGGCAGGTGAGTGATGTGACAGGAGTGAACTTGTATGGGCTGGTAGGATGGTGTGTCCTTTTGGAACAAACCTGAGGAAATGCAGGAGAGAAAAGTGACACTAAACCCGAGTGTGATCATATTCTGGTGTGTTATACCTCATCATTCCTTCCTAATCCTCACACAGTCGCTAATAATCCCTTCATGTTGCTCACCCTCCCTCTACCTCCCTTTGTCTCTCTCTCTATCTGTCCCATGTCATTCTTTCATTTGTCTTTCATGCTTTCCCTCTTTGTTTAAACTGATCTCAGTCGGTCTATTTCTCTCTAATCAATAGTACTTATAGTTCATTTCAGGTCAGTTAAATTAATTTCAACTCAAATTTAATTCAAAAGTTTTATTCACAAGATAAGCACAAAATCCCTGCTTACTGTTCTCCCATTCAAGATGTGATGGATCAGTATATCATCAGGGTTTAATCACCTTTTCTTCTTCTGAATAGTATTTTTTGGCCTCCTGGGACCAGTGGAAACAAGTCAGACATGTTTGCGTATGCCTGGGAAATATCGATTTGACACCATTAGTCACAATGTGCTGAAGTGCTACAAAAACCAATGTGGTCTATCTCATCTGATTATTAGCAGCCAGTGGTAAGGTGTGATGAGGTGAGATACATTGCTGGATATGAACGTTCTTTTTTTCCACAACTTCTGAGCATGCAAGGGAAGGCAACACCAGAGAAGCAGACAGGATAAGCAATACTAGCTCACTCTCCTCTCCGATAAAGACTTTGTAACCTTTAACTTTCATCCTTCATAGATTTCATCAAATCTCTTTCTTTGTTGTTGATTTTATATGACAGCATATTTTATACTTTTCATCTTATCAACTCTCATGCTCTTTACATACATCACTGAGTTAATATGAATGTTGAATCATAAATACAATGTCCTTTATTGTGTAGAGATAAAATGTCACTAATTATGTGTCTAAACATGTACAGTATATTGATGCATTTGATTTAGTGAAGCTAAATCTGTGACAGGTGATCAGTGTGTATGCTTAGCACTATATGTTTGCTACTTGTGTTTGGGGGGGGCAGCAGGGTCACTAAAGGCTAATTAATTTATTTTCATAATTTCTCAAGTGCCAAGGCAATCCATTGGATAAGACTGGCTATAAATCATCTCAGCCTCAGCATGCCTGAGCGTGTGTTTGTGTGTGTGTGAGTGAGTGAGAGAGAGAGAGACACACACACAGAACGACTGTGAGAGATTAATTATTAGAGATGTAGTTCAATTGGTTTAGAGCTGTGCTTGACTTTTGTTTCTTTTAACATGTTCAATAAAATTTGATTCATCATTCATCTTAAAGTTTAATATAGCAAATATGGTATAAATTATGGCAGGATTTGAGCAGGTGCCTGAAAATAACTACGTTTAAAGAGACGGGGATAAACTTGATGTAGTGCTGGATTTAGCAACAGAAGAAAATCAGCAGCTAAGTTTAGGCTGTCCTCATCTGAAAAGCTTCCAGATTGTAGCTACAACAGCAAAATGTGGCCAAAATGGAAATCCAACCCTTCATCAGTCTGAAGTGACTTTTCACCTTTGAATGTATTTGAAAGTAAATGTTGAGTTTGAGTTGGAGAAGACTCAATATTCCTTTGCAGCAGCTAATGACGAATTGACCTTTTTTGGTACATATGGTACATATATAGACTCATCATTATGACTCCATGAGATGAGATGTGCAAACATACACATTACTTTCAGATATGTTACTCACACAATTCATTAAGGAAGTATAAAGCACACTTGTTATCAGAGAAGCAATTAGTTCCAGTTATTTTCTTTAAACACCTATTATGTTGTTTCTTTCTGTCTTTCTCTCTCTCTCTCTGTCTGTTTCTAATCCAAAAATGTGATGTCATTGATTAAAAAAATTGGATGTTTGACAATTTGGCTATCCCTTTTTTATCCCTCAATCAGGTCTGTGGGTTTCAAGTAGAACCACTCAGACACTGTAGCCAGTGAGTAGTAGTACCAGGCCCGGGAACTGAACCGAACCCCTTGTTGTGGGGCAAAAGAGCTAACCACTATACCATCGTGCTGCCCGAAATTGCATTAATCTCATTGAATAATCCACAACTGGATTTGTTTCTATTCCAAATCAAGTTTTATTCCGACTACAACCTGATTTACTACTTCTGGTAGTAAAATCAAACAGCAATGGTTACAAATCTCACACCGTCTGCATCCCACCAAAGAAATACACTACAGAAAAGAAAGAAAAACTGAAATCGGCAGCACATGGAAAAACACTATCCCCAGCATGCAGTTGATGCCTTTGGAAATTACGCATATTTGACATAATCACCTGTATCAAACTACTTTAATTCATTTATGAATATAGAGGGAAAATGTTTCCGTGTACAGAACCCCCCAGGATGCAGCTGTGGCAGCAGATTTATGAATGTTCTGTCAAATTGTGATTTAATTCTTTACCAAACTATCTTAAATCTGTTGCTTAACAGATTAAATATTATTATTATCAAACTATAGTACATTTTAATATATTGTAAATTCAGTTACTTTGGTATGAAGGTACTGTGGGTACACGTAAACACAGAAACGCTGACAACATGACACAGACAAAAACAAATTGGATTACTGTGCAAAAAAACTGTGCATTGGATTTTTTTACTTGAGAAAACTGCACTTGGGTTCATGGATTGACAATTACAGGAGGGGCAGAGGGAGAAAGAATGAAAGGGAGCAACCATGGGACATTAAGGGCGAGTATGATTAAGATGAAAGCACAGACGCTTTGATGGGTGACGAGGGGAAGATGAAGGGAGTGCTGGCAGCTCGTTCTCCCTCTCAGACACTCTCGAAGGACAGACTCAAAGCTAATCTACTCCCTCTTACCCTTTCATTTAATCACTGTCGCTGTTATTCTCTTCATTTCACTCACATTCATAATTACTTCCAGTCTTCACTGTTTTTATTTCTTCATAAATCCCTTGAGCGATGTTCCATTTACACTCGTCTATTCTCAACATAAATATGTATGTAACTCAAATACTGGTAGGGACAATTCTGTCATCCTAATATATACTGTACAAACTACTCTTTTTCTGACACATATAATAATGAAATATATTTTATATGATATAATTGGTATGAATCATTCATTCATTCATCTTCAACCGCTTATCCGTTTCCAGGTCGTGCGGGTGCTGGAGCCAATGCCAGCTCACACAGGGCGAGGGCGGGGTACACCCTGGACAGCTCACCAGTTCATCAAAGGGCTAACATACAGAGACAGGCAGAGAGCAACAAACACTCACACTCACACTCAGACCTACAGTCAATTTAGAGTCACCAATTAACCCAGACATGACGTCTTGGTTAAGTAGTATGGACGGTGGGAGGAAACCGGAGTACCGGGAGGAAAGCCACGTAGGCACGGGAAGAACATGCAAACTCCACACTGAAAAGGCCCCAGGCCTGGGAACTGAACCTGCAACCTTCTTATTGTGGGGCAGCAGCGCTAATCACTCTGCCGCCGTGCTGCCCCAATTTAAAATAATAATCATTTATCTCTATTTATAATCAGCTACACACTCCTATTTTCTCTGAGTTGGGTCTCAACGAAGACATAAACTACACGTGTCAGCTGTCAGAGCCCTTTACTGCTTACACTAATGTAACTATACCATCCCTCTTGTTCCCTTGAAGGCAATATTGCAAATCAATGAACAAGACCGTTTTGATTTTTAAGTAGGGTAATACTGAATTCGAAGATTTTCTTGTCCGTTTCTTGATCTTTTTTGTATATTACTCTACATATCTATCTGGTTCTGATTTCTTCTCTGTATATTAATGTCAGTATAAAAGTATCTACAAAATTCTAAAAGATTTAATAATTACTACTTAACATGGCAATTTTCATGTTAGTAACATTGGACAAAGGGTGTCTTTAATATTTCCCGAGAAGCCATTTAAACATTCACGCTCTACTGCTTTAATCAATGACATGTGCTGGAAGGGAGCTGATCAATAACACATCACTATGTAATCTGCTCCTTGATATCTCTTACTGCTTTGCCCACTGGTCTGCATCATCTAGATATACTGTAGGTACTGCAAGGTGGTGATATACAGCTAAATGCCAAAGTATGAGATGTACTAAAATAATGGCAACTGAAGAAGCTCATAAATTCATATCATGAGGTTAAACAATGGCACAAGGGCAATTTATACAGTCTGAAAAATGGAGGTAGAAAGATAAGCTTTATGCTTCAAGTTGCACTCATTGTTCCTCATTTAAGTTTAAGTAACCCTGAATGGCTGGCAGCCCTTAAGGCATGATTACAGTTACACTGTCAGGCAGAGAAGCTGAGGAGCGCTGATGTATCAATAAGGTATGGGCAATAGCACAAGGGCCAAAAGCAGTTCATATCAGACAACAGGCATGCATCAGGGAACTGGGAGCTTGAGAAAGTGCCCCACGAGAGAAAGATGTTCACCTTTTCGGTTATTCATCCACCAGAATACATGCCTTATGTATCATTATAGATGTACTATAGCTCTCAAACAAGAGCGGATAAAATAAAGGGGACTGGGAAAGTAATGGTGGGTGAGTGGGACGTTTATTAAAGAGACAAGGACGACAGGGAGAGACAGAGGGATGAGTCAGACTCTCCCACAGCTGTCTGGTTGTGGACATTCCTAACTGATGCCGTGGGCTTGAAGGATCAGCCAGCAACATGGCATGGCCCAGCAGTGCATGGTTACTGTTTGATTAGCCCATCAGCTGAAGACTACCAGAGAAATTATGAGCAGGCTTTTTAAAAAGTTTGTGCCAGTGTGCCAGAGCAGTGCCAGCTGATCAAAAACTGAATTACTGTACATCAATTTGACACAATTAAGGCAAGTATGACAGTGGTTTTAAATCTTTTTTTCTCACAAGGGATAGAACACAGTTTCATGGCAGTTTGTAACCATTAAACTTTAATATCCACAGCAACTGGAGAGGTTCGAGGGACTGAGGAAAGGAGAGGAGGGGAGAGGAAAGGAGAGGAGAGGAGAGGGCAGGAGAGTGTCAATTGCCCTGGACTGTCTAAGCAAAAGATTAACATAATCTCCCTTTCAAATCAAATGGTGTAACAGGTGTTTACTGCGATTAAAAGCCGTAAAGTGGTTCCATTAATTGCTCATTTAGCAATCTTGCAGGACTGTTTATGTTTTGTTGTCAAATGTTTCTGGTCTGCTTCAGATTTGGTTGCCCTCTCCTTCACATAATATGTCACTGTGTATACAGCTGTGTAAGTGTGAGGTACTGTATGACTGCACAACATACATGTGTGCATATGTAGATAAGGTTGGATTTAGCTCTGTGTGTATGTGCTGTAGAAATGTGTTGACTGAATGTGCACTAATCCTCCTGGAGGCAGAGTGTTTGTAGTGGGATAAGTCCAATTCTTTTGCATGACTTAAGACCATCTGCACGCAACTCAACACATCATGAAAAGAGCAAATAATGCAACTTTATTTAGATTTTTGTTAACTTTGACAAAGTTTTTTGAAATGAGGCTTGTTGTTAGAACTTCTGAAGGATTGACAGTTGGCCTGTCAGGAAAAGCGGTGCACGCACTTCTATGCACTTGTATGTATGTGGTTTTGCTACAGGAGGGCCAACTGCTTGAACTCTGCATCATCCATCAAAACCTCAAGATCTTGCTGGGAGCAGTAATTGGAAATTTTAGAGTTCAGGCTATTTAGTGCTAATTAACAGCATTACACAGCGGTAAGGTGACAAGTGACACCCACAGACCTCTCCCCCATCACCCATTCCCATAAAGAGGATGTAGATATCAAGACTCTTCCTCTAATGGGGTGACTATTCCTGCCAAAACCAACTGAGGGCACAAAGTTAAAAGGTTACTTGAGCCTGTCTGGAGAAATTAATCCTTCCAGCCCGATTAAGTCCGCCTAGCCCCTGCATTACATTCATGTCCTGAACTGTGCTGTTGTCCTGAAATTAGTGATAAATTATTATAAATATATATATAATATAAATTATAATATAAATAATAAAAGCTAAAAGTCATTTCAGCTCAATTGCTTGAAGGGCAAAGCAGCACGGTAACACAGCTAAAATTAACTTCTTTGTTTCCTACCAAAAGAATGTAAAAAAGAGGATTCACTTTCATGAAAATACTAAGGCTTTGAGTGTGTGTGTGTGTGTGTGTGTCGGCATGTCTAATTAGACTTAGTCATCCTGCCAAACAAATCAAGTTCTCTCCTCGGACAGAAGAGAGGATCCGAACATTTAGGGGATATTGAGAGCATATAAAAAGCTGCCATTCCAAAAGGCCCCCAGAGGAGCCGTTGGTGGTTTTAACTATGATCGACAGGACTGACATTTACTGAGTCAACTTCAGACTGCAGTCTGTGATCCTCGCTGGACAAAACCTCGGCTAACAGCAGCCTTGGTCTGTCAATAACCTCCTGATATCTGCCTCATTCTTGTAAAGACAGAGATTGAAAGAGGCAGAGAACTCAAAAGTGAAGAGACAGAGACGTGTTACAGACAATGTGTGGGACAAGTATACAACTTTAAGCCATTGTGTTCAGACCAGAGAAAAACTTAACTGAGTCTGTCTGAGTCCAAGGAAGGAGCCATTAGCACAACTTTAAGCAAAAAACTGTGGAGACTTTATGTTAGGTAGAATTCATTTCCTCATTCCACTGGCTTCTTTCCTCTATGTGTAAACATTATTCATTATTTCCAAAGTGCTCTGCTTTCACTGTCGATCCAGTCCATCCAAACCAGCTCACTCCATTTTAAGACTGGAGACTGTACTGCTATCCCATCGTGTGAAGCCATTTGTTAATTCTTTTCATGTTTTGACACATTATGTGGCTCTAAGATGAACTTCTGGCCAACCAGTTTGTTCCAAGAGAGTGTGTTCCAATACTATCTTTGTATGAACATGAGGTTTGTAAAATACCAACTAAAGTTGAGTCACCTGCTGCAGAAATGCATTAACTTTCAAGGCCTCATTTATTTCAATGCTGCACCAAAGCTGGGGCTGACATGATGAAATGAGGATTGCGTTCTTAAACATTTACACGGTTTTTCAGTTTTTGGTCAATTTACCTTTATTCAGGATTATTTAACAGAATTTGAAATTTGCATTGTGGAAAATGTTGCTTCCAATGATACCCCAAAAGGGGTATCATTAGAAATCTAATTTTTCTACACTGTTCATGTCATACTAACAACCCTTTTAAAGGGTATAGTTGCATTAAGCCATAATTGGAAATGTTACAGATAACTGACTAAATGACAGCCTAAAAACATACTAATATGTATTTTTACTAATATTTCTAAGGTGAGCAATTTGAACAAGTCAATTTTAAAGACATTCTGTATAAAATGCGAGCAAGTGCAATTTTTTTAATGTCAAGCAAACTGGTTCAGGGTTCTCTTTAAAATGATATTGAAAGAAGACTACAGGCTGACAATAATGGTGAGAGTTGAGAGAGAGAGAAATGGATGGTTATTGGATAAAAGCGTGATTATGGGAGCAAATGTGTGTGTGTGATATTTGAAGGGCATTCATCAGAAGGTTCCAAAGGTTAAACTGCAGGACTAAGTGGAGTAGAAAGCTGCAGGGAGGTGACTGTGAGGTGTGCAAGTGGATGAGCCTCTCATGGAGGCCATATGTCAAAAAAAGAGGTCTGGCCTGCTTTTACTGAAGCATTAATTAGACTAAGTTGGTCATCACAGAGTCTGTGCATTTTGGCACTGTGGCAGGAGGAAGGCCAAGGCACAACATGGTGTCTTCCTAATGGTTCATCTTCAAAGCTGCATGTATCAAGATCAGCCTTTGATTCATGGGAGGAGTTGATTTTCAGATTTTTGATTCAACAGAAAATGTACTTTTCATGGATGAAATTTTGTATTAAATTCATATTGCATGCTTCAGATTTTTGGAGTGTGACTATTTGGTTTCATGAGTGTGTGTATTAGCCTGGTTTTCTCATTGTACGGCTGAGGGTTACTGGGGGTGACTGATGCATGATAATTTTTACTGGGACATGCAGCTACTTGCGTCCATTAACGCACATTTTTTGTCAAGACTTGCCCTGTCTTCTTTGTGTGTCACTTCCTGTTTTATTTTGAAACTCACATTCTGTCTCGTTTCAGGTTACCTTACTTCCTTGCCTTAATGTGCCTCACCTGTATCAGTCTAATCACCTCCCCCTGTCTATATATACCTCACTTCACCCTTCTGTTCTTTGCCAGTTTAATGTAGCATGTTTCACGTTCCAGCACTCCTTGTCATCTCTTGTGTTTGTGGTTTTCAACCCTGTTTGGATTATTTGGTCTCATCTTTTGCCTCTTCCCTTTGTGCTTCTGCTGTGTGGACTGACTACTCGTGTACCAAACCCAGATTAAAGCCTGCTGAACTGATCTCTGTGTCTGAGAATCATGCTTTCAGGTCCTTTCCCCGTGCCTGTACATTCCATATTTTTATATACTCACACATTCCCTCTTTTCCTCTTTGCTAACCCCCATTACCCTTCTGTGCTGACAGGGAACTTTTCCAGTCCAGGCAACAGAAAAGGCTCTCTTGCTGCCTCCCAAGTACTGAAATGCCCCCACCCCTCTCCTGTTCTGCTGCACTCTCTTGGACCCCCAGTGCCTACACAACTCCCTTAACCCCTATCTCTCCGTCATCAGAATGATTGAGTTAATTTCCATGCGCTCTCATGCTGGTTGTCCTCTATAAAGTTGCTGTAAGCTTCAGTGACCACAATCCTGAACAAACATAAATGGGGACAGTGGCCACTACATAGTAATCTCATCACACTTGAGTCTACAAAGAATACCAAATATCTTGAATAGCAGCCAGCTGATTTTTCATTGGCTCGTAACTTTGTGAGAACAGACATTTAGCGGAAGCTGTCCAGTGTGAGTCAACTGCTGAATTCTTCCACTCTTGGCTAGACTTTGCAAGTGTTTCCAGAAGGTGAAAGTCACTTTTGAACAATTGTTTTTATGGTTTTATTTCTTACTGGGCCTGGAGAGGCAGGTTGCTCCCCTAAGATGACTGACTGTCTAAATGCTAGACAGTATTGATTGTCTCTCCTCAGGCCTTTCACACAGCCTTGCTGAGGACACATTAAATGTGTAATAAGTCATTAAGAGCTCCAGGCCTCAAATCTCACCTGTGTAGCTTAAAATATCTTGACATATTGTCCTCTGAGAAACTTTATTTTTTCAGTTAGCCTCTGGTTGTGTACTGATGCCTGGGAAGAGGGTGTAAGAGAGTGTGAGTGTGTTTGTTTATGTGCCTGTGTCTATACACCATACCATCTCTGTACTGTGCTGAACACTGGGGAGCATGTGTCAGTGTATGGTACACGCTGAGACATTGAATCTGTGTGCCTGTGTGTGTGTGTGTGTGTGTGTACAGGGAGCAGGCTCGTCCTCTCACTGCCCTGGGGGCTCAGAGCCCATTTCCTGTTGTGCAGTGTGATAAGTTTCCCTGTCAGATTCTCCCAGCACCACTATATTTCTGATAAGCTCCACTGCTAGTTTTCCCGACCTCTGGCACAGAGATCAATTTGAGATTGATTCAGAATGCCCTGCTGGGCCGAGCTGGAAGATCAATTTGAGATGGATTGTTCACGCCAGGGGGCCAATGACACGCAGCGCAGTGCTCACTTGCTTTCCCTCCTTTGCTTTCTTCACCCCTCACTCTCCCTGACTGCTGTTATTTCTCTCTCTCTTGCTGCATTTTTCTCTTTTATCTACTCCTCTCAAATTCAATTGTTTCACACATGTCCTCTGTGCCGCTGATACTCCTTTTTGCACCCTGCAAGTTTTCACTCTTTTGCATCAGACCTTATTCATGCCTCCGTTCCTCCCTCTCCCACCTGCTTCCCTTGCTCCTCTCCTCTCAGCATAGAGTAGGCAGTAGGGATAGAGATGACTTCATTAGCAGGGGGACCAATCCCTGTAGAGGCATGAGCCTGAAGGACAGGAGAGATAACTCATCTAGCTTGGTAATATACTGGGCCACAGAATATAAAGTAACACACACACACACACACTGAAATTGCCAGGAAAAAATAAAAAATCTTAGTTGTGGTCATTTGTGTTATGGTGCCCCGAGCTACTGGTGTCACCACTGTTGGCTCATGACCTTATCACTACAGAAAATCATGTCACAGCTGCAGCTAAGATGTCACTTTCTCCCTTTTTTCATTGCTCTCTTTCTATCCACCCATCTCTATCTTCACTAGCTCTCTACAATCTCAGAGGCTTTAGCAGTGGCCCCCAAAGGCCAGCAGGTGCACTCCCTTCCCTGCTCTGCACAAAATGACCTTTTCCCCAGCAGTACATCCACCTCTGACTGCACTGACCTTTACCTACAGCATAGCCCCTGTCATCTCTCATAGGAATGGACTGAACACAGCACAATGTCTGGTCAACTGTGCAGAGAGAGCCAACAAAGGACAAAGGGAAAAGCTGGACAAAATAGCAGTTCCACTTTAAAGTTGATTCAGAAGTGACAGAGGCAGACAGAACAGGTTATAGTGAAAACTGAGCTGATTTTGTACATGGCTCAAAAAAACAAAACAAAAAAACAAACAAACAAACAAACAAACAAAAAACAGCTCCTTGGTGATATACTTGTTGTTCAGGGTCCCTCATTCACTTACTCAGAGAAGAGATAGTGTATGAGGGCACTACAAAGGCTGACGGGTACAGCAAGCTTCAAACAAACTAGAACACGAGCACAGTGTCATGTGATTACTGTATGTTAAAAGGGAACTGTTTGTTGTGTAGCTGCTTCAAATGGTGATGCTCAAAGACAAAGGCACCGTAAAAAGTCTTTCAACATGGAGAGAGGTTGGAGAGTGTAGTTGTGCTCAAGATACAAGTTCAACTTCTGAGTAGTTTTTCTCTTACTGGCCCCTCAGTAAGGGGATTGGGAATGTTAGATTGTTGGCTTCGGTTACTGGAATAAGATATTGATTGATTCAGTAACCCAAATCAGAAAGCCGTGGGGGTTCAACTGCTGTTGGCTCATCTCACAAGTACTTAAAACATACTAATCCCTTTCCCTGTGCAGGAGCATTTTTATTTAGATCACCATTTTATACTATTAAAATCCGGAAGTGAGTGAATATAGAACAAATAAAAACTCAAATAAAATCACTAACCCTCCGCTACAATGAGAGATATTACGATTTTGATTTCTCAGGCCACCTTGACGACTGATAACTGTCTTCTGTCACTCTCCGTCTGTTTTCATTCACAATATTGAACATCAGACTAGAATTTTGCTGAGTTGGGAATGAACTATGATGTTATTCATTTACACAAAGAGTGCATACACTTCATACTTGTTTTACAATTAGTGATAAGAGCTAATTGGCCATTTTACATACGAAATGGCCCGGACAACTTTGCAACTCAGAATGAAAGCACAGATATATTAGCTACACAAATTGTAAATTCCCTCCACACTTCATTTAATCTAATTTTACCAAAGTGCAAACACTGCAAGAAATTCATCATTGTGAATATCAGGTCTGAAGTACTTTACAATCTACAATAAATGGACAGAATAAACTAGGGTAAAGCTGCAATGGGCTTTATTTCATTTTTATTTCCAAGATACACCTGCCATGTAAAGGAAAGAAAAAATGTGTGGGTCTATAGTCATGAACTCAAACCAAATGATCAATCAACATCATAGCCTGGCATCCACACTGGGAAAAGGGTGAGAGGTTGGAGGTAAATCAAGCACTATGATTAAATTATTTTATATTTTTGTTTATTTATTGTTTATGTGCAGAATAATTATATTTTTCTGGAAAAACACATAAATAGATAGAAATAAGTAAACAAGTATGAATACATGAATATTAATAAATATGCGTCCATATGTAAAATAATCTTTATACCAATAATTATCCCCCCAAAAATAAAAATACTAATAATCATGTAGTGTAAGCAGATTTAGCTGTGTGGGTGTCATAACAGCTGGGGGTCGGCTGTGTTGTGACAATTAGAAATATGTGGAACAGACTGAGGTTGTTCAGAAAAAAAGGATGAACTTCAACATTGCTTTCTCTACTGTAGATTGCCTCCATTTGCCCTTTGCTTTTTCTCTGCTTGTGGTGGGTTTACAGAGGTCAGCCAGCTGCGCCTAAGGCTAGATAAAACATACAATCTGTCAAAGTAAGTAACAAGCCTTGCATGGGAGTAAATAGGATGGATGACAACATGACTAAAAATACAGTCTCAGTAAAAGACAAAGCTGCATCTTTACACATCTATTCTGTAATCTGACATTCTGCAGCTAAAAGAGGGATAATTCAGGTCTACTAGTTTTGGTGGTAACAGATGAGATTAAGAAACAGTGAGAGATTGATAAAGTCAGATGATCACTTTTCATGAAAGTAACCATGTTTATCATGGTGTAGGCCTTGCTTCACATCCAAGCATGAGAAGTCAGAGTTTAAAATGGTGATGAATGTCAATGCCCCTGACAGGTTTCACTATTTGTCTTTTTCCACTCTTCCAAATAACGAGGGCTTCAAAAAAAAAAAAAAAAAAAATCTGGGATGATCATCTTTTCTTCTTGCCCAATCCGACCTTTTTTTGATGACACTGACTCATTCTTGCCAAGAGGCCTCCACCTCTCCTGCCACCATCAGCTTCTTTGAGTCTCTATAACTGAGGCTCAACATTTTTGTGCTAACTCAACCTTCTCTATGGATGTCCCCACTGATAATTAAAACAGTTGAGAGTGAATATTAAAAGAATTTAGTCCATAGAAAAAGTAAGCAAAAAGAAGAAGAAAAAAAAAAGACAGAGACCAGATGCTCATGACCTCTGTCTCTGATTTAAGGCTTGTCATCCCTCTCTGCCTAGCTCCTTCTGCTCTTCGTCAAGATGCAAAATGTAAGTATTAATAAATCAAGCAATTTAATAACCTCAACATTTCTACAGGGAGGAATTCATGGACTTAAAAAAAGTATGAAGCTGGAAAGAAGAAATAAGTCTTGTTATAATGATAGGTATTGAACTAAAGTGATGGATGGTGGAGCTGTGATTTAGCTGTCAATACTGTACTGGTCTGGCTACTCTGTGAGAGCAAATGGCAGGAGAGACAAAAGATAAGCAAGCACAAAAGAATTGCCTTGCCATAGATGCCTTTTGCCCCGCTATACCATGTCTGTTAAATGACTGCATTGCACAGACACTTAGTCAGACATACACTTCTGAGACCCTTCATCTGGAACCTGAGCCTCCCCATCCAGGCCACACAGCACAGTAAGCTTTTGTAGTGGTGCACTGGAGCAAGCAGAGGCCGCAGCAACAGCAGCATCTGGGCTGTGAAACGTTTGTCACTTTCCCTAGCCCTTCTCTCCTACCACAGCTGTGGTTCACCGAGCTGCAGGGGGGCTGTGACAGTCAGGCAGCACAGATGACAAACAATGACAAAACTCTTATGTTGTCAGAGTTGGTCCAGGGTGAATATTCAGGGGAGTGTCAGTGGGGAAATGCCTGGTTTCATGAGCTGAGAAATTACGTTGAATAATTTAGACATATGCAATAAGAAGCTTTTATCAGGTTTTAACTGTAGTTAGAAATTGGAAATTCAAATTTTTTGAGCTTGACAATCAGACTTTCTAGCAATAATAATGGTGAAATTGTTGGCAACACACATTGCGTTGCATCAGTAGATTACATTGCTTTAACTTCTTAGACATGGGTTAGAAATTTTGTTCACAAAGTAATCTAGGCCACAGGCAGTAGTGTTTGTTTGCCAGCTCTGTGAGAACAGTGGGAGGAGAGAAGAGATGGGGCAAGCTGCTGCCAGCAGCATAGAACGGGATTATTGGAGCCTGGACAGAGAGATTTTTGGTAGCTGTCTTACCGTGATTTACATTTGCAACTTAAGCTTGTTGTTTCTGTTTCTGGGAAATAAACGAATGTAGATTGTAGAAAGTAGATTGGTTTTGTCTTCTAATTTATTTCTCTCACGTTTCCTACAAATCTAATATACAGGGAAGGGCATAGTGTGCTTTAGCTGGCTAAATGGGTCTATAAATTTGAAATTGCCGACTTGGTCTGCTCTAACCTTGCAATAAAGAACTTTTTCAGTCACAGATGCAAAATTATCTTTCTCCAAATTATCACTTGGAGACGTGGCTCTCTCAGTATTCATTTTTTTAGTATCCTTTTGTATACACTGTTATTGTATTTAAAAAAAAAAAAATCTGTTATAGCTGCATGAAGTCATTGTCATTGGAGAAAAATTTTGCAGACCCAACCTACTTTAAGTGTGCTTCCTCGGATGAGTTCCATTTGTAGTTAGTCATATTGCGTGCATGTAGTGTGTGTGTGTGTGTGTGTGTGTGTGTGTGTGTGTTACCTCCCTAGTTTGTCCCCGGGTATTGGGGGGATAACAAAATATAAGGAAAACTGGGATTGAAAAGAACATCAAACAAAACAAAAAAAGAGTGCTGGAACCGCACTTGCTCGGATTAGAAAAGGCTTTTATTATAGAAAAAAAAACCCCAAATAAACCAAAAATCACTGGTCTCAACAGGATGTCCCATAAATACATAAACTGAAAACACTGGTCCACGTACAAACTAAAAACGACCAGGAAAACAACAACCACAGGTCAGTAAAAAAAAAAAACACCCCCAAATGCTGCTTCTCTTCCCATTTTATCCTCCAAGCGCTGCTCAGGTGAATGCGAAACACCTGTACCGGGCAGACAGCACAGCAGCCACACTAACACACACACACCTCGGCACTAGGGCCGTAACAGTGTGTGTGTGTGTGTGTATGACTAACCTGATTAATGCATGGATGCACACTGTTGAATAACTAAACGGTGGAATAGGCAAATAGTGTTTGGGGGTGTAAGGTGAGGCAGACATGGTCGGCGGTAGTGGAGGAAGAGGGACCAAAGGCAGAGAGCAAGATTAACTTGTATGAAGGACAAAGCAGGGACATAATGTTTATAATCTTTCATGCTGCAATATTATCGATCTGTCTCCGAGCATTTGACTCTATGATCCAACGAAACAAACCAAGAGGCATGAAATGGAACAGCATCGGTGTTTATTGTTGTGTTGGAAATCAGACTGAGTTCCAGTAATGCAGAAATCTGTGATAATAAAGGAATTTGCAGATTATGCTGTGGACAGACGGTTTGATTTATAGTATTGCAACTAATTTATATCCTATTCTTGATTTTATTTCAAATATGTTATATATTTTGATGTCCTGCAGGCCAAATGTCCAGGAAACTATTTCAATTTTATTTATTCTGTTTTTCTCAGCAGCTTTAATGTGAGGCTCTCTCCTCTCACCAGCTCCACTGTCAGCGAAAAACGTTCTGCGCTGTATGGATGAAGCCATTAAAAGAAATTTCATTGTAATTTTTCTGCCTATAATGCAACACCTTCTCAGGAACCCAATGAATATTCTCAATTTTATATGCATATTTTGATGTATTGCCTGTTCTTAACTACTTTTCTCTTCATTTTCAGCATGTGCTCTGTGTGAAGGACAGCATCTGGACTTCCAGAGGACATACAAGAGGAAATGCACTGTCAAAATCAGCTGGATAAGAGCTAGGAAATGACAATCTGCTCAACCTTTACACAGGGTATTTTCTGTTCTTTATGCTCATTAGACAAGCTAAAGCCTACAGAACTGCAGGAGTACAGGCTGTGGTTCAAAGAGACAGTTGGAGGAAAGAGTAATGATGTCATAAATGGATTTGAACAACTCCACACACTGTCATCCTTTCCTCTGCCTTACTATCTAAGCACACAATAAATGTTAGAGTAGCTCCATGGCACTGTATTGAACTACCAGCAATAAACAGTAATCAACTCCAATAATATGTGTGCACTACAGCAACAGCTAGATTAAAACATTGACTGATGGAGACAGCACCTCTGGCTAAAATCAATAGCAGCTTACATACACAGCTAGAATAAAGCTCATAACGAATAATGCAGCATTGATTGCAACACTGAGGTGCATCCATTGAGTTGCAGATAAAGGGCTGCAGCAAATAAAAGAGCACATGATTATCTCTCAGAGGGTGGGGGTGGGGCAGCGTGTGTGTTTGTGTGATGAGGCGGTAGGGGGTGGAGGTTCATACTCACCCATAAATGGTGTTGCTGGCCCTCTTGCTTGCTGCCCTGGAGCGACTGGACTTCAGCTCTCCACTCATGCTCATGTCTGCATGGAAGAGCAACTAATTAACTTTGTAGTGATACAGAAGAGAACATCATCTCACAACACAGCTGGGGTGCAAAGTATGGGCAGAGAAAGAATGCTTCATGATTGCCTGACCTGTGAACCCTATGGATTGTCTGGTGTTGTAGATGTTTATCCAAGACTCAAATATCTGATTTATTCGAGTAAAATTGACCTGACCTGTCATCTTTTGACACGATGATGACCAAAGGGCTGGTTATGACTGACAGAAGATGGAGAGAACAACAAACAGCCTCTGTCACTCTCCACGGATTATTTTGCCACTCTGAGCCAGCTGTTTGCTTTCATTTTTGTCTCGGATTTTCATGCCTAGATCAGAGACCTGATGCTGCTTTAGATTTACATGGGCAGAACTCCATTATTTCACTGTATGTTTTTCCTACACACTCCTGCATAAACACAGACAGTTAACCATTAGCCATCTTGGTCACAGGATATTCCAGCGGCTCATGTTGTGGTTGGTTTACTTTGATTCAACAGAGAAAAGGAAAACAGTAATAGAGTAAAGGTGGGAGTAAAAATAGGAGGGGCGGTTGAGGAGACGACAGGAGAGGACAGAAGAGACCGGTCTGACACAGACAGATGGGTAGTGAATGGAGTGTGACTGGGCCAGCTGCACATACACTCACACAGCGTGGCTGTCAAATGGCTGCAAGCTACAATTAATTAAATAAGGGTCTGAGTGTGGGAAAAGAAATTCAAACACATGTATGTACCTTTACTTCCTACCGCAGAAATTATTTTCTGACAGTTTAGACTCAAACTGTGATCAGCTGGATGGTTTCTCTGGTGACAATCTTGACCTCGCTACTGACACATTCCACTAATTATTATTGGCCTGAGCCATACATACCTGCACTGCTAGAAAGCCATTTCCATTAAGCAAATAATAGACAAAAGTCAAATGTAAAATGTACATAATTTAATGCATTGCCATCTAAACATAGGGAGTTCCAATTCATCCATAATTTTCATCCACCCCCTGTAATTGCAGGTTTTAATTGTTGCATGGTCTCCATGTCAGATTTGTGCAAAAAAAGCTGAGAAAGGCCAATTTGTTCTTTGGACATTGTGACTGTATAAATGTTATATGGACTGCACTTACAGAGTGCTTTTCCACTCTTATAGACCACTTAAAGTGCTTTACAATGGAAGCCACATTCACACAGCACTTTCTACAACGTATACAACAACAACACTTCTACAATTTACACTCCCAACAGACATTAGAGGCTATTTTGGGGTTCAGTATCATCCACAAGGACCCTTCAGCATCATCAGGGTATCGAACCAGAAACCTTTTGATCCTCCCAAAAGGAAGACTAGATAATTGTATGCAATTTCAACATAATGCTTCAGTTTGATTTTTATGAGTAATGCCTCCCCCTTAGGGAGGGAAAAAGGTAAACCGATAAAGCATTTTGGTCAAACGCACAAAAATTTAATAATACTGGTATTTTATTTCCCTTGACCCAAACAGTCTAACAGCTTTATGGAAGTTTTAATACAACCTCTAACACCAGCAATGACTGAATTTCAGGTCGAATCATAAATATTACCATAAACTTACTCTGATAACTAGTTTCATATGACATTGCCCACCTCAGTCCAACATTATATAAGGCTGTGCTGTTTTGTTACACCTGCTACCTGACCCCGATAAGCAGATGAAGATGGATGGATGGATGGATGTTTTGTTACATGACACTGACTAAATCTTCTCCACTAAGAAGAGAAATGTTTGACACCTCATGACAAGAATAATGAGCATCATCAGAAATCAATCATATACCAATTTGGGTGTGGCAGGAGGAAGGAAAACTGCTTTTTATGATATTTTACCATGCAACAAGATAAATGTATGATTGACTCCATGATGAAACTATTAAACAGGAAGAGAGGAAGAGATGCTGCTGAGCACAGTTGTCTTGCTCTACAGGAGCAACACTTCAGGGGGCAATCACACTGCTGTTCGGTAAACAAAGTCCTGTATGCTAGAATTAGATTCCACATACATAACCACACACACACCTCCACAAATTTGCAGCATATTTTTATTAAATGTATGAATTACAATTTTTAAATTGTAAATAATACAATTGATTTCCTTTTCTTTTTTTTTACTTTTTACCTACATCCTTTATATTCAACTCAGAACTGATAGTTCTAATAGTACTGCTAAATTTATGCAACCTTGATGAATCTTTTGATCTTGAGTGAAGACACATCAATCAACTACAATACTGATGATAGCTGATTCCTTTTTATTTCTATATTTAGCCCTTACAGTTACTCATATCAGCAATACTTTGAATTAACCCCTCCTATTTAAAGCATGTACAAAGAATTAATAATGGCATAAAATACAATCAAGCGGCTTTATACAGAAAAAGAAATTTGTGTTCGTTTAATGCACATTATTTTTCAAAAATGATAAAAATATGTCAGTATAAAATTTTTTTCACTATGGTGTTGCTCACTATCTCTTTAATATTGTCATAAGCAGCAAGATAGGGTATTAAAATAAAGTGGTAAAGATAATATATCTGACGTTTTGCTCCTTAATTTCCCTTTTTTATGTATCCTTTTATCTTTGAAATTACAGCAAAAAGTTTTTGTTTTGTTTTTCATTAATACAGAATGGATTTATCAAAAACAAAGATTGTACATATTGCAGACAAATGTGATTCTTCATCATAGGTGATATCAACATTGTATAATGAGTCACGATTTTCACCGTGGACCACCTGAATAAGGGAAAAGCACAAGACTACCCCCCCTAAAAGAAGGTAAGCATGTTGAGAGCACGTTCCTAAATTAGAGCAAAGGTCACTGGAGGACACATCAAGGTCACACATAATGAGCCACAGTGAGTGATAAAGCCCCAGCCTCTGCCACAGTCTACAGTCTGTCACTGTGCTTTGTATCAATGGATGTTGGGCTGAGTGCCAGACTGTCACCTCATGTCTGGCCAAAGAGAGAGCTTGCTTAATCACACTACCTTGAGGCAAAATTACACAGCAGCAACTTGGAAAAGCTAACTGCTTTTACCAGCTGCGGGAAAAGTATTATGTGCGAACATGTGCTTTTGCCTCCACACATACACAGAGAAGCCAACTTTTCTATCAGTCAATTATGTATTGATATGTATGCATCTAAAGTATACTTCAATGACTCGTATGTAGCTGTAAAACTCTAAAACACACAGACAGTGATGGAATCTGTGCATCAGGGGATTTTGTGCTCTGCATTTATTTTATCTTCACAGACTCATTTCAGCAGACAGCATTACCATACGCACAATTTCACACACACACCACATCGTACACGTACATGCACATGCACACACACACAAAAACAAGCCACCATATTTCCACCACAAAAATGCTAATGAATAATATTGTGAATAAGAAATTAGACATAAATACTGTCTGCAATTTTAATTTGTATATAAAAACATTAAACTTTCACTGCCTTTTTTAAACTGCTCACTTTTAAATCACACACAAAATTTCCTACCAGCTCAAGGAAAATTTCAGTCTTGTTTGAGTCTAAGGAAAAAATGTATCGTATTGAACATCTCTCGTCATTTATGACATTTTCTTCAATCTAATTGGAGATTAAATTGCTGAATTTTTAGTTTTAGCTTTTAGCTGATTGGGCAAAACCATTTTAATTTTTGATAATTAATTATGTATACATTGCATCCCATGCTGCATTTTATACATCAGGGAAGTGGCTATCCTTGTTTCCAGATGAATATGGACACATTTTTATTTTGTTTTTTGTTTTTTATCTTTTATGTAAAGCCTGCAATGTGCATGCCTCCTCTCTGCTCGCTGTCATGCCGCATCTTCTACATTTCCTGCACTGCAACTGACCTCGGGTCGGACTGAGTGCCAACAGCAACCATGAAGCTCTTGTTTCAACATGGAGCCAAATGCAATGTAATCACAGACATTTATGTCAGCATACAACATGGATTAATAGGACATGAAAGGCTGATCTGAAACAAAATAGAGAGAGAAAGCTCCTGCATCACAGTTCGGGGAATACACTTGTACTGTAAAAAATCTCATATTACAGAAAAGCAGATAGAGACAACCCAATTTCACTGTCAGGTGTCCCACTCTGAATTGATCTCTATTGAAGCCTTTTTTTTCCATCAGTGAACATGTAGTTTTATGTGCAGGGAGCTGTTTCTGAACTAGTCTGGAAGTTGTGAGAAGATGCAGCTGCTTTGCCCTTATGGCAGGTAAAGTCCAGGAATTATAATGATTTATTTAATCTGCAGCTGAAAGCTGAAACTGTGATCCATCGCCATGAACCTGGATCACAAAATAATGAAGCTTATGGCCATTTCTGTTTTACAAACCATTTTTTTCTCACTGAGAGAGGCAGGGAGACACACACAGAGAGAGAAAGAGAGCTGACCTTGCCAATCCGAGAGCTCAGGATGAGCTTTGATGAGATGTACCTTACCATGCTGAAGTTGTCAGAAACGTCCCTTTATGCTGCACAATGTTTACATCCTAAAGCCCTGCTTCCCTTTCCTTTCTACCTCCACAGACTGCTTTCCAAAGCACAGTCTGGATGGGATAAATGTGGCGATGTGGAGAAAACCACAGCAAACAGCAATGAGGCAAAAGTGCAAAGGAAGCTGGATTCAGTGTGAAGTGGAGAGACGAGCTGAGAGTGAGGGGCTTTCAGATGGACAAATGGCAGACAAAGACTATATATAAAGTCTTTGTGTGTTTTGGTGGATTTGCAAATATACACACTGCTGCCTGCAAATCCACCAAAACACACACACACACAAACACACACACGCACACACACACACACACACACACACACACACACACACACACACACACAAACACACACACGCACACACACACACACACACACACACAAACACACACAAACACACACACACACAAAAGGATAAACCTGGTATACTCACATCTTGGGCTGAACAGGGTCATATCAGGGATGCCAAACAAACAGCAGGCAGTGAAAAGAGTGACAAGCCAAAGATTTGTGTGCTTCTTTCCTGCAGCTCTCTCCTTTCACGTCCTCACTCTGTAGCTGTGTGAAGCACGCTGCTAATGATCTGACTGCTGCGATACTACTGACTCAGTGACAAACCAGCTAAAGGGGGGACCGATGGGATGTACCAAGTACCGTCCTGTGGCAGGGGTGGGCCGGGGAGCACCGGACTGTTCCATCAGCAGGAAAGCTGGCAGGGAGGCTGGATGCGCTCAGAGCTTGTTTCCCCTCAGCAACAGTCAGTCAGTGGCTTGGCTTGAGCTCAGGGCTCCCAGAATGGAGCCAGGCACAAAGGGAGCTGCTAGGGATAGTGTGCCTGATTGTGATTGTATCTTAATGCACATCTCAAAGAGCAGAGGGTAGCTTCATATTTCACTCTCAACACAAAGAAATGTGATAAACACACACAGCAGTATGATGGGAAAATTAAATTGGGCTTAACATGTTGTAAGAGGATCATCAATTAAGTAGCTCAGTCTAAAATTTTGAATTTTTGAATTTCCCTTCGGGGATTAATAAAGTATCTCTCTATCTATCTAAAAGCAGTTTAATATGGCACATGCAGATTCTCCTCCACTGTATGATTACATGATACAGGAGATGATAGATTACTGACAAGCATTCAAAGTTTACTTGCTAAACCATGAAGGAACTATATTCAGTGTTCTAGCTTCATCTTTGCTCTGAGCCTGAACCACAGTGAATTAGTCAGAATCAAGCCAAAGCTTTAATACAACTCATAATATCACATATCACTGTATTATTTTAAAATTGTTTTTGTTTATGACTACATCTGAAAGCAGAATCAACCCTTTGCATATTGTAAACAGTGCATTTCGTGTAATTGTCCCATTTTTGTTGCACAGCAGTTGAAAAGAGAATGTACCTGAGGGTGTTTAATCTTTCTGGCACCCGAGGAGAGGCTTTCATGTGGGTTTAATTAGCTTCTTTAACAACCAACACAAGGTAAGACTGGCTGCAAGCCAAACTTTAATCTTAGTCACCTCTAAAATGATTATTACCTCTTTTCACAGTACACTTAACCCAGGCACAATTGCATTACTAAGCTGTTAACTGTTGTGTAACTGTGTGATCCCAGTGGTGTGACAAGAAGCTAAATCAGCTCTGGACTATCAGTATAAGAGCAGTGGGCTAGAAATGTATATTGCCAAGAGTAATGTTTACTTTTTGGCATAATATAAAAGCTTTGTAATTTTAATGTTGATGCAAACAATTACATCCAGGATTTGTTCTTCTATGTTTCCACATGTCAACAGAAGTACCAGATGAACATAGTGTAACATGCATTAAAAGATACATTAATACATTGCATGGGTATTCCCTTCCAATGCTCAGAATGTGCTGCCACTGCCATGTGTGGGTAAAGCCTTCTCGTCTTGGCTCAATTTGCATTTGGCTACAGCTGAATGAGGAGGGTGAGTGTTTGTGGATATACTGTGTGGTGCTGCAAAAACAATTCAAACTGTATCATTTTAGGAAACATCTCAGGCAACAGCTGGTGATGTCAAAATTCATCAGTAACAGCGGCGAATGTTGCCAATAACACAGTGACATTTGTTGCTCAATAGTGCAATATACTTGAATGCTACAGAAAGCATCCATATGTTTTAAAATAAAAAAATAATATCTAGGATATTATAGCCCATAATAGCATCAAGAAATGCAGATGACGCCATTAGTGTCACAGCAGAACCTCCATGAATGTATTTTTATGAGAGCTGGATACAGGCAACAAGAGGATGCCCAGTTTATTCCAATTAAAGCTCATTACCAAAGCTATATCCCAGTTCAGCTGCACATCCTTCAGAGGCTGCATGCAATGACCGATTGTGTCACAGCAGCAAAACTAGGCTTCCTCATTTTAAATGCTCCTTCGAATGTGGAAATTCAGCCATCACTATGTGGGAAATTATATCTCCAATGCCTTCTTTATGGCTCAACCTATTCCAGAATTCATTCAGTGCCAGTAATAAAAATGTGGCAGCAAACAACATGGGCAGAGAACCAGAGAGTCAGACGTTTAAATGTAAATATTAGGTTTCTGCTCAGCTCAAGAGCTAACGGTACAACTCCAACTCCATGAAACTTAAATGTTTTGTCAAAAAAAAACTACAAACATTTATCAAGGCTGTCAAGGTTGCTTGGTGATGGGACCTGTACTTTGTGATGCAATGGCTAAGGACGGGCTCAGCTGGTGATACAGAGCAAAAATACTCTGTAGGCCGGACCATCTCATTTCAGTTCAGCCCTCACAGTCCACAGTGGCCACAAAGACCTTCTCCTGAAAGATGTAGCATCTGAAGTGGGGCACAGCTCTAGCACACACTGATTCATTAGGGGAGCTGGGTACAGCAGGGCTGCCTCACAGCACCACTGAAACCTCCTGTGATCCAGAAAACATTTACCACCTTAACACTACTGTGAGTGTTCTCAGTAAATATCCCCATGTTTTGATTTAAACTTTGTATTATGAACAAACTAGCACAAAGATTTGTAAAATTGATATCAGAGCACAAGAAAATTCTGTTTTTGTGTGTGGTGTCATCGCAGTGCAAATATACAGCAGTAAATTCACATCAGTAGACAATAATGAGAAGGCATGAAAGGAAATCAAAACACAGAGTAAGAATAAGAAAAAAAGGGAAAATCATGTTTTGATAGAAGTCTTATTATCAGCATCACACAGACCAACGTTTAGACTGTGACCACTATATGCCAAACCTGCAATGTTTTTGGAAACTTGTAGAGTACACAGAAAATCAGGAACATGCAAGGTCATTGTCTGTATGTAAGAGAGTCCCAATGCATGAACTATGCATAACATTCTCAGCAGGGAAAGAAAGAGCTAGTGGAGCAGAATCAGGCTTGATTCTGCCAAACAGACTGACTCACCTGAATAGAAAACGCTGGAAGGGAGGGTGTGAGCAAAGAAGAGAAAATTAGTCTGCCTCAGGCTCAGGAAATAACTAAAATTACTTTCAAAACACAGGGAACAGAACAAATAACAATAGAACAAATATAAGGGTACAATACTAATATATATTTCTCTGTCACATTTTTATGACTCCATGACTGAGCAAAGATGCAGTAAACATTGTCGCGCACCCCCCCTCTGAACATTTGAATATTAGGACTCCTCATTTTATTTCATTGCAAAATATTAAAGTAAAATGGTTCCATAATTAATGTATTAATGCATTAAATTTGGCCAAAATCGTGTTTTGTGAGGTCATAGTGAACTTGACCTTTGACCCCCACAGCATGTTCTGTGATGTCACTGATGTATAAAAACTGTAAAAAAGCGGATTTGACATACAGGAACCTACCTGAGGTATATATTTTAACGGGATATAAAACTTGCAAGAATACATGCAAAAAACATTGAAACCTATTACGTTTAAGATACCCGAGTTCTGTGTTGCATATGTTTCACAAAAGTTAGTGATATGGGCAGCTAATTCTTTGAACTAGTAGTTCATCCTAAATAAAAATAAATACTTAAGTGATGTTCAACCAAGGCTAGAGGCCTGGAGAAAGAGTTTCGTTTTAGCTGACATACTCAAGCTGTGCTTAGCCAACTGACAAATTGACCACATAGCTAAGCATATACGCTATGGGCTATATACTGTTGATGAAGTCTCATGAAGAGGCAGGCGGCCATGCTGAGGTTCAGCAGACAGCCAGTAATGACTAAAAACAAACAAACAAACAAACAAAAAACAGACCCGGGCATGTGAACATTTCTCCTGCATGGAAACTTAACTGCAGAAAGACGGGTTGCATTTAGGTTTGTGTTGTTACAGATCAGGGAAATCAGTGGCAGACTGATGATGAAGATCTTTATGTCTCAATTCTGACTCACAGTGAAAGCTTCTGCTTCTGCATTTAGAAATAGTTGGCTGAATTCTCATAAAGATTGAAATGCAAATTTATTTTAGCTTGGTGAGGGGTTGATTTTCTTTTTTTTTTTTTTTTTGAAGCTGTCCTGTTCAGCAGCTGGGGCAGGCAGTATGAATGTTCCTGGTGCCTTGTTGTGCTGAAACAGTTTTACTCTGCGAAGAAAGAGTCTGACATACTCCTCCTGTCACCATCTGTGTTAAACTTTATTGTCAATGGTATTGGTCTATTGATAACGCTACCGGACTGAAGCTCAGGAGAGGATAGAAAGAGAGAACAGAGACAGGATAGGGAAGATGGGGGGGATACAAAAACAACAACAACAGCAAAGCCCCAGCCCACGGCTCCCGGACAGAGCTGCCCCCCCACCCCTCCATCCATCCCCTGTTCTCCCTACTCCCCCTCACCCCAGAGCAGGCTGAGCTCGAGGCCACAACGCACAACCAACGGGTGACCCACCCCCACCCCAAAAAAAGGGAGACCCCTGCGCACCCGAGAGGCCCAAGCCCGCCCAGCCCCTGCCTGCAAATGGGGTGAGCCGAAGCTGTCCGCGTTTGGGCATGCCACTTCCAGACAAGGCAAAAAACCCCCCCCAAAAAAACCCCCCCATCCTCCTCCGCCCAAACAGGTGCAGATGTTGTCCAGGGCACCTCAGACCTAGTAAGACCACCAGCCAGGGGCCCACCTCACAATGGCAAGGCCCGCCACCAACCCCAGCCCAACTACCATGTCAGGAGGTAGACCGCCCACCCCGAGAACGCCAACCGGGCCCCTAGGTCCAGGTGTGTGTTGTGTGGGGGAATGTAGATGTGATGGTGTGGATGACTAGCATGTAATTAAAGTCGGGGGAGGCAGACATGGCATGGGAGCCCCGCAGTTTGCAGGCAGCAGAGTCTCCCAGTACACCTCCATGCATTCCCCCAAGCCCAAGTCTACTATGTGATTAAAATTGGGGGGTCCAGCCCCTCAAGGCCTAGTGTCACATGAAGTGGGGTGTGATGGGACAGAGAGGGGTTGATTTTCAAGTTTTTGTTGTACTTGGAAATTATAATACAATAAATAAAAAACAAGCAAATGGTAACAAGGTAAGAATTAAGTAGAGCAAGAATTTAATTATTCTTGCTACAGTTTGGTACAGTTTGGTCACTCTCAACACAAAATTAAATTATAAAGGAAATTGAAAAGAAAGTTGTCCATGGTTTGCTTTCCTTTCCTGTGGACTAATTAATTTATTAGTGGGAGCAGGATGGTTGACTGATTGAACTGCTCAGAAGGAAATGGTAGCAGACTAATTATCTGACAGAAAAGGTCTTCAAGTTATTTTTTTTAGCACCATCCTATATCCTTCCTGGAATCAGGAGTGTAATTTTACTGAAATGTCTGCAATGCTGGGTTGTATTTTTGCAGATAACAATAACCGAACAGCATCTGTATGTTTTTGCCATAAATCTGAATTTCCCACCTCCATTCACTTGTGGCATGTGTAGAACGATTATACATTTATACAACGTGTCGTCCAAACAAACAATACTTTGAGAATAGACCCAAGTTTCAAGTCAATGTCTGGCATTGATTTGCAGCTGAACGTTTCAAAAGGAAAATAGTAACCTTCACTGAAAAGCAGAATTTTGATGATGATGTTTAATAACTCTAAAATAAAGTAGCAATACTGAATGTATCTACATTATTCATGAATGTGCTTAGTTTATTTCCCCTGTTGAATCTGCTAGTATACGATGATAGCATGACCAGTGGTTTTCAGTTTTTGACTTTCATAATAATTGATTGAACCCAAAATACCGAGTGTGTGGGTGTGTCAGTGAGTGTCTGTGTGTGTGTGTGTGTGTGTGTGTTTGTTCACAAGATGGTAAGTAACTGGAAAACAACAAACAGAGACTGTCAGTGAAATGTTGGCATTTCATAAAGCATGTTGGCATAAAGACAGATTTGGGAAAGATTGAGCTGTATAAATGAAAAATCTAAGAGAAAATGGAGCTGCTGTGTGAACTCCAGAAGATACCATCAGTAGTTGGTTCACAGATTGGTCAGTTTACAGTATGAGATGACCTGAAGCTAGCACATCCCACTCACACACACAAATACTCCTCTCCTGCTTAACTACTCTGAGTCTTTACAGCCAGACAGAGCTTCAACACCTGATGAAAATGAATGTTCACTGAGGTATTACTGTATCTTGACACGATAATCTTCTGTTTACCCATGAAGCACTGCAGGCGGCTCATATATTATCACTGAGTGCCTTTTCTCTTTGTTTTCTCTTCCTTCTCACTATCATATCCACTGACTCCACACACACACAGACACTGTCCTCCCCACCACCATCACACACTCTCTAGTTGGAGTGTCTCTCTGTGAAAACCTCATTATGTTTTGTTACTGGACCTGCAAACTCAATTGGACAGAGAGCTATAGCTCAGGGTTGTGTTTTGTGTGAGTTTGGATGCACATGCCCCTCTGCCACCTGTGTGTGTGCATGCAGGCACCTCTGTGTATGGTATCAGGGGTGAATAAATCAGGCAGTGCTCCATCAGGGTGACAGTGCAGAGGTGGGGAAATTTCCCCTTTCTTTCAGCATTGGGCAACTATGGCAGCAGCATGAATTGGTCGGGCTGATAGTGAGAGGCCTGCAGCCAGTTACAAATTTCACAAGCCATTAACTGGCACTTCATTCACCCTGCCTAGCTGTCGGCCTTCAGCTATTACACTTACCACACACTCTGGTTCAACAAAAACCATTCTGTGGGACCAGTTTGTCTTTTTTCATCCAGACTGTGTGCAAAAATATTTTTCTATGGGAATTCTGTTTTATAATATCAAAAAGCTGTAAAATAAATTGAATATAATGTACAAGGTTGTATGACTGTACAATCTTGGAGTCAAATCTTTTCACTGATGTGACGAAAATATGAAGGCCAAATGGAGTGTGTCACAAAACATGGAATTAAACTGAGTCTATGTTGTTAGGATTTGCTTTTAATAGTGGTAACTTCAATGCAAGATAACAGTGACCCCTGTCCAGACTGGATGAGGCTCTTTCTCCCTGGAGCATATCTCGGACACAGAACAATCACAGACTGAACACCGTTTCCAAATGTGTGATGTGGTTGAAGATGGTTTTACAACAGCAGTGCAAGTTCCTCAGACGATGCTCCAACCCAAATTGGCCCCTCTCCGATGAGTAATTAGAGGGAAGATTCAATTATGCTAACAGATAGTAAGAGTGTAAACCTCAGTTAACTTCACTTTAGTGCCTCTTTCCCTGTCTTCTAGCAGATTCAGTGTGTGTGTCTGAACTGAGCACATTCTCAAACAGCTCCATTCATCATCCTATACCACCCTATCTTTGTGTGTCAGGGATAGCCTTGTTCACTTGGGCTGCCCAACTGTGACCAAAGAAAAAAAAAACTTTTAGCTAACCCTCCTTTTGCGTCAGCAAGGGACCTGGCAGAGCAGGGGGAAACATATAAAAACACACAAGAACAAAACACAACATAGGATATTTACTTTATGTCGAATTTACTGTCATTTTCTCTGACATGTTATCATCACTCTAGACCCTGAGGAAATAAACTGTTTTGTGCAACAGCATCTGTGTGATGTTACAATAAGCAAACTGTACACACATAACAATGATTTAATCCCAAGGGAACACTTTACATCTGCAGCATAGATGCATGTGACTCAGTTCTGTTTAGGACTAGGTGGTACAATCCCTTGTTTAGTTTGTTTACCTGAGATCTAAGTGGGGAGTATCAGCAGGGTTTCCAAGTGGGAACTGTGGTGCCGTGTGTGGGACAGGGCCGAGAGCTGGGGGTGGTGAAGTGTCTACCGCACACATCCCCTGATATCAAATCTGACCGTGGTCCTGTGTGTGTGTATGTGTGGAGTGGGGGCCAAGAGGTTCACTGGGGTCATCAGGAGGACACCGTCCTTCATTTGTGTTCTGATGACTAGTCCCTAAGACCTCAAGAGGGCTCATCTATGACATCTGGCATCCCAGATGCACCCTCCTCAGCCCTTAGCCCCTCTGTGTCTTCTGTCTTGAAGGTTATTTCAGGCCCATGGTGTTATTTCGGGGCCCAGGAAGTGTCTCTCCTCTTCACCCAGAGCCACCGACTAGCCTGTTCAGCTGCACCCGAGAGGGCTTTGATGGCTTGGCATTGGGCTAAGCCTCGGATTCCCAAGTCCTTAAGCAGCCTGGTAGTTGACCTGTCCACAAAGCCTCTGCAGCCAACTTCCACTGGGCAAACTTTGGCTTTCCAGCCGCGTTGCTCAGCATCAGCTGCCAGCTCGGCGTACCTAAGGCTCTTGCGTTCGTAGGCCTCCTCCATTGCATCCTACCAAGGCACAGTGAGTTCTATGATAGACGGTGTGAAGTGATGCAGACCAAAGTACGAGGTCTGGTCTGAGGTTTGTAGTGGATATCTCAGAAGAGAAGCAAAGTCATTGGTTCAGATCTGCCACCAACCTCCAGTCTCGTGCCCCTCGCAGCTGGCTGTAGTCCGATCTTACGCTGGCCTTGGTTCTCATTTCTCCCTCATGGATGAAATCTCCTGCTGCTGCAGGAATTGATGATACTCAAGGTAGGACATTGATGTTTGACTGTCTGGTCTCCAGAGCAGCTGCTAGACACCGCAGCATCTGATTGTCCCGCCAGGTGTAATGGCCTTGTGTCAGGCTTGTCTTGCAGCCTACCAGAATATGCTTCAGGTTTGCTGGAGTCTTCTCCGTACCACTGGTTGAGGTTGCTGGGAGATGGCAGGACATCGTACTTAGCTCGCAAGATGAAGCTGGTCTGAAATGCTTCCATGCTCCACAACTCTTTCCAGGAGTTCCTGCTTTTCTCAACTCCCTCCCATCTCATCCACTGCCCTTATTTAACCTGAGAGACGGCCTTTGCATATCTTGTTGCATGCTCTTGGCGCCGCATCTCCTTGATGACCAGTCCTCGACGCTGAGATGGAGTTGCCTTGTGCCACAATGGTCTGCTCTCTCCAAAGCCAAGACCTTCTCTCCCCTGTTGCATGTTGCAAATGATGTCCCAATGTATAAGGGCTGACTTTGCCTGCAGCGTAGCTGCCGCTGGGGTCCATTTCCTTCCTGTCACCAGGGTATGGGCTGTTTGGGCAATGCATGGGTCGTGGGATTTGCTTGGTGTCATTTCCAACTTTGGCACACTTGAACTCCTCTGCCAGACTGGACTTCGGAAGCTCCAGAATGCCTCTACCATATAAATATGCTGCTAAAGCACCTGGGGAGACCCAGCCACTTTTTGGCAAATGAGCTGACCAACCTCTCCAGTTTATTAACCTTTGAGATTGGCAGCAGAAGGCACCAGAACTTCAACCTACCAGGAAGCAAGGACTTGTTGATGTTCTGGCCGTTGATGGTGTCCTTCCTAAGCTGGTCCACCTGATCTGTGTCCTTAAGGGTGGCATCATACCAGCTGCCAAGGCTCATTTTTATCTAATACAACCTATCCCCTCATTGTAAATGTAGCTCAATAAACTGTGACACGTTAATAAAGCAAGATTTGTTTGATTATTTTGTTGTGTCTACCTCAATGGGTCAGGGCTGGAAATATTAGTTACTGAGAACAGGTACAGTTTAGTCAATTTTGGGTCAAATAGGTAAATTATTTGAGTATATAAAGCAATTTTGTATTTAATAAGGTTACAATATATATATATCTGCATTGTCATAGTTAAGCACCACAGGGTGTCAACATTGTATGAGATTGATGCAGTTATAGTCTTCAGGCTAAATATTTTATTATTTCAGTGCGTGTACCAGTTCTCCCTGGAAGCTAGTTTGTTGATCTTTATTGAGTGAAATGACTTTTGTGTGGCAGGGAGGGCAGTGCTACACCTTAGTGAATACGGGGGGGATAAAGGACAGAAAAGATGTGGGTGGATGTACGGGGAAGGGAAGCAGGTGGTGCTGGTAGGAACTAGTGGAGTGAAGGATGCTGTGCTTTTCCTGTTGACTCACACAGGATTAAGAGAGTCTAGAGGGTTTGTGTAGGTCTCTGGAGAGATAGGAGTCCAGGTAGGGGAAGGTGTCCCAACAGAGGAGCCGAGTCAAACATAGGGTACATAGTGATGGAATGAAAGAGCAGCTCGGCCCATTTTAGGCAGGATTCATCAATTCTTCATGATGTGACCCAACAAGAGCTGGCAAGTGACACCACACATGTGTCACACAAAATAGGGAGGTTCTTTACAGAGAATACCAGCTTAAAATTTCCACTGTTAAAAAAAGTACAACGCACTCAGTCACAGTACAGGGTTTTTATTTACAAAATGAGCTAGTAGCTAAAGACAGGGCTAAAAAAATTGAATTCCAATGTTATTAAAATGAGGGCACAAAGCGTCCTTTAAATGTCTCTTTGGGGGCGAAAGTGAATAAATAATCAGGGGAATGGGGATACTCAAGTCCGGGTGGCACAGCGGGAAGGGTCCTTTAACTTCTCTACTCCAGGCACGTCACTCCTCCCTGGTCCGTGGCGGCGGTCCTTAGAGGCGAAGCTGCGGAGGAATAAAAGGATAGATATCCTCAAACAAGTGCCAATGCGATCAGTGGTGTCCCACACACACTCAGTATAGCTTGGTTCACGTTCCTTTACTTATCATAATTGCGTGCGTTGAACCAAGTCTCTGCCATCCGCGCCTGCTCGTCCCGCTGCAAGTCGTCCTTCTGTCTACTCCCTCGTCTCAATTACACCTCTCCTCCGGTGCATCGATGTTCCTCCAACGAACAGTCCCCGTCACCCGGTCCAAACTGCCAACTGCAACAGATCTGCTACTCCTCGTGCCTCCCTCCTCTTCCCCTGATTCTCTCCCGCGTTTCACCTGTCACTGTTCAGCTAAAACAAAGTCCTCAGTCCAGTCCGCCAATCCTGTGTCAAGGGAGGGGGGGGGTGTGTCACCTGATCACACAGCTGTCCCCCATCAGTTCATCACTTGATCAGTCCACCTCAATTCACCTAGTCCAAATCAAATCACAGCAACAAAAACCAACATGCAAACCCACCCAGAAAATGTACACAACACAACAAAAATAGGGCATGCAAAAGTACAAGGCCAAGCATGACAGTTCACATCTCACTTTGACACATGCAAGTGGGCATTCCCTAAATATGAGTGAGATCATCACCAGGGCCCACATGTCCACCACCCGGATGCAGGAGAGTGTGAGGTACCAAGCCCAGAGAGCCACCGTAGCCACGTGGGGCGCTGCTGTCACCAATGTTCCAGGCAGGTGACGGCGAGCACCACCGGACCGCCCAAGCAAGCGCACACCGGAGTGGGGCAGGAGGTGACTGATGTGGATGATGGCTGCTACAGAGTGGATGATGATGATGCCCAGGCAGCTTCTGTCCATTCTCTTTGGCCTACAAGTGACACTTAAAAAGATAATTACTGAACATTAGAGTTATTCTGCCTTATCTTATCTTAGTCATCCATTGCTCTATTACTATCTGGGTATTTTAAGGCAGATTCAGAGCAGTCAAGCTTTATTTTCTACATACCTTACCTAACATTATGTGAGTTAATGGTCTCAGGATATGTTTCCTCTTTTTGTTTTGAATGATTACCCATCAGACTGAATTTCAGGTCAGATGGAAATGTTTTAGAATCCTGTATTTCATGTGGTGTGTGTGCCTGTTTCACTTTGAGTGTGTAGGCACTGTTAGTGTGTATGTGGTGTTTTCTTTGGAGTGGAGTTGAAATGTGGTCAACATTAAATTCATGCCAACAAGTTGACCAGACTGTGTTTAGGAGCAACAGGACTTAGAGACAAAATCTTGAAAGGGTAAAATAATCTGAAGTCTGCCTCTGGAAATTTGAGGGCCAGACTCAACCTTCATCTAACAAGTATGAGTGATGAGAACTGCTGCAGTAACTACAGTCCAGATGATGGGCTAGGACTGATGAACAAGGCTCGGCCAGCAAAATTATTAAAGAAAGAAATAAGTCTTAGATATTTTCCCCCCTCACTGCACACGTTTAGTGTCAGTTCAGAGAAATAATCCTAACACATCTGCCATGAAGGAGAAAGATGAGCCCATCAAGCAGAGAGCAGCAAATTGAAGAACACTTGCAGCATAAGGCAGGCAGCTCAAAGTATGTTCCAGTCTTGGACATATTTATTTATATAATGTACTCAATTGAATGAACTTTGTATCGTTCCACAGAGCATAAATGAAGGAAATTTGAAGGAAGGCAACACAAAGGCACGAAGGAAACTGAGCATGAGTTGACTGAATGAGGCATAATCCTGAACATCACAGATGAGGAGCTTGTACTGAAAAGAGCAGCAGTCTGGCCCGCCAGACCTGCCCACAAAACTATAGTCAAGTGCTCATATCGAACCTTTAACTCAGACGGTGCATAGTCTTTTAGCTCCAGAACACCATATGGCAAAGAAATGCAAAGACAGAAATGATGACAGCTGCCAGTGCAACAAATATGAAGACATATTTAAAATTTTTTCCACAGTTGGGAAGGGGAATTAAGTGCTAATATTCAAGCCAAGACACACAATGCCAACCTAAGATCTAATGTAATAAACAACAAAAACAACTTTTAAACTTGATAATCTCAAAGTAAAACTTTACACTTAGAACTGAAATTAGAGGAAAAAGTTCTATATCACACAACCAGCAGCCAGAGGTGTTTATACGTGTATGAACAAATCTACAAGGTAAAATATTTGCACTGAGTTGGGGAAAAAAGACCACAAAGGGATAAGTGGTCTTTCATGCGGAGCATTCAGCCAGAGATTTTATTGACAAATTGGTGGAGGATGAAAAGCTGAGCTCCAAGGAGGAGGAACATTGGATAGAAACACACCAAAGATGAAAAGTTGCACTCCCTTAAAAAGTCAATGGACTTTATATAGAAATATAGCAACTCAAATATAGAAAAAGATAATGTTTTTTTTTTGGCAGTCCAGAAAATCATGATGAACTCATCATTCTTAGATTACATACTGATAATGTTGTCTTCTAGCTGTATTTCTTGGTCTCAACAGGTCAAGTAGACTGTGTTACACCAACTGTGGGTTACTGTTCAAGGAAAAAAGTATAAATATAAGGAATAGTTTGAGGTGTTTTATTTACAAAAAGGGTGAAAAACAAGAAACTCAGACATCCAACAAATTAAACTGAGGAAAAAATATGTACAATAATATTCACCTGCTCTGTTCAGCAGCAACCCCCAGACTGAACCTCCCAAGCCTTGATGGCCAGAGGCTTTTAACTGCCAAGCCCCTCGCTCTGGACCAACCCATAGTTAATTGGTAATCAAATAAATGTAACAGGTAAACAATAGAGATTGTGGAGTATTGAGTTTCATGAGGCAGAAGTTTCCTACTGAGGTACAGCACTGGATGTTCCTCAACTGGCTCTCCCTGATCCAGCGCCGCACCAATTCCCACACCGGAGGCATCCACCTGCACCAGGAAGCGGCTTTCAAAGTCAGGACTCTGCAACACAGGGAAAGAGCATAATTTCTCCTTCAGGCCCTGGAAAGCACTTTCACACTCCCCACTCCATTCCACATCGTTACGGGCTGACTTGCAGGTGAGATTGGTCAATGGGGCTGCCAGCGTGGAGAAGTGAGGGATGAATTGTCAGTACCAACCGATTAAGCCAAGGAAAGACCGGACTTGAGACTTGGTGTGGGGCCTGGGACTGTTCAGAATGGCCTCAACTTTGTCCACCTGAGGCCGGACTTCACCTATCACCAACTGGTACCCCAGGTAACTCGTTTCCTGTTTGGCCCACTCACATTTCTGCAAGTTGAGCGTCAGTCCTGCCGCATTGATGGCACCCAGGACTCAACAAAGGTGCTCCAGATGTTCTTCCCAGGTCAGGCTGAAAACCACCATATCATCCAGGTAGGCGGCACTACAGTCCTCACAACCTTGAAGCACTCGGTCCATAAGCCTCTGGAATGTGGCTGGGGCACCATGTAGGCCAAAGGGCATCACTGTGAACTGAAAGAGGCCGAGAGGGGTCCTGAATGCAGTGAGGAGCCGGGATTGGTTCTCAAGGGGGACCTGCCAATACCCCTTGCAGAGGTCCAAGGTGGTGATGTAGTTGGCTCGCCCAGTCCTCTCCAGTAGGTCCTCTATCCGGGGCATCGGGTAGGCATCGAAGAATGAGATGGCATTTAGTTTCCTAAAGTCAATGCAGATGCAAAGGGACCAATCCTTCTTCAGCACAATGACGGCAGGGCTACTCCTCTCACTTCCAGATGGCTCAATGAACCCCAGCTCCAACATCAAACAGATCTCCTCCTTCAATGCCTCTACCAACCGTTCAGGTACTCGATAGCATGCCTGTTGTACTGGAACCTGACCCAGTTTGAGTCGGATGACATTTTGCAAAGTTGAAAAACCACTTCTCTTAGTTACAGTATACCGTCCACCTGGTCCGTACTCAGAATTCCTATCAGAGTTTTCTGAATTTACATCAGAGTTAGTACTTAGTACAGATAAAATCATTATACTGGGAGATTTCAATATTCATGTAGATGTAGAAAGTGACAGCCTTAGTTCTGGGTTTCTTTCCTTACTAGACTCAATTGGCTTTTCCCAGCATGTGAGTGAACCCACTCACTGCTTCAATCATATCTTGTTCTAACATATGGCATTGAAATTGACAAGTTAACAATTGTCCCTCAAAACTCTGTTTTGACCGACCATTACCTCATTACATTTGAGTTTACTTTAACTGCCTGCACAGCATCGAGGAATAAATTCAGCTATAGAAGATGTTTATCTGAAGATGCTGTTGCTAAATTTAAAGAGAACATTCGGTCATCATTTGCAGCAATGCCATATCTAAATTCAAATGAGGATTTCTCCCATACACAGGTTGATGACCTTGTGATTAGCACTATGGCCACACTGTTCAAATCTTGATGATGCTGCTCCTCTCAAAAAGAAAGTAATAAAACAGGAGGCTGGCTCCGTGGTATAATTCTCAGCAGATGTCAAGGAAACTAGAAAGAAGTTGGCGTTCCAGCAACTTGGAAGAATCTCACCAAGCCTGGAAAGAAAACTTAAAAATGTATAAAAGGGCTCTCCGCAGTGCCAGAAGCTCATATTACTCAGCACTAACAGAAAAAAAAAAAAAAGAAAAAAAAACAAAAACGAACAACCCCAGGTTTCTCTTCAGAACTGTAGCCAGGCTGACAGAGAGTCATAGTTCAATAGAACCAGTGATCCCCTTAGCTCTCAGCAGCGATGATTTTATGGGCTTTTTTTACAGATAAAATTATAACAAACAGAGAAATTAGTATAGGTTGGACCCAATTGCAGCACAAAACACACCAGTATGTTTTTACAGTCTTTAATGAACTCAGTAATCCAAACAGCAGCAGCACAGACAGAAAAACACAGTTCAGGGTATGGGTCCATGGGGAATTGAACCCTGCTCCTCTGTTTCCCAGACAAACACGCAACCCACAGGGCTACAGCAGTAGCAGCAGTCCAGAAGTCCAGATCTCCACTAAACCCAATAGTGTGTTCAGAGAGAGGGCTACTGGAGAGGGTAGAAAAGGGAAACTCCCTGTTGGAAGGCTGTAGAGTGGGTACTTTGAACTGGGTTGCGTCGGCAGCAGGAAACCCAGCAGCAGAGCAGACACAACCTGAGTAGATGGCTGATCCCGAGTCGGCGGGGAGCCACTCAGCCACAAGCAGACGAAGATCCAAAAACAGGCAGGCAGAACTCAGAGTCAGGGACAGAAGGCAGGTAGGTTTACCGGGGCTGAGACAAAGAGCGTTGGTCAGAGACGAGCCGATCAGAAACCAGGAGGACAGTCCGTTGAAGAGTGCTGGAAAGTCAGGCATAACACGAGAACAATCTGGCAAGGAGTGTCTGGAGAAGGGTGCTTATATCCGGGGTTGATAGCTGATGAGGAACAGGTGAGGAAGGTGGAGCAGACAGGTGAGTGGAGGTGAGTGGAAAAAGCTGGCAGGATACCGGAATGGATCGTGACAAGAAAGAATTAATCAGCTCTTACCTACATTAGACAATAATCTTCTACTGAATACAGCAACTCCTGAATCAACTGCAACACCTATTTTACATCTGGAATCATTCTCATCTCTGAATCTCTCAGAGTTAGCTTCTATAGTCTCATCATCTAAACCATCAACCTTTCTATTAGACCCAGTACCAACTAGCTTCTTTAAAGAGATTTTCTACTTAACTGAGCCGTTCATTTTATATCTGATTAATTTGATGTTATCTTTGGGTTATGTACCTCAGACTCTTAAGACTGCAGTTATATAACCCCAACTTAAAAAGCCAAATCTTGATCCAGATGTTTTGGCCAATTATAGACCCATAATGAACCTTCCGTTCATGTCTAAAATAATTGAAAAAGCAGTAGCAAATCAATTACACGACCATCTGCATAGGAACGGTTTGCTTGAAGAGTTTCAGTCAGGATTTAGAGCTCACCACAGCACAGAAACAGCGCTGATTAAAGTCTCCAATGATATTCTAATGGCTTCAGACAATGGATCAGCTTCCATACTTCTCCTCTTAGATCTTAGTGCTGCATTTGACACCATTGATCATAATACTCTATTGCAGAGACTGGAACAAGAAATTGGCATTAAAGGAACTGCTCTAAGGTGGTTCAAATACTATTTATCAGATAGATATCAGTTTGTTCATGTTAACAATAGCTCCTCCTCACGGACTACAGCCAATTATGGAGTCCCACAGGGTTCGGTACTTGGACCAATCCTCTTCACTCTTTATCTGCTTCCTTTAGGCAACATTGTCAGGAAACACAGCATCAACTTCCACTGTTATGCAGACGACACTCAGCTGTATTTATCAATGAAGCCAAATGAAGTTAGAGAGACATGTCTTGAAGACATAAGTCTGGATGACCCATAATGTTTTACTTCTAAATTCTGACAAAACTGAAGTTATTGTACTCGGCCCTAAGCACCTTAGAGAAACCCTATCTAATCATCTAATCAGTCTGGGTGGCATTACTTTGGCTTCCAGCTCCACTGTAAGAAATCTTGGAGTAACTTTTGTCCTTTGTCCCCTCACATAAAACAAGTCAGTAGGGCAGCTTTCTTTCACCTGAGAAACATTAGGAAAATCAGAAACATCCTGTCTCAAGAGGATGCAGAAAAACTAGTCCATGCATTTGTAACTTCTAGGCTGGACTACTGTAACTCATTATTAGCTGGATGTCCAAACAAATCTCTGAAAGGCCTTCAGTTGATTCAGAATGCTGCTGCACAAATATTTACAGGAACTAGAAAAAGGGATCACATCTCTCCTGTGTTAGCTGCTCTTCATTGGCTGCCGGTAAAATTCAGAATAGAATTTAAAATCCTTCTGTTAACATATAAAGATCTTACTGGCCAAGCTCCATCATATCGAGGAGAGCTCATACTTCCTTACCGTCCTAGTAGGCCACGCCGCTCTCTAGATGGAGGTTTACTTGTGGTTCCTAGAGTCTCCAAGAGTAAATCGGGAGGCAGATCTTTCAGTTATCAGGCTCCTCTTCTATGGAACCAACTTCCAGTATCGGTCCGGGGGGCAGACTCTTTAGCAATTTTCAAGACCAGGCTTAAAACTTGTGGCAGAAAGGGGGTAAACCTTAAACCTTTCTACCCCAGTGCTGAGGACTTGGAGCAATTGGAAAGGAAGAAAATATTAGACATACTACAGGAAAGCTCAAACAAAGAAGATTTCTTAGGGTTTTAGGGTACTGAGCATGGTCTTGTCAAGGGGGAGAGTGTGGCAGAAAGGGGGTAGGAAAGAAAGAAAAAAAACAGCAGAATCACCCTTTAACACCTGGAAGGAAAGGGAAGTGGAGTAGGAGAGGAGATAAATTAGACACACCTGTGAGCCGGGGGAAGGGAGAAACTGACAAAGGAGCATGGAGAAGACCAGAGAGGAGTGACAGTGTGAAGGAGAGGAGAGAGCTAAAAAAGCTATAATCAAAGTTCTGGACTACTTATCTAATCTTTAAAGCAAACAGTTAATTGCATGCAGCAACGACAAGCTGTAGTCAGTTGGATTTTCTCGGAGCACCCTAACCAATCCTGGGGCTGAGGAAGAGCTGTTCCCTGGACTGTGTTCAGGAGAAAAGTGTGTAGCGTGAACACCACAATTTAGATTTTGCACTTGTTGAAAAGGGGCACCAGTCCTCAAAGAGGACAATTTATTGAATTTATTAATTTATTTGATCAGTCTCACCAAAAGCAGTGATTTCAAGACAACATTGATCTCCGATCTCCACTTCAATGAAACACAAACAACGACTGGGTCAAGTTGATATGTTTATTGACTACATACTAATAAAGCAAAATAAATGAATAATGATCAACACAGAAAACTAGGTTAAACAGTACTAATTTCAATAATCAGGTTATGGTTGGGCGATGGGGAAAGAGGATAAGTTTAACTATGTGTAGCGCGGTTATTTTGAATTGTGAAATTTAGATAATCCATTCATAAACTAAGATTATTATCAACACAGTTAGAGCAGAGGATGGAGTAACCTACTTTGAGTCACGTCGCGCTGTTGAGATCTCTTGGCTGGAGTCCAAGGAGTGGAGGTTGCCAGGAAACAGGATGCCACGCTCCTAGTGGTTTCTCTCTGGGATGGCGGACGTTACCAGGGTAACGGGCTCTGCTGGAATCTCGGTGGGGCAGCGTCGGCGTAG
Organism: Remorina albescens; assembly: GCA_034769265.1. Taxonomy (NCBI): domain Eukaryota; kingdom Metazoa; phylum Chordata; class Actinopteri; order Carangiformes; family Echeneidae; genus Remorina; species Remorina albescens. The sequence goes on from CM068479.1 coordinate 4,137,346, forward strand.
TCTGCCAGCAGACTTTCTTCTGTAGGCACTCTCGGGTCTGGTCAGCAGGTCCGGGTCGGGTGGATGGCCGGGCTGGAGGTTGACGTCGGAATGAGCTTTCACGTCCAAATAATAAAAAACTAAATAAATAAAAAATAAATAAATAAAACTCCGGAAGGGACTGGCGTTGGCCAAACGACGCAAAACCTTCCGAATTTCTTTAACAAAATTTGGAAAAAGAAAACAACTTATAAAGTCTCACTTGTGTGAGATTCAGTTTAACTTGATTTGGGTCGTTGCTGTAATTATGTAGAAACTCGCGAAAAGAAATAGGAACTCATTCACGTATGAATATGAGTTGTAAACGAAGAGATAAAATAGATGCGCGCGCAAAAAAAAAAAAAGAAAAAGGCGAAAAAGTACAAAAGCAAGAAGACTAAAGGCAAAAAGCGAAAAGAAGACAAAAGACTAAGACTGAAAAAAAAAAAAAAAAAGCCATTCGCGCCAGAGGATGCAGCGGTTTTATCCTCGGGCGTATGAGAGGGGGGGGGCTTGGGTGGTCGCCACCCCCTGGAGCTCACTTTCACATCTTCAGGGGTCAGTTGTATGACAGAAAGGAGCTGATCCTAGAATTTTTAAAAAGTGATTAATTGTCACCCATGTATCTTATATTCTCTCACCATGGCCCATTCACATTTAGTAACCTGTACAAACTATATAATTATCGTTAGAAGTAATTGGAACAGTTTATCAAGCTAATCTAACAGTGCACATGATATATTTCATTTGATAGAGAAGTAAACATTATTCTAAGCACACATAAACAGTCGATAACATGAACTAACATCGATGGCATAGTACATCAAACGTTATGAGGTAGTTTTAATCCTTGGAGGATTCAATCTGGAAGAGTCCTTAAAAAGTAACAGTGTCACATAGTAGATATTCCTATCAGGGCTAGGAAAATACATTTCAGCTGTGCTGTGGACTAGAAAAATAGGTTTTAGATTACAGTTACTGAAGACTTACATAGCGTATTGACATAATTGATTACACAGTGATCATATGCTTTATTCCATGATGTTTCAAACATACTTTAGTGAGTGTGGTTGAATAGTTCTCTGCTCAGGTTGGTGTGTGAAGGGATTTATGGCAGGAGCCTGTGTTATCTCGAGGCCCCCCTTTTGGTATGGGAGGAGAGGAGAGTGTTGCAGTTGAAGACAATGTTCTCCTTGATGATCTGAGTGAAGGGATATCCTGGTGTGAGCACCACAGGATAGTACCTTGATGGGACTCAAGATACCCTGTTACATTGTTTGTTGAGAGGTGACAACCAACTATCGATCCTAGGTGATAGTTGTGGTTGCCACGTTCATCGAGTGTCACTTTGTGGGGGTTTCACGCCTATTGTTCCTTTCCCGCGGAAAAAGGTGTCTGATACAGATTTCTTGAGCCAGCTGTAAATTAGTTGGGAATCTTTATAACTTCAACGCTCAGGACTAAGGATGTGTTGAGGTTGGACATTCCTTCGGTTTCTGTGTCCTGTTCAAATGATAGTTGTATGGGGTAAACATGGGTTCAGGAGGATCCTCCTGGTACCAGAGCTCCCCATGCCCTTCCTGTGACTTGTTTATCTTATCTCTGCCATCCAGAGTCCGCTACATGTGACTAACTTCCCTGGATGTGTTCAGAAGTCGTTCTCTGCCTGGATTGGAGAGAGTGAAAGAAAAGCTAAACGCTAAGTACTCCCCCTTTGCCTGGCACTCTCCAGGCTTCCTCTAACCTCTCCCCTTTAACTCTCCCCCTCAACTACACTAACCTGGCTCTGCTGGCCTCTTCCCTGTTCACCATTCCTCTGGACAGCCATACAGCCCCTCTAACACACCATACACCTACACCCTTACACGCCCAAAACCCCTCTTTCATACATTGAACTGAACTGAATCTACACATTCACACTTGTTTTGAACTGAACTGAATTGAACTCAATAACACTTATAACACCTATACACCAGAGACTATTGAAGTGATTTTTGATTTTGAATTGATTTAAAAGTGACCTGGTTTTGAATGTGGAGTATTTTCTGTTTTTTATCTGATAACTAAGTTGTGTGAAATTAACTGAATTGACTGAAGATTTTCTTTGACAGTGTGAACGTAAGATTTTGATTTACATTTAAGCAACCTTTAAACTGAATGCTTTGATTTTTTTGAATATAATTTGATATACATAATCGAAATTTGCTCAATGGTTTCTTTTAGGAGGTGTATTCTTTTGTAGCCATAGCGTTTTGCTAGTCGGGTTATATTGCTAGGTTACTTCTGTGTACACATAATTTGACAGGATTAGGTATTTTGTTTCTCTCTCCTGTCTGGCGCCCAATGCTGAGTAACCATTGCATTCCCCTACGCTACAAACTTTTCTGTATGACAGAGCTTATAGTTAAAAAGTTAAAGTTCAACTACTCTTCAGACCTGAGTCAGTTTCAGATGATCTCTCTCCTAAATGTAGAGGGGAAGATTTTCTTTAGTGTAGTCGCACGGAGACTAGCTAGTTACCTAGAAAGGAATAGCTTAATACACAGTGCAGTACAGAAGGCAGGAATACCAGGTTTCGCAGGGTGTTTAGATAACATGATTTGGCATCAGCTTCAGGCAGCCAAGAGAGGGAAAAGAGACTTGCATGTAATATTTTTGGACTTAGCAAATGCATTTGGTTCAGTGCAACATAGCCTTATTTGGGAGGCGTTTGATTATTTTAGAGTGCCCGGAGTAGTTGTCAATTTAGTAAGAGCATATTTCCAGGATATCAGACTATGCTTAAGTACAGCAGGCTTTACAGCAGGTTGGCAGAAGCTAGAAATAGGCATTATGGCAGGGTGTACAATTTCTCCATTAGCATTCACAATGGTGATGGAGGTAATTATTAGAGCTTCTAAGTGGGTTGTAGGTGGAGAGAGGTGACAGGATGTGATGTGCCTCACACCAATTAGGGCATACATGGATGATATGACGTTGGTAACTACAACAGTACCATGTATGAAAAGAGTACTTGAGGGACTTAATAAAAACTTAAAGTGGGCTAGTATGAAAATCAAGCCTAGTAAGTCTAGAAGTATCTCAATAAGTAGAGGGAGATTAAGTGATCGAAAGTTTGTAATAGATGAAGAGGAAATTCCAATAATTAGGGAAAAATCAGTAAAGAATCTAGGTAGGTGGTACAAGGCAGACTTGCATGATGGAGAACAGGTAGTGCAGTTTCGGAAGGATGTTGCTGAGGGACTGGATAGAATAGATAAATCAGGGCTTCCAGGAAAGTTGAAGCTGTGGTGTTTGCAGTTTGGATTATTTCCCAGGTTGATTTGGCCACTGTCTGTATATGAGATTCCATTATCTGCTGCAGAGAAAATGGAAAGATTAGTAAGCTTTTACATTAAGAAGTGGCTAGGTGGTCCTAGATGTTTAAGTACTGTGGCACTGTATGGGAAAGGCATACTTCAGCTCCCAGTATCTAGTCTAGAGGAGGAGTTTAAATGTACTAAGGTTAGGACAGTGCTCTGTTATCTGGGAGTAAAGATGCGGTAGTTAGAAAGGTGGTTCCAAACCCAACCAAGGGGAGAAAATGGAATCCAAGAATGGCAGTGCAGGAAGCGAAAGGTACTCTTAGGCATACAGAGATTGTGGGTAATGTGCAAATAGGCCGGGGAGGCTTGGGGCTTGGCCCAGGCAAACCGGTGTGGAGTAGAGCAGGTCCCAAAGAGAAGAGGAAGCTAGTTGTGAAGCAGGTTGGTAGACAGGAGGAAATATTAAGGAGTGCAAAGGCAGTGGCTCAGGCTAAGCAGGGACAGTGGTTGAACTGGGAAGGTGTAGAGAAAAAAAAGCTTAGTTGGAAAGAGCTGTGGAGTATGGAGGAAAGTAGTATTAGATTTTTGATAGGGGCAACATATGATGTATTGCCAACTCCCCAGAACTTAAAACTCTTGGTAAATGGAGACCCGCTATGTTCGTTGTGTTCAGGTACTGCAACTCTAAAGCACATTTTGTCAGGTTGTAAGGTTAGTCTGTCACAAGGACGGTATACGTGTCGACATAAACAAGTTTTAAAAAGCTTAACTGCAGGCATTGAAGATATACGGAGGCAGGCAAATTTAGGAGGGTCTAAGTTAGAGAGACTTGCAATTCAGTTTGTTCAAGAAGGTGAGAAAGTTAATAAGACAGCAAGGAGGCAAGGCAGCTTAGACAATGCTTGTGATTGGGAGATGCAAAGGGATTTAGGAGGAAAGCTTGTTGTTCCCCAGGAAATAGCCTGTACAAAACAAAGGCCTGATATAATTTTGTGGTCTAGGAGTAGAATGAGAATATATTTCATAGAGCTCACTGTTCTGTGGGAGGATTCAGTTGTAGAAGCGTATGAAAGAAAAAAACTTAGGTATGCAGACTTAGGGGCTGAAGCTGAGCAGCGAGGATGGAAAGTTAGGATTTGTCCAGTGGAAGTAGGATGTAGAGGGTTTGTAGCAAGGTCTGTTGTCTCTTTGTTGAGGGAGTTAGGAGGAAGGGGACAGAGTGTGAGGAAAATAGTGAAGCAAATGTCGGATGAGGCAGTAAGATCCAGTCAGTGGGTCTGGATTAGAATAAGTAATAGTAGCTGGGGGCCCAGCAAGGGGAGCACTTAGGATAGACAGACTCTTGAGAGAAGCAAGGAAGAAATGCAGGAAGAGGAAGTGTATTTAAGTGGAGGGTGTGGCCTGTGTGAGCCTCTTTGGGACCATGTGGTTAGTCCAGGTGAGTTGGCCTGTATTGGTTTGACTTGGCTTGTGTTATGTCTTTCTTTGATTATAAGACAGTTTAGGTGAGTCTGTTTGCTGAATCTGCTAGTGTATCTTGTCTTGTGTATTTTGTGTATCTTGTCCTCCACCTCCTGCACCCTCTATACTTTCATTACCCCCTACCCGAACCAGGGTCTGTATCGCCATCCCGCTTTTACTGGTGCAGTTGGTGAGAGGTCGGTGTAGTTGACGATAGTGCTGTTTCAGATAGTTGTCTTGGTGTGAGGAGCGGTGATAGCTGGCATTAGGGGGGTAACTCTGGGACACCAGTGATCACTGTCTAGCCTCCTGGAGGTGTCGTGGGACCAACTAGACGAAACACTGGTGAAAGGAGGTTCCCACCTGATGACCCCAAAGACATGTTAGCTATTACTGCTCACTGGGCTAGTTAGGTATAGTTATCTTTAGGTCACGTAGGGCAGGTCGCAAGGTTGCTGTTAAGGCTAGGGAGTTCACTGAGTCTGGTCCTTTTTTGTAGCACAAATTTCTTGTGTTTACTCTGAATAGCTATGCTGCTATAGGCCTAGACTGCTGGGGGAAGCAGCACCTCTCTCTCTCCCTCTCCCCTCTCTCTCTCTCTCTCTCTCTCTCTCTCTCTCTCCCCTCTCTCTCTCCCTCTCCCTCTCCCTCTCCCCTCTCCCCCGTCTCTCCTTCTCCCTCTCCCCTCTCCCCCGTCTCTCTCTCCCTCCCCCGTGTATACACCAACATACCGACAATCATGCTTCTCCGAAATCCCTGTTTCTCCCAGTTGTAAGCATATGTACTGCATTTACTAACCATGTTTTCCCCAAGTCTCTCTCTCTCCCAGTTCCTCTCCTCTCTCTCCCTGTCCCTACTCCCACATCTTCATGAATTCCATACAGCATCATTTCTATGAACTTCATGCAGCATCATGTTCCTTCCTACACCTGTTTGAATATCCCCTCCTCCTGCTCTTAATCTCTCCTTACTCTACCCAACTTTGCCCAACTTTGCCCCCCCCCCCCCCCCCCCCCCGTCTCTCCTTCTCCCTCTCCCTCTCCTCTCCCCTCCCTCTCTCTCTCCCCCTCCCTCTCCCTCTCCCCTCTTGCTCTCTTTCTCCCCCTTGCATGCCAACATACCAACAACCATGCTTCTCCGAAATCCCTGTTTCTCTCAGTTCCAAGCATGTGCACTGCATTTACTAACCATGTTTTCCCGAAGTCTCTGTCTCCCCCAGCTCTTCTCCTCTCTCTCCCCGTCCTCATCCTGCAGGTGATGAATCATTACCATGCCATGTTCCTGCAATGCCTGCTGTTCCCACATCTTCATGAATTCCATACAGCATCATTCCTATGAACTTCATGCAGCATCATGTTCCTGCCTACACCTGTTTGAATATCCCCTCCTCCTGCTCTCTTTCTCTCCCTACTCTACCCAACTTTGCCCCCCCTCCCCCCGTGCCTCCCTCTCTCTCTCTCTCCCTCTCTCAACCCAACCAGTCGAGGCAGATGGCCGCCACCCCGAGCCCGGTTCTGCTCGAGGTTTCTGCCTCTTAAAGGAAGTTTTTCCTTGCCACTGTCCCCAAGTGCTTGCTCATGGGGGGATCTGTTGGGTCTCTTTAAATAATTTTATAAAGAGTTTGGTCTGGACCTGCTCTATATGTAAAGTGCCTTGATGTAACTTTGTTATGATTTGGCGCTATACAAATAAACCTGATTTGATTTGATTTGATGTGTATGGCCTGGTTTGTGGGTAAACAATTGGGGAAAGGTGTCAAATATAACCTGCAGTTCAATTGGCTTCTTACCATCCAGGTGAGAGAGATCCACATTGGCAGGCTGTTTCCAGGCCTCCACAACACCTTCAGAATCATCCTCCTCAACCACCTGATGGGCCAGCAGTGAAGTGATGGAAGGAGGGCTGCTTCTCTCCTCCTAGGCTTTCAACAGGTTCACATGGTACGTTTACTTCTGTTTCCCCTTCTCTGGATGGAGAATTTCATATGTTGTAGGCCCCATTCTCATTGTAACCACAAAAGGTCCCTGCCACTTGGCCAGTAGCTTGCTGGATGATGAGGGCAGGAGCAGCAAGACCTTTTGACCTGGTTTGAACTCACGTTGGCGTGTTTTCTGGTCATACCACTGCTTCTGTGTCTTCTGGGCCTCCAGGAGGTTGAGTCGGGCCTCCTCCCTGTACCGCTCCAACCGCTCTCTCATCTGGAGGACATACTGTATGACACCTTGCACTTCTCCAGACTTCTCTGCCCCCGTCTTTTCCTAGTTCTGTTTCAGCAGATCCAGAGGCCCCTGGACTGGCCAACCATAGAGCAGCTCGAAAGTGGAGAACCCGGTGGATGCCTGAGGCACTTCTCTGGTAGAAAAAAGGGTAAAAAGGGTAGCCACTTATCCCAATCCTTGCCAGTATCAGATACAAACTTTCTCAGCATCCTCTTCAGGGTTTGATTAAACCTCTCCACCAGGCTGTCTGTTTCTGGATGGTAAGGAGACGTCCTGATAGCAGTTTTGCCCAACTTCTTATGCAGCTGGCTCATCAGGCGGGAAGTAAGGTTGGTTCCTTGATTGGTCAGGATTTCCTCTGGGATGCCTACATGGGAAAAGAGCTGGACAAGGGCACTGATGAGTTTTGGAGTGGTTATTGACCAGAGAGGAAAAGCTTCAGGAAACCGTGTGGCATAATAACATACAAGAAGAATGTTCTGATACCCTGCAGAGCTCTTTTCCAAGGGCCCAACAATGTCCATTGCAATCCACTTAAATGGTGTGGTAATCACCGGCATGGCCTGGAGGGATGCTCAATCTGATTTACAGACAGCACTGGTTTTCTGACACTCTGAACATGTTTTACAATATGTCTGCATGTCAGTGTACATTGAAGGCCAAAAGAATCAAGAGACCAACCTGAGATATGTCTTATGGTGGCCTAGGTGTCCTGCCCATGGAATGGTGTGTGCAAGGTGTAATACGAGTGACCTGCAAATACTTGGCACCACTAACTTCCTGCTGTCTGACTCCTCCCCCTGATAAAGGATGTCATTGTGAAGGGCATACACTGAACCACCTACTTGGGCAGTATAATCATCAGAAGTTAGGACCTTGGTGATCAAAGACTTTAACACTGGATCAGAGTGTTGTAATGTGGAGATGTTTTCCGGCACTTGCCACTTAACATCTGACAACATTTTCAGGCATTTCACAAGATACAGGTGCACCCACATGTTTCTCTAGTCGCCATTGTTGACGTGCCTTTCTGGGCCCTTTGGTTTTTTGCACAGACTACCACATAGGTCTGGCAGAGTTTGTAACCAAGTTGAGCTTGAGCTTTTGCCTGGGACCGTGTCATAACAAAACAAGATACATGCATTTTCTGGCCTGACAGAGGTTCATGAGCATTACCAAGACGTTTAACCCCATTCAAGAGATCATACAGCACAGGCAAATCCTGTCCCAAAAGCATCTTTACTGGTAGGTTCTCCACCAGCCCCACTGTCAGATACTTTTGTCCATCTACCTCAACTGTAAGGCTGTGGCTCTGGCTTACAATCACCATGTACACACAAAACCTCTGTTTGCGGACTGTAATCAATAGCACAAGGCACACAACCTTTGCTGATGAATGACATGGAGCTACCAGAATCCAGAAGAGCAGTGAATGGTTTACCATTAACTTTTACAGGAACAGACTTTAACTCTCCCTCCCCATCCTAGTAGTCACTCTGCTCCCCTTGTCTAGGCACATAACACAGTCCAGCCAATTTTGGCCTTTCAGGGGGCAAACAGATGCCTTATGTCCCTGCTGCTGACAATGATAACATACCAGAGTCCTAGTAAATGACTGAGCAGGGTGTCCCTTGTCATTGTCCCCGATTACCTTCAAAGGTCTTTGGAAAGCTTTTCCCTGGGGCGGTTGTAGTCCCTGGTCTCCACCCAAATTGGCCAAGATGGGGCTCCTTTTCTGGTATTCAGGTACTGCATAGCCAACTTCGCTGCCGTCAGTCCATGAGTCTCCAAGAGTAAATCAGGAGGCAGATCTTTCAGTTATCAGGCTCCCCTTCTATGGAACCAACTTCCAGTATCGGTCCAGGGGGCAGACTCTTTAGCAATTTCCAAGACCAGGCTTAAAACTTTTTTGTATGACAGAGCTTATAGTTAAAAAGTTAAAGTTCATTTAGTCTTTAGCTATGCTGCTATAGGCCTAGACTGCTGGGGGAAGCACTGAACACCTCTCTCTCCCTCTCCCTCTCCCCTCTCGCTCTCTTTCTCCCACCTTGCATGCCAACATACCAACAACCATGCTTCTCCGAAATCCCTGTTTCTCTCAGTTCCAAGCATGTGCACTGCATTTACTAACCATGTTTTCCCGAAGTCTCTGTCTCCCCCAGCTCCTCTCCGCTCTCTCCCTGTCCTCATCCTGCAGGTGATGAATCATCACCATCCCATGTTCCTGCAATGCCTGCAGTTCCCACATCTTCATGAATTCCATACAGCATCATTCCTATGAACTTCATGCAGCATCATGTTCCTGCCTACACCTGTTGAATATCCCCTCCTCCTGCTCTCTTTCTCTCCCTACTCTGCCCAACTTTGCCCCCCCCCACCCGTGCCTCTCGCTCACCCTCTCTCAACCCAATCGGTCGAGGCAGATTGCCGCCCCCCCTGAGCCTGGTTCTGCCCGAGGTTTCTGCCTCTTAAACTTGCCACTGTCCCCAAGTGCTTGCTCATGGGGGGATCTGTTGGGTCTCTTTAAATAATTTTATAAAGCGTTTGGTCTAGACCTGCTCTATATGTATTGTTATGATTTGGCGCTATACAAATAAATTTGATTTGATTTGATCCTCGGGTTCATGATACTTCACCCATGTCCTGATGTCCGGAGGAAGTACCTGCAGCAGTTGCTCCAGGATGATGATTTCCCCTAGCTGCTCCTTGGTCCTCTGCTCTGGCCGCGTCCACCAACAATAGAGGACCTTCAGCCGGTGGTACGTCTCTGTTGGTGTCTCCCCAGATGGTGTTGAAGTGGCACGGAACCGTTGACGATAGGTCTCTGATGAGATGTCAACTTGGCCAACAGCGCCTCCCTCAGCTGTTGGACTTGTCTTCATCCATGGCCGTGTAGGCCTCCAGGGCTTTCCCCGTCAACAGGGGAATCAGTCGGTAGGGCCACTGCTCCCTTGGCTACTGCCATGTTTTTGCCATGCGTTCGAAACGTAGAAGGTAATTTTCAATTACCTCACCTTGTTGATAGACCTGTATTTTGGGCTTCTTACGCTGGACTGCTGGGGGGTCAAGAGAAGGAACACCCTGTCAACCAGAAAAAGACAGCATTGACTGGTCCAAGTCAGGGGCGTCACGTTGGTCAGCCCTTCTGGGTGCTGGTGTTGGGAGATGCAGTCTGGGGCTCCCACCTTCTGCTGTGGTGGACTGCCTGGCTGAGAGGGGCTGCAAAGGCTGTTGGGAGGCCTCCAGTAAAATCCGCAGGCCCCGGAGCTCTTCCTGGAGAACATCATCTCTCTTCTGCTGAGTGGCCAAAAAGCCCCTGAAGAGGTCTACCAACTCTGAGGTCAAGAGATTACCTTCCGGCGATTGCCCAGGATGCAGCTGTCGGGTTTTGGGTTTTGCCCCTTGTGCCTCTTCCTCTGATGTCACCGCCGTTTCCCACTCATCCTCAGACTTCTCTTGTGGCTGCTTGGTTTGAGATCGTAGCCCAGGTCTCTTCTTAAAAACATGCTTATGCTTGCGACTGGCCATCCCACCACTGCCACCATGTGTTACACCAACTGTGGGTTACTGTTCAAGGAAAAAGGATGGCTGGAGTCGCTGAAGTAGTTTGAGGTGTTTTATTTACAAAAAGGGTGAAAAACAAGAAACTTGGACATCTAACAAATAAAACTGAGGAAAAAATATGTACAGTAATATTCACCTGCTCTGTTCGGCAGCAACCCCCAGACTGAACCTCCCGAGCCTTGATGGCCAGAGGCTTTTAACTGCCAAGCCCCTAACTCTGGACCAACCCATAGTTAATTGGTCATCAAATGAAGGTAACAGGTAAACAATAGAGGCTCTATACAATGGCCCATAAACAACACAGAAGTATATCTGATTTTACTATTACCTCATATCAAATAATCCCAAAACCATACCACAAAACAACTTAATTGAATAATTACTCAGCCACACATGGTATGCCCCACTGTGGCTGGCTGCTTTCTGTTTGCTATATTAGACAACACTTGAGAGCAGCTCTGGTTCACACCCAGTAACTGTGGAGGAGAGAGACAGCAGTTAGTATACCTCAGCAAACAATTAAAGGATAAGTATGAATAAAAAACCTGACTTGACTAAACTGTGACTGTGTTTTCTTGAAATATATATGACTACAGGTGATGGTGTAAATGTCCAATTGTTGTTTTGTTGTGATGTGTACACTCACCAAAATTACAGAGGGAAATAATGAATATGAGGGACCAGTTTTACTGTGTGTTTTACTGATAGTGCCATGTGCTGTCTGTCCTCAGTGATGGGCCTTCGTCACATAGACATAGAAACACTTGCCTGGTGGTTTAGTTGTACTCACACATGGTGAACAGCCCCTAAACTGCCAGACTGGACATCCAATGTCTCCTTGGCCTCTATGAGAGGAAACATTAGTAGGCTATTTCTGCTGTTATGCGTTGTTATATGAGAAAAACAGTAATTAGAGGGTGTTCGTTTGAAAATTATGACTTACAGCTATGAGAATCTTTTTTCCCCTTTTTGTCCTGCCCTGCAATATCCATAAAAATACTGAATAGCTGTTCACTGGTTCCTGGTTATTTTCATTTAACTGTTCATCCTCTGACCTAGAGTTTTGTCTTACTCCCATGGAAAGTCATTGCGGCACTGCATTATCCTCATCCAACGCATTAGTCCTCCTCATCCTTTACACGGCTCCTTCTCCATTCGGCAGATGACACAGTTCCCCAACTCTGTCAGGCTGTATCACTTTTTGAAGTTAATGAGTCAAAACTATCAGTCGTTTCGCTTTTAATTAGAAAACGGACGCAACGATTTTCAATTTAGACATTTTTAATTGAAGCTGTCATTTTCAATTAAGATATGAAATCCATGACATGCCCTCTCCTCCCTCAACTCTTTATTTATTCATTTAGCAGCACGGTTCTCAAGATGTTCCACTCATTTGCCTGCATTTCTCCACTTCTCTTGCTAGTGGGGATCCATCAATGGATGATGACATAGGCCCCTCTTTTCTCAAGAACAACTGCTAACGCTTCAGATTTTATCATTTTATCCTCTTTGATACTCATATTTTTTATATTGCTCTCATGCACTTTACTTTCTTGTTCCCCTACACGGCATCTTATTCTACCAGCACCGATCCCTGTCTCCTCTTAGAGAAATGGATCCATTGAAAAGGTCTAAAAAGATCTGCAATTAAATCCCACAGCATGGTAAATTAAGTAGATTTTATTGGCATTGCAACAAAATCCGTTGGGAATTTGTTTGGTGTGCACACAGGATACTGTCAGCACAGTATAAAAATGCAAAAATGCATCAGATTTCATGGATGAGGAAGAAGCCAACTATGCAAATGGGTTAAAATTAGATTATAGCGTCAAATGAAATTCAACAGCATGTCATCTCCAGTGTAACCATCATCATCCATATTCCCATAATTTTGAAGAAGCAACTTAATTCTGAGAAACAGGCCTCTCAAAACCTGAGCTATTTTGTGTGAATTCATTCCCAGAAGCCATTTCCTCAAAAAGCAAAATTCCAGGTCATCTCTGCAGTGAGAGGAAACTCACAGCAGATGTGTTCTATAGATTTATTGATGCAGACTTAACTAAATCTCCCGAGAGATTTTTTAGGGACTTGCCAAATTCCCAACAAAAACTTTAACCTGAAATGCAAGCAAAATTTATTTGACTCATGTATCTATTTATTATTTACATTATTTATTAATGCTTCTGCTTTATCTCTCTTATCTAAATATCTTTGTGATCAACAAACATGTTTTTACCTGAACATTTATTCACCAGAAAGTGGCTATTGTAAATGATAGGGGCAGGGCATATTTCCTGTCAAATGCAAAATCAAAATAAAGAGCATATCCATGATAGCTAGATGGCAAGGCCGCTGTTGGCTCGTTTATGAGGCTTGGAAAGTGGCAGGTCTCTGTGGATTCTGGTAGTGTGTCCCATTCATTTTATATTCATGTTCTTTTCTAATTCAGTTCAGAAATGTCTCCTATAGCATTTAACCATTGAAATGTGAGTTATGAATCTTTCATCTTGTTCAGCCAGCTATAAGACATGACCTTATAATAACAGATTAATGCACCAAAAAATTCAAAAAGTGACTTGAAATCTTTAAGAGGGAAGAATGAATCATGCTTTGTGTTAAGCATGTGTGAAAGGCCTTGATCCTGCCCAATCAAAGAACACAGTGGCATTGTTCTCACCAGGCATTGTTCACAGAGCTGGATGATCTGCATGTAAAGGCAGAGGTTGCTGTTGTTCTGTGCTGTTTTTCTTTGGTATCTTGTTATTTTGTTGGAAATCGTGAGAAAAGCTTGTTCAGCCCTAAAAGCACATCTTGTCTGACAGGGATACAATAGTGGAGCAGGTTGCTAATCGATGAGGAGGGTGGAGTTTCTGTTTTTCAGGTTGTCACTGGAAACAGTGTTGAATTAGTAGTCAAAATTTATTGAGTTTGTTGGTTTGTTTCACACTTGAAAGAGAAAATTTATATAAAACACGATTTCATGTATTATATTAATATCAGACTTGTGTAGGGCTTCCAAAGAAACATTGAATCCTCAGCTATTTTTTACTTCTGGTATGAAATATCACAACTTTTTAATGTGTCAACACAATTCCTGACCTTAAAAGTGTCCTTTCTGGTTGGAGTCTGTTTCTGGCCTTGAGTCACAGATGAACTATAATCAAACATAACAATGATGCCCCAGTGTGCTGACACATACTGTAGTACATCTGTACATCACTGCTGTATTGTGACAAGTTAAACCCAAAGCAGCATAACAAGATATTCTGCTGTTGCCATTTCACTGGATTGTACAATAAATTTAAAAAGAGATAGATTTTTTCGTGATGTCTTGTCTATGATCTACAACATACAGCTACTACATGAGCTCTGTAGCATTTTGTCATTTTGTAGGCAAATACTGTGCCTCAGCCATATATTTCTGTCTATTCTTTGTTCTTCACACACTTTCTTTCCTGTCTTTCCGTACGGTCTTGTATTGTCTTACTGGCTCTCCTCTCCTCTCCTTTAGCTTTCTTTCTCCTCCAAACTCAGGAGTGGGTGGCTGTAGCTCTTTATGCTCCATTTTCTGGTGAGGAGGCTCTTGAGTGCAGCTCAAGCCATCCTCGTCCTGCACAATGCTGCGTTCTCATTAACTCTTATCAAAGTTCATCTTGCATCCAAATGCTGTGGGCCGCTCAATACTGACTGCACTGAAAAAAGAAAATGAAAAAGACAAAGCAGGCAGCACAGATGGTGAGAGGGAGAAAAAGCATCGTGTAGATAAAGGATGGAGAAATAATGGTTTAATGGTGAACGAGGCCAGGCAGAATAATCAATGCAGCCTCTCACTAGACTGAATATTGGTTTGACGTAAAAATTAACTGTGTTCATATCTGAAAGTCTGATAAGTGTGTTTTATGTTTTTGTTTTCTTCAAATCAATACTGTATGGTCTTTGTCCATTTGAATTTGTTGAAGCTGGTAAAGAATCTAGAGAAGAATAAATGGCTCAGACAAGTAATTGAATAGAATTCATAATCGTAATTCAATCTCACCAACACAATAGAGGCTTTCTGAATGCCCACGTTATTTGCTTTCTATCCAGTATCAAAAGAGAAATGCTAGTGCCAATACTCACAAACCATGACAAGGAAAGGAGTACGGCAGAGATGAAAACACTGTTCCAATTCACATAAACAAAGGAGAGAAGCAGGTAGAGACATAAAGTGAAGAAATTTTCTACCTGCTTGGTTCAGATGATTACAAATCATCCTGCATTTCTTCCTTGAAGTGTCATCGACCTCTCCTTATAAACACATACGGATACTCCTCCTGTGCCATTAGAACCTACAGTGCAGCTGGATTTCCTCTCTGGGATGTAAAGGGTGGTAATTGGAGACTGATTGCAGCCTTCAACGACTATCACAAGATGCTTAAACACATAAGAGTCCTATTTACAATGAGAAAAAAAAAATCCTGTTTTATGAGAGCTTTCATCTAAATTTGCATCTTGTAATATCGTCTGAAGGATGGATATTTAGGGCATGAGCACTCAGTTTATTCTTGATCTCACCACCTTTAAACATACATTCATTCTATCAAGAGCTGATATTACTTTTTTTTTTCCTCTCGTTATTCTATCAAGCCCAAGTTAGCTGTGTTCATTTAACAGTAATTTTCCCTCCCGACACACATGTACTTAAAGGGGAAGCACTGTTTTCCAGGACTGAATGACCTGATATCTGCCTTTACTTGTTAATGAAGAGCAATTTGATGATACTAAGGTTTATGTTTGTAGATGCCCTAGAATTATTGTTTATTTATGTTTATTTTAATGATGTTAACTTACATTTCAGGTTCAAGACAGAGAAAATCTTTATAAATAGACATATAAACAGAGAGAACATACTCAGGAGGGAATGTGGCTACAGAATAAATGAGGCATTCAAAGATACCATAAACACCACCAAAAAGTTTAACCATGATAAATGGTGTTGGAGAGCGAGTCCTATTTGGTCAGATGCTCTGTCCCACAATTACTCAACCATAATTCTGAAGCATTTTCCAATTGGCAACTAACGGCCCTGAATTTGTGTAAATATTGTGCTGAATATACCGCTTAAGTTATTTTGTACAAACTGTTTGCAGCCCAAAAAGGATCAGGTTTGTCAATAAAAAGATAGTTTAGGTCACTAGATGTTCTTTGTAAAAAAGCAAACTGCAGCAACTAATCAGTGTGTGTGTCTGTGTGTGTCTCTGTACTGCTCAATGTGTGTGTTTAGAAACAGCCTTGGGTCTTTGGGACGGTACTGTTCTGCTGCTCCCACTTTAATTGGCTGCTGGCCCCCTCAGCCTCGCCTGAATGGAGAGTCATTTAGAGACCTTTCACTCTCATAGAGGATTGTCGGTTGCCGCTGCAGGAGAAATTGCATTCCTGTTTCCATACAATGGTTGGTCTGAGTTGGACGGGGCAAGAGTATCACTGTCATTATCATGACAATAGAAGCTAATTCCACTGCCACTGGTGCCATTCGGAAACCCTCTGCAGCACCAGCTTATCAGGGGGCACCATGAGACCAGCAGGAAACAACGAAAGCACCACGTCTGTGGTGAAGATTCACGCATACATTACACACTCAGGCAGGCATGCACACACACACACACACAGCTGTTTAGAGATGCTGTCATAGGCACCGACTGACACATTAGCAAACTTAAATGGCATTCAGCAGAGCACATAACTCTGCTACCAAGTTACAACTTATCTTTCTCTCTTCATAAAAAGAAAAGAAAAGTAGCTTGACAATCTGCACCAAGTTTTAAAAATTCAAAGCTCTTAAAACCAAACATTTTTTAAATCAACATGTAATTGTTAAGAAAAATGTTGAAAAATGCCAAAGGAAAGTCATCAAAAAAAAAACCCCAAAACAAAACATTACATAAATAACTCCCAGACGAGCCACTCTAATACCAGAATTGAATGACTTTTTCCCTTGCTCATGGCCTGCTCATCCACCAAATTGGAGCTAATCAGTCAACTCCTTTTTATTTAATCCTGTTGAAAAAAACAAACAGGCTAAAAACTGAGGGGTGGAAATATGAACGACTGGAAAAAGTTTTGGGTTGTTTTTTTTTTCGACAGAATGTCTCCCTTAGCGTGTCTGTACATAGTTAGACTGAAATTGCCTGTTAGTATTCCAGCAAAGCAGAGTAACAATGTAATTTATGATCAAAATGAAATAAATATTACCCCTTCAATCTGACTGAACTAATAAAACTAACTCCTATTTGGATACCAAACATTGTATAGTGGGTGTTCGCAAGAAATGTGTCTAAAATTACGCATTACAAAAAAACAAAAAAAATAATCAAGGATCATAAAGGTATAAGCCAAAATAAAAGTATGATTTATTTTTATTTTTTTACATTTAAAAAGATCAAATAGTCTTAAGAACTTTTGAAATTTGCTGATAAAGACAATGTGTTATGTCAGCCTGAGAGGAGTAAAAGTGTAGAAGAGTACAGAAATAGTTCTTTTCTTTCAGCAAAAGATATAAGAGAGAAGCGCAGGCATATGGAATCATGAAGAAACAGGTAACCCATTTCTGTCCAAAAGTTACAAATTAAACAGCCATTACATAGGATGATAAGTGAGTTGAGAAGCACTGGTAACTGTTACCTTTCCTTTGCTGCATATTATGCAGTTAAGCTAAGATAAGCTAACAGACTGTTGGCTTTAGCTTCACATTTACTATAAAAGCTGTTTATTGAGAGGTCAGTTTGCTAATCTAACTGTAGGCAAGGCAGTTGTTCTCAGTAATCTTGGAAACTATTTCTAACTACCAGTAGCATGGATGTTACAGGTGATAAGGCAACAAACCTGATCAACATTTATTTTGTTCGCTCACCATGTATGGCTGAGCCCTAAGTGAACCTCAGACTGATAATATATTGTGAGTCAGGTCTGATGGGTGTTTCCTCCTAGTGCTTCCGACTCTACTACCCAGTTGGATCTGTTTCTTTCCACGGAGAGGGCAGCATAGTCTATGGCTTCAAAGCCACAATTACACACTGCCTGCACTTATCCACATTTAACCACACACACACACAAACACAAACACACACATACATATACATACGCACACACACACACACACGCACACACACACACACGCACACGCGCACACACACACACACACACACACACACACACACACGGCTACTCAGAGAACATTGCTCTAGTATTTAATGATAACACATTTCCCCTCTAAAGTGGATGCAACTCGAGGCAATAAATTTATTTAGACCCAAAAAATAAGTTAGGTAAACAAAACACAATATAACAATTTTACAATTACTCTCTGAATGATTTTTCTTACATAGAAATTTACATTCCTCAACCTCTGTGTTGTCTACATGCAAATAGATTCAGCCACATCGCCAGCTGCCGAGCTACTGTTTTAGGAGTGCTGGGGAGGCCATCAGGAACAGAGCTGTATTGAGCACCTTAAGGAAACTGTTAATTTGATCTATGTTACTCTGACAGAAGTGAAGTGAAGCTGTTGCCTACCGCCCTATTCAGATTTATTCCGAGGGCCTCTTGATCCGTCAATGTAATAACATTCTCTGTCCAAAGTGCTGAATCATACTTTCTGGGTAAATTTTCTTTCTGAGGTCTATTTTAATACTCTAATCAAGTATTTCAATCCCAATACACCAAAGATAGATATATTTAAAATAATCAATTTTTGTGAGATCAGTGACATGTACTGTGAGGGTTCTGGGTTTAAACCCAAAAGCTGGATGCCACTGACCTGGTGCAACTGCTGTTTGCAAAGCTCTGAACAGGCTGGGCCCTCATGGGAGGGGAACCAGACTGGCGGGGAGCAGGCAGGGAGCAGACAATAGGCAAGGTCAGTTTCAGCAGGCTGGTCAGCCGGGGAAGAAACGAGAGTGACGATGGATCAGTCCAGTAAAAAGTGCTGGAACATCATGCATGAGGGCTAAAAGCAATCTGGTAAGGAGTGAGTGAGCAGGAGAGGCTCATATACCGACTGAGTGGTGATCAGGACCAGCCGTGTGCAGCAGGTGAGGTGAAGAGTCCTGATGAGGTTGGCATGGCATTAAAGCTCTCTGGACACTCTGTGTTGCTCATTATTAAGCAATACATTTGGGGGTCTTTGGGGCTGCAGTGTGGTTTCAGCTACATGCTCATATCAGCATGTTAACTTATTAAGAAAAAGTGAATGGTCTGGCTGTGCCTCTCCTGTTCTGTACATTCCCAATAAACCAGATTTGAAGTTTTGCAATCACATGTCTGGGTTTTCTGTTTTCATCCAGATTTGAGAAGTTTTGTCATTGCAGTTAAGTGTATTAGCATATTAATATTTTCTTATCACTACTGAGTAGGCTGGTGGGAATGCCATTCATTTTGTGGGTATTTGGCTATGAAAACAAAGTTTTAGAGAAATTAATATTATGACCCAATGAGGCAGTACGGGAAAAACAACTGATCTAATAAATATTTTAGTCTGGACCAAAAATCACCTCATCAACTGACAGGTGGTGTTGTAAAGACCAAATTAGAATCACTTCCCTGCCGTATTTGTTTTCCTTGAGCCACAGCATTGAACCACTTGTGATATGCAAAATATTAAGATGTCATAGTGAAGTTAACCTTTGACCATTTGGATATAAATTGTCAACTGTTCATTATTTTATAACCAAGTCAACATTTTTGTCATGTGTGTAGATATGTCAGCTATGGCCAAAAACATGTTTGGTGGTTAAACAGTCAAAGTCAATGTCCCACTTTGATTTAGACCTTTGACTAAATTTCTATCTTATCAGTTCATCATTTAGTCTAAATGAACGTTTGTGGCATCTGAAGAAATTCCCTCAAGATGGTGTTGAAATATCACCTTTAAGAGGCCAAAAGCCTCTTAAAGGTGATATTTCAAGAGCCACAGAGCCACTGTGCAGATTTAGAAGTATAAATAATATTTATTGCTTCCCATGATGCATCCCAGTATATCTGTGCATCAGAACTGTTTGCTCTGAAACTGTTAGATAAACAAATCCTCAATTCAGATAGCTCTACCACCCCATTCATCAAGGTGGCGGGTTACCAATTATAATAATGCATACAAATTTGTATTATCATGGGGTACTCCTGCTGTTACTTATTTGTAATGTACAGGAGATCAGAGCTGATACTTAAGTTCTTTGCTTTTATTCAGTTTTAGTGCTGCTGTTATTTGTCCTGCCCCCACTGCTCTGAGACCGGAGTTTCAGGTACCCCATGGTTTAATAATGGTACACCAAATCAATTTCCATGCCAAAAGAAGGTGGAGGTTGAAAAAGAAATATATGTGGTAGTGAAAGACAACCTTTTCATTGAAACTGAGAGTAATATTCAAGTAATATTCAAGTAGTTATGGATATATAGTTTGCTTTGAGTCTTTCAAAAATGTACAGTACTGTATATATGGCACACTTAATCCCCATTGATCCATGTAAAAAGACTGACAAAAGATAACCAAAATGGAGTGGTCCATCACTTGCCATCCTCCCAACGGGCAATGTGCTCTGCAGCTGTGAAACACACACACAAGTTTCTGTTGTGTTAGAAATTCCAAGTCACCTGTTAATTTATTCATATGTGAATATGAAGAAAATGTCAATAATGCACAACATAACAGATTCAATTAGACACACACACGCAACTAGGCAGACACACAAAAACAGACCCACATGCTCAGACAGCACACTGGAGCATAGTAAATATAGTGTAGTGTCACCCCAGGCTGTGTAATAGCCACTTTATTAACAATTAACACAAGGCACTAATGAAGGCTGGAAATTGCGCTGATGGGTGCAGGGCTCTGTGTGTGGATAATCATCTATGCATTTCACTCTTTGCTGCTTCAGTTAAATGTAGCTTTTGGATTGAGAAGACAGGCAAGGCGATGATTGTCACCTGTATTTACCGATAACTACCACAGATTCAGTGTGACTCTAAAGCCCTCTTTTGACAGTGATCCACTTTTCCTGTTACATGGAGGAGGACATTAAGGGGTCTTCAAAAAGCAGTCTATAAAATTGTTGTCTTAGCACCACTGAAGACGTTCATAGCATAATGCTCCTTCACCTATAATCATTACCAAATGACCCACTCGCAAAGACACACTCAAGCGGGCAAAACTAGGCATCCGCCACCATCTCATTCCTCACAATCAATGCAAGTGCTGTATGTGTGTGTTTAAACACTGTCGGTCTTTGTGGAGCTGACGTATATTGATTGTTCAAAGGCTCTTTATGGCGAGCACTGAGTGCCATTGATTTAGGCTGAGTGCCATGTTCAAATGTGTAGGCAGAATCACACAGAGATTTCAGTGTTGGCATCAGTAATGAACCTGCTGGATTAACTTTTTACACTTCATTCTGCAGTGAAAAATGTAAGACCACATGTAAGGAAGCAGTAGAGCAGAGCAGGTAGAGGAAGTGACTCTCAAAATAAATGAGCTGATAATTCAGCAAGTTTTTGATTTTAATACAAGAGCAAACCATTTGGCAGTCATAGCAAATATAAAATATCTCAATTCAATTATATTTTTGACATTAGTGTAAATGTTGGATCTAATCACTCTAATCAGAGTTTATTGTTGTAGTTTTGTGGCCTTCAAAATTAATCAATCAAATCAGTAAGTCACCATCTGCAGTAAACTGCATATTTCAATCAGGTGTTGTTGGACCAGGCTGCTACTATAAGAAACAATAGTGCCTGGTAAACTCAGCAGAAATCACTTTAATGTTACCCAGTAGTGTAAATGTACCAAAAGAATTACTCAAAAAAAAAAAAAAAAGAAAGAAAAGAAAAAGCCATCAGAGATCAGCGTTTTCTGTCTGAGGACAGTGTATGATATTGCCTGCATAAAGCATAGAGTCCTGTTATTGTAACAGCGGATGAAGAGTCATGGGACTTTGGAGAGAAAGGTCTGGTTCACCATGAAGCTCATGCAGAGCCTGGTTGTATTCTGCATCAAAGCAGTTGGTTCTGGACAGATGGTAGTAAGCCAGCTTATGGGGGAAATACAAGAAGACAAGCCAGTCTTCCTTGCATGTCAAATGTGAACGAGCTTCTGCGGCTGAAATTCTGCCAACTATGCAGCCAAATGTCCAATGTCAATTTGGTTTTGTATCAAAATGGCAGGCTGTAACTATTCTGTTTTACTATTATCACTTACAGTATATCAGATGTTCTTTACTGGAAACAGCAATACAGGCATTAGCACTATCACCTCCTAGCAGGCTATCTTTTTGCCTTATCCACACTTTCATTCAACGTCTCGCAGAAGGAGCCTTACCATGCTGGCAAATGTATCTGTTCCGTGTTTTACAGCGCTGGTCATTCCAGTTGAAAGCACTTGATGCCTGCAGCTCTACGCAGTTTCCAAAGCTGGAAAGAGAGACAGAGAGAGGGAGTGAATAATAAATGCGGACAGACAGACAGACAGACAGATAGATAGATAGATAGATAGATTAATTGATTGATCGAGTTTTGATTTTTGATTTTTTTTGCAGCTAGCTATTGAGTGAAATGGCCTTTGTGTGGTAGGGAGGGCAGTGGCTCAGTGAATATAGGGGGGAGCAAAGGACAGACAAGATGCAGAAGGATGAACTGGAGAAGGGAAGCAGGTGGTGCTGGTAGGAACTAGTGGAGTGAAGGATCCTATGCTTTTCCTGCCACCTCACTTAGGATAAAGAGAATCCAGACGGTTTCTGTGTAGATCTCTGGAGAGATGGGAGTCCAGATAGGTGAAGGTGTCCCAAAAGAGGAGCTGAGTCAAAGATGGGGTATGTAGTGATGGAATGAAAGAACAGCAGTCCATTTTAGGAAGGATTCATCAATTCTTCATGATGTGACCCAACACGAGCTGGCAAGTTACACCACACTTGTGGGCATTCCCTAAATATGAATGAGAAAATGACATGGTCCCAGAGTCAGGGCCCTGGTCCCTTTGGATAGATGGTTTGGTAAGTTGGTTGTTGTCAGGCCACCGATAAGGCAAAAGTTAGGAGTTAGTGGGACTCTGCTGTCCAAGATGGAGGAGAGTTTCTGTGTTACCATTGACCAGAAGTGCTGATCATGTGAACAGAGCGTCTGACGTGTTCTGGGTGCATTGTGTGCATATATCGGGGTGAGGGAAACCCATTATATGCATCTTGTATTGAGTTGTGTGTGATCTGTGAAGTACTTTGAACTGGATAAGCTGTAAATTTGAGTCTTTTGTCATTTTAAATGTATTTTGGCAGAAGTCAAAGTCAGAAGACGGAGACAGATCTGTTTCCCATTTTGATATTGGTAGATGAATAGAATGGGTGCCTAAGAGTAAATTATCTATTTTAGAGAGGATTTTCTTCTTTTTTGGAGAGAGTTTTGTGATGTTGACAAATTCTGGAGGCTATATGGTTTTCTGGAGTGTTGGAATTTTCTTCTTAATTGTCTTGATCACCTGTAGGTACTGGAAAAAGTTTCCATATATTATTCCAAAAGTCTCAAATAAATCTGTGTGTTTCAAGAGTAAGTTGTCCTGGAAGAGGTGATGGGGTGGGTGATTCCTTTCTGCTCCCAAATGCTAAGATGAAGAGGGACTTTGGTACTTACAAAGTCTGGGTTGTGCCAGATCTGGGAGAACATATAGGATTCTAGTTGGGCACTTGTGGTCTCTAGAGTTTTCCACCAAACAGAGAGGCTGGAGGTAATCATGGGGTTTCTGGAACAATTGTGACACTGGGTGGTCATGGTAATTAAGGTGAGGTAAGAGATACTGATGCTGTGACATCTATCTGTTCAAGTTCAAGCAAAGAGTTATAATCTGCATTTGGATTTATCCATTTAATGATATATTGCAGTTGATTTACCAGGAAATAATTCATGAAAATTTGGTGCATCCAATCCTCCTTCTGACTTTTTTATATTTATTTATTTGTTATTTATTTTGAAGGAGAGCTAGGCAAATTTTTATCTTTTGATCTTTGAGTAGAATTTTATAATAGCAGAATTTCATTTTGGACACACATTGCTGTGGGTTTGAATGGGACCATAGAGAAAAATTTGTTGATTTGTGGTAAAATTTTCATTTTAACCGGAGCTATACGTCCTATTAGAGAGATGGGAAGATTGTTCCAGCACCCCGGGTCATCACAGATTTTCTCCAGGAGCGGATCAAAGTTCAGGTGGACTAGCTCTGATAATTTAGATGAGATATTTATACCCAAGTATTTAACATTGCCTGTGGAGAAGGAAAGTATGTTATTTTGGTCTGCAGGATCCCATGCATTCTTATTTCAGAGATGTGTCTCGTACCCTTGGTTGTCAGGTTGTCCAAAGGCAAAGCTGCTGAATCTGAGGATCTCTCCAATGTCCCAGCGAAATGAATCTTTCAGTGGCTTGTATGTCAGTCCTGTGGAGCAAAAACAATGCTTCATGGATACAGCAGCATCTCCAACTGGTACCACCTCTGGCCACAATAACTGCTTAGTCTGGTAGTGC
This sequence comes from Remorina albescens, assembly GCA_034769265.1. NCBI lineage: Eukaryota > Metazoa > Chordata > Actinopteri > Carangiformes > Echeneidae > Remorina > Remorina albescens. The sequence continues at coordinate 4,161,449 of CM068479.1, forward strand.
TTGTCACACGGTGGTGAGGTTAAGTTGGGTTTTTGTCCTGTCTCCATGTTTTGTCTTGTCATTTCCTGTTTTATTTTGAAAAGTAACTATCCTCTCGTTTCAGGTCACTTGCCCTTCCTCATGTGTCTCTGTGTGATTGCCCTAATTGTCTACACCTGTTCCCCTTACCCTGTGTTTTAATAGTCTGCATCTCCCTTTGTCTTGTGCCAGTGTGTTTCGTCTTCGTGCGTTCACCCCAGCCTTATGCCACAGCTCCTTCCGCAGTCTTTGCTACCACCAATGTTTGGATTTTGTTCTCCTTCCACCAAGTGAGAGTTTTTGTTGTAAGTTTAATTTGTGAGTGTTTTTTTTTTTTTTTTTTTTCTTCATTTACCTTTTATAGCTTAGAGCCTCCGGTTTTCGGGAGTGATTTTCTGTTGTTTGTTACCTTTTTATTTCTTGTTCCTTTTTTACCTCCTCTTAGTGGAGTGATTAATATTTTGATAATTTTTGGTCTCGATAGATAATGCTAGTTTTTATAGCCGGTTTTCTTTGTTCCCTCCTTGGAGTTCCTTGGAAGGAAAATAAAGACTGTTGTTGAACCCTGCATCTGTGTCCTGAGTCCTTGACCGGTCGTGACAGTTCTGTCTGATGTTTGAGAGTGATATGTTATTTAAATATTTATTATGATGATAATGAAAAATTTTACCTATCCAGAAGTTTCTTGTCTCAAAGTCAGTGTTGGTGACTTTGTTGTTTGTCTCCAGTTAGCTGAGATAAAATGCCAGGATGTCCTGAACCTTCTGATTGTGGATCTGAGCTAGAATACCCCCTCGTTCCTGACGATATTAACAAAGAAAAGACTACTTCATGCACACAGAGAAAGCTTTGATATAATAATTTACAATGATGCACTATAGCTGGATGGCTTGACTCGCTCTTGCAGTAGGCAAGACAAATATTTTTCTCACCTGACAGTGACTTTTGGCTCCATAGTAGGTGTCAGCCTCTGAATACACTGTGAAACAATCTCCATCTATTATCACATCACAACTTTGGAAGGGAAACTGCCCTTTCTCTGTAGGAACCCAAGCAGGCAAAAGATCAAAATGGAAATGGTGTTGAAAGTACATTCACGTGTTGAGAGCATTATGATGAAGATATGAGTAATTGTTCTACTTGATATGTACTGTAAATGTTATAGCCTGCTGATGATAAAATATCTTTTATGTAACATTCAATTAGTACACTACTCTTTTCATGCATTCACCACATCTCTGGAGTGCAGCAGCAACTGGATTCATTTCCTTAGTACTTGTGTCTGTGTGTGCGTTTCAACTTTGAGGCCACTCTGTGTCTCAGAGGACAAATTGCTGAAGTATATGAATCACATACAATACTAAAGCAGACTGCACTTACCTGCACACTCAGCACCTATATAGCCAATATCACACAAGCAAGAGCATTCCTCTTCTGCTAAACGACCGTGCACACACTGCAAACTACACCGCACTGAAAAATAGACACTGCTACAGCAAATACTGCCTTAAAAATTAATTGATTAATACCATTATGTACACTATCTTGTTATTGCTACTCATAATGATGTTGGCTGGTACCCTGGCAGAAGCGGCCGGTGCAATCTGCATCACACATGCACTTGCAGGATGAGATGTTCAGATGGCCATGCTGGCCGCAGCTCATACGGCATGAATTCCTTGGAATCTCTTGATTTTTTTTTGATAGATGAAAAGCATTGAAAACAATGAAGAACAGTTAACAACTGGAAACATTTCATGTGCACACCAGCAATATATGTGAAAGTAGACTTAACTTTGCATTACTAACGAGTTAACCACATTAATGGTAGAACAGTGCTTTGGACAGATCTGCGGTATTGGTCAAAGTAGTAGAAAGTTATCCAGTTCATTTATTCATTCATCTTCTACCACTTATCTGTTTCCGGGTTGCGGGAGTGCTGGAGCCAATCCCAGCTCACATTGGGTGAGGGCAGGGTACGCCCTGGACAGGTCACCAGTCCATCACAGGGCCAACACACAGAGACAGACAGAGAGCAACAACCACTCACACTCAGACCTACAGACAATTTAGAGTCACCAATTAACCTAAACATGATGTCTTTGGATGGTGGGAGGAAACCAGAGTACCTGGAGGAAACCCACGCAGGCATGAGGAGAATTTATTTGATATCAAAAACCTTAAGCTAATGGTTATTGGATATTGTGAATGTCCAATTAAAGCAAACCAACAAAACTGAATAAATACATTCATATTTATTGTCTTACCACACAGTCCACCTACATGATCCCACAGTCTAAAGCAACCAGACATGGAGGAGGTGCAGAGAGAGCAATACAGCCCAGACTGGTAGGGCATCACCAGTTGACCATTCACCTCCCAGTTACCCCTGCAGTGACACAAATACACGGGTTGCTGCAGATTATGAAACCATACTAAGCCATTATTTTTGTTCAAAAAAGAAATCAGCATACTGGGCAGGGACTGGGTTTCAAACATGGATCATAATACAGTCGATAAAACCTGAAGTCTGTGTTCAGGGACCTGTAACCGTCACAGTGCTGTTTTCTACAATTTAAAAACTTGTAAGCTTTTTGTATTTTGTTCATTAATTTGCTCAAACTATGCAGTTCTCAGGTGCATTTAATGTTTTAATTTTTGGTGAAAAGGTGTTTTATTGTTACCCTGGGTAATAAGCGCAGGCAAACATCTCCCAGATGTCTCCCTCTCTCTGACACAGCTGGCTGGCGCGGCCCAAATGACTTGAAGTAGCCCACACCAGCTATACAACACAGGAATTTGGCACACAGCATGAGCAGTTTTAAAGAAAGAAAATGCAGAAGAATGTCTTTGAAGTGAGTTGTACAATAAGTATACAGTAGTATACCTGAGTATAGTGTTGGCAGCTGGCGCTCTCTCTACATTGACAACTCAAGTAAAGAAAATCCTTTCCTTCCTTGAACCAGGAGTCAGCGATGTCAGAAAATGAGGCGACGCCTTGAGCGGAGAAATGTGTGTTCCAGCCAACGTGACTGGAGGTGGAGGAGTGATGAGGGGAAAGGTCTGGGTGACAGGAGGCTGCTCTCTCCTTTGCAAGTGAGGCCAACTCCTCATCCCAATCCTATGGGAAAACACAATAGTAGTGTGTAGTAATAGAGTTACTAATCTTTAATTTTTGTTAAAAATATAAAAGTTCACCTATTCTGCATGGTTTAGGTTTTTTTGGAGGTATGTTGAATGCACACAGAAGAGGACAACTGCTTTGTTTTTCAGCAGATGATTAAATGTTTTTGGCAGCACGGTGCTTAGTGGTTAGCACTGTTGCCCCAAAATAAGAAGGTCATGGGTTCGGTTCCTGGCCTTGGGCCTTTCTGTGCGAAGTTTGCATGTTCTCCCCGGTCCTGTGTAGGTTTCTTCCAGGTACTCTGGTTTCCTCCCACCGTCCAAAGACATCATGTTTAGGTTAATTTGTGATTTTAAATTGTCTGTAGGTCTGAGTGTGAGTGTGAGTGGTTGTTGGTCTCTGTCTGTCTCTGTGTGTTGGCGCTGTGATGCACTGGCGACCTGTCCAGGGTGTACCCCGCCCTCGCCCAGTTTGAGCTGGGATTGGCTCCAGAACCCCCACGACCCAGAAACACATAAGCGGTTGAAGATGAATGAATAAATTAATGATTAAAGGTTTTCTCCTCAGATGTGTTGGTAAAATTAAAAGGCAAAGGTTTCCATTGTAGGACTCAAACACGTTTCATCCTCTGTGATATTGTTAAGAAAGGTAATTTTCTAATTTGCAGATAGTGTTGAAGACTACAAAAAAACTCTTAGTTTAGTTAGGAAAGTAATTCCTAACTGAGTGCATAATATTCTTTACCCTTTTAATCCTCCTCAGTGGGCAATAAAAACTGGGACATCTTGGGCGGGCATCCAGTCCAGTGACAGGGCCAACAAATAGAGAACGACACTCACTGCATGCTGCACTTAACTAAGTGGTTCATTTTCCAAGATGTGGAGTGTCATGCTCGAGCAAACACACAAACTTTCTCCTATGGCGCCGCCATATTTCCTGGTATGGACATAACTACAGTTGGTCCATTACTGTGGGGGACAACAACATGCTCAAAATGAAATCATTAAAACAGATGAATGACTGTTGGTGGATTATTGTTTTTGTGGAAATATTTCTTGAATGAACTGTTTCCCTTTATATGTAAGTCCTCCCAATTTTGTACTTGAGTGATGGTTTCCCACCCCAAGAGGCTGATAATGTCTTCTGCAGCTGCAAATGGACCTTTCTAAAGTTTGAGAAAAAAATAGCCCATTATGAGGGTTATTCCTGTTTGGTTTAGATATCAACCAGCATTTAAAGAACCAATCAAGGAGGAGTAAATGAAATACTCTTTGCCATAATATTTCTTTGCCACATTTCCCATATTGTTGTACTGAAAAACCTGAATTCACAAAGCATCATATATTGCTCTGAAACTCTGCAGAGCTACTTTTTCCTCAGATCTTGGAGCTCGGGGAAATTCGAGAGAGATTAAAAATGAGATAGTCTCACAATCAGGGGTTGTGATTTACATTTCAAAGTAAACGCTCCTTTAATTTCTGCCTATGAGAGTGATGGTTTGAACTCATAATACTTCTTAGCCTTCAAGAACTCAGAGATGACCTGCAGACAGGGCATTTGGGTGAGAAAAGGAGGAGCAGCATTTACTTCTAAAATATTGATATCTTATCTCACGCTTCAAGTGAAGCCTAAAGCACTATATTATAATCAGTTTAACACAATCTTACCACATTGCCTATTGGCTCGTTTCAGTGGGAAAAATAAAAACCTTATTCAGATATACACAGACACAGCCGGAGCCTTGAGTCTTTTAACTTTTATCAGTGAAGCTCTTTAATATGCCTCTTCAGCTCGGTAAAGCCTCCTCTGAGGGTTTTCACAGGGAAATTACCTGTAATACCACAGCTGTGAAAGCGAAATGATTATCCACATCTTCTTTTTCTCATTACTGTCTTATCAGTTGAGAACAGTTCTCCGAGGCTGAAGAGCAGTTGAAGAAAGGGGGTTAGACTGTGCAGGTGGCTTTCAGGATGTAATCTATGACAAAGTGACAGTTTTCCCCAGTAAAAAAAATCTCATATTAGGCCCAGAGGGTATCTAGTACATTGTGAGTTGTTATAATCCATCATTATGTCATGGTCATAATCGCACACAGGCAGGAGAGTTGTGCAGATACGTAGCGATGGAAGCAACAGATGGGATAAGATAGTGGGAAGATGTAGTGTGGCTTTTTTTTGCAGAAAGATTAATCTGAAAAATCTTTGCTACAAATTAATATGAGGGATTGCTGCACATTCATCGACACCTCACTGTGACCTTCAGAACTGTTAAGACCTGTCAAATGTATGCTTGGCAGCAGTTTGTGTACAGCAACCATATGTGTTGATCATTAGTCTTAACAACATTAAGTTTAAGTTCCTTATTTATTGAAGCCCAGACTCTACACTGGGCTGAGTCATTCTGGTTCCAATTTAACTGTCTACACTATCACTCTGACTGCAGCAAAGCAGAACAAAAGGTCTGCAGGCACTTGCATCAGACTGTTGAGACTATCAGCACCATCGAGTGAGACAGCTCAACTAAGAACCTTCATTATATAGGACTTCATTTCATGATTTCTCTATCATTTTGGTCAAATAAATATGGCAGCCTTGAAGGATTTGTCCTTTAATAAGAGCTGCATTTGCCTGTGACTGAGTTCTGCAGTACCCATTGTAGTTAGTTTGAGAAGCAGTGTTGTTATCAGTGTTGCTGATGCTGCAAGCCACTTTCAGCTGTTGGCTCGAGGCCTAATCAGGGAGCTTTTACATCCTTTCACAGCACACGCCTAATAATTACTAACAGCATCATTTCTTTACTGTTATTTAGTTTCACTGTTTCGCACACACCAAGCTGGCAAGAAAATTATTTACGTTTGCAACATGTGAATGGATATCTTCCACTACTGGAAGGAGAGAAAGTATATAGTAGAGAGGCAGTAATTAAGCCAAATGTGAGCTGCATTGTGAACATCAGCTCTGTGAACAGTGCACCACCTCGTTTTTAACAAGAGCACAGGCTGTCAACAACTGGACCATGTTAAACTTAAACTCACATTGAAGTGACAGTGTTTACACTGTCCAAACACACAGAGAAGAAACAGACAATAGGTGCCACAAACCATTTTTTGCATGTTAGCTGCCATGGGTGTGACCCGGCTGCGCAATCTATTGTGCTGGGCGACAATCTGCGAGTGCTCCTTCACCCCGATTCCTGCAAGAAAACAGAAACACTCATTTTTTACACCTTCTGCTGCTATGGCAATGGAATGCAAATGCACTGGCAGGATGTTTGAGTCTATGTCAGAGACTGTGCATTTGTGTGTGTGTGTGAGATTGGAGCATGGGGTGATACAGTCTTTCACAGTTTCCATTCGCATTTAAATTCAGAGTCACTTAAGTTAATTTGTAGTAAAAGTAAAAATGTTTACCATGCTGGCGTGTAGCCTACAGAATGATAACACCTCCCCTACAAACAGATTTAAAATGGTGTAGTCAGTGAAAAGACACACACGTTATATAAGTTTGGGATGCATCAGGCTTGTATGAGAACCTTTACTTTTTAATCTTGGTAGCCATGTCTAAGTAAGGAACAATTCCAAGTTATATTAAATTCATTATCTTGTGTCTGAAATCCATGTTGTGGGTTAATAACACTATAAACTTGGCCTGGAATCCCATTTTCTAATTTTGCCTCTTATGGTTACTTCCCACGACCCAGAAATGGAAAAGCGGTAGAAGACGGATGGATGGATGAATGGTTACTTCATACATCTGAGCACATTTCAGCCAAACGTGTAAAAGTGTGTATGCACTTCCCTTAGTCATGGTTAATAATTTTGCAATGTGTTTTGAAAAATGCCATCAGAATGTTAATTTGTTAGGCTCATACCACACTTCAGAAACACAGCAGGCAGAGAGAGAAATGCAGGGCTGTTGATCCTTTGCCAGATGGATCTGGACAGCAAAGAAAGCCCCCTTGAGTCTACAGCTTAAAGGATTGCCACCTGATTGCCAAAATAAAGATAAATTGCCCGTATATAATTATTTAAAAATGAGTAAATAAATAAAAAAAAACTCTTTGTGTTCCCCATTCCACTCAGGGCTACAGACTAAAACAAAAATTGCAACTGGGAAAAAAATATTGTTAACGTGTGAATTGAAGAAGTTGAATACAGCCCGGCACTCTCCCTCGTAGCCACCCGTCTCGTGCACAGTTAAAAACCTGTTTACCGCCAGCGGACTCCGGTACGTCTCCGATCATCCGATTTGCCTGGTTAAACTGGGACAGAAGACACCAAACGACAAACAGATCCAGTCTGCTCCGGAGAGCTGCTGCAGAGCGCATGATGATCCTCTGAAGTGTCCCAACACCGGCTGGCAGGAGCAGGGTCCCTCTGCCCCCACAGATACCCCCCTGTACCCCTAAGGACAACTCCCCCCTTGAACAGGAAGGACTGAACACACTGTCACTGCACTGTAAACCCGAATGTTCAAAGTAAATGAATAGATTAAGTAGTTTATACTTAAAACTTGAGAGAAAGTTTTACTAACTTAAAAATGTCAAGTCGGTGTAACATGTTCTTCCTTTTTGAGTAATTGTAACTAATAATTTTTGATTAAATAGAACTATATTCGTGTTTAAGTAAGCATATCTCAAAAAGATAACAAGCCTTTAACTTGATAGAATTAATAAATCACATTCTAAGATGATAAAAGTCCTATTATTTCTATTGTTTCAAATGGGCATTATTTAAAAAAAAATTATATATAGCACAAGATAAAATACCATAAAATCTCAAAGTGCCTCCAAATAAGTGATCAATCATATCAAATACATTGCAATCGTAGCATAAAAGAGTAACAATTTGTTGGGGCAAAACTGAAATGCATTCGACATGAGTGGAAGACATTTTTTTCTTTTCATATATTTTTCATATTTATTATCATCAGTTTAATGTAGTTATTGTTGTTACTAATTTCACTGAAGTGTTGAGCAGCTGTAAGGATCATTATTTTTATTCGAGTTGAGCTCTGATTCACCCTCCAAAGCAAAGGTGGCGCTAATGCGCATAGGTGCTGATTCTAAAAAAAAAACCTCAAACAAACAGAAGAAGAAGAATTTTAAGCGGGAGCCGAAGCCTGCAGCTGCAGAAAGTCACCAACAGTTACCTTCGCGGCAGCAGTCAGTACATAAGGTAAGTTTCGAATGTTAATATTTATTCACTTTTACTTCTTACTCATTTGCTAATGTGCTTGTCTTAGAGAGTGTATACTATCTCCAATCCCTCGCCCTTCACTTGCCTATCACGGGGTGACTTTAGGTGCTAAAGGGCTAGCATTAGACATTGTCTACCTAGGTAGTTGGCGCGACCACATCTAACACAACTAGCTACCTAGCCAGCAGACTCACTGAAGAATTTGATGGATGAATCTAGCAACCACACAAATTCCCCACTTACATTAGTCGTTAGTAGCGTTGAGCGGCTGATCCCGGTTCAAGTCTCAACCAGCGTGGATCATTGTCTATCTGCCCTGTCACAAAAAAAAAAGAAATCTTTGTAAAGCCTTGTTCACACGGGCCGCGATTAGCCGCGGAACGGAGGAAGCTTCCTTTCGGCGCCCTTGTTAACTGATGGTGTAGTTCAGACCAGACACGAAACAAACACACACACACACACACACACAGCAACGGAGTGGGCTGGCTACAGGGCATGTGAAATGATGATGAAAAAAATAGATATTATTTATTATTTTTCAAAATAAAATAAACCGTGTCCAGAACGGATCATATTTAAATCAGGCTGCTATACCTGCTAGTGTGTATTAGTAATGAAATGCACTACTTATTGTTTTTAGAGGTGCTAACAGACATTTTATAATTGTGCTACAACTTTTTGGCCTGTGCTACAAAACTCAACCTCTAGCACCAGTGCTATGAGCTAAAAAAAAAGTTAAAGTACAGCCCTCTACCACCTCCCTAAATGATATTTAAATATTTAATTTAATATTTGGCACTGCAGAGTTCATATTTTACATAACTTTGTATTTGCTTGCAAAAAAGATGATTGGCCTAAAAATAAGTCAAAATTTCATTCAAGTTTTGGCTTAAAAACATGTTTAAAACTGAAAAGTTCCATCTATAGATGTTCTAGAAAACATTTAAAGCAGTGTTAGCTGTTGTCCATGATCATGTTGTGGTAAAATAATAGTTATTAACTTGTTGTTAAGTCGTAAGTATAAGCAGTTCTGTTGGTCTAAAATTTGTCTTTTTTTTCTTTGCCTTTTAGGTTGCTGGTTCCGAAATGATCTGGAAATGTAAGTTGTGCGCAGCTTTTTTCACCTCCAGAACACAGTTATTTACAAACAGGTTGCACCATAGCAACTATTCCAGAATCAGCCCTCTTCCATGCCTCTACACTGATTGCATTTGTACATTTCAGACATTTAATGCACTGAGTACTCATTTGTCAAGATACCATAAAGCACAATCTAGCAGTTGTACAGAACAAGGTCAGGGGGTTGTGCTATTTAAATGCCCTTTATGCACATTTCAGCAACCCTTTTCTGAATCAGCAGTTTTCAGTCATCTCAGAAAGCATTTGAAAAATCATGAAACAGTGACATGCCCATATAAGGATTGCAGTTATAGCACAAATGTGTACTCTTCATTTAATTGTCATAAAAGTAGAGCACACCTAGCAAGTTTTCCATCAGACTTTAAAACTGATATTTTCAGTGAGGGTCCCCATAATCTTGAAGCCAGTATTTCTGAGGTAACTAGTGATTTGCATGAAGAATGCCCAGGCCAGAGCACAGAAGTGGGCATTGATGATCAGTGTGACACTGGCAGTCTAAGAAATCAACTTAAAAAAACATATCGTCCTTATTCCTAAAGATGCAGGCTATCCTCCATGTCTCAAATACAGCTACTCAGGAAATAGTAGAGCAATTAAATCAGATCTTCTCCTTATCTGAGCCATTGATCAAAGAGGCAGTAAATGACATGCTGCAAAAAAATGGTCACAGTATTGCAGAACCTACACTGAGTAAAGTTGTTGCTGCTGTCATGGACTGCAATGTTCTCTATACATCAACCTCTAAAAGTGCCGAGTTGAGTTCATCCAAGCGCAGAAAAACCTTTATAGAGCACAACTATCCTTGTGTAATGCCAGTGGAGTATCAGTTGGAGCAACCTGGACATGCCAGCATGTATGTTCCTATCCTTTCAATGATTCAAGAGTTGTTTAAAAACACAGATATTCTTAACAAGATTACTGAAACAAATACTGCATCTGGTCAATATTTATCTTGCTCCAATGGCTCTCATTTCTTTGAAAATGAGTTACTGTCAACAGGGGATCTCATCTTACCACTCCAGCTGTATACTGATGAGCTTGAAATTGCCAACCCACTTGGCACCTCGAGCAAAATTCACAAATTTTGCACTGTATATTGGGTCCTCGCTAACGTGCCACCAAAATACAGATCAGCATTACATGCTATACAACTAGCAGTACTGGTAAAAGTGACAGACCTCCGCAAGTATGGATATGCAGCTGTACTTGCTCCATTGCTGCGTGATGTTCAGACTCTGGAAAAAGATGGTGTCTTCATCGAAAGAGTTGGTCAGAATGTCAGAGGCACTGTCTTTTGTGTTTCTGCAGACAATTTGGCTGCTCATGGATTAGGTAGCTTTGTAGAGTCGTTTGCAGATTCTGTATGGGCTCAGTTGAACAGTTTCAAGTCACTGAAGTCAGAGAGAAAGTTTCCTCTGAGAACCAAAGCCAGCCATGACCTACATGTGCAAACTGTTCAAGAAAGTGACACTTTGAGCAGCCACTTTGGCATGAAAGGTAGCTGTGTCTTGCGTGAGTCCCTGAATTACTTCCATACAATCACTGGTTTTCCTCCTGATATACTCCATGATCTTTTGAAAGGTATTGTTCCCATGGAGCTTGCTCTTTGTGTTAAAGAGATGATCCGTTTGAAGTACTTCACTTCGGAGTATTTGAACAACAAGATTATGTCATTCCCATATCAACACACTGATAAAGTGGATAGACCTCAGCTACTTCCCAAAATGTTTCTTTCTCGAGGAACGATTGGAGATAATGGGCATGAAAATGCCACCCTGCTCTGACTTCTTCCATTGCTTGTTGGCAGTGTAGTACCAGAGGGTGATAATGCATGGGCATTTTTGATGGAGCTGAAAGAGGGGGTAGAGTTAGCATTGTGCCCATCATTTACCGATGAAACCTTAGATTATTTTGTGTGCAAAATCAGTGATCATAGACAGGCACTGCTAGAGGTTTTCCCTGAGGTAAGGCTCCGTCCTAAACATCATTATGTGGAGCATTACCCTGCTCTAGTCAAGTGCTTTGGGCCCCTCCTGCATGTTTGGACCATGCGGTTTGAAGCCAAGCACCGCTTTTTCAAAAGAGTGGTGCATGACGCTCAAAACTTCAAAAATATTTTGAAGACAATGGCAATCAGACACCAACACATGATGGCATATAATCTTGCTTCACCATCATTTTTCAAGCCAAAAACTCAGGCATCAAGGGTTGACTCTGTTCTGGTTTCAGCTCTACCAGAGGTTGCTCAAGCACACATTGGAGAACAAACAACTAGTGACACAATCTATGAGACATCAAATGTAACTATTGATGGCACAGACTATGTCTGTGGAATGTTTCTGTCTGTTGGAGTCAGCGGTGGACAAGTTTAGCAAAATAGAACAAATCTTCCTTGTGAATCACAATGTGTCTTTTCTATGTTGTGATTATGACTCTTGGTATGTAGAACATCTACGGTCCTATGAGCTGTCAACTGAAGACACAAGTCTGTCGGTCCACCCGCAGTCTGGTTTGAACGATACTGTTCCTCTCTCAGCATACAAGATAGATGGCTCACTGCTGCTGACCCCTAAGCAATTCATTCAAGTGAGACAGAACTGAGTTCAGGTAATGAATGGTTCTTTTATTGATCAGTTATTGTGTCTTTATTTACTGTCTGTGTAATGTAAGCAATTTACAAGCTGTATATGGTGCTCTTTAAAAACCCAATTTTGTCTTTTCATTAGCACAATGGCAGATGCATCCCCACAACCAATGATTCTTCATGTTGTTGAGCCAGACCGGGCTAGAAAATTAAAGCTCAGCTCACGACCAGCCTCTGTTGATGCACTGATCAACATTATAAAAGAACAGCTGGATATTTACTTGGATTTCAATTTACTTTACGAGAATCCAGACTTTGACTGGAAACTTACTTCCCTTTCAGACATTCAGGAATTGCCACAAAAAGCTGTTGTGCACATCTCACTTTCACAAGACTCCAGCTCTATTGCATCTACTGTTACATTCTCAGATGTGTCATCTCCAGAGCGTCTCAGCAGGTGGCCTCCAGCTCCTTTTCCAGTTCCCACATTTGGATTTGATGTTGAACTGAAACTTAGAGATGGAAATGTGGAATATGAAAAGAACAACACACACCTTAAGTTGAAGAGAGACCTAAAGCACAACATTTTAGAAAAGCTTGCATCTACTATGTATGGTTTTAAGGCTTACCCAAGCGATAAAGAGATTGCAATGGCTGCTGAGGCTCTTGTAGCCAAACATCCCTGCTTGAAGGAAGCAGGATCTGAGACTGGTTGGAATGGATGGAAAAACAGCATCAAGTTTAAGATGGGCAATTTTAGGAACAAGATGAGACGAGCTGGATGTTATGAGGTCTCTGTTAATGCTGAAAAAAGAAGCAGAAGTAATCCTGAAAATGACCCTTCACATTCCAACATTAAAAAACCCAAGTGAGCAGAAGTCAACTTCCTACCCAACTTTCCCCAAGGAAAGGATCGTTCAAGCCAGGAGCAATTGAGGCAAACAATTGTTGAAGAAGTCCAGAAGACTGAGAAGAACCCCTCATTTAGAAGGATGATGGAGACCACATTTCCCCTACATCGACAGAATATAGTGATGTCCTGCCCAGGAGTTAATGAACTCATGAGCCTCTGGCCTGCTCTCAAAATAGAGTCTGAGGCAATATGGATTAGCTATTTTAAAGTAAAAATTGTGATTGAACTGTTTTTTAAGTGTTGCTGTATTCTCCTTCCACTGTTATGTCAATGTAGTTGTATGCAGAGTTCCAGCGCATCACTAATCAGAACCTTCAGAACACATTTTATGCTGAGCTTGACTGCCATCTTCCTCGCCTGATGACCCTATTCAGGCAGAAAGCCTCAAAAACTGGCAAGACAGCAGATGCTTTAGCTGAGATTTTCAAGGTCCATGATGATCAGGTAAATAGATTATTACACATTTCATAGGTTGGAACTGTCAACAGATTCAATGATTACAGCTTTGTGAATTTTCCATTAGTCCACTCTTGTTTGTCATTTGTCTGATTGCATTAAAGATGTGAACACATTTGTGGCTATACTGTATGTTCTGATTGGACTGTTTTGAAATCCACTTTGTTCAGTAAACTCATCAGTATATACAATTCTGTTTTTATCTGAATAAGAAATGCACGACATCCACACCAAGCGCACTATTGTACTCCACGCCCTTCCTGTATATCTGCGCGAGGATGTTTCTGGATTTTTCAGAACCTGCACAGTGAGTAAGTCACTTTCAGATTCTACTGTGTATTAGGTAAAAAGAAGTTAAACAATATACTAACATCTTTTAGGACTTACCTTTGTTTCGTCTACCCACACAATTTTCATGTATGGTCTTCTATTTTCCTCCACACATCAAGGGAACTGAATTGGTGTTTTGTTCAAAGTGATAAGATGTGCAATAAAGCACTTTACCGTAAATGTCCTCTGTCTGTCTAACTGTCTATCTATCTGTCTGTGTCTGTCTATATATCTGTGTCTGTCTGTGTCCGTCTGTGTCTGCCTGTCTATCTGTCATTCTGTCTGTCCTGTCCACACTTGGATTCTCTGTTAATTTGGCTTCATTCATTCATGTGTTCAGAACATGGATATTGTGTTTTTCACCTCTTACAATGAGACCCAGGTCTCCCTTATAAAAGAGGTATTGGATTTCAATGGGACTTGGTTAAAGAAAGATGTTCTGTTCCATGTCTTAGTTTGTGATCTCTTTTACATTCAGGAAGAATGTGATGAGCCAGAGATTGATGATGTCGGCGTGGGCCTCCTTACAGTCATCAGTGATGGCACAGGTCCAGTTCACTACCACCCGGTGAGAATCTCTGTCATCATTGAAAGTGAGGTCGTGGTCAGCCTCCCCAGACTTGGCGATGCCTTCTGGTAATCTATGGACTGATATATGCACTACATCTCAGCTATCCCAAAGCACTGACCAACACCTTTGAATTCACTCAAAAGATTTTGCTTGGTCTAGACAGTGGTAAACTGTCACCCAAATTGCAGACCCTAAAGAATGACTTGACTATGTAGAAATTCTTCTTGAAAGAAGGCCACAGGGCCCCTAACCCGTATAGCATTATAGAAGGCTAGTTCAAAGTTATCTCCTTTTGTATAAATAGTGCCTTAAAAAGTTACTACTCTGCAGGTGTGCCTCTGCATTTTGCATTAATATAATGCTGATGTTTTATATGTTTTAATATTTTTTCTCAACCTATGTGGGCTGCACAAGATGACCCAAGTTTCACTGTGCTTTTGATGCCGGTTAATGTAAAATGTTTACATTTTAGTTTTAAGTGAAAATGTTTTTAAACAGTCTGTAGATTTTTTGTAATTTCATTCAATGGCTGCCCTGTTTCCTTATTCAGGAATTAGCCAGGAAGCTAAAAGCACACAGTTTTTTTTTTTTGTTATAGCTGTAATGAAAGATAATTTCATTTTGGTATTATTTAAAAAAAATTTAAATTATATTGTGTTGTATTTATTTTCATTTATAAATGTTTATGTATTCTATTTTAAGCATTGCAGTGTGCTAAAGGGGAGCGGATTGGGCAGATATTGTTCTATAGCAGATGTTTATATATATATAATAAGTTAGTTAAACTCAATTTTATTGAGGCAATCAATTGCCACAAAAAATTAAGTTTTGAGTCACATGTTCTTAAGTAAACAAACATTTGACTAATGTGTACTTAATACAGTGACAACACAAACTAATAAACATTGAGTCTGGTTAACATAAAATGGTGTGGTTCTGTACTTATTTTTTTAGAGTTCTCTGAACTTATTTCAGTGGTTTAAAAACTGAAAACGAAGTCATAATTACTGACAACAATTGAGTTGAGCTAAATGTGCACTTTAATTTAACTTATCAAAAAGTACAAGTAACACTTCATTTAACCTTTAAAGTTCTGGAAAATTTTGACTTAAGTTAATCAACTGAAAAAAATTGAGGCAATCGATTGCCTCAATTTTTTTCAGTTCTGGAAACTTATTCGGGCTTGCAGTGTGATGAGTTTTTAACTTTCAAGAACCCTTTATATTAACCCTTTATCCTTTTTTTATTATTAGGAATCCTCCTGGACTATAAAAAACAACAAAAAACAAACAAACAAACAAAAAGACCTAATTGTACACATAGGTACAAACAGTCCTCATATCCACATGTACAAAGAGAATGGAATGAAAAGTTTGGATTTCAACTTAAAGAGCAAAAAATATCTCTGGTAAAAAATACTGAATGATAGAAACCTTCTTTCTCCCTAAATTATTCAGTTCTTAACTTATTTTTGTTTCTTAATATCAGAAATAAAAGTCCAGGTTAAGGAATGGAGGATATGTGTCAGAAAATGTATCTGCGTGAGTGTAACTGCTCTTCCAGTTTTACATTATCCTTCTACATTTTATATATTTGGGTTATTTCTGATGTTGTAACCTGTAAAATGAAAAGAAGTCAAGATATTTTATTTAAAAATCATACATTCTTAGATCTTTATCTGGAAAGAACCCAACGATATCTGTTAAAATTAGGTTGGTACAGAGCTTGGATAAATTGACACATAAATACTCAGTGACAGCAGGTGCTTTACTCTGCCAGTCAAGCACTGAGGATAAAAACATACGTCTTAATCATCTCTATTATTTCAGTTACAAAAGGAGAGGTTTAGTCTGATGCATACTTCAGTATGCGTGTTGGTGACTGAGGGGAAGTTTGTTTAGAGGGAGTTGTCATTTAGGTGAATCATGAAAGTTGAGGTCATTACTGAGCATTTTCATTTTAAGATAGATGTGTTATTGATGTGTTTTGTTTTGGGTTTTTTTGGGGGTTTTTTTCAGATCTTAAAGCGGAGCCGTAGATAAACTGGAAGATCTTAAAGAGGTAGAAAATCATCAGTTAGGTCAGGACAGGTACAGAGTTGAGTTTTCTGTGTGTCTGTTTAGACCCTGTGTGGGAAGCATGAATCATGATCTGCACATTGTGGGATTATTTAGCGTTTGGAGATGACTGCTGACACAATAGACACACATCTCCGTTTTTCTCCTGTGGGCTGAATGTATTTTTCACATTGAGGACTCAGTCTCTGCCTTCACAGCTATTTCTTATCTCTTTTGCTGCATCAGTGAGGTACTGTCTGACCCTGCTGAGCTAAATAGCAGTCATGCACTCAGTCTGTTCTGGATTCAGTTCGACACAGCCGCCCACTGGGATGATTTCTTAAGTAAATCTAAATCCAACCTCTTGCTGTTTAGCTCTGGAGTCTCAGCGTCATCATTATTCTATGAAGAGCAGGATTGTTAACAGCAGGACTGAAGCCCATACACACGCTAGATATTTTTCACAGCAATTTCAAACTCATGCCTGGACAAATGTAATTTAATCAACCATATATATTCCACCAAGAGAGCTCTGTTGAATCACAGTGTATTTTGTCTTCAGTGCTGCTGTCACAGTAATCTGGTGGGAGGAAACTTGAGAGGCAATTTAGGAAGAATATACTACTACTTACTTTTAAGGCATAGTGAGTGAGAACTGATGAAGCCTGTCTACATGATCAAAATTTCTCTTTTTGGTTTGGTTGGTGGCATGAGGTTAGAAAAGTCAGGGAATTTTTCTTTTAATTGCTACAAGTCACCATTGATGTCAAACCAGGAAATAATATGTTAAGGGGAAAAATCACCACACTGTGATGATAGTGGTGCTTTCTTAGTACCATAGAAAAAATTTTGTTATTTTGTTGTCAAAGTTTTGTACAGCAGAGGGATGCATGTATGCATGTATTCCTGTAGATGGCACAGCTTCTCTGTGGATACTGTCCATCACTGGTAACTGACTGGACCTTGTGCACATCACTTGAATAAATAAAAATGCTTTGTGTCAATATATCATTAACTTTTCCATTATACAGTATACAATTTCAATTGTAAATTTTTGGGTCATTATAATGCCAAAAACAAACAAAAATTCTTTCTCTGTCACACAGCAAGAGCAGATTCACACTGTTTATTCTGAATGGTGGTGGTTATAACCTTTTCTTTGCATT
Organism: Remorina albescens; assembly: GCA_034769265.1. Taxonomy (NCBI): domain Eukaryota; kingdom Metazoa; phylum Chordata; class Actinopteri; order Carangiformes; family Echeneidae; genus Remorina; species Remorina albescens. The sequence goes on from CM068479.1 coordinate 4,179,005, forward strand.
TTGCAACAAGCACAAAGTGGTCAAAGTGCCTGATTTACTAACATCTCATGCTGTCATATTGAGCCAATGAAATTCTGTTTTCTTCCACTTCTTTGTAAACAAGACATAAACTGCTTTGACCTGAGAGGAAGTGTGCTCCAAATGAAGTAAAGGGATAATAATGTGGTCACATTTCTCTTAAAGTCTCCGTCTCTGATTGGCTCCTGAGGAGTAAAGCCAGCAATCCACAGCAATTTGCTGCAGTAGCTTTTTCTCTACAAACTGGGGTTTTGCTCTCACCTGGACTTCCTGCACACACTGAGGGCTGCTCACTCCAAGTTTACTCTGTCTGCTATTCACAACACAGTTGAGGGCTGTCTGTCGACTGTGCATCGGATTTCTATGACTGGAAACATGTTTGTGTCAGCTGCAGTTGTCATTAGCTTCATGTGTTCCTGCTCACTCCATCCTACTTTTGGACAGGTAAGTGCAGCACAATGTCATTGGCTAATGAGCAGAGGAATAAATTAGAATCATAGTATGAAGAGTTGGCATCATTTCAGTTATTAACAACTAAGGCCTTGACAGAAGGTGGCAAGGACAGCTCTATTCTGTCAGTTGAGTGGATTTAATAGTTTTCGAATAATCAAGGCCAGAAATCTGCTCTGATCAAATCTGAATAACCCGCTCTCTTCGGAAATTCACAACAGATAGTTTCCTTGACAGACCAAACCTTGAGTCACTCTCACTTTGCTCAAAAGCTTCAGAATCAAGATCCCTTCGCTTTATCAATTAAATTCAACATGTGCTGTATTTAACTGCAAATCCACTGAATGAGTAGTCCTCATGCATGTCCGGGTCTTTGCGTGTGAATATTTGTGTACAGTAGTCAGAGTTGATTGTTATTAAAAACATCAGTGTGATGATTTAGGTACTGTTATATGTGTTGTTATATGAGTGAGCATGTGTTGTTTATCAGAGTTGTTAAATCTTTAACTGTCTTAGTCAGATTTAATAGAACTGTACTGTAATTTTGAGCCCCCACGCCACATGCCTCCCACACATTATGGTAACATCACCCAGTTAACATGAAACCATGCAAAATGTCCCCTGGAGCAGTTAGAAAGAGGCCTTTGACAACCACACTGTAAACACCAGCCACTCCCCTGACTGACTGAAGTTTCTCCAAACCTGAGTTTGGTTGAAATCAGAAAGGTGTTTTCAACAAATATTGACTCTTCTTACATAACTCCTGCTGGAAGAAAACACTAATTGGTTGTCTGAAAACATGTATGAGAAGGCAGGACAGAATGAAGCTGTTGAATGAAAGAGAGTAATGGGGGGGGGGTAGAAAACATGTCGCTGCCGCTCCTTTCAGGGGGTTGTAACGCAGCTGATGTTTATGCTGAGGGCGTTTCTGCCTGACTGATTGACCCCAAACTCCTGAAGTCACCACATCATTTAGAGCGAGCGATTACCTGTTATGTAAGCAAAATAACTTTTGCTGATATTACCTAAAATATCACATTCCATTTGTATAATCTTATACATATATCCCAAGAATAGTATACTGGTTACTTTCAGCATTTGTTTGTGTTTATGATTGTATTATAGTATGTAGTTTTGAATGGAGGGTCTTGCTAGCAAATGTACTTACAGTGGGAAAAAAATACTTTGATCCTATTGCATTTAGCCCCCCAATATCACATCCCAGCCAGCAAATTGTAAATATCCTCTGGCTGTCCGGAACGTATCTTTTGGGACTGAATGGAAAAGTTATGATGAATAGAAAGTTAGTTTATCCAACTAACTAACGCTTATGACATCACAGACTCATGGGTTCTTTTCTAAGTTGACAAATATTTATTTTTGAGTTACATAAGCCAGCGGAGAAGCAGTTCCCTATTCATAAATTCAACAAGAACTCTTAAAAAAAAACAACTTTCAAAGCATAATTCAGTACAATCACTTAAGAAGCTTCTGAAGAATAGAGGAATGCAGTGTTGACAAACAATACTGTTTTATATCAAAATGAATTAATGAAACTAATAATTATGTGACTTCACCTTTATTTGTACAATTGTAACAAAGAATAACAGTTTTTTTCTTTGATAAACTCTTTTCAGTGGATTTCAAATCAGCTTTGAGCAAGTTGTTGGTAACTCATTTAATCCCAAATTTTTCCCTGCAAAATAAGTGCATACATTTCACTCATCAAACCTCCCTAAACCATAATATTGATGAAAAAATTCATACATATTGAACGGGTTAATAATAAATCAACGCATCAAGAAATTAGTCCCTCTCTCTGTTTCGTTCCAGGACTGTCCAAGTAGACAGGAAATCCAGGGCTCTCTGAAGCAGGTCCAGAAGCTGCTCACAGCTCATGAAGCCTCCTACATACAGAGTTTACGCAACCTGAAGAAGAAAATTAATTTATTGCAGAGCAATACAGGGAAGCAGACAAGCAAAGCCATCAACAGTGAGCAAAAAAAAAATCCCTAAGCTTAATTTATTCAAATGTTAAAATTGTCAACTTCTTCTATTTTTCCAAATCATTTCCTGCTTTTTCAACAGATACCTGCATAAAACTGGACGCACCCATCAATGGAAGGAAACTTGGCAAATCGCACAGTGTGAGCCATGAGGTTCACTTTCTGTGTGATCTTGGCTATGAACTCGTAGGATCAGAGAGCAGGGTTTGTCAGGAAAGCTTGACCTGGAGCGGACAGCATCCCACCTGCCGAGGTGAGAGGCTATCTCAGCATCTGCTACTTTGCCTTACTGGGATGGTAACTTTCTCAACTGTTTCCTCCTCAACCTCTTCTCACCAATGCTTCTTTCCTCTTTTTCAACCCGACCATCACTTCCGACCATCCTGCTAACCTGCTGATCATTTTTACAGCCCTTTCTTTGTAGCCCCCCCCCCCCCCCGCTCCCTTTTGCCATTGCTCTTTTTGTACATCATGCATGTCACCAACCTTTTTTGTAGGTAGAGATATGTTTCATATGTGACTCACGATCATATTTCCCTTTTTTGTACTTTAGTCATTCTCCACAGAGCTTAACGAAGGCTGGGATAGGTGATATTGCAACCTCTATGTCTTCTGGCAGCTTGTCAAAGTTGAGATATCGGCTCAAAGGCTGTTTTATCAAGCAAGGCTCTCCCTGCACTTTGGATGAACCTGTTAAAGCTCATCAAATTTTTCTCTCTCTAACACATGCCGTCAACAGATGACATCAACAGATATTGGGTTGGATGTTCAAACATACCCCCAGAATTTACTCACGTGATGCCTCCTGTCCTTCTTTGTCCTCAGATATCAATGAGTGTGCGTCTTCTCCGTGCCTAAATGGGGGGACATGTGTGGATGAGGTGAAGCAGTTTTCCTGTGTCTGTGCCAAAGGCTGGACCGGAGCTACCTGTCAGAGCTCTCTGCCAACATGTAGGAATTATAAACCCACTCACACCTGATGGAGATGTAGTTCTAATTTATTTACTGTTGTTCACCGTTTGATAACATTTAACATCCCAGACACCTCAGTAAACATAAATAGTTAAGATACTTTTCATATCATAGAGCCTCCAAATCACAAGTATTTATTTTCCTATGAAGTATATGTTTATAGTATCCAGCTAGTTTCCAAATCCTCTCTGTCTGTTAGAAGGGATTACATTGGCCAGCGGTTTGGTTTGCCAGTGCAAGCCGGTGCTACATACCGCAGTGTGGGTTTTATTGAATTCCAGCCTGAAGTCCAAGGCATTGCCACTTGAGTGGCAGTGGTCTGTTCACTGATGTGGCTGTGTGCAGTTAATACACAAACAGTGTCTGTTAAAGTATGTGGGCTCCGGGAATCTCCAGAGCCCACATACTTTAACTTCTCTGTATTTATTTAACATGTCCATACAAACATACAATTTCTAGCTGTAGATCTGGCCTTACCTAGCTTTTGGAAAACATTCAATTCATCATGTCACATTCAACATCCACTCAATTAGTGTAATTATACCAAATGGATGTTACGATCTGAGCAGTATTAGTACTGTCTCTGTAAATAACTGCTTATTTCTCTTTACTGTCATGCCCTTTCAGTCTTTGTAACCATGACAAACACCTCTGCAACCACCACCGCTGCTGCTGCCTCTACCTTGCCAGCTGCCACCACTGGGCCCTTTGTTCGTCCATCACGTTGCACTATAGTGCAGGGAACCACCCACTGCACCTGTGAGCCAGGATACACCATCTCTGGCAGGGACAGCAATATCTGCACTGGTGTGGCAAATTCCTGCCCTGTAACTAAAAATAATATATACATTGCTTCCATATAGGATACTGACTGTATGCATGTGTGTATGTTTATCACTTTAGATATTGATGAATGTGAACTGTTCCATAACGGCCAGGCTGGGAGACTTTGTTTGCATGCTTGTGTCAACACCCCTGGAGGCTATCGCTGCTCCTGCCCTGTTGGATACAATGTGACCCGCGATGGACGCAGCTGTAAAGGTTCACTCGTGCTTTTTACTTTTCTGAATTTTGATTTTAATTCTCACACTGTGTAAATGAGATCCCAACTAACATTTCAGTTTGCATAAATGTGTTATGTTCTGTGTTGATGTTTAACAGATATTGATGAGTGTGCAACCAGACAAAACAACTGCACAAAGGACCAAATGTGCATTAATACATATGGTGGTTTCCAGTGTGTCCGTGTAGACTGCCCCAAAATCCCTAATGCTACATACGTCAAGACATCACCTATGTGAGTGTTGTCCTCATTTTTCATTTCTTACATCCAGTTCACGCCCACTTGTACAACAAATGTGATTTACATTTGAAATTAATTTGAAATACACAGAAACAAGTATAGGGATTGGGTTTCATACCAAATTCTAATCCTTATTTTATAGTATTGTTTGTTTACACAAACTTTTTCAGCTATATATTCTCAGTTTGCTCTTGTTCTTTCCAGGCGTTGTGAACGTAACCCCTGTCCTGTGGACAACAAAGCATGTTCTCAGGCCCCAAATTCCTTCTCCTACCATTACCTAGCTGTTGTGTCCAACCTGTCAGCTCCTCGTGTCATGTTTAGGGTCTCAGCATTGCGTCCAATGGGTGACACGCTTCGCTTCTCCCTGCTGGGCGGGAAGCAAGCACGGCGCCACTTCACAGTCCAGCGTTCAGACCGTTTGACCGGTCAGCTGATGCTTGTGAGTCCCGTACAGGGTGCCGTCACTCTGGAGGCGGAAGTGGAGATGAGCGAGTTGGAAAGACGCGTCCAGCTGGGGAGATACATAACCAAAATCACCATGTTTGTTTCCCAGTATGAGTTTTAGAAAGATGATGAACACATTAATGAAGGATGTGAAACTTTTAGAGCACAAAGGCCAAACTGAGGTCTGCTGTGCTTGTATTCAGTTAACAACTAAGGATATCAAGCCACAGATGTATGATAATGCATACATGTTACATGATGTGTGAAGACTTTGTAGTCCTTTTTACTATCATGTTTTATTTATATTCTGGTTTTACTAACTAAAAAAAATCTGTGCAATCATTAAAACATCCTATAAACCATGAAAAGTTTGCTCTTTTTGTCACCAATGCAACTCTTGATAAGATTATTGCTCTACCTTGTGAAACATGCTGTAAGATATATATATGTATATATATAATGATATATGTCAGCACTGCTTGTTTGAGCAACACCTCAGCTCTTGCAGTACAGAGCAGTGCTGTTCAGCAGACAGGCAGCCAAAGACATGGCTGCTGAAAAGAGCCAGTGTGTTCCTACAGTGCATGAATAACTTTAACTTTGAAATTTGCAAGCAAGTGGCATATGTGTGATCATATGCCACTTGCCAGGAAGTAAGGTGCGTGTGTGAAAGAATTGTGAAGTGTGATAAAATGTGCCAATTATCTTCTGCTGGGTTAAGTGAAGACTCACTGGAGACAAACAGTAGGACTCTAGTTTCAGAGGGGGCTCCAGCTGAGACATTCCAGCAACACCACTGAAGGGGACAGGGAGTCATGAAACAAAACTACACACTGAGTGAAATAAAAAGATGCATAGAGATAGGGAGGCAGAGTAATGGCTGAATAGAAAGGCAGAATAGAAGACGATTGAGTCTAGCCAGTCACTGGTTGGGGTTACAGGCTGCATTAAAAATTGTCTTTACAGTTCCTGCAGAATATGACCTCTGACAACTTGAGACTAAGTCTCTCCCTCTTGTGTCCTAATGGAAAAAGTAGATCCCTCAGGGATCCACAAAGGGTAATGAATCAGACTTATCCTTTCCTACCCTTGACCCCTCTGCAGCTCTCTTTCATTTGAAGCTTATCCTGTCTGCGTTTACATCTAAATAACATGTGCAAGGTGCTTTAGAGCCACCTATACAAATATGCACAAAGAGGACTCTGTGAAACTCAGTCTGTGGGAGCACTAGGGATGGCGTCTAATGTTTCGTCCGTCCTGTTCACCTCAAAGTCATTTCTTTTCCTCCTTCGTTATCATGTTACATCCTCTTCCTCATCCCTCTGTACTTATTCCTTCATCTCCACTGGCCTGTCCCCACAGTTCCCTCCAGTGTGGCTGATTCACATTGTGCAGATAAAATGCCCTCCTAATGAGTGTAGGCAGTGTGTGTGGGACTGAAGTCATGATCCTAAGCCTGTCTGAAGAAACCAGCAAACTTTCTTTGACAGAACTTTCATTGTCATGGGTACTTAATTTCCTTTAGTTTCAAAAGGAAACACTTTGGTCACGTGGAGTTTCATGGAACAAAAGAAAGAGTCACTGAGTGCGTGTAGGTTCCCCACACTGCAGACTGTAGGGTATGTGGCCTCTTTGCTATGTTTGTTCCATTTCTTTTCTTTATTGTCCACTAAAAGATGCAGAGGTACGTTTGCTGTTTGGTCAGTGTGTTGGATAAAAACCAGCCAATGTTTGCATGCATGTCCAAACTAAGATGTAACACTGCCCCCTGCTGATCACGGATGAGACATGGTGCACAGTAAAAGTCTGGTAACAATAGCCACAACCCGCAGGTTCCAGCTGGGATTACTTTCAAACAGGTTTCTCAGAACTCAGCTTGAGGTGGTTTAATTTGTTACCTGTGGAGAGGCCTATTTTAAGATTATGTGTGTTTGCGTCAAAATGCTGCTTTGACCATGAAATTTATGAAAGTTACAATAGGTACAAAAACAGTAGGTCAGTGAAACAAAGGTAGCAAATGCCTGTCGTTTTGTTTATTTTTAACCACAATGTTATACCTTCAAAGAGGAAAAATTGTCAACTGAAACACTGTGGAGAATGCAGAGTAATACCCCCCCAACCCAGAATTAAATAAATGTATAACAAAGCATATAGTGAGCATATTGTCAGCATTGTGGAAAGAACTATTCAGAACTCACAAAACTACAGGTGTTTGTTGATATGTGAAGAGATTTAAACCTTAGAGGCAGGAAAAGTGCAAATTTATCAGGCAATACATTCCTTATTTGAAATAACTTTGTTTTACAAACATTTCCAAATTTGGCACAAAAGATAACTGTTATAACTATTGCTCAAGGCAGCAATGTCACTTTCATTACCAGATACATTTTTACAATTTCCCACATTCAATGGTCACCTTTTCTTTCTATTGGTTATTAATATGCCATAGTGTTGTGTGAATAAGTATTATATGCTACTGAAAGCTATTGAAATTTTTTTGGCTTACAATATGTAATATATTGGTATATTCACTGACAATGTTCATATTTATTCAAACTAATGAAACCTGCTTATGAATCTACTGTGATTTGCATAACTTGTTTTTGATAAGTCCTCATTGATGAAATGCCTTATATTTAGGTGAATTGTGATCATATATCATTATTCTCTTATTTCACAGTCTTAGAAACTATTATGACAAAGCCCACTGACAATAATGGACTATAGTTTTTGATAAAGGAGTATTGACTTTTTTAATTTAAAGGGAAGATGTGTCAATTGTGTCTGTTTGAACATAGCATTGATAAAGAGTTGAAGTCATACCAATGCTCAATGAGATGCCTGATGGATGAAGTCTGCAGGAGTCATGATTGTAGCAGTTTCATATTGATGAACTATTGAAGGCCTGGTTTTTATTTCTAGCCTTCCATATTCAAAATCTTTGTATTAAAATGTATATCACGACATCTCAGATCACATACATGCAATACACATATGTTCATGGAAGAATGTGCCTGTTCCCAAAACAGAAGATCGTCAATAGTAAGGATACATTCTGTGAAGTTCCCAGCTGGGTTAAAACAAGACAACAGACAATAATGATGACTTCTTAATACATTATCTACAAACATTCATCAATAAACCATAAACATTATGATAAGAATGTCCAAACTGTTGACATGTTCATATTTCAGCTTTAAATACTTGTGGTTTTGTATTTGTTGGGCCATCTGTGGTGTAGAGATTATGTTATCATTGACATTTGTGGACAGAACTTACCCAACAAATCTCAACAACAAATCATGCAATTTCCTATATGGCGGCTCTAAAACAGTGTGCCTTCAGTTAGTATTTTGTCATGTGTGACGAATGTGTGTGTATGACTTGTGTAAAAATGAGAAGCTGCAACAATAAACAAAAAGTACAATCATAATTCAACTGTCATTTTACAACAAAATTTTTATTTATGTTTTTACCTGGACATAGAGTGTGTTGCTGAGTTGATTGTCTTTAGTTTAATGGAGATGAGAATTACCAGAATAACTGAGGTTTTTGGAAAATTTCTCCCTGCACAAAGAAAAGAGAAAAGAAAAGGATTTAAGTTTTCTTAACTTTTCTCAGAGGTATACTATGGTCCCATAACAAAATGCTGTTTGGGAGCAGACTAAGATGTTTTCATTAAGATTAATTAAGAGCTCTTGTTGTGATCACAGTTATTTCAAGATTATTATTAAAATCATGCCAACATGCCTTTGTGAAAAAAAAAAACTGAATTTCACCTGTAGAGGTGGCCATGCAGAAATAACACTGTCCGAATGGTAAAGCTGTTTCCAATTAGAACATCTTTAAAAATCTTACCAACGTGTTCATAATAATTTCAAAGATTTAAGAATGAGTCTCAACTAAAGAAAATTATGTTTGTGGTCAATTCAATGTGTAAGTCTCACAGAACTGATTTTGTGCCTGGATGGTTCCTTGAACTCTTGTACCGTCACAGGATACATACAGTAAAATTTTACATGTCAAATTCTTCATAGGGAACATGTTTTAAAAAAAAAAAAAGATAGCTAGCACGCTCTTATCTGACAGGTAGCCATCATAGGAGGATTTCTCTGTTGTCCAGAGAGGAAGGTAAAGCTGTTTGTATTGATTAAATGAAACTTGCAACCCTTAAATCTGATGCAGTTAAGGGTTGCAAAAGGGTTGTCTATACCTTTCGGTGTTAGTGGGGCTCACACTATTTAAAAAATGATTTGTGCTCTGAATTGAAAAAAATTCAACTTTATAAATAATTACATTTATTCCTGCAGCTCTTGTCCACATGCCTCATAATTTTATGGTAGTGTAGGAGTGCAGGACGAAAAAGAAAGGAGATGTGTTCCTCTTTGAAGAGTCAAAAAGCGCTCCGTTTATTCCACAGAAAATAACCAATCAATCGACCTGTCGCACAGGTAATTACGTCAACCTCCTGGAGGTGTACATTCACTGTTTAAGGTGGCACGTATTCATTAAGGAGAATACTGACTCTGGTAAGAGGCACAAACAAATATAAACATGGGCGAGATCGCCGTGAATTATAACAGTAATAATCAATAATTGTTCTGTGCGTGTATATCCACCACAGTAGTTTCTATTGCATTCAAAATAATATAAACAGAGCAGTGAAACAACATCTACTTAGAATTTGTAAATGCGGATGTTAATATTGAATAAACATGTTAAAATAACATCAGTGTGATTATTTCCAAGTAAAAGTTATTTACCTCTGAAGCCATGAGGCTCCTCACAGACCAGGCTCTGTCGGCTCCTCCCTGATCCTCCTCTTCCAGTCCTAAAAAAGTAGACCCCAGGTTATCCTGAATTCCATGTACTAACCTCTGCCTCAAAAAAAGTAAGTTATGTTGGCTCTAAGCTGTCAGAAGAACTTACCCAGTCGCTGCATGTTGTTTATTATTATCAAGTTTCTTCCAAGAAAACGTGGCGTCTCGTCCAGATGTCGACTCTTCATGTTTTGGTTCAGTTCATTGCTCTGTTGGCTAGCTGGCTAACTTTAGCTTAGCTGAACTTATCTGGGAATCTGGCGACTTAACCAGCCAGTTTGGTCTGAGGCTTCTTGTCACACAAACTTTACGAATAGCTGAAATGTATGTTTGTTTTGTTTGTCATGTGTTTGGCACATTTTAACTTCCAGATGCTTCGTTAAAGAGTGGAAACGGCAGCTAGCTAACATTACATCGCTGACATGGTTAGAATCAGTTCACTTCGTCGGAGCGTGAGCACATAAGCCAAAGTTAACCAGTTTTCCCGTAAAAACACAAAGATTACTATGAATTTAGGAGTTTGGATAGCAGAAAGAGATCAACAGTTAGCGTTACTTCTAACATGTATAAGATTAAGATTGAAGATAAACGTATAGAAAGGCGTAAGAAAAGTGTAATATTAAGTTAGTTAGACGATCATCCAGGACGAAAACCCCAAACCATCATTTATTCATTATATCCAGATTGAATCTAACCAACCAGAGCTGCAAGGATCGGGTGTAAGAAACTTAAGATGTAAATAATTAGCTGCTGACTATTTCCATTATCATCCAGAGATACAGCAGTAGAATTATGAAAGAGCTGGTGGGGCCAATCTGCCCATAAATTACCTGGAGCTTTCTTCAACAGTAGTTTCTGATGTTTCTAAAAGCTCCAGTGTAATTTTTGTTTGCGGATTTGGTGTCAGATCAGCTATTCTCAGCTACTGGTGGCTGAAACCTCCTGACATTTCATTTTAAGTATTTCAGTTGTTCTTCTTAAGCTATTTATGAATAACACCTGTATACCCAGTCATTCATTGGTGATCTTATAGGTCAATCAGTTTTCCAATTGATTTTCCATAAAAGTAAGTTCATCACAATCTATATTTATGTCAACGTATGAAATTGAAAATACTTTTTTCATGGGGGACTTTATCCACATCGCTGTCTTTTTGTAGGTTAAGTTTGCAGAGCAAAAACAAAGTCTGTTTTTAGCTGCCAGTTTGGTTTGATGCATTATCATTCTATCAATCCCATCTTCACTAATTGCATTATTATACTCTTCAGCCCGATGAAATTGGATGTTGAAAAAAAGCTTTGGTGACAGGTGCCCCAAACATGATCGATACATAACAGAAGACACAGAAGAGGTCCCACAGCGAAATAGAAATGTCCCCCAAACTGCCTGGTGGCCAAGGCAGAGGGGATTTTTCTGCAGTGCAAGTTGCTGTTCGAATCCGCCCCCTGCTGCCTAAAGAGCTTCTCCATTGCCATGAGAGCTGCATCACTGCGGACCCTGAACTGTGTCGGGTCACTCTGGGCCATGACAGACACTTCCTTTGTGACTTCCTGTTTGAGGAATCCTGCTGTCAAGAGGAGGTTTATTCTTCGTCTGTCCAGCCACTGATAGATGCCTTCTTCCAAGGTTTCAATGCTACAGTTTTTGCCTACGGGCAAACTGGCTCAGGCAAGACTTACACCATTGGAGAAGCCAATATTTGTAAGTTATTTATGTTTATTGTGTTACATTGTCTTTTTCAGTAAATTACTTCCAACAGTGTGGGAAGGTGTGCCTTAAAAACAGTACTAAAACACAACCTGAGATATAGTATTTTTGTATGTTGCCAGAATGGAAATAAATTACACAGCAATATAACTCTGTCTATACTATATATATCTAACTGTAAAGAAAGTGAAAACCAGCTGTATCCTATGAACTGTTTAAATTGTGTTTGTAGGTTCTTTCAGAGATGAAGAGCAGGGTATCATCCCCAGGGCTGTTGCAGATGTCTTCAAGCTGCTAGACGAAAATGACCTTACAGACTTCTCTGTCCGAGTCTCCTACCTGGAGGTCTACAAGGAGGAGTTCAAGGACTTGCTGGAGGTGGAAACAGCCAGCAAAGATATCCACATCCGGGAGGATAAAGGCAATATTGGTATAAAATACCATATCTCTTTATATCTCTTTATTCTGCTTTTATATTATTTCGAAGAATATATTTTTTGTGGTGATGACATTACATTTATAGTATTTTACGTAATTGTGAAAGGATTGTGTGTGTATGTATTTTCATTTCATATTTGTGTGTCTTACTTTTTAGTTTTGTGTGGTGTTAAAGAGTGCGAAGTGGAGGGGCTTGATGAGGTGTTGAGTTTACTAGAGTCAGGAAACACAGCCAGGCACACTGGTGCAACCCAGATGAATCCGAACTCCAGCCGATCACACACAATTTTTACCGTGTACATGGACCAACGTCGAGGAAGTTCACGCCTTTATGGAAATAACACAAGTTCTGGACCACAAATGTTGTCCTCTAAGTTCCACTTTGTTGACCTGGCAGGGTCAGAGCGCATCTTAAGGACAGGAAACACTGGAGAGAGACTAAAGGAGAGCATCCAGATTAACAGTGGCCTTCTGGCCCTGGGAAATGTTATTGGGGCACTGGGGGACCCCAAGAGGAAAGGATCTCACATACCATACAGAGATTCTAAAATCACAAGGTACATTTTTCACACCCAAGCATACCAACATACCAGAAATTGGTGTAAATTTACAGTTTGGTTTCATTTTTCCGACCATCCTTTCTCTTAGGATCCTTAAAGATTCTTTAGGTGGAAATTCCAAAACCCTAATGATTGCCTGCATCAGTCCATCTTCCTCAGACTTTGATGAGAGTTTGAATACATTAAACTATGCTACAAGGGCCAGAAATATTCAGAACCGGGCCACAGTCAATTGCAAGCGTGAGCCAGATCGTGTGGAAGGGCTTGAGCAACAAATCAAGGCTCTACGCAGAGCCCTTGAAAACCGCCAGCGTTCGGAGACCCGTATTATTTCTCATGCTGATCCAAATAGGAGGCCTCGACTTGGAGACGGAGACATCAGTAGACTTCAAGCCCAAAGTGCACATTACAGGACATGCACGGACACCGCTTACAGGTTAAAGCAAATTAATTTGTTCAGTTAGGTTTATGTCACATAATTATCCTTGCCATTGACATCAGATAAAGATTATGGTAAAATGTATTTGGACAATAGTGGAGTTGATTGTGTCGTTCAAACCAATGAGGTAGCAAATGGGCATCACTGCATCTTCTCAGAGGTGACAATTGTTTTTGGGACATACTATTCATCAATATATTACAGGTTACTGCGGGAACTGCAGAGTGAAGGGTCTCTGACTGCAGAACAGAGTCTGAGAGTGAAGGAGTGGCTGTGTTCAGTGGAAGAGGAACGGAGCGGGCTGACCACTGCGTCAGGACCAGACAGTGGTATTGAGAACAGCTCCACTGAGGATAGTGTTGAACTGAGAAGGGGAAGGCCCACAGTAAGGAACCAGGTATGGCTTTTACATCCTCTAAAACGCTAAATTTAAAATTGGTTCCCCACATTATCCCTTAAAGACCACTTTTAGGCATTTAGGCCTGCAGTCCCAGTATCTATGAATGAGTTTTTTTTTCTCCAGGATCCAGAGGCTGCAGAGGAACTCTGGAGCCATGAGCATGAAACTGAGAAAGATGGAGAGAAGGAGGATAACATTGCACAGCTTCAATCACAGATTCAGCGGTTGGAGAGAGAGAACACAGACTTTTTGGCAGCTCTTGAAGATGCTATGGAGCAATACAAGCAGCAGGTCAGTTGGACTTTAATTCCAACAGGTTCGTGAGAACTATTACATATTCATGAGTTCATGACAGTTAAAAAAGTTGACAGGTCCTTGAAAAGGTTGCTGTGGTCAAAGACCAAGCATCAGAAATAAGCAATTAGAGCTGGCCGCATCATGCCATTGGAAAAATCTTAAGTGTGTTTTAATATCTGTCACTTATTTGATAATTTTTCGTCTCTCAGAGTGATAAACTACAGGAGCAACAGGACCTGATAGCAGAGCTGCAGTGTCAGCTGACTACTTCAGGGCTGATGGGTCTGGGCCTCAACTTGAGGTCGAGGCCACACACTGCCCCTATGGGCTCTCTGCAGCACAGTCAAAATGGAGGTGCATACCGACAGGTACTAATCAGCAGAACTTGACCTAAATTTGTACTGTAAAAACTGGATGTGCATGTCCTTTCCTAGGATGACCATATCCCAGAGTTGCAGTGTACAATGATATGATATGATTGACTGTGATCATGCGAAAGACAAACTGACAAAATCTCTTCTAAGATTAATGAAAAAAAGAAATGAATTGATCTTAATTTTATTATCATGTGAGAGAATTATTGTGTTTTTAAATGTTGTCACAGATGAGTCCAGTGGGCTATCTTGGTAATGGTGAGCAGGATGGTAACCTCTGTGAGGAGCAGGGGGTGCTAGGTGGAGCAGAAATACCAGATACAGATGAAGAAAGCAGTCATTCCAACCTCAACCAGGAGAGACGCAAGTATGTTTTGTGTTGTGTAGAAATCAACGTTTGCAGCTCATACAATTTAAATTGAGCTTTAATAGAATAGATACTGTGCACATTAAAGACCAGTTATGTTTGAAGTATTTGTAATGTTATTTCTGTGAATCTACTAGGCAGGTGAATCTGACTTGGACCAAAAGGGACATCCTGTCAGGAGGACTGGCAGCTGGTGGTAATGGGCCAGTACCTCAGCAACCTGAGCCAGACCATCACATCTATTTAGCCAGAAAAGCATGTAAGTCTTCAATTGTCAGATGTGCCTGAATTCATCATCACATTCAGATACTCAGCGTTTTAACCTGACTGCTGAGATTATTTATCTTCGCCCCCAGAAAATGTTTTGACAGCTACCAGTCTTTCAGTTAACTGCCCTGAGGCTCTGTCTGCTTCCTCATTATACTACCTGACTGACCTGCTCTACACTCTCTGAAATCACTGTGTAGCTAATTCCAGTTCTGGGGAGACATCTGTACGGGAAAGTTTGAAAGGTTTTGAAGGCGTTTCAGAATGGGGTCTACTTCAAGCACAGCAGAAGATCAGGGAACTGTCTGTCACCATCCGTATGAAGGAAGAGCTAATCAAGGAGTTGGTCAAAACAGGTAGTTCTTGCCATCATATTACTCTTTCTTCCACTTCACCTACACCAAATAAAAGTTTTCGTCTGTGTTTTCGTAATTTTGCTTGATTTGTTGTAGGTAAGGACGCTCAGGCCCTTAACAGGCAGTACAGTCATAAGATCACCGCTCTGGAGAGTGAAGCAGTGCAGGCTCGGCAGGAGCTGCAGGAGGCCCAACGACAGCTCCAGGATCTAGAGAGGCAAGAGCGGGAGATCAGCGCAACAGATAAAACCAGAGCACAGGAATGTCGCAGGAAGATAGCTGCCGCTCAGAGCAAAGTCCAGGTTTGACTGTCACAAGCTTGTATTCATGCATAATAACACATAGTCAACAGAGAGCTATAAATGGAATGATATTGATTTTAAACCCATCCTTGATGACTGCTTCCCTATAATTAAAGAGGACAGATGATACTTTCTGAGTTTTCTCTTCCATATAGTGTATTATATATCTTTTTGTTCATGTAAGATACTTCCTAGACCTATTGATGTCATTATTTTTCTTGGTGCTGCATACCCGAAATCTAAACATACCTGACAAGCTTGGCACACCCCAACACAACACACAGCATATATCTTGAAATGAGAAGTTTTCTTTAGTTTTTTAACTGATATGACATTGTGTTCTCGACTCACTCGAGATATCTACTTCATTGTTACCATTGTTACCATCACCACTGCTCCCAGCATTGTACTGTCAGTCTGCCACTTCAAGGAGGAATGCTTTAGAAAATCTGAGTTAGATGCTTTATTTTCATAGTTGTTTTTGTTGTTATTATTGGCCGAACAGGACAGCTCAAAGCCTACATCATTATTGTGAGAAGGAGTAATAGACTTACAGATATAAACGTGATAACATTCCACATTTTAATGAATCTGGTATGTCAAGTTTACTGCAAACTATCTACCTATTTGTGGAAGTAGATCAGGTCTATTGTCCTTTTGTCCATAATAATAATAATAATAATAATACATTTTATTTGGCAGCGCCTTTCACAGCACTCAAGGACACTTTACAGGAGCTTAAAAACACAATAAGAATAAATACACAATAAAAATAAATAAAGCAACAGACAGTTAGAAAGAAAACAATGAAGTTACAGGGAATATGCAGATTGAAACAGATGAGTTTTGAGTCTTGATTTGAACTGGGGTAAAGAAACAATGTTACGGATGTCTGGTGGGAGAGAGTTCCAGAGTTGGGGAGCAGAGTGGCTGAAAGCTCTGCTCCCCATGGTGCTGAGGTGGGCGGATGGCACAGAGAGGTGAAGGGAGGAGGAAGACCTGAGGGAACGGGAGGGGGTGATAATGCGGAGGAGATCAGCCAGATGGGGGGGGGAGGTTGTGGATGGCCTTGAATGTATACAGAAGGATTTTGAACATTATACGAAATTTGACCGGGAGCCAGTGGAGCTGCTGGAGGATGGGGGTGATGTGGTGAAAAGAGGGGGTTCGAGTGATGATGCGGGCTGCAGAGTTTTGGACCAGTTGGAGCTTATGGAGGGATTTGTGGGGGACGCCAAAGAGGAGTGAATTACAATAATCAATACGGGAGGTGACGAGGCTGATAACAAGAATGGCAGTGGTGTGAGGGGTGAGAGAGGGGCGGAGACGATTAATGTTGCGTAGATGGAAATATACAGACCGAGTGATGTTATTAATGTGGGAGTGGAAAGAAAGTGAGCTGTCGAGGATGACACCCAGACTCTTAACCTGTGGGGAGGGGGACACTGTGGGACTGTCTATGGTGAGGGAAAAACTGTCAGCTTTGGATAGGGAGGATTTGGTGCCGATAATCAGGAGTTCAGTTTTATCACTGTTTAATTTGAGAAAGTTTGCGGTGATTGATTGGATTCTCACTCAAATTAGCAGAACTGAAACTTTGGCCACAACAGTTCGTTTACAGTAAGGCGTGGGCAGAAAGGACAGTTGCCATAGTAACTGCTGTCAAGCTGAACATACTGGGCTCTGCTTAGTCAACTTCTTAAAAGAGTAAAGCCTGAAGCTGAAGAAAAATTATTTGATATTGGATCATTGATACGTGTTAATCTATTTTAGAAGATAGAGATTGAAATGATGAAAACCAGAAATGGCCTTAATTGGTCCTCTTTGACAGCAGAACATTTATAATAATATTCTTTCACTTTAAACATCTGAAAGAGAAAATCTTTATGGTCATGTTATAGGTTCTAAGTCAGCGTCAGAGGGATACTGCTCGTCTTGCTAACCTGCCTGCACAGAGTGAACGGCGTGTGTCAGAACTGGAGCGCAGCGTCCAATCCATGAGGCATCAGCAGGAGCAGCTGCAGAGGCGCCTGCGTCAGGAAAGTCAGCTGAAACGACGTCTAGAGACCGAGATGCAACGTAGAACGCACAGAGTCAAGGTACCATTTTGAAGGGATGATTATTTTAATGATTTTACAAACATGGATCATGGTTTATTTTTACAAAGTCTCATTTAAGAAATAAAAAGTAATATGAGGCACAACTCAGAATACAGATTTAGATGAAAATCAGACACAAATTTGGCACTGATAGTGATAAATTTGATGTAAATTTTATTAGTGGTGACAGGACAGATGACATTTCTATGTGGTTACAAGATAAATTTATAGCTAAGGCTTCCCACACCCAACCTTTCTGATCAAAGGCACAATTTATTTTTTAAGAAGTATGTTGGTGTCATTTGACTGTAGAAACCTTTTATTTATTGAAAATATTTTAAGGGAAACATAAGACAACATACACTACCAATCAAAAGTTTGGACACACCTTCCTATTAATTTGAATGAGAAAGTGTGTCCAAACTTTTGACTGGTAGTGTAAGTGCTGAAGGCATTTATTTATTTTTGACAGAGGCAGTTTTTGTTGAACTTTTCTGAGAAGTTATATTTATCCTTTCTCCCCCACAGGAGCTGGAGATAAAGAATGAGCAGCAGCAGAAGATCTTGAGGATAAAGACAGAGGAGATCGCTGCCTTCCAGAGGCAGAGACGCAGTGGCAGTAATGGCTCTGTCATCTCATTGGAGGAGCAACAGGTGCAACAAATTGTGTATCAGTTGTGAATTTAATATATTCTGCTTTACTGGATGATTTTTAATTTAGATATCTTGTAGTTTTTCAAGAGCTTAAAAAAAAGCTAGTTGTGCCCATCAGTCATCTGGACCAAAGCTTGTGATGTTGAAGGATTTCATTTTGTTGTCTGGCCAAGTAATTTTATTTAATGGTGTGATTTTTGTGAAATTGACAAGCAATTTTTTCCCCTCATTAATAACCAAATATACAGATAAAGGCCATAAATTAATGTGAGTGGAAACTGTATATGATGACCAACTACTTTTGCTTAAAACTGACACGAATGCTTCTTAGCAGAAAAAATTCAGCAGGATGTAATGCATGAAAACACATAGATGCCAATTTTTTTGTTTTGTTTAATAGAGTAGTATTCCATCATGTCTTCTACAGTTATTTTGTGTGTGTCTGCCTTTTTTCCTATGAGTAGAAGATCGAAGAACAGAAACGCTGGCTAGATGAGGAAATGGAGCGGGTACTTGAACAGAGGAAAGGATTAGAAGATCTGGAAGGAGAGCTGACTAAACGAGAAGAAATCCTGGCAAAGAAAGAAGCCTTGCTGCAGGAACGCAGTGGACTGGAAACCAAGAGGCTCCGTTCAAGTCAGGTATAAACAAACCACTATCATTGCAGCACCCGAAGGGAAAGATACTTTGAAGTGTTTTTGTTAGGAAGATGTATAAATCACATACAAGCAAATGCCTTGAATTAGCAAAAGTTGTAGGAGAAGATTCAGTTGTAGTCATTCAAAGAATTTAGGTGAGTTGTAGTGGATGAGATACCTTGAAGATAAAGAATTACTTTTGAAAAAATAAATAATTCAATTCAGCAACACATGAAATTGGCAAGGGCTATAAATTCACATTACCTTCCTTGTAGGCCCTGAGTAAGGACTTGGTAACACTTACTGGGCGAATTGAATCACTTGAGCGTGAGCTGAGTGAAAGGAACGGCCTCCTTCGCAGCAGCAGCGCTCAAGACTCCCAACAGATTCGCCAAGAGATCTCCAACCTGCGTCAAGAGAAAGATTCACTGCTAAAGCAGCGGGCTGAGCTGGATGATAAACTGCGGCAGGGTAACCTACTCTCAGCTGAGGTCAGATATTATTCTGGGGTTCAGGTGTCTTTTTGTTTTGATTGCTTGGAAAGAGAAAATACAGGAAAAATACTTCAGATGAAGTATTACTGTGTTGCCAACAAATATTCAGCACTCGCATGGTATTTACCTGTCATTTATATGTTCCCTCTGATATTATCAGGAGGAGCGAACTCTCTTCCAGTTGGACGAGGCAATTGAAGCTCTGGATGCAGCTATTGAGTACAAGAATGAGGCCATCACTCAAAGGCAGAGACAGCTGAGGGCTTCTGCCAGTATGCTCTCCCAGTGGGAGATGAATCTTATGGCCAAACTCAGTTATCTGTCTGCCTCTGAGACAAGGTCATTGCTGTGCAAGTACTTTGACAAGGTCTGTGCTGTCACCAAACGGAGATTTAAGTGTTTTTTAACCAGTTTTTCAGCTTCTTTAGCATTCAAGTCATGCTCATTGGTTCTTATTAGTTACGCAAACACATGTTCGCCCTTTCATAAAAACCTGACCTGTATCAGACTTTACAGGGTAAGACTGTTTATGCCCAACTCACCAATATGTATAAGAAGAGTATTGATATGGATGTTCTCTGTAGGTGGTGTCTCTGCGTGAGGAAGAGCGTAAATTGCAGCTAGCCCTGGCAGAGCTGGAAATGCAGTTAGATGAGCGGCAGAAGCTGGTGCAGTGGTTGGAGAACGCCCTTGACCGCACACAACTCGACACAGATCGCCGGCTCACACAACAGCAGAAAGAACACGAGAGGAGTGTGCAGCTCTTACTGCAGCAGTGTCGAGGTACAATTGATACATAACGTTTATAAAAAAATTAACGCTAACATATCTTCTCCATTTTCAATTTCTTCATAATTTATTTCTATTAGAATTAGTTAGATGTGAATGGCTAATTAGATTGGAAATTATTAGTTGTACCAGAAGTTGTAGAAATAGTAGTTTTTAGATTTAATTGTGTTTGCACCCCCCCACAGAGCAAATGGACGAAGGCTTGGCAGGAAGGCAGCGACAGTATGAGGGATGGATCCATAACCTCAGCAAGGAGCTTAACCATTACAAAGCAGTTAATTTGGATCTAAGCAACAAATTGAGGGAACTCTGTGGTTCAGTCAGCCAGCCAAAGGAGCATGCTAAAGGTAAATTCAATCAAACCTTTATTTATACTGAAGAAGTTGTAGTTTGCCCTCATTTACAGCTATGTTTCAATTTAAACAATTTATCATTCAGTGCTATCACAATTCCCAAAGCCCAAGGTAGAATATTTAAATGTCCTGTTTTCTAATCCGTTGTCGATTGTTGACAGAATTTTAACTAATCATTAATCATCCACTCATTACGTTTGTACAGCTCGAGAAAACCCTAAACTCCTGCTTATAAGCATGTTTTGTGATGCTTTTCATTTTAACACATCATGGCAAACCTGACATGTTCTTACAGCAAATATAACTTTGCAAATACAAATGTTTTATAATCTGGTATCAGTAAGATGTATAATAAATGCTTTATTGGTTCTTGAAAATTTATGAAAATTCACTGAATTTAGTTTTACCTGAACATCTTGGTTCGTCTGAATGGGAGTAGATTCAGAGATTGTTTTTTGTTTCTAATTTGATTTGTTTTGCCTTGGTTCTTGCCTGAATGCTACTTAATTCTACTTGATGGCGTGAAACATCAATTACACACCAGTACAGATATTCTTTACTGGACTGCCATTTCTTTTTAATCAGTAATCTCAGCGTAAAATCAAAAAAGGAGCACAGTGGTCTGTTGGGTGAACCTCACTAAGAAATGTAATGTGTTGTCTTTCAGTCGTGGTATCTGATGGTAAACCAGCAGGTGCTGGCAGCATGGAGAAGCTGACTTGTTTAGAGGAAAGCACAGGAGGCAAAGGCACTGGGCTGCCTGACAAACCCTCCAGGTCCAGGGAGGAAATGCGTGAGCTGGTGAACACTCCACTCCCGTCCACATGGAGACGCTCCTCTCTCCCTATAGAGGAACCTGCTGTCATGGAGGAGCTTTGGCTTCGAGCAGCTGGGGATATTCCTGTGAACCGTGTAGTTCAAACTGGTATGGGGTCCTGGGCAGGGCAGACATTACGGCCTGTGGTTAAATCTCGCAGAGAATCACGCCGACCCAGCCTCAATATCGGACCACTGACTTCGAATAATTCATTAATTGACGTACGGAAGAATCCTGTTTGAAAAGCAGTGAATTGTTAATTAAAATCCAGTCACCTGGATGTTTACTATTTTCCAAAGGTTAATGTTTTATTCATTTCTAGTTTTTAAATTCCAATTTTTGTACTTGTATATTAAATTTTTTGTAATAAAAACAGACACCCACTGATTTTACAAGAAGCACTTTCACTAGAGTAAACCTTATATTATCATTTCTTACAGTAACTGGTAGGTATATGTTCATAACAACCATGAAACCTATTAAGACGTGAATTATTTGCATTGCTGCATTTTTACATTTATGCTTTGTAATCAAGTGTAAGTACCTTTACAATGTTTTATATTAAATAGATTTTGTCCTCACTTCTTGTTTTAATTTGTTTTTTGTCAAGGCTTTCAAAAACATTTACAAGAAGGAAATTACAGAAGCATTGGAAACAACAAAAGGAGGTAACTTTGGTGACTTTTGTTGTCCTCTCACTGTTGGACTACACACTAATGGGTTCAGACCAAACGGGAGTGTGGACAACATCTGTGCACTAGAGGGCAGTATATCCTCATCGTTTTCACATGGATGTCACTGTTGGTCAGTTTTCCTTCTCACTGAAACTTTGATTCTGTGTAAAATCCCTTTCAAAGAAAAGTCTAAAAAGGCATGCTGTTGTTGTCCCTGAGTTTGGCCACTTCCAAAGAGTCAGACACAAAAAAATAACGTTCTAATTCCAGTTTATAAAAGATGGATATAATAATTACTTATTAATAAATCTAACATCAGTTCTTGTTATGATGCAGCTCTGAAACAGGCCTGATGGGGTTGGCAGGACATAGTGAGCAGAACAGCATGGGGGATAAAGAGGCCCAAATCATTGAAGCTGCCCAGGAACCCAGCATGAAATTCTGGGACATCATTGATACAGCTCATCAGACGGGGGAGGGCTAATGTCAGGACTCCTGTGAAACAGACAAAGCGGTCAGTTTATTTGCTGTCAACAGTATCTTGTATCCTGAGTAGGAGACAATGAGGGAAAAAAAGATCTGACTGCTTCATAATCTCCAGCAAACCAAACTAACTCACTAAAGCTGAAGAGAGAATGGGCTGATGACTTACACCTCCCTGAAGAGCTGCAATTAATCCCACCAAAATTTTAAGGCTTATGGGAAACTGAATAAATTAGCTTTAAACCGAAATGAAAAGAGAAACCATCAGAGAACACGTTTAATGGCAGGTGAAAAACTAACATTAGTTGAGAGATAATGATTTGGATGGTATATAATGAAAGCTTCATCAAATAGACAATCATTTCTTGTAGCCTACAGGGCGAATACTTTTTTTTGTTGTTGTTTTTAGTAACTGGAGTTTTTAAATTGTATTGCAGAGCAAAGACTTAATTAGCGGGTTTATGTATACATACTATGTCAAACTTGTTTCCCATGAGGTCATGTATATGATCCCACACACTCCTGTCTGAGGGCTACAATTCATATTGACAGCTACACCTATTGACAGGTGTGTTTCTTGCAACTTCACACATCCATGAATGTATAGCTGCATTCCTGTCTGCAAAATGTCTTTCTGTGTGCTACCAATGAGGGGCACCAAAGAGGAATTCGTTCATTCCTGTAGTGGCTTTAAAGATCCCATATTTCATCTCATTTGTGATCTTAGTTACTCATCATGGAACATTCAGTACTTAAATAAGCCAAACAAACATGCAAATTCAATTTTATTTTAGACCAAATAAAAGACTGGCTGACGTTTATTTGGCCCCACTCATCGCACCTTTGTGTTGGTGCCAAGGGCTAATGTAGGAGTGATGGACCCCACTGCACTGCACAAAGTTCCTTCTTGTCATCGCTAGATCCTTCAACCAGACCAGTACTGTATCAATGTGCATTGAGGCCAGGGGAGTGTGCATGGTTGCCAGAATCCAGGACTGTCGGGGATATTAGGGAGATGATTGCTAAAACAGGGAGAATGGAATATTGTGAGTAGATTATCCAGAGAAGGAGCAAGCTACTCTTCTGATGCCGCTAGACTGCCAATTTAACACTTGAAGGAACCAAAACCTTCAGGGACCACTGGAAGACCCACACTGTGGGTCCAGCTTTTGGTCGTGTCTATCTATTGTGACATCACAAAGTTACAAGTCTTGACAACTTGTAGAATAGTTTTATAGGCATAGTTTTTGAAAATTGGCTGTGTCTATTTCTCTTTTGAATATTTTGGATCTGTCATAGTATTTATATTATTAAAAAAATATGTACATCTCACTTTCTACAACATGGGACCTTATAACATCTTTTTTTAGAGGTGTGACCAGCAAGTGGAGGAACAGTAAAATCAGACATATATCCTGACCCACTCCAGTCCATATTTCCCTATCAATAAGAATAACAATGCAACCCACTAAACAACTTCATGTTTAATAAATGGTGCCTGTTTTCCTTCCTAACAATGCCAGCCCACAATCCTAACGTTGGGAGCCACACGCACACACGGGAAGGCCGCATGTGATTGGTTACGAGCAACTTGCCGTCCGTATGACGTCATCGCAGCCGGGAGGTGGAAGCGTTTAGAGGAAGAAAAAAAAGGGAGGGGGGGCAGAGAGGAGGTGAGAGGAGATGACCGGAGGAGCAGAGAGCAGAGCGCAGCCGACTGAAGGGAAACACGAGCTGACACGCAGCCGATAAAAGGCTCGTTTGTGCGGCAACGCGCCTCCACATCATCTTCTCGGCAGACGGGAAAGGGAACCGCGGACCATCCGGAGGGGGGGGGGGGGGCCTCCCGAATCACGGACACAAAACAGACACACCATCCGACAAGGAGCACTCATCAACAGCCCCGCCGGGGGGACACGCAGCCTCGGCGGACTGTGGAGTGGATTAATCGATCCGATCCAGTCCAGGCGCTCACCTGTTCCCAAAGATCCGGATGCACACAAACTCCAGTCCTGTGAATCTGGAGCCGGAATGATGCTGCACACACCGCGCTTCTAGGCACATGGGGATGCTTTTTTTTTTCTTCTTCTTCTTTTCAAGTCTCTATGGATGCATGCAGGAGTCATCTTCGTGATGGAAAGTGAGTCTTTTGGATTCATTAGTTTCCACAGATGAGACCTGCTCATATCACTTACAGTCATGTTATAATTAATGGATCTCATTCTCCACCGCAGATATACTGGCTTGATATTAGACAAATTTTAGGAAAGGGGTGTTTATTATTGACAGTCTTCATCCATTTAACCCTGTCATATTCATATCTCATCTTACAAATGGAGTTGGTTGTCAAAGCCACAGGCGATAGAGAAAGTCGAACAGAAATAAGCAAATTCACATTTCTAGATATGGTTGAACCTATTTGACTAAAACAACGTTAGTCTATTCTTTGTGGTAATGAGGATATCGCGGCAGGCCTGTTCCTTTTCGCCTCAAGCCCCTCACAAACCCACGAACACACAGAGTCAATAAAGGCAACTTCACACCTTCTGTATAGAGGTTTATTAATGAGTCCTCTGGTTTAAAATACAGCCAGTGTAGACAAAGCCTCAGACTGTTGGATTTTGAAAATGTTAAATTACATATATATATATATATTTAATCTATGAACATTTGATTAATATTTGTTAGAGTTTTCTCACAGATATACAAAGAAAGTGACGCATCTGTGTCGGCGCATCTATTTCCCAATTAAAACGAATGACGTCAGACGTATATGCAAAAAGAAGCGTGAGTTCATCATGAGGTGATTTTGAGTTGACATGGAGACTTTGATATGTGCGGAAAAGCCCGGATCATACCACATTATTCTTATTAAGTTTGTTTTTTTTTAAGTGTAACACCGTTAATTTTGAGTAAAAGTCACAAATAAGGTTTAGGCTAGGCCTAATTGATGTCGGCATCATAAGAAATGAGTCTCACTAATGGCAAGTGAGCAATGTGCAGCTATAAAATTAATAAATTGTCTGATTTTCATCATCAGTAAATTAGGCTAAAAGCCTACAATATCCGTGCCCATATCTACACAAAAGATTTGCAGTCATTTTTAAGATGGCTGTTGTTAAGGGAGAAATACAGCTAGAGCTTTAGTTTAAAAAAATAATCTGAAACTTAGTTAAGTGGAAAAAAAGGGAGTTTTCTTTGGCAACATTTGAAGGTGTATCAGAAAAGCATATGGAAACTGAAAGGTTAAACTGCCTGCAGTGTGTAATAGTAGGTTGTAAAGTAAAGTGTGGGAGTAAATTGCAATAAGAGCCACCATATGGTGCACAGTATGTCCCAACACCTCAGAGATCACTCACTTTATGTGTAGAATTGGAATAAATTAATTAATTAGATAATCCATATAGACTTAAAAAAAAAAAAAGATTTGAATCATGATCAACTCTTTCTGTTTGATTGAAAAGCTAAAAAGATTATTTGAAAAGTTTTAGAAGAAATTTCAAAGTGGAAGTTTTTACCATCTTAAAATCAGAATTGCCAGTTGTTAAATTAGACACACATTAATGTCAAATAAATTTTGTTTGTTCCCTCAAAGCTTCAGACTCAGCTGCTGCTGTTTCTGCAAACACCGGAGCCTGTTCCTGTCTTTGGTTATCTAGCTGTATGAGTGTTAATCATCCATCATAAAGCTAGATAACCGAAAGTAGGAATGACCTCCAACACCTCAACTTCCTGAATCAGTGAGATGAAGCAAAAAGAAAAATGGATTCCACTACTAGAGGACAAGAAGTCTTCTCAGGTGAGTTGTGAGACACTACACTGTTTTATAAATCTAAACTTGCAAATTAATTTGACCTTTTAGGGATTTTATCATCACAACTAGAGCTGCAACATTTGGTTCTTTCATTGATTAGATGGTTGATAAAATTACCATTTGCAACTACTCAGATAACTGATCACTTGAAGAAGTTTTTTTTGTTCACAAATGTCAAACTATTCCCATTTAAAACATCTCATTTATAAGGGTTAGCTGCTTTTCTTAACCTCACGCAGTAGTAAATTGAATAACTGTGGAGTCTGGAGGATGGATCAGACAAAATAACCAGATTGACACTTTAGGTAATTCTGTTGAAAATTCTGTTGATTAATTTTAATTTTAAAACATAGATATAAATGATTTTCCTTTTAGTTTCTGAAATGTGTCTTATCATTTCAATCAAAGCTTTTTTTTTTCAGCAATTTTTTTTTCTCAGTCTTTGTTCATGCACTCATTCATATTTGCTGCTTTTCTTAACCTCTCTCCTACTGAGAAATAGAGATTATTTGAAGGGTAAAAGCTATATGAATACTGCTCTTCCAGTTTAGCTTTTGATATTCATCTGAATTTTCATCTTAAATTTCTTTGCAGGAGTTGTCACATTACCGCTTCACTAAAATCTCTGTTGAGCAGACTTTAAACTATTAAAAAGGTTTACATCTGTTCCCTGTGTCCTTATTGTTTTAATTGAACTTAAAAGCTTCAGGTTGTGTTACTTGAATCTGATCACAGATTAGAAATTTAAAATTAAATTAAGATGGTTTTTTGTTGTTGTTTTTTTTTTAAAAAGGTCAGAAATGTAAGAATTATTTAAATTATTCTATCAAAACTAAACCTCATCCCTCATAATGTTTCCAACCCTAATCTTTTATATTAACAATAAGGCTAAAATTAACAAAGAACAAAATGTTACAAGAACTTATTTTGCCAGTTAGTAATTCTGGATAAAATGGTCATAGTTTGTTGTTCCTTTAACTTATGTCTTCATTTTTCTGTTCACCCAAAATAAATCATCTTCTTTTTAGTTGGGGTAATGTCTTATACAGGTACAGATTATTCATCAAATTGAGAATACAGAGAAATAAGGAAAGGTTTTAGTAGATCTTTGAGGCCTCCTCTGATGGTTAAAGCATGTTAATTGCTTAGAGCTCAGCTCAGCCTCCCTCACGGCCACAACATCATCCTTGTCTATGTGGAAGCCATCTTGGTGGAGACACCCTGCTGCCTTTAAGATGGTTGTGTTGGTATATAGCTGAGCCGTATTATCGGCCCATCGTTAGCTGTCTATCAGACCCTCATCTGCGGGGTCTTTAAGCCTTCCTTCCTCAACTTTTATTACTCATCTGCTCTGGTGTGATCTCACAACCTACAACTATAGCTAATTAGTGAAGTCACACTACTGAGGCCTTTCAAAGGTTGATTAGTGAGTCAGAGCTCATATAACTGCTACTACTGTATGACTGAATGGCAAATTAAGTGAGTGAAGGCAACCTCACATCATCTTTGATTATATTAAAGCAGTTGGTAAATTCCTCTAAATCTGACTTCTCTGGAATTCCCATTATATCACAAGTGGTGAAATAACAGTCAAACAAATCTAATTGGTAAAGTGACGTTAACAGAAACTACACATTGTGGTTGAAATAATGTTGATCAGCAAATATAGCTCTTATAATTCATTTAATCCTTGCTAAAATTAAAACACTGACTGAAACTGTAAATTTTAAGAATGACAGATTAAATAAAAGGAAGAATAAATGCATTCACAGATCTCATTAGAAACTCAATATTTTACAAACTATTCATTTACTGTTGAGAGTTATTGGTCAGAGCTATCCTCATATTAAAAGAGCAAAAAATTAATTAATTATTTTAATGAAAAAAATAGCTTCAAAACGAGAAAGCATCGATTAAAGATAAATGAATAACCCTTCTCATTCTTTGAGATGTTGTGTTTATTTATTCCTTTAAAAAGGTACACCATTTCAAAGAACAAGTACATCGTGAGAAACACACACATTTAAACAGCCTCCTGATTTGGTACACCATCAGTCATTAAGTATTACTTATATAAGTGCCAATGAACAATGAAGTTGAACATTTTTTCATGATTTTATTCATTTGATAGGATCCACATAATTAAAATGATTAAACAGACGTGATATATGTTTTTTAAAGGCCAAACCTTAAGACTTAATAAATACAGGTTTATAGAATCAAAAATAGAAACTTTAAATGTAAAAAATAAAATTAAAAAAATCATCTGCCAGCTTGTCGGGTTTTTTTGTTTTTTTGTTTGTTTTGTTTTTGTTTTTTAAGGACTTACAGTTCAATGAAATTAAATTGCTGCATATATATAAAAAAGGCCCAGGGTCAATTTACATTTTGCCTGGCTTCTTTTACAAACGCCCGAGGCTACTTACTCGGCTCTTGTTTGTCCGTTGTGTTCAAAATGGGAAAATGACCCTCATACAGGAAAAATAAAAAATGTTTTGTAAACATATCAGCATCTTGCAAAAAGTCCCTGTTCGACGGTGTGTCGGTCTCCTAGCCAGGACGTCGCCGTGACACAAGGCAGGCCTGCGTAAAAACAAAGGCAGTAAAAGATGGCAAATAAAGGAAACAATCGCGCAACTCCAGCCGATAATGAATGGGACACAGACGAGCTCTGCATATTAACATAATTGCATAGAAACGAGGGCAGAGTATTTAAAGGCGCAGCAGCACCAGGCAGCAGCACGTCCCTCCACCCGTCTTTAGAAACAGCAAAGTCTGCTTAAACATTTGAATTACGGACGGGAAAACTGAAATATTTTCAAATACTTTCACCATTTATGGTATTTTCCCCTCTATGTATATAATATTTTGACCTATGGTGCAATGATCCTTAAATTTAAACCTAATCTGAACTCATAATATCCTTAAGTGCAGGGCTAAGAAGTCAGCATTATCACCAAGCTGAAACATTATTTTATTTTCCAGACAAAGAACATAAAACTGTATTTATGTTCACCGCGCATTCAAACGTATTAGCCCTACCCACTTCCCCTTTGATAAATTGGTGAATTTTTTGTTTCAGTTTTAAAGCCAATAATACAATTCTAATGGAGAAACACTGAATTCTCTGTATTCCACTCAGATATATGATGTCTAATGTAGGCTTAAATATTCAATAAAAAATGAGCAAGACGCCAATAAATAAACACTGGCAAAGTTCTCAGAAAAACATAAACAAAATGTCTTTATAAAGGACCTGCTTTCAACGTTTCTTTGTCAAATTTCCTCAAAATTTTACTTAACTGTTCCCACTTTTTACTGTTAGAGAATGCAAAGGTAAATTTTGTGCCAAATCTCATTAAGGTCGGTTTTATTGTTTTCATTTATCCTTGTTGACGCTGGGGGCCACCTGTGCTTTATGTGGCAATAAGTTTTTGAAGTTGTTGTTACCTCATCATGACAAATACATAATGCTTTTAATTGTCAATGCCATAGTTTGAAAAATAAAAAGGGAACTGTTCCTTTATTAGGGAGCAGCCTTTAATTAAAGGCTGTGAACCAGAGAGAAGCAAAATGCTCTATGATTACCAGCACAGAGCCCAGGCATAGATCATACTCACTGGCTCGATTAAAAATTCAGGGTGTCCATTGTCAGATTTAAAGGTTTAAACCTTCTGTTGCTTGTTGTTTTAGTGCCAAAAAACGATAAAAAATGTCAGAAGGCTGGGGGTCAATGCAATTTCAATCATTTTCAATGTAAGAGAAATAATATTTGACATTAATGTATGTTCACTTTCTTCGAGGCCTTGAGTGCACAATAATGGTTCTCTGTAATGATGCTGCTATGAATTAATTCAACATTATTTTTGAGGCCAGACTAGCATTTGGTTTTTAGCCAGATTCAGAGCGCATTAGTGAACAAACACTAAGTGACCCACACTTGATAGGCACCTGTACACATGTCTACACAAACACACACACACACACTCACACAGACACACACAATGCACTGTCCACTGCAGCTGCACAAGACCTGTTGGTAAACAGGAGCCAGAGTCCACATTATCATTTTGATCCTGGCTCCACTCCACAATGGCTGCTTTGTGAAAGGAGCACTTGACAAAGGTCTGCACCTCTTTCTCACAACACTGTGCATGTGAGAGGCTGCTGCAGTAAACCCTGAGCAATGAGGTGGGAACGTCATCCAGACCAGACAGTGGCAGATGACTGCATTAGTCCTGCAGCCCTAAGAGGGTCTCCTGGAAAAGTTAGCCCCTTTGTCTTCTGGCTTCTTTATGTCTGTGAGTGACTCCCTCACATGAGTGTGTGGTCTCATGCCAGAACTAATGCTGATAGGGGGCCAGTAGACCAAATGTTTGCAAAGATGGAACCCCCAAAATATTTTTGGTTTAGTTTATTCTGGCACAAATTACATGACATATATTATATTTCCAAATAATAACAATAAAGGTAAACTTAAATTTAACCGTGACACAGGATGGAAATTTGGACTTGTACATTTGGGCTATATGAATTTTTTCATCATAACTTGCAAGCTGTCAGGTTAAATAAATATTTATATCTAAAAGCCAATATCTGTGCGATGAAATTCACTTGAATTCATTCTGCCTGTAATCTGGACAAACCGAAAAGACATGACCTCTTTTTAACCTGAATTAATACTGGCGAAAAGAAAAAAGAGTAATTTAAAATGAGTTAATTAAGTAAACTAAGTAAAACTGATATATGGTGATGTCATTCGTTTCTCTTATTAAGTCCCATCAATACACATGATAAGGACAAGCAGGTTTTAATGTTTTTTTGTAAATAGGGTATAAGCCAATCCAATAGAATTTGGTTCATCAGCCAAACAATAAAACACAGACACAGACATGCTGGGCTTGAGCAGAGTTGTATGAGCTTATAATTGTGTGAGAGTTGGAATATGTAGTGTGTTGATTAGATGATTTGACTCTGTTGCCATGTGTCTGAGAACATACTGATAGAAATGATCTACAAACAAAGGAAATACACAGCAGTGCACAAATTCCACTGTGAATAGTTCTTACTAGGTGAGCCATGCATGTTTGGTAAAAGTAGACAGGTATTAGAAAGTGATGTTTTCACTGCTACGTCCCATCCAGTCAAAAAGCTGTTTTTGTTTTCTATAATGAAATGTGGCTCTGAGAAGAACAAAGCCATGGTTTTACAGTACACAGGGATGACTGCACCACAGCTATCCTGCCTCACTGTGCACCTGTGCAGAACAGGGAAAAGAGTGAGCTCTTGAAGGAAGAATATCCTTGCAGCCCCCTTTCCCCCCACTAGGATTCCACAGCTGTGATTCTGTCTTAATCTGGGGATAAATGCGATTATCCTGCTATGGCTTGTTCTTGGCTTTGTAACCGCAACAGGGGACCTTTCACAGCTCCTTGTTTCCCATGGTCGAGTGGGTCTGAGCAGCTAAGACCCCCAATGTGCTCCATTCACCATTCATCAGCGTTCGGTTGGAGCAAACATATCACACCGATCCTGAGGCAGAGAGATTGAGATAAACATGGATGAATGCCGAAAATATTAGTTGCATAATTGTTGAGCTGCAGCTCCTCCTATTCTTTATCTCCGCTGTCTCAGAAAATCCTTCAGTAACTGTAAACGATTCTTATGATTAATAATTGTAATAGAGGCAGTAGCAGTGGTAATATTTAGATGTATATGTAAGTATGTATTCATATTTTATTACACCTTTTACATCACTCCTTATGTTATTTTTAATAGCATTATAACAGAACAATTTATAATCATGTCACTGTAATAACTTAGAAATACTGAGGCCTAAAACAAGACAAAAATATAAGATCAACTTTTAAACATTTTTGGGAAGTTTTCAATCAAATTTAAGAGAAAGTACTTCTCATTCAGCTCAGAGGGAGCTCCAGAAAAAGTCAGTAAATTGACCTTCAGTTCAATTTTTTGTCAAATATTTGATGTTTTCAAAAATTAAATTGTGTCAGTTAAATTTACTACTATTGTTACTATCAAACATTTCATGATGTGTCACTTAAACAGGAGATCCATGGCAAATTGTCTCAAAATACGAAATCACAGCAGAAAATCTCTCAGGATCAGATTACCATTCTCTCCCGCCAGTCATTCAGACAAGTCAGTCAAGTTCAAGTTCACAGGGCTAAAAATGTCTCGACTCTTCATTCACATCTGTTGTTCCTTCCCCCAAACTCCCCACCCCCCTCCCTCTGTGTTCTGTGGTGACTGCATGGCATTACTATAACAGAGGGGCTGTGGCGTTGTTATGGCAGCAGGCTGGACAGCCTGGCTATGTGCTGGTGAAAAGGACAGCTTGTCACAGATAGAGATAGAGAGAGACTCAGGTTCCCTCCAACAGCTGGGCACAGGGACCCCCCAGCCCCCGTAGCAGCCCTCCCCTCAGGTCTTTCAAACATTTCATAGACCATGGGAACACCAGGAATTTCACATTCATCATCCTCACACATTTGCACACACCAGCCCCTCTACCACTTCTCCCCAACCAGCCCATAAGGTTCACAACCGTACATGTATCTGACCAGCCTTTAGTATCACCTGTCACCCACACATCCACCTTCCTCCCACACACACCGCTCATCTTCGTCTTACCCTCCTCTCAGTGCCCATGCTGCACCTCACTTCATTCTGCCAATCTGTATTTCATCATCACAAAATTATTTCAAATCAAAAAGCAAAAACTGAGATGATTAGAATGATGACACAGAAGACGAGTGCATTTTCCAACTGAATGTGTGTGTGTGTGTGTGTGTTAATGTGGGGGAGAAAGAGAGAGATTTTGTTGAGGTCTCATTCAACTTTGAGCATGAAAGGCAGATAATTTGCATAAACTACATGCTGTTTGAAGGGCTTCGGGGGTGGCAGCCACACAGAGAAAAGATATGAGAGAAGATGAAAAAAAGAAACCACGATTGTGCATTGTGGAGCAGCAGGAAGAAAGCGGGCGTTTGAATAAGAGAGAGGTTGAAAATTGGCAAAGAAAGGGTTTTACCACGTCTCCCAGTGGGATTAAATTGTCCAAGAACCTTTTTATATATAATTTTGTGAATCTTGCAGCAGCCTGGCTGTGCTGAACTCAGTCCGATCTCACATTAAGCTCCCACCTGAACTTCATCTGACAAGAGTTAAATATGTGGAGAGGCAGCAACCACTTAGAGAACAGTGCAAATCTTTAAGGTGGTCAGCTTAATACGATTTCATAAAATATTTGTATGCAAAAAGTCATGTTACAGAACTGATTCTTATTCATTATGTTATTCTGTTTTTGTCTTTTTTGCTCTTTGTTTAGAAAAGCAACTACAAAAATGCTGATACCTCCATGCCAAAAATGGAACTCTAGCGCTTGAGTCTTCATCCACATGGATTCGTCGGCCAAACACTCGTCTCTTGTCTTTGTGCTTTTAGGCAACTGAATGAATTATTTCCTTCTCCATAACTGAACTTAATTCATCATAAATAGAATGAATCTGTTACAAACATGTTTTTAACGAGACTGAGTTTGAAAATGTGTTTTGGCTTTCATTTAAGTTTTACTTGTTTTTGAAAACATTTTGAGAATTCTTAGTGAAAAATTAGCAAATCTCCAAAGGGATTTTGATTGAAATGTAATCATTGAATTGTTATCCTTCTAGTTGATTAATTATTTCAATTTGCGGTGAATTAATTGTTATTACTCTGGCATTTATCATCAGAGCTTGTGGAATTGCAATTTTTGATAATTAGTCAATAAAATAATTGTTCCATAAACATAATAAGTGTGTTACTTTTTGGATTATTGTTGAAGCCATTCTGGTCTCTGTCAGCACCTTGGACAGAGGCAGAGGGTCAAAAATAGGCTCTGCATGTTTTGGGCTGTTTGGTTTGAGGTTGAAGATAAACATCTTCCCAGTGACTGATTTAGTTCAGTCAAATTAAGTCCCCACCATCCACCAAACCCCCAAATTTATCTGTTTTGTTTATACTAATATGGATTTAATAAATATTAACAAAAATAATGCAAATTTAATAAAGATAGTCTCCACCAAGAATGAATCTATGGTGTATTTTCTACTGAGACACAAGACATTCAGCCATTTTTTCCTTCCTTATCTAATACTAAGAGAAATGCCACACAATGACTGATGATGGTAGCCTATGTGGTATAGACTGTCTGCTGCGGGACACAGACACCGTCGTGACCTGTCGATCTCTTGGGACACAATGGGACCCAACACAAGCTGACAAACACGTGCGTCTGTGACCCACCAGCTCTGTTTGTTCATCCAGGAAAATCCCAGTACGATGAGGGTCTGTAATCAAAGATAACCCCTGAATGAAATAATGTCAAATATAGATATATAAAATAATAGACAGACAGACTGTGAGAAAATTTATAAGTGGCAATGGTAAGTGTTTCCCATGGTCATGCTCTGTTTCTTTGTTTCTCACACAAACTGTGGATGAACAGCAATGGATCAATTCCCAAATTGGAAAATATGATAAACATGAACTGGACTGTGCATTTAGGGATATGCCTTTTGTCAGGGGAAGACACCCAGCCACTGTGGAGTTCCTAGATTTTTTTGAACTGCGGAGAATCACACCAGTGCTTCCAATTCACTGAGCCTCAAATAAGCTACATTCATATGATATGTAGCATTATTACTAAAGGCAATAGAGGAACACTAAATATGTGACACACTGAGCAATAGAGGGCAAGAGAGAGGGATTGAAAGAAAAGTAATCAGATAAATAAATATTGGAAAAATCATAGCTGTCTTTAACTTGTGTGCTAGGTCTGTTATTTTTAAGACTGTCAATGTTATAGCAATGGCTTGGAAATGGCTTGAAAGTTATCTTGCTGTCTTAATGCATTACAGTCATTATTTATTACATTAAACTATTTATATTAAACTTGTTCCACTATTTGACAACAAAAACATAAGAACATGTCAGGAGCAGCTTTATTTAAAATTTTAAAGTATTAAAACAATGTATATGCGTGCATAAAGAGGAGGAGAGAAGCAAACAGATAGCAAACAAGGTTGAAACTGAATGCAAATATAAGGCAATGTTTTGATTAGGTTTTTTACAGCAATTCCACAAAGGAATCAACAACGTCTTAATTTTTGCCAATCGTCCACATATGTTAGCAATATAGGTTGTGACCTAGTCTTGCTCAAGTGAGCCTGTATCTTACATCTGGTAATAATTAATGTCAAAAAAACACCACGTCCAGTAAGTAAACACTTTCCCACCCCCAACACTGTAATTGCATGTGATCTGGAAGTGTGTCAGACAGAAATGATCAGAGGAACTCATGAGCTGCTGTCTGCAGGTGTTCTCTCTCACGGCACTCAGTGTGCATTCATTCATTAATTCAGCTCAGATTTTCTACTTGTCATCAGATAGAGATAGATGTTGTCTATTGTGCTCAGAATCACCAGAGGTCACATCACTCACCAGAGCTGAAAAATTTATTTCCAGACTGAGCTGCAGAGAACAATGCACACTTGTTATGTGCATTTATCATACACTAATAAACGAGCACTTATGACAGTAGCTAATTTTCTATGCTGCTGCACTCCAAAATTTGGAGTAAGGCAACCTTTTCTCTGATCAAAGACCAAATTTAATATGTATTTCTTTACCAGAGATGCCAAGTAGCATCAGTATCAGTAACATCATCTGGTACAATTCACTTTTCAAAGCAGGATGGAAGATGTAGTTGCTGTGCCTCATGAACGACTGGTAGACAGCTATGGATCAGGGCTGTGCCTGTGAAGGACTGCAGATGATTGTCCAGTCATTTATATCTTCCAACTCAGTGAGTTTTAGGTCTTGTACTCTGTGTTTGCATAAGAATAGATTCAGGGCCTGTGAACTTCCCCAACCTATTGACCCAGCTCCCCAAACATGAATAGTGCTGCTTTGAGGCTCCCCAGCCTCTCAAACAGGCCTTAACCATGCCTTAAGTCCCAATCATGGTAATTTAATATATCTTAAGCCTGGCTGTTTTGCTGGAGCCTCTCTACAGTTTGTTTTAGGCATTCTCTGCTTCTCACCTCATTGGCACTACTGGTTATTTGGCAAATTTAAGAGGCTGCTGTGGCACTACAAGTATCTTTTCAGCAGCTAAATAAGCCCAGATTCCATACAATTAGAAAGTTTTTCCCCCTACTTTTATTTAGTCTTCTGAATAAGAAGAGAAAGAAAAAAATCTCAGATAGCTAAAGAAAAATATGGTAAAACAGGCTGAGGGTGCCTCAACTGCACAAGTGTATCTCAAGTGGCAGCTTAAGGCTCAGGACAGTAAGGTTCTTTATTTCTGTGAATCTCAATTCTTCACCTCCCATATCAGCACAATTTTGCTTTACAGGCAGTTATTACAGCACTTATCACAGACTTGCTCAGTGGTCACACACCACAGTAATTTTTACACAAAGTTTAATCAGTGACTAAAGTTAACAAGCACATATAAAGAATCTCTACAAGAAATATAACTGAGATATATAACATAATATAAATATATATATAACATACACAATGTTGTGTCAATTGCCAACTTCAAAGACATAAAGTGTTGTACCATGACTATGTTAATGACTAAATACTGTAAGAATTCAGCAATCATACTGAAAACTGGATGTCACAATTGTTTTTAAAGTTAAACTGTGACAAGATTTATTATTTTATTTGTTTATTGAATCTGTCATCTAACTTAATTTTACTCCTTCTTTTTAATAGTTTTAATTTATATGTTTTGTTTTATTAATGAGTTGTTGATTTTATTTTATTTTTTTCTGATTTTTAATCAATCATTAACAGGTTTTAATTGGCTCAATTATGTTCTTTTTCTTTACACTATCCGCAAAGCCTTTCCTCTGGAATGAAATGTGCTACGTAGTGAAGTCATGCTTCCCAGCTTGATATCCTGCAAAAGTACGAAGATACTTGTCCAACCAATAAAGGCAAGGATGACACAATGTGTGAAGGTATTTCTGTTTTATTCA
Organism: Remorina albescens; assembly: GCA_034769265.1. Taxonomy (NCBI): domain Eukaryota; kingdom Metazoa; phylum Chordata; class Actinopteri; order Carangiformes; family Echeneidae; genus Remorina; species Remorina albescens. Next base: position 4,216,397 of record CM068479.1, read on the forward strand.
AGTGTCTGAACTCCAGGTGCTGTTAAGCACAGAATACGTGTGGATTTGCAGTATATATGTGAGCCACATGTCTATTAATTGGTTTGCAAATTAAAAACCTGGTATTTATTAAAACTTCATTAAGCATTCAATAGGTAAAATCTCTAATTTAACCTAAGTGTTTTTTATAAGAGTTACAGCTTAATTGTCCTAACTATAAATTAAAAGCGGGACCTTTACAGTTTGGGACTATATAGTATTTTTTCACTTTTGGGTCACTTCTGGTTTAGGATATTTGGTTTTAACTGTAATTCCCTGTAATGGGTAGACATGTCTGTGAGAATGAACCACATCATTACAGAAAAACAAAGACCAATCTTATCTGTATAAACTGACTATATAAATGTAGAAAAAAGTGGATGCACTCATTGTTATTCTAACACATATGCACAGCAAAAATAACACAGAGCCCAAAAAATACCCTCAAGCGAAGGAATTGTATCGACATCTGCTTTGATGTATGAACAGATGATCATTCTGTGTCATTGTCACTGTGGCACCACCTGCTGGAAATAAAGCACAATGTGCTAATTATGTTCTTACCTGTATTCTTCACACTTCACTATGTTATGTGTGCATTTGTCTTCCTCATATCCCTACTCTTGATAAAGTGAACTATCAACACAGTGACCGTGTAACTTTGTCTACCTTCAATTCAACTTCATCTGTGAATTAGTTCTGCTAAACAAGGCTCACAGTTTCTCATATATATGAACTGACAGATTCGAAACTCTTTTGTCACGTTTTTGAAAAAAATATTCAGTTTACATCAGGTTTACAGTTTTAAAATTTAATTAATTTGCAAAATAAGAAGGTAAAATAATAGAGGGAAATATGCAATTGTATATGTTTCTGAGATTTCAGAATGATCAGAACTGCTTTGATTCTAATCTAATAATGATATTTATAAAAGGTGTAAGCTTTGGCTCAGTTTATGTCATTTTATTAAAATGTACCCTTCTGTCACCTTTGTTAAAACCCACTGAAAAGCCAGATGATGCATCTCAAAGAGTTTACCATGCACACAATAGATAAGATGTAAGTGAACACTCACAGCAAAGACTTTCAACCATCAATCTCACATCTTCAGTGCAGTGTATTGTGTTTTTTGGCTTTTTCCTTCTGGGATAGCTGATGAGCATGGAGGATGAAGCGCACATGGACATTTTCCCAAACACAGTGACAGAACTGGTCTTGAAACAAGGACCTCATCAAAGTTTAGGACACAAAAAAAAAACCTTTCTATGTCTGCAGATACATAAACCCCCTGAGAGGAGAGATTTGTACAGCACAACAAAGCGCACATTTGTGTCTCTTCTCTTCACATCCCAATCAAAACCTCTAATGAACACGATTTCTTCTCAGATAGAGGAGATCAAATAGTAGCAATTATCTGTGCAAACTTTGATGAGGTGGAATCCCATGCATTCATGGCTGCGCATTCAACAATAATCTCAGTCCCTGGACTGGTTCACTGCACAGCCACAGCTTAGAGAGGCCCAGTCTGCAAAAAAACTTAATGATCTCTAATGAAGGCCCATACAATGATTCATGCTGTGCTAAATAATTTGCAGAGCACAGAGCCGTCACACACGCACCACACGCTTCCACAAACAGACACATATATATTCATGCTTTCACATATGCATTTAGCTTCTTATTCCAGAACTGATGAAAAACTTTTTGAATAGAATTTTATCTAATCTTTTTAAATGTACTGGGGAAGAGAATATAACAGATGTCTGATGAAAGCAGGACTCTGGTTGTAAAGCAGAGTGTGTGGTTGCACAAAAAGGAGTTGTGTTTTACACCTGAAATGCTGAATTGTCCCCTTTCTCTGCTTTCCCATCTTAAGAACCAAGCCACGTCTCTGCTGTGTTTCAGCCAAACCAGAGAAAAACTCAGCCAGGAGGTCATTGCTGTACTCTCGTCTGAACTATTAAATAGACTTCTATGACATTTTACACAGACATTTATAGTCTTGAGAAAAATGATCCTTCATGGCATTCCCATTATCCTCAGTAGTACTAAATGTTCTCATATTAAATATAAAAACATCAGCAAGACCCTAAACATGACAATGACCATGTAAACATTACACCTGCTAAACATTAGATGTTTGTGCTTAATTAGCATTTAACTCAAGCCTGTGCTGTGCCTACAGAGAGCCATGAAGCTGCTAGCACAGCTGTAGACTCAAGTCTTTTTATTTCTTTTTTATGTAATAATGAACAATGTTTCATTGTTCACAAGCAAAGCTGAGATCTAATAATTCTGATTTTTATCACTGTATATTGCTGAAAGTTAAATTTATTTCTCATTTCACCTCCAAAAGCACAAAATAATGTGTTAACAGGGGCACATTACTTAAACAAACATCAGGGAAATTAATGCAATGAAAGATGTGATCATGTTCAACTTTAGCAGGACAATAATTTCAAAAGATATACTGTCTAGCTGTATGCATATGAACTCACTTATACAAATATGTGCAATGTAACAAGTGGCATGAGCAAGAGCAGGTGAATCTGCTCACATTTGCTACCAAATCTGTCAGGCCTCGTGAGGCAATGAGCCCGAGAGGGCGATTTCACAACATGGGAATAAATGCTCACTGACAGATTTCCACTCAGAGACTGATGCTGTAGCTTCTCCCAACAGGCTGCTTTCATGCATACTAACTGAACCAAATGTGGTATAACAGTGAAATTACAGTTTAAACTAATGGCTCCACCTAGATAATAAAGTGCAGTATGGCTGCCGTTATCAGGGTAATTTTTAAATCATTATTGACCAAGAAAAATACACACACACACACACACACACACACACACACATTATCTCACACATACACATGCTTATAAAACAGGAGCCTTGTGCCTCTTGGGGTGGGAAGGAAAAGGCTTGAAATTCATCAGGAGAGCACACAATCACAGGGCCACAGTGTGTCTCTGTAGCTGGACAGGGCAATGTGCTCACATCAGGTTTTGTGAGGCTCTGACGAGATGTGACAGCCCAGCTCTCACTCAAAGATCCACGAATTTGGTCCATTTTTATGCCTTTTCCATTTACAATGCTTCAGTGGAGATTTCTTTATTTCAGAGTGGACAATGGTCTCTTTCTTCCTCACTCCCTACTACTCCCTCTCTCTCTCACTCCTGCAAACACACAGACACACACATACACACACCCACCAACACACACAAAGGCTCACTGGCAGACGCACGCACACTCGCTTGCTGTCATGCTCATTTTGATGGTAATTAATGACATCACCACTGCATGCGAGTGCATGGTAGTGTGGTGTGGACACAGACACACAGTGTGTGTGTGTGTGTGTGTGTGTGCATGTGTGTGAGGGGAGAAGAGGGAAGGGGAGGGGAGGGGAGGGGGTGGGGGGGTTGCGTTTGTTTGTTGAGCAAACCGTGGGAACAGGGAGCTCTCCAGGGTGGCGAGTCAGGGCCTCCAACAATACATATGCTGTTGCTTTTCACCCAAACACCCTCCCTTCCCAAGAGAATCCTTCCTCTCCGCTCCTTTCCTATACCCCTCTTTCCCTCCTTTTTTCATGTCTTTACCTCCTTCCTTTGTATTTGTGAGATTACTGCCCCCTCTCTGTCAGTGTGTCTTATCAGCGTTAACTTGGCTGGAGCTGATAGCTTCTGCCAAGATAAGTCACCTGCAAGAATTATCGTGTGCTCTTAACGGATGACATACAGCTGGCACTCAGGAGTGAATAATTTAAGTTTCACCATTAGAGGAGCAATGATGATCTTGGTGCAGAGATGACTTAGTGCAACTAGCACAGTCTTAGTCACACAAAGGAGTGTAAAGCACCTGTACATCCACTTGGATTATTTTAAATGTAAAAATCTTAACCATCAAAAATCAGTAATTCTGTTTTCACAAAAATAAAATTTGTATTGCAAAATTATAGATACTGCAGCCCATCACTCTGGAGAGGACAAAAGAAACATTCATATGCTAATAGTTACTGCCAGGATGCTACATTAGCCCCTTTTATCTTGAGTTACTGACTGCAGTCTGCCAAATTTTTGAAGCTTGGTAATGTTATTCTGTAAAGAAGAATGAAAAGGTCAAGTATTCAGTCAGTCTCGTCAGCCCAGAGTTTAAGTAAGGTCCAATTATTGGCCACTTTATAATTTGCCATGTCCCTCACCTCTCAGTATCTGCCCTCTTCTGCTGTCTGCTTCTGTCTATATCATCACATTCAGTATATGTACAGTAAAGCAGGCTTCTTAGGCCATCTCTTCTTCTTCTTTTATTTATTTTTTTTTGCCACTAAAGGTTCGAAAAACAGATTTTTAGGCCCTTGGCATACAGATTTAGTTGTTTTCTTTGCTCTGCCTGTGAAAAGTAATTGCAAAAATCACCAGGATTTTACCTTCACTCCCGAAAATTGGTGCTTGTTTCAAAAGTATGAAGTTAAAAAGTATAATTTAGATATGAGGAGGTAGCTCTATAATGGAAGTGAACGGTGAATGCAACCTTCTTCATTTAGTATGGAAATATAGTTAAAGCCTTTTAGATTGCATCATGTCTAATTGTTTGCTGTGATTTCTCACATGGAAGCAAAAATCTTTGCAGTTTGTGTAAATCACTTTATTTGTCAAACATTTTTGCCTTCACATTTTATTTATTGTATTTTTCATTTCCATTACAGCTCCACCTGTGTCTTCATTTTGTAATAAAGACTTGTTTTTATTGGTCCATGTAAGTCCCTGTCTTGATTGATAAATTTTTAAAACATTGCGAAGTCTGAGATGAAACGAAATAAAAACCAATAGCTTTATTAAATCTTCTCAGTAATGGGACACTAACCAATAAAAAGAAAAATGTGGATTTTCCCCTGTTATGGAAATAAAATGCAAAATATAATTATAATTACATGCAAAATTGTAAAAAAAAAAAAAAACCCAACAAGAACAAAATAAACATTGTTATAAAGAATTTAGAAATAAATGTAATGGACACATTAAAGCTCAGGGACAGGTAGAGCAGTGAATTACAAACATTCATTTCTGACCCCTTTTACTTATTTAAAGCAGCCCTGATTTCTTCTTTCTTTCAATCTAGTCAGGGAGCTAATGACCTTTGCGTCTGAATCAAAGCACTCCCCTGCTATGAATAGTGATTTCTCTGGTGCTCCTCCTCGCCATTGCTGGTTAAAAGGTCTACCCCCCTGAGACATTCCCCTTTGACCCCAACAAATGGACTCTTATCAACTAACTAAAAAAAAAAAAAAAAAATAGAAATGATTAGCCTTTAGTGATGCCTGCACTGTAACAAATTGCTGTAATTTCTACAGCAAAAAATTACGATATCTTCTTGTTCTGTCATTTTACAATGTTTCATTGTATCCCGCAATGCATTGTGGGCTCAAAATAAATACAACAACTGACAGCATTTTTCCACAGTAATGTATTGTAAAATTACAGGCAAGTTGTGTTCTGACTGTAGAAGAAGCGTATTACAATTAGACGCTGTAGATGACCGGACGTAGTTGGCAGCTTGAATTTGAAAGAGACGACACCATCTCGACACGGAGACAGAGTGGCATCAACGGCAACGGATGTCCCCGCACTCATAAGTTCCGAGTTTAACCAAAGCCCTTACAGGAGAAAAGTCATGTTTGGATGTATATATTGTCCTAGAAAGCACAATAGAGACACTTTTAGTTCTATAGCAAATTGACCCGGGGAGCCACAGGAGGGGAAACATTGTATATACAAAATATATAACAAAGAGAAAAGTTTCTGGTTTAACCACCCAAGTTAGAAAAGTTAGGCATGCAGGAAAAACGCTAGCTAACGTCCAGAGACGCATGTGTTTGTGTTGTTTGAGATGCAAATGTTTGTGTGTCGCGGCGGTGTATATGTCAACGACGAAGGGGTCCTGTAACGTTCAGGATACACAGCAACCGTGGTGAGCAAATGGTGAGATAAACCGGTAAACTTATCAGCGACATAATCTGTATTTCCCCATCTGGCTAAGGGGTTAATTTAACATGTTAGCCGCTAGCAATGTCCTGTTTCTCAAGACAAACATAAGCCGTTTGGGAAGTACTTAGCCTTGGTGAACGTCTTGGAAACTTCCTCACATATTCTGTAGCACTTTTTTCTCCTCAATTCATATGCACCCATATGAAATGAGGAGAAAATTTCAGGTATCTGGGATAAAATGCATGTTTATTGAACAATAACGAATTTTCAGCAAAATTTTCTCAAAGTTTAAGAAGTAAAAGTAACGTTATATATGCAGAATGACCAAATTTTGAGTGCTATATCGTTTGTGTATGTATATTTGAATATTATAAGTGATAGACATGCACATAAGCAGTACTTTAATGTTGTCAAGGTCGAGCTATTTTTTAACCTCTTACACAACTATAATAGTCTAATCTAGAACAATGCACACTATCAACTGGTCACAAAACATCAAATGTTGATCTGAAAAGTAACTAGTAACTGTAATTAACCCTCTAAGATGTGGTTTAATGGAAGAATAAAGTAGTGCAAAAAAAAAATAAATTGTAAAGTACAAATACCTCAACTTTGTGCTTAAGTAAATGTATAGTAGTTACTGTCCACCACTGCCTGTGAGAAGCACGAATCTCTAAAAAGTCAATGAGCTCAGAAGAACAGCCTGTTTTCAGCTTTGTGCCAATCTATTTTCCTGCTCATCCAAGAGGGTTTTTAAAGAGTTTATTCAATTAAGAGATGTAATTTTATTGGTATTGTATACCTTTTTTGTAGTTGAGTTTGAGTGTATTTGATCAGCATAAATTGCACACAAAAAGTAACATATCAACACAAAAAATGAGACATGCAGCTTCTTTTTATCTGTTGAAAATTGTAAAAACTGTGTATTTATTGTATTGTATGAAAGATATGTAACAGTTTAAGAGTTTTCCTTCCGCATAAACAGTATGTTAATGTGGAAGGCATCAGCAAAAACATTAATTTATAAACTGTCTATTTCTGTTAAGGTGAAGTGCTCACTGCAACTGACTGGATGCTGAGCATCGAGGGTCAGGTGGTTTTGCCACAACACGCCAACTTTGTGGCTGGAATGGCAGCGCTCCTTTGCAGCTACTACAGCTTCAATCTCGTGTACCAGGAGCAGGCATCGTGCATGCTAGAATTCATGCAAAGGTATCAAGGTAATGGGTCATTATTTTATAAAGTTTGCCATCATGAGCAACATGTTATTTTGACTCACCAGATTAAATAGAGCATTACTAATTACTCTTATTTTAAATGTTTTGCAGTTTTTCATATTGGAAAGGCAAATGATTAGCTTTGTCTTGCACAACCTGATGGATTCTGCTCTCTCTTGTACAACAGCAGTCAGTGCAGTTTTTTCATTAAGTTTCTTTTCATGTGATTTTGTGATTTCAGATCGGAATCAATCCAGCCAGTGGGAAAGTGGCAAAGTCTGTAAAAAGAAGAACAATGCAGTCAATCCGAATGTTTCTTCACTCCTCGGGAGATTAATAGACTTTGAATGGCTTCATGCTTAAGTGATACAGTATTGCAAATGATGAGGACTCCTCTCCTCCCTACTGAATGAATGTATATAGTTCATAATATTCCATTGAATTCCCTGGAGTGACAGTTCTGAATGTTTTGCTGATATATTCCTAATCTTTCTTGTTAAAATAAGTTGTTCTGTATCTCAGCTTCTTAAAGCTTGCATATGTGTTGCACTCAGATCGATCTCTATCTCAGTCTTTGATTTTGGGAGTTGTTCAGGGAAAAAAAAGTTTTATAGGTGTTCGTAAAACTACAGTTTAAATAAATGTTCTTTTGTTGCAGCTCTGACTTTGGTTTTATTTAATGGATGAAATAAGTCTAATGAAGTGTTGATCTGTTTTGGTTTAACAGCAAACCTTGTCTCAATCAAAATACTTAATAATTTCTTTAATTTGCAACTGTATACTGTAATACTGTATACTGTAACTGTATACAACAACAAATTTTAACTTCTATAATTTGAATAGAATACAAGATAATGTAAATGAGATCATATTTAATAATTGTTTTTGTGGGGGGTTGACAAGAAATTACTGTAATTTATAAGCAACAAAAACCTGTAAAAGGTTTTGCTGTAATTCTTTGTCACAGTAATGTATTTCAATTTTACAAGACTTTATTGGAAACCTTTTTTACCAGAAGTTACTATAAAAGGAATTACAGTATATTACTGTAACTCAATTTTACAAGATTTTACCGGCAACTTTTTTTGCCAGGTAGTTCCTGTAAATTCTACAGTCAATTCGTTAAAGTGTGGCGTTCAGGCTATTGGTGTTTGATGATTAATCACAATGACAGAGAGGATCCTCCAGAGCGAGTGGTGGAGCTCTGCACTCAGTGGGATGTCCTGTGATATGACATTACAAACTCAAATAAACTTTACTGGTCCCAGGATCATTGATCAACTCAACATGGCATTAACAACAAACTTGTTTGTTCACATGAGCGAGAAAACAGCCAAACTAAATAACTTACCAATAAATGATCATTGTCACTGTCATGCGTCCTCTAGAACAACAGAAGCTTACTAATAACTTTTATTTAGATGATAAAAGCCCCTGATATCTTGGTCAGCAGCTCAGTGAGACTGCTAGTGAGATATTGTAGGCTGTTATGTCCATCTATGAGCCCAGATGGACTCCTCGGCCTGCTCCAATCAGCTCACAAAGGTGATATAATTGCCAGGGCAGGATGGGACAAGGCCACCGCCTTTGGAGTTCTTCAGTCCCCTCCTTTTCCCATTGCACCTATTCTCTCCCACTCTATAATCACTGATTATACTCCCCTCCCTCATTATCCTATTATCCCCCTCCAACAACAGGCCAATTTGTCCCTCCAACCTGGCTGCCGCCTTCCCTCCTGCTGCGTTATTTAGCCTCTCTTCTGCAATTCAATGGCAGGTACTGATTAGAAAACTTCCACGGCCTCTTTGCTATTTCTCAAAAATCCCTCCTCCCTTTCCCAGCAACCTTTAATCTGATTACAGGCTCTCTGCAGCTTTTCAGAGGAGGCCAGTCCCAGGGGGACAATGGCATACCAAGTGGTTTCACAAACACTCTCCCCAGGGTCATATGATTCACAAGAGGAGCTACGGCCACTCTCCTCCAGCATCGGGTCCCAGCATCGCCTCTCTGGAGATTGTTACAGTGACGCTATCTGTCACCTTTGGGGGGTTAGGGGCCTTCAAAAATTTTTAGAAAACTTTCAGTCTCTTAAAAGACTTGATAGGAGTCAAGAAAACAAAACAGAGGAGCCCACAGACTAACACACCACTGAGTCTTCATCAATGTCGATATTTGAAGATTGTATTAATATTTAAAGGATGGACCCGGGAGCTTCCTTTTCACTTTATTCATTTTAAAGTTTGTTGTCTCATTGGTTTATGCTCTACATCTGTACCACATCCTGTCTTGGTTCCTTCATGATTTCTGTTCTGATTATTATTATTTGTACATTAAAAATAGAAGCAACCATCTATATCACTGTTGATAAATCCCACACTAGATCAAAGCCACTTGTGCTGCATAAACATCAAAAAAATATTATATTTCAGACAGGTGAGGGCCATGGCATGAATTTTCATAGTTGTTGTTGTTGTTGTTTTTCATTATAGTTGTTTTTCATTATAGTGAGCATAGTATAAACATAATCAAAATTATTATCCTCTATTCTGTAAAATGTTTTTATGAAACTGTCTCAAAATTAATTTGATAAGAGTCATAAATTACATAGAAACCATTACTTTAACTTTCTAAATCGTAAACTGTCCAAAAACCAAAACACAGCATTTGCTTCTCTTTCATGTATATTTCTGAGCGGTAGTACAACGTGTATACTGATACTATGTCATCATCAAACTATTTAATATCAAATAAATACATATAATTTTACATATGATATCATTTTAAATATGCAGCTAATACCTCACAATGCATGCTGATATGCAAAAACTGTCTATTTATGACTTTGGGACTTTGGGACCTGGAACAGACATGGTAATGGTAAAACGTTTAAAAAGTTTCTTATAATGAATGTTTTTTTCATTGACCTAATAACTTGGACTCTGGTGTCTTTGACCCCAAACGTGTTTACACAGATAACCCCACAGTCAACTTGTTTAACAGGCATTTTTAGAAGCCTCACTCGATAAAGCTTGACCTGACAGGACAAGCACAAAACATATGTCTCCACAGTGTATTCAGAGTTCATTAATGTCACGGTGATTGGTCAGGAAGTGACCCTATTGACTGCCATTCAGCCTTCATTATCATCACAATGAAGGGAGCAGGGACACCAGAGCCCCAGAGGGAACAAGTAGGCCCACGATGGCCTGAAGGGGCCGGATGCCCACTGGACGTCCACTGGTCCCAGTTTGACTCTCAGTACGAGTTAAATCAAAATTAAGCTGTGAACTCTTGTTCAAGGATCTTAATTCATTTTGTGAACATCAGCCAGTAACTAGCAGTGTTCTTTGTATATACACTACCAGTCAGAAGTTTGGACACACTTTTCTATTCATATGAATGAGAAGGTATGTCCAAACTTTTGACTGGTAGTGTATATTTATATATGTGTGTGTGTGAGAGTGTTAAATGCAAAATGCAAAATATCTCTTATATTTATATATCTTATTGTTGGTGTAAAGTCCTCCAGACATCAGATCAAAAATCAGAAAATACAAATATTCCTCCTCTGGAAGCTCCTTTTGTCAGAAGTTAGAGAAAAAAATCGGTTCATTCACTGAGCACATAAACGGAAGAAATATATTTTGTTGTTATTACCCTGAGGTAAATGCAGCATGCATGCCAATGTTTAAACCAGTTGTTCCTCATATCTCAAAAGCTTTTTAAACAAACTGATTTCTCTTCATCCTAAATGTTATTCAGGGCATACCAAATGGTCAGTTTTTTAATATAGTTTTCATCACCAAGTGTGAGTTATAGAGTTAGATGAAGTTGTCAGTCAATTTAAAACTATCTTCTAAAATAGCATTTACTCTAACAATTTTTTTTTTTTCATTATAGCTCTACCTTGTGGGGTAAAGAAGTCATTACAAGTAAAAGACAAATATTTCTATCAGGCAAATGGTATTTGTTTGACAGGATGATGGCTGGGCAGGGCAGTTTCATGCTGATACTCTTTGTAGCGTTAGCTTTAAAACATTTTTTGATAGGATTTGTTTTCATTTCCTCCTTTGCTGAAACAAAAATATTGTGGCATTCATATGTCATACTGGTTTCTGCCTGATTGGTTTTATGCCAGTTTCCTGGTCTATAGAGAATCGTGAGACCTTTAATACACTTTTAATACATACACATTTTATGTAACAAAAATATTATTACTCAATACAACTCTATGTTCAGAAAACCAAAGCAACAGAGTATTCAAATTAAAACAGCATGCAAACTATGATCAAACAACCTGGCTCAATAGGCTCAATAGCATTAACATGAAACAAACCACAACAAAAAGCATTGTCTGCTAGAAGGCAGAGGGAAAAGCGTGAGAAGACCTGACTCTGAGCCCAGGTTCTGGGTTCTGCCAAGGTCTCAGTTCCACTCTCTGACTTCCTAGAACAGAAGGAGAAACACAGCCAACCACCATGACAAATCATAGTATCTAAAAATAACTAAACTTGGCACAAAAATTAAGAAAATGTGGTTTTGGTACATTATTTCTTTGTTGTAACAATTCTTGGCAATAAATCTTATATCGTTGCAGAGCCTGTTTATTTCCCTTTTAAATGGTGCCAGGTTTGTAAGGAACATGCATTTGTAGGATGAGCAGCACAGCAGAGTATGTGGTTTGCACCCATAAAACATTTGCTAAATCTTCTCAACATATGCTAAAAAAGCTTCAGTTCAGTTCAATTCAATTCAAAAGTCTTTATTTTGAACATGATGGCAGTATAAAATAACAGACGTGCTTAAACATATTTAAACAAGAATACAACAAAAAACATTTGATTTCAGCAGCAATCTTAACATGCTCGAAAAGGAGTAAGAAGAAGTAAAAAAACGTAGGCACTCCTACCCCTTGAACTCAATACTACGTTTTCAGATGGACCCTCGTGATTATTTTCTGTGGTTATCAAAAATGTTGGCGTACTTAGAAGTTATTCGTATTAATATTAAGAATTTTACCCAGTATAAATATATGTAATGGTATACCTGAGTCCACAATAAGAAGGTCGTGGGTTCGGTTCCTGGCCTGGGGCCTTTCTGTGCGGAGTTTGTATGTTCTCCCCGTGTCTGCGTGGGTTTCCTCTAGGTACTCTGGTTTCCTTCCCACCATCCAAAGACATCATGTTTACGTTAACAGGTGACTCTAAATTGTCCATAGGTCTGAGTGTGAGTGTGAGTGTTTTTTTGTCTCTGTCTGTCTCTGTGTGTTGGCCCTGTGATGGACTAGTGACCTGTCCAGGGTGTACCCCGCCCTCACCCGGGAACGTTGGTTGGGATTGGCTACAGCACCCGCATGACCCGGAAACAGAAAAGTGGTAGAAGTATAAATTAGCGGATACCTGAGTTATTATTGCCATGTGCTGATCTATGCCACTGTATATAAATGCTATTTACCTTGTGCACCTATATACACCCTTATACAAACATATACATTATAAGCACTCTTATTTAATAGATATTTATATACACATGAATGCATACATATAAATACACATATATTCCTATCCATATATCTATATATACACACACGTGTATCCACATATCCACATACATATATATACATATATGCACACACAACCACACAAGTCCAGTCCCCCCCACCATCCCCCACCCAGCAACCCCCAATGACAGAAAGAGAACAGAAACAGGAAGCAAGACACCACACCAACACCAGCATCCAGACCCCGAGAGCCAGCCTAGGCACTCCCCACCTCTCCCCGCCAGCCACCGAAACCTCCCTACCCCACAACAGGAGCTTATTTTGTTCTATTGACTCTTGTTTTGAGCTTCTGGTACCCCCAGGTGGCAGGTGAAGACTGTTTGCTGCCATATTACTCACTGACTTATTTTTTTTTTACACTGACTTTTTTGGATGAACAGCCAAGAAAATGGTCCCTGTGTGGTGCCTATCAGTCAAGAAATGTTCTTGTTCATGTTATTAACATGTGTCAGTCCTTACTGATGAGGTACACTTTATAATCAGCTGATTATATTGTCTTGATGGCTATCCAAAACTGTAATGCATCACATGATGATCCTGAAGCAGAGCTAAAAATACATAGATACAGGGAAAGAATGGCAATGGAATTTGCGTGGTCATGTGTTATGGTGCAGGTGAGGTGATGTAAAGAATCACGTGTTTTTGAGCTAAAGATATATTTTCAAGTTATGAATTGTTGGCTCTCCCAGGTATTCAGGGAGGCTAGGATTTCATAAATGTAACATTTTTGACAATACTGCATGTACCACTAAAGCTCCCCTAAATCACTTTTAAGTTAACTGTGAGGGCCAAAAGGGAACACCAGTATTATTATATAAGGAGCACTGTCATCTGTTAGCAAGAACCTGGACCTGGGGCCTTTCTGTGTGGAGTGTGGGTATTCTCCCTGTGCCTGCCGGGTTTCCTGCCAAAAATATGCATTCTTCAACTTGGCCTGTAGGTATGAGTGTGAGTGTGAACAAGAATAGTTGTATTTCAGCCCTGTGAAAGACTTATTCTTATTATTCTTTGTACAGTACTGTAATTATATAACTGTGGTATTTTATTTTTAACATATATTGCATGGGAATGTGAAAAAAAAACTGTTTAAAGATAATACAACTTTATTGTTTCTTTTAGTTACATTCAGCAATACATTAGTAAAATATTCAAACAATTTAGAATATTTTTACAACAACTTTCTTTAACAATTCTAATATTTGTATAATAATACATCAATATTACAACAAGTAGATTGTTACACCATAACATTTAGTGTATTGCAGGTAACATTCAACAAACAGCAGCCAAACAACTGCTGACAATTGCATCAAAGTTCCTCCAGTTACAGGTAGTTAAATTGTCCATTTTAAGAACATGTATATACAACTTACAAAGACCTATACAGAACTTGAAGAAATAGCTAGAAAAGAAAGAAAGAAAGACAAAGAAATCAAAAACTGCCTCATTTCACTTTGATTCCTAAATGCCTTTTAATGGTAGCAGAACGTACTGTCCAACAGACTTTATAAGAACTAAAATGGCAAGCATTATCAAATTCACTCTTCAACAATTAAAAGCTATTATATGAAATGAGCTTTGTATAGTCCTTTAAAAAGAATAATTTATTCAGACTGATGTTGACAGTAATGCTTTTCCAAACCAGTGAAAATAGCTGTCAGTTCTTCTCTGCATTGTAATGATCTTACAACAGAGCAGATTGTCTTTGACGTTTTCCAGATTTTCATATTCTGCAGGTTATATAGTTTCCTCCAAAATAGAAAACAAATGCATTTTAATTTTAAAGCATAAAACTAGCTTCAATATGTAGCATTATTTTTTCATTTATGAGTTATTTGTGCGGCATCATCACAACTTTAAACTTCCGATGATAGACAAAGGTGCCAGATAAATGTTAAGTGTGAGATAGAAGTGGCAGATAACATGTGTGTCAGAAGTATTTAAAAGCCCTCTATTGTAGAATTTCTCATTTCTGAGGGTTGCTCTTCACAGCTGTGTCAAGTTCAAAGTGATACGACGGGGCTGATCTCCACACTGAGTGGCTTTAACTTTGCTCCACAGAAAAGTTTGATTCCGATCTGTTGTACAAGAAGAGACAATTTGAGTTTATGATAAATGAAAAAGAAGAGTAAATAATGCCATGTTTGACTTTGTATGGGCTCACATGTCTTGGTGCTTGTGGATCATGTGATTGTTGTACTCCAACACAGGAGGGATGCTCTCCTCATCCTCAGGGACCTGAAAGCAGCAAGGATCAGATCATGAGGCAGGAGTGATTTCAGAGTGCAGTATTTCAATTTGAAACAAAAGAAAATGTTTATGTTCCAGGAAAACAACATTCTCAAAAAACTCTCACCTCCCAGTAAACTTCATCATCATAACAGTTGTCATCAGCAGGATCACCCCAGATAGGGATCCTCAAGATCAGACCTTTGAGAAGAGAATAAACAGCCATTATCAAATAAGCATCTCAATTTCAATACTTTGGCCTTTTGGCCGTGATGCAACTTTTCCCTTTCAAAAAACTCTTAATCACTTTGGACTGAAATCCTGATGCTGTGTAGTTTCAGTAAAATTAATACTTTTTCTATTTTATTCTTTTTTCATCAGTTTTTAAAATATTCAGATCCCTGGATTATTTTACAAAACATTGCTTGATGCTGATAAATAACTTTTTTGCTGAATTTGATGGTAATTCACAAAAAAATGCATTTCAAACTCACCAACAATGGCACCCCCAACCAGGCCAAATGCAATTGCCACACATGTGCCAGCAGCCTGGAAGCCTCCCTGTGTTCCTACAGTTCTGTTTGCAAATGAGCCCTCAAAGTCAAACACATTGACCAACCTAGACACACACACACACATACACAAAAGAAAGAAAGAAAGAAACAAACAAAAAGATTTTAATTTCATAATTTCAAGACCTCACAAAGTCAATTTATTTTCACCAAATTTAAACTTCTGAAGAAACTTCAATCCCAGTGTTTAGCCTTGATAATTTTACAAAAACACGAAAGTTTCCTTTTGCTATCTAGGAGTTTATTCAGTTTTTCTGGATATGTCACTTACCCCTCTGCACTGTAGACAGATTCAGTGGCTGCTGCAGCAACAATGGCCCCTGTAAAGCCGCCAAGCATCCCTGGCACAGCATGCAGGTTATGCACACCACAGGTATCCTGGAGCTTCAGATATTTCTCCAAGAAGGGCTGAGAATAAGAGTCATGACAGAAATATATCTATAAGCAGAGTTATGGCCATTATCTTAACTACACTGAGATATAATCCCCGCAACCTGACCCCGGATAAGCGGATGAAGATGGATGGATGGATGGATGGATGAGATATAACCACGAGGTAAATATGAAGTATAAAATAGACCAGACTAGACAATATAAAATCCTTTATTTTGAGTATTTAATTTCAAAATGTATTATTTAAAAACAGATATATCTCCTCAAATGAAATGTCATCAAGGTCAGAATCTGTGTCACCACAATTTCATTTCCTCAGACTGGATCTTATCTTTAGCTTTTGTAACTGTAATTTCCCTAAAACAGCCCACAGCTTGTTTAAATCTGACTTTTGCACTGCAGCACAGACAGATGAAATGCAGCAGGCTCACCGTGACATACAGGTACCCAAAGGTGGAGATGATGCCAGTGCAGAAGCCCACAATGAGTGAACCGTACGGCGTTATCATGAACTCTGCTGCTGTTCCCATGGCAACACCACCAGCCAGAGTGGCATTCTGGATATGAACCTGTCGGGTCAAAAAGCATCTTAGTCATGAGAAAATGACAAATACAAAAACATTACATAACTGGTTTTTGAGTTATTGAGCTGTAGCTGTCTTGAGGGCACAGCGTAGCATTACCATGTCCAGTTTTCCTGTCTTTTGAGACATGCTGGAGATGGCCACAGTGGTGAGCACGGAAGAGGCCAAGGCCAGGTAAGTGTTGATGGCTGCTCTGTGCTGTCCATCACCGTGGTCTGTGATGGCTGAATTGAAACTGGGCCAGAACATCCAGAGGAACAGGGTACCTGTGAGGGGAGAAAAAATCAGTTAAATCACAGCAGCAGCTATCTTACAAGCAATCACATCTAAAATTGAGACATGACTGATCAGATGTGTCCCAAAGATAACAATGACATGTGTAAAATATAGATCACTCCCCACTCACCGATCATGGCAAACACATCTGAGTGGTAGACAGATCCGTTGAGGCGTTTGCTTTGGTGTAGATTTGGTCTGTAGAGAACCCAGGAGATGGCCAAACCATAATACCCTCCAAATGCATGAATGACCATGGAGCCACCAGCATCTCTGCACTGTGGGAAAAATGAGATTTCACAGTTGTAGACAGATATATGGTAGCCGGGTGTGTGATGTCTGAAAGAAAATATTCAAACTCCTTGAACAGTTCTCATTAATTTCCCAGTTAAATGATGATGTTTGGCGAGACTTACATGAAGGAGGGTGAGGATGATGTACTCTTCCACAGCAAACAGCGTGATGCCAAACAAGGTGACAACCATCAGCTGGACGGGACTGACTTTTCCCAGGAGGGCACCATAAGCAATCAAAGAGCCGGCACAGCAGAAGTCTGCATTGATCAGACTGGAAGGAACAAGGAGAAGAACAACAGCCAAATGAGTGAAAATGACACAATTTAAAGAATATCAAATCATTCAAACTGCATATTTTTCTTGTTTTATTCTTTGTCAAAAAATGATGACTGATGCTCTCAACAGGACAGGCAGATCTTCAGGTCTGTCACACTAACAGACAGTTTATGTAATCTCTGAGCCTCAAGCAGAGAAGAAGAGCGGGTCTGTGAAAGTGGACTCATGACGAACTCCACACCCAAACCTTTAATATTTAAAGAATGCTGCTTCATCCATGTGTTACAAAAGACACATGCGCTTCCCTATCTAAATATTTACAGTTTATAACATGATTGATGATGCATGAAACAAAAAATGTAATTTTGCTTGCAGCAAAGTGAATCACCTCTCGACTCCGATGTAGATTTTTCCGGTGGCAGGGTCGAGGGTGTGGAACCAGCCTTGCATCAGAAGAGCCCACTGCAGACCAAACGCGGCTATCAGGAAGTTGAAGCCCACCCCACCGAAGCTGTAGCGTTTCAGGAAGGTCATGAGAAAACCAAATCCAACAAAGATCATGACATGGACGTCCTGGAAGCCTGGAGAAAGTATAATGGCATGCATTGAGTTATATTGGGGAATAAATAAATAAAGCAAAACTTTAACTTCTCACATAAAGTAATTAAGCTTCATGTAAACAGTAAGTTAAGGCTTCCTATAATTATTTACTTCCAATTTATGTTTTCAAGACTTATAATAATAAACTAGCAATAAAATATTTTTTGCAACACACTGAAAATACTGCTGCTGTTAGATATGTTTCATGCAACACAAGACAAGTGATAGTGAATCTCATGTTGTTTTTAATGATTATAGATGTTAAACTATCATCATCATCACCATCATTATCATCGTCATCATGCAAGTTAAATTTATAGGACAGCAATGTCTATTAGTAAACATAAAGCAAAAACAGACACAGGACAATCACAATGTAGAAAAGCTGTAGGATATAAATATAAAACTGTAATAGTTGGAGTCGTGAGAAATAAATCATATTTTAACACAGCAGGACATGTATTAGTCACGAGTGGGAAAAGATCCAAGAGCTCAGCAAGGATTTGCGAAAAATAAAAACAGGTTCCACAACTAACTTACTTGATTAGTCATCAAAATTTCACTATAACACACTATGTTATCAAAATAACACCCGCTTTTTAAAATTTTGCACTCACTGGGATATCTGAAGTAGAAGTCATTTTCAATGTCGCTGGTGATGTTGTGTTCTCTTTTGAACTCCACCCAGTGTGCGTCTGACTCCTCATCATACCGGATGAAAACTCCAAACAGGATGATCATTGCAATCTGCCAGACGAAGCAGACAGCCGGCAGACTAACACGCACATTGGTGTTCTTTGGCCGGAAGAAAAAACCAGACACACAGTCACAACAGTTCCCCATGGTGAAGGCTCTCTTCTGATGGTAATACCCTGATCCCTCTTCAGCTGGCCTCTGTCTCGTCCTCTGCTGTCATTGGCAGCAGCATCCCAGCAGGTATTTATTGGAGCTTTGGAGAGGCGTGTGTACCACATTCGCCATTCACACATAAGGGGGGTGGACACCTCTACTGTTCGCAGGTAAGCCACTCCTTAAATGTCAGCCTGCTGTGTCAGCTGGGCATTATTAAAAAATTACTAATATTCCTTTTCCAGAAGCTGGAAATAAAAAGTAATTACTTCATGAACATGGGATGGAAAGAGCTCAGTGCAGACAGTGAAGTTCCCCCTAACTTGATTTTACATTATTTTAAGATGTGGCAAATTAATAGAAGATGTTAACATTTGCCAAATGAACACTACAATCAAAAATCATGGGACGACCGTAGAGATGACAAAAACTGCCCCCTGTTACTGCTGATGAGATAATCACTTGCTACAACTGTTGAAAGGTTATGTGCTTCAAAATGATTTACAAGTGTTGCAAGCTGAATGTGTGTGACTTTAGCATAGATGTGGTCTTGGAAGTGTTCTTCAATTAATGAACAGTTTATAGTGCCGATAATCACAGAACCTTTTCTTTGCAGCAAGGTCAGGGGGTGAGGTGCTTGAAGGCCACTTAAACTTGGAATATTCCTGCAAAGCCTCTGATTCAGTGTCAGACAGGCACCTTAGCTGCTGTCAGACAGTGACAGATAATGAATACCAACATAATGTGAAATGACTGACGGCTCAATATGAACAAATCTGTACGAAGTGGCCTCAGAAGCACAGTGTACTATTTTGAATCAGTATCACCTGCTTTTCTTTCTATGTCTTCCAGCTGCAAATCACGTGTTCTTTGGTTATGGTTTCCAATCTTGATGAATATATGACAAAAGAGATTCTAGCTTAAGGGTTTGTTATATTTTGAGTTTGGTGCTTTCTTGTGACACAAAGAACATTCCAGATGATATCTGTTTCTCTTCTTCAACACATTCTCAAAACCTATTATGTAACAACTATTTACCACATTCACAGTAATCGGTGTGCCACACACACACACACACTAATATTCACTATTTAAATCGGACTAAGATTCTTAAAATGCACAATTTTAGTGCGAACTGGGAATTTTATTTAATAAATCATTAATTCATATATATCCAGTGTGATACTGTGACTGCGACTTTGGGAGACTGTCAGTTATTTCCTCACCTTTTGAGCGTGTTTTTTTTTTTTTTTTTTTTTTGCTGGGTTTTTACTGACACTTGTTGTGTTTCCACTGCAATTTTGCTGTCTCATCGTCTCTTTATCAGGAGAGGCCTGTGCATGATTAAAGAAATTGTAACACATATCACTCATAGCATTCACGCACAGTTACATTAGTTTTGGGTAAAGAAAAAAAATTGTTACAAATTAAAGCCTTAGTTTAAATGGTCTGGGTTACATCAAAGATGTATTTAGTCCTGAGTCCATTTTGCAGCATGTTTCATTTCTAAGGGGTGTTGTATCTTCCTCAGTTTGAACGTGAAGCTAATGTTACTCAGTATTGTAAGTATTGCATTTACAGGAAGCCACAGAGCAGAAATAAGTCAGCAGCTCTTGGAATAGACCATTATAGATAAATAGGGTACAACTCATGAATGTATCGTTTAGAACAAACCAACATCTGGTTGCAATCTGGTTACAAACTGCCTGTACTGGGTGTGACTAGTGACTAACTGGTATAGGCTCTAGGGCAGCTATAGGTTTGCACAGACTGTCAGCACTGTCACAGGAAGGGCCTACCAGACCACAAAAATAGTGGTCTGCATTGAAGGAACAATTGAATAAATAAAATATTTTTGAGTCTATCTTTAAACCATAATTTAAAAAATAATGTAAGTAATAATCCCTTTCTATATAAAATAAATACAAATAACAGAACTTTCTTTCTCTGAAAGAAAAAATAGCTGTCAATGAAACACTGATCACATAACTTAAACTGTAAAAAGTCACCTTAACATATTTCAGCCCTGGAATGGTTGAACATGTGACACAAGTACACTATGGAGGTTTATGACCTTATCAGATTTGAGGGAATTTCAGTTATGTTCTCCGTCACATGGTGTGTTCTGCCTGAGCCGTACACAGCCCTGGAACAATGCCCCGGAGATAATACGATCTCTTGTCAATCTAACTTTAAGTGTGATACACATCAGTGCATTACAGCTATTCAAACAACACATCTTTCAGTTTTCTTCCTTTTTCTTTGCTCGTGTAGGAATTGTTTTAAAAATTCAGAAAGTGTGGTATCCTGCCAGGCCTGATGTTCAGGTACAGTAACCAGTGATAGAGAAAGGACAAATGTCCCATAGACAGTGTTTTAGAGCAACAATTTGAACTGTATGATTATATAAGAAGGACTATATATTGATATTTACGCAGAAGGGCTTTACATATACTTGTATTGACGATAACCATAACATTGAAAATGTTCTCACACATCTCATCACTTGCTCTGTTTTTAGCCGGTTGTGTATCTGAGTGTCATCTTTGGGGAATTATTGGTCACATAAAATCATCAGCTTGTTTCAAAAATATTCTCCACACTCTTTTCTTTGTAAAACAATTTTTTGACACTATAGTTCCAACTATCTTTCCTCAGCGCCTCTCCCTTGTGGAGCCTCTCAGGGGAAACCTATATTTCCCCACATGCTCCTCTTTGGTTTCATGCTTATTCATTGTTATGCAGGTGACAATCAAGTTTGCCTGAGATATAGAAAAGGAATCATCTTCAAATCTCTTTGACCGGGGGTCGGGGGGGTCATGGCTTTGAATCCATATCGCATCTGCATCTGTATAGTAAGCTGCCCCTATACATCCTGTTTATAGTCTTATTGTTCAATACTACAGTAGGTGTTCTTCTGGTTATTATGGTCATATTGTTTTACCTTTTTTATTAGTATTACAACATTCTTTATGTTTTTATTACATTGAACTTCTACATTTTAGATGCACAGCACTAGTTGATGGTTTAGAAAGCTTTATAAATAAATTTGACTTCATTTTTCAAACAAATGCTCACATATTACTTTTAAAACTTGAGCAGTGACAGGCACTTACTTTCTTCTCATATATTTAAAAACCTGTTTTCTTTCAAATCAATGAGCCACATTCATCGATGACACATGATCATTTTCTGCTGTCTTAGTTATAACAGATAAAAGGTATGCCTATCTTGTGAGCCATACCGCACAGCATCTACAGTAATTGTTGCCTTTAGAGACATTGCAGGTTAAGAAGTTCAGAGAAATAAAATTCCATTGTGGTGTGGCACTTTAATGTAATCCATCAATCTGACAATGACTAACCAGAAGAGCACTTCCTAGAACTCTGCAAGCAGTTCACAGCTGCCCACAGAGTCAGATGCCGCACAGATATGACAGCATCAGGCAGCCGGCAGTTTTTTGGTGACCGAAAACTGCTGCACACTCCTGAAGATGATATGCAACTCAGATAACACTCTGATACTGTTACAATCAGCAGAGGAGACAAAACTTCCATGTTGTCTTACAGGATCTTTGCCCCTCACATGCCTCATCATGAGACTCCAAACTGGTCTGGAGGTGTTACACAGCCTCATGCGCCTCAGTCAGTCATACAGGTGACTCTGAGCAGTAAACACATTTTAGTACATCACAGTGTTGTAATCACACTCTTTCATTCTTTTTGTTCACAGCAGTCCACATTTACAAACACTAATGCAAATACAAGGAAGTAATTTCTCTTCTATCATGTTTTTTTCTTCATTTAGTTGCAACTTTTGAGAGACTGTGGACAAAATGCAGGAAATAAGATTGTTATACACTTCTGCGCAATCACAGTGTCCTATATGGTATAGTTTACTGAAGTTTTATTACACCACCACGTGCCATGAAAAAACTTTTATTTCCATGTCTGATATTATTTGTGTATTGTTTATCATCTTATTTCACAGAAACTACTTGATGTTTACATACACAAGTGCAATTTTTCAACGATATGGAGTGGATATGTTGTGGATTTCTATCATTTTTGGTTGCAGAGAACAACTTTGTGTTGACTGTTCAACTGGCAAGACAGTTGGATTGAAGAGTCAATTCCACTTGAGACTGAGTTTGGATGACACGTCTCAATTTCTTTTTAAAGCCAGAATTTTAAAAGAAATGCTAGCCTGTAACAAAAAAAAAAAAACAGCCATAAGCTACATCACTACACTTATCCAGTAAAGACATTAAAGCTAATAAAACTATCAAGGGTAGTTTGGGGTCACAGACTGGAACAGACTCTATCAGCCCTATAAAGACCGACAAAAGTACATTAATTTTTATTTTGTCAAAAGTATCCCCACAAGGATAGTGTTATATTTCTCTGACACTGAGTTGAACAGCAGGCAGAGGTTTTTGAAAGAGACTCAGAGACAGCAAAGACAGTCACAGAAGAAGCTGATAAACTATGACTAACAAAGGCTGGTTTGAGATAATTATAGGTTTCAAGAGTAATCAGCCAGAGAGAACTTTGAATCACTGAGTTGTACATATTTTGCTACAGGTTTACTTTGACACACATTATGTTTATGTATGTTACTTTTTAATGAGTTACTTGGCACAAACCTGTATTTCCAATCAATAATATATCTTGTCTGTGAAATTCCAATTCGCAACAGAATGCTTAAAAATTTTACGTTAACAGTTGGTTTCCATGTTTTATTCAGTTGAGTGCTACCTAAAAATCAAGTAAGGTCCAATTCTTTACAAAGCAGTAACAAGAACTCTGATTGGCCATCTGTTGAGCTCCTGTTACCTTCTCCTGCACACAGCAGCAGACAGCAGCATCATACTGCAAGTAAGAACCAGCCAGATGGAGTTACTGCAACTTCTTTTCTAAAATGATTTCATTTCCCTGATGGAGCACTTCCTTCGTGTCTAAAAATAAGAGCAATAATGGACATTTAACATGCTGAAGCCCAAAACTATAACATTGTTAGAAGGAATGTACAACACGCCAATAGGAAATTTCATATTTAAGATAATGCTCAATAAAATAATTATAACTAAAGAAGAATCCATACTAAAATGAACAGATCACTTTGTTTCTCTCAAATTTGTGAATTCCATGTAGGAAAATTTCAGTATGTGGACAAACTTATTTGACATGAGCATATAGATGGATTTGTATTACATTTTGTGTAATTTAAATTTTTGTTATTATTGTGTGGTAAATGAGCTGACACAGTAATGATCTTTCACTGAAATACTTTGACACCAAACCATAATGAAACATTCTGTACCAATCTGTAAAAGCTGATTCATTCAAATATGCATTCAGGTAAATGAAAAAAAAAAAAAAAAAAAAAAGCAGACATAATTGCTGAGGACGGTGAAGTAATAAATCAAAAATAGATCTAAAATAGGCTTGGATTACCATGCAACCAAATGAAGGTGAGTGCACGGTAATAGATGTTATTTTTATTAAACACAAGTGTCAACATTAAAGGATTCTCATTTGACAACTCAAAGTTACAGAACATGTTCAACCGGTGAGGTGGTTTCAAAGAGTACAGAGCGGGGGAGCTATCTGTTGTAGGAGCTAAAATAAATTAATAACACATTCCTTCAGTCTAATGGTTAATGGATGACAGCTACCACACCTTCCTCTCTGCAGTGTGTGACTCATCCTACCTGAATAGGCCATTGGAAATTTTTGAATTTAGTTTTACTTCTCCCTTTTCAAGGAAAACGTGATTACTTAGTGTTAAATCAGCCTCTTAAATCTCAATGTGCTTGGAACAAAGCTCCAAATCCTGAAGAGTTTGGAGGTAGGCTGAGACAAAGGGAAGAAAGAAAACAAATAAACCCCTTAATTTTTCAGTCATCATGAGAAATGCGAGATATCAAGCGGAAAGAACTTCTAATATAATCTCCTTCTACTGTGATACTGGGGATATTTAGGTTCAGAAAGCAACTCCTTTGGCTTTATCTGCACAGAGGTGTGTAACTCCTCTGTAACCTCTCTGTGACAAAACACACCCACGCTGCCACTATGAGGTTGCCTGTCAATGTCATTGAACAATGTGACCTGCCATGGTTCATCAAATTGTCTGGAACTTGGGGTGAATCTGGTGCCTCTGATTTCATGGCTTTCTATTCTCTGCTCGTGGTCATGAGAAAAACAGAATGACCGTCTACTAATTCTGGTTCACTCCTCTTCCACTTGAAAATTTGTTGATATTTCTACAATTATAGATGAAAATCATGTTTTCATGTTGTTTTGTTAAAAATCTAAAGAACTTCTAAGCTTTAACATTAGACAAAAAGGAAAATGTATTCTTTCTGTTCTTAGTTTCCATTTCGCCACGTCAATACGTAAACTACAATAATCCATAGGTCAAAACATGTCATTTTTTACATGACATAAATACAGTTTTTTAAGGAAATCAAATATTATCGGTAAATCAGTTAGCTTTAGAGTTGGATTTTGTTACCATCTAACAGAATGAAGCTTTCTGTTTCCACCTGTATCTAGTCTTTACACTAAATTGTCATCATGGTTGAGTCATAAGTAGCATATGCAGTGGTATGGTATCAATCTTGACATCTTTCTTTCATATTTCTCTCATCTGTTCAACTAGTCCTCTGGCCCGGCAGAGAGGTCATAGAATATGGAAAGACTTATTTCAGCAGTCATAAATTAATCCCTCTGTGACTTCAAGCAGTGATTTCAATAATAATTCATATTGAAGAACGAGGTTGCTCAGCAGGTTTGTTTATTCTCTTCAAGCATTTGGATGAAACAGAAACTTGCCAAAGACTTTTATGTTTTTGATTTTGATGGTGACAAATGGATTGTAGAGGGTCAGAGTAAATGGCCTTGTGTATGCAACATTTGTCTGCAACAGCTTCACTACAAGGACGTGTCAAACATTTGTCATTTATAATTCATACAAGATGCAATAAGCACTAAGCCTTGTTTCTTCTATAAGCTTAGCAGTATATTTTTCTTACCTTTATTCATGATGTTTTTTCCTTCACATAATCACAATATCCTGATTTGTATGCACAGTAATAATACTTTTTTTTTGTTTAAGTGTGTTTTTATGTGTCTTATTGTTTATGTGACATGCTTTTGTGTTTGGATGGTGGCTGCTGTGAGATGAATTTCTATGTGGGATGATAAAGATCTGAACTTAACTGATCTCATGGCAAAGCAGTGAATAAGCTTAATTCCTGAAACTAACTATTCTTGTTGATGATCACAGAAAAGATTGTTGGTGAGAGAGGACCGTCTTCTTTACGTCTCCGTATTGTTTTTCTCCATCTACACTTTAACATGCTGTCAGTTCTCCAACTATTTTCAAAAAGGTTTTTGACTGTGAGAGGGAGAGACTTGGTGTCAAAGTGTGGCACTACACCTTCATTTGTCAGGTGTCATTAATCTATTTATCAAGCTTTAGTTTGAGGGGAATTTGAACGTACCTACAGTTAACATATTAACATGCATGTTAATTAAATTTTTTTCATGTTTGTGAATAGTATGTCAGTCAATATCAGGTTTAAGTGCTATGTTGGTATGTCCAGCACTTTTATTCAACCTGAGGCATTTTAGAATTTAGCTTCCATACAGTTAAATGAATGATAACAGTTGAGGTGGTTGAAGTTGGTCCTTTCAGAAATTTATCCCATAGCTGACAAGCTGTACAGATACTGCTACACTGTCATTAGCTCAAACATGTTTACACTAAAATGTGTTTTCAGTGAGGTAACAAATACATCTGACCATGTTTGAGGATTATTTACACCCAGGGGAGTCATGCTCACAGGAAGTACTGATAATGTTTTGCAGTAACCATTTTAATTTGTCATTCTTCCACCACAGTGTCTATAGATGACAACCCAGCCGCCCTCAGAAAAAATGTCTAAAGTATTTGTCTTAAAACATCACAGTTGTAAAAACGATCTTTGTTTTTAAATCATAATCATAAATATTGTATCAGGTAAGCAGTTATGAGATCGCTATCAAAAACACTAAACATTCATGCTAATTTAACATATTCTATAAAATTGTTTTCTATATTTGTAATAGTGATCGTAAGAAAATCTAATGTACTAGAAAAGTTATGTAAATTGCTGGATAGGTTCATCAGGAAGGATGTCACTTCTTTTTAAAAAGAGATATTGTGACTGTTTCACACTGGCTGTGAACTTAAACAGTGATGTTTCCAAAGAAAAATTTGCCACTGTATCTGGAAATATAAGTGAAGACAGCAGTGAGAATGAACCAAAACAATAAAGTTACAGGGAATAATACGGAGACGATGAGCGTCTTGAAACACTGTGGAGCTAAGAGGAAGAGCAGATTCACTATATACACCACCATTAACATTACAAAAATAGTAATTTTACCTGTTACAGAGTTAAACATACTGATTAAGTGAAAAACTAAAACGGGCCATTTATGTTACACTGTGCTCTGGCATCAAAATAAACCATGTGTCTCATTCCTGGGATCCTACAGGCTGCTGACTCACAGAACTCGAGTGAGTCAGTAATTAAACTGGAAATAACATCTCTAATGTTTCTTTAAGGCAGATATCAGTTTACATTTCAGTACTTGTGCTCCAGTATATGTGTGCAGTACTGTGTGTGGAGGCAAATCGTATTCATTCAATGTGTGAAGAGTCCGGTACACATACTACAGTATGTGTGTGTATACTTGTACAAATTTGTGCTGTGTCAGACAACACAGCTGTGTAGCAAACAGCTCTCTCCTTGGAGAAGGAAAGGAAAACAGATATTCTAGGCAAATAGGGAAGACACAAATATGCTGCCACCAACTGTTTCATCTGCTGGATTTCTCGAGAGAAAAAAAACAGACCGGCAAACAACCTATCAAACTGCCAGCCAAAATGACTTCTCCTACTGACAACTATGTATTATGTAATTATGTTGTGCATGGAGCTGAGCTCAGCTCGAAGTTTCTTGAAAGATGGTCTGTTTTTGGCTTCATACTGCCAGCAGCTGGTCATAATCCTTGAGATTTCCACAGGGCAGCCATGAGGAGAAGGCATACGATAACCTGAAACACACACCAAATGGTTAAAACTGCTGTTGAGATCATCTCAGCACAGTGGTCGCACTTTCTGATCTGCAGAAACAGAAATCAGAAAAGGCCTGTGTAAGAATCAAGCACAGATGTGTTGAAGACCGTGTGAGCCTGTACCTCTCTCCACTTCATCTCGTGTTTGTGTGTTGTTCATACTTGAGTAGGGTGTCATTCCCAAAGAGAAAGTCTCCCACAGTAAGACCCCAAAGCTCCAGACATCACTCTCTGTGGTATAACGACCTGAATTTACCAGCAGGGGGTAGCAATGGTAAAGGTTGATCAGGCTTTAACTGCCTATATAGCAGACAGGAGCAGAGATAATGTATCTGGCTGTGGTTGGAGGGCAGAGGAAGTTGTGCCTCACCATAGTTCAGAGCTTCAGGAGCTGTCCATTTGACAGGGATCTGCCTGAGGCTGCCCTCTGCAGAGTACACACCATCATCCTGCTGACGGGACATCCCAAAGTCGCTGATCTTCACCACTTTGTGCTCTGCAACCAGACAGTTTCTGGCTGCCAGGTCCCTAAAAAAAGAAGAAGAGGTCAGAAAATGTCAGAGGGATGAAATTAAGATAACATCACGTGTCTGGGAAAAATGAGAAGTAGTGATAGAACAGTGAAGAAGGAGTGGAGGAGCAGGCATTTGTGTCATGTGTCTCCTGTTGCATGTGAGGAGGTGAGGCATGCAGCTTGACAGGCTGAGCAGCTACCAGCAGCTTGTTCTGATCTGTACCCACTGGGTAAATCACACTGCGCTGCTGAAAGCTGGTTGTCATAACATCATGATTTCTTTACAACAGACTCTCCCCAACCAAACACACACAGATGCCCTAAATAAATTTCTGCAGTGCTTTCATTCCAAAAATAACTGTGATCATGTTTTACAATATTTTGTTATTTTAGTTTGTTCATAGGCAACTTACAAACTCCCATGATTTGGATTTAGATCTGTGACATCGACGGTCCTAAGAGGATCACTCTCTACTGGTGTTGTCTCTCTCAGGAATGGCAAATAACCAACAAAAAATAATAAATATTTTACACTTCATTATCTTTGCTATGGCTTTCAGATTTTTTTGTCAAGTGGGCAAGGCTGTGTGTGGTGTATGCATCTCCATAATGAGTCTGACTCTCGCTCGTTCTAAACTGCCTTTGGTCACTAAGCACCACAAAATAAATCTAAAGAGGATGCCTTTCCTGCTACAAACCAAAACAATTAAATATATTTCTCATTTTATTTTAATTTTGTTTACTTTCAATTCTAAATGTGCTTGAGTACAATATGTATGTGAGTTGTTCTTTTTATTGTATGAAAATTGCTGTCCAATAATGGAGAATCAGCATATTATGAACAACAGTGATATGCATATGAACTTTCTATTTAATCGCATTTTAGCACTTGATCCTGAGGCTAACCAAAGTCAAAGCTCTTTTCTTTGGTTCAACTGAAGTCAGGACAGTTGTCTCTAGGTGTCTTGTGTGAGAAGACCAAAGGTTTCACATACTGTGCTCAGCTAGTTAGTGTTTAAATTTTGAACAGTATTAATCTTGTTGATTTTTATTGTACTACTCTTGAGTTTCTTTAACAAAGAGTGTCTGCCAATGTAATGATTTCACTCTTGAATTAAGTCATTCTGAATTTTGCATTTGAGTGAGAAACACAGTAGGTTTACAGTTTGCCCTTAAAGTACCAGTGCCATAATTTAAGGAAAGTCTTTATCCCTCAATCCGCTCTTTGATTTCTACACCAACATATGCGGAATTCTGCAGGGAAAATGCATCTTAATGAAGTGAAGTAGAATTTCTATCATGTATCACAAAGGCTTTGTGTGTGTGTGTATGTGAGTGTGTCTGTGTTAAATCTTTAGAACCACAATGTGTGTAAGATGAACAGTAGAAAGAATTAAACTGCAGTGTATCAAACCAACAGTGACACACTGTGGTGGGATTATTCAGTCTGGGTATGTTGTGCCAACTGTGGAGTTCAAAACCTGGTTATTATTATTTTTGTTGTTGTTGTTGTTGTTGTTACATGTTCTTCTTATTATTATATATTGCTGCTGATGATTGAGCTGATGTACCACAATCGGGGGCTAGACAAGGACTGACCGACTGACTGACCTACCTGTGGATACATTTCTTGCTCTCAAGGTACTCCATGCCAGCTGCTACATTTTCTGTCATTCTGAGCAACACCTTCACCTTCAGACTGTTGCCATTGTGCCGCAAGAAGGTGAGAAAATCACCACCTTGTGAAATACACATACATACACGCATTGATACATAGCATGATGATGGGGGAACAAAGTGGCGAAGCAGTAATTATTGATAAATGTTAAAGTTGTTAAGTGAATATTTACCTTGAACAAGCTCCATGATAATGTAGATGGGCTGTTTCTGTGTGCACACGCCTATCAGTTTCACAATGTTAGGATGGTCATACTGCTTCAGGATCCTGCACAGGACAGGAGTACAGGGATGAAAGAGAGTGTGTGTGTGTGTGTGTGTGTGTGTGTGTATATATGTGTGTGTGTGTTTACTAACCTGGCTTCCATCAGGAATTTACTCTTGTGCTCAGGGGCCAGGTTTTCTTTGCAGGATTTCACAGCTACAGGAGTGTTGTCTGAACGTAAACGACCGCTGTACACTTCTCCAAAGTTCCCCTGTGTGTTATCAACACCAACTAAATCTGTTACAGCTCTTTAAACTCTCTTTGATGTATTTAATCCAGCATTAAGAGATGCGTTTTTCCCTAAAATCAACCTGGGTTTTGATGAAATATCATTGTATGTGCACAATTTTAAGAGGAACAATGAAATGGAAGTTAAACAGCTACATCAATACTAATAGTTGCTTTAGATGTTCCTCCTGTCTGACCATAAACAGATTACCTTCCAAAAGCAATATCAGTGTGAGTGATGGAGGACAACATGCAGTACATTCTCAGTTTCCAAAGTTCATCTGTAGTTAATGAGACTTCAGCTGCCTGTATTATAAGAACCAAGCGTGTACCTTCCAAAGTTTAAGCCTTTTAAGTACAAAATCCCCCCTCTATCTTTGAAGAGCAGTGTTCTCTTACTA
Organism: Remorina albescens; assembly: GCA_034769265.1. Taxonomy (NCBI): domain Eukaryota; kingdom Metazoa; phylum Chordata; class Actinopteri; order Carangiformes; family Echeneidae; genus Remorina; species Remorina albescens. Next base: position 4,247,464 of record CM068479.1, read on the forward strand.
AGCCACACCAGAAATAATAACCAGGAACTTCCAAGATACCCACTTTTTTTGAATTATTTATTCAAACTGCTGAAAACGCATAATAGTTTTGGGCTAAATTATGGAATGTAATTTTTGTAAAACAAGAACTTTTAAGTTTTGACATCATTTTAAGATAAGATCTCTGTGTTGCCAGCATGCACAGAAGAAATGATACAACTATTCATCTAAGACCACCATTCAATCCTGGTGATAAGATCTTTACAGGACTCATTTTGAAGTGAATTTATGTGTCTCACTATGCAAATAGTGTCCTGCAAATATAGTCATTACATTTTGAGATGACAAGCACAACAGTTATGACATACAATTCATTCATTCACTCATCTTCAACCGCTTATCCGTTTCCGGATTGCGGGGGGTGCTGGAGCCAATCCCAGTTCACTCTGGGTGAGGGTGGAGTACACCCTGGACAGGTTGCCAGTCTATTGCAGGGCCAACACACAGAGACAGACAGAAACCAACAACCACTCACACTCAGACCTACGCACAATTTAAAGTCACCAATTAACCCAAACATGATGTCTTTGGATGGTGGGAGGAAACCGGAGTACCTAGAGGAAACCCACACAGCCACAGGGAGAACATGCAAACTCTGTACAGAAAGGCCCCAGGCCCGGGAACTGAACCCGCAAACTTCTTATTTTGGGGCAACAGCGCTTACCACTATGCCGCCGTGCTGCCCTGACATACAATTCTTAATTAAAAATATAATGTTTGCCTTTGCTAACTTTTATCAGCAGTTGTAAAGCTTACCTACCCGTCCAATGAGCTGTCCCAAGAGAATATCATCATGTTCCAGCACCCATTTGTCCTAAAGAGGTTAAAATGAACAATAGGTAACAGACACATACTTGTGTTTTTTTAAACAAGAGTATGTGTGAAACATTTTTAATAAAAAACGTATATGTGTGTTTGTGTGTGTGTGTGTGGTTGTATGTGTGTGTACCTTCAGTACAGGTTTCTTCAACACTATGTCAGCCTTCCTGGTGATGTATTGTTTTGAGGACATTAAATGATGGATCAGCAGTGGTATACTGTGGAAGCCTTGTCCATCCAAGCGGTAGAGATTCTACTGACACATGGAAAGACATTTACAAAACAGAACTGATGTACAAACCTCATTAGCATCTATCCTTTTGGCTTGAACTGCAGGAAATGATACATTTGGAGAAACTGAAACATGCACCAAAATATCTTCAATATTTCTATGTCCTCATTACTTCCTCTATATAAATAACATGGAAGGGAATTCACTCGAAACTGTAAACGTACTTTAAACTTCCATGTTCAAACCTCCTGAATAACATTAATTATAATGTCATTATGCTCTTTTGTCTACAAAAGCTTTCTGTTGCTTCATGCAGGTTCACTTACATCCATGTTCTGAATAAGGAAATGCTTGCAGGATCCATCCCACTGCACAGACAGCACATAACCATGTTTCTCTTGACTCTTCCTCACTAAGAAGTCTCCATTATTCTTCAACAGCTGCTGAACTTCTAGTCTGGGAATGGCTCCATGGTACCAGTCCTGCTGCCCCAGAGGACGATCCATGTCCTGCACCGGTCTGATGACAGGAAGAACCTGTATGCAGGGACAGAAAACAGACAGCTCTCCAAAGTTGACATGAATAATGAAACAAGAAGAAGTGTCTGAAGCTGGGCTTTGGGATGATTCTGCAACAATAATATGGTGATGCTTCAAAGAGGATTAAATAATATTTTAAACTCTAACTGAGTCATCCTTTATTCCTCCAAATACCACAGAGTGGGGAGTTGGAGGAAGAAATGGTCCACACTTTAGTCAATTTTGATTTGAAATCACATAAACAGCGTGCAGACCTTTTTTTCTTTTTGGCAGATTAAATGACTGCACAAGGCCCTTTTCTGTTGTAGGCCAGCTGCTCTTTGTGTACTATGATCTGTCAGAAAGGATAAAATGATGAAATTTAAACTGACTGCCTGAGAAGTAAACTTAGTTTTAGGTCAGGCAGAATTTCAAAAGTAGCACCTTGACCGACAAAGCTGACCTCAATAAGTGCCGTGATGCCTTCACAGGCAGGAGACCCCAAGGAGAGATCATGTGCCTGAGTGAGCTCAACAGCACAGAGAATTGAGGGTTTGAAACTCAGGTACTTTCAGCAAAACATGATGAATTGTTTGGTTCAGGTGATGCAGTAAAAGTCAGGAGCAGAAGGGTGTTGGACTGAGGAACAGCTGAAACAGCTGTCTTTTCTTTGAAAATGCTTTTCAGGAAGACACTAATTAATGTTGTTTATTTTGGACAGTGAATCCACACAATTCAGTATAACATATCATATAGTTTGGAGTGTTTAGTGGGAACCAACTGGACTTATTATCTTGTTTGAAGATGTTTTGCCTCTCATCCAAAAGGCTTCTTCAATTCTGAGGATCAGTGCAGAAAACCCAGGTATTTAACCCAGAGTGGTGGGGGCAATCACCAAAAATGAGGATGTGATGAAGACACCCACCTAGGCGTCATGAGAGTCGTTAAGGTGACACCTTGGGGTCACATGGCTCCAGGTGTGTGTGAGGGTTAAATCCAGAGATGACAGTACAGTAACAAAGTACAAATACTTCGTTACTGTACTTAAGTAGATTTTTCAGGTATCTGTACTTTACTTGAGTATTTATTTTTCTGACAACTTTTTACTTTTACTCCCTACATTTATACACAAAAATATGTACTTTTTACTCCATACATAAAAACAGGCTCATTACTTTTTTTTTTTTAAACCTCCACATATGACGACACGACGTAAAAGCATACATAAAAGACGTGACGAACTAGAGAGGGAAAGAGGGAGAAAAAGAGGGGGGGACAGGTAACCGCGGGAAGAAGTCGAGTGAGTGAGGGGACAGTAGAGAGAGGACCGAGAACTTGTACTGTAGCAGCAACATGGAGGCAAGGAATATTGCTTGCATGGAGGAAGGAAGCGAACCGGGGAGTATTGCCGACAGCGACGCTTCAGAATGCATGCTCATGCAGTACCTCTGGTCAGTTCAATCTTGATTATTCTGTCTGAACTTTTTTCATTTCACAAAATTATCGAAGGATGTATTGTGTTTCATTAACAGCAAAAATTCATTTTTACTTTTTACTTTTACTTTGAAAGTACATTTCAGAGCCTGTACTTTCTTACTTTTACTCGAGTAAAGGAGTTGAATCAGTACTTCTGCTTTTACCAGAGTATTTTTTTACACATGTATCTGTACTTCTACTTAAGTACAGAATATGAGTACTTTTGCCACCTCTGGTTAAACCACCTGGGGAGGGTTCCAAGACAGCATTGTAGGTTGCAGACAAATGGTGTCTGAAGTTGAACAGATCCGACTTAAGGTGTCAGCCACCCTCGCCAGTGCGAAGCCCCTCCACCGACGCATGGCACAACACAGGAGAACCACCTCATCGGGACAGGACTTAGCTGTACATCTGCATATTAAGGAGAAAGGTCACTCTTTTGAGGACTCCAATGTCCACGTTCTGGACAGAGAAGACAGTTGGTTTGAAAGAGGAGTTAAAGGAGCCATCTACGTCCACTTAGAGAAATCTTCTCTAAACAGAGGTTGTGGAATAAGACACTATTTGTCTGCAACCTACAATGCTGTCTTGAGAACCCTCCCCGGGCGGTTTAACCCCCACACACACCTGGGGCCAGGGGGGAGGGGCAAACACTCTCAGGTGATTCACAACTGGGCTCATGTGACCTCCTCAATCACGTCCTCATTTTTGGTGATTGCCCCCACTCACTCTGGGTTAAATACCTGGGTTTCCCGCCCTGACCCTCAGAACTGAAGAAGCCTTTTGGATGAGAGGCGAAACATCTTCAAACAAGATAAGTTCAGTTGCTTCCCACTAAACACTCCAAGACTAAGATGAACTGGATGACTGAGAACCTTCACAGACAACAACTCATATAACTACGTACCTCACATTTGGGTTTAAATAGGCCACTGATATTGTTTATGATCCCTTCCATGAGGGGTTTGGAAGATATTTGGCTCTGATCCTTGAAAAAAAAACGAGAGCACATAATAACAATAGTGTTTATCTCACCACTACTATCAACTACTACAACTACTATCAAATAAAAGCAGAAATTTGTGAATCAATTTACGTAGGTCCTATTACATTGTGCTGCTTAACAAAAAAATGATGATGCCATAAACCAGATCATTATACAAATTTGACCTGATGGTGGTGAAAAAGTCAGAAAGTAATCAAAAGCATTTGATTTCAGCCACTGTAGACAGTAGCAATCAGGAATTCATGAAAATCTCAGAAGTTGTTGTTGTCGATTTATTTCAGAACAAAGGTAAAATTGTAGCCTTTAAGTTTATTCTTTAATTTGAGAATGAGATATTCCAGTGACTGAAGAAAGCTGCTTTTAGGGAGAGTAAGTTGAGGCTGGAAATGCTTCTCTTTGAGCAGTTATGCCCACAGCCAAGGCAAACTCTGGTGTTAAGTGCCATTCAGAATGGTAAGGAAACCTTAAGTTTGAATGTTGTCTTTAAGAATCACTTAACAAATTGGAATACCTTAAATTGTGCCTCTTTTTTAGATGTCAGTAGAATTGACCTGAAGCTGTAGCTGATTTCATGACTTGTTTCAGGATTCAGATATGAGACCAGCCCTGTAACTTGACATGAAACTGATCCAAGACTTATGACTGGCAATACAGTAAATCTGCCCCACTGGTGCAAACACTTATCACTGAAACACACAATAGGGCTAAATAGGGCCAAATAGATTCATAATCTGATAGCACTGTGATAATTTTGTGATAATGCTCAGTGGAAGAGAACAAAAGGCTTTTTCTATATTCATGCCTGGAATAGCAAGTTTATCCTTCATGCCAACAATAGTTTCAGTGGTGCTGTTCTTCCTCATACCATGACTTTTTGTTTTGTCTCTTGTTTTGTTTTGTTGTTTTGTTTTTGTTCATTTATTTATTTATTTAATTGCATCTGACTGATTAATGAACTAATTTGATGAAAAGCTAAAAAAAGATAAAGGAGAAAACTCCTCTGACAGAGAGAACATACATTGCTTGAGTTGGATGATATTGACGCAGTGCCTTGGTCGAGAGTCAGGGCAGAGGGAGGATCTTTAGAGCCCAGCTGCTCCAGTCTGTTCTTCAGAATTAGTCTCTGAGCCTCCAACTTGGCCCTCATGCCCTGAGATAGAACCACTTGCTGCCGGCACTCTTCTAGCGCATGTCTCTTGCTGAACTGGTAGACCCTGGAATGAAACAGAAAGCAGCTATACATCAGGAAATAGATAGATTCAGTCGTGTGAGCTGCACAAAGGGGCAGAGCAAGTCAATAAAATAACTCAAGGGCCACAATAAGATGCCTGCTGTTGACTGATGCAATCAATAAGGGAGTCTCTTTAAAAAATGTTTAGCCAGTTGGTGTGCATGTGGGACCAATAAACCTTGAACAAGTCTTTCTAAGGCACTAAGATAGAAGGAGCCACCAAATCAACACAAGGGTCCACAGCACAGGAACCAGACCACAGCTGGATTGATGTCTGAGAGGAAACCAGGTCAAAAACTAGCAGTATGTACCGTGATGCCCAGCCTTACAGTCCTTTTAGATCCTGTACAGATCATACACCACACAGTGTCCATTTACTTAAAGTTGCAGAAATTCATCTGCATCCATTTGACTAAGAACAAAACATAAGGTTCTCTAATTTCAGCTTTATTAAGTGAGCAGGTGCTGCTTAACACACTTCCTGCCCTCCTGTGTGATAATATGACTATGCTTAATGCCCTCAGCTGTTGCTCCTATGCCCTTTTATTTCCCTTTCCACAGAGTATAATTCTGTTCTGTGATAAAGAGTTATTTAACATACAAATGTGTCACAAATTTTGCATTTAGAACTAAATGCAATTCAGCTGTCACACTAAATATGTAAATATGAATTGAATCTTTGGTCATAAATCAAGAAATTTAAAAGATGGTACTTTGGGCTCTGGGAAAATATGATGAGCCATTTATTCAATTTTATAACATTTTATAGACAAAATGATTAATCCAAAAATGCAATGGAGATTAATCACCATTAGTACACATTAGTAGCTCCCTAAATTAAGTTATGCACATTTTTACTTCCGAAATGTGTAAGCAAAAGGTTGACACTTTCTTAACCTTACCACATCTTATTTAAAAAACGTTTCTTCATAAGCCAGACCAAAAGGCAACTGAACTTCCACTTAATATATTAACACTCCTGCCACCATTTGTTCTCCCCCAGCCACCCTTATGAATTCTAAACTTTTTGCAAATAAACACATCACTTCCAGTTGTCCTCCAGGAGCTTGTAAATGACTTGACCATTCTCACAGGACTGTAAACCTTGTGGAGAAATGAAAACATCACAATACTGAATTGGCCTGGCTTGGCCTAGTCACCATGACCTGAGCGTTGATAACAGTCTGGTGTAACCTGGACAACATTTGATTTAGGACACTACTGTAAGTGTGAGCCAAAGGACAATCCAATACACACAGAAGGGAGAGCGACCATTTAGCTCTTGGATAATCTCCAGAACAAATAATATCAAAAGAAGTTCTTGGACGTTGAGTTACATTCCCATAAAGTGAGGAGTAGTGAACAGGATGGAGCCTGACTCACACATACACCATCATCCATGTATAAAAGACACCTCCAGGTCCTGAGATATCTCTGAATATGTTGTTAGTAGGGATGCTGTGAATAAAGGAGACTCCCCATTTGACACCCGTGTCTTGGTGTCTGTCTCAACATTTGGTCTTCATTGATCCCTCACTTTCTGCCACAACAACCTCTAACACCTTCAGACAGCCTCATCAACCAAGACAAATGAGGGCGTCGTGCTGCAGGAGTCCGACCATATCACTGTATTATAATTCATAAAGCACCTGCTGCCCCTGAGACCGCACTGGTTATTAGTTGTTGCCCAACCAAGAACACACTGAGCTCTCCCAACGGGAAAGACTGACCGCAGAGACAAACCTCGGTAATTTGTCTTAACTGCTAACATAAGCTGTGTGTTTTATTTCTTTGTGTATAACCTCTGAATACAATATTAGAGCCTCCTTGATTCTTCTGTGGTCTCACCTTTGGCCCTTTTTGACGCCTTCCTGCTCAGCATCCAACTCCAGTTCCAGCTGTTCCACTGAGGTCTGCTGAGAGCCCAGAGTCCGAGCCAGGTCCAGCAGTTCATCCTCTAGTGCAGTCAGTCTGGGAGAGGAGGACAATGAAATAACACAAGGAGAGGAAGTAACTGATTGACAACAGTCAGATGAAAATATAGCAGTGCAGCGTTAGGAGGAGGAAGTAATTGAGATGTTAAAAAAGGAAATTGGAGTCTGGTCATCTGGATTGTTTGTTCTCACTTGTGCTGGACTGTCTCAAGCGTGAGGTCATTCAGCTCGATCTCCCTGGGGTTCAGCTGCTCAGCGTCCTCCAGGAGGCTGCAGTCAAACTCTAGACAAACAGGAATCTCCCCTACCGATCTACAAACACACACACACACACAGCCAAAGACAGTCGCACACAGCTCATAACATCATTCTTCAGTGACTTCGCTTGGTTATGATTGCATGGCTGACATCTGAGAAGAAAGGTTTGCCTGTTCTGGTGAACGAAGCTCTCATATTCTCTGTGAGGATCGATGGCTGTCAGAGCCAAGGACATCTCCCTGTGGATCCGCACCGCTTCATGATGAAGGAAAGTGGAGATGTCAAAGTACTCCTGTAGGATCTCTTTTCTGGATCAGAGGAGCAGAAGGAGCAGATGGAAAATATGCATTCCACATGATGCACAGAGATCAGCCTGCTCATTGATTTCAAGGACTGTTTTTCAAGATTTAGCCAAATTCAAACAGCATTTACATTACAGCTCTTTTATAAGACAAGAATTTGCAAGATGATTCATAATTATCAATCTACTCTGAGAGATTTTCATTGAGCAAGTAGTTCATCACAGTAAACATTTTTATGCATTAATATTTTAAAGTTTTTTGTTATTATTGCTTAAAATCTAACATCTGACCAAACATTAATGAAATACATCTTTCGATTTCATTCCCTTACTTCCTGTTTTTGAAACTTTTTGAAAGTTTTTTGAGTGAAGAAATAGTTGGCAAAAAAGTCACTGTTCTCAAGAGCAATTAATTAATAGAAGATCATACAGCTAAATGTCGACAGTAATGCAGCAAGTCTGGCATATTTATAGTCTATGCAATTTGACAGTCTTATGATAATCAAAACAAATGGTTGGAAATGAGATCATTCAACATTTATTTTCTTTGTACGATATCCTCAAACATAGACACATTCAGATTCACACAGCCAGCCTTACAGTATGAGCACCATCTCCTGCTGCAGTGTCTGCAGTGCGCTGAGCAGGGCAGGCTGGATGTGACTGTAGTGGTGCTGATGGTAGACCTGAGCAGCTTGCACAGACAGGACATAATCGTTATGCAGCACATGGAGCCTGAGTGAAGTTTTTATGTAACGTTCCTTGGCCTTGTCTCGCTCTTTATCTGTGTGCATACACAGGAAGGGGATGACACAGTCTGTTGCACTGCATAATATTGGAAATATTCAGCCTTACAGTTTAGTTGTAGAGAATTTTGTAAAAAAAAAAAAAAAAAAAACCAAAACAAAACACAAATTTGTTACAACACTTCCACCCATTTAAACAAAGCTACACTGTACCATCAATATGAAACTGGTAGGAGAAGTTAGTTAGATCAAGAGTCCTCACCTTTGCTGGCCTCCTGGTACTTCCTCTTAGCTTGAGCTGCATCTCTTGCCGCTTGTCTGTAGCTGCTCATCAGCCTCTCCAGCTCTGTTTTTGTCACCTCATGTATCACATAGACAAATATCATAATAAATTACAGCACACATGCAGATGGAATAAAATTATGCTGTGGTATTTAAAAGGAACTTTCTTTGCACTTTCAAATTTCCACACAGGAAGTGGACAGAGGCCGTGGTATGTTTCACTGTGAAGGAACACGAAACATGAGAGGAGACATATGAGGAAATGGTGTGACTTTTTTGTATGAGCTGCTGTCTATACTTAATCTTCAATCTGATCTCTCACATATGTTTAAAGTTGCTATCACAACATCAATTGTGTCTATTTCAACCGCAAATTGTTTCACACAAAACCAAAGCTGCTCGAGTTTGAGCTGCATAGAGAAAGTAAGAGAAATCAAATATACCAACAAATGCAAAATGGGTAAAATGCAACCCAATAAGGATAACAGAGGAAACTCATCCTTCCTCTGATGTAATTGAGTAATATAAACAGTGAGGAGCAGCCACCAGTTTGAGATCCCATCAAAATGCATGTGCGCTATTCTTTCTGGTCTATTAAACCTCATTTCATTTGACTGCTGTCTGTTAATAAAGCTGCCAGTGGAGTCAAGATGACACGCAGGAAAAATCAAGCAACAACTTCTGCTTGTTGTATGAGATGTTATAAATTCTCACACTACTATTATAACTGATTCATACACATAAAGATAATTTTCATGGTGTGCTTTCATTTTAAAATGATGAAAAATTTCAGAATAAGAAATAGAGAGGCTGTGTGATAATCACATGACTCACTGGGCACTTGTGCTAAAAGAAACATGTTTATGTGCAGGAATGGTTGCAAAAGAAAATACTGATTCATAATATATTAAGATGGGGATGAGAATTGGTTTCAAACACATCAGGGATGAGAAATAGCAAATAGTGTGTGAACATTTTACAAAATCAAAGTTAATTTACTCTTTGTGCACAGAACACATCTGTCAACTATTTTGTCTATGTACCGACACTATCACGCTGAAGAAACGCAAACATTTTTTTGTGTAGTTTAGCTTTTGGATTCACTTTCGGTGTGTAACCAGTCTGCAAAAAGTCAAACAGAAGTTGAATCATTATTTTCTGCAGTGAATGTTTCATCACAGTCAGGGGGTCTGGCTGATGTGTTTGTGTATTTTCATGTGTGTGTGTAGTCGTCTTTCTCCACCTTGTTGAGCTCCTGCCTCAGTAGATTCACATGGTCTGTGTAGGTTTTGCGAAGCTGCTGTTTGTCTCTGATGAGCAGAGTCAGTTTGCTGATGGGACCATCCAACAGATCCTCAGAGCGCTTCTTTATCATCTGACTGAGGACATCCGTCTGGGAGACCAGCACTTCCCACGACTGCCAGAGAGAGGGAGCAATGGTCGGGGAGACAGGGCATTTAAATGAAAGGAACTTAATAAACATCTGCCAAATATTAGTAATGTTCTCTACATTTTGTACAGTACATAGATATGATGACCAGATATATTATCAGTCAATCATCCAGTCATCCAGCTTTTCCGTTTCCTGGTCATGGGGGTGCTGGAGTCAATCCCTGCTCACACTGGGTGAGGGCGGGGTACACCCTGGACAGGTTGCCAGTCCATCACAGGGCCAACATACAGAGACAGACAGAGACGAACAACCACTCACACTCACATTCAGACCTACGGACAATTTAGAGTCACCAATTAACCCAAACATGATGTCTTTGGATGATGGGAGGAAACCGGTGTACCTAGAGGAAACCCACACAGGCACGGGAAGAACATGCAAACTTCACACAGAAAGGCCCCAGGACTGGGAACGGAACCCACAACCTTCTTATTGTGGGGCAACAGCGCTTACCAATATGCCACCCATCAATCACTCAATCAATTTTTATAGCACCCTTCATGCAACAGAATACAATTCAAAGTGCTTCACAAAAGCATTTTTTTTTTAAAAGAGGACACATCAAGGAGATTAAATTACAAATTGATAACAACTAATTAAAAATGAAAACATTTCGATTCTAAGACTACTGCACACCAGTAGAAATAAAGCATGTGTTTAAACAATAAAAAGGTAACAGGTTTTAAGACATATATGTGAGAGCCAGGCAGATTTTTTAAAAAACAACTTCTGAGCACTAGTAAGCAGTAGATCCAACATTTCTTAATATCAAAGTAGAGGATTGTGCCTCTACAATCATATAATCTGATTTGCCCCTGAGTTAGTGACTTAAGAGAAGTTATCATTAACTGCCAATAAAAAAAAAAAAAAAAGGAAATTTGACTAACAGAAACAAAAGGAACACAGGGTGACTGGAAATGAGCCAGAAAACTCACGCAATTACAGCTACAAAACCTCTCGTTAATATATTCAGGGCTTGTCTATATGAAAACTGTTAGAAGTGTTATAGTTTTCTGAATTTATCAGAATTATAGGCTATATAAAAAATGCAAAAATTTAAGCATTTCAATTCAAGTGAGATGAAATAAGGTTTTATTCAGGGCATTTGATGTTGAAGCTTTCAGCAGAACCTGAGGCTTTGATTTTATAAGTATCTGAAAAGAAACAGTTTCCTTTTTTACATTACAATTACACTCAACTACACACAGATTTCTTATATATATATATATATGCATGATATCATCCCGTGACATATTTACATAAAAACTTAAATATTGAAATACATGGTCACAAATGTATATCTGTTTCAGCATTTAAATAAGGGCTATCTTTGTAAAGTACTGCCGTTGTGTATCAATTTTAACTTCAACTTAATGTTGAAATTGAATTGGGAATAAACTGAAGTCACAGGTTTTGCGTAGTGAATGGAATGATGACAATTAGTGCAGATTGATCAGCGAGACCTCTCACCTTGTTGAGCTGACTGATGTAGTCCAAACCTGCACCTGGTTGAGGTCGGTCAAGCTTCTCTGCTATTGCAGCCATGTGGTGCAGCTGCACTGCGAACTCCCGCTCGCTCTTGGCCCGCTGAACCATCCATTTCTTCATGACTTCCATCAGGTGAAGCTCCGAGTCCAGCAGCCGCATGACTGCTGCATGAGCCTGTGGACACCACAGGTCCTCCTCAAAGCCCATCTCTGGATACTGTAGTTACCCTCTCGTCTGTTGGATTTGTTGGAAACAGTAAATCCAAACCTCCTTTGTCTTTCTCGTATGAGTGGGACAGAAACAGAGAGGTGAGCTGCAGCAGCTGCAAATGACCAAGAGAAGTTATTATTCTGTGACCATAGAAGAGTTTCACTTCCCTGTTGGCAGAAAAAAAAATACAAAGCTTCATGTAAGCATCACTTCCTTGCATGAGTTTGAATGTGGTTATGCTTGTAATAATGGTCTAGTTTTTGCTTTCAATTTTAAAGCAATGTTATAAGTATATCATAAAAAGCAATTGTCATAAATGCATATATTCTCCAAAATAAATTGCAGAAACTGCTGAATGCTGCCTGAGAAAGAACACTGCTGATCTTTCATTATGCAGTTCTATATTCTACTTAATGACCACCGGGGTTCACATTTATATGTGCATGTTACTGTAAACCTTCTGATATTTTTGTAACTAAATGCAACTATAAAAAAAAAGGGGTAATCTGGTAAAATATAGATAATAAAGACTCAACTAAACTAAAATACGACTGAAAAGTAACCACCTAAAACAATGAAAGACTACTTCAGCGCAACAGGACTAATAATTGACTTCAGCTCTCAGACAATTTTCTCTCATCCATAGGTTGACTGTTGTCTTTGGTCATTTAGTTCAGTAAAGGCTGTTACAGACTATTTCTCCACCACTGCAGGTTTCATTTTTACTCTTATCAGTCCTGTGTTGTGCTACAGTATGTATGCTATGTTACAGCATACAGAATGCAATGTTGCGCAGTTCAAATGTACAAAATGACTTCTCCTATGGAGGTTACTTGAAAGACAGTGACTTGTAAGTCAGATGCAGATAGGTGCAGGCTTACTCCTGAACCCAATATACCCCTGCACATTAAATGAAAGAAAACACCCAGTGCAATTTAACTTTGGACATCAGCCAGTGTGCAATAACCTTGTGTGGCTGTTTCAAAATGAATCTGTTCACAGAATTTAATAAAATCTGGTAATGGTGTTTGTTGTGTAATACTTTCCTATTGCTTCAGTGTGGACCTGGTCACACTTCATTACTTGTATTTACGACTTGGTTAGTTTTGGGTGCAATCTCTCTGTTATAAACTCATTTCCTTAATTACATCAACCATACATTATCAAAAAAATTTATTATACAGGCCAATGAGGACAACAAAACAAAGAAAAAAAAGAAAAAAAAACTGTGCAGGCCTGCTCAAACTGTTTTTACAGACCACAGAGGAAATGTTAGCGTTACCTTCTGTGGCAAGAGGCAGCAGATAATGATGTTGTAGTGTTGAAAACACTTGCAGTCAACTAAATTTAGTACTTTCAGCCAGGTGCAGTGTTTAAAAACCTTTTGAGCACTGACTTGAGTATTTGCTAATTTGTTCATCTACATCACTTGATCGCAGAGGGAGTGTCAGCATGGTAGCATGGTCACACAATATCTATATCGAAGCTGGTCTGGTTTTATGTACCTTAGCAAAGTAAGGTAATGTTATCATCACACATCCTCTACTGTATGTACAGACCCTTTCCAAAAAATTTGAATATCATGGAAAAGTTGATTTATTGCCATAATTCCATTCAAAAAGTTAAACTTTCATAGATTATAGATGCAGGGCCCACAATTTAAATGATTTCAAGTATTTATTTGTTTATTTTTACATAATTTGGGCTTCCAGCTCCTAAAACTCACGAAAACAGGAATTCAAAAAATTTGAATACAGTGAAGAAATCACCATTTACTTCCCAAATATTGCAGGGCATGAATGTTTTAAACTGAGTGTCACCCACTAATCATCTGCTAAACTCAAAGCACCTGCACAGGTTCCCCAGGTGTCATTAAATAGCTTCAGTTTGGTTCAATTGTCTCAGTTTGGTTCAATATGGGGAAGACTGCAGACTTGACAACTGGCCTCCATAGGATGGGTAAGCCACAAAAGTTCATAGCTAAGAAGGCTGGCTGTTCACAGAGTGCTGTGTCCAAGCATATTAATGGAAAGTCTAGTGGAAGGACAAAATGTGGCAGGAGAAGATGCACCAGCAAAAGAGATGACCGTTGGCTTCAGCGGATTGTCAAACAGAGCAGATTCAAGAACCCGGCAGAGATCCAGAAAGAGTGGAATGAGGCCGGAGCCACAGCTTCAAAAACCACCACATTCAGATGCATCCGGGAGATGGGCTACAATTCTCGGGTTCCTCGGGTCAAGCCTCTTCTGACCCTGAGCCAACGTAGGAAGCGTCTCAACTGGGCCAAGGAGAAGAAGGACTGGACTGTTGGCCAGTGGTCCAAGGTCATCTTTTCTGATGAAAGTAAAGTGTGCCTTTCATTTGGGAATCAAGGTCCAAGGGTTTGGAGGAAGACAGGTGAGGAACAGAACCCAAGCTGCTTGAGGTCCAGTGTGAAATATCCACAGTCAGTCATGATTTGGGGTGCAATGTCCAGTGCAGGTGTTGGTAAACTCTGCTTTCTTAAATCCAAGGTCAATGCAACAGTCTACCAAAATGTTTTAGAGCACTTCATGATTCCTTCTGCTGGGGACCTGTATGGAGATTCAGATTTCATCTTCCAACAGGACCTGGCCCCTGCCCATACCGCCAGAAGCACCAAAACCTGGTTTGATGCCCATGCCATCACGGTGCTTGACTGGCCAGCCAACTCGCCGGACCTAAACCCCATTGAAAATTTATGGGGTATTATCAAGAGGAAAATGAGGGACACCAGACCCAAAAACAAAGAAGAGCTGACAGCAAGCATCGATGAAATCTGGGCCTCCATAACTCCCAGGCAATGCCACAGGCTGCTTGCCTCAATGCCACGGCGCATCAAGGCAGTGATTAAGGCAAAGGGATTCCCAACCAAATATTGAAGATTGAATATCCGGCCTCATTCCACTCTTTCTGGGTCTCTGCCAGATTCTTGAATCTGCTCTGTTTGACAATCCGCTGAAGCCCACGGTCATCTCTTTTGCTGGTGCATCTTCTCCTGCCACATTTTGTCCTTCCACTAGACTTTCCATTAATATGCTTGGACACAGCACTCTGTGAACAGCCAGCCTCCTTTGCTATGAACTTTTGTGGCTTACCCATCCTATGGAGGGTATCAATGATCGTCTTCTGGCCAGTTGTCAAGTCTGCAGTCTTCCCCATATTGAACCAAACTGAAGCTATTTAATGACACCTGGGGAACCTGTGCAGGTGCTTTGAGTTTAGTAGATGATTAGTGGGTGACACTCAGTTTAAAACATTCATACCCTGCAATATTTGGGAAGTAAATGGTGATTTCTTTTATGAGCTGGAAGCCCAAATTATGTAAAAATAAACAAATACTTGAAATCATTTAAATTGTGGGCCCTGCATCTATAATCTATGAAAGTTCAAGTCTTTAAATGGAATTATGGAAAAAATAAACTTTTCCATGATATTCTAATTTTTTGGAAAGGGTCTGTATATACATTACAATTTACATCTATCTATGTTTTATGCATTCATATGCTTTTAGACATTATAACATATTATATACACAGTGCTGCTTGAAAGTTTGTGAACCCTCCAGACATTACTGTTTTTGTATTACATTAAAATAAGCTTATTACACATACATCCAAATCCCAATTTGTAAAGCACACCTTCCAAATAATGGACACACACAAAGAGATGTATTTTCATTACTCAGTTCAACAAAAGGTGGTTTATTTCACAAAATCTGAAAATTTGACATGTGCAAAAGTATGTGAACCCTTGCATTAGTAGCTTGTGGTTCCTCATTTTGCAGCCATTACTTCAACCAAGCATCTTCTATAAACACTAACTAGTCTCTCGCATCTGCTTATGGGGGATTTTTGCCCACTCCTCTTTGCAGAACTCAGCCAGTTGAGAGAGGTTGGAAGGACATCTGGTATGTACCAGCTTCTTCAGGTCTCACCACAACATTTCAATTGGATTAAGACGTGGACTTTGACTGGGCCAATCCAGAGTACGAGTCCTCTTTCTCTAAAGCTGTTCCTTTGTAGTTTTGCTGGAATGCTTTGGGTCATTGTCTTGTTGCATAATCCATTTTCGTCCCAGCTTCAACTCCCTGACTGACGGCAGGAGATCCTGGTCAAGAATTTGTTAATATGCTGGAGAATTCATGGTGCCTTGGATAATATGGAGTCGTCCAGGTCCTGAAAAGCAGCCCCAGACCTTCACATTTCCACCACCATGCTTCACTTTTAGGAGGAGGTTCTTTTCTTCATATGCAGTGTTGGCTTTTCTCCAAACGTGTTGGTCTTGATTGTGACCAGATAATTCTATTTTGGACTCATCTGTCCAGAGAATGGACTTCCAGAAGGCCTCTGGTTTGTCCAAGTGCTCTCTGGCAAAGTTGAAATTGGTAGCTTTGTTCTTTTTTGAGAGCAGAGGCTTCCTTCTAGCAACCATCCCATGAATGTCATGGCTATTCAATTTTCGTCTGATTGTAGATGTATGCACATTTGTCCCAGATGCTACTAGAGAGATCTGCAACTCTCTAGAGGTGATGTGTGGGTTGGCCTTTACCTGATTTATTAATTTTCTGGTGCTTCTGGGTGATAGTTTTGATGGGTGTCCACTTCTAGGCAGAGTTGCTGTCATGTTGAAGGCCCTCCATTTGTATATTATTTGTCTTACAGTGGATGGATGGAGCTGGAATCTTTTGGAGATGGTCTTATGACCCTCCCTGGACGGATGGGCTGTCATTACCCTCTTCTTCAAGTCCTCAGATATCTCCTTTGCTCTCAGTATTGTTAGTTTCCTCTCTCTTTTATTTAGTGCAGGCCAAACCCTTTCCCAAAGATGTCTCATTTCATTGGTCTGCTTAAATGATTAAATAAGCAGCCAAATGTGTTTCACCCGAGTCTGTTAACTGCTTGACTTAACCAATGCAGCTGGGGATTCTCTTACTTTTGCACATACACTAATTCCATGTTTGATGTAGTTTTTGGGCTACTTAAACAAGTCCCACTAAACAAGTGCATGCAATTGATAAACATATATCTGACATTTCATACATAAAAAGTGGTGATGATAAAATAAGAAAATCATGGTAAAACAACAGAAACATCTAAACTGCTCAAGAGGTTCACATACTTTCAAGAAGCACTGTATATATATAAAAAAGGGGGCCAGGGGATTGACTGACGACCTTGCTCTGGCCTAATGTTTGCTGGTTCCAGTCACGCTAATATTTAGGTTTATTTTTGTCAGTATCCCTGTATTGAAAAATACTAAAGATTTTTTAATTCTCCTTTTTTTGTGAATTGAAAAATATAACATACATTTCCACAACAGCCATTTAAATTCTGAATGTCACTGCTAATTCCCTAACACAAACTCTTTCAGAGCTCCTATTACCATTTGAGTACTGCCCAAAATCATTAATATATTTTAGTTCAGCATTGCAGACAGAGTCTATTGCCTGCCTAACAAAAAAGTATTTCATAAAATATGTTCAGCATGGTAATATTTTCCTCACAATAACATTTGCACTTTCAATCAGCATGTCACCGCCTGCAGAGATAACTGTAATCCTCCATCACTGGGACTCCATCAAATATTTGCATATGCAAGTGGACAATTTTTTGTTTGTTTGTTTTGATTTTGGTTTGTGTGTGTATCAAAGTCGGAGCCTTTGAGTAGTTGTCTCGTCTTCTGTGTTGTGATACTGTGTGTGTCTTGTTTGATGTGTGAGCACGCTGATGTTTGCTCAAGCAGCTGAGCTTCATGGGGTTGCGTCAGTTTAGCAGATTCTCAGGACTAGAGCTGAACAATTAATCCGAAGACAATGATATCCACCCATTCATCCTCAGGGGATTAAATGAGATGTAAAGCATTTCATATACTGTCCAGTGTCATTAATCTTCTCTCTACTGACTGAATGCACTAGCCAACAGTGTGGCACGTTAGTTATCGAAGAGACAAGGCTCATGTGATTTGCTGAAAGGGGAGAGACTGGGGACAGCACTGTCATGAAATCTGAAGTCATAAAAAGTTTGGAGAAACTTCTAAATGAAAACATGTTTTGATAGTCTCAAAAAATAGAATGATCTCTCTAAATCTTGGGCATAATAGACCTAATTAGATAAGATATAAAGACTCCAGTATGTTTTCTGTATGACACAATTCATTCATATGGCAAACTGTGTGACAGAGACAAAGGAGATGTTGGCCATCATACATGCAGTTTGTCCAGTCATAGTACACCAATGTATTCAGTCCAGTGTTTGACAGATTCAACAAACAATTGAAATATTAGTCTTTAAAGTTGCTAACATACTGTACTGACTACTAACAGAACTTGCTGGAAGCCCACATTAACTTTACACAGGATGGTATTACCCTTAAACATTAATAAAACCCCAGTAGATGGAAGAGGAGTTGGTCATGAGGGAGAGCAGCAGGACGCCCATAGATTCATGTCAACTCCTGTTTAAGAGCTCAGTGAAGATAAAGCTCTGCTCCTGAATCATGTGGAAACACAACAGGGAGATCCAAAAGAGCTTGTAGCCAATACATCAGTTCAAAGGGCTGTGTTCCCACAAATAAATAACAATGACCAGCTCCTATCTCGTAAGTGTTATACAGTTAAGATCCAAACTCAGAATCAGCCAGAAATGAAGAGCCAGAGAAATCTGTACAGTGATGATTCATGTAACTCTTTTTTGCGAAGCTTCACCTGAATACCAGGGACATTATAAGCTGACACTTGTGAATACCTTTGACTTTTCCTCCTTCACATGAAGTTTCAAGCAAAATCTCAAAACAACTAAGGAAGGGTTTGTGTGAAATCGGTAGGGAAAAATTCAAAGATTTGAGAAAGGAGATAAAAGATATTTTTACATTTGATAATATACTGCTGATGGGCAGCACAGCGGCATAGTAGTTAGCGCTGTTCCCCACAACAAGAAGGTCAGAAGTTTTGTTCCCGGGACTGGCGTCTTTCTGTGTTGGAGTTGTGTGGAGTGCTTGTGTGGGTTTCCTTCAGGTACTCTGGTTTCCTCCCACCGTCCAAAGACATGCATGTTTGGGTTAATTGGTGACTTTAAATTGTCCGTTGGTCTGAATGTGAGTGTTAGTGGTTGTTTGTCTCTGTCTGTCTCTGTGTGTTGGCCCTGTGATGGACTGGCGACCTGTCCAGGGTGTACCCCGCCCTCGCCCAATGTCAGCTGGGATTGGCTCCAGCACACTCTGCGACCTGAAAACGGATAAGCGGTAGAAGATGAATGAATGAATTTTACTGCTGATATGTATGTGCTTTTAATTAATACTAGCACATCCTCCTTCCCAAAAATGATTTAAGAGAATAAAAACACTTTCAAATTTGCATAGATCTTTATTTTAGTACAATCTATAATTGACATCAATTAAATAAAAAGGAGAAAAACAAGAGCCCCCCCAAAAAAAATTAAATTACAAGAAAATTACACTGCACCATTCATATAGTACAAAAATACGCCTTATTTTAGAGTTATGCCCCATGTAAGATAGTCATTTTTGTACATTATTCATAGATCACAAATCTATAAGGTACTGTTTGCAGCCACAGGCCAGGAACCTCATTGGGAGGCGGCTGGTTGTCTGAGGCTGCTCCTCTAACCACTCCCCATCACAAAGTGTTGTATTTAAACTTAAGCAAGCATGTGCACGCAGATCTGATTCAGCCCTTAAATTAATGGAGATGGGATACATTCGACCTCCTCCCTCCACAGCTGCTGAACATACAAGGTGCTGCCACAGATCTTGAAAAGGGCAAAGGGCAAGGGTGACAAAATGATAACAACAAAACACTTTGAACATGAGTTAAGGGGTCAATGGACTGTGATGACCTGAAAGCAACACTTCTAAACACTAAACAGACAGCACTGAAATGATTGTCTTTGGTTATGCCAAAGATATTTGTCCTATTAACTCCATCAGATTCATGTTAATCACTCCAGACTACATCCTGAGGCAGGACTGATGCAACATCAAGCTCCAGGACATAACTCACTGGAATGAAGACCATGCCTCCATCGTGCCCACCAGTGAGTCTTTTCTTCAGATCAGAGGAGACCAATTGCAATAAGCAGATTTTTTTGCAACCGTCTTGTTACTTTCAACATTTAAAGGCTTCACACAGAACTAATTGTGAAGTGGTTGCCTTATAATTAAACTGAGTTCTGGCACAATTACAGAAATTCTTCTTTTGTAGTGTGTAGTTTCCACCACAGTCTTGCGAGTGACAGGAAAAAAAGGTGGGTGATAATGGTTTTCTGCAGCTGCTCATGCTTTGGAAGCACCAGCTACTTAACGCTGACTGCATTTCAGATTTCTTTAAAAGTTGGACACTTGAAAACACACACAGCTTTGAGATTTTCTGAGTCTATCAAGTTGTAGTGAAAACAACATTGAGTTAATATGAATAAATAATTTTTTGTGCAGTGTGAAACTTATCTGAACACCCAACAATGGTTGTAAGAGGGACGTATTATTCCTTTGTAAGGGAGACTGCAGAATGTATAAGGTCAACTAGAGCATCAATTATACACACTAATTTCATGGTATTGGCCAAAGTCCCAACCGCCCCCTGCAAAAAAAAAAAACAAAAACAAAAACTGACTGAGATGTGAATTCAGAAACTAGAGTTTAGTAACTAACTGACTGACTAACTGAAGCCTAAATGGCAGTAGGCACTAATGTACACCGCAAAAAGTCACACAGCACACTCTCACTATTCTGCAGCCACATTAGCTTGTTCCTTCTGAGAGGCATTTTATCTAAATCCGCATTCTCAGGTTGGTTTCCAGTCTATTTGAGCCAAAATACCATTCACCTGCACCAGCCATTTGATTAGTGTTAAGCTTTGTGGTGCAGGGGGGAGTTTAAGAATACACAATGGGTCTCTTACCTGTATTTTTGGTCGGTATTTGATTTGAAATACTAAATTTTCTGCTGTTGAAATCAGTTTCAACTCTATCTACAATATTAATGAATATGTTTTGTATGGTTGCACACCTTTTGACATGTAAAGCAAAGAAATTATTTGATTGTCAGTGATGGAAACAAAAAGGTCTTAATCCCAGTTGGAGCCATCTGGGTAGAAATTGTCGGGGTAAGGTGAGGCTAAAACATATAGCTTTAACTTTTTTCAGGTTGATTTAGCATTTATCTCTCTGGCTCACAATATTGAGGCACAATTCTTCCATTTTCCATAACTTACCATAATTTTGAAGCTTATGCATGGTTGCCCACAAACATTGATCATTAAAGGCAAAACATTTTAGAAGAGAGGAGTTAAAGGGGACTGCAATTTACACAGCAGCTTTATAGTTTCTGAATTGCATTTTCTTGTTTCTATTCCAATCCTAAACCTTTTCTATGAAGTGTTTTTATATCTGACCTACACACAATTTGACCTCTATAATCAGTTAACAGCTCCTATAACATCACATGAAACCTTGCTGAATGATATGAGAGGTAGATAAAAGGATGAGCAGCTGCAGTTTTGTATGCATGTCATCAACATGACAACCTCTCTCAGCAAGTGACATTATTTTTGTACTGGAAATGAAAAAAAGAGAATAATAATAATAATCTCAGCATACTAGAGAAATTGCTACAGTGGATTAAATCATGAGGTGCATATTTTTGATGAGAGCCCAGGGAGAAAAAAATCTATTTAAAACAATCTTTCCTAAAGGTTTGATTAAAATCTCTCAGAATACAATGTTTAATGCGGTATCATTCAGAGTATAATTAATTGGCAAATTCACTGAAGAGATAATCTGATATTCAGATTAGATGACCACTGGAGGGTGAGTGCAGAAACACTGATGAGATGTGGAGTCAACTCAGAATTTCTACACTACAATGACGATTTGGAAAAGAGATCAGAGACTGAGAGGCACAGAAAGAAAAGGAAACCTACACTTCAGAAGGCAGATTAACATTTATCAGCCATAAATGAACACACACACACACACACACACACACAAACTTTCAGCTGTAATGATATGAAGTGTGTGTAACGTTTGTTTGTAGTGCAAATGTGATCAGACAGAGGAGAAAACCTTGATGTATTGTCATTTATTTCTGCACTGTTAAGGACTGAATCACAGAGAGCTCAACACCAACAGCTGTGAGCTGCTTTCAGAAGCTCTTCTTCCCAACAGTCATATTGTTTTGGGTCCCATCAGGACTTCCGCTGCCTCTGTCTCATTTCCGTGAGGTGAGCACATCAGACATAGAAATTAAATAGTCCTGGAAGTGACTGTGCCTCAGTCCTGGACAAGTAGCCTCTCTGTCTCAGTTTTCTCCTATGAAAAAATATACACTTCTATATCATAGCTGGGAGGTTATGATATTTTGAGAGTTTACAGTTTCCAAACCAGAATTAGTTCAGTACACTGTGAATCCCATAAGTCTGTGGGAAGCTTTTCTAGTTGTGTGACTCACAGGTTTTTCTGCCAGAGCTGAGAGACATCTTTCCAGATTGTGTGTACAATGGGAAAACTAAAGCCCCCATCACACCTAGAACAATAGTAGACTTAAAAACGAGAGTCTACAATAGGAATCCGTTTCTAGTACATATGCATACTGAGCCATTATAAAAAGAGGGGCGACAAAGAGGGTGTGTCCAGGAAACTCTTTAACGGTCTGGTTTCACATCTGATTGTTTATAGATGGGTATTGTTTGTCTGGACATTTCCTCGTCAGTTAGTATGTGTTTGTTATAGAGGGTTATGTAATGTACTTTCAAAATATAAATCACTATGTAAAAGTGGGAATTTTCTGAGCAGATTTTGGATGTTGATGTCACTCAGCGATATTTTCCAAATAGTCCTGATTTCTCGCCTCATAATTTAAAATTTGGTTGTTACCAATTGTTAAAGTACTAAATGTGACAGGACTAGCTTCTCTATAAATATCACTACACTGTTGTACATTTACATACCTCTTGTTCACACATTCATTTGGACGTGTGAACTTGTTTCCATATATAACCACCTACTGTGTACACACACACACACACACACACACACACACACACACACACACTCTCTTTACATTCAGCAATCTCATCTGGCTACTGCACTGAGACTGAAAACAGCAAGAAAGCAAATAATAATCATTTGTTTATGGTAACAAAGCAGCTGGAGCTGGGGGGAAAAATGGACTCGGCACAGACACACTCTGTTAGTGATTGAGGGCAAGAGGAGGGAGAGGTTTAATAGAAATGCGGTGATGTGTGAATAAACCAAAGCTTGGCCATCCTGAGCTCTTAGAGACAGCAGCTTCTCATCAGGTCTCCCACACCAGAGTGCAAGACAAGATCCTGCAGCATAACTTAGATGAAAACCCAGTAAGACAGAGATAGTGAAAAAGGGATGAGCAATAAAAACAGAAAAGACTCTGAAAGGACAGCTACCGTAGCCCAAAATAATCAGACAAATGGAACTGAGAGAATTTTAAAAGCAGAAGAGAAGGAAGGATGTGGGGGAGGCATTAAAGAGCACTTTGTGTTTTGATAAAGGCAGTCCTCTCATTTTGGACGTCAAACTCTTCGTTATCAGAGTCTGTATTTACCCCGTCATCCCCCCATACTGTCGGGATGCCACGGTACGATACCACCCTCTTTCCCCCAAGGCTGAAACTGCCCCCAAGACCACCACCAGCCTCTAAAGAGGGTAGCTTGATGAGTGCGCCTGAGCGCAGCTGCAGCAGCAAGAAGACCCCAGCAAAGGTGGCAATGATGGCGATGCAGCTTAGCACAGCAATAGTGATAGGCAGCTGGGAACTGAGCTCGAGCTGCAACCCCGGGTTCCCCTGGCCCACCATGAAGCTGTCAGGTGACTCCCGCATGTACTGGTTGAGGTGGACACAGGTGCCAGAGATGGGATCCAGGGAACTGTGAGGGGGGCAGGACAGGCAGGCCTGAGAACTCAAGCTGCTGCAGGTCAGGCATGGTGGCAGGCAGGGCAGGCAAGCTTGGACGGAAGCTGGAGATATGGAGTTTCCCACTGTGTAGTTGAGTGGCTGGGAGCCCACTGAGAAACCTGGTGGACATTCTTTCACACAGTGCTGCTGAAAGAGGTAGTAGCTGGCATGGCACTCTGTAACACAGAGAGAGAAACAAAAATCAAGAGCCACATTTTTACCTTTTATTCCTTAGAATCAGAGAATGAGGAATCACTCAAAGACTTTAAGGCCTCAGAGAGTTAAGTGCTGAAGAATTACATGTCTGGCATGTCTGTGTTTATTCATCCACGGGGTTGTAGTAGGACAAAGTTTCAGGCAATTTTACTTCCAAGTCACCACTGGCACTTTTGATAGTTCCTCTTTTGCTTACTGACAAAACTGATGATGTGAGAAAAGACCCATTTCCATATGTGGGTGGTCCAGATGCAGACCACTGCCTTTGATGGCAATTAAAAGACCTTTGGTGATGGAGGTTAACAGCTACAAACAGGAGTGTGAACCGACAGATGAAAGAAATCTGATTTACTATGGGGTCTTGTCAACTCATTTAAAAACTGGGGGAATAGGCATTCTGACCTCCAAGCTAGATAGAACTGTGGGATAGATGATAACCAAAACCAGGATGATTACATTTTTCTCCCCAACTAATGATTCTGAATGGGATTTTTTCCATCAGTGTGTAGGTACCTCTGACAGCCTGTAGGTGTCAGGCTGTCACTAATTCAGACAACATGGGGAACTTAACACTGTGTCCCAATCAGTCTTTGGTATCTTTAGACTTTGCCTTCGGCAGTATTTAGATGTGGTAAGTGAAAGAAGGTTAGACAATCATTAAATATAGATCATAATAAGGAACCTCAAAATTTTTTTACTTTGATCTCATCAGATGTTAGATCTATATTTAAAATTGATACTAATGCTAAGGAGACGGGAAATATTAAGTTTCAAGAAGCCAATTTGTATGACTTTCAAATAAATCAGCCCATAGTAGACATAGAGTCATGTGACTGATAGAGCTGAGAACATACAGGATAGTATTTAATGATCTTCATCCTTCGCTATTTGTGCTTTTTCACATTCATCCATGCATCTTCTACCACTCATCCATTTCCGGGTGGCAGGGGGTGCTGGAGCCAATCCCACTGGGTGAGGGCGGGGTACACCCTGGACAGGTCGCCAGTCCATCACAGGGCCACAAACAGAGACAGACAGAGACCAACAACCACTCACACTCACACTCAGACCTACGGACAATTTAGAGTCACCAATTAACCCAAACATGATGTCTTTGGACAGTGGGAGGAAACTGGAGTACCCAGAGGAAACGAATACAGGCATGGGGAGAACATACAGACTTCACATAGAAAGACCCAAGCCCTGGGGATCAAACCCACAAACTTCTTGTTGTGGGGCAACAGTGCTAACCACTATGCTGCCGTGCTGCCCAGTTTTTCCACATATGACACTGCAATACGATTAAGTGATAATGCTACCAATTCCTCAGCTACTGCAACACTAACATTCAGGAAACAAATATCAGTCTTACCGATGCATATCTGTCTTAGGTCCAGGGTCTTACAGCTGTCACTGTGAGCCTGAGGCTTGTCAGAGGAGTTGGAGGTGGATGAGCTAGTGCCATACAGCACCAGAGTGAACTGGGTCAGAGTACCTGAGAGGAAAGATTGAGATGAAAATAAAGATCTGAAATTAACCAGAGCAAAAAAGTAAGCCTGTCAAAATTAGTAAGGCTCCAGAACTCCCTTGGGTAAATTTGGTAAAACTATCCTCTACTCATTGCAGACACTGAGACGTTCAGCATATAATGGCACTTAGTGACTGTGGGATTTGGAGACTTCATGATAACACTGAGTTAATATGAGTGTCAAAGATCCTTTCAGTATACGACCTTTTGAGAAGTTCTGCTTTATTAAATCACCTCTTACTGTGGAGGGAAGTGCGAAACATTTATCTACATCTAGTTTTTGGATTTTTCTTGGATCTTCGTTGTGGGTGGACCTGCTGCATGTAGATGCATACAGTTGCAGGTGGATGATCCAAGGGCGGACCAAGATCCAGGCACATTTGGACTGTGGATATAAAAGCCACTAAGTCTCTTCCTGAAACTTGGTCTTAATGCTGGACTCAGATTAAAACATAACTTAGATAACATTCAATCCTTCTTAGAAGTGATCATTTCATGCTGTCTTAAAGGCCATCGGTTTAAGAAGCATGCAACATAAACACAACACTCCAGCTTAAATCCAACTTTCAATCCACTTTCGTTGCAAGTAATACCCCTCTCTGCTTCTGCTGTGCTTCTCAGTTATACCTCAAGTGTCGCTATGAAATGACGCAGAAGAAAAATCTTTCTGTAAAATGTGTATACCAACAGATATCTCCAGCAAGTAACTTTCCTCCTGTTTTAGAGTGATGAGAACAGAAATGAGAATCTATCATGTACAAATTATGTATACCTCATACAAGTTTTAAACAATTGCACTCAGTAAATCTGCTCCAAAAAGCAAAATGGAATCAATTTCCAATCAAATACACACCTACACCAAATCTCTTTCTACAACACCATATCATAATTTTCCAGTAGTCAACTCAATTCTGCCAATAAATTTATTTAGACCATCACACCCACAGCGACACATGGTGATAGCAACTTATCTGGATAACAGAGCAGATAAAATCTTTTCCAAGGAGCCAGAAATAAATTGCCATAGATTACGTGATTTAAGTTGTATGCTTTAATTTGACCCTTTTAGTCCATATTTTTTCACTTTTTGTAAAATCAAATGTACTGAATTAAAGGATTTAAGTTCCTGTTTTTTTACATTGGGTGTACTGCCAACTATCAGAAGATTAAATACTAAGGAACTTCCTTGTCTGATGTCAAGGCAAATTTATGGATGTTTATTTGCTGTGGTACTGTAATATCTTATTACATCCACATTTGACTGAGTCGTGACTCAGATTCTTGACAAAGAAATTGACTCTGATGTGATATCTGATGTGAGTAAGCAGCTATCAGTCCAGTTTAGTTTATTGGGGACCCCTGATATAGAGTATAGAGGCAATTCCTTTAGATTACTGGTGAAACAATTAATTGATAAATTGATTAACAGAGAAAATAAAAGATAAAAAGAAGTTAAAAGATGCTTTACCATAGTCACTTGCACCAGCAACATTCTCAATCTCCATCGTCCACTTCCCTGTGGGGTTCTCATCCCAAGAATGGGTAGTCATGAAAGCCCAGTCATTAAAACCCTCTGATGAGTAGTCATGGGGCCTGCAGGAAAACAAGCAAGTTGTGTAAGCAGTCTGTACCTACCGTCAGTTCCTGTACATTTGCATGTCTGTGTTGTTTGTACCTGGGGTGGAGCAATGTGGAGCGTGTGCCAGCAGGACTAATGAGGTGGATAGCCAGGTTTCCCCTCCGGTTGTACGACAGCGTGAGCCGGGCTTGAACATGCTCTAATGAGGTCACATGACTGTCTGTCCCAATGCAGGCGTCCACACTCATGTTAATTGATAAATGGCCGCCAATATTTCTGTCAAATGTGAGAAATGACACATATACGAAGACAGCTCTGAGCTCTGGATAAGCTGCCTTCAAGATAGCTGTATAAGTGGCATTTTGCTTCTGACCAGTGTGTGAGTTAGTGAAGGGTGAACAGTTTGTTGCTTGAACTAAAAGAATGTCTCACAACTTGTAGTGCCAGTGTCCTCTGTGGAAATAAAGCAACCACCTCTATTTACCCCATCCCCCAACCCCACAAATCCGCTTAGGAGATTACACGCATCTACAACAATTCTGACAACGAAGAAGGTTTTAGTAACACTGAGGTGCCCAAATTATAGGCATATGTCATTTTAAGACACACTCCCTTCGTCTATTTCTAATTTTTCATGACACACTACATAAACGACCTCTGAAGCAGCCTCACATGGTAAAGTCAAATATGAATTCACAACACTATTCCAATGAGTCCTACAGCAACACAGCATTTCACTATTTCCATGTTTAGACTACTCGAATATGTATTTTGCGGGGATTCTGGGTAGATTCAAAACACATAGGAGGAAGAAATGTAAATTTATACAAATGGCTGCTGAAGCTTATTTATCTTTGCCAGTTGACCACTAGAGCAGGCACCGTATCAGTTTTTCTCAGACACACACACAGAAAGACTAAGGGAGGGACATGTTGCAAAGTTAAAACCTGTACTTCAATCACTGTGGGGAAAAAAAAAATTCATCCAATACATGAGGTTAACTGATGTATAAAGAAAGATGACAACTGTGCCCTTTATGCATAATAAATAATCGTTTTTTTGCAATAATATTTAAGTAGCAGAAAAATGTGAGTAAACAGTAAACTGCCTGTAAAATAATTACATTCTGAACAACTAAAACCCAACACTAGCTGAAAGACAAAGATACTAACGTTATTGTATTCAGTTGTGTTGTGCTATAATTTACTTCTACCTTGCATTTAGGAGCTACCAATCACATAAATTTCATATAGTGAAATTTTATATTTGTGAAAGGGTTTTTAAAATGAATCAGTTTATAATAAGAGTCATAGGGGAGACACAAATGTGTGTAAAGCTTTTCAAAAAATAATACTGGGGACTTGCCAAGACAGAAGATCCATCATCCATTTTGGAGAGAGTTTTACAGAGAAATGTAGTGTGTCTCTGAATCACAAATCACTTTTAGAAGAGCTATGTCAGTTCTTGCTGTGTTAGTTGAATTTGCAGTGATATAATATTTTATAGCCCTGGCAAAAATAAGCATTAACTGGTAAATCCTCTATCATATTGGAAAACTTGGATGTATTTTAAACAAAAGCTGTCAGTTCATTCATTCAGTCGGTCACACACTTACATAGGGATTTCTACAACAACGTCATGCTTTGAGGCACAGTCCATTTTCAGAAGTAAACACAATGCTTGTCTCACAGATAAAATGCAAATCACAGAACTGCACTCTTCTATCAGACAGAAATTCCCAGACAAGTCTGTGTATAGACAGCGTATCACTCGCAACCTTTTTTTTTTAATCATTGCATTGCTACACAAGTCCAAGCAAACGACCAAACATCCTTGTAACTCTGATCATAAGGATAATGAACTAGCACTGTGTGAATATCACAGTTTATGTAAAACTTGTATGAATTTCTTCACAGAAATGGCTCCTTTTTGAGAAGACTGTCATGATTTTGTTAGAGGTAATGACTGAATGTAAGTAGGAAAGACACTGAAGCCCTCTCAGCTTACTTATTTCAAGTCACTCCAGATAAGTGAATCAGCTTAACACCTAAATTGAATAAATTGAATAACCTTCTTTGACTGCTGCACCCAGACGCTCAACCATCTGCTCTGAGAATCTCATAGCTGCAGTAAAAGAGAGAATAACCTCAGACCCAGTAAGCGAAGTGACAGGGAGCGCATAATGATTTGCAGAAGTCTGACTGTGCTCAGAATTTTACAATAGGAGAAAGAGATATAAAACGGCTGAGCGGAAATATTGAGTCTTAACAATAAAAATATCTTGTTTGATCACACTGATTTTGCTCATCCCTGATTAAACTCTTTATAATTTTTCCTATACATGCTTATTATACAGTTATTCTCCATACTGCACTGTCAACAGCCAGAGGGATTATGCTTATGGTAGTCCATCTGTCCCATTAATCACGGATACGATATCGCCATTACTCTTTGAAGAAATTCAAACTTGATTTTTGGGCAGGTGGCATTAATTAAATACACTGTTTATCTGAAACAGTGAATGTCATCTTGATCAAACAATACATTTTTCCTCTTTGCTGACAAAAAAGGGAACAAAAGTAGCTGGTCTTTTTGAACATGAGACCACACTGAGAGCATATAAGAGAAGAATTATGTAACTAAGCTACACTTGTAGTGGCAGCTTTGAATGAAAGGACCAACATTAATACTACAAAGTAGTTTAAGATTAGACTATGACTGGACTAGATGGATTAGATTTTTTTTTTTTAAATGTGACAGCTGGAACACATTTTAACAACCAGAGTTTTGAATTAAATTCACTCTGTGCATGTGTAGTGTACCAACCTTGGCTCACAGACCATGGGGATCACACATTTCCTCTGTGGCTTAACGCTGGTCCAGGTCTTTGCCAGTGACACAATTGCCCTGGCATCAAGTAGGCCATATCCATATGAATGGCTAACTGTAAAAGCCCAAAAAGAAAAGGGAAGGATTTCACACATATGAATGGTGGCTCACTGTAAGCAGCATCGTCCATTTCCCAGCGCCAACTTTATAGATGAGCTAGACTCTGGATCCCACTTGAAGCTTTCTTCTCTTCCCAATCTTACTGCCTTGCATTTCTAATGACAGTGTGGCTTATTATATGCAAGATCAATGAGCCTCAAAGGCATCTGCAACTGCAGAGGGCAAAAGAGCTCTTTGAACAACTTGGTCTACCTTTGCGTCCTACTCCATTGGTTCTCCAGTCATTGGTGAGCAGGTGAGCAGGGTGAGAAGTTCGCACAACCAGATGTTGCATATCCCTCCAGGTCAAGTTTTTACTTCAACACGTGTATATGCAAGCACACAGAGAGAGAGAGAGAGACACACACAAATTGTAAGACTCAAACAGATGCCTCTCTTAATATATCCTGTAGTCTTTACTGGCATGTGGACAGCTGATTAAATAAAGAATACAATGAAATATCACGTGTCACATTCTTTACTAATTTACACAGTCTCTAAGGCAAACGTATTTGAAGTGAGTTTCTGCCTTTTGCCAAATTGTACTGTGTGGAGAGAACCTGAAATGGAAATTTTTCCGCTTGCTGCAGTGTCAGGTTAAATTAATAAATCAGAAATTAAAGGGCTAGAGAGGGTCACAGATAGGTTTGTTTCCATGCTGTTATTAACTATATCACTAAATTCAGAAATTTTATTGTGGATTTAATAAAGCGTGGATTTTTATTTAGCAACGTCACTCATTCTTTCTCCATACAAATCTATTCCTAATTACAAATCTTTTTTATTACTTTACTGTTTTGTCCCTAGACTAATTACTCATTTTCAAGACTATTGTGACATTCATGCTAGTCCCTCCATTAGTGCTGCATGATTGCATAAGAATGATTAGTGCTTACATCAAACTAAGCCAATTGTAAAGACACAGTTGAAGTCTGATGGAGGGGTTAAAAGTAATTCACAAAAAATGGGCAATCAAGCTGAATTCATGCACAGACAGACAGTGTTGTCAGTTGAAGCTTGATTTTAATACAAAATTATAATCAAGTTTCCAAAAGTCTGTGCAAAAAATAGGACCTGTTCACACTAAATTACCAATTTGCAGTTGGGAAACTTTTACCCGCATGCTAGAAACTGATAACAAACGGGCATTAATTCAAACTACCTGGGCTCTCTGAATATGTGAGTGTCTAAGTACCTTCTCAAAATGGCCAATTTTTCTGTGGAATAATTACCACAGAATCTAATCATGAGTTTGTTTCTGTGCAAATTATGTTTTTAATGCTTCACTTTCAAACAAGATTAACTGGTTTTAATCAACAAAAGTCAGGAAAACATGCAGGTAGGGAAGGATAGAATGAGGCTACACAGCTGAAGAGAATTGCAAAAATTCATAAAACTCACAGCAAAAAGGTGATAAGCACTTACTTGGCCTCAAGGGCAAGAGCAATGATCCCAGCAGCCAATGGGGCAGAGGCAGAGGTCCCAGTGTGGGAATCTGTGCATTTTGATTTCAGGTCTGTAGTCACCTATGGGAGATGAACAGAGTGGGCTTGAATAAAGAGCTCAGAGAAAAACTGATGAAGTGGAAAAATGGTCTTGAAAGACAGAGGACTTGTGTTTCACTTGTTTTGATAGAAGATGATGATAGAAGAACAGAAAACTGTTCTTCTATCATCATCTCATTTATATTTTATGGTAGAGGAAATCACCCAATGCTTTAAGAAAAGGAAACTTAAGAGCATACAGTCCACAGCATGACTCCCTGGACTGGCTAGCTACTGTAGAAATTCAAAGGAGGGAAATCAAATAACTTTTTCTCTCAAAAGCTCCTGCTGAAGCATTCCTAAGTAAGGCTCAGCTGAGATCTCATCAGTGACCCACAGCACAGGGTTAGGCTTGTACTGGGCAGATCCTAGGTGTGAATTTCTGCAGTGGGATGAAAATAAAGCAAAGTGTTGTAGAACAAGAATGTTTCTACTCAGGAGGGATAAAGGTTAAAAATTGTGAATCACACAAAGCCCCCAGTCTCCTACTGTATTTCTAAAGGGGAGGTCAGTCTATGCAATTGGATGTGAGTCAAAAGCTGTTGAAAAATCAATAATTTGTTCAATGTGCTGACCAGTGCAGAGCTACCAAAAAATTATCTAACAGCCATTTAACAGAATAATAAAGGCACCAGCAGAACTGACTACAGTACATTGTTCAATTATGCATTCAGGATTGTTCCATATCCACCTTATTTTGAATTGAAAGTCAGATAAAAAAAAAAGAAAAATCCTTAAAAAGGTATTAAGATATTAGCTACTGAGTAGGTCCCACCCTCCTCTCTCTGTGACTCCATCCCTGCGTCCGCAGGTTCATGAGTGACAGCAGAATTAAATGAGTACAGCACTGAAGTATTAAGGGACCAGCCACATGTCACAGAGATGTCATAAGCTGTCTGTCCAGTCTGGTGTGTGTGTGTGTCTGTGTGTGTGTGTGTGTGTGTGTGTGTGTGCATTGGAGAAAAACAGAGAGAGCAAGAGATTATTCAACAGCAACACATTGCCAGATGGACTTTCAGCTGCTGACAATTCATAATAATTTTAATGAGCCAAGACTGAATGAATGGAGCACAAGATGATTTAAGAAAGGGAGGAAAGAATGAAAAAGTCATGTGGTTATATATTAAACCTGCAGAGCTAAATACGTAATACACATAGCTTATACACATATACATATATATATATATATAGAGAGAGAGAGAGAGAGAGAGCTAAATACATTTTTCAGTTAAATGTCTAGCCATTCAAAACAAAATTTATTGGCATCCACTGAAAACTGAGAAATCAATTATTTATTTAACAAAATCAAAATTCCAAGTTTTATATTCTCAAATGCAAAGATTTTCTGGTTTTCTTACTCTGGTGTGATAAAAACTTAAAATCCTTGCACTGGGATTTTACTTTTGGCAGACTAAAACAATCAATATATCCAAGAAATTAATTGACATGCAAAATAAATATAAATCCATTTCATATACGGTATGGTTAGAAATAAAAAGGGAAAAATGCAATGAATCAAAACATTTCCAACCATTCGTTATGTTATATTCATCATTTAAAAATCAACTCATTATCTAGGGCAGCTATTCAGTGGAATTCAATACGAGCATTTCACTAATGTCCACTGAACTAGATTAGTTTAGTTCATTGAAGTTCAACATTTCAGTGGCTGTGGTTCAACTTAATTTCACTAAGGATATAAATCATCAGAAAATGTACCATAAGCAATTAAGTAGAGACTGAGTGTGAATGCCAATAGTTTGTGTGAGGGGAAACAAAGAGAGGCAGAGAAAGCAGAAAGATGCTAGATACAACTCACTATCTGTTTCTCGTTGAGGTTCCCTGAACTGTAGGTGGTGGCGAGGGTGGAGGAGCAAGCCTCACTGTACCAGGGGACGTTGCCATTTTGGGTGGAACTACTGATGGACAAGGTGTAGATGCTGTTGGTGTAGCCGTCGCAGTTACAGCTGTCCTTCTCCCGACCTCCATTCCCAGAAGCCCACACAAAGATTGAGCCCAAACCACCACGACCCTGGAAAACGTATGGTACATTCAGACAAGCAGAAAAGGAGACAACCACAGACCCTTTCAGTCATTTTTGCTTTACACCACCACTATCCAAAAAAAGAACAAAATCTCAATCGACAATAACGGGAATCTCAATTATGGGAGGGCAAATTAATTTCAAGGCTCATTTAAAAAGGGACCCATTAAACCCAGCATACATCATAGAGACCAGGGTGACCATTCAGTAAATTAAAAACAGCTAAATATTGCATGACAGCAATGCAATACAAAAAGCCACTATATGACAACCGCTTACTGGAATGAATCAACCAAAATGTCAGCCCTTGAAGTGTAATAATTTTCACCCAAGAGCCACTTTGCTGGATTGAGTGGCACTATGTCTCTGTACATTGATCCAACCCAGCTATGCACCACCCACAAGACCATCTGAAAGTACTGTCACTGTGGCAATTATCTTAGCAGTCAGTGCCAGCACTTTCAATCAGCTTTATGGTACATGTTTTGAATTTTGCTGTTCTGTAACAAGAGTTAGCTTCATGGGTGAGGTTATTCATGGAGTGGAGCTGTGAAAGCCCAGGGTATGATCTGTCTGATCTGTATGCTTATTCATCTGTTCACTTGTTCATTTTACATATGAGATATAGTCCCAAATTGACACATGCATTAAAACAAGTCCAGCAACCAAAAACAGGACTGATTACAAGACAGTGTGGTGCCATTTTGGTTACTATTCACATTTTCATGTTGTTAGATGCAGTCAGGCTAGGTTTCATAATTACCCCCTTATAAGCTCTGATACATGAATAAGTTAGGCATCTGTCTGTAAGCCTTTGATTAGAAATGTTTGTACTTTAAGCTTCAGACTGGATTTTTTTTTCTTGCTCTCTTCAAGAGAAACACTTCATTGACAGTTGAAAAGACCGCATGCCAACTAAATTGCGCAGAGATAAAGGATGAGCTGGCAGATTAACAAGTACTATTGAACTAATGATGGTTAAAAAAAAAATAATAATAAAATACATATTTTTTGTCAATTTTGCTTCTATTCATTTTCAGAGATTTTTCTCCCTGGTGGCTTTTAGAGTACATTTCTTTACATTCATAATTGTCGGGGTCAAAAATGTCTTTGTTCTTGCCACTTGTGTCCTCTCACGCTTGAACAGTTCAATTAAAAACTGCTGAAAGGAAGCCACACACAGACAGTGAATAATTTCTGTCCCACACAAACAGTCGCATACACATGCACACACACCTCTGTAACGCCATGCAGAAAGGCTTCTTTGGCGAGTTTGGCAGGTCCGTCAACGGTCTTGCCATCATCCTCTGGGCCCCAGCTGGCACTGTAGATGTCAATGTGTTGTGGATTCAGACTGAGTGACTGGGCCTCCACCATGTCAGTCACTTCACCATCCAGCATACGCACACCTGCAGCCATGTTCCCAAACGCCAATGTACAAACATAACAGATGACAGAAAAAGACATGTTTTCTTAGAGCTTTCATTTCATTTTTTAAAGTTTATATGATATTGAATACCTAATGAACCGCTTCAATGTGAAACTCAGAGACTGAAATCAACTTAGCCTAAGAGTAGGGAAAAGGCAAGTGATGCATATTTCATTTAAAATATTTAAATATATTTAATATAATGTCTAAATACAAAAAGGTATAATTTTATCTTATCAATCTTGTTGTTAGTTGAGACTTCTCATGTTAATCTAGTATAAGTTATATTAGGTATGCTGTATATAGTATATCACAACTGAACCCCTGTAGGCAACAGATTTTGACAAAAATATGTGAAATTATGATATGAAAATAATACCTCTGGTTTTGCTCTGTTGATTCTGCTTCTCTTTTTTTAAACCATTATGATTCCAACGATGTTACACGCATACAACATATAATGCAGTGTTAAATGGAGTCTTTTTACCATCAAATACAACAATGAAACAGACACTTCTGCAGCTGATGTTAATCTTGCAGGATCTCTTTCCTTTAGATTGCAGCTCAGAGCTGTGGTTCATATCGTTGTTGCTCTGTAGTTTCACCTGTTCAGCAGGGATTCATGTGTGTAGAGATTCAGCACTGCTGTTGTGCTATTTGATTTGCACAGTTACACACTTGTTTACAATGCTGCAAAGTGTCTGTGTATTTTTGCAACACATGCTGCTGGTTTTCACTATTTGTTCATCTGCTCTTACATTATTAAATCAAGCATAATCTCTATTGATTTGCTTTGCCACTCGAGTTGGTTTTAAAAAAAAAATTATAATTAAAATGTAAAACATGAAATGGAATGGGATCAATTAAACTGCCTCCTTGTGTGTGAACCAAATTTTTGGGAGAAAATTCTGTTAAAAAAGAAAAAAGATAGCATTAGTTGTCCTCCTCTACATCCCTGGGTGAAATTGGTGCAGACTCCTGTTCTTTTAAGAGCGGTGAACAACTCAGTCACTGTTCAATGGCAGGCTTCAACTAAGGCTCATTCATAAGGTAAATCAAAAGTGATTATAGGTAGAGTGCTATGCCAGAAATAAAACATACAGCGAACACAGACAAAATAATGCTGAGTGTGTATAGAGACAGTGAGCTGTTCTGACCAATTATTTCTGCTTTAATTCAGATACTTTTCCTGCCTAAGAGTTCTTCCTCCCTCTGAAAAGTTTTTCAAAAGAAGGGTGAGAAATCAGACACAATGAAAACAAATTTATTTCCCCTCCGCTGAAGCAGTGCAGGTCAAATTACTCCGTGCTGCAATATATGGGTTAAAGTAACCAAACATCAGGCACGTCTTTGCAGTCCTCCAAAGGCATCAAATAAGCCCTGAACTGTTTTCACAGCAGCCTGAACCTCTGTCCTCTTCTGAAAGGGTCATGTGAGTCACTGAAGAGAGTATCAATCAGTTGTTTTTTACATTTGCCATATCCTTTAGTAATAAAATAAAAAATATTGTCAAATAGGATATGTTAGCTTTACGCAAAGGCCAATCTTCATTGTTAAATCAGAGACATGAAACCATTAACAATCTTCTTATTCAGCTCTCATGAAGAAAGCAAATACACTTAACCTAAACTTTGAACTTGTTAAGTAAAACAAGCCAAAGTTGGGAAGTGAGGGAGGATAAGTAAAAAAGAAGTGAAATAAACATCTGTTTGGTTTACAGAGACAGTAGCTCTGAGCAGACAAATGCTGCAACCTTGTGTTTAATTTATTGTACTTTTGCTGGAACTATGAATATTTTCAATTTAACAGTGGTATTACCTTTACACAAACTTATGCATACTGAAATATTTGAGCCAGCCCATCTGTGATAGGAAATACCTTGGAGATATTTCATAGGAGAGTCTCCTGGGTGAATAATGAGCTTCAGTTCTCTATGCTGCATTGGGGCAGGTGATCTTATGCAGGAGTCAAAGATGCTTGTGCACTCTGCCTTTTCAATATATACTCCCTCACCACCAAAATCAGTATATTTGCCCTGCTGCTTTGATTTTAAAAAGACTGTGGGTTTCTGCTTGTCATGCTTCCAGCTATTGTATGATAGGCAAAATCTGTGCTCTCTTGTGTTTTTATGCTGTGTATGCATTAGTTTAATGTTAAGTGAATTACAAGGTCTCCGAACCCGTTGCCAGGGAAAACTTACAAACCCAACACTTGTAAATTCTGATCAATGTCAGTGAAGTGTGTCTGAGATCTAGCACTGCCTTGAGTGACATTCGAGTGAGACTTCTTCGACCACTGAAATTCTTGGTAGTTTATGAACTTTGTTTTAGTTGTAGTTTCACGTTGTAGTGATGGAAAAGAGGATTATGCAGCACTCACAGAGATACACACAGGCTTTGCTTGCATTTGCTTGTGGTGGAAGTTGAGTTGAATTCAACTTTACAACCAGTAGCAGAGGTGCCAGTCCATTAAGTCCTGTTTACCCAAATGTTCCAGCACAGGTGCTTGCTGAACCGAGTGCAATAGGCATATGTCTAGTTTGATATTCAACAAAAGGTCATTATCATTTCAGTGGGGGATCACCCTGACCGCTGTGATCTATTTATCCATTTTCCAGGACACAAAATTAAAAAATTAAAAAAATCAAGCCCGGAAAGACGTAGCAGTTGGTGAATCTGGTTTGTGTTTGTCTAGTCTTGGGGTTTATTTCTTCTGTACTTCTCTTTATGATTTCCTTGGCAGCTAGCAGGGTGCACTATAGCACAAAAAGCACTGCACTAACTGGTTACAGTGTTTGTTTTGACCAGGAAATTGAGTGTTGAGGCAGGAACAGTTGTGCCAAGCACAGGGATCTGGCACAACCACAATAAAGCATCAACACAATGCATGCTTATGAGTGTTCTGATTAGCGTGGATAAAAGCCCATTAGATTTTACATATCAGCCATGACCACATACATCCTACTGCTTATGTTTGAAAAGCTGAATGCCATGTGGTGGATTCCCAATTGCCATCTGGAATGGTAATAGAGAGTTATGGCACTATTCTGACACGGTTCAAACTTTATTTCAACTGAAAGTATGCTTGAGGCTACTGAAAGGAGCAAAGGGGTAAAAAGCTGGACAAGGCACTCTGATCAGACTCAAAGTATATCACTCCCTCAGCAAAGGAACAAGAAACAAGTAATTACAAATTGTTTTGTACACAAATATTTAGCACTGTGAAAAAAAAAACTAACTTAAAATCTTCAATGTTGGAATCACGCTGAAAAAAAAATTTAAAATAAAAATAATACACTGTAAATTTATAAAATATATATTTATGCACCACTGAAGCTTCTTTGAAGAATGGGGGAAAAAAACCCAAAACGGTTCCTCTCTGTAGGCAAAGCAAAAGAACTCATCCGTGCAGAAAGCCTTTTCTTTTTAAGAACAAACCAATTAATATATTTTAATATAATATTTAATATAATATAATATAATATTTTACTACTCAAAACTTTTGTATATTCTGAGAAATAGTTTGTTTGTGCCTTTCAACATAAACTGTTCATTTTGTCTCGCAATTCTCTGTCTCAAAAACTGAGAAGTCTTCTTTTAGGCCATTTTTTATTCCTATAATGTTCAACAGTCCATGTCCAAAATCCAAATTACTCTATTACCACAACATTTATCTGGTTTATAATTTATATATTTAATCAAAGTAGGGGAAGATCAAAGCGTACAACACTCTGCATACACGTAATGGTGGCGACAGACACTGGGTGATGAAATTTCATTGGCCAGAGCGACACCATCAATGCATCACGCGGCTGACATAACAAAAGTTCAGCAAAGGGACCTGACAATGTTTTCTTATAATTTCACTCCAGTCCATTAGAGGAAGGGGTTCAAAAAACAAATCTTAGAGTGGGTGTTATGCCTTATATAAACTATAAAGACAAACTTTGGGCAGGGGCTCTGTCTCCTTTCTCACTTCTTCATAGACTCCAGCGGTACAGTACAACCAGATTTCTCTAGACTCATTGAGTTACATCTGTATAATCTATACATGTACATATATAGGTTTTATATGTGCATGTATAAAGCTGTTCCCTAAATCACAGTTTTTGTTGAGACAATGTCAGAGACATGTTCATTCAACTTTTTGTGTTTGTTGGAGTATAGTTGGTTTTGTACAGAATCTACTTATGAAAGTAGTAGTAGTTTTTTTACAAATTAATAGTAGATACTTTAGGAGACAGAATATTAGAGGGAACACACATCAGCCATTTTCGTTCAAGTTTTGTGCAAGATGAGAACAGTAACATTACAATGATACCATTTGTCTAAAAGCTAAAGCATTACACCAATTTGGAAACTGCACATCACTGGGCTTTTTAAAGAATGTTTCCACATGCAAAACCAATACACTAACAACCTAACAGCAGTCCACAACACAACCATGTAGCAGATTCAATGGCATGCTGTGCCTGGGAAATGGACTGAAAATAAAATTGTCTCTGAAAAGTATTTGAGCTATTCTGGCAATCATCACAGAAAACAGAGATTGAAATAAAGTTTGCATATGTCACATTAAATCAGTAATTCCTATTTTTGTTTGGCCGTACCTCCAATCTTGGCATTGTAGGCCACACCAACTCCACAGATCCCATTGTTGGCTACTGCTGCCACCTCTCCTGCACATCGTGTTCCATGCCTAAAAGGAAAGAGGGGACAGTTTAGGAAAATATCTCATTTTCCTCATTTGTCAATTTCATTTACCTGATGAGACATTCTCCTATACATGCAGTCGACATATTAACAGAAAAACAAGGGGTCAGTGAGTGGTTTGATAATAATGTGAATCTTATGATGGAATCACAGTGATCAAACCTCAATCCAATGTTATCAGAGATTTTTGACTGGCATGTTAGGTAGTATTGAAACTCAATCATTCAAAACCAAATGAGGGAATATCTTTTGGAGAAATGGTGTTCATCCCTCCAGTAGAATTCAGTTAATCGCAGAAAGTTATTGTGAACAAAGACCTTGCTATGTCTTCAAGTCTTTCTAAATTTCACATTTTTTTCCTTTAAAATTGTATCCATTTATATATACATCCACAGTTGGTACACTTGTCCAACAATGCTGGCTTGTGAAAGACTGTGTTCCTACCTTTCAGTACCATATTTGACCTGCAGACTGAAACAAAACAAACCCAAGGACACAGGTTCTTGGCTTGGATTATTTTAAATAAATCTAGATTCCCATTTATCCAGAGGAACATTCATTAATGTACATTATCTTCTGCCTTCTAACACTAGTATCCTTGGAGTTCCCAGAAAAGTTTACAAAGACAACATAATGTCATTGTACAGATGAGAAAATGGTGAACTTGGTTCATTATTTTTCACAATGGGCCTTTCATTAAGCCTAAGCCTCTGCATTAAAATGAAGCTGCAGTACTGCAGTGTGGAGAACCAATAACTCTCTACAGACAGGCTGATCATCATATTCCTGTCTGATGCATTTCCTTGGTCAGCCAGATGGATATGCCCTTCAAACTGGCAAAATCCCCCCTGGATTGCTATCATTCCCAGCACAGGAATGCTGGAGCCTGGACAACACTGTGCAATGTCCAGAGACAGTGGACATAAACTTTTGACAGCACTATCAACATGAACCCACTTTTATTATAACACGTTGGGTAGGAAGTGAGAGCAGAAAAACGGAAATCAAAACACAACATCCCCAGTGAACAGCCTGTCATGACACAACAGACTCTCTTACACCTGGTGATGAGCACAAAATAATCATCTCTGTCAGCCTGGTCAGTCACAATATCTAGTGAACTAACCACAGATGCAATCTAATTATGAGTGAAACACTGTGATATGATCACAGGGTGGGAGATGGCACCCTAATTTGGTTTGTTTACATGTTAGACCCAAAACACTTATCTTGTTAATCAACTAAGCACAACCATTTTGAACCAACTTCAAGAGGCAGCAACTTTTTTATTGTAGTTTTAAAATAGCAAAAGTGATATGGAGACAGACTAAAGCATTTGCACCACAAAGTTAAGACCACTTCATTTTACACTAAAACAGAGCCACGTCTGTTGCCAGGATATGGATATTTCATCAAAGATTATTCTGGAGTAGTCCCTTTTTCTTTGACCAACTCTATTCATTATTGGAATCCTACTTTCTTTAAAGACACGGGTAGAAAGACAGAGAGTCCAAATATTGTAAGATTAATTCAACTCCTTTGAAATGGTTTTGAGCTTTGAGGTTGAAGGTTAACAGTCAACATTGGCACCAGGTCTCTGATGCATCACAGGAGGAATCAGAGGCTCAGCTACAGCATGCTCGACTGGTGGCAGAGACTGCTGGGTAATACCAACAACTTAATGAACACACATGCACAAAGAAATG
Source organism: Remorina albescens (assembly GCA_034769265.1). Classification (NCBI taxonomy): domain Eukaryota; kingdom Metazoa; phylum Chordata; class Actinopteri; order Carangiformes; family Echeneidae; genus Remorina; species Remorina albescens. Next base: position 4,289,167 of record CM068479.1, read on the forward strand.
TCATAAATGTCAAACAATTTTCCAGTGAACTTTATCTCAACATTCCTGGAAGCAAGACTATGTTGACCTTGAATTCTTATGCCCCAATACAGCATTTGTGTTTGTGATGCAGCTGTTGATAAGGAGTAGTTCAGGTGTGTGCAACAGGATGCAAGGCATGCACAAACCTATACCCCCAGTGTTCAACTGAGCTTTTTTCCAAATCTTCCTTTGACACAATCATCATAATCATTTACACAGTCAACTGACGCATGACATACAAATGCTCTTACAGAGGTTTCTAAAGCTGATTATGTAAGAACTATTTGTATTATCAGTTTTTTTTTAGAAAGTGATTTTCATCGGAATCATAAAGTAGATAAGAGAAGATGTACTTCTAATGTTCCCCCTCACTCTTTGGATCCATCCATGTCTCAGGTAGTTGACTTAAGGGAGTCTCCACATAAAGTCATTTTCATTCCAGCATCAATTTGCAGTTAGTGAGCACAACTTCTCTGTGCTAATCGAATCAGCAATGTTTAGTGCAGTAAATGGCCTTCAGGGTCAAAGCTATTTTTGGTGTACTGGTTTAAATTATTAAGTTAAGATTTTTAAAGTTTGGGTGTTGAGAGAATACTGAAACACAGTCTGGTCATGGTCTACAAAACACAAATAGTCTACACAATTATATAATATATCTTAGGAGTTTAACACCCTCAGAGGTCAGTGTTGTAACTAATGTTATTTTCATTGTTGAATAATCAGCAGATTTTTATTTTGCCTAGTTTTGTCCATAAAATGTAATACACCTGTGAATAATGGCCACTCCAATATTCCAGAGCTAAAGCTGATGTCTTCGAAGACTTTACACCAACACACAAAAAGATGTCTATCATATAAAGAACAGAAACATAATTTTAATTTTTGCTTAAAACTAAATTAGTTGGAGATACATTTTCTGAATGATATGAACAATATTAGTTTGGTGCATTCAGATTTCTGCAAGCAAATTTGTATAAAAATGGCTTTAAAACATGACCTGTTTTAAAAAGTTTGAAATGGCTAAATTGTTTACAAGAAATACTATAGAAAATTGTGATCCTGCTTTGACCTTAGAAGACAGTATTAATCAAAGTAATATTACCTGCAGACACCTACACAGCCCTAAGCCATTACAATGCTTCATTAAACTTGTTCCAATTAATTTATAAATGTACAAATGACACCTGAGTTTAATAGTTTACTGCCCAAATCCCTAAATGCAGAATTATTTCAAATCTAATTAGAAACCTAGCCTCTGTGAGTTCGTCTGTTAACAGGATGATCAGTCATGATGTGATGCCTGAGGGAGCAACCAATTCTCCAACAATGAGGCCAAAGCATAACTGAATGTCCTCATTTTGGCTGTATGAACACATTTCTCCCAGTCACACTGGAACAATGTTAAACTAAACCTGGATTCAACCTCCAGGCCCAGGGTCTAGAAAAGAGGCTTAAGACATGACAGGACAGCACTGAAGATTGTCTCATAGAGTGTGCCAGTAACACCATTCCCAGGCATTGTCTGTGGCAACAAAGAGCTGTCTGTCACTACAAGAACATCATTGTTGAATCAGTTGTTAACAAGTCACACACATTAATTATCAGCCTGAGAGATTCCCTGACAAATGGACAGTCTCTGGCTTCAGTTAGAGGTCGACTCTCAGGCACACATTCAAAATCTTCTCTGGTAAGTGCAAACACTCTAAACATCCCTTCAAAAACCTGCCATGTTTTAGCTATTTTTCAACAACTACATATACCAATGCAAATGCTTTGGTAAGTTTGTTCACAAGCATTTTTGTAAATCTATAATTATGTTTTTCTCATACATTTTGTTTTTGTTGAATGTTCAGCTCCTGCTGCTTTGATGGAGATGTATCTTTATGTCATCCTTTCAGTGATTAATCTGTTTTCCTCCTCCTTCCTCATGATGTGAACAATGAATACTCCAACAGCCAACATCTGAAAAGCTTCCAGGAGGCCACAACTACTAATCAAATCCACAATCAGTTGCTTTCCTTTCCTCCAACAATCCCACACTAAAAACATTGAACAAATTGTCCATTTAACTCTATGTAGTTGCAGCATCAGTTTTCAAATCAACAAATGCAAAAAAGTCATTACATTATCAAAAAACATGCACTTTTTATGTGGAAAACTTTCAAAAGAATTTTGACTGAACCCTCTCTAGATTCTTGGCGGAAAAAATGAATATCATTTTCAAAGACATTTCAAAACAGTCTCTCTGATAAATTGTGCAAGAACTGAGGATTGTTAGATGTAATGGCAATACCATGAGATCACAGTGAACAAAGCAATTTCAGAAAAGTCTTGTTTCGATTACAGCAAAAACAACTGGGGTTACGGCAGCTAGTTGGCAGCAGGCCTCAAACCCACAGTGTGATCAGCATTCATACTGACAGCTTGCAGAAGTATTATCACTGAGAAAAAAATTTTAAGCAACCTCTTTCTGGAGACTAGCCAAAGAGACACCCTATTGTCATACAGATATGTCCAAAGTGTGTCAGTTGGAAAGATGGGTATTCACCGTGACCCAACTGGCCAATAGAGCAGTAGGACAAAGGAAAAGGCATAAAAATTCTTTTCTGTCTTGTTACACAAAGATATGTCGGTTTTCCTGTGCAGTCCTCCAAGGTCCTACCCTGCAGATTGTGATACATAAAAACTGTTGTAACAAAAAGATGAAATGTAATCAAAAAGAAAAACATGGGGGATAAAATTATAATATCAACCTATTATTCTTCTTGGATCAGTTTGATATCTTAATTTCTGACTATAAGTTTTAGCATTACAATGACACTAGTTGAAAACATTCTTTGATCTTTGATTATGTTGAACTGATATTATTATGTTTAGATTTCCAGTTATCACCCATATTTATAATCTGCCACACAACATCTTTTATTCATTTGCTGTTCTATCCTGTAATAGCTTAATTACTTTTTTTTTATTTATTTATTTTTTTTATCCCTGACGTTCAGAACGTTGTTGAAAGTGACATTTGCTGTTCATTAGTTTCTGGACTGTTCAGAACCTTAAAGGTAAATCTGAACAACAGTTTTTCTCTGCTTATTTTTAAGTGTGTTAATGGTTCTGCCAGTTTACTAATGAGCTTACCTGCACAACAAAAGGTCTGGTGATGTTTATAGACCACAGTAAAAAGAGACACATTAAGTAAATGTCTACAGGGATATTAATGCAAGGGCTGTTAGTAGTTCACCAGCCTGCCGTTGGAGTTCTGTTAAATGGGCCTTTTTATGCATCACTGTTGATTAAACATTTCTGAATGAACATATGAAGTTCACCTGCAATGTGGTCTTGTATTATCATGTATACCTTGGTTTCTCTTTATATGCATCCTCATCATCAAGAAATGTCTGCATATTAACATCACATGCTGAATAGTGTCATTCTCATTACCATTGTTCAAATTATATTAGCAACTTCTGAAGTAAAATCAAGGGGCAAAGAGCAGGGTATTTCTGCAAAACACTTGCCCTTTTAGCCAGAAAATTCACTTTTGGAAGGAGTCCTGATACAAGTCAGAGGTAACCCTGGAAAGAGAAACATCTAGACCCATGCCTTCTTAGATAAACATAAGGGTGAATGGTCACATTGCTACTGAGCCATCCTTGGGGCTGCCCGTATGTTGGGAAAGAAAGGCTGCTTTATAGAGGTGAACAGAGTTCGACTTTCTACCAGGAACAGACACTTACAGTCTTACACAGCCTTATGCAGTTTCATGCCCTCCCACAGGTTGTTTACACATGTATTAGCAACAACCCACTATAAAGTGAGGGAAACAGACTCGAATACACACTTTAAAATATATACATACTCTCCCTAAATTTGGCCCTGGCACAAGGAAGACATGGAGAGCTGAGCGACGAGAGATAAAGGGCGATGTAAGCAAGGGTGAGAAAGAGGTAGAGCCAAAATGAAGGAAACATCAATAGTAGGTGTCTTAGCTGGGCACCGGGCCACAGTGAGCTGCCACAGTGAGCTGCCACGAGAGCTTAAGCGTGCTTTAGCATAGATTGTAGATCTGTGGAATTGCATCAAAGGGATATTCTCCCACATTCTTACACAAGAAATTCCATCTTTTGGAGTTTTTGTAAGTGGTGTAAAAAAGTCCCAGCCAACTGCACAGAATCTGAAAAACACTCAATTGCGCTGAAGAGGAGAGTGACAGCTGATTGTTTGAACTGCTGCCATGTATATCCATCAGTCTGACTTGTTTGTTAGTGTGATTCTGCCCCAAACAACTAAACCCTGTTTTTAGGATGAAAATAATTATACACCCCCTACACCAGTGGTGCCCAATACGTCGATCGCATAAGTAGTGTGGGTAGATCGCATGGCATTAAAAAAAATAGCCTATCATCCATCCTCACTGGCATTTGCCGCTTGATTGACATACAGTGCAGCCAGTCTGAGATCTCATCTCTCATCAACACGCAGCTAAACCGTGCGGGCTACTGCAAAACTCCGACAAACTAGTTAGCGGTTTCCAATTTATTTCTACAAAATAAAGGGCCTAAAAATGAGTGGGGGAGGTGGACCAAGTACCAAAACCTGAGGAAATGTGCTACCTTCTTGACTGCATTATTCGGCTCATTTATGTGAGTCAGCCTTTTCCCACATGAAGATTATTAAGTCCAAAAACTGTTCCGCCATGACTGATGATCATTTGGAAGTCTGTGTGAGGGTGGTTAACAGCAGCTACTGTCCGGACTATGCCACCCTGGCTGATTCCTTTCAGTGCAAGTCATCAGAGTAAGGAAATGGCCAAAAATATACAGAATTGTATTGTGCCACACAGGTTCATGCTGATATGTAAAGGTACACCAACATGTATGGTCATTCTGATACTCTACCTCTCTGGTGTCCATAATGATAGTACCTACTTCAGGTCCCTGTCTGAGTTGGGGACGTTTGATTTCTATCCATTCCTAACTATAATCTTCTCTGCCTATCATCCCTAATCATTGAGCCTCCAGATAAAAAAAAAAAGCCTCTGAGGCCAGTGGCCCCCAAGCAGCAGATTAAAGTAAATCAGAAATTATAGTCAGACGAGAGGCAGCTAGAGGGAATGAAGGAAGACGAGCAGCGGCCTTCCAGAACCAAGAGATTTTCCCTGTTCCATTAATGCTGATGAACTTATTTCAATCAATTCCCTGCAAGGCATAACTGTGGTGGAAAACAACTCCTAATGCTTTCTGCAGAGGACACTGCAATAAAACAGTTTTCTTCACACAACAAGGTAATCCTACTGTTTATAGACTCTACTTATCCAAGCTCCAGAAATGCCCTGGTGGCACCTGGGATTTTAAGAGGCCACAGGAAATCCGCAAACCCTGCGATGGGGTTAGGGTCATGTAAAAAAAAAAAAAAAAACAACAACAACAAAAAAAAAAAACAACCACACGTGACAAAATTTAAATCTCTTGAAGAAAACAAACTCCACATGCAACTGTCTTCTGAAATTGTTCTCATATATGGTGCCCTTACAAGTAGGCAGGTCATGGCCAGGGTCCAGACCCAGACACCATCCTATCCAAACCCAGCCCTATAACATATACATGATTGAGAATCAGCAATTATTAATTCGAATGAGAATTTATTTTGCTGCAGCATTTTTATTTTAACTAGCACAGCTATTCTAGCATTTATGGCACTGGTTACATGACATCAGCCAATTACTGCTAATTAAGGGAGGCAGATACAGACAGAGGCTGGAGATGAGAGCTGGAAAAATAAGTGAGGGTGTGGGCAGTGGGCAGGGATTAAAATTAGCACCCGCCACTTGCCAAATGCGGGTAAAAATATGTTTTGGCGGATAAAATAACTAGGCTTACTCACCATTGGCTGGCTGATAAAATATGTCTCATGCTTGCTTCACTAATAAATGATTACTGTTGTACACAGTAAAACACACAAAGACTACAACTGGTGTGATCGTGTTTTGAATTTCAAATTTGTCCCCGGCTGTCCACCGTCACTCACTTCAACATTTGAATATGCAACGTTGAGTTATCTGTGTACATTCAGTCAGTCAGTCAGTCAGTCAGAGATCGAGCAGACCAACGAAAGCGATTACCAAGTATGTGGCAAAACATTGCCATATGTAACAATCATTTAACATTTAAATGGTCTTAAAAGGGTGAGATTACAGTTGATGGTAATGACATTTAAGCCGTCAGAGAATGTATGTGAACGCACTTAAGTGCGCATGTTGTGTGCACATTGTGGTTTACACATACTGGTGTACCGAGTGTATATGGAATGAGATTTAAAATAATAATTACATTTCTGCTAACAGTTTCAGAAAACAGTCATTAATATAGTTCCCTATTAAAAATTAATTGATGGGCAATTAACAGATTTTCAAAATTTTTTACTAATGTTGTGAAAAATTTAGTGGCCAGTAAAAATATATTTTGGCCGGTAAGTATGCTCACCTTACTTGATAGAGTAAAACAATAAAAAAAGAAAAACTAAAACTTGAGATACAGTTTTTATAAAATAAAATGGAATCCCTACCTGTTATCATTAAGCTGTGTGTATCGAGGCTGAGGATCTGGGTCACCATCATTCACATCATAGCTGGCATTCGGGTCCTTTAAAAAGACAAGATGTCAGTCAAACACAGAATAAAGCTTTTTAAAAAACTACATTTGTCCACATGGAAGTGAAACAGTTAAAGTGATAGTTAAAATGCATTAGGGAGACAATGTTAAATTCTGCTCTATTAATTCTGATGTTCATTCAGCTGGCAGCTACTGTAATAAAGCTTCTCCATGGAAAACATTTCAGTTGAGCTCATCAGAGGGTTTTACTCACATAATTTTCCATCAGATCAGAGTGGTTCTTTTCTATTCCATCATCCAGGATGGACACCACCACCCCTTTACCTGTGTAGCCCAACTGCCACGCAGCTTTGGCATTCAGGTCACGGTGGTTGCTGTTGTACTGAGGATGGAAGAAGCAAATAACTCAGATGGAACCTAATTATCTGAGAGACACTTAAGTGATAACAAGGCTGTGCACTTAATGAAATTTACTCTCCTCTTAAATATCTTTACCCATACACACACAAATACATCCACACACAGGCATACACTGGATTTTGGGTCACAATTATTATTCTGCATGCTTTTTGATTTGTTTTTGACTTTCAAATTGACCTTGATGAGGTTTGTTCCAAAACCTTGTAACCTGAATGGCCCTGAGACGATCAAGAAGAAAATCAGTTAAAGTTGAAAGTTGCGATCTGCAATGCTGATTCAGATTGAAAAAGGCCTTTTGTGCCTGACACACTGAGTGAATAATAAATCTAAGAGAGAGAGAGATGTGCAAGGTTTCATATGGAATATTGCTTGGCAAGTTAAGTAAAGTTTATGAGTCCTATTAGAGTAAAGTTTTTTCTTTAGTCCTTGATGTCAGACTTTCCACTGCACATCGTGAGCAGATATATATTTAGATTTTTTCAGGGAAAAATACATTGTTTCATCATCAAGACACATGTAAGAAAAACATAAATATTTATTTTAACAGCAGATTATGATCATTAATACCAATCCATCAAGACATCCACCAACAGACACATCTCTCATGTAGAGTTCATGATTCAGTTTTAATGAGCCACATACTTATTTACTAATGGAAAAGAATGAGGAATTATATTACTATAATTTCAAAATTATTATGACATATTCAGTAGAAAACTTAAGGAGTACTTATTTGGACAGAATCACTGGCTCTTGCTTTAACTAAAATACTCTTTCAATAGAGCTGTTAAGAAAACAGGTACAATAACTCAGTTTACAAATAACTGCCTTTCTTTCTGTTTTTTGATCATCGTAACAGCATTGCACAAGAGACATTTGTCTGGTTGGTTGGCTGGTCCAACATTTAAGTCCAGAGTGAAATATATCAATATCTTATGGGAGGAATTGCCATTAAATATTATTAAATATGGTACAGACATTTCTTGGAACACAGAAGATGAATCCACATGACCTTTGATTCACCACAGATTCATGTTTGCCCAGTGTGGAATCATGCTAATCTCCTGGTAAGAACTATGATGTTCACATAATATCTGCACTCATGCCAATATTATAGTATTAATATTCTGTATAAAGTTCAGGCATTTACATTAGTAGGAAGGATCTGAGAATCCAAAGGTGCTGCTCTAGTTTTCAAGGTGCCAATACATCAACGAATAGAAGTAAATCTTTATTTTTATGTTTTTCATTAATGAAGGCTCCATAACTCTTTAAAAGGCACAAAATGAAGCACTGTAGCAGCACAGTAGCTTCATTAACAACTGTTTTAAACACATTTGTCATTTCTTTGCCTGTTACTATTGAATATTATGTCCAAAACAATACCAGAGTTGTATTGATGGGGAATTAATTAATCAGGGTATCATTGTCAATATATCTGGCTATTATTAGGATTTTTCAATGACTTGAGTAAATAAAAGGCAGATAAATCAATAACAAAAAAAAATTATTAGTTAAACCCCTTTAGGACACTGAATGTGCTTGATAAAGTTTGCCCATATGAATTCCATATGTATATGTATCACAAACATGGGAATAATATTCCCATGTTTATAATATTTGTGCATGGCTGAATTGCTTACATGTAGTAACACTGATTCAACCAGGCAACAGGCTTTTATCTCCTTAGTTGCATGTCAAGGTGCCACCAACTACTCCAACACATGGAGGAACAGAGTCTGTTAAAGCATACACATTCTAAACAAGTGGTGATGCAAGTCAATTTTGCATCAGCATGAATCTTCTTCTGCCGGAAGCACCCTCACAATTATGAAGAAAGGTTGACAGTGAACAAAAAATCTAAGGGGTTGTAACTTTTAACTGGCTAACGTATCATTGACATTCTTCAAGTCAACTGTGCAAAATCAACCATATGAATGAAATTGACGGATAACCTCCATCTCTCTCTATCCTCTTTCTTGTCATGCTGTCTGTGGACCCAAATGAACCATCATTTTCTAAAAACATGTAATTCTTAATTTAAAAAGCTGCTCTGTGTGTGAGTATGTTATCATTAAAGACGTATCCTCAAGTCAGTCACTGACCATGTGCATGTTGTTCGGCAAACAACTCTCACAAGAGCATTTCATACAGGGTATTGGATTTATATAGACTTGTCTTTTGACTTGCAGCACTAAATTTAATTATCTGTATTGAGTTTAGGTAGATAAAAGGCTCAACCAGTGTGAGGCAGAGAATTATGTCCCACAGACACACACAAATCACTCACAACACACAAATACTCTTTCTTTTTCTCCAATGAATTTTGTTGTTCATACTCACCAGGTACCACTGGTCTTTGAACTTGGGATCCAAAGGCTCTTGGTAGGTGTCCCTCTTTTTCCTCTGTTTAGACACCTGCTGCTCTGCCCAAGTAACCTGAGCAAAATAAAAAATAGAAAAACATATGAAGAGGTCAGTAACGCAAACCAGAATGCAAGATGATGTTCGACAAGGAAAAATTCTACAACCATGAACTTTCATCAAAATAAAATTAAAAAAACCCCACAAATAAATAAAAAAAAAGAACAAGAAATACTTGAATGTTGGACATTATGATCACCATGTCAAATCCATTAATAGAGACCCAAATTCTCAGTGGGATGACAGCAGACAGAGTAAGATTAGAGGCACAGGGGTATCGTGGACTCACTAATGAGTCTCACTGATGAATTCCAGAGCAACCCGAGACTAATTAAAATTTCTGGATGAGGGTAAAATGGGATGCAGTAGAATCGATTATTCTTTTGGGCACACCCAAACACGTATGCAATCTCTTGATACACACAGGGGTACAAATTCGGTACAAGTGTGACAACATGACAGCAGCTCAGTGTGCAGGAAGCTTTTTTAATATGTGAACTCCTGCAGAAAGTGTTGACAGAAGCAGATTGCATTCAGTGAAAATAAACCTGCATCTCACTCCCTCTGTAGAACTGTGGTTGCAGTACAGCAAAATGTCTGGACAGACAAGAACAAAACAATATCTCAGAGAAAAATACAGAGAACTGCCTGCTGCAAGGACAGCACACCCGATGTGAAGGGCAACCAAATCACAGCACACCTCTCTCCCTCTCCCTCTGCAGATCACTAGAGACACAAAAGTAAAAGAGGACAGAAGTAATGAAGGTCACATTAGCTGCCACACTGCTAACATTCCCATGATATAACGCCTGAATGAAATACATTCATTTCAAAGAGCATAAAGGTTGGTGTGCGAAGTTCATATTGCTGTCATTTCCAGTGCTGGTGAGAATCTCAGTCAGTCTATGTGGAGGAAACATTTCCGCCAGGGTTCATCTGATTCTTGCTGTGAAGACGAAGTCAGCCCTGGTGGCTAAAGCTGTGGAGGTTAACAGTATGCACAGAACTGGATGACTGCTTTCTCACCATCGCTGAGATATCGCTGAGACAAAGAGATATAAGCAAAGACCTTTGACAAGATTAAGGTGAAATGACAACATCCAACATTTAACAACCTGCCAAAGTGTGCGCCTTCTGTGTTAGAGGTGATTAGAAAATGACTAGTATAATATACATCCACAAACATAAAATTGATAATATCACGACTTAAATGAATGCCATCATATCAGTCGACATGTCAGGAAACTGATAAGTGAATCCTTCTAAATCAATATGCATGTTAATTCATATCAAATGTTTAGATTGAGAGAATCAAATCACCAGAGACGTACACGCTCATTCTTTCACAACATTTTTGTACATAACTTATTAGTTTGAGACAGTGCGGGGGATTGACAGGACAGTTTAGAGACAGCGGCTGAGGCTTTTTTTGCTGGGAATCTACTGGCCTAATACCATCACAAATTAAAAGCTCTGGCAAACCACACAACAGGAACAAATTGAAACACAAATCAAACACAGGAAATGGGGCTGGATTTGACACACCTTGAGAAAAATATCCTCCAACACGACCAGGCAGAACTTAACCTGGAATCCACAGGGGAAGAGAAAGCCAGGGAGACCTAAAAACAGCTGAAAAAGGTCTGTCGAGGCAGTACTCAAGGAAAGAAGATCATTGAGAGAGGAAACAGAGAAGATCACCCAACATCGAACCAGCTGGAGGTAGTTCATGAAAGACCTATGATCCCCAAAGAGCAGAAGGGTCTAAGTCAAAGTAAGTCAGGCTGAAGCTTTTTGTTTAAAGAAATAGCAGAATGAACTGAAAAGGATCTCTACTGTCAGACTGAGAATTATTCAGTTGTATAAAGGGACCAAATTCAGCTTCATAAGCCTAGTCATCAATGGGGGTTTTCAGTCAGATAAAAATAGTTTTTCTCTTGCGTCATTAGGTAGTGCATTAGATTTCCCCTTTTTCAATTTCCTGCTCTGCTTTTCAAACTTCAAATATCTGGTTTTCGCACATAGATATTCGGTCCCTGTGGTGGAGTATTTCCATGCTGACTGACTGTTCAAACATTACCAAAGAAAAAAACACAGGAAATTATGCATAATGTACACAACCACGCAGTATTTACTGGACTGTGTTGCTTTTGTAGATTCCTCACTTGAGCTGTGAAGGAAATGTTACAGAAATCTTACTAGTTTTACCAAGAAAGACTAGTACAAAACGCGAAGAAAAATCATGCCAACTAGGAGTGAATGTGCTGAGGGTATATTTATAATTTCATCCAAAAGATCAAAGTCTTCATCGTTTTCAACAAAATGTTCACTTCCCTCAAAATATTCATGGCAAATCAGAAATAAATAACAATACAAGTCATTTTTATCCCACCACGAAACTCATAATTCATGCAGAACAGATTTCTTACTCTTGTCATAAGTGTGACAATGAATATTTACATTTTCTATTTTGCTATTTTCATGTGAAGAGTCTTTTGAAATTCTTTAAAAGTCTGTGATAGAACATGGAGACCCGGAGGCTGACAAACAGCATTTTCATCACATATGGGCTGTCAAAAGCAAAACCTGTGTCTATCTCAAATATCCAGACCAATCAAGTGAACTAATGACACAAAGATTGTTTGGTTTGTTAAGGTAGTCTCTTTTTAACAAATAGAATCCCAACCCCACTTATTTTGTCACAGAAACATATCATCCGCCCTCTGAGAAAAGAGCATAATCCCAATTACAGCACAGATCAGTAGCTATGTAATTTATATTTATGCTAAAGCTTTTTATGTTTCAGCTGCTGCTATCCTTGCCACAGTAATCAAATTGGAAATAGAAGAATGGTGAAGTTCAATGTTCCCGGAGCCACTCGGTGCTCTGCTGTGTCTGTCCCATTACTTCTGTTTTATAGAGTAACCCAACAAAAACAATGACGTAAAGCCAACTGCCCTGAACAACAAACAAAGCGGCAACAGAATGAAACACCAGAGACAGTGGGAGGCATGGAGGTAGAAGATAGAACTCACTTTAAGTCTTCAATAGGCCCTATTAACGGGGCTCTGTTAGCCAGTCTATGAGATCTGGCAGAAGTCCAGCTGCTTTTGTCGGCAATTAGACACTCTTCAAAGAGAGTTTACTGAGCCTTTTGTTCAGGCTCCATCACCGGTTTAAAAAGCTGCCGGGACAATCTTTCGATAATTCAAAATCCCTCCCTTTACAGATTCTTTGAATGTTTTTAGAAAAACTATGTGGCTGATGCAAACATGATATGACTTTGCAATGATAAGCTGTTTTAAAAAGCCTTTATAACACTGTTAATTACCGCACAGTAACACAAATGTGCTGACGTGCAGATAGGAGAGAGTCTATGCATTAAAAAACCAAGGGAATTTGGTTATTATTTCATTTCATTGCAGCATTCATCTCCTTTGCCTAAATAAACAAACAAACAAATAAAACACGATAAAAAATTCTTGTAAGTAATGACGAGCTGACTTTTTGTGAACAGACCAGAGGGACCTGAAACTGTTATGCTTCACTTTCTCAGAAGGTGCTGTGGGAAAAAAGGAATTCAACAACAGGAAATGGAGCTCCAGTGTTCAAGGAAATCCCAAAAAGGGAGGTGGACCATTTCTGACAAGGGTGGAAACACCCCGCAGAAGTTGTTAAATGCTATTCCTTACGTGCACCTGTACCATATAGCTGCACATCATGTGAGCATGGTCAGGGATAATGAAATCTCTTATTGAGTTATTGAGTCACAGCCCAGAGAAGCATGAAAATATGAGTTTTTATTCATCAACCCCCTGACCAAACAATACACAAACAGTCCTCTGTGCACAGATATTACACAGACCAGCTTGGGGCATTATACAAAAATTAATATAAAATTAGGAAACTGCTCAAGTAAAACTGTGATATGGAAATTGTGTCAGCATTGTAGAGTTTGTCCACAGAGGAGTAGATATTCATTAGATTGTCTTTGCTGTGAGCGGTTTACCAATTTTTGTAGTTAAGAAGCCTCTAAAACATCATCAGGCCTTCTCTTCCATATACGTTTCTTAAAGGTTCAAGACTATAAACAATTTCCCCTCTGGGATAAATAAAGTATTCTGGCTATTCTGATTGGAAATAATTTAAGAAGCACATCCTCCCCCACAGCTTCACATATCCAAACTGTTCTCCCACAGCCATGAATGCTAACTTCACACTCTTCCCTTTGTCCTTCCCAATGAGGCAGGACATGGACTCATATTTAAACTAACTCCAAAAAAAAAAAAAAAAAAAACAGTGGGTGAAAAACAGAAATGTGCATCAGATCAGTGCATTAGATCATTATGGGAAAGCACAGCAAAGAACCAGTTCACCTTCAAGCACTGAAGGAAAAGGAAATACAGCAAATGAGGATGTGGTGGTGGTGAAAAAGTCATTAATAAAGGAAATGAATGTGAAGACTAAGGGTTTGGTTCTTTGCTGTAAGATTGTTGTTTACCCCCTTTTTTCTATTGTGCTTCTTATCTGAGCTACCAACAAAGAAATGTTTGAATGAGCAATTCATTGAAATCCCTTACAAATTAAGAAATTAAAAGAATTACTTTCATCTCAGAAGCAGCTGCTTTCTCAGGCTGATGACTCCCTAAAGCACTCTTCATAAAGGAGACCCACTCTAATTCTAATTCACACTATGTCAAAAACCCAATGGTGAACCTTGATGATCAGTATTATTGATATTATACAAGTCAGCATTAAAACCTTGACCTTATCAACCAAGGTTAAATACTCACTTGTTTATGGATCACAAAGGAATTCAAGTAAAAAAAAAAAAAAAGGGGGCACATTGTGGCACATTGCCAGTCTCTGGATTTTGTCTTGAAAATCAGTTTTCAAATCCAGCTCCAAGTTCTTGGAAAAGACATCTTGTCAATTTTTTTTATGTATCCCAATTATGCAACTTGCATTTCCAGCTTCAGTTGGAAATTTTACAAACACCTTGATCCAACTTTCCACTATCACTCTGTAATTTTCACATGTTCAAGACAAAAATATAGCTGGTTTTGGTTTGGTTAGATTTCTTTCTCCCCACCACAAACTCTGACCCAACAAACCTCACCCAGATTCATTAAGACACAGATCTTAAACTGAATTCCCCCCTAAATAAACGTCATACCCTTGGATCTTTTTGTAGACGAACTTGTGCCCCTCTGTGATCTGAAAGCGACCTCTTCACCAATGTACGATGCCGGAAGTGATAATAATCACCAAATGCCTAGAAAGACAAACAGATTAAATTGGTTATCACATGAGGGCATAGCACTGCTATTCATAAATACATACACACACACACACACACACACAGTTATTTGCTCATTTATTTTATTAGTCCAAACTGGGGCTAACCTCCTGCTAAAGCCAGGAGTATGACCTTTTATTTTTGTACTGCTTCTCCTGCTTCTGATCAGCTATTATAGGTTTAACAAATTCCTCTGGCAAATCATTTTTGTGAAATTCGCAGCAGTGAGGTTACATAATTTTGGCCAGCATAAACATATGGAGATTTGGCGTAGAAGAAAAAAAAAAACTAAAGGAGAAATAGTAAAATTTTTGTCATCAACAGTACTTTGTTGCTAAAGGCACTCAGACCCCCCCCCCCCAACCTTCCCTGCTCCCATTTAATCACAGTAAACAGGCCAGTTCCAGCCAGGCTGACACAAAAGGCCCCTGCACACAAAGCCAGTGGACAATAGGGAAGCAATAACCTAGAGGGAGGGCACACTTTACAGTGATATTCAAGCTCAGATGTGGAAACCCCCACAAGGCTTTGTGTGTCTTAGTCAGAGAGTGAACATGTGAAATCGTTAAAGAGCAAGACTAAGGAGAAAACACAGGCTATAAAAGGGAATAAAAAAGTAATTCAAAGGCATTGGCTAAACTGTCAGCCCGTTTTCTGAAATAGAGAACACTAAGATTAGGTAGTGAGTTTACTGTGATGGCCCATTTAAGGGTTTGAGAGGTAAAACACCTATCAAAGGAAAACATTGTATGAAAAAAAATCCAACACCAATGAAAGGATATTCTTAGATATAAACACTGATGGTTAATTAATAGCACATTTTTTTGAGGAAAACTATTGATTGAACATTTTATGCCCAATTTATAGTTTGTCATGTACATTCCATTAGACATGATATCTCATAGACATTATGACAGGTAACGTCTTTTTCATATTGAGATAGATAACAAATCCATCAGAAAATTACAATTAAAGGAAACCACTCCTTTCTAAATGAACCATTTATTTTTACTTTTAGTCCACTGGGGAAAAATCTCTCTGCTAGTCTCCACACCTTAAAGTATCAACAATCAAGATGAGAGAGTTCACAAACATCTGGAACATGTCAAAGAAGAATGCTGGGTAACATAATCACTATCTGCTGGAGATGAAGCCAACTTTTTTCTACACCTCCAGCTGTATTTGTCATTAGATTTTAGCATTGACTAATACAAGGACAAATGTCACTCACCTTAAAAACTGCTCAACTGTTTCAAATTATGCACCCTCACCAACACACACACATACACACACGCACACACACACACACATTTCCCTCACCGAACTAAATTAAGCCAATTTTAGAGCTGTTAAACGTCTACCCTGCAGCTCAATCATCATCTGGCAATCAGCACCAACACTTGGGAGCGCATGTCTTCAACCATGTAATCTCAGGACTGCATTGTTTCTGCAGAGTTTAACCTTTTTTCCACTGGGGGAAAAAGGCCCATTCCCGATAAGACCAAGACGTTGAGATGGAAAAGTGATGTGGAAACAAACTGATTCAGGTCTTGTGAGTGACCACTGCTGATGTGATAAGCTGGGCATTGATACAGCAGAACAAACTTAACTGGTGTTCACCAACTTGGCTATTACTGAATTGAAGCATTAATCCATCAATTTCATTAAAATGCATGGTAACAGACAGTGGAAAATTACTGTCTGCTGGTTTGTTTGCCTGTGTACGCCCTTCCTGTTTGCCAAATTTACCTTGTGGGAAAGAGGTCTGGTTTCTGATCTCTAGTGACTGTTGACACAATTTTGTTTTACAAAGAGCCAAACAATGTCTGGCAACAAATTGTGAAGGAGGTTTGGAGACTGCAATAAAATGATATGAAACTGTTTTCCATATGGACTCGTGAATGTCAAGAACAAAGCCTGTGGATTTTGAAAATTACACTTGGGGAAGAGGCTATTATTGCCATTAGAGTACAGACACATCAAACCTGACACAATTCTTTTCAGTTCTGACAATTAACTGTATTTGATTTGTGGGATGTGACCATATTTCCTTTGTATATTAGAAGTTGAGATAAATGAAAAAATGCACAAGCAGAGGCCTCATAAAATACAGGGTGTCCATAAAGTCTGTTTACAATAAAAAAAAAAAAATATTACAAAGGCAATTGATGAGATATGTTAACCATATTTGTTATATGTACTCAGTGGTTATAAAAGTTTTTAATCACATTACATTTGTGTCTTTCAGGTACCCTGTTGATGAAATAGGTAGTGGTAAATGCTTTAACCCTAACCCTTGGAAGGGATGGCCCGATTCCCTGGCCACCTCATTCACCAGATATCACTCCCCCGGACTTCTTCATATGGGGTTATGTTAAAGATAGCATGTATCGAACAAAGATACGGGACATCACTGACGTAAAGCAAAAGATCACTGATGCTTTTGCAACCATTGATGAGGCGATGCTACAGACAACATGGCAAGAAATCGAGT
The DNA here is from genome assembly GCA_034769265.1 of Remorina albescens. Classification (NCBI taxonomy): domain Eukaryota; kingdom Metazoa; phylum Chordata; class Actinopteri; order Carangiformes; family Echeneidae; genus Remorina; species Remorina albescens. The sequence continues at coordinate 4,306,436 of CM068479.1, forward strand.
ACCGTCTTGATGTGCTTCATGCAACTAATGGTGCCCATGTAGAGCTTAATTAAATGAGGCAAAAAACTTCAATATCTACTCCTCATTTTGGAATAATTTCCACATATTTGTCTATTCATTTGCTTTTGTAATAAATTTTTTAAGTTGTAAAGAGATTTTATGAACACCCTGTAGCTGAGCAACTTGTTTATATAACAAGGCCACAGCCTAATTACTCACTGTGGTGAATGGGTAAGAGAGGGGCACAGACCACTACAGCGGCAGCTGGACATAACCAGCAGTTTCTTTCAACGCAAGGCAGATCAAACCGTGCTGCTCCACACACCTTAAAAGGGGTTTGCACAGCTGGTCTTTCTTTCTGCCAAACTATGCTTAGGCATTAAATCTTCTCTCTTCATTGTTTTCACCCCTTCATTATTTGCCAACAGCAGTCCCTCCATCTCTGCTTACTCATTAACCTTGAGGTTTTTTTGGCATCTATGTTGCATATGCGCTTTATCAGAACACAAGTGCAACCACTTTGGTATCTTTTACACTGTGGAGCGATATACTGATGTAGGTAAAATATTTGTCCAAATCCATCTAAAGCATGGAGTAATAAACAATTAAGTTTACGATGGCTTAATAGTCCAACTCTAGCCAACCTTATTCATCAACATGTTGTCCATTTCCAACAAGCTACTGGCCACATTCCTGTCTACTGCGTTTATACAGTAAACACACACTGTGACTCTTGGCAGGGTCCAGTGGTTGCCTCAATTGTTCTAAAGAAGTTATATCAGTCCATTTATTGGTTTTGACAAAGACAAGTGGATTAAACAAGAAATACAGGATATTCAAAGAGAGAGGACAGCTGAGAAATACCCCAAGAACTTCAATATCTACAGGCTTTGGATAAAGTGTTCAATGTAACTATTTAATAGAAAAAAATATAATGCATATTAAGGATAAGTGAAAAAAAAATTAACCAAACACTTGACTTTAATTTGTAATAATATGCAATTATATTCAAAAAAAAGACAAATTTTGAGTGTAAGAAAAGGGACATTAGGGGTTATTTAATTAGAAGGGGTCAGATGAGTGACATTGCTGAGGTTCAGAGTTTACAAAAAGCCATGATTTGAGGGATTTTTCAATATCATGCAATTAACTCATCTTCATCCTCAGACAATCAAAAAATAACTTTCTGAACTTTAAAATCCATGTTTTATTTTCTGTTGTTAAATTATTTCATAATGTCCGTTCAGGGCAGCATGACGGCATAATGGTTAGCGCTGAAGCCCCACAACATGAAGGTCACAGTTTCAGTCCCTGGGCCTGGGGACTCTCCAAATTCTGGAGTTTTCATGTTCTCCCTGTGCCTACGTGGGTTTCCTCCAGGTACTCCGGTTTCCTCCCACCATCCAAAGACATCATGTTTGGGTTAATTGGTGACTCTAAAAACGTCTGAGAGTGAGTGTGAGTGGTTGTTGTCTCTGTATGTTGGCCCTGCAATGGACTGGCCACCTGTCCAGGGTGTACCCCGCCCTCGCCTAATGTAAACTGGGATTGGCTCCAGCATCCCCCGCAACCCGGAAACAGATAAGCGGTAGAAGATGAGTAAATGAATGAATGAATGAACGTTTGTTCATTTATTATTTATAGTTCCTTTAGTATGAACTCTCTATAACATTTTTCTTATCTGGACACCAAATGCTCTGCTTACATCAGATTGCCATATGGTTTTTAGTTTGCAGAAAATGAGTTCTCTTACTTCGGCTTGCTCTAATTCACCTGGTCCCTGTTTTCACATCATTGTGGTTCGGCAATCAAATAACTGTCATTTTTAGTTTAAGTCTGCAGTGTTGCAGAGCCTGAGGGGCTCTATCTTGATGCAAGCACATCTTCCACTTCGCTCTCATCTCCTTGCATGTGACCTTGTACTTGGCTCACATAAAAAAATTTTTTGTTGTTGTAATTTAAGCAAACAGTTCTTGTTTGCTTTACTTCTGTGTCTTCATGTTTTCATGAACGTGATTTCCACTGTGATGAAGTTCGTTTCAATATACTGACAATAGCCCCATTTTACAGTTGTTATAAGAGTGTAAGTGGAAAAGAGCTAACTCGATAGTGATGTTGAAGTGAGGTGTATGAGGTGGAATTACATTTGCAGTATTGTTACACGATCATGTGTGATGGAACTTACAGGTACATGATAATAGTAATAGTAAATAACCTGATGCAATTAAATTAAATACTATTTATAATAATGGTAATCCTCTGAAAGTATAAATAAATTGTAATAAAATTACAACAGGAGGCATGCTTATTCTAATTGGTAATGAATAGAAACAAACAAAGAGTAGTTTCTTATTTGCTCGGTTCTTGTGAGCAATCGGCTTTAGCTAATGAGGGACACATTTGCTTTTCAACTGCAGCACCCTTCAATGTTATGGAGTGGGTAAGGGTGTTAAAAAGTTTACAGTGTCATGGCAGAACTGCTGCAGGGCTGTTAGCTCACAGGTTGATGAGAGCTGTCCTCAGATGACTAACCCTTCACAGCAAGGTCTTTGTGGTGCTTTGAGGGTAAAGCCGGATAAGCACAAGAAAATCCACGCACAGATTCAGATAATCCTTACACCAAACACCAAGTTTTATAGCATTTGTAAAGACAATAACAATAAATCATAGAAAAGTCTATACATTTGAGAAGTAAACAGGCAACTACCCGGTGCCCTATTGGTTTCCCACTCCACTAGGACAACATGACCAGTGACCTGATAAACTAAGAAATGGATGTCTGTTCATGCTTGTGATTATTTCCCTTAAGCTGCTTTCTGCTCATCCAAGTTTGACAAAAAAACAAATGTATTGATGTGATAAAAAGAATGAAGAGCTTATGAGTGAACACTCAGCGCCACAAGCACCACCACCCCAGGACTGAACTGGCACGCCTCAGGATGGAGTGAGACATCAGTTTAAAGAATTGGTCTGTCCTGAACAGATCTATGAGCAGCAGACACTGTACTGATATGACCTTCGCCTGAGTGTTTTTGAAAATACTAAGATCAGCAGGAGCTCTTTTCAAATAAAATCAGTTTACTCACCACAAACTCCTGCAGTTTCTCAGAGCTACATGCCTGGCACCTTAAAGTTTGGTTCAAATTGCACTCTTTTTGGGACAGGTTTGCAAAAGAGTAAATAAGATTCGGTAACTTTGTTTCAGTGGGACAACAGTTGAATGAAGGTTGGTGTAGCCTGACCTTAATTTTAATATTGGTGTTAACAGAGCTGTCCATCTGTAGACTAATGTGCTTGAATCATTTCTGTGAACAGTGGCCCTAAATCATATGAAACATAATTTACCTATCCAGACAAAAGCTGTAAAATAGAAAGACAGACATTAATTTATGGGCTCCTGGTCTCCTCTCCTGTCAAATAGAGAGGTGACTTTGTAAAAGGCTATTCCCGCGTTAACTTTCACAGATGAGGCTTTTAATGTACGAATCAGCTTGTTTTGAATTCATCAATGTTTCTTCTGAAAAGCAACTAAAATTGCCTGTGCACACAATTTGGCTTTTAGTCAAGTACTTCCTGAATCTGACATTTCAACTGCTGCTGATGTCCAACAGACAGTAATATTCTTCCTTTTGCCACAGCCCAGCTTGTCCTGTGTATCATTTTAATTGTCTTAATAAAATATCTACTACGACTGCAGTTGTGGTACTGTAGCACTGTTCATTTTTCTTCCAGTACAATTTCACTGTCATAAATATTTAACACATTTAAATTTATTTTTCTGTAGTCACCTTCCAAGTAGCTACAGTGCCTCTGCCAACTTTGAAAACTAATAATCCAATACAATGTACAATGTGGCAAAGTTTTCAGGCATAATATGCTCAGATAACAGCTGGTCTAATTCGTGTTCTTCTAGAGGGGGCTGATCAGTAAAACCCTTTATTCATCACTGGACCAACGATTCAATTCCAATTGTACTGAACAAATGCAAATCCTATTTATGTACAAAATTTGTTTGGTCAAAGATTAATAGTGCAGTAAATTTATATTTTTCCAAAATTCCAAGCATTTTTCACACTGCTCAGTGTGAATTACCCCCTGGTGGTTGCATACCTCCACAAACCTGCAAAGAAGCATTAACTAATGGCCAGGCGTCATTTTGCAGAACATTACAATGATGCTGACCTTGACCTTTTGGATATGAAATGTCATCATTTCACCATTTTATCCCTGTAGACATTTGTGTTAATTTGGCTCACAATTGGTGTATGAATTTGTGTGCTCTGGTCTAAAAATTGTTTTGTGAGGTCATAATGACCGTGGCCTACGGCATATTTGAGCCTGGTACCACAATGGGGGAGTGGTGCAGTGGTTACTACTGTCGCCTCACAGCAAATGGGTTGAAATCCCTGGGTGAATCCTGTCCAGGTACTCTTGTGTGATTTTCTACTTGTACTCTGTTCAGGTTGTACCCAGCCCCCACCAACTGTGAGCTGGGATTGGCTCCAGTCATCCCCGCGCCCCACCCCAACCATGATGGATAAGCAGTATAGATAATGGATGAATGGCTAGATGGATCTTTGAGCCTGAGTGAACATTTGTGCCAAACCTTGAGGAATTACCTCAGGGCATAATGAGATATTGCTTTCATGAGAGTGGGACGGATGTACAGACAACCTGAAAACAAAAAGTCTCCGGCTCTGGTTGTCAGCAATCTGGACACATAAAAATAGAATCATTAGGGACTATTAAATCATTAGGAACTGGTACAACCGTCTGTTGCGAGATCAGTGTCACTGAAGTTCCAACACGATGAATCTCTAATCACACTTGTCTGTAAAGCCGGGAAGCAAACAACTTTTCATGATCAGTCTGCTGGAAATCAGAAGTCACCCAATTAGAGTCATATTATCATTTGAAAGATAATCTCTCCACACACGTCGTCAACTCTCATGTAGATGCTTTGATGAGCTCATCGTGATTAGTGGAGCAATTCAACTGCATCCATTGCTTGTTACCTTGCATACTCATGCACATGTGTGCCCACAGATGAGATGGAATGAAAAAGCAGAGACAGCTAAACTTAGATGGAGGAAATTGGAGAGGAATGGAGAGGAAGCAGGTTTTTATCACAAGGGAGGCAGTTCTGTCACTGATTTTAAACTGTACAGTAAAGATAACCAACATTTTTACAAACTTCTTTGTATGACTACTTCGAGCACCGTGATAGAGAATAACCTACTTCCCAAAATGTCAGACTATTCCTTGGAGCACAGTTATTTGCACTGATGAGATTTCAAACTGTTAAAGTAACATGACACTGAACACATTTTTCCTCCCTCCCTTTAACTGCTGATACAGCGATCAGTTGTCATTTTGTGCACACATTCACATTTTAAGTTACTGCAGAAAATCCCTCTTTAAGTAGTGGATGATGAAATTCCTTGAATGAAAAAAGTAACTCCAAGAAACCAAAGAGCATTATATGTTTACGTTAGAGGGTTTCAGAACCAGAAGTTATTTTCACTCTATGCAGGACAAAGTAAAGTGTGACAGTGATGCCATGGATGGATGTAACAGTAGGTATTAGAATACAGCTATTAGTAGGTAATTTTCTTCAAGCCCAATGCCAGGAATGCTGCAATAAACACTGGATGATAATGAAGCAAGAAATCCTGGGATTGACTGAATGATTATATTGTAATGCATTTTTCAATAAGCATAAACAATCTTTACAGCATTTTTCATTCATTCATCTTCAACTGCTTATCCGTTTCTGGGTCGCGGGAGTGCTGGAGCCAATCCCAGCTCACACTGGGTGAGGGCGGGGTACACCCTGGACAGGTCACCAGTCTATCGCCAAACATGATGTCTTTGGACGGTGGGAGGAAACCCACACAGGCACAGGGAGAACATGCAAACTCCCCACAGAAAGGCCCCGGGGGGGAACGGAACCTACGACCTCCTTATTGTGGGGCAACTGTGCTAACTACTATGCCGCCGCACTGCCCCATCTTTACAGCAATTGGCCCTAAAATGCAGCCAGTCAACGATTAAAATGCTAAATTCAATGAAATTTCTTAGTCACATCACCTCATTCTTTTTTAAAAATTGATCACTCAAGACATTTTGAGCAAAGTGGAACAAATCTCTAAAGTCAGTTTAGTAGGTATACACAGGGGCAACGTCCTTGGCAATGAGTTTGACAACTGAATCTGAAGCGTTTACTATGAAGTTAATAGTGCATTAAATTTGGCCCTTAGGCTGTAAATGCTGAGAGTGCAAGGACTCACACAACCCTGAAAGTCCTGACTTCAAATATAACATCTCATTAATAGCCTGTTGCATTCCCTGACCCCGACCCCCCCCACCCACCCCCACACACCCCCCCACACCCCCCCACACCCCCCCACACCCACCCCCACACACCCCCCCACACCCCCCCACACACCCCCCCACACACCCCCCACATACCCCCCACACACCCCTCACACACACACACAGGAGTAAATAAGAATTAATTCTGGCATCTAATTCTATCTCCCCACTTTACGCTCAGAGCACTGATGGGGCACTGCTGCTGGACAGAAATACCAAACAGGTTCTTCCAACCCTAATGAAAGACCACTGGGAGCATTTGAGGAGGCTGCACTCTTAATTTCCAAGCAACTCTCTTTTGAAAGCATTTCCATCACTGTCATCTCCTTCCACAAAGGACCAGCCACTTTTTTCACCGCACTGACCAGAAAGCCTTTACCTCTGCATTTCAGTTTAATGGACTGTCATGAGGGTTTCCTTAAGGTGCAGAGCTGCACCATTTTTAGACCGAAGTGAAGAAGAAATGTGTAGAGGATGTAGTGTCTCCATTTTGGCAGGTGAATCAGAATTAACAAAAAGTACCTGGAGTGAAGAAAACCTCTCACAGTTATTTTTGTTGTAGTCGTGGGGTCCAAAAGAAAGGAAAAGATTTACACACTGTAGTTTTTCATGTTGCAATGTGAATTACACCAGTTGCAACAACCAACAAGAAAAACAGAGATAACAATGTGAAGAATGACAAGTCAATAGTTATTATAAAAAAAATTAAAAAGCACTCATTAAGCCATCACTGCATTTTTCACTTTGTTAAATAACCACTTAGTATTTTAAGTCAGGCCTCACCCATCTTTGTAATCGGCCTTATTATGTCGGGCACTCAAAATTTCCTCTGTGGAAAGAATGACGGGTCACAAAATAAGGTGCATCACCCAGATGGAAGAGTCAGATCTTTCCAAGTCTGTTTGCTACCAAGCTTAACTACTCTCCGTGGAAACAGCAGTGTTGACAATGTGCTATCTTCCATGAAAGCTATAGGAAATAAGTAGCATGTGGTGATAAAGTATTTAATTTTACTTGCAAAAATCATAACAATTTTACAATCTGTTCTAAGATAGCAACAATAAAATGGGTGATTTGTAAAAGAAGTTGGCTGTAGGAATGCAAAACACCAACCTGTTTAAAACATGACACTAACCACAAAGAACTGATTCAGATTTGGTATGGTATGCATTTTGAGTCTGAGCTTGATTATGTGGAAAAACTGCTGGGTATTCACAGCAGTTCTCACTTGTTTTAAAGTCACATCAAAGTCAGCAAACTTTATTGTCATTCAGATCATACAACAAAAGTGCACAGTAGATCAGTAGATCCTTCATTTCTCCTTTACTGAATGTGCAGTAATATCAAAAAATATTCAAATATTCAAATATAAATGGATATAATAGATGGCTAAAACATAAAATTTCAAGCAACATTCATTTATTAATTCATTTATCTTTTACCGCTTATCCGTTTCTGGGTTGCGGGGGGTGCTGGAGCCAATCCCAGCTCACACTGGGTGAGGGCGGGGTACACCCTGGACAGAGTCCAATTAACCCAAGCATTGTTGGCTTTGGACAATGGGAAGAAACCAAGGAAACCCACACTAGCACAGGGAGAACATGCAAACTTTGCACAGAAAGGCCCCAGGCCCAGGAAATGAACCCGCAACCTTTTCGTGCATCTTGTCTATTGAAATGATAATAATAAAGATAATGACAACTGTAATGATTGCTTTCTGTCTCTACAATAATTATTTGTGACAAAGTGCTTTTGCTGCTTCCTCAACAGACTTAATGGTGAATTTGATCCATTAATAATACCTGAAGGCTTCAAGACCACTACACACATACACACACTCCCACCTTCTCCTCGTGCTTGAATCAATTTCAACATCAATTTCAGAGATAAATGTGAGGCAATAGGCAAGAAATTGATATTGCCAAAAACTGATCCTGTGACTGATGACTCATAAAAGTTAAAATGACCACAAAAAATGTTTTGAAAAGAATATATTATATAACATTACTTCTTAACTAGTTTGGCCATATTGAGGGTAGACACCACAATGTGACTGTCACAGAGAAAGATCATTACTAATGCCAACACTACTACACCTGTAACCTCCAGCTACCTTGTGATGGCAATAAGAGCAGCACACAAAAAACACCATCACAACTGTGAACATTACCAGGAAACAGCTACGGATCATTTCTGAGAGCACTTTCGATATTAATCTTTTCAAGAAACCAAAGGACATCCTGTAAGTAAAGGATTATTTCCTTGAATATCACAGTCATCTTTTTAACAGGTATTAGAGGCGAAGTACATTACAGCAATGCATTATGGCACACTTAATGACTGTTTTGATTGGATCCGTAATTTTGTAGGATCTTTTTAAGCACTCTGGTATGCAGAGGAAGGAAAAGAAGTTGAGTTCAGAGGTAACACCCTCAGACACCAACTTCAGAGATTTGACTGAAAATAGGTAGCTGACTTGTTTTTAATTTGCTACATGTGCTCCATGGCAAAACAGAATCTAGCATTGGCCTTTTTATGTTCCGATGCTTCAATGAAGACGAATACTGCAATGAAGTAAAGAAGGGTGTTTTAATAAAAAACAGCTTTCTAAATTTTTGATCAGAGTGGAAATGCACTCAACACATCTGTAGAACTAAAGGAGAGACAACACATTTCTGTGGAAAAAATAGAGAATGAAAAACTTTAAAAGTTTGCAAGGCACCTCTAAGCTATTATGTGCAAAAAAGACACAATAGTGAAACAGATGACTTAATAAAACATAAGGTACCGTTTGTCCCTGCAGCTTGAATCAATGCTGCATATTTCACAAAGCCTTCCTGGGAATAATGAGTAAACATTAATCAGTATAGTAGGACTGATTCAGATTGAAGGCAAAGGAAAATACTGTCAACACCAATTAAGCAAGCTTAAATTTGTTGGAAGCAGCAAGTCAATTTATGGGAAATTTGAGGAGTTTCCAATTGGTCATCATGGTTTATTTCATGCCATTGTTCTCTAAACTTATTAAAGTAAATCAGCATTAACACTGGTCTAGCTGCAGCCGCCATTGCTGCTTTAACATATTTTTCCTCCAGATCTGAAATTGATATGTTAATTTATGTGAGTAAATGTCGATCAACACGATTATTCATAATTTGTATTCCCTAGGCAAAATTAACAAATGAGCTCCTCCATACAAACAATTCAGCAATCGGAGGAAGATATGCTAAATGCAGTTACAACGCAGAATCATTTATAGTAGACAGCAACATGGAGCAAAACAACTCTGGTCTCGTCTATATTATGTAGAGTAATATAGACTGAGTAAAAACCAGTCACTGCTTTGTCAAGGAACATTAAACTCATGTGACATGGTTGCCTTTACCTCAGCTCCTTGTCCTTGTAAAAGCTGCGCTGGGTCCAGCATAAAAATATCAATCACACACACTCATTCCAGACAGTGGAGAGTTTATCGACATTAAACAGTGTGTTGCCCTGTATTTACATGTGATACTGGCATAAAGAATATCACTATCAAGTCCCACATTAATCTAGTTTTAAGTAAGATAACATGAAGACAGAGACCACAATAGCTCTGTATCTCTCTGAATTAACTACCTTTCATTGTCAGACCACAAGCTCTCTGAGAAAGTGAGCGAGCGAAGCGTGTTCCTCTGAACTGAGCTATTTTCATGACTTTGTGGCTTGTTGTTGTGTATTTCAGACCAACAATCTCTGGAGCCAGTTCTTTTGGAAAGACTGAATTTCTCAGGAGTGCAGATAATGAATTTCTACAGCTTAGGAAACACAGTGTGCTTGATAAATGTAAATTAAAATGTACAGAAGTTCATTTTCTCAGCTGTTTTTTGTACAGTGAATTATGGCACTGCTTGCCCTATTTCATACAGCTTGCTGTCACCAGTCCTCCACACCATCACCATCTGTGCTGATTTTCTGTTCCTCTGTAACCATCGCCTGGCTGTTAGATATTATGTCAGCTGTGGAAAAACTATGAAGGACAAAAGACCTCAAAAGTAATAAAATGTGGAAGGTTTCCAGGTGTCTGGCACAGGTCTGAATAGGACACCAGTAGAGATGACAATTCAACAGCATGGTGTGGCAAATGTTACTGTATGACTGAAAACAGGGCGTGTTTCGCTTGTCTAACTACACAGATGCTGAGCCACTTTCTATCCAAACCTCCTCCTCAATCACAGTCCCAGCAGTGAAAACAATGCAGCTACACTAAGTGACCTTACAGCACCATCAGCACACGCTTTTCAATACAGTGAATTAAGGGATGGAAGCACAATGTAATTATATAACAAATACTTCATATGTCCATGTAACAACCAGGTAAATTACCAAACATAAACAGTGTTAATGAACAATAATAAACTGTGGGGCCACTCCCATGATATACCCAAACAGGGCCTTTTCAAACCATGTGCCAGATTATACTTTTTCTCTTGAGGGCCTGGGTGTGTAAAAATTGCAAACATTTCTCCAAATTAACTTTACCAAACTTGTTAAGGGCGGGAAAACGCATTGTCATTGTGCAAGTAATCAAATTCTATGAAACACAGCGCAGCGCAGTTCCAACCCATTTCAACCTGGCAGGGTGTAATAAGCCACTGTAGCCTAAAAAAGTAAAATAGAAGTGATTTTAGATGACATGCTCATAGTAGTGCATCTTTAAAAGGCTAAATGTCTCAATGATGTCCGTCGTTTCTCAGTTTGTGATAACAAAGCTGGCTTTGTTTTTGAACATAAAAACCTGCCCACGCATCTGGTGTGAAACTAAGAGGCTTAGTACAGTGCTCTGTTGCCATAGCCACAAAACAGAAGTATCCAAGGGCAGATTTGACACAGACATGGACATCAGAGAGATAACTAAAAATTAAAAGGGAAAAAACTCTTCTCTTCAAAAAAAAAAAAAACTAATATCACAATTGGTATAATTAATGTTCAACACTGCCACTCAGAACATGGCACATCAGTCATTTAACATTATATATGTCCCAATCTTTGTCTCTTTAATATGTCAATATGTATCTGTGTGTGTCTTATGGTGCCATTTCAGGTCAATCTAGAGAGGAACATTCTTTTCTCTTACGGATTCTGGTCCACTCTCTGTAGCAGCTAACTACCACAACTGTTGGACTCAGCTTTTTGGATTACCCAAACCACACTGCTACTGGGACAATGACAGGAAAGCCAACCACAACCATTTCCTGGAGTTTGAAAACACTTTCGAGTTACCTCTTATGACCTACGAAATGGTACAGAGATCATTCAGTTCACATTGTTTATGTGATTACATGGCCCCGTTTGCTTTTTAATTCACATTTGGTTCATTTCCACTGGCTGAAGTTGATGATACATATTTCTACATTTTACTATTTCAGGAAAAAATTCTCACATTATCTGCAAAAAATTACTTTAGGAGAATGAAGAGAGTAAATATGATGCTCACATTAGTTTATGGTTCCCTATAATTCCTCTTTCAGTATGTAATTGTGACAGTGCAAAAAACAAATGTGTTCCTTGTAACCCAGTCAAACAGGCTCTGAGATTACGGTAAAGTTGGGGCAACAAGGAAAATTGAGAACAGTCCCAAAATAGACGAACAAGACGACCTGGTGCCAAAAAAAGGATAATAAAAGGTTGCAGGCTATGTTGTGTATGTGTGTGGGGAGAGGGGACAGAAAGAGAGGGAGAGAGATTCTTTCATAAGCAGCTAGTATTATAGGTCTGCCTAACAGTGGAAGGCTGACTGTTTTCTGTGGACTAAACACTAAACACACTTGTAGGAGAAGCACCCTCAGAGCTGAGCTGGGCACAGGAATCAGCTATTTCTAACGCACCATAATTGTAGGTCTCCTGGTTTACTTTGTGTATTAGAAAGATGAGGAACATCAGCAAATAGATTTTTAGGGAAACCTGGGAGTCGGAGTACCTCAGCTACACAATGCTACAACAGTAGGCAAGTGAGCAGACTAAGAGGAACGTGGGCTGAAGTTGCCTGGACTGCTGCCCAGGGAATGAGAGCGAGTAACTGAGGTTCACCCACTATAGCCACCACAGTATCCTGTCCAAAACATTGGTAACATTCCCTGAGCTGAAGCAGCCTTGTGAGAAACGGAGCCAAACAGATGGGGACACTTCTCACAAAACAACCACTTCAGGGCTTCCTATGCAGTTGGTTTCCTGAACATTGAGGTAGATTTGGCAGGAATCTGGTATGTGCCAATTTCACCACTATGTGCATTTCAACATTTGCCCTTAGAGCTCTAATACATTGATATAATAACATTTAGACATACAACTTGATATATAGAGTGTGTTCAGGTTATGGTGTAAAAATATGAAGCCATTTTCCCAAAGAATGTGGAAAAAACTAATTCAAGGTGAGTGGGCTCATATAAACCCTTCTTTTTGGTTGAAATATCAATTTTATATGACCTTGTACACATTTTTTAAATATGAAACCATTGGCAACTTAATCAGTCTAGAATTATTTGCCAAAGATATTGATGACAAATGTTGATGACTAATTTAAATTACCTGTTAAAGCAAAATGCTGATATCTTACAGCATCTCAAATATCAAGGTCAAGTATTTGTCAACAGAACAAATGTCCTGAAATAGTCCCTGCCTGCAGCTTTAGAGATGTAATATATACTTAAATAAATCATTATCAGAAAACAAATTCATGTTCTTATAGTTATAATGGTGTTACTGATTTTAACCACATCTTTTCCTCTTAATATAAATGACATTACCAGATAAAAGCAGTGTTGCACCCAGCTTTCAAACCTTGTTATGTTTGATTATTCTAAATCCACCAACCAAGTGGCAGCAAATCCCCACATTTTAAAAACCACTGTACAAAACATCCAATTCAGTAAACATGGCTTCAGTCAGCAAAATCAACAACCACAATAAAAAAAGATGAGCTCCGTCTTCAATAGCAAGCACCCAGGGATTCCATTTCATAAACCCCTCATGGAGGACAAGTGGGGGGGGGCTGACATACACTGCAATAAAATATTCATGAACCCTCAAACACATGGACACAAACACAAACAGCTGATACAGTAAACAGATGTGATAAATTCCTGTTCCTTTGAAATATGGATCGATGACCAAAACTTCTGAAGCCTAAGTCACTCAACTGTGAAGCTCAAACTGCCAGCTATAAGTACTAGCACAAAAAGTGAGCAGCAGAGAGACCTGTCGTGGCTGTCAAAGCAATAAAGCCAAGGATATGATGATACCACAACCCCAAAGAGCAAACACTCCTATTTCAAAAACCATCAGGAAAGAAGTAAACTCTACCTTTAGCACATGCAAGAACCATTTCTGTCACATTGGCAGGTTACCAAAACATTACTGGAAACATTCAAAAACAAATAAGCACTTACTCAGACTACAGTGCTGTGAGGAGGAAACAGCCTAATGCATGATTGGAAGCTCTGAAAAATGAATTTAGGGTGCAACAAATCACAGAAGAGGGGGGATAAGGAGGGCTGGGTGTTTGTTTGCTGCCTTAATATTTTGTACAAGACAATTTATCAAAACATTTTGACAGGATTCCTTACTAGACAAACTCAGCATGAAAATGGGGTACAACTGACAGAAAAATCAAGTTCTTTTCTTAGAATATAATACAGTAAAACTGCCACTAGGAGGAACATGAACCATGTACTTTGCTTTTTGTTCTGAACCAGAGACATACGCAGTATGTCACAAGAAAGAAACCGCATGATTGAAACATTAAGTCAAATCTGATCCTCATAGTGACAAACAAACCTGTTTTTCCATCCCTGGCATACTTGGGTATTTAAACTGAATCTGAGCAATTATGACACCTGATCCTTGATCTAAATCTAGCATCTGTGCTACACTGCAGCACAACCAAACACCTCAACCCAGCAGATCTGTTCAAACTTAGCAGGATTCCTGTTACAAAGAAAAAAAGATTACTTGTAGCCATCATATAAAAAAAAAAAAAAGCTCCACCCAAATACTGCATTCCTCCCACACTGCTGCTTCCATTAGGCCAGTTACAGGCTTTTAAATGTTCACTTCACTGTTTTCATTGTAAAGAGCTTATCAGATCTGAGCCCTTAGCCTTTTCAAATTGCACTCCAAATGGCTGCTCCACCTCCCAAGTCACCCTGTGTCTATGAGTGAGACGAGGTCGCACAGACCTGGTTAGACAGCAGTTTTCTATTCTCATTACATAACATGAGACACAAGTGAATAACAGCTACTTCCACAGAAAGATCAGTTGTCTCAAACACAGAGATGAACAACATGCCTCATCTGCCAGGAGCAGTTGGAGCTTTCTCTGTCCAGTCACTGAAATGAGGACAGCAGAGGAATACTCACGAGATGTGAGGAGCTTGATTTTAACTTGAAATTAAACCAATGGTTAAAGAAGCCATTAAATCTTTTTTTCTAACTCTATATAAAATCTTGAATAGTTTAATGTAGTAGGATGCTGGCTCTCAGCTACAATAAAACACTTACACCTGGCAACTACCCAGTAGAACCACAGTCTTATCTCATGGCCACTGGAGTAGACGGTTAAAGGCATTGTTTAACGGCCCCATGGCTTGTCTTCCTTCCTAGAAAAGGCACGGTCATTTCCTCGTCCAGATTTACAGTGTTAGTCAAGGGAGCTCAAACTCATGACCTTATATTCAAACGCCCTCTTCTTTAAACTTGTAATTTCTTTGGATTTCATTTAGGGCTTTGTTTAACAATTGAAGTTTCTTCCAGTTTCTTCCCTCAGGCTGTCCAAGATCTCCCCATAAGCCCACTGTCAACCTCATGCACATTTGCACATTACTGAACTACAACAAATATTCCCAATGTCAATGTATATTTGTATGTATGTATATTTACATATTTTTCTTTTGTGTTTCCCTTAACATGTCCAAGATTGAAACAACAGAGTCAAATTCGTAGTATGTTTACACATACCTGGCAATAAAATCTGATTCTGATTCTGAACAGGAGAAACAGAGGAGACAGGGGAGAGATAGTGAGCAATGGATCAGACTTGAAACAGGTAACTGAATTTACTTGATATTGATCAACATAGCTGAGGATGCTGCTTTAAAAAGTTGGTGAATGTTGAAATATATCAGCACACCTAAATCTGACCATTATAACTATGTTATTATCATTTAAACAAAATGGATTCTCTCCAAGTAGCAAACAAGTCGAGTAAACTTCAAAAGACAGCAGGCTAAGAGAGCTGAAGAAGCTCTGTCAACATCATGCTGTGGTGAAATGATAGCTTGAAGATTGAAGCCTGCACGGCCCACCTGCCGGCTTCTTTGAACCAAACAACAACTTAAAATTATTTCATGTCTTTGCATTAATCAATTTGTTATTCAGTCTATGAAATGTCAAAGAAACTCAAGAATTTCCATTCCAGCTTTCCAAGTGTGTTTATTTTTTTGTTTTTTGTTCCAGCTCTGTGTTGGTTTATGCTACACAAGTCATTTCATAAGCAATAGATTTATCACATACGATTCTGAGGGTTGTTTTAAAAGTTAGTTGTCTATAATTTTGTTCAAATTTTATTCACTATAACGATTTGTGTTATTCTTTCCATCATAAATAAACTTAAAAGTAGTTATTTTCCTCTTCAGTACCGACATTCTTTAAATACCTCACCCTTCTCTGAGTGTGTGTGTGTGTGTGTGTGTGTGTGTGTGTGTGTGTGTGTGTGTCTGTGTCTGTGTGTCTGTGTGTGCGTGTACATACATGTGAGCATGCTCACATGTAAAAGGCAGAGAAGTGCCTGTCCATGTATTTTCATGTCCCCTCTGCACATCTGGCTCTTGTTACAGCCTCTGTGACCTGTGTGTGGTTCTGCTCCATCCCAGCCCCCATCCTTCCTCTGTGGGAGAGTAGAGTAATGACTGAGAGCTGCTGGGCCTGAGCCTGCTTCAGCAGTTCCCAGGACCCCTGGCAACATGGCTGTTCATTCTGATGCTCCAGGGTGGAGATGGACTTCTGTTGACCAGCATGTTACAGTTTTTTTATCATTACCTTAAATGTCATCCTCAGGTTGTCCAACAAACTATGAAAACTGTTGGTTTGATCTGATGCAGCATAATTTTTTTACATGTAAACATAAACATAGACATCAAAAAGTCTTTAAAATGCCATCAATGGATGAAATACAGTGATGATAATGACGAATTGAACAGGAAGAACACATTTCATTGCATGAAAGTTGTTTAAAGATCGTTTTTGGGGACAATAACTTCAGGTTATCAGCAGTGTCTACACAATACATTTACTAGCTTTTATTGCTGTGATATTTTGCACAAAATGTTATTTTTTGAATCAAGATAATGAACTCCTACAGTTTGCCATTGAACTTTAGCACAATAAAATATCTACAAGATTGTATATCATCAACATAACACACAGCTGGATACCTAAAGACACTTGGTTCTTAGATGTAATTAAGATCAGATCAAAAGGTATTTCCTGCATATTCTGACAAAACACCTTTTACACATAAAAATAACAAGGTAACAAAGCAATTTTTTAGTTGTCCATCTTGTTTTGAAGCTGTTAGATGTGAGTGGGTGGAAGAATATTATAATCCAGGAAGCCATTACTGAAGATTGAAAACATTTCGGCTGAAGTCCAGTGAACAGTACTGATACAGCACTTTTTTTTATTTGGCCCTTATAAAAAAAAAAAAAGTGTTTTCACCCACTACATCACAATTATTCATCTTACAAAACGTATTTTTCAGATTTTTTTTTTTTTTGTCAATTTTAAACTGCAGTGAATTATGTTATGCTTGCATTCTTTCTGTGACTAACTATGTGTGAAAAGATTCACTTGAGCATTAATAAAAATGCTCTTTAGAGATCTGAGTGAGATGTGCCACTATGTGGGCAATTCAGGTTTGCTTCGTGTAGTTACTGGTTTTCTAAAAAGTACTGACAACTTTTTATTTACTGAAACTAATAGAGATCTCCTCTATTAATTACATTACAGTGATTGAAGGAATAAAAACACAATATGCAGATAAGACCCCCAATCTCCTTGTTATTACTTTCCTGCATTGCAAGAGCAATAAATATTATTTATATTTAAAGTAGGTTAACAACAACAAATGTGCTGACAAAATTATATAGTATCAGTCACATTGTTTTATGATAGTAATGGTTGAGGTTTTTATGTCAGGGAGACAAGCTCCAAAGTCCTTCCTCTCAACAGCAGAGCAAACAGAACATCTCAATATCTACAGTTCATTAACTTTCAAAGAAGAGCTCATGCACTGAGATGATCTGAGATCAGGGTCTGCTTGAAGAGAGGAGAGGTTAAAGTGTGGAGTAAAGAGAGAATGTTTCATTAACAACAATACCACCACCAAAAGCAGTGGGAACAGAGACACTGCAGAAATGCATCACAGTCGCTGACATGCCATCTTCTGATGAGAAAAAAGTCATTCATCTCTGATAAGAAGCCAAGTATCTTTATGGTACCATAGCAAACGAGGGCCCCAATGCAACAGTTCTAACTGAACTGTTTTTGGACTGTCATCATTACTGCACTTCAAAGCAACACCATCTCTAAGGGAAATGCTATTCCAACAGTTTAAGGCTGCACAATCCGTTAAAGCCAGCAGCTCTCAGTGGCTAAAGTAGGACAGAGCCACAATACAAAGAGTGGTGTGTTAAAGATTAATGAAAATATTGCACAAGTAAACCAGCTTACAAAACATGCTTAAGCATAATAAAATATTTAGAGGTGGGAATCCATATAGCTGGTGTGTTTGAGCCACATGTTTGACTCTTGGACCTTGGAAAGGCCCTCAAGGTATACGAGTTAGTCACACATCACAGATGAATAGAAACAGTGATATTGTCTCAATAGATGCTTTCCACACAAGTTTGTGTTGCATCTAAATTGTACTCCATAAATAACTAAAAATGCAGAATGAATACGGTAGGAGAGAGACAAATATGAATATTGCGAAAACACACTTAGCATGAGTCAGGGTTGTGTTCTGCCAATTAAGGGAGTGTTTTGTCATATTCATAAAAAATTGTTGATAAGTGTACCGAAGGCCAACTTTAAATGATGTATCAAACACATTAATTAGGCCATGCTTCCACACCTTTTTATGCTTACATTACAATATCACAAATACAACTTAGTTTTTGCCTTCGGAGCATAATACATTACAAATATTAACTGACATGAATGAGATATACCCTTCTCAATATTAATTAATTCCTAAAAGACTCGCTCTATTTATCATAAGGACAAGTGCAATGAAACAGCTGCCTTTTTTTGTTTGGGAAATCTTATTATTAATGTAAATGCAGCTGCTGAAAAAAAAAAAAAACACCACAAAAGAGTCAAAGTTCTTTGTGACATTTCAAAGGTTCATTGTGGACTTTGTTAAAAAAGTCAGATGAAACATGTGCATTGTGGATGGAGCTACATTTTGGTGAAGAAGTCAAGAGGCCTGGATTCAACCCTAAAATAAGTTGCTAAGTCTTTCTGGTGAATGATGTGTGTTCGGTGGCAAAGCAACACAAAAATGAAGAACCACCTGTGTTGGACTGTACAAATCATGCAGAATAACTCCTTTTAACACTCAGCATGCATTTTCTTCCTTCATCATCTAGGCAATGTCCGATGACTTTCCAGAAAATTTCTCCAACCACCCTGATTTTCACACAGTTAGTTGCTTTAGTTCTCCAGAGTCCAATTATGGACTCTGTGGATGCAGGATCTCATTTCTGGTACTGTGCAGTTCACAGTGGTTGTACCTTGCAGTGAAGGTTCACCTGAGAGATGGGTCAGGAATAATTTAGTCCTGCAGGACAAACAGTTCAGGGGGGCCTCTAAATCGAGATGTTGTAGTTTGCTCAATTATATCTCACAAGAGTCCTGACGGAGAGAAAGACATCTGCAACAATTACCAATTTGTGCAGATGAGAAAAAAAAACCAACATCTTCATGACAAAGCAGAGAGACTACAGAGCATATAGTATGCAAAAGCAATGCGAAAAAGGCTCCTATCATATGTCCCAAGTGCCATGTACAAACCATATTACTAAACTGAAAAAATACAATAAATCCAACTATTCAATGCTAGAAACACAGGTTAAATGAGAAAACCCAGAGGAAGTGCTTGTGTCTAGTGTGACTAAATATTGGCCCTTGTGTTATGATGTCATAATTTGTAAACATTAAGGCATTTAAGAAAATATAATAATATAATACCTTTATGAATAGTTTTAATTTAAAGTTGGCCATTGAAAAAATATAAGGGAAGACCAAAACAACATGCAAGGGATTAGAGGTTAACTTGTCTACTATATCTTTTCAACTACTAACAAAATTGTGGACTAGATTAAAGAGAAAGTCCTACAGAGGCCGTCTTTTACGTGTAGTAATATATTATGAGTCACTAATACGAAAGTGTCGTTTCATGTACTTCATTAGAACTACAGATAGTATTCACTGCTTTGCTCTTTTAATCTTGTGCTGAACAGAATATTAATAAGCTTCATAAAAGGGTCTAACCTCTTCAGAATAGAGAAAGAAATCAGCACATTACACAAAAGAAATAGGCCAAGACGGTCCTTGGTGAGGAGTACAGTGAGGGCACAATATGCCAAACAAAATCCTCCTTTACATGCAAAGCCCTGGGGTTTGCATGTAACCCCATGCAGGAGAACATGCTCTGAAAGCATTTGGTCTCTAAACAGACTGGTTTTTTGAACACAGCCATTTTTAATCAACCAGCAATAGCAGAAATCTCTGTTCACACGAAGGGAAGTGAAACTTTTCTGAGAAATGCTACACAGATTTACTTTGAAGTGAGTTTTTAAACTTAAGAGGGCTTTTTTTCTACATTTCACTTCCACTTCTGGTAATGAGAGAAAATAAGAAATGCATTTTGCATCTTTCTTAAGTTTTACATGTTTTTTCCATGAATAAACAACAGTAATCACTTTCATAATCAAGGAGGAAGCAGGAAACACAAATATCTTCTTAGTAAAGGCGATACCGACAATTCTTAGTCAGGCTACATTGCAAAGGGCAACCTAAATATTGAGACTATGCAGTATCATCGGTAAGGAAACTTTCATGAGCTGCATATAAGATGGAATAGATGGCTAAAGCCTCAGGCCACCAACAGAAAGGCACAACATCTCAAAACACACCTTAAAAAAAAATGCATAAAAAGAAGTCTATCTGCAGTGGTTCATTAACTGGCTGTTGAGCTTAGCAGATCAGATGAAAATGGGTGCTTGTGTTGTAGCTGTAACCAAAATTGATGCATTTTTCAATTAAGCTTTTGATCTTGCGGCTCTTTGAACCTACTCACAGATTACGGTGGTCCTCTAAGGTTTCCTGGCATGCCGCCCTTTAGAAACAGAGAAAAAGTTCTTGCCCACACCCACGCCACAAGTTCTATTGTCAATTTTTAAATATGTTAGGGGAATCAATCTTTTAAAAAGGATTGTGTTGAAAACTTGTGAAAGAGAAGGCAGCATAAACAGAATCTGGTTTGTTTACTTTCCCTATATTAATCAAATCTATTTCTTCTGGTCATCTATGCCTCTTCCTGTAGCTCAATGACCCCACATAATGACTTTTAAGATATACACTACCAGTCAAAAGTTTGGACACACTTTCTCATTCAAATGAATAGGAAAGTGTGTCCAAACTTTTGACTGGTAGTGTACATAAATTAATATCATCAGTCCTTATCAATTAATTTCTTATTATGAAAACCATCCATCTATCCTGATTTCTTTATTTATTTAAATAGTTGCACAATGAAGGTCCAACTGAAAAAGACTAATTTTTAAGGTCTCTGTGAAAAACTAAAGCGCAAGCCTGATGATGTGGGCAAGAAAAGGTCTTTAAAATGTAAAATAGCCATCCAGAGATGCAAGTTGGCAGTTAACACCCATCTACCACTGACGGAGTCAGCTGTTTTTTACATTTTATTACTTTAACTAAATTTTAATTATTCCCCTTGTTCTATACTGGCCATCTAGAAGCTGCATCAGTGTGACCAGGTTGCACATCACATGGTCACAGCGACCTTTTAAAACAGATAGCCTGCTGCATTTCAAGTGCATTAATATTAATACACTTTACTGGCATCCTCTGTTGTACCACTGACAACAGTAAAGACAAGAGAAAGGGGGGGTGAGAGCTGACAGAAACTGCATCAGGCACTAGCCATCAGAAAAAGTTACCATAAAGCAGCACTGACTACTTGTCTGAGCTGATCAGTACTGACTGAAAAGGGAATGGACATCATGCGACTTTTGGCCCCTGACACAACAAACCAACTTCAACAGACTGACACCAAAAATGAAGAACAGATGCATCATAATAGTCAGTCATATGGTTGGTCAGTTGTCTGTGTTCCTGATAAACATTACATACAAATACAATAAATTGACAATTTTCTTGCTATCGCAAATCAATAATTGTTGGCGACATCACATGGGCTGAAACAGAGTGTGTCATGTGGCCAGAAGACCCTCCAATGAGACCAAACAGTCAACTGTGAAACTTGTGTGACGGAGCCAAGCAATGGGTCACACGCAAATAATTATTAAGTTTAGATTTTAATGAATGAACAAACAAACGAACCAACTCCCCAATGAATTCATGCAGCTTCCAACATACTTCCGTCAACATTAGATGAACAAACCCCAGCTCTCCACAATCACCTTAAAATATAGTTAATTTAAGAAATATACACGAGTATATTCAGGATTTATTCAGATAAAAAAAAATTGAAATATAAAATAAACCAAATAAAATGACTAAATTTAAATCAAGTAAATATTTGGCAATCTCAAACAAACATTCAATTAGTCAATAAATACAGAATAAAATGCCAAATATATGCTATATATCAGCATTGCTGACCTTTGAGCTAACATG
Source organism: Remorina albescens (assembly GCA_034769265.1). NCBI lineage: Eukaryota > Metazoa > Chordata > Actinopteri > Carangiformes > Echeneidae > Remorina > Remorina albescens. Next base: position 4,328,792 of record CM068479.1, read on the forward strand.
TTGTTGCTATGTTGCAATTGCCGTGTTTAAAAAATGCATCAACACACAGCCATCTTCAGCACGACATGTTCAATGCGTCATGATAGATGAATATAAAAAGATGAAATGTATAGGGGGGGTTGTTTGGATGCTATAGTGTGAACAGAGACAAGGCAAAATTATAAAAAGCATTGTAGAGCTATAAACCTGTGCAGCTGCAGTCTTTGATCCTCCCCTCCAGTTCTCCTGCTTAATACCAACACCTGCACACAGTCAGACACAGCACAGACGCACTATGTCTGGCCACTTAAAGGCCACAAAGCAACTTTCATTTCCAATTAGCTGTGGGCAAAAAAAAAAAAACAGATCTGTTTTTCCCCAGCTCTAAAGTAATGGCTTTATTTTAATCAGTGAGAAGTGACATTATGCAGTCAATGCAGTGCATAACACAAGAGCATCTTTATTTTAGTCACCATGGCTGTGGATGACCTTTCACAGTTAATGAACAGAGGGCATTCATCAATACCATGCTTAGGGCTAAACAGATGCGACTGTTCCATCAAAATTTATTATAAGGTTTGTTACAGCAATGCAGATAATTGTTAGTGCAGGGCTGGAATTGAAAACTTTTGTATATTATCAATTAATTACTCAATTATATTACCAAACCATATTTTGGTCTATAAAATGACAAAAATCAAAAAGGAAATTTTGAGTTTTTGAAAGTCTGAGTATAAATCTTGAAAAGTTCATGACGACTAATAACAGGTTTAAAATGAACTTATCATTGCACATATAAACTTCAACCATTGTCATCCCCAGCAAAAGGGAAGAGCCGTACAACCAGATGATTAAGTATATATTATAATTATGTGATGTTAGCACTACAGGCACCTCCTGAGGTGGAGGAATAATTTGCACATCTACATTTCTCCAGAATGGCAGAAAACAAATATTTGTGAAGTGAATTTCTGTTTATTATTGCTCTGTATTTTGCAATATTGGGTTTTTCATCTTTTGTCGGTTGTCAGCAGCATGACATGTGCACATTAGGATAAAGGGAATGATGTGATGCCAGTAGAAACATTACAAAATTACAGCCTTGGTTATGCACAGAACACATTTAAGGCCAGTTTGGCCTTTTTTTTTTTTTTTTAAAAGCATTGCTGCTCGGCTATTCTATCGATCTTCACTACCTCACAAAATGTACACCAAAACACAGGACTACCTCATGAACCTAGCTCAGTAAGGATAACTGGGATGAGTAAAAACATGCAGTTTAACTCAACTTTGTGTTTCAGTTTTGAGAGAACTAAAGTCTTTACCTCAGCATCTATCCAGCAAGCTTTATTAAGCCTGCTTCATTTGACAGACCCCTGCTTTGCCATTTTTCCATCTTAGAGGCTGTGTCCAAACTAGCTCCTCAATCCCACTCTGACACAACAATCCATTTTCCTCCACTAAAAATATCATAAAATACTTAAACAAGCTGCTGATACAGACCAAAACAAAACAGCTCATCATCTCCAGGGTGCAGCTTTGTGAGTACATGGGTATAATGCTTGGATTGCTTGTCGTGTGTGGCCAATACATAGTTAAAGGATTTAAGTGTGTAGGATTAGTCATTAGTCTGCATGCTGTAACTCAGCACACAAATAACATTCCTGGTCATGGCCATGCATAGCAAAGGAGAACAATGTTCCCTGGAAAAGTGGTGAGACCAGGAAACATCTCCACGAAGAGCTGCTGGTTTTCCCACCTATCCAGAAAAATTTGACTAAACTGCAGAGATAGCTAGACTGTGGTTCAATGAAGAGTAAACTGTTTGGTTACAATCTCAAATTTCTGTTATTTTATTTGTACGGATACCTGATACACTTTTTTAGTGGTACCAAAATGTTTTTTGCATTACTTTCCTCAATAATACACAAGTAACTATTTAGCTTTAATAAAGACTTTTCATTGTTAACTAAGACAAAGGACGCTGTATGACTAAAAACAACAAAAAACACATAGTCATACTGAGGACTAAACTTAATTTCACAATGCTTTACAAGGGCTTTTTTCAGACAGCAACATGTCAGGATAACTTTGCTAATTAGTTTCCATTGAGGTCAAACAGGAAGTCATAAAAAAGAGGAATACGTCACTGGCAGACACAGGAAATGTTTATCCGAAATTCACTGCCCAAACGTACTGTTCCTGGAAAACTATGGGCTTAATAAGATCTTAATTTAAAGCTTCCTTAATGTCAAGTAAGCCTTCTTCTTCTTTCTTTTTTGCTTGACCAGTTCAGCTCCTACAGATTTAAACAATTTTTTGCTTTCTGTCATGACTCAACACAAACGCCTTTTGCTGGAGTTTCTTAACATAAAAGGAAAAATTTGTGACTTGGTCTGATTGAGCTGATCAGGGCAAACAGTCTTTATGATTGTTGAATCGTGTTTGAGGAATGACTGAACATCAAGAGGACTGTTGGTCTTTTAAAGTCTGAGGGAATACTGTTGTGAAGTATGTTATCAGTCAGCTGAATATAGCCAGCTTGTTGCAACACACTTGTTACAACACAATACAGATGAACAAGCAGTAACCACAGACATGTAGGACTCTCAGACAGAATATTATTTTTAACTGAGTAACCAAGAAGGCCCAATAAAATCAATTTTAAAATAATATAAGTTATATAGATATAAAAGTATCATAAATAAATCATAACTCAATTACAAGCGTATCTTGGTATTGATATAATATAAAAACATTCATGTTTAATTAATCTGAGGTAGAGACATTGTAAAATAGCTGTAAACTCACCTCTTCATATGTAAGCATATAGGAAGTCAATAAGCACTATAGTGGAATAGCACTGTGAAAATGCTGTTTTATTTTTCACATCAGGCAGCTGTAAGTTTAAAGTGTCAGCATTTTGACTTCCTTATTATCTCTGAACTTTACATAACTGCAAAAGCAGGATAAAAGAATGAAACATTTTACTTACATGTCCGTAGTTGATGAACCCATGTTTACCAGCAACTCGATCAGCTTCCTCCGGACCTCCAGGTATGTGAACAGCCCATGTGTTGGTGAAGACCTTTTGACCCAGTGCTGGTTCCAGCCCAGAAACCAACAGGACCAATAGAGGCCCAAGTAGCAACTCCAGCAGCTTAAGCCTGCGCCCTTCAGGGGGATATGGAGGGCCAGAAGCCATGGATTCTCCGAGTGCAGCACAGTCTCTTAGCACAACACCTCTCCAACAGGCCAGGCTGAGCACAGTACATGCAGGTGCAAAGGGAAACAAAGACAGCGACAGCTACAGCTCACCTGACAAGAAACAACAAAAGAGGAGGAAACAAATTCACATGTGAAAAGTTAAGAACCCTGGGGATGATTTGTTGGTGAATCACTCCTTGTGATCCATGGTGACCATAAAACTGCAACACAAAAGATGCCTGTGTAACCCAAGGATGTCAAGATTCACCAGGAAACAACACACATGCAGCCAAATTAAGAATACTTGGCCAACTTCCATCTTTTGTACTGCATTCATGTTTGGTGAAGAGAAACGGAGTAGGAACAAAAGAGTAAACATGGTTTGTGACACAATCTGTTTTGTCTGTGAGGAAGAACAGCAAGCTCAACAGCAGTTTTGAGCAAATGTGCAACAGTCCAGCTAAATACAGGCATAAAATATTCCCACCGGAAGTTGTGAGCAGAATACCGGCGCCTGATGATGTGGTCAGACATACTGCAGAAAATGTAGGTGTTTACACTCTCATGGGAGGATACACTACGTGAAGCTTGCAAAAATGCTTACATATACTGGGTTAGGAAAAGAGGGGGAGAAATGTGGTTGGAAAGCTAGACTCCTTGGCTACTGAAGGATCAGAGCAGAGTCAGTCGCACTGAGCTGACACAGCCACTCCAGGGTGAAGTTTAAATGCCTCAGGTAGCCATGGCATCCCATCGCGTGGCTACAGCCAATAACATACACACCTAAGTGAAAAATGTTCACCTATGATATACTGATTTGGGCATGGGTAGTTTATTTTTTCTGATGGCTTGACATTAGTCAATGCCTTTCAACAATTTAATGAATAATACAAAGCAAAATATCAGCAGAGAAATAGATCTCCCTTTTCCTCTCAACTATTGTTTCAAGCAAGGGGGGTTAGCTATTAAAACAATTACCCACAGTGCTAACCCCATTTTAAAGATGACTAGACCACAGTGAATACAGTGCCTCCATTCTGTGTTTCCAAGCTTGTGAAGTCACATTTCTTATCCTGATTCAAGTCTATAGTGAGACACGGTTCCCTCAGTCATTCTGCTGGGCTAACAGACCCCGTAATGACCTTGTCTCCAGAGTTTTCCATTCAGTGGTCAAAACTAAGAATTTCAAATGAGTGTCTTATCACGCCACAGCCCAAATAAACCAACAAGCTCAAAAAAATTTCCTGGATAGTTTGCCGTGGTGCCTGAATGAGACAAGAGCATTCTGCTATGCATATCTGAAATCTTAAGTATTTTACCCAGGCCTTTCATATTTAAATAATACAAAATTGACCAATTCATCATCAAAACGTCAGTTTCCTCAAATAAAGAGAAACATTACATATTTTCAATTGAAAATTGTGATATGTAATCAAATATAATTAAATGCATAGCTGTTTTCACTACACTTTATTTACCTATCATCATCAGTCAAGCAGGTTTGTAAATCAACAGCCTGTTCAGATCTAACCACTACCTTCTACAACTAAATGTCCTCAAACTAGTACATTAACATTTCCTCAGTTTTTGGTGAGACTATAGGAAATACACAAATCAAATTATATTCCTCCCATCTGTATATATGTAAAGCCTCTCCATATAATCCAGTCCAATCCAATACCAATTTAAACCACTTAATGTAATAAGCATATAATTGAATATACACATATCCTATAATATCTTCATGGACTGAACATTAAGTCAAGTTCTCTTGATGTTAAGAAGCTAAACACTTTAATACATACAGTATCTATGAGAGGAAGAAAAATAAAATTATGTTGTATTTTTATATACTGTAATGATAATGTCCAGAATAATGTGAAAATGGAAACTGGCCCATTGAACACCAAATTAGTCATGTAGCAAAGATAACAGGATCTCCTCTGAAGCTTTGCCTTCAGTAATTGTTCTAAGTATCATTGCATATGACACAAGTTGGCTGAGCTCAAAACATCTAATTGCTATTTTTTTTTTTTTTTTTTTTTTTTCCTGCTTTGGCCACTGATATAATCCTGTTCACTTACATCAGGGTACAGCGACTAGTACATTCGCAAAGCCACTGGCATAAACAGCCGCTTACTGATTTTCGTTCTAATTAATATTTGATTTTTAGCTCTAGTTATTCACCTATGTCGTTTTCTGGAACCTGTTTTTATCATTATAATAGCCTGTTTATTATCTTTTATAAATATTTATTTATTCTTCATGTGTTTATAAGGCATGTATTAATTTGGTATAAATGGTCTCAACGTAGGAATTTCACCAATATCACAATCCATTTAGTGATTAATTTTGCCATCTGGCTGTGACTCCCCCGATAATGTAATTTTATCTTCTTCTTCTGCATACATTTTTGAATTGTAACTGTCATTAATTCACACACATTAAAAAGTGTCACAGTAACTTCTGCAGTGGAGAGAACACTCTGACAAATAAACAACTGTTGGGTCATATCGCTTACAATCATGAAATGCTCATTATAAAAACAAGCCTTGTTTGGTTAGTGACAATTCAAATCAATATCTGAAACCTCTGTACCCTGTGCAATTAACAGATGCACTGGACCTGAGAAGAAGGTTAAGTTTAACAGTTTTTTAAACTGCTAACAGGTCTTCATCAACAGTATTTTTAAGAGCAATATCCCACGAGGTTTTCTGAGCAAATTGTCAAATAAAGTGTCTTAAGGATTGCGACAGACTCTATTCACAGTACTGTGAAGCAGCATTACAGGTAAGTGCATCATTAGCAATCAGCAAGCTTTCATGTCAGTCTGGCTGTGAGCTATGACAAGCTGCTAATCTGTCTGAAAAGTAGATATTAATTCCTATGATATCTGGATATCATCTTATTTCACATTACACACTATAAGAAATAGGCACAGTGCATATTAATGCAAACCAAACAAGTCAGGTGTCACGACAAGTATCTCTCAAAGAAAAATACACAAATTATTCCACCACCTCTCAGTCCTCCCTCCCAGCTCATTAAGCAACTTTTATAAAATACATGTAACAAAGTAGTGAGAACACACAACCAACGCTAATTACATGTTTATTTTTTTAGAATCATCTGTTCAGCTCCTGCTAATATTCACAAACAATTTCTACCTTTGTCAATTATCAATTGTCCATAGGCTTGAAAGTGACAGCTTTTTATCCAAACCCAAATATTAAAGTAATCAAATATTATAATGCTGCACATAATGAAAATTAGCTACAAAGAAAGCTCAATAAAACCAGAGAAAAATTTGGTGGTATCACTCACTCAGTGTGGATGTTTCCAAAGCTCTGTTTGAGTACAAGGCTCCCTCTCATTTTAAGTGCAGAGGCTTGTGACCTCATCTGTGCGCTTCACCACTCACTTTTCTTAACGTCAGCATGAAAACCACACACCATGGCACAACAACTGCCCAGCGGCTTCACTGTTCATGTGACAAAGCAGAAACCAACCATCAGACTGAGTGGGTCTTTAGTGTTACCACAGTACATGACACTGTATGTCAGATGGCGATACCAGAAGTTCATACGGGAAAAAAAACTATGCCAAATTATTGTAATCGGCCAAATGCAATTAAACCTTAAGCATTATAGCAGCTTCATTATCTAACTCATTGGTACATTTTAAAAAGTAAACCGTTTACACCTCATCAGTTTATTATTTACAGTTTAATGAGGTAAAACCAAGTCGCATACAGTTATTCCGTGTGACCCTTTGTTTAATCAATGTTTGTTCTCACTTTGTGAAACACATGAAATCAATATCTCAGTGCAGCAACACTTACACAATCCTCAGAGTGTATTTGAGAAACAAAAAAATTGTGTGTGGCAGCGTGATCAAATGACAATAAGAGCAGTGACTGTTAAGTTAATTCATTTCCTTAGCCATAAACAATACTAAAATTACCCCAGCATTCCCTGATGATCATAATATGATTGGACCCATGAAGAGCTTAATCTGTGATACACAGGGGTTGTCCGAAGGCGGACTATGAGAAAATCACTGGGTTCATAGCTTTTAAACCAACATTATGGCCCAGGCATTGTAGGCAGCAAAGTAAAAGAATACAAAAGACAATTATATCAAAAACCTTAATTCCTCCATATGTCAACATCATCATCAATCCAGTGTCATAGAGGCACAGTTGCTATGATCCTTTGAAGTATGCTATAATAATTTAATAGGATTTTTTACTGTAGAATCCATTTAAAGTTTAATGGGTTGACTTTCCACAGGCCTATTTGAGTAAACGATAACAAAAACCTGTTTTTCCCCTGGCAGACGAAGTCTTGTCAGGTCAACTACTTCCTGCAATAACATCAGCATTGCTTCATACAAAAGAAACTTTCTGAATATGTTGCAACTTCTGCTTTTCTGAGGATGAGTTATGCTGAGGTGATAACTGTTAGCCATCATAAGGACGTGGCTGAATGCTCTCACACATGGAAACTTCCTGACAAACAGTTTGTCAGGACATTCAGCAGAAAATGCTCACTGTATTTGAGAGGGTTTGTTTTCAGTTGGTAGTTGTAGCTGTGCTCAAGGGGCCCCAGAATCTTGTTCTAGTGATTATCCATAACAATCAGCGGCTCAATATTATATAACACAGTCAGGTAAAATTACAGTTTTGGGTTTAGTTGAAGCACAAACAAGACAAGCAGGTCATGTCCCATATTATCCCCATGTAACATCTGGTGTGACAGAAAATCCAGTGTTCGGTTACACTTTATCTTTTCAACTTAAGTAAGTGCTCATATCAGTCCAGATCACGTTTCATCTGACTGTTCAAAAGAAATTCAGATCAGAGTAAGTCAGCGACAGACGTTAATAACTTCACCTCAACTCAGACACAAACAAGAATAGACTGATATTCTGAATCGTACATTTACGAGCTGCCTTTCATGGATCTGCTTTCTGGTGTCCAAGCTCAGTCCTCATGACTCCCCAGCCTCCATGATCACTGATATATCAGGAGTGTACTATCAGCAAAAATCAAAAAACTGAGATTAACCGCAAAATACACTCGAGGGAGGAGGGAAAACTTCTCTCCCCCTCCGGCCTGCAGCGCCCAGCACTTTCTGAGCTCAACTGAAGGGCTTTAAATATATCAGCTGACAGGAGCAGTGAGACTGTTGAATTTGATCAGTCGGTGGACTCACCTCACAAATGAAGTCCGTGACAGCAACACGCTGTCATAATGTGGCTGCAGAGGATCTGATGGAGACTTGTCCGCTTGACAAATATGTCTGAAAACTGCACCGTGATTAACGCAAACTTGTCACGGCGGTAGGCTGACCTGCTCCGTCTCACAGGTGCCTCCCCCTTTTTCCTCTCTCTCATCCACGCCTGACGAGCATTTCCGACTCTGGCTTTCTTACATGTTACTGCTCAAACTGTGGATAGTGACCGTCACGGAGTGAGGTTTTTTTAGGTTTTCTTTGTTATTGTTGTTGTTGTTGTTGTTTTCGCCACTCAGCAAGAACAACCACAAAAACCGAACGCAGCGCAGTCGACGTCAGCCGGGCATGTGTTAGAGAGAGACCCCACTCTTCCTCTCTGCTCCTCCGGCCGACACACAAACTAACAACAACCGGGGCTCAGCAAGACCACACACAGTCCTGTCCGGTCCTTCGTCAGGGTGCCGGAGCCCAGAGCTCGGTAAACTCACCAGCCACGAAGTAAAAAATACGAGCTGGAGGGGACGGAAACTTACAAGCAGCTAAATTTACCCGCTGCAGTCAACATCCCCCTCGACCCGGCTCGTCGCTGTCGCGCGCCCCGCAGACGTTAAAACCGACGACGGAGCCGTTGAGCAACGGAAAACGCGATAGCAGCGAATGGTTGGTTATAAATAGTCATGATAGCCCTCCGGTGTTCAGCTGAGTGGTCGATACAAGCCCCAGGAAATACGTCACGGCCGCTGACAAAGTGGGGACGGGAGAGCAACACCTACCGCCTGGCAGAGCGCTGCGGCTCCGCCACCTGCTGGTCACAGGCGGCGGAGCAGGCAGCTCGTCACTCGGACGGAGAGTGGCGGGTGCTGGTGGGTTGGTAGTTAGCGCCGTTGCCTCGCAGTCGAAAAATTCTGCGTTCGATTCCCGATTTGTGTGACGTGTGTATGGTATCCCTGGTTTCCCAAAGTCCTAATACGTGGAGGTTTACACTAAGTGGTGATTTGATTGGCGTGATTGGCTCTGTTTTTATATGACCAGCGTGTCAGGTGAGATGACTCCAGCACCCCCTGATGGATAGACGGAATAGATGATAAAATGAGACCCGCGGGTACTGTCACTTTGACTACTGGTGGTCTCAAGAGCAAAGACTTAGGGGAGTGTCAGCATCCATGCGTTGTGTGTGTTGATTTATTGTGTTATTCTCGTTTTTTGTTTATGTTTTTTAAGCAACAGCCCACAACAGGCCGTGGAGCGGACTTATATCACGGAAAAGGGCAGTTATTCGGCCGAACGCAAAGGGCAGGGCTGAAGTGCGCTATTGCATTTAAAAAATAGTTAAGCAGTAGGGCAAAAAAATTTTAAAGTAATGGACACACAACTCTTTTTTTTCATCAATATACATTTTTTAATAAATACAAAAAGGTAGCTACTCGCGGCTACCTGCACATACTGCATGACAGTTGCTATGCAACGGACAAACAAGCTAGAGTTAATCGCTTCCGGGTTTTTTTGGGGGGGTTGTTTTTTATGTTCCTATACTTCCGTTTCCCGAGCACAGCGTGTAGTTTCTATTTTTTTTCTTTTTTCTTTTAAGGTTTATACTGTATAATGACCGCGAGCTAGCCCGTTAGTTTTTCTTTATATGTCGATTGCCAGTTATTGAGTGATATGGGTTTGTGAAATATAATTTGATGTCATACCTCTAGATTGTACTGATTATGTAACAGCTACCATCCAATTAGATCGCTGGATTTCAGCGACCCGTTTTATAAACAGTTTTGGCCCCTCCCCCTGACAAACATTGTGAATTAAAAATTTTTGATTCTGATTCTGGTATGAGGTTGCTGTCCGTTGTGTGTTAAATTGTAGTTAGTGATAGTCTATGACTTATTAATGACCTTCAACATATTTTTGAAACCTGAGTCCAGCTTCCATGGTCAAAGTGTTCAACCTGTGATCATTTGTTGTCTTGGGGAACGGATTATACTTTAAAAGCGCGTGTGCAAACACACACGTGCATACAACTGCACTTGTGTGCTCCATCAATTACACTGACCAGCTGATAGTTTATCCCTATTCTGTAAAAATACTGTCAGGTCCCACTTTTTACTTGTGTCAGACCATTTATGATTAGGTCATTTAACCCAACCCTTACATGTGTAAGCATTATAACAACTATAGTTAATAAGACTATAGTTAAAAGTTGAGTTTGACACAGGACTCCTGTGAAGGACAGGAACACAAACTAAACTAATACTGCAGGGCCTCCCTTGGCTGGCAGCATATTTCAGTGGGTTGAATTCATTAAATGTGCAATTAAGTAAATTGTCATGACACCAAAAGTTTAAAGAAGCCAGTTTGAGATAAATAGAAACATACATGAAAATATACTAACAGGGAGACAGGTATTCTACTACACAACGATTTATAAAGCAAATCTGAAGCATTTCTGTACTAAAATACAGCCACAAATTGAAATTTTTCCTCCTCTCATGAGATTTGTGGTGCCATTATCATTCTGAAATGTGCCACATGTCACAGAACTCAGTGTCCACTTAGGTGTCTAGTTAATGCAATAAAATATAATTACAACTTAATACAGCTTGCACATTTTGCCAAATGAACATTAATTATTAGCATCAAAATGCTATTATACATACTACAGCTGCATACACAGACTTATATAACATTATATGACCAGCACACATAAGGAACAGACCAATTAAAAATATTTATTTGAAGTGCAAATAAGATACCAAGAGAGGTCGATGGATAATTAAATTTTTTCCAGCATTTCAGATTAATTGCCACAACAAAAGGCACAGAGCTAGTGAGCAGAAAGCGAGGCTGTGTGTGTTCAGGGCTGCTGGAGCCATGTTTTTCCCTGTGGAGCCAGAGGAACAGTGTTATCATCTCTCTATAAACACAGCATAAAAATCATATTGGTTGTTCAGTACAGACAAGTAATATTGTAATAAAAAAAAGTGCATTGGCCCACAAATACGTTCTCAAATAGATAAAGTACCATCCATAGACTCACAACAACATTATTCAAATTAAATTATTTTTCTGAGGTCACACCTCTCAGCTCCAGCAGGACATCTCCTTCATATCGAGCCAGTCCAACTGCGTGTCTCTGCTCGGAGTCCAGCTCTGTCCACTGTTTCTCAGTGAAAGCCCACGCCTGCTCTGCAGTCAGCCACGACAACTGGACTGCACTGAATACCACCTGTCAGTCATTCAACACATTAACACCTGTAGGAAACTTTTTCATCAGAGGGGAAGCACAAAGGATGACAAGGCAACACCCATCTCAAACCTTTTGACATAACTTTTGATTTTAAATATAGAAATTAAAGAAATTAATAAGTGATAAACCATAGCACATAATAAGCACATTTAATAACACAACTAAAGGGGATGAGAGTGGTTTACTATTCATATCTATTCTGTGTCCATTACTGTATGCTTATTCTCTTGGTTACATGTGTCTGTATGAGTCCACAATTCATTCTAGCCAACAGTGATGATAGTGTCTTTTGCTCCATTCCTAATAAGACCACATGTTTTCCTGTTTTATATCCAGCCCACAGTAGAAGCTAATTTACATATTTCCAGGTCATTGAAGTTCCCCATTTTATTAGAAATGCAGATGTATTATGAGACCGTGATTGAAATTGTCTTCTGCATGACCCAGTTTGATTAAAGTCCTTCTTTATTTCTAAACCTGTTTTTCTCATCGTTAATAGCTTGGATGTTGAGTTTTCAATGTTCTATGTGCAGAGTTTGACAAGTAATATGTTATAATGTATGCAGCCTAAGAAGTATGATGTGAAAACTTCACACTTTCACTGCACATACATTGAATTTTCTATGAATGAGATTTTGTGCCCAGTAGTTAAACTTTTGACGTAAAAAATGTATAGATTCTGGATTTTTTTCTATGGGTATTTGTATTTCAGTAGAATATTAACAACATCTTAAAGCATTAAGCACTTACTAAACATGCAGAAAAACAAATTATTTTTAATTAAACATCCTGAAAATGCACAACAAGGAATAATACTGAAGATTTCATTGTGAATCCAAGATTTAAATATATGGTTCTCAGCATTTTCACAAAACTAGAGAATTGCTAAACAAACACTTCCTGAGGAGACGAGATTTCTCAAAATGTCTGCAGGGAATAAGACACAATATTGCTTCTCTTTTACACTTAATGGGAGGAAACAATTTACAGTTGTTTTTTTAGAAGTATAATATTTAAAAATCAAACTATTTAGTCAAATTTTCCATTCATACCACTTATAGTTACAGTACACATATCTGTTAGAGATAACTCTAAAATCCCAGCTTAAACTTACAGCCAGTTTCTTTGGTGACATCAGAGCGATGGCTTCAGGGGTGATTCCCTCCATTTGTTCTTGTACCAGAGCTGACAGCACCATATCTGGCAGGCCCACTGGACGGAGAAACAAACACTGTTGTCAGATAATTAGTGTTTCTTCTATCGAATCAGAGGAAACATTTTAAAAATAAACTTTGCTTTCAGCCTGTATCCTCAGGGATATTTTCAATTGTACCAATCCATCCAAAAGCAATCATTTTTCTCTTTCCCAACTCACTCTTTGAAAGAAAAGCAATAAAAAAAACTTTATGGCAAAAACATTTATACCTCCAAGGATATTATATTGTTCCTGTACCTGCCAATGTCCCTATTTCAGTGAAAACCTCCGGTCCCCATGCACTGACTGGACCAAAGGCCTCTGAACTGGACAAACGGTTTGTCAGCGCTTCCATCTGCTGTTCTGTGCATGGCAGGGACATCTCCCGTAGGAAAACAACAGCCACACTGCAGGTGGAGGAAAATGATTCTGGACTTTATCCCCCTCTGACAGTCTGTAAAATCTTTTCTCGTGGATTGTGCTGTGTTTCTACACATGTTGTCAAGTGTATGTGATATCAGTTGGCTCTCTAAAGCAACAAGCAAGCCCATTTGTAATGAATAAATCATTGTTTATGGTTGCTTTGCAAAACATAAACAGTCTTAGTGTCACACCTCTTTTTATTTATTATATAACCATTGCATTAATGGTGATGTATGGATAGTCATACATTTGGCTGACCTGAGATTGTATGGATTGAGTCTCTTGATTTCTGAAGAATACAGACCACAGATCAGATGGCCAAATGCAGCCAGTTCTACAACTGACAGCTGCTCCATTTTCAGTTTACTCTTCCGCATCACACCCAAAATCACTGCTCTCATCTGAAATGTCAAACAGTAATATTAATCCAAGAGTATTCAACTGGAGCACCTATCATTTTATCGTGCAGTCTTATATCAGAATAAAAAAATGCTAAAGTTCACCTTTTTAGGGCTCCAGTCTGTAAGTGTCCCCAGATGTGCCAACACACCCAGGTCAGTGAGATCTAAGTCCTGCAGCTCTCTCTCTCCCATCTCAGTCACCACTGAGCCAAGAGCCAGCACCTGATCTGCCTTCAGGTCTCTCACCGAACTGAAGGACTGCAGGAATCAGAGCATTGAACTACCACAGATCATAATGATATTGAATCACTCATGCTGTCATTTTGTCTCAGAGTTTAAAACTATTAGCAAGGATTCAACTGCATGTTCTTGGTTTTCTTCACATTTATCTTAAAATTTACATTCCATAAGCCAATATCTGTACATTTGCTGAAAATAAACAGGAGCCATCACTCACCAGTAGTTGCTTTTTGATTACATTTTATTTTTAGGGATGGGGCATTTTTACTTATTTGTGTTCTTGTTTAGCTTGATGGGAATGAAATCCTAACTGGATGGTGAATAAAAATGCTTCAGCACAGGTCAAATTTAAACAATCTGAAGGGTGATGCATACATTGTTACCAGACAGAACACATTGCGTTCATAAAGAAATATTTTTGTGGACACCTTGAAAGTGAAAATGAATCTAATGTTAAAAAAACAGAGACTCATGAAACTTCTTTTGTAGCAGCTTATACTGACCTGCCTGAGTTTCATCCACAGTGAGTGGCGTTGCTCAGAGCTCAATGAAGCATCCTGGCCAAAAACTTCGACACACTGTTTCAGCTGCTCCTGTGACATACGGCCGAGCTGAGTCGATGACCAAGCTGAGGGAAATGTGCCTCTGATGTCTGCACAGCTTGGAACTGGCACTACTCAAAGAGACATGTTTGAATTCAAAAACTTCCACAAAGAAATCCAAATAAACATTTAAACACCGTGTGGAGGGCTCAACTAATAACATTCCTCTCTCTGTTGATAAAATTGATTAGATACAATATAACAACAGCAATAGAAGTTTGGGGAAATGTTTATTGAACCTTTCCTCTTCCCGCCCCGTGCTTTGACGATCCCTTGAATGAGACTCTGAGTCTGTTGTCTCTGATGATGCTGGTCCATACACTGACTGATACACACTCCACCCATCTCACTGTCCTCCCAGCGCCTTTGACCCACCAGGATCTGCTCAACTGTGTCTTCATTTAAAACTGTCTGCATTGGAGGAACACATGATATCGTCAGCATATATCTTTGAAAAACTGTTCAAGTCCATTGTTTTTGTTGCTTACCAGTGGGATAGTGTTAATCTGCTTCATTGTGAGAGAAAAGACCAGCCTGCCCAAATGTTCAACATCCCCAACTTGCCATCTTGAAGGTTCCCTGCCAAACAAATACACATATTTTACCACTGCTGCTGTTTTAGTTCACCTTTGTTGAACTCCAAGCACAGCCCTCATCGTCACCTGTGAGAATGTGTCTCTAACTAACTACAAGCTATCCTAGTCTCTTGTCTTAATTTTATTATTTAAATTGTCAGAAGCTGAAGGTGTTTTGTTTAGGACTGCAAACTTGACAAATTTCTATACATTATACACATGTGAATTTTTGGTATCTGTCCAATATCATTTTGTTTCAGACTTACTTAAGTGGTTGCCATTAAATTTGATAGACATTGACAGTCCTCCATGGATGAATCCTAAGCAATCTGGGACATTTCAGTGTTTCATCTAGCACCATTATCAGGCTGAAAATGTAACTTTCACTAAATTATACTATGTAATGTTTATTTGTTTTATAGCCAATAACTAGAAGATTCCAATTATCTTAAACTTGAATATGCATGTTGTTTGAAATTGTAACATGGGTTCATGGAAATTTCCTGCAATTTAAATCAACAGTTCTTCAGAGAGTAAGCCATTATAGAGCAATGAAACATCACAGGAATATATATTTCATGTCTTTTGTTTGCAATGTATTCTCCTATGACACTGTTTTGTTTGTTCATTTTTTTATTTTCCTTTGGTAGAAAGCCTATAGCCAATTTACTGCTTTTTAAAAAATGTAATTGGAAATACATTAAAGAAAATACTTATGTTATATATTTCAATCAATTTCTGCTGTGTCAATATTCTTGAAAGTAAGAACTTTATGACATATTGTTGATCAAGGTGCATAACCAGGAGTAATGTAATGTCTTCCCTAACAAATGCGGTCGTTTACCCGAGCAAGTCTTTCTGAGTAAGAAGGGCAGCAATATCGCTCAGAGCCTCTTTAGGGAAACAGAACCCTCTTATCTCTTCCAGTCGCAGAGCAAGAGCTTTCCTATCCACCTGAGCCAAACTCTCCCGGTCTAAGAAAGGCAGTAAAGGCCCTAGGATGTCCAGAGTGGTGCCATCAATCTCGTCCTCAGCCTGAGAAGAGCCCTGCAGAGCACCACATGCACACAGCAGACTGGATTACAAGAATTTCACACTGATATGACTTCTTTTCTGTGAAAAACTGTTATGAGGATAAAGAGGGCTGTGGCCTGTATCTCTTACTCGCCATCTGTTTCTATCCTAAAATTTGTTGGTTTAGGCTTCTCGAGCAAACACAAACAAACAAACATACATCTTGTTCTTTCTGTCCCATTAATGTTATAATATAAATCAAATAAATGACTCACCATTACTAATACAAGCCCTGATTTAATTTAACTAGAAATAGTATACCAGAGTTCCTCTTTACTCTGAGGATTCATGGCTATGGTTTATCATTTGAATTGCTCTGAGGTTAATTTAAGATTTCTATTTGATCTATGATGCTTAGAAAATGCACACAGCAACTGGTTTCTAATCACACTTTTCTACCTAAATAGATGGTGTTTTACCAGCTCAGTTACAGCCTTCTCGGCTAAATTTGTCTGCTTGTAATGTGGCAGTCTGAGGAAATCAACAAAGTGTGTGTGGATGTGATCCAAAATGGCTTTGAAGGATGCATTAGAGAGGGTCTCTATCATCGTCACTCTGGAAAAGAGCAAAGCAAAGGGGAAATCATTTAAATATCTGACACATTAAAATATATGTTTAACAAGGAGAGACTTACGGTAATGTCACAGCAAACCCAGAGCTCAAAACACTGAGGTCCATCTCCGGCTGTTTCCTCATTTCCTCCACGATACATTTCCGCTGGTAATACAGCCAAAACCCATGGGAACTTGTTAGTACTAAAGTTTTTTTAGCTTGTTATGCCACTATTTATGTAGTGCATATTAAAAATCTGTCCAATGATTATGTCTGCAAATCAGAGACCCACATAGTCTAAGGGGCAATGAATTCCTCACCAGAGCAGATCTAATGTCTCCAGACAACTCACTGACAAACTGAAGCAACTCTTCAAAATCCGTCTCATTGCTCCAAAGCCTCAAAAAGTCACAGGTCATCCCACCAGCAAGATGGCCTAGATCCCTACATGTGAAAGAGAGGTTACCATTTCAATTGAGTTTTTAATTTGGGAGTAACTGGGATTTCATCCATTTGTTTTGATTTTCCAAGAAAAATTACTTATTGATTAGATTCATGGGCATGTATGGTCTAGTCCCATAGGTCCAACTCACCTCACCGACTGGCTGGTAATGTTTTTAAATTCATAGATTTTTTTGAAGAGAAACTGAGCCTGTACAGGAATGAAGAGTCAGGATCAGCATATTGACTGTGGTTTATAATGACATTTTAACCTAAACCAAACCAACACATACATACAGATACTATTCTGAAGTAGCTGAGTGGCTGCCTGTTAAAAGCTTTAAAGAGTTTGGGTTAAATGTCAGTACAGAAGATACGTCCTGTTGTTCACATGTTTTTGATGACTATAGCCTTCTTTCACTGCCAACATAGGCACAAACTTCCATGTAACACAAAGGATGAACCCTTTCCAATTTGAAAACATTATGGGTTGTCTTTGGGTTGACAGCTGGGACAGCAGTTGCTTTAGTGATCTCTTGAACAACTTTAAATGTTTTGTTTTGTTTAAAAAAAAAAGCTAGCTGGATGTGGAATAAAGTGCTGATGGTAACTCATATATATCATCTCATATATCTGTCTTGAATATATACAATGGAACCAGTTTTGGTATAATTTGTCAATCAGAGTAGTTTTGTTTTTATGTGTAGTTGTCATGACATTCAGAGTAGGTACCAACTGAAAAGGCTAAACTTCATTATTTTGAATTGGTCTTGTTGGAATGAGAAGCTGAGAACAGGTGATGAAAACAAAGTAATACAAGCTTGGCTGTGACAAAATCCCTTTAAGGTAGCCATTATTAATTTATGCTACACTCCTACACCATTGTACTACATCCAAACTAATTAGCTTGATGGTGACTGATGTGTATTGAGTATTAATATCCTGAAAGGCTCACATGAAGCATATTCAATGAGTCACTATAAGGAGAGTGAATACCTGACACTTATGTTCTCCTCTTTGAAGAATTTGTAACCTTCTGTTGTCATATCAATGCAGTGATACACAGCACACAAAAGTAGACTGAAGTAAAATCCACACCTGCTGTGTCGACCATTGTATGTCTCCATACATGCTGGTAGCTCTCATGATTGTTTCCCTATTCATGGCCTCTATCAGCTTCCTCAGAGGGACAAATGGTAAAAGGCAGTTTATACTCTGGTTGATTTTCTGCACATCTCTGAATAAAACCTATTAAAATACAACCAAAAAAACCCAAAAAAAATTTAGACCCAGAAGGCTTTTGGGAAATAGGTTTCACACTTTTTGAATCAATGAACTCCTGGAAACTCTAGTGCCAGGTTAGTCAGGTAACTGTCACTGAGGGCACTTTGTTTTTTTGTTTTATTTTTTTACACAATACTATCCAAAAGGCTTGTGGAATAATCTTATAAGAGACGTTAAATTATATCATTTGTCAAAACCTCCCCACCTCCACCATCTTTCAGTAAATATAAATTAATGTAGACGTTTCAGCAAATAATAAGGAGGGATGAAAAGATAAGAAAAAATGATAAATGAAATGACTGTTACCTCCTGCATCAAATTGTACAGCATGGCTCTATGGCCAGGCTTCAGCTCAGTTAGCAATGTTTTCCAGCACTGACAGTGGGAAGTTTCACTGATCTCAGACCACTGGAGGTGTCTCAGCACAGCAGAGGACAGACCGGAGTACAAAATCTTCAGTCTGCACAGTTTTTCCACAGTGAGCTGGCAGGAGGGTGAAACAAAGTGGTTAATGTGGAGCGGGTTAATGTTCTGCAAACATTTTTTGGAAATGTCTACTTACATTGGTGTCCTTTGAAATCTTGGATAACATTTGAAATGCCTAAAGAAATTATTAAATAATTCATGAAATGGGCATAAAGAATAATCAGAAAGGAAAAAGACAAGTGAATCTTAGCTTTTTCTAATACATGGTGGAACATTTAACACTGCTTCGTAGATAAGAATGAAAGAAGCAGCATTTGAAAAGAAAAAAAAATTCCCTGCTGACCTGTGCTGGGGAATATCTGTGTAAAACTGGCTGTGACAGGATTTCCAACAGATGTTGTGAGGGGAGAGACAGGAGGAAGGATGCTCCTAACTGGGGTAGCAGACCACTGAGAGCAGACAGCTCTGGAAGAGCCATGCTGCTGACATTCAGGGTCTGAACTGTTGGTATCAGCCAAGATGACAACTATCCATGCAACACAATGAGACAGAGTTGGTAAGAATGTGGAGAACAACACACAAAACAGAACGAAAGCTGATGGACAATAATGGTCCAAATAAGCCTTTCTGTAAATAGAGTAGACAGGAGAAAGAACATGACCCTTCACCCTGCCATCAGCACTGATGAACCCCTCAGACATGCACTGAGCCAGCTGCTGCCAGAGAGGAGAGGATACAGCCAAGTCTTGCACATATGAGCCCAGTTCTACAGGGTCCAGGTAACATGCAAGGGCTCCTAACCTGCAAGAGATGAGATCCTTTGTTCCTTTTTACCACAAAATGAACAGTGCAGCACATTAATACTCCACAAAACTGACACAACTCATCAATGTTAACCAATTTGTCTCTTTCCAAGTTTTCAAGACTAATTACAGTCTAATTTATGGCCAAATATATGACAACACCAAATACAGGACTGACTGTCTGTTTATCCTTGTGGAGTTTTTGACACTGTTAATGCTGTGGACCAACAGCTTTGCAAGTAGACACTTCATGTTTATACACATATGTCCCACCTCAGTACGTCATCACTAGTCAGATTCTTCTTTTTGTTCAACAGGGTCCGGAGCACGTGGCGTCCCCTTACACCATCCAGACTCCCGTTGGCTAGCAACTCTACCAAAGGAGCAAGCTGTAAGAGGCCACAAATGTGAAACAAGCTACAAAAAACAAAACTCACCAACTATATTATGGATGGTGGCAGATTACAAAGAACACACCATGTAAAGTAAGGAGGATGGTGGAGGAGCATTTTTAATAAAAATCTCCCATAATAGTTTGATTGAGTTGAGATCTAGAAACTATGGTCATTGTGTATGATTTATACATATTTTTATAGTCATACAAGATTTGTATAGAAATAATTTTTCTAATCTTTTATTTATTTTTTCATTTTAGCTTGTCATTTATTCACATAAAAGCAACACAGAAAAATATCTGAGAAGGTGATACAGTAGCCATGAAAAGAAATGGCGTCTGACCTGTTGTGATGTCAGTTGCTGAAAACAGCTGACTGGGAGATAAGGCAAAAGTGGCAGGATGGAACTGACAAAGTAAGGAGGCCATGTAGGGACATCGCCCACAACATTAGACTGCAAGAGTCGTTTTACAAAGGCCTTTTTCTGCAGTGGCTTCATCCCTGAGCTGTGGTCACGGATGGCTGTCAATCTAAAAAGCAACACAGGAGCAGTTACAAACAGGACAGGAAGTTATATCAAACTAAATGTTTCTTGGGTGAGTAACTCACACACTGTCATTGACTATCAGGGAG
Source organism: Remorina albescens (assembly GCA_034769265.1). Taxonomy (NCBI): domain Eukaryota; kingdom Metazoa; phylum Chordata; class Actinopteri; order Carangiformes; family Echeneidae; genus Remorina; species Remorina albescens. The sequence continues at coordinate 4,349,503 of CM068479.1, forward strand.
GCAGGAAAGTTCATGATGTCAGAGACAGACATGAAGGGTATGAACTGAGACAGGTCCACAAACAGTTCTGGTGTCACTCGAGGGAACTTGTGAATAAAAGCAGCAGTCATTGTTTCCATGGCTTGCAGCTCTTTTTGAGAAGCCTGTAAGAGAAAACAACAAAGCAGGAAAGTAACTGGTGTGTATTCAGTTTGGATCTTTTAAACTGATCAAATAAAATAGATAACCCTAACCTGGACGAAAAAGTGCAATAAAATAGACCTGTACATTAATCATAAATTAATAAGGCATGTACAATTGGCTTAAAGAAAAGTGTCACAAATGGTACCTCTACTTCAAATAGTTCCTTTATTGTTTTGTTTGGGGTTTTAGAACAAACCTGACTGGTTTCAACCTTCAGTTGGTCCCAACTTTGATGCATATGAGAGAGAAATCTCTTAACTGCATCTTTCTCAGCAGACATCACTAGAGTGCGGATGCTGTCTCTGGGCATCTGGAGGTACTCCTGGTGAAATAGAGCCATTAAAGTAAAAATAAAGTTCAGTGAGGTGAGGTGATGTGATATGTTGTGTAATGATAAATGTGAATATTGCTACACAGACCAGTACCTGCAGCAGAACCCTGAGAGCAGATGAATTATCGCCTCGCTGAATAAGGTCCCACAAGACGGGCTGATGTGACAGCAGAAAGTTATTCATTTTTCAAGCTGTGTGTGTGTGTGTGTGTGTGTGTCAGTCAGCTATCTTACACTGTAGCAGCTCAGCAGGTCCTCTTTCACAGTGGCATTCTGCTCTCTGCGCAGGAAGACCCCCAGAGTGTGAAGGACGCTCATGAAGGCCTCTGGCTGTAGTGAGGCCCAGGATGTGTTGTCAAGAAGACTAGAGAGAAGGATGGCCTGACTCAGACCTTGCCTTGCTTCTCTTTCCCCCTCATCAAGACCTGAAGAAAGGCCCACCATGAAGTCCAGCACTCGCAGCACATATCCCAGCGCCACTAAAAACCCTTCACGCTCTCCTCCCTCAATCTCACAGACACTCAGCTTGTGAAAGACATCAACCAGCAATGGGGCCGGGTCAACACAAAGCTGTGATGTGTCAAATTTATATGGTGCTGGGAGCATGTCAAAAAACCTCTGCAGGAAGCACTTCCTGTCCTCAAGCTCTGCCTGGATATCAGCACACAAGACAGCAAACTCATGAGGTGCTAATCTTAGTAGCTGACTATAGAGAGTGGTGTTTAGACAGAGGTACTCTCTCAGCCCATGTGTCTGCCCACAGAGCTCCAGGAGGGTGGTGTTGGTAAAGTGATGCACAGCCCAGTCCCTGTATTGGCAAGACTCCTCAATATTGTCAGCATGGGAAAGATTTTGTATTTTGGAGCAGTATGCTGTGGCCCAGCCATCATCTGGCAATGATTGGAGTGGGTTAGTGGGCTCTCTGCCACACAAAGCTGAGATAAGGACAGAGTTGTTTGGCAGGAAGCAGTGTCTGAAAGACTGGGCACTGAGCGACCTGCTGCCCAACTGAGCCAGGCAGTTCTCATCAAGTCCTGGATTTCCTAACACCTCACCCGACAGCTGCACACACAAGTCGTCTATGCTTGTCTGATTTATAAAATGGTAGTCCTTTGTCACTGCAACCTGCAAATAGTAAAACAGGGATGAGTTCACATGAGGTTAAATGAATTGTGAGCAAAAAAACAGGCAATACACATACAAAGAGCATGTCACAGATATTTACGTACATTTTCTGTTAAAAGGAGTAAAATGCTCTCTCATTTAAAAAAAAGTGATTCATTACCTGATGTGCTCTCTGCAGCCAGAATGAAGAGTTGGCACATACAGTGTTGTTGAATTCATGGACAAAGAACTCGCTGCAGATGTGGACCCAAGGGAAATCCTCTTCCGCAGCCAACAAGTACCAAGCTGCATCAGAACATGTGGTGTGCAGGTCAAGCCCCACCTGAACCACTGCGGGATCCACCAAGCCATTCTCCCCTTTGAACAGTTTACAGTAGAGGAAGACAGTGAAGTTGGAGACACCTGTCAAGCCCGGGATCGACTCGTTACAGGCTGCCTCCAGGATTTCTGAAGAGAGAGGGTACTCCATCTCTTTAATCTGGTCACTGATCTCTCTGGCTCTCCCTCTTTCTGGCTGGTTGAACTGGGAGCCGTGAGGTGGAGTATAGAGTCCTTGAGGGCGTTTTTTGTTGGAGATTGCCTTTGAAAAAGATGAGACTTTAGGAGATGGCTGGGCTGTTGGTTGTTGGGATCTTTTTCCATCTTCCTCAATCGAAGGGCAGGACAGGAATGGAAGTGAGCTTGGTAAACCCTGGGAACTCACACCCAAAGCCTGGGTGTTCCACGTTACATTATGCCTTATCCCCCTAGATATGCATGGACAGACAATAGAATTATTAGTCATATATGTAAAATGCAATGAGCTTTATTCCTAAAATATCTTACCATATAATCAGCTGTCTCAGGTCACCTTCAAAAAGACATGTAAAAGAAAATATTAATTGAAAATCAAAATTTATGAATGATGGATAAAAGCTCCTGTAGTACACAACTAGGCCTGACAGTGCAGCTCAGTTAACAATGCCCGAGATATAAAGTTACTGACATCAATGAAAGCATAAAGAGATCAGTCAAGCTAACAAAAGGTATTTTCAGGGACCGGGATTATTATAAAGATTTTAAAGCAGTGTTACTGTCATATTCTCCCCTTCAAATTTAAGGGCATTTGCTGGAGAAATTAAATTGAATATCAAAGTAATATAAGATTGATACTAAATATATATTTAAAATGTTTTGACACTATCATCATAAAAACTAGTAGCATAATTGCTTTTCACATTGTCATTCTCTAAAACAAAGCATTCGAGTGTGAGTGCGTCCATATAGTGTGAAAAATATTTCTTAATTACCTCATAAAGCAATGATAAGATTGTGTGTAAGACTGTATGTAATCTAAATAAGACAGTACTGACAGGTTCTGTGAAAGTAGCCAGCTGGCAAATGTGCCACAAACTCACCCACGGAGCACCGCCCCTGAGAGTTGGGCTGTGGCACGTCCACCAGGGTGCTAAAATCATCAAGCAGTGCCATGGTAAGTCTTGACACTTTCTTCCTCAGGTTACCATAAACGGAACTACCCACCCTGTGCAGGAGGCCCCTCCTCAGGCCATCCAAACTCTGCACAAGAGCTAGATTTTTCTGTGCCAGGTGGCCTCCTCGTTCTCCTCCACCTGAACGTGATAACGCCTGCCAGAGCAAACTTTGCATGGAGTTTGGATCATCCTCAGTGAACATTACATCTTCTAGAGATGCATTTCTGGACAACCCATCCTGCCTGATGGCTTCAGGAGACAAGCTGAAGGGCTTCAAACGGCCAAATACACCTGAGCCCTTGCTGTGCTTAGCTCCGTCTCCTGCTGGGTGTAAACTGACAACAGGCTTCCAGTTGCGTGTCTCTATGAAACGCAGAAAGTGCTGAAGCCAGCTAACACTGAAGGCACAGTCATGACGTCCCTTCAGAGCACAGATGAAGCCCTGCAGGCCTGCACTGGCCTGGCCATAGGTCCCACTGACCAGTGCCTGGAGAGCAGCCTCCAGCACGGCACTCAATGTCCTCCAGTTCTGAGACAGGAAGGTCAAGAAGGGCCTGAGGGGCTGATGCTCTGATATAGTAATCAGGCTGTCCAGCAATCCCAGGAGCCAGTCCCAGTGACGACTGCCCCTCAGGGACAAAAACCAGTCCTGCACTTTGACACTGGGCCGGGGTGGCACCCGGCCGTTCCACTGGTTCAGTGCAGCACTTCCCTCAGACTGAAGGAAGAAATGTAGCACCTTCTCCCACAACTGTTCCTGTTGTGGTTCTGCCGGCACCTCCTCCAGCTCAGCACCTATCTCCTGGAGGTAAAGGGAAATATTGTAGAGGAATCCAGAGAGTCTATGCCTGTCGATTGGCTTGCTTAGTGAAGGCAAGCTCTTGCTTGGAAGAAGACCAAGTGTTTTCAGGCTCCCCATGATATTCCTCACCCAAGGCTGTATTGACTGATCCTTGCTTATTTCTGGCTGAGCTTTTTCAGGAATCCAACCACCTCCTTTACTCCATTTTGAAAAGATTTCCTTAAGAATGTCATCTCTCTGGTTCACTTTATCACCTTCTGAAAGTATCCAATTTCAGACAATGAGAGTTGCTATCATGTAATGTATATTCCAGTGTAAACATACATTTGTTATATGTTTTGACATCTTTCGGTGGCACACTTACCCATCTTCTCGGGGGATCCTTGGCCCAGTAAAACAGCACAAACTATGATGGTTGTGAATCTAAAAGTCGCCATCCCTGGCCCTTTCTTGGCCCTCTTCATCTAATGCCAGCGTGCACAGTGACACAGTGGTGCCATATCTTTGGGATTCTGCTTTGCCTATCCGAGTGACGAAACCCACCATTAAAATGCACACCGTTTTTTTTTTTTTGTTGTTTGTTTTTTGTGATGCGATGGACTCAAGGCGTAAAGTATCTCAGTGGAGAGGGAACATTAAACCTTAATGACTGGCTGCCACATCGCCTTACCACTTTCAATGCATGACTAAAACAAGTATCAGTAATGTAATTAACTAATAAAGCCTATAAACGTCTTCAACTATTGAAGGTCATTCCAAACGTGATGCTTACATAAGTGACCAAAGAAAAGTAGTGAAGGTATTTATAAAAACAGTTAAACACACAGTTCTAATAGAGTTCCAAAGAGACCTAAAACAGATAGAGAGCAGATTGACTGAAATGGGTAGAAACTAGCTTTAGTAAATTTTAAACAGCAGTGATTACTCACAATAATGAAATTCAGGGAAAACAGTTTTCTGCACTCACCAGCTGATATAATCCATTCATCCTGTTAAGTATACTCTAAAGCACCTGCCAGCAACGCTGACTTAGTTTTGTCAACACAGCTGATTTCCTTCTGAGTGCAACTCACTGTTTCACCATCACTCTGACTTTCTCTACCTATCACTTTCCCTGTGCACCCCTCCCATCCATGCGCTCTATCTCTCACTCTGTTCTCTTAGCTGTTTGGCACATGTCCTTGTTTCGTCTCCAGGGCTTAGGTTGTTTCTTGGCATCATGTTTCATGAATTTTCTTGTTGTCCTATTATATGGTTGACAATGCACAGAAAAAGGCAAAGTGCCCTAACAAACAAACAAAAAAATAACAACAACAAACAAACAAACAAAAAACATAATCAGTCATTTAGACTTTATGTGAATATTATTTTGAAATTTAGTTTCCCCAAATTTTCCATTGTTTTGAACTTTCATGAGGCTACAGGCAGGACACGGTACTCAGTTAGGTGCCCAAACAGAATGAAAATCTGGATCATGTGAATCACACCACTGATATCTATCCAATTCTCTGACTGCCCAATGTCTCCCACTGACTAATTCTCCATTGAGCTGTCTTTCAACTGGGACTCATCTTGCAGCTCTGGCTTTGGTGTGGTGTAGCCTTACTGACACAGCCTGGTCCACAGGACTGTGTGGGCTGTCACAGTTTAGATACATGTATACCTACATCAGGTAGACTCCCACTTGAACCCCGCGCATGGCAAAGCAGCAGGCTCCCCACTTAGACCCCTGTCTGCAGGCCTTGAAACCCAAGATGACCATTTGAAAGGACCACCTCCTCCCTCCACTTGCTTTAGCTGTATGATACTGCGGTCTGCAAGGGGGACAATAACTTCCTCCTGTATTATTGATTCCCCAGGGAGCAGCAATCACTCAGTGTGGCAGGGCTCGATTCACCACAGGAATATTTAATGAGAAACTGAATCCACCCCATACAATTCTTCTTCTCTCTGCTGGAAACTCAGTTGTGTCAGTGGGGATTCAGCCACTGATACAAGCTGTTCAGATTGGAATACTTGGTTTGAGGCCAACTTTTGTCCCTATTTTCCAATAGAAATATAAAAGCTTAGATATTACACATTTTGTGAATAGCGAGTTGGCCTTTGCCTTGATTTGGTGATATTAAGTTAGTCATTTTTTTATAATGAGGTTTTATTTTTAGGTCATATTATTAGAGACATGTACGTTAACAAGATATGACTGTAATATTAACTTTAACTGCTATTGTTAACAGCTAAGAGATCATCATAGTTCACCAAGCAGTTAACAAAGCTGATACTCTATGACTTGCCTCAACAAGGAAAGAGAGAAGCTTTGTACATGTTGAAACTGTTGCTGTGACTCTTATTTTTAAAGTAGGTCTGTGGCAAAACTTAGTTTTAGAGTAGGTAGTTAATAGTTAATTAAGTAGCCCTTCATCTTTGTTTATCTTCAAGCATATTTTATAGACAGGAATAGAAAAATTTGTGTTGAATAAACATGACCGTCAAAGAACAACATACGGTACATTGCTTGAACAGGAATCCATTACCTCTCCAGGACAAGCACTGCATTCAAGATCTGTTCTGTGGCTTTTAGATGCTAAAATCTGGATTTCTTTAATTCATTACCTATTATTAACAGACTAACTAATTTAGACCAGTGGTTCCTTTTTTCCAAGTCATGGTCTATTTGAAAATCTTTGAATGGCTAGCTGCCAACATCTAAACCCAAAAAACTGAAAGGCCAAATAAAATGTTCTCTCGGCACTTGTTTGAACAATTGAACAAACTCAGTGGCTCAATTTTCCTTTTTTTATTTAATGGGCAAGCAATCACTTGTGCATTGAAAATCTTTCTCTTGACAGTTTCCTTTAAAGCGTTTTGGTTTTTTATAGGGATGCACCGATACCGATACCAGTATTGGGTATCGGTCTGATACAGGGCATGAGTACTCGTACCCCCGATACTACGACATCCATACCACTTTACAGCTGCGCGCGGTTTACAGCACTTGACTGCAAGGCGGGAAGCGAGGAGTCATGTCAGCAGTGTGGAACTATTTTCAGGTGAATGAGAGCGACAAATTCAAAGCAGAATGCAAATTATCCATCCATCCATTCATCTTCTAGTGCTTTTCCGTTTCCGGGTCGCAGGGGTGCTGGGGCCAATCCCAGCTCACTCTGGGCAAAGAGTGGGGTCACCCTGGACAGGTCTGCAGTCCATCACAGTGCCAAAACACAGAGATGAACAACCACTCATAGTCACCCCTACGGACAATTTAGGGTCACCAGTTAAACCAAACATGATGTCTTTGGACAGTGGGAGGAAACCAGAGTACTCGGAGGAAACCCACACAGGGAGGGAGAGAACATGCAAACCCATGACCTTCCTATTGTGGGGCAACAGCGCTAACTACTATGCCGCTGTGCTGCCCAGAATGCAAATTATGTCCAGCAAAACTCTCGAGAGGAGGGACAAAATCTATCGCTTACAACAAAAGTAACTTAATCAAACATGTTGGCAGTGTGGCAGTGCATGTTTAAAGCATTTTTGTTAAATGTCAAACAGTATGTGTGGCAGTGCCATGTTTAAAGCACTTTTGTTAAATGTCAGTACTCAGTATATGACAAAATTTACTGAAATGTTACAGTATGTGCTGCAGTGCCATGTTTATAAAGCACTAATATTGAATGTCAGTATATGACAATTTTGTTAAATTTGTGTTTGTCACAAGTTTCACTCCAGTACAGTCACCCATGTACAAGAAAATCATACTGAGGAATGGTGTTCAAATAACAGATGATATCTGTGGAAAAAAAATAAATAAATTCAAAGTAACTGTATGTGTAATGGCGTAAGTACTCGGTGTCGGTATTGGTGAGTACTCAAATGCAAGTACTCGTACACTACTCGTTTTGGAAAAAAGTGGTATCGGTGCATCCCTAGTTTCTTATCTGCCAACCCTTAATACTTTTGTAGTACAGCAGTGGTTCTCCATCCACAGGTTGGGAACCACTGATTTGTACTTTATGTAGTTCATATTATTTAACAGATTTACTCAAATTTTCCTACAAAGGCAAATCAAAGTGTTTACAAATCGACCTACATCTGAGTTTTTGAAAGCTCTTCCACTACATAAATACTGTTATGCCATAAAATTAAAAAGTGTATGAAAGTGAAGTAAAGCACACTTTATAACGTATATGTTTGTAGTGAAATAATTAGCCCACAAAGGTATAAAGAGAGGAATTAAAAACTTACACAAATTAGATTAAACAAACCCAAGGGGTGATTTGCTGTAAATTGTACAATATTTGAATTAATCTCTTCCCTTTATGGCAAAGCCAGATTAAAGATGTGTCACAGTCTTTTCCTAGCAAGACCGCTCTGGAAGGCTCAAGGCATCTCCATGGGAAACATCAGCTTTGTTTTGTGCCATAGCTCAGCAGCAGATCCTTATTCTGTCAGACACACAATTGTTTCACACAAAGATGGATTTCAACACATAAGTAGTTTATACGTGATCATTCATCAAATAAATGCAAAAATGAAATCACTAACCTTTAAGATCAGAGATTTTTTATATTGAAAGTCTTTGATGGAATTATTGTAGAACTCCAGCTTTTCCTGCAAGTAAAATATAGCTGTTGTGTATGCACAAAGAGCATGGCAACATGCATAAAACACAGAACATCAGCAATCCAGAACACATCAGACTACAGAGGAGGGGAACAAAAAGTACCTCTGTTTTTTTTGTAATCCCACCAAGGGCCATTTGGTCCATATTCGAGGCGGAAAGCACCAAGTGGAGCTGAGCCTGCGTCTTCTCCAGAGTGTCTGTCAGGGCTTTCACTTTCCTTTCCAGCTGCATGGTCTGCAGGTCTGCTTTATGCTGCACCATCTCAATGCTCTGAATGGATTTCTTGTACTGCTCATCATTCTCAAGTTGAAGCTACAACATAGACAGAAGCGTAAAAACATTTAACAAAGTGATCAAAGGCACATAAAGCATTAGGCTGAAATCCAAGGTGTATATGAATCCTACTACCATATAAGCAGTATGATGCATTGCTTTACTTTAAGTTAAATTTTAAATATATACCTTGTTGAATTTCTGTTCCAGGTCCTGATGTTCCAATGTTAGATCATTCAGCTCCTTGTTTTTTACCTTTCCACTTGTATCCTATCAAAAAGTGATAAATAAAACTAAGAAACAAAAAATATAAGTGTAGAAGTTGAAACTGTAAACTGTGTTTTTTCTAAAAACAAAAACAACCTTTCTCATTGTGTAGTATTTCATTTTTTTCTCCTTTTCAGCAATTTTCTCATTGATTGTCAAGAGACACTCAGTGAGACCCTTGTTTTCCTTTAAAAGCTGCTTCCAGTTTTCATGCTTCTTCTCTACTTTCCCCTCAAGAACATGTATGTCCATCTAGAAAAAAAAGGGGCAAAAAATTGTCAAAGAGCAGAAAATTTACTTTCAACAATTTTGATTCATTCATAAAATTTTAAGATTTTGGGAGAATAGTAAAAATAATCAAGACTCGTCAACAATTAAAATAATTATGAGCTGTCAAAATAATGTGTGACAATGACAATGTTTGCAAAAAATACCTTGAATAACCTGATATTATCTATATCCTGTTGTATGAGTGAAAGAATTTCATCAGTCTTCTTGAAAAGTGTGTTGTGGTCCTCTTTAAGTCCAGCAATATGCCAATTCCACTGATCATCTCTTTCACTGGTCTTCTTTCTCCCCATGTTGTCCAGCTTTTGCTGCTGCATCTTCATCTTGTCCTCATACTCAGATTTACTTTCTATTTCAATAGTGACACAAAATTATGTTTCTGAATCAGATTATGACAGCACAGGGCATTGAATTCAGCCCAAGCTGAAATAAGTTATTTACCGGTAATGTGCTTCTCCCACATGATCCTTGCTTGAGTCATTTCTTCGTTGTGTTTCTATTGAGATAACAATTAAACTAGTGTTTGAAAAAAAATTAAGTCATCTTATTAATATGTATCATGAAAAATAGAAACCAGGAATCCAAAGATCTTTGGTGGATCCAACAAACCATTTCAAGCTCTTTGAAGAGATTTTCATTGTCAAGTTGAGGCATTTCCACCATGACGGCCCTCATCCCCTTATGAAGCTCATCCTCTAATCGTTCTTGCTCTTTTATCAGCACCTCTGTGGAGACTAAGCTTTCTGCTTTCAACTCAGTGATTGTGTTCTGGTGTTCACACAGAAGGTGTTTCATCTTCTGCTTATATACCTAGTGGGGAGGAAAAATTGTTCAATTAATCTTGGAAATAATTCAGCCTTAAATTCAGTCTTTATCGGAAAAAACAAAACAATATTTTAGACAAATGTGCCAAAGCATGATAACTAGCAAGGAAGAACTGTGCATCTCAAAAGAATTGCATAATTGTGTGAATACTTTGAAATGCATTTAAAAACAGTTCTGTTTATGGGCATGTTCTGGATTAAAATAAATACCTCAATTTGGTTGAATTTTTACTGTGTAGTCACAGTATATTTTGATGTTATCCTCTCTATGTTACCCTCACCTTGATTTCTACTTGATGGCGCCCCTCATCCATCTCTATGTCCTTCTCTAGGTTTTGAAGTTCAGCCTTAACCTCCTCTAGTTGCCTGTCTGTGATTTCCCAATAAGTGTGGATGATGTCCCTCTCCTTCTGAAAATAGTTTCTCTCCTCTCTCTCTCTATCCAATTCCTCTCGAAGGCGCACAATGTGCTCTTCAAGCTGAAACACACAGAAATGTATTTCAATATGGCAAGATAACAGCAAGACACTTTAGTTTATTGCCTGATTTAAATCTTAAATAGGCAATCCACTAAGTTGTTCTATGCGATTAGACACTAGACAATTATACCATTAAATATTACACATTTTTATTACAGCATGAAAGGGAGTTGCATGCAGATTGTGTTGACTTTTAACATCTGGACCTGGCCAAAAAACCAAAAGAAAGGACATCTTGGTCTTTTCAGATTCAGATTGTTGTGAAACCTGTCTTTTGGGGGTCTCCAGTTCTGTGGAAGTGTAATGCTAACTTTTAGGAAAGGTCTCTTTCCTCTTGATATAAAACATTCAAACATGACTCCACACGCTGGACACGTCAGCCCTGACCTGATCCTTGGACATCTCATCCTTGGTGAGGCCGTCGATCAGCGTGGGTGTCCTGGTCTTTGCGGGTTTTTTCCCCGCACCTTTGTTTTTGGGTGGCTGGTCAAATATAGAAAAGGTGCAGGGCTGAAACAGCTGGCAGTAAAACGGCAAATCTACAGTCCACTGAGCAGCTAATGTTAGCTTGCAACCTCTACCACCGTAGTAACCGCACGGATGAGGTCACCGTGGCTGAGAAATCTTTAAATGTTATATATATTTCCATAAAGCTTCGCTCACCATGGTGTGTAGAGTACAGATTAAACGGAGAGCCGATCTCCGCTGTTTCCGGTGTTTGGGTCGTTTATGGGAGCTCGAGCTAGTTGAGTTTGTGCTGATAGAAATGTTTCAAAAGTCGACCAAGTGTCGCTATGGCAACGGGGCTTTGAAATCCAACATGGTGGGTGGTAACGACGTCGATTTATTTTTTATTTGATTTTGTGCTTCTCCTCCACCACAGTTCTTTATTATAGTTATTATTTATTAGATAATGAATATAAATTGAACTCAACTTTGTTGACAGCGCTATATAAATATTAATGTGTCGACAACATAGAAATGTGTCTAATAATGCGGCCGTGAACAGAAAGGAAGCGTTTTTCAACCGCTCTAACCTTTATCGGAAACGGTGAGTGGAGGCTAATGCATGAACATATATTAAACCAAATAAATTGTAAAAAATATGTAATATGTCTTCACCAGAGAAATTCTAATAGTTGACAACCTCTGCATATTAATAAACATTTGACATAACAGCTCTGCCCAGTAACAGTGTTTTACAAATTACCATGTTTACTACTCAGAAATTGAGACAAAAAAGTATTTTTTCGTTGTCTCTGACAGTTTAAACCATTTTATCTGAAAATCCCATTCACACTTCAAATAAATAACGGAGTTACAAAGAGGTTATTGTCCCCTATAAAAAACAGCTAAATTGATTTCTATTGGAAAAGAAGATAATAGTTTTTCCTCTTTTATATAGTGATGACTTCATAGGCCCTTAGATATCTCAGATCTATGGCTGGAAACTACTGGGGAGTGAAAAAAACAAACAAAAAAAAACAACCCCACAGCCCTATTTTTATATTGCACTGTAGGTTTTTTCCTTAAAAGAAAGATTTGAGTATGTCGTCTATCACTGCGGGCAAAATCCCCTGAAATAAAGTCTCTATTAAGACTGAGTAATATGAACAGAATTTGGCTATAAATATGTAGACAAACATCTCTGTGCTGTATAACAAAGTCACATTTCTCCATGGGAGTTTTACTGATCTCAACATTAATCACTTGGAAAAGCAATAAACACAACGTATACTTTCTGCATCACATATGTTATTTCACACTATTTGTCACTGTTTTGCTACCTAATCTACTCACAGTCCACTGTGCTTTATATTATGTGTGTGTCTGTTAATGCTACACTAACAGACATGTCCTGAAACAAAAGCTTAAAAAACAATTTCAGTACACATATCAGCACCTGCTAGTGAAAAGATGTTTGGTGTTTATTAGTAGCTATGGTATGGGGCATGGCTATGGCAGGCAACCACATCAGCCCTGACTGAAATATCTCAAAAACAACTGTAGTTTGTGGTGTAATTAATGCTTTCATATTGTACCAGATTTTTTTATAATATTTCTACTCAAGAGTATATTAATAAGGTAGACATCACGTTGTAAACAATTTGTTTATTGTTAGTTTTATCAAATAACTTTTTAAAAACAGACAGCTATGTACAATTGCAGAGGAAACACAATGAAAAGGGAAAAGTGCATGGTCAAAATTTGTACACAGGGACGTCAAAGAGATCACAGAGGCCTTCACTTTCATCCAGATTATAGAGGTATTCATTTTCAGATGGTGGTGGCGATAGACGTAGAAGTGGTGAAAAAACTGATGAGCAGAAGTATACCCGTGATTAATACAAATACACAAGATACACCAACAGGATATGTCAAAAAATGTAAGTTACATAAGGAGACTTACCTTCAGAAGTCATAAGTCTTGTGATTAGATCTGCGCTCACTACTTCTACAAAAATCAGGAAAAACATTATCATTATCAATCAATAAACATATCAATCATTCATAATCAATTCAGACACAATACCTTTAGATGGGTCTAGTAGCTCTTTCAGTTCCTTCCTTAAATCTTCCACTGGAAACAAGATTTTTAAAAATGAATGTAAAAATTATGATGGGATGTTAAAACATGTGTATTAAAAGAAACACCAAAATTAAATATCAACTGTGATATATAACTGAAAAAATTATTTCAGTAGTGCTGGGCAGTATACCGGTTCATACCAAAAACCAGTTTTTATATTTGTTATGATATGAATTTTTCATATACCGGCAACACCGGTTTAAATAGCCTAAACATGTCCAGAACGCAACGCGTTGGTAAATTGTTTCACGAGTGATCCTTTTCATTGCTGCGCCGCTAAACACGCATTGAACAGAGCGGAAATAATAGTGGAGTTGCTGAGCGTGGTGGACATAGATATAAAGATATAAAGAGTAGAGGCCGCATCGACTGCTACTGCCTATTTGCGCTGACGAGCCGTGGGGCCGCCATCTTCAACCGGTCATCCGCTCGACTCAGTGTAATCTGTTTGGCAGGCGCAATGAACTGTCAGCACATTTAATTAATCATAACTCACTGAATACAAAACTGATTTTCGCGCTTTTTGTTGTTTTTTTTTTTTGCTGCAAACGTCATACATGTAGCTATGAAACTAAAATCTGCACCTTCCACACCATCAGGTAAAACCGACAAAGCTAAAGGACAGACGAACGGACAGCACTTTGTGGGGCCATGCAAACCTGTAGGCTATTAATACTTGTGCACAATGCACAATAGTCATGACCATGGATTGGAATAGGTTATTCTTAGCCAATATGCAGTAGATCTTCTCTCAATCAGTGGAAAATGTGGTCAAAACCGAATCATGCATGAAAAAAAAAATACAGTGAAACCAGAGTAGGGCCGTCCACACCAAGAACTATAACTATAACGATAAAATGCCAGCATCCACACCAATGAATGATATCGTTGTGTTGCTAGGTTACGCCAAGCACACTGAGTGCTCGGCGCAACGGTCAGCAGTGGAGCAGAGATTTATTTATTCCAAGGGTGCACCCGATTCCGTCCCAGATGTCCCTCTTCTTGATGGCATCTTTATACAGTCTGTCATTCTTATCATACAGAGCTGGATTTTTTTGTACCTCAATGATAAGCCTCTCTCCTACGTAGTCCGCCATGTTGAATGAGCGTGTGAGTGACGTAGTGACATGAAGAACGTCTCGACCTGTCATTCCTGATGGATTTTGATTGGCCGTCAGTGTTTTTATCGTTCATCAAATCGTTCTGAAAGTGATCCGAACGATATCGTCCACCACTATCGTTGTTGTTATAGTTGTAGTGTGGACGCTGCCATCCACTTGAGTTAAGAACGATTTTTAGAACTATATATTTATAGTTATAGTTCTTGGTGTGGACGGCCCTTAATTCTGAAAAATACCATGATATAGAATTTTGGTCATACCGCCCAGCTCTAGATTTCAGCAACTTAAGTGAGAGAGTTCAGAGAGTACATAGCAAGGAGTCAAGTTCAAGCCAGAAAAGGAGTGTTTGGTTTCACTTTTAGTGGCCTATCCAGAAAAACTGTGCAAACTGAAATACTCACATTTAGGAGCATGAGATCTTCTGAGCTCTGGAATTATAAGTGATGATGCATGAGAGGGTTGCATGTCCTCCATGATTGTTTGCTGCGATTTAGTGCACTGTTTGGCATCTGCTGTTGCACCTGAAGCAGACATGGCCAACTTGGCATTCTGTAAGATTTCTTCGGGTGGTGGGACAGGCAGTACGACAGCAACAGAGCTCTCAGAGCTTTTGTTCAGAAGTAGGACATCTATGGGTCCACTGATGCTTTTCAGATGGATCTGATATTTTGCTGGGCTGTTCTGAACCTAAAAGAAGGTGTATATAAACATTTCTTCATTCCATTTGAATTTTAAGGCAATGAAACAGAAGAAACCACAGTAGATTCCAGAAATCCAAGACTTACAGCTTTGGGAATGGGAACATCCAACTGTGTACCAGATGGTGCTCGCACTGCCAAAAGGGTGTGGCCTAAAGAGACATGAGACAAAAAGACTGAAAAATCAAAATACAATAATTTAACTTGATCTTTATTTTTAAGTCAAATGAGATGGTAGCTGTTGTTTCGCCTGTATTCTAATCAAACTAATGTGTCCCAGCTGTTGTGATCTAGCGCCATTGAGATTCTATACACAGATGTATGGCTAGCTGTGACCACCTCCATCTGATTTACCTCATGTGTGAACTTTATCAAAGTCCCAAACATGCAGTTGTTTCAAAAGTTTGTCTACACTGAATAACTTTCCAACAGAATAATCAATTAATGCGACACAACAGCACAAAGGGGATAAGGCAGAAAAAATGTGCCAAAGAGATATTCGTTTTAATTTTTGCTTTCTCACAAAGCTGTCATAAACCTGACAGCACTGTCTTTAGCTCACTGTACCTGTCTTGGATTTTAAAAATGTGCTGACACAAAAATGTACAGAGGGGCAACTGTTGAACAACGAGAGAGATGTACATTACCACTGAAGCAGTTGCAGATATCCTCATGATTCACATAAGTCAGAGTTAAACTGAGTTAAAGTTAACTTGAAATATTGTGGAAGAAGACATATTTATGTTGTGAATAAATTTGTAAAAAATTTGGTTTATAGTTATAATTATACATACATTAACTTCTGTAAAAAAAATTACTGCTATGAACGTTAACACACCATAAAGTCATAACCCACATCTGTTCACAATAGTTTCATACATCTCATTTTCACTTAACCCTTTAATGTCCTGCTCAACCGTTTGGTAGAGCACATTTTGATATTTGAATGTATTTTAATACATTTACCATGAAGTGTCATCTCAACTGTTTGGTAGAAGCCTATATTTTAAAAACTTCAAAAAATTATTTTATTGTTATTATTGCCCCAAGGAAATAAAAAATGCAAAGAAATAATTTTTCCATTGCTTTTTTCTTAGTGAGGACATTAAAGGGTTAAAGCAGCTACAGAAGGAAAAGAGAAAGCTACTCTTTTCAACTACTAGACATCTCTGCAATCCTTACTAGTTTCTTGTTTATAGAATACATATAATGGCAATTGTTGGAAATCAATGCGTTCCAAGTTTAAACAGGTCTGAAAAGGATATTTGCTGCAGTCTTCGATTGTATTTCTGATGCTCTGCTCTACCCAGAGTCTCTGCTGGTCCAGCATGAGTTCCTTCTGCTCCAAATCGTCCAGCTCAGCCACTAATTCTTTCAGTCTGGTGGTTAATTCGTGTGTATTTTCCCCTGGCATTGTACCCCTTGTTTAGAAGAAGCATATGTATTATATTATCAAACATATTTTGTACTACACACTCTGGATCATGCACGTAACCAAATGAATGCACACTGGGTTGTGTTAAAAACGTACATCCACTTTACCCTTCGCTTGGATATTTTCATAATCAGACCAATACCCTCCAGCACATTTGTAATGTCGTAGATTCGCCTCTTCTGTCCGACAGCCAAGATCCTGACAGCCTGAGAGAGCCCCAAAGCATTTTATTCACCTCCTCCACTTAGTTAGCTTCATTCTTTGAGACTTTTGTTTCCACAAATGTTCACAGTTAACGATCTGAGTATCTTAGCATATTCCTAACATTTATTATTAAAAATCAAAACTCAATTTCATAAACATTTACATACCAAAACTGTTCAGTATAACTCTTACTTGCTTGTTGAAGGGGAAAAATTTATATTTACAGTAAAAAACCTTTGGCCCGACAGAGGTTAATGTAGTTGCATAACACGTACACCAAATGGCTTTTGCTAAAAAAATTATATTTGAGTTTTATATTATAATATATTGAGTTTTTAACAGAAGCAACATGAAATAAACTTTTGAAATCTCATTTTAGGTAAAAAAGATACATTTTGAATTGCTTCATTTTCATCAGATTAGAAGAGTAATAAACGTCAGAGAAAACAAATGGCCGCCCACTTTGAGCAAAGTTTAAAAAAACCCTCATTATTTCCCTGGGCAAAGTGTAAACACTGATTAGCATGAGAAATAAGATGCTGAAGTTTACCTTTGCATCTATACAAAAGGATGTATATGTATGACTAACTGGACTGATGTGCACTGTATTGTATGTTTGCTCATTTTTGGAGGTGCACCTTACAATTGTCAATTTCCACATTATATATTAATCATTAGGTTTTCACATTATCACCAGTTACTGAAAAATTATCCTTAATAATTTCAAATACCATTTTTAATGTGTTCATTTAGAAACCATCTAAATCCTAAAATTTTCAGTTCACAAAGATGCAAAGAGCGAAAAAAGACAAGAACTCTATGGCATTTAGGAAATCACAATGAAAGAATGTCAATTTTCTGTCAATCAAAGTATCAGATTAAGGGTTAATCACTTCAACTCTAGTGATTTTGTTATCCATTTTATGTCCCTTGATTTTTCAAGGGCATTCAACACCACCTGACGCAGCATCCTCACATACAAGCTCATAGGGATGGGAATTGACCACTCACTTGTTTCCTTGACACAGATTACCTGACAAACTGACCTGGCTAGCCCAGTTCCTTAGACATCTGCAGAAAAATGCTCCAGATATTTTATCAGTCTGTGGTGGCAAGTATACTGTCCTTCGCTGCAGTCTGCTGGGGAGGCAGCAAACAACTAAAGGGTGCGAGGTGGCTGGACAAACTGGTGGAAAGAACTGGCTCTGTGATTCGAACCAGATTAGACTCACTAGGGACTATGGGGGAGCGATGCCAGAGAGGAAGGAAGAGACCATCTTAAAATACTCAGACCATCCATTTCATAACACCGTAGTTGAGCCGAGAAACCACTGCAGTGGACAGTTAATCCAGGATGGAAACATACAGAAAATTATTCATTTGCACAACTATTAGACTTTACAACCCTGTAACTATTAGAAGATACCAAAAAGCAGGATTTCCTTCAAGGGATTAATAAAGAATTTGTGGTTCTGCTATTGAATTGTTGTCCCTATCCCAGTCCAGATAAAGAACCCTTCTATTATTTTATCTAATATTGCAGACATGGGTAAGGCTGATTACAAAGAATAAAGCTATATCCAAACATGACTGCACCTCTCCAGTGATGGGATGACTTTGTTTTGCTGGACTGGTCTCAGTTCACTTACATCTTTCAGATCCAGAATTCCTCCTTTAGCTTCTTGAAGTAACTTGACAAACCTCGAGGTCAACATATTGAGGCTCCTCAGACTTCTCTGGTATTTGGGGCTCTGGTCTGACACGGCGGTCTCTCCATATGGACTGTGTGGACTGACATCCATCCTGCTGGGCATTAAAAGGAAGATTTCACACCTGGAGCCTTCCTGGACTGTTTGAAGCTCTGGTCAAGACAGATCTCTGTGGATTGACTTCTGAAATTGGTTGAATGAGACATCCTGTTCTTTTCATGTTTGCTTGAAGCTTAATTATCTTTCAAAGATCGCCAATTTTATTTCATGTTGCATTGTTCAGTGTATTGGCCAACAAGTTATTTTTAAAATAGAGAAACCTGACTTGACTCGTTGTGTCACATGACCAGAAAGAGTTTTGTTTTGGGTTTTTTTCTGAAATATAAATGTGCTATTTATGGTGTTTTCTGTAAAAAGCACATTTTTGGAACTCGTGTCGTGCAAATAAAAAGTTTTTAAAAATCTATCAAATTTTCGTTTGTGACATCAATCGTTTCCGGCCATTCGGCTTATTGCGAAAAGCTCGTGGCGGAAACAGTACCATCTTATGTAACTTTTCACCCATGAGCAGTTTAAGTTAACATCAAATCTTCCCATTTCACAGCTCCAGGTTTTTTTCCCCAGAGAGCGCTGGGATAACAACACAACCAGGTCCCCGTCTACTTCGTCGACGGCGAGCATGAAGATCACAACAACTGTTTTTGTTTGTTTGTTTTACCTTGTTGGCGGTCTCGGAGTTTGGTGAAGTTGCAGCCGAGCACACTGAGGTACAGTTAGCCGGTGCTAACAGTCTGGACGGCGGTTTTCCGATACGAGTTTCAGTGCAAAGTGAAATTCATCGACGATTTAAAGTAAACTCACTGCAAATGTTTCCTCCACGTTAAAAACTAATGGCCCTCCAGTCATCACTATCATGGAGATAGGCGCGCATTTCTTTGTAGAAACCGTGCACAGCTGCCTTCACAATAAAAGCCCAAACGGTCGGCGAACCTCAGTTAAAATTGCCATCACTAAAATAATATTTATATGGCACCCCTGAAGAGATAATATTCATCTGTATGGCGTCTACATGAAAAATAAAACAATAGGCGGATAATTTACAGAAGACAATTTGCAGTTGTGTTATTTTCTAAGTGTATCCTGGGGGAGGGGAGTAGTTTTGATCCCAACCCCTCCACCCATTACCCTCAGTGTGTGTTGTCACCTCCGAGTAAATTAAATAGCAGTTTACAGAATATTAGTTTCACCCCCCCCAAAAAAACAACAACTGCTCCTGTATTGTAATGTTGCGCAGGGCCTGCTTTAATAAATGGTTTATATTCGAATATCAGTCTATAATCCAACAATTGTAATCTGGTGTGTTAGTGTAATGTTCATGACCTCAGTGTCTTCGTAGGCCTGATCAAAAAGTCTAAAACAGTAAAAAGTGACACAAGTGCCTTTCTACAAGACAATGAGATGTTGTGTTATTGGCAATATTGTACTTGCTACTAAAATCCCCAAACCAATTCTAAGACAATAAAGTTACTAAAAACCTGCAGTGATCTTGGGCTGTTTTGGGCTCACTGGCTGGGGGTTTGCAGCCCTGAGAAAATTGGCTGCTGTGATCAATTGATAATTTAGAAAGTTTGCCCTATTTCCAACCTATTGATTTCTGAAACCAATCCCCTGAAAACAGAAAAAGTATGTAAAAAGGCCTAGAAGATATTTAGCAGACAGGAAATTTATGGACTGTATCCCAGCAAATGTCAGTCGTTTTATGTTGACATGTGTTTGTGCTTCTTAAAACTGAATATTACATTTATCTAATTTTCATTTTTACTTTTTAACCACTTTGAGGCTTCAATTATCTGAGAAACACAATAAGCTAATTTGGACCACCAGACATTTGGATTTGTTTTAGTCATTGGATCCTGTCATTATTGTTGTTGATTCACTCTGACAGGGAAATGACCTACAGGGGTTTTTAACTGATAACATCTTTTTAGTGTGTTTCCTTTTGCCAAATTGTGTACTGTGCAATGAAAGGTTTGGTAACCCTGAGCCAGTAAGTGAGTCCCCAAACCACTACACCCCCCTTGATAGAAACAGGCTTTAGGAATTTCCAGTTACTCTTTCTACAGAACACCTCGTGTTTTTAAGTGATATTTAAACACATGGAACATGTTAGCTGTAAATACACCCACAGATTTTCAATTATGTTGATGTCAGGGCAACAGAGAGCTGCGCTAATTCATCATCAATATTGAGGTCTGGTTTGGATCACTGCCCTGTTGTAAAAGTCTCCTTTATGTTTAACTTCTTGAATGAATGCAGGATATTTGTATTAAAAATTTGGTGAATCAATTCTTCGCTCTATCCATGCAATGTGAGTCACCGGTTGCCACTTAATCCCAAAGCAAAATATTTCCACCCCCATGTTTAAAAGTTGGAACATATTCTTTCCATCAAACGGAGCTCCAGTCTATCTCTGAACACATTGTTGATTGGGATTGAATAGCACACATAACTTTCATCTGTCAACATCACTGGTTTCCAAAACATCTGTGGCTTATCCAAATGTTGCATTGCAGTCTTCAGGCATTGAATGTTGTGATGACGTTGCAGGAAAAGTTTTCTTCTGATGACTCTTCCTTATAGAACCTGTTTGTACAAGAATGCTGCCTAGTGAAATGATGCACCACCACTCAGGTTCCTTCTTTAGGGCCTTTGCAGTCGTAATTTGACCTTTCAGGCAGCAGTTTGTTTCATTTTTCATTTCACCCCATCATTGTTTTATTTTTTCACAAAACTGTAAAAGTCAAAGAAAATATACAATCCAGAAATGTCCCCAGCTGACATTTTTGAAGAAATCTTGATGTGCCTTTCAAACCCTATCCTGAGACCTTATGAGTAGAAAACTTGTAACCAAACTTTTGTACATACAAAATAGTGGTCTTATATATATATATATATATATATAACATAAATATATATATTATGCTGATAAAATAGAACAGTGCATTATCGTTTTAACACAGGGTATATGTTATGGTTTGTCTGCTGCAGTGTATTCAGTAATGTTTACTTCAAATCTTCAGCCAAATATGCACTTTGTCCTAAAACTCCTTCATGCAGCTGTTAATCTGTCATCTATTTCTTTATACTGTATATTTTAAAGTCTTTATATAGTTAAATGTGGTTTGCGTGGTCATAGGCTCCAACACCTCTGTGTGATATAAGTTAATTTATAAACATTGAATGTGTCCGAAACCACCCCCTAATCACTATATAGTGAGTGCGTCGTTTTGAAGTGGTGTCCGAATGTTTTGCGACAAAATGTAGCGCACTCAAAGTATCCCACAATGCATTGCGCTCGAGGCAAAAATGGCGATTCTAGCAGAACAGACTTGTTTATTTTATAGCATATTTCAAAAACAAGGCAATTAAACGTACTGTTTAAATGAATGTAAAGAGCATCAACATCGTACAAAAAACAGTGTAATCGGATATTCAAGTAACGTTAGATTACAATTAAAAA
Source organism: Remorina albescens (assembly GCA_034769265.1). Classification (NCBI taxonomy): domain Eukaryota; kingdom Metazoa; phylum Chordata; class Actinopteri; order Carangiformes; family Echeneidae; genus Remorina; species Remorina albescens. Next base: position 4,371,445 of record CM068479.1, read on the forward strand.
CTTACCTAAGAGCCAAGAGAATAGAAAATAAAAATATAATAAAAGAAGACCAAATACAAGAATAAAATTACAGTGCAGTGCAAGATTATCAAAAGCCTTTAACAAAATGCAGTGATAAACAGAAAAGTTGTTTGTTTTTTCTGTCTTTAGCCGTGAGTTGGGTACGTTTCAATTGCGCGACAGCGATGACGCAATTAACGGCGCCAAAAGTAGTGTCCGAAAGCGATAGTTCATTTTGTAAATGAGTTCATTATATAGTCCACTACATTCATCTCCCTATATAGGGAGTAGGGAGTGAGGGGGTGGTTTCGGACACAGCCATTGAGACCGGCCGCAGTCTTGTTGTTCATAACTTCCGAGTGAAATCAGACGTCGCTCACGTGGCCCGTAGCTGCAGGTCATGTGACTTGAGTGCTAGTTCACACGGAGCAGCAGTTGGTGCCTGTGGAGGAAAGAAGGAGGCAACCCAAGGGCACTAAACGAGCCTCGCCCTTTTTCGCTTGGCCTGCGGTGTTTCTGGTTACTTAGGTCGGATGGTGTCCTCCGGGGCTCTGCTACTGTGTTTGCTGGCCGGGCAGCAGCTCCTCTCCTGGGCTCAGTATGCTCCGGACGAGGTGGCCGACCTGCCTGGGATGATGCTCCACCCCAACTACCGACAGTGGTCCGGATACCTCCAGGCACGGCCCGGGAAGTTTCTGCATTACTGGTACGAAACTGCGATGTAGTTGAGTTAAAGCTATGGACACTGAAGGAAAAGTACTAAGCAAAATACTCCATCAAAAGTCCAGCAGTCAGTTGTCTCCGTATTAATAATATTACAGCTGCAACAATCAATCATCTGCAGGTTCGTGACCTCTCAGAGAGACCCTGACAAAGACCCTGTGGTCCTCTGGCTGAACGGTGGCCCAGGCTGCAGCTCCCTGGATGGATTCCTGTCAGAAAACGGACCCTTTCACGTGAGCATGTGGACTGTGTGTGTATATATGTACTGATGCATTAAATGAATCGAAGCAAAATAAAAACGGTGGACTTCTCCTTTTCAGGTGAATGATGACGGGGCCACATTGTATGAGAACCCTTTCAGCTGGAACAAGATTGCCAACATGCTGTATCTGGAGTCTCCAGCAGGTGTAGGATTTTCCTACTCTGATGACCGCAAATATGCAACTGATGATGACCAGGTGAGTTAAGCCTGCTAAAGGAGGAATAATGGATTTCTAAAAGCAGAGAATAACTCATAAATGGCCATTTCTATGTTCTGTTCTCAGGTAGCTGAAGATAATTACAGAGCCCTGCAGAGTTTCTTTTCCAAATTCCCAAATTTCACTCAAAATGATTTTTTCATCTTTGGAGAAAGTTATGGTGGCATTTATGCACCGACTCTCAGCCTGCGTGTGGCTACAGGAACTGCCAAAATCAACTTCAAGGTGAGCAGCAGACTCTTCTTTATATTCAATGATGTGCTCAGTAGCACTGCCAGCTGCTCACTATTAGCACTTTAGAGGCACATGGCCAAACATACTTGGTGACAGGAATTCAAAAACTTATTTTCCATTATTCTCTTGTTCTCAGGGCTTTGCTGTGGGAAATGGTCTAAGCAGCTTTGCTCTAAATGACCAAACCTTGATCTACTTTGGTTATTATCATGGGCTCTTTGGGGAAGAGTAAGTGGCTCTTTGTAGCTGAAGCTTTTTTGCATTTATTATGAAGAAAAATATACAAAAAGTAACTCCATGTAATTCTAGTCTGCTCCCCTGCACACATTTCTTACCAGTTTGATACCATTTTGCTGGCCATCTGATCATTCATTGGAACGTGGGGACAAACATGAGGTTTCAGGTGGCAAAAAAAGTGAATTGTATCTGATGTTTGACTGTAAACTATGTTATGGCACAATGCTTTTTTTTTTTTTTTTTTTTTCTCAAAACATTGAAATTTACTTATCATTGTTCTGTTTGAACTAATGTTTATTTGTGTATATATATGAGTGTCTCATTTGAATGTTTTAATGACTTCAACCAGGTTACCTAGTTGATGCAGAGAGAGTCATTTTTAATCACATGACTTCTTTGCAGTTTATGGCATGATCTGAACATAAATTGCTGTGAGAAGGGGAGCTGTAATTTTTACAACTCTAGTTCAGAGAGCTGCCGGATGCTGGTATGTGTATACGATTTCTAGAGTATCCAGCTAAGAATTTGTGGTGCTGCTCTTTCATATTTGACTTCATCCTTGTCTTCCTTCAGGTGACCATGGCTTTTCGGATTGTGTATGAAATAGGACTTAATGAGTATGCCCTCTATTTGGATTGTGAGGGTCAGGGAAGATCACACAGAGGCTATGAGAGGACCATGACTCATCTGTTTAAGAACTACAGGAAACATTCACATGCCTACAAAGTTAGCCGTACCCTCTTACTGTTGCATCTGCGTTTCAAATTCTTTTTGTCTAGTTACATATTAATGATTAACATCTTTTTGATGAAGTTTCCAGATAGAACGACACCCTTTGTGTCTCTGGGTGAAGTACCTCCCTGCATCAACAGCACAGCTCAGATGAACTGGCTGAATAGAGGAGATGTGAGGAAAGCTTTACACATTCCAGATACACTGCCACCATGGGACATCTGCAGGTGTGCTACAGTAAAAGAGCATTATAGTGTCACTACTGATTTTGCTACATCAAGTCCATCTTATCGGTATTTGCATGTGGATGGTTCACACATTACTATCAAAGTGACGGGGAGCTCATGACAGCTATGTCAAACATACACGATATGTAAAACTACAACTGCATTTATAAATCAACAATGAGAGAGGGATTAAACTGTTTGCTGGTGCATGCTAACCAATTAATCGCCTATTTACTGAAAGAACACAGTAGTTTTGTTATCCAACAAAAGTGATAAATATGCAGATTATTAAAAGGGCATAAAAATTCTGCAGTTGCTGGTTTTTAACTCTTACTAAAAGAGAAAGGTGAAATAATCCAGTCTTCAACATGTTATTTTTGCAAGGACCAAATTTTAAGTCTGAACATTTAGTGTGCTGAGTTTCATAATTTCTCCCAAATAACTGATTTCATCTAATTGAAGTTGGAAATTGTGTATATTAGTTATGGCATTTGATTGGCATCTATAATAGTTTTGTATGTGTGCGGTTTGATTGGAGCTCAGTAACATATTTATCATTATGATAACAAACTCCTCATTGCAGTGATTACGTTGGAAATAATTACACCACCCTGTATCCAACTGTGAAGGATGTGTATCTGAAGCTGCTCTCTCTGGGCCTACGGGCACTTGTCTACAATGGAGACACAGACATGGCCTGCAACTTCCTGGGAGACCAGTGGTTTGTGGAGGATCTTGGGTTGATGGTAAGAAGCAACTCTTATATTTACATGCTTCCCCCAAAACTACCACATTCTTAATGCTAACAACAAATGCTTCCAGGCAACCACAAAGTACCACAGCTGGATTCATGAAGACCAGATTGCTGGTTTCTATCAACAGTTTGGAAACATAACTTTCCTCACCGTCAAGGTAACCACTAGTGTGTTGTTCAGTGTCTGCTATAGATTGTCCTATCTGTCCTCTTTTCTGTTTGTTTGTTTGTTTTGTTTTTAAAGGTTGTTGATGTGAAATACCACTGTCCTGTGTTTCAGGGTGCTGGTCACATGGTTCCTCAGTGGGCTCCTGGTCCAGCTTTCCACATGTTCCAGTCTTTCATAACAAATGGCTTTTACTGAGTTATTATGAAAAGAGTTTCGGACTGACCTGGTTTTCTGCACTGATTGGTCATATGATGTGACCTGATCGCCTGTGAAAGAGTCCCAAAGATAATGTCGGATGAGCAAGTCTGATATTTTATGCCTTTATTGAAAACGCCCATTAGACATTCACAGTGCTGGAGCAAAAAATAAGTGAACCTTCGGCTTGAATAACTGACACAAATAGTCTCCATATTCCTGCAGATCAGACCACTTCTAATGAGAAAAGTCACACAACCAAATCATCCCCATTTAAAGTTTGACTTTAGATTAAGTAGAGGGACTAGATGCTTTGCAATGACTTTAACCCTTTCAGCTTTATTGAGCAATTCATTAAATGTAGATATGAAACAGCTTCCAATAGATCTCATCAACGTAGCTCTGGCTCACTCCTTCAGTCAGGTTTCATTGGTTAGATAGGTTCGATAACGCTTGACTCCACTGAGCTTTTGTTCGTCACATAGCTGATATGTTCACACAGGGTTTGCAGCCTGGCTGTGAATAACTGAATTAAGTTTTCAAAATGGACAAGAGAATATATAAAAGTGGTCACTTATTTTCTGTTCTTGCCCAGATGTAAACGCACTTGTACTCGTCACTTGTTAGATGGTACATTTTCTCAGGGAAGATAAGGAAAAGAGAGGGAAAAGGACTGTTTGGGCACTTAATAGTATTATTTTTAATTGTGTATGTGTATTATCACCTTTTGCCTTCACTCAGGTCTTTAACAAAGGTGAAACACATTTAATGATCTGGCTTGACAAAGGCTGACTGAGTTGGCCTGTTAAGGACAGTGTCTTAACATCAGAGTGGGGGGGGGGGCTGCACTTTCTTCACTGTTGAGACAGTATGGCTGTAGAGACTTATCATTCATTGAACATGCAAGCACGCAAAACCAGTCAAGTCTTTGTATTGATACAAGACTATACTGTACTATAAAATTAAAGTGGCACAGAAGAGAGTCTTTGTTTTTGTGGCATCAATATTTTCAGCAAATGTAAATGATATAAGCAACTTCTGAATTTAATGATAATGTTAAAATTGTTAAAAAAAAATACAAATTCATTTGTCATTTGTCTTTTAATTAAATGTTTTGTTGAATTGCCACAGATGCATGGATTGTGAGATTTCTTCAGACCTTGATTATAGTCCATTTATGTATTGTATCACAGGCAGGTTCCTCAAGTACACCCAGCAAAACTTGGTGGGTGTACGCTGTAGCTATCCACTTTTTTGCCGTACCAAAAGAGTAAAAGAAAAAATGTGTACAAATTTGACAAATGTTTGAAAACAACTTATGTTCATAAAATGATTGCATTAATTTAAGAACTAACTGCAGCTTCCTCAACTTTCTATAAATTGACCAAATTCCACCTCTGTGACCAATACAATCTATGTATGCTTTTCTATTAAAAAAAAAAAAAAAAATCATTTTTACCAATTCTGTCCCTCAAATCCCAAAGTAAAACACTGTATTACAGACTTTGATAAAATCTTTAAACTGTAAAAACTAAGTACTGTCAGTCTTGAATCTCTCACTTTAATTATAGCTAATACCACTTAACTATCCCAAAGCCAAAACTATCCCATTTATAGAATACATGTAAAACCAGAATTAAATACACTCATCTTAAGTTTGATAAATGGATCATACACTGAATTCACATTTTGGTTTAAGCCAAGAAATAAAAAAAAAATAAAATAAAATTGTTTCCAACTCATTCTTGTGATTTCTGCAGTGGCGTCATGCGATCCTGTTTAATCAAAACCTCACTTCAGTTCAACAGAGGCACACTGCTGTACTTTGTTCAGACATTTTGACACTTTTTTGTCTTGCACATGTAGTGACTGCACCTGTTTTTAAAAGTCTGTAGGTTTACAGTACATGATTGTCGCTCTATACTTTTAGAGATCTGTCTTAACAAATATGATTTAACTTAAAGAAAAAAATTCATTCACAGTACTTACACTTGGAGACATATAGAAAACCAACAAAGCTAAAAAAAAAAAAAAAAAAACCTCAAATTCTTTTCAAGATGTTTTGCTTTCCCACTGAGCTGAAAAACTCCCATTTTCAACTCATTTAGAAATGAATCAAGACCTGCAGTTAACACCTCCCTTATTAGCAAGGCTCTGTCCTGCTGTGTGCATACAGTGTTCCTACATCACTCGTGTCAATTTTTTCATAGATGAGAAAATTCTTAATTAGTGGACAAACTTGTATTAAACGTGTATAATGAAAGCACAGTAGACGGTAGTTCCAACATGAAGCACCTTGATAAGACCTGGGATCAACATATTGATTCAATGATAAGAAACATTTACTTTTACATACAAGTTAAAAATACACAAATTGGTGCACTTTCATTATTAAAAAAAAAAAAAAAAAGAATCTGTTAGACTTAAAAACCTTTCTTTTCAAAGTCCTTGTGACAGGAATATGTCACCTATACAGGGTTCAGAGACAAAAAAGGCCATCCTGTGTCCTTGTGGAATGACTACATTGTCAAAGTATTTTCACTGCAACTTAAAACCATCATAAAACATGCAATTTGAATTTGATGTGTCTCAAGTTGTTTGGCATTGTGTGGTGTCTTCGACAATTCCCTGACTGAACAACAAAGAACCGATGAACTTTAACCCAGTGCTGAGTAGGGATGTGATGTGCCAAAGTGGTCACGATTTCTTTAAATGACTGTCATGAGATATTTATCCATCTTATCCAGAAATCCAGAATAGCAGCACAAACTAGTCATGCCCCTCCCCCATCTTCAAAAACAAGGACACTACATGCTCCAATAAAAAGGTTCCTCTTAGCTGTTGATGTCTTGATAGATGGAGTTGGTTGTAGTGAGGCCAAAGATGAAGGCTCCGATTGTTACCATGACAACACCGAAGACCACCAATCCGTGCCAACTGGAAAAGAGTGTATCGAGAACATAAAAGCGTGTGAACATCCATTTTACATTTTTCTAACCACACTGAAACAGATGATGGATGGAAAAGGCTCACTCAGAGCAGATAAATAACACCCATAACAAGTCTTCATATTCATGGAGCATTTAATCATTGTGCTTTATTTTGATATTCAAGAACATTTTTTTTATTTTTTTACTCCCATTTTTGGGATTGTGGAATATAGCCACAGTTGAGTGACTAAAATTTTTTTTTTTTTTTTTTTAATCTAGACACTTGCCTTGACTGACCCAAATCAGTCATGAGCAGCTACACAATAGCGCTCAGAGATCAATTATACTAACGAACATGACTTGAGGCTTAAGTGTAGAAACATTTTGAAGAAAAGCAGCATCTCACCTGGCTGTCCGACTATCTGTCTCTGAGAGTTTGGCTTGCATCAAACATAAACCTGTTAAGTTCAAGACACATATTAGATATTATAGTGTCCATTTTAATTTTCCTTATCAAAGAATGTAGCATACAGAATGAGGGCAGGTTTACCTGGGAAGACGAAGATAAAACAGGCAGCCAATCCTCCAATCAGGGAGATGACCCGACCGATATCTGGGATAAAGAGGGCAAGGACGAGGGTGACGACAAACCACACCAGGGTCTGCAGGATCCTCCTCCTCTGCTCACGACGTACACACACTTCCACCTGCTCGCCTTGAAAACGCAGCCAAAGTCCCTCTATAACTGCCCTGCAGAGACATTTGATCACTGCATCGTTAAATATGGAAATTCCTGTTTCACACAGTGGGGGAGCATCTGTAGAGAGTCTGAAAACTAAACTTTGTTTGGTATTGGTTGAACCCAATCCCAATACCAGTGTTTTTTCTCCCATTTTGGTTCATAAAAAAGAGTCTGTAAGCAAAATAAATACTGAGGATGAATTAGAAATTTGTCTTCATCACAAATGTGATGAAGCCTTATCAAGATGTTTGTTTATGAAAAAACGAATCTAATGGCTATCAGTTGATGTATCATTACTCAGTTTTTGTTCTAAAGTTCAGCACCAATCACCTGCCACAGAAGTGTAAAATGGGATAGGATGTGACCACACAGATGACAATAAAAGCCCTTGCAATGGCCACAGCAATATCATCAGGAGGGTAAGACATCAAGACATCTTGACTGACATTGGAGCCAAATGTCAGGAAGCCACAGACACCTGATCAAACACAAAACACACAGCTTTTAAGCACTATCAGTCATATGACCTCCACCAATGCTACACAATATTTGCCTTTCACCATTGGTTAAGCGTAAACTAACATTTTAAACAATAATTCTTTACAAGTTGATTACTGTATATCAGATCCTAAGATGAGAGAAACAAACTGGATAAAGGGTCTGCAGACAGTTACAAAGTTCTGAAAATATATCAATGAAGCAGCAAATTTATTTATGATAAGAGTATACACCAAGTGACAGGTGCACACATTAGAGATACCTGTTCCTGTGTAAACAAATAGGCAGATTATCATGCTGAGCGTGACCACAAGGCCCCAAGGTCTGATCTCTTTCTTGCTCATGCTGTTGAACACTGGAACACAGCTGACATGGCACTGCAGAGAGAGATGGGGAGAAAGAAGATAAGGCAAAAATAATTCAGCAATATTATACTAAATCATAAAGAATGCAAATCCTTTTATGATACATATGAAGAAATACCTGGAAACCAAAGCATATGGTGGGCATTGCATTGAAAACTGCAGTCCAGGAAGCAGAACTGTAACAAACAGAAAGATTTAGCCACTCAAGCAAAGCAGGATGGTGAGGATGAAGGCATTTCTGCTTGGCTGAGTTGTTGGACAATGCTCAAATTATTAGTAAGAGGTTTTTGAAAAGCTATTAGTTGCATTAAATAAGGTCTGTGTCATGGTGAGCGAGTGAAAAGCTCACCTGGTGGGAACGTAGGCTGGAATTGTGTCTTTGTCCGGCCAGATGTATTTTACAATGACCACAACAGTAACATACCAGGTTCCCATCACACTCAGTGCACTGTAATGTAGAACAGTAACTCAGATGTGATTAACTTGGAAGGCGAAATTAATTAAAAAGAAAAAAAGCCAAGTGAGTAAACTGAGCAACCAAGCTTCGTACCTGGCATATTTCTGAAAGCCAATTTCTTTGGGGATGGAGAGAGGAAGAATAACCAAGATGGCAGTAACAACGATCGTAAATTTGCGGTCAGTGTACCACAAGCCACCAGTACTGTCTGTGTCATGAGCCACTGCTGCTATCACTGCAACAACAACAACAACAACAATAATAAAAAAAAGCAGGAAAACATTTGAGCAGGTCAGATAACCAGAGATAGATGCAGGGGAGTATGCGTGAGAAATGTTACAATGGGAATTAGTTGCAAACTATAGAACAAAGGGCAGATATTTAAAAGTAGTTAGTGAACATCACTGCTACTCCATTCATTCATTTCAAAAGACAGAAAGAGGTGGAAGGTCACAGTCTATATCCAGAAACAGGCAGGAGTAGGATTTCTACACTGTCAGCGTCTCAGTACACAAAAATGTACAAGTGAATTACATGACTGACACATTTACTGAGTGAAAAAGCTGAGTGTTGATGTTCTTTGCCCTCTTCAATAATGCCACTGCCTTGTACTTTTTTAAAAGCTTAGCAGCACAACTACTGCTCGCCATCTGCCTTTGTTCATTCACAAGAATTACAAAGTCTGTTGAAATTATAGTTGAAAGAACAGAGAGTATACCTGTCTAACTGCTAGGTGATTCACTGTGACTATACTTACAGCGATCCAGTTGGTCTCCGATGACAATAAAGAAAGCAATGCAAGTGCCAAAGGTATAGACAGCGATGGCAACTTCACATATGACTCCTGTGACTTTTCCACACGTGGCTCGGACAACTTCCTGATAGGTGCTTTCATTACTGACCTGAAGGAAGCAGACAGAGGATAATAAATGGTCATGGATTGAGCAGTAAAGGGACCAGAATTTAAAAAAAAAAACAAAACACGGATGGGTCTGTTTCCAGTTTCTGAAGTTACCCTCTTATCATCATCTGCCAATTGGGTCAAACATGTCTTTGCTGACATGTAAAAACTAAACATGTTGCTCTTATAGCTCATGTGATTTAGGATTGAGTAGTGAAGCTAAAGGCATTAGTCCAAATCATATAAGAGGTAATTTGCCAATTAACAAAAGAATCACGTTTGTGTTTGCAGCAGGGTCCTCACTGCGGACCAATATCATCATCAGTTTAGGCCACCCTAAATGAAAAATCAATGGTTTTATAACTGGCGGAGAAGCACACTGTTAATCATATTCATCAACTCAACATTTCCGATGGTACCACACACTTTTAACAAATGTCCATCCTACAGTTGAATATGGTTGTTTTTTGTGATTAAAAGCAATAGCCAACACCTCTTCTCTGGCTCCAAAGCTTATTTTAAGAAGTAAGAAGAAATCAAATGTAAAATGTACTTAAATAACTCAATCTTGTATTGAGTTTGTGTTTTAGCACATAACCAAAAATCTAAACCATTCAGGAAGTGAAAGTCTAAGCTTTTGTGCAATGCTATACATCCACTTGGATGAGCAATACAACCACAGAACAAAAAGCTATTACACAACAAAACAGCTCAGATGTTTTTACCACTAATGAAGGAAAATAAAGTGAGAGAAAATCAGTTGGTGATGGAAAAGACTAAAGACAATCAAACAGAGGGAGATGAAGTCAGACTTTGACCGCCCTGAAGCAACACAAACCTGGGAGCAGTAGCCCAGAATCACCAGTCCGCTGATTATGAAGATCAGCATAAACTGAAACAAAAAGAAACACAAAGTATCACATCATAACTTCCCCTATTCTCCATTGGCAGTTTTATGCCGGTCACAAGAAGAAAGCAGAGCTGATAACTGCAGAAAGTCTGACATTCAGTGCAGGGTAATGTTATCAGCTGAAGCCAGGAACAGTTATCATTTACACAATTAGAGAGAAACTGACTGATGATTAAGTACAAAATTTTCTTTTTTCCTTTCAGACGCTCTTGGCTGTGGTTTGAAATGGGTAGCACAAGTAGTAGAAAGGAGACATCAGCTTCCTCCAATCAGGGTTAAGGGGGTGTATCAATCAGATAAATGTAGATTTCTCTCTTACAATCTGATTACAAAACTACACACTCCTGAAAAAAAAACACCCACATTTCATAGTCTTATAAGTTATAAAACAATGACTTCTTGCCTAGTCGACTGTGAACAGTCAGAGTTGGTTCCATCTTTCTGTTAAACTGAGATGTGGTTCAGCTGGCGGGCATATTTAATGAATAATTTTGAAGTAGCACCTCCAGTAACTTCTGATAGCATTTATCAGCATGTTTACTTTTTGATGGTGCAAATGATAAATTGATGTATTCAAAAATAATCAAATCAGACACATTTTATCTCATTACATTAAACGCGCGTGTGTGTGTGTGTATGTATGTACATATAGGGGTGTTTTCACTTGGATCTCCTCACCATTTGAAGCATCACTCCTGCTGTAACTCCTCCTGCCATATTGAAGGCTGCAGGGAAATTGAGTAGACCAGCTCCCAGTGCTGCATTCACAACAATGAAGACGGCTCCCAAAGAAGACACACCCCCACTTCGCCTCCTATCTGTCTCCAAGTGCTGTACAGAATCGACGCTGGGGCTTTGCAATAGCCAGGCTCTTTCTCCAGAGTCATTACTGCCAACTCCCCCCAAGTCCTCCACATCAGCGTTAATCGCCATGAGTCTGTTATCCTTACACAGCCAACAGAATAAGGCCCCAAAGTGTCTTGATCCAAGAGGAAGTAGAAGGTGATCAAAGAGTCCAGACGAAGGAACAAGAAGTCACTCAGGTGCAGTGGAAATTAAATGCCCAGTTTCTTTGGCTCTACAACAGTCAGGAGGAGCTGATGTTACTCAATGCTGTCAGTGTGCTGGTAGAGATATTCAGAGAGAGTTATAAATGTTTCCGCTGCTAAATATTTACTGCTTATCGTGTGACCTTAAGATCCAAAATACAAATTACCATAAAATACAGCAAACAGTGGACTATTTGGTGTACACTACACAAAAAACTGCACTGCTGGTTCACAATTAACTCCTCTGATAAATCCAAACAGTTTAGGAAGGATTATGTAAAATAAATTATCATTCAACAAAAACATAAATAAGAGAGGATGCCATTAAAAATGATTAATACCCACTACATAAAATACAAAACAGAGAGGTTTCGATCACGTTGTTCCTTAAAGTAAGGTTTCTGATTTGTTGATTCCTGAATTGTTTCTGTTTTGCAGAGGGACACTTCAAGCCTGGTGTGCAGCATTGTATACTGAAGCCTTTTCACTCGCTCATGGATTTGATTGTGACTTCAAAAGACACTTTACAAACTCACAATTTCTAATCATAGAGGTCAATCTGGACGGTCAATTGGGTTTCCGCTTGAAAACAGTGTCACTGTGTTTAGTGACTTGGATCTTAAATAAACAAGGCCATGTAAAGTCCCAGTAGTGTCAGTATCCGTATCTGCAGACACCGGAGGAGCAGAGGTGAAGCTACCGTTACCGGTAACAGGGAAGTCTAGCTGAGTCCAACACAAACACAACTTCAGCTGTCGTCACTCATTACCGACCAACACAAACACAACTTCAGCTGTCTCACCCATTACCGACCAAATTAACCCCCCAGCTCTTCATTTCATTATTTCATCGCTCTTGTTTTCCTTAGTGTCCCATCATCTGTTGGCCCTTTGTTATTATACCAGCCACAGCAGCCTCTTAGCCAACCTCACACTCCGCTCAAAACAAACACAACCGGCCACCTGTTTCGGTAGGACGGTTCATTTCACGGTACCGTGGTCGGCGTTGGAGGAAGTGTGGAGAATACAGTTCAGATATTCAGACACGGTACCTTTGATGTTTCTCTGCCGCCTCAGACTGACTGAGCCCTCAGTGTTTTGGCTGTTCGTATACAACTGAGCAACATGTGACACCACGTCACATGACCAGAGCTGGGAGCGGCCATGATTACCGGGAATTTGGGGTATTGTAGTTGTTTGTGTTCACAGTGCTTCACCATTAATTTGAAAATCTAACAATATTATATTAAGCAGTCCACTAGCAGTAAAATTGGCATCAATGAGTCAGTAGCATTTCAATGTTATAGCTGTTTAAGGTACAGCTGATTTTTATTGATAAATTTATCTAATTTATTTTGTTTCACATACCAACAGTCTTTACCTTAAAATGATGAATAACCAAATCAATAAAAACTATATATATTAAGAAGTAATTAATAGATAATCAGGATAGTTGCCAGTTAATGTTAATCAGATGGAAGTTTCAGCTTTCTTTTACATATTGTAAGATAGAGATAGTTAAGAATTTATAATAAAGCGTCATGGTTTATAAGATAGTCATGTTTTTCAAAAATCTTTTTAACTTGTACACACAGCTGTCACATACATGCAACTGTTCTGGGGTGAAAAATAAAAATGCAATAGGTCTCTATGGAAATAGGCATGATAAGAGAACACCTTTTGCACTTTTCAAATTATTTGATATGATTAGATAAACGTCTGTTAAACTCTAATTCAAAGCTCTAACAAGTGGAATTTACTTGACCACAGGCCACAGAGGCTTGAGATTAGAGTGCCAACAGGCCAAAGTGCTGAGACAACTGTTAAGATAAAAGTATTGACTGCAGCCAGTTGTTGAAGAGGACTGTATATTTGCATTCCAATGAGGAAATTAAGTGTGATAATCCAGCCTCACCGGATCCAGAAGATTTATTTATATTACAGGCTGTCAACACTATATATTCTAACAAAGGCTTCCTATTAGTTGAGAAAGAAAACTATCAGTACTTCATTGTATTTAAGATTAATTATATTTTATCATGTTCATATAAAGCCACAGATGCAGTGTGGAAAGGTGGGTAAACTTGTGGTAACTGATCTGATCAGGGAGGGAAAACACACACAAGACAGAAGACATTCCTATTATAATTTATTTCTTGTTCAGTTGGGTTCATGACCAACGATCCATTGTTTCTTGACAGAAAGTAAAACATGGTGACATGCCAGAAGAACAAACCAGGTTGAAACCCTCAATTCTGTAGTAAATGCCAATTGTGCCTTAGCCTTAATGATGAACAGACACACTGAAACATGATATCTGGATGAATGAGCTGCAACTGCTTTTTCTTTTTTTTTTTCTAACTGTCCAGTGTTCATCCCAATCAGCTCCCCCACTTCACTTTATTAAGCAAACAGAGACATATGGGCTGTGATCAAATACAAAGCCTTAATGATGAATATTACAAATGAGACCATTGATCCAAGGCTTTTGGGGAATATGAAAGAAGGCTGGAATTAATTCAATGTGTACCGCTTGGTGCTTTGTATTTTGTAGTTTAATCATTTAGGTTTGTGTAACTTTTCTTCTAGGCGTTTAGAGACTGACATAGACTGCTGCCCTGCAAACACCACAAAAAATTACAAAATTATCCTGCTGAAAAAAGACCTGAGTACAAGGGAGATAAACAGAGATAAGACTAAATTATCAGATGATTGATTAGCTCAGATGAAGAGCCAAAGATTAGCCTGAAAGGAAACTGATTAACTGAATGAAAAATGACTGTCAGGGAAACATCTTGTGAAAACAATAGCCAGTGCCATCTTGAAACTTAAACAGTTTCTCATATCATATAAAGTGCTACAACTTAACCATTAAAATGAAGAAGAAAAAAAACAATACAAACAAACAAAAAAAAGACTCACATTTTCAGCAGACAGACAATTAAGCCTGACATTGAGCTGATGTTCATTTGAATAGTTTGTTTGTTTTCTAGTGTGTGGGTCCACAGCAGACACAGCACACAGGAGGACACCAAAGCACAGCTAACAGTTGACTCCACATATCAAATAAGCAAAAATGGGACATCAGCTTGAAGAAGAAATCCTGTCTTCTATAATTTGGCAGGGGGGCACGTTCATTGAAATGTTTGGGGGAAAAAAAGAGAAGAACGCAGCTGCAACTGCTCAAACTGGGACAAAGTTGAACTCATGATGAAATCAAGAAAATGTCAAACTAAACACTGCGCTCTTTTCTAAAGGTGGAATAGAACAGAGAATAAGTGATGCACACAGCTCCTCATTAACTCCTGCTCTGATTGTGTAGCTCCCCCAGCAGGATCCACTTTACTTGGTGACGGCGTGGATGGCCTGTGCTAGGTAGCCCACATTTCCAGAGGAGACACCTGCCATGGAAATTCTGCCATCCTTAGTCATGTACACGGAAAACTCCTTTGTCACGCGCTCAACCTGCAAGAAAATAAAGTAACACACATCAGATCCATTCATCAGTACCTGAGCAACAATCTCATGGAGGCTTGTTCTACAGATTGACTTAAATAGACGAGTGAAGAGGAAAGCACAGATGATTTTCCCCCACCAAAATCTGCATTTTTTTGCATAATCATAGCAGGATGTTACACTTTTTAGTAACCTAACAAGAAAAATTTGTCATTTCAGAGAGACGTTTACTGGACTATTAGTTGCCAGAAAACTAGCAGAAAGTCAAACTATGTTTATCCACACAATTTTTAAAATAGTTTTGATGACTATTAGTTATCTTGTTGATTTATTGTAGAAATTATTACTTATGTTGTTGTCTACTTTAAGATGTGAAAACCAAGATTAGGTGATTAACTACCTGTTCGGGTTTGAGACCTGTGAAGCAGAACATCCCGATCTGGTCAATGACGTGCTGCCAGTTGTGGGAGGAGCCCTCCTTTTTCAGGCCAGCCACCAGCTGTTCTCTCATCTTGATGATGCGGTTAGCCATACCATGGACTTCCTCCAGCCTATGACAAAGGATGGTAGGGGAGGAAGATGGAGAAATAGATTTTAGAATACATCATAAACAATTTGAAAAAACCCTGAATAATCCATATCATAATTTTGGCTCAAGTAATGTATAATGTGTGTGTATAGATCGATAAGCCCATACCACAGTGAGCGCAGATCAGCTGTGTTGAGAATGGTTGTTGCAATTCTGGCCCCATTCATTGGTGGGTTGGAGTAAATTGGCCTAATGAGGATTTTCAGCTGAGACTCCACTCTCTTTGCCTCATCAGCATCATTACACACAACAGTGAAGCCTCCAACACGCTCACCTGTGAATATGAACACCCAGACTGGCCGTTAAAGCGATTCAGAGCTAAGTCTGTGACACCGTTAATCTACTAAAACTCATGTCTTAAATAAAGCCCAGTTAGGAAGGGATGGCAAAAAGAGCACAAGACAATCTTGACTGCGTTGAGGGTAAAAGGAGAAATTCAAAATCTGAGGAAAAATATGTTGCATGAGCATTTTAGAACTATTATAAATTAGTTTGAGATACTGTTGTGTACTGTTCTCTTAAAGTACAACAACGTAAAACATGAAACTTTGTTGTTTAAAAACTTTTTAAGCAGTCATGAGGAACCACATAAGGAATGTGTAAATGGGAAAGGAACAGTAAAGGAACTGCAAAATAACAAACCTATCTCACATTTCAGCACAATTATATTCAGTGTTTAGAACAGTTTTACCACTGGGTGGGGCTAAAGCACAAAATATCGTTCACCCATTCAGACGAATGGAATCATTTTTCTTTCCCTTTTTTAATTTTACACATAATGTCATCTTTATTAATATTTATTGAAGAAGAACGTCTATTGGATGGTGACTGACCATAAAGTCCCATGTTTTTGGCGAAGGACTGGGACAGGACAATGTTGTGGCCCTGTTCAATGAAGTAGCGGACAGCCCAGGCATCACGGTCAATGTCTCCACTGGCGAAGCCCTGATAGGCCATGTCAAAGAAAACCAGCAGATTCCTTTTCTGTGAGGTGAGACAGAAGGAGAGAATAATGGAGAGGAAAAAAGAGTTAAGAGTTGGGCATTTTTCAAATTATAACTCCTAAGTTTAATAAAGGGAAAGGTGTTTTATCAAAATGTAGCGGCATAGACTCCATAGACTTCTCCAGGGCTGATGCAAACTAACCTTCACAATGTCAGCAATCTCCTTCCACTGTTCAGGCCGGGGGTCAACGCCAGTGGGATTGTGAGCACAAGCATGCAACAAGATCACACTCTTCTCTGGGATTTTCTAAAACATAAACAGAGGTTTTAGGTCATCAACCTAGAATTCCTTCTAAAGAAGATCGTTTGATGACAGTGAAACTGACAAGATGTATAACTTACTAACATTACAGACTGTAACCAGCTACTTCGTACCTAGTAAACACTTGTCTTTGAGTAAAAGTTAAAATATGATTAACTTTCTAACCACCAATTATCACAAAGCCTTGTTACCGATTTCTTTTCTACATCTGAAAATGTTTCCAAATCTCTTGACTAGTTGTAAGAGTTAGATTTCTTACAGAGATGTCTTCCAGTGCTCCTTTAAAGTCAAAACCACAGGTTGAGGGGTCATAGTATCTGTATGCTTTGATCTGCATGCCAGCATCTCTGAAGATGGGTGTGTGGTTTCCCCAGGAAGGCTTTGGCAGGTAGACATCATGTGGACCTCCATGGAATCGAGACTGTGACAAAAGAACTGATGAGATAACCTGATCTGAATCAGAGTGTTAAAAGACCAATACAACAGCACCTCACCAGAAAGTTTGCTCCAATACGCAGAGATCCAGTTCCTGATATGGTTTGGACCGTGATATTCTGTTGGGAGAAGAGATCTAGACTTAGAAGTATGAGAACTATTTTGACCTTAATTTAGTTTGGAGTATTTAACAAGCAAACTTACCCTACCACTCTTCAAGACCTCATTATCACCACCAAAAGCTAGTTGGGCACAGGCCTTGGTGAACTCCCCCAGACCACCAATAGGAAGATACTCCTTATCGAGCTGTTTGGCTGCAATCATTGCCTCTGCCTGGAAGGACAGTGAAAAAACCAAATATATTTATAAGTACATAAACTATTCCTTTGACAGGTATTCCCTACTGTGTAATTCAGCCTCTATAATTTAGTTAGGATTTTTGGGGGCTAAAAATACATGTATACCCACCTAAAGTACTGTAGTACTACTTTGTGGTGACAAGGCAGGAATTCTCTTATTTAAAGAAACAAGTATTTAACCCCAAAATACACAGAATACTAAGAAATTAAAGAGAAACATCACAGTTATACCTTGCGGACACAGCTGAGCACAAATGGCTTGCCCTGGTCATCCCTGTAGGCTCCCACTCCCAGATTCATCTTTTTAGGGTTGGTGTCCCTCTTGAAGGCCTCGGTCACCCCCAGGATGGGATCGGGGGGACCCATCTGCACTCCACCCCACCATGAGCTGGAAGAGGCAACAAAGTAGTTAAATAATGATATACACAAGACAGCAAAAACTTGGACAGGAAAAAGTTCATTTGTATGCACTGCACTGGAAAACAAATATTCCCCAATAAAAATAAACACCAACATGTTCTGAAATGAGCCACCTCTGAAGTTTTCACAACCTGAAGTGACAGCGGCCGCACTGATCCATGTTAGCTATGTTCCTGAGACTTAATGCTTGAGCTTAAATTCTCATGTGATCAGAGGATACTGTACTGAAGTAGATCTCATAAACAATACATACTCAATAGGCAGAAAAGTTGCAGAACATTTTAAGCTGTTCAGTAGGTCCACAGTCCAAAAACAAGAGTAACAGTTCTGTGACTGAAACAGACTGCTTCAGAAATCACTCCCACATACACTCAGTCACTCTCTACATATTCGAGTAACTTGATCGTGAGAAACATTTGACCAGGAATAAAAGCAGCAATTGTGAACTGCATGTCAAATGTGAAAAGGTCATCCCCTCTGATCTCTTGATCTCAACCAGGCACTCCATACAGTTTTTCATTGGTTGTGATAATGTTGCAGCTGAATGGATTAGAATACTTGAGGATTACACATTTTACCATAATACCATAGCTTTGGAACCACATTGTTACAAGAAGAAAACAAGAAATAGAGTTTTCGCTGGAGTGAAAGGTTTTAAACACCCTTCGCAATTTTCTCACTTACCAAATGTCTACACAGTGGTGAAGGAGCCATGTGCTGACTAGATCATAAACCAATATATAATATTTTTCATGAATAACCCAATAAAGCAAAACACTGCAACAGAATATATTCTGAATTATACCACTATTCACAGCAACTAAAAAACAGCACAATTCCAATGGGTTGGCAGATAAAACAAAACAAATCCTGACAGAAATGAATACAAACATGGAATGATTAAACCCAAACCTTACATTGCAAGAGAACAGTGACAGTATGAAATTCATTCATTTCAAATTAAAACTACAACTCTACTTGTGGTAGATATCATAAGTGTGTGTGCGTGTGTGGTAAAAGTCTATAAAATCAGTGCGTGAATAACTGCTTTGTTACTGAATATGCCATGTCAAAATAGTTAGCTTATAATATTGTGTTGTAGGAACCTTTTTATGCTTTATATTAACATATCAAATATACTGTGTCACAAATCCGATGGATTAATGCAGGTTGCAACCTTCCCTGCATTACTGCTCACATATCGTCTCAGGTTTCTTCTACTTTCTAAACCCTTGGCTTGATGCTAAATTTAGGACTAAAGGCTTTTCAAAGGGTAAGACTCTCCAATCCCCTGCTGATAAACTTTGAAAAACCACACTTGTGTATTGAGTAGTGACTACAGTTCGCTAACACACATATTTGTGTATGAAATGTAGTGTGATCTGTGCAAATGTTAGTTCTGCATGAAAAAAACTGTTCTCATCTTACAATTCAGTTAAAGTCTGCACTGCAGTCATTAACTTGACTACAATCAGAATGTGATCCCATATTAACATATCAAATATGTGCAATTTTGTGTTATACAGATGTTTCTATAGTGATTTTCATCACTCAGATACAGTAAAATATTTCAAGTAGCAAGCTCAGAAGGTAAACGGTAGAGTGGAGCTTAAACGTCTGAATCCGCATTCCCTATTGAGAACCAGAGCGGCGATACTGCGAATATTGAGGTTATCTTGCATTTCTAAAAAATATAACCATTTGGTTCAAGTGGTCTCATTATACCTTTATTGTGCCTGCATACAGAACCTTTGAGCTGGACTTCAGCATTTACATAAACATCACAGTGACTGACAGGTTATCAAAGATCAATACACCATAAGGCCTTTTTGGTGAGTTTAAAGGGCAGGACTGATGGGCTTCACAACGATGCTCATCCCCCACCAACTGCCTTCAATTGTTACAGACGGGGGGGTTAAACATGAGGAGACAAGATGGACCAACCTGTGACATACCTACACGTACTGCAATGTGATATGTGGACAACAAGACCATACGTTACACCTGTGAGCCATGATGTTATAAGCTTTTACATCTATGAACCGAGATAGACGCAAATCTAATATCGGACATTGAGACACATTGATTAAATCGTCTTGATGCACAGAAGTTTCGTATGAATGACTACATCTCCAGAACAACAGCTGAACTAGTTTGTCCTCCAAGCAGCTCAGAGAGGACAACGGTCCGCCTCAGTCTCACAGGTAGAAACCAGCCAATCAGCAGCAAAGGTTGAACCCAGTAGCCAATCGGCGGGCATGACTTCCCTAAACTACGACAAGTCACTAGGCTCAAAAAAGAGCGTGGGCTCAGAAACTTGAAGCCAATGCGATCGTCCAAATACTGCAGTATATAGACCTTAAATGCCAAGTGAAGTAAAATCACAAACACCCAAAATCATTTCCTCATAAAATCTATTATCTGTGCCGCAGCAGACCGAGTCGCGCTGATTTTCTCCGACACGCAGATAAATGATCCACCGGAAATGTAACAACGTGACTTTCATCATCAGCGGGCTGCACTGATCGATCGATGGTTGCTCTCTTAGGGGTAAATTAACTGCCCAGCGAGGAGGATGTCTGGACCAACAGGTGCTGACCCGGGGGGGGCACAGGGTCAGGAGGCTTTTTAACACAGGAGCTAACTGCCCACAGTCCTCGGGTCCTGTTTGACCCCTGTCTGTGGTAGCTAGCCAGCTAGCGTGGCTGAATGCATTAAAAAATGAATTAGTGGCCATTACTGACTGACAGGAATGTTGACCTCTGGGTTAAAAGATCAATTTATCTGCAGGTCAAACTAGCAGCAAAACTAACGTGGCAGCTCTTCGCTAAACTAGCACGACGGCTGTTTGACCGCCTGAGTCGGCCGGTTGGAGCCGGTGGCTGAGTTTACCTGTGGCGGGAGGACAGGACTCCCAGGGACGGGGAGATGTTCCCCAGACAGAAGATCACCTTGTTGGACTTGAGCAGGGCCATCGTTGTGCTGCACTCGGGAGTCTAGCGTAGCAGAATGTGAACGGATATGAAGGGCAGGGATGGTTTCTTAGTCTTCTTCGGTTTCTACGGCGGTGGGTGTACAGATTATGGCGCATTAGCGCTCCCACCTGCTTTGGAGTGTGACCCAGATAGTTCACTTACAATCTACCGCGTATATATTCATACAATAAAAGAACAAAACAACTATTTCCTATTCTTCATACCCCGTTTATGAGCCCTTTATTCCTTGGAAAATCTCAAAATGCTTCAAGTTTTGCCCTCTAATCTGTGCCCAATATACCTTTTGGTGTGAACTGAGTCTCTCATTTCCCAAAGTTTTCCTGCATTACCTTATTACATGCCCCACTGTCTCCTTCTCCACTCATCCCTCACATTGTCTCCCTACCAGTTTCAAAGTCTTCTTTTGGTCTGTGTGTCCCAGTCTGAACCTCCTCAGTATTACTTCCTCTTCCCACCCTTGTCACCTTGGTGCTCTCTTGAATTTTATATAAAAGCCTCCTTTTCCCTTCTCCGTTCCACGTTTCATCCCACATTTTATTAATTTTTTCCTTCTTCATTTCTGTCTTACTTATTCTAACCAATTAAAATTTCTGTTTCCCTTTTGAGTAATACTTTTTTGTCTGTTTTACTGTCCTCTCATTCTATGTAAATGGAACCTTTCCCCCCTGGTCTGCAAAAACCCTCAGACATCAGGAGCTATCCAGCTCACGAAACAGTTCACAAAGCAAGAGGAGTTTATTTTTTTATCGCAGTTCATTTATTTGTCCAACTGAGGACAATATTGGAGCATTGTTTGAGCTGTAATTGCTTTGCGTGGTTTGTACATTAATGTGTTGAACTAAGTGGTCATGAAGACTGTGTTAAAATTATAACTAATGCCAAAGGGACATTCCTGATGTATTTAGCTCATATTTAATACATTAAATTTGCCAATTTGATGTTTAAAGCATACAGAGACTTAAATTTTGAATTATATCTGACACATTTCAGAAAAAACATTTATTTTTGTTTTATTTATATATATATTACAATGGAGGACAATTAAAACCAGCATATACTGATATAATTTCCCTGTTCATACAAACTCTGCAACCCTGAGCCTACCACAAGGTGGACCCTTCTCTACATTTAACCACACAGAGCTAACCAGCATCTACTGTTAATTTTGTGGCTAATACACAGCTGTCAAAATCTTTCTTTACAAATGTTTTGAAGAATAAAAAATGTTGTTTGTAACAGAACAATGCAAAATGTTATTTGTAGGGAAGTAGGGAACACACGGGTGCAATGAAACAAATTAGATGTGTTCTATTCAAGTAAACACTTGAAACATAATAAAAAAATTATGAGAAACAACATGGGTTTTATATAGAGTGCAGTGGGTGCTGCAATATGGTTTATGTAATTTCTATGGTAAAAGAAAAGGAAAAAAACTTGTATAATGGTAGCTATGCCCATGCTAAGGCCAAAGTATCAAAACCCTAACAATCAAGCTGTGACAAAGAAGCTAAAAATATAGACACTTTGTTTTGAATTCAACAACGCACATTTTAAAAAACACTACAGACTTTTCCTGATACAAGACCAACACACACTCCTAAAAGCACTGATGCAGAAGTATTCAACACACTAATAGACTGTACCTTTCCACCAACTGTCAGGGAAATAATTTCCAGGTTCAGTTAGAGAGGAACAGTATTCAAGATCTTGACCATGATAATGTGCAAAAACTGTAGGGTGAGGGCTGTAGACTGTAGAAAGAGCCAAATATGACCTTCACAAGTGTGCACTAGTGTCTTTAGGAGTACCTATTTGAAAAAGGATTATAAAGCTTTGAAATGATATGATACAAATTCTGCAATAAATATGAGCAAAAACTGTGGCAAAAATTGTTGTATCAATTATTACAAATCGGCTTTTATTAATGTAGTTTCAGTGCAGATGGTGTTGACAATGGTGACAAGTTTTACATGAAACCCCCATGTCCTTGTAGTTATCTTAATATTTGGGGATATTTTGAACATCCCAGCAATCAGCAAAGTATGTGTTTATAAATTTATAGCTGTGTGTGCATGTGCAGCTGTATGAAGGATAAAAAACAGAGGGAATCTCATCTGTTTCATTATCTGTCCCCTTCCTATCACTGAATGCAACTGATGTGTGTAGAAGAATCAGAGCGAACATAACTCTCTTTTTCCTTGATGTCAGCAGTTAGCAGCTTGGACAAATGCACAATGTTTCACTACACACCCATGTGTATTTCTGTGTTCGTGTTCACACGTGTACAACTCTGAAGACTAATGTGAGGGGATGGGCGCTGTATTGTTCTTAAGTACAAGTGAATATCTGTGTAGCTGAACTGATGGCATGTGCATGAAGGCGTGTGCTTTAAAGATAGTGAGTTCAATTAAAGATGAAAGCTCTGATGATTAATTTATGGAAGGTAGACTGTTCCATAAAGATGAAATATGGGGGTTTGTTTATTCTATAGAAAGAAATAGAAGTAAGTATACTTAGAAGAATGAACTGCTTTCAATAAATGATAGCTTTGATATATGATAAAAATATTTTGTCAATGGCATTATGTAGAGGCAAACACAAAAGAGACTGCTATTGTAGAACATGTATTAAAACTCAGGCTCAGACACATTAGGATTGAAAACAAATGTTTAAATTATTTAAATGCAACTCTTTCATTGCAATGGTGTGTTATCTCATGTTGTGTTATGTCAGATTTGTGTACAGTCAAGAGTGAGAAAACAATTCTGCAGTATTTTTGTTGTTCTTGCTTGGCCTATTCTGCTTATTTGATCTGAAAGTGCCACAGAGACTTCAGAGACTCCTCTATGAAAAATAAAACAACACAAGCATTTGTTACTTCACGTTTGTCTGTTTGTTTTGTTTTGTTTTTTTCTACCTAGACACTAGAAAGTAAAGGTGGAGCACTCTGGAGAAAATATTCTTCAGTGGTGGAGCATCAGTGCTGGAGCTATAATCCTCAGTAGAAGCGATTTGAGTGAGGCTGGGGAGAGGGGGAGGGGGTATTTTCCTTCACACGCCACTGAGAGAAAATACAAATTAAATGTTTCATTGTGGGTGCAGTGGAATTGTCATTTGCATGAGAATCTCACTTTTTCATGCAAGTGAATGAATGGGACTCTGTCATATTGTATTTATTAATTTCTCAGTTATACCTTTGATAGTTAGACGGTTAAAGCCTTAAATCACATAATTTGATTAATGAATAAAATAAAAGATGCTACAGAACAGACATATTCATTTTAAATTCAGTGGGAGAAGAACATATAGATATGAGATCAATGTAAAAAATACAAATGTATATTAAAAAACAGGAAACCAAATAAATAAATAAATACATATTATATTCTTAAAATTATTGGAATGACTATCTCACTATGAAACTGCATGTGAAGTTAAAAAAGAAAAAAACTATAAAGCGGTTTCAAACTAAATTAGCAGGGTCAGTAGTACACCTTTGTTTTCACTCTAAGCGTTGTGTAGCAAGGTTCAGGATCATACATGCACCAGATTACATCAGGAGGTAGGAGAAGGGAGACAGTGGGGGAGGACGGCAGGGGCCCCAACAAGGAGGTCACAGCGTGGAGTCACGGCAGAGGACAATCTCCAGCTCAGTGCGGTATAGTTTCCCTCCATCAGACAGAGCCATGATACTCTTCTTGTATCCCACCATTCCAGTTGAGTCCACATCCTGTCAACATGCACAAGAGTAAACAACACAAAGTCACCGTCAGTGGGCTAAAAGTGATGTACAGTTGGTACACAGTGCAGGCGCCATCTACTGTAGGCACCTATTTCACTTCAGCTCTATATTTGGAAAGAAGAAAACCACACTGAGTTGATCAATCAAAGGGCTAACTATTCATTACCATTTTGTTCTTGTCACAGAGGTCCTTCAGCAACGTATCCAGCTCCTGCTCATCAATATAGCCGTTACTATCCTAGTGAAAGAAACAAGGGAGATCTGAACACATCTTTCTAAAAGTATTTAATGTGAAAACAAGACTAAAATTACAGCCATACCAGCAGCACCGTGATGCTGCTTGAAGACAAAATGGTGCATTCAGCAAGATGCTAATATCTTCATGCTTACAGTTCATCCTGAAGGGAACAAGAATATCTGTGCAGAATTTCACACATTATCCAATAATTCTCCAGCTATTTTGATCAAACTCACAAGTTGAAACCTCACAGTGGCTCCAGACGGAGAGTCGGGGGATTAGCAAAGTCACTGAGATTCATCTTCTAGGGAGTAGTGTTTCTGAACAAATTTCACACCATACATGATTTCGAACAACTC
The DNA here is from genome assembly GCA_034769265.1 of Remorina albescens. NCBI lineage: Eukaryota > Metazoa > Chordata > Actinopteri > Carangiformes > Echeneidae > Remorina > Remorina albescens. The sequence continues at coordinate 4,396,906 of CM068479.1, forward strand.
AATGTTGTAGTTGTTGAGATATTCCGACCAACCATTGAACCAATATTACCATCCCAACAGCCAAGCATTTATTGAAAAGATAAGTGACATTAATTGGAAATAACTAATCAATTAAAAGGCAAAGATGCACTAATAAGTTGCAGTGTGTAATGGTATAGTCAATTCAGTCAAGTGTGGAAATGTTGCGATGTTTGTCTGTCCATGCTCAGAAATATTAGACATCCCCAGAGGATGCACCCGGATTAGTTGCACCCGGAGTTTAAAACAATCATGTCAGCATGCTGATTTGAACATTTTGCCTCAGCTTCACTGATCCATTAGCATGACTTTAGATTCCTGTTTAGGTACTGTAGCCTTAGACAACACACACACACACAATGCATAACACATAGCACAGTATATGTGATAGCACAGACAAACATTATATATCTTATTTTATTGTATCATTTCACCTTATCATAGAGGGTGAAGAGGGAGTCAAATTCTTTAACCGTGAGTCTGATCCCCTGTGTGAAAGAGAGAGCAGTGAAAATTATTAGAAACGGATAGATATTTCTAGACAGCAGTAAAAGCTCGACCAAATCCAGAATTGATATTAATCCATGGAGATTATAATAACTGGGACTAGAGTTGAGTTAATCCTGATCAGACAGACTAATCCTTGGTTGAAACGGGACTGCTGATCTGCTTTGCTGAGCCACTGTGTATGTACAGAAACATACACTACATGACAAAATGTATCTGAGAGATCTTTAGAGATTAACATTGTCTCTGTGCTATAAATTGAGAACCTTAAAGAATTAAAATAGTGCACATAGTAGTTATGTATAACCTAATTTAAACATTTACCTTAGGATCCAAATTAAAGTCCAATTCTTTTAATATGAATAATTTGATTCCAATTTTCGAAAACAATTTAATATGCCATTTTCAAACATTCAAAGGGATTACATAATGTTTTTTATAGAAAAGGGATACTGTAATATTTACTTCTTGAAGGACTTAACATCAGTAGACACACATTTGTGTCCATGCCCCATATGTTCATTCAGTACTTTGATGACAAATAATCCTCTTGTAGTGAATCCAATAATGTTGCATTGTAATATTCTGAATCTCCACTATTGTCTGGCATTTCTACATCAAAGGGACTTGAATATTTAGCTGCTTACCCCTGTTATTCTTCTCAGTATAATTCTGTAAGTTATCTGTGGTTATGTTTGTTTGCAGGTATAAAAGTGTGTTTACCTGAAACTTCAGAAGGAAATTTTCCTGCACTGGTAAGAGCCTGTGGTAGAACACACACAGGAAAGTTTAATATTGTCAGCATCCTTTAAAAAAAGTGAAAAGAATTTCTGAAACACACTAACTGGAACAATGTTTACCTTGCCATCTCAGAAAGGCCCAGTTTACCATCTCCATTAAGATCAAACATCCTGAGCTAAAGAGAAGCAAAATCAACAAGGACTTTGTCACCAAATATCATCAGGTGCTGCACATGCACACACATATCACAGTTTAAACAAATGTACTTAATTGGTTGAAGGTAGCTGACTAATGATAGTGGCCATAACAGTGATGATTACAAAAGAGTGTTTGTTTTTCTAAAGTTAACCACCACATTACATTTCAAGCCTTCAGGAAAGTTACTTCAATTAAATTGTCCAGAAACAATACAACCAATACAAAAAGTGCCACAGCTGGACATTTAGAAGAATTAAGGCATTTTGTTGAAAAGCCAAACTTTATGTTAATTCTTAAAACAGTGTGTTGTACAAATTTAGCTAAAGGCAAATTTTATATCTAAATACAGTGTAGTGTACTGTATATGTAATGTGATACATTTCAATAAATTATTCTGGTATGAGAAGTGGATTTTAGCTCTCTGCATATGGGATCTGAATAAATACAGTTCTTAGACTTTAGAGTCCTGTGATCACAATTTTGAGTTTTGAGATAAAGCAGAGTGAAGGATAAACATATTCTATATTCTGTGATGCTAACAATTGTCTGTGTGTACTCATTGAGCTTCTTCTCATCGTAGTTTCTGTTAGCCTTCTTCAGCAGGTCTGACAGGAAACCCTGAGGAGTGCGAAAAACAACCAATCAGTTATAAGATAGCATAATGATTTCAGTTTGGAGCTACAGTAAAAATGAATGCTACTGGTGTCTCTCCACAGAGATCACAATGTGAGAGCAGGTGGCGTATTTGTTCTTAGAGATGATAATAATGTTTTATGTCTCATACAACAGTAGGTAGCTATTCACACGTGCAAATTCACTGAAGTTAGTGGCAAAAATTACAGTGCAGCAGTCGGCATCAGGAAGGAAGTGGAGAGCGGAGAAGGCAGTGGAGGTGGCAGAGTTACGCCTAAGACTAAAGGCATTGGTGGGAACTGTGGCAATCGGCAGAGCGGATCTGGGCTACTTCCAAAGAAGCCAGGTCAGCGAGGCCCAGGGCAAAGAGAGACACTACGTTCTCCAGGAAGAGGTCCAAGCAGGGGTGGAGGAAGAGCGAGTGAGCAGGGCAGTAGGACTCCGGCAGCAGGGAGCTTGGACCAGATGGGAGAGTACACTGAAGCGCAGGATCACCTGGTCAAACATGATGCAGGCAGATTTCTATCGCATCCGGTTCCTGGTGCAGGCAGTCTACAACGCATTACCAAGCCCAGCTTTCACATCTGGGGAAAGAGCAAGAAGCGCCTCCTGTTCGCTTTGCTCTGGAAGAGGCTCATTAGAGTATCTCCTCAGTGACTGCCCAAAGGCTCTGGCAGATGAGCACTATCGGTGGCGACATGACGGGGTGCTTAAGGCAGTTTCTGAGAGTTTAGCGTCAGCCATTAACATGACCAAACACCACCACACACCAAAGAAAACAGTCACTTTCATCAAAGCTGGAGAAAAACCCCAGACTCAGCCAAAACCAATATCAGGCCTCCACACAGCCTCTGATTGGCAGCTGCAGGCTGACCTGGGAAAGCGGCTGACATTCCCACAGCACATCACAACAACTTCACTCTGTCCAAACATGATCATCCCCTCAGAAGCCCAAAAACACCTGATCATGCTGGAACTGACAGTGCCTTGGGGAAGCCAATGAGAGGAAGCGTGCCAAGTACCATGAACAAGTGGAGGAGTGCAGGGACAGAGGCTGGAAAACATTCTACGAGCCCATAAAAGTTGGCTGCAGAGGATTTGCAGGAAAAAAAAATTTCTGCAATGTCCTCACTCGGTTGGGCGTCACATGAGCAGCCAAGAAGAGGGCCATTCAGTGTGCCAGTGAGGCCGCAGAAAAAGCCACTAGGTGGCTTTGGTTAAAGAGGGCTGATACGTGGGTAGCTGCTGGGACGCGAGGCGGGGCCTGATCAACCCTGGCTGTGTCGCCTGGGTGAGGGTGTATGTTGTGAGAGACGAAACACCTTATGACCCCAGGACACAACACTGATGGTGCGTCCCAGTGCATCTGGAGATGTTTCTTGAAGACACCACTTGCACACACACAGAAGCTAATAATTGTTTCTGTTTTCAATAATTGCCACATAGGCAGTCAAGTGTAGATTATCAAAATAACCACTTCCTGTATTTACCAGTCTCTATTTTGCTTTTAAATTACACACCTACACATCAATAATATAAATTTTTAAATCAGCATATTCAAATAAACTATTGGGATTTTTAAAAATTGGATAGGACACAATGTCACCTTCATCACACTGAAGTGCAGTAAGTGTGCACGCTTTTGCAAAGAGAATGCATTGTTGTATTTTCAGTTACTCTACATTAATTAGCTGGATTGAAGATTTTGACATATTTTGGTGTACCTTCAGCTCATTTGATTCGATGTATCCACTCCGGTCAGTGTCATACCTCCGCCAGGCCTGCAGGGGAACAGTGACATGTGAGCTACTACAACAACACTAATAAGAAATACATTGGAGACCATCGCTGATTAGCAGCACAAAGGTGCCTACAATAAAGAGGAATGGCCAGGGTCATCCTACAATCCATATTAATAGAATTTGTCAAGCCTTCATCAAAGATGAATATAAAAAACCCATCCAGCACTCACTGCTTCTCTCCTGCAGAAAACTGTGGCCCATTCATAATGTATGGCTGTCTGAGAATAGCCTGAACACACTGAGCAGCCTCAACATCGCACCACTGAAAGCCCTCCTCAATCAGTGTCCAACCATGTTGTCATGTCCTCTGCCTTTCGGTTATTTCCAGTCACAAAGGTCCAGATGTTCAATGCTTCTGTTTTCTCTCTAATTATCTCGACATACTGTATGTCCACACTGAAGAAGACATGTTCTTCCTTTTGGGTTTTGCAAGTGATCCAGAAGTGTGGGTGAAATGTGGCATTGTTTTGATGTGGGCAAACATTCCATTTCATTTTAGGAAACTCCTTCACTGTGTGTACCATTTAGATGCCGTTCTTGCTGACGACTCAGGTCTGAAGGCATTTCAGCTTTATGGATGGTGGCTGTAAACTAACAACTACCATCACTGTCACAGTTGCCCCTAACATTACTAATTGACTATATTTAATTTTTCATTTCATTTGATCACCTGAAGAGAATTTATATCAGTGATGTCTTTAAATCTCAAATATAATGTGATTTTAACACAGTATCCAAAATTTTTGACCCAACAATTAAAGGCTAAAAACCTGAAAAAAGTGCTGGTCCACAAACAGTGAGCATGTGTCGCTCTGGATGAGCTGTGACAACATGGACCATTTTGTGGGACTCCATTAGAAACAGAGAAATAACTAGGCCAATTTAAACCTGAACCTCTTTACAATGATTGAATTACATTCGATGTGTGTGACAGCTTGACAGAGCAGACACAATATATATTCATATAATCATAATCCATTACACGTCATTAGGGATAAATATGGTGAAAAAATTAATACATACAAAAATATACAGGAACTTACTGCCATGAATTCAGGACTGGATCCCACAAACTCTCTGAAACAGAGCAGGAAATTTTCCTCTGTGGGCAGAATCTGAGCCAGCTACACAGTAGAAAATTAAGAGGCAGGGGTTGTCACTATTATTATTAGTATATAAAATGCAGACTTTAATGCTGCAAGGATGATGATTCGATAATACTGTAGAAAAGAGCTTTTTAATATTTTCTCACTTCAGTCATTTCGATTCTTCCATCAGTATTCTTGTCAAATTTGGCCATGAACTCCTTCATTTTTTCTTTGAACGCAGTGTGTGAAGGATCCTGCAAGCACATCAAATCACAAATGAAAGGCACTTAGGGTAATAAATCATTTGATTTATTAATAAATATTTGAGATAACCACACCTTGCAACATGAAAACTAGGCCAGTCCTTCATATATTTTGAGACTTGTAATTTGAAAAAGCCAATCACTTTTTCATTGTACTGTGCCCTATCAATATCATGAGGCAATATTAATTATCAGTTATGGCTCATCACAAAATGTTGGGCTGAACCTATTAGTAAAACACTCTTTTCAATGTAATTTGTTTCTGTCCTTAACAGAGAATTTGGATGAGCATGAGAAAAAGAGAGCTCCAGTCAGCAACTTTATTAAAACATTTTTTTTTAGATAACTATGATGGACTGAACAATCTGAAGAGAAAGTTTGTCGGTGACATTATATTCATACATCACCTACAAAAGTCACTTGAATGTGAGCACAACTTTTCAGTGACACGCTGCACTCACCACGCTTGTTCCTCGCCTTGTGGTCTCCAGCTCTTTGAAGAAGTTCTCCAGCTCCTTCCCTTCGATATAACCATTTCCTGTGGAGCACCAGAGGAAATTAATTTGGCACAACTTATGTCATGAAGATTTTACATCGCCTGAAGCTTTGTTGTCTCTTCAAAAGTTTGAATAAAAGCAGTGAGATTTTAGGGAAGGATTAGACGTCACTGGAAGTGGCGGGTCTTGAAATTTTGTGGCCAAACCTCATTTGCTCATCCAGTCTCAAGTCTCTGTGATCGAATTTAAGTGAGCAGTTTTCAGAGCACTCTTTTGGACTATATTCAGATTGCACATATGCTTACACAACTGAACTTCCATCAGCTTGGGTTCATCTTAAAGTATTCAGTTAGTTTAGCATGGAAGTCACTGAACAAGGCAAAACACAGTTCATAGTTGTCAATAATCATGTCCTGAGTGAAGAAGATTAACAAGTTAAGTCTCTGAAAACTTTTAATTAAAAACTCACTGATGATGAACTAGATGAACTAGAGCGAGGGCACAGCAGAACAAGCCCGTGTATACAGAATATTATATTCATATATCCCTCATATACATCCCAAATAGGCATTTTGATGTAGCACAGATTCTCCAGATTGAGTGATGAGCTGCGGCAGAAGAAAAAAAAAACAGACTACAAGAGTCCAGCGTGCAGTTGGACTGTGAGTAGGATAATGAGTATGTTCTTGCCTGAGAGGGTGAAACTGGGCAGTGAGAGTAATGCTTACTGGAGCATCCCATCCTGCGTCCAGATTTGTTCTCCTTATTTCAGTCACATGATCATGGAATAATTTAATACAACAATTTGCTGCACTGGTTTGCCTGCGAGTCACAGAATAACATATAGGACATTCAGCCTTTTTAATCATGGGAATGAGTCCCATCTGTCTGCAGTCTGAGTGAGGATTGAAGGTTGCAGCTTTTACAAAGATAGGTGACGTTAAGAATATTATTTCATTTCAACATAAAAAAGACTCTGATGTACAGAATAAAATGCCGAGATTCAGCCACCCACCCCCACCCCTCCTCTATCTCTTAATCTCTTATCCTTTCATCTCCTTTACTTTCTGATCATTGCCTCCCTCACCTCCCCCTTTCTCCCATCTCCATGCCCAGCTTTATTTCCACGTTGTATTTGAAAGGTGCTCCATCTGCGCTTTGGTTGAGCTGCTGATTTCAACACACCATGTTGGGTGTTGAAACACAACAAGATTAACACTAAAACTATTGACTTGTTACAACCAAACTCTCATCTTTACCTTCATTGAAGTTAAACAGAAAATGATTACTAATTATGTTTTAGTTATAAGTAGCATCTACAGTCAATAGTCATAAAGATATTTTACTTGGAGGCAAAAATGTCCACCACACAATAGCATTAGCATCAGTAAAAGTCTCTGTATCACCAAAGTCAGTATGGTTCATCCTCTGGAGAGCATATATACAATTTCTTAAGATTTCTTGAAATTCCACTCTTTCATTTCATTTAGAGGCAATTACAATTTCTGTTACAATTTTTTTTTCACATTAATATTTATATATTATTTTTTGTTTATTTTGTGACCCTTGACTCATTCATCATCACATACAGACTGGCTCTTTACAGCTGCAGAATGGGCCTTAGTTAGAAAAAAGTCCAACCAAGTGTGACAGAATTCATGCAAGAAGAGGAGAATACATAAATAAATAGCTTTCAGATGAGGTTATAGATTCTTACTTATTCATATAAGTAGGAACCTTTCTATGTGTTTTCTATACGTCCAGTTTCTCTGGTGAAATCCATTATAATAAAACTGAAACAGTATCTGAGGTGGGGGGAAGAACAAATAATCTCAGATGAAGTCTGAACTTGTTAAAATGCCATGGTTTGTACTAAAGCCCACATACAGAGCTGTGTTCTCACTTCATTGGGACTCATGTTCCGAGTTTAGCTGCAGCACAAATCTCAGCTGCCACATGAAGCACACCACTGCACACTGAGCAGATGCAACGCTCTGTCTCCCAAAACATTTCCAAGCACAGTTCAAGTGCCAGTCGCCCAAAAAGCAAGTTTGACGCCCAACAACTGAGAAAAGCCAAAGACAAATTACTTTAAAAAGGTGGCTAGGTACTTCATCACAGTTTCCATGAGGTGCTACCTGCTGCAATTGCACTCTTCGGTTTGATGAGTTCAAACAAATGTATTCATACATAATAAAGTGGAAAACATAGTTCACTCTCTGTTTTTCATTCAGTTTGCAGATTCACTGCAACCAGCAGGAGCTCAGTCCATTAGTGATGCTGCTGCCCTGCAACTGGCAACAACTGTTCCTGTGATGAATTTAAAACGGCTCTAATGCCCCTACTATCAATCTACTTCCATTTTACTTTCGATTTCCCACTAAAAATTACTAATCTGAAAAACCGACCAACACACGTCTCCAGCTCTGGAGTTCGGTGGCTCAGATTGAGATCAGAGGTTTTTAAAAAGCTCTAATGTAATGATAAGTCACCTGTGTGCACCCTACATGATGTCAGTATTTTCTTAAATCCACTTTGGTTGAGCATACGCCGTCATACCAACAACCTGCTTCTCCGAAATCCCAGTTTCTCTCAGTTCCAAGCATCTGCATTGCATTTACTAACCATGTTTTCCCGAAGTCTCTGTCTCTCCCAGCTCCTCTCCGCTCTCTCCCTGTCCTCATCCTGCAGGTGATGAATCATCACCATCCCATGTTCCTGCAAAGCCTGCTGCTCCCACATCTTCAAGAATTCCATACAGCGTCATTCCTATGAACTTCATGCAGCATCATGTTCCTGCCTACACCTGTTTGAATATCCCCTCCTCCTGCTCTCTTTCTCTCCCTACTCTACCCAACTTTGCCCCCCCCCCCCTCCCCCCATGCCTCTCTCTCTCTCTCTCCCTCTCTCAACCCAACCGGTCGAGGCAGATGGCCGCCCCCCCTGAGCCTGGTTCTGCCCGAGGTTTCTGCCTCTTAAAGGAAGTTTTTCCTTGCCACTGTCCCCAAGTGCTTGCTCATCAGGGGATCTGTTGGGTCTATTTAAATAATTTTATAAAGAGTTTGGTCTGGACCTGCTCTATATGTAAAGTGCCTTGATGTAACTTTGTTATGATTTGGTGCTATACAAATAAATCTGATTTGATTTGATTTGGATCAGGCTTGCCTGCTGAGTCTAGTCATAATGAAAACAGACACTGAGACAGCTAATGAGGAGCAGAAGTTTTGTTGTTCAAAGCTGCCTGGGACACCACAGGCTGATGAAAACACTCTATGGGGTTTGACAACAGAAGTCAGAGGTTTTTCAATGAATGGCCAAAGAAAATAATCTTTAATGTGAACTTGGAACATGGAAACCACTAAAACTGGAGCTTATAGTGAGAAGGAGTAGGACAATGGCAGTTTGGTTACCATGCCCACTCTGTATCACTACTGTCAGGCCACAAAGGGATGCACTGAAACTACAAACTACTGATTACTAAGGTACTTTCACTTCAGAGGTACTTCACTGGATCCAGAGGAAATAGCCTGCACTGATAAAAAGCTACAACTTTGTAGATTAAGATTCAGCAGAGAATAAGTTAATAATTCATGTCTAAGCACAGTTCATAGATGTTATTAGAGCTGCAACTAAAGCTTATTATCTTTATTAATCTGATTAAAATAATCTGATTGTTGGGTCTATAAATAAAGTAAAGTTTAGACATTGTTTAAAAAATATAATAATTGTTAGTAATTATCTCATTAAAGCCCCTAAAATATCCTTTTTAATATATAATAAAAAAGTAATATAGTAATAAAAAATTGTAAATAAAAATATTTTGAGATTCCGGAAAAGAGAAATGCTGGTATTTTCCAAAAAAATTTGATGTATGTATGTATTACACTGAAGTACTGCTAACACACACACAACCCCAATGAGCTCTGAAGCTCCTCCCATGAAACTGCCCTTATTACCTTTCCACCCTTCTCCTCTTTCAGCCTCCCTCCCCCATCACTCCTTCTCTCAAGTCTATTTCATTTTTCTCATCATGGTCTGAAAAACACGGCATATCTTCACATCTTTAATCACAGATAATGTACAAAGTAACTACCTCTGTTATTTCATCTGATCTAACGTTAAACTATTTGTTTTTGTTTCTTTGGCGTACTTCAGACTTTTTTTTTTAATCACGCAAAAACTAGAAACACCGAAGAAAACTAAAATGTTTCCCATTTGCTGTATTGAACAATTCAGTTAGAAATAACCTGCAATAATTTCATCCAGGCTTCATCTGATTATTTCTATTTTTTAAAAAAAGACAAATTTAAACTAGAAATAAAATTGATGCAGTCATGGAGTTAATAAAAAAAAATCCAACTCATTCTTTACCATTCCATTCATTTCTCATGAAGACTAATTTATGAATCAGTTGATCTGTCAGTTTTCAACTGGACACCCACCGTCTGCGTCAAAGTGGTTCCAGATGTCGATGAACTGCTCCGCGGTGAGCTCAGCCAGGTGCAGTTTGGGCGGCTGCTGTGCTTGAGTGGCCATCTCTGCTGCGTCTTCCACCTTCAGCTCGGCTCTGATAGTTGGAGGTAAAACTTTTCCCGGTGTTTCGTAGTTCTGCGGGCAGCTCCTGCTCAGACGGGGCTTTTAAACCCCCAACGGCGTCCGCGCTCCTCCAGCCCGCCGCACGGGGGCGCCTCCACCGGGCGGAGAGGCTGCAGGGAACTGCAGCAGGGGACCAATTACAAGGGAGGGTGGGGGTGGGTATGGGGGCTCTCTTGGGCTTTTGCATAAGAGTCACCATTAACTGCTGTAGGGGCAGCCGGTTTGATAGCAGGATCATTTCACATCATGCAGCTCTGCTGCTCCTATAAGGACAAAATGACATCAATCATTTTATCCCTGAGCTGAGCCCCCTGCTGGCTTAGATGGATCTTGTTAGCTCTATGTCATTCCTGTCTCATCTTACCCAGCATCCCCCTGCAGCGTGACTTATCAAATAAAGGCTGCATAAATTACATAAGCAATCCCATGGGCCGCAACCTTTCAAAAGGAGGAAATGCAAACAATACCTGTCATGCTCCAATAAGGATCTCCCTGTCTGCAGGTTTTTACCCATTACATGTCACTTTCAGATTAGCCTACACCCCCCTCTTCCATTCTTAGCCTTTACTTTCATCTCTTTCCTCAATCTGCTGTTCACACCCCTCCATCACTATTCCTGGCATGTGGAGGTCAGAGGCACATTCAGCCTCTTTGGTCAATCGAACCCATATTTGGCTTAAATCCAAACAACAGCAGCAGCAGGAGTGGGTGTTGTGTGGCCACTAAATCACCAATACGTCTTTGTTCATTCTGCAGCATAAAGCAGTACACTCCTATCGCATTTTTTCATCTTCAACTCTCTACTGTGGTGCATCACTCTTTCTTTGCATTTTGGTACCCACAATCTTTGAAGGATGGGTGCTGTGGTGGTGGTGGGAAGAGGAAGCAGAAGAAGAGGAGGAAGCAAAGGAAGACGATGCAGATGTTACTTTATCTCCTCTTTGCAGACCCGTGGTGCTGATCAGATAGAAACGTGAGAAAACAAAAACAAGGAGAGAGTCAAAGAGGACAGATAATAGGCCTAAAAGTGTGTGTATGTGTGTTTTGGATAAGTGCATATGTATGAGTAACGTATATATATGTGTGTGTGTGTGTGTGTGAAAATCAGAGAGGGAGAAAGAATGGAGGCTTATATTTATAGGAACTCTGATCATAAGTCTAAACTGTATGAATATTAATAAGAGAATTTATAGGATTTGGTGATTGCAGTGGAGGTAAAGTGATGCAATGAGATATTGAGAACTGTATGATGTGAAAGCAACAATAATGGATGAAGGACCAAGATGTTAATGGATGTCTGATTGAAGTGTCATGACGAGACAATCATATGCAATCATGCACTGACTTAGCGCACACATACAGGCAGGTGCACACACATGGACACAAACACACAAACAATACGTGTCCATGCACAGATACAGCTTTAATTCAAAGTAGGCAGTTGATGGTTTTGCATCCCAATCAACCCGGCAGATCTTTGATAATTATACAATCCTGCCAGTGTTGCATTATATGGATTGTGTGATATTTAGTTTAATTGGCTTACGCTTGATTGTTAATATGAAAGAGAAAGGAGGAGGAGGAAAATGTGCTTATTGGCCAGATGTTTAAGAGGCTTTTCTGTTCATTTTGATTTAATTTCCTGAAATGCTGCATCAACATTGTGTCTTCACAGTTTTTCATAATTATTCAGGATCAGCCATACAAATCCTGCTCATGTTTACACATGAAGGAAAATTATTAGTCACTCTGAAAAATGCTAAAATGATAGTTTAGTGCAAGTCAAATTACAGCCTGTTCTCATTTAAACAAAGACATATAGGTTAGGGAAATCACCTTGAAACCATGAGGTAATGGTTTTAGTTAGGGATGATTATGACCTCCATTGTGGGCTGCTGTTTCCATGTGTCTTAGTTGAATCAATGAAAGTCATTTGGCCAACATTTTTCACTTCCTCTTCCCCTTCATTGAGGTTAGATTAAATGAAACCAAAGCTTGAAAAGCAGTTTTAGTTTTAAGTTTAAGTTTTTAAGCAGTTTTTAAGTTATATATTTTCCATTGAGTTGTAATATTAACAGTGACCACTACCTGGTGACAGCTAACATCACGCTGAAGCTCAGGAAATAAAACAACAGGGTCAACGACAGAGACAACTCGACATCCGCAAACTTAAGTCCCAGAACAGAGTTTGTGTTGGAACTGAAAAATCGCGTTCGTGTTCTTGTTGCCCAGGCTGATTCAACTGATAAGGCCCCAGATATTAACACCAAATGGGAAATTATCAGAAACACCTATGTTGGAGCAGCCACTAAGATCCTGGGCTATAGAGAAAAGAAGAACAAAGCCTGGGTGACACTGGGCACTTGGCAGAAAATAGAGCAAACAACTTAAAGCAAAGATGCTGAACACCAAGTCACTGAGGCTCCAGAAACAGGCCCAAGAAACCTATAAGATCAAGGACAAGGAAGTCAAAAGGAGTACAAGGAACGATAAACGGGCCTTTGTTGAGAGACTAGCCTGCAAAGCAGAAGAGGCAGCAAGGAAAGGCGATATGGGTGCTGTATATAAAATCACCAAGCAGCTCTGTGGCAAAATTACCAGCCAATCAGCTCCTGTGAAAGACAAGGATGGTAACACCTTGTTAACAGAGAGAGAACAGGCTGCCAGATGGGCGCAGCACTTCTGTGACGTCCTCAACTGCCCTGATCCAGAAAATCTTGCTAAAACCACACCTGCAGATAGCCTTCTCAACATCAATACCAGCCCCCCAACTGAGACAGAGGTCAGAAGTGCCATCCAAATGACCAAGGATGGGAAAGCTGCAGGCTTTGACACTATCCATACAGAGATGCTGAAAGCTGGCTACAACACATCTGTCAAGGTTTTCACAGACCTGTTCAGAAACATCTGGGACACAAATGTCATTCCTGTGGATTGGGCAAAAGGTCTGATTGCGAAAATTCCAAAGAAAGGCAATCTGCAAGACTGTAACAACTGGAGAGGCATCACATTGCTGTCCATACCATCCAAGGTCTTCTGTAGAATCCTTCTAGCCAGAATCGACGACGCAATCAACATCAAACTGAGACAGGAAGAGACGGGCTTCAGAAGAGGAAGAGAATGTACTGAGCAGATATTCACGCTAAGGAACTTCATTGAGCAATGCCTGGAGTGGAACAACCCACTATACATCAACTTCATCGACTTTCAGAAAGCTTTTGACAGCTTACAGCGCAACGCCCTGTGGAAGATTGCGTAATCCTATGGAGTTCCTCCAAAGATAATTGCACTGTTAAAGATGTTTTACCAACAGTTTGAGTTTAGTGTAATCACAAACGGCAACCTCACTGATTGGTTCCCTGTGGAATCTGGAGTACGCCAGGGATGCATCATCTCTCCCATCCTCGTCTTGATTGCCATCGACTGGACCATGAGGAAAACAACCTCAGATAAACCGAGAGGCATCCACTGGACACTCTTCACCCAGATGGAAGATCTCAACTATGCTGATGACCTGGCCATTCTCTCCAACAAACCACACTCATATGCAAGAGAAGACCAACAGGATGGACAGATACGCCAGACAGATGGGTTTGACTATTAACACCTCTAAAACCCAAGTGATGTGGATTAACTCAACACCTCCTGCACCAATAACTGTGGATGGCAAGGCTCTCGAATATGTTGAAGAGTTCACATATCTGGGCAGTCGACTCAGCAAGGACAATGCATGCAGTAAACACATCAGCATACGGCTTGTTAAAGCCTACAATGCATTCGCCATTCTCCATACCATCTGGAAGTCAAAACAGTACAGTTTGAAAACCAGGATCCAACTGTATAACAGCAATGTTAAATCAGTTCTGCTGTATGGCTCAGAATGCTGGCGGGTTGTTGAGAGTGACATGCAGAAGATCAGTGCATTCCACAACAGATGCCTCCGGAAAATATGCCACATATTCTGGCCTGACAGGATTTCAAACCAGGACCTGTACACAAACACCAACTCTAACTCAATGTGGTGCTGGAAATCAAGCAACGCCGACTCCAATGACTTGGACATGTCCTGCGGATGGACCAGAACTGTATTCCCAAAGTAGCTCTGAGATGGATTCCACCTGGGAAGAGAAAGCAAGTCCAGCCGAAAACCACCTGGTGTAGAACTGTGGCCTTGGAGCTGAAAACAGCAAACCTTTCCTGGGGTGAGGCACAGCATGCTGCACAAGACCAGACCAGATGGAAGTAGATCGTCGCAGCCTTATGTTCCTGAAGGAACGAAGAGGACTAACTAACTAATTAAGGTCTGTTATCCATGTAAGAAGCCATTTTAATATAAAGCCTTGTGGTTCCTGAAAACAAAAAGTTGTTTTGTCCTGTATGCAGCCTTGGAGGAAGAGCTTCCTCTTCCTTCTTTTCTACAAACAATGATGTTAACCCAACGTAAGTAAAGCAGTTTTACTTTGTTTCATTTTAGGGTCCCATGCGTTATGTCATGAGAAGCTTATATGATTTGATGCACAAGACAAAAAATATTAAATTAAATAACACAAAGGTATAAAATGCAGCAGCACAAACGTAGCCTGTGCCTAAATGTAGCCTCTGGCTCGTCTCTGCTGATCCACATTGAGAAAAAGCAAATTAACATGAGTAATTATTACAAGAATCACTGATGAAGTGAAGCCCAATATGCTTATTAGTTTCACATTACGTGAAATTACATGTCACAAAATGAGTCTCTCAAGCACTTACCTCTGTAAAACCTGTGTGTGTGTGTCTGATCTTTGCTTTCACTTACTAAGCTCCAACAGGCTGTCATAACTGAATTACTTTGTGTTACAATCAGATATCTGATTGATCAGAAACAGGCCAACTGGAGTGATGGCCTACCTTACACATTTACTGCACCTGACAAGGCTGACAAAGACATGCAACCTAAAATAACACCTTAAAGAAAAGTGATAGGAGCAAAAAATTTAAGACTTGAGAACATGTCATAAAATATGCAGTATCTTGTAATTAATTTATCCACCTAAAATATCACTCTCAGCTCAGATCAGTTGAACTTTCAATCAGTCGCTTTAACCCAAAATGCTGAGGCTGTTTGCAGACTCACAGATCTGGTTTGATTTGGGTTTGGTTTTACTGGATGTTGGCAAATGCAGAATATGTAGCCATGTTATTTATTTATTTATTTATTTTCTAAGATTTTAACCAAGATCAAGTTGGCACAATATTCCAAGAATTTTTCAGAAATAACAGAGAAGCAACTAGGAGACAAACAAATAATGTTTAACATGGCCATTGTTGCAGCAGAGTGGAGTAAGCAGGGGGATCAGGCAACTACCAAAAACTACCAAAATATAGCAAGAAAAGGTACAATCATAAGCTGAATAAAGATGGATGTAGCCTCCATGACATGTTCTATGCTGCAGTCTGCTGGGAGGCAGCATACAACGAAAAGAATGCAAGGTGGCCGGACAGTCTGGTAGAAAGAACTGGCTCTGTGATTGGAACCAGATTAGACTCACTGGGGGCTATGGGGGGGCAGTGCCAGAGAGGAAGGAAGAGACCATCTTAAAATACTCAGACCATCCATTTCATAACACTGTAGTTGATAGAAGAAACCACAGCAGTGGACAGTTAACCCATCTATGATGCAGAACGGAAAGATATAGAAAATCATTCATTCCCACCACCATCAGACTTTACAACTCCTAAAACATAAACTACTAAACAGCAGAATTTCCCTCCTGGGATTAATAAAGTATTTCAGATTCTGATTCTGATAACTAAAAGGTTTCTGAAGCGTAGTGATGAGGCCCGGAAAGAGCCACTGCCATTTTATCAGTGGTAATCCAAAAATCTGCAAGCAGGTGCAGGGTGTGCAGAGACAACTTGAGCAATTACAGTTTGTGGCAAGAATGTCAAAGAGGCTTGACCAGAACGTCAAGTTCTAACAGGTTCAAACTCAGAGTAAATAGAAATTTACAGTTTTCATGAAGGGGGAAATTGAGCTACAGAGACCAAAATAATGTCTTCTACAAGCTGTAGAACATGTTTATGTCAGCTGTAAATTTGAACATTTTAACATAGATATTGCAGTTTTTGGCACTTGGTGTGCAGCTTGTTTACAGTGCACACAAAAACACAATTTGATGAGTTGTGTGTCTGGATTCATTCATGTTGCTTTAATCCTGATCATTTGCACACTATAGATTATTGCTGGCATCTTGTATTGAGGAGAAAAAGCACGCTTAACGCTGTACTTACATGATTCCTACATCTGGTGTTGACTTCATGGAGACATAAAGCCACATTCCATTCAGCAGACAATCAGTCTTCTGAATGGCCCGGATGCTGTTCAGACAGGCCTCTGTGGATAACAGTGCACTGACCCATGTGGCTGGTTATTTTAGCCACCTTTCATCATCAGCTTCACAGCCCTTTAGGACAGGCATGGTAATGCACACTGATGGACATGCATTTCTTCACTTCCACAACTCCAAAGAGTCTGATCCTCATTCCCACACCTTCTCATCAAGTAGCCAGTAAGATATCATCTGAAATACATTTTACCAAAGTCCTTCTCGCTGGTGTGATATCACTGAGACAACAGCCTCTAAAACTGCATAATTACACGCTCAAAGGAACAATACATAACAAATGTGCACATTGTTGGTAAGAATTAATATAACAATGTGTGTTTATGTGTGGAAGTGTGCATGTAGATTAAATTAGTCTTTCTAGCTTTGGCTGCCAGAGGCATTTGCTCCAGAGTTAATGTGGTACAGCAGCAGTCAGAGCGGGAGTATATGACTTGTGTAACTCAGAGTGACAGGGTGCCTCATCACAGTAATCAGCCATTTTTATCAGCTGCACAATGAAGACTCTATCATCAGAAATAGTGAATGCTGGAGTTGCCAAAGGCTGGGAAACCTATGCTGAAAAATGATAAAGCAGAATACAAATCAGTCTATTTGGCAGATTTTGTTGTGATTATTTCTCTGCAAAAGACTGGAACAAAAAAAACAACAACTTGCAATCAGAACAACTGCACCATCGTTTACTGCATGCAATTTGTATAGGCAAAAAATATGTAGAGAACCACAACTACATATAGCAACAACAGGCCGCCACCAACACGGTGCTGCTGAGATAAGAGCTGAACTCGTACAAATAACCCAAATAGCCCCAACATCACATCATCACGGCTCCACAGATAAGGCAGGTTGAATAGCTTAGTCGACTGGATACATTGTACTTTTGACTTGGATGAACATTTAGGAGGGGAAAGGCATCTCCCTATATACAAGGAGAACCATTTGTTCTCCCACATCCATAGGGAACCATTAAGATGCTGGATCTCCTGAGAGCCCATTTCTCAATTGCAAAAACAACCCTACCGTGAGTAATAATGTCACAAGAGACAAGTGATTTGTATTCATGATGCAATAGCGAGTCCTGTAATGAGAATGCGAGGCATTAACTGTATGGATTGACAACAAGTGATGGGAATTTACTTGTGAGTAAAAAGAAAGTAATTACAATAACTGCAGCGCGGATGGTACAAAGTTGGAGGAAAGAGTCATCTGATCTGATCCAGGCTCAAATCTGCACGTGCACACACACACACACATCAACAAATACAACTCAAAGGAACAGTTTCTTGTAGACTTATATGAAAAAAGTCAATCCAAAACACACATGTTGCCCAAATATGATGTTAGAACTTATCTTAGCACAAAGAAAATGTAGAAGGGGGTTAGTTTGAAGGAAACTAAATCCCTGTGACAGAAACTCTTAAGTTTACAGTGTAATATGTAAAGTCTTGTTTATGTAATACATAAAAACACACTGTGTTTCTGGTCTTATGCTATGTGTTGCATTTTTACTTGCCTGGGAACAGTGAGTGGTATCAATCTTCTACAATAGGAGCAGGACAACAGCAGAGCACCTTCAGTGTCGTGGGTGTACCTGTACGCAGGAGAAAGTCATGCACAGGGATGGGTGTAGGTTGTTTTGTCAGCAGTCTCTATAGCTGTGAATGTACAAAAAAAATCCATTTATTCCTTTTAATATCCCAAACAAGAACATAGGATTCAGATATTTCCAGGTTTAGGTTTAATACATTCTTTTTTATTTAACTCCTGCCTTCGTGTAATAGCAATCAGTTGTCCCTCTTGGCTATTAAACACACAGAAACACAGCAACAGAGCTTGGGTAACATACTTGTTGGTATATGTCTGACCAGAGCATTTAATGGGATAAAGCAAAATTAAGTTCCTGTTGTGTTGTGCTGCAAATGTCACTGCTGACTGAGTAATTATGAGCTGTATGAGGGTTAGGGTTTTAAGAGTTCCTAAGGATTATAATAATAAAACGTATGCTTTCAATATCTGATCTCAACATACCTGTAAATAAAAGTAAGAACAACTACATCCTCAGTTTCACACATTGACCATAGACAGTCCAGCTATATACTTTTTTGATGGTTTGAACCCACGATTGTATTGTGAACAAAGATATTAAAATATCAATATATTCTTGATCCATTTCCTAACTCACTGATATTTAAATGCAGGAGTTTAGATTCGATTTAGGTATAAAATGTCCCTTTGGTTAACATTTACCAAAAATAACATCTTAAGCATTAAAGATGTCAGATGGTCATGAGAAATCTTAAGATCACTCTCAAATGTGGTCATGAGTGTTTTTTTTTAAGCATTTGTGTAATCAAAGTCTTAAAAAGAACTTGACTGAGTTGAAGTATTGTGTCACACGCCGACCTGCAGCCACTACTTTATATCATAATGGTTTTTGAGAAAAAAAAGTATGAATCTGTGTAAGCAACTGCACGTGGAGGGAAACGATTTAAGACCAGGAGCTCAGTGCTGTGATGAATCATCCAATGTTGACAGGCCTCCATAAACAAACTCACTGAAGCACAACTAGGTGCTCCTGCATGCACATTTAAAAGTGTAGTATACATACCTGAGCAAACACATCTTCAGATTAATGTGTGCTGTGTGTGTGTGAGTGTGTGTAAGAGTGTGAATATTGAATGACAACAAGTGCCCCCCGTGGCCTGATTTGTGCCCTCCAGCCCCACCTCTGTCCAGGCAATCCCTTTTATTGAGTCAATTTAGTTCAGGGGGGTGAACAGAGCTCCATTGACGTTCCTTCAAACAAAGAGCAAGAGACAGTTAGACAAACTGAGAGAGATGGACCAATGTGTAGGGAAGAATATGGGCAAAGATCTAATCTGTTGGTCATTGATGAAGAATGTTCAATAATAGAGCAAAAAAATATTGATACCCATCCCTGCGATTATAAGTCTTGAACAAATTAATCAAATTAAACTGAAGCCATTGCAGGACTTGCCATATGGGACATAATCTGTCAAACTGTTATTGTTTTTATTTTGGTCAGTCAATGACACAATGAACTCAGAGTGCAAGCTGTTGGGTCTGAAAAGAGCCTGGTCAACTATGTTGGAATGAGTAGTAAATAATAGTAGTAAATAGGGTTAAAGTTTCCACCATTCAATTAAAGATTTTTTAGAGTTAACATCTGTTAATGAACCCACGAGACATTTGACCAACCATGTTCATCTTGTCCTACATAAACACGGCTTCATGAATTTGCATTGCATGGCTTTTGTAATAGAGTTGTTTGACCCAGCGTTGTCAGGCGGAGCCAACCTATCATCCCAGTCTAATGCCACAATGTTACACACTCATCTGAAATGCTCATTATGACTATTATCGTTATGACTCAAATCCTAGAGAATATACAAATGTACATGACAATAGCATCTCTCAGTTCAACAAAAATCTGTAATTAATTGCTTGTATTTGGCAGTCTGGAGTCAACTTCCAAGTCTTTTGTCATTTAATTTGGATTTGTTACTCTTAAGTATCTTTAAAGTCATTTTTAATTTTTTTATTTTCAAACTATTTATTATCATATATTAAATAGGCTCTGTCTGTACAAGTGCACCTCACCTGACAATATCTGGTAGGCAACGTTCTGTGTTTTCCAGGGTTCTGGGTTTTCTGTCAAATTAATCAGTTTCATCTTTCCTACAATGATCACATTTACGAACAAGAACTTGTGTTAATGGCTGCAGTTAATGTACAAAACATTTTCACTCCCACCAGTCACTGTAGATGTAATTGTGCGGTCAATGAGATGTGTGTAAGATGAAAATTTCATGGTGTTGTGTGGACCTGTGAATATTTTTGAACTAGTTCTTTGGTTCAGATAAATGATCACATAATATGACAAATTTCAAAATCAGGTTTAAAATTAAGATTTTCAAAATGCTGTATTTGTATAAACATGACCAAAGGTGATTTGTCATATTTATAATTTGAATTTTTAGCAATACATGAAACTGTCTGAACGTTTCATCTCAGGAAAAAAGTACTAGCATAAAGATTTAATTAAAGAATATAACAATTTTAAAACAACCTTTTTATTGGTGTTGAATGGAAACCACTTAGTGACACTGACCCAGCTGTGTGTACTGCAGCATTTTGCAGTTTGACCCATCAGGTCCCTGCCCAGAGACCATATAAAAAATCTACAGTTTGCACACAAAGATTTATTGAAATGAACAATATCCAACTAATAGTTATGAAAAGAGGTTTTACCAATTTTTTTAATTGCTGGAGAAAATCCTCTTAGCTCATACGATCATGTCGAACACCTGGACAGAAACACGGCAACAGAGCTTGTGTAATTATTACATTCAATCATATTAAGTAGATATTTTAAATCAGTTTTGTCCGTGTCGTCCAACACAAAGCTCACGTTGGGAGTCGCAGCTCATGAACTGTGTCTCCGGCAGGCTCAACAATCAGTGAAGCAGGAGCAGCTTCAGAGGCTAAAACTGATTTGCATTTTAAAAAGACAAACCCCAAAACCATCATGCTTTGGCAATAAATCTAAGAAACTCCAACATGATTTACATACTCAATCCATAAAAGCAGCCATTAGAACAGGAACTAAAATGCAATATTTCCAAGAATCGACGAAGATTGACACTCCAATTCTGGCCATGTGTCAGAGGTTAATTGGTTTCTGTTGTTTATGAATGGAAAACACCTGCCACAGGGAAAGATTTGTGATCCCAAAACCCTTTTCTCTTTGGCTGAGTTTTTAATTTTTCTCTATAGGCTCTTAAACTGTATCTTCAACCTCCAAACCATTGCCATGACAAAAATGAAAGCTGGATTAATTCATCCTTTCTTTTTATGGATTTTGTAACTATGTATCTCCTTTCACTGAGATCTTGGGGATTAATGCAAGAATACAGTCTAGTATATATTTTCACCCTTCAGACATTATCTGCTGTGGTTGGAGTTTCAAAGTAAGAACAGATTAATCTCACACAGTAACTTATTTGAAGTCAAACTATCATCATATGGCTGGATTACATCTTCAAAATTCTGTTCTTCTCTTATCTATGTCTTGTTAGTCACTTTCCATTTTCACATGTCCACCACTACCAGGGAAAGTAGCTGAGCATCATTACTCATACTGTTCAGCAGATCTCAGAGGGCTTTGCTTTAGACTCTCAAAAGCTTTCAGTGGTGAAAATAACTTCACAAGCTGAAGGACACAAATAAAAATGTGTTTTACTACTATATTCCTGTTCATAACATACGGCAGATGTGATGTCTATTTTCCTCAAATAGAGACTGAGCCCTCCTCTCGGTGTTTTTAGATTATCCATCTTTTGTCACTGATTGGGACAAACAGGGTTTATTGTCAGACAACAGCTGCATGAGGAGATGGCATTTTTGCTTTGCATCGCCGCAGCGTTGCTGTGATAGAGACCAGATGTTCACTGTGATTGCTCATTGGTGTATTTATTTCTACTCTGTTCTTCATCTTTTGGAGCTAAACATAACTGTTATCCTCAACATTTATGCTAAATAAAGATTTTTAAATCATCTAACCTTTAAAGGCACAACACGCATGTGCCTGGTGGTTGAGATGTTATGACTATGGTATGTCTGCTGACATAACAAAGAATTGGACACATGACTTGAAACAGCTTCAAGCATTTTCTACTCACAGAGAGTCTCCGGTATGACTCTGCTTTAACTTTCTATCTGAGAGCCTATGGAGAACATTGATATCACTCAGACCATAAACCAAGATAGTTTTTGATGGAGACTTGGCTGCTCTTGCAACAAGGAAATTAAAAGAAGAGAGAGCACACCTTGAAAACTTGTAACAAAGGACTTACAGTACAAACTATTAGACCCTCACAAGGCTGAGAAAACAATGTATTAATGCTTTGTGGACTGTTGTACAGAAACCCACTTTATTTCTCTCACAGACAAACACCTGCAGGCACAAAGAAATTGTAACAAGGGCGATAGCTACTCTTAAAATCAGACCAGTGACAAATTACTGAGCTGATGATCTGGTGAACACATCCTACTCTGCAAGGAACACCAATCTCCCACAAATTTATGTCTGCTGCATAATTAGAGTTTCACTTCATCTAGTGTTTCAATATCTTTTCTATTCAGACAGCAGAGCAAGAAGTGAATCTCTGTTCAACAGTGATGTGAAAACAAAACACTATGACTTTTAAAATGTAAAGTATTATAATGTAAAGGGAATATATTATTCACCATTTGCCTCAAGGTTTATTATTGTGATGTACATTTCATTTATTATAAGTTTTTTTTCTCTCTCTTTCACCATATTTACAATTTTAACTATATTTACAGGGCCTAATATCAATGGATATACATTGACTGTCTGCCGTATACCCATAAAAATTATATGTAAAGCTTTAAATACATGTGCAAGGAACAAAATATACTACCCACCTGTATAATATGTCTATATCGCTGTTTGTAGGTTGGCAACCTTTTTCATGAAATAAATTGAAACAGTATTTGATCAATTCAAACTGAGTTCACAAGTTCACCATCCAATCACATCAGCTGCACAGATTGGACTGTATTCAGTATCAGCTACAGATGTACACACATTGCCTTACTAGTGTGTGTGTGTGTGTGTGTGTGTGTGCATATTTGGAAAGGCCAGAGTGGGGACAGAAGAATATTGCAATGTGGAGGGATTACATACCTGCTACACAATACAACCCAATAACTTGACTCAATCATACACACTGCCTCACACTCTGCACTAACATTTTAAAGTCTCACTGTATGCTGTATTTACTTTATTTCCTCCTATTTTTTCCATTCAAAGAAAGTAGAAGTCTCCCAAATCTTGAATGTGTTATTAATGTATATGCATAATATTAATTTGTCTGATGTGCATTGTTTGTGTGGGCTATGTCAGTGTTGCTGGAGTCAGACAAACAGGGAGACATATTTGGAGAATATGATTTGCTGATTTGCTCTCTAATCCAGTTTTCAACTCTAATCCACAATATCATGAACAGAAAGTGAGGTATTACTCTGCAAAAATGAAATCCTAATAAGTAATCTTTGGTTATAAGTATTTTTTCCGGTCAACCCAAAATACTTATGTACTAAGAGCAGTGGCCCAAAGAACAAAAAAAAAACAAAAACCAGAACAAACGATGAATGCCCAATCCCACCATATAGGCTCTACATTTTTCCTGAAACATACCAAGACCCTATAATACTAAAACCTGTCCCCATCTAAAAAGAGATGACATTGTAGAGTATACAGATTTTTATTATCTTTGTATTTCAAAAATAAAATTCTTCAGTTACAGTTACTGATATGGAAAACCAAAAACCAAAAAAAGAAATACTAAAACAAATACATTGTGTTGTAAAGGAAGCTTCTTGTGTATGGTTCTTTTTTTTCATCAGCTCCCTAGTTGTATAAACCACACAGCATAAAAAACTCAGGCTGTCCTTTCCAATAAGGATTGAAACATTTTCTCAGTAAACACAAATGAGAAAAGTTGCTACTAATTGAGATAAGATCGAAAAGGATTCCCAACATCCAGGGATGAAACAATGTGTTGTTAAATACACCAGGCACTTTAGGGTAAACTCCAGGCCCCGTACGCACAACACAACCATCTGTGACTGACAGGAGGTTTGGGGCTGAGTGGTTGGTTTTTGTTTATTCAACCTCCACAAAATCCTCAATGAATTTAGTCACAGATGAGCTCTGTTCATCTCGTACTGAAAGCGATAAGCATCTTCATGCATTGCCAGTTTTTATCATCAGACACGTCCTCTCAGAACTAAAATAATCACACACACACTCATCTTCTACCGTTTCTCCGTTTCCGGGTGGCGGGGGGTACTGGAGCCAATCCCAGCTCACATGGGCAAGGGTGGGGTAGACTTTGGACAGGTCGTCAGTCCGTGGCAGAACTAAAATGCTTTAGAACTCAAATCAAGATCAGACCTACCTATTGAATTTAAGACTGACTAATGTTTTAATTAACTACATTTTTCCTGATCAAGACTGGCCAAAAAACAGATGTTGCTAGTTTTTGGCTATGTAGCAAAAGAAAATTGTTAAAAATACCCCCTTTAAATCCAAAAAGTAGTCTTTGGTGGTCCATCCAATAACTCATTACAGATGCTGGAAGTCGACAATAAATAAAAAGTATTGAAAACAAAGATAAATTAATCTCCGCTAGGGATTGGCATTATAGATTTAAAAGAGAGTATGTGTATGTGAAAGTCTTTTCCAAAGGAAAGAACAAAAAACAGTGAATTAAGGAACTGCTCCTGAAACAGTAGCATGTATATGAGAGACATGGCTCAATAAACTATACTATGACTGCATGAGCAGATGCAGCTTTTGCTGGATGATTTCAGAGTTCATGGTCCACAGGAACTCAGTCAGTCCTCTACTGAGCAGTTCCTCCATGGGAACAAACTGCAGCACCTGTCTGCGCCACTCAGGAGACTGACTTTTACCTTCCTCTTCTCTTAGCAGCTGAGTCATGCAATTATGGACATTGGTAAGAACAGGAACTATTGGAGCGGCAGCTTCAGGGGAGAAGCCAACACACACAAGCAATGTCCCGACTACACCAGATGGCATCGGACACCTGAATGTGACTGAGCGAAAACACGTGTGTAGGCAGAGCACCACTGCTGCTGTGACACGGGTGAGTGCAGACAACACAGGCAGCAGCAGGGCATCCCCAGAGTTCAGGGTCTGCAGGGAAAACAAAACGCAACCTAAAAGCTGCTGCTGGTACTGCGGCTCCCCGTCGTGCAGTGGGGCACAGCCTCTTTGAGGAAATGAAGGCTCAGCAGAAAATGTTAAGGCTAAATCCCCAATGTTGCTGTCACAAGCATCCCACATTGAGCAGCTGCCAAAGACCAGACACTGCTGCTTCCTTTGGTTCCCATCACTGTCACCTTTGAACACACAAATATCTGCAACACTGGACAAAATGGAGGCTGCGCAAACCACATGGCAAGAGCCGCAGGGAGGAACACATGTCCAGTCTACTACTGTGTCCATCAGGGCTTCATTGAGGTGATTTAATAGTCCTCCTTCACAGAACGGAGAGTTTCTGAGAGCAGGCAGTGCAGCCCCGACAATAATATACCATGAATCCACATGACATTTGGAGAGGGAGCCTTCCAGCACACAGCTCGGCCCATCTGCATCAGTGGCGTGTTTCTGTATCCAGGCAGCGTGGTAACCCCTCTCAATGCGCTCTCTCCAAGTCAGGGTCTGCAGCTCCCTCCTCTCATTAAAGGAGCCTGTTTGCTTCTTCTGTCCCAGGGGCCGCCCCGCTGAGACGCTACAGCAGGCAGGACTCACAGTGTTACGGGAGATCCATCGGCTCCGCGAAAGGAAGCTCACCTACAAACAGAGAGAAACTTCATATTGAAACTTGATCAACTTAGTTTTTGAAAACAATCATTCAGCTTCAACACAACTATTCATTCATTCATTCATCTTCAATGGCTTATCCATGTCCGGAGTGCTGGAGCCAATCCCAGCTCACACTGGGCGAGGGCGGGGTACACCCTGGACAGGTCACCAGTCCATCACAGGGCCAACACACAGAGACAGACAGAGATGAACAACCACTCACACTCAGATCTACGGACAATTTAGAGTCACAAATTAACCCAAACATGCATGTTTTTGGACGGTGGGAGGAAACTGCAGCACCCGGAGGAAACCCACGCAGGCACGGGGAGAACATGCAAACTCCACAAAGAAAGGCCCCAGGCCGGGAACTGAACCCACAACTTTCTTATTGTGGGGGCAACTAACCACTCTGACGCTGTGCTGCCTCAAGTCAACTAATGCTGTATTTATTTATATCTGAGCAAAACAAATTGCATACCTGAAAATACAGAGGCTTCAATAGCTACATTTAGTCTGTAATGAACTTAAAAAGTGTTCATGATCAACAACTCTTTTGCAACTAACCAAGCAAGATTTAAAGATTTTGTACAATGTAAAGATCAACAATTTATGATAGATGGGAGCATTACTTTACACATGTGAAGCCCTTAGACACGCTTAAAACAGTTAGTTAAGTTAACATCTACTAAATGAACCTATGACCCTGCCAATATCATTACTAGGCAGAGTCAATGTTATCAAAATTATTTTTTTGTCCCAGTTATTATAGTTATTTCAGAATGTCCCAGTGTTTTTTGCCCGATCCTTCTTTAAAAAAAAATGGACAAGATTGTGCTCCCTTTCCTTTGGGACTACAAAACTCACAGAATTGGAAATAAAGACCTTTGCATTCTAAAGTGGGGTTTGGCACTCCCGAGTTTTTTATTATATTATTGAGCTTCACAAATTAGGATTATGGCATATTGGCTGGATGACACAGCAACCCCACCAAAGTGGCTACAATTAGAACAGGAGGCATGCAAGCCTTATTCCACAGGTGAAATCCTCCTGGCACCCTATACTATTGAGAAATCTTTATACAATTGCAATGTGATGATCCACAGTACAGTTTGCATTTGGAAACAAATTAAGTCACACTTTAAGTTGAATCCCATATCTTATGCATCACGTATTGCTGGGAACCTCACCTTCCCACCATCCATTCTAGATAAATCTTTTAATCTCTGGGAGAATGCAGGCATCCATACAATAGGAGACTTATATATTAAAGGCATATTTGCATCCTTTACACAGCTACAAAGCAAATATAATCTATCAGGAAGTAGTTTCTTTAGATATTTACAAATAAGAGACTATGTTAGAGCTCATCTGCAAAATTTCGAAACTTTCACAGGGTCCTCTCTTGATAGATGTCTTTGGCCCTTATCTTGCTCAGAAAAATCAATATCTCACATATATGACTCCTTGCAATCTATCAGTCCAAAGAACCCCATTCTAATAAAAACAAAATAGGAGGAAGAATTAGGCACTGAGATTTCGGATACTCTCTGGGAAGAGAGTTTGGAACATACTCTTCATTGCTATAATAATGCCAGGCACTGCCTAATCCAATTCAAAATTCTACGTTGTCTTCATTACTCCAAAGAGAGGTTACATAGAATATACCCTGAGGTGTCTCTTACGTGTGACAGATGTCTTGTAGCAGTCGACACGTTGCTTCACAGCTTTGCTCTATGTCTCAAGGGTAAGATCTATTGGTTCAATATCTTCAGTTTAAGATCGAAAATACTTCACATACAATTAGAGCCTAAACCACTCATTATAATTCTGGGTGTCTCAGATGATCTTCAAACATTAAATGACTTCCAGCGATGTTTCCTCTCCTATAGTCTTATCATTGCAAAGAAGTTGCTTCTCATGCATTGGAAAAAGAAGGAAGCCCCCACCACAAAGATGTGGCTTAGTGAACTTACTAGCACTCTCCACTTAGAAAGGATTAGATATACCCTTATGGATACTCACAACTCACAGAATTTGAAAAAATCTGGTTACCTCTCATTCATTATCTTACACCCCTTAATGGAAATAAATTTTTTCCCTTTACTCCAACATAGACGGAAGGGTAAAGCTGCATGGGGCTGGGGGGGGGGGGTTGTATGTACTCACCTTTGTTTGCAATTTAGTTTATTTTTCTTCTTTTGTATTTTGTATCTTACATTTATATCTGTTCTTTCATTACAGTTGTTATATGTTGTACGTTCTAAGAAAACAAAAAAAGAGGGCATTATGACTTAACTACACATATATTTATAGGAATGTAGATTGCGTATACAGATGTGTATGCTGTGAATATGTAAGTGTATAACAATGTGCTCTAATAAAAATATTTGACTAATCTAAATGAACCTGTGAAATAGCTTGCCACCTGCAAACTTAAGAGTTCAGAACTGAATTTAGGATGAAGTCAGGATGTCATTTAGAAGTCAGGATGATAGACATTCCTACCTGAAATCGCTGCAGGTATTCATGAGCTACACAGTCCCTGATGTGGTCAAGCCGCTGCCTCTGCTCTGTAGTCATGCCTTCAAACAGTTGCAGATTTTCAGTGATTGTCTCCACCTGCAGTTTGTGGAAGTAGGAGCACACTTCCTCATGTTGTTTCAGAAACGACTCTGGGACAAGTGTCCTGGGGAAAAGTGCCTCCTGGTCAGCAAGATGCGTCCCATAATTACGAATGAGTTTTGAGAGCAAAGGTCTCACAGCTTCCTTGCCATCGTATTTCAAACAAACAACATAAACCTCAGAGTTGCCCGCCTTGCTGGTGGCTGGTTTGAAGACATTAACAGAGTGGAAACAGCAGTTAAGGAGGTAGATTAAGCAGACAGAGGAGTGTTCGTACAAGGTGAACATTTTCAGCACAAAGGAGCCACCAGGGCTCAGGAACAGCAGTGCAGCTGTGACCTCGCAGTAATGCAGCGACGCCACCAGTGCTTCCTGCTCATCAGGGTTCTCCTGACAGTCGAAACTGCCATCTGCCGTCACCATATCAACTCTGTGCATGTTAGAGACAAACACCTGCAGCTCCAGCAAGTGTTTCTGGATCATGATGTTGCCTGTGTTATCTGAGCCAAAGAACCACAGGGGCAGCGTGTTGGCAATTAACCGATCATCTGCAATAGTCGTGCTGCCCCCATTAGCTTCATGGTATGGATTCAATGTGTTGGCAGCCCAACTCCAGCCACAGTAACGTGTAGACTCACTGGTTTTGATGTAGTGGTTCAGAGCGGTTATGAAAGCCCCTGGAGCTTCACACAAGTGGACTGTGTTCAGTTCTCCAGTTTGAAGACCCTCATCTGGAAGAAGATTAAAGCTTCCCAGGATCTCGTAAAACTTGCACCAGGCCTGAGTGCAGATCTCTGGATTGGCAGCAGAGCGTACGGCGGCAATCACCTTCCCAGCTCTATTGGTAGAGTTGGTGTGCTGATGCCAAACTTGGACGTTCTTGTCACTGAGCTGGTTCTTCACAGAGTTCAGTGACTCCTTCAGGGCCTGCAGCCGGCAGTGCTTCTCCACTTGGTGTTTAAGACAAACATTTGGATCTGGGATACACCAGTCCCTGTTGGACGGTTTCACATAGTGTCTAACTTTACTAAAAAGGCTTTGAACCTCTTTCAGTGTTTCAGGGTCAGACACCACCATGTTGTTGAAATGCTTGCCGACTTTCCTCTTGATCCCATGGCCTGAGCTCATCCTTCAAACCTATTGTGGACCAAAATGAAGAGTTAAATGTGCACCAATTCCAAAATCCTCTTTCTGCTTTAATGTAATCCACCACACTGTTCAGTGCTTCCGTGAGCTGCTTAGGGCACAGGGCATGGTATAGATTAAATCTCTAAAGGAAGAGAATATCCAGACCTTTCACAGTGAATTATACCAAGGCTGTGCTCTACAACCCTTTACTTTTCTCTGCATGCATTACCAATGTCAACTCACTGTGCTGTGATGCCCTCAGGCAACAAAACAAGTGATTTCCTTAACAGGCTGGCGCTACACCCACAGATTTTCGACATCACTATATACACAGTCTCTTCTAAATTTACACACCAGTTATATACATTATAAACATTCTCACATCACATCAATAAACGCATCCATTGAAAATATTTTCTACTGTACTGGGAAAAGCCTACATCTCCAATTTGTCCCATATTCATGACATGAGCTAAGAAAACAGACCAGTTTTTTGCTCTGCCACAGTGTTTCATGTTTAATCACCAAAGCACGGTGACACGAGAGCACAATCACTGTGTGATGATGAGACATTTTAGTAAGCCATATTCAATCTAATCAAGATAGGCTGGAAATCATTTTGAACAATTTGTCTAACTGTTGAACAAATTCCAATTCATGACATAACAAATAATTTACAGTCAAAATTATATGGACCCCAAAGCTAATTCTCTTCATCCTCATATGCACATGATTTAGATGACTACACTAGGCAAGAGCACATACCCGTAAGTTAATGTTTGATTAGTTTGATTAGAATGACTTGGTTATAAATGGAAATATACCGAAAATAATTTAAAGACGGCACATTAATCAACTATCGATCATAAATCACTGTGTTAGGCACAAGCTGCCGTGTATAAAAGCCATTTGCTCTGCACTGTTTGTAAATGGTTTAGTTGGTTTGAACATTTACAAGCAAAAAAATGTTGCAGTTTTAACCATAAGAGGCGAAGGGAAGTAATTAAAGACATTTGAGATCAGTTTTGAGATTGAATGATAATCAAATACATCTGCTTATACTATTAGAGACGCACTTTAAAATTATAAGGAATCTAAAGCTGGGCTGACTTACGAATGAGTAAAATAAAAAACCATAGCTTTAAGTAATATACCAAACGGGATCTAGCTTCAAATGTGTGGATTTGCAGTTTCTCTATCATCTTTGGGGTTTTTTCATATAAATGAAGTAACAGGATTACACACTGGGACATTTTATTGATTAAACATTTAGTAAAGCGTCACAAATTAATTATTGAATATATTTTCAAGAATTTGCATGTCAATTAATACTGAAAGCGGTGATTGGTTTGCTGCCTTAGTTAAAATCTAATCCCACGTTTATCCTGTTCAAATTACTTTCAGTTTTTTAAATGACTAGGTCACTGCACTTTTAAGGAAAGTAAAGAGATCTCATGTGGTAGATCAGCACCCAGTTAAATCACCTAGCTCCTGTACAGCCTGCTCACAAAATCACACACAGACATAAAGCTATTGGCGTAAAGTGAATAAATATAACTTGTGTTGAGTACCCCATGATAACTGTTGTTTGTGGAAAAACACACACTTTTGTAAAATAAAAGTTGCTCTTCAGCTGGAGATGAATGGGTCCCACGGCGCGGTGCTCAGGCCCAGTTATAGCTGCTAGACCCGCTTGTTCATTTCACTGCCACGGTTTATTCGTAAAAATCCTTTCTGAGTGCTTTTAAAGTCACTGAATTCAGTTTGTTTGTCTGTCGGTCAGCAGATGAAACACAAAAGACCTGTAAACAGTGATCAGAAACTCACCGTCCAGCAGCTGCCAACACGGAAGTGAAACAGACGTCCAGAACAACACCGCGCATGCGTTTGGGAAGGGGGCGTGGTATGTTTAAAGGTAAATACCACATCAGTTTGAGCTGTAAGGAATCAGAGCAAAGTTAAATAAATGATAAATAATGACAACAGAGTTTGCTTGGAGAGAGGAAAAAAGCTCGAAGCTTGAAGGTTCATTTTACATTCATTCATTCATTTAATTTATCATTTATTTTATCACCATTATTTTTATAATTTGGACATGCATAGTGGCACAGAAGCTGAGTGAGCTACTGCTGAGGACTGCTTGGTTAAAAATGCCAAGCAAAAGCCAAAGTCTTTACTTATTCTTTATGGATCAGTTGTTTATATTTTAACCACTTTGTCTTAACATCAAACAGTTGCTTCCTTTGGAAACACATCAGCTATCTTTTCTGTGTGAAACCATCTTGGGCGTTTGGAAGGACAAAGATTTGTAACCTTTATTAGAAGGCCTGGGTCTCTGAATTAGTTATAATATTTTCTATTGCCTCCATCATGTGAGAAAATTAGTACACCCACCTCGAAAACTTTACTCATCAACCTTTTTGTAGATTCATTAATATATATTAATATTTAACGTATACAAACATAGTTTATTGCACTGTAAGGGACAATCTTTTGTCAATAACCCCAATAGATATTTCTGACACATGACAATGAATACCAGTGTATTCACAGTTTTAATATTGGATGCTTTCTCAGATCTTTCCTGTAAAAAAAATCAATAAAATTATTTCAGTGGAACTTGGAAATTTACAAGTCTTTTTAGCTTCTGTTTATTCTGTCAATTCAGAAGAATTTGACTTTTCAGTAATTACCTGTTTAACCTCTATATTCAACTGGATTTATATTTGTGCATCTTTTCAGACATATTATCTACAGTTAACAGATCTGTGTCATCATCTTATATAATTATTAGAGCGTTAGAAATCGACTTTTGCATACGCATCATGGCGTTATCTTCCCTTTTAATGTCAGTTGAATTATTGCATTTCTATATGGTGTTTGAATGGGCTTACATACGGTTTGTATTTCTACAATCTACTACACATAGATGATATATACTACCATTGCCATGGAAATTCAAGCTTTAATAAGAACAATGGGACTAAGTAGAAAGAAAACCCTCACAGGAGTCTCTTTAATAAGCAACGGGCTTTTGAGTTTTCCAGGTGTAATTAGGACTTCCAAAAATGGTGCGTGTAAACACTGTATCCTCCAATTTACTGCTATATCAGTGACCCTCCTGTAAAATTTATGTATGCGTTATGGAGTTATCTTCCCTTTAATGTTCCACAGTGGTGTCCAGATGCAGTATCTCAAACTGTGTCTTGTATCAAATACCAATTGGTTCTTAAAATCTGCCCATTATATTTCACTTGGTAAAGTGCTGCATTTTTTAAATTGACACTTGTATTTGAATCTGCAGCATAATTAGTTTAAATGAATAAGTCAAAAAATTTAAATTGTACTATACAGTGTTTGAGGAAATGTAATTGGTCACAATTCACCATTAGCGGGAAGCTCATTGCATAAAGTAATAATAGCTTGCAAGATAATAATAGGGCATCTATGTTATACTACCAAAGAGAGCTGAATAGTTTCAATAAATTGGTTTAAATCCTGTTTTTACAGAAATAATTTGCTTCACAGGACCTTAGGAAACTAGGAAACTCTACTGAGTTTATAAGATACAAATCAAATCCAACAACAATTTATTTCAAATTAACAGAGGTTTTAAAGGTTATGTGTGACCATCAGAGAAAATGCATGTGCTGTGGAAAGACACGTACATGTGTGCATTATTCCTAAAGGGCAGCTGCTGTCCAATTCTTCTCACCCTTCAGTTCACTCTGATCTCCACCAGTGTTGGGCATGTTACTTTAAAAAAGTAATTAGTTATAGTAACTAGTTACTATAGACTATAGAGCAAAAATGCTCCCTGAAAGCACCATCAGCTTATTCAGTCTTTAAAGATAAACCTTTGTTACACCAGCAATAAGTGACAACAAAAAACATCAAGACTCACTGTGTCACACATACAGCGGATCTTACTACTGTAAATAGTAAGGTTTCTGGAGCTTTGTAGATCTGTTTATCCTCCATTGTTTTTTCCCTTGTTCTGAATTAAAACTATGAACTAAGAAACATCTTTCAGAGGGCGTAAAACATAATGGTATGTTGTTTTGTCTCTGTGCATTTAATGTAAATTTATTTTTGGATTTATTGCTTGTCTGTTACACTGATATTTTAACCATTTTGTGAAGCCAAATGCAAACCTCCTCATCTGCAGATCAATATTATTTAATAAAACACAATAAATGATACAGTACTGTAATATTAAGAAATTTGAAGACTATAGTGAAAAGGATCAACATTAGTGCATTTATATCACCACAAACACTGTATGATTTAGTCTTATGGGGATTTGTTGCATTCAAACACATGAAAGGTGACAGAGGCCTCTCCTTCACCTGAGCTCATTGCCACTGCGGCAATTATACTGGAGTCCAGCCCAGAGGTCAGAGATCTGCTGTCACTGCTTCAATAAAGGCAGAGCAGAATGATGTGTGCAAATTATCTCCATCAAGATGAGTGCTGTCTGCTGGTCATAACCTTGATGCATAGAAAAACAAGGTTATATGCATGACCACAACCATGTTATACAGAACACTGTGTAACATGGTTGTGTGACCAGTTGTCAAAACGATCACACAGGAACTTCCTATTTCCTAGATATTGTGGAGAAAGACTGAAACTAAAGTAAAATAATTGGGGAAAACCACAAACACACACATATTGTAACAAATATTGCACAGTTGTCTGTTTTCATTCAGGCCTCTTACTGATGCTCTTATCAGGAACAATTAAACGTTTAAAAGGGACATCGCCACAAATCGCCATTTCGTTAATTAGCACTGCAAGAAGCCTACATTACAAGTAATCTTTCAATAACAATGTAGCTACAGGGGACAGCATGATAATGAGTACGGGAAATGAGTTTTCAGAGGCAGAGGAAAATGAAAAGATACTGTAATGCAGAGTACAATGGATGATTTTTGCTGTGCTAGGGGCGCCGTAACCACTGATGGTAGCATCAGTCAGTTGCTGCCATCGGTCGGTTTGGTCCAGACTGAAACACTGAGGACAACTGAATAGATTGTCATAAAGACTTAGACACACATTCATGTTTCCTGCAGGGTGAAGTTTAATAGCCAGCTTGTCTCTATATGGTCATAATTTAAATTTCTTTGGTAATCACGTAAGACTAAAAACATCAGTCTCAGGTGATGCAGACCTATACAATTAGTTATCATAGTAACATTCTGATCATGTCTTCATATTAACATTAACATGCATCTCAAAGCACCACCATTTCCAAGTACAGCTTCAGAGAGCAGATACTATTTTTGCTTTGTCTCAACATGATGCCATAAAGCATTGGCTTTGTGAAACTTCAAATTATGAGAGGCAGAGGAGTCTGAAGCAGGTTAAAGAGCAGCAAACTAATGTGCAATGGTCTTGATAGCTGTAACAAAGCCACAGGCCAGTTTACTGTGAGAGGAGCTGCAGGATCAAGAGTTTGTACTGTGTATGCTTTTCTGCGATTTTTTTCCCTGGTATTTAATGGATTTAGTCATATGGCCAGAAGGCTGAGATATAATCCCAAAGGCTAAACGCAAGTAGAGTATCATAGTTTGAGGTTTTCCCATAAGGACATTAACACTGCACGAGATGAAAAAAACCTATTACATAACTGAAGTGCTGATAAGGAACAGCTTTGTGTTTCTAGATGGTCTATTGCACCATTGAATGAAGTTCAGAATCACTCTGTGTGTGTTCAGACAGATAAGTGGTGAAGTCTCCTTCATTTCTGTGAATTGGGGTGGCTGATTTGTTGCCTTTATGCAGACCCCTCCAGGCACAGATATGATGCCCTTAATGTAAATCATTACTGACTCAAACAATCACACAAATGTGTAACCATGTGCATACTAACAGGCAGTGTGCTGTAACTCCTTTGAGCTTGAAGTCAATAAACAAAAACAGTTTTTTTCAGCACACCGTAGCCATCACTGTGAGGTCTTTGAAAGCTGCAGATTGAGATCATTCTCACCTGTCTCTACTCTGACCATGTAGCGACAGGTGGAAACATAGAGCTGCCAAATGCAAA
The DNA here is from genome assembly GCA_034769265.1 of Remorina albescens. NCBI lineage: Eukaryota > Metazoa > Chordata > Actinopteri > Carangiformes > Echeneidae > Remorina > Remorina albescens. Next base: position 4,432,876 of record CM068479.1, read on the forward strand.
GAAGGGAAAACGCTCATTAAAAGAAAAATTATGTCTAATTTTTTCACAGGTATGGACACATAATCCAAAGACAATGAAACTAACAGTTCATATTTGACAGTATGTCGATTTCTTTGTTCACATTTCAAAATGCTCACTGTGGCACGAAAGCCATGATAATTTGTTTCAAATATGCAGCACCATACATATTTATGAATAACGATGTACATAAATAAATAAATAATTCCTCAATGGTGCAATACTGCCCCCTGGCAGCGCTTCGCAAATAAAACTGATCAGACAATATATCTTAGATATGTTATTGGTAAGGCACACAAAATAAAACAACAACGTCCATAAATTCAAACACAAATGAGCTTTTTCTATACATACTTCATAGCTGAATATATCTGAGTTTTGTGTCACCTAAAACAACTTTCAACTGATAAAATCCATTCAAATATAATATGTATGCATAATACATGGAAAATATAATAAATACAGTCTTCCACAGTAAATATATAATATGAAGGACACTGAACTAGGTCACATGTACAACTAAAAACTATCTACAAATGCAGCATTCAGCATTCATCACAAAAAGAGATGTCACAGTGAAGCAGCTGCTCGAGATAAAGATAATGATGGTGGAGAAAATCAGAATTTCTGAAAAAGCTCCATGACAGCAATGGTTGTACTCTGTCCAAAGATGAAGGCTCCAACTACAATGGTTATGACTCCCCAAACTGTTAAAATCACCCTGCAATGAAAAAAAATAAATCAGGAATCAAAATGTGAATCTTCAGCACAACAGTAATTCCCTAATGATTCCTAATGAAAAAGAGGTAATGTCCCACACATAAGACCACTTTAAGCTAACACTCACCGGATTCTTGGACGCACACTTTCTGTTTGCATTGTGAACACTAAGCAAAGACCTTCAAAAGACAAACACACAAAAAACATTTCAAACCAATCACACTTAATTTGTGCAGCTTTAAAAAATAAACATTTGGGATGATGATGGGGATTTTTTCTGTTTGCTGTGATGTTGCAGAGAAAATGATCAATCATCCATCAAGAAAACAATTTGCCATATTACTTGATAATGAAAATGCTCATAAGTTGCAATTCTAGTGCAATGCTCTACTGTACCATTGACCAACAACAAACTAATGCATAGTAAGTGGGAATATGAATGCATGAATACTTGTGTCCTTTCAAATGTGATTATGCCAGTATAAACACAGCTTCTGAAATATTGAAGTCAAGGTTGTGTTCATACCAGGAAAGATAAAGATGAAGAAGGCACTGATTCCTCCGATGACACTGATCACCTCACCCATGTCCGGAACAAACATGGCGATAAGAAGAGTGACGCTGATCCAGATCACAGTAAGAACAACTCTGCAGCGACTCTCAAATGAGTGAGTCACAATTCCCCGCCGACGCCTTTGAAGTCGTATTATCAGGTTCAGGATGACTGATCTTTCCCACAAACAACATATTGTTTTTATGTCAAAAAAGACTCACGTAATTGTGCCCAAAAGTAATACAAAAAACCCAACTCTGGTGTAACTTACCTCCCCAGGAGTAGAATAATAGGATAAATGGTGATGATCGATATTCCAAACAGGAGTCTGGAAATTATCATGACCACATCATTTCCTGGATATGACATCAAGATATCTGAGGCGACAGCTCGTCCAAACGTCATGAATCCATACACACCTTGGACATGGAGAGAGCAGCTGTGATAGGAAAATTTCAGGTGTGTCCACACTGAAGTGAACTTCATGTTTTAGAGGTGAACTCACCAGTCAATGTGTAGATGAGCAAACAGAAGAACATGGAGACCACAGAGATGACCACCCAGTGGGAGAGCTTCTGGTTCTCCATGCTGCTATAGATCGCTATACAGGCTTCATGGCACTTCAAACACATAAACAATATTTAAAGATAAAGTTTTGCTCTGGGTGGATTTCCTACTTCTGCTGATCACCCAGAGTCTGACAAACTCAGGGACATTAGTACTCATGAGTGTGTTGTTGAGTGTGCTGTCAATAAGAAACCACTGTTTGGTGGTTTCTTATTGACCCCATATTTCTTTGTACTTCCTTTCTTTGAAAAATGTCAACTTTTATGACCATCAGCCATTTTGTAAATGACCCTACCTGGAAGCCAAAGCAGATGGTTGGCACAACGCTGAACATCGATGCCCATGAACTCACACTGAAAATCACAGAGGACACTCAAACAGTTACTGATGAGCTAAACACAAACACATCCACTGAGAAAACAGGGATACCAACCCTTGGCTGTGCTCTGGAGTTATTATCACTGCATGGCTCTCCATCAGGTAATATTTGACAATCACTGCCACGCAGAGATATGTAGCAGCCAGTGTCCCCAGCACACTAGCAGGAGGACACAAAGGAATCAAAAAAAAAAAAAAGATTACAGTCCGCTGGTTGTCAGAGCTGGATCACTCTGACTCCAGGGAAGTGTTGTGTACCTTGTATACTTCTGGATGCCAATCTCTTTTGGGATGGACAGTGGTAGGATAATGACCAGGCACATGACGAAGAGGGCAAATCGCTGGTCAGTGTACCAGTGGTACGGCATTTCTTCCTCAACTGATCCTGTCACAGTTTCATATAAAGAAATACATACTGGAGAGACAAAAGAAAAGTAAAATTTAAGATCATTTATTAGGCCGCCTCATGAAGGCATCAGTTCATGACATAGAGCCAAATTATACAAACTGTCTGTATTTACTTAAGATTAATTTAAACATGTATCCTGCTGAACAGTGTGGTTTCTTGACTTTTTAAATGAGAAAGCTTCAGTAGTGGTGGACAGCCATACATGACTTTAGAAACATGAAATTCCTGTGTGTAAAGCATTTGACCTTGAAGATATTTCTATCATGGGTTGTCACTGGACTCCACTGGACATAACATCATTACTGTCACTATTCCAGTACCAGATGTGCCTCTCTCCATCCACCCACCAGATGTCCTTAGACTTCACTCCCTGTGACTGTTACCTAATTGCTAGACACCTACTTATGTCTAATACTCATACACCTGAGCTTTCCTGTCCAATGACATGCCTACTCCTAGTTTTTATTCCACTATGTTTCCCCATGTGTCAGCTACCTGTGTGTTTCTATATCTTCCTGCCTGCTAAACCAAAAATCTGCCTGGTTTTCTTAGGTTTATCCATTGAAATAATTTCTCTACGATAACCTCAATAAGTATTGCACCTTCTCCATGTGTGCAGGTTTTTTAAAAATCAAATTACATTCTCTTTTTAAAACTAGAATAGAGTAAAAACAATAAAGAGATTCAAAGGATGATAAAATGGATAAAAGGGAAATGAAAAGGGGATGCATTACTTTTCCTGTCACATGTTCTTCAGTAGTTAGAATGGAAAATGAAGTGCAGGTGATTCAAGATCTGAGAGAAATTAATTTTCTGATAAGGAAAATTTATGCTACATTGATAAGAAACTGAGCCTAGTATTTTGATAACATGGAAATATTCAAACAATGAAAACAAATGGTGAGTGCAAACAGAGCAGTGCTGGATGATAAGTAAGAGATGGTGAGGAGGTGAGGAGGAAGGCAGTAGATAGATAGATAGATAGATAGATGGATAGATAGATAGATAGAGGGCCACCTAATATGAATTACAAAGTGGTGCCACTTTTACTTTGCTGAATTACACTCCACAATCATCCAGGAACTCTCATTCAGTGTTGTTCGTGCCTCCCAGACGTGAGTGGATTGCACACAAGCAATGTTGCAGACCAATTGGCTTTGGGTCTTGAAGGTCCTAAAGACTATGATGTGTTTCACACTGACACATCACCTCATTCATCTTAGATCCACAGTGTGTCAAACTGGAACTTTTTATTGGCTGTCACCTGAGATGAAAGGCAAGGCAAGACCACATGTCCAGAACTAGTGGGCCACATTTGTCTACCTGTTATTTATTCCCAGTTGTGGATGTTTTTTCCTGCTGTTGAGTTTTATGTTACATATATTGTGATCTTGGTATATTAAGGGCATGTAAAATTCCTATTATATTCTGTTCTGCTGACTTACTGCCTGTGTCCCAAAATCTAAGAGACTTTTCAGATCCCTAGACCTTAAAGACATTTTCAACTACATCCTAAATTTTACACATTGATCATTCAGAGTCCTGACATATTTTTTGACCTGGATTTGTTTCTATCATTCCTGTTGCAACACACATGCAACACAGGGGGGACAAAAGAATTTTCACTCTGCTTTTGTTAAAGAAGAACAGGTAAACAAAAAGAATGAGAAACACAGATAAGATATGGATATGGTTCTTACGTTTCTCCAGCTGGTCCTGCACCACTACCAGGAAGGCTACACATATCATGAAGAGGTTGAAGCAGAAACAGACCTCGCAGAGTTGACCCACAGCTCGTCCACACACCTCTCTCACCACATCCTGATAGGTTTTCTGTTTGCTGACAGACGAGGCATATCCAAGGATGACCAGACCACTGATGAGGAAGACTAGGGATACCTGCCAGGGCACCAAAAGCAGGATCTTAACCTTAATTTATTCTTTATTTACAAAAATCATGAGATAATGTGGACGACCTCCTATGCTTACGTCATGACCTGAAATGTATGTTTTACTCTATCAAATGTTTTCATAAATTATTGATTATTTTCTCAGTTGAGTAAAAAATGATTTGGTCCATAAAACATCTAAAAATTATTTGAAAATAGCTATCTGAATGTCCACCCAGCAGGCCAACACCCCCCTAAAAAAATGTTTAATATCATACAAGTTCAGAGCAACAATGAATTATAACATTTACAAAGCCAGTCTATATTTGGCATTTGTGCATTGAAACAAATACATTTGAAGAGTAAACATTTAAATTTAACAGACACCATTTGATAAGTAAACTGTTCAAATTATTTTCTAAAGCTTCCTGCAACAACAGATTTTACACATTATATAAAATACTAAATCTATCTGAACCCTCTAATGAAATTCTAATTGCTCTTCTAATTTTAATATAGGTGCGGTTTATGTGTTTGTATGGAGTGACTGCATTTTCAAGGACAAAATAAATATACAGACTTGGTGTCAGGATGCAACTGAGAAAGACTTTACTTGGAAACAAGTGACACTCTGAGTTCTAAGACTTTCCAAAAACCATCTCACTTCAGAGGCTCCTTCTTAGGCCCCCAGACCTCTTGGGTCTCTCAGCCAGTTCTTGGAAAGCATGGCTGTGAGACACTCAGACATTGTTGTGGCAGTCAGGAGAGACAGTTCAAATCCTGACTAAAACTGGAAGGTTCATTAGAGTTCACCTGTGAAAAGGATGAGCCTCTTTCACACCAAGGAGAGACAGAAGAGAGCTGAGTCTATAGAGTTGACCGCATTAAACCTTCTGAAGGGCCAGACATTACATTAGACATGCACACAGGTTAGTCTATAGAAATATATAATTAAGAAAAGCTGTTCATTATCTGTCCATCAAACGAGAATCTAATGGCCCCAAAATATGTCTTATGAAAATATAAATCAGTGGGATCAGTCGTCATGCTGGCCCTTATGGCTGTATGCAGCATTGAAACACTTGTCCTAAATGATGGGGTGTCTTACTTTTGCAGGTGTATGATTCTGAAGCTACTCACCATCTCCACGGTGATGGCTGTATTCACTCCCCCCGCCTTCTGGAAAGCCCAGGGGAAGTTGAGGAGTCCAGCTCCCAGCGCAGACTTCAGCATGATGAACACGGCACCGAAGGAGCCGAGCCGCGGAGGATCCGTATGGGACGCGGACCGGGCCAACAGGCTGATGCTCTCCCGAGCCAGTTCCTCCATGATCCCGCACCAGCTCACAAAACCAGGAGCCGAATCTCTGACTGCTGATATTCTGCAAAAATTTGATGGGCAGCTAACTTTCCCGATTTAACGCGGGTGTTTGGTTTATTCTGCTGCTTTTTCAGTATTAACCCTGGAGGCTGGACAGCCATGCAAATATATAGACCTGCACCCGCAACTCACGTGGTCTTAGTGTTTGTTTGGTTTTTTTTTTTTAACTATTATACATTTCACCCTGAAGTGATACATTTGACACTAAAGTGACTATGTTGAGTTCGCCCCGTGTTGCTCCCTCTCTCCCTTCATGTCTGTCTCTGATATACAGCACTGATGAAGTGGTACTCTTATGACACTAATAAGCCTTTAATAAGGCTCCACAAGGGTAATATTTTTAAGTATCTCAGACTTTGGCAGAGGCGTTTTAAAAAACAGGGCCTTGCCTCAAAAGCATCAAATGTAATTTTATTTTCAGTCTGTTATATTTTATTTACAAGGTGAAGAGTTCACTATCCGCTCATTGTGGTCATCTTATTAATTTCTTATATATTTCATACTATTGTCACGTCTTTACAGAATCACAGGGGGAGTTGCTGGGCAGTGAAGTAGTTTATTTTCTTAGTAAAATAAAGTCCTGGTCATGTATATTTGATTGTACAATCTACTACATGTGGGAGTCATAATCCGAGCCATATTATACACTACACACCATCTGTTACAGAGGAGAGAGCACTGGTAAAAATCCCACAAATGTTGTTCTCCATCTCCCTCATTTTCCAAACAGATGATGCATCTTTGTTGAGAAAAAGGGAAAAAAAAGCATTGCTGTATCTTAAACATTTCAACAGCTGGATCCAGAATGTGGGGGCTTTGGAGAACCTTAAGAAATGTCATGGTAATGTTGCAGATTTTCTGGAGTGAAATGCAGGACAAAGAGATTATTTTGAACCAAGGTGTACTGGGGATGGTTCAAAGACTTAGTAGCTGATCCTTCAGGGGTGTACTGTTTCAGAAATACCTCAGGATTTCACTTATAATGAAAAAGTGGTTCGGTTTTTTTGTTGTTTTTGTTGTTGATTTCCGTTTTTTTTTCTTTTTTTAATGGCTTTCTGAATTTTTTATTAAGTTACTCCTGTAAGACTAGAATTAAAACAAGATAATATCTTCATGACATCACTTTGCAAAATTATGTAAGGATTATTTATTAATAATTTTTAAAAAGATAGAACACATGGGTGACTTAGTACATTGTGTTTTAATGCTTTCTTGGCCTAATAGTCAGATATTGTATTTTTCTATCATTTGATTCTTTTTTAATTTAACAATCTGATTGGCTCATTGTAGTATAATGAGCACAATACAGCTATGACGTCAAAGTTTCACAGACACGTATCTCACGACTGACAAGTAACAGAAAGAAAAAGCAGATAGACAATAAAAAAACAAAGATGACTTTAAAAAAAGAAAGAGAGGGAGAGAGAAAGTAGACAAAAGGAAAAATCTGAAGTAATCAAATGTAGCTTGTTTGTCTGTTGCATATGTAACATGTTCATTTTGAATGTATATATAATTACACAAAATCTATAATTTTATTTATTATTCATTTATTAACACGCTTTTATTTTGATAGCTTGCTGTACATCAGGAACTGTATTTGTTGTTGCTCCACCCCTGTGACCCCGACATCTTTGTCTCTGTCATTTTGCCCCCAATAGATTATGTTTCCCCCACTTCTGCCTTTTTCCTGCGATACACATGTGGGAAGAGGTATGTGGCCATATTATCCCCTGCCCCATTAATCTGTTTACCCCCATAACCCTTCATGATCCACCTCTAATGTGTCATTACAGTATGTTTTGTTAATATACTTCTGTAATATGTAATAGCATTTTTATAACTTTTATCTGTATTATGGGTTACGTTTTCTAGCTGGAGCTGCATATTGAGGCTAGCCACACAGTTCCTGACGCAGCTGTATTGTTGTTTTCTTTAATGCTACAGACGTCAATACAGGGTCACAGACCACTGAATGAGAGAAGTTGTCCGTCTCCTTCTTGGTTCGGAAAAATACATAACGCAGAAAGACACTGGTCATACATAGCAACCGCCTTTCAGTATGTGCAGGTAATCGGGAGGATCTTTTTTGGGCGGGGGGTGTATTTATTTAAAAAATTTATATGGATGAAAAACAAATCACATGCGTGTGTCTGTTATTTTAACTTTATTGGTTCACTTCGTACGCTTTTATAAACGCAAGAGCTCACGACAGGCCATGGAACAGATTTCGACGTTAACGGCCCGACGCGAAGCGTACGTGAGCAAGTTCATAAACCTGAAGGATCCTGGGCTAATCACCATTCCATTCATTTGCTATCATTATCTTGATACTGCTAGAAAAAAATATAAGAGTAAGCATGAACACACTTCCTGATTAATTTGTGATGTTTTCAGAGATCTATACTATACTTTCTACCTCTTACTCAAAGCACAAACACCTTGAAAGCTCAGACTCAGGCTTGATTTGAATCCCTAATGAAAATCAGTCATGGCCAACGATTTTGAAAATGTCATTTGGTAGCAAATTTAAACAAAGCCAAAAATGTTTTCATATATTCGGTCTGAATTCCACTCGACACAACAGTCAGACACAACATCATATGAAATCTGCAGCTGGAATCAGAAGTACAAGCCAAAATCCATCCATATGATTAAATTGACCAGGTGCTCATCTGGATGTTCACCTGAAGTTTCAGTGACAGCTGAAAACCTTTTGCTTCCTGTCCACTGAGTGTCACTGGCTCCGAGCAATCAAACACTTCCATCCTGACAATTGGCAGGGACTGCAAAGATACTGGCAGAGTCATCACCCAGCTCTTCAGGGGTTCTGAGTTACACGATGGCGGCATGGTTTGGTTTGTTCTGGTTTGGGTTGGTTTGTTCTAGTTTGGTCTGGTTTGTGTTGGTTTGGTCTTTTTTGGTCTGGTCTGGTCTGGTTTGTGAGAGCATGTGTGAGTTGCTATATAAACACGATTGATTCTGTGTTGATGTGTAAAGGTGGGCAGCTTTACAATGAAATACTCACCCGAATAGTTTGCCCCTCTTACTGCACTAACAGTTTGCTTTTTCCCTTTTCTTTTTTGGGACAGGAGCGGGGGGCTGAGTGAGTGACTGATCCCTGTGATGGTGGTCTCTTTACTTCTCTGTACAGTAGCGCACTTGGTATTTATTGGTGTGGTTTTTCACATGTGGCAAGTTTAAAACATGTGGACCCCCTTCCCTTCCCCTCAGCTTGTCATCTCTGCCAGCTGAGCCGTCAGCCCTGTACCTAGCATTTGTTTTTTATCAGTAAACTCAACCAAAACCCAAAAAGGAGCGCATCACAGACCGTGCTCTTTAAGTGTCCATTACTTTTTTTTATTTTTTATTTTATTTTTTTTTTAACAGGTTATTGTCAATAAAATTTTGTACACATTGGAATTGCATCATTCTCAAGTGTTCTTAAACCTGTGTGACCTTTTTACTAGTGCCCAAGTGGTGGTAATCCCTTACAGATTTCCTGAAGAGTAATATTCCTCCAAGCGGCATTGCGTACTTCTTAATTTATCTAAACTAAATGTAACCTGCCCCACTTTTCCACACACACCTGCTCACATCATGTTTATGACACGTCTTTCTTCACTTACTGCATCCTCCAGACTCTGAGGTACTGTTTCAAGGGTTTCAAGGTGCAACTTGAAGCACTGCGACTGAATAAAGACAAATTAGTTTAATCTACTCGTGATTTTGCTGTTATGAAATAACTTAAGAGTATTAAAATTGCACAGAAAAACTGACTCAGATGCACATTAACTTCAAGAAAAGCAATAGCTGTCGTTTTAGGGAAAGAAAACTCTGTCAGCAAGTCTGTCAGCAAACCTTTTCATTTCAGTTCTTGCCAGAGTGAAACAAAGAAGCAATGAACCACTCTATAATGCTATGAGGAAAATATAAAAGTCAAAAACGTAACCAAAAATTCAAACAGCAAATTCATTAACCACACCAAAACCAGTGAGTAGTCTTGTGGGCGCTCTCAGAATCAAAGAAAAATATCAAGATTACAATAAGTGTCCATGTTATAAGGATGAAAATCTGGGAATTCCTTCCAACCACTAACCAATGCACATAGCATGTCCCATCTTAGGTCTTCATCTTTTACTATTTGGCAGTTATTTCATTTATTATTTTGTCCTTAGTGTGTAATTTACTGCCATACATTCTTTTTATTTGGCCCACATGGGATGCCTTAAAGTTATAAAAATTGTTAAAGTGAACCTTTACTGTAACCTCCAGCAGTTCAGAGTAGAAAAGCAACATAACTGCTTAAAAACGGAATGCCACCAGAGAAATCACATGAAAATACAGTTTTAGTGATAAAATGTAGCAACGACAACACACACACAGTGCAAAGTTTCATTCCTTACACAAATCTATTTTCTGGCTTAAAACTAGTCAGGAATGATGAATTAAGCTTTCTGCCATAAAACACTATTTTTCCCTCATGATAATACACACCTGATCTGGGTCACACCTGATAGGATCACAAACAAATCTGAACACATGCCCCTAAAAATTCCTCCGCTGTTCTCCAAAAAATCAGCTGCTGCTTCTGATATACTGTAGTAATGATAAAATTGAGGCATGTATTATTACTATTAGCTTATTTGCATTTATTTTGTCAGCGGGTGGCTCTTCAGTTCTGAGCAGTACAATGTGAATTTAATTTAACAGTGGAACTACTTAGGTGCAGTCCACATGTCCAAGACAGTGACACATTTTTACCGTAAATTAGCATTTATAAGATAAACATTTATCTCTTTTTTGTTCTCCCTGAAGGCAAGGCATGTAAAATTATACCAATAGAAATCTGATCAGTTAATGTATAAATACAGCAGATACCACCTTTTCCATGTAAGACCCACAAAACCAAATATTTCATTATGATCCAGTTTCTGAAATCCTGATTTAACGATGGATATGTGTGGCTCATAAAGGGGTGGAGTACTTTCTGATCAGCTCAATGATTGATCTGCTAACTAATGCGTGAGCAGAACTAGAAGTGTGCTGCATACAGGGAACAAAAGTGTACTGAGGGCTGCACCGTGCTTGTATGTTTTCCCTTTCAGTGTTTCCTGGTTGGTCTGATCGGAGGTCGGGGGACTCTGAGGTCCAGGCATAGTGCTGGGTGGGAGTGTGGTACGGCTAGCACACATGTCATAGAGGTTTCCAGAAAATTGTGTCTTCCTGGATTCTTGCCTCAGAGACTCCCAGACTTCTGCTGGTTCTCCAGGACAGCCAGCCAGAGCCAAGTTAGCACAGACATGGAATGCATTCCAGGACCTTCAAGGAGCCAAGGCAGGACAAGATGTCAGTGTCAGCGTTATGGGTTGTACATGTAATATGCGTAAACTACACTGTGCCAGTGATGAGAGTACATAAATATTCAAGCAAAGGCTGACAGTTCATTATGATCTCAACAATCTTGTTTCTCCTGACCTTCCAGGGTGTGGCTACAGCTGCAACAGAGCACATCTCTGACCATGTCCACCAAAGGGTGGTGAAATAATATGTTGGTCTACTCTTGAAAGTTAATGAAGTTAATAATATTTCAAATTTATTTAACAATGCCTTTGACTGGTGATGTTGATTTTAAGATCCAGGTTCATTTATGGAATAGTAAACATGCTGCAACTAATCCAACAAAAAATTCAAAACCCACCAGGACAGATCAGGGTCAATCAGGACTCTGTAAGTTCATTACTAAAAGCAGAGCTAACATGCACACAATGACAATGGTAACAACCTGATATTAAGCTAGTCTATATTTCGCACCATCCTCAGTTTGGTGTGTTTGCATATTAACAACACAATTCAGAAGGTACAACTGAATCTGATAGGGATGTGATTTGTTTTGCAGTGGGTGAGTCATAGGAATTTCAGCAATGTTTTTTTTTTGTCAAATTCACCCACTAAAAGTTGACCATGAATGTATGTATTCTATTTTGATGTCACTCTATCCAATAGTTGAAATAATTCACTTTGGACCATAGTGATGGACAGAGAAATGAGAACTGGCACTGTATTATTGCCATCATGCCAGTTCTGCTGATATGAGCATTGATAGGAAATAGAGCATCTTTAACCATTTAAAGAGTTAAATTATGACAAACAAGACATGAGTGGATGTTTACCACAGCAACACACACACCTGCAGATTGCATCAATGTCCTGTGTGCTCTGGTCTCTTTGTGTTTCCACCAAACTGTCTCCAAGTGTTAGCAAACACTGAGCAAAACTCTTGTAGATGGAACCACATGAAACAGGGGCTGCCGCTCCAAAGGTCAGAGGGACCAATCCTGTTGAGGAGGAAAAAGATTAAAGAAACTAATGCTTAATCTAAAATGAATTAAGATGAGCAGAACTGGTCTAAGTAAGTGACTCTTTATAATGGGGACTTGGTTACGACAGTATGTGTGTATTTAAAAATTGGGGACAAGAGGGTGAGAAATAAAACCACTACAATCTTGTAGAATGACACACAATGCTCATGACATGATCCATCCAGGCTTAGTCGGATCAAACAAATACAGAAATATGTTGTATTCCATTCATCTGGAGGGATTATTCACCCTCAAAGCCAAATTCAATGTAAGACTACAAAACCATTTGTCAGCTGTCTGAGTGCATTGATCAGTTCATACAGACCACATCCTACTAAAATAGTTTTTCAGATTTCACTGAAGACACCTAAAAAGCTGTGATATAAGGTTTGATGATAAAATTTCAACATAAGTTTGGTGCAGTGTGGCAAAGTAGTACAGTGTTAGCAGCTTTGCCTCACATTGAGAAGGTTTCTGGGTTAGGACCCCTGGGCTGGGGCCTTTTGTGTGCCGTTTGCATAGAGTTCCCTATCAGGTACTTCCTCCCACAGCCCCCAAAACACACGCAATTGTAGACGGGCAAACACTGGGGCCAAACTTTTACTTTAAATTGTTTTTTGACCAAGTGTCCAAAATATATTTGAATGTGCATTTTTCACAAGTATAGCTACAAATGTACAAGCATCCTGTTTTCAAATACATCAAATGCGCCCTGTTTTAAATACATAATGCAGGATTAACATTCACCTTAATTTCAAACTAAAAACATTCCCATCCCAACAAGGATGGGAGATATGTCTGCATAATTTTGGTCTCTGTGTGGGTACAGATGTGTAGAAATCAGTGTCTGAAAGTTATAGCCCTTTTAACCACAACTCTGACTGTGGAACCATCTGCCTTAAAATCATCTTTAGCAATAATCATCTCTACTGTCCATGATCACTATGTTTTACTCATTGAATTGAATAGTTACTTATGAATGCAGCTTATCTTTGTGCTTGATTGCTTTATTCATGTTGTATTTGCCCGGTTATTTTTGACAGATTTGTATCAGGATTGTTACTTTATTTTTTATCCTACTGCTATTGTTTTTAATGTAAAATATTTCTTTTTTCAGATTTTATTCTTTTATTCTTTAATTCTATGTATTTTTGTTCCTGTATATCATTTCATCATCCTGGAATAACACAAACTCTCAAAAATGTCAGTACAATTCACACCCCAAAACATGTTGTACACAAATCTACATGAACAAACTGACACTCACATGCACACACACACATACACAGAAAGAGAGAGAGAGAGAGAGAGAATCAGAGCATGAGGGAACAATGAACATTTCATTAAGGTAAGTGCATTTGCAGAAGCTTTCCCTCTCAGCCTCTCAGTTTCAGAATAAGCCCAGTGAAATGTTTTCATCACTCATGTTAACTGCCTTTGGATTTCTTTCTGACAAACCTTCTGCAATTCCTCATCAACGTAAGTTCCCACCTGAAGTCAGTCGTAGGAAATTATTTAGAACTTGAAAAAAAAAAGTCAAATCAAGACAAGCTAAGCAAACTCTGCACTAAAAAACCTTTTGTAGAGGACACACATAATCTCTCACATACACTTAGACAACAGCTGGAAACTAAAGAGAAAACCAGGAATCCTTACCAAAGCAGAGAATGGTGGACAGAAGCATAATTGCGGTGCCTGGATGGGACTTCATCGTTTGGCTCAGCAGAGTCCCATGAAGCTGAGTCCCTCCTCTGAATCAGAGGCTCTGGTGTGATGCTCCCACTGGCTGTGGATCCAAAGAATATAAAGTTCTGCTTTAAACTGTGATGTGTCCTCCCATCCACTGGGAATTCATCAGATTGCAGAAGTACAGCAATGCACTGACGCACAACCCAGCCGGATTAACAGTGAAACAAACCAATGCATTGCAGAGAGTAAGAGGATGTTGTGTTAGTGTGTATCTGTGTGAGTGAATGCATTTGCGCTTGGGAGGGGCACAAGGCAAGAGGCATAGAGAGCTTTGATGCAGCAGACCAATGACAATGTGCATTGAATGCAGTTGGGAAGCACACACAAAAACCTAATTTTACTATTGAATAAGGGGTTTTCCACTAATGACAGCAAACAGGAATATTATGAGAGGTGTCAAGAGGATTCTTTACCATGTGAACAGATGGATGACATCCCAGTGAGGATGAGACAACCCATCTGGGAGTCCAGTGTTGATACACAGCAGCCCCTGAGAATAGCAACAGCCCATGTGAGAATAATCTAAAGATATGTGGGTCATGAGGGGGGGCACTCTAATGTGTGAAACAGTTTTAACAGATTGGAGAGTATAAAAATTATACACACTCAGTTTAAAGATGAGTAAAATATCAACTTTATTCCCAACTTCCCTTACTTCACTGACTGTCTTACATCTCTGTCCTCTCCCTTTCAGCCACCAAATCCTCTGCTCTGCCCCCCAGATGGCTCACACTACATGCATTAGTATATGTTCTGGTTCACATCTGTATACTGACACAGGAAGAATGGCCACCCATTGTTAATCTGCAGCTTAAAACAACCATTAACTGCAGAATAATCTGTCTGTGTCAGAGCTTGCTGCCATGAATCAATACATCAGTGGAGCTACTTTGGCAGCAATTCAAACTACAAGTTGTCCTAAAAACATCTGTATTAGCTCAGCAAATGTGGGGGGTTTTTTTTGTTTGTGTGTGTGTTCTTAACTTGCAGATTTGATTTTCTCAGAACCAATTAAGACGCATATGAGAAATGTACCCAAAATATGGTTGAGGCTGATACAGCACCATAATAACGGATGGAGGGATCATATGTTAACATACTTTTTGACCATGTAGTGAGTGAATACTGTGAATCACCGTGCTGATGTCACTCAAGTTGTCATGCAGCTGACCCACGATGTCCTGCAGACCAGCGTTATCCTCTTCCCCACATTTCTGTATGCTTTTCCTGCAGCTGTCAGATGTGTATTAGAGATTCATCCTACTAGCAGTCAGCCCATGCAGATGTTATTGTCCCTCCTGCTGACCAAGGCTTTTCTTACTTTGATGTCTAATTGGACAAGAGGCTTTACATAAATGTTTTCTGACATTGTATTTTCCTAACTCACTCTTGTGAATCCCATTGTTCCACTGTTATCTGATACATTTCCTTGAACCTCTAAACCTCTGTAGTTTTTCTATTTATAGAAGGTTTCCTCTTTAAAAAAAATCTTAAGTAGGTAGTTTATATTAGGTTTGTGATTTATCAGGTATTTAGGAAGATACTGAGTGTGTCAGTCATCCACATACAGATTCACTGATACTGCACCAATATGCTCATCTCATGGGGTGGCTGTAAATGCTCCCATGGAAAACTAAGGTGTTGAGCTGGAGCGGTTGAGTGGCTGCAATGAATTTCCAATGGTACCCAAAGGGCAAAACAAAAGAAAAAACCCACAGTGAGCCTAATGCACCTCTCAGTTTGCCACAAATTCCCATGTTCTAATATTTCCATCTTCGATGCTTTACCACCAGGACATGTGGATAATTCTTTAAGCACCAGCTCTGCTCCCTACAGTTGAATATTGTTTCAAAATGTTTCTGAAACTTTACTTTTTTTATAATACCAAAACAAAACTTTCTTTTCCAATACTTGACCTAACCCTAACCCTAATACAAGCAGCCAGTACAAGAACCCTGTCTCGATAAAAACCAGAAACCTGGACACCACAAAAGGCAAATGTTTTGATCAAGTATAGTAACTTATAGCACTTCATTCATTTTAGGGTAACAAATAATGATCAGAACAGACACATCAGTCATCTGAATGTCTCTAATGCAGTATTGCATTAGGCAGTATTATTGTGAATCCATATTTCAGAGCCATATTTCTAATTGCAGATAGAAATTATTCGAACAACAACCAACTATTTTGAAAACTGAAGGCTCCTACCAAGAAATTATAAACTGTTTGTTACTATATGATCTAATAAACAAGCACATTGACACTGAGAGTATGAACATTCCCATAGCAGGGAATTGCTCTGAAGGAAGAACCGTCTTTGGACACAAACACAGGATAATCAGCTGTACATTTACTTTTAGATATCTTAAATTACAAAAGGTTCATCAAATATTAAGTTAAGAGAAATATATTGCAGTGCTTATTGTTCAATGTTTTCAAAATATGAGGACAATTATAAAGGTAGGCATGGGCTTTCAACAAGATTGATTTAAAAAAAAACCCCTAATGAGATTTATACTGTATTTTAACATTGTTACTTGTTTCACTTGAATCCCACAACAGTATTAAGGATGTGATAATCTTACATGAGAAGCTGCTGTTTGGCTGGAATTTAAAGATGGCTGTGGTCAAGGGCAGCAGCCATAGAAAATGGAGTTTGATTGACAGTTCTGGATTAAGGCATTATGCAACACTGTTGGGAGTAAAAAAAATAAATCCATGTGAGATTAGGATCTGGATCCAGCTCTCTCCAATGCTTTCTATCCTTCAATTCATTTGCCTCTCCGTTTTCTCTGTTTCATGTAACACCATCACGATTGGTGTTCAAAATGAAATAACCCATTTTGAGTTGGAGAAATGTGTTACAGGTTTACATTATGACAGTCAATTTTTAAGTGCTTTAATAAGAACTACAATTCATTAAGGTATGACAAAAGCTGTCGACAAACACAGACAAAGTAAATTAGGCCTTATGGACACAAGCTGAAGCTCTTAAAGCTTTTATCTCACTGCCATCTAGAGGGTAGACATAAAGCAGCAACATGAGGATGAAGAGACTCACTTTTTACCACTTGTTGCTTCTACTATGAGTTAAATCCTATCCCTCACACTGCACTGGACAGGACATACTGAAAACATAGAGCTGAAATGACAGGACGAGATCATCAGAAGAGGCTGAATATCATTTTTCATTAACTGATGAACTAAAAAACAGCAAATCACTTTATGGTCTCTCAAATTAGAGAATTTGCTGCCTGACTATTGTGGATTTCAACTGTTGATCAAAACATCCAAACTGAACACATAATTTTATCCTCAGGAATCATGTAAAGTCAACTTTTCTCTAGTTGTGTACGTACATAATTTGATTAAATGTTGAAAACTGCAAAAAATTCTCACACAGCTAATCCTAAATTGTTATCCTGCATGAAGCTTAAATGGGGATCTCTGTGTTTCACATTTTTTGACACTTGCTTTTTCTCACTAAAGACATGACTTTTTCTTCTAAAAATATTTTCTTTTCATAACTAAAATTAATTGTTTTAGGAGGAGCTTCACCATTTCATGTCAACCGTCACCAGACAAGTCTGTAAAACAGCAGCATCAATATTTATATTTGATGCTTGACTTGATTTGACTTGTATGAGTTTGTGTTTTGTGCAAATCACAGGTCTTATTGATTGAGGATTTAATGTCATATAAATATGATCACTTTTGCGCCGTTCAACACTGGTGAAAATGCTCCTACTTCTTACCAATAGAATTTGCTGTTGAAGCTACTAGAAATTACATTTTTCTTTACTTAAAGAATACAAACACAACCTCTGATTGTAGCCCAGTGAGATTTATCGCATTGAGATGAGGGAAACCGACATAAACTCAAATGACTCACAAGGAAAAAAAACAAAAAAACGCACACCAAAATCTTCACGTAGCCCGTTTCTGTTTTGTGAATGTAACACAACATAACAGTCATGATCGTTAACTTAAGAAATTAGTAAGCATAAATCTGTGGTTTCTAAATAAAATTTAATTAAATTGAAGGCGGAGTGGACAACACAGCGGCGCAGTGGTTAGCGCTGCCGCCCCACAATAAGAAGGTCGCGGGTTCAGCGTGTGGAGTTTGCATATTCCCCCGTGTCTGCGTTGGGTTTCCTGCCACCGTCCAAAGACATGCATGGGTTAACTGGTGATTCTAAATTGTCCGTAGGTCTGAGTGTGAGTGTGAGTGGTTGTTCATCTCTGTTTGTCTTTGTGTGTTGGCTCTGCAATGGATTGGCGATCTGTCCAGGGTGCACCCCGCCCCTCGCCCAGAACGTTGGCTGGGATTGGCTCCAGCACCCCCCCCCCCGCGACCCGGAAACGGAAAAGTGGTAGAAGATGGATGGATGAAGCCAGAGTATTTTGGTTTTTGGACCAAGTTCAAAAATCTGAAATGTGTGTAATTTCCTGTTCATAAAACACTTGTGAATAGGAAAGAGAGATGCAGCCAATTTCTGTTGTGTGACAGAAAACTAATCAAACAATAACAGGTACATAAAACTGATGTTTCACAAAAGCACCTCTGAGAGTAACAGGCGCATTAAGTATCGTGAGAAGGGTTTTCTAGGTTACTTTTGTAAGATTTCCTCAGGAAAAATTAAGTAATAAGTAACATCGTAATGTAACCTCATGTCTGTCTTCAAAGTAACACACTTTAATACAATTTTTAATCTTTTGAGTGGCCATTCAAGTTTTAAGAAATAGTTTAAGTCCCTTTTCTGTCACACAAAGGTCTTTAGCAACAAATACAAAAAGAAAAAAATGCTTTCAAAGGCAACTCAGATTAAGTCATAGTAAAGTTGAATGTCACGGGTGAACACCTTAAGTGTGCCAAGCATAGTGTTTTGGTTACAGAAAGTCCTACAGATATTGATGTGTGGTGTAATTTCCCTCTGCAGTCTACTGTGAGAGCTTCCTGACATACATCTCCCAGTTTCAGTTCAAAAGTAATGGAATAAAAACTTCAAACTTCAGTGAAATCTTCAGGGGAAAAAATTTATATGCAACTAGACAGGTTTTAGCATCAGTCCGGTTATAAATATGAAAGCCCGCCTAACATACTACCCTGCAGTCAACGAGTCCCTGTTGAGAAAAATGTGTTATTGACCTTGTTTGAACTGCAGGCCGATGGACTGTGCATGTTTGTATGTGATTAGCGGTGAGTTTCTTACTACCAGATATATAAACTAGGCAGCAAACTTGTTTACACGAGGCCTAAGAAAATTCAGCTCTACTTGTTGAAAATAAATTGTCATCGCTCGGCGTTTGATACAAAACAGGGCTGGGTCTGCTGTCTTCAACCCCTGGGTGTCCTCTCCGTTTGTCTGAGTCTCTAGGACAGGTCGTCTCAGGTCTTGTTCGCCCATCAGATTTTCTTCCGGACGCCGAAAGCCACTGAGTTCCCGTACAGCAACCGGTCCCGCTCCCGCACCTCCTCCTGCAGCTTGGCCTCGGCGACCCGCAGCTGGCGGATGGTCGCCTTCATCTCCTTCATCTTCACCTCCATCAGTGCGATGATGTCCCGCTGCTCGTTCAGTTTCCGCAGCAGTTCAGCCGACGTGGTGCCAGTGGTCAGCGAGTACGAGTGGTCCAGCGGGCTGCTGGTCACACTGACATACTGCACAGGCAACTGGTGCAAGTTGGACGCGGCTTCCACTGACGAGTCGTCGGCAGTGAGCTCGTCAGCGCTGCCGACCGGCGCCGTGTAACAAGTCCCCTCCGACTGGGCCGGCAGCCGCGCGGTGCCCAGGTACTCCCCATTCTGCCCTATCTGGACCACGGTGATGCTGTCGTCGCTCGCCTCGCCGCCCGCGTTGCCCTCGGCTCCTTCCGCCGCGCTGCCCAGGACGCTGGTGAGAATGATCCCGGAGGTCGCGGCGGCGGGGGGCGCAGGAACCCCCGCGGACACTTTCCTGCCTCTGCCCCGCCGACTCCTGCGCTCGTTGACCCCCCGCAGAGGGAAAAGGGACGGCACTCGGATACTGTAGGTTTTCCTTCCACCAGCGAAGTGCACGCTGCAGACTCGGTGGCCGGTGGTGGGCTGGAAGGTGCTGAAGCAGCCGCTGACCCCGGCCCGGGAGATGTTCCTGAGCCACATCTCCCTCAGCGCCGTGTCCTTTGGAAAAGTGTAGAAGCGCAGGTCGCGGTCCCGGTGCGAATTGTTGTAGCAGCCAGGGACACAGCAGGTGAACCCAGGCATGTTTGCCTCAGCACCGGGGCTGAAAACGGAGTCTCTCGGTGAAGCTCGGGTTATTTTTTTGTTGTTTCTGTATTCTGTGCGTTGTTATCAAGCTCCGCGGCCTGCAAGCGGAACTACACGTCCCACAACGCTAACAACTTCCTGTTTATTTTCTACCGAATATTTTCTCAGTACGACGACCGGACCCACCCGAACTTATCCGGCCTCGAAGCAGAAGGAACTGATTCTTTTACTGAATATGATTCTGGTGTTTCATTTTCGGTAAAAATTGTGTGTTTTTGTTCTTCTTGCTGTTATCAAGACGACCGACGTCCGTTGAGAACTAAAAGTACCATCAGACCTTGCGCTTCCTGCTAGGTCCGTGATGGCGCATTCCCGTGCTCCAGCGCCCCTGCTGGTCAGGATGTGAAAACACAGCCGAGTTCGTTGTACTCCTTTCCAGTTTAGTAGTTGTTCTTTTCAGTTTATTTCGTTATCTTTTCGTTTTGTCACATTGTGAAAATACATTTAAACGTAATTTTTGTAAAATAAAGCTTCTGTGACATCGGGTATCAACTGGTAGAACCTGAACAAAAAAAAAAAAAAAAATCCTCAAATGATTTGTTTGTATGGAAAATTCATATTAACTCGAAAAAAGAGCTGCTCTAAGCAGGCTTTCTCAGCTTCACATGCTTTGTGTAGACCCAAGAGCACTCAAGCTACCAACAGAGGTCGGTTGCTAATGCTGTTGACATGGTATGAATATATTAGGCTCCCCAAGGAACACATTCCCTGAGTCACTGGTCAGTGCAGTTTTGATCTTGAATATATCAAATAAAATTTTTCATAAATCTTTTTTATAAATAAAAAGACACCGATTTTTATTCCAATTGCAATCAATCCAACATGTACTGGTGGGGAAGCAGGTATCCATGGACGACTAAATTCTATGTTTTATTGAACCTTGTTTAATTTTGAATCATGTGTTAGTAAAGTTTATCATCCATCTGAAGGCATTACTGGGGTCTCTCATGTGCTTGCAAAGACTTGGAAGTAGTGTATATAGTAGTACTATAGTAGTAGAAGTAGTGTATATATATATATATATATACACACACACACACCTGTGTAAGATGAACTCGTTTGGATCTTGGATTCGATCCATGGAGTAAGATGGTTTGGCATTTCCACATTCTGTGTTCGTGTCATCCTTCTTATCCCCATTCAACCATTACTCCACCTGTCAGACTCTTCTGGATATTACCAACTGATCCACAGTAATGTGTTAATGTTCATGCCCTCCGTACAATGGCAAACACATCTGTAGCATGTAGGAGGCACACAGAATCAGTTTACTTTTTTGTTTTTGTTTTGTTGTTTGTAATTATTATATAATATATGTTATCATGCAGTCCCTCTAAAATTGTGTGTGCGTGTGTAAAATGTTTACATAAAGTTATTTTTTGAATGAAGTAGGTGTTCTGTAAAAGCCAGGCTACTATACTGAACCGGGAGAAGCCTGACTCAAGCATGCCCCTGCTCCATTTACATATTTATATTCACTGAGGGATGATGAAAAAGTCCCCACAACTGAGACAAAACATTTACAAGTGGTGTGTTGTTTTGTATCTTGCATTGTTTTGCTGTACTGTGTTCAATTTACATCTCTTTGAGATTGTCTGCACCCCTTTGTCTTGCTGTCCAATTAATGTCTATTCATTTTGAAGTCACAAATATGATTATCAACTCACTGCTATGTTCTATACTAAATAAAACATTTCAAATGATAAATTTTAGGGTTTTTGGTGTTTACACTGCGTATTTCCGGGTCGCCTATGTGTCGCTGCCGGAGCTCCCCGCTGACGGTAACCCATCTCCGGCCTCTGTAGCATCTCCGGCTATCTCAGTGCTGCCGCTGCCGTTGAAGTTACCATTAGCAACTGGGCAGCGCCCGGCTACACACCCGCCGCCGCCGATTTTCAGACCAAGACAGTAGGTAGATAACTCTACATTTCATTACACGTGGTTGTTGTAATACTTTTCGAGACTGTCATCTAGGTTAAGTGTAGATATTTACTGTGTGAAGGGAGTTTCTGGTTGGTTTTGCTCCTGGCTGTCTGTCTGGTCGGCTAGCTAAACGCGCTAGCTAACGTTATCAATATACCCAGTGTCTAGCAGCAGAGTGGAGCTTGGCTTATGTGTGGGAGCCGGAACACACAACAAATAGTGATACATACTAGATGAAGTAGTGGTCGCTTTCTGCAGGTAATACCTCCCTATTATTGATCTCGAGCGCGACAGTTCGGTAAAGCGCGGCTTTGTTATCGGACCAGCCGACAGCAGCTCAGCCGGCGATGGTACTTTACAGTCTGAGTGTGTGTGCGTCTGAAAGAGCGACACAGAGTCTTAATCTGTTCCCAGTCTAAGAAATGTTTGAGTGTTAGATACCCAGGTACAGCAGGTGCTCATCAGATCATCACACACACATTCACAAGTCGGTAATCACCATCTGTACTTGCACATTAATGGTTTAAAGAGAGAGTGAGCTCCTGACAGCTTTGACATTTACATCACCTCCTTCTTGCATTTTTAGCTATGTCGAATTTTTGTTTTTCAAGAAATACATACTACTGTGTCGGCTCAAAACTAATTATTATTTTTGCTGTCAACAAATCTGCTTGTTATTTATTTGGTTCTCTTATTTTGTTTATGAAATTCTGTGGGAAAAGTTCCCGACAGGCTAAGGAAACTTCAATATGTTACACTTTCTGACCAGCAGTCCGGAGATATTCAGTTTACTATCATGTAAATGTGTATATATGAAGCTAGCTTATTTAGCTTAACAAATGGCGAAACATTTTCTGACTACCAGATAGTTTGAAATCAGATGACACTGTGCTGGTGCTCCCACAACACAAACCCACTTTATATATATATCCATTACCATCAGATCAGGAAATCCCAGTTAAGTGGCAAATACGGAAGGGCCACAGGTGAGCTGAGCTGCATGGTATGTCATTAAAATTTGCGAACTGTCATGTCGGCAGATTTTTATCCAAAATGGCACTAAACTATTGTTCAACCTGGATAAGATCATACACACGCAGATATTAATTACATTTGCAACAGAGGTAAGGGTGATGTATACTTTTAGTGGGTGTGGAACTTCTAAGGAATGGCAACTATGTAGTAGGACACAATGCAAGTGGCTGTCAGAGACTGCCGATAGGAAGAACTGGTCTAAACCTGTTTGATGTTCCAGTCACCAGAGTTAGATTTACAGAGACCTTGCTCCACAAGACAAATTACTGTCTATAGTATAGTCCTCGTAAAATACATTTTATTATGTCTTGACATTAAATCCCTGTACTGTAATAAACACACAGTGACTATGTGAAACAGCGGTTGTTGTAGCCTCCAAATATTTGCATTAATGACATGTAAAAATGTTACTTTCTCAGTGTCAAGTATAATAGTCTGCTCATTTATTTCCACAGGTAAAGTCCCAGATTTCGAGACATCATCAGAGGTCACAGGATCATAAACTCTTGGGATGTTGTTGACGCTTGCCATGGTTCCCACGTAAGGTCACGGCCATGTTGCCAGGAGTTGGTGTGTTTGGCATAGGGAGCACAGCCCGTGTGCTGGTCCCTTTATTAAAAGCTGAAGGCTTTGAGGTCCATGCACTATGGGGGCAAAGCGAAGAGGAAGCATGCTGCTTGGCAAAGGAACTTGGCATCCCATTTCACACCAGTCGTTCTGATGATGTCCTGCTGCACCAAGATGTCGATCTTGTGTGCATCTATATTCCACCCTCAATGACGAGGCAGATTGCTGTCAAAGCACTGGGTAGGTCATAAGTACACTTTTACTAAAATTTAGACTTTCAGAAGTTGCTCATCCTAAAGTTATTGGCACATACTCAATTAACAGAGATAAGCATCTGCTTTGCATTAGCTGCTAATCTGACCTCATCCAACTGGGCATGGCTGAATGATGGAACAGGTTTAAATTTTTTTGACAATACTCACCAAAAGGTCCATATACTCAAAGTGAATTGCAACACATAATGATTATATTTAATTTTATACTTAAGATGTGATTAATAGTGGTTATACCCATGACCACTGCAAATGTAGTCAAGAGGGAAAAATAAAAACAACCAAGACTCACAGACAAAAACTACATGTTTGTTGCCAACACATTAAAGGCAACATAATCACCACACGGTTTTATCATAGAAGACTAGATCTATAAAGGTAACCCACTATATCTGATGGAATTCCAGAGTGTTGACTTCAGCTTCCTGTTTTAGTTGCAACTTCCTGAGTGTGTCCCCACCAAAGTACTTATACCCAGCACTAATTCCGAGGGGCAGTGAGGCCTGCTAATCTCGAATCATAAAAAACTGCATACACCCTCTGTTATCTATTGTGCTTACAGGAGGTTTTTTATTTATTTATTAATTTCAAAAACTAAAAAATCACTGTTATGCCATTTTAGGCTATTAGTGTTACGGTGTTTTTGGTAGGATGCAGTTCAAACTGAGAGATGTTTATAAAATTTACTTTACCCTCAATAATTTACATGCATAACAACAACTGAGTGTATGTAAAACATATACTGTGTGATGAAATTAAGGCAGAACCATAGTGACTGAACTCACCTTTTACCCCCTTCACTGACATAATAATAATTCAAATAATATAAATACTTGTTAAAAAGCTGAAAATTGTCAAATGCTTTTTGAGAGGCCATATATTTAACTTAGAAATGTTGTATTGATTGATCTCAAAATCTTTGAATCAGGTCTTATTGGAACAATAATACACCTATCCTCTCTCTCTCTCTCTCTCTCTCTCTCTCTCTCTCTATGTCTACAGGGATAGGTAAGAATGTTGTGTGTGAGAAAGCTGCAACAGCTGTAGATTCATTCAAGATGGTGACTGCGGCCAGATACTACCCCCAGCTGCTCAGTATTATGGGTAATACTCTGCGCTTCCTGCCAGCTTTTGTTGCAATGCGCCAGATGCTGGTGGAGGGATATGTTGGTGAAATTCAGGTGTGCGATGTGCGAGTCTATGGCCCAAGCCTCCTAGACCAGTCGTATGGCTGGACCTGTGAGGAACTCATGGGAGGAGGCGGTCTGCACACTGTTGGCTCTGCCATCATTGACCTTTTAAGCCACTTGATCGGCACCAGAGCCCATCGTGTACACGGCTTACTGCGGACCTTTGTGCAACAGAACAGCTTGATCCGAGGCATTCGCCGTGTCACCAGTGATGATTTTTGTTTCTTCCAAATGTTGATGGGTGGAACAAGATCAAGCTCTTGTGGTGTGTGTTGCACTGTAACACTGAACTTCAACATGCCAGGGTCATTTGTGCACGAGGTTATGGTGGTTGGATCCACTGGGAGGCTGGTTGCCAGAGGGACAGAACTATATGGTCAACGCAGTGGGAGTAATGTAGAGGAGCTGTTGCTAGGTGACAGTGGGTGGGCAGGACCAGAGGTGAAAGAGATGCCCCTGCCTCACCTGCGGGGGCTGAGCTCCATGGTAAAGGCACTGAGACAGTCTTTTCAGGCACATGAGGAGCGCAGGTCATGGGCGCAAGGACCAGTTGCTATGGCACCAACATTTGAGGATGGTCTGTATGTGCAGACGGTGGTGGAAGCCGTGAAACGGTCCAGCTGGAGTGGAGAATGGGAGTGTGTTGAGATCATGAGTCAGGAGCCAGATCCAAACCAAAACTTGTGTGAGGCTTTGCAGAGAAATAAGAATTAGAAATATTTAAACACCCAGTGCAACTACTACACGTCTGGCAAAACTGGGCTCTTCATGCTCCTTAACTTCATTTGCTTTGGCAGTTTACATTTCACATGACTACTTAGCATTTTTATCTTTAGAACTAAATATTTTAGTTGAGAGGATATAATTGTGGAGTGAATGTTTGTACCCCCACAGTTTCTGTGTGTTTGTTCAGTAAATTGTCATCCAAAGCTCCATTACTCTGATTCTCACCAGGGAATGTTATAAAAGCTCTGTATGTACTTAAGTGTGCCAAAATCTGCCATACCAAAAAACAGACACAGGCCTTAGTGTCACTGAAGCTTGGAGTCATGGAGCCATGACTGCAATTTCCAGTTAAATAAGACTGATATAGATCACTGTCAGCAAAGCACCACACTTATGTTAAATATTGGCCAAGAGCAGAACTGCTTATGTCTAAAAATTAAGAAAATGTCATAGCATAGCCTTTTCTTTACTTCAAGCAGATTTTAGACTGTGGTGGTTACCAAACAACCACCAACAGAGGCCAGCACAATTTTTCAAGGATTTTAATTCAAACACTACGTCAGGGTTAAATCTTAGAATAGGTTTGCTGTCCAACTGATGTAACATTTGACTCTGTTGTACATAACATTTCCATATATATACATATTTTAATGTTAATGTATTTTCAACACCAATAGCACCTTATTCTGAATGTGAGTGTTTACCTCAGACATGAATGTGAATATCAAATATCAAAGTATGAAGATGATCTGACTAGCAAAATACTTTGACTGGTTTCAGAGTGATGTCTGTCAGGATTCAAATCATTCTTCAATGGAGAACAACCTCTGAAAAATTCAGAATAAGTATAATGGAGCTGTTTTTTTTTTTGTTTGTTTGTTTGTTTGTTTTTTACGTGTAATAAGAGGCATAAGATAAGCAGCTTTAGAGAGGCTAGTAGGTTTTCTATGTCATGACCTCCCGAGGCATACATAGGATAGCAGGAATTGAGTAAAATAAGCTAAATAGAGAGAAAAAAAATCTTCTATTTGCAGCATTGCCCCTCAAAATACCAGTTTCTGAAAGTGATACTTACTTTAAATTGAAAAATTGAGTATCACTTCACACCCTGTCGGTTAGAAAAGACGCTGTAAAAAGTTGCAGTTTCTACTTACATAGATGTATGGTTGATGTTGACTCTTTGGAAGAAACATTATATGTGTAAGGACAGGTGAGGTGGATTTTGCCTAAGAGGGATTTCTAGGATTGGTTGGTACCTGTTGGTCATTTAACCATTAAAACTGACCATGACCATGAAGGAAGAAACTGGCAACTTTCAACAGCTTCTTTTCAAGCTTACACAGAGGATTGATAATTGGTAAAATAACGCATTAAATCTTTTTACATTATAAGAAACAGGCACATTCTAGAAAGTGAACTTTTAGTGTTAACTGTCAGAAACTGTTAGATGCCAGGCCTGAGTTTAAAATGTTTGTAAAAAGTTTGTTTACATGTGTTAACCATTGAGGTAATTTAATGTTTTAACAATATTTTGTTTGCTGCAATATAAAGGTATTATAGATGGTTAACAGCAGAGGGTGTGACTGCAAACCCCATCCTGAAACCTTGCTGATATTTTCATTAAGTAGAATCACTGGATTCAACTGGCTTGAAAGTAGACATTTTAAGTTTTAAACAGTTTGTGATATTTGTGGTCACTCGCTGCATCTCAGTTCTGCTGAAAATCCTAAATGCACCCTTCTTAGACAGGATCTGCACATAAGGATACAGCCACAATATATGCTTACCTCACGCTATCCCACCAGTGCTTTAAAAAGCAATCCATGCAACAAGTTTACGTTAAGTGTCTTTCACACATTTGCCTGCAGGATGCTCCATAACACTCCACTTTCAAAATACATTCAGACTGAGTTTTTACTGTCTTTACCATTGCTTTTTTTGTTTGTTTGGGGGTTTGTTTTTTTTTTTGCACTGATACCTGATAAAATTGCCACCTATTTAATATGTAGTGTAATGCTCGTACCAGCCAGCTCACTGCAAAAATGAGTTTAACATTCTTTTGTATAAGAAAGACTTTGTGTATTTATTTATGTCAGTGTGGAGAGTTTCCCTTTTTCCATTATGTTTAGTGTTTATATTTTCAGCCAGTGAATTTCTGTTTAAAGCTGTAATATTTATCTTGTTTATATTTAGTGTTGTTTTAATTGATTGGCTTTTTGAACATAATTTGTTACATTGAGGTGGGGAAACTGTACTGTTATCTGCCTGACAGATACTTCATTCAATAAATACAGCTGTCTTCATTTAGTGATGTTGTTCAGTTTATTATTTCTGCAAATAAAAAAGTTTACCTTTACTCTGCAGGTTAAAACTTTGTGCATTGAAACAGATGTTCATTGTTGTTTAGTAAAATACATACTTCTATATGGAAAGTAAGCAATGTATCCCAGGAATAATGCTCACAATGTTTTTTTTTTTTTTATAATACAATAGACTAAAATATCACTTTTATAAAACAGTCACTTTATTGTTTATTATGTTATATCATGACGTCTCCTCCGTAGAGTCATTCATGTGGGGGCTGCTGAATGACAGATCTGCTTCTGTGTGAAGATTTGCTCGCTACTGTAGTGTTGACCACAATCTGTGTGATTTTATTTCCTCATTAATGCATGAGAAACCAGCTCCTTAAGGAGCAAGGTTCGATTGAACCTTATAATTATTTGATTAACATTGGAATCAATAAATCTTTTTACTATCGGAAGTTGGGACTTCTTGATTAAATTGATCTCCAATCTTTTCCTCAAAAGAACACACAGGGAATGACTGGGGGAAAATATATGTGATGGTCTATTGACAACTAGCAAGGTGAAATGTGATGACAGAATACATGAAACTGTGAATGCGACTAAATAATATCATTGAACAGCTAATGTGAATGTCTAGCATTATAATTGGTAATGCTGTGGGAAAATATGACAAAGATATTTAAAAGAGCGTTGTCTATTATAAGCGCATCCTATGAATCAAAATAAAGCGAATAGATTTATTTCTACTCCTGCAACATGATACATCAGTTCTGGAATAAATCTTTCGTGGAAGCTATGTTTTATTTTTTATGAAACTTACAGAGGTGTTTCTTTTATTATGTCTGTCCTATTTATATTGTGATATCATATATAGTAATAAGTGGCTGACAGAACCATATAGACTTACTGTATATGGTTTTAGTCAAAAGAACATAGAATTCATAAGACTGAATTAGCTTTTTGGGGGTGTGACAACTGAGTCTTTACCATTTGAGTGTTAAACTACAGAAAAAATGAAAAACATCCATCACCAGAACTGCATAAAGTTTCATATTCAGAAATATAATTTTTTTACAGCAAAAAACCATTTCTGTTTTACATAAGGAATGTGAGCACCACTTAATAAAGCACAAATAAGAAGCATAAAAAACAATGAGGGTGCTTTTTTCATTTGTTGTTTATATATATATATATAAATATTCATATTGTACCCTTTTTAAGTAATTGCTCTCAAATTTGGCTTTCCTGTACTATGCAACAAATTAAATGGTTAATTACATGAAGTAAAAAGCAGAAGAGGAGGATGATATACAGCCTGGATGTGGCGTTAGTGCTGCTGTAAACATCGATCGGCTATCTCAGCGCAGGAGTGGTGTGCAATACTCAGGGGCGCAGCCACCCAGTGTCAGAGGGTATGCAACAACAATTTGACGCCCCCCCCAAAAAAAGGACAAAGTGAATAGTCTGGTCAACAGAACTTCAAACCATACTGGACATTTAGTTTCCACTTATTTAACTGTTGTCGCATCCCTTGACATGCCATCTCCGTTTCCCTCTTTCTTTTTCTATTTTTAGCCCCCGACAGCTTTTTTGCTTTATCCATCTTTTCCCATGGACGTCAACTCAGTACTAGTGCCCGCTCCCTCTTCTACGTCAAAATTCTATGATGGAATGTTATGAGATAGGGCGCCCTTCTCTAGCATGTTAGTCCTCCAAAATGTTATATGACGTTAAGGAAATGCAGAAACTATTTAGAAACGCACAACAGCAGAAACATAAAGAAAATACCAATTTTATTTTATTATTATTATCATTATTTTACAATCGCTTTGGTGCCCCCCCCTCGTGTGGCCATACCAAGTGAATACAGGGCCGGTGTCACCGATATCGATGCTTTTTAATAAATAAACTGCTATATCTGAATGAATTTTCACGACCTTTAAGTGTTTGGGCTTTCTTTATTTTTTTTGTTTTTTGTGGACTGTCCCCGCTGTATTTAACATCTTTTTTGCAGACTAGACAGACATTATCTGTTTGAAAATAGTCCCACGCGACGTTGCTTTCTCCTTCTCCTTTCCAACTTCTTACAGAACATGTGCTGCTGAGGACTCGCAGCGGGGCCACTGGGTCACGTGACGGTACAACATCTAACACAACGGGGGGAGGAGGAGTGAAGTGTGTGTCTGCCTGCTCTGTGCTGAAGAGCGACACTCACACAAGCACAGACAGCCAGGTGGGCTCTCTCGTGAACCTTAAGTATTGATATTATTACACTGGTATCGATATTTGGATCGATACGCCCATCGCTGGTGGCTGGCGAGTAAGACAACATGGGTCAGAGAAAACGCAGCAGCATCTGGATGCACTTTTCCATTGAAACAGACGGTAAAGCAACGTGTAACATCTGTCAGAAAAGTATTTCATTCAAGTCTGGGTCAACAAATAATTTGCATCGCCACTTAAAAACGCTACACCCGATAGTGGAAGTAGCGGCAGGGGGAAAAGAGCCAGCTGAATCCGACAACAATGAAAGTGTCGATGAAGTCTCCACTGAAGGTGAGTCACGCCGTGAGTGTTTCTTCTGTTTCTTCACCAGGTACAAGCTCTAGTGCTTCTGCCTCCACATCAGGTAGTGTCAGACATCAGGCCACTGTCACTCTCACTACAACTACAGCAGCTCCTCTGAAACCGCCATCTTTGCCCGACCAGGCACCGGGCTCTAGTCAAACCCTCTCTGCTACCACAAAAACAAAACAGACACATCTCAGTCAGTATATATTACCGTATCATTCTCCCAGGGATAATTTGCCAGATAAAAAGAGTTACTCCCGGGCTGGCCTCTTACAAAATAGATAATTGTAAATATGAAGCAGTCTTTTGAACGGCTCGTAGAGAAGAACGGATCCTCAAGACCTGGCTCCAAAGAGCCGTAAACTGATCTTTAGTTTACAATTAATAGCGGGGAGAGAAAGGGAATTATGAAGCAACAATCCAGGGCTAAGACGGTGATTAATGTGATATATTTATACAGATGCGGTAGGAATAGCAGTCGCACATTAGTGACGTATTGTCTAGCATCGTGTTTGCCGTTAGCTAGTGAAGGTGTAAATGGAGACGAGAGCTCGTGACTCATGAGTCAGCAAAACGACTCCCGACTTATAAACGATTCGGGACTCGCACATCACCAACTGAGACCTTCATTTAATGTCCGACAGGAGAAAACACCGAGCAGAGGAGACACATTCGCTCACACAGCTTTGGGGTCAGCAGGACTTATTTTGAATCACAAGGGCAGCTCGTGTTGTGCAACTACGGCCTGGAGCCGAACAGCGACATGACCCGGAAGAAAAGCGTGGTGTGGGGCTTTTTTAAGACCGTGGACTCCCAGACTGTCCAGTGTCTGCTCTGCAGCGAGTACCTGTCCAAACAGGTCCAGGGCACCACCACGGCCATGCTGAGACATCTGCGGGTAAAACACCCCAAAGATGTCACCAAGGCGTGCAAAGGACGGCAACCTAAAACTGGACCCACAAACGGGCACCAAGACGTGAGCATGGACAGTGCACAGTTCAGCTCTGGTACTGTACGGTTTCTGAAATCAGTAATTGCAGCTGCAACTATTAATCAAGTTGTTGATCGACAGAAAATCTATCAGCATCTATTGGAATAGTCATATTTGCCAGAAATTCAGGTCAAATGTTGTCTGCTTCCAGTGTCTTGTTTTTGTTTTTAATACGTGATAGTAAATTATGAATATCTTGGTTGGCGGTGAAAACAAGACACCTGAAAAATTCACCCTGAGAAAGTTTTCACCAGTTTCTTACATTATGTACAAAACTAATAATTAACCGATAAAGGAAATGCTCCTAAAATTCATCAGTAATAATAACCTTTGTTTGCTGTCCCATAATTTATGGTTTACAGAAAGTCCATCTACTAAGTTTATAATAAGATAGTCTTTTAAGCAATTTCTCTTCGAATCAAAGAGATTGTGACTGGCCTCCCTCATTATGTTCAGGCAACTGAGGGACGAATCCGTTCATTGTGAAATTCATTTTTACAAGTTGGCAATGAAAACAAACACCAGTTAAAACAGTAAGCATGATTATTATATTGACAGACAATATTACGCCATGTGTTAATGCTGTGCTGCATTGGGGTCATGTTTGACAAACACTTTCACTTACTTTCTGGCATAACTCAAAACAATGAATCAAAAGTATATCAATATCAGTCAGTTTACATCAGAAATAATAAAACTCCAACATAACATAATGACAAGACTAAAAGATATATTTTTATTTCAAATTATTACAGTCATTTGTCAAACTGTATTTTGGGCTGATGGTCCAGGCAAAATAAGTCATGTGATGGTGTCTGATTGGAATCTGGGAAGTTGTTGCTAATAGCTAATTTTAATTTTCGTTGTATGTTTTACACATAATTAGATATTTTAAACATTTAAAATGCTCATGAATACTGAATCAGTAGTTCCAGTTCTAGCTGTTTATTTTATTTTCCTTATGTTTAGTTGAAGTGGTTCTGGAAGATGGAGACTCTGACATCCAAACTACCCCAATGGAATCTGATATCAATTCTGCCATTACTGAAATCCTGAAATCAGGAGAGGGAGATCAAGAAAAACAAGCAACAAATGGAGAGGCCAGTGACAACCACCCAGTGAGACGCAACCGACACAAACGGAGTTTGATTTGGAAGCACTACGAGCGGTTGGAAAGCTTGAATGCTGCTCGTTGCAGTATTTGCATGAAGAAGTTACAGTGCTTTGAAGGTGGCAGCACCAGCAACTTGCGTCGGCATATGTCAAAGAGACACCCAGAGGTGTTTTCTAGGCTGGTTGCTGATGGACTTAAACCACCTCCATACGATTTATCACAATCCTCAAAAGTTACCAGCGACTCACTGACCACAGCAGAAACTACTGAGCCCAAAGAGCCAGAACAGTTTGTAGGTAAGTGTCCATAGCTCTCTGCTGTTTAACATATCTTTTTCAAAGGCATCTGTCCAAACCATGCTTTGTAAT
Organism: Remorina albescens; assembly: GCA_034769265.1. Taxonomy (NCBI): domain Eukaryota; kingdom Metazoa; phylum Chordata; class Actinopteri; order Carangiformes; family Echeneidae; genus Remorina; species Remorina albescens. Next base: position 4,466,274 of record CM068479.1, read on the forward strand.
AATATTATCATGGCAAATTAATTAATCTCTGAAATTGTAATCTCATATTCAAAAATGATCAATAATACTGCTGTCAAAACAAGTATAAACATACTTTGTCTACGTTTTCACTACTTGACAGTTTTGAGAAACTGTAGCAAATGAATTTTAGTCGTTAATACAAGGTATAGAAGTAATTTACCCAGCCAGGATTATACCAAGTAAATATTTGATCGAAATTTAAGATAAGCTTATATCATACCCATTTACTACAACAGTATTAATAGTATTTTCCTTGTAATGTTCTTTTCCAGTACAAACTGGAAAAGAGTATATTTTAAGCTAAAGAACCATTCAGTTTTGCCAATCATGAGGCAGCAGCATGAAATCCTCTAGATACAGGTCATCTTGGGTTGATGTTAATACAAAAAAATCAAAATGTGGTGCCCAGTGACTCCAATGATGACGTTATTGGTGTTAGAAAAGCACCTCTAGTTTTTCAGACAGGGGAGAAATGGGGCTGATTTGAGACCAAAGGAAAGTCCAGCCCAAAGTAGTATGGTGTTCCTAATAAAGCCATGTGAGTTTTTCATGTTGTGATTCTACTGCATCCAAGGTTGTAGTGAGACTAAACATGGCATCTCTTGTCCTCTTAATGCGTTTGTTGAAAGGATCAAGACCACCAGAAGGAGAAAGGCGTGTGTTTAGGAGAGAACGGGAGCTGATTGAAGCTCTGAGGAGGACCCAGAAGGAGGAGGCTCGAGCTTTGGAGCATCAGCGTGAGCTGCTCGAGAAGCTGCGCGCGGCGGATGCCAGAGAAGAAACTGCAGAGAGGGAAAAAATTGAGTCACTGAGGAAACTACAGCAGGAGGAAGCGAAAGAATTAAATAGACTTAAAGAAAACCTGCAGAAAGAAAGGGAAGAACTAGAGCAGGAAAAGTTAGAGCTGCAGAAGAAATGGGAAGAGCTTCAACAGGAAAGAGAAGATCTTCTCTTGTATTCCAGAGGAGAGTTAACCTCCTGATTCACCATGACTATGGGAGTCTCCTTAAAAAGTCTTTGGGATTAGTTCACACATCTGCTGATGTATAAATTCCCTTTTTTGGTCAAGCAGCGGTCAAAAGTCATTGAATAATTGAGTTTCCATGGCAACTCATGTCTGTAAAAAGAAGAGTTAGGATATTTTACTTCTAAACTCATTGTCACATTCAGTTTGGCAGTTTAGTTTTGAGTCACAGGTTTTACATAATTTCATGCTACGTGTTTGTTCATTTTGTCTTTCACTGTGTCTTTGTGTTTGCTTTCTAATAATATAATTTGTTCAGCTATCAGGCTTTTTTTACAAATACAAAACTTTTCTATACAAGAACAATATTTTGACAGGCACAACCTAAAACTGTGCTTGAAGTTTCCACACAACGCCTCTGCCTCTGTGTATAGACATTTACCAAACCAAATTTATTCTTTTATGGTTTTTATTTGACTTCACAACTGACAGTTTGTCCAGTTTTAATCCAGATAGTTTTGTTTTGTTTTTTTGTTTTTTTTGTTTGTTTGTTTGTTTTTTTCACAAAACTGAGATTCTCATGCCTATTTATTTTATCATTTTAAAAAGTTTGATTTTATAAACCAATTTACAAGCAAAAAGCCATTTGGATTCTAATTTGAGGCATAAATTGATTAAGGTTGCTAGACTATGTGAGGTCAAGGTTTCAAGATAGCCAGTTCTCTCAGAGGTTGGACCGTTTTGTAAATATCTAAACGGTTTTTTTGTTGTTGTTTTTTTTCTATCAAGCAATAGAGTTTATGTTTTGTTACACCTAATTGCCTTTTCACTACAGAACAGAAGTGAAATGTTTGGGATTAGTTAAAATTTATATTTTGTTTATTACAGTCCATCCCATGGCTAATGCTTCAAGAAAATAGATTTGATTAATAGTACATTCCTGGCCTGATTGTCCTTAATTAAAGTCATTCATTGAAATCTTGTTGTCTGATTTGTAGGCAATTCACTCACGTATCATTTCACGGTTTTACAGTTTTCTTTCAATGAGCAACAAATACCAGGTAAGAAAGTGAAACCATGTTGAATAGAGGCCAAATAGTTTGGGCCAAATTTGGCATTATATTCCTCTAATTAAACCCTTCGTTGTCTAATGACAACATCAGAGACCCATTACAGAAGCATTCAATGTGTTGTATTAAAGCACAGTTTGTAGAATAGCATCTTAACAGATTTTTGATCTCATATGGCATTTTACCATTTTTTCATCTTCTAAAATGATGTCTAATCGTATATGATGGTCTTCTATTTTGTTTCTCAGTTGATTTAATTCATCCTAAATAGTACAGTTTGTGTAATACGGCCCAACTATCACTACTTTAGGGTCTAATAATAATGTATGGAATGATAGGTACTTTCTAATTATAGTATCATATAGATGTGGCTGACAATCTCTAACTATATTATTAAAAAAACCACCTTTGTCAAATTTTATTCAAACAGCTTTTTGCTTCCTATTAGTGCACTGTCTTCAACTTCCTTACAGTTAGACACATCTAAAAAAAATTAATCCTCTTCTCCATCATTTAATCTTTCATACAACTTCAGACAAGTTCAACGGCAACTTTGAGCTTATGCAGAATTTTTCTGCTCTTGAAACATCTTTAAACCTGTGAATCTGTCCTTTAAGAACAAAACGCACAGCGCATGCGTAAAAAAAATTTTTTCCCCGAGTTCGACTTGTCAGGCAGTACCTATGTGCTTTTACATACTGCCTCAAATTATTCCGTGTCGGTTAATGTTATTTATGAAGGTTCATTTTCATCTTTTTCAAGTGTTTTTAGTTACATTGAGCCACATTTATCTGAAGAAGGAGGCCTATTTTCCCTCCAGTCCGCGTCGGCCCGTTATGTAGAGCCGCCTGACAGATTAAACTGAGGACAACAACATCTCTTTGTCGAGTTTCCTGACATGGTGTTTAGGAGACGGAAGATGGCAGACACCGGAGCTGTGGCAGCGAGAAGATGCGACTCTGGCTCGTCGTCCTCCGTGAGTATGGAGACCATATCCGGCCTGACGGAACTGGAGGACCTGGAGACAATTTACCAGCAGCTCTGCGCCGAGGAGGTGAGGGAGCACGGCCGGGAACGGCGGCTTACGAGACGTACTGGGGCTCCACGTAAACACGCGGAACCGGAACAGAGACAAGTTTACGCAGATAAATTATCTCTAAATGAGAATAAAGCCCTAAAATAACTAGTCAGGGTTATAGGGCACTCACTGACTTATGGACAGGCTGTCGGGGGGCGGCTCCATATTGTTTGTGTACAAAACAATCTACAACGCCTTTGTCCAATACAAAGAGTAGATTAAACATAACAACAACAAAACGAACAGACCGCCACTGCTAGGATAACACATTCATTCAAGTACATATCTGCTTTTACTGCCATTTTATAGTTCACTACATTTCAGAGAGAAATACTGCCTTTTAGTCCACTACAGTTTTCTGATAGCTTGTGTTGCTGTTGACGATTTTAAAGACACCGACATTTAAGGCAAGGAAATCTGATAGAAAACAGGCCTCGTTAAAAATGAAAACACTAAAACAAATGTTCAGTACAGAATCACTAAGTAACTACTTTCATAACTGTTTATGTCCTTTGTAATGCAAGTAGTCAAATGTGATTTCCTTTTATTATTCTAATGTATTTTGAAGTTTTGAGGTTTTCATTAATGATTGAGCAAACTAAACAAACCATAACTTGATCAATCAAAATACTCATTAGTTGCACAAAAAAGTGATTAATAATCTCCAGCTGCACCAGCTACAACAGTGTGAGTTACAATGTTATGATGAATTCCAAGATAGTTTAATATTCACTGGAGTATTTTTCTGGTTTAACTTTAATTTGTGGTACATTAAGTTTAACTTCCTGATACATGCTTTTACTAGAATGCCATTTTGAGTGAAGGAATTGTACACAATTTTATTTTCCCTACCAATGCTGCCACCCTAGAAATGTGTGTCTTTCATCTACGTTAACGTGGTATGAGTCCACTTTACAGCCAGTTCTTCACCTGTCGGTTTAACAATGGTTATTGTTAAAGTTTGGACATTGATCATATTGTGTTCATACAGAAAGAAGTAGAGGCTGAGCTGGACAGACTGCTGGGGCAGGAGGGGGCCATTCACACAAAAATGCTGGCACTGCAGAGGATGGGGTACAGTTTGTGCATATTAAAGTAGTTTAAAATTGTATGTGTTTGTTGAATAAAATGTACTTGCTTTCCTCTCCAGGCCTAACCTACAATTGATTGGAGGGGACGCCAGCCAGCTGTCAGGCATGATCACTTTTACCTGCAGCCTGGCTGAAAATGTGAGCAGCAAAGTCAGACAGCTCGACCTGGCAAAGGTGAAAACACATCCTGATTGCATCCCACCTTTCTTGCTTATAAAAGAGTGTTAACTTGAACATGCATGCTGATTCAAGTGATGATGACATCCACTCTTTTCTAATATGTTGGCTACCTTGATCTACATCCATCTATAACTTGAATATTATAACTGTATTGAGGTATAATAAAGCATTAAGCTATTGGAGCATCAGGCTCTATAAGAGACGTGTGTGTCCCCAATAAACTGAGAACTGCTAATCTCTGCTAGGTGTTTAATTCCATCAGATTTTTTGAACAATTGTTTTATGCAGTCCAATACAACACCACAGACACAACCTTATAAAAGATCCATGGTGGCAATCAGCACTTTTAACACAGTGTTGGGAAATGTAAGGTTTTACAAAGGTAGCATGTATTAATAGAATTAAAGCTCATCGGATCACGTCTTATTTTATTTCTGCAGACCCGACTGTATAATGTCATCCAGCGGACTGATGATATCCTCGATCTGAAGTTCTGCTCTGATGGTGTGCAAACAGCTCTGCGTAACGAAGATTATGAACAGGCTGCTGCACACATCCATCGATACCTTTCTTTGGACCAGTCAGTTATTGAGCTGAGCAGGCAGGGAGAAGAAAGTATGAAGCTTCTACCTTTCTGTCAAACTGCATTGCTCAGTATGGATGCTTATGCTGCAACTAAGACACTGCAGTTTTGTTTGGGTTTTCTTTGTTGGGTTTTTTTGTGTACAATTTTCACTTTGAATTTGTCAGATCTTAGTTTTGATATATATAAAAAATAATATACACCAAGCCAACACCCTTCATCAAGCACAAAAATTTTAGTTATTTTTGGGAAATTTTCACCAAAGATTAAATATCATTAAATGTGAGGGTGTTAACATTTTAATTGTAATGTAACACGTTCCTGTGAGAGTATTCCTGTGCTTGTTTTGCCATCAGTAAACAAACACTGTTACACTGGCAATGCCTCATCTCTGCACAGGCAGTGCTGTGGATGCCAGTCTGGTCATGCTGCAGGAGGCAGAGCAGAAGCTGAAAGTCATTGTCGCAGAGAAGCTTGATGAAGCTGTGGCAGCAGTTGACCTTGCCCAAGTGGAAAGGTTTTTCAAGATCTTCCCCCTGTTAGGCCTCCACCAGCAGGGCCTTGCCCGGTTTGGGCAATATCTCTGCAGTCAGGTCAGTAGCAAACTGCACAAGAAGTGCTCAAGTTTTGGAATGATTTGTGGTGAGAGTATGACTCCAAGAGCCTCTTCTTACTGCCTTTACAACTGGGTAGTTTTGTGTTTTCAGGTCTTGCTTGCCTGATTTTTAATGAAGTCTATATATATATATATGATGTTTTGAATATTCTATGCTTTCAAATTCGAACATGTAATTTCAATTTATCTTGACATTACACAATGGTATTTTGAGTGCCAACTAAATGTTTAAATAGTTTTAATATTGAAATATCAATATGATATGTTACAGTGTCAATGATGGTTGTTTCTCTGGTCTTCACACAGCTTGCCTCCAAAGCTGAGGAGAACCTGCTTTTAGCTACAGGAGGAGACCTCGGTGAAAAGAGAGCACTGATGATATTTGCAGATACACTGACACTGCTGCTTGAAGGTGAGCACAGAGGCATGATCCCGGTTATATGTTTCTGCTCATTTTAATTTATTTGAAAAAAAAAAAATCTTTTGCTAATGCACTTATGCACTGGTATTGCAGGCATTGCTCGTGTCATCGAGACACATCAGCCTATTGTCGAGACATATTATGGTCCCGGTCACTTGTACACCCTCATTACTCACCTGCAGCAGGAATGTGACCGACAGGCCCAGAAAATAGTTGACAAGTTTATCCAGCAGAGAGGATACCACAACAAGGTTTGAATGATATCCCTTCAAATGTAGCTTTACTATTTCACACTAACCTGTTGTTATCAACCTAAAGCAATCCTGTTTAGTCTCATTCTGCTAATAGGGTTCTTTGAATGCAGTTTCAGATTGATTCGGATTATATATCTTCAATAATATAAAATAAAATTCAAAATAAAATTCTTATTTTGAAATAAAGACAAAATGAGTACAGCTGCATTCGTGTGCTTTTAGAGCACCTATGAGTGATGTTTGTGGATCATCCGATGTCCAAATGCCAAATTCCCATTTTAATGAAATGTTCCAGCTCCATGTTACAGTGCTTAAACTTAATATTTTGGTCACATTTTGTCACATTCTGTGACCTTGAGTCTGTCCTGTAGTTTCAGATCGTCCAGAGCAGCATGATGAAGAGTCTGCCAGGGGAAAGGATTGAGCCCAGGTATTTTTGTTTGTCTCAGCAACATACTCCCATCTTCTCCATGTTTGTCTCTGTTGGTTTTTTGTTTTTTATATTTCTGTCTTTATACGAACAGGGAACTAGACCCTGTACTGGCAGAAGTAACGCTGATGAACGCACGGGCAGAGCTTTACCTTCGCTTTTTACGTCGTCGTATGACGGCAGACTTTGAAGTTGGAGATGCGCAGAGCATCACACAGGGTATTTTTATCTTAACAGTCAGTAGACAAAAGTGCCTTTTTGAGATACAGGAAATGAAAACAGTAATTTTTTTCTCATATCTGTAAACAATCAGAGCATCAGCAGAATGTGGAGAAGCTTCTGAAACACTGCTTGCTAAGCACAACAATGCAGGAGCTGATTGGTTACTACATTCCGATGGAAGAATACTATATGAGAGAGTCCGTCAACAAGGTAAATTAATCTACATTTATATGATATTATTTGTATAGTTCAATATTTGACAAGATAATCTAATGAATCCATCAAATGTATATGTTCAATGTATTCCTGCATATTTGGAAATAGATGTTTAACTTTCTTTGTGCCACCCCTGAATCTATTAACCTGCAAGTAGTGGCTAGTTGGGATGCATTGTGGGTAATTTAGGTGTTAGCTTTCAACGAAAACCATAAAATTAAAAAAGGATCATTTTGAATCCTTTTTCCAGGCTTTCCATGAATGAGTCTGAATTGTCAAAGGAGTGCAGCACTAAATTATTTACTGACTTTAATGCAAATATGTAGTTGTGTTGCCTGTGTTTCCCTAGTGTGCGAAGATACCGAGTTTGGCAAGCAGTAACCACGTGATCCTTAAAAAAAAGAGAGAGAGAGAAAAACAGCATGTAACAATGTAAATAGCATTTAAAAACAGTCTAACAATAATGTGACAAATCCAGGTGATAAACAGGAAAGAAAGCCCAAATAATGTTGTATTTCCTATATTACATGTGACCTTGACTCGTCAGGTTTTCATCAAAGCATTATAATGTTTGTTATTATAATTTAATTGTTCGAATTCCCAGGCTGTTGCCATGGATACATATGAAAAGGGTCAGCTTACATCCAGCATGGTGGACGACTGTTTCTACATTGTGAAGAAGTGCATCAGCAGAGCTTTATCCAGCTCCAGCATCGACTGCCTGTGTGCCATGATCAACCACGCTAACTCTGTGTTGGAGTCTGACTTCAGGTGCTCGCCACTGTTTCATCTTTCTGTTCACGCATTCACTGATAGTTCTTTAACATCTGAAGCAAGTACATGTCCCCTCCTGCCCTGTCAGGGAGGTGTTGTACAATAAGTTGCGGCAGGGCTTTCCTGCTACGACGCTCCAGGACATTCAGCGTGGTGTCAGCAGTGCAGTCAGTCTGATGCATAGCAGTTTACAACAGGGGAAGTTCAACACACTGGGCATTGAGAGTACTGAAAACGCCAAGGCTGCATTTCTGGTAAGACGCATAGACAGTTTATATTATGTTATACAAGTCTCATACACCTACAGTGACAGGTTCGGGACCCATCAGGTCACAAGCAGCTCCTCATAATAATATATGTGTTAAGAAAGAACACGAAAATCTTTTCAAGAGCAGGAATCACTCACATACTATTTTCCAAACACTTATCTTTCACTTTCAGAGTTTGACAACTTCTTTTGACTGAAATGTCAAATCATGTTAATATGGACTCTTCATGTTTCAGTAAAGGCTTTGTTTAAAGAGAGCAGAAGTAATTTAAGTGAGGAATGAAATGCATGAATGACCTCCTCTAATTTAAATCATGTAAGTAGAGCTTGAATTTTTTAAGTAGCCTTCAGTTAAAGGAAGCACAACTTCAAAAACCTTTTATCCCTTTTGTTAGAGTCAGATCACGACAAGATCAGGTTTTTTAACCTTCTAGCCAGTCCTTGGAAATCAAAGTGCCCAGTTATATTTAATACTATTTTTAAAGAAACAATCTCAGATACCATTTTAAACCTGGATTACATTTAAAAAAAACTAGTCCAGGACTTCAGTTTGAAAAAATTTATCCTAACGGGAACTATAGCAATTGCAAATGGCTAAATATCAACTGAATTATTCTATTTACTTAAAATCATGTTAACAAGGGTGGAGCTTGTGATCAGTGAGTTATTTCTAGTGCCGATTCAATTGATGCCAGAGAAGCCTTGAACAGTTTTCAGATCAGGACACACTGATTACAGGGAAAATGTGTGTAGTCTCAGTTGCTACAGTTCTTATGTGGGACCTGTAAAATAAATTATTACTGATATTAATACTAAGTGAGTGGCTTCAAGGCCATTGGTGTGAATATTTTAGAGATAAAGCTGAATTACCATTTGAAATGGGGAGTTGTAGAGCTAAGACAAGACTCAGTGTCCTAGCCAGATCTCTGCTCCTGTAAAATATCTAAAATGTTTCCACTGGTATTGATAACCAGCCAGAGAATTAGTCATTCCTGGGATATTAAAGACCTGCGTCAGTTTTCTCAAAGCTTCAGACAGAAAATGTCTTTTAAACCAACTACACTAGTTATAAGAATGTATTCAATCTCTTATTTCTTTCTTTTCTTAGGTGACTCTGAATAATGTGGAGGTGTGTAGTGAGAATATCACAACTTTAAAGAGAAATCTAGAGGTAAGTTTAGCATCCTTTATATCCTGTACATCATTTATAGTTTATCCCATTGCTCAGAAATTGACTTTTTTTTTTTCCTCCTTGCAGAATGACTGCTCCAAGTTGTTCAGTCAGGGGGGAGGCTCTGGTGACCAAGCCAAGATTGAAAGCTGTTTGTCAGACCTTGTCAATACATCCACAAAGTTCAAGGATCTCTTACAGGTCGGAAACACACACATTGATCAGTGTCTGTAATCTGATACTTACAAATTGCTTATGTACAGTCAAAATGGGGAAATATTTGTGTGGATTTTCAAGCAGTCTCTTTGTGCACATTTGAGGGATGTATTTTATTTATCTACATCAATAATTGCTCACATTAAGATAGAATAGAAAAAGAATTATTTAGATATTCTGAAAGTACATTATTCTTACTTCTGATAAGTGTTATTTAGCTAGAGTTTGTTGATGATGATGTTATTTTTGTTTCACAGGAAGGTCTGACTGAGTTGAACACAACAGCCATTAAACCTCAGGTCAAACCTTGGATCAGCAGCTTCCTGGCCATCTCACATAACATAGAGGAGGTGATGGTCTGAGAATCCTACACAGAAATAAACCAGATGTCAATAACACAACTCACTATAACTGCTGGCCTTTCCCACAGGAGGAGTTTAATGATTATGAAGCTAATGATCCTTGGGTACAGCAGGTCATCATTAACCTGGAGCAGCTAATGGCAGAGTTCAAGGTATCTGTAGCATGTCTTCCACTCTGTATTTGCTGGATAAACACTAATTTTCTTGCTGTTTTAACTTTTACTGTGTGACTTCACCAGATGGCTCTCTCTCCTGTTATTTACGACCATCTGACCAGCCGGATGACCAGCTTGATATCAAGTGAGATGGAGAAGACTGTGCTCAAATGCTCATTCAGCAGGGTGAGGAGCTGATCTCAGCCACAAGATGGCACCAAGCTCCCAATGTATCACAGCACATCACTGACACACGTGATGAAAAGCCTCCAGCAATGATTTATTAATGATCTCAGGAAGGCCTGCAGGAGAGGGTGCTACCTTTTAGCACTTGTATTTTGAACAGTGTGTTCTTATAGGGAAAAAAAAAAAACTCCAAACACATTTTTTGCTTTGTCCAGCATGAAGTCTTGAATAAAATATCAGTGCATGCATAATGTAGCAAAATGTATGTTGTTTTAAAGCATATTTATCATTTTGTTCTAGCTTGGAGGACTGCAGTTCGATAAAGAGCTCCGGTCTCTTGTGGCGTATCTCACCACTGTCACCACCTGGACCATCAGGGATAAATTTGCTCGTCTCACACAAATGGCCACCATCCTCAACCTGGAGCGGGTAATTTAGACCATTTTACACAGAATGTTCACCAGTACAAAAGCTAATTTGATGTGCTTGTAACTTAAATTTGCACCATGATTTATATAGACTCACTTGTTTTTACTGCAGGTAACTGAAATCTTGGATTACTGGGGTCCTAACTCAGGCCCCCTCACATGGCGTCTGACCCCAGCAGAGGTGCGCCAGGTTCTGGCGCTGCGTATTGACTTCAGAAGTGAAGATATCAAGAGGCTGAGACTGTAACTCACCAAGCGGTGCACTGGTTATCAGTGATGGCTGTGCAATACCCAACTTGGGGTGCATGTCACTAAAGAGCTCCACACAATCCAGGTTTAGTCAATGTTCCTGTAAATGGAAGTGAGCATGGCACAGGCAAATGTCTGGGGATTTCTTTTTTGTGTTGGAAGCTAAAATTCTCATTGCTCTTCCAGCAGATTTTGTTTGAGTTTTCAGACTCTACATTCTGCTCCACCCCTGTCTAATGCCAGTCTGTGTCAGGGGTGCTGAGCTTTTAGAATCCAGGGCTTGGGGCTCCCTGGAAGGAACTGCTTGAGTTAACGGTAAAATCTGAGAATATTCTTTTAAATGAGTAATTAAAAGTCTAAGTCTGTAATTGTATTACTGTGGAAGTTATTTAACCTATAAGTGCCTCAGAAACGAGGACATACTGGGACTGAGTAGTGGAGCTCTGTGGCTGTCAGTGAAACAGAGCAGTAATGAACATCATACCCATTAAACTGACAGAAGCGGGTCAGACAGCTGATCCAGCCTAGTCATTCAATATATGAATAGCTCCTTGTCTGTGATGATGGAACACTTTTAACCTAATAAATTGAGAGCCACTGTGCGACGCTCCTGATCCCTGCCATCCACCACATTTCACAAAGTGCTGCCCTGTTACCATGCAAGGCCTGTTCCCAAACTTTTATACATATTTATGACGCTAAATACAAAGCTGTGTTCACTAGGCAATGAGGCATTAAAATTGGTCCATTCTCATAATATTCAGCCTAATTTCCTTGTCTAACCTGAATTCTCTGGAGATAAAGCAGGTCAACATGTGTTCAAACTTGCTGAGAGGACAGGGCTGCAATTGTTGTCAGGCCTTTTACTTTTTCCAGTGGAATCAGACTCAGACCAAGAAGACAGGGATAGTTAGGAAAAGTGTGGCTTTAATGTAAACACAACATTCGATTGGCTCAGCACAAACATTCCACATGAGAGCAACCAATAAACTACTGAACAGGATGGGGTGCTGCACAAAAACATTCACAGTAAAAAAAAATCTGGTATAATCATAATATATATATACAGTACGGTGCTTTTAAGGTGAAAATGGAGATAGGATATGGGGGCTGATATGTGATAGGTAAGAGTATACAGGGATGGGAAGATGAATTTCTGGGTGCACAGGTGAAAATGAAGAGCTGTTCTTTCTCTCTGTGTAATGAGAAATATGACAGACGGGGATAATGATTCCCTGTTTTCTGATCAAGGGAGAAGGGGGTAAAATAAAACCCTCGACTCCTCCAGACAGATGCTGCCTCGAATTATATTGTTCTCCTCGTGCAGTCTTCTATTTCTACACAGATTCACATCGAAGGGTAAAGCACCAGACAGAGAACAAGATGTCATTGGAGGGCTGCTTTCTACCCTCGGAACCATTGACAGGTATTTGTGTACCCCAGTTTTTCACAACAAGAAATAAATATGTGGCACAGGATTTTCAGGAGGTAGGAGGAGGCATGTAGGGCATGAGGGTTAAATAATTAAATTATTTGGTGATAATAAAATGGTGTATCTCTTATTTAAATGATGTTATTTGATAGTGTCAGCTATAATTTATGATCCTAACCCCCTGTGGTCTGATCTGTTGTTCTCAGATGGTTGGCACCGATATGACTTTTTTCCCCCTCTTCTTTTTGAGTTATTACTGGCTGATAGGCATTTCCTCGGGGTACAGGAGGCCAGTGGCAATGGGCGGCCACTCTGAACTGAAGAATCGTCTCTTTCATTATGTTTTAAAGCAAAAGAGAAAGCAGAGAGTGAAACAGGCCTGCAGGCTACTCAGTCATGTATGGGGCTGAAGGAGAGGGGAGCTTTGTCCCTACTGAAAGTTAAAATAGCTTCCTTTAAAACCATGACCCTCAGCCATGAGTACAGCGCCTCCCCAACATCATAATCATTATCTCCACCTTCACACACACAGTAGCTCTTCAAACGGAGCACCAAAGGTTATATTCAGGACAGATATAAATGCCTCGGGACCTCCACATAAAAAAAATGTCACATAAAGAATGGGGCAATATTCTACGTTGTGCTTAAAAATGACACTGCACGCTCCTCATGATGTATTTCTGGGCTGAATTTTTGCAAAACAAGGCTCAAGCTGAATAAACGTCTGGTGCTGCCATTTCTGTTTCTCTCCAATTGTTGAAACATTCATTAACAAAAAAAAAAGAAACATTCAGTTCAAAAACACATTTTGATATGACAAAACAGGGGCTGTATAATGAAATCAAAATGAGAGGAAGGGAAGAAATCATGGCAATAATCCAGTGTGGTGTCTGACGGCAGCTCTTTGGGTCCAGTTGGACGTGTAGAATTACATATTTATGTGTTTAAGTATCATTATTAACACCTCATACTCTCCATGACAACCTCTGTGCTTGGACAGGCCTCAGTATAAGCCACACCCTCTAAGGTTGTTTGCAATAATGATGTCAGTGACAGCATCAAACACTACCTGGATATTTCCTGTGTCTGTAGCACAGGTCAGGTGACAGTAGATCTCCTTATTGGGGGAGCGATTCTTACTCTCAAATTGAACCTGAATATATGCAGTAGCATCATCGTAAGTATTAGCACCTGAAGAAAAGTGGAGAAAAAAGAGAGGGAAAAGACCAGAGAGCATGAAGGACTAACATTTATTACTTTTATCATGGTGCAGCTCTGACTGAGAAGAAATGTGGACACAGGGACTCACCTGTGTATTCTGGAAAACAGATCGTCAGTGGAGATTTCTTGATCTTTTCAGCAAACAGATCCTTCTTGTTGAGGAAGAGGATGATGGAGGTGTCAATGAAGAACTTGTTGTTACAGATGGAGTCAAAGAGCATGAGCGACTCGTGCATGCGGTTCTGCAGGAAAAACAAATGACAATGAGGTCAGTGTTACAGTGAGGAGAGAACTGTAAGATGTGCGGTTGCCACAAAATGGTGGGGTAAACACTGAATGTAAAACTAAGACAAAACAGCCAATTTACAATTTGACCAACTGCGTAATGCAAAACTGAACCAATACAACTCAGTCAGTGATGATGTTACAGGTTGTCAAAGGTTGGATTTGTTTGTACCATCAGTGAAGAAGAAAGCAAACAAACATCTTAGAAGATTTTTCTTGTTAAAATATTCCCAGCTAAAAAATAATAAAATGAAACAATCAAATTAATAAACTATAAGAGCAGAGAGTGTAGGTCTCTGCAAAGGCCTACAGCAACATACACCAGAAATTGAGCTGCATAAATAACAGTCTTTGGACAATTTCTATTAGGAATGGAAATGAATAAAGGCACAAAATACTACATTTTGGCATTTCCAGTCTATAAATATTGATATGGAGGCCCCCAGAAGTCGTGCAGCGTCCATCGTGACCATTATATCACCAGGGTGCTCTAGGATCAGCCTTTCCCATCAGCCCATAAGAACTGTCCACCAGAGAGATTCCACTTACAGTTGTTTCATCTTCATGGAGCACTTGGTCATATCCACTTAGAGCAACACAGAAGATAATGGCCGTCACATCTTCAAAGCAATGGATCCACTTCTTCCTCTCTGACCTCTGACCTCCCACGTCAAACAGCCTGGAGCGAGAGCAAAAACAGTTCAAGCGCAGAACTGAAAGCTGAAAATGAGAGTTGAAGAGCTGAAAATGCGGAAAAACAAAGGCCAAGTCGTCAGAAGTTACTGTGCCAAAACAACTCTCCCCTCTCTACCTGAAATGTAGATTTTTGAAGGTGAAGTGGGTTTCAACAATTCCAGTGGTCTTCACTCGGGTTCTCAGGATGTCTTGCTCTGTGGGCTGATAGTCTGCCGCCCCAATCCGGTCTAGACTGTCCAGGTAGCTGGAGATAACAGAGAGGAAGATCAACAAGACTGTGGCAAGACTGGTGAGTTTGCTAGTTTTTTCTTTTTAGTTTGTTCTCATATTGTGGATTTTGTGGTCCTTTTCCTCTACTCACTATTTAGCAGAATCATTAAGCTGGTATTCCCGGGCACGATTAAAGCACTCCTGAGTCCCAGCATCAGCCCATACGCGCTTCATAGCAGTGAGGAGCTCTGCAGAGTAGGGCTCTGTGTCCTCCATACGACTGACCACATCACAAACCAGCTTAGCATCAGCCTGGATGAATACATTTCACAAAGTTAGAGGGAGAGGATCAAAATCATATCTGTATATTGATTATTTGCCATGTTGTAATGAATTGGGGGTCAAATCTTTCCAAGACTGCTGGAAATGACAGTTATATTTTGAGCTAGCATCCAATCCACATGATGACCATCAACTAAGCATTTGAATCCTTACAGATGCACATACACCACTGAC
The DNA here is from genome assembly GCA_034769265.1 of Remorina albescens. Classification (NCBI taxonomy): domain Eukaryota; kingdom Metazoa; phylum Chordata; class Actinopteri; order Carangiformes; family Echeneidae; genus Remorina; species Remorina albescens. Next base: position 4,481,589 of record CM068479.1, read on the forward strand.
ACCACACAGAACTTAAATTGCTCACATTTCAACCCTGGATGTTCAAGGTTAGAGGTAAAATCTAAAGTACAGCTTGTCTGTAAATGGACAGTTCAGTGGGAGGGGTAAAAGTAAGACCAACTTTTCTATCCTTGTCCGCAAACTCAACACCCAGCGAGTCCATGGCTCGGAGGATGGCTGCCAAGCTCTGGATGGTGTTGCTGTAGACCACAGGCTTATACTGCTTCACGTCATCCCCAGAAAAGCCATCTTCATGGATAATCCTGCATGAGCACATAGATATTAGCACGGAGACTCAAGCATGGGCCAAACAGAAAAAGTCACATATGTCCATGTATCCCTGCAGACCCAAACAATTCTTTTCACAATAAAAGCTGCATGCATTTTAACAGATGATTGAGCTTTCTGTGTGTGTGTGTCTGCCTTCTTGGCATCAAACCCAACACACACATCTTTTAGTGCTCTCTCCCTCCTTCCTGCCATCTCTACCTAAAACGTATCTTAAAGTGTGTTAGGGTGTAATGGGACAGAAATTGATCACAACCTCAGTCTGTGATTTGTACTTACACAGTAATGTGATATTTAAGCCATTTATAATTAATGATGGCCAATGGAGTGGAACCAGAGAGAGCACTAATCAATCACACTACACAGGACTCTGCTGTTACACTTAGTACAGCACAGTGAAACTCCTTATAATCTAGTCAAGTTAGTTACCAACTAGGAAACGCTCACACTGACCTTGATGAGGAAAATTAATCAGGGCTGCTGGTTTTTATCAATATTAATGGTGGCATGCTGACATGAATGCAGTTGATGTTGAGCCGGCTGCCCAAATCAAAGACTTCACCCTCTAATTCCACTAAAATACTTAAAATGTTTTGCATTGTTGACCTAACAATCAAAATATATTCAGTTTACTGTCATATGCTACCATGAAGAATGGTATCTTCATATTTAAGAAGAAGGAGCCAAGAAATGTTTTCACTAAAACACATTTAATTAATTTTCTATCAATCAACTAATCAGTGAGTATTTTTTCATTCATTCGTTCATTCATCTTCAACCGCTTATCCGTTTCTGGGTCGCTGGGGTGCTGGAGCCAATCCCAGCAGACACTGGGTGAGGGCGGGGTACACCCTGGACAGGTCGCCAATCCATTGCAGGGCCAACACACAGAGACAGACAGAGACCAAAAACCACTCACACTCACACTCAGACCTACGGACAATTTAGAGTCACCAATTAACCCAAACATGATGTCTTTGGCCCCGTGACCCGGAAACAGAAAAGCAGTAGAAGATGGATGGATGGCTGGATGATGTCTTTGGATAGTGGGAGGAAACTGGAGTACCCGGAGGAAACCCACGCAGGCACGGGGAGAACATGCAAACTCCACACAGAAAGGCCCCAGGCCCAGGAACCAAACCCGTGGCCTTCTTATTGTGGGGTGTCATCTTTCATAACTGTGAAAAATGTTTACAACAGGATGTTTGAGGTTTGCCACCTCCTCTGAACATTTTCCTTGGGGAACCCCTGCCAGAGGAGGTAATTGTTAATTATTTGTCCTCTCAGGGTCAGTGTAAAGTGAATGTAATCAGGGACAGTGAGGTAAGCCTCACAAGACAAAGACAGAAGTTAAGATTAACGTACAGTCAGAGCTGAAACTAATTGATGCATTCTTTATGGATGAATCTGATTATTTTCTCAATTGTTTTTTCTGGGAAAACATTTTCAGATTGCCTGATTTGTCTAAGCAACAATCCAACAACTAAAAGTTATTCAAGACAACATCATAATGGACAAGAAGAAGTAGTAAATATTCACATTCAACTATGTCAGAAGCTGTGAATAATTACTTTTGCTTATTAAATGGCTTAAACGATTCATAGAGGAATGAAATTTTTTCAAATAAATTTTTAATTGCATGGACTCATCATTCAGGCTCTATGGTACAATATGTGCAGTTGATGAAAGCTTCACTGATCAATCACAGAGGCTGAAGTGTAAAAATAGATGCCCAGACATTTTTGCAGCTGCAACTGACGAGCATGGTAGGTACAACATCTTCCATCAACCAAGTTAGCCCCTGTTTAATTCATATTATCCATCTTCTCCAGTGTGATACTCTCTTAGTATTATTGGCTAAATTTCCCTGACAGTTTCTTTTTTTAAATTGTTCTCTCTCCTCCCTCTCCTTTTCATATCCACAATGCAGTAAATCAGGTGTAGTTTCACTCTAGTTGTAGCTTTCAACCTCATTTCTCTAATAATCAAAGAATCTTTTGGCTAGCATTTGATGAAGATGATGATGATGATATTGATGAGTTGACAAAACACAGCCAAGTTTATGACCCGTCTTGTGTAGTAAAATGCATCCATACGTTTCTTGCTCTGGCTAAAACAAACTGTGAAGAGTGTTTGTAAACACTATTTAGCCTTTCTGCCTTGACTTCAGGGCAAAGCAGTGAGTTATGGGCGACCAGAGACCACAGGGGAGGGTAATGAGGTGAAGGGAAGAGGAGGAGGCAGCAGGGCGCAGTCAGTGCAGTGCAGACTGGGATGTACTTAGCAGGATACAGGCAGAGGGAGACAGTGCTGCCCAGAGAGACTGGGAGAGATGTTTCCCAGGACAAAACATAAAATGGACCAAGCTTTTTTCTGACTGAAACATCTAGAAACTTAACTAAGAGATTTAGAGAAAACAACGGCAGTGATTTAAAACATCAAAGAGTGATTTAGCTTAGACAAGGAAAGGTTTAGATGCGGTTTTAGAAGCCATATTTCTGTGTAAATCCGCTTTATAGGCAAAGTACTCCTGGCGATATCGGGCACTTAAAGCCATTAAGATTAAAAGCAGAGGTATTCACTAATGGAGCTGTAGTGACCTCACTGTAATTCACACAAACACACACACACACACACATACAGAGAAAGACAGAGAGAGAGAGAGGGAGAGAGAGGAAGAGAGAGAGAGAGAGAGATGGAGAGGAACAACACCCACATATTCCCAGTCGCACACTCCCTGTAGTCAAGTAAAACGCTCGTTAACTACATTTCAGCACCCCGGCAGTGAACAGCACCCTGGGACGCACCAGTGGGGCCTCCGCAGCTTCCCTGTCTGTCCGCATGAGGGGCCCGAGTCACCGGCACTCCTCCGGGCTATGGCCTCTCGAAACATGGCGGCTCAACCTGCCCTAGCACTGATAAGGGAGGCGCAATCTGGGGCCTGAGTAGAACGGGGTTAAAATGAACGAAAAAAAAGGGGTGGGGGAAACACTCACTTCATTTGTTTGACGATGGTGCTTTTGCCGGACTCTCCGCCGCCTGTGGAGAAACGGAGGGCATAATGAGAGCCGGCAGTGAAATCAGTACCACGGAGAGCAACCTCCGCCCGTGCAGCCCCACCACCAGCAGCGCCGCTCCGCTCCGGCCGCGCCGTGGCGCAGCAGCCCGGCGGTCGCAGCGGCCGCAGCGGCGCTTCTCTTACCGAGCAGGAGCAGTTTGACGTCCTTGGCGGCCACCAGCCCGTCCTCCTTCAGGTTCTTCTCGATGGCCTTGCTCCGGTCCAGAGCCGCGCGCTCCTCGGCGCTCAGCGTACATCCCATGTTTCCAGGCGAATGAACAATCCCGTCGTCGCTCAGGTCCTCCCTATCCGCCCTGTCCGCCCTGTCCCGCTCACCGACTCTCAATCAGCACGATGTGTGTCACTCGCTGCTGCGCGGTCTGCTACAGCATTAGGCCCGGATTGAGGGCAGAACAGAGCCGGGATCCACAGACGCTGTTTTCTCCGTGACTGAGTGCGTCTCTCTCCGTCCCCTCTCTCAGAGGGGGTTGGGGGGTGGGGTCGTTGTGCTCGAGCCTACGGGGTTGGGGTTGTTGTTAGGTGGGGAGGGGGTCTCTCTCTCTCTCTCTCTCTCCCTCTCTCTCTCTCTCTCGCTCTCTACAGGGCAGCGCTGATGATGATGACAACGAGCTAGAGCGATTTCATCGGATGCGTTCGCGGAGGCAGGCAGGCAGGAGGGGCGCGAGAGCACGAGGAGGGAGCGAGGCTGTCCCCGCGAGACTCACCTACCGCAGACAATCTGGCTGACGTCAGAGCGGCCGAGGTTTAATCACGGCCTGTGAAAGATTACTCACATCGGAGCGGCTTCAGATGGGAGATGTCCTCCTGTCTCCTGTCTCCAAGTGTCCTCCTCCCCGGAAGAGACACCGACCTGCAGCCGGGTCGGCTATAATCTGGGGGCTTGCAGTAACTAACTCTGGAATAAATATATTCGAACAAAGAGCCAAATGTCTCTGAGCTCATGTCAAACATCACATTTCATCATGGCTGACAACCAAAAAAATACTGTAAAGTACACCAGATTTTTATTTTAAGTGTACTTCTCTTTTGCACAATATTTTTTACTAGCTACCTGTTTTATTTATTTGATTTATTTTATTTGACTCTACTTCAGTACCCACACTTCTATTAGGCTGAATATTTATGTTATTCTACTTTGTACTCCACTACAGGCAGAGGGAGATCAAACTCCATTTTTATTTGACAAATATATTTAGTAGTTTTCAGTTAAAATTCTACATTATAACATCCTCACTTCACCTTTTGTCTAGTTGGAGCCACCTACCATGTTTCTTAAGAGTTGTTAGCATCCATTTCCTCTCTGTACATCTCATGTGGTTCCCTTGTAATATTTCTTCAAGGCATAAGTAAGTGAATAATGACTCAATATTTCCTTTATAGTAAAAATTCGTTCAAAAATCGTTAACCAGATCTGTGCATCACAGCTTTATTATTTTTTCATCTTCCATTCCAAATCATCCCTAATTTATCTACTGACCCAATCCTGGGAATCGCTGGACTAAACTACAGAGAGCAGTTTAAATAAGCATCACCTCATGCAATTACAGTAGTGAAATGCTACTTACACACTAATGCTTCAGTATGTAATTCAAATTAGTGTTTAGACCATTTACTTAAGTTGAACTAAAATAGCCTTTGCTGCACTGTCTGGTATAAATATTTTTGTTGCCATAAAAAAGACAAAACAAAAAAACATGAGGCATGTACTTTTTGAAAAAAACGGAAACAAAAACAGCCACCACCTCAGGTCCTGCAGTGGTAGTTAAAGCCCTATTTCCAGCTGATGTAAAGTGAAACGTATGGGTTTACAACAACTTCTGAAACTGTATGTCTACGCTGGGGCTTTAAATAAAACCATATATGAGAAATAAGTGTTTGTGTACGATAAAAGCTTCTAATCCACACATTACATCTGGATGGACAGTCAAGTAGAGTAAAAAGGAGTTGACCTTTAACAGTAGACCTTGAATGAAACCAGTACAGTCGATCCATCATCAAATTCCGTTTGACAACCAGGCCAAGATAAAACCCTGACATACACACACACACACACACACACACCTGCTCAAGTCTCCAGCTTTATACCTCCAAAAACATGGCACAGGCAGGCAGGCAGGCAGGCAGGCAGGCGTGCGCGCACACACACACACATCAATAATCAGTAGTTAAATCATATGAGGGGGTGCATGTGTAAGTGAGTGACAGGGAGAGGTGTTAGGCAAGGAGGATTAACACTATATTACACCTGAGGGAATTTGGACAAAATGATGTTTTCATTTTAATTACACTAATGCATCAAATACAAACTGAAGACTTTTTTTTAAACAACCATTTAATTTGTATGCACCCATTTTGTAGAAAAAACACAATACCCTTCAGTTATTCACTCATTAGTAACAAGACCCAAACAGTTCCATCTGTAAATTGACTTATGAAGCAGAAAGAAGAGGGACATGATTTAAAAAAAAAGTTTCAACAGTGCTTTAAACTGAGGACAGCGTCTCTTCAACAGTGATGACAAATCATTTCATCTTAATTAAAACAATAACCAAATCAATAATACGAGTAATTAAAAAGCTAATCAAGATATGAATCACTAAATTCTCAGAGATTTTGGCATATATTCACACAACCAACACACACACACACACACACACACACGCACACAACACACACACACACAGAAGAATTTAATGTGAGGATGACATATGTATAAAAGCAAGCAGGACAAAGTCAACCTCTCCTCATGTAGGGAGGACCTGTCCCCCTCAGTTTTCACGACTTGTACAGGAAAAACAGAAGCACAGTTACATTACTCTCGTGGCTGTATGTCCAGAATATTTTCAGCTAGGCTGGTGAGTTTGCAGTCCTCCAGTGCTTTGACCAGCCGGCTCAGCTTGGCCTCTCTCCCCTCTGCCTGGATGAAACGGCTGAGCAGCTGATAGGCTTGCTCATACAGCCCTTCTCTCTCATACTCGTAGGCCAGGTTGTCTATGGCCGGACCCTTCAGAGCCCGGCAGGTCTTCCCCAGGGCCCTCCCTACATGTTTCCACTGACGGCCCACTCCGTTAGAAAAGCTCTGAACATCTGTCTGAGTCAGCATTCGGTCCTCTGCCGGGCCAAAGGATAAAGAAAAAACACTACTGTTAACAGCTTTAATTGTGATTAAATAAAGTCGGATTTATAAATAAACGGTAAACATTTCTGAGAAGGACACTAACAGATTTTACCCACTAGGCCTTTAACAGTATCAACTTTTTCCCCCATTGACAAAACATTAAAGCAGAGTAGATTTTTTTCATTTGGTCACTTGGGGACAGTGAAACCAACACAAGACTGTTACTGTTATCACACCATAATGTACCTAATTCACACATCCTGCAGATACATTATCTGCAGGCGCTTAGCACATCCCATAGGCTGACCATCGGTTTATAAAAGTTTAGATTAGAGTCACCTGAAAACAGCACTGAATTCATATGCAATCAAAAAATCTAATAAAGAGCAGTCAGTCAGTTAAATGTTGCTAAAGGGAACTTCTCAAATGAAAAAGGCTGTTTTTTGACTGCAGACCAACAAATCATTCACTTGAAACCAAATATTCATTATTAGGGACCAGATATTAAAACCTTATGTCATGATGTTTTAGAGTAAGGCTGGAGGTGGCACTATATGTGTAGTAATGTTCTAAAAAATACTTCTATTTTAGAGCGTAAACAATCGCAATGGCATTACAGGTCGGCAGGAGAGTTTATGAATCTGATATGAATGTATCCTTTGACAAGTGAAGGATACACCACACAAGACTCATTAGTGAAAACAGTCATTATGACTTACCAAACACTTTATTCTGAAACTTGAAGCAATTGCTGGGAACAGAGGGCTCTTCCTGTGTGATGACAACGGACTGTGCAGCAGGACGAAGGGCCTGACACTGCAGCTGCTGCTCCAGATGATCGATCTCTTCATCCCGCAGGCGCTCCGGCTGATGCGAAATTACAAAGATCGTACAATTAAATGATTGAGACACCACAGGACTAAAGTTTGTGTATTGTTTCATGCTCTTTCCTCTTCTAGTCTTCTCTACTTGAGCTCTTTTTATATTTGTCCTGGGAGGAAGTCTGTTCACACACATTTACTGTGAACATGGAAGATTGTGTTGTAATCCTAAACTACATTATAACCCTTTATATTAATTATATTGTAACTAACTGTAATAATTATAAAAACAATGTCAGACAGATTAAAAGACTTGAAGCAGATAAAAAGAAACAGGAAGAAGACCTGTGAAAGATGGATGTACTGTAGGCAAAGTTCCAGCTTGTCCAGATCATGATCCAGGGTGTTTGTGCTGGCCTTGAGCCGAGTCTCCACCATGAATTCTTGGGGCAGAGCAAGAAGCCTGCAGGCATGTTGGGAGAAACACTGGCATACTGTCCCAGAGCTGTAGCTTTCAAGGAACTGCTGACAAGCTGCCACATCCACAAACTTCACCTCCACCCCCAGGAAGGGATCAGCATCATGGACCTTCAGTATGTCATAACCCCCAAGACCTCCAGCAGAATCTGACCATGGAAAATACTCATTAATGAAAATGACAGGATTTTTTGTAATTAAACTACTTCTTTCTTTTGAAATAGCATTTTGATAGATGTAAACTAATATGCCAGTGTTTACCTGTAAGTGTCAGCTTGATGACTTTGAAAACAATGAACTTTCTCTGTTGATCTTTGTAGAGAGAGATCAGATTCACACTGGAGCAGAGAGATTGCAAAAACATCACTGCACACCCAGTCCATGGCCCACGATCCACAGTCTTGTCTGCCATTCTCTGAAGACAAATTGAAACATATGTGAGTTTGTTTTACAGGTGGTGGACAGACAATAGCGAAGCATTGTGTGTGTAATGTGCAGACAAAATGCTTAGAGTGATAAGTTGAAGCTTTTTAGTTTGTTTAATGTTCAGTGTCACCAGCTGTGGGCCTATCTTTGGTTACTTGACATTCATTTCTCCTGGTTAAAGAGTTAAGACCATGAGGAGTTTGACAAGCAATCAAAAAGCCTCATGGGACACTGTGACTTCTAAAGGTCAATGTGGAGGTGGGCGTGGTTTGGGCTCCGACGGTAGGAGGGGGAGACAGGGCAGGGCCGGCTCCGCAGGACCAGCGCCAGGTAAGTGATTAAGGCCAGCTGTACTGAGGAGTACTAATGGGGCTCTTTTTACCTGCAGTAGGAGAACAAGGAGGAGGGAGGAAGTAAAGACTACGAGACGTACATGAGAGACGGATATAAAGAAAAGATAACAAAATAAAAAGGTCTTGCTGACATCTTAGTGGTGGTGTAGTCATTGCTGGGGGAGAACCTGGGTGGCTTGCGGCCACATTGGCACCTGAACAGGGACTCATAGCCCCAGCATGATGACGGACCAGCAGCACCTCCAGCCGGTGACGGCCTTGGCCCAAATGCTGGCCGAGATCGCCACCATGCAGCGGGAGCAGGCGGCTGTCAACAGACAACACCTGGACGTCCTCCATGCCCAGGCAGAGAGACAAACGGCCCTGCTGGAGAGATTCACCGCGCAGGCAGAGACAGCAAGGCCAGCTTCCCCATCTCTGCTCTCGGGGATCACCATGCAGCGGATGACGGCGGCGGACAATCCACAATCCTTCTTGGAGGCATTTGAGGCGACGGCGGTGGCATGCGGGTGGCCAGCCGGGGAGTGGGCTGCGCGGCTGCTCCCGCTGCTGTCGGGAGAGGCGCAGACAGCAGCGCTCGGCTTGCTTGCATCCTCACGGGGGAGGTTCGAGGACATCCGGCGGGCTGTCTTCGACCGCACGGGCCAGTCACGGGAGGACCACAGGAGGCGGTTCCGCTCTACCCGACTGGGGCCAGCCGACCGCCCCTTCGTATATGCCCAACAGCTGAGGGACGCCGCCTCCAGGTGGCTGCAGGTGGGGGAGTCCCCAGACGAGGGGCGGATCCTCGACCAGGTGGTGCTGGAACAGTTCGTGGATGGCCTCCCCGGTGGAACCTCCGAGTGGGTCCGATGCCACCGCCCCAAGGACCTGGCGGCCGCGGTCACCCTGGTGGAGGATCACCTGGCAGTCCATGGCCGCGGCGCGGAGGGACAGCCACGGGGAATCGGCCTGCCGACTCCGGCACCACGCAGGAGGGTGGGGCTTCCACTCCCACCCTCTCCTCAACCCCGATCTACCCCTCTGTCCCTCTCTCCTCCACCTCAGAGTACAGCCACTACGGGCGCTGCTCCTGACCCACAGGGGGTTCCTCAAGCGCCAGGGCAGGGCTGCTGGAGGTGCGGCCAACCCGGACACGTCCGCCGGGAGTGCCCCCTCATGGAGGTCGGTCAGGTGGTCCGGGTGGCGGGCCCTCCGACTCCCTCCCCCGGTCCAGGAGGAACATACAGTGTTCCGGTAAGGATCCAAGGGGGTGTACATCAGGCAATGCTGGACTCGGGCTGTACGCAGTCCTTAGTTCACCAAAGCTTGATTCGGCCTAGGGCTTTGGTAGAGGCCTCATGGGTGGATATTAAATGTGTACATGGGGACATTCACAGATATCCCATGGTGCCAGTGGAAATCAGGTATAGGGGAAAAAAGCATCGTGTCAAGGCCGCGGTTAGTTCCCACCTGACGCACCCCATAATCTTGGGCACCGATTGGCCTGGGTTCAACCACCTAGTGGGGCAATGTGTGGGGGTGCGTTCACGACCAATAGGGACATGGGATGTGTGTGCGGTGCTCAGTGGCGACGCGAGGTTGTCCGACGCTGCGGATGGGGAGGGGGAGCCGGGGGTGCCTCCTCCGGAGACACATCAGGCTCCCACGTTGTCCTCCATGGAAGATTTTCCACTTGCAATCTCGAGATGATACTCTACGCTTTGCCTTCGACCAAGTGATAAAAATTGATGGTCAGCTGGTGCGCCCTGACGCAGCACAGCCACGTCCCCACTTCGCTTTGATCAGGGACAGACTATACCGGGTGAGTCGTGACACTCAAGCAAATGAAATCGTAACCCAGTTGTTGGTTCCAAAAAGCTGCCGGGAAATGCTTTTCCAGGCGGCTCACTTTAACCCAATGGCTGGTCACATGGGGTTCGAAAAAACACTGAACCGGATAATAACCCGATTCTATTGGCCCGGCATTCGGGGAGACGTACAACGCTGGTGTGCGTCTTGCCCCGAATGTCAACTGGTTAATCAGCCGGCCATTCCCAGAGCACCATTGCGCCCATTGCCACTTATGGAGGTGCCATTTGAGCGGATTGGTATGGACCTCATCAGGCCATTTCACCGGAGTGCACGGGGATATTGTTTTGTGTTAGTGTTGGTGGACTACACAACACGATATCCAGAAGCAGCGCCATTGCGCACCATCTCGGCTAAGAGTGTTGCGCAGGCGCTGTTTCAGGTCATCTCCCGAGTTGGGGTCCCGAAAGAGATTCTGACTGACCAGAGCACCTCATTCATGTCACGTACACTCAAGGAACTATACGAATTAATGGGAATCAAATCTATTCGGACCAGTGTATATCATCCCCAGACGGACGGGCTGGTGGAGCGGCTGAATAGGACTTTGAAATCCATGATCCGTAAGTTCATACACGGGGACGACCGAAATTGGGATAGGTGGCTAGACCCTCTGTTGTTTGCAGTGCGGGAGGTTCCCCAGGCCTCCACGGGATTTTCTCCCTTCGAACTGCTGTTCGGCAGGAAGCCACGAGGGGTGTTGGACCTGCTTAAAGAAACCTGGGAGGATGGTCCAAGCCCCAGTAAAAACGAGGTTCAATATGTCCTGGACCTGAGAGCAAAACTCCACACACTGGGCCAGCTATCACGGGAGAATTTACTCCAGGCCCAGGAACGTCAACAGCGCCTGTACAACAGAGGAGCTAGGTTAAGACAATTCACACCGGGAGACAAAGTGCTTGTATTACTCCCCTCTTCCAGCTCCAAATTACTCGCCAAGTGGCAAGGACCCTTCGTGGTCACACGACGAGTGGGCGACGTTGACTATGAGGTGGTGCGTTCTGACAGGGGCGGGACAACACAAATCTACCACCTCAACCTCCTTAAAGCATGGAGAGAGGCGGTACCTGTTTCTCTGGTAAGCAAGGTATTGGAGAGAGAGGAGTTGGGGCCGGAGGTGCCAAAATCCACCCAGGCAGCCTCGCTCCCTTGTGACAACCTGCTCTCACCGTCCCAGAGAGCAGATGTGGCCCAGTTGCAGATGGGTTTTGCGGATGTGTTCTCCCCTCTGCCAGGGCGCACTAACCTCATACAGCACCATGTCGAGACTCGCCCGGGCGTGACAGTGCGCTCACGGCCCTATCGATTACCTGAACACAAAAGAAAAATGGTGCAGAAGGAATTAAAGGCCATGCTGGAGATGGGGGTAATAAAAGAGTCCCACAGCACCTGGAGTAGCCCCATCGTTCTCGTGCTGAATCACAGTTCGATGCCTACCCAATGCCCCGGGTCGATGAACTCCTGGATCGGCTAGGTACCACTCGTTTTTTCACGACATTGGATTTGACCAAGGGCTACTGGCAGATTCCCTTGTCTCCAGAGTCCAGGGAAAAAACGGCTTTCTCCACTCCGTATGGCTTGTACCAATTCGTGACACTGCCATTCGGATTGTTTGGGGCCCCAGCTACCTTCCAACGCCTCATGGACCGGGTGCTGCGTCCTCACGCTACGTATGCTACCGCCTACCTGGATGACGTTATCATCCACAGCAGCAGCTGGGTGGAGCATATGCGGCGTGTGACAGCGGTGCTAGAGTCACTGAGGCAAGCGGGGCTCACAGCCAATCCGAAGAAGTGCGCAGTTGGACGGAGGGAGGCACGGTATCTGGGGTACCACTTGGGCGGAGGGCAGGTGCGGCCACAAGTAGATAAAACGGCCGTGATTGCAGCCTGCCCGAGGCCCAGGAAGTGAGGCAGTTCTTGGGTCTGGCAGGATACTACCGGAGGTTCATTCCGAACTTTGCGGACCTGGCCGGCCCCTTGACCGACCTCACCCGTAAAGGTGCCTCAGATCCAGTCCAGTGGACGGAGCGGTGCCAGCTGGCGTTTGAGAGGGTAAAACAAACCCTCTGTGGGAAGCCGCTCCTGCACACGCCTAACTTCTCTCTCCCTTTTTCCCTGCAGACAGATGCCTCGAACAGGGGGCTCAGGGCTGTTTTGTCCCAGCTGGTGGAGGGTGTTGACCGACCCGTGCTATACATCAGCCGGAAGCTGTCAGAGAGGGAATCGCGCTACATCACGATAGAGAAGGAGTGCCTGGCAATCCGGTGGGCGGTCGACACCCTGCAGTACTACCTGCTGGGACGCCCATTCACCCTCTGTTCGGACCACGCCCCCCTCCAGTGGCTCCACCGCATGAAGGATGCCAACGCACGGATCACCCGGTGGTATCTGGCTTTACAGCCGTTTAAGTTCGAGGTGATCCACAGGCCGGGGGCGCAGATGGCCGTGGCTGACTTCCTGTCCCGCTCTCAGGAGGGGGGAGGGGAGTTGGTTGGGCCGGTGGGCTCCCCGGCCTGAGTCGGGCGGTGGGGGTATGTGGAGGTGGGCGTGGTTTGGGCTCCGACGGTAGGAGGGAGAGACAGGGCAGGGCCGGCTCCGCAGGACCAGTGCCAGGTAAGTGATTAAGGCCAGCTGTACTGAGGAGTACTAATGGGGCTCTTTTTACCTGCAGTAGGAGAACAAGGAGGAGGGAGGACACTCACCACAGGGGAAGAAGAAGTAAAGACTACGAGACGTACATGAGAGACGGATATAAAGAAAAGATAACAAAATAAAAAGGTCTTGCTGACATGGTGGTGTAGTCATTGCTGGAAGAGAACCTGGGTGGCTTGCGGCCACAGTCAATAAATTACCCTCTTCTCAGCTGTCTAGAGGCTGTTTGATAATGTTGAAAGATAAATCAGGATCATTCCCTTTCCCATTAAATCATTTTTTAAATTCACTGTACTTTTTAGGGTCCTTTCTCTCTTGGCGAGACTAAATAAAAATTTTCCCCATCTATGTCTGTGGATTATCCTTCATCATATGTAAGTAAGTAAGTGTCTCTGTCTGTCTCTGTTTGTTGGCCCTGTGATGGACTGGCAACATATCCAGGCCCAGCCACAGCCCTCGACCAATGTAAGCTGGCATTGGCTCCAGCAGCCCGTTACCCAGAAATGGATGAATGGTAGAAGATGAATAAATGAATGAATCAACGAGATAATATTTCAGGATGGGCTCCGAGGAACCCAAGTAGAGTGGTCCCACCAGGGCACAGAAAGTATTTGATGATTATTTGATTAGTCAATCATCAGACAAATAATTGTCAGCAATTATGATAACTGATTAAGTTATCAAACATTCAGTGGTTCAGCAGGTTTTGGTGTTTTTCTGTTTTCTGTCACCATCAGTTCAATTTGTCTGAACTTGGTTTGTTCGTCGAAGCAAAAGGATACGTTACATGTGGCTTTGTGATATGATATGATCCATAATGATCAACAGATTTATATCTCACCAATAATTAAGACAAATGGTGATAAAAACATCTGTTACACAAGACTGGCCTGTTCATCTCATTGAAATGAAATGAATTGTTAAATATACCAATATAAATATACAACTGAAGCACAAGGAACAATTTCCAGCAACTTCTGACTTAAGTGATGAGGAAAATAAATAGCAGCCAAAAATATATTTATTCCTGGAGTTAAAAACAATGTTTGTCCTAGTGGTCCCTAGTTGTTGTAGCCTCACTCCACCTTATCCTTTTTTACCCCAACCTCCCTTTGAAACCCTCATTACATAAAAACATGTTTAATCTCAGTCCTCCCCTCCCCCAGTCCGGCCCCTAACTACTGTGCTCTGGATGAACCATTGAAGCCTGCTAGGTTTCTCTTGGTGTTGTCTCCACGCACATGATGCATAGTGCTCTGCGAGAAAAGAGCATCCTCTGAGCTGGATTATATGCATGTCCTCATATTTCACTAATACACAGTACGTCTTGTTACTGGGTCTACAGGAATCTCCTCAATTTAGCCAGTATGTAATTATGTGCTATCCTATTTACCGGTACTCTAGAAGTATACTGTGAGATTAATTCACCAGCTGTATTAGGATTAAGTGATCATCGAGAGCTTAAAATATATCATTTTGCTTTTGCTGCCAAAAGACAACCTCTAGTATTCCCTGGACAGCCTGTCTGACAGGGGTGAAAAAAAATTCACACAACAATTTACTTACCTTTAAGTTTGATAACTCGGGATATAAACTAAACAAATAACAGCTAGATAACATCCAAAGTAAACTCAGACACTACCAAATATGATTCATTTGCGGTCTACCACTAACTTTTAATTCAGTCATCAATGTGTGATGTAGCATTTAGTCCAGAAAATTTCGTGTCGGATTCATATCCAACTTGACATGTTCAAACTGTTTATTTTGTCCAACCAGTCCAAAACTCAAAAATAGTGGATTTATAATTACATACAATCAGAGAAAAGAAGAAACTCATCATCCTTTGAATTCCAATAAATTATCGGAATTTTTACTTCAAAAATGACTTAAATATATAAAAAGATGGCACCAAGAGTCAGACTTCTGGGGCCATCTATGTCTACATATACAAAGAAAGAGTTTTTGTCCATACTGTTTACTGTCTGTTTTGTCCATACTGGTTGTTACGGACCCACAAAGAAATATCAGTCTTAAAGCAATAGTGTGATTTGACCAATAGGGCAAAATAACTCTTTGGTTTATAAACCAAAATTTGAGAGGCCAGATAAGTGGCAAGCCATAGATCATGGATCACAAGGAGAAACCTGTATTATGTGCATAGAAGATTGTAGCTTGTTGTAATAACTAAACAGCTTATCAACCAATAAAAAAAAATCTATATTAAAGCTAAATAAACCTTGCAAGGGAGAAATCAGAACCTACAGTTGAAGAGGCTTCAAGAAATACTTCTGAGGCAAATCAAGACAGTATCTCCCACAGTTAATTTCTTATTTCAAATTCTCCATGTATGTTCATAGACACATATTTATAGCAACACCTGACACTAACTCATATTGCTGAAGCTGCAGATTATTGGAAGGATTTTTGACCAGAATGATCTTTTTATCCTGGATCACATTGGGAGACAGTATCTACAAACAATATGAACAAGAGGAACACAAAGTGCATCTTCATGTTTTCAACATAAATTTATAGTTTTAAAACAGAACTTTTTTGAAGGTGATGTTTAAATGATCATAACTTTGGTAGGTATCGTTGTACTTTAAGACCCCTATTTAGCATTTTTGCAGTGTACAAACACTTAATAAATGCTTTCTAATACGCTGTAATGTCATTATGATACAATAACATGTATCAGTGTTTATTAATGTGCAGTATTTATACCATATATATTACTGTTCCTATTGCTAATATTAACTATTGCTTTTTACTAGCACATTTACAAATACTAACTGTGTGTCTCTTCAGTCCTAAATAAACAGATCACATTAGGACATTTCAGGTTAGCTCACGTGGAGTTAGCTACTTAGCTTAACCAGGTGTGCTTTGTTTTCTTTGGTTTGTTTTTAGATATTGATGTCATTACATGACATTGCCTGTGTGTTTTCGACACTGACAGACTGACAGTGAGGAACATGAACACACGGCGAGGCTCAGTGTTTTGTAGCACTGACGGTTCGTGTGGTCAAACCTCATGTAAAGCAGACAGAAGTGCCGTAAAACTTCGGCCAAACAAATGGTCGGAGTGTTTACCGACCAGCACTGAGGAACAACAGCACACCGAGCTGTGGTTGTTGAATCAAACCGTGAAGGAAATCTTAGTTACAGTCGGAAAAAACTTACCTCAAAACTTTATATTGTTCGCCGACTCTTCTTCCTGAGAGATCACACCCACTGACGTAGGAGCACTTCCTGGCCGCCTATTGGCTGAGGATAACCCAAAATGAGTTCTGATTGGTTGAGATAATCAACATGCCGACCGGGGAGCAAATTAAGACAGGAAGGATTTTTTTTTTTTTCTTTGCACTGTACACTTTTTTATGTAGGGCAAATCCTTTTCGTCAATATTTTTTGAAATTTCTTCATTACTAAGGACTGTAGCATTATAATTAAAAGGCTGAAACTGATCAGTGAAGTCACTCAGGTTGAAACACTGATTGATCAAATAAAGCAGGGTTTTTGTTTGTTTTGTTTTTTTTCCCCCAACTTCTGTGGTAGACGTTCAGGCCTAATATTTCTGTGGCTATAAAACTTGTTTTCACTCATGCTAATTAATTCAAATAAGAACACTGCCAACAACCTTCTGCCATTTACCTCCCAAGGAAAACATTTTAAGAAATTTGCAATGAACCAAATAAAGTTGAAGCAAACATCACAGTGAACCAATCACCACTGAGCCACTCTTGGGCCGAAAGATAAAGCATTGACAGTCCATGTGACAACTAATTACCCAAAGTTACATGGAAATTTTCGGTACCAGTGCCTGTAGTCAATTAGTTAATTTACAGAAATTTTTTCAGACTATTTTGATAATTGAAGTAATTATTTAGATAAGATCTTAGCCAAAAATCTGGGAATTTGTTGACTTTAACCTGTCAGATCAAATGATTGTTTTTCTTTGGGTATGAACTGTTGATCAAACACTGTTGCAGTGAAAAGAATTATTAGTTACAATACTAGTAACTGCATTTAATTATGCATTCTTTCTAGGCAATCATTAAGGAATAGCAAATGGTATTTTGCATGACAAAATACCAACATAATTTTGTCTTGAGAGTTATTTTCAAGGGCTGGCCTAAAGCTCATACATTTGAAGTAGAGTCACTGGTCCCTTTTCTCACAAGACAAGACGAAACACTTTCATCGCTGATCATTAATTAATTCATTCATCTTCTACAGTTTGTCTGTGGGTGGCGGGGGCAGCTGGAGCCAATCCCAGCTCACATTGAGCACAGGCAGGGTACACCATGGACCGGTCGCCAGTCCATCACAGGGCCAACACACAGAGATGAACAATCACTCACACTCAGACCTACAGACAATTTAGAGTCCCAAGTTAACCTAAACATGCATGTTTTTGGATGATGGGAGGAAACTCTGTACAGAAAGGCCCCAGGCATGGGAACTGAAGCTGCAACCTTCTTGTTGTGGGGCAACAGTGGTAACCAGTATGCTGCCCTGCTGCCCACCACGGATCATGTTGAGTTCAAATTCTTAGAAGTTGAATTTCTATGTAATTTAATTTTTAAAAATTAAATAAAAAAATCCAGGACATGAATCAGACTGTTTCACTTGTTTGTTTGAGTAAAATGACTGGGGAAGTCTGTCTCACCTTTTGCACACTAGTGTCAACTGCCCTAACAACAGAGACAATTTAAGTCCTTAAAAATATAAAATTTTCTATTAGCATGAAATGAATGCACACTAAACAAGAGAGATATGATCCACCAGAGAAACATAGGACAATTAATTTCATTTAAAGCTAAATTAAGACTAACTTGATCTTTAAAATGTAAACATCACATAAAGAAGATGAAATAAAGATGTCAGGAAACCCATATGACAGATATGTATATTTATTCATAATATACAAAAGAAAAGTCATAAAATGTTCTGCAGGTTGAGCTGCCAGAAGAATCAGAGCAGCTTTTATGGTTGACATGTTTGACGAATTTGAGGGTTTCTTTGTCTCTGTAGATGAGAGCAAGGGAGTTGTCCTCTGGATACACTGTCAAAAGCTAAAAACAAGACAGTGATAAATTGTGTTTCTCACAGATGTAGAACTCCACTTTATACTCTGATTAGTACTCACCTCCTCATCCTCTTCAGTAGCAATATAACATGTGAAGCCCCCATACTCTGATTGCCAGTCTATGAAACAGTTTCACACAACATTGACACTTTGCTCTTGTGTGCATTTGTTTGTGTGTATGTGTGTTGTTGTGCGTGCATGTATTCACCTGCACAGCCAAATGGTAGAACAAGATCTAGGGCATACTCTGCCCGCGCTGCCTCTCCATCATGCAACAGAGTGTAACTGCCGTGAGACCATCGACGTAGTTCGCCACAACATACAGGCATGCTCAGCTCTAAAGAATGCACACAGGTTAAGACATGTGAACACTATGGCTTAAAAAAAAATCTCAGTGAAACAGACCTTTGTCGCTGCTTGCATTTGCTGATGGGGATTCGGTCGAAGACCCTGTGGCTTCTCCATCCCCTGTGTTCTTGTGTTTCTTCTTTTTCCCATCTTCATTCTCTTCGTCGTCATCAGCTGGACACAGAAAGTGCAATCGAAGGCCAGTGAAGTTGGAAAGAAGCAGGAAGAACGCCTCTGATCGAAGCAGCTCCCAGCATACACTCACACACCCAGGCAAAGTGTCCAGAGAAGCCACTTCATAGCACCTGAATGGACAAAGTCAAGTCTTAAAAACAGGCATAAAAATAGACAAAATGTTTATGAGGCACATGAAATGTGAAATATAAGATACCTCTTATCAGGTGGACCTCTCTTCATCCACTGAATCTGAGCATGTCTCAGAGCTTCACTCACCTCCCTAAACTTCTCCTCCTGCAGACAAAAACAAAGGGTCACAAGAACTTGTGGACAAAGTTGACGCAGAGGGAATAAGATCTTACTTTGAGAAACTTTTTGAGCTGAATTTCGGAGCTGTCTTCAAACTCTTCCTGGATCTGCTCTTGATAGGAAATATCCAAATATGCTGGATTAACCCACTCCAGCAGTAGCGTCTCCTGTCACGGACACATAAAACAAACAATCAGCAATGTAAGGCTTTTATCTCAGAATTGGTCTGACATTTTGGAGTACTTTTGACACAAATATTTAAAATTGCACTACATTGATATAAACACTATATCAACTACATATATATATATATACATATATATATACATATATATATATATATATATATATATACATACATGTGTTACCTTAGCCTACGCAAAGCTAGCAGTCTCCCCCCGTTTCCAGCCTTTATGCTAAGCTAACTTACTGCTGGCATCAGCTTCATATTTATCATCGATAATGAGAATGCTATCCATCTTCTCTGCTAAATTTTACAAGAAAGCAAGTGAATGAATATGCTCAAAATGTAAAGCTCTATGCCTACAGAGAGCTAAAATGTCAACAACCCACATCTCGCGGTAAGTGTGGACTTCTTGGGACAGGGGTCTCTGTGTGGCGAGGAGGGCGCTCCAGAGAGGGTCCATGAAACCAGCCACTCAGGGACAGACGACACTTATCCTGTGACAAAACTTCTGACACCTGAAAAACCACAACACGTCCAGATTAACAATTGCAGTTTCTTCTGAGGTATAACAGCGAATTAAATTTTTTCCACAGTGATAGAAGACCTGTTTACCAAGAGCAATTTAAAACAAATGGTAATTTCTTTAGATATTTTCCACAGTTTGGTCACTGTTTTCTGGAACTATAAAACAACCAGTTCAATCAGGTCATATTTACTTATCACTTAACATTCCCTCAGCAGAAAATGGATGGATGGATGCATTAAAAAAATAATTAACCTTTTGTGTGAGGTGAGGGGAAAATAACATTGGGATGATCAAGCCAGGTTTTTCCATCTCTTAATAGGACAATACAGAAAAGGCCTTTGAGTAAACTTAAATCAGTGAGCCTTACGACCTTAAGAGCTGTAGATAGCCTGACTCAAGATTCTTACTTGGTGAAATGACACTGGAGAAACTTCAAAGAGGACGAATGTGTTCCAAGAAGGGACGAGTGACTTCTCTATACTCTGTGGCTGGAAATGATCTGATGACAAAGATGAGAAACATGCAAGTCTCAATGCAAAAATGCACCCACAAACAAACACACACAAACTGGGATACTCACCATCTGTTGTGTAAAGATCTAGGGTTCCTCCATCACTGCTTTGCCATGGAGGCACAAGATACAGAATGAAAGCAACACGTCTTCCCTCTAACTCATCATCATGACACAAAAGAATATCTGTACAAATGACAGGATGTGATATGCTTTAAAAAAAAAGGCAGTAGATTATAATCATCAAAAGAAATAATAAAACCTATTGTGGATGACCTGATGATAAAAGTGCTTTGACACCAAGTTCACCTGTGTGTTCATATCTAGCACAAGAAATATCCACTGTGGGATCCAGTTCAATCCCCAACACCTCACTAAGCCAAGAACGGAAACGGCCAAACAGAGCCGCCCTGAAAACATTGATGGAGAAAAATATATATTGTGAAATATTCAGTGAAATTCTGTATTGTATTATACATAAAGTTGAATCTTTAAAACAGTATTTTCAATTCTTCACCAGACAGACACATTGTTAAGCAGCCCGAAAGCCTTGTGTGACATTTTGTTGTGACATAAATAATAGATGATGACAATAGGAGGCCGTTACTGTGCATTTAATTATTGTGTGAATCCTCCTGGGCTTTATGTCTCCAGCAGGTTTGTTGTCATGCAATCACAAATAAGTAGGAAGAAATTACACATTGCAGTGTCCCCACTGTGACCACAGCTTGTTCTATTCATCATTATACTATATAGATTGTCTGAATTAAGAAAAGGTTTGTACAATCTGATATGTGGGGACTGTGTGAATCTAAAAGGTGTTTACAGGTGCACTTGCTCCATAATTACTAACAGCTTTGTTTTGTTTTCTTTAAAGTCCTCAAGTAGTAATGACTTGTTTGTTACCTTTTTGTTCAGTAACAAATTCAGCAATGTCACTTGACTCAAGATGATCTTTCCTCTCAAAGGAGGGTTTCATTGACTATGTTATGCTCTCAAGTATTAACAGCAGCAGATTAAAGCTTCCATCATGTTTACTGTAAATTACAAAAGTTAATTCAACCCTGAGGTTCATTAACTCCAAATTAAGAAATTATGCTAATAATTACGAGACATCTAAACTCTGGCTCCACCTAGTGAAGCTTATTCATACACCTCAAAAGGTTTCTAAGGATCTGGCTCCTTAATGTAAAAATGTGATGGACTTGCAATTAGAACTGCAGTGACAAAAATTAACTACCTCGCAAATCACCATAGCACCAGCAAATATTCCGTCTACATCTTTCTAAATATCCATGTACTTAATAACTTTAACACAACAACATGGGCTATGTCTCACCTCAGTCCTGTGATGTGTGGCTCTGTTCTCTTCTTCAAGTCATCTGACTGGGAGAGAACATTAACAAGGTAAAGGTGAAACATCTGATAACACAAACCCACTGGAATAAATGAGTGAGAGGACCAGTTTGATGGTCACCTGTTTAAATTTGTAGAGATCGTTTGATTTCTCGTGGAAGTTGAGCCCCAGCAGTTCTCTCTGCAGGTTTTCTACAAAAGTCTCTTTGCTGAGGAAGTTCTTGATAATGCAGTGAGGGAAAGGGTGGCAGTCCAACTCCAGATCCCCTGCACAAAAATATCAGAGGAAAACATGTTCAACTGAGCTCTTTCACACATCACAATGTCTTAACAAAACTAAGTAGCATTAGTTTTTAACCAATAACAATCCTTTGATTTTTTGTTTACTGAATAACTCTGACATACTGACTAATGCGATTCTACAGCTAATCCATAAACTTGTCAGCCAGCAAAAAAAAATGGATACCTCAAACACATAAATAATTGTTTATCAGCCAACATATTCACACTGGTCCGACTGTGATCAGCTCTACTGGCTCAGAGCTGGTACAAAACCAGTCGTTGGTCAAAGTGTGAGAGGAAACTGAAAATCATATGGGGTCACCTTAAAAAATGCTAAGAAAAGTGGATCCCATAAGCAAAACCATGTAGAAAATATCAGAGGTTACAGTACATTTACTGAACAGTAGAAAGGAAAACAGAAGTTAATACTTTCTGGGGGTGAC
Source organism: Remorina albescens (assembly GCA_034769265.1). NCBI lineage: Eukaryota > Metazoa > Chordata > Actinopteri > Carangiformes > Echeneidae > Remorina > Remorina albescens. The sequence continues at coordinate 4,503,890 of CM068479.1, forward strand.
AGTTTCCATATTGCTGTTTGATGGTTAAAAATATCAGAATCAGAAATACTTTATTGATCCTCGGGAAGAAATTGTTTGTATCGCAGGTTCTCCCGACAGAACATTCAGGGCAGAAGTGAGATATGTACATTAAATGTGGAAAAGTAGGGAAATATGTACCTGTGGAAAAACGTATTCTATACTATACTACTATACTAACTATAACATCAATAAATAAAATAAATATAACTACACACAGCCGCCTGTAGAGCAGCAGTGTTTACAGCAGCAAGTGTGTACATCCGAAAGAATAGAAGTATCGCACCGAATCGAAATATTGCACAGTAGAGTGGCAATACGGCACTTTGAGTCCAGTTTGTGTTGAAGAAGACTAAACAGTTTTGTCTGATAATATTTGATTTAATGTGTGTTCATTAAAGAGCAGGGTGCCTTAAGTTTAGTTTACTTGTGTCCAGCCTCACCCAGGCTACAGCGGCTCCTCCGGCTCCACGCCTCCTTCAGCTCACTCTTCACCCGCTCGTCCTCCATGACTGAGCTCAACTCAGCCGTTTCTTCGCGCTTCTTCTGCTTCTTCTTCTTCATGTCAGTTTCCCCGCCCTCGTCCTGTCGTCGCTTGGAAGCCATGGTAGAAATTATTCGATGTTTACACGAGTTTACACCGCTTTAACACCGTTTTAAAGGGCTCTGACAACGTTCAGACAGAAAACATGCATGCGTATGAAACAGCCCAGGTGTCGCGGACAGATGACGTCACGAAAAGTAGTCAAAGTCTGCCCCGAGTACAGACTCTCAGGTAGCTCCGAAAACCTGACAAGACTCGTACTTCAGTTGAAGGAGGTAAAACCGTGATTTACGGGTAAACTTGTTTTTCTTCAGTCACATATTAAAGTTAAATGAACAGATGGGAGAATCAATGCAATCAATGGAACTGGCCAATTTTTGAAGGGTAGATTAGCCCTACAACATTTTTCTCCTTTGTGTGTTTAATCCCTATTCGTTAACTTATTGAGCTCTCAAAAATGTAGGTGATGGGAAGCAAAAAATATGACTTTTGGGATCTATTACTGTTTTTCTTGAAAAGTTGTTTCTTTTTCACATTACAATATTGGCAATATAAGCAACAAAGCCAGTAAATGTTGGTTCTTTGTGCAGTTAAGGCATGGTTAGAATGCTTTGTTCTCATCTGACTTGACCTTACATATGCACATGGTATTATTAAGCATAGTAATGAAGCTTAGTGTGTGCTGGGACAATTGCAGCACCTTACCACCCTGAACAGGATAAGCGGTTTAGAGAAAGGATGGATATTATACCATTCAGGTTACATTCAGAAAGGGAGCAATCACTCAAATTTATTAATGTGAATGAACCTTGTGCCTCAGGGTCAGCACAGTAACACAATTTTACCAAAGCTTTTTCATTCCTCATGTACAGCACAAATAAATAATACATCTTTCTAAAGTTTCCATGAATATTGAATTTTGTGTTGCAGTGAAAAGCGATTACAACTCAGGTCATGTAACCATTGATTAATAGAAGCAATGACCATTGTTCCTATTAAACACCTTAAAATTGCAGTAATAAGTCAGATTCGCAATTTTTTATCTTATCTGTTAACATTTCAGGACCATGAGCTTCAGATTGAGATATTTTAATTTTCACATTCACCTAATTATAACATTTGATCACTGTGACCTCTGCCTGCAAGTATATGCTGCTGTATATATCTTTATTTAGCATTAGTCCTTTATGAGCAATTTTGTGCTTTCCTCTCAAACTATAATTTCATGATATTTAAAACCCCCCATAATGTTTGAATCACTTCCCTGAAGGGTATTTGTGATTATATTTTGAAATTTAGCATGAGTCAGCCACTTTTTGTAAAAACACACACAAAGGACCACTTTATTAAAAAACAAAACCTCACACAATTAGCACTGATACAGGTTAAGACAATAGGAAACTTACACTGTAGTTTGTTTAATCAAACACTGGTCTCCTCTGAGACAACATAAAATCGGATCCTGATCACACTGGAATATGGAACTTGCACACTACAAAAATGAGCAGTTTCTGAAGACAGATTAAAAAAAGAAAAAGAAAAGAAAGGAAAGACACTTGACAATTCATGTTCTTCTAATAACAGTATAAACCCCCTTGTGTATTCTCAATATACCTAACATGACAAGTTTTTCTTTTGTGAATGTTAAGCCAGAAAGTAGTCCTTTTCTCATCTTCAGCCTTAACTTGGACTGCACTCACAGAGACAGCCAGACTCTTGTTAACACGGGTCACGGGTTAGTTGTAGATAAAGTTGAACCTATAAAAAGAAATTATGGTAAGGATTTTTCACAACATCTGTTTAAGAATAACAATTTCCACTGTGACAGCACGGCAAATTTTTAAACTACAATTATAGCCAGTTGGTTGTGTGCCTCAACCAACCAACCAAGAAATATTCTGATAATCTCCTCTTCCTGAATTACGGCATTGATTAATGGCCTGAAGTCTTTTTTACAGAATATTGTGGTGTCACAGTGAATATGACCTTCAACCATTTAGATATAAAATGTCAGAACTTTATCATCTTACCTAACCAGCAATTTTTCTTTAGCTTTGATGGACATACAGAGAATCCAAAAAATAATGCCTATGGCCCAGCTAGTGCAGAAGATTCATCATATCATACAAGATTCTACTTATATTACTTTTACTTTGTTACAATAAAAAAGGTTGCACACCTGAATGTGTAATTGATGCATGGGAGCACAACTGTCATAACATTTTATGTTCATGTGCTGTGGGATCATTTCATGGGCTGGACCTTTTCACTTTTGTTTCAGTCCAATCTTTATCTGCAAATTACTGCACGTATACATCCTTTAATTTTCTGGCCCATAAACAAAGGGTGTGTTGCAGATTCAGTAACTGAATAAATAGCTCCTCTGTGCCGAGCAGGCAGGCATTGTATGTCTCCCTGCTGCCGATATATTACATTTATTTAGGCCGATGATCAAGTGCTGTCACTGCTTTAATTCAAACGAGTGTTACATTGAAACGAATAAAACTGTTTTCAGTTCAATTCAGGCCATTTAGACACTGATCAAAGTCATAAAAAGACTAAACTATACCTGCTCAATAGCTGGGGTAGACTGGAAATGATTGGTCCATATCCAGGAGCGTTGTCATACAGTTCAAACAATGGTGCTGCCACCAGTTTATAATTCTTAGGGACAGCAAACAGCGCTGTAGAAAAATGAATTACAGACTTCAACAAAAGAAGCAATGACAGTTGAAAATTTACTTGTGCGTTCAGTTTACTTTCATTCATATCTGTGCATTCAATTAAATTATTTAACAAGTTATATTCTGATAATACTGACCTTTTTCCTGCAGCTGGACCAGGAACAGCTTCTTATGCTCCTTAGGCTTGGTGATGTGAGCTGGAATATAGGGGTACTGCAAGACAAAAAACTTCAGATTAGTTTACATTAGTATGCACAGCTATATCAGTTGTGTCTGAATGTTCATGACTCAATGAATATGAGGAATTCAACTATGGCTTCAGAGCACATTTTCATATTTCACTCAGGCTTAAAGAAGCAGATGATGGCTGGTGTGTTGAAAAAAGTTTTCTAGGACAGCACACTGTCACACCATTTTCTTTAAGAATTTGACATGAACCTCACATTTATAATTTTGTTACTTAGGCAGCAAGTGTAAGTATAAGTAAGTGTGACCACAATTAAGTCTTAAAAACGTATACAAATTCATATAAATCCCTAACTCAAAGAATTGGACTATACATGAGTTGGTGGACAGACTTTAAACTCCAGAGACTTGTGTGTGTTAGACAGATTCATTTAATGTCTGAGTAGTAATGCTACAGTGCTTTCAGATACAATATGTGAAATATCTGTATGTAAAATAGTCCCTTTATTTAATTAAATCCCCAAATGTGGACTAACCTGTGGAGGCTCAAAGTTGGGGCGCCACCAGTTGCCGATGCAATCGTCAATCACCCAGTCCTGCTTCACACCATCCTGCCGCCCGAGTATCTAATATTCAAACATAAGTTAATACATATAAACTCCACAATCATCGCAGCAAAAGGAAGCCACGAATGTCCAGTGAGATAACTACCTCTGTCATCAGGCGTTTCAAACCCTCCACTTCATCTTCTCCGGGACTAAGCTCTCCTCCGGGCCTGCAAGAGAGCAGCAGACTGTCAGACCTACGTCCCACCTAAAACCACTTGTGCTGATTAATACAAGAGTCTCTGGACACCAGCTACTCACAATTTAAAGAAAGTGGTGCCCAGCTGCAGGAGTAAGACATGTGGCAGTCTGTGTTCATGGACAATGAGGACACCTTCCACTGTCCTCCGCATTCCCATTTTATCAAACTCCTCCCGCATCCGTTGGAACCGGGCGGCTACTGAACTGTCCTTCTCATAAAGAGGCTCCTTGGTGCCGAATGTGTAGTTGGTTAGAGGGTATCTGAAGCAGAAACAAATATGAACAGTCACTTGGCAAAAATTGTGAAAAGGGGGAATAATACATAATTGCAAATGAAAATTATTTTCACCATTAGTCGATTTTTTTTACCTCACGCAATTGCGAGTAATCAGTAACAATGTGGAGTAATGATGGAAAGCTTTCTGTATTATTGACAAAGGAACGTTCTCGCCATTTTCAATCAGAAACAATTAACTAATTGAGCTAATAGGACAGTTTGTATTTCCTTTCTATGGTTCGTGGGTGGTGTAGGTTGATGATCGGGCACACGTAGATAGCATGCTTTACGGATCACATTTTCTGCAGCGCAGGAACTCACAGGTTAATGGTCCTCTCCAGGGTGAGCGGTTTAGCGGGCCCGCTGATGTATTTGTTCCCGAACTGAGCGGCTCCACCGCGCGGCCAGCCGGTGGACGGGCGACTCGGAGGCACCACCGACATGTCTAACGGGAGCACGACGACACTGAACCGGCCGGGAAAGGTGCTTCAGAGGGTGGTGGGTTTATAACTCGCTGGATGTTCGAAGAAAGGGGGCCAACAAAACCCTCGGTGATTCGGCGGACAGTTCACAACAGCTTCTGTTCCGTCTCCGTCCGTTCCCCTCGGTCGGTGCTCCTCTTCCGGGTGAAGGGTATTTCGGGAAATGTTCCCACTGGGTGCAGCGACACCTGCTGGTTCGGATGAGGAAAGAAATACTGAACACATTTAAGTAAGCAACAAAAAATACACACACTGACGGTGTTTTCTGCTTTGTTCCTGCAAGATCTCTAAGTGATAGTCTCACTGAAATGTACTTTCTATATTTTATATTATATTTATATTTATATTATAGTATATATACATATTATATTTATATTTTTATACTTTTATACTCTTTTTATATATATTATATTTATTAAGCTAAACCGGGACCTGAGTCCAAATTTCGCACCATAAGCATGTAAATTTGAGCTGGTATGACAATAAAGTTCCTTGAATCCTTGAAAACAACTCCACAAATAAGTGATTTGAAGCTTTTTTCTGGACTGCAGACTATAGTATGTGAACACATCCACATAAAGAAAAAAGCTTTAATTTAGTGAATTTTACTTCTATGTTGTATGTACAGCAATTCCCTATAAAATAATGTTTTCTGTAGTTCCCTTCCTGCAGACATTTTATTGTTACCAGCTTGAATACCTAATGTATTAAACACAGGTTTTTGTCACCATTAGCTGTTACTTAAGTATTTAGAGGTAGTGTTGTTATAAATTTCACTCTAATAGACATTTGTATCAAATTTTGTGAATGAGGTCCCAAAATATTTTCTCCAATTTGCGACAAGGGAAACATGTATTGTTCCTGTAGGTATGATAAGCATTGACAACATTTCCCAGCTGTGCAAAGAAGATGGAACCCAATGAGTGATTTGGTTCACTGAATAAATCAATGAAAAAAGGGAACACTTTCACAATATTTTGTTGTAGGAAGGATATTTTATATTTATGGTTCCTACTTGTAATTATCTACTAGCCTGAGTTTGTACATTTTCAACCTTGATGCTGAGAGCTTTCAACAACATTGGTCTCTCTCAGTACATTGAGTTGTCCAATTATTCTATTCAAATTGGACACTATCTTAAACCAAAAATATCAGAACAGCTATAATGCCAAATGGGTTATCTCTATGACAACCAAAGTACAAAACATATTAAGTAACAATGAATAACACATCCAAAAAAGAGGGAAAGACTCGGGTCAATTCAATAGTCCAGATATTTAATAGTCATATCTATGTCTTTTGTCCATCTATTGTAAACATGGTGTAATTTACCACAGTAGTTTTTTTATGGTACATAATCATACGTGCAATGCAAAAAAGTCAAACATAAGTAAAAAAAAAAAAAAAAAAAACCACAGACACTGCTGGATTTGTTGATTACATCACACCAAGGGGATCTCAGTTCTTTGGTCCAGTGGCCCACATTTTGTGGTGTGCTGCTGTAATGTGGTTGTCCCTGTAGGAAGTGTCATGGATTGTTCCCCCTTTCCCCTTTACTGTGGCCTCTCCTGCCCCTGTCACAGTAGTTGGTCCCGTATTAGTGTTTATTTAAATTCTCTTCTCACTTCTCACTCACTGACTTATTTTCTTGTTTTTGACCCTCTACCATGCCTTCATTGCTGTATTACTCATTCTCTTTCCCTGATGGTAATTCTTCCTTTGTGTCTTCTTCGGCGTTCACACTTTCTTCCTGCACTTCTATTTTTGTTTCTTTGCTGCAAACCATCATTGGTTTTTCAGTCTCACTCCTCTTCCCACCATCGACAAAACTCTTCTTTTTACCTATCTCAGTTTGCTTGCTGTTTTGAACCATCTCAAGCTCATCGTCTGCTGCTGGGAGGGGAAAATGACAAAACCATTCAACACCCATGCCTTTCAAATACATCCACATTCCTGTTGAAGCAGAGAAATACACGACTGTATGTATATGAATGAAATACAGACTTACCTGTGGCCTTTTCTGCAGGCTCTGTACTGGATCTTTCTTCAAAAGATGTCTGTAAATTATTATCTTGGCCTGGGCTTTCATTGGACTGTGTTGAATTAGTCAAATGGGAAGTAGTAGTGTTATCAGTAGCATGGATGCCAGTAGGGGTTGGGAGAGAGGTGCTGATATTGTCAGGTTCTGAGTTAATCGATAATGTGGAGCTAACTGCAGCTGTCATTGCTGAACTGGTGGTGGAAGTGGTATCTGCACAGTTTAAACTGTTGGCTGTGGAAGTGGTGCCTGTAGGAGCTGTTTCACTGGAAGAAGTGGAGGGAACACACAGATCAACTGGGTTAGAGGTGGCTGTGTGAGTAATGGTGGAAACAGAAACAGAGTTTATGAAGGCTATAGATGTTGCAGTTGTAGTAGTGGTAGTGGTGGCAGACATGGAGGTGGAGCTGGTGGGAGAAAGGGTAGCAGAGATCAGAGAGGAGGAAGTGGTAATGTGCGTGTCTAATAAAACCGTAGCTGTAATGTTATCACTTAAATTAGATGGTAATGATGTAGTTTCAGTGACCGAGGAAACTAAAGTTGAATAGCTAGTGGAGCTGACAGACGTGGAATCATCACTACCTTGAGTAATTGAATTGGGAGTGGTGCACAAACCTGACAACATATTTGATATGCTGGTGCAGGTTGTACAAGCTGTGGTGACAGAAAGAGCTATATTACCACCAGCAGGAGGAGTGACATCAACCGAGAGAATACCATCTGTCTCTGGCAAAGTCAATTTAGTTGACAGATTTGTTGATGTTGTGAAAACCTTGCTTTCATTGCTGGGAGCAGAAACAGTTTCTGAGGTGTTAATGGAAGGCTTAACTATTGTAGTTGAGTTGGAAGTGACAGAGGGGGTCAGAGTAATGGACTCAAAGGAAGTGGAAGTAATGGAGACAGTGGTGGGGGGCTCCAGGGGTGTAGTGCCGCTTGTAAGTGTTGTTTGCAAGGTAGCGGTTGTTAGTTCAGTAGTAGTTGTACTAGCCTCAAGGACAGAGGCTTTGCTGTCAAGCTCTATAACATTCGTGGGTGTTGTAGCTACTGCAGTAGGTTTAACAGAGTCAGTGCATATATCTGTATCAGAGAGAGTTACAGTACTTGAAGGAGAAATTTTTAGACTGGCTGAGTCAGGGATTGAATTTGAGATTGTCAGTACAGTTTCCATGGTGGTAGCAGTGAGGGTAGAAGCTACAGGAGGAGATGTAGCTGCAGCTGGACTGAGTGTAGTGGGTTTGTTTGTCTCGCCTTCCTGTATTTCGGCAAGCTCATTTTCAGGTGTGTTGCGGCCAGATGTTGTGGGGGGTGGAGCTGGCTTGATAACTGGCTTTGGAAGCAAAGCAGGTTTCCCAGCTGACTCATGTGCTGACACACTTGGTCGAATTTGGTGCCTTGTATCTAAGAAAAAAAATAAAGAATGATTTTCTCTTTTCATCATATGCTGTACCTACAACAGAAGGATTGAGTGTTTTGTGTTTGTGTCTGCACTTTACCCGATGAAGCTGACATTGTTCGAGGTTTTGAGAAAGTAGGAGGTGGCTCGGGTTTACTGTCGATGATAGTACCTGAGACACAAAGATAATTTACATCATATTTTAGAACATTAGTCTCGAGCTTCAATAGAAAACATTAAAATATGCATATGTGTTCAATAAGAACAGTCTCAGAGATTAAATCTTTTTATAAAGGAGAAATTATCCATGTAAAAAAAAAGTCTCTCATTTTGTTACAAATCTCTATAATTCAAAGATTCATTTCACTTCATTAACACTGAGTTGAAGAAGAGAAGACTCTGATCATATTAAATGGATAAAGGGATATACCTTCAGATTCCGCTTTCTTCATCTCTCCCTCCTGATTCTACAATTACAAAAGAGGTAATCAACTCTTATAATGACTCCAACACTATGTAGAGCCTGCATTGAGATACACATATTCCCATACCTGCATCTCTCCTTGCGGTTGTTTAGAAACACCAATACGTTGGAGCATGAGATGGAGTTTCTGTTCAAAGCTATGTTGGCCTTCAAATTGTTTCTGAAATCAGCAATAGCAGAACAATGAATCCTTTCCAAAACATGTCTATTAATCTAAATCCATACATATTTTAAGGCCAACTAACTAACCTTTGCAGTATTTCTGGCATTAGTAGTCCCTGCTGCTGCTGATCCAGACAGCAAAATGAGAGACTGGGACTTCCCCTCTCTTAGAGCTCGGCGGGGAGGCACTGCTTCACCCCTCAGTGCTGGAGCACAAGATGCAGGTGTCTCCTGAGCAGCTGAATCTCCAGTAACAACACTGGAATATTCTTTTGCTTTTTCCTTGTCATTTTCCCTGTCTGGTTCCTTTACTCTGTCTTTATCTTTTTCTTTCTCAGCTCTGGCAACCTCCCTGAGAGGGCGAATGAGATCAGCAATGGAGCCCTTTTTGGGACGCCCCTCATGGCTTGTCTCTGATTTCAAGCCTCGTCTTTTTTTGAGCGTGAAGAAATCACCAAGCTTCCTCCTGAGAGTTTTTGTTGGGGGTGGACAAGGGACAGAGCTGGCAGGAGCCACTTCATGTACTGTGATAGACTCCTCATCTTGCTTTTTCCTAAAAGATAATCATACATATAAACTAGGAACATTTAGTTGTACAGTGCATTACTGTTTACGCTGTTGGAATTTATATTAGCTAAATATCAAATAACTATAAAGAAGACTTAATTTGGCAGCAGAGATACTCACAGTGGATCAGTAGGAAGTACTCTTTTAGTAAAGAACTCTTCCACTCCTTCATCCACTCGGCCCATGAGCTCAAGGACTTCATTTTCACTCTCAATTATTGTCTCCTGATTACCACGCACATGCAGAAAACACAGATTTTTTAAATCAAAGATCAAATAAACTGTTGAAAAGCAACTTCCATTGCAAATAACTTTTTATTACATAAGCCTCAAAACCCACACGTTCTGGCATTAGTGTTCCTTCTGCCTCTATAGGTGTATTTTGGTTTGAATCGCTCATCCAGTTATGCTACAAACCACCCTCCAGGGAGTCAGTTGCTCAGTAACATGCAATGGAGGGGCGTCACTGTCTTGTGCATGTAGAGTGGGACCAGGATAATTCATTTAGCCAATGTAGGTAATGTGATATCAAAATTGCAGCTATACAGAGTTGCATCATCCTGATCATATTAACATCTGTACCCACAAGTAGCAATAAAAGCCAGACTGCAGAACACAAAATTAGCAGAAATCACCGTTATATGATATCCTGTCAGGGAGAATAGCTTGAATTTTGGCTCCCTGGCCATTTGTCTCCAAGGGAGTGACTATATGTCCCCAGCCTAACAGCTCCGTGACAACAACATCAGCACAAGGGAAAATGGAGATGATCAGTCTACATTTTGATGTATGGCTATGAAAAAATAAAAAATAAAACAGCACTAGCTTTTGTCAGTGAGATCAAGAGAAGACATTTAAAGAACACTGCCACCCTCTCTCATCAGTCATCATGCTTTTTCAAACAGAATATACCGAGTGCGGTTTCTTCAAATAGCCGGTGACCGTTACAATAGGACTGCCTTATTCAAGCAGGGACCAGGCATCATCTTCCCTTCCCTCTGCCTCTCCCCTCTGTACCCTTTTCCATCTCTCCTCTGTCACTCCCTTCCCCAGCCTTTCCTTGGGATGCATTTTTTCCCAAAAAACCTCTCCGGTGGTCCTTCACAGTACCTGTGGTCTGCTGGGACGGTAGTTCAGTTTTTGTCGGTGAGGTCTCGGTCTGCTCTGGGTGTAGTGCCTGAGCGCTGGTCCGCCCAATGGCAGCTCCATTGGGGAGACACGGCACGCTGTTGCCGTGGAGCTCTGTTGCCGTGGCTCTGTTGCCGAGGCACCGTTGCTAAGAGCACGAGCTCAGAAGTATGTAATGCCTCCACTGAGGAGGGCGGGGCTTGGCCCGGCTAGACTGACAGATCTGACAGCAGAACCTCGCCTTCCTCCTTCCCCTCCCCTCCAAGAGCAAAACCACCAGAAAAAGATGGTGATAAAAGACGAGAAGCCCGAAAGACAGGAGCATGATGACCACAATGACATTTGTTTTATCCATGCACCTCAGTACATCTTATCACATATGGATGGATTGACTGAGGTGGAAATTGCTGAAGTGAACAAAATGTTCCACTGGTTATGTAACAAATTAATAATTTATTTTATATGCGGTAAAGATGCTCTGAAATACTGTAAATGACAGACTGACCTGGTAGATCTGTTTATTGCTAAATGTGCACATGTACATACAGTACAGTATTTTTTCAAGAATTTTAAAAGAGAGATGTTTGAGCAGTACTAGAAGAAACTGTCCCGAATAGTCCTGAGGAAATTGCTAGAGACATTGATATTAGATCAAAAGTCATAAAATAAGAAACAGACACACACCCACAAACACCAGCTTCTATGTATCTGAGTTACTACTAATTCTCCTGAGGAGGCCAATTTTCATTGGGAAATGTTTTGCCAAGGGTGATTATTTTACATTTAAACAAACCAACACCAGGTCCTGGTCTGAAACACTTTGATATAAATGTATAATTTACATTACCTTTGATGGCAGAATAAAACATCCCTATATCATTTGATATAATTAATTGGTTTGATATCTATTAGTTTGCTATAATCTGAAGTTGCCAAAGAAGCACACCTTCCCTATAGGGATCGTATTTTTTTGTCTTTCTGTTTCTGAAAGTATTCACATATTTCAGGGAAAGGCCATGATGACTGTTTTTTATTTTTCATTTCATCAGCTATTTTTTTGCAGTGATGTCACCATGATAAGTTAAGTTAGACTAATGTGCAGCTTCAACATTAATTAGTGATTTTGCTTGTTAATATTCTTATGTATCCCAATGAGTTTCATTGTGGACCAAGAAGTTGAACTACATTGTATTATACTGAAATGTATTTTGTCCATCAAAACACTGAAAGTTTCAATTATTAGTTTCAACTACTAAATACATGTGCATATGCAGTGGTGCAATGTTTCCTTCTGGGGTTTGGCATTATATAGTACAAACTATCAAGTCCTGAGCAGGGGTGTTGCTAGACATAAAGCCCTACTGGGACACAAAGCCTCCAATCCTCATCTCTTTCTCTTTTATTTTCCTCTTGGAAGTCTGTTACACGGCACCTTGTGTGCAACACAAAGGACTATGCAAACTTCCCTTGCTAATCCCAATATTCCTACAGTGCAGAAAGTAATGCGAAAAGTAAACATTTAGAGATGTTAATCTTTGTGAAAATGTTTATTTACATAACTTGACCAAGTATAACATTTATTCTGATCTTGGAATTCAGAGGGCTTAAATTGAAATTATACTGGGTCAAAGCAGATTTTGCTGCGGAATATGCTCCAGTAAAAGAGGTGTAGTGACACCCATGGTCCTTAGACATGAAGCCTGTACACCAGTGCCTCCCTTAATTAATGAGGCCCGGCCTGCACTTCCAAACTGCATACTGCCCTCCTGTGGTTGGCAGTATGAAAATGTATTAGCTAAATGTAACTTGCACCTTCAGTTAAAATTGGCTGTGCGTTGTTTGGGGTGTGGGACTCACACTCAGACTACAATGAGCTATTCTAGTCACCGGTCTTTAGTCATTCATTGGTAGTTTGTATCGATCTCCCCACCCTGTTTCCACGCCCCCTGCTACATTCAAATCTGGCGCCCATCACCCACAGTCCGCTGGCTCCACTCCCCTCCCCTCCCCCGGGCACTCGGTTCGCGCAGCCGCATTTGCTTCTACGAGCCGCCATTTTGTGTTAGGCCCACTCTTGTAAAGCGGGAGAAAATTTTTAGCCCGGTTCAGAGCACCTACGGCCGACCGCGGCGGGACTGAGGAGACCAGCCGAAGGCGCTTGACTTCCAAGCGAATATAACGAAGGGAAGAAGTTCTCGAAGGTAAGTGAAAGGGCTACTTTACCCCCAAACACGGAAACGTTTTTGTAGGAGCTGTCGCCTGCCTCTAGGTGTCACGGTAGGGCTTACCGGCCAGGCGGCTTGCGGGGGGTGTTTGTCTCCCTCTATCGTTATCCAAAATGCACTAAATCCGTCTATAAACCCACACTCCCTGTATCAGTTGAGTGTTTAAGTGCTTTTGGCCGATATTTGTGGTAATTGAACAGGGATGATTGGATTTTCCAGTGTTTCTGTTTTAAGTTTGTTCAGGCCTGACGTCCATTTTATCGTTCCCTTTGTTTCCTGTTTTCAGACACTCGCGCCTCCCGGGTTAACCAACTAACAAGAGTTTAACTAGTTAACAACATGTAGTTTTTAAACTGATACAGTATCAATATACAAAGTTACAGACTACATGGGACAAAGTGAAAACTAATATAGGCCAACAAGAGACTCGAAGCAGGACCGATTGATCAACTGTGTGAGATTTCTGTTGGCTAACACATAAATGCAACCAATATCAAATCAGCACAGATCGCATAAAGCATCATATTACCCTTTTTTTAAGTTTGCGTTGATGTGGGACAATAATAGGAGACAGCTCATTATAACCGTAGTGGGAACTAAGCTAGTCAGGTATTGTTCATAACTAAACTTTTAACTTCCCGTGCTTCAGTAATCCTGTGTTGTACCTCTTTAAACTTGTACTCCATTACATTTAATGGGATGACTGCACTTTTTACCTTCAAGGTATGTGTCGATACAGATAATTATTCATAATCAGCTTTGGGGACGTATTCCTATTTAGTTTTTTGTCTTTGTTTTTGTTTGTTTCAAACCAAACTGCCAACTGATCTGTAGTTTTACATTCTGAAAAGCAAGGCCTTGCTGCTTTTCTCAGTAAAAGCCCACAGATCAATGACGATCTGTGGGCTTTTACAAATGAACCGAAAATTAAAATAATTCTGAGTTGCAGTCCTATAATTCTGTTACTCATATTTAATTTCCAAGAAATGGGAAAGATGTAAGATATTGGCGATTTGTTTCTGATACCCACTTTGACATCCATAACCCTAGACTTGGTAATTTAAGATGGCTTCTATGTCTTAATATACAACAGTTCTAGCGCATCGTTACCTTTGTTTAAAAACCAATTGCCCACAAGAGTCTTGCTCACTTTTTAAAAAGTTTTTTTTTTTTTATTAAGAGTATTGATTGGCCCGTGGCCATGGAGGGCGAGGTTGTTTCCATGGAGACCACTCAGACTGGTTCCCTGGCTTCAGATGGAAAGGTCCTGCCTGAGGGAGGAGAAGCCATGATACAAGAATCAGCCATAGCTTCTCAAGGGGAGGTGGGTGGTAACATGGAGATGATAGTGATGGACGCTCTAGATCCTACTCTGCTGCAAATGAAGACAGAAGTGTTGGAAGGAGGCAGTACAGTGACTGTTACAGGTGGAGATGAAGGCCAGATCATCACGCTCCAGGTTAGTATACATATTAAGGTGGTGGTGGTGGTTTGGCAGTAAGTGGGTATGTTGTGAATTGCTGTCATTTGCTCAAATTGAAAGAATGTTTCTCTCTTTGTAGGTAGTGAACATGGAGGAGCAAGCAGGAGCAGCGCTAAGTCTTAGCCAGCTTCAACTGGTTCAGGTACCAGTCACAACGACAACTGCAGAAGGGCTCCAGGCCACCTATGTTGATGCATCAACTGCTAACAAGGACGCAGAGCCAGTTATCTGTCACACTCTTCCTTTGCCTGAGGGCTTCCAGGTGAGAAAGGACTGGGTTGCTACGTGACAACATTGTTCTTTTTTTAAAAATTTTTTCTGAACTTGGTATACTCAGTCAACTCCTTCAGTCTTTGAGAAGAAGTTTTGACGTTTACTTTTAGGTAGTTAAAGTGGGGGCCAATGGTGAAGTGGAAACTGTAGAGCAGGAGGAGCTACAGGCAGCCCACGAGGAGCTTCAGGGGACAGGAGGAGAGGATGAGGTGGAGGAAGGGGAAGAGGCAGCAGAAGTGGAACCCTCAGGAACACAGGAAGATGACCCAGACTGGACAAAGGACTCAGAATACCAGCCGATTACCACTGTTCGTAAAGGAAAGAAAGGAAAGAAGAGCCGCTTACGTTATGCCGAGGGCGATCGGGACATGGATGTTTCTGTGTATGACTTTGAAGAAGAGCAGCAAGAAGGGCTTCTGTCTGAGGTGAATGCTGAGAAGGTTGTGGGCAACATGAAGCCACCAAAGCCCACCAAAATCAAGAAAAAAGGTTAGATTTTCAAAATTTTGTATATGCACAATACAGTTACAGCAAAGATATGTTGACACAATGATGGAAAAGAGCCCTGTTTATAGTCCTGAAAAGTTTTTAATTAACGTGTTTTCCTACTGTTTCGACTCCAGGAGTAAAAAAGACTTTCCAGTGTGAGCTGTGTAGCTACACCTGTCCAAGGCGATCCAATTTGGACCGACACATGAAAAGCCACACAGATGAGAGACCACATAAATGTCACTTGTGTGGAAGGGCCTTCAGAACAGTTACACTGTTGAGAAACCACCTTAATACACACACAGGTAATAATACTTGTAATGGATTGGCAATTTAAATGGCACTCCTGTGGAGTGGTTTGAAGGAGAGTGTTGGTTCTTGCCAGGAAAAAATTAGTGGGATAATTGCTACGTCTTTGTTGTAAAATGGGGATGGTTAATGAAGTTTATTTCAAATTTTCATAAAATCATTTAGGCACTCGGCCACATAAATGCACAGATTGTGACATGGCATTTGTGACAAGTGGAGAGTTGGTGCGTCATCGTCGCTACAAACATACACACGAGAAACCCTTCAAGTGCTCCATGTGTGATTATTCCAGTGTGGAGGTAAATAATCTGTAACTGTTTAATCCTCCTATTTAAATCTTGTCCGTGGTTCCTGTTGTGGCCACTTTTATTGATGTTGCTCTCTTCCCAGGTGAGCAAGTTGAAAAGACACATCCGCTCTCATACAGGGGAACGCCCCTTCCAGTGCAGCCTGTGCAGCTATGCCAGCAGAGACACTTACAAGTTGAAGAGACACATGAGGACACATTCAGGTAAGAGTTTTGTAGTTTCTGTAGTTTCTATTGGTCAAACAATGGTTTATCTATACCTTACTTACTATTCTCTCTCTTTGCAGGTGAAAAGCCATACGAGTGCTACATCTGCCATGCTCGTTTCACACAGAGCGGCACCATGAAGATGCACATTCTGCAGAAACACACAGAGAATGTGGCAAAATTTCACTGCCCACATTGCGATACTGTTATCGCACGCAAGAGTGACCTTGGTAAGTTATGATACATGGCTTTCGCTCCAAAGTGCATGTTTTTAAGGTCACTAGATACTGGTGAAAAGCAGGGTGTGTGTTGGGACCACTGGTGCTTGTTTCTTTGGGATCTCTAGGTTGTGGAATGACATCCATTGATATAAGTGTCTTAAACATGGTGGTCCATTTCTTTGAATTACTGTACAGTCTGGAATCAAAATAATCTGTTCATAGTGAGTTGGAGAACTTGCTTTCATGTCTTTATCCAGGCTTTAACAGGCTTGTGTAGCATTTGTCTGACTGATTTTAATGTGAATTTGCTGTATCTATCTTAGGTGTTCATTTGCGGAAGCAGCACTCATTTATTGAGACAGGAAAGAAATGTCGTTACTGTGATGCTGTATTTCATGAGCGCTATGCTCTCATCCAACACCAGAAGACCCACAAGAATGAGAAACGTTTCAAGTGTGACCAGTGCGACTACTGCTGCAGACAGGTCTGTTTTGTGAGGATGTAATGCCTTTTATCTTTTTATTCTATTACTGAATGACTGACTGTCCACTCTATTATGGAACAGGAACGCCACATGATAATGCACAAGCGTACACACACGGGGGAGAAACCATTTTCCTGCAGCCAGTGTGACAAAACCTTTCGGCAGAAGCAGCTCCTGGACATGCACTTCAAGCGCTACCATGATCCCAACTTTGTCCCCACTGCTTTTGTTTGCAGCAAGTGCAGCAAAACATTCACCCGCAGGGTAGGATTGGGCTTGGAGATTTTGGTGTCACTTTCAAAAGAAATTGTATATCAAAAAATTGTGACTATTGTTTGTGTGCCTCACAGAACACCATGCTGCGTCATGCTGAAAACTGCTCAGGTGAAGTTCCTGGGGAAGAAAATGGAACTCCCACACCCAAAAAGGGCCGTCGTGGAAGGAAGAGGAAGATGCAGGCTAGGATTGATGATGATGATGATGATGATGATACAGGTATACTTTCTATACCCCCTTTTAATGTCTATATTGCAAATCATTTATATTCCATGAAGTGATATTTACATCAAAATATGCTAAGAAATAGGTAGTTGGAAGAAGACATTTTCCTTTTTAAAAAAAAAAGGTAACAGGCGGATACTTTACCAGGAGCAGCATAAGAGAAGCTGCCTCAAATCAAAAATTATGTTGACAGTTGAATTCTTTGCAGTATTAAAGCCATTAACCAGAACACTTCCTATGCGTGTGTGGTAATATTGAGGTAAATTGTTATTCGTGTTATCATGCTTCTTTCATATGTAGAGGGTGATTTGGATGAAATAGAGGAGGAAGATGATGTGCTCAGTGAGATTGAGGTGGAACAGGCTCCGCCGGTCGTCCCCATCCCTGCCCCTGTGGAGCCTCCAGTTAAAAGGAAGCGTGGGCGACCTCCAAAGAATAAGCCAGACAGTAAGTGCCATACTTGAAATGATGATTCAGCAGTGTTTCAGAGTCTTTGAGACTCAATGCCTTCAAAGGTCTGTAAAAATATCTTTTTACCTTTGAGTAACAGCCAGTCCTGAGTTACTTGAAACTCTCTTAACAGCCGCTGCTATCATCCGTGTGGAGGATGAGACCACTGGAGAGGTTGATGACATCATTGTGAAGAAGGAGGTTGGAGCCGAAGAAGATGAACAGGACGGCAATGAAGAGGCTGCAGAGGAGGTGGTAATCGGAGGAGTGAAGTCTACCGTTCAGATGGATGAGCTGACCCAGGATGAAGGGACGGCACAGGAGGTGCAGCCACCCAACGGTGATCTGACCCCAGAGATGATCCTCAGCATGATGGATCGGTGATGGATGGCAAACCTATAGGAACAACCAGACCCATGACCACACCTTGATTTTAATTCTTGGCATTTAGGATTACAAACACTTGCATCCTGCACAGAAACAAAGATCACTGTTGTAATTTAAGATTTGATTTTTAATCGTGAATGGATAAAGACTTGGGTGAAATGTAAAAGATTTTTTTTTATAAGGATTTACTTACCAAAAATACATTATAGTACATTGGGTATGAAGTGGCTGTAATTGAGAGCAGTATCCTTTTCCGAAGCCTTTGGTGTTTTGTTGCTCTGTTATGTAGCCGAAACTGTCTACATTTATCTAAATTACAGAATCTCCTGACTATATTTCTGTTGATTGATCCACTGAATACATTTTAATACAAAGATATTTTAACTGTTGATGGAATTCTGCTTTTTTTTCAAACCTCTTCGTCCTGAGCTCTTAGGTCTTATTTGTGATATAGCTGTAGATAAGTTGAACGCCTGTGTGCCAGTGGGTAAAAGTTGGAAGGAAATAGATATCAATTGTCCTCGCTGAAGAGCTCCATGTATCTCTGAGTTTGTACAGAATGCTACTCTAATAAAAGTGGCAACAAAAAATGTAAGAACAGCCAAATTTAAGACCAAGACACCCCTTAGGAAGATTATACCAGCCTTAATCACAGCCAATGTGGAAAATGTTTTTTTCTTTCTTTATTTTTTTGTCTGTGGTTAGTAAATCCCTTTTTGGTTCTCTTTTAGTTTTAAATAGCTTTATAGATGCTTACCTTATGCAGATATCTTCCCTTCTGTAACACCTCTAGCTGATGCATATGTACTAAACAATGTCTCAAGTTAGTGCAAGGAAAGAATGTCTTGATCTGTTGTGTAGCCATTCCAATTTGGTTTTAATGTTTTCCTTTTGTACCATTGGCAATGCAATGCTAGGTAGCAGTTTGAATGACAATTTATTAATTGTGTGGCGGAAGAGAACAGATGTGTGACTGTACAACCAATAAAAGGCTTAGACATTGAGACTGATGTATAGGTTTCTGCAAATGTAATTATTCCATTCATGGAAATTTAAATATCAATTTGGGTTGGCTTAGTAGTTGACACATCAGTGGTATCTACTTGGTGGTAAAGGTGGCTTGAAACACTGTTTATCCAACTGAACTAAAAAAATGAATAGAAATGTCAGTGTATTTTGCTTGCAATTATATTTTATTAAAGGGTGGACTTGATAATACCTTCGGTGATTTGTCTAAAGAATTTAGCTTTTTTAAAACTAATGATTTGGGTGTACTGTCTACTGCATTTACACTGGGGCACATCTAATAATTGTGAGCTAGAGTACAATTTTGGCTTTTCTACATGATAATAGTGTTAAGTGAAGTAAAAGTCTTGCAGCTCTTGTAAGGACAGTCCAGACCTGTGGAAGACAACCCAGGCCTGGAGGAGCATCACATGCAAGCCCAGTTAATGGCTCAGGATAATTCTATTCATATGGCGTAAGTACTGAAACTATTTGTCTAAATGGTTAATGGTACTTAGAGCCTTTGAGTAAAAACCATAACAAGTAAAAATATTCCTTATTACCATTTTATATAGGTTTATAGCTTCAGAAAAACTTATAGCAGACAAATAAACTCATATCACATTCATCTGTAATTTTGATAATAGTCCAAAAAAAAAAAAAAGCCAAATGCCTGAGTGGCACCTTCACAATATTTGTGGTTAGGTGCTACATCCAAATATTTGTAATTTTATATATAGTTGGGCTGTTAAATCTCTGTTAAGTATAATATTTTATATTGCAATGTCTAAACCGAGATTATCATGAAAGGGGTTTTATCCTCTGAGGCATCATAATGACATTAGATATGGAAACAGTGGCCAAATGATTTCCAATGCCCTCTCTATAAGTCTTATGTCTAGTTGAATCAAGGAAAACCTTCCTCGACGGGTGTTAGTCATCCGGACGTACTTGTCTCCATGTTTTTTGTTTTTCCTGACGACGCAGAAAAACTGAGTCTTTCTGTGGTTTTCTCAAGTTTGGGAACCTCCGTCTCATGCAATCGTTACACAAATCTGTGCAATGTACTAAAGTTAAGGGGAAATTAAATCTCTCACTGGTGTAAAAGCACGTTGAAGTTAAAGCCATAACTTCTTTGAAACCTACTTTAAAATTTGTGAAATTTTAATTCTCTTTATAAAAGCGAGAAAATGACATTTCACAGTGTTCACATCTAGGCCACAATGGATCAGATCCAGATTGGCTGTAGAGCAAAATTCAAAACACTTTGATTTGTCAAATTGTAAATAGATTATCCCACATAGTGTGAATGCATGTTCAGATCGGCGAGTCGTGTTTTGTTTGTTTAGAAAAGAACAAAATCCAGATTACCATGGCGCGTTAACGGTAGTGTCGCGTTTGTTAAAGTGTGTTGCTATAGCAGCGAAATTACCAAAGTAACGGACTGTTAGAAATAAACTCAAGACGATGTAACGTCCGGTAACGACGAGCTGGGAAAGTTACAAAGCAGATTTTCTCCAGCGATGATAAATGCTTTTTGACTTGTCGTTTGCGAGTTCCGTCATCCTAACTCTGAATTCACAAAAAAAAAAAAAAAAAAACAAACAAACGCAAAGTGTAGCTTCGGACTGGAGGCGGTCAGCTATCAAATTTAACGTTAAGGATGAAGATTAATCGCAACTATATTGTTTTTCTCTGGCAGCAGCGTCCTGTTTTGTAGGAAATTTAAGAGGAAAGGGGCCACATGCTTTCCGTCACCGCCCCCGCCCCCCTCCTCCTCGGCTCCGGTCTAACTTAGACATTTGGCCCTCGGGGCTGCAGCACCTGACGGATTTAACGGCTAGTACTGGATCTACACTTTCTACTGAGACACCAACAGCTGACTCCGCTGGTTGTTGGAGATGTCACTACTTTTTTGTGTGTGTGTCCCTTCTCCTTCGTAAACATCACGTCTGTGTATTTTTTGAGTTTTTATTTTTTCCGTTGGATCCATCGTGGCGTCGCCAGCGCAGCACAGGGAGCAACGGGCTGACAAAACAGTGACAGACTGAGGGACATCCTTGTTGCCACAGCAACTAGCCGAACCACAATGTCCGGTTGGAGGAGAGGCATTTCAAAATAAAAGTAGTTCCTTAAATTAGGGTAATATTTGGGGGATCCTTTTACTTGAATGTGTTAGAGTTTAGTAAAAGTACTCAGATCTTTTGATCATATGAAAAATATACATATACAACATATTAACTACTAAAGTATAATAATCATAATCATCACTTATGGCAGGGAGAATAATTCATTGCTGGCTTTTATTTGTTCCCTCCCCTTCTCACTGGGTCAGAAGTTTAAATATATTTCGTTGGTATTCAGTCGGATACATTTTTTGATAGGATCTAAATTTTCAGTTAGTGTTGTACAAGCTTCGCAAAATCTAATTCCTCCTGACAGGACTGGTGTAACTGAGTCAATATTGTACTGTTAATGCCTTTTCAGCACTGCACACAAATGTTCAGTTGGATCAAAGTAAGTGTTTTGCTATGCTGGAAGCATGAAATGGCTGATTTTAATAATATCTGAAAAAAATTCATCATCATAATAGTTGCTAATAAGCTTTAGGAAGTTAACTTGAAATATGTACTTAAGTACCCGGAGATGGTAGATTAATGGTTAGTGCCACAGCCTCACGGCAAGAAGGTTCTGGGATCAATTCTAATATGGCATTTGTGTGTTCTCACTGCTCCCTATCACAACAATACTCCTCTGGATGAGGCAGCACTTCCCTCAGTCTTGATATCTAGCTAGTCAATGGAAAATGTCACTGTAGAAAATTTCAAGTTTGTCACCTCTGCTGTATATATGGCATGGTTTCCTTCAATATTTACTCCATCACAGACAGCTGCAGTGGAGTTCTTAAAAATTAATGAGACTGTATGTAAGCATTATGTTATACTTGTAGCTTTTAATTTAATTATTTAGTTAATTTAAGTTCCTCCTCTTTACATTCTCATGTATTTTTTTGTTTGTTTATTTGTTTGATTGTTTAGTTTTTCATACCTTTGTCTTTTGTGTGATGTTATTATTTTAATCTAACCATGATTTCTCATTTTTATACATATTACCAATAGTAGTATGATCTTTTGTATGTATATTCATATGATTGTTATGATGATAATGATGGTGATGATGATTATCCATATTTGTGCTATAAGTCGAGCTTCTGGTTTTATACTGAAAAGCTCCCGCCGGATGTTGTTTGTGGTAACTTCTGCTACTTTGACTGTGGACACAAAAAACTGCGAAATCAAGGAGAAGGACAGCGCCCAGAATAACTGTAAACCTCCGGAGCCTGAGAGGAGCATCGCGTCGGACATGGGACTCCGGTGTTCCCCTCCGTGCTGTCGGACAATAAAACAGAGGTAAGGGCGCTTTTGGCTTTATCTTCAAGGTCATAGCGAGAATCTTGTTGAATTTTTCTCTACATGGGCATGATGAGTCCGTCCGACCCGAAGTTGCTTTCCTATGATGTTGTCGACATTAAATCCAGCAGCTGGTCCTGATTGACTCGATCCCGGTTTTCACTGCCGGTTTTTGGTTTTTGTTTCGAGTTGGTGGACCGGAACTTGGAGGGGAGAGGGCGTCGGGGTTCCAAGGGTGGCCGGGAGAGGACTTTTTGTGGCCTGTGATGAGCTCCGGCCGCCGGGCTGGTTTATGTGCGGAATAAAAAATCTGGCTCGAAGCGGTAACACGAGTTTGCTGGTTGGACCCTTGTTTTTGTCCGAAGGAAAGAGCAGGACCGGCGTGTGTGAGTGTGTTTATCCGACTCAGTGGCCTGCTGTCGCCCGGTTTGTGCTAATCCAGTAATCTGGACCTGAAGTGGTTCACTCTATTTTACACCATGGCTCCTCATCCTCCTCCGTTTCCTCCCCAAATACAGAGACCCTCAGAGTCTGGATGAACACTTGTTTGATCAGTCCGAGCTTTAAACTGGTTCAGAAATGCTCTCTCAGCCCCATCGTCCAGTTCTATCAAATCAAATCTAATAAAATAAAATAAATAAATCTGTGCTGAGGTGATTAGTCGATTAGTGACTGATCTAACGTTTGGTTTTGTCCGATTAATCTTTTATCACTCTCTGAAGTTAAAACAATGCAATTTACAGCTCCACATGCATGATTATCTCGTCACCATTTTTCCTTATATGATGCTATTCACTACTGTTTAGATTAAATAACTTGTCCTATCCATATCTACTTTTTTATGAATCAGTTTTAATGCTGCAACTTTTCCAGCATTAATACACCCCTGAATTTTCTGAAAATTATTTGCCTGCAATTTTGATAACAAAATTTTATTATCCATTAAAAAATACTAGAATTAATTGGACAAATGTGGAAGATTCACCAACCCCAACCTTTTTAATGTGACTATTTGTTGCCTTTATCTGATTTATACTGTTATTGAATATCTAAATCTGTTAATCTGGTGAGATAGACATGTATTACTTTTTTGTGACAGCTAACTGATTAAATAAATTGATACAGATATATAAATTATGATTAGTATAATAGTTATTTGCCGCACTTTTTAGACTGCACAGTCAATGATTAATTTGTCAAAAGTAACCAAAGATAAACTGCTGCATGAACACGGATATATGTGCTTGTGCATGCCGTGAGGGCATGAAAGGCTTCTTTTTTTTTTTTTTTTTTTTAACAAAACTCCAGTCTTGTGAGGTGATTGGAAACAGTATCCTCTTTGTTCACTCTGCTCTGTGGAGAGGATTAATCCAGCTAATAATGTAGGGAAAGGGATAAAAGCACATCTGACGGAAAGGAAACTGGGCAACTGGCTCATTATTATCAATATTGGCAAAGTCTGCACAGCTTGTATGTGGGCTGCAGGTATAGCTATTTATGGGTGGTGGGTGGTGGGAGTTGGACTGGGTGTCTCACTGATACTTTTATCAGTTCAGATCAGTTTGATACTACTGAGGCTTGCAAAATGTGCTGTCTTTTGAAGCCAAATTTCAATAACCATGGAGTAAAAGAGTAAATCTCATTAGTGTGAGGGAACCAATAAACTTGCAGCATACTTGGACCAAGATCTAATGAAGCTGCTAACTGGCTATTTAGGTACACAAACACACTTGAATGTGTAAAGAGGCAGAATATGATAATAACATTAAACTCAAACTTGTTACATAATGTGTATTGTAATTTTCTTTTTCTTTAAAATGGATTTGCTAAAAGTTAGTTTAAAAAAAAAAAAGCATTATTGACAATTGGTGGGGAAGTCGAGGTAAGAAATGACCAGTATCAGTACAAATATCGATAATTTCTGAATGATATCCAGCACCAGGTGTGAGATGTACAATTTGTATGTTCGTCTTTATGTGAGTTATTATGATGACTTTGCACTTTCAAAGCTGTCTCCTCCAGTCGTGCACTTGTTCTTTGGCCATGTCTAGAAAAATGTGGTTGGTATGATACATTTGCTTTGCCATGTTCTAACCCCGACAAATTCAAATTAATCCCCCCCAGTGTGCAGCTAAGTTTAGCGGTTTAACTGGACCACTGACCCGGTGAACACCCATGCCCACACTGTCACTGTGTGGCAGTAGAACATAGCATGACAGCAGGGTGCCTACATCTAATTCTGGTATCAGCTGTATGCAGTGTGTGTTTTAATAAGCTTTTGATCACACAAAAGCATCATTTTTGTGATTTCCATCTCAGCATTCAGGTGGAACACTTGATCCCATCAGTGATTTAAGACTAATAATAGGACTAATTTCACTCCTCTTTTTGAGTTTAGTGTGAAACCATGCAGAGCAGATGCTACCGGTGGCTCTGCCCAGTGAAGGCTCATTCACAGATCCCATGTGTTAATATGGGTTTGGCTCCTGCTTGGCAGATTTAGTTTGGTTTAAATCTGTAATCTCTTTTGTGACTAGATTAGCTCAGGCATGAACCCTCTCTTCCCATAGTTTCCCCTGACTGTGGCATTATCGTGCTAATCTGCATGTTTAATAGCTTATCTTGGAGTACAAAAAGGGGGTCAGGTTTTACACCGTCTCTCACACACACAGTGGAGGTATGGTTTTATATTCTTGGGCCAAACTTGTGTGTAGAATTTCCTGTGTAGAGTTGGCCATGAGACTTCCTGTGCTGGTGTTGGATGTGGAGTGGGTGGAGAAGCAGGGAAGGAAGTGGAATAGAAGCACAAGCAGACTGTGCTGCCTGCTGTTGTCAGCAGTGGCCACTGTGGTTGCTGCATGCATGTCACTCACTGTCTCAGATTTTCAACACAACAACGTGGCCAGATTGAGCAACAGAAACACTAGTTCATAGCCCCCCCCCTCCAATTTTCCTTGCAGTGACCTTAATAATTATCAGGCTCCACAATAATCACAGTGAAGCAGGAAAATCTTGTCAGGTACAGTGAGGTATGAGGTGAGCCATGACATTTCTGTCTCTTTTTTTCTATAATTACAGGACATGTCTTTTGGTTTGTTAAAGGCACAGTGCTACACTCAGCTCTCCAAGCATGCTGCTATAGAGACGATATCTGTACACTCAACAGGTGAGCAGCAGGCTCTCTGCCTCACTCTTTGTCCTGCCAGTTTCCTTTATGCCTGCTTTGAATGTGTTTAATTTGAAATAATCAGGAGGATAATCAGGATCAGGATAATCAGAATTGACTCCACACTCTATCTCTCCCTTCCTCAGCACTGTTTGATCCAAGAGAAACGTGCCTTGTAAGGAAGCAGGATGTTCACAGGATCTACCAAACTGCCCCCCACCAAAATCCCCCAGCCTGAAAGGCTGGATGAAGTGTACACAGCCTTACGCAGAGGCTTACAGTGAGTGAACACCTCATGCATTGATTATATTAGGTTGCTGCAGGTCACATACAAGGTTTTATGTTCTGAAATGAAGAAATAACAGTGGTTGGCCTTTGTTGTCAGGTCGCACCTGCAGGTACACCAGCTGGAGCTGGACAGTCTTGGTCAGCAGATTAGAGAAAACAAGAGGAACGGTCGTTTGGTGAGAGCCCAAGTAGTCAAACCTGTCACACAACCACTGACAGTGATTTAACTCCAGACTGGCTGCTGTGCTCCACAGCCCTCAGTCAGGATGCTAATTTGACATTTTGTGATGCTAAATGCATTGATTCAGTTTGTTTTGTTTACCTTTCAGGGGTCTTTGTATGAGCTGGATAAGGTGAGTTTCATTCACGCCTGTTGTCTATGCTTGTGAGTGCAGGGCATTGAAACCGTTCAGAGATATAAGAGAGAATGAGATAGTTTATATTAGTTTCTTAAGTTTAATAATTGTTTTTTCTTGTAGCAAGTGAAAGCCATAGAGAGGTTCATGCGTCGCTTGGAATTCCATCTCAGCAAAGTAAGTAAGAAATTATTCATTTGATAGATTTATAGATTTACAGTTTAAACATGCTCTTTTTATTATTTGTACTTATTAGGAATGGATGGATATACTATGTTTAGTATGAAAGGACATTTTCACAGTGATAAACCCACAGTTTTTGCTTGACTGTGCTGGAATCCCTTCAGCTCTGCAGTGCTTTAACATCTTTAACATCAGTTTTTGAAAATTTATAGTTTAAGTCCACTCACTGCTCTTCTCACTGTCATTGTTCTTGTGCATCACTGCTGTTCCAAACTCAACAGGCAGCTGTTTGTTGACAAAAAGCTTTGGGTAAAAAAAAAAAAACCATGACCCCAACCTGCTCAGCACCACCGAACAGTGTACAGACACAAGTGATTATTAATTGATGAACTAAAGAGTCTGATACTCTGGTTTTGAGTTTGTAGAGAAGGAGAGTGAAACTTAGACTTGACAGTGGTGGGTTTAAAGCCTGTTCCATGGAAGCAGTGGAAAAGCTGTTCATACAAAAAAAAGCACTGACAAAATAACATCTTGCTAAGAAAATGCTGCTACAATTCATCAAAAATCAAAAACAACCAAATCAAATCTGTATATGATATTTCAGAATGTTTTTCATGAAATGTCATTGAATTAAACTAAACAGTTGAAAATATACATTTCATTCACCCTTGAAGTGAGAAGTTCATATTCACTTGTTGAAATGTATGTAATATTTGTTTTTCCAGGTTGAGGAGCTGTATGATGCCTATTGTATACAGCGACGACTTCGTGATGGAGCAAGTAAGATGGTGGCAGCATTTAACTCTGCCACAGGCAGCAAAGAGGCCAGAGAGAGCTTGAGTGAAGCAAACAAGGGCTTCAGGGAATGTACAGAGGCAAGTGAGAGACCTAAGGTCAATAAGCCTGCGTCAGCATCTACCATGGCTGTAGTTCCTATATTTTGGGTATAACTGACCACAAGTTTCTGTTTTTATATGACTATTGCGTGACAATTTGCTCACGCAATTAATTAGTTTTCCCAAAAGTCGTTGATTCATTTTTCTCTCAAACTACAAATCAATGCACTGACCGATTGTTTCAGTTATAAATGTGATGGGAAAGTCTACACTATTTAAAACCCTCACTCTTTCTGTTTCTGTAGCACATGTGCTCACTTGAGAGTGAATTAGAGAGCCAGATGGGAGAATTTCATGTCAAGATGAAGGGTGAGTCATTTTGTACTTTCAGATGACTTCCTCCTCCCACTACTAGAGCAGTTCCTCCAGATACTCTTAGTATCAGTCCAACATTTCTCTGTTAATTTCTGATGTTTCAGGTCTTGCTGGTTTTGCACGATTGTGTGCAGGTGACCAGTATGAGGTAAAAAAATTTACCAAGCACTTAAGACATACATTGCAACAGAATTTTGATGGCCATTGCATCACATCGGCTGTTTTTGGGCCCATCAGGTCCTAATGCGTTATGGGCGTCAACGCTGGAGGCTACGAGGCCGTGTGGAGGTCAGCAACAAGCAGATATGGGACAGTGAAGAGTATATTTTCCTTCCTCTCGTCACAGAGCTGCTGTCAATCAAGGTGACAAAACCAGCTTTTAGTGGACATTGTTATTTTTTTAACAACTTTCTTTCACGTTGTTAGCAAATTTTATGAAACCATCAAAAAGAAAAAATTGTGTCTGACTTTTCCTCCAGTTGGTCTGTGGGGGAGGAAAAATTAATATTGGATTTTGACAGATGATAAATACTTGATGGCAGGATTTGTTGTTTGTTGACAAAAATAAGAATATATTCTATGACAAATTTTAAACTTAAGTGCAGTATTTTTATACATGTATAATATGAATAAGTGTTGTTTTGTTGTTGTTTTATAAAACCAAAATTTGCCACATTAGGTCTGTGGTTTGTCTCCATCCTGATTTCTTTTATTTTGGTTGTCAAGGTGACAGAGCTGAAGAGCCTGGCTAATCACGTGGTGGTGGGCAGTGTATCCTGCGAGATGCTCGACCTGTTCTGCCCACTCCCCCAGACGCTTGCTGTGGATATTAATGACCTTGGGACAGTGAAGCTAAACTTGGAGGTCACCTGGAGGTACTTAAATCCTCAGGACACACTTCTCACGGCCTCAACATCGTTTATTTTTGTGATTTTAACATTTCAACATGTTTATAAGTATCTTTTGACCCCTCACTTTTTGTTTTCCCCATCTCTTCCAGTCCTTTTGATAAGGATGACCAGAGTTCATCCACCAGTACAGTTTCTAAACGGCTGCTGTCTAATCAGAGCCCTCCTGACACGCCCTCTATGCGGGAGCAGGTGTTTTATGTGAGTCACATCAAATAATTTCATGACACCAGCTGTTGCATCACAATGGCCACTTTCACAAAGAGAGACTTAAACCATGGTTTGCAAAACAACTGGAATAAACTCATCCGTTGCACACAGCCCATTATAGACTAATTTAAGTAGGAATAATTAGCTCATCAGCCCACTTGGATCCATTTGCTGCAGAAAATCCACAAAGTCTGAAATATCTTTGTTAAATCAGCCTTTGTTCATAACTTGTATAAAGGCTTTATAAAAGCCTTGTAGGTCACTCCAACACACAAAACTTTCTTTCATTACAAGAATGTTTATACACACATACACATATCTAATATACTGTACGTTTGCTGTTTATCTCACTGATGACTATTATTACTGTCATTTCATTGGGTTGTTCTATTTCAGCTGCTTCCCAACTGCTTCGTCTGTAGCAGTAGCATTGATGTGTGTGAGGACATTCACAAAGGACTTTGTGTTAGTACATGTGATCATGGGAGTGGCGTGCCTGATGTGAGGAGAATGAATGATGGCGGTGGTGGCTTGTGTGACAGCAGCAGCATGTATGAACGAAGCTGTGGTCCTTGTAGCTGTTTAATAGTGGTTGATTAGTCCTCCAATATGTCCCTCCTCTTCCTCACCTCACTGAAGAGCGTGCCTCATGGCAGGCACAGACAGAACTGCTCACTGGGGGAAGTGTTCCACGACATCCCGGCGAACAGGACGGCATCCTTTCGTTGTGAACTCAGCCATACAACCCCTCGATTGGCCTCTGTACAGTCGGTGTGTTTGGATGTAGATGTAGCTGTAGTGTAGTTTATAGGAATTATCAAATTAAAACAAAAAATCTGAAATTACACAACAATTTATTAACCTAAGACAATGGAATCAAAACCTCTACAAAAAACTCTGTAAATTGGATTTATGTATTAGTTAGTTTATAATGAATTGTTTAATCGATTCAGAATCCTAATGGGGAAAAAAAATGATCATGTTTAATTAAATTGCAACCTAAGAAAGATTAAGTCTTATGTGAATGGCAGGTTTTGAGCAGCAGTATCTGAATATTATCAACATTAGTTTCTTTCTTTTTGTTTGCATATTAGGGAAAATAAACAATCCTTGCGACAGGTTAACGTAGATCTGTCTCCAAGAAAATACTTAGCATTTAGTGTGTTACCCAAAATTATATATTACCACACTCTGAATGCATAAAGCTCCAAGCTGTATTTTAGTCGATATATTATGAAAAATGTGACCCTTTGATTTATCCAGTGGTTCTCAAACTTGACTCATGACTCATTTCAGAAGTAGTAAAAGCTACATGCCCTACTGGTCTCCCAGTAAACCAACATTTAATAGAAATGAAACATTGCAACATTAAAACAACTTATTTGTGGTTCGACTAAATGCCTTGCCAGCACTTTGACAGTAACCCTAAGGATGTGATAGACTTTTGTCTGATTCTTTTGTCTTTAATTTTGACAGATGTCTTGGGTTGATGGTCCTCAGTTTTTCTTTTTTACCTGCCAAAAACTGCACTCAAAAGCACTGCACGTGCATTATGTGTCATTTCATATTTTTAGCCTTGGTTGTCTTTCATTCAATGTCTGGATGACTCAGTTTCTGGACCACTGTAACAGTGAATCTGTCAGTTATTATCACATGTACACAGTGTCTAGTAGATTTGATAACTATTCATTCGATAACAGAGTACATAAAGACTCCGTCTCCCACTTTTTTCAAACCTTAACTCTATGTATGTCTCTTGTAGTCTCTGCTGAAGCGACAAGGAGAAGTGGAGAATGGGACAGTTTGGTCCAACTCCTCCGAGTCATCTGATGACTCCTCTAGTCCAGCGCTGGCTCATCACGCTCAGAGACTTACGGCCTCCAACACGCTGCCAACCACTCTCACCAGTCAGCTGTCATTAACTCCGCACAAGTCCAGCACTTCAACGCCATCACTGTCGTCCAACCAAGAGGAGGATGAGACAGAGGCTGGGGAGGTTTTCTCTCAGAAAGATGCAGTGCCTAACGGCCATCTGCAGACTTTCTGCTCTCACAGTCATGTGGGCAAGAGCAGCCCAGACTGTACTGTGACTGATAGGGCATCCGTGCAGTCAGCTGACTTCTCTGAAACCTCAGGAGACCTGAGCTGCTTGTGCCCTGGCTTGTTGTTGGCAAAGCCAACAGCATGCCATGTCTCTGAAGGTAGCAACCCACAAGTAAGTGTTTCGACAGAGGATGTAAAGGATGATCCGTCTGAAGACTCAACTGCACAGGCTCAAGCAGAAAGAGAGGGAAACACTACTGATGCAGGAGGCTGCCAACAGGTACAAGAATCAGAGAAACACAGTCGGTCACATCAGTCCATCCAGGATCTGAAAGAAGCAGTGAATTCTCCAACAGTGAGTTCAAGGATAAGTTCGTCTGTAGAGTCTAATGTGTGTCCAATGTCACATCTGTAACACCTGCATTTGTTTTCCCACAGGTTCCTTTTCCTACATCCTCTAGTTTCACCCAAGAAGTTGAGACAGCCCTTGAAAGTTTTGACTTTCTCAACTGCTCTGACCTTGAGGAAGATGAGGAGGAGGAAGAACATGGGCAGCAGGAGGAAGAACATGAGCAGCAGGAGGAGGAACATGAGCAGCAGGAGGAAGAACATGAGCAGCAGGAGGAAGAACATGAGCAGCAGGAAGAAGAACATGAGCAGCAGGAAGAAGAACATGAGCAGCAGGAAGAAGAACATGAGCAGCATGAGGAAGAACATGAGCAGCAGGAAGAAGAACATGAGCAACAGGATGAAAAGGACCAGGAGGAAGGTGAAGGAGAAAAGGAAGTGGTGGACAAACAGCACACAGAGGACCAAAACAGAGTGGAAGCAGAGGAAAGAGACAAAGAAGAAAAGGATGAAGAGAATTTCTACTCTGGAGGAAGGTCAGTGTTTTGTACCAGACTGGACAGAAATATTTGTTGGCGTCCTTGAACAGTTATTGTTATCTAGCAAGTCCCAAGTTGCTCATATTGAAGCTTTAAGAAGAAGTTTGATTAGAAATCTGATGTTTGCTGAGTTTCTCCTGACATAAGAAACTGGAAACTGGTAAACTGGTAAACACGATTTCACATGTGGTTAGTGAATAGCTTTATAATTTCTGAAGCATATTAAGTGTTAGGGTTAGGGTTGTGATGATATAGTCCTAAATGGGACTAACTTGCACAGGCACAGTGGCTCAAGGTTTCTAAGAGACCATGCTAAAACTGATAATATCTTTTGTGAGAAAGTTAGTCAGGTGACCACTAAGGGATACAAAATGAGTAATAAAAATAAAACAAAAGAATACATTTGAAAAGAACTGGGACAAATAAATTAAATGTGGGGAAAAAACAAAAAACACAATAACCACAAAGAGATGCAGAATGACTGTACATGCTCCGTCACTTTGTTCCTCTAGTGTAAGCAGATGTAGAACAATTAATCACAATCAACAGCAACAAGGTGGAGCAAAATTCAGAGCATCTGTGGTTCTGTCAGTGTGGAAGAAGATCAACTGCAGGGACGTTAAAGAGATTTCATTGGTGTTATTTGACCCATGTGTTTTTCTTTGTTACATCAGTCTAATTTTTGTCTCTCAGCAGTGATGAGGAAGAAGCAGGCGGCCTTGAGATCCTTATGGAAGCCCCAGAAGGATTTAGGAACTCAGATGAAGATTGTTTCTCTGAATCACAGGTAAACGGAGTAATGATGTTACAATACACCAAAATCAGATATTAATATTATTACACATACTGATAATGTTGTGTGTTAGGTCTTTTGGATCTTTTTATTGGTTTATCTGGTTGTCTTTCTGCCATCAATCCAGTGTTACTATTCTTTTTGTAAAGTTGTGGAGTTTTTTGTATCAAACCTTTGGTAAAGATGTGACTTTGACTCCTTTTATATCAAATCTAAAATGTTTAAAAATAATTTTTTAAAGGGGTCGAGTGTGGAAGATGCACAGGATTTGGGACAGATGGAAATGCCTGAAGAAAAGGAGGAAACAAGTGAGGAAAAGGGAGATGAACAACCTGGTGAGGAGTTTTTATTCGTCTCATGCTTTAGAGAAAGCCATTGATCATGTGACAGCACCTGCTGGTAGGAGACCTTTGTTAATTGGCCCTATTTTTAATATTTCAGGAGAGGACACATCACATGATCAAGATCGGCCATCCACTCCCAGCCATTTGGCCACTACTGTCTTTTAATTTCACAGTAGATATACAACAACCACGTCTCCCACTTTGTTCCACTCATGCCATCCCCCTCTTACACTGAAGGATCAGAGACCTTGAGGGTGTCCCACTTACTGTTCAGACAAACAAGCTCTTCCATTACAGTGGAGTTTGTGCACGTATTTGCCTTGTTCTGACCAAGAATGATAAACCTCTGGGTTTCTATAACCCAGTCATGACTTAAAACCTACATACAGTCCTTATTCCTTCAACACACTGTCATGTTGCCTGGGTTTATGTGGAATACCACAAAAGTTTACACATTCATAGCCTGTTCCTGTCATGTGAAAACTTAAAGTTCAAAACGTCAACATTTGAGGAACAGCAGCCATGTTTTTGGCTTTATTACAGCGTGGAAGCGGTCTAATCATTTATAAATGGTTTCATGACTTCAAGCTGATTTTTTTTTTTTTTTTTTATCTACAAACTCGTCTACAATCAACCAAGTTACATTTTCAAAGTGGTCAGTATTTACAGACATGCAAAACCACTGAGGTTTGTGATTTTCAGTGTTAAATTAGCTCATAGCCTGGAGCTTGTTCACTGTTAGCAGGGCAGGAAAAGATTTCATGAGCATGTGATGTGTGTCTGAAGATTTTTATAGACATGAAGTCATTTCCAGAGCATGAATGTTCCCTGAAAATCAACAGGATATTTCCACTTTGAACATCAGAGACAATTAATGAAAATATTCAGAATGACCTGAATAATAAACATACTATATGAAAGAAAGTAATAGAAACACTTTCAGGATCAGTCTGCATTTCTCTTTAAAACCAAATTCGGTCCAGTTTTTCCCAAACTGGGAAACAGTCTGAAGTGTAAAAATATATTTAAACTTGCATGTGTAGCTGCCTCACACTGCCAGCATGTCTGTATGAAAAAATCAATTGATCAGTTTAAATGTTTAAGCTAAGCTCCAGTGCGAGGAAGCCACTGGTTCTGTAGCTGTGTATTAAAGCTGCCTCACGAGGGCGCCATAGTCTTTCAACATCATGTTTTATGTAGATCTATAAAAGCCTCTCATTCAGAAAGTGCCTCAAGTGATAGAAATGGAGGGTTTTAATGCCAGGACAGGAGAGATCAGGCAGAGGAAAACAGTGTTTATTTTCTGAATTACTTAAAGAGTGTGCACAATAAGAGATATTTACTGTTTCATATTAAGAATTGTATATGTCTTGAAATGTTAAAATGTTTATGTTCAGAAATGTTTAAACTTTATAAAGGTTTCTTTGAAAGAAACATGTCTGTTGTACTGAATGACCCAGCATGTGTAGGAACTGGTTGTGTTTACTGTTAAATCCAAACTCTAAAAATTTAAGGGTTTATTTTTATGATCAGAAATCAATGTCAGAATGAGCTGCTCGCTGGTTTTCATAGTAAAGAAATGAGGGTCAAAGAACACTAAGGCAACATTTTAAAATGACATACATCCACTTTAATTTTCAATTTAAGTCACTGTTTACATATAAGAATTCAATAACTCTGTGTTAGATCATCTTATGGAAATTGCATCAACAAGTTTAACATCATGGCAGGAAAGATTTGCAATGTCAATTGTGCTCTCCCTGCTACCTAGCAACTTGTTAAAGTTCCTTAAACCAGAAAAAAAAAACGAAAGCACACTGATATTTTTAACGAACAAAATGTCAATATCATACAAATCTTTACATCACAAGCTGAACTTGAGTCTGTCCCATTCACATTACCCTTGAAATGCAAAAACAAACCAAAACACAGTGCAATTTATCTGAGAAACACCAGCATATATGGACATAATGAACTCACTTTGCTTTCAGTGCAAATAACATCATAGATAAAACACAGTATAACAAATAGTTAATACAGTCTACCATAAAACTGCTGTAGTGTTCCTTTTCCCTGAAAATAAAGTACAGTTGTTATTATCATTGCTACAGAAACCGCCCAAAATGTTCACAAAAACATCGAGAGAAGAGCTGACAAAAATGTAAGCAGTTCTTTATTATTACTTATTACTATTTATTACACGCATAGCAGTTGTAATTTGTGACTTTCCTCTCTCTTCATATTTGGTAGATCTAAAAAATTATATTTAGAATTACATTAAAGTTCATGTTAAAACTACAACTAAATAGTCTGAATAAAAATCATTTATAACCAAATGTTGTAAATGCTAAATCTGTATTTAATATGAAACTGCAGCTAGAGGTCAAATTAAAGCTCCCAATATCTCCCAATAGTTTACAGTCATGTTTCATTCAAACTGCATCTATTATGTTTTTGAGCAGACGTACTGAGGTGCCATGTGCACATACTTGTTTCTGAGTTTTCAGTTGTGTGTTCTCACCTAAAAACTCAGTGGCTCCTCCAGTGACCCTCCAATTTGCTGTAAGGCTACCTTGAGTCCGGCCTGCAGCTCTGAGTAGTTGGGCTGTTCCATGTACTGCATAGCCATCACTCCAGTCACATATGTCTTGAATGCACCTACAGCGTGATACAAACACACAGACAGTATACAATAAGCAGCTGGCATAAATTAATTTACAATTACACACTAATAACAACATTTTGTACAATGTTCAAATGTTTTGAACTCACTGGAAGTTTTCTTTTTCCCAAAGCAGTGACTCAACAGTGCAGGAACATCCTCCATGTACCTACAATGACATTATGTGCATTTTCTTTTAGTTGTGCCACCGATTTATATATATGGAATAATACAAAGCAGATATATAGCAGAGTTTTGATAGAATTCAGTGTTTCTATGGTGTTTCAAAGGTATGTAGGCTTTAACTATCCCACTGGTGATGAACTCTCACCTCTCTTTCTCAGCGGCTACCTCGTGCGGTTCAGTGAGAGCAGTCCACGGCAGTTTCCCTGTGTGCCACTGCAGCATGCAGTAACCCAGAGACTGCAAATCACTGCGTCGGGATGGCGCTGAAAGCACAGAATAAACACACAGATACTAACATCTGATTCACCTTACAGATCAACAGACCAATTCTAAAACTCAGATTTGCATATCAGCCCGTTTGCTTTGATTTGAAAAATTGGATCATGTCAATGTCAGTGTTTAAGAACAACCACAGTTGACCAAAGTGATATACAAACTCAGCCAAAGCAACTAAGAAATTAAAACAATTATTAGAAATATACCCAAATACACAAGTATAAATCAAAATCAATTAGAAGAAAAAAATAGATGTGTAGGTGTTTGGCTTATAGTAACTTATATGGTGAAATGGTGTCTATTTCCCCAACATGGGAGTAAGTAAGTGAAGCACAGAAGTGACACACCTGCTCCTTTATGTGCATCAAGGCTGATGAACTCCATGGTGCCCTCATGTGGTGTCCTGCTGGCTTCACGGTACTCCACATGTTGGCCTCCTGGACAGTATCTGAAAGCATGGCAGTACCCTACAAGGTAGACCTGACCCTGGATGCATGGAGAACAAGGAGAGATGTCGGCATAAAACACTGTTTTACTAAGGATGAACTCTGATGGAGCAGATAGAAGATATTTCTGACCTGTGACGTTGGTCCCTGTTTGACGTAAATGTTTCCCGCACTAATATCACCGTGAACATACTCGTTTGAATGTATATACTGCAGGACATCCAACTGCAAGGAGAAATATATGTTACAGATTAGTCATATAATTGGTTTTCAGAGTTCTGGCTTATGTGTTATTTGGACAAAAACCTTAATAATATTTTCTGAGGACTAATAAACAAAAACCTGTGAGAACACTTACTAGTCTACAGGTGAGCTGAAGAACAGCTTTCTCAGACAGAATATCGTCGTCGTCTTCTTCAATGACAGTCTGCAGAGACTTGCCCATATTGGGGAAAATTAAAAACCTGTTTAAAAAAAGAACAAACTGCATGTAGCAGAACCAAAACTTAATGTATAATTATTTTACATAATGTGTAAATATCCACATGAAAAACTTTTTCCACACCTGTAGGAATCTGCATAGAGACCAAAACCGACACAAGAAGGAACTCCCAGAAAATCCATCTTATTTTGTTTGATCCATTTATCAACTACAGTGAGAAATTAACAAAGAAAGTTATCTTGTGGGGTGGATACATAAAATCACATTCATGAAAAATCAGAAGTTCATCTAAAGGGGGTCAAAGACTGACTTTGTCCCCCAGACTGGCAAGATGTTCCCGTTGAATATATTCTTGTCCACTTTGTCTGAACAGAAACCAAAAAGTAATAATGCTTCTTTAGTTTTGATTAAGTCTATCTCTCATGTAGTTGTCAACAGAACAGTTAGAGTCAAGCTATGACTGCAAAGAACCCTCCACGAATTAGACTTCCATTGATGTTTAGCCTCATTTTTGGACCCAAAACAAGAAATTAAAACACACATAACCCTCACCTGATGCAGGTTTAGCTGCTCTCTGCAGAAAGTTCTGCTCATTGAAGATTCTTCCATCTTTAGCTCCCTAAGCAAAAGAAAAACGTAAGCGATCCCACCCAGTGTAAATGAAGAACTATCATCATGTTGTGATATGACTCATTGCTTTTTTAAGTACTCGGAAAACCTTAAAATTTCTGAGAGAGATCTTACCAGTTTGAGGATGTGATTTGATTCCTTGGAACTGGATCGTGAACCTGTTTGCAAAACTGAGAGAGATGAAGCAAAGATTATTGTAATAAAATAAAAAACAGGTTATTTTCTATTATTAATCTTTATTTTAACCACAGGTCTAACCACCCTAGCTTGGTTCGCCATCTCTTTATTCAAAAAGGGGTAAATGTGCAAGACTTGAATTGTGTTTAATGGTACTCAGAGATTCATAAATGCATTTTAATCTCCAAATCATTTTACTCACACAGTACTTGCCATGGTGTCACACAGTCTCACCTTCGTAGATCACCTCTGTCTTGCTTTGATCCAGCAGTTTCATCAGCTTCCATTTCTTGCCTGTTGTGTCCGTCACTTCTTCTCCTTCCTGTAGTGGCTCCAGAGGAGGCCCGTGTTTCGGCTTCTTGGCCTTGTTTTTTCCTGTTGCTTTATATTCATACAAACATTTCAAATGAATTACATTACAGAAAAAAAGTTTCAATTGCAGATGTAGAATCTCTAGATGTAGAGAATGTCTCCTGCTGTTTAAACTGGCATCCTGTTGTCAGAGCCCCAGTAAATAAAATAAATGAATCTGTTTAGTAGTAGTTTAAAAAAATGGTTGACTAATAAATAAATATATCTTAGCAAGAAATTGCACTCATATAGAAATGCTGCAAAAAGATTTTTATATTTTTGGATGAGTGCATGTAAAAGTTGTGTTGTGTAGCTCACATTTTAAAGGAGACCTGGAGATTGGTGATGAAACTAGTGAAGGGACACACACAGAGGAGCCATCTACTGCTGACACCTCCGCTTTCCCACTTGTTTTATCACGAAGCGTCGTTCCTTCCTCTGCCTGCTTTTTAGCTGGACTGGAGAGTTTCGCCTTTCCCCTGACTACATGTGGATCCAGTCAGTTTACAGAGATGAGAGGATGGATTATGATGGAGAAACCAGAGATGAGGTAGTTAGGCAGAAGTAATGTATGAATGATTGATTTTGTTTCTTTCGTGTTTCAGCTCACCAAATCGAGGGGACTTAACAACGGAAGAAGTTGAAGACTCTAAAGATGACTCTACCTTTGAGTCGAGTTTAAACGTGACTGAATGTTGCTTTGCTGAGGATGACCAGAATCCAACACCAGTGTCTGCTGATACATAACATAGATTTCCTGGTATTAAAAATCAAGGCATCTTTTTTTTTTTTACATGGCACCTTCTGCATGTATAGGTGCCTGTAATATAAAGCCACCACACATTACTTTTGACCAAAAAGTGGAGTATAAAGACAAATGCCATATAAGTGGCTTATGATGGTAACATTTATATGTAGTGCATAGCCTTGTGTTTGTCCTTACTCTGTATGCAATGCTTATCAAGTAACGAAATAAAAACTAAAAAAGGTGCAGTTGTTTCCAGATCACTTTAATTACCTTGAATCTTGTCATTTCTAACAGGATTAATGGAGGGTCCCATAAGTGGAGTGACATCTTTATTATTGTACTTAACTTCCCCATCCAGGCGAAGGGAGTTACGAGTCTTTCGCAGTGCAGGACGGGCTGTAATTGTAGTCCGAGTGTGGCATGCCGGGTCTGTGAAGAGAAAGAAAATACGCAACTCCAACAGTTTACAATCAAATACTCTATAATTATATTAAGTAAAATGGATATTTACCCATACCTTCTGTAGGCTCACAAGCTCTGTTTGAATCAAGACTTTTTTTGATTAGTAATGATACAAATCCATCATTTTTGGATGGAGAGCAACTTGTAGAAGTAGGAGAGTTCACGGAACCAGATTCATCAACAGGACAGGGAATCTTCTCCCCACAGGAGGGACAAAATCTGAAATTGGGCTGCAACTTTGTCCCGCACTGGGGGCAGAAATGGAAAGGCATTCTGCAAGAGTAAACAAGGGGGTTAATCTTGTGTGTGGAACCTCGCAGGGGAACACAGACGTCACCAGGAAAATACACAGATACCATAAATAAAACTGTTATTTCTACTGGACATACTGTGGAGAAGCTACTTATAACTAATACCTGGATATCTTAAAAATACTAAAATGGATTCATACACTTATTCTGTGAATGTAACCGTCATGCCCAAAGAAACAAGAGCAGTTTTCATCTAAGTAAAAGCAATAATGCCACAAAAATCCACCACTGAGTAGAAGTTCTGCTTTGAGTTAAAATTCCTATGATCTGCAAAATTTCCCTAAACTGCTGATGTTAACAGTTGGGTTACGGTTAATATACCACATTTCTAGAATATTATATTTGCACTAATAGGTCATTTTAAATTAAGCTTGTATAACAATTGACAATTTCCAATAATTTTATCTGAGTCTGCAACTATTCACTAGTTTCACAATTTTAGAAATTGTTCCCTCGTGATCATTTGGTAGTTTGTTGAATCTTTACAATGGTTGTTTTGTCCAATAGCCTAACCTTAAACTGACTAAAGGGATTTTGAAAGTCTGTCATTATGCAATGATAAATTATTTATCACAGGAGCTGCCATTTTATCATCATGAGATTATATCTGCCGTAATTAAAACAAAAGAAAAATGTTATATACTAGTTCTAATGACTATTTCTGCCATAATAACATAAAAGAGAAATGTTGTCTACTTATGCTAACGTCAGTTAGGTGACAGTGATTTACAGTAACACCTCACTTCATTGACAACACTGAGTAAAGGACATTTTGTCCAGAAATACGCTATAAAAGGAAGTCCAAAGTTGACACTGTTTGGTGAAATGACGGAGAGGAAAACAACTACTCCTATTGATTTATTTGTGGGTTGGTTGCAGTGGGAACTGGAGCAGTACTGAATAATTTACTTTTTCAAAATGATTTATAAAAGTTACTTAAATCACAGTTTTAATAGTTATTTTTTACCTTCCTCGTCTGGATGTTTGGCTGGGCTACTTCCTATTTTGCACCGGAAATACGTCATCAGTGCAGCGCTGGCGCTGTGTTGCCGCCTGCTGGCCGGCAGGAGCGCTGCAGCCGAGAGCTTCTCATACAGTAAAGGTTTTTAATCAGCTCAGAGAAATTTAAACCTCAGATAACACGATGAAGCTGCACACACAAATATTGTCCTGTGTTTCCCACCGATGGGACATGATAGTTTTTACACAAAAGCCCCCACCTCATGAAAATGCCCACAAATGGTCTCCAGATAAAGCATCGACACATTCAGAATGGGCTTTACAGAAAAGAGTAAAAAAAAATATTCATGAACATTTCATAGTTTTTTTATATGAATCATTGTTGCCTTCTAAATTTAAATTCCATTGTCACAAAATACTGAGAACAAGCATTAGTCCCTGCATTGTGATGAAGATAAACTTTCTGTATTATCACAACTGAACAATTGTGGTTATAAATAAGATATCAACTGCCCTTGGTCAACATTTTTAGAACTGATTAAATAAAGAATCAACAACGCTTTGAGGAATACATAAATAATAAAATTTTTTATTTTTGAACACAGTTTGAAGAAGTTGATCAAATTTTGTGGTGCAATTGAAAATATAGAATATTTCAGTTTAAGCTTAACTAACAAAGTAACTGCAGTTATTTATTTATATTTATTGAATTTGGGCATCAAAACAGCAAGAAAAATATATTTGTGTCTTAACTAAAACATGCCATTCACCCTTTTAGCAAAAAATAACAAGAGAATACAAATGATGTGGATTTGTGTATGAAACCAGCAAATATTGGAGAAACAAATACTTTCAAAATGTCACTTCAGTGTAAATACTAAATATTAAATACAATTGGTGTTATACACTGATCTGAAGGGATCAGTGAAATGCAGGCCTAATTTTATTGCTTCCATTATAAAACTTGTAACATCCATCAACATCAAGAGATTGGACAGGCTGTATCATGTATGTGTCTGTAACACTCCATTAATGTCCTGAAGGTTGGGGAAATTTTGAATGGAGCAATCATTCTGGATTCAAAAACTTTTTGCACTGCATCGAGCAACTGATTAAAGTTTCCATAAAAAACTTGGTGAGCAGATTAGCTAACAATAGCTAAACGTATCAAATATGTGTAGTTTGTTGTGAAAAATAGTATCATCAATAATATCAGTTCATTTTCCCTGAGGATTTTTTTTCACAAAGCCAATCTACAGGGTGCATTATCTTGGATCCCACCAAAGGAAAGCCATGTTTAGTTTTATAGATATATGTTTTCAAAACTGTTGGAATTGTTAATAGTGAAACAGAAAAATGGAGGGTGTTCACAGCTATATAAGCTATTAAAAATTTGAAGATGGGACTTAAACTCCATAATCTCAAGGGTTTTCATAGGCACAATACATGTTTGATTTTGCATGAATATGACTTTAAGGCAATGACAACTACCAACTCTTTAGAGTTTTCCACAAAACTCCCA
Organism: Remorina albescens; assembly: GCA_034769265.1. Taxonomy (NCBI): domain Eukaryota; kingdom Metazoa; phylum Chordata; class Actinopteri; order Carangiformes; family Echeneidae; genus Remorina; species Remorina albescens. The sequence continues at coordinate 4,545,971 of CM068479.1, forward strand.
CATTATTTTAGTTTAAATTGAATACCTGAGTGTAAAAATACACTTGCTCAAAACAGTAAGTATTTACATATAAATTCAGTTTGTGTGTTCATTTGTTAAATGTGAAGAATAATGTAAATTACTTGGTTTAGTGCTCAATTTTTACTATCTTTTTAGTATTGCATCTCAGAACATATTTATTCCCCTATCAAGCCACTGGACATTCATGTTAGTAATTATTGTAAAACCTGTCACTGCACATCCACTATCAATCTAACTGTATTACATAATTCATGTTTTACAGGTAAAAAAAGCATCAGTAGTAAAGAACTGGTGACAAAGATTTCTACAACTACAATCACAGGGAATTCATCAGCAACAAAAGATAACTGCAGGTAGAAAAATATTTTGGCGTAGAAAGATAAGGTCTGCTTCTTTCTTGGGTTGACTGTACACAAACCCTTTCACAGAGAACTGACAGTAAACATATATATTTATAGCACTTTTGGCAGGGCAGCCCACTTTGCTGCAGCATTGGGATTTCAACTTAGAAAGGTGATCAGTGTTTTCAACTGATGAGCAATGTTTGACATTTCAGTTGGGCATCATTAGAAATAAATATCTCATACTGACAATCAAAAAGAATGAAGTATTCAAAAGACCTCTGACATGAATCTTAATGAAAATGTCCATATTCAGAAGGCACTTAATGTGTTTTAACATATAACGCTACAAATCAATAATAGTATGCACAATATCTGAGCCAATGGAAACAAATTAATGTTAAGTTTTAACCAACAGAAAAAATATATTAACTCCCACTTTGTGAAACGTTGAACTTGGTTGTCTTCCTATTTCTTTATCAATATTAAAGACACTTAAAATGGCCCCACATCACTCTAACATGCACATTTGCCCCTGTCTGAATTCTCTGAGAGGTCTGGGCTGGTGGGTCCATTAACTCTGACAGTCCCATCAGGGATCCAGGACTTGTCAACGCATCGTTCCATCCTCTTCATGATAAGATCCAGCAGAACGTCCACAGCTTGGCTCACATTCTGCCCATCTGCAGCACTTGTCTCAAAGTATGGGACTCTGGATGGAGGAAATAGGTGTATTAAAACAGGGTCATAGTAATCAAGTAATCAGTATTCAACAGATAATGCTAATGCTTTTCTGAGGCAAATAAAATGCCCCCCCCCCAAAAAAAACTAACAAATTTTGTACATCTTTCAGAAAAATATTATTATAAATCATATATGATTATATATTATATTAAATCATATGTAATCAGTGCATTTTGGGGGGGGACTGGTTGGTGAATATTTATGGCAGCAGGACAGTCAGAGTGAGATCATCATGTCACCCAATGTGAGGATGTGGGTCCTTTTTGTGTTTTTAAAAGCTGTTGGACAACTGTGGCACAAATGAATGAGCTAAGTCATTTCCACAACGACAAAGCCAAATATAAATCAACCTTACTTTTTTCAATCTAAAAATTACTTAGAACCAATGTCATGCAAATGGTGGCACAAAAAATGGTAGAATCAAATGAGATAGTGAACGCTGTGCAGCTTGATGTGATGACATTTTAATGTATGCTGAAGTTAATTCCTGTCTTGCAGATATCTCAAACATCACCTACAATACCTGTCTTTTTAGGAAAGGTGTGTCTAATATAGGTAGAGCAACACATTTTAAGCCTGTGGACAAATATTTGCTTTTCAAGGAGGATCAGTTTTGGCGCAGACAAACTTGGGCAAACAACTCAGCCACTGCCTTCTTAACAAATGTTTGAGGGAGAGGCTCATGTACAGATGGTTCCCCATTGGGACATACCCGTACTTCTCTGCCAGCTCACGGGCCTCGGCTTCACTGACGGCCCTCTGATCTGTCAGGTCACATTTGTTTCCACACAGAATGATGTCTGGATTCTCACAGTATGCGTGAATCTGTAACTGACCTGAAAGACACATTCAGCAATTCAATATGCATTTATCTGTATCTGTGAGAAAGTAATCAGGCCATCGCTTGTATATTATAGACAACTGAAATAAGAAGGGCCTGCATGGGTTTCCTCCAGGTACTCCGGTTTCCTCCCACTGTCCAAAGACATGTTTGGGTTGGTGACTCTAAATTTTCTGTAGGTCTGAATGTGAGTGTGAGTGGTTGTTGTCTCTGTCTGTCTCTGTGTGTTGGCCCTGTGATGGACTGGACAGGTGGCCAATATGAGCCCAGTGTGAGCTACGATTGGCTCCAGCATCCCCCGTGACCCAGTAACGGATAAGTGGTTGAAGATGAATGAATGAATGAAATAAGAAGTATGAACATACAAATTGCAGCAGCCATACACCAAAGGCAGAGAGACAATTATTAATAACTGGTAGATAATGCACTGAATCACATATTATTTCAGTTAGTTTAGTTTCACTTCAACACGAGTCACGTTCAGAAAACTTTCCCACACACCAAACAGTCACACATTAAATGTCCTGGGTATTTTTACTTGGCTAAATTAAATAATTCGTCTGCTAACTATCAAAAGAATGATCAGTCTTAATAAAAAAAAAAAACCCAACATACTCATCCAGTTTCTGACATTGAGGAAACTTTGCTCATTTGTGAGGTCAAACAGGAGGAGGAAACCCATCGCATCTCTGAAGAAGGCAGTCGTCAAACTCCGAAACCTGAAATCATTCAGGAAAAACCCCCAACTGAATTCAAGTCAAGGTTTTGAAAGAATGAGAAAGTTTAAGTCTAAGTACTTGATGTACCTCTCCTGCCCAGCAGTGTCCCACAGCTGCAAGTGGATTTTCTGTCCTTTACCTGAAGACCCATCAGGACCCGTTGATTTGTAAACCTGAGTGAAACAGATTTGTGACATCAAACTAACAGGACCTTCTCTTGAGAAGATGGAACTGCAGTTTACAAACAAAAGGTAAACACATTCAATCTCACTCAAAGAGTCAGTGTGTTGATGTTACTAACAGCCTGAAAGAAGGTTTTTGTAATCTGGAGAGTAATGTGACAAGTTATAACAAGAAAAACTATGTATACTTGGCAGCTACTCCAGTTAAAACCAATATCATCTGCATTCCATCTTGTTGATTTCCCCAAAAGTATGTCTAACACAAATCTTTAATTTCAGTGGGTTGTACAGTCCAACTCATGAATCTGTTTTGTTTCATGATAAGCTCGTTACCAATATTTTTTTTTTTTGAGGTTTCAATAGTTTAGGAAGTAATTTTCACAAAAGGCTCGGAGTAAAGTAATTTGTATTTCATATTTCTCTCATTTAAATATTATCCAAATGTTTTCTCGGTCATCAGGGCTTTAACCACCTGACAAGCAGCAGAGCTCTGGGCTGTTTGTGGACACAGTGGGCATCATTTTAAACATCCAAAGATATAAATCTAACTATTATCTGCCCAAACAGTCACTGATCCAGGTGTAAGGTTTAAAAGAGTCATAATAAGTCTTGTAATTATTCATGGTAATGTTTTAGAAGTAACGCAGATTGTCATCACCCATTCCTCTAAAAAGCCAGATGCACTGGCACCTCGGCAAATTGTTAATATCATGGTGTAGTGTTACACACAGGATTAAATCATATTTTGGGTGAACTGATGATATATTGCAACCAGCAATGGGGATAACAGCATTAAAATAAACAGTGTTACTAACGCTGTTAATCACTGTTTTCATCATTACAACACAGTTCCTGTTACCAGCAATTACATGGGGCGTGTTATTATAATTGAGCCTATTAAATAAAAGCATATTAAATGCTGTCTCCATCAGCTGAAGCAGAGCTGCAAAACTTGCTTTTTTTTCCTTTTTTTTGGGGGGGGGGGTGGTTGGGTCCAATGTGAGATAACACCCGAATGTGAAAATTAGTCGACCAGACCATGATTACTTGTGACCTCTACAAAAGCTACTCTCTAAGTGAAAAATTTACTTTAAGTTTTTCTTTCTTTGTACAATAAACACTTTAATGCTGTATTAATGTGTACTAAACGCTGTATTTTTATCTTTTAATCGTAGTTATAAAAATTTACCTCTTAAAGAGTAAGTAACAGGCAACAACGGCTATTTTAAAACCAGTATTCAATGTCCATTACATCAATGATAAACCAATCGCTCAGGCACACTCTCAGACCTGGAGGTCAGGATAATTACAGAAGGAATGGAGAGAGTAAATATGAACACTGTTCAGCTGTTTGCCCGTAGTATGAAGTATTTATTCAGGAGGGTGCTGCCTGTTGCGCACCAACATTTGTCATTTCCCAGATTTCTGTTGCAACATGCATCAGTAGTCTTTTGTTACTTAATGGTGTGGGAATGCATTTAAGCGACTATTAAGGCAGCTCTAACTGTTTCTAGCTCACAAGGAAATGTCGAACCAGAAGAGTAAATCCATGTGTGATTTTACCAAAGTAATGAATGAAAGAAATCTCTCCCTGCAGTAAAACAGAAAAATAACTTACCACTCTTTTTTCTCTGAAATCAATCCCAACTGTAGTGATGAATTTTGAATTAAATTTTCCATCAGTGTATTGGTAGAGGAAGCTGGTTTTTCCCACACCAGAGTCACCGAGGGCTAGGAACTTGATGAGGTAATCATACTCCCCATCCGACATAGTGAGTCCTTAATTTCTGAAACACACAAACAAAACAACTCAGTCAACCATCAATCACACTACTTGACAAAGAACTTAATCTCTAAATGACGTCTGATCTCTTTAACATTTAAACGCACCAAACATTTTGTAACCTACAGTACATGGTGCTTTTTGGCAAATATTCTACATATCTGATTTTACAGTCAACAAATCAAATGGAAACGGATAAACCAACAAGAATATAGTCCTACAATTAACTTCTTCCCAAATAAAGCGCAATTTAAAGCTTTACTCTATTAAAAATAACCAATTATTCATTCACTGCTCTCTATAATAGAGGCTCAAAAGTTGGAAAAATAAATTATCATTGGTCTCTTCACAGTGGCAATGCTTTTAAAAATGATGCTATAGAGTTTTTATTTTTCAGGTGACTCCACACAAAGTTCAGTAAATAGGAAAAAAATCAAATTGATATTTCATGTGGCTACGCTTTTCTTTGTTAAGGGAGTGACACACTATGTTTTTTTCTGCAAACACCGTTTGTAACTCACACAAGTTCCTCTGCTGAAAGTGGTGCATGGTGTTGAATGTGGTTCTGTCTATCCGACACAGGTCAACCCACATATGAGTCAGCTGTCTTCTCTGGTGTCTTTTTGGTGCAGTGTTTACCAATTTAATCTTGAGAAAGCAACAGGAAACATTTTAAATTCCTGCCTCTCTCCAGCTGCAGACACACTAAAACAACAAGAACCACCTTACCATATCTATTGGATGTAACACTCTCATTTGTAATGTTCCACTAAGTTCAGCCTCAACAATCAGGAAAAACAGCTGGTTTGTCATATGACCACAGCGTGGAAAAGTATTCAGACAAGTCTTACATTCTTTCACTAACCCCTACCACCACCACCACCTTTCATCAGGAGACATAAGCAGCTTAAAGTCTCGTGCAAAATCAAGATCCATGATGAATGTGTTAGAATGGAAATGTTTTTTTCCCCCCCAAGCATTCAGTTGTGGCCAACAACCCTTACAAATATCAACTAAATCCACCTGTTTTAAAAGAGGAAGAGTTTTACCCTTTTATTAAAAAAACAAACAAACAAACAAAAAAAAAACTATCACTTTTAAAGGGTCTTTAGGTCCTTCGATCACAGCTGTAAGAAGTTGGACGATTCTGGCTCTTGAGGTCAGTTAATGAGAGATGTTATACCAATTCCGAAAACTCCTGAATTATTGAAGTGTTTTACTTTGATCCATTTCCTTTTTTTTTTTCCTTTTTAAACAAAATTCTTTTAGGCTCATGTTTTGATTCTAAACCCTTAGATGTTTAAATTTGTTAATGATTCCTGATCTTATGTTTCACTGCTGTAGGACTGATTTCAAACATGCGTTACAAATGTATATTTCTATTGCTTTCTACACAGTAACTATTAATCCACATAGTTAAGAAAATCTAACTGTAGCTACTTTATTAATATACCCCACAAGAAACAATATTCAAAGTGTAACTGTAAATATACAGAGTAAAACTGCTTATCATGGCAATTGACAATTGGTAACTGTAGTTTGTGTCACTGTGTACAAACTGTATTTGTCCTGTAGGTATGTTTTTATAATATCCAAAAATTCAATAAATACACTTTTGTCAAAAAATTGTATTTTGCCCTTGTTGATATAAATGGGGAGGGCACGAGACAAGTGACCATACAATTCAAATCAGTTAACAGCAACTCAAACTGCATTCACCAAAATTATCATAGAGTTTAATCAATACTTGGCTTGTGTGATTTCAATAAAAACTGATGACAGAAATCTGCATGAAGGTGTAAATTGACTGGGACCGTTGTATTGGACTGGATATATTTGTACCAAATACAAAGCCCAACAAGAGTTCAACTTTACAATGAAAAATCTCTTTTTAGAGATACAAAACAACCCCACTAATACATTCAAACAGTCTTATTTGAAGACCTCAGGTATAATAGAGTTTGACAACTGAGGGCCACATTAATATTTATACGTTGTAATTATTTTTTTACCCAGGTTAGTCATAATTATTATATGAAGCCTGGTTCAGTAAAAACATGTCACAGAAGCGACACAGTGGAGCAAAACCACTCAGCTGGAGATAAGAGTCGTGTCAGAAAGTGTCTGTCGACTATTATCTGGCTAATCTAGCAGCTTCATAACAAGTCTTATTTAAAGCATGAAATCGTAGATCTCATGTTGCATGTGAAAAGAAAGAAATGTTCTTACATGATACAGTGTGCAATACGATGCCAAAATCTAAAGTTGCAAAGCCATTTCCTAGTCATGCTGAACTTCCCAGTGTCATCACGACTGTAAAAAGGAAGTGAGTGCTGATGGCAAGTTGTGATCAGATGTTATGCAAGAAAACAGTGGGTGCAGAGAGAAATCAGAAAGAACACAGCCCAGAGACACAACATTAAACTAACTGAGTGACAACAATATCACTACCTTATCTCCTCTGAAGGATGTAGAGGAAAGTAAATATATGTTGCTGGTTTCATGCAAAAGAGCTGAAGTTGAGGAAGCACTTCACATGAAACATAAAAGACCTGCTCTCTGAAACGACAGTCAATTACCATCGAAATTAATTTAGCTTCCATAATTACCCCATATGCCTTTGAAAACATTAAAGTTAAACTAATTTGGGGGTAAAACCACACAGCTGGAGATACACTGAAGAGTCTCATGTTTCCCTCTTGCCTTTAACAGACAAGGTCTAGTCGCCTTATAATCAAGAACTTCAGTGCAAAAGGCCTCACTTGCAATATTAACACTGACCAGCAGTTAAAACTACAAATGCAAACATCTGACTTTTTCCTCGCTGATTAGCTGTGACAGAATATCAAACATCACCTAATGTCAGTCTAGGCAGTAGATCATGCTGGTGAGTCAAAAGATCAGATAATTTAACCCTTTCCAATTTCTAAATTTCGGTTGGATAAGATAACATTTAAGTTGTCTCTTGGGTACTTGATGTGTATCATTACATCTCAGGCACTCAGGCAAAAGTGATTTTTCATCGGTGACTCTTTCGAAAAATAAAGTTTAAATGAAGCAGAAGGGAAGAAATGCCAAGCTGCCCCTTGATATCTGCTGGTATTTTCCCATGCAGCGGGAGTGGATCCAGTAGCTCTGGCCTGCCTGACATATGTTACCACCTAAGTACACCAGAAAACATAAAGTAGCTTTAATCATTTGTCAGGGAGAAGTGGAAGACCCACCCTGGGCAGCCATCCAGCAGAGGCAGGCAGCTCCTTAGGGAAATTTGGATAAGGACATACTGTAAAACTTCACCCTAACTAGTCACAGATTTGTTCCGTTTTGGTTTTTTGTTTTTTAAAGTGTCCAATCCCATTACTATCAACCCTGATGATCACAAAGTATCTGTGAAAAACTTCCAGCTGCCAGAGTCATTGCTTATCCAGCCTTTAAGATACATTGTGAGCATTTATCATAACAGTGGCTGTGTGACAGGCTCAAAATGTTTTTTCTCAAACTGAGAAATAAAAACAAATAAACAAATCAATTCAGTGAAACAAACAGAAAATGTGATGACCCTCAGCTGGTCCTCATGTGGCTGTCACTGCTGCTCCGGTGACCTTAGAGGTCACAAATAATCACATTTTTCCTTCTTTGCTCACTATGGATGCAGGTTTAACCTGTGTTGTACCTTCCCAAACTGCAGCTCATTTGAGCCCAAAGCTGCCTGAACTCAGAGCCACATGTTAGAAACTCCCAGTCATGATGGTGAGAGGGGAAGACGTGGGAAAGCTACCAGCCCTGAGGAGGACATGAGGCAGGTTGAAAATATTTCCCCCCAGCTCGTTAGCTCCAAGTCAGGCTGGATCTGTCGCAGAGGGGGTTGGAGACGAGCTCTGGCCGAACTGGGAATAAAAACAGAGAAGTTTGCAGCCTGTCGATCTCTCCTGACAGACGCTTCGGTTGGCTTTTTCTCTGCAAAGTGACATTTCCTGAAAGCGCAGCAGCTCGTACTCACCGGGGCCTGGGGCGTAGCTGCTGCCGGCTGGCTCAGGAAAAAAGGCGACCACAAAGTGTCCGACGGCCGGAGAACCCAAGGAAAGTCGGGAAAAGTAAGACCCTATTACTTTGTCCGATCCCTCCGGGCCATTACTCGACATGAGAGCCGCTTCACTCACTCTGATGAGCAGCGACTTTACTTTCCGTCGCCGTGCTGTTGAGAAACAGCTCCTCCCCTCAGGGGGAGCAGCCAGAGCCGGATCAGCGGAGGGGAAACAGGCCTTTCAACACACAGAGCAGAGCTGCAGCTGACACACTTTACCGGAGGAGGAAAAAGTTCATCCTGATGCTTAAAACTTCGCTCCACTTCTCACCAAACACAAAATGCAATGTTCTCAGAACAAATGACAACAATATCAGTCCCAGAAACTGATGTTAGATCAAAGAATAAGTATAGATTAATGCAAATAAAACTAAATCACTGTTTCAGTATAACCAACATACAGGGAAGCTGAAGGAGCCCTGTTGGCTGAAACAGTGCCCATTTATCTTTGCTCTGATACTAATATTATAATAATGAACACTGGACCTGTATAGTGGCCCCTAGTAAGGCCTAGGACCACTTTCTGTCATGTTCGAAAATATATTTAAACTCAGACCTACCTTAATGTGTCCAACATTTTGTTTTTGTGCAAAAAACAGGACAGATGTGAGTTTTGCTTAACTGCCTGAGCCTCCTCTTCAGCTTTGGAAATCTGTAAAAACAGTGGTGTATGATGCAAACACAATGAAAAGTCAAATTGCCAAATATTTTATTTGGTACATTTACAGTCAAAAAGGGCTCCCCAAAGAAGCATATATGTATCCATACTGGTCCTCTGTCATGTTCAGCCTTCAGCCCTGACAGTCCAGTATCATCTCCTTTAGTTCTCTTCTGAGTTTCCTGTGAGTGATGATTTCAGTCTGTTTCATTCTGTTTCTTTGGCATATCTGTGTTTTGCTGCCCTGATTTCTTTAGTAACGCATCGAAATAAGGTTTGTAGATATAAGTACCACTGGCAACTCCGAGCACCGTGACCAAGGCGATCTGTGAGAATGGTATTCTTCGATGAAACATGGTTTCTTTCAAAAAGAAATCCCAATCTTGAGACACAAGATAATCCTGAAAGAAAAAAAAAAAACAACTGCTGTTATCCAAGATACCTTCTACTCTTGAGCTGAAAGTGTCAAGCATTTTCCATGATCTACCAGCCTCAGACACCTAAAAAGAATTTACTCAAATTTCCCCATGAAAAATCAATGATGGCATTTTGTCCATGTCATTGATCTTTCAGTCTGCCTTTTGCCTTGTTTTTCTTTTTTTTAAACACATGTTCATATGAATAACAATAAAGAGTAAATGAACAATGATAATTTGTTGCAGCCCCAATTTCTAGTTATTGCAACAGAAATTCTGAGATATTTTAATCAATAACCAGAATTCATTATAATTTTTAATTACAGAACTGGTTAATGTGCTTTCCTGCTCATAGAAACCCCAGACCAAAACAAAATATGCACGTCCTTGAGCCTTATTTTGAAAAGCCGATACCGGATATGAGGAAAAAAAACGTCGTTTTTTCGGGTGAAATGACCAAAAATATCAAACATTAATTTCCTTAAATGTTATTTTGTTGAACATTTAAGACTCACCGGGAAACTGGAGATGTGTCTGTGTTCACCGTACACCGATAACCGAGCCGATGACACCGGACAGAGGGATCAGACGTCGGACACCCGCGATCTGCGAAAGCTCACTCTTCTTCTACGGCGGTGAAATGTGGGTGTCGTCCCCTGTCGGTCAGCACCCCGCCAACGAGGCTTGAAATAAAGCTTTTAATTTGAAGCAAGGAAACGGTGTTTTCCCGGAAGTAAGTTTGAGTGCGGAAGCACACAAAAACCTGAATGTAGTACAGTGTGTGCTTACAAAGAAGAAGAGGAGGAAGAGGTGTATGCACTTATATTTTCTCCTGAAATAAACTTATTGTTGCTCAGTTGAAAACCCGTTTAATACTGAAACTTATGTAAACAGAGAATATGACATGAACTCCGTCAGGTGAAAATGGACTCAGTCACTTCCTGCAAGTCATCCAGTCTGAACTCACCTGTCTGGAGCCGACAGGTGAGTCATGTTGGTGGTGGATTTATCTCACAGGCCGAGAGATAAAATGTCCTGATGGAGAACATTAAACGGCGTCTGCGGTTTGGGGATAAAGTCAAAGAAGTAAAACTGAGGAAGAGGAAATCTCAGCTTTACGCTGAGGAAGATGACTGTCTTCTGAACAATGGTGAGACCTCACTGTGACACACTGACAGCTATTACTTTCCCACGTTGTTACTGTATCATTGTTATCTGGAGATACTTGTATTTAGTTGTAGTGTTTCCATTTAAAGCAGCTTTATATTGCTGCTCTGCCTCCTGTGGTGGTTTGCACTACATTTTTTTTACCAGCATAGTTGCAAACAGCTACTTTAAATAACATTTTACACATGAAACCTACTGTACTGTATCATGGACCAAATATGACACAATATGTACAGTATGTGAATGTGCATCTTTATGAAGGGATGAAACAAGTTTAATAGTAATAGTAGTTACTGTATTTCTTATATGTATACTATAAGAATACTATTGTATAAAGACAAGTGGATCTGTGTTTGTGAAAATAAATCAAATTGATTATGCTAAAATGAAGTTATGTTTCCTGAACCCCACAGGTAGGCTGAAAGCCAAGGTTGTGGTGTTTTGTGTGGCCTTCAGGCTGATCAACTGCTTCCTGGTTCAGACCAGCTTTGTTCCTGATGAGTACTGGCAGTCTCTGGAGGTTTCCCATCGTATGGTCTTCAGATATCCTTAATGAAGTAAATCAATAGTGAAATAAATGTTTTTGAAGCTGAAACCATCACTTTGGTGGTGTTATCATATTTGAGGTGTTGCAGCTTTAACAGTCTGACATATGGGTATCTGACCTGGGAATGGAAGGAAGGACTGAGAGGATTCTCTTATCCGCTCTTCTTTGCTTTTATATACAAGATATTACACCTAACAGAACTTGACTCAGTCCATCTCCTGGTAAGTTAGTGTATATCTGTTTGTCTCCGAGCAAATAAATTTTATGCTATCAAGGAGCTTGACTTAATTTGATCTGACTGACTTTACAGAAATGGCTTCCACGAATAACTCAAGCGCTCCTGGCTGCATTTGCTGATGTAAAACTTTTCTTCCTCATCCGAATGCTGGAAGGTCATGATGTTGCAAAATGGACGGTAAGCATTTTACCTGTATCATGGGCATTTGGAAAAGTAATTTATTTATTTAGTACATTTTCTGTTTTTAATACAAGGTTACAAGACTTAAAGGAATCTATTACTGAAGGGAAGTAAATACACAAAGGTATACCAAACATGGGTACTGTTTTAACCCGGTTTCAGTCCTCTGGTCATGTACAATAGACTTCTCATTTAACATTTAACTTCTTGTTTTGACCTGTAGTTTTTCTGCAATCTGTGCTCGTGGTTCATGTGGTTCTGCTGCACCAGGACTCTGACCAACAGCTTGGAGACAACCATCACCTCTTTGGCTCTTTTTTACTATCCCCTGGCTGGGTCCAAAACACAGAACAGGTTCTCTGCTTCATAAGAACCTTAGTTTCTCATTTTTATTTACCCTGTTCTCCAAAATAAATTCCTTATAGATGCAGTTCTGTCTTTTTTTTATCTCCCAGAAAAAAATATTTGATGCTCGTTGCCTTGGCTGTCATCGTTCGTCCTACAGCGCTTGTTGTCTGGTTTCCTCTGCTGATTTACCATTTCTGGCATGAAGATAACAAAATGAGGCTCATCACTCAGAACTACATTCCTATAGGGTTTGTACTTTTAACCTCATTTCCACTTGAACCACTTTTCCACTTTATAATCCCTTTTTTCTTATTTCCAGGGCATTGGCTGTTGTGATTTCAACAATTATTGACTGTCTATTCTATGAAAAGGTAAAACTTTTGAAGCAGATCCACTAACTGCTGCTTATAAATTCATAGAGTGTGTAACTGTTGCTCTCTTTGTTTTCAAGTGGATCCTGGTCCAGTTAAATTTCCTGAAGTTTAACATCTTTCAAGGTGTGGCTGATTTCTACGGCTCTCACCCCTGGCACTGGTACTTAACTCAGGGCTTTGCTGTTGTCATCGGTCCTCATCTTCCTTTCTTCCTTCATGGATGCACCCTTGCATTCAAAAGATACAAAATCCTTTTGGCAGCTGTTGTCTGGACTCTCTGCATTTACAGGTAAAATGTGCATTCACATCCAACAGGCTGTATTTATCAAATTATACGTAAAAAAAGGTCTGAGGATGAGGGCTCAGGTGATAAAGCACATTGGCCACCTTTCTTTGGGCTCACCCAAAACCAAATCAAGTATGCAGATGGTAATTTTCATGAAAAGATTAATTTGTAACTTTGAGTATGGCTAAAAGTTTTTATATGAGCTGTGATTTTTCCATTTTTTTTCCCTCAGCATTCATGTTATGTTATATATTTTATATTTTTTCTGTTCCAGTTTACTCCCTCACAAGGAGTTCAGATTCATCTATTCTGTGCTGCCTTTCTGTATGGTTTTCTGTGGTAAGATCCTGATTTCACTTAAAAAAGTTTTCTTTGGACAAGCAGTCAAATCGGTGTTTTAACCATGTTCTGTCTCTGTTTAACATCCACCACAGGGATATCTTTAGCTACTCTGAAAACCTGGCGTCGAGCTGCAGCCGTCTTTTTGTTGGTGACTAATCTGGTTCCAGCTCTGTACACGGGCTTGATCCACCAGAGAGGGACTCTGGACGTCATGAGCCATCTGCAGACACTTTGTGATGGCGGTGGCAGCAGCATCTCCCAGCCACAGCAGCCAGACGTCCTCTTCCTCATGCCCTGCCACTCAACACCCTACTACAGGTACAACCCCCTTTTTGTCCTATTTTTTTCATTATAGATTGTTAAAAAATTTTGGAGAAATTTATGAGCATTTCCCAAAGCAAAAACATCAGTGAATTAAAAACACACAAACAACATAAAATCAAGATACTGTGAAGATAGAAAGTGAAAATGTAATCTTGTATTTTTCACTTCTTACACTGAGAGGTAGTGCCTAGTTCAAAAAGCTCAGTGTATTCAAATTTGCCAAAATACATTTTTTCCACAAATAAAGGGATGTAGGTTTAGAAAATGTTTTTACAGTGTACTGAGCTGTCCTGTTCAGTGCATTACAGCAGCAGAAATATTTTTAAAATCCACACGTCTGATCACTCTCATTATGTTTATTTTTAAAAAAAGCTCATACATAACATACGGCAGTGTGTTTTGACTTTTCAAATTAGAAATTCGATCCGATTTTCTGTATTGTGTAATCAGTAAAATAACTCATATCACGAGGACTTCTTGCATGTTTCCCTCTCTATGACAATGCTAAAATTGTTGTGTGTCTTAACACTTACATAAATCATTTCTAATATTCCTGGGGTTTTGTATCAGTGATATTTCCAGCATAAACAGCAGCTGATACTTTACACTTGTTGCAGCCACATCCACTGTCCCATAAAGATGAAGTTTCTTGAGTGTCCTCCAGATCTGGGGGAGGAAGGTTACGTTGATGAGGCAGAGAGATTTTATGACGATCCTCTTCACTGGCTGCAGACTTCATTTCCATACAAATCCTCTTTGCCCACTCACCTGGTTTTCTTCGATGTTCTGGAAAAGGTAATGTATTCACAAAATGTACTTCTGTATGTATCTGTGAAAATGTTTAATCTGTCAGTTTCCTAAACATCAATGTGTCTTTTGATTTGCAGGAAATCTCTTTGTTTTTGGGAGCAAATAACTTTGTGAAGACTGTAAAGATGTTTCATACTCACTTTCCTGAGGGAAGAGTTGGAGGAAGCATCTTTATTTATGAAAGGCACTAACAAAACATTGGAACAATTTTCTGCCATTATGAATGTCAAATGATTCAATATTGAAATACATATTTTTTAACTGATGTTATTTTGAAATATCACTTCTAAGATATGTCATGTGCGTTTATCAATAATTGAGTTTAATTTAGTGTGAAGCTTTTTTTCCAGGCTTCTTCCTCCAAGTCATGTAAAAGTAAATGAAACTACCAGGTCTAGTTTAAATAGGCCTTAAGAAGAATGTTAAAAAACAGCATTTAAAAGTAAATTCCAGCCACGTCACACAAATCTATCTTTGCAGCAGTAAATTAAAACAACTATATGGCTGTAGGTGGAAACATCCTTAATTTGGCATGTCTTTTTTTTTTTCCATTTTCATTTTGCACAACAATTAGAATTACAATGAGACTTTTCTGTTTAATGTTTTAAAACAAAAGTGCTTTTCCTGAAAATGGGAATCATTGGTGCTTCAGCAGTACATTGTAAAAAATTAAGTGGTTAACATTTATCAAATGTTAAGCTGAATGTCACAAGTAGATATGACAGGTTTCATTTAAATCTACTGATGACTGAACTAAACACAGAACAGATCAAGGACGTTCAGTAGCATTAAAAAGTTAACATTGTGCAAACTTACAAAAAAGACAGACTTAGCATCTAAATGCAACCAAACATAAAATTGTGCAGCTATAATATTTAACTTGAGATATTTTCAGTATTTTGGATCAAATGGCATCGGACCGAGTTCTATTTTGACATCAGTCATATGTCTGTCTGTGCTTCTTCCTGATCGGCTCCACTTGCGTTCACTGTGTGGTCGAGATCTGGTTCTCTGATGCTTGCGTTGATGCTTTGAGCGTGACTCCTCCTTTGAGTCCATGTTGGGTCTTTCAAATGGCCCGCTGCGCAAATCAAAAATAAAACATAAATGACATGGACACAATGGTTGAAAACAGGGTTAGGGGTGTGTCCAAACCTTAGGACTCTGGATTTAATGATAATTCACAGTATTTCAAACTGAAACCAATGCAAAAATCTGCTAAAGCTGGGGGTGGTTCAGAGGATTACACATAGTCAGAACTCCATCCTTTGTAAAAGCTTTTTTTTTTTTTTTTTTCCCACAGAAGTTAATATGGAGCAAAACAAACTAATTCAACTAGAGTTAATGATTTACTCAACTTGGACACTTTGCAATACAGTTTGTAGCACTTAAGTTGAAATATCTCATTCAGCTGCAGAAGTAAATATTTCATTTTCATGCATCATGGTAAAACTGGCACTGCATATAAATACGTTTCTTTAGTCTCAAAAGAAGTGTGAGATTCAATGATTTGTTTTTATTGACGAAATCTGCCATCTTGTAAAATATCTGAGTCATAACTGACTTGAATTATTTGCATCTAAGTATCGTTTCCTCATCTTGTTCCTGTGCAGTGATAATTGGCCAAACACCTTACCTTGTCATGTCAGCTGCACCAACAGGGCAACTACACTACTTATATAGCTTAAGGAGTAACCTTATTTTCCTAGTAAGAATTATGTTATTTCATATAAATTTGAGAGAAAGTCAACTTTTCCAGTAAACAAAACCTTAATTTAAACCCAAGAAATATAATTTCATCATGGGAAACTAAAGTTGATGCAAATTTCACATTCAGCTGACTTGCTGTGCACTTCAAGACTCTGTATTGAATTGCCACTTCCAGTTAATTTTATCGCTAGTCTGATTTTCCCAAATTTGCCTTCTTCCAGGAGAAGCTAGTTGGAAATGACTGACAATTATTAGGTCATGAAAAAAGGGTCTTCACTGATATCTTTGGAACAAATCTTAGCTGGAAACTTCAGAATCAAAACGGCTGTAGTACTCTTACCTTGGACCATAACTTTTTGTATAAGTCTCTCCAAAGAAGTGCCTGTAGATGTAGTCATCAAGATCTCCAAACACATCATCATCGAGCCCATGATACTCATGCATATCTGCCAGATAGTCCTCCACGCCGCTGACAAAGTCAGTGAACAGCATCTGGTCATGGATGAAGACACCGTTATGGAAAAAGTTGTTGATAAACATCTCCAGCTCTTTCCAGTGTTGAAAGTGGTCGACTTCCTGCTGCACGTAGCTCTGCAGCAGCTGGTAAAATTCATCTGCTCTGATCGGCTCCATGGCTTTGTTGAAGAGACTCATGGATTCTTGGTAAGCGCAGTCAAAAACCCCAGAACACCCTTTGAAGTTGGCTTTGTGGCTGTTTTGACCTCTGTCTTCATGAACTTTATTCCCTGACTTTCGAGTGTTGTGGCAGGACTCTTTTGCATTCCTATCACATCTTTTATTATAAAAGCCTCTGGCTTTGTTGATGAAGGTTGAAGCTGAGTCCTTGAAGTGTCGAAAAGTTGATTTGACGGAATCTGAAAACTTCCTCAGGTTCTCCTTCACGGCCTCTTTAGCTTTTTTAATTTGCTCTTTGTGGTGGTGCACAAACTCCTTGGTGGAGTTTTTCACAGCATCAAATGTCTCCTTCACTTTCCCTGCCATACCCGCTTTTGGTTTTTTCACTTTGGACTCTGTGTCTCCTTTGGCTCTTGCTTCTTTGGTTTCCACATACAGTCTCTCCCATAGATCAGAGCGCTGCTGCTCGAAGCTCAGACGCTTCTCCAGCTCCATCAGACGTAACTGTAGCTCTTCCGCCTCGAAACCGGCTTCCTTTCCAGCTGCAGGGATGCGACTTCTCAGATGGTTCAGCTCTCTCCTCAGCTCCTCTGTGACCCTCCTCTCCACATCGAGCCTCTCCCTGAGTGTCTGTGCCTCAGCCATTAAATCTGCCCTCTGGTTGTGGTAGTTTATGACCTGCTGCTTTTCCTCCTCCAGCTGCTCTTTCAGCCTCTGGTTTTCTGATAACAGTGAGTCGGCTCCAGCTCCTTTTGTCTCCAGTTCTCTAATCTTAAAGCGCAAGTTTCTCAACTCCTCCTGTAAAGTGGACAGAGACTTTTCTTCATGTTCCAATGAGATTTTCAGGTGCTGGTTTTCAGCTGTTAGGCTCTGCTGCTGAGCTACAATGTTAGTCGTCTCCTCAGCTTTCTGTTTCAGCAACATTTCCAGGTTATCTCTCTGGGCCTTGACAGGGAAAACGACAAGCCAAAGAGAAACTTTGGTTCATAAAGTGGTGAAACGATCTATCATTGTTTCTGGAGAAGATCACAGAATTCACTCAAATCATTCACTCTCAGTCAAAGAAGAAAAATGTTTTTGCCTCAGTTTTGACTTGTTCTTAATAACATTCATTTCCATAATATTTGCATGTATTTTCCATTTATGTTACATTATAAAAGCAGGGCTTCCAGGTTACCTGAATGTGCATCTGCCTGGTGTTGATCTCCTGGTTCTCCTCCTTTATCTTTTCAATCACCTCTGTGAGCAGTGAGATAACTTTCTGCTCATCCAAATCTTTCATGGAAAAATCTTCCCCCTGAACCTGACAGAGAAAAAAAGATAAGACCGATTTAAAATACCCCATTACAATATTCACATTTATTCTGTATTCATTTTGTAAAATTTTAGTTGAACATGGATTTGAAAGCAGCCTGCATCTAAACCATGTACCCTGAACAAATCATTTGACTATAAGCTCCTGTTAATATTTTAAATAGTTTCTCCCACAAAAAAATAAGAACACTTGCCTGATGTAAAGCAATAAAATTAAAGGAGACATTTTTTAGACTCTTGCTGTAATTCTTTATGTACTAACTCAACTCGTTGGTAGATATCATGGCTTTGCAGTGACAATGGGTTTAACTGTATTTAAAGATATTTCTTTGCCTTATGTATTAACCTAGCTAACAAGCTGTAATTATTATCTTCTTATCTTTTTTCACAACGACAGGCAAAAATAAACAGATTTGTTCAAAAACCTCTAAGACGCAGTATAAATAATCAAAATTACACATAAAAAATTGGACTTATTATTGATTTGTTTTCTACACTGTTGCCCTTATTAGCCCTGGGACGTTTGTGGTTCCCTCACTGTTTCTCTTTCTGATTGAAATATCTGAGTTAATTATTATTTCTATGTACACTGTCCCAGGTGAGTTTATCTTGAACTGCCTTATCACTGACTGGGTTTGTAGGATGATGTTCTCGAACATGCTGTTGAAGCAGATCCCTCACACCATCGAACTCATTCACTCTTTTCTCCACAACTTTATGTCTCTCTTGAATCTGGACTGTACCTGTAGGGGACATTGGTAACACAAACTGATTATTTACACAACAAATATTTATTTACATGCTACATTAGAAAGCACTGTTAAGACAAGTCATTATGTGATAAAGCTCTGCAATCTGTAGGGATCTTTAAATTTAGAAAAGATGTTATGAGTGCCAAAGATAGAAGAAGTATACAAGCTACTTTTAAAAACTTCAAAGATCACATAGACTCCGTAGTTCCCAGCAAAGGTAGGAATCACTGAGACAGGAAGGAATCATCTCTTGTACTTGGTCTTACAACCAAACTGAGAAGCAGAAAAGGAAACATCTACATTTACAATGTTGCAATAGCAACACAGGAAGTCACTGCATCACTTAAAATAAATAAATAAGTAAAAAAAAAACCAACAAACAAACAAAAAAAAAAAACCAACACAAGCACAAAAAAGCATCACATCTTAAAGATAAAGTTTTGAAGCCAGAGACAGATGTCGAAATTTTCAACACAAATGACGTTAATATGTATTGGTTCTGCACTGAAGTTCTTACCATAGAAGTGACCAAAGCCCATGCTGATGGCTACAACGAGGGAGAGGAGGATACACTTGTTGAGTATACCGTTGCCCTGACCTCGCATTCGGACATCCAGAGCAGCAGTAGGTCTAACTTCAGCCTGCTCCTCCTGCTGAGTCACCTCTTCACCCGCCCCAGAATCCAGTGCTTCATCTTCCTCCGGCTCTGTCACAATGCTCGAAGTATTCTTCCTGACCCTTCGTTTTCGTATGATGGTACTAGTGCCTCGTCCCGCCTCGTCCTCACTGCTGCTTGAGTTTGTCACTGCTGGCTGCTGCGCTGGGAAAACTATTAAAATAAATAAATAAATAAAAAAATACACAAAGTTGCGGTTGTTGAAATTCTATGATGGAAGAGGATGGAACAGAAAACATTCACAATAGATGGTAACCATACACATAACAAAGGCTCATTGTTCCAGTCCTCAATGTTACAACACACTGAGTTGGAGCGTGTGTCAAATGAAATGTCCTAAACTACAACACAGTTGCTTCATTCATTTAGAAAGTTTTTCTACTAAACTCTCTCATAGGCACATCAGTGGAATGTGTACTAGTAACTTACAGAAAGTATTGCAAATTTATTACGACTACTACTACTACTACTACTACTACTACTACTACTACTAATAGTTTTCTACAACACACATTTGACGTGGGATAACTAAAAGCAGCTTGGTGTGATTCAGTCTTCAATGAAAATACACACTGATTGTGGCACATTCACACCAGTGGAGGTAGTGAAAGTAACAGTTTGTTTATTTTCTATGTGTGTGTCTGTGTGTTGTTGAGCATGCTGTAAAATAAGCAAAGCTGGACAAGCTGGTTCACATCACTCAACAGCATGTGTTCTGGTGAGCTTCAGATTTAGTTTCTCATTGCAAGCTTAGCATCATATTAGATCCAGCCCAGTTTCAAATCAGGCCACCTGCATTAGAGTAGCCTCCAGTGAGATGACTTCTTAGATGGTAGCCTAAGTTCACCAAACTCTTTGGAAGTTTCCATTGACTCATCATCAAACCTGATTTGGTGATGTAGAAAAGAGGCAGAGAGCTGTGTTTACCAGGAATGGAAATAAAATCAGATTTCTGAAGAAAACATGAGGATATGTGAGTGTTGTTCCAGTACCCGTTTCTGCAGCAGTAAAGGCATACTGGCTGCTGCAGGACATGCCAAGGTAAAACTCTTCATTGGCTGCTGCCTCCGTTTCCAAGTCCACATGCTCATCCTCCTTCAAGTCTCCCAGAGTTACAATGTCAGAATGATCACTGAAGGACAAAAGAGAGACATGCTCTTTCCCTTCAGCACTGTGTCCAACCTGTAGAAGATATGTTCAAGATGATTGGTACTGAGAGCTGGAATAGTCCCTAAATTGTTAAAAAAATAAATAAATAAATAAAAAGTTTTAAAATAAAATAAAATAATAATACTTTCTCACCTGAGAAAATGACAGTGTCTTATCTACGGTATTTTCTCCTAGTGTGTCACCAAGGGAATCAGCACCTCTCTCTTCAATGCACGTAGCTGAAATTTAGTCAGTATGATTTATGATAATTGTGTGAGTTATGGGTACTATGATAATAAGATCAAAGGAAGGACAGGATAGCAAAAAAAAAATAAGGCGATGGTTTTTACCATCAGTGGAAGAGGTATGTGTGTCCGGCAGTGCTGCTTCCTCCACAGGAGGGCGTTCTAATAACTCAGCTCCAGCATCCAATCCTAAAGTTTCAATATCTGAACCCTGTAGACAGAGAAAACCAATATTAAAACTAGACATGATGGGAGAATTGCATCTGTCTCTGTTCACATTTACAGCTACTGCCTCGTTTCTTTGGCTTTTGCAAAATATGGGGGGATACTTGTGTACTTAACTAGAAAAAACATTTACTCAATTATTAAATCAAGTGAGAAGTAGGGGCCATTTTCCCATAATTTGTCAACCACAGCTATCGGATTTGTTTCTATTCAAAATCCCAAAGGTCAGCTAAAACTTTAAGGCACTGAGTTAGGAAAGAAATGGTCTAGATTTCCCCTTAAGTTTACCTTAAGTTGTGGTCAAACAACTTCAATCAAACAGAAACGGTTGTGATTGAAAAAGAAGGAAAAAGGAATCATACCTCATTACTAATAATTGTCCAACCACAGGACGACTCTGCATCACTTGACGTCTCTGACATTTCTGGAAGATGACAGCAATGAACAGCAAAACAGGGATATCGAGAAAAGTCTAAATTAATATATCACATGCTTACCATGCATGCCATCAGTGTGACAAATCCTCAGTTTAATAAAAATACGATTAACAATAGTACGTTTATAGAGCGCCTTTGACAACGCTGAAGGACTTTTTTAAATCAAAGTCAATTAAACACAGAAAAAAAAACCAGATAATAAATGAAAGCACAATCAACAAACGCAATGTAGACTTCTACATTAGATCATAAACATAAATAATGGAGTTATTCAATTCAATTATCACTTCCAATATATGTTCCAAATATGTAATTTTGACTCTGTGTTGTTATGTCTTAGCTGTTCATTTTGGTCAACCTTTATTGTTTTTAAATTGTACTTTATAACTAAGCTGAGTGACCTGGAAACCACCTACTCATGTTTCCATGTGTCCACTAACTGCAGCTCCATCAAACACCAGGCGGCTGCAGCAGCGGCCTCTGGCGGCGTCAGGCCGCACTGCAAGCCCGCAGAAGATGCCAGCTGCTGCGGCCTGGCTGAAACTGACCAACGTTAGCTTGACTGACAGAGAGACAGTAGCTGTGAGCTTTTTCCAACATTAGACTCGACTCTAAACTTTAAATTGAGGCATTCACCGATTCTTCTTCGGCTGGTGAACAAACTTAACAGGCCGGTTATTAATGTCACATCCGTGCATCGTCGGGATGTATAATTAAAGCTGTAGACACAGTGTCCATCGTCTTTAACAGCCATTTCACGTCGCTACATTTCAGAAAAAGAAATAAATAGTTTTACTCACCGGTGTTTTGTGTCCGACGAGGAGCCAACTGTTTGTAATCAGCTCCAGAGTTGTTGCAGTTCGTCTAAGCCTTGGTTGTTCGTTAACAAAAGTATTATGCTGCCCGTTGGAGGGAAATGTAGTCCATGGATACGCAGCGCAACGACTTCGGTAAACTGTTTAAACGACATTTACCATCGGCCAACGCGCTAGCAAAACAGGCCCAGCGAGGGGTGGAGCAAAATGTGTAAAAAATATTTTGCGGTTGCCAAAAGAGAAAAACATAAAAAAGTAACCGTGACAGGCGAAGAATGACAGAGGGTAAGAAAACAACAAAAACTCAAACACAATGACAGTTAGATGGCGCATTTACAGTAGGTTTTAAAGGCGGCTGTCCAAAGCTGAAAAAAGTTGTTGTGAAAAGTCCCTGAACACGTGGTGGGTGTTGTTTTGGTCCACTGATGCAACGACGCATTAAAAAGTATTCATCTGGAATGCGCCTCGCCTGATAGTCTGTGTTACATGAGTTCAACCCAACACATCAGACACATGGAGTGTGTAAAATTTACAAAATCAAAAATTGTGTACATTGTTTAATAAAATAAAATGATGTAAAAGAAAAAATTCCCTTCTTTTACATTACTGATTACTGCACTGTTAGTTTTTTATTTCATTAACACCTATTCTAATAACGCGGTGAGAGCAAAAACCTTCACAGATTTTGGAGTGATGTACAGAAAGACAGAATATTTTCTAATTAAGCAACATAAAAACTCTCAGATGCTACAAAAACAAATACTGATCTCAAATAACCAAACTATAAATACAACTATACAACTGATGTTTTAGTTAAATATTTTCATGCATTCATAAACACACAGACATATTCATTTGTATACATATACATATGTATATATACACTACCAGTCAAAAGTTTGGACACACTTTCCTATTCATTTGAATGAGAAAGTGTTTCCAAACTCTTGACTGGTAGTGTATATATATTTAACAAAGACAATTTGTTAAATATTAAATTAAATATTCAATAAGTCTTAGAAAAACAATAGAAAATCACTTTTTCAGTTTTTGTACTTTATTATTTAAACTGGGAATTTTCCATAATTAACCACTTTCTAAAATCTCCTTTCTAAACATTTTTTGAATAAACCAACTTGCAAGTAGTTTCGTAGACTTAGAAATATAACAAACCATTAACAGAAATAATTACAAAACAAAATTATTACAAAAAGGTACATTCAATTTTCAAAAGTTGACACCTGCTTTCTCTTTGAGGAGGAGCAGCTGCAGGTCTCCCTGAGTTTAGCTGTAAATGACCCACACCACTCCACCTCACATTATTTAAACACAACTTTACTGCAAAAGGGAGAACAAAGATCAGGTCTGTGCATTTGCACGCCCCACTCTGTGTTTGGTCCCTTTAAATCCACATGCTCGGACTGGAACATAAATCTAACACCATTCATGAGATAAAAGGCAGCAGCATTACATCTTGGGTCTTCCCTGTGTACATGTTACAAGTTGACCTCAGTCTCACAGACAACAATGACCCAAGTGTATTGCATCTCCACTTATCACATGAATATGACAAATGAACAACCTGAGGTAGCCCTTATGTACCTGTATGAGCTTCAAAAGGCCCAAATCAGAATCTGTTTGACTGCAATAGTCATCAATGAAATTATCATGACGTAGTGTTTTCAGTTCAGAAAAGAAACATGAGTGCTTTTTCCATATTCTACACTGAGACCATAAATTCCACTAATGCAGATAATATCAACGCATCAAGTCAAAATGGAGAACTCTGTCCCTCTTTGCAGGGTAAATGTGACCATTGTATAAAAAAAATCCATCTTGAAAGACAACAAAAAGAACAAAACATTGTGGAAATAAATGGTAACATTTTCATTCTGCTTTTTTGTAGTACAACACATTATACAGTTGTAAAATGAGTAAGAGAAGACTGAATTTGACAATATTTCACACAAATATAGGATGCTTCAAAACAGATCTCTTGCCAATATGCAACGGTGACCTTTAAGAAAATTCTTTGGTTTACATTGTTTGCTTTTTCAAAAATAAAGTTAAATTGATTGTGTCACTCTTCACAAAAATTTCCCATGATTGAATCCTCTGCAGAATCCTCTGATTAAAAATACAGCACTGTGAAAACAGTTGTACATCCACTGACCTTTCTGAAATCTTTCTTACGATATTATACCATTTAAAATTTCTATCTGTGAGACCATAAAACATTTTCAAACATAAAAAAAGGCTTTACATTTGAATGACAGGAGCAATTGTGAAGTTAATTTCTTGTTTAAAATGTATGTTTCTAATCTGAAAACCTCTCAAATACAAATTTCTTTTTTTCACTCATTCACAAGGCAAAGAAAATCAGTGGGTGCAGTTTTACACAAGACTGCACTGTTGCAACACAGACTACTAACCAATATAATATACTGTATTTAACTCTTATTATTTTCACTTACAATGTACAGACATCTGTTTGCAACAGTTTTCGAGGAATTCTGCAAAAGGATAATTTGGCTTGTGTGCATAAGACTGATAATTACTTGACACTCTGTGCCCGAACCCTGCGGCACTTCCTCATAGTTTGAACCCACAACCCTCTACACTTCTTTTGTCATGGGTCAAGGCCACTAATGTGCAAGGCTTCGTTTGAGGAGCAGCACCTCAACTGATCTCCAAGGCACCACTCAATCTTTGGTCAAATGTGGGTCGATTGTTTCACATTCTTCAATAACCTTCAGCCAGAGATTAGTGTGGAGGCTAAATAAAACTAAAACAGCATACAACTCTTTGGGCAATATCATCACAGTCACTGCTGCACATTGGCTCATAATACAAAACTACTTGGCAGACAAGTGCTAATCTTTATCTACTCTATGGTAAAGCAAAAAACTACTTGGAACTAAAGTAACTACAATGTGTACTCACATACATATCTTCTAATAAAAATATAGAAATTTTTGGTGTGTTTATTAAACTCTTCACTTCCATCTCTGATTAAAAACACTTCCATTGCTTTTACTGCAATCATTCTTCATGTGTTGCACCCTTATGGGGATTTTCTCCTTCAGAGAGATTAGGCTTTGGTTTCATGATCTGAGGGATGCTTTCCACATTAAGGCCAATTATAAAGCTCTTCTGAACCGACATGCCACTGCAAGCACTTCTGGTGTGAATTTTTACACGAATAAAAAGGAAGAAGTCAACAAACAAAGGGTCTGTTGTAAAAACAGACATTATAGGACCTACAGAGAAACTACAAAGGGAGTTTCCATTTGTGAAGAGGGCAACACAAAAATCTGAGCTACTGGCACACAATGTCAGAGGTACATTCATAGCATATTCTAGTTGACAAGTACACACTACAACAGCTTAGTACTGAGAAGATACCCTGTCAGTTCATCATGTAACGCTACATGACTATACAAATGTACTAAAACCTTGCTCCCTGAGTTTGGGAAAACAAGACAATAAAATAAATTCTTAAACGAGGTAGTATAAAACAGGATTAGCAAGGGCATCTGCACACTGACATACAAAATAAAAGGAGACATTCATTATTTCTTTCATACCATTACTCAATAATGGAGAAAATTAACAAAAAAATATTAATACTGGCTCAGTACCTCAGCAACATCTGAGGAGATAAATAACAAACTGTATGTGTGTCTTTATATCCTTCAGTCCACACAACAGGTGGAGTGAAAGGAGGAAGATGCAGTGCCCTTACTGTCCAGTAAATCAGAACAAAGCAAGAGAAAAAGACAAAACTGGGATGACGATCAGAAAAAAAGTCATCAGAAAGTATAAAATGCAATGTAACCTAAGCAGCATAGGTATAAGTAGTTATTAAATATACAGTGGAAAGTTTACCCGGGGGTAAACCGAGGTAGATAATCAGCAAAAGGGACTCATTCTTACCTTTTGCTCCAGTGATAAACTCTCTTAAATAGTGTCAGAAATGCCACTTTTTGACATTTTTGACTGTTATCTTTAGACATTCATGGTGGGTGAGATTTTTCTTTTCAAAAATGTACACAATAGAAAATGAAAGAAAAGACATTCATTAAACAAAAGAGAAGAAAGTAAAAGTGATCTGATGATCATCCCTACCAACATTTTATACAGCAAAAGGTCTTTGTTGGCATTCTGTTCATCATTTTGGGATGAAAAAGGCAGCATACAAAAAAACTCTGTTTCTCCAAACCTCTCTCTCACATGTACAGACATCCTGACATTTAGGCCTGTGGTATACTTAGGTCATAAAATAACTTAAGCACGGTTATCTGGATGATTTTTTTTTTTATCCTTCAAGTCTTTTTTGTCCCGAGTCCTCCCTCATCTGTTCCATTTTTCTGTTTGCCATTTATTGCAGTGGTGGTTACTTATTAAAAGGAGCAGTTAAACATTTAGGGAATATCATCTTCTCTCCTAACTCCCTGCAACAATGTTCTTTCATCTTCTACCATTTTCCGTTTCCAGGCCAACACACAGAGACAGACAGAGACGTACAACCACTCACACTCATAATCAGATCTACGGACAATTTAGAGTTACCAATTAACCTAAACATTTCTTTGGATGGTGGGAGGAAACTGGAATACCCGGAGGAAACCCGCGCAAGCACGGGGAGGACATGCAAACTCCACACAGAAAGGCACCTGGCCCAGGAACCAAACTCACAACCTTCTTGTTGTGAGGCAACAGCGCTAACCACTATTCCACCATGCTGCCCCTGCCACAATGTGAATGGGGATATGTCATAGAGTGTAAATAAACCAAAAGTATACCACTGCCTTTACATTCAAACACCCACGCACATACACACACACACACACACACACACACACACACATATACATTCATACTCACACAAACTCACACACTTGAGAGAGTGCAGACTGAGAGCTGGTCTGGGATTCATGATGACAGCAGCCAGTCTCAACATACTCCTTTGTGATCATCAGGCCAGTCTTACTCTCCTCCAACAGCTCATTCAGTTCTTCAGCAGGGTCGGTGCTGTCCGAGCTGCCGCCGTCCTGCGCTGTCAGAGATGGAGGACGGCTGCTAGTACCAGATGACAGGTTGGTCATCTCCGTTTCGTCATGAGAGTAGCGGCCTGAGTCACCGGTTGCGTGGCTGCCCTCACTGTTAGATGATCCCTCTGTGTCACCAGGACACCTGAGCAGAGCCTGCAGGGTGGTGGGCTGGTCTGGAGAAACAGACAGCTCCTCCTCATAGGTCAGCACTGTGGTGCCCGGCTGGTAGGATGAAGTGCCATGTCTCATATCCTGCAGCACAGAGAAAGAGTTTCTCTGGTTATGGCCCAGTTTTACAGCTTTACAGAGGTGTCCTGAGGTCATGAGCAAACCTGAAGAAGTTCAAGTGGGATATTTTTCCTCCCTTCTTAATTTTATTGGCCTTAAGAGTAAAACTTTCAAAGATTAAAAAAAAACAAACACATCTTCCACATTCAATGCTTTGTCCTGAGGTTGAAGTTTAGGTCTGCAACTTTGTAAGTTTTTATGCAAATGAAGGCTCCACAGTAATTATATGTTTTCCAAAAACATAACTCATGTCTTACCTGTACTGCTTTACTGTCCTTTTTCACTTTATTACTGAAGGAAAACCATTTCTTTTTCTTTTCAGCAGAGGGCTGAACAGGACCAAGAGAATTGATGATGAGATTTGTTCCACCCTTAAAATTGAAAACATATATGAATACATTTAAAGTATGAACAGTTATGGCCACATATTTTACAAACTAGCTATACAAGTTAAATGTCTATGATTATAATTATTATGTTTAATTGATGTCTCCCAAAATATTTATCATATATCCCAAAAAATTTCAAAACTGAAAATCTTTTTTTTTTTTTTTTTTTCATTTTTGAACGGACTTTGGTGAGTTAGATGCCGTAATGTTAAATACCTTGGTATCGATGAAGTGGTTTTGACTCATCATTGACGAAGTCACATCAGCGTTCTCAGCTTGTTCATCAGAGCTTACATGTGCTCCTGCCGAGGCAGATGAAACCGCCCCTCTGTGTGTTTTAACTGCTGAAAATTTTCTGGAGAGAAAAAAAACACAATGTCAGTATGAATGGAGGATCCTAAAGGACACTGGTCTTTTTTTTTTTTTTTCAAATAGACACATTAATTACCTGTTTTTGCCTCTGCAGACAATGATGAGAGCACAGATCATGATACAGATGAGAGCAATGGACACACCCACAGTGATCCCTGTCATTGACCTTTGGTCCAGGTGGTAGAAACCATCAGAAAAAGCTGTGAAGAACAGAGGCAACATCAGCATTTTATCTTATAGGCTGTGATCACCATGTTTATGCTTCATAGATTTCCATCAAATGATATTAGCACTGACCTGTGGAGTGGCGGGGGCTGGAGGATAGATCTGATCGTACTGTCAGTTCCAGCGTATGAGAAAATGGTCCGTCACCCATGTCATTAGATGCAGAAACTTTCACCAAGTAAACCTGTCCAGGCCTCAGGTTCTCCAACAGTGCCATGGTGATGGTCCCTGATGGGAAGATTTAATTCTGGTGTTCAACTGAACATGGTAATATATTGCTGAAACAGGTCCTCTCTCTTCTTTATTTACTTGGGTCTTAACAAGATGATTGCAACCCTTATGTATGAACAACTCATGAAATAGTATAATTAGTATTAGTAGTATTTTATAAAGACTGCAAATAGGAGAACACAGCTAGTCTGGCTCTGTCTAACAGTAACAAAATCAAACCGATGTAAAACCTCTTCACTGGTGGCATAGTAAAAGAAAAGTGTGTCTTTTTTGTGACTTTTCACTGATTATCTGCCCTTTGAAAAAAATCCTAAATTGACTCATAAACCAAAAACAGCATCATGTTTGCGGTCATTAATTCTCATTTGTGAGAAAAATGTTTGCTTTACCAAGACATAACTTATACAATAACATACTGTTAAAACTACTGCATTCATCTTCTCTATTGACTGCTTCACAGGTGATCTTCCTTTAGGGTATGTATTTTGACCTAAACACAAACTGTCTTTTGTAAACGATGCAGTGAAACATGCACCCTGGCACCTCTGACGTAGTTGTAGATGCAATTTGTCAAAAGAGCAACAAGAAACTGTGTAAGTTACACAGTTTGTCCATGATCCGACTCATGTAATACTGACATAGAGTTTATAGAGACAGTGGTTTTGGATTTTCATAAGAATGTAAAAAGCATAAAAACTCTAAAACGGTTTTGAGTCCCTTTATTTTGTTTATTCATAATGAAAATTACAATTTAAAGAGACATTAATTTGTATTTTTAGCATATGCAAACAGTTCCCCAAGTGGAAGTGAAGAAATCAAAGTATTTGTCACCGCTGCACTGCTGGTGGGAATCTGTGGTCTTTGTGTGAAAAGGGTCAACACACCAAACAGCAGTGAGTGTGACCTGTGCACCATTCAGAGATTACAATGAACAGAGATATGGACTGGACGATGAAATACTGATTTCCAATTGACCTTTTGTTTTCGACAAGGGAGTCCCGTCCTGTTTTTTGTGTGTCCTGTCTCTTGCACATCTGTTTAACCTCTTTGTTTATACAAGCCTTTCCACTCTCCTGCTTACCTTCTCTTTGCAGCACTTTCCATTCCCCAGCTATCCATGCATTTCTGGAGGCATACAGGATTGTGTAGTGTGTCACAGCTACTTTGGGTCCATCTGGTGGCTTCCATGAAACCAGTGCAGTGTCCTCCTCAATCAAAGTCACTTTCACGTTGGAAGGGGGTAGCATGGGAGCTGTGGGTGGATTGAGGAAAAGAATGGGGTCAAATACCATGTACACTAAAACTTTTCCTAACTCAACTTTGATTAGTCTGTGCTATAAAATGAGGAAGAACTTTTGTCAAATGTTCATCATAAAACAATCTCTCAAAACCCCGTAAAGACAGACCTAGTGTATGGTACACCTTACAGAGAGTACATAGAGCCAATTCCATTAAAATGGTTTTGTGTTCACCTTCAGGGAATGTGCTCTG
Organism: Remorina albescens; assembly: GCA_034769265.1. Lineage (NCBI taxonomy): Eukaryota > Metazoa > Chordata > Actinopteri > Carangiformes > Echeneidae > Remorina > Remorina albescens. The sequence goes on from CM068479.1 coordinate 4,576,385, forward strand.
ATAAACCACAGGGCTCCAGGGGCTGGACAGCTGATCAATGTGAAGACGAATAGCAAATTCATACTTGGTGTTGGGCTCCAGATGTCGCACCATCAGACTCTGCTCACTCCTGCAGAACAAAGATATGACAGGAGAATGTATGTTTGTCTAGTACAATTAGTTGAGGTTTAGAAATGTTTATTTGACAGGTCATAGTGATAACATGCACTCAGTGATATTACGTTTAAGGAAAAGCCAGCAGACAAATATATATATGTATTATTATTATTATTATTAACTAACAATTCAATAATAATTCAATTATTATTAACTAATAATTCAAAATAATAATTCACTCATAAAACTCTTCTGCTCATTGTACGTTTACATGGGGGTGAAATGCCCCTTTAATAATGGGCCAGCAGAGGTTGGTATAGAGCTGTACTGGCAGTTAGAGTGGAGCTACAGCACACAGAGATTCTGGTGATGTGTCAACTCGGCCCCAACAAGTGTGATGAAAACATTAATGTTATTAAGTGTTGAAAAGAAACACTGAAGATGATGTGATCTGGCAGATTTTAGACCAATAGAACATTGTGTTGACGTAAAAAAACAAACAAGTCATTAAGCCACACAAAACACACAGTTGCATGTGTTAGACACCTGCTTTCACTTTCCCTGACACCTTCCTCTCCTGACAGGAAGGTGACAAACATTAGCCTTCATTAGTTTAGTAAAGATGTACAAAACAATTTTAACATACTTTTATCAAGCCATTTATCAAATATGTAAGTGACCTTGTGGAGTTTTGCCATCAGGTATCAAAAAATGCATATGTCCTGTTTTCAGTCAATAGCGGTCATGTATAAAGAGGAAAGTCTTACGTCTGCAGGTAGAGGACTAGGGAGGCATTCTGGAGGCCGACTGGGTTGCAGCGGATGGTGTAGTTGACTGCGTGGCTGGAGGTGAAGACTGGTCTGCCCCAGTGCAGAAATACAGCAGTTGAACTGTTGGTCTTGGCGTACACGTTGTGTGGAGGTGGTGGTGGCGGCACAAGGCGATCTCGAACAGCTATGATACATTGAGAATTATGTTATTTTTCCACACTTGGGATTTAGCAAATAAAGCAGTGAAGGCTCATTGAAAAACTCTCTTTTTAAGTAAGTAATGACACTTACAGACACATCCAGGGGTGCTGATAGTTTGGTCAGCCTGATAGCCATCTCCAACAAAATTGTAAGCCAGAAGTTTTACATGGTAGTTCTTTCTTGGGTCTTCATTATAAAGAAGAGAAACCAAAATGCGTAAATAAATCACATTCTACAAGTTTTGGACTTCAGGTAACATTTATACAGATTTGCTCTCACCATCCCTTTGAATTGAGTGTAATAATTCAGCACAGGTCCTAACATGGTGCCAGATAACTCAGATTCCTACAGCAAACAGGAAGTATGGGTGCCACATGAAGGAGAGGTGGGCTGAGTAAGTGTGGGGTAAGTGAGTTTTTTTTTGGGGGGGGGGACTGATGATGTGGTGTGAACAAGAGGTGAGGCAGTGTGACAGATGCTTAGTGTTGTGAGTCCTTTGGTCAGTTTCTGCAGCACCCAGGACAGCAGAACACAAGAGCTCCATTATCCATCAACCTGTCACTGAGTCTTTTCAGTACAAATCCAAAGCCCCTTTCACCCGGCCCAGTCAGGCCTGCTAGTCGTTGGTCAGTGGCCACTCCTATTTAGGTCTAAAATCTGGAGGTTAAATGGACAGACCAAATCCCCTGGGAAGGACACCACTGATGGTCAACAGCAGTTGCAGGCCACAGAGACCCCAAAGACCCTACAGAACAATAGCCATCTGACCAAATGTCCCTTTTACGATTAACAGAATAATAATAAGAGATCAATTTAAATATTGCATGCAATATCAACTTTGCAATCCATATGTTTTGACTCTTAGAGCCTGTCAATATATAAGTATATAATCTTGACATTTTACAAGTGGCCTAATATATCCTACAATGTGCAAGTTATTGCACTCGAGTTTTAAATCAGTGAGAGTGGTACCCCCTCTGTTCTTGTTTCTTGTAAAGTCGATCTGTTTATAGTCACTGAATGTGTGTTAAATTGCAAAATGTTGAACTATAGATGTGAGTCCAGCACAATTTCTTGTGGGCATGTAGGTTATGAGAATGTTACTACTTCCACCCCCATGCAGCCCTTAGGAGTTTCACTGGAGCCAGACCAGGGCTAACAGGTGAAGCTGAGCTAAAACTTTGAAAGAATCTGGGCTCACAGATGTGCAATATGAGATGAGACCCTTTTTTTTGCATATAGATTCTCACTGCATAAAATTAAGTAGTTATTTACAGTTAAAAGTAAGCAAAAAATACAAATATACTGATCACGAGTTTCTAGCTGAATTCTTTGTTAAAAAAAAAAAAAAAAAAAAAAGCTGGTATCCAAAGTTTCTGCACAGTTCTTAATCCTGTCCACCACTAAAGAGGAGCAGGCATGAGGTATGCACCTCTCCGCAGCCCCACAACACAATGGGCTTGCCCTAATTATGCGAGAGAAGAGCTCTGAGAGGGGGGAAGCTGTGACATCTGGGCCACGACCTTTGACATGGAATCTTGGCAAGCTAAATCCTGCAAAAGGAGGGGTTACAGGGCTCTCTAGAGGGGGAGGGTCAAGCAGAGGAAGTGAGTGGAAAAACAGGGAAATGCCATGATTCCAAATAAAATGCTACTTAATAAGTGGTGACGCTGCCCTGATAAGAGTAAACTCAGTAGAGTGTCACTTATCCTTGAGGAAACACCTGAAGCTCTAAACAACATTATGACTTGATCAAAAACACTAGATATTATATCCTCTGCTTTACACAAATAACAGCAAAATGAGACACAACCAGGAAGTTACTTATCCATCCATAAAAAACATCAGACCAGTGATTTCAAATTCTCCAGCCACCTTTTCCAAACAAAATTAAATTCACGTCACAGTGATATAAAATGGACAAAAGCAGCAGATCCTCATGAAAAAATAATATTTGCCATTTTGGTTTGACTGAAATTATTAACAATAATTGTAAATTGTTGCCAATTCATTAGATAATTGTTTTAGCACCACCTAATATTCTATGGGGTATACAGTTACAAAATATACACACATTAGTACATATTATATTCTTGAATGTTGCATTCAGTTTTAGATGCCTGTCCTCGAGTGAAGACTTCCTCTGATTCCCAGTAAAATAAATCTCACAGGGCCTAATTCCCATAAATTATGCTGTTTGTGTTAAAGGCATATTTGAGCCATTTGTGATCACCCTCTTTTACAGGCTAAATAAAAATCCTGTTGGCCTCTAGGGTTTTGTTCAGCTCTGTAAAAGGCCCCCCAGGCTGCAGTAAACCAGGCCTGAACAGGGGCCATAAATGTCAACTCCTGCATGAACCCTCACACCAGCATCTATCACCCCCCCCACCCTGTCACCCTCTTACCCGCCCCCTTGTTCTTTTGCCCTTATTCACACAAATCAACACATATACATGCACGTAAGTGAATTACCTTTTAATTTGCTGTGTGCAGGAAGAGCTGTGTCTATCTATACATGTACATGATCTAGAACGCAGTTCTTCATGGTGGCCACTGGTATGTGAGGTATTTAAAACCCGACTATGACAACATGTTCTTCTCATGAACTATGCAGTGAACACACATGCAAGGGAAAGTCACTAAGTGTCATTTATATCCAAGTGGAGCCTGTCACACACATGCCTACCGCTCAAGGTGTGCTTTAAATCATTACAATCATCCTAAGTGATGATTTAACCACCAGATCCAGTTGAACACAGTGGTGATTCAACAGTATCCAGTTTTGCCACAGCTGATAGTTAAGAAATCAATGTTATTGGCAAAAAAAAAGGGATAGCTGCTCTGTACAACATATCAGCAATTATAGGAAATGTCATTTACAGTACAAGCAGATTTATTTTGCAAAGATCACCTGCTGAGAAAAGTCAACATTGAGCATTTGGTAGCCTGGAGGACACAAAATGTGACAGCAGAGCTTTCTCTGCCGCAGGATGTGTTGCCACTCAGGTCTGAGACCTGAGGTTTGACTTTACATGCCTGTCCTTGTGCAGAATAATGCAGATAATTCATGAAAAAGAAATAGCAGAATTGCAAGATAGTGAGCTCACAAGACGAGCTCATTGTTCGGCCTACAGTTGGTGAGAGCCTGCATTTCCTTAAAGTCTTGACAAATAAACTATCATTGTGGCACTCAAAGCCAAACACAATGAAAGTCTTTGATGTCAATGCTCCCCCAGCAACACTGCACAAAGCAGTCATAAAACACATAGTAAATCAGGCTCCACAAAACAGCTTTCCTCTCTTCAAAACACAACCCTCAAAAAGCTCCTTTATCAAAAAGGAACAAAAAGGTCTTTCTATACATTCACTTAAAGCTCAGCTTTTGATATTTGTTGCTAATTTTGTTGATTTCCTTAACATTTATCATTAATTGTGACTACAGACTCCTCTTCTTCAATATTCAGAATTATCTTATTAAGCAAGGAGCCTTGGTGAAACATTCAGGTGCCAAATATTATATACATCAACACAGCCATTACGCCAATAAAATTCAGTAATGGGAAAGATTAATAGAATTATTAATAGAAATTGTTGAAGTTGCTGGTTTCTTCGTAGGTCCTTTGTGGGAGTAGAAATGTTTAAACCATTGAACTTAATATCTAACTAACTAAAGCCTGCAGGAGGTAAAATTAACACCTATATTAATTTATAGTTCCTCTGAATCTTTTTTTCTCTTGTTCTGATGCTGTCCAAGCTCTGAAGTCCCTGATTTACAAGTCAGCTGCTGACCACCTGGTTGACCCCCTCTAGCCACAGATGGTCAGTTGTCCACTGTCTTGGACCCTTTCCTCTCTCAAACAAAAAAAAAGCCAAAATGAATCTGACCTAAAGGCCACAGGAACTGCGATATGCTCCAAACAAAATCCAGCAGCTGCTGAAAAGACATAGAAGTGTTCACAGAGGTGGGGAGGTCATGAAAGTGGGATGTGATGCTGTTCTGTTCCATGCTTCATGAATCTGAAGATTAAAGCCAACCAATAAATAATAAGCTTGGTTGTCACATGATGTCAACCAAATTTGTTCACCACAAACTGTTGCAATAAAAACTTTTTGATCTTGAATACATAGAGGTTTTAATTTAAAAATTTTTATATCTTGGTTTAAATCTCATGAGATCTCAAGAGACCTTTAGTGTTCACGCAAAGTGTTCTGTTATGTGTTGTTGATTAATGGTTCTCATAAGATAATACTGTGTATTCCTTCTTGCAGGTACGAGGAAACCCAACTGATGCAAAACAAAACTCACCAAGACCTCCAATGGTGTGTCTATTATCTGAAGCCCGCAGCTGGACCGGGCCATTCTCAGGCTGGCTCTCCTCATGGTAGAAGAGTCTGAAGCCTTGCACACCAGCTGAGTTTCTTGGTGCCAAAAGCCAGCACACCAAAATAGTGGTGCAGTTTAAAGCCTCCAAATGCAGCTCAGGAGCCAAAGGAACTGTAGATGAAAGAATTTAAAAAATTATAATAATATTAATAATAATTAAATATTGGCTGCTGATAATGATATTACCAGATGGATTTATGATTACAAACTAAAACAAGCTATTTGAGTTTTTTTATTATAAAACTGTAGTTAAACATCCATGTAATCAAATTGGATTGGGCTGCTGGCATGCTTTTTATTTTCATACCGAGTTGCAGCAAATTATCCTAATAGATTTGCTATAAAAAAAACAAAATATCAAAGACAATCCTTGTTCTCAGAAATGTAGAAACTGTCTGTTAGGCTGTTTCAAGTGTTCATGTGATGGATCAGAGGAGGATCGTGACCAGATCTTTCCTTCAGAAGCGAAATTACCATCTAATACCTCACCAGCTGTTTCACACTGCAGACTAAAGACATCCACAAGAGTCCAGTGAGTGATTTAACACATTTTTCCTTTTAGGAATGAGGAGAATGAAGTTTACCAAGAGAAAACTCCTGTGTAAGTTTAAACTGGAGACAGGGGGAAATAGAGATGGGCAGGATAAATGAATCCTCCCCTCCTCCCATCTCAAAGCCTCAGATGTAGCTCTAAAAAGCCATATACTCTTTCCCAGCCGGAGGCCTGAGTCACTCCATTTATGACCCTTGACTGAAGCCCTTCCAGTGTTACTGACAGTGGAGGGCAAAGGTCACAGAGTAACAAACGCAATGCCTTAACAAGATTAGTAGAACAAGCTCTTCTCTTTGCTCTGATCCATGGTTTCAACTGAGGAATATAGTGGTAATTCAGTATTTTGTGTCAACTTCTTCCACATGTAGGTGCTAATATTTTTTCAATATGCACAAGCATTTGCACATGACTTAAATTCATTAACTACTAAATGACTGTTTCGGGAACTGCAAAGACAACTCTTCCGAATGTACCTTGAGCACTGGAAGACTTTGGAGTGTGATGAGATGTCCAGGCAGACTGCTCACCCCACCCAATATTGGTGGCAGCAACAATGCGCAGAAGGTAGATGGTGTCAGGTTGCAGGTTTTCCAGGAGATGTTGGGTCTTATCTCCAGGTAGCTCTATCTGTGAGACTGAATTCTCAGCACTGGTGCGATAGGACAAACGATAGGCAGTGACCTGGCCACGACTCAGTTTGGCTGGGAGAGGATGCCAAGACACCTGGATGTCTGTGGGGCTGCGGCTGGTGAGGCTGAGCTCAGGGGCACGAAGGGGAACTTTGGACAAACAAAAACAACACAGATATTGAGACTCAAAGAAGTCTATCATTCAGTAAAACTAAGATGGCGGACCCACTAGATTCATTCATTCATTCATCTTCTACTGCTTATTCATTTCCGGGTCATGGGGAGTGCTGGAGCCAATCCCAGCTCACACTGGGTGAGGGCGAGGTACGTCCTGGACAGGTCACCAGTCCATCACAGGGCCAACACACAGAGACAGACAGAGAGCAACAACCACTCACACTCACACTCACATTCAGACCTACGGACAATTTAGAGTCACCAGTTAACCTAAACATGATGTCTTTGGACGGTGGGAGGAAACCAGAGCCCCAGAGGAAATCCACGCAGGCACGAAGAGAACATACAGACTTCACACAGAAAGACCCCAGGTACCGAACCCGCAACCTTCCTATTGTGGGGCAACAGTGCTAACCACTATGCCGCCATGCTGCCCACCTACTAAATTATGCAAATAAAATACATCTATGAGTTTAAAGTATCCTCTGTTTAGATTGTGACACTCTTTGCCATTTAAGAGAAAAAAAGAGGCAAATGGGCTGGTGAAGTGACACTATCATTTTATCCTCCATTTATGCTATCAAATTCCCATTAATATCTCTGGTTCTATTGAGCTATCGTGGGCAATTTATGAAATCCATGAACAACAGTTTTATGGCCCTTTTGATTCAATATGATGACTTAGTTTGACCTATCAAGTTTTGCTTTCCACAAAGTATCTAAAACAGACTGTTGTGTTTAGTTATTTACTGTTTATACAGTGTTATGATATAAAATTGAAAATCAAATTATAGGATTTAATACATATTGGACATCCTAAGTCAAAGTGATCTCTAAACTGGAAGTACATCATTGTAGCTGCAGTTTAATCGTGAAAATCTGACAATAACGATAGAGGATTAACTAATCAAAAGCAATTCCATTTACCCCCCCTAAAAACAATTTCTTTGATTCTCATGTCAACAACAAAGCTAATTCACTGCAGTTGTAACATCTCATTAGGTCCCTGAGGTCTCACTGGAATAAGTCCAGCACCATTAGAAGATCAGTTACTCCACCCCCCACCCCCCACTACTGTGGGACAGAATATATTTTCTATCAGCTTTACTGAGTTTATTCCTCACCATCCTCAAGTGTGTGCTGGAACACGTGGTCCGACATACGACTGGCTCCCATTGGCATGTAGGCAACAACGTAAAAGGTATAGTTGCGAGCCGGCTCAAGGTCATCAATAATATAGCGAGTTGTATCATTTCCAATGACAACTTGATATTCCTCGTTGTTTAATCCTAGAAGAATGTCAAATCATAGAGAGTTGAAAGAATCATAATTTCTTATGATTAAGGTGAACCAGATGAAAAGTACTTGTAGTTCTATTCCTTCTATCTACATTTTATTTAAAACTCTCATATTCATTTGGATAAATTATAAAATATCTTGGGAAAAATAAAGTTTTTCAACAAAAAACATCTAGTTATTAAGATCCCATCCGTCTTAAAGGGAATAAAAAAGTATCTCTGCAGATCCACATTGTGTCAATTTTCATCTTTTTCATGCACAATCATGTCATTGCAAAATATTGTAAAACTGCATTCTTTGTTTCCTGTAGTATAATAATAATGTAATAGCATCTATTTGGACCCTGAAGGAAATAAACTATCTGTTCAGATTTTTGAGTTGGTAAATAAGGTACTTGAAATGGAACAAAAAAGCATTCTCCCTAGAATTAAAAGTGTCTATCCGTCCCCCTCAAAAGTTTGTCTTTCTGACTAATTCACAATCCCCCACTGACCTCGGAGAATGCACACTTCTGGACGCTCCATCAAACAGACTTTCTCTTTTTTTTCCTCAGGTGCTGACATTCTGATTCTCTACCAAGGTCAATGAACAACCCTTCTTTGTGATTGGGAACAAGTCATTAAATCAAATTAAGTGCAGAAAGTCCTTGAAAGAGTCCAGTTATTCAAGAATAAACTAGAAAGATTTTTCAACTAGTTCTTTTTATTTCAACCTCCTTATCCAAAACAAAATCCAGCAGGTGTTTCCTTTTTACTGGATAAACTATGTAAGCCCACCCCCCAAGGAAGTCAGTGATAATTAAGTGCATTGCTTGAATGAACTAGCTCAAGTTTTTTCCTGAGTTGTTTTATTATTTGAATGTGACTCTTTTTGTCAGCAGCAAGAGTTCCCAGGAAAGCTGAAAGGCTTTCAGGCTTTTCTGCTGCCACACTGCAACCGTTGTGCTTTTTGTGAATAGTTTTTTCTGTATCCAGCATTTTATCAGTCAAAAGAAAGGGACCCTGCATCTTGAAACTCCTAAGGGCTACACACTATACATAGTTAACTAGTGTTTATCAAGAAAAGTAATTGTTCTACTTTATTATAAAGGAGTACTCCATTTCTTTTACTCTGCGCACCAACAGGGAATTGACAACCCATGGTAGGCGCATACCTTATTTTGTGTAGATAGGAAGACGCAAAAAATGTTACTTCCTGAATTGCTCTTTGCTAATATAAAGATCATAGCAATAAAATGTCTGAATGGATTCAATTTAAATGCTTTGTGCTAATGTGAGTATTTGCTTTTTCTTTTTGTCTTTTAATGATACAGTCAAATAAATCCCAGCTCCCAAAGTATTTCTTTGTTGTGAAAGCCAGTGTTGTATTGTACTTCATTTGCTGTCCCAAACCTTGGGTTAATATTAATACTACAACCACTTGGAGGTCCAAGCCTAAACATGAAATCAGTGTACTTTCCTGAGGCTCTAAAAACCTAAAATGAACCTAAAATGTCAGCATGTGTGAACAGTTACACCCCACCCCCCCTTTTTAGTCCCTGTAATTTAAAACTGCCTTCTTGTTTGTTTACGGTAGACTCACCTTCAGCTTTCATGTAGTGCACTGAGTAAGCGATAACTTTATCTGAGTTATACAGAGGCCGCTCCCAAGCCAGAAGGATGGCAGAGCTCGACACTGTGTCAGCTCGGATATTCCTGGGTGCACTTGGTCGGTCCTCTGACATCACCACAATGAGCCTCGCCATGGATAAAACAGATCCCTGATTATTCTCTGCCTGGCACTGATAGATGGCATCATCCTCAGGGATGATCTGGTTGATCACCAGTTTGCTGGGGATGTACACAAACAGAGATGAAGGCTATACACACAAATGTTTTCATCCAGAGGCTCCTATACCTGGGTGCAGTTAGAATACAATTAACTCTAACAAACAATGACAGTCAAAAAAGGAGCAAGAGCAAATTACAGGAAAACCAACTAGAAACCTCATTTACACCGCTTTAAAATATTCAGTTTCCTCTCAACTTCTGGGGTAGTGATTTATCTGTTACTGATTGTTTCAACAATGTGTGAAAATTAACTTATTGGATCTTTTAAATGGGAAGTATGATACCTGTTATACATCTTGATTCGACCATTGGAGTGAACTCTCTCTCCATTCTTGAGCCAAGTAATTTGAGGTGTCGGTACTCCTTCAGCTTGGCACACAAAGCGAGCAGTGCCCGCACGAGGACGCGTCAGGCTCTCAGGCCACTCCACCAAGGAGGGTGGTGCTTTAAAAGAACAATATATGTGAGAAATATATACAAATATAAAGCTTCTGAATTATGAATTTGAAGCAAGACAGACTTATGTATTCTGAATATCTTTACCTAACACAGTGACGTTGGCTGATGCAACAGTGTAGTTACGTGTGCCAGGAGTTGTGGCTCTGCACATATAGACTCCTTCATGCTGGGGCTTGATGTCGGTAATAATGAGGTTGCCGTTTCCCAACACTTTGGTGTTGTAAACATCAATAGACTTGCTGTCTGCTCGGCTCCAGGAGATGATGGGCCGGGGATTGCCTGTGGCCATGCACTCCAGGATGGCACTCTGGTGCAGCGACACTGAAATGTTCTGTGGCCCATTGATGATGCACGGCCTCTGAGGGAGTTGGGGATTAAGAGCTGCAGTGAGAGAGATAGAAAGATAGTGTTAGTGAATCTGATATTATAGGTTAGATATGAACTTTATTGTAATATTGGTTTTTAAAAGAGTCCTAGGTTTCCAAAATTTCCTGAGAAATAACACTTGTCATGCATTTACCTTTTGCTTAGATTTAGGTTATCATAGGCAGCAAACACAGTCTTTCCTTTTTGATAGACTACCAAGCTGTCTAATGGTGCTCTTTAGAAAATGCATTTATCCAAAGAGAATGAGGTATCACACCTGGGGTGACAGTGAGGGTCGCTTCTGTGCTTCGGCGGCGGCTAGCATTGTTGGTGGCAATGCAACGGTAATTTCCAGCATCTGCTCGTTGCACTCCGTGTATCTGAAGAATACCACTGGGCAGGACTGTGATTCTGAATGACAGATGCAATATTGGTTAAAAACCTTACCCATGAAACATTTCTAACATCTGATAATTGCTAAGAGTTTAACTGAAAAGAAGGAGTGTATACCTTTCAGTGGCAAGGGGTAATGTGACACGATTGTACTCCCAAGTGATGATGGGAGGAGGGTGGGCACTGATTTTACAGGAAAACCTGGCGACTGAGCCTTCAGTCACCACTATGGATGTCGGCTGGATTGCAAAAGAGGAGATGCCTGCAGCAAAAACAGAACAACAAAACAACCAGTTTCAGTGAAAGGCTGTGTATGTAAAAATGTCTGACATTTGTACTTGTAAGAAGCATTTTCTTTGTTTAATAGTGTAGCAATAATATATACTATAAATAAATCCCAAAAAAAGGTGTAGTACTAAAACAAAGACAATTCATGGATTTCTCAAGGGCAAACTTTTTTGTAAACACTTTATTCATGAATTGAATATTAAATAATTTATGAATAGCATATTGTAGTATATTATGTGATTGTCAAAATAATTGTTAATTGAAACCCGAAATATATGGTTCACCTCTTAGGTCAAAGTTTCATAATCACAGACACCTAGTCAAGATCATATTAACTGGTGACCATCATCTGACATGTCTGGCAATGAATTGTTGCAATGAATGAACTCAATCACCTTTTTCCTGCTCGAACATTTGCCTAAAGTCAGTAAGGTGAGTACTGAATCAGATGTTCAACTTTTATCTCCCACATGTTGGTTTTTGTTTTTTGTTTTTTTCCAAGACAATGTCATGCCTTGAGGTGTGTCTTTGTCCTTTAAGCCTGTATTGTATTTATCCCCATATTTGCCTCAAAACCTCCTTTAGTATAATATTATGGTATTTTCACAGCATGCCCAAGCCAAGAATCAAATTAGTAAGAAGTCCCGCCAAACCTCCCACAAAATCAAAGTTTGGAAGATTTAATAAAGGATTTTAATTGTTATTACTATCAAACAATTTCTTCAAAAATCCCTTTTACAGATGGTATTTCAGATTTATGGCCTTCATTTTCTGAACATATTGATGCATTGCAAACATCCATCCATCTCAGTCAGATCCAGTGGACCTCAGAAATCAGAGATCCCCATCACCTAAATCTACAGACCTGCAGAGTTCTGCAGGAAGGTGATGATTGGAGTGGAACAGTTACATCCTGCATGGACAAGGTTTAAGCAAATGAGGCCTGATGTGAATTAGGATAAAGCTTTGTATAGTAAACCTAACAGCCAACAGAGATGCATGCATTCTTAGAATGACTCAAGTTGTTTTAGCTCTTTTCGTGAATAATGATGTCTTTGACAGTCGATCCTTTTAGGCCATAAAAGTCTTAAAAGCCATTAAGGTCACACTCCACTGCCCCATCCCCCTCCATGCTCTAAGGCTGAAGAAGCTTGAAATCAATCATTTGTTAAAAGAAATCAATTGCACTGCTGTTCTAATAGAGAGTGAATACTGAAGGCACCATGAACAAAAAAACTGTGACCATCACAGCACTGCAACATTAAATTCAATACAACTAATACATCAAATCATCCCAGAAAAGAGAAAATTATACATAAATAAACTGTGATGGATTTCTTCAATGGACCCAAAAAATAAAGTTAAGTTTGTATTCAATAAAAATCCATGATTTCTAATTTCAGTGAGTGTGTTTCAAGATGCTGGTTTCAGGACAAAATGACCTCTTGACAAATAGATACTAGAAACACATTGTGATGTTCTTTAGGCTCTGTCCTCATAGCCAGAGCCCCCTTCCATCAGCACTTGGGAAAGAGGAAACAGAAAGAAGCATGAAGCAGGGTATCAAATTAGCACTACTCTATGTCACCAAAAACACCAAAACCCATCCGAAGTCTGTTATGCCCAAGCCTTGAAGGAGTTGCATGAAAGCAACAGATAGTAATACTACAACACCATGCTGTGGTAACTTTTCCTTTGCTAATATATTTACACCCTAGGTAAAGAACTGATTGCCTCTGCAAAAATAAAGAAAAAAGAAAATTCAATGACTTTCCCAAGCCTATTAGGAAAAATCAAATTGATATAATTAATATTATTCTTGTTGGACAAAGTGGTGTTGGGAACAGATCTTTTCAGCATGGTCACATTCAATCAGTCCACCTTCCTTCACTCCTGTGTGGCTGTTTGAAGTGAAGACAGAAGTGGACCGAAACAGCTACCCCTCTGCATTTTAACACAGTCTCTTGGAAAAATGCAATTAGTGTCCTGAAGAGATATTACTGCAGGGCATAAGAGATGAGTGTCACTGATCCTCTGCCTCTTTACTTTGCCTTTCAATGCAGTCAAATGATGCTGCTTTGAAATACAGCAGGACAATCATTGATCATTGATAAACTACTAAGACAAGGTCGAAAATCTATAACTGCTAGGATTTGTCGAGCATTGAACAAAGCAGTACCGACTGAAGAGGCTGACCTTCTGCACTGTGGAATGTTTACTAAGAGACTTTCATGAGAATTTAATGCACAGCGAAAGTTATTATTAAAGCAAAAACTTGAAACTCTTTGTAATTTCCTTGAACTGTGTATATTCACTCATTCACCCATCTACTCATTATATGTTACTATAGGAGCACTGTAATAAAAAAAAAATCTTTTGTGTTTTGCATGTTCTGTAATCCATTCAAATATATTAATATAAAACCCTTAGCCTTGTTTACTAGAACATTTTGGTAAACTCAAACACAGAAAAAATTCCTCTGCCTAAGCATGAAGAAACTGGTGTGACCATCTGCCCTGCCCAGCAATCTCACCTTTCACCTCTGACCTCCACAAATCCTGGCCAGCACCCAATTCTGTGGGGCTGTGCATGACAACACAAAATGAGCACAGCCACCCAGCAAACTGCCTTAAAGGTTGTTATTTATTTATGTGCCTTCAATTGGATAGCAACAGTGAAAGTGAAACAGAAAACTCAGGGAGATAAAGTGAGGATGACGACAATCCACCCGGGCCGCCGCAGTTAGCACTAAGCTTTTGTGGTAAGTGCTGTACAAAATGAGACACTGGGCCGTGCTGCATGTGCTCTCAAATGTTCTTTTGCAATAATATCCCTCTCTGATGTATCATTGACATCTGTCAGTAGCTGCTCCTACAACAAGTATAACAACAGAGCTGTCCAGCTGCTGTAAGATGTCAGACCACAGCAAGAATTGATCACAATGTGATGAATTAAAAGTGGCATTCACAAAATTTTGCCATACTGAATCAAAATTTTAAACCAAATATTACTTGACACACAATACAATACTTAAAATTTCAAAAATGAATTTCTCTGTATGTTTTTTTTACACCAAGTCTCTATAATCCAAACTGAGCCTGATGACCAAAGCTGTTTTTGCTTTCCCACAACTTGCAACAGATGGGCCTGTTGAAGCAGCACCTCAACAAACTGAAGGTCAGTGGACAGGTCAGGCCCAAACAAAGTTTCCCTTACAAATACCAGGAATTAGCTCAGCCCTCTCTTCTCTGGTTACTGTGGTCAAGCCAGGGCTCAACACACCATAGTATAGTTTACCTGCATGTTGTGAGCTATTAGTTACACATTATACATTATTCAGGTATGAGAACATGTGTTGGAAAAAGATATTATCATGGCACTGATGAACAGTGGGTGCTCTTTAGTAAACATCCAAATGTTATTTTTCCACTCAGGAGTATTCACCCCAATTCACCCCCAAAAAAACCCACCCCAATTCAGCCCAAGGGTCCCACCTTTTTACGGGGCACATTAAAATTGATCATCCTCTCCTCATCCTCCAGGCAGTGGATTAAATTGATTGCCTTCATCGTCACCAAGCCCATGAAAAACCTTCAATGTCTTATTAAAACAAGACATGTACCAGTTTCATGAATCATATTTCTGTGAACTGGACCAATAAGGATAAGTAAGAATAAGTTAATTTTACGTTTATTCATTCTATAACTCCTACTGAAAGGCTCCACTATTTAACAGAGTGATGAGTGAAATGACCCTGCTGAACATTAATAAAAGGCTTTGGAAAAAAAAAAAACAGGAGCTGATATCCTTATCAGAAGAAGAAGAATGCAAAGCTGAACCCACAAATCAATCACTAGCCAGTTGGCAGATGTGCTGCTCCTCCACACAGGCGGCAGGATAGTCAAGTGACAACTGGCCAAGCTAAACAAAGAACTATTCCCATGAGCAACGTGACCTCTCAAAGCACCGACATGGTGGTGGGGGAACGTTGTTGGAAGGACCATTCATCCCCTCCTCCAATCTCTTATCTCTGCTACGAAGTTTTCCAATCATTCAACAGCAAGCCTCCACTCACCATAGACAGAGGCTGCATTGTCTTAAATATCTCAATCAGAACACGGAGTTAATAAAAAGTCAATTTGTAAATAGTTAGATTCTGTTTAGAACACTTTTATCCTTTATTATGATATATTAGAGAAACCATTTAAGGGAAGATAAAGAAAAACATTTAACAAAATTTCGATTTAGCAATTAAAGCGAAAAAGATGTTCATAAAAACTAGACCCACACTAGAATATACTTTAAACTGATAAAACTAGAGTGTGTTTCACTGGCCATCATCAATTTAACAATTTTAAGAAACCTTTGACCTTTAGGCCCCTGCTGAGGGGAACCATGGTAACCTTTCATGTCCACCAGAGAAAAACAAGACACTGGGCTCTGGGCTGACCCACTAAATGCACAGTATGCAACTTCTGTGGCTGGGGATCTTCCGATCAAAACAATATGAAAAAACTTTTTTTCCACATGCAATCATGGCAGTTGTTATCTTCACCACAATTAGGTAAGATTCCTTCACTGCAGTTATCAGGAGGTTTTTTCACTGGGAGCCAAATTGTCAACAGAAGTCTTTTCTCCCAAATAAACCAACCAAGTGACCATAATCAGTAAAAACACAGAATAGAGCCCTTTCACATTAAAAGTCAGTGTCTCATCTTCACGATGCAGAGGACAGTGGATGTCAGGGATGGCTGAGAGGCTACTATTGTTCTGATTGTTTCTCTGAAAAAGCTGTTTCACATTTAAAATCACTGATCCTTGCTGTTTGATAGACACTGGACATCTAAGGCCAAAGAGCTGAATGTTTGCTTGGTTTTTCTCTGTGATTATATCCATTTTAAGGTAAAAGGGTCCGATCATTTCTTTAACTCAATGTGAAAAAGGTGCAAGCTACATATTTTGGGGCATTCATTCATTCACATTACAACACATAGTGCAAAAGTTTTACTTTCATCTTTTTGGGGTTTATATCAGATGCAAGTTACACACATTCTCTTAACACTTAAAATAAAGCCTTGGTTCTGACCTGGGTAAAGCTAACATCTCTAAGAAATTCTGACCACCTAATAGTGCCAAATATGCAAATATGCACAAACTTGTAGACTTGATAAATCCAGTGAACACGTGGTGCAAGGAGAAAGAAGAGGGAGCCAACTCAGTAGGCAATCTCACTACTGAATTCCTAATCAATCTAAAGTCTATTGACAAAAGTCACATGATGAGGCTCATATGTCACGTACCTTTTCATCAGGGCTAAATCCCCTTTCCCCTTTGCGCTCTAGCAACCCACTGTTTCAGGTTACCCTTCATCACCGTCACATTCCTCAAGGAGGAACTACCAGGTCCACAACTTCGACATATGGGCATTGTACTATTCCTATACATAAAGTCAAAAGCATCCCTGTGATCTCATATAGAGCAAAGAATGTAGAAGGAAATGGTTGCACAACAGCTAAAGAGGAGTATCTTTCTATATCCCAGGCCTGGAAAAGACCTAGTGACACTCAGATTTAAATACTCATTATCCACATCCTTGAACAGAGTTTGATGGAATAGACAAGAGAATCACGCTGTTTAATGAAGATTGTGACCTGAACATTTCAATGGAAGTGTAAACTTGGAAACAACTTCTGTTCTTAAACTTTTACAGTTAATGTAATTAGCTTTGCTGTGGTGAACAGGTCCAGCTGCTCCATCAGCTGACACAAGGACAAATAGCTGCTACCAAAGAAACCCTTTTCTTTTGCCAGCAGTGGGGGGTAATGTGGACAAAAAACAGCTAGAGTGAAAAGCTTTTCACTCTTTCATTGGAGTAGTGAGGCAGAAAACAATTATGTGCAAAGCCTCTAGTCCCTACTGACCTGACAGGGCCTGCAATAAAGTTTGGTCATTTAGACTCTCAGTGCAGGGCAATTGTACTGGGAAATGACAATTCACGTTTGCGTGTGCGCACGTATCTGTGTGTGTGTGTGTGTGTGTGCACGCACCACTCGTAACAACCCCCACAGCTACCTCAGTGTCCCTAAACTGAGCATTTCTCAGGT
Source organism: Remorina albescens (assembly GCA_034769265.1). Classification (NCBI taxonomy): domain Eukaryota; kingdom Metazoa; phylum Chordata; class Actinopteri; order Carangiformes; family Echeneidae; genus Remorina; species Remorina albescens. The sequence continues at coordinate 4,593,933 of CM068479.1, forward strand.
ATGTGCCAATTTTATGAGCTTCCAGATAGACCCTCCAGCATGTGTAAGAGCCATTTTAAAACAGACTAGTAAAGCTTACAGGCAGCTTTTATCACCTTTTGACTTCTACACAGCAGGTACACTTCTCAATTAATTAATGAGACCACATTTACTTTTTAGAACCAGAAAATATTTGAATTGTCTACCACAGAGCAATGTCCTTTAGTGCAGCTAACAAAACTGCTATATCACTCATACTATTTACATTCTACTTACTCTACCATAACATTTCATAAACCTCAAAATTAACAGAAATTTCAAAAGTTTACATTGTGGAAATCATACGAGTTAATCTACAGGTCAACAGTTACACCTTTCAACAACTACTGAGATCTTCTAGCATCACATTTTAGGAGGTAAGTAAACCACTTTTCCAACATGGACAATGATCGCAGGACAAGATATGCAAAACTTCTATTTTCTGCCTCATTAAAACCAATGTAAAATAAAATTTCAACACCTTGCTTGGAATGTTAAAAATGCATGTTTTAGGACAGATGGGAATGTGTTACATGCACAATAAAAGGGTTAACATAATGAAAAAGAAGCACAGCAAGATGCATGGCCTTTGGGATAGGAGGAGACATAAGGATCCAAAAGACTAACATTGCCTGAAGCCCCCCTCGGGCACTGTGCAAGGCCAACTTGCACAGTGCTGGAGGAAAAAGCATTCCAAAAGAACAATTCCTCAAGCGATCGGGGTGCAATAACATGAAAGCCCTGGCCTGTGAATAGGGGTCATCTGCTCTTTAGCATTGCAGGGCCAGTATCCTGGACAGCTCCTAACCTTTCAAGAACCCTGCTTCTTCATTAACACACCAATGGGGATAACTTTCCTTCCAAACAGTATCTTCTTTGAGCTCCAACTGTAGCTACCACTACCAAAACTGCTCTGAATGCAACTCTGAGCAGAACCCCCACCCCACCACCCAAAAAACCCCCAAAACCCCCAACAAACTAAAAAAGTGAGGAATGTGTTCTGAATAAGTGTAAATCTCTTGGAGAGGGACATTTTGATCTCATCTAGTGATTTTTGTAAGTGAATGGTAGCAAATGACAAGACTACAGACATATCCCATGGCCTCCACACAGAAACATTTCAAATGGGATTCCAGCGTGATACTCACTTGCGATTGTAAGACGGGCTTTCTGGCTCAAGATTGCTCCATACTTGTTCTGAGCGAGGCACTGATAGAACCCTTCATCTGATTTGTCTCCTCTTCTACTCTCCACTTCTGATATATAAAGGGAGCCATTGGAAAACAGGTACATCCGTTCATTCTCCACCAGTTTCACTCCATTCTTAAGCCATTTGACGTCAATGGGTGCCTCTCCGTGTGCTTGACAGTCCAAAATAACAGCGTCTTTTCGCATGGCTGTGACATCGTGGGGCTCCTTGATGAAAAACAACTCACTAAAGCATAAAACACCTGCAGACAGAGAGGGGGGAAACAGACAGAGGAGTACATGAGAAATGATGGTGGTCTTCAGGATGGGTGACTTGTGTCAGGGCAGAGGAACAGGGCCCCATCAGTTGAATAAAGAGCTTAAAGAATTTACACACTGCATTTTTCTCTGAAAATTACACACATTGGAAGCTATGGCTAACTATCCTGTGGATGGGTATTATCAGTGCTCACAGTGTGGATTCAAACGTGACAAGGATTTAAATACCTTAGTAAAGTGAAGTAAAACATTTGAGAGGCCTGGAGGTGTGCCAGCAGGAGGTTTACTGTCCTGTGCAGTAATCACATTGTAAATTTATAAAAGAGTCTTTCTGCTCCACTTTAATCCAATTACTTATGGCTCATAAAGTCACTAACTGGAAGTGAAACAGTTGATCCTATTAATCCCTGTAGTCTACACAAACCTCCTACCCAACACTCAGCATGAATTTCGATTAACGTTTCATTAATACGACCTTTGAGGGATGATTAGAGAGACTGTCTCATCCTTAAAAGAAAATTTAATATATAAGAACATAGTATGTTGCTGTTTATTGCCTCACTTCGAAAATATTTTCATTTTAAAAGGATTTTGTCCATGATCAAATCAGGGAGACATATATGAACCATTGATCTCAGCGCTTTGGTTGATAAACGCATTGATTTTGTATGAGTGGGACAGACACTTTTCAGCTGTGTGATTATTGTTAGATCACCATGTTACACTGTGGAGAAATATTACATATTTCAACCATCTCTGTGACTTTAATGTGGGAAAATTTTTGTATATGTCCGCAAGAATTTTACTATCCTTGTTAGCTTTGGACTAGGCTGAAGTGGTTAGCTAGAAAGTTTTTTTAAAAGCAGTTCAAGTTGGTTAAAATAAAAAATTTAAAAAAATAAAAATAAAAGGTTAAAGAGTTGAATGAAACCAATACTGAAACACATTCCAGCCCTTTACTGGTAGAAATTATGTTGAGAAAGAAAAAAAAAAAACAGTTTCTTGGTTGACAATTAAATTATCAAAAACAGTACAGTCATTTTTCTAGCTTAGGTTAAATTAGTGATGTAATTTCAGGTTTCTTGTTGAGTTACAGTATTTTTGTAGTATTTTTAGGCTGGTGGATGTTACATTGAGTTTCTGTCGGTAACATTTGGCCCATCTGAACTTACAGCCGGCCAGCAAGAGTTGGAAAAACACGACTTTCAACAAAACTCACTGAAAAGGTTGAAATGTTTCTTACCTGAGATCGGAAGAAAAACGAGAACGAACAGCAAACGCTGATTTAGTTTCCTTGTTAAAGGCGCCATTTACATAATTAGTCCATGAGGCAGGCTACTCTGTGACGGCTGCGTCGTCCGGACGATCTGAGGCTGACTGAGGAAATCTGGACTGCTGGTCCGGCTGCTGGACGCTGGTCTCCTCCTCCGGGACGGACAGTCAGACCATCAGGTCTGGGTCTCACCCAGACCTTTAGTCCAGCGCCCCCTGGCTGCAGTCAGACCACGAGACTGGCTCTGCATGTTATTATAATCATCAATATAAAGGCCTATAGTGACATCCACCATTGAAATAAAACACACATTACTATATTGAGCTGTTGCGCAAGGGAGTTTCAGAAATCATCTGCTCCTTCATAGAGCTGAATAATAACTTAGATCATTTTTTCCTTATATTTTCCATTCTTTATTTTTATACAGTCCACTTATGTGCACTGAGGGCACTGTATGGTGTGTATGTGTGTACTGCTGCTGTTGGCACTGTGAATTTCCCCGTTGTGGGCTAAATAAAGGCAATCTAATCTAATGTCATCTAATTGACAGAAAGTAATTGGCTATAGTTCTGACATTTGATTCATCCTTTGAGACCTTTAAAGCAGAAATTAACTGAAAACAGTTTCCTCTGTTTATTTTATTTTATTTTATTTAGCCATTCTTTAACCAGGAATGTCCCGTTGAGATCACACATCTCCTTTTCAAGGGAGTCCTAACCAACAAGCAACAGCAACACATCCCACAGAGAGACAGATTACAGTTAAGAACACAATCACAACAATCACAATAAAAACATGGAACATAAAACAACAAGAGTTCTACCAACAAGGCTCTAAGAGCAGTAACATGTCTTTTGAAAGAAACAGAACTTTGAAGTTTCAAAGTGTTTTGTAGATTATTGCTGAAATGTCTGTGTATGAATATATGGGACTGTAAGTGTGTACAAGTCCTAAGAACACAGTGCATTTGGACCATCACACTTTTGTTGATATTAAACATTTTGGGGGTTTTCAATGTTGGACAGACATAACAACATAACATGTTAACATGTTGCTTTTGATATAACAATCACTGAATGAAAAGAATAACTGTCAGAAGCGCAGATAAAGCAAACAATTGTTGGTTGCAGCTGTGCAGTTCTCCTCTTTCTCCTATCTTTCCTCTGTTTTCTGTGTTTTATTCACAGATTTCGCAGAGGTAAAAAACAATTTAAATAAAGAAGGGAAAATGCAGCATCCAGTAAAATGAATCATCTTTGGCTACAAAATATCAAAATCAAGTTGAAAAATCTTCCTTAAAATGTTTCCTTTTTACATTTTATTTACTGTATGTTATTTTTCAGTAACTTGAGAGTGAAACTGATAACTAAACCCTGACTGACCCAAGATCAGCGGTCTGGCTTGATCCACCAAAAACCTTTCACTTTTCCTTATCAATACAACAGACGTTTTATTGATGAGAGCTGATCCCTCAGTATAAGAGACCAACTGGACTCCAAATGGTCTCTGCAGACTGAAAAAGATGTTAATGGAAATGAGTTTGTCTCTTGTCCTTTAAAACTGGGCCTTGCAATTATGACGAAGCATTTATAGGAGCAGGACAGCTGCTGTCTCAATGTCGATATTGATCCAATGTTCATCACTTATTGTGAAGCAAAATCAAACCTCCTCCTTCCCACGGCCCTCCCCCATCCGTCCCTCTATGAACCTTTATTCAGCAGCTGTGATGTCTGGCCAATCAGAAAAAAATGCCAAGTGCTGATTCATTCACAGACACAGATGTATTCTCAAATTAAGGTTTATGATGAGAAATACAAGAGAAATACTATTCATATTAACTGAATACATTAACTTTTATTAAAGCTGTCAATAGCACCTGTAAATGGAACATTAAAAAGGCTATTTGTGTATTCTAGGAAGTTTGGGGTTATTTTGAGGAGGGTTTCTAAAATATAAAGGAATATATAGGAATATAAACAAGTTGTTTCATAGCTCAAGCTAAACTGAGAATCATGAGCTATATTTCTTCTGAATTTGTTTTTGATAACTCATGTGTAAGTAACTGTAAAATTGCAACTGAGGTTTAAATTTGATGGCAAATTTACCATTTTTTTTAACTATCACCTGCCTTTCCAATTACAATTAAATAAAGTAGGGTTAGCTAAATCATTTTTTTCAAAGGATATTGAGATAAAAGTTCATTTTAATATTAAATGGTTGAAAATTTTCATTTCTCAACATCAATTGCTAGACCAGCCAAAATATATCATCTAACAAATCCTATCATAATAAATCAGCAGACATGCTATTGAAATGACATCAAGCCACACATATTGATAACCTGTTGGTTTGCTACATTGATGCATTTCCCTTTCACAGTACTTCCACTGTATTACACAACCTGATGAGTGACCAGAACCTCACTTTAAGATACAGAGTCCTATCTTACATAACGTGAGAAAGTAAGAGCCTGGCCTCATTCATGGCCAGCCAAACTCTCCCCAGGGTGCTTAATTAATCAAGAATTCAGTTTCAGCACCTGCCAATATGGCACAGTTTGTGGGCGGAGTGACGATCAGCTTGCATGTGAAGTCAGGTCAATCTCTGAGGCCAGATCGATGGAGTAAATGTCATTATCAGGCTATGAATGTTGGTGAGGTTGTGGGTAAAGGGGGCCCAACTTTACCAGTGCCTGCTGCTATTGGCTGAAACTTGTGTCTTCCTGCTCCTCCACAGGCCCATCCCCACTAACCCCGGGAGTGTCCAAAAGGCCGGCCTCAATCGGGTGTGACCTTTCTACTGACCTGTGTGGAGGAGAGGGGGTTTTAGTGCTACATTAGGGGGTTGCTTAGAAATTAGGGCCCTTGCTGTTCGGCTGAATTACACTCAGAAAGCTCCAGTGTTGGTGATTCTTCTCCATGCACCCCTGTGGTTAACCAAGCCAAGAGTATGTGTGACAGAACACTCGATTAAACTACATAGCTTGAGATAAAAGACAGACCTTTCACTGCTCTGATGTGCAGTGAAATGTGATTTAAAATGAATTGTATGAGAAAACCCATGACAGGTAGTGAACAATTGGGTGTAACGAAGAAGCCAAAGAAAAAAAAACTAACTTATAAGAGCCAATATGATTTGAAGCCAATTCACTGAAATTAATTTTGTTGAAAAAGTGGAAACATGTGGTGCCTCTTAGGAAGAAAAGAATTTAATCTCCCCCAGGTGGTGCAATTCAGTACTGCACACATCAACCAAACCTTTGTCTAACTACACATGTGATTTGATCTTGATCATACAGATACAAAATATCTCTGAAAGTATGGAGGAAGGATATTCTTGAATAATTATCTTTAATCAGCGGCTAAAACTAAAATGCCAAATCATGTTCGTTATATTAAAATCATCCTCAGATGGGAATTAATTTTAAGCTGTGTCCTGTTGGCAGAGGTATATCATATCAGTGGAAAACACTGTAAAAAGAATAAACTGCATTCAAAGTGCCATGTTCTACTCTTATTGAACATTCCTATCACACTTACCAAAATAAGTCACACAGACACATACCGAAGGCTGAGAGGCAGCCAAAAAAGGTACTCTGCCCCTGGGAGCAACTGAGCATTCAGACACTAGAGATTTGTTTTTATATTTTATTATCCTTCAAATTTAAATATAATCATTTTGGTATGTTAGAGGTCATCAAGTTGGAATTTAACAGTTAATTTCACCCTTTTGACCGTTAACATATGTTTACATTTGCTGCAGGTATGTTATTTATAATGCACTTATAGTTGTTATAATCAAATGTATAACAAACTGTTTTTACACGAACAATTATGTGTTAGTCTATTCAGTATTCTTCAGTAGGGAACAATGCAAGTTTATCAGTACTTCCTTTGAGGGATTATAACATCAAACACAATCAGATTTTACAATATTTTACAAAGGCCTCTGTATTTCATCTTAAATATCTGTGACAGAACAGAATGTATTTATTTTCAACAATGTTCACATGTAAACATTTAAACACGTGCACTTGAAGCAGAGGATCATGCTTTTGAAGGATGATTTAAGCAGTTGCATGTGACAGATTGGCAAAGACTCAGACACATCAGAAGTAAGACTGCAATATAAACAAAGTGCTTCACTTTATGAAAGCATAAGTATAAAATTGTGTTGTCAGAGACAAGAACTATCCCACAAAATCTGCCTTTATCAACAACCTGTAAACATGGCAGGCAGTGTAAACACGTTTTGCTATTCAGAAAATGTTAAAACTACTGCTTAAGAAGTATGCATTTTGAAAATAATCTGTACACAGTTTACCAAACAACAAACTAATTTGTACTCTTAAAAACAGAGCACTGTGCTGCAATTAGACACCCATGATGAGTAGAAGAAAACAAAATGATATCACTCACTGACAAAAGGCAACAAAGCACGTTTAACAGACTGTATAAGGTCAGTCTGAAAAGGATTCTGTCAGCTACTGCTCAGGGGAGATATATATACATATATATATATCCTATTCATTTGAATGGGAAAGTGTGTCCAAACTTTTGACTGGTAGTGTGTGTGTGTGTATATATATATATATATGTACATTTATTTGTTTTTCTGATACATGAAGTCAGTGTTGAACTTTGGTATGAGAAACTACTGACAATCAAGGAAAAAGAAAAGAGGATGCATATGCTGAGGTGCACTACCAACCTCATTTGCTTTAATAATTTTAACAGATGCTTTGACAGTTTGTAGAAGGAAAAGTTATATTTGCAAGTACGATATATTTATGTAATATCTCATAACTCAATAACTCAAAATCAAGCGATAGTATATTGTTATGTAAATATATATACAATTATGCATAGTATTTCAGCACAGTCTACCACTTAATATAGTCACTTCTTTCCATGTGTGGACTACACAGATACAAAAAGTATAATTAGTTTAGCCTTTAACTGGTCCTGGTATTTTAACATCACTGCTATAATGCTTAATTGATACAATGGCACACTTTCTTTAAGTGTAGTTGCTCAACTTTGTATATAAACTGCACTTTTCTGCTATGCTATATACTGTATATGCTTTTTTTTTTTTTTAGCCACACATTTTGGATTTCCTGGCTCAGCGCTTCTACTATATTAGAATGAAAAATTGGTAATTATGTATCAAATTTAAATGACAAGAAAATGGGAGCGAAAATATCTTCATGCCTGTTTTATTCAAGTTGAAGTGCCAATTAATATCCATATTTATGTTGTTCAAAAAGCAAAATTACCCCCAATTGGAGTGCAAAAAGGCTGAATTATATGGGAAGGGAAATATGTTAAAGCTTAGTTTACTTTAGTATATAGGGGGAACCACTTTTCATTCTGAGGGTGTCATGTGTCTTTGAGAAGAAAAACATTTGAAAACTATTCCATGATTTTTTTTTTTCAGTCACAAGATAAAATAATAAAAATAATAATTCAATTCTAATTATGAATATATGAATTTCCTAACACCATGGAAAACTACAAGCTGCCTTATTTGTTATTTGGAGTTAGTTTTGTTGAATTTGGTTAAATTCTCAGACAGACACAAGAATATAACTTTAGTGAAAATTCCCCTAGTTGTTTTGTGGGGTAAAAAACTCTATTGTTTAAAAAATAGAAACAAAATTCTGTCAAGTTTTAGTTCATTCACTTTGCCCTGGAACATTAAAAGTATTTTTTGTTTCGCTACGCAACTTTTTCTTTTTTTTTTTAAGGGGTTAGGGTAATGATAGGTTGTTTATTTCTCTATTAAGGACATTCAGGCATCACAACTACTTTGTAGTGATGTAGAACTGGCAGAACATGTATTACGTATTGAAATATTTGTAATTGGCTTCTTCTTTTCATTTTAAACCTCTAGATGACATCCTCTTACAGCTGAGCCAATGTCATGTTTTTGTACTGTTAAATGAACGTGTAGTGATGTACTGAAAGGGAAAGTTAGTAGTTTTCCCAGAGAAGCAACTACAAGTCTCTCAAGCACTTAATGTGAGAAGCTGAGCTTTATCCTATCCTATTTTTTTAAGTTAGAAGTTTTTAAGATTTAAATTTCACATTTATTTGTATAATATTGTCATTTGACGAAACAAAGCTTTTGACATTTTTAAGTATTTAAGAAGAACAAATAAAAGTGAATAAACTTCCAAGTGACATACAACACAGAATCAAAAAATATGAAAAGCTGATTTGTAAACATTACAACATGTGGACTGATTAAATACCACTGTTTCTCCTGGTTTAAAGTCTAACTCTCGACGTCTCCCATCAGAGGACCAAAGTGAGAGCTGTGAGACCATCTTTCATCTGTCACCCAACTGGCAGGTTAGGTCCAAGTCTGACACGCAGATATATCCTAAACATCAGCCCATGATGCTGCTTAACTTTACTCTGATGGCAGTAAATGTCAGTTCAGCTCCTTTACTGTGCTTCCATTAATCCACCCCGTCAAAGCCTTGTGCATTCTCTATGGCGATGTGAAGTTTCTCCCTCAGTTCCTCAAAAGACTCATAAGGAGGAAGGTCCAGCCGGTTGAAGCTTTAGGAGGCAGATATAAAGATGAAGACAGGTGAATTGAGGTAAAAATCAAATCCAAACATCCACCATAAAAATACTGAAGTCTCAAATTTCAGTGGGGGCTTTGATGGACTGGTAAACTTTCCACAGTGTACCAAGCGAGGGCTTGGTACACTGTGGAAAGTGTACCAAGCTCACCCAATGTGAGTTGGGATTGGCTAAGCACCCCCCGCGACCCGGAAACAGATAAACGGTAGAAGATGAATGAATGAGTAAATTAATTTCAATGGGTGCTGAGTTCAGTGTTGTGTCAGATCTGATGTATTACTGGTACCACAAATAATGTTTTAATCTCCTTTCGTCCTTTCAGTAAATTTGAAAATGGTCAAGAGTAACTTACTAAACATAGATGTGCTTGATATTCTGAGAAAAATAATCATAGTGAAAGAGCTTACCATGTGTGGGCTCGGGGGAGTTTATCACGTGTTCCCCACTGTTCGATGGTGAACAGCTGCGGTCCGTTAGACCCTGGGAATAAAACCATCAAACATCAGACAAATACAACAGAGACAATTTTTGTTTGAACTGATTCAGTCACCTGCAAATTGAAGACAAGTGTGGATAGTTTAGACAGAAAAAATGGACAATGGACAATGAGTCATTCAGATAAGATGAGAATAATTATTTATGCTGACTAGAAAAAAAAGACATAACAAGAATGTAGTCGGTAACAAAACACAACAGATTAACTCACCATAGAGTTCAGCAAAGCCATTCATCGGGACCCTGGAAGTTCCTGTCACAAACTGTAAGAGCCGGATTCGCTTTTCTGCATCCATGACCAACACAGTCTATAATGACACAAGAGAAAATATATATATATAAATAAGTCATTAAAAGCGCATTAAAAGGAAAAAGAACAGGCACAGCCATGCCATTCAGCTCCAGTTTAATGGCTCCAGGCATGGAACGTTGTCTTACTTTCCAAAACCACTGGATAACTGCATGGTTGGCACTGTAGCCATTCTTGTACTTGGTATTCTCTCGCCAGTCATTGACATCCACATCTCCAAGACCACACATGAGCAGCTGTGGACAGACAGGAGGCAGGTATAGAGATCATAATTCATCTTTCTAGAATAATCAATTTCAATACATCAGATCACCTGAAAACTCACCTCGAGCTCATTCTCATCAAAAATCTTGATCACATCTTGTGGTATCAACTCAAAGAACCCCTAAAACACAATGAGGTGTCCATTTTTTTTTTAATTTTCAAAGTTGTAAGAGTCTTTGAGCAGCTATACAGATGTTTTACTATGTCACAAAAAATGTATCTTATAAATTGTTACCTCCTTGAAAGCAGTCATCTGCTTCTGTATCCTGTTCACAAACCTCCATTGCATCACTAAACTGTCAAGCACAAAACAGTAGATGAGCATCAAACCATAGATGAAAAGAACAAAAATACACACTCCTGTACAAATAAACAGGAACTGTGATGCTTACTGGATGTATTCCTTCTTGTTTTCATTAGTGACAACAATGTCAGCACCACCTGGCTTCAGTTCATGCTGGTGAGTCTGAAAAGGAAAAATGTAATATATCATATAACATATGTGACATGACAGAAAACCACAAAGGGGAAATTGTTGAGCAGACAAGGTGCCGCACAAACCTGTCCAAACAGTTCTTCATCAATGGTGAATCTCAGATCTAAGTCTGTTGGATCGTTCTCCAAAATCCACTTCAAGGAGTTGAAATATTCACTGTCCTAAGAAATAATTAACAATAACTTTAACTTCAATCTTATAGTGTTCAAAACAAAGTCAAAAGGTGGTTGCAACCCCTAAGCAAGTGACTGTCTCTTTCACAAATATAAATTATCAAGTCTAAAAATTTGTACTACATGTTTTTTAAAGAACTGATTTTAAAAGGAGTATCAGATTTAACAAAATAAAAGACATGTAGGTTATCACTAACTCTTACACAAGTTGTCAAATTAAACTACTTTGTGTTGAAAAAAGTGGTGAGAAGTACTCACAACAGACTCCATGTCCTGGAGGATAATTGACTTCTGTAGCATCATCTTGTAGAAAGGCCGAATGAAGAAAGCTTTAAATGACACAAACAGAGGCATTAGGGTTTATAACATACTTTTGGTTGTGTCACTGCTGCTGCTTTGAAATATGTGAAATTTTACTTGTGCACTCACCATCAAGCAGCTTTCCATGATAAACAGCCATGCCTGCTACACGACCAATAAACTTGAAGTAGGACAGGTGGTCTTCATTGCATAAACCTGAGTTAGGGTTGATCTGCAGCGTGTAGTTGTCCCTAAAAAATAAGTTGCAAGATAAATAAAAAGGTACAATTTCCAATATTTATTTATTTTTGTTATGTCATGTATATTTCCATGGCAATAAAACAAAGTCTGTAAGCAAACACTAACTAATGCAAAAAGAATGAATAAATAAAGTCAGTTCCCAATTGTCCATTTAAAAATACCAATTTTCTACACTGCATTGTTAGGTTTTCACTGTGAAAGAAAAGAAGGGACATTTAAGCCTTTCTTGAGTTTGCACTCTGTAAAGAAAAAACAAATCTTCCCTACAACAAATATCACATAGAGGATATGACTTTCAGAGCAGCACACGGACCCTAGATGCAGAACATCTTTCAACAATCTCTTTCATGTTCTCTTCCCTCATGTCAACATGAGCACCAGCATTTTTTCTTCTACATTTGAGTGGCCCATTAGAGGAAAAAGTACATTACTTGGGCTACCTCTCATTGGCTATATGTTTACCTTCAGCTTTACAACCAGGTGAGCCCAACCAGAGGCATAACTTTAAAAAACAACATAACACACCAAGTACACCTTGAACAAAAGACGTCTAAGACTGACAGAGAAGGTTTACAACAGAAACAGTGTTTGGACTCACGTAGCAGAGTATTCAAACAGTCCATAGTACGGGTTGAACATCTCCTTGGACATGAGGAAAAACCATTCCCTTGCGAGGCCACCGTAGTCCAGTCCTTTTTCTCCCTCAAATTCCACCCACAAACGTGCCTTCAGCAGGTCTGCCCTCTTAACTGCGAGGATGCGTCGGTATGAATCTTCAAACACCGTGTTTCGCCTCATCTTCATCTCAAAGCGGTTTGGGATGTCAGCCTACATAGCACGTAACATATTTGAAATGAGATTGATAAATTTAAAGCCGAAGTAAAAGAAACCACCAGAGTTTAACAAACAAGACTTTTTTTGTATTTGCAAAGTTAACAGCCAAGTGAAAAGCAGTTGTCCTGTGAAAACACTCACTGGTTTCTTTAGCTTCTTCCGAAAGTAGTCATACTTCTGTTTATAATCTCTGGAATAAGGCACAGCCTAAAATAAAGAAAAACTGTGTTCAGTAACAATAAGAACAATATTAACTAACCTACTGTACACTTTATTACAGGTTTCCTCTAAATACATGTCACTGACCAAAGACAGAACTGTTTTTCTTGCATGAAATAAATTCTGTAGAATGATCTGTCTAGTATGATCTATACGTACTGGTCCAGTTATTGCTGAGTTCTGTAATCTGGGGTCATCCCATTGTGTGGTCCTGGTGTCTGTGAAATACAAAAATATCAGAGGCTCATTTATACAGAAAAACATTGATTGTCACATAAAAGTCCAACATATGTTTTTTGGTTTTATATGTTAGACTCACTGTGATCTATGTAGAATATCCTCCCATCAGTGTGGACTCTTTCCTCCCAACCAGGCTAATAATGAAGAAAATAAGGTGCACTTAGGCTATCAAATGCAACAAGCATCACTATCAGGTCAGATAATGCATTACAATACCATATATTACTTGAGATGTAGAGCCTAATTTTGATAAGTTTTTACGTTGATTGGTTACAGGTTTCCTGTTACTAATAAACTTACTGGCAGAGGTCCAAGATCAGTGGGGTCAAGCGAGGGTCTCCTCCTCATCTGTACAGGAATCTTTAGCCTGGGATCTTCCTGTTCAGAGGAAAACAAGACAGGGTTTATTCCAGTCCAAGAGGAAATACTCACACAGAAAGACAGAGAAAAAGTCAAAGACTCTATGATCAGTGCTCTGCTTTTAACATATTTCTATTAATTGAAAATCTTTCTTGTTGTAGAAATAAAAACCTACTCCCTTTGCAACTCTGTTGAGAACTTGGGAGTTCTGTTGACATTCTTGAAGCCAAAATTTCATGGGCAAAACTTGTAAACTGGAAGAAATTGTCAGCTGCTTTCTCACCCAGGTAGTTGTCTTTGTGTTGTGGTCAATGAAAAAGGGTCTTCCATTTGGGGCACTACGAACCTCCCAACCAACTGGCAAGCAGCCTGATGTGGCTTCGGGGCTTGGGGTGTGCTGAGGAGACACCTCTGGGGACACGATTGATTGCAATGGTGTGGGGCTATGGGATAAACTTGCACCACTCTGTGCTGCTGGTGACGCTGAGGGTGTCTGTCCAAGGAAAATCATTCAACAATAAGTTGCAATTTATTTATTTATTTATTTATTTATTTTTTAGCATTTTTGTCCAAACTGAAGGAGTCCAGATATCAAATTTGGCCTTCAAGGTGTCAGTATATATCTTTATAAATGAGAGAGTCCACTGTGAACCTGAATGATGGGTCGGGCCCATGTCGTGACTTGACTTAAGTGGTTGACATAGTAGCGTCTTCCTTTATTATCCCGCTTCTCTTCCCACCCTGCAGGCAGCCCAGCTGAGGTTGGAAACAGCTATTAAATGATACAAAAAAATTAAAAGAGTGATCAATACTGAAAAACTAAAGCTCATTACATCCAACAATATCCAACAAAGTTAAATATAATCAGGGTGCGATTTGTGAAAAAAACAGAAGGGGGGATAATTTTGAGGAACGCTTTTATTAAAAAAAATTATCACACAATGGCAGGCGAACAGTAGGCTGTATGAAAACAGTTTGTCTCTTAGCCCCACCCCCACCCGATGCGTTGTCTGCGAGCGCGACACCTCTGACTCGTCAGATCCAGTCAGAGGCTGGATCAAAATCACATAATTGGAATGCACACGGACTCTTTGTATTTTGGCTGTTAATAATTACGATGTAATGGTGAAAATATTTTGAGTGGGGGGGGAATTTTGTCCCCACCAAGGATGAAAATAATTCAGGAGAGGGTAGGACGTGTAAACCAGAGGGGTGGGAAAATCCCCACCATCCCCACCGGCAAATCGCACCCTGAATATAATCTCATTAAACAATTTGCTAAAACTTGTGGACCACAGGAAGGTAACGGAAGCCTTGACGATCAATGAGTATACCTGTAAACCTTGAACAGTGATGTCTGTACAATGCAACAACAGCATTCTGCTGAAAGACAGGAGCGATTTCTTGAAAGAGTGAAATACTCACCACAGGATTAACAGGATGTTCCTCTCCACCTGCAGTCTGCGCCCTTCCTCTTAGACTGGAACGGCTTGAATTACTAGCATGATCCTACAGCAGAGAGCAAGAACGTCAAAGACAACAACCATTGCTCAGCCATTCATGCAACAATACGCTCCACTCTACATGAAAGCCTATATTTAATGCATTACAGGTCTCTTTTCCTCTAAGTTTCGGTAACCAGAACCTTATGCTGGATACATTGAAACATGACTCACAATCTGGGAGGCGTGCTGCTCGCCAGTTGTGGTCCCTGAAACGTGCATGTTACTCAGGTCACCACAGAAGGAGTGGAACTCAACAGGTATGTGGGATGTTGGTGAAATAAACTGGTTACTGCCATGGTACAATGTGGGGTCGTCCTCTGTAATGATCTCCCAGGTCTAAAAGATGAGTGAAAAGAGACAATTAAAGGCAGGGCAGTATATCTGTCCAGCTTAGGAGTGTGAGTTCTGTTTTAAAGTAGGACAAATGTGTTAATGGAAGTGGTTTAGCTCAATACAAAAGTGCGAGTGCTCAAGCTTCATTCATTCATGTTCTACCACTTTTCTGTTTTTAGGTCGCAGGGGGTGCTGGAGCCAATCCCAGCTTGGGCGAGAACGGGGTACACCCTGGACAGGTTGCCAGTCCATTGCAAGGCCACTACACAGAGACGGACAGCCACTCACATTCACACTCACAGTCAGACCTATGGACAATTTATAGTCACCAATTAACCCAAACATGATGTTTTTGCACAATGGGAGGAAACCGGAGTACCCAGTGGCAACCCATGCAGGCATGGGAAGAACATGCAAACGCCGTACAGAAAGGCCCCGAGCCAGGAACCGAACCCACAACCTTCGTATTGTGGGGCAACAGTGCTAACAATTATGCCGATGTGCTGTGCAACACTCAAACTTTCTGAGTAGTAACCAGAGTCCTGCATTATGAATCAGAATTTTAACCCTGAGTTTTCAGGATGACATTGGTTTACTTCTTAATGATATATATTGCCATGGTAACTGCACGTCTAATCCACTCAAAGCAGGGTTGACAGATCCACTTGGGTCCTAATAATGGGGCAGTGCCATTGTAAGACATTACACACTCACACAGTCTGTGATTCTCTGCCAGCTGTCCTTCCTACCTTTAGCAGCTAAAAACAGCTATTTTAAACCTGACTTAACTAAGTTAAACTTTTTTGTATTTCTCTAACACTATAGTTTGCTCTTTATTTGAAAAATATGACACACTGCTGTCAGACCACTTGTTAATATTTGTGATCGTAATGTTTCTAGCATTCTTAAAAAGGAGTTTTGTTGATTGTGGAGTTTTGCTATAATATTGCTGCTGAATTCCAGTTTTCATCCTCTTCTCCTTTTGGCTTTGTTTCTAATTTTGGGGGAAACTAGCTGATAAATGGTTCACTGGATACTTGCAGTGTCATTCTTTGTTTAAATACTAGAGGAACATCTCAAGTGGAAAAAAAGCCCAAAACAAAACAAAGAAAAACAGGATACTTCCATGCTAACAATTAATAATACAATGAACTAAATTCGACTAAATTGTCTGGGAATACAGGTCAAGCAGGACTCAGTATAATGTATGCAAATGTAAAATTGTCAAAATAATAATAATAATAATAAAATTTAAATAATAAGTTCAATTTACCTCAGAAGACTCTTGTGCTGTATTTTCATCTGGGTCTGAGATCTGTCTGCGTGTAATAAATGTGTGCTCCACATCTGTGTTATTGTTCTGTCTTCTTTGCATCTCCAAATTGCTGTCCCTGTTTAGGACACACACACACACTCAGTACCGGACCAACAAAGAAAGTGATGTACCTTCACTGGTAAGACAGGAGAAATCTTACTGCATTGTGGGCCGTTGCCACTGTGTGGTTCTGCTCTCATGATTGACGAAGTAGATTCTTCCCAGGTTGTCCTGACGCTCCTCCCAGCCCGATGGCAGAGGGGGCAGAACCTGGCTTTGCCTGAGCCCTGACATGTCCTGAGACTCCAAAAGCTCCCAACCAGGCTGCACAACATGTTTCCAAAGTTTCATAAGAGGTGGCACAGACTTACATGGAGACAACCATCTAAAACCAGCCGTTTGAGTGAACACACCAAGGACGACTTGGCAACTAGAAGAAAATTCACTTGTTTGAAAAATGACTAGAGCTTTGAGTCAGTGACATATTTTACAAAGGCTGTCACAATGTGTTAAACCTAAAATGGCCTAATTGGTATTTGTGTGAGCAAAAACTAAAAGTTGCAATGCAATCCAATCATGAACAACTGATATTTCTGCTACAACCACTAATTGTTATATCTTTGTGAGTAAACTTACATCCGTATCCTCGGTCTGTTCTGCTGTTTCTTCCTCAGAGCCAATGTTATTTGGCAGGTATGTCATTTTGAGACGTAGATGACCTTTGACTCTGGACTTGTGGCTGCCAAACAGAGTACATTTTTTTGAACAATGAAGGAATAAATATTGTCAGGAATGTTTAAAAATAACATTGGCAATTTAGCCTATCAATTTTCTAGAAAATAAACATGTAAAAATGGAAAAAATAAATAAATAAAAGATTAAATAATCATGAAATCATGCCAACCTTCGTGGGTGAAGCAGAAAATCCTTGAATGTGTATGGCCTTTCTGTGTTAGGATTTTCTGTCTGAGAAACACACAATAAAAGTCTTTTTGAGATACATAAATGAATCCACTCCTTGGCACGCTATCAAAACAGAGCATATTTAAAGTTAACATTACATAAAAAAAATATTTGTACCATGGAGGACCAATTTATGAGTGTTGTATTTATAATAAAACAAATGCAGGGACGTAACATAAACATGACAAACTGTGTTTTCAAAACATTAGATAATGATGTGGAACAGACACTAGAATAAGGGTGTACATGTTTATATTTACATGGCAATGTGGGTGAAATTGTGGTCAAGAGCTTGTACAGTAAAACCTACAACAAAATATGCTCAACTTCCATGAGGCAGTGGCATTTAAGACCAAGGATTCACTGTAACCTATGACTCACCGGTATCTGATTTAAGGGGACATCCACCTGTCCCAGGAAGTCATCACGTGTCTGACAGAGGGAGAGAAAGAGGGACACACATATTCATGGCAATGTTATCTGCTTTTTAATGAATACATGTGTGCCTGCACACGCACACACACACACACACACACACACACACACACACACAGACAGTAGACTGGCAGAGACATGCGCTGTTAACTTCTTGAGAGCATGTTGAACCCCTGCAGTACAGGGCCATACAGTTTGTCTGTTTCTCCCATGTTGCAAGAACTAAAAACCTCCTATCATCCACACAAACGCTTCACCATTCCCCTACTTCAAACATCAACAGTCAGTTGATTTGATCAGCTTAATATTTAATATGTAGCCTTGAGAAGAAAGCATTTATCAGCCCATAATTAATGGCTGCAGTGTATTACTACTAGAGAAACCCTGACCAAAATAATGCAGCATTTGTCAGATAAACTGTCTGTGCTTTGAACACTAAACACATTCACTGCATGCCTTTATTGCAGCCGTTGAAGCCTTGAAGACTTGAAGGCTAACATG
This sequence comes from Remorina albescens, assembly GCA_034769265.1. Lineage (NCBI taxonomy): Eukaryota > Metazoa > Chordata > Actinopteri > Carangiformes > Echeneidae > Remorina > Remorina albescens. The sequence goes on from CM068479.1 coordinate 4,612,291, forward strand.
CTGCACTGTGAGAGCCAGCTCTGTGACCAAATTAACACGTCGGCAGGTTAGACATACAGCAGTATAGTGTTTACGCTAACAAATATAGATGGAAACCTCCTTTTTCCTGCCCTTACACTTTTAACAGTGAAACGAAGAAAAGCACTTAAATAATCATGTCCACAATATATCAAAAATACCCCAAACAAACACCAAATAACCAAACCGCAAAAAGAAAAAAAACCCACACACAAAAAAGAGAGAGAGAGAGAGAGAGAAAAAAAATGCAGCTGTGCAGAATATTGATAAATATTTGCTCCCTTCAAAACAATTAACACTGTGCTCAGATTTTCAGAAGCCAAACTGTACAATCAGACGAACTGGATCAGAACCCATTGTTTGATAAACTCAGCCCAGTGTTCATAGACAGTTTAAGGCTGAATCTGATTATGATGGCTCCTGATTTAAAATGCTGGGAAGGTAACTAATATATTGATAAAAAACCGAATATATACTAAAGTAAAACCATCTTCAAGAAACTTCCTGGCCCATAAGTTAAGATGCCCCAAAAAAATAAATAACCATAGATACATTTTCATTAAAATCATCGCTGGTCCATTTTATTACACCTGCTCAGAGCAGTCATCATTCAGGTTCTTCCAGCTGCTGGAGGTCTTGTGGCTCGCAGGAGGCCAATCATTATCACTTGTTTTGGGCCTGTCCAAAAGTAAACATTTTCTGGCGTAAGGTTTATTCAGCATTTGTGACTTTATTTGGGTCGGATATCACATTTAACCGGGACAAACTTCTTTTTGGGCTTACACGCTCTACAACTATGGGTGTTAAAGCAAGATATCTGTTTGGCGTACAAAGTGTAGCTGCTAAAAAAGCGATTACCAAGAAATGGCTTAAGCCAAATGCCCCATCAATAGAGAATTGGTATGACATAATTTATGAAATATATGTAATGGAGAATAACGTTCTCTCTGAGACTGCAACAATCCAAATTTGAAGCTATTTGGAAAGATTGGAAAAGGTGTATTTCCGTGAGACGCCCTTCTTTTGTTTAAGATTTATTTAATTCACCGAATTGTCTTCATATTAAGGTATTTTTATTCTTTAATTTTAATGAAAACGCCCCATGTTCATGTTGTATTTGTTTTATGTAAAATGTGTTGTGAAAAAGGAAAAGGAAAATGGTTCACTGTGGAAATATAATTATCTGTGATTAAGAGGACTGTATGTGATGTATTGCACATGTGCTTCCAAATAAAAAAAAAAAAATCATTGCTGGTCCATATCATACTAAATGTAACTCACTTTAGCATGTGGCATCAAGCTGTGCAGACATACTCTATGAGGCTGTAATTAACAGCTACAGATACATGTTTTGGTATCTGTGGAGAACACGCAATGATATTGTTGTCAGCCTGCCAACTACACACTACTCTTGACAGGTGGACTGCAGCTCATGAAAGCTAAACTTCTGAAGAGCTACCTCACTAATGTTATCGGGGTAGTTCCATTAAACGGGTGAAAGCAAATTTATACTTTGGGGAGTACACAAGATGGGGACATGAAAGCTAGTGCAAACTGCAAGAGCTGCATGGGTTGTGTCAATTGTTGTGACTAAGTTATGCCAAAAATGTAAAGACAAACATTTTGTTGCAGATCACGACAGGGTGGCCAGAATTATACGGTGAATGTTGCTGACAGGCTGAAGAGTGACTGCGTTACATGGTTGTTCAGCCAAATTCCACACGACCAAGTCTAAGTTTCCTCACTGGCTGTTGCTCTTCAAAATGACTTTGTGTAAACAGTTTCTATTAGGGGCAAGTACAACCTGCAGTATGGTGGTCTTTCAAGGCCAGTCTTAGGTCAATTTGCTAAGACCACATCATGCTGTGATTCCATTAACCACAGCATTATGAACACTAAGCAAACTCCATGTTGTGTTTTAGCCCTGCTGAAGACAGATCACATGTAATTACAGGGGCGAAAAAAAGAAACATTTTAATGGTCACTGTTAACTACAGCAGAACTGGATGATAGGAGCACCTTAGTCCAAGGAAACAACTACTATAACATACTTCTACAGATATGGAACAGTCTTAACAAGTAGCAACTTACCCCCCCACCCCCCTTTCTTTCACATAAGCAGACCATATCTTTTTATCTTCTTTCAAATGAAAGTCAAATATGAGTGCAAAAGTCCCAAGACTCCCTTTTCTCTTGGTCCACTTTTTGGTGCCCTTAAAAGGACTGCGCTTGGGCCATTTAAAAAGGAGCACTTGTAAAAATACCATAATGTTGCATCACACTTGACGCAAATACTGTCAAAAATTCACAACCATGGTGAGACATGATTTTGTCAGATGATTACTTTATGAAACAAAATTTTTGCAGTGTAGCTCAGCAGCTAGGAAATTACTTGGAAGTTAACATGCATGTTAACTTCCAAGGAGAGAAGGTAACGAATAAAGGGAATGCTAAATAGCTTAAAATGTAGACTAGTCATATACTAGGTTTTCACCTGGTCCTGTTATATTTGAGCTCCATCTTGAACTACAAAATTCAGTGATCCTACACTTCTCTGGGGCCTTTAAACAATTTCCCCCCAGTGATCAATAAAGTAATTCTGATTCTTATTCAAAGATGCTGTTCTGCTACAGTATCTGGCATCGCTCAGTTCCAGCTTGAACTACAAAATTCAGCCATCCACCCCACACACATGGAAAACATATGTTCAAAATTACATTATCACATCTATACAGTCACAAGGGCACGGGCAGGTCATGTTAACTTCATATCATTAAGTGTTGGTCCTCAGAAAGTTTAATCTATTATGGTGATTTTGGGCCAGTGTAATTGATCAAGAACTAAAATGGACCCTGTATAAGTTTTAACTTCAGGGTGTTCGAAACAAAGCAGACAAATTTCTGTTCTCACCTGCCTTGTGCAATGTGGCCAGAGTTGGTTGTTCATTAACTCATGACTTGATATATGAGGTTATGAGGACAATGCAGAATAGAACAGCAGACCAGCAGACATCTTCTTAAAAATTTCCATTGTTAGACTTTTTTTTTTTTAAAAACACCACAGCCAGCTGCACTTAAACTGAGACAGTCAGGTAAAAAAATTTAACAGCTTTTTCTTTGTTTTTGAGGTAGCATGTGAAAAAACAAACAAACAAACTGAAAAAAACAACAACCCAGCAACAACTTGATAACAGTGGGGGAAGCCAAAGTAGTACAGTTGAAATAATATATAATATATATATATATATATAAACAAACCGTGCCCCCCCAGAAACATCCATCCTAGATAGATTTTTAAAATTTTTTTATAGTTCAGTCAGTAAAATCAGTACCAGTTTTTTTTTTTTTTTTTTTTTTTTTTTTTGAATAATAGGTTCAATTGAGGGTGGTTTATTTTCTTGGTATTTGAATTATAATGCACTTGAGTCATCTTGAGAATTTGAATCACTGCTGTTAATGGACTATGAACATAACATTTTAAGTGTAAAAATATTAAAATAATATACAATCTATACTTGCTTATAGCAGTCCCCAGTGATATTTTGGGGGGGATTTTTAAAAATATGAAAAATATAGTTTGGGTTCACAAAGGAAAATTTGGACATAAAAAGTAAGTGAACTGGCCAATTACTGGAGACCTTACTTGACAACCTGCTAAAGGGGAGGCTGACACATGATACTTCACAAACACTGCCTGGCAGTGGGACCCACAAGGAAGGAACACACCACCCTTTTACTGGGAAAGGCTAAAGCTCCCATTCTGCCTACATTACATTACCACCAACACACAAACACACACACACACACACACACACACCATGTCCACAGATGGCTGGCATGACTGTGTGCTGCTCTAGTATCATGCTGTTAAATTTGAATCCACAGGACTGGGCAGTGCTACAGACCACCAGACTAACCGGAGTCAGGGGGATATTTCAGAAGTACTTTATTTATATCAGCAAGGGGCACTGCTTTTCCCACCACTAAAATTAGCTCTGCTAAATACTTAAGACGATTACTCATAGCGCTAACAGAATAATAAAAATGGAGAACAATTCTGAAGCTGAATTGAGTTCACACACCAACAGATAAACAGAATGAAAAAGAAAGATGGGCAATTTGTTGTTGTCATTTACGCTTTTCTTGGAAAACCAATATGCAAATAGATTTACTGTAATGTAACTGAAGACTTCTAAATGTTTGTCGACATTGGGTTTGTTAATTGCATGACTTAACTGTAGCAATCTTCTCAGTTACTAAATGTTGCTCCAGCTTGTGGTTAGCCTAATGGATGACCATGGGTACACAGTTTTAAGGATTTAAACAGTAATGGAGACCAGAGTTATGACAGCATATAATTCAATATTGAGAAATATTTAGAACTGCACAGGTTTCACAAACAATAATCTCTTTAAAACCTGTAAGCCAAAAATCCGACATTTAACATAACACTTGCATTAATGGATTTATTATTTGTAGTATTCACGACAATGGTGTCACATGGGCAGTCGAACCAAAGCAGCATGGCATCTACTTGAACCAGTTACACAAACCTTTATGTGTCATGTATCTCGAAAAAAACAAAAAACAAAAAACAAACAAACAGCCCACCCAAAAGAAATCCTTTTTAACTGTGAAACATGACTGAGTTCTTTCATGATGGTTAGGGAACATCAACTGAATCCAAATGAGAAACTAAAAACTCACCTTGGTGGTTTGACCTGGACTCTTTGTTGTATTATTCACTTTGCAGCTTGGGCTCAAATCAGTAACAGAACTTGGCAACTTAGCCGGGCAGCAAGGAGTCAAATGAATGTGCACATGGGGAGAGCAGGGGCTACTGAGTTTTGGATTTGAAACGTGACATGAAATTCCAGTGTTTGGGTAGGGAACCTCCAGGGAAAAGCTCCTTTGTATGGCATGATGACAATGTTTTTCCTCAGCCGTTTCCTGGCTATTTCTGTAAGAAGAGACTTCATGGTTTTTCTCAGATGGTTTAGTTGAGGAGAACAAACAAGCGGAAGTACTACGATACAGTTTTTTGTGAGGTCCACGTATACTCTCAGGCTGTGTGACTGGATTAGAACCGTCAGGATATTCCACATTGACTGTAGCTGTGGTTGCAGCTCCCTTCCCGGATATCATTGGTCTCTGGTGAGCAAAGTGCAGCAGCACACTGCTAGAGTGACGATTAGCTCTGTCTAGAGTTGACAGTTCTTTGCTCCTTTCCTCCATTTTGCATTTTGATTCATCCTGTAAAGGAATATTAAACTGCACCATGTGTTTGGTGTCCCTGAATTCAGCTGAACAGCTACCTTTTGTAGGATGAAGGCCACCGAGTGCTGTGGTGGTGGACCCTTTGCAAGTCACTTCCTCATCATCTTGTAAGAATTCAAATGCAGATGTCTGAAGAGATGACTGATGCGACCCCTCTGATGGATGAGCAGGCAGAGCCACTGGACTTACTGGGGAAGCAGGTGGGCTGCTGCAGGGGCTCTTTGGAAATATAACCAAGGAGGAGCACCGTCTCAATGGGACCTTGGACTTGCAGCAGCGTAGGCTTTTGTCCTGGGTGGTCCTGTGTTTTTCTGGAGCCTCTGGTTCAAAGATGCTGTTGCTGCTACAGTACCCGGCATCACTGGCCATGCTGCTGCTGCATGAGCCTCCATCAGACCCAGTACCTGCTCCTCCATCACTGACCCCCTGGTCTCCATCCTCTATACTGCCATTCAGCTCTCCACTGAGCTTACCACAAGGCTGTAGCGAGATCTGCAAAATGCTCTTCTTATTGAATCCCCCAATGTTAACCCTGGGTATAAATACTGAAGAGTACTGTTGTAAAATAGCATAGTCTGGTGACAGAGGAGTCACCTTCAAGTGGACAGAACTGCGCGCCAGACTCTCTGCGGGGCTAAGAGCTGACACACTGACTCCACTCCCCTCACCATGGCTGCTGAGGCTTTCAGACAGAGGGTCCGTGTTGCTTCTCCTTGACGCAAAATGCAAGCGGAGCCGACGTGCCATTCGTTTAACTCTCCAATCCCTGCAGTGCCAGTGAGAGCTGCATGATCAAACTTGCTGGTAGGAAAAAAGGAAAGCAAGGCAACTGCTCTGAGCACTGCTCTGTGATCACAATCATTAGCTGCCACATTGCCAAAATAGCTCTGGTGACAACCTACATTCCTCTCCAGGCTAATCTCAGCTTTTAGTCAGAGGAGGTCAGTGGTTCTGTTAAGGGACCTGACCCAAACATACGACCTCTGAAACCAGAGCATTCTTGGAGGTTAGCCCCTTTAAGGGGCTCAAACATTATACAGAAATCTAAATTACACTTAAACTTAAAAAGGACAGAGCTTTCACTGCTATCTGTTAACTGTACCTTCTGAGTTCCAGTCACAATTACTTTTAAAAGCTCGTCATTTCCAGCCGCTTCACTCCTGTTTACCCATGTGGATAAAAAACAAAAAAATGTTGGCTCTTTACATTGCATTTCTGGCTGAGCCTCTGGCAAAGTGTCCCATCTGCCTCTGGCCACTCACACAGGACTCTACTTACTCATGCAGCTCTGCTTGTAATATTTCTGCTGCTCTGTGGCCCCACAAATATTTTTACCCAGTGCTATTGAATTACAGGAAATCAAAAGGGACTGACTTTCAACATAATTTTGATTCAAGCCAAGGGCTAGGCTGCAAAATAACATGGCACACAATAAAATCTCCATAGCCTTTGAAAATATGCAGGAGAGTGACTGTAAAAGCCATTAAATCTAGTTCATGCAAAATAACTACAGCCATAAAATGTTTTTAGCTTTTCAAGCAGACAGTAAACAGATAAGAGAAAGAACTGAGATTACTTTGACAGATACATGACACCTGTTATATGACACCTCATGTAACAGTCAGTACTGGTGTGATATCCTTTCCATTGCTGTTGACAGTCCTACTTATTAACTTATTGAGCTAAGCAAACCTATTTCAGGACATTACTCTGCAACCAAACAAGTTTCAGCACAGTGCTTAATAATAATAGTAATAATAATAGTAAGAGGTACATGCAGCCAAGATAAAAACATGATTCACCAGAAGACACCCCTGCTGCAATGGACCTCGTCATATACTGGAACAACATGACACACTGGAAACATTGTGACTAGGTATTAATCGCTTATGGGCCAAAAGCAGGTTCAATTGATGGCATTGAGAAGGCCACGAGATAAGTTTGGTGACACATATTGTACAGTTATAATTGATTATAAATGGTGTAATACATTGATACTAAAACAAGGTAGCCTGTAATACAGAGATAATGTTACCAACCAAATGAACACTGTGCCCACCAGAGACACAAAAAGAAAAGCTATATATATATATAAAATTAACTCTTTATAGAACATGTCTGAATGTTATAACACTGAATGTGTCAGAGAGATATATGTTTAGAGGGGAAATAGACATGATACACAGGCCATGTCAATGTGCTGACATTACTTATGTATAAAACAAACACTCTCCAAAACATTTGGAACAATTGTTTCAAGAAATTATTTGTCCTAACATTCAATATATTTCCTTCTGCCACCACCAGGGTGTTTTTAAATGTATCATTATGTTAAAGATCAATACAAGTTTAACTATTATTATTACGTCTCTATTTTTGTGCTTTGTCTGAATGGCTGTTGCTACATTACAACCATTTATACCTGGCTGACAACTTATCCTTGGTTTTAATTAAAAGAAGCATTAAGAAGCTCTTAGCTGGAGGTCAGGTACACTAAATGTGTTTTTTTTATATTCAATTTTCTTTCTATCTCTGGTCAGCATATCGGATATTGGCAAAAAGTTAATATCAGACATCCCTAATATATATATATATATATATATACACACACACACACACACACACACACACACACACATATATACATATACACATACATACACACATATATATTTTTTTATTTTTTTATTTATTGTAATTTGCCTGCTCACTACTTGAGAAAATACCCTGGCAGGCTGAAACTTAGGAGAAATTTCATGTCTATCTGCCATTCACATTTCGATATTTCTTTTATGAAAATGGATGACTAAAAGTTGGCGATAGTGTCACAGAAAGGATAATAGTTTTACCAAACAAGGAGGAATTTCTCTTGTGGGGACAAATACTACTAATGAAAAATGTCATGGTGAACTAAGCAAGTGGGAAGGGACCTCATAATGGCAAGAGGGGAAAGGTCAATTTTGGATCACAAAACAGGCCAGGATTTGTCATTTGTGACCAATAATACACAAACAACATATTTCACATGTTGTACGGGACAGTTCAACCTAGTTTCATTCTCAGATTCTTCTCCTATAGATCAAAATGAACAGATTTCCTGACTATGGTTGATTTCTGTATGTACCAGAACAGCAGCCACACACATTCACAGAAATGCACTCAAGGTGAAGACACACCCTTCAAATCACTGCAAAGTATGCCAGGAGCATGACAAGGCAGATCTGAGTTAGTCACACCCATGTTTAGGTGACTGGTTGACTTGACAGGTGGACTGCAGCTCATGAAAGCTAAACTTCTGAAGAGCTACCTCACTACTGTTATTGGGGTAGTTCCATTAAACGAGTGAAAGCAAAGTTATACTTTGGGGAGTATGCAAGATGGGGACATGAAAGCTAGTGCAAACTGCAAGAGCTGCATGGGTTGTGTCAATTGTTGTGACTAAGTTATGCCAAAAATGTAAAGACAAACTGGTTGACTTGTTACTATTAACCTGTGACATGATGACAAACGGCAGGAAAAATTTGCCCAAGCTAAAATTAACTATGCAAAGGGAGTTACTTTTACTTGGACTATATGTGACTGGCCTTTATGGACTATGCTGTAATGTATTGTTTTTGTAATGCACACTGATAGACTACATATCAAAATCAAAACTACAATCTTGTACATGTTAAGTTGCATCTCTTTAATGTTGTATGTGCTGCTATATAAATTAACCAGAAAGAAAACCGACTAAAGGGCCGTTCACACCAAGAACTATAACGATAAAATGCCAGCATTCACACCAATGAACAATATCGTTGTGTTGCTAGGTTACGCCAAGCACACTGAGTGCTCGGCGCAACGGTCAGCAGTGGAGCAGAGATTTATTTATTCCAAAGGTGTGCCCGATTCTGTCCAAGATGTCCCTCTTCTTGGTGGCATCTTTATACAGTCTGTCATTCTTGTCATACAGAGCTGGCTTTTTTTGTACCCTAATGATAAGCCTCTCTCCTACATCGTCCGCCATGTTGAATGAGTGTGTGAGTGACGTAGTGACGTGAAGGGTTAGGGTTAGGGTTTGATTGGCTGTCAGTGTTTTTATCGTTCATCAAATCGCTCTGAAAGTGATCCGAACGATATCGTCCACCACTATCGTTGTTGTTATAGTTGTAGTGTGGACGCTGCCATCCACTTGAGTTAAGAACGATTTTTAGAACTATATATTTATAGTTATAGTTATAGTTCTTGGTGTGGATGGCCCTTAACAAAGACATAGAAAATAGTCAAAGATAATGACCAGAAATATAGCAGCCGAGAGAAAGTGGAGAAAAACCATTATTTTATTTTCACAGCACAGAACTTGTAGCACTCTGTGGAAATTTTTAATATTATGCATAAATTACTGGATCTTTGAAACCAAATGGTTGCAAATGGACCTTCTGCACTCACATGCTCTTGTGCGACACTAATTTACAGCTGAGCATAAATAACCAGTATTACAGGTTGAAAGTTATCTCCAAACAAAGGTATTCTTGTGTCCAAACATCATCTTCTGGAATAATGTCTGTTCTACATTTAATTCAATAACTCCTGATTGTAAACCTTCAGGGATTTGATCAATAAAACAATGCCAGGCACTGTCTTCTCCATTCGATTAACTATATCAACAAAGACACAGCAGCCCAAACCAGTTTGCACACTATGCATGTCTCACTGTGTCATGACGAATCAATTTACAACACATGATACCTCTATAACCTATTGTACATAAGATTCAAGGGCCAATGTGATACGCAATTCTTAAAGTTAATGTTAAAGTTTAAGTAACAGCCATAGAATGTCGTTAAGGCAGCCAGATTTGCCCACATTTACAGCTATGAGTAATAAGGCATCTCAGTTTTCCAACAATATCACGTGTCATAGCAAAATAAGGGCAGCTGTACCTTTGACAGAGAAACAATAATATTACACTGATGGGATAATGCCCTTATCTAGAAAAGTGACACACTGCTTTCTTTGCAGCTACTCTGCACAGCTGACTTTTAAACCCTCATGAATCTGCAAGACTATTTCTTGACTTTGATTTCTACAACACCAGTAGACCCTCAGTGGACAGCTTGGACAGTAAAATTATCAAGGATATCTACCAATAGTTGCAGCCTGAATGAACCTTTTTGAATATTTTGTGGAATAATAATAATAAAACAACAACAACAACAAAAACACCCCCCCCCCGCCGCCAAACCTCAACTAGAACTACTCTTAAGAAAAAAATATAACCCAACACAACAAGCTAACACTTTATACACAGAAGAGTTGATCATAACCAAATAACTTACCAGGCGGTTCTCATCAAACACCTCCAAGAGAAGACGGTGCTTCCCAGGATTAACCTGAAACATAACATAGACCGTAAGGAAAAAAATGCAACATGTAGTCGATAAAGCCAAGAAAATAACAGATAACAGTTAAATATGATCGAGTATACAGCAAATCAATTTACATCCCTGTTATGAAAAGAAATTAATTATCTCCTGGAACATGCATTACATGTAAGGGGGGTTGACATTTACACAACACAAAAGCTGCATTTAAAAATTTTTGATATGTTATTTACTTTAATTTTCACTTACTCTGAAAAAAAATTCTTCATTCCATTTTGGGTCCAGTGTCTGTAAGTAGACATTACACAAGATAAAATTTATATCAACAAATAATATCCACAAGTCCATTTAGACAACAAGTGTACCTGCGAATGTAGATGCTCTTTGACTCACCTTTTTTATTGTTTTAGTCTGGAGACTTGTAATTTCTCCATTGATGGGGTCATAGAGGGACAGTCTTGTATATGGATCACTGCAAGAAAGTAGAGAGATAAATTTAGAGGTGAATGACATAGGCATCCACTGGAAAAATTCAAACCGTTGTGATCTACTTTTCATGCTCTCGATGCATTAGTTGTACGGTTCTTCTGTGCGTCTCTATTTCCAAGGGAAGAAAAAGACTTCAAATGCAGGGTCTGATGTAATTAGACAATGATGAGGAGTCAAAAAACACCTCTGTAATGGTTGCAGCCACCCTATGTTGACTACAATTGTTATTTTATAAATCACTATGACATGTTTAAAAACCACATCCATCGATTACGTCAGTGAACCCATACATGCTTAAAGTGCCACTTTAAGCATGCAGCAATGGTTTGTCCTTTATATTGTGTTAAGCGATTAGTGTTATCTTAGATACATAACAGAGAAATGAAAATGAGCATTACTAGACCTCAGTGCAGCTTTGAATACTATCATATTGTATTAGACTCTGGAACGATCTCTCTGCCTACATAAGACTCCATTCAGACCTTTAAATACAGACTGAAAACTTATATTAATGTTCAGCCTTAACTTTCAATTAAATTCATAGTCTCACCCAACTTCAAGATTAGGGTGTACCTGTTACCATTCCACATGCGGCCTAACTCTCAATGAATCAGTAACTCTAACATGAGATGGCTTGCTTTAAATTTTCTAAAAAAACAAAACAAAACAAAAGAACCCCAACCCTGCTTCTTTTTAAAAATGTATTTATTCCCTCAAGCACCTGATACACACACTGTCTGTGTGCCAACTATCATCATTATCATGTAACCAAGTGCTCAACTCGTTCATTCAGCATTTAATGCCAATACCAAGGAGGTAACGATGTTGCAAAAAATTGGTTTGTCTTAACATCCAAATTCCCATCGAGGTTGATAGGGTATTTTTTGTGCCAGTTGAGATTAGTTTTCTTTTTATAAATAATTATAAGACAATATTTTCATAATTGCAATAGTTCACAGAATGTAATTTCTGATTAGTCATTGCAAATGTTTGATGGTGAAACATTTCTGTTGATGACAAATGATATCAAACTTAAATATTGAGGAAATAATTGACAATAAGTTATTTGCAGCCTTGCTTCCCTAAGTTCTACAATGCAAGCATCAAGGTTCTCTGTATTACCTGGCTCCAAGAATATCCTTTTTGGCCAGTCCTATTCCAGCAATGACTTTCACTTTTAGGATTCTAGAGTCATCCTGAAAAAAAGAAAAAAAATATACATATGTACGTGTGTGTATATACATACATACACACACACACACACACACATATACATATATATATATATACATAGAGGGAGAGAGAGAGAGAGAGAGAAAATGACAAATTTCCTGAGCATGTAAATCACAAATCATACAACATTTGGATATGCAAAGAGGGAGATGAGAAAATAAATCAGAAAAATATATACACTACTAAAATCTTATCAACAAACTGAACTAAGGCTAAAAATTAGGCCCAACTGTAATACTGACAATAGAGCACAGGTAATATTGATAATATTCTGTACCTGGTTAGCATGACTGAGTCTAGCAAACACTGTATTGTTTTGTGCTTATTGGAGCTATAATAATTAGACAATGAGTCAATCAAAACAGACATAATCAGTATGTATTTTTCCTTGAAAAATATTTGCTGATGTTAGCATTGCCTTTTTTTTTTGGTCATACTTATTGGCCAGCAAATAAAGCATTTATAAGCCCTCAACTTCGGCTGTGAGACATTTGAATAGGGATTTTTCACCATTCGTTTCTACTTCAGACTAAAAAATGTGGTCAACAAACAATAGATTCCTATTACAATTCATTTTATGTTAAGAAACTGTCAGAAAACTGTGAAAAATACCTCTTGTATCGTCCTAGAGAGTAAAGTGACATCTTTCAATGCCTAGTTTCTATCTGATCAACAATACAAACCCTTACAAGAGATATTCAGTTTATTATTACGTTCGACTAAGAAAATCACTAAATCCTCATATGCAAGAAGCTACAACCAACAAATATGTGCCATTTTTGCTTTTTTCTTTTGTCACCCAGCTGAACAGTTAATGAACTAATTGAACTGGGGGTTCTTGAGGACATCCTTTATATAAACGCTGTTCATAAATGACCAGTCTTTAAAACGAATCACGTGCTTGGTGTGTACACCCCACTGTGATCAGTGCGTACTCTGATGTAACATCCTGACAATACTTGGCACTTTTCCCGTCAAACACCAGATCCCAATTTATGCTTTTCCAGTGAAATCAGTGAATCACTACGACATTTCACAATCGTCAATCTGTCCAGGCTGAGAGAAGACCCCGGAGCTTTTAATCATTTTGTTGTCTGGACCGGACAACATGAATTATTACAAAGATATTTGAGAGTCTGTTGTGGACGGGAAGTCGGCAACAGCTCAGGAGCCTTATCGGATTCCTGTTTGAAAAAGTGCACAGCTGCTGCTCTTAAATCCAGAAGTCACGAGCAAAATGAGCTGCAAATAAATCAGTCCCATCGACTTTTCCTCAAGAAAGTATCAGAGAAGACCCCCCCCCCTACTAATAGTGTTATTTTAGAGATTTTTAAGTTCCAGGCCACCACAACTCGTCAGCGGTCGGTTAGTTGTCGTTAACTAGTTAGCCCGCTAGCTAACACCCGGACCGCACCAGTAGCCTCGTAAATACCGAAGAAAGTCCAATAAAGTGTAGCGGCAGTGATGGTGTTACCTCGTCTGCCTGAAGTCCTCGGATCTGAGGAGAAAGTACAGCCATGATATCCTCCTCGCCTGTCTTCCTCCCGCCGAGTGACGACAATAAGAAGTTGGCTCAACAGTTGTTCTCCGCCGCCTTTATTATTCCTCCGTGTGGGTCACGATGCTTCGCTGAAAGCTGTTAACCTGACCTGTGGCTGACTATGACACAGTAACCATCCTCTTCCTCCTCCTCTTCCTCCTCCTCCTCCTCTCTCCTTGTTACCTCAGCCCTGACCATTTCCCGCTTTAGCGACAAACAGGAAAACCCGCTAAGTGAAAGTATAAAACTTTCTTTAATGTTTCAGTTAACCATTCTCAGACTTGCAGACATTACAGTTTTGGGAGAAAACTTCCTTCCTTTTATCGGATATAAGGGTGATGTATGTCAGCCATCTTTAATTTTTTTTTTTTAGAAAATTTTAATAGTTGTAATACACATTTCAGCATTGCATTGGATTTGTCCTCAGACCACCATCAGTTTATAAACGTGGTGTAGTGATTAGTCTGGACCACAGCAAACTAACATGCCGCACAGCTTAGTGTACTGTCTTTTCATTCTTTTAACCTTCTCAAGTTGGAAAGCTTCTTTCTGACTCTGCTGGAGTTTGTGTGCTCTCATGTTAAAATCAACCACTCTGATTTACTGTGATCTGTTTCTCAGTTTCCTCCAACACTCAAAGTTCCCCAAGTGGGAAACCTGCATCCTTTATTCTTTGACATTCATATACTGCCTTTGTCCAGAATGTCCTGACCCAATTTACAAACTGCAGTGTGGATTTAAACTGCTGGACATCCCCAGGTTTCCCTCAAACTGAATGATGAATGGCAGAAATTCTTGTGCTTTCTTTGCAAGAATTTAGTTTTTAGTCAGCAATTTCTGCGTCCTATCAAATTATATTAAACCAGCTGCAAGAACGCTGGGTAGATATTGTATTTATGTTCAGGATTGTTGACTTTTAAAGTTTAACTTGTAGTGAGAGACTGACCCACTGAGATAAAACATTTCCTCTCTTTAAAACATTCTTTATAGACTTTTTCTAAGCATGTGATTTTTGAGTTATTTGTGTAAACACTGTTTTTGTTTATTTACTCAAATACTAAATATCTGCCTGTGTGTGAATTCTGTCTCCATTGACCCAGATGGCAGTCCCTGAGCAGGGTTCAAGGTCCTCAGGTTTCTATCCGAAGGTTTTTAGACTCAGGGTCAACTTCTTTCTTTCTATCTCATTGTTGGTTTCTTGAATTTTTCTATTTTCATCCAAATAAGTAAAGAAAAACCAATCCCAGGATACTGGTGTACTTAAAAATGTTTACTAGAGTTAAAAAACATTTAAATAAAAATCTGTGGCAATAAGCACTTCCTCTTACAAGATCACTTGCTAAAATGCAAAACAAACAAACAAGCACTCCTGTAGACTGACTACAACAACAAGACTACAGTAGAGGGCAGTTCTACAGCTGTGTACCACTTACAACAAGAGGAAGGGTAATGTCTTCATAAAAACAAACATCAGTGCTGACAAAATTAATGCAAATGTTTTCACAGACACACAGTTAGGAAAGGTTTGTCCAAAATACTTAATAATAAATTTGACTCAAAATTTGATTATATATTAAAGTTATACAATCTGCTTTTACAGAAACTAAAACTTCTGTCATTTGTAAAAAAAAACAAAACAAAAACAAAAACAAACTGTCAGTTTACCAACACACTCAAAGATTCACTAACTGCTTTAGCAATATAACATGACGTTAATGTTATACCATCATCCATAGCCTCATTTTAAGTCTCATGCAAATTTTCAAATTTTCTGCCAAAATCCAAAGATTTTTATGAAACAAGCTGAATCTTTAGTTTTGTTAAATTTTAAAGTATTCAACAGCATATATTAGACATATCTGTGTGTGATAGGTGATAATATGCTGCAACACTTGAAATACATGATACAAAGCAGAGCAAGTCGGATTATTGTTAATACACAAGGTTATATGGTTTGCAAGGTTAAACCTTCTGTTCAAACAGCAAACTGTAAATAAATAACCGTAAAACAAATACACGCTGGACAACTAGCCACACCAATGATCTGTACAACAAATAAATTTAGTGTGACCAACAACATACACTCAGCAATCTAATGCTACACACACAGTAACTTTTCATGGATACATTACAAAGATTTTGCCTCATAAAAACTTAATGTAATGTTTGGTTCAGAAAAGCATCAACAATAGTAAAAGCCAAAAAGAAACCCTTAATGTATTAATGCAGATATTCTACAAACAAATGTTTTCCAGTGCTGCAATCGTTCGCTTTTTCCTTTTAGCCTTCATATATATGTTGTTATAACTGTTCCCAAAATGTCCATCACAGAAGATTTTATTTTGACACCCAAGATTTTAGTGCATGTTATTGCAGGTTATATTTTAAGTGAAGTCTTTGGTATGGACATAAGGCTCAGAAACCAAAAACCCTCACAAACACATTTGAATCAGTGGTTCCATCCCTTTTTCTACACACTGCTCATCATTGGTGTCAGAGATGTAAAAGACTTTCACATTTCTCAGTAGCTCTTTTACATTTCAATTAATTCCTTGAGACAGGCAGGGAAATATTCTTCTGTCATACAAACCACACACAGTGCATTTTTATGAATAAAAGCATACATGTCAGATTGTCAGTACAGTTTGATCAGTTAAAGTCTATGTTTCCACTTTCATCTATTTATTTCCAGATTAAAACATCTGCCTCAAACTCAAAAGAGTAAATGGCACATAATAAAAAAAAGATACAAATTGATGAGTGCTAATAAATTTGTATAAAAGATCCATAAAAGTGCAGTAACTTCTATTTCAGGAGTATAGTTTAAATTTAAGGTAAATTTTTTTCTCACAGGTTTAGCCCTCATCTCTTGCTCTTTTTTGACTCACGATGGATGTGGCAGCACAACATGAAAGGTTCACACAACCCTTCATGATTAAATGTCACATAAACAGATACAAAATTAAAGCTATTTTAGTAGCATTGCCTTGTTGGGCAGATGTCATCCTACTTACTACCTGTTTGTCCACAACTCTTGTTTTTCTTTAAAATCAATATATTTCAGATTTTTCTCATATATCTGTATGGCTGACGGTTATTATTATATCTTTGGATAAAAAAATTCACAAAGGTAAATTTTGCATATAATAAAAGGTATTCATTAAGAGCTATATTTTGTAGTAATAAAGCATTTGAATGTGTAAAAACGGGCCAGTTATTATTGACATCATGTACAAGTATTTAAAGCCAGAAAGGAGTGGATATGATAACCACAAATATGGTGATTTTGGAAGTAGCCATCATATTATTAGGATCACAGTACTAACAAATAATTTTCATATACTCCACTATTATGTTTAGAATTAAATAAGTGCATTACCAAACATTATATTGTTATTTTTGTTTAATTTATGGCCCATTATGCTCCACGCAAACGCTTGAACTTATCATTATCAGTCATCTATGATGACTCATGAGATCACATTAAATAAATGTATCTGTGTGAATTCAGTGTTATTGTCACTGAATGAGATTTCTGTAATCTATGTGTGTGTGTAAACTTTTTTTTAACATGACTTGTTTTTCAATATCTTTTCCAGTTTCAGGTACTGATACCAGACTGTGAACTAAGGCTCCCACATTTCTACTTGTAAAGATGGAAAGCTTCCTTATATTTGGTGCATGTGATATTCCAGTTTTTTCTTTAGCTTAAATGATTAATTGTACATTGCACACAAATGTCTCAAATATATTTTGTCATTTTGCAGCCCATGCTTTAATTAGATAATGCTATGGATTTGGATAGTTAAGTGCTGTCTCTGTTATGTTTCTTTATTATTTACTGCCAATTTAGTGAAATTTCAAACACTATATAATGAGACAGGTTAAGGATTTGGTTTCTTCTTTTGATCAGTAACCTGCGTCTACCTCTTGGAAATGCACTTTATAAAACAATGTGAGGGGACAATCTCTGATTAAAGGGAAATGACCAGCATTTTAATCAGAGTGTTGCAGCATCGTTGCAGTTGAAACTGGCACTTAAAACTGGACAAACCTAAATGTGTCCAGTGTTGCATTATAAAGTGTAAATGCTTAATAATAAATAAACCAAACAGCAACCACAGATTAGCACAATATAAACAATTTTAAAACGCTCCATTCTCAACCCATCAAACCCACTGCTGGATGATCTTTGCTCTCTAACCAGTCAAGTCCACTTGAATGTGCCGTCTCGCTGGTGATCTGCTGAAACAGAGGATCATTCATCAACTCCTCTGAAGTAGCATTTTGATATTGCCCTTGCTGCTGGTTGGGATCAAACAGAAGGTTTGTGTCCAACGCGTTAAGGTCATTGATGCTACTGGCAAGCTCTGACGTCATTCTGATTTCACATGGGAAGGCTGCCCCGCCTGTAGCCAGCTCCGACACTTGCTCGATGAGCTGACTGCCAGCAGCAGGCTCTGTCAGAAGGTCTTTGACGGTGCTGCTGAAATCCAGCTGCTGATGCTGCTGTAATTCTTCTTGCTGCTGCTGCTGTGGGTTCAAAGTTAACAACATAGACTGAGCCTGCTGATGCTCTCCAGTGGCTGATTGCATTTGGCTGTCACTTGCAGAGAGAATCATTTGTTCATCAATTGCCTTTTCTATGAGGTAATCTGGCGTCTGCAGCTTGCACATGATGGTGGAGTTAGAGGTCATCAGGCTGAGGTGGTTGTCATTGCAGGGGTCAGACTCAAGGATGTGGGTGAGGTTCATTCGAGCGGTGTAGCTGGACGATAAATTATTGAGGCCCAGACCCTGCAAAGCATCATCGTGGTCCCTGTCCAACTTGTTCAGGAGAATACTGCTGATGTTCTTAGTGTTGCATTGCTCGCTCGGTGTGGGTGGGACCTCTGTCTGCATCATGATGTTGAGTGGCACAGAACGGCTCCGCTGAGCCATGCTGCTCACCCCAAGATTCGTCTGACTGTTTGTGAAGATGTTCAAGACCTCAGGCTTCACAGGAGAGTTAAATGGAGACAGTACAGAACGAGGGACATTGGGAAGGCCAATGTTTCCTGTGCTTCCACTAAAATTCCTCTGATGCACAGCGGGACTTACACTGCGACATCGAAAATTTGTTGCAGCTGCATTGGTGGTTTTGCTATCCAGAGGGGCAGGCACAGCAAAACCCTCCTGCTTGTTCATGTTAGCCATGCTAGCTACCTGCTGCTGTACAGGGGAGATGGGAGTCAAGCGGCCAAAATTGCCGTCAGGGTGCCGTGCATGTGGGACGGCAAAGGCATGAGGTTTTTGAAAGTGGTCATCCATCACGCCTTGATAGCTGGGGAGGATTCCCATCCCACTGCTTGACTTGTTTAAACATCCACTGCTGCTGTTGTAACTGCTATTCATCCACTCCAGCCTGGTCTTGTCTGGGTGAGTAGCCATAGGCCTCTGCATGGGCTTGACGGGGCTGCTGGAAACGGTACTGCCATCATGGAAGCCAGTGTTGCTGGAGTTGATGGGTGTGAATGCGAATGGATTCCTGCACTCTACTGGACTGGGAGGAACAGTGCTGCTGCAGCCAGAGTGGGGAGTACCACCTGGGGTGTGATGACTGCTCCCTAGTGCACTGTCCACCGGCGTGGTGGAGGTGATGCGTGAGCAGGGGCTCTCTCTGGTAAGCCCTTGCGCTCCTCCTATCATTTCTGACGTTGGGGTGGGAGTGGGTGTTGGGGTTGGGGTTTGGATTGGGTTGCTGATGTTGTTGGAAGAATGATAGAAAGCAGTAATGGTCTGATTAGTGGTCATTGTGCTGTCTGGCAGCACAGCTGGTTGGCTTTGCACTGAGACACAGTCTCTAAACTGCTGCAGGTTGTTGAGTTTCATCTGCTCCTCCATTTGCACCAACTCCTCCACAATGCTGTCCTGAGTCACATCATCATCAAAAGTAAAGTAGTCCATATCAGCCTGCATAGGGAGATGACTGGTTGATGGCGCTTGACTCAGAAACTCCATGGGTTCACCAGGAGGGTTGGACTGAGTGTAGGTCTGTTGTTGAGATCTTTCCACATTCCCTGCGGCTGAGTTTGAGTTCCTACCATCACCTGAATGTTTCTGCAGGTTGGGGTTATTAGGTGTGATATGTACGCTAGCGATTGATTGCCCCTGCTGTTGCTGTATTAATGCGTGACTGACCGAGGTGCTAGTTTCCATAACAGTGGAAGTGTTTTTCCTCTGCATCGAACTCTGTGTTTTGGCAACAGAGTAAAAGCCACTGGCTCTGAAAGAGGAAGTGCAGAGTGCATGGGATGGAGTAGAAACAGCGTTCATTTTCACCTCCACCTCCCTAGTTGCTGGTGCACTTTCAGGTCGAGCTGGAGGTCCTGGCCTGGGGACATAGCTGACCGTGTTTCTGAGGGCATATCCAGGAGCAGCACTGCTACCTTCTGGCTGCTGGGGCATAAAAACCCTCTTGACTGGCGAAAGCTCTGGGCTGAGCCCTGAGCGTTTCCTGAGGCTCTTAGTTGACAGGAAACCTTCCTTTGTTGATGGTACATTGCTACTTTCCCCTAATGAAGGTGATCTGCCAGTGTTCAGTAATGAATTGGTATTTGCATTGGAGGGAGTTAAGTGCAAAGTGCTTGCGTTATTCGCACTTGTATTGCTGCTTTCATCTGCTACCACAGTGTTAGTGCTTGAGTAGGACTTTCCATTGCATTTAGAGATATATGTTTCATCCAGACTCAGGATGCCTTTAGTTTGTGGTATGGGCACACTGGCAGCCCTCTGTACAGCCCCTCCTCCTCTATTTGCCAATGCTCCTTGAGTCAAACTGAAGCTGTTAGGATTTTGCATTTGGCTGTTTTTATGTATAGTTTCAACTTCCATTTCAACATCAATGCCATGAGTGCCAGTAGTCTGCCCTGGCATGGCTACTGGGGCCAGGATGGGGACTGTAGAGGCACTCCTTGTTGCTTGATTGAAGCTAACATCTTCTCCAATTGCACAACTGCTGATACCTGCAGATGCTGGCCGCAGGGTTGTGTTTGTAAGGGATGTGGTGGTATTGCTGCTGTTGGGTGCCAGTGATATGGCTGCCATCTTGACCAAACTAACTGGGCTGACATGGCATGTAGTCACCACAGTCTTAATAGGACTGTTGGCGATGATCATGGTAGATGGAGAGCGCAAAGTGATAGCAGTTGTGGCAGAAGGTTTGGGTAAGATTTGAGCATAGCGCTGCCGAGCAGTGCGTTCTCCCAGTGGACTGGCTAAAATATTCTGGGGGATTTTGGGGCTATGTTTCACTGGCTGAACTGACTGTGTCACCATTTGGAAGTTAACAGGGAGCACTTTGCTCTCCATTGTTCCCCCCGGACTGGGAGAAATCAGCTGCCTGCTTCTCTGTACCTGAAGAAAACAATGATTAATCAGAATAGAAACAACTCAATTCCAATGTAATTAAACTGTTAATACCAACAAGGAGATTATGGTGTGAAAGGTATAATAGCAAATTGTTTTTGTTTTTTTGGCTAAATAATTTGGTGATATTAAAACTGTTTTTGCCTCTCCAACCTACTGTTGGCTCATGAAATTGTCAGCACAGGGCCACAGTAGAAAAGCATAATTTAGCAGTGTTAGCTGGATTCCTACTATTCCATTTTTAAGACATTTTTCTCTGATGTAACCTGACGGGGATAAAGTTTTGCCAGTATCCCTCACCCCTGAGATTTTCACTAAAGCTGCTTTCTGGATTAGACCTGTTTTCTTACCGTAATGGGGCTTGGGACAGCAGCAACCACAATGCCTATGGGTGTCTGAGTTGATGGAGAGGTGGGGCTACCACAAGGCCCACTGTCATCTGGCCTCTTGGTTTGCCCCTCCCCAGGTAAAGGAGATTGCAGTTTCTGTTCCTGTTGCTTTCTCTGGATCTTCCTCTGGAGCTGCTGCTTTGCATCGACAGAGGGTGATGACAGCGTTGTGACGTGAGGCTGGAAGGAATGAGCCTCAGCAGTAGGCATAAATGCTGAGAGCGACTGTTGAGGCTTAACCTCTGAAGAAACAAAAAGGTAGGACGAAGATTACATTTTGGTACTTTTAGTTAGGTAAAGGTCTGATTATTTCCACTACTAATAACTTATGTATTTGCTTTAACATTTATTAATCTGGTTTGAAAACAAAGTATACAACAGAGGAAGGCAGATAGTGCAGTAATAGGCTAATACCACCAGATGTCCTCATTAACTTCTTTTTTAGACAGCACAAAGCCAACATAACTTCTCTTACCTATTGCTGTGCCAGTCATAATGGTGAGAGCCGCTAGAGACTTGTTGCTGATGTAATGGCTGTCAATGAGGAAGCGAGCCAAATCCTCCACAGCATCAAACTGGCGTTTTAGTACCTTTTGGGCCCACTCACACACCAAGTCACAGGCTGCAAATCGCACCTCTTCCTTTATGTTGCTCAGCTGGCCTGGAGACTCAAGGGCATCAGACTGGACCTACACGCATTTGATATAATGTTAAATATATAGAGAGAGCATGAAAATTATTCTGAAATACTAATAAAGAAAAGTCCTTACTCCTTCCCCTGTTTTAAGAAGATCCAGAGTAGGTAATGATGGCAGGTGAACAAAGGGTCTCTTCCTTAGTCCACTATAGCAGTATGTAAACTGAGGTTAAGATAAACAACATATAATGCAGTGGGTGTTGTGTCCATCTCACACTTTTTTCCCCATATAGGGTTCTTTTAGAGATTATTTTAATCAATGCTTATAATGGAAATAAACGCAAATACTTAATTCCTTGGATACAAAAACTAGGTGTTGTTTTTTTTTTTTACAACAAATTAAATTAATAATGTACTATTTCACTCTATACACAGAATAATTTCATATCCTCTATCACTGAAGGTTATAAAATTAAACAAGTTTTAAAGTTTTCAGCCAAACAGAATAAATAAACATATAGTAATGGTAAAGATTGCAGTGATTTCCTGTAGATGTGTGTATTATGCCTCTGCATCTGAGGGGACTTTATTCCATTTCACATCTATATTTAGAGAGCTTATGAACTGCAACAGCAGATGGTCTGTGACCAGAGACAGACCCCAGACTTGGGCTGGATGCTAGGGTCCAAAATTACATCATGATATATTTCTAAATATCAGTTAATACAATATAATTCTTACTATGAACATTATAAAAATCACAGAAAAACTGCAAAAACACCCACAACAGATGTCTCTGCCTTGTTCTGAAAAATTTGTTTGCTGAGTTATATAAATTTACAAGTGTGCTATAAAACTATATTAAATTTGAAAAATGATACAAAAAAATAGCACAAAGTCAAATAATCAAAAACCTTGGCTTCATCAATGTTAATATCTTTAAACTAACTTGAAACTACAAAATGGGCTCATTATCTTTTTCTTGTGTAAAAAGATTGCAACAAAAGTGCTTAAGCCATGATGAAGAATGGGAAAAGTGCGAAGAGTTTCTCCAGAACACAGAAAAAAAGTATGACCAACAATAAGAACACACATGGGGTGATGTTGTTTTAGGGACAGGCCGTCTTAAACCTCCATGGTGACAGAATTTCAGGCTTTCGGGTTATTGTATGGAGGTGAAGTGCTTAACATGGCGGAAGGATCTGATGTGTTCCTGCTACTGATCAGATCCTCTCTTGCACATTTAACAGCACCAGCTGACACTTAAAGTCATCATAGCTTCAGTAGACAAACTTCTTCCACCACTGAATTAGTTTCTACTCTTCTGTCTACTATTCTGTCTGTTTTAACATGACTTCAGTCACATTTGCTTTGCACTCAAAGGTTCACATTTAGCAGCTAACACTAGACTCGGGCCTACGACTGCTGAGAGCTGGCAGCGTGCCTTTGGTTTACGTCATAACACACAGAGGTAGCCTGTTGTTTCCTGGTTTTTTTGTTAGGATTAACTGCCATGAGGGGATGGCGGCGCCCCGTGATGAATGCCAGTCAGTGACAAATGGTGTAAATAATGTATAATGTATGTAAATCGTAAATGTGCTTAAAAACCATATCACCGTTATTAAAACATTTTCTATCGCAGTATACACTGATATTGAATTATCGTCCAGCACTGTCCCAGACTGCTACCATCCATTATAGTGAAGGATATTTAGATTTTCCTCTCATGCCAAGGCGTCGGGCCTTCATGTTGGGGAAGACATTTTTCATCATTTTTCCAAAGTCTGCAGCACTCAATGGGTGGTAATTAAGATTGTCACAGAAGCTTCTGAAACACATGAAAACCAAAATACATATAGTTAAGGTGAGAATAAAACATCCATGTTAATTTTCAACTGATATAAAATGCATTCATTTAATAGAATTGTTTGCACCATTTATACTGGTGAAGCCTTTAAAGTTAAAACAATTTCTATAATTTTTTTTTATATTAACAATGGATTAATACCTTTCAGTCAGCTGACTACAGTTTCTTTCTGCCTCTGTCTGTGCATGGTACATGTGCCATTAGCTGTTATTTGTTCGCTGTAGTTAACTAAAGTTAACAACTCCAGCTCAATACAAACTCTTGGCTCTATTTATTTAACCTGGTTCAGACCACACTGTAAATATACATCTCCGCGTGTGTGTGTGTGTGTACATATACAGTGTACCATTATATGGCAGTGAAAATACAGTATGTGAATATCATATATGGAATTAATAGACATACTTAGAAATACTTCAGAGGGCTTTATAATTAAATTTAAAAACGACTGTGACAAATACAATCCTTTTATTGGTTTGCAGTGAAGCATATTATGTCTCTTTAAAGCCTTTTCACCTGTCTTTCCTAAAGGTGCCAATATTTCTGGAGGGCACTGTATTTCTGTTCTGGTAGAGTTAAAAAGACAGTTACATAACACTGTGAGAGCATTTCAATGACTGTCTCAGACTTTCCATTCTAATATTACCAACACATGCTGCTGTGATTCTCATGCCTGCAGTATCTATTTATACTGACACATTAGACAGTAGTAATTTATAGGAGAAAGAAACTGGTACAGAAATAGCTGTTCAGTAAAACATCACAGATAAAGATTCAAATAAATGGTCAAGTCTACCGTTAAGTAATATGAAAAATTACTTAACAGTAGACTTATTATCATTCTTCTCCATCTTATCATACTTATCTATCATTCAGTCAGATTCAACATTAAATTAGTTAGTTCAGAAGGAGACAAGGGATTTATAATCATTTGTAAATGTGTGTAACAAAAGAAAAAGAAAAACATACTTGTATTCGTCATAAACCTCCTGTTTGGGAAGAGAGGTCTCTGGGTATTCCTCTAAATGATTACGGATCCAGCTGAATGCATGCATCTGTTGCGTACGGCTTGATGATAGGGCGGTCTGGTCACTGAGGAAACACATGAATAACTGATGAATGATTTTACCGTTCTATAAAATTCACAAACTTTTAAAAACAACACCAAATAGAAATGTGTACCAGTTTACATGAAAAATCACAAAAAAGGTTTATCTTTACCTTTTATCAGTGCTACTGCTGGGACCAGAAGGCAACTTAAGGTAGAGGTAGAGCTTTTCGATGTCGGAGAACTTCTCAACATCTTGCTGCCGAAAATAAAAAGTGAGCTTTAATGATTGTCTTTCCTATACATCAACTCAAACTGATTTGGTTTTTAAAGCAGAGGTAACATTCTTAGGCCTGCAAAGCACACACAGAGTGAAAGTCGGAGTGATTCATTATTTTAGTTAAACCAGTTGTGTGGCCTAAAAAATTTTCTCTCAAAGACCAGGTCGACATATTTCTTGTTTTGTCCAACACATAGTCCAAAGATTCAAAGTTGTTATCAGAAAAAGGGTGACAAAAACATTAAAAGTTTGTATTTGAAAGTTGGGACCATTTTTAGACATTAAAACAACAAAAACCACTTAGTTGCTTTTCTGTTCATTTTAATGCTTTAGATGCCATAGACATTAAGGTAGTACATTTTATCTACAAACTGAATTCTCACTATAATGATAAAAGAAGCACGAAAAAATAACTACTAAAACATGCTAAAACTACACCTCCAACATTTAATTAACATTCAGGCCATATTCCCTTCATCCAGGTAGCTCAGTGCCTGAATATTAAACATGTAATCAAAGCCCAGCTCCTGTTACTATGATCAGCTTGATGGAATAAAGGAGACATCTTTTCTATTGTAAATAGTGGGAGCAGAGGACCTGTTTTTCATGGAGACTCAGGTGCTGCTTGATACAGATGTAAGCCTGTAAATCAGCCTCAAACACTAATACTAAAATTAATGCTCAGCTTTCAGAAGCATAAGGGATGTTCTCCTTGCCCCAGCCCAGATCTCTAAGATCTCTCCCTGCATTTCTCAACTGTCTATGATCAAACAGAAAAAGTTCCATTCAACAAAATTCTTTACAAGCTGCAACCATTCAAACAACAGCAGAGCTAAAAGGCCACAAATCAACAGTAAACCATGCCTGCAAATCATTGACTTTGCATGGTGATTTCAAACTGTATTCATTCAACACTGAACACCCACAGACTGGGTTGGGGTAGAGACCTGATTGAACCTCCTCAGCCTAAGGCACAAACAGCTCTTCTAACACCACTTTTCAAAGTGGAAAAGAAACTTGATAGTGTGACAAACGAGCAGTTTAAATTCTCCAGCAGACAACAGCGTTGAAGAGATACTCTCCAACACTGTTAAGCCATTCTCTAACCCAGTACCTTTCACAAGTATTAACCTTCACTGGAAGTTTTTAGTCTCTGAGTAAAAAGAATAAATTCTGTGGGTGTGTAGTCAAAGGGAAGTGAGGTTTCCAGACCTCTGCAGCCCACTGATCTCTGCTGCATTAGCTGCTAATGGCTACCCAGCAAATCTCCAACTGAATTGTACTGTGATTGAGTTGAATGGGAGATGAATAACCATCCATCTATTATGGACACCGATTGTCTGTCAGGGTTGCAGGGGTGAGCACCAATCCCAGCAACATTGGCCAGGTTACCAGAGTCCAGTCCAAGTTTTACTAAAGTCAATAATTTAATCATTAAATTGAAAGACAGATATGCATCAGATTTGACCATGAAAGTAGTTTGTGCATGGTTGGCATGTTCAACTTGGAGTTGCTGCATGTGCACACCTAAGAGCTATGCGCAAATAAATGGATGCTAATAGGAAGGGAGAGAGCAAGTGAGCACATCGACCAGCTTCTGTAGGCCCAGGTGAACTATGTCAGCCCTCCTCTGTTGACCGACTGCCTGCTGAGGTTGGCCAGGACAATGGCAAGAAGGGTGTCCACAAAGTCTTCCTTGAAACTGGTGACTTGCAGGGCTAAGTAAAGTCGCTTTCTAGTCTTCTAATCTGTCACTAACAGAAGGAATAAGTATGGCACTAATAAACTCTGCCCACAAAAATCTCTGGGGGAATTGAACCCATCAGCAACAGCTTTATGGGAGGGATGCAAAAAGTGTTTACTGGATAAAATCTGAGGTCAGCCGGAAAAAAATGTGATGGTCTGATGAGACCAGAATTTAACTCTGTGGGCGTGAGATTAAACACAAAGTTTGGTTCAAGTCAAAACACTGCACATCATCATAACCATACCATCCCACACCAAAGCACTGAGGCTGGGAGTGAAGAGCAGGAACATTGTTTTACTGTGACTTTAAGCCTAGTCCCGCATAGTTATGGAGTAGAAATATACTGCTATCATACAGCTGGACAGAATGAGACAGTCTAAAAAGCTGGAGACAGACACACAGAGACAGACAGACTGCTGCAAAGCCTATAAGGTGAACTTATGCGTGTGAGTGTACAGACATACAACCGCACAGTGCCAACACATGCCTTCACTCAAACATATTCAGTCTTTCCAACTGGTCTCTAAGAATAAACAGCACAAGCCATGAGGAACACAAGTAAAATATTAATTCTCAAAGAAACCACAGTAAATATATACCAGAACTAAATCCTTGTTGTGGACACACTTGGCCTTTTCACTGTGACTCCTGCTCCGTCCAACCTGAACTGTCAATGTATATTAGAGAATTATCAGCTCTGCACAGGGAAGTCAACTTACCCTTAAACATATTTTGTCTTGGAGCAAAATGTTGGTTGTGCACAGACTGCACTGTTGATTTTCAATTTATTTGCAGACAATATCCACTTAATTTGTGCATTATGAAATGTCCCACAAAAAATTGCCTCAGATGATACTACCTCAGTCACAGTTGATAAACCATTGCCATCAAACCATAACTCACAATGAATTATACTGTGTAAAACTACCCAGCATAGAATCCTAATGGTCATGATATCCTATAATATGTACACAAGGAAAGATATCAAATTGATTATGCACACTGCAGATGCAACAATTAGTGGATTCACTGGCTACTAAATGAATTCATTTCTTACTAATTTCAGTCAATTGTCAATAAAAAATGCTAAATATGTGCTGGTCCCACGATCTCAATTTGTTGAATCTTTCAGGGCTAAAGGAAATTCTCATAGTAAAGCAATGTACACATACACATGTCCATTTTAATAGCAATAATATGTGATAATGTCTTATGTTTTCCTCTCGTTAAACTCAGATTTTCTTCTGAGGTACAAAAAGGGGAGTCTTATTCATTTTTCTTTCTTGTGAATGACAGTGTTTTCTGCTCCTCTCCACAACATATTGATTTATACTAGATTCATTGAATCTGGTGTACTTAAAGTATATTTTACTTCTTCATGTTTCTGCTGTTAAATTGTTGGCATGATTCAAAAGGTCTCTTTTCCTCTGAACTCACCTGTGTATCCAGACTTTAGACTGAGCTGAAATCCCACACAAAAATTACTTTGATGAGTAGACATCACTTGCCCTGTGCAGTCACTTAACTCGAATGCACTCTATAGGTTGATATGTGGTATAAAGTTGCTGTACACAAATTTGCTGTAACTTTTTTTTCTATGCCAGAGTTCTGCCAGGAAAGGTAAAAACGTTGTTCCACCTCACACATGAAAGCCCGCTAATGAACACTTGTCAATATTTTAACAAATAAACTAAGATAATGTAAAATTAAAGGGGTTAAAATTAGAAATTAAGCTCAATTAAAAATATAATGTGTAGATAAAGAACATGTCAAAAATACTCACCAAAATGTAATCCACTTTTGATTGAGCAGATTTGCTGTAAAATAGTGACAAAGTATAAATTAGTATGACGCTAATGTAACATGAGCTCTTGAGTCTAAAGTGTATTTATTTATAAAGCAGAGGAATGTTTGGTATGAGACGACCCTCCCTTCAGCATCTCTCAGGTCATATATCCAACCATTGGGAACACATGTTGTTATATGTAAAAAGAAAGAGACAGGCACTGTGGTAATATTGTTTCAGACAGAAGGCTTCTGATAATTCACAGGAAAATAATTAATCTACAGTTACTAAGGAAATCATCTGAATCTGTTCCCTCCCATTTGAACTTCATTTCAAAGGAAATAATTGATGAAACAATGTATTTTCCAACTGCTCTTGTGTATTTTATACATTATTGTATTATATTTTAAGAAATGCAGGATGATTAAATCACACATATTTATACTTAAAGGATGTTCTGAAATGTTCTTGTTATTCCTGATATTAAGTATATACCGATTCCTTCTCTAAATTTTACAATAAAAGGATATGCGTTTGTGAAGTGCACATACAAAGCTCAACCAAAAGGTGCACAGCAAATTAACCTATGCCCATCAGTATTTTAACAGCAAGAAATGTAAATTGTAAAAATAGGTATTTAAACAATAACATGGATTATACGACTCTTTAGTGCTTCAGAGCAGTACATCAATTCAGACACTGTCAAATCAGATACTGTACATGTGTTCTTCAGGTGTAACTCTTGTTGACAGGTCAGATTGTTTTTGACTGGGGCAGAAGGTAGGTCACATCTAAAGGCTCTTACTCTGTGACGCTGCACAGGTCAGAATCAGGGGATGATTCCGAGCCATGACAGAAACAGATCACTTTAATTCACTGTTACTAAGGGCCAAAGGATCTCCGAGTGCTGAAAAGCCATCATTAAGCTGTTTGTGAGGCAGATTTGGGAAGTGCACTAAATGACTACTGAGGTAATTTTTAATTGAGACTTTGATTATAAAAAGATATTTTAAAAATAGTCTTTAGATCCTTTGAATCCCACTGTTTATAACATCCTGGTGTAATTCAGACTACATTGAAGTCCAACAGGAGCTTCTCCCTTTGTTAACACTTAACTATAGACTTTAACTGTAACTGCAAATGAACTTTTTGACCCCAGCTAAGATGTGCTCATTCTACCGTGAACCACTCAGCAGGTCACTGAGGTGAACATCAATATTTATGCCCTAATACTCTTAAAATTTACAGATGGAGAGAGGAGCAAGCATAGTCAATATTCCAATGTTATCGGCACCCCAGCACAAGTATTGAAACAGATTCTTTCAGGTAGTTTTGCCATTTTATGACTATTTGATATTTAAACAATATGAACTCATACAGAGAATGCAGAAGACATTTTGTGTCAGAACGAGTCTTATTGCAACCCTATTGTTTTAGATGTTTCGCTTTGACAGAAGGCATTGTTGATTTTTGGGATTTTTTAATTTAAGAGCCACGTCCTCAGTCCTTATTTGAAACTGGTAATTTCATATTTTATGTACAACTAAGTGGTTCTTTCTGGTTGTACTTTAATTCACATCAAGTAGTGCTGAACGTATTAGGTAATGAAAAGAATATCATGCAGTAAGAATTCATATTTTGTTTTGCAGGCATTGCCAAAAATATTTAGTTTATCATATGATACTGAATTAACTTAATTAAGAAAATTAACTCACTGCTACAGGCTCTAGTTCCTGATGGTAGCAGTTGGTTCAACATGACAGTTAGGATTTACGATGGAAATTGAGGGCACATCATAAAAAGAGTAAAACTCATAGACAAATATGCTATTGCTGCAACGATGCCTGTAACAAATCAATAAACAAGTAAGAAACAAGAAGTTGAGTGTGAGGTGCTTATGGGGGTGAACTAAAGTTACGTAAGTCAAGTGGAAATATTGTATTCCATTTTCTGAAGTAAACAGTGACAGGAAATGACAAGGTACATGCATTAATCTGCTGTGCTCAGGTACTTTATGAAATTCTTGTACTTGACTTTTACAATGTTCTGCTACTTTATGCTTTTATGTTCTAAGGAGATATAAACTCTTTAGACAACTGGAATTGTGTAGCAGCAAATGTATAAACAGTATAAAGGTAAAGTTACCCCCAACTAAGTAAATACCAACACGATGCTAATGATGCATTCATGCATCATCAGCCACTAAAACATACTGCTAATATTAAACACATCCACCACAATTAGCACTCATTATTAATAACGAAGCCAACATTAATTGAAATTTTGATTCAAATCTCAATGTAATGAAACAAATAAGCCTCAGGGGCCTTAACAGTGCGTACAGCAATGGAGACGGCCGATAAAGATAATCTAAGTGTGTTTGTCATGCTGCTGATGAAACCATGCACAGTCCATGAACGCCTCACCAGATGGAGTTCTTGATCCGGAGCTGCAGAGCGCTGGCCTCGGCGCCCTGCAGCCCGGGGAGCAGGCCGGGCAGGCTCCCCGCCCCGCGGTCTGCCTGCTGCGGCTGCGGCTGCGGCTGCTGCTGATGCTGCTGCTGGTGATGCTGGTCCTCCTCGGCCATCGCGGCAGGCCGGGAGCTGGAACCGGAGCTGCGGGGTCTGCACGGGGCTGGACTGGAGGCGTGGACGGGTGTAGTCGCCCGTCGGAGTCAGACAACATGGATCGGGGGACGTTGCGATGCTAACGGGACAGCAGCAGCGCGCCGTGTTGTTGTTGCCACCCGGCCCTCCTCCTCCGACATAGCTGGCGTCAGCTCCGGACGCACGGCGGATTAAAGAGCCCGTGTGACAAACCGCGTGTTGTCGTCAAACGAGATGAGACGCATCGGTATGAAGACAGGCAGGTGGGAAGAGGGACGGGCAGCTGGAAAACAACTGGCTGCTCCCTCCGGAGAGCTCCTCATATTATGGGATTTCTCTGCATGTGCATAGTGAGTAGTAGCTGCAGGGCACACGCATGCGCACTAACAGTCACTTCACTAAAAACATGTCAACATGAAAGCAGACGACATGATTGAGCGTTATTATAGGCTCACTTTATATATGTGTATATGCAGCTGATATAGAGTCAGCAAGAGTTACCCAAACAGATTCAGTGGTGGAAAGTAAGGACATGCATAACCCAAGTAGCCAACCGAATTTACATATACTTCACTTCAAAATGTGCTGTATTAGATCAGTGACAGAGGAAGCATACAACATAACTGATAGCAAAATCTAAAAAAATTGACCAATTCAGGTTAAGCCATGGTTTAAGAATCTACATTAAGTACAAGTATGTAAGTATAAATGAAGAAACTGCCGCAAAATTTCGCATTTGAGAGGCTGGACCATGGTCCCTATAATTTAAGCTTGACTTCAATGTACTTCGATGTACAAAACACATTTAGTAAACTCTTTAAATGTTCCAATGTAACATCAAAATTTGTAATTGTCACATATTCCATTACCAATATAAATATATTAACCAAGTTAATAACATGGGCCTATAATGCTTCCACAAATCCAGGACTTAATTGATTAACATCCTTTTGCTGGTCAATTACAACAAATTAACCAGAAGCACCATTCCTATTAAGATAAAATATATACTCTCACTTGTCACTTTATGAGGGGTCTATTATTCAGTTGACTGTGTGTGCACAGATTGATTTGATTAGATTTTTGTCTTTTTCTTTATCCAATTATAGTTTTCTGCACAACCGTTGTTGACAAAAAAAAAAAAAATCGCCTTAATATGTCTTTCACGGGCTACCGTACTAAGGGCAGAGCCGTTGCTATGCCACTGTTCCGCGTCTTTCACTCCGTATCTGTCTCGATGGCTGAAAGAAGTTTTGATAAAAAGGCCCGATCCCTCGTTTGGCAGGTTTGCATAGTATTTTTTCATCTTTATATCTCAATAGAAGTTTATATAAAAGTGTTTGTGTGACACAGGCAACAGTTTGATCCTCATCTTTAGTTTACAACAGGTGAAGGCAGCAACGCTAGCATTAACGATTTTAACACTGCGGATGATGAAACACTAAAAAAAAAACAAATACAGAAAACATGCAAACTTTGTAAATATTTAGTACTTAAGTGATTGTTTTTCAAGGTATTCACGACAGAGTAGACATTTCATACTGACCAAAGTTATGACTGAGTCCATGCTGGTGGATTTAAGAAATGGCTTTGTCTCCAGTTGTACAATAATGCTACAGTTTCAATTAATGTGAAAGAGCCCAACTCCTTTTTATTATCAAGTCAACAAAAAACAAGTAACAAAACAACCAACAGAACTACATCCATTTTGTTGAGATTTTATTCAGAGTAATGTGAAGTTACAAATAAAGTGTGGTATAAAGGATAGTAATAGTGGTATTATTGTGAAAAATATCAAATCAGCTTTAGAAAATATGCTTTTATCAATTAAATAATGGGTATAAAAAATATGTTGGGAAAATCATTTGTATTGAATTCAATCTTCTTTATCGAACAAAATGTGAAAAAATCTCTTCAGGGATTAATGTAATAAAATCGAGCTCTCTGTATTATTTACTTTTGCTGCTAAGGCCAAGAAATGCCCATCTTCTAGAACTAAGGCTGAGAGGACAGAGAGGGCTGAAGTAAGAACACAGACAAAATCAGCTTCTGCTTTCACAAAGAAGCATGCAGACGACCTTTTTGCAAAAGAAGAGCAGTACAAGTAAGACTGTTGGCTTTATTTGAATTACATTTGAGTGAATTTGTGTATAAGATTGTTGGATAACTTGCTCTGATTAATCTTATATAAAAACTTGATAACATTTATTGTTAAAATGTGATAAATCAAAGTCTGGGTTTGTCTGACACATTTTTCAGTTACACCATTGAATCATATGGTCTTTGCAGAATTTGGATTCAATGATGTCATCAACTTATCATATTATCCTGATAGACATAGTCTATTAGTTTTGAGTTGTGACCAAATCTATGTCTTGTGTGGCGACAGTGACCTTGACCTTTGACCACATAATTTAAATAAGTTGCTCTTTGAGTCTAAGTGAATGTCTGTGCCACATGTAGCGTAATAATCCCTCCTGTTATATTGGATTGAAAGAATGTGAATTTACTGTGATCTCAAACTTTTTCCCACCATAACTGTAACAGTTCATTTTGAGTCCAAGGGAACTGTTGTGCTAATTTTGAAGTTCCCTGAAGGCATTACTGAAATATAGTATTTACAAGAATGGGGCAAACAGATTTATGGATGGACAGACAACTTTAAATATAATGTTGCTGCACCAGAGGCATAAAGAAAACATTTATTCCATTACTCCACAATGGTAGATGTATTTTATTTCTTCCCATCCTGCAGCACTAAAATCTATGTTTATGTAAGAAAAAAAGATAACACATGTAATTATGTTTATTTTTCATTTTATGCCCATCAGACTCTTAAATGCTGAGCTAGAAGCCAAAACAGCTGATCTAGTCAGACAAGCAGAACAACTTATGGTAAGTTATCATCCATTTTGAGTCACTTAGTAGAAAAATAACACTTTTTTTTCGTGAGTAAATCTTTCTGTGTAGTTGTACTAAAAATCCAGCTAAAGGGAAAGATGATGAAGGGTAAATTAATCTTGAAGGTCAGATTTGCTTTATAACTTAAACCGGCTCTTTGTGTTGGATTTCAGAGAGAACAGAGTGAAGTTCTGTCGAAGCCCTTATCCCCCATCCAGCTTAAAAACACTGAAGATGAAGAGGATTCAAGGTAATGAAAATTTAAGACTCCGGTCTTAAGAGGATGGAGCATGCCATAAGATTGAATGTAGGCTTTATTAGTGGCTGATTTTCTGGTGACCGCAACAAAAGTCTACTTAAATTCCAATGACGCACTCCAGCATGCAAAAAGTTAAGTCAAATATTATTAATCAGAGAAAGAAGTTTTATCTCATTCCAACCATTTTTTTATATATCTGTCTGTTCACCTGCAGGATGTTAAAGCCTCAACAGAGCAGGGACCAGGAACCCCTAGAGAAGGTATCATATCAGAATATTAAATTAGGGGTTAAGTCACACTTTCTGTTTTTTGAACCCTACAGACATACCACTGAATGGACACTAGATGTATAGTTTGTCAGTGTTACAGGCATATGTTACAGTATATCTACTGTTTTCCTGAGGTGGTGAGCAAAAAAAAGGTCACATCAACATTAAAAAACATCTGTACCGAAAAAAAAGGAACCAAATCTCACTGTAAAACGCTGTGAGTTCAATTTTTTTTTATCCATTACAAAAAATGTATGTATAAGACATTAATACATAGATTGCACTTTGTGTGAAATCTATTCTCCTTTAACATCTGAAAAAGTTTTCTTGTTGGTTGGTCATGACAGAACCTCAAAGGTGTCTCATTCAAATGAGATTATAGAAGATTCAGCAGATTTTTTTCTGGCGAAGACGATTCATAACATTGAGCAGAAGATGAATGACACTGTAACTCCAGAAGATGTTGTGGATGAGCATGATGAGATTGCCACAGGAGGCAATGTAGGATCAGGTAAATTTAACATGTAACTTTGTAAACTCCAGTTAATTCTAAAAAGATATATATTTTGCATATTCTTTTAATTTGGTTGTAGAATGACCCCCCAAAAATCATACAAATCACATACTTTTTTTAATTTCATTGGTGACTTTTTAGTTTTCATACAGCCAACATTAGCTCTATTTACAAGTAGCTCTGATAACTTCTTTATCTTTTTTTACAATAAGAAATTTCCAATTTTTCTAACATAACAATCATTTAGTTTTTTACATTTTCAAAGAAAACTTTATTTTAAGGCTACTGTGGGTTGTGAAAGTTCCTGAAAGTTTTTCACTATCAAGAAATATTAAAGTTATAGTTAAGTCTGAATTAAAATGTTCACATTAAGTAGTAGTTTGATGTTTTAGGAGAAACCCAAATTACAAGTTAAAGCTATTTTTAATGTGTGTCTAAGTTTGATTTTGTTTGTGTGCTCTGTTTTGTGAATGCATTTTAGATGCTCAAATACGAGTTCTCAAAGCAAAATTACGAATTATGCAGGAGGAACTGGACCAACTAACATGTGAATATTATAAGAAGGTACTTTAAAACTGTGAGAATAATATTGATTCAGCTACAACACTACCATCCTTACACATCAGGAGCTTCTGCTCTATGCCCACGTGCTTCCACTAACAGGAAAAGAATGTGGAAACAAACTTTACATACATCTTTCTTGATTTCTAGAGCTACTTAAACACACCAATAAATAAATTGAAATTAAACTTTAACAGTAGTGCAAAGTTAAAAGGGTGTCTGTTGTTGTAGGATGACGAAAATGCTAAACTCAGTGCAAAACTGAAGGAGACTGAGGAGGATCAAGCCAGACTACAGAAAACTACAAGCATCCAGAAAACACAGATTGAGAAGCACAGATCTTTAACAGAGGAGTCAGCAAAGAAATCTGAGGGCCTCCGACAACAGGTGTCTGGATTACAGAAGGTTTGTCTCTTTTTACAACAAAGGTGTCCAAATATTTCTTATTTCCAAGATTTCTTAACAAAAAATGTGCAATAGGAAACCGTCATCGTCCACTATGTGTGTGTGTTATTACGTCCTGGCTGTGCTGTGTAGGAAATAGAAAATCTGAATATATCCAACAAACAAGCAGCAGCCGTCCGCAGCACGGTGGAGGTTCGTCTGAACAGAGCTCTGGAGGAGGTGGAGAGGTTAAAGACCCAGCTGAACAAGATGAAACAGATGAATGATGTAAGGAAATGACTGTGCAGTTGAAATTGATTACATATATGAATACAATAGACACACAGAGACAAGCTGCCATCCACATTTTAAAACCCAACTGGCAATTTAGAGTCTCTCTGAAGCACAAGGAGAACAGGAAAACTCCACACTGAAAGGCCTTGGGCCTTTGAGTCAAACCTAAAACCATCTTGCTATGAGGTTTCAGTGCTAACCACTGCATCACCATGACACCAACGTATAAACATGTAATGTAAAACTTGACTAACATCTTTTACCACCAGATACTGAAGAGTCTCCAGGTATTTTCTATTTAAGACTAAAAAGTTTTTTGTTTTTTATTAGTAGACAGAAGACAAAGTCACACTGAACAGAGAGCGTAACTTACACAGTCAGCTAAATTACTGCACAGGTCACCGACATTAAACACCAGAACTGCAGTGTTGAGATCTGAATTGTTTCACATTTAGCAGCTGAGCTGTAAGATGAACAGTGAATTTGAAAATATTGGTAAAATGCTTGGAAGATGTTATCTGGAAATGATGATGGAGGAAAAGTCATCGAGACAATTTTTTAACAATGAAACAACTGAGAAATTGTATTGTGTAGATAAAGTAAGGTTCTGTCAGTATTCAATTAATTTATTCTCTTCAATTTTATCCAACAAGGACAAGAAAACTGCAGATCATCAGCATAAGGAAAATCTACTTGCTGAGAACAAAATGCTGAAGAAACAGAAGGCAGAACTCATTGTGGGTTTCAAGAAACAACTCAAGCTGATAGACATCCTCAAAAAACAAAAAGTATCTGTCTCTTCCATGCCCTGTTATGTCATTCCCTCTTCATAGTATTTAATCAAATCAAATTCCTAACATTTTTTTGTATTTTTTGTATTTTTTTTATGCAGATGCATTTTGAAGCTGCCAAATTGTTGTCCTTCAAAGAAGAAGAGTTCATGAAAGCTCTAGACTGGGGGAAGTCATAAACACTGACAGACTCAGCATTTCATATTTATTGGTGAAAATTTGCTGTGTTTATCTTTTTCGTTATCTCCTTTAGAATTTGATTAGTTGGACAAATAAAGACTTAAAAGCTTGAGTTGAGAGGGAATTTATATTTAGAGATTTCTGTATCACTTTCACCAGATCTTTTTTTTTTTTAATAGAAAGCGTTTTAACCTTAAACCGCCCTCTAGTGGTATGTTGAAGAACAAAGTTTAAACATCATCATCCCAGTCATCTTCAGACAAGTTATTCCGATGTACTTTAAATTTGTTTCTAAAGTCTTCATCGAAGTGCTCCAGGTCGTCTTCACGGAGCAAACCCTGAAAGTAAATACACTGATAGTCATACACTTCTCCGAACTACTGATGATGTGAAAATGTGTAAAATGATTTACCATTCATAATGTGTCTCATACCTTTGGTAAGTATCCGAGGAGTTTTGTTGCATGATCTTTGAGAAGCCGCTGTCTCTCTTCTTCAACTATCTGTCTACGCAGTGCCTCCCTCTCCTGCTCAATTGCTCTTTCTTTAGCCTCCAGTTCCTTGGAAGAGAATGTCATTATGAAAGCAGATGGTTTAAAACTGAAACTACAATCAGAAGTTGAGTAAAACACAATGTATTACGTGTAATGTGTTTCATTTGTGATGCTCAAGTAAAACTTTCTATGATAAAATCTGAGTATTCATGAGATACTTCAACATGTCTTTTTATGTGGTGATACTGTCATTAATACATCAGATATCATCAGTATAAAACTTTCTACCTGAGTAGTGCTAGCAGTACTGGAATAAAACTAGCCCACTGCCTTCTTATTCCTGATGTAATTATGCACACAGTAGAGTTCGTACCCTGTCAGCCTCGCGCTGTCGTCTCCTGTCCTCGATCATTTTCTCCACATCACGTTTGTGCTCAAGTCGCTTCATGCGTTGCTTGTTGGCATTCATCTGCTCAACCCGATCGTCCTCTGCAAACTTTGCCATCATCATTTTCCTGAAGGTCTCCTCCTCCTCTCTCTCTGCCTGCCTCTGCATCTCTTTAAAGGCCATTTGCTCCTGGCATGTCTGCTGTATCATCAGCCTTTGTCTGATTTTCTTCTCCATCTCTTCCTGTTTGATAAAAGTGGGGGTTTTTTTTTGGTTTTTTTTATAATAAGATATTTCTGGCACATTTATGAACTCGAGCCCAACAGCTCACAGGACTGGACAGTGTTTTGTCTACTGAGCTAATGTTCATGGAGAGAGACTCCAATAAGGAAAAGGTAGTTAAAATGCTTCTTGATTATGGGATGTTCAGGCTCAGATAGCTTTGTTCAGGAATTTTAAGATGGTATCTAAGACTGTGGGAATTAAGACAAGTTAATGGCAAAATTATTAATTTCATAATGACTGATAAATGAATTAATACTTACGGTCTAAGCAAAGAGATTCTAATTATTACTACGAACCCTTAATAACAATTTATAAAAGGTTATTGCTGAACAGTGATGATTAAAAACAATAATACTCTTACAATTTCTTTCTGCCTGTTAGCCTCTTCTTGTTCTTCTAAGTAAAGTTCCTCACGGAGTCGTTCCATCTCTTCACGCTGCCGCCTCTCCTCTTCAATCCTCTTCGACAGCTTGTGGAAAAGAGGAAATAGTGAAATTTAAGAACAGGTACAGGTTTGTATCAGTGAACAGTTAGATAAAGGGATGATGATGATAAAAAGAAAGTTGTCTCAACCTTTTGATGAAGATGCTCTTTTGCCTCTTCCCTCACTTTGATCTTAGCCAGTCTGCTCTCTTCCATGTGCTTCTGTTGGGTTGCAAACTCCATGATGCGTCTGTTCTCTGCCTCCATCTTTTCATGCTCCATTCTTCTCCACTCAGCCTGCTGTTTCTTGAATTCTTCAATGTGTTGCTTCGTGGCTTTGATCTTCTTCAGTTTCAGTTGTCGTTCCCTTCACCACAACAAAACAATCATGTTTTCAAATAAATCTGTTATGCTACAACTGTCTTCAAATTTTCTTTGCAGGGAACCAAGTTACTTTGTTCTTGAAATGTAAGCTCATATTGAAGCAATGAATTATACAAAAGTAATGCTGCATGAATTAACTGAATTACTTTGTAAACAAAACAATTTTTAACTGAAGCTATTTTGCAATTTCCTGGATATTAAGCAAGTTCACAGAGCTAATCTGCAGAAACATGCTTTTGTATGTGCTATAAACTAATGTAAAACAGGGAAAGAATCTGTAATGAGGCAGTCACATTTGATCCTCCTCGTAAATCTTCCTGACGATCTCATCCACCATGAGCTTCTCCTTGAGGAACTCCTCGTATGCTTCCTGTCTTTTGCGCTCCCTGTCCATAAGCTGCTGGTTCAGCTCTGTCTGATACTGCACCAGCTCCTCGTGGCGTTTCTGCTCCAGCTTTTGCGTTTCCATGGCTGCTTGTTTATTTTCACTCTTCATCTTGCGAGCAAATTCGGCCTCCTCATGCTAAACAAAGAGAGAAGACATACACAGTTTATAGAATCCAGGCTTAGACACAGAAATGTTTCTTGTACTTGTAATTTTCTGTTTAAATTAACATGAAATCTTTGTTAAAAAAAAGGATATGAGAAATCTAATAATTCATATGATCTATTCTTCATTATTAGGAGGTCTAAGTGTAATTCTCAATACAATTCCATGCATACAGTTCATTAGTTTCATTTAAGTTTAATAATTTGTTAATTAGTTAACTAAGAGGCCATGATTAATTTAAGTCATTGCAGTTCCCTTGAGTATTTTCCATATTTACAACTAGCAGTTCAAAAAAATGGAAAACAAAATTTTTGGCAATGTGGACAGTGCTCACCAATGTCTCAAACCTCCTAGCTTCCTGCTCAGCGATCTGTGCAGCTCTTTCCTTGTTCACATATGCAGATTTTAGTTTTGCCTCCAATTCTTGAAGCTCCTTGCTGGAAAGATACAAACTACCAGTCAAAATTTTGGCCACACTTTCCTATTCATTTGAATGAGAAAGCGTGTCCAAACTTTTGACTGGTAGCGTACATAGAATTTCTAAAACTAACAGTAATGCAGTAAAGCAGAGATTGCACAAAAGCAACGTGTTGCATTTCTATACTAACCCAGAACACAAAGAAAGTCAAGGTAATGAGGAGCATACCTGTTCTTTTTGATATGCTGCCTAATTTTTTCCTCTCTCTCCTTCTCATGGTTGATGCGGGCCAGTTCTTTAGCCATTCTCTCCTCTTGTTCAAGTCGTTTGTCCCTGTTTATTCTTTCCTCCTCTGCCTGAAAACCAAATTTACTGATGGTTCAGCTGCTGACAATACAGTGTTTGAATTGATAGTGATTGGCCAGTGACTGTAGTTCGTACCTGTTTTAATGGTTATTAACAATAAAACCGACATGGTTCGACTAATCATGCATTGTAAAAAGTCTTAAGTTTTAATATCAGAAAGCCTGGGGCATAGTACATTGATGTACACCGATCACACAATCATCAACATCTCTGTGAAAAGTCTGAAAGTGCTGGGGGAAGCACTATCATTGCTCCCTGTGTTGTGGGAATTTTTTATTCAGATGGCGTGCTGCACATTGTATTCCATGTTAAAGCACAAGTACTATGCTGTATCTTCACACTGGAAACATACACTGGTAGATTCAAAGAGGCTGCAACCCACAACTGGGTCTGCTGATGATTTGGTAAGTACAGATGAGTGGTAAGTGTTTGGGGAGTACCACTGCTGATGATGATTGGTAAGAGGAGTACCAATAACTGATAAGCATTCCAGACAACAAAAACAGGTGCAGAGGTTGCACAGTCATGGAAAGCTACAAATTTGGACGGCAAACCAGCTCAAACTTCAATTTTAAAAGAATGGGTTTGATCCACTCAGCTGTTTGTTCAGATACTTGCTGTATTTTGAATAAACTTCATCCACATCAGACTTTGAGGACTCTGAGACCTTTTTTCTCGTGAATATTTTGAAGACATTAGTTGCTGATTTTCTAAACTATTTGTTCATGTTGGGCACTGCTGCCTGTCCATTTCTGGCCCAAGGTCTGGCAGTTTGTCAGCCCCAACACCTGAAGTCCAAGTAAACATATTGCTCCTGTCAAAAAACTAACTTTCCAAACAAACAGGACGTTGGGTTGTCTGTGACAGACCTGCACCAGAGTCCTCTCTATCTGTCTCTCCCTCAGCTCCTCCCGGACCTGCCGCAGGTGTCTCCTCCGCTCAAAGCTGTCCTCGTCCCGCAGGCTGGCCTGCAGCAGCCGCTGTCTGTCCACCCGCTGGGCCTCCTGCTGCCTCTGCTGCTCCTGTCTCTGGCGCAGAGACACCAGCCGCTGCTGCTGGCTGTAGGCCAAGTTCCGACTCTGTTCGAGGAAAAAATAAAAACAACACCAGTAGAAACACGAGCTACAAACGTGACTTGACAAACTTGACAACGTGCTATCTGCTTTGTTTATCGCTGCAGCGCTAACACCGACTTTGTCAACGAAGACTCACCATGTTTGTTCTTGATTTTGTCGACTTCAAGTTGTTTATCTTGAAGCTGTTTTACTCTCTGACTCGTAGACACATTTGATTAAACCATTTTGGATGTGAGTTTGGATGTGCAGCAGTTTAAAGCCGGTAATTAGCTTCAGTTAAGCAGCGGTTTGGTCCCATTGTTTGGCGTCTTGTTGTCTTGGGAACGCTGCGTCTTCTGTGCTCAGCCAATAAAAATGAGCCTAGATAGTGACGTCAGGTCCGGGAGAGTAAAACTAAATCTCAGTTTGGATGCGTTAAAACAGATTCAGTATACAGAAATATAAGTACAATAAAAAGTGTATAAAGAGTATCAATCTAAAATTGCAGAGATTTATATATCTATATATATTTTCTTTAAAACATTCATTCATATAAATGTATATTCAATATATAGAAATTTCTGAGTTGTCATAAATTCACTGTTCATTATAACCTTCAAGATCTAATGGTCTGTGTATGACACAAATTTGCACCCAGAGATAGAAACCTCTTGTATTAAAGATTTATTTACATTAAAGGAAAACACAATACATCTTTAGAGGAATGTATTCAAAAGACTGTGAAGGTTACATTTACAGTGCCATCATAGACATAGATGCATTTACAGACTTTCTCTACTGATACTTTATATACAAGGGAAACCCCTTTTAAAAACCCATGACAAACAATAACAATTAACATTCTAAGCCACAAAAAGTCAACAAAATGTAGTGTGTAAAATACTCCCAGAGTCACATGGGAATTTGTTTTTGTTTGTTGTTTTTTCTTCTTTCAATAAATGGAAAATAAAGGCAACTTAATCAACCAGCAGCTGGGACAGAGACTGACAGAATTTATCAAGTTGACATGTGATGAGCACCTGCATTGAGAGTGATGTGTATTTCTTTTACAAGCACTTAACACAGTTAAAATTAAGACAGCAATTAGGTTAATTATTCCCCAAATGATCATTTCCCATATGATGCCACATTTTTCTGTTTTGTCCCAGTCACTTTTTCCAAAAGCTTACATTTTCTTTCTTAGGAAATAAAATATAATTCTAATATTTTCTTAATATGTACTACAGAATTTATTTAATGGTTTAAAGCAACTGGCTGTGTGCTGAGATAGTAGTTACTGAGACATTCACACCTCAGCTCTTAACAATATAGATCAATTATAGACCAATATTTCTCCCACAAACCAAGAACGTTCTGTAAACAATGAATACATTTCAGTAATAATGTACGTTTCTGTTACTGGTAATAATAACCACAAATTCATATTAAGGGAACTGCTTGTGACCACAAAAATTTTTGAACATATACAATTACAGAAATCCACAGATTAAAGGATGATAAAAATCTAAAAGAATCATTTTAAATCAGCAAGAAATAACCTTGGATAGAAACTTCTGTGTACTTTTACTGAAGCCTCATGGAACATTTTAACTGAATGAAAAAAAAATTCTAGAGAAAATATTGTGCTATTGTGTGTTTTAGATTTAGCTTCAGATGTGTTTTGTTAGTCAAGTAAATTAAAAAAAAAAAACTGACACTGGGAACCAAGGGCAGAGAGAGAACAATCAAATCAATACTGATCACTGCATGTTCTGGAATTAGCAAAGGTACAAAAGAATAATTTTAATTCGCATATTTGACAACTAGATATTTTATAGGGCAAATAAGTTTGGGTTTTTTTTGGTTGTTTTTTTTATAAATACACCTTAGATAGATTGAGATAATGCAATTTTGGCAGACAGGAAAAAAAATCTGTGATAACATAAGTTTTAAAACTTCTTTTGCTAGATATTTGTAATAGAAATAATGCAGTGATGTGGCTGACAAAACAGCCATTTTTAAATCCAGAACTTTGCTGACCTCTCAGTTTGTCATGTGCTTTATTTAGTTTATGTAAGATCCTCATTCCGATTTAGTTTACTGCCTGCGACAGGGGGCTGAGCATTATCCGGGCTCTCAGAGTTCTCCACAGACCCATCACCAAAAATCTCAGCTGATGCACACAAAGATGATAAAGCAGGCAGCAAAGACTCTTTTAATTTTCCTTTAAGGGAACTTTCATTGATGCTTGTTTCTGGGGAGTCCTTTTTCTGATCACTTGCTGGTACCGTCAGCTCTGGTTTTGGTTCATCAATCTTGGCAACAGTAACACTTCCAGGTGTGGCACTTTCAACTAATTTCAAGCCGATCTCCTTTGGTCTTTGAGAAGACGCTGATGTCAAGAGGTACAAGAATTTAGGTGGATGCCCCATGACAAGCTGCCTGCATGATAAAAAGAACAGCATGACGAAGCCATATTTCATATCTTAACATGAGCCCTTAGAAACAGACTCCTATCAGTTATTACCAAACGTAAACAAATATGAAACAAATGTATATATTTGAAAGTAGTAATT
The DNA here is from genome assembly GCA_034769265.1 of Remorina albescens. Classification (NCBI taxonomy): domain Eukaryota; kingdom Metazoa; phylum Chordata; class Actinopteri; order Carangiformes; family Echeneidae; genus Remorina; species Remorina albescens. Next base: position 4,657,071 of record CM068479.1, read on the forward strand.
TGTACACAGCTGTATTTTTTAGTGTGATACTAAGTTTTTGGCATACCCCTTGGGGTTTTAATGAATGTTTGTTTGGTGTTTCACTCATATATTAATGACAAACAGGAGAAAATATGTAAGATCGCTAGTAGATATTACTCACACTCGATCTTTGGCTTTGGCATCTGCTGGGTTGAACACAGGAGACAGTTTCAATAAGGTTGTATCACTACAATCTATCCTTGACCCAGATGGTACAACAGGGGAAATAAATACATACCTTTCTCTTGAATGACTTTGCATATGTGATTTGGTCGATCAGTTAAATGTTTGGTCATCAAGTCACCACCTGATGCATCCACGAGGAGGTCACAGTTGAGACAGACCAGAGTTAATCTGGGGAAAAGTAAAATCTTCTGTTATAGTCAATTTCATTCAGGAAACACTTTACTTGTGCAAAATGCAATTTATAAGGCACACTTACTTTATTCCAGATGAATTTTTCTTATGATCCATTTTCGAAAATCTGCTTTTTTTGATAGTGCTGTGAAATCTAACAAATGGCAAACAAAGATGTCACAAGATTTGTCAAATAAACAAGGACCTAAACTCAAATGGCACAAATATTGATTCAACTGAAGTTGTAACTCACCTTATCATATGATTCCCAATTGAAATTTTGCAACTTGTTCGATATTTACACGCGCCACAATTCGAAACCATAGGGAAATGAGAAAAGAAGTGGTCGATTTCTGATTTGCACTCGATGCAGGTGTAATGTCCACCGTTGACTCTGAAAATTGGAAATGAGACATCAAATCAATTGTACGCTTGGAAATTTTGGTTTTGTTCAAACATTGAAAAGACTCAAGTCGGCTTTATGCAATAATTTGCTACTAACCTGTGGGTTCCTGAATTTGTACTACTACTTAGGACACTTGTATTATAACATGACATCATACATTTTGTCTGCTGGAAAGTATACAATGTGACTAAAGCCAACACAAAGCTTTTGATTACTGGGCCTAATTAGCCCACCTTAAAGAAAGAAATCCAACTTTGTCTCATATAACCCATATTATTTTTAGCCAGCTCAGTGATTGACTGCTTTGTGTATTACAGTCAGCCAGTATAAGTATCTGGGAACAATTCTGGATAATGAGCTGACCTTTGAGGCCAATACAGACAGAATTTGTATGAAGGTCAACGAGACACTGTTTTATTTAAGAGAGTTGAGGACTTTTCTTTTTGAGAGCTCACTCACGAAAATGTTCTATTGATCATTTGTCGACTCTGTACTCACTTCTGCTACGACTTGTTGTTCAGCAATCTCGGCTTAGTTTACAAAAACAGGCTGGGAATTGTTGTTAAACAGTGCTGAAAAATCATTGGTGTAGATCTTAATGATCTCAGCAAGGTCTTCCAGGTGAGGTGCATTCAGAGGGCTTAATCCATCGTGGCAGAACCTCAGTATACTCTTTTCACAGAGTTTCGGCTATTGCCATCACGAAGGAGGTGGGCCTTCCTATCACAAAGTCTAACGAATACGTGAGATCACTTGTACCATCAGCTGTTAAATATCTAAATCAGCTGTGAGATTGCATTCTGTTACCTTCACGATGACCACTCTGTTTTAACAACTGTTTTAATTGTAATGTATTGTATCATATTGTATTTATGAACATATTTAATTACTTGTGTGTGTTTGATTGTGCTAATGACTGCTGTAAAATAAATTGCCCCTTGGGGACAATTAAGATTTCTAACCTAATCTAAAATAATCTTCCAAGAATTTGATATCTAATTTATTTTATTTTATTTGGTCTGCATTTGTTCTCATAGTTTAGCACCACAGGGTGTCAAAATAGTATGAGATTGATAGTCTTGCAGCTAAATAATTTTATTATTTCAGTGCGTGTATGTGACCATCACCAGACCTCCCTGGAAGCTAGTTTGTTCATCTTAATTTGATAATATCTATTAATTTGCAAATTTAAATGCCCTGGAGGTGAGAACTAGGATGAGATGAGGGATTCTGAATAATTCAGAAGACTCAAAAAATTATTTTGGATGAATATTTTTTGGGAGTCTGGTTATTAAAGCTGTTCAAGAGCCAGTACTGTTCATTAAAATAACCTCTGCATTAGGGCTGAGCAATGAATCGAATTTGAATTGAAATCTTGATTTCAGACATTGCTAGTAGCAAATCGCAAAATGTTGCAACATACAAAATACTTTATGGAATCAGTGAGCGAAAGCGTGGCTTTCCTCATTGTAAAGTAGTCAGAGTAAACAATGGAGTGAGTTTTCATCAAGGCTCCCAAATTGGATGTGACCTCAGCCAGCATATACCGCCCAGCCTAGAGGTGTCACCCAACATGAAAACAGGTTGATCTGGCCATCAAGTAAGCACAACATTAAAAGTGCCAATTATAATATCTTCAGCTGCAACAAAAACCATTTCAGCATTCATTTAACCAGTTTCAACCCAAAACCTTATTTTAGCCATTTGTTGATATTTCATGGCAGCACATATAATCAGTCTTAATTACAAAGACACATGTTCATTTCATAGAAATTAGTTGTTGCTGTGGTGTATTTAAATGCTGTGTGAATATGCTAACCTGAGATTCCTTAATGCCAAGTTGTGTTTGTTAGTTCGGCTATCTTGTTTCTTGCTCTGAGTTGTCTTGGCTTTTCCTGCTCCCGAGATGTTTGTTTTAGACTTTGATACACTGGCTGGAGATTTGTTTTGGTGACTGAAACGTAGTGTTTCTGAAGTAGCGCCTGCTCGCTCAGGGGAGACTTGCAGTAGGGGAGTCTTTCCTGAGAGGGAGGCCCGAATGGTCACCTGGGGAAAAAAAAAATAAAAAAAACAACACAGTATGAAAATTATGCCCAATTAATTTTGTAGTAACCCAACAGCAGGACAAACAAAGGTCAAAACGCACAGATTTTGCTCTTACAGACCTTTGTACCCGGAGGAAGGCCATCCAAGGCTTTAGGTTTTCTGAAAGTCTTGTGGACATGCGTCCTGTGCTCTACTTTCTCCTTGTAGGTGAGGAAATTCAGTCTACACTTTCCACAGCGATGGATTCCTTTTCTCTAAAGTAGAAAAAACAAACAAACGAAAAACATCACAGTCAAGGGACTGAAAAATATTATTAATAAAACGGTGTAGGAAGAGGCCAATTGCTGAAATACTTCATTTGTGATTCACAGTATAACGAGGATGAAGGCAACAGCTTTCACTTCTATTAATAGAATACCAATTCATTTAGTTTGGTTCCACCTAAACAATATTTATTGTTCCTTTACGGCAGGTGAGGACAGGCAGGTTTTATTGCCATCTATTTATGTATTAGAGTACAGTGCTGGGCAGACAACCAAATCAATCCTGCCTTGGAGTTGGAGCCAATACTACAAACCAAAGGTAAACTCAAAGTAGACTCTTAATCTAAATTTAGAAAAAAACATGACTGTTTCTCGAAATCTGAGTTACATTTGAAATTACAGATTTTAGAAAAGGGTTGCTATCTTTACTTGAGGTTGCATGAAATGCAGCATCATACCTGGTGTTTCATGTAGTGCTGCATGTACATATGACTACTTCTGTTAACTTTGAGGCAAAAGGGACAAAGCAGGTCTTTTGTGTTTTCATGTGCAGTTCGGAAATGTGTCTCCACATCTGAGAAGAATGAGGACCTGTAATTGCACACCTGTGGGGAAAAAAAAGAAAACAACATTTTCAGTTCAATTCCAGTATCAGTAAATGTTTCACACTACTAAATCTCAGAAACAACAGACCTGGCAGACGTAAGGCATTTCCCCAGGCTTGTGGTTATCCTTCATGTGTTCCAATAGCACTTGTTCTGACTCAAACGCCAACTCACATATCTTGCAGTTAGCTGAAAAAGGAAAGAATATATTTACGCTACTGAGTGGATAACTAAACTATAATGTCTATTCATTGAGCTTTACGGATCTGTATGTTATACTTGAGGATTCGATCAGGCTGTGAGCACTCTCAATGTGGCACTGCAGCTGGAATGGAGTCATATACTGTCGGTAGCAATGCTGACATGTTGTGTGGCTTTCCCAGCTCTCACTGTTCTGCTTTTCAAGCTCCAGGTGGTGTTTCATATGGTTCATGAACCTGCAGGGAAGAGATACACACAAACTGCACATAAAGGCCAAATAATCCTGAAGCCACTGAATAAGACGGGGGCTGTAAATGATGTATAAAAGGTAAAATTAGAGTAGATGAATGTGTTAGATCATGTATGTCTAACTAAAGCAAGACAAGCACATCCCATTGTAGGAACCATGACACCTGGATCTATAAGAAATACAGAAAATACAGGGCGGCCCAGCCCAGGATTGTGTCGAGATTATGTCAAATAGAGGTAAAACAATTAGTTTGATTGATCAATGGACAAAAGACAAATTGGAAAATATTTTTTCATTGATTGCTTTGTTACAACTCATTCCACAAAAATTTCCCATTTTATATTAATAAAACGTGAAAATATTTCAAAGAAATTAAGGTAATAGTGAAAAGATAGGATTTGCACAATGAGATAATATTAATCAATTGTGCCAAACAACAACCCTTCATTTTGACCCAAAAAAAAAAAAAAAAACTTTCTGTACATGACACACTGAAATAACTATGCAGGAGAAAGTTTTATTGGGAAAAGTTTTGATCTGGATTTAAAACCTGCCACAGCACTGAAACCACTCTTTTGCAAATTTTTAATGACCTGCTGTTAATTGTAAATGCAGATGTTTCTGCTGACCTTGTCTTATTGGATATGATGGTGCTTTTGATAGTCAGCCACACAATCATGCTTTAAAAATTCCGTGGGAAACAGAGTTATCATCTTGAAGTGGTTTCAACCTTACCTGACTGACAGGAGCTTTTGTATCCATCTAGGACAGAGGTCGGCCTCTCTTTAGCCCCTGTGCAGCAGCTTTACTTTAATCCTATTCATCCATTTTGTTGGACTGTTACCTATCTAAAGGTGATACTTGAAATTGAAATGTGCCTCACCTGCAGGCAGTATTGAGTTTCTGATGCCCATCCTTGGTAAGCTAACCATGAATAAGTCCAAAAAAAAAGACGCAGACCCCTTATGTAGGGGATCATTCCTCCAAAATAATTGCACCTACATGTGTTGTCACACAAGGCTCCATTTTGGGCCCCATCCTTTTTTCGGTGTATATGCTACCTCCATGATACATTTTTAACAAACAAGTCTCCTTCAGTCTGCATGCTGATGGTGTCCAGATAGTACAGCTAGTTCAAAATGCGACTGCTTACTTTTTAACTGACACATTACCCCTGTACTGTGTTCCCTCCACTAGTTCCCAGTGCAATATAGGATTATTTTACATTTTTTTTCTGCTGGCCTTAAAGCCCTAAATGGGATGGCATCAACATACCTATGTGGGTTCCTACATGCTCATACCAACTCAAACCCTGAAGTCTGCCAAGCTGCTGCTGGATGTCCCAAAATCAAGGCTTCAGATCAGGGGATAGAGGGCTTTTGCAGTGGCTCCAAAATTATGGCACATCTTCTCTCTCCATATAAAATCTGTCTCTGCTATTATGCACTTTAAATCACTGTTTAAATCATGAAGATGTTTTTAATCGCAATCAGATTCTGTTATTTTTTTTCATTGTATTGATCTTATCTTGATTGTATTATTGTTTTTTTTTATACTCCCTTTGGATATCTTGTTTTAGTATATTTTAACACTGTCTTAATGATACTTGATGATCTATGTTGTGTTTAATGTTTTATCTTTAATTCTGTGAAGCACTTTGGCCAATCCTGGTTGTATAAAATGTGCTATATGAATAGAGGTTGACTGACAACAAGATACATTAAAAATACAACCAATGTTAAGCATTTTGTGGAAAAAAAACAAAAATTCATGGCATGCATGCAAGGAACTGTTATGGGCCAGATCTCAAAGGGTTTAAAGATAAATGAAGCAATCTCCTTGCTCCTCAGTTGTTAAACATGTCTAATGGTGGTTATAATATCAGCAATTACACACAGATTTTTGTTTTGCCTAATGATCTAGTGCAGTTACCTGCCACTGCTGCCCTGATGAGGCATGGCCCATTTTTCAGCCTGAACATTCTGCCACCTCAGCTCCCCTAATAGAGATTTTTATGTGGATGAACTCTGACCTCAACTGTGAGAGTGCAGTTGCTGTACAAATTTGTTTGCCCATTAAAAGAAGCTTACAGAAGCTTTTTTGCCATGTTCTGAAGCAAACATTATTTAATCAAAGGAGCAGTTCTTACACCACTTAAACTAGCAGTCATTTTTCATCTTTAGGCCCAAGAGGGGAAACGGTCCAATGCCATCATCTATCCAAGAGGAAAACAGCACTGAGGCCCCAGTATTGTCTATTCCTTCATTGGCAGTGCACACAAAGTCCTTCAAATCCCAGTCTGCCATTTGAGAAAATATTAATCATTGTATGTGGACAGTTCTGTACTAGAAACGTTTTCAAATTTAGCAGCAAAGTTGAATTTAGGCAGAAACTCACAATGTAGATCACATTTGAAGCAGTTTCAAATAGCATGAATAGCATCAATATGTTCAGACAAATGACCATATTAAAACAATGAGAATATGTGATCATGTTCACTGGTAGTAGACCATACAGTGTAGAGACTAATCCCCTGGATTTGGAGCTCCTCCATGCTTTATGGAGCTTTATTGCAAATTGCACTTCAGTCTTCAGCTTTTTGCCTGCAACTTCATTGTTTTTGTTCATTCTCGCCGCTCTCATTAAAATAATTTTTAGATGCTGCAGGCAGCTATTTTTGGGGGAAAAAGCCCATAAAGAGCTGAGCTTGTGAACATAGTGGAGCATTTAGCACTTGAAAAGTCAGCTATATTCAGTAGATACCGAAAACTATGTGTTGGAACTTTTGTCAGGTAGCTAGAAACCTTGCAGTTGTCATAGTACGCTTATACTACACAAGATTGTAACACGAGGAAAACTTAGATAATTACACTTTCATTTTACCGATGACAAGCAAAAATATTGTCATACCTGATATTGTTCTTAAGAACTTTCAAACAACTCTGGCACTTGAAAGTGGTGTTGGTCTTCTGTGCCTCCTTGTTGCCATCCCCTTCAAACCGGCCATAGTAGAAATCTGAGACGAGCATGATTCGCTTGTTTGAACTCATATTCTGGACTGAGGGAGGAGTACTTTCAACATTTGTACCACAACTCTGAAATAAAGAAATGTTTGCATAAATATTCTGACTTCACGCTGTCTGCTTCATATAAGCAAAGATGCTAACATGCAGACACATTAAGAACAATTTATACAAAAAGAATTGACACCCAAGAACACAATTTTCTCTATTTTTCTTTCTATTTATTGACTAGCTTCCACAAGAGCTTTACTCACCATCATATGATATTTCAAGGCTTCTTGGGTAAGGAATTCTTCTTGACACTTGGAGCACTTTTGCTTTACGATCCCATTTTCCACTTGAATTTTTGCTGACCCTACAGAAAACGCATGTTAAATACAACACCATTTTAAAACATTGGGGACTGTAAAATTCAATTCATGCTTTGTTTACAGTAATCAGACAAACCCTGTTGCACCAGATACTTACCCAAATCAAGCTTTGCTCTTTTTGCAGCACTGTCTATCTGCTGAAGTATCAATCCCCGTTTCACTGTGCTTAGATCTGCATGAAATTCATGAAATATATAAAAGTCATTGCTGATTATAATAAGTTGCAAGTGCGTTAAATCAAGGTTAAATCTAAGAAAACTACCTCTGTTGGTGCTGTTAGGTTGTACAGGTACACAGAAGGTCTGAAGAGTCTGTGAGTTTGGTCGGTTGGGTTGCAGCTGATTAGATTGTGTTGAATACACAGCAGGGCTCTGGATGTTAGACAATGCAACAATGTTGTTACTGATTTGTTGCACCTGAGGCCTGTGGACAGCACCAGGTATGACTGTGCCTGGACTGACCTGCTGAAAAAGCTGCTGCTGGCCAGCTGAAAAAAAGGGATACAAATTTTAAAGACAAATTTAGCATTGCCACATTAAAACTATAAAGGTTTACTCTTCTCCACTATGTAACACAGGATTACCTGGAACAATTGCAAATGATGTCCCAGGAGGATAGTGTGTTCCAAGAGAGGCGATAAACTCACTGTTGTTTGCTATTTGTGGAGAAGTGACAATAAAGCCCTGGAAAAAGTACAAATCTGCTTATTCTGTGGAAAACAAAATAAAAATAACCGGATCGTTTTTCTGTTTCCAAATTATTTGGAAGATAAATTCAACAATACCTGGTTATTGACAATAACAGGCTGTGGAGTCACGGTTGTCAAAGTTGGTGCTGAAGTATTCACAGCATTTCCAATCACATTCAGCGGCAGCATGATTGGTGACTGGCCAATGGTAGGCTGAGGGGCAGGACGTTTTACTTCTTGCTTCACTGCACTGCTCCTCTGAGGAGCTGGAGGGTTAGCCTTGCCTTCCTTTTGGTTATTAGCTGTAAGAACATGCAAAGGCACCGAAATAAGCACATCAATGTGACATTTTGTTTCTGAAAGTGAATTAACAGAAGCATTCTCCATTGAGAACTTTTGCACATGCTGGAGGACAGCAAGAAAAAATTATTGTTATTTTTTAGCTCCACACTTTGATATTATGGTTTAAATGCTTAACATTGATGTATTTTAAAAATGTACTGTGACATACATAGGACTCCAACAAAGATAGGCTCATCATCATCATCCTCTATCAAGTGAACTTCAGGAACTTGTTTTTGCCACGGCTCCAGCTCCTCCTCAACACATTCCATAAAAAGTTCAGACATTGTGGATCTGCTAAACAAAAACACAACATTAAGCCAAACTTGAGGCATGTTGACAATATTTTTAAATGCAAATACTACACAGCAATGAGCAGAAATAAGCTTCAAGCAACTTATTTACATGAGGAAATTAATGTGGCAGAAGCTAAACTAAAAAAAAAAAAAGAAAAAAAAATATCAAGCTGGGTCAAAAACTGTTCATTCTATTTCATAGTTTTTGAAAACACATGGTGATGTGACACATATTTTGACACGTCTCAATAGGATAGGCTATACTACCAAACTGTAATGACCCATAAACTTCCTTAACACTATCAACTAAGAAACAACAGATAGTGAAGAGATCAAATAGAAAAATAAGCGTGGCAGATCATTTAAATGTTTGCGGTTCTACAAAGGGGAATATTTGTATATATACAGTAAATTTTAAACATGAACAATGTACATGTCATAGTAAAAACACCACTTATATTGCAAAAATTTTGATGGTTGAATATAATTTTAGTGTCCTGACATTTTTAATGTTAACCGACTCCATTTGAGAGAGTGTTACATTACAGCTTGTTTGCCTTGCTTGTTAGCCTTATTGTTGCTGTACTGTTGATCTCTATCCATCTGTCTATCAAGTTTTTTTCCATGATTAACATCCACAAAACCAAGAAGCATTCAGATGTCCAGTTTAACCTCTTTGAAGAATATGTTGTTACATGTTAGATGGTTTTTTTGTTTGTTTGTTTATTTTTTTGATATACAACACAAATTCTTGAAAAGAAAGCCCCTCTTGATTTGCAAACAAGTCAAACTTGTAAACAACAAAAAAAAATCTAGTTTACATTCTATTAGCAAAAACCAAGAAGTGAATCATACAAAGCTGCTCCCTCTAATCCAGGACAGTAGCTGAACATTGTTAACGTATGACAAATGCGAAGTATGGACTGTTTAAAAAAACCTGTCAGTGAAACAACAGCCTTTGTTTATAGAGTATGTAACTTCTTGATTCGTCTGCAAGAACAAAATTAATTAATATTTACCATTCTACCATTGACCAAACAAACCAGAGGATTTAAGGCTAAAAAGCCAAACCTGTGCAACGCTGTAGACTTCATGAATTGTTTTGGAGATGCTCACTATCAATGGTGACAGTTTGTGTGTCAGTTGGTGTTGGAAAGGTGGTGCTGAGTTGGTTTATCAGTGCCCAAAAAAAGCTGCCTGCTGTGTTTAAAAAGTCTTTGTGAAAAAGATGAAAGGTTAAGATAAAAACCAAAACAATCAGTCAAAAGACAATGACACAGTAGGATTGAAGGAACAAACAGGTAATAATTGTCTGCAGGGTCCAAACTGTCAACTCCATCCTCCATGTCACATCTAGTCATCTGAGCCATTGTTAATATAGAAACATACTGACTGTTGTCACTGTAAAAGTTGTTACATTCTAGGATTAGTTTCCTATTAGCAAATGAAAACCAGTTAATATATTATTACACCAATCCAAGTAAAAAGTGTCAGGGCCTCGATATTTAACGTTTTATTCTGACATAAACATAAATGTAATCCATTAGTAATGCTGAAACAAAGCTTTTAACCTTCTTCCAAGATGGCGACAGCATTGGTTACTATAGAGTGATGATGCAGCTGCCCAACCTCTTCCCAGAAGATGATTTTTTTTTCAAAAACACTATTGGATTCCAAATTTTTTTAAATAATTTTTTTAATTGTTATTGACGTGAAATGATGAACTCGGGCCCAAGCTTTCTTATATAAGCAGTGTCTGGTTAAATGACTTGAGAGTATAGAGCTGACGTCAATAGTTTGACCCTGGCTCAGTGTGCGCTCATATTTTCCTCAACAACCATTTTCGAAATATATATAAGATGTCATGACAAAAAAAAACCCAAAACTGTTAGCATCCTCCACAGACCTGGCTAACATTAGCATGTGTTAGCTTGGCGCTGTTTGTTATGTTATTAGCCTTTTCAACAGCAAGGTGGCTAATGCTAACTAGCTAACATTTATGGTGCCACTGCTACAGCTCGTGTCGGGACAAAAACTGTGAGCACAAAACCCGAACTTTGGGACTTTCGGTATGCTTAGTAGTAAAATCGCCGTGCCGTTGATCTCCCCTTTGGAGCCCCGCTCCATAACTTTAGCAAGGCTGTGTCTGCACGTTGGTCTTACCTGAGAGGTGGGACAAAGGCTGCTCTCTGACTGTGCTGAGCAGGCTCAGGGTCTCTGTCTGCCTCCCTCACAGCCGCCCTAACAGCCGTTTCTAGGTGATCTGACTTTGGCTAGGTCCACGGACCGAGGCCGGTCGAGTTTAGACAGAGCGGGAGTCGCTAACACAGACAGAGAAGGAGGGTTGGAGAATACATCGGCTGGCCTGAGGCAGCGGAAACACTCAGCCCGTCTGCACCAATCAGACCACCAGCAAAATCTTTTCTCTTCTTCTTCTTCGCCCTCATCCCCCCACTCCGTTTCTTCCTCTGCTTCCCTTTCTTCACTGACTTTGAAGGCTCATTACCGCCACCTACCGGGCTACTGAAAATACGTATTGTTAGCGTTTCTTATTTTATTCAAGCCTCGGATTTTTCTCATGATCAGACATATCGCTTCTTTACGTGTTAACAGTGTTTTTACTTCCTGAGTGACTAAGATCTCATCACTTATTCAAATCCCTTTATTAGTCACACAGTGGAGAAATTTCACAGTTTCTGATGCGATGTGTAGTTTTCAATCATTCAATGTATTGTTGTGTTCATTGGAAGAGACACTGTGAGGTGGTGTTTGTCTCTCAGCAAGAAAATTGTAGGTTCGATTCATGGGGCCCTCACCCACAGTCCCAGAGCTGTGGCAACACACAGAACAAAATGACTAAACACTGATACGAAAGAAGACAGATTTTTACAATACATTCTAAAGGTAGGTTTTGACTGTGTCAAAAATATCTGGAACACTGTGTGAAATGTTAGAAATAAAAAATAAAACTGTGCTAAATCAATTATATCTACAGTACTTAAATGTGTATTTTCATTTAGTCGGGTGCATTAAGAGATGTTTGTCCAACAGGTGGCAGTCTGGAATTACTAATACAGTATGTTTACATGTTTTTTTTATGTTACTAATATATAACAAATCAATCTATAGTATATAAATAAATAATAATGATCCTATTTCCACATTCTGTAACTAAGTCTTTCTTATTTCCTATGACTGGTTCCAAACTGTTTTTCCTGTGAGGCTGGTTCTAAATTTGTTCTCGCTTCCACTTAAAGAATTCAGCTTACAGTCACACATACTGGAAACCGTGTATTCACGAGACAGATCTTTTGAATATACAATTCTTTTTTTTTGTGTGTGTGTCTGCATTTGTCCTCATAGTTTAAACACCACAGGGTGTCAACATTATATAAGATTGATTCACTTTTATAGACTTGCAGCTAAATATTTTATATTTCAGTGCATGTATGTGACCATCACCAGACCTCCCTGGAAGCTAGTTTGTTGATCTTTATTGAGTGAAATGACATTTGTGTGGCAGGGAGAGCAGTGCTACACTTCGGTGAATATGGGGGGCGGGGACAAAAGGACAGACAAGATGCAGAAGGATGGACAGGGGAAAGGAAGCAGGTGATGCTGGTAGGAACTAGTGGAGTGAAGGATGCTGTGCTTTTCCTATCACCTCACTGAGGATTAAGAGAGTCCAGAGGGTTTCTGTGTAGATCTATGGAGAGGTGGGAGTCCAGATAGGTGAAGGTATCCCAAAAGAGGAGCCGAGTCAAAGATGGGGTACGTAGTGATGGAATGCAAGAACAGCTCACCAATTCTTCATGATGTGGCCCAACACGAGCTGGCAAGTGAAACCTCACATGCATGCGGGCATTTCCTAAATATGAGTGAGACCATCACCATGGCCCAGAGTCGGGTCAGGGGCCCAGGCTCCCCAGGCCCGCCACCCTGTGTGTGGGAGCACATGAGGCACCAAATGCCACACAGCACACCGCAGCCCCCAGTGTTCCAGGCGGGTAATGGCGAGCACCACTGAACTGCCAAAGCAAATGCAAGTTGGAGTGGTGCAGGAGCCTGAATGGCCCTCTTCTTGGCTGCTCATGTGACGTCCAACCGAGTAAGGACGTTGCAGAATTTTTTTTTCCTGCAAATCCTCTGCAGCCAACTTCTATGGGCTCGTAGAATGTTTTCCAGCCTCTGCCCCTGCACTCCTCCACTTGTTCATGGTATTTGGCGCGCTTGATCTCATTGGCTTCCTCAGTGTGCTCTTCCCAAGGCACTGTCAGTTCCAGCATGATCAGGTGTTTTTGGGCTTCTGAGGGGATGATCATGTTTGGACAGAGTGAAGTTGTTGTGATGTGCTGTGGGAATGTCAACCGCTTTCCCAGGTCAGCCTGCACCTGCCAATCAGAGGTTGTGTGGAGGCCTGATATTGGTTTTGGCTGAGTCTGGGGTTTTTCTCCAGCTTTGATGAAAGTGACTGTTTTCTTTGGTGTGTGGTGGTGTTTGGTCATGTTAAACGCTCTCGCTAAACTCTCAGAAACTGCCTTAAGCACCTGGTCATGTCGCCACCAATAGCGGTCATCTGCCAGAGCCTTTGGGAAGTCACTGAGGAGATGTTCGAATGAGACTCTTCCAGAGCAAAGTGGGCAGGAGGTTTGCTGGGCTTGGCAAGGCGTTGTAGACTGCCTGCACCAGGAACCAGACACAACAGAAATATGCCTGCATAATATTTGACCAGGTGATCAGGTGTGACTCTGTCACCTCCACTGCCTTCTCCACTCTCAACTTCCTTCCTGTCCTCACTACAATGCCTGCTGCTGACACTTCAGCATCCCTGAAGTCCCTGTACTGGAGACTGTACTAGACTTTGAGCGTCCAAGCCACCATGAAGTCTTCCTTGAGACCACTTAACAGTAGCTGCAAGTTGTTGCTTGTCCCATACAATGCTGCACTGGTGAGGCTGCGTGGAAAGCGCAGCCACTTCCGAAGAAAGCTACTTACCCTATTTTCGAGGGACCCAACTGTTGTTATTGGGACTGTCTACACCAGCAGGGGCCACAGGACTCTGGGCAGTATGGAGTGCTGGTAGATCCAGGCTTTAAATCTACCAGGTAGACCAGACCTTCCAACCTTGTTGAGCCAAATGTCAAGCTGTGGACTTCTGGATGGCAGTGGTATCTATCAAGCTTACATCAAAGATCTTCTCAAAGCTCTTGACCAGCTGCTCTGTAATGGATGAAATGGCTGTTCCTGAAATTAAGAATTGGAATTTGTCAGTCACCTTCCCCTTCTTCAACACCATGGACCTTGACTTTGAGGGCTTAAAACTCATCCTGACCCAGGTGATGAGTTTCTCATGACTTTGTAAGATCCACCTGCACCCTGGGACTGACGTTGTAGTGATGATGAGGTCGTCCATGTAGGCTCTTATCGGTGGCTGTTGTACACCAAACTTGGTCAAGGGCCCTTTGCATTCCGCCTCAGCTGACTTGACCACAGTGTGATGTTTCTAACCCAGAAGTGACCCTCAACCTGAAATTTATTGTAGTAATCCAGGATCAGGTCCTTGATCTTACTAGGAACATGGTGGCGGTGCAGTGCAAGCTTGACCATCTTGTGTAGTATTGATCCATAGGTGTTGGCCAGCCCCTACCACAACACAGCAAGGTTGCCTCTGTTCTCATGAGCTTCTCTTATTAGCTGCAGCCAGGGGATCCAGGGATCCCACGCTTCTGCACCGAGGGGTTGATGTAGCTGGTCTTGAGGAGAAACTCTGTCAGCCTCCGAGAGCCAATGCTGAAAAACACCTTCCCTTCAACACTCGGCAGTGAGATTGTCCGAAACTGGTTGATGTTTCTTGAGATCTCCTCCTTGGGGATCCAAACTCCCTCAGCACACCTCCACTGGTCAGCAGCTCTCCCTCTTCGCCTGATCACCTTCAAGATCTTCCAGAGGTGCCTGAGAAGCTCTGGGCACGGCTTATAGATGAGGTAGGGTACACCACTGGGGCCTGGGGTAGATGTTGATTGAGCTGACTTGATGACCTCTTCAACCTCCTTTAGGCTTGGTTCCTTCTGACTGAACTCTGTTGTTGGGGGAATGGGGTTGATTAGGGCTGAATTGGTGCCCTTGCCCCCACTGGATCACTCAATGTGTCTTGGAGGAAACGATTCACTTCCTTTGTTGAGCTCTCAAGGTACCACCGCACCTGTCCCCAAGCAGTTGTCTTGTAAAGCAAAAGGGGTTGGAAATGAAGGCTGATCACTTCCTGGCTCTCTTTCTACCCCGCCTCCTGTACCACTACACTCTGTGGAGGACCATCAGCTTCTCTTCACTAGTAGACTTCTTGTGCTGTTTCTTGAGGGCACAAAGCTCCTGACGCAGTTGGTGTATTTTGGTGGCCCTGCTGTTCATGGTGTATGAGTGGTCTCGGTATTTCCCTTCTCTGAGGCATAGGTGATGATGATGGTGGTTAGTTTTACGGAGTTGGCTGTCAACCTCACCCTTGGCGGCCTCATGGATGATGTTGGACACATCCTGGTCAAACTGCAGCCACTCACTCCGTCTGCTGGCTGGGGGCCAATTAATCCGCTGCTGTGGAACTACTCTGCCAGTATTGGGAGGCTCTGGTACTTGCAGGGACTGGTCTCGGTGGGTTGCCTCCTGGCTGGGCTCCTCCTGCGTCACACCAGGTACTGTACAAGACCTGTGCGTTGCACCTCACTTCCAGACTTTTCAATCTGTACAAGTAACTTACTTAAAAAGCAGATATTTTCATTTATTAATACATATCCCAAAGCCACAGTGTTATCCAATATGACCCCAACTTTAGTGTGGTCATCATATCTTTGTTTTTGGCCAGTAGAAAGGAAAAAGTAGTTCCAAAGCTGTGGAGGAAATTTGGAGAGTTGAACAAAAAAGGGAAATATTTAAGTAAACAATGTCCGTTGCCATAATTCTATATACAACACACTAAGAAATCGCACTGTGCTACAGATCAGCCTGTACAGATGTGCTACAGGCTACAGAGCCTGCTTAACTACCACAAATGCACAGCTTAAGAAATATAAAAATGATGACATACATAGCTGAAAAGTCACAGTGTGAACTGCTATTTTAAGACTGTTTTCCAATTTAAAATGAACCTGCATTGTTCTGACACCAAATTTTCTCCACAAGGCAATTTTTTTTTGCCATGTGGAAAATGTAACTCGTTCTTTCATATTATTATTATGTTTTATTCATATTATATGCACACTAAAGACATCAATAGCTAGGTTGTTTTTAAATACCTGCCTGATTAGAACCCTTCAGAATAAATGCATAACATCATAAAAAAATTAATTGTCAAAATAAACAAAGTCAACAAATATTTGTGTTTGGTGATTTATAAAGTTTAAAACATTTCAATTTGCTGTGCTCAATTAAATTACTGTACAGTTTTCAGAATATATAAATATATATAATTTCAAGTAAATAAAATCTATCAGTTTTTTTGAAGGCCATTTTAAATATGGGGAAATTATGACTATATTATATTATAAGTTAAACCTAATTTTTGTGCCAGCACAGGTGCTTGAGTAGTTAGCCCATGGCATGGTTTTGCAGCATCTTGGTTCAATTCTAGCCTGGGAACATTGCTGCAGGTCATCCCCTCAGCCTTTCTGCCCCTTACTAATTTACACCCACTAATTTAAACCCACCCACCCACAATTAACACTTTTTAAAACTGCACAGTTAAACCACACGGACATTTGAACAGTTAGTATGGCCATCCATTGAAACTTTCAGTTAACCTATGAGAGAGAGATTTCTTATAACAAGATGAATATCTGATAACCTAACATAACTTCTGACATACATTTTTAAATAAATGGATTTCTATACATTTATTACATATACGTATACGTATTTAATGACATATGCCAGGGTATAGGAACACTTCAAACAGCAAGCTAAATACAGTTCTCCCTCCAGTCCTGACTGACCTTTTGGCTTAGTTATCCACCTGTCAAGCGGAAACAGTCTGCCTCTGCCTTCATCCCTTACAACTGTCCAAGGTTTCTTCACTGTTGAAAAGCCTCACAGAAAGTTACCCTACGTTGCCCTACGTTGCCCTGATTAAAGCCCTTTTTCTTCAGTCTTCCTTCTTTTGCCTGATTCTTGGCCATTTCTTCTTGTTATCAATGCGATTATTTTAAATACATCACATTAATATGCACCAGATTTACAGTCTTTTACTGCAAATGTACGTTATTATGGTTTCCTTCTTCTGCCCACCCCAGCTCCTGTCCAATGGACGGCCATGAACGCCCCCTGCTGCTGATTGGCTGCTGCAGTGTTGTGCTCCTTGGCCAGAGCCACGTTGTTTTGCAGAGCCAGGTTTGTGTATTTTTTCTTAGAGTCAAAATAGTGAACGGACACCGACTGAAGCTTACCAGAAACAGTGTATTGGGGTAGAATTGAGACAGTGAAAGTTTTTTTTCATATTGGGTATAATTGGGTAAATTAATTGGAAGTTGATAAATCGTGTGCAGGTCAAAGTAAAAGGTATTAATTACTATTAAAAAACGACCGAAAGCAGCTCGTTTGTGCCGAAAAATGCCAACTTTAAACAAATAATTTTACAAAAGAAACCTGCTAGACCAATTGACTAATCGCAACACCATCAATACAACTGCAGCTGCTGCAAAAATACTATTGCAATAATATATAACAATATGGCTTTATAATCTTATCCAGAACACATCTGGTTCCTACGTATGGCGAAGTTGTATAATAAGTGTAGTTCCTCCTGCAGTGCTTACATACATATTATGCTGCATAATATGTATGACACAACTGCTTTGTGAAACAGCAAATGAACCATGTTTCAACAAAAAAGATGTGGCGTTCATGGTAATAAAGTAGAGACAAACGTGCGGTATGAGTGTATGTTCCTTTTTTGTGTCTCTACGTGCGTGTGTGTCTGTCCCTCTGTCTTTGCGTGCGTGCGTGCGTGTGTGTCTTTGTGAGTGTGTGTGTATAGCTTTCTTTGTGTTTGTGTGTATGTTTGTCTGTCTCTGTGTGTATCAGTTTCTTTCTCTGTGTGTGCTTGTGTGTGTCTGTGTGTGTGTGTGCTGACTGTCAGCATCTCCCGCTGTGTGGGAGCAGCGTGTCACTGCGCTGGGCGGAGGGATACAATAACCAATGTCATCGTGGTGCTGAGGCTTTTGCAAAGCAAAAATGTCTGCCTAAGGGAAACTCGCAACTGACATATATACAGGAAAAAATCTCAGATACAGCATTTTAAATCCAAATTTTGCTGTTTTGTGGCGCAGCGCAAGAAAGCAAGCCTTCACCAGATCACCCTAGTCGGGATTTTAAACGGATAAAAGGTAAATTATCAGTGGGAGTTTGCCAAAAGCTTTCGGACCAGTGAAAGAAGTTGGGAGTTGAGAAAGACCATCATTGCGTTTTGTACTCTGGAGCAGGGGGGGTGTCAATGTCATTTCCAGGGTTTGTTTGGTTGTCTTACTTATGTTAAACCAGCGTGTAGTTTATGTTAAGTCGTTACATAGGCGCCGTCTTCTCCATACTAATGTCTACACGGAATAAAAGCGCTGCGGCTCGCTAGCTATCTTCAATCCATACGAACCAGTGACTGCGGCTAGCGTTAGCCTGCTAGCTAAGTGACGTTAGGTGCCTCCGCCGATATCAACCATCGTTATGCTTGGAAAGTCTGTCAAACAAACCACTGACATCTACATCGTCAGTGAGTCTTTTAAAGGTCTCCCCGGCAGCACGCCGTGTTATTACGGAGAAACGCTGCATAACGCGATGCTGCAGGTCCTGGCAGGCTGAGCCAGCCGTTCACAGCTCCCTCCAGCCGGGCTCCTATCTCCACAATCAGCGCAGGGTCGAGAAAAACTGTATGTGTGTGCAACAAAATATTTACAATATTTGCAAATATTTTGTGTGTTAGTGTGTGGTAGCACTGTTAATGTCTCTATGTGAGCTAACTTTACAGAGATGGTCTTTATTCTGCATCCATACACAAAAAAAAACAAAAAACAAAAAAACCAACTCCTGGCAGTCATTTCCCCTGCCTCGAGTCCCTGACGTTAAATAAACCAGCAAAGATGTGACCTGATGCACTCTTTCTTCTCCAGGTTTCTAGATCGCCAGGATGAATCCTCAGCAGCGGATTGCCGCTCTTGGAACAGACAAGGAATTAAGTGACCTGCTGGATTTTAGTGCGGTAGGTTGGCTTTTTCAGTTTTATTCAGCTTCTCGGATTTACAGGCTGTGAGGACTTGATAGGCTAAAAGCATGGCTAATTGATGAACATGATTTAGAAGCTGTGTCCTTGATCTAAAAAAAAACCCAAAAAAACAACCACCACAAAACATTACTTGCCGCTTTTAGGAATCATGATAAGTTCTGTCTGCATATTTTCTTCTAAACAGTTAAGTCTCTGAATTGTAGGCATGTGTCCATATTCTTCCTTTCAGATGTTCTCTCCACCTGTAAGTGGAGGTAAAAACAGACCCACCACACTTGGAAGCAGTCAGTTCAGTGCATCAGGTAGGACGCATCCACTAAAACCTTTTTCATTTAATCCCTCTAATATGTATTTTGTCTGTATTTCCACTTGCATGAAAAATGTTTACACACCAATGACAGTTGTTTAGTGACTTCCACCACTGTTTGGGTTTCTGTATTGTCGGAAGGAAAATGGTCTTTCCAGTCTTGCATGAGATTCTTCGGTGTGACGCCTGCATGTGCTGTTCACATCTGGTGCTTGAAACATGAGCTTCCCACCTGGAATTGAAACAGAGAGCTCTAGTGAAGATGTGGAACAAAGTATAATATAGGCCATGGACTTTTGAATGTTTTACTACGCTACGCTTTGCATCTAGGTGAAATACAGTGAATGTCATTCATGTTTACTTTGCTGTTAGATGGACAAATAAGTCACACATCAGGCATTAATTGGCTTCTTTGATCAAAGTGTGTTCTTGTCAGTGCAGTAAGCATTTAGAGAGACAATACAGTATACTCTCAAGATGGGTTCCTGTGAGATGTGTTGGAAGGAAATTTTGATAAAATATTTTGTGAGTGAGATTCTTGTGAACACAATCAGAGCTGGAGCTTGGATTGTGTGATTTAATTGATTCTCAGACATCTTTTCATTCAGTTATTCTGAACGGTTTTTTTTACGTGACAAGAGGCAGTTTGATAATTGCTCAGACCTGCTGACAGCCCACATGCACATGCATGTTAGATTGTTTTTTCTGCAGCTCAATAGTTAGTTTTGGTTACCTATGAGAAAATCTGTTATAAAACAAGTTTGTGGATAATTTGGTCATGATAACAAGAGTTCAGATTCCCTGCTTCTGGATCACTTCCCAGCTGTAAGCGCTACAGGACATTAATCCAAAGTGCATCTATTGTCTGATGTGCTACTAGAGAAAGTCAACAAACAAGCATTATGTTGTCTGAAGGCATGTTTTGTGTGCATCTACAAAGCCTTGTTGTATTCAGTAATCTGTGAAACGAAAGACACACATTTAGTGGAAACAACAGAAAAACGAAGGAAAAACAACAGAGCTGTCACACATTAACTATAGAGTTGTGAGGATTAATGAAAGAATACATAATCATTGAAGTCAGGAGGATGTTGTACGTGTGCACTCTTCAGTAAAACAAATGACAAGCAAACTGGGAACTGAAGTGAGATGTTCATTGTTTGTTATCGTCAATGACACAAAGGTTTTTTTCACACATTAATTTCCATATTTTTTTTTTTTAAGAATATTCTTTTAAATTATCACACACACAGTTTATATTTATAATACAATACAATAAAGCAACACAACTAACTGTAAACTCCAAAATGCCCACAGATTTGAACTCCTTGCTCAATCACTATCATGCACAGGTGCATCATGGAGCTTTAAAAAAAAAAAAAAAAAAGTAACAAAAATGAACGGGATTTCAATCGATTATACAGTTGTATCAAATAAACTGGTAGCTAATATGTTTCAGAGAGCTGGTTGTTCTTTCATCTAAAAAAAATCTAATGATGCACAGTTAAACTTGATTGTTTAGGTTTTGCTGGCTATCTGAACCTTATGC
This sequence comes from Remorina albescens, assembly GCA_034769265.1. NCBI lineage: Eukaryota > Metazoa > Chordata > Actinopteri > Carangiformes > Echeneidae > Remorina > Remorina albescens. The sequence continues at coordinate 4,678,054 of CM068479.1, forward strand.
TGGATTTCTCAAAACCACTTTGCATTGATTTGTATTCTCACTGCACAATAGAATGACCACAAAGAGTCTCAAATACTGGTGTGCGCCATGAGTTACGTTGAGAATATATTGTGCCACATTATTTAACAAAGTAAGATGTGGACATCAAGTGGGCAGCTACGTTTAGGCTGGGCCTTGCACTCGGTGACTTCCAAATAGACCAACATCAGCATGGTGCTTTTTGTTTGGAACAGAAAAGAATTGGAGACTGTAAGGAGAAATGTGTGTCACAACCCGAGCTCATTGTTATTACTGTTAGTTGTCTGGTTACCAGCTTTGTGCTATAGAAACATAACAGTCAAAATTGGGGCTGCTGTTTTGTACCAATTCCAACAAAAACTTTAAACAACTTCCAACATTATTGCCAACAAGATATTAATCCTACTTCCAGTAAATTGGTTTATCTACAAATTCTACTTAGTTTTTGAGTACATTACAATGTTAACTGTTAAACTATTAAATATTCACTGTATCATTCATATAAAATGTTTCTTTTGACTATAAAAAAAAAACAAAATACTTTTTTGACATTCTCAGGTTGTCATCAGCTTTAAGTTAATTTGTATCTGGTTAAGTTTCCGGGCAGCAACCATTATCAGACAATGTCTTGTCACATGATTTCTAGTTTGCATGTGAAATGATTTATAAGACAGTGAATACTGTTTTGTTATGAAGTAAACACTGATGAACAAGATCTATATAGCTTTTTACCATTAGATGTGATCAGTGGGCTGTACTCTTATTCAAAATGAGCAGAAAACAATGCTATTACTGCTATTCAGCTCAAACACAATGACAACTGGAAAAACCTGAGGAAACTGCAGATCTAACATGTACCCCTCTTCCCTCAGATTAGCATTTCAGGTGTATTTTGTATCTGCTTGAATACATTTGGTTTTAAATATGCAACTACTGAGAAGGGGTTTCATTGACACATTTTTTTCTTTCTATTTTATTAATTGGCAAATAATGCTGAGCTCTTTATATAAGAAATAAGAATGTAAAAATGAACTACTCTGCCTTTAAATGTCTCAGGCCTGAAACGTCCTCGTTTCAGCCTGCAGTGGATGCTCTTGTGCCTGCGATCCTCAAGGTAGAGGAAAAAACCATAAGTGATTGTGAACATAAGGCAAGTGAGTGTGCAGAAACAAGTGTGAAAATTGCAGGGAATGAGAGTTTGGATTATTGTATCTCAGCTGGGCATAGCCAGATAATTGAGCTACAGTGGGACCAGTAAGACCATTCAAAAGTGTGCCAGAGAAAGATGGATTGGAAAAAAACAACCTAAAAAGTGGCTTTAGTAGATCCATCATTTCTCTCTTACAACTGTGTTGATGAAGCAAATTTGATGAACCCACTGGCCCTTTAGTGTAGTGGGGTGTAGTGAGTGACTGCTGTTAAACCTGTAGTTTTCATTCAGTGGTAATGTAGTGTATTTGTCAGCAGTGACCATCAGTTAGTGTGTCAGTCCATGCCTTGTTTAAAGCCATTCCAACATATGTCTTGAGTGATTTATATGCAAATAAAGATGTATATGTTGTTACTCTTAGCCAATCCAGCAGTCAGCTGTAATATAATCCCTTTTGTTTGTAAATTTGTGTGTTAGTATGTATGAGAGAGAAGGGGCGAGAGGTTGAGTGAATCCGTAGGCTGGGTGCAGCTCTACAATGAAATCAGCTTTTATCCATTTGAAATAGTAAAATAATGTTGGTTGTTTATGTAGCTGTAGCACAAACATTAGACTCTGGAATAGGATTTTGGTTGAGTATTTAGTCTTTCAATATGGGCTAGAATTGTAGACTGTACACTGGATGTACACCTTGGGACATTTTACCCAAATAAATGTTCTCCTAATGATTTTATGGTTTCCATCACTAGTTAAAAGTCATCTTCATCACCACATGATATTTATTTATTTATTTATTTAAATTATGGATGAAAATAGGAGATGCAGCAGTGTATGCATTAGGAGGTGGCCATCCCATGCCATTGACAGATTTCACCAAATGGTGACCTGTGACAATCAGGATTTCAGAGCAGGTCAGATCCAGCACACATTCTTCCTTATGCTCGAAACATCAAATCCCTTTCTGACCTTGTTTGTTTGTGGAAACTGTTACATCTCAGTTTAGTTTGTAAATCACAGTCTATTTGTATACATGCAGTTGGTGCAATCATTGGTCTTACCATTAAAAATGCTCTATTTCCGTCTCTCTCTGTTTCTCCAACTTAAAGTTCAACAATAAATAAAAACAAACAGCTTCTTAGTCATTTTGGGCAAATTATTACAGACAACCATTTTCATATATTAAAAAGACAAACAATCCAAAAAACAGTATCTCATTATTTGCTAACTTTTTAACTGCTTATGTGATTTAATTTCTTTTTTTTTAATTTGTTTGTTTTCTGGTGTCATGAAGAAGTTCATGATGAAATGACTGATCATGAGCGTTTTTCACATTGGTAGACTGCATTCTGACTGCAGGTAAGAAGTACTGCTGCACCAGATTTTGATGGACATCTATTAAACAAAGCAGAATGAGTCATGCAGTAAATGGTGAAAGCTTGTCTAGGCTGCCTGTCTTTATCTGTCTTATTAATTGGATAGATAAAGCAGTTTTGTTGGTTGTGAAAGAGTTTTCTCCTGCTGTTTTGCTAAGGGCGGTATTTTGCTTAAGTCTCTGAAATCTCTGAAAGTCTTTCTGTTGAATGAGTTTTTATTGAAATAACACCTTGGAAGGATGTAGCTGTTAATGAATGACCCAATATCAGCAGTGAGTTATTATGGCCATACTGTCCTTACTCTGTCAGCTCTCCACATTCTCAACCCAGATTTAATAAAAGAAAAAACAAAACTGTACGGTTAATGTTTATATAATTAGGACCATTTCATTTGGCTTTCATTTTTAAAACCTCAATGGCCACCCTTCTGACTTGTGCAAATCAACTTAAAACATTGTGTTATTTTAACTCAAGTTTTATATTTTGCCAAAAGAGACAGAAAAATAATGTTGAGACAGCTTCATTCATAAGGGTATTAACTTGATGGTCACAGCTTCACAATTATTACGTTTAATATGGATTTTTATGGTGCAGTTATCAACTGTCATTCGTGTCAATATTCAGTTTTTTTTATCAATTTAATATGTGTGAACACAAACCACTTGTAAACCACACAATGTTGTAGTGTAGTTAAACTATTGTATACCTAATTGTGAGTGCATCTCTGGAGAGTGATCACATAGATGTTGTACCAAATTCGATATGTTGGACCCTTTGGCTGGAGCTTTCTCTTGAGGTTTTGCAGATTGAGTTTCCGTCATCCTGAACAACCCTCTGCTCCTCCTTCTTATGACTGAAATAATCCTTCACTAATGATTTCACTCTTTTTTTATTTTTTTTTTATTTTAATTTTTGGTGCATAAAGATTACTCACTTTGTCTGCCATTGTTCCTGTAGCAGAAGTAGCTTCATTAGCAATTAGGCTGTGCATGCACGACGATATAGCCAGTACAAGCACTAACTTTTACTCACTTCATGTCCCTTAAAAAATGAAACAAAACAAAAGAAAAAACTGTGTATTCTGGGGAGTTTTGCTAACAGCCTGTTGTTCCAGTGCAGGTTGCTCAAGAGTAATTTACCATAAATGCCCTCCTTTTTTCTTTGAACACGATCTCTTATATATATATATATATATGTTGTTGTTGCTGTGGTTGTTTTGTTTTTCATCTCGGTATTACTCAACCTCTATGGTTGAATGATTGAGACGTTTTAAGTTGTGGTCAATAGTAAAAACGGTACCCTAAAGGATACAAAGTGTATCTACATTATGGTTTGTGGTGAAATTGCCAAATATATATAAATATATATATATATATATATATATATATATATATATATTTATAAATTTAATTAATATTTTTTCTCATAACAAAGTATTTTTATTTGGTCTGCTTTCAGCCAGTAAAGTAGTAACTTGCTTCACTTGTAAATATATTAGATTGAATTCTCATGCAGTGTTTGAATTGACAAAGACCAAGTGAGGCAGGACAAAATTTCCCGCACAGACTACAAATTTTTCATTCGTGCCTTTGTTAAGCTGAGTCCACCCTTTTCCCTTGGAGTGGACTCAAAAGGTAACACATGAAAATATCTGTCTGGTTGTCTTTAATTTACCACAAACCAGTTGTTTTATTAAAACTGATTAAAACCATCAGATGTTCAACAACATTACATTTCATGTTTTGTGTAAATCTTTTATTCAATGTTACAGAGTGAGTATGGTGTATAATTCAACAGGAGCACACACTACATCCTTCAAAATTACTACTAAGTTGAATATACAAAAGCTGGGCATATTAATATAGGGTTGTTTTTTTTGCAGTTTTAAAAAAAATTTACTGTTACTTTTAGTATTCCGATTAACCAGCTTTAGTTTTAGCTGGCTGTACTAATAAACCAAACTTTTGAACTTGAGCTTCATCTTTGGTGGAGTTATCAGGACCTACCTGCTGTTACTTTGTTACATGGTCTTTTCTGACTAATATACTTGTGTGGAACTACCAAAGCTAAGCTAAAAGAGGCCAAAATTCTCAGTAGAGCTGCAAAGTTTATGATACTTGTCCACCACAGAACACCTTGAAAGTAGTTTGGTGTGAAAATAAACTGATTGATTGCTGATGATTATTGGTAAATGATTCTTGTTGTTTTAAACAGTACAACTCTCCTTTGTGTAGGATTTTGGCCATTTTTGACAGAGCATTCAATAAGAGAGCTACTTTGCCTCTCCTAATTCATTATTTTTACATTATAGCCAGTACATTTTTGGTTTTTTTCTTGGCTTGTGTCAGTGAGTAATCTTATTGTGCTTGTTGTCTGTGAAAGGAGACGAGAGGGTACCCTTGAGCCCTGGCAAGAGATGGTAATCAGACGAGATGACAGCCAGTGGCCCAGAGAGCAAACACTGATCATTGTTTCATTCAGCGTGTGAAAGGCCTCAGTTGGGCAACTAAATGTCACACTGGTGTTGTCACGCTAAGAAAATTTGTACCCATACACTGCTAGTAACACTACTCACCGGCAGTAACTATGAACTATTAGCATGAAAGTGAGGCAAATGAACTATACATTTTTTCCATGAAGTCACTGAAGAAGAGGAAATGAATCTGCTACGTTTTTCAGGATGAGACTCATCTATAACTTTGCTCACTGGAGCATGATTTCTGGTCAGAGATAGACCGCTGACTTTCTGTGAAGTATATGATTAGACTTATGAGAGAAGCTTGTGACTAAGAATTTATTGGCGATGTGACATTTGAAAATAAAATGTATATATATTACACTAAATTACAAAATGTGAAATATTGTCATATCTGAAATTGGCCAGAGTCTTCATTCATGGCACCTCAGAATATCTTTGTAAAAGTGAACAACTGTCTATAAAAATACACTATATTGCCAAAAGTATTCACTCACCTGCCTTGACTTACATATGAATTTGATTGATATCCCATTCTTAATCCATATGGTTTAATATGACGTCGGTCCACCCTTTGCAGCTATAACAGCTATAACAGCTACAACTCTTATGGGAAGGCTTTCCACAAGGTTTAGGAGTGTTTATGGGAATTTTTGACCATTCTTCCAGAAGCACATTTGTGAGGTTACACACTAACGTTGGCCAAGAAGGCCTTCCTATTCCAACAGTCATGTTATAACAGAAAGGGGCCATCCCCAAACTGTTCCCACAAAGTTGGGAGCATGGAATTCTCCAAAATCTCTTGGTATGCCACCATACCATACCACATACCGTATGGTATGTAAGAAAATTTGGACAATGCATAAGCATGCATAAGCTGAATGGTGCCTGGTTAAGTTGATACCTACAAATTTTATGTATAGTTTCTTAATCTTCTCTTTCTGAACTTATATATTTATATTTTTATATTGAATCAGGAGTCTGCATGTTTTGATCTATGTTCTTTCTACAGGCCGCTTTTTTATACTCATCCTACTTCTGCTTTTGCTGATGTTGTGTATTTCAGCTTCTATAATTAAATGCCTGACTTTGCTGTGTGGATGCACCTTTAGTATATATCATTACTTGAATTTTAAGGTTAAAATATCTTTAATATTACAAAGTGTTTTATATTATTTACCTGAGAACAGACAAATCCTTTCAAGGTCATAATTTTTTATATGAAACTTAAAATGAACACAAGATATTGCATTTTACTGAGACAGATGAAAGTACAACAGGGGTAATCAATAACTTGCAGAATGTTGATCCTGTACCTGCTCTGCAATTATGTTTTGTTTGCAGGGACTTTGGCTGTTACTGTAGCACAATATTCTCTCCATAGCAGCAGAGACAATTGAGGCATGAAATATTTTTTACTGACTATATCTCATAAATTAGATTGTAAACATCGGATATTTTTCAGATATATCAGATATATATTTTTCAACATATGCCAGATGGTCTAGCTTAGAGCTTGGTTTGAGTTATTGATTTTATTTGTTCTCCTCTGTTATTCTTTTCTGTTTGACGTTTAAAACACAGTGGTTTCTTTCACAAAAAAAAAAAAAAAAAAAATGTAATTAAGTTTCAGTGCTCAGCTGTTTGGGAGTAGCCTGGCATACATCAATGCCAATTTGAAGCTCCTTATTTTAAGTTGTGGTATATATTTATCTTGACCTCCTATTCATGTGAAGTAAAATAAATGAATTAAAAAAGAATTTCTTTGTCATTATTGAGTCACTATTCATTTTCATTTGCAAATATAAACTACATAGTTGTAAAATCATCCCTATCCTGCCAGCTTGCTAATGTAGCATTATATTGACTATTGAAGCATGTACCTGACATGTTAATCAGCGCTCTAATATAACATAAGCTAATGCAATAAACTGCTGGCCGGACACATGCTTTTTGGTTGCCAATTAGAGTCAATCAAATTACTACACTTATACATTATTTTTGGATGAATCTTTTTTTTTTTTTTTTTTGTAAAATTTGGAAAATTGAGATACATTTTGTTTTGTGTAACCAACAAATTGTTTTCCAATTGATCATCCAATATAAGAATATTAGTACTACTGTAATACAAGAGACACAAATATCTTAGTGAGCCAGTTGTGCACAACTGTGTCACAGTGTATGTCGGAGAGGTGCAGAAAATATAGATGTACAGCAGGTACTTTCAGTTTTCAAAGTATTTCAACTTGCAGACTGAATTGTTTGCCATCGCTGTCTCTGACAGGTATGGATGAGCAGACCAGCCAAGCATCTTGGGCCCCAGGTGGCGAGTCCAGCCCTTCCTATGAGTCCTCACGGGTAAGATGAGTGACACCTTACCACCTCTGAATGACCTTTCTGCTTCACAGAACATCATCACATCTAAACGGTACATTCACAATGTGCAGTTCACAAAGTTGTATGACCTGCGGTAAACATTACAGACTGAAAGGTCTGGTCAATACTGGTTAATATACTGATCATTGGTGGATTTTTCTTTTATCCAGCTGAATTGACATGAAAACAAAAGGTTTCTAAAATATATATAATTGTTGAAATGACCCCAAACTGTAACCTTTCTTCCAGCAAAATGTATCAGGTTAAATTGTAAGTAATTCGGCACACCATGTATTTCCTCTATGAAAGAATATATCCCAACAAGATCATTGATGAGACGTAAAATGTTAAATTTCCCTAAATATATACTGTACATGTATTTTAATATATGATAAGGTATTGTGACATTGAAGGAGTAATATTAATTAATAAGCTATGAATCATTATAATGTTGAAAAAGTGCAGTCAGTACTATAATAAGATTTTTATCCCAATTGTTCATGTTTTAAAATTACATCAGCCATATTTAGCGTAGGAGTACACTACCAGTCAAAGGTTTGGACACATATTCTCATTCAATAAGAAAGTGTGTCCAAACTTTTGACTGGTAGTGTATGTCGACACTTAATACTTATTTTCACTGTTGATTAATTTGAAACACATTGGTTGACCATTAGTTTAGGATTTGAAATGTCAAAAAATCTGATTTAAATGTCATCACAATGTCTCAGACCTCAGGGCAACATCTTCAAATCCCACATTTTTTACAACTTAAAAGATATTTAATTTACAATTATAAAAAAACAGGAAAGTAATAAATCCCCATATTTGACCATCTTGAATCCCAGAATGCAGGATGTTTTTGTTTGAAAAAATTAAAGAAATATCTAAATAGTTACTTTTCCATGGATCAAATGATTGTCATTCTTGTAGTTGGTATGACCTCTGCACAGAAGTTATGTGTTCTCCCATGTTTCTCTATTTGCCAGCAGGATTACATAGTACTGAACTGTTTCGTCCTAGAGTTGGTAGAGGGATAGGGCTATGAACATGGAAGAACCCATTAATTTTCAGGCCAGATTCTGATCATTTCTAGTAATGTATTTACTTACTTACTTAGCAGTTACTACGTGATTGAATGCTGGGAGGCATGACTCCTGCCTCTGCTCTGAAGCACCGAGGGGCCAATTGAACCCAAATGAACCAGCTCTTCCACAGCCACATTTTCAAAAACTAAAATGCTTTGCTAGATTTGCCCAAATTTAAACAGCTTCTATACTGCTAAACCAAAGACTGATGAGGCTGCTTTGAAGCAAAAAAATTAATGTTACTTTGCACAGTGCAAGGAAGCTCTGTCTTCTGTATCTCAGCAAATTAAAAAGTCAGACTGTACTAAGACATTTTTCTTATGATCACAGACCTGCACAAGAAGAAAATGAGAATTTCATCTGGAATGTCATTAGTTCCCTTGAAGCAGTGGAAAGGGTTGATATTGACTGGTTCTGTGTGATATTCACTTTTATCACTATAGTTATATTATATTTCTTTTTTTTTTTTTTCAAGGAGAAGTCATCCTTAAAATAATTTTCCAGTATGATGACTTGTATATTAATAACATGATAAGTAGTAAAACTGTGTGTTCAAACTGTACCTCTATTGTTCGGTTGAAGTGAGAACATCTCACTGCTTGTGTGAACAAGTGTGAACAGCTCTTCCTCTGTTTGTTTGTCCCTGACACATTGGTTGTTCTAGATGCCCTGTATGAATTTCATTTAATGTCAATCTCCTGTCACTTTCTATTAGAATTCATTTAAATGTCAGAGCCACTCAGCCTGCGTTACCTTGTTTATTTCTCTGTGCCCTTCCCGAATGAACATCTACAGCCGATGGTAACACAGGCAGCTTGATTTGAATTATAAGACAGAGACGCTTGAGATATCTTTGCTCCAGGTGCATATAAATGAGTGTTTCTGACATTGCAAAGCACAGCATCAGCCAGCAGATAGCTGTTTGCACTTCCATAAGGCGTACAGACATTCTCCATACTCACACACAGCTGTATACACACCTTATATTGATGCAGACCTGATTTATATAGCCTGTAGAATATTATACTCTATTTACTCTGCCTCCAGAAGAGAGTGACATTTGTTATGAACCTCAGTAGTCTATAAAAATATATCACATAATTTCTTTTTTTTTTCAATAGAAAATGCTCTTTTGAACTGTTTTATAATTCATGTCATAATTATGGCTGAACTGTACAGAACTTAACCATATGTGTTGTGACAAAATGAGAAAAGTAATCAATTCTAGTTATGGATGCTATTCATTTATTGATGATCCTTAAGTCTATCATTAAGAATCAGTTGCATTAAAATAAAATGAAAAAAATCAAGTGAAGCACAGCTGATAAAAATTACATTCAATGTAGCTTCATGGCATATTACCAATGTCACAAGTGAACTGTGTCATCATTTTTATGAAACGAAATGGATAAATAAAAAAATCATGACTGTCTGTATGGTCCAATCCAATTGGTAATAATAGCCCTTACAGGGCTATTGTTACCAGTGTCTTATTGTCACTGTCAAGAGTGTTTAAATACAGTAATCCCTCGACTATCGCGGGTGTTACGTTCCAGAACCCCCCGCGATAGGTGAAAATCCACGAAGTAGAAACAGGATTGGCTAAAGTGATTCCTCAGGGTATTGTAATGTATATTAAAATTGTTATATGTTAAAGCTTTTATAAAGCCTCCACGCACTCTTATAAGCCTTTTCTTAAACACAAATAAAGATGCTGAGCAATGTAGCGGATGTGTGCGTAGGAAGCAAACTGAGCGGCGTGGGATGATGAAAGCTAGGATGCTGGGAACTGAGGCTGCAGTCACAAAGCCAATCAGATCCCAGGATACTGAACAGCATGCTCTCATTGGTCGTGTCTCCTCTATCGGCCAATAGTGTGGCATGTACGAAATCATCTGCAGCGTTGCCAAGTCCGCGTTTTTTCCTCCAAATTGGGCTACTTTGTAAGTGTTGCCGCGGGTAACAAATTTTGTCCGCGGGTTAGGCTTGACGTATTGCATACAGATGATGAATAAGGATTCATATTTTGAATGACTAATGTTTATACCCAAATCCTGTCAAACTAACTCCGTGCCAGATCAGCATATAAACTACCCACATATGTCACATGCCCCACAGACACACAAATATGCCAATGCTTTGTGACTCCAACGCAGCACATAACCAATCACATCATCAGCACCACTCACGCCCAGTGCCTGTCGCCTGCCTTTGAAGTAGCTAAATTGCTAGCTAGCACCGAAGGCAAGAAGAAAATGACGCCCGGTAAGTGGGCAAAATATGGGAGGAAATATACAAAAGAATGGATAGAACGTGTAGCTGGGGATGATAACAAAGCTTTTTGTCGATACTGGAAATGTGAGATTCGTGCGCACCACAGCAAAACGCAAAAACATAAAAAATGCTGCTCCCTTCTCTAGCTGTCAGATGCGCAAATTGTTTGACAGTGGCATAACTACAGTGAAAGTTGAGCGCTCTGTTAAGGTTGCTGAGCTTAAATTATTAGTACACATTGCTTGCCATTCAAGCATTTTGACTGTGGTCACACACATAGGCTATATATTGTAAGTAAATTATTAAAATGTTCTAAATTAACAGGATACGGTGTTCAAGTTGAAATAGGGTATAACAGTAAATACATAGCCTATTACATATGTATTTGCTGAAAGTTTATGACTAAAACATTGTGAATGTCTGAGCTGATGTAAGGTATCCCATATTATATTTTAAGTTCTGATATACTGTAAATTACATAGGTGAAAGAACTGTGAAATTGCCTTTAATGTTTATGGTGTTATTTTATAGACATCATAGTGCATTTTGCAATTATAGCAATGCTGTTGGACTTTAAAATCAACATATATGGATTTTTATGGGCATATTTTGAGTTCTGGTATTGGGCTGATTTTTTGGGCACTTTTTATACCCGGTTGGGCTGGTTTTGAGTTGCTGTTTGGCTGCTTTTGTCTCACAGACCTGGCAACCCTGATCATCTGGGAAGACTAAGCCAAATTTCGATCGACCGCAGAAACCCGCGATGTACTGAGGGAACGCCGATATTAATTTACATTAAATATTTTCAAAAATCCACGATGCACTGAGACAGCGAAAGGTGATTCGCGATATAGCGAGGGATGACTGTATCCCAAACCCTATAGAACAGTTAAAAAAATAAAACTAATCCATAAGTGTGGCTAAACTTTCCCTTTTCTTCCTTTTGGTTCCATCCTTTTAAAATCATAGCATTTTCACTTTCTTTACCTTTTCAAATCACAACTCCACTTTCCCCACTCTTTTCTCCAACTCTTATTTTTTCTCCTTTCTGTGACTGAAGTTCTCTTACTAACTCAACTCACAGTCGTTGGCTGAGTAGCATCATGTGAGCAGTGCCGTAAATGTTAGGAAAGCTGAGCTGGTTACAAAAGAAATGCTCAGTAAATGTATAATAATTCTCAATAATTTATAGGTTGTACGTCAGGATCCTGATAGGATGGCATTTGGTCCAGACTGTGATACACCTATAAGTTACCTCTAAACCAGAACTAATTTATTGCCAGCCACAATAGTGGAGGTGTTTTTGTTTTCACTTTGTGAGTTTGAGTGGGTATGTGTCATCATGGCAGTAACGTGGTCCTGGAGACACTTACTATACTACCACACATTCTTGTCTGGCTGTGCAACAACCAGAAGCGCTAACAAACCAAGTGTCCAACTGTGACCAAGGGCCATGATAATGACTTCACTCAGTTTAAATACCTGAAACATCTTCAGGTATCTACAAACAAATCCAGATTCCCTTGATTTAACTTTTCCTGGATTTGTTTCTGTGTGTTTGTAGATATTTTTCTTGAGATTAGTGAGATTAGTTTACTTTTCTTTTTTTAAAAGCAGGGTTAACATCAGTAACGAGTTTTCTGAAGAAAATCCTTGTATATAGAAATAACATGTTTCTAGGGATGACTAGTTTCAGGTCATTCCTTTGTTAAACATGAATTTGAAATTTGATGGTAAATGTGGGCTGTTTTTTTTCTTTTTTAAAATATCCTCATATGTGCTGAATGCATAGTGTCTGTTGAAGGCTCTTGGAAGAAATCCTCAGTGCTTCATCTTTCAGTCAGTTACAGAGGGAATTCAGCCTCGTCCCTGAGCTTGTTTGAGCTGTTGTGCTATGAGTGTGTGATCAGTCGAATGTGAACACTCTTGAGCCCTGCCATGCTGACCTTGGCTCCCGGCCAGCCGCTGCATCCTGGGCAGCTGTGGCTGTAGGCTGGTGGTCTGACAGTCAGGGCTATGCCCACTGCCACTGCACAACAGCCCCCACTTCCCCAGCGCCCTGCCCCAACTTGATACTTGACCCCTCACACATCCATCATGACCATATCATCAGTTCCCATACAGCCACATGTTCACCTGGGATGCAGCACAGAGTTTAGAAGAGATGACTTTTTAAACACCGTTGTGAGTGATTTGGGGACAAGGTGTGAGCTCAGGTCTGCTTGCTGCCACAGTGATCTGACAGTTATTTAGCCAGTAGTGCTAATGTACCCCTCTGGCAGTGATGACAGCATGTGTTAGTGTCTTGGATAGATGTAGGCCACAAGTGTTTGGGAATGATTAAGGATCTGTGATTGATGATCTAATGATTCCAATGGAGCGAAGACTGTGTGTTTGGTTTGACACGCAAACACAGACGGTTAGTCTAGATTGACGCCTACTTATTTTTCCAGCTCTGCTAACCTACCCCACTAGCCTTTCCCTCCCTCAATGTGATAGTTGAAACCATCACAGAATGGTTGTTGTGTTTGTTACAAGTTGGTACTTTTTATGATTTATTTTAAAGAAAATTTGTTGACATTTTGGGAAATATCTAAATCTTTGTCTGGCAAAAACTTGCATGATAAGATCAGTACCACTCATTTCTGTCCATAATTAGGTTACATGAATAAGACTAAAAACAGAAGGAAACAGCTAGCTCTCGATTTAACACATTTCAATTTGTTTGTTTGAACCATACACAATTTTAAGTGTGAAAATTATAGTTGTAATTTAGCAGATTTTGTGTACTAGTATTTCTTTTACCACTTTTTGTAAAGATTAAACTGAGCTTCAGGTGTAGTTGTAGTTGTTTCTTTTTCTTCTTATTAGACAGAACTACAGTTTCTCCCTGCTTCCACACTTCATGCTAAGCGAAGCCAACATTCTTTTTTAAAGAATAATAGGAGAGGATGTCAAACCTCTCATCTAACCACTGCCAGAAAAGCAATTAAATGTATTTCCCAGCATGTTAAGCCAGTTCAATTTGAAGCATCCTTCTTGTTTTGTCCTAGATGAGAGCAAATGCTTTTTGCTTCTTTGGGTTAACTGTGTATGCGTAAATGTGTATGTGTATGTGTGTGTTTGTTTGAGTTTTTCACAGGGCTGTTGTTGTTATTGAGTTTGTTGATGGTGTGATTAACAGGGTGTGCGACCTGGCAGAAGCACAATAGAAAATCTCTTAAGATTTCCTCGACACAGCAGAGCACTCCACTGCCTTTGATATTACTCCATCACCATCCGCTCAAAAAAAAAAGATGGATAATAAGATTTACTTTTTTATATTTTTTTTTACTCTATGTCGAATGCAAAGGGTATGAGTAGGTGAAAATAACTCTATAGAAATGCAAGCCTACTGCTGTCTGGTCCCTCTGGTGGGAGTTAATGTAGTTTGGGAAGATGTGTTTGACTGGAGCACAGGCAGATTTTCACAGGGTTTGGGATTAGCACTGTAACGGAATATCTTTTATTACATGAGACCCCGAGTTTTCAAAAACCATACTGTGACCGATATTTAGACCTAAGCTCCAGAAGCTGATAACCGTCATGAAAAGGCACTGTTAAGCTGCAGGAGTAAAAGGCAATTTTTTTAAGCTGCAGGTACCTGGGAATGACATAGGATTGTATCTCTCTGTTTCTTCCAGTTGTATTAAACAACATTTCCCAATACTACTTGGTTGAAGTGGTGAATAAACCAGTTATCATCTAGATGAAGTAGTAAAATCAGAAAGAAAACTTTAAAATAAATATTTAAGCGTTAGATATTTAATTGATATACATATACTATACAAATATAGAAATTTGACAGATTATTGTCTCTGTTGCTTTGATTTTTGGGGGGAATTATGCACAAGAAAGCTGACAGCTCAATGGCATAACCAACCAGTTGTGCTCTCCTCTTACTAATTAGTGGAATGCCATAGCACTCCATTTATGAAGTTGCCCTATAATGTGCTTAATATTCTGATCTCTTCCCCCAGGGTTTTGCAGACAGCCCTCATTACGGTGATCATTTGAGTGACAGTCGATTAGTGCCCCATGAAGGATTGTCTCCAACACCTTTTATGAACTCGAACATAATGGGTAAGTAAATGATTGTCTTCAACTCACCCGTCACATGCCCTTTGGTAGACATCCTGTAAAATAAATGGCCTGATTGCGTTTAAGGCACAGTGTGCATCTGAAGGTATCACTACTGAAAGGCTTGCCAGGCTACAGGGCTATTTTTTCCCATCTCCTGCTGTCTTTATTTCTTCCTCTTTATCCCCCTCTTCCTCCTCCTGTGATGACCCTCCCCCAGGCTAGAGGTCACGCCATCAGTATAGCTTTCCATCATAAGAAGCTGTCTCCTAAACATCAGAACTGCCCTCAGCAACTTCCATTGGCAGCAGGGCTTTGTGTATTTTTGTTGTGAGGTTAACCAGACAGTTGTACATCAGACATTTTAAATTAAATGTGGATAATTGACTTACTTTTTCTTTTCTTTCCCTTTGTCATATACTGAACTTCATTGTGTGACTGGCTTGCTGATATAAATACAAAGATTTGTGATCTGCATTTTATATTTAACTATCAGAATGTTAATTCCTTTTTTTTTTGTGGTGCTTCTTAGATCAGCGATTCAGTTACCCTTTATCAACACCACCTGTCAAATATGTTTCAATATGTTTAAATTGTTTGAAATTCAACATTAGTAATCTTAAGTCATATTTAGATTGTATTCTTTTGCAATCTCTACCACATCCAAGTAACAGAAGCTGAATGTATCAGCTCTTACTGAAGCATTTTAAATATTTTTGACTCCTGTGTTTGCTGAAAAGGTTTTACTGCAGTGTTCAGGTGTAATTGAAACAGATCTGTTTTGTATCAGCCTGTCAGTTTAAAATGAAAAAATCATCCTCACACCAACCATTTTTATGCTGGCGGGATGAAGTTTTTTGGCTGTACATCCATGTTTATCTGTCCATATGTATGTCTATCCCATCTGCATGAACGCACTGTCTCAGAATTCCCTTCAAAGACTTTCTTCTAATTTAATGTAAACATCCACTTTGGCTCAAGGATGAACTGATCATATTTTTTACTGTCAAAGGCCATTGTGATCTCACAAACCCATTTTTGGCCATAATGCAAATTCTTATACAAATTAACAGATAAGTATATAGCCTCCCTCCTCAACAAAAATATGTGGATATATGTGTTTATACCAATTCATAAACTCTACTTTTCTTTTCTTTTCTTTTTTTTTTTTTTTTTTTTGCCCAATCTCTTTAATTAAACAGCAAAGAGAAACAACATGTTCCCAATACTGAAAATACACTTCAATCATTTTAAAAATGTAAATAAATATTGTACAAATACACAAAGAAAGAAAATAAAAAAATTAATAAAATTACAAAAAAAAAAATCAAACCCCACAAAAACTGAACAACACACACACACACACACACAGACATCAAAATGTTCAGCATGATTACTACATTAAGAAGAAAAACTATATAGAATATATTATTAAGTCCAGCAGCAGCTACACATTCAATTGGGAAATACCTGGAACTCTGAAATAGAAATAGAGGGATGCCATTTGTGGAAAAATCAGTACATCCTCTCAGAATATATTTAATTTTCTCATGTTTTAAAAAGAACTTTGTGTCCTTAAGCCATAGTGAAATAGATGGACACATGGATTTCCAGTGCAGCAGTAGACAATGTCTTGCCAGTGACAACAGCAATAATATCGTTTTGTACAGAGTTTCGAGCAGCAGAGGTATCAGGAGTACCAATTTGACAAATTTGCAAATATACCAGATTCAGTGGACATAATAGTAAAAACTTAATAATGTATTTTGATAATAATCAGAAAACATGCAACTGCAGAGTCTCATTACTTACTTACAATAGGTTCCTCCACTATAACATCTAATAGCTGTATGTTATCCAGCTCCTTGGCATAACATCATTGTGATGTGTAACCACTCGACAGTTTTATGGCTATCCACAACTCAGCTTACTATGTAATGGTCCTGGAGACTGGTTTCCAAGCAAACCGATTAGTTCACAAATTAGTGCTACTGAATTGAAACTAAATGTTATCATTCCTGTAATTGATCACTAACTGTTTAACATACATTACGCATCTCTCCACACTTGAACTACGTCAGTAATTACACTCATGAGCTGCCCATAATGGATGTGATCTGATGCAGTGATTTTGAACTGGAATAGTTGTGTTTATCTCATGTCGGAAATTAAAGTTGAATCTTGCTTCACTGAAATGTTTTTTTATAGCCATAATTTAGATTTATAAGGTCTTCTGGAATTTTGAACACCACGGTTAAGTCTTGTCTTGAGGGTTATTCCTCATCAATAAACAACCATGCAACCACGAAATAGACAGTTAGACTTGTTGGTATATAGCTTTATCTACTTCAATTTCTTTTGAATTAAAAGTAGACAGTAAATCTTTAACATTTTTTCATGAGGTTTTCAAGTCAAATAGAATCTCAACATGTAGAGTATTTTCTGAACTTCTGAGCTGGCCATCAGCACTTAAGACATGCAAGGCTGATCAGAGCTTTGTCTCCCTGTAGCCTACCACCACTAATTCAGCATGCTGATTTGGCCAAACTGCTTTTGTGAGGTCCACCTAGAATAAATAAGTGAGTTGTCAGAAAAACGGAGTTTCAGACACTATGGACAATAAATGGCTACAGACATTCTGAAATGACCCAGAGGTGGCCAGACAGCTTGGTGTGTCAGAGCCTTTCCTGTCTGTTGTTCATTGTGCTGTTTTTGAAAGTGTCCAATTTGTAACCCTAATGTCATACTTTCCATATTTATATGAATGTCAAGTCTAGTTTATCAGCGCAGTTGATCTAAACCATGCTTTGTATTCCACAGTGCAATAATTTGAAATTTCCTTTGGGAAAATAATTGACCAAAATATTTTTCTTTTGCTATAACAAAGAATACCAGTCTTCATTGTAGTGACGTAATTTCTCTCCTCTTGGCCAATAATTGAGCAGTCACATTGCTGCTTGGCCAAAGGCTTCACAATTTAATTTATTTTATTTAAAGAGCTCAAAATTTTTCCATACAAAGAAGAATGTCAGTCTGGAGTAAAAAGATCATTCCCTCCTGTTTGAAAACAGACCACTCCTCTGCACAAACCATAGTGCAAGTCTTATCATCTTTGACCTCTGTGGAATATGTTGCTTCTGTCTCATGTAGCCACCAAATGTCAAAATAACAGTAATAATGCAGATCAAAGAAACCAAAGGCAAATAATAACCGACTGTGTATTCCACTGTGCTCTGATCTGGTTGAAATTGGTACTGTGTATTGGAAAGAAATCATAGATATTATATCAAAAGCTATAGATTTAAAAAGTCATCTCTTTATATTCCCAGTGACCTCTGTACTGATAAGGTATTTCACATGCTATACTGTCAACGTTTTAAATGTACTTAAATTGCCAGGACTTGCAGTGAACAGGAATTTCTTTTATGCAGTAAGATAAGGAAAATCATTGATCACATTAACTTGTGTGAATTTTCAATGCAAACGTTGTAAAATCCATTTTGATAAGAAAATACCAGCTAGAGATTCTGTCAAGTTGAATAAGCCAGAGAGAGGTGAACTCGTATAGTATTAGTCATTGTGTCATTAATTATCTATCGAGGCTTGTGCCTAAGTATTTGGTAAATGACATTTCGTGTGAATTGAATATTGTTTTATATAATAAAAATTAAAGTGATTGAAAGACTTTTGTTGTGTAAAGGTAAAGCTACTTCACCGAAACCAGGTTTTTAACCAAAGGTTTTCAAACAGATCTATGATAGACCTCTGAAAGGCATGGTCCCAGTCTTACAGGAGAAGTGTGTGGGGGTTTGAAGCTGAAGAATGGGGGTTTTGGCTGAATGCCGGGGAGCCCCTGACTGCTTAACATTGAGTCTGTTCTCTCTGGGGACTGGCTCCCATGGATCAACTGATCTTCATTTGCAACTTCGTCCCACCCTCCAGTACTACAATCCTTTTACTAACCTGCATGTTATCCACTGCATGCTACCTGATAGGTGGCAGCCACACTGTTGATGCTAGTGTGCAGACTTTTCAGTCTTAGTCATGTGAGTCCCTCTGACTGAACCGGTCACATGCGATGAAAGAGGCTACACTCAGATAGTCTGCTGACATATCATTCATCTGCTTTCTATGGCCTGACAGACAATATTGATAGTATTGATTGTTACACACATATACTAAAGAATAATAAATTGTAACAAGAAAAAATTATTTGACTGTATGATAGATGGCTCATGCATTCCAGAGCACATAAGCATCTCTGCTTCAGTCTAGATACAAAAACAATGTGGAACTGGTTACGGGTGGGAATCAAATTAACTCATGATATGATACTATCATGATATGTTCCCTATGATGAAGATGGACACAGTGAAGCTGGGATACCTGACTAGACAATCATCTATGACACATCACAATATATGTGGAAATGAAAATGACAAGTACTCTGAAAAAGGCAAAAACAGTCTTAGCTTACTGTCACACACCCACACACACTGACTGCAGCTTGTCAATGTCCACATTTACTCCAACCAGCCTTGAACTGCCAGAAAGCAGAACAGCTCTGGAATCCAAGTGTTAGAAATTAATCAATTAAAATTGAATATTTCTATATAAAAAAAATTATTAAAACATTTTGTGCTTAAGAAACACAACAAATTTGTTTTATGTGTAACTAGAAACATTTCTATCACACATCAGTATTCAGACTTGTATACTGTAGTCCCTGTCACTTCCCAACTTCATTTCAGATAAAAAAAAATTTCCCAGTGTGTGTGTGTCTGTTTTTACATCGAGTATCATTAGCAGCAGACTTCTGGCTGGACACTCTTTGTCATGTCCTTGGGTGACCTAAGTGTCATTGTGAAAAATTTGTGTTCCACTTTTCTGCTTAGGTAAAGCAAAGACATATGCACCTACAGAGCAGCTGGCTCACACTGGACTGCTGTACAGTATGACTCACGACTGTTACGTTTATATGGCACCTGGAGAGGTTGTACCAACATTTGGTAATATGGGTGAATTTGTGACTAAAAACAATATATAAGTAAAAGTGTTTAATCCTCAGCCCATTCTGAGTTCACATTTATCCTTTTAAAGTTACATAGAAATTTGATTGTAACTGAACAGCTGATGAAATAAGTAGGAATCACTGAACCTAATTTCCCTCTCTGCTTGTAATAACCCTTGAAGTCCTCTGCAAATATTCTAATGAAGAGTTGGCTCTCATTCAGTTCTACTGATTGTTTAGCCAGAGTGATAGCCAACAGTTCATAGCCTTGACAAGGGATGGTTAGATCTAATTACCTGCTGGGATTTTGTCTTGTGGTGTCGGCTCATTGAAGAGAAATCAGTGGGGGCTGTTGATTTCAAACAATCTGGGCAATTACCACAGGCGATGGGCTACAACTGAAGGAGTTGCGCTCTACTCCCTTATTTCACGCTGTCTAGGTAATGTGGGTGGGTGTATGTGTGTGTGTGTGTGTATGTGTATGTATGATGATTAGTGTTTGCTTTTTTGTCATTACCTACTTAATGAACTGATATTGTTTTCTTTTATGTGTAAAAAGCCTTTTGATTCTCAGCCCTTTGCTCAGAGAATGCTTTAGTTAGTTACTGTGCTAATTAGTAGGGTTTATGTTTCTTACAGCTGTCAGTGGTCACAGTTTGTATGGCTTTATTGGAATAAATAGAAAATAGGGCAAATGTCTTGAAAGTCTATCAAAACAAATCAATGTATTCACTTCTATTTGTCAGACTGGTACAAAGATAGGACCCAAACACACGACAGAGACTCAATAACAGTTCCAACAAAGTCTTTATTTTCACAGGCAGAGGCAAAGATGAGGATCAGGCAGTTCACGAGGTCAGACAAGCAAAGTTCAAAACCAGGCAATCCAAAAAACCAGAGCGAAGGCACAGATGGGGGCAAGGCAATGTCAAGGTAAAGACACAGTTCAACTCCTGTATCAGAATCGTCACAGGCAGAGGTACCGACAGGGAACAGGTAAACTCCAAATGGTCCAAGAAAACAGGCAGGGTCACACAAAATGAACACTAGGAAAACACACACTGGAAATGCCAGTAAGTCACACTGAACTGTCAACTGAAGACTCAGGATTTATATGGCCAAGCACAGGAGGATATGAGACACGGGTGTAACACATTAGAGTGGGGACAGGTGACTAAACGAGCAGGGCGATGGGAAAGCAGGAAGTAAATTGACCAGACATGAAACAAGAAGAAAACCTACCAAAATAAAACAGGAAGTGATAGGACAAACATGAACATAAACTATACTCTAGGTCCGAGTCTAGGGACAGACGTCACACTATTATCCATCCCTCCCTGCATAAATCTGAAGACTATTCATCGTCATATTAAGGATAAATTATGATATGAGGTTTGATTAGAATAAAATTCCCAAAATTATTTCAGTAGCTTTAAAGCCAAGAGATATAATCAACCCTTTCTTTTTGGGCCATTTTAAAACAAAGTTGGGTTTTACATTGGCTCTCACTGTATAACTGTAGTGATGACTGTACTTTACGTCAGATCTTTCAAGCCATGTACCTTAAGATGTAACATATCAACTGCTGAGTTGTAACTTTGCACTCACGTTTCTCTGGTGTGCTTTGTGCATATTAGTCATACAGCTTTAGTCCTGCATAACAGCTAATCAGCTTAATGCCTCCATTAACACACGCAGAAAGCCACATGCATCCCGCTCACAGCCCTTTAACATATACATGACCTTAATGTGACTGCCTGAGTGTCAGTGAGCAGTTGTGCAACTGTCCTGTTGTTTCTCTGTATTACAAACTTAAATGACCCCACATACTAGTCAAATGATTGGAGTTAATTATTCAAACTGCAGTAGAAAAATGCCAGGACACTGGTGTTTTGAATAACACATGAAATATTAAATATATCTCAGAGTATTTCTATTAAAATGTTTTGTTCTGTTAATCTTTTTGTTCACAGGACCAACAACTATAACAAAGAATCAAGAATCAACCAAGCTACTGAATGTTTTGGAGATTTATAAGAACTTAATTGACAAATGATTGATTAATTTCTACTTGTGATAGTTTGAAGATCAGACAGTGTTAATGCCTAATTTTGCTTTGGAAATGCAACAGTAACATATTTCTACATGAATCCAGTGACAAATGTATTTGCATTGTTTTCAGTGGTAAATCACTGGGGCATTACAGCTTGATATCCCAAGAGCCTCAGCGATCTCGCTATTCAAATAATCTTTTACCTTGTTTTTCTAAAATAATTTGTTTGCACAGTAAGATTTTTTGGGGTGGAAATCGCCCCAAGTTACCACAATAGAAAATAACAACCAGGACCAAACTATGCAGTAATATGATTTTCATCATGCAGCATCTTTGCATTAAAGTCTTTTTGGTTGATGTGGAGTAACAAGTAATGAGTGCCAATGATTAAGATTTGCATCAGGTCAGTGTACCAGTAAGGGATTGACAGAGTTCTAACATCATAAGATAAAAACGAGACATTGCACAACCGTTCTATATTGTATATTGCTTTGGGGGAATTCATATCTTCCAGTATTTTTCTTTTTCATTTCTAATTGCTCCTGAAGGCTTTTTGCGTAATGTCAAATCCCCTGTCACACTGGCATCCCCAGTGTGTCTTTACAGGGGCAGGTGTCATGTGCTAATGCTTTGTCCCATGGGAGACCCTCCTCAGACCCAGGTTGCAATTGCGGCCGATTGCTGTTCAGGTGTGCAATCAGTTTCCACTGCAGTGTGGGTCACAGGTGCTGCCATTGCTGCTCCCTCTACCCACACTCATTCTTTAACACACACACACACACACACACATACAACATATTGCTAGCTTTCATATTATGAGCTGGATACAGTATTACACTTGTTTGCAGGAATTAATGTATCAATCATTATACTTGCAAAATATACATATAGCCACCTTATAGATGACAAGAGCAATAGAAAAGAGAAGACAAGGAGATGTGGTGCAGTACAGTTTAGTGGATGTAGCGAGTCATTATGCAGAGCTGCAGGGTGTGCTTATCTATTACTGCGGTCAGTGGAGCATGAAGAGCCGAAGATGAGCTGAAAGGGCGCAAATCCCTTTTCTCCTTCCCCATGCCGCCCATATCTCCTCACTCATTCCACCAATCCCCGCCCTCATGCTTCCCTCAGTCCATCTTGGCTTTGCCTGGCCCCCTCTTCGTCTTCTTTAGGCCCTGGCCCCCAGCATGGGACTGGTGAGGCTGCCCAGCTGCAGAGGATCAGCTGTAGTCTTAGTAGGCCTGAAGGGCTGTAACTCCAAATAGGAAGAAGAGCTTGGCTTTGGCCAAAATACAATGACACAAGTCTGTAAGAAGCAGCTGCAGGGATCAGAGCTCCACAACTTTATTTACACTTGTCACTGATCAGTGGAAACTTATCGTTATGTAGCTTGTTTGAGTCATTGTGAGTGAATGCTTGAGAAGTTGAGTTTGCAAGCCAGAGGAGAAGAAATTTATTGAGTTATATTATAGGACATATCCTGAGGACATACTGTAACTGTTATATACTAATGTCTTAAAGACATTTAAGGATTTTATACGCTTGTTTGCAGATGTTGCCACAACAGATTTCTGCTGAATATTAGTTAAACTTTTCATCAAACAAATTTTGCATGCTCTTGTATGTTCCACATTTTTTCTTTTTTTCATCTCTCTTTCTATATGGCTTTCTATCTCTTCCCCTCCCCCCGATCTCTCATTTCTTTCTCGCCTCATGCTGCCTTCAGCAGATGCCAAGAACAATGTTAGAGATCATTTAGTACAGGGGCAATAGTGAAAAGGAAATGATTAATTCAGGAGAATCTCCTTTTGTGGGAAAATTTATTATTTGTGGCTTTAGTGCTTGTCATTCCTTGTATATTGTTTACATTTATCCTTGATGCAATGTTGGCATGTACATATATACATATTAAATGAAATGAAATTTCTGGAACATAAACTTTGAACCTAAAGGAGAAGTAAATGAAAAGAGCAATTATCCTTTAAAGAAGAAGACGTCTTACTGGAGAATTGATGCAAAACAAGACTTAAGTGACTTCCACGTTTACATGGAGATGAGAGATGGCTGCATTACTACTAAGCATAGGGCATGCATTAAAAATGCAGTAGTCTGCTTTTATGAATCGCAAAGGGGACAACTTCAGGGCCGAAATGGGTAAAATCTCCCCCAGTGGAAATAATGTTTGAAACCAGGTTTGGACACAGATATGTCATTTTAGTGGACCTTGCTTCCTTTCTTTCTTTTTTTTTTTAACCAACTCTACCACAGAAGAATGCATGAACCTGACCCCTGAACACTGGACATAAGCCATAGAAACATTGTCAGAAACATTGTGTGTGAACATTGTAACCTCGCATACTGAAAACTGAAAGCCACAAATTTGAAAGAAGTTGAATCGTTTTTGAGATGCCACACAAATTCTTATGCCCGATGACTCCTTTCTACTTCCTTTATTTATTCCAGGGGTTCTGAGTCCATGCTGGGTTTCCTGGCAAACACACCACTAGATAATGCTGAATTCTTTTCTGACTGTTGTGACATGTGATTGGTTAATAAAATGCAAACATTAGTTTTAGCCTAACTCCCACTTGATAATGCCTGACATTTTCTCCTGTGCTGGCACAGTCCTGGGAGTGGGAAGTGTGGGAAATGTAGAGTGAAACATTTACTTTTACTGCCAGGAATTAGGAGGTGGGATGGTGCTTTTTTGTCAGCTTAAAAATAAAAAAAATGGATCAATAAATAAATAAAAATAATCTCTTAAATAGCTGCTACAGTTTTGCTCACATACAATGCCATCCTTCAGCGATCACTTATTAAAAGATCCATCTCTTTAAGGCTGGTTTGATCTTTTGTTTAGTGCAAGGTAATGTTCCTAAACTGAAGACAACTTAGGGTTTGCAGGGGCTTTCTGTGTAATGAAATATGCCCCCAGTGCTTGGAGCTGGATCAGCATTCCTATCCCATGTGTGTATCCTTCCTTGTCCTTCACCCTGGTTTTGTTGTTTAACTGTTCAACAGTTGTTTGGCATCTACACAAACTTTGATGTTACACACTGACTTAATATTCAACTGGGGGGAAATTTCTTCAGCTTGTTAAATGTGCTTTTGTTCCCCCGGACAGCAGATGATTGTGGTGAGCTCATATTTCAATGTGTGAAGCAGGGCAACATGTTAGTGTTCCTACCAAACAGGCATCTATTACAGTGTTGGTGTTCACATGTTGGGAGATGTTATTAGGGAGCTCATTGCCTTTCTCCTCTGAGAGAATGGATGTGTGATTATGAAGTCATCAGCCATGAACCAGTGAGGCTGCGTAGAAGCACCCCTTCTCATGGGTCCTCAGGGTGGCATTGATTGGTGACCATGTGTTTGTGCCTGATAGACTGTGAAATGGTGTGTTGCTGCACGGCTGTGTCACACCTGCGTCCCACCAAGGTGATTGATTGGTTTGGTCATGTGGAATGTTCCCATCTGGTCTGCAGTAATGCATTTTTTTCCTCATTTGTGAATAACAAGCACTGGCAGGAGAATAGTTGGGCTTGGAAAAAGGCAAAGGCCAAGCGAAAACATTTTCCCCTGTCCACCTCCCCTTTTTCCTTTTTACCCTGTTAGAAAAAATTTAAATAGGCCGAGCCAGGATACCTACAATCAGGGAATCCAGATCTCTCACACCAAAGTTGATTTTTGGTGGAAAATAAACTGTTTAGCTAATGTGATGGGAGGCTCCTCATCTTGAAAGCCATACTTCAGTGCTAAAAATGTGTTGAAAATTATGAGATATTGTTTGATCTCATTGAGAATTAAGACAGCTTTTCTTGACTAGTAATTCCATTTCTATTGTAAAAGCAAGGGAGGTACCCCCTAAAGCTAAATATGTTATTTTGTTTCTTATTCCAGCACTCCAACCTGGTTTGAGTTCTCTTAATCCTGGTCCCTTGCCTTTAATTGATCTATTAATTCACCTAATGGCTAATTACACATCAGCCTGCATGAGAAGATGCATTTATCATCATAGTACGTAGTAATCACTGACATTTCAACAAAGAAAAAAATAAATATGCAAATAAGAACTCATTAACATTTGCTCTTGCTGTTTTGAATAATGTCACTGCTGACAAGGCTGCATGCAAAAATTGATGTTGAGCTCAGGGCAAGAGAACCATGTTTCCATAGTGTTTTGTGGCTCTTTCATGTTTTTTTTTGTTTGTTTTTTTTGCCCCCCTGTTCCTCATGGTTAGTTGTAAAGGGTCTGTATTCCTTCCCCAGCCATGTAAGGATGCTGCTTTGGCTCACTGCCTCCTTTCCCTGTTGCCTTATCCACACTGACCTAACCTTTAACCCAGCCAGCTTTTATTTACTGTCACACAGAACCTGGAGGAAACATCAGCCTGATTTGACTGGTTTACACAGACTGTTGAGAGAAGGAAACAAAAAGAGGCACATTCAAGTATGGGGAAAAAGTCCATCTCTTGTTGACTAAGGACTGTATGAGTAATCAGAGCCTGTCTAATTTTACTTCCAAAGTATCCGCAGACACCAACACATGACTTTATGTAGGAGAGACTATCATGTTAGTAGTTTTAATCGTAACAGGATTTCAACTGTGTATTTCACTTTCTTTGGTGGAATTCAACCTAAAAATAACAGAACTATGCAAGAGTAATCAAATATTGGAGCTTTAAAAAATATTGTAAAAAGTTCTCTTCTGCAATGATTTATTCCAGCCATGGGTCCAACAATAAGAAATGGTCTATTAACTTAAGGAATAATGTTTTGTGGATTGGTGCCATTGAAGCCATCACATGGGAACATGAGCAAGGGCACACTGGCACCAACTGCAACATGTGTGCTCAGAGAAAAGAAAAACAACAATAAAAAACAAAACAACAACAAAAACAAGTGAACTGGCACGTGATAAGTTCATTTGGTTTCTACATTAAAAGCATTTCCTCGTCCTGTGTTATATGTTTGTTTTCATGATTTTGGCTTTTAGAGCAAGAAAAATGGACTGGTTTTCTGGATGGAAAAAAGAGGCTCTCGGAATGCATCGGAGAGGTATTGAAACAGTGAAGCATGCTCACTAATTGGCTGTTTTTGTGGCAAGGGTTTTGAATTGATCCCAGGAGAGGCTTAGGTCACTACCTCTCAAGAACTTCAACACCTTAATGTTAATGTCTATTCACTTCACAAGTGTCTGAGGTGGAACTGGATTAAAAATTTTGTTCTAGTTTTTACTCAATAAAATATGAACTACGTTTTCTGTTTACACAAAACATTTGTCTTCATTATGAATGATTGATCTGACAAAACCAATAAAACATTTTATTTTCAGTAATACCACTTACCAAAATACTAAAGGTTTTTTTTCCTGGAAAGAAATTTGTAAATCATCTTCATCGATGAAACTTTCATTCTCCTTTATGTTTTAGCTGAAAGTGAGACAAATTTTGAGCTGTGTTAAATAATTAAAGAATAGTGAAATAATTATCATATTAGAATAACAACTGATTTTTACATACTATGCATTCATGGAAATCCTTATCAAAAATAAGACTTTTGCTGACAATTGAATGTATACTTAATGAAAATGAAGGGGTGCTTTCTAAATACTTGGTGGAGAGGTATCAAGGTGATTTGTATTATCTGGACTAAACTGAACAATGTCACTATCACACCACATTAACACCAGTGCTGGTGTTGTGGGTGGCATGGAGAAGGTTGATGTGATGATCAGTGGACAGAATTCACTCTCAAAGTCATAAATTGTGTGGTTTTAAATGCCATGTTTTTTATACTGTGGAGAATCTCAGTGAAAGTTTAGTTAAAGAAAAACAATAATCTCAGTTAGATCCATCAAATTCTCTTTGAGCTAAATGCCAAACCACAATCCATAGGAGTGTAGTTGTGTAGTGGTCAGCAGGATAATGGCTGCATCTTATTTATTTATGTATGTCAGTGTAACACAAGGTGTATCAGCAATTTTCATCATTAGGTAATATGAAAATATGGAACTAGGGACTTGGAGCTGATCATGCCAACCAACGAGAGAAGCCATGCAAGGTGAAGGACATAAAGGATAACTGCATATTTTTTATTTTTGCCACATTTTTTCCTACTTTTTTCTTATAAAATAGATTTTCCTCAGCAGTAAAATACTTCATGATCATCACTCAGTAATATGCTAATGAGCAGCTTCACATAATATTTCATCAGAATTTATGTTTGTTTTTTTTTTTCCTCTTTGTTCATAGAATGATTTTTCATTGCTTTGGGGATATAGTGTGTGATGGCAGTCTGCATATTTAAAGTTATATTAATGATGATGATCGCAGTAATTAAGCCGTTTTACTAATGTTGCTAATGTTGCTTTTCACATTTTGTGTCTCTTGCATCCGTTATGTTTTAAAATAATGAGTTTTGCTTTCTATCAGTCATTACCCTTTAGACCAATTCATAGGCCTGTGAGAATAACAAAAAAAAAAAAAAACTTCCAACATGCTTAACCCTGTTCAGCTCTCCTCAAAATTAATGAGCATACTCAAGAAATAATAAGAACAATATTAGTGATGCTCTTGTTGTGAGGCTGTGATCATGCAGGCCTTCTCAGAGGAAGGAAAACAAAGCATTGCTAATAACAGGCCTGTAGTTCGCGTGGAATTGATGATTTATGCTTCTGTTGGTTCCTTCTTTCTTTTTTCAGTAGGAATGGATTTTAATTTATAAGAAAGTGTCTCAAAATGCAGTGACTAAAAAATGAACTTGTTTTAAGTTTTGTTTTTTATTTTTTTATCGAGATCTGTTTTCCTCAAAATGAGTTGACAGGAAACAGGAGGTTTTGTACCTGAATGATAAGGGTTTATTTTATTCAGCTAATTTATGCTCCAGTATTATGTTCCATTTGATATATGACTTTGTTCTACTTTACTTCAATAGCATTGATAAGCATTCTCCTCAAATCTGAATAGTAATTCAACCTCATAGTCACAAACATAGCTGTAAATATTAGAGCCTTTCATAACCAAGAGTTGCCCCCTGCTGTATTCCTCTCCTGCTAGCTGTTTCAGGTGGAGGAGGATCTGTGGGGGTGGGGGCTGCCATGTCCAGTGGTCACATAGTTGCTTTACCCAACTAACTCCTGGTTCATCAACTGCTCTTTCAGTGCTGCTTGGAGTAACATGTAATGATATTTTTGACTCTATGGTGTAGAGCCCGACAGATACAGGAGTTTTAAGCCTTTCCAATTCATATGATTTGGAAAGGCTTATGAAAGAGATTCATTCAAGTTTTAAAAAGCAGCAAGTTAAAATGACACAAACTCCTTACATTACAGAGAGGAGGCCCACTCACATTTTAAGTGTTAAACTTTGGGCATAAGGAACATTAAGTCGTACCTTTGTTTTTATTATTATTTGTTTAATTTTAAAGTTTCATAAAAACAGAAGATACAGTAGTTATCAATATGAGGGGAAAATATTGTGAAACTGGAGGTAACTGTAGTTTCTCATCTATCATTTTTATATACAGTCACTTACAGACCATTTTGAAAGTGATACCTTCACAATACTCCTCACTATCACAGTTTATGTTGGTTTACTGTTTCATGATGTGACCTGTGAATATATCATTATTTACTTTTCTTTAGATAAAAAATTTTGCATTACAGGACACTTGTACATTCGTGTTGCCTGTGATGATGCCAAAGAAACAGCTAATTTCATACTAGAATTTTCGCATTGTAAAAAGTGTCCCTGTAGACTCAGTGGCAATACAGTGACGGCTTCTTGTTGCTTACAAGTGCTGTAAATGTTTATGTGTGGTAATTTGTACAGTTATTCTTTGCTTATACTGTGTATTCCTTCTGTTTTCTAAGTCTAAGCTACACTGTTGAGCACTGGATATAAGAAGCAGCAATTTAATACTTTATTTTGCTAGGACTGACAGTTTTTGCAAAGCTGTGAGCAGCTCCTTCTTTATGTCATAGGCAGACTGAGACATTGTTTTCACAAACACATCTGTCTGCCCTGCTGAGCCCTGAAATTCAGTGAGTATCAATTATTTACATCAGACACAGTGTGTGTGACAAAACACATGCTGCCAATGAATATTTAACACTTGCATTTGACCAGACCTTTCCTCAGAAGATCTTCTAGGAAGGGGAACTTAATATCACTAAACCACCTTTAGATGTTATAAAGAAAATAGAAAAATTAAAATTCTCTGTTTAAAGTTAATGTTTCACCATCCTGCCATTAGAGTGAATGTTGGTGGCATCTGACAACTTAATCCTCTTTCCTTTAGCAAGAGTGATGGCTCAGAACTGTATCATATTATTGATACAAGAGAAGTGGTTTTCCCAGTTAAACCATCTTGCCTGATTTGCTCAGATGTCTTTGGTCCCTAGAGACAGTCTGCACATATTCGCAGCAAGCGGGACTGCTCAGATAAACACAAGTGAATTCTTTTAGATGTGCCTCTGTTCACCTGCGCTTGTAGAAGCAAAGCTCAGATCAGTCATTGTGTAGCAAAAGATCCAGGCTATGCAGGTTTTTAACTCACAAAAAAAAAACCCTCTTCCCCAGGGTAAAGAGAATTTAGTTCCATGCTTGTGTCTGTGCTTGTAATATTTGGAGGTCTGACAAAATAATGTACAGTGCTGTTGAAGTTATTCATCATTCTCCCCCAGGAGCTCTCATTTGTTTGTTTGTTTTTCCAGGGGAGTAAAACTGCTGAGTTTGGATATTGTGATGTGTATGATTTATGTGTGTTGTGTGCTATAAGTTTAGTATTTTACCCTGATGGATTGCTTGCCTTTGAGGTGTGTAAACTGGATGTGACACTGATAAAAATGACTCTGACAGTTATCACTCAAACAGTATTTAATTTACTCAGCATGCTTTGCATTCTAAAATTTCATGCCACAAATTTTAAAGTATTGCAGGTTTTGCTTTTGGCTTTTTAAAAGAGATTTGTGAAAGTTACTTTTCTGTTTAGAGAACTACAAAGGTCAAACATACTTAATTATTGTTTGTGTATCAAATTGTTCATTTGGTGCCACATATACACGCTGACAATGGACAATATTTGTGAGGGTCAGACTGGCTACTGGGATCACTTGAAGAAATCCTGAAAACAGAAAATAAAAAAAACAAACCAAAAAAAAAAAGAGGAAAACATTCTGCTTTGCTTTGATATTTTTTTTGACAACCTTTTGACTTTATTGTACTGTAGGGTCTGCTTCTGTTTGCCTGTGCCACACAGCACAGTAAGAGTGCTGCAGGGTGTCTCCAAAACACCAAGTTGCAGGAGGAGTCAGGAAACTATGTAGTCAACTGTAGCTAATAATCCATGTGTATGCTCATGTTTAATAAAAGCTAGCAGTAATTATAATTGTGCTTTGTGTTTTACAGGTAAATCAGAAAGGGCTTCATTTCTTGGCTATGGGAGGGACACTGGAGCATCTGGCTACCAGGTGAGTCTCTGAACAGTTGGAAAATTCATGTTGCTTCTAAAGGTCCTCTCAAGGTAGAGGGGCTTTTAACTTTGATACTGTATATCAGCTTCAATAGTATGCTCCCTAACACTAATTAAGTCTTCATCTGGAAAATGAATCATTTTGAATGAGTGCTAAGCTCAACAGACCATACTAAGGTTTTATTTCAATCTCTGGTACACCCACCTCTCTACCATTTTTCCAGGAAGATAAAAAACACACTTTTCCCTAAAATTAAGTCTTGGGTAATAAATGTTGTTCAGTCATGTTTTTGCCAACTAAAAAACTGATTTGAAAAACAAATCCAATTTTAATTTAATCATGGCTGGAAAACAATAAATCTATCTGGTCCATTCCACTATTTCCCCAAACACACCAGTCAAGTGCTTGCCAGGATTCAACTTAAATCAACGTCACAGGGATTTTATTTGTCATTCTGCTAATTTTAGGTTTGATCACAGTACGCATTGATCCACTATCAAAGTAAAGGTTATTACCAGAGTAATAACCACAACTTACTACTCAACCATAGAGGAAGAACAGAGACAGAAAGACTGTGTGGGGGGAGCAGCCATAAAATCATTATAAATATAAGCAGCGATAGCCACTGAGAGAGTTACCTAACACATAGTTTTCACTTGAAAGCAGGCTATGAAAATATTTAGTTTGCATTTTTCCAACTGGTAAAGCCCAATAGGTATAAACAATTGTACTCATGATCTATATGGCAGGCAGCCCTCTTGCAGCTACTATGACTGATTGGCTCTAATGGCATGTGACTTCTGAGACTCAGAAACAGTCTTTTAATGGTTTACATTAAGATTTCCTAATTCACTCAGAAACTCTGCATGTAATATAAAATAGGCACAATCTGGAATTGTAAAGCTTTCAAACCAATTTACACTTATTTTACACTTTCCATGACTGACCTTTCTCAGAATGAGGTGCAGCAGCACTCACTAATTCATTAATAGCTAATAAAACTAATTTAGAGGTTTTTCACAGTCCAGGTTAGAGACAGTCAGGCATCCAAACTCGGATGATTCTCTGGTGTTTCCTGCTGGAATAGCTAGTTTAAAAAGACCAGAGCCAGTTTAACTATCATTGAATGGAGTCAACAGCAGGCGTGCCAATTCAGTGCTGTTGCATTTGGATTTTACATCTGTTATGTTTTCCCTGATGATTTTGATGATCTACATTTTTAAGCCAGAGATCATCTTAATTTCTGTTACAATGATTTTACATATGCCCCATTAATCACTTTATTAAAAACACTACACTAATTGAAATGCGCTGAACTCATTGTTCATTAAAGCAGGAGAGAGGATGGTGCATTGCAACAAGATGTATTATCGTACTGGAAGTCACCACTGTAAGATGTGTAAATGTGATAAATAAAGGGAAGCACATGGTCAGTAGCAATAGCCAGATGGTTAGTGGTACTCGGACTAGAGGACCCTAAGTGTGCCGTGAAAATCATGCCATTACATTAGCATGAGCACTGAGCTGTTGTCACAAGGCAGGTAAGGTCCATTGGTTCATGCTGATGATGCCAACTTCTCACCATACCATCTGCTGCCTCAGCAGAAATCCAGATTCATCAGATCAGGGTGCGATTTTTCCAGTTCTCAGCTGTTCAGACTTTGAGCCTGTGTCCATGGCATCCTCTGATTTCTGTTCCTGATTAACAGGAGAGAAATCTAATGTGCTCTTTGCTGTTGTATCCCATCTACCTCAAAATTGTAGTGTTTTTGTGAGCCCCAACTACTTTGAACATTCTTCTCCGACCTTTCCCATCAACAAGACATTTTCATCCAGAGAAATGGTTGCATGTGTTTTTCTTTCAGAAATAATAAAATCAGACACCAACAGTCATGATGTCACTGAGCTCACATTTCTGGCTTGTTCTGATGTTGATTAACTGAAGATCACCTGCTGGAATGGTCTCACAGGTTTCTATGTCAATCCTTAGCCTGTAAAGGAGATTGCAGAGTGCACGTGAGATGAGTTTTTCGGCCAACCACTACACATTACTCACACAGTCCATGCCTTGTGAGTCTGCAACCGATTACTCTAATTAGACCAAGCTCTTAATGGGCCTGGTAACCCAGTTTGTTGGGGGTTTTAAAGGTCAAATAGATAAAGGTGATAGGAGGACTGATAGGACTGAGATATCAGAGATTTATACAGTTTGTCCCCTGATAAAGAATATTTTACATATATAACATCACTGAGTTTGCAATGTCATTTAAAAAATTTACTGATTTTTTTTTTTTTGTTTTCGATTTGTTTTATCTTTTATAAGATTTTGTTTATTATAAAGATATTATATTTTCCATTTACAGTGAACACTAGTAACATTACTCTTTTTTGTGTAATTTAGAAAAAAAAAGTTAGATGTATATTCAGAACATACTGTAAAATCACAGTACTTGAAAATGCTAACTGACAACTTCACCGTTATTTTTATTACACTCAGGTTAATGACACACATTCTGGTCAATGAAATATACAGTTCTTTCAGTAATTTGGAGCATCTGTGTGTTTTGTTTTCTCTTACAGTCTTCTCTAAGACCAGATATTGGGTTGGCAAGTCCTAGTTCAGTGACTACGTCGGGGAAGTCAGCTGCTCCATTCTACTCCTTCACTGGGGCCAATCCCAGAAGGCGTTCGCTACAAGATCCTCCACCCATTGGTCAGTTCCACCTCAATGACTTTCCTCACACAAAATAATCTAAATATTATTAACCAGTTTTCTTTAAAAAATAAAAAACTAAATTATTTCTACTTATTAATGTATGTGGCTGAACTTGTAAAACATGAACAGATAGATAAAATACATATAATCCCAAGAAGATTAATAATTCCTACAGTAGTTGTAAATATGGATTTGCATACACTGATCAAAGCAGATCGAAAAAAAAGATGAAAAGGTAGATTGATAAACAACTCCTCCCATTAAAAAAAAAAAAAAAAAGAGACCCAGTAAAAAAAAAAAAAAAACAACAAAAAAAACCAAACTGATTTTACTCTGGAGAGGATTTAGATAAAAAGAACAAAAACTTAACTGAAAAATATTTTATTCTGTAATTATTATTGCGACGGGAAGGAAAGATTATGTGCATGTGCTCCCTACAGGGGATTAAAATCATTGACCAGAGCAAAAAATAAATAAATCCCCCAGCTGCCCTACAGAAATAAATCTAGTCTAAATAGAACTTTACTCTTTGAAGAAATAATGAAAAAGTATTATTAGTAATATTACAAAGAAAGACAACAGTAATGTTCCTGCATGTTTGTGTTTGTCATCTTCTAACATTGTCAGTGAAGCAGCTTTTGAAATTTAAACAAATGAAGTGGAATAAGATAATACATGTTGAAGAAAAACATTACTGTAAAAGACACATTTAAGGTTGTTTGGGTGACCCACACAATGTATTCACAAGCAGCACTTAGAAGGCAAGCCAGTGCTGTGTAAAAACAGAGCTGTGGCCTGAATACAGCACATTCACAGTTGTTTCCTCTTTGCCTGTGAATGAATGGATGTGCTTTCATCTCTCCACAGATCCTCTACAAACAAAAAAGGTTCGCAAAGTCCCTCCTGGCCTGCCTTCATCTGTGAGTGGAAGATCATCTACCTCTCATATAAATAGATTTCACAGTGAGCTTACTTAAACAGACACACACACACACACGACTCACACGCCTTTCCTTTCACAGAGAGCATGTTTGACATCCCTACCGCACTTCTTGTATGGGAATTCAATTGTTTTTGTAGGTCTTTGAAAAAGTGACACTAGTGATGCCTTTTAAATTGGAAAGCAAAGTTTTTGATGTTTGTGTTCTTATGGTTTAATAGCATGTTCAGTTCTCTGTAGGGTGCATCTTTGTGTACAGTTTGCAGTTGTATGTGTGTATGTCCACATGTGTGAATGTGTGTGTGCCTCCATACACGTGTACCTTGAGGTGATCGATTTTCAGTGCTACCCTGTCACGGTCTAGCCTTCCACAGCCTCTCCTGGGAGAAAGAGAGGCTGTCAGAGCAGATCCCCAGCTCTGCTCTTTTGATGTTTAATTAGTCATTACGTAGCCGAACAGGAGGACAGACAGAGATTAATAGCACAGAATATCTGAAATTTTCTATTGGTAATGATCCCGGTGGAGCAGAAACCATTAGGATGCAGAGAAGTGTGGAGCTCAGCTTGCATTCGCTTAGACAGGGGGTGTTGGAGTTCATTAACATGCATAAATCAGTAAGTCAGATGTTCATTGTTAAAACCCTTGTGGATTGGTAAAGGTTTTATTAAGCCTTTCCTTAAATTCCTAGAACTGGTACAAGATGATTTTTTTTTTTTTTTTTTTTTTTTTTCATTTTAATAAGACGCAAAATCCCACCCTTTCTTTTTATTAAACAATGAAAAGGGTTTCTTTCTTTTTTTGGTGAGGGAGTTTGAGACTGGATTTGCCTTTCAGAGCTTTGATAATCGTCACCTCTACTGCTGTTTCTCTAAAATCAAATATGGAACAGGCTGGAGAACATAAAAGGCTGGCATGTGTTTTGTTTCTGGATTTGTATTTGAAAAGAAGTTTGTCAGAGCATGAGGGACAAGAACAGTGTCTGGCAGCAGCAGGAACGTGCGCTGCCTTCCTCTTAAGTAAGTGATATATTTGAGGTCTTGTCAGGCGGAGGGAGGGAGGCAAAGAATGGTTGCCTCGCGGGTTACATCTCTTTGTTGTGTAAATGGACGCTGGGCTTTTATTTGTCAGTACTTAACACATGGGCGCAGGTGCGGTTCTGTGACTCATAAGAGTACAATCAGGCTGTACAATGCTAGATGGGGAAAAACAGTGACAGAGCATGGGATAAAATGCAGCTTCTTCTTGTCACTTAGTACTGCTCAGAATATAAAGCCTGAAGCTTGGAGGAATTATCCCGGTTAGTCTTTGATCCCATTTGAAAGAATAAAGATGGCAGTGTTGAATAAAGGGCTATAGGTCTCTCTAGGTCTATAACTTGCTGACAGAGAAGGGAAAACATGAAGCCAGTTTTTTGATAGGTGATATATGTGGTGGAAAATGTTTTGAGTGGGAGTTTGTCTGGCAGCTTTAAGAGGTGTCAGGATAGTGCCAATGAACTAATATGAAACAAAGGTGAGATATGGTTGTGCGCCTAAGGAATGATGTAAAGAGTTATTCGTGGGCCTTAAAAATGTGACTGTTATCGAGAGTGTTGACTGTATGTCTAAGGATTGTTATCAGCCAAAACCCGTGTTTGTGTTGCTTGCACCAACAGTGGAAGTAGTGAGGGTGGTGTTGAGATGTGTCGAGGGCCTGGAGTCAGCGCTACTTTGCCAGAGGCAGCTGTGTGAAGAGCCTGCAGTGTACTGTACCTGTAAAGCATGAATGCAGCTGCAAATGCCTCTGAAAGCTTTTGCTTGTGTAAGCAAGCGCGCAAACCTCACCAGAGACCTGAATTGCTGCTTGATTTGGGGGAGAAAAAAAATCAACACAGTGTTTCCTATCATTATGTCTACTGCTGGGAATTTTCTTATTTATTTATTTCATTCTCAAATCCCCTTTTTCCTCCAGTCTCAGTCCTCAGTCTAAAAATAAATGTAGGAGTTTTAATTCAGATGGGCAATGTAAGTTGCAGGTCCAAGCATGATGTGTGTGTACACAACGTGATGCAGCTGAATCAAAATATTTACAGGAGCACATCCTCAGTGCATTTAGGTTTTGACACTGCAATGCACCAGGATGTGAAGGCTATCTTGACGGGCCAGATGGTGATTGCAAACATTTAAATGTTTATAAGACTTTTTCATCTTATATACAGACACACTCTTCCCTAAGCCACACACATACTTTCCTCTGTGGTCTGCTGGATGTGGATACTGCAGATATTGCTGTAATTATAATGTGATGCATATATCTAGTAAATATCTTATCTGCCATTATATTAAACATTATTTAACCTAGTTTTTATGACTTGCCAAGGGCAGGAGCTGAACATCAAAAATCTTTGTTAACATATTTTGGAATACAGTTCACAGCCTTGTGTGAATTTGAAGAACTGATAATTGAAAGCTCTATCATTTCTTTTTGTTACTGTAGACACCTTGGCTATGATTGGCTCCCTGGTTTATTTAACTTAAACTACACCAAGAGAGAAGGACAGAGCATGTTTGGACAACCAGGATGCTACAGTGAAGGATGCTGATGGGCAGCTGTGTGGGAACCTGTCTGATGAAAAAGGAAGGGATGAAAAAGAGAGTATTTGGTAGCTTGTTTGGGGGAAACTGCGTCTTGTAGGATATTTATGGGAAACTGTAAGGGCATGGTGTGTATGTGTGTGTGTACCTGTCAGTTTGTTTGTGTAAACAGTGTTTTTTTTCCCCCCTACGAACCCTTGTCAGTGGCACAGTGGCTTGATGTGACACTTCTTCCCTGGCTTTGGTGACGGTGACTGCAGGATGGGAGAAAGAAAGTGGTGAGCTGAGATTCAGCTCCCCTCGGGGACTTTTGCAAGCGAGAACCCTGGGTGTGGATGACAAAAAAGATTGACATTTGCTTTTGACAGATCACTCAGACACCCTTGTTCCTGAGAGCTTTTTACTGTGTGAGCTGTAAGAAAGAGAATCTGCTCTAGGCTCTGAATCTTAAGACCCAGAAATTTTCCTTGCAGTGCTGTCTGGTGCATGACATTCAATAGCTATGTCTTCTCTTTCTATATGCGTCCTTCTCTCTATCCATCTGTCTTTAGAAGCTCAAAGACAAAAGATCATAATATTGTACTGCAACAGTAGCCTAATGTTCTGTTGCTGAGAGAGCAGGTCGTTTTTGTTTCTTTCTTTGAAGCAGTGCAGGGTAAAACAGTAAAAAGGGCTCGGTGAATAGGCTGTGGATGACATGCATCAGTAAAACCCAATGTAAACAGCCAGTCAATCACCCCCAGGCCTTTGTTAGTCTCTAGGCAAAATTAGATTGTGGGGGCACCCAGCTGAATGGTTAAAAGCAGCATGTTTTATCGTTTGCCTTTGTTATTGTGTTGCTGTAAAGACAAAAACAAGTGCATTTAAAATTGATACTTAGAGGTTTAAAAATATAAATAATGTATATGCATATATTTCCATTACACCCTAATCACATATTTTTCTTATTGTTAGTTAGTCCCTGGGCAGAACATAATTTTCCATGTCCATCCATCCATCCATCCATCCATCTTCATCTGCTTATCCAGGGTTGGGTCGCAGGGATTTCCCATGTCACTGTCACAGTTTCTTCAAACACAAGCATAATGAATAAAGGTGGGCCAGGAAAGAAAAATATTAAGTAAACAATGCCAATGCTCTTAGTGAATTTGTTTTGAACAAACTTTTTGTGCTTTTGGCAACAACAATTACTCAGGTTAAATATGAATAAAGTTCTTTACAATAATATTTTATACAACTAATTTAATTGAAAAATAAAATAAAAGGTAAAACATTGGAGCTCTGATCAGCTTACACCTGCCTTTAGATGATTGTGTTGCTTTTTCTTTTCCCTCACTAACTGCATTCCACTTGCTGTCATCAAGTGACTCCTTGAGTAACTTACCCATGTTGCTTTATTTAGTCACAACCACACCAGTCAGAGATCAGGGTTGGTTGTGTGTGTGTCTGCCTCTGTGCATGCATGTGTGATAGCTGTTACTCAGGCGCAATAAGTCAATTTAGTGTATTTATTTATATATTACATTTCACAATTCTGCTGTAATTAGGTGCATGTGAAACATCAGAGATGTGGTTTTTGTGATATGTTGTTTTTCTGTTATTTATCAAAGAAATACTCTTCTGTGTAGGTTACTTTTTATGTAGTAATATGACAGACAAAGAACTGGGGTGTGTATTAAAAAAATCATAATGTGTATTCTACATGTCAGTACTCCAAAGTGTAAAGGTTGTTGGGTGTGGTTGTATGTTATTCGTTGGTGATAAAATTGTTCAACTCTTTTAAGTGGGGAAACATGTTAGGTTTTGACCTGATCCCAGTTGGTGAACTCCCAAGAGATAGCCTCATCAGATGGCTGATTAGATAGACAACCTTGGTTTGACGGGGATGATGCTGAACAGTCACACCAACCCCTGAGTCCCTGGGCTTTGTGTTTATCTTTGTTTAGGTTGTTGAAATTTACCACTGACATTACAGGCTGCAGATAATGGAACAGGCAAACAAGCCAGAGGCCTGACCTCTTTCATCTGTGAGTAGAACAGGGAGTTAAAAGGACAAACAATATGAAAATAATGGACAGATTAAAGTCATTACTCACATTCTGGCCTGTTATAAATTATTCATGTAGGGCTTGCGTGAGTGTACAGCATTAATGCAAACCTTGATTTCAGATCATTGGCTGGCTGAAAAACACACAGCCTGTCAGCAATCACTAAGGTAGAGTGTTTGTTATTTAAAAACCATGTGAGCCAGTCTGCCGTGACCTGGAAAACACATCCCTGAACCACATGTAGGCTTGTATCCTTGCTGATGTTCTTTACTCCAGGGCTCAGCTATAGGTCAGAGGTTAAGGGTATTTTTGGTGTTTGTGTGTGGTACTGTGTGAGGATTAAATCAAAGCGGTCCAATGTGATAGTGATAACATACCTGTTATGGTCAGTGTAGGATGTGTCAGTTTATTACCCCCCCTTTTTTTCTGATTTCAAAATAAATATGTGATGAGCTCAGTCATGATCAGTGAATCATTAGAGCATGATCAGATAATTTATGACACAAAAATGAATGTAATGTATATGAGTGGATGTGTTAATTTCAAAATAAATTGTTCTGAAATGCACCGAGATGAACACTTACATTTTTATTCCACTGTGCTTATACCGTAGAGGCCACACACAGACATGAGAGTTGAGTATTTTTTCTTGAATTGACCTTGGTTGCATTTCCCACAAACATTCCTATGTATTTCTCAAAGAAATTGTTCAACTGAACATTCACAAGCAGTGTCATTGGGTTGTTTGATTCAAACTGCAGCTCTTGAGCTATTATGGATGCTCTGATTGATCAGCTGCTGATCATTTATTGTCACAAATTGTCATCCATCCATTGTTGATGATAGTTAAAGCTCTTGATTTATTCTCAACCATATTTTTAAGTACAGTTAGTTTTATTTCTATAAGAGGTGCACAATACTAGACAGTACACAGCAGTTTAAATGGAGGATTCCCATCCCCGCACTCAGCCTGTGATTGGTGATTGGTAATCACTGATTGTCTCCAAAAAAGCTGATCGGAGTATCCCTATTAGTTATGCTTAGGAGCTTGGTTTATTTCTGGTGACTTCATCATTGATGATAGCATATATGGTTGGGATTAAAGGCAAGTAGTTACCATGTGAGTTTTCTAAACATATTCCATAATCTTGCTGATTGCAGGATGTAGGGCACATTCTCCCACTCCCAAGATGGCCATTGTTTGCATCCTCTTCAAACATTTCATGAAAAGGGCTTTTAATATTCCTGTTATGTGTATATGTTTTTTTATTGTCAGGAAATCTAATATTGGGTTTCAGGGTTCTTATTTTTTATGGCAAATGGTTTAGGACAGATGTCCAACAAATGTAGTTTGTCAAGGTTTTGTTTTATTTCTGCTTGCTTATAAAATGGATCTAGTTAGTATCTTTGCTATATATATTTACAGCTGTCAGACATTTAAGCCTAATTTCTAATAGCTGTCGTTTCAAGAGAGTTACCAATTAATAATCCATGTATAACCTTTTTAGATTCGTGCAAGCATGATTGGAAACATAAATGCATGTAACATTTACACAAAAGAAAAATTATATGATTAATACCATACCTACTGTGCTAAAATATAATTTCTGACATTTTTGTCCATGAAATGTTTGTATTAGTGCTTGTCCATTTTTTTTCAAAACTACAATTTTCAAAACAAGCTGTGACTAAGTCTGTCACAAAAGATTACAATAAAGAATTGTTCACAGCACTAAATGTATTCACATAGCGAACCTTTTTTCCTGTTTACATGGCTTTTGATAGATAGACTGGTCAATATTTATAATAGAACCAGTTAAAGTGAGTAAAAATGCTCAGAAATTAAGGTCAAATGGATTTGCTAAGTATATCTCTTTGAAACATCCAATTGTATTTCCGCCCTTTTAAAATAATTTTAGGCCTATTATTAAGCTTATTATATTATTTAATATATTGGCACTTCAAGAAAAAAAATTATAACAATGAATGTAAATTTTTCTGCTCATCGTCTTTGTTCTGTTTGGACAAAATAATGAGCCTGGCCTGCATGATGAGAGCTGAGGAATTTGAAGCCAAAACAGTTGTATTTATCAGCTGTGGTTGACAGTCTCTGAATCGCCTGTATGTCGCAGTCAGTCAAGTTCATTTAAATTTCAGATTTTTTGAAGTTGATAATCTCCCTTCAACTACTGTTTCTGTGTGGAGCCAGACAAGTTCTATAATTTGTTTCTGTGGCTATTTATATGGGCTGCTATTCTCTCATCAAAACTTTTTGAGCACTGCAGAGACCTTGATAAAAGTGTTTGTCAGCTCAGCACTTGTACAATAATTATATCATAATGCCATATGGTGTTAGAGCCCCACTGTGTAGAGTTCATGCAGTGGTAAAGCACTGATTGATGTATGGAGTAGTAGAAGTAGCTGATGACTATTTTACACTAATTGTCTTGTTTGAGAGAAACAAGAAAAGAAGGCTTCACCTCTGAACAATGATAGGGTATCTGATCCTCCTGAGAAGTTTTTTTAACCAATGTAAAGGTATTATGTCTTCATAATACTTTTGAATTCATAGTAAATATTCAAATCTTCTCTATAATTCTAGGATTGTATTCATAAAATATTTTCTGTACAATTGTAGGCTGTCAACTGATGTAGACTCAAACTTCATCAGGAGGCCAATCCATCTTTGTTTGTGGAGGCCGGTGAGGTACAGTAGATGTAAGTTGATCTAGCAATGTGTGGCTCACTTTTAGAATCATTTGAATAATCTATCCATTCATCTAAATGATTTAAATTATTCAGTGAAGTATTAAAAAGGTGGTAATTAAAGGTTGTATTTTCCCCACTGATTTTCAATCATAATTTTATATTTTGGCATTAAGACCATTAAACAGGACTATAATAGAATTATATGTGCTGTTTTAAGATGTCTTACATTTAATTAAGTGAACCATGCATTGTTTTGAAATCAGCACATTGATGGTGCAGCGAGGGGTTTGAGAAGGTGAGGGTCTGAACCCCCCCCCCCCACCACTCTCTGAGTCAGCCCTCCCTAATTAGAACCAGAGCTTCTTACAGGAAACAATCTTCCTGTCTGATGACATCATCTCTAAATCCATGTGTGACCTCAGCCCATGGATTTGCTCAGTGTTTCAACACCCAAACAGATCCCAAGAAAAGCACCTTGATGACTCAAGTGTCTTTAGAGAGGTTGGTGTGAACCGATGGGTTGAGCTGAGCTTTCATCCCCTGCATGGAGGCTGACTGTTTTCCACAAAATAAAGGCTGGGACTAGTGTATCATGATAGTTAATGCACAATGTTTAATTAAATAAAACTTAAAATGCACAGGCACACTCTCTGTCTCCTTCAGAACCAGTATTAAAAGAAATGGGCTGGCAGTGTCCCGAGTCAGTGGCATGATATATGTGCATGTATTTCCCAAATTAATGCCCATTTCTCCCTGCTTTAATGTGTTTACCTCACAGCATTGTTCTATGTCTGGACTTGCTTTAGACTCCTTCAAACACTATCATGACCATTTTCCTTAAAGCATCAACTTGAAACATCGCCAGATATAAAGCGGTAACAGCGTGTACAGCCAGTGTTTTGGATGAGTTTAAAAGAGTACCAGAGAAGAAAGGGGGCATAAATAATAACAGAACTAAAAGGAAAAACATAATAAAATCGTAGTTTTCTTAGGGAAGTGGAAGCTTTCATGTTTCCATAATAATAATGTTCTCAATGAGTCGACGGCCTGTGTTTAGTCCAGGAAGCTACGAGTGGCAGACATGAAAGGCTCCAGTCAGGCTGTACAGGCCGGGCTCTCAGTGGAATATGGTATCTATCCTCTCTTCCTCTCCTTTCTTCTCTTCTCCTTTGCTCTCCCCTCCTCCCACATGATAAAGGTAATGGGGAGCTGTGTGGCGTGCAGTGACAGTAAACCATGGTAAAATGGCTGTCGATGCCCTCCTCCCTTGTCTGAGGCCCCCAGGGTTTCGGAAATGGAGCATTATTTTCCTGCTCTGACGTCACGAGTCAGCCTGTTTGCAGCTGTTGCATGCTTTACAACTCTTTGTTTACAGGCACTTCTCAGCTAAAGCTCTCACTCAGCCAAGAGCCAAACTGCCATATTTGACATTTCATAAATACACTGGCAGTCCACTTTCTTCTCTTCTCTCTCTCTTTGCCTGGATTTGGATCCAGTTTTTTTTTTTTTCTTTACATCTTGTGCTTTCTCTTTCTCTTACTACTTTTGCTGTTGTGTGAGCTATGTCTTGGAACAGGTAAAATGTGTTTACAGATGGTTGTGTTCTTACAAAGCTTTGTTTCACCTCATTGCTCATAGTAACGTTAAATCATTACAAAAAACAAAAAGATTAGACACTTGGGATTAAAATATGTGGAAGAGAACCCACCAGACTTACCTATGCACTCATTTGGTCTCCTTTGAATTACAGATATTAATGCAATTGTGCTAACAATGAAATTATTTTGTTGAGGTTCCCCTGCAGAAAATTAGAATTTTTTACACATGGAATTAAACATTTTTTTCCCTCTCTTTCTAAATCCGCTTGCAC
This sequence comes from Remorina albescens, assembly GCA_034769265.1. NCBI lineage: Eukaryota > Metazoa > Chordata > Actinopteri > Carangiformes > Echeneidae > Remorina > Remorina albescens. The sequence continues at coordinate 4,722,324 of CM068479.1, forward strand.
ATTTGTTTCCGTCCCACCCACTTCCCTTTATCTTTTTATACCCACCTCCCCACCAGCTCCCCCCCCCCCCCCCCCCATCATTTTCCCCTTTGCCTCAGCACTTAGAGGCTTAAGAGAGGGATGTACCACATGAGCCACTCCCTTGATAGCCACCCCTTCCTGCAGTGCTGAATGGTACAATCCTGCTTTGCATAAGTTTCCTCTGAGTGGGTTGTGTGTGGAGGCCAGTACTGAAAGAATTATTAGTCCCTTTTGAACGGTTTGGATGTATGTCTAGAGAGAAAGCTTGTGTGCTGCCATAGAATACCTTTATCACTTAAAGTTGTTAAAGCTATAATGTATTGCGCTTACCCTGTCCCTGGAATGGGCAGTAACTCTTTAATGTATTACTACAACGGGAAATCGGTGAGTACTCTCTTTGGGAATGTGTGTGTGTGTGTGTCTTGGACAGAGAAGAGCTGGAAGAAATGTGCAAGAGAGTGTGTGAGGGAGAACGGCTGCTGGCCTTAGCGTTATTGTCCATGCTGATGTCATTAGTTTTTGTTTTTTGATTACTTTAAGTTAAAAAGCACTGTCCATGTGTATGTGTGAATGCATGTGTCTTACTGATTTTCCATCACATCAGTTAAAGCTGTGTGTGACAGTAGAATTAAATTACTGCAGTTCAAGTGTCTTAACTATTTTAGATTATATTTGTTTAATTTTAATCTAGTTTAAACCCAACCTGTGCATTAAAAAGTAAATATTCTGGGCTACCCATCGTATTTAAAAACTTTTTCTCATACACAGAATGAAATGGTGCAGGAGGAAAAGTTTTTTTGTAGCCTTGAATTTATTTTTACTGGCTGGTTGCTTCAGCTCTGAGACTGGGTTGAAATAATAACAAGTGGGAGTCTGGGAATGATTAAGGCAAAGCGGCTGCCTGTTGAGGTTAGACTTTCCTGTTTGCAGATTGAGCTCCAAGCAGCAGTGTTGCTGTTATTCCATCTGTTTTTAATCACTTTCGCATTCTTGACGCCCCAGGGAGCCTAATGTGATTTCTGAACTTCTCTGTAATGACCGCTTTGATTTTTGTAACGTTCACTTCGTCAGTACTTCTTTCTAAATATATGCATATTTTTCAGTGAATGTTTGGATGCATCCAAGTGCTGCTCTTGGATTTGAAGGCACTAAGTTTTCATTGTTGTTTTGAGAATTAAAGGAACTGGTTGTGTTTATCTTGCAGAAAGTTTCCAGAAGGTGTTTCTGTCATTTTTATAGTAAAAAACAATCTAACAGGCTAATGAATCTGCTCAAGGACATCATCCAACAATGGCTGAAGTACTCTGTGGTGCATTTAAGTAATCATTAAGTACCGATGCTGTCATAAAGAAATTAAACAGGCAGATTTCCACTTGTCATTGCCTGTCCTATTTTTGCTATTATATAAATGGCGCATGTATTTTGAAGGAAAAACAAAGCTGTTATCTTTTTTTCGATACCCTGTTAAAAATGTCATCATAATCAAGCTCATCTTTCAACTTTCCTTTTAACCTATTACAGCATTTCCTCTTTGTCCCCAATACACAAAAGATGACTTTGATCTTTTCCATATTAAGTATTAACAGGCTTTTGTTACAGTTGGTGATGGGGAGAAAATTGTTAGCATGTGGACAGAACAGGCAAGGTTTATGATCAAAAGCACTTTTTTAAATAACCAGTACCAACTTTTTCTGTTTTCCTTGCAAGTCAAAAGAAACATGGTGTTCATTCTTAGCATTTCCTTGATCCACATTAATTTTGTTATAATGCAGAGTTGCATAGCAGGCTCACCATCTGGAGCACTGGGAGAATTCACAGTGGGCCATTGGCTTGTGAGCTGGTGGCACGAAACCAATACAGATGGAGCAACTCACTGATCTTTCTTCCGTTGCCTGTTAGTGAAAAAGAAAAAATTGAAGTGAAACACCCCCCTCCTCCTCTTGAGGCAAGAAAAATGTCATAAATTTCTCCTGAAATATTATGAAACACAGCTATGTGTGTTCTTTTAAACTGGACCTTCTTTTGGTTGTTGTTTTTTAACACAACAGGTTCTATTATCCCTCCTAGAGGTGAGCGTTCATCAACAGAAGCTGATCTCTACATCCCCCTGATATGCACATGTGTTGCACATGCAGTCAAGCATGAATCCTTGACTGCATATGTTTGTGTGCTGACGTATCATGTATACACTAAATATATAACACAAATGTGTTGAATAGTTTATGAAATGCATTGATGCCAAAACCAAATTTTTGTTGCACTAACAACTGGAAGATATTTTCCTGCAATGTGGCTTCTCTATTTTTAGAGAGCCTGATTCCTTCCAGGCCCTCTTACTGTCACTTAAAAAATCGAATATCTTCATTTTTTCATATATTCTCTTCTTACCAAGCTGTTTTCAACTGATAGCTGATTGTAATTACTTGTCTTATCGCTACATTTTGTTTATAAGTGGTTACATCTTCCATGAGAGTGAACTGAAGCTTTTAAAATTATATTATAATATTATATGGATGTTTGGAATCTGAAACTATACACTTATTTGTTAGAACATCATCCTATCATCATTCAGACTCAATAGAAATGTAAAATATTTTTTGGCCTTGGAATATTTGCATGTTTTTTTACACCTTGCTTAGATAGTCTTCATTTGAAATCAATTGAATCTATCAAAATGTGTCAGTTGTGGCTTGGGAGACTAGATTGAATGTCAGTTTTTTGCGTAAAAATACTGAGCCCCAGACTCTCCTAAAAGCATTGGCAGGTACCACATGGAAGTGTTGAGTGGTAGTTTGAAGAGTCATTGTGTGTAAAATGTAGACTTGAAACGAAATGCCCCAGAGATATGGATCAATTCCAAGTAAAGACATACAGAACAAAAACAGGACAGGCCATTATGGGAGTGTGGGAACTTTTGTCTTTGAGCTTCTTGGCTGTCAGCTTTTATTTATTTTAATGTATTTTCTTTCCCTTCCTGTTCTTGCCTTTAGTTTTTGCTGAGAGATTATGTTTTAAAATTTGATAGTTTATAGGTGTGAACTGTTGGCATGAACCTCAAAGGTGGCAAAACCAAGCCTTTGAGACATGGTTGAAGTCGTGCAGGTATATATTAATTTCTCAGTTGCGATAGAGGGCTGCTACTGTGTCTTTTATCTTAAGCAGGGTATTATTATCAATGTGTCGCCACCATTACCGCCTTAAATCTTTCTAGGTTATCGCTCACTTATCAGGAATGAAACGGTCATCTCATTGTTTGCCTTACTGTTTTGCACAGTTAGTTGAAAAATAGCTGTCAGGCCCTTGCTGAGGTAAAATGGAATAAATTATTGTCATTCGGGTGTCTTTCCAACTTAGTTATGTCTGTGATTTCATTGACAATATCTTATTTCTTTTACCCAATAGCTCATTAAAGCATCTAAAGATGTAAATCAAATCTAACTGGTTTCATCTTTAGCAGTGACTGTTGATGATATTGTCGGTATATCGGTGTTGTGTAAAATTGCAATCAAAAATTAAACACTAATACGTTGATACTTTTTATGTTAGTTGACTGACAGAAGTTTAGGGTTCAGAAATATCAATTACAAATAGGCTGCAGAGGGGAGTTTGGCTTTTTTTGTTTGTTTTCTTCATACCAGCTGATGCTCCAACAGTCGATGTAGGTCTGTGTTGGTGTTCTGATCCGTATGAGTGACGGCTTTTAATTAATGGCCTTGTAAAAGGAAACCCAGGCAGGCCCTCCCTCCATAGGCTGGCAGAATGAGGCACCCAGTGTTTGGGATGGTTTATTAATGCCTTGACTGGTTAGCCCAGGGTAAAAAGGACAATTAGCATTATCCACTGCCATATGCTCCACATTGAGCGTCTGACAGAGGCAAAAGACAAAAGCCCGGGCTCCTGTATGAAGCTAACCTTAGATCTCCATTGAACTGCTATCAACCCTGGTTACATGTGTAAGCCAGAAGACCCATGAGAGCTCCACCCCTCACAGAGCACTTAAATTACACACCCAGACAACACCATGCTCGAGTTCTGCTCACTCAGCAAAGCCCAACATCCCTGAGTCCCCTTTAAGATGCGTGCTACATGGATATAATGAGCAAGTGATTGAATTTGTATACTTTAGTTGTGATGCATGTTTCCCATCAGCACTGAATCAGAAAACCACCTAAGCAAATAAACAATCTTTGTGGCCGTAATCATCTGCAGGTATTAGAGAACAATCTTTGAGCTGTCTTACTGCCAACAGCTGAGTATGATGTAAAGCTATTAAAAGAGACTATAGGACACAAGCTGGAAATGTGCCGATGGAATCTAGCTGGCAGGTCTGGCTCTCATTAGTGCTACACAACGGTGGGGTCATCCAGTCTTGTCTGTGGGTGGAAGAATTTTGTTCAAACCTTCTCTCACCCTGTCTCACTCCACTGTACTCTTTCTGTCTTCTTCACCCTCTCTCCCTCCATCTGGAGTGGATGAAGTCAGAGACCACATCACTGGCCTTCAGTGTCTTTGATCCTCCCTCCTAGCTTGGCACACAAACAGCTGTACAACAGCATGCCCCTTGTGCCTCTCCTTTCACCCTAACCCGTAACCCTGAAGGTACAAATATAAAGAAAGCAAAGCAGACTGTTTTTGTACCACTTATTTGATTTCTGTCTCTCCAGGAAAGCTGTAATTTGCCAGGCATTTAGTCTATGCACGTAAGCGAGTATCATTATACTTCCATTAGAGGTTGAGTTGATCTGAAATGCAAATACCCCAGATAATCCACTCCTCCCCTCACGAGCTTGACTGCTTGCTAGTCATTAAAGTGTGTGCGTGTTTGTGTGTGTATGTGTCTGGTTTTCGGGCCATATCCTCTGTGCGTGTGTGTATATAGTATATGCGTGAGATCACACACTTTGTGTACAGATGTTCTTAATTGTGATTTAACACAAATTCAAAGTATTGAATTTTGAATGTGTTTACAGGAATTGGAATAAGAAAGCTCAAAGTTTCTGTAGTTTTCAGCATTGTCATACTTGGCAATACTATGTATGACAGATGTCATACATCAGCACAGTGGGCTGTGCTGATAACATTTATGTTCTCCTGGCAGGTGTACGCACCGTCTCCAAACTCAGAAGACTTCAACAGAGATTCACCTTCTTACTCTTCTCCTAAACCCTCCAGCAGTATGTTTGCAAGCACTTTCTTTGGTAAGTTCAAATTCAAGTCCAGTACTGCAGTTAAGTTTAACATCATAATTTTACTCTCTTATACTGCATAAATTGGTTTCTCTTCCTTCCTTAATTTTACTTTCTTAATTTATCAACATCCTGTTATTTATATCATTTTCAAGATGACACAGAAAAGGCTAAAATATTAAACTGCTTTCAATATTGAAGTTGCCAGACAGACCCCGTTGTTTTAACAGTATTATTTAGTCTATACTCAGCCTTTATTTCAGAGTGACTCACTCCGAGATCTAGACAGACGTCTTGTTGGTTTTAGTTTTGTGTTATCTCAGCTGTGCTCAGAAGAAGGCTCATGTTTCAGTCCCAAGAGCAAAAGAACAGAAAACATAGTACCCCTTGGATGACCCCCCTCCTTGGAACTTAAAAGGGAAGGTTTGGAGTCTAGTGACAGAGTCGTCTAAGTCAAAGCTAAACTACGTGTCCCCCAATTCTAATATATTGTCTTATTTGTTATTATCATTAGATGGTACCCACAATTCGTCTGACCCGTGGAACTCGTCCAATGGGATCAGCCAGCCCGGCTATGGGGGAATGCTCGCAGGATCTTCATCTCACATGCCACAGTCAGGAAACTACAGCAGCCTGCACTCACACGACCGTTTGGTAAATAACACTCGTCTGCTGATACCTAAGCCTATAAATAGTTTTAAAATGATTCTTAGTAACTTTAATTTGCTGTCACACTTGCAAGAGTTTCAGTGTATACTATTCAAGCCCTGCACTCTCACAGTTGGAGTTGGTGTGTGTGTTTTAATTTGATGTCTTGTTCTTATCAGTGAAGGCCTTGCTAACTCTCTTTGTGTTAATGTTTGATATGCTCTTGTCTACCCGCCTGCTTCAGCTGGCTGGACATCACAGGGAGCCTGCAGGTGCTGCCTGCCCTCTCTTTAGCTTGGTCCCTCATCCCACTAACTTTTGTTTCATCATAGCTTGTGAGATGTCAAAGGATAATATCAAATTTAAGGAATAAATAAGCTCTGTCTTCAACACACATGCAACAAACAACACACACAAACACCCATTTGTGACTAAAAACAGAGTATGTCTGTTTTTTATCTCCCAGAATTACCCTGCACACTCAGTCTCTCCAGATGTCACTGCCAGTCTTCCTCCCATGTCCAGCTTCCATCGAAGCAACACCAGCACTTCACCATTCGTCACTGCAGCGCACACCCCATCTGTGAACACAGCCGATGGCATCATGGGTATGTTCTTGTGGTAACACTTCATCTACCTGCTCAGAATGACAAGTTCAATGGCCTTAATATGACCATCTATTTTAGAAAGGTAGCAGGTCGGACAGTTGGACAGCTTCATTGGGTCCAATAGGTCCAATTCATTAATTTGAGTCTGTTTTTACAAACCCCGCCTCCATGTTTTCTTAGCTGCTGCAAATCGAGGGAACGCCACTGGAAGCTCACAGACTGGAGATGCACTAGGCAAAGCTTTAGCCTCGGTGAGTAACTACCCCACTTTTTTATTGGGAGTTTAGCTCAATATAGAATACATCTCCAGTTTAAGTGAATTAAGCAACAACCATATCTATACAAAAATATTTTCCTCTATGTTAGAATAGAGAAATGAATAATTTTGGTCTTCAGGTAAGGTGATCTAATTATTCAGAAATTAAGTGCTTGAATGTTGATTATTAAAACCCAAAAGATATGTTTATAGTTATGTTTAGGTTTAAGCCTGGATAATTGTGGCTGTGAATTCATTATCTAAGAAAGAGAATTCGTATCTGTGGTATTCCATCACAAGAAAGATTTGATTAAATGTGTTGCATGGACATCATGTGAGCATTAAAATACTTGTGCTAAATAAAACCATAGTTTAATTTAACACTTTGTAAAACTGGCAGTATGTTGAATATTTTCTGTCAATATTTTTCAAGTGTGAATCCAAAATATAGAGTGTAGGGATGGTAATAACAAATTAAGTCCTTTATATTTGCAGACTCAGTTCGATTAGCATGACAAAGCTGGAGTGAAAAGGACATGGTTGGACTGGGGTGGGGGTGGGTGTTTGGAGCAGGGGGCACAGGGGAGTTTATAACTGCGTTGGCGAAACTCCATGGGCCGCCCATTGTGGAGCTTTTGTTCTCCGCCCTTTTAAATTGGCCATGCTTATTGGCCCCATGCCGCCTGCGGGAGTGTAACTGATGATGAGGCGGAGCTTCATTTATTCCAGTAAAATGAACCATGTTTCATTTTGAATGCAACGTTAGTAGCCAGTGAATGAAAAGAATAGAAAGTCATATATTGTTGGGTCAGAAGTCACAGTTATAAAGGACTTTTCTTTTGACAATGTAAGAAATATTTGGAGATTTATTTTGAGCTTTATTGGTTTCAGACACCGTAGTGGCCAAAATATTAATCCTGCTTCGTTTTTGAATGAATTGCATTTCTTAAAGTGAAGATTCTTAGCAAAGGGTAAGACTGAGTGTAAAAAGGCATAAACAGTAATTTCCTCCTTTGGACCAGGCTGGTCCCGCCTGCTCCACACTCCAGTGAAAACCTCTATCCTGATACTCCAAGTTGATTGAAAAATTTAAGCCCATAGCTCAAGATTGAATAAGGAGATTATTAATAATGAGTGCATTCTATCATCCCTGCAGAAGTCAAATGGTTTCATGCAAGCTCAATTTGATTTTAACTTGGAGACGAGATCTCTCTGGCTCTTTTTTTCTCTGCTAATTAGTCAGAAACTGCCCATAGTACCCTGAGTTTGCTAAAAAATGTTCCATTTTGGAAGAATATCCTCTTATTTAAGGGAAAAAAAACTATCAGGGACGTGTTTGGGTTTTAGTCCAGCATTTGTTTAAACAAATGAAATCCTAGTGGAAATTCTGAAAATGTAATCTCCTTGCTCTCTTGTGATTGACATGTCATCCTAAAACTCAATGTATTAGGGGATGCAATAATAAAATAATGTTACTCTCATAGCAATTCAACTGAAATAGCCTGGACTCAACGGCTTTGGATGTCCTAGTTATGGTCTTAATAGAGTTGTAAATTTAAAAAAGATGCCTAAATAAGCAACATTTGAATACTGCTTGGTTTATATGCTTCACAATTCAGTCTGGTGCAGGCTGATGTGTCACCCTTGACATTTTCTGTTTTTGGCTGAACAGCGTTTCCATGTTGGGCGTCTGAACTTCTTGTGGAATCACAAGAAGTTCAGAACCACAGTGGAATCATAATCAGAGTAACTTGAACAGGGACTGAGTTGTTATACATGTGAAAAACAAACCCAGCTTGAATAAAACTGCATGTTTTAGAAGTCTCTGCCACTGCAACTCTGACCTCTTTGCTCCATGTCAGGATCAGAGTACATACCTAAATTCAAACTATTACATAACATGCCTCCTTAATTGATAAAGTTATTTGGAATATATACATACATATATATATATATATATATATATATAAATAGTATGGTTCAATTGGAGATTAAACTTTAAAGCCAAGCTTTTACTTGATTGATTTTAGGGTTTTTTTTGTCAGTTTTGTCATATTTCAATGGAAGCATCTTTGCTTTTATTCATTGTCAAAGTAGTATACACCCAGACTGGCACTAAAAAGACTACTGCACTAATAATTACTAATACTAAGATAAATAATTAAAAGAAACATTGGTATCAAAAAGTTTTGATTCAAAATCATTTCAAGGCCACATTAATTGGAGCATTTCAGATGTGCAGTGTTTGTCTCTCAGTATTAATCCTCAACCACAATTGACTTACAGGAGTGGATACAGAGACACAAAACATCAAAGTAAATGTTGAGAGATTTATTTTGACAAGGTCGTGCTCAGACCACAGATGACTGAAAATGCCTCATATGTATGCACTGAGCATTTTTATTGCATCCCTGGCAGTAAAATCACCATAATTGATGATACAGTTTTGGCTTACGAAAAACAAACAAACAAGAAGAAACAGTGTCCAGCAATGCATATATAATTTTTATTTTGGGCTGCTGATGGTGCTTTAATGATGAATTTTCTCACTCTTTTATCTCTTGTCCTCAACTTCCACAGATTTACTCACCTGATCACACTAGCAGTAGTTTTCCATCCAACCCATCGACACCTGTGGGTTCTCCTTCACCTCTGACAGCCACAGCAGGCGCTGCCTCAGCAACCACTGTGGTGACTGCTGCTGGCACCCCGTCTGGAAGGCCAGGTACAGCACGAGTCTTTGGATCTTTATCTCTTACATAGCTCCTGTGCACTTTGATAGCTGTAGAGAAGAAGAAGAAGAAGAAAATACAAAACTCTGAAACTGCTTTATAAAGACATTTTCACAGGCAAAAAGCCAGTGACAGACACATGTCAGACTGTGTTTGAATTACGATTTGACCTGGAATAGCCAAGTTAATGAAGAAGCTTTCATGAATATGTCTTTAATTAATTTAATTACTTTATCTACATGCTGCATTAGCTGGATTAATTGAAGCCTAAGCAGAGTGCAGTGTGAAAAGTTTGTCTGAAACTTACTTTAATACCCTTTTTTAGCTTACAGTAGCTCTAATCAATTGGTGCTTTATGTATGTATTTAATGCCATGTTTATATTCAGCTGAGTTTATTCAGGCATTAGGATGGACATCCATCAAAACAGTGGCCAAACAGTACTTGATTTGATTTTATTCTATATTACAATAAATATATTTTTCTGTGACACTGACTAATATTACTCTCAAGCACAGATAAGAGGTTCTTAGTGATTTAGTCACTAAGTGCTTCCTATTTGAAGTCCCTTATCAGGGTAAATCATAGATTTATTTGAGTTTCATTAAAAGCATGAAAGAAGTTTTACAGCATTTTTGTGTTTTAACAATACACCTGCGTCTTATAAAAGTCCCTGACCAATTGTGCACAAAATGGGCTTTATATTCATAGCCAAAGAAGCTGCTCCAGATTGACGACATTGTCATTTGCTGGCTTTGTCTTTAATCTTTATTCATGTCCATGAATTTATATCAAGCTGACAACCACAAAGACAAGTTTTGCCATAGACTTTAATTTGAAGTGTTGGAATTATGACGAAGCCTGGATTAGTAATCTAAAAGGCTGTGACTTCTACGGAGCACAACAATTTGAAAATCTTATGAACATAAGGAAAGTATTTGATGTGGTTCTTTAGCAAAAATGCTATTCAGGTTTTTATGACTTACAATAATGGCACTTGTTACTATTTTGGCATGGGGAATTTAATGTAACATAATCCTATTTTTAAAGAGTGTTTGATGGTTTTTGTTTTTAAGTCAGGCTCATTTTTTGGGGATACACAGACAAGCCTCACTCCAATCTCTTTTGCTGCCCAGTTGTAACCCTTAGAGAGCAGAGGAGGTAAAGGAAGTCTAACATTGTTTAATGAATTTAAAGACATGTATCTTTGAAGAAGTTTTCCAATGCTTTGACAGTAGTGAGTGAATAATGGAAAGTAAATGAGGGGAGACAGTAAGGGAAAGCCCAGTGGGTTGTTTTAGTGGGCAGTTTCGTCATGTGTGGTAATGGAGTGGCGACAGCTGTCTCAATGTATCCCCCCTCATCCTCAGCTGTTGCCCTGCCCTATGGACAGCTGTTCCCACACACACACGCACACACACAGCCAAGGCAGCAAAAGGCCTTATTTATCCGCCAGTGGGGGAAGCAGGGTGTCTGTGACTCAGCTGATGAGGAAGACTCTGAGATTCCCCTCTTGTCCTATTTACAGTAGAGCATGCCACACCTTACAGAATAATAATTGTATTTATGACTTAATGACTTTTAATGATATAATAGTTCATTATAAAGTAAGAGTTAAAAAAAAGAAATATATGTTGCAAGTTTTGATTTGAGAAAAAATAACGGCAAAAATATACATGATATAAAATTAATTATGAACACTAATGAAAAAATAAAACCACAAGGAATTGTTGGGAATGGACCTTGTTTCACTAGTTATTCAATATTATTTTGCCTTTGGGATTAGAACGATAACGATACATTGAAATTTTCACAAAATTTGACTCACTGTTGATGTTAACCGCCAAATCCATTCATCATTAGGATTGCACCAATATACAACACATTATTCAATATGGGTTTGTTCAGTTAGCCCTCACTGCTGCACGTGGGGACCAGAGCCCCAGGCTAATTTTTCATAGCTGGCAGCCAGCAGAGGCTCATGTGGAGTATCTGTCTCACTCACCAGGGAGAAAGTTGAGGAAGAACAGAGACTTTTTCATTTCCTCTTCCAAAGTCACTTTTAATAACCTGTTAATTAAAATCAGATTTTTTTCCAGGACTGTGTTTGCAGTAGGAAACATGAAAACTCGAGTGTAGCAGATCACAGAGGTTTAATGGGATATTTCATTGGAATTAATCAATGGAAAACTTTTTTTTACACCTTTCTTAGCTCAGGGGAGGTGTGATTTTATGTTTATGTACAATTTTACACTTTGTAGCTATTTAAAAACTGAATATTAACCCCGTCCAACATTCCTCAGGCCCCTTTGCTATAAATTTGCCTCTTCATTCTGGTTTGCGTTCTTTGCCTTTCTTTTATAAGAAATACAGAATATAACCTAAAATGGTATTTTAGAATCACACCGAATGATAAGTAACCCAAACGACTCGCCATATGTGGACTTTGCCTTAGTGGACTCTATTTACCAGGATGGAGGCTGGGTTTGGCCTCCTTCCACCATAATGGACACCAGAGGAGCAGTAAGAGCTCTGTGCTGGAAAGGCCCACAGACATTCTATCCTGTAAATTACAGAGAAAAGTTCATTATTGTCAAATTCCATTAAGGTTATTTGATTGTATAATGCATTGCCTCTTGTTGCACATGGCAAACAGGTTAGTTGGAGGATTGGTCTTCAGAAAGGAGACAGAAAGAAATGTTTTACTGGAATTAGAAATGTGATGAGCAGATGTGGATTCCTTTTCCCTTGTTCTAATTTACACCAGATCAAATCAGCTTGATTTGCTTTCCTGTACTTTCTTTTTTGGCTCAAATAAATATATAAAATCCACTGTAAAATTCTTTCAGCCAAATGCAAATTGTAATCTTGGGTACAGAGTATCTTGAATTTCTCTTTATTTAGTTTACATAATTAAATTGCACAATATTTTATGTGTGTGCCAAACTAGAATTGGCTTTAAGGGATATATTAGTATAAATGAAGAAGTGGTACTCAGATGTTTCCAGATGTGAATCTTGTTTTAAAAAAAACAAAACAAAAACTAACTGACCATACTGCCACTTGTTCACTCGTCCAAAAGGTGTTTCACAACAAAACTAATACGGAATTAACTCAGCAATGCAAGCTTACATAGTGAAATTGAAACGGCTTGATTAATCCCAAATACTTGGCATATTTCCTCCATCAAAAACCCTGATGAAGGCCACGAAATCCTGTTCAACCACGCAGCATTTTTTATCTCTCCGATGTGACTTTAAGGCCTCAACGTTTCCAGGGTAAAGGAAGTGTGAAGGAAAACCAGTGTTGAAATCTGATTTGTCAGTGCTCATATTGTTCTCTAGCCTCTCGAAGCTACACTCATTAATGTGCAGATGCAGCGAGCATTTCAGGGTGGATGTGGGCGGGAGATGAACTCTCCACTGGCTCAAGTGTCAGGATACAGTCCAACCATCGGGAAGTGCTGCAGTTGAGGCCTGAAAGGAAAAAAAATTCTCATACAAGACAACAAGAAACCAGAAAATCGGGATGTCAGTGTCTGCATGGTATTTTGTGTTTGTCAACTTTTCTACAGTGGTAACCGATGAGAGAGAATATTGCCATCAGCCATATTAATATGTAACTGAATAAGAGGATCTCTAATGTTGACCACTACATCTCTTGCCTCTTGTCAGGTACCAACCAGTGGCCCCGCACAAGTGGACATGCTCCCTCTTCCCCAAATTACGAGAACTCCCTTCACTCACTGGTAAGCTCCCTGTTCGCTCTCTTCTTCCAGTGTGCCCTGGACATGATGGATGCTGATTTCAGATACATTACCCACTAAGGCCTAAGCTAGCATTACAGAGAGATTCCTGTCTGGCAAATGTTTTACTGAGGAAGATGAGGGGGGAGTGGGATAACAAAACAATACCTGTCCCTTGGGGGCTTGCCATCTGTCCTTTACTCCGTAGGCAAGGATGGGGATGACAGTTGGGGTTGGGTTTAGTTAAGGGGGTTGGTGTGGGACTAGCAGCTGTTAGCTGAACCACTTTTCCGGGATTCCTTTGCTGCCATGTGACAACAACTATGGATCACCTTTCATGCAGACTGCTACCTGATGCTGGCCACGTATTTACATCCTCAGCTATTTTTTATATATATATAATACTATTTAATTACAGGGCACTTGTTACAGAAGTACAAACAGCTCTTCAAGATCACTGAAAACTGTACGGTTATGGAAAATAGTGCAATAATATACAAATAATAATACAAAAATAAACACACGGGCCATGATCTTAGCCAAAGCAAAGTACTCTTTAATTGATCATTTCAAGTTATACTGTATGTTTTGTATTGTCAGGTGTTTTTTTGTTTGTTACGTTTTTTGTTGTTTTTTTTGGGGGGGTTTTTTTTTTTTTTTTTGCAATGAAAAAAAGGACAGGAAAGGTGTTGAAAAGTGTTTATCTTAAACATATTTATTGTTTATTTATTTATCAAAATCGAAATATAACTTGAAAAGGCCACAATCAGTCCAGAGTCTTATCACAACATTCCCTTCAATCAGCCAATTGTATGTGTAGAGGACACTGATCGTGGCCATGTAGTTGTTTCCTCCCACGCCACCACAAGCTTTGTTGTGTATCTTCATGGCCACCAAAGATAAGTCACAGCCCAAATGAAGATGACAATTAGAGCAAATGGTGTCAGATAACCTGAACATACAACTGCTGGTAAAATCAAAGTGGAGACAACTGCTGTTCACATGCTTTTTGACCTGATGTAAAAGGTAAATGGAGGACTACACTTTATACAGTATTATGATTAGTTTAACATTATAAGTGATATTTTACAAAATGGAGGCTTCACCCTCACGAATAACCAGGATTAAAAAAATCTGGACTGTTAGTGATTTATAGTTTTTTGTTGTTGTTCTTTTTTTATTATTATTATTAAAACAATAAAAAAATCCCTTATACAAAACTGTACATGATGATATAAAAAATTAACCAAATTATAACGCTGACCCTTGAATATACAAACACTGAGGCTCAAGGGTGACTTCTATTACTAATTTAAGATTATCAGGATTTATTCAAGGGTGGTGTTGTAGCTCTGTCAAAACTATTTGTGATGTTGTAAATTCCTTTTTATTTCAGGGAAAGAAGTGAACAGTGTAAACCTGCTGGTTGATGATTAGATTACAGACAAAAAGACTGATCTCAGTTGTGGATTGGTCCACTAACAGCAGTTTATATTACGACTGATGTAATTTAAATATTTGCCAATTATTTTAATCCCCAAGCAATTCGTTGAAATGCTTCATGTGACTTACATTTGCTGAAAATTGCACCTTGTTTAATTTTTTTTACAAGCAATAAGTAATAATGTGAAGTATATTCATTACACTTATATCTGTGAACACATAAGTGTAATGTAACATGTTATGGGAACAGAGAAATATCACAATACAATACTTGGTTGTACACTGTTGTGTTTGTGAAAACAACAAAACATTTTTGTGCATACTAAGTGAATGGTCAGAAGCTATGCGCTTCCTTTTCTGTGTTACTAAAACAATCTTTATCCGCAGTATTTATAGATACTGATCTTTTTCATAATCCTCTCCTATTCTTATTTGACTTTGCCAGAAAAACAGAGTTCATCAGCAGTTACATGAGCATCTCCAGGATGCCATGTCTTTCTTAAAGGATGTCTGTGAGGTACTCTTCCGATAGTCTTTATCCATTACGTGTTCCATACGTCTTTGCGTTCCTTATTTTGTCTTCTCTCACAAGCTCAACCTGCAGTCATTGCTCACAGTGGAAAACAGTTTCATTTTTATTGCCTTTGTTTGCATATTGTCATGTTGTCTTTTTAGCTGTTTCAGCTTGCAATAATCATTTTAGGTGCAGTTGAAATTTAAATTAATTGTTGAAGCACTCCAAGTGGTCACAGTGGATCTATTATTCAGTTAAAATAGATGAAGATGAGGACTTTTACATCTCAAGCTGAAATGGCTCATTTGATTTGCATTTGAATTTGCTCCTTTATCTTATTTTTCAGATGTTTTTCTTTTCTTGTCCACACCATACAATCACTGTTTTCAATTTTGGTCCTAATGTGCTTATACTAAGCTGCTCTGTCCGTCTTTTTCTCTCTTCTCTTCCTCCCTAACCCTTTGCTCCTCAATCCCTCTGGTCCTCCCAGTCTCGAATGGAGGATCGTCTGGACAGATTGGATGATGCAATACTTGTTCTGAGGAACCATGCAGTGGGCTCCACAGCCAGTCTGCCCAGCGACATACACAGTCTGCTGGGACAGGCACAAAATGGGCCAATAGCTACCATTGGAGCAAACTTCCCTGGATCTGCATTGGTTCAGAGTCGGACAGCAGCAATGGTACGAAAATCTGTCATAAGTATTTAGATCTCAAATGTTCATGATTTTGCAGAATAAAAGTGGGACAACACTTTTCTTTGAGTTTTCCTATATGTTATTTTGTAACCTCTCAACAGATGAAACCTCGCACACCTATTTGAAACAGGTCTGCTGCCATGACTAAAAACTAGAAGTTTTCCACATATGAGCAACTGAATTTATCCTGACATTTTTTCCATAAGTGTAATGGCTGGCCGAAGTTTCAGCCTCCTCTAGAGAGCGGCTGTATACACAAGAGTGAAAGAGAAATGAGAAAAACAGACGTAATGGAGTGAGGTTGTACTTTGGTGTAGAAAGTGTCTGTGTGTTGCACTCCTTTTAGAGTTAGAGTCGAAGCCTCTTGAGACACAGGGGAATGCAAATCTCAGTATAAATCATGATGTGTTCACCTATCCTCCATCAGAGGTATTTCATTTTAAAGAGCCAAGAGATTTGATCACATCTGCAGTAGAAATTGTAGTCTGGAGGTGTTAGAAATAATTTGGGTCATGTGATTTTTAAAAAACTGAAAAGAAAAAAAAAATTTTTTGAAGGAAGAGTTTCAGACTACTTTCAGTGGAAAGATAAATGCATTCTGTGAAACATTTTGTTGTTTTTATTTTACTCTGATTTAATGTCTTGTTTATCTGAAAATTGTATTTACAAAATTATATCTCCCCATGGCTGACATGAAATCAAATAATACCCTCAAATACAGTCCAGGCATCCATCTGGTTTTGTAGTACAGTTTTATATTATCAAATGAGAACACTGACAAATATTTTAGACACAATGTATCCTTTTAAAATATGTATAAAATTAATAAATTATGATATATGGGTTTTTTTATGTCATTGTACAGTACAAAAACATTTAAATGTAATGCTTAGGGCTGCACCTGACAATGATGTTCACTATCAAGCCTGGGATGAGTTTTTCATATTACCTATTTTGTCCACCTCACAAAACCCCAAAATAATCTGCTTTCTTTTAGTTTACAGAAAGACAGACAGGAAGTCATCACGACCAAGAAGCAAGAGTTATTTAAACATTTAATCAACTACCAGAAACAATATTATTTTGCTTTTAAATATTTTGTCTATTAATGGATCAACTAACTGCATGTCTTAAAATCTTAACTATTAAACCAACTACAGGCATCCAGCTGACATAAAACACACAGACACAGATGTTTTGTTCATATTTAGTACTACAAAAGCATTAAAAAAAGGATTTGTTTCATATTTTTTGTTAGACTCACATTTCAGTGTTCACCAAAAATATTTCACAATGTTTTGTTGAATGATCATCAAAGCTGCTCTGTATTTTGATCTTACTTATTATCAGGATTTTTTTATGCCCCTCTCTGCTCTATGATCTCAGATCTCTTTTGCCAACATCAGTTTATTTTAAAAGCGGTAAAAGGTGAGTTTGTTTAAGGGCAGTGTGCCTTCTGTTTCCAGTTGTTTCCACTTTGATGCTGAAGTTGTCGGATCTCTCAGAGTAGCTTGTTTTGTCCCCAAACAAGAATTTTTCTGTGGTTGTCAGAGGAGCTCAGTTTGATGTATTTGTTACAAAGAACTGGGTTGTGGCAGTAATGTTGACCAACTGCGAATGAGAGATAGAACATACTGTGTCTGCACTAACACAGCACTTCCTGTGTGGGAAGAGGTTCCCTCAGCCAGCGCTCACCAGCCTCGGCACGGCACAGCCACAGGCTTTTTACTCTGGCAGACACCCCACCCTATACCCCCGTCCTCCCCTTTTCATCACGTCTTTTTAACAACCCAGGAAATCTGAGTCGTTGGAAATGTGTGTCTGAACCCGCGGCCTGAACCCAAATAGAAGTCCTCAGCTGTATGGTAATCAGGCCCAGCCATGAAAATGGCAGCGTTCTTTTCTTGCCAGAGCCCTGCCTTCCCTCCCGCTCCTCCAGACAAAGAGTTGTTTGGACACCTGTTGAGAGCACAGCAAAGATTAGCTTAGCGCTGAAGAAGGGGAGGGTCTCGGGGTGGCGGGGTTAACAGAGGCCAACAGTGACTGAGGATCACATTCCCTAAGAAAAGGGGGAAATACCCTCCACCCTAAGTGTGACGATATCCCCGCCTTTCACTGATTCTCAGAAGGGAAATAAAATAGCTTGAAAACATGTGGTAAACCTCAAGAAGGATACACTTGGTACAAACATGGTGACCATTTTTATGTTAAGAATGTGGACCAAATGAAAAAAGAAATGGTCTGACTGTTCAGTGGGTTTACCTTGACATCTTTTTAAACAGAACACTAACAGATTTGTCTCGTTTTGCACATAAGAAACAAACATGCTCTCAGTTGTGGTCACGGAGTTAAGACTGGAAATGTCACAGCAGTGAGCAGGGAAATAAAACAAACAGGGACAAATAAGGTTTTAAAGTGAAAAATAATGTTTCATAATGTGTCATAAAGTGGGCCTTTTGTGAACTTATTGTTACACAGTTTTAGTTGCGTCTCTTTTATGTTTTCCATCCTTAGCTATGCAGTTCCATCATACTACTGTCAAACAAATAACCAAAGTGGCAATTATAGATCTAAATTACTTGTTTGAACTGTTAAATCTTTCAATACTAAACCTAATCAAAATTTAAATGTAAAAAAAAAAGAATAAATCATTATTGTTTTTCCTTGACCTGTGTTGAAGAACCACAACTCATTAATGAGGTGTGGTTATTTTTTCTGTTAAGAACCACTCAATCTTGTGTTTTTGGTTTTTCTCTTGGTCAAATGAACTGTTTTATGTACTGGCTTCAGAGAGTGTCTGCTTCCATTCTTCACATGTCCTTCCTGTCTGTGTTGCAGCAGGGTGGTGCCCACGCTGACGATGCTGCCAACCTGAACAACAGCCATGGAGGCCTGCCCAGTGCCGGCTCCACATCCAGCACAGAGCTCAACCACCAAGCTGAAGCATTGAGAGGTCTGGTGCATCCCACAGTCTTATTATATGGTTGTTGTGTGATTTATTATGTCTTAGCCTCCCCCCGTGTCTCTCTCTCTCTCTCTCTCTCTCTCTCTCTCTCCCTCTCTCTCAACCCAACCGGTCGAGGCAGATGGCCGCCCCCCCTGAGCCTGGTTCTGCCCGAGGTTTCTGCCTCTTAAAGGAAGTTTTTCCTTGCCACTGTCCCCAAGTGCTTGCTCATGGGGGGATCTGTTGGGTCTCTTTAAATAATTTTATAAAGAGTTTGGTCCAGGCCTGCTCTATATGTAAAGTGCCTTGATGTAACTTTGTTATGATTTGGCGCTATACAAATAAATCTCGTTTGATCTGATTTGATTTGATTTGATCTTAGCTCCATGTTTACATTTTTTGAACAGGTCTTACATCTGCCCTGGCCGGCCAGGTGCCTGCCACCCTGGAGCTGAAGGTGGAGAAACAGGACAAGGATGAGATGAACGATAGCCTCCCCTCAGATGACAAATCTGATGAGGAGAGTGACAAAAGAGACATCAAGACCCCCAGAGTAGGCACACGGACAAGGTATTGACATGTTTATGGAAAACTTTTAAAGATTACAAGTTTGGCTAAGTGAAAGAAAAAATATTATTTGAACTGAAGAATCTTCCATTAAGCCAAGTGTGGGGTTTTGTTTAGCGAGTGAGAATAAGGCCTGAGCAATAGATTATACAGAGCAGTACATACATTTTACTATTCTTTACTATACGATTTTCATATACACTGAATATGATCACTCCTGAGCCCAGTTAGGGTTTCAACTGATGCTATGTTTTGTTGTGCACATTTTATTGTTGAACAGATCTGACTGCAGGTATGTTTCTTCTCTCCCCCACAGTATCACTGAAGATGAGGACCTGAATCCCGAGCAGAAGGCCGAACGAGAGCGTGAGAGGAGGATGGCCAACAACGCCCGTGAACGTCTGAGGGTGCGTGACATCAACGAGGCCTTCAAGGAGTTGGGCCGCATGTGCCAGCTGCACCTGAAAAGCGAGAAGCCCCAGACTAAACTGCTCATCCTCCATCAGGCTGTGGCTGTCATACTTAGTCTGGAGCAGCAAGTCAGAGGTCAGTAAGCAGCTAAAGAAAAAGGTTCCCCACCTATGATGTTGCTGTAATTACTGAAATGTCTAATGCTACATAACATCAAGTCAATATTAATTTCTCATAAACAAATAACATTTTCACATTACATTCCTACAGTGGTAATTTCACATCTGTGTCACAGCCTGTACATTAAGAAAATTAACAGGCCAAAGCTGTGGCCCAAAAGTTTGATTTGAAACTTTCTGACCCAACAGAGCGGAATTTGAACCCCAAAGCAGCCTGCCTTAAGAGACGGGAGGAGGAAAAGGTGTCTGGGGGCGCTGGCGACGCTCAGCAAGGCCACACAGGAGTCCATCCAGGCCTGACCGACACATCCAACCCCATGGGCCATCTCTGAGTAGCAGACAGGTACTCTCGCCTCCTACAACTAACCATGACTTTTTAATTCATCTGAAGGCTGATGTTTCAAACCATTAATCAATCAATCATCTTAAGATCCGAGGAAGGCAAAGTTGGTGTCGTCTTCTTATTGTTTTCAATTCTTGAGATGATCGCCAGATGATGTTACTATTGCAACCCATCTTCATCATCTTCAACATCACATTTCTTAATTTCTTGACGGATTAGCAGCAACAAAATAGCATTTGAAATTATTAATTTGATACAGTCTTGAACGGAAAATCTTGATGGAATTGTATCTTGTGTGACATTCACCTCTGATGGGTGTTTTCTTCCCTCCTCTCTTCAGATCAAAGTGATCCAGATCATTTCTGTCCCGTTTTGAGTCAGTGAGTTTGCTTCCCAGTGACAGACAGGACTCACAGTTTGGGACACCAATCGGAGGAGACAGACCACTTGAAGCAAAACCACCAGACTAACACAATCCAATCCTAAAACTGAGGATGAGCCAAGCATCTAGCTCCCTGTGACCAGTTTCCATCTGCAACTTTCTCCCCACAAAGAAAAATCTTCAACACATATCACTGTCTGCAAGAAGTGTGTTGCTTCTGAACAATCAGAGACTTCGCAATCTCCTCAAACCATAAGAGGACATTGCCTCGTGCCTAAAACTGAATTGACGAATGCATTGTAACAGCAATTGTTTTTGTTTGTCTGTTTCTTCTTTTTTTTCTATTTATTATGTTATGGAACTATAAAAAGTATGTCTAAAGGGAAAGTTAAGTAAATTCGCAGAGAATTGTGTGGCTTTTCAGTTGATCTATAGTTTGCCAGTGTCACCATTAAAACTGAGCACTCCACCCTGCAAAATCTTTGGTGAGTCCAAGATGAGGGGAAAATATTTGGGCACTGAAAATGTTGAGATTAATTTATTGGCCAGTTTAGAGTGATATTTATTCCCAGCTGAAAATGATCATTAGCTTGTAGATCTGAAAGACTAAAGCACCCCATTTTTTTTTTAAGATATATTATTTATATTTATATTTTATTAATTCTGCCACTAACCAAGTCTGTAACCAAAACTACCTATTTGTTTCTGCATAGTTTAGAGTTTCATTTTTAATTTCTTTGCTACTGTCTAGCGGAATAATTGGCCCAAGTACATCAGCATCGACAAACTTTGTCTACATAGGTGACAGACAAGTGGCAAACTCTAGTTTTACTGAAAGCTCCGATTTGGTTCTGTTTTCCTCGGTAGTGAGCAGTGAAAATAAAGAGAGCAAACTGTTTGCAATCGTTAGCATTCCCTACATATTTAGTGTCTTAACTAAAGGAAAAGTGGACTTTACTGCCCTTCAGTTCCTTTGCCATATAGTGTTAAATGTAAGGAGTGACAGATTTTTTGTTTAGCCTCATGACAGTTACATTCTCCTGATGTCAGCACAGAAGTAGCTTGTGTTTTTTGTCTTTTTTTTTTGCCACCAGCTAATCAGAGATTGTCTAATGAAGAAGTACTTTAAAATGAAAAAACGACGACCACACTTTCTCCTGGCCTGATTTTACCGCTTTTTCAGTTTTCTTTTTGTTGATAACGCAACACAAAATAAAAAATGGTTACTCTGAGAAATCCTTA
This sequence comes from Remorina albescens, assembly GCA_034769265.1. Taxonomy (NCBI): domain Eukaryota; kingdom Metazoa; phylum Chordata; class Actinopteri; order Carangiformes; family Echeneidae; genus Remorina; species Remorina albescens. The sequence continues at coordinate 4,744,241 of CM068479.1, forward strand.
CTTTATTTGTGTTGTAACAACTCATTTCCGTAGGCTTCCAGCATTACCATGTCCAGTCTAAGTCAGCAGAGATAACTTGCAAGTTTTTGTGTTGCTTTTTTTTGTGTGTGTGTGTGTGTGTGTATGACGTTTTCATGCAAGCCATGATATACTTTAGTACAGTAAACCAGACTAAAATTTAATGGATTCTGTTGAATATTGTATAACTGTAGCAGAATAATGAACAAAGCAGTAAGGATTTTTTTTTTTCAAGACATTGTTCATGGTTTTGTTTTTCCCGATCACTGTGCATGCTTTAGGTTTCTCTTTTTATTAAGTCTTTTGTCTTAAGACTTGCTTTATATTCCATTTATTTCTTTGTATATTGTCTCTTATCATTATTTACACCTTAAACAAAGCTGCCACATTCAGATTAAGTATTCTGTACAAAAAGGGACTTAAATTAAAGTAAAGGATGCCACACCAAGAGTTTACATGAAAGATTTACAATCTACTAACTTTGTTTCAATGAAAAAACCGTCACAGCATATTCTCTTGCTGAATGTGGCCTTGTTCTTCATTTCAGTATTGACGAGCTTGCATTCATGTTGGCAAATTTTGATTGAGGGCTTAATGTACATCATTTCCTGCTCTCTTACCTTCATTTTAAGATTTCCTGTTCTTCCTATATTTCTTTGCTCCTCTGTTTGCCAAGTTAGACTTTGCTGTATTCCCAAAAGCTTTCCCTTGCATAATATATGAAAAAAAGAAAATCAAAAGAGAAAAAAAAAACAAAACATTTGGCTTATTTTTCACTGTAGTTAGTCTTTTATACAGCAATATTGTAAGAATATTTCTTGAATTCTAAATATTACTCTTTCTAGATTTTTGAAAGCAAAAGTTTTGAGTAAAAAGTTTCTTACTTTATTTTACTATATTAGATAGTAAAATGTACGGTTATTTACCATAACCTGTCCATTATTACAAGAAATATACAAATGGCATCTCAAGAACATGGCTGAGTTATTGCTCCTACACTATTCCTTAAAAAGGCTTCATATGAGCTCCAGATCCCTAAAAGTGAAACCTCCATTCTATTTTTCAGTCTCGGTTGTTGATTGATTAAAGATTTGTTCTTGTGTCGATGGAAAAGGGTATTGTCAATGCACATCAAAGAAGAAAAAAACTGCAGTAACGAGAATTTCAATTTTCTGTCTTTTTCTACAGAAAAACACAATGTATATAACATTTATGTTGCAATAAATGTGCCATCTTTTTGTAAACTCAGTTGTATGTGGATTTATTTCTCTCACTGGACAAATATGTTCTTTTCTGTTTCTTCTCCATACTTACATTTCTCCTTTCCATAAAGTTTTATTTCATGAAAAGGCCCAGGAAGGTGAACGAAATGGGGTTTAATTTAGACTTTTTTTGTTGCCTTTGTTTTTTTGTTTGTTTGTTTTTAAAGACATTTCTACAGTGAATTTAGGCCAAATGAGTGTTTTATAGTATGTAACTCTTTTTGTAAATAATGCCAGTGGACCATTGTAGTCTGTATGAAAAGTACTATGAATATATGTTTCTATTTTTAATAAAGTGTGATAGCAGCGTACTGTTTGTGTGCTGTGGGCCTACTTTTTTTACATTTTAATTTATGCACGATTAAGAAAAAGCCAGAGACAGATGAAGCCATTCATGCAAAAATGCAAAGATCTTTATCAACAGGGGAAGTTCAATTATTTAAGGAAAGATTTTGTTTGCTTGAAAGTATTAATTAAAAATATGAATTTGTATATGTTGTTCTTTTTTAACTGTAAATTTTGTTTGGTTTTACACATTTCTTTCTGCAATTCATTCTTATACAATGCACATACATAAGCAAAAGACACAAAAAAAAAAACAGATGAACTAAATGTGTAGTAATGAAACTGATTAAGCCATTATGAAAAGTACAAACCTAAACTGTATTTTCTGGTAAATGTTTTGGTGGTAGCAACTTTCTGTAACTGGCACACTTCATCTGTTAATGAATCCCCAAAGGGTTGTGAAAATACTGCTCCAAACCTGGCGGACTGTTGTGCTGTAAATCTCAGACCTTGTACATCTGCACAAAATTATCATCTTGCAGATGCGAGCATGAGAGCAGTCATTACTTCCTGAGAGGCCTGAGCCTAGTTCAGTCTTTTGACAGAGGTGACAATCAGAGGAAAACTGCTGACTGCTATTTTGTCTGTGGTGAGCTCAGTGAAGCAGCGTAAATCATGACTGTCATCTTTCAATACTCCTTTCAGGGAAAAACAGAGGAGAGTGTGTTGGGTTGGTGGTGCTAGTGGGTGTGCATGTTTTCTGTAGGAGTGGGACCACCAAGTCTGAAGGCTGACTTCCTGTCATGGCTGCTGGGCCAACTAACAGAAAGTCCTTGGCTTACATCCTTGAATTCTTCTGCTCCTTCTGTTCCAAACAGTAAGATCGTCCCTCTCTCTGCTCCCCTCTGGGTGGATGCTGTATTAAACATGCCTCATCCCTTCTCTCTGTTTCTGTTCTCTCAGCCTCCAGATTAAACAGCTTTTTTCTGATAGTTGATTACAGCATGCTGTGCTGAGCTCACATCAGACAGAAACCTCCTGATATAGAAGACTTACACAGTAAAAACACAATAATATCACCACAGTCGATAAGATAATGGTGAAAGAACAAAAAATAAACAAGCACTGCCAGGAATGTGCTATCATAACCACGCAGCTACAATCATTGTATTGCAAGAATTCTACACATGCTATTTAATGCACAAGAGCAATAATAGCACAAAGATAATGGGTGAGTTAATAGATAAGTTCACATTATCTAAGTCTGTTTTTAATCAATACTTACATGTTCAGCATTGTACATTTGTAAGTGATGGGGGGATAAAACAACAGATACTGTTTAGTACAAAATGATGTGTTCTCTTGTGAGGCTTCATCTGCCTGACTTAGACAAAACAAGTCAGGGATCTTCCCAACTTACAGACAGGATAAGATACGTTTGTTCATTCAGATGAGAATATATATTATGGCTGAACTGTGTTAGAAGGATAGTAAAACAAAGAGATTCATACTGAAAGGGCTCAAATCAGTTTCAAATGACTACTATTTTTTCACTATTATCAATACACAAAAAAGCAATAGATGAAAAAATAGTGAAAATAGTGAAGCTGTCAGTATGGAAGGGAGAAAAAATGAACACAACCAGCATGGGGTAGATACAATTAAATCTGTGTCATACTTTCCTGATATATTTTTGACTTTCTAGTGTTGTCCTCACACTTAAAAGAAGAAGAAACTATTCCACCAAAAACTGTAGTTCTCCTTGGTTTAATAGCTATAGTTATTTACAACTAGAAGATTCTTAACTCATGACTCTTAATGCCGACCACCGCTTCCTTTGTTTTGTGAAATTGTTGGCTACACAGCATCATTCTTGTAAGAATTTAGAGCCATTAATGTGGTATCAACAGCAGACTTATGAGGGATAAATACAGCTGTTTGTCTGCCACAAAAAATAATGTGGTGTGGTGGCTTTTGTCTTTTTCCCCCAACATGTTTCTTCTGAGAAGAAAATCACAACAACGGAACAGATTAAATCAAGCAAGCTAAATATGAGCGTCTGTGACATCTCTGGTCCATGTCCGTTTCATTCCCAGCAGTCTCTCTTGATGTATAATCAGGGCAGGACTGAGCTGTGCACTGAGCATGCCCAGAGGTCCCAGCTGTGGCACCTTGGTGGAGAACAGAGCTCCTATTGTGTGCTGCTGTAACCCAACACAGTGGCACAGAGCTCAGATTAAAATCTGTGCTCCTGGACCATCTCTCTGCAGACAAAAATATTAACAGTGGGCAGCTACAAAGTCAAAGGCAGCTGGTTCCCCAGTTTAATGTAGTTTATGCTGGAGTGGGAAAATCCACACAAGGCAACTTACAATTGATCATTTTATTAGAGTCAGTGTGTGTCAAAGGGAGCATTACACTGATGCGATCTCAGCACTTGCATAATCTTTAAAGAGAGTAACTTGGCTTTCGTTTGTGCTAAAGAGGGGATCAGGTATAGTCCCTGAACTACACAATGATGCATTTGCTGCTCTGTCTGTGTGAGTTGCATGTGTGCTCCAGTGCCACCAGCACAGATCCTTATTAAAACACACTGAGGTCATCTTACTATCCACTAGATGACGCTCTCGGTTTTTAAAGACAAGCAGCTGCAAATCTTATTCATGCAGAGTGTAATTCATTAATCTTAAATGCAGTGTGGCCCAAGCAAACACGTCTAGGCTATAATTCTCCCAGGTCCATAAATGATTCATAAAACAATTAGTTTGTACAACCGATTACTATCATTTATGAACTTGCAGTGTGCAACTTGTTATTTTTATGTTATATTTTTAAAATATTTAAGTAGGCTAGTCTTGGGTAGGGTGCGCCTTTTTTAAAGCTTGTTTCTCCACGGTATAGGATCACTATCTAGTAGATCCACCCATGTACTCTGCCTCATAGGCCCAGCTCAAAATACATTAAATCAGTCCTTTTATTATTATTATTTTATTTTATTTTTTTTATTACCATCATATTGGCCCGTCCTCGTCCTAACACAAACAAAACAGTAGCATTACTCTATGAGTTGGATTATTATTTGATGTTTGGTTTATTCAGTTTAAAAGAAATGAAGAACAAAGATGTTTGTTTTATTCTGAGCTTATATGAAATATTGTGTGAGTTTCGGACCCCGTCATCAGGTTCTTCAGACCCCAAAGGCTGGAGCGCGGTCCGGACTGGTCCCGGGCCTGGGTGTGTTTGTTTGTGGTGTGGAGGCTGTTTCTGGTGGGAGGGCGGATTAGAGCGCTTGATTTAGGAGGCGGGGCAGGCCGGCTGGTCGGACGTCCTCCGGAGGCTGCCTGATGAGCCTCCCTCCGCTCTGAAAACAACTCATAACCAAAGAGTTAGCCGACTGTGGGTCGGACACTTTGCTCAGCCGATTATTCCCGTTTTTCCTCCAAAATCCTGAAAACACAAAAGTTTCAAATCTGCGATAAGTGAGCCAGAGAGAGAAACGACGCCGGTGAGTATCGAGCTAACTGTTGATTGTTGGTCTGTAACAGCCGTTAACTTCCAAAACGAGCACAAAACTCTCCCTTTAAACACAAAGTAAATAATTAAACTTGATTTGATGAGGTGAAACTCGGAGGTTTTTTCAGGCTGCTGGTCTCTTTCCGTCCACCTGTTGCACCTAGTAGCGATGGAAAATAGGCACAAAGTGCGTCAAGTCAGAGAGCCGCAGTTTGCTCAGGTCAGCTCACCTGCTGCCTCTGAACTAAACTCGAACCCTGATGCTCCTCCAGATAAACACACTGCTGCTCATCTGGGTTTAAAACCGACGCAACATATTATGTAACTTTTCCCACGTTGTAAATCGTCGCACTCTAGACAGCCCTGGTTCACTTTCTGAAGTTTCCTCCTCTGCTGCGGATTTGTGTTCTTCATGTGTGTGAAGATGATCAGCTCACATGAGCAGATAAAATCTTTCCTCTGCTCGGTTGTCATGTCAGACCACAGCCTGGGCATCCTAACCTGAGCCTGGCTCCTCAGATCTGTAACATAGGGGTCAGTGAATGCAGCATGGAGACTAAGTCAGCTGAGGCTTTTCTTCAATAATGGAAAAGAAAATTAACTCACTTGTTGGAGCTCATGTGTGTCAGATACATGTGAAAGGGTCTGTTGTGTTGTCTGTCGCCTTACCTTGGCCTTGGCTTTTTTTGTGCCACCCTGTGGAGACTGAAGCAGAGTAATTCTGACTAATGTAGTGGATTTGAGTTAATCACATGTTGTGCTAGAAGTGGCCAGAAATGAAACTATGAAGTAAACTCTTTCTTCCAGTGTTGTATGGCAGAGGCAAAGAACCGTACCTGAAACAAAAATCCTGTCTCTCTGTAAATTCAACATACTTTAATGAAGGAGAAAAAAGTCAACCCTGACAGCAGATGTGTATATATATTTAACAACTCTCTCTGTTGTTAAGGCCACCATTTATGAACTTGACTGGTTGTGAGACAAAGTATGTACAAATCTTTTTTGTTTAGACACTTTGGCTAAACTGTCTACCGACACCCCAAAATCTTCTGTACAAATGAATATCATCAATTCATAAACATCTAATTTTACCATAAAGCCATTCTGGTCACAGATTAGCATTTTGCCATTTTGCCCACAACTGCTTGGTGTTGCATGTTTTATGAATGGCTTGTCTTTTGTCAATAGGTCAGTCTGTATGATATATCCTACATTTAGCTTTGTTGTCTCCCTTATCAGTGTCCTTCTTCCAGGCCCATTGTAGCCGGTTTTTCTAATGTAACATCAGCTAGAAGGGGACATTATCAACAAGACAAAAAGGAACCTGTTAAAAGCCCATTGTCCAGTGAAAAATGTGGTGGCTGCTGATTGCTTTGTCTTTGCTGGCTTTTCAGGCATAAATGTGTCATAAATGTGATGAATATTTAACAGCTTACTTCAATATTCTTACACAGTTTGATATTTATTGCTACCTGGGTTCTCACAACCTGGTTGCAAATCCGTCTACTTTGTCAACCCAATAATTATTATTGATGTGTTAGAATTTAACCAAATATTATTTTGCTGCTTTCTTTTCATCTCATTTCCTGTGTGTGGCCAGCAAATTACAATGTCATGTACAAGGATAAGTACACACAAGTAGACTAGTTCCACTTCATACCGAATAACCTTCAAAATTGTGTAGAGCTGACTAAGCTAACACTCAGTGAAGTCAATTTTCTCAGGCTTGTTATTGGAGTGTTAGAGTTATCTCTCTGTTAATCTTTCTCTTAACCTGTTAAACCTATATTCTTGATTATGCATCGTAAACAGTCATTTTCTAAAACCATGCCTGTTAGTCACTCCTCTGAAAGGGTTCTCTAAACAATACCTGGTTGTGATTATCTTTGAAAAGAATGTGGCTGACTTTGAGTCATATTTTTCAGCATTATTTATGGGTTTTAATAAGTCACAGACTAGGCAGGGAAACCAATCTTCTAATCTTCTGCGAGCATATTAGCTGAACTGTTCAAGGAAAATTATTTTTGTGAAGAAACAATGCAGCAAGCATTGATAGTGCAAAACAAGAAAATGAAAGCAGATGACGGAGCTAAATGCAGCAAGGATTTAATGTGTCATTAGAGGTTGATTGAGAAGCTAGGAAACAAATGTTGATAATATTGAATTCTGTATTTAATTTCTGACTGTCTGAATCTTTGCCTGCAGAGTTGGGTTACCTGATCCAGGGAGAGGGATTTATTTTCCTTCTGTCTTCCTAATGGAGTCATACAGAGTGACTGGCATATCTATCAGTGGACAGCAGCGGGTCTGCACGCAGCCGCCTCGCACCTCCAGGCCCAACAGTAATGGAGCTGGTTCATACGGTCTCAGCATTCGCGTCCAGGGCATAGATGGACACCCTTATGTAGTTCTTAACAATCAAGATCGTGGTCCTCAATCCTACAGTGACCCCAACAGTAACGGGTATGTTGACACAGAAGGCTCTTTTATTGAGAACTACCAGGAATATGATTTCAGAGGAGGCAAAGAGGCTGGATCCACCAGCCCCTTCACGGAGTATAGATCTCAAAAGATGATGCATTACAGTGTCCCTCAGAGTGGTGTTGGAGATTCGAAAGAAAAGAAACCATCCACCCTTCTGAATTTTCAAAAGCACCCTGAGATACTGCAGCCTTATGATCCAGAGACCAACTCCTTCAGCCTTGATGGATTTCACAGCCTGCCTTCAAGACCCGTGTCTGTGGCAGAGATTGGGAACGAACGCCAGCGTTCTTCCTCTAAATCTTGTGTATCTGCACCATCGCATGCTAGCTTAGCAAGTCTGGATCGGAATAGGGCTCCTTCACAGCAAGAGAAAAGACATCTTTCATCCCACAGCCACAGTGAGCCAGCGCTTCCCAAGCCAACATCAGAGCCTCAGTCTGTGCCCCCTTCACAAGTCGCTCAGCCTAAGAGCAGGCCACAACCACAAACTGCTCAGCCGCAGACCAGATCTTGTCTCACCAACCCAAACCCATCTCAGTCCAAGCCAGCCTCTAAAACTCAACACCAGTCAATGCCTCCAGCCCAGCCTCAGCCATCTGCTGTGTTAAGTCCAACAAGTGAGCAGAGCAAGACCTCACGCAGATCCCCCAGTTCTATGAGCAGCACCAATTCTAGCCTGGAGCGCACCCACCATGAGCCTGATGTCCTTCCTCTATGCAGGACTGACTCCAGCGGGCCAGTTCTTCAAAACTTTTCCCGCTCTCGTCACTCCTCGTCATCCTCCAACTCTAAGGCTCCAGTGGATGAACAGATGGAGGCGCTGTATGCAGACACTATCAACCGGCATGAGAATCGCCGTTATATCCCTTTCCTCCCTGGTTCAGGCAGAGACATTGACACTGGGTCTATACCTGGTGTTGATGAACTCATTGAGAAGTTTGATGGTAAAGATGGCAGCCACCACCGCAGGGGCAGGGCAGGGCGCAGGAATAGGATCAATCCAGAGGACAGGAAACGTTCCCGGAGTGTGGACAGCGCCCTTGGTCTGCGGGATGGATCAAGCTACATAGATGAATTTAGCCGCCATCGAGGCACATCAATGGAGCATGTCCTGCGTCCTTCACAGCTACGGCTTCAAAAAACATCCAGCAGTCAGGACTGCCTCATGACTGTGGATGGTAAGGCTGCATCAACTTGTGTCGCCAGTGCACCTGGCTCTCCCCAGAGCACCATCTCCAAAGGTGTCGGCTCCATTCAGGGGTACAAAAAGCCGCAGTATCACTCCTCTTCACTACCATTCAAAAGTACAGAGAAGGAGGACAGTGCTTCATCAAGTAGGAAGTTTTCAACTACATTGGTATCAACAATGATATCGGAGCCTTCTTCCTGTTCAGCCAAAAAGCACACCACAGAGGCAGATGTTCAGGTAAAAAGGGAGAAATCTCTGCTGCTGCATTATCCTCTGAGCTTTCTTATGTTTAAAATCTGAAATTTCTTTGTTTTAATTTTAATATTTACTTCAAAATATATTGCCCAAGTCATTATTATGTGTTCAGTCTTGCTAACCTAGAGCTGGGCGGTATGACCAAAATTCTATATCAGAGTATTTTTCAGAATTACTCCGGTTTCACGGTATTTGACGTTTTTTTTTTTTGTTTTGTTTGTTTGTTTTTTCATCCGTGATTCAGTGTTGACCGTATTTCCTTCTTCTGCTTCTTTGTATTTATTGGCAGATTGCAATACCAGCTTATAGGTGCATACCACCACCTACCGTACCGGAGTATGTAGAATGGGATGCTGTTTACAGTAACACACAAAAAAGGAGTTCATTCACCTACTAAATTCTGTTAAACAATCCGGTGTTTACTAAGAATTTTAATACCTCTCTCTGAATTTCCCTCACCCTATCACCACTAGTTCCTAGTATTCCTTCCAAATCCCAACCCCGTTTGCTCTCTCTCGCCCTTTGTTGTAACCTAATTCTTTCATCCTGATATCCGACACAGTGCATTAGTACGTGCTCAACATTTTCCGTTCTATTACAATGTGTACCACCACATTTTCCACTGATTGAGAGAAGATTTACTGCATATTTAGGGTGACAGATTAGTGCCAAAAAGCACTGGCGCGATAAAACATACATTCGGGTGTATTATATTATTTCACACGCGTAGATATTAACTGCGAGCGCGCACTCAGAGGAAACTGCTCCCCGAGCGAGGAGGAATATGTGGCCGGCGCACCAAACAACCACTCAAAAATCACCCCGCTCTCTTGAAGTTGATTTCTGCTCTCTTGCTCGAAACTTTTGGCACAGTGGGGGAGGGAACCATATGTGGCGCGCTGGTCACATATTTCTCCTCGCTCGAACTTAATATCTATGCGTGTGAAATAATATAATACACCCGAATGTATGTTTTATCGCACCAGTGCTTTTTGGGAGGAGGCGCCATACCGCCTGTTCAGAGCTTCCTCTATCCATGTCCACCACGCTCAGCAACTCCACTATTATTTCCGCTCTGTTCATTGCATGTTTAGCGGCGCAGCAATGAAAAGGATCCCTCGTGAAACAATTTACCAGCGCGCTGCGTTCCGGACATGTTTAGGCTATTTAAACCGGTTTTCGGTACGAACCGGTATACCGCCCAGCCCTATGTTAACCCTGTTTAGTTTTAAACTCTTTCTTTAATTTCCTGTCATATCAGGTAACACCTGATCTCCTGAAAGGTCAACAAGAGCTTTCACAACAAACACATGAAGAGACAGCAAAACAAATATTGTTCAGTTACTTAAAGGATGGGTGAGTTATCTTTTCTGTTTTTGTCAATGTACATTTTACATTTATTCCTCATACTAATGAAGTGTCTTGGTAAATATAGTCTGAATGTCATGGTCTTTGGTTTTAGTTGAATGTTTTGTTCCCATTGAAGCCTGAAATGAACATGTTGCTCCATATGGCAATGCATTACGAAGGAGGAGACTGTTGTGTGGGAGCACATAAATGGTTTTATCATTGCTGGACTGTTACTGATAAAATGGAAGGAATGTGGTCTTCTCGCCCCTCCGCCCCCCCATCTAGGCTGTGAGAGATCCAGCTGTCTGGAGTATGTTTTCTTGTAGAATCCCACCTTCTCTCCCTGCTTTCTTTTTAGCTATGTTTGTTTCTGTAATCAGACTCTTTCTGTCTCTCAAGGAAAGGGATCATGGGTCAAAAGGTGAAATTTAGTTTAGTTTTTAAATGATACGTTTTGGAATTATTACGCATGCCATGCAGTCTTTTATTCAAGTTAGCAGGTCAGTAATTGTTTCTGCAGAATGTGTTAATCAAACACAAAAGCCAGTTAAACTATGCCCTGCAGTATTTGCATTAGTTGTGCTTGATTTTGCAGTGAAAGACAGTTTACAGGATTCTACAATTTCTGCATGAGCTGCAAGTTTAGGGTAAAGTCGAAAGAGAACAGGAAACTCCTTGGGTGTGTCTGATCACAGGTCAGGAGTCACAGGACAAAGGAAAGGAAACACAGATGGAAGTGCAGGGGCTAAAAACTGAGCTACATTCCCAAGGCCCAGAAGACAAACATTCACTGACCGGGGTTATACACATTTAATGAATATCATCTGCACAAGAATATGGGAGGTTTGGGGGTTTTGCTCTCTGTTTTAGCCTTATAATTTATTGAAATAATATGTCACTGCTGGCATGTGAAAGTGAAGAAATAATATTTTAGTTGATTTTTATGCTTTCACTTCAACTATAGGATAAAATATTCTGAGAAAGTCCTCCCATCTTTGGCCTTTCAAACATCTATCGTCTAAACTCATCTAAATTCAGAGAGGTCTGCTGTCCAACAGCCAAGACAAACTGATTACCTTTAGGGTTTTTATCTTTATCAGTTGGGAATATGACTGAAGTTTGTGGGTGTTTTTGGTTTTGTGATCAATACCATGAATCCAGTTTTCTTTTAAAGATCATTTTAAAAAAACCTTGATTAAAAGTGATCTACATTTGAAACAACTAAACATTGTTGTGGTTCTTAAGGATAGGTGTTGCATCATTTTAACTTTGACTTCTACTAATTTACCATATGATAAAATGGGACTGTGTGTGTATTTGATTCTTCAAGATCAAAGCGGAGTGATCCCTCTTGACCCTTTCTGAGCTCAGAAGGAGATCCCAGCCCAGTCTGAGATTTATTCCTGAGTCTCCAAACACAGAGAGATTCTTTCAACCTTAAATAATCAGCCTGTGTTAACATACCCATGTGTGTTTCTGCAGGAGCAATGATAATGATGAAACAACAAAGAAAAAGGTCAACCTTGTCTTTGAGAAGATACAGACGTTGAAGTCTCGGGCCACAGCAAGTGTACCGGGTGACAATAAAGTGAGTTGTCATGTTTCACTTTTTCTCCACTAACAGATAAATAACCCACCAATAGAAAAAAAATCTTTCCATGTCAGTCTGTATTCTGCAGATGTAAAGGTACCAGCATGTTTGGTGCAAAGCCATTGGCCTCCCAGCCGGGTGAAATATATGAAAATTGTGAGGAATTTATTGGGCTAATTAAAATTTTCAGTTAACATAAAATTTTTCCTCATCATTCTATTTGATTCAGCGTTGAAGAAAACTGTGATCAGATCCATTTCATAGGACCTGGTATACTGTGTGAATGTTATCTGAGGCTTTGGCATGCAAGCTGTTTAATTTGAAAAGCAGACGCTGTCAGTTGTCAAGTACTTCCCCTTTTCTAAATAACTGAGTGCAAATGAACTGCAAATGAATAACTGATGTCTAAATAATCTGTTTGCACATTTACTGCCAATGGATTATGAAGAGATTACCTCTTCTAAAATATCTGTGTCGTTCTTTCAGTCCCTGGACCTTGCTGCACAAACCAAAGCTCTGCAGGAGCAAAATGGTGAACTGGAGAAAGAAATGGCTGAACTGAAGAGACAACTTGAAGAACTAATGATGGTAACAAAAGGCTAGATGAAACTACGCCTATGACACAATCCTTACTATGTTGGCCTGCCAATTTATTACTGAATTTGTTGTTTTGAGAATATCCTTCAATGAAGAGGTTGGTTGGAAGGAGATTTTAAGGATTAGAGATCAACCTGTTGAATTTAAAAAGATATTTTTGGACCATTGTTTAAATGTGAAAATGGCAAAGCTTAAGACAAATTTGCCTTTTAATCAACTGAATAATGGCAACAATAATAGGCAACTTTACTGGAGTAAACAGAACTTTAAAATAAGTGTTGGGAATAGATTTACCTAGTATTTTTTAGTAAATTTTTGTCTTTAAATATTATGTGTATCTTGGCTCTATTTCCATATAACCGGGACAAACAAAAATGGACCAGATTTTGCCCATGATGGATTTATAACAATTACCAAAAGCGTGTTGGAGGAGATATTAAAGACTCTATTTTTTATCTACATGAAATGTCAACATTAATATCTGTATATTTCACCATCAGAAAAATCAGGCTGACAAAAAGACAGCAGCGAGTTTGAAAGAGCTGCAGCAGGAGTTGGAGCAGAGCACGGAGGAGTCCAAGCATCTGAAGGAAAAACTAGCCAAAACAGAGGCTGAGCTCCAGACCATAGTAGAAGAGTGAGTGCAGTGTTACAGTGTGGTGGTCATTAATCAGCAGCATAGATTGATCAACTAGCTTAGCTCTGTTTTGCATTTCCAGAATGTTTTGTTGACCATTTTAATTTCAACAATTTCAATCATACTTGCGTTAAACTAGTAAGAAATGAGTGGCATTGGGGAAAACACTCAATCTCAGCTCCCCTTATAGTACCTCTTTCTTGGTTGTATGCTGCAATTAGTTAATCCGTCAGTGTCTATGGTGGAACGCTGACAAGGAATTGTCGTCTTGTTTCTTGAATATTTATCCCTACCATTTTGCTCTTTACTCCTTCACTGGTCTTATGATTTTAATAATAATAATGACCTACAGGTGTTGTTCATCAGCTATAGCTTTGCACTTAATGGTACATTAAACCCAACTTTTAAATGTAGAGTCAGTTGACACTAGTGAAGGATGTCTGTTAAATTAGCCTTTAGTTACTAAACTGGTGACCATATTATTTTCTTCTGTCATATTATACAGCTCTTTGTTTATTCTCTGGTTTATCTTTACACTTAATATTTATCTACATGTTCTCTGTGACATATTATGTACATGTCATACAACTGTTCGTCAGGACATTTGCGTATCAAGGTATTTGTTAATTTTCATTTGTCAATTTCATCTTTATTGTGTTTCTTTCTAGGATTATATGCTCAGTACCAAATATCACCTAACTGCTCTGAATATATGCCTTCTTATGTTGATAAATTTTGGGGATTTTTGCTTTTTTTGGAAGCTTGAGGAATATAATTCAACAACAAAGGCCTAGAATTGTTCCCCATTTAATTTATCCTTCCTTCCCTGTGTTGTCATCTAGAGGCAGTTTAGACATTATTGGTTTGCCATGATTCAGTATTTGTTTCAACCATTCATGTTTCTAGACATCACATTCTGACCCAGCCATTTTCCATTTGCCTGTGCGAATTAAGGTGCAGGTAGGTGGCTGTGTACAGTATAACAAGGTCTTGTAATTTGAAGTGACATCATCTGTGGTTTGTCAGGCTGTTCCAGGTGAAGATGGAGAGGGAGCAGTATCAGACAGAGATCAGAGACCTACAGGACCAGCTGTCAGAGATGCATGATGAGCTTGACTCAGCCAAAAAGTTAGCTGCTGATGGAGAGAAGGACATCATCATGATGGTAATAATATAATTCTTGATCTTTATCAAAAAGAAGTTTAATAAACAAGTTTCTAGAAGTCAGTTCAGTAGGCAGTTCTTCAATGTGATGCAGGATGCATTTATATTCGTGCTGTTAGGAGAATTTGGCCACACATTCTCCAGACCACCTCCATGTCTGAGTGATTAGATTTCAAATGCGTCCTCAATGCATCTTGGATGTGTTCACAAGTATAAAGCAGTCCACTTCTGATGAGATCACCCAAAACGTATATTTATACACTCTGAACAGTCACATTTACTAAGTCCATCCACTCTGACCCTGAAAACTCAACAGTGATAGAATTAAAAGTCTATCCTAATTTTCCATAGGATATGATGCAACTGAAGGTGGAGATGCAGGAACTTCTCATGGCCAAGGAGGAGCAAGAGGATGTGCTGAGGAGGCGAGAGAGGGAGCTGACAGCTCTGAAAGGAGCCTTAAAGGAGGAGGTGGCTGCTCATGATCAGGAGGTGGACAAACTGAAGGAGCAGTATGAAAAGGAAATAAGCAAGCTCCAGGCATCTTTGGAGGAGGCCAAGCAGGTAATCAGCCTTCCATTTGTTTCCCCTCCCTCCCTCACTCCTTCTTCACTCTTTCAGATCGACACCATGTGCTCACTCCTCCTCATTTCCTTTGCTTTTACCCTCCCCCCACTCCAGAAACACACCCTGTCACAGAGGGCTGTGGAGATAAGTATCTCAGCAGGGGAGAAGTAACTGTGTGTGTGTGTGTGTGTGTGTGTGTGTGTGTGTGTGTGTGTGTGTGTGTGTCTGTGTGTGTGTTTTGCATAGAAAGTTGAGTGATATATTTTTTATTTGATATTCAAGTGTTGTTGTGATGTGACATTATAGCTGTCCCCCTTTTCAAAGTTCAAAATGCTGAGACACTGGTTTTAAAAGATACAATGTTCCTAGAAAAAGAATTGCCCTTAAAACCCACATTGCTGTTTTCTGACAAAAGAGCAGGAAAAGGAGACATATAGGCCTAATTTGCCATTTTCCTCGCAAAAAAATATATTCATGAGTAAAAAAGAATTTTTCACAGAATTATTTCACAAGAAATTTTACATATTGTAATCCGACAGCATGAACTGACTGACCGTGTTCTGAGAATAATAGTTTATGAAAACATTTGATGCCTCAGTAGCTGTATCCTGTATGTACATACTGCAAGGTAAGTCCAACCACTTGACTTTTTAGTATTTAAAGACTAGAATCCTGTGAATTCTAGTTATTTTGTAATGCTACAACATTTTTACTAGTTATAAATTAGTGACTCGATTATTTGGCTTTGCAGCCTTTTGAAGACACAGTGTGTCTGTGTTATATAATTGCAGTTCATAAAGGTAGTTTAAACTCCATGTTAGTGATGGGATAGAAAAGTCAACTATAGTGGTAAGAGTTTTTGTCAAATGACAGGTTGAATTTAAGCTACACTTCACTTTATTCACTTAAGCTGCATCAACAAAACAGTGATGTGAGTGAAAACTATGTACCAGTGTAACTCTTCCTTTTTCATGGGAAGTCCCTCTAGTCAGTCAAGTATGGAGGTGTTTCCCTATCCCTGCTTGTTGTTTGATAACAATATTTAACAGCATTTATCTCTACATGAAATTACTAAGAATTGCCAAACTGACAAGGTCATTATGTTATCTATTAATAGAAAATAAACATCTGTGGTGCTGCATATCAGTATTTAGAAAAAAATACCAGTAACACCAGTCATATATCTAAATGTAAAAGATCAGAAGTAAAGTTATTTTTAGAGAAACATTGAGGGCCTGTAAATTGGTGCTCTGAAAACAGAGGGAGGGGAGTTCAAATGAGATGAGCAGTGATGTGTGGCACTGAAAGGACTGAAAACACATTGTTTTTAATAGGACTTTGTGTGACTCACGTGTGTCCTGTTTGTCTCAAAGAGTGGAAGTTGTCCTTGTTCTCAGCTTCCTGCAAGCCTGTTTGGAGTCCACGGGAGTGCTGTGCAGAAAGAGACCATTTCCTTTTTGTTGAACAGAGGTACAGGTCCCCTGAGGGATCATGTCATCAGGGGTTTACCCTCAGTGCTTTGTAAACAGTTGGTGAGATGAAGTCATTGTTTGTCCTTTTTTTTTAAGATATAAAGTCTCGCTCATTAGAGCCTTTCCTTACGTCCTTGAATCAACGGTCTGTCTTCAGGGTACACTTTGTGAGACATTTGTAGATTAGACGACTTTGCCTATCAACTAATTTACAGCAGAAAAAAATATGGGAATTCACCTATACAGGCATAATTTTCTATGTATGTATGGTGTTTAGGGTGGGAAAAGGTGCAAAATGTGTGATAAGATGTAATAAATCAGCAAATGAAAGACATAAATGCAGTGAAGTGTAGCCATTAGATAACCATGCCTTAATTCTAGTAATTATATGTTATGGTTCCAAGCCAAAACAAATCGTAAGATAAATATCATCAAGAAATTCAAAGCCATGAATTTCGAAATGTTCACAGCATGCGGCCAATAGCTTGATTTACATCTTATGAGGGAGCCTCGTGCATTTTTATTTTGTGTGAGGGTGTCAAACAAAAAGAAAGTGATCCGTGCGTCTTTTCATCCTTTTGCCCCATCTCCAGCCCAAGTGTTGCCTCCCTCTTTGTGTGGCCCTGAGCAGAGCAGCCCATGTGGTGAAGAATGGTGAAACTGGGACACTAAATTGCTCCGTATTCTAGTTAATTGCAGTGGCAAGCCATCACTAATCTAATGAGCTGCTGTTCCTGAGTTGTGTCGTGTCCCCTCTTCTTTCTGAGCCCTGGAAAGGGTAATTGTGGACCTCAGTTGATGATGAATGATGAGTTTGTTTCACACAATAATAGCAGCGGGGGTTGCTGAATAAGTGGGTCAGTATGTTGTAGAAAAGGGGATGCGTGGCCACCCCAATTGAAAGGAGTGGTGGTCCTGTTTTGTGTCTTAAATTGAAAGCTGCATTGTGTTTTCACTGAGCTGAAATCTGTGGAATTCGATCAAGGTTAAAGAAAAATGGTGGTCATGCTTTTTTTTAGGAGCAATAGATCATTTTATCAACTATCCCTGACCTCTGCACATTTGGAAGTGGGTTCTTGGATCTTTCAAGTCAGCATGTGTTGGTATGCAAAAAATGTGGAAAGATGAGGTGCAGTGGTTTTGAGAGAGGGGTTTGTTTTCAGGAATGTTGAGGTCAAAGTGGAGAACATGCACCCAACAGGCCTCCTCCCTCCCCTCAGTTCCAGCGCTGTTACAATGTACCCAGTCCAAACTGCAGGAGAGGCACGGACCTTTATCTTTTTGCCTCATCATGGTGCTGGAGTTGCATCTCAATCTCTGCAGCGCTCCAGATGCTCAGTTTTAAAGGCTTTAATAGGTCTCAGTCACACTTTCCCTTCTCAGCTGTAAAGACAGAGCCTTGTGCTTATCACACCATTTCCAGCTCTTGTTATGTTTCACCTACAGCCCCAAGCCACAGTGTGTAACATGGTCACATTGTTATCATGCGCTCATCTGTAACCTCAATCCCAAATGCTGTATTTTTCATTTCCTACTCCACAGTTTCCACACAAGACTCTGTAGTGATCTCCCGCTCACCAGTTCATTTTCTGGCCTGTGCCATTCTCGTCATATCTCAGCTTGCCTCTCAAGTAATCTCTGCCGGTGTGTGAACTCTCACTGTCTGATCATCAAACTTACGTAGCCCAGAGAAGAGTTCCCCCTCAGGCTTGTTTTGAAAGTGAGGACTCCCGCATGAGTCTGTGTGTTTGATGATAGCAGTACATTTCCCAGCGTAGCTTTAGGAGCTGATTTAGCCAGCAACTGGAAAGAGGAGTACGGAGACGCAGAGCAGTGAGCGTGGAAGGAAATGATGGAGCGAGTTTCTGGATCTTGTCAAAGATGGCAAAGAATTAGTAATTTATCCTTGCTGAAATATTACTTCTTCTTGGTCTTGGAATTGATTTATTGATAACTTTACAGATTTATGACATCAAACACTGTAAACAGGAATTAAAATACCCAGTTAAGTCCGAAAGTGTTGAGCTCAGAATAAGGCTGCTTGGCCATATCAGGTTCAGGTCCATGTGGAACCACGCATGGGTTTGGATTTTTCTCTTTATTGTTCCTTAACTTCACTACCTTGCTGATGTGGTTGGAGCCTCATCTACCAAAACAACTTTCATGAGTCAAGTTAAACACAAACCTTCTATTAAGATGATGGACATTTCACATAGTGCATTTAAAAGGGACTAGTTTCTTCTCTTGTGATGTTGGTGTTTGCTCTTTTTTCACTTCATATTTTTTTGACAATATTCCGATGGTTTTCCTTATATTTTCTCAGGAAGAAATTCATCTGAATTTGGCAATTTTATGTTCATTTTTTGTATGTATACTAGAAACAAAAATAACAGAGAAAAATCGAAGATTTAAAATAGTCAAATTATGCAAGCTATTTGAATAACCAGAAAAAAAAAATCTTCTGGTGTTTGTTTACATTAATTGTTGCAGGTCCGTATATATTAATAATTATAGTACGTTTGTATGGTTACAATCCCTCCGACTTTCTTTTTCCCCCTTATACTCATACATGCAGCTTACCTCTGCACAGAGACTCCTTTGAAAACAAGACAAGGTTTGGTTACTGTCCTTTGACTGAAGAAATGTCTTTGCTTCTCAGCTGTCACCTTTTAATTTCTACCTCAGTCCTTCCTTTGAGCCTCTGACGGGCCTTCTGTTCCAGTTGACCTGAGGTCAGGGTACCTTTTTTCTTTCTTTTTTTTTTTTTAATGAGGGAAGTGGTTGTATTTGTAACACATACTATCTGCTGGCAAAGCAAATCTACACTTCCATTTTTTCCCCCTAACATGCATCTTAAGATCAGAGTCAATGTGATATCCTATAGGAAATGAGCTGTACACTAAGCTTGGTCAGTAATTAAATAATGTCTGAAAATATTCCCTTTCAAAAAAATCGAAGGCAAATAAATCAACTAAAAACTGCAATAAGTAATGGAAATTGTGGGTTCAAAGAACAGTTTGTAAATAAGTAAAATTAGTAAGTAAAATAAAATTTAAAGTAAATTAGTAAAGTAAATTCTCCAGGTAATGGAACTGTGGTTTTACAATTCTTAGTTTAAAAGAGAGAATCCTCAACTTTAAAAATCACTGATGACATGAAATTTGTGAATGACAGGACCTTCGACAACACAGGAAAGTAGAAATAGTTAAGAGCTGGGAAACCGATGAGTGATGACTGACAATAAAAAGAACAGGAAAGAGAAGGAGGAAATGTGAGAGAAAATATCTTGTGGAGCTTTTGTATCTGTTCTTCCATTTGCCCTTGTCCTGTCAAATTTTCGGTGTTTCAGTGGACCTATTTTGCAAGAGAAATCACAGTTAGCATGGTTCATTGCTGGTCCAATCCAATATACTACAATATAATATATTTTTTCCACTACAAGAAAGGCTCCCAGCTATTATTACATTCAAGCACACTTTTCCACATAAATTGCCTGTGTAATAAAGATAAACAAAATAAACCATAACCAGGAATATGCACTGTGTTGTGTGCTGCACATTACTGTGTGTCACCCTGTGCTATTTGGTTTTGTGGAGCAAACCCTCTCAGAATTTGACAGATTTTGGCCTTGGAGGGTAAACATGGAAAAATACCTCCTATATATTCATCAATCAATGCAGGAAAAGAAAGGACATTTCAATAGTAGACTTTGTGGGAAATGGCTTCATTTTGAGGGACTCATTCTATTATGGTAATTCTGAATTAGATTTAACAAGCTACAATAGTATATGAAATGATTTGTGGAAAACATTAGACACAATCAGGTATTTAGCACTCCTTGCCTTGCTAATTGCGACTCTCTCAGATTGAATGTGGACTCAAATTTTAATATGTAAGCTTGAGCACTGTATCATGAGTTTGTTCTGGTGTTTTCTAACTTGAAAAACCTTTTTATATATCTGGCATTTGATAAAAGGATTGACCCTCCTCACATTTATGCATGCATGCATACTATTGCTCTCCAAAATATCGAATGACCAAACACTAAAGTGATGAACACTAGTTGTGGATATCTGTTTCATCATTCTCTCAAATAATCCTCTCTTTAGTAGTGTTTGAAGACGATTTGGTATGAAAAACTGAGAGAGGCTAAATTTCACCACAGCACACGACCCGGGACCTATGTTTCACCTCGGCATGCGTGCTCCACTTCAAAGATCACACAAAGTTAGTTAATGTGCAACTGTGGACAAACAGTTTGAATACACAAGAGGACCCAAGTCAAACTTTGAGTTAGGACAGAGAAAAAAGGATTTGACTAGCGCTATGATATTACCACGTTCTTTGCTGGTCTTATACTATTATACAGACGCAAGTTTATGTTGTCAGTCTCTATTTAAATGTATTTATTTAAAGAGGTCATAAAGAATTTTATTAAATCAACAAACTAAACATATTGTCTGAAAGCTAATAAAAGGATTTGTTTTGTTGATGCTAATCTGTCAGTGATTGTTAGGTAATCTTTAATAAGGCTTTCACACTTGTAATCAAACATGAACTTTTTGTAATAATGAATAAGAAAATAATAAGGTTGGTCAAGCCTCCTTTGAAATAAGTCAGCTAATATGCAATATCATCTCTCTGAGGTTCTGATGTTATGTTATAAGTGTGTCAGCTCATGTTTCAGATGCATTATAAAATCACTCCAAAATAGTTAGCACTGCTCAAGCTTAAGTTTTAAGTCCAAAATCACTGTATTTCCTCCTGCCTCATCTCACAAACAGCAGCAGGGTCACCCCGTCTTTGTCTGATTACTTGTTTGACCCAGTGTGGGAAGTGGGACAGGCAGAAGAGTATGAAGAGATGAACTTGTTATGTGCTGTGTTGTTAAAATTGAGCATTAACACAATGCTGGCAAACACTGTCAATTCTTTATTTATTACAGGGAAAGCTATATTTAGCCCAGACATCAGACACAAGTCCTTTCTAACATTCCTGAGATTCACCCTAAAAAAAATTCTTCATTATGACCATTCATTCATCTTCAACCGCCTATCCATTTCTGGGTCACAGGGGGTGCTGGAACCAATCCCTGCTCATACTGGGTGAGGGCGGGGTACACCCTGAACAGGTCACCAGTCCATCACAGGGCCAACACACAGAGACCAACAACCACTCACACTCACATTCACATTCAGACCTACGGACAATTTAGAGTCACCAATTAACCCAAACATGATGTCTTTGGACAGTGGGAGGAAACCGGAGTGCCCAGAGGAAACCCACGCAGGCATGGGGAGAACATACAGACTTCACGCAGAATGGCCCCAGGCCCAGGAACCAAACCTGCGACCTTCTTATTGTGGGGCAACAGTGCTAACCACTATGCCACCGCACTGCCCCCATTATTACCAATGCCACCACATTTATATTTAATGTTTTGCAGGAGCAGAAATATAATTTTAAACAGAGGGCAACTGGATCAAAACTTTTTTTTATGGTTAATCTTGAGAGCTGACACAGTGTTTCTAGTTGTGGCAGTATTAAGTTTGCACTGGGCTCCTTGGTCCTTTGATAATCTATATAAGCCAGTAAAGTCGGACTGAGGGTGGCTCTGTGGCAACAGGGTGAACAGGTCTGACTGGCCTGCCAATACTGAAACAGAGAGGAACATGCCACCTTTTCTAATGTAGAAGCTGCCTGTCTTCATGCTCACTAACAACAAGACAACCTGCCCAACCAGTACTTTATAGTCACTGAATACATGAAGTGGTGAAGAGTTTACTTTTAGAGTAGACTTTCAGACCTTGTATTCTAATGGAACCAGCATCTTCATTTGTATGATTAAGTTACTCCTTTCAATTCGTGAAATTGTAGATGTACCTGCTGCCATTAAAATCTCATGACATCTCAAAAGAACAAATTTCCCTTTTTGAGTTGAACAAGAAAGTCAGTCTGAATATTTTAATATTGAAAGCACACAGTTCTTTTGATTTCCTCCTCCTGCTTATTGTAATTTAGTAGGAATGTTTCCACTGTAGGAATCTTTGTCGCAAACTCTGAAAGAGACAAACCAGTTTTTATTTCTACTGTTTGTACTAATGCATTTTTCTACACTTCATCATCTGTATTTCAACAGCTGAGTCACAACTCAAGGTGCTCGTACTTTGAGGCAAAAGGGAATGCCCGAGTGCATGTGTGCTTTAGTACTTTAATGGACACACATGGAGTGAGATACCTGGATGTCAACAATGTGTTTGATGAGTAACAAGTAACAAGCCTGTGTATGAAGACAGTGATAGATAAACCTAATGTAATCTTACATTTAAACAATCTTCTCTGGTTCTGTGACCACATGTGTACCTGTAAGTGCCTGTACTCTTCACTGTTCTGACATAAAAATTAAATCGTCAAACCGGTTATCCAAAAAACAAAAAAATGTTTCTGTAGAAACGTTTGCATGGAGGTTGTACTGACACCACCATTTACTTCATGGGTTCATTGCAATTGGCACCTGTTATCTGTTGTTAAAATTGAATCACATGTTTGGTGTCAGTTTTCTTTCTCTGTCTTCCTTCTTTTTTTTTTCTTCTTCTTCTTCTTCTTCTCTCTCTTCCCCTCCCTCCACCCTCAAAGTCTTGATTCATAAATTTGGAATTTCTGTTAACTCAGTACCTGCCACAAGTGCAGACTACTGTAAAATTCTGGGTTTGTTAACAGAGCTCTAAATATTTATCTCACAACTTGTGGAAAAACTTTGAATCTAGTGACCCATGAAATAAGCAGATCTCCCTTCATGGTTGACTGACTTTAGTGTGACCCTGAGTCAGCAATGGCTCAGATTTAGTTACATAAATTTATGGTTATCATGGAATGTAAGAAGATTACAAGGGGACATTGTAATTCTATGCCCAACAAGAAAAGTTAAAAGAGAAACTGACCACCACGTTTCATCAGGTATTGTTGGTGCTTTCTCTGGCAAGTCTAACAGACTTCTGCTTCCTCTGTGCTGAGGCATTGTGTCCTGTGATTTACAGAGCAGTGCAGCAATGGTCCGTGAGAAGGCTGAAGTGGAGGCAGCCAAGGGTGCAGCAGAGGGGCAGGCAGGACGACTGACCCAGGAAGCTGAGCGGCTGCGCCGGCGTGCTCAGGAGCTCGAAAACGAGGTGGCCAAACTCAACCGCATCATCGATGATGCCAAGATACAGGAGAGCAGGCTGGGGGACCGAGTTGGCCGACTGGAGGTGAGGGGTCATGATGAATGAAGATGGGGTCAGAACTGCAACTAAAGTTTTGTATCACCACATTGATAGTTTAGTTACATTTAGTGGCATATACTACATATATACCTATTGTACTATATAATCTAATTTACCACTATGAGTATTTTATACAATGTGCACCTATATACAACTATATGTCTTGACAGAAAGAGAAGAAGCAATTGGAAGAGTCTCTGGCAGAGATTAAGGAGCAAGAAGAGGAGATGACACGTGCTAACCGAGCATTGACCTTGCGGCTGGAGGATGTTCAGGTGAGACGAGCACCACTGCAGGAAAGGGACTCTGGGCTTTCATCACATGTGTTAATACTATGTTCTTCTAGGCAGTGCAAAGGTTCAGTAGTTATCATGAATGCCGTGTTATTGTAGCTTCCCAGGTTTGTTCCCAGCCCAGGATCTATACTGCAAGGTCATTCTCCTCTCTCTCTCCCTGTTTCACCACTTACTAGTTGAAATAAAGGGATAAAAGGCCAAAAAATATTACTTAATAAAAAAAATACTATAATGTATGTTCTCTGTGCAGAGGAACTTGACAAAACTGACCTCTGAGCACAAAGAGATGGAGGAACGGTTGCAAGAAGAGAAGACTCAGAAGGAGCAGTTTGAGAACATGAAGAACGACATAGAGGGTGAGAGAAGGCTGCTGGACCGTACAGTGGAGAAACTTCAGACAGAGGTCAGTGCTTTTTTACATTAACTTCCTATTTCACTTGTAACCCCATGAAGGGTTCACCTTCAGTCAAATTTTGACCTTACAGGAAAAATAATATTGAAGGTGCACAAAGACCATTTTTTTATATGGCCACTAAATGATTAAATTTTGTCATGAATTGAATTCTCTCTCTCGCTTCTTTTTATCTCTCTCACAATCTCTTTCCTTCTCTTTCTCAATCTCAATACGATTGTAGATGAATGATATTGTGGAAGCATCCCAGTCCTCCACACGGGAGCTGCAAGAGCAGATTGATATTTACAAAGAAAAGAACCGTCGGGAGCTGACAGAGCTGCAGAAGCTTTTGAAGGAGCGAGGACAAGAACTGGACAAGTACTTACTGGCTACCAAAACCCTGCAGGAAGAGGTACAGCGGGCCACGTCAGCTGCTCTTAACATAATGGGCACACTGAGACTGCTTTCATGATGAGACTGGTCAATTCAAGGCCATTATTAGTCAGACCAACTGACCCCTCCCATTCAAAACCATAGATTATGAGCCCTTGTTCCTATTTAGCCAGTTTGACCAATCCCAACACCATCCTCTGCATTTCAAAGAGCGATGTCATCACTTAGGTGTCTCCGCTCAGTGCTTTCTTGAACTGAAAACAGAGTATTAAAGTTAAATAATCAAAAATCCCACAAATTAAACAAATGTAAAGATGCCAACAT
The DNA here is from genome assembly GCA_034769265.1 of Remorina albescens. NCBI lineage: Eukaryota > Metazoa > Chordata > Actinopteri > Carangiformes > Echeneidae > Remorina > Remorina albescens. The sequence goes on from CM068479.1 coordinate 4,769,291, forward strand.
TTTGGTCAATATCAAACGCAAGGACATTTCCAAGTTTTTTGTGAGAAATTAAAATGCATTAAAAATATTTATAACCTAACACTAACCTTTAAATAAAACCTGTTCATAATGAAAACTCCACTTTTTAAATTTTTGACCTGGATGACTTGATTTTATGCTAGAGGATTCTAAATTAAATATCCTTCTCTAGGAGGAACTAACTTTGGGAGACAAAGCACCCATTATAATGCATAACCAGCAGCCACTCAGTTTTACAAATTCTACATCTCCACATGTCATCTGGTGGTGAAATGTATATGTCATGATAAGGTCAGGCTCCAGGTTCTTCCTTTCTTTCCCCCTAATTCATATTAACGTATACGTGTCCAGCTGCTGCACAGGAAGAGGAGGATGTCATTGTTGTGATATCATTGTTGTGAAAGCCGTGCTGGCTGGATTCACATGCTCTTCTTCTGGCTCTCCTGAGAACCAGATTGATCTGGGCCTAATGAGTCCACTTTTCCAGTTTCTCTTAAATACTCTGTAGGTTTCTACCCATGCAGATTTGGCAGACCAAACTAAAATAACAATTTCTTGCTGAAAAGGCTATCAGAGAGAACTGGTCAAGACAGCATCTTAAAAACAGTGACTTCATTCTCTAGATAAATTTCACTGAATCATCAACACATGAATTCCTCCTTTTATAAACTTGCTCATAACTCTGTGTTTGAGGGAGGATGTGCATTTATCCAATTACACTTTGTTTTTGTGTGCTCAGTTTTAGCTCTGTGTCCCCTAACCCTAACCCTACCTATGGATTTCCAGGATGAAAAATGAAATAATTCTGTATTAGTGTCCAAATATTTGTTCTGATTGAAAAGTAAGGGCAGATGATGAATTTCCATTGCGTTAGCATTAGGGTTTAATCCACCTGGACTATAGAGGTATTTATAACATGCTGCATGTTCTTTTAATGAGATATTTAGTTTCTACTACATGTTCAATGATCCTCAAAAATCATGCTTTATTATAGTTGTCACGTCGGGAGGAGGACCTGAAGCATTGTCAGAGGGAAAGAGATGAGGCTGAGGACCGGGAGAAGATGCTGGAGAAAAAGGTTCATGATCTAGAGGTGGAGGCTGAGGCAAACGCCCACACTAAAGAAGACAAATCCCGACACATCAGACTCTTGGAGGTACATGACAGTGCCAAATAAAGCCACTGATAAAGGCTTTGTAATTGGGAGGGATAATAATTAATAACAAATCATTCCAGATGATATCAAAATCTTTTTGGCTCATCAGACATGTCAATACACTGTTATGGAGAATACCAAGCTAACATTTACTAAAGATATGAAAATAACCGTTTCATTTTGCAGGATAGGATTGCTCAACTGGAGTTGGACCTGGATGAAGAACGTCAGAGTGGAGACCAGCTGATGGACAGGATAGACCGAGGAAGAGTGCAGGTACAAAATACAGACATATTCAACACGATGTTGTTATCAGCACTCACTGGTGCTACTGACCTGTTGTCCATCTTCTCTTTAGTTCATACAGAAGTGTCTCTTTTCCATCTCAGTCTGTAAATGATATCCAGATCTCCTGATGCTTTGTCCTCCACCTAACATCATGCAACCATTAATCTCTTAATCAAGGGAGCATGTGACCTCGACAAAACAATTTCAGCTCTTCACAGTTCACAATTCACATTTTTAATATGCGGTTTCATGTTTTCCTTTACACGTTATATCCACACTCCCAGTTTGCTTGTGGCCTGGATAACGTGGAGCGGTTATTGCTTTGTAAGGCCATCTTGCATAATCGTTCAGATTGGTGGCTTGCCAGCTTGGTCTATCCAATTTTCACGCATCAGTCACAAAAGACCCTTCTTAATGCACTGCCAGAGCCAAAATATGCAAGCTGCCAAATGTCTCAAGTTTTCAGGTTGCAGAGTTCATTTGGGAATTACATTCAGTAACTTCATCTTGAGAACAAATGCAGCTCTTGTACTAGAAGTTACTTTTGTGTCCTTGCTAGCAAATGCTCCAGTTTTCCTTCCTCTGATAAAGCTGCTGACAGAGGCACTGTGAAGTAAGATTTAGATAAGGTACGTGTACTTTTAGGATTGTTTGTATGTGGGAGAGTGCTTAGTAATCAGAGGGAGGATGTTGGTTCGGGAGTTTTTGAGATAACACTGTTGTATTGCAACCCTGCTGGTTTTATGCTAATTTGTATGTCTTGTGTAGCAAATACAGTCCAGTGGTCATAGTTTCATGGTATCCTCTAAGCTCCTCTGTATTAAATGTAAAACTATGAAATCCAAAAGCAGGTCAGTAATTTAGCTTGGTTACTAGTCCCCCTCTGTCTGGAAGTGACACAGATTCAAAGGTTGTGACTTAAATTCACTAAGAGGCTAAGTGTCGTTGAGTGGAGTTTTAAATGGTTTCCCTTTTTAAAAAAAATTCTGCTGGAGAGAGAAGAGTGGCATTGTGACAAAGTGGCATTGGTTCTGCATGAGACTGAGGTCAGTTGTCAAGGCAACGCAGAAGCCTTGTGCAGTCAGAGAGTAGTTTGAGTGTTAGGGGTATATGAGCACACATACCGGTGTGTGTGGATATGTGCACGTGTGTTCTCTAATGTCTGTGGGGAGGCGAAGTGGGGGGGTGGGGGGGCTGCAGCAGAGGCAGCAGGAAGAACACCTGCGTCTCTCCTGGCACCAGGTGCTCCTCTCCTGTCTAAATGAGAGTAATCTCCCCTCTCCTCTCCTGCCGTCTCTCACAAAGCAGATTAGTTTCGCTCTATGTTCCAGTCTGCTGATTCAGCTCCCTCAAGCACTGTGCTGGATGCACCAGTTATAGGGGCCATCGTTCATCAGAGCAGCCCTGTCACCCACTAATTGGCATAAAATATCACCAATTCTAAGCTCCTCTCACAAAGAAACAACCATCACCACTGTATCGATCAGTTTCTCTTCTCCCTTCTTTTGAACTGGGCTGTCACCACACAGTCATGTTCATCCAGTCACGCCCTTCTGAGTCAATTTAATGTGCTGTGTGTTTATATATGATGACACAAGATGAGTGTTAAAGAAATAATTTGACATTTTGGGAAATATATTGATTTGTTTTCTGGCAGAGTCATATGAGATGATATTAATCAGTCTCATATCTCATCACAGGTGATGCTTATAGATGGCTAAGTTAGCTGTTATTTAGTGAGCTACAATACTCTGAGATGTTTATGTTACCTTTGGATGGAGCCAGACTGCTGGTGCGAGCTTAGTATTTATATTTTCCCAACAGGACTGATGGTGGTATTGACCTCAAGAATAAGCACATAAAACAAGATGTCAAGAAATTCCTTTAAAGTTGTAAAACTACACAATCCTTTGTCATAAACTAACAATTGATTACATTTTGAAAACCCACACAGCCATCTTTTCTTTACAGAAAGTACAGTGTTTGATTTAAATTTTTTCCGACTGAAACCAACTGTCACTGAGTGTTGACATTAAGATCACAACCAAACCTGGAATGCAGCTACACAAGAAAATCCAGCTCACCAGCAAACTAGCGCACTTCCAGCATTAACTTTTCTATTCTTTCGCATTTTGACTCTCAGGGGAGGTTACTGTTGTGCAACTCAAACAATGACTGATTATAATTGTCATCAGAGTGTTTGGGAGTGTAGTAATAAGAGTGTCTGGACTCGGCTTGACAGGTGGAGCAGATGAGGAATGAACTCCTGCAGGAGAGGGCTAGCAGACAGGACCTGGAGTGTGACAAGATGGCTCTGGAGAGACAGGTACACACTCTCCTGTCTGGACAAAACAACTACACAGTGTTGCTCTGCAGGCTCAGTTCAAAACACCAACTCATTCCATTCATGTCTTTTCACCATTTTCATTTGATTGTATCCATCCTAATATCAATATAATTGTTTTATTTTATGCACACAGATATGATTGTGGTTTCAACTGTCATTTGTCCAGTTAAACAACTCACTACTTCTGCTTTTGCTCCCTCTAGAATAAAGACCTGAAGGGCAGAGTGATTCATCTAGAGGGCTCCCAAAAGTCCAATAAGGAGGGCCTGGTAGCCCAGCTGGAGGTCCGCATACAGGAGCTGGAGGAGAGGTTGGAAGCGGAGGAAAGGTGAGATGAAGACATCATCTGGGAATGCAAATGAGTTAAGATGGTTTGCTGCATGAGAAAACTCTAGAGGGAGGTTTGACTGAAAGGTAGAGAGCTTCTTTAAGTTAACGGTTTATACTTAATACTTATTCTCGAATCCTAACACTGAAGGATTTAGTAAAAAATCACCACCATATTCAGAATTAATTTTTTGCAGATTTATAGGTAATGGAGCTGTGTGAGGGTTTTTGCCATCAGAGTAATGAAGAGAGTGTAGATTATCAATCAGCTCATGGTTATTTATGTTTTAAGATTGATGCCATCATACTGAATATGTTTCAGAGAGCGTGCCAACCTACAACTGGTGAATCGCAGACTGGAAAGGAAGGTAAAAGAAACAATTATGCAGGTTGAAGAAGAACATCACTCACTGCAGGATCAAAAGGACCAAGTATGTAAAACACACTCATTCAACAAACATCACAAATTAACTGACTTGGTCCTATATCTGCCAGTATCTGAGGCCAATATCTATAAATGGGGATCTTCAGCCACTGTAACACACCCCATGTTGTCTCTTTCTTTAAGTTGAATCTGCGTCTGAAGGCCCTGAAGAGGCAGATGGATGAGGCTGAAGAGGAGATTGACCGACTAGAACACAGTAAGAAGAAGCTGCAGAGAGATTTGGATGAGCAACAGGAGGCCAATGAACAGCTCCAGAGTCAACTCAAAGCGGTGCGCAGTGAGATCAGGTAAACACATATGGCTCTAGTGTTGATGGCAGATCAGTACTTTAAACAAAAGAGAGGGTTACAAAGAACAAACGTTCTGTGTCTTAGCTCTAACGTACTTCTGTCTTATCCAGGCGTAAGAACACTCCTGCTTCACTTCTCAACAATATGGATGACGACGACGATGACGACATCAGCACTGATGGGGAGACATACTTCAGCTCATCTTTAGGGTACAAGCGATCCTCGAGTCAGGACAACATCTTGTCCACCTTCAATTTGTAAACAAACTGAAGTAAAAAATGAAGCCTCTTTATCTGCATCACTGTGGGAGCAAACAGCTTGAGAAAACTCCAAATGTTACACTTGAAGATCTGCGTCAATATTCAGAGACTTTCCAGCCAAGTGAGATCATTGACATATTGTTTGTGAAAATCCACAACAGTGTTCACTTAATTCATCTAGTTTATAAATGTGGGTGTAATCTCATGACTCTGTATTATTTAAGCAGTTCCGAGATTAATGGATGGAGTTTTTTTTTAAGACATTTTATCCTTAAGTGTAGAAATTAAATGTACATATTGTTAAATTTGGTAGCTTCACATTCTTCCATGACGTCTTACCTGTCCAGGATTTTCAGTTCTTTTCTTAACAACTGAATTGAAACATGCTTGTTAATGATTATTCTAGCATTAGTATACTTGAAAATGCTTCTCTGATGCACTGTAACACAATATTTACTGCTTTTGTGAAAAATATGAAGTTATCAACACTATAATTTTTATACCTATCACATATACAGTATCTGAATATACATTTTTGTACTATTCAATTTAAAATATTTACCTTTTCTGTTTTTAAATGAATGAAGATCAAATCCAAAAATATGACGTGAGAATCATCTGGATATTTTTTATTTATTCATGGTTGAATATACAAAATCTTGTCTCAGAGAAGTTTTTAGGGAACAGTATTTGAGGGACTTTGTACAAATCCATTTTATACAGTTTTATATTTCTGATAATGACTAATAACACTGTAGCTCCATTCAATTGTTATTAACAGAGTTCCTTCGTAATATACCACACAGGTGACTTGTATGTTAGTGATATCACAACATTGCTTATACATGTACTGGAAAAGGCTTCATGATGTCATCATGTGTCGTTATTTTTGTTTTAATTAACTGTTCCTAATCAAACTCTGTTAAATGCTTGGCGCTTTGAACGAAACTGTAAATCTCAAAACCATTTTATCTCTGAAAACATTTTTATGCTGAAACACTGAAGTGTGCCTTCCATATCTGAACATTTGTCTTCTGAATGGCTGCAGTGTTAATACTGAACATGGAGTCTTTTTGTTTAACTCATTGGTGTATATTTGAATGGTGCCACTCTGTACATAAGTGCTTGCTGGTCCTGTAAAAGAACATTTTGGGATCGCCTTAAATTTTCCATTAACAAAAATTTAAAATTTCTACAGATGAGATAAACAGACAATCAATGTTTTGCTACGCTTTAATGATGATGATGATATGCGCTCTCTCTTGACTCTGCATATGCCCAAATGTGACATTTGCATATTTGAGAGTGTATTAAAACAAATTCCTGCCACTACCTCTCTTTTCACATTTATAAGTTCATTGAACCTGCTGACACTAAAATAAAATTACTTCCAGTTACTCTCAAATGTATTTTTTCCTGTGTAAATAATTCCTACCAAGTTACAGGGGACATTAGGTTTTTGCATTTGAAGTTTCACTTGAGGTTTTATCAGCTAAAGAATGACAAAAGTCTAAGTCAGAAGAGAACCTTTAAGGTTAGACTGGAGTTAAGGCCAAGGGCAGTGACCACTTTATTGTGACATCACTAAGCCACAGATGTTTTGTAGCCTAGTGTTTGGATATATACTTTCACAGAATTAATATAAGCTCTAAGCCCTTCAAACTCTGTGGGAAAAATCACCTCACAGTTAAAAGTGCATGTTTTTTTTTTCAGTAATTTAGTGGTGAGTGGCTTTTGCTTTCAATGCACAATGGACCTTCACTGAGGCGTTCTCTGAGTCAATGTCCAAAGAATCAGAAAATTTTCTTCACGTTCACATCTACAGCTGACTGCTGCAGTAAGAGGGGGTGAATGGATGGGGCTCTTTTCTTCTTACGGTCTGACTGGCTTTTGTTGGTGGGGCATGACCTTCATTTGTTGCTATTCTTTGTGCAACAGACAAATCAACCTTTCAAGTGCCACAGCATTATCAGCCTCTCTTCTGTGTCAAACCATGCAGTAAACTAACAGGGGCTGCAAAATGGAGGGCTTAAGGGAAAAGTTGTGTATACTTAACAAGTTGATCATTCTTGGGATTCCTTTATGTGCTTGAGTGACTTCAGCCAGAGTGGGAAATAAAGAGGTTGACAGTTGAGAGTGAGAGATGTCTTCAGAGGAGCTCTGAGTCTTGTAAGTCCTTTCTCAAGAGGTAGTTAACATTTCCCTTTTACATACAGAGCTCTCTGTTTCACAACTGTAAATATAACCCACACAAGTTTTTACAAGCATTACAGATCTCTGGCTCAGTTCGCAGGCAAGAAAAAATACTGACAGCTTTTTCTGTGTGAAAATGTTACAGTACCATGCTGCCCCCTAGCTGTAATAAAGGTAACAATGCCAAAATTCATGGTGTCAGAATTTCTAAAACTTAGAATTGGTGGAAGTCAAGCGAGCAAAAGAAGCCTGAATTCATCGGGCAGCTGAGAAATTTGAGGAATTTGCAGTCTGTGATTAAATTGGTCACCATCAATTAAAAGGCAAAGCCTATATCTGTATATTTATCTGCCATCCAATACTTTGCTTCATGAGGATTTATAATTAAGGAGTCAGATGCTCGTAACTTGCATTTGGGAGTCTGCGGCTGGTTTTTGTCATCACTCAGCTGAGCTGTCAGACCAGAACCAGAGGGACATGGAGGGGGAAGGCTCGCACACCAGCAGTCCGTATAACTTCCAAACACTAAAATCTCAAAGATTACCAGCTCATGATATCCCTTTTATTAGTTATTATGATTATGACCTATTCCTACATCACATGCTCCACATCTACTGGATTTAATAGTCACATTTTTGTGGGTATCTTTGGACCAACACCCACAGAGATCTATTGTGTTTCTGTTTTCGCAAACACTGACAACATTACTCAATTCAGAAAACTTAGCAACTGTTGGATGCCTCAGGCAGTGAATGCCACAGTACAGCAGGACAAACCTGCTTCCAGGTTTTGTGTTTACAGTTCCTGTCAATAGTACATTTTTTTTAAATTCAGGTATAGTTAGTATAGGCATAATGCAGCAAAAGCATCAAAAATGATACAATCACTTATGAATGCTATGAATTGGTATCATTATTACATACTACTTTATGTTAAATTTTTCAAATCATTGATTCTTTTCATGGTAGAGCTCTTAAAAAAGACACTTTCCTTCAGACTTGTGTGTGGAGCTGCAGTTGTGTGCAGCTAAATATTTACACAAAAACATCAGGACCTCAATGTCCCATTCACATCTCCCACTTTTACAAAGTAACAATAGAGCAATAAAAACCGAAACAGATTTTTTTTTCTTTCTCAAAAACAAAGCACAGTGGTGTTAGGTGCTTTTTAGCCTTGTCGCACATTTCTGAGAACAGCAGAAGCTCTGTCATTCTGTCACAGACATCATATTTATCTGTCAACAGCTGCAGTGCTAACTTTCTGTCAGGATATCACTGAAACGCAGGTCAACCTAACTTCCTCAACAAAATCCCTCTTAAGCAACTGCACCCACACAGGAGATCAAATACCTGTACGGTCACCTGCAAGCAGCAACAACCAGTAAGCAACTATTACCCCAACAAGATAAACTCCAATCATCACTGCGTGGTAAAAAAAAAAAGCACCACATTACAAACACAAATGCTGCCTTGAAAATCTAACTGGAATAAAAACGGTTACAGTGTTATTACATGTCTTGAAAGTAAAAGCCTCTCAGCAGAGAAAATATCTCCTGTGAATGTTAAACTATAGCATTTGGCAATATTCAAGTATCAGTCTGTAAGCAGCATTTTTCTATGATAATTGGTTGAGTTGAAAGCAATTTATTATCAGGCTGTAACTAACAGTTATTACCTTTGTTATGTTGATCACTTCCTTAACTCTCATTGCTGTGAGAAAATGCCCCTTCACAGTTTCCCAGAGCCTTCCCATCAAATCTTTCAGTTTACTGTAATTTGAGATACTGAAGAGCATCAACTTGTCACTTTAAGAAGCTGGAACCATAAATATTTTTGCATGAGAGATGACTCAAATGACAGAGAGATGTTTATATTAGTACTGCAAATAAGTAACTAATTTAAAGTCATTTATTCTCTAATTAAATCTAATGTGAAGTGTGATCTGTAACAGAGCATCATGTTCTAGAGGCTTTGTGAAACCCTGTCTGACATACAGTACCAAACAGCAGTTATTACAGGCAACTTGTACTGATTGCAGAAGCAGAGAAACACCATTTGTTTGATGTTTGGTTACTGATTAACTCCTCGGTCCTGTAGAAATGCCCCTCATAGTGTCCTGATAGATTTTTTTTTTTTTTTCAGATATACTGACGTGTTCTGACCTGAGCTAAGAGAAGATGTTTGGTTAAGAATGATGTACAGCTTATCTAGCTCTTACAAGCAACTTGCTCCTGGTTTTCCTCTGTGACTGTCTCCAGTTTCCATTAGAAAGGAGTAACTGCAGGCTATTCATATAAGGAATGCGATCTGGCTGTCAAGGTGACTATCAGCTGACAACTTTAAGATATTTGACCATATGAGCAAGTATAAACCTTTGAACGTAAATCCATTTTGTAAAACCAAGAAATTTTTGTTGTGAGGCAGAAAGTAGAAATAGCATTAAATAATAATGTCCGTCTTTCTTTTTATCACTATCCACCATCAATGGTATCAATAATTTATTGGCTATAGCAGCTCCTGTAGTATGTGAGACAGATCCTGTAGATTCAATATGAACCTCTGTCAGATTTAAAATATTCTCACAACAGCAGCGGGGCAGTGACAGAGGATCCATTTACTAAAGTAAAAGTGATAATTTCATGTTGAATAAAAATGTTCCATTAAATAGAAAAGTTCAGCATTCAGAATTTCTGATAAAAATCCTCAGTAATCCCCAGTATAATATTTATATTGTTATGGTGTTATATAACTGCACTCTTATGGTTGATGTATTCAATGTGTAAGGTACATAAACACTGTTGTTGGCCAAGGTGTGAATCTGTGATAATACATTATATTTATACTGTATGCTGTACAGAACTATCAAATACCGTAGTGGCATGAAAAGATCAATTTTCACTCTAAATTGTATTGGACTAGATATATAAGTGACAAAAAATGGTAATACAGTTCTTGAGCTTTTAATAAAAGACCAAGGAAACAGGTTTATTTTTTCTAGCAGAGAGTTGGAACAGGTGCTACTATGATGTGTAGCCATGACAGGAAGATACTGTCAACCTCCTGTACTGTGACTTTGGCAGCTCCACCCATTTTCTACACCTGTTAATAACAAATGCTCCACCTGTCCTGGCCCAAGTAAGAGGACCCGCCCTGAGAAAGAGGGACAGAGCTGGGAGGCAGCTGAAATGTGTCCCGACAGGTCTGATGGGTATACAGAGAAGCACAGTAACCAGCAGTGAAACACAGTGGTGGCTGAGTGATTGACACATCTGTCATTCTGGTGAATGAGGAGTCTGGCTGGAAGGACAATGACATACTTGTGTTTGTGCTGATGAGTGTGGAAGTGGATTGCACCTGGTCATTTCCCTGACTGAAAGGGCAACTCGGGGCCCCGTGGAGTCCCACCACTTACTAGGAGCAGGCTCACGGAGTGGAATTTCCCTCCTCTTCCCTGGCTGGAGCTGGGGGCAGATGGTCGCTCTGAGACTCTGAACACAACTCAGGAAGGAGAGTGAGAGGAAAAGGGTGGGAGGAGGGCCGGAGAGAAGGAGAGGCAGAGAAGCGAGGAGTGGACAGAAGAGGAGACATGCTTCGCTACGGTTCAAGACGAACTGTTTCCACCACCACAACGACTGAGGACTCTCCAGAGTTTTCAAGTGAGGTAAGATGTCCCAGAGAAGTGAGACACTGAAACTCTCCCTCTGTCTCTCCTGCTGCTCTTTAGTGTTTTGCAAACAGCCCAGTGTTTTTTCCTTCCTCTCCTGTTTGTCCCCCTGCTGCTTCAAGTTTGCACACTTCTTTTTTTGTTTTTGTTTTTGTTTTTTTTTTTATCTTTTCTTGTCTTGTATACAGTGAGATAAATTTTCTCCCAGAAAACTATTTCTGCTCCTCAAACTTCTGACAGTTCATGTTTGTAATCGGATGTGTTCACTTACAAGGGCATGTAATGGGAGCTGCGTGTACAGGAGACAGGACTGTCATGTTTATTTGAACAGCTTTCTGATAAAACAGGCCTTTGTACAACTCCAGCTTTTTAAGTTACTCTCATTGTTTGCAAATGAAGAATGACTGTATATTTAGACATGAGTATGTTACTGCAGCACAACCCTTTTTATGTTATAATCTTTTATAATCAAACCTCTAAAATGTTTAATTATAAAATATTATTTTGTGTTACACAACCAAACAAAGCCCCCAGTGTAGTATAAACACTACAGCGGATACTTCAGTAGCACAGATTAAGAGCATTTACATGAAATTTGTTTGAAGTCCTGTTGCTGTTGTGTATAAATAAAACCATGGTGGTGGACAGTTTGGGCTGTGTATTTCATCAGTGACTTTTCTTCTTTTCTCACACTAACTAAGCCACAAAAATGAATTTCCTTGCATTGAATGACATCATTTTTCATCATCCTTTTTCTCAGAGGAGGATCAGACGTCTTAGGTTAACTCTACATGCAGGAGATGATGGAAACAACAAGCCCAAAACAGAAAACTCACACACAGTAAGTCGTACATCTCCCTCTAATTGAAATACTATAATTAAGGAAGCTGCATCCTGCCCATAAATCTCCCCTGACATATTTAGTTATCCAAATGTTTAATTAATAGACTTATACTTCCTTTATTGTTGAACTAAAAATGTGCCCTTTTCTAACTATAACTGTACAACCTCACACACCAAAACAATCTGATAATGAATAATATTTTCTGAATAATAGCTGATAATGATGTAAGAAATTGATGGGACCTGGAAATGCTACATTAATCCATTATATCTAATACTGCAGCTAGTAAGATTTATGTTTTTTTTTTTTTTAATCATCTGTTCCAGTTACTCAATCAGGACAGGAAGGCGTGTGCATGTGATAGTGCTCCCACAGCTGTTTCAAATTTTCTTCAAAGCTCAGCTCTGATTCTGCATTGTAAATCTTATTCTATACACTAGACAATATTTAAAACGCTTATGCCAAACAGACGTGACGTTTGATCTCTGACCGAGACACCTGACAGTTCAGTAGAAACAGCGTTAACACTGGTAACCAAACAAACAGCTCATTAAATTGGCTTTTCCTGTGCAGAAGTTCACGCCTGTACAGTATCGCTGTCTCACTACAGATTGTGAACATGTGACTTATGGTTGTGAGTCTACGCTGCAGGCTTTTGGATGTTTGCTGTAGGTGGCTCAGCCCTGGATTTTCTTTGTGTAAGGATCCAGAGCCTGATGTCAGAGTTTTACAGGGAGAGTCCGAGAACTGGATGTGATGCTTCCCTCACTGCTGGCCTGGTGTTTAGTCGTTCTAACTGTAGAAGGTCCTGACTAAAACAGGCATTTTCTGTATGAACCTTGGCCATTGACTAGTCAGGTCACCACACCTCCACAATCTCCACTGATACCATGTTGCTGTAATCTCTGAAAGTGTTTCCCTTAAGGAGGGTGTGACCAACCACTGAAACTAAAGACAGAGGACACAGGCCAAGAGTGAACACAAAATAGGGAGTAACACACGTGTGTTCAGTGGTTGTGTGCACTTAAGTGTGTTTGGTGAACTATCACTTCACCCCGGTGTCACTAGTGTGTATGTGGACAGATACCAGCAGAGTGGGAGATTGTACATACAGTTAGATGCCTGAATGAAAACAACGTGAGAAAATGACATAAATAAATCTAACTTTCTCACATCAAGGCTCATCATGGGACCCCATCAGATAAGAGTCTGGCTTTTAGATGTCCTATTACATGAAGCGTTTGAAACTTTTGACCCAAACAGAAACAAAATTCTGCCATTGTGCTACATATGTGTGGAATTACAGTGTAAATATATGACTGCCTTTTTTGCTCAGGACTCAGAGCTTTTATGAAATTACCATAAATGCTCTTTTTTTTTAAACCAACAGCTAGATGAGGATTAATGCTTATGACACATTTGTAAAGTAAATATTACACAGCCGGCAGTTAGTTAGCATATTTTGGCATAAACACACAGTGGGAGGACAATCAACCGAGATGCAACCTTGTTTTATTCCTGAACGAAAAATGTTTTCTTTGTGCTAGGCTGGGCTAACAGGTTGCTGTCCGTGGCTACATAACTTTCACACAGAGTAAAATCACAATGGTCTTCACGTCTCACACTATCTGTATTTCCCACAGTGTCGATTTATTCCTCCAAAAGTTACCAAATATTTCAAAATGAAAAACTAACTTGACTATTTTGAAAATTTAGCACGCAGCTGAGACACACACTTAAGAAGAATTTGAAGAATATCAGAGTTCAAAAAGTTAAATACTGTGTCCTCTGCAGCTACTCGTGTTCAAAACAGACTGTGTTCATTTTTTAAGGCCACACTCTCACAGAAGCTGCTTTGAGTTCCAATCTTAGAGCTAATCTTTAATGTCAAATGGAGGTCACTGGGACTTTGTCTGGTTTTATCTTGAAAAAAGAACAAAAAGAGAAAAAGGGAAAGACACAAATTTAATCAAGGTTGAGTGAAAAGATGATACATTTTCTGTGTGATTCAATAGAAAGGCTGCTTTAACCACCCTAACCCTTTGCCATAAAATGAGACAAGGGGGACAACTGCAACCTGACACATCACTGACAGAAGCCACCCACTGACTCCGACCTAGATGAGATTAAATACATTTACACCAGAGGAACCAAAGGATATGGTTACTACATATAGAATTGTTGACAGACATTGCATTTCAGCTCCACAATGGCTGAAAGTCTCTTCAAAGTGAACATTATTGAGTGCACTGAGCCACATGAGAGGAGTTTTGTGTTGCAGCTTCAAATAAAATGTCCAGGTCTGTGTTGGGAAGAAAGAATTATCAAGTCCCCGACAATCGATTTGTATGATGGAAATAAGACACCCCCCCCCCCACTGGGGGTGTCTTATTTTCAGCATTTTCAAAATTCAGGTTTTTCACTTGCATGTCTACAGGTCAGTTCTGATTGAGGTAGCAACTCAAAAGAAACCCTTTGTCCTCTTTCTGCATAGATTAGAAGGCTACAGATTGAGTTAAAAATTCCAGTTAACATTGTCCACAACTGTGGTTGTAAAATTCAAAGTTGAATGGACGCTCTATACAGTGTGCTGTTAAAACATGAGTGTGCTCTTCCCTCCCATTAGCTGGAATTCACATCACATCTTTCTCCAAGGCACATTACATTAAATGGTGCCGAAATGTGAATCTCTGCTCCCTCGCTGGCACAACATTGGCATCTTTGTTCTGGTTTCTCCCCACTCTTATCTCCGAGAGATGTGGAGGCTGATGTCTGTTTGTCTGAATAACAGATCGGAACATTTAGCAAAGGCCTCAATACATCTATCTATCTCCAGTAGCTATCAAATTTACAAAAGGTACAAGGTACATAAGCATAAATTGAATTAAACACAGTAAGATGTAAAGACAGCGCCAAAACAAATGCGTGAAGAAAAAAGAATGTTACATAAACATTTCAAAGAGTGTTTGCTTGCTACATGTGACCAGAAACAATGACACACTAGTTTCCATTCCTGCAGCATGAAAATGTGCTAATTATAAGGTGTCAGGGTTGAGGCGTGTTTGCACAAAATAAAAACACTCATGTAACCTGAACATTTTAGAATTTTGTAGTATCTACGTGGTGAAATGAAGTGAATCATTAACAGCAGCAATCTAACATAGACATTTGTTCTTTTTGCTGCCTATTTTCTTTGCAGACTGAGAAAGAAAAAGATGCCAACGGAGTGTGGAAGAAGAGAAATGGGCTTATCCAAAGGGAGAGGCCAGCTGGCAGAGAGTCACCTCAGCAGGTAGATGGACACATTCATCACATGAATAACAGGCATGACACAGCAACACATCTCTGTTACTGACATCCCTCTTTAATCATCTCACCTATGTGCTGCTTTATTTGATATTTTCACAAAATAACTGAATGACTTTTGAAAAAGTTGAGGCTACTATAATAAAATATGATGATTTACTTCAGTATTACAGCAAAATCTATTTTACTGTGGCCATCCATTTGTTTCACTCAGGATCATTTCATTTTGGCCGTTGTTTTTACTTTCTTGTCATGGTAAACGCACTGAAAAACAAACAATTTGAGTAAGTCAACTAGGAATTTGTGATGGGCCTTTTTTTTTCTTTACCATTTTCTTACATTTTCTAGTCCATTTATTGGGTAATCAAGATGACAATTTACTCAATAATCAATAATGCAATAAGCATTATTTTTCAGCCATAGAACCCTTTGCCTTTTGTGGTACTGAAATATTTATAGCTTTAGTACTCATGCTACACTTTTGTAATTTATCAGCGTCCTTTCTTATAATTGTTATTTAGTTGTTGTAATGTCTACTGTGATGCACTGTTCCTGTGCTGCTGTACATCTGCTTTCTGCTTGGTGGCCTGGCTGTTAGACGTACAAAAGGCACAAACAGCAGCAGCTCATGTACCAGGTTGCAGAAACATGACACCTTCAATACACCCTGTACCTTTTCTGGCCGTTTGTTTCCAACCTCCTGTTTCCAATGCTCAGCAGTAGAGATGGTGGAAATACATGATGAAGTGTACATATGCAAGCATGTGCATCCACACACAAATATGTAATCCACGTATGAAAGTCGGTATGTCTGCACGCAAGCAGACAATACAAAAACACAGTGACAATCTTAGACAGCTTCAATGAAAGGTGGCTACAGAAACCTGACCGGGTCGATCTTGTCTCCCTCAGCACCTCGGAGACATGACCAATGGGGTGCCAGCATCATCGTTGCAGCATCATGGGCCCAAAGTGTTTGCTGTAGTGCAAAGGACAGGCACAGACAGACAGCAGGAGGTGATGGCGCGAGAATGGACAGTCACTCATCTTCATGATGAGATGAAATATATCCGTGAGGTGAGTGGAGACGAGCAAAACTAGCAGCCAAGCCTTTAGGTGAACACAACAAGGCTGTTGCTGTATAGATTATATCTGTATGTCATGTGTGCATATATCCAGGTGAGAGATTCTCTGGAGAAGGTGAGAGAACGAATGTATGGGCAGTTTGGAGGAATGCAGCAATCAATGCAGAAACTTTCACAGGAAATGAGGGTAATGAATTATGTAACACCATGGGACTATTCCTAAGTCTCTTATCAACCTCCAATCTGTGAATAAATATGGAAAAAACAGTGAATTGTTTGTTCCTGCAGGCTGCCAATGCACATCGGTGGAGTCTGGAGTCAGAAGTGCGAATCCGAACAGTGGCCATGGAGAGTTTCGATCAGATGAACAGCTCCCTATTAACTGCCAACCTGAGCCTGCAGGTAACAATGTAACCTGTGAAAACCTGTTATATTACAAATGTTTGTCTGCATTAATGAACAGGTTGGCTTGACAAGTAAAACAAACTCCCTTTGCAGAAATCCCTCCTCGAGGACTGTCAGAACAGAATGGATATGAGAGACGAATTGAAGAATTGGCGGAGCACCTGTGAGAAAACACAAGAGAAACTCAAAGAGAAAGAGAAGGAGCTGGCTGCTGCGCAGGCAGAAAACGAGACTCTGAGACTACAGGTCAGGTTCATTCATGTAAACCCACATATGTATCCAGACATTTCAAAACATTACTGTGGGAAAACCTGAGATTCTAGTCATTCAGCATGCACAACAAATGACCTGCTGCAAAATAGTCTGATGAGTCATTAACAATGGAGAAAGAAAATGTGTTTAGAAATGATCATCCTCCACCTGACAGTAGGCCTTCACCCAGCACATCTAATAACAGATGATTTCTCTGCAGTGGGCTGAAGAACACATCAGCCACATCTTCATCCTCTATTCAAGTGTTAGTGCAGGTTAACCAGCTGAGCAAAGACATAGATTCTGCTGTGCTATGAATTTTCCAGGTGGAGTCTTCACGGGAGGTCAACACTCAAGCACTACAGGAGCTCTCTACAAAGCTACAGTGGGAGTATGAGGAGAAGCTGCTGGAGGAACAACGTAAACACAGGGAGGAGATCGAAAACCTACAGGTCTGCATTTTTTAGCTCATATTCAATTATTATCGCCAGCACAGCATAGCACAGCACAGTTTCAATGCCAAGAGACACCAAAAGTTACTGAATTTTCAGTGAGATAGAGTCCTCAATATATCGCAGGTGCTTTTGATTTTAAAACATTTAAAATTTTTATTGCGGGGAAAAGAACTTCAATTTAAATAAGTAAAAATACAGGTAGATGGCAAATCCCTCTCTAAGTGCAAATTCTTAACTGGAACTGAAACATTTAATGTTCTCACAGGCCCAACTGGATCAGTACATCAGGCGACTGGAAGAAGCAGAGACAAACATTCGCATTGCAGAGGCCAAGATTGCTGAGAGAGACCAGAGAATCGTTGAAGTGGAGCGTCTACTGGACTGTATGGCCATGGTAGGATGAAGGAATATCAAACAAAGTACTCTATATGCAAGTAAATAATACCCCAGGGTGCCAGTGGCATAGTGGGTTAAATGCATGCCCCATAAACAGAAGGATACAAGGTCCTTGGTGTCATTTGCTCTGTGTCATTCCTCACTCTCTCTCCCCAGTTTCATGTCACTCTTCATGCTGTCCTAACTAATATCAAATTTTTAAAAAATAAGTAATACCTTATCTCTATTTCTCTGTGTCAAGCACGTGACAGAAAGTAAACTCTTGTCCAGTGTATGGTTCATCTATCGGGTCCATATCAAATCAAATCAAATCAAATCAGATTTATTTGTATAACGCCAAATCATAACAAAGTTACATCAAGGCACTTTACATATAGAGCAGGTCTAGACCAAACTCTTTATAAAATTATTTAAAGAGACCCAACAGATCCCCCGATGAGCAAGCACTTGGCGACAGTGGCAAGGAAAAACTTCCTTTAAGAGGCAGAAACCTCAGGCAGAACCAGGCTCAGGGGGGGCGGCCATCTGCCTCAACCGGTTGGGTTGAGAGAGGGAGAGATATCTTGTAGCTTTACCTGCATACAACTGCTTAAGTTTAGAGAAAGTTATCAGATCTCTATTTACCAAAGCAATGCAAGAATAACAAAACTAGAGGAGTGTATGAAATACTTAGGTTTGACAGGTTGTGACAGTTGGTAGTTTGTGTCAGTTCTGTTTGAAAGGACCAAGAAAAAAAATTGTTGTGAGAAGATCAAATTGTGGTCACAAGGATTTGACACTATTGTGAGGCGTGATTTATGTTCAACTATTTTGTCAAGGAAAGTGAGAAAAACTGAAAATGAATCTCTGCAGGAAAAGAATCAACTCCAGAAGAAGCTGCAGGAATGTGAGCAGCATATCTCTATGTTTGAGCTGATGGACAAGACTGATGCATCTGTAGCCAAAAGGTATAAATTACTGAAACTATATACTTATATTGGGTTTTAACAGTGACATCTTTTCTTTGTCATTTGATGAAGTTGTTGTCATGATGGTGGATCAGTGAATGTTCAAGTTTGATTGTTCCACTATTACTCTAACACGTGAACATCAGTGTGCCGCAGGCCATTTTCCTCCTAGAGGTTGTATCCCTGATTTGGCTGAACATTTCTGGAAGATGACTTCAGTTAAGTAAATTTTATATTCTGGTTGCGTTTAGATCCAAAGAGCTGCAAGGAGAAGCAGTGGATCTCCGGGAGAGAATCAAACACTTGAATGACATGGTATTCTGCCAACAGAGGAAAGTCAAAGGCATGATCCAGGAGGTGAGGAGGGCTTATTTATCTCTGTGTGAAAATGTGCAGCCACATACATTCAGGTCTTCTGCTCTACTTTGTGTTTTGATAATGGGTGTGGATACATATACGTCAGCTGAAGAAGTTTATCTAGTAGAGCTCCAAATTACGCATGAGGAGCGCACACAAAGAATATTTAACTTGATCAGGACCCAGAGACAATAAAGGGTGGGGTATTTTGTAATATGTGTTCTTCAGAGTAACTTAGAACAAGAGTCCCTGAACTAAGGTTAATAATGGACTGGTAAATTTGGAAGTTTTTAATAACAAATATTTAACTAACAAATGCCAATAATCCCCACAAGTAAGATCCTCAATGTTCAATTAAATAAACTGAGTAGAGACAAGATCTGCCTGAAAACTTATGATCACTACCTGTCATCTTGAATTTGTGAAGGTTGAATCACTGCGAGCTCAAGCCGCCCAGAAGGATATGTTCATCTCAGAGCTTCTGGACAGAATTGCAATAGTGGAGTGTGAGGTAAGAGAAATACTTCCCTGTGTGTTTAACCTTGTTTTGATTTTGGTGTGGCATGGTTATCTCCTGCATGGCTCCAGACGACTGCCTGGGTTGCTAAGCACTGGCTTTCCTGTACTTTAAACAATGTCTGTGTGGTTTCCTTGTGTCACTGCACCTTTTTAGTCACTGTCACAGGTGTGACAAGTGATTCTAGTTCTTTGCATGTGTCTGACCTGACGGTGTTGTTTCCTCTTTCATTTTCCTAGAATAATGAATTAGAAGACAAGCTGAAGTATTTTGTATCCATACAGAATAGGCAGCAAAATACTTTGGAAACCAGGGAGATAGGAATAAGCTGTGATCTTCTCCCCAGGTAAGAAGTATGGTTGGAAAACATTTTGTAGCATCAGGGTATATTTGGTGCTTTTTGTGGAGGTGTTTCCATTCTGATGTCTGACTGTGCATCTGCAGACATGAGGCACAGAAGGATAATGTTGAAACTCCTGTTCAGCACGAACCAACTCATCTCCATCCCATAAAACTCCCACCGCCCATCCATCCTCCATCGCCAACAAAACCTTCATCACCCACACAGCCACTATCACCTATAGAAAGTTTGTCACCCACTGAACCTCTAACACCCACTGAGCTACCATCTCCATCACAACTCTCACCTTCCACCGACCTGCCACCCCTCACACAAACTTCAACCCCAACATCTCCCATCCAGCATCCTTCGTTCTACCTTACAATGCCCATCAAACCGAGGACATTCAGGCCTAATAACCCTCCACCCAGCAGGCTGGAGTCTAGTTTGCTGAAGTATACCCCTGTTGAATACAGCCGCTTCCTGCAGTCCAACCCCTCACCATCAAGTGTAACGTCCTTCCACAGCAGCCCTACTGAACCTAAACCTCCTTCGAGCCCGGTCCAGTCCAGCAGAGATGAGGTGGACTCAGAAACAAATAAAGAGACGTGCTCAAATCCACAGGAGTCCACTTTATCCCCATCCCTTTTCCAAGTTAGATCCAGAACACCTCAAGTTTATTCACCATTCATGAAACTTATGGAAATAACAGCAAAGATAAACATAGAGTAATGGTGAAGTAATACATTTAGCATAGGAAATACACTTAGATGAGAAGGCTGGTACCATTTAAAGCAGCCATAATGCTACAAGCAGCCAGTTAGCTCAATTTAGCAAGCAGTCATCCTGAACACAAGAAGAAACAGCCACACTTTAAGCCAGCGAGTGAAGTCTGAAAGAAATCTAGCCCCCAACCCCTACTAAATGTGAAATTGACAGTCTGGCACTTCAGCTCTTTAGTTGATAAGAAATTAGTTTGCTGGCTGGTGAGCTGGTGGAATAACAGAGCAGGAGAGGTAGATGTTGTATCAAGCTAAGGTATATGTAACTGCAGTTACAGTAGCTGAGCATTAAGCTAAGCTGTACCTCATGACTGTATGATAAATATACTCTCACTGTTAAATGAACCGTAACTACAGTTACACATGTACACTGCAGTCAGTGGTTGGGTTCCTCTTCGCTAACCTAAAATAAAGCTAACTTTCAAAATGTTGAATTATTCCTTTAAAATTAATCTTTGTTAATATTTTCACTGTTGACTGTCTTTTTAAATTTACTTGTGAAACATATCATATTAATGACAGTCAGAATTTGACATATTATAATAGGTTCTTATATATAGCCTTGTGTACAATATGATTTTGGTTATTGAAGGAAAAAGCTATGTACATTTTTATGTTATATTCTATTTTTTTCTATTCTAAGTTTGCACATGACTGGTAATTATAATAAAGTGTTGTTGGGTGTAAAAAGTTCTATGAGGTGTATAAATATCTTTGTAAATGATGTTTGGAAGAATTTTACTTATCCTGTTTACAGTGAATAACCTCCTTATGGTGCTCATTCAGTTATGGACATCTGGTTCTGGTTGTCTTTAGTTCTCATTTTATATTACCTCTGTACAAATGATATGAATATTATTTTGTTATTATCCAATTATGTACTAAATATTTATTATCATAGTTTTGGCCTTTGTGAGCCTGCCATCTGATACCGGTGGTGGTAATAAATCTCTGTGAATTGGCAACAAGGTAATATAATAGTGTAATGCAAATTTCTTTCAATATGTTAGCCTGAATAGTTAGACTGCCATCCCTGAGCCCTGGGCACAAGTCTGCACTGCCACAACTGTGATTTCAAATGCTTTGTGATGTGCCTTTTTCTTAACGTTAAATATCAAAGTGAAATGAAGGCCATCTTATGTTTGCCTAATAAAGACTATACTGTTCAAGAATCCTGACTGTGTCAATTGACACCCCTAAAGAACTTGTGGTGGGAATTGTTCTGTCTGAATTTGTTGTGGTAAAAAATTTGGAAATGTTTAGCTTAGTCAGATGTTTAGCTTTCCTACTTTTGCATTAACACCCTGCACAAGCAAATCCATGTTCAGAAAATAGACAAAAGACTGTCTTTATTTACAAATCAGTGAATGTGTCTGTAGAACAATTGTGCGTTTCTACAGTGACGTTAGATATTCGTCAGACTTAGAAAAAGGTTTATATCATCATTGTACCAGTGATATTGTGCATCTAAACTTGTTAGCACCATGAAGATTTTACTTATTAGAGATGGCTGTTGAGGTGGATACTATGCAGAAAATGTAAGATGTCCAAAACCATTTTACAGTTTATAGCAGGATCTGACATGATACTGAAATTTTGTTCCAACCGTGCAGCCGCAGCCAACAGAAAGGACACAGCTGTAACCTCCGGGTTGATGTTTGGGTCATTGTCTGAAAAACGAGTTGGCATGCTGGCTGGGAAGCATTTGGACGGGAAATATATCTGTGGAAAAAGTGAGACAGCGGAAGCTGTTCAGTCCGGCTGCACTGATTACAGGGAGGACAGAAATATCTCCCAACAAACAGGCCTGTCCAACCCCAGCTGCTGATAACCAGAGTTAACCCAAAGAGGGCAGCAGAACACCCACACCGGCTGCTGCCCGGAAGTAGAGCTGCAGTTCACCGTCCTGCCCGCTGGGGGCGGCAGATCGCCGCCCACTCAGACACATTTCCGCTCACGAAGAAGAATACTACTTTGAAGTGATGAAGTAAACTCGCCGTCAGAAAGAGACTTTAAAAATACTTCAAATCAACAAAAGGGCGGATTAACTGGCGTCATTTACAGCCAGCTACTGATTATTAATGTTTGTATATCTGAAGAGAGACTTATTTGACGCCTGCTGGCGGTAAATGGCTTCAGCTAGGTGTCCCTAGCTAACAGGGATGTCCTCATCGTGGACAGAGAGTCAGGGACAGGTGGGGGACCTGAGACAGCAGAGCAGAGAGGAGCTCCAGGAGCTGCTGCTCCGACAGGAAAAGATCCTGTCCAACAAGTAAGTCCGCTTCATTTCACCTCAGTTATTCATTCACAAAAATGCACTGTATCTGAGAGCAAATGAGTGGCTGACAGGAGCTTCAGTCAGAGACAAAAAACACCGAGACTTCAGCACATGAATTAGTCAGTTACTGTCTGTGCTGCCTCATAGGCTGTCAGGTCACACACAGTATCTGTCTGAAGACACAGAGCGTGCATCAAAAAAGACACCAACAGGGTTCAATTATATGAAGCTTATCCTAAAGATGTACAGTGTTCATGGTGCAGAGGCCATGACAGCTCCTGCAAACTAAGTACAACATGGGCACAACACATTGAATATGAATACAGTTTATCCGTGAGTGCCGGCTCAGTTTATGGTTTAGAATGATTAGTTCATATTCTGTTATCTGAATTTTAAGTCGTTTTTTTGTTTTTACTGATTTCCAAATTTTATAAATGTTGTTTTATTGAAAGTAATTGGGAACTTGTTGGTGTCAAAACATTTCTTTCTATTTTTTCAATTCTCCCTCCACTGAATTCAATTTTAGTTGCCACACTCATCTCCATGGAGAGTTTTACAATCGGTATGTTTTGTTGAATAAGCACCATCCATTATCACTTTATTGCTGAAAAGATCAGCAATGTAGTACCTACAATTTATGTTAATATTGATGTAGACAATGTTTTCTGTGACAATATTATTTTCAAACTTGTGATGCTTATTTTAGTTCCAAAGTTTTATGGTTTTATAATGTATACAATCCATTCCTCACACAGTTTTTGTCAAAATCAAAATTATCACAATGTCTTAAATGGCAACAAGCAATCCTGGCATTCAGTCGTGTTGTGGTTCATACAAATGGCCCCTTAGTGAGGTCATAGTCATGTCAAAAACTTAAATAATCCTCATTGTCTCCAACCTCCAAATATATCCATAACTTGTGATGCCATGGATGAATTTTTGTACTTCTGGTTTTGGCATTTTCAGATGTGTAATAATATGTCATGTGTCATAATATGTCATTTAAATGCCATATAATGGTATAACTCCCGTTATCAATAGAGTTATACAGTTGTAAAATTTGTTTTCCTATGGGTTTTTAAGTGATTGGCTTGTGTTGTTTTCAGGAGGTTATTGCAGTCTCTTCCGGACAAAGGGAAAAAGATATCAGAATTTTCAGAGAAAGTGCTTCTTGCCATTGAACAACGCGATGAAGAGGAGAGAAGACAGAGCTTGGTGTCTGCTGCCAGGACAGAGTTACAGTCCAAGTACCAGCAGGCTTTCGTGCAAAAATGTGCTGTCCCAAGCAAAATAGCAGCCTCAGGCCAAAATAGGCCAAGTGCGGCTGTTGCAGGAGATTCTGTGCATGAGAGGCGGACCTCACCTGTCTTAGCTCATGTGCAGAAAAACACCACATTGGCCATCAAACAGGACCAGTCTGTCTCCAGAGTGGCTGCAAATGAAACCATGGAGACGGCCACTGCTGGGGCCTCTCTGAACTCTGATGAAACAAAAGAGGGTGACCTTGTGGAGGCCTTGGAAAGGGTCAGACTGTCTGAAACTAGTACTGATTTGGGTGGTGAGTCCAAAGACCTATTAAACAGCTCAGCAAGAGACAATTACTTTCTCAGAGAGCAAACACCAAAAAAGCCTCACTATGTTACTGTCCTGGAAAAAACAGAGAAGACTTCAGCTCCCAGGAAGCAGACATTCAGACCTAATCAGTGAGTGGGTTTCATTTAATGATGTGAAGATGCTTATGATGTGATTATGATAATTGTAACACAAATACTTAGCTGATCATGGAAATAAAAAAAAATCTCTGTCATCGTATGTCATGTTAATATCTTTTATATTTATTCTTAGTTATTCTGCTGTGAATAACATAATCTCAACTGTGTTTCCAGGCTGACTCATAGAAGTGATGCTTCTCCATCAGGAAAAGTGTCATCGTCACCCAGCCAGTCTTCTGAAGGCTCGTCGCCGCTCTCCGCACAGGTCAGGAAGGTGCAGGACAGAAAACACCTGGATGATGTGACTGCAGCCAAACTCCCTCCTCTCCATAGCAACCCAGCCGTACTGCTGTCTCTGGAAGAGTCAGCTGTTCTCATGATAGAACAAACCAAGAAGCAGCAAGTAAGTGCAGCCAAATTTTCCCACACACTTATCTTATACATGCAGTGTTCACACTCAGCTGTAGGAACACTGTCTGGATCTGACGTTTCCACCTGCAAATTCCAAATTTTAAGTTCCAATACACAAACTGTCAGTGGTAACATTTTGAGGTGACACTCTTCATCAACTGGCTGCTCACCCTGAGCATGTTAATGTCCAAGGTTTCTTCGTCTTAAAAGGAGTTTTTCCTTGCCACTGTCACAAAGTGGTTGCTCATGGAGAGATTTGTTGGTTCTTTTAATTCAATAAAGAGTTGGTCCAGACCCTGCTCTATATGTAGAGTGCCCTGACATGCTTTGAAGTCTGTGATGATTAATCAGATTTTTATTTGATTTGATCTACAAGAAATGTGCACTTGTGTGTATTTGTTTAGTCACAGAGGATGCTGCTTTGCAGTATTTAACTTCTTTACCAGACATCCCTGCATTTTTGAGCTGGAGCACTTTGTGCTGGCGCCCTATTGGTCTGATTCAAACGAATGAGGGCTGTGTCTTTTCACATACTGCTAAAAGAGCTCTGGACATGGCCTTGATTTTATACAGAAAGATTAATGTAGTTCCATGAGATTATAAATAAATCAATAAACCCACTAAATATATATTCTTGACCAATAACAAATACTATTGGTCAAAGCTTTCTTTAAAATAGTGGCACCTATTTTAAAAAAAAAGGCTTGCAAATCATGTTCAGAGCAGTTTTATTCCAACCTAGTCATAATGTGTTCCAGAAAGGCTAAAAATAGAAACAATCATAAAATCATTGGGTCTAAATATTATTGTGACTTTAGTGTTCATATTGTAGCTGGACTCAAACAAACTGAGCTTATACAATGACAATACATGGCCCATTATTCATTTAATTTAGGGACCAAATTATAATGAATAGAATTTGGAATTAAATAATAATCAATCCAAGTGTTAATTACATCATCATGTCCATTGTGCATGTCCTCTATGTGAACTCTAGGGGGCAGTGTTGATTTAGTGTAGGTGCTGTGTATCACTACACATCTCAAGTACTGACAACAGAGCCAAATGTCACGCAGTGTGCTGTTGTCAATCTACAGAGGCCTGTTAAGCTTATTATCAGTCCTACTTTTGTTTAGGATTCAATAGCAATGGCTGTGCTGCTTTATAATAATGTGCTTGTTTGTCGTTTACCAGCCTATTCATGTCAACTTTTTCTCTGTGTTGTGTTTAATTTCAGGAGTTGCAGGCCAAGCTGGCAGCCCAGAAACTGTCTGAGGGTTTGAAGATCTCTATGGGGAGTTATACTCCTGACGGTGGCCCCATGGCTGCCTACAGAGAGGTTCACGATGAAGGAGCCCAGCTCTCCTCAGAGGAGGACTGATCCTGGAAGGCCAGAGCTGGGGAAACCAGTTTGACCTTGGCCCTGAGCAAAACAGGCTTTGGACCTCGCAATCAGGACCCATCAAACAGGATTTTCACTGCAAGGACAGGAATTCTTATCAGAGGAAAGAGGTCTTTGCATGGGGTGAAAGCATAGCTGCTATCCCAGACTCAGGACGTTGAATGGCAGGTTGAGAAACTAGCTTACTTAATTTTCATTCAGTTCATTTTGGGATCAGCTGTTTCAGTGTCCTGTGGCAATAATCTATGGTCCTGAATGCTAAATTTGAAACATGCACTTTGGGGGAAAATGCTTCTTAATCTGCTGAAACAAAGGTTGTTACTTTCCCAGGCTGAGAGCATTGTACATTCAAATTTCAATTTTAATGTCACCTAAAGCTTATTGACAGATAGAGCAAACTTTTGGTGAATATTTATAGCTTTGTCAAGAAGATAGATAGAAACGTGCAGTTTGTTATGACAGATTTAATTGTTACAGTGTGTAGGAGAATTGAAAAAAAACCCAAAACATCTGGTTGCCCAAATGGTTGTGTTTGTGTGACATCGGTTTACAATCCAATCACAGACATTGAAGTTCCTCATCTGTAAGGGATATTCTCTCCTTTTCACTTATATGAAACTTTTAGCAGAGAATCAAGTAAATCATTGTATCTTTGTGTTTCATCTTCCATGAATTCATGTAATGAAGTCTCTCAATTACTTCATCAGTTTACACCCATCCTACCAAATGTTAAGCTTGAGCAAAACTAGTGATGGGATATGATAAAGTGCATTTAAAATTTGTACGACTTGTTGTATTGTGTTGTATTTTGTTCAAGGCATCCACATTGCAAATTCATGTTAACAGGTAAAACACTATTTCACACTGCTGAGATAGTAACAAAGTCAAATAACCATAAAAGACACCACAACATTTTCAACTTTAGCACTCGTTTTCTTAAATATTTCATACTTCACACTTTCCACAGGTGGATAAGAAAACATGAGAATCATCTATTAATTATAAACTGAATATTTGCTTGGTAAACTCTTATTTTGAAATGCTGACGTCTTAGTGTGCAGGCTCACACTAAAGAAGACCCATATTCCTCTGTGCAGATTAGTTTTTGCTACTTTCTCACTACTGAATAGATGCAGCCTATTTTATTGTTCAACTTTCCATGTTTAAAGTTATTTCATGTGCAAAATAACTCGATAGGTTTCAGTTTGTGGTGAAGCTATTGTCAGCTTCAGACTGAATTTCTAAAATCCTGTTAGATTTTATCAAGCAGTGATCTGTGACACACTTAATAAGATAATGCAGAGGTAGTGAAATATTGACGCTAGATGGTTGAGACATCTGGACTACATTTGGATCATGTTGTTGCTGGGAATGGCAAGCGATGATGGGACGGCAGTAGGCTAATGAAACAATGTGAATACCATTTCTCAACTTTGCTAATGTGTGGTAGAAAAGAAGTGCCAGCTATGTTCAGTATCTTTCCAAACTGCCTTTCCTGTCATTTCTCTTATAACTGTCAGTTAGAGGACTGCAGGCCATTTTAATTTAAATATGTTGATTTGGGGATTTTAATGAGGCACATTTTGGGGGAAATGAGGACGGGTTCATGTGGGTCAGATTCTGGTGGTAGATGCCCCATGATAACCTTAAGTAATTGTTGCTGAGGCATTGGTGGGAGATATTTTAAGAAAAAAAAAAAGCATCTGATTGCTGCGTATTTAGACACTATATCTGATGGGCTCCACAATAGCCCTGTGGTGACGTTTAATAGCAAATACATGAGCGGGCTCCACAGAGGATCTTCACTGAGCTGGGATTAATTACAGCCTACCTTGCTTACATATATTCATAGACTGTTACCAATTACAGGGCACATTTTTTTGGTGTAGCTTTTAGTATCTGGCGTCAAACCTGAGTCTGACCGTATGTTGATGTTGTTGAAATGGAGCTGAGTGTACACTCTGCAGTCAAAGCTTTTTTTTTTCTTTCACGTTGTCCATTGATGATGAAGTCGTTTATACTTCAACATGGATCCTGCACCCCTTGCCTCGCATTAATAAACTCCTCATGAAGTAGTCTGCAAGTGATTTGCTCCAACTCTGAGTCCGAAATCACACGTCTCATGGGAGTAAAAATAATTTGCTGTTTGGGAGGGAAAACTGGAATGTGATTTCAAAACTGCATCTTCAAAGACCAGTCAGCTCAGCCTTAAATTAGATGTACAGTATGATGTATAGACTGGCGTTAAACATGAGTTAGGCCCTCGGCAGAATGATTGGATTATATTTGCCAGGTTACAAAGTCTGAAGTCATGCTTTTTCCATTCTCTGATGTTTTTGTCATATTTCTAGGGCACACAAGAAGATGAAATAATACAGCACAAAGCTGTTTTGTGCAGATAAGGTTACAGCCTATCTCATCCCAATTAGAACCAGCTCTACCTCCTCTCAGGGCACTTGGACTGAGTCAAGTAAAACCTGAAATCTGGTTTTCAGCCATGGCTGTGAAAATGGCAACGTTAGTCTGTTGGTCAGTCAGCACACTACTTACTATCTGATCGATTAACATGAAATGTAGTCATTCCTTCATTCATGGTCCCCAGAGCACAAACGCTGATGACATTTGGTCATTCCTTTTCCTTTTGATCGGAGACTAGTAGTTTTGTTAATTGTTCCATTTGTTTTTTTGCTTGTTTTAAGGTATCCTTTCTTCTGTCCTGTAATGTACAATTTTCTGAGTGAATTTCTTCAAATTTGGTACAAAGTCATTGTGATTGTACAATGTCCATAACTTCAAAATGTATATGCTAGTTAAGCTGTAGCTTATCAGAAATGTTTAATGAGACAAAATGATAAATTCAAAACATTTTCCATCCAAATCAAAGGTCAGCTTCGCTGTGATGGTATAATATACTGCGCAAACACTTTGCTTTAAACATCACTCAGTGGTGTGGATGAGAAAGGAGAGGCTGTGACCATATTTCCTGGATATACTGTACAACCACCAGGTGGTAACGCTCATTGACATATGTTTTTCTGATGAAATGTATGAAATATATACAGTTTTATGAATGGCTGACATCTTCTCGCACCAAAGTGATGTTGCAATGACTCTTAACACGTGGGAAACAAAAAGATTCACAGCTGGAGAGAGACAGTGACACTTACTGGGGTTTTTCTCTCTTTCTCTCTCTCTCTCTCTCTCTCTCTCTCTCTCTCTCTCTCTGTGTGTGTGTTCTCTTTACAGGACAACAAAAAAAGTAAATGCTTTCCTGACATGACTGAGGTGCTGAGGTCTCCAGTTATCTCACCATGGAAAGTTTGTGTTTCTTAGGAAGCTTGTACATAGTTCATATCATGACTGTTGACTGCTTGAGGAAAAATGAGTCATGGAAAAATCTTCTATCTTTCTTAACTGCTGGGTGAATCTGTTGAAGGAAAAAAAAGATAGAGGTGTTTGGAGCTGCATGCCATAAAACATAGTTATTGGAATGATTTTTTTCCCATTTTTTCCATTCTTAAAAATGTTTTCTCTTTTATTTGTTTATGTTTTTCACTCTGTGAGTGGTTTTTTTGCTTACCTGGTCAGAGTGTAGTAGTTTCCATCATCGTTACATGTCTGCTATATATACAAACACTGGAACAATCAGCTCTTCAGGTCAGTGTAGTCTGAACTGTACCGGGGACTTTTGGTGCATGTTTGTGTGAGTTCTTACCACAGTATTGTCTGATTTGTAGGTGGTAGATGTTTGCAACAAATCTTTAATTTAAGCCAATTTCACCGAACCTCTCTTCATGTGAAATGCTAACCTTTAATGTGAATGCATGGACGCAAACAATTTTTATCTTGCAGGTCCATAAAGACATCAGTGGGAAAGTATGTGATTTAAATCAAACCATTTCTTTTAAAACAAAATATGTATAAGATTGCATAGTTTTTGGTTTTTTTAATCACACCTACCAGGATTCACTGGAGAAACTCAAACCTGAATTATCTGCTGCCTATCAGAAGTCTGTGTGGCTGCTACCAGTGGTAGCAGTGTGTTTTTGTTTGGACACATGGTAAACTGTTCTGGTGTGAACATCTCAGTAGCTCTGCCTAATTTCACACTTTCAAATGCTTATTCCACTGTCCCCATTAAGAACAGTGCATGTCTTCATCATTCCCAAAAGTCTTTGTCACTTCCATCCACTTCTAATGAACTGAATTTAATTTGTGTAATAAATAAGGAATTAAAACTTTAGCTTTATTTTGTTTTGTTAAAGAACATGTGCTTCTTATAGTCAATACAGCCCAGTAAAAGCCACATGTACCATTACGTTGCTTTACAAACAGTTTTCATTATGAGTGCTGTCCTTATTTTCCCACGAGCACATTTTTTCTTTTTGCCAGAGGTTAATTGACTACCAATTTTATCCTCAACACAGTAAACCAGGCCACAGCGTTTCTGAGAGATAAGAATGTCACAACACAAGCGTTATGTGTTTCCTTTTCCTTGGAACAATGTTTACAGTTCAAAAGCCATAAAACTGACCACAAATGGAAAAGGCATGGTATAGCTGTAATGAGTTATCCTTGTGTACTCACATCTTGTGTTTATTTTAAGACGCTGCAGGCAGTAACCATGGTTCAACACTGGATGGCAGCGGTGCATGTTTGTTTTTCAACGCTGCAGCCTGAGATTTTTGTGCTGCTGACCTTGTTGTCATGAAGTCACACATTATCTTTACAACAGTTCTTGTACTCGCAAAAGAGACATTATGCTGGCTGCTACTCACTGCTATGAATATTTTTAATTTGACAATGGGCATAATTTACAGCCATTCAATATGGATGATTAACAGATGCAAGTAGTTTTTTGAGACAGAACACTAAAGTTACTGCTTGATTTTAAAATAGAAGGGTTCTGTGTTTAAGTGGGGGGGACAGGTCCTAGGTGAGGACATGTCCTCACACCTGGCCTCTCAGCCCAGCCCTACATGTTTCACAAAGATGGGTGTACAAATATGATCTGGATACATCTGCGCTTGAAAGAACTCCTACAATCTCACTTGGAAAGCTTTGCATAACAATCTTGAGGCACTAGAAAGGGAGGGTGGAGAGAGAGAGCGAGATAGGAGAGAGAGAGCCAGAGGAAGAGGAGGAGGGGGGGGTCATTGAGGCCTGTGATGCATGGTGTGGGCCAAGAAGCTGCCAGCATCCCAGCCGCTCCATGTCTGGCCTGGCACAGCATTAAGCAGGCTGTTTTGGGGCCTGTCAAAAGCTCATCACGGCAAGGAAGCCGTCTCTGTGGGGATGCTGCAAGGGGTGCCAGGGCACAACGGGGAGGGAGAAACCAGAGACCCTGCCCAGCAGCGTGGGCATAATGAGGAAGAAAATTCTTATTCTTGTAGTCCTATTAATACAACAACAATGCACTTTTGTCCAATTTTTTGTCTTTAAAAACTTCACACAAACATTTTCTGCCTTTGATCATTTTTACAGTTTAAACTTCCAAATTGTGACAGAAAAACTTTTGCACTCAATAAGGTCGTACAACTTGACACATACGCTGGTTTTGACTGATGTCAATTAATGTTAGAGCCATCATTTCCATTACCCGACACACATCTTCACCACAAGTGGAAAACACTGTTGTTTATCTCAGTATCATACCCAGTAACCGCCAGGTTGAGAGATTAGAAAAGTCTGGGCAATGCCACTGGTGGCAATCAAGCAGTAAACCTGTATGTAAAGGTATAACTTGGCCAGCATTGCTTGTGACATCAACCTAAAGCTATCAAGAAATGAGGTGCACCACTTATTATTGTTTTTCTTTCGCATTATTGCTTCTTGATTTCAGTTTTTCCCAGTGTAAAAGCACCAGAGGTTTAAATCCAGCTCCTTGAAGTGCTGCCACATCCTACAAAT
This sequence comes from Remorina albescens, assembly GCA_034769265.1. NCBI lineage: Eukaryota > Metazoa > Chordata > Actinopteri > Carangiformes > Echeneidae > Remorina > Remorina albescens. The sequence continues at coordinate 4,801,677 of CM068479.1, forward strand.
TTCACTAAAAGTCTCATGAAGCATAACCTGAAAAGTATCAAAAACGTGTTGATGCCAAACCTTTTTCTGTGTGTATGTTGCAGGTGTGAAAGTGTGTAAGAGTTGGAAATCACTAAAAGTTGAAGGACAGTTCATTTTCTGCCAGACATAACCTTTTGGCAGAAGTTTGTTGGTGTACAAGGTAATTCCTTTTTTTTGTAAACCTGTGTACATAAAATCCGTGCTGGATGGTTACGTTTGGCCCTGGATCTTGTGTCTTACAACAATAGTAAAATTGTGCAGTAAAAAAAAAGAAAAGAAGAAAAAAGCAGAAATCCTCTACAGTCCAACAATTATGGGGCCTCTATATGGAGTAGTTGGCTCGTTTATATGCTCTAATGTTGTGACCATTCCAGGCCCTGAGGCCAGGTGTTTTTGATTGCAGTATAGCATGTTGGTGTGCAGACTCTGCTGCACGGCTCCGGCCCCACAGGATGGTTGGATATGAGTATGATAAACCGGAGACCAAGTGGGAGTGGGAGGCCCCCTTATTTATTTATTAATGTTTTGTTTTCTCTCAGGGAAGATGTCAGACAGACAGGCAGCTACACACTCTTATTAGATGACTTCCTTCACTGCATAAATATATTCCAGCTGAGATGCCAAACTTTCCAGTGTGTAAAGTGTTTTGGATAAACAACTACAAAGGACAACATTGGATTTCATACCACAGACAGCCAGAATTCTGCTAGAATTAATATGAGCACTATTTCATATGCAAATGCGTGGGACACTCTGACTTCAATTTCAAAACAATCCAATAATTCTGAATATTGTGGACATTTAGATGATAAGGGTTTATACCTTTGAGTCCCAGGCATACTAGATATCCATCAGTTGTCTCTCTTGTACTTTCCTTGTTGTTTTCTGTAAGTATCTCAGATGTCACTGCAGTATGTGTGTTTCCACTTTGGTGGCCAGCAACATGTAAGATTCATACAAAAATAAGAAGATTCAGTGAACGGTAAACGGTTCGTGTTAACTGTGAGAATGATAATGTCCCCCTCTAGTGGTAGCATTTCTACCTTTGGGGAAATATTTTAAACCTTCAATATAATATATGGGGTCTCTATATAAAACTTATTAGAGACATAAATATCAAGATTGCAAGAATTTCGTGTTAAGGAGTAAAACATTGGTGTTATCCTCATAGTTTGGGCAATTTCCCCCAGATTCCTAAATATTCTATTAACAATTTACTTTCCAAGTCAGACAAAAATAGAACAGAACAACAAACAGTTTTTACATGTTTAATCCTTCACCTTCAGACAATCAAGCCAAAAGTGAGGATCTGAAATATTTGGCTCATTCTTCCGCTGCAAAAAAAAAAAAAAAAACAAAACAAGAAAAGGAAAAAAGAAAGAAAGAAAAAGAAGTAATGATGTACAGTCTTGCTGTAAATGTGTGGCTGAAATAAAAGAGCATAAAAAACAGTTGAGCCACATAGTTGATTAGATGATTTTCTGTTACTGTGTCAACATAAGATGAACCCATTTTCTATGAATAAATGAACAATATAGAGGACATTTTTCAAGGTGTAACATACCTTCCATAAAATAAATACAAACAATATTTATATGTATGAATGCATTTCACATCTTTGAAATTTTACGTGCACTACACATACCACACTAAGTTATAAATAAAATGGTGAAATTTAAAACCCATTTACACATTTATGTCGCCTCTGTTATAACAACAACATATATAGGTGTGCTGGTGAAGACTGGTCATTTTTCACTGAGGGTAGAGTGTCACTTCACTAAATTCATAAAGGCTGTTTGACTTCCTGTTGCTCTTTCTTCTGTCAGCACAAAACATAACAACATTACAAAGAGAGCCATGACCAATGAAGAATGCATCACACTTTGGCAAACATTTACAGGCTGCAGATGGTCCTGTTTGATTTGTGTATATATCCCTGTGTCAGTCCCTACAGGTGTCACGGTAGCAGCTAATAAAAAACAGAGTGTGGAGGGGAGTTGGATGCAGGAAGAGGCGGAGGAGAGAATCAGGCTTCACTCCTCTGTGGTGAGCATCAGATAGGGCCAAATGATCTTGGAAAACACTCACACAATATTTTTAAAATGTACTTTTATACTTAGTTATCAAAATGCTCAAGCTGACCACATGCCGGAAAGTTACTTTCTATTTGTAACAGAAAGTGATGCAAGTTGAAACATTGATAGAGACAAGCCACATTCCCTCCCACCCATTATACTACCATCCATGCTGCTAAACCATCAGCGTCTTTGTTGAATGGGGTCAAAGAAATAGATTGACCCCACAACATCACAGAATCACACAAGGGATGAAGTGACAGAGGAATTGGGATACTAGATATATATTATAATTCATCTACACACATTTCCTAACTTATTTCAGCAGGTACAGTCTATTGCATTGTGAGAAAGGATACAGTTCTATTGTCGACTGTTTATTATTGAGGTCATAATGAGTAATACTCATATATAACTTATATATATATAACTTATAACATATATATCATTTGATTGATAGACGGCTGTTGTACGTATCTGTACAGATCTGTATTTTGCTGCGTGGATGACCTTTAAAACAGGTCATGAGAAAAAAAATCTTAAAGTTGAGGTGGGTCAATGTTGTGTTTGTAATTTTCCTTTGGCCTTTGTTTTGCTCTTTGGTTTTATCCAACAACAGGTGTTCTGCAACTTGATTTTGCCTGAGAACATGTAATTCTGGTGGTGACTGTCAGACTGTGACACACACACGAGGGAAAGTAAGTAACTACAACATGACTCACCTGTGTAATCACATTTTGTTATTCTTCAAAGTTGAATTTCTTCTTCATGTGGTTTTTTTCCATTACTTTGTTTATGCCTTTTACCTCACACAATGAGCTGGTTTAATTCTTCGTTCAGTGATTTCTCCAAACTGGAGGATTTCATTCTTTTATCATATTATGAAATATTATTTGTATACTGTGTTTATTTTCCCTGTCTGCCTTTTGTTGTGTATCCTTCCCTTTGTGTGTGTGTGTGTGTGTGAAGGGCGTGGTGCAGCATTGATTACCTGGCTAACCCGGTTTCCATAAAATTAATCCAGTAGTAGAACCCCAGCCCTTTATTCGATCATTGCCAGGTTGTGTGTTGTATCACGTAGGCCCTCTAAGATCCTCGTTTGCTACCAGTTATCTGAACCAGTCCTTACCTGTGCATCCTTGTGCTCGATCTCTGGCTGCACCACTGCTGCTGCCCGCTGCTGCTCAGACTTTCTACCACACTAACTACCTCACCACTCACCTGTTCCATGCCAGAAATCTCCTTCATCATGCCTACAGATACCTCCAGGAATCTCCAACCCCCATCATTACCCTCTGAACTGGTTCCACACAGTTCATGATTAAAGACTTTGTGTTCAGTGTCTAAATCTGCTCTGGGCTTCAGACAGTCAAACTCTAACTATAACCCAAACTGCTTCAAGACTGAATACAAATTTTACCCCCACATCTTCTGTCAATTCTAAAAACAACTTGTTTAAATAAAATTTAAATATGGCCAATCAGATGATGTTTTGTATGTTTATTTAAAGGCCCCACACACCTACACATGTTTTCACTTTCACTGATTGGGAATCACATGGTGTCACTGGACTCCATGTATGATAAAGGTGTAAATTGTGTTTCCATAACAGATACAGATACAAATAGACTAAACTGAGGAGGCAGGGGCTGTTTCTGAAAATGACTCACTATGAATTATGTCTTTCCAGAGTGAACGACAACAGCTGTCATTTGAGCAAGTGCCACAAAATCCACAAAGAAACAGTTGAACCCTCTGGCTGCTGGAGGAATTATGGAAGTTGATGTTACAGACAAAGTCCTGGTATGAACGCAGTTGTTGTGAATATATGGATAAACAAAATAAGAGATTGTTTTTCTTGTTGTTTTGACCACTATTGTTCACTAACTTTAAACATATGTATATTATTGTAACCATGAGAATGTGGATCCTCTAACCTCAGTGACATTTAACATAAACCATATAATGTTCCTCTTTACCAAACTAAACCTCAGCTGAGTTTTCTCACATTTTTGATAGTGATTTATATTAGATTTTTAAAACACAAACAATAACGTTCTGATGATCGAAGTGTCTTTTGACCTGTCCCCATATTAAACTATATAAAATGCATATTTGTCAATACAGCCTATGGTATGGGAATACATGAGTGGCATATTGAGTTCTTTATACATCCGCATCTGTCTACAGGGCTCAAGGGTACAATTGCAATTTAAGAAAAAAATAGTATAAAGTGTTTTTTTGGTTCCAGAGGGAGCAGCACAAAACCTGATAAAGTAATAAAGTAAAGTAAAGTAATTAAAGTAAAGTAATACTTTTTATGTGTTTAAGTGTGAAGTTTGGGTCCACTGATGCTTTTTTAGCTAAACAATAAAGGTCATTTTAAACAATTTCAACAATACCTCTATGTGCAAAGTGACACCAACAGATGTGGATCATGTGGATGTGACCTCTTCAAATTTTAAATGATGGAAACTGTGAGAATCAAACATACCTTCTGTTTGGGATAAAATCAATGACCTAAAAGAGGAAAAAAACATGTTTTGAGCTGCAGAATTACAACACACATTTGTTTCAATGTCATTCTGAAACATAAAGTTAATTCAAGTTTAATGGTTTTGAACTTGAATATAATGACTTTATTTGGGTAAAGTCTATGTAATAAAAAAGACGGACAATATACCTTTTGTACAGATGGTGCTTGTTGAGAGGGATGTATGCTTAAAGAAAACTCAATCTAATCCTGGTGGGTGTCCTGTTTCCTCTTGGCCTTGCAGGAGAACTGTTCATCGCTGCTCTACAGCCTCATACAATAACTATCATGGCTTTCGAAAGTACAAGGCAATCACAGCCATAACTTTGCTTCCCAAGTGTGATAAAGCCGGGGCAGACATTAACTTTAAAGTAAACATTCACTTTATGTCAAACTCGCATGTGAGGTGCGGCTGCTACGTACGTGCTTGGAACAGCTACATGATATATAAGTGGGCCAACAAACTGCACTCAACAGGCTGATCTGCACAGTTTCACTTCGCTGGCATACCTGTATACTAACTTATTTAATTTCCTCCCTACTTTGGTGTCAGTGAGGTTTTGAAGGAGATGTTCTTTCAAGTCTGAATGATTAGGGGGAATTTTGTTTTCACAATTTATTTATTTTTTTTGCAGATTTCATTATAGAATCAAGATGAATTCTGTGCTTCAACAGGTAAATGGCATTACAATGTATGACAGTACATATTATGTTATTTACTTAAGGAATTATGCTTCATTTAGTTGCGCACTCATTTTTTTTTTTACTCAGTATTTCTCACACTACTTTGACTTGCCAAACACAGGTGTTGTTGTCATTAAAGATGGCTGCTTTCCATTTAGCTGTGCTGGTGCCAGAGTCCTGCTATTGTGAATACTGGCTCACTGTCATGGCTTACTGGGGCACCTCAAAGGAACAGACCCCTTAATAATGTCATTAGTTACACCTGACAAGTAAGAGCGTCTGCTGTGAGAAAGATCTATATTAATGGCTGTGATAATATCGAGTTCGAGCTGCATGTTCACAGGAACCTTCTTTTCGAAATCAACCAAATAGTCCAACCGAACCATGACCACATGTTTATTATGGTAACCAAGACGGCGCTCATTTTAGATGTTGTCTTATACCAACAAACTAAACTAAAAATAAACCAATTAACTAACTAAGTAATGAACTGACTAACTAAGTAATAAACAAACTCCCTTGCATGCTATCAGCTCAATACCAGACAAAATGCCAGCTAGACACTGTTACCAGCTGGTGAATATGGAGCTAAAGTTGGTGTGTGTGATACATCTTTAGAGACTCCTCTTCTCTCCCAAATCAGCCTGACGAACTTACATTTTTGTGAGCAATCTTTTTTCTTTTTCTCATTTTCTCATTTCTCAGGCTGTCTGAGCTCATTTTAGAGAAGATGCCTCATGGCACAATGTTTTATAGTTGACAGAACAGATGCCATGAAACCAAATGAAAACAAACTTTATTCAACAACAGTTTTCATTTTGATTCATTTTCAATAATACCAAAAAAGCCAACACTTTTCCATTTTCTCTGGTCTCTACCGAGAAGTGACATGTGTTTAGTAGTTCCAGAGATGCTGGCATGGGAAAACACTGGTTCACACACAGAGGAAAAATAAAGTTATATGCTCCTTACTGTCAGGAGGTGTATGTGCTGGAGACCATTACATGTTTGGGTGCTTTTTTCTTATTCCTTAGCTGAAAATGCTGTACATGTCAGAGCAGTTATGGGAAAGCTGTATGTGGAGGTTGTCTCATCATCCAACTCACTATGAGTACTTCAAGACCATCGCACTAAATAAAAAATAAATAGCAGTACAGGACCTCGCAAAAGGAGAGAGGCAGCTGTTTCTGTGTCTGTGGCCCAAAATCCTTTGAGAGTATTCTTTAATCCTGACACCTGCAAGCCATTTCATCATGATTTACAGTGGGGAAAATACAGGCTCGGGGCAGGGAGGCCACCAGAGGAACTGTTTTCACAACAAACGATGAGGAACACACTGTTGTTTCTTGCATGCAAGACATTTGTAGTGTGTTATTCACTAGCAAGAGGATATCTTAATCTGATGATGAAAGCATTGACAGAGAGTAGGCTGCCCAAAAGACTATGAGTGTTTCATTGTATTTATAGAGAAAGGTCTACTTACTCTCTTGTGTCTGGGAGAGGGACAAGGCAGGAGAATGTGACTGACTGGCATGTGTCTGTGTGTGTGTGAAACAGAGAGATGGAGGGAAAAAAACTGATTTAAGATAAATAGGCTGGATGTTTGGGGACAAGATATTGAGTTCACAGCCCAGCTGCTCACCCATAATATCTTATTATGATGATATGATGATGTTGTTTACATGAGTATCCACTTTATCGTGTCTCGGCTGTGTATAAGTAAGGATTTAGCAAAGTGGTCCTTTTTGCTTTCACATCATAAAGGACTTATTCCCAGAGATTGTGATGGCTGACTAAAGAATTTACCGATTGTCAACACACATTATTATTTGTAATTTTTCCCTCATTCGATAAATCAACAAAATAAACTCAAGCAAACTAAGAAATAGGTTTAAATACTTGATACTAAAATGATTTGCCGATGTTTTCTGCCCTGTAAGAATGACAAAATCCCTGCATTCCTGTTTGAATTGCTTTTTTTAAAAATGCAATTGGTCTCTCAAAGGATTCAGTATCATTCACTGCCCATTAATTGCCACCAATAAGCAAAACAAAAACACACCAAGAAACCTAATTGGGAGCTTATTTTTCACAGCAGAATGTCCTTTAATAGTAATCTCCAACTGTTAGGTTAATTCCTTCAAGTCTGCCTAGAAAAATAAATACTGTGCCAAATCTTTTCCTTTCCAGTCAAGCCCCTCAAACCTGAGAAGTGTGGAGGAATCAGCTAGTCTAACCACCTGTCGATGGCACTGTGTGCACGTCTCAGCCTTGGCACATCCTTTTTCCCTGATTACTTTAAAAGGAGAAAAGCCTGTAAGATGCTCTAGCCATTAACCTTAAGGAAGAAGAAGAAGAAGTGGAAGAAGTATAGGCCTATTTTCAAGCCTAATTTCATTAATCAGGACTTTTTGAGATGTGTGTTTTACACACTGAACAAATTAAATTAACTTAAATGATCTTTTACCTCTCATTTTTTCCTCTTTTTAAGTCCTTCACAATGTTCTTGCAAAGTCAGAAGTGGAAAAACATTGCAATTTCATGAGAAAAAGACATAATACTGTATCATTGCTGACGAACACACACTTTTCTTTGGTTTCAGATAAAAATTACGAAAATTCTTTGTCTGAAACAAGCGAGATTGCAGTTTCCCCTCTGTATTATCTAAACTTAGCTTATTGATGCCTGTTGCACTTCGGAGAAAGTATAATGCATCTGTGGTAGAAATGTAACTTTGGAAGGGGTAGTAATGTTGCTTTATGCAGATGATATTGTCATACTCTATAAGTTTCACAGGGCATTATAATTTTGTGCAGCACAACTGAGTTGTGCAATTGAACTGCTCCCTGGTGCCCCTTTGCCTGCTAGCCGTCTGTACAAACAGTCACGCCCACGCTCTGCTGGTTTGATCCGTCCCTCTTCTTCCCCTATCAGAGCCTGTTTCTTTTTGGTTGAGAAAAAGGATCACACTTTACACCACTGTGTTGATTTCTGTGGCCTTAATGACATTACTGTCAAAAACAAGTATCCACCCCCCTCCCACATTCTGCTTTTGAACCCCTCCACAAGGCTACGGTGCTCACCAAACTAAACCTCTGTAATGCCTACCATCTCATGCGAATCAGAGAAGGGGACGAGTGGAAAATGGCCTTCAACATGCGTCTTGGTCATTTCGAGTACTTGGTCATGCCTCTCTGCCTCACCAACGCCCCGACTGTATTTCAGGCACTAGTTAATGATGTTCTTTGGGACATGCTGAACCATTTCATTTTTGTGTATTTGGATGACATCCTAATTTTTTTCTGCAAAATGGAGGAGCATGTTCAGTGTGTCAGGTTAGCGCTGCGGTGGTTACTGGAGAACACGTTATATGTGAAAGCCAAGAAAAGTGAATTTCATGGGTCTTCTGTGAGTTATTTGGGCTTTATCATTGAGCAGGGCCAGTTAAGGACAGATCCAACAAAAGTTCAGGCAGTGGCAGAGTGGCCTGCACCCATCACACAGAAGCACTTACAACATTTTCTGGGATTCGCTAACTTCTACAGATGCTTTATCCAGGACTACAGCAAGGTTGCAGCTCCTCTCACACAACTCATCTCTACTGCCTCTCTTTTCCAGTTGACTCCTAAGGCTGATGCAGCCTTCCAGGCCTTGAAACTGTTTTTCATCTCTGCCTGTGGTGGTTCATCCTGATCATCTCCTAGCAGTTTATTGTGTAAGTGGATGCCTCCGACCTGAAGGTGGGGACTGTCTTGTCACAGCGGTCTCAGGACAATAAGCTTCATCCCTGTGCCTTTTTCTCTCAGTGTCTTTTCCCCCTTTGATGTTGGAAACAGAGAACTGTTGGCAGTGGTTCTGGCATTGGAGAAATGGAGGCACTGGCTTGAGGGAGCTGAACAACCATTTGCTGTATGGACTGATCACAAAAACCTCTCCTACCTTCACTCTGCTAAACGATTAAATACCCAACAGGCCCTGTGGGCCTTCGACCTGGCTCCCGTAATACTATACCCGATGCCCTCTCCCACCAGGCCACTCCCGAGAGACCCAACTCAAAACCAGAGACCATCCTACCTTCTTCCTGTGTGGTTGCTAAAGCTATGTGGGAGATAGAGACCCTGGTTCGGGAGGCACAGCACTCTAACCTGGACCCAGGTAATGGCCCCACTAACAGTCTATTTGTCCCCGACTCTGTTAGGTCTCAAGTGTTACAATGGGGGCGTTCGTTGAAATTAATGTGTCATCCCAATTTCCACCACACCCTTACCTTCATCAAGCAGTGTTTTTGGTGGCCTTCCATGTCCCATGACTCCTGAGCTTTTGTGTCTGCCTGCACCATCTGTGCCTGCAGGAAGACCTCTCACCAACTCCCTGCTGGCTTGCCCTCTGCCTGTCCCCAGTCATCCATGGTCCCACATTGTGGTGGATTTTGTCACAGGTCTACCGCCATCCGAAGGTAACATCACGATCTTAACTATTGTTGATCACTTCTGTAAGTTTGCATCTCTGGTCTGGAAAGCCTTTTGTCAGGCTTTGGGGGCCACTGCCAGCCTCTCGTCCGGGTACCACCCTCAGAATGGGCTAATCAAGACCTGGAGACAGCCCTCAGCTTTGTCACAGCACGCCATCCTTCCTCCTGGAGCACCCAGTTACCCTGGATTGAGTATGCCCACAATTTTCTCACCTGCTCGGCAACAGGGATGTCCCCATTTATGGCTTCTCTGGGTTATTAACACCCACCTGTTCCCAGTCCAGGAGGAAGAAGTGGCTGTGCCATCTGTTCAGGCCAACCTTTGACGGTGTCGTCGGGGCTAGAGGGAGGTTTGGTTGGCTCTCCTCAGTTCTGCTGCCCGGAATCAACGCCTCGTTGACCATCATCAAACGTGACCTGCCCCTCCAGGTGGAATCCCGCAAGTTGACACCTCGCTAAATTGGCCCTTTTGAGGTGGAGAGTGTCATTAACCCTACTGTGGTCAGACTAATGTTGCCCCCTTCTTTGAAGATCCATCCTACTTTCTATGCTTCACTGCTTAAGCCACTGTCTTCCAGCCCCTTGTGCCCTCCTGCTGAGCCCTCACCGCGCCCCCGGATCATTGATGGTCATCCTGGCTACATGGTCTGGAGGATCCTGGATGTTCACCGTCGGGGTTGGGGTTTCCAGTTTCTGGTGGACTGGTAGGGATATGGTCCTGAAGAGCGTTCATGGCTCCAGCCTACAGTACAAAGCCCTGGTTCTCTGTCCATTCTTCACCAGATTGTTGTCGTGTCATGCACAACTCTCTAGCAGTCTTTTGCGGACTGATCTCCTGGGTTTCTACTCTGCCTGTCCCTGAGCACGTCCCCTCTTCTCATGCCCTGGTAACCTGACGTGCCTTCTGCCCCTGACCACGTCCCCTCGCTCTGCCCTGGATCCTGTGCCTGCTATTTTCACCCTTCCTGCCATATCCAGCTCTGGTCTCCGACCTCACCACCACCTCCAAGCCTCAACACAGCCAGACTCCAACACTCACCCCAGTTCCGATCATCAGCCACTCGCCCTTGTCCCCTGAAGACCCTTTTTTTCCGTTAATGAACATTGAACCCTCCCTTCATTGGCTCTGTCTGCTTCAGGATCCTGTTTCCTCAAACCTTCACAGGACATCTTTCTATCCCTCTTAAGTGAAACATAATTAATCATGTCCAGTTTTGAAAACAACTCATGATACATTCAAATATTAAACATCAATATGCGTGGAGAACAGTTGTAAAACATGACCCATAAGTCTTAGGTGTCCACTATTTGCCAATAAAATTATGACTGGAGTAAAGGATGAAGTTTTTCTCATGTGTTCACAAATGTTCTCTATTCCTCACAAAGAAATAAAGAGACCCAACAGATCCCCTGATGAGCAAGCACTTGGCGACAGTGGCAAGGAAAAACTTCCTTTAAGAGGCAGAAACTTCGGGCAGAACCAGGCTCGGGGGGGCGACCATCTGCCTCGACCGGTTGGGTTGAGAGAGGGAGAGAGAGAGAGAGAGAGGCACGGGGGGAGGGGGGGGCAAAGTTGGGTAGAGTAGGGAGAGAAAGAGAGCAGGAGGAGGGGATATTCAAACAGTTGTAGGCAGGAACATGATGCTGCATGAAATTCATAGAAATTATGCTGTATGGAATTCATGAAGATGTGGGAGCAGCAGGCTTTGCAGGAACATGGGATGGTGATGATTCATCACCTGCAGGATGAGGACAGGGAGAGAGAGGAGAGGAACTGGGAGAAACAGGGATTTCGGAGAAGCATGATTGTTGGTATGTCGGCGCATGCAAGGGGGAGAGAGAGAGGGAGAGGGAAGAGGGAGAGAGGGAGAAAGAGAGGGAGAGAGGGAGAGAGAGGGGGGGGGGGGGAAGGGAGAGGGAGAAAGAGAGGGAGAAAGAGAGGGAGAGAGGTGCTCAGTGCTTCCCCCAGCAGTCTAGGCCTATAGCAGCATAGCTAAAGACTAGATGAACTTTACCTTTTTAACTATAAGCTCTGTCATACAGAAAAGTTTTAAGCCTGGTCTTGAAAATTGCTAAAGAGTCTGCCCCCCGGACCGATACTGGAAGTTGGTTCCATAGAAGAGGAGCCTGATAACTGAAAGATCTGCCTCCTGATTTACTCTTGGAGACTCTAGGAACCACAAGTAAACCTCCATCTAGAGAGTGGAGTGGCCTACTAGGACAGTAAGGAACTATGAGCTCTCTGAGATATGATGGAGCTTGGCCAGTAAGAGCTTTATATGTTAGGAGAAGGATTTTAAATTCTATTCTGAATTTTACTGGCAGCCAATGAAGAGCAGCTAAAACAGGAGGAATGTGATCCCTTTTTCTAGTTCCTGTTAATATTCGTTCAGCAGCATTCTGTATCAACTGAAGGCCTTTCAGAGATTTGTTTGGACATCCAAATAATAACGAGTTACAGTAGTCCAGCCTAGAAGTTACGAATGCATGGACTAGTTTTTCTGCATCCTCTTGAGACAGGATGTTCCTGATTTTCCTAAAGTTTCTCAGGTGGAAGAAAGTTGCCCTACTGACTTGCTTTATGTGAGTGACAAAGGACATGTCCTGGTCAAATGTTACTCCAAGATTTCTTACAGTGGAGCTGGAAGCCAAAGTAATGCCATCCAGACTGATTAGATGATTAGATAGGGTTTCTCTAAGGTGCTTAGGGCCGAGTACAATAACTTCAGTTTTGTCAGAATTTAGAAGTAAAGTAGAAAAGTAGAAATAGTAGAAGAATAGTAGATTATGGGTCATCCAGACTTTTATGTCTTCAAGACATATCTGCAGTCTGACTGTCTGACTATCCGACTAATTTCATTTGGCTTCATTGATAAATACAGCTGAGTGTCGTCTGCATAACAGTGGAAATTGATGCTGTGTTTCCTGATAATGTTGCCTAAAGGAAGCAGATAAAGAGTGAAGAGGATTGGTCCAAGTGCCGATCCCTGTGGGACTCCATAACTGGCTATAGTGCGTGAGGGGGAGCTATTGTTAACATGAACAAACTGATATCTATCTGATAAATAGGATTTGAACCACCTTAGTGCAGTTCCTTTAATGCCAATTTCATGTTCCAGTCTCTGTAATAAAATATTGTGATCAATGGTGTCAAATGCAGCACTGAGATCTAAGAGGAGAAGTATGGAGGCTGATCCATTGTCTGAAGCCATTAGAATATCATTGGAGACTTTAACCAGCGCTGTTTCTGTGCTGTGGTGAGCTCTAAATCCTGACTGAAACTCTTCAAGTAAACCGTTCCTATGCAGATGGTCGTATAATTGGTTTAATACTGCTTTCTCAATGATTTTAGAAATGAACAGAAGGTTCGATATGGGTCTGTAATTGGCCAAAACATCTGGATCAAGATTTGGCTTTTAAGTTGGGGTTTGATATTTGCAGAGTCTGAGGTACATAACCCAAAGATAACGTCAAATTAATCAGATATAAAACGAACGGCTCAGTTAAGTAGAAAATCTCTTTAAAGAAGCTAGTTGGTACTGGGTCTAATAGACAGGTTGATGGTTTAGATGATGAGACTATAGAAGCTAACTCTGAGAGATTCAGAGATGAGAATGATTCCAGATGTAAAATAGGCGTTGCGGTTGATTCAGGAGTTGTTGTATTCAGTAGATTATTGTCTAATGTAGGTAAGAGCTGATAAATTCTGTCTCTGATTGTTATAATTTTATCTGTAAAAAAGCCCATAAAATCATCACTGCTGAGAGTTAAGGGGATCACTGGTTCTATTGAACTATGACTCTCTGTCAGCCTGGCTACAGTGCTGAAGAGAAACCTGGGGTTGTTCTTGTTTTTTTCTATTAGTGCTGAATAATATGAGCTTCTAGCACTGCAGAGAACTTTTTTATACATTTTTAAGCTTTCTTTCCAGGCTCGGTGAGACTCTTCCGAGTTACTGGAACACCAACTTCTTTCTAATTTCCTTGAAGTCTGCTTTAAGGCACGAATTTGAGAATTATACCACGGAGCCAGCCTCCTCTGTTTTATTACTTTCTTTTTGAGAGGGGCAGCATCATCAAGATTTGAACAGTGTGGCCATAGTGCTAATCACAAGGTCATCAACCTGTGTATGGGAGAAATCCTCATTTGAATTTAGATATGGCATTGCTGCAAATGATGACCGAATGGTGTCTTTAAATTTAGCCACAGCGTCTTCAGATAAACATCTTCTATAGCCGAATTTATTCCTTGATGCTGTGATAAATTAAACTCTTCTTAATTTCCCTATAATTCTTTAATTTGCACATATTTTTTTGCCTTAGTTTTTCTTTCCATCTCTCATTAAACTGTAATTCCAGTGCAATTCCTGATTCAAACCATAATGCTCTGACTTTGGAAAGTTTATGAAAGAGGAAAGACAAGAAAAGAGAGGAGGTGGCACCATACTGTCAGGGTTGAGAGGACTATTGATTTTGCTTTTGAATTTAACTTCATTTGTTCGATCACGTCTAAACGCTGAAGCTCTCTAATACCTGCTCTTAATGGCTGAAAGACAGCTGGAGGAAAAAAGCTTTGGAGATGAGAGAAAGTCAAAATGTTGGTCAGATGCAGGATGCTCATATCTGAGATGAGGAAGGCTTTATCAGCTACAGATGGATCATCAGGTACTTTGTTTTAACCACACCAATGTCTTGAAACACTGTAGGTGGAAAATGAGACCTGAACACAGCCTTAACAGAATGAACTTCTGAACTGTCGAGTTAGTGAAACTGTATAGGTATGATGGCTTTTAGTCAACACAGGGTTTCTTTAAGACAGTCCAACAAAATTTCCTATCATATCTCTATTTCCTGCTTTGACCTCTTTTTTACAGGTGATGAGCCAAACTGTCGTATACACCATCCCTGAACAATCCCATATCAGATGTTGTTTTTGTTTTTGGCAGGAAAAGCTTCCTCCCTTTTCAGAGAGAGGTAAACTGTGCCAAAACAAAAACTTTATACACCTCCCTCCTTTCCACTGGGCTTTTTTCTTTCCTCCCATTTTTAATAATAAAAAATTTTTAAGTCTGTTTTATAAATCCCTGATTAACTGCATTCAAATTTTAACCAGTTTTTACATTAACAGCTAAAATTTTCAAATAGTTACAAATGTTGTGTTAACCTGTTCGTTGTAATAGTAATAGTATGGCTGAAAACAAATGCTCATCTGATATCAGGGAGCCAAATGAGACTCGGTGGACTGGTAATGGTTATGAGAGACATGTGTATACTTTACCTTGGCTGTAATAATGAGAGAAAAGCAATGCTGGAGCTCAGATGGAGAATTGGACAATCAACATGCCCTGCAGATCATTTGTTTCCACCATTCTTATCTTTCCATGATATTATATGGAGTTGCGTACATCAGAGAAGTGGCAGTGAAGGTTATTTAATATCCATCAGCTGACACACAAATCAATCAAAAACAACTACAAATGACCTACAATACATTGGAATATCCATAAAAATAAGCGTGCAACAGAGGGCCATACATTTTACACAGTATGTAATAGTTTTATCTAATATCACTGTAATCATGTACATTTTTTTTTTTATTTTAAATCTGTTGTATGCTCTATTTATCCCTCTGATATAAATTTTAGTATTGTGTTTTACGCATTTAAAGAATCATAATGAATTCATGATTATTAACAACTTCATAAGCACAAAATTGCTGAGAAATATTTTTGGCATTTGCATGATTGTTTTTATCTTTATTGATCTATGTAAGAAAATTCTTTTGACATTGTGCTTTTTGAATTATTTATATACTTAATATTTTCAGCAGTTAAAATGTTACCTTACAGCACCACCAAACTTACCTCTTTTTTTTTTTCTTCTCATACTTTTTTCTTTGCACTTGTTCCACTTTTCTCTCTGCTGCGTTCCCTTTACAGAGATGACACTGTCATATTTTGAAACATCTTTCTCTTGGTTGGCGCTGCTATGCTTTATTCTGTCTCTCTGCTTCTCTTTTGTTAAGGACCACACAGAGGGATGACATGTTGGAGGCACATCCCAGCTGGGTGGCCCGGCGGAAAGATGTGGGTGACAGGATCACCCTTCAACAGACTATGGGAGTAATGCGTGTAGACAGTGTAAAACCAGTCTTTTAGAGACCTGTAGAAAGAGCAATGCTGGCAATTCTGAATAAATGCACTTTGAAAAAAAAGGAGGGGGAAAAAAAGTTCTTTGGGAGCCTTGTTTTAGCTGCAGCCTCATGCACTGGACTCTCATGCACTACTAATGTCTTCAAACATCCTAGGCAATAGAAGCAACGCAACAATTTTCAGGTTTCCTCAAAGTTTACTAAAAGAAGCATCCAGTGAAATTTAGCAAGTACAGATTTCAGAGAAAGGCTCGGAAAATCGAACGTTCCTTTCACCTTTACTTTTCAGGACGGTACATTTTACAAATGTTCTTTTCAAGCATCCATTACTACAGTGCCTTGTCTTTTTAAGCAAGTTTTTTTATTTATTTATTTATTTTTAAACAGCTCAAGTTACACAAAAGCTGTTTAAAGACAAATGGGAAGAGGAAGATTGCATAGAGTTAGTGTGCAGCTTTCTTAAAGACCTGACTTTTTAAAATTTTCTTAGTTTTCTTTCATTCACTTTCGTTTACAATGCTCCTATATCTGTGCCATGTTGCCATAAAGCCTTTTGTGACTCACTGGTGGGCTCATTAACATTGAAAAACTTCAGTGATGTTCAAAGAGGTCTGAGAACCCCTAAAGCTGAGGTGTTTCCTGCCAGACTTACCAAAATGTTTAAGTCCCTGCAGAAAATCGAGAAGATCACCCCCTTTCCTGATAATCAGCTTGTAGCATTTAGCACGTACTTAACAAAACAAATGGCCTGAATGCGTGTGTGTATGTGTGTGTTTGTGTGTGTGAGAGACAGAGAGAAATCCGCTGATGCTGGACTTTGTCAAAGCTGAGAGGCTGCAGAGAAAATAGATGAGAAGTGTCATCCCTAACAGACCCCTGGATCCCGGCATTTCGACAGCTTCTACATTCTTGCTCTGGGTGAAGAATGGTGCGACTGATGATTGTTTATTTTGTTTCTCTATCTTGTTTTAGCAACCCCCTTTTAATGAGAATGTGCAGTTGCACGTCAAGCTCTGGTTGGTCTTCTTTTCCTGTTACTACTTAATTTTGAGCATTTTTGTTTTTTCTTGGAAATGGGTTAAACTGTGAAGCTTGTACAAAACAAACAAACAAACAAACACCAAAAGCTCTTCACTAAAATGAACTTTATCTTGTCTAAATGTTTTGCTTTGTACAATAACTTAAAAAACGTTTTAATGTTTTGCTTAGAAACTGCAAAGATAATGGGAGCCATAAATATCCCAAGTTTAAACAAATCAATATGAGACCTCTCCACCCACAGGCCTCGTGTCTGACATATATTATGAAGAGACAAAACACTTACAGATTATAATAACATGTCATATGAAGTGGATGGAAAACGTGGATAGTCTTGTGAATGGAAAAAGAGGTTGTACAGCGTCATCATTTCAACAAACTGGCAAAGAAGTCTGTGCACTAGTTTTTCAAATAATCCTCTGAGCAGCGAGCAGTTAGTTGGGACATGTAAGTCTATTATGTCTATTACACATTGTAGTGAATGTGGTTTCATATGTCAACATAGAATAAAGCATGTTAACTTGCTCTATAGCTGGGGGGGGGGGATAAAGAAGCATTCAAACAAATCTGCTGTCAGTAGACAGATAAAGAAACCATCTGGGTGTGTGTGTGTGTGTGTGTGTGTGTGTGCATGCGTTCCCCCCTGGGCACCAGTAGGTGGTCAGGTGGTTCTCTGTGCCCTCCAATCAAGCGTCTCAGCACCCCACCAACCACCCCAATGCCTTTGTGCGACGCAGAAGCTGCATGACTGATGTAACAAAAGAGGAGACATTGATCTTCCAAGACATGCTCTGCTCTCAGCACACTGTGTTATGTGGTGAAGGAAATGAGCTGATCCTCCTGAGCAGACCGCAACTAAGCTTTGCCTTAAAAAACACACACACACACACGCACAAAAAACTTAGTAGCTCCTAATCCACAGCTCTGGGGGGACGGAAAACTTTGGAACAAAATAAATTTGTGTAACAGGCCTTGTAAGGTGCGAGTAGAGTGAGCTAATAATCTTAGATAAAGGCTACAAGGGAAGTCCAAAGCTTTTAAAAACTAAAGTAAATTCGTAATCCCAAAACCTCAATGGTTCGATTTCTCAGTGGTTAGACTGAGTTTTATGATTCTTTTACTCTACGTAAACGCACAGATTTCACAACATGTAACCAAACACATCCAGCATGCAGCATTTACAGGTGTGGCATTTCTAGTGTACCCTTGAGCATGGTACTTCAGCTCATTTATCACAACTTAATTCAATTGGTCTAATAAAACAATCCAGCTGCATAAACATGTGACAAAATGTGTGAAATCTAAAGCAGAGAGCATCTTTAATGCTCCCTGGATGATGCTGTCTGCTACAGAGGCCAATAAATCATTTCACTCTGTAATTCAATGATTTAAGAGCTCACTATTTGTCACAATGTCAAGTGGCACCATGCTGGGCTAAGGTGTCGTTTTCTTAAGTGTCCATTACTGTGAAAGTCCACTCTCCCAAATGGCAGAATGGGAGGCCCCATTTGGGTTGGCTGGTGGAAGCTGTGACAGCATGAATCTGCCCTAAAGGCCCAGGCTTTTACACCTGTGTGTGACACTGGGGATGTTCAGCAGTGAGTGGGAGAGTCAGCCAGCTGTGCTCTCTTGTGGTAGCTCAAGGGATAGCCTGGAAAATGTCAAATGTGAAATCCCTTTTCTGTAAGCCACTGAAGTCTATTAATCTGTTCACAGTCCTCGAAACTGATACAAAACACACTAAACAACTTTTGAAACACACATTTTGTGACTGAATGGCCCAGATTAAGCTGCATGTTGGGTTTTTAATCTAGCTGGAGATCACTTTTGAGGGCTCACGCTTGAAATGAAAAGTGAACTTCATTAGGTGAAGTTGCAAAATGAACATTGAAGGCAGTGTTGTTTTGGGGGAAGGGCTCTTTGCTCCTCTCAGTTGTGCGAGATGTAATTGCTCACTGAATAACCATCTCTCAGGGGTGGCCAGCCTGTCAATCAGCACAGGTCTGCACAGTGTCCTCTGCTGCTCTGAGGCTAGTCCAACACGTACAGTGGCTTTCCTCCGTCTCCCAGGACAGCTCAGCCAGCAGCTTCATCAAGGCTGATTGCCGGAGACATTTCTTTCTTAGAGACATGTCCACCTGATAGGAAGCAGACCTGTGTCCTGCACACTTACTGAGGCGGCAGAACAAGATGAGTCTCCCAGCAGCAAAAAATGGAGAGTCCAATTTCACAAAAGGCCAAAGTGAAGCAGTTTGACAGGAAGACAGCCGGACTTCAAGACTTCACTGTAGAAATTAACTGATAAGTGAACAAACACATGTACTGCACATGATAAATGTACACCTACAGCCTACTGAATCTCAGTGTCAGTTGAGCTTTTCCTCAGCTTTTCCACTGTGAAGTACTACAAGTACGCTGCCACCCAGCTACGCTTGGAACAGACACAATCCAGTTTGGTTACACTTAAAATTTTTGTTTTTTTCTGATCCTTATAAAAAAAAAATATTTGACCCCTGAGACAAATCTCATTTACATAGCACCTAAAGTTGCTGTACTTTTATTTATGTAGAAATAATTTCATCACAGGAAAAAAAAAATCTTTATTTATGACCCTGACAATGACAAAAGAATAGGTTCAAGCCCTTCACCATCTGTTTGCAATCCCAATGTAATGCTATCATCACCTGTTTCCATGGTCCCAGTCACATCTGGCTTGCATTACCAAAAAAAGGGAAAAAAATCACACAAGGTGCATTTTTTCTTCCCTCTTTGTGTGCTTTACTTTAGTATTTGGCTCAAATTTCTGAAATAGGCTAGAACAACAAATTGAGATCTAAGACAAGGAGAAAAAACACTGATGTCGACCAACAATTTACTTTAAATTTCAGAGTCAGACTCCCTGGGGCTCTGACCATATGAAACACAGGAGTTTAAGCACTCTCAGGTTTATTACGATGTAAAGCTAGCTCACTAAGATAACAGAGGGTCCTGTTCTCAAACTTGGCAAGGAATGATTCCAATTTGTTTGCAGTTAAGTCCATTTACTTGTAAATAAAGTGGAGTCATTTCCAATGTGCATCTCATTTGAGGGAACGCAGCAGATAGTCTGTGTTTTAATGAGATCTCTCTCTATATATATATACATATGATATACATATAATGTAATTCTATGTTTGTATGTGTAGCTATGCAGCCATGACATCTTAGCATGTTTGATGGCCTTATACAGTTGCATGTCTGTGGTTTAAG
Source organism: Remorina albescens (assembly GCA_034769265.1). NCBI lineage: Eukaryota > Metazoa > Chordata > Actinopteri > Carangiformes > Echeneidae > Remorina > Remorina albescens. The sequence goes on from CM068479.1 coordinate 4,821,901, forward strand.
AGGGGGCAACATTTGCCATATGACACCATATTAGTAGGGATACACACCACAGGGAAATGCGCTGTAAGACAAATCTTGCCCAGGGAAGTGTATTTCTCTGCCTCATAACAGTCTGGAATTTGTGTATCCTCTCTGTCTCTCCCTTGGACACCAGCTGTGCAGCTGGTGCTTCCTAGAAACTGCAGTTCGCCTGTAGTCAGAGGGGATTTTTAACACAATTCTCCCATGTGCATTCAAGGAAGCAGTAATGTCATGCAATTGGGGCCATGTTATCATTGTGTGGATTCTGGAGAGTGATGTCAGAGGAAAAAGGAAACTAGCTAACTCCCAAACCAAAAGAGCAAAGGTTATAGGGAGATTGGCAGGGACCCAGACTGGCTTCAAGACCTTCCCTATTCTTTTCCCCTTTCGTTTCCCTTAAAAGCGTAATTGCTCCATCCAAATGGCTTACATGAATAGGATGCTACTTGCTTTGGGATATCTACTTATGAGCTGTGATTTATCAATATGGAGTAATATTTGTCATTTTGGGGTTAAAGACAACAGCTTTCTAAATGGAACATCCATTGAGATGGCTCTGCATTATTGGAAGGCACTGTTTTAAATGGATGAAATTGAGAAGTGGTTAGATGGACAAACTAATTCATTCGCTACATTAACGTCAGCTTTTCATCATTCTTAATGAAAAATCAACACCACACAATGTATTACCCCAAAGGTCTTTTTTTTTTCTCCCCCAGTTGTTCATATTGCAGCTCTCTCCTGAAATGACACATCAGCGCTGACTTTGGGAATTTCAGTCTGTGCAGCAAAGCATCAGGCAGTAATCTCAAATCTCACCACAGAAAAATGAGCAGAGACTATTGTGACACACTCAGATAACACAGTAGAGTGTAGTACACTAATGTTGATCATTGAAGAAATCGTGCGTGAAGAATTACATTTTTTCATTTCCATTGAGTTGCTATATTGTGGCTGTATGAATACTCAGCCCCCACTCTACAGTGGGGACTGAGTAACATCTCGTAACAAGTTTTTCTTGTGCATCCAATATTTGCAACCATGTGATGCCTATGAAATATATACACAATGTAGGATCATACATCTGCAGTAAATGCTGTAGCACTACTCTGCTAATGGTGTACTGCTCATCCATTTCTCCTTGGTCCCAAGTTAAAATAAATGCTTCATCGTGAAACATCTTTTTCTCCAGCTCACAAGATTTCAACTGCAGAATATGCAAAAATTTGACATAGCAGGAAGTAGCTTCAAACTTGTAAACTCAGTATTATTACTCATATGCTCATGTATATGGAAAAATTCTATAGATACGTTGATTTGTTTCTGGAAATGTGACAAGAGAAGAATTAAAATGATAAACTGAGCTCACAAAAGTGAATGTCAGCAGGGCACCTAGTTCACTTAGGGGAAGTGCACTTACATTACCTTGAATGTACACTGATACTCTTTGTATCAAGGCTGGATTACTGATGGATTCAGATGGCCCAGAGGCACCACGTTGGCTTTGTGTCAGTCAGTTTGGGAAATTTGATTGAATGCAAATTTATTTGGAAAATGCAATATCATCTAGAGAGATAAGAGCCATCCAGCAGTAATATTCTGGCAGAAGGCTAATGTTTGGATCCTGGCAACCTACAGGCACAACATACTGAAATCTGGGCATACTCTTATCTGTAGCTCTGTCCCATAAAAAGCCTTAGATGTCATGAAAACAAGTTATGATTAAGTACATACACAGTCTGCAGCTGCAAAGGAGGATGGAGGGGAAGGAGCAATGAGAGCTCTGGAGCACTTTCTATGTACTTTAAACTGGTTTCAGGCCATGTAGAGACTTGATTAAATCCATTTTAATTACCTCCTATCAGGCTCAAAGAGAAGATGGACCCACTAAGCAGATGTCACATAGTAAGGGGTTCAAAGGTTTAAGCAGCAACAGATTGGTACACTGGTGGACAGTTCAACGGGCAAAAAGGGAAAGTTACAGGCAATGCAAAGATCAGCAGTGATTAAGAAGTAAATACAAAGAATGCTAGAACAAAGATGATCTGGCACAGAAGGAGGGGAAGACAGACTAAATACACCAGCAGAGGGAAGACAATGAGACACAGGTGCAACACATTAGGGGGAGGTAAGTTACCAAAATAAAACAGGACACAAATAATGAAAATAAAACTTCAACTAAAGTGGCAAGGCAGACTATGACACCTCTGTTAACTTCCCTAAGCAGGTTAGGGTAACAGGAAGATTAAAAAAAAAAAACATTACAGGAAAGCTAGTTTTGTGTGAGAGCTGTTTTGTTTAGCCATTCTGATGTCAGCAAGTGGAAAAGATGCAGATGTGTGTGTGTTTGTGGACGTAACATGAAGGTACACTGCACTTTTTTGGATCTTGGCTGGTCATTGCAGTCAGTATGAGCACATATCAGAGATGGATGTCTGATATGGAGCCGACTCAACATCCCCTTATTTTGTTTTGATAAATTACAGCTTGCTCTTGTCTTATTCTGTATGCAGAGAGAAAAGACCTTAATGTGCTCTTTCAAACTACTGCTACCCAATATTTCAAAACTCAACATTTCCTTTATCTTTGCTGACTGTGCATGGACCAAAAACCAGAAAGCATACAACTGAATTCAAAAGAACAGGATTAACAACATAATCACTTATGACTTAAAGAGTTAATGTTTTTGTCATCTACCTGTCCTCGAAAACTACAAGCACAAAATCCTTCTCTAAAACTAAAACCTAAAACTGAAAGTTGTATTAAACTAACATGGTGTCATGTCTACCTTGCCTCCCTCTGGGAATAGAGTTAAATGTACCAAATGGTGCTTTTTAGAGCAGCATCAGCTGAACTTCCAAATGGTTTCTGTTATTCTGTTTGTTAAACCATTCCTGGTTCTATAATGCACTCCAGTAGCGCTATTATGAGTAGAAACAAATAGTTCTGTGTAGTACAGTAAAAGCTCCACTGGAGATCAGCTCCTACATGCTGGAACATCCAAACATGTAAACAACACTAATTTGTTGTAAACATTATGGAGTTTTTGTAGGAGTTTTATGTTTGTACACTTTGGTTTGCAGAGATATTCTCTGGGATTAGAGGAAAGATTTGTTTCTTTTCACTTCCACCATTAAACAAGACCTTTTCTGCCCTGTTTGGAAACTGCCATAAATATTTAAAAAAATGCCTATTCAGTAATTACAGTCATGTAATGCTGTCAGAAAAGTGGATAACAGTACTGATTTCATGAACTCTGTGATGCAGTGATGTTAGTAATGGTATTATTGTGTTGTATATTTATGTGCATATTTTATAACGATAGTAACAAAATACTATACAGCAGTAATACAGCACTGGGATAGACACAAACTACCACATGCTTGGCTCCTTTTCATGACAAAGCTTTTGGGATTGGTCACACTGAAGAATCTACCTGAGATTTCTCTGCATCTGAGATCATTTTTGTATTTATACAAAATTATCCTATTGAAAAAATTGTTAATCGTTGTCTTTGGAAGCTTTCAAGTTGCAAAAAGTATGAAGGCTCTCACTAACTCGAAAATGTAGGTATCCAGCTGTAGCAATGTGTCTTATATATGTTTAAAATAGGAGACTGTTTTAAACCATTCATGTTTGTATAGAAGTGTGATATATCACTGAACTATATACCCTGAATACTTTTTTCTGGGTCACTCGTTAAACACAAACCTGTGACACTCTTATTCCACCAACAACAAGCAGACTGAAGAAAAAAAAAAGATGAGCAGCTTATAGTATATACATGACTAAGTTATACTTAGTTGCACAAACAGATGGAAACAATTTCAACATTATTATTGACTGTGAGGGTTAAAATCATTTTTAATGACATCACTCCTGACGCAGCATCGATGTTGTGTTTGAATACTATTGAAAGAATTGACACCCTTCCTGACTGTCAGAAATAGTTCATGATGATGAAAACAATAAGTAGCGTAACATTTTTTCCTGTTACACTGAACTTGTTATATTTGCAATCCTAAACTTACACAATTCACACGCCTTTATGATGCCTCTTTGACAAGGGAAATAGTGAAGCGTCCCTTGGATCAGTCTGATACTGTAGGTATCATCCTCTCCCTCCCTTGCCCTTTGTATTAAATAAAGCACTATTCAAGCTTGGCCATAGACATGTCAAGTACAAATTTTATGATGACATTCAAAGCCGCAATGTCACCATCTCATTTAAGTCCTTAAGGTACAAATGAGTCATTTCATTAGTCCCAGAATGAATTTGGCACACCATGGAAAACCAATAGATCAATTCAGTAATTCTGTTCTGGATGAAGTTATATCCCATTGGTTGAATCAAAGAAACTGTGCTACAAAATTGAATCTTTGAAGCTATTGAGCAGATGGAGAGATTATCATGCAAATGGTTGCCATAGATCATCTTTCTGAGCATAGGGTAATGGCTGGTGAATGATACTTATCAAGCTCCATAAGTGCTCCTTCCAATAAATACATACTCCAGGTCATTTGAACTGGGATTCAAGTGTTGATGGATATGGGATTACCACTTAACCTTGGAGTAATTCCAAGACACCGCTTAAATCATCTAATACATTATCTATCCCATAACGCTTTGACCAGTCTTTAAGGATATCTCTTCTTAATGCAAAATATGTTTTATGTGATAAATTAAACTGGAGGTTTTAGAGACCAATTCATCAGTGACTACAGAAGTACTCATGACGGGGCATTGCTATCCTTTTATTTTCAAAAGGTTGTATCTGAGAAGAAAATATATTTCATGTACAATAACCTTCATTTGATTCTTTTTTATGATGTGCTACAGCTTTGAACGGAGGATTTATAGACAACAAGGAAACTTAATGCTGTCCGTTCAGTGAAATCAATAACAATATAAAACTAGTGCCTCAAACACATCAATCCTCTTTCTGGTCGAGGCAGATGGCCGCCCCCCCTGAGCCTGGTTCTGCCCGAGGTTTCTGCCTCTTAAAGGAAGTTTTTCCTTGCCACTGTCCCCAAGTGCTTGCTCATGGGGGGATCTGTTGGGTCTCTTTAAATAATTTTATAAAGAGTTTGGTCTAGACCTGCTCTATATGTAAAGTTCCTTGATGTAACTTCGTTATGATTTGGCGCTATACAAATAAATCTGATTTGATTTGACTTTTTGGTTTACATAGGTGTGAGTCTGCCTTCTAGCAAAGCAAAACACAGATAGATAAAACTTGGTTATGATCATGTACTTCCTAAGGAAGGTTTTTAATCACTAAACCAACAGCTGATTTTGACCCAGAGTGATATTTGAAAGGCATCCATCCAAATCACTGTAAAATCAAACAATGAATTTGGTCTGGCTTGTAATCCTCAGAAACTGTTCCTGATATTGTTGAATAAATTATTGCGTAAATAGTGAAATAGTTGCTGGGAATTTACTTGAGGGGCATGTTTTATACATATATAATAATAATATATAAAACATGCATGGCCATGACTTTGTATTTACCACTGACAACTAATACAACTCTGTGGGAGACAGCAGTTGCGCTCCGTCTCACACCTTCATGCTTATAGATGTTTGTAGATGGCCCATACTCTTTTTTTCAGTTTAGTTTTGATGGTTTGATGGTTTTATATTACCTGACAGTTTTGCCCTTTTCTCCCATTAATTTATTTTATTTTATTTTTTTCAGGTAATTTTTGTAACAGTTGTGTCATCATCAATTTCATGCACATATGACCTTGTCACGTCACGGCGCGGAGGAGTCTCTAGTCTCTAGTCCTGACTCACACTACACACTACTGGAATGAGAAGCATTCACAAAAAGGCTTGTGCAACATTTAGTGAGAAGAAGCACGAATACACACACACACGCAGAAAGGGTGTGCTACAATGAAATACATGTATCTATATTGTTTTTGGAAAGCAAAAAAACAACAACACACATTTGACATTTCAGTGACAAATAAAGATGACCAGACAGCATCACACATGACTGGCCAGACACAGAGACACGTCTCTGTTTGGTTAGTTAACTCGTGTGAGAAAATATTATGAAAGAACAGATCACAGGGAAAAAAAGTGCTATCTTGCTGGAATATTACTGAAGCTATAAACATTGCTTGTGAAGGATAAAGGTCCATCTGGACAAAGGGTTAATGTCCCTGCCAGTGTGTGGTCTGTTTCCAAGCTGATGTCCTTAGCTTAGGGGTTATGCTTGTGTACACACACACACACACACACACACACACACACACACAAAATGAGCCTTTTTAAAGAGTTCTCACAAAGGACATATGGACCTGATTGGATCTATTTTACTGGATACATTTTTGAAATATTTTTATCCCATGAAAAATGACAAGCATAAGACCTCAAAAACCCTTTTCTATTTGCTACCGAAACATTAATCAAGGCAACTGGTCTTCATCATATTAATTTAATATTTCTTATTCCAATGTGTGATGTTGCAGACACTATGATCTCTATTATACATGAAAGTAAAGGAAAGTGCTTGAGGAGCAAGGTGTCTTTCATGTGCATGAGTTATTCTTGACAATATAAAAAACACAAGACCCAGTGTGGGTTTACGTCATTAGTTTTCTTGTTCGAAAACACACAAAGGTTCATGGATGTGCTTTTTACTTGAGAGTGTGTGACCAGAGCCTGCAATGAAGTTCCCTGTTGTGTTAACGGAGTGCAGCAATAAGGAGATCACTTTTTCATCTTCTCTTTGGAAAGGCTTCAGATACCAACTGGGAAGGGAATTGTGGGAAAATGTACCCTGATAATTTAAAAGCTGATTGCCAAAGAAAGGCCCTAGTGCAATTTCTTCACATCTGGTCAGCTCCAACAAGAATAGCAACACCCTCCAGACTCATATTTCTGTTGATTTAGCCCCTCTCAGTGGACACACGTCTTCATGTCTCTTTATTAGAGATGACACTGTAATAATGCAACTATGTGTGGTTGTTGTTCAAAACAACAGGTGAGCATTGAGGCCAGGGGTCTGAAAATTAGTGCTGACATCATGAATAATCTTTTAATGATTTATTTAGCCCTATCTTTAACGAAACAGCTCACTAAAGAAAAATGACCATTTGAATTTAACCTTATGTAACTTTCTCTTTGTATATTGCCTCTGTGGTTTAATTACAACAACATTATCCAGGCTTATGCCTTATACTTGAAAAAGCAAATCCCTCTGTTGATATGAATTATTAATGATAACTAAATTCCATCTGGCTGCTTCAGTTTCCGTTCTCTGATACAAATAATAGCCTGTTTGTGTTTAAGGTTACGTGTTGAAGGATAACAGGATCCAAATGCAGAAAAACAAAAAGGGAGTTAGTGGGAACTTGATAACAAATGTGAAGTAAAACTAAGAGATAATTCAGAATCCAGTCAAAATTCGGGCTCCTCAAAAAACCAAAACAGAATCTCTTTGGGAAACATCTGGACCAGAAACAGGTGAACTGATGAAGTCAGGGCAAGAGACTTAAATACTCAGGGTGTGAAAATGTCTAAATTTAGACACAAGTAAACACACCCTGTCTCACTTGCACTTGGACTTAAATCTTAATAAATGTTTTTTATTTATTTATTTATTTATTTTTAATGACGACAATAAAAACTTGTCAAGAATCCACCTGCCCAGTAGGTGGAGTTGGACAAGTAAAAAAAAAAAAAAAAAAAAGTTTCCATAAATGTGAGTGTTTGGTAAGTGCTCAAGAGGAATTTATAAGGCTTGATGTCAGTTTCCCATTTTTTTCCCAAGTATTTTCAATTGATGTGTTTCACCCAGTTCTTTAAAACTGCACATTTAAACTTCAGTCTGTAAACTGTTTGACCTCTTGAGCAGGTTACACAATGTTAAAGATGCCTGTAGTACAACAGAGTAAACACTCAGAGAAAAGGTTTTTCAGGAAAACGTTTTTACTGAAAAAAAAAACAAACTATGGTCATTTTATAATTTTATAGCATATGATTGTATAAACATAAACATAGATGGACATGAAAATCAGTTACATATTGTTTAAAATACATCTACTCTTCTTTTAGCAGGTAAGAGTAAAATGCTTTTAAGCGGTTAAAATCTTTCACGTTAACATCAGTCAAAGGTCGACATACAGTGTTAAGTCATATGAGCTAAAATATAAACAAAGACAATTAGAAATCACTTTAAATTCTGAATTAACATCTCATCCATTCATATCTGAAGCTGACAACATCAGTGGTCTTAAATGAGCAGAAATACTTGCATAAATTCTACCAAGACAATGACACATGAGGTTTTCTGATGAACATACCATACAGTACAAAGAAAAACTGCCTCTCAACACATGACAAGTTGCTAGTAAAGGGTTGATTGCAAGTGCGGCGACTGAGTCTCTGAGCATCCAGCATCTGAGGAGTGAGGATCAGGGTGTAGTGGCTGGGAGGAAGGTTGTTATTGGGTTTTGCAGTCAGAGCAGCCTCCCTCATCATCTCGGTGAGTGCTTTAGTGTAGTTAGTGGAGGAGGTATACAGTATAGGGGGTACTTCAGTGGTTGTCAGTTAGGCTAGAGACAGTCCACAAATTCAAGATCGGCGGAGATAGCTGGACAGGGATCAGCTGACTGTCTGTGGCAAACAAAGGCAGAGTTGATGGAGAGACTGAGCAAGTGGTCACAGCCTGTAGTTACCATGGGGTTAACTAGTTTGGATGGTTAATGTGGTTTGCCACTGTGGAACAACTGACGAGAGGCAGGTCAGTGACGAGGAAGGCGCTACCTCCTCCTGAAAATGTGTGGCTGCCTTAAGAGTTCTTGGCCACCATCTTCATTGTGATGGTCTTTACTTCTAAGTACTCCTTCAAGCCACTCTCTCCCCTGACAACAGACAACAGGAAATAGTTAAAACACTATCATAAACTATCCTATTAAAAATTTTGTACATACAACATCCTGTTAGATAACAAATAATAGGATGTTAAGCAATTTTGGAAAGTCAAAACAGAAAGTCAGGATTAGTGATACTGTGGTTAATTTGTTGTATATTCAGTGGGCAGGCAACCAAGTCATACTCACATTTCACGCCCATTCCCAGACATTTTATATCCCCCAAATGGACACTGCGTGCTCAGAGCATTGAAGCAGTTTATCCTGCAAAATACACAGAACAACTTTTTTAGAAATTTGACTAAGGTGCTCTGATGTTGTAATGCATAACTTTGTCTAAAGCTGTAGTACCAAAGTTGCATTTAGTAAGTACATCTATTAAATGATTAGAGTAGAAGTTTTGGATTGAGAAAGATGGAGGGAGGAGTTTGACTGAGCAACCAAGTATTCACTCACAGTCCAACCTTAAGAGCCTTTGCCTTTAACTCTCCTAATTGATGGAGAGCTTATGATTGTCAATGTAGTGACATTATCAGGGTGTAACTGGAGACACTGGAGTAGTCTGTGGTGGATCCTGCATTATTTTATGGTATGAGAAGCGGTCTTTGTGGCTCGTATTAGGTCTGTGGAAAAAGGCTTCTGTCAAGAAAATCCTTGACAGAGGGAGGTAGAATGGGGTGGCATTGAGGACGAAGGTAGAGAAATATTTTTTCAGATGATTTGCGGTGAAGTATGACAGGTTGTGAAAATTTCTTGGCAGATTATGTATGTTAGCTATACTTCTACCCTCACTGTACCATCTGTAGCCACTTATAAACGAAACAAAACTATTTTAGGTGAAATCAAGAGGTAACATTTTATGACCATTTCATTTATACTGATTCTAAAATTAGGGTGTTGCTTTACATTTACAGTTCAGGGTTTATGTTGTTGTCTTGCACGAGCACGTTACTTTCCATACTTTTACATCTTGAATGTCTGGGCTGAAGGAAAAATGCAGAGAAAAGGAAGGAAAACATTTCGTTGTGGCTTGTATAATGATAGTAACATGGCACATTGCCAGTTTACAGTTTCTGGATGCCTGAATACTTCCCACATGAAAAATATTCCTGATTGCTGCGAAAGAAAGACAGCAGATGAAGCTTACCAGACTGTGCCAGCTTGCATGGCTGTGGATATGGTCATGGCTTTGTTGATGTCGTTGGTGAATACAGCCGCAACCAAGCCATAATCTGTATTGTTGGCTCTTTCTATCACTTCATCAATAGTTTTGAACTTCATGATCAGCTGGACTGGTCCAAAAATCTGTAAATAGGTCACAAAATACAGGTTCATTGGTAAATTCCTATTTCATTTGTATCTATAACAGTTTTACAGTGTTGGTCATAAGAAAAGAAGTTGTATAATTATGAGTCACTTTACTTGAGTATTTCCACTTAATAATACTAATTTATACTTCCACTAGAAATCAGAGGGATTTTTTTTTTTTACATTTAGCTGAGAGCTATAATTAATTACTACTTTGAAGTTCAGACTAAACACATAATTAACAAAGCATTCATCCTGTATTGTTATTGGTTAAACAACACAGGGGGATGCAAAGTGGTTAAAATTGGCTCCACTCAATCAGCTGCAATATTAATTGCTGCTTAGATGTTAATGCATCAACAGTAACATTTTTAATATCTGTTAAACAAAAAACTCTGAGAGGGGCCAATCTGCATACTGAGTACTTTCATTTGTGATATTTGTTGCCAATATAAACTTTGTAAATTTGTTTAAAGATTTCAGTAGAGTTTGGAATGAAAGAACACTGACTTTAATGGAGTATTCTGGATTGGAGTAATGAATCAGAGAACTTCTTCAGCATTACATTCAGCTATACATGGATTAGCTGTGCTGCTGAAAATCCCAGCTAGTTATTGTACCTCCTCCCTAGCGATGCGCATGTCATCGCTGACATTAGAGAAAACGGTGGGTTCAATGAAGAACCCTTTCAGGCCCAGAGATTTGCCACCACACTCCAGTTTGGCTCCTTCACTGATGCCGCTCTGAATGAAGTCCAATACACGATTCTGCTGCTCCCGACTGATCTGCAGAGGTGGAGGACAGATCGGAAGAGAGAAGCCGGATAGATAGTAAATTTAAAAAAAAAATGTTTTTAAGGTTAAAGAAAATGATACAAAGAAAACCGAGCTTATAGTTTCTCAGAGAGGTAGAGCCATTGGGCTCACTCACCTGTGGACCCTGCTCAGTGGTTGGATCAAATGGGCTGCCGACTATCCTCCTCTTAGCTCTCTCCACACTCCTCCGGACAAACTCATCATATATAGGTTCCTCCACGTAGATGCGAGAGCCTGCTGTGCAGCACTGGCCTGCGTTGAAAAACGTGCCCTGGTGGGCCTGTTCTACAGCCAAATCCACTGGCAAAAAAATGGGGATTTGGTCACCAATTTATTTCCTCTATTAAAAAAACCCACCTGATTTAAATCATCATAACCGCTGAACTAATGGTTAAGGAAGAAATTCTTTTTATTTAAATAATTTAGAGTGCAATGTTAACATACATGGATAAAAAAAACTTTGAAAAGAAAAAAAAAAACAGCTATGTGTGCAATATTCATTCATTCATTTCTCATTCATCTTCTACCGCTTATCTGTTTCCGGGTCACAGGGGGTGCTGGAGCCAATCCCAGCTCACATTGGGCAAATTTCAGGGTACACCCTTGACAGTTCGCCAGTCCATCGCAGGGCCAACACACAGAGACAGACAGAGACCAACAACCACTCACACTCACGCTCAGACCTACGGACAATTTAGAGTCACCAATTAACCTAAACATGATGTCTTTGGACGGTGGGAGGAAACCAGAGTACCCGGAGGAAACCCACATGCAAACTCCACACAGAAAGGCCCCAGGCCAGGGAACCGAACCCGTGACTTTCTTGTTGTGGTGCAAAAGTGCTAACCGCCGTGCTACCGTCTGTGTGCGATACATTGTTGCAAAATTTTCCCTAATATTTATTGGAGCTAGTCTGTGCAAATCTGATACCTGACACCTGAGAGACAGGGCCCTGCTGTTGCCCATGAAGGGTTAACGCACCCCTGTGATTTATGGGTCTCGGCTGAAGCCCCCGACTGAGTCAGGGTCCATTCTCCTGATTTACAGGCCTTAGGGAGCCCCTCTCATGGCTGCTGAAAGCATTTGAAAGCCTTAGCACCCCCAGTTTGCTCAGCCATATAGACTTTATATGAAACCCATCCATCCACAGATTTTCATAGCATTACAAAACCTTAGAGCATTTAGATTTCTAGGTCCATATGTGTTTATCCCGAACAGAAGAGCCTGAGAATGGGGACATATAACTAAACAAAACAAGGACCAGCTGCTGAGGGTGACAGATAAACAGAGCAATGAATATAAATCAAAAACTCACAATCAGCATCCGCAAATATGATGTTCGGATTCTTTCCTCCAAGCTCCAGCGTCACTCTCTTCAGGTTGCTCTTCCCAGCTGCTTCTTGGATCAGCTTGCCAACCTAGCAGAGAAAACAGATCTTGGGTTTACTCACAGACATTCAGGCCGGCAGGGAGATCAGTAAATCAGCTGGAGCCATTAATCAGCCTAAAAAGGTTGGTTAGCTCCAAACAGGGGAAGCATCAGTAGGGCAACGGAAACATAGATTCTGCAAATACATAGAATGAATATCTATTACAGTCTTGGAAAACAGCAGAAAATTGATGATCTTAGGTGGGATCCCCATCTGATGTCGAATGGAGGGCAGGAAGGAGCAACCACAGGGTGTGTGGTTGGAGTCTAACAGAGAGGAAGACAGGCTGCTGGATATTAAATGGGCCTGGTGTGTTTTTAGCTTCATATATACAAAGCATATCTTTTTTGGTGACCATTTTGAAATATAAATTCCACAGATTCAGATTCTGGGGTTATTTTTTTCTTCATGAAATCAATTACATTTACTCACAGTGAATGTCATCTGCCTTAATTTCTGTTACATCACAGATGGTGTTGTGTAATGTAAATTTAGAAGCAAATTGATAACAAATAACTTCATCAATTTACAAATCAGGTAATAATTAGAATAGTAATTTAATAATATTTTAACAAAATTTGATGCAGAATTGATTTTAGCTGTAGTTGATACAGCTGAAGCTTCATACCAAACAAAATTTAATGGAAACCTATCAATGTCTGAAGCATTTGTGTAGTGATGGTATTTGTTAGCTTAGCATAAGGAGTAAAAACAGGTTGGCTGGCTCCATCCAAGGGGAACACAATTACAAATACTATCCTCTCTAAAGCTCCTCAACCAGTAAGTTACATAAATGGTATATACAATATTTTATCTGCACTAAAGCCAAAAAGTTTAAAAGAAGCGTTGTTTTACAGAAGGTAATGATATTTGTAGTTAGCATGGCAAATTTATTAGTGTAACATTTTTCAATTAATGTGTTTACATGGTCTTTAGTATCCCGGTTTTGATAGGATTTTTGAGGTATCCTGTTTTTGTGTTTGTGCATGTAAACACTGTATCCCGAATTCAGAAACCGGGTTATTCTGTTTTCCCGGGTTCGAGAAACCCGGCTTTGCCACCTGGAGTACTCTGATAGAAGCCGGGATACTGGAGCATGTATACGCCGTATCCCGGTTTCTGACGGCTGCGCATCGTCTGCGCAGGCGCCAGAGTGACGCGCCAGATATGCAAACAACATGGCGGCAACGAGATCATCACATTAACGGAGCGACGAAGAGAGGGAATTTTGCCTTAATATGATGAAAGCTGTAATGCTGCGTGAGTATTTAACAAGGCTAAGCCTGCTAGAAGCCACAGAGGTCTCATTTTTATTTTATTTTATTTTATTTTACAGTTGCCGCTCAACATGTTGAGCGGCAACTGTAAACAAAAGACGTGTAAGACGTAACACACGCCTGCGCAGATAGGATGCAGTGATCAGAAAACGGGTTACTGGTATTTATCATGTATTCAGGAATATGAATAACCGGGTTTCTCTGTGTTCCATGTAAACATCATATCCCGGTTATGGTCAAAGCCGGGATAAGCCTCAAAACCGGGATACTAAAGACCATGTAAACACAGTGAATGTCACACAAATAAATTTGAAATAAAAGAAGCACCATAGAAATTTAATTAACACTTCATGAGTGTTACACTGCCATGACTACATTAAATGATATGGATGGAAGTTGGCAGTTTAATACACAAATTTGTGATGTGTTCCTTTGGCCAGATACCGAAGCCCATACTACAAAAGCAGTTACAAGGAGTTACTACAAAAAGTATTATCAAGGAGTGAGAGGGAGTGTTTGATGGAAAAGTAAAGCGTGAATAGAAATTACTGTACGAATGGTTATTTGAATGGGTGAATGGGACTAGAAAGGTACTTTTGTATTGTCCATTCACCACCCACTTCCTGATCTCTGATACATTTTCCATTCTTCCACTTACACGAAGTGCCATAGGTCAAAATTATGATGATAACTGAGGGATCAGCCAAACACAAAGATATTTTTTTTCTACTGTTTGTTAAAACTGCACTGAAAATAATGCAATATTGACTCAACAGATAAGAACTCTGAGAAACCCCATACACACCCCCCCACAACCCTACACCCTCAAAAAGCATTCATCTTCCTATTACTCATACCGCCTGTTTTATTTTCCAGGGGAACTGACAGGATGAAGTGGAAAAATACCCCTTCAGTGTCCAACCAGGCAAAAAAAGATCCCATTGAAGGATGGAAAAGACTCATCTTCAAGTTACCAAGGTATAATAGAAAACAACAGCTCAGACTGCTGCGCTGTGGCTTGTACCAAAGCTGGATAAGAACAACACAGTACTTGGCTTGGCTTCATTGTTTCTGATGTGTTTGTCTGTCTTTGATCAGAAACACAAATTGGCTGACTAAGGGGGGGGTTAGCGTGTGTTTATTCAGGGGTAAAGGAAACACACTGAGCTGCCAGACTCTTCCATTTGGAGTCACAATCACATGTGAGTGCGTACGAGGATAGTCCTAAAAATCCACCTGTAGCTACACCATCCAGCCACCAACTAGCCTGTGAGGAGAGGCAGTGGTGGTTACTATCCCCCAACGCTGCTACTACAGTGCAGTGACTCACTGTCTGGGCATCAGCAGGCTCCTACAGCACTGGCTCATTCTCTCAGTAATTGACTCCAGATCACATGAAACAACAGGAAAACTAGTTAAAAAAAAAAAAAAAAAAAAAAAAAAAAGACAGAAAAGGCAAAAAAAGAAGAACTGAGCTACTCACAAAGGAAATGTTCAATCAGGATGAGATGATAAAACAAAGACAATGTTTGTGTTAGAAAGTGTATTCATGCGAGCTTGCGTGCACACACCGCCTGGATGTCTGTGTGGGCTTGTTTTACTCTATTTGTGGGGTCCAAAAAACAGGAGAGCACTATTTTGACAGCTTGGTTTGGACCAAAATGTTGGACTAAGACTTGATTTTAGGGTTGGGACAGAGTTGGACACTCATTAAATATATTATGTCAATGGCAGGTGTGTGTGTGTGTGTGTGTGTGTGTGTGTGTGTGTGTGAGAGAGAGAGAGAGCTACATGACATTTGGATGATATATGTTTTACATTATGCTGTTGCAGAAAATCACATACAACTTTCATGTATTTTATACACAATATAAATATCTGTAAATAGTTCAGATTCATGCCATTATGAACTTTGATTAGTACTAGATTTTGTTGTGTGTTTTAAGATAAAAGAGGTAAGAACATAACAACACTTTTATAAAGCAAGTCTGAATTTTACATATACGTTTTTTGAAAATATATTAAGAATTATGCACAGAATCCTTAATGCAGGGGATTTTATTATTCCCTAATTGCAAAAAATTAGTAATACAGAAAAAACAGTCCAAACCCAATACTGATGTAGGTCATGGACGGGAAGAAATTCACCTGCTGTTACGTTAACTGTGAATCTGCCTGATCATTTCAAGGTGTATGTCAGTCTGAGTCACAGCTAACACTGGGAGCTTTCTCTCAATCATTAAATAGAAAACCACCAACTTCAGTGATCAAGTGGGTCTTAATAAGTCCCTAATAAATTAGGGACACCCATTTCAGGCCATTCTCAAAACTCTGCACTGTACAAGATCAGGGTCAGTAGCTGAGCTGAGTCATCGTCTTGTTTACATTAAATGTGCTTACACATTAAAACATGGTTATTTCTTCACCACTTTATCAGCTTACTGGATTAAATTTAGGACAATGATGTTTGCATGTGTGGTGACTCAAGGTGGTAAAACAATTATTTTAACACTTTTGGCGGCTCTGAGAAAATGGCAAAAAAAAAAAAAAGTTTGAAAACCTAAATGAAAGACAAGTTGGTTTGCAAATGTGTTTGACATGTTTGAGGTTAATGCTAATTTCAGCATGCTAACGTGCTCACTGTGACTTTTCTAATGAGTTGATGTTTACCGTGACCCTTACAGTAAAAGAGTGGATTGCTGACAAAGTGGCTCAGCCTAAAGGCACAACAGGCACATTATTTCCTCTCTAATGTTATTTTGCTTGCTATGTCTGTTTGACTCCTGATGGAAGACAGGGATCTCTGATGTTCATACCTGTGTCAGGTTATCAGACATCAAACAAACTGCTTCTCCAACACAGCAGCAGGCTTAAATCAGCCATCTCCATAAACCACAAAGGCTGATCCAAGTATAATATAAACCTCACTCATTTTACAAAGATACATGTGAAATAAAGGGTTGTCACATCAAAACATAAATCGTTCACTGGAATAGCTGTAAATGCTTTTACCCGACATGTTACTTTGCAGTTAGAAATAACAGATGTTTATAAATGATCTGCAGAGAAAGAATCTGCTGTCACTCTGGCTGTTACCTCCGGCCAGAGGAATGTATTTGGACCACAACACCCATGAGCACTCAACACCTAACATGGTATGTCCTTGATGATTTAGCTTTCCATTAACTACCCCCCTGTTCTGCAAAGCTACAATGGTTTATCCTGTGTGTGTGAGAGGTAGTGTTTTCAGAGAGACGTGTTTGTATACTCTTGACAGAGCAAATATGTGCATGTGTGCAAGATAAAATCAGAGCCCCTTGACATGAGGAATAATAACAGGGCACACAGCTTATGTAAGACCCCATTTGTTTGTCATTTAGACTTCAATACAGGTAAACAACGTCCCCTAATTATCCCCCCTGACTTATCATCTGCACATGTTGGTCACTATGTCACTTGTGTTCATTGACAGAAGCAAGCAGTAGGCAGGTTTTCATCTCAGCCATTTCACTAAAGCACAAAGTACCTCCGTTGATCCTGTGAAGGCCATTTTGTCTATGCCCATGTGTGAAGCAATTGCAGCTCCTGCCGTTGGCCCAAATCCTGGCAAAATATTGACGACTCCCGGTGGAAACCCAGCCTGTCAAAACAATATGAGAGGAAACAAGCTTTAGCAGAGATGACAGCAGAGCCAAGCAAAACCAAAGGCAGTGTGGGGGAATCCGGACCCAACCCAACCTCCCTACTAGCAGAGAATGGAGAACATCAAAAAGAACAAGGCAACAGACAGATAGTCTCCAAAAAGAGGAGAGGCCAGAGAGGACAGATGGGAGGACAGGGAGGATGTGGACACAGAATTCAAAGTCACTGAATAAGTAGCTCAGAACCCTTTCTTTTAAAAACTCCTTCTCTGAAGTCAAGAGATCACAACACCAAATGCACCTCAGTTCATGCAATCAGTAATCAGGTAAAAAGATCACATTTATGCTACTGCAATATACAGAGTTTTCTGAGATCCTCATTCAGTAGTAGATTAACTCTGTTACTGATTTAAAGTGTTCAGATTCATAGGCCTAAAGTTGCCAGAATATGAACAGGAACAGGAACAACATAAGAATATTTATGTTTTTATGATCCTCCATTCCAGAAGAGTGTTTGTGATGGAAATCTCAGAGGCTGGAATCTCAGCGCCTTGGCTTTTATAATCAAGAATAAAGTGATAAACTCTTACTGATGTGCTGACTGGAGTTCAGCTAAAGGTGGAAATAAAAAGAACAGACTCAGACTCTGAAAAGATGTGCCAGACAGACAAGTGACACTTTTTTTAAACATCTGTTTTTTGTCACTTTTGAGTTACATTAACATGGACTATCCAAATGAAGTATTGGCCAAAGTAAAAGTGAACACTATGTTCTTGGCAAACTGAAACCTGTAAGTGATTCTGATGCAGTTATTTGACTATTAACATTGGTCTTTCCAAATAAAATGGGTGGTGGATGGGGGTCGTTGGGGGGCGTGGGGCCCTCCTGTCCCACTCCGACGTGCACTTGCTTTGGCGGCTCAGTGGTGCTCGCCATTACCCTCCTGGAACACCGGGGCTGTGGCGTGCCGCGTGGCTGCAGTGGCTCTTTGGGTTTGATGCCTTATGTGCTCCCACACACAGGGTGGCGGGCCTGGGGAGCCTGGGCCCCTGACCACACTCTGGGCCCTGGTGATAGTCTCACTCATATTTAGGGAATGCCCACATGCATGTGAGGTTTCACTTGCCAGCTCGTGTTGGGTCACATCATGAAGAATTGGTGAGCTGTTCTTGCATTCCATCACTACATACACCATCTTTGACTCGACTCCTCTGTTGGGATACCTTCACCTACCTGGACTCCCACCTCTCCATAGATCTACACAGAAACCCTCTGGACTCCCTTAATCCTCAGTGAGGTGATAGGAAAAGCACAGCATCCTTCACTCCACTAGTTCCTACCAGCATCACCTGCTTCCTTTCCCCTGTCCATCCTTCTGCATCTTGTCTGTCCTTTTGCCCCCCCCCCCATATTCACTGAGGTGTAGCACTGCCCTCCTTGCCACACAACTGTCATTTCACTCAATAAAGATCAACAAACCAGCTTCCAGGGAGGTCTGGTGATGGTCACAGATATGCACTGAAATAATAAAATATTTTGCTCCAAGACTATAAGTGCATCAATCTCATAAAAAGTTGACACACCCTGTGGTGTAAAACTATGAAGACAAATGCAGACAAAAAAGAAAAAAAGTTGACAAATTGCTTTGCAGACACATTTGTGGTTGGCAAAGTGATTGTGTCATTTACCTCCCTGACGAGAGCTGCAATGTAGAGGCAGGTGAGAGGTGTCTGCTCAGCAGGTTTCAGGACAACAGTGTTTCCACTTGCAAGTGCCGGGGCCAGCTTCCATATTGTCATCATCAGAGGGAAGTTCCACTGTGCAATACACACACACACACACACCGGAAAAAGACATCATGCATCTGACTGACACACTGGGTGGTCACAAGTCAAGCTCAATAAGTCATCACTCTTAAGTAACTTACTCTCATTTTTGCTCTGTCTAAACATAGTGAAGTGAGAAAATGTTCTCGGCACTTGTACAGTATTTTCTCTTCCCACAGTACTCTGAGAAAACTGGGAAGTTGCAACACATGTGCAATAGACCCACAACACTGTACATCACACAGGACTGTGTTATTTCTGCTATATACAGGAGCCCATGGGGTTCAACACAGAACCGCATGCTTTCTGCACTCTTACACTATCAACAGTGTCTCTTTTTCCTTGATCTTTTCCTGCTTTCTCACCATTCTCTCTTCCTCAAACCCACTAAGTCACAAAGCTCAGTCCTCTGCTTCTCACTTCTCATTCCCTATTACTCAAACTCACTGGCACAGTAACTTGGGGGGCTTATCAGCTGGATTTACCCGAATAAACAGTGACAGTCAAGGGAATTACTGGAAACAGCAGAATGTAATGACAGCAAACAGCCAAAAGTAACAACCCCCAAAATTTCTGCAATTCATTGTTATCTGCTTTTTTTTTTTTCCTTTATATCCATTTGTATTTGTCATGCATGTCCCTTGCAAGAATGGTAATACTCACAGGGATAATTTGTCCACATACTCCAATGGGCTCATATCTGGTAAATGTCAGATACTCTCCATCTGTGGAGGAACACATGCAGTCCGGCATTCACATACATGCACAACAAAAAATATGTTTCATTTGTATGATTTTATGTTTATGTAAGTCTGCCTACCTACCTACATTGACAAACATACAGAGAGATTTAGGTTAGGCAGCTTAAAGCTTGAAAAATGCCACAAATTTTTTTAAATGTCACCATCTGATACCCCCAGTGTTGTTGACTTGACATGTTAATTTGGAAGTGAATGCACACTTCCACATCCACATCCAACATTCCTGGTTTCTTTACCCTGGTGAGAGATTACATTTCCTTTTGAGCCTCCAACAGCACAGGCATGTGTGTAACTGTTTTAGGTCATAGAGATGGGTGTTTTGCTGGAAAGGTTTACTCATTCTTCTTGCATTACTTGAATAAAAAGGAGGTACTTACTGAGGGTGTGCCATGCTTGTTCAACATGCACAAAAACAATTGGTATTGAGAAATGTGTGCATAAATTTGTTACAGCAGTCATCAGCTATTGCTTTATGTTGCCTTTGGACTGGAATGATTAATGTAGAAGAATCATTTTCAACAGGACACAGCAAATGTATGTCAGAGGACACATAAATCATATGTGGATACATTTTAGGTCTATATACAGTATGGCAACCATTTCCCTGATGATATATTTCAAAACTTGTTGTTGAATGGGACAATGTATTTGGAACAGGTTTTCCATGCTTTGCAGTCACTTATTATTATTATAATTATTATTATTTTTTAAGTATTTCTTCCTGTTGAAAGAGATAGCCAACTTTCCTCTCTTCAATCCCAAAATTCCGTCACCTTAGAGCTGGCGCTGATAGCAGACTTCTGAGGATGATGAATGTTCATTCTTGGATTATTTGCTTTACTGAGCTGAGTGCAGTTATACTTTTTCAAAACGTTATGTTCTCATTTAATTTCAAAAAGTTGTTGCATTTAGCCATTTTTTCAGGCTTTTTTCAGTGCCTGGTGTCCTGTTCTAACATGGATCTTACCCATTGGAATGGAACTGCCATGAATTTTGTCTGCATATCCAGCAAAGTATCTTAATGTCTTTATGGTTCCTTGGAGGTCCACAAACAGGGTGGGCAGGAAGGGCTTCCCAGTATTCAGTGACTCAATAGTCTGTGAAGAGACAGGGGAGATGCTTGAGAAATATGTGATATAACCTTGTGATCCTCACATAATTCCATACTGTTCCAGCTTTTACACTCTCTCATGGGTGAAATGTGACCCTAAGATAATACTAAACCAAGAATATATCCCCTAAGTTACTGCTGTACGCTCTTTTATGGCTCTTCAAACACAGAGGCAAAAAGAGTAAAAATGCATTATTAAATAAGAAAAACAAACAAACCGTTTCAATGATGCAGTGACATTTCTAAATTATTTCATAAATGAGATATGTCTAAAAAGAAAGAGGTCTTCAAAACAAAAAAGTCCACTCCAAAGTTCAATTAACTTACTGCTAGATAGATAGTGTCTCTCTCCACCAGGTCGGCCAGCTTGGACAGCAGGCGACCTCTGTCTGACGCGTCCATCCTTCGCCACACTGAGCCCAAAGAAAAAGCGAGGCGAGCCGCCTGCACAGCTTTATCCACATCAGCCTATGTGACAAGGGGGGTTATGAATTATTATATTAATTATTAATTAGTTCCCTTAACCTGATTAAAAAAACAGCTGTATTTGAAACAAAATCTGCCTTTTCATGCCAGAAGCACAAATGAATATTTTATAGTAGCTGAAATAAGAAAGAGACAACAGAGCAATTGCCAGTTATCGCCAAATAACAACAGTCTGATCTTTTATTGTACTTCTGCTTGCCTTCTGTTCTTTCAACAGAAATGGCACAATCTGCCATCCAGAACTAAAAGCAAGAATTTAGTTCTTGAAACTAGATTCCAATGTTAAATGATCTTAAATTGTCCAGGCTACATTTAATGACAGCCCTTTTTTACATTATATATTATGTTTTACTGTAATGTATTTACCTTTTCTGCTTCCTGGACTTCACAGATCTGCTCTCCAGTAGCTGGGTTGTAGACAGGGAAGACCTTCCCACTCACAGAGTCCTGCCACTCATTGTTGATGAAAATCTGCAGCAGAGAACAGCACTTTAGTATTAAGTAATACCCATAATAGATTAGAAGTAGTGGATCTAGTTTCTTTAGACAAATGAAATGTACAAATGGATCATTAAAACCAAGTTTAAGAATTGTGAACATACCAAGCTTGAATGGGAGACTACCTTATTTTAGATGAAAATACTGATGTTAAGTAATCATTTTGTCACAGTGTGTTGGCCACTGTAACTTTAGTGCATCTGAAATAGTGAAATCCTAACAGCTCTCAGCACTTCCAGGCTCTTGTGTAAGGGATATGAGCAAATCTGGAAATCTGGACAGAGATTCCTGCCTAACCATATTACTCTCTGGGGAGTGCTCCACCATCCAGACAAAGGGAGTGGGTGGAAGTGGGAGGGGGGGGGCAGATAAATCCCTATCAGACACCAGACCCCCCTACCCCACCAAGCACACAGACACACGTTTCACAACATCACTGCTCGTTTACGAGATCATAAAACACGTGCCGCGCTTGGTTTCTGTGATGCGTTAAAGCAAGTCTTCCGTTAAACAACCGCCTGGGATTCCTAACAGGACACATTCAACATCTATTAGAACGAATAAAAGAAAAATAAATATTTACACAATCTCAAACTGAGAATTATGTTACCAGAATGCAAACAAGGGTTTCATTTGCTGATGAAAAGTGGAACAAAATGCGCAGCGCGATTTAAAATTATAGCTATAGCTTACACAAGTTGAGTCAAGAGAAAAAGTCCCTTTCTTGCTCGACATGTTTAGATCCATTAGGCAGACTACTCACACACTGTTTTTAATGGCTGTCAGTCTGTCTAATAAATAGAGTGCAAGGAGAACATCTGCTGGCACAAATCCCTTTGTGTATACGTATGCTCTTACCGTCCTTCTACTTTTGAGGAGCTCAGATGTACTGAGAGAAAACCTGAGAGCAGGGTTCAAGTATCCCACTGGCCTAAGCCTCCCTAAACTCTCCAACATGTTTACCTCTATAAACGCTGGGTGTTAAGTACAATTTAATTGGCTGTAAACTGTTAGCTGTGTTTACTTTTGGGCTGGTATAAAATGCCAGGGAGTCTAGAAACTGTTGAAGTCACAGCAAACAGACAACTCAGCCTACCTCCTCCTCTTCTTTATTCCCATGGCTCAAAAGCTCATAACGTGGATTCCCTGTGTGAATAACTTGCTTGCAGACGTTTAAGGTGCTCAGTATCTGTGCATACCACCCCACCTTAACAGTCATTCCTCCATGGCTCCTTTGCACTCCTGAGCACACATACACCCACACAGAGACAGAGAAGGGCCCGAGTGGCTTCTCTGTACCAGCCTGGGATTCTCAGGCGCCTTCCATCAGAGGCCACCTTTAATCTGCCGCTCATTAAGAGCACTTCATAAAATTGTCAGTAACGATAAGGAGCAGAGGGCCAGCTACAAAAACAGAAAGTCCTGTAGAGCACTGAATTAGCTTTTAAATTTATAGGGGCCACTGAAGTGGAGCGCCCTAAATCAGAGAAGCCCCCTGACAGCCTCAACAGTCTAGGCAAGAATGCAGACCATGGGTAGCTTTATGCATGGCGTAACCCCTCTCACAAGACGCTACTAAAGGAGAACGGATGAAGCACGAGAACAGTGGAGCTGGCCGCCACCTAAATCACGGCCAGAAAAGGACAACTGTCAGCCGCCGTTTGGCTCAGCCCTCTCTCTGGGCTTGGACTGGTGTTAGACTTTTGTCTCGTTCCATTGAGGGACTTGATTGAGATGACAGGCCCGAGTTGTAAATCAACTCTCAAGGTTTCTTAAAATTGCTTTTAGGATCATTTGGACGAGGGGCAAAGAACACAAGAATGCAAAAACAAGTGCAAGGGTGCACATTTTCAAATGACTAATAGTGTTTTCTTTCCCATTCCCTGTGGCGTTGTTGCTATCACTTCCCATGATGGTTTCATGTTCATAAAAATCTGTACTACCAGTGTTTGGATGGAATTAACTTGTTGTCCCAACGCTGCAGAAATGGGACAAGTTTTCTGCTCTCATAATGAAGCTGTTTAAAGTCCAACTTTGCAAGTTTTAAATATTTTGCATTGCTAAAGTAATTTAAAGAACAATATATTTGATGTCTTAAGTATGAGGTCTGATGTGGATGAATGGCCAGGACGTTCTGCGAGGACAGCGCAGCTGAAAACTTTTAGCAACTCCCATACTTTTCCTTTCAAAAGCTGGCAGTCACATCAGAGACAAACTGGGGGTTATCAGAAGATGGGACAATATCACAGTATGTTTGTTTGTTTTTTTTTTTGTTACAAACAGGCAACTTTCCGCCTCTTGGCTATTTTGATTTTCTCATTGCAAAATAAAAAAACCCCTAAGATTTATTCACCGTGAACCTGAGCAATATTTTTTTAACTAATTAAGCTTTGCATGATTTTTGCATGCTTGACTTTTTTTTTTTTTTTTTTTTTTTTTTGAGAAGTCTTTTTGTTTTTTAAAGAAATTAACTGTAATGGGAAGTAAGAAAGGCCAAAATACTTTGTGCAGCCAACAAAACATCTGTTTGGCTCTTTGCTCCCAGTTCAGATGCTAACGGTAATGTAATGCTTTTTTTTTTTTTTTTTAAGCAAGGGGATAAGGAGGAGGATGAGATGGGGGAGTGGGTTAGTGTGTGTGTGTGTGTGTGTGTATGTGTGTGTGCGCGCGCGCACGTGTGCATGAGGGTTTATATATATGAGCATGTTTATACGCAACGCGCCAAGATTCCAAAGCCACACGAATCCTACCCGGGCACCTGCAACACTCGTCTGCACAGGAAGTTTCATATCCTTCTCTATCACAGGACCTCTATTTCCTTTCTGTTTCTGGATTGGTTTCAAAAGTCTTATAATTACTACTGTTACAAGTGAGTGTAGAGCGAGCGAGCGAGCGAGCGATGTGAAAGTGGAGACCAGCTGGTGTTTTCTCTCCTAGTCCTCTCCACATGACACCATGAAACCCTCATGTTTTCCACTCATACACACGCAGACAATGCCACACTGCGCTCCCGGGTTTGGCGAGTGTGACCTTGCTGTCACTGACTGGCAAACGTCTTTGTTTTGTTGGTGTGTGTTTAGTCGGTAGATAACTTAAATCGGTAATTCTTCCAAATGGAATCTGTCCAAATGTCTGAGAAAAGTAAAATTCCATAAGACTTATCACTCAACAGGTGTAAATGTGTCACCTTGGAGACCTAATATAAATTGAAACTTGCTCTAATATAATCTACAATCAATCAACAAAGGCAGAGCAAAAAACAAAAGCTACATGCAGTTTAATTTTCATGAATCAAAGATAAAACTGACTTCCCTTCTCACAAATGCACTTTTATTTTTCTTCATATTTAACTGTTCTTCAAATCTCTCGTAAATTGAGGTTCAAGGAAACATTTCTCATCTAGCCTTGACTCAGTGATCCAGGCTCTTGTGTAAGAGATCAGTTAGGAAAGATAAAATCTTTTTTAAAGAAATGGGATGCTTTCCTACAGACAAATAACCATGTAGGAAAAGACTGTCTGTCTCTGCCTCGTCTGAAGCTTGGTGGAGAAACGGTCTCTTTCAACAGATTTATGAAGCCAAGTGTCTTTCATAATGACACCATAAGGATTTACACATTCCTTGTCAAGGGGGCTGCAGCCTGAAGGTATGGGAAGTTAACAGGGTAACCTTGCTGTCACTGCTCTTCCTTAAACAGTGATTAAGAGACAGGGGACACGATGTTGACGTGTCTACTGAGATTATAATTTACACTCACTACACAAGTAGGCATTTCACACCGATGGACATATTAATGGCAGTGCACACTTACCCTGTCACAATCAAAGATATGTGTTTGGGAGAGTATTTGGCCATATATATGTGTGTGTGCGTGAACAGGGAGATTGTGTAAGAAAAGGCATAGAAGGGGGAGGAGGGGGTTCTCACTGTGCTCATTGTGATAAATCATTTAGTTGCACAGTATCCCCTAACTTTGGCTCTGTTTGATCTTGATCGCAGTAAGATGGTGGTTTTGAAGTGAAAAACTCCAGAACTGCAGGTCAGGCTCTGGCAAGGCAGGGCCACTAACCCACAGAGTGAGACAGGGTCATAATTTACACTCCAGTGGACAGCACCAAGCATCAGGGAGCCCCAAGCCTCCATCTGTACTATCTCAATCAGTGACAGACTGATGGAGCCTCTTATTCATCCAAACTCAGTAGATGTCTGTGCGTAGACTGGTTTACAAATACATAGGTCTTCAACAGACAGGTATGGCATAGGTTCCTATGGAGAAAATGCACTAGAGCCACCATTAGCAGAGTGACAAATAACTACTGATTAAGAGACCTGTTCTCAGGCAATTAACAAAACCACTAAATCAGATTCTTGAAACTGATATCCTTGTTTAAGTTGTAACTTCATGATGCAACAAAAACATAACATATATATTTTCTTAAGTCAAATAACCGAGTTACCTGAATCAGTGAATCTTAATAGCTTTCATGATGACGACTTTCATTCTCAGCTCAATTACATTAGAAGAAAAGGCAAATTTGACTGCCACAATTACCATACACACACAAAAATTACTTTTATAGACTGTTCTTTCAAAGTTAAAGCAGCAGGGCCAAGCTTTTATTTTCATTCTTGCGAATTTTGTCCCACTGAGTGTCTGGTTTAGCACTGAGCTGTGTGAAAAACCACAAAGGTGAGAGGTGTCACCCACTAAAAAGTGTCAGGAAAAGTTTCTCCTTACTTATTTATAAAACGGAGTCTCTCTTCTCCACTTCAGCTACAATAAATAGCTATCATGGCAGTCTTATTTATGGCTTCCTCCATGATCCTATCAACCTTTAAACTGTTTCTATTTTGTAGCCCAGCAGCTGGAGCCTTCTAGCAACAGAAATGTGGGGGTAGGGGACAGGGAGAAAGCGTTCTTCCTCTTGGTTTTAACTAAAAGGGAAATTGTGTGTGAAAACTACTAACATTTAACAAAACTCAACGTTTACACTGATGCACAGCAGAGGGAGGATAGCTTTTAGACGTTGCTGATATAGTCATATAACGTATGAGCAGTTCATGACTCGGTGAAAAGGACAAGGGGCAAACCCTGATTGCAATAGCATTTTTTATCACATGCTTCACTGTTACAGAAGCAAACCTGTTAAGTAATGATACTATATCAGCCATATCTCTGTGTTGCAAATCAAGGAAAAGTCCTGCTGAGTTCATAACTGAAATTTGTCTTTTTTTTTTTTTTTTTTTTGGGTGAAAATTACATAAAGGTTAGTGTTGTTTGTTATTTGCAGAAAGTTTGTATGCATATTAGTTAAAAACAATATCTGATAAAAATGTTCGCCTGGATGTTTGCAGCTCCATCCACACACCCTTCGGACCAGTGAAAAGTGTTGGCTATTTCCCTCCCTGTCAGTGGGGTGGAGAACAGGAACAGGGTGTGAGGACACCCCACGCCAGGGGTGCCCATAAATCAGGGCCCTTCTGCCCCCTATGTCCACCAAACCAACAGGGACTGGATGATCCAAATTCCTGGGGGTTAATTCACCAAGTTGCTCCCTAAATTTCCTCCTGTACGCCATTGTGTCCACCCGTTTAACTAACACGCTGCACTGTGAGAGAATGGAAAGCTTACAACACAACAATACAACATGTACCGTCCTCTATACAGTGCAGCAGCAGTGTGCCCTTTGCACTTAAAACACAGAAGTATGTGTTAACACGCCGCAGTAATGGCACTGAATGGACTTAAACCATGCTACCATTAGTCTGGCCTCCATGAAGTGTGCCCTTTAATCTCACAATCAGAAAAACACTTGTTCTTTCAGGACTGATGATGAAACCTCAGAGTAAAAATCACTGCAAACGTCACAAGAATACCAGAGGAAGTGACTGAGTAAAATCCACTTCAAATGTAGTGTTGATATTCAAGACTTATTTTGAGAATTCTTATGAGTGGTATTTTCTATATGTATCATTAGCTCAACATTAAAGGCGGGAGAAGACTGACATTCAAAACATGAGTGTTAAAATAAGAAAATTAGTTTATGAAACAGACAAATTATTGCTCCAATAAAAAACATATTGACTGCTATTCACTAATCTCAGCAACACACTGTCAAAGCCCCACACCAGATTATAGTTTTAGCAACAGATTCCTAAAATAAGGGCAGATTTTTTTTATTTAAAATCTCCCTGAAATAAGATTATTTGTCACATCTGCAACATGTGTTGTTTTATAAATCAAAATAACTCTAATAAAGTTCTTTGTTTGACTCATGCTCCTTTGTCCAGCTGTTTCTGCAGCCTTTCTCCTCCACCCACACACTTCTGGCTGTAGAGCAACTCCAAAACTTTTTTTTTTTTTTTTTTTTTTGACATGCAGTTTAATTGTAACAACTCATTTACCAAAGAAACTCTGCGTGTGTGTTGTTACACTGCTGTGATCACTGATGTTATTAAAAGGAAATACAGAAAGGATATCAGTTGGATTTGCCTCAGCTCTTTCTAATGATGTCTAATGTGATGTTGTTAGCACTTATAACATATTTTAACCATAATGGTAAAAAAAAAAAAAAAAGGGGAACGTTTTTTAGACCCAATCTCAGAATATTCTAATTTAATATTAAGGGCCATTCCTTTAATTATTTTCTCAATATCCATTCATTAGGAGACTAATTGAAAAAAAAATGTATTAATTGACTTGCATGCTGTAACGTGAACTAAATTAAACAGAAGTCCAATGTAGAATAACAATAAACAACATAATAGTAGTTAAAAAAGTTGACGTGCCTCGGTGTTATATAAATGTTAGCAGGTATGAAAAACCACTTCATTGACTTTATTGCTTAAACACACTCTAACCGTGACACGCCCTTCATTAATAAGTTTTTGCCTCTATTGAAACAGTTATTTTGTAGCATGTAGAGTCATAACTGGCATTAATTATGAGGAAATCCAACCAGTTTTTTATCACAATCTCAGGTCTATGAAGTAACACATTGAATCACATGTAAGAATCTAACATTCAATCCTGTAATAAACTGTGTTAAATAGACCGAGCGGTTTTTTTATGAAGTCATACCAGGACAACATAAAAATTTTAAACCTAATATATATATATATATATATATCGACATTTTATATGTCGATCACTTTAAAATACGTGGTTATTGATCATTTGTTGCTGATCTGAACTGAGCACTTGTACGCAGTCAGAAAGTGATCGGGACTTTAAGAAGTGCAGCTCAGTGATGAGAAGTTTACGGAGGTTTGATCGGAGAAGTTAATCAGCTCCAGCCACCTAAAAACTGTGAAGTCAGCGGGCTGATAGCGAAACTTCGGCTACTGATACTAAAAAAAAAAAAAAAAAAAAAAGACAGAAAGAAAGAAAAAAGTTGTGTCTCCACAGATTTGTGCTCTGCGGTGAAAGCGGCTGAGAGCGGAGGAAACAGACCTTGGTGTGCTTGATCTCCGGGTTGGGCACCGGGGAGGGCATCAGCTGGAGGGATGCCATCAGAGCCGCCGGGTCGCTCTTCAGCTCTCCGGGAATCTCGATCTTACTGGAAGTCATCACGGCCGCTTCTCCTGCTGGTCTGCCTGCTGCTGCTGCTGCTGCTGCGCCTGTTTTTTCCACTGATTTCTGATCTGGACTATGGGTTCCCTTCTTGGGTTTATAGCCAGGTGTCAGCCGCGGTTCATTTTCATTGGGCAAAAGGAAAGGGCCGTCCTTTTGAAAATTAAATTCGCGCATTTACATAAACAACCTCGGCCATGCGTGTTAAGGAGGAGAAACACGGCCACCCCACCCACCTCCAACTCCAGCTCCTCCAGGCTCCCTGATTTCTCTCAGCAGCAGCTGACTGTTGTCTGATTTCACTGTGAGAGGAACATGATGTTTGGGGTATGTGATGGTATAAATCACAGGTAGGAACCAAAACAATAAGTGCCTTTTCAGAACTCAACATGGTCCCCATTGTACTCTGACTCATAAACCACACAAGTCCTGTTTTGCAAAATGTAACCAGTGTGGAAAATTACCTCACAAGCTCTACTCAGTAACTTTTTGGTGCTTATCACAAGGTTTTCCCTCCAGATGGACTTTGCCCAGCAGCCTATTTGTTCATTTTTCAAATTCACATATTTCTGAGCACTTCAGCGACTTTGTCATTGTTGGTTTAGATGAAAAGCTCATCCTTTACCTTCAGAACAGCAGTTAACAGGGGAGACTCTTTAGTGAAAATATAAACTCACCTTCTTGGCCCATCATTAACCATTTCCTAAGTCACATAAAGGTGACAAATTGCTGTCCTGGGCTCACTATCACCCTGTGGTCTTTATTTGCCAAACACAACCTCCCCGCGGTCTAAGATGTTATGTAAATGTGGACTGCAGGGATCGCTGCCACTTGCTGTGGTTTTGTTGGCAGAGATTTGTCCTGCAGGTGATAATTCCTCCCAGCGCCTGCTTTAAACCTCCCAATAAACATCCACCAATTAGCCCCGAGAGAGCCAGTCTCAGCAAACTATTAAAGCAAATCCACTGCATGTATTAACACACATACACACATGCGCTCATAGAGACGCTCAGGTAAGAGCCAATCAGCAGATAAAGGCCAAATCAGAAGTTTTATTTGTTGACATGTGGATTGAGGATAAAGAGATGAGATGCAGCCCATCTGTGGTCAGATGAGTCTCCTCAGCCGGCGCCTTGAACTGTTAGATTTCATAATCTGAGCCTCTTGACAGGACAAAGGAGTGTGGAGACAGATGTAGGCCCATCATTTGCAAATCCCCGGAGGATGCTTTCTCTCCATCAGCACATCAGCCTTTCTTCACAGCATGGGCGACACTCTCCAAAGTGTCTGTTTCACATCAAAGCCGACGTGCCTAAAACGGTGACATTGATTAATGCAGTGAAAACATCCCATCCTCAGCCTGTCGCCTCGCTGTTTCACAAAGCCCAGTGAACGGAAGATAAGACGGACCGGGGCAGACGGTGTGACCAGCTTCTGCAGGCGGCATCAATAGTGTTCATGGAGCTCCCTCTGTTGGAGGAACCGGGCCCCGGACACTGTGCTGCACACACACACCTGAAACGGACTGAATGTGGGGGTATGATTCAAAAATAATAATAATAACGAGTGATAAAATGGATGATAAGAGATATTTGCGAAAACACACCTGCAACATGAAGGACAGTGAGACAGAGAGAACAAACTCTCTAATGTGACAAATACAAAAATGTTCCCATAATGCAGCATCTTAATATCTGATGGTGTTTCTATCAGGAACATAGCTGCAAGTGAGTATAGTATGGTTTTGGATTCTTATATTTTTGTTGTAATTTCATACTGAGCAAAGACAAAATAAATAAGAGAAATTAAGGAAAAGCAGCATTACTTTTCTTCTTCGTGGGGAATGCCGTTAGATTCAGTTTAATACTGACAGCAAAAAAGCCTCTGATAAAAATTGGCCTTTTGAAATTGATTAGATCATTTCTGTTGGGAACGCTTGCATTAAGTAGACTTCGTTTTCTTTGTCTTCAATACTAAAAATACACCGGAGAGAGAGATTTTAAAAGGCAAAATAAGAAAGAGAGAAAAGAAAATCAGATAAAACTGCGAAAAGTGAAATCATCCAATAACTCCAGAAAATGGAAACAAAGATAAATGGCACAGTTATAAGTGATACACCAAATGTATACAACTTGATACGTCTATTTATTAAAGCTATTTTAAACTACCCAGTAGCTTTTTTTTTTTTTTTAATGAAAGACCATCTGAAAGCTTAATTGAATTACACAAATTAGCTACTTTTGAAATTGCAGAGTCTATATATTCAAGTGAAACTATAATTGGACAACAAAAATGACCTTTGTCTATTGGCCATGTTTCGCTCAGCTGACATGAAATAAACATGAACATTTTAGGATGTTGAAAGTGGCTCAGGTATTATTTTCATATTGAGTCCTTCAGGTGAGAGCCGTTTATATTGATGACGACATTTCATGTTTTATGTGTGCGTTTTGTGATCTTCTCCAAAAATACACTGAAGATCAACCTTAAACTGTCAAAAGTAACCAACATGTTTAATAACCCAAACAGCCCCGGCCCATGCGGTGAGGTCTGTGCTGCCTTTGTGAGGAAAAGTGGACCCCTGGTGGTCAAAGAGGGGAACGGAGGCTCAGCGCGGCTCTGCCCGGTCCGACCGCACCGAAGGGGAGGCGGCAACCTACACCGACCACTACACACGGCAGGCTGCTCTTAGCTGTCTGTCCTGGTCGGAGGAAGACACCAAGGACCGGCAGGGAAAATAATAATAATAATAATAAAAAAAAAAAAAAAAATGCAGGACGACAGCAAGAGGAAGATGAAGGAAAGATTTGGCCTGAGGCGGGACATCTTTAAGGAGTTCCTGGCGGAATTTGTGGGGATATTTATCCTGATAGTGAGTACCTCCGTCTGCACCTGTCACAGCTTACAGCCGCCTTACAGCTCAGCACCAGCATCATAATAAGGTGTCCAGGCTGGTCTCCGGGGACTCTGACTGCTGTCTGTCATAAGTCTTTGTCAGCACACAGTCTTTCTGGAAATAACAGGGTGTCTCTTTGATGTGCTTAGAAGTGATTTGTGGTGGTAGAAATCATAACAAGATGTGACTGATGAGGGGCTGTTTCTTCTCACTCACAGCTCATCCACCAACACACTTCTGTAATACACTAAATTGAAATCATTATAAACACAGTGAGTCATTTTAATTTCAGATATGAGGTCATTGGGAAATAAGCATGTGTTTAAATAAGTAGGCTACTACAGGAAACTATCAGTTTACTTTGCACTTCATGGAGTGTTTCCTGCCTCTCAGTTATCTCAGTTGTTGTTGTGTTACAGTCTGAGCTGTCCTCTGGTCCACTTGTCTCACCTGAGCTGTAGCTGTCACTGCACCTCAGATGCCACCATCAGGAAAGTGGTGGTGTGCTGCTGCCTCCATAGAAGCCACCTTATTTTTGGATGACTGCTCTCATCCCAACACTTTTTCTCCTCTAAATTGCTGCTGCCTTTTACCTAATAAGTGGGGGATTCATTCTTTTTTTCTAAAGATCCAAGTTGGACAAATTGTCTATGGCAGTCGGTGGCTGTTGGTGGGCAAGAAGGCTAGTGTTAATGGCGGGTATAATTGGAATAATTCAAAACAATGAGTCTTTCTACCTCCGCCCTTTGTGTTTTTGTTCTTGTCTGTGTCCCAGCTCTTTGGATGTGGTTCAGTGGCCCAGACGGTGCTGAGTAAAGGGGCTCTCGGGGAGCCCTTGACCATCCATGTTGGTTTCACTTTGGGAGTAATGATGGCTGTCTACATGGCGGGGGGAGTGTCAGGTAAAAGTTGCCCACTCGTCATATGGACATATATGCAGCTCACAGTCATCATAATAGTGAACCATCTACATCTGACTTCATTGTCAATGGTTTGATTCTGCAGTTAGACTTTACAGCTAAAAATGTTTACATTCATGTTCAATATGCATTAATGATTTATTAATTTGGTCTATTCGTCAGAAGATTTTGAAAATTGCCAACTGCAGTTTGAATGCTGCATAACGTTTTCAACTTGGATCACTGACATCATTGCATTAGCTTACTGGGCTAGATAAAATAGTGGTCAATGTGAATCAGTGTTGTTCTGTGTTATGGACATGCAGTGTTACATAATAAGGCTCTATGGTAACTTTTTATGGTCTCTAAGGCAAAAATCACCGATAATGATAGGAAGGTATGCTTTTTATTGGAGAAAAACAATTTAAAAACAACTATTGGCAAATGTATTTACATTCTTTAAAGGACTGATTTTCAGCACAAGAGCGGTTTAAGTGCACTGGAGATATTTTGTCCTGATGTAGAAATGTAACATTATCAGGTACCTTCCTTGAGGATTATGGCAAGAAGAGGCTGCTCCAGTTTGTTAGTGAGAGGAGGAAGTATTTAAATGTCAGAGTACTTCTCATGAGCTTTCTAAGCCAAAATAGTGAGTGTGCTCACTGTGAGTGATTAAGGATTTCAAGGGATGCATTGTACAGGCTGCTGCATGTATAGTCATTTCCATCATTCTTGGGAGAATAAAAAGTATCATGAAAAGCATTGTGAAAAAATAATATAAATGCCTAATGAAAACTGCTGAGAGGAATATAAAAATAATATAGTGATGGAAAAAAGGGGAAACTTGATCTAATCTTGAGTCAGTGTAAGGGTAACAAAATCCACCTCCCAGCACCCTTAAAGCTCACTAATTACATTTTATGTTGTGTAATTTGTAAAAAAACAAAAAACAAAAAAAAACAAAAAAAACAAAAGAGCATTGTTATAACAATGTTTTCCACATGTATGCAAAGTAGATAACCATATTTTTGACAGAACAACATGGACATTTTCTCATTTAGGGTCAAGTAAATCTTATAGTTAAGGGCTTCATTATCATCATTATTCATGCATCCTCCTTTACATGTTTTAGTACCTCAGCATATTCAGGAATTTACATGATTTTACCGTTTAAAGAGATGAAAATTTATACGTTTTTTATATTTATGTTATTACATGTTTTTGTTGTTGTTCAGTTCGGTTGTGAGCACTCTTAGTCATATTGCAGTGTTACTTGTGCAACACGTTTAATGAGAGGCGTTTGTGAAGCTTCAGAGAAATATTTGAAAAGCTCGAGGACAAGGAGGTTAATATATGGAGAGCTTTTGCTGCATGACTGGGCCATTCAGCCCCAGGGTCCATGGCTCAGTGGGAAGCTTCTGTCCAACGACATCTCTGAAGATGATCATAGGTATTGGACTAATGAGCTTTACTGGGGCATGGGTCTCTGGAGAGGAGGAGGGGGGGGGGTCAGGTGCGACAAGCCTGGCTTTCTAAGCTTCCCTGGCAGGACGGCCCCAGAGGAGAAGAAAACACAATTGTTTTCACTTTGTAGTCTCAGATTTTAGATGACAGTGTACCATAAGTGTGACACATCATGGTCACTCTAATGACCTGCAGTCTACGTGTGCCTTAAGCAGATTCAGGCAGATTATGTCAGATGCAATTCAGACAGGCAGGTCTGGCCAGTTGTCGTGGTCAGTGTTTGTGAACAGGATTGGGAGATTAACAATGGGCGTATGGCTGATACCCCCAGTGGTGTTACCACAGTGAGGTCAAAGCCAAGATCCCAGAGTGTTAAATAAATGACCCCACACTGCCACCGAAGCCCAGTAATAACTGGGCTGTGATGAACTGGAATGTGTTCAAACATTAAGGGACAATGTATAATACAGGAAAACAGGCTGACTCTGGAGGCCATACCAACCCAGTGCCCTTTGTTTGAGAAGACCCTCAAAGTTTTGAATGAATGTGCTGAATAGAGTTTAGATTGAGGCCCTAAACCATCAGAGAGCTCAACACTGACTGTACTGACCCACCTACTTTATCTTCAAAAAAGACTTCCTTTTTGTTAAGAAATACATGTTCTTGACTAATTGATTAGTTCACTAACCAATTACACTACCAGTCAAAAGTTTGGACACACTTTCCCATTCAAATGAACTTTTGACTGGTAGTGTAATTGGTTAGTGAACTAATCAATTAGTCAAGAACAAGTAGAAAAAAATAATCAACCACTATTTTAATAAGTTGCTCTTATATCTGATGTGACATAAACTGAACATCTTTGGATCATGGACTATTGGTCTGAAAAAGCAAAAAGAAAGAAACTGTTGACGGATATTTTTCAATCTTTACTGACATTTTAAAGACAAAAAGATGAATCAAAAATCATCCTAAATTGTAAGTCTAAGAAGTAATATTAAAAAGACCGTATTATCTGTTATTTTAAGGCACACCTCACAATTATGTCACATGCTTTTGCCATTATTATTATTATTTTTTTTTTTACATTTATTTTTTTGTTCCAGGAGCTCATGTGAACCCTGCCGTCTCTCTGGCCATGGTGATCCTGGGGAAGCTACCGCTGAAAAAGTTTCCTGTCTATGTAGTGGCGCAATTCCTGGGTGCTTTTGCTGGATCCTGTGCTGTCTATGGGTTGTATTATGGTAGGTAAATGTGCAAACACCATCTCAGGGTTATTGATGTGACGTTAATGTAACCCCCCTTTTTATTTCATATTAAAACACGAAAAGTTTTTCAGTAATAATTACAATAAACAGATGCTGATCTTTATTCTATTTTCTGTCCCGTAGATGCTCTGATGGAATTTACCAATGGTGATTTTGCTGTGAGTGGTGCCAATGCCACAGCCAACATATTTGCATCTTACCCTGCAAAACATCTCTCAGTCTTAAATGGATTGGTTGATCAGGTGGGAGCTTACGACTGACAAACTGTTATTTCTCCTGAAAATATAGAATATCCACATGGATGCTAATACTTACTAGAGTTTACCAAATTTCCTGATCATGTGTACAATAACATGATCACGTGTATACAGCGATGATGTAAGTGTACGTTCTGTGCAGTGGGCATGAATGAATAGACATAAATAGTCTTGTGAGTTGTTCTCTAATGTGTGAACAATTCTGCTCTGGGAATAACATCTGTCTGGGCATA
This sequence comes from Remorina albescens, assembly GCA_034769265.1. Lineage (NCBI taxonomy): Eukaryota > Metazoa > Chordata > Actinopteri > Carangiformes > Echeneidae > Remorina > Remorina albescens. The sequence continues at coordinate 4,858,553 of CM068479.1, forward strand.
TGAGGTTGGATGGAAATCTAATGTGTTTTTATATGTCTTGTTGTTTGTTTTGTGTGTTGATGTATTTGTCAAGGCAATAAGAATTTTAAAACAAATCTGGTTTTTATTTTTTTGACCATATAAATTTGAGGTTACGTTTAAGTCCATATGTGTGTATATAGAGTTTGTGTTATACATTCAAACTTCAAACAAAAAAAAAATTTAATTGTAATTATGCTTCAAAATCAAAGCCAACTGTTACTCATGTAAACAAAGTAGATTTCAATAGTGGGTTGTGATATTTAATAACAGCTATTGAATCACAGACTGTACACCTTCAAGCTGTACAGTTTATGTATCTTAAATATAATAGAATAGAATTATAATTTTTAATAACATGATTAATCCATCAAAGATTACACTCTTTGATAACTCAGAGGTGTTTTTTGAAATATACAGTTATTTGTAGCTTTATAGTAACCCTGCACTATACACACTGAAACAAGCAGAATAGGGAAGCCCTGTGATAAGCTTAGAGGCAGGGCAGAGGTCACCACAACAGATGAGGTAACTGCAAAACACCCTCTCAACAACAACAACAGACAAGAATTTGTAATATTTCTGTTGTGGTGTTAAAGTCTGATGCTTTCGTTTTGAAGGTAATTGCAACTGGTGCTCTGATCCTGTGCATCCTGGCCATCACTGACAGGAAAAATATCGGAGCCCCCAAAGGCATGGAGCCTCTGTGTATTGGCCTGATCATCATGGCAATCGGAGTGTCCATGGGTCTGAACTGTGGCTATCCAATCAACCCAGCACGAGACCTCAGCCCACGATTCTTCACAGCTGTGGCTGGGTGGGGCATGGACGTATTCAGGTAGTTTTAATGTAGAAGCAAAACTAGTGCTGGGTATCATCTGTAAAAAAGTGTGGAGGAGTCAGGAGTCTTCCTGTATCGTTGCTCTCACTGAGCCTGGGAGGGAATGTGTGATGCAAGAAGCCTCACATTTAACAAAGTGGCTGCTTCCCTGTCCCATGTGAAGAGCAGCATTTGTAGCTCCATCTCTGCTCTCTTGACAATCTGAATAAATATTTCAGAGGCCATGCATGTTTTCCCTGCATTTTAAAAAAGGATTCTGGGATTCAAGTGAACAGGGAGAGATTCCATGCTCAGAAATATGAAATATTCAGCACTTCATCACTACAATGGCCCAGTTGTGTGTTCCTCACTCTCTCTTTCTCCCTTCTCTTGTTTCCTAGTCATCAGTTTTAATTTTGATATTCTACTTATTTCAGTGTCCCACTGATTGACACTTATAGTTGTAAAATACCAGATAGAGTTATCAAATATCGCGTTACAGTCTCTTGGATGCAGAAAATTTGTTTTGCTTAATGCAAATCTAACATTGTATTGTTTATTTGCATGAATCATCAGACACAATAATATCGCGCAGTAAGGGTGTGACTGCAATATGAATGAATGAATGAATTTTTTATTTGAAATACAGTTTGCAATTTGCAAACAGAGGAAGGTACAAGGTGCACCGCTGTCTCACTTTCACACTGGACTTTGTAAAGAGTGCAAACAAAGCTGTAATTCTACATGTATATAAACTCAGTGGTGCTTTAAATGTAGTCCACCCACAGGATAGCCCTGGGAACACTGCCAAAATCTAAAAACATAATTGGACTGTACAAGCAAACTTGGCTCATTGATGCCTACATACAAAAAAGAGTGGCCCGGTAGCCCTGGACAGTATTCCCGTTATTCTTCCTGAAGTAGCATCACTGTGTAGTATATTTTACAGTGACTTGATTTAGACTTTAATTTTTAGTGAGGCAAAATGCTGTCATCCCTGGAAGAGGCTCAGAGGCTAACATCGTTTATTGGTTTGGTCAGTGGGACAGGCTCTTGTGCCAGATTAGACACTCTTTCCTCAAAACCCCTGTGGTACTATAAAATATCATAGCACTATAAGGCTTCTAGTAATTCAGGGGCTGATCTCATCTACCTCTGGCTCCTTTCCATTGAGGAGCTTTTCAACTCGCCAATGATACTTTAGACTCTTCCAGATCCCTCCAGGCCATGTTAAGTTTCGCTGTGCTTCTAATTTTCACCGACATTTCTAGATAAAATCAATGTTGTCATTGTGTTGAGCAATTTCTGATATATTCTGCTGCAATGACAAATGCTTTAGCAGAACATTTTCAGCACTTTCTTTTACTCACAACGGTTAGAGTTGGAAAAGGTGGCAGATATATGTTGCTTGTCTCTTTGCCCTCGCCCCCCTTTATCACTGTGCCTGCCTCAGCCCTCTCCTCTTAACTCCCTTCTAAATGTCTGTGCATGCCAGTAGAGAATATGTGGTTGTTAATTTAAGGATAAAACTCTCCAGCTACAGCCGACAGCTCACTATAGGAAAGATATAGTCTCTGATGCTCACTGTGTCCATATTACAGCTTTATCTATCACCAGATGGGCTCATTTAACCCTACAAATATCAAGCAATATTGCTTTTATGTACATGTAAGCCCTTGGTACTATCATTCAGATGGCATGCATAAAGTATGCACTAAAGCAGACATAATCTTTAAAGTTTATGACATAACAGTGCTATGTAATGTAAAAAAAAAAAAAAGAAGAAGAAGCAAAAATCCCAAAAAACCAAATAAACCCATAAATCAGGCTGAGGACTGAATGTGGAGGATTGCACTTGGCTCTGTACTATGGTCATGCTGCGTCAATGTGACCAAGTGTCTCCGGGCCTGATCATCTTAGCTGTGGCAATAGATTAAAGTCTATAATCCAGCCGCCTCCCTCCCATAGTCTATTTCCTGTATGCATCCAGGAGAAAAAGATGACCCGCTCAGACGCTTGTTTACTTTTAGGTCTGTGCTGGAGCTCTGGTAACTGAAGCCCTTTCACCTCCAGTAAAGGATCCAAACAGCCACATCGTCGAAAAGGACTCTAATCTCCTCTCTGGCTAAGTAAAACAGTCTGTCTGAGGTCAGCCAGAGTGACAATGAGGACATTAGTAGGTCTAACATACAGAGCTCCTTAAGACGTTACTGTAATCTGGGATAACTGCGTATAACTCATCTCAGGAAGTGACAAAACAAACAAAAACACGGAAATTAGAGAAACATCGTTTATTTAATTATTTAATGCAAAAGAGAACTGTAAGATAGGTCAACATACCCTGGTCTTTTGTTTTGGCCAAATATTAGTTTTCTTCCTGGTTGATCTTTGATTAATCAGTAGTGTGTTTTATTACACCAGAAACCATGATGGAAAATCCCAATTTAAAAACAGTGTTCATGTCAAATAAAGTTCAGAAAGTCTCACTGTGTAAGTAAATGTGTCTGATAACCAAACCAACAGAGATACATCATGAAGGCCAAAATCTACCATTAAAATTCAATTCAAAGAATATTCTGGTATTTCTGGAATAAATTACGTATTTAAGAGGTACAGAGAGGTGGATTTGTTTTTCTCCCATTCTTTCCCCAGTGGAGTTCCCTAAGGATTGGTGTTAGGACCCCTCATCTTTTCTGTATATACTGCCTACTTGGTTCCAATTATCCACTTGAGTGACTTCTCATATCCACTAAACCTGCTGTGTCAGCCAGACAATTCCACTGTCTCTTTGCAGATCAGCAGGAAGGAGGAAGGATCACCACCTCCAACCAACTCCAACGCAATGTCTCTAAGACTGAACTCATTATCCCAGCTTGTCTTTCTATCACAATATCAGTATCAAAATTGTCTGTTCATCACTTACCCCAAACAAGGTTGAAGGAAAGCCAGGTGCTATTTCTGATAACCAGCCCTGCTGCTTTGTTTATATTTTTTTCAGTCTCCCAGTTTTGCCCTTTTCCATCACACAACACCAAAAATAAATCTGTTCCTACCTCACTGGGGTCACTGCATAGCTCTTGTTCAGGCCATGGGTTTCTCACAGTGACTACCACAGTACCTTTCTGGTGAGCATCCCATCATCCACAGTAAAATCCTTGCAGAGAGTGCAGTATACAGCAGCCCATCATCGACCTGCGGTGGCCCATATTCTCATATTCAAGTCTTGCTTTTGCTCATTCAGCCTTCTTCTTGAACTCAATCATACAGTTTCACGCTCCTTCTCAGCCACTGCGTTCTGCCAAGACAGACTGTTTACGTGCACCATAGGGGTACCTGTAAAAGCAAATGAATAACTTCCTTAAGTGTTTTCATAGATAAATTGTGTAGCACTGCTCAGTGATGGCTTTAGTCTGTCTAAATAATAGTAACTACACTGTGAAATCATGTTTTTCCTTATTATTCTTGTGAATGTGCCCTTACTGCAGAGCTGGAGGTTGCTGGTGGTGGATTCCTGTAGCTGGGCCCATGATTGGTGGAGCAGTCGGAGCAGGTGTTTATTTTCTTTTCATTGAGTTGCACCATCCTGAGCAAGAAAAGCCGGAGGAGAAAAATGTCCAGGACAAATATGAAATTGTAACTATGAGTTAAAAGAATAAGGGCGGCAGACTGAACAACAAAAATATTCTTCTAGAAAAAGCAGTTTTATACATTTCTACAATACATTTACAGTTATTTGTTTAACCAAATTTTTGACTACAAAAATTAGTATTCATTTATAAAATATGGATGAGTGAGTTCTTTGTATCTCTTTAAAAAGTCTGGTTTATTTACAGGGACGCATCCGTTTAATAAAATTAAACCTGCGTATAAAATATTATTATACAGCAGGCTTTTTCTTTACTTCCATGACATAAGCTATATTGTTATATCCTCTTATTTCGTTACTGTGATTATCTCCTTTCATTAGTAATATTTGCCAAGTGTCTGTACAGTTTTTATTATTTTTAATACAATCTACCTTACATGCACGTAGCAATAACAAAATATTGGATTTAAAGTGGAAATGTATTAATTTATACTGTGTTACCTAGTTTGTTACAATAATATATGTTTTGTGGACGTGTTCCTTTTATTTCATCCTTTGCATGCGTGCAAAAATGACTGACTGCTTTATCTTCTTGACACCATTGTTCTTTTATGCCACATTTATGCAGGAAGTAATCCAGCCTTAAAAGATTATCCAGGTGTCACTTACTTTTTCAGTTATTTTTGTAACTCTGTGATACAAACCTGTCATATTGCTGGATTACAGGTTTACTTGTTGAAGAGAGGGAGGGGCTCATTGCAAACACTTGACTGTAACTGTTTAGATGTGACATCACAAATGTTTTGAGTTGTTTTGATTTGGTTCCAAATTCAACAATGAAAATTGGATAACAAGTTGCAAACACAGCAGATTTTACCTTATTAATTGTGATTTGATAATTTTGATAATTGATAATTTTGTGATTCGTAAAGTTTGTATCTTGTAAGCATAGAAATGTGAAAGACAATCCTAATGTCAACAAGCTATATTTTATTCTACTATTACTTGTAATTCAGCCTTTAACAATTGAGAGCATGCTGTAAGCCACGCTGCCAGACATCATGATGCACATTGATCCATTCTTCTATCTGTTGTCGGGTTAAACAGGCATTTATATATGTATTAATTGTAAGATGATATTTTAGTGTATTGAATGTAATTTTACAGCAGCACAGTGTTAGTGTCATTGCACTTATTTGACAACATGACAATCACATAGAAGAGGTTTTGTTTTGTTTTTTCTTATTTCACAGCCTGTAAGTGGCCTGTTTGAATCTGAATAATAACTACAGTGAGCATGAGAAAGTGAATTGTTGAATTGTTTCTACTGTCCAGTGAAGTGGTTTGTGTGTTGCTATTTTTTCTCCCTGTCCTCCTCATTTACATTAGTGTTTCTCAGCGTGGTACAGAATAAAGTTTGTGGTAATGATTTGTTTTTTCTCACTTTTTATATGGAGATTTATTTAGAAATTACAAATACCTACTGGTGTGTAATAGAACAACATTATTTCTACAATTCATTGTTTTCCAGACTACTGAGTCAAGCTAGTAACTAGATGCACAGCCACTGATCGTCAATGTGAGCAGCAAATATAGCAGTAATACATAAAAATTTTAAACACAACTGGAAGAGCTTACATAACTTCATGGAGAATGGATGAGGAGATAGAGAGTGTAATTTTTACAGTTCAGTGCTTCGACAGTTCTCCCAGTCTGTTCTCCCTTTGACTTGAATAATAACAGCTCTTAATGGATACTGCTATATATCAAATATGACTCATATGAAAATAATCCTTCATAATTTTTTTTTGGTCATTAATCTGATGAGTAATTGTGTATTTTAATTCATATGGTACCCTTGATTAATTCCCATTATTGATATAATTTGAAGTATTGAATAATTTGTTGAGATAAACTGTTTGTGTGTTTGTGCCAGTTTTGTTTTCATAACAGCAAAATACACCCCCCCCTTCAGACATATGTACACACACCCACCACACACACCACACACACACACACACACACCACACACACACACACACACACACACACACACACACACACACACACACACACACACACAAAATACTTGGAAAAGCAAAAGTTCATCGTGTTTGCTGCAGATGTGGCATCACATTTTGGACAAACTGTGACTAACTCTTTCGCTGCTGGACTGAAATGAGCCTTTAGAGAACATCATGTGCTTACAGCCAGAAATGTTATTGTGTTCATGCTTAATGTAGCAAGGAGACTCAATGAACCCTGAGCTACATATGGAGGCTAACTCTGTGTGTGTGTATGTGTGTTTATATGTGTGTGAATGTTGACCTCATTTGGGACCTCATTTGCTGACATTCTTTGCATCTAATATTCCCAGTTTAAGTATGGCTATAAATGATAAATTATTCTAATAATATAAATTATTATTAATACTCATGGAATAATTAATTAATTTGAATTCATCTCTGTTGTAACTGGTATTTTTATTATAAAAGTTGCTATGAGAACACAGATCAATCCAGCTGATTAGATTTAACTGCAATCTGCAAATTAAGTATTAAATAATGAGACCACATTCAATCAGTGACGGTCTGTGCATTTACTGTCTCAAAAAGGGGGACATGCTACCTCAAACTGCATCAAGAACAGAAATCTTCAGCCTTATGTCGGAATGCAAAGCAATAGTTCCAAGTTGACCTCGATCTACCTTGCTTTCATTCATGTCTTTCTTTTCACAGACAAAAAAACAAAAAAACAAAACAACAACGTATATTGATACCAAAGCTATAAAGTTTGATGCAGCACGTTCGGAACATGTGTTTTTGAGTTTTTCTGACACTCTTTACACTACATTAAAACCATTCCATTCAGAATCAATATGTAAAGTATTGATTCATCCAAGTTTAAAATATCTGAACCAGAATTGAGGCATAAATTGATTTTTAATTGGTACTGTTCATGAAGTTACTTAAAAGAAAAAAAAAAGTAGAAGTCTTGCATCAGTATTGAATGGTCTCCATGATCACTGGGTGACCATTCACCTTGTTTGTTGACTGTGCTTACTCGCACCAGTTACCTCAGACAAACTGATATTAGGAAACTGTCCAGTGAAAAAACAACTGTACTTACCTGAACAAATCATTGATTTTGTGAAATTGTTTGACATAAAAATCCTTAAAAGTAAATAATAATCTTAAACTTACAGCCTATGTGTATTCCTATTTTTCAACTCGTCAAGCATGTATTGTCACAATAGACAGAAAAATTCAAAGTCTAACAGACTTACTCTTTTATGTTTTTTCAGTACACAATTGTAGCCTGAACCAGGCAGCCCTGTAGGTGTGTTTTTCATCGATCTGTCCATTTACAAAGGCAGCAGAGCCAGTGCTGTCCTATTTTGGGAACATTTATACTGCATGTAGAAGGACATGCAGATGTGTTGTCATTTTGACCTGTCAGCACAGTGTATCACATACCCACCCCGTTCATACCACTGCTCTTTCACAACCTGTTTGATCTGTACACCTTGGCCTTTAGCCAATCAGGATAAGACTAAATCCCAGTGATCCATAAACCATTAGTCCTAGGGTCCCTTTCCCTTCTGTACCGAACAGGGCAATGTGTTTCCCTCTCTGAGTCAAAGACTCTGGACAGTGATGAGGCTTCTTTGAAAGAGCCTCTATAGACCAAAGGATTTCACCCTCAGACTCTACATTACCTGCAGCCCCCTCTCTCCCCAAGATTTTAAACCTGTGTGTCTTACCTGTGAGCACTGGTCCAAAAGTAGAACTGGTGAGACGCAATGTCTGTGTTCAAACTCCTGTGCTGTTTGCTGTTAACATATCACCTCAGTGAGGGGATGAAAATCAAAGGAAGTCGAGCAGGTGAGTGAAAAAATTTCATGTTTCAATCAACCAGAAAAACATCTGTTGCACATTAATAAATTTCATAGATTGATTGATGAATGAATTTATTCTATCAAGTCCACAAGTAATTCAGAAAGCAGCCAATTCATTGGCAGTCAACCGATATTTTTTGAAATGATATTATAAGTTAAATGGGGAAAGTATTACAAATCCTAAATATGTTTGTACACATCATATGAGCCCTGATACATTGTTAGTTTCTATGTTAGTCATTGAATTAATATCAAATTCCTGGTGACAGTTTTGAAATGTCGCACCAAATTCTAGTTTAAAAATTGGGCCTTTTATCTCTTTAGCTGGATATATCCTCCTAAATTTCTCCAACGTAAACCTGCAATTCTCTGTATTATCTTGTTAGTGAAGGATCTTGAAGGATCTTTTAAAACTCCTTATGTATCAAAAACTTCACTAAGTATTTATTTAAAATTCACCAAACAGCAGTTTATCAATTTGTTACTTTGATGCAGTTTTTCTTTCAGACTCTTTCTGGATTTATTTTTTTAGTCTGCAGAAAAAATCTGCCCCGATAAGTGTTATATTCGGTGTTTTTTCTTGTCAGACTTTACTGCACACTGCCGTGCTTGTTGCTGAAAATGCAGTTAACACAATTACAAAAATATCTTTGGAGGCAACTTACAGTTCCGCTCAGTATAACTTCTTGTCATTTAAATGTCTGATAAAAATCATGTTCTTTTTTATGGAATTTTGTGCTAATGTTTTTTTTCTTGCAGTTTTTAAACTTCGGAGTGAACTTATTACTGCAAAACATTTCATTACCAGTTTAATATAAAGTCAAGTTTTCTCATTTGATTATATTTTTGGCAGACTTAAAAACATCAAGATCCAAACTAGAGAATGTCTACACAAAAAAAAATAGTTTTTTATGTATTTTTTTATAAAGTATTGCATTATTGAAAAAAACAAAACAAAACTGTATGTTGGTAATTACAGAGATAAAATACAGCCATTACTCAGTTTGTACAAATTTCTTAATTGGTCTGTTGAGTCTGACTGTTTCTAATTACTCTCCATGTTAATATGAACAAATAGTCATAACAGGGAAGCGACACTGAAGAAAATGTGGGATTGAATTAGCAGAGGGAATGATGATGATTGATGAATAGATAATTACTTTTATTACTTACAGTCAAGATGTTTTTACTATAGATTTCATATCAGCAACCAGAGCTCATCTAATGGCGATTGTGTCACTAAGTTTTTGGGCGCCTGGATTTCTGGCATGATGAAGAATAAAATGTTAGAAAAAATAAACATGCTGGACAAGCACCAATGCCAAACCATAGAGAAAAGTGAATGTTACTTTTCTAGAAAAATACTTGTGAGGTTTCTGGTTTTGGTTTTTAACATGTTAAGGGAGGGAGGATTTATGTAAGAAAGAGTGAGAGGAGTTTGGCAGGAATTCACATTTTTTTTGGGATATGCGCATCTGCCAAGTAGGTCTACGTGACCTGGCCCCCGAAAGGGTGTTAGTCCAAAAGGGCTTCAATAGCAAGTGATTTTTCCTGGTGATCCTCAGATAATTGTGACAGAACATGAGCTAAAACATTTCTTTTGCCCTTGAGTGGACAAAATTAAATGAATTTTCATGCATTACTTGTAGTTACTCACCTCAACGTAAACACATTCAGTGCCCCCACATGTTCTGGCATGCAGGATAATTATGGAGAATAAACACATAGCTGCTCTTCTGTTTGATTTCTGAGGTGTAGTGGTCACAGAGCAGGGAAGAGTCCCGCTGGTGAACCAGCCATATGTCAGCAGCGCAGCGTTCAGGCTGTTTTTAGAAGGTGAGGACACCTGCACACTGGACCCTCTGCAGCTGCACACCCTTCCCTCCTGTGGCTTCAACAGCAGTAATCCCCTCATCATCATCACTCACGGGTGGTCGGTAAGGTCAACTCCCGCTTTCTTCATGCTTCACTGACTTGAACCACTGCACACAAAACATGGAACTATGGAGCTTGACTAGGGGAAAGGAAACATGTTCAAAAGCTTGAAATAAGGAAATATAAAGTGTATGTCCACAGGCACTTTTTTTTAATCTGAGTAATTAAGTTGCACCTTCACAATGTTTATCCTTTCCATATAGAACTGGATTATAATTAAGAGTAATACTCTATATTTGCACTTCTGTAAAAACCAAAAACAACACATTTCTAACAGGCAGTTTCTCCTAAGGTGGATGGTAAGAAGGAGAGCTGGGTTCTTAGATTAGCCACAGCTCTAAAGAAAAACCTGATAGATGTCAACGTGGTGGTTACTGACTGGCTCTCCTTGGCTCACCAACACTACCCGACAGCAGTTCAGAGCACCCGCACGGTCGGAAAAGACATAGCTCACCTGCTTCAGTCACTTAAGGTCAGGAGACATTTTTTCACTCAAGGCCACTTTTCTGTTAGAATAATCTAAGAGTTCTCCATAGTGGAAACTATTAAACCAGCATAATACAGATGCCTAAATCATCTATATGTCAAAAACTTGCAACAGGAACAGTACCAATACCCAGTTAGAAAAGTCCATTTGATTGGCTACAGTCTGGGTGCTCACATCTCTGGCTTTGCTGGAAGTTTTCTGGAAGGTGCAGAGAAGATTGGAAGAATCACTGGTGAGTTTTTTCCACAGTGTGAATGTAACTATTGTGCTATCTTACATCAGGTACATGTTTTAAATTTGCTGGACAAAATAAACACAATTTACAAAAGGCTCTCTTGGATAATACTTACGTATTCCAAGTTCTCAAACAAAGCTGTCCTTAATTGTGTATTGTGGGTTTTTCCAGGCCTTGATCCAGCGGGGCCACTTTTTGAAGGCATGTCTCCAACAGACAGACTGTCTCCTGATGATGCTGAATTTGTGGACGCCATCCACACCTTCACCCATGAACGTATGGGCCTCAGCGTGGGCATTAAGCAGGCTGTGGCACATTATGACTTCTACCCTAATGGAGGAGACCTCCAGCCAGGATGTAACCTGCATAACATTTATGAGCACATATCCGAGTATGGGCTCTTTGGTATGATAAAGACTACACCAAAACACCTGACAATATTGAGATAGAATATTATAGAAAATGCCATAAGATGTGGTCCTCTAGAGAAATGTAATCATGTCATACGGTAACAAAATATTGGACAAAAAGAAGCTGATCTTTTTTGATATAAGCGATGCTAAAGCATGTTGTAATACACAATCAAAAAGGTTTATCCTCCAAAGACCATGAACAGGTAACAAAAAAAAATTCATAGTACTCCATTCATTGGCTTGTGACAAATAGTCAGCTCTTGTGCTAAAGCGGACAAGCTGAAGGAGAAAAGGCCATCCTCTGGGGAGAATGAATGTGCATGTTCATTTCATTGGTACATTTCGTGGGCTTCTGGTCTCTTTTAGACCGATGATAGCAAAACAGAAGTCTGCAGGTCTTCAACCTCCGGGAGCCATGAATATCCCCAAAACCTTCCCGAGCATCACAATCCATTATCACAGTTTTCTATGGAGTCTTGTGTATATCATATTTTGTGGTCTGTGAGGATGACCTGAAGAGATTTTAGATGTGAGAGGAGCCGTTCAGCTTCCTGCGAGCCCTTTATGTCATTTACAACACTGCATTACAGCACTGTGTTCTGCTGCTTTAGTGTTCTCTGGTTTGCCTTTTCCTCTGCTCTATCATAATGTTTTGGTTTTTTTTCCCCCCATAATTACTCTTGCCACCTCAAAACAGTGGTTTAGAAGCCATATCCTGAGCACCAGTTCATCCTCTGCTTGTTGACAGTTTCTGTGTGTTGGAACAGATGCGTTCAATTCCCTCCAGTCAAATACAAGTGGCTCGGGTATTTATGATGCTTCTTGATCCAAAACACATCCACATATTATGACATTGAGAGCCACATTAAAGCATCTGTCATCCTTGAGAGGTAATTAGAAACATGTGCCTTCCTCCGCTCTGTCCATCCCTCTGAGCTGAGCTGCCTCTAGGCTACAAGAATCTGCTCAGAGAAAAGGCCCTCAGAGCAGAACAATGTCAGGCATAATGAGACACTTCTACATAATTAAATCAATCCACAAATAATGGGAAGACGTTTTGGTTAAGATTCTCCACACGAAAGAAATGAAATGAGTTGTTGAAATGATTGCATCTTTTTAAAAACTCAGTGTCTGACATTTTACATTTCCACAATATTTTCCTTCCCTCCCAAAGGTTTCGAGCAGACAGTGAAATGTGCTCATGAGCGATCCGTCCATCTCTTCATCGACTCTCTGCTGAACAAAGATAAGCAGAGCATGGCCTACAGGTGTGGGGACAGCGATGCTTTCGACAGAGGTTTGTGTCTGGACTGTCGGAGGAATCGCTGCAACACACTGGGCTACTACATCAAGAAGGTTCCAATGGGCAGAAGCAAGAGGCTCTTCCTGAAAACACGCCCTCGGATGCCTTACAAACGTAAGTAGTAATTGTTCTTCATTATTTCAGCCAACAGCTCCATGATGTATTGTTGCACACTTGGTCGTCATATAATCAGTCAATAGCATTTTTGTGCTCAGAAGTTCAATAACTCTAATTTGAATATACAGTGGAGATATCATCTGTGATAAATACACAGGTTTGTGACATATTTTAGGAAAATCAATGACAAATGTATCATTTCCATTGGTTTGATAATATTCTGTATCTCACTGCCATCAAATCCCCCAAAAAACAAAATCACTTTTTTTTCCCTCAGACATAGTATCCTTAGTCTGATACAGATGATTCTGTGTGTGCTCCAAATACAGAAACCATTCACGATGTACTCATTACTCAAAATGTCATGTAATACAAGTTGAAATTCTCCAACAAATGCAGAATCTAAGCCTAGATTCAGAAAAACGGGCCACTATCAGTTTTATACATTCAAATTCTCACATTACAACCACCTCATCCTCTGTGTCTGCTCTGCTATCTGAAGTCCATCATTACCAGTTCAGGATCCAATTCATCAACCAAATGGAGCAGATTGAGCCCTTTGTCACCATCTCCCTCACTGGAACAAAGGAAGAGAGTGGCAACCTTGGCATTTCCTTGTGAGTACTGTACCACCACCATCTATCATGCGAACATTACGTCACATGTATGTTCAGCGCAGGGAGTCTTTGACACATGCAATATGCAGCTGGGCTTTCAACTCTATAAAGCAAGAAAGTGACTTTAGGAGAACAGCTCACACACACATGGAAACAACTCCAGCCTCTGCATGAAAGAGAACCATAAATGTGGATGATGGAGTAAATAATTTACTCAAGACACCATTTCCTGACAAGTGTGCATCAAAGAGCCTCGAGCATACCAGTGTGAGCAGAGGAAATCTCTTGTACTATCGCACTTCTCGTAAATCTTCGTAAATCAAGAAATGTAGCTTCCTGTTGCACAATGTTCCTTGCTGTATAATTGCATTCTTTTGTTTTTCCGATTTCTTTTCTCCCCACTAGCACTGAAAAGATATCAGGTAATAAGACCTACACCTTCCTGATCACCCAGGACAGAGATTTGGGCGATCTAATGATGCTCAAATTGCACTGGGAGGACCCAGCCTTGTGGAAGAATGTGTGGAACCAGGTTCAGACCATCATCCCGTGGGGCAGCCGCTGGAGAAAACCACGGCTGACTGTAGGAAAGATCAGTGTCAAAGCAGGCGAGACGCAGGCGAGGTACAACACATAAGCTCTGCAGCATTAAGATGTAAACAACATTTTAAAACTGTTTGTCGTTGAATCCAAGAAAACAGACCAGTGTGAGTTCATCTCAAAGTCAAGCACTCCACATACCACTTAAGTTTTCTACAACATACCACACAGATGTCTGATTTTTGGTCTGTCTGGGTTGAAGTGCAAGGTTGTCTCCAATACAAACACCCAACACAGGCATTATCTTTAAATATTAACCATTTGTAACTCTTACAAATGATGTACTATTCAGAAAATTGTTGATCGGCTCCTACAGCTGCACCACTTTCAGAACTCTAATGCCACCTAGTGGATTGTTTCCCAAACACATAAACTGCTCCCTATCTGTTCACACTAATTACGTGCAACTGCACCATATCAACAATATTGTTCCTGTTTCCTAGGACATATTTTTGTGCAATGATGGATGATGGACAAGAAGTCGAGGTGTCCCAAGATAAAGTGTATGTGCGCTGTGATGAAGACAAACCAAGACAACGTAGAAGAAAGCACAACTAGTGGACCTGTGGGGCTTCTGTAATCTGTTCTACACACCGAAGATGTCTGATTAATTCCTCAAGTTGAGGTATTGCAGGTTTAGGAAATTTTCCGTGTCTGAAAGATGTGGCACGAAATAAATGGTAACATTTTATTAACAAAATTGAAAACTGAAGCTGAAAAACAACTAGCAACTTTGTTCAAATGTGATTAAAAATAAACCCAAAACAAAACAAAGTATTGCTTGTGATCTCCAGCCCAGGATTACATTTCTAGCTATATGCAGGTGTTTGAGGTATAAACAGTCAAAGTCAATTCAGATATTAACCAGACAGTAAATACAGCTTCAGAAGTTCAACAACTTTTTGATGGCATTAATTCCAAAGACTGTAAATGTTTTTTTTTTTTTTTTTTTTTTTTAAGAGTGTACTGTGTAAAACAAAACCCACATTCGTCTTGTCAATAAACTCATGTATTCTCTTGTTAGTAAAATTCAAACCAGAACAATAAAATGACTATTATTTACTATTCGGTTGTGGTCTGTTTTTTTTCCCTAATGATGTGTTGAAAACTTGCTGTAGCATAAAAACTCATGTAGAGCAAAATGTAATGATGTTAAATTTGAAAAAGAAAAAGGTTCGGCCAGATGGCCACCCCCCCTGAGCCTGGTTCTGCCCGAGGTTTCTGCCTCTTAAAGGAAGTTTTTCCTTGCCACTGTCGCCAAGTGCTTGCTCATCGGGGGATCTGTTGGGTCTCTTTAAATAATTTTATGAAGAGTTTGGTCTAGACCTGCTCTATATGTAAAGTGCCTTGATGTAACTTTGTTATGATTTGGCACTATACAAATAAATTTGATTTAATTTGATTTGATTCAGTCAGAAAATTGACTTTGGTAAACAGATATCTGAGTGAGACCCTGAAATAGTAGATAGAGATGATAAAACTGAGAAGCTGAACAATAAACTTGTGTCAGATCGTTCTGCAGCTGCACAAGTTAGACTCATGACTGCTGTGAAAAATTTAGCTCTAAAGAAAAATGACTAACATAAATCTGATTGTAAACTTGGCTAAAAGATTAACCCAAATACGCATGACACTACCTTTTTCTATTGTCAACAAACAGGGGAAATTAATTTAAATCAATTCTTATTTATTAATATTTTCAAGTAGTTTGAAAGAAATTATAGTTCTGCACAATAGCTTTGCAAATTTAGCAAAACTTCCAAATTAAGCCGAGAGGAAAATCAACCCAAAAAGTAAATAGAAATTTCACAGAAGAGACATTAAAATCAGACAGCAGTAATGAATCTATGTCCATTTGAATTCTCAGTTCATTTCACTGATACATCTGTTTGTATGTTCTCAACAAGAAACATGAAAGATAAATTTCTCAGAGTATTAATGCTAAATGCTTACACATCATAGTATTACAATAAAAAGATAACAATGATTCATCAAAGCTTCTCTTCTACACACAATTTCATACACACATACACACAAAAGCTTTCAAATTTGCAAAAGATATTAAAGGGGAAGAGAAAGCACTATACTACTAGCACCAAAAATAAAGACAATCAGCAAAAAAAGCAACAGAGGATTGTTCAGAAGCGTTGTGGTGGCACAGAAATGAATGAAAACCCCAAAGACTATAAAAGATAAAACCATGAAAGTCTTTCACTGTAAGGAGGGGACATTCTTTGCTGTTGAATGCTGTGACGGTCTGCATAGAATCTATCTGATGGACATTCTGACACTCTGCGCTGCTTCAGCTACAGCTCCATACAACTCTGCTGCAAGGGCAAGAACAAAAACAAGCCTTCATCATCTCCCTCCCAAGACCCCCCCCCCCTGGCGGAACACCTTTAAAAAACTATACATAAAATTCTATATTTTTAAATAACTTCTGCACTCATTCATCTCTCAGTGAGGTTGAAATGTAAAAGTTTTTCTTACTGCTAAAGCAGGCCTGCCAGTGTTTTGCTAACTTAGAAAGTAAATGACAATCCCACAAATATGGAAACAAATAGTGGAATATAATAAGCATTTGTGTTTTTTTACATGTATTTCTTCAGTATACAGTGTGTTGTCCATTATGTCTTATATTCCTTTGATTATCATACACTATCAAGCCCTAAATCAACCTTATGTGCACACTAACAACACTGCCAACCCCATGTACTATGCTCCTATGATCACTAACACTAGTGCAATTTCAGTCACACAGTTCTGAATAGGCACATTTTTAATGTAATAACATAAATCAACAAAGCTAACAACGTTCCTTGGGAAAAATCCCCATCGGTAAGAAAGGACAGAGCAGAGCAGAGCAGCAGCGGATGACTATCATATAATGATTTTTCGCTCTGGTCAGTGCCTGTTATCAGCAGCAACAATAAAATTAGAAGTCCCCTCCCACCCCCAAAAATTGCAACCTCCAAATATAAAAATAATCTGAACTGTAAGTAAAAGCAATAAAAGCAAAATGTTCAATCATACTGAAACCAGAAATATTCATTCATACGGCTGTAGAGGCCAACAGGATCTAACTGCTTTTCAGTGGTTTTAACACATTTTGTCATTCCCAAGTGCAAGTGTGTGAAATTCAAAAGTTTGAGACAATCAGGTTGATGAAAAGCTATTTTCTCACCCTTTATTTCAGCCACACACCATAATGTAAACACAGCTGTAAAAACAACAGGACAGAAACTCAATCCTCCCATCTAATAATAGATTATAATATAATCTGATTAAGATCACTTATCTACATTCTCTCCATAAAACGGCCCTCAACATTCCACGGCAGCTAACATGAACCCCTCTGCACAGGCGTCGGCCTGGAAGGGTTTTACCCTGAATACACATGCAGCACACTCTGCACACCCAACACACCTGTTTGCTGTTGTTTTATTAATCCTGAGAAAGTGAACAGTAAATAATCTTCATCATAAAGAAAATCTATGAAACAGAAAAAAAATGTATGTAAATGTAACTTCAGTACAATTGTACACAGAAAGCACATGTATGCTTTGGAAATAATAAAAAGGCTCAGGTTTCATGGTGTTGTGAATTAAAACCATCTTATTAAAATGACAAAAAGAGTTTCCCCAAGAGCATGTCCGTTGCTTTTAATCGGCAGCTAAACCCCAGTTGACTTGCAGTCCTGCTATTGTACTGAAGATGGCAACACTGCAGAAAGGAGGAAGAACAGAAAATAAAAAGTTTGCACAGATGAAGGACAGAGGAAGGCAACTGTAAGACAAAGCTGCTTCTCTTTCCGACAATTCAAAGAAAAAGAAAATACGATAAAGACCATATAACAGATCTGTGAATGTCTCCTCCTGTCTTTCCTTGGAAAAATTATTTATTTCCTATAAAAGCTGTGTGAACCACTGCTAGTCTGGTTCTCAGAGCAGAGTCACTGTGTGAGTTTGTTAGGCCCCGAACAGCCTCCAGGCTTTGTCCAGTAAATTTGTTTCAGTTGCAAGTTCTTTGTGTTTTTTAATATGTGGTAAAGGTAACTCTTTGGAGTCAAGTGCTCCCATTGTAGGCACTAGAAAGAACCAAGGCAAAGAGCAGCCTAGCGTCTCAGCGTCTCATCTGTCCCATTTGATAGTTTTCTCTGTATTGACGCTGCTGGCGCTGGCCCTGGGGTTGTGAGTTTGGACCCCGCTGTCTTCTACGCTTCAGTGTACCTACAAGACATCAACAGACATCTCAATCGAGTCGAACAAGGACAACAAATGCTAAAATCTATTTATCCATCGATATGTTACCATGAACTAATACGATGTAATGTACCTGGCAGTGGCTTTGGCGGTGGCAGTTTTGGATTGCTGCTGGGAGTGTGGACGCTGCAGATCTTAATGAAGCCCGCCATTAGCATAACAAGAGCAATGCCCATCAACAGCACTGCCCACCAGTGATCCTGAGTAACACAGGATACATTAATGTCGAAATATAAAAAGTAGCACTGTAGAAACAGCTTACATATGTATTTGTATCATTTAAAGCCATTTAATTAGCACTGGCTCCAATAGAGAAAGTTACTTTCTTTCTTTTTTGGTATTTTTTATATATTTTCTGATTTGGGGCACTCACCACTATCCACTCTGCAATATTCTCATAGAGCTCTGCATTGAAGATGGCTTTCTTCAGCCTTGCTAGAGGCCCATCTGCGTCCACCAGACGACATCTCATGAATACATCACAGTAACCCTTAAAATCATTGCAGGGTGAGCCGGGCTGCAGTGTTGTGACTGTACGGTTGAAGTATTTGGCCCATCTGTCTGATTTTGTGCTGCTGCAGGTGCTAGGCGTCACTAAAGGGAGGATGAAAAAACCTTTGAGATACTGATAATTAACTCAGCCCTTTAGCGCAACTAAAAATAAAAATCAAAATTTTTCTTCATTCATTCATCTTCCACCGCTCATCCGTTTCTGGTTCGTGGGGGGTGCTGGAGCCAATCCCACCTCACCAATCCATCACAGGGCCAACACACAGAGACAGACAAACAACCACTCACGCTCACACTCAGACCTACGGACAATTTAGAGTCATCAGTTAACCCAAACATGATGTCTTTGGACGGTGGGAGGAAACCAGAGTACCTGGAGGAAACCCACGCAGGCACAGGGAGAACATGCAAACAGAAAGGCCCCAGGCTGGCAACCAAATCCACAACCTTCTTATTGTGCAACAGTGCTAACCACTATGCCGCTGTGCTGCCCACAAATCTTCTCATATGTCACATAATTTTAAGTGAATATTACTATTGTGATTGGGTTTTTTATTCATGAACAGTTTTGAAGTCTGTCACTCACTTTTCTCCATGCAACACACATGGCACAGCTCAGCTGCCTCATCCTTGCCATCATGGCTGACACAAGTGCAAACCTCCAGACTGTACTTTGCACAAATGGAGCCAGAGCACACCTGGTTTAAAAAAAAAAGCAGGTAGCAGGAAATAACTTTTCAACCCCTTTGGATTTAAATAGAATTAACAAACTGCAAATAATGGTACCAATTAGAAAACATGGTACTAAAAATAGCATACCCCATTGATGCAGACTTGTGTTTCTGAATTGCAAGAGGTGTTGTTAGCCTTTGGTTCTGAGGTAGGACACAGAGCTGTGGCTCCATTGCATTTACCCTCGTGGGCACAATCTGACTCTTTTCTGCACTTCTCATCTGCGCCCTTGAAAGTACATTCTGTTGTGCAACATGGGCCTTGGCTGGGACTGGGAGAAAAGATTTATGATTCACAATCAGAAAAATAAATGAAACATGTTTGTGCTTGATAATTATCTTATAATTAGAGGACTATACAAAGAAATGCTAATCACATCTGACCTGCAGACTTTTCCAGGTCTGAGCTGGCACTTTTTGCCCTCCTCTTCATTGGCACTGTAGCAGCATTGATCATTACACTGATCACTGTAGCCACAGTCACACTGCTCTCCAGCTTCCACTAATCCATTACCACAGATAGGCTGGCCAGACTCTGTAGACAAAGACAGAACGGCGTGAGAACAGAATCTGTCTTAAACACAGCACATATGGAGAGGTATGTTTCTAAGAGAGAAATTTACCGACGAAACAGTTTTCTCTCTTGTTTATCAAGACAGCGCTAATATTGCGAATGCTACAGATAGAGAATTTGTTATTGTTGAGCTTGTCCCCAGATGTGGCTCTGGCATACATGATGAAGTTGCCCTGTTCCTTCTTGTCTTGTGACTTAGACTCTCCAGGAGTACATTCGACCCCGGAATCATGCTGTAAAAAGTAGGAAAAGTAGGAAAGTTAAGAAAATACGGTATAGAGACATGCATGTAATATGTTGCAGAACTTGGCAGGTAGGGTAGTGGAAAAGGCCTGTGGATAATAATACTTACAGGAGAGCCAAAGTTGTGTCCCACCTCATGAGCAAAAGTGATGTGTGATACCTTGGGAGGGACATGGGCGGCATAGTTCTGCACAGTGATGATACCAGTGTTCAGAGACTTCTTCTTACCATCAGAGTACAGTTTGTTTTTCTCACAGATGCCCCCGGAGCTTCCTGTGTCAGGAGAATTTAAAATATGAGTATGTAATACGTGTAATGTATTGTTTTCATTTTAATAGCTTAATACCTTGTCACAGATGTGTTGTTTTTGGGCAAAATGTTAAAATTTGAGAGACATGAGCTTTTCAATACAACCACTTGATGAAAAAATTCATCTACAGTACCTCTGCGTTTGTCACAAGCCTCTGTGGGGTCAGTATAACCATACAGCTTTAAATTGTATTGAATATACATGAGGACAAAGACCAAAATATGTTTCCCCATACATATATTCAGAAATCATATTGAAACTACTTTAACATCTTGCAGTGACTCACAATTTTAGTGGTTATCATTAGTGATTCTGAAGATGTGTGCTAAGTAAGCCAGTTTCATGCACTTCAGCTGATTATTGCAGCAGCACAAGACCATTAAAGCTCCCTTTCTACCCATATGCCAATCTTTTTCAAAATAAAGAGATTGACGCTAGTATTTTTATCTTTGTTCAATGACCATGTTTGTACTGTTTTACAAACTGTCTCTTTAAGTCTCTTTGTGTTATATTTAGACTCTAAATCTTCTGAAATCCAAAATTTCACTTGATTCTGATTTCAAACCTTTTCTAAGCAAGGTAATGACTTGCTATCTTTTACAAACCCCTAAACACCCTGATGAACACACGGAGAATGAATCAAGAAAATAAAGTTTGTCTTTATTTTTATTCTATTATATGTACTCTCAATTATTTAAACATGCGTGTGGTGTAAAGCCTATTAAGCTCCGCTGGGGTTAACTGAGTTAGAGTTCTATCTGTTCGTTATTTCAAGAAACATCAATAGCCTGATAATGGGAAGAGTTGATCTATCATGTTTTCAGCATATGCTCATTTAATTCAACACAATAGCACTGCCAAGGATGTGGAAATCTGGGATTTCACAGTTAGATAACACCGTTATATAGGGGGGAGCCATGCTTGCACGTTGCTGTAATGAATGCAGAAATGCCAAAAAATAACTTTAAAAAGGATGTGTAGATGAAAACTACCCCTACACTCCGGTGTTTATATGCTTCAATACTAATAAATTGTGTCATCCTACATACATGTTTTGTGAGGTCAAGTTGACTTGACAACAAAAATCCTTGTGATACAAAGTACCCAAACCAGTTTAACACAGAGAGTAAGGGAGTCAGGGCTGTGTTTGGATTATGTGTGTATTTTGTACCAACCTGAAGGAGCCCCAACCCAAGCCAAGCCAAGCACACCATCATCAAAGTCCCTGTCGGTGAAGACGTAGGCCAGGCAGTAATCGTCATGGTTTTGTTCAGAGTTCAGCTCTAAAAACTTCTCCACTCCAATGTTGGCAAAGCGAAACGGATTCGTTTTGTCCTTTTCATCCAAGGTCGTATTTATCTGAAATAAAGAGTTAAACATTTACAGGGTAAAGATGAGAGAGAAACACTACACACAGATGGAGTTTTAGATAGAGCTCAGAGAATCTAAAAGGTCATAAAGCCATAAAATGACAAAAATTTCCACTGTGCTGTTGACACACTTTTTCAATGTTCATGACTGACCAGACCAGCACAACATCCAGACAGTATTAGTAGCTCACCCTGATCCTTTTAACCATGAAGCTGATGTTTCTGATGCCCAAGAAGTCAGTACCCTGGTAAATAGAGTCGATAGCCTTTACATGGCTTGAGATCTGGGGATAGAATGATGAAGTAGTTAGGTGAATACAGATGTCTGGAAAAAAAATGGCATATCTTCGTAGCTAGCTTCTGCTATTTCCTATTTACTGAAGAGATAACGGGCTTTCTCATTCCCAGATGCTGATATTTCTGAAAAATCACCACTGACTTCAGATATAGCTGAGCATTTAAAGATGTACATTTAAAGGATAAAGAATTAAGCTAGCAGAAATGTGATAGTGCTGTTTAAAAGTATAAATTACAGTATGTGCAGCCAAAAGAGCCTCAAAATTTTAGTCGTGTTCTCATACAGTATGGTGACATACCTGGGCAATCACAGCTTCTCTTGTGCCATAGTATTTGAAGAATAGGTGGTCAGTTTGGATGAAGAGCTGGCAGGTGTTTTTCTCTTTCCCAGCTGCCCTCTTCCTCCTCAGAATGACAGGACCATGGGAGCTCTCCTCTTCCAACACACTTCTAGCCCACTGCACAATAAAACATCATACAAGAGGAAGATGAAGTGGTAAAGTAGTGAAGAAATTAAGAGAACATAAAACTGATGGTTAATACTATCCCTGGCTGCATACTCATGTTTACATGTTTACAATACAGAAAGTACTTTTCTCTCATGATGGTTGCCAATTACTTTGTAAGGCATTATAGTGTGGTTCAATAGTGTCTGGTGAATTTTGTCACTGTACCACCAAAAAAAAAAAAAAAAAAAAAAGCTTCTCTACTGTATTATACCTTACATAATATCAGGTGTTCAAACAATTGTTTTCATCAAAACAACTCCTGGAGAAAATGTAAACTGCTTTATTTTAAAAGGTTGGCCTGGCTTCAGCATTGCTAATAATATGATACCCTGAACTAGGAATTACCAGCTTTGGTTGCATTCCTCTACTAAACAGTCAGTTTGTGGGAATAATGGTCATAATACCTCCTTCCTGAGTTACAGAGGGAACAATAGTGCTTTTCAGACCTTTTGGGTCACAATTTTAACATGAACTTTTGAGTTAAGGCAAAAAATATGTTTTATGAGACCTTGATCATTGACCAACAAGACTAAGCCATTTAATCCTTGAATCCAAATGGATATATGTGCCATGTTTGTAAAAATTACAAGGTTTTTACTGAGATGCATGATGGTTGAATGGACAACCTGAAAACACAATGACTCTGTCCATATTTATAGATAGTGGCGAGGCATTAAATATGTCGGTGCCCTTACTAATAGTGCAAGGTAAAAATGGGCATGAGATGGGATCTTACGAGCCTTGTCCATCTATGTGTTTCATGATGAGCTGGAAGGAGGGGAAGAGGCTTTGTTGACACTTACTTTGGCTGGCTCTTCTTCTGCTGATGCCTGGTATTTCCTCATCCTCTCAAACACTGAGTGGTCAGCGCAGCCGGCCTCTGAGCCATACTTATGAGGATAATCTGGCAGATAGGGAGGAGATAAGGGAGTGTTTGTGAGGATATTACACTGCATTGTGAATCTCTTTAGGGTCATGTTTGGTGGGCTGTAGAAGGTAAAGTGCGAGAGTAACTACATGAGAAATTTGTAGCTAGAAAAGGAATAAGAGCTCTATCAGACTAGCAAATCAGAGTTCCCTTCCTTTTATTCTTAGTAATTTCTTAGTCTTTACAATCACATTAAGATTCATATCTATAGAGCACACATTCATATAGCAATCCAACATCTAATAACGTTTGACATAAAATTTTCCAACATCAGCAAAAAATAAATCAAAGGTATGCAGGAAAACACCAGTATTGAGAAATATGCCATATTTATTTTTGTCTTATTTGGTGAATATAAAAATATTAGATTAAAGTTTCTGTCCTTTAAAAGAAACTTTTTCCATAATGTTGTCATGTGCTTATCATAGAGTATGGTCTGGACCTGCTCTATTTGACAGGTACATTGAGATAACTTCTGTTCTGATGTGGTGATACATAAATAAACAGCCTTGGCCTGAGAAAAAACAGCTCTACAACACTTTTTATACCAGCCAAGCAGGTCCTGCAACTGCAATTTGTCAAGTTAAGTTTGCAAAATTCTCACCTCCTGGTTAAAGTAATTTTACAGGCTATTTCATATTTTAAGTCAAATGAAGGTCAGCATCCAGTGGCCAACAGAACAATAATGAACAATGCAGACAATGTGCTCATGTTTTAAAATATTTTAAAGTGCTGATGTAAAATGGGGTTTAAAAAAAATGTCATGAAGCCTGGAAATCAATGTGTCCTTATACTGCTGGTACAGATCAATGGATGACTGTGAGCCACTTGTATTTGCAAAACTAGTGATCCCATTAACAGTAGTGCAGGCGACAGCCTGAATCACTAAAACCCCTGGTGGTCATTCATTAAATAGAACAGCCCAGTGTTGGTAACAGACACTGAAACAACACATTCAACTCTCACAATGTGATTTCAATCTTTACAGAGAAAGTCAGCTTTGTTCCTACAGTGAATGCAATCTCATTCAATTGCTGATCAAAAGACTCTTGCGTTCTTGCATTTGTGTTTTCCAATTTCCATTCCTTCATCTCTTTCACTTATATCGACATCAAAAACAACAATGTGACTTGGCTTGCCATAAAATGCAACAAAAAAGAAAAAAAAAAAAAAAGATAAGTTTTATTCCAACATTATGTGGCAGTAGAGCTCACACAATCCACAGTCCACATCCTAACTCTCCAAAGAGATTTTTCATTTCTCACAGTTAATATCAGTAAACACAGATTTAGGGTGGGGTAAATATCAGATTCATTGTCAGCCAAATGCAGTTCACTGAACTGGAATCACAAGTGTCAAGTTACAGGATGGAGCTTTGACAAATGCTGAGTTTGCTTTATTTAGTCCAAAACCACACATTGTGTGTATAAAATCTACTGATATCTCTAGAAAATTTCAGAGTTGTCTTTTGTTGCAGTTATGATTGAGAGGTTTACAGTCTTATCACTGAGAACTTATTTGCTGGTTGTAATCTGACCTTTAGCAGTAGCTATGAGTCATCTCCATGCTGTGTGGAGTTCCAATCCTGCCTTCAGTATAAATGATGTCTACAATAGTGTCTATTGCCCAGGACTTAGCCAGCAGTCTGTCAAATGCAACCTTTTCTCCAAACTTGTCAAGCTGGTCTACTAACTAACAGCAGCTTACTGCACAAATTGTACTATACCAACACATCAGTTTTTTTCTTCATAAAGGCAAACACAAAGTTTCAGTTTTCAACATGCAATCAAATTTCAAATAAATATTTCATTAACTTGATTAATTTTTAGTCAACACATTTGTTTTAGAGCACCTTTTAAAAGTTGCCCTCCAAAACAATTTGTATTACTACCAGTTTTTTCACAAAACAGATGTGCAGAGTTTTACCTTGGCATTGTCACTGAGGGTATCAATAAATACTATTACAACAAGAAGGTGTAAACCTGCTCTATTTGGAAAGTGCCTGCACACAACTGTTGTGAATTGGCACAATTACATAGTTTTAGACTGACTGTAGTGCTTATCATTTGCTTTTGCTTAAACTTCACTTACCAATGTCATCTTCATGATAGATGACAGAGTGGAAGGGCACACTCTTGTTCTGTAGGTACCTCTCTGAGGGCTCAACATAGTATGTTCCTTGGTGGGTTTTAATGAGGCCCTCAAAGCGGCCATTGACCACAGAGCCATGAGCGAGAGTGTCCTTTTCCCCTGAAACACAGAAAAGGATGGGTGAACCCAGATAAACAAGATACAGTTAAACATTTTCAACTTAAGATCAAAGCAATAGTATTCTATTACTGAATATAGAATGAAACTAAATATGAATCATTTAACTAACCCCCCCCCCCAAAAAAAAACAAACAAACAAACATTGCATCCAAATTGTTATATCACAATTGCAAAGGACAGATCTACTTGCTGAATCTGAATATAACTTAAGGTTACTTACACACAAACTTCTTTTGCAGCAAAAATAAAAATAAGTAGCATGCCAAAATTTTGGAAAATTGATGGTTCAAAACATACATTTCCACAGTTATATTTTTTTAGTTCTGAGATCTCTGAGCAGAAATTCAGAAATGTTTATATGAGGGTACCACCTCCAATAAGTAAAATATCAATATCACACATACTGATGACAGGAAAAACGATGTAATTATTTCTTTTGCTCCTTTGAACTTGAAAGGACACAAGCAGAAGAATATATGTAGGAAGTAATAGAATAGAGCACAGACAACTACAGTTACGTTCTGCACGTCATGGGTTACGATGTAAAAATTTTTTTTTGACAAAAACAACACTCTCTCTCACACGCACGCACACACACACACACACACACACACACACACACACACACACACACGCAGACATAGGATGGCGCTGATGTACAAATGACAAAATGATAAGTGATAATGTAGCCTTTCAATCTAATTATGAAAACCATAATTGGATTAGAGACATTTCTAGCTGAGAAATGGTGCGTCTTCGCAGGATGTGGTTATGCAACTTACCAAACACCTCTCCACTATAAATATGTGATGTATCAATAGGTGTCTCCTCTCCTGATACCTCAATGATGAGATCTGGAGAAAAGAGAGTTGTATCCCTCTTCATCCGCAAGTTAAAATGTCTAAAAAAAGAAGAATATGAGAAAATGTCTGGTTAAGAGAGAAACAATATCAGTTTGACACTCACATCCTTAACACTGGGCACTGTTAATGCCATACTCCCATAGGGGAGTTATACTATAAAGGACTAGGCAGCTAAGGCAACTCCGAGATTGACCATGATGCTGTGCTGGTTGCTGCTGAGTGTTGCTGTGCTGTGTGTCTTGAGGGAAAACACATGAACATTTTTGCACAGCCAAAGAACATTTTTTGCAAGCCTCTTGTTCACATAGCCATGGTAGCAGAAAAAAAGGCATAAATCACATGAGGCACAAATGAGCCTCTGTCTTCCCAGCAACCCGAGGCGATACAGTCAGTAAAGTCAGGGGAACACTTCCCCACCAGAAATCTCTTTCATAATCTCATAATTTGGGCCTCAGGTATGATGACTCAAAGGACATTAGTAACCCTATGGCCTCTGAACACTTTGTGGATGGTGACATTACTTCCTGTTATTTTTAATACCTGTCAACTACTCCTAAAGCAATATTATATACCAAAAAAAAAACCAAAACCAAAATTTAATTGACATTTAACGAGTGTAGTGCTCCCGATTTCTTATGGGTCAAGCTCCAAAAACACTACATCATCCATTTCCCGTAACACAAATAATAGCATCACTAAATTTCCCTGATAAGGTCCGTGTTTTTTTTTTCCTCAATACTTCAGTCTATAGGGCTTTTAATCTCAAAGCCCAAAATGGTGACATCAGGATTCTTTTCTCAAATGTTGGATAAAACCTATCACACCCACAGAGGAAAGAGGAGGAGTGCTTTCAAAGTGCCAAGTGGTACACTTGCCTAAAATCTGCAAAATGCCCATTCAGTGTCTTTGTAAAACATCTCTGTAATAACCTATAAAACCTATATAAAAGGTAGAATTATAACACTGTAGAAATGACTTTGTAAAAACATCAGTACATTAAAACATGAAAAAGTACAGTGCAGCATGTGTTTGGAAAAATATTTGGAAGGAGGAGATAGTAAATTATATTGTATGGGTCAAACACAGACCAGGATTTCCTTCTACAGGATGACTCTTTCACCTGCACCAGCATTCAGCTTTGCCTTTATCATTACAGCTTTCATTTTACTCACATTAATACATGTACCAACACCCATACACACATTTTAATGTTATCGTAAAGTTAATTTCAACTTATTTGTTCCCTTTTACCAGAAACTAAGGCAGTTATTCAGAGTATGAAGTTAACAGGTTCAGGGTGATTTTTCTTCAAGTGGCCCCATTTATCTGTAATATCAATGTTCTGCAGAGCATTTTAACAGTTTTTTTTTCCCACAAAATAATTTTAAACAGTTAAGGGTCTCTAAGTGGGAGACACTCAGTAAAACACAGTTATGGTGCAACTTCTCCATGTTCCACTTGTTTGCTTGCTTACTTGTCTGTAATATTTCCAAATAACTGGGAAGGGATGCCAAGGAATCAATGAACATTTAAACATCCTTCCAAATGGTCAAAGGTTTTCCCAAGTGAAAATAAAAACAAGAAAAAGAAAAACTGTATTTTATGTTCTAGCCAAAATAATTTGCTAAAAAACTCGGAGAAACATAACAACAGGCAAGAGAAGAGCAGGCAGAGGATCAAGTCTGTACTACACATCTCAGAGAAGCAGCTGACTGCTAAATTATTCAGACATCTCAAATGTTGAACATACTAATTCAAGCATCATATGCTTTGCTCAGTAAGCAGGCCAGCTCAAAGAAATAGTGTACTCAAGCAATGTCTGTGGAGATGCTATGTCTACAAAGCTGGCGATATCAAAGATGTATGCATAAAAATTTCACAGTTTGTAGTTTGGTTGAATAATTACATTTCCTGTATTGAAAGCCATATAACAACCTCATTACTTGCAGATTCTGGGAAGCCCCAAACATGCATGCACACACACACACACACACACACAAAAGTCACATAGGCTGCTATTGCATGTTTGGTGTTTTTGTGGAGAAAACAGAGATTGTGAACAAGCACACCTAATGTGGCGCATAATGTAAACAGATTTTCTCAGAGGATGACACATTTGCTTCTGAAAAACACCAGGCCCTTATTTTCAGAAAGAGGAAATATATGTCTTTTAAATAAGTCTCATTCTTGGAGAGCTAGACACTAAACTGAATGCCACTTCCAGCAGCATTGTATTCACTAATGCTTGACTATTTCTCAGCACTTCTTTCTGTAAGGAAGCCCTCCACAGAGACAACTGTCTGCCCTGCTTTGTTCCGTTACTTGATCCAGCTACAAATACGTGAGTGGGCACAGACGCAAGCTTTTCTCTTGTTACACAAACCTCTATAATGGACCACAGTCTTGCTCTCACAGAGGAGATAGGGTGTTTGGACACACAAGTACTAATAAATTCACTCTAGATATAAAAAAATATAACACTGACTTTATATGATCACTGGCTTGATTCTGTTCATTTTACAATAATTTAATTAAAATTATGGAAAAAACAAAAGCAGTTTGAGGTCAATAACAGAAGAGATGAAAGCCTTGAGACAGCTCAGATCAACATAAATCTTTTCTGACACATAACAAAATAAAATTTAATATTTTAAGCAGGACACACGTAATTGTTTTAGGACTTTTGTTAGCACATACAAGAGAAAATTATATTGCGTCCATTTCTGTGATGTGGAAAACTGCACCGTTTACAACTCAGTGTTCATAATGTGAAACTTAATTTCATGTCCAACAACATAAATTTACATGAATGAAATTCTAATATGTAATTTTACATAACAGCCAGATCAATTATTATATCAATATGTAACTAGTAGTTGTTTCTTGACACTACCTCAAAGTGTCATAGCATACTTAGATCTCTCACTGTGTACTTGCAGTATATACTTTGATTATATTATTAATTTTTACTCTCCAACTCATGAGCAGGTCATCGTGAGAGTTTGCTTACAGCAGGCATACTGCTGGTCCATCTCCGATTAACTTCTTCAGACACTGAGAATGATCATGCTGTATGAACCTGCGATTACTACACAATTACAAGCAGGGCCTGCTGTTGCTCAGAGCCATCAATGACAGGAAAAGGCAAGAAAGCACAGGAAAAGGATCTGTTTAACAGATAACTCACAACAGAAAACCTTGGTGAGGACAAAAACAAGGGTAGCTGCCTGAAAAAACAGTATTTCTGAGGTAAATTATTATTATAATCTTAAACATGGTATAATTGAAATGAGGTAATGGTAAAGCAGATAGAAATAAAGTTGAGACAGAGAAGTGCAAATAGAAAGAAATTTCCCATTAGCATCAAAATTGAACTGGGATCATGAGAGGATATTCAAATATATTTTCTATTTATGTTTGTGTGTGCATATTTGGACATATCTATGTGGTAAACAAAGACAAGACATTTGTGTTCAAAACTGAAGGCGACAGAAAAAAAAGCTTCTGTTGGTGGCAAGTTATACCAAACCACTAATGTGTTAGTGTTCTTTCAAAATTACAACCTGTTACTTTAAATGTCCTTGCCCTTATCATGAACTCATACAACTCTTAAACAGCAAGTTAAAAATTGGTAGTTGCTTTTTACAAAGTGACAAGAATTCAGCTGATATAAATCTGAAAATATTTTAGTAGTGATATTGCTTGTAATCCTCTGTCTCCAAAATACTGAAGGAACCACTGTGCTCAGACAAGACGGCCTTGAGAAGAAAATGAAAACACAGACAGGAACACTGCTGTCAGAGATAAAAAGAGAAAACACTGGAAAAGGGGACATTTGATTCCAGCTTGCAATACTATTGTTGGTCTTGCTGGTGCTCTCAGATAAACCATGCATATTTTGTAACAGGTGTAAAACCCACACAAGACTAAATCTGTATCTGCATCTAGGATGTTCCCTCACATATATAGCTTTCAAACATTTTTTTAACACATAGAAAAGAGCGAGTACACCAAGGGGGATTTTTGTGCTATTCCAGTTTAATGCCATTTCTCTGTAGCATATGATAGCATGTCTTTCCTGTCTTTCATCTTCGTTTAATTTTTTTTTTTTTTATAACAAGGTGTTTCAATAAGAAAACATTGCAACTGAGCCATAAACAATGAAATGACATTCAGTGGCACTGATGGAACTAAATGAAAATGTATTCAAATGCACTAGCAGATAATTATTAACGTGAGGAACATATAAATATATATAATCTTGTGGTGATGACTTGGCCCCTAAACAGTGATATGCCCAGTGCAGCACAGGTCAAAGTTATTAGGGGGGAAAAAAAATGAAAGGGGAAAAAAAAAATCATCAAAAGAGATGATATTACATGAATGTGTGTGTTTGTATGGATACTAACCTTCCATGTGCATGGAAGTCCAGGTGCACAGTCCTGTCTTTAGGAGAAAGGGCCCTCTTGGCCCTCTGGTGACTCTTGTGCAGGGCTTCTGTGTCATATGACAGACCTTCATAATGGCGAATGTATTTGTTCAAGGGTTTCTCAAACTGACCTGAAAGAGAGTTAGATGGCTTGTCGATAGTTGTCAACAAAAACTGGTGAAGGAAATGTGCACATTGTATTGATATGTTAATGATTCTAGTTCCAATCAATATCCATCTTATCTCTCGAATGTGACTTCTACAACAGGGAAATATTGCAATGTGCTATCCCCCACAAAGAATTCATAAAAAAAAAAGGTTGGTTTTTTTGGGTTGGTGACAGTGGGTCACCAATCTAATGCACTTCTTTTCACCACAAGCTTTCATCAGAACATGGCAAGGTCTGTTTTTTAAGGAAAATTCTGGAGAAGAATTGCACCTGTAGACCTAAGGGAATATTGACTTATTGCAACATTTTAGTGACACATGGTAGGAAAAGTGTTGTTCATTGCATTAATTATGGCATGCTGTATTCAAGTGAATTCAATTATATTTATGATGTGAGCCAGCATTTACCAAATGAGTGATGTCTCTCCCTAACAGCACCCAGCTAAAGCACTCGCTGTCACTCACTAGATATGCCTAATAGGCTTATTCGGCTTACTGATGTGACCCCACAGAGGTAATCCTGCTGACTTTTATACTGACCATTTTCTTTGTTCTTTTCACAAAGACAAAGAAAGCGGTCTGTTTAAAGCACAAGTGAGGAGCATGTGATGCACATCAGGTGACAGAGATTCTGTTTCAGTAGTACTGTATGTCATTGTGCAAGCTCAGTGACTGAGTATGCTGCAGGCTGTTCAAATGCGAATCTGAATTCCAGGGCAACACAGAAATCTACTAACTAAATATCGGCCTCAAATTGTGAGTTATAAAAGGAAAAACTGCTTTGAGCCAAATAGCCTTTTGACATAGATTGATTAGCAAAATATACAATTTAGTAGGAGACACCCACAGGCCAAAAAGATTACACAGGTGACACCTCCATCCTTGTATTCAAGTGCTTGTGTTTACTTTACTGTAGGGCATCCATGTGGTGGGAGTCACAACTCTTCAAATAAGGAGAGGCTGTACCAAGCTAGTAGCAACATGTCCATGAATGCAAAGAAAAAATGTTCTAACAATTAGCTTCTTTAGCTCTGCTTTGTCAGTCATAATAATGGTAGAAAACTAGTCAGAACACACAAGTGTGAAAAACAACAAAAGGGGTTTAAGGTTGAGCGAACATGTCAGTGGCATTTGGCACAAATCTTAACTGTAAAAATAGGTCATTAGTATAATAACTTGGCAAAGTCTAACATTTCTGTGATGTTTTAGCCTTGCTGCTCACATTAATAAAATGGAAAAATGTACAAATACATCATATCAATGAGTGTATCTATTATGGTTACATTTATTCTTCTCTAATAGATAGCTTTTATTCGCACACTATCAGCCTGATTATTTTTTCAGCTACCAGAGTTACCAATTTGTTAAAGCTTGTAACAGTCGCGTCCTGGTGGCAGATACTTGAATAAGTGTTCACGGCAAATTCATGAAATGACATTAAATAACTACAGTCACACCTCTCTCACAGGTACAAAATTCACACATAAAGACATGTAGTGAGCCAACAGTTGTGTCTGAAATAAAAAAAAAACCCCACTTTGTGCCAATAGTTACAACAAATACAACAAAGGAACCTGCCAACTCCTTAGTTGATAGATGCATACTTTATCAAGAGAAATGCAAGTTAAGTGGGTTATGATTTAAATAGAATAGGTAAATCTGGGGCATCCTAGTGAGAGAACTGCAATGTCCCAAGTTTAACTCTGAGGGCCTTGGTCATTCCAAAGATCTCCACTGCACACACTCAGATTGAGGCAAAGGGTCACCCTTGATTTTCTCTATCTGCATCCCAGACAACATTTTTCAAACTGTATCAACAATGGGCTCAGTTGGTGCTTCAATATTCCCACAGACTTCACAGAATTCACTTTGAACAATTGTTCCTGCAGCTCCTAAACTTCAAATACACTGAATCATTACATGAAAGCAATGTATCAATTTCACTTTGTCTTTGCCTGTATTAATTCACCAAGAAATATTGTCTGAAATCTCTGAGCAGACAGCAAAGCAGAAAAAAATAAAATAAAATTGGCAGTGAATTTCAATGTAAAGGAAATGTCATCGTGATTTCAGTGCAATCTGTTTCAGCCCCAAAAGCCCCAATGAACTGTGAAGTGCAATTCTTAACAGGGAGGAAATCACTGACAGGAACAGAGGAGGTGGTAATAGCAAGAATCACAACTGATCTGAGCCTTGAGGTGTATTGACATGCTGGGTACAACACATCAGAAACCCCAGAGCTCACTGAAACTAAAATGTCTCTCTTAAACACTATGTAACATGCTGTTTGATAAATAACAATGAGGGGGTAGATTGTAACCAGGAAGAAACTAATCTGAATTAAACTGTCCATAACAAAACTCCATGCTTCATTTCTCTAAAATCTTCTTTCCAATTAACCATCCATTGTGAACAGACTAAGTAACAGCAGCTGTGACAGAGGAGAGATAACCTTGTTTACCAGAGATACTGGCTTCCTCTGACATATTTGACCAGTATAATAAACCACAGATACCATTTACCAACCTGCCTGTTATATTGATCATACATTTTAAAGCAGTGTGTCTTAATGGAAACAGGCATC
Organism: Remorina albescens; assembly: GCA_034769265.1. Classification (NCBI taxonomy): domain Eukaryota; kingdom Metazoa; phylum Chordata; class Actinopteri; order Carangiformes; family Echeneidae; genus Remorina; species Remorina albescens. Next base: position 4,892,631 of record CM068479.1, read on the forward strand.
TTACACATGTCGAATACCATAAAGAGTTAAGGTTAAAATAGAGAAAATTGAATACTTTTTCAAAGTTAGTGATTCAGCTGGCACAACTTCAACAGAACAAGCTCAGATTGCTGACGGAACACAGAATGAAACTGACTGTTCTTTACCTCTGCTTAGCTTTGTGTATGAACAGCCAAAAGCAGTCTCATGGAACATATCTGAAACAAGCCAGAAATGTAACCTACTGTAAAAGCTCTAGTTGGTTTCCTGTTCAGATTTTCCTGACAGTCTCATCTTTTAAGTATTGATGGGTTTTGAATATGAACAACAAACTGGTTCCCAAGGTAGATGAGAGAATATTCACATTCACATTCAATTGCTTTCTTATGATGAATGTTTTTACTCTAACTTCTGAATATAGATCCCTCAGGAATAAGCATTATTTTTATTATCTGGGTAGACAGACGTTACCTGCAGCCTAAATGAGTCTATTTTTGTTTAAATAATAAATGGAACTGCGGGTTTGGCGCGACTTGTATGGTTAATGTTGACTTACTGTGGAAACTCCGATAAACTTATCAGAACTTCGACAACTAAGGCAGCAAATACAAAGTGTTAGTCGACCCAGGGAAGAATGAAAACACCGTTTCTGGTGTTGTGTGAATCCTGTCGTGCACAATAGCAGTGACTGATAGAAACTTTAGGTGTGGGTGTGCTAGGTCCGGATATGAATTTTAAAAATGAATTTAGCTGACAGGTTCGCTGTAGGTGGATGGCAAAGACAGTGAAACATATCATGTATCAACACAAAACTTCCCCTATATACACTCACACTCTGCCTTTTAAAGAACAGCAAAACTTAGACGTTGTGTGAAAATTATTCACAGCACAGGTGAATGTTTGTTAGCTACTTGTCACTCAACTCTTGGGTCTTGTCTGACGGTCGTCAACTAGATGTAAATGTACCACTGACAAACTGGCAGACGCTGGTCAACCACTAGACGCCTTCACCTGTACGAAACACAGGAAATGAACCTGACATTCAGCCAATGCGGCCTGGCTAACCTGCCCTGTGTGCGCGCTATGTAACAAACAAACAGAGACAGGTTAGCAGCCACAAACACCGCACTTACAACATTAGCCGGCTAGCTAGCAAGTTGGATACAACTGCCTGATCCGATTAGCGGTAGCTCCCCTGACGATCACTCAACACTTTGCATTCAGCTTTGAATCTGAGTCAAACTTACCTGTAATGTCTTGTAGGAGGCAAACAAGTAGAATTAGTTTGACTGATAACATTTCGAGATTCCCAGTAAAGCCCGTTTAAAAAATAAAACAGCAAAGTGACCGGGCGGAAATGCTTATTGCCTCTTGTTTGGTTTTCTTTCGCTTAAAAGTATAGTGGCCCGCCCCTGTTAGCTGCCTCCCATCAAAAGACACCGGCTCTGTTCTGTCTCAGCCGCCAACCCGACGTCAGACAGTCAGACAGACAGCCTGGCCCACAGACAGATAGACAGGCCCTCCTCCTTTCCGGTGTTGCTTGCTGAGAGAGCCGGGACACACCCATCCCTGATATCACATTGTTGTTGTGGGTTGAGCAGATATAAAAAAAGCGCTACAGATGACTTCGACACTGTTTAGGTCTGCACAAACCCACAGATAACACTGCGGTGTCAACTTCTGTGAATCCAGCCTGAAAACAAAACACCAAACTGCTATTTTTTTCCCACTGTTATCATTGTTAAACCAAAAGTTGTCAACTTCCTCAAAACAGCTCTTCCGTATATGCAGTTATGCATATATTTCCATAAATTATGGGAAGAGCATGTCTTCACGTGTGTTTAAAGAGAGAATTGACTGATTGATTTCCTCTGTCAGCCACATTTGGGTCAAGTCTATGCTCTACACGGCTGAATTGTCTTTGAGATCTTAACACTTAAGAATGTGTCAACTGTCTTTCTGTGCACCAGCAAAAAGAAAACCAGATCTTTGAAACACTCTTCAAACAAATAACTAAAGTGAACAGCACCGACTCTCATTCACTAAGCAATACTGATATTTAAATATTTGGCTTGATAATGGCAAATTTTACATACAACATTATCAGAATCCTTTCAACTACCACTTGGTTCTGTTGTATCTGTATCAGATATTTTGGGTCAAACTTGTGACTGATGCTTTGATGGCCTGCATACAATTGTTAATCACCATTGAAGCAATTCAAAACAGCGATAGTAAGGAGTTATTCTAAATTACAATAGATTTGAAAGTGCCAGAATAGTTTACCACATTCACTCAGAGCTCAGATTGATAGCAGGTAATGTGGAAAAAGACATTAGGCATTATGACATTATGACACTTTATGTGTCACACTGTAAAAACCAGCAGTTCAATCCATGACATTATCATACAGTGTTGCTGATTTAGAGTGTGTCCCTAACCACTTTATATTACAACATTAAAGTATAATAGGAAAACAAAAAAGCAGCTGTCATCTGTTTTATTAGTGTCCCAAACAAATGATTTATTTTATGAGTTTTTTAGATCAGGGGTATGTTTGTCTCCCCCAATTCTGTTATAGGAAGGGTTTAAGTACAGTCAAACAGAGGCTTTGATTTAATGTACCTGTGTATTATCTGGCTCATGTGCTTCCTCTGCCCAGTCTAAGAATGCTGCCGCCCAATGACTCTAACAGGTTACTGCATGTGGATTGACAGGCCAGTCCAAATAATCCTTACAATATGTAAAGAAGAAGTCTGAAAATATTAGTTCCACAAAAAATTAATAAACACTAAATGATTTAGATGGTTATAAAGCTAAGTTGTACTGGTCCAAACTCACAGCCAGTGAAAGCTTCATTATTTCCAAAGCCTCGTTTCTCTATTCCGTTGTCGAGTTAAAGTTACGCGAGACTTCATTGCCTTCACAAGCGTACGTGAACGCGTACGCAAAACTGTCGCGGGAACGCCAGGTTTCTTTCATCCTACATTCATGGTCCTCGTAAAAACGGATACTTTACTATACTATACTAGTAGCGGTAAAAAAAAAAAAAGGCACACGGTTACGGACTTTAAAAAGATTTGAACTTGTGCAGATGTTATTTAAATGTTTAACAATTTGTATGCACTAAGTTTTGTCAGTGAGTTTAAATTTGGGCTTGATAAGTAATTAAACAGTATCAGGGCTCAAACATGAATAACATAGCCACTGTCTATTGGCAACTACTTGATGATACAGAAATCTGCCTTCTTAATAATCACCAGTTAACTGAAAATAAGCTCTAATCGATTTATCAGCCAAATCATCAAATACATTTTGAAGAAATACAGGTGGCATAAAAACACGTATAGTTACCTCAGGGGGAATGCCAAACTGCTCGAACATAAATGTGTAACTTTGCAGAATACGAGGGCACGCAAATGCAGCGCCGTTGGTTTTCTACCGCCCCCTTGCTTGCTCTGAAAGTAATTCACTGTGATGACGTCACTCACGGAGTTGTCATGGCGTCTTTCGGACCGAAGCTGCTGCTGCTGCAATTTAGCTAAAATTTGTCGACAGTCCTTAAATCGAAATGGAGAGAAATGCAAGCCTGCATCGAGACACTGACGGAAGCTCTCTGTGTGCCACGATAGCGGCAGAGATGGGGGACGTCGCGGTTGTCGGCGGAGTGAAAGGAACAGCCGAGAAATGCAAGAATAGTGAGGCAGCTCTCAGTACTTTGGGTAACGTTAGTTGCAATTACAGCACCACAAATGTTGCTGCTCCCAGCGCCGTTCACGACACGTCCAGTGCTGGTAAGTCCGACCTGTCACCGGCGGTCGAAGTCCCCGCCCTCCAGGAGGGGAAGAAGAAGGACGCCGAGGCCGGCTGCCTGTGGTCCGGGTCCGGGGATCGGATCAGTAACGGAATGGGGCATGAGTCGATGCTGGCTGCAGGAGATAAAGAGGGTGGTGCCTCAAAGTTAGTAAACAACAATACCGACGACCCGTGCTCCCCTCCCACTGAGGGGAGCGCGGACCTGGGTGCTGAGGATTTGGCGTGTGGAGACAGTGAACCAACAAAACTTGCTAAACCGACTCATCTGTGTTCGGACAATGCAATCACAGCAGACGTCAAGTCGGGGCTGTCCGCTGATCGCAGCTTATCGGAGGGATTGCTGAGTGGGAGTGACCCTGATCCCAGCCTCGGCGGAGAGTCCCGAAGCATTGATTCACTGGAGTCCTTCTCCAATCTGAACTCCTGCCCCAGCTCCGACCTGAACAGCGAGGGACTGGAGGACCGAGGGCTAGCCCTGGCCCTGCAGAGCGAGTACGGGACAGATGAGACAAAGACTTCGTGCGCTAAAGACAGGGCCGCCGGCCAGTCCATATACCACATCAAGTGGATCAAGTGGAGGGAGGAGAATACACCGATCATCACCCAGAACGAGAACGGCCCTTGTCCACTGCTGGCTATCATGAATGTCCTGCTTCTTGCATGGAAGGTAAAGGCTCTGAGAGCAACATGGATCAATTGAAACTTCATTTCAACACAGTAAAAATAAGCGTGTTTCATAAGGAGCTCTGAGACCTAGGGATTATTATCTTCTATAATTATCATGGAACATTTAGGGGTCAGCGTTCAAGTCTAAATACATTTACTGTCCTTGAACACTTACTGTGCAAAATAATCTGCTGAAACATGTATATATATGATTGCTCAATTTCAACATTAGATGAGGTTATTTTCATCATGTCATTGCATGCTGAATCCCGAATAGGGATGTGAGGCATTTTACCATGAGTCTCAACATGAAATACCTTTGTCCCGTTTTGTCAGGTTCTGTTGCAATGCTGTGTCTGATAAACAAGGAGCACCCTAATTAACATAGAATGTCTATGTGCCTCTGTTACAGGTTAAGATGCCCCCCATGATGGAAATTATAACTGCCGAGCAACTCATGGAGTATCTTGGTGAGGGTTACGGTAAAACTGTTACACAAGAGCAAGTTGATGCCTCATCATTGTTCTAAGGAAGTTTGGTTATTACCACTTGTGTCTTCTTCTTGTTTCACGTGGCTTGTGATGTACTATTTATAACAAAAAAAAAATTAAAAATATTACAATAATACAAAAAAGACATTGGCCTCTTAATACGAAGACACACCAGCTTAAGGGATTTTCACAAGTCAGTACTTGTAAACATACTAATTCATATAGCCAATTCCACAGAGTTTTAGCAACCAAGTAAACATTCTTGTGTTTCTCATCTGCTCAAATTTGGGAAATGTAGCCTAACATATATATATGTAAAATAACCTGGGAAACCCCCATGAACCAACCCCAAGCCAGAGGTAGATCTTCTCTTTAGCTGTCTCTTTCCGTCCATAACTTAAATTACTTTACAATCAAAGCAGAGTGTCTGTATACGTTTGGGGTTCCTCCGAGGTGGAGTCAGGGTTAGGGTTAGTAAGTAAGGGTAAGTCCTCACAAGTGCTCTTCTGCCAGCTCTGTCAACGTCTCCAGTATCCACCACAATGTTCCACAGCATTAAATCTGACCTCTTTTTGGTAGAGTTCCCCCTTTGATTGTTGAACTTATTTGTTTCTGTTAGCTGGCACATTTCAGACTGAACTCTTGTAAACCATGTTGTGGGTAAATTATCTTCAAAATTGTAAATTTTTGTGGTCCTCAGGAGCATGAATCCAATTTCAGCCCACAAAGCTAATCTTGTGTAATGTCCCAGGCATACTGGCTGACTTTTAAACTCTGTTTGCTGTTAAACAAAGGCACAAACACTCAGGGTGACGATGGGTAATGTAGTTCAAATGTGGTGTTTTAAGTGCAAGGTGGCAGTCACTCAGCAGCTCAAAAATTCTACAGCGTATTGTAACAATGATTTAGAGGCATAGAGGCTGACAAATACAGTCGTTAAGTGGGGGGGGATCTGAATTCACAGTTCAGTGGAGAGCAGAACAGTTAGGGCTTTCCCTTGTTGTGGACATTCTGCAGTGAAACCACTCAACTGGCTGGCCCTCTGCTAGAAAAAAATCTTGGTTTGCAATTAAAACTTCTTCTTGGCTGAACAATAACAATCAGGTCAGAAGAGTTTTCTTTGAAACCAGCAGTTTGTCCGTTGGTCAGTTCAAACATCTTGTGAAATTCAAGTTCTTTTGTATCAGAATGCAGCTATGGCGTTCATGAGCCTGACTTTTTTCAGCAAAAATCATGCAAAAAAAACCCCCCCAAAAAATATGGTCTGAATTTGCTCATCATAAAAAATATACCATCTATCATCTACCATATATTTGTGTAAACAAATTACATATGAACGCATTTTTGCATGTGTGGCTGTTTTCACTTAATGTAGCTGTTGATGACTAGAAGTCCATGACATTCCTCTGAGTTACACTCAGGAAAAGTATGTGTTGACAGAGCAGCAGGATACGCTCACCAGCTCCTAATACATTTTATTCACTGTGAAACATTCTGAAAAATACTTACACCACAGTTTTGACAGTAAGGGGTAGGTCACGGTAAAACTTTCAAAGCAATTGCCGTTATGTATTTTCATGGCCCTTTTCTTGCCCCTCAAAGTGTGTTAAATGCTGTAAATGCTACAGCATGTTTGTAGTGCTGAACATAGTAGGATTCAGACATCTGCCAGGCTTTGTTTTCTGCCACATAGCTGGGTCGACAGGGATCTCAGCTGACACCACAGTGGACATAACTGAAAAGATCCCACATATTGGCATTTTCTTAAACGCTCCAATGAGTATTCTCTACAAATGCTGAAGCGATCCTTAGTGATAATCAGAGCCAAGCAAGTGGCGATGTGGTTTTTCCCTGACAATACAATGGATCTCTACATATCTGCTAACATTTCTCTTTCTCTGTCTTTCTGTAGGAGATTACATTCTGGAAACGAAGCCTAAAGAGATATCTGAGGCTCAGCGACTAAACTATGAGCAAGTAAGCCCTGTTTAATCAGTGCAGAATATTACTATTAACCAGGCATGTTTTTTTGCTTATGTGTGTGCATTTGTAAGTTGCTCACAGTTTATGGTGCTTGATGAGTGCAGAGCTTTTGGAATGAACTCTCTCACCATGTGGAAACTGTAACTATGCACTTTTTACATGAGTATTCAGCGACGCATTCAAAATTTCTCAGATGGTATAATGGCTGTTATTGCTATATTTTGACCACGGTTTACAAATCTAAATGCCCACTTATCTAATGTGTCACACTGCATGCTTAGAACAGGTTTGCACATTTGCATTAGGGTAGCAGGGAAGGTCAGTGCATGGTCCATAATATGGAAATAAGCATGGGGTCGATTGCAAAGCACATAAAGCTGCAGCTTAGCCTCTTTTCCCACTGCTCTATAGGTTACATAAGATGTGCCTTGCAACAACAGGGGTCAGGAGTGTCAGATGATGATGTTTCACATAGCTGTGAATGCTTTGAGATGCCTGACTGAGTTCAGCTCCTAACTATGTACTCAGGCTGTGAATGTGTGTGTGTGTGTGTGTGTGTCTCACCTTGAGAGGCACTTGGAGATGGAGCTCCAGCTCCTCTGCTTTCTCCCATCTTCGCTGCCGGCCTACGGTGTGGGAGGGGCCCTGCCTCTCCTCCTCTTGCGTGGCAGAGCAGCATAACATCTGGGAATGATTTGAAGCCACACTTGCCCCTCATTTAGAGAGGAGAAAAAAATAATGTGTAGTCTCCTTATAGATGCTTGATGAATGGCTTTCTAAATTTACCTTGAGCCAAAATACACCCCCTTAAATAAATCATTGGTGTCCTCCCCTTACAGAGTTAGAGTAAGGGAGTGGTTAGAGTTTGTGTGGCATAGTTATTATGGTGGTCTAATCCTAGACACTATCTTAGGATGGATGTGTGTCCTTAAGTCCGTATGCTGTGGTTGACACAGTATGTGGAGACACTGTGCTTGATTCCAGGATCCTGGAAGCTAGGATTGAAAAAATGGGATGTGTTTCTGTACACATCAAACGAAAGGTTTCCTCTTCTGTGCATCTTAAAGAAATGTGTTTTCATCACTCATTGGACGGCTATGAAATTCAACTAAAGTGGCCCAAACTTTGAAAAGAGCTGTAGGCGTTTATAAGGGAAGGAGATCTATTTATAAAATCATCTCAGAAAACATCTGTCACAGAAGTGTATGAGGCTTAAAATAGCAGTTGCATAGCTGTTCTTTAGCTATTGTTAAACATTTACTCAGCGGAGCTGTGAAAGTGAGAAAGTAGTTTTTCTCTTCTTTTCTCACTGGACTCTGCTAAAAAGCAGTCTCACAAGGCAATTCATCCAGAATGAGGGTTCAGCCAGTTTGGAAGAAATAGGTTATTATGTTATACTTGCCTCTGTTTTAATTTGATGTAATTCACAGTAATGGCTGGTTTTTCTTATTCTAACAAAAACAGAAAAAATCTTAGTCTGTTTTTTAAAAAGCAGCCCCCTCCCTGCTTGTATGTTGGATGGTTGATTATTTCATGTTTGTCATACATGTCTATTTGGGTGACAACCTGTTCAAATAAAATGTTTTGTAATATATATCCATTAGAAGGCAAAGACATTACCAGAGACAAAACAGGATGAGAAATTGCTGATGGTGATGAAGCAAAACAAATGGTTTGTTATAAAGTGAAGATTATAAAGCTTATAAAAGGAGATACAGGGTCTTTTATAAGCTCCCCACGGACAGAAGAGTATTGAATGGTGAAAGTAATGGGAGAGACTGTGTTATCATTTGTGCAGTTTGTCAAGCTGGACAATGCTTTTATTCAAGCTGGACCCATCTAATTATAAGATCAGAGATAAAGCTGCATGCAGGTTTTATCAGGGTGTTAGGTACCCATGTTCTTTTTAATGCAATTCATAACCATCACGTCTGTGGTTGCTCTCAGGCCAGAGTTTCTTGTCTAATTGTACTGGCTTCTGTTATACGGAGAAATGCTCTGTCCTACTTTTATATTCAAATGGTAGATGACAACATTACAAAGATAAGAAGCATGAGATGATTTTGATGATGCATCTAACGAAAAAGTAGAGCAGCATCAGATGTTGATGTGTTTCAAGTATGACTCACATTGGGGGACATCACAGTCTTGTAAACTGTTCATTATTTAGAGCTCCCACTAATGGGTAATGGCATTATTTAATGGTTTACATTTGTCCTCCAGGAACTGACATATTGTTTTTGGGTTCATAGCTCTCCTGTGTATATTTTTATAGATTTTGATGTGAACGCAGACAGATCCATAGAATATGCACCAACATGCATGCATGACAAATGCCCAACAGTCCAATATCCCTAATATGCATTAACATAAATATTATTGTAGCAGTATCAATCTAAGTTTACATTTTTTACATACACAGCTCATTCCTTCAAATCTAGAAGCAAGGCCTCTTTCTTTTACAGTCATTTATATTATGTAAGACTTGATTATAGTTTAATGTCTTTTCTGAATTGTGGTAACTGCCTCATGTGATTAAATGGGACGATCCTCCAATCAATTTAAAGCCTTCCCTCATCTTTGTGCTGTAATTACCATATTCTGTGAACTGCAAGTCAATTTGATCAACTCAGGTTTTTGTTTTTAGGGAAATATTGGTTGAACATTAGCAAAGTGGGAGTGAAGCACAGTGGCCTTCTTGAACACTTTTGGTGAAGAGTGAAAGGATAAAAATATAGAAGGGCCTCAGTTGAGGTCTAATGTTAAACTGCGAAAATACATCCAACATGAGCAGATGAATGTGAGAGATTGAGTGCTAATCATCTGATCATCTCATCTGTGAGTGCTCATCTGCTGTAGGTGCCCCTCTGCCCTGAAGTTAAGATATGTGGTCCATTACACAGCCCTGCTAATTTTGCAATCACCTCCGCTCATAGTTCCCTAATCCACACACTCAGATGAGCCAGCTGAAGGCTTTTCACCTCAGCTCTTTGCCACACAGTTGGAGTAACTGTCCATCCTTTGCACTGTCAATGTTTGTAAATCTCTTTTTAGATGATGGGTTTTGTGACATTTGCAGTCATTACATCATCACTCAAGATGAAATATTGTGATTGTGATGTAAGATAAGCGATACACACTCATTTAAATTAGTATCACATTCTAAAATATGAATAGGTTTTAGTAATAACAAATCGCATATAAAGTCATTTGACAAAATTCTTAACATTGTCTCATTTAGTAGGTTTTCTTTAATAATTAGCATATAAATATTTATATTCTTTTCCATTAACAATATAATAAGCATTAGGATGACAATGAGTTACACAGAAAGTCAGTAAAATATTATATTGCATTATGCAGAATTATTTCAGCTAGTAAACTGCAAATAAATGTGCAGCTATTAGATTGAGGGTCATTGTTTTGGTATTTGAAACGTTTATTATTTAATTTATTTTCCTTGTACCGCCACAATCTCTAGTAGTGTATTGTGAAAGAGATGAAATCAAATGGAAGTCTCTTACAACACATTCTAATACAGTTGTAGGCTCAGCTGTGAGGTTTGTCTGGATCTCAGAGCTGAATGGTGGCAGTGGTTTAGAGCCAGCTGGGAAACATAACTGAGATGCAGAAAGCAAGTTTCTTTGGGTTCTCTGTTGTGAGGTCCATATATGTGACATACATGGTATATGATGTGTGCATAAAACATACTATAGTATATATAAGTTAATTCTGACTTAAAACATCAGTTCTAAGTCTAAAAATAATGAAATGTTTTTATTTTTATTTTAATATTTGAAATTTCTATGAGAGCATTTTAGGAAATAACAAATCCAACAGTCAGCATCTATCACAATGCTGGAAAGTCGGTAACTTCTGAAGGCCAGAGAGAAGATAATCAAGCTGAAGTTCTACTTTATCTGGCTCTGAGTAACATCCTCAAACAAATAACACTAACTAAATGTTTATAGTATTGGTACACATTTGCAAACCCTTAGACAGGCAACATTTAATACAAAATACAATTTGGTTTAAATCCAAAACAGCTCCCCTTACATCTGCATGCTGTGCTTGAGGGTAGCTTGCTTAATACTGTATATTTGCACATCAGGGGGCAAATTTCTAATTTTACTGTCCGATAAAATATCATGGGCGATTTTGGAATTGTGATTATTATCATCATCTGTACAGAATAGGACAACATATTATGGGTACATTACATTAATCAATTAAAATTGATATTTTCCAAATTTGAGTGGATTAAATAAATTACTATCTTTTTTTTCTGAACTAATTATGGCCCTTACTATAGGTAGCAGGGAGCGCCAAAATAAGGGATGATTTCTGAATGTTCAATAATTACAACTTGATCTCTTAATTTTCAATGCTTTCAAAGTATTACAATGGGAACAGTTTATAAAACAATATTCTGAAACTGTATAATCTGCCTTAGTCCAACTGTGTAAGTTAACAAACTAAATCCTTCAATGGCTGCATTAAAATTAATCATTTAAGGAGTAACCTGGTGTGCTAGAGTACCCCTGTACAAGTTCATCTGAGGATCTGTGGTGCATACCGTCCCTCCTGTGTCTCTCCTATCATTCCCCCGCCATGTTTCTACCAACAACTATCATAAAGAAAGGAAACATCTAAAAGAGGTTGTGTTTACTAAATTCCGATTGAACTGCTTTGTATTGTCTTGTGTTCCTATTGTTTTGTCGACTCACTCTTAATGTAATCAGAGGCAAATATCATTCCTGAGTCTGAAATCTTACACAGAAGATTCATTTCCTGGCACAGATCTCCATTTCTTCCTTTGGTTGTAGGTAAATAGACTGTAAATAGAGCAAAACCTAAAAAGAGAAGTTGATATAAAAACTCAATCTAGTAACAATGAAGTTATTGTGAATCAGACACATTTGCCAAAGTCAAATAAAAACTTGAGTGTGTGGAAGTTGTTTTATTTTGTATTGTACAGTCATAATGACAGTTAATGGTTTCTTGTAAAGGTAGAAAATCATTCCTTTAAAAGCTCCAGCTCTGACTGCTGACTATGTGAAGACAACCAGGTAGAGTGTAACAAATGAAGACAGTTTACAGCAGCAGCTGGATTTGACACAGCTCTTGGTTCTCTATAATGTTTATTAAGAGTTTTAAAAATGTTTCATTTGTTTGTTAGAACTTTGAGTATGTATCATTTAATCCATATGCTCCATTGTTATCACATTTCTTCTAAAACAAGAACCCAGATCTTTTTTTCTCCTTGTTTCTTAGAACATGAGTGATGCCATGGCTGTTTTGCACAAGCTGCAGACGGGTCTGGATGTGAATGTTAAATTCACAGGGGTGCGAGTCTTTGAGTACACTCCAGAATGCATTGTGTTTGATCTACTGGACATCCCCCTTTACCACGGCTGGCTGGTTGACCCCCAGGTGAGATGGACCTTACTCAACGTTGAAAATACAATTTATCTGACTGGAAGCCATATTGTTTTGTTGGGTTTCTCTCTATTTCTAACACATCTCTTTTTCCAATTCATTACACTAAAATACTGAAAACTGTGGGTGCTTTAACATCTGAAGTTGGGTTCATTTAGTCCAGGCAAAAGGTGGAATAAAAAAAGGCATAGTGCTGCCTTACAGCTCTTTGTTCACACTAACTTGCTACTAAGAAACTAAGGTGGGTAAACATACAGTCTACCAGGCTGATAGGTGACTCATTTGATGCTATGCTGTGAAACAAAGGAGAAAAACACAAGGTTTTGTGTATTGTATTGTGTAACTCATTCTCTTAATGGTGAGCTTCTTACAAGTCTTAGCATCATTGCATATGTTTTTATCCATTGGCCGCACAAAGACCACAAATCATAAACTCAGTAGAAGTTAAACACAAGAACCATGATGTGTTTGTGTTCATTAAGTTTGGCATAATAATGGATAATACATTAGGTTCATTTTTCAGTCTTAGATAATGAGATATGATGATGATTACCATTTATTTCTTTGTGAGACATGACATACTATTAGATTTCAGTCTATATGACTTCATGCTTACACTCTAGACACTAAGCAACCGAAACACCACGATGGATCTGTTGTTTCCTTGATACAGCCCAAATGAACCAAACCGTGATTGTGAGGATGCCCTAGCTCATCTCAAGCGTGTAAACATGTTCAGTGTTTTGTTTCAGTGATATCTTGCAACTTTGGTACTACGACAAATCTGGTGAAAGAATGTATTGTACCCCGCTGGTTTATTTATCTTCTTTTGAGCTTAGAAATAAATAGTTGGTCAAAAACAAGTCATGATCTTAGCCAACATGGATGCTGTCGTACTTATTGGAGATATTGATATTGATATAATGAGCAGATGAATTGTGTAAATTTAATAGCCGTTTAGCTTTTGTGTTCAAACTATTATATCTACACAAACATAGAGGTCTCTTGGGACCAGACTCTTATTACCTACTTACTTTCTTTGTCTTCTTTGAGTTCAAATGATATCATTCACAAAACCCCTAAATAATGAAAATGAACAGGATCATGGACCAGTGTTCAGTTGAACTTTGCCATAAAGAATCAGGTTTACACTAACATATACATTCTGTATAGTATCTGTATATACTGTCACTTTTAGAAAAACGGTACCAAAGCTTGGTGAAGTTTCTCTCCCACAGTTTTTTATCTTTGTTTGTAGATGCATGACATTGTTAAGGCAGTGGGCAACTGCAGCTACAACCAGCTGGTGGAGAAGATAATATCCTGCAAACAGTCAGATCACAGTGAGCTGGCTGGTGAAGGTTGGTGCTTTGTCTACACTCTTCATTCTTTCTACTTCCACCCCCGTGCACTTGATTTAAGGTGCAAAAAAACAGAGAAAGTAATTCATTCTGGGTGAAATGTTTTCATTTCTGTTAATTTTACAGTACATGTTGAAATCAACTATGACCAGCTTCTTCAGTTCAATTCAAATTTCTTTATTTGTCCCACAGTCATTGAATTTGCAAGTGATCATATGTAGTAGCACAATTGTACCTTTGCACAGAAACAGCAATGTAACATTCATGACATGGTATGTTTACTGGACTGTCCGGTGCGAACATATTCTGTTTAAAACCACAGACCAAGTTCAAATAAAACCAGGATGCACATGTGTCATCAAGTGACCTACTTCCACAGCTCAGTTTTCTCACCAGCTGTCAGCAACTTCTCCACTAAATCCCCGCTCGTTCAACACTGACTTTCTTGAGTAGTTGTGAGCTGGGCTCCTGTCAAGTCAATCACATCAAGGCGTTATTTAATGACATTGTAGTTTTTTTACACCTTTTGTATTAGTACATTTGAGTCCACTTTAGATAGATTAACATAACTCCTCCAATACATCTCAGTTTCTTTGTTATGCTTGAATGCATTAGGTTGTTTAATACTTTATTTTTCCACTGTTGTGACTCATTTTCCGATCTCTTTGTCTCTCTTACTATCACACTGTATTTGTGGGTGTTACAAATTGGATGCTTTTCATTTCTTACAGATGTTACTCACCCTGCTGCTTTGCCTGTATCTGGTTAATTGTTGTACTTGTGATCAATTCCAGCAGCAGAGTCAGAATTTTAAAATAGCAACTAGAAACATGATCACAGGTTTCTAGTATGCTTTCCAAATACGGACCTTCTTCATGAATATATAGCTGACTCAGTCAATAGTTTTTGGCCAAATGATGAAAATATTTGTCAGTTGAGTTATTGGTTATCATCAGATTTAAACCACAGGTCAACAGGCAAGAAGTAAATTGAGCTTATCAAACTACACCGCATTCCAAATTATTATTATTTCCCTAAATAGTCAATGCAAATGACAGTCAGAATAATTTTCAAGTCATCAACTATTAGAGTAGAATTTGAATTTTACTGAATAAACCTCCCAATGATAACAGTATTTTTTTAAATATAAAAAATTCAAAATGCACTGTTCCAAATTATAATGCACATTAGAAGTTTCAAAACATTTTATAAGTTTTAAAGAGCTGAAAATGGTCATATGTTGAATTTACAGCATTAGGAGGTCATTTTTATTGAAATCAAAAGCTATTTCAATCAAAGACATCTTAACAGGCCAAGATACATGTTAATATAGGGTTAGGGTTGATATACCGTTCATAATTCTTGAATCCATTGTACTTGTGAGTTTTTGAAAAGTTTCTGCTTGAATTTCTTTGGAGAATGTCAGAATAGCCTACCAGCGCTGTGCTGTTTTGATGTGAACTGCCTCCTACCCTTATAGAGCTTTTGCTTGAAGATGCTTCAAAGGTTCTCAATAGGGTTGAGGTCAGGGGAGGATGGGGGCCACACCATGAGTTTCTCTCCTTTTATGCATATAGCAGACAATGACACAGAGGTATTCTTTGCAGCATGAGATGGTGCATTGTCATGCATGAAGATGATTTTGCTACCGAAGGCCTCTTCTTACTCTTTCTTTTTTTACCATGGATGAAAGTGGTCAGTCAGAAACTTTGTATACTTTGTTGAGGTCATTTTCACACCTTCCCAACTCTCTCCCCATGATTCCGGCCCAAAACATGACTCCACCACCTCCTTAGTGACGTCGCAGCCTTGTTGGGACATGCTGGGGCCATCCACCAACCCTCCACTGCTCCGTCCATCTGGACCATCCAGGGTTGCAAGCCACTCATCAGTAAACAAGACTGTTTGAAAATGAGTCTTCATGTATTTCTGGGCCCCACTCCAACCATTTCTGCTTGTGAGCATTGGTTAGGGGTGGACAAATAGTAGGTTTATGCACAACTGCAACCCTCTGGAGGATCCTACACCTTGAGATTCGTGGGACTCCAGAGGCATCAGCAGCTTCAAATACCTGTTTGCTGCTTTGTAATGGCATTTTAGCAGCTGCTCTCTTAATCTGATGACTTTGTCTGGCAGAAACCTTCCTCATTATGCCTTATCTGCACAAAGCTGTCTGTGCTCTGAATCAGCCAGAAATCTCTTCACAGTATGATGATCACACTTAAGTTTTCATGAAATGTTTTCATACCTTGTCCAATGCATTGCACTAATTGATGCTTTTCGGCAGCAGAAAGATCTTTTTTCTTTCCCATATTGTTTGAAACCTGTGGCCCGCTTAATAATGTGGAACGTCCTTCTTAAGTAGTTTTCATTTAATTGGGCTCACCTGGCAAACTCACTATCACAGGTGTCTGAGATGTGTTTCAGTGACCCCAAGAGCCCTGAGACACAATACCATCCATGAGTTTAATTGAAAAACAAAAAATGTAATGTTTATAGCAGTTAAATCCTATTTGCATAATAATTTGGAACGTGGTGTAAAAGCATCTCAATTAACGCACACAATTGATATAGCTTTATTTCAGTCAGTGATATCTGCAATATCCAGCCACTAAAATCATACAACTCAGATACAATAAAATATTAAGAGTCATCACAGTTTCTTCATTTGCTTATCTGTCACTAAATAAGTATGTTCTCCTTTGCTTACTTCTGTTTTTTCTCCCTTTTTCTGATCCTAGGCATCGTAGCAGAGCAGTTTCTGAGCAGCACAGCCACTCAGCTGACATACCATGGCTTATGTGAGCTCACAGCTACTGTACAGGAGGCAGAGCTCTGTGTATTTTTCAGGAATAACCACTTCAGCACTATGATCAAATATAAGGTAAACACCCTAAAAAGTATTGAACCTAGACTTACTGTAACTGGTTCTTAAAACTAGGGAAACCTGTGAATTTATGTGTAACACAATATTAGATCAGCTCACACGTCTGCATCCCATCTCCTACACCCCCATGCCTATATTGTAGGTGGGAGATAGGGGTTAGGGTTAGGGTTAGGGTTACCTGTTACCTACAGGAGGGAAAGTGAAGTCTGTGTAATCTTGTTTAGAATAGCACAGGGTTAGGGTTAGGGTTAAGCACAGCACGGTTGTCAGCACAAGCAAAGCTACATGTGTCACTTATTACAGCAGACAAAGCATCACGACAGCCTTTAGTAATCCCTCAACTGTGGAGTTTTACATAAATATACACATATAGTCACACATGTTGTTGGTTTGGTGGTTGGCGACTATCAGGAAAAACTGACACCATGAATGAATGAACTTTATTGTCACTATACCAAGTACAATGAAATTTGGTAAAAATGTGTGAGTGTATGAATAGTCAGTCATTCATTTATTCATCTTCAACTGCTTATCCATTTCCGGAGTGCTGGAGCCAATCCCAGCTCACACTGGATGAGGGCAGGGTACACCCTGGACAGGTCACCAGTCCATCACAGGGCCAACACACAGAGACAGACTGAGACCAACAACCACTCACACTCAGACGTACGGACAATTTAGAGTCACCAATTAACCTAAACATGATGTCTTTGGACAGTGGGAGGAAACCCACACAGGCACGGAGAGAACATGCAAACTCCACACAGAAAGGCCCCAGGCCGGGAACTGAACCCGCGACCTTCTTATTGTGGGGCAGGAGCACTAACTAGTGTATGAAATATATCACTGATAAAATATTTGTCTGTGGTTGTTCCTCAGGGTCAGCTGTACCTCTTGGTTACAGACCAAGGCTTCCTGACAGAGGAGAAGGTCGTCTGGGAGAGTCTGCACAATGTTGACGGAGATGGCAATTTCTGTGATTCAGAGTTCAGGTTGCGGCCTCCTTCTGATCCAGAGACTGTATATCGTGGCCAACAGGATCAGATAGACCAGGTCTGAGCATTAATGCAGGCAAGACTAGTTGAACCAGCATTTTCCTACCGTCACATCTTGAAATGCTTAACCAAGATGTGCTTTTCATACCATCACACAAAAGCCAAGACAGAACGCCGGACCACTAGTGATGTAATGCTACTCGCTGCTCTGTACGCAATCATATTAAGCAATTTGATCTGATAATATTCATACAAAAACTCTATCTGATGCCATGAAATGATACAGAATTGGAAAAAAAAAAAAGTGAATCAACTGTGCTCTGGCTAAAAAATGTCAGGGAAAGTTCCCAAATAATAGATGTGTTATTGTTCCACATACTAATGTTTGACATGCACACACATCAGACGCTCCACCTCACAATCACAAAGCAGGGTTGCCTGGTGCCCTCCCTCTGCTCTCATCCATGCTTTGTTCCACCACACAAGGCCCCGAGCATTGCATTGAGACTGTCTCCTGTTTATGATGAGTTTAATTCTTAGATGTTTGCTCATTGGTTGGCTGGAAGGAAATGCAGAGCTATCTAGAAATTGCCTTTTTAGTACTCCCCTTATCTACAAGATGGACCTGGTGAGAAAAATCTGTTCAGGCAATTTATGCAATCATAATCAATTCAAAGGACATCACATTGAGAGGAATAGAATGAACTGAATATAATATAATGGGTAACTAGTATTTAGGAATTTCTGCCACTAAAAACAACTGAAGATAATACAAGCAATCAGAAGCATTCAGTAAATAAGAAAAGAACTCCGCTGTTGCATAACAGGGTGTATATACTTAAACATCACAATGGCAACTTTGCTCTTAATTCACTAAGTCGGTCTCTCTCCTTGTGCATGTTCATGTGTGTTGTTAGGACTATCTGATGGCGCTATCACTGCAGCAGGAGCAGCAAAGCCAAGACCTACAGTGGGAGCAGCTCCCAGAGGGCATCAGTGACCTAGAGCTGGCAAAAAAGCTTCAGGAGGAGGAGGACAGACGAGCCTCCCAGTACTACCAAGAGCAGGAGCAGGAACAGGCGGCAGCGGCTGCAGCAGCAGCACAGGCACAGGTGGGGAGGGAGGGCTTGAAAGAGGTAGAAGCAGGTGGGAGAGGGAGGAGAAACAGGACTTTTGACAAATGTGGGGCATTTGATGTAGCATCAATGGAAGATGTTACCGTCTGGAAATGGATGGATGTCTGCATTACACATTTTCAGCTATAAAGGAGGATTTGCAGATGAAAAGTGACAGTCATGTCTTCTCTTGTAATGCTGCCACCTTTTACCATAAGGCCAAGAAACTCTGCCTGTAGAGCACTGCTAAGTTTCAAGCAGATTGTGTTTGTTCATAATTGTAACTTTGATAAACAAGAAGTTAATTATTAATCTGAAGGGCTCACTCACTTTTTCCTGGCCCTTCCTGAGACACACAGTATACTGATGAGATTTCTTTAAATAACAGAACCATCAGGGCATTGCTTTTTTTTTTTTTACTTGTCAGTTTTTTTCTTTTGTAATATTTCTATGATTACTACCCAGACATTAGGATTTTTATTTAAAGCTTGAAAAGTAGGTTTGCTTGTCTTTATTTTAATACTTGTTTTGCTCCTCTGGTCTTCGGTCCTGTGTGTGCAGCAGGGCCAGCAGGAACCTGCCGATGGAGATGAAGCAGACAAAGGAGGTGCAGGAGCAGGGGGAGCAGCAGGTGGTGCTGAGACAGCAGCAGCAGCTGGAACCACACCCAGCCCAGGGAAACAGCCCTCAAGCGGGGAGCGCAAAGCCAAGAAAGAATCGAAGGATAAAGACAAATGTGTCATTTTGTAACATACAGCGTGTCTGTGCGAACGTGCGTGTGTGAGTGTTTTGTGCATTTGCTTATCTGTAAGCACGGGGACAGCATTTGTTTCTCCATGGACTGGACACACAACGTGTTGCTCCCACTTGATGACAAACAAGGGAAGTAGATGACATGGGGGGGGGGGGGACAAGACAAGACTAACAGAGGACCTGCTGTTCCCAAACCACTAGTGCCTGCTATCCTCGAAACCTAGACATCAGAGGAAGAGACACTACAACGAGAACTACCCCTTATCTTTCATAGAGTCAGCCAAACTTTGTTACAAGTTGCACAGTGCAATATATTTGTGATGTGGGGTCGAGTTTATCTGGGGTGGTATATTTTATAGCAAAAGACATAATCTGAAGAAACAAAATGTCACCCTTTCACCGTGTTCCAAAAACATCCTTTATTTCACTAATTTTTCGTTATTGCCGCTTATAAGCTTTTTTGTAATTATAAATATTTACAAAACATATTAGGCAAACACATTTTTTTGTGTGTGTGTGTGTGTGTGCGCGTGTGTGTGTGTGCGCGCGTGTTGGTTTTAGAGTTTTTAAGTTAGCTAATGATGCCAAGATTCACATTTTATTTATGCACCTGTGTAGCTTTTGGAAGCCGTTTTATGTTTTGTTTTGTTTTTTCTTTCAGTAAGATGAAAGGGATTTTCACATAATAATGCCTGTTGGAAATCGATGTAACACTATGTGTCCTCTCTGAATCACTATCTACCTGAGGGTTACTTCATGCCAGATAGCTGCCAGATACTGTAGCTTCGTAACAATACTCATCACAGCTTATCCTGTTCAGATTTGCCTTAAGAGTGGCAGTGTTGTATTCTGCTCCATTTTAATGTGAATGTGTTCGTCTTGATGTGTATGGTATGTACAGTACACATCTGCTATGTGATGTAATGGCGTGCAGTATACATGTCTCATTCACTGAGAATCACTGATGTAACAAGGATCAAATTGGAAATAGCCAAATTTATTAGTTGAGCTACACATTAGGGAGATTTAATGTCTTTTATGTTGTGATTCTTTTTCACGTTAAAAAAAGAAAAAAAAAAACGTTGTGCAAAGTGAAACTGCAGATTTGAATTGAGATTTTTTTTTTTCAGAATCTGCTGTTTCTGTGGGAGACATGACTAGTTTTTGGCAGATTCAATTTGAATTAGATCGCACCCATCTTAGAGTGTATGGTCGTTATGAAAGGCCCTTTTTGTTTCTCACAGTTGTTTCTGGCAGCTTCCTAAAGGGATGCAGTGTGTGTGCAGACACTTTCTTGATCTCCTCTGTTTGAATGTGGATGTAAAAGTTCCACTGCAGGCAGGTTTTGAAAAGAAATACCGCAGAGGTCAGTCATCTACCTGTGCTACTCCTCTAAACCAGGAGGGTTCATATTTGTGAAGATGTACTTTCTTTTCCATATCCTCAAACGTGTACCATGAATTTCATCTCATTCACATCACATCGCAGCACTGAGTTCTGTGGTCTGAACTTTCAGCTTGTGTGCATTTCGCTGCAGCTTTCAGCGTGCAAACACATTTTGTACATATTTACCTAATGCATTGTTCTGATGGATTTAGCTAGTGGTTTGTGCCATTATTGTACCAAGGGACTGCCTCCTGAGAAACTTTTCTATCTATACATTCCAATTGGATGCCTTCACTCAAGCCTTCTATTACTGACTGAGGGGAGAGTTGTTGCAGGAGTTTGCAGTGCTTCTAAAGTTGTTTCCATCATCATGTTGTTCAGTCAGAATAAAATCATTGTGTGGACAGGACAGTTATATAGAGGTAGCAGGCTACTGACTGTGTGGGAACCCTTTGTTATGAACTTAGTGTGCTAGCTGAAGTTATATATATATATATATATATATATATACGTACATACACAAATTTATATAAATGTGTGTATGTATGTATGTATGTATACATAGGTAATATGTATGTGTGTATATGAAGCCTTACACTGTTCAGCATATTTTATAGGTCAACAGGAAACAAACGTATTAGCAGAATGAGACAATCCATTTTTCACACAAACCATCAGAAATCCTCTCAGGCCTTTTTTCAAAGGGACATATCCTTGAGTGTCTTTTTGAAACAGTACGCTTTGTAATGGCACGCTTCTTTGGCCTGTAGTCACTTTCTCCATCACAACTTTGAGTATCTATTTATGTATACTTACAAATACTTTGACACTCTGAAGGACCTAACACTATATTTAAGACCCTCATTGTTGAACTTTACACTAGATAACACTGATTTAAGCTGCTCCTTGTGTAAACATGGATTATCTGATAAAAATAAAAACCCTTTTAATAGGGTTAATGACATTTATGTATACTTCTCATTGACTCCTTCGCAGTTTTTTTTCCATCCAGCTTAAATAACACATATAATTATAAGGTGAAAGCATAAAGGCAGTGTGGAGGCTTTGTGGCAGTGTTGTGCTTTTTCTTTTCTTTGTTTTTTTCTTTTGGGTGTGTTATTACCAAGTTTCACCCACTTTTTTATTTTGATTTTTTTTTTTCTCTGCACATCAGGTGAACATGCTGATAGACATTCCAGTGGAAGCTTAAAAGAAATCAAAGTTCACTTACTGAATTGATCTGGACGATTTTATGTTGGTTGGTGTTTGAACAGAGCGTGGAGATGCCATTTTTATTATTATTTCAGATTTACTGCTGTGCATTAGTGTACTATCCCCAGTCATTAATACCAGAATTTGACATTTTTGTTGTTTCATCCTGGTTCCTATGATGAATTGATCAGAAGGATATTGTGTGTTTAATGTCTCAAAGTGGTTTCTTGTATGCCTTGTAAAAGTGAAGGTGGGATAAATGCTGTAAAATTAGTATTCTGACGAGGTGGTTGTTGAACAATATAATTGTTGTAATTGGTTTTGCACTGTTACATTGATATGCACTAACAGAAGAGAAACATACCTCATTTTATACAGAACATAAATTGTGAAAGAGTGCTATTGTTCTTTGGGTACCTTTTTAAAAACTGAATAATGGCCAAAAGAATTTTCTCAAGCAGTTGCTCTTAAGTTAGATGACTAATATAAATTTGTAAAAGTATGAAAGGGCTGTTAAAATATTTGGGCTTAAAATGATAGAGATAGTGCCACTTCAGTAGAACATGCTGCAATTTGATATATTCAGGTTAGTGGTACACCTATACCAGGCAAAAGGTGACCAGTACGCAGCTTGTACGGAATTATGAATTATAACAACATCAAAATGGACGTCATTTGAATTGCATAATAGGAAGTAGGTTTTCTACAAAGCTGGAAAGAAAATATGTAAAGAAGACACCACTGTTGTGCAAAAAATAAATAAAGGTGTAAGTGCACCCCTAATTCAGGTAATTATTTTTCCATCATACCACACAATGTTCAGAAACAAGGGCCATGTGCTCAAACTTACATGTACAGGGAAAAGTGAGAAATCTGCTTTATAAGGCTTGAGTGTTGTCATCTACGCAGCAAAGGGGAACGTTGTTTCTTATTGTATGAGATATCCACATCCAGAGTGCTGAACAATCTCAAGGGAGACATTTTCTTTAATGCAATATCAGACTCCCATATTTTACTTTGCAGCGCATGTATAGTTTGGACTGAAAGCTAGGCAGAGTTCAATCTTATTGTTAATGACCCCAAGAATATTTCTACTGTGTAGCTCATTATGTTTATATTTCACATAAAGCATACAGGCAAAAGGAACGTGTTTGTTAATATGAAAGGATACTCATTTTTGTTGATTTCAATGTTCATCTATTTACATAAATGACCAAATAATGTATGTAGCCTTTCACTTTACAGTCACATATATATATATATATATACATACAGTATAAAACAAAATGCCTTATAGACGAGGTACAGTGAACCTGACTAGAAGTTACCAGGATAATAAAAGACCAAGTTCAATTGCTGGATTGTTGTCATCATTTTTAATAAGTCCTAATCACTTTGAATCATCCATAAAAAATTTAAAAATATAAATTTCAGTGTCACTTTTAATTCAACAGTTTTTATTCTGCAAACACGAATTTCAAGTCTTTTTTTTTTTTTTTTGTTACAGGATGCAACGCTATGACAGTCTGTGAATTTAACGTTATTTTTCATAGTTGCTTTATGTTGAGAGGAATCTACAGACAAATATTGTACTGCGACACTTGTTCCAATGACTAATGCTAATCAGTGGCTAATAGTGCCCCTGCAAATGCCAACAGAGAACCAGCACAAGCAGAGCTAAGAAGAGCAATATCTGATTAAAAATACAGGAATTTTTAACACACTGAATTTGAGGCCTTTCAATGTGGAGCTTGCATGTGTCTGCCTGTTACCGCTCCCACAGTCCAAAGACATAGATGTTCAAGTTAGCTGACTCTAAATTGCCTGCAGACCCAAGTTTGATACTGAGTGGTTGTTTGTGTCTTGTTCGCCTGGCGGGAAAGACCCAAACTTCAGGGAGCACAAACATTGAATGTAGTCTATATTAACGGTATTTGAGATATGTGACAAGAGACAAAGGAGGATGTTAGAACTGAGTGCTGGAGAAGCTCAGATGTTTAGTCCCTTGAAACCTTGTAAAGGTGAGATGAAGATAATCACTCAAATGAATCCAATTTTTTGCATGAACACTTAAGGTGATTAGACAGTATTATAAACAATCAACAGAATATAATGGGAACAGGCCGAAGATTATCCAGATTTGTATGATTTGATATAAATGAAAAGATAAACACTTCACTCTCATGAAAATGTAAAGGGCTTTTGGACTATTAATTAGTCAAATGAGACACCTAAAAACTATACATGCATAAAATATATTAAAACATATTTCATTCAAGTTTATTCATCCATTAATATCTATATTTTTTATTACAGTCAGTTCACAGGTTAGCCAGATGGCTTACCAACGGCTGATTTGCCGACAATGTGAGTGACATCACTGTGGCCCCCCCTCCTGTCAAAGAGTACTCGGTTTAAGGATCAGCTTTATCTTAGATGATATATTAGACTGAAGTTTTGCCTCAAGTGGAAAGAAATGAAGCAGCCCTTTAGTTTATGTGACCTTTTGATATGACATTGAATATATAAAAAGTGAGAGAAAGGCCAAGGAAAGGCGATACAGAGGCTTTCAGGTCTGGACAATCAGCACACATCAGTCTACTCCTCACTTAATGTAGTTTAATCAGGCTTTATCAACCAATCACAACAAGAGTGTAGGTAAAGTGTGTGTTGTGACTATGCAGAAGGATGAACAGTCCTGGATCTGTAGTACTGGTCCACCTATCAAAAGGAAACTTGACAGAAAGTTATGAAACAAAAATAAATAGAAGTAAAATAAGCCATATGGGAGACACGTCCTCACAGAGACGATGTGAGAGTTTAAGTCAGCACCCCACACTAGTGTCAACACCTGGATTCCTTTTAAATGCAGCGATCAACGTACTTCCTGCTTATATGATATAGGGTTACATTAAGCACACAGGCCCATGTCTTCTTCTTCTTCTCCTTTTGGCTTTTCCCTTCAGGGGTCGCCACAGTAATCAGTTGCCTCCATCTAAGCCTGTCTAAGCACACAGGCCCATGTATTGTACAAAATCTCTGTAGGCTGAGAGCTGATGACAACCACCAGATTTTTTGACAGCCACATTTCCATAGTGGAAGAACAATAAGTAAATATGAAACTATATATAATGGCCCTTTCACAGACTGTGAAAGCATGAAAGACCCCCACAGGACCAGACTTTGCAGTCATATTTTATTCAAAGACCCAGGCCTGTATATAACTTACCCTACAGCCTCTGGCGGGTACTGTGCTATTGAGTTTTAAAGATTTTTTGTAAATCCAACTAATCTTCAAAAACATCCATGTCTAGTATGAGTTTTATGAAAGAATTATTCTTATGCCATCTGTCTCCTCACAGACAAATATTCAAATGAATGAATGTCACCTTATGAGCTCTAAAATACACTAAATTCAGACAAAAGTACACAAGAAAAGTGATTGTGACATCGGGCTATCAAAAATGTACACACAACACTCAATTAGAGGAGAAGTTAACATTGCTTGGAAACTTTACTTACAAAGATCGATAGCTGTACAATAGCTTCCTAAACATAAGTAAAACATATGCACATGGTGGTTTAATGGTAACAGCAGAACTGTCAGGAGAACTCTACACTGAGGTAAACACTTGTCTATACAAAATAAAATTGCGTTATCAACTTCATGGCTACAAATGTGCCACCTAAAACAGCTAATAGTCTAAAAATAAAGAGTCCAAAAATTCTCAGGTGCTTCAAAGTGGCAGAATTTGGCTGCAGTTAGAACTGACGCTGTGTTCCTTTAAAGGGCTTGAATCCACCCACATTTCCACTGCTGGGAATGGAGTTGCTGGTGATCTGTACAATTCGGTTCATTCCAGATGAAGAATGACTGTGGACAAAAAGTCAAAGTTTAAGATTGCTGGGAGCAAGAGTCGAGCCATTTTGCTTCCCTATCATGACTTGATTATCTGTTATACCTGGAAGGAGACATCATGCTGCCTCGGTTGTCTCCCATCCTGCGATTATCAGGGAAGCCTCCACCCTGTGAGCTTGATCCACTATGCCACTCCTTCCTTAGTCCCTGCTCCCTGCTGTGACGCTCCACCACAACCTGGCGTCCAGAGCTGAACGGCTGCAGAGACATGGGAAGATTTGTGTTGGGTTTTTTTTTTTTAAACACTGTCAAAATATGATTATTTCTCAAGTAAAAAGAAAACAGTCTTTCAGATCTAATTGACTTCTGTTAGACCAACAAGAAAAACTACCTTGCGGTTGTATTCTGCTGCAGTTCATTAGTTCATTAGTGTTTTAAGCGGTCACAATGGCCTGAATCCTAGTGGACATTTGTGCCAAGTGTGAAGAGCTTTCCAATATATTGTGTCACAAAGTTGATACTGTTCCATACTGTACCAAATTTGAAGAAATTCTCTCAAGTTGATACTAAGATATAAGCTGGATAAATTGAAAATGCATTGACTCAGACCGGCCTGTCAAAGCAGGAAATACTATCTCAGACTAAAATTCATGAACATTTCCTTTTGTTTGATAAAGGATAAAGAAAGAGCAAACCTGTAGTTAATTCTGTTTCTATCACTTCACTGATCAAATTATTATTAATTTCATCTTAAGGATTTTAATGCTTAAGATGATCGATTTTTTTGTATGACCTGTCACTATCCTGTGCCAGCAGTGCAGGATAACCAAAGACAAGCATTTAAACTCTGTATCATAATGTCAGCTCACCTGCTCATTCATCACCATGGGTCTTCCTCCATCTCTGTCACTGAAACTGCTCCTTCCACGGCTGGCTGAGGAGCCTCCTCTGAGTGCTGGACCTGGACCTTCCCTGCTGGATCGCTCAGCACGCATTCGCATAGGCCCTCTTTCCAAACCAGCATTCCATCAGGAGAGACATTTAAAACAAATTAGCTTTCATAAATAAGCTTTTTCTTGTCATGCTTCTTATTCAAAACCCCAATTATTTTTTACCGTATATCTCCTTTGTTGGAGTGCATCCCCCCATCATTCTTCCAACCATGCCCTCCGTCCCTGGGTGCACGGTTGTGTGACATCCCTGGTATTGTAGCTCTGGCTCCCATAGGACGATCATGCATGGGCACCGGCCGTCTCTCATCTCTGTCCCTGCGGTCAGTGTCCCTGAGCTCGGCACGTGGAGGAGGTGGTGGCTCAGCTCTGCGAACTGTGTCAAAGTTTTTGGGATAACGTTCAAAGCCAGAGCCCTCTCTGTGAGGTGCAGGGCGATTTTTTTTTACTTCTGGTTCTCCATCAAATCGGGTTCGTCTAAAAAAAAAAAAAAAAAAAAGTCAGTTTATCAGTCAGGAAAGAAAAAAGACAAAGACTAAGTGTGGAGGAGAAAAGGTACATGCTTTACTTGGACATATTCTCAAAGCTTTATTAATCCATACAGGTTAGATTCAGAGCCACATATATAAACAAAACATTTTGATTTTGTAAGTTTATTAAATTTACTTTTTTGTAATAATCCTTTATGGCTTGCCACAGTAGAGTCTGGTAAACAAAAACTAAACAATTCATGTGGGCCCTTTTCTAGAAGTATTTGTCAGAGTTAACATTTTGACTTATTGCAGGCATTACCAACAGTATTAACAACTGACCTGCAATTCCTGAAACATTGTGAGGGTGAGCCAGAATGAACAACACTGGAACCAGAAACTGAGGTAGCTAAATTAAAATTAAGTAATTGTTTTTACAAGGGCTCTTCCCATAGTACTATGTCCAAATGTGAAATGGCCTATTGTGCCACAATAGATCTCCTCAGTTCCTACAGTTTCGATACCCTTACCTGTCATACGTGTTGGGCTGTTCAGCTGAAGCCTCTGGAAAGCGACCCCTCTCTCTGGGACTGAAGTTTGAAAAGCGGTTTGGTTGCCGGTTATAGTTCGATCCTTGGTTCAAGCGGACATCAGACTCAGACTGCATTTTCTTGTTGCCATTCCAGTAGGGGTCTTCTCGCCGACTAATATTGATTTATGGACACACAACACACCTCATAAGTTATGCTCTTCAACAACAAAATTTTATTTTGTTCCTTCTCAGGTACCCTTTAATGATGTAGTTTATACTGTAGTCACTTTTTCTTTTTAAAACTTAAACATTTTGATACCAAGGAAATCCACTGAACAGACAGTCAGAAAGAGGGAAAGGTGCCAAAACACAAAATAACCAAAGATTACTTCAAGGATACATTTCGATCTCTATCGATTTGTCTACCAATGTCAAATTTGATCCATTGACTGAATCATCCCTTGCCAACTATTTTGCACCTCTCCAAAGTGCTTTCTCCGTTTCTGAGTTTACTTTGGTCCTTAAGTTCAAAGTGATCTTACAGGTGTCACTTCAAGTCCAACAAATTTTTTTCCTCCATAGTCACACGTCTATGAAACTGTTAGGGAACAGAATTCAAACACTGCGTACCCATGGTCCACTTCACGGCCTCTTTTGAGGTTGTTTCTCTTTTCTTGCTCATAGCGGAGCTGCTCCTGTTGCCTCCGCAGCTCCTCACGTTCACGTGCCATGCGTTCAGCCTCTTTCCGGCGTTCCTGAAAAAGGGAATATTACAGGGCACAAATTTGAATTTGTTATTTTAAGAGGTGTATATCATTACATGATAGCAGTAGCTACAAGAACCACCTCACTGCTGCATACCTCTGCCACTCAGACTACTTACAGGTCACATTTTTGTTTATCCTGAATTACAGAAAACATTGACCATTTTTGCAGTTCAGCTCTGAGAGCAAGAATATTCAGAGACTCCAGTGTTAAAATATAGGTATAACAAATTCATATCACAGAAACGATTTGGAAAATTTTTTTAAAAAGTGGTAAATTAAGACACTTAATGAATAACAGATAATTACTGCCTACAGAGAATGCCAACAATCCCCTTTATGTCTTATGCCAGAAATTCTAGGCTGCAGCTGTTCATATACTCAATCCCCAGAGGTAGGCAGTTTCCAAATAAATCTAAAGTTTTGAATGCTTTTGCAAGTAGGTGAATTTGTTGTGCTCACTCTACCTGCTCAATACGGATTCTCTCTCTCTCAAGCCTCTCTCTCTCCAAGCGCTCCCTTTCAAGCTTTTGTCTTTCCATTTCTACTCTCTGGCGTTCCCTGAGGAGGTTCTCCCGCTCTTCACGTTCTCTCAACAAACGGACACGCTCCCGCTCGCGCCGTTCCTGTTCAGCAATTTCACGCCGCCTTAAAACAAGTAAACATACTTGGTCTTAGAACTTTAGGACAATAATCAGCAAACATGCATGTTTTCATTTTAAATCTACAAACTATGCAAACTGTCAATGTTCTTGGTTACCTGCGCAACTCTACAGCTCTACGGACACGCTCCAAACGAGCCATTCGTTCACGCATCCTCTGCTCCTTCATCTTCTCAAAAGGCAGGATGTCTTTGTCATCCCCCTTGTTGATGAATGGTCGCTGTTTTTCCTTCATCATCTCCAACTGGAGGGACAAATGGAAGTTAATGTGTAAAAGGAAATCTAATGGGTAAAGCAGGAAGTACAAAGCTATATGTCTGTAATATCAAGAGTTTTATACCTCCTCAGGTGGAATCAGCCATTTTGGCCGTCTTTGAATATTCATGTTGACAGGGGGCTGAAAAAGTTTTAATAATATGATCTCATTTACCATTTACAGATAAAAAAATATCCTTTAAAAATTAAACACAAATAAGAAGTCTTACTCTTTCAAAATAACGCCCCCTTCTGAAAGGTCTCATTTTGCCAAAGTTTGTATCCCCTTTGGCATGATCCACAACCATCATCTTGCCTGGGCTTTTTGGCCCTAGAGAAGAAGAAAATGATGTGAGAACATACATATACCTAGTTAGACTGTCTAAATTCATTATAGGAAGAGGCGTATAACTTACGTCCATGCTTTCTGTCATCTTTCTTCAAAGAATCTTGGCCCAAGTTGGACGAAACAGAGTCTGATTTTCCACCTTTAGCCTCCTGTTTCTTGGATAAATCTTTGTCCTTTTCTGAAAGCTTATCTGTTTTCTTGTCTTCTTTTTTGTAGGATGGTTGTGCTCTAGGTGTTAGGAGAGCAAAAGGTTAAAAGTGCTTTCAATCCAAAATATTTATTACATTTTTCTGTCACTCACTTGTTAGGCCATTTTAACCCTGTGGAACTGCGCTTGTCACTTGATTTGCTGGACACTGCTTTGTCCTCTGCTTCTTTCTTTGAGGGATCTTTTCTGAATGGATCATTTTTGGCCTGAAAAAGTTCACAATTTTCCATGAATACAAAGGACAATATTAAAACAATCAGTGTCAGTTTGAAAATAATTTGAACCTCTTCTTAACTTACCCTTTCAACATAGATCTGTTGTCCGTGGAGCTCAGTACAGTCAAGGTGGGAGACACACCGTGTGACTTCTGTACTTGAAGACATCGTCACCAAGCCATAACATTTTGAACCAGGACTGCGAGCATTTGTAACCACCTTGGCACTTAAAACCTGTTGGCAACAGACTTCATTTTAGCATTTTTAGGTAGCACAACAACCAAACTGGAAAAAAAAAAAACAAAAAAAAAAACAACAACAACAAAAAAAACAAACAAACCCCCCCCCCCGACATGTTACTTACCTTCCCATACTTGCTGAACAGGTTCTTTAGATCAGCTGCTTTGGTGTTTGAGGAAAGGCCACTCACCCATACGTTACGAGAAGAGCTGCTGTTGCTGCTGACAACTCCTGAGAGATGTTTCCAAAAGAAATTCAGCAATCACATTGGGCAATTAAAGAAAGTCAAAAGTGCTTTGATTCTTTTCCCCACACCATTTGGATAGTATCTTACCCTTTTCATCTTTTGCAACTTTCCCATCCCTGTCTCTTGAAGAGCTACAAAGCAAATGTTGCAACAACAAATAGATGAAAATGAGACAAGGTAAATAAAACCCTGTTGTGAAGTCATTGACATACATCCAGTGGAACAACAACAACCAAAAAAAAAACAAAAACAAAAACCCAACATATTTTGAACTTTTCAGGAAAAAAAAATTAACATCCTGTAGGCAAGGCGTGGATTTGAACCAATGTCTCAATGGCATCATTGCTTTTCCAGTGGTGAGATGGGTCAAGATGTCAGCCAATTTATTCCCTGGACCAATGAAATCTTCGGAGGTTTGTTCAACTTCACAGCGAATCATTTGACCAGAAAAAAACCCAACAACAACAACAACAACAACAACAAAAAAAAAAGAAAAAAGAAAAACAAAATCAAAAAACGGGAAGGAAAAAAAAAAAAAAAACAAACAACTGCCATCACGGAGATTAATGCACGTTTATATTGCCTTGTGTGGAAACTGGAAAAGGCTTTAAAACTGCTGGAAAGGTCAAAGTAACAAAATAAGAGGCGTTTTCTCAGCTCCTGGTTAATGTCACAATTTAATCAAGTTCAGAAAAATAAACCAAAGTAGTAAATGGCAGGATTAGGTACATCAGTGATCAGTGAACATTTCCCTTACGACCAAAAAAATAAAAAAATAAAAAATAAAAATCTTGAGGCTACCCACAATGCTGCGTTCTTAGTGAGCTGGACTTGGTAGAATCAAAGAACTGACATAGAAAGACAAACCTCTTTGCTTGACCTGATGCCCCAGTAGTGGAGGGGCCTTTCTTCCCAGAATCCTTTTCTTTATCTCCCGTATCAGCATTCTTCAAGGAGTCCCTGCTGTCCTTCTTTGTGGGCTCACACCTGGATCCATCATCTTTCTTACCACCTTTGTGGCCCTCTGTTTCTTCCACCTTCATGTCATCATCATCTGGGCCCGTCTCAGCAGAGGCCTCTGGCTCATCATTGCCCTTCTCGGCATCTGGATCTGGAAGTTTCACATGTTTACCTGTTTCCAGGAGATCATCACCATCAACATCTAGGGTGATGGCATCTTCATTTGGGATTGAGACGGATAGGTGATCGTCCTCTGCTTCTTTAGAGGAATTCATGGCTTCAGCGTCCATCTCAGCCAGTTCGGCCTCTACCTCTGGCTCAGTCTCCCCATCCAGCTCTAGGTCAGCGTCCTCATCCACCTCGGGGTCAGCATCTGCATCGACCTCTGGCTCTGGCTCTGGCTCTGGCTCAGCCTCCGCATCCACCTCTGGCTCAGGCTCTGAATCAGCCTCAACCGTGACGGCTTCTGACTCTGGTTCAGCCTCAGCTAGGGTCTCAGCCTCAGGCTGAGCAAGGCTGTCCTCACTCGGTGCAGGTTTAGAATTTTCACGTGTACCATCATCTGTATCAGTTACATCTGAGGGATTTAACAAGGATAAACATGGCAAAACACAACTTTTAACATTCACATGTCGCATGTTACTTGACCTACAAAGTAGAATAGAAAGCACATTTAGTGTTAATGGTCATCGAGGGCGTAGACACCACAGGAGACACAAAACACACAATCTTCACTGAAAATGGGGGAAGATTCAGTGTTCTTCATTTCTTGACACATGTTAAGTACCGATTCATTTTCAATTCATGCTGAATGAGCAATTCCAGATGTTTCCTATGATGTGCAGCCATTTTCCAAGTAGGAATCTTGAACAAAGTTCAAATGAGGAAGGGAACCTCACCAGTTCCAGTTCATCCTTCAGTTTTCTCCAATATGTAAAATGCATGCCCAGCTGGTCAGTCTATGGAGAGTTGCCCAAGACATCATGAACATCTTCCAATATTTCTTCAATAATCCATGCCATCAAAGTCTTATCAGCAGATTTCAGAATGTTGAAAAATCATCTTTCATCATCAAATCCAACCTGCTGGTACGTGTCCAAAACCTAGTACAAAACTGAAGTGTGTTGCTTTGTTAATAACAGTCTGTCCTTAGTCCCGGTCCATGCTGTATGCCCAAAATCTTCACTGAATAGATCAAACTGGAGTTGCAGTCTGCTGGTTTATATACAAAGTTGATGGATGTCTATGACGACTGTATGAAGTCTCATCTTTCAGCTCCCTGCCAACAAAGGCCTTTACAGACCATTTTGATGAGACAAGTGGTCCTTGTGCTACCCAAACCCAGCTTCATTCACAGGCCATCTCAACGGCAATCCCTGCGTTAACTCAGGTGTCTGATTCCAGTGGTAAACAGAGCTGAATATTGAGACCTACCCAGTGTGCTTGTTAACGGTCTGCCCAGTGATGTCGATCAAAATGTCAATAGAAGAAAGCAATGATCCTTGAGTGCTAGAAAAATTTTTTTCTTCCATTTCACAAGATATAAGAAAATGTCAGCTCATTTGTGAACCTCCATTCTTTTTTTCCATGAGAAATATGGGAAGTTGAATGCAAGTTGCCAAAGAAATCCACAGACTCAAGCAGAAATTTTCTTTAAATTACTTTGGTAATCCAAGGACACTGGGTACCATAGTGAGGGCAACCCATGAATGTACCAATTATGAAAAAACTTTAGTTGATCTTCGGATATGTCTTCGTTAAGCTCGTTCTTATTGATGCTTTTGACCTATTGTTACCTAGAGTGCAGCAGCTAGAAGACGCATGAAATACTACTAAATCATCATAATGGCTGTTAAAAAAAAGAAGAAAAAAGAAAAAGAAAAAGAAAAGAAAAAAAAAAAGAAACCTTATGTTAGCATCTGGCATCAGGGTGACAGCATACATACCTTTTTCTGATTCATACTCTTCAGTTTCCTAAAACAAGAAAACACTGAGATGAACCCAGATATTTCAAAGCAATAGGCACAGCAAGAAAAGTTACTTCCGGGCACATTTATAGGAATAATTTATTGCTATTTTTTTGTTTTTTTGTATCTCAAATTAAGTGACGACAAATTGACATGTTATGCTTTTTCAAATAATTTTAAGAAAATGTATTGCCTTGTATTAAGCTATTGCATATTAAACAAAACTGAAGAAAAAGGGTTAGCACTACGTGCGTGAGAACTCTAAACAATTCTTCACCATGTCACCCATGTTACTTTTTTAGACTGACCTCCTGAAAGCAACTAGAACCCTTGTTGAAATTCACACAATGTTTGTGTGAACTCCCCTGATTACCTAAACTTAAATTAAGATTTGGCACAGCAAACATTGTGGCAGTTAAACATGATTTAAAACACCGGTCAAACCAATTCAAGTTTAAATGGATATGAAGAACATTTGGACAGTAAAGTTAAAAATGATGAAGAACAACAAGGAAAAAAAAAAAAAAGAAACAAACTAAAGAATTGCATTGAACAATCACCTTGGAAAACACATCTTCCGCGGTGGTATCCGTATCTGAATCCAATTTTTTTCCTGAAAGATGAGACAAGACCAAAAAAAAGGAATGAAATCAAGCTTGTTAAAAAAAGACCTTACTTTGTCACTGTGCTCCATAAATGACACTAAAACCAAAATTACCTTTAGCTTTTCCACCTTTTCGCGGTGTGTCATTTGAAAGCTGGATTTGAAAGTTTTCTGGGTCCCCGCCTTCATCCTCAACAGCCTTAATATAGTAACACAATTTAAAAGCCAAACAAGAATAAATCTTAATTTCAATTCAAATCTTCACCTTAAGGCGTGTTGAACATTGCAAATGATCACATAACAAAAGATTGCCTAGTCGGCTTTACTAACTAACAAACTAATATAATAACTTCAAAGGTTAAGAAATATAAAAATTTTTAAAGAACATTTCGAGGCCTTTCGTGTTACCGTAGCTTTACAGTATAAATAAGCAGCCAATTACGGTAGCATTATAAATTCCCCCCGTTTATCCCACAAAAAGCTCATATGTGCATATTCAGAGACATGTATGTGTGTAGTTGTACCTTAAGTGTTGGTTACTTCAGTAAAATGCATAAAGTTAACTTTAGGACAGTTAATCTTGGTGTTTAGTGTTATATGGGATCAAGAAACCTGTTAACAACATTAGCTAATGATAGCAACTGTATATGGTTTTCACTCTTTCTCGCATAAAACGGCTCCGTTTTTGGGTTACCTGTCTCAGTCTTGCAAGAAGAACACTCTTCACACCAGATATATCCAAATTCCTTCGCTTGAGCTCTAATTTTAGATCAACAACTCTTAATTCTGATAATTTCTTGGACTCCGTGGAAATGGCACCCGACGCCATTTTACCTCAAACTCACTGCGCAGCGCGCATGCGCAACTACAGCTCGTCTTGGCAGTCTTCTTCTTTGCTGTTTCTTTTTTTTTTTTTTTGTCGTCGTTAAACATTACGCTGCCGCACAACGTGGTGGAGGAGCCAAGTAAGACATGATCATGTTCAAGAAAGTTTCAAACCTTTTGATTTTCGATGTAATTGATTCATTTAAACTATTTTTTATCATGTATATATATTTTTTTCACGAAGATTGTTAGCTTCAGGCTACAACACCAACCTGTAGCGTTATTTAATAAGATAAGATAAGATATTCCTTTATTTGTCCCACAGTGGGGAAATTTCCAGTGTTACAGCAGCAGTAACAATTTACAGTATAATATAATATATAATATATATATATAATACAAATTTGCATAGCGAAGACTCTTTTGATATAGTTCATATCAAACATATAAATAGATAAACATAGCATATTGTCTGGTCCTGCTGTTGTAAAAGCAAAGAGAGTTTATTGCAGACTTTAATCACTAAATTACAAGCTCCAATCCAAAATCCATATCCAAAACAAATTTAATCTTAATCATCGCCTCCAAATCAACACTACAACATGATGTAAGTGAGGTTTAGAGTAATTACACTATCTATAGCGATGTCTTTTATATCACCACTGCAAACAACAGTGGTTTTTTATTTTGGTTGCTCAGCAGAAAACACCAAGAGGCTTCTTCTACTTCCTACAGAAATTTTGTTGTTACAAAAAAAGCACAGGTGTCAATCTCCTGGCAGGGACTACTGTTCTGCATCATGAGCACAACTTTGTTTTGTGTTGTCCTGCACATATGCTTTGACAGTCCTGTTCTAAACGTCTCTGATGCTATTCTGACACCATTTTTATTTTTATCATACTTTATGAAAGATAAATGTCTCCCCTGTATCTCCTGTGGATAGAGGGGACTCCCAAGGTTTTTTCTCTGCAAGTTTATTATATATAACTATGTGTAACTGTGTTTTTCATAAATACAAAAAATCTTGTGTTAAAATTTGCCATAAGGTCTGTTCAATTTAAATATATTTGTCTTTCCATCGTGCAAATACTCACTGAAGTAAGAAAAGTCAATCTCATTTGACAGCAACAGCATTTCGTTGCAGTCTGAGTAGGAATAGTTGGTGTGTGTGCTATGAATAATTTACATTTGGCATGATTATTTATTCCTCTCAATGACAGTATGTCACTTGGCAGACATATTTAATTAGAGATAAATGGATTCCTTAATTCCATTTGCCTTATCATGGCTCTGTTCCTGCTAGGAAATTAAGTCGTGCAATTATTAGTGTTGGAAAGCAGAAATACTTGAAAAACACTTTCAAATACAATTTTGAGGAACTTGTACTTGACACAATTATTTAATTCATTAATTCATGTCGTATATTTCTAAACAATTATAATTCACAAATTAATATTTAAGCTTTTTTCCACGACATTATCTGAAAGCCATACTTACTGATACATCTTCAGATTCAAATTTCACAAAACTATATATATATATATATATATATATATATATATAATTTAATGTTTAATTTACAAGCTCCCACAAAAAAGCACAGGCTACTTCAGTCATATTTTAAAGATTTAGGAATTTACCAGTGATTTCATCTATAAAGTTCTTAGATGGCTGTAAGGAGCAAGTACCTTTAATTGATATGAGATCAGATATATATATATATATATATATATATATGTATTGGTGGAAGTAAAAATAAAAATATAAATATGAATATATCGATATGCTTTTTCCTTTTTCGCGTGGCTAGATATACTTGGAGTATAATTTGTCTCCAAGTGTGTTTGGTCAGCAACTGCTGTTTTTTTAAGTGCTCTATAAATGAAGCTGTTGATGATGATCATCATCATATTTTTAGATGTATTGGATTGTGAATTCAGTGCCTTTATTGTATGTACTCTTTTTACACTGCTTTTCTTCCTTAAAACACATGGGCACTTCTTCCACCCACCACTGGAAATCACACATTCCTGATAATAAGTATTTTGTGGGTTTTTCTAAGGGGCTCTACTTTTATTTCCAACCTACATGCACTAGTGGGCGTGATAGCATTTAAAATCAGGCGTTAGTGGGGACGAATGGACAAGACTGATGCTTCCTCATCAGTAAACAAAAAAAACTTTCAATTACACCACACGCAGAAGAGGACAGGGCATATTTTTTGTTGTGTTATGATTTTTCTTTTTTTATTTGCTTTGACAGACTTAAATCAAGCTGTCGCAAAGTGTCGTAAAGTAGCCGACGGCCGGCAGCGCCCTCGCGCGGCTCTGAGGGTAAAGGCCCTATTTTGTCCAGCAGCCGACAGCCGGAGCCAGAGAACAGGCGACCTGCTGAGTAAACAACAGCGGATGCCCCGGAAAGCAGGAATGGGAACTTCGTCGAGGGCTAATAGTGAGGCATTTCTATCTTGTCAAGTATAAACATGGTAGAGAAGTTGGAGTGCATTTTAGGAGTCGGCGGGCTCCCCGAGCGTGTCAAAATGGGAGCATATAATCGGGTATTTGATGAGTGAAGAGGAGCTAGCCTTCACGTTAGCTTAGCTTGTAGCTACCCGGGGCCCGCTGCCGTCGATTTCGCCTCTCAGCTCAGCTCGGCACTGTGTTGTCAGTTTCTCACTATCAGCCACTGAACGTCCTCGGACTGCGATTTCTGTTACAGGCCTGTCTGCTGGCAGCTAGGGTTAACATTAGGATTAATGCCCGCCCTCAACGCTTGTCGTTGTTTCCCCACAGGATTTAACCTCACTTGTTTGAAAAAGGACGGTGACACATTTTGAAAAAAGGACTTAGATCAAGGTACGTTGTGTCTTTGTTGTATTCTGTCTGGACTAAATGTCAGGCTAGTTGGCTAGCCGTCCACTTTGGTTCCTCTGGGTTGGTTATGGAAATAATCGTGAGCAGAAGTTTCTAACCTGGGATATCCACATTTTAACTGGTACTCTATTAACATTAGTTTTATCTGGTCTCAGTCTCACCACCAGCGTCCATGGTAGACAGGCAGCCAGCAGCTTATTGTAATTTATAAAGGTTGTAGAGACTGTGCTTAGCCTCAGTTTCAGGGTGTATACTGCCAAGGTAAAGATATTTATGAAGCCCTGTTTTTGCTGGCTCGACCATAGAGGTTGGTGGTCGTTTCACAGACACAAAGCACAGAATGCATCTTTAGCAGCAACCCTGGATCAGTCCTACATATTAAAATTGGTTCACTGCTCCCATTCCCGTTACACCACACACTTTCTTCTACACAGGTTTGATTGACTGGTTGAATTAGCCCTTATCGACATTATCTATCTTTTGCACTTATTCAACTCTGTTTTATAGAGAGCTGTTTTATTCAGCCTTCATGTATAGGGTTTTTACAGTCAGGACAGCCCTCGGAGGCCGTCGTCTTCATGTATGTCATTGCGCAGGTTTCTCTGTGAGTCTGGCATCTGAAGTGCCCTCACTCATCAGTGAGTTATGTTTAATAGAAGAAAAAGCTTCATTGCAAGTAACAGCCTCATTACATTCAGTTTCTGTGGAGTTTTAAGTGAAAGCAGTCCTAGCTACATCAACCTCATCAGCCCCATTTTATAAAAGTTAACTGAACACTAGCTGCTTATCATGTAATAAGCTGTGAAAAAAGAATGCAAGGACATTTGTTTCTGAGTTTTCCACTACTATTAGAGCATGGAATGAATGGAAAAAAATGCAGAATATCATGCACACCTGCACATTCTCATGTAGTTGAGTACATTAGACCTGCAGTAAACCTTATTTTGTGGTTCCAATTTTCCCCTTGTTTGGCATCCAGTTTATAAATTGTATTTGAATGCAGCTGGAATTACACATGACTTCTGATACCTTTAACCTTTTACAGATATTTTTCAAAGCAAAACCTGGTGAGCAAGACGAATTTCTTAATGTTTTGTGTTTGTTAATGGTATAGTCTCAAGAAACAATGTGGATGCTACCAGTGAAGCATTTGTTTTATTTTCTTTTGTTGTGTTACATCACATGTACTTCCAGATGGCTGCATAAAAAGGGCCAGTACAATATGTTCCTAAATCAGTTGCTGAACTCTTGCTGATTCTGTTTTCTAATCATTATATCAAGAAGTGTGGTTGGTTTGCTGCTGTGGGTGGTATAAACATATGCACTTAGTGCATAAGTCTGTGCCTGTGTCATTTTCTTCACACTGTCACTTTTGGATGACAAATGTGCATGTGTTTGTTGCCCAAGATACACAGTTACAATGTGTATAATTTATCCGAGGGAGAGCATTGAAATGCATCTTTTGAAGCATTTTTTAATGAATTGTTATTAGAGATATTAAGCCTGATCTATTACGGCTATTTGGTGTGCCATAATCCGATGCAATGTGGGTACATGTCATTTTGAAAACGACCCTTTCTATTTCTTTTCATTTTTGTTTCTTTATGTACAGCAGTACAGTATTTTGCCTAAATGAGATGTTCTGTATTTGTTATAGTTTAAGAAAGCCCTCTACTTTAAATATTGGTGTAATTGAGGATTATGCGCAACATCAAAAGGCTGTAAGGAGTAATCAATAGTATGCCAAATTTATTATTTACATTAAAAGCAACTTTCAGTTTAAATAACAGTTAAGTGCACGGACACTTTTGTTATTTTGGCCAATTTGGAAATACTATCTTCAGATTGTAATCTACTATCTTCATATTGTAATCGTGTAATCGTGAATGCTAACACTACTGTTGGCTGGCAAATGGTATAATCATCCTTGTGCGCTCCTTGTGCTCTCTGAAAATAGACATATTGTCTTAACATAGACACAAACATCTTGTTTCGTAATGATGAAGTAGCCTACATTTGGGCAGTGCTGGAATGTGTTCTGGGAAACTTTTTATAATAGTGGAAAATGTTCCCAGTTTAGCCTGTTTTAAGAGAAGATTCACTTTCTGTAGTTATTCACTTGTTGGTGCAAACAATTGTACGGGCGAACTGTCCCAGTGTCATGTTAGGAGAATCAGTTTCCAATGTGGATATTCCCTTTGAGATACCATTTTTATCCAGCCTGATTCAGGCATTGCTGGGAATCAACCATAAAAAACATCAGTATCGACTCAACCTTTACTTTTGACTCAGCCTATGGGTATTTATTTTCTTCTATCTTTACTCAGCAGCCTTAGGTCACACTGTTAACTTATAGGAAAAAACAGAATGACTGTTCGCAATGAATCCATTGCCCCACATTTGATACTGTATTTTTACGGGTGTATTAATGATGTTTTCTAAGGGGTTGAAGAAATAATGGATCTTTTCACATTATTGTTCCTCTTTTGTGGCCCATGCACATTCTGTACTTCTTTTACTAAGCTTTTTTGCAATGGCTTTTCTAATTTTATTAAGATCTCCTCGTCATCTTACAACCTGGGATAGGCATTAATATTTCTAGTCATTTAAATTTATATGGCCGTTGTTTAAGTAGAGTTGGTACCTTAGATAGGCTTTTGATGGTGGAGCAAAGCTTTCTCCTTACTTTTGTCCAATGAGATTTGGAATCATCTAATGGCAGGAGTCAAAAAATGTGGTAATTAACAGCCCACTGGAGCAGTTAACCCGCTCTGACCTTTGATTGAACTAATCTGGTATCAAGCTGACTTTGACAAATCTGAGTGTATTTCTAGTATTTAATTTATTTATCGCATTGAATTTCATGGATGTAGGAATATGGGAAATGTGGGAAATTGGTCTTGAAAGTCCACAACCCTGGCAATACCCTAATTATGTAAATGACAAATTGTTCTGTCCTTTGTCTTTTGTGAGGATAGACCTGCCACCATGAAGAGTGAGGTGCCACCTGAAGCCCCCAGCAGACAGGAGCATCTGAAGGAGCCACTGGTGAATCCAGAGCCAGTGGAAGCAGCCAAGAGCTTCCCTAACAACATGGAGGTGATTGGAAAGGCAGGCAGTGAATTTGAAACTCTATGTGGCTCCAGGCATCGGTCGCTGAGGGACACTGGCACACACAGAGAGTCAGAACGGAGCCTCCCTGGACGCAGAAAAAGAAAAGGCCAACAGGCAGGGCCATCAGACTGCTCGCTGAAGGAGGACCAAATCAGTGAGAGTTCACTGACCCCTCAGCGTCCACGGGTAGAACTTTTACAGCACCCCAGTGAGGATGAACATAATCACGAATCCTCTTTTAGTGACTGTGCTTCCTCCCCTTCCTCTAGCCTGCGATTTGGTGACTCGGACACTTTAAGCTCAGAGGAAGAAGGGGAGACTGGAGCAACAGGGGGCCAACACAAAGCTCCTGCTCTGACAGGAGGAGCCACTGGACATGGCCTGCGCCCTGTTCTTGGCCGAACTCGAGGGAGTCGCTCTCATAAGTGGGTGCGGTCTGAGGCTGAGCATGTGCTTCTGAAGCGGCCATGTCTGAGCAGCCGACGTCCTCTCCATAGAAAACGCTTTGTTAAAACAACACCAGGAGGTGGTCAGCGGACTCAGAAGCAGAAGGAACGACTATTACTACAGAGAAAGAAACGTGAAGTAATAGCGCGTAGGAAGTATGCTCTATTTCATAGCACAAGTAGTTCCAGTGAGGAGCTGAGCAGTGACTCGTCCTCCCCTTCTTCTACTGAAGCAGAAGATGAGCTTTATGTAGATGTCAGCAGTGCCAGCAGCCAGCCCAACAGTGCGACTGTAGCTACAGGTAATTACAAACCCCCTACTCTAGCGTAGTTGTGTATATGTGTTGCATTGTGATCTCTATATTGTTTTTCACATTTGTGGTTTTGCATTTAAATAGGTTATATCATATCAGCAATGTAAATCGATATGGTAAGCTTACAAAACATACTGTGTCATTGCAGTGTGATCATCATAACACTATTTGAGTCGCTGTGTTGGACTTAACATTCAAGTGTGTAGCTGTAGCTTTGTAAAGGGAGGAACCATCACATTAAATACATTATAATGGAGATGACATCTCATAAAGGCACAGATCGCTAATGGGGCAGAAAAAAACACTATCCAGCATTAATTATCTTATTTTAATTGGAGTACATTCATGCCTTGTGAATTAATATACACATGGGCTGCTGTTAGAGGTCAGCAGCACTTGCAATGAGAACTTCACTTTATTTATTTATTTTATATTTCTTCAGTATAGATGAATTGTCAGAAATTAAAAGCTGTGGTCTTTAAGTTCCCACCCCTTGCACAATAAGGAATTAACTGGACACAAGTTTGAATTATTTTGAAATCTCTTTACTGAAGCAGGATTTTGACTCTGAAGGTTTTGATTATAAATCAGGTAATTTTATTTTGGCTCTCAATCTGGAAAGTAAAGTGGAAGTTAACAAGGAAAAAAATATTGCTATAAGGAGTGACATTCTTACCCTCTCCAGTTCACATATGCAAGAAATGTTTTTAATGACAGTGTATAACTATGTAAATGAAATTGAAAAAGGTAAGGGGATAGTACAGTACCCAACATCATACAGATATTTGGTTGGTAATCTTGTAGTTCATCTTCAAAAAATGCAAGCTGTTTAATTTGTAAACCCCCTTCACCTGTATATTTTGGATGACGATGGCTTTTCTCTGTAGTAAAGCTATGACAGAGAGCCTTATCTCTTATGTTGGAGATGTCATGTTAACAACATGACAGATCATGCTAAAGTCACGTGAAGTAAGGTATACATGTTAATTAAATTTTTTTGCCCCTTTTCTACCATTGGTATTTAATGTGGCAAAACAATTTATTCCATTTATCAATAATTGATAGCATTCTCAAAAAAAAAAAAAAAAAAAAAAAATCAATGGCTGTAGCCCTAGACACAGTCAATTACACACTCATTTTAATTGTCATACAGGAAAATGCTGTAAAATGTTTCCATCCATTGCCGTTAACTTAGACATCCTACATAAAATAACTGAAACACCCTTTTCTCATTTTATTTCTGTCAGTCAGCCAATGACCCTCATCAGTATCAATTCATGTAACCATTTAATTTGTGGCTCATTGGGCTGTACCAGTGGTCTGGTGCCCAATGTACTGGGGTATAAATCAACTCATAGTG
Source organism: Remorina albescens (assembly GCA_034769265.1). Classification (NCBI taxonomy): domain Eukaryota; kingdom Metazoa; phylum Chordata; class Actinopteri; order Carangiformes; family Echeneidae; genus Remorina; species Remorina albescens. The sequence goes on from CM068479.1 coordinate 4,935,928, forward strand.
CCTAACTTTCTTTTTATTGAATAATGAATTGTGAGTTCCATTTTGAATGAAATCATGACACCAAGGATCAGAATATAAATCATGTGGTGCGATTGCTAAAGATGCCCACCTTTATTTTTTTAGGGGGCCCTCTTTGCATAGTGTTTGGCAGGAGTGAAATGCACTTCAGCCCACTTAATTACATGAAAGCCTATAGCGGTTGTTTGTCCCACTTTGTGGAAAAATTTAATAAACTGTATTAACGCATTTGAGTTTTTCATGAGCATGATAGATGTTACAGCATGCAAGAATATTTTCTGTATATTTTTAAAAGGGCTTCTGCACCACTGATAAAGGAATGCCAACTCCTGTGGGTTGTTCAGGGCCCCACATCTGGCAGCATATAATGGAAAGTTTTGTCCTTTTTACCTGTTAGAACAACAGGTTTATGCTTCAAAATCTAAACCATCACTTTCCGCTCTCATTCTTACCAAAGTACCAAAGCCTAGTGTGTATATTATGAAGGGCACCTTCTGCTTTATGATCAGGAAAGTTTTACCATTTACAAAAGGAGCCAGTATATCTTGTAAAAAGCCCCACCTTTAGTGTGGCTCATTGTTTTCTTCATATAGCCATTTAGTCTCAGCAATATTTCTTCTGCCGTGGCTCTAGGGGCGAATAGAAAGTTAATTGTTGCTCCTCCATGGTGGGAGGCAGGTGGGAGAAGTCTCACTGTTGAGCAGTTGCCTTTTCATAGAAACAACAGGTCTCGCAGGGAAAACAAGGCATGTGTTTACAGCAGGAGAAAGCACAGAGGCAAGTGTTGATTCCTGCCTTCATCAAAAGTTTATGGTATAGGGAGGAAATGGGCACCTCCTATCTTTACCTAAGTTAAATGGAAGATATTAAAATTTGATGATCTTTGAATACAGGTGGAATTGCTACTTTGTTTTCCAATAAAAGTCTGTTAATTTGTTGATTCTCAAGTTGCTTACTTGAGCAAGTGCATATGTTTTTTAAACATATTACTTCCCTAACCTTAACCCTGTAAAGTGATATTATGAATAATATCTATTGTTGACTTAACTAAACACTGCTCCATATTGGTTACAGTTCCCTACCAACTTCAAAGGTGTTGTTTGTGTAACCACATGAAGGCTTCACCTGAGTGCCAGGCAGCTAGATTCTCAGAGGGTGCGAAGCAGCAGCTCTCGGGAGACACTGAGAGCTGCTGCTCTCACAGAAGGAATTTATGGACTTCAGTGTTGCATGACAAACCACTTAGTCATGTTCATAAAAACATAAGACACTACCAAAGCATGAAACTTGCACAAATAAATGTTGTTACTAAGTCAAATAAGTAATGTATCAGTTAATTTAGTATGCCTTCTATTGATTATTTCAAAACCTCTAAACTAGACTTCAGTGCCCTGGATTGCCTTCTCAATTGACACAGTCCCAAAATTGATGAATGTGTATGCTTTTGCTCACAGCCACCATATCGTTAGTAATAAACAACTGGATCTGAATCTTATAGCTCTTATATTTTCACATATATTTAGAATTTAGGTTTGCAGTGATATAGTTAACATTTGCTATCTACCAGAAAGGTTTGGCATTAGATTTACATGGAGGATTTAGGAATGTGGCTTCGGCTCATATGTCAGTGGGCTCACTTGCACTGATAAACTGTGACAGTAATTAGAAAGAGGCATGAGACTGTTACCACAGATAAATGTATTTTTACTGCGGCGACGTGCTGTAAATTATTTTTATCACTTTTGAGGACTGAAATTCTGGATTTCATGATTTATGGGTTTAACCCTAAAATAAACCCCCAGATTAAGCCCTGTCTTCATTGCGCAGCTGTGGCAAAGGCACAAATTGATTTGCTCTGACTTGTTTTATGTGTAGCGTTGAACTGGATATCTTGTTTGTTATAACAGTTGTAACAGTTGTACTTGTAACAGTTTCAGACACAGAAAAGTGAATAAGCTTTCAGAAAGAAAGTTTTGAAAAGTTTTATGTAGGAAACCATTCACTGGACAGATTTGCAAAAGATGGAGGAAGATATTCATTCTGAGTGCAAAGTTAAGCACTGCTGACCTATTTTTCATATGTGCCCAACTGTGAACTTGATAATGGTATTAGACTTTGCTGGTTAACAGGCAAGAGCACAAGAAGGAAAGGGTAAATGTTAAAATTGATTTTGGGCAAAAATAGATTGATATGACCATGTGCAAAACATAAATATGTTTGACTTACTTGCTTTAAACCCACAGGCATATTTGTGTGCTTTTCCCCCAACTTTATTGGTAATATATCTCATTGAGTTAAGTGTCACAATCGAATGATAAGTAGAAAATGAAATGGAAATTTTCCTCTAATTGCTATTGTACATTTTTCTTTTTTCATGATGGTATGGTGCATGTTACATTTTACTAACTTCCCCTTGTGTGTTTAGGTGCCCTAGATGAGGATGTGGTGGTGATTGAGGCAACTCCAGCTCCAGGCCCTGCTGTTCCTGCAAGTGAGGAGATCAACGTCACCTCAACAGACAGTGAGGTGGAGATCGTCACAGTCGGAGATGGTTTCAGGTAGGTATCTCAATTTTTCCCCTCAAAAATTTTACATCTGTGTGGCATACAATAAAACAGGCATTTTTTTAGTTTTGGTCCTCTTTTTCTTGATTTGTTTCCTATATTTAGAAATATGTAAACCACTTTGGCAGAAAGCATCTGCTATCAAAAATAATCTTGTGGATTTTTGAGCAATGTACTGTGTGGACATCTTAGCCAACATTTTATTCAAGACAGAAAAAAAGACTAACCAAATTTAATTTGAATTTTCTTCCTTCTAAAAAGACTCGCAAAATATTTTATGCATTGTCATAAATAGATAATAGAGGACACAAAAGGAATCCTGACCTTGGCAAAAAGTGTATACGAGTCAAAATGAGCACAGATGTCTTAACTGCAAATTCCAATTAAAGGTTAAGGATTTTCCATTCAGGGACTACTGTCTACATTGTTTTGTAGGTGAGAGTCCAATGAGTCGTATAAAAACCATGTCTTACAAAAGTATTTGGAATTATACATCCACTGATAACAGCAGATTTTATGTATGACCAGGAGAGTTATTTAGTTTTACAGGCTTGGTCAGTTCTGTTTATTTTTGCATTACCCAAATACGGTCACGGAAGCGTATACACTTTGGAAACAAAACAACTCTCTGACTTGTTTGAGCAAGACATGTTTTTTTTCCTTTAACTAGAGAATCAGTGCTTTCTAACAAGCAGCAATTCTGTTGAACCTGTTGTACTTTTGATTGCACTTATGAAACAAACACAAGCAGTGTATATAGCACTATTCAGGCAAGCGTGAACAAACACCTGAGTTTTAAAAAAAAAAACAATGGAGAAGTGGATGATACTGCAAGAGAAGGCCTGGTGGTTTAGGTGGACCTTCTAATTTATTTTTACTTTGTGAATGCAGTCTATATCATGAAGAGCCGACACATATTTTTGACTTTTTGCTTCTTTCACTGCTGTTTTTCTTGATGTACTTAGGTATTAAAGAGCATACATGTTCATATTCATGTTCTGCCATTTTAACCGGATACATTGTTATGTATTTAAGTACTATGTAAATGCCTTAATGCAAGTATGGCCACTGGCTGTGGTCGTTTGTGCATGAAGGTGAAGTAATCATGTCACATCTGATTGCTGGCCTGTCGGGATATCTATAGTTATTTAGATGAAGGTGGCCGGCATGGGGTGTGGTGTAGTGCTCCAGTGGATCTGTTTTGCATATATGTTCAATAGCTCTGCTTCCATTGCCCAGAGCTGAAGAGCTGCATGCCTATTTTTTACAGTATTAAAACAAACCACATCACTCATCATCTACCTACCTCCTATATACCTGTGCAGTACTCTTGTTATTTAACTCTTGAAACATCACACATAAAGGTAGCTGATTTTCTGAATAAATGATAAGAGTTACTCATACACTAACAGCAAACTAACTACAGCCAAAAACATTGATTTATAGGTAGAGAGTAGCTAACAACCTGTACAATGACTTTAGTTTAACGGGGTAGTTGTTTGGCGTATTCTGCCTTGGCTTTAAGAAACATACAAAAGATTAAAGAGTGAATGAACCGCAACATAGTTCTGTTTCTCAGAGGAACTGAGGAGCAATACAATCACAAAAGATATGTCCTGCCACTATCTCCTTCCATTTTCCTCACCCCACTGAGAATCCTATTTCCACATTCTGATAATGTGATTTACTGTCTCAATACTCCCATTATTCCTTATGGAGGTGATTGTGCAGTTCACTTAACAAACCTCTACCTCTGTGTTAACCTATTTCTCCTCTCAACAGTGTCTTTATCTCTTTGTTCATTTCGTACTAATGAATCAGTAATACCTAAAAAAGGGTTCCCAGAAGTGATCCCACCAAGCTTGGAATGCCATAGCTTGTCTAATCTGTCTGTTTTCCTGACTTCCAAAGAAGTTGTCCTGGCTCGCTAGAGAATGCAGAGATGAGGCTCACAGAAGGCGGGGGATGGGCAGCAGTGGAGCAGGAGGGCTGAGAATCAACGGCCAACAGAATGAGCATTGAAAGCTGTGTTTACACTGCCAGTAGGCCAGTCAGTGAATGTGAATTTGTGTTGTTTATGTCAACACAGCCCCTGGTCAGGCCTAGCATTAACATGCAGAGGATCTGATCATAAGTGGTCAGCTTTAAGCACGTCAGTTCACTGCTGCATTGAAATGCGTCTCCACACGTGTACCGAGTGATCACTTATGTTGGATCTCAATTGCCATTCCATCTGCAAATAAACATTTTTGAGTTGTTGTTTTTATCCAATTTGGCTGATTCATTGTTGAGCAGATGTCAGAGAGAGGAGAACAATATTAAAACATGAAAGGGCTAAGAACATTGTTGCACTGACTATAGCTCTACAATAAAACAAGATTTCAGCCATTTGAAACATTAAATAGTTGTCAGTTCATTATTAAACTGTGGCTGGACTTATTTGACCGGCAGCAGATTTCATCAGACTAAACACTTCTTCAGTGTGGTCCAGTACACAGTAAGCACGTTTACATGCACAGTTAAACCGAGCTATGGTTATAGCTCGATAAAGCCATCTCATCGGACTTCTGCCCTTGTCCAAGTATACATGCACAGGAGTGAAATCAATTCATTTGTTGAAATCATGTTGCCTCCACTACGATAGGTGGCGATATTCACTCTTTCGACTTGTGGGTAATGGGCCACTACTGATTGACATATGACGTCACAGACCACAACAGAGGTGGAAAGAAACAAAGACCGGTGAGCTAGCAAGTTAGCGACTCAGAGGTAAACTGGTACGACGATGGACAACCACCTTGTAAACCAAACCACCTTGCTTTTGTGTGACCTCCTACGTTTGCGTTTATGTTTTAAATGCCTTTCGACTTCCGGGTCATAGCTTGGCGCGAAACTTAAGCACATGCGCGGATCACTTCCTCCAGTTCAAGTCTGATTTTCCGTATATATGCAGCAGTAGATCGATCTTCAATCGCATTATCTGGGTGTGTTAGTCCGATAATTTTAAGTTTGATTTCAGTTGAGCTAACGTGTCCAGTTTTGGTCAAACTGTTGCTATAATTCGTTTTTTTTTTTAAGTGTCATGTAAACGTGCTTACTTACACACTGATAAAAATATGATTGCCATATGAGTCCCAGACCATCTCTGCATGTGGTCTGAGTACTTCAATCTCAAGTACACCCTCAATACATCTTTGGTGTGTCTACACCTGTACTTACAGCTATCTACTTGTGATCAAATGGTAATACAGGTGTAAAAAGTGGTGTAGGCACAATACATGTTAACAAACATGCCAATATGTTGTGTCGCCCTGACTCATTCAGTGGTACTGTTTACGGATGTCCTCATCAACTACTTATCATTTACTGGCCTGTTGGTTGCTTGCTTGTGATCCATTTAATTTAATTCTGATTATGTGCAAATAATAATAAAGACCAGCTTCACAGTTCACTCACTGTAATAGGCCTACTTTGTTTAAGTAAAACTCCCATTCACCCAAACAAATAAACCTTTTATTCTATAGAACCTTCTAGTATTTTGTATAATGTCTAATAGTATTTACTATAATGGCTGTGGACAGAATAGTGGCAGTTGGTGACTGTTCTGGCACAGCAGCTTGGATGGGATTTGGCCAGCTTGTACAAAATGTGGTATTTCAGCACAGTTTTTCACCATGAGCAACAATTTGGGGACACAGTGCAAAATCTACCTGAAATTAGAGTAAAAGCATAATTTTTTAATGTAAACTCCCTCTCTCATTACTCGGTTACCCACAAGAGCTGCTTTTTTTTAAAATGGGAATTGTTGGTTGTTATTTATTTCATCGTCCCACCCACATTTCACTCATTTGCAAAGAAGGAGAACATTCAAGTGTTTTAACAATGCACTGTGGGACATGTTTTGCAGCTGCTTTACCCAGTGAGATGCAATAAACAGCACAGCTGATATGGATAAACTTAAAAGGACGTTGATTGGTCTTTGCCTGAATCTGCAGCTTGGCTAAAGATGTAATGTAATGTAACTTACAACAAAGCATTTGATGGGTGTTGTAACCTCTGACAATTTCCCTGCATCATTACAATTTTTTTACATATTTGAACATTGAATTGAATTAAATACCTTTTTATTTTCATTGCACATTTGTATGAATTTTGCTGTGCAGCCTTTGAGAAGGGAATACACAAGGTGATAAAGCTAAAAAATATATATATATTAAATAAATATGAGCAATGCAGCTTTGATGGGTGTTAAATACCTTTTGAATGCATTTTTTTTATTTTCTTTTGCTATAGAAGGTCAAACTAATTATAATTCATTCAAATATGTTAGATGTATTATTATTATTTTCAAGAAGAGTCGGTGGTATAGTGGGTAGAGCACATGCCCCATAAACAGCAGGCTACATGGTCCTAGTCAGTGATGCTGGCTCGCTTCCAGGTGGTGTGATGTGCTATATGCCATTCCCCCCTCTCTCTCTCTCTCCTCCATTTCCTGTCACTTTTCAAGCTGTCCTGTGTGATTAAAAAAGATAAAGAGAAGCCAGAGCATTCTAAATTGTGAAAATCAATACTTTCATCTGCTGCAAATTGTTTACTACTCATACACAGTCCCTTAAATGATCCCCTTCAACTCCCTGATTCCCAATCTCGGCTGTGGGTATCATCAGTCCCAGTAGCTTTCTCTACATTACCACAGTGCACACCCTCTTCTGATCCCTAGAGCATGTTGGTTTGGCACAGCCTCAGTTTTGCCAAGCCATCCATTCCCATAGTGCTCATGTTTACAATGTCATGTTTTACTCTCCGCACCCCCACACTCAGGAGGTGACTGTGATAAACATATATTTACAAAATAATCCCAGGTCTACTTAATTAGAAACTCATCCCTCTTGAGCAGACCTGCTCCCAGGGATCAGTGCTGAGGAGCCTGGCCAATTAGACCCTGGTAGAACCACCATATACCCCCCACCCCCCCACCCCTGTGGGTCACACTTATTGCTGTGTGTATGTTTTGTGTTTGCGTGAAAACAGAGTTTGCTTTTGTTACTTGCGAATTCAGAAAGTTAATCAACTTCCTCCTTTATTTCTTTTTCATTGTTTTGCAGAATGTCTCACAGGAAATTGAATTGGATGCAGACAGTGTTAGTAAATGGGAATCCCCCTTATCATAAACAGCAGAGAGAGGCATTTCCTTAGCTGATACAAACTCAGAAATATGATCAAAGCCAAACTCTTAATTGAGCTGCATAATGGATTATAAATAAAAAAAATTATGAATGTACATCCTAGATTCAAGGTTATGTCTTATTATTTATGCAATAACACACGGTTTAATCTTCATTTCACAACTAAACTAAACTGGACCTACTTTAAAATTTTTGGCAAGATATCAAACATAAATTTTAAGTTCATTATTTCATTAACTTGAGTCACACAATAATAAAATTAACGGAGACTAGTTTAGAGAAAAACAGAAATATTGAGTAAATTAATATTACATTGTATTTTTAACAGTCTAGTGTTAGGCTAGCACAAAGACAAACACATTGCATTACCTCCTCCCTTAACCAGTCTGGATATGGTCTGCAAGAAATCCATGCAAATCCAGAGTAGGATTTTTGCATAATCATCACAGTAAGGGTTCTATTGAATCACTTAATCATTTCTAATGTGTTTAGGATTTAATCACAAAGTCACGGAGCTTGTATATAATTTAGTTTGATACATCAGAAACTGTTGTTTATAATCTGTGCTAGGTCCACTCTGATATATAGCCTCTTCCCTCTGCTCAGCTGTATTAAAAACAAACAAACAAACAAAAAAAAACCCTAAACCAGGGAACATCATTCCCTAGCTACAAAGCTCCATGGTATCCAACTTTATGGCACTCCCATATTCTTATTCTTGTCCCTGGGGCTTCTTCAGATCACCTGACTTTACAGTACTGTTGGGGGAAAGGTGACTCTTCCCTGGCCTCTCATTCTAGTCTCAGAGAGCAAGGGGTAGTGCGACAGGAACCACTGAGAGCAAATTAAAAGGCAGAAAAGAGGAAGGGCTGAAGACAGGGAAGAGTAGCAGCAAGCATTTGAAGGAGAAGTAGGAAAAAGGAAGGCATGTTGCCAGAGTAATGAGAATTAAATGGAAGTGTTGTAAAGCACAAATGTTATTTCAAATGGATTAATTCTTTTGTGCCCGTTATATTGTTACAAATTTAGTTTTGTACACTAAACAATAATAATGAATAAGTATGTAAGGATCAATGACACTCTTAAAACTTAAATTTAACGACTTGCACCAGGTATATTTGCACTTAAGGTTCTAGAGACAGAGACATTCTTAATGTCAGTAACTAGTAACTGCTATGACATTTTAAGGTGGCTGGCATAAAGAAAGACAATTTCTCTGTTCATTTCAAATATGTAACTATTTTAAAAATTTTTCTCAAAAGGTAAATGTCACATGACCTAATTGGTTGACGTGCAATCACATTTTGCAACTATTTTTGTGTTGTCACATTGAATATGTGGTAAGAACTGCTCTCCTCTCTAGATAGTAAGACCAGGCTTTTTTAAATGCTCAGAATTGTCTACGTGTTCTTCTTCAAATACTTCTTTCAGAGCAGTCTTTGTCCAGGGAATGACTTTGAGAGTCTCGCTCTGGCATAGTTAAGTGTTTGCCCAACTGTGATGATATCGGAGAGGTCTTGTGCTGCAGTTTGGTGTTATAGCTGTTTTTTAATGTCTCTATGTTTACAGGTCACGGTCAGTGGGAGGTATTGGCAGGATTTGGGCGAATAGTTGCTCGCAGAATCGCCTCCAGGAGCCACGTGGCCGTCACAGACTCTCCACTGTCATCCAACCACTGCGTCAGAATGCTGGGGAGGTGGTGGACCTCACTGTTGATGAAGATGGTAAGAATGAGCCTATGAAAGTCCTCTGTCCTTCATCCAAACACATTTAACATGGTTAGATTAACTGATAAGTAAACATAGTTTTAATTTGGGCACAGTGGAATCATTTGGTTTGCTTTTCAAGCTAGTTACTCATTGAAATTGTAGAAGGTGTTCCTCTTTGATATGTCTATTGAGTATCTTTATTTTCAGATGTCCCAACAAGGTAATCTGTGCTTTATTTTACTAGTCAAATTCAAGACATTAGTGCGAAAGTGAAATTTACAATTGTACTTAATGTTGTTTGCAAAAAGAACATTTCAGATCCTGATATCTAAGACTTTATAAGTCTGTCTTGTAATATTCAAATTGGTTGTTAGTATGCTTTAAGTATGAACTCTAATGGACCTGAATTAGCCACTCAGTTCTGAGATTTAAAAGTATTGTACATGGACCCCCATTAACCTAAGGCAGTATTATATTTATTTGCATTCATATTGACAGTCACTAGTACTTGATTTTCTGAAAAAGCAGACTGCTTTCTGACCTTGTGATATACGACCAATGTCATACGTCATTATCAGCCCACACCCATGGTGGGATAGCAAAACTGTGGAGCACTGAGTATTGGACTATTTGAATTTCTTAGGAGAAAGAGGATAAATTAATTTGTGAATATAAGAAGCAGATGGAGTTCACACTCTGGAATGCTAATAAGTTCTGCTCCTCTTGTCAACTGTTAACTCTGTGCAGACAAGTATACACATGCTACAATCCACAAATGCATTTTCCATCATTATTTCCATACAAAATGTTGAGATAGGTTTGGTGGTCATTTGAACTGTGCAAATTGTTTATTTTATTCTACAAGTAACAAATTCATGCATCAACATGTCATATATTAATTTAAATGTGATTGAAAACTAATATAAGTTGATTGTCAGATAATTTGGAAAACAAAGAAGAAACAATCACCTCTACCAGACCACTCTAATTTGTTGTACTTTGATTTTGTCCTTCATTCATTGAATATATTTTTGGCCTCTTGAATATAGTATCTCCATTGCAGCTCAAAGGAATTTCATAAAGATAACCTTAAATTTTGGTATGCAAAGGTCAAAGTGTGACCCTTTGATTACTCTACATCATGAACTTCCAGGGGGAGTTTCATTGCATCAAATAGAAATTTTCACTTTCAGGTCAAAGTCAACGTTACCTCCCAAAAAATGTTTTCTCCCACCTCTTAAAAATTCACCTACAACTGTGAGGCAGTCATTCAGCCTAATGCACAGACTGGTTAAATAATACCTATATCTCTCCCTCAGACCAACTGTTCTCTCTAAACCATCACTTCATGTTTTTCTTCCAGATCTCTCAGTTGTGCCAACAACCTCTGGCAGCATTCACCCTCAAACAGTCAGGTCATCCTCATCATCATCCTCCCATCATGCCTCTACCTCAGAGCTCAATGATGCCCCAGGCCCTTCCACTAGCTGCCCAGGTTCAATACCTGAAAGTATGCACACACACAGGCTGGGTGGCTCTTCTCGTACAGCCACAGAGGGTAAGATATGACACATGTGGAAACCAGCTGCTCTAGATCATTTCATTTAAACTCTTTTTTCTCTGAAGTAACTTCTTTCCAAAATTTCTTCCTCTTAGCTGCTAATATTACCTTAAATGTTCTCCATTAAAATTGAAATGACTTGTGTTGTCATCATACCTTTTCTAGTTTTCTCTTACTTCTGCCCTTAAAAACTCCAGCCTGGTGTTTCATCTTATAATTTACGCAATTGTATACCTCACTCATAGATGACAGCAGACCAGGTTTGTCGGGTACAACAGGAGAAAATGGAGGAACAGCTATGCCTAGACTTCCATCCTGCTGTCAGCAGCACTCCCCGTGTGGAGGCCTTTCTCCTGGTCACCTGTCCCTGAGCCACTCCCATTCAAGCTGCTTGCAGGCGTCAACCTCTCAGCAGACAAGCGGCTCTCAGCACAGCCACACTCACAGCCACAGCCACAGTAATGCTCACCACTTCCTCCACCATGTCCATCACCCTGCACCGCAGCCCCCAGGGTCACTGCCCTTTCAAGAGCCCAGCTGCCCTGTGGAGCGTCCCAGTGCTTTGCCCGCACTCTGTGCTGGAGTCAGCAGCAGCAACAGTAGTAGCAGCAGCAGCAGCAACACAGCCCACTACCATGACCAGGTGAGTCTTCAACATACTCCTAACCATAATACAATAATGGTATTGGTTTCTTGCCGTTTATGTGGACATATTATAATACTTCTCTATAAATCTGGTATCCATGACAAAATTAATGAAACCTAATACAGTAGTTTTTATTAGAAAGGCACAATTAGCAGCTTTTAAATTACTTACATTGTTACGATAACAGATGTTCTTGCTTAGCACCAAAAATATTGAAATGCCCTGACATAGTTGGAGTAAAGTACATATAAATTACTGTATGTATGTATTTTCAAGTGTTTAAAATGCTTCACTTTGAGGCAAACGTTCTTCTCTACTCCTGTAAAGATTGACTTTGTATCATCCCACCCTCCTCTGGCTCAGTTAGTGGCCATGGTTCATGGTCTTGAAACAGCATGTTTCTGAAGAATAAACAAAGACTCCTTTCTCTTTGAACGAAAAGTAGAACAATAAAAAGCACAATTTTGTTTCCTTGGCACATGATGTTTATTGTTTTAATTGACTTTATTTGAACTCTGGGAAAATGTTCTCAAAGGAAACATACACTCACACAAGATTCATTTAGCCTTGCCATTCACCTTCCACTGGAGAACTTTGTCTTCCTCCTTTGTCTTTCTCTAACATCTGTTTTCTCCTCCCACAGCAAACTCTGCCGGTGGACCTGAGCAACAGTAGTGTTCGGAGTGGAGGAAACAGCAGTGCTAGTTTTCACGGCAGTACTTCAGCCTTTGACCCGTGCTGCCCAGGCTCCACCTCACGGCCTCCTGCGTATGTTTCCCAGGGCACACCTGGGCCGAGTCAGCCAGCTGTGGTGGACTCATTCAGCTCCACCATGGTGGCTCAGCCCCAGCCACAGACACAACCCCAGCCCTGCAGACATTATATCCACCCCTCCTGTAAGTATACTATATTTAAGCAATACAGGAAACCAGCCATTAGCCCCTTAGGTTGATTTCTCTGAAATTTTCTAATCATTCAGTCAAGTGTCTGCTGCTGCAGTTGTAAAACTCACTCATACACCTTGCTGTACTTGTGAAATTTGGTGGAGAGATGCACCCCTACAATCTAATGCTAATAGTAATTAAAAGGCTGATGGTTTATGTGCCAAGTGCTGTGGGAACTGTACCAGGCAGAGGTAGTTAATTGCTCATTCTACTCATAATAGCTCAGTATGGAAAGTGAAGCAGTGTGGCAAAGCTTTCTCTTGGGGATGTGGTCAGAGTTAGTTTCTGCTGTTGCCTGTGGTGACACCATTATCATGCCTGTCGCTCTGCCTCATTTCACTGCAGCTTGGGTGGGAAGGAGGTCTGCACCAAAAAGATCTAAAGTAAAAAACTGAATATTCTTTAGATTGATGATTCACAGTACTTCACTCTTATCATTTTGTTTTTTACCCAAAAAAAACAAAAACAAAAAAGAAAAGTAATGCTACACATTCATTGTCTGTAACATGCTGGGCCAAGATATTTGTCCATTTGCATGGAGTAATTGTATTTAACATTTTAACTGTTGCGTAAGGTCAGAAAATCCCACCCCAACAACAAAAGCCAACTGTTCACATGAACAAGCATCTTCCCACATAGCCAGAGTCGGATTCAGCTGAATCCAATGTGTCACAGAGCTCCATAGTGATATGGATGCATTTTAGAAGAAAAAACATTGCACTTCCAAACATGACACACGTACATCGATTACAATCAGAATGGGCACTATAACATATTTTGTGTCAATTCCATAAATGGTCACATAAAAAACACATATACACATATATATCTTTCTATCTAACCATGCCCTGTTTTTTGGAGGGGGTGGGGGTTTGAAAAATATATGTCGTCAGGGGCTGAGTGCCACAGACGTGCTGCAAAAGTCTCAGTAAAGTATTGACAGACTTGTTCACTGTTGGATTTTGCCTTTCTGCGGGATTTGTTCTCAATAACAAAAAGAGACAGTATTGCAAGCTTTATCCTCTGGTCTTAAAAGATTTTTTTTCCTTCTCTCCTCTATTCCAGATGGTTCTCTAGCACGCTCACTGCATCATCAACCTTCCTCCGCCTGTCCTCATTCCCACGGGAACCCCCAACTTGCACCTCAGCCTGCTCCACAAGGAGATTATGTCATTCCCCACACCGTCACCTTTCATCCCTCGCTGCCATCGCACCCACCAGGCCATGCTGTGCCCCCTACCCCTCCCCCTCCTCTGTCTACCCACCATCTCTCTAGTTCAAGTGCCCCACTGGCCCAGCACCTGCCTACAGATCACCAGACGCTGCCGCATCATATGCCGGCACTGGGACCTTCTGTACAACGGCTGCATCAACATGAGATGTTGCAGAGGATGGAGGTCCAGAGGCGCAGGATGATGCAACACCCCACGTTAGTTTTATACACATTTCTGTAAAAGACTCCACCTGTGAAGCACCTATGTGTCAGCTTGCACTTTCCTTTCCTTGCAGTCGAGCCCATGAGCGTCCTCCTCCACACCCACACAGAATGCACCCCAACTATGGCCATGGACACCACATCCATGTGCCACAGACTATGTCTTCCCACCCTCGTCAGCCTGAGCAGAGAACAGCATGGTCAGTATCAGATACAATGTGAATGGTTGGTTTTAATCCTAGTTCAGCACAGGTTTAATGTCAGTTAATCAAATATACACGTTTAACGCGACTCTATGCTCTCTGTGGTTTTATGTTAAGGTGTAGTAGAGATGTCTAATGGCTGTTGTTTATGTGTTTGCCAACAGGGAGCTTGGCATAGAGGCTGGAGTGACTGTGGCACCGTATCCTTCAGGGCACCTGCACTCCCACTTGCCCCACTACCACCCTCCCCCCAGACTGCACCACTTCCCTATTCCCTTCATGGTAAGAGAAGCCCTCAGCACACATGCATACATTAGCATAAATGAGAAGGAATCACTTTTATATGAAGTCTGGCTGAGATTAATGGTGCTGGCTCCTTATTTATGACATCAGTTATTTCAAGGATGGTTTGGTGAACTGTATGAATTATGCATTAGCAATTAATAGTGGCTCATCATGCATTTCAAATGCACACTCAACAAATCCAGAAGCCTTAAGTCAGATTGTGCGCACATATAGGTGACACACTGACAATGATTTTTCACAATTATTATTATTTTTGTTTTTGCTGTTTTGTTTTGATTTTCGTGGTCAAGAACCTACAAAAAGAGCCTACATGGATGTAATACTTTATGTGCATTTGCATTGATGCTTTAAAGAAGAACTGATTGATGCTGTTAAAAGTTTCCCAGATGTGTTAGTGTATCTACAGTTAATTAAAGCTTGCATGTTCAGAATTAGGGGGTAGAGAAGTGGAACCAAAGAAAAAGCAAGGGAATTTTAATGAATGAGCTCTGCAGAGTTCATTAGTTTAAATTTGTATAGATCTGTGACCTTCATCAGAGCATAGGTACCATGTGAATGCCTTCACAAGCCCTAATTTTGTCTTCTTATACCTCCAGTTTCTATGCACATTTTACAAAGAAAGTTTTTCATTTTTTATAGGATATAGCAAATGTTACCCTCTATCCAAGATGAATACATGTATTTTACAAAAAATACACTTAAATACAATGATAGGGCATAGCTGAAAGTTGAGGTGCTCAACCACTAGCAGCATACATTATTTTAATCACCCACCTGAAGCATATGATCCTGTTAAATAAAATTAGCTCTGCAAAAATTGTTTGCGTGTTCAGAAGGGTTAGATTTATTTATGTATTGCATAAGAGCTCAATGCATTTTCCCAGGGCTAAATGTAATGTGCTAAATGTAGTGTTTTGCTTTTTCCAATCATAGCACACTGGCATATCTGAAGTGACCTACCCGCACATTCGGTACATCTCATCTAGAATGACTGGCTTTGGAAGAACTTATGAGGTGAGGACAGAATGAGGTTGACACAATGAAAATGTTCCACATCTTGGGGAAAAAAAACCCCAAAGTGTTAACTCAAACAACATAACTTACCAGCTGTGTTTGCAGAACAGGTCAGCAATTAATCACAAGGTTGGCGGTTTGCTTCTCTTGCTCTGACCTGCATGAGTCTGAGAAAAGGACATTGAACCTGGACTAAAGCAGTCTGCATTGCAGTCTCGCTCTCTTGTCCATACTGGACAGATAATTTACAAATGCTGCCAGTAAATTGGTTTTTCAGTATATCTTCAGATACTTGTATGCAGCAATTATTGGCAGAGATTGTTCCCAAGAGAGGCGCAAGTGTTGAATATGATCATTAACACCTTTAAAAACACGACTAGCTGATAATTATCTTTAAATCACCTCTATTTTTGTTTGGATTATTGAATGATGAAGCAATCTGTAGTTGGTAAACAAAAAACAAAAAACAGAAACCATCTGTCCGTGCATTGCATTTTCTTTCAAAACGAGAAATTTCTGACCGTACAAAGCAAAACCTTGTGTATGTCTCTGAGTCTCACCACATTTTGTTTATACAACTTCCATCAGGATCTGCTCCATTTAGAGGAAAGATTGGGGACTGTGAACCGAGGAGCCTCTCAGGGAACCATAGAGAGGTGCACTTACCCACACAAGTACAAAAAGGTGAGGACCTGTGAGAGTGTGTTTAGCTTTGTACTGTATATGGTGTTCAGTGGATTTTGTAGATTTCTGTGTAGAGTTGTGCATGTTCTGTTACAGTTTATTCTGGGACAGAGTGGGCAGTGGTCTTTTGTGCTCATTTCAAACGTCTGATGTTTTGCCAACATTTAGAAAATACTGTAGTGTCTTTTACCAGAGATTGCCGCTGTGAAGACATTGGTGGGGGGAAAAGGTTCCTTAGTGGTTTCCAAATGTATCTAAATAAGCAATCTAACACCCTGCCACCCAATACAGAAGGTGTTGGAGAGAGACATTGACCAACAGTTAACCCCTGAAGCTTGGGCATCTATTGGGAAAAATATGCACGCAACCCCAGAATCGGTGAGAAATAATGAACAAATCAATTTGGAAACATGTCTCTGCTCAAATGTTCAGTAGATGTTAGTATTAGTCTTGGGGGCCAGGGAATTCGGCTAATAACTTTAATTTGAATAACTTTGATTTGTTTAGTTTAGAGAGAAGAGATAGAAAGTTGTTCTGTTTTCAGGACAAAATGACCATTCTCGCTGTCCCCAACAGAATTTAACTCTTTTGTTGAAATGTTTGTTGTGAATATAGTCACCTCTTCATAGACATCATTTTTATACTAAATAACGTGCATTTTTATTAGAGGGTTTTATTAGAGCAGTTTAATGTTTTATGAGTGGATTAATATGATTATTAACCATGTGTAATGAGTCTGCTGAGGTTGCTTTGCTTCACTGATCGATGCTATGTATCAAAAGTCATGTGTCCACATGTTTCTCACAAACAGAGAAAGCTGCATGGTAAGCAAGATGAAGACGAGGGGGCAGATGAAGACACAGAAGAGAAATGCACCATCTGCCTGTCAATCCTGGAGGAGGGAGAGGACGTCAGGTAGTGTTTCCCTCCTGGGTGTTTGCTCACCTTGTTCTCACAATTTTGGCTCTGTTCAATTACGCTTTCAGGAAGGCGTGTCTGTTAGCCATTGAACACAGACATGTGGGATGGCAGGTGTAAATGTTCCATTTTGCCACCGTCTCCAGAGATATCATTTTAAAAAACCCCAAGGTCTTGTAATCAGCAGAAAACCCCCGAGTGCCTTAAAATTACCAGCCTCAAGGAATTGTTTTTTGGCACTCACTCAGGTTTTTTTGAGGGGATTTCTGCCCTCTGTTGGTATAAAGGGACATTTGTGTTTTACATTTTACTCTCTTCTTTAACAAAGGAAAAACTTACTTTTTGACCAATTGTTTTCAGTCATGTTAAATAAGTTTGAGTGCATGCATATCTTAAATAGTTCTGGTCATACTGAGATACAACTTAGGTTTTACCTATTTCTAATAAAGCCACACAGCTTGAAGCATCAGTTTTTCACTTTTGTGTATTTTTTAATTAAAAATAGATGGTAATATAGATGATGTACCACATTTTAAAATCAATTCAATTTGTCAACTGAATATTTATTGTTCTTGTACTCTTCGTTATTTTCCTTAAAAAGCTGCACACTGAAGTTTGTACCACTGTATTGAAACATGATAAAGTTGATTATTTGTTCAGTATTATTTGAAGTGCTGAATTCACTGCACTGGTGAGTATTTACAGCAGCAGGATGGTCTATGTGGCAGTGACAAAAATGATCCACAGTGCCAATATTTGTGATAATTAAGGAACGGGTTACACAGAGCAGCGATGCAAGTCACTGGTGTGTTTTACTGGTTTGTGGGCACCAATGGAGCTGTACAACTTATGAATAAGCTGTAGCAAGTCAAGGCTACCCAGACAATATATGTTGAAAGGATTAATATATTGTTGTTGTCTCTAATCTTTTCGAGGGATTTGGTGATAAAAGAATAAAATATTATTAGGTTTAATATTATGAGAAGAAACAACAGGTTAATTAGTGAGAAAACCAGGGGGGCAACACCGTGACCTGCTCATTGTAAAAAATCAGCCACACAAGATATGTGGGTTGATAAAGAGAAGTGTATTTAATTACTCATGTGGCCTCTTGTGCTTTCCATTTGTACTGAATTTGTGTTTTCTCTCCAGACGCCTACCATGTATGCACCTCTTCCATCAGCTGTGTGTGGATCAGTGGCTCCTCACCAATAAGAAGTGCCCCATCTGCAGAGTGGACATTGAGGCGCAGTTGTCTGCTGAGAGTTGATGCTGTTTTTCTAAAAAAAACCTTTTTGTTGAAAGTTTATTTTGAGATCATATTAATTTTCTCTTCAGTACTGCAGACAACCAAAGATGGCATGAATTACCTGTGCAGCTCCACTACGAGAAAATAAAAAATATCTGACAAAAAAGCATTGAGCCTAGAGTGCCAGCTATCACATATAACTACAACAGCTAGAATTCTCCATTAAGGGTTTAAGATTTTATTGTATTTATAAAGCTTTTATGTAGCTTTTGATTGTTTCCTCAAGTGTCATTTTTGTTTCTGTTTCTCTGCATGTTTCCTTGCAATGCATTTCTTTGCACATATAACGTGGGCTTAACACAGCCTAACAATTTGCAAGTGAGGATAGCTGCTCTAGTAAAGATGCATTTCTGTAAACCTAATGCCTTGCTTTACTAGAATAGAATGTCAACCTCCAGTTTAAAAAAACATTGCAGGATTCATTTTACCAATCATTGTATTGATTAGTTTATGTTTAGAAGATGTGGATTGTTAGTGAAAGATGTTTTTTAAGTAAATCAAGACATTCCTAACTAGGGAAATATGTTAACAGATCAGCTGCTGTATTAGTGCACACCCAGTATTTCTAGAGTGGAAATAAACTCCAATGTTCACCTCACTACCAGAATATGCACATGCTTTGCTATGATTACACCTCCCTCCAGCACCTTCATTTGACTAAAACACATTATCATCACCATCTGATGTATTTTAGAGAACAAGAAAAAGAATGTCACGTCCCTCTCCTGACTGTTCCTTCTTAACTGAACGATTGTTGAGATCTGCTGTTAATCTGTTCATCATTTTGTTGGGGTTTCCCCCCTGCAGACAGGCCTGTGACGGTTAACTGGGTTTCTGTAAGATGAGATCTCAGGTCTACATGTATGTGTAAGAAATTTTGCACGAGCCTACAACCTGGGATCATTTTGCCAATTTGACACTGACAGTGGTGTGGTCTTTTATTTCCAGTGTGGATGTTCAGAGGGAAATACACAGCTCAATTTGGGATGTATATTTACTGTTTTCTCTCACAATTCAAACCATTTTATCCGCCCTCCCTTTTGTCTCTCTGTAGTTGAGCAGCAGGATCCATTTTTGCTGCTGTGGAAAGAAAAACACTAATACTGTTGACTAACTCACTCGCATAGACTTGCACAAGAGAGAAAAAGGTAGGAGAATAGTAGTAAATATGACAGTGCGCTGACGCCATGTATTTCCACTCTGATGAATATGAAAAAAATAAGAAAAACATTTTGAATGGAGTGTTGAAATGCAGTACTTTAAGCAGGTATCCATAAAGGCACCAGGATCATATTCGGTGGGATTTATATTAGTTTTAAAAAATAATATTAATAAACTTGGATAACTCTTGATTGAGTCTTTTCCTTTAGTGTGTTCTTTTAAAGTCACATGTTTGCATGAATGTTGGTTTCTTGAAGAACAATCATATTGTTTACTGAATACTGAAAACATGATAAGAAAATGAAGGAAATTAAAGCGGCAAGCAGCAATGAATGGGCCCTTGCACCTTGGAGGCCCTGGACACATCCCCACCCAATCACATAAAGTGATTGGGTGGGGACCCAAGTGGAAGAGTGAGGTTACAGGGAGAAGAGATAAAGAAGGTGGAAGATTTTAAGTACTTAGGGTCAACAGTCCAGAGCAATGGAGAGTGTGGAAAAGAGGTGAAGAAGCGTGTGCAGGCAGGCTGGAACGGGTGGAGAAAAGTGTCAGGTGTGATGTGTGATAGGAGAGTTTCAGCTAAGATGAAAGGAAAGGTGTACAAAACTGTGGTGAGACCAGCGATGTTGTTTGGTCTAGAGACAGTGTCACTGAGGAAAAGACAGGAGGCAGAGCTGGAGGTAGCAGAGATGAAGATGCTGAGGTTCTCTTTGGGAGTGACCAGGTTGGATAGGGTCAGGAATGAGTACATCAGAGGGACAGCACATGTTAGAGGTTTTGGAGATAAAGTCAGAGAGGTCAGACTGAGATGGTTCGGACATGTCCAGAGGAGAGATAGTGAATATATTGGTAGAAGGATGCTGAGTTTTGAACTGCCAGGCAGGAGGCCTAGAGGAAGACCTAAGAGGAGGTTTATAGATGTAGTGAAAGAGGACATGAAGGTGGTTGGCGTGAGAGAAGAGGATGCAGAAGACAGGCTTAGATGGAGGCAACTGATTCGCTGTGGCGACCCCTGAAGGGAAAAGCCGAAAGGAGAAGAAGACAATACCTTTGGAAAAGATCGGACCAAGTTGAAGCAAGTTTTAAGGCTTTGAAATTTCATCCATCAACACATTTCCACAAAGATTGGCCAACTTCACAATAATGCCCAGCATCTTTAGGACTTTAGGACTGAATAGGAGCTGGATCTGCTCCACCTGCTGTCAACAGGCTCTGAAAGTGCTTAACACGTAGCTTCCTGCTGCCAGTAGGTGGCGCTGTGATTGACACAATACCGAGCACATGAACTTTGGACCTGTCAGGCTCCCATAGTCCGACTTATGGCGCCCATCGCTGCCAAATGGTGTGACGAAGACTTACCCTTTAGCAAATGGCCTCCTCCGACAGGTGTGAACTATGTTGACTGAATTTGAAGTCAGTGAGGTGAAATCTTTAAGAGTTCGTCAGAGTAAAGTAGCCGTTAATGGTAATAAGGGCAATAAAATTACAACTTTAAATCAAAATGGCCGACTTCCCGTTACACTGGGCATGGCTTTTTGTGTGTGTGTCTCGGCTTTAGAAATATATGTCCAAATTTTCGTATTTAAAAGCACTCGGGGGGCGTACAGACAGTTTAAAGAGAGAGCCCGGGAGATAAACACCTTGTTTACACAGAAAACTGATTTCGTCTTTCGTTGGAAACATCCGCCTGGTTATCCCTGTTAACAGCTGCTGAGTGTTGGTGTCGCACTTCGCATGCTCTCCTGTCAGGGCGGCTGATGGATCCTGCAGTGTTCTTTGTGTGCTGTTTTTAACATTAGAAATTCCACTTCCACTTTCCATGTCATTTTCGTCACTATATTTTATCCAAAAAATAATTTAGTCGGCAGAAGGATTAATCACAATGAGTAAAAACAGTGTGGCTACAGGTAGGTATGTAATTGCCAGGTGTTTGATTATTTGATTAAGTTTCTAATTCAATGAAAATGTTTACCATGTAAAATATAAATTATAAAATAGAACGATGTGAAAAATGTATAAAGCATTGCAGAATTAAAACCTTTGATCACAGGCTGTCACTTGTTAAATATTAAACCAAAACCTTTCTTGTGTTGGTCACGTAGGCCTATATTCATGACACTTCCAGTTATATCTTCATTAACCGTTTAATTTTCTCACTTGTCCCAAATTTAACACAAAAAAGACATTTTATTTTTTCTGTAAAAATCTAAACTGAATGATTGAAATGATGATAATAATTCTTCTAATTCCTCTGCAATTTTAACCCTGGCCTCCATGTTTTGTTTTGTTTTCCTCTGGCTTCTAAGCGATGATTCATTTCACCTAGCATAGTAAAAGAAAGTAAGGTGAGATAAGAGGATCTGGATGATGATCTATGTGGAAGGGATGATGCTGTTTATTAAATCAACTTAATCCTTTATTTGCAGGGCAAACAAGAGCAGGTTACACAGAAACAGAAGTGCGTCACTATCCTGGCCTTAAGGACAGACAGAGCTGATAAAGAATGGGATGTGAATACAATACAAGTGGGTGATGATAACATTTATACATGTTAAGAGAACATGTCAGATTTACATTGAAGCCATAAGATCTCTTAACACCACCGTTAGCGGCTGAATAAATTCTTCTTTTTTTTTTCTTTTTTTTCCAGATGTAATGAAAGAGTTCAAGAGTCCATAATGGTGCAAAGTCATTGATGTTCAAAGAGAATAACAGAATAAAGGTAAAGAGATTGTTGAGTGCAAAAAAGATGTTGGCGCATTTAAAGTGTCAGTCTAATAGAATTTCAACGAATCTTGATGTTGAAAAGTCGCACAGTTCACTTATTGGCTACATGTAGAAATGAGGAAATAATAAAAAGTAGCCAAGTAGAACAGGAAAACCTGTTCATTAATTTCAATTGGACAACAGTATATTAATATTTATCTAAAACCGCCTTACATTCGCTAACATTAACCACCATTTTACACTGCTCATAATAGTTTTCATGCTTATAAATTCAGTATCTAATCTGTAGGAGAATAAAAACACTATATTCTTTAAAAATGTATTTTCTCACTTTAAATCCATATCCAATCAAAGATAACTAATTTGCTGTAAAGACAAAAGCTTCTTGTTGCCAGATAAGTACAAAACTCTACTCTAAAAACTATTTAGTATCTCAAGGGTTAAATCTCTTAAAAATATCAACAAAATATTGTGTGTCAAACAGAGATTTACAGGAAGAATTGTACCTAATCAAATATGTGATAAACTATAATAGGAAAAATGTGCTAATTTAATAAGATCCATGATACAAACAACCTCCAATGGTCTGCCTTTAACCTTAAAAATATGTTGTTTTGTTTATTCAGACAGAGTTACCTGTAAACAGCACCAAATTAGTAGTAGCCTCAGTGCTGACCAAAGAGGAGCAGTCAGAGTGGAATTGGTGACCAAGCAATATACTGAAACATAGACCTTCGTTTTATACTTTTAGAGTCTCTTCAGACACAAATCAGATTAATTCTCTTCATCTAATGTTCACTATACAGCTGTGTTCCTTAAATAATAATAATTAAAAAAAAAGATTTTGTTGCAGTGCAGCAGCAGCAACAGCAGGTGAACATTCAGGGCAAATTAAGTTTGTGATTGACAACAGCTCAGACCATTTTTTTACTATGCATTTGAGGAGCAGGGATCAGTTTTTAAGGCAGTTAAAGAAGCTGCTGTTCGCATCCTCCTTTATCAGAAATGATGTGATTTACAAGCACTGACGCAGCAAATAGACCATTTTCACAGGTGACACAGATACTTGATGTAGTAGGAAAAGCACATGTTGTTGTTGCTAATAACATCAATGATGGCTCTGTTCTCTTTATGTATAATTAAAAACAGTGTTACAGCCATTATTCATTTCAATAGCTGTGGCATGTCAATGTTTTCCTTAAAAAGTCCAGTTATGTTAATTGGATACTAACTCGATCGATTTGTTGAAAGGTGTCTCACAAGGGAAGACAAAAATATTTGCAGTGATTTCTTATTAGAAGGTGGAGAAGGTGCTCCTAGTGGTCATGTTGTAATTTTTTGTGACTCTGCTTCTACATAAACATCTGTATTTACAAAAAAATATATTTGAACAGTTAACTTGAGTTCAGGTACCTTAGAAGAAATCACCAAAAACAACAAAACTATTGATCTTAACATATTTGTTAAAGGTTGGTTCTGCAGTCCTGATGACATGTAGATAAAGTAATAAACATAAACATCATTGATTGATCATTGTTCATTTAATGGGTTCTCTTGAATGAAACAACAAAAAAAGCTGTTAAATATACAATATCACAAGCTTTATCAAAAGTAATCTACTGTCCTGTATTGCACAAGGATGTTTTCAACCATCCAAGATCAATCTATATATGATTATGCAGAAAATCCATGACAGTCCCAGCTATTTTTACCAACTCGAGCATAATGTGGTTATTTAACGAAATAAAAAATTACTAAGGAATGTGTAAGTAATGCAACAGCAGTGCAAAGGATGTGCAGAAATACTCAAGCAGAAGCAAATTCTTTATAGTGCCACAGAAAAATTAGAACAAAATTATTTAACCTTAAACAACTTCTGCACTTGACAAAACAAAAATCCATTCACCTCAGTCTGTGATAACCATTTTCTATCTGTAAATGAACTGGAAATAAAGCAGCCCTGTGAGTATCAAAAGCAGAAAATATACAATACCAAGATCCTTCATAGAAAATACAAAAAAAAGAAGAAGAATTTAAAATCTAACTGACAAGAAGTGTACTCCTAAATATGAACACATGTACAGAATTAGATCTAAAAACGCTTTCTTAACGTTTTCTTATCATTTCATGTAAACAACTTGTTCTCCTCAGTAACTAGGCTTATTGCTAGCTTGGCAATCTGTCCTTCATAGACTTTACTAACTGGCTGTGGCATGAATGAGTGACAATGTCTGTGTCCAAGGTAGTACCTGTACCAATAAAGTGCTAATACACCACAGACAGCATGCTTAGGTTACAGTATATGTCGCTCTTGCTCTGTGTCCAACAGATACTTGCATGATAGAAGAACAAAAACAACAACAACAAAAAAAAGAACAAAGATGAAGGTGGTTTTCCAGGTGATTCACCACATTGGTTTCTGTTAAAATTTACATTGTTTTGGTATTTAAAATCATTACATTAATCACAGTGTAGTGATTTACTGAATGCCTGTTCTCATGAAGTAGTTACAGTTTTGCACCAAAATAAATATACCTACTTAAACAGCAGTCTGTTCTGTTTTGACACTGAGACAACTACCTTTGCTTCAGCAATCAAACCTTCATCTAAAGACAGCTTGTTGAAAAAAAATTAAATAAAAATCACAGCCTGGTCCCACAGATTAAGCATTCTTCATATCAACGCTTCAAAATCTTTGCGCCCAAATCCTCAGCAAGATATAAATGACAGTGAGGAGAACACAAAAAGCTATAAATACAATAAATAGTTTTGTTCAGTACTCAAAAGGACTGTGTAGGAAAACAGACCTTGGAGTCAAAAAGTCTTGTCTTTAAAGCAGAGCCTCATTTCAAGCCTGACCGTCTTTTGGTTTGGTGGTGTAACGGAGTTACATTCTTTTACCACAAGGCAGAGGTGGAGGAAGAGTGAGTTTCTCTCTTCAGGAAATCTCATGGTGCTTCTCTCTCTGACTGTAAGCTACATCCGGCCCTCTGAGAGGGTCAGTGGGGACGCAGGCGGCTCTCCTCCTCGGGCTGTAAACCGGCAGCTCCTAGATCTTGGTGACATAGTTGTTGGGGAAAAGTCCCTGCTTTCCACGAAGTCGTCCTGACCACCATCCAGATGCATCTGATCAGCAAACATGGATATATTAGGGCTCTGTTTCACACTGAAAACATCCTGTCGAGGATGAAAAAAAAAGTACATAAATGCCAACTTTTCAAACACTTACCCTCTTTGATGATGTCAATAATGTCATCAGCGTTGAAGCTGAGCTCGTCCGTGTCCTGAGCGTCGTAGGCGTACAAAGCTTTGCACTGAGGCACCTGTGGTTTGGGTTTGGGTGCTGGTTTGGGTCGTCCTCCTCCCGGCGGAGGCCTGCTGGCTGATGGCCTGTGGGCCCTGAGGTATCATAAGACAAAGAGACACCACACAGCTGTCAGGACGATCTACCTACAGGAGCCAGCCAGTCAGGTGACATTGCTGCAGTGGCTCTGAAGGTAACTTAGAAGTACCCAGCTTTTTTATGGGATATAACAATGTTTGAAACTCTATCCCATAATATGAGTACATGCATAATCACCATCTTGTTAAACTGAAGAAAAACCAATGTTGATCTTCGGCAGTCAACATTGTCATCAAGTTCAAAAAGCAAGTTTTGTGTTTTTTATGTTCACCTCACAACAACTATAAATCCTCCTGAATAAATTTGCCTCACACAGAATAAATAAAATTTGGAACATAAAAAAAACAACAACAACAAAGAAATGCTTGTGTAGTTCATGATTCTTCCCGCTTCAGTTAAAAAAAATTAGATGTTCATAAATGAACCACAAGATGGTGATGTAGTGCATGTTGTATCTTTGCCTGCTCAGGAGCAGAGAGATAACGTGAGGCCTTTAAAGGCAGACTGTATCAGTATTGATCCCACTTCGGTGGTACCTTCAAGATCCCGGTTAATTCTTTTGTACACCGGCTGAGTCGGTGTACACAATCGTGTATATAACTGTTTATAAAGTATAACATCTTTGATCAACACAATGCCAAAAACAATACAAGACTAAGATGAGGAAAGGAACAGCTTTACTCAGCTATGTGAAGATCAAATAATTTAAGTGGCGACACCCCAGAAAGCAGCAAGCAGAAAGTGAAGTGGTTAGTTTATACAAATTTTATGTATTTACTTAAAAATTATATATATTTCCAGTGATTTTCTGTGTACTTTCATCCTTTATGAGGATCCCTGATCCTCATAAAGGATGAAAGTACTCTGATCCTCATAAAGGCAAATGAAGCATTGAAGGAGATTTAGAGCAGGAATACTGTCACGTTCAAGGATCTTTCATTACAGAAATGAGAATTCCTTCATACTAAGGCAAATTATGAAGAGAAAAACAGTCAGTTTTTTAACTTTGAGTCAGAGCCTGTTTGCAGGGAAAAAAACCCAGAAGTGTACAAAGAAAAAGCATCAACATGTCCTGCTGCTAAAAGCTCTGCTAGTCCTGAACCACCACCCAAAACACTGCAAACACTCACATTCCTCCATTTGAAGTTGGCCGTCTGTCTCCATGACTACAAAAGAATAAATTGTTCAAATTATGGCAAATTACAGAAACACAAGTATGTGTGTCAGTGGTGCGTATTTACATATAACACTTTGCATGTGAAACTAGGCCATGTGCATAGTAACCAACATTCACTCCTATCCCATCTAATTAACTCACTTTACTGTATGTCAGCTATGTGGAAATCAAGAGCAAATATAACATTCGTGGGGTTACGATCATGTTAACATGAGCTCACTAATCACACTGTAAAAATGTCGGGACATATTAAGTTTAACTATTTCAACGTAACCATAATGGCAAGAGTAAAATGATCTGATCTTGGTCTTCAACTTGTAAACCCAACATTCTAAGAAATTGCTCTTGGAGCCAATGGAAAAACTAAATTTGCTCTTCTGCTGTTCCCTTTGTTGTTTGTGATCGTCACATGACAGACCAGCATTTCAGAGCCACGAGTTAAACTTGACCGATGCAACTGACTTAGACAAAGTTTCGCAAGATATCACAGACTTCAGATTATACTGTAACAAAACTTGTCTTGTGAGGGGGAGAAATCTCAACAATAACTTATTGTAAGCCAGGAAGAGTTGTCCCAAGATGACACTAGCAGAGATATAATGATTGTTTGCTGCAGTATGAAGATTTTGAAATATGACCCATCCTTGTAGCAGTAACAAAGATTTTTTTCCTGACTTGTTATTTGTGCGGTTGTTACTTTGTCTACTCCTTTGTTAACTGTGCGGGTTTCTAGCTTCTCACCCTGCAGCTCCTTGTTCCGGCACTTTCAGGCAGTCCAGGTTAGGCTGTGGACGGCTGCTGCCCTGCTCCTTCAGCTGGTTGATGTTGGTGGGCAGGAAGGGGCGGGTTGCATTACTGGATGAGGGGTGCCTCTGATTGTGATGCTGTGAGTTTCTTTGATTGACTGCATGGTTTGTATTCTTCAGGCCACCGTTCTGGTGAGCAACTGCAGAAAAGGAGGAGAGAAAGATATAATATCAGGTCATACTCTAATGTAGATGCTCCATTTGGGCAGAAGACAAACTGCTTTGAAATGCTGCACCTGGAGGTCCTGGTGCAGCCCGTGATGGGATGTTGTGGTGGGTTCTGGACACATTAAAACGGGCCTGAGTGAAATTCTTCCTGGTGGGGCCTGAGGATCAGATTTTTAGCAAAACAGCAAACAGTTAATCCATTCAGATTGACATTATCAAATAAAATTATTAAAAGTTGCACAGGACTGCTTCTGACTCACTATATTTCTCTAGCTTTATATTTTAAAGAATACGTCTGTAATGTCTTTTAAAGTCTTTGAGGTCATGAGGTGTCACTGAAGTTCAAGTCAAGTCAAGAGTATTTGTGTGCCTCATTACATCTGACATTGGTTCAGGTACACATAAACACAGCTTGTCGCAGTAACAGGTCTACTGATACTCACGTGTATTCTTGGGAAGACCCGGGCCGATGCTGACCTGAAGGGATTTGCTAGAAGGTTTTAGTACGGGCATATCACCCTGACCCTGGACAAACATGACCTGCCTGGAGCCGCCGCCACTCAGGAAGCCCCAGTTCTCCTTCTTTAACTTCATCTCCAGTCTGAAAATGACATCAATTCCAAGTTTCATACCACAGTGGAGGTTCTGTTCATTTGAACTTTTTCAGATGTTATACCGAAGCTGTATATACAAATAAAGGATGATGTGAAAGATGATTTCTTCTCTTGGTGAACTACTGAATTGATTTTATATTTGCTTATTATATCTGCACACATTGTGTTTTCACTCATGTCTGCTTATTTGTCAGTAGTATTATACAACAAGTACCAAATGGATCAGGGAGAGGTCAGATCCAATAATATACTATGATTTTTTTCTCAGATGTCTGGCGTGCATCTGACATTGGCCTTGGTGGAGGTCTGCATGCTCTGGGTGTCTTTCATGTCTTTTAATATATTTCTAAGTTGTCTGAAGAATGAGCAAAGTGTATTGAACAAGTTTTGTCACATGGTGCATGTGTTTACTTACGTGTTACTAAACTTGAGTGGGAGCTTCCTCTGAGTTTTCTCCTCAAATCTACGAGCCAGTAGGCTGATGAACTCCGTCTTAAAGACACACTCCAGCAGGCTGTCGTACTCCTGCTCGTGCAGGATCATAAAGTCATCCTGCATTGTGCTGAAAAACACAAGGAAAGTGCTCAGTAACTGTCTTATCTCTGATATAAAATGTAACACTCGCGACATTAGCTGTGATAATGAGAAAACCCTCTTTAAGAGGTATGACAGGAAGGATGACATTCGCACAGTTGTGCTGAGTGTGTCTTGCTTTCTGCTCGGCTTTGATAAAAGCTGAGATGGAGACTCGAGATCATCTTTCACATTTGCATAGACACAGAGGGAGCCTCACAAAGCAGCTCACATCTGAAGAGGGAAGACAGCTTGTGCCCGTAACCCACACAAAGATACTTTGTTCCTTCTAGTGAAGTGGAGTTTTTCTCTGATGAGCTTTTTACAACTCCTGCTTTCGTTCATTGCACCAGCTGGTCCACATTACCCCAGTGACTCAAAATCCCACATGCTCGCACCGACAGCTCTGTGACTTCTACCTCTGAAATAAGCTACACAGCGTTCCCATCATCAACAAAGGGCTTTTATTTTTTTCCCTTCTCCATAGTAAACCAGTCCACTTTATATCCTGGGAGTATTTTTGACTGCATATTATTTCAGCAAGAGGTGGAGCAAACTGCTCCAAGTCAGACCTGCACATACAAAGGGACAGTCACACAGTATATACACGAGGTAGTTTAATACACTCCATATGTTTTCAATGTCCCTCTTGAGATATTTACAATAACATAGGGGCCTGTGTGATTGGAAATCCAGGCTTTGGCTTTTAAGTAGCTTAAGTGGTTTCATGACTTTCTGCTCTGAAATGTGTGCAGGATATACGGTGTATGTCCGCCGTCTCCCTCAGCTGCACATTGAGCAGTTTGTCCTGTTTTGGAAACAGCTCATTACTTACTGGTACATGCCTACTGTCTCTGCTCATCCATCTAGTTTTTTTTCCCTCAACATTACAGAAGTGAAAATCCAATCTTGAGAGATATGAGAATTGGAAGTACATGATGGTATTACAGCCCATATTGTCTGTGGAGAGCCCAGTGTCTCAGTAATATCAAGGATGATGCATGACTTAAGCTTTGAGATAAAGGCATGGAAGCGATTAACTGTTTTTAGCAGAGAAGGACAAAGTGTGTGATAAGAAAATGTTTAATGCCTCATTTCACATAACATGTCAGACAAAATATAGATACAGAAATATATCAGACAGTCACACAGCTCTGATTTGATGTAGCAGCACCAGAGGGCAACAGTTCAAGGTGACTATGTAGACTGGGTGAGCTCCAAATGTATTTATATAGATGGATTTTGTTTTGGTCTATATTGGGGTTGATTGTTGTGAACAATTGGACAGTAAAATGAAGATGTCACAAAAAAAAATATATTACTTTTGCTTAAAGTACGTGGAAACAGGAAGTAGTTCATACCTGAGTGACACTGCCAAGATCTTCTCCACATCAATCCGCCTCTTCAGCACCTCTGTCACCTGCCCTTTCTCTGGTCCTTGTTTCAGCTTTTCTCTTCCGATCAGGTACACAGATTTTGGTGTCAGGATCAAGTCTCTCTTAATTCCCTAAACATAACAGAAAGAACACATAGTACTTTTTTTTGTTTTGTTTTGTTGTCTGTTGAGTCAAAGAAAGAGTCTGTAGACAAGTCTGACAAAAACTAACCTTGAACCGACGATCGTATTTTGTGACTTTGTCCGCAAAATCAATCTTTTCTCTCTTTGCCAGAAACTGTCGCAGCTCAGGCCGGTCATCCATACCGAGGTAATCGCCTACAAAGTTCCTGTTGAGGCTGTGTCGCCGCCTTTCCTTCCGGTTCAACAGCAGATCAGAAGCTAAATGAACACAGGCAGAACAGACAGTGAGAAAGGGACAGAAGAGAGATGGAGAAAGACAAATAAAGCAGGAAGATGTCGCTACTTCTCACCTTCTTCCCTCATCTGGACATATTTTTTGCAGGCAACATATTTCCTCCATGCTTTCTGGATGGTCCTGGCATAGCCATCAAACTTGCGCTCCCTCGTCTCTTCCAGCAGAAAGAGCTGTAACGGCAAGCAGAGAGACTCAGCTAAACACACAGTAGAGGACAGACACAACTACACAATATACAGACCTAAACAGGATGAATGCAGGAAATAACTATTTTTTATGCTTTGTCAGTGTAAGAATTAAGTTTTTTCCTCCACACCCCCTATCTAATGTTAGAACCAGCAGCTTGGATCAAATAATTTTTCACTGCAGCCATGTCAGTATCTGCTGAGCTTTAGAGCACCAATGTACAAATTGGGTTCGGAAAAAAAAGGATTTCAAGGAGTGCCTGTATAAACACTGAAACATGTTTATTTGTATTAGTTATTCATCCAATACATGTCTAATGAGGTTACATTGTAAGTGATGGAGGAGCAGTCATAATAAAAAATTCTTCTTTGGCCTAAAGGCATTTCATCATATCCTGTAGAGGGAGCTGACTCTGAGCCAAAAGACCACCAGTTGTATTCCTGACATGCAATCACACTCTGTGTCCTCTCCCTCCCGGACTTAACATCCTGCCCACCGCCTCACTAACAGGCCTGGCATCAACATCAGCCACAGGCCACAGTGTAACGGGACAGGAACAAACCACAAGCATCATGACAGACATCAAACTTCAGCTACAAACGCTGTGACGAGAAAAGTAGTCTGAGTCTCTGATTGAGACAGTGACACTAAGCAATCAACAAGGTCTTAGTGTTTTCAAACGGACAGACCCGAGAACAAACAGCCAGTGGAGCTTTAGCTTACATTACATGAACATTCATTCAGTTTTTCCTTCTTTAAGCTAATGTCAGTGGCAGTTTCAATAAATATTTTTAAATCTTATTAGTCAAACACCAACCTGTTATGTCATACCAGTAGAAAGAATCACTGTTGTGGCCGCAACTAAAGATTCTTCACATTAAATGAATTTGTGTTATTAATTAATGTGTATAGTTGTAAGACAGATGCTGTAAATTACATGACATAGATGCTGCAGTTTATGTGCATTAAAATGTATTAACAGTTAATGTTTGTATGCTGATTGGAAGGGTCAACCCGAGTGATTTCGAGTAAAGAGATTCGTCTGAAAAATTAATGACAGCTTTCTTTTTGGGCCAAATTACAAAGAAAATCTTTTCAAAATCTTAATTGCCTTATTAACGGAAAGTCTCATCTCAACTCTGCCTCCATACAGCACTAATACAACCTGGGACTGGCAGTAAGCTACCAGCTCATCCATCACCAACATCTCTTCAACATCTGGCTCGGTTCCACACAAACTAAACATATTCCATCAAACAGCGTCAAAGCTTCAGTCATATAAAAGATTAGTTGGTGTCAGTGTCTTATCAGACACAGAGGCTTGTTTTGAGAGGCCTGGCAGCTCATTTCAGCGGTCCGCCCTGAGTGATATTTGCTTCTCATAAGCACACCTAAATGACTTGGACTGTCAGTCTGCCAGTGTGGGGGAAGGGACGGGCTGTTGGTAGTGCATGGCTGCAATGAATAAATAAAGGCATTCAGGATCAGCTGTAAGGACCGAACTAAGTGTAAGATGTGTGTATGAGCATCTAAACATACATCTGTGTGTGTGGGGTTGCACGTGCATGCTTGTTCGTGCTTGATTTGTACAAATGGTAATAAGTGAGAGCTCAGGCATCACACAAACACTGCTTTCATAGGAATCATGAAAAAAAGTAGTTATGGTGGAAAAAGAGAGGCCTTTATGATGTCCCCCCCAAATTCTGCAACCACAGCCTGTGCTTGTGTTTTAGTTCTAAAGTGGTGTTGACTCAGTGCTGACGTGGTACAAGGGTTTAATCCCCTCCCCTCTGACTAGGATTCGAGCACGATTGAGGACATAAGTGCCCTTTTATGGTGTTCAGTGTAAAAATGGTGAGTTGAGGTTTTCCTCTGCATACAAACAGACTTGTGCTTGTCAGCACGTTTTGAAATGTAATCTGAGTTTTTACATTTATAGAGGAACAACACATGAAATAGTTGCCCTACAAGTTTTTGCTCTATTATCTAGAACATTTTTTTGGCTGTTGGGGAAACAACGGAGGTGACGTACCGACTCAGGGGCTTTAACGAAGATCTTTGTGCGACCAAGCTGGAACTGGTCCTGGTCCATGTTGACAGACCGTAAGAGATGAAGAACACCTTGCTTCTCGTCTCCTGTCCATGTTGGCCAGGACTCTTTTGTCAGAATAGCATACCTGAGGAAGTTTAGAGAAAAGCACTTTTTTGTAAGGGAGGGATGGCTGTGCAGTTTTTGGAGGTGGATTATTTAAATTATGTAACACACTTGACAGTTCCATCGTATTGATTAAACATTTTCTCTTCTGTATCATAAACAAATATGACTGTGAATTTGAGTGCGTGTTACCTGTTGAGGAACTTCCTGAAGATTCTGCGGTAGGCGTAGCCAGCACGCCTCACCCTGATGTTTTCCTTCAGTCCCAGATACTCCACCTGGTGCTTCACTCTGAAGATGAGAGAAGAAGGACCAAGGATAAATGTTAAAATAAATCAAAAAACTTCCCTCTGGTCTTTGGCCATTTTGCCAACAAATAAGATGACCAGTTGATTAAATATCACAATTGCCAGTTAATTTTATGATGCTTAGCTCAGGACTTCACTTTGAGACTAAAACACATACTTGCTGACCCCTGACCCCTTTGAATTTGGTATTGTATTGATGGAAGTTTACTCATACTGGTTTTTCCCCCTTCCTTCCTTTTTTCATATCCTCCCTCCCTTATGTTTAAACTATAAGCTTTTGTGTTCCACTTTTGAATGTGATGTTTTTGTATTCACAACAACTAGATATTAGTTATGCAACATTTTTTGACAGATCTGCAGCTGAAGCTGCTCCCCTACTCCACTAGCGGAAGGTGTTATCACAGGTCATTCTATGCAAAAGAGCTGGCTTTTTCTAACTTTTTCCTAAAACAAAGACATTAACTAACACTTAGTACACTCAGACTTCCTGTGAAAACAGCAGGTCCGGTACTAATTAATGAGCAACCCTGTGCTGGACTCACAACAGGAAGGTTGGGAGCTCTGAACAATACAACAGCACTCTACATCTGAACATGTGCCCTGAGTCTCTGAGCAAGGAAGAAAGAGTGGGAAACTGGAACGGAGGAATTAAAAGGGGGGAATGTCTCAGACACATCTCACATGAGTAAGATTTCAGACAGACAGAAAACATTTAAAAATAGATTTATTTATAAAAAAAAAACAAAACCCAAAAAAACCAACTAAATGGGTGAAGGCAAAACAAATTAGAACAATGAGTGTTTGTCTTCTGTGTGAGAGCAACTTGAGACCTGAGCCGGAGTTTATTAAACTCTGATATTTATTATAATATATTTATATATAACACACACATTAGGTTGTTGTCAATAACGTGTTTTTAAGGAATTTACACAGCTAAAAACTAATTAAAATATCTAAAAAATCTTATGTTTTACAATTAAACACATTACTGAACAAAGACTAAAGATTAAAGAGTAAGATAGCTGGGGGGTAGATCATTGCCTCAAACTGGTTGGATGATGAGATCAAGAAAAACTTTGGTTCTTCAAAGCATTCCTACATTTAATGCATAGAAGTTTGATATATACAGGCCCAGGGTGCTTTAAATGAGTGCATGTGTGACTGTGAGGAGACTCAGTGAATCAGTCACTTACCGGCTCTCCTCCCAGTCTCTGGGCTTCTTGGTTTCATTAGGCTTTATGCAGCGGATGTAGTGTGGAGTGCATTTCATCAGTGTGCTCACCAAATCGTTGGCTTGTTTCTACAAGTGCAGGGAAAGAGGAAGAGGAAGATGATGATAAAAATGTAAGAGTCATTATTGAATATCTGTCCCATATCCAACAGGGATTGATAAACAACACTCAAACACATTTTCTTGTTAAAAGCCGAACCTGATAAAGAATACGGACAGATACACAAACAAAACTTAACCGGACACACACCTTTATTTTGCTGCCTGCAGTTGTGGGTCGACCCTTCTTTTCAGCGTTGAGGTTTTCTGGAAAGAGTGCTCTGATGAAGGCACTGTCAGAAGACAAAAGGGAGGAGACAGAAGTAATGCAGCAGAACGGCTGGTTTCATTCCAGTTTCAACGAAAACAAAGTGTCAGATTAAAAAAAAATATGCCATGTTTCCCTGGCAGCCAGAAACAAAAATGCAGCTAATGATTAACTATCCAAGGACATTTGACTAAGGTCACTAGCTGGAAGCTCGTAGGAAAACAAGAGTTGTGCGTATTTGTACAAACACCTCTCTGTCCAGCTGATACGTCCAAGACACTAATGTATAGACGTGTGTATGTGAGCACAAGAATAGAAGCTCTCTGTTAAGAAACAAATGACACGAGCAGTTTACTCAGAGCTGTAGATGAAAATGAACAATGTCCTGTAGTTTTTCTCAGCAGTCGCGCTGTGAATTTCTCACTTATTTAAAGACTCTGTGAAGGTTTAAAACCATTAAAGGGGAAATGAAAAAAGTACAGATTTTCCCAAAAATTATTTTTACTTCTGTGATCAGGACTTCTGTCTTTCATACACAAAGTAGTTCCCGTCTATTGGCCTGAGTCAGCTTCTTTTGAAATTCTTGGAAAAGTATAAAAAAATGTGGTAACTATCACGCTTGGTCTTAAGTTGACATGTAGAGCTGCTGGACATTCATCTTGTTTCAACTCGCTTCTGTTCCCGCCTTTGCTGTTTATTATTTTAGTATTTCAAGGAGCTTTTTCATGTTGCTATTTATTTTATTCTAGCCAATTTCTTGGCTTTATCCCACATTAATATTTGTTTTATTTTAAGCTTCAGTCTCAAGGCTGAGGACAAAGAAGAAAGGATCATGAGGTTGTTTGTACAAACAGATCAGAAGTCTGTTAATATTGTCCAGCTGACAATACCAGTCAATCCTTCTCTATTCAGACCTGCCGCTTGAAGGAACGAAGCTTCCTTCCTTCTCAAACTTCCTTTATGTGCAACTGTGCCAAAGTATTTTATCTTTATCTATGTGTGTGTATATGTTTGTAAGTATGTAAAGTGAAGGTCCTGTATGTATATTCAGGCATGTGGCTAAATGGAACTAAAGGGTATAAGCTCTTTTCATGCCCCACAAAACCAACCCACAGAGGCAGCGGGCGGTGGCTGAAGCCTGCAGGGGTTACACAGACAATGCTGGCTGTTTACACAGATGGTCAATCTGATAAAAACAAAGTCCAAGAAACTCGGGGACCAGACTCCCTAATGGATCCCCACTGGGAGACTGCACTTTAAAGGCCATAATGTGGAGATCACAAAAGCTGTATTTTGGGACAACTGACGTGACTGCAGGCAGAGGGCAGGACGTAAGTCAGCCCTGCACACTTCTGCTTCATCCTGACAGCTTCTAGATGCACTGGAATGTCTGAAACTCTCATTCAGATGTATTCAATTATGGCCATGTGCGTCACAATGTAGGGCTCCCCTCAAGTGAAGCACCACAGAAATCCTCACAACCTGTTGGTGCAACAAGCAAAAAGGAGTTACTTACATTTGACTGCTCTGCATCAACTCAATGAGGTCAGTAAAAAGGACATCTCGGTTCCTCTCACAGAAACCGTCTGCATCATAGGAGACCTGGAGAAGAGACAATATCGAAAGAGTCATGTAGGAAACCTCCAAGGAACCAAAGACAACACCTGTGTGGAATCAAAGATGGTAACTGTTATTATAACCCTAAATAAGTATCTTAAATTTTATGGGAAAATAAAATGAAGGGTTTACACCTCCCAGGACTAGTGTCCTTATAAATCCAGTAGTGGTTTAATGGCATATATTTTAAACCATGTTCTTTCTGCTATAGTGTCAGCTGAGACTGTGGAAATGTTTTGAGTCCGGTTATGGGAGCCCCTCAAGCCTTTATTGTATAGCTCATTAAGCCCAAGGCATGTGTGCCAAGCTCGGGCTGCCACACATCTGGTGAATGACATGGGACGGCCCCGACCTTCAAAATGAAAATGAATACAAAATAAAAGTGTCTGATGAATCACAATGCACAAGTGAAGTAAAGCTGATCAATGTGTATTTATGGCTAGACATCGTTAAATATGGAAATGAGCTTGCAACCATTTATAGGCAGAAAGGGACAGTTGAGATGTGCAGGACAGAAGGGGAAACTTAGATGAACATAAACAACTATAGTAGCAGCTGTATAAATGGTATTTATAGCAGATCATACAAGAATCAAACAATGAATGGCATTTTAACAAGCTTCTATTTCCAGATGTTAACATCAGCTTTGATCTGCATATGCTATTCATAAAACATCAGAGAGCAAAGACAAATGCATTTTGAACGTTGTAATCTTTCTTTTGAGTTGACCAACGTGTGAAAGCAGCAGCAAATAGATAACAACTGTTTTTCTGTGTGCACATATAGAACGGCACTGGATATGCTGAGCTTTGTGTACTCGAACTGACCTTGCCAGCATAGTGGTGGATGATGAAACCCTGGTTCCAGCTGTTGAAGTGTTCGTGGGTGTTGATCTGGACTCTAAGCTTCTGAAGCATCGTCTGGTCTGCTCCTTCACCTACTGCGTGCATGGTAGCACACACATCATCCACGATGCTCATGATGCCAGGGGGATTCTGGGAAAAAAAGACAAGGATAGTTAGGATAATTACTGGTTTATGTGGCTTGTTGTGAAGGTATTTTTGACCTTTTGCTGTTAAATAAAATAGAAAGTCAAAGAGGGAAGAATGTAAAAAAATTTAATATTAACTACAACAAAGTGAAACAGCTGGTTGATCCAATATCATTTACATTACATCATTTACATCCTTGAAGCAAAATTGCTAAAATTGGAACTTCAATTTTCTTCATCCTCTACAGATAACTAACATCTTTTACTAACATTTGTTTGTATTATTATTTGAACTGTCAGTTGGACAAAAATATATCATATTGTATTAAATTTGGGGTGCTATTAATTCACCACTTATCACACTAATTCATCAGTGATGACTGATGAATGACTGATTAGTTGCAGCTCTAATATCTGATGCACTACAGATTGATGATTAATAGATGAAATGTCTGGCATATCATAGAAAGGTTCACATGATGAATATTCATTTTGGTTATTAACAAAACTCTGAAAGAGCAGTCAGCTATAGCACAGCTCCATTATGTCTGAAGCTGATTAGTGGCCTTCAGTTTGTACAGGGGTAGCAGTGTCTCCAACTCAGAGAATACAAGTCTCTGTCACTGGATTAACTGAAGTAGGTCTGGTTTAAAGAGCAGGACTGTCAGGCACTGACACAGATCCCCTGATCCTCTCAGATGGAGGCTTGTTTTAAAGCTGTTGTTGCAGATTTCATAGATTAGACCTCTCAGTGGGAGAGATAAATCAATTTAAGAGGCATGTCGGCACATTTGATATTAAGCTGCAAGTCATAGCAACAAAACTGAAACTAGGCAGCAACTTCAGAGACTTCAGAGGCAATAAAATTAACAAATGTTCTTTTTAGAAAAAAACGACACGCTTTCTATTCTAGTTTGTTGTAACAGTAAATTGATGCAAGGTTTCATAATTACTGATTTATCTGACAAGTGTTTGATTAATTAATTAATGTTTGTCTTTAAATGGCAGAAAATAATCAACAATGTCCTCCACAATGTTCAACGAGTGTTCTAATCATATGTTTTTTCCTGACAACAGTACAAAACCAAAATATTCAATTGACCATCATATAAAACGGAAAAAAATAATTTCTGAGCAGCCAAAGTTTTGAATGAACATTAAGATTCACATATTTATTTATGGCTTACTTTGCTCTCAATAAGATCACAGACAATCTTGTTGTTGAAGTATTCAATAGGAGTCCACTTGATGCCTTCTTGCACGTACTCCTCCTACAAAGAGAGAGAGAGAAAGACAGTTCCGTTTCAAATCATAGAACATCCAAAGAGATTGAAATTTTAAAATAATGACCAAGAGTGGGGAGGAGCATTACCTGCTCTGCCTTTAAAGTCAGCTCAATAAATATCTGCTGAAGCTTCTCATTAACAAAGTTGATGCAGAACTGCTCAAATCCATTTTTCTAATAAAGAGAAATCATGGTTAACCAACTCCATGCAGCAAATGTGAGCTTAGTCGTCAGGAGAGCACAGATCTGCTTTGGGTTCAGTGGGTATTGTTTGGAGCCCGCTGTGAGCAGTCTATCTGCTATTTAAAGGAGGGCCATACTGTGCTCATACAATCACAGACCTTCAGTCTGAACCTTGGCCAACAGCGCTCTGCATCTTCCTGTCGAACATAAAATGGAACTGACCTTTGTTTTCATTGTCTATATGAAGAAAAATACTCTAACCTAAAAGACAAAATTGGCAGATCTGAATAGATTAGATGCTATATATATATATATATATAAAAACACTTCCATTTGATTTGTCAAATGCTGTTAACAAGTCCAGGACTTCTCATTAAGAAAACTAAATAAACAAGTAATCTGATTAGAAGAGCATGTTGAAGTCTGCCCCAATAATCAGGGGATGGGACTTAATCCACATGCTTTTTAAATCAGTTTTATCCTTCGTGTTTAATCTGTTTAAATGCTCAAATTTAATACCTGTTAATCTAATTTATGTGTTGCTGCAGAGTAAAGTTCCAGTAGACACGTCAGCTTTTGAAATAGGCAAAAAATGCTTACTTGGAAAATTTCAAATCCATAAATGTCCAACACGCCAATATTTAACTCTTGATGATCCTTCACCATGGCTTTGTTGATAGACTGAAATTAAAGAGCTGTGTTACTTACTCCATCATTATAATTTAAAATGTACTGTGCTCATTGCGGTCCAATCATACCTCAACCAGGTAGTCAAACACACGTGAATGCAGGGCTTTGGAGAGGGCGTCTCGAGTGTAACATGCCTGCTCAACATTCAATGTCACGTCGATAGACTCCACTGCATTCCCCCACTTGCTGTCCATCTTCCTGCTGGTCAATTTCTCCTTCAGACGCTTCTGGTCAATTCCCAGTAGAAATGCAGGAAAGGCCAGAACTGTCAAAATAGAGCGGGACATACACAGAGGAGAAAAGAAACTTACAAATATTCTGAATTGGTCTAAAAAGCCTTGAGGAGTTCATACACTCCGTTGGACTACAGTAATTTTTGAACATATTTCACGATACTGCATGGATTGCCACCAACCTCGTGTATATTGTTACAACACAGAGATTACAGCCATGGCTCCTATTGAAGTATGAATCAATTATTTGGCTCATCAACACTACAAGACAATCTTCAAAACTGATATTTTGATATTTGAATGCTCCTAAAAACAGCATATTAGTTGTCAGAGTTGCTCTAAAAATAAGTACATAGGTATGAATAATGCAGGTGTATATAAGTTTGGAAGGAAACCTTGAGTAACCTTATCATGGCAGAGCACCATTGTAAATCAAGCGGTTTCATACTTATTTTGCATTGCATTTATTTTTATCTTTTGTCATAAGGTTTCACAAATCACAAATCACAAAAGTTTCTACTGATTCAAATGCACTGAACTGAAGGAGAAAACCACAAAACCAGAGCTGCTCTCAGGTCCTGAAATGACGCATCCTCTGGAGAAAATTCAGCACAGATGAGATTTGAATTACAGCTGAATGTAAAATAGAAAAATACCATTGGGATAACCTTTGAAATAAAAAAAAAAGTGTTGTGCACACCACAGATCGTTTGCTCCCGACCTGGCATAGATATTGTCCCCTTAGAGCCCCTCCCAGCCTTATTACAGTGACTCACTTCCCCTAAGAGGGAATAGCTCTCAGGCCTGCAGACTCACTGTGTCTGGGAATGCATCACACCACTGCAGTAGCTCCCCTTCTGGGACATTAGGGTGTGACTTACCATACGTCTGCTTAAATCGTGAGGAAAAGTCATCCTTTGTGTTTGGCAGGAAAGCTATGGATTGTATACCGAAGGCTTTTACGCATTGTGTGTGTGAATTTCAGGAACAATGTAGTATTTTTTCTGCAGGAAATTTGTTAGTCAAAGCAGCAGTGAATAATAAGAGCAACAGGAGGGAGTGCTATTAGTAGAGGTTCAACCAACCATGAGGCTTCACCCACTCCAATCTGATGAAACACACCGTAATAATTCTGGTAATTCCCTCTTACAAGATTCACTCTGCTCAGCCATGATTGAAAATAATGTTCAAATAATAAAATTTGGGATATTGACATGTCTAAGCTGATGTGTGATCAAAAAATAGTATTAAGAAGTATAAATAATGACTATCTTGGTGAAAGCTATAAGATATTAATAGTTTATTTTATTCATCCAGTTTTGAAAGTAATAAATCTTTTTGGAAAACTGTGCACACCAAAGGAGCTAGAAACAAGGGGAGACGGCCTGGTTCTGTCCAAATATGGCCTGTCCATATACCAGCACCTCTAAAGCTCTCAACTTAATATTTTATGCCTTGTTTTTAATCCCCAAATGATGCACACAAAAAAAATTGTATCTTTGGTTTGAGTATTGGAGTCAATATGTAGATTTAATGAAGCTCAGGAACAAGCAAACACACAATGGGCTATTAATACAATATTCTCAAACATAATTGTTTTGGAAATAACTGAGGGAAAAATTCCGAGGAAACATTTACAACAATAGGGTTCAAGATGTTATGATGATTTTTTTTTCTTTTGTTCAGTTTGTTTTGGATGATTAGTTTATAAGATGAGATGTTCTAGTCTAAAAACGTTAATAGTAAAACTTTGTACGTTTGTATATTTATATGAAAAATCACTGTCAGGACAAAGCTGCCTCATGTCAAAACCAATCTAATAACGTCCATATTTTTTAGTAGTCAAGTAGTTTCAATACTTATTTATACAAAAGATGACGCACTGACTCTTCTTGCTGAGTGAAAGTGGATATTATTGTGAACTTGGCTGATGTAGTTTTGTATGGAAAACAGAGGATGAGTGTGAAATTTAAGTTTAAGCACACAGGAAATGTGACTGGAGGGAACAGGAGAGGCAGAGATTATAAAGTACTGCTCGTCTACGCAGAACAGATTTCAACTTTTCTGTTCTGAATCATGCGGATACAGTCTGACAAGGTAGGAAAATGGGAGGAAAAGATTAAAATGAGGGAGGAGAAGGCAACAGGAAAGGGGACAGGAGGAGATGTATTTTTCCAAGTAATTTAGGTCTTTGATGACATTTGCCCAGACCTTCAATAATAGTGTTTTATTTTCTGGTAATCTAGCATGGTCTATTACTCCAGACATTTGGCTGCAGCCCTGCATTAACACAATAAAATTTTAGGGAGTGAAAGTGGGGAGAGAAAAACCAACAGAGGGAAGGGCACCTCAGGACACCAAAGAGAAGAGAGACATTCGTGAGAATGCAATTTACCACATGCCGGTCTCAACCTGAATGTCATTCAATTTCTAGCCTCAGGCATGACCGTACAACTGTATCTGTGCCACGAGAGCAACACGACTCCATGGATGATAGTTTTAGCTAGGAGCTGCAGAATTTATCAGCAAACAATTGATAGATTATCACTTCATTCATGGTCCACAGAGGAAGAATTTGAATCATTAATTTCCTGATTTTCTCTCACAACAATCAGGCCAAAGTTTAAACCAGTACCTGCAGAGTT
Organism: Remorina albescens; assembly: GCA_034769265.1. NCBI lineage: Eukaryota > Metazoa > Chordata > Actinopteri > Carangiformes > Echeneidae > Remorina > Remorina albescens. The sequence continues at coordinate 4,978,699 of CM068479.1, forward strand.
AGAGACCCCGTTGTGCTGTGGCAACTGTTTGCATGCAGCAAAATAAGATGGTGGACTTGGACAAACCCCTCAGCTTCATGCAGGAGAGCAGGGCCTCTAATGGCTACAGGCTGCTACCTACCTCTCACTTATATTAATTGCCAAACTAAAGGAATAAGCTGGAATAAACCTAGGGGGGCCTGTTGTAATTGACCCACAGCTAAATGTTAACAGCCCTAAGAACAGTCCGAGTTCATTTTCATTAAAACTTTAATGAGATATTCGGTTGTTGCCACTTGTTGAAGTGTAAACCACATTAAACACACAACACACCTCGATGTGAGACTACTTACACTCTTCACTCTCCACAGCAGCGTAGTTGCCCGATTCCCTGAAACTAATATTTCCCAGGTGTAAGACTCCAGCAACAATCTGCAGCACCATGGCTCTGTCTTCTGCTGAGATGCCAATCACAGTCATGGCATGCTGAGAAAGAAAAAGGAAAAATAAAAAAGAAATAAAAAATTTTAAATCATGCTAAATCAGGACCACAGTGTGGCTTTACTCTCTCCTGCGGTACCTAGCTCATGTCCTCTAATTACTCCTGTTGCGGTTTGACTGGTAAACAAAAGCAGGAGGAGATTGTTTGAAAAGAAAACAAAAAAGGACTGGTAAGGAGAGAGAGGAATGTAAAAAGACTACTGTGAGCCACACAAACAGTGACACGAGATTGACAGTGAACCTATTCCCACTTATACAGAGGGACCTGACAGTACCATTGTCTCCTGGAAGTCACTCTTATCATTGATGTCATCCACTTTGTAGGAGCCAGACTGATTGAGGTAACTGTAGTAATCCAGGCTTGTGATTCCCAGGCTGCTCTTCTGCTCGCCACTGGCACCTTCTATCAACTGCAGATCAGAAAAGATATAACATGTGATATAACTGTGTATGAGCTGGATACAGACATGGCTTTGCACAAATCATGTGGTGCTGCCTTTGAATACATTTTATGAGCTCCATCTGTGTGTGAAAACAAACTGTACTATGGCAGAAAAGGACAGTGCTTTCTTTTCCAGAGACCTCGGGCCATGCACAACAAAAACAGATTGACCGTCTTCCTGCAGCCAAATGGCAAATCTCGTTTAATGTGTCCTGAAATTCCCTCACAGATTGTCTTCACAAGCCAAATGTGTCTCGTTCACTCTCAAGGTCCAAAAAAATAAAAAAAAAATAAAAATCCGTCTCACCTGATAGAATATGTGGAAACTCCTTTCTCCAGGATTCCTCATCACAACACGTGACTTCTCCAGAAGGAAGTTAGAGATTTTCCCTCCGTCTGGTTCACCACCGGAGCTGAACTGAATCTCAAAGTATTTTCCCTGATGGATCAAAGCATGGTTTTTTTTTCAGTTTTGGAGTGGGCTGCAATAGTGCTTACAGCCAGAGTTATAAGATCTGAAGTACTGGCACCTGGCTGCTCGAAGGTTGTTGGCTTTGTGTATGTGCATGCACATTTCTGGGCCTGCTTTTTGTCCTGTAGACAAACCTGTAATTTTTTTTTTGGTTTGTTTTAAAATGTGCTACGCCTTAGTAGTACAGGACGTACCTCACTGATTCTGCATGTGTCTTTCTGTGCTCTGGTTAACCAAGACACACAAAGTTTGCTTGCTCATGCAAAGTAACAGGAATTAGGAGAAGAAAGGCTTATACTGGAAATATTTGTTTGTTTAAAGACTCAAAGACATAAAAAGAGTTTGGTAGTTATTCTACTACTTGTTAGTTGTCCTCAGTTACACAAAAAAAAAACAACAAAAAAAACAAAACAGATTACACACAAACACACACCAAAACAATGGGCATCAAAAAATGTGTCCTGTGACAAAGTTTTAACTGTGTCTGTTTTCTTTTATTAACGAGAAACTCTTATGAATTGAGCCGGAATGTAAGGCAAGGTGATTCATAAAAAAGTGAATTGAAAGTCTTACAAATCTGCTGGAGTTATTGTTCCGCACAGTCTTGGCATTGCCGAAGGCCTCTAACAGCGGGTTGGACTGCAAGATGATGTCTTTGACGTGCTGCGGGGAGAAAGAGAGCTGTTAGCTACGTCACAGACGGTCTGGAGAGCAGGTACAGACACCACACACTTGACACCGTCACTGACAGGGTGGTGTGTGAATCTCTGGAACTTTCCACTCAAAAAAGAGCATGTGTGTGTCCGTGGTGCATGGATACGCACGCACACAAAGTCTGGAGGACATTATCTTTCCTGTGAGCCATCTGCACGTCACAAACACATGAGTTTTAAATCTGTACAGCTGGCAGCAGTAGTCCTGTTTCCATTATTGTACACAGAAGCTGAGTGGAAATAATTTCTTGGAATTTTTTGTGTTACTAAACTTAGTCCAGTATGAAAGGAAAAAATAAGCAGTGGCTTCACATTCAAATCTAATAATAGATATCCATACAGTCATTTTAACATGTTTGCCATGTTTGGCTGACTGTGCTCAGGTTGGTCTGATACCAATATTTTTTCGATTATGACTTGATTATTTATGGAGCTTGAGAACACATGGACTTTTAAATGTAACAACAGTTTTACAAAACGGCTACAAATGGTTTGAATACATATTCTATATCTGTTCATTAGAATTATTATAAAATATGTATGGATATTAATCAGTATTATTAATGTTCATGATGTCAGGACAGGAAGATGTATTCTAAAAAAAATGTACAAACGCACACTGTCAACACGTTGTATAAGAATGTGCTGTGCTGCAGTGACTGCAGTGTACAGTGTCCAGGAGCCAAAGGAAAGAATATGAATGAGAAGTGATGCTCAAAAGAACCAGATCATTTAGATGAGAGGAGAGATTTTTTTCACTGGACAAACATATCTGTTTAAGAAATGATCATTTATTTTTAGAAAGTTCTTCAAGGCTGTGCATTGACACTGTAACTTGTAATTGTAAAGATCCAAAAGTAATAATGCTGCCACAGAAGTACAACAAATTTTAGTCAGACTATAAGCTGAATTCAATTTACAGCCTGAAGATGATTTCTGATGTTCCCTTGGTGGAAGCAGCTCTGTGGGGACTGCCATCATGGTGCAGGCATTTCCTCATCAAACATTAGATCTATATCGAGCTTAGAAACTGGACATCTGCCAGTTTGGGGAACTGCCAGGTGGCTGAAGGGGGCTGGGTGAACAGGAGGCTGCTAATGGACTGCTAAGAAGAGGATTTGATCTGAGGGGATGAATTACTGCAGGAATGACAGCAACAGATTGTTAGAGTTGTGCATTCTTATTACAAATCACTCTCAATTTGTTAATTATTCAACAAGCAGGGATGACAAATTATTCAAATATTATAATTGATCTACCTTGAAATAATTTGTCATTAAATTGTATTACTATACAGAACCATTCACAGACCTTTTTGGATGATGGAAAACAGTCCTGAACAAAATCTTTCCATGATATGAATGAATTTTTTAAATGCTTATTTGAAGAATATCAGCTTCAGTATTGAAGCATTTGAGAAGCAGCAATATGTTCACTTTAAACTAATATCCCCTCAGGTTTTTTAAAATGACAAACCAACAAACAAACCAAAAAAGCAGTTGGTCTCACCTGTACTTTGGCTCCGCCCCCTGACACTCTGGAGATATAGCCCATGATATATTTGGCTGCCACAGTCTTTCCTGCTCCGCTCTCTCCACTGGAAAGCACATGAAACGTAATGCTTGACAAGTTAAGTTAAATGACTCATATACACCTGAGTGATTTTATGGAATTTCAGCCTATGGCTCTTATTGTACATTTTTATCATACTGCCTAATCAAGTCTTCTGTATCGTCACCACCTGTGTGTGGTCAGCTCTTACAAATGACATGCTGAGGAAGAGTTCAGCTGCATAAGGTCTGTGAATTGAATAATGCTTCCACCATCTGTCCATGACATTTCATAGCACATATAGCCTGCATCGTTGTTAGTGGTTTTGTGTGAACAAACACCAGCAAAAAGGGGAATGTGTAAATATTTTTGTGATGATATCTGAAGTTACTTTTAATTTCTAAAACAGTCCTCCTTTGAAAAACAGGGAAGATAATTGCCATTAACCAATTTTCAGGTTTATACGTGTTCATGTGCTTCCACCAAAGCAAAGCAGTCACACTGAATCGGCTGATTCAACAGGGAAGGCCCCTGTAACTGACTCCATGTGTACATGCTCCTTTTACAGTATGAAGCAATTACACACAACTAAAAGCAAATTTAACTCAAGATGCTGAATGAGTGATCAGCTCCAACTTATCTGGGTAGATGAATACCATTTTAATGGCATTTATTCTGTTTTATCACATTTACAGATTTTTCCCCATATCTCTCTTCCATTTTCCCTCCACTTGTCTATTTTCCTCCTTTCATTTCACTTTGCCAGGGTCATACTTATTTAGACATATGTGGTTTGGCAGTGCATGATGGTGGAGTCCATTTTATTTTTTTTTTCTGTGCCTTAAAGTACAGTCAGGTTGGTAATGCCTCTGTGAGAAACACAGCTGCAGACTGTTAGAGGCTGCCAGAGGAAGTCATGGGAACCACTCTATTACACAGCAGTCTCTATATGGCTGTAACCCTCCCCCTATGTCCCTCCTCATTTCTTCCAAATCCTCAGTATTGTCTGGGCTGCCTTACTGCAGGAGACTCACGTAACAAGAGTCTGGGGAACAAATATATGATGAGTTTCAGCACATCGAGTTTTAATGCCAGAAAACCCCTGAGCTCCATATGGGAACATTGTTTCTGCTCCTAAAAACAATTTTCAGCACAAGTTGTTGGGAGATTCAGTTCCATTCTGAGTCCTAAATAGGGCGAGTCTCATTGTTAATGAGCTCAAGTGCTGAAAGGCAATCTTAACTTCCGCACAGAGTTATTAACCAAACAAGGACATGACTTAAAAAACACAATGCAGAGGCAGAGAGGTTTAAACATTAACTTTCATAAGGCATTTCAAAATGCTGAGGTGGAAACGCAGTCAGTTCAGTTTTGATGGTTTCTAATCTGATACATCACCTAGAAGCTGTATGTACATGATGTTCAAGCAGCTTCTTCTAACAATCACCCAAAAGACTTTTACAGGTCTTTGAAGCTATACTTGTTTCAAAGCAGTTTTTATTACAGTTCATTTCATTTAAAAAATTGCATATGGGGTAAGCTTTTACAAAATAACATTCATTTACACAGTCATTTACAATGACAATTTATAATGTCTCTCATGACCTTTGCCCACCTGCTGAAAATCTCTGATATCATCTGTGCTTTCAAAAATCATATATGTTACAGTGTATAATCAGATTTAAATGACCTATCTATGAGGACTTTGGTAGCACAACTGTACCATACTGCTCTCACTCTTCATTAGTTATTGTTTAACACACTTGCTGAAGTTCAGTATTTGTTGACCAGCCTCAGTCTGATCTACTCTTTGGTCATGCACAGAGGAGACAGACAGATATCTGACTTATACTGATTGAGTATCTGAGTGAGCCATTTCAGTTCACCACATTCAATCATCCATTCAGCCTATAGTAGTTAATTTCTAACTGTCAGTTCAGTTTTAACAATCAGCAAAAAAAAAAAAAACCGAACACCACATGCAACAGTTGTGGGAAACATTACATCTGTAAAATTAGATGGACACAGTCTAATGGCTGATTCACTGATGAAGAGTCAGTCTACAGCTGAAGAAGGATCAACATCCACAGTCGATTCAAGAGGTTGTTTTTGAAAAAGACATTACAAATACAATCTAACATCCTGTGACTGAACTCGTATTTACAAGACTTTGGCAATTTCTCCATACAATGGATGATCATTAAAAAAAACACAGAGAAAAGGCAGCAATCCAACCAACACTGAACAAACCTATTTTTTCTCTGATTACGGAATGCTGTTGTTTGGTCAACATGCTGATAGAAAAATTGAAATATAAGCCACACAAATCAGTTTTACCTTATAGGACCCTGGTCTTAGCGGTTGATACCTAAACTTAAAATGACTTATTTTTAGTTGAACTTTTGAAGGATTTCAAGGGGCTGATTTCATCTACACTTACCAGCAACACATACCAGCTCCTATTCTTCTTTTCAATATCTGATTGAGATTTCTGGGTATAGTCACATTGGTCACATGGTGTACTAAGGACATGCAAAAGATAAACTTCTGAATGCAATCAACTTGTCTGTTAAAAATGTAAGATAATGCAGAGAAACTTGGAAAATCACAATTTCCCACCAATTAAACCACAGCATCCTGAATCCACCTTATGGCTGACTCACAGGCTTTCTTAGTAAACATGAAAAAGCACAAGCACAGAGTGATGCAGACCACACTGCCTGTCCAGCAGTTCACTGTTTCTTTTGTTTGCTGAGACCGGGTTCATCATAAAACCACTTCCATGCTTTTGTTTGCTGATTTAGTTGATCACAAAGTCCACCTCAGTGGCTTTATGTGGGAAACTGAACTGGCAATTGCTGGCAGTCTAAACAACAGGCAAAAGTGCTGAAGCAGGGGTCATTCGTCATGAGGTAAGCACTATAGTAACCATGCTGTTCAGGTGACTGGACTGTAGTTTAAGCATCAGTCATGACACCACACTTTTCTCTATGCAGCTATGTACCTGAAAACACATTACCCAGCAAACTCAAACAGCCTGTAAAAGTACTTAAACAAAACAAATGGACCAAAGCTCATGCAGTTGTTCTTCCTGTGTTTTTTTTTTTTTTTTAAACCAGGAAGTTTTTCAAAAATAGCCACTAAAACAGCCTCTCTGTTTCCATCTCACATCCTGAGTTAACTGATTTTTGGTCCGAGTGTGAATTCTACAATGTTCTCTTGTATGTTATTAAGATATTTTTTTCTTACTTGGCATTTAACCAAAGATAAAAAAATTATATGATGGAAAAATACCAAAGAAATAATATTACACTCAGTCATCTGTGCCAAAGGATGTGGTGAAACCTGTTTGGGCTGCTTTGCCATTACCTTCCCAACAATCATCAAGACACGCACAGCCTCAGTAACAGTTCAGCTTTAACATCTAACATATCACAATGCATTCTCCAGTCTCTCTCTCATTGTCTCCACCCAGCACATTTAGAGATTTTACTGACATGAAGGGTCAAGGAGCTATGTTATTAAATGGAGAACGTAATGTCAAGTTATATGTTCTTGCTGTCTCAAATCATTCGTTAATATATGTGAAGAATGCAGTGAATGACATGTGATTACATCTTACCTGATGATGACACACTGGTTCTCACGGTCAATCATCATGTTTCTGTACATGTTATCTGCCAGAGCGTAAATGTGAGGAGGGTTCTCGTACTGAGCCTGAGAGTTCATAGAAATAATTAAATTCAGTGGTTAAACAGATTTTATAAACTGTACAATTGTTAGGAATTCAAGACTAAAACCTGATGATATTCTGTATTTCCATTTGTCAACAAATGGCATGTATATGCTCACTATAGTGCACCAAATGTGTATTCATCCAACACTGAAAATAGCCCTCAACAAGTACGTGGGCAACACATTGCTAAAAACTACAGTGTTTGAGGAAATTACAGAACCTTTTTAAAGAGACAGACAGTTACGTCAGTTGGAAAGTATTCACAAACAGATTGACACATGGTCTTTCCATGGTATTTGTTGAGAATAGAAATGTAGAATATATTCTATGCTAATTCCATTTAGGCCATGATAACAAGACTGCACTGATTGCTCTAAAGAAGTTGCCACTGCCAGATCTGTTGCCCAGCAAATACACTGCAGAGCCCCTTCCTTAATGAGTGTTTAAAACAAACTTGAACTTTTCTTGCCTTTTTAGCTGATATGCTTTGCAAATTTGAGCCCAGTGCACCTATGTAAAACAATAATCTGCCAAGTTTGGCACATATGATACCACATTTGAGTATTTTTGCAGTCATTCAGAATTTTATAAGTGTGCTCCTGGTTTAGCCCGACAAGCCCACTCTTGACAGGCTGGCCGAGAGAAGACAGACTCGTACAAGTTGTTCTGTGAAGGTCTTCCCAAGCCCTTTAAATGGTTGAGTCAAGTTTCTGACGACAATATCTGCGCCAGCCTGCAGGAAAGTTCTCACTGCATCTTGCAGTTCACTTAACATCTTTGTCATGTTACCATCCTAAACCCCTGGGCACTTCCATATAATGCAAATCCTTGGAAAATGTGTTTATCAACCCTAAAGAATCATACATACAGTGTGTCCTCTAAGAAAAGGATGGGACTTTACTTACTGCTCCCTGATACATCTCAATTTCTTTTTCCCCAAAGTACGGCATCTGCTTGAAGGGGTTGACAGAGATGAGCACTGGGCCGATGTATGTCTGATGACATAATGAATTAAGGATCATTGTTGGAGGTGAAAACGTATATAAATGATTGCAGCTAAGTTTCATTTCATCTATGACAAGCTGATGTAACTGTACAGGAAATAAAAGTTTTAATCTTAGGCTGCCATGACGTCAACCGTATGTGCAACAGTGCAAAGTATCTGGTGATCAGATCTGACGCCTAAATAAGTATCCAGTGCTTACAAATGACAGAAAATAGACTAGCCATGTAACACTGTGAGGTTTTATGCCCTAAAGCCAAAATGCCGCTCAAGGCAAATAAAGCTGCTATTGTGGGTGGCCTACAGCAACCCACAGTTTTGGCAGGGAGACCTTGCTATTGCGGCTATTTATTGACCCAAATCAAAGGCCTGACTCAGTCCCGTTGAAGCTAAAAATGCCAGCTTTTACTAAACTTCTTAATCCTGAGCACTGCCAGAGCGTGGATGAATTTATGTAATGAGCTGTTTTGAGAGTGCTCAGTGTTACTTTTCAAAGGGGTTATTCATTCATTCATCAACTAATTTTTCTTCCTCAACAGCTTACGTGTTTGTGTGCAGCCACAGCAATACTTAAGACGTCCTTAACCTAGTGATTGTCTGATGCTCTATATGAAAATGATAACGAGTTCTCTGCACCTTAAATTACTCCCACGATAAAAAATTATGTTGGTTCAAAAAAAGACAGTAGAAATGCTCTGATTCAAAAAGATTCCTCCATCATGTAATGTGTTATTCCTCGCACCACTTTGTTGACATTTTACACCAAAGTGAAACGAAACCAGGCATCGGTGAAGGAGCAGCAGTCAGAGATCTGGGCGGAGGAACGAACAGAGAGACCCTTTGCTGCCCTGTTCATGGCAGAACCCCAAGAGGAGGGTGTCACCTTCTAACACAGGCCTATTACTCACTGCTGCTCCATCACCATTCTGGAAATAGCATCAATGAGACAGGACTTAGCTATTCCTCACTGGGGTGTCAACTACGACGATGAGCAAAGGATACAAAGATGTAGTCATCCATGTATCTCTTCTTGAGGTTATCCACAATGGCGTCCTCATTGATCTTGCTGAGCAGCACCATGTCATCCACGCCGCTGTGTTTGACATTGTGGCTCTGCCAGTGGTACCGGTAGTGCCCCCGGCTCCCCTGCAACAAAACACACACAATGCACAATTGTTAGTTTTTCCTGAGAGTCACAATAAGGTAGCAAGGACAGATCGAGAGTCTGGCATCAAGTTTGCACTGCCACATTAATGAATGGTGACCTTAATGCTGAAGTGGTGTGGTTTCACCATGCTGCTGAGATAATCAAATAATATGAAAACCAAGTGGAAAATGGCCATTATCAGTCCAGTAAAAACCTTAAAGTGTTCACATTATCTGATCCCGACAGTATGATGAGCCATGTTTACATAGAAATGGTGCAAGGTCAGATTCCAAGAAATGCTTTGGGTTATTTGTCCAAGTGTTAAAGATGCTCTGAGCCAGGTTTTCTCCACATCCTACAGTTTGGTTTCTCCCCACATTGCAGTTTTTGTTCTGAGTGAGACTCTGGAGAACTGAGGTCATTCATCATGTGCTATGAGTCAGTGGTGTCTGGCTACCGTGGACAGGGGTCATAATGTGCTGGTGTAAGAAGTGAGTCTCTTTCTCCTGGATGGAGAAGCACTTGGAGCTCAACAACATTAGTCAACACACGAGTTAACTCTTGACTTCCTCCCTACATAGTGAGGAAGCGTGGGAAAAGGAAGGAGCTAAGACAGTTTTAAAATACTGTCAATCATACAAACAACAACAAAAAACAAAACACTAAATTCTTCTTTCTTGATGCACATTATCAAACATACCAATGAATTCTTTTTGGTGCTTCTTTAAGAGAAACAAGTTGAATGAAGTTTTTATATTAGAATGAACATCAATAAATAATTTTCTGCTCTTTATTGGTAACAAATCCTGCTTTCTGTAAACAATAAATGTCAGTAGAGTGTTTAAAATGAAGAATGACTGTTGGCTGAGAGTGGAAAGTCATAAGCATTTTCATTAATTACACTTTTATTATTCTTTTCAATGTGATGTGAATAACAAGGTGATGACAGTGATGAAAAACTTCTGTTCTTAATGTTAATAGAGTTTTAATCAAAAAAGGTTTTAGATTAAACCAATCAACTGTTAATCTATGACTCCAACTTTTTATTTGCTTCCATTTTAATCACCTACCTTCCTACTTTTTTTTTCCTTATACCTCTCCTTAATTAAAAAAAAAAAAACCCCAAAACAAAACAGTAAGACAAAAAGCTGGTGAAATCATGGTCAATCAATATCATAAAAATATTATCTATGTAAAACATAAGAGATCAAACAAATTGGATATCATGACTTTAAAGGAAGAATGTCATCTAAGCGGATGTGTGAAACATTTCAGATACCTGCAGATTCAAGAGAATTTACTTGGAACTAATTTGTTTGTTTATTACACCCAACATAAAAAGCAAACAGCTTGTTTGAGCTTACTGGCAGCTTCCTACAATTTCCGAGATTTATACAATTTCCACTAAGTGTTACATTTTATACCTTAGAAATATAAGTTGGAAAAGAAAAAAAATGGGTAATTGCTTGGTCAGAATTCCTCTCACAGCTGGGTGAGAGGCCATTAGCAAAAACTGGCTGATTCAAGCCCACCCAGATCTTGGCAGTGGTTTGGTATAGTACTACATAATTGTGATTTGAAAAAATTACATCTTCTCAAAGAGAAAAAAAATAAGTGTTTTGCAGATAAAATGTAAAAAAGTTGATGAAAGCTTATATGTATGATAGTTAATTAACAATTTACTCAATTATCATCAGGTTTAATGAGGCAATTATTCTAGTGCTAAAATGTAACCCTCCATTGCAGCTCACTGTTCTGTGATAGTTTTTTTTTTGTGTACTTGCATTGTATAAGCAATAAAGACAAAAGTGGGGAAAAAAAGGGCAAAAACACCAATTAATATCTGGACAAGAAAGTAACACTGCAGCACAAAATAAACTGTAGAAACCATAGTACTTTTGATAATTAACTCTAAATTACTAAATGAAGGGGGGGGGGACAAGTGTTAAATATACTCAGGGGTGACTTTATTCTTTACACCAGCAAAATTAAACCTACTTGACAGACTCAGTCATAGCATGGTGAGGAATGTTAACAGCTTTCTAGCTTCGTATGCACCGTCAGGAGGGAGGTAGCAGATTATAGCTTGATTAATCCTCCAGATCACACCCATTAACATGTTTTACAGCTTTTTAGGTGCGGCAGAGAGGGATGTTGACTTCCTTCCTTCCTTTGCAACGATGACAGGGTGAGTCGGGGAGTCAAAGAAAGTAAACACAAAGAAGAATTTCCCCACTGTGGGATAAATAAAGGCTAATCTAATCTAATCTAATCTAATCTAAGAACAGGCAAAAACACGCAACATGCTTGACCACTATAGTTTCTTTGGAAAGTGATGGAAAACCCAAAGTGATTTAGATTCAATTCTTCAACCGAAAATCATAAATAAATAGCAGATACAGGAAAAGTAAAAAAAGTAGAAGCCATTTTGACAGCCACAGTGAAGGAATCCCTCTTGCGGGATTCAATAGTAGGAAGTCATAGTAAAAATGAAGATATTGGGTGTATATTAAGTGTAATTAAACTGTAATAGGAGAATTTTAGGCTGAATTAAAATGTTTGGGCTGATTGTGGCTGTGGACGTGGCGAGGGCTGCCATTCCTGTGGGTTTGGGGGAAAAGTCCATAACCTACTCAGGACATAAAGCTTCATACAAAACTTTCACCAACAAGGTGAAGCTGGTCTTTCAGAACAGATTTATCTATATTTGACTTTATCCTCTCAGAGGCTGACTGTGCCTCAATGATGACCAGACCCAGAAGGAGAACCAACCAAAACCCTATATTTACTGTTCTTTATATCACCAAATGCCCTTTATTCTGATGATTACTAAGTATCCTTTTTGCTGCAATCTACTTATTAAATGTAGTACAGATTAAAGTAGGTGGAAGAAAACAGATGAAACCTTTTTCAGTAAAAGTCTGCAATTGAAAGAATGCTGGCCCGACCACAAAATGAAAACAATTGAACATGTTATATATATCTTCTCTTTGCTATGTCTGGAATGACATTGAGCAGATTCATGAAGGGAAAGGTAATAAGATGGAGATGTAGGAGGTAAATGTCACATATTCTAAAGACTGTTTCATTTGTTTTGACTTAGGTCTTATTTAATGAGGCACAAGGAGTAAGAAAATATTCTTACTTACAGGAGCAAAGTGAGGGAGTAGCTGTACACACGCACACAGACATACACATACACACACGGACACACACGGACACTGGCTGCTGACCAACTAAGGGTGAAGGTCATTACATTCAAGTGAATGTATTGAAATTTTCGGGGTGAGGGGGTCACCTCCCAAACAAGATTTCTGTTCTCTAGATATTAAACCAGTAACTAGTTGTGAAAATGCCTTGCCATACTGCCAATTTGAATCCAGAAACTGGACATGAAAAGCAATAGTTTGATATTTCACCATGAACAAAATCAACAAATTTTTTTTTAATGAATGTGAAATAATGGTAGACATTCCCTTCTTGGTTTTCACAGCTGCTGAAGTGCCCAAATGTTTTCTATGCAAACAACACAACATAAGGGGATTTGATTACTCATACTTATCAGAATAACATCTAGCAACACACACGCAATGTGCATTGGATAACTTATAAAACTAAGTTACAATAAATAGTTTGTTTTAGGATAACTGTAATGACAAAACAGAACAAGAAGACAATTTTATTCATAAACAAGAGCTCAGGGAGAAGGAATCCTACAGGTCACACACACACACACAAACACACAAACACACACAGGGGACACGTGTGTGTGTACAATTGCCATGGAACCACATAACTTGGCAACAGACTTAGAGTGTAAAGAAGTGAGAAACTGACATCACCAAAACACTGTGATTAGAAGTATAATATATGAGAGTATTAAAAGGACAATAAGCAAAAAGAATTATAAATTTACTAAGTGAAAAAACATCAGGGGACAACAACATCAGTTTAACAAGTATATTAAGTAAAAAAAACATATTACAAGTTTACTAAGTATTATAACAAACAAACAAATAAATAAACAAAATAAAATCAGAGAACAGTTTTGTCAGACCACCTCAAACTGCAGGACCAGACGTATTCGCAGAAGTTAATACAAAGGAATTTGAACATCAGTTCTGATCTATAAGCCCAGGCTTTCTCTTCATGCAAATACCATCACCATATATGGAGAGTGCTGAGCGGCTCTGGCTCGGTGTACAGGAAATGGCTGGGTTTGATTCAGTATCATATGCAGCACTTTTCCCCTCATTTCTCCCTTCAGTGTCGTTCTGCTTTTCCACACCAGGTTTTGACACACAGTCCACCATGTGTTAGGAGTGAGTTTCTGCTGTGCCCTCTGAGGCACATCTGGATAAAAGCCATGAGAAAGAATTCCTTCTTCTAAAATAAGAAGAAACTTGAGCCGTTAATCACTGCGTACCAACAGTCTAGAGAAATCGCACAGATTTGATACATGCAGTGAAAGTAAATTTAATAATCACATATCCAAACCACCTTATTTGATCCACAAACAGATAGAATTTATGTACAAAAACAAGTCAAAGTCTTCTGATCACATTAGAAAATTCATTTTTATTGCTGCAAACTACAAGCTAAAAAAAAATCTTTTTAGTGCGACAAAGCAGACTAAAAGAGTTGTGTGTTCAGTGTGGCTACAGGAAAAAGTCCCACCAGGCATTTCAGTGCCTATAATTTTGACTTCAGCCAGGAAAATACTGTAGTAGCAGAAAGACCTCATGTCCGATAAGCACTTGTGTAAGATTAGTGGTGCTGCCATGTAAAATCTTACTTGACATGATTTTTAAAGCTGTTTCTGTCTTAAAATCTCTTATCATGGAGACACAATGGTGAAAAAACTATTTTTTAGTCTTTAAATTTTAGAACATCTGAAAGGCAACTGGTCATCAAAGTAAAGATAATGCTCAATTTAGAGATGTCCATGGATGTAGGCCACAGTCAACAACTGGCCAGCAGCAGTGATTTAGATGTGATGGTTATTTCCAAATCACTACAGCCAATGACTGTAATGAAACAGCCACTGCTGAGAGAGTCCGCAACAAAGAATCAAGTAATCCAATTTGGTAAACATTTGTCAAAAAGTAGAGCACATATTAAGGATAATTCCCGCCACGGTGAACCAGTCAAAATTGTGTTCTTAGCCCAGTGAAAGTCCCTTTTGCTTTGGTGACCAAAATTTGTTAAATGTCCTCATTTATATGGGTTTTTTGTAATTTTTGTAATGGGTTCTCTGTGGGAATTTGTGGCCCAGATGTAGACAAAAGTGTTGCCTTACCATCAAAATGAAAAACAGCAAACTGCTATGGCTCCCAACATGATAAGCAAGTTTATAATTACACAGTCTAATAGTAGAAAACAATGGTATTTACGCCTTTAATGTTCCCTGGGGATGTCTATTTTATGTTAATTTATCTGTGCTTTTCATTTATTTGGCCTCCAGTTCAGACTGGTTGGCACATCTAAATGTTGTAGAACAAAAGTAGCTTTTAAACTCAGGGTTCATGCCCCATACCAATGGTTTGCCTGTTTTAGTCCATTAAGTGCCAACCATGTATCCTTTACACTATGTTTATATAAGTTTATAAACTCATCCTCACTGAAAGGACCAACATTTCTGGGGGACTGTGTTCCAACGTCTGAATAATCTCTCTAATGCCCAACTACCAGATTATCATCGTCCTCATCTCAATGTGGTTGTTAATTATTTGTCTCTGATTTATTTTTCCAATAACCTATAACCTGATTTCTAAACCTCTAACAATTCACCAACAAACACTGCCTTTCAAAACAGTCCCTGCTCACAACTGTATTATCATACGGCCATATGGTAGCTATTGGATCTTAAAGGCCCAAAAGTGTCTGCTTTGATGGATTACCCATCTCACAAAAAGGCTGAAACAGATGCAGGTTTTCTGGCATGAACCAAGAATATGGTATATTGTAATGAACTGATTATAAGTTGAAGTAACTGTATTTCCAGTAAACTGTCCTAAACATACAAAACCACTGATCAAACAGCAAACATTGGATATTTCTGAGCCATTCTTTTTGTCCAGTACTACCATCCATCCATCTATCTATTACTCATGTCTGCTTATTCTGGAGGGTCACAGAGGCCCTGGAGCCTTTCCAAGCTGACATTTGGCATGAGGTAGGGTACAGATCAGTGATCAATCAAAGGGCTTTCCCATTGGGACAAACAACCATTCAAACAATTTCCTTATCTACTGATCCTTGTGGACACATTACCAAAAGGGCTATAATTGCCACACGACTCCAAGACATTCAACAGACATTAACCAAAGTGATGCGTTGGTTGATTTTTACTGATTTCTTAACAAAAAATAACTTTGGGAGGTATTCTTTTCTAAACAGCACTCCCAGCAGTTCTCTGCTGGGTGCATTTGCACTTTTTCCAAGATCACTAACTATAATCAGACCAGATGCTGAAAACTGCTGGCTTTCTAAGGTACAGGGGGAAGATAAACAGATAAACAATGATGTGTTTCTCTGTGTTTCACAGCGTGAGACAGTCTGATCCGGTCTGAACTTTTGGGATGCTTATTACAGAACTCACACACACAAACACATACACTAGCCTCTTCCTCAGAAGTGATGCATAAAAAACTGCAGATTACTCTGCAGCTTGATTAAAGAGTAAATACACACAGAATTACACAGAGCAGAAAACTGTGGCTATACAATTCTCTCTAAACTGAAGCTGTCAATGAGGCTAAAACTATAGGATTACAGATACAGTTACAAGAATAGTTTTATATGAGTAGGGTTTCACTTTGTTTAATGCCTTTTCAAATTATAAATCTGACTCCTGATGGTGTTAAATTAAAGACGCTTTCTTGTGAAAGCCAATCCACATTTTGTAGCCCTACAGCCAACATCCAGTCACATTTGTCTCAAATCCATGTAGAGTGGGAAGAGTGGAGACATCTTCACCTGACAGCAGAAGGAGGAGACATGTCTCCAAGATCTGTTCTAATTATATGGACAAACAGACAATATAGGCCTCATGCTTACATATTAAACATTGGAAATAAACTGCTCTTTTTCCACATTTGACATCACTGACAATGTTGGTCAATAGCTCCGTTATACCTGGAAATCTAAGAAAAAGAGCTAAATCATACAATTGCAGAGTCATAATCATGAAAAGAAAGCCACATGTGGTGAACCAGCCTCTGAAACATCAATATTTTCTGTATTGGGAAACTGCTGATTCAAGCACATCTAACCAAGGCAGAAACTGCCTTTCAATGCTAATTTATCCCATAATGAAAATGTACCCATTTCCAAATGAAAATCTGGCAGATGCCTGTTAAAACATCACTACTTTAGCCCTTAAGAGAGCTGTAACAGTTTGTGTATTTTTCTTACATCCAAACTATAGTCTATATATACAAATGGACATGCACGCCAGGAGCCAAATGTATAAAGTTCTGTGTATATTTAGTAGATATCTATGTAAACGAAATAGGAAACATGCAAAGGCAGTCTTTTTGTCAGATCTATAAAACCCCATGTATGTCTGTTCCCAGGTATTTTTCCCCTCATACATCTTAATCATCCTAAGACTGTGAGCATGTGCACAGGACTTGACACCATGCACGCAATTTACTGTAAAGGGTTTCCAGCCCACACTTGGCTGGTTTAAATGAAAAGGGTTGGCATTTAGTTTGGTTTCATTATAATTTTCGGTAATCATTTAAGAAGCAACTTAAGAGGAATAAGGAGCAATTTTAGTGACTGTGAACAAAAAACAATGATTAATCAAACTGAGAAAGCAAAATGCACATTACGTGGAAGCTTAAAGCTCATTAGCCAGCTATCATCATTGCTAGAAAATCAATGCAGCCTTTGAAAACCCATTCTTGCTGGTATTGCACAATGTCTTCCAACAATGCCAAAGCAGCCATTATACGATTTGGCGCAGTCATTACATACTGC
Source organism: Remorina albescens (assembly GCA_034769265.1). NCBI lineage: Eukaryota > Metazoa > Chordata > Actinopteri > Carangiformes > Echeneidae > Remorina > Remorina albescens. The sequence continues at coordinate 4,996,229 of CM068479.1, forward strand.
TACAGCCTTATATGGTGGCATTTTAATGACCTGTTAGTTGTTAAAACCTGATGGTGCATTCTCATGCAGTAATCACACAGAATAATAATCCTTATTTATCACAATCATCTATGTATTGGTTTACTTATATATATATACACAGTATATCGTGATCATTATAAGTGACAAACATTTAGTCAAAATTTAATGAAATTCATTTTTATCGAAAAAAAAGGTTGTTAAGCACTCACGCATCCCTATGTAATCATGATTCTTTAAACTATAAATTACATCTTAAAACAATGTAGTGAAAGTAAAAAGCTCTAAATAAAATACCACCAAAATTCATACTTTAATTATCCTTTATTTTTCCAACTTGCCACATCACACTAATCAGACTGAAACACTGTGTATATAGTACACATGGTGTTAAAGATGTGTACGCACATTCTCACTGTCTCTGGATTTTCATCTGGAAACCTACATGGAGGTTTATACATTTCGCCCCAGGTCTCAAAAGTGAAGCCAAAGCAGGAGCTCCTTAAATCTGGCAATGAGGGGGTGACTCTACTGTGTGCAAAAAGTCTGTTTCTCCTGAAGTCTATGGGAAAATGGCCCTGCTTCTCACTTGATTCAGTATTTCAGTTTACAAACTAATGGGTGACGTCATAGTGGGTTACCACTGGAAATTGGTTTTGAATTCCGGTTCATACCTGTTGATATATCAAGAAAATCTATGCTGTCCTATTTTTAGGCCTCCATTACCTCAGACATCACAGTCATAGCACCTAATCATGCGTGCACCAGACATCTAACTGAAAAAGGGGTGAAACGTTATATACTGGTAATGATAGTTCCCTACCATTGCAAAGACTTTGAACCTAAGCCATTGTGAATTGTGTATTCATAGGAAATATGCTTTGTGAAAATGTGAATACCTACACATACAGAAGAAAATACAGGTGAGCTGAGTTTATGAGGTATCTCAGCAACTTTGTGCTCTAATAACTTGAATGGTGACCGTCGTATAATGGGGAGATAAATATTAATAATTCTTGCACCAGGACACACCCATGACAGTCAATGTGATCGTAACTGCCTGAAGTCACATACAAAAGCAAAAAAAAAAAAAAAAAAAAAAACATCACAAAAGATTCTCGCAGATCAATTTGGTAACATGAAACCTAAGTGGTTGGGATGAAGTTATAATGCTGTGCCTGCAGGGAAGTGCAGAGCACCCCCCTCTCTGATAAAGAGGATATAATGATCAAGTGTAAACAGATACTGGATGAAAGTTCAGCTCCATGGTAAGATCACTTCTCATTATGAAAATAACAAAACTCAACTGAATCATCTCACCATGACTCAGATTCTTAAGAGGTTAAGAGGTATAAGTTTGCTAATAAAATATGATGAATTCAGATAAAATATTAGACAGGAAACAAGTCACACACTACTATATTTTCTCTATAAGCAGCCTAAGTGGTATTCCAAACCAGCAACTTTTCGAATAGCAGTCAAATACATGGTAAAACACAAATTGCTCCATTTTGTTGTATACCTGAAGAAGTAGAAGCAACACAAGGTAAACTGTGTGCAACAATAAAGCAGTGCCTGGTTTAGTAAAATCCCACACAATCTGGCAGGTTGTCTGTGACGCCTGAAACTCATGAATTATTTCAACTCATCTTTCAATTGTTACAGAAAAGAGAGATCTCGTATCCGAAGTGAGAAGCAAGCAGCTCACATCATCAAACAGCTGCATTTCTAAAAGTAATTGACTCAGCCGGATGATCTCTTGGAGACCTTTCAGAGAGAGAAAGAGCGGTTGTACTCAGAGCAGAAGCACGGTATATGTTTTTTGTGAAATCTAACAATGCTATCGAAACAAATAAACCTCCAGGGCTCAGTCAGAACACAGAGGTAAAGCTCTGAAAAACACAGGGAATTATTGAAATTCTTTCACTCTAAGCCAGAACTCAGTGGATCTTGAGTACACTGCTGTTACAGACTGACAGGCTAACAGGCTGGTCAAAAGGTGCTTCACATTACTGTGTGAAAGGTCACCAAAGGTCAGACAGGGTCAGTCTTCTGATTTAACCTTAGAGCAAAAAGGTATTTTCCCCGAAAATATGTGGTGGTCATACATAACACTTCTTTTTCAGAGTTCAGAGTTTGTTCCAAAATTATAAGAGAAGGCATCACACTTAGAAATGCATTTGTGTTTTCTACTGCATGTTCATTGGGTGAAAGGGTGTGGTACAGACATATGATGAATGGGAGTTTAATGATATTGACTTTTTTCTCATCACCAAAACAAACACAGTAATAATGCAGCTAAATGAATGACTCAGCTGTTTTTCTACAATAGCAAACCACACAAATCCCTGAGGTGCTTCCTAGTCTGCGCTGGCTAATAGCGCATACATACCTCTAAAACAATATTAAAAGTGTTCATTAAAAATACAGACGCACTCATCCTGTGTATCCAAAAACTGAATGTGCAGTTACATGGTTAACAACAAAACAAAAATGTTCAAAATGTATTTCATTTTCAGTATTCAGTTTCACTTATTTTATTATGGCCCACCGGTTCTATCAATAATGTCAGGAACAGATGCAGCCAAGCCAAACAATGATCATATTTAATTCTGGCCTATGAATGACATTATTAAGAACAAAACAAGTAAAGCAATTACATGAAAACAAGAGAAGTTATAGTTGAAGGAAAAGGATCATGTGCTCTATGTCGTTTTAACTATAACAGTAATTGAAAATGATGAAATTATAGAAAATTGTTTGGAATCTCATCTCTATTAATGCTAATACTCTTTAATCTTACAGTACACTCAGCTGGCCTGGTGAGTGTGTAAAATACACTGTAAAACTAGTGTTTATGAATGAAAATAGGGTCAAGTTCAAGAAGATACCATTTAGATGTTCCAGTCAGTCTGAATGATTCCACAGTGAGAAATGCACTGACTCAGCCCCACCATGGGACATGTGCCAGAGGAGACAAATAATTGAAACCAGCTAATTTTGACTGCTTCCAGCTGGTTAGTTTTATTCTTCAAAGCAATAGCTGAAAAACTACAAAAAAAGAACTCAGCTCTTGTTCGTAATTGATCACTGTCTTTGAGGGTGTAACTTCATCCTTCTTGGTCTGTTTTGTCTAAATAGTCTGGTTGTGCCAAAATGATGCATGTGCAACTTGACATTTCAACGATATTACAGTAAGATATATTTTTTAAACACCTCACAACTGCCCTTGGATAAGTAAAGGTCTATTAATTAACTGCTTTTTGATTGAAAAAAAAAAAAACAAAGAACAACTAAAACTATTAAATAATAATCACTTAGCGTGAGAATTTGGCAGCCTGTAAGCACAACCCCCCCCCCCCAAAAGACCGACAGACCAAGACCAAGACAGAACAAGACTTTTGTAACTGACAACATAAGCACAAGTGAGATTTCTACTGGGCAAAGTGAGATGTGGCCACTTAGTCAGAAGCCAAACTATTATGGGAAACTATTAGAGCAGCTAAGTGTAGCACAGCTACATGAGGAAAGGCATACATACAAATAAGCAGTTATAAGAGGACACTACTTGTGTTTTTATTTAGGAACAAGGAAAATAAACCAAACAAGCATGAAAGGAAATTACAGGAAACTGTCATCAAAAGAAAATTTTTTAACAGCATTCATTTTTCCTTTACATTGCCTTTATAAAGAATGATTCAAACATTTTTCTAATGACAGCTGAACTTTTTAACTTATTAGAGACAATAATGTTCAGCAATGATGCTGGAAAAAATGAATCAACTCTCATGTGCTGGTATGATGACGGCAGTTATCTGCTCAACAGTGAGCAAACACAAACTCACAATCATCACAATTTGGCTTTGGATGCGATTACATTTCTAGCATAATATATTAAAGCTGTGTAATTATTGACCATTAAGTTTAGTTCATCTCTGTAGAGCACTGTCCTGCTTGTTTTCATCATGTATGAACTTTGCTGATCAGCTGCAGTAATTGCTTACTCTCAACAAAACCAGTGCTACAGCAGAGAAGGCAATATTAAAAGGTACAGTGAAACCCCACTACACTGGCTGGTAGTCACTTTGAAAGCAAAGTTTATTTGCTGACTCAGGGATAGAAAACTGATGTAGATTTAAATATAATTGAAATAAAATCTTGCTCTTATCATAAGTGACTACACCCATGAGAGCTTTGGTTTATATGGACCTACTGCTTAGCCATTGTGTGTGGGGAAAAACAATACGTATTCTAGTTCGTTCAAATCATTCTGGTGAAAGTAAATAAGAAATTAGTATAAATATAAAATGTCTTATGTCCCGGAAATAATTACATTATTTAAAAAGTTAGGGAAATGTTGCATTTCCACTTAGTTTGCTAAAAACTGATTGGACCGAAATTTAGACTGATACAAGAGGAAAGACTTGATAGTACCTGACAACTTGAACTTTCAATGTGCAGTTTATCCAGTACGATTTACAAGTGCAACAGTATAATAACTCAACGCTCATGAAGTCCATCATCACAGACAGTAAAGCAGTGAAGCTATATTTGCAGCACTGTAAGAAAGATGTATGGCAGTGATCACCAGGATTGTGTGAGTGTACTGAACCACAGCGACAAGCCTAACGAGTTCCCCAGGTCCTCAGAGTGGGTGCTCGTCCTGTTTTCAGAGAGTGCTTGAATTCCTGAGCAAATCTCTACAGCAGTGATGGGTTTGAAAATGGAGCACCAGCTTTGAAATGAAGGGGAGGGGGTTGCTCAGTACGCACCTCCCTGTAAGAGAAGGTAATGCAAACCATCTGCTGTGATACGGACTTACTATTCAGCATCTGGCAGAGAAGGTACCAGTGTGTGATGCTGGTGTCTGCTATTCCAGACAGAGAGGATGACAGACTGTTTTCTTTCTGTTCTACTCTCTATGAGCTAATACCATCCTGAAAAAAACTCTACAGACAAAACGTACTGTTTTTTCTAACAGTATTTTCTTCTGTCAGCTAAGTTACCTCACTGGGAAAAAACTACTCCTGCTAATTTGCTCACAGGCAAACCCATATAAATACTGCAGTAAAAAAATAAATAAAATAAAAACTTTAACAGAATGTGAAATAGGTAATCACTCCACAAATGCAGAAATCCAACAAACATATTCATCTTGTTGTAGATTTTTGTCATGGCAAAAGTGAAAAGCCCTGTAAAGCTGATTTTTGTTGTTTAGGATTCCTTTCTTTAACCCGACCTACAGGTTTCATAAACACATGAGATGGCAAAACGCCTGCAAGTTTCAGTCCTACCTGTTTTAAATAGACTAATATGTGTGTACATGGGAACAAGTTTGAGGATGAAGTAATGCATGAAACTGTAGAGAGACATGAGATTTTTCAAAACAGGATAACTTGAAGTTTTGAACTCTTCATAATATTCCTGAGGGTAAACTTAAACCTAAAACAAACACTTGTCTAGTGTTTGGAGAAAAATTACAACACTGTTAGTTCAGTGTTATTGTCTTGATTCAATGTGCTGAAGGCTGCTTTGAGCTTTAATATTATATTCAACAGGCAGAAGTAATTCTCCCAGAGGAGGGTGACTTGAGAAATTGTTTTCAAAACACAACAATAAGGCCACACAATGTCCTCTACAATTTGGCTCTAGGCGTGTCAAGAATGACATTCAGTAACCAGGATAAACCTGTCTCCATGCAGTGCAAACGCGCGCGCGCACGCACACACATACACATACATACAAGGCTGCACATATACATAGTGGTCTGCACAAACTCCACCTGACACACACTCCCTCACTTCCCCTTCTTCCCAGACAAACCGGTTTTAAAAGGAAAGGTTGCACTTGACTAATATTCTCAAATGGCATCTCTTTGGCTGTCACTGCTTTCTCTGAAAAAACAAAACAAAAACCCCCACTACATCGATAACAAGTGTGTGACTGACAATACTTTTATGAGGCTCTTTCGATAACAAGGCAATGACCTGGCAGTCAAGGAAACTCAGTGTGATTTCAGCATTTTATAGACTATGTATTGATTAAAAGTGTCCCCGTGTCACACAAGTGGATTACAATGAGTGTAGGAAACAAATGGTGTCATAATATCCCAGCCAGTGTAAATATCACTCACCATCCTCTCACTTCAAAACAACACGTAGTTTTCTCAGTCCAGTCTTTGTGCGAATCCCTGTGAAATTCCAGCCGTCTACGTTGTTTAGCCTAAGTCCAGAAGACAAAATGCCACATTTACAGGAGATATTCCCAATAAAGTCCTGACAGGATGGATGGGAGTTTCTCAGCGGTGTCCTCCGTCCATTCCGCGGTCAGATGTGAGTGTTGAGCCAGGCAGAGACGGAGCGGAGCTGCTCGGTGCTTCACAGAGATGGTCGAGCAGAGTCCTCAAAAAATCGCCACTCAGACATCACACAGGAAATTGAATCGCAGGATCCAATCACAGGAGGCGGGAGGTGGGATCTTATTAAATATTCATGAGTCACAGGGAGCGGAAGGACTGAGCATGCGCGGCTTAGCCCCCCCACACCACATGAATAAGTAATAGTAAAAAAAATATGTACAATATGTAGTAGCAGCACTGCTAGGCATGATTTAAAGTTAAAATGTGCAAGACAACAGTACTGCTTCTAGACAGAAGTACATTGTTAAAATAACTTTAACTTTTATGTCATTTCTGTCAAATGTCAAATGAAAGTCTAAAGTGTTTCTGAGTCAAGTTAATTGGTCAACGGCAGTTATGCTTAACTACAAATTATTGTTGAAATGACAAGTTTTAAGTCTTTTCTTTTTTACATCATATTCGTGGACCAATCATTCAAGCTTCATACATGGTTGGAGGATCCCAAGTGATTTAACGTTTCAGTATCATTGATTTCCATCCCATTCGTGTGATTTTACTGTAATAGTGATTTCTTTTATCTGACTTTAAATGATCTGCAAATTAAGTTTTGTCGTCTCTCTCTCTCTCTTTAGACAAAAGTCTCTATAGGAAATCCTTTTTGAAGTGCATGAGTGGCACTAGGAGCCAATTTTCACAATCAGTCTCCGGCCAGACTGAGGTTCGCCCAGAATTGATGTTGGACAGTGCGGCAACTCTCTGGGTGTAACCAGTCTAACAGGCTGCCTCTGTATGTTGTCGACACATAAGCCCAATGTGTGTGTGTGTGTGTGTCAGAGAGAGAGAGTAAGGGACAGAAGAGTATATATAAGTGTGCTGTAGTTATGTATAAGTCTCATTCAGATCATATAAATCTAAGATGAATATTTAAGACAATGTGGATTTTTTACCACTACATATAAAACACATGTCACAGATGTGCCCAGAGACATTTACAAATAAACAGCCGTTCTACTATTTGAATCAAAGATTGAGCTTTGGTGATGCTGGTGCAGTGTTTTTTCACCACCCAGTGGACATTGCAGGCCAAGGCAGATGATATGAAAACTTTAAAATAGGCAGTGGTGTTTATATAGATTTATGGTCATAGAAAACAAGAGCATTATTTTTATTCATGTTAACTTTTAGGCAAAAGTAGTAGTGATGTCACACTAAGGTGTTTGCTCTAGATAGATCTCAAACATACAACAGGATCTATACATGTACTGAAAAATCTAATCAAATGTCCTTACATCCAGCTTTGTCTGGGAAGTAAATGTTTTGGGTTGTGACAATCCCAATAATTTTTGATAGTTGATAGTCCATGTGTAATACTAACCTCATACCATTTTAGATGTGTAATTCTATTACCCATCTGCCGACCAAACACCCTTGTTCATCCATCTCCTTTCCCTGCCTGTGCACCTGTTCTTAAGTACCCCATCAAGCCCCAGTGCAAATACCAGCCAATAACCCCTCTATTGGCTCATCTCATCATGGAAAATATTAGATTTTTTTTCATTCAACACAATTTCTTTCTCAGATTAAAGCATTTTACGGATATTATAGGTAAACAGTGTATATTAGGTGCGTATGTTACCAAAGGTCATGTCATTATCTATGCCTTATCCATTAGGTTGCCAGTCTGTTGCCATATAGAGACAAACAACCATTAAATTAAGTGTATGTACTGTAGGCAGAGGGAACACATGCAGGCAAAGGGAGAACATATGCATAAGGGCCCCAGGCCAGGGAATCGAACCCTGAAAGTTCTTGCTATGAGGCAAGAACATTCAGCATTCAGCAACAACAGTGCTAACCATCAGTTAGTTAGTTATCAAGATTTATGAGCAAATTAACGAGTGATGTCAATGAGTTTTCAGTGTCAACCCCCCCCCCCAAAAAATGTATTTCAATTCAAAATAAATAAAAACTCCAGTGATGAAACAATAGTGCCATCTGGTGCACATATTCATAACATTCATGCAAGCCTGATTATATTCAGTTCAACCTAAAATGGAAAGTTTGAATTGACAAGCTGATATTTTTCATCCAAGTAAAACACCATAAAATGTGAGAAATTTTTGTTTTACTTACGTTTAGTTTTACACATTAACAAAAAATAGACTCAGGTGTATTGAAAATGTGGATTGATTTATTAATCACGTGCCTTACGCTATAAATCATGTTTACTTCCTTCATGTAAATTATACTTTAAATCTGTGTCGACGATTCAACATGATTCACGTGAAAGCGTTGTTGAAAAAATTTCCCAAACACTAAATAAAGTACATAATGTTAGTCCTACAAATGTCCATTAGTTGCTTTCTAAAGAAAGTACTGTACATTATTGTAATTTGGTTAGTTGGGAGTTGTAGTCCATGAGTGGCGTACCTGATAAATGCTAACAAAACAATCGTTTATCTTTTATTCGACAGACTTACACACTTTCTACAGCGGTGTGTGGTAGTAGATGTTCATTTAGGTTAGACACTAGCTAGAGTTTCTTCATGTCGACTTTCAGACTTAAATAAAGTTTACCGAAAGAAAGTGTCGGTATTAAAATAAGGCTGAGCGGCGGAGCCCGGAAGCAGGGCGGGACCTCGGCTCTTTATAAACATGGCCGCTAAGTCCTTTATAGCATCAGGCGCTTCGTTTGGCTGAATTAGTTAGAATTTGAGGAAGTTGTTGGGGGGTAAACTAACGAAGTAACAAGTGGGAAGAAAATGTAAACACGCAACTGGAGTCTTTAAATTATTTACGCCGTTGTATCTCTTTATGGAAACGGCAAATATAAACTTCATGTAGTATTTTAAGCTAGCTAGCTAACGAAGCTAACGCCGACGTTTCACCGTTAACTTCTGTCAAGTTTTTCAGCCTGCGAGTCAAAGCTGCACACTGAAATGGAAGAGTGTCGACGGTCGCCCGGACTGTCTCGATGAATATTTTACACACGGACATATCGGATTCACTCGGCGTGAAGCTGCCCTAAAGTCTGTTGGAAGTTTTTTGTCTTTTTTGTTTTGTGTTTTTTCAGCCTCACTGGCAGCAGCTGAGCATTCGCCAGGAGCCCGTTTAGGAACATCACGGGGCTGGGCGGATACATAAACAATGTTCTCTGTCAAACCCATGAAACCAACCTTCAAGAGTTATCTCCCTCCTATACAGGTATGTATTTGATATCAGGTTGGGTGTCCTTTTTATTGGTGGATGGTCAAATCATTTCTTGAGTTCATTTTAGCCTGAACTTGAAACTCGATTGTCGCTGAGGGAAAGTTGATATTTGACTTGTGGCCAAGAATATCCGAAGAAACACTGACTAGTTGTGCCATAATGGTCGGCCAAAACATCAAAAGCCAAGTTTAGTATTCAGAGTTGCAATAAAGCACTGCTGTGAAAAAGCAGAAACATGAAGGCTATTTATTTGCCCTCTGTCTTCGAAGTTAATGTCAAGTGAAATGTCACCGGATGGCGAAAAAGTCATCTCCCTGGTCCTGTGAAATTTTGAACTGAAACCGGTAAGACGAAAGTGGTAGTTTTTGGGGAAAGGAGAATTAAAAAGATACTTCCATGTGGATTAGCCTACAGGTGTACTCCTGCAGACAACAAGTGAAAGGTTTTGTTTACAGACGCTGGTTGAGCAACCTAAATAAAACCAGTGTTGGTATGGGCAAGGTCAACACTGTTGAGAAGCAGTTTGTATTTGGGAAACATTTTCCATCGACATTTAATTCTTATTTCAAATCATAATCACAATCATGCTCTGCCTTTGGTTTCTAAATCCATGTTATTTATAGTCCATCTATATTTAAGTGTATGCTTTCAGATTTGGACTAAATGCTAAATAGACATTTCACATTCAGTCAGTGATACACTACACCTAGAACTGAACTGTGAACTGAAGACATTGGTCAGTGGCATTCCTCATTATTCTATGGACTTTACACTTGAATGAGATGGGTTGTTATGTCTTGAGAAGCTGAAATGCTTTACTTATCAAGGAAAATATTCTGTAACCATTTCAGTTTAGTTTTTTCAAAATGCAATTTGAGAGTGCATTCCTAGTATTTAAATTTATTATTATTATTTTTTTTGGCTGTGCACTTAAGAAGATTGCATATTAGAAACAACAATTATTGCAATTTTAATGTGTTAATCTTTAGTTTTAATTTTAGGATACCTGCATGAACAATTGATGTGTTGTATCGAAACTGAAAAACTATTTTATGCTTATTTGGGATTGGGATTCCTACACTTGAAACATGTAGAGTAAGTAATTCATTCACTTGAAATTTCTGTGCAGAAGAACAGCCAACAACAATCAACATATGGTTGCCCCAAATACTATATCCACTTTACTATATCAAACACTGTAATTTGGGTTTACTGTCACAAATTTATGTTATGCTTGTGGAACTACTTATGCAATTTAATGAAGTAACCAAAAACAAATCAAAACTGATTTTGGATGTTTTTTGCAGCCACAGCTGAATCTTAGGTGTGTTTGAGTTTGGAAAGTTTTATGTAAAGCCCACTCTTTTCAGCTCTGCACTTACAGCTCTCTACCACCGCTCCACCTTATAATAGTGTCTTATTTCCATAATTCATTAACCAGCTGTTGAACTAGTTTTTAACTCTGCTGTGACTTTTGCTTTATCTGCAGACAAATGTGAAGGAAACTATTGAACCACCTATCAAAAAATTGGAGCCTAAGTTACTTCCAGGTAAGTGTAATTTATGCATCACCCTATAAATAGTAAGTAACAGAAAGATTGAAAAGTAGATCTGACATTTTAAACATGTCAGCATTTGATTTAGATCCCATATTAATAACCTGTTTAAAGCCTGAATTTACCTTGGTAGCAAATGTACAATTCTAACAAATGTGTATTCTCGCAACACCACTTTCATTGAATAATAGTAATAGTTTTTTAGAATTGAAACTCATAGGAGTGGTTTGACACGCCCTTTCCATTGTGTCATGATCAGATATGTCCTCCTTAAAAGTAGAAAACTCTTGAGGTGTAGACTAATTTTACTTTATTTTTTCAGGTTTTCTTTCTTTTTTAAAAATTGTCACTCAAGTGAAGTATATTAAGGCCACATCCAACATGAAAACTGGAATTGACTACCTGCATAATGGCTGCTAAAAAAAACTTTCCATCCTATCCCAGGCAGAAATTACTCCTAAAGGGCTGTCACTCCCTTACTGTACTGCTTTTGTAGCTGGATGGTAAAACAGGTTCCACGAATCCATGTTCAGTTTCTGTGTTAACATTCTGAACACTTGCTGTTTGCTGTTTAGTGGCAGAGCTTTGAAGTGACTGTCGGTGGGACTCCACCCTGCTTCCCCAATTTTCATTTCTTAAAAAAATACCTCTTGCTAATTTTTATTTTATTGCATTTTAATTGTGTTGTCATCACGTTACTGAAAAAAGATAATATATGAAAAACGATCAATGCCTAAAGTTGAGGTAAAATCTATAATGTGACTTGCATGTGGCTCAGAAGGGACTGCTGGGAGTGAATGTCCCACTCTATAAAAAATTACTGTGGAGGCCTCCTGGTTCTTATATGACCAATTAAAATCCTCAGCAATGTAGTTTCAACCTTTTTGGATAACTTGGCTTGTGCTTTTGCAACATAACCTTTCACAATCATGTTACGTTTACAAAGATTACAAGATGTGATGTAAATTACATCAGCTTCCTGCTAGTGGTAGTAACTATTCACTTGATGTAAAGAAAGTGATGTTATCGATTGTCTGCCTTGTTTTTGAAGAAGCTCTAATTGTATAACTGTTATTAATGTCCTTTTCATTGTATTTTCCCTGTGTCTTTCTTTTAGCCATAGGCATACCAAGCTTATTTAATATAATATAGGAAGCTTTTGAAATGTTACTGTCATCCCTCTTCCTGCCTGCTTAAACAAGTGGAAAATGTCAGTAAAACAACACAATGGTTTGTACTAAGAAGATCAAAAATCTGTTAGACTAGTTGGACTTGTTTTTAATTATAGGAAGTTTTGATGTCAATTTAAAGCAGTACATATTTATGCAGATATTTTGAGGAAGAGGACTGCAAACATCACTTTTCATCATAGTTACAGGTTTCCTCTAAATTCTTGACAGAAAAGTCCAAGTACTGAAGCTGTTTCCTTTGCTTAGCCTTTCTAATCATCTGCCTCATTATGTGCTGCTTTGAACTGTAGAAGTTAACTAAAAGCACAATGCTCACAAATTTTTTATTCATTTGTTTGTCACCAGGGGAGATAGTCGTTAATGAGGTGAACTTTGTGAGGAAATGCATCAGCACTGAAAGTGGCCAGGATGACCTTTGGGGGAAGTTGATATGCACCAACTTTAAGGTCTCCTTCATCCCTCAGGATGCCCCACCCAAACAGGTATTTGGATTTTAAAGCAGTGAAATTGTGCTGTTGTGAACATTTAGCCATTCTTTGTAGTTGTTCAAATCCATCATGTTGTTTTAATGAAGTTGGTTTGAGAGTTTTTTTTTTTAACCTCATCATACAGCTCTTAAGTGTTAAAGTTTTATCAAGCTTAAAAAGAAGAAGGTGTAATTTTAGCTTTGGTTGTGTCATTCGCAGCAGTGCGACCAGCATACTGCTGAATAGCTATAATATTTTTATTATCACAGCATGGTTGTATGTGAAGTGCATCTGGGAAGGAGGAAGGAAAACTTGTGTGCTTTCCTGTACTACATTGTCAGTGATATCCTACAAGAAGTGAAAGAACAGACGTCATTTCCAGCTATGCTGTAGATTGTTGTTGTGATAAGAAAATGGAACCTAATCATTTCTTGAGCCACCAGAATTTTAGACGATATTTTAGTAAGTTATGGGTGTAATGTTATTCCTTCTACCTTAGATGTCCCAGTTGTCCCATCTGCTGCTTGGAGAACACGACATCCCCCTGACCTGTCTGGAACAAGTAGTAACAGGTACATCTGGTCCATGTAGTAGCAAAATGGAGAAAAATTGATTATGTGACACAGAATTTGCTGCTGCCATTATATAGATTTGTTCACTGATTTTCACACCTGTAGTTATTAGAGCCCAAATGTTATATCTTATTTGATCTGTAACCTGAATGCCTGAAACTATTGATTCTCTAAATTATTTTAAATAACTAAAGTTTCTGTGAGCATTTTTGTATTTCTCAGATGCTTAAACTCACACAGCCATATTTGTATTGATTAAATCAGTCAGTTCTTAAAACACTAACCCAGTCATTTTTCCTCATTAATCTTTGGCCGTCTGTGTGATGGGTGTTGATTGTTGGTCATTCCTGGTCAGCAAACTCATAGCAAGTGATGTCACAGTCAAGGCAGAGCTCAGTGGCAGTGCAGCAGGGTTTCGGATTAGGCCTGTTTAAATCTCATTGCCCTCAATTGCTGACGGTGCAAGGGCAGCTGCCCGGAGCAGTCATTGTGTTACAGTGATGAAGCATCATCCTTTGTGCTACTGAGCTTGCTCATTGTCCTGTTAAACTGGGCTACTGAAAACAACATTGCTATTATGAGATTTGCAGCCAAATCACATATGGATTATTATCACTACCAAAAATTATCACTACCAAAAAACAAAAACCAAACCCTTTTCATCATCTTTTTGAAGCTCCTGCTTGAAGCTTGACTACCGCACTAAGTCATATTTTGGCATCACCAACTGTGATGAGTGATATTTTGGCATTTCTGCTTATTTCTTCATGCTGTCTTTGTCTTAGTCAGTTGGTGTGATTTTAAGACGTTAGCAAAAGTAAAAAATATTGCATACCTAAGCTTTGACACATGCATTAGTCAAGCTTTTCAAAAAATTTTTGTTTGTTCCTCACAGTAAATGATACAAGAGGGAAAAAAAAAGTGTTGGGGTCAAATCAGAAGCTGAAGTTTAACCCCACTGAGCTCATCCTGTACTGCAAAGATTTGCGCATCATAAGGTTCTGCTTTGATGAGGCTGGACCTGAGAGTGCCAAAAAGGTGAGTAAAAAGTAGACTTTAGTTCTATTTCAGTCACTGGATGGCTATTTCAAAGTATCCACTTAGTGTGGATGTCGAACTAAAGTTGCGTCTACCACCAACTTTAAATGAAAGGGAACTTGCAAATAAATTTGGCTCTTCCTGGCATGGCAATAATTTATAAGATGCTTTAATCATATGAAACTCTACACGTAGCCACTTTAATGTGTAAATAACTTTGTCAATACCTCTTGCTTAGACTTAACCATCCCCTTTCCCAACTTCCTTTATACATTTCAGTGTTGGTTGTTGCTGACTACACTCTTTCTCTCCTGTCTATGTCACTTCACACTGTCTCATTGAAAAGGATGTTTATATCATACAAACTTTTATGTGCTACTCACCCACCTGAACCAAAGTGTTGGATTTCTCTAACAGTATTTCTCTGTGGTCGTTGGCTAAACAATGAATAAGAGACATTGAGAACAATGCTCTTCAAGGCAAAAGGAAACTGGGAATGGTATTGAATGTAGCCACAACTGGAAGCAAGACTCTGACTCATCTCCTGGTGCAAGAGATTGAAGGGTTGTTTTGCTTTCAATTTGCAGCTCGAAGGGTCCAAGAAATAGGATGTGATGACTTTAACTTTATGGAATTTATTGCAAATAGAGTTTTTTTTAATTAAAGCTGGAGAAATTGACAAATTTAAATATCAAATATTTTAGAGCAGAAACCTAAATTTTATATTTTTTTATAAATTGATGTATTGTTAAATTGTTGTAGTAGCTTACAGTAGGCTTGGTTTTAATTTATCAAGACTTTTGGGATCTTTCAGATAATTTTGGAAAATCAAAACTAAAATGCCCTGGAAGGAAACATGTACTCTGAGCACAAAGTTCTTTAGGAGCTCCTGGCTTTCTTTCTCACCAAGAATCGGAAAACTGTGCATCTCTTTGTAGTATGCCAGTGAAAAACACATGAATCTAAATGCACACAGTTGTCTCTTCGCCTTTCATGTCATCTGGGAGCAATTTTTCTGTAGTTTTTGGAGAACGAGGAGCTCCACAGCACATACCTACAGCACACTTGTCTAACCGCAACATTAAAGTGTATAAATATGTAACATTAATAGTAACTCATACTTGTAGTCTCTAATTACACACCCATTTCAGTCAAAGGTATAAAAAATGTATGCATTTCCTACTGCATACAAGACATAGAGAACATTACACAGAAATGGGCTCTCCTTCCTTACCCCTCCTAAGTTTATTTATGGACACCATGTATGTAATTACAGCAGGAACCTAAAATGGGGCTCAGGTCTTTTTTTTTCTTCTTTCTTTCTTTGTGATATATGAAATTAAACCAGCCTGTGATGGCCTATTTTGCCATAGGAAATTACAGAGTTGGGAGCAGCCTTGTCTACACATACTCACATACACACTTTTTCTGTGTCCTCTGGTGTTACTCACGGCTTTACAACTGAATGGACTGCTTTGTCTGACTCTAGTGGGGCTGCAGAATTATTCAGTACTGTAAAGCCAGAGTGAACTGTCAAACATTTGCTTTCTTAGATTTTACTTGTTTTTGTTTCTGTATGAAAAGAACATGTCTCAGAATTAATTTGAACACACTGAGTTTCATCACATCCAATCCATTCCCAGTCTCTGGCTCACTCACTCTACCTTGATGAAGCCTGATTTACTTAATATCCCATAAAAGTGGCCTTTTTTTTTTCTTTAAGGTTTGCCTTGCTATTGCCCACTATTCCCATCCAGCTGATCTTCATCTGCTGTTTGGATTTGAGTATCAAGGACGGCGATACCATGAATCTAAAGGTATTCCTTTAGCATATCATATTTCTGTGAACTTCTTTGTACTTCCAAATTCAAGAATTATGGTTCGCAAATTTACCTATCCATGTTCAATATATTTGTTTACATTGTGCACAAGAAATTATCTCAAATTGTGTGTGTGTTTCCAGAGGGCCGGGTCAATGGCTCAACCCCTCGAAGAGGATTACAGACCCCTATTTTTGACCGTCCATCTGACTGGGATCGGGAGATCAAGAGAACGGGTGCTTCTGAGTGGAGAGTGTGCTCTGTCAATGAGAATTATGCCATCTCTCAGAGGTTTCTAGTTCATGTTTTTGTTTTTTATATGCAATTTATGATGGGATTGTAGGCAGAGCATGTCTGTAGCTCCTGCGGTAATTCCTTAGTTGTTAATGACACTCAAAATTTCCCTCATTATTCATACTTATTTTTAGCAAGACACTGTATTTACATCATGCGCCTTTTTGCATATTTTATGAGTTAATTGTCAAGAAAAAAATTCTATGAATGTCTCAGTGTAGCCCGTAAGTTTGTTTTAGACAATACGTTCTATTCATCTGAGTTCACAGGTGACATCATGCTGGGTTTCGCAGTAAGGATTCACCAGTGCTTTATGTGGAATTAGAGAAGACTAGCATAATAGCAGCTCTCAACTGTTTATATGACAATGGGCTAAAACATTTGCATTACATTTGTATGAAATTTTCCCTCAATCAAAAAAATAAAAAACAAACTGCTGCTACAAAAATTTCCCAACTTTAACATTTGAGGCAGAGAGCAAAAGAAATCCAGTGCTAACAAGTTACCTATAACACTTAAACTAAACCTTTCAGAGCATTCATAGAGTAATTTTCTGCTTTAAGATGTCACTTTCTAACTGCAAAGCTGAAAGTCATGGACAACAAGCAAATACGTGTTCTTAGATGTAGCATCTTTGGATTTTTGAAAAATTTTTATATTTACCATTGTATAATGGTGCCGTTTATTTAATTCCTGTATAAAATCAGTCTCTCTCTAACTTTAGTCTTCCAGAGTATTGCATAGTTCCAGTTTCTCTGGCAGATCAAGATCTAAAGCGACACTCAGTATATTTCACTGATAACCGCATTCCCGTGAGTATCTAAGCTCTGATAAGTATACTTTTCTTTTATCTCTTCAAGAACTATTAGAACTATGCTCAGCATACTCTATTGCATAATATTATTTTACTGGTGAATTTTAGGGCCACCAATGTAGTGATAATTATCCATATGTGATAAATGCAGTAATTATCCCCCAAATCTAAGTAGCTTTCAGTTTGATTTATCTTGACAACTCTTATTTTCTAAATGATCCATGTCTGTTTAATTTGCCTATATTTGTTTTTTCACAGCTCTGGTGCTGGAATCATCCCAATGGAAGCGCCCTTGTACGAATGGCCAGCATATACGATCCAGCACAGCAGAAGAAGATTGAGCAGAAGTAATGCATTTCTTTCAGCTTTGTTCACGTTTGGAAGAAGAAGATTCAAGTATATTGTTATACCGATGTTTATTCTTTGACACTGAAATCCAGTATATGTCAGCAGATTATTACCTCAAGCAGTAGGATAAAAACATTGTTGAGTATTGTCATTATTATACATAATTGTATTATACTTTTTGATCATTTGACTATTCATGGTAATAAACTGCTACAGCAAGCAAAAATTATTTAGTTTAAGATGCTTATAACCCATTCCTGGTTGTCTGTCCTTTTTTGTGGTAGGGTCTTTACTGCAATCACAAAAAGCCACCCACACCGAAGTGATGTCTTCAGGTATGAACTGGATAAGAACCTGCCCAACATCCAAGAGATCCAGAGTGCTTTTGTCAAAGTCAGGCAGATCTGTGTCATAGGTAAGCCCCACTGCGACTTGTAACAAGAACACTAGACACTGTAAATATTCCACTTCTGTTCAGTCAAATTGATGCACACTTTGTTGCTGTGAAAATGGAAGGAGTTTATTCATTTTTATGTTTTGGTTTTGTGCAGATCCTTTTGAGGAGTCTGAGGAGAGGTGGCTTTCATCTATTGAAAACTCCCGGTGGTTGGAGCACGTCAGGTATGTAAAACCCTGGAAACAAATAATAGCACTTTTTAAACTACCATTGTTTCAATAATTAATTAATATGCATGTTTTGCTTGTGACCCAAGGGCGGTTTTGAAACAGTCAGCTGAAATTGTCTACTGCCTGGATGGAAAGAATGCTTCAGTCATTCTTCAAGGTAAAAAAAAAAAAGAAAGCTATTATGATGTTATTTTCACCTGTTACTAGTTCCCATTGTGTTTGAAACTAGTCAATCATAGAGCACCATCAGCTCATGCTCTCTTGCATTTATGAATGGTAAATTTGGTTTTCTTGAATGTTTTTGATTTTAAATAGATTTTGCATACCATCCATAACATATTTAAAAAATACTGTGATTAAATTGGAATTGGCTGTTTTTGTTTTTTGTTTGTTTGTTTTTTATCTGACCATCTGACCATTTTCCTGCGTGTTTTTTAAACTTTTGGCATTTCTCATTCACACTTGCACAGAGGAAGAAGACAGAGACCTGAACTGTGTAGTGTCCTCGTTAGTGCAGCTTATGCTGGACCCTCACTATCGTAGCCTCATTGGCTTTCAGAGTTTGGTGCAGAAGGAGTGGGTGATGGCTGGCCATCGCTTCTTGGACAGATGCAGCCACTTAAAGAAAAATTATAAAGAGGAGGTATATTACAAATTGTAATGAATCCAGTCACACGCCAGCTCACTTTATTATTTCTTGAGAACCTTGTAGTTTGTTTATGTCATCTTTTTGTTCTCTGTTCTCTCTTCCTAGTCCCCACTGTTCATGCTGTTCCTGGACTGCGTGTGGCAAATGATGAACCAGTACCCAGCAGCATTTGAGTTCACAGAGGCCTATCTGATAGTACTGAGTGATAGCATGTGGATCCCCCTCTTCAGTACCTTTCTCTTCAATTCTCCCAAACAGCGTGCTCAGCACTTAATGGTGAGGGATACCTTCATGTGATTGTATTATTGTTTATTGAGTTTGATTTAATACATATATTTATACATTCAAATGCCATTTGCTATGAATCAGTGCTGTTTTCTTGCATACCAAATGTGACAAATTCAACCAAATATATTTAATAAGTTATTTTACATTCTTCAAAAATTCTTTCAATTAAATGAGAGCACAAATTACAAAAGT
Source organism: Remorina albescens (assembly GCA_034769265.1). NCBI lineage: Eukaryota > Metazoa > Chordata > Actinopteri > Carangiformes > Echeneidae > Remorina > Remorina albescens. The sequence continues at coordinate 5,015,670 of CM068479.1, forward strand.
GGTTGTTGATGAAGTAAAAGTAAAAACATAATATGATTTAGTGCTTGTTCAAAAGAAGATGTCCTGTTAGGCCTATCAGTCTGTGTTCAAAGTGTTTAAAAACAAACAAACAAAAAAAAAAAACTATCCATGTGAGTGTGTAACAAAATAGGGTGTTACAGTCAACATGTTTTTGTGGTATCGCTTCGTGTTGGAGACTATAATTTCCCTGTCATCGTGTTAGATAAGACAGGAAAGACTACAGCGTAATGAACACAGAAATGGTATCATTTAACTTAGGGTCAGGAAAATGACCAATAAATTTGACAAGGGCTAATTATGGCAGTTATGGTTTTTTGTTTACCTTCGGAGATGGTCATCTCAAGATTTGTAGTGTACAATCATGTTTTTGTTCAGTACTATGTACAAAGAAAAAATTATCTTGTCTTTACAGGACTTTGCCAAGAATAAAGCCATCCCTCATGGAGAAGATCAGATCGTGTATTTCCCTCCTGTTTGGGACTGGTCACAGCAGTTCTCCATCAAAAACCAAACCCTCTTTAATAACCCCATGTACGTAGGGAAAGGAGCTACCTGCGTTCAGAATGGGGAAGTGAAAACCTTCAGACGCACAAAGGTATGTAACATACAGAGCTTTACAATTTTATAAGAGCAGTAATATTATGGATATTATCAAATGTATATTATGGAGACTTAAATTTCTGACCATGGTGAATTGCACTCGTAAAGTCTTTACCAGTCTTTCCTTTTGATGTCAATCATCTTTTTGGTTTGTTGCTCTTTAAGTACTATCCACTCCACAGAACTAATTTAAAGTCAAGATATGAAAAGTAATGACGTGTAGATTCTTTTGTACATGCATCACCTCAGTCCTCTAACCTTTTTATATTTACCTCAGTCTGGTAGGCATTACTGTTCTTTGCAGGCCTTCTGCTGAAGTAATTTTTGATGAAGTAAATGTTTAACATTGGATAACCATCCAGTCAACAGTTTTATCTTTGGCAGTCTGTTTTTTCATGAACAGTTCTACAGAACCCACAATAGAAGAAGAGGAACTATCATGGAGAAAATAAATTGTTCTTTTTGCTAAAGTTGATGTTTGAATTAGTGTGCTTTAACGATGGGGTCTGCTTCTGTGGTCCGTCACATAGATGGTGAAAATAATCTAAAACTGTGTTCTTCTTGCAGCAGAAAACCTATAGCTCCACACTGCGAGGAACACCAGCCTCTCTGCGTAATGGACTGAAAGGTGGAGAGGATACACAGCCCCGACGTGGATCTCTGGTGTCGGAGCTAAGGCCCGACTTTTCACCCGCGAAAGATGAAAGCCCATCAGAGCGCTTTTTCAGGGACTGGTTTTCTCAACCTGTTGACCAGCAGGGCCTCTTGATTCCCCTGCTCATGCCCTCGCACGTGGCTCTTTGGAGGCTCTTCTTTCTTCGCTGGGTTCCTGAAGCCTGCATTCCCAAAGGTGGCACTGTCACCGCCTATCATAAGCTTTCACAACTAGTTGATGAAATTGAGATACTGCAGAACCAGCTCAGGCAGTATAAAAGACCCAGTCCAGACACCACACCACTCCCCAGCCCAAGTGGACCCCCTTTAGAGCAAAGGAGAATGTATTTTAAAGCGTCCTCTCCAAATGACCCCCCGACACCTCCAGACTTTCTTAACTCATCCTTTCCTTTCACCCCGGTGGGTAATCTGTGCCGCCGCACTATCCATGGGACGCCCATTAGCAAATTTCTGAATGGGGCAAGGATCTGGCTCTCAACAGAGACTCTTGCTAATGACACCGTCTGAGGATGGGGGGCTTTCAGGCTCACGTTTCTGAGCCCAGAAAGATCTGGTTAACAACTTATTTTATTTTTTCTATTACCTCTTTCTTAATTACCAAGAAGGAAAATGAGAAATGGAAAAAATTAGCTTTGGACTTCTGATTTTCATTATTTATAAGCTAGAATTTGCACCATTGATGCTGCATCGAAATCTGAGGTAATTTCTAAACTGAAGTGTCGTCTTTAGGACTGAATCATTATTGTCCATTACAGCTGAGGAATTCAGATTCACTGAAGCGCAACTTCCTTATTGGCCAGTGAGTTGTTACTGTAAGCTGTCCTCTGACTGTGAAAGGTCATCATCATTGCCATCATCTAGATGTGTTTTCCTGTCTACTGTTGTCAGCTGCTCTTTTTTGCTGAGCTTTTCCAAGGATTGCTTTTTGAGCTTTTATTATAGAGGTTCAGAGATCCCCTTCTGAGATATACATGTGATTTGCTTCATATTTTTAAGCAATAATTCAAGTCCAATTATTTAAATATGTGTACTATAGCAATGCTATTTGTTGCGCTTTCTTTGAATTCTCAATTGCCACAAAAGTCTTCTTCACTGTAATGGAATAATGATACTTGAAATTAGAAAATGCTAAATGCTTCTTTTTATTGCAGCAGCAATGATGCATTTCACTGAACACTGATTTCCCAGTACTCCATTGGTGTGTGCCTTCCAGGAAATTTAATTGAAGATGTAATATTTCACACCCCCCCCCCCCGAAAGAGGAACAATATAAAATTGCGAACAAGTATTCAAAAAGGATCTGGCCTGGTTGAATGTGATGGGGCCTATTTTTTTTTTTTTTTTTTTTTTGCACAAACTTGTTGCTATTTGCTCCAGGGGCCCAATTTTTAATGGTTGTGTTGGGGTTTCACTGTAAGTAAATAGTGTGATTTCAGGGTTTTGCTTTGTTGATGTACTCTTTGTTTCAAGCAGAGAAAAGGGCCTTTATTTAGTATCACAATGTGAGTGATACTGAGAGGAAATTGAGCTGTGAGGACTTAAATCTGTGGTAGATATTTCTTTTTCTCTTTTGAAAGGGTTTTAATGAACATTACTAGAGGCCTTCTGGTAAGGCACTGAGGAGACACTATTCAGATTAACAGAATCTGAAGAGGTAAGTATTTGAAAGCAAAGGGACAGATAAAGGCTATGGCTCAAACCAGTTCCTAGTTGAGTACATTTTGGTTATAGATGAAAATCTTCAGCATTAACCTGGACGGTAAGTGTCAGGACTACACCCTGTGTGATATTGACACTTTTAAATGAAATGACAGCAAGGATCAGTTGTTGCTTCACTACCATCTGCACAGTTAGAGTATAAATCTTTGATACACTGTTCAACATACTGTATATGGCTATAACAATACTTCTACAATCTAATAAATCCTCTAGTTAATTTCTTGTGGTTATGCAGCTTTAACAGAGTGATATCATAGAATATAACTAGTAAAGTTACTGTACTGCCTGTGATAGTGAGGTTATTCTGCAAACATGCCATACTTCCAATGCGCTTTAAATATGCGGGCATTTGGATCCCTTAGAGATGTCTCCTTTGGAAATTTAGTAGCAGCTAAACTAGGGACTGGTTCGAGACAAAATTGGTGAAAATAAATGGATCAGTACTTTCAAAAACTGCTGGAAACTAGCAGTGTGTGACACATTGATGTCTTAAAATAACAATGCAGCATTTAAAGTCAAAGCTCTGTGTGACTCTAAATATAAATGTCACTGGACAGGCTCAATGTCTGTCTCATGACACAGCAGCATTGACCTTTTTATGCTAGATTAACCTGTTTTCAGTGATATTCAGCTAGTCACATGATTTTTTTTTTTTTTTTTGGGATTAACTAGTTCAGGTGTTTCCTTTTTTTGTTTTGGATTATATAATGTGAGTCAAAACCTCTTCTCCTAAATGCTATTCATTGCACATTTTACTCAATATATAGGATAGTTTGTTTAAAGATGGTTTTTAAATACAATTTTGGCAAATATTATAAATGCTGTATATGCTTGAAAATGTTCAATTAATATTTTTGATTAATGGTACTAAATAGCTTTTATCTCTAAGTCTTTATATTTTATGGAGAGATATTTATATACTGTTTTCCCACTAATTCAAAATGTTGCACTCTGCTGAAATTGTATGATGACTGTCATTCCACCAAAGCACAGTTGGATATTGATTAGCAGCAGATGTATTTATTCAGTTATGCAAATGTTCTCTAAGAGGAATGCAGTTGCTACTGTACCTTCTCTGTGCCTTTTTGGGAATATTGACCATTTTGGTAACTATATTCTACATCTGATGATTTATTTCAGTTTTCTAAAATTGCTGATTTTATCAATGCCGCAAAACTAGTTAAATATGGAGGGTACTGCACTGAAGCTTTATTTCCTAACAGAAAATAGGGCTCAAATGTGTACCAGTAACCAATTATTACATTATTTTTCAAACGAAATCGTGTTCTGGCTTTTATTTTACTGGAGTTTCTTGAAAATAACACACCCCATGACAAGAGATCTGTTTTTCTTCTACAGCCAAAATAATTCACCTCTCAAAATCAAATAAGGGCCATGATTATCTGCCAAAAGCGGCCTGTTTGCTGAGTTAGTACAATGAGAAGTAGTGGGGGAAGCATTATTTACTGCCAAGTAATATAAACATGGCTGTACGATCATTATAATAGGAATAAAAGAATGTGATAAGAAGTAAAGGGAGGAGAAATTATGTCCAATCACTGAATGAATGACTCATCTGAATTCATTGGAACTGCTAATCACAAGGCAATTATTATTATCTACCCATTTTCCAAATCTACAATGGAAGTGAGCTCTTCTGATATGAACTCAAGGGGATTTTAAGAAATGGCACAACTGGAATACAAAATGATGAGCCATATATGATTTGAAAACAGCTGTTTTGGCCATTTACTGTTGTAAGACAGAAGACTTCCCTTAAATACTGACTGGATGGTGGCTGATGGAAAGTAGTGATCACAACAGACAAGAAGAAGAAATAATGATGTGAGTGTATATTGCAACTCTGAGTCCTCACAAGAGCATCAATACTGCAAGCTCTTCTCACAAACATGCATGGCTGAGTGTCTGCACCTTCCACACAAACTAAACATTAATGGGTTTGAGCTGAAAATTATTAATTCTGCAGTAATTCAATTAACCACTCTTCCTCCCTGACTCCCTAACTTGCTTGTCCAATTAATTTGGACAAGCAAGTTAGACTAACACAAAAAAATGCCAGATACAGTTAAGCATGTTCAGAAGAAATCACACTAAATGGCAAGTTGCGCTTTTAAACAAACTCGCTCATTAGCACATAGGTAGATGTAGATGCAGGATTTTCTCACAAGATATTACAACAGATGATACAACAGTGCACTTTTCAGTGCAACACTGATGCTCAGGGTAACTGTAATAGTTTCTAACTCGACCTGTTTAATCACTCCATGTACTCCAATGTCACAGAGAAGATAAATAAGGAATACGAAGGTCGCATCAAGTCTTTTTATTACAATACACTTCAGTCACTTCATGCAACCAATCAATAGACTTTTTGCCGCAGATATTTTGGTAGAACATTTTAATGGGATGTGATGAAATTTCATAAATTACAATTGTGATTTTCATGCTTTGACATGTAAAAACATCTAAGGCCCAATGCCTTCAAGGGTCTCTGCTTCTCAACTGGTTTGATTATTTATTTCCTTGTAATTATCATCATGTTAGTACGGGCCTTTTTTGAGACTTCATCATTTTAGTTTATGTTGCATTCATGGTGCATAAAGGAATAAAACTATAGTATAGCGTATTCACTAGAGAAACAGGCCATTTACTGCAACAAATTATAATTAGACTGTCATGATTGTGAGCTCTTAAAAATGGTTAAATGTCCTGAAGGTGTGGTGAAAGTGCTTCAAACTGCCCTAAAGAAATCCCTTCATTGCTTGTGGCAGCAGCGCCTCCTGCTGGGTTAAATATCACAATGGTGCTTTTTCAGCAAGCAGCATTGAATCAGGACTAATTTGTATAGATCATTGCGTTGCTGTTACTTGTCATTAATTTCTGCAAGTTGAATTTCCGTTGTGTGGGCACATTCGGTGTTATACTGGCACTACATTATAGATGTAGTTGTCAACAAAACGGTACAGTTTTACTCCGCACTGACTGATCTCTTGAAAAAAAACAACAGGAAATTAAATACACGTGGTGACGTCATTGGTGAGCGCCTCTGCTGGCCTTCGGAATGGGCTCGACTGCTTAGCCTCGATTTCTTCCAATTGTCCCTCCGCATATGGATATTTTACAAAGAAAAGTGGGTCCGCGATGACATTTGGAGGTATGTCTACACAACGAGACAGCGCGGGGGCGTCTGCGGCGCGCTTCGTGCGCGGTGCCATGTTCGCTGCGAGCAGATGAGAGCCGTGTTCATGTAGCCAGTTGTAGCTGTGTTAGCCATGTAGCTAACCAGCCTGGACCTGCCCAGGGAGAAAGGCTTAGGGTTTAATGGTGAAAACTAACTGGGCTCGGACAACAACAGCTACATTTTAAAGTCCCTGTCTTTGTCTAGTGTAAGTATACTGAGTGTCATGCTGTCACTTTGTTGAGTTCGCGCTTAAATGTTGACTCTAAGTCGCTAGCTAACTTTAGCCAAGTCAGCCCCTAGCTAACGGTAATCAGTTTCCCTATTGAAGTTGAAGTGTGGCGGCAGCTGGAAGAAAACGGACTACAAGCGAACCAACTGACTTGTTACTTAATCTGTAACAACATTTTTAAAACAGGCTTCTGGTATTTAGTGCTTCCCAGGGGCTTGATTCAGGGAGCAGATATTGTAGTCGTCTGTGTGATTAACTGTCTGAGTGAAACCAGGAACCAATCCAGGTCGTAGCTTGATGTAAAGGAAAAGTCAGAGCTCTGCAAAGTTCCACATCTGCGTTGAAGAAGTTGCCTGAGAAAACCTCTTGTCTCTCTTATTTCTGCTCGGGGCATCTGAAAACAGCCCCTGAAATTAAAGAGAAGCCAAGAGGACTGCACTAGATCAACTCTGTCTCTGTGGTGTTATATCAGAAAGCATAAAATCACTGCAAAGCCAGTTGGCAGCACTGAGAATGAAACCAGTCGGCGGTCTTTGTGTTTGCTCGTTCTACAGTCAGTTATTTGTATCCTGCCTGCTTCAACTCACGAGGTCGTTTTATATAAATTGCTCAATGAAAACACTTCACTAAAATTCTGTCATGAACCTCTGGATAAACGTTTAGTTCAATGTTCTCTAATGCAACATGTGGAAATTCAGACATACAGGTACAGTTACAGTAAATTTTGACAGTGCAGATTTCACTATATGCACATAACTTGGATGTCAGATCCTGTGGCCACCTCTGCACTTTCAACAATATTCAAGGTGTAAAAGCCCAGTAATGGACATATAGGGCACCTCAATCTAACTGATTGTTGTCGCTATAAAAAAAATTATGGTGTCTTATGTGTTAAGGGTGGGGAATGCGGGTCTGATGGACAGATGGTGTAATTATAAGGCACTACACTAATATGCTGCCCATTGATAACACTGTGATTGATAAATTAGTTAAGTAATTACTTAATTTAAAGAAAGATCTGCTGCATTTGATAATTGGTTTACTGGTTTTAGCCTTTTTATGAATCAAATTGTATTACTTTTCATAATTTCACAGTATAGAAACACAAATGTCTCTGAACAACATTAAACAGACCAACATAAACTATTACCATTAATGGACATAGGAAATCTATACATACATTTTTTCATTATTGTTAGAACTAAATAATTATTTGGAAAAGCAACAAAGCAGCAATAGGTCTAAAATTAAATTTCATAAAATCTGACCTTTTTAATTATTATTTTATTTTAGGTGAATTGGAAGACGAGGTCAGCCGGGTGATTTCAGAACTGGTTCCTATGCAGGCTGACTGGCTTGCAAATCTCAGTTCCTGTGCAGTGCAGTAAAGCTACTTGCTTGGTCAGAGGATTGCAATGAAACCAGCTCAGGAGCGCAATCAGGAGTGCCTGCCTCCTAAGAAGAGGGACCTTCCAATTAGCAACAGCAGTGGGGCTGGAGGAACCGGAGGGACTGGAGGAGGGGGGGCTGTAGGAGCAGGTGGAGTAGGTGGCAGTGTTGGCGGCGGTGGTGGTGTTGGAGAAGATGAAGTGGTGTCCATTCAGAACTCTGCAGCCAATAATGACGCTCAGGGGGGGACCCCATCTGGTGAGTGGCTGCGAGCTCAACCAGGACTTCACTATGGAGTGGACAACTCTGATGGCATACCAGCAGTGCCCATTGACCAATATAGTATGCTCTACAAAGTGGCTCTTCCATCTGCTACCTATTCACCTACCAGTCCTCACCCAGTGTTAAGCCACATCTCTCCAGCCTATACTGTTCATTCTCCTCTCCTGCAGCATCCAGGCCTTCCCTATCCACCTCTTGGTTATGCACAGATCCCCCACTCCTCTCTACAGTTTGTCAGTTCCCCTTATGCAGCAGTACCTTATGCTCTGACCCCTGGCTTTGTTCCGGGTTCACTAATCTCTCCCTCAGGCACCATCCCTCAGCCCCACTCAGTGTCTCACCTCGTTCCCTATCCATCCATCATCCAGGAAGGTGTTGTTTCCCCACCTCCCCAGGCCCAGGTTGCTGCTCATACCTTTGCCAAAGTTGCAGCATCCAGTGGGGTCCCACTTATGCTACCTTCAGAGCAAGCTGCTCCGCAGCACCTTGGTACAGTAGGAGTCCTGCCTGCAGCAGAGCTCAGCTCTCGAGGTATGCCTGTCTATTACCACCCTCAGAGCACCAGGCTGGCCACTGCCTCCAGAGACCCCCACAATGCCCAGCAGGAAAATGAACCAGAGATGAATGGAGCAGACAAAGATCAAGGAACCAGAGAGGACATATCAGAATCTGCCTTTACTGCCAGAAATTCCCGTCTGCCACTGATAACACCCAGCTCTGGAGCGCTGGAGCATGGCCAGGACAGAGGCCTGGTTAACCGAAGGCTGGAGGAGAGGAGCTCACCTGGTCAGCGCAGCACTCCAGACAGTGACCTGGAGGTAAGACACACTCATGACCTTCTAATGTGACTTATGATTTTCTGTTTTTCTGAATACCCCCAATACCAACTAGCAGTGGCCTTCTGACGTTATTGCACATGATAAATGTTACTGCTTCTCATTGCTTGTTTTCAATCTTGGCATGCGTATGATATTTTTGCCGATGTACAGCTTATTATTTTCGGTAAATTTCAGAATGCCTGCAAATACCCTCTGCATGGTTGGCATTTAGTTCCCTAAATGGGAAATCTCCAAAAGTAACTGATATCCAAAATTTTTGGCTTGTTTCAGTGAAGAGCCTAAGACAAAGTCCTACTCTGTCGGCAAAGATATTGCATTCTGTGTTCGAGTGCCTCCAAGCTTGACTGATGAGATTGCTAAAATGAAGTTATTCACAGTCCCACGTAGACATTTCATGTTAAAATGCTGTGATTCACGCTAATGTGGGAATGCAGTTGGATGTCTTGTTGGAAATAGTGTTTTCTGATGTTTTAGAAAATTTTTCAATCTAACACTGAACTCCTTCATTCAACTCCCAGGTACAGCAGGTGGTTGGTCGTTTGGCATCTTCCAGCCAAGTGGGTAGTGCAGTGCGGAAAGAGGTCTCCTTTGCTCCCTTGAACCTCTCTCAGGGTGCCCAAAGAGCCAGAGATGTTCATGGAGAGAATGCAGGAGAAATTTCCAGTCGGACCACTTACACGGTGCAGCCTGTGAGTTACAGTGACCCCAGAGTGACCGGTCTCCAGCAGCAAACAGGACAACCAGGCCATGCTGTTGTGCTTGCCAATGGACAACCAGTTCTTATTCCACTGGAGTATCACCAACAGCATCAGTCCCAACCACCACAGCAACACTACCCAGGACAGGCTAATGATGTCACAGCCAGCCATGCCTCCACCACCTTGGCCTCTGTAAACCCAAGCTTTAAAGCCTCTGATTCTTCAGCCAGAGTGTGCCTCCCTGAAACAGTGGAGCCAACCATAGCTCAGCAGCAGCTTCCCCAGCACCCTCCTGTCCAGCCCACAGCAGATGTGACTCAGGCCTTAGCTTCAAGTCTCACTCCTGCCTCAACTCCCTGCAACCCGTCACACTTCATGAAGGGGGCCATCATCCAGCTGGCTACTGGGGAACTGAAGCGTGTGGAGGACCTGCAGACTCAAGACTTTGTACGGAGCGCTGAGGTGAGTGGGGGACTTAAGATCGACTCCAGTATGGTGGTGGACCTCCGCGCTAGTCAGCAGAGACCAGGTCTCGTGTCACTTCACTTTACTGTTGGCGAGCAGCAGAGCAAGGTGACCATTGATGTGCCCCCGGAGCACCCCTTTTTTGTATTTGGGCAAGGTTGGTCTTCTTGCAGCCCGGAGCGCACGGCCCAGCTCTATGGCCTGGCGTGCCATCATCTGCAAGTAGGAGATGTTTGTGTGTCCATTACCTTGCAGCAGCAGCTTCAGCCACAGCAGCAAAAACCACCACAGCACCATCATCCTCAGCAGCAGCAGCAACAACAACAACAACAACAACAACAACAACAGCAGAGCCTTTCCAGGACTATGAGCAAAACCAAAGCTACATCAGGACCTGGTCACCAGCTAATGGGGCCTCCTGCCCCTCAGCAGTCGAGGTCTCAGTCTCACTTCAGGGTAGATCGCATTCACAGAGAAAGACAGAGAGATGTGGACAAAGATGTGGTTGATAAGGAAGAACCCACACATTTGGGGGTTGTTGGGCACACTGAGTTGCCCATCAGACCAAGCAGGACCTCAGCAGAGTATCCAAGGAGCCAGAGCAGTTACCACTTGCACACAGAGGGCTCTGCTCTTGCAGGAGTGGGGATAGGAGCAATGCATGCGGCACTAGGTGCTTCTCAGAGGCGCTGGTCGTCACCCGGCCTCCAAAGATACAGTATGAAAGGAGACGAAGGGCCACGCCCTCAGATTAGTACCTCCAGTCACACAAGGCCCTCCTTCATCCCGCAGGAGGTTAAACTGTCCATTGAGGGGCGCTCTAATGCAGGGAAGTAGCATCACATTTGGTAGCAACCACAGAAGAGGCTGCCAGGAGCAAGTAAGAATGAATCTGACAAGGAGAGAAAGAGGAAAAAACTGTGCGAATGTAGCCTCAGAATTTTTGAGATTTTGCACACCTAAAACATACAGAAATAAAAAATCTATCTCGATCTGGTGAGAAGTTCTGGTTTGGTTTGGTTTGGTTGTCACTCAGCCAAAGGATATGAGCCAATGCTTCCCCACAGCCAGCTGAGGTCTGACAGGGACATGAAGAGCTGAGTAGAAAGTATGTAGCTGATGAAATGCTTACCATAGTCCTTACACACTGCATTTCTCTTCCTCCCTCCTTCATCGCCACTTCCTCATACCCCCACTTGAAGGTTACCATCACATTCAGAAGACTTGCTTCCTTTTTGACCGAGATGTCTCTCTGGAACACCACAGTCTGCGACGAATGTGTTTGTAGCACCGTAAAGCGACCAACTCTGCAGGTTCTGATGTATTTGAAAGATCACAGCCGGTGGTCTTTTATCTTCTCCATTCCTACAATACTGTTCCCTTCAAAAGCCTTTGCCCCAAAAAACGAGTTAAGTTGCTGACATCAGCTGCTCTTGCGACAATGTCTGCACTGTTGATGCTACCTGTCAATGTATGTTACATTATGCTTCTCAGTCAGGAGTCTAAAACCTCTGATGTCAGCAGAGATACTTTCTCCTCTTCTTTTCCTTTCAGTAGGCCGGTCTGCAAGATATTGGATTCTCAGGCAGAATGAGGCTCGTCCTGCTTGTCTTACAATCGAAATGGTGATAAATCAATCAGTCTGTCTGTTCAGCAATCAGTTTCCACTCCAAAAATAGTGTTGCCTTCGTTACACACCATCATGCCCGCTGGTTCAGGCTGTGGACCCTAACAGGTGTGTGTGTGTGTGTTTATGTATGCGTATGTGTTTGAGTAAATGCCATAGATTGGAATTTGTTTTCTGTGACACAAAATATCTTGCATTCCAGTATCATCAGTGAGAATATCCTTAATTTAGTGTTTAACATTTTTCCTTTGAGAGAATCATTTCCCATCTTGAGCGACTGCCTCCCTGCTTCCTATACCTCAAAACTTTTCTCAACCAGGCTGGTGACATTTGATGCAATTTTACAAGGCTTCACTAACTGAAGATCACTGGCTGGTCATCGCCAAAGCCAAATGTGGGAATGGACCACTTTAGAGGAGTGGAAGGGCCTGGTGCTTTGCCTCAGAGTGACGCCCTGTTTGTGAGTGAGTTATTGATGAGGTATTTTCTTTGTCATCAACTTGTGTTACACTTTGCTAAGTTACCAAATTGAAGCAATAGTTCTCTTTACAGCTCGTGGCTTCAATGCTCTTGTAATCTTTAATCTTTATATGTGGGCTGTTTTTATTTCTCTGGTCATCTGAGGTCTGAGATCTGACCCAGATTTACAAAGATGAAGCACTAATTACTGGTTCCTTAGGAATTTTCCGAAAGCGAAGCCTCTGACTGATTTTTCAAGAAATCACTGTTGGGGGAAAAATGGCTTCTGATTCTCCATCTCACTGGCGATCTTTTGTTTTACGTGAATTTACTCAAGTGCATCTCCAAGAGAGACTTGACTCTAATTAAGTTGTGATACTTATCAAGTTATCTTCTGTCTTTTGTTTGAACATATACTCTTCATGATGTACTTTATCAAGTGGATGTGGTGATTGTCTCGTGTTGCACATATAAAATGTCACTCACTGATTTCACACTGACCTTGTTAATAAGAATCACAGTGCAGTCGGTCTTTTTCTAATGAAGGGAATATGTTTTAAGTATTGTTTTGGGGTTTGTGGTGAGAAAGAGGGAGAGAAAAAAAACTGACTTGCATTTTTAACTCTGTTTACAAATTAGCCAAGATGAATGCTGCAGGTTTCCTCCTCCAGACAGATTTTTATCCTTGTCACTTAAAAAAAAAAAAATCCAAAAGGGTGAAACTTAAAATAAGTGCAATTAGACCACCCATAAAATCATTCAGAGGTTTATAATCAGATGGCATTCCTCATACAGACATTCCCATTACATAATGTAAATCAACTTTCATTTTTTGTCAAATCTTTGGATTAACAAGACATTTGTTCGTATTTGATTATTTGTTGCATTTCCTATTTGTAATTTCCTCTCCCAGATAGTTACATGGTTGTCATATTTGTTCTGGGCTGTACTTTAGAATTATTTTATTCATCAACCTTTAACAGTTTTGTTTGTGTGAGACCTGAGCTGCTGTCAGCAGGTACAGGGCCCATGGAAGGAGTTTCAGACCTGAACTGGGCCCAGTGGACTTTTTTTTTTTTTTCTCTGGTTCTGTCATTACAAACAGCTAAAGAAGATAGTCCACATTTTTTCTAGTCTGCTTCTAAACTATTGTCAGGTTCCCAACACTTTGTGTTGGTTGTAATAATTCCTCCTGCTCATTCTGGCCATTTAAGGATTCTTCCTGATCTTATTCCAGTGTAAGATATCAGGCTAAGTCAACTGTTATTTTTTTGGGCAATAAAGCACTTCAAGTTAATATGAGCCTCCAGCAGCTATACACAAATCAAGTGGGTATCATCCAAAGTTATTTCATGGTACACAATTCACTTTTTATTCTTCTGGTCCTCAGCTGCAGCTCAGAAAACAAACACCGTCCAGGGAGACACAAAGATGTAATTTCATACTGAAATGAGCTTTTCAAAGACTCACTTGTGATTTGTCTAACTGTTGAAGCCTTTAAACACAAAACAAGGACATTGTCTACACCATCACTTAAACTGGAGTCATGGCCACTCTGTGCAGGAGGAACAGTTAAAAACATAACTCAATGTTTGTGTGGACAAACTAGGATTATTTTTTTAAGATAGGTGAACTTGTTCTTTGAAACTTTGTTTAATGGCAGATGCAGTCATTCAGAAATTAATTTTACTGCAGTACAAACAGATCTTCTCATCAGTAGCTCATCCCGTACAGTTTTGTTTTTTTTTCCCATCAGGTAAGCAATACAGATCATACCTGAAAACATTTCATAGTCTTGGCATTTTGTACACAGTAAACTCAGTATTGTGCCCTTCGTTGTCTTAAGTACTGCTCTATGCAGCTTTAGGCCGGGTTGGTCGATGCAGTCATTACAGTCATGTCAGGTTATAGAATTTTTACTTTAAATGACCTTTTTTATAGAAATATGAACTAATACTTTGTTACTTTCTATTTTTTGCTCACTGGTCTCCCCCTTCCTGAGTTAACACACTGACACATCAGTGCTGTTGTCTTCTTTTAATGCCACACAGTCGGAGCCAAATCACTCAAAATGAGTGTCACTCGCATGTTCTTGCGTATGTTCAGCATTATTTTGGCATGATTGCCAAGCCACTGCGGCATTGTATTTTAGGTCAAGGTGGATTTGATGGAATCTGAAATGGTGCAAGCAGCCTCCTGTGACGTTACCTCCTGTTAATTTTCACAGCAAGACCATCCTGTGCAGCCATGAGTCTTTGTTTGCTTTTGCTTTTTTAGCAGTGTGTCATGTCAAGCAGGAAAATTCAGCTTTTAGGAACATGTCCAGTCAATATTATTCACATTTCCGATGTTGTCTGTTGCTGTACGTAATTGCACTAAATGCCCTCCTTTACAGTGTTTTAAAATAAAACTGTTGGTAAATTGAAGAGTTTCAAAATGTAAAGCACACAAGGTCATGGAGAAATCGCAGGTTTTGTGTTTCTGTAGATAGATGTATTTTTTTGTATAGATAATTTCGATGATGCTTGTTGATAATGCCTTAAATTCTGCTGTGTACAATTTGTGAAATTGAAATAACAGAATAATGCTTCTGGTAGACTTGGTGTTCCCTATTCAGGCTGTACAAGAGCACATCATCAGAAATATCAAGTTTGACACTTTTGTCGTGCTTATGAGCAGAAATTCATGTCCAGATGTTTCAAAGGGCATCAGTGAATCTTCTGTGCCTAAGACGACTGAACGGTGAAATCTGCAACACATAATTTGGCCATTTTTAACTCTGTTTTCGGCTATATATACTTCTTAATACACTCATTATATTTTTAACGTTTGGTTCCTGTTTTTCTTGAGTCTGGAAGTGAAGTAAATGGAAGCTCTTCTTTTAGTGTCAGCAACAGAGGGCAAGCCATTAATTCCACACACAGACACAGACAGAGAGAGAGAGACCTCGCACACATCTGTTGTTTTTTTATTGTTGTTGCACAACCCCTTAGTGTTTTTTTTATTCCTGGAATTATTGGATTGTGTTAGGTGTCTTGTGTGTGTCATCCTCCGGTCTCTGGACAGCAGGAGGTTAATTTTTGATAAAGACAGGGACAGACTGCATCAATCAGATAGCTTTCAGTTGGTGGTCTTGTAATGTTTTCTGGTGTTTGGTAACATTGGCAGTGGGGGTTTACCTCCCTGTGTGAACTGCTTTCTGTGGTTTGATCCAGTGTTGAACTGCAAAGGTTAAGTTAGGACAGTTTGGGTGTTGCTAATGTTGAATTTAATCAGGATAATAAGAACGGTTAAAGTTTTAAAGAAGTCTGTGTATTTTCAGATTTGACCTTGTACTTTTTGGCACAGAGTGACAGTTTTTTTATGTGACATAACTGTCTAAAAGCAACAAACAAACAAACAAACAAAAAACTGCATCTTTTTTAAAATGCCTAAATCTGCAAAATATATGCAATGATGTAAATGTAACTTTCAGTCCTTAAATATAATCCAGGTTGTATGATCTTTGTATAGTGAGTTTTAATATCATATGGCTGTACCAATATGTATTGATCTTTATCAGAAGCCTTAGACTTTTCAACCCAAAGTGCTCCCTTAGATTACCCTTCACCTACCTGACTTTAACAAAGCATTAATATCTCTATTTTGTTGCATTTTTATTTGTACCCTTTTTGAATAAAATAGATTTGTACTGTATATTTGTACCTCTCTGTGAACTACTTAGGATGGTTTTTGTTTTTTTGTTTTGCTATTTTAATTCTATGTACTTTAAGGACACAAAGATATTGTATTTTTATTGTTACAGCTAACTTGGAAACATTGCATTTATGTTTGTTAAGTAAACACAATATAATATATATATATATAAATATATATACAAATATAAATATAAACTATTATTCAACTGGTGTGCTGTTTCTTTTGATTTACCTTTTTTGTGGTAGAAGACATATTGAAATCTTTTACTAAAGTAAAAGTAGCAACACTTAAGTGTAAAAGTTAAAAGTCCTGAAATCAGAACTTTAACCAAGAACAAGTTCAAGTGTGTGCTTGAAGTATCAGTATTTATAAGGAAGCAGAATGAACCCTATCAGAGCATTTTAGAATTAATCACAGAGTCATTAAAATTACAGAGCATTGAATATGTTTCTGATTAAACTGGAAGTAATTTAATTACATTGTTTGGTAGTTTAAACACAAATCAGATGTACTAAGTGGTTTGAATTCTTTTATTAAGTTTAGTTTTAATGTTTCACAAATTTAGATAGAAAATACTAAAAATGACATGAATCAAAAAAACTGCAGTATCTTAATTAGAAAAAGTTATACTTACAGATTGGCTTGTTTTTGAAAGTATATTCACTTTTTTTTTTAAAGTATATTTACCACTTACAATGATGATCAAAATCCAAAACATAATAGATGCAAGATTCTCAGATCCATGTAAATGCTATAAATTTAGTGACACTGAAATGTCAACTATTCTGTGATTATCCATTTAAATTCACTTAAGTATTTCTAACATGTATACATGCATTCATACATTATAACCTCTATTGCTAATATTTTCCTGTTTATGTGTTAAGTAAACATTTTGTGTGATAGAAGTATTCAAAAGACAAAATAAAAAAAACATGCCACAGTACAAGTGCTAGAAAAATGTACCGGTTTAAGTTACTTTCCACAACAACCAACATATCAGAGTACCTCTGTCAGATCTGTGATAAACAACCACAACAAGTGGCGAATGCTGTTTTTTGTTGTGGCTTCTATTAGTGTGTGTCTGTTAAAATCAGTGTAGACCAGCGTGAATACAATAGCAGAGGAGGGAAAAGACAGGACTCTCCCGTTATAGTAAAGTCAATGTTTATTTCCACATTCTTCACCGGGTTATGATCTGTACATCTGTTAATCCAGTAACAGAGCGTGGCGTCTGAGGGCCATCTAGTCAGAATGCATTGATACCACAGCTAGCACGAATGTTCTAATTAGCAGTTCAGCTCATTCATTTGGCCTTTTTCAGAAACTTATTCTGTAAACATGGACATCGAGAGAGAATCCTGATAGAATTAATATAGAAAGGCCAACGTTAACAACATCTGTCTTTTGATTAAACTGTATAAAACAGGCAGGCATAAACTAACATTAGAACACAAGCTCATATTGAACCATTCTAGGACAAGTGCAGTTTCATGACATGCAGTGCTTAACTAAGCCATACTGAAAGTACTGCTCATCAAGACCAACATCACCTCAGAGTTCATAGTACTTCAGCTTCCTGTCCTGTTATTTCACCGTAGGACAAAAGGGATCACAGCAATTTGAAAGAGCAACCTCTGAGAATACTCAGTATTCATAGTCTTAGAGAAGAGAGAAATGACACCTGAAGCCTTTGTGGAGAGCACTGACCTGCCCTTGGTGCAGAGTGTCGCGAGTAGGATGGCAGTGAGACCCTGTTGTTTTTGTGTGCTCAACTAGGAAGAGAAAACAGATTTTAGAAAAAGTCTCTTGAAAAGTCACACAACTGCCTCCAACTGTCCCTATAGCATCATGTGATAGCGCTATAAATGATTTTTATGGACCAGGGTGTTGTATCTTGGCTCTGAGCCCGCTCACTGAGTTAAATTGCCTGAGAAGCTAAACTCTTAACATTGAAGTCCGTTTAAATCAAAGTCGCATCCTGCATAGTTTCAGTGAAAAGTGAACTAATTTCCCTTGGAATAAATAACTGAACTGTTGCATAGAGGTTTGATGCACTCCTAGAAAAGCCTCTGAGGATGTAACAAACAAAAACAAAATATATCCCTATGTTTTATCCTTCATTACATTTGCTGGAACAAACAGCCAGATAGATTGAGTCTTGTCTAGGAGTGATTCAAACAGAACCAGTACTTGTCCATCTCTGATAGTCTTTCAGGAATATTTCAGAAATGTGACACTGTAAATGTTTGCATCTGGAGAAGTAAAGTCAAATGAAACTGGAGGTAACCTTACAGGCAGGAAATTAAAGAAGGGATATCCGAAGTCGGCCTCTAATTTCAACATTTTAAACAATTTTATACTGCTGACGGAAATAAAGGAACTCAAACCTTTTCACAAAAAAACAAAAAAATATATATATATATATTCACATCATATTGCATAAATATGTGCTGGAATGAGGTTAATGAATATAGATTAATAGAATCTCTCTCCCAGTATGGGCTGTATGTGTCATGCAACTTGCCCCAGTGCTCAGTAACAGAAAAAAACAAAACAAAAATAAGCAAAAACAAAAACACAGGGCATGAGTTAAAAATGGTTTCCACCTGCTTTATGAAGCAATAAATTTGTTTATGCTGAGAAAAGTAATTGAAGTGGTTCAGTCAACACGTTTCGAAGGTACCGCAGCTTATCAAAGCATGTGAATGCTACACAAATTCCATGAAGCCGAGGTTGCATTAGCCGTGTAAGATGCCCATAATAATACATAATAACCCACTTATCGGTTGTAATTTACGCACAATCAGGAAAACAAATTCATCTTTGCAGGCAAAATTCAAGTAATGTGACATGTGACTGTTTCATTGTAGCCACTTAACTGAACATTTTAGTGCGTTGAGCCAAAAAAATGTATAAGAGGTAACGAATGTATTGTACAGTACAATAACAGCAGCAAAGACTGAGTTCCTATGAGCCAAAGAAACACTCTGCAACAGAGGAGAAAAATTAATGACATTGGCAAAAATATTTGGAGCGTAAAGCATAAAGAAAACGGTTTTAAATATTAGCAACAGGAGTGTAAAGATGAGTGTATTAAGATGCACAACTCAGGAGATGAGGGGGAATGTTGCTCGGCAGCAGCCATGTTCAATAGGACAAAACATTCAGGATTCACCTGTGGATATCCGAATCAAATACTTGTACTGGTGCGTCTGCAAATCATGTTCTCATCCTGTGAATGTTTGTGTCCTATTAAAAAAGCCTGAGTGATAAATAAAAACAAAACAACCCGCATCCTCTGAAGTAATGTTCAGTACATACAGAGCTTTGGAAGCATGGAGTTGGAACACAGTTAAGCCACAGGACAGGGGGCCTCAATCACGGCACCAGCTGAGGTAGTAATTTGACTGAATATGAACTTCCCAGGGACCCGCGGTGGCAGCTTGAAGAGAGGTGTAGCTACTGGTAAACCAGAGCCGCTGGGCTGGCAGAGTGGACAAGAGAGGAGGGGGCTGTGGCTACAGAGTACCCACTCCTGTCACTTAAGGTCCATGTGCAAAAGATCTTTTTTCCTCAAAGGAAGTATAACTGCTCCTACGATAATGAACTGTGTTAAATCTCTTTACAACATGCTTTAATTTCATCATCCGTACAATACGAAACATTCTCAACCCTGTTCCCAAGGTTTTCTATACTGTAATAAATTAAAAACGGATGTAGTTTTTGTTTTATTTAACAAAGCAGTTAGTGTGAAGCTGTTCCACACAGACTGTGCTGGGAGTGAACCAGCTGGGAATGGTTGGCTGGGACCACGGAGGAGCTTAATGATGCTGCCCAGAAGCAAGTTCGTCACCCCAGCTCCCTGTGGACCGGTCCATTCAGGGCAGCTTCATGAACAGGCCGTTATCAATGGAAGGAACGGGCATCGGACAGGGAAACTGGAAGAGACTCATGTCTGCTGTGAGGGCGGCCATCGCAGCAGGATCGTGCTCTATCTGTGTCCTCAGAGCAGGATCAATCTTCTCCAGCCGTCGCTTGATCCTCTTTGCCTCCCTCTCACGGATCAGCCTCGCCTGCCTCTTCTCAGGTGTCTCGTTGGCTCTCTTTAAACGCATGGCCTCTCTGTCTCTCTGCAGCCTGCGTGCCCGCTGCTCCTCCGTTTCCTGCATCCTCTGCATACGCTTGGCCTCACGATCCCGCAACCTCCTCAGTTCCCTCTCCTCTTCTGTCTCACACGCCCGCTTGTTCTTCTTTGCCGTGCGCTCGCGCTCCAGACGCTGCAATCGAGCCTCCAACGGTTCGTTCTTCCTACGCAGGGCCCATTTTCGCATCGGTGACTGGGCCACGACTAACTGCTGATAGGCCACGCAGCTATTGCACACCAGCAGCACCCCAGCAGGATACACTGGCATTGGGCTCAGGATGTCAGGAATGGGAGGAAGGCCTGAGGAAGAGGAGTTAAGAGCATCAGGGATAGATGCAAGCGATGGCCCTTCAGAGAGAAGGCTGTCAGGCAGTGAAGGAAAGGAGGGTCCTTGCTCAGAGCTTGTGCACGGTCCTGGGCCTGAGCACGGTCCAGATCCTGGCCCTGTGCCGTGACACGGCCGGGGGCCTTGACACTGGCTCGACATGTGGGCAGGTCCCTGGCAGGTGCGATGGCCTTGACATAAGCTAGGGCTGGGGTCAGGTGCTTGACATTGACGTGGACCCTGACAGGAACTGGGGCTGGGGCCTGGTCCCTGACAGGAGTGAGTACCAGGCCGTGGGCTGTCCATGGGGCTGCTGGAGAGGGACTGGGGCATGGAACATGCATCCCTTTCACTGGTGACATCCATCCTGGTGGTGTCGAGGACTTCTTTAAGTTTCTCCCTATGACAGAACACAGAATTAATCACCTTTGTTAAAGTGGTGCTTTCTTTGCAGTTTTAGATCCTGACAAAATGTGGCTTAGTGCAACATCTAGATGGCAGAAGCTAAACTGTGATAAAGGTGAAATGTCTTTGCACCATAAGTGTTGTGGTGCTACAAAGACGCCCCCTTTGTTTGACACAAGCACTGATTGTACTTTTGTGAAAAATGAATGCCAAAAACAACAATTACAACTGAAATCACAATATCAGCCAACACATCACAGTATTTTCTTTTTTTTTTCTTTTCTTTTTTTTTGTAAACACATCATGCAGCCCGGTCAAGCTGATTCTTTTAACTGCAACTAAATGTTATTACTTCATTGCACTTTCCATGTAGATCTTAATTCACATTTAATTCTGAATAAACATACCTGGCTTAAAGCGCCCCAAACTGCTACCTGCAATATTTTTTCCAACTTCAACACTGCTGATGAAATTATACCGCTCACACTTTGCACCTTGCGTCTTCTCTCTTAGCTAAAGCTCATCACAGCAATCCGGCCCTCACATCTGTTTATATGATTGACGTGATGTTGAACCATTTTAGCTGAATAGAAAAAGATGACTCATTTCATATCATTCATGTAAATATATATTTAGAATTAATATATTTTCTCTGTCACAAGGCCTATGGTTAACCAAGAGAGCTGAATAGCACACCATCAACAGCCTTAAAGACGAACAAAACATCTTTGCATGTACCACATGTTTTCAGAGAGTAGCTAGCTGTAAAAACATTAAATATCCATCTTACTCAAATATATAAATCATGATAGCTACTATATTTTATTTTTCCACTTTTTCTTATCACTCCAGTAAAAACTACATTAGTGTCTCTCACAATGTTTGTCCCACTATTTGTTCTGACCTTGTCGGTGCTGTTTAATTCTGAGATGTTATAGTAGTTGCTAAGCAACATGCAAGTTTATTTCCATTGAATCTATCATTCCAAAACTAATTAGATTCCTCCCTCCTGTTATGCATCTGGCTAAATCTCACATTTAGGGACCAAGTATGCTGCATTACAGACATATTTTCACTGTTTTTATCATGTGCACTGCACACATTTTATGGGCTGACCATGTTGTTTGAGGGGCAGAAAGAAAAAGCCCTGTCAATTAAAATATTTGACTAATGAAGAATTGGTAAGAATGTATTTATCGGCTTCACTCCTGCCAAAATAATTTTGGATGTTTTGTGCCAAAATAGGGCTATTAAAAAACAGTGTGTCTTAATGGATCATATGCGCTGCCTTTGTTTTTTTTTGTATTTTTACACTGCCTATGCAAATAGCTTTGTTAGTCTACAGTTTATTTTTTTAGTTCCAGTTTTACGATGTGCTTCAAAAATGATCAGCGTAATATTTCAAAGAAATATGGATATGGTTATCTGCAGCACATCAACTGTCAAAATTTGATAATAGACACAATCATTGTCCAGAGGCTTAAGACCAGCTCAATGAAAAGAAAATCAAATGAAACATCTGACTCAATGGGCAAGTGCCAAGTTTCCCTATGATGTAGTCACCATGACTGGAACTTGTGTGTTTGGTGATGATCTGTCCAGTGTTCCAATGCATGTGTTAAGTATCATGCCACATAAAGAGCACCACTAACTATCTTGCAGCTTGATGATAGCATTTTGCATTAATGACCAAGACAAGAGCTACAGAAAAGATGAGTCCAACCTGTTAAAGTTGTTGGTGTCTGTGAAGCGTGCGCCACAGACAGCGCAGTTGGAGAGGCGGTCCTCGGAGTGGATGAGAAGATGCCGTCCAAGTGAGCCAGGCGAACTCAGGGCCCGCCCACACACTGGGCACACATAGCTCTTGGTATTGCTCATCATACTTGTGTGCTGTTAAAGACAGCAAAACAAGATAAGAACAAGAACATTGAGGGGAAAAAAAGACCCTTTAAAATGGCGCCACTCATATTAAAAGAGAACAGCAATCATTGTCTGTCCTTATTTTATGGGAACAAATTTGGAACAAACATAAAACAATTTGTATCAATAACATGACATTGTAGAATTGCCTTTGCACATCTTGAGGTGTTGACAGTGGAAAATAGATGTGAAAAAATACCAGCAGAATATTAATGAACCAATATAACACATTTTAAATTGTAGATTATCAATGAATAAGGAATATATACATAAAAAAAACACATTGTTGTTATCATGAAGGTATATCAGATTTAACAACTAAAAATAACAATCACAACTGATGCTGGGGCACAACGCACAAAACTGTCCTATAAGTTAGCCTTTCATCAGAAATGGAGAAAACTTTAATGAAAAAACATCCTGCATCCAAATTTATTTTGTGTTTGCTCCTTAAATTGAAATACTAAACAATAAAGTGTGTGTGAGAGAAATATTAAATGCCAATGAAATAGCACAATGAGGTTGAGCTGCTTTGAAAATAAAGTATTTAAAATGACAGTTAATTTCACATATTACTAATAATTTGAGTAGCATCCCAATGTGTTACAGTGTGAACTACTAAGAGCCAAGAACAGGTCTTGCGATTAATTACTTTATCACCTATTCATTAAGACTGTAGCTGTGGAAATAGACTGCACTGTGTCTTGTAGCACTGCCCACATGGCTCACATGGGTTAACAAGGCAGACACTGTGGTAATTTCTCAACATTAAAGTGACTGAGTGCACACTCAAGCTTCAGCAGCTTTAAGCAACACAAACTGCATGACATTACAAAAAGACATAAAAATGCCTTGTTGACACTGATTGTTCTGCAAATGCTGAGGTAAGGTATAAATCACCCAGCGAATGTGAAATGAGAAAGTGGTGAAGAGCCTAGAAGAAAAGGTGAAGCTACAACTCTCACATTTTAAGAGCACCAGAAATCAAAATGAATGAAAATAAAAAATAGTCAATAAAATATGGGTTGGTTTTCTGTTTTTTATTCTAACTGCAGCCAATTTAAGATTGTATTAACTGGAAAACCGAAGCCAAGCACTTGAATGGTTCATAGAAGTAAACATCTTCTCCCTGAACCTACCATTCACTTAAGTATCGATGCTGCAAGCTACTTATGGAGCTCTAAATGTCATGACCTACACTGGGAGGTGCCTCATTAGAAACAAACCTGAAACCTGCTTTGTTTTCATGTTTTTGTTCTACATAGGGACAAACAAAACAATGCTGGTCTCACCTGGTAGACATGAGAGATGAGCTTCTCAGGGCTGCTGAAATCCAGAGTGCAGAGAGGACAAACAAAGCTGTTGATGTGGTCTGCCCCTTCCTCGCTCTCCTGGGGGAAAAAAAAGCACAATTAAAAACACATTTCAGGAACAAAAGCAGTGCTATAAGCAAGTCTAGACATAGCTACATCACAATACATCTGTAGCCTCAGTCCCACTTGCATCATTTCCCTTTTGATATTGTTTTACAGCTATTTGTAAAAGCAGATTCAACCATCCTGTTGTTGTGTACAATCAGTTTAACTCTTATTTTTTGTGGATTCATTGTTTTGTATTTAAGTAGTAAACTAAAGCAAGCCTTTGTGGGGTTGCCACTTGCTTCAAACATTTCCAGTTGAACCCTTTCTGTCTTGTGTGTTGATGTGTTCAGGGTATGACTGAGCATAATTCTTGCAAGTCCTGGTGACTCAATTAGAGTGACATGATTCTGTGTAGTGTCACAGATGTGACTCACACACAAGCTGCAAGGCAGAACATTTTCAAACAGAAGGCCTGAGCACAAAACATATTGGTTGCTGCCAGGAGTGTTTTGTTGTATGTTGAATCCACTTAAGTGTTTTTTAATCTTTTAAAATTGCATAGCAGTATGTTTATTGTTTTCATTGTGTTTGTGTGTGATTGTGGTAAAGTTTATGCATTTGTGTACTTTGACAGGTGTTTATGTGTGTCTCTGCGTGAAGAAATTTTTTGTGTGCAGGATATTCATGAAACTTTACAGGTGTGTAGCTGAGATCACGGTGAGTGCTGAGCACAAAGATGGCTACTCGTGGGTATGAACGCAGCTATGTTGCAAGATGGTCTATCTGACATCAGTTTGTGTTTTACAGTTTTTACAGATGGTGTTAAATTGCCACATACAACACATATCAGTTAAAATCATTGCTAATATTTCTTAAAATTTGGGCAATACATTGGCTATGAAAACAACACTTAAACTAAATCCATTAAAACTGCAGCAGATTCTACATTACTACACTTTGATAACCAATATTACACACAGAGTGAACACTTAAAGCTAAATTTACATTAACATCAGTTGCTACTTCATACAATGTGTGGTTTTTTTTTTCAACTGTCCTCCACCACCAAACAAACAAACAAAAAAAACCACTTCTGGCTAACTTTATCAATAATTTATCCTTCTGGAGCTGTGTTTATATGTTCCAGCCATATCGCTGTAGTGTAATACATGTAGGCAGAACTCAAACTCATGAAAAAATAAGCACCATTAATTTCATTCTAGTTTGATGGGATACCTCTTTGACTCCCGCTCCTTGTAGGCGGCACTGTGTTCTCTTGGTGGTCATGTGGTCGTCAGCTGAAGTGTTGGAGGACGAGTCTTCACCGTAGTTGTCAGGATCACTATCGCTGTCTTCTATGGAGGCAAACACAGCCCTATCAATACAGACAGACAACAAAACACAGAGCAGGGCTTACTCTCACTAAAAACCCTCAGTCTGAGGACGTTCCTATAGAGTCCGTCTGGTTATTCCCTATCCCGTCCCTCTATCCTGTACCTGAGATACTATCCTGCCCATGGACCTCCTGGGAGTTGTTGCTGCAGCATTCACTGTCTTCTGTAAATTCGTCCCTGCCATCCATGTTAATAGTGTGCTGAAGTCCTGTGATGCCTGAAGTATGGAATGGCCCTGGAGATATAGAGACAGCAGCAAGATAAAGATAAAAATGTTCTGCCTGGAGAGAGAGAGTTAGGAGTGCGTTGATGAGATTTTTTGAGTAACAAGTGAATTGTTACTCACTTGTCACCTACATGAACACATACGGTTAAAACACAAGAGGGGAGCAATATATACCGCAACACATACTATATATATATATATATATATATATTATTATTATATTATTATATTATTATATTTATACATATTATACCTACAGGGACAAAAATCCGTACATCATCAGGAGCTTATCCATGATTGTCATCAGGATTTCACTGATTTTTGCATCATAATGATACATTTATTAATGTTTTTCATATGTGGTTATATGAGCTCTCTGTCGATTTTACACAAAATCTATTGCATCAACCATTAATAATGTAAAACTCAATGTGTGACAGTGAATTAATGCATCTTTCAAAGATTGATAAAATTCCAAATGCAGCTCTAAATGAAATTGGTATACTGGGCTTTTGTTTGCAGTTGATTAGAAAGGTGTGAAGCACAGGAATAGAAGACCAAGCTAATCTATGAAGTTATCCAACATAGCAGACTGTTTTTATATAGCAGTGTACTGCAATTTCCTGCATTGTATAAAGTGTACGGGCATTGAAGCTGTCTACAGACAGATGCCACTATGACTGTGCACCATAGTGGCAGTTCCTCTCATTAGGAAATAATTTCACAATTAACGTGCTTCATGATATTTCTTATTGAACTATGTCAATAAATGAGACATTGGAAAGCCTTTTTACCTGTACACACTATCCCAAATTTGCTCTATAGTCTTTGCTACAGAAACAGTATCTACTGTCAAAGCATAACACAAGAAGGTATGAATTTTTTAACAAGTGCATTCACGTATAAATGAGGGTTACTGTTTGCCAATGCTAACACTTATTTTTGGAAGCTGTAAAATGTATCCAGGTCTCAGAACACGCTGCAATCTGGTTAATGATCTGTGGCTAATGCAACTAAGGAGATTATTACAATAACACAAAACAAAAACAAAAGTGAAACCTGTAACCAGAAAAGCAGTCAACCAAAAAAAAAAAAAAAAAAAAAGAGAGAGAGAGAAAATAACCCAAACATGCTTCCATACCTTTCTAAATACTTCTAGGCTTCACAAATGAGATGGATCATAATACTTCATTCATTCATTGAATCGGCTGCTTTTGTATTAGATGTCCAACAGTGGAACATAACGCCAGCAAAGCGAGCCCAAGATACGTGTGCACACATTAACTTCATTTGCATCCCAACCCCCATTATTTCACACACACACACATACCCTCAAAGATACATGCTAGCTCTTTTGAGCAGCTATGCTGCAGTCCCACGGGGCAAGCAGCCTGCACTATTTTCCTCTAGCTAACTGCTTTGCAACTCAGTGTGCTTCTCCCTCTCTTGCTCACTATCTCAGTACCACCCACACACTGAACAGCCTGGCTCGCCCTCTGTCCTCCCTGCTTCTATGTAGCTCAAACTACCTCCATATCTATACAATCGGCATTGAGGGGGAGGTTGAAGCTTCATACCATGACAGCCCATATGTGACTCATTTAACTCCTTGTGATGCTTCTCTTTGTTTCATAGTACCCTTGCTGATTGCAGGATTCAACAAAACACCTTCACTTGGCTTATTATTACACTTGGCCCCCAAACCTACATTTAACTGCCAAACACTACTTCATTGAGGCCATTTTGGTTAAAAGCTCCTCAAGCATTCACACAAGAGAATGCCCGCACTTCAGATTACTAAAATTAATGATAACTTAAAACTGAATTTTCCTCCCTTGTTTGCTTTCTCCCCATTAACACAGACCACAAATGGGAGAAACAGCCTGACTTCAGTTACCTGAGTCTGACAGAAGTAATTATAGCCCATGTCACAATCTAGAGGTATTGTTCACACACACAGGCTCTATTTTGTTGTATCCAAGGAAAACAGAGGTGTAATACTGAGGTTTGTCAATCTAATATTTCACAGGTATTAGCTACTATTGGCGAGTAGTTGGCATGCAAGCACAGTTTGGGCACTTTTCCCACAGAAACGCAAGGACTCATTTCACTGGTAGAGAGGGATCAGAGTATTGAACTATGAACTACTACAACAAGCTGACTTCACAGCACATAGCCAATGATTGATGTGAGAGAGATACCCATCCCCCCACAGCTAGGGCTCTGTCTGTACATCTGCCCCCCCCCCCGTCTCTGCCACTGTGATGTTATCTCTGAGTCTGTGTGTCTGTAGGCAGGAGGTGACGCAGTGTCTGAGCCAGACAAAGAGACAAACTCATCAGCCAACAGACACACAGAAGAGAAGGAGGAGGGAGGGGAGGGAAGGTGGGGGGGGGCAAAACAAAACAGACAAAAGATAGAATGCCAAAACTCTACTCAAACAACAAGAAATGGGGGCCCTGTTGAATTCAACCCCCTCCGTCCCCCCAACCCTCCCTTCTTCTTTTCAGCCAGTGTCCCCTCCAAAACACACACTCATGCAGACACACAACACTGTCTGAAACTACAGGAAGTGCTGGGGCCGCTGTCTTCCATCCCACACACATGCAGAGGAAAAGAAGGATGGTGGATCAGACGTCTGATCAATTCTCACTCTGATTAACTGATGGCCTAATATTACAAAGAGGAGGAAAAAGTGATTAACTGTTCTCAAAGAAGACTTTCTCTGATTAGTTTGGCACCTGATACTGCCTTAATTTCTCTGTGGTGAATAGGACAAAAAAAGTAATGTTTATGTACTTAAATTAGGCTTTGCAAAAAGGCTCCAGTTACCATGAAAGCACTCAGCCATCACATTTCATCAAGAAGTGTTTGTGCTGGGGAAGTACAGCACATGTTGGGGAAAACATCTTTTTTTTTTTTTTTAATCCTACAAAGACCAAATGAAGATGCTTGAGAAAAACAGGTGCATGGCATGCTGTGCATTTCACCTTCAGTGAACTGTAATTAACAAAAAGTTCAGTGTGACAAGATGTCTCCATTTAGTTAAAAATCTGACATGTTATGAAATAACTTACATAGGATCTGTCATGACCATAGTTTATAGTCTACCATAGTTTTTCAGGCTGTTTACGGAAACCAGAGTCATACATCCTATGGTGTTATACAAAACTGAAATCTATTTAGGGTAGACTCACCCCACTCACTCCTGAAAGCATGCAACACTTCAAATCCTAACTTTAATATAATACTGTTTCTCTCTCTCTCTCTCCCAGTATTGCTGTACATCAAACTCAAGGAGGAAAACAAATAGCAAGAAATACAGTACTGTTATGTTATTGTCTTGAATTCCCTGGGAGGTGTGTGTGTGTCTCCCTGTCAGACTGTATCCCAGCCTGTCTGGGTTGTCAGTCTGTCTGGTCTGTACCTCTCTGGGGGGACAGCTCTGTAACCCAGACCTCACATGAAAAGACAAGATAAAAACAATCAAGGAAAGTCATTGTACACAACATGGTATCTGAACTCACACTCCAATCATATGGAGGGAGGTCCTTGTCAATTCTAAAGAATGTTGTGTCGTTTGTCACAGCATGAAGTTCATTAACATGTGGCAACATTGCATTGTATTAGGGCCTCCTGACCAACATCAGCTCACACTCTTGTAGAAGTATTGCAGAGCACCAAAGGAGCTAATTAGCTGACAAGGATTACCATAGGTGCAAGTGCAAGATGCATTTCAACAGCACCTTAACCAAACTATGTTTAGACAGGAGGGCTGCACCATACACAACTTTAGTAGATTACACCAACAAATCCCCATCTGCAGACTGAGATGTATTTAAGAGGTCAACACTGTCCAGCAACACGATGATCTAGGTTTAGGGTAAGAAGAGCAGAATGAATATATCTACATTACCAGATGATGTTAGTTATTTGAAAATTAAGTTTTCTATGTGAAAACACCTATCAGTCAATCATCAGATAATTCAAGTAAAAGAATAAGAATGAACAGATTAGTGTAGTGAGTTGTATTGTAGGCATCTCATTCTATAAGCAAACACTGCGAGAATCAGCAAAAACTCCCATCATAGCCATAGCATATATTTTGAATAGAGCTTTGATCAGTTTTGCTGACTATGTGCTCTCGATTGCATTCCTGCAATCTTGTACTGAAACTGACATGTCAAAGCTGAACTGACATCAAGCAGATCTTCAGAGTGTAAAAGTTGAAACGCTTTTCCCCCTCTGATCACGGTTTACTGACATGCTGTCACAATGCCTGCTTCTTCATAACACCTATGTCACGTTTGTGCCAAGCTAATGTACAGATATGACACTTTACAACAAAGCTAATAAATAGAAACATGGTTCGCCATGTGGGCTGAAACACACACTAACTAGAGGAAGATGCTTTCAGAAGCCTTTTTGTGAATCAGTCTATTCAGCAAACAGAGAAAAGGTGACATGAATCAGAAATCTCTCAGCAAGGCACCCAACATTTGCACAAATGATCAATTTGGAAGGAGAGATGTGTCCACGATTACAATGCAAGACCACACACTTCATGTTTGACAAGAGCTCAAGGTGACAGAATTATTCTACACTACTCCTATTTGAGTATTACTGAGTTTGTAAAAGTATTAAGCGCTACTTTCAATGAAGTATTTCATATTTTCTATACGTGACCTTATTTGTATTTTTTATTAAATTGCTTGCCATTTTCTTTTCTATGATAATGTCTGGAATATTAGTTCAATAAATGTGTCGCATATGTTACTCATACTACAACCATAGAATTCAACAAAAAGGGTTGACAATAATAAATAAATACTTGCTGCTCTTACACTTCAAACCCAAATGAAATTAAGATATCCAGCACCATTCTTGATGCAGAAACGTTTTCATGCAAACCTATAGATTAAATTTAAATTTCAGCTGGTAATATTATACAACTCAATATGAGACGGCATGTGATGATGATGAATGCATTCAGGAAAATATATACACTGTGGAAATAATTCAATACACTCCTATTGTCTAACAGGAGTAGAGACCAAAGAATGAACGGATAATGGACGTTACAGGGATAAATAATATAAATAAGTCAGTGAGGGGTAGAAGATGATTCCTGAAATACCTACAGTTAACTTTGAAGGGGTTGGTCTGTTTTCGCCTGGACATATTACTGCCCACTCCCGGTTAGAGAGAATAACCTGCTGTGTGCTCCTCAGCCCGGACAGGAAGGCAGAGATCAGTCCAGATGGAAGCCACGCTGAGGAAGGAGCCGATGATGACCGAAACACTGATAAATAAATAAATAATAATAATAAAAAAAATCTACTCTCCTCAGGTTTAAAAAATAACGTAAAAAAATGAATTTTCTAAAGCGTCACATTCTTGCAGCCGTGGAGAAAGCCCCCTCTCCGGTCGACCGAGGGGGTTAAATTCATGTCGGCAGACGCGCCGAGCAGCCCCGAGCCGCTCTGATACAGTGCCGTTGGCACCCGCGCGCTCACTGCAGAGGCGCACGAGCTCAGCTGATCACTAACTTAAAGGTAGCGAAGCCACGCCGAAAAGGATTGTGGGATACGCAAGGGGGCAATAGGGGGAGTTGGTGTAAAAAACACTCTGCTGCGTTCAAATCTTGTGGGAGAAAAGACGACGACGCGGGCAAACCTCATTTTAAAGAGGCAAGGTATGGTGTGTACATATAAATACTTTAAGACATATATACTCTGTGTGTATGTATATGCGTGTACATATTTACTATATATGTACATATTTAAGATGTAAAGAGTTCATACGTATACCATTGGATGAGAGTTAAAATAATCCCTTAGGTTTGTAGTGGAGAAATAGTTGTCACACAGCACAAAGGAGATGAAGCAAAATGAAAACATAAAATAATAAAGACGTATAAAACACAATATAACATACTTTTAGATGTATGATGTTCATTAATGGATCAGACACTTTGCTGTCTAAAATTAAATGAAATCATTCAAATGAAATGTAATTTTGTTTGAATTTTTATCATAACTCTAAACATGTAAAAATATGATTGTTAAAGACAGAGGGTCTGTTAATCACTCCTGGTGAACTCGCATTGAGTTGGAATGGTCTTCTTCTTTCTTTTTTTTTGCTGTAGTAATCCCATGATTCGTGTTTTCCAAAATAACTTTTGAATTAACAATCTGCTTTTAAGTATATACAGAAAGCCATGCACACCACAAATATATTTTTTAACAAATCTATACTGTAATTTTTGTTACTGGTTTGGCAAAACCATATGCAATATATTAATATATTGTATCTGTAAAAGAGATATTGCTCAATAGTAATAATATACAGTAAAATGATCTAATTATCTGTGGATCCAATGAAAACAGAAAGCTAAGGTGCAAATTTCTCAAAACCTGGTCACATTAAACAAAAATATCAACAGGCCTATATGCTCCTTCATATTATAACATCTAAATAGTAGTGTGCAGGTTCTGAATATGATACAATATGCAGCATTAGCATATCTTAATGTTATATTTTTCAATAAACTTGTTTTGTAGTTTGGATAAACAGACCCTTTCCACCTAAGCCACTGTTTTTTCAACAGGCTCTGAATTTTACACAGCAAAATTATGCCTACTGCGTGTAATATGCCTTCATGTGAGTGAGTGCTGTTGTTTATTCACTCAGATGATAAGCCTATGGAAAAGCAGGTGAACTGTGTAAAAAGTGACTAAATAGGTCTGGGTTTGTATAAACAGTATGTCAAAGTGTTGTTTCATGCATTCCAAACACATGATGACTGACAATGGTGCTGGCATTCAAAAAAAAAAAAAGCCATTGCAAGAGGAAGCCCACAATCGGGAAGGGCACAGTAACTAATCATGCGATGTTCATTTTCTGCCCCAACTGGACCAGGCAAACAGGTTCAAGTCGTCACACCAGAACAAAATCACTTCATCTAAGTCTTGGATTGTCTCTAAATCTCTAAAAGCTGGGATCATTTTCATACATGATGCAAACATTGTTTTTGTTACACCAGCTTGAGTGTTGTCACCATGACTTTATCACTAATTACAGCCAACTGTATACTATTTCAATCTGACTTTACCTCTGATTGCAGTGACTTGCAATACCATCCCCAACTTGACTAGCTTTATTTTACGACAACTACTGTCACGTCACTTACTCCTATTTAAAACCACTATCTGTTGAGCCAGTAAAATTTGCATCAGGTCCAACCTGGAGCACAATTTCTTGGGCAGCAGATTATAAACACTAGGGGGCGCAGCAAACCACCGGACAGCTAATGTCATAACATCACATGCAGTCGTCATCACTGACTGCCACGAGTAAACGGACCGCAGCACGACTTTGAAACGGTAAAAATGTATTCCTCCGCAAGGTTGAGAGAAAATATGCTATCTCAACAAAACAATCTCTTCGTGCCATGAAATTTACGACATTTGCATGACAAGCGACAGGTGATATACTTAAACACCAAACCCAAAAGCCACGTATCCTGCATTTATTTGCGGGGCAGACCTGCGGATGAGATCATAAGATAACATTACCGCTAGCCAACTGGCTAACGTTAACAAGCCTAAACGTTAGCCCTATATTGACAAATCTGACGGTGGGAGATCAGCAGCTTATGAGCCAGACAGCAGCTAGCGAATGATACGCAGTCGTCTAGCTATATCTCTCATGAGCACGAAGACACAATTCGGCTATTACCCATGTTGTCCAGTGGACATATCAGGTGGCAGTCCCGGGCTGAGGCGCCGTGTTTCGGGCCAAGCTTGGTGGACGTAGGTGATGAGTCTGAGAGTCCGCGCTTCTTCCACAAACCTCTGGGACATGTCAGTGTAACCCTCCGCCTGCGGTAGATGTGCTGAGGCTGGAGTAGCCACCATTTTGCATGTCTAGTGTGTTCCTCCCTCCATTGCTAATAGAGACGATTCCAGTCGTTTTCTGGCGTTACCACGGCTCGTAAGTATCCTCTTAGAGCAATACGTCGAGCAGAAATGAATGGAAAATGTCTTAAGGTACGAGTTTTGGGCTGTAGTTTGGTCGTATATACGCTGACAACTCACTGTGGCGCTGCATAGGAAGTCGCAGCCCTCAGTTCACCGGGGTTGTGCCTGTCAGCAGCTAAGTTGGCTAGCATGATTAGCATACTCGTTTAGCTTTAGCCCGGCTAACTACTTGCTGTGCTAGGGATGTTAAGCTCCAAAGCCATCTATGTTGTGTGGTTGCCCACTTGGTCATTATCATTGTGACAGCGCGTAATGCAAAATTTGTGTTTCATATCTTCCTAGCGAGGTTAAAACAAGTCTTATTTACCCTTAGTATTTCATATAGTAATAGGATTAAGGCATAGAGAAACAATCGAGTGGCCAGGTAGCTAGCTAACGCCACAGAGGACTCGCTAGCTTCATAATCCAAATGCTTCAAGAAGGCCTGAACTGCATCATGTCCCGATCAGTCGGCGATCAGATTCAGGTGTCATGCTCAGCCAGCAATGGCCTCTGGTTTCATTGGACAATACAGCCCAATACTGCTCATATTGACTCCAATTTCACGAAATAATGTCAGCCGAGGTGACGCAACTGTTGTAGTGTCATCCAGATATCCTGTCCTTTCTCTGAAAATACAAGTGTGTGCCACCGTTAGCTCGTCGTTAGCTGGCTTTTGCTAGGTGTCATATGCGTTAGCAAAGTAACATTAAACAGTGGATGTTTGGCACAAAGCCTCGTAATGACATCGGACTTTGCTAAAATTGGCATTTTGTAAACATTTTGGTCATCAGTCAATCCAACATGTGAATAAAGCCGGTAGCTTCCCGTGCTCAAGACGTTGGTTCATTTTTTGCTCTAGTTTCCCCAACTTATCTTCTCAGCACTTTATTCAAGATGGCAACAAATATATTAACGTTTTAATGAAGCATATATCCCTTCTCAGGAACCGCTGTTATTATGGAACATTTAGTAGATTAATGCTAAGGAAGCTAGCTGTATGTAGGAAGTTAGCAAATTAGTGTGACGTGCAGGTTAGGTTAGCAAGATTCCTGGACACCTTTATCAGATCTCTGGATGTGGAGGATTTAAGAGCTTTTAGTACTAGTTGATATTCCAAGACATCAGCTGCCCCACTTCTAGTATCTGTTTGATGTGTAACAGGTAGTTATAACATATTTACATATGTTGACGAGATAGTCAAGTTTCAACAAAAAGCAGGGTTGTCCTGAGGATTTAATAAATTCAGTTCAGGTGACTTGTCATAACAATATGGCTGTGACCTTAGAGAAAACCACTTCCCCATTACCCCTGCTGACAGGGACATTGTTATTCACTTTCTGGCACAAGGGCAGGTACATCAAGTAGAGCTTTACTCTTACTGGGTGATTTATTTTTTATTTTTTTTTGCAGAGGTTGGGTTTTTACAACTATATATCCACTTTGCTCCAGTCATAGTGCCATTGATATCGACCCCAGCAGCAGAAGCACCATGTTGTCAGTAGTGGTGAAAGTGCTGTAGGGATTAGCATCAATTGTACAGTTGGTTGTTTTGTAACTTGCTGGCAAGTTTGCAGTCCAACAAAGTTAAATGAGTAACTATTTCTTTAGGTTGACTCACCCAATATCAACAGCCTGTCAAATTGAATTGGAAAAAATTTTCTGTCCCGTGGTTCCTCTGTATATTTTTCATATTACAACCATCTGATTGTCTTTTTTTAAAATCTTGTTTAACTGTGTAAAACCTGACAAACAACAGTGGATGTTACATCAATCCAATGTAAAAGCTTTTTTTAAAAGTTTTATTTTTTAATGTCTCTAGTATGTTGTCTAGAGGTCTACAGGTGTGCTGCTCCCTGTAGGGGGGTGGGAGGTGGAATA
This sequence comes from Remorina albescens, assembly GCA_034769265.1. NCBI lineage: Eukaryota > Metazoa > Chordata > Actinopteri > Carangiformes > Echeneidae > Remorina > Remorina albescens. The sequence continues at coordinate 5,051,254 of CM068479.1, forward strand.
ACTTTTGCTTGTTGGTGGTTGTCAGGCTCTGAAGGCTAATCTAGACCGAGTCACCAAATCTCATGAGAGGAAAAGCTTGTTATCAACATTTCAGAATACATGGAAAGTTAAAAGAAAACATTTGTTAATTATATTGAAATAAGTGTTTTCATTTCAATCAATCTTTTTGGTGTGGGATGTGGATCTGCGCCTATTGTTGTTGTTGCACTTAGGTCAAATATATATAGCAGAAAGGTTGCTTTTTGTCATTAAAGTAAAGCTGAACTTGGTTTTTGCAAATGATACTATTTTTGCCCATTTATTGAATAATTCATGGCTTGCCAATCCTAAATTCCATTTGGGATTTATCTTATGACGAATAGAAATAAAATTGGCAATTATGGATAATAAAAGTGTTGCATTCTAATTGTTGCTGAATGTGCCATTATACTACAAGAACAAGGAACTGCAATTTAATCAGCTCTCAGTAGAAGCTGGATTTACTTTCTTTGATGTGTACACAATTGATTATGAGCACACCGACAGACCGGGAGCCTTGATTCATGGAGCCCAACACTAGGTCCATTCAGCTCAGGTTATTTAAATGGTGGTAAGACAGGCAGTAGATCTCTAGCTTTATTAAAGTGTGGCCTTGCTTGACCACCTGCCCAGTTCGTCTTAGATCAAATGAATTCTTACATTCTCTGCAAACCAATACTTCATGCAACAAAGGATGTCATCATTCTCTTTACATCTGGATCCTTATTTTCCTCAGTAGACTGGTACAATGGTTTCAAAGATTTTATTTGAACCTGTCAGTGGGAGTGCGTGATAAGCAAAAGAAGGCATTCTTTCCATTGGGCATTCAGGTGGAAACCCTTTAACCTCTACAGTTTATAGTTTTGAAAGAGGAATTGGTACCACTAGGAATGTCAAACAGTTTTAAAATTGATATTAGCTTAATTTAAAGTTTGCTGGTCAGATTTACCTTAAGGCTATGTAATGTTCAGAGTATGTCTCGTGTGGGAAATGAGGGGCTCAACTTGATTTTTCCATGTAAGAGGCTCTGGTAATTAGCCAGCTCAAAACCTAGTAAGATTTTCATAGGTCTTAAGACAGAGATCGAGGGACTACGGTGGCAGCAACATTACTGGAAAAGACTAATGAAAGTTAGGAAAAATTGTGACATCCACACATATTAGGATGTTTTGTTAGATAAGGTTATTGAGTTATAGACATTCTTTTAACAGTGCTGGCCCACCATTGCAAGAAACGCATTAATCATCAGAAACGTTACCACAATTGCCTTTATTAGCAGTAAAGCTAATTGTGTTCCTGTAGTACTGTAGGTGCCAACCTGCCTAAACTATTCTTTGTGTTTTCCAGAGAATGCCAGCTCCGATCAGACTGCGGGAGCTGATCCGGACTATCCGGACAGCACGGACCCAAGCAGAGGAGCGTGAGATGATCCAGAAAGAGTGTGCTGCTATTCGCTCATCCTTTAGAGAGGAAGACAATACATACCGTTGCAGAAATGTGGCAAAGCTACTTTATATGCACATGCTGGGCTACCCAGCACACTTTGGGCAGGTATGACGGAGGTGATGGTGGAGGGAAGAATATTTGGGGAAAGCTTTTTATTTTGATTTTCCCATATATATTATTGTACCCTAAACAGTGTTATGACATAAGACTTGTTTTCCAGCTGGAGTGTCTGAAGTTGATTGCGTCCCAGAAGTTCACTGACAAGCGGATAGGTTATTTGGGAGCTATGCTGCTGTTGGATGAGAGGCAGGACGTCCATCTATTAATGACAAATTGCATCAAGAAGTAAGTGGAAGCACATGTAATGTTCTCTTAAGATCTTGCTTGTTTGCAAGTGACAGACACATTTGTTACTGATGGTGAATTGTGTACTGAAACAGTATCATTAGCCTTTGTTCTCATTTATAATATATATATATATATTTTTGTCTCTTAAAGAATCCTTGTGTATTGTAGCTTTCAAAGTTATTCCTTGTATGTATTCCTGTCTGTGTCCATGCCTTATTTGATTCTTCTCTCCCATGCCAGTGACTTGAATCACAGCACACAATACGTGCAGGGCCTGGCGTTGTGCACTTTAGGCTGCATGGGTTCCTCAGAAATGTGTCGTGATTTAGCAGGGGAAGTAGAGAAACTGCTCAAAACATCTAACTCCTACTTGCGGAAAAAAGTAAGCCACATTGATATCACGTTTATATGGTAGATTACTAAAATCTGTAGTTGAATTTTCATGAATCAAAAGGTAGGCATGTATGCCATTGTTTTTAACTATTGAGATAAGATATTGTGGTAATGTTGGACCGTTTCTTATTAATTATCCTTGTGTAAATATTTTTTGACAGGCAGCGTTGTGTGCGGTTCATGTCATCAGGAAGGTTCCTGAACTCATGGAAATGTTCCTCCCGGCCACAAAAAACCTGCTGAGTGAGAAGAATCATGGTAAGTGTAAACTTTTTTTTTTTTTTAGGTGTTTGCTCCTGGGGAAATGTGCTTGTCCTACACAAATGTAGACTTTGTCCTATTTCCTGCCACTCGCGGTGCTTTTGCAACAGCTGGACAGCGTGTGTCCTTTGCAGAGGAGGTTTGAATTAATGGGTTTGTGTCCCTCCTACACGTGGGAAAAGTACCACAGGAAAAAGTATGTGTAATTGTGCTTATTTTTGTTATTAATTCACAGTCAAACACTCAAAGAGCTAAGTGATAGGAACAATTTCTTTTACACATTACATATGTGGAAATGTCTTGTAATGTCAGTCATGTTTAAGTACTGTAGGAGGCAGACAGATATTTACATTGCCTCGTCATTTGGTGATGTAGAGGAGTCTGGGGAGAAAGTTAAACCTTGCGCATTTTCTGAAACAATTGATCACTTAAATTGTTATATCTGCACATTTCTGCTAGATGACCTCAAATGGGAGCAAAAACCATAGTTGTCATAATTTTTTGTTCTAAAATCACTGTGCAAATACACCTTCAAAATAAGTAAGATTGAGCCTCCTTATCAGCTATGACAAAGACATCAAGAATGCGTTTCTCCTTATGTGCATGTCCAGGTGACTGCCATTGTGGTGATTTTGAGTACTTTGGTAGGTGTTTGTCAGGGGGAAGATATTTTCAGATCCATGTGAGATACAGTAACAAAACTGTGTTACTGACGAAACAAATTAAAGGCGAGTTCAAAGATAGGTGTGGTCTGACCCATGACAACTGAGTACATGTAATGTAGTAATGGCACTGTGTCTGCCATAATCTCTTTGCATAATCTCAGCCTCTAGTTTTAAGTGTATCTAAAATAATAGCACTTCTCATAAGTCCCATGTGCCTGAATGACTGACTCACTGACAATTATGAAATTTCAACCATAGGTCAGATGAATTCAGCGTCACTCAGCTGGAGTTTGTGGGTGGTGGGCAATGAATAAAAGGGAGGGAGCATGAGACTCAGAGGGAAGACTTCTACATGTAGCTTTGTTCTGTGCGACAGACCAAAAGAAAGAGATGCTGTTGCTTCTAACTAATATTATTGTAATATTATGTTTCTGAGGCATCATTTTGCAGTATATATTAGAATTAGGCTAATGTGCTATAATCAGGTGAACAATTCTCATCAGAGCAACCGCCAATAGCTTGTGTTTTTGTTGGTGTCAAGACATATGTCTTGTTTTCCCATGTAACTTATCACTATATTTTTTTCAATTAATACTAAGTTAAATTTTCCCCAACTCAGTTGGATGTAGCCCTTGATACCTGATGCTCCAAACTCGACTTGTGCATACACACAGTGTCTTGCTGATTTTCACCAAAGAGCTGCTTGCTGTATAGTATGTATATGCTACGAGATAGTTAACCAAAGAAATCAATCAGTAGACAAAACACATCCTTGAGTTTTTTTGCTGCCATGTTTTTAAATAGAATTTTTAGACGGTCAGAGAGGGAGAACCATGAACGGCTGCTTCTTTTATCATAATATCAATGAGAGTGAAGAAAGTGGCCTCATGCTCTCAGATCACTCTTCTCTTAACACCCAGTAACAATGAGTGATCTAGAGAACAAAATCAGGCAAACTCAACACAATCATTGATATTACATTCTGTGTATGTCCCCAGGTGTTCTCCATACATCAGTTGTCCTCCTCACTGAAATGTGCGAAAGAAGTCCTGACATGCTGGCCCACTTCAGAAAGGTAAAAACAGATATTTTTCTCCAAATGACCATGATTGAATTTCTTATGCATTTGTCTTAAGCTCATGTCACATTTCATTCTCCCTTTGCGTACACATTTGTTTTGACATAGATAAGTTAGTCAAAGATATTAAGCTTTTTGAGGTTTCGATTGCACCACAGGTGTCTTCTACATTCAAAGTATGTCTCAGTCTTTGATCTCCTTCCACTGTCTTTTCTTCTTGTAATTCAACTGCTGCTCTACCTCTCCTTCTCTAGGTGTAACAAAACTGTGCCAGAAGCACTACTCCTCATGTTCATGATCTAAACATTATTTTGAGCTCTATGAAAGTGAACAATTTCCAGTTTCCCCCCCCTAACATCTACCTCATATTTTTTCTGTCATTTGTCTTTGTTACAATTCCTGCATTGTGTTAGAATGAGAAGGTAAGAGTATATTCTGATCTCATAGCTGGTGCATGCTGTAAATAGTCAATCACTCTACACAGTCACCTCAGATGTAACCAAAGTTTGTGTTGAGTAATGTCATGTTGTGTTTAATTTATGATTTTGATTTCTTTAACTTGCACAGTGATCATTACTATGTCAATGTTTTGAATAGTACAAAATAGTTTTTGGTCCATTTGTCAGACACATTTATCACAATTGTTTTCGGTGTCATGCTTAGCCTAATAAGCAGCTCGTTTGATCACTGTCTTTCTACAAGCAGTTGGGTGGGTGTCTTTTCACGATTGCCACAGGCTTTTTCACCAATATCAGATGATTTTCACTGTCTGTCTTCAATCTGTCTTGAGCAAGAGTTAAAGGTTTGGCAGATGTAGTACTAGTGTGCCACATTAAGACGGATGAGTTCACAGGATAAGATTTCTTTTTTTTCTGGCATTCTGGGTCGCTTCTTTGGCCTCACCCACGTCAGAGTAGAATATTTATCAAAATTTCATCTCTAGACTTTTCAGACGAGATCAATATGTAGAATATGTAGTCTGTAATAGCCAAGAAACTGAAAGTTAGCCCACATAAAATTAGAAAGGTTGCTGACAGCTCCAAATTTCAGTAAGGAAACTAAAGTCTAAGAATTCCAAGTATGATAAGGGTCTTTGCTACAGGTGAACATATCCAAAAACCTTCTAAGTCAGTACATGGTGCAAACTATTAAAACAATACCAAATCCTCAAGCTATTCACCAGAAAAGTCGTGGAATGTTCTTTTAACGTTACATTTTGATAATTGGAGTGATCCAATTGACATAGATTGAAAAACTGCATTGTGAAGTTTCCCTATGAAAGTATGAAAGGTTTTTTTTTTCTTTGTCTTTCAGAGACAAATGTTCTGATAGTATTGTATGTGGAAGGGAACCTAAAAAATTTTACTAACTTGAGTCATTTAACTGCTATAAAAATCTGTGTAGCTGGCTGTAACTGGAAATGACAAATTACTAGCTTTAAAATTTTATAATGAACCGTGTTATACAAGTTATTAAAGAGATTTAAAAAGTGGAAAACCTGTAAGATCCACACAAATATTATGACACTTCTTTTGTCCTATGTTGTTCTTTTTGTAGCTGGTTCCACAGTTAGTGAGAATCCTGAAGAACCTTATCATGTCTGGATACTCTCCTGAGCATGATGTGTCAGGCATAAGCGACCCTTTCCTGCAGGTAAATCTCCTTCTTTCCTGATGCAGATATTTTCTACTTAAAGTGTAGATTTTAATTTGGCCTAATGCTTGTGCAATGCTATGGAATGAAAAATCTGATTTCCTGAGGTATGAACGCTAGCATTTTCTAATATGTTTTTTTTTTGTTTGTTTGTTTGTTTGTTTTTTTTGTTTCATGTAATAGTAGGATAACGGTCTTATTTAAAGGCCAATAATTTACGTGTGGGAATAAATAAAGAACATCACGACTGGACCTTTTCTTTCTTACTAGGTGCGAATATTGAGACTACTGCGAATTTTAGGCAAGAGTGATGATGACTCCAGTGAAGCAATGAATGACATTCTTGCACAGGTTAGGTTGGAGCTTAGTCATTGCTTTCACTTAAAAGCTCATATGTTATTTTGTTATTCTGTAGCATTAATTGCATATGCACTTACAGGTTGCAACAAACACTGAGACAAGTAAAAATGTAGGTAATGCAATCCTGTATGAGACTGTACTGACAATAATGGACATCAAGTCTGAAAGTGGACTGAGGGTGAGTTCATTTATTTTACAATCAGAAACCTTTTAAGAAAATTTACATTTTTATTTACTTATTTTTTTCCTTGCCTAACTGACTTCTCTTCTCAGGTCTTGGCCATTAACATACTAGGTCGCTTCCTTCTTAACAATGACAAAAATATAAGGTAATTAATTGACAACAGTACTTGATTTTGCAGCAAATGATTCATCCACAATGTATGAATTCCTGTTGACACTTCAAACTCACTATTCCAGATACGTGGCACTGACATCCCTACTAAAGACAGTACAGACAGACCACAATGCAGTGCAGCGGCATCGAAGCACCATTGTGGATTGTTTAAAAGACCTTGATGTCTCAATCAAGAGGTTATTCAGCATTTGGAGTGCATTCCATTAATTAGAATGTTACATATTTGTTATTATTCAACCACATGGTTTGTGACCATGGTCTATTTTTTTCTGTTACTATCTAGACGTGCAATGGAACTGAGCTTTGCCCTGGTGAATGGCAACAACATTCGAGGCATGATGAAAGAGCTGCTCTACTTCCTAGACTCCTGTGACCCAGAATTCAAAGCAGACTGTGCATCGGGGGTCTTTCTAGCTGCAGAGAAGTATGGCACTGGCACACAGACATTGCTACCCATTATAACTGTGCTTAGCTGCTTTGTAGTAATTTTCTAACACATCCTGTGCGACCTTGTCATGTGCAAGGTCATGACATATGTTTTCTAGCTTTTGATTTTACTTCTTAGTACTACAAGCACAAAGGTCTGTGTTGAAAGAACCTGTTAGAAGTAACTGTTTAATCAACTGCATGCTGACAAATGTGGTTTCTTTCTTTATATAGGGGGACAAAGGCATCTGTTGAAACTCAAAAACACAGTTTAGAACATACTATAATATACCTGAAACAAAAGGTTTCTACTTGTCCCATCACAGTAGAAAGGGGATGGCTTAAACTGAAATGCTGTATGATGATAAAATGAGTGATCCATCGTCTGACAGACCATGTTGTTACCATTTCATTTCTGACAGCATTTGTCCCCTGGCTCCTTAAAGCTAAGATAAATTCACATGTTGATCATTCCTCTGCCATCTTTCTTGAACTAATCAATATGTTCTTTGTGCGGCAGGTATGCCCCTTCAAAAAGATGGCACATAGACACCATAATGAGAGTCCTGACAACGGTACTTACAAAAATGCATCTTACAATATCATATGTCTTAATAATGGATTTGTTTTACTGCAAAAGTACATCTAAACTTTCATTTTTGTTGCCATCTGTTCATCCTTACAGGCAGGAAGTTATGTGCGAGACGATTCTGTTCCCAACCTCATCCAGCTCATCACCAACAGTGTGGAGATGCATGCCTATACAGTACAGAGACTCTACAAAGCACTGCTTGATGACATCTCACAGGTCAGAACAGTTCTGGATTGGGTCATGACTAGACTTGGGAAATTTCCATCTTTAAAGTGTGCTTGACTTGTGTTTCCCTGTCCTGTAGCAACCTCTAGTGCAGGTGGCGTCCTGGTGTATAGGAGAGTACGGGGACCTGCTAGTGTCCGGACAGTGTGAGGAGGAGGAACCCATCCAGGTACACCTGGAAAATTCCTACATTAGACACACGCACACAGGAATTGACGACATAACTCAGACCTGACAGAAACACTAAGTCAAGAAATGTGTTTTCTTTCTTTTAAATCAAGGTGACTGAAGATGAAGTTCTGGATGTGCTGGAAGGCCTGTTGGTGTCCAATCTCTCCACACCTGTGACCCGGGGTTATGCGCTGACTGCCATCATGAAGCTGTCTACTCGTTTCAGCAGCGTTAAGTGAGTAATGGCCTTTTACACCTATTCTTTACATCGAAGTGTTGCAAACATTGGGTGATGAGCCATAATTAGCTATAATCAACACTGTTTTTCTCTTTTACTTATTTTTTTTTTTTAGCCGAATTAAGAAGGTGGTTTCGATATATGGCAGCAGCATTGATGTGGAGCTTCAGCAGAGAGCTGTGGAGTACAATGCGCTTTTCAAGAAATATGACCACATGAGGTGAAACTGCAATACTTTCTAGCATAAATTATCATCACAACCCTGGTGTGGCAGTTAATGAATTTGGGAAAATCCTCAAATGGTTAAGTTTGGTCCCTTTTTTTTTGTCTCCCTTTGGCTTCATTGCATGTTCCTCGACAATAGGCCAGCTCTCCTTGAGCGAATGCCCATAATGGAGAAAACTGCTACTAATGGCCCCACAGAGATTGTCCAGACAAATGGGGAGACAGAGCCCTCTGTCGTGGAAGCAAAACATCCACCACCTGTCACACAGCCAGCCAACCAGGTGGGGGCATTGCTCATTATTTTCATATAAGTAATTTCATGTACAAAAGTGAAGATCTTTAATTTAGTTTCTGGATAAGCATTTAGCAGAATACATTTTCCCAACAGTGGAATTAGATCAGATTAATGTTAAAAATAGGGTTGAATTTAAATATATTTAAGATTAGTTAATGATGTTTACCTACACATATTGTAAGTATTTTATTTATCATGTTTTTGTGTTGCCCCCCCAGGCCAATGATTTGTTAGACTTGCTGGGTGGTAATGATGTTGTTCCAGTAATTCAGACCGCAATGCCCACCAAGCCTGCCTCAGCTGGAGGAGAGCTCCTTGATCTACTGGGCGACCTTTCACTAAGTGGTAGGATGAGCTCTTAAAAGTTCACTAATACCCCATTTAAGGAAACAGGGACCAATGGGAATGTGATGTCCAGCTACTTGTATGAGAAGATGCATAAAAGACTGCATATTAAGTGTATCCATATCCTGTTAAACTCCAGTGTGTTGCTTTCCCCTTTCCAGGAGCTCCTGCCCCTGCTCCCGCTCCCTCTGTGCCCACTTCCCAACCTTCTTTCCTCTTGGATGGCCTCTCCTCACAACCCTTGTTTAATGACATTGCAGCTGCAGGTGAGAGTGTGATGGTCTCATAGACATAAAGCTGTCAAATTCACAGTAGTTTGTGGTTGTTGTGAACTTGTGTTTTTTAGCACTTAGTCATTTATCTTGGATTACCATGACAGGTCAAATAGAATGCGAACAAGAATGTGTCTAAATCTATTGGTGATCTGCTCTTCTGAAATCTTTATAAAGGTATTCCTCCTATGACGGCATACAACAAGAATGGTCTGAAAATAGACTTTACATTTGAGAGAGCTAACCCCAATCCAAACATCGCAGTCATCACCATCCATGCTTCCAACTCAACAGAGGCAGATATGACAGACTTTGTTTTTCAGGCCGCAGTACCAAAGGTAAGCACACACAGCCAGGTACCGATTCTTAAGTGGCAACACATTCTACTGCACAATACTGTTTATTACTGTAGTTACTTGAGGTACCAGCTGTGTAATTTTTAAAGTTAAATTAGCTCAAAAATATTAGTATTTTTCTATAGCTACATATTTTAAAAGTAATGGGCTGTTATATTGGGAAATGCTGTTGTCGAAAGGACCAAGGGCCTTCAAAAAAGTTAACTGTAAGTTAACTGTATTAGTGAGCTATGATGGGCCTTCCATATTCAGCAGGTAGCCCAAACAGCCAGCATTGGTGTGGAGCCTATTTGTCTAGGCAGAAAGACGAGCCAGAAATGTGTCATGAAGATCGGGCTGTCATGATGAATCTGGCAACAAACTGTTGTTTGTGTTGTTCATTTTGCTGTATCACCTCTCTTACCTGATGTGATCATTTAACTTGCAACAGTGTAATTTGAACTGAAAATCTGTGTTCTGTAACCAATCAATAGGTGCTTCTTTTTTAATCCTGCTATAATGACCTCATGTCTCCAATGGTAACATTATATTTTTTTCATCTAACATACCATCCAATATCTACTCCTCAGACATTCCAGCTGCAGCTCCTCTCCCCTAGCAGTAATGTTGTCCCAGCACTCAACCAGGGAACTGTCACACAGGTCATCAGAGTCCTCAACCTACAGAAGGTGAGTTTTTCTATTCACAAATTGCCTTTTTTATAAAGCACAAAGAACAAAAAGACATGTGCAACCTTAAATGATTTATTTCTTTTTTTTTTTTTTTTAAACACAATCATCCTCATAACATTTCAGCAACAGCTACGAATGAGGATCAAGCTGACGTACACCCACAAAGGTTCACCTGTGCAAGACCTAGCTGAGGTTAACAACTTCCCGCCCCAGTCCTGGCAGTGATGAGCTGCTTCTTTTGCTCTTAAAAGCCCCACCGAGGGAACTATGAAAACGATTTTCCTTTCACCTCCCTCCTTTCTTCCAACGGATCCCCCTGTGACGTCATTGCAGGCCGCTGCCCTCAAGTTGCATGGGAAGCAGCAGAGCATCTAGACACAGGAGAAAAATACAGATGTTATGAAGACCCTGTTGACTATTGACATCGCCAGAATAATTGGGAAGACATATCAATCAATGAACTATCTCATTTCTGTCTTAATTGGTTTCCACAATCTCTTTGCTTAGTAGTCCTGTTTACCAAACACACCCTCCACCCAGCACCGTTAGCACCCACAATAGCACATGCGCACACATTTACCGTGGCACACTCAGCCACTTGAGTCACAGTAGAGAAAAAGCGTGGCCCACTATGAGCACTGCAGTAACCATTATTCTGTTTTTAATTCATAATTCATTCAAATACAGTTGAAAACATTTTACTCTAATGATATTTATGATTGGCTTTGCATTCAAATTTTTTTATATGAAACCTTAAGTCTTGTAATGGCAACAGAAAAAGTTTTGAAGGTTTATCTAGTGCATTCATAAGCTTCTTGGCCTTTTTGGACCCTCCATATCTTGAGTGATATAACTTGTAAGAGAGTTGTATTCATTTTGAATTACATTAATTTGCTTAAAGCATGTTTGAGCATTGTTAGAATCACAGTGACACTTTGATTCAAGTTTAGAGGGGATTTTCTGGTTCTGGTAGTAGATCTCTTTATCCTATGTTTCTATAGGAAGTAGTCTACATTTGGTTTTTCACAGTGATAAGAGCACGAACAGATCCAAGATGCCCAGTTTGATCACCTGTGGATACCTTCAGAGAACATGCTCAGCCTTTCTCACACAGCTCTCCCCAAATCATCTCATCTGTAGCTTTAGTTTTAAATGTGTATATTAAATTCAGTAGTTAGGTGCTTTGCATAGTTTGAGGATGTTCATTCATTAAGATGGATATAATCCAAGCCTGAAATTTATCAGAAGACAAGTTGATTGCATTTATGTTGGGGATCGATGTTTAAACTTTTCCTGCATCTGAGTCCTTGCAACCTAGCTTGCAATTTAGATACATTTCAGATTTGTTTAACCTGGTTGAACTTAGTCACCATGCACATACATGTAAATGAAGCTTGTTATGAATGTAGTTACATGCACTGAATGCTCCCCCCTCAACTCTTTTTCATGGCTGTCTTCTTTGATGGGGAGACTCATCTTATTGGCACTATTTTTGTGAAACTGTTTTATTTCTGCAGTAATTTTACTTATTTATGCCTGATATCAAAGTGATGTGCCTTTCTGACTTAGCTAGATAAAAGCCCCTGAACTATTGAGTTCTGTATGAGCTTTGTTTGTAAGTCTGCTTGTGTGCTGACTGTATTTTCAATCTGAGAGAAATGGTCCTGATGGATTTGACTTGGTATATCACTTCAACTTTTACTTTTTCAATTCTGTAACTCATACAGTCACAGATGACCTCCGCAGATGTCTATTTGTCTGGTTTTTGACAAAAAGTAAAATTATATCTACATGATCCTGATTGCCCCCCCTCCCATACTGTGTGGCACACTGTCCATTTAAAAATGCCTGTTGGATGTTCGTGATAACATAAAAAAAGAAAAAATTGTCCTAAAAACAAAGCAAAAGAATATGGCAGCTAATAGATGTAAACTTTTTGTAAGCTGGCATCAGAGTTCGAAGCGTTTTTAAAGGGTATAAATGTTCAACTGAAGAGAAATGTCATTAAGATTTCCCTCCCGTCAACAAACATTGAAGTGTGTTTGGATTGCTTGGTGAGGTAATGGGACAGGTTGTTCTATGGTGACTGTTAGTTAGGTTTCTCGGCTCTCGTCTTCTCCAAATCAGAATTGTGGCCATGCTTTTGGGGACAGTAACCTTAATACCTCACAATATTCTCTCTTTCTGTTAACTTTTAGTGGCAGTAGATTGACAGCTTTGTTTAGTCATGAATTGCAATCAAGGGGAGCGTCTGCATGAGCAAAACTAATGATAGTTTGTACATCTTATTACTTAACAAGCTCAGCAGCCTTACGATGCTGTGTTGAGATCCTCAAATGTTCAATCAGGCTGTATACTTCTTTTCACTATGCTTCACTATCTTCTAACTTCTGTGACCAAATCAGAGAGACTATTAGCTTTGGAAATATTTTTGAGCTATGATATGTGTATATGGAGAAAATTATTTCAGTTTTTTTCTGTTGTTGACAAATGCTATATTGGCTTTTTTCTGTACATATTGAGGGCTTTTACAATTTTTGTCTCTTGTACTATCTTTCATCCTTTTTTTTAGATCATTTTCTAAAAAATTCCAATTATTCACAATGTATATTGTCTAAATAGATCTAGTCAACATCAGTCTTTGAAGACTTTCCTGTACCATCGCTCATTAATTGTAAAAGATATATGATCTGCTGCCTGTACATTGTAAATAGTTGTAAAACAAACAAAAGCTGATCAGATTAAATAAAACCCACATGAAGACTTAAGTGATTAGCTAGGCAGTATAATTGTATGCATATATGTACAAAACAGAATCTTAAAAGGATGCAATTGAGCTGCATTAGATTTACTATTCATACTTCATGATCAGATGTGTCCTCTTTATTTCTCTTGCAAATATAGTTGGTGAGTCAGGTGATTATTTGTTGGGGTTCCTTTGGATGTTGAGATAAGGGTTGAATCTGTCCGAACAAATGCTGTTGGAAGAATGTACTGTACTACTGAGAAACCTAAGCACAGTGCTGCACAGTGGCATAAGTGGCACCTTACTTCATCTGCTTCCCTGGCCTGCAAATGTCTCGCATATCAATGCCCTCCTTTAAAGAGGAGCAGGTTTCTTGCTAAGAAGTAACTCTACCTTTTGGCCTTTATAGTGTGTTTAGTGTTCTGCTCTTTTGGCAAGTCACATCAGAGACCTTCTACGTACAAATTGATTCGTGAGATGATGCCCCCTGGTCTTGGACTGTTCACTGTCAGCGGTCCCCTGTTTCTCTGCATTGTAGTACCTACCAAAAGGAGTCATGTCTCAAACAAATAAGGCTGGTACTAGAACCACACGAGGAGATTTATAACTGCCCCGTGATTTATTTTTTCTCCCCTTAAGGCTAGTAAGTTTAAATCAGAAATGAGTTTTATCAGGACAAGAGTAGATACCAGTACTGTGTGTCCTGTGGTTCCAGATGTGTATGTTGGAGCAGCGGTGTCCTTTGAAGGTCTGAACAGTGCAGGGATTTCTATTGGCCTCCTTTCTTTCCTTTTGTCCCTTATCCCTCATGTTATTTGCCTCTGCATGGCACAGCTTCCAGCTTCAATTTGTAATCTCTGATATGAAATGAGGGGCTGTAACATATTTTCAGCATAATCTGAGACCTTGCTATTTTGGCAGGATGAGGGACGGAGGCAATGGACAATTCTTACTCTGTTAGGGTCTTTTTGATTATGTCTTTTATGGAGTGCTGCCTCACCATCCCTAAATCAAACCTAGGACAAGCCGGCACTACAAGCTAATAACCACATGGGGGAGCTGTGCAAAACGGAAGGCTGACGGGAAGGGAAAGGAAGTTTCATACATCTATTCCTGAATGTTTTGTTGGTGTTGTTTGTATTGTCCTATTCAGCCAGTGTGTACCCTTGTTAATCAGATCTGATCAGTTCTTTCAATGATACTGTGATTCATGCAGTTTTAAATGTATAGATTGAAATTAACCCAACACAAGTGCTTTGGACAGTGTAACTTAAAAAGGACGAAGAAAAGAAATGGAAACTAGTACCCATCAGCGGTTGAAGATCTATTAGTGTGTGTGATTGGATGAGTGAGAGAGAGAGAGAGAAATAATCATATTTGACAGATGGTGTGTGACATGTCTTATCTAGGTAGGACATGTTTTTTTCAGTTTGTTTGTTTTGTTTGTTTTCTGGGCTGCAATTTCAACCTTCAGCTTCTGAGCTGCATGTGAAAACCAGTGTAAATAATGTCATTTCTACTCTTGACCTGAGATTCTTTTTTGAAATGCAAGAAAAATTCAAATGATAAAGTCTGTCTCACCATGTTCCTGGGTCAGGACTAACATGTACAATAGGACATTGTTCAGATAGTGCTCACATCTGTCACCACTGTTCATGGTTTTTAAGAGGGTTTGAAAGTGCACATCCATCATTTGGATTAATTGGATAATTGATTTTTTTTTTTGCCTTTTTATTTGTTGGTTTGAATTCAGACTTGGAAAAGAATCTGAATTGCTACCATGTTCATGTTCCCTGTTTAATCAGAATGTGCATCCATTGTATTTTGAAAACAAAATCTGTTTGTAACCCCCAGGCCTGTCCTGACTGTAAAAAAAGAAAAAAAAAAAGAAAAAAAATCCAAACAATATGGTATCTGATTTGTTGGGGGGAGGGTGAAGGCATAAGGTTCACTTTTTCCAGTCATATTTGACATATTGAACCCCAGTTCCATGGCTTCAAGGTGAGTGTGAATGTCAGACTGAAAGTATGAAATGATTAAAGATGAGAAGTTGTAAACTATTAAATGGGATATTTTCAGTTTATGCTGTGTATTCTTGTCTTTGGGTTGGCGAAAATGATCAAGCAAATAAAAAGTTAAAAATCTAGTTGAACTATGGTAGTTTCTTTTCTTGGTTTGAGGCTGTTGTGTAATAAGTATCTGGGCTTTTCCTAGTGAGGGAGTGCACATAGCTTGAGACATTTTTATATATATATATATACATACACACACACACACACACACACACACACACACTATCCATAGGGAAGTGGCTGTCCCTTTAACTCTTTTAAGTTGAACACACTATTGTCTGCTTAGGCCAGAAGATCAGTTGGTTTCTTAATTCTCTTTTTAGATGCCTATTGATTTTTGTATTTTTTATTTACTATGTTCAGATAAAAACAGATTTTGTAGAGATTTAATCCATATTGCCCAGCCAAAATTCAAATGAAATTATTATTATGTAGAAAGTGGGGCCATGTGAGGATTTAAAGATTTCAGATAAGAGTAAGTTGGATATTTTCACAGAAGAAATTTAAACACATTGTACAGAAAACATGGGTCAATAATGAATGATGGATGAATTCCCCAGGCTCCTGTCATTATTGAATACTTCAAGAGAGCAAAGCTATCATTCATCTTTAATAAAAAGTGCACTAACTGTGACAAGTCAGATGGAAAAATGCTCTTCCTTTGCTGGGAATTCAGAATTAAAATGGATCATGAACAGGTGTGGTCCTTTTCCTGTCAGGCCTCATTGAGTGACCTCAGTTCATCCCACTAATGATGCAGCTGATTCACTGAATTAGAGACTGTAACAATTGTCAGTGTAAGTGTCACTGCTGCTATTGATTATTTTCATTATTAATTTGTCTGTCATCTCCATTTTATTCTTTAATCCTTTAGTTTAGGAAATATCTTAAGAACTGGGATGGATATTTGTCACTATTTTCTGGGTGACATTTTCAAACGTCTTTTGTTCAACTAAAACCAAACTGATCTTCAGATCAACATTATATATGACTTAGAAAAGCAGGAAAAGGCTGAAAAGAGCTTTAAGGCGTGAAATTTACGTTTAATTTTACCAAACTCCAAATTTGCATTAGATGTTGATCGTCAATTTCATAAATATCCACCATTATATTATTATCATTAAATCAAGATAATCCGGTTTCAAAGGGTCTTTCCACGGAACAGGGAGAAGTCAAGACACCTACCAATTACCTATTAAGTTAATAATTTGGGATTTGGTGTTAATTTAACCAAACAAATGTGCAATCAGAAAATCTGAATAACAGAACACGAACAATATTCACTATTTGCTAACATAATTTTTGTTGGCTGGCGAATAAAACATTTTTCTAATCCTTTATAGTTGCATCTTAATCTATAAGAACTGGTTAGCCAATCTGTTTATGTATTTAAAAAAAGCTTCTAGTGACACATATCAATAACGAACACAAAATATATCAATATTAATACCGTTTCTGGCTTTATAGAACAATTTATTCTTTTTTCCCACGGTGAGCCGCATCCGGTGGTCCGGAATGCTCTGGGTCATGTCATGGGGCTGTCCCATCAGAAAGGGGGCGGCACCTGGTGAATAATTAATGATTGACCCCGCCCCCTCATGTTTTTTGATGAGCTGCCCACCAGGCCTCCCTGACAGCAGGCAGATTCAGTGTGGATATGGCGTCGCTGCAATGACACAGGATGCTTTCTCACCTCTCCGCGGGAATTTGCCAGTCACGTACGGGGACGGCACCTCCAGCTTTCCATCGCTGGTAGTCGGGATCATCCATGGCGATGGAGGACGAGGACATTAACACGGCGGTCGCCGCGATTAACAGCCAAACGGGCATCAAGAAAGGAGGTGATGTCGGAGGGAGCGGGGCTTGCATACACAGGCAGCCGGACACGGTGGTCCACCAAGCGGGGCTGAACCAGACTGCAGGTCGCGGCAGCCGCAGTGGAGCTCGAGCAGCCACCGGGATCCGCGTGCTGAAGGCGAGTCATGAACCCGGGATTTATTTAAATTAATTTAATTTAATTAAATTTTATATCCATCTGACACAGACGGGACAAAGCGCCGCACCAATACTGTGTTGCATGTCGGGGCTTTTCTTACGCTGCAGCTGGACATGAGAATTAAAAGACGTCCTGATGATGTTATGTAACGGCCTTAATGTCAGCTGATTGGTAATGTCTGTATAATGATTGATCTGTGGATGACTGCTATTCAGAGAGGAATGTACCAGAGCCAATTACCAGCCACAAGACACACACACACACACACACACAACAGGCAGCAAAGGCTGTTAGAGCTTTTATAGGAAGGCCCACCTCTTAACATTTTAGGGGAAGACAAATAATAATGACATGTCAGTCCATTTGGACACTGTGGAACTGACATGGTCACAGTTTTTTCAATAGGTTTGAGATTTAAACTAACTTCTATCCAGTTACATACTGGCCCCTCTAACCTTTTGACTTATTTCAGCAGTGAAAGTGAAAAGATATTCTCAGCCTTGACAGAAGGAGAAGACGAGTGGTCAGGACTTGTCACATATTTAAAAGGAAAATAATTGATATCTATTGCGACACAGTGTCTGTTTTGGCACTGTGAGGTTTTAAGCAGCATCCCTCATTTTTTTTTTTCATATGTGGCAAATTCTTTTCAATATCAAACAAATTGTTCATGGGCTCACTGAATATCACAATTAAATGTAAAAGGTATTGATGGCATCTTGAAGCCATTAAACTGGATACTGTCTAGATGTGTGTTTTTTTTATATTGCGTCTAGGATTATTCTGAGTGGGTAGGAGTTCAAGGTGCATCCTTGACAAACTAAAAGCAGTGTACAGGATATGCAGAGTCACAATAGTAGATTAATATTGTTTCCCCTTGGAGCAAGTACTGTACTTCTTTGAATCTAATTCCTTTGCCAGTCCTGTGAATGGTAGAGTTTCAGGAGTGGCCGGTGTTATTGATAAATTTTAGTCAATGTGGTGTGACATTTGTCTTTATGAATGTCAAATTTACATAGATGGATAGATAGAATTTCAATATTAAAGGAAAAACATTATGCTACTACACATCCAGCTAAGTAACTAGAGCTAGTGAGAACAGCTATTGTGGCTCATATCAATAATGCAATCACAGAGCCCACCCTTACTGAGCAACCTAATAGAATGACAAAATGTTTCGTTAAAGAAGGAAGAGTGTAGGACAAAGAACGCAATTGCAAGTGTATGACAGAAATTTCTAGTTACATAATAACTAGAACACAATAACCGAATATTGATTGTAGATCATTGATTGCTTTCATTCTTCTTCCCTAGTGTGAATACATGTTGAAAAGGGTGTTCCTTCGCCACTCATTTTTAACAGTGTCCCCTTAACTTCATTTCACATATTAACCATTATTCTGAATGGATGGAGATGGGGGCAACCCACAGCTATAAGACATGTTGATATATGCAGTATGTATCTGGTGTTGATCTGTGTTTAAAATGACTCTTTCTCTGTCAGCAGCGCAACATAAAGCGGAATGGGAGTCGTGGCTGTGTTGCAAGAAAGACCAGATTTGGCTCACGAGAGCGGGACTGGCTAAAGGGTGATACCCAACGGGGCTGTGTGTGTCTCTATGGGGCGACAGCGGATCCTCAGCCTCCCGCCACTGGCCCACAGGCCTCCTCCACCCCTCAGACGGACCTGCAGTTGGTGCTCTGCTCCACCAGTACCACAGTGGAGGAGCTTTGTGCTCAGAGGAATGGACAGGGACTTTATGTTCAGCTGCATGGAGACTTAATCAGGTAAACACACATTAAGTCAACAAAGTGAACTTGCATTTTATTTCCAATGCGTTTTAGCCATGCTAACAATTTTGCATAAAACATCCTAAAAGTAGCAATGGTCATCCAGAAACCAGCTGTAGCTTACACAGTATGAGCTCACTGGTGAATGACAATGGCAGGAGTGCACCAAATACCCTGTGATGTGGGTTATACTTGCACCAGATAGTATGATGGAGTAAATGCATGCACCCAGCAACCAGCAGCCACAATCCTGCCTCAGTGTCATCACTGTATCTCATCACACAGTACTAATGTGCACTCTAAACCATCTGGCAGCTCACAGTTTCATGTATAGTCAGTTTGAACATGGAAATGGAAACAGTGAAAGAAATAAAACTTAAATTGATGCGTAAAACGATACTCTGGCTTGTTGGTTATGCTAGTATAGTGCAAGTGAAGCATGTGATGCAGCAGGTTTAGACAGATGCACTGGTTCATCACTCCGTGAATATACAAGGACACAATGAATCAAGCTTAAATGGGAATAAAACAGGATATTAGTATTTTATATACACATCTGAATTTGCAAGCATTGAATTTATACAGACATGTCCACATCTCTTTCTTCTTTATATAACATAAGAACCCTACTCGGCTATGGCACTTGCTCCAGATCCTGTCCACAAAGAATACCAGAAAAACAATAAAACAACAACAAAAAAAAACCAGTATGTCACCTTGAGGAAGTCTGTGTTCATTTACAGATGCCAAACACAGTACTAAAGAACTACTGCAGCTTTCTTACAATTCCATGCAGTGAAATCCCAGAGGATCTGTTGGTGTGATCCTGGATAACCTCAGGGAGATGCCTGTTTGCTTTTCTCAGCTACAGAAAACACACTGTATGGAGGCAGAAACCCTTTCATTATCTATGAAAGGAAAAAAAGCTGGTTCACTGATCTGTGACAGGAAGGAATCTGGACTGTTTCTCCTTCACTCTCACAGGAAGCCTGTGAAGGGAAATTTAGAATGAAAAAAAATAAATTGTGTCTTAAATCAATGTAGTTTATAGCGTATTCCATCAGATGTCACTGGCTGCTCAGTTTTTTTAGATGATGAAGTAAATTAACATAAAAGAAAATCTCTAAATCTTTTAAGATGTGAAGACTTGTAAACAGTCTTGTTTTTGCACACTGAAGACTAGAAAGTTGTGCTGATGATATTGGGCTGGAAAGAGAATGAATTGTTAATCTCTTTGGAGGCTAGTAGACAACTGTATGTTCAACTAACAGTGTATGAACCATCATCATATCTTTCCTGATTAAAAGCCCTGGGCATTGCAGAGTCATGGTGAATTTTAATAAATAGAAGGCTTTTGTTAAGCCTGTGGATAGACTGTGTTGGTCCAGTTTATATTCCAGCGGCACAGCTCTTAAATTGCTGTCTACCAGTGAGTAGGACCAGGTGGATTTAAATTCAATATCAAAGTCTTCACCATTCAAAAACAGAACGTTGGAGACTTAAGGATAATATGATTTCTGTTTATTCAAAGGAAATTCTCATTCCCACAGACAGCATATATGGTGAAAGATAAGTCAAGGTGGTATTAAATGCATTAAATTTCCTGCTCATGGAAAATACATGAATCATAACTTTGTATTTGACCATAAAAACACTATTTTTAAGACTTCTTTTAGGAAATTAATTTTTTTTTTGTTTTTCTATAATAGCTTGTAGGAATGAACTGCTGCAAGATGACTTGGTCTGGGTTCCTCCCTGCTTAGGGAATGTTGTTTTTTTTTTTTCCAGTCAAACAAACTCCCTTTTATCATGGCTATGGATCGATGGAGGACATCCATCCTTCCATTCATCCAACTGGTTGAGCAGAAAGTCCAGTCTTTTCTTTCCCTGCAAAATGCTCTTCCAAGGGGACCCCTAATTGCCCCCTGGACAGATAAATGGTATGCCTAGGGTTTCCACTGTGTTTGCCACACCAAGAACACTTCCAGAGGGAGGTTCCCAGAGACCATGCCTGGCTCCTCCCAAATCACTGAGCTCTTCACACTAAAATGTGTAATGAAACCAACCAACCAGTGGAGAAATCCTATCTCATTTATTTGATCTCCTTTACATTCTGCATGGTGTTGAACCAGATCATTTAAAATTCAAGAGTGCTATTTTGGTGCTTCTGAAAGATCACTCAGACAGGAATTATGAATGTTTGAATGTCTGGTGTCCCCCATAGCCTGGTCAAGTAAAACTAATGTAATGTGTAATGTAGTGATGCAGACCTCTTTCTCGTGTGCTCACCACAGACAAGACAAAAGGGAGAGGCTCAGTCTAATATAGAGAGATTATAGATATAGAGATTATACACTGAACATTTGTAACAGAAAAAAAATGTTTTTTTGATAAGATTGCATTTACTGCTATGTGACTTTAATTGGCAAAGTTCAGATTTGGCAGCACTGGTCACTTACACAAAACATGGATTTATATTGTATAGTGTGGGTTTTCCTTGATTATAGCATGATCATTGATGTATAATAGCCTGAGCAGTACAAGGATAGCAGTTCATTAGCTTTGGGAATCTTACTTTTCCTTTGCTTGATTTGCTACCAACTCCCACCTATATCTATTTGCTCCCTATGGTAAGACACTGAGACCTGGCTAGATGATCTATGGAATCACTAAAGCAACATATTTTGCCAGCTAATGTAAAATATGTAAAATCTACCCTGAGGATAATAAAACACTCTTCCCCAGTCTGTTTTTTACCTGCAAACCAAGTTTGCACACCCATTCGGATTTTGATGTATTTTGGATGATCATATTTCTATTCATGTTGCACTTAAGTGAAACTATGTGCAAGCTCAGGTTTCCCGTCTATCACTTTGGAAACAAAATGTGAGTTGCATTCGCTTTCATGTTTTCAAGACTTCAATGATGCAACAGACGGCATCATTGAAGCAGCAATTCATGCAATTCATGCTGCTTCGATGGAGCTAGAGGAACTGGATTTCAGATGTGACAATAATCCTGCCAGATATCATTCCTTAAAGTGATTATTATTGAACTGAAATCTTCCTCCATTTGTAGCATTGACAGAATGTTGGAGGTTGTAGTGCTGTGTATTCATATTTGATTCACTGTATGTTAATGCATATTAATTTTGCTTTTAGGTTGATATTAATATGTTGTATGAGAAACTGGTGGAAATATTTTGTGGTGGATGTCACACATACTCGTCTTTTGTCATTTAGGAGGCTGGACCCTTCTGAGCGTCCACTCCAGATTCTCTATGACTACCTGGCAGCGATGGGTTATGCAGACCCTGTTCGAGTGCAGCAAGAAGCAGCCAATTCAGACCTCAGCTGTCTGATCCGTTTCTATAGTGGTGAGTATTGATGCACAGGCGCCATATTCCCCAATTGTCACTCTCTGCTGTTGTGCAGTGGAATCTGGTAGGAGTCAAGCATCTTCCTCTGAAAGCAAAGTTGAAAAAACTAAAATTAGATGATAGTAGGTCAATGGTTTCAAAACTCTTTTATCACAAACCTTTTTGATCTTCTTCCAAGATTGCCTCCAGTATTGAGCACAGCCTGGGGGACCACAATCCCATCATGTCCTCATGTTGATCCTTCATCCTGTAGGGTTTCTCCTTTCCCATGTGTGCTGCCATTCATCTGCTGCTGTCATCATGTTCCCATGACCACAAATGAATTCAGTCACAGGATAAATTTCTTTGTAGAAACCACTGGCAGTTGGCTATGAACAGTTCACAAGACCTCAAGGGGCTGTCCATTAAGGCCTGCATGTGTCATAATACAGCTCACGTAAATATACATACATCTCTGGCTGTCCTTGTTTGTTGGTGTGATGATGCGCTTACCGTAGACTTAAAGTGCAGGAGAAGCAATTTAGAGATTTGCCACAGTGTAGTGAAACATATGCTGTAATATGTTTCCATTTAATTAACCCACTGATGTTTCTGCTGAGTCAGTGGAATATCTTGTGTTTTGGGTTTAAAAGGCTCTGACGCCAGAGAAAGAGGACGGTGAGCAAACCTCAGTGACGAGAGAGTCCACATGTTATTTCTCCCACAAAAGTACATAATCCCTTTTAGTGAATGTAGCAGCACTCGAGTGCTGCCACATTGACTACAAGTTCATGTTCAACACATAAACCAGTGAATTTGTTTTGAGAGTCTGGTTAAATAGGCAAACACAAGGAGACCTTAAAAACTCTGCCTGTGAAAATAGATTTAGTTGCTTTGCTCGTAATTACTGTATAACACTATGAAGCATCAAGATCACGCTCAGACGTTTCTAGTTGTGAAAATTATATAATTGTGAGGGGTCCATTTGTTTTTTCATTAGGAAACACAATTATCTTGATATTATAAGATGCTGTAGTGTCCGTCTTTATACTACATAAAATATAAGGAGTTGGGCCATATGAAGCTTTCTTGGTGTTTAGTTTTTCTGGCTTTCTTTTGCAAGGCTCTCCAATGCAACTTTGTCTTTTTACTTGTTTGGTAATACAATGTATGTTTGTTTAGCTATCAGATCTCAAAACCCCCATGGCCTCAATCTGATTTGTATTCTTTATGTGCCGACTGGACTTGTTGTTTCCCTCTTGCTAACATAAGAACTGATCGGATCTTGGCTACTATCACTAGTCAGGCCACATTGACCGGAGTCTAGCCAAGCCCCTTAGAGACTTCCTGCCTTCTTTTGTCAACTCATGGGAAAAGAGGAGTGTGGACCAGGCCGGACTGGTACTCAGGAACTCTTAACTCCCAGCTAAGGCCAAGAAGACAACTTGATTTGGCCCAGTGATTCCCACAGAACCAGCTAAGATCTTGCAGCTTGTTGTGGTTTTGTTGAATTAGCTCAGTATGTTCACCCACTTGGCGTCCAGTCATACAGTTTCACCAGTCAACCTCATGTTTTGGCTGGCACAAGATAACCCTGCTTTTTCATCCTCACCTACCATGCTGTTGTAGCTGTTGAAACACACAACAGAAGCCTTATTCTGAAATCCCTACCCCAGGTATTTGCTAGTCCAACAGTTGTTGTCAGGGAAAATTATCTGACTAAGTAAACTGTAGTTTATTAGTAAGGACAATACAAACATGTGGACGTTTGGATATCTATCTCTGAGAAAGCTTGTACCCCTGAACACAATGGATGTAAATTCGTTTGCATGTTTTCCCCTCAGTTTCGGTTACTCTGTGTTTTTTTTTAATTTTTTTTTAATTTCTTTCTGCCAAGGAAATATTCCTGAAAGAAAGTGAGAAATATGTTTTTTGCAAATAGTCTGAACTAAGCTTGTACCAATATTACAAAGAAAAAAAAAAAACCAACAAATTTTTGCAATGCATATGTTATATTTATTTTCTTATTTATTTATTTATAATTAAATAATAGTTAGGTTTACATCTCTGGGTCTCTAAAACATGAAATTACATCAGTCTGAAGAGGAAATGTGCTCTTTCATTAAACCTTTCAGAGGCACCGGGTTCTAAACAGACATTGGTTTGCTTTAATAAGTCGGTGGTCTAAAGGGAAATGAGAAGGTGTTGCTTTTGTTTTGTAGGCTGATGTGCTCATTTCTATATTTATTTGTTTGAATGGAAAATTTTAACCAAGTTGTTTTTGATCTTAGAAGCCAGTTACAAGTTTCAAAGTGCAAAGCACGTAATTTATTAAACTTCATCATTGCCTTATTTGTTCAGGAAACTCATCTTGAACTTCTCCACCCTCTGCCCCGCTTCCCACACACACACCCTCCTGCTGTGGTGCACAGATGAGATCAAAACAAACACGTACGAGGGAGTAAACATTTCTAAATGCTGACTTAATAGAAAACGCTCCTAGTGAAAACAACTGCAGAGACCGGATGACCGGCGGTTCTCTGTCAGCGTATTCAGCTGCAGCGTGAACAACGTCTGCCGTCCACCGGGCCCTAATCCATCTTTGCCATTGTGATTTCTGTCTTGCATCTCCGTTTCTTAGCTTCAAGACCTGAAGCTGCTGTGTGTAGCTCTTGTCAGGCTTACTTTCAGTGTCAGAGCTGAAGGAAATAAGTCATCTCTCAGCAGTGGGAACTCCTGGGAACTTGAAAAGTTATTGATTTGGCTGGTGGTGATTGGACAGTGAAATGTGAAATGAAATCTAAATGAAGGAGTTTGGAAGCCCCAAGCTGTTGCTGACTAATGTCTGAGGTCCAGTGATTTATCATAAGAATCATAACATCTCAGTGAATAATCAAGCACAAGTTTGCATTTTCATTTTATGATTGAAAGGGAGAAAGATTTTTTTCAGAGGTACAAAAAGTAGAGAAGCAGTCTGACTGAGATTTAAGAGAAAAATAAAATTCTATTCAGCTCTGGGTTCTCACAGAAATGCCCCCGAGCTACAGAGCTCTGCAGAGAGTGGGCTCTCATGGTTTCCTGCCAACTCCTTGCTGTTTCTGTGATGGAGTTCTGTTTTTCCTGAGGATTTCCTTTTTGCCATCTAAAAACCTGCAGACTTTTTTTTTTTCTAGATTTGTGGTTAGCTTTCAAGTCAGAGGGCTGAAAAATATCCAACATTTTCATGGTGTGTTTTTCATGACATCTGTATTCAATAGCAGTTTTGAGTTGTGTATTTTAAATCAGACCTCAGAGTTGTATCTCTTACACAAAGTTTAAACGGAGGTAAACGTATAACACAGAGAGGAGGCATCTGGGTGGTGGGTTGAATTTAAATTTTTTGCCAAAAAGAACTTGCTGTTCTGAGTCAAATCAGAGTGTGTTTCCGCTTCATCTGACCCTCCGCTGCATGCTAACGCAATCTATGTGATCTTGAGCAAAGTAAAAAAGCTCTGGCATACAGGGAATTGTGTCGCCAACTGAGTGTTCAACAATTTAAAATGAATAAATATATGATTGAAATTCATCAAATGTACAAATGCCATCCACTCTTTTGCCCATAACAGACCAAGAATGGCAATTTCATCTGTTTTGGGGTGGATGTAATTTTTCTTATTCCTCCTACATTGATTATCATTTTAAACGAAGAGGTTTGCATTGTTCAGTTACACTTTAGAGGTCTGCAGGAGAACAGATGCTTTGTTTGGTGCCAAGTCTTTCTTGTAACTGACAAAGCGCAATGTGATGGTGAATTTTCTGACATCCATACATGTATCCTGTTATACAGTTAATCAACAGCAGGGAATCAGCAGCTGTTCTGAATGAGCCATCCCTAAATTCTCGGATTAAGACTGCAACTACCAATTACGTCAGATCATCATCATCATCATTACGTCGATATCATAATTATTAATGCCCAGATTATTTTCTTGATTAATTGTTCAGGTCAATAAAACATAATAATTTTCCCATGGTAATGATGCCATACACGGTGTTTTGTCTGGCCAATAAAAACAAAAGTTCAGTTTAAAGATATATTTAAAGATTATTATTTTAGATATTCCCATGTTTGACTGTGAGCATCAAATGTTTAGCTGATTTGCTTTAAAAATAACCTTTATAATAACATCATTTTCATAAAAGTTGCAATTCATTTCAGTTTACATCAAACGATTGACTAAGAATACTAAAAAAAAAAAAAGTAATAAAAAGTTAAAAATAAGCATTCAAAGAAACGGGGTTTATATGCCAAAGTTTATATGCCTGTCTAAATAAATGGGTTTTGAGGAAGAAATATTTTTTTGCAAATTGTCCAAACTAAGCTTGTAACAAGCCCGGAGTGGAGTCGAGTCTTTGGGATGACAAGAAGTTCCTGGTTTGATGATCAAAGAGATGGACAGTAGGAACTGATAAGTTCTGATATTTAGTCTGGAGCAGAGTCATGAAATTCCCTGAAGTGAAGACTAGTATTTAATAGGTGATCTGGAGGAGGACTGGTAGCCGGTGTGATATATGTATGTATATATTTATATATAGGTCATTTTGCCTTTGAAATCTAGAAAATCTTAAGAAAAATAGGCTTGTGAAATGAGACATTACTCGAGATAAAATTGACAGTTATTGTGTATAGCAAGTGGATGAATTTATTTATGCATGCACCACTCAATTTTGGTTTAAATTAATATAATGTCAGTAATAATGATTGCAATGAGATGAATATTTTCTGATCAATGATACACAGAAAAATGCAGTGACAAAAATAATTTTTGCTATGGCAGGGTATCCTTTGAAATGTGTATTAGTGCCAATACAATTCCCCTAAATTTGGTAACAAGACCAAAACGATTTTTAATAACTTACTTGGTTTAATATAAATGTTGTTCTAGAAATCTTTTCTTGAATCTTAAATTATAAGAACAACCGTGCAAGAAATTTGCCCAAATACAGAAATCGTTATAATTTAAGAAGCTGTAGAGTATGAGCAACAATCTAGTGTCAGCTTTTGGTACTTGTTAGT
Organism: Remorina albescens; assembly: GCA_034769265.1. Classification (NCBI taxonomy): domain Eukaryota; kingdom Metazoa; phylum Chordata; class Actinopteri; order Carangiformes; family Echeneidae; genus Remorina; species Remorina albescens. The sequence goes on from CM068479.1 coordinate 5,078,669, forward strand.
TTTCTAATATTTAGCTTGATACCAAAAAAGCACTGACCTATAGTCCTGGTGTTTTCCTTTTCTGAGATAGTGCCGTACTAGAGAGCACAGATTCTGTGTGCAGGATGTGTCTGTAGTTTTCTATCTGAATGAAGGGACACGCAGGGATCAGCCACTGCTATTGCTCACCAGCCAGTTTGTTGTCAAAAGCACTTGGCTTGTTCATTATCACTTTCCCTAGCGAGGAAAAACACAAACAGGCTTTTGTTTCATTTTGATGCCCTTGTGAAGTGAATGGAAAGGTGGAGGGAAGGAGCAAGTCGGACAGAAAGAGAGAGGGTAGATTGCCAGTGAGTGGGAGGCAGCATAAACTGGGTTGAGAAAAATTTAACAACGGAGGACAAGAGGCTGAAGCTCTCTCTCCTCTGTGCTTATGTGACCTTTCATTAACCTGAGTACACATGAAGCCTGGAAAAGACAGCATCTCTCCTATTTGTTGTGTTGCTATGCAGATGCCCCCTGCTGTGCAGGTTGGCATAATTTATTTGAAAAGATTGAAATTTAATGTGACAAAAGCCTGACTCATTCAACAATATGGCCGATGCTTCCTCCAGATTAGGAGAGCAGTTGAATCGGTACAGAGAAGGTTGAAAGAAAGAGACGGATATATTTTTCATACAGCATTCACAGGACACCGTGGCAGAGTGCCTGCTGTTCTCCTTAGCTTTCTGTCGACTGCCATGGTGATTTTCCAAATCCCCCAAGTCTCATCTGTTAAGACCTGTGAGGCAGGGGGAATTTTTTTGTCCCTTAAGCACAAAGAAATCTTGCGTCTTTAATTGCAATAATCCTGTGAGATGTAATAGTTCAGACAACTGACACCTAAAAGTGGCCTAAAAGTTCATATGAAAAGTCTGACTGGACCTGATAGAGACTGCCAAATAAGACCTGAGCCCAGCGAGAAGCAGTAAGCCATAGTTATGGTTAATGACATTCATTACTAACCATTATCTTATTATCTTTAGCGCTTCAACTACAGTACCTGCTCGGCCCATGCATCATGACCTGTGTGTTCACTGCTTTGTTCTAGTGCTCAGGCTGCTCACTTATCACTGACAGGGTTGGTTGAGGATTGTTGATTGTGATTGTTTTGTCTTTGTGCTTTTATCTGACCGTCAGAATGGAAACCAAATTGCTCTACAGGGATAGATAAAGTCGTAGAATCAGAATCAGAATCAGAATTAGGTTGGGATGTTGAAGTAACACATTGACTACACTATTGGTGTTTTTCACTCTTTGTGAACCTTTTCCAACATATGACATGTTGGAGGCAGATCGTTGGAGCATTTTCTCATACAAAGCTAAAAAAAAGGAAAATGACTTAAACCTGAGCTTTACACAAAAATTACCCACGTGTTGGTCAGCAGCTATATATGCTGAGTGCTTTCCTTACTATAAGATCAAACTTATATGAACTTATGGACTAACTTATAAAACATATATTAGTGTGCAATGGGATCTATCAAGATGTACACCATATGCAATAGTAGGGCAGTGTCTGTCCTTAGGGCTGATGTAATACCATTTCCAGGAATTACCATGCTGTGGAGTTGACTGCTTCTTGGTTAATATCATGGTGACCTACGAGTATCTATATGACTTCATCTTCTGGAAATCTCCATCTTTAACTGCACAACATTTGTTGTTCATTAGCTGAATTTGTTCATGAAAGAAGGGGTGGATGTTCTCATGCATTAGACTGATGTCTGTTAATCCTCACTGACCTCTGTGTGTGGGATCTTTTTTTTTTTTTCTTTTCCCCCAGAGCATCCAGCGAATGCAGACCAGCGAGAGCGGACTTTGCTGAAAGGCATATTCAGTGTAAGGAAGGGAAAGACACAGCTGCACAAGTGGGCCGAGCGGCAGGTCATTCTCTGTGGCACCTGTCTAATTGTGGCCTCCGTGAAAGACAGCCTGACTGGGAAAATGCATATCTTACCCCTGGTGGGGGGAAAGGTGAGAGCTCAGCGTTTTGTGGTGAAACAAACTCAAACAATGTTTGCCTTTCACTTCTCCCTGAGCAGAGTCTGTTACAGACTTTGTATAGCTGCAACAACACAGCTGTGTTGAAGAGCTGGATAGAATGAAAAAGATGATGTAAAAATGCACATTCAGAATTGTGTCATCTAATACATCCCAGTCCTTTAGGCTGTTGGTCATTTCTGCTTCAGAAAATACAGAAGCTGATTTTATTGTTTTCACTCTTTGTGAACCTTTTCCAACGTATGACATGTTGGAACATTTTCTCATACAAAGCTAAAAAAAAATAAACTGACTTCAACCTGAGCTTTATAAAAAATGTATAACTATTTACGGTTGCTTTGTATTTATATTTTGTAAATTCAATGTACATCCAGCATGAATTGGGCAAAGGTATAATCGTATAGTTAAACAAAAAATATTATTGTTAATTATGCAACTTCTACTTCTGCACAATGGTTTTGTTTAGTTTTTTTACTTTTTCACTGATATCTCAGACACCAAACACAATGTTTTTGATGAAGGGGGAACTTTTTTTCCTGGAAACAAGATAAAAATGACAGCTGCTAGTTGTTTTCCTGTTGGCCTCATGCTCTCCAGCTGCTATTATATCATGCAGGTGAAGTGAACTGTGTGTTTCTTCTTTAAAGGATCTTTGAATTCAGCCATGTAGCTATCACCTCTAAGATGAGTTAGTATATCAACTTGGTAATAGTGAATAATGATACTCATCATTTTGCCTTTGTGTTGTCTATCCCAGTGCTCATTGTCAGCATTTGTGTATTGTCTTTTTTATTGAGGTGGAGGAGGTGAAGCGGAGGCAACACTGTCTGATGTTCAGCTCAGCCGGATCACAGGCCCAGACTTACTTCGTTAACTTTGACACACTTGCAGACTACCAGCGATGGCATCGCCAGGCATCAAAGGTAAGCGTGTGTTACTGTCTGTTCAATAGACAATATGTGCCTCCTGTGTTTTCTCTCAATGGTTGTTTGTTTCCAATTAGTCCCTCACAGCTTGCTCTCAAATCTGAGATTTGATGTTGCGATCACAGTTGCCTTTTGACTTTTGTGTTCTCCTTTCAGAAGCCACCTGTTTGAGTGCGTCTGATTGGCTCTGCAGGGGAAAACTCTGGCAGTGTGTTGTACTGATTGAATAGTGTCAATTCACGTAGTTGATCTTTTTTACTTCTGTTGAGTACACAACATACGTTTTTACAACGGCCCTAAGCAATAGAGATTTTATTGTTGTGTCACTGTATATTAGAACATGCTCAATGAGCCAAACACATTTTTTGCATTTGTGCTATATACTGTTTATCTGTCGAGTTATCGTGCCAGTTTTACACAGCTGCTCTTCAAAAAATTTATTGTTTCTGTTCTGCTCAGCCTGCTTTGCCTCGAATATCCTAATTAATGGTAATTGTGCTGCAGGTCCTTCTTGGAGCTGAACAGCCTCTATGAGAGCTTCTGCTGAGGTAGAGCCAGCATACAATTAGCCTTGGAAGGAGAAAGCCAACAGAAAACAAACGAAAATTGAAGTTGCAGATTCATGCGAAGTCCGGGATCTCTCTCTACCATGGTGGTATGGATTAGTGCCTGTTAGTGCACTGTGTTTAGGCTGAGACTCAGAGGATAGGTTTCTATTGAGACTGGGGATGATGACTGATGAGGGTGGATATAGTGGATTTTTTTTCTTTGGTGGATATGGGCCAATGTTTATGCTAGATTTCATAAATTGTAAGAGAGAAGGAGAGAGAGTATTTTTTGTATGAGAGCGCAAATCAGCATTGGTACATTGGTGTACATTGGTGCTTGCAAAATGAGCATGCAGGATAAGACTGAATACTGGAGCATAGACATTACAGAGCAGAATTTCAGAATTTGCATTCATAGGAGGTCTGAATATGTGAAAAATATCCCCACAGATTAGTTGCATTTTAAAACTTATTATGTCACGTTGGTCTTATGGATAATTAGCAATTGGTGCAGTTTATTAAAAATGAGAGGGAGAGGAAAAGTACATGTTGTGTTTCCCAAATGACAGTCACTGCATGGGAGAGATGTCTCTCAAAAATGTGGGGAAAGTGACCAGTTGCTCAATTTAAAAAGTCATTTATCTTCTCATGTAATTATCTCCCTTATTTGCTGTTCATGTACAAATGGGATTAAACAGCTAACTCAAAAATTCTACAGTGTTGACAGGATCTCAGAAAAAATCACACCTCACATGTTTTATCTTCTCTGCATTGAGTCTAAATAAAATCCAGAGAGAAATGGCGAATTCTCCTCTTCACATATGAAGCCATTAATGCTTTACAGAAGAGGATTAGGGCCACATGTGAAAATGTATTTGACTTCTGATTTTAATCTCCGATTTCTGACTTGAAACTCAGACGTGTATCTTAAGAAGCTCATAGCTCCCTATTACGCCAACAGCAGTCTGCTCCCTGAATGCAGGCTTTCGTATGTTAATTACTAACAGTAGAGAGGAGTTGCCTTTTTAAAGTGGCTGCTAGATGAGTTGTTTTGTGGGAGATGAACTATTTTGTCTTTGACATCTCTAAAAGCAGTAACATGATGTCACGCTCTGCTGAGCAGCCGTCCCATTTTCTGGTTTGCTGCACAGTCTGCAGCCCTGTATTTGCAGTCAGGGGTTACATTGGGCCGGGTCTATCCGGGGCTCAACCCCAGCCCATAACCATAAACCTGCTGTTCTTTTTCCCCAATCTCCTTAAAAGCAGCATGAGCAGATGAGTGCCATCGCTCCCAACACCTCTTGTGGTAGAAAATGTATTGGAAGTTGTGTCCTTCTGTTCTTATTGTTTTTCGGGTATTCATTTCTTTGGCATGTGCTTGTATGCATCTATAGGTGGTGTCTCAGACGGTCAGCATGGTGGATCTGTCCTGCTATAGTCTGGAAGCAGTGCCTGAATATCTGTTCTACAGCCAGGACATCACCCACCTTAACCTACGGCACAACTTTATGAGCCTGCAGGGCCCTGGAGGCCTGCTTCACCTGCCCAGGTAATCTGACACCCTGAGCCTGCAGAATTTACGCTTGGCAGTAAAGGGATGGAACAAAGGAGTTGATCATTCAGTTCAATACAGGATGGAGTTGTAGAAATTTTTTGGTCTTACTGAAAATTTTTCCACGCAAAAAAAAAGATTCTTAGTAAATTTTCAGTCAGATGCAGTTTGGTAGTGCTTCATCAATGAAACCAGTGAAAGTTTACCAGAAAAAAGCTCAGCGGTGTTTTTATTTATTTATTTAAGTTACTATTGTTGGAACAAAATAAAGCTTCAGATAATAAACAGTGAGTTAAAACTTGATGGTAATATTGGATTGCTTGCTACGACAGTGCTGTATTATCCTGTTTGTCATAGTCATATAATAATTTCTGATAAATGCTGCTGTCAAACTGCATTATGTTTCTCACGTATATTCTTCCATAATCACCGACCAATTTTCCAGCTCCTCAGCTGCTTCAGGGCTACACTGTGACATGATTTTTGTGATGGTCTTTATGTAACCCTCACATCTCTTGCCCATCACACAGCTTTTGATCCTCTGATTTATGCCAGATGCATTTATACAGATTTAAGCTTCATGTCCAGTCCTGCCCAGGAAACTTAAGCTAATTCAAACAAGCTGGATTTATCGGTAGATGCAGTGCTATTAAATATTAATCATCCCCAAGCCCTCAAGTTCAAGCATTAATGGTTGGCTAGGTGTGTGTGCTATGGTATTACTGAATATATTACTTTATCTAATAGCCTGTTGTACTACTTGCTAAGAAAAAAATTTCTATTTTTTTTTGTTGTGTTCCTTTGTCTTTGGTGCTTTTTCCTTTTTGCTTGTTTATTTAGTAAGAGGAAGCATAGATTAAAACAAATGGCCTGTAGTGTGATCAGTATTGTTTCATCATGGCCACATCCATCACTCACAGTATCTGGGGCAAGAGCAATGGTTGATATGGAGCCGCAGGACACCACCTTAAGCACCACAGCCCCACACCTTGAGGACAGTGTCGTACGTCGAGGACAGTGTAAGTTGATGACATTGTCATAGGTTGAGGAGGGTGTAAGTTGAGGACAGTGTCATAAGTCGAGCAGGGTGTAAGTTGAGGACGGTGTCATAGGTCGAGGACAGTGTCGTAGGTCGAGGAGGGTGTAAGTTGAGGACAGTGTCATAGGTTGAGGACGGTGTAAGTTGAGGACGGTGTCATAGGTCGAGGACAGTGTAAGTTGAGGACGGTGCTATAGGTCGAGGACGCTGTAAGTTGAGGACAGTGTCATAGGTCGAGGAGGGTGTAAGTTGAGGACAGTGTTGTAGGTCGAGGAGGGTGTAAGTTGAGGACGGTGTCATAGGTCGAGGACAGTGTCGTAGGTCGAGGACGGTGTAAGTTGAGGACAGTGTCGTAGGTCGAGGAGGGTGTAGGTTGAGGACAGTGTCATAGGTCGAGGACGGTGTAAATAGATGATGGTGTCATAGTTCGAGGACAGTGTAAGTTGCGGACAGTGTCATAGGTTGAGGATGGTGTAAATTGAGGACGGTGTCATAGGTCGAGGACAGTGTAAGTTGAGGACGGTGCCATAGGTCGAGGACGCTGTAAGTTGAGGACAGTGTCGTTGGCCGAAGACGGTGTAAGTTGAAGACAGTGTCATAGGTAGATGACGGAAACCATACAATCTTCATCACACATAGTGAAACAGTCCATGACTGACTGACGGGTGTCAATTGAATACATTTACAATGTGAGCACAGTCCTTTTCTTGCCTCTGTTTTTTTTTTTTTTTGGGTGCTTTTTAAAATGTCTGGTGTGACTTGTGTCAACACTGACAAGTCCAAATCCCAAATAAAAGCACATTTCCCGCTGTGCACCTGCAGGGAATGAATCTACAGTATCTGTTCACCTTCTGTTGTTTATGATTGCATCTTCTTTTTTGTTCTTAGTTTACTTTCATACATTATCCAGCTGTGTCTCCTGAGGCTTAAAAATTTCTCTGCAGATGAAAAAAGCTAAATTGCTGGTGCTCATCTGCCTTACTGAATATTCTACCGAGATATATAAAGAAACCTATTTACCTTTTCTTTGATACAGGCACAGTGCTACATCAACCAATTGTTGTCGGATATCAGAAGACTCATCCTATAACATCAGACTAAGTTATATCACAGATATCATACTGTCAGTTGTAGTAAATAAGATGGGTAAAAAAAACAACCTGTAAAATCATAGTAAACAAACCAAAAAACATTTTGCTATTTTTGGATTTTTCACACTATTTTAGGTGCTGCAAACCCATCAAGCTGTTCTCTCTTTGTTTAGGTTTTCCCAGTTGAGGAGCCTGAACCTATCTCACAACCGTCTGGGAGTCTTTCCTGAATGTGTGTGTGAGATTCTCACATTGACTGAGCTCAACCTCTCCTGTAATAATCTCCACACTGTCCCTATACAAATAGGCAACCTTCAAAGGTGTGACACAGTGACAGTATGCATCTACAGCATACACATGTTTAACACAGCGCTTGATTATAAGTTATAATAGTTAGAATCTTACTTGATGTTATGTCTGCACAAATTAGATAATTATAGCAGCACATGAAAAATAATGAATTATTGAAACAATCCAGACAACAATAATTTGAGTAGAGCGATATTCAAAGATATGTTCAATCAGAAATAATAAAATTTTATGTTTTGGAATGAGATTTATTCAGGAAGCTAAATAAACTGCAGGATGTTGCTCAGGAGAAAATGGCCATAACTGCAAATGGACACAAGCTCTTTGAAGTAAAGAAATCCAAACTTTCATCCTGCAGCTTGCAGACTCTGTCTTTAGATGGGAACCATCTCACCTCACTGCCTGAAGAGCTGGGTGGCCTGTCCCAGCTCAACAGCTTAGGCTTCTCCTTCAACAATTTCTCTCATGTCCCTGCTGTGCTGGAGAGGTTGAGTGCAGTGGAAAAACTGGCCATGGCTGGGAACAGACTGGAGAGTCTGGAGTTGTCCATTCTGGCCAGAATGAGTCACCTGAAAAACATTGACCTCCGGTAAGAAGCCAGTCAAACAACAGACAGCTTTCAGACCCTACATTCTTCTTCTTCTTTTCTATCTCTCCTCTTTCTCTTTGTCCTCTCTCTATATCAATATATTGGTCATTTTGTGGATAAGGCTGGTTTAATATTTGATCTGGAATCTGAAATGGGGTCCCTAACGTTGTCAGTTATTTAGTAAACAGAGGTCCAGGTGGGAAATATTCCTACACCTCCATCTTTCTGTATGTAGTTCGTTTTTGTTTCTTTTTCCATCAGTGACAGAAAAATAAATGTCCTAACTCAAAGACCAGTCTGAACTTCGTTCTACAGAGTCCTCTTGTCTTACTGTATCATTTGACATTTATTTATAGATGCCAGGTTTGCTAAGCACATTTTTTGGCTTGATTCATATGTACACTGCCCAGAAATACAGTTATACATAGATGTTGTTTTCTTAGTAGCTCCACGGGTACATCTGGGGGTTTAAGTGTCTTGCTAAAGGGGGCCTCTTTGTGATGTGGGAGGGAAAATATCTACTCATTGATTTTTCCAATCAGTCTGAGGGTCAAACCAGCAACCACTGCTCCACCCACAGCCAGCAAATAATTCAAGTTTGGGATTGAAGTTGTGGTTTGGCAGTGGCAAACTGTATTCATGAGGGCAAGGTGCATCTGTGGTGCATCAGTGGGATTTGCAGCTCTTGTAAAAGAAAAGTTGTTGTTTATTAACAGGATGGATGAGATCAGAGAGGGAGTCTGGGGTTCAGCACAGTGTCTTTTATGACAGTCACGAACCCTGAATCTCTTTAGTTTTTATTCATGAGAACTGTTTTATAAAACGAACACAAAAACTTAAACAGATGCTGCAACCAGGCTCTATTGTTTAACATATTAAATATGTTGGTTGCTGAGCAGTTGGTGTAATTTTTTTTGATGTTTGCATTTTCAGACACACATAGACTTCCATGTTGTTTTTTCCACATGGACCCCACAGTTGAATTGAATAGGAGAACAAGTTATTTCTTTTGGCTGCTTTTGTACTTCCAAGCTCCAAAATGACACACAAACACTAATTCAATTTTCATCCACCATCCATATTGCTTATCTGTCAGGATCCAAGCTGACATTGGGTGACGGTGGGTAAACCCTGCATATGTTGCCAGTCCATCGCAGGGTCACATACAGAGACAAACAACCGTCCACACTCACACCTCACCAAATCAACCAAATTTATTTGCATGCTGGGAGGAAACTAAAAGACCTGCAGAGAACCCAGGCTGGCACAGGGAGAACATGCAAACTCCATGCAGAAAGGGTTTGAACCCACAACCTTCCAGCTGAGACAACAGTACTAACCACTTTTATACATATATAATACATTATACTGTATTTAATAGCGTGCATTCTACATTAACATGGTTATTTCTAATCTGCTCATACTCAAAGTCTGTCATTGTGATTTGTCTCAAAGTGGATGGAATATTTAACCAGCTCATATAATGAAATTACAAAAACCACAATACTATTTTGTCTGATTTTAACAAATGTGACACACAACATTTGCTCATTATACTGACTGTGACCATAACTTTCAACTTAAAGGCTTGTTCATCATACATTATACAACCAGTAATATTTACTTGTACTGTTTGATCAATGTAGGCTGAATGGGCTGCGATGGGTGAAAAGTGAGAATCTAGAGGCAGTGAGCCAAGTGACCCACCTAGACTTACGGGACAACTGCTTGGACTCACTGGACCTGAGCTCCATCTGCAACCTGGAAACTCTGCACTGCCAGCGCAACCAGCTGGGGACACTCACGCTCAGCGGTTTCACACTGCGCATGCTTCATGCCAGCAACAACCGTGAGTCTAACAGAGTATCTAGCTTAACCAGCAGCTATTAGTCCCCGGTGACATATTCAACTTATAAACACACAGGTAAGTGGACCAGATGTTTAGCTGCTTATTTCTGCTTTTATCTGCCCACAGGCCTTACGACAGTCAACATCTATCCTGTTCCCAACCAACTGACACACATGGATATCTCACAGTGAGTTATGGTTTGGAATAAGAAGGAGTTGTTGTTTCTCATTTTTGAGTTGCAATGTCTAAAAAAAAAATGGTTTCACATTATTTCCAGAAATTTGATCTTTTCCTTATTTTTGTCTCACAACTCAAAATCCCAAAATAAGTGTTATTATCTTAAAGGGAGTAAAAGATGAAACCCTCATCCCTTGTCTCTAACAATAACTAGATGGACTTTGTATCAACTTTTGACCCATACAAAGCATTTAATGCTAATGCTTTATTTTTGTGTTTATAACTGGGTGGCTATAGGCCTTTTTATATGCTTAGAGTGAAATCCTAAGTATGCCTGGATTATTTATATTTTTGCCTTAAGCAATTTTTCCTCTCCTGAACAAAATGTCAAGAGTTGGAAAGATCTGAAAAATGTCCCTCTTCTGACTATCATGCAGCTAAAAGCTAAAATGCATGAAATTAGCTTTCCTTCCAATTCATTCATTCGTGTTCTACTGCTTATCTGTTTCTGGGTCGTGGGGGGTGCTGGAGCCAATCCCAGCTCACGCTGGGTGAGGGCGGGGTATACCCTGCACAGGTCGCCAGTCCATCACAGGGCCAACACACAGAGACAGACAAAGATGAACAACCACTCACACTCACACCCAATCCAAACAGGCATGTCTTTGGACAGTGGGAAGAAACCCACCCAGGCACGGAGAGAACATGCAAACTCCACACAGAAAGGCCCCAGGCCGGGAACTGAACCCACGACTTTCTTATTGTGGGGCCACAGCGCTAACCACTACGTGCTGCCCACCTTCCAGTTCACAATAGTTTTCTCATCTGAACAGTTAAAAGCAAAAGTTACAATTCTGCTCATCTTGAGTGTTTGTGTATGTCTCTCCATGTGCGTGACTGTGTGTGTGTTGAGACAGGAACCTTTTGGAGTACCTTCCAGACTGGGTGTGTGACTGCAGAAAAATTGACATGCTGGACGTCACGCATAACCTCCTGTCTGAGCTTCCTTCCAGGTTATTGGCCTTTTCTGTCACTAATCCTGATACTTTCCTGCTGAGACTTTATTTTTTCATGCTGCATAATAGGAAATTATTCACCCCGGTGTAATAAACAGTTGGCTGTTCCTATGCAGATTTAGAAAATATCAATTTACACATGGTTGGGCTTTTTAACTGCTTACTCTCATGCCAAATTGCTTTTCAAAATGCCCATTTAAATATGTTGTTTTGGTTGTGGAACAATGAAAATAACAGTTGGTATCAGGCTTTTTTTAGAAGCAATATCTATGTCTCGTGGTTCGCACAGTAAAACATTGCATCCCATATGACAACGTTGAAGATATCACAAAAGCTTTTTGCAAATGAGATAATATTCCTCTATCCCATGTACCCCCTCATAACTTCTTTCAGGGGAGAATAAAAATCTGCTCTTCTGATCTGTTTGGGCAGCCAAGCTATAAATGTCATCAATAGATTAGTTAGCATAGTTTGCCACACCTAACAACTCACCCTCCAGACCCCCAGTGGTCAGGTCTGCTCAGGGAGAAGATGGTCTGAGATTCCTTGGCTTTTTGGTCAATTGTATGTGTGTGTGTGTTGTTGTTGGTCTTTTTTTCAAATCTTGTTCTCTCTTGTCTCTTATGGCCTCTGACAGACTGCTCAACAGCTTGAGTTTGCGAAAGCTGCTGGCGGGGAACAATCATTTGCAGAGAGTGCCAGACCTACTTGACCATGTCCCTCTGGAAGCCCTGGACCTCCAGCACAACAACCTTGCTGAGCTCCCTGAGGGCCTCTTTTACAAAGCCTTAAAGTGAGTCACTCAACCCTTTTTGTGTCTGTGTTTCCTTAGCTGTTCTGTCCTCAAAAATATTTATACTCTTTATTGAGACTATAATTACTCTTTTATCAGCTCTTCCCTGCTTAGAAACTTTTACTTGTCTTGTTTTCATTATTATGCTTCAGTAGATAGTGACTAAATTGCAGCTTATTGTTTTGGGAATGAAGTATAGATGGTATGAAGGGACTGTGGTCAAGATCATTGGAGCATTGTAGATCGTAATTGGAGCTTCATTTGCCCTCCTGTTTCCTGTGTGGTAAATCACTTAACACCCATTAGCAGTTCAAAAGCCCTAATGCACTTTACTGTCTCTAATGCTGCATAATGGCAGTAACTACTTTGTGTCTGATGGTTTTCTGGATGTTTCTCAGAGCTGTAAGGGAAAGCAGCCATACTCCAGACCAGTGCAAACTGTATGTCTGATAATAAGTCAATAACTCATATTTGTATGGACACAATGTCAGCAGTCAGAGATATCCTTGACTGACTCTGCTGCAAAAGTAAAATTACTGCCTGGTCATTGTAGGCGTCCCCCAACCAGCCAAGTCACAGGAAATATGGTCACAGCTTCTCCCTCTAAAGTTACAGCATCCAGATCTGATATCGAACGCTTCAACCATATATATTTATTATTGCATTTACATTTTTTATGTTACTTGAGGAACTGGGGCCAAGTTCACTAATATTAAATGTCTAATCGACACATTTGCTGCTTGTACCTACTGTTTGTCACTCAATCTCAGTGACTAAATACACAGTTTTAAATAACTTTTTACTCTGGTCTTTTCTAAACACCAGTAGTCTGAGCCCTCTTTAGTTTTACATTGTGAAAACTACAACGTATCTAATACTTCCTGTCCAATATTTTGGAGGTGAAAATCACTGTTCATGTGATCATATGTACATAAGCATGGGGACCTCAGAGTTTTAACTTTAACTCATACTGATGTATCTCTTGTTATTATATGTCTTTTCCTACAGCCTAAAATACTTAAATGTGTCGGCCAATGCACTGGAAAGTATTCCTCCCAGCAGCCAATCAGACGAGAGTCTCAGCACACTCCAGGAGCTCTACTTGACAGGGAACAACTTAAATGAGAACTGTGGTGCCCTGCTGGTTGGACACCAGAACCTGCGAGTGCTTCATATCGCTTACAACCAATTACTTTCTTTCCCTGCCAGGTGTGTTGTATTGGCATTATTTATTAACACTAAACTAACTTAAATACCACCTGCCAAACATTTTCTATCATGGATTATGGAAACCGGTGATGATACTCTGATTATTTCAGGCCAGTTCCCCACTTACCTGGAGGTTTATTGGTCTATAACAATTTATGAGGGAAAGTGTTTTTTTGTTTTTTGTTTTTTGCTGCTATAGTCAATATTTTCTGGAGGTATTGGTAATTTCTTCTAGCGGATTGCCCAAATTAAGGGTGTAACTTTTGATTTGCATTGGTGCATTTACTTTCTGTTCTGTGCTTCTGCCCACCACAAAGCCCTTCTTTGTTATTGTTAAGAACCACTGTTTAAAAGGCAACTTCCATATGCTTATATTCTGCAGGGAAATAATGTAATGATAATGTTAATATTCTACTTGTTCTGCCAGCTGGAGTTTTCACTGACATTTTTGTGTCTCTTTAGTAAACTGAGTAGGCTGGAGCTGTTGGAAGAGTTAAATCTTAGTGGCAACAAGTTGAAGACTATCCCCTCCACTGTGTCCAGCTGTAAGAGACTGCACACTCTCATAGCACACTCCAACCACATTACTGTCTTCCCAGAGATCCTAAACCTGCCTGAGATCAAGGTCAGACTTGCTTTGATTTTATTCTCCTCACTCTTGTATGTATGTATGTGTACATTCTGGCTGTTTTAGCTCATATGTGTTTTGCACATTTCTAGCTTGTTGATCTAAGCTGTAATGAGCTAACTGAGATCCAGCTGCCTGACTCATTGCCTGCTACGCTGCAAGAGCTGGACCTGACTGGCAATAGCGGCTTGATACTAGAACACAAAACCCTCAACCTTTTCAGGTGATTCACAAAAGCCAGACACATTCAGGAAGGTTGCTGGTAAAACACTGAAATTGAATGTGAAGTGAATTAACAAGCAACCAACATCTTAGATTTAAGTCTATGCTTGTCTGGACACATACTGGAGGGATATGGCACCACTCTTATTTGTGAAACATGTATTGTGCATTGGTCATGCATGTTATACATATACCTGTTTCTACAATGTCCTCTACTATATTTCTCTCCTTTTTAGTCACATCCCCACCCTAAAATTAGACCAGAAATCCATCATGACATCAGGGGACTCACAGAGTGCCTCCACTCCATGGAACCATGCTTACTCTGAAATGAGTGGCCAGAGGAACAAGTGAGCACTGCTTTTTCTGCTTTTCCTTGTCTGATATTAGTATCTACCTAAACTGGTGTATAGAAGCAAATGAAATGACTTCATGTCTGCAGCGTGTACACAAATATATTTCACCCAAGTAAAACACACAAATATTTATTAAGTATCTTTCCAAGCCACTCTTCTTAGTCTATATACAGTATGTAAGTTTGCCATTCTCACTTCTGTCATTGTTGATTAGTATATTGGATATATTGTAAATCCAAATAGGATGTTGTTGTACAGACACAAAGTAAGTGTCTACTGCTAGGTCAATATATGAATCTTTTTTAAGAGTAGCTTTGCTGTAGGGCCTAATAATTCTATTGGATTTGATGCTTGTAAGAGCAGTGCTGTTGAAAGCCAGGTAAGCCTGGCTGCTCCTTCAGGGGCCCAGACAGCAGTGTCTTTTATTACTCCCTGGCATGGAGCTGCAATGTTGCATGTTGAAGTATGTATGAGGTATACTTCTGTATGTGTGTCACTGGGTCATCATATTTTTAATGTGGGTCTCTTCTTGGGGACAGGTTGTGTGTGTCTGTGCTGACTGTAGACCAGTTCGGAGACAGTGGTGAAGCATGTTATGGAATCTTTGATGGAGACCGTAATGAGGAAGTGCCTCGGCTGCTGCAGTGCACAATGGGAGACGTGTTGTGTGAGGAACTGCAGCACTCCAGTAATGATAATGTTTATATGTGCAACACATTCCTCACCTCACACAGGTAAGAAAGAGTTTTTAAATTTTAATCCTTATCGGAACCTGTTTTCTGGCAAATGTAATGGAGTTATTTCTGTTTTCAAGCTGCAACCTGTTTGTCAGCAGCTTTACTTGTTTTTTAATTTTACAGGAAACTAGGTATGGCTGGACAGAAACTGGGTGCATCTGCTTTATTGTGTTATATCCATCATGAGACTTCGGATGGTGGAGGGTACCTCAGCCTCACTGTGGCCAATGTGGGCACCTGCCAGGCAGTGCTGTGCCGGGATGGCAGACCTGTACCCATCTCTAAGGTTTACAGTTTGGAGAGCTGCACTGAGGAGATGGAGAGAGTTAAACTCAGTAAAGCCATTATCACTGAGGTAAAACACAGCTTCCATGTATGTTGGATTTATTTAGTCTCAATGTGCAGCTTCATATTCAGAGGTGGAAATATTATTAGGCCATAATCTCATCTGCAATTCTAAAGGCTCTTCTTTTTTATAGGATAATAAAGTGAGTGGAGTGACTTGCTGCTCTCGCCTGCTGGGATGCTCTTACCTGTCTCCTTGGGTGCTTCCAAAGCCCTGGGTCCACACTATGCCTCTCTGTTCCCAGGATGAGTTCTTGATTCTGGGGAACCTAGCACTGTTTAAACGCATCTCTTACCAGGAGGCTATTTGTACTGTGCAGGCTGTGCGAGACCCACGCGCTGCTGCCAAGAAGTTATGTTCTCTCGCTCAGAGTTACGGTTGCAAAGACAACATTGGGGCTGTGGTGGTGTCCCTGCATATCGGTGTGGACAACTGTACCTGTGAGCCACCAATCTCCACCACTGAACCCCGAAGTCTCCCTCCTGTCCCTATGCCTATTTCTCTGACACCAGGGCCAACTGACTCAGCCACCCTTTCATCAAGCAGTGGTATTGTCTCCGAATTCAACAGTGAGACATCGGCCTCTGAGGTGGGCAGCGAGGCAGGGTCCACCGCTTCAGATGAGCACCATTCCTCTGGCCTTGCATTGCGCCCAGAGAGACGTTGTAGCCTACACCCCGCTACTACACTTTGTGGCATCATGGTGCCTGGCTCAGCTGGTCCAGGAACACACCCAGGCCTATTCCAGCGTCAACCCTCCTGTGCTACTTTCTCAAGTAACCAGTCTGACAACGGCTTGGACAGTGATGATGAAGCTCCACTTGAGGGTGTTATCTCCAACGGCAGCAAGTTAGAAGTGGAGGTTGACATTCACTGCTGTGCTTTTCAGATACGGTCAGGGGCCCCTGAGAGCCACAAAGACTCGAATCTTGAAAAGCGAGGCTCTGATTATACAAATGGCAAAATGCGCAGGCAGAACAGCGTGGTTGTTTCAGCTACAAACGGCTGCCTGCTGGCTGTATGTGGGAGAGAGATTGCAGACCTTAAGAAGTCTCCTTCCACATCCAGCCTGTTTGGGAAGAAGCTGTCCAATGGCTCTGTGGTAGCCCCAGAGGACAGCCATAATCTTATTGAGGTGGCCCTTGAGGCTCCTAAGAAGAAATCTGGATACTTTACTGCCCCAGCACAGCCAGACCCTGAGGATCAGCTGATTGTGCCTCCAAGTCTGGAGCAGGAAGTCAGGGAGCAGCTAAGAGGCCAGAGCCCTCTAATGTCTGGCTCCTCTGCACTATCCACCATCCCCTCTTTAAAAGACCCTGTGTGGAATCATCCACACGCTCCTTCATTTACCTCTAACCATTGCCCAGGTCCAGGCTCAGCCCCCATCCTACAGCAGGAAGTCTACGATACTGCCCTCTAGTCAGGGGACACAGCAGAGCGGCAAGTGGCTGCAATTACGTGCCAGTCCAGAGTAGTAGAAGAGATTTTTCTCGTCCATGAGCAATTTTCTAATTCAAGTTGCCATAAAGACCCTTTGTGAGGACAAGACAAACCTGTTTGACCTTGATAGTTGTCATCAGTGATGCTAAACCATTAATTCAAGGTAAAAAGGGGTTTCCGTGCATGGTCTGAGAGTCCAAAAAAAAAAATTGTGCTGACCAAGGTCTAAGTTCATAATGTGATGTTGTGAAAAGGATGGCTTGCTATCATGGAGCAAAAAAATCCTGACTTGAAATGGGTTACCTCATGTGTTTAAACATGTCAGCAACTTTTCCCTTTACTTGGAAGTGAAGCTGTCTGGCGGTTCTATATAGGATGATGTTCAGTGAGGTTGGATCTCCTCTGTGGGGGCCTTGTGGTCTCTCAGGTCTTGAGGAGAAACCCTCTAACTGCAACTTTAAAAAGTGCCTACTGTGGAAGATTCCGCCTAAAGCTCCTTAACATCCAGGCTGCGTTTGGGGATGTGAGCTTGTTAGTTAAATTTATAGGAGGGGCTGTACACCCACGAGACCAGCACTGGCACAGCTTTTGCTCTCCTCCTCCTCCTCCTGTGGCTTACAAAGGAAATCAGACAAAATAAAGGAGCATATAATATATTAGACTAGGTGTGAAGACCAAATGCATTATGGTTATGTTTATGTGTGCCATTCCCCCACGGTATGTATTAATCTTCTTTATAGGGTAAATTACACTGATCAGCCATGAGACTATGACCATCGACAGGGGAAGTTAATAACAACGATCATCTCTTCATCATGACACCTGTCATTGGGTTGGATATATTAGGCACCAAGTGAACATTTTATCCTCAAAGTTGATGTGTTAGAAGCAGAATAAATGGGCAAGCATGAGGATTTGTGCAGGTTAGACAAGGGCCAAATTGTGATGGCTAGACAACTGGGTCAAAGCATCACTGAAACTGCAGCTCTTGTGGGGTATTCCCGGTTGCGATGGTCAGTATCTATCAAAGTGGTCAAAGGAAAGAAAAGAGGTGAACCAACGACAAGGCCATGAGCAACCAAGGCTTATTGATGAACATGGGGAGCTAAGGCTGGGCAGTTTGGTCTGATCCAACAGATGAGCTACTGTAACCCATATTGCTGGCTGTGGCCTCTATCAGCAGGATAATGTGCCTTGCCACAAACCAAAAATGCTTCAGGAATGGTTTTAGGAGCACAAAAAGAAGTTTGAGGTGTTGAGTTGGCCTCTAAATTCCCCCGATCTCAATTCAATCGAGCATCTGTGGGATGTGCTGGACAAACATGCTGAAGTTATGAGGTGGGGCCTCCATGGATTGGAGGCCCCACCTCATAACTTAGAGGACTTAAAGGGTTGTCTAACATTTTGGCACCATATACCACAGCAGACCTTCAGGGGTTTTCATGGAGTCCAGGCCTCAATGGGTCAGGGCTGTTTCGCCAGCAAAAGGGCAACCAAAACAATATTAGGTAGGTGGTCATAATGTTGTGCCTGATCGGTGTATTTTATATCGCGTAGAACAGACTCACAACTAGCAACCAAATGATGCAGTGTATTTGATCTGCTAACATCAAACTGTTACTGTTTAAAACAATTTCTTTCTAATAGCTGCCAAAAATTATGACGTTGAAGTCATTCAACTCTATAGAGCTGATGTGTATCAGAAATTCAGAAATCCTTACAAAAGTATAATCTGTGACAGTGCATGATCAAACAATACTACAAAACTAAATAAAACTACATAGGAAAATAAAATATTAATCTAAATGTAGTCAGTTTTATTGTCACTGGATAGTGGAGTGGAGACCCTGGACATAATTTAATTCAAGTGTTTAGAAATGAGCGCACAAAGTTGAGGTGTAGGAGCAAAGTATGCCTTGCTAAAGATTCATATAGCTTTCCTTCTCACTCACACATATTGCATTTGTGCTTATTCCAAATTGGGGCAGTAGTTCTGGAGGACTCAACTCAGAGTGGGCAGCACTGTGAATTTGGCTAATGATAAGCCGATTCAGAGGATGTAATCTTTTTCTCAATCTAATTACATAGTGTGTTCCCAAGTGTTTTTAATGTCTCTAAATGTAAGCTGTCAAAAATGAACATTATTTTAATGGTGTGTTAAATGGAAAATGTCACATTGGCCACTTTTGAACCTCCCCACGTTGTGCCAAAAGAGCAGGCAGCTTTGCTGGAGCTCCTGCAGTGATAAGAAGACCAAAGTTGGGTATTTGCTTATTTCAGTGTTTACTACATTAGATGTATATTTTTTGTTCACATTCCAAGTTAGCATTGGTACAGTGCTGGTATTACATAGCATTTGCATAGCTGGACTTTTAAGTGTACCCTTTTAGCCTTAAAGTAACACTACTCATTATTTTTGACAGCAGGAGCCCTTTGTTTCATTCCACTTGTGTTCTGTTTGTGACCAAGGACTTTAACTCTTGGGGTGTTTTTTATGAAAACAACCCCTGCATCCTTGCATCACAGGAATGAGTGACAAGTTGCTGACTAAGCCTTAAGTGATACGTGAGTCTGAATATTATGTTGTGATTTGGAAGTTCCCTAAGTCCAATAAACACTGTTAAAAGCACTTTGTATATAGAAAATAAAAATTTTCAGAGTAATGTATATTTGAGTTTAATATATGATCAATCAACAGTGTGCAGCCCAACATATCACCTCTTGTCTAAGAATACATAGCCATTAGAAATGATGATGTGGTAAAGTCCCATAGTATGAATTAATTCACATTTACTTTTTGGTATATTTTAATATGATGAACAATTTTTATTTTAATTAATATGTGTTTGGTTTTTGATTTTTTTTTTTTTTTCATATGAAGCTTACCGGGGTTACCAATATCAGCACCACAAACAAAGTAATGTGTATGTAGAACAACTCTATAACACTATTTGCCAACAGTACCACTACACTATAATGTTAATTATTGTCCCAGGCTGGCTGAAAATCAAGACATACAGTTATGTTTTTCTGTTATTAAATATATTGTGGTTATTTGGTTAACATTGCACTAATTGCTACCTAACCATCTGGCAAAGTAGATTTTTTATTTATTTATTTATTTTTTAAATAATGATATATTGGGAAGTTTGGGATGTTTTACATACCTACCAATGAGAAACTATATTTCGTGATAAGGCTAATAATTTATTCTATTCACTTTATTGATGAGACATCTGAGATGCCAAACCCAGGGACACTGCGGCTCTGACTGTAGCCTGTAATCCACACGTGGCATCTGTGATCTGGACTGATGAGTGTGAAACACTGATTGCCACTGCAGATGTACCTGCCACAGTAGGAGCTACAAAAAGCTGTAAGACAAATGATTGTGAATAATATTAGTACACATCTGAAACAAGCAAGGAGACTGAGATCTTTAGCAAGTACAGAGGGTAACTGGAACTTCCCTTAAGGTTTCCTACAATATAGTGTTTTGTTTGCAACAGATATTGGGAATTCCCTCATACAAATATGCAACATGCTAAATGTATTCAACTTTATATATATGTGTGTGTGTGTGTATGTATATATATATATGTTTACATATACACACACAATATATACATATATTTGTGTGTGTGTGTGCGTGTGTATATGTATATATGTATGTATACATGTGCTTCTTTTTTAATCATGTAAGACTACAACAATCTTTTTTCTCAATCTCTTAAAACAAAAATTAACTGATGTGTGTGTGTTGTATTCTCTTGGAATTGCGTCTCCAAGGTTCATTGCTCTTTTATTGTGTATGTCTTTTACTTGTGCTCATTTGCAGTGTAATTCTATTATTCTGGTCCCGGAATTGCCAAGTCAGGCTCAGACTGTATTGTAGTGCCACATTTAAAGCTCTGCACCTTGGTGAATTTTTCCACAGTTTTAAACTTGTTCATTGTGTCTCTCTTGGTTTTTCCATATATTGATCTACTGCCCTGTCCTTCCAGTATGAAGTGTATCATACTCCACTACCAGACTAATCACTGCGCATGTATATATGCCAACTGTGTGGGTAGCAACAGGGGGAGGGGGACCGGGTACAGTGCAATGTATTAAAATATTCCCTTTAATTCTTCAGTGTGGGGGACCAGTAGTATAATGCTCATAACGCCTCTCTACACCAAAAGATGGGATATGTGCATTTGAGTAAAGTGTCAGTGTTTTGTTTTGGTTTTTTTTTCTACTGCTGATCATTTACTAACCGTAAAATATAATTTTCTCTGCGCAATTTCTCAAGCTCCCTGCACAACAGGTATGTTGCAAATGTCTGTATGTGTAAAATGGAGCTGGAGTGCACACGTCCAGTAAGTGCATGCATGTTAGTGTGAATAATGGATTGACTGTAATTCTGTGTGAATATGGTGAATGAAACTGACTGAAGATGCTCCAGTTGTTTAACATGTGACCAAAGTAGCTATTGTTTAATCTCCCATTTTCCTTTCTGTACATTATTTTCTAGAAATGCTTTGAATATTTTTTTCTCAATGCCAAGATGCTGATGTTTATTTTTGTACTTCATCGTTTCATGCAAATCTATATTTCCTTCTCCACTACAGAATTTAAGTGGGATTCTACAGAATACTATCTCTAATTACGGTACTCTATTTGAAGGTACTAATTATATCTGTCATCATTGTCGAAAGCATGTCCTAAATATTAGCCAACTTAAAAACATAAGAGTGCATACAAAATGTGATTTATTTGTACAAACTGGAGCATATCCAATTTTTGAGGTTTGTATTCAAGCATGCAGGTTGCTGCTAAAATGTAGTTTTATGTTTAATAAATTTCAAGATTTATGTTTAGGAAGAGGACTAACAATGAGCACTTTTTCCATTTATCTGACAGAACTGTACTCCCCTGAACGTTGAGAGTGAAGGCTAGCTGTTATTTTATTTGAAATGCTGCTATCATTACTTTTGAGCAGACACGCTGTTTTTAAATTAACTTTAAGCCAAGTAGCAATAAAACTTTTTACTGTGATAATTTTTTTGTCCATTGTCCATTTTGCCCACCATTTTTATTCTGATATCTTGCCAATGAAGATATTAAAAACAAAGCTTTTTGGTCAGTATAAGGTAAGTGTAAGATGCTGACAGTTTATTCTGTCATTAATTTTAAAATCCCCAAATATGATGTTAAAGGTATTTGCCCTGGTCTCTATTTATGATTTCACAACTGCTTCTTAACCTAAATCCACAGAAAAAAAGTTATGAGGTAAAGAACTAATTTGGAGTGAGAAAATTAATAAGAAAAAACAAGGTGCTGTGAATATATGTATATTCACAATTCATGTTGAAGTTGAAAGGAAACAGTAAATCTGCCATCTGTTGGTAACATTAAGAATGGCATCTCTATTATAATAGATCCATAACAAAAAAATATGGTAAAATGTTACAAGATTCCTGGTATCCATGTTTTTGTGTGTGATGGGAAATCTTTAGACAAGACAAAATAGGAACTTCCAAATCACAAGACAAAATTCAAATCGGAGGACGCTTTACTGTTGTGCCCAGAATAGACATTTGACTCAGGCTATAATATGAACAGTTTGAATTAAGATTTTACTGCTATTTTAATGATCAACAGACAGAGCTAGGGGATTTTTGTAATGCGCAATGATTTAGCGCTAGGAAATAAATAATTTTAGCTGTACCAGATTTAACATCCAGCAAAGGAAAAAAATTACTAAACAATGATACAACCAGCTCTTTGTTTTGCTGTTTTTGTCATCACAATGTTTCCGAAGTATTTTCACAAATATCATGCAGTAAAAAAAGCAGTTTATTTCGAATAGATTATTAAAGCTACATGTTTCTACAAAATGTAACACGCAGCGTATCTAGGTATATAAACTAGAAAATACCAAATGATAAAAAATATTTACCAACATCAAATGCAAAAACTCCATCAAAAAAATAAGTGTACTACAAAAAATGTAATAAAAACAATCATTCTACAGTTACACATGTGATTTAAAAAAAAAAACCAAAAAAAACTTTCCACATTTTTTTCACAGAGATTTCAAATCTATCTCACTTTTACTGTATGATGAGGAAAAGGCAGTTTAAAGATTATTGTCCTCATTTGTCCTTTCCTTCTTTAGCACCTGCACTGACCTGAAAGCTTTGACAGCTAAGACTGCACCAAGGATAAAAACAATCACCCCGAAGACTCCAAAGATACCCCCTGCAATATCAGCACCATGGAACTGGCAGTCAAAGCCTTTGTGCCCTTTGCTCTTATACATCTGCTCTCTCTCTATACAGATAGGATTATTGTAGGTTTCCTGCAGCTTAATGAAATAGAAGGCCAGGGCAGGGATATAACCCAGGCCAATCAGGAAGTTCAACAGAGCCTCCCCAAGCAGCACAGGGGGCCAGTGGTAAGGGACTCTGAAAATCCCCAGGGTGAACATGGTACCAGCGTATATCATTAAAACCCCACCGCAGGCCATAGTGTAGATATATGGCGGCTGCTTGAGCTGATGGAACAGCTGGTCCAGCTCCTTCACCTTGTCAGCATCAGCTCCAGTGAAAGCAGTGGCTCCACCATAGTAATAATAGTAGAGACTGCCAAGGCTGGCCAGGTCACGGTAACCACCCTTGTTGCTGAATGGCACCCCAGCACAAATGATGATAAGCAGATTCACAAAAAGCTCCATAAGCTGGCACAGACCTAAGAGATAAAGCATTAAAATATATCAACATGAAGCAATTAGACAAGAGTTGAAACAGTGAGTGATAAATGATAATGAACTGAATCTCTGGATTTTGGCCCCTCACAAAACAAGACATTTGATGTAATCAAGAACCTGTACATTTTATGACATGATTCATTTTCCTCTACAGATTTTAAGTGTGTGCTTTGTGAAGCTAAGAGCTGAAGGAAAAAGCTGTTCTTCCTGCAGATTGAAAATGTGCTGACTGACTGACTGTGCACCATCCTGGCCTGCCCATGAATGTCCAGTAATAATCTGAACTTTTAAAGCACTTCTAGAGGGGGTCAAAAGTGGAAAAAAAAGTAAACCAAACTTTATGTTGTTAAATATATTTGGAGATCATTTCATTGAATTGTTCATATTTCCTGACAAGGATGTGCTTTGGTTGTAACTAATATTTCCCAGAAGGACCCTAAAATAATTATGCTTACCTCTGGTCGTTAAAATGTATCTGAGATTGTAAAGAGCTTGTCTTTTTTGCGGCTCATAATACTCAGAGTGATACAGTGATGTCCCTCTGGACCTACAAAGACAATATATTATGTTTTAGTTGAAAAGAATTCTTCTTTCTCAAAAAACAAACAAAACATAATGTTACATAAACACAAAACTGTGGTGCATAATTCTGAGAGCGATGGTCTTGAATTTGTGTGGAAATGGATAACAGTGGGTTGCAGGGCTTTGTTGATAGAGAATGCTGCCTTACAGTCTCGAGGGTCCTTCATGGTCATGGTCCCTGTAGGCAGGTGGCTCCTTGTGAGAGGCACTTGTCACCTCCCTCTGTCTGTATTGTTTGGCTCTCCTGTCACCAGCAGAACCTCTCTTGTCCTCATCTCTTGATTTTGGCTTTTGGTTCCGACCTCTGCCCTCTCTGCTCTCGTAGTCATCATACTCATCGCTTCTCTGATGGTGTCTTCCCTCCTTGGGCATATTCTGCCTACAAATGGACATGAATCCTATTATAGAGTAATGAACTAAGTGGAGGGTTGGCTTGTGTATCTGCTATCTTTACTGCAGACAGTAAAGCAGTGTTAACAATTTAAGACTGATGGGTTTTCAATCTTTAATGGACTTGATGTGGAAAAATCTGTAATGATTTGAGGGCCCAAATACTGATGAGGGAGATAGCATTTACTACTTTAGTCGTATTTTTTTTATATCTATATAAAAAAAAGAAGAGAAACAAACAAACAAAAAAACGAACTAGAAGCATTTGGCTAGTGAAATCTGACTTTTCACATTACAGCTTTTTTTTCCAACACGGAAGTCTAAAGGAAATTCTTTAAAAAGGCTCATTAGTCAAAGCAGCGCCCTCGTCTTCTGCCTTCATGTTATTCTGTGTTTCGATGGCTTTTCATTAAGGATGTCAGGAAATAAAACATAGACAAAACATGTAAATGTCCTACTTTCTGACTCTGTCCGCAGTTTGGTCCCTGTTCAGATCATACCGAGAACATAACAATCAACCATTTCCACTTCCTGGTTCTGAGATCTCTCACCTGTGCCACGCCCACTCTTTTGCAGGCAATTTCAGGAAAAATACAACGAAATATAAACCGCTAATTTGGTTTTAGAGCTGAAAATTATAGCAGCACCGTTCGTGTGTATACTGCAATATTGCATCATTAGAAGCACTTTATTTTGTGTTGTTCAGCATAGAATTAAAATGAAAAAGATCGAAGTAATCGGTCCGTTTTTATTTTGATTTCGCAACACTCAAGCTTCTTTGCTGAACTCGATTAAAACCTTAAAGTGTAAAATAATAAAAACAGAAGTGATTTCAGTTGGTCTGAACTTCCAAAAGCAAAAATGTGCGACTCATGCCTCAACCCGGACGTGATCGCACACAGCTCACGCGGTCACGTTTGAATCATGAAGCTCGTGACAAAAATCCTGTTTCACTTTCCGAACACGTGCGGCGACATTTCAAACTAAAGGTCAGCTCAAAAAAAAAACGTGACAATTCAATATCAGTGATTTCATGCTCTTTTCCAACCTTACAGAGGTCAGCATATGTGTGTCGAAATTAATCTCGTTCTCTGAGGAAAATTATGGATTTTCCATTTCAAGCAAGCGAAATCTTAATAACTAGGTGTTGCAATCTATTAAAAGAAATAAGTGAATGGAAGTGGACAAATTATCTGTGAATGTGGCAGTGGCATTTAAATCATATGCATTCTGTTCTTCTCCCATTAGTAAGTTCACTGCAAAATCAGATTTACAGCCATTGGAGGCAATTGACCATTGGCCTCCAGACTTCCAAACAGTGTCCAATTAATCACAAATTAACAATATTAACAATATTAACTGTTATGATCAGTCAGCTGAAAAAGAAAGGTGCTTCTCGTAACAAGAAAATGCTTGTTTTGTTTGGTTGTTTTTTAAATAAAACTCTCCATTGGCAGTTCAAACAACAATTTTGAGGTCGGAACTGCTGGCAAAGCAAGCATCAAGGAGAAACTTTGGATTTTGGCCATTTTAAATATATTCCGATTATTTTTTTTAATTTATTTTTGAAATGATTTTCAATTATTCAAACATTATCTATAATGCTTACCCACCAGGGAGGTGGCGGTGGGCAAGAGTACACCCTTGACAGGTCACCGGTCAATCATAGGGCCGACATATAGAGACATACAGGGATAAATAAGCATTTACACTCACATTCATGCCTACAGGCAATTAAGAGTCACCAATTAACCCATAACATGCACCTTTGGACTGTGGGAGGAAGCTGCAGTACCTGTAGGGAATCTACTTATGCTCAGAGAGAACATGCAAACTCCACACAGAAAGGACTGAGAATCGAACCCAGAACCTTCTTGCAGCAGCGCTAACCACCACTGCACTGCCCTTTATTTAAACATCTTCAGTCTAATAATGATATACTTTTCCTTATAATCCTCCTAATTATTTTGGTACATTTCCAAAACATACATACAGACTTACTTATTGAAACAACCTTTTCACTGGTAATATAATTTGATCTTTTATGTGTTTGTTTGTTTGTTTGTTTTTTACATTGTGCCCTCAAATAGAAGGTCTTAAATGCTTGAATGACATACAGGAAGGCTTTTGTCTAGGATTCAAAACTTTTATTTTGAGATCCTAGAGCAAACCATCACCGGAAGTGATTGTGGTTATTCCTGTAGCTCACTACCACCGACCCCGCGCTGCCTCGGCTAGCATGCGAGGAAGATGCTAGACAGAAATGGCGGTGACGGCAAGGCGAGCAGAATGAAGTGCTGATGCATTACACGGACCGAACCCTACGGCTGCCAGGACAAAGTTGGGAAAATGACAATGGCGTCGAAGTAGGACGCCTCTTGTAACTGTCATCACAAACCTTACGACTCCTTCCCGGGAGAGTTTTCATCTTATCAGCAGAGGAGAAGAGGAGCTGACCGGGAGCATGGCTTCTCACAGCAACCAGGTAGCTAAGCTAGCTAGTTAGCTAGCTAACGCTAGCTTACAAAACACCTCCTGTTGCACGCCGAGTTAATGTTATTTAGAGACCTGCGACAGCCCTGCATCTGTACAAGAATCATAAATGAAACAGCGTCGTACTACAGTAGTAATTCATGCAGGTGCGTGTTGTTTCATTTTGAAACATCTGCCTTGTCGTGTCATTGAAAGTAAGTACCAAAAAGTGCTTGCTAATGCCCCCCCCCCCATGAGCCTCATTGAAACACCACCAGCTTGGTAGCTAACAGGCCCCAGGTCGTCTTCATTCAAATGAGCCAACGGTGCTTATTCACTGCAGTTTTTAGGACCTGAAAGATACGTTTAGGTCAAAGACACGATAACGTGCTTGATTTTAATCGGGTGACGCTTTTGCGTGAAATTCCACAAGTGTCATGTGATATTTCTCCGAGAAAAGTGGCACAGAAAACTGCTGCGTGTGTGCCTGGCCCACCTGCTCAGTGCAGAGACGGGCCTCGCCTCGGCGTGTATTTCCATGACTGGAAATACCTGCTATTTAATTTGGCTTTGGGCTGTTCGTGAGCTTAACGACGGATTTCAGGAATGTTTTGCATGCGGTTGTTTCCCTTTTCCGAGCAGCAGTGAGATGGGACACAGCAATTCCCTGCTGATCGTTTAGCTTCTAGCAGGCTAACAGCTTTACACAGGTGGTGTGGTTCTACTTTGCAGGCAGTCCGCTAGCCTGTTAGCTAAATGGAAATGCGACAGTATGGGCCTTCGTTCATAGAAAATATTTATCTGGAATGGAAACTATTTGAAACACGATTGACCTTGTACGCTACAGGGCAGATCTGTCGTCACACTGCTGGTGACTTGTGTGGTTTAGATTGTGAATGATTTAGCAATTTAGCTATTATTTCTGAGGGAGATAGCTGTCATGTGGGAAGGCCCATTTTGAAGTCTAGCTGTGGATGCAGAGACATGCCATGTCAGAAGTTTCTTGTGGCTGACTGAATTAAAGTTGAATATCACTAAAATCAATGCAATTATAAAACAAACATTTCAATTAAGATATATATATATATATATTTGAGATTGAGCAGGTAAAAATTGCCAACGACCATTGTGAGGGGAAATCTTCCAATAGACCAAATTCTGCATGGCTATTTCTATTGGCCAACTGTTAAGAAAAGTAAAAGTGCAAGAGGAAAAGTAATCTCGGCATCTTTCAAACACAGTAGTCAAAGAACATGTGTCCCCTCTAATCATAATGCTGTCAATGATAATCCCAACATGGTGTGGCATCGTTATTATACAAATGTGTTCATTTGGAAATTAAAAGCATGATTTAGGAAAACTCTACATTATGAGCTGCCCACTTCCCACAGGCAACTGGATTTGGCCACAGCAATGGGGCTATTTTGTTTTTAGCTGCCACTGTTGGCAGCTTCTTTACCTGTATAACAAATACAACTTTTAAAATACTCTGTGGACCAATAATGGGTGTTGCTGTCTTAGTGGTTTAACCTAAGAAATGATCATGAGAGATAAAGCCAACCAAATCAGAACAAATGTAAAATTCTCATACAATTGGAGCTGCCAAATAATCGGGACACCACCAGCAAGAAAGACACAAATCTTCTCAGAACAAACATATTTCTGGAAATGCTTTTCAGTACTGTTCTGTGCCTACTCCCACAGATGTCTCTTGAAAAATAAGATTTAATCTAGAATTCTTCCAATGCTATGCCTAAAGTACAGGATAATCTCTTGCATGCAAAGGACATAGAGATTTTTTTAATTTTGTCTATTTCCCACAAATCAATTGCTCTATGCCACTCTAAAACAGTAACCAGTACACAATTTCGTGCTATGCAGCCACTAACAATTACAGTTTCAGAGTAAGAAGTTTGATCAGTGAGAAATAGTTACATGTTATCAAATTTAAGCAGTTTGACTGCACTTTAGTCTGGAGATTCTCATGAATAAAAAAACAGTATGTAAGGCTGTGACTCTGAGTGGAGGTACTCGTGTTACACATTTCAACAACTGTAGTCTCATAAAGCATTTGAAGACACAACATGCAATACAGCAAGATGAGCTCATCAATACGGGGGAAAGAAAAAGGACAAACTGCAACAGTAAATGCGCAAAACCACATTCCACATGACAACATAAATTAAGATTTTCTTTTTGGAATTTGTCCTGTCAACACATCTTGAAAATGTACCTTTAAAAAAAAAAAAGTAAAGAGTGTGTCTAAATATAGTAATAAGTAAGATAAATAACTAAAGCTCAGCTGTTGGGGATGAAGTTGAATTTAAAAATAAGTGTTTTGTTATATAAAAAGCTATTACGCAATCTTATAAATATTGAAATTAAGCTTATTGGCTCCAAGCCCACTGAAAAGTCTAAATTGCTTGGTTTAAAGTGCATGGTGCAAGGTCATTTAGGGACATGTCCATATCTTTTTTTTTTTTTTTTTTTTTTTTTTTTTTAAACATGGTGGGAAAACTTCCAGGCGCCTGTTTCAAAGGGGTTGTATTTGCCCCCTTGAGCTAGTTTTGGGCATTCAATTCATTAAACTACTGCATCATCACCTGTATACTTATAAAAATTTAAACTAAAATAAAACTTATATTTATAAAAATAAATAAAGAAAGAATAAACTAATGTTTCCATCTTGTTAGGTTTCAATTCAGTGTTACCCCAGAATTAGATTCTATTTGTTGATGACATATTGTGACTGACAAATCAGTGTCTCGCACAGAAGCAATGACACAAATCTAACAACTTTCTTGTATAATAAGATGAGTGTGGAAAAAATATAATAGATTTATTATCACTAATTGATTGGGGAAAAACTAGCAGGTTTATCAGGTGTTAAGAAATGTAGTGCTGCAGAGCTTCATTCAAGTCCAGTAGACATCCAACATTGTGACACAAAAAATGGTCTGACCTGTTTAGGGCTGTATTGTAATGTTTTACCTGTCTTAACCATGTACTTTTAATAATTGATATTATTGAATTACTGCACCACTGACTTAAGACCAGACTTTTGTTGGTCAAAAATCTAATTGCTTTCAACTTCTATATCATCCACATATATCGTGCTTAGTGCTAGGTGTTAGTATGTGTGCCTGATTGTGGTTAAAATCCTAATATTAAGATTAACCCTTATAAACTGAGTGTGCCGCCGCCGGCCACCACACTTCGGATTACCATAAATTTGCTAATGTTTGCTCTATCAGAGAAATTCCAGCGGTTTCTGAAAGCTGAGAAGTTCCGCTTCACAGCCAATATAGGGTCATTATGGTAATTCCACTCGTGCTGTTGCCGGAAATTGGAGATTCTGTTCCTTCGTTGTTAAGCGTTAATACACTCTTTCAACATACACTGCGTGCACAACTATTAGGCAAGTTGTATTTTCGAGGATTCATTTTGTTATTGTACAACAACAGTGCTCTTGGTCAATCCAAAATGTTAACAAACCCTCAAACCTGAACATTTAACTAGTAAAAGTGAAGTTTTGGCTTTCTTAAGAGAATATCTATATGTACACCATTATTAGGCAACTATTAGTGTGCAGAATTATTATGCAACTAAATGAAAAATAAAGATTTTCCCATCTCACTTGTTTATTTTCACCTGTTAAAGTGAGAATAATAAACAAATGCAAAATTTACAAATAAACATTTCGGAAATTTAAAAAAAAAAGAAAAAAAACCTCAGTGACCAATATAGCCACCCTTCTTTTCGATAACAGTCACAAGCCTTCCATTCACGGAGTCAGTCAGTTTCTAGATCTGGTCAGAATCAACTTTTTGTGCAGCCACAACCACAGCTTCCCAGACACTGTTCAGAGAGGTGTACTGTTTACCTTCACTGTAAATTTCCTGCTTAATAAGGGCCCAAAAGTTCTAAATAAGGTTTAAGTCAGGTGAAGAAGGGGGCCATGTCATTAGTTTTTCATCTTTAAGGCCTTTACTGGCCAGCCACGCAGTGGAGTACTTTGATGCATGTGATGGAGCGTTGTCTTGCATAAAAATCAAAGTCTTCTTGAAAGATGCAGACTTTTTCCTGTACCACTGCTTGAAGAAAGTGTCTTCTAAAAATTGGCAGTAGGTTTGAGAGTTGATTTTGAGTCCATTTTCAACCTGAAAAGGTCCAACTAGCTCATCTTTAATAATACCTGCCCATACCAGTACCCCAACCTCCACCTTGCTGGCGTCTGAGTCGTAGTGGAGCTCTGTGTCCATTACTGATCCAAACACGGACCCATCCATCTGGTCTGTCAAGAGTCACTCTCATCTCATCATTCCACAAAACCTTTGAAAAATCTGTCTTCAGATATTTCTTGGCCCATTCTTGACGTTTCAACTTATGTGTCTTGTTCAGAGGTGGTCAGGTTTCAGCCTTTCTTACCTTGGCCATGTCTCTGAGAACTGAACACCTTGTACTTCTTGACACTCCAGGTAGGTTGCAGTTGTGGAGTATGGCAGCACTGGAGGATAATGGGTTCCTGGTAGCTTCATGTTTGATTCTTTTCAAATCTTTGGCGGTTAATTTGCGTCTTTTCTTCTCGACACGTTTCTTGCGACCCTGTTGACTATTTGCAACAAAACATTTGATGGTTCTGTGATCACGCCCCTATATCTTAGAGATTTCAAGAGTGCTGCATCCCTCTGAAAGACTTTATACAATTTTTGACTTTTCAGAGTCAGTTAAATCTCTTTTTTGGCCCATTTTTCCCAAGGAGAAGAATCTGCCTAATAATTATGCACACCTTGATATAGGGTGTTGATCTCCTTAGGCCACACCCTCCCTCATTACACAAATACACATCACCTGATATGCATTAAATCCAATAAGCATTCAAGTTTATACAGCTTGGAGTTGGAAATTATGGATAAAATGATGATATGGTCAAAATAGTCACTTGCCTAATAATTGTGCACACAGTGTACAGTAAACTGCCAGATATTGAAGGTTCTAAGTGTTCTGGAAAAATGGGCGGCAGTACTTACTCACAGGACACTTTCTGGCCTGTCTATAGTTAAAATAAGCAAAAAGTCCAGGTGGACAACAGGAATCTAGAAGGGTTGATATTGAGATCACAGTTATAAACCAAGATTATAGATTGACTGATATGTATGCTTTTTTTGGTGTGTGTGTGTGTGTGTGTGATTTAAAGTTGGACTTCAATACATTTAGAAACACATAGAAACATAGAACATCATATACATGAAATGAATAAAAATGAAAGCATTGCACCTCTAAAATCATACAGAATATAGCACCAGATTTATTCAAGGATTGTTGTATTAAACGCTATCCATAAAAAATACAGCTCTCAATAAGATCAATCACCTAGCTCTAGGTTTAAAATGGAATCCTATTTCCCTCTTTGGTTGTTAAGGTTTAACTGATTGGATTAGTTAGATTAGTTTAGCTTGTTTGTTCAGTATGGATGTTAAGATGTCTCTTTCAACTTCAGAAATAACCAGTATCCATACTTAACTGTCAGTAGTAAAATGCAGACTTATTGATTTAGTTCAGTTTGATACATATGGTATTTGTCATCTGTCCTTGATTTTGTTGTTGTGAAACGCATACGGGAATCATATTTTGAATCCAAGGGGTAAATATTAGACTGAACATGGCAAATGCTGTTTATTTCTTTTAACTTGTCAAACTAGTAAAGCAATGTAAACTGGAGACTTCCTACAAGGGCACACACCCTGATTATTGCCTGTCATAGATCTCTCTTGATAGAGAAAATTCTGTCATGTGGGAGTACAGACCATGTAGACTATATTCATTATAATGGAGTGGGCCACCTATTCCAATGGAATGGCTCTGTCATTGCAACATATTCTTATTTTTATGCCTAATTTTTTGTTCAACCCTATAAGCATAAACAAACCAGATTATCATCCCAACTGCCAAAAAACATTCTGCGTAGTCATTCCAAGTACATACATAATCCTTTTTTTTTTCCCCCCCAACCTGGTCTCAACCACAGATCACATTTCAAGTTTGTACCTTCTTTAGATAATATCAAGAAGACTTGGGTCAAAAAGTTAGAACAATTTTTATTCAGATTGACTTAGAAATAAGCATGCGGCCCATAGCATGTGACACCAACAGGCTAAATGTTTGCATGCTGCTCTATATTGTATAAAAATTTTGCTGTACACAAAGTTGGGGTTGCAAATAAAAATGTCAACTTAATCAATTAGTCTCCAAATTCATTATCCATCATAATTTATTGCTAATAATTAATTTATTAACTACATTAAATCCGCTTATTTAAATTTTTAGCAGATGTAGCAACATATTCATTGGCAGGTTATTGTGTGTAGTAATTAATGGGGAATGGTGAGGGGTTGATGAGGGAGCAGCAGAAAGGGGCTTTACCAATCAGTATAATTTGTACACAACAGCACTGATTGTCTTCTGGTTAATTAATATCAGGGGGTTTGGGAAGAAATTGGCATACATCCTATTAAAATGAAATGGTACTAGGCATCAAAAGCTCAGATGAATAAAATATTTTTTTAATATTTGATTAGGGAAAGCAGTAATTGTTATACATGTATACTATTGATAAAATAATCAATAAATTGTCTTCTACATTGTTAAACTCTTTGGCGTTATTTTAGTTGTCTTGTATAATCTTGGCTTTAAGCAGAATAAATGACAGTAATTCCTTTCTTCTTCTGTCACACAACTCTGTTTCATGTTTTGTAATCCTCGTTAACACCAAACACATGCTCCTGATATTCATTGAAAACTAGTTCAACCTTATTTGTAGTGATGGTGCAGCATTTTCATGCTCAGCCAAGTTGTCCATCAGTAACACTGCACTCCAGTTTAGCCCTTTAAAACTGAAGATTCCTCTTGTCCACCTGGACTTTTTGTGCTTATTTTAACCATAGATGGGCCAGAAAGTGTCCTGTGTGTAAGTGCTTTTGCCCATTTTTCCAGAACACTTAAAACCTTCAATATCTGGCAGTTTACAGTATGTTGAAAGAATGTGTTAACGGTTTAAAACGAAGTAGCGGATTTGTCGACTACTGGCAACAGCATGAGTGGAATTACCGGTATGAGTCTATATTGGCTGTGAAGCACAATATAGCTTTCAGAAACTGCTGGAATTTCTTTGATACAGCAAACATTAGCAAACTTGTGGTAATTTGAAGTGCGGCTGTGCGAGTGCGCCACTGGTACCACACTCGGTGTAAAAAGGTTATGATGAGTTTCTCATTATATCCCCTGTTATGGTCAGTATACCACTCAGACCCACAGGCAATTTAAAGTCACCAGTTAATCTAAACATACATGTCTTTGGACAGTGGGAAGAAACCGGAGCATTGGGAGAACATGCAAACTCTGCCCAGAAAGGCTCTGCCCTAGCCAGGGAATCAAACACACAACTTTCTTGTTGTGGGGCAACAGCGCTAACCACTATGCTGCCGTGTTTGCCACATTCCCATTGTAAAAAAAATTTGTTGCTTTGATATTCACAACAATGGCATGCAGAAGATTGCAGAACTGAGCTAAAGTTTGGGATTTATATTTTTACATTTGAGTTTTAAGCGATTCATTGATTTTTGGACCAAACTAAGAACAGCAAGTTTTTACTATTTTTAATAGCTCACATTTACAGTTATTATAGCAAAAACTTAGCATTATTGTATTGGAGCATGTTCACAATATATATAACATATACTAATCCAACAGACCTACTCTCTGTTGGGCTATACCTTCCTATATCCCTGTTTTGTGTGGATATATGTACACACGTGTGCGCTTTGGCCACTAAACTGTGTTGAAATCATACAGATGGCTAATTTGTTGTAATCCTCAGTCCAAACGAACAGCAAAGGGAGCTTAGTGTGGTACGTGTGGCACGCCTGCAGAAATAAGCGAAGGGACATTCTTTCTGTTGTGATTGTGTTAGCCATCCTGAGGCCATTGGATTATGGCTGGCTGTTTGTCGCTTGTAGTGCCATTTCAGCATTGTGGTTCCTTGTGTGGGGCTTTGCTGCCAAAGAGTTACATATGCTTGAGCTGCATTTTCTTTTCTTTGTGCCGCCTCTTTCATGTTCCTCTGTATATTGCACTGAGAGGATTAACGGTGTGGCTAGTGAGTTCCTGTCACCTTTACTCAGTGGCTTTGTGTCTTCATGCTCATGTGGACCCTTGGTGCAATGCACTGATTCAGTGTTTGTGATATTGATTGATTTATTTATTTATTTTCCAAAGCAAAACATTGGACTAAATGAGGGATAATGGGGACATTCTGCTATCCAGTGATTTACTTGATGAAATCTGCCTGGGAAAAAATCCATCTTCCTCCCTTCCATGCTAGTAATTACAGTGCCAATACCTGTTTATTTTAATGGTTTTCCAATAGTTAAGGTTGTCTCTTGAGGGCAAATTGACTTGGTTGCAGTTACAGAAGTTTTGGTTAACTTGATGGACATGAGCATTTATATCTGAAAATACAATTTGATGTCCACAGGTATGGTAGGGAAATAATGTGTAAAGGGATTAGGCGTGTGCAATTTATATTGTATCGTTCACTGTATTTTCTAGTATAATTTTTGATCCTGGGGCAAAAATAAATATTGCAGAATTATGAGTCGACAGTTAAAGACGCCGCATCCAATACAGAGCGAACGTAGCAGCGTTCCAAAACTCATACAAAAGTTGGCAGAGGGGGCCAGCGGCTCTCCTCCTCTAAGAGCTAATAGCCAAATGAGGGTGTATAGCCAGCCAAAGTAAGATTAAAATTAAATCTATCCACAAATACTGCATAAGTATGATGATGACCAAAAGAAAGGTACAATTTTGACAAAAATTCAACACAGAACATTACCTATACAAGATAAATTAATAGAAAAGCCAAAACATTTCCAAAAGATATAATTTGTGTTTTGCAATCTGGCTGATTCGTCATATGATTGACAATTTACTGCCCCAGATTTCTAAACCTCTTAAGGGTGTGTACAAAGCAAGCCGCCTATGAACAGCAATCATTCCGAATGTGTTGTAACAACCAGCAAGGAGAACATTAAGTGAAGTGGCCAACGTCAGTTAGGGATACTCCGATCAGCTTTTTGGGGGCAATTATTGATATCCAATCACTGGAATCAGTATCTGCCCATTCAATTACAGGATGGGTGGGGGGGGGATGGGAATCCTGCATTTAAACTGTTGTATACTGTCTAGCATTGTGCACCACCTATAGAAATAAAATTGACTGTACCACTTGAAATACAGTTAAGAGCTTTAAGTATCATTAACAATGGATGGATGAGTTAACAAGCTTTACTGGCTTTGACTGAGCTTGTATCTCATACTTGCTGTATTGGGTGACAGGTTCTATAATGTCTAATGAAGTTGATGGTATTAAAATGTCGTTGTGGACTTCCACCACAAGGAATTTCAGTGTCACATACATTGTAAATAACGAGTTTGCCTTTTTCAGATATGAAAAATTGCCAGACCAGAGAATGTATTGTTGCAAGCTGGTTTCACAATGCGAGGAGTCTCAGGGTTTTGGAGTCTCAGATAGGTGATAGGTACTCAGGGAGAGTACCAATCAAAATATTTTGAGTAAAAATCGGCAGATCACAGCATCTCTAATACATTATGGGGGGGGGGGGCAGACAAGATTCAGAAGGATGGACAGGGAAAAGGAAGCAGGTGGTGCTGGTAGGAACTAGTGGAGTGAAGGATGCTGTGTCCTGTTCCTGTCACCTCACTCAGGATTAAGAGAGTCCAGAGGGTTTCTGTGTAGATCTATGGAGAGGTGGGAGTCCAGGTAGGTGAAGGTGTCCCAACACAGGAGCCGAGTCAAAGATGGGGTATGTAGTGATGGAGTGAAAGAACAGCTCAGCCCATTTTTGGCTGAATTCATCAATTCTTCATGATGTGGCCCAACACGAGCTGACAAGTGAAACCTCACATGCATGTGGGCATTC
Organism: Remorina albescens; assembly: GCA_034769265.1. Lineage (NCBI taxonomy): Eukaryota > Metazoa > Chordata > Actinopteri > Carangiformes > Echeneidae > Remorina > Remorina albescens. Next base: position 5,115,714 of record CM068479.1, read on the forward strand.
CCTAAATATTAGTGACACCATCACCAGGGCCCAGAGTGTGGTCAGGGGCCCAGGCTCCCCAGGCCCGCCACCCTGTGTGTGGGAGCACACAAGGCACCAAACCCAAAGAGCCACTGCAGCCACGTGGCACGCCGCAGTTCCCGGTGTTTCAAGCGGGTAACAGCGAGTTCACCACGTGTTTAAATATTCGAGGAAGTGTCTTCTATTACTTGCCCAGTTGTTTCATGTTTTTTGTAAAAACTTAAGAAGTTACTGCTGCTATTCATCATATGTCTGTCTATCTCTGTACGATTTATTATTTTATAACTAAATATACCCAGTGAGGTGAACCCAGTCATTTAGTTTAATTAAAATCTAACAACCACAGAGAAAAGCTATGAACACAGTGTCTGTCTGTGACAGAGTGAGCATCGCTATTTCCAGTGGTGTTTTAGTTGAGGCACAACAGATTGGATGCAAAACAAAAATGAAAAATAACACTGCCTACTCAGGGTAGCCCTAATGTTTAACCTACTTTTGCTTGTTTTGAGGATAAGGTGTTTTGGTTTTCTCTATTATACCCGGTGTTAACAACTATAAAACTTTCCTTCAAGTCCTGGAATCCAATCTGAGCCATTTGTAATCATGGTTTATGTACAACGCTGCCTGACTCATCATTTCACGTGGTGCTCCACCTTTGGACTGACTGGCTAGATCATAGAAGTTTCCAATGTGGGTGCTTTTTTTCCCCCCCCCCCCCTAGGTCAATTTAAGCTTTGGGGAGGAAGGTCCTGTCGTTCAGTATCTACATTATATCATTTGTCCCTTAAGCTTAACAATATATTTTCTCCCAACTAATGGCTTTATTGATTTCTTCCCACAGTACATCTTCGGGGAATTCAGCCCTGATGAGATCAATCAGTTTTTTGTGACTCCACGATGTTATGTCGAGGTGAGCAGATGAATTACAAGATTTTATTTATTTATTTGACAGTAATATTTAATTTTTACATGGGCAGACAATGATGGTTGATAATTTACAGCTTGTAAAATGCTTCTAGAGCCTTGGGTTGACAAGTGCCTAAAATTACAATTATGGTGCATGATAAACATTTTTGCTTCAGTCCATCTCAAATAGATTGATAATTAATCTTTACTTAATCATCTATATTTATGCTTTATACATAAATTTTTAGTTTTTTGAAAAAGTGATGGTGATATAGACTTGTTAAAAATGTAATTTTCCAGTACTGGTGGAGTTTTGTGCCAATTATTTTTCCCCTAATTTCTAATTTATTAATTTCATTTAAATTTTATCCTCAGCTTCCTCCATTCAATGACAAAGTCCCGTGCATCAGTCAGTCTTCTGGTATGTACATTTCATCCAAAGTAATTTGCTAGATGATATGTTTTCTTCATCTATTTATTGGCATGAAAATATCTTATACCCTTTGTACCTGTTTTAACATGCTCTTAGTTGATATCCATGCAGGTTAACAGAGCAGGTCTTTTGTAAGCTTGAATCCCAGGCTGAACTGACCTGATTTGTCTGGATGGGAAAGGCTTTTCATATTATTTTTTGCCATATTTATAATTGCAATTTTGTACATGTTGTTTACAAACCTCAGATATTGACAGCTTCCCTGCTTTTAAGACAATATTAGCAGGTCATGAAATTATGGGCCACCAAATGAAAAATGTAAAACCAGCCACCTTTCTTTGAAATGGTACTCATTTGCACATGATTTTTGCCTTACCTTGATTTGTATTGATTATTTAGGAGGTTACTGCACTCCTGGTGTACCTTATATTATGGAGTCTATGGGACTGCAGGTTTGCGGTGAGTTGAGGAGACACCCTGTGGCTTGACTAGCTGTTGTGCGTTTGCTCTAAAACTCAAAATCCAGGTTTCAAAAACTGGTGGCTTCCTAAATCTTGCGCCTATTCTTCCTCTTGCCTGTTGGTAAAATCTGTAGAGCTTTGCATGCTCAAGATACTGCTAAGTATCTTATCTTCTCTTGCATATAATGCATTTTCACTGCACTGACTGCAGGATTCCCAAGTTCAATTAAAATTTTTAATTTTTTTTGTATGGTTTAACAAAACTGTTTATTTACCAAGGGCATAGGGATGATTTTGTGTGGTTGCTAATGTGTGTACAGATTTACAATTACATGAAGGTTTTATTGCTAAATGCATTTTAGAGTCATTTTTACAGTAAGGTTTGACTTCAGTAACACTAACAGAAGGCCTTCTAAAACCAGTAGAGGAAGTAACTGCTGTTTTCATACCCTATTAACCCCTGCACAATATCAGGGTTTACAGTTGGGGTGGCCAGGTAGCTCTGTCATGAACACCTTGGATGATTTTTCTAATTTGCACTTACTAATGTTTCCAGTTTTTTTACCTTTTGACTTTGCACTTCTCACTCAAGAATTGATCATTTTAAGATGCTAATCAACATAGTTTAACTAAATATTGAGGCACAATTTGTTTTGTGTTGATGATTTTTTTTTTATTGATTTGTGCGTGTTCATTGTTCTTCTGCATTGCTGTAGCAGTTGGTTGCACTTAGTTAATATAAAAGTACTCTAGGAGAGAAGTCATACTGATATAGATCAGATGTGCAGTCCATTATGAAATTTCCGTGATTTAGCCATATGTTCTTATATTCTAGATATTTTAAAATGCAGTATTTTCATTACAACTTAATTTCGAATGATATTGCTTCTAAAAAATTTGAACTGTAGAAGTTAAATTAGATTCAAATGGCAACATTTTTAAAAAATCCTGTCATCATAATAGATTAACCGCTTGGAGTTTTATGGTTCAGTTCATTCATATGGTTCGTAGTTCTCTAATGGATGAATGGCATTGACTTTATTAGTCTTTATATCTGAAGGTGAGTATTGGGAAGCATAATGTAGGCTTATTTATGTTTTCTAATGTGCTTTTGTATTGTACGTTGCTACACTGCATCATTTCAATCGATGATTATCAGTTACTTTTTTTTTCTCTCAGTATTTTATGAAGTGATGTTGCAGTTGACATCAGGATTTTGTAAAGGGATACAGCCTTGACATTTTTAAAGCCAATTAAGCACACCTACAATCTAACCATCCGTTGGCACTACTGTATCTACTTTCAGCATTTAGGCTTTATTTAAAAAGAAAACATTTTTTCTAACTGACTGAAATGTCATCTGCAGCAGAAGACTATCAGCACATTGAGTTTGGCGTTGATGAGGTGATGGATTCCAAGGCTGTTGGATTGAATGATCCTCTGTACAAGGTTTCGAGCACCCTCAACCCCCAGGCTCCAGAGTTCATCCTGGGCTGCCAGTCAGCCCAGAAGACCCAACAGACAGCCCCTCCAGCAGCTGATGTCCCTGATGGAACCCACTTCAACTCACTGGATGGCCCTGATTCTGAAGCCTCAACCTTGGACAATCACCAGGCCTGCCAGGACATGGATGGACTCCCTGGTAGCCTGGGACAGCGAGAGAGGAAGAAAAAGAAAAAGCGACCGCCTGGGTACTACAACTACCTGGACCCGTCAACTGGCAGTAATAACAGCAGTGCAGCAGATGGGACGCCTGTAACAGCACTGCTAAATGGACATGCACTCGGTGGCCCACATAACAGTGCTGAGGATGTGGATGTAAAGGTAATGTCAGGGGCTGAACTTTCCACCCTTGGGCCTGTCTCCGCTACAACATCAACAGCTGATGTGGCCGCAGCCAAGTTTGTCCCATCATCCACTTCGAATCAGAGGACTTGTGATAGCCCTGATGACTCTTCTTTGGACTTAACAAGTGGAGCTGCCTCTTTATCAGATGGCAATAATGCAACTTCCTCCTCTTCATCTTCCTCTCAAAGCAGAGGGATGACAGAGGGACCAAGGACTGCAGATGAGCAGCCAGATCATTTGGCTCCACAGAGCCCCAAACTTTCTGATTCTCCCCTCAGCCCCCGTTCCAAATCACCTCTTCCTGCCTCAGCTGCTTTGGCCACCCCCTCTGTCGTCACTTCCATGACAACTACTGAACTGGAGGGAAGGGAGGTAGCTGACAGTGGGGTGGCCAATGGGCTAGCAGAACGTGAACCTCCCGTTAGTGCAGATGGACACAAAGAAGACTGTGAGAGTGGAGAGCATACTCCACAGGCATCCCCGGACTCTGATGCCCAGCTGGCGGTGACAGAGCAGGGCCATTCGCCTGTGATTTCAGCAGCACCTACTGCCAACCTCCCCAAGTCCTGGGCTAGCCTCTTCCATAACTCCAAGCCTCTGCCTGGGGGTCCTCAGGCTTTTGTGGAGGTAAAGAATGTTGTGGAAGTTGTATCTCCTTCCCTTGCTACACCAGAGCAGCCTGAGAAAGTTGGGGAGGTCAAAGATGGACCTATCCATGTTTCAGAGGATCCAATGGCCCCCAAACTTGCAGGTATTATATGAAGAAGCTCATTGTGTACATTTGGTAACCACACTCCATATCTGTTTTTTATGTTGTTTAAGCTTCAAATGTTGGGCTGCAGGAGCAATGTGCATTGCAACTAATATTTACTTCCCCTCCACTTGGTGGCAATGTTGAAACAGTTGTAATGTTCCCTCTTCTGCTATGTATGTTTGGGAAGAGTAGGCTGATAAGTGACTAAACTTATGTTCTACAGTTTATTTTCTTGTATGCCATTAAAAGTATATTACGTTGCGACAGGTCACCACTGGGAAGAGTTTATAGCTATGTTACTTTCATATTCAGGGAATGAACACTAGATGGTGTTACTACATCTACCCATAGTTGTTAGTCTTGTAAAGCTTAACATCATTACCCAACACATTAGTAGGCAAAGAATACCTTGCAAGACTTAAGAGAAAAGGGTGTCAAATGGCTGCTTCTTATATTTATTTATTTATTTAAAATCATGGCTTGCCATAAAAAATGGCTTTAAGTTAATGCACAGCATCAGGTCAGGCAAGAACATAAATCATTGGGGTTTGGTGTCATATGTCGAGAGATTGGTTATACAGTTTGGTCTGATTTTTGGGATCACTTATTTAAGAACTTGCAAACAGATAAAAGATGCAAAGTATTTAGCTGTGCCAAGTTCATTCTGAACTGCGTTCTTCAGATTGTCTCTCAAAGGCAGTGTGCAGTATTTGAGATCTTTCTATTTATCGAAACATGGATGTGCAGCATGTGGGCACACATTAAGTTCTTCACTCAGAATGATTTGGGAATTAACATAATTTGTTTCTGTCCATCTAAACCCTTTGGTTTGAACTCTGTTCAGAACACTGTCTCCTTGAGTTACTTACCGAGTAATCACTGAGGATACCTTGAGATTAAAAAAAAAAGTTTCATTTTAAGGTAATGAAGTGTTCACTTATGGGATGGAAATTTTACTTCTGTATAATCAGGAAATCTTTTGGCTGTATTTGTCTGCTGCACATTAGTCATAAGTCAATCATCAGACACAGCATTTTCTTAAAAATACAAAAACTATTATAATTGCATTTATTGAAAAACACTAGTGGGTCATGTTGGCTTTGTAGACTCTTTCCTGTGGGGGAACAATGTGACATATTGAGACAATACACTATATTGAGCAATGCGATTAGGGCCTGGTGGAAATTGCAAGTGTTGTGTATTATATAGTTTGTCAACATCAATTAAAATTATATTAAGCATAGAGCTGTGGGATAGGCAAAATACATTAGATTTATTTTGGCAGGTATTGCAAATATATTTGTTGCAATCGATTTGAATTAAATGTGCAGCCCTAATGCAGAATTAAACAATTACAAAATGTAATTGTTTAGAGTTGCCAGCTAGAAATTTGTTTTGTCAATTTACCTCTTGTTCTCCCTTGTGGCTCTGTCCCTCTAAAACACTCACCTCACCCATCCAGAAAATACTCCTTGGTGTGTGTGTTGCTATAACAGGAAAGGTGGGAACAGAACTGGGGAGAGTGAAAGTGCCAAAGCAAATTTATACACGTTTGAAAGCTAAAAACAACAAAAAAAAAACAACACACCTGTCTTGTAACTATAGTCCAGATAATTGATTAATTGAAACAAGATTAATTTCCTAGTATTACAGAAAATGTTTAGTTGTGTTAGAGATGGCCACAGGTATGTAAAATTGCAAATTGAAGCAAGCAGATGTAGTTTTGTGCAGAAAAATTTTCTGACCTGTGTCATCTGTGTGTTTCCTCTGTAAAATGACACACAATGAATAGAAAATTACCTGTTCTTTCTTTATAGACTTCTGTTTCATTGCCTAACACTGTACGTGTCTCAATATTTAACATCCTTTTCATACATGAGAAATTGTTGTCAATCAATGTGACCCACTGGCACTTCTCAATTTAAATACTGAACACAGTAATGCCATTTCAGAAAATTCCACAAAAAGTAATGCACTGATATCTTAAGTTTAAATTAACGAAACATCCATTCACAAAAAGAAAAATGGGTTTTCAACTGTGGTTGTTACAGTGTGAGCTAATTAATCACCATCCCACTAACTGACTATTGTCATGAAACTTTGCATTTTTGTATAGCAATAATCAATCATTTAAAAGTACATGTTATATACAGGGAGTAAGACTGACTAATTTATCATCCATTTTTATTGCCTGATGGGCACATGTCATTGTTCTTATGATCAAAGCCATAAAGATTGCGCAAATGTTTTTTTCTCAATATAAATCAATGTGTGAATGTCCACGTTACCATGGGAGTTGTTTTATAATGACAGTATCCCTTCCTAGGCGTGGTAAAGAAATTTCTTGCTCTTATCTGACAGTCTCTTGTGTTGTTGTCACAGGAGGTAGGAGAAGGAGAAGAAACATCTTTTGTTTGTTTGTTTTTTAAGAAAGATTTGCTTTTATTTAAAATCTGCATTGTAAAATTCACTATATATCACATTTCTAAAGACTGGAATTATTTGGACACAAAATTGCATTTGATGTGCCTTTTGATTGTTGAAGTTGTAAAAGGGTTCCTGTTTATGAACATTGTGTTTGTTTGAATCCCCAGAACTTATTGAGAATGTGAAGTTGATACATAAACCAGTGTCTTTGCAGCCGAGAGGACTGATCAACAAGGGAAACTGGTGCTATATCAACGCTGTATCCTTTAACTCGATTCTTTACACCTACAACTTTTTACCTTTCTGTGTTGCCACATTTTTACAGTTAGCTCTTGGGAACATGATTTGCTTACATTGGTGTTGTGCCAAATAACAAAAAGGGAAAATGGACTCGAGCCCCAAACAAAACTGATTGATGCTTTTGAAAACAGTGTGCCATTGTGAAATATAGTTGTTTGGCTGACACTTACTAAAGGTTGACTTTCTGCTCTATCAGCAAAACTCCTACAATTTTCATGTTTCATCTAGGCCCCTTCAGGGAACATGTTATCAAAGACCAATCTTTTCATTTTATTATCAAGTCTTTTTCCTTTTTTTTTTTTTTTTTTGCAAGATGAAGATTTTCACCCTCTTAAAGGGGAAGATATGATAATGATTTTTCTTGGACTGCAGGAAATAATAATGGGCCCCATTTTTGAGAGAGTGAACAGTTATTTGAGAAAATAATCTTAAATTTAAAATCTAATGGAAATTGATTTAAAAAAAAAAAATACTGGAGACATTTTCTTCTTTCCCCATTGATAGAATTAACAAAACTAAGAAAACAGAGAATTTATTTGTTGACTTGTATCAAACTAGAGATTAAAGCAACCTGTCATAATGTTATATATGCATGGTTTCCCTAACTCTGGACACAGACCCTACAGGCCCTGATTGCATGCCCTCCCATGTATCACCTGATGAAGTCCTTTCCTCTGCATAATGAAATGCAGAGACCATGTACTTCCACACCCATGATAGATAACTTGTAAGCACCTTTCCTGCATTTTAATTTTAAATTGTTAAAATGTGTTTTGCACAGACGCATTGACATGATTTCTTTGTTTCTGACAGTGTAAGGCTGGTGAATGAGTTCAACAACATGCCTGTGCCATCAAAAGCCAAACAGCAAGGTAAGATATCACAGTATGCGGCACTGTGATAAGTTGACATAGTTTTCTGTTGGTGTCACTAATGATGCAGAATTTCTAACTCTGTCAGCAGCTGTTGGTGATAAGGTCATGAAAGACATTCGGCCTGGTGTACCATTTGAACCGACTTACATTTATCGACTCCTCACGCTCATCAAGTCAAGTCTCTCTGAGAAGGTAGGCTATTTTACTTTTGGATCTCATGCATTATATAATCATAGCAGAGCGGCATCAACTTGTTGCATGGTTTTTTCCTTGTGATCAGACACCGTTTATACAACCCTCTGGAACAGACAGTGCTTGAATTGTGTGTCCTGTCTGTGTTGTTTTTTCCTTTTCACCTGAATAAAATGCATTACACCCATTGAGTCAAATCTGATCCAGTTTTAATGAGTGAATTCCTTGTCTGTGTTTACTTCAGTAAATGACTGTCTATGCACATTCATATGTGCATGCTGGTGTTTTTGTTTCAGTGTTTTAATTGGTGTTGATGTCTATCTGCTTCTGCTCTCAGGGCCGACAAGAGGATGCGGAGGAGTATCTTGGCTTCACTCTGAATGGATTGCACGAAGAGATGCTGGCATTGAAAAAATTAATCACGCCTCAGGAAGAGAGTATGATTTATTTATTTATTTTTACCTCTGTTACATTTATTTTGTTCTTTCTCTGCTACTTGTCTGTTTTAAATAACCTTGACAAATCAAGAGCCATGTATTATTTAGTAACTGAAAGGATGTGGGGAGACAAACCCAAGATTTCTCAGCAGAAATCATCTTCATGATGATCTGCTTGACCAGTGATAAATTGAAATTATGTTGACTTACTTACAAGTTTTAACCCAACAAGGGATTCAAGCGAGGAGTCAATTTTACTTAATTAAAGGCACTTCAATTTGTTAACATTTGAGTGTTGTTTTTCTCGCTTAAACAGAAGCTCCCACACCCAATGGGCCCGAGCCCCAGTCAGGTGTGGACGAATATGTTGCTGATAAAGAGGAAGAAGGTAGTGAGGACGAGTGGGAGCAAGTGGGCCCTCGAAATAAGACTTCAATCACCCGCCAAGCTGACTTCGTCCGCACACCTATCACTGACATCTTTGGTGGCCACATCAGGTACATTGATAGATGATTTGAAAATGCATTTCAAAAACACTTTTTTGAGGTGAATAAAGGTAATGGACCATATGTTAAATATATGAATTGGAATGGCTGCTGAACATTTGCACTGTTTTTGTTCGTATGCAGTTTTTAAGATTTCATTACACAGCTTTATCCTTGGTTATGGCTCTTTTTCCCTAGTTAATATGCCAACCTCGGGCAAGAGTTGTCTTAACTTTGTGTGCATACTGGGTTGGCTGTAAAGTTTTCAACCTCTGTTCATGGTCATCACAAATGGGTCTGCCACCAACCATCTCTGTCTTTTCACCAAACATCCTTCAGAATAACAGCTATTGTGGTTTGATTGTGGTCAGAAGTCTCGTCAGCAAGACGTAGGGCACCCATCCACAAACAAAGGTCTTAGCTTTCAGACAAATAGGAAAGTTAAGAACCTGTGCGGGTGTGGCTTGCCTAAATAATATGTTCTAAGAGGTTCTGGTCTGGCACAATCCTGGTCCACAGTGGTTGCACAGTTTCTTAAAGGATTATTTTCTCAGAAATGGTTATAACCAAAGAGAAATGGAATACAGAAGTGTGTGTTTATATAGGGCAATGTGTATGCACACTTAGCTTGGCTATAGCCCACAGTTTTCTTCAGACACTGGTCAGAAAAATTGGGTTGCCTTGAGGGAATCACTGTAGCATATTGAAAATTATTTTTGTTTCAGCATAGTTTAACCCTTTGACCAATGGGAGCAGCTTCCAGTAGACTTTCTGTATTTCATCTGATGTTGCAATCATGATGAACTTGGAATAGTAGAGCCTGCAAAGTTGAATCTTTGCATAATTCCATCTCCAGGTTGACTTATAATTGTGAAATAATTGTGGCACAAAAAAAAGAACTTAATCTTTGTCTGTTGTTAATTATTTTATTTTTGTTCAGGATTTCTAACTGGGATTTTTGTTTCTTTGTCAGATCGGTAGTGTATCAACAAAACTCCAAAGAGTCAGCCACTCTGCAGCCTTTTTTCACCCTTCAGCTTGACATTCAGTCAGAGAAGATCCGCACTGTCCAGGAGGCTCTCGAAACTTTGGTGGCACGAGAGTCTGTCCAGGGCTACACTTCTAAAACCAAGCAGGAGGTGTGTAAAACCAACATTTTAATCAAGTTTCCGTTTCACACATGAAAAAAACAATATAAATCATATAGTTCTTTTTTTGGTCTAAGTAAACAAGAAGTAGTTGTCTGAAAATGGCACAGACTGTGACCATTAAACTGGGACAACTAGTGCAGGGAACATCTGCTCTACAGCTGTATAATGGGCACACGTGTAAAAGTGTCTGTGTGGTGGTGGGTGGGGGGATTTTGTGTGTATGTGGTTTTATTTTTTTGATGACAAAGCATCAATCATTCTAATCTTTATCGTTTTACTGATAAATTTAAAATTGGTCCACAGCCTGACAAACTAAAGCCCTGAAACGTAGTGACTCATTACTTTTTTTCCTGCACTTCTGCACTTCTTTTGTTCTTGTCTCTGTTTTGCTTAGAAGAATTTTACTGGATTTTAGTCCTAAAACTACAAATGAACTTTAATGACTAGTTGATTATTATGTTTGAATAATAATTTGATTTCCTCTGACCTCCTTTCTTTGTCCTCATTTCTAGATTGAGATCAGTCGGCGAGTGACTCTGGAAGAGCTGCCGCCTGTACTGGTGCTCCATCTTAAGAGATTTGTTTTTGAAAAGACTGGAGGCTGCCAGAAACTGACCAAGAACATTGAGTACCCCGTTGACCTGGAAATCAGCAAAGGTAGTGATCCCAGGGATCCACTTTATCTGCACTGAGCAGAGATGCAACACTATGGTATTTTACTGTTGCAAAATTACTTTTATAGCTTGATGATCATTGGGTTCTTCAAAAGTTTACATCACTGAATCATCAACATTAAGATGTACTCAATTAGTATCCTATCAGGGGCTGATTCTACAAGCTGGTCCAAAAATACATAATAAAAAAAAAAAACCCTGTCATATGTTGTACACTGATCCCCAACCCCAGAGAGAGATTTATCTTTTGGACATTCAACAGTGATGAATCATGTGGAGGGGGAATAGATGTGCCCAGTTTGGACTGACACATTAAAATGCCACACATTGCAGACTGATTAAAAAAAGCATAGCAAAACCATAATAAAGCTTGGCTTAAGCAAGATGGCTATGACACTTTTTAATTCATTTTTAAGCTGCATATTCTTCCAAATAACATTTGGGGGAAAATGTTGAACTTTGGAAAGATTGTACAAGATTGTAAGATCTCAGGACAATATTTAATGCCTCAACATGACATTCACTTCACCTCATTCTGTTTTTAGTGCATTTTGTGTTTACTTCATTTAAGCCATTCATTAGTTATTATAATTAAATTCAGTTTTTAACTTCTTGGTGTAATCAGTCAATTATCCTGTCATTTCCTTTCAGATCTCTTGTCCTCTGGAGTGCGGAGCAAAGTTGTGAAAGGCCAAAGAACTTACAGGCTCTTTGCAGGTATGATTGAATTGACTTGTTTCCACGACACGACAAATAACAATGTGAGAAGTTTTCCTTGAATTTGTCCTGTTGAATCCTTAAAGGACTACCTTTTGTAAGTGATGGTGTTAAATTATTTTGTTTGCATTGCACGTAGTTAATGGTCAAGGTTGAGTAATGACTCTCGGATACCGTAAAACATCAAACATTTCTCTTGCGTCTTTTTTTGTCCCGACAGTTGTCTATCACCATGGGAACAGCGCGACAGGCGGTCATTACACCACGGATGTCTTCCACATTGGTCTTAATGGCTGGCTGCGCATTGACGACCAAACAGTGAAGGTCATCAACCAGTACCAGGTGGTGAAGCAGACTGCAGAGCGCACCGCTTACCTGCTGTACTACCGCCGTGTCGACCTGCTGTAGACACAAACAACACACGCCCAACACAATATCCGTATATATTAAACACAAACACACCAACACACACCCTCAAAATGCACTCGTTGACAACACAGTAAATGACAATGCACATGACGCAAACATACAGCAAACTAATGAACAGGAACACTGCCCAACTTCTCTCGCAAGATTTTCCTCTTCCCTTCTGTCCCTGCTTTCCTGACAACCAGCTTTTCCAACACCCTTTACCTTGTCCCCTTTTTCTTTTCGGAAGAAGAGAAACAAGCTGCATTCACAAAGATTCCCCTGTGACTGCTCTTCCTTCTCTGTGCATCACTGCTGTGTTTTTGTTTTTTGTTCTTTTTACTTTTACTCTTTTGTTTCACTTTTAAAGCATCAAGGAAGGACTGTTGAGTAGACAAAGGTTGAGTTGAGGTTACAGGTTAGGACCTGAGACTCACCTGACTGAGCCCACAGCTTGGTTCAGATAGCAAATAGTGGACTCACTCACACAGGAAGAACTATCTACCACAGGCTGCAAGTGGATTGTGGGGGTAATTTCTCTTGTTTGAATGACCTTTTTTTAGGAAATGACTCAGAAATATCAGTGTTTGCCTTTTTAATAAGAGAGAACTGTTGGCCTGAAAAGTTTGCCACAGTGTAAAAGTCTATTTGAATTTGCCCTAGTGGATTAAAAAGGCCCAGCACCAGCATTATCATAAGTTTCTCCTCTCAAAGGACAGATTGTCTTCTTCGCTACCACCAAATCGTCCTCCACCATTTCCTCACTTTTAAGATGCTTTCAAATCTAATTACTTGTGCCATCAACAACATGAATAAGAAAATGGGCGGTACATGGAATGGGAACCGAAAAAGCTTCTGAGTTTGAGAGATCATTGTTATGGTATCTGGGTTTAGATGTAGAAAGATTATCTAAAAATATTAATGTGCTTTAGAATTTAATAACAAATAAGCTTCTGTGCGCAAAGTATAAACTGATTGATTATGATATGACAGGCAAATGCATACTTTGCAAATATTTAGATTAAAATGTAAAAAACAAACAAAAAAAACCCTAAAAACATCAAATCAAGCTGACTGAAAACTTGTTTGGGTCCTAAAAGACTATGCTAGTTTTTAGACTCAGTTATTGCACTGGAGAGATGGCAACCAATCAACAGCTTCCACTGCAAAACTTGCCCTAGTTTACTTTTATACATTTCCTTCTCAATCCATTTTCTTTCTTTCTTTCTTTCTTTTTTTTTGTCTTATCTAAAGGTTCCACCTGTGGATAGGTGGCTTAAAAGTGTAGTTCTGAGCCACACCACCCCTCTGAAACCCCAACTCTGAAGAAAAGGGGGGGGGGCTGCCTTAGGTCCAATGTGTGAAGTTTTTCCACTCGTAACAGTCTAACCCTAATCAGGCGGCAATGGCAAGTCTAATGTCTGAAGAGTTAGGGGAATGTACTGGACACCTCTGTATTTGACTCTTTTGTGGCCCAGCGTGCCCTCCTAATCAAGGGGAACAAAGTGTTTAGGTGACACCGAACTACATTTGGGATACGATCCGCTCTGCATAAACCCCCGGACATGCACACAAAAGGAGATAGTGTTTGCTTTTGTTGACATATTGATTTTGGGATCATTCATGATTGTGATGATATTTTGTTTGAGTTTCTTAAGAATGTTAGTTTTATTTTCTTTTTGTCATTGATCATTTATTGGCTGTCCCTTTGCTCTCGCTCCCTTCAGAAAAATATGCTTGCATTTGAATTGGTGTTTGAAAAGAAACTACACAGGCTAAAGCACAACAATGAATAAAATTGATCTAGTTCTTTGCTTGATATTTACTTCCATTTGTCATTTTCTCTTTCTTTTTTTTTGGGGGGGGGGGGGGGGGGGGTTCTTTTTCACAAGACCTGTTAATCAGCTCAACTATTTCTATGTGACTTTGGGTTTCATTCTTGGACATTTATCAAAAAAACTCTCTTTCTGTGTCTTAGACTTTATCATCCATCTCACAATAAAAACAAGGAACACAGGTCAGAAGGCAGTTGTCCGACACTAAAGTGCTTCAGATCAAAATGCAGCAGTGTGCAAACTTTTTCTTGTTTAAGAGCAGCAATTAATTTAAAATGTCCCTTCTTTGGTTCAGTCAATTTAACGTATTTTTCAAAATTACAAAATGTAAAAAATCTTTGAAATAATTTTTTGCTGTGTAATGCAATGCCAGTATGTGGTGCATATTGACTCCTCATGGGTTTCAAAATCAGAAACCTTTCCCAGGTTAACTAAAGGAAAAGAAATAAGACCTCCTGCCTTTCCTTCAAATGAAACTTTATTTTGCCTTCTCCATTTGACGTCTTGTTGTCATGCCTTGTCACAGCCTACATCTCATTTCACACAGAAAACAGCATGCTGTTTAGACAGTTCATACAACTTACAACTTTAATGACAGCTCAGTTGTGCTGCAGGCTTTGTGATCATTTCTGCACAAATTGACAGTGTTAATTTGCATATTCCTTTTTTGAAAATGTTTCAAAAATGTCTGGAAGTTGGGGCTTTGAAATGGACACCTTGAGCTTTCTGTTTTACAGTTTTATCTCAGTCTCTCATGGCTGGTCAGGAAATGTGCTGGTGAAATGCTTCAACAATGTCTCTCTTTTCAGTATGTGCTCCTAACACTATTGTCTGCTGGGAATTGTTAGGATAAGGAACTAAAAACTAAATCTATTCTGTCTTAATTTTGAGCCGCCAGCGTTATATTTTGTTTATTGTTCAAATAAAGGATTGTGCAAAAAGCAGCCATAGTGAGGTGTAGTCAGAAGACTACTGGGCTTTCTTATAATTCAGTAAACACTGAAATCATCTGCAGTTTCTGGATGGTAGACTGGCCTACAGAACAATGTGCACAATAAACAATAACAAAAAGGAACAATCTTGGTCATGTTATACAACACATGGTTAAATGGTCTTTTGTAACCATATGTCAACGTATACATTGTGCAGTACTTGTAGTGTCATCCCTTTCCTGTGGTCTAACTGGCTGCCTCTTCACCCACAGCGCTCTCTTTAGGACTGTGGCTGTTTGTTGAAATGGGGAACAGACCCATCATTGAAAATTTGCCATGTAAGGTGTTCCTTCTCTTTTCTACTCTGTACTATTTATTCCCTCTTTACTATAGCTCAGCAGTCCACTGAAATGTGGCTTTGCCGTGAAACTAACAATTAAATGTAGTATTTTCCTTGTTAATGTCACAAGGCACCTAAAAGATGCTTTTTACAGGCCCACAGCCTGTAAAGAAAATGACTTGTTTGAACACCCACTGATAGACCACCTATACTCAGATGTGTCTCCTCCTGCCATTCTTAAGGAATGATGTTGGGTATGTTTTCCTGCTTCTCATGCTCTTTCAAAATCTGAGCGGTTTGTTGAAACTGCAAGAGTTTTTTGTCGGTTTTTTTTCTCCCCCTTTTTTTTTTAGCTTAAGTCATTTTAATGTTTGTAACATCACAGATCTCAGTGGAGGCATAGAAGAGCAAGAGCAATTGCTCACGGAATGATGCAACAAGGCTTCTTTTTGTGGTAATTTAAATAGCTACAACCGAAATAACATATCGGAGTAGAGATGACGCAACACAAAATGACTTTTGAACGCAACTTTGATTTAGTAGCCTGGTGTGAGCTGCAACTGAAACAAGCAGAAAAAAACAACAGCTCGTTATTAATCAAGTACATTGATAATTCCTTAACACCCACATCTGCAACATGTAAGGTGGCATTTTGAGCATGAGATCAGGCCCTTTCTCTGATTCTGATGCCATGGTTAGAAGATACACCATACATGTGATTTATCCTCAGTGTTCAAGAACCTTTTATAACTAACATATTTTAGCAACAGTCTGAGCTTTTGTTCAATTGGTAATTTTGTCTAACGATTAAACAGTCACACGTTCCAAAACAAAGTTTTGTACATTTCCTGTTTGATGATAGTCCTCTCCCTGGTTTGTTTTTATAATCAGCCGCGTCCACCAGATAGTCTCATTCATTCTCCCCCAGTTTTCCCCCTCTGCATCTCATTTTTGTTTAGAGGATCCCCGTTTCCATGTTTGTAAAGGAAAGTAAACAATGCCAGCTGGAGCTTCCAGGACCTCCACAAAAAACAAAACCTCTCAGTTTTGTGTATGGAGAATAGTCATGCAGTGTGTGTGCGTTAAAATGGAGGGCAGCTCCCCTTCAACTCAAAGAAAAACCAGGATTCCGCCTGCTGAAGATTATGTAACGTCAAAAAGTAACCAAGAGAAGGATGTTTGAATAATGTCATCTCTACGTTGTGTTCAGCTGAGACTAATGAAGGACTTGTAAGTTTCCAGTTTTTGCTTGGTCATGAATTATGTATCTAGGTTCATGCAGCCAAGTAATGATTAACACCTTCAAGGAGAAAATACTTGTCTCTTGGTGATTTGAATATACGTATCATCTTCAAAATACATGATTACAAATATTTGTCTCCAGATCTTCTAAGGACCTCAAAGTGGGGATTGAGTTGTTTTTTTGGTTTTTTGGTTTTATATTTTATTTATGGATTTTCAGTTAAACAAACATATGGATACAGGTTTGACACCCCCCCCCTTTAAAAAGAACAACAACAACAAAAAACAAAGACAGCAAAAAAAATCAAAAAACAAATACGTCTGCTCTTCGGGGATACAGGATATAGGGTAATCAGTATCAGCCACGAAATAGATGTCCATGAAACATTACCTTAGCTGTGTGAAGAGCATATAAAAACATTGCAAGTATGTTCATGTATAATCATAGAGGTGCAGGCCTATACACAAATTATTTAGGTCAGTCTTGACAAATTCATTAGGAAAGGTTGCCACAATTTGTCAAAGGTCGCAGAGGGGATTGATGTTTTGTGTGAGTTGCAGTGAGGGTGTAAGCCATTAAGTAACATATCACACTTGTATTTTGAAAGGTCTGAGAATAGTCCTTGCAAAGAAACATGATTTAATAGCAATTTCTCGCTGCACAGGGGATTGGTAGCATGATGATCAACACGCGTACATAAGAGTCTGGCATTTGTATTACTCTTTAGCCAGAGCCAAACTGTTTCAATCCATAACTGCTGAGGCGACAGAAATAAGCAGCTGTCAAATGTACAGGAAGTTGATTAACCCTGTATCATTTAAAAGTCACATCCCCACTAAGATTAAAGCTAGAACAACAATTTGTATGTAAAGGCACAGTGACAGACTTTATTGTTAATTAAATGTAAATGTAACAGCAGTCATTATGGAGCAGGATATGACTGTTCTTCACTGTTTTCTTCCAAACAATCAATTCTGAAGAGGAGAAAAAACTTGCTCAATATTTCAGACTGCTGGAAGGAAATAACCCTGGTCTGTATTAGACATCTGGATGGGTCTAAATATCATTCCATCCATTATGGCTCCACTAGTTTTTTTTTTTCAAATGAGGGAAACCAAGACTAGATTATTAAATATTTTCTAGCCGTTATCTTGGTAAATGGAGATGCAGCCCATCAGGCCACACTATGAATTTGATTTTTAAGTTCTTATTTCATGCATCTCAGAAGTGTTATTTTTATGTTAACATCGCTCTGTAGGCCACAGTCACCGCTGTTAGTATCTCTCTTCTACATTTAGGAAAGAGCAGCTGCATGATGAGCCAGACTTCCTGTTAAATATATATTTTGACTGAGTGCAATGACCAAACAGGCAGGAGTCCTTGTGGGAAGAAACTCGGTCTAGCGGTTTACTTTGCTGGCTTTCCTCCTGAGTAACCTTGTTCTTGTAAATATCTGAAATTGAGCTCATGATGGAATAAAATGTGAACTATGTGGGTCACAACAGAGCTGAGGAAGGCGACCCTACCCTGACACATGATGATGGCTGTCTGAGTGTAGGAGATCCTTGTTTGTCCCAGCTGTACCAGCTCTCTTCACCAGGTTCCCAGAGGGAGAAAATACAGTTTAGCCACCAAGATTCAATCTGAGCTGAGCTGACATATTTTCAGGTAATTCCACATGAGAGGAATCTTTTTTTTTTTTTTTTTTTGTTCCAGACAGACCACAGACTGGGATTCCTCTTTATTATTATTATTATTCTTATAAGTATGAACGGTCTAACACATCACTGCCAATACACAAAAACATAACTCAGCGTATTTTACAATTAGTGATATGGGCCACAGTGTTTTCCCCTCCTAACTCTGGATGGACTCATGTTTGGATTGTTGATCTCTAACTGCAGCTGCAACTTAAACCACAGAGGTCTGATTCACTGTTGTGTGTGAGGTGATGTAAACATGTAATGGCACCTCAATTTTTGTACCCGTAATTATACTGAAAGATTAGACAGAGTTATAGTGAATAAACCCAACAACAAAATCCACTAAGAAAACTACACATGTCATTTTGACAGATCTTTTTATGTGTCTAACACTTTTTTTTTAGATTATTCATACAGGCATTTTGAAATAAGTCAGCCCAGGGTGTGTAAATTGTCACTAAGGTCTGTATTGATTAATGATGATTCATAGATCAGTTATAATCTCACCAGGGCTTTACAAGAACAGGGGCGCAGTCCAGTTTTTAATCTTACTCTCAATAAAGCCTAAATGAGTACAACTGTTATGAATTACTTTAGCAAATTTGCATTATTGTCAAATTACAAGCAATACATTATTTCAAAGGCAGGAACCAAAAATAGTTTGTCTCATATCACCTGTGACACATTATTATGACATTAGTACATAATAATATACACAATGTACAGTAATACTTAATAACAACATAATTTAATTTGTTTGTTAATCAGTATTATAAATAATCATTTATTCATTTCAACGTATTGATCCCTTTTTAATTCTTATTTTTATTATTAATTTTCACTTCTTTGGGTCAGTTGTGCGTCTTCCTGTCGGTGATTATGTTTAAAATGTTTGTCCAGCTGCTTGCAACGATGGATATCTGTGTAATAATTGACAGTGTGACTCAGAGATGCTGATCTGCAGCTGATTTATAATATTTGCAATTTTCCTGATGACATGAAACTCTGCGTCAGTGTGCGCACTCTGTGCGCTCTGTGCCAGGAACTTACTGGAGGGCGGCCGGCGGCTGAGGGAGTGAGTACAGCAGACAGTCATTTTTTCCTCTGGTCCTGAGGGGTCTCCTTCTCTATATAAGGCTTTCTGAGCTGCAGAGGACTCACTCAGTTCCTCTGAGCTCAGGAACAGCACCAACAGGCAGGAGCCGGCTATTCTCAACAGGGAATAATTCTGTCCTTCTCCGGCGCAAATAACATCCAACATCTGGGCTCTGCGGCACAGGTGAGCAACAACAAGGCTTCACTTCTATCATTTTGTGCTGTTGGTTTTAGTTTGGCGCTGTGTTGATTAGCACTGTAGGCTACCTGGTCGGATTTCCACAGGATGCACCTTCTGTTGGAGATAACGTTGTTATTGTTTCAGATGAACTGTTTGTGCTCAAAATGACACTGAATTTGGTAACTGGGACATTGCAGTTGTGGGAGTCTGACCATGCCACTTTAAGGAAGGCTGCTGACGGTACACTGCCATTCATTGTAAGTCTGCCTCCTCACCAAGTAAATGTCAATGGAAAAGCAGCTGCCAGCAAGATGGAAAATAACATAGAGGCAGCAGGCAGAAAACTATCTAATCTAATGAGAGATTTTAAGTTGTCCATATAAGAAACTTAGAGAGGATCCCTTTCACAGGTGAAGGGGGGAAAAAGTAAACAAACATGAATGGAAATGCATTTAAATCAGTCAATGAATATATTATGTAATAAGTTGTGTTTACATTCAGCCTGATTTTGGGGTGGAGAGGAGGTCAGATCAGAAACAAGCCAATCAGATAGACAAGGTGTGTACATGCCGGCCTGTGTGTGTCTGACTCTTCGGGTTTGTCTGTCACTCGGGTATAAAATTTGTGAGCGCCATGAGAACGGCCAAGACGTAGGAGCCGGTAGAAGTTCAGTGTGAAAAAGGGGCACAGGCAGGAGAAGGGTGTGGTGCCTGGGCTGCCCGCTGGCTCACTGTGCCCAGAGCTGGCACAGCATGTTGACACAGAACTGGTGCCAGACCTCAAGCCAGAGGGAGAGAGGTGAAGGGATTCAGGGATAAGTGCAAGCAGTGCATACAAGGGCTAGGTTTATTTTTTGTCTTCTTCTCTGATCACACTGACTGACTGCTCTTCTCCTTAGTTTGTGACTTGGATCTCTTTGGTTTTAGCTTCAATCTTCCCTCTTGCTTGTTTCCCTCCAGAGGGAGGTCACATGCAGGGTCAGAACCTGAAGGCATTCCAGACACATGCAAGAGCACCAGTATTTTGTGCTTGAAGACAGATCAAATCCCTCCTTGGTCTCTCACCCTGCTGCTCGGCATGATTAGGAATTAATCTGTCAGGCAGAGAGGATGAATAGGTACACAGTATTTCTCAGTAGTATGTGTCTAACAATGGTATGAGTCCAGAGAAAAAGTCAGTATTTTATTTACTGAGAAAGCTCAACTATTCAGTATAAGGTATTATTGGCACTATGATTAATAGTTGGGCTGAGGATGATGCTAGTTTGGCAGGAATAACAATATTATTGTAAAAGCTTATGTTGTGCACTTTAATGTGGCCTGCTTTGTGATGGACAATTTAGTGCAAGATATTTATCTTCAGTTCCATTGTTTTTCAGCATCAGAGAGTAAAAACGAATGCCTCTAAAATATAGATCAAAATGCATCATTTGATTATATACTCTAATGTATAGTCAGCAGTTTATTAGGTGCAGTCTATACAACATAGTGCAGTGCAATACAACGCTGCTGCAAGCTCAAAATGATCTGCCTTCATTCACATTGTATCACAGCAGGTCAATTATGTTATTTTAAGCCCTGAGTTACTGTGAGTTGAGCTTATATTGGCGTTTCAAATGTTCAGCCTATCTCCATTTAGTCACACAGCAGCACCTGTGCAGCCTCAAAATGATGGAGCACACTGTTCATACATCATCTGAAACAGACACTCATCAAACCTCTCAGAAGACAGAGTTATTGCGGGACAGTTGCAATGGATTGCATCAGATTCTATTAGTGCGCCAAATAAAGCAGTGAAGGTTTTAATGAGACAGCCTAAACTGGCAAAAAAAAAAAAAAAAAAACACAACAAAACTGAACTGAGTCTTATTAGTCTTATTGCTGCTGGGCAATACTTTCTGGTCTGTTACATTTTTAATACTTTGGAAAGAACAGGTTTCTTTTTGTGTCTGTGTGTGCAATAAATTTCTAACTTCTCCTCTGTCTCCTACAATAGTTGAGAAATCACTTTGCTCATGCTTTAGTAATTTGTACTCTATTTTGTTGCCTCACAGTGGGGAGACTCATTAAACATTTCCTCTCTGCAGGTTGTGTCTGGCACTTGCAGGAACAGCTTCCACACTAAATCTGTTGTCTACCACAGTCTACCAGTGCAACCCAGGACAGAAGACGTGTCCGAATGACCTGCGCTGCCATGACCTGGCTCACTGTCCTCTCCTCCTCCCTCTTACTGCTGTGCATCAGGGACTCAGGTTCCCTCTTCCTGCCCGACTCCAAGGAGCTCAGGCAGCTGCTGAGCCGCTACGAGAAGGAAATAGACCGGAACAGCACCAGCAACACAGCTGGCAAGAGGACTCGACGAGCCATCCGCTGGTCGGACCGTGAGGAGATCATCCAGCTGCACAACAAGCTGAGGGGTGGTGTCTACCCAACTGCCTCAAACATGGAGTACATGGTCAGTCATGTCCCATTGCCCCAATTATTCTTCACTTAAAAACGTCTCAATGTAAATTTTTGGCTTTACCTCACAGAGAACACAATTTAATGTGTCAGCAAAACTAGCTCTGAAATCAGGCTGGTAATTAGAGTTTAAAGTTATATTTTGCTGAGAAAAGGGGTGTTAGTGTAATAAAAACAGCTTTTTCCCTCTGCTGGAAACATACAGTCATGTTGGTGAGTTATTGCCAGCCTGCTGTGCTGTTCTTTTACAAGGAGGATAATAATGCTGACTCTGTCCTACCTGCAAACAGCTCGGCTCTGGAGAAGACGAGGGCGGGGGGGGGGGGGGGGGGGGGGGAGCTTGGTCAAAGGAGGACAAATGGAATAAGGCTCAATAGGAAATTATGGGACAACATGGCATGTCAATGGATAAAAAAGAAGCAGGATTGTTGTTGAGACACAGAAAGTTATTGAAAACCACAAAGTCCATAAACTTCAGAGAAGCAATGGTGGCCTGTGTGTCTCTGAAGTGTGGTAAATTCCTGGGAGGGAAGTGTCTGTAGATTTACTCTGCCCAGTGCCCTCTCAAATTCCAGTGAACAGGCAGTGTGTGTGTGTGTGTGTTTGTGTGCTTGTGTTGGTGTATGACTGTTTGGGGTTACAGCGGTGTCTGTGTGTGCATGTTTTAGTGACCACCGAAAGGCTGGAAATTTACTGAGGAGATGTTCTTTGAGGGCCCACGCTGTACACACTCCTCCTACCATTCACTATAACCCCTCCATGGTGGGGGTCAGGTGTCTTCTCCGCTTTCCCTCCAATGCTGTAAAGAAATGCTCTCAGGAAATGTGGATAATTCAGCTGTGATTGCTGGAGATTTGTAGTGGACCAGGGCCAGGCGCCAGCTTCTCCACTCCAGTTTCACTGTCTAAAGTTAATGTTGTACTGGTTTACAGCTCAGTTTCACCTCACAGGGAAGGAAGGAAGTGCAAGAATAGAAGCCATGCACAAGTGTTGGTTAGGTATCTACTGAGTAAGAACAAAAAGTGAATCATGCTTCTCTATATTGTAGCAGATAGGGCAGGTTTCAATGTTTCAAAGTCTGCAGCATTGTTTTAAAATATTTAAATTCACTCTACAACAAAAACTTGATGTGCGCAGGTTTGGGATGATGAGCTGGAGCGATCTGCCACTCAGTGGGCAGAGGCATGCATATGGGACCACGGACCTCAGGACCTGTTGATGTCTATTGGACAAAACCTGGCTGTCCACTGGGGCAGGTGAGATATGACACAGCATGCCAGTGTGCTATACTATTTATAGTCTTATTTATCGTTTGACTGGACTCTTAGTCTCCTTCACAACTACATTACCAACAAGTCACTTATTACTTACAGTATTTTATGATCATCCACGGTTGCATGAGGAAGTAGTTTTAAATTTGTTTAGCTTGAGCATTGGTAGTGTTAGTCGGTGCTAGCATATTGAGGTGGATATGTATGAATGGTTGTGTGTCCGAGTAGTTAGCGGACACAGCAGGCCTCTTTGTGCGACAGTGTGGGGCTATCGCAGCAGGTGCCCTTCCAGGAATCTGCTTTCATTCTCACAGCGCCTTTCCTTCCTCCTACCTCCTTCTTCCTTTTATTCCTGTGCCAACAAAACCCTTTTTTCCACTCCCTGTCTACCCTCCACTTATAAGCTCAGCATTTTTCAATACCCTAAAAGATGTTTATAATACGAACTAGAACTGATGTGTTATGCAGTGGAGTCATGTTTAGATTTGCTCTGATTGTTTTGTTGTTTGTCTGTTTTTTTACCTGATTTGATTTCCCCTGTTATGGAGGGGTACAGACTGCTGTTCCATGTGCCAGGTCAAATTCTGATGCATCAGGGAGGTTCAAACAGTGTGTCTCATTTCCAGCCAAAGCACCTGGCAGCTCCCTCAGTTATTTCCCTTTTTACCCCCTAGTACCTGGATGGCCTGTGACTGAGCCTACTGTTTGTCTGTCTCTGTGTGTTTTTCTGCTTGTGTGTCTGTGCAGATACCGCTCTCCTGCCTTCCATGTCCAGGCCTGGTATGACGAGGTGAAAGACTACACCTTCCCCTACCCCCATGAGTGCAACCCCTGGTGTCCAGATCGCTGCACAGGGCCCATGTGCACCCATTACACCCAGGTGAGATGACGAAAAAGAAAATGAAGGTCAGAGAACTGAGGTGAAAGAGTTCAGGACAAACCCTGACAGATAGAAAAAAAAAGGTTAAAGTGAGTTCCACTGACTTCATACATCAAAGCCTTTTGTGGCTCCAGAGAAACTGTGTGAAGTCTGATAAAGTGCCTAACATAACAGTGCTGAATCTCCAACTTTTAGTTTTGGACTTGCATTGAAGGTAATGTAGGCATCAGATTCTGATGAGAATGAAGAATGCATAGGATAAAAGTTAAAATTTCCAGTATCTCTGATTCTGTTGCATGGAATTAGATAGATTTTTCTTTTAAGATTGCCCATAATGAGTCTGAAAGTTTGCCATTTTAGGTTGAGCCACATTTTTACATTTCCATGTAGACTCTGTACTGGAACTTCTGCTATAATCTATTTTTTATATGGTCAAATCTGTTCAGTATCAGGTCATGTGTCTCCTTTTATCTGTACGGCAAAATGGGACTACAACATGTGGTTAACACTCTGTATGATATTTCACCACATTAATAGATTCATGGCTTTATGACGTATGGTGTGACTGACAGGCACTGACAGACACACACAAAAGAAACTTGTAGATGGAGATTGAAATAAACAGATAAACAGGGGTGATTAATGGAACAGAAGACAGTGTGAGACAGAAAGAAAAGTTTGAGATGAAATGAGAGGATTAAGAAATCAATCAAAACTAAGCCGCAATGGGTGAGCTGGCCTGTTCTTCCCCCAGACTTTACTTTGCAGCTGCTGCGATGAGTTTGCAGAAACATCCACTCCTCCCTCTGCATTCACCCTGAAACCTGATCACTGTCATCTGGTAGTCATTTCCAGACACGCCAGACATCCTTTGCTGCTTGACCTGGATTCTTTTGAAGATGCTGCAGAGTGGGGACAGTGCCAAATTTGAGCATCATCACCTCACTGCTGTCTTTCATTTGTTGGAAATGCTGATGTATCATCAGTCCAGACAATCATATTCCATTACTGCCTTTACAGACAAATGGTTGACCCTAGTGACTTAGAAACTGCATTATGCTTAGCTGCCACGGCCCCGCACACATCAGTCTACGTGCTGACTCACTGCTTCCAGTGATCTCCAGCTCTACCAGGAA
Organism: Remorina albescens; assembly: GCA_034769265.1. Lineage (NCBI taxonomy): Eukaryota > Metazoa > Chordata > Actinopteri > Carangiformes > Echeneidae > Remorina > Remorina albescens. The sequence continues at coordinate 5,140,878 of CM068479.1, forward strand.
AAAGATGAACATTCCTGAGGAGGGAGAGCGCAGATGTTTCAGAGTTTGGGAGGAAAGTGAAGTAGAGTTATGGAACACGCTGTGTTGTATTTGCTGTCAAATGGTGCATCATTCATCTGTAACACCGCTGCAGCAGCCTTCTGTTTCATAAAACATTTAGTATTACCTTGACCTGAGTTGGGACTATGCAGGCCATTGTTTTGCCGCTGATAACTGGAGGATGAAAATGATCGTGATTGTGTCACAGAGGGCAGACTCGGTTCACACATCATGTGCGTCTGACTGGGCAGAATAACAGACCAGGCACTCCTGGACATCCCAGTGGTCTCATTAATCGTGGCCGCCAGTCAAGTTTCTTCCTCTGGAATGATCAGCTTGACCCACGACTGTGAGAAACAGGACAGCTAGGCTATAAGCTTATAGTTTACTTTGTTAGAAAGTGTCCAATCTCTCACTAAGCACTTGTGCTAACTTTGGACATTCTTTTATTTCCTTCTTCACAGCTGGTCTGGGCAACCACAAGTCGAGTGGGCTGCGCTGTGCATGTGTGTCCGAGGATGGACGTGTGGGGAGAAATATGGGAGAACGCCGTCTACCTTGTGTGCAACTATTCCCCAAAGTAAGATCTGTAGTGCTTCATGTTTCACTGTTCGCCAACACCTCAGCTCTTTTTTGTTTACATTCCTCCTTCTGAACAGTGTTGACAAAAGCTATGCCGCTTGCTCCTAATGTAGTTGTAGTGCAGATAGTTAGCCCGTTGTTTGCATGTGTGTGAGGTTTGTGTGACATATTGGCGCAATTAAAATTTCTCCATAAATCAGAATGGAAAAATAATGAAGAAGCACACGGAAAGAAAAATAAAAGCACAACAGGCGTTTGTTTTCCAGACATCCCAAAGGATGTAATTGCATGAAAGACAACAAGGAGTGTGAGACTAATGACTACTCGCAGTGTTGACCATGAGCAAAGAGTGTTGAAGTAATTACATAGCCATGAGCCCAGTGATGGCTGACTGATGAATAAGTTCCACTTTAGTCAAGCTGTCCATTGTACGCTACTTCTGCAGGGGCAACTGGATTGGAGAGGCTCCCTACCAACATGGACGCCCTTGTTCCCAGTGCCCTCCCAGCTATGGAGGAGGATGTAGAAATAACTTGTGTTACAAAGGTAAGAAAAATGTGGTTTTTATTCAGCTGTATTAGATTTGAATACAAAAATACTACCAACTTGAACTCTTCTCCCTCTGTAGACTCTTGGCGGTCAGAGACTGAGGACATGAATGAGGTAGAGAAGCCTCAGGTTCCACTGCTGCCTCGTACCACTGCTAAACCTGCCCTACCCAAACCTAAACCATCCACTCCAAAGAAACCAGCATCCAAGCCGTCCACACCAAGGCTGTCTTCAAAGACTACAAGCGACAGCTACTTAGGTATCCACTGAGATAATACGTAAGGACCCCAAGCCTCAATGTTTGTGTGCATCTTTTCACTTATTTCTTTTTGTCTTGTAGCTCAAAATATCAAGTGTGACACTAGACTGCGAGATAAGTGCAAAGGAGCAACCTGCAACAGGTCAGGATATCTTAACACATTGCTATGGAAAGGGAATTTTGAATGTACTCTGTGTATTTCTGCTGTGTACAAACTGACTCTTGTCTCCAACCTGTTGACCGCAGATATGTTTGTCCAGCCAACTGCATGAATAAGAAAAGCAAAGTCTGGGGAACTCTCTATTATGATGTGGTGAGTATTGCCAGTGTTAACAGCAAACCACACACTGCAGAACAGTCAATACTGTAAATTATTATTATTATTATTATTATCATCATTGTCATCATTATTCATTTTAGCAATCAAGTATTTGCCGAGCTGCTATTCATTATGGTGCGGCTGACAACAATGGAGGACTGGTCGATGTCACAAGAATGGACAAGCTTCCTTTCTTTGTCAGAGGCACGAAAAATGGTGTTGAATCTCTGAGGTAGATATTCTGGTCTGCTGAATTTCATCAAATGGGGTGAAACTCTGTTTAAGATGCAGCACTTATGAAACATATTTCACATTTTGCACAATAACGGATTATTCCCTCATCATTTGTTTTCCTGATTTCTAAACAATGTGATGACCTTTACAGCAAATATAAACCTGGCAATGCCTTTGTGGTGGCCAAAGTGGAGGGTAAGTGAATCAGACTTTGAGTCACGATTGTATAAAGATTCACACTCTCCATCTCAACTACATAAATTTTTTTCTTTGCCTGTGACAGAAACAACTGCTGATTGCTACACCACAGTGGCTGAAATCTGCCCTTTCAAAAAGCTTTACTCACACTGCCCAAGGTGCCTTTTCACATCCTCCATGTTATCATTGACTCAAGCATCAAATCTATTGTCAGTTAATGTCAGTTCATCCTTTCTTGTAAAATGATCTGTTCCTCAGAATCTTCTGTCCAGCTAACTGCCAGTCTCAACCCTCTTACTGGTCACCTGTTATTGGAAACAACATTTATTCAGATGTAAGTAATAAACAGTTTCTATCTTTCTGTTCTGAATGAACAATGGAAAAAAAAGGAAAAACAGATTTACAGCCAAACACAAAGCAATCGATCTGTATTGTGGTCGATCTTGGTCTGAATTTGGCTGATAGAAGATGGGAGTAATGGTGAGGTAAGCCAGAGACTGCAAGCGATGTAATGCCCTGCATGGGGCCTGACCATTCAGAGGCTGACTGAGATTGAGTGCTCGTCTCTCAGATGGAGGAGAGGCAAACATGACTGAGAATGTTTTCTAAAGCGGTGTAGAAGCTGGATCTTGGTTCAACTTGAGACATAAACTGTCTGGTTAGAAATAGTGGAGGAGTGTATGGTCTGTGTGATCTGTGTTTGGACCAGAAATGAATGATTCTGCTCCAGACTGTTGATAAGAGGTAATGGTCTGTTGTGCTGCAGCCAGACTTCTGGAAGAGATTGTGAAACAAATGGTTGAGTGTGTGTGTGTGTGTGTGTGTGTGTGTGTGTGCTAATGTGTGTCTGTAAATCACTGCATTATATTCTGTGTATTGTGTTTGTGTATATTGTGTTATATATGTAATAGAGGAATTACAAAGACACTCATGTAGTGAAAAAACTCATTTTCCATTTTCTTGTTTGTCCACAATTTCTCTCTTCACAGAGCTCCAGTATTTGTAAAGCAGCCATCCATGCAGGGGTAATCAAAGCAGATGGTGGTTTTGTGGATGTTCTTCCACTGGACAAGAGAAAGAGCTATGTTGGAACCCTTAAAAATGGCATCCAGTCTGAAAGGTACTGCTAAAATCTTTTAGGTCAACAAATTTTACTGATATTATCTTCCCAGATGCGAACTGTTAGATATAACAACAATATTAGGTGCAGAAACAGAGGGGCTGTGCAGCTTCAGGGACATTAATGAAGAGCCTGAATACAAAAAAAAATCTGTTTTTAGATTTGGCTCAGTCTATCTTCATTTAAGAGAAGCTCTGACTAGAAATGGGAACAACCATATTAAGACATGCCGTGTGAAAACTTCCATGAAATAGCAACCATTTGCTGTGAAACCGTTTATTTTAATGGAAGGGAATATGGTCTCCAGTGCTATAATTAAAAACAAGAAGTTTTTAAAGTAGATCTGACAAGAAAATTTGAAAAATGCCTGAGAAATGTGATTCTATTCACTTTACCATCAGTTGATTTATGTGTTGTGTAATACTGCTTGTAGTGGGTTCCCTGCATGCACACCATGTTTCTCACATCACTCCCATGTCTGTGGCTGGCTCCAGTGGGCTAAGCTTGGGCAAAGAAGCCTTTGTGGCCAGCTCTGTTGGCATGTGGGGTTGTAAGAGTGATGGTGTGGTTTGGTGTGTGGATGGGCCACACATGGGATCTGTGCTTACTTTGCCTAGACAAATTCAATTGAGGTAGCAAAGTGCTGAATGGCCAAAAATAGTCCAAGTCTGATTCTATGAAATCTAATGCAAAACTGCAAAGGCCCCACTCATGGCACGGCGATAGGAGGTCAAACTGCTGGGTGAGGGCCCAGACCGTGTGCCAGCATCATGCCATGGCGGGAAGGTTGGACTGGACTGTTGCTGGTGAAGTAATCACAGCCTATCCAATTACCCGAGGATGGAAATGCTGTCAGCCATTTAGTCAGTGCTTTCCTATACGGATAATTTTCTGTGATGTGATACCAGTCACACTGGCCTATCCCGATTATTGATCATGGCAGGGCTTCAACGTTTCCCCGCTGATGAACTAATTAAAAAGTCATCAAGTTCACACATGTGGTAGCTGGAAAGGTCATTTTCAGAAACACGGCAACAATGAGTCATACTGCCAGTGTGTCACTGGGAGGATGTTTTCTTAAAAGATGTTGCGAAAAGCACAACTGTCCGATTCTTAATAGATTTGGCTGCAGGTAGGATTTGGGCTATACCAATAAGAACTAATAGTATATTAATAACAAGGGTTACATTTTGAAAAAAATATTTTTTTTCGCTTTGGGTCTATTAATCAAAGGCCAGAAGGTGTGCAGCTTGAGAGAAGCTAGCTTTTAGGAGGCACAGTAGGAGTATTTAAAGATGCTATTGGCTGCTTTAAGGATCCAGTGGTTTTGGAGCTGAACCCTACAGGGCATAGAACTCAGGATAACCTCTGCTGCTTCGCTTTTGGCTTTTTGCTATTTTCCAGTTCCCAGAAGTAACATATTTTCTGCATGATCTGTTTGCAGCAAGAGCAACGTAGCGGGCTGCTCCTTCCGAGTCTTTGCTGTGAGGGAGTGAAACTTCAGTTCAGAAATCCCAACACCAACAGAGTCACCATGCTGTTCTCGGAGGGCAGGAAGTCCCTGCAGGTTGGCTGTCAACGCAGTTCATCTGTCTGTGTCAACACTTTACTCTAATAGTTATCAAACAGTAGTCACCCAGTAACTGTCCAATATTTTCTTTTTTTTTTCTCATCTTTTAACTCCAAAGGTGGATAATCCTTAGATGTACTCAATCTGTGAATACAGAATATTTTTATATATAATGATACAGCTGGTGCTGGAAGTTATGAGTTCGCCATCTTTTACACAAAGTGTTGTGTTTACATTGATCCTATTACAAATATAAGTTGGTTTTCATACACAGGAATGTATAATGATCACACTGTATTTAATCATTGTGTACAGAATATATGATATTTTGTTTGTTTTAAAAATGGAGTACCATATATTAACAATTTAATGTTGTATTCTGTTTTATTATTATTATTATTACTGCCATTCCCTTCTTCTTCACCTGGATGATATTTGTTTTTCTGTTCCTGAATGTTTAGACTGTGAAGCCAAATCTAAGTTTAAATTGTATTTATGTTTGAACCTGTGAACACTGAACACTTTGCTGCAGTGTTTTGTTGGCTGGCAAGAACAGAACTCATCAGACAGACTTAAAAGCAGAGTAAACATTATTGTAAATGGAAAATGTTTGCAGGCAGCAGGAACAAAGGGAAATAATGTGGCTGGGGTCACTTCGGTGCCATACGTATAGTGGGGACAAAGTTGTTGGGTTAAGCTCAGTTCACTTTGTAGTATATGATATTTGTAGAAGTTGGGTCCTCAAAATGGTGATATTCTGGACAGTCCCAGAGAAGATATATGTTTATAATAATAAGCAGTAATATGACATTTTGTATTTATTGTTGCTTGGTGCTTTCCTTGTGTCTTTATACCTCTGGCTACTCTAACATAGATGAAAATGCTAAATTTTTCCCATCCCCATCACACTGATGAATGTGTACAGAAAGTACAGAAAGAGGTTTTTTTTTGCGTGTAAGTGTGTAAAGTCCAGAATGTAACCATCAGACTTTAGTGTATGCACTTTGGAACAAATGTCACTACAGTACACAGGAGACAGCGTCTCTGTTATTCCGGACTGGATTTATACACTATGTCCATTTGTACAGCCCTGATTTGAATTCTCTTTCTCCATAAACATAGGTCTCTAAAATGTAAATAGACAAAAAGTAAAATGCAGTTTATGCTGCAGGACTAGGGTGTCCAGTTTGGTTGCCAGAGCTCACTGCAAATTTTTACAATATCCTTAAATTTTGCCCCTCCACCTGATGGTTGCCCCAAGGTTTTGAAAGTAAAAGCCAAAACAAAATGGCTATCTCTAAATCTTTCCTTCAAGCATGTTTAAACTTTATCTCTTTATTCTACCTCAGTCCTGTCGCTGTGCTCAGCAAGTCTTTTCTATTTGGGATTTTTATTGGAAATTTTAAAAGTTTTTTAAAATTATGCTTATACTGTAAATATTACGATTTTTTGTTTTTGAATCATCTTCTCTGCAATAAGTTTATAATTAAAATGTGTGATTTTATATCAGTTGTCTTGGTCATTATTTTTATACACATGTAGTATGGGTAATATATTTTTAACCATTTGAAATTGAAATGGCAATTTAAGAAAACATTTGATATTTACAGGTTGTTGAGAAAATGTAATTTTTTAGGAATCTGAAGAATCAAGTTATTTTTTATGAATGAGAGTATTTTCTTTATTTATGCTCAAATCATGCTTACTGGATGTGACTTCATGGACAATAATGACAAGATTCCGTTTTGAATAGTCAGGAAACAAAGAATTTCCAAATGCACATGTGGATAATTGTATCTAAGATGTTCCACCTTTATTACTGTAAATACAGTTTGACCAGAGCATCACGATAATGCATGATGAATCAAACTCAGACCAGGGCCACCCAGTGTTTGCTGATTGTCTTTGGAAAAATATCACTGACCACGTTTTTAATCTGGCTCTGTTTCTTGCGGTGGAACAATAAATTGAAGCAGTTTTTCAAGGACAACGCACATAATACCCCAATATTAAAGGGCTTTAGCTTAGAGAAAAAGAATCTCCATGGGCATGGATAAAATTTCAAAACCCCAATTGCCCATTTCCCACACTGGGGTCAGGTAAGTGTAAGGTGATCAGATCATAATATACTTGCAATTAAAAACTGCCTCATTTAAAAAAAAAACAAACAAAAAAAAAACCTAAGCAAGTGGGAGGAGCTTGTAAGCACCATTAATTTTTCACACCTTCATGGAGGTTTATTGAAGGCAGATGTTCAGTATTGGTTAAACCCAAGCTGGACAGGGCCCTTGTCATCATACTCATAAAAAGCTGCAACTGGCTTGTGTGATGTCCATTTTACTCACATTGTCCATTGGGGATCAAAAATTTGTATTCACATTGTAAATCCAATGACAGCTTGGAGAAAAAGTTCTGGTATTTGGTCAAATTGGGATTTTTCTTGTCCTTAAATGTACCTTCCAACAGATTGAACTGCTTCGATCATATGGCACTTCAGGGGAAAAGCAGCACATTAGATCTGACATTAGGCCTATGAAAACCGTAATGTCACAGTTCAGTTTCAGAAGTGCAGATTCTGGAAAATATTGCTGCGTATCTCATCAGCGTCATCTATTGTTTTTAAAAATCACATGCATTCAGTTTGGCAGCACGGTGGTATATCAGTTAATGCTGTTTGATTCCCCGGCCTGGGGCCTTTCTGTCTGCGTGCTATCCCCGTGCCTATGTGGGTTTCCTCCCTGTTTAGGTTAACTGGTGACTCTAAATTGTCCGTATGTCTGAGTGTGAATGGTTGTTTGTCTCTGTCTGTCTCTGTATGTTGGCCCTGTGATGGACTGGTGACCTGTCCAGGGTGTACCCTGCCCTCATCCAGTGTGAGCTGGGATTGGCTCCAGCACCCCCCCACAGAAGATGAATGAATCAATGTACATACAGTTGTTTTGAAGAATTTGATCCATTGTTTGACAATAATGAGGGATTTTATGATCAAGATGAATTTGGAAGACTAAAAGCATTGCAGGTGTTCCAAATGAACACATGACGGGCTTTTAAGTTATTGGTTCAAGTGGGCTGATGCTCTATGACATGACTTTTAGAGGAGTACAACACGGCAGTTTGATTGACCTGCTGCCCCATTTATGGGTTCTCTAGTTCAAAGAGATGTTAAAAGACTGTCTGGCAGAAGTTTGGTGAGTAAACGCTCCATACTATCTCTGTGGCAGATTACTATTGTAGAGTGCTTGTAAATATTAGGAATTAGATTTTAATGAGTGCAATTAGTGATATGGATTTGATGAAACCAGAAGAACAGACACAGCAGAAGCATTGGTATTGTCCAAATATGAACCCTGTGGAAGTCTTCTTCTTGATCAAGTACAATCCTACCTGGTTATATTGGGAGAAGGCAAGTGGCAATTGCAGTGGTCAGCACTGAAGCCGATAAGAAAGCACTCAAACTCCAGACGTGGGGCTTTTCACTGTGGCTTTCCTGTGTGCCTGTTGTCTGTGTGCCTGCATGTGTTCCCTCCTGGTCCTCTGGCTTCCTTCCACAGTCTAAAGACATGAATGTTTACGCTAATTGGTGACTTTAAACTGCCTGTAGGTGGGAGTGTGAGTGGTTGTTTGTCTCTGTATATACATTACCCCGGCGATTGAGGTCTGTCCAACCCCCCTGCCCTCCCGTGATCCTGCGTGCTTTAGCAGTATAGATAATGGATGGATGAATGGGGAGAACCATGTGAGTTGCTGTGCTAACTGTATTATTACCACAATCAAACATGAGGTTTTAGACTGTAGGACAATAGACAATAGTTGCATTACAGTCCATACAGACTGGACCTACAGGCAGGATATTAATGATTTGACAGATTACAGGTAGTAGAATCCAAATTATATAATCAAGAAGGTATTTTTCTGGCCAGAGAAGCCTTGTAGTCCTGCATTTTTTATTTTTTTTTTTGTTTTAAGAAATTTAGTTTGGATTGTACAATTTGTGCAAAGGAATTTCAGACTTGGAGAGACTGAAATGACATACTTCACCTTCCAAAAGCAATGAAGTGGCTTTTGCTATGACAGGTTGTTTTTCACTTGCTTGTTCATCATAAGAATTTGATAAGCCTTTTAGGTGCAGCAGGGGGAAACTTTACCAAAGCCATCTATCTAAAGGGACCATGTGGAATCCACCTGGAATGAGGAGGTTGTGTTTACCTCCTCTGTCTCTGACTTAAGACTAAAAGGGAAAATCCCCTTTGACACACTATCACTCAATAATGTTTTGGGATTTTCAGGTCATTGTAAATGCCACTGCCACAGGTAGAACTTGATCTATATACTCTCTCCATACTTAATATCCTACATTTAGTCGAATATTAATACATTAATAGCAGAAGCACTGCTGCTCATAAAGTGAATTTTGTAGCCATGTATGGACTCATGTATGTTCATATTAGATGTTTGAACTTTGGCTGATATATGTAGCACCAAATTTCAGACCTCGAATGAACCTTCAAATGAATCACACTTTAAATAAAAAAAAGATCTTGCATTGAATTATCTGTGATGATATATGTGAGAATAGACTTCTTGTTGTTTTAACTTTTGACTTCAGTATTATCTGTCTGTTGGTTAATTGGTCGTTATGTTGGTCCACCAAGTCTGAAATGGCTTGAGAACTACTGGATGGTTTGCCATGAAATGTAATTTAGACACTTAAGGTATCTTAAACTTCTATTTGCAATGACTTTCTTTATTGATAAAATTATTAGATATATTGATATGTGATCTGCATGTCTGGTCGCCTTATTTTGGGTAATTATTGATTTTGTTTGTGAGCATGAATCATTGTTTGTCTATGTGTAAGCCCAGAGATAGTCTGGCAGCTCTCAACAAGCTAACATGCTAAAAATAAACAAGGTAAACATTTTATGAGCCAGATTTCTCATGGTTAGCATTAACATGTTGATATTAGCATTTAGTGCTGCTGTTGGTTTTAAGACACATCGCTATGCATCTTCAGTGATGTTTCTGGACTCATTGGAGGTTTCAGTCTGTCAATGTCTTACTCCCTCCTCCAGGTGACCCAGCTGGGATGATCAAGTCCCAGCTTGCATCCCAGAAGCAATAAGCCAAGGGTCTCCCTTCTTTATCCAAAGCCACATTTTGGGTCTCTCTGCGGCTTCACTGGCGGAGCCCCTTTTTATGGTTCCGTCACACCCAGCGAAGTCAAAGATTTGCGGAGGGAGCTACCCAGGAACCCTCACCAGTCCACTTCAATGGCAATGGCAGGTGGCAGTGTGCCTGCCAACCATGGTTCCTGCTATCCTCCACAAGTCATACTTACTCATCTTCCTCTTGTGGGCCTCGTCCAAGTCCCTCCCAAGACACAGTGAGTTCCCACAAGATGACATTCTTGGTGGAGTCAAAGAAGATGACCAGGTCAGGATAGACTGTTGTGTGGGTGATGTGCTCTGGAAATTTCAGCAGTTTGCCGAGGTCCACTCTCAGCTGCCAGTCAATGAGCCGTAGAGAGCAGGGATGGTCTCACCTGTCTTAGTGGGGGGTTCTTGTCAGGTTTAAGGAAGCTGGTGGAAGTCTTCCCAGGGTCGAATTTACTGGCCTTGATGGCTATCCTGCACCACCTTCCCCCACCACGTCCAGGCTCCATTTTGACCACGCCCCACTGCCCTGCTTACCTGTGCTTTTTCCACTCCTGAGCGAACCTCTTTCAGCAGGAGTTGTTGCTTCTCCTTCACTGCGGCCTTGCTTAAATGGTTACCTGGAAAATAGTCCAGGCCTGCTTGTCCAGTTGCAGTGGTTCCAACTAGGGTGTTCTGCCTCAGGTTGGACTCTGCCAGCAGTAACTCCTTTGTGGCACTCCACTTCCTGCTGCTGTGGACCTCAATTCCAGCTGCTGCTATCTTGGGGTCCCTGGAGTCCCTATACTGGATAGCCTCTCTTGTTCTTAGGACCACAAAGTCTTCTGTGAGGCCTCTGACGAGAAACTGTAGGGCGTTGGACGTGCCATACATTGCAGCCCTGCTCAGGCTTCTGGGCAAGCCAAGCCTTCTTCGCAAGAAGCTGCTGATCTTCTTCTCCAGGACTTCCATGTACCACAATGGAATCTCGTACAGAAGCAGGGACCACAGAACCCCAGCAGGAAAGCATGTTGGTACACCAACGCCTTGAATCGACCCAGTAGCCCAGATTTGACGATCTTAACTAGCCAAGTCTCAAGGTCTTTGCTGGTCTCCGGATGGCAGCTCAGTCTCTTAGGCTGCAGTCAAACAACTTCCCAAGGCTTTTGACCGGCTGCTCCGACAGTGTGGGGATGGGCTTTCCAGAAAAAGTACATCGGAACTTGTCCACAACTTTGCCCTTCTTGATTACAAGCGAGCTCATCTTTGATGGTTTGAAACTCATCCTTGCCTATCCGATGAGCTTCTCCAATACTTGCAAAATCCACCTGCTGCCGGGGACAGATGATGTTGGTACTGTCAGGTTGTCCAAGAAGGTTTGAATTCAGGGAAGGCGCACACTGGTTGTAGTCAGTGGTCCTTGACACTCCACCTCTGCTGACTTGACCACCATGTTCATAGACAGGGCGAAAAGGATGACTGACATGGTGCAGTCTGTTATAATCCCCTTCTCAAACCTGTGCCAGTCTGATACAAAAGATCCAGAAGTGAATCTCATCTGTAAATTTCGGTAGTAATCCAGGATGAGATTTGTTACCTTGCTGGGAACATGGTGTCTCTGGAGGGCGACTTCCACCAGCCTATGAGGCATTGAACCATAGATGTTAGCCAGATCCAACCGCAGGACTGCCAGGTCTCCTCTTCCATCCTTACTTTCTCTTAGGATGTGGGTTGTGACAAGATGCTGAAAAATATCTTGGCTCCCATGTTGAGCAGCGAGATGGTTCAAAATTTCCCAATGGCTTTTGAGTTCTCCTCTTCAGGAATCCAGATATTCAGATGTACTCCAATGAACAACTCTCCCTTTTCTCCAGAACACCAAGAGGATCTTCCATAGGTGGTGGAAGAGCCTTGGGCAGCGTTTGTATACACTGTAACAAATCCTGGTGGGTCCTGGAGCAGAGGCTGATCTTGCTGCTCGGGTGACATCTTGGACTCTCTCCAGCTTGGCTCCCTTAGGTCGAACACAGCTGATGGTAGGTCAGGATCTTTCAGGGCCTTGTTGGCAGTGGCGCAAAAAAGTGGGTATGCACTATATGCGATGCATAGGGGCACCACACCGGGGGGGGTGCCAAAGTGATGGTAAATAAATAAATAAATAAATAAATAACATAAAATAAAATAGGTATTTTCTTTATATTTCTGCTGTTGTGCATTTCTAAATAGTTTCTGCATTTCCTTAACGTCATATAACATTTTGGAGGACTAACATGCTAGAGAAGGGCGCCCTATCTCATAAGATTCCATCATAGAATTTTGACGTAGAAGAGGGATCAGGCACTAGTATTGAGTTGACGTACATGGGAAAAGATGGATAAAGCAAAAAAAGCTGTTGGGTGCTAAAAATAGAAAAAGCAGCCAAAATTGTTGCTGCATACCCCCCTGACTCTGGGTAGCTGCACCCCTGCTAGTTGGGATCAAGCTCCTGCTCTCTGTTAGGATCACTAAAGGCATTCTAGATGACTGCTCTGCTTACCACCAAGTAACTTCTTGGTAAAGGCAAAGCGGTTCTTAATGAATAGTGCCCGTTTTCTGGCCATCTCGCTTATGGCCCGTCACAGAGCTGAAGGCTGAAGGATGTCTCTCAACTCAGCAAGTGGCTGTCGTTCCTGTTCACCTGCCACCTCAAACTGCTTTTTTGAGGGTTTTCAGCTCCTTCCACAGTTCCCGTAACTTCATGGTTCTGCGGTTCATGGCAAAGGGTTTCTTTATGGATCCCTGCTCAAGATGGCCAAATCTCTCTGCTGCATAGCTGATGAGAGTAGTTGCCATCGTCTGCATCCATCGCTCTTCATCACCACAGCTTGTCATTTGCAAGATCCCACAGACATCCTCTTATAACTACTCTCTTTTTTTTAGCTGGGGGCCACTTGATCCGCTGTTGGACAACTCTGCCTGGTTCAAGTACTGTCGGATCATGGGGGGGCTGACCACTGTGGGGAGCTTCCTGGTGGTGCACCTCCTGCGTCTCAACAGGACGTGGTCCTATGCACTGTGTCTGACACTCCTCCAGGAATTACATCCGGGCCTGATGGATTTTAAGCCTGCTTGGATTCTTATATACTGTGCCTTACTCCTGGTCTGGTCATTAGCGTGGGTCGTAAACCGTTAAGTACAGCCTCATGTTTTTGCATTACTTAGTCTTCTTCTTTTACCCCATTTTCTCTGTATTTCATAACTTTACTCTAACATATAAAGTGTGCGTAGGATCTCTGGTCAGTTTATAAAACGCTTTATGGTAAAGGTCTGTCAGGTAAGACTGAATATTCCCTTTTGGAACGTCATAAAACATATGTTAATTAAAACAAATTTTAATTAACATCTTCCAGGATTGAAACTGCCAAAACATGCAGTGAAATGTATGCAATGACGCTCTAATGCATTGCTGTAGTTGTTTTATTTGGTTTGGACATCATTATTTTTTCACCTCCCAAGAGCGACCGCAGTGAATCCCTGGCTGTGTTTCCGCAGGACTGGGTTTGAATCCAGGCCCATAAAGAGGCACACCCAAGTGAGAGAACAAAGCCTGTTTGTCAGAAAGATGATGAGGAATCTGTGCTGACGGTGTGTAGTCAACCAATGTGGCAGGAATGGTTAAAGCCTTGTTGTCTTGCTGACAGATCTAAAGGCTCCATGTATTTTTCTGAAACGATTAAACCTCAGTGATCTTGGTGGTGACAACCACAGCTATTTTATTTCTCCCTGGTGACACTATTCTGGGAAGGGTGTGTTGAAGAGTCAGAACAAAATGGTCAAACACAGGGTATGTGCACTTATGCTACTCAGTAATTGGTGTTTTGTGGTATAAACCATAATTCAGGTAGTTTTGCAGAACTCTATTATATGGTTGATAATTAGGAAAAACATAATTTTGAGGTTTTCTGTTGGTAAGTGATGAGATGGCTGTTGTCTTGCTTCAACTGTGACTGAAATCGGGGAATGAGTCCTTACAGTGGTTGGTGCTTATGTGCCAAATACTAGTTTAGAGTACCTAGCCTTTTTGGAGTCCCTGTGATGGGTGCTGGAATCAAATCAAGTCAGCCTGGTTAGTCAGGCTGGTCTTCAACCGCCACCTCAGGCAGGTTGGAGACTTGGAATCTGAATGGTCCACGGTCCACGCTGCCATTGCTGAGGCAGCTGTTTGGAGCTGCAGGACTGCCAGTGCTGGTCGTGATGTTTTTTGTTGAACCTGCTGGTGGACACCGGAGGTGAGGGATGCTGTCAGGCTGAAGAAGGAGTTCTTGCGCAGCATTTTGGTTATCCAAGTTTGTCTAAGCCATGGCGCAAGACTGTCATTAGGCTTCAAAGAAGTTCTGGCAAACGGCCTCTTTGAAGGTTAAAGTACCCCTCTGTCCACACAGTCTACGGGGCGACTGGGCCTCTGCTGACCTCGACTGAGAAAATAGAAGCAGTCATGTGGTGGAAGGAATACTTCTCAATTGTCTTCTCAATTCTTCTTCTTCAATCTTCTCAATTCCACTAGCAAGTACACTGAGGGCGCAGAGTACTCTGAGGAGGGGCTACTCATTTCTGGGGCTGAGGTTGTCGGGGCCTCCCTGCTGCCCCCATGACAAAAACCGGATAAGCGGTTGAAAACGCAAAGAAAAGCTGCATGAAACTAATATGGTTTCCATCATCCCTTTTCACAATGACCAAAATAATGAGGTCCGCCAAAAGACCTCATTCACTCCAGCACATGACCTTTCCTCAAAGGGTTCCCATTAGTCCAGTAATTGACTTCATGATGAGACATGAAGTCACTGTTACATAAATCTTCTGTCTAAATATAAAGAACCTTGTTATAGACCTTACAACAAAGAGCACACTGACAGTCCCGTTTTGTTTTCCAGCATCAAAGAGAGGAATCAGCACTTAATAACCAAATGCTGGTAATGATTGGGTGTTGCTATTTTAGCTGCTTTGCTGACAACTACCCTGCTGGGGGAGCATTGGAATTCAATGGGTTAGTCACCACTTCATCATGAGTGGAGCAGCGGAAAGTTACAACAAAGCAAACAAGGGACAATTTTATTGTCTGTTTAAATAGTTCTAACTTCAGAGAGTTTGTATCAGCTCACAACTACGAGACCACAGAAGAAGAAGCAATAAGCTGCAACGACAGATGTCTTCGTTGTTGAAATGTTTCTTTCCTTTGAGTGGCTCTGAGAGTTTAGATGAAGCTGGCCCTGGCCTTGTATGGGCTCTTTGCCTTGCCAATCAGTCTAATGTTTTGACAGTGAGGATCAAAACAAACCATGTGCATTTCCCCACAGAAAGTATAAAAGGGTGCAGGAGCAGTTGTGCATAATCTGAATGTGTAAATGGCTGATTGCCTGTCTGAACTGAAACACTTATCTTCAGAAGTTATATAATACTGATGAGGTATTTATGTCAATACAGAAAATCCTGGACTGTGAGATGATTCTCAGGCCACAAACAGTAACTATGAATTTCACTCGCAAAATAATGATGATCTCTTGTGTTTCCTTCTTCTTCTTTGGGTTGTTTACATAATCATCCACAGTAGAATAAAGTTTAGAAAAACATAACTACACCACGATGATAAGAATAAAAGTTAATTAAAAAAAATCTGAGAGTGTCATTTCAAGTACAATATTTATTAGTGTCACACTTTTGAAACGTGATTGTTGCTCCCATGGCTTGTCAGTGAACAGATGTGAATAGGTTTGTTTTTGTATGTTATATAACTCTGCTGCTTCCCACTCTGTGTGTCACTCACTGCAGACCGCAATATGTGTTAGATTGAGGAAGAGGTCATAAATTACCCCCTTAGCAGCCCTTGTCTCTGTCAGGCCATTTTCAGGAGTGGAAAACAACATGAAGATCTCCAGTAACCCCGTCTCCACCAGGTATGGAAACTAACTTCAGAATTATTACTCTTTCCCACTTCTCAGAAAAAAGGATTACTTTACCTGTAAATGCTAACCTCAGTTTATCATGGCAATTAATTATAGCATGTTCAACAGAGTGCACTGCACAGATGGGATCCATCCATTATACTCGTAGCAGTAGATCTCCAAAGTATGACTTTTGAGCAGGTAGTAGGTTGTGTTGCATACAGTATGTTCACTGAACCTCTTTTAAGTCACAAATTCAACGAATTCAAACCAAGTTTCCACTCCCAATATGGTTTAAGCTGTGGTGTGGTGAATGAACAGATCCCACCTCCTCTGTGGATCTATTCCCTGCAGAGTTTCTTCATAAAATCACACTTTCATTTGCCAACAGAGTGAGGGACAGAGTGAGGGACATCCCACCATCTGATCTTTGGGTGATCACAGTTAGCATTTGAAATAAAATGAAGTGGTGAGACAGACAGAGGCAGAACTATTTGTTTCAGACAATTATAACTAATAGATACAAAGTAGTAAAGTACACAAACCATCATCATGATTTCTTTTTTTCTTCATCAGACTGGGTTAGGTTGGAGATCAAGACCAGTGTCATTGATCAACTCATTCATTTGCAGGGATTATAATCACTTCACATTTTTTAAATCTTTGAACATGCTTTTTCAGCACCTGTCTCATTTGTAGGTGATAGATAGATAGATAGATTGTTTGTGGGATATGGTTTGTATTCAATTTAGAAATAGTTATAATTAGCTCCACCTTTTTGCTAATCGATGAGTCAGTAATGAAAGAGATGTGTCTATGATTTTACACAAATCCTCACTGTACAAAACCATAAACAAGATTCATTTCCAATAATTATAATATGGGCTCTCATAGGATCAGCAAAATACATCACTGAATCTCAATGAATGCTGTGAGAATGCTTTTCCCACATTACTGATGTCACTGGGGCATCTGCATTAACGCTGGCACTGACTACTCATGCCAAGACAAATGTCAGCCTGGGCGTCACTGCTAGGTCCCAGCTTGGGGTCGTGAGTTTATATTTTTAGACTATACCAGACTGAAAACGACTTGCCTGCTGCCTCCTGGGCAGTGGTACTGTTGGGGCTCTGGGAAAGGTTTGGTTCCCAGACAAAAAAGGGAAAAGGTCACCAACAAGTATAACAGCTGAGTGGTGGGAGATGCAAAGAGACTACTTTCATTTTTCTAACAATTTATTTAGCAATTCCCACAATGTTGAATAATTAGGTCAGTCAGTTCTCCTGTTTAAGGCTGATAGTGACTTGTGCGTAAGTTTACACAAAAGGTTCAGACAGCTGTGATAAATGTATGTTGTGTTTGCTTTTGTCTGTGTAATTATGCCTGATTTTCTACGACCAGCCTTCGCTATAAAGGAATGTTTCTCTAGCTGTATCTGGACTTCATTTGACATGCACTGTTTCTTGTTACGAGAGCCATACAGTATGTTATCATGGTATAAAACACAAACCAGAAGTGTTTCTTTTTTTCGTTCTGTAATTTATAGTCACTAATTATAATAGTGGGTGGATGGCTGTATTTACAAATGCAGTTATATTTGAAACCAGTCTAAAAAGGGAGAATAAAGGGGAAAAAAACCTCTTTCTGACTCTATCAGAGCTATATGTTATGTTTTGGGAGTGGTGGTTTGAGTTTGACGTCTGAGCTGACCAACTTACTTGCTGATTGTGGCGTCGTCTCTGTCCAATGAGTAGTAAGTGGTAACAGGAGCTTGAGCTATACTGGCACGAGTGCACTGCCATCCTGACAGGCCTGCTGACGCACATCAACTTCAAGCGGACCAGTGTACACTGCTCCAGCCAAGATGCTTTCCTTGAAGTCATGATTCGTATTTGACTGACATACAGGTTTCATAATACTCTTGCCCGATTGTAGATGATTTGCCCAGACTAATATGTTCATCACCATGTCGACCTTTGTGACTGATTGATTACGTCAAACAGAAAAAAGTTACACACAACAAAATAAGGTTTCAGTTTCTCCAGCCAGTATTTTGATTATTATAGTATTCGTCTCTCTATTTTTTCATTTTATGTACAGTTGCAATCTCAAATGTTCAACTCCGTCACCTAAAAAGATAATGCGAATCATGGTTAATGAAAATATGAGACAAAAGCCTCCTTAAACAGCAACAAATTTTAATTCACAATAATTTTAGTCATTTGGAGAGCATTATTTGACTTAACTTAACAGCTCGAAAATGAAGCTCTTTTCACAAATTTTCATGTTCACAGATGTTCATATTATTCAGTCCCCAGCCTCAGTGCTTTATGGAGTATTATTTAACCATTATCAATGTCCTCCTTGTGAGTCCTGTGACCATCATGATTAAATCTTTCAACAGAAGGCATCATGTTCCTTTTTAAAATGGCCCACTTAAAAAAAAAAAAAAGGACTTCAATGAACTTCGTCATTTATATAATCCTCTGACGACAGAGAGAACTTAGTGGAAAGAAATTGTTTGTAATTGTGACAGAGACTGATATGCACATTGAAAACATTTTTATGGTCTTCATCCTGATTATCTCCCTGTTTTCCAGTGTCTGCCATCACCTTCCAGCATTTGTCTTTCCTTTGCTCCACAGCTGAAAGTCCATCCTAGGAAAAAGAACATAACTTTTAATTAGCACTGGCAGCTCCTGTGCACTTGTGGATTTTACTGTCCTTGATGTACTCTATCACAGTACCATATATCATTGCCCCCTTCTTCGTGATTATATAACACAGCAGTGAAGCAACACTTCCGCGTTCTCTTTTTGCTCAAGATAACAAAATGCTTTATTTTCCACCATTCCCCCAGTTATTGTTTTCATGTTTCTGCCAAAATGCCACAAGTTTGTGTCTACTCTGCCCTACATAAAAGATCTCTACTGCTGTTACTGTTATTTATGGTACTTTTACTAATCAACCCTAGACCAAAACCTGGCTGTAGGTCTTTTGAAAGTCTCACTCTTAGTCTTTCCCACTCTAACTGGAAAGCTGAAAAACCAGTTCTGTTAGTTACAGTTTACCGTCCACCTGGTCCGTACTCAGAATTCCTATCAGAGTTTATATCAGAGTTAGTACTTAGTACAGATAAAATCCTTATACTGGGAGATTTCAATATTCATGTAGATGTAGAAAGTGACAGCCTTAGTTCTGGGTTTCTTTCCTTACTAGACTCAATTGGCTTTTCCCAGCATGTGAATGAACCCACTCACTGCTTCAATCATATCCTTGATCTTGTTCTAACATATGGCATTGAAATTGACAAGTTAACAATTTTTCCTCAAAACTCTCTTTTGACTGACCATTACCTCATTACATCTGAGTTTACTTTAACTGACTGCACAGCATCAAGGAATTAATTTGGCTATAGAAGATGTTTATCTGAAGACGCTGTGGCTAAATTTAAAGAGAACATTCAGTCATCATTTGCAGCAATGCCATATCTAAATTCAATTGAGGATTTCTCCCATACACAGGTTGATGACCTTGTGATTAGCACTATGGACACACTGTGTTCAAATCTTGATGATGCTGCCCCTCTCAAAAAGAAATTAATAAAACAGAGGAGGCTGGCTCCGTGGTATAACTCTCAAATTCGTGCCTTAAAGCAGACTTCAAGGAAATTAGAAAGAAGTTGGTGTTCCAGTAACTCGGAAGAGTCTCACCGAGCCTGGAAAGAAAGCTTAAAAATGTATAAAAGGGCTCTCCGCAGTGCCAGAAGCTCATATTATTCAGCACTAATAGAAAAAAACAAGAACAACCCCAGGTTTCTCTTCAGCACTGTAGCCAGGCTGACAGAGAGTCATAGTTCAATAGAACCAGTGATCCCCTTAGCTCTGAGCAGCGATGATTTTATGGGCTTTTTTACAGATACAATTCTAACAATCAGAGACAGAATTCATCAGTTCTTACCTACATTAGACAATAATATACTGAATACAGCAACTCCTGAATCAACTGCAACACCTATTTTACATCTGGAATCATTCTCATCTCTGAATCTCTCAGAGTTAGCTTCTATAGTCTCATCATCTAAACCATCAACCTGTCTATTAGACCCAGTACCAACTAGCTTCTTTAAAGAGATTTTCTACTTAACTGAGCTGTTCATTTTATATCAGATTAATTTGACTCAGACTTTTAAAACCGCAGTCATCAAACCCCAACTTAAAAAGCCGAATCTTGATGCAGATGTTTTGGTCAATTACAGACCCATATCGAACCTTCCATTCATTTCTAAAATCATTGAGAAAGCAGTAGCAAACCAATTACATCACCATCTGCATAGGAACGGTTTGCTTGAAGAGTTTCAGTCAGGATTTAGAGCTCACCACAGCACAGAAACAGCGCTGGTTAAAGTCTCCAATGATATTCTAATGGCTTCAGACAATGGATCAGCCTCCATACTTCTCCTCTTAGATCTCAGTGCTGCATTTGACACCATTGATCACAATATTTTATTACAGAGACTGGAACATGAAATTGGCATTAAAGGAACTGCACTAAGGTGGTTCAAATCCTATTTATCAGATAGATATCAGTTTGTTCATGTTAACAATAGCTCCCCCTCACACACTATAGCCAGTCATGGAGTCCCACAGGGTTCGGTACTTGGACCAATCCTCTTCACTCTTTATCTGCTTCCTTTAGGCAACATTATCAGGAAACACAGCATCAATTTCCACTGTTACGCAGACGACACTCAGCTGTATTTATCAATGAAGCAAAATGAAGTTAGTCAGATAGTCAGACTGCACACATGTCTTGAAGACATAAAAGTCTGGATGACCCATAATTTTTTACTTCTAAATTCTGACAAAACTGAAGTTATTGTACTCGGCCCTAAGCACCTTAGAGAAACCCTATCTAATCATCTAATCAGTCTGGATGGCATTACTTTGGCTTCCAGCTCCACTGTAAGAAATCTTGGAGTAACATTTGACCAGGACATGTCCTTTGTCCCTCACATAAAGCAAGTCAGTAGGGCAGCTTTCTTCCACTTGAGAAACATTAGGAAAATCAGGAACATCCTGTCTCAAGAGGATGCAGAAAAACTAGTCCATGCATTCGTAACTTCTAGGCTGGACTACTGTAACTCATTATTATTTGGATGTCCAAACAAATCTCTGAAAGGCCTTCAGTTGATTCAGAATGCTGCTGCACGAATATTAACAGGAACTATAAAAAGGGATCACATCTCTCCTGTTTTAGCTGCTCTTCATTGGCTGCCAGTAAAATTCAGAATAGAATTTAAAATCCTTCTCCTAACATATAAAGCTCTTACTGGCCAAGCTCCATCATATCTCAGAGAGCTCATAGTTCCTTACTGTCCTAGTAGGCCACTCCGCTCTCTAGATGGAGGTTTACTTGTGGTTCCTAGAGTCTCCAAGAGTAAATCAGGAGGCAGATCTTTCAGTTATCAGGCTCCTCTTCTATGGAACCAACTTCCAGTATCGGTCCGGGGGGCAGACTCTTTAGCAATTTTCAAGACCAGGCTTAAAACTTTTCTGTATGACAGAGCTTATAGTTAAAAAGTTAAAGTTCATTTACTCTTTAGCTATGCTGCTACAGGCCTAGACTGCTGGGGGAAGCACTGAGCACCTCTCTCTCTCTCTCTCTCTCTCTCTCCCTCCCTCCCTCTCTTTCTCTCCACCCCTCTCCCTCTCCCCGCTCTCACTCCCTCTCCCTCTCCCCTCCCTCTCTCTCTCTCTCCCTCTCCCCTCCCTCTCTCTCACTCCTTCTCCGTCTCCCTTCTCCCCTCTCCCCCTGTCTCTCTCTCTCTCCCCCTTGCATGCGCCGACATACCAACAACCATGCTTCTCCGAAATCCCAGTTTCTCTCAGTTCCAAGCATGTGCACTGCATTTACTAACCATGTTTTCCTGAAGTCTCTCTCTCTCCCAGCTCCTCTCCTCTCTTTCCCTGTCCTCATCCTGCAGGTTCTGAATGATCACCATCCCATGTTCCTGCAATGCCTGCTGCTCCCACATCTTCATGAATTCCATACAGGATCATTTCTATGAACTTCATACAGCATCATGTTCCTGCCTACACCTGTTTGAATATCCCCTCCTCCTGCTCTCTTTCTCTCCCTACTCTACCCAACTTTGCCCCAGCCCCTGTGCCCCTCTCTCTCACCCTCTCTCAACCCAATCGGTCGAGGCAGATGGCCGCCCCCCGTGAGCCTGGTTGTGCCCGAGGTTTCTGCCTCTTAAAGTAAGTTTTTCCTTGCCACTGTCGCCGAGTGCTTGCTCATGGGGGGATCTGTTGGGTCTCTTTAAATAATTTTAGAAAGAGTTTGGTCTAGACCTGCTCTATATGTAAAGTGCCCTGATGTAACTTTGTTATGATTTGGCGCTATACAAATAAATCTGATTTGATTTGATTTGATTTGATTACTACTACCACAGATGCTTTTTGTAGTACTGGTGCTATCGCCTCCATAGAGACTTTATAACCATTTAAAACAAAAAACTAAAAAAAAAGTTAAAGCAGTGTTAATTAAAATTCTAACATGAATTCCTATAAAACTTAAAAGTAATGTGAAAAATGTAAAAGTAACATGCAATCCAAATATAGTACTTATAAAACTAAAGGGTTTCACCACATAAGTTTCCAATCTGTTTGAGGATGAGACCAAGAAGATGACTCATTGTGACAGACTAAGCTACTGGATGGTCCTGGCCTTTATGGCAATGAGGAGAAACGTCTGAATGACAATTAACATTCAGCTACGTGAAAAGTTTAGTTTCACTCTTGAGACAAAGATGTCAAGTCAAATTCAGTGTGAACCAGCATGAGGAAGATAGATGACTTACAGATGGTATATCCCCCATCTGCATCACAAGCTATACTAAATTGTTAAATCATAAATAATGTTTATAATATCCCCACAATAATGTGGGGAAAATTATAGCTTTCAATGATGTCAATCCAGTCAGGTCAATAAATCAGGCTTTTTTGTTTTCGATTATAAAACACACTCTCCTGCATGTTTTCAGATGGATGACAACAAAATGACGGATAGGATTAGGTTGATGTGCTGTAGCTAATAAGCTGTGCTTTCATACTATTTCCCTTAAGAATCCAAGAATCAAGTCTAACAGTCTAACATTGGCAATGGTCTGTGTTGAAAGGAGGTGCGTAGTCCAATTGGATTGTTCACTGTGTGTGTGTGTTTTTTTTTAAGAACAGAGTTAACAGAGGTGAGCCACATCTGAAACCTCTGTACTCAAAACAAAACTTTACAGAAACTTTGACATGACCAAATGTGAGATTGTATGTCATTTGACTTTGGTTAATTGCTATTCAATGTATGACACCATTTACATTTGTGTGTTTGTAATCTAGAAATCGTAAATAAAGATTGACCTGCATGACATCACTCATAGGTTTCTGAAGAATGCCTGACTCTGGCAACTCCTGGCTATCCAAAAAAACGGGCAAAACTAGAGGTTTATATGGAGTCGAGACCTTGGTGCATATGGGTCATTCACAGTGACATGCCCACAATAATGCTGAACTTTAAGCTTCGATAAAATTTTTAGCTGTCAAAAAGGAGGAAATGAACTATGGGGACAAAAACCAGAGAGTGAACATGTTTATGAGTCTATAGGATACACTGGTTTTTGGAGCCAGTCTCACATTGCCATTCGAAGATCCACAGTCTTCAGTACTTTTGTGGTGCCTTAATTTCTGTACTTTGTAGGTTGCCACTTTTTGTTATCACCTATCCTCACTCAGTTTTCCTTAACTGAGCAGCAACAACCTGAAAAACTGTTGAAAAGACTCTGTGCTACTATCCCTATTAATCTTTCCTGTTTTATTTGTGGCTCCAGAGACTTTAAAATAGTCTGTTTGAGGTGATGAAAAGATCAATAGCTACCCTGCCTGTTGAACTTCATGTCTGCTCTCCAGCTGTATCCCTGAAGGGGTCCAAACTGCAACATTTCAATACTGTAACAGAAATAAAAACCACTGCCAGTGACCAGACAGGAGACCTTTCACTGTCATATAAATACACATAACATATTGATCTGGGGAAATCTAATGCACATGTTGGACTTTACACAACAAAGAACATAATTTATTGTCCAAAAGCTTTGCTTTTCACAGTGTGTTCCTCTCCAGTGGAAAAACCCAAACTGTGAGAGGTTGTGTTGAGGTTTGGTCCCCCCAGAGTGTCTCTGTGTGTCTATGAAAGCAGGTGCTTTCAGGACTCCTCTGCATCGCGGTGGCCAACAACCCAACCCAAAGGCGACAGCCTCTTGACAGCCTCTCTTCCAACCTCCATTTGTGTTACTGCATCACACATTTCCATTCTTCGTTTGCATGTGTGTGTACATTGCCCTCCTTTGGAACTCATTCGGAAGTGGTCCAACTAATCTGGCTACAAGTAAGCATTGTGGGGATGTTGGTCAACAGGGGAGAAACTCAACACACTTCTCTACCTTGTCCTAGCAAACACAGCTGTTCCTGCATCCTGACATTACCCCTCTCTGTCTCCTTTGCCCAGAATTCCCCTGGCCAGACAAACTAAGCAGGTCAACACAGCAGTGGTGGGTTTATGCTGATGTGTGTTAAACTAGTTTTTAACTCAAATGTTACCGCTGTGAGTGCTGACTGGGCCTGATATGCTTTTGTCAGGGGCATTTGTGTTGTATAATAAAATTAACTGCCTACTGTATAACCACATTTATTAGAGGACACAGTTGTGGTGAATCATGAACTTGTGTTCAATCACCATAACAATATAATTAAATCAATTTGATCCACCAGTCTATCAGCCTGCAGTAAAGTCATGCTTTCATTGCAATTGTTCACATATGGGGTTTATTTTTGTGTGTGTATTTGATGACAAAACATTTGGGGTGCTCCGAGAGATGCAGCTTTAACTAACTGTTGAGTTTTCTTCAACCAAAATTTTAATGCTTCAGCCAAATAACAGCAACAGTTTTGGAAACAATTATGATTAAGGGAAAAATTAGTAAAGCGATTTAGAGGACGTGCACACACACACACATGCACTACATTAAAACTGAATTCCCACTATGTGACTGTGAAGACAGATTCATATTTCACAATTATTGTCTGAGCTTGGTTTATTTTTAGCGCTGACCCGTCCCTCTGTCCACAAGATGTCCCTGGACTTTTCTCGCTGTGTTGTCAGTCACCTGACTGTCATCGCCCGCTTGTTCACCCGTCTCTCATTCCCTAATCACCAACTCCTCACAACCAGATCAGACCCCAGTCCATTTGCCTGCTGTCTTCTCACAGGCATTTGCCAGATTGTTGTGTCAGTCATGAGTAGCAGTGTGTTGTTTACCAGTTACCTGTAGTTGCTGTGAGTACAGTAGTGTGAATGTGTATTGTTGCGCTGCAAACAATTAAACTTGGTTAGACTCAGGAAGAAAAGCTGCTGCTATGCAAAGTGAAGGGATAATAAGCAAACAAACAAATCTGTGCCTGCCTGCCTGCCTCTTACCCACATTCCCACCTGCTGCTCCAGCTTGATGTTGCACTGTTCCAGAACTGAGACATTTATATCCCAACAAGGGAAGTACAACAACACACATACAGTACACTCATTTGACTGCTCAAAAGAAAATTCAGAGAAATCTGCTGATGTAACTTTTCCTCCTTCTGGAGCACAACTGCAAAAAGGCATTGAGAAAAAATTATAATGGAAAGTGAGATTATGAATAAAATGTCATGTTGATTATACACTGCTCAAAAAAATAAAGGGAACACTTAAACAACACAATGTAACTCCAAGTCAGTCACACTTCTGTGAAATGAAACTGTCCACTTAGGAAGCAACACTGATTGACAATCAATTTCACATGCTGTTGTGCAAATGGAATAGACAACAGGTGGAAATTATAGGCAATTAGCAAGACACCCCCAATAAAGGAGTGGTTCTGCAGGTGGTGACCACAGACCACTTCTCAGTTCCTATGCTTTCTGGCTGATGTTTTGGTCACTTTTGAATGCTGGCAGTGCTTTCACTCTAGTGGTAGCATGAGACAGAGTCTACAACCCACACAAGTGGCTCAGGTAGTGCAGCACATCCAGGATGGCACATCAATGCGAGCTGTGGCAAGAAGGTGTGCCGTGTCTGTCAGCGTAGTGTCCAGAGCATGGAGGTGCTACCAGGAGACAGGCCAGTACATCAGGAGACGTGGAGGAGGCCGTAGGAGGGCAACAACCCAGCAGCAGGACCACTACCTCCGTCTTTGTGCAAGGAGGAACAGGAGGAGCACTGCCAGAGCTGTGCAAAATGACCTCCAGCAGGCCACAAATGTGCATGTGTCTGTCAAACGGTCAGAAACAGACTCCATGAAGGTGGTATGAGGGCCCGACGTCCACAGGTGGGGGTTGTGCTTACAGCCCAACACCGTGCCGGACGTTTGGCATTTGCCAGAGAACACCAAGATTGGCAAATTCGCCACTGGTGCCCTGTGCTCTTCACAGATGAAAGCAGGTTCACACTGAGCACATGTGACAGACGTGACAGAGTCTGGAGACGAGGTGGAGAACGTTCTGCTGCCTGCAACATCCTCCAGCATGACCGGTTTGGCAGTGGGTCAGTAATGGTGTGGGGTGGCATTTCTTTGGGGGGCCGCACAGCCCTCCATGTGCTTGCCAGAGGTAGCCTGACTGCCATTAGGTACTGAGATGAGATCCTCAGACCCATTGTGAGACCATATGCTGGTGCGGTTGGCCCTGGGTTCCTCCTAATGCAAGACAATGCTAGACCTCATGTGGCTGGAGTGTGTCAGCAGTTCCTGCAAGACGAAGGCATTGATGCTATGGACTGGATCCAATTGAGCACATCTGGGACATCATGTCTCGCTCCATCCACCAACACCACGTTGCACCACAGACTGTCCAGGAGTTGGTGAATGCTTTAGTCCAGGTCTGGGAGGTGATCCCTCAGGAGAGGAGATCTGCCACCTCATCAGGAGCATGCCCAGGCATTGTAGGGAGGTCATACGGGCAGGTGGAGGTCACACACACTACTGAGCCTCATTTTGACTTGTTTTAAGGACATTACATCAAAGTTGGATCAGCCTTTAGTGTGTTTTTTCCACTTTAATTTTGAGTGTGACTCCAAATCCAGACCTCCATGGGTTAATAAATTTGATTTCCATTGATAATTTTTGTGATTTTTTTTTTTTTTTTTTTTTTTTTTGTTGTCAGCACATTAATGTAGCCGCAAGGGGGTACAGCCAGTGCCTTATTGTGCTGGTCCCAAGCCCGGATAAATACAGAGGGTTGTGTCAGGAAGGGCATCCGACATAAAACTTTTGCCAAATCAAACATGCGAATCGAATCAATGACTTCCATACCAGATCGGTCGAGGCCCGGGTTAACAACGACCGCCATCGGTGCTGTTCACGTACAGGGTACCGGTGGAAATTGGACTACTGTTCGTCGAAGAAGGAGAGGAGGAAGGTGTGTTCGTAGGAAGAGAGAGAAAAGGAACGCCAAGAGTCTAGCACTGAGAGTAGGGACTTTGAATGTTGGAACTATGACAGGAAAAGGTAGAGAGTTGGTTGACATGATGCAGAGGAGGAAGGTAGACATACTGTGTGTCCAGGAGACCAGGTGGAAAGGTAGCAAGGCTAGAAGTTTAGGAGCAGGGTTCAAGTTGTTCTATCATGGTGTAGATAGGAAGAGAAATGGAGTAGGAATTATCTTGAAGGAGGAGTTTGTTAGAAATGTTCTGGAGGTTAAAAGAGTATCAGATAGAGTAATGAGTCTGAAGCTAGAAATCGAAGGTGTAATGTTCAATGTTGTTAGTGGGTATGCTCCACAGGTAGGATGTGAGCTGGAGGAGAAGGAGAAATTCTGGTTGGACCTTGATGAAGTGATGCAGAGCATCCCTAGAAGTGAGAGTTGTCATTGGTGCAGACTTCAATGGACATGTTGGTGCAGGAAACAGAGATGATGAGGAGGTGATGGGCAGGTTTGGTATCCAGGAGAAGAACGCAGAAGGACAGATGGTGGTTGACTTTGCAAAAAGGATGGAAATGGCTGTAGTGAATACTTTCTTCCAGAAGAGGCAGGAACATAGGGTGACTTATAAGAGTGGAGGTAGGAGTACACAGGTAGACTACATCTTGTGTAGACGGTGTAATCTGAAGGAGATCAGTGACTGCAAAGTAGTGGTAGGTGAGAGTGTAGCCAGACAGCATAGGATGGTGGTGTGTAGGATGATTCTGGTGGTGAGGAAGATGAAGAAGGCAAAGACAGAGCAGAGGAATAAATGGTGGAAGCTGAAAAAGGAAGAGTGCTGTATGATTTTTAGGAAGGAGTTGAGACAGGCTCTGGATGGCCAGGAGGTGCTTCCAGTGGACTGGACAACTACAGCTAATGTGATCAGGGAGACAGGTAGGAGAGTATTTGGTGTGTCATCTGGAAGGAAAGTGGATAAGGAGACTTGGTGGTGGAATGAGGAGGTGCAGGAGTGTATACAGAGAAAGAGGTTAGCTAAGAAGAAGTGGGACACTGAGAGGACTGAAGAGAGTAGACAGGAGTACAGGGAGATGCAGCGTAAGGTGAAAGTAGAGGTGGCAAAGGCCAAACAAAGGGCTTATGATGACTTGTATGCTAGGTTGGACAGTAAGGAGGGAGAGACTGATCTATACAGGTTGGCAAGGCAGAGAGACAGAGATGGGAAGGACATGCAGGCGGTTAGGGTGATTAAGGATAGAGATGAAAGTGTACTGACAGATGCCAGTAGTGTGATGGGAAGATGGAAAGAGTACTTTGAAGAGCTAATGAATGAGGAAAATGAGAGAGAACGAAGAGTAGAAGAGGTGACTGTTGTGGACCAGGAAGTAGCAAAGATTAGTAAGGATGAAGTGAGGAGGGCATTGAAGAGGATGAAGAGTGGAAAAGCACTCGGTCCTGATGGTATACCTGTGGAGGTCTGGAAGTGTCTAGGAGAGGTAGCAGTAGAGTTTCTGACTGGGTTGTTCAACAGGATCTTAGATAGTGAGAAGATGCCTGAGGAATGGAGGAGAAGTGTGCTGGTGCCCATTTTTAAGAACAAGGGAGATGTACAGAGTTGTAGCAACTACAGAGGAATAAAGCTGATGAGCCATACAATGAAGTTATGGGAAAGAGTAGTTGAAGCTAGACTAAGGGCAGAAGTGAGCATTTGTGAGCAGCAGTATGGTTTCATGCCAAAAAAGAGTACTACAGATGCAGTATTTGCTTTGAGGATGTTGATAGAGAAGTACAGAGAAGGTCAGAGGGAGCTGCATTGTGTCTTTGTAGATCTGGAGAAAGCTTATGACAGGGTGCCCAGAGAGGAACTGTGGTATTGTATGAGGAAGTCTGGAGTGGCAGAGAAGTATGTTAGAGCGGTGCAGGACATGTATGAGGACTGTAAGACAATGGTGAGGTGTGCTGTAGGTGTGACAGAGGAGTTCAAGGTGGAGGTGGGACTGCATCAGGGATCAGCTCTGAGCCCTTTCTTGTTCGCTATGGTGATGGACAGGCTGACAGACGAGGTTAGACAGGAATCTCCATGGACTATGATGTTTGCAGATGACATTGTGATCTGTAGTGAGAGCAGGGAACAGGTGGAGGAGAGGCTAGAGTGGTGGAGGTTTGCCCTGGAAAGGAGAGGAATGAAGGTTAGCCGCAGCAAGACGGATTATATGTGTGTGAATGAGAGGGACCCAAGTGGAAGAGTGAGGTTACAGGGAGAAGAGATAAAGAAGGTGGAGGATTTTAAGTACTTAGGGTCAACAGTCCAGAGCAATGGAGAGTGTGGAAAAGAGGTGAAGAAGCGTGTGCAGGCAGGCTGGAACGGGTGGAGAAAAGTGTCAGGTGTGATGTGTGATAGAAGAGTTTCAGCTAAGATGAAAGGAAAGGTGTACAAAACTGTGGTGAGACCAGCAATGTTGTTTGGTCTAGAGACAGTGTCACTGAGGAAAAGACAGGAGGCAGAGCTGGAGGTAGCAGAGATGAAGATGCTGAGGTTCTCTTTGGGAGTGACCAGGTTGGATAGGGTCAGGAATGAGTACATCAGAGGGACAGCACATGTTAGAGGTTTTGGAGATAAAGTCAGAGAGGTCAGACTGAGATGGTTCGGACATGTCCAGAGGAGAGATAGTGAATATATTGGTAGAAGGATGCTGAGTTTTGAACTGCCAGGCAGGAGGCCTAGAGGAAGACCAAAGAGGAGGTTTATAGATGTAGTGAAAGAGGACATGAAGGTGGTTGGTGTGAGAGAAGAGGATGCAGAAGACAGGCTTAGATGGAGGCAACTGATTCGCTGTGGCGACCCCTGAAGGGAAGAGCCGAAAGGAGAAGAAGAAGAAGTTGTCAGCACATTCAACTATGTAAAGAACAAAGTATTTAATAAGAATATTTCATTCATTCAGATCTAGGATGTGTTATTTTAGTGTTCCCTTTATTTTTTTTTTTTTGAGCAGTGTATTTAGAACTGCTGTTGTTAGAACGTCTCTAACCTTCCTTTCCAGAAAAATTTGTGTCCCAGGATCTTTCAGCCCTGATGTCTGACAGTAATCTTTTTGAACCTTTTCAGTCTGCTTTTACTCCCCAGATACTGCACTTTATGAAATGGTAAATGATCACCAGCTTTCTATGGACTCAGATATCACCCCACAGCTTCTCTTAATTGACTTCAGTTCAGATTTTGAGATCATAGATCACTACATACTAGACCATTTGGCATCTCTGGCCTACCTTATGTGCTTTGAGTCTTATTTAACTTGAAAGGACAATATGTTTTCTATGATAATACTACACTGTTTTCTGTTGAGATATGTAGGGTACCCAAGGGCTCTGCTTTTACCTCCTCATATTTCATCTCTTGGCCAAATTATATTCTGTCATGGTCTTATTTTCAGCTGCAACACTGATACTCAGACTTATCCTCCTTTAAAAGCAGATGAGCCTCCTCAAATAATTGCACTGGGGGCCTCCTTCTCTATTGTGAAAACCGGGATGTCAAAGAAAGATGCTGATCACTGTGCTGACTAAACATGAACAATAATTTGATCCATTAACAGTGACCCTCAATAACTTGTGTGATTTCTCAGAGTAGGAAAGCCAAGAACTTTGAGATCACAACTGATCCTACTCCTCCTTTTGATGGCCTTTCACCTAAAGCACATCCCTAAATTGTCTCTGATATAGTTGAACCCAGTTCAGGTTAGGTTCAGGGTTAAAATTAAAATCCAAACTTTGTCATAGTCCAAACTTAGTCATTAACTGTGATGTATGTATAAACTTATACGTACATTATAGTCCATGTGATCCCGCAAACAAGATTAATCTCTTTTGACATTTATCTCAGCACATGTGTGTCCAGTGCATATCTTTCTTTGTATGTCTTGTTTTTTTACTTATCATTAAGCAAATTTTTTGATTTGAGGCTATATAAATAAAATTTATAATGTTGTTGTATGATTTGCTCTTGTGAGAGCCTTTGTAAAACTTTATATACCCAGAGCAGAAACCTGGCCATCTCATAAAATAGAGCTTAGATTAGTTTGCTTGGGTCCTGTAGATTCAAGATAGGATGGCTTTTAAAACATCAGTTGCATTTGCCCCACAAAGGGCTTTTGTGGCTTTAGTAAGACTCACTTTATAGTTACACTTTATAGTTGACTGATGTAAAAGCGGAGTGCTGTTTCAAGCCTGAATTTGTTTGTCTCCATCACTTAAGTGATACAAAATTTATTGGTCAGTGCTGTGCACTTGAGTTTTTGTTCTTGTCCCATTGAAGTCTAAAGGTCTGCGAATCCAATTCATTTCCAAAGTTAAATGCACTTTTATTTGGGCCTACTTTCAAAATTGAAAATACACCACATTTACTGTACTCACTGCAGGGGATAATTTTTAGGGGATTGACAGTAGATCTTATCTTGCCCAAATGTTCAAGTTGACTATTTTTACTATACAAAGAAACTTATTTTGAAAAGCATTTTTCTCAAATTGATTCTGAGTTGAAGTGTAACTTCTCCGTACAGGGTTCCTGATTGAAATTCAGACCACGGTGAGAGCAGCTCTCTGTAAAGCTATATTTAGGTGGAGTGTTTTCCAGTCATAAATCCATATTACAAAGAAGGCTGCTGTCTGTCTCTGCTACCCAACAGGGCAGAGAAAACATCTGCATAGTAGCCCTCCTAGCCTGACTTACCACCTAATGTAAGGCTTATAATGCAGTGATTTACATATATATTTATATATATATATAAACTTAGCAGAAAAAGTAAGGAAATTAGTGTTTGGTAGATTATTTCTAAATTGGAAAGCCTGTTTATTTCCATTGTAAATGGTGCCACATTTGTAAGGAACATGCGTTTGTGGGATGAGCAGCAGAGCTGAGTATGTGGGTTGTGACCAGGACAGGGGAATGTCAGAGACAGGCCACAAAGTGGGTGTCCCATGAAGACAACACCCTATGAAGACCGTCTCCTCACCCTGTCAGCACTTGGACACCATAAACTATCTTCTACAGATTTGCAGTCAAGGTTTACAGGACGATATGGCCAACGGCTCTCTGACCAGACAATCTGGAACAGACTGCACAAAACCAATCTCCAGTCTCATAGAGCTGCCAGGAAGCCTGCCATGACTACCCTTCAGTGTCAGGCCCCTTTGCACTGGTGTCGGCAACACGTGCACTGGAACCTGAACATGTGGAGGAACGTTATGTTCAGCGATGAGTCCAAATTTGGCCTACAGCAGTTGGATCATAGGGTCAAAGTGTGGAGAAGACGCAGAGAATGCTATGCTGATTGCTGCACAAATAGAGTAACATCTTTTGGATGCAAACTCAATGCAGAGAAATATCGAGATGAGATTCTGCAACCAGGGGCAATCCCATATCTCCACAGTTTGGGACTGAACTCTATCCTCCAAGATGACAACACTCGCCCACGCAGAGCGGTTTATCAGAGACTACCTCCAGAATTTGGGAGTGGAGAGGATGGAATGGCCTGCCAGCAGTCCTGACCTCAACCCCATTGAACACTTGTGGATCAGCTTGGGCGTGCTGTTCATGGTAGAGTGACCAACACAACCATGTTGGCTGACTTGAGACAAATGCTGGTTGAAGAATGGAATGCCATCCCACAGCAGTGTGTGACCAGGCTGGTGACCAGCATAAGGAGGAGATGCCAGGCTGTTGTGGCTGCGTATGGTTCTTCCACACTCTACTGAGGCTCCTGTTTGTGAAAATGAAGAAATTGTTAAATTGCAATTATGTCTTGTTTCTTCAAACTTCAATCATCTAATCCACCAAACACCAAACAAGAGTCAATGGCAGAATAAGCTTTTTGGCATTGGCAGAGAAGATTTGGCAAATTTTTCATGGCTGCAACTCACATACTCAGCTCTGCTGTTCAACCCACAAATGCATGTTCCTTACAAACGTGGCACCATTTAAAAGGGTAAAAAAAACAAGCTTTCCAACGGTATAAGATTTATTGCCAAGAAGCATTGTTACAACAAAGAAGTAATCTACCAAACACAAATTACCATATATATATATACACTATACTGCCAGAAGTATTCGCTCACCTGCCTTTACTCGCATATGAACTTAAGTGACATCCCATTGTCCAAAATCTCTTACATACCGCACCATATGGTATGAGATTTTGGACAATTTCATGCTCCCAACTTTGTGGGAACAGTTTGGGGATGGCCCATTCCTGTTCTAACATGACTTTGCACCAGTGCACAATGCAAGGTCCATTAAGACATGGATGAGAGAGTTTGGTGTGGATGAACTTGACTGGCCTTCACAGAGTCCTGACCTCAACCTGATAGAACACCTTTGGGATGAATTAGAGCGGAGACTCCGAGCCAGGCCTTCTCATCCAACATCAATGTGTGACCTCACAAATGAGCTTCTGGAAGAATGGTCAATAATTCCCATAATCCCATATTCCCACTCCTAAACATTGTGGAAAGCCTTCCCAGAAGAGTTGAAGCTGTTAAAACTGCAAAGGGTGGACCAACGTCATATTAAAACCCTATGGATTAAGAATGGGATGTCACTTAAATTCACTGTCACTTAAATATATATATATATAATATATTATATATAATAATATATAATATGGGGTCAACAACGAGGAAAATCCCCAGAATGAACTGAGCTGGACCTTCTTGTTGATGTTGTCAGCCATGTTTCCTGCTGCACTGGGCACCACAAAAGAACACTGACATCAGTGAGCTCATCCCTCTCAATCCTGGCCGACAAAACATTCAGTCTTCCAGCATCCAAAACTAATCCACTGTTTTACTTTTTCTGTCTTGGATCCAGTGTCTTTTACCTGCTTTTCTCTGTCTACGTGTTTCTTGTTTCAGGCCTAATTAAAGCTATTCTCGCACACTTTGACATTAACCATAAATGAATTGGATGATCTAAACTATATTAGTTTCAGAAAATCACAATTTTTGGTAAAATGGTATTTTAATAACAACAATATGTTCATAGAAACTGTCCTGATCAAATTAAATAAAATGTGAAAAGTGAAACTGTGAAAACTGTAAAATGTCAGCCAGATGAATCTTTTTTTTTATTATAAAGCATTTTCTACAGGTGATGTAATTTTTTGTAGGTAATACCATTCTCAACCATAAAATGGAAATTTTTTATAGCCATGTTGTGTGAAGTTTTGAATTGAAAATAGCAACTGTGTGTATTCAGCTGCTGTCTGGAAGTATTTTCCATTGATTTTGTGAGCTTTGGGAGTGTGTCTGCACATCACATCTTAGGAAATGTGACCACAATATTCCTTCATTCTGTCGTCAGTACATTTAGAAAAACGGTTTTCAAGTGATCCATGCATTCACTTGTTTCATGTGGTGCTCCTCTTAATGCTTCAGAAGTTTTTTTTGGCTTTAATGTAAAATTTCAAAACTTCAACAGACTCAAATGTGATTTCAAAAAGCTCTGATTTAATGATGTTATCATTTCCCTGTTGACTTTCCACATAAGAGAAATCAAAAATTACTGTAGCATAGCTAAACCATTCTTCCCCTCCAGTGAAGGGAGTCAGACAGGTTTCTGGGTGCTCTGGGAGTTTGAAGATGACATACAGTTGAGAAGGCATCCTGGGAACTCCAGGATATTTGGAAGTCTCCTGGGTTATCCTATTTCTACCCATTTCCTGCTTTATGTTCACATTTTTTAACATTATGTGTTTCTGGATGATTTTCTTCCTGCAATTGTTTTGTCTCCTGATATTTCTCGATCAACTCAGTTCCATCAACTGGTTAGTTCAGTAAAATTTATATAATCCAGTCTCTCCTCCTT
Organism: Remorina albescens; assembly: GCA_034769265.1. NCBI lineage: Eukaryota > Metazoa > Chordata > Actinopteri > Carangiformes > Echeneidae > Remorina > Remorina albescens. Next base: position 5,176,163 of record CM068479.1, read on the forward strand.
TCAGCTGCCAAATTGTCTTTTCGCGACTATTCAGATGAGCTTTGTTTGTTGCTGACATTTCCTTGTGACCATACTATTTTTTGTGCTGTTTTTAAATGGCATTTTGCCTTTTCCTGCTCCTCACAATTGTTCTTTGCTATGCCGATAAACTTAACTTGTATGAATACTGGCTTTCAACTCATGATTTCTGAACTCTTGCACAGACTGTTGTGTGATCGCTGCATGCGAGTTTGTTCCCTGTTGGAGGAAAAGAAACGCTTCTAGTTCAAACACTGTCAACACACAGCAGGTGTGTGAGACAAAAAGAAAGTTACATGAAGTCCCTGCATGTTTGTTAAAGAACGAGGTCAGTACAGACAGAACCTCCTGCCTCTGGACTCCCTCCAGCCTGGAGGTGGAGAGTGACATTTACAGCTGAGAGCAAGATGAGCTTTTAATGCCGATGACTGTGCTTTCTGCTGAGCCTGACAGATCAATAGTTTGTTGGCACTGCAGGCCCCTGGGAAGGAAAACAACATCACAGCAGAGTCACTGTTGAACCTCTTAACAGTGACAAACAGCGAAACCTGAGTATGACGAGGATCATCTCATGTTCCTGATTGAATGCCTGTTTAGTAAGATACGACATCTTTGATACATCCGGCCAACAATTGAATTGAAAGCAACTGGATTTAGGATTTAGGTTTGTCTTATCCAAGGGGCTTCATCAGTTCGTAACGCAAAGGTCTGACTAGTCCTCACTAGTCTGACTAATCCTAAATCCAGTTGCTTTCGATTCAGTTGTTGGCTGGATATGACTATGACCTGGATGAATGAGAATATACGCAGACATCTTTGATACATTACCTAATTTTCTATACCTTTGTTTACAACCAAACCACCAAAATGTTAGACCTCTATAAGACTCTGATTTATTTACCGACTATAATCCTTGTACCGAATCTGCTGGGATTATGCTTTTCTTTCCTTTGGAGGAATATACTTGAAATGACACGTTGCTATGCTGTTTGTGGTGAAAGGATAAATTACATTCAGCATAAAATTATTTACAGAAGAAACGCCCTCTAGACTCACTTTTCCAGTCACATATCTGTTTCCAAAATTCCTCCTATGGGATAAAACAGTGAAGTCCTCCCCTCCTGCTGATAGTGGTGAACAGACCTTCCTACAACTCTCAACCCAAATCTGGGAATATATATATATATATATATATATATATATATATGTATATGGTGGAAGTCTTCTCAATGTGTTGTTGTTGAAAACATGATTTAATTCTTATTTTGTGTGTGAATAGCCAGTGTCAGGAAATGCGATCATAGTTGTGGGTACTTGCTTTTTAAATTTGTACATGAACAATGCATATTCGTCGGTCTGCTCTGTGGTGTCCTCCACAGTGTCCCATTGTTATGGCCAGTGCATCTTTCTTCAGTTGAGAGAAATTGGGCTGCTCTGTATGAAGTTTACTATATGCAGGTGTAAGAGTGCAAGCCAAGCACATACTGTATTTGCTGTCAGGGAAATGTAAACATTGAGAAGATTTCCACCATCTGTGGAGAAGATCTTTTTCCTTGCATTACAATGAACCACTTAGCTTTATGGGATTATGTAATGTTATGTAACTTATTTTAACATCAAACATTCCTCCACTGATTAAGTAAAGTTTAACTGGCACAGACTTGATACCGTCATGAATGGAAAAACGAACACATTATTATGTAGCTAACCTGATTTCTGTGATCCATGAGTATTTTTGCATGCATGAATTTAGATTATACCCTCTATTGTGGATATGGTTGCCAATGGCTTTGGGGAAAAATTAATGATGGATTTCTCTCCATTTAGGTAGGAGATCAGTAATTAAGGTATGCAAACAGAGTAACCAGAAAGAGGGTTTCATTAACAGAATACGCTTTCATCATCAAATTATATTGAGTCATTGCACCCTCTCTGTGGAGCCCCTTGTAACATCAATAACCTTCACTAAGCATCAAGCTTATCACCGTTTCCACAACCAGTGCCAGAACACAACAGCCACCTGACAGGTCCAGTCTTTATTGGAGATAGAGATGTCAATTCAGCTGTAAGTCCAAAAAGGATGGCCAATCTTTGCTTTAGACCGTTACCACTTTCTTTACATCAAAATTCTTTTTACTTCTGATCCAACTTATGTTAGTAATTGAGATATGATTCTCTCTCTCCGCTCAGAGTTGCATACACATCTTTCACCATAGAAATATCAGTAATGGCTTTTATTATAAAGACAAACTTGAATCACATTAGCCAAAAAAAATCTTTCCTAACAGACGTTTTATGCCCTCTGCTGACAAACATTGAGTCTTGCGGTTTAGCTCCAGAAGAGAGTGAAGCTTAAAAGTTAAACTGTAAAAACTTTTGTATTAAGTAAATTATTCTCAGTCATCTTTTATTAAAACATTAGATATTATCAATATAGTGATGAATGCCTCCTGTCTAAAGAAATAGGTATAAATAACAACAATAAAAAAAAAACCCCCAAAACTTTATTACACTAAGGGGTATCTGCACTTCTATCCACAACTCTTTCTTGATTAAGTTTTGGCTTCTGTGTTTTTTGATCTGCACAGGTGCCATACATCTCACTGCTAGTCTGTGGCAGCAGGAAAACCATTTGGAAGAACTGTGTGAGCCAGACGGACTGCCGCTTTTACATTTAGTGACGATCAATAAGTTGGACTATGAGAACCACTAAATACTAAAAGTGTTCTTACTTAGATGGTCAAACCTGAGGGATGGCATTGGTCAACTATGTAGGTGAAGAACTTTCCTGGCCATGGGTATTGTCATTGCCTGAAGGAAAAGAAACGGGAGCAGACAATTACTGCAAGTGACAACTGTTTAACATATTTAGATTTCAGACTGAAATTTTATAAATTGTGACCCTAGTATAAACTCATTACCTATTGCAGTCCAAAGTTTACCACAGTGTAAAATTTAAGTCCATTCTTGCAAGTGAATAACAAAACAATGTCTCCTACCTGTACATAGTCCATTCCCTTCTTTGGCTCCCTCACCCAGCAGCATCTCCTGCAGCAGACTGTCCATTCGGGCTTCACCCAGCAGCCATGCTAAGTGGAGAGTCTCCACCAGCTGCCAGGCCTAACTCTGCAGGGGAGGCATGATCAGCTAGAGCTCCCCAAATCTTCCTTGTTTCTCACAGGTTACTTGTTCTAGCAGAAGTTGCACCTGGAACCGTAGATCTCGAACTAGCCAAGGACTTTCCAAACTGGGAGAGTCTACAAAAAAAAAAAAAAAGGAAGAGCTAATATACAGAAAAGGAAAATGTGCTAGGTATGTAAAGAAAACTTTAGATATTTGATTGAGAAATAGAGGTGAATAAACTAAAGGTATCACATTATTTAGCACTGCCATTTAATTGCAGATGAAAATTTTCTAAGATTGTATTTTCTTACTATCTGTGAAAAAACATCATATGCAATCATCAATACATTTATGTTATTGGTTCCAATAATTTGTAAATAATAAAACTGAATCATTAAAGTACATCTGTTCATTAAATGAGCAGCAAAAGGAGTCTTTTTGGTCACTCTGGTGTGATTTTTAAATGAAAAACATATTTGTGAGAAATCTATTTAGTTATTACATTTTGTAACTTTTGAAAGGACCTGTAATCCTGTTTGTGTGCATAAATGAGAGCTACTTTGTATAGTCACAAAACAGCAGGGTATAATGAGAATAACAAGAAGTAGTAACACAAATTGGTGTTTCTGGTTCAGTGTAAAACCTTTGAATAAAGGTTGGCTGATAAATCCAAAAACACACCAAAGCGGAATCAGTGGACCATTAAGCTCACCAGGCAGCCAGCCTGACTGCCAAGAACTTCACCACATCCTGATATTATTGGAAAATTCTGAAGCCAGACAGAAACATTCAGACTAAACTAGATGCAAAAGGCCCAGAAAATAAATGGATCCAAGAGAGAACATGTGGCAAAACAGAAATGACAATCCACAGCCACCCTCTCACAGACTGACCTGGGGAAAAGAAAACGATGGTTTTGAGGCAAGCAAACTCTTTGTCTGTGATGTCCAGCTCCCTGAGAGGTTTGACCAACTCCTCTTGGATTCTGAATGCCACTCTGGACACCTCAGTCTGTGCATCTCTCAAGGTGATCACAAAATCATTGCCTGCTCAATAAACATAAACGTACCCATTCATATACATCATGGATGTTTTAAAGATTACTGATAACTGAGATAACTAAAATGCATCTCCTGAGGACATAACTGAACGATTAAATAAATAAAAAAAGGACCACAGTCAGTTTTATACCTAAAAGAATGAGATTGTTATAAGGTAGTGAGCGCTTTGTGGCTCCTAGAATAAGATGTTCTGCAGAGTGAGTTCGGAGGAGGGTTACCTGCAAACAAACATGCACATGCTCCCAGTCATATACAGCTTTAAAATGCAAATTGTCATCCAAAGCATTTACCTGAACCAAGAAATGTATACATCCTTTGAGTCTATGCTAGAAATTAAGTCAGCCACTGTCACCTTATATTGTATGGACACACATGGGTTAGTTTAGCGTAAAAGGTTCTTTATATATTCTGTCCCGCCCTGCGATGGACTGGTGACCTGTCCAAGGTGACCCCCCCCCTGCTCGCCCACAGTGAGCTGGGATTGGCTCCAGCACCCCCCGTGACCCAGAAACGGAAAAGTGGTAGAAGATGGATGGATGGATGGATATTCTGTCCCCCTCATACCCTGTCATCTATTGGAAGGTTGCAAAACTCTGGGATGTGTTTTGCCCATTCTACCAGCAGGAGGAGTTGCTGCTTCATGGACTGAAACACGTCCCGCATGCCAGCTGTCCTCTTGGTGCTGACGACATGACTTGCAGGTGAGGCCAACACTGGAAACTGAGAAGAGCAGGGAAAAAAGCAAGTTCACAGTGGGCTTAAGATACACTGCAATTTGAGAATGCACCTAAGAGAAAGTGTACCTGGGAAAGGGAGATGAGGGAGGTGAGGATGCCAATAGATGTATGAGTGCTTTGGCACTCTCAGAGCTTTAAATGTTAAAACAAGACAATGTAGGTTGAGGAGGTATTGTTGACTGCAGAGCTCCACCAGGATATGATGCAGTTGCTCATTTGGCAATCATCTATTTTATTTCTGTGCATTTCTAGAAGCATATATCTGGTTGTTATTATTCATTTGAAGGTAATTGAACATCGGCACACAATCCCAGATCAAGTGGTGCAATTAAATGGGCTATGATTAGATGGGGTCCCTTGGCAATTTTGTCATTTCTGAGGAGTAACTTAATCCAGCCTACAGCTACAACCTTTGCAGAATCAAATCTCTACTTTTCGAAGAAGTAACTTATTTCTTCCTCGTCTCTGACCTTCACCAACGTGATTTCCAGAAATAGTACAGGAATCCCTTCCATGGCATGTATAAGAAAAGTGTCAGCATCTGTTGCACGCTTTTTTTATGGGAGATCTTAAGCAACAGCGTTTTACCTGTTGAACGCTGGCCTCTGCCTGCAGGAGAACGCTGATGGACAGAGTGCCCACTGTTTGTCCTTTGGCTCTGTGACTGTTGATGCACTCTCTCATTCTGAACAGCTGGAGATTAAAGAACGCAAAAGAAAGAACCATCAGAGACATTTCTTGGCTTCTCTAGGCATAAGTGTTGTTTTGTTTTGTTTTTCTTTTCTGAACACCACAGGTGCAAACATTCCCTAAAAGAAAAGACCTACTATTTGTTTCCACAAGGTCCCACCATCCTCCGTGACATTGAAGTTGCTGTTCTTCCCAACATTAGCTGGGCCAAATGTTTCCTAATTCCCAAATGGGGTAGAAATTTGTGAAAAAAAAAAGTAAAAAAATCTTTGTCTCCTTTTATTTGAAAATTTGAGTTTCATATAGATATATAGATTCATATTGTGTATTTCCTGTCACGTAAACATACATGTATGCTGATTTAGTACTCTGATGTTGACAACAGCCATTTGCCATGCACAATAAGAAGTGGGCGCAGATGCCTAGACGCTTGATGGTGTGGATAATATTTAGTGGAGGAAATGGCATCAAATGTTGATGACCCTGTGAAAGTCATTAGAAACAGGGCAATCTGGAAGGCGTCAGAGTGATTTTAATATGGCTTTCAGACAACAGGACAGAGCGTTGAAGTAATCAGCCATCAGAGCCGTCCCATCAGCGACCAATCAGGGGTGTATTAATCAAACAAGAAGAGGAGAGCGATCAGGGGCCTTGCCTTCACTAAGACGTTACTGCATGACAATATCAAATAGGAATGTTTTGCGGAGCATCAGTTAAACCCAGATCAGTAAACATTCACAGCGGGCATGCTCAGAGGTCAAGTGTGAAATGCCTGGTATCTTATTCTACAGCATGTTATGTAAAACAGGCAAATTACTGAAGTGAACTTTTCTATTAGTAGCACTGGCCTTCACTGCAGGGCGGCTGTAACCAATGGAAGAATGAAAACAAATATTTGCCCATAAGACAAGTTAATTATTCATGCGTGGAGAGTATCTATGGCTCCTCTGATCACATCTCTCTTTCCCTGCTTATCTGTTGGAGCCAGAGAGAGATAAGACCAAAGAGACCTATAGGGCACATAAATACACACAACAATCAATAATGATGCACTTGTTGTACAAAAAAAAAAAAATTACTCAAAAAACGTTTCTTTCATGAAACAACCCTTGATGTTCTCCTCTTTTTCTGTTCTTTTTTTAAACATTTCCATGAAGTAGACATGACAATTTCTTTGTGTGCGCGGTGTATAGTACTATTTGGATTTTTTCGGTTTGGAATTTTTATCTGTATCTTTTATGCATGTTCTTGTGGCTCAATTACTACCTTTTTTTTATTTAAACATTGAAGGGGCACTTTATTAAGTAAAATAAAGCTGCATTGGAAGATGAAAAACATTTCTGACCTTCTTTTCTCATTCCACCCTTTAAACACTCTTGTACCCTGCAGTAATGACACTGGCTTCTTCTGTCCTTATCCACAGAACATTTCCTGTCAAACCTAGAAAAAAAAAAAAAAAATCAACTGAGTTCTCCTTTAATAATCATCAGAATAAGACACAGTTATACATATTGAATACTCTGAGGTTTAGGCTTGATTGTAGTTGCCTGACAACTCAGTCTGCACTCGGGGAGATGACCTAAGATGTGACAGAATCTGTAGTTGATAAAGTATAAGTCAATGAACCGCTCACACAGGTTCTGTTCACACATAAAACAGCTACAGCTATGTCTCACCGCCGATTCAAACACCCCTGTCATTACATGTACATTATTGTTTCCATGCCTGGACTTGTCTGAGCAACTATGACTTCAGGTTGATTTTCTATTAAAAAGCGGCACTTCCTCTGTAACACATCTCACAGTACTGTACAACGGGTGCTAAGATTAACACCACCGGTAATTTTCCATCCCATAATTTTTTCAAACTGGCAATCTATGATAGAACTAACCGACAGCTGTAAGTGTGGTTCTTGCGAATGCTCCTCCTGAAGAAGCCTTGCAGCCATCACAGCTGGCTATGCCATAGTGCTTACCTGTGGCTTTATCTGCACATATGGAGCACTGATTCCTGCCTCCATCAGGATGTGACAGTGATGAGGTGGGTGCTAAATCTGGTGAATCTTTCAGTTAAAATTTGAGACATGTGACAGACATTAGGATTGTCAGGCAGTGTGATTTTTTAAGTCCTTTTACTCCGTTGCTAATGAATAAATAAATAACTCTGTGCCTAATCTAACATGCCTCAGAAGCATCTCAGACAGATTACACATTTAAGAGAACATCAACTTTGTTAAGAGCACGCAGACACCTTGACACACATGATCATTTGTGATTCCCTTTATCAACCAAGGCACATAATGAATCTTACTCCACCACTGCGAACAGAAATAACTTTGCGGATTGTCATGGCATTGCAGTAAGTGTTGATTGTGAACTTATAGCCCCTAAGGAATCAGCCGACCAGTGTTTCATAGGCTTAGCAGGAGCAATAGCTTTGATAATAAAACCAGGGTTATAGGTAGTGATATCACTTTTCTATTTGACTTCAAGTGCCCTAGGCCTCAGAGGAGAACTGCTGGTTATTACTCAGGAGGAAAAGAAAACCCCCCATTTAATTAAAGCAGTTAGAAGACAGTGGTGAGCCAAAGTCCACTACTCTGACTAATTTTACATTGGCTGGTTAAATTCTCCTTCCACATTGCACTAAATTACATCTTGCCAGGGTTTGATTTCAGGCAGGATTGTCTCTCTTTAAAAGCACTGACCGTCAAATGCACATTCCTGATGCTGTGTTCCTGTATGATGCCTGTACTGTGCAGACCCTAGGCTATAATGTATGTAAATTGCATACTTAGTTTAGGGAGATGAAGCAGCTAGGAATTGCGATTTAACAGGGAAAATGCTTTCTGTGGTCAAAGATCAGTTAGATTGAATTAAGAGATTAGAATACGTTTGCCTCGCAGTTATCTGAATTTGAAGAGCAGTCTATTGGTAAAGCGCTTTCATTTAAAGCAAAAGGGAAAGGGCTTGATTCAGCTGAATGGAGGCCTAATTATAATGACGGCTGGGGATAAGATTGTAAAGGGAATTCGATGAGAATGTAAACTTATGTAAAATGCTAAAAAAAAAGCTGAAGATTTGATTGAAACTATTTTGATCACCAATTTATTGCTTATATTTTGAGAAAGCAAAAATGCAAAACAGATTGTGTGTTTTCGCTTTGACTTTTGACCACTGATTGGACTGAACAAGCAGTTTAAATCTTGTGAAAGGCTGCAGGAGGACATTCTTTCAAATCAGACGTTTAATTGAGGAAATAATTAGTATATCAGTTAAAATGATTAGTTGTAGCATTAAACTTGGAATAATAACTGCAACTTATTACTAAATATTACTAAATACATGTGGATTGATGAATGTAGCTAAAGATTTAGACTTGTTGTCCATAGTGATTTTGGTGAAGCTGTTTCCTTCATACCTGCTGTATTAGTTTGCAGGGGCATCACCACTCCTTGGTTTAAAAGATCGGTTTCTGCGCTGCAATGAGTGAAGGCCAGTTTAAGGATAGTCTCAGTAAGCTCCATGATGAAGCTCTTTGTGTAAAAGGTTTACTGACTGTAACTTCCAGATAACACTTTCAGCTCAGTTTCTCTTCATCACAAGGAATCCCATTTCTGGAGCAGATCTTCCCTCTTTGCCCACAGTTGTCTCGTTTTTGTCTTCTCTGTCCTTGTCACGCTTCTTTGCATTGCCACTTTTAACAGTGGAAAAACTGCTCTGTGATAGACCACGCCAGTGACTTCACAGCACTAAAATTTGTCCCACTGTCTGTTTGCTTTTTGCTTATCAGTAAAGTATATAAAGGGGAGAGTTCAAAAACAGATAAATGAGACTCACTATGGGGACCAAAAAAAAGATAAGACTAGTGAGAAAGATGTGTGACTTGCTACAAATACATTCATGATTACTTAATTTTATTGGGAAAATAAATGTCATCAAAAAAGTCAATATAGCCAAGGCAAGTCCAAAGGTTACATGCCGAGATGTCTTTTATCGAATTTTTAGCAGAAAATTTACATATCATTCTCTTAACTTGGACAATCAATATGGCATGGAATGATGTACCACCAACAAACAGAGTAGGAGACTTTTGAAAAGAGTTTGGATGGTGCTGGATTAACCTTTGCTATTAGTTTTGAGGTAAGTGATACAATACCATGCCTCATTGCAGGGAATGCCACTGACATTTGTTTTGTCTTTTGTCTTCTGTCATTTTAGTGTTATTGATCAGGACCGGAAATCTTCTACGTATAAAGCTGTATATAATGCTAAAATGCAAATCTACGCCACTTTGATTCAGACAACACAAATATCTTCTGTTTGTTCAATCACTTTTTCAACGACAGAAATGTGGATTTATAATATAGACGGCTTTGTGCACACTGTTGTTGAAAAAATGTCATTCAGAAAAAAAATAAAATAATAATACACTACCGTGAAATCACTGATCATCCCATGAAAATTTTAACAAACTGTATTCCTTCTCTTCGTGGTAAAATAAATCTAATGGTACTCAGCAAAATAAATAAATAAGTAAAATTCTAATGAACAAAATTTTTTTTGAAAAAAAAAAAAAAAAAAATCTAATTTGTCTGAGGGTACATTTTTAACAAAAATTTGATTACAATGACCATTTCATTAGTTTAGATCTTGGTGTAGCCTTTTCAAAAAAGTGAGCAACAGGGATAGAGGTGAACGTGGCCACACCATTTTTTTTTATTATTATTATTTTTTTTTTACAAATTATAACAAATTATATGTCAGACCACATATGAGCTTTCCCAGTACTGGTATCCATCATAATTTGGTGTAATGGGATTTCCTGGGTGAGTAGCACTCCTTCCTTGAATGTCACGCTAGGCCGCAGGTCAGACCTCCCATGGCTGTGGCTCACACATTTAAGCTTTGTTTAGATGATTGATAGATCATAAAAAACCTGCAAATTGTACGCCGACTACGGTGAGATTCTATAAAGGAAAGATTAAAATGGGCCATGAATACTGAATGTCTACCCTGTGAATGTAAATACAACTCAAAACAAATAAAAGACCATTATACCATGTAATACATTACACAGTTTAGGCCTACCACAGTTAAACTGAAAATGACACAGATTTTCAACTGTTCAACTCTCTGGTTGACCTTTTACCTTTTTTAAGAGCGAATCAATTCTAACAAATTTCATTAATGTTTACTTTTGCCCATCTGTATTATTTGATTTGCATGACGAAGTCAGTCTGATTTGTATCATCGATGGGATTTTCTTTGTCCACTCGGGGGAGACAGAGTACATCATTTCTAGACTGAGAATGCAGGGATAAGATTTTGCTCCAGCACAGATTAAAATAACAAAGTAATTATAAAACACTTTTATATGAGGCTAAATCAAAAGTACCAGCTTCTACATAACTTACTTATAATACTATAACAAGTATTATGAGGAATGGAAGCATTTTACTGGAGAAAGTTTAAGTAAAACACAATTTAGCAGATTAAATATGAGAGTTTTAACATTAACCATGTTTAGCCATTAACCTATGTTAGATTTCATGCATCCCCAGGATGCTCCAAACGAATGTTCCAATTTTTCAGGAAATGTCTTCCTGATGCAGACGTGCGTCATGTTCTACAATGTGTACCAAATGACTTTTGACAAGTTTACTTATTTGCAGTATGCAGCTAAGCCAATGTAGAGGTTTCATTGTGGCCTATGGACACATACCTGGCAGGATATCCCTCCTGTTACTAGTTTCCCTATTAATTGCCACAGGATACATTACAGAATACTGTTAAATTCAAAGTCATATGGTCAAAACTAGTGGCTGAATGCTCACTAACTCTCTGACAATCTCTTGTGATGTGAAAAGTATCAGAGCACAGCAAAAAATAGACAAGGACCCTCATAAACACACACCAAACTCGACTATCTAGTAATTTATTACACTGTGATATAAAAAAAGACCCTTGGTACTTTGATGACATACTCTCTGACATTCAGTCTCTGGATTGTGACTGACTCTGCATGTGACATTCACTCACATAAATTATTTATGCTTTTCCAGTGATGCAACAGACATATTCATGCCTATTTGTCAAGTTATTACTCAGTGGGTATAAAGGACAGGAGTAATGCATAAAAGATGGAGGTTAGGAAACAGTAAATTAATGAAATAAAATATTCTAGAAATATTTGCTCTTTAGATAAGAGAATTTTCTGTTGGAACATTTCTCTAGTCCACACAAGGTCTGACACATTTGTCTCTGTGAATTCGATTAATAAGGCTACATCTCAAATCTCCACCTGAATACTAATGCAGTGATAAAACCTGAAAGATTAATACAATGTACAGTACAAAAAGATGCCCAAAAAACCCCAACCTTTGGAGTTTCGTTGAAAAAAAAAAAAAGAAAAAAAAAAGGTGGGAGGGGGGGGGGGAGTAAAACAAAGCAGCAAAAATTGGTCATAAAAGCATGGTAAGCACATGATTTAGTGGGGCGATAAAGAGTGGAAAGGTGGCCATTCATCATGAAGGCTAGCTCACCAGGAGAGGGCCTGTCACCGACACCACCAGGTCTGGGAGGCATTTTGAGAGCGAAAGAAAGTGAGACAGAGAGAGTGGGAGAAAGAGACTCTAGTTGCCCCTCCAACCTGTGTGTTCCAATGGCTTTTCCAGATGGACACTTGCAGCCCTTAGACTGGTGAGGAGTGCTTTGTCTTTGCCGCTCTGCAACTCCACTGACACAACAGTGCTGAGGGATGGATGTTGTTAACTGCAAAGTAGAGGAGCAGACTTACGAAGGCTTTGAGCTACAGACACACTTGAAGAGAAAAGAAAAAGCTGTATTGTGATAACCTCAGATTTCCCTGCACCAATACAGAAACCGTCACACTCAATGGCTCAGTCACCTATGAATTATCAAAGACCAAAAACACCTAAAACCTGTGATTTCTGAAAGTAAGATGTATTTTTGTCAATGAATAAGATACTTCTTATGTTACAGAACAACATTAAGCACCTTTGAAGATTGACTCATTGCTTTCTTTTGTCAAACTGAACATTTCTCTTGCTATGAGGTATTACCACAATTAAGAGTTCAAGATTTATTTCTCATAAATATCTATCTATCTATCTATGTATTTTTCACTACACATCAGACCGGTGTGTTAAGTCCAACAGGATGAGTGAGGACATTCTGGGCAGAGGAGATTTCACTATGTCCAGTCCATTGGGATACGCTGAACCTCTGATTCACGGTGTCCATTACTATGCACCAATATGAAGCTGAGCAAAATGAAACACATTGGGGAAAAAAATTTCATCCGGTGGTGAATTATCATCATTAGTTTTACATCTTGGAATTTTGTTGCTACAATTCAAGGTCAGACAAAAGTGGTTCAGGGGTGCAGTAACTAAGCTACAAGTCAGCCTCTTTTCCATGTTGGATGATTACAAGGATATTTAAAATTTCACACATTGCTGTTGTTGATCTTATATCACAGTATCAAATCAGATCAAATTATATTTATATAGCGCCTAAACACAACAAAGTTATTCAAGGCCCTTTACATACAGTACAGGTCCAGACCAAAGTCGTTATAGAATTATTTGAAGGGACATAGCAAATCCTAGATATTCAACGTTTCATAATGAATTACAACATTTTAACTTAATGTTGCACATTCATTCACAATAATGTATTTTTCTTGGCGCAGTCAAAATGTCACTTCCAATATTTGGGACATTCGCACGTGCCTCTTACTTACTCGGTATGACGGAGTTCGAAGTTTCCTTAAGTGCTGAAGAAGTGATCCGCAGCAGTTTCATAAGTGTAGCTGATAGTACACGTATGGTGCTATTTTCAGAAGTAAACATATAATTGTGTGCCTCAGCTACAGAGCTGTTTGTTTTTTCTGATCATTATCATCAGTTAAAATGGACGGAAGGCAGCAAACTAAAGGCTACGACTCCACAAAGAGACCGGACCGCCTGTTCCTCATGGCGGTACAAGGTAATGCTCTTTCTAAGTTAGCATTTAAGGTAGAACGCATTAGCTTTGTATAAGAAATCAGAAAATTGAGGCAGAATACCAAAAACACAACTTCAGTCTTAATGCACAAACTGGAGATGTTCGTGTGTGTTGGATAATTGGCTACATCGTTAACTTCAACATAAGCTCATGTTGTACAAGACACTATGCTATTGTATTTTTTTTTATCCTAGTTTGTGGGCTCACCTGAGCCCTTCGAAGTGAAAAGTGCACATTTAGAATAGTAACTTTAGCTGCCTCTCTTCAGGGCAAGCTGTGTGGAAAAAGTTCCCTCAGTTGTATCTTGTGTAATTTTTTTGGCTACTGTTATAGAAATGTTCTGATAAAATACAACTTCAGACAGCAGTCATATTAGGCTCAAGGGGAAGTACTCAAAGTATTATTCATGCTCTTCCATACCTATCCAATGTATACATCTTGTGTCAGTGATTAAATCACTGTAATTAAATGTATGGTTTGTCCTATTTAACCCAAATGTGTATTTTAAAAACACAGTTTAAATGTTTGTAAAATAACTGGACACCAAAAACTTATAACATTTTCAACTACCTCACTGTAAACTAAAGACGAGCGGGATTTCTGTTTTGATATGACAATCATAGATAAAAAAAATGATGGATGTGTGAAATGGTGGCTGTAATAAGTTGTAGAAATATGATTGGACAGTATGACAATGTAAGCCTTGACGTGATATTGACCGAATGTTGTTTAATCATTCTCTCATGTTGATCTCTTGTTAAGGGATATTGTAATTTACTGTCATCAACATGTATGTGACTCAGAAAACAGAAATACAGACCCCTCATAAATACAGCTGACTTAAGTTGCTTTTTGTCAGTCTTTGGTAGAAATTAAACAAGTTGATGACATCGAAGCTCATATTCACTGTCTCACCATGACCTTGAGAATTTGAATATGAATATTGTTGAATAGGTAACCCAAGATGTTGGTTGAACAGGCTGTTGCTGACAGAACTTAAAGAATAATTCAAGTGGATAGCCCCTTCCACCTCTCTTCTTGTCAGAATGGATAAAGTAAATCTTTGTGTGGCCTTCGAAACATGCTTGCATGTGCCGGCCATATGTCTTAAGGGCTGGGTTGTGACAGGAAACTCAACATCCTTAAAACTGTTGGAGTTAGGGCTTAATTACACCTCAGAAACTGCAAATATAGTCAGATACAGTTTCAAAGTGCCAGCACTGAAAATATGATTTGAAAACTGAATTGTGGATGAACCTTTATGACTTTTACTGCATGTGGCTTTTAAGGTTTGTGTGTGTCCATGATTACAAATAAAAGAAAATCATAGAGGGTACTGTAAAAAATGATTAAGGAAGGTCCTTGGTGAACGAATATTTTAATTAAATCCACTTGTTCTCAAAACCTGTACTTCCCATTAATCGTGTTGGAGGGATTATAGACAGCAGCGTGAAAGTCAAAGATAAAATGGAAAATGCATATGTGTGACCACTGGTTTATTTTATAGTGAAAGCAGCCTTTTAGTATTTTGACAAACTAACTGGCATTGACAAAGTCCCCTCAGTCCACTTACACATAATGATGACATTCTTCGGAAAAAGAAATATCTTGTTGTGGGTGAGTTGGGGAGCTCTTCAAGGAACTTGAAAGATTTCATAGAAAACATTTTTTTATCCTTTTCAACCACATCATTAGCACTACCCAGTAAACCCGTGGTAAGGTTGTTAAACATTTCACATATGATTTTGTATTTCCTTCATTATTACAGGATATGGCATGATCTTCTTTTATACAGTTTATTTGAACCATTTTAAGATGTAGCAAATTCATTCATTAATTCACCTTCTACCACTTATCTGTTTCTGGGTCACAGGGGGTGCTGGAGCCAATCCCAGCTCACATTGGGTGAGGGCGGGGTACACCCTGGACAGGTTGCCAGTCCATCATAGAGCCAACACACAGAGACAGACAGAGACCAACAAAAACTCACACTCACATTGGGACCTACGGACAATTTAGAGTCACCAATTAACTTAAACATGATGTCTTTGGACAGTGGGAGGAAACCAGAGTACCCGGAGGATACCCACGCAGGCACAGGGAGATCATGCAAACTCCACACAGAAAGGCCCCACGCCGGGAACCAAACCCACGACCTTATTGTTGTGGGGGGACAGCGCTAACCACTACTAACCATGCTGCCCAGTTGTAGCAAATCCTTACACAAAATTGCATTATTATATAAAGTGCCACCATAATCGTACAGGCAGATGGGAGCTAATGCAAAGTTGATTCTGCAAACTTTAGCCTTGGTTTTCCCCTTCCCTTCACTTTTGGGAGATTACATTGGGATGGCCCAGATTAGAGGCAAATAAATTGGCACTTATTTGCTATTTGTGAATTGTTCATATCTTTAATCTGACATTTGCTGATGCACACACTTGAGAGAAATACCCAGTGAGTTAAATATCTGGACGTGTAGTGTTGTTATAACCTGGTTCAATCGCTCATTCACTCGCATATTCTTTTCTTATGTCTTCCTTGTTTTTTCCTGCATATCAATGAATGAACAACTTCCATAGCTTGTTTCAGCATTCATTTTCCACTAACGTTTGTAGACCAAACAGGCTGGTTATATATTTTGAAATAGATACTTTATTGGATCTTCCTGAGAAGATATGCTATGTTAATCTTCCACCCAAAGGGGCGTTTCAGCAACTAAAAACATGTTCTTGTTTGTGTGAAAAGAAATAAAGGAGGGAAGACCACCCTGCGACCCAACCCCGGATAAGCGGATGAAGATGGATGGATGGATGGAAGACCAGTTCTCATACAGCAGTTTCAGCTTTAGAGGGAAGGGAAGCAATGATCAGCAGTGTATTGATAACAGCAGAGATTGATTGAATTATGTCATGGCATTTGTAATCACATATTTCCTTTCCCCTCTCTTTCTCTTTGTGAATCTGATCATCACCCCTTCAGCTCCTTATCAGATTTCAGGCAGGGAAGAGAAGAGAGAGAAGAGTAACTGAGCAAGAATTTCAAAAGCAGGTATGAAAGTAATATTTTTTTCCCTGTTAAATATTTTGGCATGTTTATGGAGCATTACTGTAGGAATGGGACATTTAATGCTGTTTGCAGAAAGCACACATTGTTCACATCAAGCTTACAAAAGCTGAAGGACCAGTCATGTGATCATGACCTTGCCAAACTGCCAAAGGCCAAACTGCATGAGGCAAATGGGATTCAGCATTTGTGAGAACTCAACACAGTTAACAATAGAAACAGGTTAAGAAAATAAAGAGATGTAGGAACATTACTTGTCCTGAAGCGTTGTGTAAAAAACCTGAGGCATCCACACATTGCTGAATTGGAGAGGCATGATATGATGCAATTGCTTGGTCTATCAAAACACTTGCTCAGTGAGAGGAGAGAGAGAATAGTTGCTAAATTGTGTGCTGGAATGATAAAAAATGTAACTTTTATCCCTGCAAAACTCCCTAAAAATGTTATATACATGTTGTAGATGGGGATGCTCCTGCATCATCACATTATGTTGAATCATATTGTCTTCAGTTAATAGTATTTTTTTCCCCCCTGGAAGGATTAAAAGACCACACGTGTTTTATTGTTAGGAGCAATAATAAGGATGAATTATTTGATTTCCCATATGGGGAAAAAGCAAATTGCTTGTTTTTTTTGTTTTTTTAATATCTGCAACTCAAATATAATTTAGAAAACAAAAATAGCTCAATGCCAAAACAAAGTAGCATTTATAGATAACCACCAACCTTATGATTATTTCAAATGTATGTTATTCAATATCTGTGTGAATGGTAAGATGGAAACCTACAGGCCTTTATTGTCCTGAGCACAGAAATTTAACCACTGATTCTTGTGGTTGAGTCAAATGGAAATGTGGTATGCTTTTACTCTGCTCGGCCAAATTAAATAAATATAAAGAAAGGAAAATGGCTGCTCTCAGGGCTGTACCCTTGGTCCCTTGCTCTTTGTTAAAACCATATCTCTGCTGCTCCATTGCCCCCAGCTACATTAGATCCTATTAAATTCACCTTCATTAAAGCAGTCCTCTCTATTCCTTGCAGCAGCCCTGGTGCGGGCCTCTCAAGGACAGAGGCAGTAATGAGGGTGGACTGGGTTTAACCTTGAAGAGTACAGGTTTTCATTTCCAAATCAATAACTTATGTTTCAAAACTGCCACTAGATCCAGGCTATAATTTTCAAGCATTAATTGTGTGGATTATGTTTCTCCAACAGTGAAAAAGCATTTAACATTAAGCTGCAATGTAGATGGTGCAGTTATCTTTTTTTCTCTTCATTTTTTTAATAGCAATTGACAGCTTAACATTTTCTATATCAGTGAGTTTGTGTGCATGCGTACACTATGCAGCACAGATGGGATAACTTAGGGAGATTGTATTTCAAAGAGGCTGCATGAATATAAGTGATTAGGCTGTTGGTGCAATTTTCGACAGTGGAACCACGGAGAGGGCAGTAGGCTGGAATTTATCCTCCATCCACTATTGCAGTGAAACGTCGTCATTCACTCTGAAGAGGTAGAAATCGAAGAAATCGCCTTCACAGCTGTGTAAGATGAGTTTTGACAGTCACCTGCTGTCAGAAGTTGGAAAATATGAATTATGAATGAAAAAATTAACACATGGATGATAGATAGACAGCATAGAGAAGGTGAAAAGAAAAAAATGCCTGACCTACAGTAAAGGAGTGAAACTCTCGTCATTTGTGGGACGCTCTCTATAGTGGAGTCTGGCGTCATTGTCAAACGATTGTGTGGAAAGCATTAACTTGTCCTGCGGTGATAATTTCTGCCCGACATGTTCATAATATGAAATATTGGATCTTTTCATAAAATGGGGAGGGCTGAGGCTGTGGTGATCACTGGAGCTTAATTTTTTAATCAACTTCTCTCTTAAATGAAACTTTATTAAATTACAAAGCTCACACAGTGGGAGTACGACACAGGCAGAGATGGCCCAGTGTACAAAAGAGCTTTGTGGGATAATTAAATAAAATTAATAAAAAAATCCTCCACTAGCATAAACTGAGGAGAATGGGAAAAAAAGGAGACCTGGTAGCTATTTTCATGCTTCACGTTTCTTTCATTCTTTTTCATTAGGTCTAAGGAAATTTACCATGTGGAGTTATGAAAAGAAGAAAAGGATGAAATGGCTGCAAGCTATTGATAGATAGTAAATGAAGATGCGGTTACATTCAAATTTTCAGATTTAGATTTGCACACATCTGTCATTACCTCTACTCTGCTAGAGAAAGGAGATGTGCTCACTTTAAGTTGAACTTTGGTACTTTAATTGTTTAGCGTTTTGAAACCACATTGCCATCATTATCTGAATAAAAACTTAACATAGTACATTTTAATTGTTTTTTATTATTTGGGAAACTTCAAGCAAGAACTTCATAACTACTTAAAAAAATCTTGCTCAGAATCTGGAGGTCTTATCTTTTGTTGTCATCTCTCTGAGGCTTTGGCGTAAGAATTTGATGTTGGTAGAGTGTCATCTTGCCAATTTACTTAATTAGCTCTGCTTGGAGCTCAGTAAAATAGTATTTATTAGTTTTTATTCCACCAGTCTATTCAGTAATTTGTGAAGAAAGGCTTGTTCCATCACTCCTTTTGAACAGATGAGAAATGATACAGGGGTTTTCTTTTTGTATGGTATTGAAATGGGTTTATTTAGCTAATGTGACTGCTTTAACATTAGAACATTTGGTTATAGTAAATAGGCAGACTATTTTGTTGGTATTTCACAACAAAATTTTTTTTTTAATTAAGACTTTGATATTGCTGAAGAGGGTACTTAAATGACAAGTGACTTTGTTAACCTCACTACTGACTCCAAACCATTTGGAGAGTAAAGATTCTTCACAATATTTTTATCTGGCATAAGTCAGACCCCGATTAGAAGAAGGGCTAAAGAAAGGCAATGTTTGTGCTACCCTAACCCTTATAATACCAACTGAGTCTTGCTTATTTTGACATCACACAGAGTATAAAAATACAAGGCATTAAATAACAAATATCTGCTTTAAATTCTTTATCTAACTTTAGCTCTACTTTATTCTGCTATGGCTCAAGGCATCGCTATTATCCCGTCATATTAGATTGGTGCACTATTCAGAGATTGAAGGAGGTTTGGGAGATGACACAAAGTGCCAGTGGGCAATGTTTCAACATTTGTCCCATCCTTGAGTCCTAAAATGGGTCAAAGAGAACATCCAGTTTCTAATTAATTAACTAAGAATCAGTTTCATTAATATGGTGTCAAAAAACTGACTAGAGATGGTTTGAGTTGCAGTATTGTCTTGAGAGTCATATCCAGATACTGTAGGTCCAATAATAATCTCTCCAAACTGATTTTTTATGGGCATTTGCCATCCCTCTCCTATTTGATGCATCCTCCTCTGGTCTTTTCTGCTTCTCAGTTCAGCAGTGTGGCAACACCTCCTAGTCTTTAATCATCTCAGACCTCAGGGTTAAGGGACTGTGTAGCTCACTAAATATAGGTCAAATGTGATTATCCTGCAAGGTCAGAATGGAAACTTAAGAGCTCCTTAACATTACATGCAGCTATTTGGAAAGGTGGTACAGTGGTGGTACTATATATATATATATATACATTTCTTCTTTATGCTGGTTTTTTTTTATTCTGGTTTTATCCATCACAGAAAATGTCCTTGGTCCTCTTGCCTTTTTTTACAGTTGTCTTAAACATTTCACACAGCATGTCTTTGACATTTTAGAAAGTATTATGATTATTTATACTAGCTGAAGAGGCCCAGTATTGTGCTGTGGGGAATTGCTACAATGTGTTGTCTCATTTTGAATTGTGTGGGGTTTTTTGTTTTATAACTCTCACAAGGATCAGTTCATTTCAGGGGTGTAAATCCCTTACAAATGTCGGCAAAGTGGTTTGAGTTCTGGTAAAACTCTTTAAAGTACTCCAAACTTCTGTTATTTTAAATACTCTATGAGGCACTCTGCTTGGTGAGTTTTAATAATGCAGCAGTATACGGAAATGAGGTAAAGAGTTTGGTAGCTTTAATGGTGTGTAATGAGCCTTTTCCATCCTTAACACTGGCAATCAATCTCATACCTGACCAGGTATGCAATAACAGAGGGGTTAAGCAGATTTTTTGAAACAAAAACCTCAATGCCTTTACAACATGTAACCAGTTCTTCCTTTTTTCCCCTCATCAAATACTGTTCTGGACACCAGACAATGGCAGGTTGAGCGAAATTTGGTAGTATGGCACTCATGCCATCCATTCACCAGTCATTTTTATGACTTGACTATAGTTGGAAAACATTGTATATACTGCCCATTATTCTGTGGCTGACAGTCTAATGCATGAATTCCAGCTTTACCTGAGAGGTTTAGTCATGATTCTGTATGTTGAAATACATGCTCTAATTCCCTTCCCTAGACTGACATTACTCTAATCGGGTGCACTATGAAAGCATCCAAATGTTTTTCGTCATTGGTTCTGTCAGAACCAGTGTGAGTGCCAGTCTTCTACACACTGCATGATTGGCTAGAGTCTGTCCTTGCCTTGCTGTGAAAAGTGTTAAGATCTATAAAAGAGTGTGTTTTGACATGAATGCATCTAAAATGGATGGAAATTGGTGGAGAAATAGATTGTAGTATGTGCATCAGATTTCAAAAAGCCAATCTCCTAACTTGACCATATAGATTTTTACAGCTTTTTCTTTCTGTACGAAGTTGTCATGTTGTACATTATATTACTGGTTTGTGCCTCCGCTCAAAAATGTCCAAATTGGAATGTGTCCAGGAAACCCAATACTTAGTCATGCTTTGAAAGAAAATAAAAACACAGTTGGTTCACAGATGCACGGCATGCTATCTAATGTCAGTCACAAAATCTTTGGCTTGACTTCAAAGGTGAAATACAGTAAAATCATATTTCAGCACCAAATATTACACTTAAAGTCTCCACAGAGCGTGTAGTTGGGCTAATTCAGTTAGTCCAAACTTCTTCTGGCTAAGGCTTGGAGGTTTTACACTCATGCCCTGTGTGTTCTGAAACTGCTAACACTTTAATGTGTGTCTGTCTGTCAAACTTTATAATGCTCTGATTTCTACCCCACTGGCTGGGTCTTTTAATTAGATTATCCTAGAGAGATAACCACAGTTCAGAATGCCAAATTGTCTTCAGGCAGTGTAAGATTTGCTGTTACACTACCACCAAACAGAGCAGGTGAGCACAGACAAGGTCCTTAGGCAGAGACCAGCCGACTGCTCCATGAAAGCCTCTCTCTTCCCTCAGTGCATTTAGACATTAGAAACATGCAAAGACAAATAAAGATGATATTCAAGACTCTGACAATCAAAGTAAAATGCAAATGTTTTAGTACAAGATGTCTCCAGGGTAGAATTTAAAGAACAACAATGTTTGTGACCACGTATATGCAGTCAGTGTGCTCTATATTGAAACTGACAGTGTGTTAGTTCACAGAGTCATTGTGATTTCTGACAAAGCAAGAGGTCAAACAAGTGTTTACAGCTGGATGGAAAAATCAAATGTTAGGAAAACTTATTTCACCCAGCATTTCCCTGTTTGTGGACCTGTGCCACAAAATACCATTAACCTATCATAATTCACACTGTTACAACTTTTGGATAGTTAGAACAATTACACTTTTTTTATTTAGTGTGTTAGAAAGCTACAACTTACATTGAAAACACTAACCCTGTGTTTAAAGAATATATCAAATGAAAGCAGGAAAGTGAACAGCTGCAGGTAATTAGAGCTGGCCCACGAATGGCCAGGGATTCAAAGTAAACATGGATGGTTTCCACAATCAACAACATTTATAAATGCAGAAGAAGGAAGCTACTGAATTTGTGAAGAATGTGCAGTGGGAATGGAAAGCATAGAAGCATGAAGCCAGCAGATGTTGAAAATTAAATACATGTGGCATGTGGCTAACAGGACTGTGGACGTATTCTTCTGATGGACCCTGGAGTTCCTGAGGGCTGGAGGACAGCTGTTCCAGGTTAATACTTACAGGTTTGCATCCAGCCAGCCATAGCTAAGATTTTTTTTTTTCTGGGGGGGGATTCCTTTAGGCGAGACAGACTTTAGTTTTGGTGAATATCTACAGCTTGCTGCTGTTGTTTGCACATATCAAGATCAAATCTGATTCCTTAAAAGTGGTCAGGAGTTTTAAATGGTTAGAGGGAACTAACCTCACAGCCCTGGAGGCAGAAATAGTTTCATGCATAGCCATGAAATACCTGACTTTGGTTGCCAACTGGTTTTACTTTAAATTGCTGAAAATAGTTGAATTATAGATGATCAGCAGAGGGAACCTGATGCTCACTTGTGTCTCTTTGTGTGCCTCCAGCTTATGCTCACAAAGTTTTTGTGAATTGCAGCACTCTGTAGATTTTTTTTTTTGTTTTTTATTAATTTATTTTCCAGCCCTTTAATGTTAACAGACCTAGTTTTCACAAGGTCAGCTATCAGGAAATTATCAGGCAGATATTTCTGTAACATTTTGGTAATACATGATAAAATGAATAATTTTTTTGGCCTGCATACATTAAACTGAATCTGAAATTCAGTTCTCCTGAAGATTTTGTGGAGAAATGCGTTGGTACTTGGCCAACTTTATTTTGCTGTCATGCAAGAAATGTATTTTTTTTTTTTTTCTCTTTTGTCTTTTACAATGAGACACACTGTCACATATTTATATTTGTAGCATTTAAAATTTGTACAGAAAAGGTACTGGCAAGAAAACAAAAGACTCTTGAGTTGCTCCGTGGAATTCATTGTGTTAAGTCTGTGTGTAGCATCCCTTAACTAAATATTAGCACATTGGCTGGGCAGCCTGAGTGCGGTTCTTCCTTCACTCGCTTCCACTGAAACATCCATACTGTGTTTATTTGAAATGGCTGCCTGAGATTTTACTGTCAGACTCTCTGCCTCTCTCAGCTCTTTGGCTTTCAGTAATATTTTAAATAGTAGTGTCATAAATTATTTGCACTAATCTGTGTAGGTATTTGTTCTGACTCATGAAGCAGGGGGTGATTCAGGCTGGAGAGTAAAGGTATTGGTTTTCAAAGCCAGTCATAGCTTCACAGAAATAAAGTTTTAACATTTGCTTTTTGTTTAGCCTCACAGCCTGTAGAAATGTTTTTTTTCTTTGAAATAAAGCACTTATAAGAAAAGACATTCAGCATAGCATACGGTGCCCATTCATTTCACTCTTAATATTTCAAAAGGTCGGTAATGTGCTTAGGGTATTCTTTACAGTAATCCCTAGGTTTTCTGGTCTTAATACTACACGACATATTCTTGGAATCCATTGAAAAAAATAATATGTATTAGAGTGTGGCACATTTTATTTTCATCTTAGAAAAAAAGAATTGAAAATAATGTGGGAAACTGTTCCAGGCCAAAAACCTTTTACTAATTACAGTGAATTTTGTTTGTATTTTCATTCATTTAGTTGAGCAGAATTTTTTTTTCCTCTTCATTTTTGTTACATGTTGGAGTGAAACTGTGTAGCTTTATGATGATAAACTTTTGGCACTCCTGTTATAGGAAAATATAACAGGAGTGCCTGTGATTCGATTCTTAGATTTATTTTTAAGCCTTTTGTTTTTCTCCTCATACTTTATATGTCCACTTCTGCATGTAAGAATCAGGGCACTGTATCAACTTTACCCTCCCTGTTTCCCACCCCTTTCACATGTCTCACGCCTTTGCCCCATCTGACCAGGTGTGTCTCTTCATTCACCCCTCTCAGGACTGCAGTTTGGCTAGCTTATGATTACTAAATCGCTGCTGTCAAAGTCCATCAGGGCTTAAGATGAATGTTACCAGCTGTTTCTCTGCTCTCATTATTTCACTCTTTTCTGTCTTTGACTTTCTCCTTGTCAGATTAGCTCCTTATGCAGTGGCCTTGTGGTGGTGGAGCTCCTTTTGGGGTGAGTACCTTACTACAGACCCACACTGAGTATCCAGCAAAATGATTCTTAAAGTTCCCTGAAGTAGTAGTCAAAAAATCCAGCATACATTGCATATGAAAAGGTGGGAGTTCTGTTGTTTCTTATCTTGTGGGGTTATAGTTTTACTTGTCACACTGGACAATACGTGTCAGATGAGATCGTACATATTCAATACAACTGTTCCCCCATGTTTTTGGTGAGAAGGAGATTACATTATGTATCTCAGGTTAAATTGCTTTTAAATCTATCAGTAGTAGTGTTGGGCAAATGGTCAGATCTCCACTTAGAGGAGTGATATTTTTTGTGGCTGGGGGCACGTTGGACAGAGTTGAGGCCCTCCTCCTCTCGGGAGGTGGGCTAAGGTCATTAGTTTTAGTTTTTGAAGTGTTTGGCCTTTTGATGTTTCTATGTTCTCTTTAGGCAGCCTGGCCTGAAGGATATTTAATATCACTCCAACAAATTTTCAGTTAGGAATAATTTGACTGAGAATCTGTCAAAGAAACTGCCATTTAAATACATTGGTCATGGTTAAAGAGGCATAAAATGAGGCCAGATTAGACAGAGCACCTTTCCCTGAACGCTGGCTCTGGTTGAGTTGGGACCAACCTGAAGCACAAGGACACAACAAAACTGCCAGGCTGCTTTCAATTCATTAAGTAAAACTACCTAACACCGCTGGGATCCAAATGCTCCCATGGCTGCCCTCCTCACGACCAGCCATGCTTGCTACTCTGTGGCTGTTTCATGGTGGGAATTGTTTGTTGTGTCCGTTGCCTAATATTTTATTTATAAATGTTCAGGGAGTTGGGTGTAGATAATATTACTATCTGTCTCTGATGCTCTGAGCAACAAGAGAACGGTGTATCTCAAATATCTTGACTTCAAAAGCTTACACTGTGTTTCCACTAGGTTGTGCAGGAATACCTTCATAAGTGCATGCAATTGTAGATTATGTCGTATCACGAATAGAATCATGATACTACTTTATATCTTATGAAGGAAACTGTCTGCACTCAAAGCAATTGTTTGGGCCTGTCTCAAAAAGAATAAGCTTTTCTTCTCCCTCACTGTCTGAACTACATAAAGATACATTATGTGACAAAGAACTAGAGACCAATTAATTGATCTTGATGAACTTCTTCTTGTAACAATGTGTGTGTGCAAAATCCTACAAATATGTTTTGCTTTGCAAATTGAAGTCTTTTCTTTCTTTTGAATGACTGGATGCACAATTCGAGTTTACTTTGAAAATATACATGTATGTGTCCCTTGATACAAATTCAGCATACAGCAATAACTGAAGCTTTTGGATGTGTTTTTATAAACACTTATTGGTGGTGAATTTGTTTTTTCATATTCCCTGCCTCACTTAGTCTTTCCTCCTTCATGCCCTGAGTCCAGTTTGTTTTTGAATAACGATGGGTTGTGTGAGGAAAACATCTCAGACATTATCTTTAGGGGGAAATAAACACATTACATTGACTTGGAAGACAAAAACAAAAAAGGAAGAAAAACAGTTAGAGGTAGTCCACTGTGGCACGAAAACTGGGTAGTGTTGGCAGATGAACACATTTCACACCATGCTGAGGCATCTGTATGTCTCTCGCTCTCTGTTCAAACTTTTATTTTTGTTTTGTTGCTCACCTCTTGTCTTTATTCATATAACTACAAATCCTGGCAAACGGGTTTGAACAATACCAGACTTTTTAAATTCGATATGATACGGATGCTTTTAGTTAGAATTGTACAGTTACTGATATGTTCTCAAACTGGGATGTGAAACCTTACACTTGAAAAATCACATGATACATCCCAGCCATCAAGAATAAATTTTATGCAAAAGCAATCCAAATTGCATTAAGTAAAAAAGCAAAAATGTGCAAAAATACTATTGATTAAACAACAGTGAAAAATGGTAAGTAACAAAATATAATATTAAAATCCCAAAAAACACAATTATTGAAAACTTTACTTTCTTTTAAGATTTGTTTATCTTAATTTTTCACAGCCCGTGGTAACTTCTGGTCACATATTGAAAAAGCACAACAATGTTCAGAAAAACCATGCAAATGCATGTTTTTCATGCATTTTATCTTTTTTACATAATGAATTGCCCTTTTTAAAGAAGATTTTACCTGGTTTTGGACATTGAGGGTGTCAGCTCGAATGGGAAAATAACCATTTTTGTTGTTTAATTTTGAGGACCTGTAGGGGTTATTTCATTATCCCGTTTAACTGCCATACGTACAGAATTGCCAAATTCAGATTCTCTTTAGAAGTCTTTTTCCTCCTCTTTGACATGGCTGCCCTTATTCTATCACGAATAGCAGCAATGCAATTAACCCTAAGACTGTTCGTTACAAAATTAGGTAAACCCTAAGTGTTAATTGTCTAAAAATAGTTATCTCCATGGTAAATAGATCACCTAGGGTCTGAACTAATCACTAATGAGCGCTACGTACAAATCTAATCTAGTTTTTTAATCAGTTTTACTCTGCTGGTGGTGATTTACCTAATTTCAATATTGTCTGATTTCAGATCTGGTTTCAATGCTTGCTCTTTGAATTTGTCTTCTTTGCAGTTTAAAGGAAATTTTGCTCTCGTTATGTTATTTTATGTTGTGTCAGCATTAGTATTTTACAGTTGTGTACCTAGTGGCCTAGAGGAAAATGTGCCTTTTGTAGTATAAATGTAAAGATGGTGGAAGGTCTTGTCAAGAGACAATCCCAAGAACTTGAGCTGGGCAAAAACCATGTTCCGCAGCAGACAAAACCTCAAATAGCCTTTCAACCTCAATGCACCAGTTCTTCAGGTTTGGTGGTATATGATGATATTGGTACTCTTTAGGTTTACAGACTGCTGGTTGCAGAGATATAGGCACAAATAGGACCAATTAACCTTGCAGTATTTTGCTTAATGTTAAGTCAAGCAAAACGCAAAATAAAGGCATTGTCAGTGTATTTGACGTAAGGGGGGGACCATGTTGCCACTGCACACTTTCAAGTGTGATTGGGTGTTAAATAACTAGATAACAGGGAGTAGTTAATCAGTGTGAAGTTGTAACTTTATTCTCTCTACCTCGGCTTGTCCTGGTGCTGGAAGGAGACGTGTTGGAGGTGAATGCGCTGTAAGTGTGGAATAGGCTGTCAGGGTTCATTAGCTCTAGCCATCTCTATCTCAGGAGGAATGTGGCCAGTGGTTTAAAACCAATTTCCATTACCTGCCTTCATTTTATTAACTTCCGTGCCATTACCAAGGAGCTTCCCTTTGACATTTGTTCCTACTCACTGTCTTGTCCTTCTAAAAGATCCCTCTGGGAGAAAGGTTGTGAATCCTCACTTATCCTGCTTTCTGTGTTTCCTTTAATCGCCAAGTGCAGCGCTTCAGTCATTTTCAGTCCTGTGCAAAAGTATGTGGTGTGTCTCAGTCTCAAATTTCAGATGGGAGAACCCTTGCATAAACCTTTGTGGCACCCACCCTTAGGACAAGAGCTGACAAAAGTATCAAGTCAAAACTATAGTTTTGACTTGCCCATCTATAATTGACTGTAGAGAGAAATTCAGCTTGAAGATGAGGAACATCCTCTCAAAACTGGTCTGTCAGCTTACTTTGTGTCTGACATATTGTGTTAAGATAATCCTGTGGGAGCTGGGGATGTGTAAATAGTAACTATGATATCTATCTGTTCCATGACCCCAGTCTACCACTGCTGATTAGATCTGCTGGGAGTATTTATCCATGAATAAGATGGGCCGTTCTTGTAGTCTGAATGAAAAAGAGGAGTATGAAGCTTGTGAGACGCCTCTCTTCGTGACTGCCACTTGGGAGAACAGGGAAATGGAAGAGGAGGTGAAAGGCCAGGTGTCTGCCACAGAATTTAATTAGAAAGACTGGATGCTTTGTCCTCTAAAGTTGCTTCAGGCATTGTTTAATTGCCCCATTCCCTGTTTCTTCCAGCATCCCTTTGACTCAAGTTCATTAGTATTCATCTTGTACTAGCATTTGAATGTTGATTTAAAGGTTGCTCTACTTCACTGTACTTACATCCATTGTTTTAACTCTTAGACAATTTGCATTATTGTTCGAATGGATACTGAAATATGGGACCACAATACTTGAACTTGGAACTGTTTCAAATATTGCAGTTGAAAACACTTCAGCTAGGTGACGAGATCAGTAATTGACTGCACTGAATAACTTTCTTGCTATTAAAAAGCTACCAGCTGATGTTACAGAGTAACAAAATAGATTAAGAAATGGAGAACTGAAGGAAGAATATTGGGTCCTGAGACAATCTGCCCTGTATGAAAACCTTTTAGAGATTTTCTTTCTCCTTTTTAAATAGTCAGAATTTACAATGTGTATAAAAAAGGACAGATTGTCATTTCACAAGAATCAGGACATCAGGTTTCTGCCTTTTTGGCACTTGGGCATTATTTGCATGGTGTTCAGGGAAAGTCCTCAAAGACAAATTATAGAGGAAGTTCGGTGTCAGAAATGTACCGTTCAGCTTCACCAAAATCCATAACTCTGTTTTCATTTATAGACTCCATTAAGCCAGATAAAGCAGAAGATGAGACACTGCTTCTGTACTGGTTGTTTGTTAACCAACAGTCAGTCAGTAAGTCAGTGACTTACTAAGAGGTATTTTGAGGTCAATTTTGGATCGATTTAACTTTTAACGAAATCCACTGGGAGATTTGATTCCTAACATTTTGATCACAGTATGTAATAGGCAATTAACTGTTAAATTTTCATGATTCATATGGTGGTATTACCAAATATGTTAATAACGTAAGACCACTTTTAAGACAAAGCAAATTGGGTTTTTTTGGGGGGGGGCTCTTTTCCTCTCAGTCACCAGCCTTGAGCTTTATTGGCAGCGTTTAGCCCAGTTAGCAACATTTCAGAAGTGAAAGCTGAGATTAACCTCTGTAATAGCACCAACCACCATTCATTAAAACTGTAATCATGCGTAAAATGAGATTGATAGAAATGTTTCTTAAAGGGTGAGAAAAGGGAATAGAAAAGGAATTAAAAACTCTCATACAGGATTTAATGGACAGAGAGTTAATTCGGCTGCGTTCAAACTATGGTAAAATGGAAAATCCTCCTGGACAAATTATAGACCTCTCCACCATCATCACAGCATTTGTAATGGGAGGGAGAGGTTATGCCCCTTCTAACACGCCCATAGCTACACCGCAAACTGCATATACTCATACAGAAAGACATATGCTGCTCTGGAATATAATATTTGGTTTATGTAGTTGCTGGGAATAGTTAAATCCTTCATGGGGGAAGTACTCTGGTGGTAGGATTACCTCAGAATTCGCCCACTACTTCTCTCCTTATTATCACATTTTTTTCTCAACAGGTGAGTTTAAGGCCAGTGTTTAATGCTCAGCTCTATTCAATCCCTAGCTTTTACACAGAATATAATATTTATTTTGTTTAATCACTTAAGTATCACAGTGAGCTCAACATCCTCAGTTGTTGGGAACAGGATTACGTGTATAGGTAAAAGTCGGGGCACAAACATACTCTTTATATATATCCTGCATGATAAAGTTTCCAAAGTAATTTTTTTCTTTAAAACATCCTTGGCTAACAATAGTTTTTACATTACATCACCTCTCCCAGGGGTAAATTTAAACTATTTTTTTGCACACGGACCAATAAGAAAGTCTTTTCTCCCCTTCAAGTGCCTTAATAAATATGGATACAGTGTGTCCAAAAATAGACCAAAATAAGATAAATGTAATATGACATCTATGCCATGTTTGTTTTTTGTTTTTTTTTCCTGCCCTTCACCACAGCTTGGGTGCCCCCCTGCATAGTTCACTTAAGACTGGACTCTGTACCTGCTGTTTTAAAGGTTCAATTTGAACTTGCTACCAAGGCTGACACCTGAGGAGTCCTGCCTTTGATTGATTGTTGAGACCATTGATCTAATTTTGAAATCTTTGATTTTCTCTGCCGCATCCTTCCTTTTTTTCATATGGAGTGGAATAAACCTAATTTCCTTGCACCTCATGCAGTGTTTCACTCTCCAAGGTGGGAAAACAGAGTGAATAAATAAATAAAGAAACCCAAGAAACAGGTCTTTCCCAGCAGCACTGAGATTTTTATAGACTGGATCAATTAAATTTGTCTTATTTGGAACGATGGGGCTCTGTAACTCAATAAGAGGTAATGTGGTTGAAAATGTCTCTTACTGTGCAGCCATTAGGTGAGAGAATGTTACCATGGGAGTATTAACACGCAGGGATTACAGAGGCATAAGACTGGTATGAGCCAATTAAAATCAAGAGCAGCCTAGAGAGCGGAGACGTGAGTGTCTGTCCTGAGCTACTGAGTCCTGCTGTGAGGGCAAGAGCAGCAAAGAGTGGACATCACAGCCAGGTCTTGATGGAAACCAGTAGTGCTTCAGAGAGTTAAGAGGAGAAACGCTGGCTTTTAACATTAGCCTGGTGGAGCAACCTATCATGATATTTTAGTCAGAAGATATATTCAGGGTCTGTATAAGCCACATCACACACTGGAGTTGAAAGTTGGTTCTAAAACTTTTGGCTTTAACTGGTTGTCATTTGCATGGACACACTGATTTAACTGTTAGTTTTCTAAATTATTAATTTTTTCATGAAGCTTTCACCTTAGACATGGTTCCACTCCTAATACCAATATTTAAAGGTCATATATTCTGTCCCCTCTAACTATCTCTTTGAGTTATAATTTTTGAGTAAATTAAGCCAAAAACCTATTAACTTTAGTTGAATTTACTGTAACTTGTGTTTGGTGGTCAGTTGATGTTTTAGTCGTTAAATAATTTTTAGTGGCAGAACAGATATTTTGAATGGTTTGAAAATTAACATGTGGGCTTAAATAGGCCATGCTTCAGTTTGTATTTTATTTTATTGTTTTCTGATAAGAGAAGCCATAAAAACCCACTTTGTTGAGATCTAACCAAATGGTATACATTTGAGCACATAGACATGGAGAGAATAGGACATAACGAGCTCATTTATTTATAGTGGTTCCACTTTTCCTCTACTTCCTCAGTTTTGCACATTGGCCATATCTGGTGCTACCACCTAACTCTTGGCCCAATATTGTTATTGTGTCATTCAGCTTCTGATTTGGAAAGCTAAAATATAGAAAAACATTGAAGGACAAAACTGCATTCAGCTACAAGGTTAAAAACCTTCAGTGTCAGAGGTTGCTATTTGCAAAGCAAGGTTAACCACATCATGTGTGGTAACCAAGGCTTTAATTTTCACCTTTTATGAAGTGAATATGTTTGAGTTAGTTAACGGTCTATATTGATTTCTTAACCTGCCAAAAATCTAAATTGCAAATCGTGGCAAATTATCTTAATGTAAGTGTACTGTTGGAGCTGGTTGATTGTACACTGCTGTCTCCAGGTTTTATTCCCTTTACATTTACTCGTGACTTATCAAGTTACAGTAAGCCGCAACACGTTACCCTTGCTGATGCTTTTATTCAGTCTCACATAAATACACATGAGTGTCTTTCCCAAAGACACTTGGAAGTGTGGATGATTAATGGAAGATGTGCTCTACCACCTGGGTTACAGCTGTTCCCTTAAAACCCAACACTTATGCTTCAGCACAGACACCATTGACTTAAGCTTGTATGTGTGTGTGTGTGTGTGTGTGCGCGTGTATGGCGAGATGTAAGATGGTCTGAATTTTTATTATATTTTACTAATTGGTTCCCAGGCCACTTCATCAAACAGTTACTTTCTCAATGAGCACAATCAGAAGGCAGGTGTATTATATGCATACCAAGACATGCATTGACTATCTGAAAACAAGAATGAGGGCAAAGACTGACACAGATGTCGGACATTAAATCATATTTTGCTGAAACTCTGTGTGTTTCAATTATATCCACTATATGGATGAAGAGCAGAGAGGTAGATTGTTACACTGCAAAGTGGTTTAAGGTGGTTTAACCTTAAACTCATTTAATTTAGACTGAATATAGCTTGGCAGCACAGGGGCATAGTGGTTAGCGCTGTCGCCCCACAAGAAGAAGGTCATGGGTTCGGTTCCCTGGCCTGGGGCCTTTCTGTGCGGAGTTTGCATGTTCTCCCTGTGCCTGCGTGGGTTTCCTCCCATCGTCCAAAGACATCATGTCTAGGTTAACTTGTGACTCTAAATTGTCTGTAGGTCTAAGTGTGAGTGATTGTTCATCCTTGTTTGTCTGTGTGTGTGTTGGCCCTGTGATGGACGGGCGACCTGTCCAGGGTGTACCCCGCCCTCACCCAGAACGTTGCCTGGGATTGGCTCCAGCACCCTCCACCATCTGGAAACGGAAAAGCGGTAGAAGATGGATGGATGAATATAGCTTTGTGATTAATAATCCGTTGGAAATGTTATGTTGTCTTGTATATGTGTCTTACACTTCTTTTTTTTATTATGACACCGAAGCGATATTGTCTTCCTCATGTGTTTTCATAAGAGGATTTCAAAAGTCCTTCTATAACAAACAAAATGTAAAAAAATTTTAACTCTCTTTTTGTGTGTCTGCTCTTTTCCTCCTCTAAATGGTCTCTTCTCCATAAGCCTGTTGTTCTTTCTGTGTGTGTGTGTGTGTGTGTGTCTGTATTTGTGAGACAAGCCCTTCCCTATCAGTGAACTCAGATGTGTCACTTGCTATGTTGGAGAGGGATGGAAACGTGGAGTGCCTCAGGACATTGTAATAAAGTCCCTTGTGCCACCAGCCCCCATGACACAATTACCCACTCATGTCTAATTGGCATTTGAGGTTTCTCTGCTTGATCAACCATGGCCACATCAGCGTGAAGTGGCAGGGCAGTGCTTGCCAAGCTGTGACTTAACTGGTATCACGCTTTGTTACTCTTCTAGCTGCTTACATAATTTGCTGATGTAAATTTACTCTGACTAATTAACATTGTCAGTCTCTCATTTAATCTGAGCAGACATGGGATGCATCCGGTCACTGGTGCTACTGTCCATTTTGCTGATTTCTGAATTACAGTTAGTAGGCCTGTCTGTGAGCTGTGGCGCTGGAATCCAAGCAACGTGGTTGAACAAACCCATTACTTAGCACATACACAACTTGATCTTCGCATGTGAAGTTGAGAGGAAGGGCTGGACATGAAACTAACTTTGTAGAAGTGTCCTGAGTGGATAAATAAGTTCATATCAGTTGCTGGCTGATTGAAACTGAG
Source organism: Remorina albescens (assembly GCA_034769265.1). Classification (NCBI taxonomy): domain Eukaryota; kingdom Metazoa; phylum Chordata; class Actinopteri; order Carangiformes; family Echeneidae; genus Remorina; species Remorina albescens. The sequence continues at coordinate 5,210,078 of CM068479.1, forward strand.
GACTTAGTTTTAAAATGGTTGAGACAATGGCCCGTGGACACAAATCTGACTGACAAGCCTCGCTGCAGAGGAGAGCTTTGTGATATTTGAGGTGACTGTAGTACAGACAAATAATCATACTCTCAATTAGAGTCCCTTTCTCTGCTTTATGTTCTTTGGAGTACTTAATGGCCTGTTCCCACAGAACTGTCTTTGGATTCCTGAATAGTCATCATCACCCAACTAGATCTCCTGTATTAACGATTGACAACCATGTGGAGTATTAATTTGTTAATCTTCAAAGTGGTGCCATTGAATGCACACAGTAGAATTTCTATCATAGAATATGAACTTAACAAAGACAGGGAGTTATGTGTGTGTGTGTGTTTGTGTACATGATCCTAAATTGTGAGTTGCAATTCTGAGCCGCATTTAATGTTTTTTCAACCCAGTCAGGATAGGCACGCCACCCTTTACTTTTAACAGTTGGGGTTATTAAAGTTTTAATGTGGGTGCCAAACGTTTGGGTTGTGGAAAAACTGGTTGATGCTGAAACAAGCACTGCAAACAAGCCGTCCACTCATTTAACCAGTAAGGATATTAGATCAGACTGGTGGTTTGTGATGGTGGCAGGGTCACTGAGCATCTCATTCGCATATCCCCCTCCTCACCCAGCTCCCTCCCATCGCTGCTCACCCATTCTGTCGCACTGCAGGGTAATCAGGACAGTGACACTTGTGAGAGAAGGGATGACAAAAGAATTTACACGCAAAGCCTTACAGAAGAATATATCCAATTTGCCTCTCAGAGTTTAAACTTGAGTGGATAAGCGCAAAAGTTAGAGAAGTTTGAGTATACTGATACATAATGTAATCTTTCCAAGTAATGTCCACTTTTTTTTACACTCATTTTACAATTTTGTATAAAAGTAATGTCCTCTTTAGCCATTTGTGTGAATTTATGGTAATTCAATGATTCATCTGAACTTACATGTATGACATTACAACTAGACTCAGAGTTGTGTGTTTTTCTTTCTGAATATGGTGATTCTGGTTTTGTGTGTGTATGTGTGTGTGCAATCTGTTCTTCATTACATACTGTGCTTAAGAAGAAATTTTAATACAGGTTAAGAATGTGTGTTGGAATGTCAGTGGCAATCTGGGAGCGTGAGTATAAAATTAGATGTGAAAGTATTAAAATATTGATAACACCTCTGTGTGTCCATTGCGAGCCCATATTTTATTCATTCTACCTTGAAGGTAGCATGCAAGATGACCCCTTTTCATTGAGGCCTCTACCTGTTAAGTCCTGCTTTCATAAGTTGCAGTTCCCAATCTCCCCACTGACATTTTGCACCAGTTCAGTCTGTATGAAAACGTCAAAGAGGAGAAGTGCACAAAAGAAATGCCTTCACACTATGTATATATCTGCTGCTGTTAGTAGGTAAATGTGTAGAAAATCAAAACCTACCCCTACCTGTGTGATTGTATATGCCAGTTCTATATAATGTATTTTTCCATGAATGAGAATAATCAATAAATTCTCTAATAATGTTAGCAAGGAGTTACTTTTGTTAGTGTTGTAGGAGCAGTTAGTGCAATTTCTAAAGCAACTATTTTCAGTTTGTTTTACAGCTGACTTTATAAAAGGATTAGATTGATTTAAAACATCTGTTGATAGCCTCGGCCGTAAATTAGTTTTTTAAATTTATTTATTTAAATAATTAAATTGTGAGTGTGTGTGCCTGTGTGTGTGGACACAAAAATATGAATGTTTATATTATTATATAATTAGATATCCAAATGTTGACTTTTCAATAGATTTATTCAGATCTCAAGCAACTCTCCCAAATGATCCATATTTCATGGGAGGCATATTTGCCAGTGCTTCTTTGAAGATCTGTGCAGAGCTTCTGCTCAGACTTTGGTCAGTAATAAACAGGAATTCCCCCGAGGGTAAGGCTCATAGGTACTGTTTATGTTGACCAATGGAACCACAGCCTGAAAAACGGAGGAGTAGGTCTGTTGGGATTGAAGCAGGTGGGTTCTGGGCTTCAAAGACCGAAAGATAATCTGCCGAAAAAATCTAAAGCCAGGCTCTGAAATGTGCTGAACATCTACGAGCTTCTGCTCGCAAAGACATAAGGGTCATCATGTGGTTTGAGCCAGCCCAGGAATGCTTTGATGCTGCTGATCCCCTAACTTTTGTTAGTTTATTTGACTGAGTTTTTATGTATAATATGTCTTCCAAATGCTAGCTTTTCTTTAAAGAACTTAAAGGAAATCCTGAAGAAATAACTTTGGAGTTGAGAGCTTGTGCTAAAGCATCAGTTGATTCAAAGGCTCAGCAGCAAAGTCTTCCATAACACAGAGGGAAAATTGCCAGGTCAATCGTTGGATAAATTGTAGCAAAAATGGTACCACATAAGAACAGGAGATTTATTTATCAGGCTTATATTGTTTTAATTTTCTGAGCAGAATGGTAATGTTAAAATATTGATTGGCTTATGTCGATACCCTTTTCAAATTATTCCATATCCTGCAGTAATATACTTTTTGAGTATGAGACTTTTTACTGCCTTTACTGCTTATGATATCAGTGGCATTTTAACTGACATTAAATATGTAGCACAAATATTAAACAGCCAATGCAATCAAGAAATGATAATTGATTTTAGGCTAAATACATAATGAAGGATAATGTATGTACATGTAGTAGAGTGAAGAATGTTAATACAGTATGTTAATATTTATCACAATACTCAGTGTTTCTGTTTGTGTTGTGTTTGTTTGTAAGTGTATTTTAGGAACGATCTATTTTATTAGCAGTACCATTGGTGACTCTAATTGATTTTTATTATGTTCAGTTTTACTTTTGGGGTCATCTTGCCATTCAGATCTGGTCTTCCCCATTTGCCATTTTTCGCTTTTCTCTCTCATGGCAGCATTAAGATGAACATGTGTCATATTTTTCAAGCCTATTTGAATCAAAGCAGAAGACATCCAATTTTTATCACCTACAAGATGAAGATTCATAGCAGGCTTAAAAATATGGAGGTGCATTCATGCTCAGTTCCAGTATAGTCATAGCTATCCGCAGTACAGGAAGTATTAAAAGGTACAGCACATTTAGTTTTCTGACTGAATGTTATATATGGGGTCAATTTGATCTGTTAAATTATATAAAATACAAGTATATTTCATATGCATACTGATAAATGCTAATAAATATTTTCTTCTTGAGATTTTCTCCTCACATTACTGTGAAGGATAAACCAGGAAATAAATTGTTTGATTTTATTTTTCTTTTGCTATTGAGCAACACTGGGCCTCCCTCTTACGTAACCACTGCTGACTGAGGTCAGCTGCATGTGTGCATTTCTTGTCCTGTGTAGTCATCTATGCCCCCTGAATCACTCACTTCCCTTTCTTGTACAAATATTAGCTTTCTTTTTATAAGAGAATTTTCTCTTAAATTGGTTTTCACAAGTTAAGAAAAACATGAAATACAGGGAAAGTAATAAAGGAAATGGCCTCCAAGTCTCCATCTTAGTTTATGAAACATATTTTTGTGGTGAGTGATTGTGTTCTCTTTGCCTGCAGAGGGGGATGTTGCCCTGGACATGAGTTCATGTCCTGTGTCTTAAGCAGCAGTATGCTCACTACCTGCACTGGCATTTCCCCACATTAATGCTATTGTATGGATGTCTAAAGCATTCAGTACAATATGAAAATCTCTGCATCTTCATAGTTTGATGCGTTTTCCGTCTACATCGCATAGTAACATGCTGTAGTCAGTCTGTTCATCTAATTGTAATTTTTCTCGAAACAGTATGTACAAATCTGTATATGGAAATCTTGCTCTGCAGCCACACAGACATGTTATATTTAGCAGACCATTAAACCCGTCTTTTAAAAATGAGAGTGATTCAACAGATTTAATTTGGAAAAATGTCCAGTTAAAAAGCCACTCAGTAGAGCATTGTATGAAACCAGTCCATAAATATGAGAAGTAGTTGAGGTTGAGGAATAGGTTACGGAGGTAGGAGATGAGATAGGGGTGGTTCAGATGGCCCCCCTCCTGGTGCTGGCCGTCAGAAGGAACGAAGTAGCCATTTTGTGGCGAGTGCGGTGGTGCGGTAGAGATGAGATGGTTAACACCCTTCTGCAGTATAGCCACCCTCCTCTCCCTCTAATTTTCTCTCTCCCCTCTTTCTTTTCCTCGCTCGTTCGCTCAGTCGACTATGAAGACACTTCATCTTCCCTGACAGTATGACCGCTGCTGCATGTTCTGATGCGTTCAGCATACCTTCATTGCATCATAAATAAATCAGAGAAATGACTTTTTCTGTCTTTTTCTCTCACATGTTCTTTTATCGCACCTTCCTCTACGCCTGTTATCTTCAGGAGTCACTGGAAAACGGGATATGGTGTGCTGGTGGATTTCCTGTGTGCTCTGGCTCTTCCACTATTCGTACCGCATGTGCATCATCATCGCCCTCCAATCCCCTTTAACATTATCTGAGGGGAAAGAAATTAATTTTGCTCCATAATGATATCCAGATCTTCTTTTGACATTATCTGCCTTAATTTTAATTTAAATGTCATGGATGTGAAGGGTTTTCTTAATTCATGTGCACAATGGATGCAAAAAACAATTTTTTTGTTGGGTTTTGGGGATGCATTGTGATATAGAGGCTATACAACTTGACATCCTTTGTTATATGTGCTAGAACCCAAAAAAGAAGAACAACAAAAAAACAAACCACAAACCAACATACCTGCATGTACATTTTATGGGGCTGCAGATTACATGAGCTGGCGAGGTAGTGATGGGTGGATGGAGGAGAAGGGGGCTGTGGAGATTGTCAAGAAGCCCACCCCCACCCCCTGACTCCCAGTTACCCAGTCCCTCCACCGCTTCCTGTAATCTCCACTCCTCCACGGGTAGTCTCAAACCTTGTGTATGTCCACCACCAACCAATTACCTGGAAACCCTGCCCTTATCCCCAGCACAGGCGTGATGCTGCTGCATGATGGGGTTTTTGTATATTGAATTCCATCTCCTGGTGAGATAAAGGGTGTAGGAACAGGGCTCTGCCGCTGTGCTAGATAAGTGTTTCTCACAAACTGTTCCTTGCTGCTTCTTCTGACACTGATTGTGGAGAAAAGAGACATTGGGGATGGCAGGGGGGAGAAGGCATGCAGGGGGATGGTTGTTGCAGCGAGATGGGACCCAATTTCAGTATGATTTTCCTCTTGTTTTTAATTTGTTATAAAGCAGCTCACAGTGAGTTGTTGGATCCAGCTCCTAAACGCTTTTCCTATTTCACCTTTGCAAAGTCTACATTTCACTTTTGAGATCTGTATTCAAATAACAAGAGAATATTTTCTATGGCTTCTTCTCATTGTAGACTTACCAAACACTAGATATTACTCTGTGGATTGATAGTTTATCTTCATTTGGGATGGCTGTTCAATCTGCAGAGGTGACAGTTATGGGTTGAGCAGCTCTATGGAGTATCAGCTTTTATTCAGCTTCATCCCTTCCCTCTCAGTCCTATTTGTAAGCTGTCCTGAGAAGTGTCCCTTGGTACCTATGGCCTGAGCCAGGACCATCTATCTGTCTTTGTCTGGCCCGCTGCAGGGAACCAAACATTCATTGGTTGTCCTGGGGAACAATGTAAGTGATAGACCACCATTCATACATCAAACCTGCAAGGCGTTTGACAGAACAGGACAGAAACATTGAAAATAATGACCATGGCAATATGTATCAGAGGTTAAAAATAGAGTGCCGCAGAGAAGCGTTGGCAAAGTTGAAGCTGAGAGCTCTACTATGTGACCCACCCAACCCTGGCCCTCCCACTGCTTTAGAGGTTAATGGACGCTGCCTTGAGCGTAGAAGAAAAGATGTTTCCAGTTAACTAGAATGAGTGATATTCAACTACTTGGACACTAATATGCTCCAATTGAATTTCTCCCTTTGTCAGAGGGGAGGCTGTCCTGCTGTGGACCCTCCCTTACAACTGTGCCCTTGTCTCTCTTTAATCCACCAGCACTAAGCCAAGCGCAAAGGTCAAGTGTAAGGGGTCAAGTTTAACCTGAAACCAGACAGAATCAGAAGGAGGGGTTTGGGGTGCTTCTGTACCACATACTGCTCAGCATCATTGTGAATGTTTATATTAATCTGAGTGGAGCTTAATCTGTTGTGGATGTCTATGGTTGCAGCATGGGCCAGAATAGACTGGGATCTGCTTTGCGCAAGTCGCATTGTTAGTTGGCCATAAATATCCAGACGAACAACTGTATGTTCACCAAGCCGACTCAGACATTTGCCAACCCATTTCCACTCAAACCGCCAGAGTCATGCATTAGGTGATGTATCCACTGTACTCTTCTTTTGGTAATGTTTTTAAAACTAGTGTATTTATATATAGACACTCAGAAATACACATTAGATTTAGATCTGACTACATATGACCTGTTTATATGGCTATCATCTTGCTTTCACATTTTATGAACTTCATATGCAATGTGTTTGTATTGCTCTTCTGTTTTAGTTTAGTAAATTGCTTGTGGATGTGGAATCTGTTCATGTACATAAACATCTGCATCTCTCTCACTTTCTTTCAAGCACGCACACACTCACAGCGTGAGTCAGCCCTCACCTGCAACCGATAAAGCGTCTTTCATGTTTCCAGGGCTATTCTGAGGTCATTGAGTGGTGGTGTTGAGAGCTAGTTTTACTAGGCGTGAGTGGAGCTGGAGAAGAAATGAAAAGAAACCATATATATACAGGTGTTGCACAGTTAAGGAAGTTTTATTAGTCCACAATTCCTTCCTTGATTCCTTCCAGCAGCGCAATAGAGATGCACCCTTGGCATCATATCTTACCCATCTATTGTACAGTTCACTTTTGAGAAAGGGGATGGTTCCTTTAGAATTATCAACTGTAGAGACACACAAATAAAAAACTCTGTTTTTCAAACAGCTTTCAGTCTTTTTTCAGGCAGTTATGGGAGAATATGTGCTTTTTGCTGCATCCCCCTCTGAGTATTTACTTTCATTATATTAACCTCTTGTCAAGACTCTAGACAGTAACTTTCAACATACATACATAAACATTTACACAATAAAGAAACAAATATGTATACACACACACACACACACAGCAAATAGGCATTTATAGAAAGCAGAAAAATAATAGTTGGTCCAATACACATTTCTACTGAATGCTATATTTGTTTAAATCTGAATTTTTCTATTTCCCTGTTTATCGTAAACAAATTGAAAAGAGTAATGTGTGATTTCTTTTTCACATAATGAATGTTTGAACGTGATCATTAAGAAAAAGTCAAAGGTCACTTTTACTGGCACTGACATCCTTATCCTGTGCTTTTTTTAATTGAATTTTTTTAAATAGAAGTATAAAATGAAGCTCTAGTTAACATAACTGCTACTTCATTGTGCAAGTGTCAATCCAGTCAAGGAGCTTTAGCTGTATGTCATCACCCTCTTTCTTTTACCGTTTTTCCTGTCACTTCACTGCCAACAGCCCAATAAAGATAAAATGCCATGTAAATAGTCTTTAAAAAATGCCTCTGACAGAGCTGTTTTCCCTTGAATGTCAGTGTTATGTGCTGGGGTGTGATGATGTGTGTGCATGCTTTGACGCATGTTATTGAAGGTACTGAATAGGGCTCCCCGTTTCCAGTTTCTCACAATAGTCTGCGGGAGAGTGCAGGAGTGACTGTGACACCCGTATCCCTGTAAAGTTTCCGATGCAGGTGTAATTCCTTGTTAAATGCCCTGTAATTTACGCCCTTTGGGAGCGCACTGTCTCAGGGTGTGAAAATCAATAGGATGGCTAAGAGGGATTGGACACGGTGTCTATGCTCAGCCACATTATGGCAGCAGTTAGGGTAATGCTGTAATGGCAGACGATGAGTTTCAACCGAGCTAGTGCTCTATCTGAAGTAGATAAATGTTTTACAACACTATTGTTTAACCCATCCTGCCTGCTCCGCCCTGCCCCCAACATCACTGAAGGCTATGCCCAGGGACTGCTCCTTGAGCTGAGGTCCAGACTGTGATGCTGGTGGTGGCAGTGGTAGTGCGCAAGTGCAGCTCTGTGTGTTTGTGTGTGTGTGTGTGTTTGTCGGTGGGGTGGGGGGGCGGTGGGGTCACTCCCTCGGCTCCCTTGGTGTGCATTCCAACTCTTAATGCTCTGTAACCTTGTAAAGATAGCTTGAGGCATTTCAGCATATAGCTGATCTTCAAAACCCCCCAGTTGTTTCGGAAGGAAGCCACGCGGAAAACACGCATTGAGTCTTACAAGATACTACATGTATAATGTAGCATTCAGCAGATCATATAGAGAACTGAGTAACATAACCTAATTTGGTGCACCCTGAAGCAAGAAGACTTGGTAATTTAACTATAATGCAATGAGATTGACAGGAATGATTATAGAAGACCTGGACTAATGAGAAAGTGTTATGTAAGTTAACTCCAAGAATCGATCAGAATATAGTGCCATTGCCTTGACTGTCTATTTAATAAAAGCATGAGTTAAGCCTTCGTGTGAATGAGAGCCAGAGTGAGTGTGATGGTGAAGAAGTAGCTAAAGAGGGAGATCCCATGCAGATTTACAGCCCCTTCTGCATGACGTGTCTCAGCTTCAGCTGGGACACACAATTCATTCTGCCAGAACCGAGCGGAGAGATCTCATTGTGCTTGCCTGGATTGGCACCAATAGCAATCACTTGTTTCTGATTTATTAGATAGCCAAGGAATTAATTTTGTTCCAAAATGCAAGGTCGGAAATTAGATGGTGAAATTGTGTGAAAGAATCAGTGATTGTTTTCCCCCCTGCTATCCCCCCAGAGGCACTGATAACTGCTGATCCCTGTGACACCATTAATGAAAATCTTATTCAGATTCTGGGGCAAAAAACTGATCTTTAGCGATGTTGTAATTAACTTGGCTATCTTTTCAACCCTTAACATGATTTGAACCACCTATTAACATTCCCCCCAAAAAGACGGCCACTAGCACTCAGGTCATGGTTGGCCATTGACCTGTCCTGTCTTCTACTTCCTGTTCACACATCTGGTCCATTTTTTCATAGAGTTTGGCAGAAGTGATCTTCACAGCTCAATTAGTTCTCTTTAATACTTTGATCATTTATGCAATCACATTCATTATAACAAAAATACTGATAGATTAACAAAAGTCCATTCTTTGCAAAACAAGGTTGACTTATCAACATGCAGCACTGTAAAGCAGTGTAGATGTTCTTGCTGTTAGTAATTCGCTGGAATCACAGGATAGTTGGATTGTAGTTTTGCATTGTGCTTTAGTAATAGTTTCACATCGTTTGCTATTGTTGTCACACTTAATCATTACCGTGCCCATGGATGATCACATTCATTATCTGCTGAATTGTGAATCAGCTAATAGGTAATACAATGTCAGTGTGAAACAATTGACTGTGGCGAATACCTGTCTCACATTATCACCCCGTCACGTTTTTGTATTTGGCCATGAATAAATACCTTTGCTAAGGTGGCTAAGCGAAATGAGCCATGTTTACACTGAAGGCAAAATTGAAATGTTTCTCATGATTCTGTCAATATTTAGTTCTTTGAGTGCAGTGTAGTATGATTTCACTCTTCTGCGTATCAGGTTGCATATTCAAGACCTTGGCCTATGTGCAAAATTGAGCAAATCTTTTCAAGTGCAACACAGTGTGAGTATATACCGTGTCTGTATGCTTAAGAGGTTTTGGAAGTATATTTTCCCAATTTATTTACATTAGAGGCGGTGAAAAGGGAAAGCGAACTACCATCTCTGCTTTTTACCAATCAGCAGGATGATTATGCCAATATATTCCCATTGTTACCTCTCTAGCTAAGTACTCTTGACATCAGGCTCTTTTTTATTTTGACTTTTTATCCATGACAAGTGAAACAGCTGTTAACATACAACAGACACAACCGATTAAAACTTGTACCATCGCACTACCGTGACTCCACGCCGGTCCCTGTTGGATATTTGATAATTCACCTTTTATTCTCTTGTTTCTTTCTGCTACTCTTTCTCCAGTATTTTCTCCTCCACCAAGGCCGTTCCATCATTTTCTCAGGATTGAATGCAAATTGGTTAAAACACTGATCAGAACTTATTACAAAATGGAGCATTGCTTAGAGAAAGAAATGGTGCATCATTATGAGAGCAAGGATGGGAGGGGATGGGGGGGAGCCTGAAGGTGGGCTGGGTGGGGATACTGTGCGTGAGTGTGTATAGTGTGTGTATGTGGCAGGGATGGGAAAATTAGATTTATTTTTTTTATGTAGTGAAGAGGGGGTGGGTGATTGAAGGGGGTTTTGGGGTTCAGTAATGGCACCAACAGTATTTCATATACGTACAGATGCAAGAAAATGAAAATGTTTATTGAGTAGGTTTTTTACATGCATCTACTTTCTGCTCTTGTGTGTGCATTTTTGTCTGTACTTCTGTATCTCTGCATTTAACCCACCCAGATCCATCCTTCCTCCTGCTTCCTTTTTTTTTTTTTTCGCTGGCTGATCCCCAAGGTTATGGCATGTCTGGACATCTAATCAGACCAAGTCTTGATGCTGAATATGCTATGCCCCTCATCCCCACACCCTATACTGTTTATCCTATGCTTTCCATTATACATTCAAGCCTTTGTCCGGTCTCTACTGCACACCCCACTGTGATAAATGAACACGACCTTGGAAAATAGAAAGGTTAAAGAACAATGATTCCACATTTTATGAATTAATTTTCTCCTAGGTCGCTTGTGTTCAGCAGGTACAGAGGTAATGCATAACTCACTCTCACCCATGTCTGGAAAAGGTATGCATTTGAGCATTTGAAATTTATTGAAGGAGAATTGAGGCACAGGCTACATGTGTGAGCCATTAAGGGTAATTTAGGCAGTTATGTCTCTTGTCCCTTTGACCTAAAGGGATCATTTTTGCACCTTGTCAGTAACAATATAAACGGAACAGTTCCCTTTTTGTTTGATTTTTAGATTTGTGCATCTGTATCTGTCACCCCGTGGGTGCCTGGCAAATTGCATTGGAATTGTTAAATGATAGATTTTCTAGTAAATTTGATCAAGGACATGACAAGCTGAAGTTGTGTAATCTAGTAACAGTTCAACATTGCAATATATCAGAACTCGTAGACAGTTGCACACTGGCAGCAGGTTTAACAGTGGAGAGTGACTATGTTAATAACCTTTCAGTGAGGGTGGTGCTCTCTCTCTAACCTCTTGCTCAACAGCACACAGCAGTACCCAAGCCTAGCCAGTAGATGGTGTGCCTTGTTCAGGTTTTCATGGTTTCCACTCACTGAGCCTTGCTTGCTCACCCAAGACTCGTGAGAGTGCTTTGGGGTAGGCCTCCCTAACCTATCATCCTACCCCACCTCCCCATCCCTCCGCCCCAAACACCCCTCTGAGCACCCCTTCCATCTCTGCCATCTCCCCCATCACCCCCCCTCCTATCCATCCAGGGGGCAGAGTCACCGAGGTGGCAGTTCTAACAAGCTGCCGGGGACCGTACTGCTCAAATGAGCCAAATCAAAGAGAAAAGGGGGGAGTGGGATAGGTAGTGCCATGAACCCCCAGCAGAGAACAACAATTCTGATGAATATGAAATGAATTTGTATTGCTTGACATGATAAGCCCAAGGATAACCCTGTGCTCATTCGACATCTTTACCCTGACATCCCTCAGACATTAAAAGCTGTGTAAGAAAACATCAACAAAAATTACTGTAGCAACAACTAGGCAGCTAGGTGTAAATTATCTGTGGACTGATTTTTGAGCAAGAACATGAGAGAGTCGATGAATTGCAAATTAAGGGGATTTGGATGTCTTTTTTTGTTGTGGACTAGGTGAACTGTCCATTTAATTCCAATATTTGTTCATGTTCTCTCTGAAAAGGACACGAGACAGGTGGATGACTTTGGCATGACTGACTTTTTTAGATTCATTGACTGGCGGACTGACATTAATAAGAGAGTATTCCTGTATCATTTTCTTTCTCTCTGTCAAGTCCCCATCTTTTCCTGCCCTCCTGTCTTCATTCTTCATTCTCTCAGCACCTCTGTGATTTCTCATTTCATTTTGTGGTGCAGTCGCTATCCCTCTGCACCTTGCATCTCTCTTGGGCTGTCTTCTTGGGGTCCATGATGAAACGGCATCAAGTCACTTCACCAAGAAATGTACGGGATCGTGGAAAAAAAACAACCAAACAAAATGCCCACGATATTGTCTCCCTTCACCTCATGGAGCTTCAGACTGTCACTTCCTCAGCACACAGTCAAATGTGCGAGTGAGCTTGCAACACACTCATGCAAATTCACACAGATACATGTAAACACACATGCACATACACATGTTGTTTCCACACACTTCATTTAACACATACAAATGCACGCTTTATGGTTTTCTTAAAGCTAGAAAACAAAGAGGTGCAGAGAAATTGTAAAAGCCTGTGTTTCATTTTATGTTCACAAATGCTCCTGGCATGGAAGAAGAGCCATTGAAATTGTTCATCCAAGAGAAGGGAATAGGAAACTTTGTGTATAATAACATCAATGGCAATGCTTCAGTTTTATGCACCTATTTCTCCTGTATGTGTGTAGTCTCAGAGCCTTGGACCTAGATTTCACAAAGATTTTACAATTTACAAAATGTAATGCATACAGAAATGTTATTCTCTTTCCTTTTCTACCTGTTGGTGTTTTTAAGCTTCATCTAAATTTAAAGACTTACACAGTTAATGTGGCTTCACCTGACCCCTAAACCTAACCCTAACCCTGCTGTAGTCAAGCCTTTCATTTTCTGCAAGATGCTTCTTTTGGTGAATTCCCTTCTAAGAGCACCCTGCATAGTTATCGAAAAGTAATGGAACCAGCTTGTATACAGTACACAAGTGTGAAAGCAGGCCCTCAATGCTGCTTCAACATGACTTTTTGATGCTTCTACTGTTACATAGTTTTATTAGCTTTAAAAGAATAGATATGTCTGTTTATGTGTGTAAATGTACATGGTTAGATATACATTAGGAAAGTCAGACAGCTATTTTTTGATGTTATAATTTTATTTCATAATTATGTGTTTTAAAGCGGTGTTGATTTATTTTTCACAATACTTGAAAAAATAAGTTAATGTTAATGTAAAACGAGACTCAAATAAGATAATTTGCATGAAGCAGGACTGAACATGCCTAATTTGTTTTACGACAAGAACAATATTATAAAGTCAGAACCAAATGGTGGGACCTGAGTTTTTACTCTTTCTCTTGTTCACCGCCCAGTTTTGTTCGGTAGACACACTTCAGACACAACTATCTCTCTGGTACTTGCACCTTTTTTATTGACCTTTAGAAGGTACTACTTGGTCTGTTTATTTTACTGAGGTTCTACTGACTCCACATGTGACCCCTCTCCAAACACTGTGTCAGGAAAGCACTGAGGGATACTGCCACTGTGTAATTTAATATAGTGCACCGTCACTATATACCTCTGAATTCTCAGCCTCCAAATCAGAATAGAGTGCGTTTCCTCTGCGACCTATCCACAATCTGTCCTCGTCTTCAGGTTGTCATCCAAAAAATCTTGTCTGGGGAGGTGAATTGCCCGCTAAGAAAGAGCAACATGTGCTGAGGCTTTCTTTAACAGTAAGATATCACTTAGAACAGCCAAGGAAAAAACTACGACACATTATTAGTATGTTGATCCTGGTTGGTAAGTAATTTCCTCAACACTTTTGTGAGCATTGTCTTCAGACTGAATGCTGGAGGGGTTTTTGCGTTTGGTTTTCCTGAATGGACACAATAAAAGCAATTTCTCTATAAAGCCACTCAAACATGGAGTTAACGGACAAAAGGGATTGGAGAAAATCTGGGCCACAGCAGAATCCAGCCTGCCCCGCTGCTAACCTACCCTCAAACAAACATACCAGCCATTTCCTCGCTATGTCTCTGCAGCCCCTCGCCCCTTTCTGAAGCACCAATTCAGCTGGTTGCAACATAGGTGTTGTGACATGCGCTGTTTCTGTCCTTTTTGATATTGTATTAAAACTGCATGTTACCTCCAGTTTTCAGAGCATTCATACAGTGTTTATAAAAACGGGATTCATAAAGCTATTTGGTGGTATCTATATATTTAATATTTTTAAAACATATCTCACATACACATGCATCATTTTAAAGCGAACAAAACAATAAAATATAATTGTATTTACACATCTTAAATAATTAAAAATATCAGTAATGTAAAAAAATAATCATTTTTGTTGTAGTAATTAAGATGAATTAAAATTAGTCTTGAATGCAACAGCTGTTTGTAATAAATTAAAATTATGTTAAATCACAGTATCTTAGTTGTTTTTTAATTTTTTTATTTTGACGTGCATAATGGAAACTCAAAAACTTTTGGCGGCTGGGTCTAATGGTGTATTTTATGTATGGGTACATCTGGTAGGAATCAGCTGACCCCACTGAGGGAGCTGAAAGTGAAAGAGACTGTTCTGCTTTAGCACTGGTTGAAATGCCAAAGTCACAGCCCTATCGGACCAAATCCCTGGCATGTCCACAGAGACAAGCGTGATGGAATCATTGCTGTGCTGTACCAAGCAGTAAAAAAACACCACCAACGTGATCCAACAAAGGGAGAAAATATTTCCCCTGGTGTCCCGTCTTGGACAATTTATGCAATTTCAAAACCACTCAATAATTCTGAAATACTAATATACTAATATGATAAATATGAATAGATGTATGTCTTGCATACATTTTAATTACAATTCTTTAGTTTTGATTTCATGCAGAAGGGTTTTTGTTTAGTTTTATTGTACCTTGTTTTACCTTAATTTCTCATCTTAATAAATACTGAGAATTATAATTCAGTAGGTTCACAATTAATGAATTGCTCTATATCTCACAAAATTCTGTTATCATCAGCTTATATTCAACATATTTAAATGTATTATAATTCATTTTAATTATTTGTGTTGTTGTTTACAGTGGCCTTAGTGTCCAGTATAACTGTCATTTCCCTTTGTTCTTGTTTTTGCCCCTAGCATGGGTGGGGTATTGAGGGTTTAGGGGAAGAGGGAGGGGGGCGGTGTTTTTATTTATTTTTTATTCTCTTTCTCTCTGTCTCCTGACATATCTGTATTCCTCATCTCGTGCCTCCTCTTTGAATAGAAATAAAAAAAGAGAGAAGGGTCTTTTTTTTTTTTTTGAATCCTCTCGCCTTACCATTATCATCAGCTGCTCTGATAGCCATGAATCTTGTCACTCATGTTTTTCATCAACTCATGTCCGTGGAGCGTGTGGCTAGTCCTGGAGATGGCCGCTGAAGCGAATGCAATGGTCAGATCACCATCTCCATAATTTCAGGATACAGACATGTACCAACAGCAAAAACAGAGTCCTGATATAAGACATGCTAGTAAAATGTCTGCAGATCTGTGAGTTACACGGACATCTTTTAGCTGAAATGACTGGACAGGCAAAAAGGTGTGTATACAGTGTGTATACTTGACAAAAACACGTCTTTGCACTGGTGTTGCTTTTTCACTGGCAAAATGTTTTGTAAGACATTCAGGAATTTGGTCAGAGGAAAACTGTGTTTTCTTGTGAACGCTGGCAAAGGGAGCAGAAAACAAGAGAGCAGCCTGTGTACTATAGTGTTTCCTCCTGGTTCGATTCTCAGATGGCAGGAGCCCGTTACTATCATCAGTGCTCCTCTCTACATCTGGGTTCTGCTGTTTGTCAGCTCAGCTGTAGTTGTTTTCATATGTGAGCCATGTTTCTTTTGGTGCAATTTTTTCTGCCTCCTGGATACTTTGTTCTTTCAACCTGAACTTGACATTGTTTTCCCTGCTTATGTTCAAGGCTGGAATGATTGGCTGTGACAAAAGGGGCATCTCCCTCCATCCCCAAAAAAGAGTGATGGCCTCTCAGACAGCTGTCATTTACCATTAGTCATGCCCCATTCTCCTCAGTTAATTTTATTTCATATTGCTTTTTCTTATGTGCGTAATGTTTTTCCCTCTTTTTCTCTCTCTTCGTGGTATTGCCAAGCACATTTCATGCCTTTTCCCCTAAACCCACTGTGTCTGAGTGAAATAATCACTTGTTCTTCTGGCATTAATTGTGATTTAATTGACCTATTACTTCATTATCTCATACGTGATTAAGATAATTAGCTTAGTGTTAAACACTGGCTTTTTTCCCTTGTACGGCGGGATGAATTCCCCTTGATTAGCTAACAAGATTAATTAAACTCAGTGATACACCAGGTATAATTGTGAAAATTCCCACCTGCAATTCCACTTTCACACCATTAATGTGAAATCGCTGCAAATGAAGACATGCATGTGTCTTCATCAGGTAATTAATTAGAAATGATGACACACTCAGTTTAAATGTGAAATGTGGCTAACATATGTTCACCTCATGTGGGGTTTTCTCTTAAAAAAAAAACTCTTTCAGAATGAGGTCAATCAATGATGGCATTTATCTGCCTTAGGACTTAACATGAAAAAAATATTCTTGAACTTATTTTTCAGGCTCAGAAGTTAGTCAGGCGTATTTCCATAGATTGGATTTTCCATCTTATAAATTGTAATCATTCTGTAAGCAGGGCATGGATTTTAAAAAGTGGCCTGAAACCTGCTTCTATGAAGAGTGCGAAAAAGATATTAGGCCCATTTTTTGAAACTGTAGCTCGAATAAGGTAAGCATGTGTCGAATCATACCGAATCTATCAGTGTGGTTAGCCTTCAGTTGAATTTAACAGTTGCGAACATAGAAGCCTAAGTTTAATACGGGATGCGGCTGGAAAATCTAGCAGTGTGCTGAAAATCTGAGAATGGCTGGCAGCCTCAATTGTCTATGTCTGTGTTTTTCTATCTATCCCTGCTACACCTTCCGTCTCTTTCCCTCTGTGTGTCTGCAGTCAGAAGGTAGAATCAGTTTTACTGTCATTACCTGTGAAATTGTATTCCACGAAGATGGATGCTTTCTCTTATATTCATGACATCCAGGGAAGCACAGTCACCTCCAAAACTGTTTAATATGGATGCCGTGGAGGCGGACACATATACACATTCATGCACGCAAACACAGTACATGCACTCACACACAAACACATGGGTGGAAATGTACTTTTACACATTCACACACACACACACCCGTAGCTTTTTTTGCCCCAAAGAAAATGCATGGCTGGTGTTTTGCTCCTGCTGATGATGAAGAGTGGTAGTGACAGTGCTGCTCTCAGTAGGGTTGATGCATTACAACACAGTGCTGCCATGTTGCGTAAATTCTCTGTCTCTCCTCATTGAGAACATGGAGGCTTCTCATCTAGCATGGTATACCAGTGCACTTTAGCTTTTCTGCTCCTCTGTTGTTTCATCTCTAGAGTTTCATGACGACATTCATTCTGTGTAAGCCGGTCATCCATTTTGTGGTTTTGTCATTTACCTTTGGTGTGTGTATATTCTATCTTTTTGGGCTGAGTGGCAGTCCAGTGTTGTATTGTGCTCAGAGGTATTTGCCTGCAGTTACTGAAGAGTACATGTGCTCTGCAAGTGTAGCCCAACATCCTTTCCTCATAGAGGGAAACCATGCAGCGTAATCTGCTGTGCTTGAACTGAACGAGGCAGACCATGGGTAAGTTGGTGGGCTCGGTGAATGAAACATTTCAAGGGGCCAGAAGAGACACAGTTCAAGGATTTCAAAGCTACAACTGCAGAAACACACAAAATTAATAAAACAACACATCGCACTGGATAGGACTCTGAGGGTACCAACCAAACCCAGTCTCCCCACACTTTTAATGTTGAACCTCCCTTTGCATCTCTAGTACTACCTTAATTTAACCAAGAGACACCCAGAAGGCTTCTACAGGGGGAAGCACGTTGTTACTGTTCACTTGGGTTGTGTTTTTGCTGCCCAAAGATATAGCCTGCACCCTATTCCTGTCTGCATGGAGCCAGCAGGTCTTCCCAAGCGTACTATGTTGTCTGCACTACAATCTAGAGCCTCAAGTATCTTCTCCTGAAATGCTGATACAACAGGACACAGCTCTTTGCATGTACAGGGATACAAAAATACAGAGCGCATGTGTACTCTTTTAGGAATATCAGCACGGAGAGACTCCTTGAACAGTGGCAACGTTGCTACATTTCATTCTCTGCGTATCTGTTTGGTTGAGCTCTATTGTAAAACTAAACTTAGGCACCATGCCCTAACTGCGGGTTGTATAGAGTTTCTACACCTCATTCTTTGGTGAGGGGGAGGAGAGGAATCACAGAGTCTTTGGAAATGGGGGTTCTGTTCAGAGGTTCAGAAGAAAGGTTTTGTGTAATCCTATGGTAAATTCAACATCAGATCTTTTGGGGAGCTGTGTAAAACCAGTATGTATTTCTTGTCTTTACTTTTTCAGCACACCTCAAAAATGTCTCTTCCTAGAGACAGCTAACCCCCTCCAAGGATGCTGATGTCTGGTAAGGGAATGCCTATGAGCAGAAATGGGGAGGAAAGAGGGAGAGTCAGGATGGGGCCAGGGTACAATTGGGGTTGGGGGTGTGGGGGGAGGGGGGGCATTGAATAGAAGGGGAAGAGGAGGGGATGGAAAATGCGCTTGATTCAAAGAAAAAAAAAAGTCAATTCGGTCCCCCTGTTCTTTGTAGAACATTTAGCTTTGACCCTCCCTTGCTTTATATGCTCCCTCCCACCACCACCGCCCCACCACCTCAACTCATACACACACAGACACGCAGGGTCCAGCAGATCTGCGGGATAGCACACCAGTGAGCCTTTTTCTATCATCTGCACAGAGATGCACGCTTCTTGATATATACCTACTGTATAGTGTGTATATGTCCACACTGTTGCAACAGGCAGACACTGAGGGAGGAGAGAGGGAAATAGGGAGATAGAGTGACAGGAAGGGAGTGAGATAGGAAGAGAGGGAGGTAGAGTGAGAGTCAGACTGAAATAAGAGATGGGAGGGGGAGAGCTTTATATGTTGGTTACATGTTTATGATGCAGTAAAAAATAACAATTTAGATTTAAAAAAAAAAAAAAAAGCTTGAGGATAGAATCAGAGTATTTCTCATATGTGTGGTGAACTAGTCCACTTAGCTGCAGCCAAAGCCCTGACCAGACCTCTACTTGTGCTGAGCAGACTGGAGGCGACCCAGGGTAAGTTATGGGCTTTTTTCTTTCTCTCCCTCTCTACGCTGCTGATTACGATGCTGCTGATTGATTGGTTAGAGGCTGTGGATTATCACGGGCCGCTCGTCACCAGGTACCTGATGATGAGAGGAGAGAGAGTTGAGAGGAGGGGGAGAGGAGGGAGGCAGTGGCGGTGTTGGGGAGGGGGGGGGGGGTGGAAATTAGATCAGCATGGCCAGTGCTCACATCACCAGATCTCACTAACTCTCTTTCTGATTTCTCTGTTTACTATGCCGTTGCACATTTGTATACTGCATGTGCAAAAATTGACTTTGTGCATCTGTGTGTATTTGTGTATCATCTTGATGTGCGTGTGTGGTCTCAGCCGGCACACGTTGCCAGCCCGCCCGCCTCTTCCTTCCGTCAAACTGGCATGTACTGATGAGGTTGTGGGGAGGGGTTTGCTGATGAGGGAAAGCCAGAGGGCCCTTTTTGTGAATATGCAGATGAGGGGCATTTGGAAATGGGAGGGGGCTCGACGCGAGTGTGCACCACACGCTTTAGGCTACTGTTTGTATGTTCCCCATAGGGAGCCTGATCCTCAACAGATTGCTGGCGTTTGGTGTGATCTTGCCGCTGCTTTGTTTGGGGCATTCAGTGACAAAGATAAGGAAAGTGAAGAGGAGAGCTGGGGAGAGGGGAAAAGTGGAGGGGAAAAAAAACTGAAAAATACAGCTAAAGAGAAGAGAGAAAAATGGTTGAGCATCTTCAGGGCATATTTTCACCCCATTGACAAGATGTGATGATTGCTGTTTTTCCCCCCTCCCTCCTCCCCTTTACCTCCCCAGACGTTTTTCTCTCCCATTTGCATGTCAAAGCAGCGAAGGCCACTGTGCAGATTAGTATGAGATGACATAATGATGTAATGAATTAAATGCTCCTGTTTAAGCACAGCACTTTGCTTTAGTGGGAGGGATGGGATGAGGGGCAAATAAGAGAACAAGTAAAGATGAAACTGACTTTTCTGTTGAATTTTTTTCCTTTTCATATAATGGACACTGATTGAAAAATCTTTTTCCGCTTGATTCAATTAAGATGTTTAATCCAAGTTAGTTTAATTTTATTTACAGTTTTAATAGCATATATATGTATGATCGTTCCCATCTTCTTCTAATGGTTTACACTTTAATGGTACTACATTCTATTTTTTTTGTGAAGAAAGTATTTGGTGTTTATATTTTACCCTAGATAGTCTTCTTTTGAAACCAAAGAACTTAGTTTTTCATTCGTAGTTTTGAATGTAAGTTTAAAAAAAAATTCATAACAATAAAATCATGTTTTGTTTTGTTTTTTTTGTTTTTTAACAAACTTCCTCGTCCTTCCTCCCTCCAGATTTTTAATTGATTTCTGTTTCAAGAGTTTGGTGAAGTCCCACAAAAATAAAATAAGATTAAATGAAATTTTAAAAAGTCACATTTAGTTTTCCTAAAGAAAAGTGTTAGAAAATCACACATGGCTGACTACTGTGCTCACTTTCTCAGTTTTTAGCTTCTCACACACTTCAAAAAAAAAAAAAATTGTTTACAGCAGAAGTTTACAGTTTGCTTTTCCTTAAAACACACACTGCTATTGTGGTATAGTTTTTATTTGGCCTTTAACACAGAGCGTTAAAGTGACAGCATGTGGCAAGAGTAGACGCATATGGAATATATCACTGATGCGTTGGCGAAGGCAGTTATTTTTATGAAGCCTAAAAGATCTGAGACACGACACCTGGGTCTCAATGGAGAAACACCTACTCTGTGACATGAGCTGGCGTGTGTCACTCTTGTCATCTCCCATCCCACCAGTGATAGAATCCCCTGTGCAGACACACACACACACATACACAGATGCACAGATGGCACAGTCACCTGTAACAATTTGGATAGCTCCCTCATTGAGTGCAGGGGCATTACTGGGGCTTGGTTCAGGAGATGGATATGTCCCTCATCTCACTAAACTTTGCGTTATTTCTCTCCACTCTAAGCGAGTGCTGTACTACACAGATTCAGGTTTGCTGGCCTCATGGTTGTCTGTTCTATTTGGTTATGATTTGCTTCTTCCCAGAGTGAAAAATTGGTTCGATTGACACTAAAATCAATAGTTAAAGAAGACATCCTGGAGGATCAGCAGAATATTTCCAGAATGGATAGATTCATCTACAGTAATTCTAAACGGGGAAGTTACAAAAAAAACAAAAAAAACAAAACCCAAACAACAACCCAAAACAAAACAAATCGAATCACACACACACACAAAAAATCTAATAAAAGCTTTACATAGATTTACATAGACATAGATTAAGTGAGTGTAGAACATTTATTTTACACACACACACACACATATATATTAGGTCTTAGAGTTCCATTTCCAACGTTGGAAAAAAAAATGAGAGGAGAAAATTTGTAAATGCATTTTTCTAGTTTAGGATTTCGAGCTGTACCCAGTGTGGCCCTGGAGCTGTGTCCAGGCGGGTGTGGCCGTGTGGAGTCAGCTGGCTGGTGCAGGGGGTAATGAGTATGCACTGTGACAGCTGGGATAAAGTGTATGGATGTGTTTGGTGGGAGTAATCAGCTGCCAACCACGGGGTGCAAGAGAGTGATGTGAGGCTTTATGATTGGAACACACACACACACACACACACACAGAGGTCTGCTGGGACTGCGTGCTTCACCTCACCCTTGCACTGCTGAACATATCCTGAGCTTCAGAGCTAGCTTCTCTTTTTTGCCTTCAGTGAAAATATGTTTTCAGCATTTTACTTCCAGCACCCCATGAAAATGAGGGATTTTTCAAAATGTTTATTTGTACATAATTCACTTATCAGAAAAAACACAAACCTTTCATTGTAACAAAACTCTCCTGCACATTAGAAAAAAAAATTATATTTTAATTTGCTTGATTATATGCTGCACAAAGATGAAACTGTATTTTGGAATCAGGATTGAGTATTTGCTTGCTAAACAGCACACCCAGCAAAAATATTGAATATGTGTTATTTTAAAGAAACGTTTCCAATATTGCGGAAGAAAATGAATAATGTGGCTTCACTTATTTCTCGTGGTGGTGTTTAATTGTTTTACTGAACAGATTTGCTATGTTACAAACTACATCTCACTTGTAGCTTTTGGCCTTCCTGTGACTACAGTGCTTTACAAATAATTGACATGAAGTAGGCCCTACTGGAAAGTAAAATTGAACACACTAATAAATGCATAAAAAGAAAATAAATATTGATCACTCAGTACATGAGAATAGTATCACATGGTTTGATTTCCACAGTTTGTAGGGTTTGTTGTTGTTCATAGGTGCCTGTGTTAGGGTTAGGCTAGGGTTATTTGGCCACCTAGGAGTTTGTTTCCTTCCTTGTAAACATGCAGCTATAATCCCCATCTTGGATTGTCTTTGGTCTTGAAATGTTATTTTGAAGTCTGGATGGGAAAAATGTTGAAATAACTTTGTTGGCCTGTGTTTTAACTTTTGATATCACCTCTGTGTGTGTGTGTATGTGTATGGAAAGTGAAAGTTTCTGTGTGTGTGTGTAAGGGGTTGGGACTTTTGCACTAAACTCTTCTCCCTGTCACTCTTGCCTGCAGTTTTCTCCAGCTCCTTCAGGTTCTCTATAGTCAATGAGGAGGATAGGCGGGAAAGAGGATTATTGGTATTGATCTACCCAGGGGGATCATTAGGCATCACTATCAATTCACAGCTCCTAGCACACAGCACTGGCCTGCACAGACATTGCCAATTTGTCCCTATTAGAGAACCCAGTTTCTGGGTGTCTGCTGTGAGAAGATGCTCAGGCCCCACTGTAGAGCAGCCAGCCAGGGCCTGGCTTAGGCCTGACCACAGTGCCCTTAGCTAAGAAAATGGTATCAGTGCTCACCTGCTTGATATCATAAGCTGCACACAATTCCATATACAGAAAAAGAAGTTTTTCTTTTCTTTTGAAAAAACAAAAAACAAAAAACCATGTCCCATGTTTTACATGAAAGTGTCTGAGACTTTAGGGATGTCTGAGATATTTAGGGAAACAAAAGAAACAAAAGAAAATGTTCCCTTTTTTTTTTTGTAGATTTGTTGCACAGATTCTACTTGCTGTCAGTAGTTTCCTCTACATCCTATATTATTTACTGAGGGGTAATTGGCACTGTAATAGAATACTTCGGTGAGGCTTATCCAGCCTGGCCCACTTATCTGTGTAAGCTGGCTGTTCTGGGGACTAAAGCTGCTAGATCCATTGTTGCTGACTTTAACCCTCTCTGCTAGAGTCAGGTGTGCAGGGAGCTGCATTACTGGCTGCCTCCTCATACCATGGTAGTTGGTAGTTGCCAGTGAATAGCCATGATTAAAATGAGAGATATTTAAATCACACAGAACTGCGTTCTGTAAAAAAATGTTTTAAAAAAGTGAGGTATATTTGTCTGCATGCGTGTGTGTCATTCTTTAATACTACATTTTTTTCTTTTTCTTTGTTTATCACAATGTCTTATTGTTCTCACTCGCATATATTTATTTTTACTTTTTGTCACAAATTAGTTCGCTATCTCCTAATTTAGTATTTTTTATTGTTATTGGTGGAAATGGAAAATATTTTATTAGAAAAGGGGTATTCTCCTTAAATATTTTGAAACATATACACAAAATATATCTTGTATTAATGAGACATGTCTTTCATATAACGGTCATATCTTTTTTTATACTTTATCTACTGACTGACCATTCTTTATGTCAGTGCACACTTTTTGAAGTTGATGTGGAGTTTACAGTGAAATTGTATAAAAACATAATCTGAACAAAGACAATATTCATACATAAGATACATATGACTAAGAACAGAGCAGCAGTAAGTTTAAGAGTTTGAAAACTGAGGGTTAAGAGAGTAGACTCCTCATTTCAGATATGAAAAGTTTTGTTTAACTAATTATGTAAGTAAGTGTGTGTTTGTATTGCGTTAGGTTTCAAGTCAAAAGGAAATTGTTATTGTTATGGTAGCCGCATTTGCACAATTACACCCAACTAAGGACTGAGCCAGACAAACCCTGCAGTTGACAGTGGGTCAGTGAACAGCAGGTGGTTTTTTCTCTCACAGCCCTTGACCCTGTTCTTGGCCTGTCTAGTAGCAGTAGCAGCAGATACCACCCACACTCACTGCAGCGTAAACATGCATTTAATATAGTTTATTTAGGAAAACAAAACAGTGTCATTAAACATAGGGGAGAGCTGAATGTGAAAGATTTAAGCACTTTAATAAATCATCCTCAACATATTCAAAATTCATCAGTGCTAACACTTTGCTACCTTTCTGTCTGAATCAGTCTGATGTGGTTGGACAGCCACACCACATGTACACAGCAGTAGAAACCATACTCCAGGATAGCACACAGGGGTCTTCTCAACCTGCGGTTTTCTCATGTGGATATCAAAGGCCTGTTAGTAATGACTTTAGCCTGGGCAACGTGCTGGGGTCCTTTTGAGCTGATGTTGTCCAGCCACAGCGCTGCTCTCCTACATCCACATTCACAGGACGGTTTGCAGCTCTGCTGTGCTAGGCCAGTGACCACACAAATACTGTAACACGTGAGCTAGCTCTGTTTTAACCAGCCCATCCAGGCCATTCCACCACATCAAATATAAAAACAAAAGAATTGTTTGTATGGGTAAATCACGAGTAACACAATTTTTTATTTTATTTTCAGCCTTAAAGCAAAGGTGGGAGAAAAGAATAAAATGGGTGATCTAATTGTTATTCAGTTTCATTTCCAGCAGCATTAATTTGGAGCCACCAAGAGAGGGCAGTGTGGCTCGCCCAAAAGCATGGCTAGCAGCTGCAATTCAATGCTAGAACATTGTGATCACCTGGCACAAGCACACACATGCACACCTTTCTATAGTTGTGAGGACACTTATTGGCATAACGCATCCCCCAGCTCCTTATCTTTACCTTAAATATTACAATAAATGCCTAATCTAAAGCTTAAAACTGTATCTTCCCTATCAAAAAAGCCTTTGATGATAATTTCAAGCCTAAATCTGTCCACAGAACAGTAGAAAGACGTGTACACACACAGACACCGACATTCCCTGTCCCTCCCTTGGTTGATATACATGGATGATATGGTGACATGGCTGTCTTTTTCTTCTTTCTTCATGGTGGTGTGGAGAAACTCTCTGATCTTCTCTCTGGCATGCTTGCCTTTCCTATAGGTTCTGGATAATTTCCTCTCACTTCATCTTTAATTGATGTTTGTCCAAACAGAATAGATATATTCTAGTTGAAAAGCCAACCCATTTACGACTGTATATTAATGCAGGAATGAATGCAGTGTGAAATGAATGAAATATAGGCAGAGCAGAAGGACATTTGTAGAATTAAAGGACTACATGGTTGTGTGCCATTTTGTTCCTATCCTTTGTGTTTTTATGAGGCAGTGGAGGCAGACTGTCTGGGAGTAATCAGATAAAAACAGGAATCATTCATGATCCTCAAAAACGTACAAATGAAAAATAAACAGATTGCACAGAGCCAGTGGGAGCGACGTGTGCTTCCGCTTCTGTAGATTTTACCCAGAGGACCAGTCATCGGTGGATCTCAATGGTAGAAATCCAACATCGTCTCAATACGCATTTGTGTCATCTTGCATGTTTTGTTATCTGAGCATGTAAGAATGTGTATGTGTGTCTTCTGGTGAGGACGGAGAGGAAGGAAGAAAAAGAGAAAAAGAAGGGAGAGATGGATGAGGGCAGTTTGGGGGCCCTGGGTGTTTTAATTATCCACTGCTCTGTCGTTGGGTCAGAGCTTGCTATCTCTCCCTGGCTTTATTCCTGTCTTATGATTTGAGCAGTACCTTTATCCCTAAGCCCTCGGCTCCTCTGGCCAAACAAAGAAAAAAGGGAGGGCAAAGAAACGGTTTTACAGCAGTAACTATGCCACATTTACCATTAATATCCCTCAATCTCCTCTTTTTTATTTAGTACAGAACAGAGTAACCTCAATAAAGTGACCCCAGTGAGGTCTGGTAGTGTATGAAAATGGTTGTTGGGAATGAGGACCCTCTTGCACACCAGGGCAAAGCAAGTCTAGCTCTGCTCAAAAGCTAAAGCTAAGTGCTGGCAGCCTCCTAAACAAGTGGGGTGAGGGAGCACATTTTTTATCTTCTTATCCCCTTCATTCTTTCCTTCTGCCTTATTTTTTGTGAGAACAAATCATTGAATGCCAAGCGTACCAGGAATACTGTTTATCTGATAACACTATTGGCTGAGGAATGGCTACTGTGGATGGGCACAGTGGTCACATGACCTTGCTGTAGAATTTCCCTGAAGCGGAAGCATTTACACGACCATGCTCGGCTTTGGAGTCGATTTCACTGTTACCGAATATCCAGATAAAGTGCGACTCACTAAATTCACATCTTACTTTCAATGAACACACGCTGTGAATGAAGACTTTTTTTTTTTTCTGTGAATACCTTCACTTGAAATAGAGAAATCCCTTTGCTTTTGTTTGTTGTAAAAGAAAAGATATTTATTATTACAGTTGTCTTTTAATTATTTCATGTTTTACTCCTGCAAAGGTTCTGTTTTCCTCTAAATTGCAAAGGGTATTATTATTCATAAATATTTTATTAAATTATATGTCTAGTTAAAAATGTCTTCAATAAAACAAGAACATAATTTTAAGTCAAACTTGTTCTTTTGGTAAAATGTGTTAAGTTTTTTTTTTTAAATCTTATTTAAATGTGTTCACCTAAATATAGTCTACTTACAGGAATTTAGTGTTGAAGTGCAGGAAGAAAAAAGCCTGCTTTTTCTTTTTTCTTCTCTAATACTATATATAATACATATTGTTTGTCTATAAAAATCCACAAAGCCAATGTATTCATATGGGGTGTGCGTAAAAGCTTGTGTGCGTATACTGTGCCTGTGTGTTAGTCTGTAATTTCTGGACCGTACTGTATCTCCATGACAACATGGTTTTGATATGGGTTCTCTTCCTGACATTACCCCATTTTGGAAGGCTTGTGAATTGCCTTGCCTCTCCTTCAGTCAGCATGTCACATGAAAAAAAGGTGTTTGGGGTGGGGGGTTGTGTTGAAGGAGGGTTGTGCATAGGGGGGCAGTATGAGGAATCTAATGGGCGTCTGGTCTGATGGTCCTCAGCCGTGGCAGTAGAGACAAAGCAGATGAATTGTGCAATGGATTCGAAGAGATTGGAGACAAGTGCATGTCAGCAGCCCCTCCATCTCTCCTCCTTTTCCTCCCCCCATCCTCCAGGATCCCTCCCATCTCTTCTTTCTTTTTGTCTGACGTCCTGAAAAAAGCAGGCATGACAGCAGTGCTCTGCTCGAGCAAAGCATTAAAAACAAAATGCAATCCTCACCCATTTTTCTTTTCTATTAGATATTCAGACAGACATTCAGTGTGTTGGCCCTATATTAATTGTGAAACACTGCATGACAGATCTTCATAATATTGAGGACATTTTGATTCATTTTGTCTGAAATATAAATAAATAAATAGAAACATAAATAGAAAACACAATTAAAGATAAAAGCACTTATCTAATCATCTTCAAAGAGGAACACAGTGGTGAAATTGTTCTATGGGCTGATGCTGAAATAATTTCTTAAACCCTCTCTGTCGAAAAAACGTCTCGCCAGTGAGTCTGACCAGTATCTATCCTGGATGCTAACCTCCAGGAAAACATTGACAGTCAGCATAGGCAGCTTCAAACACCCCACTTTTTCTGTCCTGAAGCTGGATATAGAAACGAGATTCTTTGTGCTTGCACATGTTTATCTCTGAACCCTGGAAGAAATATCACAGAAAGCCTTATTTTGTACTGCTTTTTTTACTCATGTAAGGCTCTGGCGAGTGTCTTAGTTGAGATGAATCATTCTGATTTGTGGTAGCAGTTTAGCCCAATACTGTAACTGAGAGGATCTCCTACTGTACAGAAAGTGTGCTTATGTATTTTAGAAATCTACTTTGGCTTTGAAGTTTCAAAGAAGAAAAGCAATGCTCTGAGGGATATCACATTTCTTCCAGAAGGGACAAGTTATTCTTTCAGTTTCTTACTTTACATATACTGTTTTTACATGTTTTACCTTTTTTTTTTTTTTGTAATTAACAGCACCAAAAATTGATAAAATATCACAAATTACATCTCTACATAATTCTTAAAAGAAAACTAGTTTTAATCTGAACAAAAGCAATTTGAAGAGTGCTGAAATATTGATTTGTCTGTGTCTTAAACATACCCCATTATTAAGATGAATAGACACAATAAATTTTTGTTTCTATCAAGTGACCACCTTGACAGTACTGGTCTGCCAGGTTTTGTTTTGTGTTGACTGCATTTATTATTCATCTTTACATCAGTCTGTATTTTAATATGAATAATGGAAGAGGTATCAGAGGGGGAAGAGGGATGTGAGAGAGGTGTGCCACACAGCATGTGTCCTTGGCTGTTCTCTGCTCCTGCACTCCTTAGAGTGAAGCAGGTGGTAGTGTGGGAGGGTGTGGGGGGGCTAAGGAAGATGAGGGCTGTTGGACTCAGAGTCTAGCTGTGTCTGGTGCAGGGCCAGGTTTCTGGGTCCTGCACTCTCTTTCCACCTCCTCCTGCCTGCCCGCTTACCTGGCTGGCCCTCTTGTCGGATTTAATAACAGTGTATAAATCAAAAGCCTCCTGTCAGCCACACTGCCTTCATTAAATTCAAATAGGAACGGGTCTCTTTGGATCCAATTTTAATAAAATCAAGTAATCAAATATGGGGTTTAAAAATGGGACATCATTTCACAGCCCCACTGATGTCTGGCTGCCATCGGTTTCTTGTGTATACATTTAACAATTCAGGAAAGAAGACCCCACTTATACACATAGCATACTGCATACACTCTCTGCAGGTCTACCAATATATTGTTTCTTTGTATACAGACACAATGGTGGCTCACAGACACAGTACTGTACATTCCGTTCAGTCCAAGATCTTCAATAGCTCCATGTTTTAAAATTTTTACAGTGTTAAGAATGAGAGTTTGTTCATTTATTTCATATATATGAAAATGTGATTTGTCATCGTCTCATATCAGTTAATTAAAAATGCGTTTAAGTTTTCCAGTGTTTACAGTATCATAATCAGTATATTGAGCTATTTGGCTTGAATGTGTGTACATGAAAGGGATATCATCTTTAGGATGTACAGAGCAGGGAATAGTTTTGCATCTGGTGTGGACTGAGCCAATACTGAGGGTTTCCAGGCTGTAATGCTGACTGTATGACTGTGCAGCCATTAAAAAAAAAAAAAAATCAAAAACAAAAAACCCCCACAGAGTTTGGCGGCAGATACTAAAATTCTCATCAGCTGTGTAAGGGATTTTTTGTTTTGTACATGCCCTGCTACATGCATCAGCTCTGGCCTAGGTCTGACCTACAGCTTTGCTTTAACAGCACCTGTTTACTGTGTCTTGAAATCCTTGTCCTAGGTGCATGATGGAGGTGATGTTTGAGGTTTGTGTATTAAAGAGACAGACACATGAGATGTTTTCTATTATTAATAGACATAAGGATAGGAATGTGTTGTGTTGAATTGTTATAGAAGAAGCAGTATTTTTGTGCTATATCAGGTGTTTTACTAGTATTTTTTTGATGATCAAAAGGAGGAGAAACTCTGTATCGTTCAACTTGTGAGCAGAAGAGGGCACTCTGAGTCGCTGATGTGTATTTCCCTTCTCTGCCCCTCTCCTTCTTTCTGTCTGTCTCTGTCTCACAAAAAAAAATTGTGATATAAAATAAGATGTATTACATGAGGTGTTTTTAGTGTTTGACCACTTATATAAAACTTACTATAGTAGATCTGTGCTCTCATTTTTACTGAACAACATGTGAGTATCTTAACTAAAAATTTTCTTTTCAAGATTCTTCTGTTAAACATGTGTGTCCTTTGTTAAAGGACATGCAGTGTGAGCCATACCATGATTATTCGTCCTCCTCAACAACTACGTAATCATGGTCAGCTCTGCATTTTGTCCTCCGCAGGCAGGTCAGTGTAGTTCCCATCGCCCCCTGGTGTGTCTCCCTCCTGCCTCTGTTCTTCCTGCCCCCTCTCCTGTTGCCATCATGGCCTGCCATGTTAGTGCAGACTCCTGCTGCTCGGCCCTCTCCTTCAATAAATCTTCATATGTGTTGGAGGGAAGGTGTGGAGGCTACACACAACAATAACCACCGGTACTCTCCATCAAAGGGTTATCTGGCTTTCACAGAAGCACTGACAGACTGCTCTCTGACATGGAGCAGAGTCCGAGCACTGTGTCTCTGACAGGGAAGAGAGACAGGAAGGGGATTCATTTAGAGTAACACAAAGACTTTTTCCAAAACTTCAAATGCAGTGAAGACTGAACTTCGTTATTAAATGAGTGAGAGAAGTGGAGAAGTGAAATGTCAAAGAGTTTAAGTGATCAAGTCACAGAAGATACATAATTGTCAGTTTTCCTATTTGCAATATTTCCCTTTTGTATGTTTAGCTCTTAGTTATTACATTTGTCTATTTTTGTTTCTGTTAATATTAATATAACCTATCTACAGTTTGTCTGTCATTTTCATTATGATAATAACAATGTTCATAAAATAACCTAAATGCATTTGAGTCAACAGAATTAGTCATGAAGGAGATGTTTCTTTTCTGTTAAGTTTCAGAGGCCTATTCCTCGGTGCCGCATTACAGTGTCAACAAGAACTGCTGTTATGAATTACCAGACCCAAATTTTGCAACTTAAAAAGTAGGAATGAAAGTAAACCTTTTGTTTATGTCACCTATCATCTTGAAATATTTACAATTCTGCACTTCTCAGCTCCCTGTCTCCCTCCAGTGTGATAAAAGGTTGCTGACTCCCAGTCTTAACCCTTTCCTTCCCCGTCCAATCTCAAGAGCCATCTCGTCTAAGAGACAGGATGCGTTGCATCCCCTTTTTGTTTTTATTTTTTTCTATCTTGTGAAGGAAGTAGTTGATTTGCGGTGCTTCCTTTGGGAATCACATGAGAATTTGACCAGATGTCTGTGGCACTTTTCAATAATTTATTCCAGATCATGTTTGTGTGTTTATTTGAGTTGTTAAGTTTGACTTTTCAGTTCGAAGAACAATAATACATGTGTGTACTTTTGCACTTTGTCTGTCTGTGTGATACAGAGTGAGACTGTGCAGTGTGTACTTTAAAAAAAAAGAGAAAAGGAAATGAAATTCAATGCTCAATGAATTATGGAGTATGTATCCTTACCTACTGTGTGTTGTTCAGAGTGCGTGAGTGAATGGAATTCATGTGCGAAAGGTGCTAAAAAAAAAAAAGCAGAAAAACTGCGGTGTGTTTTTAGGCATAGTGTCAGGTACTGTATGAATTGCCTGCGGTTGCCTTGCAGTACTGATACCTCTGAAATCCACCATTTCTCTCCATTCGCTTTCAACAAAAACATGTCCCCCAGCTAAGGTGCACCTTCACTGTTTTACCATCACTTTTTCAAGAGAAAACAAAACTGTGAAGAGTAGCAGCCAGATACTGGATTTTGTACAGGTGTATCATGGTGCTTTCTAAGGTAAATTGGCATTGTGCTCAAGTCCCACTCCTTGCTTGCCTTTTCTCTATGAGAGGCTAGCTGCTGAGATCAAAATGACTGTAAATTACTGCTGTTGTAACGCTTTGTCAAGTAAAGTGATAATGTTTCATCAAATGTGTTAGTTGTGTGTGTTTCAAGGATATTCTTATCAAAAGCAAAAAAAGCTTACAGTGCCATAGCTACATTTGCCTTGTAGAAGATGAATAAGCATACTGTATTTTTGTCAAAGAATTTGTTTTGTTATTGACATGAAATGGATCCTCTAATAGACTACTCTACTTTTGTTACACAAGCTAGAGTTTATTGTGTTTGATCTGTTTATTTTTTTAAATTCTTACTGGGTGACAAGAATGTGGCAGAAAAAAAAAAACCCATCAAAAAAAGCAAACATGTTAGTGTCCAGGTAGTTAATAAAGTATATTCTTTTAAATTTGCCGATATTTCATTTTTTTGCTGTCATCTTCTACTTATTTTGTCTGTCCTTGTTTCTTTCCACTAGTTTTTCCTGACCTCATTTTATTTCTCCTTTCTATGTGAATATTTCTGAAATATTCTCTGTATTGCGTTGAGTAGTGAAACTTCAGTCGGACTCCGGCTTTCCACTCTGCCAGGCTTGTATTTAAGTCCCATCCATTTTTTTTTTTCTGTTTGGATGGTGAGAGAGGGTGGGGTGGTAGGCCTGATGTGGGGGTAATGTCAGGAGGGGTGATCGTAAATATTAGGAGCTGCAGGGAGACAAAGGGGCTAAAATGGAAAGGCTTGGCTGGACGAGGGGACCTGGCCATATCATGTACCTCAGTCATTTTTCTTGTGCGCTTAGAACTCAGTCAGGGGTTTAATTGGAATCCAGACTTCAAAGGAACCCTCGGCCCATCCAGCAGCCCCCCATCCCAGCTCCACCCCTGCACTAACTCCCCTGGTTAGATCCACTCACGTCCACAGCACATACACACAGACCATGACTACGACAATATCAGAGAGCATCACCATGTATGACCCTGGCTGAAATTGACTTTGCTCATATATTTGCACAAGATGTTTAGTTGTGGAGTGGGGATTTTGTGGTCTCCGTTTGTTTGAATTGCACAGTCCGTTTTTTGTTACACTTGATAAGAGTAAATTTTGTGTTATATATTTGGGATTAATTATGGCCACATGAAACGTGTAAATAAAAGGAAAAAACAATGGTTTTGACAGGAATATTTACTCAAAGGTGCTACATATGCCACTGCTTAGAAAGCATTGGCTATAAAATGATGAATTTAGAATTGCATTAATGCAGTATTAGTTTACATATATGATTGTTACTAAAAATGTGAATAGACCTTTCTTCTAAAAATACTTTTCATATTTTATCAGAGACGTACTGTATGCTAAGCTTCGTCATATCCAAAATAAAGTATTTTACCTGTGAACAACAAATCAGTGTCTTATCTTAACCTCATCAGCACCTTGTGTCACATGCAAATCTAACAATTAAACACACAACCTTGTCGTAAAAATGTCAATGTAGTTTGAATGCATATTTTCCCAACAAGTAATCACTTATAAAGCAAAAGCGCGTCTTATTTTTTATTTATTTTTTTTTTTCAATGAACATATTGTATGCAATCTGACACTCAAACATTTTCCTTGTTGATTTATTTCAACTCCACCCTGTCTGCTAGTGATGTTGTCGTCAGAAGAAATAGTAATTTGCCAAGAAGGGGTCAAAATTGAAGTAAGAGAAAGTTAACTCTTGTGAAAACTGAAGAGAAGAATATAATTAAAATTGGAGAAGGCGTCTTCCTGCTTCGGTGGAGTTTCAGTAGGTCTTGTTAGCACTGTGTGGAAGACATTTTTGAAACCACACTGGTAAGATAATATGTTTCAAAGCTATAATTATAGGTAGGGAAAGAGGACCTATTTTCAGACCTCTAACAAATCACTTTTTCCATTACACCTGGTAAAGGTGTTAATGACTCTTGTCAATTTGATTTTCACATCTGAATTATGAAACAGCTGTATCATTTGAAGTAGAGCTAATAGGTGACTTTCAAGTTCCCTTGTATTGAAAAAAAAAAAAAAAAGTGTTTCCAACTTAAACAGTTTTCACTGAGAAAAACCATCTTAACTTCAGTCAGCTTGAAAAGGTGTGTTCACCATTAAAACAGAATGTTAGGAAAACACTGAAAATGAAGCTATAACTTGTACTATAATGGAGGCAAGGAGTGAGCTAGTTGCTAGTAGAGTTTAACTGCATAATAAACTAAGTGACTGTTAGTGCTAGCTCAAGGAAGACACCCTTAGCTTTAAGTACTGATTATATGCACAAGCATCATGATTCCACATGGAGAAATAAAAAATAAGTTCATCAGCTGTAATCAGTTTTAAGGCTGCATTTTGCTTTGCCATCTCATCTGACCTGCCATGTCACAGCAGCTCAGTCTACTCGATAAATATATTCAGACAGATCGGTTTAATGTAGAAACCTTGCTAACAGGTGGTGGTAGCAATGATGATAACTGATTGTTATTTAAAATAAAAAGATGTTTTTTCTTCTATCCTGCTGTCTTGTGGAAAAAAAAAAAAAAATAAAAAAAATAAAATGTATATATATATGTGTGTGTGTGTGTGTGTACGACTGTCTTGAAGAGAAGTGTGGGCTCTGAATGACTAATAGAGCTACTCATCCAGAAATATTTGTAATGGAGGTGTTAATGACCACGTTGTTTAAAGGTTACCTCTGAATGGTGTTTTTTTCTCCCTCACGTCAACACCTTTACGCTCCCTCCAACATGTTCACTTTGTTTCCTATTCTCTCCCCGTTTTCCAGCACACTTTCCTGTGGTGCTCAGAAAGTAGTTGAGGTGGTCTTTTTTATTATTATTTTTATCAGGTTGATACATTAGGCTTCCTCATATCCCGAAAAAGTTAGGTAACCTGTTGACAATGAAGCCAGTGTCATATTTTAACCTCATCAAAGCATGGTTACACATATTTGTGGCCCAGGAGTAATTCTATCTTTGGCAATATCTTGTAAATGATTTTATTCAAAAGCTATTTCTCAGTATATTCTCTAGTATATTGTGCACTTTGACATAATTTGGGGTTTGGTGAGAGAAAGACCGTTGTCTCTGGTCTGTTGTGTAAAAAAAAAACAACAAAACAAAAAAACACTCAATGTTTTCAGTTACTTTCTTTTAATATTTAATAAAGATCTTAATCTTTCCCTAAATTAAGGCAAAAAATGTTCATGCTGCTCTTAAAAACAATAGTCAGGCTTCCATGTGATCACTGAAATATCTATTGCTTGCTGTGATTATTCCTCCTATTCATGTTGAAAATAACATTAAAGTAAACATTAAAGTGAAATCATTTACCAACTACAGAGAGATTTTTTTTTTTACCATTTCTCACCTATAGTATATTGTGCACTTTGACATAAAGCCTTTGTTATTCAACACTTTCAAATAATAGTATATGCTGATCAGTGGTGTCTGGTATTAATGCCACAATTACAGGCATATATGTGATTGAGCAGTGAAGTGAGAGAAAGTTAACTTTGTCATAGGCAGAACCTGAGGGGAATGAGTTGAATATAAATGTCTGTTGTACAGTATAATTATTATTAGAGTACCAAGGGTTGATATATAGTAATATATGCAGCTATGTAATTAAAGCTTCTCCCTGAGTTTCAGTAGGCCTTGTTAGCACCATGTGGAAGACTTTTTGAAGCCAAACTTGTAAGATAATATGCTTCAAAGCTATAATTATAGGTAGGGAAAAGGACCTATTTTCAGACCTCTAACAAATCACTTTTTCCATTAGACCTGGTAAAGGTGTTAATGACTCTTGTCTTTTTGATTTTCACATTTGAATTATGAAACAGCTGTATCATTTGAAGTAGAGCTAATAGGTGACTTTCTAGAAGCCATGTATTGGGGGAAAAATGTATGCCCAATTTAAATAATGTTTACTGGGAGAGACCAGCATAACTTCAATCAGCATGAAAAGGTGTTCAGCATTAAAGCTCATTGAGAACACTGGAAATTTGAAATGAAGCTGTAACCTACACAGAAATTGAGTTGAGGGGGTGAAATGGTTGTTAATAAAGAAGAGTTTAATTGATTAAATAAATGATGAAACAGGTGAACTTGATACATCACTGTCTACTTTGATATAGATAAGCTTTGTGTTTCCACTTGTTGAATAAAAATAAGCAAAAGCCACTTGTAATCAGTTTAAAGCTGCGTTTTTTACCTATCTGATATTCTGACTAGAATATTGTGACAACTGCTGTTAAAGGACTTTGTCCAAGCCCTTATCATTGCGTTTAATGTCCAGCAGTGGTTTTCGTTTTTGCTTAAAAGGAATTTATTTGTCTTTTCTTTTTTACGGGTTATTGTTCGGCTTTGACCTGTCATATTGGAGCAGCTCACAGTCGACTCTGTAAATATAGTCAGGCAGGCTTGCTAAGAGCTGGTGGTAGCAATGATGACTGATTGTTGTTTAGAGGAAAACAAAGAGGTGTTTTATACTATCCTGCTGTCTTGTTCAAAAATATGTACGACTGTCTTGAAGAGAAGCGTGGGCTCTGAATGACTAATAGAGCTGCTCATACAGAAATGTTTGTAATGGAGGTGTTAATGACCACGTTGTTTAAAGGTTACCTGTGAGTGGTGTTTTCTTCTCCCTCACGTCAACACCTTTATGCTCCCACCAACATGTTCACTCCTTTTTCTAAACCCCCCCGCCTCCCCCCTTATTTTTTCCACCACAACTTTGAGTTCAACAACAGCATCCAAGATATCAAGGAATGACAGAATCAGACAGATGAGACTGAAAAAGATCATGAGAGAGAAAGCGAGATCGAGGGGTACAAGTGGAGAAAAGAGTGTTAAATCAGAGAGGGCTCAGCCCAGCAGGATTTTGACTCAAAGGGACAAGCATGTCAATCTGGTTGCCATCAACTATGTTTCATATGGGCCCCTGCACGGTGCTGCTTGCAAGAGAAACTAGCATCTACACTTAGTCAAATCAGTTTAATCAAACATATTGTAAATCACTGCCAATGGAAGAAAAAGAAGGAGATGAGGATCTTTTGGAATGGTACAGGGGTGGTTTGGAATATACATAGATATCTGGTGGTAGTGAACGTGGGGTGCTAGCTTTTATAGCAATTACATGTCAGCATCCCATTGTTATTGGGCTCAGTGGTAGATCTAATTTAAGAGCAGAGTTTGTTGAGTTTTGCTCCTTGGCAGAGCAGGCTATTGTCATGTCCAATGGAAGAGGGAGCATTGCTCCACTTTCATGCCAGCTCTGAATTGAGTTCTTCAAACAGGTGAATGTTTGGTCAAATATGTGTCGAGAAAAAGGTTAACGTTTGGATGAATGGACGTCTTTCCCAGGAAACAGGTGAACTTTTAGACGAATGGATATCCTTGTCTTGATGACCACAGTTTCGGAAAATATTCAGATGGTCTTTTTTTCCTCTCACATTCTGTGGATGATGAAAAACATTACGAGTTTCAGCTGATACAGCTGCTCTACATGTGCAGCTGTCACTTTTGGTGGAGATTAGAAGCAATTATATGATGGATGTCATCCCACTGATGATCATAGATGACTGCTGTCAAGATGAATTACATGTTAGGAGTGGATATTTGTTGAAATCCTGCTCATTTGACACATTTCCCTGCTGCCATAATATTGCCTTACTCCTTTTAAACAGCTGTTTGATATTTTATGATACTATTACATAAATAGTACTAATTCATAACATACATTGACATTTTTTAAGAAAGCACGAAATAATAAGTGTTAATATATTGGTTTGCCTTGTCCTTTAGC
Organism: Remorina albescens; assembly: GCA_034769265.1. Classification (NCBI taxonomy): domain Eukaryota; kingdom Metazoa; phylum Chordata; class Actinopteri; order Carangiformes; family Echeneidae; genus Remorina; species Remorina albescens. The sequence continues at coordinate 5,247,779 of CM068479.1, forward strand.
CAACAGTGTTAACAAGTCATGAATGAGAAGCAGCAGCGGTGGGTTTCAGACCTCATTGTTTGTTTTTTTTTAGTTTGGAATCAGTAGAGTCTGGAAGTATATCTTTTAACCCCTGGATACTTTACTTTTGTATTTTAGTTTTTGCTTTTCTTTATTAATTTATCCTATTGGCTTGGATCATTTTTTAAGAAAAAAAAAGATTAAATATGAATTCGTCAAAAAGTGAGGAACTGCTTTTCCAGGCATTGTCACCATTAGATTGGAAAAGCCACATTGTGTAGTTGAGAGATTTTTGTTTGTGAATAGTTTTGGAGATCTGGGCTGAACATTGGCTCTGCGATAGGTAAAAGGCAGAGAGAGAAAGGAAAACAAGCAGGCACTGTGATCTGTTATATGAATGCCTGGGGTCTCCTGAAAACACAAACCTAGATTGGAGGTAAAACAAAAACACACACTCACACAGACACAGGTGTATCTCCCGACATCATCTGTGCTGATAACACACCACAGTGCTGAGTAGCAGAGAGCAGGGATAGTACAATACTACACTTCTCACCTTGCAAGTGCAGACAGAGAGAATAGGACCAGCTCTGCTAAAAGGCATACACTGTCTTCACCTGCCTCATGCCCCTGGTGCAAATATCATGCCCTCCTACTTTATCACACATGCTGAACCCCCCCCCCCCACACACACACGGAAGCTTATAGGTCTCTAAGCCTCAACTTTGGGCTGAGCTCATAAAAATGCTGTCTTTTATAAATGTCAAGAAGAATATTCCACAGCATCAAATCTTCAGACCATAACTTATTCCCAATCACACCTATGGTGGTATTTAAACAAAATGACTGGCCTGACATCACAGTGGAATTATATTTGTTTGGCCTTTTTTAAAGTGTATGACATTACAGCCAGTGCAGAGACTTACGTTCTACATATTTTTAAATGATATATTCATTTTTATAAAATATGAATACATCCCATTAAACTGCAGCCAAGTAAATGTGATGAAAATGTATAAATGTTTACGTCATACATTATTGTTAAAACATTTCGCAATTATCAAAACTGGACTGGACTTGTCAGGAAAATAGCAACTGTCTGCAAAAATCATACAAAACAAAGTATCAGCATTTACATCACACCTGTTAATATACAAGATGAAGGAAAGACTTGTCTCTGGTCTGTTGTGTGAAAAAAAAAACAACAAAACAAAAAACACACTCAGTGTTTTCAGTTACTTTCTTTTAATATTTAATAAAGATCTTAATCTTTCCCTAACCTCAAAGATTAAGGCAAAAAAATGTTCATGTTGCTCTTAAAAACAATAGTCAGGCTTCCATGTGATCACTGAAATATGTTTTGCTTGCTATGATTAATCCTCCTATTCATGTTGAAAATAACATTAAAGTAAACAAAACTTTAAAGAAGTGAAATCATTTACTAATTACTGAGTGATTTTTTCTTACCACCAGAGAAAATATATTTTATATCCAAATTTTGCTAATAAGTTCTGTATTGATATTTGAAAATGTGTGAGTAAAACACATTTTCTCTGTTGATAGAAGAAATGTATTAATTCATGTGGGATTAACTTCTTATTGAAATGTATTTACTTTTGCAAATGAATTATATATATAAAATCAACTTCAAGAAATAACAATGAAAGAAACAATAAAATAAGTGTCGATGTTGAGCACGCCATGTATGCTCAAGCTAATTCTGGGAAATTATATTAAGGATAAAATGTGCTTATTCTTTGGTGATGAGGGCAGGATTTTATAGACTGTAGAGGCAACTTGGACAGAGCCAGCTCACCAATGTGGCTGTGACCGAGGAGGGCCACCCTGCTCCTCCTGCAGTTCTGTAAAGTAACAGTCCCCACCAGACGGATTAGATTTACCAGTGGGGAAAAGCAGACAAGAGGCTTGTGTTTTTAACGTGGTAGTGATCCTCTCCACCGGTGGCTGTTATGGGTTGGCTTTTCCACTGTCTCTTCTACATGTCGTGTACCACCTATGCCCTACTAGGAACCTCCTACAGTTTCTAAGTGCTTGTAGTTTTTATTCTTCCTGCTGCAATGCTTCAAAAAGTCTCTGTGAAGTCTATCAATCATTTAACCATTAGGGGCTCTCTGCTGTTCACCTAAGTTTGCTTGCAGCTTCCTCTGTGGTTGTGTTCTGTTCAGTCCATCGGTTTCTTTGCACCTTATCAGGGATGCGATTCAGATTGTGCAATTAACTTTAAAATGAGAGTGTTTGTTAAGTGCCAAACCCCCCTAATGCAGAGAGAGTTTTAGGAGTCCTGTGCCAGGTCCTTTGTAGCATTGGCCCCATGTTCCATAAAAATCTTAATTGGATTGTTAAACATCAGACTGTAATCACATGTGGTGAACCTGGAGAGATCTGTAAACACCCTGTATGTGGTGTTTTCTCCTCCATCTGCTCGGCTTCTTTCCTCCTTACATCACTTCAAAACAAAACCATGTGTGAATTTCAAAGCCAAACAAGTGCATTTGGGATTTTTTTTTACCTGATTCGTATATGTTCGAAAAAGATCTGAGTGAAACGATGTTTTAAATTAAATTTGTTGATAGGGCAGTACAGTTATGTTTGGACATTTAATGCAGTGAATACAATAGTTAATATGTACAGACATGTGGCTGACAGCTGTTTGTTTTGGGGTTCTTTTTCTAGAAGGTGCTGACACACATACAGGCTTGGGCACATAGTCCTTTCTAACATCCAGTCCAACCTGTATTGTTGTGAAAATGGAAACTTAATTTTTGTGAGCTGCTGCATGAAGAATTGGGTCATTTGAAGGGCATTATAGAGACACCATCAAGAACTGGAGCCAGTCGCTGTAGAGCTGAGGTTTGAATTCAAAGTGGTGATGAGGAAAGGGGGAAGTTGTGACAGTGAAATATCTATATCAGTCACAATATCAGTCACAATATCAGTCAGGCCACTTACAAATTTTTTCACCCTGTTTCCTTCTTATTAGTTTAGGCATTCTCACTGCAGATTTTTAGAATATTTCTTTTTTCTTTGCATGCAACTTCCTCATCAGGATTTATTCGATAATGTGGATTCTGCACATTGAAACTGGCTTGCTGATCCATCAAAAGTGACTGACTGATCCAAACAGTGAGAACATTAAAAACGTAAACCCCTCCCAGAAACAATAATTGTCCACTCATAGTGCAGCAGCCATAACAGACCACGCCAGGCCTGCTGAGCTGTGGCTCCATTGAAGCCGTGTGCACAGGGCTGTAGTAAAACTGATGCTCTGCATGTATCAAGTCTATTTTTTGAACAAAAAATACAAAAGCAAAAGTCATTTAATATGTGGGTTTATCTGCTCTGCCACAAATCAAGGGATTATAATAAAATGCTTTATTAGGTATCTAACTGCGGCTCAAAATTTGTGACAGTCAATACTTTTGACAGCAAAACTGAATGAATGGGTGAAACAAGGAAGAAGAGTTTTCAGTGGTGAATCACTGTCAACTACATTTGAGAACATTAAGGTTGACAAGTATTAGCTAAAGTAAGTAAGGGAGACTCATCAATCACTAGTCAGGTGATTTAAAAATTCCTCATTATAATGGAATGACATATTTAAGCTCCACTATTTGCCTGGTTTTATTATATTTACATTCACAGAAACCTTTCTTTTTTCCTCTGTCGCAGTCAAGTGAGACATGATGATCGGCCATACATCAGCCCAGCTGGAGCTGGTAGGGAATCAGTATACTGATGAAACAAACTGTGCTGTAGCTCCTGCACTGCCTGACATTGGGTGCTGAATTGAGATCTCAACGTTAAGGATTGGCCTCTCATAGCGCTGTGCCTCCCCGCAGCCCTACACACTCAGTAGTGCACATGGGAATGGGAGATTTGTGTGTCTTCTGATGTGTACGGTATATCTTCATGTGTCTTTGGTGAGGTTTAATCCCCCTTATGTCTTTACCCGTGTATTAAATGTGATCGTTCTGACATTTTTATGAAAAGATTGCTATAATATAGTTTGTATGCAATTACAAAGCTGGAACATTGATACATTTTTTGTTATTATTGCTCTTGAGGGTTTTCTACTGATGCAGGTGAGTTTGTGTCCTATTCTGTTACTACACCCAGAGAGCTGATAGCTAATGTAGATACACACTGATAGAAGAGGTTTATCACAGCCCAGCATAGCTGCATTGATGGCTGCTCTCTCCCAGAGGGTAGAGGTGATTATTATGCATCCCATATGAAGGCACAGTGTTTACTCATAAAAGCCTAGTCTGGATAACAATGCTTGAACACTCACTCTCCTGATTTCATCTGAAGACTAATGATGAGTTTGCCTTCTAACTTCATTTCCTCTCAACATTAAAGTGCAGCAGTATTTTTCACAGTGATCAAGTGTTATAAAACTGTGGACAAAGTGTCTGAGGTACATTTGTGAAATGAGGCATCACAAGTCCAGCTTTGCCAGGAGATGGAATGAATTCTTTAAGTGAGCTGTCGAGTGTAATACAGAATGGCTGTGTACTTTTCCCCCCCTTGTTCTTGTTCCTCCACTTCCTCTGTTCAGTAAGCCCACACAGATGGGATGCAGCTCAGTGACAGCACGCAGTTACCACCTGGACCACTGTCCACTAAATTATCATTTTAGCTTTTAACAACGACAACAACAAAAATAAAAATCAAAAAGTAATTTGTTTGTAAATGCATTTGTTTATAAAACCTGCATGAAATCTCATTAATCTTTAAAGGCTGAAAGACAGTTGAATACAAAAACAGGGCTTCAGATTCAAACACTTACTGTAAATTACAGTAAACCCTAATTTAGGCATTTATCATTATTTTTAGGCATTATTTTTAACTGACCCTGCTATGAATTAAACAGTTTGTTACCCTAAACCTAAAAGACAGGGAAAAGAATGTTTTGATAATTAATATGTATGTATGTCACTGTAGAACAGAGGTATCATCCAATTTTAATATCTGAGCACAATTTCATGAATTGAGACCTTAACTAGATCCATGCAGCTGGTAAAACAGAATACACAGTATAATGTGTGATGGTGCAAAGGTGTGTGACAGGAAAGGCCTATTTTGCATTAGATTCGGCCAAGTGGCAGCAGCAATCTCTTAAGGCATGGTCCTCTTTTTGATAATGTCCACACCTAAATAAACCTTCTCTAATGTTCTCTTTCCACTGCGCCTAAATGCATTTTAATATAGAAATCATACATGAATTAAATTCAGTCTCTGACCAGTATGCCGTCAGTTATACTCTGACATATAATGCTAAATAATCATATTATTTTTGTTTTTAGGTCTTCATTGAAAATCCAGTAAAAATTGCACATTCGATTCAATCTTGCTCTACTTGCATCTTTGTCTAATGCCCCAGTGAGTTTTACAAGCTCTGTTGTATTGCACTGTCTTTACTACTTAGCTATAAACTTATTTAGATTAATTTGCTGAAGCTTGCATAGAACAGCCATTATCTCGATGCCATTGCAACTGATTACAGCTGCTGCTTCAGTAGATTTCATTATTATAGAATGTTTGCTTTTAATTTAGATTATATTGTAAAAAGTCTATTTAGTTCATATTTTATGTGACTCTTGAAATGTATACCATTATGTTTTGATGAGCTGTTTTAACTTCTAACTACAACATGCATTTGAAGACAGACCATATACTGTATAAAATGCACACTCTGCACTGTGGGGTTGTGCAATGAAGACATGGCAATGGTTAAGTGTTACACAGGGACATAAAACAAACCAAAGTAATAATTGAACAACTGCATGTATACAAAGGTGAGTGGTGTAACACTTAATACTATGGTAACAAGGTAAAATCCACTTGCCATGAAATCTGTGTTGATCACATGCTCTCCGAAAATGGAACAACTGTTTTCACTGTAGCTTGTAACCACCCTTCCGTAAATATTGACCTTATACCTGAAAAATCAATTTCCTCTATGAAATTAAACAGCTGACACCAGCTGCTTGGGTGACTGTACCGAAAAGTTCTGAGATTCTCTTATTTACCGCGTTTTTACTCATAGTTTACAGACAAACAATTAAAACTACCCCAATATTACAATTGCTATAACTAGTAATGGAACTACTGGTATTAGTTTTTTTTTGTTCTGTTCTGTTTTTTTGTTCATTTTAGCAATGTCATGTCCGAAGATCCGTTTGAAGTGTAAAAAGAAAAATCAAAGGATTTTCTTTATTAATTTTTTATGTAATTTCTTTTATGTTTTATCTGTTTTCTAGGACAGTCCAGACAATATTAGACATCAGGTTTTTATTGGTCTCACAGACCTTTTGAACTCTTACAGGTTTCTCTGGCGTGTAAGTGGGGTTAAAATAATATAGTTATATAATTATATAGTCATGTAAGTGTTGTGGGATACACACGCTGTGTGGAAACTATGCTCAACACACTAAACAACATACTGAGACGCTGTTTGTTTGCTCCAGCAGTGAAGGGTTGTTTGGCAGAAGATGCTTTATTGAAAGGCTTTATTGAAGGGATATCATGTCCCTTCCCCCTCTTCACCACTGTCCTTCCTTTGAGCTGCATTTGAATTTAATAATCCATGAAATAAGGCAGCCCATCAGGCTATTGTAATCATGTCAGGTTAATAGAAGAAGTAAAATTACTCTTACTTACTCTCTCCTTCTCTTTGACATTTTCTAACCTACCCCTTTTTCCTCGATTAAAAGCATATTTGAAGCCAAACTGCGCCACAGTAGTTTTTTTTTTTTTCTTTCCCCCCAAGTGTACTGATTATTATCAGTATTCATCCTGAATGGCAGATGCAGATCCGTTTGAGAGTGAGACATCTGATTTTCCAGTCCTAAAGGGATGTTCGTTTTGGTGGGAAATAAGTCTGGACCCTCATTCTTTCCTCACTTGGGCTCATATTATATATACACTTGAATGCACTCCTTTCATTTGACACTTTCTTGTTTTTGCACTCCATAGCTTCTTAACCAACACACATGCATACACACACACACACACACACACACACACACATAAAAAATGGCTGCAGTCTGTGGGTGTCAGCCTATCAGGGTTCTAGATGTCATGTAATTGTATGTATCACCTGCAGCATTCCTTCAGCGTAAAAGCATTTTCCTGCAGCACTGAGGCCCGCTGTTCCATAGTGATGTAGCAATGCCACACGTGTGATGCCCCCACATTGCTCCCTGTGGATCACTCTTTGTAAATCCCATCTCACCTCCATCAAGGCCTCTTCCACTGCCATTATGACACCTGAGGATTGAACGAGGGAGGGGGAAAGAAGGAGAATACTCGCGGCAGAACAAACCTGACAGACCTGTCTTTTGGAGAGGCTTGGTTACAAAGAGACTTTTCTAGGCAGCCAGCTTCCTAAGCAAGATTTCTTCTCTTTCATAGCACACCTTTTCTCAATGAAGACAGTCTCTAAAGCTGCAATTTTGAATGAGCTAATTAGCTCACACATAGCTATCCACATAATTCAAGGAGATGCAAGGTGAAAGCTAATTATACAAGCTCTTAAAACTAAAGAAATTAGTTGTCTGCAGTAACTATGTTCAGTCAAAAGGAACTTTCATATTTTTTTATAAGACTTCTGTAAAAGAGCATTTGCCTTAAATGAAAACCGGTTGTAGCCAATCTTCTTTTTTAAATTTATTTTTCCCCTTGCTAGTATCAAGGAAAATCAACCAGGCTACCTTTTCTTGTGGCTTGTGACTGGTCATATAATTGTATCAAGTGTGTTTTTCTTTACTTGTAGTCTGTCAAAACGAAATTAGTTTTGCATATGATTAAATAAAATCAGTCAATGTGAAAGGTATGGCTGGACCATGGAGTCATATGGATGATGTCTTGGCTTATATTAGTCTATTATTAGTATGTGGTATATGATCTATATATTTCTTAATTTACAGTGAAGCTATCTCAGGTCACTTTGACCAAAATCTCCTGATCCTGCCTTCAGCAACTCTGTCTCTCTCTCTATCTCTTTTTAAAATACTTTGAACAGCAAAGTTGTCATATTAAGAATAGAGAATTATCCAGGAATGGCATGAAGGGCAAAAGGAAACTGACAGCAGTGCTCGCACCATTCCTCCTCCAAAAACCTGCCTTTGAGTTTCAGAAATGGAATGAAGAGGAAATTTGTAAAGGGAAATCATTATTTACACACCTTTTTCATCAAGAGTGGTGAATTTACAATCCATTTTTGGCTGCACATAATGACTTTATAGCTGTATCAAATGTTGACATTGTGAGCTCTAATCCTGAAAAAGTTGAACTTCTGTCAGGTGTGTGCAGACGTCTTTATTCTTGCGCATGCTCGTTTGCTATGATGGTGGTTTGCCATGGACTTTACTGTGCAGTAGTGTGTCAGAAGCAATGAAGTGACATGGGGCAATTTTGGTGTCAACCATCACTGGGATTAGCACTTTCATCACATGGACCAGCAGTGTCACTATTATATTTTATACTTTAATTCTAGCATAGTGCCATGGGAACACTGTCCATATTCTTATAGTTTCCGGTTAAGCTAATAAGATAATTGTTGCAGTCAAGGGAGGCTGAAGGCTGCTGTGTTTCCTTTTTCAGGTGCTGGCTGAGGATATGGCCGGACTTATTTTTTTTTAATGCATCCCAAATATTGTTGGTGAGCATATTTGCCCAGTATGTTTATTGTGAATGAAAAAAAAAAATCTTTACCTCCCAACAGTGATGCTGATTACTTCAATGTTTATTGGTGTCTCCTTGCCTACTGTTATTTTCCCTTTTTACTGTATGAACTTAACATGTAATATTTCATCTTTAGTAAAGAGAGAGAATGTAGAAAAAGATGGGGAAGAAGGGGTGATGGTGTATGCTGATTTATAGCAAGGCCAGAGAGCAAGGCCCTGAAGCAGCAAATGCAGTGCTTCAAATAGAGATTGCCCGTGGCCTTTAGCGTGATCAGTGACCCAAGGTGAGGCACTTAGTGATTTATCTCTCACATATCCCCTCATCTCTCTTGCTCTGTGGTGGGGCAGGGCAGGCTAAAACGGGTAGCTCCTTTCTCCCAGCTCTGTCCCTGGCCTTGACTCTCCTTACTGACCCAGGAACATGGCCTAGGCTGGGCTGGAAAGGATAGGATGCAAAGCCCAACACCTTTGGCAGTCAGGATTAGCAACATACAGATGATGGGTCAGAGATGCAGGTCAAGCTGGCAGACTTCTCACCACTTTTGTAGTGCACTCACTGAAACTCTGTTATTCTATGATTTCATTGTTTTTCTCATCTGCTTCTTTCGTGCAATGAAAAATGAAAGGCCTCGTTTTTCTTTCATCGCCTCTGTTCTTTTACACATACTATGCTACAATTTTCTCTCTCACACACACACGTTCATATATACAGTCATGAACACTCTCTGAGCCCCACAGCTGTCTAAAGCTGAGGTTGGCTAATGAGGAAATGTCTTCTCAGTTGAGTGGACTTGATGCCAAGAGGAAAACCTGCAGAATCAGCCTTACAGCTTTATCTGTCCTCTCTCTGGTAAATGTGTGTGTGTGCGTATCTACTGTATCTACGCACATACACAATGTACACATGTTCTTTCTGAGAGTGTGTGAGTCAGTGTGCAGTTGAATGTGTGTGTGTGTGTGTGTGTTTGAAGCTCGAAACCACACCATATTTCAGTGCATAGGACTGGGGCTGACATCTCCCATGCCCTGGGATCCTTTAGGAGCAGATTTAGAGTGATTTTCAGTTCAATTATACCTGCCAGCTTTGACTGGTAGAGTTGCCCTCTTCTCAGCTCATGTCTTCATGCTTGAGAACAGATCCAGTAATGCTGAGGAGAACCGGAGCCAACAGCCAGACAAACCAGAGGACTTGCAGCAGCCCACTTCTGGTGTCCTGCACCAAGAAGCCATTCCCAGCCAATGGGAGGTGATAATGAGCTCCAGTGCCCTGTCCTAATGCAGTGTAGGGGTGTGTGTGCACACCCCTACCATGTGTGGAGGTGTATATAACAGTATTAGGCCACTGTGGTTGATAACTGACCTTTGCATCTCTAGATAGCGTCTACTTGTGTATTTTGAGATAGTAAATGCAATTTTTAAACTGAATTGTTAAATTAAATCAAATGGTTGGTCTGAGACAATATCTTCTTGTAATATATACCTAAAACTTTTGACGTTGCATTGAATATTACAAAGCATATGATGATACAGTTCATTTGTGCAATCACTACATGCTCTCTGTCCATGTCTGTTTGCGCGCACATGTATGGGTGCATGTGTTTCATTTCCCTGACCCTGACCCCAGTGACCCCTGTCTATATCGCTCTCTGGGGCCAGACTGCAGTGTCTTCACACCATTTATCAGATTAGCCATAAAATCTCTCTTGGCCTCATTCTTTTCACACACCCGGAGCTAATGAGAGATGCACTATCGGCTGCACAATGAAGCCACTCGCCATCTCCAGTAGAGTAGCAAGGGTAATCAGGAGGGGAGGGGTGTTGAGGACAATTTGATCCCTTACAAGAAGTATAATACCACTGCCATGTCAGTGTGACGTCCATTTTACCTGTATCTGGGTAGATGGGAAATGCACAGGCTCATCATCCAGGTGAGAAGAGATTCTGCACTGAGACTTGAGCACTACTTGGTAATTTCACAGATATTTCACAGAGGCTCAGAAGAACATTTTTGTGTTGCAGTGGTGTTTCAAGAGATTAGTAGAAAAAGAGTGTGTGGTTGGCAGCAGAGGAGCTGTCTTCACCGTCTATGGGGGAAAAAATGAGACTGAGGCTGAGGCAAATCAGGGACAAGCAGAATAAACAAAGGGAATGTAATGGTGAGGTAGCTGTCGAGAACCAACTTGCTGGGACTGACTGGGCACATGCACAGACCCTTACATACTGACTCTGATGTTTGTCAATGAAGTTGAACACTTCTGATGTCAAATGAAAAAGTTGAAGGTCAAAGGGTTACACCCAGAATGACTCAGAAATCAAATCAAATCAAATCAGATTTATTTGTATTGTGCCAAATCATAACAAAGTTACATCAAGGCACTTTACATATAGAGCAGGTCTAGACCAAACTCTTTATAAAATTATTTAAAGAGACCCAACAGATCCCCCCATGAGCAAGCACTCAGCGACAGTGGCAAGGAAAAACTTCCTTTAAGAGGCAGAAAGCTCGGGCAGAACCAGGCTCAGGGGGGGCGGCCATCTGCCTCGACCGGTTGGGTTGAGAGAGGGAGAGAGAGAGAGAGAGACATGGGGGGAGGGGGGGGCAAAGTTGGGTAGAGTAGGGAGAGAAAGAGAGCAGGAGGAGGGGATATTCAAACAGGTGTAGGCAGGAACATGATGCTGCATGAAGTTCATAGGAATGATGCTGTATGGAATTCAATATTCCATACAGCAACAACCAACACACAAGAAATATTGTGTTGGATATTGTGAGATTTATGTTTGCTGTCTATACTGTCATATAATGCACCATCCTGTCTATGATAACAGTAGCACTGCTGTTTTTTTGTTCCGTATGTTAGTTCACACTATAAATGTATCGATGCCCTCTGAAAGTATAGCTGCTGTACAACCATTTCCCCTGGTGTGTTTTTACTTGGGGGTTTTAAGGATTATATGATATTAAAGCTGCAGTGATTTCCACGCTTGACCACATGCATTTCAGACCAAAATTAATTCTTTGGCCACACCTCCAGCCACTTGCATCTCCTTTCCTGTTCTCAGCAAAGAGTTTTGAAGCCCAGCTACAACCACTGGTTCATACTAATGAACCGAGCCAACTAGGAATATCAACATTTGCTGAACTAATTCATAATAGCACAACAGGAAGTAAGCTAATGTTATCAGGCCCTCCCTGTGGTTGGAATTTTATTATTATTATTATTTTTAAGTATAAATCTAAATGATGTTTAATTGTAGTAAATGGAACCTATATATTTTCGTTAACAGTTGACCTGAGGATTAAAAATGGTTGACTATTGGAAGACTGCTCTTCTTTTGACATTGAGTACTTGCTCTTCTTTCTTGATTTGTCAGACATTTCTTTATATAACTATTTCATTTAGCTAAAATCTTTTATTACAATACCTTTGGGAGTTTGACTAGCTTTGATAAATGAAAAATAAAAGTTGAAAATGTTATGTCGTAATGAAAACTGGCTCAGATATTAACAAAATCAAAATGATACCCAGCCATACTGTAGTTATGAGCGCTTGAAGGAAGCTTTAAGTATTTTTTCAGTGTTTGTGTTCTGACACTGGTTTGAGATGTTGATAGTGAGATAGCGACTTACCTTTTCTAAATCCCCCTAGTTCACATACCTGACAGCCATCTCCTTTGTGCACAAACACACACCTATTGTATAGAGATGGCCTCTTCTTTTTGACAGTGCATAGCATGTTGCTGACTGTTAAAAAGTGTCTCTGCCCAGATAAATAATAGAGCCAAAGAGGCTTTCTCCTGTCACTCCACACCATCAACTCCAAACACCAAAGTTGACGATTCAGCTGTAAGTTGTCCATTATCTGCTGTCGACACAGGAGTTGAGCAGACTCATCCCAGGGGCCACATGTGTTAAAACCTAGAGTAACGTACCTACCTCTTCTGACAGTTCACGTCTTCCCGTGCCCTTTCCAGTCGCAGTCAAAGCAAGGTAAAGGAGATGGACAGCCATTTATATTGATATCGTCCTCTTCTCAATGTCATTTGATGTGTCGTGGTCCTCATTAGAATGTATTGGTGTCAGATATGATACTGAACCCCTCTGCTGCACACACACTTCCCCCTGTTCTTCACAGGTTGGACACACGCGCATGCACACTACTCTCCTGACCTGTTCACACTGTTAACAAAACCCTTCAACAGCAGAGTGTTTGATTCCCCCACTCTCTGTCACTATTTATTGTAATATCCTCTGGCATTATGGCTTTAGCTCATAATGAGTTCATATTAATTAAAGGTTGTATTGTTTGCCTGCCATAGCTGACGTTGATCAGGATGCCAATTATGGTGGGTAATTTCCTCACTCTCTCCTTTTCTTCCATATGTTCCTGACAAAAGAAGGTTTTTTGCAGGGCTGACACAAGGAGACAGATTCTTTTTAAGATCTTTTTTCCCCCAATAATATTTCAATGTTATGATGGCTCCTTCTGCATTTTTATTAAATCCTACCCCCATTTTGTGTTTTGTTTTGTTTTTTTTTTCTGTAGGGGCAAAGTACAAAATACAGCCTCTTTGACACAATTGAAGATGTCACCCAATGTGAATAGAACGTGAACGTGAATAGAATAGTTTTGACTATGAGGACACAGTCTATCTTTATTTGTATAGATGTAGTCCGACAAGTGTGCCTCTCCCTAACTAGTGAAGGTCTAAAAATAAGTAAATAAAACTAACATGCTTGGAGGTAGGGGAAGGGAGGGGAACCTTTGCTTTTCTTTTTCATAAACAATATATGAGGTGCTTTTTGCAAGTCAAATCCTTAAAGATTTACTCTTGGCTCCACTCTTAGTGCTTTTTAAAGAGCAAGATAGCATGCATCGGAAATGGTGAGGAAGTCTGGAGTGGAGTTGGTAAACACTAAATAATTGTTAAAGGAAAATGTCTTACCTAAGGATGGCAAACTATCTCTGTGTTGTGTACTGTCTTTTGGGGGGGATTAGCCACAATATGTTCACATCTGCAGTATCTACTCTGGACATGCTCACATCTATGTGATCTACATCTCTGTCACTGCCTGCAACAGTCAATGGGAAGTAAACCAAAATCTCTGTAAAAACCTCCTCACTGAGAGTGAGCATTAATTAAGGTCCTCAGATTCCCACTGCATGTTATCGCTTGAACAATGTCCAGGGTAAGATGCTTTTTGACTGCTGGTTGTGCAGTGACCTGTGCACATCAAGCTTTTCTCTTATTATTGGGTTGTCTTCTTTCCACACTAAGAGCCATAGGGGGTTGAGTCCGTGCTTCACCTGACCACTGCTCACAAAGCTGGGTCTCTGGAACCGACAGGCGTAACAGAAATCACATTAACCCAGCCAAAACCAGAAGAAAAGCCTACATACTTTTGCACATACATTTGAAACTAAAACAGGATACCACTCTTTTCCCCTTCAACAGCAGTGTGTGTCAGTTTGGCTCATTGTTGTTTGCTGGTGTTTGGTGAAGGCCGTCTGTCACCTCCTTCCAGAGGGCAGGCACCTTGCAAAGGCACTGGGCTGAAGAGGTAAAACACACCGAGGGTGATAGCACATCCTCGGTGTGGACAGTGATAAACAATTTAGTGATAGAGGGGATAATTTAAGGATTTACTGCAAGTTAGCATGCTTTTTTCAAATAGGTTAAATAATGTGAAGGCTGCTTCCATGTCTGTAAAGAATCTAGGCCACTGTAGTCTAGCACATCTTATCCTGCCTGTAGGCTTACAGGGAAGGAATGGAAGGTGAATTAAAGCTAAATTAGTTATCACAGCAGTCATCTACCAGCAAGATTTTTTTTTCTTGTAAAGATTGTGGTTGAGTTTTTTAGGTGAGTGTCCGTGTCTCATCTTTCTTCTACGTGTGCATCTCTGTGTCCAGAAGGCATTTAGACTCATTTCTTTTCTACCCTTTACATTGCACCTAATCATAAACTCCCCCCCACCTTGACAGTGCTGTGGAGAATAAATCGACCATATTTCAGCACTGATGCTCCCAGCCCATTCTGAGTCCTTCAGAGGGGAGGGCAGTAGCCCTGGCAGTTTGTTGTTTTTATTTAATGCGTTCCTACTTCCATGTCATATTTTCTCTCTTTAATTGATGCCCATGCCTGCGTTGTTGCCCAGTGCAAGTGCACCATTGAGAGGATGCTTTCTCCAAACAGGCCCTTATCTTGCTCTAATAGGCCTGGCACTCCTCAGAGGCCTTCAGCTGTGTCAGGCCACTGCTGTCTCGCTGCGCCTCTGGTTTGAGCTGTTGCTGTGTTGCCTATTAGTTCTCTCTCCAGGCCTCAATATTCCCTATGCTCATCCCTCTGCCACCCCGCCCCCCAGCCCCCCAGACCCCCAAGCCCCCCAGATCCCCAAGCCCCATCGTTCACCTCTGCCTGCTCTGCTCCCCACTTCCCTCTCTCTGCTCCCCAATGTTTCATCAGCTATAATATGAGCATGCTTTCACAGTAAACATTTTTCTTCTCATTTTTCTCTGCTCTGCAGTTCCCCCACCACAGGTCTGGTCCTCTCTTAGTAATTTGTGTGTTTTGGTGGAACTTTAGTCCATGTGCCACCCAGCACATCCAGCCTCCAACAGGATGTGATGGATATGTACATGTGTGTGTCTTTCTTTGCATATATATATATATATATATATATATATATATATATATGTGTGTGTGTGTGTGTGTGTGTGTGTGTGTTTGTGTCTTTTTTTCTGTGCCTCTATCTCTCTCTCCTTCAACCCACCCAGGTGAGGCAGATGGCCCCCCATCCTATGCCTGGTTCTGCCAGAGGTTATAGGAAGTTTTCCCTTGCCGCTGTCGCCAAGTGCTAGCTCATGGAGGGCTTTGTTGAGTCTAGAGTTTGGTCTAGACCTGCTCTGTATGTAAAGTGCCTCTATGTAACTCTTATGATTTGGCGCTATATAATAAATTAGATTTGATTTTATATACACAGTGGGTAAAATAAGTATTGAACACGTCACCATTTTTCTCAGTAAATATATTTCTAAAGGTGCTACTGACATTAAATTTTCACCAGATGTCGGTAACAACCCATGCAACCCACACGTGAGGAAATCAAACCTTAGATGTCCATAAATTAAGTTATGTGTGATAAAATGGAATGACACAGGGAAAAAGTATTGAACACATTAGGAAATGGAGGTGCAAAAAGGCACCAAAAGCCAAGACACCAGCTGAAATCTATCAGTAATCAGAAAGCAATCCTGCCCCTTGTCAGTGCAAATTAATATCAGCTGGTTCAGTCCCAACTGATGGCCTATATAAAGGTGTCTCATTGCCAAGGTGTCACACAAGAAACATTTCATGATGGGTAAAAAGCAAAGCAAGCGCTCAAGACTGTCACAACCTTATTGTTGCAAAACATACTAATGGCATTGGTTACAGAAGGATTTCTGAATGTTCCAGTGAACACTGTTGGGGCCATAATCCGGAAGTGGAAACAACATAATTTCACCATAAACTGGCCGCGACCAGGTGCTCCTCACAGGTTTTCTGACAGACGACTCAAAAGAATTATCAGAAGAGTTGTCCAAGAGCCAAGGACCACTTGTGAAGAGCTTCAGAAAGAACTGGAATTAGCAGGTACAATTTTTTCAAAGAAAACAATAAGTAATGCACTCAACAGCCATGTCCTGTATGCACGTTCACCACGCAAGACTCCATTGCTGAAGAAAAAACATGTTGAAGCTCGTTTAAAGTGTGTTGCACAACATTTAGACACGCCTATGAAATACTGGGAGAATATAGTCTGGTCAGATGAGACCAAAACTGAACTCTTTGGATGCCATAATACACACCATGTTTTGAGGTCAAAAGGCACAGCACATCACCCCAAAAACATCATACCAACAGTGAAGTTTGGAGGTGGGAACATCATGGTGTGGGGATGTTTTTCAGCATATAGCACTGGCAAACTTCATGTAACTGAAGGAAGGATGAATGGAAAAATGTATCGAGACATTCTTGATAAAAACCTGTTGCCATCTACCAGGATGATGAAGATGAAACGAGGGTGGACATTTCAGCAAGACAATGATCCCAAACACACAACCAAGGAAACTCTCACTTGGTTTCAGAGAAAGAAAATAAAGCTACCACAATGGCCCAGCCAATCACTTGACTTAAATTCAATAGAAAATCAATGGAAATAACTAATGATTAGAGTTCATAGAAGAGGCCTACGGAACCTTCAAGATTTGAAGACTGTTTGTGTGGAAGAATGGGCCAAAATCACACCTGAGCAACGCATGCAACTAGTTTCTCCATACAGGAGGCGACTTGAAGCTTTTATTACCAACAAAGGCTTTTGTACGAAGTATTAAATAAATTTAAATAAGTGTGTTCAATACTTTTTCCCTGTGTCATTCCATTTTATCACACATAATTTATGGACATCTAAGGTTTGATTTATTTGTATGTGTGGGTTGCATGGGTTGTTACCGACATATGGTGAAACTTTCATGTCAGTAGCACCTTTAGAAATATATTTACTGAGAAAAATGGTGACATGTTCAATACTTATTTAACCCGCTGTGTGTGTGTGTGTCATTCATATACTGTATGTCTGTGTATACAGTATATATGTGTGTGTATGTATAAATGTGATTGCATCCATTTGTGCCCATGGGAGAGAAAGGTAAACAGTGAAATCTTCAGTGTTATATGTTCTGTGCTTGTAGGCCATCTTTGAATCAGAGCCTGTGCACCCATTGATAAATTAGCAAAGCAGTTTGTTCTACCAAATTTAACAATGATATATCATTATCACAACTTTGGGGGAAATCTATAAAATCAATGGGCCTGCCAGTGGAGCAGGATTAGAATTTCTAACACGCTGAGAGAGTGTTAAAGTGCCTGAGTATGGATCCCAGTTGTGGCTTGGATCAATGGCATTTGTGGACACTAAGCTCAATAACAAGCCATCCAAGAACTGGTTCGAAGAAGAAAGAAATAGATGTGAAAAGCAAATTTGCTGGTAGAGAAGCTAATATCCTGTGCGCGCCTGGCTGAACATGAGCTGTGAAGCTGCTGGCGGGTGAAGAGGGAGTAGAGGGCAGGAGAGGAAAAGATTCCACTGCTGAAATGATACAGATACAAATGTAGCTGTCATTATTGATATTCTTCCATCATTGATATTGGCAGGGAGGGATGAAGAATGTAAAATACATTGATCTCAAAGTGTGGGAAAATGCATTGAGTGACACAATTTGATTTAGATATTGAGCGTTTTCAAAAACACAACTAAACCTGAAGAGGTTATTGAGAAATCGGTATGACAAATATCTTTACCATTTTCTTTTTCAGGGGGTGATTCTCCTTTGGATAAGAATAATGCTTGGCATCCTTGTTTGAACAGGACGGAGTGAGATGTAGGGCTCTGTTTGCAAGCTTTACTGCATGGTGCAACAGAGGAGGTGAGGAAAAGCCACCGTAATTGGATCTGTAAAAGTCAAATTTCCAGTTTAGTGCTCAAGTCTTGAGAATATGACAAGTGTGTTTTTTTAAAGGATGTGTGGCCACAAAATAACAGCAGGCCTAAAGAAAAAAAATAATTTTCCTCGACAAAAACACCCTCTTTAGTTAGTACTACTTTTCTTAGTGCTGTAGGACAACATAGAACAAAGCAAAAGACTGTACTTGACACATGCTTTTAATGAAACTTATCAAAGTGGAGGTTGATACAGATATATGCGATGAGTATTTCTTGCAGTTATAAAAAGGGTGGTGATTGTGAAGAGATACATTATACATATCTAAGTGTAAGGACTCTTACTAGAAATATGGAATAGAATTTACAACAAGGTCTAGTTATTATGATCTGGATTATATCATATTTCCATTTATGTTGACAGTTTCTCTTTTAAAGAAAGAAGTAGAAGAACTGAGAAATTAATAATATGTGCATGGTTGGTATAAAACTGGTATATTTGAAATGTGTTGCAATTTCAGTCAATTTGCAGTAACACTTCATAAGATAATTTCAGTTGGTGAAGTTGTGACAATTTTAACATCTAAATATTCATGGGTCTGGCAATGGTTTGTAAAACTCAAACCTCAAAGTGAAGAAACTAAAATTATGTGTATGTACTGCACTTAAACTAAGCTGACAATTGACACGCCGCAACATGGAGAGCTTATGCTTCATGAAAGTCAAAAAATCTCAATCCTTCATACTCTGATCAATTTACAAACTTCCTTGCGTGATGTGTTTTCTGTCATTAAACCTCCTCTGCATTTTTTTTTTTTTTGCCTTTGAAAGCATTACCACACACAAACTATAGCTCTTATTTGCAGGTAGAATCCATTTTCTTCATCTGCCAAGACACATCGGAGAGATAAACAGGACATTTTTTTTCCTGTCAGTGAGTGTGATTGCTTATGTGCTGTTGCTCTTTAATTGTACATCCAATAGTGGCTTACTTCTGGCTTCAGAAGTAACTGTTGGCAAGCAGGGAAAAGGTAGCTGGCAAACTGTGGTCAAACAACATCACTTCCCCAAGAACACAAGTGGATCATCTGTACAAAGGGCTGGTGATAACGGCAAGACAACAACCCAACTTATTGGTTTGGGAGAAAATACAAAGAAGAGAATGATAGATTGAGGAAAAACGGGGAAGAGAGGAGATTGTTCTTTGAGGCACAAAATAAGGCCAGGTACAAAAGAGAACGGACAAGGTAAAAGGCAGATGAGATATCGTGCCAAGCAGGATGGGGGGGGGCTGCAAAGAAAAACAAAACAAAAACAAAAAACGCTAGAAATAGAAAGCAACGTTGAGAGCTTGGACTTTTCCCGATGGGACCAGTTTGTTTTTACCTCTATTTTGACAAATGAGACATAGACAGAGAGAGACGCTGACAGGGCGTAATTAAACAGCCTAATGAGTCTGTAGCTCTTTTGAAGACTGTTTTTAAATGGAGCCTTGGTTTTGTGGTAGAAAATCTTCTCTCTCAGAGATGTCAAAGAAGTTTTTGACAGAGCAGTTATCACAGCATGTCAAATTGCTCCAGCGCAAGAAATAATTTGGATTTTTTTTTTCTTTTCACAGAGTGCTGCGAAACAAAAGCCCCCCCCTTCTCTCTAATTTGCCTTGGCAGGGTCCCTCTGGGTGGGGGGTCCGCATGGACGGAGAGGGTTTTGCCGAAGGATTATAGGATGAGAGGGGGGTGAGATGAGAGAGTGAGTGAGTGTGTGTGTTGGTGGTGTGTACATTCGTGTGTGTGATGGGCATGAGGGTGTGGTGGCGGTAGGGGGTTCTGGAGTTCTAGGGGGTGGGGGGGTTTCAAGCAATTTTACCCAAAACGCTGCAATTGTCCCAAGATTGAACAGTGCAGAGTGGTAACGCTCATTTTCCAGTCTATTCATTATCTCCTCTGTATTTACTTATCTTTGTCTCACGAGAAAAAAAAAATCTGTGTTAAAAGGGGCCCTTTCATGTGGAGAGGGTTTTTTTAGCAGAGCTTTATGCTCTGACATGGTTGAGTTAAACTAATCTGTAGTTATGTTATGAAAGCAGTATGAATAGCAAATTAGTACTTTCTGCTTTTCAGTGGTATTATAAACTGTATTAGATCCCTGATTTCTTCAAATTACATTTCCCTGCAGTCTTGTATAATGCCTTTTTCGGATGAAATTCAAAATTCTGTGGTGTCAAATTAGCTCCAACAAAATTACACCATTATTCTGGGACAGAAATAATTATTATATTATGTTTTTACAACCACGAGTTTATGATTTTTCTCTTTGAAAAATAAATCCCCTCATAAATGATTCATTCTTTGTGAGATATCATCTGACAAGGAATAATAAACCAGGACTAGCTGACTCGTATTTACATTCAAATAAATGCAGACAAAGGAAGTTCATGAGAAAAGATATTTCTTCCGTGTTTGCAACACAATAAAACATAGTTGTCATTGACCCTCTCAGTGACTGTCAAAGTTGATGTACAGGTTTGTTTTTCTTGTATCCAAGAGTTTGACACGGCATCACTACTTCAGATTCACCAAGCATTTTTTTTTATGCTTCATATTACTATACATGGGGAAACCATGTTGCTCTCAGACACTCGGCTGGGAGAAACTGCTTGTTTTCTGCTTATTAAGTGCCAACTGCAGTCATTCTGTGCTCTACAAACTGTTTGCCAGCTG
Organism: Remorina albescens; assembly: GCA_034769265.1. NCBI lineage: Eukaryota > Metazoa > Chordata > Actinopteri > Carangiformes > Echeneidae > Remorina > Remorina albescens. Next base: position 5,268,688 of record CM068479.1, read on the forward strand.
TGAACATCTTTCCAAATAATGTGAGAAAAACAGACCATTAAGAACTATTTGTAGAATTTAAAAAGAAAAACTAAATCTGTTGGTCCTTCGTTTTCTCAGACAAGACTAAGAATACATAGAGAAGTGCTACCGTGTGCATTTGTATGTATACACCCGCGCACACACACACACACTTATCTATATATATATAACCTCCAGACCTCATTGGCCAAAATGCTTGCATAGTGAATCTGAATTCCTGTTGCAATTTCCTTTGCTGTCACATGGTGACACAGCTCGAATAAGCTCTGATGTCGAAAGCTGTTTTAATGTGGTTAGAGGACCACTGATGAAGTAACACTGCTGCACTGCATATGCAGTAAAGTCTGTGGCAGAAATACCTTGAAGAAACATCTCCCCAGTGCACAGCTACAGCTCTTACCCAGCTCTTCGAGACAAAAAAAAAAAATACTGTAAAGAGTTTTCAAACAATATGTTTTTTTTTTTTTTCATTTCCAACTTAATTACTGATATTTCTCTGTAATATGTGACTGATTTGACAAAGATAATTAGGTAGGATATTGAAGTGGGCCTCCAGGGAACTCAGGTCTGGTGGATCAGGAGCAAGAAGATGAGGGAAGACAGTTTTTTCATATTATTCTGGGGGGCCAGTGCTCCCAAGCAGCTTATGCAGCTAAGGCTTTGTAATTAAATTATAATTTAACCTGCTGAGGGTGGAGTAGCAGGACTGGACCAGGCTGGGAGTGGAATGGCACTGACAGGATTTACACTTAATGAAATAATAAAGCAACACTGGGAAGGTAGCTGGCACTGAAGGAACCGCCACACTGCCACTTGACTCTCTGTTTATCCACTCTTCAGTGTTGGGGAAGGTTCAAAGCTAATGAGTGGCTCTCTTCTCCATTTATATTTTGTTTTTGAGTGCAAGAGAGCATATAGTTCATTTTGGTCAATAGAATACTTTTTTTTTGTTTGTTTATACTTGCATATGTTTGTGTGTGTGTGTGTGTGCAGGTCTGTGTTTTGCTTGGATTGCTGAAATTGTTTGCTGAAGTTCAATGAACACCTTACTTTAAAAATACTGTAATGTTTTTGAGTAATCTGCATGTGAAGAAAATATATAGTGCACCATCATTAAAATGCAGTTGTTAATTTTAAATGATCTGTATGTCGACGCAAAATAAATCAAATCAAATCAGATATATTTGTAAAGTTACATCAAGGCACTTTACATATAGAGAAGGTCTAGACCAAACTCTTTATAAAATTATTTAATGAGACCCAACAGACCATGAGCAAGCACTTGGCGACAGTGGCAAGGAAAAACTTCCTTTAAGAGGCAGAAACCTTGGGCAGAACCAGGCTCGGGGGGCAGCCATCTGCCTCGACCGGTTGGGTTGAGAGAAGGAGAGAGAGAGGCACGGGGGGGCAAAGTTGGGTAGAGGAGGGAGAGAAAGAGAGCAGGAGGAGGGGATATTCAAACAGGTGTAGGCAGGAACATGATGCTGCATGAAGTTCATAGGAATGATGCTGTATGGAATTCATGAAGATGTGGGAGCAGCAGGCATTGAAGGAACATGGGATGGTGATGATTCATCACCTGCAGGATGAGGACAGGGAGAGAGAGGGAGAGGAACTGGGAGAGACAGAGACTTCGGGAAAACATGGTTAGTAAATGCAGTACACGTGTGGAACTGGGAGAAACAGGGATTTCGGAGAAGCATGATTGTTGGTATGTCGGCGCATGCAAGGGGGAGAGAGAGAGAGGGAGAGGGAAGAGGGAGAGAGGGAGGGAAAGAGAGAGAGACAGGGGAGAGGGAGAGAGAGAGGGGAGGGGGGGGGGGGGGACAGAGGGAGAGAGGTGCTCAGTGCTTCCCCCAGCAGTCTAGGCCTATAGCAGCATAGCTAAAGACTACATGAACTTTAACTTTTTAACTATAAGCTCTGTCATACAGAAAAGTTTTAAGCCTGGTCTTGAAAATTGCTAAAGAGTCTGCCCCCCGGACCGATACTGGAAGTTGGTTCCATAGAAGAGGAGCCTGATAACTGAAAGATCTGCCTCCTGATTTACTCTTGGAGACTCTAGGAACCACAAGTAAACCTCCATCTAGAGAGCGGAGAGGCCTACTAGGACAGTAAGGAACTATGAGCTCTCTGAGATATGATGGAGCTTGGCCAGTAAGAGCTTTATATGTTAACAGAAGGATTTAAAATTCTATTCTGGATTTTACTGGCAGCCAATGACGTGCAGCTAAAACAGGAGGAATGTGATCCCTTTTTCTAGTTCCTGTTAATATTCGTGCAGCAGCATTCTGAATCAACTGAAGGCCTTTCAGAGATTTGTTTGGACATCCAAATAATAATGAGTTACAGTAGTCCAGCCTAGAAGTTACGAATGCATGGACTAGTTTTTCTGCATCCTCTTGAGACAGGATGTTTCTGATTTTCCTAATGTTTCCCAAGTGGAAGAAAGCTGCCCTACTGACTTGTTTTATGTGAGGGACAAAGGACATGTCCTGGTCAAAAGTTACTCCAAGGTTTCTTACAGTGGAGCTGGAAGCCAAAGTAATGCCATCCAGACTGATTAGATGATTAGATAGAGTTTCTCTAAGGTGCTTAGGGCCGAGTACAATAACTTCAGTTTTGTCAGAATTTAGAAGTAAAAAATTATGGATCCAGATTTTTATGTCTTCAAGACATGTCTGCAGTCTGACTGTCTGACTATCTGACTAACTTCATTTGGCTTCATTGATAAATATGGCTGAGTGTCGTCTGCATAACAGTGGAAATTGATGCTGTGTTTCCTGATAATGTTGCCTAAAGGAAGCAGATAAAGAGTGAAGAGGATTGGTCCAAGTACTGATCCCTGTGGGACTCCATAACTGGCTATAGTGCGTGAGGGGGAGCTATTGTTAACATGAACAAACTGATGTCTATCTGATAAATAGGATTTGAACCACCTTAGTGCAGTTCCTTTAATGCCGATTTCATGTTCCAGTCTCTGTAATAAAATATTGTGATCAATGGTGTCAAATGCAGCACTAAGATCTAAGAGGAGAAGTATGGAGGCTGATCCATTGTCTGAAGCCATTAGAATATCATTGGAGACTTTAACCAGCGCTGTTTCTGTGCTGTGATGAGCTCTAAATCCTGACTGAAACTCTTCAAGCAAACCGTTCCTATGCAGATGGTGATGTAATTGATTTGCTACTGCTTTCTCAATGATTTTAGAAATGAACGGAAGGTTCGATATGGGTCTGTAATTGACCAAAACATCTGGATCAAGATTCGGCTTTTTAAGTTGGGGTTTGATGACTGCGGTTTTAAAAGTCTGAGTCAAATTAATCAGATATAAAATGAACGGCTCAATTAAATAGAAAATCTCTTTAAAGAGGCTGGTCGGCACTGGGTCTAATAGACAGGTAGATGGTCTAGATGATGAGACTGTAGACTATAGAATAGATGACGTATTTGTTTTTTGGGGCTCAGATGATGGTGTATTCTATATTTACTCTGCTGCATTTTGCGAAAGGGCTATATTTTTTTGCTGTGCATGCTAATTCTCCATTGATTAATTAGTTTGTCCATGGGGAACCTTAACGTGTATGTAATCTAAAATACAAAGTACCCACAGAACAGCTGACTTGTAAACATTAGTTCACTTTGGAAAAAATGCTCTTAGATAAATTGATATGTGGCTGCATTGTGCACTAAGGGTCATGTACATATGAATACACTGTGGATCCTAATGTGACATATTTTGTTTCATTTCACTTATTCCATATGTCCATATTTATGAATTAAGACAAATCCTCAACATTAAACGTTGCTACATTTGTAATTTATGTATAGTTACTTCTCAATTAATTATAGCACATTTACATTTAGTTTTTCACTTTAAATAGTACAAATGTATGCTTAATGAATGAGGGCAGCCCAGACGTACCCTTACATTTGATCTGTGAAGTCTACTCAGCATCACTTGTATTAATGTAAAGTATAACCTTAAGCCAGAAAAGTATGTAGCTCACTTCATCTATTTTGTCCATCATGTGTTTTCATGTCCTTCCATTCTCTCCTCTTCTTCTGCTTCTGTAGCTGTTAATATGGATGCCTCACAGTGAAGGGAAGACGTATGCAGTGTTCCTATAGCCCTACATTGTCACAAGCTCATTACAGGGTCCCCTCCAAAATCACTCCCACCCTCACCTGGCCTGCTCTCAGCATTCACCCGAGTCTAAATCTGCCTCCAGCCCAGCCTCAGCCCGAGATCCAGCCCCAGCCAGCATGACAGACAGGCCCAGTTAACAGTCCCTGTAAGCGGGGAAAGAGAGCCGAGAAGAGAGGTAAAATGACTGGACCGCAAATGACAGGTGTAGTTAAAATAGTGAGGCATAGAAAGGTTTGAGGACAGAGAGCTGGGGCGGCACTGTAATAAGCTGGATGAAGGAGCTCAAGCGTTGCCTGAGTTTTCTTCTCTCTACCACTAACATCCTTCCTCAGGCAAACAAAGGAAAAATAAAAGAAAGTTAACTTTTTCCTTTAGACGCTTCCTCTCTTCATTCAGTTATTTCCCTCATGTCAGTCCCATCTTGCTTCTTTTAAGGACGCTAATGAAGAATCATTGAAATAATGCGGGCCATTTTACGAAATGTAAGAGTTTTAATACCATGCTATATTGCAGAGCTACTTGGATTGTAAATGGGGGAGGGGAGGCCATTTTGTTTCGTCCCCTTTGGACTCATTTAGATGGACACAGGAGGGATTTGCCTCCACTGCTGATCTACATCTATTTTCTATTTTCTATTTTCTATTATTCCATTGTCTGCGTTGATCCTCTCCAGCCTTATGTTTAAAGTAATTTTTTTTTACAGCATCCTGACCAGGGGAAGATGGGGTAGGGGGGTGGGCTGGTGGAAGGCATTCCCTGTCCATCATCCTCCGGTCCTAGTAACTAAGGCTCTGTTTGTAATCAGTGTAAATAGTTACATTAATATGCCAAACTTAAAACACATTACAAAAAATAAGTTGACTAAGCTTTTACTTTCCAGCAGTGGTCAATTATGTACAGCCATCTCTTTCTGCACAGAGTTACTAAAGGTGCCACGCTAATGTGCATGTTCATATGAAACCATCTCAGCTCTGATTTGATCATTAGTACTAAATGCAAAGTGCAGCTCAGGATAATGAATTTTTTTGTTTTACCTCTGCTTGTATAAGGTCACAAAGGACAAATTGAAGTTGTGATGTGATGCTCTTATTATATTTACTTATTCAGATCCCCATTAGCTGTATTGTAACAGTTGAAAATCATCCCGAGGAGCACATTAATGTTTGCACTAACTTAATGGCAGTCCAATAACTACCAAGACATGTCACTAACAACCACGAACGTCTGTGTTATGGGGAAAGACAGGGGCTCTCCAAAAACAGCAGGACTCCTCTTTTGCGGACCATGAATGTCAGTTCAAAAAACCTTGGCAATCCATTCAACTTGACTGACAGACAGAATGACTTTGTCGACATCAATAGAGGCACACTGCTTTTGAGGCTAGTAAATATACCCAAAATAACGCAATAAAGAACAACCAGCACCTACTGCCATAATTATAATGTGTTGAATTTGCTTAAACAAGCACACAGTTATGTGGTTATTACAGTCATTACCTGAATTTAAATGGTTTGGTGCATTTGTGTATGCTCTATCATCCTCTTGCATGTTCTTTCCCTGATCCAACCTCCTATTACTATTTAAAATGATTGTGTTCTTGCTCATCTCCTCCGCCTCTTCCTCTTCTTGCACACCCTCCCTAACTCTGATTGCACTGCCTATCTGATTGGTATTAAAAGGATTATCAATGCTGCCGCCATAATTAGAATTAATGCACCACAATTACCGATATAGATTCATGGGATTAAACTTCATAAAGGGGATCTTGCTTCCAGGCAATAAATCTAATGCATTTTGATCATATGGACTTTGTTGATAGCTACATGTCAGTATTTATCAAAGACATTATTATTTGACATTATTTCCACAAGATTTAAAGTGGCCGATAATTGCTGGCTCTCAACCTGCCTTAAGCCTGGAAGATATTGTACAAGTGGGAGAATTAGACTTCTATCACAGCCTGGGAGCTGACTCCAAGTGGAGGGGATCCCAGAATCTTTATTACAGTACAATATTTGGGGTGTTTGATATCACATTTCATTTTTGTTGAATCATATATTTAGAGGAGAGTGACAGAAGAGATGGGGGGAAAGAGTGTGGTTCTTGTTTGACATCAAGTCCCAATGTCACAGCACATCACATGCAGCAAAGCCCAATGAACTGAAGAATTGTCCCACAGTCAAAACCAACATTATATGATGTAACCTACAAATGTGTGTTACATTAGTCTCCAGACTATATTGAGGCGAATCACTTTGAGGCCTGTTGCTGCAGGATCTTCCCTTCTATGGACTCACTGACATTGAGACCGTGTGATGACGATGGCCATCTGGGGGAGCTAAATTTAGCAAATCCCTGTGCAGAAGAGGAACATCTGTCTTTATCAGCAGTGGTTAACTTGGTACAGGAAACCCAGCACATGTAATTCATGCAATATTTAGATGAGAGGGTCAGAGTGCTCCTGTGGGGATGGAGGCGGTCTTTGTTGCATAGACTGCATGATTGACCTGGGCCTGGCCTGTGCAGAGAGGTGCCAGCTCTGATCTTTTTAAAGGACAAGATGGCACATGGGAATCTCATGCTTTAACTCCCCCATCTGCTGATGCTGTGCCTCTGACTGACAAAGCAATAACACAACAGGACTGCATATTAGAGTTTAGAGATTGTTGCTGCTGCCACTTGTACTACTAAAACCACTACGATTGCTACTTCTAGTCCCACTAAACTACTAAAATTACCATTCTACTTTGAGAGACCTTTTAAGATTTGCTTTGTGCTGGTACAGATTTTTTTTTCCTGCTCGGGTTATGTCAAAAAGACTGAGGAGCACAAATAAGTAAGACTGAAACACGTGTACAGTATAAAGAAAGGCAACACATCTGCAGTTTTCCTAACGATTGTGTAGTATTTTGCATTTTCCAATGGCATGTGCAGCTGTTGTTGGCGATGATAATGCAACTGACCTGTCTTTTCTTAGGGGATGGCACACTAAGGTGTTTTAAATCAAACAGCAACAGAAGCGAGAAGGAAGAGGACGTATGAATGGAGCTGAAGTCCTCCCAGTCTCCCACCCACACACATTCATGTGTACTGCTACACAAAAAGGACACATGCACAAATACGCATCCAAGGATTCAGTTCAGACACACACACTGTGAAGGTTCCTGAGCTATCCATCTCTCTGTCACACATCAGAATAAACATGCTTAATGACTACTAAGTGCTTCATTAGTTCTGTGAATGCATACTGTAATTACTTATTAGAAGGTCTGTGAGGTGTGAAAAATTATCTGGTATAAGGAGTTTTAGCACCTGAGTGGAGTCCCACCAAACGCCCTACTACATCTTTTTCCTGACCCGCCTTCAACTGTGTAGATATAAAAATAACTTTTATCACGAGCAACAGAAAGTATAACCCAGCAAGCTGAAAACCTTTTTCCAAAAAAATATATATAGCTGCCACATTGGAGAATCTCCATCTAATCAAACCAGTCAACCACTTGCTTATAGACATAGATGATAGCTGTATAATAGCATTAAACAAAAGGAACAGGGCTGCAAACATTTTCTTTTAACAGCATTTTCATTCAAACAATATAACATTATTTAGAACTGGAGCCAATAACCCGTTAAACTATATGTAACTCATTGGTGAAATGTTTGAAAAATTGCTGCCAGCGGGTTGTGGATTAATGCAGTCTCTGGCACCAGTACTGAAGCTCCAGGAAGGGGAGGTAAACATTTCAAATAAAAATAATATCACCACGAATCCATTTACAAACTTAAAGGGCACACACATATACACACACACAAACACACTTCATAATGGCATTATATAAAAACGATGTCCTTCATGCTCTGCATCTTTGTTGTTTTATTAAAGATTTATGTCACCAACAAATTCAAATTAATCGGTTTCTCTGACACTTACTCTGATCTAATGGGGAGGACATGGAAAAGAGAGAAATAGAAGGAGAAAGTGAGATTGTGATGGTATATTATATTTCCACATGGAAATTTTATTCATATAAAAGGAGACATTATTTTAAGTTCAGTGGATCAGTGCTGAGGGGCCAGTGCTATATTCAGCTGGATGTGACTTGACAAAATAAGAGACTAAATTAAGTGTGTTCTTAAAATTCACAGAATACTGTTCTGGCATCAGTAGTGAGAAGAGCAACACAAGCATCATGGATCTTAATATAATGTGTCCAAATAAGTATTCATAATAGACGTATAACACTGCTTTAATGTAAAGCTACAATCGGCCTTATGTTAACCTCTAGCAGCATTCCTGCTGCCATCATCTTTTTCCTGTAACTTTGTCAAATATATTCTTGTGCCATAGTTTTATCTTCTACATTTAATTTCTTTGTCCTGTTTTGTTGTCAGCTCTTATGTCTCATCTTGTCTCGGTCCTCATAGTCAATCGATTATCTCCATGGCTGAGGTCTTTGCTCTCATCTGGTGCACTGAGTATCTATCGTTGGCTTTCTGACCTGGGCCAACCTCCACCTCACCCTGTGGCTCCTTCCGAACTTTGATGGCAGCATCCATATCCATGTCACCAGTCTGACACTGTCCGCCCTGCATCAATAAACATTTGGGGAGGGCAGATTTTTCTTGGCTGAATAATTTATAGTGCATGATTAGAAATTCTACCCTGAGTGGAGGATCTAGTTGCTTATATGTTTGTCGTGGATCTTTACAATAAAACATGACCCAGTCTGATTAGAAAGTCAGCTGCCACAGTACATGTTGGGTGTGTATATGAGTGTGTGAGAGAGAAAATTGGATGTCGGGTTTAGCTTTGTTCTGAAGTGGCTCGGGATGAGCAGACAGTAAAAAAATTATTAAGACTTAGCCTTTTCATTTAGTTCTCTGTGTTTTTCCAGGGAAACAGAAATATCACACAACTGTTAACGATGGGGTGTTTAATACTTTTTTTTTTTTTTTGGTGTCACACTACTCAATGAGACATTTTAACATTAATTACAATCACAGGTAACTGGGAGCCATTAGACAAGCACTTCAGTATAATTTAATTATGTAATGATTTATCTTAAATTAAAACCCCATGAAAAACTTCAATTTTTGTTTGACAAATAATGAACTCTTGTAAGTTGCGATACTTCAAATAATTCCAATAAATACAAGCCAAACAAATGTGCTTCATATGTAAACTTCACATTAGTATTGTTTGTTTGGGATGTTTAAAGTAAAATGTGCAGTTGAGTCTGTCTGTGTCCCACCAGTGAAAAATAAAAACAACAGATTGACTTGAAGCCATTATTGGTTTAAAATATGCATCTGTGCAAACAGTGTGGATATTTTTCTTATGATTTATAGATATTCTGGAGCCTCAATTTCTTTCCATCGACATCTGACTGGATACTAACCTCCTTCCATGCCAGCAGTCCCTCAATTTTATAAATTACTGTGGAATATTGTACATACTAAAAATCTCAAACCTCTCAGTTTCTCAGAGATGATGGAGAAAAATACAAGGCAAGCGTCTGGCAGGCACTGTTGTCCTTCACTGGGGGCTGCTTCTCTTTGTGTTTCAGTGGGACATAAGAGAGAGCCCATCATGAACTTCTCATCATACAGTAGCTGGGAGAGTGCGCTTGGGGTGGGGAGGGGTGTTATGTTCATTAGCACAGTCAAAATGCCTGGAGGCATAAGCAGAGGAGGAGTGAGCGAAGGAGAGCGAGGAGGGAGGTGTTGGCTTGTATGGAAATTGACCAGTGTGCTGTAACCATTCATCTGGTGTAGGCCTTTGAAGTGAGCTGTTCAACACTGCAGCCAGCCTTGTTCTTGATAATTGCCTAAATGATCTCCATGGAGCACAGAGCTGTGTTACAACTGAACTAATCCAGGGGCAACCCGCTGATTTGACAGAGAGCTCTTCGCTGTGTCAGTCTCTCCCCTTTGCCCAAACAACAGCTTATTTTCCATTCTGTTACGTCTGTTTATTAGACTACCACGGCGGGGGGTGTCATGGTAGTGATGTGCGTTCTGGAGGCGTGGGAGGGGGAGGGGGAGGTTTTGTTTGTTGTAGGGATGATGGCCTCTGTGCTCCCCAAGCTTAGCCACACGCTTAACCCACACTCCTTGACATGATACCATCCACTCACCCCCATTGATATGTAAATGAGCAGCAGCCCCGTTTGCAAATGAGGGAGGAATAATTAGTCAGGAGCACAATAATAAGGAAAAACAATAATACATGCGTCTGATCCAGGCAGAGCTGCTCTCTCTTTGTCATTTGAGCTCCTCCTGGCAATCAGACAAGACTACCCCCCACCCGCCCACAAAACAACACCACCATATACACACACCCTCACACCCCCCCACTGCACCACCAGAGACACTGGTGGGTTGTGGGGCATCGACAACAAGTACAGTGTTTGGCCTTTTGGAGCCTCACCAAGGTTTAAGGAACCAGTGGAGCATGGAGGCCAAGCAGAGCCCTAGGCCAAGAGCACCGAGTACAGAGCACAGCCCGGGTTGGAGACCTCTCTGGTATGCAAGGAGGTCAGAGCAGAGAGCGAACCAGAGAGGAAGTAATGTGGATACGCTATGACCTGAGCTTTACAGGTCCTGGAGGAAGAAAGAACACCGTCACACACACGTCTTTACTGAAAGGGGTGGGGAAAAAAAAAAAATCAAAGTTCAGTTAAATTTTCAGAGGAGGAAACTGCTGTTTGCATCTCTATGTCAGAAAAAATAGGAACAAAAGGAGAGCATGGACAAGTAAAAAACAGAAAGTTGATAAAAACAAAATGCCTGGCTGTAGAAAATAATAATAATAATAATAAAAAAAAAAATGCAGCCATTTCGGGAATAAGACTCGGAACACTGACTGGGAAAAATAGATTATTATGTCCCATTTACATACAGTGCCTCAAAGAGGTGGGTGTCATGTTAGTACTACGGTGCCAGGCGTAATAAAGAGCCCCCCTCCCACTGTCCCAGGACAGGCCCAGTGGCAGGGTATCAGGTAGACTAAGGTCCCATATAAAAGCGGCCCCTATGAATTATAAATCATAGGCCACTGGAGCCACAGCCTATGGGAAACAGAGGGGGTAAGACGGACCGTGTTCCCGGAACAAAGGATAGCAATGGGAGGGGGTAAGGTGGAGAGGTGGTGGGTTAGTGTCGCACAATAAAAGTTGAAGAAGGACAGACAGTTGGATCATGTTCCACGGTTGTCTTTGTCTAAATAGTAGTAATATCTCTGTGGTAATGATATTGCCATTGCAAGCAAACTGTCAATAGAGTGGATTTTATATTATTTTCTTTCACACCCACCAAATTCAAACTGTAAAATATTTTCCACGTGTACTTCATGAGAATGAAATGGAATGTGCTTCAATATTATCTGCACCGCTCGGTATTTGGGCCCACTTGCATAAGAATAATCAGGAGTCCATGTGTTCTACTTTACGTGTGTGTTCATGTGAAAACATTTCTGAATCAGCTGAAGTTTCTGGTCCCCCCCTCACTGGTCATTGGGTTTTAGGTCTGGTTCAGTCAGAGGTGATTTAATACAAATATTGTTTTCTTTCTTTTTTTTTTTTTTCTTTTTTTGGGGGCGTGGGGGGCATGCTGATGAAAGGTTGATTGATATGATGTCAGGAGCTCTGTGATGGATTAAATTGTGTGTGCAGACGTTGTGGCCCTGGCCAGTCATGGCTGTTGCTGCCTTTTCCGCCAGCCACTGCTGCGGCAGCTTTAAGAAAATTTGATTTTCGCAGCTCAGAAACATACGGCAGCCCCTCTCTCTCCGCTGCCTGACTTCCATTTAGTTTGAGAGTGCACAAGTGATTCTTTATTGGATGAAATCTGCGCCGGATTGGATAAAGTGTTAGAGCGCTGAGCCATCTATCACTATCACCGCCCCAGCTCCAGTTTCATTTTAAAAGAAAAGAATGAAAGCAGAAAAAACAGAAAAGAAAAAGAAGAAAAACAGACAGCCATAGGATGTTGGAGATCTGAAAATTAACTGTGGCAAGTAAAAAGAAAAGATCATCCTCCAACCACTAAGCCTGTTTCCTCTGGTGGTGGATACCAAGCTTTTCCCTGTAGAGATGCCTCCATGAGTCACCAGTCCCTCAAACTCTCCAGTCTCTTTGCTCTTACCACGTCTGGTGACCGCCTCGAGCCCACACCTGTTTACACCCTTCTCAAGTTTATTTTTCATTCATTTATCTTAGTAGTGGCCTTTTTTCTTTCTTGTATGGCCCTCCACATATGTTCAACATTTTGCGGTGCTATTGCAGAAAATTATACTGCTTGTCCAACATGTAGAAAGCTGGTTAGATCTATTCAAACTGCATTAAATAAACTCAAGGATAAAAGACTTTAAATGCAAACCTCTAGCATGAATTCGACTGAAGGGGCTGGTGCTCTGCAATGATAACATCTTGACATGTGGCCATGATCTTTCCGTAGAGACTTGTTTGCAATTTACCAAGAACCAAGTCTTAAAGATATACAGGCCATATTCACTAAAAAAGTCTATTAAAAATGTAAAGTGATTTCACCTTTGCACAGCTATGACAAATATGTTTCTACGATGGATTTGACAGACCAGTTACCACCCACGGTAAAGAAACACCATGGTGCCAGCTTCTCGACCCCACCAATAACCATCCCGAAGTACATGAGTTTAGTCTACCTCATCAGTCCTGCATCTCCAGCCTCTTTCCAGCCCAGCCCAATATGGCAGAGTCTAAATCAGTGAATTAGTCAGACCTGTTTGTTGGCTCACATCTGACCTTCTCTCTTCCATTCATTTTTAAACGCAATCCCATATGTCCCCTGTCTGTCCATTAGTGCTCTGCTGTATAAAGCAAATGGCCATGAATTTACCTCAGGGTGATTCAGACAAGAGCTTTGGAAAGAAGGAAGGAAGCGTACAATAAAGAGGTGGGAGGAGGGGCACACGGCAGAAATTGTGCAACTCCTATGTATTTCATTTTGTCTTACATAATTCATTTTGAAATGCATCTTGGATGATGAAAATCCGTTCAGAGGCCCCCTCTATTTCAAGCCTTTACCCTTAAATGTCTCTGTGGTTGGAGTGTCCTGAGGCAGATTGGACTCACCAGCCTTTCCCACCCCCAGCCTTAATAAATCATTATGGAGCAGAGTCGCACTTATCAAGATGGTCAGAGATCTCTGATGAGCACAGGGACCACAACTCTGTACGTCCCCGGAAATATTTTATTAAGAGCACATTTAAACACACACTATTTAGAATGTATGACCACACTGGTGAGCCCCCCTGTATCACATCTGCATCAGAAATGGGAGTCCCCAGACCACAACCTGTATGTCTTTGATCCGCATATTGTTTAAGCTGCCCACTGTGATATAGCTAACTCTGTCCGCTAGTCAACGCTGACTGCCCTCTGTGGAGTGCTTGGATTATTTCCTGGATCTCAATCGCTCCTACGGGGACTAATGACCTTTGTTCCTATGCTCTAGTTATGATGGCCCTTCTGAGAAGAGTACATACTCGAAAGTCCGACTCAGATCGTCTGCCTGAGCGATGGTCTTCTGCTACTTTTTTTCCCCATAGTGTGCTTTATATATTAAAATTGAATAGGCAGCATTATGAAAATCTAGATGCTTCTTTGAGGCAAACCTTGACCAAGGTACGCATCAGAAGTTCCTGCCGTTGGTATGCATGAACATTTTCTTTTAAAGGAAACAATGGGCCCACTGATTACATTCTTCTTTTGAACTAAATATCATGCCAATCATATGGTAATCTTTTCTCTTCATCTTAGGCTGAATTAATTGATGAAGTCAGATACTATTCAATCTAAATGAACCTCACATCTACATAGCTTCTACAGTCAAACAATAAAAAGCACTTGATTCTGAACACCACTTTGTAATTCCTGTTCTTTGTGGCAGCTTTGTCAAGTACAGTTATTTGATTGACATACTTGTAGATTGTATTGTAAGCGTGAAGCGACTACTTTTGTACCTTAAAAAAAAAATACATATTCCTCTGCTCATGTATTTTGCTAATGAATTAATGCAATTTAATCCAGTAGGTAAGGCATTTGGAGTTAAAATGAGAAATAGAAAGAGATCATTTCGTAGGTTAAGGCCAGCCTCTTTGATACAGACAGACCATCATTAAAGAAATGCTCTGGCTCTCAGCAATGAATACACTATTCAGAAATACCTGGCCTAAGATAATGGCAAGTGCACTGTTAATGCATCATTTTTTTAATAAGTTAGAAAATTTCTCAGACCACTGAAAAAAGTCAGAATGAGCAAGGACTCACTGACAGTAATAATAAAAGGTAAGAAAGTCTTTCTTTAACATTCCCTTTAAGTTTCAAACATCCAGGACTGAAGAAAAGTAGTAAGAAAAAAATCATTACGCGGTTGTTTCATCTGACTCTTTTCTTCCGCAGCACAGAAACACCGGGCTGATTAAAGATGACTAAAACCTAAAACCGACTGAGCTACATAGTTCTTCTCTTTCCTCCTCTCTTTAACTTTTATTTTTAATGGAAAATCCGCCCCAAGCTCGTTTACTCAGGAACAGAGGGATATAAATGTTTTAAAATTTAACCAAAAAAGAAAAAGAAAGGGAAGAAAATGGAATGGAAGGAGGAAAGGACAGGTGATACGAGAAAGATTTTAATCTTAATAATTCATAAAACAGTCCTTCAATCCCCTTTTTTCTCTCTGCTGACTGGTGTTTGATGAAGATATAGGCTTTCTCTCTTTCTCTATTGGGCTCCAGCAAGGTAAATGTTGTGTGGAGTAGATAGGCCACCGATAAGGCCAATATATGAGACACTTACCAGTGGGAGTGGGGAAATGGCATTACCCAGGCAGAACATAGGGAAGGAGAACAGATCAGCAGCATATCAGAAACAAGGTTAGAGTGGCAAGAAAGGCCCTGAGGGAAGCCTGGGAAGACAACAAGTCAGATCGCACAGTGATTGTAGCACCTAGGGTCACAGGGTCAGTGAAAGGGTTGGACATGAATACTGAGAAGCTTTGTTTGCTTATATTGAAATTCATTTGAAACCCACTGGACACCAAAATGCTAGTAGCTTTGTTGGTAAGACATTACATTTCAATAGTATGATGCATTATGTTTTTTTTTGTTATCGAAAACAGTAGCAGCTGAAAATTAGCAGTTGCAGAAATGTTATTTTCAATACTTTGAAGATCTGCAGTTTCTCATGTGAGGGTGCCTCGCTTGCTCTCGTTGCTTTCAAACAGCAAAGGCCTTCTACACAGTAAAGATCTGTATTTTATGTATTTTGTGCAAAAAAAAAATAAAAAAATTGTTCAGAATTCACAGTGAAATTTTCAGTGATTTGTAAGTATTGAAAAAAGTGGACAGGTTGAGAGGCAGAGATGAGGAGGAAGGAAGAGGGCTTTGCTGCTCAGAGGTACAGCCCTCTGATTTCCTTTTAAGTTGTGGCCCAGCATGCTCAGCAACATAGCCAGTCAAACCTGCAGTCCCCCAGGGTTCAAACTCTGCTCAAAGGATTCTCCTTTCTGAGGCTCCGCCGTGTAACCGCCAGGCCATGGCTCCTTTCCACCTCAGTGATCACACACACACACAGACCAGGACTTGCATGTTGACACTGTGTTTGAGGAAGCATTCTGTGATAATGTTCCTGTATTGATCAGCTTTCTGTGATGATAGCTGTTGGGAAAGCGACCTGAATTCAATCTAGAATGATTGTTAATACGGGAAATGTGGTCGGTCTGAAGTCGCCATAGTGGGGGGGGGGGATACAGGGGTGCATGGTTTGCCATAGGTGAGGGCCCCTCCTTCCCATCTGCAGTCCTAGGGAGTCAAGTTCAGCCAGAGGGTCTATGGGGGACTGGAGGTCTGGACGCCATGTCCATCTGGATCAATCTGCATACAGAGGCCAGCTGACTGAGAGAGCCCCCTCCCCCCAGGTTAGTGACAGGAAAAGATGGCTGAAGGGGACAGCTGATTTGGGAAATGTGATTTTTCTAAGCAGTAGAACTGAACTGAACTGTACTGCTTGCCTTTATATTTGGTTAATGTAATGCAAATTGATTTTCAACATCACCATCAGTGCTTATATCTCAATGGGTCATGTTTATTTTACTTATAGTATGTATGTCATGGAAGGATGCAGTCAGTAATTATTTTACATATATAAAAAAGAAAAATGACACTGAAATAAAGTGACATTAAACCTTTAACTTGGCAGATTAAATATATACTTATAAAA
Source organism: Remorina albescens (assembly GCA_034769265.1). Lineage (NCBI taxonomy): Eukaryota > Metazoa > Chordata > Actinopteri > Carangiformes > Echeneidae > Remorina > Remorina albescens. Next base: position 5,285,119 of record CM068479.1, read on the forward strand.
TGTGAAAGTGTTTTTTAATTAAAAGTACATTTGAATTTATATGCCACTTTACCAATTCTTGCTCTGTGGTTGTCTGGTGACTTTTGTTCTGTCTGCAGCTAGATGTCATGCATTTGTAAACGAGCATGTGTGTATAAGGCATTCATGAGATTGGTGTGAACCTTGTCCTCCCTGACGGTGGAGAGGCAAGGGACACTGCTGCCGCTCATATGCATCTCTTTTATTGTCTATTGTGCATAATCACAGTCCTTTCTCTTGTCAGTGCCAGACATTTGACCCTTTTTATTTTGCTGTCCATTTTCAGCTGCCCCGCAACCTAACAGGCTTTAGACCACTGAACAGATGTGCAGGGGCAGTTAGTTAATTCTAATGAGGGCATCTGAAACACCAAATCCCTTTCATACCCTCGATGACAGAATGAGAAGATGTAGCATAGGCATGTTGAGTCTGGTTTTGGTCGAAGGATAGGTTTGTTTTTTTAAGAAGCTTTAATTAGAGCTAAAACTCATGAATAATCTGGTCATAGGCCATGTTTGTGTGTCTGTCTTTATCAGTGCATTCATCTCTGTGTGTGTGTGTCATGCTAGTTCCTGCATGTGCATGTGGCTATTGGTGCGTCTGAGTATGCGTGTCCCCAGGCTAGACAAAGCATGCTACTCCTTGGTAGATCCTCCTGTCACTGCAGAGGCCTCAGTGTGTGTGAGTGTGAGTGTGTGATCAATCTCACGTGGACCAGTCATGGTGTCAGGGCAGCAGTGGATCTGAGTCTCTCTCTCTCTGTCTCCCTCTCTCGCTCTCTCCTTCTCTCCTTCTCTCCTCGTTTCCCATTTCTCTTCCTCTTCCTCTCTTGCTCCTCTCCATCCATCCTTTCCTTTGACTGTGAGAAAGTAGGACTGCCAGGTCAGGAGCAAGCCTACAGAGCGCCCATCTTTCCAGAGGATAATTAATGCATGCCAAGCTGGAGGGCTGATCTTGCTGATGCCTGGACAGCTTCACACAGGTACTTGTACCTTTCCTTTCTGAGGACCTGCCTTGCTCTGTATCACTATGTCAAGAGAGCCCTGCTGACTGACTGATTTGCTGACCAGCAGTCACTCATGCTTTCACTTTCGTATACACTCTCTCCCACTTTCTCCCTCCCTCCCTTCGCCCTCTTTATTTCGTTCCTTCCCTCTCTTTTCTTTCTCTCTCTTTCACAAACACACACACACACACACACACTGTACACTCACGTGCATGCGCGTCCATTGGTGAGCAACTTTTATTAGTGTTTGATGGGGTGAGAATAGCTTAGTTTCCCTCTTGATCTGCATTGGGTGGGTTTACAGGTATAGAGTTGGAGAGACACTTTTTATGCTATGAGGTGGCAAATGTCATGTTTTTGAAGTTGAAGTGTGTTGTCTTTACTGCTCTGGGCTGTACTAGGTATTTCTACACCTCTGATCGCCTCTGATAGACTTTCTCAAAGGTTACAACTTTTCTCTTTTCTGTAATTTTGTGTATTTGATGTATTACTCCTTGCTGAGATAAAAACCAAAATATGTGGCAAAATGTGATGATTCTGGAGCTGTTAAATCTTTTCTGACTGCTCTGCAGTATTGTTACATTTTACCCTGAAGTGGTTACTAAAATCATGCAGTTTTTAAAATGACAAATTCCTAAAAATGAGAAAAATAGCGAGAGATTTATTCATATTTTCTCAAATGCAGTAATTGTGAGTAAATTCATAGTTATCACAATCTGCATACAACAAATAACTACTTCCTACATATCCGACTTATGACTTATTAATGCCACTTTATAAATGTTAATGTGATGATGCAATAGTTAATATGACAGTTTCACTTCAGCAAAAATGATCTAAAATTGATATCATGGAGGCTTTGGTTTTATTTGCTTCATTTCAACAAAGTGACTTTTTTCTCTGTTTGTTTTTGTTTTTTTTGGGCCATTAATTTGGATTGACAGACTGGATCAACTTTCAAACTTGTAGGTATGTAGGGAAGCAGCTACTGCACAGATTTGAGAGTAGGAAAAGGTGTTTCCTGTAAACGCCACTCTCATTTTTGGATGAAGAGATTTATATATTTTTTTTACAAAGGGCCAGCAAAAGAATTCATGGTACATGTTGCTGTTGGAGCTATGAAAGAGCATGTGATGTTTTTTCAGAAATCTTCATCTTTTTCTGTTCCAGGAGCCACCTGCCAAAAGTATTGAAACTGTCATAATGTGAGGTGATACTGTAATATAACTTAAATATATTAGTGTTCCCTTTATTAGATGAGGCTAGGTGATCCACTGAGAAGTTATTTCAAACTTAATTTACAAGTACATAGCCACCAGTCCGAAGGGTTAATGGCTGACAAATTAACCCCTGCAGTATTATCTTACAAATGGCCAGCAGCATATGATAACCTATAATCAATATCACCAATTATGTGTCAGACAGAGGCTATTGGCCATGACCTGTCTCTCATGAAGAGACTTTCTGAGGAAACAGAATATCTTCCACTATGCAGATGCAGAGTCTCTCCCGTTCTGATGTCATTACAGACACCTGGGACCACCTATCATCCCCTGGCTGTATCTGTCCATCCGATGCTATTGCTTCATAACCTTCTACTCCTCTTCTCCTCCTCCTTCTTCTTCTTCTACTTCTGTGTCCTCTTCTTCCTCTTTGTATTTATTGCAACTATAGCTTCATTTTCTCTCTGTCTCTGTCCTTCTTTGAAAAGAATCTGGCCTGTCTTGAATTTTAAGTAAAAAAAAAAGATAAAAAGTATAAGTAGCTCTTGGTATACAGTGTAAACCTTTTTCATCTGAAACATATTTCCATATGATGTGATTGTCTTGAACTTGTATGAACAGTTTACACACTTTCATCCCCACATTTTATTAATCAGGTCAATTTATTAATCTCAAATATAAAAGGAGCAGCTCCAAGGTTATGATTTTATTCTTGTTGTTGCAAAAAAAACCGTATTATTTCTACAGATATCTATATACACTTTTACTCATACTTACATAAAATAGGCCTCCATAATGAAAGTGATGGAGAAACTACATGTTTGCTTCTTTTCTTCAATGAATTGACTTGGAGCAAATCATTAACAGGCATTTACTGTAATCTTTACGAAATGATTTTCAATTATCAAATCACACGAGTGCAATCACTGAAGCTCCTTTGTTCAACAAGGCATCTAACATTTTATTGGGCGTTAATGAAGTCGAGTTACTTCGAGATCCACCGGTCATCGCCACTTTAATCTTCTAATATTTGCATTTTTCATTTTTAATAATTACAATAATGTTATAACACCGGGTAGAGTAGATTATGACCAGAGTGTTTTCTCGTACGAAGTGAATAAAAAAACCCAAAAAACAAGAAAACAACAACGTGTAGGATAACTTAAGTTTTGAGGGAAAAGAGTCAGTCACGATGACTCTGGAATCTAGACCCTATCGTGTCTAAATAATTTCACTGGGGCAATTCAAGAACATGAGCCATTTATCTATATTTTGGAACGGGTCACAATGTTATGTTTTGTAAACATTGTGAGAAGAGATTTAAAAGCAAACTGGATTGTATATTTCATCGCTTAAAGTTGTTAAAATTCCCAGAGAAGCATACAATTTGTATTTCTAGTCCGTGTTTTGACCTAAATCCTAAAAAACGCCACAACAAAACATATCACAAATATTAATGAAGTCTCAGCTGATCTTTGTAATAATAATAATTATTATTATTATAATAAGAAGAAGAATAAGAATGTATCGTTGCCATAATAATGACATTTTAAGAAAGATTTGGTTATTTAAATTTCTACATTTTTGTAGCATTCATCCAGACGGGGTCCAGACAGAAGGCGCTGTGTCTGTTAATGGTCACTGGCTGCAGAGACCTTGAACTTCACCGGAGCTGGTTGGGGGTTCAAATGCGGGGTGGGGGGTGGCAGCTGAGAGCCATATGCCTCCATGTGACTGCTGTGACACCCTGCGCAGAGTGACTGATGCTCACCGGCTCTTGTGGTGAGGACAAGTACCTACTGCTTGTCTGGCTCATGGATAGTTTTTTTTTTTCCTAGGAATTCTTATTTATCCCCCCACTCCCCCCCATTTTTTTTTACGCGTTTGTTAAATCACGTGATTAACCCGTGGTGTTTGTGAATCTACTGTCTATCCCTCTGATTCGTTCAGTTGGTGAGATTTAAAACTGGGATGAATTTGAAAAATGTTTTCTTTTTTCATGAAGGCATTTTGCTCTTGAATTTTGGCCGAAAAAAGCTTATTTATTTATTTATTTATTTACAAAACTCATCAGCCTGCAGATAGTTTCAGCAGGTGGGGCCTATAAAATATTCAGTCTGAAATAAGTTCTCCTGTGAGGGATGTTTAGTGTAGAGGGTATCAGTTTGAGGCAGGTCTGCCCCCCCCTTGCATTCACAGTAACCTCAAATCACACTCTGTCTGCTGTCCAGACCTGCTGCACATCTGGGCCCATCTCTGCCCTTTGTGGATAGGATGGCACAGACTGGGGGGTGGGGCGGGGGTGTAAGGATAATAGTTTACTGTAACCAATATAAATAGAAACATGAAGACAATTCATTATTTGTTTTGCTCTTTTCTAAATGTCATTCCGGTGGCTCGACTTCCTTCATCCTCCGTTAAAAAAAACAAAAAACAACATGGACTATTTTGTTTCACAAATGTTAATTGATTAATGATCAAACATTCTCGCGAGTAGATACATTTACATCCTGCATTGATGTTTTAGGTTACTATTTTTGTTGCACATCCTTTTTGTCTATGTGAGACTACAGGCCCTATCCTCTGGATGATATGTCAGTTCCTGCAGCAACTATGATGTCATGTTTGAAATCCCTTTGGTCTTAGAGTGACTGAGAGTAACTCTTAATAATGAGCACTAAATAAACATTATTATTTCTTGGTTCCGAGGAAAGAGGGGCGCTCTAGACTAAGGTGATGGATAAATAAATGATGTTCAGAGTTGAAACTTGAAAACAAATTCGGTAGATGAAAAATCTGGTCTTCGCAGGTTCCAAAATGATTTCTCTGCCAGTTCAGCACAAGGAAGGAGAAAAGGAAAGGAGAAAAAAATCCTGCCAAAGAGCAAAATAAAGCCAGTTTTCTTTAGCTTATTCCAGAGTCAGGCTGTGATTTAATGTAATAAAGGTTAAAAAAAATCATTTTATTATTTGATGGTGACAGGACGGTCTGCCAGAGCATAAAAAGCAGGCCTGTATCTTAACTCGTATGAATCTTTTAAGGTGTCTTTTCAAAATGCCGTTTATGTTTATAGTAGAATAAACGCTGTGCGTTTTTTTTTTTTTATTTATGGGGTAAATTTATATTTTTAATGTTTACGTATTATATAATCATATTATATCTTACATGATATTATTAATTTTCGTTATTGAAATTTATTCATATAAATATATTTTACAATACCGATCAAATGCGTCCACACGTAGGATATCTAAGTAAAATGCAGGCCTGCCTTTTTGCTTGGAATCATGGGACTAATTGTTGTATTCATGCAAACAAGTGTCCAATTAGAATATAATGAATATTAAATAGACGGAATAAACTTGTCAGTTTCAATTGGCTCACTGGCCAAATTCCTCAACAGTTGGCCCGCGAGGCAATTAATACAAGCTATTACCCCCAGATAAAGGCCAATTAGAGGCGATTAGCAGAGAAAGGGAGGGAGGGGAGCGCTAATTGAAAAATCCTACAGAAAAGGAGCTTGTGTTTTGTGGATGCGGGGTCCTTATAAGCAGCTCTCTGTGGTACATACCATTCACATTCAAATGAGAGTGACAAACTTTGGCACAGAAACACAGCACACGTCCTGGTCCCCCCGGTCTGGCTTAAAAAAAAAAAAAAAAGCGCTCCGCCTTTTGTGAACCTGCCACGAGTTTAGAGGAGCCTTATTTGTTTAATTCTGGAGGAGGATGGCACCGTGCCGGGCACAGCAAGGCAGCAAGCAATTCAGATATTACACCCAATCCTATATTACAAAATACTAATAGATATCCAGTTTTGTTTTGTTTTGTTTTGTTTCGTTTTTGGCCTTTGTGTGTTATCTGACATTAAAAGACATTATTACGCCTACAAACATACACACAGCTGAAGCGCAGAGGCGAGTCAACAAAAGCTCAGCACCGACAAGAAAAAATCTCCCTGAAATGAAGAGGGGGAGTGTGTGTTAAGAATGGACTTTAAATGCATGAAAGCTACTGTATAGAGGGGAGAACCCTGCACCTGTCTCCCTCTCGCTGGAGATTTGTAACCTCCTGCTGCCAGCACAGAGGAGTCTCTCTGTTTGTGTGTGTGTGTGTGTGTGTGTGTGTGTGTGAGTGTGTGACTGCCCATGCATGTCATATTTTCAACCAGACACACTCACACACGCAAACGACGCCTTTCCTGCGGCATTTGTCTCTTTCTTGGGCATTACAGTGACTGTGACCTAAATAACCATTTTATTGTGTTCCTCCTTTTTAGACTTTTTAAAAAAATTGTGTTGAATTTTGCACGTTTTGTTGGATCCAACCCCCCTCCCCACCCCCCCACCCCCCCTCTTGGTTTTCTCTCTCCTTGTGGTGGAGACTTCTTTGATGAGTGTAATATTAACATGATAAGGAGATGTCAATGAAAAGCAGTCTACCTGACTGAGCAGATGGTTCTGTGATATACTGGGTCTAATGCAATATTAATGCATGCAGGGCTTGTTTCTTATCAAGAAAGATCTCTCCAAAATTGTCCTCCGCAGGGACCCACTTAGAGTGAAACACACATAACAGAAATGATCACTCTTTTTTAGCTTGGATCTCAAGGATGTAGTCCCACCTCATACAGTATGCGACAATAATTTGTGAAATCGAGATGATTAAGGCCTTGGATAATGAAAGCATATTTTAAAATACATTTAGAATCTCATCTCTAGAGTCTATAAAATTAAACAAACGAGTAAAAATGAAACAAAAACCATCGAACTCGTTTGACTAAAGAAAAAAAATGTGTGGAAGTCAGATTTCATTTTAGAATTGACATCTTTGAATTTGGTTAGAATTTGGATTGAGTTTACCGAAATACTGTGAAACTGCAAAGAAAAATTCAGAAACTGAAATAACATTTTTGAAGGTGCATCCTAAATGACATTTTTTTTTTTTTGTTTAAATTTGGTTCTGGCGTTGTAATTTAATTAATTTACAATAATTAACTGTTAGTTTTTTTTATAGAGATATTTACACACACACATATAATTATGTAGATCATAACTCCTTAAAGAATGTCTGAATAGCATGTGCATGAATAGCAAAAATAAAATTAAAATGAAAAAACACAAACACTTTTTTTTTCGTACATGGCCTGAATATGGATTCAGGGCAGTTGAGCTGCATTTAAATGAATAATGTTGTCAGTTGGAGGTATTGATTGTAGAATTGTGAAGGTGTAAGTAAAATGGAGTGTTGATGTGTCTGCTCTGGGCTGTGCCCTGTGAACAGACAGGACGCAGGATAATGAGGCATAATGTTGCCTGAGACAGGGCCTCCTGCTGAATAAATCCCAAATTGTACTCCAAACCAAGGTCAAGTCCACGACCCCTGACCCCTGAGAGTCTGGGTCTGGAGAGGAGGTGAAGCAGGAGACTGAACATGGCTACGGCTGCTGCTGCTGCTGCTGATGATGATGATGATGGTGATGATGATGATGGCAGCAGGGGAAGTGCCTGGACCTGGTTGTTGTCTGTCTCTGCAGCCTTCTCTCCTCAGTACTGCACCTCCCTGCTTGATTTTAGCCAACACTTCATCTATTATTTAGCAGACTTATTAAAAGTTATTTCAGAGCCATCAGGTCCTGCCAGATGACCTGAGAAAGGGGCCTCCTGAGTGGCCAGACAGACTGGAAAATCCAAATGGACACAGTGGAACTGCTAAAACACACAGGCTCAAAACAAACAGAAAACACTACCTGCATTATTAAGAGGTGCATTCAGTATAGGAGAAATAGGAGCTCTTCAATATTTCACAAGCACAATCTCAAATATAGATGAACGTTTAATTAAAGCCAACTTTTGCAGTATGTGTAAAAGAAAACTAAATAAAAGCTCAAAACTGAAAAATATTTTCACAAATAAATACTTATATCAGCAAAATTTCCAGTGTTGTAAAATGTTTTATGAAAGTACTAAGAATTTTCAAGAAATAAAGCAGAAATTAGTTATTACATGTGCAAAATATTAATGATAATTAATATAAATAAAATTTTTGATGTAATGAAACATAGAAAATTCTGAATATTTATGTAGGTAAATTTCTGGTATTCATAACAGGTAAATATATCATAATATCTGTGAGTATTTAATATAATGAACATTAAACCACAAAATCTTAAGAAAAGATCTGACTTTAATCAATCTTAAACTAATTTAATTTTCCAATGAATAAAAACAACACTTATTTCAGATGTATTGGCTTATCCTACTGATGGTGACTGATCCTATGTCTTAACACAGCTTTTGCTTTGGATTGTACATAGTTGTGAATATTCATATCTTTGCTGAAAAAGCGTGACATAACCTTTTCCCCCTTAATGTGATGTGTGCACATACATTTCCCAGCTGTGTCCAGAGAAGGCTGGGGTATCATAGGGAGTTGGGGGGTGGGTGGGTGAAAGGCGTATAGAGCAGGAGCTGGCCGAGGCGGAAAGGTCAGAGGAGGCAGGAGACAGGAGGGCTGGCTGACTGCTAAAGCTTTGAACCTAACAGATGGTGAAGTTTAGGTGACGTCCCCTTGCCTGGCCTTTCCCCAGTAATTGAGGATAATTTGAGCACCAAGAGAGCAGGCCTGTCCACTGTCAGGCCCAAAGAGGAGAGACGAGGTTAATATGAAAATGATTTTGCATTACGGCTGGCTTTGTGAGGTTGGCCGCAATCCTAATCCTGGCCTGAGGCAGCAGGAATGAAGAAGTGTCACCCTGGGTCCAGGCGCCACGCCACGCACATGAATACATCTCCAACCCATGGCCCTGTGCCTCCCATTAACCAGCACTCTGCCAGGACCGATTACACACACACCCACTCAGGAGCCAGGGAGGCTTTGGGGGCATTTTAGGGAGGCTTGTGAGTGAACTGACATCACCTCTTATCCCATAAGAACAAAAGAGGTGCAGAAAGACAATGTGATATCACTGACAATTTTCTACCTTTTTTGACAGCCACTGTAGCCGAGCACACCACTCCTTCTTTGCAGCTAAAGTTCGGTCATGAGCACTTTTTTGAAAGTTATTAAAATCCTCTAAACATATATATTGATTGGGGAAAAAAATCCAAATTCTGTGATATTTGCCACCAATTTGGATCATTTTTGTTACATTTTTTGAGAGTGTATTTTTTAACATGAATGGACTTCCCCACAGCACAAGCTTGTCAAGTTGGAACTGTGGGACCAATTTTTTCCAGAAAGTTGCCTCTTTGGTGTGATGAAGTCATTTACAACTATTGATCTAATAGTCAAACTGGGCATGTTAACCTGAAGAGCCTTGGAGGGAGTTTGTGGGAAAATGGCAGTGCCCCAGGGAGCCTCTCATAAGCTCGAGCAAGACACAATAGACAGAGTTGTAATTTAAAATGTTAGCTGTCGCCTGGTCTTTCTTAGATGCTGATATGGTGCTGCATATTGCCAAAGCCTCCTGGAACTATTCTGATAGAAATACCCATGGCACGTTTTGTTGGGATGAAATATGTGATTAAATAAAAAAACTTTTACTGGTAAATTAGTTGACAAAGTGTAGTAAATGAAAATGGTACAAGTCAACGATAAACATTGCTGTTTAGACTGGTAGATTAAAATCTTTATTTTAGACGACTTACCTTAAAACTGTTTTGCAAAACACAACACACCAACTCAAAAAAGTTTTAGTACAAGAAGAAGTAATGCAATATCAAAGGGAATATAATAAAGTACAGTAAAATATTAATCATTTGTTATTCGTTCTGAAGCTCACTGTTTCAGGTGGTTCCACGTGTAGACATTTCAGATCTAATGAGAAGAGTAAAGACAAAAGTTTTGCCGATCGGGAATATTGAATTGCATCAATACTCACAACAAAAAAGGTTTTGAAATATGTTTCCATATGTACAGTTACTTTGTCCAGCAGCCACCATATTTTTGCTGTCATGGATGAATGATTTCTTTCTATTTGTTTACAATCTAATGTTATTATTTGAGAAATGTGCACCATTTGGTTCATACTCTAAGGAAGATTCACATTCACTTTTAGTGTGTTTCTCTGTGTGTGTATTTAGGGAAGTAGCTCCTGTGCTGTTCTGTCGAGCTGGGTGGCCCATGGGCTCCCCCAGGTGTAGTCCAGATGAAGGGGTCTTAACAGGGCCGTCCCTGCTGCTGTGCCCTCTGGTTGTCTGTCTTGTTCCCCTGGAGCAGCAAACTTTAAACCGATTCAGCCTATGACCTCCTATTGCAGCAGGGCCTGAGTCTGAGCAGCAGAAGGAGCCTTCAGTCCTGGAGGATAGTCTGTGGTTTGAACTTCTGTCCCCCTCTCTCTCCACCTCTCTTTTTTCCTCCTATGCAGGAGCCCCTGCCGAAGTTCTAGTAAATTGAAGCAAGTTCAAGTTCATGTACAGAATGGAGATTAATAATGATTTATTGGCACAGCTTCCACCAATGATTTTGTTTAAATCCAATAATTGTCAAAGATAAAGGAGCTTGGTTCAATAGGGCAGACAGAGGGGTGCCCCCACCCCCATGCCCCCCCTCCTTTCTTTCTCACTCCCACTACCCACCCCCCTGTGTTTTATGGGGATTGGTCAGTTGTCAGGTCAGTCGTTCCCTCTGAGGAAGGGTGAATTAAAAACAGTAGACCTCCTCCTTAAACAATGAGGAAACAGCTGTTTTATGCAGCTTTTAGGTCAGTGTCTTTTCATTGTGCGACACGCTGACAAACACACACACTCATGCATGCTTTCACACACTTGTCGTAGTATCTATTGAGGGTTTTTTTTTTTTTACCATATTTTGTGATACAACTTATTTCAGTAAATCACAAGAATGAATTTTTTTCAGGCTGCTCAAATTTTATTAATTTGCTTTCTCAACAGCATTAACTTTTTTTTTAAAATACATATACACTCAAAGATGTTATCTTGCATGTGTTTTCTATTTTACATTTGCAAGTTGGAGACTTGGGAGGAATCAGTGGCACAACCAGGCTGTATTATTATTTTTGATTATTTGACTCCTTTTTTTTTTTCTCTTACTTATTTTTTTTTTTTCTCAAATTGGAAAAATAACATTCATCGTTCCTTTGACCTACAAGATCATGGCAGAAAGTATGTCTTTGAAAAGTAAAACAAAAAATCCACTTTTAAATAAGATCAATTGTAAACAAACCCAGGGCAACCCTTTGAAAGGCCCCGCCAAGAGATTTACCTTGCCCTGTGGCAAATAATATTTCTTGAACTGGGTTTAAATTTCAAGTGTCTTGGGTTTATAAAAACCTGGAACAAAAGAAAGCCAGCCTCTGAACAGCAAATATTATCTGTGAGCTGGGCAAGATGTCAAGATTGCTTTTTTGGGGGGGTGTCTCAAACACAGGGCCAGGTCTAGTGTCTGGTAAATCCCAGAATAAACCTCAGAATATATCTCTACTTACTTGAAATAAGGAAGATCACTATGAAGCCATCTGCATGCATAGTTAGAGCAAGACCTTATCTGTATGTTGAGTTGACACAAGCTGTGTATCTCCAGATTCATTTAAATTTTTCTTTGAACAATACAAAGTCCCTGCACAGCTTTCCATGCGTCTTAGAATATTTATTATTTTCTTAGCTTATATAATATTTTCAATATTTGATATATTTTCCTGGTATTCAGCAACTGTTGAAAGCTGTTGAACTCATAATAATATTGTACATCATTAGAATAATTAAATTTTGAACAGTTTCTACTTATGCACTATAATTTGATGATTCATTATAGAGAGAAAAAAGGAGATTGTGCTGGCTTGCTCTGTAATAGTTATCTTTCAGGATGATAAACATAGCAATAACTATTTACTGTTTCTTGGTAATAACAGTACTAGGAAACCAAGTAATGACCTGTTCCCTTCATCAGTCTCACATCGAGCCATGATGAAAGCATATGAGAATTTGTTATAGGGGCCTGGTGTGACATCCATTACTCCTTAATATCCTGCAATCTTTTCACTCTCCTCTCTCCTTTGCCCCAAAAATCCACAACACTGAGAGTATGACACCCCACCCCTAGACAAAATGTGTGCTACCACACGTGTTGTCTTTTATTTATTTCTTATTTTTAAAAAAGACAACACGTCAGAGAGGGATGGTTAAGTAATCATAAAAGAAAGCTGCTGCTACACCTCTGAGTCGCTTTCCCTTTTAATTGGATGCCGCTTTTTTTGTGAACTTCGCTGGTTGGATAGAGGGAGGAACAATGCTGTCTGTAATTTGGTTTTTCCTTGTAGTGAGTCCTTGTAAGAGCCAAATAAACCCAGTGCAGCTCAACAACCAGGCAACCTTTCCCTGCAAACCATTGCACCCCAGCAAGAGAGCCTCTTCTGTCATCTGATGTTCCACTCTACTTAAAACAGAGGAGGGGTTGGGGGAGGTGTGGGGCTTAGACAAAAAAAAAAAAAAGAAAGAAAGAAAGAAAAAAAAGAAAGAGCCACAGCCCCACTATCATCATTTTATTTAGATTTTTTTTCCATCCCATTCTTTAATCCCTCTGATGAAGTCTGGACAGGCAGAGGCATGCCCTTGCAGACAGCAATTTCACTGCACCATATGTGCCTCACACATCAGGGATGGCAGGGAGGAGAGGGGTCTGTCGGGAGCTCAGCCAGGAGAGAGGAGAGGGGAAGAAAATACACGACATGAAATCCAGAATGGGCTGCAGTCAGGGCACACTGATACCCTGTGATGTTTTGTCTGCTGCGTGCGCTTATGCTCTTTTAGCAACATGCCCATTATGCATTCACTGTTACAGAAACACAGCGAGTGACATGTGTCACAAATGACACTTGGCCTGTTGTAAAACACTTATGCAGGTAAACAAATAAGCCAGGTACTCACACAAAAGGAGCCAGGTACCCACACAAAAGGAGCCAGGTACCCACACAAAATGGTGGGGAGCTGAACGCTGTTTGGCCCCTCCCTGTGCTGAGGATGTGGTGCTGACACCCTGATCATGTGATTAGAGAGGATGGAAAATAGCTGTGTCGACTGTGGTTGCTTTCAGACTTCCCTGGTTTATTTGTCGGCCCAGAGGAGATGCCTTTAATTTACTGTAGATAAGCATCTGTGGAGGACAGGACAAATAAAAGGGTGACTGATGATTATCCAGACATTCAAATCACACCGAAATACTTCTATACATTTGATATTAGATATTTTTGGAGCCAAAATTGAAATTTGAAAATGGATAAACATGAGATGTTGTCTAAGACACACACACACACACACACACACACACAGAAAATCTGAATTAGTATAGTAACTGACCTCTGAGTTAAAACTAGCTCCCCTAAGACGTTAAGAACATCTTCTACAGAAAGAGATGCATGTCACTGTAAAGGGGACAGAAAGGGGAAAGGCAATGGGCGGAGGCTAAAATAATTAAATTTGGGTCAATAGACCTTGCCCAGTTAAATACAACTGGAGATCCATAACCATACTCGTTCCTTGATCCACTTGCATTTTCAGCACAGTCTGTGCTGACCAAGCAGGTTGCTCCTTAAATCTCACACATGCTCATATATATACATAATATATACATCTCATATCTTCTAGAGCTGTTTACTCCCCCAGTGAAATATATGTAGACCTCAGGAGGGACACGCTGCACTCGTTCCTCTCTTCTGAGTGGAAGAAGAACGAGGGAGAGAGAAGATGGGAAAGGGAAAGGTGTTTGTGAGGGTGGAAAAAGGGTGCAAAAGGTTACACTTAAGCTCTGATTGGGTAGTATGTAATTAAGGTAGCATTTGGCAGCACTCAATTTTAGGTGAGAATTGAAAGAGAATTAAAGTGACTGTGTCTATTACCAAGCTCACCCGTGAGCTCAGCAGAATATATCAGGACTCTGAGTCCTGTCTTATAGATAACTCCACAATGGGCTGGCCAGGCTCCCTGACATTGAGATGCTGTTAAGATGGGCTGAGGTCTTTGGTGTCAATATGATGAATGTGAATCTGCAGAGGGGAGCCAAATTACTTTTAATTTACTTACCTTTGATGATGATGTTTGATTAAAAAGAGTTTTTGCTCACTTAAAGACACAGATGTAGAGCACAAAGTGCCCATCTGCTCTCAACTGAACCACTCTTGTGAAACATTCTTCAGAGTAACGCATCAGTGTCATTGCATTCATGCCGGGTTGGATAGTGGCTCCAGTGAATCGTTTTAAATGTATTTTAAATGGCAATAATCAGGCCTGCTGAGTGATTGATGCTGTCAGTGTACAGTCTGTACCTATGCAACCCTGGGCCCAGCAGGTGTAGATCAGCAGCACATTAGACAACCAGGGGAAATGTGGCATACATGTGGTGATGTCTGGGAGAGGAAGCATACATCATCTGTCCTTCAGCAGTAGCTGTACAGGATTCTACGTAGTGTAGCCCCTGGTAAGATCTCCGCAAGTGAAGATCTGTATAATCCTCTTCATTTGCTGCAGGGGAAACTGAGATATCCCATAGTATCGATGAGTGAAAGAGTGCAAGGCTATCATCATCAAGGTGATGTATTTATAAGTGCATATTCAAAGGCTATTCTTTCATGAAGATTAGCACACCCAGTCAGAACCGTTGAACCTGTTATTATAAATGTCATTATTTTCTTTTTACCTTCACCCATCAACAGAGGAGGAACTGAAACAAAACTAACTTTTAGCTTGATTTTTAAATAATTCTTTCAAAATCTGTGGTGATAAAAAAGAGATTCAGTAGAAGTTTTGAACAATGCGTTTGAACTATAATTTGCAAAAAGAAAAGAAAATTATCAATATTTTCTTTTGCAGTTTGACAGTTTCCCCACCACTGTGAGAGAGTGTTGCAGTGTCCAGTCAGCATTCGGACTGTGGGGGCTGCCCTTGACTTTGGGCTGTTCCCAGGCTCCTGAGGGCTGCGAGGGGCTCTCAGACGTCAGCTTTGTGTGACGCACATGGAGCAGATGTTCCTCTGCATGTGTTTTGTGGCCAGTTTGGGATGAGGTCTCCATCCAGACCTGACCTGATCTGACCCTTTAGGTTGATTAACATGCACATGTAGTAGGTGTCAAAAAAAAAAAAAAAAAACAACCCAAAAAACCCCAAAACAAAATGAATGCTCGCTGCATGTTGGAGGCAGGATGGAGACAAACCTGTTCTTTCATTTTTTTTTTTTTTTGTTTGATTTCACACACGTTTCAGTGTTCCTTAGATATTGATCTGACGGTTATTTCAAAAAATTTGTTCAGCACCATTTTGCTAATTTCATTAAATCTGAAGAAAGTCTGGCGAGCGCTTTTTGGTAGTTTGCTAAACACAGAAAAGTGAATACAATTCATTTCCAAAACAATATTTTCATCATAAAGTATATATTATCCTATTTAAATGTGGTATTTCTGGACATTTAGCATAAGTTATAAGCATGTGTAAGATGATGTATTTCATGTTTGTCCTCTCTATCTCTTTCTTTTTCCATCCATTCCGTCTTTTTCAAACACAAACTACAATAACTACAATTAGTTAATGAAGGGACTTATTATGAATATTCATAACAGCTGATCATTTTGTTATATAACCATATTTCCAAATCCGACTGTACACTTTTAATCCTACATACGTTCGGTTTTACCTTCACTTTGTACCACAGACTTTCTGTGTGTACTGCTCTTACTGCACGCACTGTGGGTGAAAACTCACACATGCCATGGTGAAGTGTAGGGGATGCAACAGATTCTGCCTATACTTGGAATATGTTACACTGGTTTTAAATAGTCAGGTCATGAATTTGCAGTGGCACCTCTCTCAAATGGGGGTCCTCTCTTTTGCCTTTCCCTCCTCTAGCTGTCTATTGTACAGTACTGAGATGTTGTGAAGCTGCTCCCCACTGACCATCTTCAGGCCCCAGGGCTTTCTGTGGGGAATGAGCTACTTGCTGACCACTTCAATAAAATTCAATCATAGGTATCATTCACAATTCTTGTAACTATGTTCAGACTTTATAATGTGACAGGTTCTGTCAAAATCTGGATTATTGGAATTGAAGTTAAACCAAAATTTTCCTCCAATGGATCATTTGTGAGAGGGTCTAATACTGTTACTGAGAAGTGTGCTGAAAGGATAGAAAGACTCTCAGAATATTGATTCCTGCTAAATCAGGAAAGTTAACTTTCCTTGACTTTATCAAACTAAATGCAGTGTGGAAAAGTATACAGGAAGCTGCCTGTCAATGTGGCTGACAGGAACTCCACACTCCACATACTGTGGAGTTTGATGCTTACACATTATTAACAAATGTTATCCAAATCAATTTTTTGCATTTTTATGTTTGTCTTTTTAGATTTTTTTATCTTTTCACTTCCACTTACAAAGTAACTTTTAGTAAGACAATACATAAGACACAGTTTTCATGAGGAAAAAGCGAGAACATTATGAAATCCTGACGTGTTTGTCAGCCTAATATAAATCCTTACTCTACTGCTAAAGAAAAGTTTTTCAGTGCTCTGTATAATTCTGATTGAACAAATTTAATACTCTCTATTTTATATCCTAATGAGGGCTTTCTATGAATCAGCTCTTGAAATGCCAGCTGATTCCCTGTTAGGTATCTCAAAAAAATTTTCATTAGGTAAAAATGACAAAAATATGATTGGTTTGTAGAGAATAGCAGTTGAGTGGTGGCAGGTTTGAATTGTCCCTCCCCTCAGAAACAGACCGTACAGACTAGGGCTGATTTGACCTCAGCCACATTGTTGACTCTTTCAAGCTAATGGGAGGCATCTTATTGTGTTGTCTGAGGTACAGTGATTACTGCTTTCTCTAGGAAAGTTTCTCCAGGATCAAAGACTCTCTCATGCATTAATAAAGGGTGTTTTGTGAGAGTCTTATTAGCTGTAATGTGCCTGTTGGGTAATTCATGTCTGATGGCTGCAAGCATCAGTTGTGGGTGGAAGAATGAAAGAGCACAGACAGTGTTGTATTTCAATATTGCTGCCTTTTATGGGCACAGAGGCTAGATTTATATTGATCTGAATTTGATAATGATTCTATTAGCTCTATTAAATTTGTATATATTCAAGGGCTCAGTTACACACTGAAACAGAAAAAAGAGCCAAAGAAAACAAATTAGTGTGTAAGGGTGGATTGTGTTGCATGTAATATAAGAGGGGACCGCTGGTGGGGATCATCAGCAACTGTCACTGAAGTTACAAAGGAGAGAGTCAGAGGCCTTGTTTGTACATGTGTGTGGGTGTGTAAATATCTCCATCTAAATTGCTTCTGGCAGATGGTAATTAATGCAGATATAATTGATTCTTCATACCGTGTGCAAGTCTATGAGTGTGTGTATGTGTGGGGCCGAAAAATATTTTGAAAGGGATCATATTTTATGAAAGAATCACTTTGATTATTAATGTTAATGTCTTTGCTGTTTTAATTTGAAGTTTCAAAGGTTAACACACACAGCAGTGCAGATTGATATTGCTCCTTCTATAACACAGAGGCTGGTCAGTTTCGGAGGTCACTGGGTTCCTTGTTATTAACACACAGACCAAGTATTGACACCTCACTGACACTGGTCAGCTGGTCTGCCAATACCTGTCTCCTATTTTCATGGACAGACAGAGGTCATTATCAGAGATCTGGGCCACAATAGGGCCCTTGGGGACTCGACTGCTCACTGACTCAACAGGCCTACAACCAAAACAGGGCAGGTCAAAACTGCAAACCCCCTCGCTCTTACCCTGACCTTTCTCTGTTTTTGCCTCATTGTTGTGTTTTTGCTCTGAACACATGGTGCAGCTTCTATAAAAAAGTTTACTGGCACAACTTGATGTTTTCTTAGTTCCTGGGGATGTTTCTTAACAGTAGATTTACACCCATGTATGTTATCCGCAGTCAGCACCCCCGAGCTCTGCCTGTGGCCCCTGTAGATACAGTGCATATGGAGGAATCACAACTCGGTGTCAGTGTTTTCATTTCAGTTGGCAGCATGAGGCTGATAAATCTTTGAGAAAACACTCATTTAGACAATATGCATATGGATTCATCCCTGGAAAGTAATGGGTGTTGTATATTTAGGGGAATTAACATAAGATATTTTACACAATCTAAGAAAAATATAATTCATGCATAATTGATTGGCGGCATGATTGCCTGAGTTTACTGTCATTTTTCTGTGGTGAGACAAAGTCTCTCCTCAGGCTATTTAGCCTAATGGACTTGGGGATATTTAATTTAGGGCTTTCCAGGAGCAGAAATGGAGCTCCAGAACTCTCACTAGCTTTTATATAACATTTATAGCTCCTACCACTCAAATGACTCTCATTTAGCATGCAAACCCATGGTCAGAGTTGGTCTAATTGCCTGTCATTTTGATAAACTCTATCAACTTATTTAAATGTGTTGTGCCTCACATCCCAGTTTGAGGTGCAGGTGAGAAGAGTGGTGCTGTTGGCAGCCTCTTGTTTTATATTAGATGTGGTTTGTTGAATATTTTTCGGTTAGATGCATACTTGACCACATGCTTTTGGTCTGACATTGTTTAACTGATGTCATGGTTAGCAGAAGAGCACAATGTAGTGCAAAAAGTTGTCGGTGGAAATATTTTGAGCATGAATATAAAAGCCCAATTTCTTTTTTTCTTCTTTGGGAATATTCACTTAAAAAAAAATAAATTCAATAGTTGTATTCCATTAAAGTTACATTAGAATTGTGGCAAGAAAATATTTTGGAGATAACCGTTGGATTTTTAACCTTAACAGAATGGTTATTATGAATGTGTATTGTTAATTATAGTTTCATGTAACCTACAGTTTATCTAGTACTATTCTGTTAGCATTTTTTGGCAGTTAAACAAAAATGCATGAACTTCTAAAGAAAACATCATCTATTTTTGATTTCATTTGATATATTTTTGGTTTTGTTTCCTGGCCAAGCAATATAATAACCTACCGACTGGCTCATTGTCATTCTGTAGTCTGCCCCATGCTCTGAACTCTGGCTTGCATTTTGTGTGTCCTAAACATGTTGATCAACACATTGTTCTGTAGTGCATTGTATTGGTTGGGAAGAAGTCTATGATAAAGAGGGGTGGGATTATAGATGTCTTGAAAGGTTTTCCTTTGTTGATTCATACTGAGCAGTTGAACAGTCCAACATGGTTCTGACTGAAGAATGGACAGAATAAAATTACAAAGGACTTGAAACCTTGACCATTTTCACACCTAAGCACTTCCCAAGGAGCATGTCACTCGAATCATACATAAGGGCCTTATGATGGTACAGAATGGCACCAGCTAATAGCTATGTTCAGCAGCTGGCCCTTTCACAGCAGGGTGGACAGGGCGAACAGAACATGAGTGAGCGCCTGGTTGCTGCATCATTATCCCTCTGTAACCATCCACATCAGCACACACCTTCTCTCCAGCCTGCTGGGCCTGCCGCTGCACCGGCCACTCGCCCGAAACGAAAGGCAATGAACTCCAAAACATGCCGTTCATCTTCCAGATGGAGTGATTTACTGATTTAGCATAGGTTCTCTCCCCCAAGAACCACTGCACCCACACACCAGCATTCCCCACTCTGCTGAATAAACATTTATATTATTTAACTTGATGTTCTGATATTATGAAAATAGAAATCAAGCAGTCAAAATACATTTGGAACATTCTGTTCATAACCGACTAATAAATAGAGAAAAATGACACTGGGGAAGTAAGTAAGGAAAAATGAATATATCTGACTGGACTGCAGTGCTCTGAGGGGGATTTAAAATTCTACTTAGGAGGGATGGGAGTGGGGGTTGCTCCTTTTCTTGCTGAGCTGTACCAAAGAGGGGAAGGGGCACAGTTATTTTCATTTCCTCTCTCTTTTTTTTTAAAATCTATTTTCTTTTGCTACCTTCCATGAAGGAGAGTTTTTGTAGAAGCTGGATTCACTTTCCTAATTTTCTCATCACTCAGACACAGCCACCTGTCTCTTGCCAAGATCCCCTTCCTTTGTCTCTTAAATAATAAGCCTACATCCGCATATGAAATGGGGTAAGGAAAAGGACCAGGGAGGGAAAATAGAAGGTGTTAGCAAGAGAGACAAGGGATGAAAAAGGGGAAAGAGAAGAAGAGAAGAAAAAAAAAAAAACAAAAAAAAAAAACATCACCAGCAATAGAAGACGGGGGGTGGGTGTACTAAAAGATGAGAGAGGTGACCTTTTTCTCCCTAGCTTGCGTCTGGCCATCAGTAAGCAGCCATGTTTGAGAGAGAAGCCATTTTCTTGCCGGCTCATTACCGTGTTTTATATTCAACTGTGTTTGGAGGTGCTGGTCACTGATCAACCCTGCAGTCATCTCAGGGATCAGCTGAAGGGTGTGCATTGTTTTTGTCCGTTTGTGCGTGTGTGTGTGTGTGTTTGAGGTTTGAGGGAGGGGCAGTGAGCCAGGGGCACTCAGGATTAGACAGAAAGACCCCTGGGTTGGAGGCCAGAGCTCAAGTTCATCACTGCAGACAATGGAAAGCTCTTCAGAAAGCAATTAGCCTCTCAGTGATATTGGCCTCTGTAGGGTCGGCTGTGCTGAAAAACTCTCCTCTCACCCACTGTCATCACAACCGCTCCTTCATTCCTTTCTGTCCTCTTCCAGTCCACTCCGGTTCACTCATGCTCACGCAACTACGTTCAATTATAGCCCGCCATAAGCAAGACCAACTGGCACGATGAACATGTCCATTGTGCTTATTTGTGCTGTTTGTCAGTGTGTACAAAAGACAGTGGCGCTGTTGTTCTAGGCATGCGCACAGGGTCAGACGGTGCTCTATACAATACACAGAGAGTGCAACCACTCTCCTCAAAATGCACACACTGATACACACACCACCACCATTCCTCCTCCCTCCTGTCCTTCTCCCAACCCAACCTCCTCCCTCTTTACACCCCTTCACTAGGACATCTGCTCCCCCAGCGTAGCTGCCATTGTGACGCTCCACACTAACAGGGGTTTTAGCCACTGGTGGTGTGAAATTAAACAGCCACCTCGTCCCTTGATGATAAGTGGCGTCCTGTCTTCATGCTGCGGCTATCTCCCGTCACACAGCACAAGGTCACGCTTTCAAGGGTGATCATGAGAATTACAGTTCACTATTGTGAAAAAAAAAAAGAAGTGAGGAGTAAACCTGAAGGAGAGGTAGTCTCAACTATCATGTTTGGACCTACTTTTATTTCTTGCTTTTTTGTTGTTGTTATTGTTGACTGGACCTCTGATACTGTATTGAACATTCATTTTCCACTGCACCACCTCTGCCATACTGCGCCCACATCCCCTTTTGTGCCCTGTTTTCATGAAGGTGAATACACATGGAAATCTAATATTCAGTGCGTTTGATACACAGATGAATAATGAGTACATGATAATTACATGTTATTCAAAGAGTCCCAGTCAGAGAGGTACATTTCATAAAAAGAAAGAGGGACACAGAAGTAAATTTTTTTTCGAGGGCAAATGATCTTTTTGAAATTAATAGTTAATATTTTAGTATTGTTATATATTTTTAATTCACCCTTTGCATTTTCGCAAATATAATGTACCCTTCCACATTCATTTCGCTGTGCTGCCTTGATGAGTACTTCAAATGTGAATTAAAGCACACCATTTTAAAAAGAAAATGAGTAATAATTCAAAGACATTAATAATACATAATAATGCTCTTCAGAAAAATTGAAAGTTGAAAAACAGTAGAAAATCAGGCAGGAAACATTAACTCTTGGATTGTTAAGTGGTGTTTAATAGTTCCAGGTCTTGAAAACAATAGACACACACTGTGGTTGGCAGAGCACAGGAGTCCAGGTTTACATATCATTGGTCAGATGGGCGGGGTGGAAGCTGAAGGAGGGCACATTGTGTGAAGAAGGCCACTTCAATGGTCACATAGTTAGACCACTCATCAATATTAATTGTCTTGTTTATTTTTCAAGTTCCTGTCTTTTGGGATTTCCAACAGTGAGGCGGCTGCAAAGAACAGCAGTGCTGCAGAGAGGCTGTGTGTCAGTGGAGAAAGTGGGGGGAACTTAGAGGTGACTCTTTATCACTTTCTTTTCCTGTCTCATAAGATATCACTTTCTTCTCCATTCGCTTACTCACTCTCATTTTAAGATGGTTAAGCAAAGGAAATGAAATTCCTTTTTTCTTCACAAGGCTTTTAAAAATAATATTAGAAATTCTCATGATTATGATAGTATTAAAATGATTGAGATGGACTGTTAATGCCAGTGGAGTAATTTTCCAGTTCTGCTTAAGCCCTAATGGTGGTGATAGAATGGACTGGCTCTGCCATGGCCCACATCATTTCCCTTCACAGGTACAGTAGATGGGCACCCTGTAGCTGAGGACCAAGCTGTTAACAGGCTGTACTGTGGACAGACAGCTGGAGACTGAATAAGACCTCTGTATAATAAAGTGTAACAAAGTGATATCATATCACACAAACATGGGTGATGTGGAAGGTTGCATAAACAACCTAATTAAACTTTGAATCAAGTAAATACGGATTCATGAGTTGGTGATAATACCTTTGATCGACACTTCAGGGGGGAGATCAACTTTAGCTTGAGTGTGCTGTAGAAGAAAATGACAAATGTGTGCATTCAGGTATTTAGCAGAGGCTGGTGGCCTTCATCAAGCAAAAATAATGATTTAGCTAGATGTTTCTGTTGTGTCGGTCTGTTTTTGCTGCTGCAGTAGTGAAGGGAGGCTGATCGTGCTGAGTCTTCGGGGTCCACTCAGCTGTCATGACTTCTGCCTGACTGGATGCCCCCATGGGTGCACATTACTGCAGCCTGTTGACCAGATTGCAACTCCAGTTAGCGCAGTCATTTCCAGACCCGGTCCGCTTTGTCTGCCAGGGTCCAGGTCCTACTTTAACTCACCTTTGGTAGTAGTCATTTAGTCTTTATATAGACTCTCAAAAGAAACACAGTCATTACCCAGTGAATTCATCAACTTCTTTCATGTTAAAGCAGCCATTATGATTAAAACGTCACACACTTAAACATCAAGTGCATGACACCCACATTAAAAACTTTGAAGTTTTTATTTGTTTTATGCATTTATTACATTTTTTTACTACAAGTGACGAAGGCCAAGAAAAGGTCACATGTTAAATGGTTTTTAAGTTCTTGAATATTTAAATGGCTAGTAAAATAGACACGTTTGATGTTGTTTCTGTTTAATATTGTATATAATTTATATAATTTAAATAAACTGTTTTAATTTTGGAGCAATCAACCTACTTTAGTCACTAAAACGATCAGTGGGTCGATCCGGGTATTCATCTACAAAATAACTACAGTGATAACTATATGCACATTAATCATCTTAAATAGGGAAATAAATGAATGAATTAAATTTAACAACACTTCCGCTTGCAGAAATTTCAAGTACAATTGTATTGTACTAAGAAAAATTATGCTGTTAGATTAAATTACTTTCTGAATTACAGAAATGAATGTAGAATTTTAATCGTGAATTTCTAATTGTGCATTTGTAATTTATCCATCTTGTCAGAGTTTGTAGGCAATGAACTCAGTTAACGATTTGTTTGATCAAATTTATATGAATTCAAATCTTTCAAAAATCAAAGAATTATAAAACTTCCTTCTTCCATCTTTTCAACATTTTAGAATATAAAATAATGTTTTTACAAGTAAAACTGCAGTACTATTTTATGACTGTGAACATCATTTTGTTTATCAGTGCATCTCGTTTTCCTTTTTTCTGTTGGTGACATATAAACACACTCACGAACGCACACAAACACAGTGCAATAAATTGAAGTCATTTTGACGAAAAACTGAGTGGCAGTGTGATTTGGGACAGCTTGGAGGAGCAGCAGTGATGTCATTAAGCAGCACCCTGGATGATAAGGCAATCCCTGTCATTGAATAAATAAATAAATTAATCATATCTTATGTATTCTTTGCACCTCCCTTCAGACCTCCGCTACCCCAAATCCTGACCCCTTATCCCTAACCCCCCACCGTCACCTCTGCCTCCCCCAAACACACAAATCACACATGCACCCCTTTGCTGCTGATGCAGTCATCATCACTGCTCTCTTCCCCCGCATGTCCACAGGCATATAAAAAAAAAGAAAAAAAGAATGCAGCTTTGCAATAAATAATGCATTTTACTAATACGCATTCAGGTGGAGTCATTCCTTGGCCCCATCTCCTGCAAGAGAAATATATAATCCAAGAAAGGAAGGCTTCCCTCCTGAACTGAGAGCAGTGATGGCTCGATAATAGGCTAAAACAACGGGCATGAGAGCGAAAGAGTGAGAGAGAGACTAAGAGAGTGAGACAGAATGAGAGAGAGGGAACAGAGAAAGGGGGGGTGGGGGGGACGAGAGAGGGAGAGAGTGGCAAGCATATTATAACTCATCCATGTGGATCACCCTAGTAGATTGGGAGCAATCCCTTGTTGAAATTGTCTTCTAAACACTTAGAGAGAAGGAGACAGAACGGAGCAGCCAGCCCATCTCAGTGTGCCTGTGTGTCTGTTCTCACACTGCCTGCTATCCCAACCAAGGTAGAGAGACTTCTGACAGTCTGATTGCATGTGTGCGTATTTCACTTTGCTTGGGTGCGTGTATGTGTGCGCAAGCATATGTCTGTGCAGTTGCCAATCTTGCAAGCCAGCCAGCCATCTAGTGAGTGTGTGCATGTGTATCTGAGCGAGGGGGAGAGAGAGAGAAGATATGTGCGTGTGTGGTTAAGGAAGAGGGGGTATTATGCACCCTGGATGTTGCCTCGTGCTTTAAACAGCTGCCTACAAGCCCAGGTAGTGCGCGCCGGCTTCTAAATAAGCAGCACATTCACCGTCCCCTTCAGGACAGGAAGCTAGGCTGCAGAGTGTGAAATCAGACTAATACAGTAGCGTAGGGCTGAGCAGGAGCAGGAAGCAGCTCCTGCATGGCTTACTTAGACCAGAGGTTTAGAGGACAAAAACCAACAGAAGAAAAAGAGGGGATTGGACATCAGACAGAGAGGGGAAAACAAAAGACAGTAAGGTCAGTAAATAATTTTTTAATTTCTGCTCTGTGGATTCTTTCAGTCTACAGTACTTTGAGTACAGTTTGTGTGAAGCTCTGGCTCAGCCTGTGACTGTTGTGTTTTGCTGGAGAAAATATTGATTCTTTGTAAGTTTGTGGGAAGTGTGCTCTTTTTGATCCTGCAAGGTGAGAGCAGATGGAAATACTGGATGTGGTGGGGGGGGCTGGGTTAAAGCGGCCCAACTCTTTACTTTGTGTGTGTGTGAGTGTGTCTGCACATGCATGTGGATGCAAGGGTGTATAGTGTCCTTGTGTTTACACAACTTGCATAGGCGTATTGGTTTTTATATGCAGGACATTATATACAGCTTTCACATACAGAATGGTTTTATTTGGGGAATTTAGGGATTTTTACAGTAACAGGAAAAAGTATGTGTGTTTCCATGTGTGTATGTTCAGGTGCATGAGAAATGTGTATGCTGAGATGCTATGTATTAGAACAGGGGGTGACTTGGACTGTGGATTGAGGGCAGGTGAGGAGTCAGTGGATCAGATGACTGAACAGAACTGGGTGTAAAATCAGTTGTGCCAGAACGAAAAAGAAAGAAAATCTCTTTTTCATTCTCAGTTTGTATAGACAGTGTGAAAAGTTGACGCCATTGACTTCACTGAGTCATGTGATGTCACAGTATCCAATGAGAGAGTCAGTGCATGCAGGTACAAAAAGGACATGTGACCACACACAAGATGGTGTCCACTATTTGATTCCAGAGAGTTGTGTTTACAATTGCGGTACACTTTTGGGCTTTTTTTTTAAATAGTACACCAACATTTAATAGTGCTTCATTAATAACTAAAAAAGTGAGAATTTAAAGATTTGTACATATGGTTTATGAATGTACAATATTAAAACCCCCCCCCAAAAAAATCCCAAAGGAATATTTTGAGCACATGGGAAATGCTGTGTCTAGGTATGGGTATGTGCCAGCATTTAAATGTTTTTAGCCACACGCAAGCACAGGGAAAGTGGAAAAGCCAGGACTACCAAATTGTCAGCAATACTAAAGACATCAACACAAAAATTTCAGCCATCCATCACAGCTGTCAGCCTGTTTCTGTGGCGACAGTGATTTATTCTAGGGCTGAAATCCATTTGGACCCTCTCTCTCTCACTCACTCACTTACTCAGTTACTCACTTACTCAGTGACAATCACTAACATGCATATAAACCCAAATATACCATGCATAGCAACTCTCCCATTGTTAATAAGTGTTGCTTTTTTCAGCTGCAATTACTTGGATTTGACAAGTGTTGATTGGAGAATTATCTGTCCTCTCACAGAGCTGACGTGGCTCAGGGGCAGGCGTGCAAATATCAAACAAAAATATTACTCTGCAGAGTGTGGACTTTAGGTCTGTTTATTTTTGCAATTTCAGAGTAATATCATCCCTGATAGTTTGGCAGTGTGTGAGTATAAATAATCAGAAGAATCTCTGTGTTTACTAACAGCTATTTAAAGCATCAATTTGTGTTTTTTTATGGGGGCATATTCATAACAACAACTACTACATTGATAAAAATAGGGAGAAATACAGCACAGTGCTATTCAACAGCACCACAGAATACAGCCTTTGAAATTATTATTAAGTTAAATTAATTCTCCAAAACTGTTCAAACTAAAAGTGAGGAAACACTTGCAACCCTGATGTATTAGGCTGTGTTAGATTTATTTAGGTGTACCTAATAAACTGATAACGAAGTTTATGAAGGAACTTCTTTTGCAGATCAAAAGCATCAGATTTGGCTTGTTTCCAAATGTCAAAGTGCATCAAATATGTTGTGGCAAAAACTACCCACCCAGACTTCTGCTTCATGTCAAATAAAACTTGCCAAAATAAAAGAGAACCTGAAGTATCATATTAGCCTCCTTGTAGTCACACAACTGGTATAATTAAAGTCAACGTATCATTCAATTTTGAACAAATTTCAGTATTACTGTATCCTCTGCAATATGGTAAACAGCAATCCTGATTCGAAGCCCAAACAGGTAGTATGAGGTATTTTTACAAGCCTAGCAGACACGTTTTTACACAATTAGTCATACCATGTTTTAGTTACTGTAACGCTCATGAAACAAGCAGAATTACTGTAGAAACATGATAAAATGCGATATGTAAGAATACTAACCTGACATTGTGTGTGTCCATGTGCACACAATACTTGTGGGTGAAAATGAAGAGCAAAACAAATGTCTGCTGCAGTGCTGGTTAGCTCCCCTCCTATATCCCCCTCTTATTTAATTTCCTCTCTTTCCTCAAAGCTTTTTGCTTTTTTTCTTTTTTTCTTTCCCCACATCAGATGATAACTCAGGTTCTACACTGAGCAGAATGAATTGTCAGTCCCCCATCTGCCAAAAAGCACACCCAAAGTCCCAAGCCCTCAGACTGCACCCCAGAATTGTTGTTTCTGGTGTGTGGGTGGGTGCATGTGTGCGCGCATGTCCTCACTGTCCTACTGGCTGATGGGTAATTGTGTCACGGCTAAAACAAGATGCTACTTTTGCAGATGCATGGTCAAAAGCTGTCAGCTCTTAATACAGTATGTTATTCTGTCTGAGCAGCTATATTAGACATTAATCAGACAGGCCTGTGTGCGTCTGGACTGGCGTTGAGCAGAGAAGGCTCTGTTGTGTGCTCTGCTCTTGTCTGGCCTGTGTAGGTCTGGAGGCGCGAGGCTAATACTGACGCTGAGGTTGGCCAGAGAGGTCACACAGGCTCTGCAAGAACCAACACTGTGAGCAAGCCTTGCTGTCATGTTGCACAGAAGGAGGAACTAGGTAAAATGGCAAAATGTTTATCCTGAATGTTGACCCTGATACATCACCAGTTGTGAAAACCCTTTGTGCACTCCATTTTTTGGCAAATCTCGCTTTACTGAAAGTAAGATTAGATAATAACAAATCAAGTGGAAAGCACATTCATGTCTTGGAATCACAGTTTTTTTCAGGTCTTTTAAGGTTTTTTTTAAATAATCTGAGGCCTGTGTGACTGAAGCTGTTGGTGCTTTTGCATAGTGTCTGAAGTCCAGCTAACGTCTGGGCCTTGCCATGATAACATGCCAAATGTTGCTCTGCTACTTAAACCCTGGATTAATGGCTGCTTTAAGAGTTTAACACGGTCAACCATTCAAACATGCACTGGACTGACTGGGCTACCTTGGTTGCCTGTTATCTCCTCTAGCGTTTTACAAACTTACTACCCAGTGTGGGAAGCCTTTTGGCACCATTACTGCTTGTGGTTCTCAATCTTGTACATGTGTGTGTGTGTGTGTGTTCATTTATATTTAAGCAAATTTTTATCTACATGAATGGATATTCAAATTTAATATAGTCAAATAGGAGCAAAAGCAATATTTTACAAATATTTTTACAGTTAAATTTATCATTTTTGCAATATCATGTTTGGTATTTTGACGGTTTGCAAGTTTATAGAAAACAAAAATATTGATTTCCTGTTGTTGGTGAGAAAATGTTTTTTGCAAATTATTACTCCACATATTAACAAGTACCAATCCTTTACAGAGAACAGTGCAGAGCCTTTTTTTGTGTGTGAATGTGTGTGAATTTTTTGTTTACAGAGCGATGGAGCAATATAGGGGACGAAATAAGTTATTACATGCCATTATTTGGTTGTGATGTATTATGTTGTTTGTTTTGAAGGGTGACATGGTTGCAAATGTCTTTATTTAATGACTTTAATGTTACAAACTGCTCTATTGGTTGTCCGCACAGAGTGGGATCTTCTCTCCTCCTATAAGATGTCCACCTCACTGTATGTTGTAGAGCAGCTTTGGATGCTGTCACAAGTACTTACTGACAGTGTTTAGTGCCACTGGAAAGAGCTACATCTAAAACCTGTCACTGCTGCGTTGGACAGAGTTTTTTCTCTGATATTCTGTTTTTGTTTTTTTCCAGCTAAAACAGATACATTTGTGAACCTGATAACATTAAAACCATGAATACTTTGATGGTTCAGATTTCCTGAGAAATATCTAATAAGAATTGTGAAAAATTGCACAGCCTCCAGAAGTTTTGAAATCATATCAAGCAGATAGAGAAGCTGATGCCTCCGAGGGTTTGGTTTAATTACATTAATGTCCCTGATTTCTGAAATTCCCCTTGACAGCCTCGCTGCCTCATTTGCTATTGTTTCCATGTTTGTTTGCTTCTTATGCTTGAGGTTTTTTTTGCCTTAAATCCCTAATAACCTTGGATAAAAATGCTTCATTTTGACCCGCCTAACACAATATCTGGAGTAAAATATGTATGGTCATTCCACATCTTATTACACCCTATTATTGCAGTCATGTGTATAATCACTGTATGCTTTTCTCATGTGTGAGTAACTTTTGCACCCATATGTGTAAGCCCGACCAAAAATTGTGCTTTATCAGCCACAATGTTTTACCCAGTGTGTCACACATGTCTACAGGAGGAAATCTTATTGTTTTATGCTGATGCTTTCTCAAGGGAAAGAATAGGAGCAGTGACAGTTTATTGAAAAAGCCTAATCATGTGTTGGCCTTCACAAGCAAAATACTTTTGTTTGTATTTTATCTTTATCTGCTCTTGAATTATTGCACATAATGTCATTTTTAATAGTGCTATTGTGCATACATTTTATTTGGTTGCATAAAGAAAAATAGCTAAAACAATATGCTGTAGGGTAAGCTGAGGGGTTTTGTTATGTTGTTTAGTTCTACAGACTGAGCTTCAGAATTTTTCAGAGCAGATTTTCTCATTATGATATACGGGACCGTAGCAACGCTGTGTGTAAGACTGATGATGGTGGGGTTTGGTGCTATGTTGATTCCATCTTGGCTGTTCTACAATAATTCAGGAGAGGAGGAGGGGCAGGAAGGTGGGGAGGCACCATTTTACTCCTCCGATCCCCCTTCACCACCATTGGAATATAATCCGCTGTCTCCTGACCTTCAAATCATGCAGCGCTGCAGTCATTTCAATTGGCCCGGCCGCCATTAGCGTGAAATGTCCTCTAGCCATTCTCCTTCTGCACATGCAAGATTTCCTTTCTCCCAGCATGGTTTCCCTCTTCTACTTTGCTCCTTTCTTCCATCTCGCATTCTCTCCACCATGCCCCCTGAAGCCTGGCTGCGATAGAAGGTGGGAACCTCTTGCACTAAGGAAATGAGTCACCACAGGAGATGCTGTTGGTCAATAGACAGGATGAAAAAACACTCTCTCCGTCAGACTCTGATATATTTGTGTAGCGCCATGTTCCTTTAGAAAAAAGTATTTTAGTATATATTCCGGGCAATAGGTACTTGGTTTTATAGCTACAGTAATTTTTAAATGCTTAGTTGCACTTGGAAACTTTAAAAATGAATGTTGTCATTCAAGCGGCATTCTCACAGAACAATGTACTTTGTAATATTTAGCTACAATTTCGAAACGGTTTGCAGAATTTTAAAGATAAAGGGAATTTTTTTACCAGCAATATTCATTCTATTACAAGAAATGTACCTCCAATTCTGTGGTTAGACAAAGTGAGTGCAGCTTTACAGTGTCATGGACTGTCACTTTGTGGTGCGGACTTCTTTGGAGCATGCCCCGGGTAGTTCCTTTTGCCATGTGGATCACATGTAGGGAGCAGCCAGTACCCTCCTTATCATACACTGTAAAAAAAAAAAAAAAAAAAAAAAACAGTTTCCAAACAGAAACCGTATAATTACAGTAGATAACTGTATCACAGAACTACATACAATAACCAGAGTAACAACGTTATAACATATAAAAACAAACTAGGTTCATGAAATTAAAGATAAATGTCTGCAAATGTACAGTATTAATCTGTCATTTTACAGAATTAGTAGATTAAAAAGCAACCATTGGACAGTGGAAAAACAAGCTAAATACATCACAAATACATCAAAAACAGCTACATTTAAGGACAATCCCTGTTAATTAAGGCTATTTAGTAGTCATTTCTTGTCCATCTAAACTGATTTGCTGCATAATTGTGGTTTCCCCAAGTAAAAAGAACAATGACACAATGTATACACAAAATATGCACTTTTAATCAAATAGGAATTTCTGAACATTTACAGTATTGCAATAGCTATTTTAGAGAATTGGACAATGGGAAATTAAACACTCTACATCAAAATACATTAATAGATATATTTAAAGATGCTATCTGTAAATTTAGGGTATTTAACAATCATTTTAGTAAACTGAACAAATATTCACTGGGAGTCATCCTCTATCATATATCAAATATATGTAACCTGTCTCCACTTTATGTCTCTGTTGTGTCCCAAGTTGGAAAGGAGACGCAGGAGTCTGGATCTTTACTTGGCAACTGTGGTGACAGACAGAAACACACAGAAATTGTGAGCTGTGTGTGAGCTAGAAAAGGCTTTTTAACATATGAAATGTTACAATAAAATAATCAATTTTGCACAGTAAAATTAAATTACAAAAAATAACACAAACTGGTCCTTTAAACAGGTTAGTGTCTGCTTTCAATGCTTCTGCATTTAAAGTTCAGGAAACCCAAAAATAAATGACATCAGTAATTCTGCTTTTTTCTTTAGATTAAACAATTAGGTAACCAAACTTAATATGGTAACCAGAAAACGCATTTCACCACCTCAGTTTAACATTTAAATCCAAATGGACTAATATCACATTCAGCAGCCATCTGTATCATTTAGCAGCAACAACATGTACAGAGCAAATACACCCAGAGATTAACGCTCAAAACATTTAAACACAAACGAACAAACATCTCCACACTGTGGCGACAGACAGAGATAAACTCTCCTGGTGGAAAAAAGGAGCAGACTAGCGAGGGAAGACGGCAGTGAGCAGGCTAACTTAGCATGCTAATGCGAAACTAATTTAAATACTTAAATTAACGATCTTAAGTCTCTACAGGACTCACGAGGGACAAGTGGGACATTTCACAGAGCAGCATACAGCAGTTTGACCGCATTCAAATCACGAACATACATCAGCAGAGAGCAACACAATTAGACTAACCTCTGGCCATGTTAGAAAAGGCTTTGACCGAAAACACGCGTTAACAATGAATACTTTATCTGTAAAATAAAATGACTATGAGTCACTTCGTCACAAAACCATAAAAAACGACAGCTATCTGCTAACAATAGCTTATGTGAGGGTAGCAATTTATCAGAGGGATGCTAACGTTAGCTTCAAGGCTGTCCACTGTAGGTATGAAAATGAATTAAAATATTGTTCACAGGCGTTAACTGGGACACTCACCTCAAACGGTGTTTGGTTGACGTGTCTGTTGTGGCTGTCTCAGACATCCTCCTTGAAGATCATGAGTCCATGAGGGCACATCTTTCCCCTTCATGACTGACTGGACGGACATCAGAGCTAATCCAACTAACTGTCATTCTTCAGACTCAGCCGGTTGGTCGTTATGGGCAGGACCGATCAAACTGGAAACAGGCGCCAACTATGAAATTTGAATGTTAATTAGCCGCAGTTTTAATGAAAACACTTTGAATGACTTTTTGGTTTTCTGTAATTTTGTATGTCTTCGTTACCATAGACAGCAATCTCTAAGTTAATACCTCTCATTTAATGTAAAATTGCATTTGAATATGAAAAAATATGTTAAATTACCTTTAAAAAAACGAATGATAATGTAATATTATATTATGTTTAATTACATGTAATTCTAAAGGTAAATCTTTAAATTACTGCTAGTATCTGTTAATTTACAGTTATTACATTGTCTTGTGGAAAATGATACCTGTAAAAAAAATACAGAAACTTGTATGTAAAATTACAGTTGAAGATGTACAAAGACAATAAATTGTCATTAAAAGACATAATTTTAATGTAATCTTAAATTATGGTTAATGAACTGTAATTTTAAACGTAAAACCTAAAATTACTGAAAATATCTGTAAATCTACTGGCATTTCATTGTTTTATTGGAAAACATGAAAATTCTGTGAAATTACAGAAAATTTCCTGTAATTTTCCTTTTTTTTTTTTTTACAGTGTCCTGAATAGAAGGAAGAAGATATACAGACACTGGCAGAGAAATCACATGCCAAAGTTCAGCATGTGCTATGTTTCTGGTAGATAGATAGATCAATTATTGAGAGAGGACATATTTGATAAGATCTGAATATTAAAAATATATCAGAGGGCAAACAACATTCACGGCTGTCTTCAGATCTGTGCTGAGAGATGTGTGTCAAATCTCTAGAGAAATGCGTTATTCTGAAGGGTCAAAGGTTTCTCTGAATGTTTGATAAGATGCAAGAAATTTTCTTTTTCATTTTATTTTTGTTGTTCATTTATAAAAAGCAGTCTAGAAATGTCAGCGGTACCTTTCAATTTTATGTTTATTATCACCATGCATCATAAATTATTATTACTCCATATTCATAACTACAGATAAAATATCCTATGACCTAGAATTCATCTCGTGATAAAACATCATTACACAAACACACATATCTCAACATTTTCCTATTTTTCCTGTTTCCAAAAGATGTTGTTTTCTTGGTTGTGCTCTGAACAAACTTGGCTCGTCCTGTCACTACTCATTATGTTTCTGGGGCAATGACAATTGGAAGTGTGTGCTCAAAACAGATACTGACTGTGTGTGACTGTGACAGCTTTGGGAGAACGCTGACCCAGGTGCAGTGGGTGAAATGGTGAGATTTGTTTACACATATAGCTGTGTCCCCTGGTCTTCCGCAAGTCCTCATCTGAATCCTTCCCTGAAGTCTGTTTCTCCGACTGGTTGTTATTACATACAGTGTTTTGTATTTATGATTAATGACCCCACTGGGCTATATCCATAATGCTATGACCTCAAGGTAAAATTGAAATGCATACACTGGATGTCGAGCATTCTTATATTATTGCCCAATATACTTAGCAGCCATTACATTTGTTGGGAATGGTGAAAATAAAACAGTGGGCTATGAGGTTTCAAATCAACACGGCCACTCTAAGAAATGGACTTATTGGAATTGCATTAAGTTGATTAGACTAAAAAATGAATACTATTTACAATGGAGCAGTGTTAAACACTCTTGTTTCTCTGAGCTATAGGAGTGCATTGACAGTCAGTCAGCATCAATTAAATCTGCTGATCTGTATATCCTGAGAGGCTGGACTTGTTGTCTTCTAATAAAGCTGGTCTCTAGCAGCAGAATATTTCATTTCCTCTTGGAGATTGCCCTTAGTAATGCACAGGGCTTATCAAAGTCCTGGAAAAGGACCGCAACAAGACAATGCTCTGATGCTTGATACCCAGATCAACCTGAGGCCAGGGCTCACAGCTCTGCTCAGCACCGGTTGGATCTGTTCAGTTAAATTGACCATTTAGACTCAGAGGGGCAACTTGCTCACTGGAGACTGGGTGTAATTTAAATATTATTATAATGTGTTGTGGATTATTGAGTTATTATTCATGTTTAAAATAGTTTTTTTGTTTACATTGATGTCATTTTTCTGGGAAGAGAAAGCATCGTATTTTCGGGTGTTATGAGTAGTTGGATGTGCCTCTTTGTGCAGATGAAAATGAAAAATGGGGTCTGGGAAGGACGGGGTTGTGAGGGGGCCAAGCTGTCCCTGGCCATTCATTCTCTCTGGCCCCACTGTCTAATTAATGGGCGACGTTCATACACGTTATTGCACCAGAGGGTCTGTCACTCATTAATCATGTGACCTTCTGTGGCACAGTTAATGACCTTGGAGGAGTAGATCAGCTGGAGATGGCTGAAGCCGTGGAATTAAATTGTTTCTGGAAGTGGTCATGGTCACATCAGGCACTTTAACAGCCATTCTGCTCAGACCCTCTCTTGTTACACTTCAGACTGTGTCTCACCCATAGGTCCTTTTGAGCTCAGCCACTGGGATGGGCAGGGGAATTTCAGACACTAAGAGTCTGGATTAGGGTAGGCAAGAGTTAGAACCCTTGTTGAACTCAAATCAATCAGTTATGAGTTTATTGGCTAATTACCCGCATGACCAAGTGCCTATTTGTCTTAAAATTACTCATAAAAGAGAGAACATGTGTCAACTTTCCCCTCAAAAAAACAACAACAGCAAAAAAAAAAACCAAAACATTTCAGTGAAGTTCTGTGTTGCAGCTCAATATGCAATTAAGTTTCATGTGGGAGTTTTCCTGTGTAATGAAACCCCAAATTTTCATTTCTCACAGCAATTTTATTTCTCATGTTTACCATACTTTTACCTCATGCACCTTTATGAATAGTTTTGTTTCAGTCAGTTATGTTTATGCACAAGGTTACATGTTACATAATCACATGTCCGCATAGCTATAGGTTAAATTTGGGATCAGTCTACCTCTCAGAGAGGTAGACTGACACAAAATCTGTTTACAGCACGTGTGGCTCTTGATTAGTTATTGTTATTATTTATTTATTTATTTAGTCATTATTTATTATTTATTCAGTCATTATTCAAACATGTGATGCTAGATGGGTGAATTATTTAAAGCAATTCTAAAACATATGGTAGAGACAGTATAAACAGGATTTAGGTTTTTGTTGAGCCATTTTGATTGAGCCTTGAAAGATGTCACTTAAGGGACATGTTTAATTTCCTCAGACAGCAAATGGGCCATTATGGAAACAGCTCACAGTAAGTTCTCTTTTTGGGATTCCAACTGCAGCTGTGTATGATAAATTCAGTATATGTCACCATTTGGGTGTATGTACTGTAAATATTAAATGGATTGAAGTCAAGCCAACATCAGTCACTTGTCCTGCTTAAATTGACATCCTACAGTGAGGAGCTGTCAGATATATATATATATATATATATTTATCTCTTTATGAGTTTTAATTATGAATCAGATATGACACCTAGTTGGCTGTTTTTGAAGAAAATAGAATAATTATAATAACAGATGTAGCGGAAGTTAATTATGAGACATTTTGTTGTCCTCTGGTTTTAATAAACTGATATTGACTGCGTAATTGCTTAATGTTGTTCGGGTCAATGGTGAGATGAGTGTCATCTCTGTCTGAATGTCGATGTTGTCTCAGGAAATTACATACTCCAGTGGAAATATGAAATGGAAAAGTCAGTGGTGCTACACTCAGAACCCTGATGTACCCCACAGTTCATGTGATCAGTAAGTAGAGAGGATAGTAACTGTACATCAGTTATTCTACACATCAACAATGTGAAAATGATCAAGTATGTTGTCAATTTAAATATTTGCTCCAACTCTCAAGCCATTTTACTTTCAATAGTTCTTCAATTTCTCACTCAACAGAGAACAAAGAAGGACAATATATTAGAAAATATCACTATCAGTATCAGGAGAAGTCTAAAACTATTCTTCCTGAAGAATAGGAGATTTAAAGAGTGATATTATTTTCCTGCCTTGTGACAGAAGCAAATGTAATATAATATTTCAATAGCCACCTTGTTTATTATTACCTACCTAATTTTTATTACCTATTTTGAGAAAAAAAATGGAGTGTGTTCAAAGTTTAAATGAAGAACAAATTATTGCTGCCACCTTTTTTCTTTTTTTACAATCGCAGTATTAAAATGTTAGCTTTCTTCACAGTGACATTGAAATGGAGGGATTTTGTTTATCCCCGCCTTTGTTTATTTAACATTTTGCTCAGCAGGGGAGTTTCAGATAGATTGTTTTCAAGACAGTCCCTGCAGACAGCAAGCAAACACTCTACAGCTTCATCAAACAGAACAATCTTCAACTTTCCCCTTCTGCAGTGTGCAGGGAAATGTGACGGAGAGGAACATCATAATGGAATATGATTGAAAATGATCATCATAATTTTTCTGTCTGAATCGGTGACAATATGCGAGTACTAGTTTTTAGAGGATTTATTTAGAACCATGTGTAAGTGTACCCTAACAGAAAAAAAACACATTGATGGATGAAAACATTGCGTTTTCATGTGGCAAACATTTGCAAGTTTTGTTATTAATGAATTCACTCGTGTGATGGTTTCTAGATATTTTTTTTTTCCTCACTGAGAAAGCGCCAACAGACATTTGGGCACATGGAATTCAACCTGAAATACAGAGCAGGAACTAAAACAAATTTTTGTTAGCTGAAAAGCGAGTTCACCCCTGTATGAAATGAGTTCTGAATTGAGCTCATTCCACATTGTGACTTCCTTTTGTGCAAATGTGAGCCAGACAAGTTTTAATAGTAGCACGGGAGATTTTTTTTCATTCAAAAATATATTTTGACAAAGGAGTTGAAAATCCATTGTCAAAACTGGTATGTTTAATAATGCATAATGCAGCATGCAGATGCCAGGAGCTTGGTGGGGACAGTCATGGACTTTTGCAGTTGTAGGTCTTCTCATTAAAAACACACATAAAATCAAAGATGCACGCACACACATACAGTGTATAGTCTTTGTTATTATCCCTAACCCTCTCCTAACATTGTCCATCTCTTTCACTGATGCCTTCCCTCTATCTCATCTTCCACCATCCTTCTCCCTGTTGCCAGTGCAGGCTTGATTAATATTTTCCACTGTTCCATAACCATGGCAATAAGGTCACTGCATATGATACTTAATTGAATCTTCCCAGTGCTTTTGAGTGCATTTCCTGTGTCCAGACAATAAAAATCTTCCACTGATGACTCCAACCCCCTTCCTTTACTTCACTCCCCTCCATCCTTCTTTTCATTTTGTGCCCCATGAATTTATTCATTTGTTTCTCCTGTTAGTTCTTTCTTGTAGTGCCTTTCTTTCCCGGCCTCACTCTGACCTAGTCTTCCTTGTCTTGTCATAGCGTTTTGCTGTTTTGTTTAGGTTTTTTTTTGTGTGTGTGTGTGTGTGTGTGTGTTGTTTTTTTTTCTCTCTTGCATGACTTGTCCTTCAGCAAGAAGCAGGACAATTTCTTTTTTATAGTGCATGGCCAAATTTCTGTTTAGTTTTCATCTTTTGTTTACACCCACCTGCTGGAACGACACTTGATGACTTATTGCTCTTTAATTCCAGAGTAATAAACAGTACGCAGTTCCTTTTTCTTTGTCTTCTTTTTGCCTCTTGTCTTGTTTCTCTGTATGTTGCCTACTCCTTTTCTCCCCATGTAGCATTTGCATACACAAATAAGTCTCAGGCACAATCGTTAAATTGATTTCAAACGACACTGATGACTCAAGTGGTGAAACAAAAAGCTTGGAAGCCAGGGAAACCGTTGGGACACAAAGTGAGCCACTGACACAGGGTGCTCTCTGAGCAGGTGTTCTGATTAATGCCTAACAAATTGGGGTCCTCTAAGATCCGAACATAAGTGAGAGACACGTACCCTCTTCACAGAACACATGGACCAACACATAAACACATGCTGACTGACTCTTTGTTCACACAAGTATGGAGGCTAATCCATGACAAGAGGGGATACAGGTTCACAGGGAGAAAACACTGGAGTGGATAAAGAGTGGAGGGGTGAAGAGGAGGTGTTGGTCTGGTAGGGGAGCTTGCTTTTCGAAATGACACGCTGGACACAGAACCAAAATACACACTTTATCAGTTTTTG
Organism: Remorina albescens; assembly: GCA_034769265.1. Taxonomy (NCBI): domain Eukaryota; kingdom Metazoa; phylum Chordata; class Actinopteri; order Carangiformes; family Echeneidae; genus Remorina; species Remorina albescens. The sequence continues at coordinate 5,323,997 of CM068479.1, forward strand.
ATTGCCCTGATTGAGGAGTGCAACATTTTAATTTTTGCACTTTTTATTCAGCTTTGTCAAAATAGGGAATGAGAAAGTAGCCATTAGCCATTATGAGCTTTGACAAAAACAAACAAACAAATGCTCGATAATAAGGGAAAGTTTTACAAGAAATAACAAAAATCAAAAGGAGTGATGCATGGCAAGTCGTTTTCCTAAAAGGTCAGATTTGCTCATGTTATTACACAGAAGGGTTGTTCTTTTTGTTCTAATAAAAAAAATGACGGTAATCTGGAATCAGTCATTAGACTCAAATAAAACAGAGAAACATAGGCTAAGAGACAGAATGGAAAAAAAAATGTACACATCACAATTGACAAGTGCACCATAAAATAACCATTAACAGTCACCTACAATCTGAAGTGACAGTCTATCAATAATGTCACTCTGAAAATGGGACAGGTTTGTTGCTGTCTTCAAATCACCAGAGACTCCATATACTGGGAAAGCATGCAAGTATAGGAAACGCATTAAGGCTTGATGTTAATGGGTTTGGTGGGAGCAGTGGGAAACATGGGGGCACCGGAGAACATTGCTCATCTCTCACTTGGTCACAGGCTTGAGACACCTGCTGTGATTCAGTTCTTATGTAATATTGTTCAGAAGGCCAGTTAATAACAATGTGTTTTTTTAGACATATCCAGTATCTCAAAACGCAGAAATTCACTATACAACAAACACATTTATAGCCTGGAATTGTTTCTGCTATATGTCAAAATTGTTTTATATCTTTTTAATACAGTAACAAGTTATTTTTATTCTTAAACTGTTATTCTTAAATATCTTTACTTTTTCACTTTCATTTTCAAAATTAAAATTATGAATAAACAAACCAAAAGAAGAGCAATATCTGTAAAATTATATGGATAGTTCTAAAATATAAAATAACCATAAAGTTTTAGTACACATTGAAGAAACCAGACTCAACTTAACCTTATTCAGGCCATTTCACCACACACAGTTTCAAACATATGAAAACACATATGCAAATAAGCACAAGAGACCGCACTTGGAGAAACACCCACATACAGCTAACTCCCTCCACCCTAATGGGGCATTTGTGCACTATCAATTTTCGTGCTGCATGTGAATGGACCCATTAATGAACGGGATATGCACCCAGTATCTGTCAGCTTTGAACGCTGACAGAAGCCCACACTTCTTTTCTACTCCCATGTTTAATATGGAAGCACGTGGAGGCTATAGTGTGCACATCTGCTCCTCACACACATCCCTTGGTCGCCCCATTCCTACCATGTGCTGGCGTAACAGGCAAGCATTGTAGCAACAAGTGTCTCCACATTACCACGCTTGCCAGCTCCCCTCACTTGGCAGCGAGCCTGCTAAGCTGCCCGCCCCCTCATGAGAAAAAGACTTGATTGTGCCAGGGGAGACAGTTTAGGGGGTAGACTGGGATGAGGGACAAGGAGGGGGGATTTGATTTACATACTGCGGCTTAGGCGACACTCATCTGATTTTAAACAGCTGCAGAGCAATTAAGGGTCATTAGGCCTTTTGTTTACTGTTGAAGCACAATGTAGCAGTAGCAGCGGCATTTGAGGCACGGTGTCCCCTGTGGGGGCCGCCTGTGGGAATTTCAGCACTATACAGGGTCTGTCTCCCACCCTTCCTCTCCATTCATATCTTCTACTCTGTCATTGACACAGGCTTCCTCTGTGTGTAAACAAACACTCTGCACCAGCCTGGCATTGCTGGGGAAGCCACTTTGGCAAAGACCCAGCTGTGGAGTATGCAGCTGATGACGGTGCAGGCGCAGGAAGTGCTGACTGCTTATCCTGATTATCCAGATAATAACAACAATTTCTTTAATATAATAAAATTGGCAAATTGGCAGCATTCAATTAAGTTTGATTCTGGCAATTACTGTTTCCGCACATTATTGCAGTAAAAATTTTAGCTTAGCCACATATGGTATTTGGATGGATGGACTGTCAACGCAATTGTGTTACATAAATAAATGTAGGTATGCAACATAGCTTAATGCAAATCATGATTTTGTTTTCAACAGGGATGCAGCAGATCTCCAGTGTCATAGTTTTCTATATGTCAGCTTTACATAACGCCAACTAGCAAGTGAAAATGAATTACTATGAAATAATTCAAAACAATCTCCATGAATATAACAGCAATCTAAAGAGTGGATGTGATCAAGCAGGCATTTTAAATAATATATAATACAGAGAATAACATTGCGTCAAGGTCAGTAGCACAGCTGGAATGAAGGCAGGGATGTATTCCTCAATATGTTTATGTCTGTTATTTTCCATTATTCACAACGCAGACAGCATTGTGTTAAGAACCCCTGCTACTGCGAAAAGGCATCAAAGGCAGCAAAAAGACAGGAATGGCATGATATGTGAATGTTCACGTCCATTTATGTGGCTGTAAGACCCTCCTCAGTTGGTATAGAAAAACACTTACTGCTAATGTAAATAGCAAGGCAGCATAAATCAGGAGCCTCGTGCAGCCCGGAAGAATATCGTGTAATAGTTATTGTGAAATGAAGTGGCATTGGGATCAATATCCCACTATATCTCACTCTGGCGTAATGGCGCAGGGGGAAGCTGGAGGCCAAGGGAGTCCGGTCCCTACACCCCACCATGGGCCTATAAATCTGCCTGACCTGCAGCCTGCTTATTAAAGTGCATAGACAATCGGCAGCAGCCATCCAAAAATACAAGCTTACTTACTGACCTGGAGTCAGGGGAATGGATGCGTTTACCTTGTCTAAGGGTAGGGGTTAAAGGCTGATTGAGGCCATAGCATAATCACACCGTACTCTGCAGAGAAACAGGAACATCTTGGTCATGTTGAGCTCTGCTTCGATAATATTTATATGATTAAAAATGAGATCTGAATGTCAAACACTGCAAGGAATACTGTAGATTAATTTCTCTCGCTTTTTAAAGCCAGTATGTTTTGTTTAGTCTTTGATATTCTGTTTATTAATGAATACATTTGTCTGTTTGTCTTTTATTCATCGTGTCTTAAGGCTAAGTTTTCAACTACTATTGTGAAGTTAGCAATTATGCTGTCTAAGCTTTGGCTTATACACCAAAATTAAACTTTATAGTTTTGTTTGCTAAAGCATCTGCAATGCTATCTGTAATTACTTCATAATAAATTAAAGAAGACAAAATCATTTTCAGGGTTGTGATTCCGGGGTCGAGATTATGAAACTTGAAAATTCTCTTTTGGTCTATTTGATGATCCACACATCTACAATAGTCGAGTTTGTTCCTGGTGAAGCAAGGTGGTTAGCTTGATTATTATTGTATAACATGTATCATCATCACAATTATACACTGAGTAAGAGAGACGAAACAAGAAATGCAATAACCACCTGAATATAATGTGTAGAGGAACAATGATTTTAATAATAGGAGATGAAGGTTTAAGAGCTGTAACAAGCAAGGAACAGTGTGCTGGAAAATGTTGTCGTTGTTGTGTTATGTTGTTTTTCCTGACATGAGGATCCGTTGGATACATTATGGAGGAAATGTTTTTGATTTACATACATACATTTTTTTTTTTTTGTAAGAACGCATATTCTTTTTAGTGGCTTTTATCCATTTTAAGCTGAATATGTCTGTGCAGTGTCCTTTTCTACCCTCAGGTTGTAATATAACTTTATAACAAACAACACAAAGCCTGGGGATAGAAATAAGAGTATAATGATAGTGACTCTCTTTGATTTGCCATTTTATTCAGGTTTTATCCATCCATCCATAAAAGCTTGTTGCAAGAATAGAGGAGCCTTAGGGCTGATATTATTGGTCAGTAAGAAGGATGTTGGCAAGAGGTTGTGAATGCTAATTGTAATAAACAAGCATGGACCTGTGGTTAACTCTGTTTTCTCAGAAGAAAGACAAATTGAAGACTATGGCCACTGATGTATTTTTCTTTTGTTTCAAAGGACTCAGAAAGAAGCTCTCCTCCTATTCATAGTTGGTAAGTATTTCCTTGAATTTTTTTCTCCACACTGTAGTTCCACCACATATATAAGACTTTAGAGGGAAGCCCTTCTGTGGGGAAAGTTTGTATTTTCCAGATTTAATCTCCAAGCAAACTCTTGAGAACTTGACTGCAGAAAAGCAGTATCAGCTAAGGGTTTATAGTTGAAATAATAAGAGCGCGTATGCAGAAAGTCTCTACTGTTAGATCTAATATCTCCACATATCCCCTTCTTTTTAAAGAATAGTCTATGATTGTCAAAAAAAAAAAAAGATTGCCAAGGTTCTTTTTTGTAGTATTTGTGGAATGAACTCTTCATTCTTTGTCTTTCACTTATGGGATGTTTCTCAATTTGCAGAGGGTGAGTCATAAAATAAATGAACGCACAACTTAATATGAATTATTTGAACCAATGTGACCCAAATGTCTGGACTTACTTAAATAAACAAAATATAAAACAAAAACACTTTTATAAGTGTTCAAATCCAACAGCAGCTTCACCAATTAGTACCAGGTATGAAAAGAAAATCATATGATGATGTATTATCAGTGTCAAATGTTCACTGATCTCATGGGAATAAAAAAAATGTAATTAAGCAAGTAGCTTGCCCTCACACTCATAGATGCAATGATTCACTTGCTAAATCAAACTGAAAATATTAGCTGACATTTAGGATGCTATAAATTCAGGACCTATTCACTAGTTTTAATATCTCATGACATTGACAGTGCATGAAATGATTTTAAGCCAAGGTGATAATTATATACATATACACACATAAAGGTTGTTCTAATGATAACATTTTATAAAAGGTTTCCTAATTAGCTGTCTGTATTCAACATAAGTGATACTCAACAACTTTTGTGTGTGTAATTTTATCGTTGTGAAGTACACTCATATTGCTGCATGTGTTATTTGCACACACACACACACACACATACATGCACATGGGCACAGTGGGTCTTTATATGTGCATACACAGGACTGTGATATGCACAACAGAGTCATGTCATCGTCAGCCTTCTTTTTAACTTAGTTCCTGTTTTTTGGTAACTTTGACCCACCACTGGCTGTTTTACACATAAACGCATACAGTTCCACCTGTCATTACTCTGATCTTGAACCTTGAAAGGATAGCAGGTCAGAGGTTAAAGGTCCAGATGACCTGGCTGTGGAGATTAGAACACAGGCTGATTTTGGAGTGGAATGTAAAGAGAAATAATGGCAAGTGGAATACACTTGGGCCAAGCCAGACTGCACTACGATGTTGTTTATACCACAGGTGATAGTCTCTATAAGATTTGATGTGGGGATATCATAAGTAAATGTGCAGAACAGACTGACCTTTGCCCTTTATGTGTGAGGTTGTGTGACCAGTGTCCGACCCTTAATCCTCTCCTAAATGGTTCGACAATAGAGAGACGTATTGATCTGGTCAGTCTTCTGGCAAAAAGGGTCAAGAGCCCCATACATGGACAGAGTCTGCTTTGTGTCTGCAGGTAGAGCATCGTTATTACAGAGACTGTCTTTGTCTTTCCACCACCTGTAGTCGCTTCATAGGTCTGCTCCCACGTCACACTCTATGTCACGCTGATTAGAATTACAGTGAAGCCATGTGTAAAAAATTTAAAAAAATAACACATTAAAGGATGTATTAATGACTCAGGAAATAGTTTTTTTTTTTCTCTTTAAGGCGGCACAAATTTCTCAAAGTAAAGTTTATACATGAGAGCTTTAGAAACCTAAACCATCTAACCTCCCCTCCAAAAAATAACACATGTCTTCAAACTCCCTGTCAGAGCCCCCAGCTTTCCCCAATGTGCCTGGGCGGTTGCTCTCCTTTGGGCTCACCCTAAGAGAGCTGGCCAGCTCCCACATCTGGCCAGACAGACGAACAGAGAAAACACAGTGAAATTCTCCTGCTGACCGCTAGTTCTCCCCCTAAAACACTGCGCCGTTCCTCCCTCTCTCGCTTTCCCTCTCACTTGGATTCTTTCAGAGTGACTGGTGATAGAACAACATCTGGAAGGAACAGCAGTTTTCTTTCCTTGTGTTTTTTTGGGGAGATCTAGGCCTCCGATAATCCGTCTCCCTCCTCATTAAAGGAGCTGAATAAACACAGGCCTCTTCCAGTTGTTCCTATGAATTTCCTCACCAGGCGTCAGGAGACCCAAGCAGGGGCTACTGGATCAAAGCAGCCAGCAGCCCCATGTGTGCAGAGAGCGAGAGTGCGTTCCGGGGTTGGGCCCATTACCTTTCACCCTGGGAGCCTCGGAGGCTCCTAGGTCACTGGCTGTCAGCTCTTTGGCACAAACTCAGCACAGGAGGAGGAGTAGGAGGAGGGAAGTAAAGGGAAGTACAGGGAAGAAAAGGAAGAGAAAGAAAAAGACATGTGAACAGGAAAAGAAAATAAGAGTTAACTTGGGGAGATCCACAGATACTTTATGAAAGAATATGACAAGACAGAATATGAGAGGACAGCAGAGCAGTGGATGTACAGGCTTGAAGCTAAATGGCAGTGTTTAGGTCTACATGTTTGGTATGGATAACCTTGCTCACGAAAGTAGTCATGTTGTTTTGGTAAAAGTTTTAACACACATCTTTGTGCAAACCAAAAGTGATCGCTTCTAGTTTCTGCATTAGACAGTGACACTAATATAGTAGTGAATTTAATGTCATGCAGAAATATTTCAAGCACCTTTTTAAAAGTTGGTGACAGATATGATGATATGATTGTTAGTGTATTGTCCAGGTTTATGTGTGTGCCACTCTAATGCACTGACCCTGGTGTGACGTTAATTTTCTAATTCCCTGCACTTCCCGGCAATCAACTTAGAGGGGCAGTGGTTCGCTGGAAAAGTTTACAATAGAAGCAATTAAAAGCAGAAATCTAGGCAGTAGCAGCAACAGCAGCAGTAGCAAAATCAACAGAGGCAGAGGAAGACGATGCCCTGGGCTGTAATTTTTCCTTATTTACTCAGAAAAATGCTAAAATTTATCAAATTGCGTCCATTGCACACTAAAGAAAAAAATTACAAATATTAAATGGCCAAGGTAATTAACTTACCTGGGTAGTAGCTGCAGATGGCTGCAGATGTGGTTGGAAATGACCATAGTGTTTGTGTTTGTATATGTGCACCGTGTGTGTGTGCATCTGTGTGTACAAATGGCCCTGTGGTCGTCATCAGACTCCCATCAGCCCCTCCATTAGTTACTGAGCTGTGGGTCCGTGCTGGAGTCTACCTGCCCTGAATATAGATGAGCACAGGAGAGTACGGGCAGCAAACACAATGAAGACAAACGCACATTCATGCATGCACTCACAAAAGATAGCATTAACATATAATCTATTGTGACATACAGTGACATATTTTGACATGCGCACTCCTAATCAAAGTAATTGCATTTTGCACACCTAAGTGTCTGAGATGTTGCGTCATATGAAAGGGATGACCACACAATCGTTAAAAATATTTCTATGTATTTCCTCTGGCTGATAAAAGCATACATGTCTGATTAATGCCTATCACTGGACACTGGCACGCTGATGCCTGTGGAGAGCACTTCATCTGGTGCGGTCAGATCATAGCTTACACGTTTTGAAATAACGTCACACACAGCAGAGTACACACATTGGCAGCCCAGCACAAAGGCAAATATGGTTGCATTCTTCTCTTGTCCTCCTGGAGCTGGCGACTCACGTGCTTGTGACAGGAAATCTGCAGGCAGTCATTACACAGAGCCAAGCAAACATGCAGCTGCCACGCTTACTGATGTTTTCACATGTGCCGCTGTTATGTTGGAGGCATAGGTACACACCTGTATGTGCGTGCAGATGCACAAATGCAGCTTAAAAATATAGTGATAAAATTGATATTCATCCAAAGGGACTGTTTGAACCAAAACATGAATGAATGAATGTGGATGTTTTTTTGCTTAATTTTGTCAGATCTTTTTAATTTGAATACACTTTGGAGTCTCTTGCAAAAAGAAAACACAAATTTCAATATAATTAATTTTGGTTTTATTTCCTTTGGGTAATATGTCAGCACTGCAAATTATTACATCTCTAAAACATCATCAATTTCAGAATATCATTCAGAATAATTACAATGGTAAGGTAGATTACATTTTTTAGAGAGGATGATGCTGTTTTTCAGATGTTTTTGGATATAAATTCATTACAGAGAAAGAAAGGGAGGATATAGAAACCTCATCAGTGGTAATGGTTATGTTTAAGACGTGTCAGAAAAAACAAAAAGACAAAGTGGGTGTCCAGGTTGAGTTCAAGGCTGAAGGCCGCCTTGGAGTTCAAGCAGGAGCTGTGGGGCATGAGGGCTGAGAGAAGGGGAGAGGGTGTGTGATGGCTTCTGCATGTCCCTCTGGTGGTGCAATGGGACCCTTGGGAGACCTGGGTCAGGAGGCCTCCCTCCAGCCTCCCTACATTACTGTGCCATTTAAAGCCACCCAGCATCTATTTCCTCCAATAAAAACTAATAACCTTTTCTGTCGGAAATCACGGCAGCTCTTGAGTGCTAGAGCAGAGGCCTGGCTGGATGGCCTGTAATTGCGGTCCAGAAGTCCCCCTGTAGTTTATTTTTTGCAGTGTTTTGGATTTGATTTTTTTTTTTTTTTTTCCTAGCGCTTTTGGTCCTCTGCGCTTTGCGGCTGATTGCCTGCGCAGCTCGCCCCACACTCAGTAATCAGACAGGAGCTAGAGAGGGGGCAAAACAGCAACTCAAGGACCTTTTATAATTGGAGGGATTTGGAGGGCAGTTGGACATTTGGTATCAGAATAGGTTGTGATGGTGACTGTGCTGGCTGAATAACAGGGGTGGCATAGCCCCCATTACAGTCAAGTAGTCTATTGTTAGACACCTATGAATAGTCTGTATGTATGTCTGCTTTGTCATTGCCCATGTGTTGCAGGGAGTGTCGTCTTCATGCAAATTTTGAGCTGTGCTTGAATGTTATTCTACTATGTTACTGGATACATTTGACTAAATAATACTGAGAGTCTACAGTTTCATAAACTAGTTGTATCCCTGTATTATTTATTTTGTGGTAATTTCATACTAAATTGTCATAAACAAAATATGAAGCTCAAAATTTTCATTCTCTGTCTTTTTTTCTGTGGCTCGCAAAACAAACAACAAAGCACAGCCAATTAACACTCAAGAACTATAAACCATAATACATTTTTCTAATGCAAAGACTTTAGAATTGCAGAATTTGCAACTGGTGGCAATTACATCTGGAGCCAACTAACTTGTTCAGCGCTTTCTTTCTTAGCCTGTTCTTAGCAAGAGATTGCATGTTTAAGCATTAATTTTTGCTACAAAAGATTGAGTGTTTGCGGTTCAAATTTTAATACTCCATTTATAACAAACAGCAGTGTGAAGGAGAATTAAGATTCAGTTGTCAGAATGCCCTGGAGCTTAGAGCCCCAGCTTGTCCTGGACTACAAGAGGTCTAAAGTGTTGCCACAAGCAAACTGCAGTGTGAAATGAATTGTGGTTGCTCATCTGTCTTTGAATAATAACAACAGTGTTTCATTCATTCATCTTCTATTGGGTTGTGGGAGGGGGGGTGCTGGAGCCAATCCCAGCACACACTGTGTGAGGGTGGGGTACACCCTGAACAAGTCACCAGTCCATCACAGGGCCAACATACAGAGACAAACATGCATGTCTTTGGACAGTGGGGGTGAAACCGAAGTACCTGGAGGAAACCCACGCAGGCACAGGGAGAACATGCAAACTCTGCACAGAAAGGCCCCAGGCCGGGAACCGAACCCACAACCTTCTTATTGTGGGGCAACAGCATTAACCACTTTGCCGCCGTGCTGCCTGCATAGTAACAATCTAGTTTATCCAAATAAGCTCCTACAATCAAGCAATTAAGTTTCAGATTTAGCATATGCATAAAAATTTCCATGCATCATTATTAGTCTGCATCATTATTTTGATTATTCATGACTTTTCATTTTTGTCTTATTTCTTCTTCCTCTTCACTGTTTATTTAAAGTGAAGGAAATAGGAAGTAAATATAAATCTTGCCATCGCTCCTTTTTACATTGTTCTATAAGAGATTAGCAATACACTTGAAAAAAAGAAAAAATCAGTTTAATACTTGCAATTGTTTAAATGAAACGTGTCCCAGTGCAGAGAAGTCAGTGAATGTGGGCATCTAGGAAGCAAAGGGGAATAAAATTGGTCACAGTAGCAGAAACAAACTCTGGGGTCTAATGAGTCGGCCAGTTTTCAGTTGCATGTGGAGGAGGATGCTTAGGCAGGCCCTACTGGATACTAATTGAAGATAGCTATAAGCTGCCTTAGGGTTACAGTCTGTGTCTGTTCAGGCACTGCACAGATATAAAGCCAGCATGCCCCCTCCACCACAGAGAGCCACTGTCCCCAGAGCATAGAGGCCACAACCAAGCCTTGCTCTTTCACAGTACAAACAGCTATCTGTAGTCCCACAAAACAGACATTCTTGTTTCCACAATGCCTGCTACTGGGTGGGTATATTCTCAGTGTAGGATACGGCTCCTTTGTGTTCATATGTCCTTCTCATGCTCTTGGTATAAAATATATTTCTGATAATTAAGAAGCAGGACATTGCCAGTAACCTTTAAGTTTTTCTTATATATTGGTCTAGTAGATGAATCAGCATAGTCTAGGTGTTCATCCTATGATGCATTTGTAAAGCCAGCATGATATAAAAAACAATGTGTCTCTTTAAAGTAGTTTTTTTATATTGATTTGATAGAATGAAAATTATCAAACTTTTAGACCTTGAAACTGCTAATGTGTTGAGCAAAAAGGATGACATTTCCAGAAAAAATCTTATATTTTAAAAAGGTGAAAATGTCCAATGCATCCCTTCATATAGGTGATGTGTGTGTGTGTGTGTGTGTGTGTGTGTGTGTATCTGCATGAACTTTACATGGATGTGGACAAAACCAAAGTGAGAATGTTTCCTGCATCATTCTATGGGCTGTCCAGTAATGTGGACTACATCTAGGTTAGATGAGATAGATGATATCTCTGTACAGGTTTTGTCACATGCAAGGCAACTAAGTTGACTTGAAAAAGAGGGAAATTCAGCAGCAGATCAGTAGTAATTATGGAGCTTTCAAGTCTAACAAGAGATAGCACTGTGTGCATACTACTACTTGTGGCCTCTGTAAGTACTTTTTTTTTTTTAATTATTATGCATTTATGTTAGTGTATGTGTGTGTGTGTGTGTGTGTGTCTGTGTGTGAGAGAGAGAGTGAACAGTGTATTGTAGCTGTACATATAAACTTAGGCACATGGACCCTAACATGTTATTTTCAGTTTCTCTTTTTTTTAAACGGTTTCTCCTGTAGTAAAAGTTTTCTTTTACCTCCTCCATAGACTGGATAGCTTCTAGTCAGCTATGGCCTGTTATGGCCTGTGGTTGGCTGTCATACAACATATTAATGAAGGGACTGAGGAGAAGAGGCTCCCACACAAAATGCTAAGTGAGAGAATCAAGTGGTGAGATTTCCCATGCTGTTGCCCAGCCTGCCCAAATAGAAGTGAAATGCTGTGTTTAAACAAATTCAATTTCACTTTCACCAAATTAAGAAGGGATGGGTGAAATTTAGGCCTACCCACGAATAACTAGGACTCTTCACATGCAAAATGACCTCACATCTACCAGCTATTCGCTTCTAAAATTGGTTTAAGTCTGCTGCTTTGTAATAAAGCATGGCTTGATTTTAACTGATCGTCAAGTGCTTGCAATCGCATACTATTAATCAGAGGTCTAGATTGTCCAACCAGAGGCCTACCATGTCATGTCATGTATCAGCCTTTTTTTTTTTGCATGTATACTTCAAGGCGTGTGTTGTTCATTATAAATATTTCTCACTGGGAGCAATGATTGGAGGCCTGCTCATGTACCTTTGCTTCAAACTTTAGTAAAAACCTACTATAACTATAGTGTCCTTTCCACATGCAGTGCTCTATTCAAGGCCTGGAAAGCATTTCTCAACAAAGGCAAGCAGATGTGTTTTTTATTGGGCTGTAAAGTTTCTCACACTAATAACTCAAGATCAGAAACTCGGAGTTGTTAGAGAATGGCCTCGGTACATCAAGTAAAGCATACAATTTTAAAATAGTACAATGTAAATATTACTAATACTCAAATCAACTAGTTTTTGCAGTTATTAAAAGGTAAAATAGCCACAATTCATGGTAGAATGAGCTTTTATGTCTGTCTTTTAAACCTCACCACAGCCAGGTTAGTGTCAACACACAAGAAATATGCTGTCACGTATGATAAAGACAAGAGAAGAGCTTACTTTGCCTGATAAATTTGCATTTTCTGTTTGTTTGTGTTCTTCTTTATGGTCCTGTTTTTCTGTTTCACAGCATTACTGTTGTTTGTGTGGACACTTCCTTAATTGCATTAAGAGGATGACGCACTTTCATACTCTGTTTAAGCTCACTTTAATTGCCCCTGAATGGTGCACTAGGGAAGCAGGGACTGACGGCACAATGTAGACATGCAATTAGCTATCTTTCATAAGACGCTCCAGGGAGAAAGAGAGGGCTCCAATTCATAATTCCAATTCCAATTGCACACAAGGCAACACATGCTATTTTGTGTCACTGCTGTGGTGGCATCTTGATGGAATGGCATCTCATTCATTAAAGTATCAGACATTCAGGGAAAGCAAGACGGAGAGATCCAGTCAAAGAAAAATAAGGACTGTGATAAAAGGGGGGAGATAAAAAAGCACAGTGGTAGGAGTAGACACCAAGCTATAGGTGAGGTGCAAATGAAAAAGGTGACGAGAGATAGTAGAAGGAGTGAGGGAAAAGTGATCGAGGAAGATCGCACAAGAAATGTAGGGAGATGTGTGTCCTGGTGCATTTACACCTCATTTTGGAAAGAGTGCACCAAGAAAACCTTAGCTTGTGCTGTAGGTTAAAATTACAGGCATATTTAGTCAACCTATTCTATCCAGTCTTACATATGAAGTGGAAGAACAGGGACGTACCAGATGTTTTATTTTAAACCATGATAGTCAAACATTAGGATACTCCCAAAAACAGTATTTTGAAAGGTGAGTGTCTTGTTGTTGCTTGAACACACTGTTACAAAAAGCCTGTAGCTGCCTCCTGGTTTCCCTGAAATGGAAGTTAAATCAGAGGAGAAGTCACGTGACCTCTTTGTTTTATTCTTACATCAACTTTTCATGTGCCTTCACTGATCATTATTACGGGCTTGCTGTCCGTAAAACTGTTATACTACATAAATATTCATTTCTTTCTATCATTTTTCGGGATGTCTGATGTACATTGACAATAATATTGTAAGTAGCTCTTAAAACATATCAGTTTATGGTCCTTTATCTAGAGTGGAACAGGCTGGACATGCATTTTTCATGTGTATGAATTTATAAGTGTAAGGCATTAAGTAAATGACGTCATGCATTAGGTTAATGGCATTGTTGTGACACACATCAGAAGCTATTCATGTTGTGAAATGCAATAGGTAGCTCAAACAACACTATTGATACTCCCTGTCTACACCAGTTGCCACTCCATTTCCTTTTCTCTCTCCTTGTACTCATTTTTCTATGCTTTTTACCCTTTTTCATTTTCTATGCCTCCCACCATTCCAACCCAATACCCCTTCCCCCATCTTGGACAATCTCTCTCTGTCTCTTGCTGTCTCTCCCGTTCTTCCTCTCGCTGTCTTGCTCATCCCAACTCCATTCTCCCTATCCCTCCCTCCACTCTTCTTCATTTAATAGTGGACCTCAGAGTGGTTGCCATGTCGACCAGCCAGCATATTACCATGGCAACCAGCCTGAGCAAGGCGAGGCTGCTGATTAGGGAGAGATGTGTAGAGTAGCCTGGCCAGCGGTGGGGAAGAAAGGGGCGGGGGGGTTGTTTTTTTTGGGGGGGGGCTGTATATCATAGGTGCAAACATTTGTGTAAGTGTGTGAGTGTGTGAGTGTGTTGGTGTTTGTGTGTGTGTTTGTGCATTTCAAAAAAGAATTTGTAGAGACTGGTCAGCTGTCTAATGGGAAGCCAAAGGACATTTTTACTTTGGATATCAGATCACACTGTTTCATCCACGTACTCTGTAGATGTGTCTGACAGTCTGTTGCTTTCTTTAAAAGAAATAAGATTCACTTAATATCTCACTGCGCTAATCTTTATCAGATAGCTCCCATTTCTTTTAGCTGGAGGAGACTTAGAAAACTTAAAAATCTCTTTGAGATTAATGACAATAAACAGTACCTTTTATATGTTTATTGTATAGGAGCAGCCCCTTGATGTGTCCTTCAGGGCCCACAACATTGAACTAATGTGTTCTGGTGGTGTATGGGAAAACCTGAGCTAGGACGGAAATGTTGCTCTTCTTGTATTTGACCAGAATCATGTCTGGTGTTATGACATGTGTGGGACAGACCACAAAGAGGTTTTAAAAAGCTGCATTCTCCTCCAAGAACACTAATGAACGCAGTAGAGGATGCCTCAGACCTCCCAGATCCATCAGAGAAACTAATTACTAGATCCAATTAAAGAGAGAGAGGGACAAGAAGGGTAAGAGAGAAAAAGAGAGGGAGAGAGAAGACGGGGGTGGGGGTGGGGTTCTCCGTTTACCATTGACCCAGCCAAGCTGTGCGTCAGCTCATTCAAGACAGTAATTATAGCTTATTTATAATTCATCCTTGAGCTAAATAAGAGCGTGACATTTCAATAACTATAATAGGGGCACAAAAAAAGGCAGCACAAACTACAGACTTATTAATTGCAGTGCTCAGAGATTAAACGACTGGAAAAATGTTGTTATTTACTTATTCATAACATCTAGTCCAACCATAAGAGCATAGCATTGCAGTACACTGAAAATGAGTCTAAGAGGTTCTCTCAGGAGAGCTCCCTCATGGACATAATCCTTGACAAACCCAAGATGCCTCGCTTCCTGTAACAAGTGTTTCATGGACTCAACGACTTTCTTACTGTTTATTAGGACTATGTCTCATGAGAGGAAGCGGTGCGATACAGAATGTGGGCTTAAATTTACAACAGAGTGTAAACTCTTTGGCTTCAACTTACAATTAAATAGCTTACTGAGGTAGTAATTAACAAAACATGCCAATGTTAAAATGATTTCTTTATTCTGTGATTTTCAGTTAATCCATCTTGCACAAGGCCTACACTCCTCATCCTTTCATCCTCCTTTCCTTTCCATACCCCCTTTTTCCTACCTCTCCTTCACCTTCACTGGGGCACCTCATTAAGACTGCCAGCTCTTGGCCTCATTGGCCATGGCAGAGGTGAATAATGTCACATAATCATGAAGTGGAGATGGCATTACACTAATCACAAATTATGGATGAGTTTTATTTTGTGGTGGCAATCGTGGCAAACTAGTGCTTAACTTAAGTGACTATTACCCCCCCCCCCCACATCCCCTTTGAAACCTTCCCCATGCCTCTTAAAGGAAGTTTATAAAGATGATCTGTGTGAACATTAGGTATAGCGTGTGTGTAGTATCATACACTGTGCAGAGTACTTTTCCTCATTTTTTCTATTAACTATGTCAGCCTCCACCAAATCAAAAACAGCAGCAGAGCACTACATTGTTTCTCATATTTATTTGTACAAGATGAGATGTTTAACCAAATCAAATCATGTGAGTGACAATTTTTGCTCATTAGACATTGATATTCGTGCTTTAAAATGCAACGCATTCAGTATTAGCAAGGTTCAAACCAGTATAAGTCCTTAAACAAAACCCATGACAGCTGTAATGGATTGATTGTTGAATACCTATATTTGCCTTTGAATGTGTTTGATCAAACAGAAAAGACTTTGTTGTCTTCTGTCATTTACCTGCCAGGCACTAAGAATAACTGTTTTTGATCATACAATTCTTATGTTAGCTCTTATGATTCTTCCATTATGGCAGTGAGCTAGAAAAAAAAGGAAAAATGAAGACAAACAGTAATCTGTGACATGCCTTTGATTTTATTCATTTGCATTTATGTGTTCATCCAAACTTACCGCTGACAGAGTAATATATAGTAGTATAACGCCATGCAAGCCATTGTGATGTGTCCCATTGTCATTGGGCAACAATAAACTGTACTGCACCTTGTTTGCTTCCTGTACCTTTTAATGCCTTTGTCCTTGAATCTGAAAAGATGCTTGTTAATGTACTTCTATTAGGTGACTGAAGCTGTCACAGACTTCAGACAGTGTAAATGAATATTCAATATTTTGAGTTATGGCTAAGGCACATTAATAGACACTTTTATCTGTAGATTGGTGTTTTTGTTTTGTTAGAATATTTCATCACATGACATATTAGAATGTGCATCTTCCTTATGTTTTGCCTAGGTGCAGTTGTAGAGATGCTTGAACATGCATGCCAAAGAGCAGAAACCTTGACCTTGCAGAATTGAACGAAGGGAACAGCAACCCAGTGATCTGTGGAGAATTTGGGGAGGGGGTGATTCAGAGGGCTGGAAAGCTTCTTTTCTCCCTCTCCTGGTGATTTTCCTCCTCTACTGCTTTCAATTCTGGCTGTACAGACTCTTCATATACTCCCTGTGTCTTACTAGGACAGGAGGGGGGAGGTAACACCACTTATCAGCTGTTACGGGACATGTCCTCAGACGGGCCATTGATTTTATTGATTCATTCATTTGTGGTCTTTCCCATGCAGTTATCATGGGTTGTTAGGACTCGGGTACAGAAATGGGAATGATCAGAAAGCCAACTATCAGATATCGAATATTTTCTGTTCGCTCTGTGAAGCTTTTCATTGAACAGAAATTGAATAAAACAAGAATGAAAAATGAAATTATTCCCTTCCGTGAGTTTCCCTTTCACTTCTTTCTCATGCAGATCTTGTGGAAAGCATGCACCTGATTGCACATGCAAAGCCACACTACCAGGATCACATCTGATACACAGACATACACATTGCCTTATTGCTTTCTCAGCACACTCAGACAAACACATGCACACTGACCAGATCACACCCCCTCGGGGCTGTGGGCCAGTGCTTGAGCGATGACTTCCCAGGGGGCTGATATTTTATAGTTTGTGTCCATCAGTGCTGTAGCCTGGGGCGCCAGGGTTGACAATAAGTGCTCTCAACACTGGTGACACTGATTCATCTGAGCTATGACACAGATGAGAGGAAAGGGGGGCAGTGGAGGGACAACCAGAAAAGTATAAAACACATAGTGAGCAGGTTTTGCATTTAGTTTGGGATGCTTAGTCTTTAAATTCTGTTTTTTAATGAGTTCAATGCACATATTGTATATTTGAGCATATTCCAGCTTACTTAAAATCAGTCAACACCAATTTGTCTTTTTAGTGATGGTGGGTACATATTGGTGATGTTCATCATAAAACACATGGATGTGTTGGGATATGGCAATCTAATGTGGGCTAGCCTCGGATCAACTACAGAGATTGGTTTGAGGAAGGGTCTCCAATCTAACATGGCATTTCAATTTCTCATTCCCCCTCATGGCTGTGCTGTGCACTGCTGCACCTCTTCTACATATATATAGGGAGGACGCCTCTGAACCCCAGCCTTCTTGATGTGCATACTAAGCAATCAATGTGTCACCTCTTCCTGACAATCCAATTTTTTTCATATGGGGGCTATGCTCATTTTTTCTTGTCAGTAGAAGGTAATTTGCTGTATTATGATTCAGTCCTAAAACTTGGTGACGAGGTGTCTGATAAGTCGATACCCCAACCCCCAAGTCCCCCCTCCTCACAACCCCCCCCGCATCACCCACAATGTGGAAAAACCGAGGGAAGCACGCCAACCCCCATCCTATCTGCACCCCACCACCCCTGTCCCTTCTTTCCACACCAAGCCCAACATAGTTGTATCTGAGACGGGCTGCTAAATTAGATAAGCAGGGCTGTGGCGCAGCGCCGCTGATTAATAAAAGATGCAGTGCTCCCTGGGGATGGTCCCTCTGAGGGCTGAGCAGAATCTACCCACAGACAATGGAGTTTGCTGGCACACATTGAACAGGAAATGGAGAGAATGAACCAATCATGGAAATATAACATTTAAAGCAGCACTATCCTGTGACCCTCCGTAACATTGTGCATGCATCATAATAGATAATAACTAATGCTGGAAGTGAAAAAGAACAAAAATATTAATATATTCATTTATTTAGTAAGCAAATCCTGCTATTAACACATGTTGTATAGAGCTTCCAATATCCTGCTGTTTTATGACATTCGGGAAAGAATTTCCAAGTCCCATTGCAGAACTACTGCAAATTCACAGTCAGTTTTTGTCCCTAATGATGCACATTTAACATTGTTATTATGTTAAGGTGCCTTAAAATATGAGTGAACATTAGAAATTGTCATAATCTGGTTTCTGACAATGAAAACAATGAACTACAGTATGAAACCAAAGGCTGCTTCTAGTGATCAGACTTGAAATACTCTGAGCCTTACCCAATTTTAACAATTTTATTATTGTCATTATTATTATTTTGAGATTATTTTCCTTTTAATAAAACTGCAATCCAAAAAAGGGCCATGTAGTTAAAAAGAATATTTTAAATAGGTCCTCCTTGGTTTCCTGAACATTCAAATACATATACATGCAAGATTTCTTTTACTTAGCCAGAGCAAACACCAGATAGAAGATGTTCAATAGGTGTTGTCATATTTACCTCTCTGGTTCTCAGGAACTGCAAATATGGACAAATAGCCCACCGGATACTGTGTGGGACTGTCGGAAAAGCTTGTGTTATGTTCAGTTGTTTAGAATTTTCATGCTCCTATATAAGTAAATTATTTTATGGCAATGAAATGGAAAATAGTAGAATGATTTTTTAAGAAAACTGCATTCATTGGTTTGAACTTAACTGAGAAAGAAAGAACGCAGATGAGCCCAGGTTAATTCTTGCAGTGTTAGGCCTCAGTTTAATCACCTCCATTATTAATTATTATGAATGTTCCAGCTAAGATCTATATATAACAGATTGCTCATTTTAGCTCGCATGTAGTAATGGAAAGCTTCTACTGAAACCTGCTTGCCCAGCACTAACAAACAGGTTTACTAGCAAACACAAAGCTACATCACCCAACACTCACAGAGAATTCATTTACACATAACGTCATGTGTGCGCATGTGTCTTCATGCAGCCACACAGATTTAGCATTTTTCTCTAGTCTGTGTTATATGCTGATGGATCATGCATTTGTCTATAAATAATGCCCCTCCCTCACGCACACACACACACCTATTGAACAGACGCTTTTAATTTTCTGCAAAATAATGGTAGTTATATTGAGATGAAAAAGGTCAGGGGTTGACTTGTGAAGTTCTGATTGGTTCTGAGCTCCACACTACCCCAACAGAAAAAATGGTAAGTGATATTTCATTTATAGCACCACTCTTTCAGACTGCAATGCAATTTTAGGTGATAGCTCCATGAGCAGGCCCAGTTCTTCAATGATTAGAGCACATCTAGCAGTCACACGCGAGACACAAAAATGTCTACCCTGATGTCTTGCATCAGCAGTTTTTTGCTGTTTTTCTATGATCAAAGGCTATAGTTTCCACGTGCTGTTTAATATTTAGCGATTTCAAATGTTCTCCCACCCCCTCCAAATGGTAAAGATTGATGGGTTTTGTTTATGCATATGTATAAGATGTGCATATGTTGTTGAACCTGTGTTTGACCTTCATATGCTCACATGTATTCAGTGAGCTGCTGTTAAAGCTGTAATAGTAAAGCTGTAATGTTTGAAAAGAAATTTACTGTATTTTTTGCTCAAGTACACACCCTTATTTATAACACACAATACAATGCTTTTACTCCATTCTCAAGCCTCCATATAAATAAAAGTACAGTTGTGTTTTTTTTCTGTATTCATGCCTCAATAGAAATGTAGGATGTTGGCACTAAAGATGAGTGGATGACCCTCTCCTGAATTCATCTTATTCTGCTAACCTTCTGGTGTTGTTCATGGAAAGTAATATTTTATGTTTTGACCACAGCAGTTAGATGATCATCACTAACCTGAATGTACTGAAGATATGAGTATATCTCTCACATGTGGCATTTACCAAGAACCTAGTCACCGAATGCACACAGTCTGGACCAGTGGGCCCCAACCCTGGTCCTGGAGGGCTACTGCCCTTAGATGCTTCCCTTCTCCAAAACACCTGATCCAAATGACCAGCTTGCCATCAAGCTCTGCAGAGGTTGTATAATGAGCAATTTATTTAAATTGAGGGTGTTGGAGCAGGAAACATCTAAAACATGCAGGGCAGTAGCTCTCCAGGACCAGGGTTGGGGACCCCTGGTCTAGAGGATGAATATAATGATATGACCAAAGGAACAAAACATCATTGACACCATTTTAATAGGGAGGACACTTAAAATGAAAGAAAATTCACCTTCATATAATGTGATATATTATGAAATTCACAAAAACATTATGGACTAACAACAGCAGAGAAATAAGCATCTGTCTTGTTTTTTTTTTTTTCCAACCATACTTTGGTTAGGCGTCTGCATAATGTCTTTAGCCTGGTTTTCTACTTCTTTGTTTTTTATCCAGCCTGAGGGCCAACGGCATCACACATTATGTAGTGACCCATACTGCATTTCTCAAAGAGCAGTCCAGCCAGTGGGAGTGGCCTGAGCATCATGCAGTGGTTGCCCTTTAAGGTCATTACAATGGTCACGTGATATGCCAGCAGAGCCCCCCTGGGCCATATGACAAACTGAGCTGCCAGCCTGAGGTGTGTGTCAGGGGTGTTTTTCAACAAAGCATTCTATAAAAGTGTAACTGGGCTGTATTTGCCCTTTCCTCCTGCTATGCGTTCAGCCAACAGGCCCCTGAAGATCTCTTAAAAAGTGCTGATCCACAGAGCTGGGCTGGTGCACTTGTAATCCTTCTAGCTCTGTTCACCCCACAATCCCACCATATGCACCTCCTACTTCCTCCCTCACATTCCCTCACTGTCTCCTGCTGATGCATAGCTCTGATGTGAGCAACAAAGTGATGGGATGAAAGGGCTTGTTTGGGCCTCAAGCTAATTACCACACATTAGAGCATGACTAAATAAATCTTAAGTGCTGCTAATTGCTTGGCAGTGAAAACAATAACTGTAACACTTGCCCAGAGGCTCTGGGGTAGTGAGGGGCTGGGGCACTGGGGACCAGGGGCTTTGGCACTTGGCCAGTAGAAGACACCAGCATCATCAGTCAACTCCCTCACCCCCACTGCCTTCATGTTAAAGTCACACACCACTTGGCACTGTCACTACACACACCATATGCCCCACACCCACCACATCCACTACGCAATCCTCACCACGCTCCGTGCAGCCCTCACCAGCAAAGAATAAGTCACACATGACAGGCACAGACAAGCCTAGTTTGTCCAAACAGCCACCATACATTGCTGCATTAATAAACATGAATTAATAATTGCACAATTAGATGGGGTTGTTCTGACATTTAACAGTACAAGATTGGTGCTCTCCTCTCTAAGTCATTCTGGCCTGTCGTGGAGCACTAACAAACGTCAGCTCTTTTAGATCTAATTCATAGCAGAATGTCCTTCTCATTATCATTATTTTTAATATTTTTAATATAAAAAATCCAACGGATTTGCATTTGTTATATACTGTATATATTTATTTATTATTTTATTTTTATTTTTAATATAAATTATACGTATATGTGTGTGTGTGTGTGTGTGTGTGTGTGTGTGCATCATGTCATATCATGCCTGTTTGTTTCCGTCTCAGGTTGCATTTAGCTGTGTGTGGGGAGGAGGTTTGAACACCCTGTGCTGCCGACCAGCTCTCCTGTGGCCCAAAGGTATGTTCAACACAGCCACACTGTCAAAGTCTTTTTCATTATGCACCAAAGATGAGTTCCATGAGTGACATGGAGAATTTCATTTGTCAAGCAAATGGTCTTCATTCAGAGTTGGTAAATGTGCCCCCATGAAGAGACTCCATTATATCATCATCTTCTGTGTGATCTGCATAATGTCGAACCTATATTTTATTCCATAGAACAGAAGAAATGCAAGTCATTGTTGAACAAGGCTTCACCTGATCTAAAACAATTTCTTTAGTTAACTTAAGATAAATAACTGTGGAACTGTAACTGTAGATCTGTAGTTTGATTTGACATTCAGGAGCAGTTTACTTTTACACAATATAAGTTAAAATGTCGTAATTTATTGGCATAAAAATATTGGTTACAAACATGAACCTGAAAGCACTATTCCCTTTAAATCCTGCTTTTTTTCTTTTTAGCCTTTTTATTCATCCTTTGATTATTTTCAATTACTTTCTATAAGTCAAAGTTTCATCTCCCAGTGGTAATGGTGTCACATTTATCCTCTCTCACTTTCTGAGTCTCCCTCTTCTTTCCTAAACCAGTAGCCTCTCAGTCGTACTGACACTCTTCTGTGTTATTTTACAGCTCTCCCAGGGGACTCATGGGCTTTTGTTAGCTTTTCTGTGAACACCCACACCCTAATTGGTTGATTAGTTCAGGTTGACTGGCCTGTTAATTGAATAGTAATTTAGATTTGATGTGTATAATGAAGATCCTAATTTATTGTTTGGCTCTGATCCAAGAGTTTGTTTTTTAGAGTAGGAATCAAACAAACGGGATGAAAGGAAACAAGAAGATGATTCTGTGCTCTGCGCTGCTTTGATGACATGAATTTAATCTTTTCATGGGGTTATAAAACTGAGAGATGTTTGACTTCCTGAAATCATGCTGATATAGACAATGAGAAAGCGCCAATTCTAGCTGCAAGTTTATGCAATATGTTTGGTTATTTGTCCTCATATGCGAGAAAATTGGCCTATTTTTATATAGTTTTTAAATATTGCATACAAATATGGAAAAATGAATTGAAAAAAGAAATCAATGGCAAGCCGATTGGCCTAAAATATATGATGCTTTCTTCATTATGTATATGCAGCAATTTCGAATCCATAAATAAATACTGACATCCACAATGACGTCAAGATATCGCTGGACATCATGAAAACAAATGTGACCATGGCTGAGAAGACTGGCTGCCACATTTAGCCTGCATGTTGTTTTTGCTGGCTGGAATCATGCAAGACCTCAGCTTCATTCATTTGTGGTTCTCTTAGCCAGCCAAGGTGCCATTCCAGCCAACATTAGTCCTGCATGATCAAATTCAGCCCTCTAAATCATTTGAACAGAGCCCGGGCAGTGAACAATGATAGTGCCAGTAAAACAATGTGGAGTTGTTTGCAACAAAACAAAACAGTCCAGTTACTCCAGCTGGACTCTCTAGATTGTATCACCCCTCTCAGTGAAGCCAGTTCTATGGCTCAAATTCAGGACCATTGAGTCTGAATCCTCTGTGCTAAAAACTCTCTAAACCTTCTCTCCTATGTTCTCTTTAATAATTATAATACTTTTTATGTGCTTAATAACTTTGAATCCCATTTATACTTTTGGTTCCAAGATGCTTAGCTACTCAGTGTGACCATGTCGGTCTTGTGATCATCTGCCTCTGTCCTTTCTGAGAGCCCTCTCCAACTGCTGAACTCTATACAGTTTGCTAGACAATGATAACAAGAAAAAAAAAGGTTTGTTGTTGTATGCACTGAACATATAATGTGTGTTTTGTTAACAGTGAAAAGCTTAGTTACAAACAACCTTGTAGCTGTTTATTTACCTCTCCTCACTTAAACATTTGAGTATCCATGGTTACCATAACTTGTACTGCAGCTCTACAGTATTGGTCCTACAAATTGAGATCAGTACTGCGTTATTGAATCTGAGTCAAGGCCTGTGTCCATATTCCACAATTTATCTTGAGTATGACAAGTTTACATTGAAAAAGTAATTCAGAACAGAACAGAACAGAACATTCAGTACACTGCAACGGCATACATTCATGATACCTTCTAATTCTGCCTCATTTTTGCATTTGGATCTAAACAACAACAACACAAAGTTAAAGTCATAAAATATCCGGTAAACTTTTTGCATGCTTGTTTTTCTCCTTATTTGAAAATGGTGCTGAACACTGCAATTATTCCTTTAAATGAAATCTGTTGGTGACCATGTTGGATCATTTCCTATCATGTATTTCTTGTTTACTTGCTGTCCAAACACTATACTGTTAGACATACACACTGCATTCTTATCGTGCTACTATTTTGAACTTGGACACAGCCAAAAATAAGTACTTCCAGACTCTTAGAGAGATTCATTGTGATTCAATATTTAATTCCTTTTGCAGTTTATTGACAAAATTGCTTGCGGGTGTCTCTTGTCCTGGGTACACAATGTTCATTCTTCAATTAGAACTTCATGTGCTCGGAAGGGTGAGCCTGCAGAGTGGAAGCCTTTGTTGTTAAGTGTTCCCACACCAAAGCTGGGGTTAGGGTTCAGGTTAGGGATGGGTTAGTGCAAAGTGAGTTCAGGCGCATCAAGGTCTTTCCCTGCAGTTTGTTGGAAGGTTTTATCTTCCCTGAAATCCACAATAATGTACAAAGAAGTCACATTTAAATTCAATCAATGGAAACTTGATTTCCCTTCAGTATTAGAGGATCATCCCAAAAGCCCTTTGACTCCTCCTCCTCCAGTGCAGCACTGCTTGAGGCCTTGAATCGAAAATTCATTGCTGTTGTATTCATCAGTTGGTCGTCTGTTCGGCAAAATTCCAACAAAAATCTAAACATACCAAAAATTTAATCCAATCCATTGAATTGTCAAAGTGTCAAAAACATCCCAAATTGGCCATATCCAGATTAAAGCAGCAATTACCTGTTCTTTGCCACAGTTTTGCCACTACTTTCTTTCAGTCATGTTCATCTTGGAGTTCCACAACAGTGTTGATTATAAATTCATCTTTGCTTTGATGATAAATGTTCCTGTTGCCTCCTCCATGGATGTTTGTATCCCGGCTACAGGCTATTCCATTCCAAGCAATGAGACCATCCAGTTTTCATTTTATCATAACAGCTGATCTAATGAGCACAGTATGTGCTGGGCCTTCTGTGTCCAACGTTATCACCAAGGCAAACTGCAAATCTTTACCATTAAAGGTTTGATTTTTGTTGTTGTTGACAACATCACATAGACAACATAGTGACAAAAACAAACTAAATAATTAATATATTTTTCTACTTTGCCCATCAGTCCCATTCCCTACTTCCCTACATAGTCTGTTCCTTTGAATGTCATGCAGTCATGCCCACTTATGCACATGCAACAAAGTACCTGAAACTGCTCCATAGCAGGCCAAACCAGTGCAGGTATTAGCAATCTCAGGTGAGAGAATCACTCGCTTTCTTACACACGTACACATTTCTTCGTACTATTTATCCATCTGCCACTTACCCGCATACTTAACGCAGTAGTCATTAGTTGCTCTAACCCTCCCTCCCGTAATGAGAAAGCAATTACCATAGGTTTCTCCCCAATCCCAGTGGCCTGGCAGCATTGTCCGAAACCTGCCTCCCCACCTGCTTTCAGCTCACCGTCTGCTTCTCTCTCAGATTCCCTTCTCTTCCCTTGTACCTCTTCTCCCTTTCACTGTGGTTGCAGACTCTCTCTCTTTCTCCATCCTCTCTGCAGCCTCTCTCTTTCGCTCCTCCCATCTCTGAGCTCTAGGCTGCTCTAGGTTTTAGACAGATCACTCTCACAATGGTTGATCAATACAGGTATTGATCCACTGGCAAAATGTTTATAAAATCATTCTGGGCAGCTGCGGTGCAGCAGGGGAGGCGGGGCAACGAGAGGGCCAGCATGGCAAGCCATTCCCCTACATGTTATTGAGCATGGACCTGATTGGCTGTCTGTCTGCCCGCCTTGCCAGGAAGAGGGCTGGCACAATCTGCATTTCTTTGTCATTGTTGCTTGGTATACCACAGCCCTCCCTGCATTCTGCAGCCAAACTTTCCAGACCACCACAGCAGAGTGCAGCACTTTAACCTTTTTTCCTGCTCCCTGTTGACTGCTGGCCAAAGAGTGGTATCTGCTCCCTCTCTCCTTTCACATTACCTAAGAAATTAATTTGCATAAATTAGAAAACCGCAGGCGATCCTAGTGTAATGATCCGCTGTCATTGCATTTCCCCTTTCTCCACTCTCTTAGCATTAAACACTGCTTCTGCACAGCACTTACCTAAGCACCCCATGGATACTAATATGTGCAAATAGTGGGGCACTCTTAGCATGTGCAGCAGGATACCTATGCACAGCATGTTCTTGTTGTACTGTTATGGGGGAACTGGGGGTAATGTTGGCTCTGATCCCTGCCTCCCTGTAGACACTCACTTTGAAGCTCACTGTAAATGAAATGACTCCACTCTAGCCTTTGTTAATCCATTGTGGGCATCATTAGCAATATTAGCAGCAGCACACTAACCATAACAGCCTGCTATACTCTGCAGCAAAAACACACTCTTGCTCCACTTGGGAGACAGCAGATTCCAATGGCATGTTTTATCAAAGACTTTTTATCCAGTCAGGGGTTTTCGCTCATATCTTGTTGAGCGATGATGTATGAGAAGTTTTGTTACACACAGAATATAATTGCTTTTTGTAAGGCAGTGGTACATGTTTTTCCAGAATCACAACTCTTGTTGAACCAGACTAACATCTGTCTGCCATAAGGCCAAGCAGCTTCTGTGACATTCAGTCAACCTTACCCCTCTGGGGTGTGTGGCTAAATCTCTTCCCCTCCCTCTCTGGCACCTATCCTAGACCCAGATGCCCAGACACAGGCCCAAACCGCAAAGTCTGAGTTTGTCCCAGCCCATCCTCTGTTGAAAAACCAATGTAAGCTAATTATGGGAGATGATGCATGTGACAGTAGCGTTGTATTCTTTTAATTAGCTGCAGCAGTTGCTTCTGCTTGGAACATGATGGAAAAATTGCCTGAGAGTTTCCAGAGATATGATTGGCACACACATACACACATACACAGACCCATGACTATGCAAACACATCTAGGAAGTGTCACCCACACATACACTGGAGAGTGGTAATTACCCTAACACATCCAGAATTGGCCAGAGCCCATTCATTACCATAACATGTTGTAATGAAGTTTAATGCCTCATCGTGTTGTCTGTGGTTGGAGAGTGGTGGCTGTTATCCCCCACTGCTCCAGATGTCTTCCAGGCTGTCTCCCTTCAGTGCTGCACTAGACTGAAGACATGTCACTCAGTACCGTACCTTTAGTTACTCCATATTTTTTTTATCGCTACCCTTTTCCCTTATAAATCATCCATCTTTGTTTCCTCCCTCCTCCCCTATCCCAATTTTAACCTCTTGTTCCTTCTTCCACAAACACATTCTTCCCATCTCTGGAGTATGTTATTTATTTCATCTGAATGGAGGGGCTCTTTGGTCCATGCTTCTCACAGAAATCAATTTCAGCTCAGACAGCATAACCAAACAAAGTGCTATATTTCAGCATAGGCATAGATGTAACCCATTTCTCTCATTTTCTCCCTCTTGCTCCTTTATTGGAAGACTTTTTGTTCTCACTCTGATGCCATTGTGTCAATCACTGCAGACATGTGGGTGATGTGTGAATGCAGCTGCTAAATGAGTCATTGCAAGCAATGATCATTAGACTATAGAGTTTGCGTGTCTTAATGTATATGCCAGTTTTGTAGCATGTGATCGTCACCTTTTAGTCTTGTTGCATATATGGACATTCTTCAGCTTTCACTTAACTATTTATGACAGATTGTTTTTCATTCAGGATCTTTGTAATTTACTTGCCCTCACTGGACAACCGCATAGTGTAAAACAAATGGTAGGTTTCTCCCATTTGCTGTATGAATGAGGAAGACTTGAGTTGCTAGCTCTCATGTATCCTTTCTCTGTTCTCAGTTGAAACCACCAGTTAATGCAGCTGCTGGATTGGCCTCTTTCCTTGCTCTGCTTTTATTGATTTCAGCCAGACACAGAGACAGACAGAAAGAAAAGGCCTTTTCAGGAAGAAGTTAAATGGTCAAGTAGCGGGTGGAGGGTGGCTTTCACCACTTTATTGACGAGGTGGAAAAATGTCACTATTATGGAGGCCCTTGCAGCAGATAGTGAGCTGATTGGATGAGTGCCCCCAGGTCAGAGTGGAGCACGTTCCCCCTGTAGCCAAACAAGAGCAAATAAAAGGGCAGAGGAATCCGTTTGAACTGGCAGTGATATTTCTCTCCACCAGGCCTCTCTTTAGGCAACATATTTCTGGGTGTATAAGGCAAAGTGCTTGAAATCTGGACTGAGGGCTAATCTCTGGTAGACTTGTTGCCTCTGAACTCTCTTCTCAAAGTGTTAGCCGTTTGCAACGTTTTATAGCTCAAGGGACCTTCCATGTTTTATGTGTTACACAAGCCTATGATGCACACAGATGTTGAACCTGCGCAGATGTTGCTATCAGTGCAGCTTGATAGATGGTGAGGAACTACAACAGGGTGAGAAATGCAGAAAATAATGAGAAATGCAGACTGAAGGTAGTGATCACATGGAAGTGGCTTCAACTGCAGTATATCACTGTGGTTGAAGCCACTTGAAAGATGTTAACAAAATGGCTGACTGGCCTCAATGTGGCATGTATATGATGTGGTGTGACTCCATACATTAGGGAACTTGGGAAATTATAATTATCTTTATTGTACAATGCATGATTATCATGGTGGAATAGTGGTTAGCACTGTTGCATCACAGCAAGTAGGTTCTAGATTTGATTCCTTGGCCTGGGTCCTTTCTGTGTGGCATTTGCATGTTCTTCCTGTGCCTGTGTCAGTTCCCTCTGGACAGGTCTTCATCCCACAGTCCAAGAACATGCATCTTTGTGAGTGGTTGTTTGGCTCTGTATGTCTTGATATGTCAACCCTGCGATGGACTGGCGACCTGTCCAAGGTGTACCCCAGCTTTGCCCTTGCTGGGATTGGCTCCAGCATCCCATGCAACCCTGATAGATGAGCGGTTGAAAATGAATGAATGAATGAATAAATGTACAATGCACACCAGGGTCATTGTACAGTATCATAAGAAAACAGGGAGGCATCACATTATTGATTACCCCTGAAGTCAGGAGAGAGAAATGAAAGGCAAATGCATTACGGATCATATGTTGTAGAGGGACCATATAGAAAAGAAACTAGGCTCTGAATTTGACTTGTGGGACTCGACAGGATCCTCAAAGAGGTGCAGTTGTAAGTCCTGACAAATGGCCCAAGGTTCAAACACAAGCCACACTCAAGCCTTGGCTGTTGACGTCAATCAGTTTAATTAGCCCAGCATATCATCTGGCTGGCCCCTCCTAGCAGCACAAGACAGACCTCTGGAAAGGTCAGCATGCCACAGCAGAGACAGAGCAGTGCTTAATCAGAGGTGAAATGGTTTCTTTTCCAAATTGATTCCAGTGCAATTCAGACAAGAGTCTTGTGTTGAGCCACTTAAAGATTTAAGGAAAAGGCAGCAGGCGGTTTTCAGAGAACTTTTAAAACAAGTCATTAACAAATAAAAACTATTCTGGTGACATCTGGACCACGACCCAGAGAGCAATGGGAGAAATGAAAGATCTGACTGTGTCTAGCTTCATATCTTCCTGGACTCTTTCCTCTGTTTTTCTCTCTGTATATTCTTTTTATCTCCTGCTCTGCATGTGACATAGAACACATTCGCATAAAGACACACAGTCTCCAATGAACTGAGAAAATTCATGCAAACTCTGCAGGAAACTTTGTCCTTCTACATTGTAAAAATTGCAAAATCACTTTTACAATGTTGATACAAAACAGTATGAAATAAATATTTTGTCTTCTCTCTCACAAAGTAAACTAAGTACCATTAACAGTGGACCCCCAAGGCGTTATATCTTTTTACACCCTATTTAAAGCTCTTTTTACAACAGGCTTGTCACAGCCATGTATACATAGAAGGAAACATCTGAGTTTGCCCACGCCCACACACACACACACACACACACACACACACACATCACACACATGCATACATTACACACACACACACACACACACACACACATGCACGCACACACATTTGCACACTGCACATTCACCAACTCCCTTATGCTGAATGCATAATATATGTAATGAAATAATGTTTCCAGTGGGGATGGTTGTGGCTGGGGGATGGAGATGTGAAGTGAATTTCAATGTGGCTCCCCCCAGACTCCCTGGTTCAATTGGTGTGATGGTGGGGGGTAAATGAATATGTGGGAGTTAGAGAAGCTTTATCCTTTTGCCCAAAGCTACAGTGAGAAGTCCACACAGCCAGAGGAGGGGGGCCTTCACTGGCCGTTTGTGACATATTAACTGATGGTAGGTCCTCTCTTGCTCCCCTACATCCTATGTCTCCTGGTTTAAAGAGCAAGTACTCCATCCTCTTCATTATCCCGTAATTACTTTCCATTAGAAAATCCCAAGTATGATGCATTTGTGGCATGTAGACAGATAACACAGGCAGCTGAGTGCAGACACTTCCTTTCACACGGTCGCTCGTCCTAAGATGCCACCAACACTAGGTACGTGAGTTTAACCTGCTGTGAACCACAGCCTCTCCAAAAAATCTCAATGAAAATCTATGGAGAGACAAATTACATTTTTCCCTGTGCCTCACCTTGACTGACTCAAGTGAGCTCATCTGTCCCATCTTGTCAGAGTTAAGATGCTGTGTCTTTGTCAGCCGGCGCTTTGATGTTTTAAACATTACCATTAATAATGTTTTCAGCATCAAAATTAATTGCTGTGCAACTGTGTCCTGCTTTCTTCATCCTAAACTGAAGCATCCATAAATCATGACTAACTACCTTTGTCTTGAAATTTTGAGGTCAGGAATTTGGGATGAGACCAAACTTGAATGTGGTCAAACAGAGTCCACTCTTTTTGCGTATCTGTGTGCATGTGCTATATGGTATGTTGAAAGAGCATTACATGCAACATTACATTTAGGATATGTCATGTTTGATTTATTTTTTTTCTCTATATTTTTGAACATCTGTCATTTATGGTGGAAATTGTGAGTAGATGGAGTACAGAATAGGGCAAATGCATGTATGAGACTTTACTGCAGTCTCCATTTAGGTCTAATGATAAATTTTGAGTAAAAACTGTGGAATAATCTAGTACTTTCAGAGTCATTGAAATAGCTTTGGGATACTGTTCATTGCTGGATGTGGTGATTTGCATTAGTTTGTTTTAGACACTAGAGAAGTATTTTTGTGACTTACAGATGTTCTGTTATCTATATTTCCCAGCTGCGTTCTGAGAGATTAAATGAGCTGGAACGTTTCTGTCCAAGATCTGTTATACTCATCAAACTCAGGGAAATGTAATTAGTGCCTTTTTGAGTTCACATCGCCTAGCAACTCACTCCTAAATAAACAATAAAAAATTTGCCTTCCTTTTTTATTTAGCCACACCTCTTATCTGCCAAGCACCTCCTCTTGAGTGGCTTTGGCCCTACCCAGTCTCTGGGGCCCCACAATGTGAAGACAGAGTGAGGAATGTGTGAAGCATCCAAAGAAACATGAACTGTTATTTTCCCACAAGTATGAAAAAACAGAGGCCATGGCTGTGGAATCTTTCTGACGCAATCAGCTAGTGGGATGGCCGCTGTACAGTTGGGATTTGGACGGCTCAGGTCAGGGTGTTGTTAAAGCTGTAGTCTTAGGACTTAAAGATCAGAGCTGGACCTGGGTGAGTTAGGGAGCTGCTGACGAGGTTAAAACCTGATGAGTATAACTGGATGGAAAGATAGAAGGAGCTGTTGGATGGCCCCATTTGGGAGCACTCCATAGATCCTGTTATTTCATTTTTTTAACAGGCATCCGTGGGGCAGCCTATTAATTGTTTGTTGGCCAAACCATCATTAAAAAGTCAGACAGCAGGTGGCTTTTAGAGAGATGTGAGAGGGAGCAGAGAGCTGAAACAGGAGAGAGGATCACTGAGGAGGCCCCAGGAGGCCCTCCTAGAGACCCAGATGATTACAACTCTACTGTTGCCTCTGTAATTCTTCATACATTAAGACACAAGGTTGAAAGGAATTCCCAAACACAAAAACAGAGCAAACTTCAATGAGTCTTTCTTTCTTTCCTGATCTAATTATCGCTGCCCCCATAATCGCTGTTATATTCATCATAGTGCTCAGTATTTATAGGGTCTGTTTTCATCATAGTAATAATGTCACTCTGGAATTCCCATGCAGGCAGAAAGCGAGAGAGAGAGAGAGAGAGAGAGAGCAGGAGAGAGAGACATACATCACAGAGGATATAGAGGAAACAGCTGGAGAAAGGCAAGGCTGGTTCTTGGATCCAGATATCATTTGATGTTAAGGAGGCCACAACAACAGGACTGCAAATGTCCTCTTGTTTTGTCTGGATGAGTCCCTGTTTCTTCACTATAAAGTCTGCAAATCAAGTGGGTCCAGCTGGGATCTTCGTCTCATCCTGGGCCTCGTGTCCTTTAGCTGGCACTTTGTCACCTTACCTTGCCACGACAGTACAAATGAGAAAACCCTAATTTCGTTCATCTGCTCTTCCTGCAATAATTTCTCTTTCTTTCTTTCTTTCTTTCTTTCTTTCTTTCTTTCTTTCTCTCTTTCTTTCTTTCTTTCTTTCTTTCTTTCTTTCTTTCTTTCTCTCTTTCTTTCTTTCTTTCTTTCTTTCTTTCTTTCTCTCTTTCTTTCTTTCTTTCTGTCTTTCTGTCTTTCCCAGCATCCAGCTTACTTCAGAATCAACTCCCTCTCTCAACCCCCCCCCCCCCCGTTCCAAAGAGCCCACTGCCTCCGATTCTCTGCCCCCACAATGTTGCTCCCAGTATTTGGGTATATATTTAACACCCACATGTGAGTCCTGGTGAAAGTGCCTGGGGAATGGAAAGGAAAACAAGCATGCCCTCTCTCCCGGCCCTTTAGTGCTGGTCTGCTATAAATACCTCCGGGTGGCGCGCCAGTTCCAGCACCAATGGCATGGGAACCTCTTTCCCTCCTCTGGTCCACTGCTGGGCCACTTAAATCCAGTCTGGGAAGGTCTTTGCCAGCAGGTTGGCCTGAAGGGTGGGTGGGTGATTAGGTGTGTGAAATGTGGAAAGTGTAATGAAGTATGGTGGTCTTCCTGTTTGTTTTGTCTGCTTCTCTAAGGAGCATCCCTGTGTCTTCTCCCTCCCTCCATTCCCATCATCTCCCTTTTCAAAAGACTTCATGTATACTGCATTCTTGCTGTTTTGCCTTATGAAGATTGTATGAATACGTGCTTTTCAAACTGTTTAGAGAGAGATCCCCTTTTCTTCACTGCAGCGAAGCGTTTGTTATGTTACTCCCCCAAAAATTGATTTAGACTTTTCAAAGGTTTGTTCTTCACACTGCTGTCTCCCTGTGTCAATGCACGACAGGCTCAGCTCATATTTTCAGAGTTTGAGGTAATAGTTTTAAACTGACAGACTAAACATCTCTCATTGCGGCTGTTCAACTTCTACAGAGTAAATAGTTTTATGTGCACAAACACACAAAGACACATACACACACACACACACACACACAAACTGGGTGACTGACTTTGTCTAATGATTATTTCTTTTTGGTTTATGGGGGTTCGGGAGAATTTTTTGGATTGTACGTTAAAAGACATAGCTTAGGGACCTCTTGGCAAACTTTGTTACCTTGTCTCCCCCTCTCATTTATTTTAGCCATAGTGGTTTTATAGCATACAGTAGATGTAAGACACACAGTGTCCTTGTCCTGTATGTCTCATCTAAAAGATGCATTTTTGGTGCTTTTGGCCACTGGTATGTTTTTTCTTTTCACCGATCAGGTTGATTTTGACACATGGATTATGCCCGTTTTAGCGTCAGCTAAACGTGATACTTGAGATCAAAGCTTCTTGTTTGGTCACTGAGCATACAGAATCTACAGATTATATGTCTCTGCTGTTCCTTTTCCTCCTCACACCTCTAAGCGTTCTGTCTCCTTTTCTCTCCCTCTCTTAATACTCTCCTTTCCTCCTCTCCCACCCCTACAAGGTCCTGTAATTAAGTTTGACATAAGCACAGGGATTAAATATGCGGTTGAGGAGAGGGAGAAAGGAGCTCTGTTACAATCTCAAGGCCAGCTGTAAAATGGAACCAGATTGCGACACTTGGAGTTGGAAAGTTTGGGAAAGGTGCCGAGACTGTAGCTGTGTTTTACCAACAACGGGATCTGAGTCTTTCTCCAGCTTGAAAGCAGCCAAAAGACTACTGAGTCTCAGGCCAAAAAAGCTCATATTAAAAATCCTTAGGCAGAAGGCTAACATACAGTCTGATCCAATGATAATTTCTTTTTCAGCTAAGAGACTGCCATCTCCTCCAGCTAAATATTAACTATTGTCTGTCCAACCAGATGAGTGATACCCTTGCCCCAGCCAAAATTTCTGCTGCCAAATAATACTAGAAAGCAAAATACTTGCTAGTAAAATGCCTGTTTGCAATCTATGAGCACAGCATGTATTATTGCTTTTCTTAACAAAAGACATCAAAATTTTCTTCCAGTTTTTACTTAGTTATCAAACTCATAAAAAAAAAACCCATTTTCATTTAAACCAGATGATCACTTCAGGACACAAATAAAAAGCGGGACAAGTTCTTTAGATATGTTTATTTTTTAAATATGTTTACAGGTTCCCAAATTTATGTTACAAGTGAAGAAAAAAAGGAGCAATTGTATGCATAACCTCCTACTCATGGTAAGAATGGAAAAGTGATAGTAAATCTAAACCATAATGCAGCAGGAAAAACCATTTCACTTGCTATCACTCAATCACTGACACCAAATATAGAAATATAGGCTAAGATCAGCCCCCAGTGCACCAAGCGTGTCGATAGGATTTTCTTCTGTTCTGAACTCTGAGAGGTCTCACATGGAACTTTGCATTCTTAAATAACTCTGGCAAAATGCTTTAATCTTAATGAGTCTGAACAGCAAATCTCTCATCTGCAGCAAAAAGGATTAGAAATGCAGAAAAAGGACTGCCGTTCCACTTTGATGAATTGTGTTTAGAAAATCCCTGGGCATGAAGTTCCCCCAATGAACAAAGCGTTAGGCGAGAACGGATGCTTTTAAACAACACAACTTATCTGAGAAAAACAGAACATGCATTTAAGTGAAAATACAAAAGCAGAGCTGATTTGACTCCTCTGCAAATGATAAAAGTGACTAACTCTTTTTCTCAATCCACTTAGCGACTTTTGGAATCAAACCTGGAGTAGCTTTGCACAAATTACGTGCATTGTGTTTTCAGTGCTTCATCAGTGGCGTGTTTATTTACCTTGCATGATGCATTCAGCCAGTGTCAAGCGCAAAAAAATGAATTCATAATTTTTTGCTTCTCGGGAGCAGTGCTTAAAATGGTTGTTGCAGTAATGAAGAAGGGACTTGATGAGCAGACAGTCAAGTGCCAAGAAGTGTTGCATTCAAAACCACAAAAACTTTCTGTAGATTGCTGTGGTTTTCCTCATTGCTTTAAGAAGAGCAAACTTTTTTTTTTTAACCAAATGTGAAAATGGAATCAGTTAAGTATTCTATTATGCAGAGGTGTTTATTTGTATTTGATTAATACATTATTGATAATATGTTAATGTAATCCAAATCAAAGCAGTACGGCGTTTACTTGATTAATTATTACTCTGTGGTGTAATTTCCCCAAACAGTCTCTCTGAGTAGTAAGGGTTAGAGCAGTAAGCCTCTGGCTAGTTCAGACTGCTCAAACTACAAAGAGCCTTACTGCACTGGGACCTGCTCTTCGTTCCCCTGTTCCAAACCCCCACCCGACACCCCAAATGCCTGCAGGCCTTTAAAAACCAACTCTGGCTGACTTTCGCCGTATTTATTTTACCGTTCCTTCCAAATCAGTGCTCCCCTTTGTTTCCCATAATGGACATAAGAAAATACAGCTGATTTAAGCCAGACATTAGGATCCATATTAAGAAAGAGAAAAAAACATCCTCATGCTTGATATACAATATATCCACCTGGATTCTTTTTTAAGAGGTAAAGAAGCTCTCTGTTGCAAAGACACCAATGTCTTGTGTGCATAGAGTAGTAATAAATATTAGCATGCACTTGACCTATATTGATCCACCGGTGCGATGTATACCCACTCTACCATGTTGAGCTTAAACATCTGGTCAACAGAATGCTCCTTTGAATGACAGATAACATCTGGGAAGTCTGCTGCTATCACAGGAAACAATGTTCCTATCTCCCCCTCCCCGCCCCTCTATTGCTCCCTACTCTCTCCCCCCTTCTCTCTCTTTCCCCATGTCCTGCTCATAAGCACATCCCTCTCATTGATTTCCCATTAACCCCTTCTAGACTGTGAGTATCTACCAACCCAGACACACAGACACCAATGGATTGATTAACAACATAATGGCATCACTATGGCTGCCCGTTCTCATAGGTCTGCAGGCTGGTCCAGTTCCTTTTCCCTCCTTCCCGTGCTTCCTTTCTTCCTTTATGTCTTGTTTCCTTCGTCTTCCATCTCTTCGTTTTCCACTGTTAACGATGTCTCCTCACCATCTTTCACCTCCTCTCAGGACCTTGTTAATATTCAATAGGCATTCAGACTCAGGTCACACATGTAGAACCACAATCCAAAGCACAATACTGAATGTTCCCATTAGCTGTGCGTGTGTAAAGATATAACACTATATGGGGTATATGCTGATTCATTTCAGACTGGCATTTGGGATGAACTGTGGTCCACACGTGTAGTGACATCAAAAAGCAGTGCAGCCTAACTTCTCAAAAGTACTTGCTGATGCTATTACAAATGATGAGAAAATTAAACTTCGATCTATGTGTGGGTGTTCGTGTTGATGTGTGCATATGTTTAGATTTTTTTCTTTTGTTGTTGAACAGGCTGTGTTAAAATATATACTTACATGAAAGAATGCCATCATATCTGTTTCACTATGTATTTCCTCTCTCTCTTTGGCAACTGCTTTGGCGGTTGAGATAAAGTAAATGTGTATTTGTTAGGTTGTGTTTGTGAACCACAACGGAGGCAAGTTAGAAAAAGCCCTTCATTTAAGCATGGCGTGCCTCCATCAGTCCTAGTCTCTGATATACAAAGAGCCCAGAGGAAGGAGCTTCACAGCTGTTTGTAAACTATGAGAACAGGAAAGGTCAACAAAGTAATGCAGTGCCGTTTTTGTAACGCATTTTCATCTCTCTCTCTGTTCCATAGTGAGACAGCAGGGCTGCGCCCTGCCTCAGTAGTACTGGCGCATTTAAATTACTGTTCTTGCCTGGAGAATAATGGTGAAAGCATAACCCCATTGTATTCTTTGATAAACTCTGGAAAATGCATGGTATAAGCTGAGGAAGAGGTGCGGTTTAAG
This sequence comes from Remorina albescens, assembly GCA_034769265.1. Lineage (NCBI taxonomy): Eukaryota > Metazoa > Chordata > Actinopteri > Carangiformes > Echeneidae > Remorina > Remorina albescens. The sequence continues at coordinate 5,361,452 of CM068479.1, forward strand.
GGCACAATTGCCTTGCAAATCTACCATGGCAAAGTTTCTCAGAGAGAGAGACAAGGAGGAACAGATTGGTGAGAAGAGGGGGAAATGTGAAATCGAGGGTTGAGGGAGAAAGAAAGGGGAGAGGGAGATAGAGGATCCAGCATGTGGGTAGAGTAGGGGGGTCTGTGTTACAGGGACATGTGTTATCTCTGGGTGCAGAGGTCTTTGTTTGCAGGGCAGAGAGGTATAGATTTCCTCTCCATGTCAGTGCCTTTATTTAGGGCTCAGCATGGAGGGGACAATAGCAAACTAATCCACTACTGAATCAGGATTAATATTCAAGCTGCAAATATTAATTCACAGCCAGAAAGAGGAAATGGAGAATGTGTCAAAATGCTCAAACAAAAAAAGAACAAAAAAGCCCACGATCATTGACCAAAAATTCCATCCTGAATCTTTCACACGAGTGTATTATTTTCTCTGGGTCCTACAGTCTTGTCTCGGCATTCTGTTTGATTTTTGTATTAATCTTCATAATGATTTTCTATAGAAGAGCAGGAGCTGGGGGAAGCTGAAGGAGTGCATGTTGTTTTTGGCTATTCTCCTCACTAAGCTCTGGATTTAAGATCTGGATTTGAATATTTATGATAGAAAATAATGGAGGTTATAAAAATAAGTCCCGGCAGAGCTGGGCTGTAAGTTATAGCGGTAAGCAATGCCTCCCACATCAAAGACGCCTGGAGATGTTGGCCAGTAGTCTGATACCTATGAGCCTATAGCTCTTCAGCACAGCCCAGCAGAGAGTGCAGTTCTGCTGAACATGTGAGATCCAAAAGTGTCACTTATTATCATGAGCACCAAGAATTACGTTATTTAGTTCATTTAGTTTCATCTACCTGAAAACAAGAGGAAACAAACCTGCCATCAGGGTGAGATCGTTTGACTTGTTTCAAATATAGTTTCACTTGTTTTGAGATTGAAACATGTGACAGTATTTTTAACTGACAGATGGATTACTGCTCTGGTTTCAACATCATATCACTTGATCCAAGAAAATGTTTTAAACTTGCTGGTTTGCATTTTAAACAAGTGACACTTTGCCTTCGATTTGACAGTTTCTTTACTCTGATGTTAAGACTCAATACCAGGCTTATGATGATTTTGCAAATCTGTGGAGATGAAATGTTGTGCTGCTTTCTCTTGAATGCTCAATAGCAGGGCAGAGCAACCTGTCTTAACAGGATAGGAGTTAACATTCAGGGCATTCAGTGTGTTTGATATACATTTATTGCATGCTAGTAATGCTCTACTAATACTCTAGATCATCCATAATCAATCGATACTGTAGAATATCACAACAAAGAAGTTAAATTGAGTTGTTCAATATTTTACCTGCCAGTCTCGGGATATTTTTTTTATGATTTATGTTCCACTTGATCATGAAAAAGAGACATAAAAAAGTTTTTACACCAGATTAGCACTTTAGTATTGTCCAAACAACCGATGCGCATTCACACCACACCCCTTTCAACGCACACACTTATACACACATGCACAGTAATCCCACACCGGCGGGTAGAGGCCTGCTGTATACCAGCCAGAAACACCATTGTGATGTTCAAAGAGGTTTCACAGAGGCTCCAACCATTGATAAGGTCTAATGTGATGAGGGACTGTAAACTTCATCTTTTATACATGGCAACATAAAGTGAAAGGTCCGTTTATCTTAATCCTTAAATCTGCAGCATCCAGGCCCATAGCCACAATTCATGAAGTTAAAGGAATAATCTTGGAGTCCATTCTGAAGGCGGCCCTTATAATCTTCTCCGCGAGGTCCAATCAGAAGATATCATTAGAGTGTTCTATGAATGCACTGTAAGGAATGATTATTGCTCTTTTCTAATCGGCCCCAATCACATCATAGAATCAGCTGGACTGTGTGCTCATGGTGAGAAGCTTTATTATGTCCAGTGATTAATCATCAAGCACTACCTTATCCCTCTTAGACACACAGCACACTGCTGGCCAGGTTCACAGAGCGAATATGGAAAACATCATCGTCATCAACACAGCGCTTACCTGATTTTCCATATATTTTAGTTCCCCATCCCAAAGGGCCTTGTACAGTAAAATGCTGTTCTGCAACATTATATCAATGGTATCAGCATGGTTTTTAAGCCCAGCTATTCAGTCATGACTCCATGGACAGGCTCATCAGTGTTGGGTACCAATGGTAATAAAATAGTACGCCATTGTCATTTGACCCATTCATTGGTTTAAATGTGGCACACCACCTGATTTCATCTCTGCAGGAGTTCTGTTAACTTCGTGATCTGTTTTAATCTGTTCTCCTCCATAGCTGCCGACAAAAAAATAACTTTGAACTAAATAGAGAAGTAACAATATATCCTTAAATTCCAAAACAAATGAAGGACAGATTACATAGACAGTCAAGAAGTGAAAGTCACTATCATATTTAGTGTATTAATGCAGGTCAGGAAGGTTATTATTATCCCAAGGCCACATCTCTGCAATTTGTTGTTTAGGAATCCTTTGGTCTCATCTGAAAATGTGTCAAATGTAGACAGATTGTGAAATATTTATTCCTTGACTGCAGATCATATTAGAGTGTTATTGTTTGTTTCGGTTTGTATTCCACCCCTAATTTGCCAGTGGTACAATTTCTCGGGAAGTCTAACAAACACACATCAACTTTAACAAAGGTAGACCCCATCCTGTAGCGTTAATTAGAAGGAAATTGTAAACAGACGCATGCCTGTCTTTTACAGATTATCCATACTTTATGACTGAATGTTTGAAGTTATGAGGGTTTCTGAATCAGCACTGCTCGAGAGTGGTGCTCTTATAGGACATTGTTGTCTTCAATTATTTTCAGTTATATCCCCGTCTGTAAGAAGCAGGGGATCATTTATTATTTAAAGATGCAATCGTTGCTGTTTATCTGGGATTTTTAAAACCGGGTTATCTTTTTGCGTTGTTTTTTTGATTAAAAGGAACAAAGTGCAATAAAGTGCAGTTTCAAATAGATGCTTGTCTCTCTAGCGTGAGAGCTCATCTGCCATTATTGTGATTTAATATGAACGGTGCCAAGCAGCTGCCGAGAGACAAGATCTAACAAGCATCAGGGATGCTTTAGTATGTACATAAAGAGTTTCACACAGACACAAGCTGATGCAGTTGTGTGCGCACACACACGCACATTTAGTTGAAAGAACAATCACTTGTACTGTATCTTTATCCGTATATCTTATGTAAAGGTGGTTGACAGAAGCACTCCTGGTTAATTGTTTTTGCATCTGCATTAATGAATTTTCTTGGAAATAAGTAGTGATTATTTTAACAAATACCGATCACTTCTTTCTTGGTTTAATTTATTTATTTTGGGAACAAACTAGGGAAAACCAAACAATTTAAAGCAACTTTTTGTGCATTATTTGTCATGCATAATTACACATGTAGCATTCACACACAAGCACACTGATGATGTGTCTCTTTAAAAGCAAGAAGTAAGATATTCTACAGCCGTCAGACCCATATACAGTACAATTACAGTATACCACTGTAGCTGCTTCATCCTACAAGTTCACTCTAAGAATAAAACTTTTTTTTCCAGGTTTGAACAGTAGTTCCAGTCCTACTACATTTCACTGTTCTTACACATATTGTTTTTTAAACCCCAAAGGACCACAACTCTTGTTGTGTCCCTCTTATGGTATCCACTTGCCCCAACATGACTCTTGTTCCTTCCAATACTTAACTTTACACTGAAGCCTTTTCTCCTGAGACACTAGTGTTGGGAGATTAGTCCAGCGTCAACTGAAGTAGACATGCTGCAATCAATACCTGATATAAGCAACCCGCCTGGGTCAGGCGACCTTGCTGTATGGCACCCACGGCAACTCTAGTAAAGTCCTTGTAAAATGTGAGTGACTGACCCCTGACGACCTGGGCAGATAAGGTCAGTCTGGCCAGAGTGACCTAGAGCCAAGAAGCCAGTGTCCAGTCAGTGTGGCTGTCCTATAATGAAGTAGTCAGTATTGCCTTTCTGTCACTCAGCAATTACTGGGAGAGATATGGACCCATAGATAGGTGCTGAATGCTCAAGGAGGAAGTGGCCACAGAAATACATTCACAAGGCAAAGCATCAGTAAAGTGACATGTAAACTACTCCAATATGGACTGGTAATGACTGGGAACAAGATGGATCGAAAGGAGCCTGACACCTGCAGTGTGTCTGCGTCATGTCTGTGCCTGCATTCACAGGAAACACCACTGTAAAGCTTATGTTTAACAGCTGCAAATCTGATGATTTGCTGCAAGAATAAATTACAATGTAGAAGTCACACCAGGCAGCATTCTTTATATTATTCTTAAAATTATACGTTAGACAACTCTCAGTAATTTAATTGTTATATTAACAGATTAATTGATGCAAACTGTAAGAAAAAACTACAATGAATTCATCATTACTGAAGAATTGATAATGTATTGCAAATGATCTTACACGACAGATCTACCGGGACCTATTGATATAATGTCTTCCTAATGAATTAATGATGGAGATTTAATCTGAAGAATGAGTGTGGCCGTATTAAGGGGCAAAACAGATTGACGTGCAAGTGGAGGTCATGCTTCCTGGACAAACACAAGACTGTGTATGTCACTGTGTTTCTCCCATGGCCTGTTGAGCTCCCTCAACACAGGTCAGGAGCTAGGAAATCCCCGAAGCCATCCAACTGCTGCCATCAGAGACTCTGCATTCTTCTGTCCGCTAACTATTTAGTTGTCAGTGATTTGGTTAAGTGGAATTGACTTTTATCTGTGGTGTGCTGTGGGGCTGCCACTGGCAATTCAGAATCCCCCTTCCTCAGCTCCTGTCTTAGCCTGGTGTCACATCCAGCACCATTGCTATTGGCAGCTGAGCCAGGCCTAATCAATACCTCAGGTCAGCGATGGCCTGCGGCTCTGCTGTGGGTGGGCTATTGATCCGACATACACACACTCCCACAGGTTGCCCTGACAAAACCGGAAAGTCGTGGCCTACAATGAGATTGGACGGGAGACAACAAATTACCAGGGCTGCTTTCCATCTGCTGTCGACAAAACATTGTCATAACATTTTTTATCAATTAATTAATAACTAATCTATTGTACACCTTTATATAAGGTAAAACAATTGAAATCTCTATTATTGAAATTCATATTTCAAATAGAAGTGATATGATTCTAAAAAACCTGAGCACATATTAAAATTAAAACCAAGGGGAAACTGATGAAACCATTCAGATGCAAGTCCATCATCACCACACAAGACCTTTGCCCCATCTGTTTCTTTTTCCTTCTCACTTTCTTTTTTCCCCGTCTTTGCTCTGTGGATCCTCTGTTGTCTCTCTATCAGACCTGTGGCCAATGAGCAAGAGTCTAGTTATTTTTGTTGCAGTTTTAAATGCTGCTCCCCGAGCTCCTTATCAGCACCACAATAAGAACTCTTGGGAACAATTAAACATAGGCTTTAACTCAAGTCTAACCACAGAGGTAAAAATAATCGCACAATGTTTGCAAATGGAAGTGGCTTCAAAAGAGCTATTCAGTTATCACAGGCTGTCTGCCTCTCCCACATGTATTCCCAAACTGAATCTCTGTCGCTGTGGAACTATTGGAACATATGACAAGCATATTTACTCAGTTTCACAAACCAGCCCCACATGGAATTCAAAGACTTTTTTTTACATTTTTTTTTCATTGTTGAAATTGACAGTTGAATAAATATGTATTGTCTATGAGACTTTGTTGTCATATACAGGAGATCTTCTGCAGAACAAGCAATTATATATGCTATTACAGGAATATGTCTTGGTCTGGTTAGAGGGAAATTAAGTTTCTCCGGATAACTTTTTCATTTCTCATTTTAAAAGTCTTCAGTGGTATGAGAAGAGAAATTACTCACAGCAGTTAATTTGCTATTAAATGTAATCTTCAAATCATAAGAGGTTGTCCTGCAGTAGTATCATACAAATAATTATAGATTAAGTTTGTTGGCTCTAAAAGCAGATGATTAATTTTGAAGTTTTGATGGAAGTCATGCTGCTCTGGTTTGTTTCTCCTGAAAGACATTTGTTATGTACTCAGATTTTCAGACCAAGACACAGAGAGTGTGGGTGCCCTGTCAAGACTGTATTGGAACCCTTTGACTTGCTGTAATTATTTACATTGGGTTCAGAATATGTTTCTGATGTTGCTTTTTTTCTTCCACTGTTTCTCGTTCCAGGTGATGCTGTCCTCCTGATTCTCTCTCCGTATGACCCAGGACACCCTAAATCCCCACCCATATAGCTTTGGAAAACCCTGGAATTACCTGGAATTCTAGGAGTGTGTCACCAAAACTTCTTTAGGTGCCCAGGCACCAGATCAATAGCTTTACATTTTCCTTTATTATTTTATTGTGTATACAAAGAAAGAGACGAAAGTCTGAACATTAGCAATAGCCGCAATAGCTGACAAACCTGCTGTGACCAAGAGGGCGTGACCTTTCTGCCTGCTGACTTCAAATAGACACTTGAAAAGAAACACAGTGAGAGAGGCTTCCGCGTGGCAGCAACTCAGACCAAAAACCCCATCAGGTAAGGCTGTGAAGTCCCCCTTGCTCCTGCTGTCCAAGCCCTAAGCCCTTTAACTTCTTTGGGGCTTTGAAGCTAACTTGTCCCCAGTCTGTGTCCCCCTACATGGTTAGCTTGCCTTCAGAGTTGCTGTAAAGGAAAAGGCTAGATGATAAATACTCTGCTTTCATGCTCTGCTCACCTGCTTGTTCCTCTCAGATTAGAGGCTCTGAATATGTTGAGGTTGTATGGTCAATCAGTGCTGGCTGTGGGGTCTTCAATTGTCCCTTTCAATTTTAGCCAATGACCAGTCAAATATGACAGAAATATGATTTCACTTGTATGTACAGAACCTGGTGGATCACACTGACATATCACATGCATGTTCTTATTAACTATTGTATACTATTGTACAAACAAATGCTGTTGCATACACATAAGCCTGCGTACGTATATATAAATGTGCAAATGCATTTTATTTGGTGATGCATAACGACACATCTACAGTACGCGCTGTGCTGTACACTCTATTACAGCTATCAGGAATGTTATCACTGATGGAATGTATGATCCTTCCAGGACGTGGGTGTTTTTTAGTTTGCTCAAAGGACAAAAGGAATTTTTCTACCTGATAAAATGTCATCGCTACTTGTATGAGTCTCTGCTTTTATAGATGGGCGTGTGTGCTTTGGATGTATTTGGTTTTTAAAATAGATATATCGGGGGTGTTTGAATATTGGCACTTTTCCGATGCATACGTGCATTTTTGGGTTTCATTGCACATGGTTGTGAAATGAGTGTTTCCATTCAGAGCGACACTGAAATTGATTTTGCTCAGCATCACACTTGTAGTTTTATTAAGATTTGGTTTCCCTGTTGTTTTGCCAACATGTTTTCAGTCAGTGATTAAGACCTGATCCCAGGTTATTTGGACTATATTAAATTATGCTGTTTGATATGGGGATTTGTATGATTTTATTTTTGCTCAGGTAATAACATAGAATCAAATAGAGTCTCATATAAGGATATAGAGATTAGGCTTTGTTACCTATGTGGCAAAAGACTTCCTCTCTCTACTTTTTGCTCCAGAAATAGGCCTAAGTGAAAATAAAAGGTGTTTTTGCAATTAAGTGAATATACTGTAATAAAAATGACAATGAAACAGTACTGAATGAGATAACTAATGCCATTGAGGTTCTAAAGAATTTTTATTGTACAAGTTAAAAGTAATTTGACATATTTTGGGTCACTGAAATTTGGTTCCTAGCAGCAGGTCTTGGTTTTCAAAATGAGGAGGGAAAAAAAAAGAGAGATAAATAAACAAACGTGTTTTTTTTCTCCTGGATTTCTAAAGATTTTTTTTTTTTTTTGCATGAGGATAACACTTCAAAACAAAAGCAACTACATTTATTATTTTGGAGTTTATTAAGGACATGATCTGAAATGTATTTTTGAGAAAGTCTGATTCCAGACCCAAAGGGTCAGCTGCCACACAACAGGACAATGATAATACAGCAGGAGTCAGGGGTAGAGCAGGCTCCACTCTGGGGGATAGCAGCACCCCTCCCTGGCCTGTGTGCTGATGGAGCTGCACTCTTTGCCCAGGGCTCCAGGGCTCCAACACGAGGCGATATTTTTCATGTGGGCTGCACACTGTTCTGCTGCAGTTGGGGTTGCTCCCTTTGTGGCACCCCTCCCCCTTTTAGACTGAAAGACATGCATGATTTCATACATGAAAGATATATGTAATTGGACAGCAGGGCCTATGCAATACATTTACAATTCTAAGCAGAATACGTTAAAACCAGTCCCCCCTCGGGAAATGCAATTGCAAGTATTCAAAAAACATAAGATCAAAAAAATAGACAAAACACAGGTTATCATTCTTGTTACGTGCTCTATATCTCATATGAGTGTTCGAAATGCACAAGCTCTGCCAATGTCTCCCAATTCCACATAGTGGCGTGTGGCTCAGGCAGTTGTGTTGTGGCTTTAAGAAAAATACAGTGGAATCTGGCAATAATATAGTGCAATATGTGCTTTAAAATGGATGTGTTTTCAAACACTCAGAATGGTAGATGTGATGTTGCCAGTTAATGAGAGAATATGTGTATATCACATTACTAATTACAGGAAATGGCAGTTTTCTTTACAATTGGAAGTGCCGTCCTTGATTTTATTTGACACCAACATATCTTGTTGAATTCATTTATGAATAAAATTAGTTAAAAAAAAGTTTGATCTGTAAAATAACCATAAGAAGATAAAATAATACAAGAAAAGCCAAATGAAAATCTAAAAATTAAACATTATAGTTTGAATAATGTTAGGACGAAAATTAAATTTTTCACACACTAAAGTAAAGTAAGATATTTATATTTAAATTTCATAGTGAAAAAATCTGTGTTCAAGTTATTTTATGACATTATGACATCATGAATGTGTTGGTTGGACTTGGCAGAGCCCCAATCTATCAGCTGCCTGTTGTGGCAAAATATGTCTGAAGAAGGAGCTAATTTATGCTCAAAATCATTGCAAATTTCAACTATAATTCAGGTTCAAGATGATGACTCTATATTCATTTGCAAGCTGCAATGACCTGAATGTCTGTGATTTTATCCTCTGGGCTATGAAAGAGAATATCACATCACTGCCTGTCATCTGACCACAGGGAGGGTAAGACCTTTTGGAATTCAAAGACAATTTTTCACGTTGATATCTTTTTGCCCTTATAAGCAGAAACAAACCCCAACTTGTTGATATGCAAAACATTAGAAATGGGTAAATCTGACAGAATTGAGCTTGCTATTACACAAGTCCTAATTTCTGTGAAAGAGTGTAAAGAATTAAGATAGTAGCTCTCTGTAGAACCTTTATCAATAACCTCTTTTGTCTCATACACAAGAGACAAACAGCCAGAGCACTGAATGAATGAAAACACAAAGTACAGTATGTACTTTAAATAGGTGAAGGATATGGTATTTCTGCCAAAGGAATGAGGTAAGCCGATTGTTACACATTCGCTCAAATTTATAACACAAAAGAAGGAAAGCAGGCCAAGTGAGCTGGGTTTGCAGGTCGCAAGGATACTAGTGTCGCTCCTGCTGATCTTATTCATGCCTAAAAGGCCCCTGGCTGCTGGCAGGATGGTATTTAACCCAAGTTTTAAAGCTCATATGGTCAATTAGACAGATGATGTGTTTTCTATTAGAGCACTGGCTTTACGAGGCATCTTACATAGGCATACACACAGTAGTAACATGATGTAGGTGACAGGAGCACTGGTAGATTGTGAGGACTGGTCCAGACCTCCTGCTTTGGACTCTTAGCCCATCCCTCCTGTAGTGTGTACATCATGCAAAAGTAAACACCTTCACTATTAACTTCCTTAACAAGCTCACACCTAAAACAGGAACAGCTCCAGTAATCACTTGGTTTTATTTGCTCCAGGAACACTTGAGGCTATGGGGGGGCTCACCTCCAATGAGGTATTTAGAGCACACTGGCCAAAGAAATTGATGGACAGGCAATTCCCAATGACCCCTTACCCTCTCAACTCACCACCCTCAGAAAATATGGACAGGATCACCTGCCACCAAGGCAAAGTTTAGGAGCACCGATATGGGGTTAAGCATCTATGATTCTGCCTCAGTTGCTTTGACTATCTAAAATTACTCCAGGTGGCTTTTCGCCCGGGGGCGGGGGGTGGGGGGGGGGCCTTCACAGCTCTGGCTGTTTGATCACATAAGGCTTCAGATGAACTTCTTTCTTAACTAGATGCCGTCTCTGCGTCGATGGGCCCTGGTGTGTGATAGGAGTGAGATGTTTGCCACGCATGGAAAATTTTGCAAGATCCCACCCATGTCTGTGTTCACTTCTCACACTTGTTTGACTTGCTGCCCACTCTGTGCACAAATGTGTGCAATACCTACGTTTATGTCACTGTCAAACACTGAATGTAGCCTGAATTTAGCTGCTATATGACATGTTGCAGAAATACTGAGGCATACCTTCACTGAAGCTCTTAGGAAATGTATAAAATCTAGTTGATAGAATAGTTGAAGCATTTTCTACATACAACTGTGTTATGCTATTTCGTGAATAATAGAAGACTTACTTGAAATCATCGTTGTCTGCTTAGACCCAGGCTACTGTGGATAGATGATGCTGCTGCGCATCCAGAGGCTTGTCTGTGACGCAGGGCTTGGATCTGACCCCTAGATCTGCATTTGCCTTGTGTCTTGCTGCCCTTGTCATCTTTCATCTCGTCGTGTTGTTTGGTTGGGGTGGGGGTTCTTCCTGACAACAAGCCAGATTACTCTCTTAAAATTTATTACCTTGAAGTTCAAATGCAGCAAGCACAAAGTGGTATTTTAATAGGTTTTGCGATGTGGGGATCCGAGATTCCGCTCCTTTCTGGTTGGTTCGGTTCACCACCAGCTATAGTGTTTCTGTAGCCCGGAGTAGTCATATGGCTCTGATTTGGGTTCCCTCTCCAAAGCGCGTAAAACCCCACGAGTCCCGCCTGTCTCTCAGCCAGCCTCTGTGACAGCAACTCTCAGGATTTCTCCATTATTCACTATATCCCCGACTTCAAATATGCATTATCAGAAGGACTGGTCTGTGCCTCTTCCTTTCTTTACAAATTGATCCTCAGTTCAGGCTGTATCAGAATTGACATACTGAGTAGACAATTCGCTGATACATTTTAATAAACTGGTTAAATTACAGATCTGGTACTTTGTAAGTCTGGGCCGTTGTGTTTTGTTTCTGTCACTATTTATGTTGTCTTCTTGCGCATTTGATAGTCTCTCTCTCTCTTTATTTTTGAGTTTAGTGCGCCAGTTTTGTATCTGGTGCACTTGAAAAAACTCACAAAGATTTGACTACTGCGGACAAAACTGTTAAGGCATCTACTTTTGAAACATGCGAAAAGGTGGAAAAAACACACGCATGAGGAAATATTTTCGTAACATTGTAGACGTTTTAAAGGATTGCGCAGCTAACCAGAATCTCTGTGACGAGCTTGGGTGGGAAAAGGGCTCTTTGACGATGATTTTCTTTCCAAAATGTATCCTGGACTTTAGGGTTGATAGGTGTTGATGAAGACAGACTGAGTCTTGGCAGGCTCATGTACAGGTTTGCTGTTGTTGCTGCTGCTGTGTGTTTGTCTCTCTCAATTTCTGTATTCTATATTTCTCAATTCCATCTTGTTTTATAAAATAAATCGGACCCCCGCTGCCTTGAAAAAAAAACAAACCCCAGACTGTATACACACACACACAGAAGGGAAGGAGTGAGCAGAGGGAAAGAGAAAGAATGATGCTCTCGCTGATTTGGGGAGGGGTGTGTGTGCGTGTGCGTGTATGTGTGTCGTTTGATTTGAATTAATCGCAGTGGTCAGGGTGATATAATCTGAGCAATCAAGTAAGGCCAGCGAAACATCGCAGATTTTTAGATTCTTAAGGACATTTATGAAATATCCACAGACCTCAAAATTGGAATAATTGTGACATTTTTTTTCTAAAATGCAAACGTCCAAGCTGTTTTTGAATTATGCATCGGGTCATTAATACTGTGGTAGTGGCAGGATGAGTGCACTGATGGCAGAGAGAGGGATTGATATGCCCTGTTGTTTCTCATGTAAATGAGGCAGACTGACCAGACGGCCGCTCGTCACTTGTTCTCCTCCAAACTCTGCAGCCACAGCAGCAGCAGCAGCAGCAGCAGCAGGACCCGGCTCCTGTGTGTGCACCTCCAGCTGCATTCAGACCACATGATGTCAGCTTCATCCCTGGGTGGGGGCTTTGCTAAACGATCTAACAATAACGTGTGTAAACTTTTTATTATTAATATTATTATTATTAGAAATATTTGAATCTCATTATGTAGGGTTATGTTAAGGAGATGTAAAAACAAACGGCAGAAGCTACATCCAATTTTGTCCAGGAACATTTTAATATCAGTGTTTTATTGTTAACAGTATTTATGCGGCTCACCAAACAAAAATTTGATACATAAAAAAAATAAAATAAAATATAAACATGATAGCTACACAGTAGTAAAATGAAGTAGGTTACAAAAAAAAAAACAAAGCCAAAATATCCTCATAATAATATAGAACATCTGGAACAAAAAACATAAAACAACAAATAAATAAATAAATACAAAATAAAAAGCCTCTGTCACATATTGGTTTGATATTAAATTTTTAAAAACGTTTAAGTAAAATATGCAGAAATATGTATAGTACAAGTCGTGCAAATCACTGGGGGCACATTTCCATTGTGGGGAAACATGTCTGTATCTCTGATAAAGTATAAAGTTATAACCTGATCAGTGATGAATAGACCTAAATGATCTAATATAATGCATGGTATAATTCAGGTAAAAGTACGTTAAATAGCAGCCATGACAATAGCAAAATTGCACTTGAATTTGATACAAAAGACAACGCACACATAGACATAAAACAAACAAACAAACAAAAAAACACTACAATGACTCAAAGGCACTTCAAAAACATTCTCTGTGCTCCAAACCTGACACAGGGATACAAAGAGAAACGAAGAAGGATACAACGTTTGAATATTTGCAAATACTGTTTTGGAAAATAAAGTCGAATAAATAAAATGCATTTAATTAAAGGTTTGGAAAAAATGATGTATTTCCTGACCAGCAGGAGCATTGTCTTTAATGGAAATCTTCCAGTGTAAAACATTCTGCACCTACAGTCACAGATAAATTACGACGACTCCAAAAAGTTCACGTTTAATTGAATATACACACACATATATATATATATATATATATATATATTTTTTTTTTTTTATAAAGATTTTTCTGCATGTAGATTGGTCTGTCAACTGTGCAGATGCCCTGTTGACATACCAATCACAGATGGTAATTAGGCCAAGTTCAAGTTTGATCTGTGTTAGGCTTTGGCTTCTTTAGTGTCTGGTTTAAAATGATGTCATTTTCGGGCAGGGTGTACTGTTAACACAACATTTCTGGGTGGAAATGTATGTAAAATGTTCGTGCTTTCCGCCGTTGATGGTCTACCTTCTACTTTTGACCACGCAAAAGCCGAGCGTTTGGATTTTCATCATTTGCACGGGATGTAGTCTAAGTATAATATTATAGTGAAAGGGTAAAGTGCATTTCTGCAAAGAGCAGCTGGTCCGCAGGCGCTTGCCATCCTGTAAAGAGTTGATGCGCTACTTGATCCCAGTGGTCAGGCTGAACATAAGAGGGCGCTCCCATTGCACCTGGCTGCGCTGCCCTATCCACCCCATACACACGGAGAGCCGGACACAAACCTCTCACATGTACACTGATGCAGTGCTGAACAGCGCAGGTTGGACCGGTTCATCCAGTCAAATATCCAAAGAAGGAAAATATGAAAATAAGCATAAACGCATTTTTACTATGATTAAAACTAAGCCTGTTTTTATGTATGACAAGTTTTACCTTTATACACACAAAAAAAGACCGCCTTATTGTCAAAAGTCAAATCACAAGGTTTTCACTATGGATAATCTCTCTTTCATTTGCTAAACCCGGGCTGAAGTGAGCTAGGCAGGGTTTGACCTCTATAAAAAAAAAAAAAAAGTTGGGCAACCCTGAGATCATTACTGAGCGGAGGATCCAACCTGCAACACTGTCACTGCATGTCGCGTGTTCCATCTCTATCTTTTTTATTTTATTTTATTAAACCCCATCACTTCAATCATATAACATCTTAGTTTAAAAAAATCAGTTCAGCGGTTTTATTATTGTTATTTTGTTTTTGTCAAGTATCCCACTTTGGACATTCAGTCCAGCTACTCTTGGTTTTTATTTAGAAATATTTTCATAGGATAATCTCACTTGGGCTGTTTCCTAAAGAATGTCTGATGCCCTTTTCTTCTCTGTTTACAATAGCCTGAACGTATGACTGACATCCTCCTTGTTAATATTGCAGCCTATGAGCATCTTTAACCCCCAAATCCTTTGGAATATAATGGTTGTTATCTCTTTATAAAGTTATATGACTTTTCTCGATAGCACTTTTTATCTTATCCTCGTGCAGGTTGGAAACGATTATGGGGCTTTGCCCTCCGTCTGAATACCCTGTTTTGTTCCTTCAGTTCTGGTGGTGGTCAAGCGCTTTCATGTGCCCCACATCTACAGAGCATTTGGGATTTTAAGCTACTCTGCCCTTTTTTGTCATATCCACGGGGCTGTCATAGCCACAGGTTGTGTTGAATTTGCAATGCCACTCTTCGATGCATGCCTATTGAGGCTGGCACGTGGACAGTTATCCTTCCCACAGAGAGGCGCAATGAATGCTGGTAACACAAAAGCTTCAGACCCCGTCAGTTCCCCCTTTTCCCCCCTCTTTTTTGATGCATAGGCCCTAAAAGCATCAAGGCCTCCGTCTGGCTGCCTGTCTTTTGATTTAACCAACACTAAGTTCAATCTGGTCGCTGATGGAGTAATGTCAATCAGGCCTTTGCATAAATTTGTAAACTGAAGTTTGCATTGTTGGGCTTTAGGCGAGTGCCTCAAAGCTGCCTCCTACAAGCCTCAAATTACACCAGACTCTTTTATTATCTGGTAGCCCCTTTAACTCCACTCGCACGCTATTTTCAACCTATTCTTTTTTACAATCCCTTCTTCCCATGAGAGCAGACACGTCGCAAATCCTCGAGATTCCTGCAGTCTGCCTCTCACACTGCAAAAATGTGAGCTGTTCGAAAGGGACGACGCAGTTTTTGTTTTTGTTTTTGTTTTTTTTTTATGGGGGGGGGGCGGGCGTCTAGCTATACGGCACACACGCTAGACTGCTTGAAAACAGGTATGAGCCTCTGCCTCGGATTATGGGAGGAAAATGCTAAGGAAATGCCGTGTTACAGCACACCATATATTTTAGCAGCAGGGAGAAGGGGAGAGAGAGAGAAAGAGAAAGGGGGTGGGGGGGTACAGAGGGTCTTGGTCAAATAGGCAACGATATAAGGATTTCCCTCTTTAAAGGGATATGTGCTATTGGATCCGTAGAAACGCTGCATCCCATGGGGAGCTCCATAACCTCTCTAACCTTTAAGTCAAAGGCCTGCGAAAAATCTAAAATACAGCCTATATATTTGATCAGCCATCTTCACTGCGATAATATCATGAAAGGCTGCTTAAGAAATCTGTTGTGTGCAATCTGAGAAAATAAAAACAGACACTGGATTCATCTGTGCCAAGCACTTCTGTCTAACACAGTAGTTTTTATTAACCCAGTTTTGCTTCTGTCTTGTAGAGTGGGCCTGCTCTATTGTGGCTCCGATAAGTTATAGCATGTTTGGACAATGTTTGGATTCAATTGTATGTAGCATTGAACTATTAACTCTGAATCGGAATTCACTACAGGCTATAGGCGCAAACTATAAAATTCGTATTGTTTCAATAAACATAGCACGTTATGTGATCAGTGAAAGCTGCTACTTGTATTCAGTGGACCAAGACTCTATATGGAGCTGTTTGCACAGAAAGTGTGCATACTGAGAGTGAGGGATTGTCCATTTCCTCGGAGAATCAACAATAAAATTATCATAACAAAGAGCACTGAGAGACTCAAAGGTCGATTTTTGCAATACAGTCTTTTCATTCTGAGGAAACGAGAGGACATCAGTTACAGAGGCGAAGTGCCTTACAGAAAGATTATTGAGGAAAAACAAACGAGAGAAATTCAACAAATAGTTGGTATTGATCATAAAGGCATTTAGGAATTCCTAATCACGAAACATATCCAGCTGAGATGAGTCACTGACCATCTGGGCTTCTTTTCACAATCTCAGAATATCTATTCGCAAATTTAAAGCAAACAGGCCTGAGCTGACCAGAAGCCTTAATACTGTCATAGAGTTACGGTGTTATTATCAATTTACAGAACCTACATGTATTGACAGCGTGTTCCCACTAGTTTCGTAATAGATGTCACGATAACTTGTTTCCCCACCATCCCTGCCACAGCTGCATTTCCAAGTCCTTCTCTGGTGTGCAGGTTAACAGCTGTAAAGCTATTTATATTTCCTAAAAACCTACCACACGCATTGTAAACGTTAAATAGACTAAATTGTCATAAACCTACACTACAACAGGGCTTCAACTAGTATTTATAAAAATAAAATAAAATAAAGAGCTGAACTTGTTTTGCACAATGCACTGACACAAAGCAGCTCTAAGGAGTTTCCCCAAATTTACAGAAAAAAAACCATTAAAAGCTTTTTGCCATGCATGCTCTATCACAATTAAAACATTTAGTTTCTTTTATATTACAACACTGTTACCGAATATTGAGCTGGATTTAATTTAAACGGACATTTTTCAGATGACAGAAACTGTAACAAAATAACTAAATAAATAATAAAAAAAATAACGACACGTCTTTCAAGTCTTCATCGTCTTACTTCCATCTACGCCATATTTCATAAAGCTGAATTTCACCTTATTCAAATTTGGTTATAAGTTTGAATTTTATAGCTTTATTCAAATTAATGTGTGCACCCACACTAATATAACAGTTTAGGAGCATCTATTGCTGTAAGTCTCATTAAAATGGTCTTTTTGTCTCCTCTTATCATTGAACCAATCACCGATAAATTTTTATTTTTATTCAGTGTAAACATAAAAATAAAAGGGTTTATATAAATAGAATGTTAAGCCTAAATCACGTAAAGTTCATCAAAGTCAAAGAAGCGAAGCTACGCATTAGGACTATTTAATATCAGCTTGTCTGTGTGAGCAAGTTATATTTCTATGAATGTTTAAGATAAACATTTACCAGTACAAATGCATTGTAAAGTCGGATAAGATTCAGGTGTCCCTGTGCTTGCGATAAAATGTTCATTGCATATAGCAATAGTAGATTACGCCGTGGCAGCCCATATGTTACAGAAGTTACAGAAACTTACAGTTCTCAAATCGCTTTAAACATGCTTTAATTTTTGACAGGAGTTTGTTTTGGGTGTTGACAAACACGACAGTTATTTACCTAATAACAAGTGGACTACGATGGAAAATAGCGCGTTTTCCATTTCATCCACCTCAGCTGCCCGAACTCAGTTATCCAATATATTTCAATAAGTTCTTCAAATGTAGACTATCAACTAACTATAGAAACACAGTCCATCGTGCAGCTCTCACACCACTGGAAAAAAGACAGATTTAGGCTGAAAGAGACGGAATAAAATAAAACTGGGTCGCTTGTGTACTCTTAGTGGACATAATATGCGTTTATCTTTAATTTTAAAACGCAAACAAATCGGTAGAAAAAGGTTTGAAAAAGTGGAAAAAGAGCGGAAGAGAATGTGCGCCTGTAGCGCCGGGGTTCGCCTGCAGCGGCTGCCTGCTCCAGTATTAACTTTCACAGTCTTCCGTCTAATCAAACTCTTACTTTCCGCTGTTCTTAATTCCATATTTTCAATTCCTGATCATTACTTTCCTTTTTTTTCTACTTGTATCTATCCATCCCTCCCTCCCTCCCTCATTCTCCCTCCCTCCCTCCCTCTCTCTCCCGAGCTCTCTCCTTTGCTGAATCTTATTGATCCAGAAGGCGGCTAATTAGCCCTTCCCTTCGTGCCTGTGTAATGAAGCACATGCGCACTGAATTAATCACAGCCATTTTTTGCAGGAAACTAATTAGCAGGAATAAAGATCCAAAGAGTTTTTTCTTTTCAATCATCAGATCTCACTTTCACCTCTTCCTCGCTCCCTCTAACACAAGACTCATCGCCTGCTTTGCATCCAAATTATTTTTATATTGCCTTTAACAACTAATAGTACCTACTTCGATGTTTTTTTTTACACTCCGCAACAACAATGATCTTTCTTTTGCCACCCTAAACGCAAACTGACCAAAAGGGGACTGCCTTGATGGGATCTTTAGCTAAATCATCTCAATACTGGATTAAAAAGCGAGGATCGCAAAGCGGCAGCGAGAAATTGTAAGTTTCAACTTTGCGTTTGTCTCTTTTCCTCTCTGTGTTTCCACGATCCTGTTCTTTTCGCTGTAGACTTACCTCAACCTCTTTCCCTGTCTGTTCCTAGTTTACGTGTAGCGGAGCTGGCTATTCTCACATTGTGAGAAATTCGCTGGCGATCACAAGTTCATTTCATGCAAGTAGTTTGGTTTATTCTCGGTATTTTCCTTTTTGTCTATTCGAATCGTTACCTGTGTTTACATCAGCTTTCGTCCTCTCTCCTCCTCATGAATGGAAGATAAGAAATGAGCAAGACAGCGATCCTCTCCCAAGCAGTTGATCGTAGAAAAACACGGTTTTGAAACAAATGTGTGCATTTCGGTCGGATCGGGAAAAGCTATGGAGGGCTTATGGTTGTCGAGAGATGTGTTTTTGAGCCACAGAGACGATAAGAAAGGGGGGCTGTGTGGAGCGGACGGAGGGCAGCGGCAGCTCCACATGAGCGCAGCCCAGAAAAGGAGCTCCAAGTCCAGTCTGTGGGTCCGCGAGCGTCCGGCGAAAGGGAACATCTCTCTCTTTCTAATTTTGACAGATTTGACACCTGCTACATCCAGGCCTCTCAGCAGCTTGGTGTGGGTTATAAAATCCTCCTGGATTTAAAGAAAAAAAAACCCAAAACATTTTTGTTCTTCTCCAATACGTCTCTCTCTGAAATGTGCAATCCCTCCGCCCAGCCTTTAGTTCCTCAAGCTACACTTTTCCTCTTTACCCCACTTTGTCTATCTTTTTCTTTTTTATTTTTCATGGACGTTTGCCTCTTTGAAGCGTTGTTTTTAGGTCGATTCTCGCTCATTCCCCGACGAAGTCACATGCAAATCGATCGCGGTGTGTGTGTGTGTATGTCTGTGTGTGCGTGCGTGCGTGCGTGTGCGTGCGTCAGTGCATGAGGGGGTTCGTGTTTGCGAGCGTGTGTGTGTGAACCTGTGTGTTGTGTGAATGTAATGTGTTGAGAAAATACGGATCCCCCGGTTCTCCTTCATGACAAGAACGGATCAGCAGGACCTTGTACGCGGACAAGCCTGAGAGTGCGAGCTGCGTGTCAGAGGAACAGGCGTGTGGTGGAGGGGAAGACACAGACAGGCTGCATCTACTGCCTGCAACTACTTGGCCACCGGATAAAACGTCCAGCACAACGGTTTTCCCCGAGAAAAGTGACCGGAGCGAAAGCAAAAACATGGCCATATTAGTCTGACCCTAAGCAGACATAATCAGGACCAAAGTTAGAGCCGGAAACTTGTTATGGTCCGGACCAAACCTATAGGTCACTGCATGCGTTTAGGAACCACTTAGCCAGTTCACATTTGGGAGATATTTGAAAGTTAAACTAAAAAAAAAAATCTTTTCCCACATCGCCTGAACCAAAATAGAAGAGTCTGTAAACACACAAACGAGCCCTGCAAAAGGACACAGCCTATCTAAAACGGAATAGGCCTTTTTTTCCTGAAAAATATGTTTGTCTGCAAACTATGCTGCTGTCAATCCCACCAAACGGATGTGGTCGGTAAAAAAAGAAAAGAAAAAGGAAAACACCGGTGATACGGCTGTTATCTTCGCGTTTAGGTGTAAGATTGCAAGTGCCCATAAATATAAAACAGCGACTACTTTTCGGATGGATTGAAGCTGCGCACAAGTCAGAGAAAAGCTGCAAGAATTACTAGTCAGTCATGGATATTTTTACGCGACACAGAGGCAGCAAAAAGAGGTTTTGCGAGCGAGCAGAGGCGAGGATAGGATGTGTGTACCATTGGGGAAACAGAAAGGGGGATGCGAGGCTGTCTGGCTGTGTGTGTGTGTGTTTGTTTTCGTGTGCGCGCGCGTTGAGAGGTGGGGGGTGGGTTGTGGGGTCAGACAGCAAGAAACAGGGGGAACAGGGGTCATGGAGTGAATGCAGAGATGAAAAAAGAAAGAGAGGAAACCCCCTCACAAACAGCCAAGGGATGATGAGGAGAGAGTGGGTCTGGTAAGTGGGACAGAAAGGGGTGATGGTAGTTTGTTGGTGTGTTTGGGAGCCACACAAAGCACTTGTGTGTTGTCAGTTTCTGCAGGATTAAGACTTCTGGCTTTAGTTTAGGATGGGGGGAAACAAAAACAGAGCACTATCAGGTGTAATAAAATTAATATAAAATGTCTAGGCTTGACAGGCGGTGTTGAGGGTTGGGGGGGGGGGGGGGGTGCTGGGTGTAAGGGTCAGATAGCCATGGGCCATCGAGGAGGAGTCAGGGGAAGAGGTCAGATAAACAGATCTCTACCTTTCCTAGTGGAGAAGAGCAGACGGAAAGAGATTAGCAGAAGAAAGAGAGAGGAAAAAGGGATTTGTGCTGAATATTTTTTTTTTTTAAAGGTCCTTCCTCTTTTATGTATAGCTGTATATTTTCCCACTGATGTAAATTTTAGTGCCTGCAAGAATGATTTTTGCTAGAAAGTGGAGGGTGTGATAGTGCAGCTTAGAGGACAGGTAAGCTTCTGTGCCAAAACTCGAGTCAGCTCCCTTCCTCCCCTGTCTGACACTAACAGTCCTTTCCCCTTCCTCCTCCTCCTTCTCTCCGTCTTCTGTTACAAAACAAAGACAGCAGAAATGTTTACTGTCATCTCACCTCTCTGGTTTTCTTGTCTTGTCTCTTTGTCATATTTGTGTTTAATTATAACATCTCCTGGCAAAGCCACAGGAATGTCGTTGGCTTAATTTCTGTCTTGCATTTCAAAAATGTGTTTAGTGTGGCTAACTGTAGTATCTCAGGCTCAGGCCTGACTCTGATAGGTCTTATTGTGTTCATGTTAACGTGTTAGCTTTACGACAGACAGTGCTTTTGAAAAATCATGAGACATGGACCCTTTTCATTTGGAAGCCGTTATTTGTGGTCAGTTGCTTCTTCTTTTTTGTGGACATGTTTAGACTGATTTTTATTCTATTTCCAAATTTTTTTTTAACATTTGTATGTATCAAATCTATTAGGTTGCTGATAGGTTATTTACTATAACTGTAGGAAAATAGGAAAATGGCACGAGTGTTCAGGATAAATGTAAAATAAACTTGAGCAAATATTTCACTCATCTAATTTTCCAATTAATTTAATTAGAATTTGTTTTAATTTATTTGGACTTGGTTAATAGATCTTTGTGGCATCAGGTAACAGTTTAAACCCTTGAATGTGTAGTTAGAACAACAGACTATATTGTAGAACTTGTTATTTGGATGTTAGACATAATTCTTTGTCTGCTAAGCTAAAAAATTATTAAAATGCTTTATTTGTTTTTTAATGATTGTTGTGTTGTGCTTTTAGTAATTAAACATGAATTCTAGTGATATGATTAATCAAGTAAGTTCATGTTTTGGAATTAATATTAGTGTCTTGTTGTTATTGTGATAATTATTCATAATATGAAGAGAATATTTGCTGTTGAAATGCTGCCATGCATTGACACATACCTGTGGAGATGTGAAGTTGCCACTGATCTTGCACAGCAGCAAAACATCTGTCCACTGTTCTCACTAGGTCCCCATCTATTACCATATTTGATGACAGTTAAATTTCACAGTATTCTAAAGTCATTTCATTGCGCAAGCGAGAACAGCACGTCCAGTCAGGGGAACAACATAAAGGGAATAGCACTCGTCATGGATGGTTTTATTTCATGGTTTGGGGGGTAACACAGAGAAAGGGGAGACAGCGCCTCTGGCTGTCATAACCCCTTCTCCTCTCACTGTGCCTCTTCCTCACTGTGTCTCTGTATCTCATCCTTTCTCCTTAAGTCCCACCTTTCCATTCCATGGGCATTGGCACCGTTAGCCATGTCCTCTGTCGGAGAGAGCCCTCTTTGGGTGAACAGTAGACTAAGGCCATACATGTGGGATTGAACACAGTTTAGATTGGTGTGCAACACAAAGTGTACAGACAACAAAAAAATTCTATTTATGTGTGCTCATATACACTAAATATAGAATGATGCATGTAAGCAAAATTTATATATATGTAATTATTATTATTATGGTTGTGGTTATGATTATGATTACTTAATTTTATTTTATTATTATTTTGATCACTTGTCAACCATCGCTCTTAATACTTTCTTTTCTACTGTATGTAGTCTGAGTGTGACACAGAAATGTGAGAAGTCTGTCAGTAATGTATGTTTGCACCATAAACAGTATGGAGGCATAGATGGGGGCCGTCGACTAAAATGATGGCTCTGAATTTGATGTATGGCTTTGAATATGCAAGGTTGTGCAGCGAGGAGCAGTTCTTCCAGTTGTCCTGCAGCTGAGGCCAGTGTACGTGTCGTGCTATCACTAAGGAGGAGGCAGTGGGCGGGATCATGGCTCAGCAAAGGGGTGAGCAAGAAAGTGGGAAGGGACGAGTGGAAGAGCTAACTGTCATGATCAGGTGTGTGAGTGTGTGTGTGTGTGTGTGTGTGTGTGTGTGTGTGTGCTATTAGTGTACCTGATCCATGAGCCGAACAGCCCCAAATGTCCACAAGGTCTTGTCTTTATCGACCTCGATTTCTCAAAAATTCCCCTCCCTTCCCTTTTGGGCTTCTCTTTTTCTTCAATGTCATCCTTTCATCTTTTTGAAGTGTAGTTGGCAGGGATTTTTGTGGTTTGCACTTTCACAATATGTTATCGCGTTAACAATCTTGGTTAAATCATTGTGGTAGACAAAATTTATGACAGAGAAGATACGCATGTGTCTCTGCATATGTGTGTGCACAGCGGCATACTGGCAAATCAAATTTCTTTTGAATGTGCCATATCAAGGTCTTGTTGCAGTACACTTTTGGCTTTATAGTCACTATTTTTATTTATTTTGGGCTGTTTCCAGAAATCCAAGTTGCTGTTCATATTCAGACAAAGCAGAGGAGACATATTGTGATAACACATTGCTCTGACTGTCCAGCAGCTATACAGAGATTAGAAAGACATGGTGAAGGGAAGATATTCTTTTTCCTGTCTTCATTGCAGGTAATTCACAAGCTGTAACACAAAAGAGAAAAATTATATCTAATACAAATTTATACAAATATATTTTTTATTTCTAACAATACATTTTTACTCTTATAGTCATGGAAGGGGTTTATAATGTGTGTGTATGTGTGTCTGTGTGTGTGTGTGTGTGAATAATGAACCTTGTCCTTGACTGCAATCTCAATATTGCTTCTGTAGTAAATGTACGACATCACTTTTATATTAAACATATTTATTTTTTTTATGGTTATGAAAACCATTGTGTTCCTGCGCTTCTATATCGACAGGGAATTGAAAACCCGTATGATGCATATCTGTCCAGGACTGGGACGCCTATAAAAGATGTTTGTGTGTAGTGTGCACATGTGCCTGTAGCACCGCAGCTACAGCTCACTGTTTATATATCCTATTTGGGGCAGCTCTAGCTAGCTCTGCTGTGCAGGGATGGGAGGAACTACGGTTTTGTGTCAGTATAGGCTGCATATGCCTACACGCGGACATAGCAGGGATGACAGGGACCATTCCGAGGGCTACAAAATTGAACTGAGCTGCACCCCAGCCCCCCCAATAGGCCCACCCCTCTCTCAGACCCTGGAGGCCAGCATTCCACCCTCCACACTCGTGCTTATCATCACAAAGGACAGAATGCATAAAACATGGAGGACGCTTAGACAGAGGCAGCCCAGGTCGCCTTTCTCTCCCCACGCTGAGCCCTGGAACAATGCATGGGCCCCTCTGGCCTGTGACTCTGAAGACACACACGCCGTCTTTTTATCCTCCCCTATTTCTTTGTCATCCTCTTCCTCTTCCTCTATGTTACTGTGTTCCGTGGAGTGATAACTGCCCTTGCATTGTTTATCTGTGTCTGTGAAATCTGCATTGTGTAACTGAAATGTAAGTGTGTATGTGTGTGTGTGTGTGTGCACGCGCATGTATATCTGTGTGACAGAAACGATGACGATAGGTTTAAATTATTTGACAGCACATCAGCTGCACAGTTCCTACTTTTATATTCTATGTTATATTACATAAAAAAATATAAATTCATATATTTTAAATAAAAAACACAACACGGGTCAAAAGTAAACAACATGAATAATTTTATTCCTGTGAAGAAATTATGTTTCATAAAAAAGAGGATATAGTGACACAGATGATCTTCATGGCATGGCAATTTTCCTCGTCACAGATTTATAGTTAGGTCACTTTTTAATGCAACATCAAAGCTTGTATTAGCACCAAATACAGTGTGTGTTTGTATAATCAATCAACCAATCTATTGGCTTCTCTGTTGATCAGTGGGCTGGGATTGGCCTGAAAGTGTTGTGAACATGATCCTGCTACAGATTTGTGATTCTCTTTTTGCATGCTAGCCATTGTCCTTTGCTGCTCTCAAAGCTTCTTTAGTATTAACATTATTACCTTCTTTCCCTCTGCACAACTGTGTGTCCAGTGTTTGTTTGTTTAGTTTTTTTAATCCTCAACTATTTTGATATTTTATTCAGATTTTCAAATCATAGTTAAAGCTCACCCTTAGGTTCAGATTTAGGTCATACTGATATGAATTTTCTTTTTGGTGTGTGCACTGCATCCACTGTGACTGTGGCAAACAGTAGTTATGTGTGTCTGAGAGGGCTTTAGTCTATATCTGTCTCTGTGTGTCTGATAACTGAGCTGTAGGAATGTACTGCTAGGATGTGCTGGAGCCCAGCAGGTCTATGGCACTTCCTCTATGTGTACCTCAGAGCTTATCCTCCCTAGGATTATTGAGAGAAGAAAGGAAAAGAGTGATGGCAGGAGCAACCTGTCCCTCTCACAACCTCTTCTCCATTTTTACAATTCACGTAAAAAAAAAAAAAAAATCTCAACAAAAAGTGGATTTCACTTGCAAATATGTCGTAACCCGAGCATGTTCCCAGTGGAGGAGAGAGAGAGAACGAGAAAGAGAGCACTTGGGAGGGGCGGGCAGGGTAAGACATAGAAAGGAGTTTGCAGAGTATTTCACTGGCAGACAGGGTTGAGGTAAAGCTACTAACTGCTTCTTCCTGGTCAGGAAAAACATCCAACTCCATCTGCCCTTTGATAGATTCTGATGGGGAGCTGTTGCCATGCAGTAGCTATATAAGTAGTGACTTTGTCGTTCCCTCAGCGACTCCTGTGGTGGCCTGGTGTTGTTCACTCAGTGCCCCAGGCGACTGATCCTCCAGTAGTGAAGGGGTTAAGAAGCAGGGATAGCCCTCTTTTGTCTCTGCGGCCCTCTTTGCCATTGTTGTGGTGGAATTGAGCTCGGTGCACCTCACTTGACCACAGCAAAGCAATAAAATGGCCTCTAAGTGCTCAAGCCTCCGTAGTCCTCTGACGTCAACTCTCCACAACTTCTGCCGCTGTACTTTCCTTTTTTTCTGGTCACACATAAGCATGTCCCTGTGAACAGATACACTATACATGGGCTGTATATTGCCATATTGATAATATAATTTAAATCCCATTTGTCTTTTTATTATTTACATCATCTGTGCACACTTTTTTTTTTTTTTCATTTTTGTAAATCTCACACTGCTTATTTTGACATGTTCTGGTGCTTTGTATACAACCATTGATTACTTATCAGTAAATTCACCATATCCATCAAAATATGCCCTTTCAGGAGAGTTTGAAAGTGGAGTCAGACTTTTGACACCACCAAATAATATTTGAATATCTGTTGTGAAGACTGTATTGGCACCTGTGGTGCTAAAAATGCCTAGGAAGGTGCTGTTCTTGAAAAGCACATTCAAAGATGCAGAAATATTATATATTTTTATGATTTTAGCATACAGCAGAAGACGATGGCATTTTCCTCTAAACTCAGTGAATACACGTGTCTGCTTCTGTGAATGCCAACAAATATCTGACCGGTACCACCTATATCAAATCAAATAAAGAAGTCCTGCAGTTATAGCTGCTGGATGAATGATACAGAGTTTGATGCCTCAGTTCTTTTGCTATTCACAGTTTTGTTGTATTACACTTTCTCTTTCAGTTATATAACTAGCAATAATGATACAAATACTATGGATGACTATTGCATTTTTCAGTCTGAGAATGTATCATTATAAGCAGAGTCTTGGTGGTGTGTTTGATTGCACAGATGATTGTTTATAGTCGACTCCCACCTCTGCAGACGTTGTAATTAAAAAGAAGATATACTGCATGTGCGCCTGTTGCTGTTCCATCTCATCTTGCTAAATGAGCATCTGGCTGTTGCGCCGAACATGTCATTGGATTTATGAAAGATTTCTGATTGTCCAAATTATAATAGGCAGTGTCCCGCATGTCAACCATTTATGCCAAGTGTCATACAGACCACATTAAATGTTAGACCAAACTGCAATTAAAACAACATTTACTCAAAGCCACAATATTCCACCTCACTATCGTTCTGGTGTGTGTCTCAGTCTTGTGTGCCTTTGCCTCATCCTTGTCCTCTCTTGCTCTTCTCATGAAACACGCATGATTTCCTCTTTGGGTCTCACTGTACTGAAAACAAATGCTCGTTCTCATTTTTTCTTTGTTTGTTTGAACAAACATAAGGACCTCAGTACCTCCATAATAAATTGATTAGAGAAAAGCACTCCCACGCAGCAACACCGAAAACTAAAAATCTACTGTGTATGTGCTTGTGTTTGTGTGTGTGTGTGTGTGTGTATGTGTGCATGTGTGTGCGCGTGTGCGTGTGTGTAGCTTTTGGAAAAAGAGGCCGACTCCTCTTTTCCCAAACACACGTACACCACCAACACAGCAACTGAAAATGAGTATTTATCCAATTTAATGGCAGTTTTTGTCAGCCGGTACTCATGCTCCCATCTTCCTATAGGTTAGACTACCTCACAGCTGTTTTGCACTAAATGGCTGATGTCTTATGACAGCAACAGCGCTGTGACGTTTACATATTCGACATAGATCCCTCTGTGACTGTTTGGTTTTGATCCTGACATTCAGTGCCACAGAGTGTAGATTTGGTCTAGGCAGAAGGGGGGGTTGGGCAGGTCCCATGGGGCTGACACAGGGCTAGACGGCTGTGACAGACCGGTGACCTCGGCTTTGTGACGTCATTTGCCTCGTCTGGTCACCGTGGCATTCATTTTCCCTACTTTTTAATGAATGAAGATAGAGGCCTGGGGTATTTTATGCAGCTATTCGTAATGTTCTGATGGCTTTGGAGGCCCCAATACAAACAGAAGAAAACCTTATGCCAAATTATAATAATGCCTTGAGTTTAAAGCATCCCGTCTGTCGCTGTCATCTGCTACCTGTGTGTCTTTCACATTTCAGTTTAGGTTTAATTAAAGGTGACATTTTCTTCTCTTTCCCTTAGCAGGGCTAAACATTTGACTTTTCTGTTACTCAGGTGGTAACAAATAAAAAGCGAGCATTGTTGTGTTAAGCAGTAAAACAAAACACACCCTGACCACATATAGGAAGTCAGTCTGAGGTAAGAGCTGGGTTTAAAACGGATACTGACAGTTACAACAGTTTTCCTCCTCTTTATATGCCAAGTGCCAATTCTTTGACAAGAAAAGCTCTGCTTTAACCCTTTTTTAACACTCATTTACGCCCCACCAAAGGAACATTTAAGCACCTCAGAGCCATTTTAAATCATGCACATTTCATAGAAATGTAAATAAAAAGCCTTCGGCTCAGACAAGGTGCAGATTTGTATCAGGAGGAGGATGGCTATAAAACAGATTCCCCTCATTGCCTGCTTTTTGTTGGAGCCAGGTGTGTCCTCATGTTGGATCATGCCCTGATAAGGTGCAACAGGCCACATGGCAAGTGAGAACTAAGTTATTAATGCTAGTTCTTCACTCTGTGCTCTTTTTCTGCCATGAGCAAAGTTCAGAAATCTCTTTTGCAAGCAGAGCACACTGGTGAATTCACACTGCGCTGAGGATTAACACAAGAAGTAGCCCATGTATGGTGCAGGGGCACTCTGGATGTACTCTTCCCACTCCCAGCAGCACCAGGAGCAGGACAAGTGTGTAGATGACACAGACTTTGTTTACAATGGAGAGAATATAGGTTTGGAGGAAGGAGAGAAAAGGCAGAGGCAGTAGTCAGGCCATTGGGAGGGAGGACACAGACACCAGTGTCATCACTTCCTTCCTTTCTATAGTTTTTTTGCATGTGTGTGTGTGTGTTTTCATGAGACACTATTATCAAAACAGGAGGGGGCAGAAGGAGAAGTCTCAAACACAGGGTTTTTATATATATATGTGTGTGTGTGTGTGTGTGTGTGTGTGTGTGTGTGTGTGTGTGTATAAATACATTTGCACAGTTAAATATGTGCAAATGTAGCTGGTCTCTCTCCCTAATGTGCCAGGTGGATTTACCCTGAGTAAACAATAACGCCTTTTTTTTCTGCCAGACAGGGTAGATTAAACAAGCCTGCATGTTTTGACCCTGATCACGACAGAGCGCTCATTTCTCACACTCTGTAGACCCCTGGTTTCCTCAGGACAGCTCTTTATGTGTGCATGCTGTGCATGCATGTGTGCAGATGGACGCATGGTTGGCATAGGGTATGTTGGTGCTTTCCTGTCTTCCACCTAGAATTTCTATTTAAGAAAACACTAAACCGACACCTGCACCCTTTGTCTTGTTGAGCGTCAGCCCTGTGGTCAGGGGAAAATGTACTCTCGCATGACAGATGGCTGTGTGGGCCTTCAACAGGAAGCCTGGCTACACTGTTTCACAATCCCTCTAGAAACAAGAACCGAGTATACCCGCTATGCTGTGCTGTCTCTATTTTGTGTAATGGATGCCAGCTTGCCTGTAGTGGGTACAAGCACAAGGCAAAGGGAGGGGGGTACCCCGGCATAAGTGGACCCCTGAGACCTCCTGGAGGGGTAGAGGTGTGGCGAACGTCTGTTTTAGGCATGGCTTGTGTCAGCCTGTTTAGTGTTTGCCTGTGAGGGTATTTATATGCAAATGCTAAACAAGCTATTGGGGTGGCTAATTACAACAGGGCTTTTGTGTGTCCCAGGCAGTGAGAAGCAGGGAGTTTCTAGTATGCCAAGACTGGACTTCCCCTGCTTGTTTACTCATTGTCTTTCCTTATTACCCTCTCATTGACACTCCCCTCTTGTGTGGCTGTGCTGTTTGCCTGCATGCTGGCTCCTCCCCTTGTGGTGCTGGAGTTAATGTAGTAGATTAAAGAGGCAGCACTCTGGCCCTGTTTTCTTCCTCTTTCATCTGTCGGCCCAGCAAAGCTGTACTCTGTATCCATCCCTCCTGGAGCTCTTGTCTAGCCACCGCCCATTCAGGAAGGATTGAGCCTCATCGTACTTGCTCTCTCCTACAACTAATGCTCAGCTAATTACTTTGGGTGATAAAAATGCATTTAGGTCAGGTTCTAATATAATGCAAATTTATGAGCAGGCAGAAGCAAATATTAACTTGTGGAGTCACTGAAAGTCATTGGCTGGGGACAAAAGTACACCTCTGTTCACTGTGAAATATGAAGGCGTTTATGTACTTTTGGTGCCACCGTCTTCTTTTCTTTCTTTTTTGTCAGTGGTCTAAGGACAATGACAACAGGATGCATTGAAAATTTCCCCTCTTCCATATTAGGGCTCCTGTTTAAAGGTGTGCCTGCTGTTAGACAAAATAGTGCAATAAAGCCTTCACAAAGCCCTTCTTATGACTATTCAGAAATATATAAAAAATCTCTTTTCCGCTTCTTGTTTTTGTTGGTAAATTATTGCTTTGATTTGTAGTAATGAAACCACAGCCTAGTTCTTGTGTTAATAGGTGTGACTACAATATTTCTTAATTAAAGAAGATTATTATGAATTTGGCAAGTGAGAAAATGCTAATAAATGAGTAAACATGACTTGTGTGTACATGTGTTTGTGTGTATACTGTATGTTTTTGAGAAAGAGAGAGCAAAGAGTGTAGAATTGCTTGGCTTCTGTGACCTCCTGGCATCATGCAGTGTTCTGATTAGGTGGCATGTGCAGAGACACCAGATTTCTCATCCTTTTAAAGGTCTAGCATAAGCACATGGATTATTTTTATTTTATGCCTCTGATTTGGTGTACATCTACTTTTATTGTGCAGGAATCAGAACTCAGCTGTATCAATCACTAATCTCTGCTATATGTATATATAAACTGGATTTGTAGAAAATGTGTGTGTGCTAGCATTTCTTAGCAGTCTCTCATCCTGTCCAATGTTTTCAAATCCCTGCTGAATACACAACCATATCAAACTTGCCCTGCTGCATTCTTTTGAAATTATTTGTCTTCTCTTAAGACAAAGAGAGATGAAGAGAGCAAAAGCACAGGTTTAGTGTTGGGTAAATTCATTTCACCACTTTAGTTTCAGGTTTGTTTTTTTTTCCTCCATGGTTTGCCACCAGTTGTGCCTACTTACTACACTAATTACACACCTACTTTCATGTGCTCCCCTTCTGACATACATATACCCTGACACACACTCATACACATATACACAGGGGGGAGACTTGGCTGACCAAGGAAGCCAGGCTGGATCAAAGGCCATGTGTGAGGGAGTCAGGGTAACTCATAGAAAACAGCTGCCCCTTGCTGTCTCTGCTTCTCACCCTTGCCTGACAGCAGCCAGAAATATGAGGCCTCTCCAGACCTCTGTCCTGGGGAAAAAAGGACAGGACAGCAGACATACACTCAGAAAAGCTTTTGTCTATGCTCTCTCTCTCACTCACTCAAACATACAAAGAAGAAAGAAAGCCATTTGTCTATGCTCATTCACTCATTCAGCCACAAAAAGAAATCTTCGTTTCACATATACACTCCCTCTGTCGCCCTCACAAAACCATTAAATTATCACATGCTTGATTTCTCTTTATTGTCTGTTTGTTGAACTCTTTCATTAGCTGTTTTAGTCAATTTGGTGCAATTTGTCTGTCAATCTTACTCTGCATTTGCTTTTCTCTCTCCTTCTCCCCTCCCCTCAACATTGTGCCTGCTCATTCTGTGACCTAGGCCTTCGTCACCACTGTCTGAGGGTGCTTTTGTTCTGCTTTACTCTAGTTTCCACCTTTCCTCACCACATGTCTGGGATTTTTCTGCCTCTGCTCTGCTCCTCCAGCATGCTGAAGCTCTGTCAGAGTTGAGAAAGGCATTCAGCTCCCTAATCCAGGCTCCCTCTATCAGGAATGCTAATACGTGCGATTGTGTGACCCGCTGAAGCCCGGCAACATCTGCAGGAGCTGATGGCAAGCCCCCGCCCTCACACACCCACCCTGCCCCCTGCCTTTGAGCGTTCACTCGCTGCCATTATTTCATTGTTTCACTTCACGCTTGTGACTGGGCAGTGCAGTTAACCCTCTGCTGCTCAGGCCAGGCTAGCTGCAGTCCTGCACACTGAGAAGTGGTGCATGGATCTGGGACAGCACTTTCCCAGGACAGGCCTTCCTGTCTGCCCATCTGAACTCCCACACTCAGCTCGGCTCCTCAACACTGTTTACTTAAAGAGCAATACATAACACTTGAAATACATTCAAGTGTACTTAAAATTTGAGGCCACTCAAGAGTTCAGATGTAATTACAGGAATTAAAACTACATCTCACTCTTGGACATAATACAGGAACAGCTATTGGTTTCTCAGGGACATCAGGAAAAACTCTTGATAGGATGAGAGCTGAAGACACTGTGGTGTTAGCCAATGAAAACCTGTTATCAAATTTTCACCCAACCCTTTGCTAGGCATTGGAGTTGAAAGAAATTATTGTTGGGATAGTGTCTGTTTTCAGAAAGATGAATTACTGGTAGAGCACAACTGACAAAGTGAATCTGTGTCAGCCTGAGTGCTGGTGATTAAATTACCCTTCTACTCAGTCCTGGCTGTACTCCTGCATATGTATTCAAGCTACACGAGATTACGGACAAGCAAAGGAATAGATTGGATTTCTATGTGCTTCAGTCACATCCTAACATTAGGCTATTAAAGCTTTGGGATTGTTAGCTCTCTCAGAATTCTGCCCATGTAATCAAAACTAATATTGCATAGCTTTATCATACAGTGTGTATTAAGTCATTACTCTGACAAGGTCCCTGAGTTGTCTCTTGTTTATGACAGGGATAAAAGAAGCAGCTAACCTTTGGCAGATGGTGGTGTGAAAATAACCTCTTCATGTTAAGCAGAGCCCCATGGCTGCAGAGGCAGTAAATGAATTTTAATATGTTCATCAGCCCAAACACACACACACACACACAAAAATGCGTCTATGATTGTATAAGTCTCAGCTAAGAGAGTTTGTTTGCCACCTTTAAGGTAGACACGTAGATTCCAACAGTTTCTAGTGTGTTACAGAAATATACAGACAGGGAGTTAGCTTTGTGCTTAGCTGCAGTGTCTGTGCTAACCACTAGGGATCCACATTCATTGATCATGTGTCCATCCCCAGCCCTTGAAAGATACACAGGCAGACATGTGCACACACCCTTTGCACACATATTTTGTTACTGTTGGAGTGATTATTTTGCCCACTGTTATCAAAACTATGATTAATCATTACATTTCTGCAAAGCACAGCTAGGGTTACTATGGGGACATAATATTATCCATGGTGCTTTTCATATCAACAGAAACATTTACAATTGCTGTGCTGCTCTGTGTTGTATCTAAAGCTGCTCCAGGCCCAAATACCTATAAAGACATTTCCACTCTTTTGGGATTTTTGTCTCTTCCTCTGACCTCTGTTGTTCAGCTCAACTGTCTGTTTTGCCAAAAATAGATTATTGGGCACTTCATCATGAATAAAGGTTTTCCATGATTTGCTTTCCTTTACTGTCTAATGTCAGTGTAGATGTTTTTCCCTGCTTTAAAAACATCAGAATTAGTTATTATAAAACAATATTGAAATCTACATTGAGGAAATGTTAAAGAAAAAAACCTATGTAAAAGTCCACTTTATTTTCTGTAGGATTTTGCTGTTATGTCATATTTGATTG
The DNA here is from genome assembly GCA_034769265.1 of Remorina albescens. NCBI lineage: Eukaryota > Metazoa > Chordata > Actinopteri > Carangiformes > Echeneidae > Remorina > Remorina albescens. The sequence continues at coordinate 5,394,994 of CM068479.1, forward strand.
GCAAGACCTAACATAACAAAGAAAACATTAACTATGTCTTATTGGGAAATAGGTGAAAATTATATTTGCTGAAAATAAAGTGAATGTCCAACAGCATTTCAATTTTCAAATGTAAAAAGGTGTTTTATAGCAACAATAATAGCAGTTTTCCATGGTGATCAGAAATGAATGGGACTTAACAAGAGCAATAATAATAATAATAATAATAATAATGATGAATAGTGAAAAAATAAACAGACAATTCACACAAAGTTCCCTGCCAAATTTTATCAACAAACTTTTAACAACTGCAGTCAATAAAATATCAGATATGTTCTTATAATGATTAGACTTTGAGAGAGTTCATTTTTTTCAGATTTTATTAAACAATACCATCAAGATCTGTTCACATGTATTTCAGTTTAATATCCTTCCCCACCATCCTGTGTGATAACATTTTTTTCTGTTCCCTGCAAAAGCGATTTAAACTGAATATGAGCCATAGGGGAATACAAGTGAACTGCTATTCCGGTTCCCATGATGCCTCATTGAAACCAAGCGTTTGAGGAATATATTTTAAAACCAAACTTCATACCATAACAGGACATCCCAGCATTCATTTACATCTGGAACAGCAAACTGCTCTGAATGATTATCCACTGTGTTATGTACACATACTGTGACATTGTTTTTAATCTGTGCATTCTAGATACTTTCTGTCTTACCGATATGAGATATAAATGTTTGATTGAAAGTACTGCAGATTACAGCTCCCCCATTCCTTTGTTTACAGACATGTTTCAGGGTTTCTAGACAGTTTTAAAGGAATGGGCGCTACAGAGCCAAATTGGATCTGGGTATGTAAATACTGCTCTGATGTTTAATGAGAAACAAAGTTAGCTAATTATAGCAGCTCTGAGAAACATGAGGAGGACAGTGGGAAATGTTTCCATCACTCCCTAGCTCTATAGATTACTGCTTAATTGCCTCAATCGAATCAGGCAGAGACATTAGCCAGAGAGGCAGAGAGTGAGGAAGAGAAACACAGGGATGGGGCTGATTACACATATCCGTCGGTGGCTCCTTAGATAATCCAGCATAGGACCAGCAAGTTGGGCTCTCTGACACAGTATGAGCCTGTCTATCTCCTTTAGTCGGCATGTCTTCCATGTTCACCTCCCTTCCCCCAGTGCATTTACAAAGGTGAGGATAGCAGGGTACTGTCTCCTCTCCTGCCACGCCAACCAGCTGCAGAGGTGATTCATGCTCCCATGCGGAAGTTTTTCAGCTATAATTACATGTAATTCTGACACATGTTTATGCCTGATTCTACCAGACAGTTTCTCCACTAATGACAAAGTAGCGCATAACATCCTACAAAACATTTGTTTCAACAATATTTTTCTACCTTATTTTTTGCATGTTGTAATTTTAGGTGCTAGGTGGAAAACGTACAGTGGTATTTTGACTGACCCATTGAGAGAGCTGTGGAACAGTTTGTTCCGTTTTACCATAAATGCTCAGTCCTAAAAATCATTTACTTTGTCAGATGTCAGCAGTGTAAGAGGGGGAAGCGTAAAACAGAACTCAATTGAAATGTCTTCAAGACTGTCCTGATGCCAGGAATCCCACCATGTCTTTTTTCTCACTAACTTATGTCTTTGTTAAAAAAAGTGAATGAAGAAACTGAGTTGTTTACTTTATTTCTATTTATCCTTCTAATTCCTGTTAATGGTAGGGCAGGAATAAAAAGAAGGCATTTGTATACATTGCCATTAAAATATGTGCCTCACTTGCATTTTGTGGGCAGGTTGGGGGTATTAAGAAGCTCCATTGGATCTGTTTCCTCCTCAGAGCACAATGATATTGAGGTCAGCTGTCCAATGTGATCTCATGTTAAGGATTCGGCAAGTCAGCAGGGTCAGAGCAGAAACGCCATGACGACACTTTCGCCACAGTGATAACACTGCCCTTCTTTTCCTCCCCTTCATTTCCTCTGCAGGGGAGCAGCAGACAGGAGACTGAACTGTATCTCTGCCCGTTTAGTCTGGACCCAAATGGTGCTGTCTTTTTTTGTTTTCTCACATAAGCGTTTATAATAATAAGGTGAAGATGGCCTCACTTGATATTAATTGGACTTTTTACAGTTCCGATGATTCAGAGCTGCATGGATAATCCTCCCGTCTTCTTTAATCCCAAACAAGCATCTGAACTGCTGAAAATAGCTAACAGAAAATAACTGTTTCCTGGATGTCATAGCCATGTCAATAGGGCCTGAACAATCCTTCCTTTAGTTTCCCAGGCAGGATGCCATGGAGCATGGCTTAGGAACTGTCTGTGAGTTTTCTGTGTGGGGAACCCAGACCCCAGCAGATTCCTTTTTAATAGTTCCATTGGGAAAGTAGGCACAGTAAACAGATAATGGCGCCCATGCAGAAAAGACCGGAAGTAGGAGGTCTTACTGGTTCAGATATTTAGCATGGGTACTCTGGGTGTGAATCTCTAGAAAGTCAAGTGGGAGCGAGCGAGTTTGGCACTTGGCATTGATGTTACTGCTGATTTACATTCCACTTCTCCCTGCCATTGGATTGATGTAAGCTGTGTGGACAAAATATTACTAACCGCTGGTTTATCAGCTGTTGAGGTGAATGTTGCTTAAGTGCATTTTGGAGACATTTAGGAAGCAGAGTTTCCAAAGTGTGCATATGTCGCTCCCAGGCCAGACAGCCCAGTCTGAAGTGAATATCTGTCGATGCAGTTACAGCTCATATGTGTTTGCCGTCCTGAAATCCCTTACAACCCAGCTATTCTACTTTCCATCTTCTGCACTACTTTCTCAGCCTTTCTCTCTGTCTCCCTCTTTCTCACACACACATGTTCCCATAATTTATGGCTGCTGGGTTCTTGATCAATTGATAGCAGGGAATCCTTTGGTAAATAGAGTTTTAGACACATTGCCAATAGACTTGGTCTATTGATTGGAGTGTAAATTAAAAACTTAATCAGGTCTCCAAGATAAGATTTATCTCTGCCCCAAGCAAATTACAGGGCTGACTTGGAGACATAAAGGCAAGCTGGTGGGCAGATGAGCACTGCCCCTTCGTGGGTGCCAAGTGTGGCCACGATTCTCTGTCCTCTCCCCGTCTCACTGCTGATGCCACTCACCACTTCTAAGCTTCCTGTTGAATAGAACATGAAGACTTTTTGTGTTGAAATAATGGATGAACACTTTTCTTGTAATCTTTAGTTAGGAAAAAGACTGGCTTAGACTAACACAGTTTAAAGCATCTGGTAGACACATTTTTCCAATATGTCTTATCGTTCCATGATGATTTTTACTATGGCTGACCCAAGTGGGAAGTAGTTTTATTACTTTATCATTTTATCCTCTTTAGCAGTTTGTTTTGTTCCGTCTTGTCAATACCCCCCCCCCCCCCCCCCCTTGCTCTCTCCTTCTCACTTTGCTCTTAATCACTTACTTTCATTGCAGCCTGTGATGAAATATGTAAATCATTACACTCGCCTTTTATTTCTTCAATAATATTCTCATCTTGTTGAGGTCATTTTACGCCACAATAAATTAATGCACATTCATACTCACATGCAGTGTTGTCTATATTTTATATGTATTAAGACAATCCTCGGGATTGCACATTGATCAGTATATGGATTTCCACAGTAATTGCTGAGGGAAATTTTCTCTCTCTACTCTTCTTCATTATTAATATTGGGAAATGGGTATACATTCAAAATGTCTCTGAGTATAATTTCATTTTAAAATAACCAGAGCACTTTTAATTTATTCCAGCTAATATCAAGTAGCATGCATACTGAGAGCAGGGCTTTCCTCAGGTTTCACAGATAAGAGAGACATTCGCGAAGAATCACAGGATAGGTAACTCACAGGTATCTATCTGGATCTTTTTAGTCTGTAATTAACACATACACTTTTTTTCCTTGTGATTAAGGCTGGTATTAGGTTCCTCTCAGGGATTATAGCACTATCTCTGGTTATAGTCCTCATATACAGAAGCCATAGAAATGACATTGACCCAGAGTGAGTCAGATAGACAACTGGAGAGGTAGATTGAGGTTGAGGAGGGCACAAGTCAATTAGCAAATAATTACAAAAATACATAAATATGAAAAATTTGCAACACCCCTGAGGGCTATTATATTGGTGGCGAATATGTGGCCATCATTTTGGGTTTGTGAAGCACTGTATAAGTGTTAGGGGACCCCAAAAGAGCCAAGCAAACTAACCCATCCAGTGGCCACGTATTGGTGGACAGCTTTTTTCTTTGTCTAGTTGTGGGGGAGGCTAAGACCATTAGTAATAGGCTTTTGCCTGATAAGTCCGGAAAATACTCGTTTAGTTAGTGAAAGTGCAGAGGGATCTTGGCCTGATAAACCCGCTGTTTCCTTCTGTAATACCCAACAGCTAAAATCAATAGTTGGGATAATTCTCCCGCTAGTCGTCCAGTCTCCCTTATCTGGAGCGTTCCTCAACCCATGTACATGGGGGTGGTGGTTATCTGGAGTATGCCTGCGTGTATATTAGAGGTTAAATAGTTATACTTGCATATAACTTTCCCTTTTGCTATTATTGCTTGCATTTTTGCTTAATGTTGTCAGGGCCACCATTTAGTGGTCTGCAGGGCTGGTGTAATGCAGCTAAATTTTTTGGCAAAAGTGAGAATAAAACCTTGCCTTTTTTGCAACTAGGCACAGGCACTCGGAGGCCAGACTCATGGTCACTTCGCTGGTGTAAGGCTGCTGATGATATGGTTCCAAGTCCCAGCGTTTGGCTCAGGAGTCTGCCTCAGAGTGAGTGGGTTTATAAATCTGGTTGAGGAAGTAGCTGTCAGCACCATTTCAGCTGGTAAGAGCCTCATGCTCTGTCAACACAATCTCTGGTCTGACACAGGTGCTCCATTGGGTTAAAAAATACAGCGCAGGTAGTCCTTCTGCCTATCTGACATAGCCAACAAGGGAAGTTTGTCTTTAATTCAGTATACTAATTGCTTGAAGTTGATGAACCCACTGACGGTTTTATGCCAAAAATATTTAAGTTTTCTTTAGAGGTTTTTTTTTTTCTTTTGATCTCCACAATGACTTCCTCTATATACCTTCCCGATCAGGCATGTCCCACTTTAGCCAGTGTTATCATTTTGCTGACAGGCTCTTCCAGAGTAAGTTTCTGTGTAATCTCTCTGGCCATCAAAGCACAGCTGTAAAATACAGCCTCAGGTGTTAGTAGGAAGGGTGGTTAGCCTGCGACACCGTTACCTAAAGTGCAGTGTATTAAAAAACAGTCAGGGCCCTGGATCACAGTATATCACAAGGGAGAGGCAGCGATAAGGCCTGCCTGCTCGCCCGCAGATCAATGAAGGTTGCTGACATCATATCACAAAGTGAAAGCAAGTACTGCACCCCTAGCTATTTATCAGCAGTGGATCAGACATGAAAGGGCTGGAGGGGAGAAAGGACAAGACAGGACAGCACTTTCCCCCCAGCGTTGGGGGCTCAGGCCCTGACTCTTCCTTTCCTACACTGCCACTAACTCCTCCCAACTCCTCCCCTGGATCCACCGGGTCGCATATGACAGAAGATTGACAGTGACAACTTTTTCTGGCATGGACAACTACATATGTCACATGTTTTCTGCTTGTTTCCTTCATTTCCTTCTTCTTCTTTTGTTATGTATGTAAGTATGTAAAATTACTTCCAACCTCCTTTATGATTATTTAAATTCAATCAACTAGTTAATTGTTGACCTTACACTGTAATTTGCAACCACCTGAGGCACCACAGGTCGACTGACTTTGATTGCTATATGCTACGTTAGACAAGCGCCATATCGTGGACATAAGATATTTTACACTATATACACTTATCTGTAACCCCCTTTTCTTCTTTTTATACTTTTCTGCTGCTTGATCAGTTTTTTTGCTTATTTATCTTGAAGTCTATTCTCATCACTTATATCTGCATTGGTATGGGAGTACTGCACTATGTGTATGTGCAAACGCACTTTTGCGTGTCCATGCATTGGAGATCATGCTTACAGGTACTCTATGAGTTCCATTTATCAGCTGCCTGGGGCACAATGTGGAGGATTTCCCCCAATGGGTTAGTGTGTAACTGCTCTGTCAATACATGCTTGTCAAGGCCGGGAGAGTATGGGGGGAAAAAAGGCCCCTCACTCCAACGCACTGAAGCCACTTATTGAGCAGCCAATAGCTATTTACCTCTTGACGGTGGCAGGCGGGGAGGAGGCCCAGCCCGGCAAGAGGAACTCTGTGGCTCATTCTCCACACCCAGGATTTCAATGCTAGTACCTCCCTGGCCAGGAAGCAGAACCAGTGGCTCAGACAGGAGACAGGGAGGTCTGTGTTTATGTGGAGCAGGTTGTCCTCTCCTGGCTCCTGGTCTTTGCAGGTCCTGGCTGTGAGTGCAGCTTGCTGCTGTAAAGCCCTGCTTCCTCTCTGGAATCTCAGTGTTGACAGAGAGCATCTGGGCCATGGGAGAGCTTCCAGGCTGCTGGGTGCTCACATATACACACACACAAAGGGAGGGATGGAAGGATGGAGGGGCGAAGGGAGGGAGTCTGAGAGAGTTAGAGTGCAAGTTCCAGTGAATATACTGTTTACCATCTCTGTATATCCTTTCTAACTTTGCTTTGCTGTCTCCTGGTCTGTTCCACTCCTCTTTTCACCATGAGCACCTAAAGGTGGTGTGTTTTATGAATGGATGTTTCGATGGATGCTTCTTTTATCTTCATCCACTATGATTCCACAAAGAAAAGAATGTTGTCAAGGAGGTGTTCATCTTTCCTCTTCTCCGTTTGTTTTCTTAGGCCTTTTTGCTCTGGTGAAAATCCCCCTTTTTGTGAACTGTGCAGATCCCTTTACCGCATGTTGGAGTTGTGGGTCACCTGTCAGGACATGTCCCATATACCTGAGTCACAGAAAGATTAGTTAACCCTCAAAGTGCTGTTGAGGCAGAGCCTGCCAAATTATGCACAGCTGGGGTCCAGCTATGAAATGCAGTAGAAGGAAAATTAAGTAAAAAAGATTGGCCCAAACGGCGTAAAATGTGCTGCACATACCCATCAGTTCAAATTCGCAGGCTTAATCACCATTTCACAGCTGAAATGTGATTTTATTTCATATATATTAAACTGAAATGAGATGTCAGCTTTGCACAAAGTAAGCCATACAAGAGCAGCACAGCGAGATGTCCCACTGTTAAGGAACAGCTGTGCAAACAAAGAGAGGGGAAAAAAGAACAAGAAAAACACATTATTTCAACATTTAACAACAGTTGCTCTGTAATCTGGTATTACTTCCACAAGCAAAGGAGGGGCCTGTGTCAGGCCAAAGTGAACTTGGATACTGTTGTGGCAGGAGGAAGCCAAGTGCTTTCAAGAGGTTAGCCCAAGATGTGAATGTCCACAGACTCACCTTAATCCAGGAGGCTTGTACTTAATCGCTTTTGATGTGCATGTGAACATGACCTCCTTCAACATTCCAGCCCTGACCATGCCAAGTGCAGAAGACCAGGGCAAAGCTGAGTAGAGGGACAAGGGTGAGGGGAGTCGGGTGGTGGGGATAACTTCAGCTTGTACTAATTGGCTGCCAGGCTTGTCTATACAGCCTGGGGCAAAAGGAGTACCCTGCCGTCAACCCCCAAATGTCTTCCTACTGTCCTCCCCCAATGCCTTTCCTTTTTCTTTTTTTTTTTTTTTTGCAAGCCCCTTTGTGTCCATGTGCGTTCTTGTATGTGCACATGCGTGTACATGCTACACTGTGTAAGCTGGCACATTATAAAGGGGAATTCCAGTGAAAGAGAGAAGTTGAACAGAGAAGGGTCTGTCCCACGGGTTTGCAGTGGGTGGCATCCTAGCATTCTTCTTTGTGTGTGATTCCTGCCCACAGTGACCCTGTGTATGTCTCTGGTGTGGTCACTGTTTTATTACTGGCTGGTGGCACATAGGAGTCTTATATGGAGCATGAGAACTCCCATCTGCCTTGAGTTCACTGAACTTACTGTGGAGGTTTGAGAAGACTTGGAACTGTTGTCAAGGCAGGCTTCGGGAGACTATGTTGGAGAGATTTGGCTGAGGCGGGCAAGGGCTTTGCAGACAGGCAGTCATCCAGAGTGACAGAGCACAAAGATGGAAAGGGATAGACGAGGGTAACAGGAGCAACAGGGGATTAACAAATGAGAAATCATGACTTGGCATCTGCAAGTGTAGTTCATACACAGATACACATATGCAAACACACTTTGATGTAGGGAAGAGTCTGGCGCACAATAACATCTTGCCAAAGCATTGGAGAGAAGTGTTGGCTTTGTATATGCCTCTTCCGGTTCTGTCCCTGCGTGTGTGTGCGTATGTGTGTGTGTCTGTGTGTGTGTAAATGTGTGTATGTGTGTGCCGTGCTGTAGAGTGGTTCAGGTGCGGTTAATGTTGGCACCAGATCTTCAGGCCCGCGGCAATAAACAACAGAGCAGGCAGGAGGCCAGATGCAACTCCACAAACTTTTAACCTCTCCCTCAGTTAATCCCTCGCCACACTAGTAACTCTTTCTTTTTTTAACTGATTCTTTCACCTCTCACTCTCTCTGTGTTCTTTATTTCTCCTCCCACTGCCTTCTTTCTTTTTCTCTCTCTCCTTTAGTGGCACTCTCCTTTTAAGTGAAGTCTGTGTGCTGACCTCTAAATAAAGGCTGGACCACTACAGCTGTTACCAACTTCAAACAGCCAATGGCTCAGAGTGGAGCCCATGCGGATGTTAGGGGTAGAAATAATGTGCCTATTGAAACTAACTTAGAGCCCTCTTTGCTCTCAAGACTCCCTGGGTCTAAGTTGACCACACCAAACCAGGCCCAATACTTACTTGAGCTCAGCCAAGACATTTGCAGTGCAGCCAGGCCTAACCCAGCCCAGTGTGAGATAAAGAACAAGCTAAGACAAAGACGCTGTTCATTTTGAGTGAGCAGTATCTGTATGATTTCCATTCTTTGATATGATTTCTCCATGGTGGAGGGCAATAACAAAGGGTCACCTGCACTTCCTCACATTAGGCACCAGTTACATCATTTGACTGGACATCACCTCATGTAACCTCATGCAAAACCTTTGAGGGCCCCAAATTATGCAGCGGTGGTTAGTTCTATGTTCAACACCATGATTTTATGTTTCTTTATCCTGGCATTCACATAATTTAAACAGGCGGCGGGAAAAGCAAGTTCACAGGAGCACAGTTAAGTTTTAAAACAAATGAATGCGCACTGGTCATAGTTGTTATTAGTTAGATGTGTATCTGTGGAAAAAGCTAACCTCTGTATTCATGGAACAAGTTATGCTGAAAAAACCCAGGTCTGGTACACAATGATTCATCCACTTCAAGTCCGTATTAATAGAACTGTAAAAATGGAAGCTGTCTTTTATCCAAACACTCACAGTATGTCTTTATGGTACAAAGGCTGAGCCAGAACAAAATTGGAAAGAATTAGGATTAGTCACCCAGCTCTATGTTTGTTGTCTCTGGTTATAAAGGGAAGGGTGTCATGATTTATTATCTGTACAGATGGCTCTCATACTTTGACCCCTCCCCCTAACCGAAGCAACTTTTAAATTTAGATTACTAGCCTTTCTTCAAATGGCTGCCCCAATGGTCTGGCTGCCCTTTTACTAGGTTAACCTGTTTCCAATGGATTCTATTGTCTACCAAAGCCTTTTATTTGCTTGTGGCACAGGCACCACATAAAATAAGGAAGAAAGCATCAGTTCAGGCAGTTCAATAAAATTTGTGTAAAACACAGTTAAGCAATTTGTTTAAAACATAGTTTGAAGTGTAATTCAATATAAAATGACCATGTAGAACTTTTGTCGTAAGCATTAATCTATGTTCTGAACACCAAATTACTGTCCAGTGCTTGATTTAATTATGCTGTAATGTTTCTCTGTAGTAAACCACACTTATGCCTTTAGACCAAAATTAGATGTTATAAGCTGGTTGTTATGACATTTGTATGTCACCCTTGTTGCATATTACTTAGTACACATCGTTTATAGGCATAATTATCTGCAGGTCCTCCTTTTTGTGTGTGTATGTTTTGTGTGCATGTTTTTGTGCCAATGTCTGTGTTTGTGTTGGCCCATGCGAAAATAATTACAAGGTGTATGGGTTGTCATTATGAGCCTGGCTGTCCGGCCTTCCTCCTGACTGCATGGCTGCAATAGGTTAATTACATGTCTCATGTCGATGATGTCACCATGCTGGCAAGTTTTTTCTTGTTTTATGGATACAAACTTAGTTATTGTGGGCTGCTATGGGTCTTGAGGCTGGCCAAGTTTTGATAATGAATTTTTATATTTGTCCCTTTTTTTGTCATTCTAATTTCAAAAACTTGATGAAGTATTGGCCTTTACTTCTGGGCTGTCATAGAAATAATCTACCTCAGAGTTGTCGTGATTATGTATTTTTTTAACAGGCAAGTCAAATAATCACATGCACACTACTAATCCGAGACATACACCAAAACATCAAGAGTAAGAAGGTGATATGCAAGAGTGATTCTCTAACTAGAACAGACTTGTGCCAAAGACAAATAGAGAGAAAATGTGCTCATTTTGTGACTCATAATATTCTCCAAATATCACACGACCTTTTCTGAATGGTTCCCTGTATCAAGAGTAAAACAGAGTGTTAAAAAGTAATAAGTCGGTTTGAAAATCATTCCAGTAATATAATTAAAGCAGAAGTATATGCACAATGTATTCTAGTCTGGAGAGGGTGAATGAGCAAGTCTAGGAATGGACATAACATTCCTTCGGGAACACCTGAGAGGTTTGGCGGATGGTGACTGTAAGCTAAGAGAATGCTGAGTGCAAATCTCTGTCGACAAGCTATGCCTCCTGCTCTGCTCCACCTGGGGAATGTGTTACCTAATGGGCCACAAAACTGCCTGGAGACCGCAGCTCTCTTATCGCTGATATTAGATGACCCTGCAAAAAAACAGGAATCCATCATGAGGAATAAGACCCCTGCAGAAAAGTAGGATTGGAGGCTTTTCTCTTTTTCTGTGGACAGAAGGAAAGAATGGTAGGTAATGTTATCTTGTTCACAGTTACAAGAATCCTGCTTGCAGAGGGTATGGGTTTCGAGTTTCTAATATGTATATAAAGTTTCACTGCACAATGGATCTTTTGTCTAGAGCAAACTGAACACTCCCCCTCCTTCTTTTCCTCCCCTCTCTTGTAAAAAAATGCATTCATGTGCTTGTGGGGTTGTGAGGACTCAGGTTTCTGCTATCTTTGTGTGCCATGTCGTCACTCGCCCCCGCAAGCTGAAATGTGCATCTTGCACAGGCAGGCGCACTGCCAGGGCTGCTTCCAGCCATGGATTAGGGAGAATCCAGGAAACAACGGACTCCTGACAAAACAGCAGCATGACAGGTAACTGAAGTTGCACCGGAGAGAGGAGGCAGACGATAATTACAGAGCTTTTTGTTTTCTGGGCACTCTTAGCTGGCTACTTAAGTGCCTGATCTGAAATCCGTGCCTTGTAATTACAGTAGTGGGCCCCATTAGGGCAGAGGTCTTGGTGGGGATTATTCTCTTTCTCTTCTTTCCTCTGTATATTTGTGTGTGTGTGTGTGTGTGTGTGTGTGTATCCATACCTCTTCCAGCGTCATGAAGAAACCACAACAGTCATGGTAGGAGGAGGAGCAGGAATTAGCCTTCCTCTTGTCTGACTATCCTGTGTTCACAATCACATTCACACATACTGCCAGGTCTCAGAGCCACTGAAATCATTCCATGACCCGTACTTAGTGTGTCTGCCTTCCCTTCTCCCTCCTCCTTCTCCCTTTCTTCAGCTCCATAATACCTTTGCTCCTGGTGCTGACGCTGAGAGATTTGTGTTGATTATGATAGGGTTGTCACAGTGATGAGTGTGCAGGGTGGCGTGTGTCATGTCGAGTTGACAGGGACTCTTTGCACGGCTTCTGAGAGAGCTTGTGGGATGGCTGGCCTCCACCCGAACTGTGTGACCAGGTTGATGGAAGAATGCCAAGAGATTTGCTGGTGGAGTTCAGAGGATAAACCTTGGTGATACCTTGGCACACAAATGTATTATCATACTACTAGTCAGAGAAATGCAGGAGCCTACTGAAGGAAACACAAATCAGAGAGAAATTATCGCTGGAGCTGTTGTGTGACCAGGATATAGACCTTAAAGTGGGTCAGTATAGAAAGGGTCTCGAAGTGCTGCCAACCTCTAGGCACAGAAACACAGATCTAGCAGTGAACATTAGATAGATCCTGCCTCTTTAAGCTGCTAGTCCTCCTAATAGATTCTTAAGCACTGGCTTTAGTGCATGTTAAACCAGGATTACCCAATCAATTATGGTCAGTACAAACAAGGATTACTTAAAACATTACATTTTTCTTGTCAAAGGCTAAAAGCAGGGTAAATGGAAGAAGCAGTGGTTCTGCTGATGATCTGAAGAGCAGTTATGATAGGGTCATGATGACCCCAGTCATGGGCAAAACTGGGAGGCCCGTTGAATCCTCATCATTTCAACTGATAGATGCAGGGCTTTGATGAGGGCCTCTTATATTTTTTGCACAGATTTCTGCTTGATTTTAGTTTTTTCTTCTTCTTTATGATTCTTTTAAAAAACAAAACAAGACAAAAAAACAACAAAAGACAAAGTCTGATGCCTTAGTTTGCCATGTGGCGCAGCCATGTAAGCTGTGTAAAGAGTATGTTTTCCTTTGGATGTGGAGATCTGTGAAAGTGAATCAACCCACAAAACTCACATACTTGCCCTTTTTCTGAACTCAGCTTTTGTTTACATTTTAATCAAAATCAACAGCTGTAACCTCCTTCACAATACCTAACAAGTAAGGACATATATACTTGCCAAACCAGATCCCTGCACTCATGCGTGTGTGTTTACAGGTTTTTCTCTCCCACAATAACTGCTGCACAACCCTCAGATACTGAAAATACATTAGCTTAGTCACCAGTGTGGACCAGTGAACCCCAGCCATTGTCTGGGATACTTCAGGCAGCAGTAAGTAAGTGTTATTAGAAAGGATATGGAATGGCTTTGGATCAGCTTATGTGTCATCTTAACTTCTGCACGTGTGTCAGTCTGCCTTTAGAGAGCAACCAAGGATGTGGAGAGTTCTGCAGGACATTTCCCAGTCAGATCTCTCTCTCTCTCTCTCTCTCTCTCTCTCACTCTCTTCCTGCCACACACACATACACACCCTCCCTCTTTCATTCAGTTTTCCTCATGTTGTCAGTCAGTGCTGAGTGACTGGTGACTAACAGCCCTCTCCTGTGTAAAAGGTCAGCAGGCTCCTCGGAAAGAAAGAGTCAGCTGTCCTTTTGGAGAACAACTGCTCCCAGAGCATTCAGTTTGTCTGTCAGTCAGCCATTTCTCATCACAATACATTGTTAATGCTGAAGAAGGATTTTAGGACAGTAGGATCAAGATAGTGTTTGTGACAGGAGAAGTTCAAGACTCGCAGTAATTTGGGCCTCACTGGAAGAATCTTTTCATGACTATAGCCAGACAGGAACGCCAATTTGTGCTTTTCCTTAACAGGACATGTTGCATTTCTTGCATATATTAAATTAGGTATGATACTTAGGTCTAATTAATAAAAAGCCCTCTGTTTGACTGGATGGGTGGCAGAAAAACGGTTAGAAACAGCTTGTTTAATGTCACTGTGAAGCAAATGATAACTAACTGCTGTGCAGCTAAGTGCAAGAGTTTCGGTCTTATGAAAATAACTCAACAAATTAGTCAATTCAAATACAATTCAAAGGTAAAACAACCTCCGTACCCTTCTGAGAAAAAGTGACAGTTTGTACCCATTTTGAAATGAATCTTACTTAATTAAGAAGCAATGAGAGTGCACAGATAGCATTCCTTAATTAGCTTAAGCTGGCTGATGTAACCAGATCCACTGCACTAATGACAACACAGCCCCTGTGAAAAGCATCATTGTTCTCAAGATAATTGTCCTTTTAGTTAACACGGCCCGGGAAGGGCTCTCCTTGTTAGAGGAGCTGGCTGAGACCAAGGACAGCCGGAGGCTGGGAGGCGACCGGGACTGATACTGGCCCAGTGCCCGTTGTGACAAGCCCACTTGTGCCCTCTGCTGAAATCCCCTTGGTATGCAGTGGAATTATCTGTCCCCAGGGTGTGGCACCAGGGTTTGGTCATTAATTATATACCCTGAATTTTAACGAACGAGGAGCAATCAATAAAATAAAGCAGATGTATGCAAATAGCATGCTGATTATACTGCCTAATGACATGTCATGTTGTTGGCAGCAGAGAGCTCGGGGAATAAAAGTAAGGAAGCAGAAGCAGATACAAAATTAATAAAAATACCAATGTTGTCTCATGTTGAAAATCTGCATGGCTTCAAACATAAACATTGTAAATTCTTTTACTACATTTGCAGGAGATTTTCACATTTTGGGCCGTGAACCTGCAATCTTTCATTAGCTCGTTGGATTGTATTTCAGATCTTATCATTGCAGTTTTATGTTTCTCTGCCAGACAGGGTGCAGTGACTGTCAGTCGGGAAATGGTGTGAAGCTTAAGGGTTGGGTCAGGGGAATTTGAGCAAGATAGGGTAAACTCTGGTGAAGTCTGAGGTGTAGGGGTGTTGGTGGCACTGCTGTTGGAAGACTGATAAGGGCTATAAGGGAAGAGAGGAGAGGCTACTTCACCTGCATGGAACTCTGCCCCTGCACTGAGATCTCCATTGTATCCAGCCAGCTGGAGCTGTTGGAAATGCTATACCTGCCTTTAAGCAGTGAGGGAGGGCAGCCAAGAATTAACTGCTGCCTCATCCTGGCAGCCGTCAAGGATGCTGTCTGCCTCCATTCATGGTGAGCATGAGAGCGCAACAAGGGAAGAACACAGAGAGGAGGGGAAAGAAACAGTGCTGGCAATGTGTGTCACAAACCCCTGAAAGGAATTAGGAAGAAAGGGAAAATGCCCATTTACACTTCCTCAAAACACAGCTTATGTTGATCAGTCATGTCAGTTTCATGGCATGTCTGTGTTTAGACTTTAGTAAAATAGTTATTAATTGAGTATTGAAAAGTTGATTGTGTTTCTCTACCTTGCTATACTGAAAGTTCTACTTTGATGACTGATGACATGTACACATAGTATCTATCACTGTTGGCTGACACTGAGTTTGACCAGAACTGGGGTTTGATTATGCTCATCCGTAGTCTTCCAGTTTTTCCTCAGTACAGTGAAATCTCAGATTGGGTGTCTCTGGAGGCCAGGACAGTCCAAGGAGAAACCAGGGAACAGGTGCTGACCCTGTGCTTCCTGGGAGTATATTATTGACCAGGATCCAGTGGCCAGATTGATTACTTTATTGTATTGCCATGAACCTCAGTGGCCAGAGACCTCTGGTTGACCCTGGTCGGACCGAGCATCGCAGTGACCCTCACCTTAGCTAAAGAGTTATGTGGCTTTGACCTGCTCCTTAATGGAGAGGTCTTGACCTGCTCAGCCCCCAGCTTCAGCACAGAGTCAAAGTGGGCCCGGGCCTCTCCCTCCCTAGTGTCAGCCTAGGTAATTTAGAGGCTGGGTTTAGGCCAGGGTCTTGTGGGGGCCACCTTGTTTTTGGGCTGACTGTGTCCTGACTTTAGACCTTCCTCTGATCCACTGGTGTTCATGGTGTCAGCAAAATGGGAAAATGTTAATTAATCTTCACCAAATTACACAAAAATAGTAAAAAAATCAATACATCCATATCAGATGTCTTCACATCCAGCTAATGGTTCAGTTAAATGGCTCATGGTGAGAGGGACTGATGGTTTTAATTGAGCATTACAATACTAAAAATCTTTTTTTATTATGTATTAATAATCATTTTAAAAAAAGTGAAAAGAAAAACAGATTTCTGCTGAGTTGTCTGCAAGTAGGCCTTTGATGTAGCAATGACATAGCAAGTGCCTTTTGTGGTGCAGCAGTTTTCTGGCCTGAATCCACAGTGACTAACCTTGTGTCCTGTATAAACAGGGAGAGGCAATTGAAGGGAAACAGCCTTTACTCTGGTAGAGACTGTTTCCTGTACCATCACTTCCTACTTCCTCTAGCTGACAGACAGAATATCTTTCAGGCAGGTTTTTCCTGCACTCTACATACTTTTTTAGTTGGCAGCTGCAACTTCTCGTCAGAAAAAACAACCATGCACTAAACAGGCTGGGTAAACATTTGGTTCTGTTAGGTCTCTTCTTCCTACCCTCACACTGTCTCTCCTCTTTCATTGCCTTTGCTTGATTTATTAATATCTTCTGCAGAGGTTTTTCAAGATATCCATCAAAAGATGCACCGTGAGAAAAGAAAGCTTAAATGTTTGATTATCCCGGATAACAATGATAACAATGTATGATGCACCACATGTGAGCCATTCTAACTACAGTATGAGCCCCAAGAACATGCTCCCTCTTTACAATGCAGATTTATTTCTCATTGCCATCTTTAGCACTTTTTTCTCCCCAATAAATGGGAGGCATGGCTGTTGAGTGGAGAGGAATTGATTTACTTTCTGTTTGAAATTGATACTGTAGTCCTGTTCAAAGCAGAATGTGAAGGCCACTTATCTCTAGAGGAGTATCTCCTCACACAGCTCAGTGGTTAGGAAGCCCTCTTGTTACATTACTTTTTGCAAAGGAAACAACTATGCAAGTGAATGGTCAACTCTGGGTATAGTCAGCCTCTCCTTTAATAGTCCACATTTGGTGCCACTTTGTATCATTCTTCATACTTTTTCAAAATAGTATGGTGCAAAGTGTGGTCTTGTAATAGAGTAAGTGTTCTTTTATAGCGTGAGAGTTTCCAAGATGGTACATTTTAGAAAGACCTGCTTGTGGACTAGTGTGTGACTCACAAGGATGGTCGGGGTCTGGCAGCAGGAGACAAGGGGCAGGCCTTGTGTTTTATGGATCCTTCCTGCATACCTGCCCAAAGAGGGGAATGCATGACCACACCCAGACAACTGCAGGCGTCATGGCTAATTACCAATAATCATATGGTGACGGGCAGGACAAACAGATGTTACTGGAACCCCCCCCCCCCCCCCGTACTACCACCTCAACACACACAGTCCACTGCTTTATGTTGTGCAAAAACACTTCTTAACCAAGTGATTTAAACAAGAATGCTGTCAACATTGAGGAGCTTTCGAGACTCTGATACAGCGTTTCTGAGCCTTCGGCAAAAAGCACATCGTGGTCTATCACCCACCCTCCTCTTACCATGTCCTAATTAACACTCAGCCCCATTACATTGATTGGGAGAGGTGTAGGATAGGTTAGGTGGGCCATGAACACATTGATCATATTGACCCACTATGTGAACCATGAGAATATGTTGAGCTGCAGATTTCTCACTCCCAACAAATATATATATATAATATAACCACGCCTAATGCAAAAAAATGAAAAAGAATTAAAAAAGAAGAATACATCATATATATGTATTCTTCTTTTTTTTGCATTATGTGTGGCTGTGCTGTTTTGTGACTGGTTTCAGCACATGGGCTTTCATGTGGTTTAACGGATCTAATAGGCACACGCCTCACTTAAGCTATATTCTTTGGGGGCATTCGCTATAGAAGTATTGTTCCCCCCAACATGCACCTAATCCTCCCTAGCCTCTTGCACACACACACACACAAATGCACACTACCTTATAGCCAGTCAAAGGGCAAACCGCTGCCCCACCTCCTGAAGGTGCACCTGGCATCTGCGAGTCCACTCAAATTACATCTCCCCAATTACAGGTTATGAACCAATTAGTCACCCTCTCATTTTGCACTGCCCCTACCACTCTCCCTCCTCACAGCTCAAATATGGGGCATCTGTTAGAGATGGGCAAGGGGGTCTACTCAATGACAACATGCAGGAGCTTACTGGTGATATTGTATCATGTTTTTCTTTCTTTTTTTTTCCTGTTAGAGATAATGGCTGACATGTAAATACTTCACTCAGAACAGCTGTCTGGAGGCAGTTGCCTTTGCAAACTCAAGAATGCACATACATTTTAGGGAACATGTACTGGGGATAATTTAAGCTGTCAACCTGTAATTTGTAGTGGCACTCAACTTGAACTTTCAGGGTTAGCCAGTTGCCTCTGCTCTAATTCTCACCTCCTTGCTAACATGTTTTCTCTGCGTACAAGGACGTGAGCACAAACGTGGATAAGCTCATGGACACATGAATGAGTGGGTGTATTTATTTATTCATTTATTTATTTTATTGTTGCCTTGTGTTTTTCATGCATTTCTCTCTGTAGTCAATTTATACGTGTGTTTTGGAGCCCATACGTCTGTCCTCCCAGCCTTATGGCTTAATTCCTGGTACTAGTTGGCATGTGTAAAGACTTGATGCCCAGCACAGCAGCCTAAATGGAAACTCTGCTTCAAAGCAAAAATTCATTCACAACATGGCACTGTATCTGGCTGCTATTTAGTTTCACATGGGTATATATGACTTTACACATGGGTGTATGTATGTTCACACATATGGCATGATGCAGAGTTAGCAGCTCTGTTGTGTGTGCAACATATTTCCCTCACTGAATAGAGAAATGATCTCCCAAGCTATTGGTTCCCTTAAGTAATTTAAACTTTACCGACAGCTAGATCTTGTTTATCTTGTTTGCTGACCTGCTCTTTCAATTTCAAAACAATGACAGCATTTATTAAATGTGTGGTAAATTGGCATTTCTCATGGACCACCAGGCAGTGCTGAATCTACAGCCACTAAGTGAGGTTTATTTATCGGTGACAAAAATAATTTTAGGGATTAAATTTTTTTGCTAACAACAATGATACTACTACTACTACTACTACTACTACTACTAATAATAATAATAATAATAAACTTGGCACATTTCATGCAAAAGATGATAATTTCAACATTTCAACAAAGACATAATGTGACCCAAGTGATTCACATGAAAAAATATAAAATGACCATAAACACATGATAAAAAACATCAGCCAATGTTACTGCCGTAATATGCGAATATATTCTACCATCGTTGTGTATGGCCTGTGTTTTCTGCTTGTGGTCACTCCTGTTATCTGCCCAGATATCGTAGATTAGTGTGCTTTCACACACAAGTGCCTGCATATGCATTTATGTACATGAGTAAACAGGGCAAAGGTAAACAGCAAATGTAAATAGTGTTATCCAGTTACAAATTGCCATCCAGCAGGTGATATTTCCAGAGTGTCATCTTCTTGCCTACATTTAGAATGAGGTCTTCTGTTACTTTATTCACATTTGCCAAAAATAACCCTAATTCCATGACCCGATTGTTTTCATTCTGTACAGGACACATAACACTTTTTATGCCCTTGAAGCATGTTCCCTTTGACAGATCGAATCAATAAATAATATGTGTCATCAAGACAGTGCCGGGGTGCTCTTCACATACTTGCTTTTTCCCTGTGAGAGGCCTTTTTCATTGGCTTGAGCCTCTGTTCTCAAAGCTAATTACCAAGCAATTTAAATTACAGTAGGGTTGAGTTGAACCTGACTACTTGCACTGCCTTTTCTTCTCTGCTCTGTACTTTCTATCAACATATATATTCAAGTATAAAACTGTGGGATGGACTAGTGTAGTGGTGGAAAAATGTCGCTTTGGCTAGTTCAATATGTTTACTCTTGCATGCAACAAAGTCAAATGCAAACTTATACATGCTCGTCCACTAAAGATGTGTGCCTGTCCTCTGAGGAATGTTTGGGTTCTCTTGCAGTGTTTGACCTCCAGACCTTGGGCTCACATGACTGAAATACCGCTCCGCTCACATACTCACATTCACACACAATATATTACATGAAGTATGCCAACACAACACTTACCCAGTTACTTTTATCTCCTCACTCAAAAATAGAAACTAGACCACTTCAACTTCAGTAATACCCACAAGCCCCTACACCTAATAGATAAAAAAAGGTCAAAGATAAATGGCAACAAGCAACACCCATTTGAATCTCTATTGTTTTTGGTTGTTGATCCCTCTAAGTAAATCCTAATTTGAATCCTTGTAAGCATGGGTGCTCCAGTGTTCCCAACCTAGCCCTACTTGTCCTGTGGTGTGCTGTGCTGTGCTGTGCTGTGCTCTGCTCAGCATGCTACTCAGCTGGGACCCAGATGTGGCAGCCATGTCATGCAGAGCTTGGAAGCAGAAGCTATGAGGCCAATGGTAGGCCTGCTCCTTGGTCTTGGGTCTGTTCCACAGCAGTTCAACTCGATGTTGTGGTCTATGCGATCTGAACTTTGACAGCTCATGTCATTCTTAATGCCTCACTTCCCAAATACAGCTCAGTGGAGCTGATTTATATCTACCAGGTGCTACAGTGTGCAAGCAGCTCAGGGATGAGAGGAGGCATGTGGCCATTTCATTAGGGCAGATGAACAAGGGCTGCAGTGTGTGTGTATGAAAATGAGGGGCAGGAGGCTGGTTTTTCTCAAATATAGCTCAGCAGCGCCATAGCTGTCACAACACTCAAACCATGCCAGGAGAAGGAGAGGAAGAGGAGGAACTTATTAACACACTCCATATGTCTTAAAATATCACAAAATATAAAATATTTTGTTTCTTCTAACCACTAATTCTGCTGTTTCGCCACAATCCATACAGATAGGAGTTTTGAATGCTTCTCCAGCCCATGTCCGTCTGCCTCCTGAGATCAAAGTTTCCAGACACTTGTAGACACTGCTGTGCAAACTGGGCTGCCAACAGCTTTTATGCCCATATATTTGATGTATATATTGATCCTTTGACTCTGTCCCTTGTTTTCTTTGCACGGTACTTCTTGCAAAGGGCAATATTTTGCCACACACACTCCTAGCTAACAATTCAGGCATAGATATTAATCGTGTCATTGTTTGTGGTTACCTTTTTGAGTTTTGGTTCTGTTTTTCTTTAGTAGTTTGATTTTGATCTCTCTGTGGCTCAAAATTGAACTTTTATTTTGTGCATACAAGCAGTTATGATTACTAGTGCAGGAGGAACTGCCGTCTTTTTAGTCACAATTTGCCTCTTTATTTCCTGCCAAACTGTAGCATTTTTTTCTTTACACAAGGGTCTCTGAACACTGTGGTCGGCTCTGTCAGTGCTCAACGTAGCTACGGAAATGCTGCTTGATGTGCTTTGCACACTTCAGAGTCAAGTGTTGAGGTGTCTTTCAGCATTGCCCTCCAGGCCACCTTGTTACACACTTAACAAGTTGTTTTCTTTTTGTTTTTCTTCTCCTTTCCTCTGTTGACAGTTTCTCATCACTGCTCTGCTCAGAAGGAATGCACATCACCCTCCATGGTTTGCCTTGGAATCCGTCCTTTTAAACTGTGGGAGAATCGTTGCTCTCCTTTTAAGATGACAGTTGCATCGAAATTTGATGTTTTGTATATATAGATTAGACTTCCCATCGGCATGAAAAGTAGTGCTCTGTATGTTTTTCATCCTGAACACACATTAATATTTCTCTTCTTTGTCATGATGAAATACTGTAAAATACATTTTTGGGGAATGTCTTTCCCCAATCGTTCGGAAGAAGAGAAATTTGAAAGTGGTAAGTCTATTGCCACATGTCAGATTTTGCCTTTTTTATTTTCAGAGAATGATGGTGGTTAGCAAACAGCATACTGCGGTTGCAAGTTGCACATGGTGTAACTAAAGTGGAGATGTATGCTAGTGTGGGGCAAAAATAGCCCTATTTGAAAAATCTGTGCTGTCCATTAAGTTTGAAATCCTTTTAATATTCATAATGGGGTTGCTATCATGCCCCTTTGTCATTCTGAATCATAAGACTCTCTTTGTTATTAGAGTTTGAAAATAATCACTTTCTTTTTGCTCTGTTCTTCACATCCAGCATCCCAACCTTTTTTGTTCACTTCTTCCTCTAAAACACAGGGCACATTATTCTTTTAACTTTATTAACTCTCATAATTTTGCGGGGGAAGGGGGCAATAGAAAACACTTTTCCCCTGAGGTTTATTGTTTAAAAACGGGTGCAGTTCTTTCCCCGGATAAGAGCTTCAGCTAAGCAGTGAGGAATTTGTGCCAGGCTCCATAAAAAAACGTATTTGTGCACCACAAAGATTTTTGCTTTTCCTTTCCTCAATTTTTGTCATTAATGACTTCAACAAATGTGAAGTGGGGAGTGAATGGTTCAGCTGTGCACAGTCTTCAAAGAAACCCTCTAATTTATCCAGGATATCCTACTCTAGAATCAGAGGCCAGGTCAACGTTGGCTTTCATGCCTTTTTTTTTCTGCATAGAAATAATTTACACTGAATGGTTGCACTGGCGCACCTCTACTCCCTATTATATGTGCATGGTGTGTATTTGTGTGTGCTCAGGTATATCTGAATATGTGTTCCCACACATGATAGGGTACACGCATACAGACTGTATGTGTATGGATCTGCACCATTTTTCGGGAAGTGTGTAAAAGAGATAGTAAGTTTCCATTTTCCACACATAATATTGCATGACTCTCCACATCTCTGCTCCCACCCTGGACAGCTTT
Source organism: Remorina albescens (assembly GCA_034769265.1). Classification (NCBI taxonomy): domain Eukaryota; kingdom Metazoa; phylum Chordata; class Actinopteri; order Carangiformes; family Echeneidae; genus Remorina; species Remorina albescens. Next base: position 5,417,588 of record CM068479.1, read on the forward strand.
CATCCACAGTACTCCAGTTTCCTGGTCATTTGGCCTTCACATGCCTTCTAAAAGGGATCTTATCACCCTACTCAGGTTTAGACACTTAACTGACACTGGGCCCAACTGCCAGGCTTCTGGCACAGCCTCACTATTTCGCTGCTGAGCCTCTGTGTGACTTCAGTCATTCCTTCATGCCTGTATCTCTACCGGTTTCCCAGCTTAGCCACTGAAGTGGTGGTGATGATACTCTATTTTCTTCGAAAATCCATTGCTCCACATGCATATTGCTGAAATAGCGTGTCCCTTAAAGACTCAACTGCGCTCCATATTTGTTTAATTTCAGGTGCCAGTGAACCTTGTGTTTTCCAGGTGCAGGACTCGGTCATTACTATTAGTTTTCCAGATTGCACAGGGAGACCAAGGATTATAGACATGTTATCCATTGTGCCATATCTGTCTGTTAAGACATGAACCCTCTGTGAAACCTGGGTTTACTGCTCCACTCTCTGCCACCTTTTGCTGTCATGCCTGCTGGAGATCTCTTACACCACATCCCAGGGCTAGGTGGGTTTTTTTTTTTGTTGGTTTTTTTCTGTGGGAGGGGGCAGGGGAGGGGCTGCTGGTTGGTTGCTGGATCCCCCTTCTCTTTTCTCTTTGACATCCCCCTGTTTACCCCAGTCCTTCCAGTCCCTTGGGTTTTGGATGGCAGGCTGAGAGGGTTGTTGGATAGGTGTATATGTGCGCTTGTATGCAGTTTGGTGGCGGTGGTGGGGGGGGTCAAATTTAGGCAAAGCCTTTGGGATGGACAGCTGCTAGTCTCTCCAAAACATTTACATAAAGCCCACAATTGTGATAATAAACCATTTTATCATTGGGCTCTCAATCAATAATGTGGCTTCTTAAGGTTTAATATTTCAATGGTATTGATCATTTTAACAACTGTGTTTGTGGTTGGCTTACCTTAACTGCAGTCCTGTGGGAAGGTGTGTGTTTGTGTGTGTATGCATGTGTGTATTTATTGTATGTGTATCTGGCACCACGAGATCTTGTCTTGTCTGATAATAGTTTTCTAGATTGACACAAATGAATTTCCAACCATTAAAAAGTAATGTGATTCTATATTTTACATTTTGCTCAGCATTGTAAATCTTATGCACATTGTGTCCTGTTTCTTACTTTTAATAGCAACAGTTTTTCCCATATAAATTAAAGTCACTGGTTCTCTCAATCCCCATCTACCACCCTCATCCTGTTACTATAGAATAAATGAAATTGAGTGAGTGCAAACTGAATCTCTGAAAGTCCTTTAGTTAGCAGATTTCACTTCCATCCTCTTCTGAGAGAGAATGTCTGCTTCCCGCAGATATAAATAGGATAGGATTTGATAATTAGTAGAAATGGAGGTCCTGGGGCTCAAACACTTTGATCAGCATGTTTCCCCCTTTGTCCCTGACCTTTCACTGGACACTTGTCTTTAGCTCTCCCACTTTCTCTCCAGCTCCATATCACAGTCTCACTTTCCCAAGCTTGCCGCCTTTCTTCCCCTTCTTTTTCCTGCTAATCTGCAAACACAACAGAAACGCAGTTGTTGGGCTACACATACCACATCTCTACAAATATCTTTCTGGGATTTCTAAATGTTTTTCATTTAGAAATCTTCCCAAGGATTAAGATTAGTGTGTTGTTTTCTGATTGATTAGTGCCAGACAGACCAGTGCACAAAGTATCAAGTGTCCTCTCAGCCTTTTTGCATTCCACACTATGGGAAAGTCAGTACTGCATGCGAAAGGATTTGAGTTTCCATGTCAGACTGTTGCAAATCATTCAGTAGCCATGTCTGTTCATCTAAAAATGAGCAGAAATGGGGGATGTGTGTCTAACTAATCTGATAAGTATTTGAAAGACACAGCACTCTGTCCTTCTTTCTATCTGTCTTTCTCTCCTTCTCTCTCTCTCTCTCTCTCTCCCTCCCTCCCTCTCTAGCAATTTCACTGACACCCTGCTGAGCCTACACCAAGTGTTTGAGTGTGCTCTGTGCACTGGGTTGCCTGGGGGCGAACCATAGTTTGTGCCCAATAGCCCTGCTCTGATTATACATCAATACCTTAATTCCAAGGATAATTTATGCTCTTATAAATTACAAAGCTTTCTAAACAAACCACATGAGATATAAATGGAAAATAATACAGTGCAGTTTTTTAGTATGCTTGGTAAATGAAGAAAGAAAGCTCGTGGCTGCTGATATAAGTTGCTTTTGAAGCCAAATTTTGTGATTGAAATAGTATCATGCTTTTCCAAAGTTTCACTTTGACTTTTTGGCAAGTATTTTTTCTTGACAATAAACAGCAGTGAAACAGTCTAACACTATACATATTTAAACTGGATGTATTTTGTCTTCAATCATTGAATTGCTTCCCCTCTACTGAAGTTTAAATCCGATGATATGATCCTTCTTACATTTGTACGCCTATTGTACATCCCCTACCCCCAACCCATGCTAGTTGCTAATTGGCGGGAGACTGGGAGCTTCCTGCTGTGTGTTCGCTGCTTCCCTTTGCTTTGCCATCCCACCAGGTCTTTCACCAACACTCTGCAGAACCCAGTAATTAACCCACAGCTAATGAACTAATTCTAATTACACCAGCATGCTGTTTCTATCACACCCTCCAAAACTGAGGAAAGACTCTAGTGTCATGTGTAAATCCCTTCTGGATGATTTTGGTTGGTTTGCTGAGCGACAGATCAATTTATCAGACTGCGTTATATCTAAGTAACATACAATTTTACACGGTAATTTCACTGCTGCTTCTTCTGAAATCACTTTTCTTCCGTTCTGCAACATGGAATGGATTAGCAGAATTTGATGGTGTTGCGTAAAGGGTAAAATCATTTTCAAGGCTCTCTTTCAAGTCTATTAACAAAGGAGGCAATTGATACTACAAACAAATCAATTTTGCCTTTTCTGTCCAGTATTGCTAGCGCAAAATGGTTACTAAAATTGAATGCTGTGAAACTAAAACAATCAGCACATCGCCTCACGGGTATTTGAGTTTTCTCATGTTGTAACCAGAAAGGATTATTTTAACTGTAAGTTTTGTATTTGTTCCAACTCTAGTTTCATTGATACTATACATATTGAAAGTAACGTGATTGTTCTCAGAGACGTGGTGTCTTGTGTCTGTAACATACTAAAGATTTCCACATGTTCCGGCTGTAACATGACAAAAGCTGGATGCCTCCGTTCTCCTCTCTGAGAAATACACTGAGACATGCCAACGACTGGCCCTTTCTACTCACACACACTCATGTAAACACACAGCACTGTTTCTCCCCGCCTCAGACTCAACACAGCCATGGCTATTTCTGTTCCACAGACTGATAGCTCCTACTGAAGATCATTGATTTTACGGGAAGCCCTGTTTACAGGCTGAGTGCCATCGACCTGAGGTGACTTTTTGCCTCCTGCATTTGGAGCAATACTGGAGCACCCTTATGTCTGCATTAGCAGAATACTGGGCAGAATATTTACAGCACACAATAAACAACAGTTCTCTACATGGTTAAGTATCTGATTTACAGTGTTAGGGATCAAAGAGAACAAGACCTCCATGTACATAATGCAATTATAATGGTTTGTTGTCTGAAAGAGTGGTTGAGCTTTTTTGCTACTCAACTCTGAGTCAATGTGACCTGTACTGGTAGTCTTGAACACTAAAAGTTGATGCACAATTTTCCCTCCAGAACACTCAAATTATTGTGTTCGTTGCATAAAACGTCTATCATTTTATAAAATAAGTAAGTAAAATAGCTCATCCGTGAGAGGACATTATTTATGATTGCATGCATTTATTTATGTTTGATTATTTACAGTAAGTCATTTTCTGCCACCTGCTACTCCGAAGCTGGCAAGACCTTAGTTGATTGTTTGATCTTTGTGGCTGAAAGAGACACATGCAAACAGTTTTAGAAAATACCAATACCATCAATGAGGCAGAATATTGTTAATTCCAGAATTTACTAAGCCTTGTCAGGCATTAAAGTGGACTTGTTACAGAATGCGATGCATGTACGCCTTTTATTGGTGATTAATTGGAACAAACCAAGGAGATAAACTTGGGCCTCACTCTGCCTGAGGACTACAATGGTTCTCCCATCAATGAGCATGTCCCTAGTGCAACATCAAAAGCCTTCCCCTGCTTTATCAATAAGAACCTTTCCCACATCTTCCTGTAACTTGCTTAGCTCTCACATCATTGATTTTCCAATAAGCGCCCCTTACCCTGCGGTGGCTGACCAGGCCCAGCAATGGCTCAGAGACCAGATACAGACAGGCAGCATCACACTGAAATAATTGAAAATCAAATCAGGTATATAATTAGGGTTCCTCTATTAAGAAAATATGTTTTTGGGATACCCCAGTGGCCCCGATGGTGCAAGTCCTTCAGTCATTGATGCTTCATCCTAACCAAAGCCTGTGGCCCCATTCTACAGGACATTCCCCCTCGCTGACTTTCCTGTTTCTTTCTTTCTCACTGTGCCACCTACTCTCAAATGCCCTTTGCAGCTGATGTGCACGTGGGTAGCAGTAAAGGGTCAGCATTGCCCTTTTGGCCCAGCAATATTCACAGTTAGTCCAAAGTCTGAACTAATTCCCTCAGGAAACCCTGGAGAGCGGGGTATATTCTGGAGGCAAGGATGGGCCTTCAGGCAGGTGATCAGGCATGCTTATAATCAGATGGTTCCTTAGCCTTTAGTTCCTCCCTCAGTTGGACGGTAAATCCCACCCAATTAAAGGACCCATAACTTACAACTTATGTCATTTTCCATCCCTACCAAACGACATCCAGACCCACTCTCTTACAGTGTTCATTCGAACTGAGGCCTTTTTTTTTTATGCTGGGGGGAAAGGGGTGGAGTAGGACCTTTTTTCATGTTGGAAGAAAGAGAGAACGGGGGACCCTGGCATAAAGCCTTTGAAGGCAGGTGGCAGCAAGAGTGTGAGCTCTACAGTCAGGATCTGTGCATCGGCATGCTCTCCCTTAGATCAGCTCAGGAATCCAGCCTTTTCTCCTCTCTGATTATCCCTCATTGTCAACTAAAGCTTGTTTTGGCTGTATACAGCCTGCTTATTGTCAACTCAGTGGGCCCACATTAGAATTGCGATACAACACAAGAGCAGAGACCATGGCAGGATCATTTGCTTTCTATAATCTCCATTAGTGTCAAAATGAAAAAGAAAATTAACTTTTTTTTTTTTTTAATATTGTACAACCTGACATAATACCACTCAGCAGTAGTTACTTTTAGTGGGCCGCTCCACCATTTTGATTTGTGGTTATTAACACAGTCAGCACACAGAGACACCATCCTCCTCCACTTCCCCTCTCCGTCGGCTGCGTCTCTTTGTCTGTCTCCTGGACTTGTTTAGTGCCTCCCAGAGATTAAAGCTTTTCCTGCTCTAAACAGGTGTCACTGAGCCAGGCAGACCTTCAAGAGACAAACAGTGTTATATCAGTTGGCCCATCTGCGACTTGCCGACTCCAGACAATCCCATTGCTCATCAGTAACCACTGCAGGTTATTGAATTACACCATCTTGATTTTAAAGGGCAATCCTGTTTTCTGTAAGCAGTGAACACACCAACCTGGCTCTGAGCTCTAGCACTGATCAAGAGTCATTGTGCTATCCTGTCTACTGCTAATTGCTTCAGGTATCTTAAAACAGTAATGGGAATGGATGGGTACATACCCTTGATACAGTACAATGTAGCCTCTCTGTTCAGACTCATCAAGTCAAAGATGAGTGTGGAGAACTTCAGAGGTCATTGTTAGCTGGTGATCTTAACTTCTTGTTGTAGTTAAGATGGGCAAAGTGTTCCCAGACCTGGTCAGATGAGCAGAGGAATCTGGAGGAGAAGCTTATGGGAAGTCACATTTTCAGACTTTTTTTTTTTTCATTTTGTCTAGTTTATTCATGTGCTTTTAGTTTGAAGAATCACTGTCTGTTTGACATGTGGCATAATTTTTTTTTTCTTGCATTACTCTTGCTGCCCTCAGTCCATTTGTGTGAAATGGCTGTTGAGCTCATAGCCTCTTATTAATGGAGCAGATAATAAATACAGACTAGTAGGGCTAGTATCCCCTCACTCAATATGGCAGCCATCTCTAAATCATGTCTGGCTGTATAAAGCAATCTTGTTAATAAGCCAGCCAGCCTAATAACTTTCATTTTGTATGCAAAGCATGACAAGAATCATTGAGGTTAGGTTCTATAGTGTGTAAACAAAACAATGGATGGATCATACTAACAGGAAAAGCCTGCCTCCAGGTTTTTATAATACTAATTTATAACGTATATCTTTTGATTCCTTTAATTAAATTAGCAGCTTTACACTTATAGCGCATTTTACCTTTGTTTGCTTCTCCACAATATTAGCTTATTTTCTGTTATGGATCGTTTTAAAATCAAAATATGCATATAAGTTAAATAGGAGTGCTTTTTTTTTTTTAGTTTTGTGTGAAACATATCGGTTAGAGAAGTAACAGCTATGTTGTGTGGGAGATGAGCTTCATCAGACACTCAGGAAGAGGCAGGCAGACATTATCAATCTCTCCTACCCCTCAGTGGTTAATATGTTAGGGTGTGGGGGTAGACTCTATTCTGATCACAGCTGAAATTTGCATCCCTAAGTAAATAAGTAAATAAATCAAGAGCAAGCAGTGAATGTGCTAATCAACCGGGACATGGCAGTGAGCGTGGTGCCTGGAAACTTTGCTCATGTAATATTCAGTGCTGGTGGGTTAAAGGGCAGCCTAAAGTTATTGGTTTCAGCCCGATTGCCCCCTTTAATCAATGTTGGCTGCATCCCTTTAATAAAATTATTAGCTCAGCAGTATCTTGCGCTATCATTTTATCTCTTCTGTGCTCTAAATTGCAGCCTGTGTTGGGCCTCTCAGATGCTCGGGGCATGGCCGGCTCCCAAAAGCTCAACTCCCATTTATTATTTCAGAAGCAGAGGATGGCTGGAGTGTTTGAAACCAGGCTGAGCGTAGAGGTTATTGGATACAAGATCTAAACACAGCTGCAGTGAAGTCCCAACCCAGCTTATGTATTTTGGGCTCATAGAAAAGACAGCTTTTTATTGCTCTTATTAGACTCCATATAAATCTATTCCAATAATGCACATGAATTCTTTTCTTCTTATATGTACACAACATGGAGAAGATACTGATAAGAGCTGCTTTTTTTAGATACAGTTTTTCCTTTTTCTTCCAGTTATGTAAATGTGCAATGTGCTGATGGGTGGCTTCTCAGTGTCTAATTATCTCACAAGGAATCTATTTGATCCATTTAGTTAGCCTGTTTCTACTTTTTTTCTGACTGCAAGTTAATTAAAAACGGATGTAGGATTTGCAGAATATAAGATTAGGGGTGTTGTTTGGAAGGTGAAGATAAAAGATGGTACTTTCCTGATATGGCAGGAAGATGAATCATAGACGGCTTATTAGTGCTTGTCTCAGGTATTGTGTTTAAGTACCTAATCTAGTGTAATGAGCACAGTGTCATTTTTCCAATTATATCTCAGACTTTTGCCTCACACTCAATACACTGAAAATTTGATTTTATTCTTTTTAAGTTCCTGTATGTGTTTTCCCTTTCATATTTTCTCTATCTGATTTTACAGGTCATAGTAATATGAATATGTGCATTAAAAATCTCACATGGTAAATGATAAGTTTGTGGGTTTGTGTATGATATGTACATGTATGTTTAAATTAAACATCTCCTAAACAAAAATAGCCTCATATCTCACCTTATTTGTATCTCCACAGGCCTGGATGCGATGAACGCCTCATGTAGGCATCAGCATGGACAGCTGTGAGTCTCCCGTGGTTTCTGGGACAGACGATGGGCCCGGCTCCTCCCAGCAGCAGCAACCACCACAGCCCTGGAACGATCACTCTAGCTCACAGGTCCCTTGCACCAACCAGGCTCCTTCTCTGGACCCTCTGTCTCTCTCTGCATCCTACCCTTCTCAACCCCAAAACCCTGCTGCACCTCATGACGCGGTGAGAGAACTACAGTCCCAGCAGCAGAAGCCAAAACAGATATCACCCCAGGCCCGCGTTGATAATTCTGCCACAGGCCAGCTGCATCCCAGAGGAGAGAGTTTTGAGGAAGAAGAGCAAGAGGGAGTGAGCTGTGGAGAAGAGGAAGAATCTGAGGACTTAGATGAAATGGAGATTGACAGCTGTTTTCCAAGTCTTCAACCCTTTCCTGGGGTGCCAATGGCTTCAGGGGGAGGGGGCATGCCCACTCTTTTGCGACATCAGCCCACACGACAGCAGGGAGCACACGAGAGTGGTAGTGAGGAAGGAGAGGAGGAAGAGGAAGAGGAGAGTAGTGATGTTGAAAACCTGGCTGGAGAGATAGTTTACCAGCCGGATGGCTCAGCCTACATTGTAGAGAGCCTCAGTCAGTTGATCCAAAGTGGTGGGGGCATGGTACCTGGCCTGCTTCCCACAAACTCTGTTGCCAGTGGGGGAAAACTGGGGGAACCTGCTGGGAATTCATCCTCGGTCTACCCTCAGATCATCAACACGTTCCACATAGCCTCGTCCTTCGGGAAGTGGTTTGGCAATTCAGACCAAGGTTTCCCCAATACCTCAACTATGGCAGGCCTCAGTCCTGTCCTGCACAGTTTCCGTGTCTTTGATGTGCGGCACAAAAGCAACAAGGATTACCTGAACAGCGATGGGTCTGCCAAGAAGTCCTGTGTATCCAAAGATGTTCCCAACAATGTGGATTTCTCCAAATTCGATGGGCTAGCCCTGTATGGCAAGGGTAAGCCCATCCTCATGTGTTTTCTCTGCAAGCTGTCCTTTGGCTATGCGCGTTCCTTTGCCACCCATGCCGTCCATGATCACCGCATGACACTGTGTGAGGACGAACGACGACTGCTAGGGGACAAACATGCATCTGCCATCATCCAGGGCATTGGGAAGGATAAAGAGCCCCTCATCAGTTTCCTGGAACCCAAAAATAAGAGCACTCCTCTGCCACCTACCCTGCTCCCCATTAACTCTGGACAGACCTTCTACGGTACATTTAGTGGTGTCCATCTGGAGCCTGGAAGCAGCAGTGGGGGCAGCGAGAACCTCCTGAACAAAGACTCTGACTCTGGCCTCCAGCAACAGCAGCAACAACAACCCCCACTAAGCTCAGTCCTTTCTCTTGGAGGCTTTGGCATTTCCAAAGCATCCACTCTTACCTCATCCCCAGGCTCTGCCAAAGACTCCAGTGCCCTGCTCAATCAGGGAGGGAGAACAGAGGAGCCTTCTGAGAAAGAGTTGGCATGCAAGGGAGAGGATGGGGACACTGTTGGACATGAAAACAAGGTGCACCTATCCAGCCAGATAAGGAGCTTGGAGGAAGAGGAACTGTTGTTAGGGGAAGAGGAAGATGAGGTGGGAGCAGAAAGTTCTGCGGTGGCCTGTGGTGGTAGCAGTAGCAGTGGCGGGGTTGAAGCGGGGGAACCAGCTGTCTCAAACCAAAGCATTTCCAAATCTCCTTTATTAATGCCTAGTAGCACTCTCCAGCCTTCTGCCTGTACATCTGCGGTCAGTTCCACACTCAACAGCAAAGGCCCTGCTTCCACTTCCTCCTCTGTCAAGGAAGAGGCTTCAGCTGTGGATGGTGGGGGGAGGACCTCAGAGCTCCTTCTGAGCTTTAACTGCCAGGGGCCCACTGTTCCCATGGCAATGGCGGCAGCTGCCGTCAGAAGGAGTGAGGATGACACTGCTGGCACTTCCTCCTCACCTCTGTCCTCCAATGCTGCTGCTGATGAAAGTGCCAATCAAGATAGTGCCACAGCTCCAGAACCAAATGATTGCCCAGCAGAGGGAGAGGAGGAAAATGGAGCCCTTCTGCACCATCACCACATGCACCACCATCATCATCACCTCCACTCTTCTTCTCATGGTCACTTGCACCCTCTTCCGGGGGGTTCCTGTGACATAACAGGGATGGGTGAGTGTTCACAGAACCATGGACCTGGTGGCATTGGAGGAAGTGGGGTAGAATGCCCTAAATGTGACACTGTACTGGGTTCCTCACGCTCCTTGGGTGGTCACATGACCATGATGCATTCGCGAAATTCGTGTAAGACACTGAAGTGTCCCAAATGCAACTGGCATTACAAGTACCAGCAGACATTGGAGGCTCACATGAAAGAGAAACACCCAGACTCTGGAGGCTCCTGTGTGTACTGCAGCAGTGGTCAGAGCCACCCTCGTCTGGCTCGTGGAGAAAGCTATACCTGTGGATACAAGCCCTTCCGGTGTGAGGTGTGTAGCAAAAATGACTTTTTTGGTTGTTGCTGTTTTTTTATGGCTTCATTATTTAGGCTTATTTATAGTAGGAACTGGTATTTGAAAGTAACGTATGCATGCACTTTATTACCACATATTTTTTAGGTGTGTAACTACTCAACCACCACAAAGGGCAACCTCAGCATCCACATGCAGTCAGACAAGCACCTGAACAACATGCAGACACTGCAGAATGGAGGCTCTATAGGTTCTGCGCAGGAGCAGGTATTTGGACATACCCCGGGAGGGGTAGTGGCTGTCCCCTCAGTTACCCAGGCCAGTAGCCATCACCCGCCCCACCACCACCCTACACAGTCCTCCACTCATATGGCTGGACCGTGTGGGGCCCCCTCTCCGACCAAGCCGAAGAGCAAACCAATGTGGCGGTGTGAGGTATGTGACTATGAGACTAATGTGGCACGGAACCTGCGCATCCACATGACCAGTGAGAAGCACATGCACAATATGATGCTGCTCCAGCAAAATGTGACTCAGATGCAGCACAGCCGACTTGGCCTGGGGGCCATGCCTTCACCGTCGGAGGCTGAGCTCTACCAATATTACCTGACCCAGAACATGAGCCTTCCACCAGGCCTCAAGATTGACCCAGCTGGGGCTGAGGCCCAGTTCCTGATGGGGAGCTTCCATCTGGATCCCAACATGGCTGCCTTGGCCCCTGCACTTGGTGAGTCTGACTTTACATCTTCTGCTCACGTAAATGCTGTAAGTTAGTCTCACTGATAGTATACATGACAGTAGTGTTGTGAAGACTGATAATTGACTTAGTGAATTTTGAATATAACTCAGTGATACATTATTTTCCTCCCAAAAGGTGAGTCCCGAGGACCAAACCTCTTTACATCTCAATCTCTGTCCTCACATCAGGCAGCCAGCGCCGTTTTTTTTTTTTTTTTTTTTAAATCATTATCCCCAAACTGTTGCTGAACTTCTCCACTGGAGTTCCCCATTTTTTTCCAACTTTGTAATTGCTGCAATAAATTTTATCGTGGTTGAAGAAGGGAGGTTAGAGGGCTCAGCGTGGGTAATTCAGCAGCACAGCAGAGTGTTTGGCATGGCAGTTACAACCCCATAGTTTGCACATACTTGTCTGAAACTGTCACCAGTTCACAGACACAAACACGAGTTGATTGCTGTGACTAATTCTTTTTCCCCCTTTCTGCCATCTGGTTCATTTTCGTGTTAGGTGAGTTGTAATAAGCATGTTTCAAGGGAGGCCATGATTACACAGTCTACACCCATAAACTACAAGGGTGTCATCCTTCGTGACACTTAAAGAAACTCTTGCAGTCATCATCAACATCAACACTCTGATATTGACTCTAACTATGAAACATAAAGCTCAGTGAATCTCTTGAGAAACTCTGGCATCACAAGGAGGCCATGGATCTAATGTGAGAGGTCTTTTTTCAAGCTTTCACAGTAGATTTTTGACTTTTGAGTTTGATTTCCAAGAGATAGATAACAAATGATGGACTCATATGATCTCAGCCTCCAGGTAATCCTCATTCTCAAGACTCAGCTACTTTAGTGAGAGAAAGATATGAGCTAGAGTGCAGGAAAGGAGGGGGAGTATGATTTGTACTGGTAATTTGTTGTGTGACAACAGAAGACAAGGCAGATTTTTGTCTCAGAACTTGTGAACAGCACTGGCAACCTTAGAAATGTAAACACTGATCTACAGATATACATTCACAATATTATTTTTTCATTTAAACTGTGAAGGAACCTGTGCGAAAGCAGAGAAGTTAGAGTCTTGATGTAATGGTGAACAGCTATAGTTTAGTGAGGGATAGTATCCAGGCCTGTGGTAAATCATTAAATCCGCATAGTAATGGCGCATGAGAGTCAGGTAGAAATGAGAGATGTAAGGTGCAGGAAAGGACAGAACTGGGATAGCAACTGGGCGTGTAAGTGCATCTGCGTGTTTGTAAGAGAGAGAGTGTAAAGGAGGTATGACTGGGGAGCAGGGTCTGTGAGTGATTTCCGAGGGCTTCTCAAAGGTCTCCCTCTCCTGGCTATAAAAAACTCAGGTAATGGAGAAAAGTCCACGAGCAGGCTGCATACTGCAGCAATAAATAAAAAGGACCTGCTGGAATTAATTTAGTGTAAAGCCAGGCGGGGTCAAGCTTGCATGCTCAGTCTGGGCAGCGAAAGATTAAAGATCAGCAAGCAAAGGCGAAAAAACTCTGCTGCTCATACCTCTTTTTTTTTTTTTTTTTTTTTTTTTTTTAGCATTAATTTTTAAAGTCAGCCTTCCCAGACTGAATAGACATCATTTCTGTATTGGTGTCATAGGATATGTGCTTGCGTTACCCCCCTCTCCCTCCAGCATTTAGACTCAGTACCAGGCAGAATTAATCTGGTAGGTGTCCATATTGATTTAGAGGCAATCTGGAGAGAAAGACGCAGAAGAATCCAAGCAGAGAAGTGGATTTTTTTTTATATTCAGTGAACAAGGGCGATGGATTTGATTTACGGTAATATGTGCTTGGGAACTCCTTAGTTCTTCAGTAATGATAAAATAACTTGGGGTTATTTTTTTTTTTTCTGTGGAGCTTATGGCTTCTAGAGTTGATTTACAGACAGGCCATGAACATGCACCAGCTCAGACAGACAGACATGTATGTTCATTCTCTGGCAGTGAGCAGGTTTGGTCCCTGTGGAAATCTGCAGACTTTCTTCTTTCCAAAATGAAAGCAGTCTCACAAGTTAAAAGCCACACTTTACCTGAGATACTGTGAGTGTCACCAAAATAATGCACTAATTTTGTGAAATAAAAAATTGCTCACATGCTCAATATAATAAATTTTGCAAGTACAGAAGTAAATTACTGAGAGATGTTTTCTTTGAAAACCTAACCATAATGTAGTGTGTAAGCTTTATGATTATGTCTAACATAGATAAACTGTATGAAACTGCCTGAAAATGAATGAAAATACCTTTCTATCCCCTTTTCCTTATTTCTTTCTCTCTGTCTTTTTGTTCTCTGTATGTTCTAGTAGGTGGGGAAATGCCTATGGATGTGCGGCTGGGCAGTGGGCAGTTGGTGTCTGAGGAACTGATGACCCTGGGAGAAAGTCTATCACAGACCAGCGATCCCTCCCTCAAACTCTTTCAGTGTGCTGTGTGCAACCGCTTTACAACTGACAACCTGGATGTGCTTGGCATGCATATGGGAGCTGAACGCAGCCTCCCAGAGGAGGAATGGCGTGCTGTGGTGGGTGACTCTCACCAGTGCAAATTGTGCCACTACACCACTCAGCTCAAGGCCAACTTCCAGCTGCACTGCAAAACAGACAAGCATGTTCAAAAGTACCAGCTTGTGGCCCATATTAAAGAAGGTGGCAAAGGTAACGAATGGCGCCTGAAATGTGTGGCGATAGGCAACCCGGTGCACCTGAAGTGCAATGCCTGCGACTACTACACTAACAGCCTGGAGAAGCTGCGCATGCACACTGTCAATTCCCGCCACGAGGCCAGCCTTAAACTCTACAAGGTTAGTGATCCGCAAGCTTCCTTATCACACCCCCCTCGCAACCTTGTTTTGACATTGCACCACAATTATCATATCACTCAATGTATACATAAATGGGGGACTGGACACATAGGTGGGATATCAGTAGCAGAAACACTGATGTACAACAATCGACTTTTTACTGTCACATGATAGCCAGCCTGTAATATGTTCATGGTGTCTATAGAATTTTAATATTTGAGGTGTTATATGTGTCATCGTTGTGATAATATGACAATGAGAAATAATAAATTTGGGAGTATTCATAATCAAAGTGAGCTTCAGATTTTACAGATGACACACCGTGTCCCTAATCATCTCCTCGCTGACTTATAATACACTGTAAATGCGGTTGCGCTGCTGGCTGATATCCCAAAGAATGAATGGGTCACATAGAGAGGGGGACACGCTGCAGCCATGAGAAGAACATGGCAGGTGAAGCTGGTTTGTAGGCCTAGGGGCTGAATCACTTGGAGAGGAATGAAGAAGTGTGAGGAGACAGAGGTTTGGTGCTAATACTCCTTGGAGCGGGAAAGGCTGAATCGTTCTCGACAGCCGTATTGATTTTTTCTGGACTTGGAGCTTCACCTTCTCCTCTAATCATTCCATAATAGCCAATGGATGAACACTCTCAGAACAAATGGCCATAAATCTAACAGGACTGATTCCACTTAGGTACCTATCCTGTGTCTGCGGCTAAGACCATTCTGCGCTTAACCCAAACTGGCATAGCTGTGCATGCACGCAAACATACAACACACAACAAAAGGCATACAAAAACTGATAGCACCTACTTCCTGTAAGCCACCACTACATACTTACAATATTATACTCAAATGTGCATTTTCTCCTAGAAGTGTTGTCTTTATTTATAATAAGGCCACTTACGGAGAGTCTTTTACTTAAAATTTTATTGAATAATTCTGGAGCTTGATGCTTTTATATTGGAGTCAAAGTATATTGTACAATGACTTCTTTTGGAGAGGACTTATTAGGAGGCATGTGAAAAATGTGTTGCTTAAAACGTGGCATTTTTGATTACATTAAAAACTAATGTGAATGTCCATTAAATAGCGGTATGAATGATTCCTTAGATCCCCAGGCATGGCCACAAAATTTTTCTACTGAAACAATAGTGGGAAAGAAATCAATTGTCAGTGTTTTGTTAAAGAGGTGTGATGCTCCCAGTGTAACCTTTAAAGAGCACCAGGGGATACAGCAGGTGTTTAGGGTAGAATCTGTATTTTGGTTTGTTATACTGGTTATCAGGTTGTTATCAGGACAAGAGAGACCACAGAACATTTTCACTTCATTATAGATGAATAATGAAGTGCAACGTAACCTGCGAATTTTTTCAGTCAGTAAAATAAATCATTTAATAAATGATTTATTTATTTTTTGGGCTATTACGTTTTTCCCAATCCATGGTCATCCTCTCCTGGCCTTAGCTGCTGGACTTGGTGGCTTATATTCCAATCACAGTGTCACACTTGACCAAAATAAGTACTGGCACACTCCCTCACTTCCTCACACCTTTGAGGGAAGAGCCTTGTTTAGTCTCACACAATAAGATACACTTTATATTACATTATCTTTGTTTTTAACTTTCTTCTGAGCCCACAAAGAAGAAACGTATTTTCTCCTCTGTCTCTCCCTTTACTCAAGTTTAAGAAAGAAGAGACATATGTCATACAGCTGCTCAGGCTGTGGGAGATTAAATATGTACAACACATCCAGGCATGATCATTTTTTATGACTTAAGCCTCTTAAGATGGCTCCATATTTCTTAAAACCAATTGATCTTCTGAGTAAGAGTGTGTGCATTTGTCCAGAAATCACCTGTACTCTCAACCTAAGAACACTGTGGTCCTCATAAACACGCCTCATCCAAGACACTACTCAAAAAACGGAGATGTTTGCGTCTTGTCAGGAATGATTACAATATTTTATATCTTGCAAACTCGATTAGGGGACAACTTGTATATAGTTGTCAGGCCTTCTGGCAGCTCTGGCCCCCTACTTGACAATGTCACAGTCTTCGTTTTGCGCTGGA
Organism: Remorina albescens; assembly: GCA_034769265.1. Lineage (NCBI taxonomy): Eukaryota > Metazoa > Chordata > Actinopteri > Carangiformes > Echeneidae > Remorina > Remorina albescens. The sequence goes on from CM068479.1 coordinate 5,433,528, forward strand.
TTTATGGCCCTGGTGGAGGTACTGACAGGCAGAAACCTACAGTGGCCCACAAGCCTGTAAACCCAACTTGGTTTATTATGCAAGGACAAAAAAGGAAAATCACCATTCATTTATTCCTCCCCAAAGAAATCTGATGCAAATAGCACGATTTTTAACCTTTTTGGGGAGAAAATAAATCATCAAGTCAGCATAAACAGGCTGTAAGATGTGGGAGATGCTTAGGACACTTCACCCAAATCAAACTGGTTTGCATTAAACAGGCCCTTTTGTGTGCACAGCTCCATATAAATTGCAGCCTGTAATTACTGGAATTAAAAAGGAAGGTTTAAACTGAGGGCTAAGTTGGATGGGATAATTTGAGAGTCTGTGGTATGCGGCCCATATTAGGGCTTTCTAAAAATATCACCCCCACTACCCCATGTATTGGAATGTTCCAAAAGACCACAGAAAGATCCAGCAAGTCATCCTGACCGCATGGACTACCACACAGTAGGGGGTGATGCTGTCTTCCTGTGTGCTCAGTTGGGAGCTACCCATTTTGAGCACTATGTGTTCTGCCAACACACCCCTGTACTTTGACACAAATTTTTACCTTCTCTTCTTCCCGTGGACCATCTGGGTTTTAGCTCCTTTGACAGTAGTATGATGGTCAACCTTCCATTCATGTACATAATAATCTGAATTTGAGAGTCCACTGTACTGATATAAAGTGATAGCTGTCATAGGATCAACAGTAGGCCCCTGAGCTTGCCTATGTGCTTGTGTGGAGGTGAGATGAGTGGAACTAATCCAACACAAACCCTTTGGCTGCTCTGGGCAGACAGAATGGGTGGGGCCTAACCAGGCCCAGCCACTGGCCTCAGCTTCCAGTCAAGGGTTGGGGGAAAGGGGAGGAGCATGGGGGGTTAGCTGGCTACCTTCCTTGTCTCAGGGGCCAGTGCAATTGGCGGTAATTGAGATTGATTGGATGTTATTTTTCCTCTTGCAAATGTAGTCCATTAGCTTGGCACATGCATAATCAGTTTAGAGCGCAGTTAGCCGAATGTAATCATGTTCCTCGGTGTCTGCTAGCACAAAATCCACTCCAGATGCCGCTTGGCCATGGAAAGAAAGGGAGAAAGTGCCGTCACTATCAGATAGGGAATCTTTAACCAAGAAAGTCCTGTCACCCCCTCCATCCGTCCCTGTCCCGCTCCATCGAGCTGTGCAAACTATTCGCCTATCTCTCATTCTCTCTGCGTTGCACACAGTCACATCAACTGTCTGTTCTTTACCTATGAAGGCAGATGTTTTGATTACATGCTCTGCACTTTTAACTGCACTAACTTGTGTTAAGTTTTAAGTGGAGCCCATTAACAGACACAATAGATCTGCGTCTTGGACAGAGCCCCTGCTCTTATTTCCCCTTTTATTTTAATCCAAAAGAATCTGTGAATGCTGGGGAAAGAAAATGTCTTCATTCCACTGAGAACAAATAATCACAATGAAACATAAGAGAGGAAAAGGGCTGTAATGTAAATGAAGGGATTAGTGGTTACATGAAAAGACATTAAGGTGTTTCACTAATGATCGTACTCAGCAGAAACGTGATGACTTCTTCCCATTAATGATCAGAACTATGAGGACTGACTCCAATCCTGTTGGACTTTAAAGTCATAAATAGTTGTATTAAAACCAAAATCGGTTGTTTTTCTTCCACTTTAAGAAAAATGTTGCAGTCAAATAAAGTGTTTTTATCCTCATTAGGATATCACTCCTGCTGACTTTAACTAGGTTAAGAACTCTCTGTTTGACAGTGGGGCTGATTTTGCCACCCCAGAAAACTTTTTCAGAGTTTGCACTTCAATAGAATTACTACAGATCTTGTTGCCCTTTGTTCCTCAGGAAGGATACACGTGTCTGTGTTTAAGTAACCTCCCAAGCTCCTGAAGTTTTCTTGGATGTCCCGTCATGCTCAATGTTTTCTTGGTAGTGTGGGCAGATGAATGGGCTGAATTGTCACTCCAACCAACGTAAAGACAAATATTATGGCAGGTAATGGAAGATGTCCTCTGGCAAAATAAAGTCTAGCGGGCGCCTGGCCTTGCCCACTCACCCACCAGACATTTCTAAGAAGAGGAGGGGTAGAATGATGCAGAGACAGACAAGAGTGAGGCGATGGGGGGCGACAGGAGGGTTGAAAGGATAGATACTCTGCTAATTATCATGGCTAGCCTATGATTGTTCAGTAATAGTGCTCAGTGGGAAAGGTTGCAGCAGTTCCAGGAAGAGCTGAGCTCTGATTTACTGGTACTACCGCTCTAATAAAGCGCTCGCTGCACATCCTGGGAGACAGCCCATTCTCCCCTTTCACATGCACAAGCGTGTGAATGCAGAAACACACACACACACACACACGCGCGCGCGCGCATGCACACACGCACGCATGCACGCACACACACACAGCAGAGCAATCTTGTAATCTAAAGTAACAGAAAATGACAACACAGGGCTCTTGAAGTGTATTATTTTAATTGCTCATAGAGAGCATCTTACAGTATGACTGTGGGCAGGTAATAAACATGTGATCAGGGGCATTACATAACACTAAGAAAGTATTTTACTTCTGTATGTGCCCCAAAAACTCCCCCTCAATTAACGCAATGATCCTGAACCCCAGTTACCTTCTTTGTGTGGAATTTCCAGAAGTGTCAAACTGCTCTAGTTAATGTCATTAACGATTTCAAATCTAAGAGTTATTCAAACAAACTCTCTGTCTTGGTACTGATGTACTTAAGCTCTGCCTTCAATACCATTGATCATAGTTTTTAGCTAGACACCTGAAAAATTACATTGGCCTTTTAAGATCTGTTCTCATCATATTTAAAGGACAGCGCTGTCACCATTTCTCTAGTTAACTATACATCCGACCTGTTTAACATTTACTGTGAAGTACCACAAGGGTCTGTACTGGGCCCATAGTTTTTCAGTCTTTTTCAGTTTTTCAGACATGCTCCGTCTTGGTTCCATCCAACATAAACACAATATTTGTTATCACTCTTATGCCGATGACACTCAGCTGTATGTTTCTCATTTCTCCGACCATCTCAGTCTTGTTCATGAAAGATAAAAGTGAAGTTCTGATTGTGGAACCGCCAATACAACGAATAGAGTCATATCTATCTCTACTTCATTTACTTTTCAGCAGAGTGAGTAAGTTTGAATCAAATGTTACTCCAAGGCTTCTCACTTCAAACTTCCAAAGTCACATAACAGCCATTACAAAAACAGCTTTTTACCATCTTAATGTTTCCAAATAGAGGTGCTTCATCTCCCAATCTGATTCAGAAAAACTGGTGCAAACTCCAGTAGATTAGATTACTGTAATGCCCTCTATGCTGTTCATTCATTCCTTCATCTTGAACTGCTTATCCGTTTCCGGGTCACAGGGGGTTGCTGGAGCAAATCCCAGCTCACACTGGGATAGGGCGGGGTACACCCTGGACAGGTTGCTAGTCCATCACAGGGCCAACACACAGAGATAGAGATGAACAACCACTCACACTCAGACATACGGACAATTTACAGTCACCGATTAACCCAAATATGATGTCTTTGGACGGTGGTAGGAAACCGGAGTGCCCAGAGGAAACCCACGCAGGCACAGGGAGAACATGCAAACTCTGCACAGAAAGGCCCCAGGCAGGAAACCAAACCTGCAACCTTCTTGTTTGTGAGGCAACAGCGCTAACCACTATGCCACTGTGCTGCCCCCCTCTATGCTGCTCTTCCTAAAAAAAAAAAAAAAAAACAATAAATAAATCTCAACTTATCTAAAATGCTGCCAGGGTGCTGAGCCAGACCAAAAAAATTTAAAATAATAATTACGTCAGTATGGAAAAATCCACATTTGTTTGCTTTTGTGTATTTTCTGGTGTGCGCTTGTTATTATCTTCTGTAAGGCACATTAAGTTTACATTTGTATGAGATGTGTGATATAGATACAATGTACCTGAAAAAATTGAATGCCTCAAGCAGATCTCAGGCATTCTGGGTGGTTGGAATAGGGAGAAGTGGCATACAACAGAAAATCAGGGTGAATTGGGGAGAGGGGCTGTCAAATGAGGATTGCTATTAGGGCTTAGTGTTTGGCAGCATGTAAGAATTTCACAACTCATAATGCTACCACCCGTTGAGAGAGCCAGGGAAAGGGCTGGACTTTGACCTATGGTGCTGCAGCTGCTGCTGCTGCTGCTGCAGTGGGTGTTGATTGTACGTGAAACAATCTTACTGTGGGTCTTGGGACTTAAAAAGAAAGTCAAAGAGGGGATCAGAGAGCTGCTTAGTTAGGAGACGCTGATCTTTTTCTACCTTTCGTTCGGTGGCCATTTACCACAGTTGCCAGAGTTGAAGGACAGAGTTATTATGGATCAATGTGTTTGGTCGACATAGAGAAGCGTTGTTTGTGTTCCATCACGCAGAGCCAGATGTTGACGGGGGAATGATAGAGATGTATCAGCTGAGGGCTTAAGATCATCATTCACTGAGTGTGTAATTGTTTTGATTTGCTTTTTTTGGTCAAGAGCAGCAGATCACACTCCTGCTAATGTGCAAGGAAGCTCCTGATCCTGTTATCTCCATCCTGATCAGCAGAAAAAGCAAATTGGTATTTGAGGAGAGATAGGAGGCAGGGTTATATGTTTTTTTGACTGGAGTTCATCCCATTAAAGACAGAGATAAGTTCCGCCATGTTTACAGCAGTTAGTTTTGGCATCATAGGCTGTGATATATGGTTTAAATATACAGTTTGAACCTCCCACCTGATTTCAGTCTGTTTACAGTCAAGAAGCACTTTCCTAAACATTACTATCACTCAGCCTTCTATATTATATTGCTCTTTTGTTCTACCTCCTACCTTCTCATCCCTCTTCGGTGTCTCCACAAGATTAATAAACATAACAAATACTACCTACAACAAACCAATATTGATAGTGGACCAGTGGGTGGTCTAGAATGGGGATCTGTTAAAGGTTAAATATATTTAATCCAACCATGTTGAAAAACTAAACATTCTCCGAAGCTAAATCCTGTGTTTGCATCTCCTGTCCTATACGCTTCCTGAGTCTCCAGCTTGTTAGATGTCTCTTGCGCCTCACTTAAGAGAAAAGTACTGTTAACTGTTATTGCCCACACACTGATTATCTTATTAAATCAACAGATCTGACTCCCATAAAAAGCAGACACATAAAGCTTTCCAGGTTCAAATTTGTCTGTAAATTTGTAAATTATGACAGTTAATGGTAAAACAAACCCATTCCCTTTCAACTGATTGTAGGAGATGTGAGCATTATTGAAAGAACAATTGCATCTTGAAGCATATTCCTGGTGCACCAACCGGAGGGTCTTTGTATCTAATCTGTGTTATACTCCAGTTCTGTTTGCCTGTGTCGGGTAAAGATGATATTGCAGACATACCAGTCATGATACTGTGTTTTTTACCACCTCCACAAAACCTCCACTGCAAAGATGCTAGAGAGATTTGCTTTTTTGCCTTGTCTTCAAAAAGCCCCTCTTACTATTCCATGAGACCAGCAGTCACTACAGTTTCCTGTAGGCCCATTATGCATTTGGTAGTCAAACTGTAGTAAAATTAGTTGCCATGTAGGCTGACAGTCATTACATTTACATGCATGCAAATATCTCAATTACTATGGATACTGGCATTGAAGTGATTGGCATTTTCATGTTTTGTTATAACCAGACTTCCCAAACAACTTACTTTACATGTGTCAAGTCAGTATCTGAAATTATGTGTGTTTGGCTACAGGATCGCAAGAAACACTGATATAGTTGCTCTAATGCCTTTATTCTTACTACAGCCAATTTGTGGGAGTTTACGGGTCTACAGAGCACCTAAATATAATGTCTGTTTCTTGATGTATGATGAAAGACGCAGCATCTAGTTGAAAACACAGACAGAAACTGAAAGTGACTGATTATATAGTCAGAATTAATTGGTATAATGTGTGTGTAATAGATGCAAAATCGCCATTGAAAAATATCACCCTTTTTTCTTGTCCGTGTGGTCAATACCTATAGCCAGCTCACCTGAAAGAGTAACAGAGGCAGTTGGCAGATAAATGCAGCTTTGATGGGCCAGATGGAGGCTCCTGTGAGTATATGTAGCTCCTAAGCTGAAGGGATGGAGAGAGTGAGACAGGCAGGCTTACCGGCTCTGTGCCATCAATACATCAGAGGCTTAGCCACCAGATTAATGGCCCCCAAGTGGTCAGGGCCACAAAACTACTCCGCTGTTAGGTCTGTATTCAGTGGAGCTGTACATGAAAGCAAGGTAGGGTGAGGAGACGGAGGAGGAGGGAGGAAGTCTTCGGTACCAGGATGAGCTCATAGAGACCTTTATTCTGTTTGGGTTTGGCCAACAGAGTAGAGTTGACAGATACATTTGAAAGAATGATGACTATATGGCCCTGGATGTCGTTTTGTTCCTTTAGCCTTACACTGTTCTATTTCTATTCTAATTTCTATTTTTATATCCAAAACATTGTTTAAGTATTTAAATACAATAGTCTAAGTACTGTTGTGTAACTTCATACACATGACACACATTTTTTGTTTTTTTAAGACATATATCCAATGTATTTTATTGACTTTGTCTATTGGAATGCATTTGAATTTTAAGCCTCTTTGCTTGATACAGTGCTGCACCCATTTTAAATCGTATTTATAAATTAAATAAATGATAATAATCCTAAATCCACAGAGAATGGTCACTTAGCTTTTTCTTTGTTTTACCAAATCTGCTCTAATTTCTATCTTTTTTGTGGTGGATTGGTTACTGCAAAACTTCAGCAAATTTTCTGCTTTGGTTTTATTGGTAATTTGCTGTTAATGATGAGCCAGATGATGACTGCAAGCATAGGTTTCCCAAAGCACTCTGTTTTGAATGTGATATGTTACGTAGAATCTGACATAAAGTATGCTGTGCAGAAGAAAGACAGCCTCACTGCTGATGCATGATAAAAATGAACCATCCACCAATTTATCAAAGACCTTTTTCTGAGGGTTTTTTGTTTTTTTTTTTACTGTGGGCCTGCAGAGGGGTTTTCTGTAGTGCCAAGAGAGAATAAGCATCCCCTCCTGAACTTTGTGGTGCTGGTTGTTCATCCATGTTTTGCCTAATTGCTATGTGCTGGAGTCGAAGGTTAGAACTGGGAGCCGTAAATCTATCAGTGCTATGCAGACAACGTTTTCTCCAGATGTAGAAGAAAAGATTTCATCCTTTTGTAATTAAGCAGTGCAGCCCAGGGTGTCATGTGGTTTTTATTGGGGGCTCTGGAAAAGATCATTTTGCACCTTGTTTTCTCATCATGCCTTTTATTTTTAATACAAAAGATGGATAAAATGGAAAGATGAAAATGAAAAAAATTGCAGAGAATAGAATCCCTTGTTTAAATTATTCTATGAAAATTACAGGGTAGTGATGTAAGAAGTAGCGATTGGGAGTGTGGTGTGGCGGCACAAAGGGGACAAAGGCAAAGTCTTGGAAGCAAGGCAATTACATAGTTCCTCAGATGAAGAATATCAGGAAAGAAAAGTTCTTTTTTAACCCCAGGAATGTTCCCAAATGTTATCATCCCCATGGGTGCTGTCTTCTACACCTGTGTTCTCCTTTAAATGCACTGCTGTAATAAGAAAGAGGGGGAGTAAGGTACGGAAAGTGATAGTGAGTCAAAGAGAGAGAGACAGCTTTAAGAGTTGGGGACAGGAATGCTCCTCAGCTTCTCAAGGGCACTGATACTTTATGGCCTTCACATTCCTTCTAACAAACTGTTGCCCAGAATAGAAAGAGTGGTGTTGGGGAAAAAAGTTTAACTACTGAGCCTTTAGGCCCCAACTCAGCATATCGTCTCTGGTTGTTGCTCAGCTTCACCTCGTGCTGCTTCATTTATGTGCCAAACCTTGGGGTCAAAAAGTCTGACAAGTTTTTTGTTTTGTTTTTTTTTTTAACTCCTCCAATCTGATGAAAGAAAAAAAAAAAAAAAATGAAGTGCAGGCTTTTATTCAATATTAGCAGTTTCACACATCAGTCTGTTATAAAGTCCTTTTCAATGTCATGTTGATTTACAGATGACTCTTTCCTTCGCAGTCTTTTCAGAGACTCAGATTGCAGAGGAAGTCTTCATAGCCAGTTACTGGCATATCACATACTGTAATTCTTCACTGCCTCCCTCTCCAGCCCTACACACTATATATATATATATAAGCCTTAAAATTATGGAATGCTGAATAATTCAAACTTGGATTCTTCCTTCAAATGGCCTATCTCTGTCACTAGATAGGAATTTCCTTAATTTATGCTTGTTAAATTGAAATAATCTGAACCATAAGGACTGTCTTTGGAGGTACTGTTTAAGGGAAAACTCCAGGAGCTGTTAGGTTTGAACACGAAATTGTGAGATCTGGAATGCAAATTATTATTCAAATGATCAATTTATTAATTTGCATGCTGAAAAGTGTGTGTGTGTGTGTGTGTGTGTGTGTGTGTGTGTGAGAGAGAGAGAGTGTCTTAAGTTCAGTAAAGCTAAGTATTTTATAATTTGTTGATGTTTCAGTAGTGAGTGTGTATTAATTTAGTAGTTTTGAGCCCTGTTGTGACCTAAATCTCTCTCTCTCTCTCTCTTGCTCACCTTCTCTTTGTCTCTCTCTCCCTCTCACACAAACACACTCATGCACCACTATCATTACAATCATCACACACAGAAGAAAAGAGTAAACTGCTTTTGTGCTCGCCACTGTGCAAACGCCGCTTCCTGTGTTTCAACAAACCTTGCTAGACAGGTGATAAGGTGAATCGTGCAGCAGCAGCTTTAAGGATTACATACTGAGGCTTTCAATTTAATCACTCTGTTTGCTAATATATTTAGTCCTTAAGATAACTTTTAATTCTTTTCAGACATTTCAGATGGTTTTATCTGTTATCTGTTGTTTTTCAGCTAATTTTGTTGAGAAATTGGATATCAAAATTTCTAGACTTATAAGATATGGAATAGACATATGTCAGATGTTGAAACCTAAAATTACTTTGAGAAAATCTGAGATTTCAGGACCTGCTGTTTATACTTCAATTTCCTTTAATTGTTTTTACACATTAAATAGAGTTTATCATTCAATTTTCTTCAATTTACAACTTTTCCTTCTTTTTCTTTGCTTTGTAACTAGCCTGTGCTGTCATTACTGACTGGTTGGGAACAATTTGGTGACAGGTTTTCTGAGGATTATCTTTGACTTTGGTGGATTTTTGTTTCTTTGAGGAGTCATATGACCCGTGGATGACACAAAATGGAGAAAGGCATGTTCTGTAAATTTCATTGTAATAGCTTTACTACTAAAGGCTTTGGTACTTTATAGCCAAATACTAAGAATGAATGGTGTATGTAGCTAAGAGAAATCAGCCGTTGCATCTGGAAGGGAGGTTAGGGTTTTTTAAATGAGAGAACCAGCACTTGAGTATCCCCAGTGTTCAACTTAACTTTAAATCATTAAACATGATGAAGCCATCTCAAAGTCAGGGGTTTATATACAAAAATCAAACACCATCTGCCATCTCTGATCGGAAGCAACAGCCATCAGGTCAGGGTTACCAAGGCAGAACAGGAAAAGCCATTAACTGCCAATCACTGCATCGATCGACAAGCCAGTCCACCACTACCCCACCCACCCATCCTGACCACAGAGACACATACAGTTCATCAGCTTTTATTGTAGACTACAGTGCGCACATGTGCACAGACACCTAACACATGCATATTAAAAGATCTTTTGGTGCAAGCCATTACATGATGGGTAACACATGGTCAAATTTGTCTTGTTCCCACTTGAACCTTGTTACCTTTTAAATTAGCTTTAGTCTAGATCAACGTCTATTCAGTTTAGATAAATGTTGTGTTCCCTTTTTTTTCATTGGCTCAGTAAACCCAGTGTGTTAGTTGAAGGACGGTCCAGATGCTGTTCAAAAGATATTTCCTCCCGAGCATAGGTAATCTCCTCAATACCAAAATGCATCTCAGTTAAGTCCATTGCCCCGTCAAAATGAGAATAGACATTCCTTTCTGCTCAGTCTCCCTCCATGTTTTTGGAGTCAGCCCTCAGATAAAAAGGCAACTAATAGAGTCAGTGAAGGGCAAAAGGGAAAAAAGAAGATTGATTCTTTTTTCCCCCTCCAATTTCTTTGGTGTCACTAAAACTCAGGGTCATTACAAGAATATTTACCTACATCCCAATTTAATAGAGATGCTGTATATCAGTGTGATCTGGATCAGAGGTCAGGACTTGGGGGGGGGGGCAATTAGAGCTTATGGATCCAGAAGCTTTGGGTCCATCCCATTGTGTTTGTCGTTGGCAGAAACAGATAGGTGAGCTAAAAGTGAGACAGAGGCAATAAGTATTGAACATGCTCTTTTAATTTATCGAGTTTTGGTGCTGATGGGTTAGTGATGCATGTATGTACCTTCACACCATGCACATATACATACTTGCATTTTTGTGCATGAACTTCCGTTTGATAGCGTGCACCAAATAATTGCTTTTCGTTATGATTTCAGCTTTTATTTATATCAAATGTGCCACATTTTCTACCACTTGCTTTGGTTAGGTCAGCCACTCAGGGGCCACACAATAGCCAGAGACACAGCAGATATGATGGATGTGACCTGGGGTCTATACACTCGTACTGCGTCTGTGGTGGCCCCATGCGCACAGCAGCCACAGGGGAGGTAGGGGGTGGATGCAATATGGAGGGAAGGTGGAAGGCAGAGATACAAACCAGACCGGCCATTTTCCCCGTTCCGCTCATAAATATTTGTGTGGCTGATTTATAAACAGTGGAGCAAGAGAAGAGATCAAAGTGAACTGTAACGCTTATGTAAAACTGGGGCTTTTTCATGACACTGCCCTACACACCATTCTCTTACCTATTAAACACAAGGCTGTATATCACGAGGAATATTGGCAAGAGTACCGTGGAGCCACTCACACAGTAGGGCTCAGTCTTCCCCCAGTTGTGAGCACAGTTCTTATAGTACAATCGTCCATGGTTCTCAAACACTGGTTAAAGGCCATCAATATGTGTTATAGCTAAAGCACAACCTGCTCTCGGCCTGTGGACTCGATTTGAGGTCAGTGGCTACTTAGATGGTTTTTAAATGGCTGTAGTATTGCCATGCAGACGTATGAAAACATGCAAGGCAATGAAGAGTCACTGTGTCCTGGTCTTGGCAGAATAGCGTTCGTCACAGTGAGGCAGCTGCATATTCAGCCAGCCAGGTCACACGCAACACAATGGCCAGGGCCTGCATGACAGATAGGAATCACTAGGGAGGGCTGAGACAGTGTGTGTGTTAGTATATATGTATATATATATGTATATAACCTAACCCTAAACCCAACAAACAGACACAGTTATAGCACTGTTGTCTCACTAAGAGCAGAGCAGACATTCTACACCTAAGTGTTTACCCTGTGTGTCCCCCCCAAGTCATATACACGTGAATATGCACATATATCTCCCATCCAACCATGACACCCACCCCCACCACTACCATTCATTCGCAGCTTGGTTGCCAATATAGGGGAGCAAGAGGTGCTTGCTTCTGCCTCTAGCCCTCTCCTTGATTAATAACAGTTATAGCTGGCAGATGCAGAGGAGTGCCACAAAGATGGCTGTTTGTTGACCTCTGTGGGAGGGAGAATAGACAGGGTAATAGGAGAGAAAAGAAGGCCTTTTTGCAATTGAGATTCCCTCCTTTGTCCACCAGCAAGACAGGGTGTGCTCAGTGTGGTTAGGCCTGGGAGAGTTGCTGCTAAATAGCCTGTCTCTCTGTCAGTCGGTCTGTGTGTGACTGCCTGGAGACATCTGGTTCTGTGGTTGTGGGGACGCAGTGGCATTATTTTTTTATGCAATTCACCTACTTACATAACACGCCATTTCATATATGCGTTTGCTCTTGACGGAAATGTTGCTTTTTTTCATTCCTACATGGACATTTTTATAATTGGCCTGTGTATTATATAGCAAAATTTTTATACTTTTTTTTTTCAGTTGTATGTATAGTCTGCCCATACAGTCACTGAGAAACTAGAGGATGTGGATGTGTTAAATGATATGAAGATATGATCTTATAACAGCAGGTAGATGAGGCATTCCTTATTCTATGTGGTGTTGTCTTTCTCTCAAAAATCTGGTTATGGAGTGAATAGTAACATGTAGTAAGTTTGATCAGGTAGTCAAGCATTGTAGGAGGGATGGAGAGAGAGTAGACTGCAGATTGTTTTACCCCTGCTATGTCCGAGTTTCTGTGCGGGGAGTTCAAAGTCCTGCTGAACATCAGATGACTGATGCTGAGTGAGGCTGACTAGCTGCAGCCTGTGGTCTGGGAAGGGTTACTGAATTATTACTGATGATTTCAGGGGTAACTGTCCGACCACGGGACCGGGGAATATTAATCATTTATTTGATTGTCCGTATGTGCTGATTAATCAATTTGAGTAGGATCTGCAGGATTAACTATCCTATTTTCCCCCTGTAAGAACAGATAAGAGATAAGACTTTAAAATATCATATTCCATTTATCATTTATTTTTAGGTCCCTGCTGATGAGGGTGAAATAAAAACTGAGGTGAGATTAGGCAGAACAGCAACAAGGGAATGAGTTAGGGGAGGAGGATAAGAGAACGAGGGATAAGGAGCAAAAAAATCCCTTAACTGCAGATTTGAGTATTTTCAAAAGATATGGGAAAAGATACAGCTTTGTATTTCTTCAAACATGGCACAGAAAACCAAGTTGTGCAGCTGGGAGTGAGAAAGCAGACAGAAAATGGGGGTGGAGAGACAAAAGGAACAGGAAGTTGATGGGAAAGTGATAGCTGTCTCCACCTGGAGTGTAGTCTGAGCTGTGTGTTAAGAGGGAAGGCAAAGCAAGGGAAAGGAGGGAGCTGCTGCTGTTGACTCCTATCCTGTGCTCTGGTTTAGGTAAGTTTGGCTCTCATAACAAGTATAGCTAGCTGAGCTGATCCAACAACGGCATTACTCCTGTTTACCCCATTCACTATCTATCCAGTCTAAAAAATTCTCAATCTGCCAACAGTTTAATGTGTTATGTCATGTGGTAATGCCTTTGATTCCAACATGCCTCCGTTTGTAAATACAAGAGGCACTCAAAAGGCTGTGGTTTCTTTACAAGCATGGCGCCCCCGGCGCTTTGGTTGGGAATGCACTGAGAGGGAAAAGGATTAAAAGAGTAAGGGAGGGAGTGAGAGGTGGTTAGAAACTGTATACACTTCCCGTTGCTCTTCTGCCAACCCCTTTCCCTGCCGCCTCTGGTTGTGCAGGCAGTGAGTGAGAAATGTGAGAGGGAGGAGTATATCCTCTCTCCTGGCTGAACACAGCACCGTAATTATGCACTTTTCAGCAGGTTTTACCTTTAACACTTTCCTCCCGGGGTTGAGATTAGTGCTCACCATGCTTGATTTACTGCACAATTACTGAACAAGAGCGCTATCTGATCAATAAACAGGAAGGGGAAAAGTGGTAGGCTTTGAAGTATAGTTTGAGATTTTTTGCACGATTGAGCCGCATATATGGTGCAGCCAGTAAGGGCAGCTTGGCAGCAGTGCCAGCCGGTGAAATATCTATTATATCAGGCACGCCTCTTTGCTTCACCAGCCCTCTAAGTCTCTTTACAGTGCTCAAATTACTGGAGTGGAAAATGGCATCTTTTTTTCTGACCATTGCTTAACACAGGTCAGCAACAAATTGTCTAATAAGGACATTCCTCCAAAACATTAGATTCAAATCACAAGGTATCCTATAAAATTAGGGTTTAATAACTTATGTGCACAAGTTAGATGAAAAGGGATACAAAGCGCTCTTGTGTGGAAGCTTGCTATGCCCTGTATTAGATATCCTGAAATGGGCAGCCAGCACAGTGACCTCCATGATGACACTTGCTAATGGCATGAGCAGTTATTTTGAGAAGCTCCAATGACCGGCTATCACAAGTCTTTCTGGGACTTTGCAAGGCTTTTTTACCAGCATGGCCATAGCAATAGGCCTCTTCCAATTAGTCTGGTCTGTGTTTGATTTTTAGTGATGACGACTATATCTCAGCTGCAAATATGCCTCACTGGAAATGATGAGGGTTTAGATTATTGATCCAAAATTGATTGCACTGATCAATGAACACTTTTGTTTCTGTTTTATGGAAAGTTATTTTTTTTTTTTTTGGCTAATGAGTAAAGAAAGCAGTGTTAGCAAGGTCTATATGTATTAGTGATAGAGTTGGCTATGCTCATGGGAAAGAGGGGGGCATTACACAGAGCCCTGTTTTTCAACAGAATTGCATTATCTCCCTGTGGGCATAGGTCAAAGGCTATAATGGGTCCTATGAAAAAAAGTTGAATGCTTATGAAGGAGAGAAAACAGCTGTGTTTGTCTGCATTTCAGTTATACGGGTTCTAATTCAAAAAAGTTATAAAGACTAAAATACTTCTTGAGAATGAACAGGAATATTCAGAGGATATGAGTATTGATTTTTTTACACCACAAAAATATTGAAGCAAGGATATTTCCCATAATACTGTTGACGATTAGCTTTTTATTTCATGCTTAGTGTCTACACCAAAAGTGAAATGTCAGGGTTTCACTCATTAAGTTACAGCTCTCTAGTTGCCTGGTATATAAATGTTGACAAGTGAGACTAGTGGGTGTTTGGTGGATGAATTGCTTGAAGAACCCTCAACAGCATTTCCACTCAAACAGGGTACTTCATGTTCCACATATAGACCTACGCTGTAGATTCACCTCCTCTCAATGCCACTCATTAATTTTCATTTTAAGAAGAGGACCTCTCAAAAGCCGCATTGCTCCTTTTGTCAGTGAAATGCTGCTAATAAAGATAGCTGTGTAAGACTGTGTTAAATATTGACACTAGCTGAGCACATCATCACTGTTCTTAATTAGCTAGTGTCTTTAGAAAGCTTGTGTGAGGGCATTGCATGAACAACTAAACATTTCCCCTCATGGGATCTCCCACACCCTCTTCCCAAAACACATTTCTATGAATTTTACATAAAAAAAAAAAAAAAGATACTGGATAGTCAGAAAACATATAGTGTTACAACTATCACAGCCTTATTGCATAGCCTCAAGCAGCAACCAATTATGTGGTAATGAAATATTTACACTACCAAACTGAGAACGCCAGGGGAGAAAGATAGATAATACAAGCCTGAGGAGACTGTATTCTGTGTCTCCTCTCTGCTGTTACGTCAGTGAAAAGGTGGAACAGGAGATCAACTAATGACAACAGGCTTAGAAGCGAGCATGGGCAGACTTGCAGTTCAGTTAGCAAGGCCTTTGGTCAACCACACTGCTTTGGACACATTTAAGGTGTTTTTTTCCGGCTCATGAATGTCAGAAACAAAGGAAAGGGACATATAATCGTAACATTGACACTAGAAAAGCAGGACGGACATGTTAAGTGTTACCTCTGGAGTCCTTCTGACTTCTCTTGGCTACTCCCTTACAATGATATGGCAATGAATCTGCATGCACAGCATAGTGTGATGTTTGTTCTCGAGGACTAATTGTGTTTGGGTAATGTTCCTGCTCTGAATTTAATTCCCACTGACTGCATTAATCATTACAAGTGGTGTTTGCCTTTGTCTTAATCCAACAACCCCCTCTGCCCCAACTCATTCACTCTTTTAGGCCTTGTTCCCCACTGCCCTCACCAAACTGTTTTTCATCCTTCATCTCTGTCTAACAAGCTTTTTGCTGCCCAGATACAGAGTGACTCCACAAGGCCATGCTGCTATTGCCAAACTGGCAAGTGACAAATGAGAGGCAGTGAGGTGTTGGGCACAGGGCTGCGTCTGCCTTTACCCTACTAACACATTTATGGCCTGCAGCACAGCCCAGTCCCGCTCTATAGGGCCCTACTCAGGCAGCCACTATGATGCCTTTCATAAATCCGTACATGACAATTCTGTTTGCTTGATAGCTTTCGGTATATTTAGTCTGCCTAACTTCATCACAGGGTGCATGTAAAAAAGCCACATACTTAAACACACAATCCATATTATAAAGCCTTGGGTCATGTTTGGTGTAATTCGGATTGAAGTTTTCTGTCTGCCCAATGTCTTAGCAAGAATGGAGAGAGATGTTTTTAGTGTAATATCAGCGGCTTCCGGATGAAGTAATCTTTGTCTGCTTGTGAAGAATATTTAGATACTGGGCTGGAGAACTGAGAAGTTAGGTCTGTGCTGTGGGAACTGAAAGTCGACGTGTTCTTTCCACACACCTGCTTGTTTTATCTCTTGCTAAAATCCAATCGTAGCCTTTAAACTTTCAGACATATAGATGCTATTGTTTTCTGGTATTTGTTTTCTTACCAGCACTACCACAGCGAAAACACTTGCTATGCTGCGGAACGTGTTCTATCTCCTCCCTAATTTTTTGAGTTATTATTGTAGTGAAAAGGTGGCGAAAACACTGATCATTGAAACTGAAACTATGAAAATACCTGTTCTCTGAAATGAAAATCAAAAAATGTTCTTCCCCAGCCTTGTACTGATAATTTTTGTCACCACTGTCCAAAATGGAGGGTTGTTATGTCGACACAGCGCTGTGAGTAATGGAGAGAAAAGGCCAGGGCAGGTCCTGATTTGCCCCCCTTCAGCTTCCAGATGGTACCTTGCCAGTACACATGTCATCAAGTGGCCACACAGTTGTTTGGGTACCCCCATAGCCCCACCCTGATCTCGCCTCCTGCAGGCAGACTTATTTTACTGCAATTTTGGCAAGCTCCTCCCAGTTTGGCTTTCATAAAAGCACCAGGAGGTTAAGCTGTTAATTAGCTACTGAAAGAGGAGGCCAACGGCTTGCTGTTAATTTGCTTTACTCTTTTTTTTTTTTATTTAGGGATTGACATCATATCCTGCCTGTTTTCAAGTCGACGCTTTATGTCACACATGCAAGACTGAGCTCATTAAGAAGTGACTGAAATGTGTTTATCTGGTTTAGGAGTGCACATTAGGTATGTATAGTCATGCTTATCCAAATGTTCTTAATGAGAGATACCCTGGACGCCAGTGTGGGGCTCCTGTGGATATAGGCCCAGACTCGTTATCACCACACAGGGCATTGATCTCTCTACCGCCCGCTTGCTTATCCTCCCCCTCCACCCCTTTCAAAGACAGTGACTTGCACATGAATTATGTGGACACATTGATCAGCTGATTGAGAGCTATTGTTTAGAGCCCTGGGTCATTATTGAAGGAGGGATTACCCAGCTCGTATTTTGTGCATGTGTATGGGAGAGTGTACTACTCAGCGCCTTGTCACAGCACACACTCCCCTTAGCTCACCTTAGCCTTGCAATGTGTGCACATTTGCACAAAGACACACACACACACACACATTCGCACATGGTGCACATACAGCAGCCTACACAATCAACATGGCCCAAATGACTGCTTGCATTGATTGCCTTCCCTCTGCAATTATGTTCCCATTGTTTACTTTCTAGCATCTTACTCATTCAAACGGAATTCAATAATTATTGCTTTATTTAATGTTAAAGTAAGTAAGAGTGGTGGGTGTGGAGTACCAGCAGCCGCATCATCTTTAAGTGTCTCCATGGCCACTCTCAGGTTACTTTGTTTCATAGGTCTATGTTAAGTCATCCTCTCCAAGGACACCAACAGTGATCCATCTTTACCTTGCTGCCCTCTCTTCACACAGGGGTCCACTTCCTCTCTCTCTTTCCTCGCAGAGACAAATAAGCAGCCTGTATTTATTCACTTGTAACAATGGATCACTTTTACAGCAAAGCAATAGAGGAAGCAACTTACCACATTATAGGCTTTGAAGAAGGGGGACAGAATTGGGTGCAGGGTTATCAGGGATAAGAAGAGTAAAGCGGAAGAAAAACATTGACAGGATTGAGGTTCAGGAAGCAGTAGGTAGACAGCTTGGGCCTGGAATACACAGTTCCCTTAAGCCACAACCTAACTTTTAGGCATGTTGCAGCTTGCAGTGGCTAATTCAAAGCAGCCACCACACTTGGCACCCAGTGGGGACTGTGTGGTTGGAGCTGTTGTTCATGCTGCTGGCAGACAGGGAATTACTGGCCGAACAGCAAGCACTCACTGACTCCAGTCACTCTGCTTTGCTTTGCTAAATAACCTGCTTACATTCCTAACAAATCTCTGCTATGAAACATTTTCAGTCTTAACCCATAACTTAATCCTCATTTTAGAAATAATCTATTTCAAGGTTTGATGTAATACTGCTTTATAACTTTCAGAATTAGACAGCAATGGGATAACCTCCTTTTTCAGATTTTTCTCATTTGGTTACAACTGGATAGTAAAAAAATGAAAATAGTAAAATAGTAAAAATATGAAAAATAAACTATATAATACTAAATTTGACCTGCATTGAGATTTAAGTCACAACACAAAGGTGTTTTCTTCTCCTTCTGACCACAGTATGTTTTTAAGCTACAGGCCCATTACATTGTCTCACTTCAGAGTGAAACGCAGTCACTTCATTTGTTAGCATTTGCCATTACATCACTATATGAGAAACTAAGGTGCTGCTTGAATTATTCTCCTACATCTCAATCCAGGAACTAGCTTGTAAAGTCTCCTGTCAGGAGAAAACCTGAAGATTCTATCTTCTGATCAGTATCACAGGTCAGCGCTATTGCAGCTCTTGGCTTCAGGTGTGAATTGAAGTTTTGTAACCTGCGTAGGCCTCCCATGACACGTCTGCGCGTACATACACACACACATACACCAGCTTTCACTGCTGAGAATCAGCAAGACAATTACAAAGCATTATCCAGGCAGACACTCGCAGGCTCTCTCACAGAGGGAATTCGGCAGCTCTCTCAGAATTGATAGCTTTTTAGCTCACCGATCATCATCTGTTTTAATACATTAATTTTGTATTAACAGCACTGCCAAATTTAATGATGGAAATTAGGGTATGATCATAATGGTATGTGGCTATTTGTGTGTTTGAGACTATGTGCATTTGTGTGCATATCTGTATGTACCGTTCAGATATTCTTTTTGTTTATATATTTGGAGGTGTTTTTTGTGTGTCTATGCTGCATTCTATAGCTCCATTCTATAGCTCCATTGGGAGCTATTCTTTGGAATTACTGGCTCTCTGTCTCCCTTCCATCCTTCCAGTAATACCCACCTCCATCTTGTGTGAATTGGACTCTCTCAGTAACCACACTGTTTTGTGTTAAAGGTGCACTTTTACTTTGCATTTAAGTGGATGGAAATGCAGATGTATGCAGTGCTCTGGGTGGGTGGCGAACAGATACAGGCGTGTATTGCGCACTCAGAGAGCAAGGTGCACTGTGGAGTTGTGAAAGAGAGGATGGGGTGGTGTCCACACCGCCCATGCCCCTCTTTACCTGAAAAAGCACAGAACACTGCTTCAGCCTCCACAGAAAGAGACAAGGTGCTCCATCTGGGAGAGAGGCTCGGAAAAAAAAACAAAAAAAACACAATAGCATTTTTAAATTATGAAAACCATCATGGCACTAAACAAGACTTAGCACTGGATTTTTTTTTTAGCAGAAATAAACTATTAAATGCGATATATCATGCTAGAGGTAATTCTTTTAAAATATATAAAACAGAGTTAATTAACATCAAATCAGTCTCTAGTTAAGCAGATTCTGAAGGGATTTTTCTCCTTCCTTGAAAACACTTCAGATATCCTAGAAATTTATTGAAGTATTTTAAGACACCTTAAAGGCTTCAAAGATCAATGTACCTTTGTGATCTTATCTGCTCAGTCAGACCTCACACACAGCACATTCAAATGCACACCGCATGTCTCCCCATCGAGTACATCACTGCATTCAAGACAGTCACACACTTGAACTATCTCGTATATGACTGCTGCAAATTCCCAGACAGTTCAGTGGTATTGAATCTATGCCACTGACCCAGCCGGCTTCCTCCCATTATGCTCCACAGCTCCTCTCCTGTTTGGGCCTTGACAGGATGCTTGGAAACCCCAGAGCCAGGCCAACCAACTCCTCCCAGCTCAACATGACTTTTTCATTAAGCCGCCAAATTCCTGCACTCCAGTTGGAGGTGATTTATCAACTAGGGGCTTCTTTGCAGGTTCATAAGAAACAGACATAGGCCCTGTCTCATGCATTATTATGTTTCACATTCAGTGTGTGTGTATGTGTCTGCCTGCCTGTCTGTGTGTGTGTGTGTGTGTGTGTGTGTGTGCGTTTTGAAAGGGGAGCAAATGTACTGTGTCCATACTGTGTTGATGCTTTAGATGTTATCCTCTCTCACATGGATAATTCGTAAGGAATCCAGTGAAAATGCATACTTAAAAAAAATTCTGTGCATGTGATGATCAGTTGGTTGTTGTTTTCATGGGTCACTTTATGCTGTTAACGACACTATGGCTTCAGTCCTCTCTGAAATAAAGGAGGACTGGGACCCACCTCACTGATCCCTCTACATTGGTTTGATCTTTTACCTCAGTGACTCCAAAATACCCTAGATTGCCTCAGGTCATGGCCAGGGCAGAGATGGTGAAAGTTGTGGTTTTCGGGTGTGTGATATTGTGGATACAGCTACAAGCACTGGGGCAGGCCAGTTTTGGCCCGCTAAGACCATCTTCCTGCTCAGTCAGGTTTATAGTGAATTATGGCCAATTCTGGGGCAGGCAGTCTCAGGTTCACTCCTATATAAACCCTGTGGTTTTTATGGGAGACTATAAAACTCTTTTTTAAACCTCTTGAGACTGGCTTTGAAGTTTCGGTCAGGTGCTTTCTTTTTTTTTTTTTTTAACTTGTCTTCTTGAAGATTTTTGCAGCCTTGAGTCACTTGCTGCAAGAACTCTCGTTTTTTTTTAATTCAAGACATCTGCTGTGACTAAGAGCAGTTTGCATGATGGATTTGGTGTTATCTATAACTGAATCTGTCTCTCAGGTTTCCCTCTACCTTAGTTCTGATGCAATATTTGTGCAGAGAGGAAAAGGAAGAGAAGGAGGAGGGCTCCCACAATATCCAGCAACACCTATTCATGACATCATTGATGGCTTAAAATGAGGCGAGAAAGGAGAGCACACAGAGACACACAGCCTTTTACAATCACCTAATAACTCTATTACACTGAGCTGTGGGGCTCCCAAAAAGGAGGAAAAAAACTCTTATTCTTTTTCCTGGAAGCAGTGTCTTAATGCACATTTTAGGTGTAGAAGTGAGAAATATGAAACCAAAGAGAATGAAATACAATAGCCCAAAAAACCCCACAGCAATATTACAATATTTCTAGAAAATTAAACATTAGGAGAAGGGGACAAGAGCATTTTAGGGAGACATAATATTGTTACGACTTTTTTTTTCACCAGCCTTTCAACACCTGAATTGGATGTAATGTGGTTAAAAGTCTAATGTTTCCATTGCTTTTATATTTTAGAGCCAGGCAAAAGGCCATCCAGCACAGGGAGGATATTTCGATTACGCTTTTCTGAATCTTTTACATGTAAGCTGGGGAGTAAATGACCACAGGGAATTTGTACCCTGATCGGAAATACAGGGTAGGGCCATCTCTAATTACAATTATAAGCTTTCAGCACTGTTAATGATGTAAGTAATTAGTTTCTTCCTGCTCTAGGTTAATTTTCATCAGTGTATTTTACCTTGTTAGGGATGGCCTTAGTTAAGTAATTGTTGTCCCAATTTGCATGTATGTATTAAAAGCTAACACAATGTCAATATCAACGAGAAATATTTTTGTGGCCAGTATTTTACATTGTATTTCCTTGTTGTCACGGCATGCCTCATCGGAGATATGAAAACAAGATGATTAGAGTGAAAGGAGGGAAACTTTTTGGGATTGACAATGATTGCAGCCAGAGTAGTCCACAGCAAGACTCCAGAATTTGATATAGGAGAAGCACATGACAGTCCTGACACAAGTGGCCATACTGAGTCTGGGGCTTTTATTATAAACATGCAGAAACCATCAATGTGACGCTTTAGGGTAATGGTCAATATCTCTATTGCTCACACCAGATCCAGCCATATTGTGTTGGACTTGCATCATTGATTGAGCCATGCAGGAGGTAATTAGACTGGAGCTCTGTGGTGTGACAAGAGGTTGTGGTGGTATGGTGTCACTACAGGGTGTTACAAGCATGTTGCGACACTATAGAGGGTGAGTTGAAGACTGGACGGGGCCAGCAGTTGAGTGTTGGAGGTGTGGGGTGGGGTGGTGGGGTTGACAGGTCGATACTAGCACTGATTTCCTGTACTCTGAACGTTGTCCTCCTGTTGTGGAATGTTCCAGTTTCTCTCAGAATGTGCTCAATCCGCTTCCAAGCTCACCAATGGCTGACTTCGCTTCTCCTTTTCTATGAGAGAGCCAGGATTTAACTCACCATGATCAATATTTAGTATCCCATGCGTGAAACAGGCAGATGTTTGGAGTTTCCTTTTCAGAGACGAGAGGCTTCTGTTGAGTGAAGGGGATCAATGTTCCCTTCCGTCTGTGAGGCTGCAGACCCTCAGTTCCTGAAGGGTGGCTGATGTGATTCCTGCCCGCTCTTGGGCCCCTGAGATTTGTGTGCCTCCTAGGCCTCTCCTGTCCTGTTAGCCCGCTGATACAGACACTCATGCAGGCAAAGTGCACAGTCCAAACAGTTGTTCTGAAGTGGAAGAGGTCTGGATGTTAAACAACAGGGCTGTGATTGGGAATTGATTTGTTCATTTGTCAACTGTGTGAGTGAAAGTGAGTCGGTAGTGCCTAGCAAGCTATCTGCCATCTAAAATAACCTCTTTCTCTCTCTTTTCTTCTCTCTCTCTGTATTACTTTTTTTCTTCATCCTCTCCCACAGCACCTGCAGCAGCACGAAAATGCACTGGAGGGTGATGCCTGCTACTACCATTGTGTGCTGTGCAACTACTCGACCAAGGCCAAGCTCAACTTGATCCAGCATGTGCGTTCAATGAAGCACCAACGCAGCGAGAGCCTCAGGAAGCTTCAGCGCTTGCAGAAGGGCCTGCCTGAGGAGGATGAGGACCTCAGCTCCATCTTCACTATTCGCAAATGCCCATCATCAGACACAGGTCAGGACTTGCCCCTGCGGCCTTGTTTTGGTATTAGTTATGCCTGTACTTCTTTGTGTTTCTCTCCTGATCTCTCAAATTATTCCATTCTCTCTTGCATGCATAAACACACAAACTTGGTGTGATCTGACAGTTCGCAAGTTGTCAAAACCATGAATGCTAACTTGTTGTCCACTTTTGCTTGGTCTGTAGAATAAGCATTAACTTTAATGAGTAACATCTGTTTGGAAAAGAACAAAGAAGACCCTTTTTGATAAGGGCTTTAAGGTTTTAGTGTTGTTAGTGGTGGTGTCCTTTGTGTGTGCAAATCCCACATTCACTGTTAATGGGAGCGGCTGTTTGGCCATTAAAGACATACTGAGAGAGCGGATTAAAGCCAGAGAAGGAAGAGCTGAACTACTGCAGCAGCTGCAACAACAAGAACACCAAAAAACAGACACCGTTACAACAACAGTAGCTCCTCTGAAACAAAGTGCCTTGACTGCTCATTTATTACGGACTGATTAGGAATAGTGAGCTGTGGTCAATTAACACTCTTTTTTAGCAGAGATTTGGTTTTCTAATCTCTTTAACTCTTGTGCCCTGACAAAGGGGCTCTATTGTGTGTCCCTCCAAAAGGGAACCATTACTTCCCTTGCACACATACTCGCTGTCTGAGTTATGTAGGGGGAAAAAGGCCAGCCTGTGAAGATGCTTTGTTCCAAGGAGGCAGGGATAATGAAGCCAGCGGCCGGGAAATTGCGCAAAAGGCAGTCACAGATCTGAAGCAAATCATTAGAGAACATATTTAGCTGAGCAATTAGGGACAATTAAGCTTTCTGCTCACTGCACTCCAAATATGTTAATGACTACAGTACAGTGGACAAGCGAACATGCGAAGGCAAGAGGGGAAGGGCCATTTAGGTTAAAAGGGTTTGGGGGTTGGGAATTTCCTTTTTTTGTGTTCAGACAGGGGGAGTCAGGCTGTTTGCAAACAAATGTGTTTATCAGTCTGTTTTTTGTTTCTTTTCTAAGCTTTGATGTGCTGGGCCCTGGCAGCAGGGGTCCATGTGGGCAGTGTCACTGCACATACACACACACATACCCAGTGGTTACTGCCCTGCAGAGCTCAAGCAAATTGCAATTACATTCACATACTTGAACAGACCACAGGTAGAAATTTAATTTAATTTGTAGTTGTTTTTTTTTGGTGCACTTCAGATTGGATGTCTTTATAATATAATTGTGTGTTTTGATCACAATGATGCTTGATTATTGGAATGGGTGTTAATGTCTTTCCATTGTTACATTTAATCTGGGGACTGTTTTATTGCTGTATAATAGGTTTGTCATTTTTTTGTGTTACTGTCTATAAGCCTTTGCCAGGAAAACTCATTGTGTTCTTGTTCTTAGTACAGGCTAAATAAGCTTTTAACATCAAAATCCACGATTCTGACTCACTATGTTCGAGGTTTTTGCCTTTGTTTTCAATCCAACACCATGTCTTAAGCAAGTTAAAGAAAATGACGTGTGTTTTAAAAAGAAAGAAAATGTGTTGACTGAGCATCTTGATCATATTATCTCAATAATGATCATACCTTGCCTTCTTTAATCATTAACTCTGAAATTGCTGACTCTACACTGCTTACTTCTGTTATTTCACACCCCAAATGCCTGAGCTGCACCAGTCCACCTCATAGCCCCATCTCAGCAATAGGACTGAAAATCTTCCCTCCCTGTGTAATATTTAATTTCCTCTTCGCTACCTTTTCTGTTGCATGGGGCTCTCTTTTGTGGTTAAGGCACAGTTGTTAAAGTGGGGAACATTCCCCGGCTTGTTAAAACAAAGCTGCCCTATATTTCTGTGTCACCTAGACAGCAATTCACCGCATGCTGCTGTTCATTGGTCCTGCAAGAGTTTCTCTGCCATCAAACAACAGTACACATAAAGGTGATATGAAACAGTAGCATTACATAATGCTTCTAAAACTCCCACAATCCTTCTATTTTGGACAATAAGCTCTTTAGACCAACATCTTTACCTATGGTTGACTGATACCTTTTGGTGACAGTAATGGAATGATCTGGCGTTGTTTTAAACTTTACTGTTTCGTATTTTAGTTAACCTTACAAGCATGTAGCCAATATCCACTGTGCGATATATCTCCCCTGTGCTGGATATCCAGGGACAGCATCAACAGCATAAATGAAATTTCTTTCCAATTCAACTAACAGGAATAACAGTCTTGCATTGTTTTAATTCTTGCTCATACAGAAAATGTGTTGCTTAGGCATGTCACTCTGTGGGATCCTCCTCTAACTCTATTCATTAACTCTTCATATATGGGTAAGGAAAATAATGCGTCAAAGGGACCCCAGACTCACACAGCTGCCCTGTGGGCAGAGATCACTGCAGAAAGATTGCACTAACTTGAATATGACTGTCTTCACCAGTGCTGGCTTCTAATTTTATGGATGGCAGGTCATTATCAGGTGGCAGATGGATACAAAAAATAGAAGAGGAGCATCTTTGTGACATAGAAGGCAAGAGGGAAATGTTAAAACTCCCATAAAGTGCTTTCTTGTGAGGACAGCTGGTATGACAGCAAAAGGACAGAATATATTTTAGGTTTAGAGGTTATAGAGAAGAAGTAAAATCTAGTGTCATGTTGATGTCACATATACGGGTTAATGGTGACTGCTGACTGTTGACAAATGTCCTCCTTAAGCATCAGTGTGTATCTGTATGAGAGAGGCCAGTACTGCAGAGCATGTAGAAGTCAGGGAAACAAGTTTGGGAGATTGCGTGTGTTGAATAGTGTCACAATTGAGCGTATGATGACCCTATTTTATATGAATGATGTTCACCAGGGCATATAACGCAATGACACATTGAGGTTTCTCATTCCTTAACATTTAATTGAAGTTAACTGAAGCTAAAGTTATTTTTTGAGCAGAGAACAGAACGAGATCATGCAGTGAAAAAGGGCAAAGATAAATGTACTGAAGTGTGGATGCCCTTCTGTAAGGAATGTTTGCTTTGTGGTGTGTGTATAAAAGAGAGAGAGAGAACATTTTATAAGGGTAAAAAAATCTGTGTTTCTCTTTGGAGTCATATGTGTGTGTATTTATCTGTATGTGTATGGAGGAAGCAGAGATGGAGAACAAACGTGGCTGACAGTGTGGATTAGCTCCTGCTGTAAATCTGCCTCAGTCACAGATGGCAGGCCCTTGATCGCTGGGCTGTGACGGCTTGGCTCTCATCGCAGGAGGAAATCCCTGTCTGTGAGGCTAGAAGGCAGGGAAGGAGAAGGCTGGGGCCGCCTGGGCAGCCACCAGTCATTGTCTCCTGTCTATTTTGACATAGAGACCTGTGTATTCAAGGGCGAAGGCTGGTTTGGGGAGGGGTTATCTTACTTTGACTTTGCAGTTGTTTCAGCCACCACACTGTGAGAGCTTGTAAGTGGAACTTAAGCCCCAGTTTAGATCAGCATTACTTTTAATGACCAGTTTGAGAAACTGGGCAAGGGAGCTGTGTGCATTATTAAATGGAAATGAGACGAAAGGATGCATACAAATTACTGCATAATAGTGGTATCCAATATGAGATCCATTGCTTGTTTCGCTAAAAGGGGTGCTCTGTCAGGGTCACACACCTAATAGCAAGGCCTGTCCTGACAACAGAGGCATTTCTCTTCCGCCCCCACCCCCCTCCCCGCCTCATGCATGATTCTTGAGACAATCTAAAAAAGCTGGAAAATGGACTGTGACATGGAAAAATGTGCTAATAAAGCAAATATGGGAAAGTAACTCATATTTTAGCGTTTGCACAACACTTTGCAGCTCACAGTAAAACTCAATGATTTTTAGATAGGAAGTGTCCGAGGCCTGCTTGTCACACATACTTTATGAAATATAAATATGCATCAAATTGAAACTACATTCATCTTTAAGGTTTGTCCTCTGCTTCCACCTGCTTTTTACACCACATTAACTTGGCTTTATCCTCTGCTCCCATCATAATTAAAATATGTGCATATCCAGTGGCTAAGCTAAAGCTGTTAAAGCCAGGTAAAATCAGAGGTGAGGCAGAGCATGCTCTGATGGCATGCAAAGGCCATAGACCTAGCATTTGCCCCCCCACAGGCAAAAGCAAAACAGACGATAGTCATTTCTGGAATGTCCTCCTTTATTCATGCTTGTTAAAATGCTAAGTAAACCTTTCCAGAAACAGGATATTGTAGCCCCTAACCACCAGACCCTTTCTACATGCCACATTATGGCCAGCCTGAAAGTAAGTTGTATAGACAGACACTGCTGCAATGCGCTTTTAATAAAGGCTGTTATTGCCCTGGTGATGCAGAGTGGATATGAGGACTGTGCAGGCCTGGATGAACAGGGCCCCAGAGGGTGCACAGCTCAGTCAGGCCTCCGTCAGTCGCCTGCCTTCTAATCCTTGTCCAACGGGCATCTAGGCAGCATAGGAAATTGTTTGCTGTCCACAGAACGTGCCAGGAAATTCATAAATACATTACTTTTCATTTTGAAAATATTACAAAAGACTAGACATTTATTAAAAAGCCAAAATGATGGCTTTATAGATTTTCCAGTTGTGTATCAGCATTCATGACCCTGCTGCTTTAACTAACACAACAAATCTTTTTCTTTTCCTGCACCCTTTGTTTCATGGACAGGCTTGGTCCTCTACTGGCTCATCCTATAAATCAAATTGACCAAAAAGCTGCCACTCTATTCTGGGATAGGCTGTGAATGAAAATGTTTGTTGTCCAGATTTTTACTACCTCCTGACTGAATCCTCCTTCTTTATGTACTGGCTGGCTCTGCATTCAGCATGGAACATGGGTAAGTTCTAAGACTTAGTCTGCCAGGAGAAGAGAGGTGTCCCAAATGGTAAATACTTCATTTTTTTTAGTGGTTTTATTCTGAAATAAAGAGATAAGTCAAAAAAGTGATAGTTTAAATTAGGAGAAGTTGTGTCATGACAATAACAAAATCAAGTGGGTTTAAGATGTTCACCTTTTTGATATATATTGTCTATGAGCAGACTGGTCACGCAAAGGTCACCTTGCATGTGCTCTGAATTTTTTATGCTGGCTGTGTGATTACACCATCAGTATTGTCATGTGGGTGTCAGTATGCACAAGATTTTATTTTGCAAGCTTGCACACCCATTAATGAGCAGGCACATAGGTGTTCACACTGAGAATCTGGCCGTGTGTGGGTGCGAGAGGCTCTCCCTGTCATCAAGCCCATTTTCAGAAGAGACCAGCAGCACATTATAATATTGGTTTCC
Source organism: Remorina albescens (assembly GCA_034769265.1). Classification (NCBI taxonomy): domain Eukaryota; kingdom Metazoa; phylum Chordata; class Actinopteri; order Carangiformes; family Echeneidae; genus Remorina; species Remorina albescens. The sequence continues at coordinate 5,462,005 of CM068479.1, forward strand.
TCCTCGCTTGTCATTACCAGACCCTCTCCTTGAAAGCTGATCCAAAAGATAGACAGTCCATCAGGAGACAGTCATCTCATTTGTACTTACCAATCGTGTTAATGAGTTCTATTTTCAGGCCTGGAGGCTTTGCTGCTGGATATTGGAGCAGAGGTGGCGATCAGTGGTGTGAGGTGTAGGATCAGGAGGAGCACAAAGGGAGGGGAAGGAGGAAATGCAGTAGTTCTGCTGCCCCTCATGTCACTCATGTGGAGTGACCACAGCCTCCACAGGGGCTGTCAGTCAGAGCAGAGGGCGGGAGGTCTGTGGTTACAGACAAACATAGACAGGAGAGGAGAGAATACATTAGGTGACAAAGACACAATGGTTGTGATGGGTTTAATTATAGCAGCAGTCATGTCACTGCCATACAGGTACATGAGTTGAAGGAGAAACAACTTATTTAAGAAAGAGAGTCATGAGACCATGTCTTCTCTTTAATGACTGATTTATATAAAATCCACTTGACAGAAATCATAGGTTGCTTATAATGTCCAGAACATGTATTCAAGAGTAAGTTTAAAATGCATAAGGTGAGCAATTCTTATTTGAGAATATGAAGCAATTTTTTTTACCAGCATTTATTTGAACAAAAATAAATGTAACTATATTGACTTGACTGTTTACAAGCACAAAGAGGCAATTAAGTCTGCCTGTCTTCACCAAGGCAACATTACAGTAGTTCATTGCCTTTTTCAGAAAGCATAACCAGCATGTTTTCTGTTCATACAGTGCTTGTTGGTAAACTAACTTGCATGTGGCTCAGATACAATTGAGATAAATTTCATTCTCTTTTGGCTCTTTTTGTTGTAAAATGTATCAGTTATGATAGTTTATTATTTAGTTTTCTGCATGTTACTTATTTGAGTTCCCCCCTAAGGTACACATTATCATCTCACATTCAGCATGTTCTCATCTATGATATTGATTGTAGTGCAAGGGTTTGCCAGGTAGTCTAGAAACTACAACCGATAAATTGTTAAGCACTAAGATTGCTTCATTTGTTCCTGTGTTTTGTTATTGGATGAATACTGCTCCTCACTGTCAGAATTAGACAGCTCAATTGGCCATAGGTAGCATCAGAAAAGAAGCTAGGGTAAAGTTTGGGAACTATCGAGTCAAGGCTTGGAAAGTTTTATTTAGCCATTTTTAATAAGGCTGTTTGTGTCCCCGAGAGAGAGCTGGCGGATCAAAGTGCATGATCTGTGCTATGGATGAGTTCATCCTGATCCCAGCAGAGACGATAGGCCTCGCTCACAGTAAAACAAAACCAGAAAGTGAAGGATGCCCCATCCAGCAGTATGTATGCAGTATGAGCCACTCCGAAGGCTCTATTGGAATAAAGGCAGAAGAAAGCACAGATGTTGTGATTCATTATCTACTCTCTGATATATAGACTTGTGTAGAATGGATCTGTCTGTTGATTAATGCGCAAATTCATGTCATGTTAGTTGCTATTGAAGAAAAAGTCCTTACATACAGAAAAACAGACAAAGACATTCAGGATTTACAGGAAACACGCACATACACACACACGCTTACATGCATGCAGGTTTTAAGTGCATTAGCAGAGAGAGTCCCCTCCAGTGCCTCAACTACATCAACAAAAAGCAGCCAGGCAGATGGCAGCAATGGGAGAAGTGCAGAAATAATTCAGTGAAGAACCTTTCTGACCTTTACCTGTGGGTGTGAGCACTAGTCATTGATTCACACTTTGCTCGACAATACACTACACACCACCTGAGGAGGATGAGAGGAGGGAGAGGGAAGAGAAATGGATGAATTTGGTGAAAAACACACAAAGATGATATGAGTGGGAGGGAAGCTCCGCTGTACATTGGTGATTGGTGTGTGTGTGTGTGTGTGTGTGAGAGAGTGACACTAGAGGGAACTATCCACAGATGGATATTGGGAATTACTCTGAATTTGTCAGTTTCCACAAATATTTCTATGCAATGCCTCAATGCAGCAGGGTATCAGCGACAAACAGATATTCTCACACCACTTGATTGTGATGCCACTAGTACAGGCCACAGTTGGCTGTCACTGATGACGGATCACTTACTAACCTACTTCCACAAAACCAGGCATATAATAAGTTGTTATCTGGGGATGACAACAAGATACACTCTTATATAGATGCTCATCAACTACCAGTTGATGAGCATCTATATAAGAGTGTCTCACATCTATATAAGAGTGTCTTGTGTTGTGTGGTGGCCAACAATGTCCCTGTTAAGCCTCTGTTTTTCAAAGAAAAGAATCCTCGATTTCATGGGGGTTGTGCCCACAGCCTGCTTGTTTTATCAAATATGATAGCCAACCCAGAATCAGTATGAGACAAAATAGTATTTATGTTGTGACAAACTCGGCATTCTTATTCAGTTTTTTTATTTACAGTTTTACAGTGTCCATCCCGATCCTAACTGTTGGCCTATCTCTCACAGACTGCCCTTGTCTGGCTTAGACACACTGTTCTGCCGCCACTTTTTCTAAAGTGACTTTGGATATGGCTTTTTCTCTGTTCATTTGAAACAAAGGAGTTTAAAAGCATATAGCAATACCAAACATGATATCTGGAGCCACTCATTTGCATTTAAATGTACACTAAGGATTAAAGTCAATGTGCCCTTTGAGGGAAGAGTGTGACACTGTGACTAAGAGAAAAAACAGCAGATTTCTTTTGTTAGCCATAATCAATCCATTTCAAATGCCAACAGGCAATTTTATGTGCTAGCAACATTGTTTAATTACTTACTCCCTGTAGAACAGCATGTGTTTGGCAGGACATGCATCTGATGACCGAGACGTGGATAATAAAGCAATACAACTTTGCATGAGTATCCCTGGATAACAGACTTCACTTCTTGTTTTGCAAACACTGAAAGGACAAAAGCATTGTCTTATTTACATTTAATACTATATAATAATGTTAATAATAAGTAATCATTTTAAGAAAAACGGCTATGTGTTGCTTTACACTTTGGCTTGAAAATGGTTACTGGATATTTAGGACTTTTATCATATCCTTCCACAGTTTACAATGATTTTTGATGCTTTTTATGTTTTTTACATGTTATTTTGTCGATCCCTATTCATTTAAAGATTTCTTTTCATGTAAAAGCTAATTTTTGATCATACTGTAATAGTGATAAGAGCAAAGCAAATATGTTCAAAACAGTAGAAAAACCACCCCGACCAATTGGAAGCATTAAGTTGAATAATCCACTGTTTAGAAAGCAAGCAAAGGTCAATTTTCATGCTTTTTACTCAGTAAGCATACAGAAGAGCATATCCAGTCAATATAGTGGTTCTGCACAGTCGACATGGAGGGACATACGATTTCAAGTACTTTTTTAGTTAGTCCACTATGATAGACCAAGTGCTGCCATAAAAAGATTTTCCAATTTCCACTCAGGAAGGAGATTGTTTAGTTGTTTTAATTTTACATTGTGATATTTTAATGATATATGTGCACTTGAATAGCCAGTTTGAAACGGTATAATGTCTGTAAAGAAAGTTGTGTTATGTGAAATTGTGAGATGAAACCACTACCATGTCAAAAGAACACAAGCTTAGTTGCTTGAAAAATTTGTTCTTGAGTCTCGTAAGCAGCAACTACAGTCCTTCTCCCTTGTATGTGAGGAGAGAGTTTTTAAATATTAAGCAGGTACATATTCATTTTATGCAACATGAATTTGTTTGCTAATTACACTGCGTTGAACCTTAATCATTTCATCCACCTCTTGTTATGGCATGGCAGAGATTTGTGCTTTCTGAGGGTGTGATGGTGTGGATACCTTACTGATGAATTACAAAGATAAACACAATATTTGTAAGACATCTGTCATTTGTTCCCATGAAAGTATGAAATTGTTCCTCGTATTAAGTGTGCATATGTATCCTAGCAGCACTAACGTGATTTAATACCTGCTCACAAATGATAACTATGAAAACATAAGCAGAACATGCATAGAACTCAATATCTCATTACCTTTGGCTATATTTCATAATTTATCTGCGTTTTTTCAGAATAAGAAACCAAATACTGGCGTATGAATAATATCAACATTCATGCAGAATATACATACAAAATTGTTCATTGTGTTTTTCATGACTATGGCACATGGTCTTCATTTCTACTCTCTATTACCAGATGAATATGCTAGGATTTGAAAGTCTTAAAGGATTTTGTTTACACCAATCTGCCATAATCATTGTTCTCTTTCAGCAGAGACCACATCAACTGCGGGCAGCATGTGCAAAAACTGTTTCTCTAAAAAAAGCATGTTTTTTTCCGTGAAAAAAGGCAAAAAAATAATAATAATAATAATTAGCCTTAGCAGTGCCTGATGAATGTGAGTTGTCTGGAAATGAGTTCCTCTCATGTATATGCTGAATATTTCAAACACTTGTGAAAGCTGAGATGGGGCACATATTTGTGTGTGAGGTGTAGAAGGGAGAGCACAGTGGATGTTTTTGAATCCATGTCAAAGGTCGTTGACAGTTGAACAGGCAGGCCAGCACTCTGAGGCTTACTCGATTCAAGGTGGCACAGGGGGCAGTAAGGCAGGCCGATTAAGAAAAATGGCCTGTGTTTTTGTCATGTTAAACCAGGCCAAAGAATCTAATTGGCTGGGGGAGAGCGAATGGCAATGCCTTCTTTGTTTAAGGGCCCTCTGCAGTCACTTTCAGGGACCCATTGTGCATTGACCACAATAGCATTAGCTTGTGCCCTTGTTCTGAGCTCCTCTTTTCTCCGGTTCTCTGCAGTCAGCTCCTGTCCGTTCCACTCTGTCTCCACGCTTCACTTCCACGCTCCACCACCGCTCAGGAAGGGACTCATGCATGCCTCCCATCATGATCACCTCAACCTTGCCCTCTTTCTATCTTGTATTATCCCATTACCAAAACCATCCTCAATCCTGCTGTCTTATCCACCGCATTAAAAAGATTAAGCTTTAAATTTACTCCTCTCACAGTTTAGCCCGAGGAAAAAGACAATTTTTAAGTATATATATATATATATATATATATATATGTTTTTATGATCAAATTTAAAGAATCCACTCATTTAATATGGAAAGTATTAAAACCTACAGTGAGTCCAGACAGTGTTGCAACAAGGTCTTGCAAATATGTGATGAATAATTTGTGATGACGAACATGGCCGTAGCTCTTTTTTTTTTGTTTTTGTTCATTTGTTTTATTGTCTGTCTTTTGTCCGTTTCTTTCTCACCCAAGTAGAATAAAGCATCTCTCGGATTAGTTTCGCGGTAGTGTCATTTTCACGAAAGAGGAAGCAGCTTGAAACGCAGCTAACGTTATCATGCAAAAAACACTAGCTAGCTGTTTGTCGACATTTCAGCTATAGTTTGAGGTAGTACCCCCCTCCAAAAAAGAAAAACACCAGCAAGTAACGTTAATGAGTAAGCAGACGGCTTGTCTCATTATTTCTTTCTTACTCTTTGTGTTCTGAAATTATAGTCTGAGTAGCTAAGTTTATAGATTGAGATGCTAACTAAAAAGACACGATGTAACAGCTCGCTCGCTAGCTAGCTATATAAATTAACCTATGTCACGAGTAACGTTGTCAGACTGCTCCATTGCTCTCATGATGCATATTCTTAAAAACCAGGTTGGAAAGAAAAAGACTGCTGCAGAGAAAGCTTTGGACCAGCAAAAAGGTGATTGAAGATGTAACTGATAGATTTGATGAAAGAGCAGATAGAGAGAAAGTTATTCTACTTTTAGTATACAACATAATTGTTGCCATTGCTTATTTTTCTTATTACTTTTTTATTTGATCAGTTTACCTTAAGTATTACTGCCATTATCTGATTTGCTTACTTTTTCAGCCAGAAATGATTACTCTAATTAAGAATGAGTAAAACATTATCTACTGTGTAAATTGTTTGGCAGGAGAGGGACAGAGATATGACAGGACATGGACAGGGGAAGAAACACAAGAAGGACAGAAAGAGACAGAGGTGAGACAGCTGGGGGAGACAAGAGTCACACAGAAAGAAACAGCAAGGCAAGTTTATTTGTATAGTACATTTCATGTACAGGACAATTCAAAGTGCTTCACATAAAACATTAAAAAGTACATCAAAAGTGAAAGTTTAAAGGCAAAATAAAGAGTGACAGAAACAAGTTAAGATACAAAAAATTCCAGTGCTTTGCAGGAGATCACTGAAATGCAGCAAAAAATAAAAATGTTTTATTCTTGATTTGAAGCAGTTCAGAGTTTCAGCAGTTCTGGTGCCTTCTGGGAGTTTATTACACAGGTGAGGAGCATAAAAGCAGAACGCTGCCTCAACGCTGTTTGGTTCTAACTCTGGGCACAGAAAGTAGTCCTGACCCTGATGACCTGAGGGTTCTGGTTGGTTCATAATGGATCAGGAGATCAGAGATGTAGGCCGATGTAGGCCTATTTTGGCCCTAGACCATTCAAAGCCTTATAAACCAACAGCAGAATTTCAAAATCTATTCTGTGGCAGACAGGAAGCTAGCGTAAAGATCTAGGAACAGGAGTTATGTGGTCCGCTCTCTTGGTCTTAGTCAGGACTCGGTCTGCAGCGTTCTGAACTAACTGCAGCTGTTTGATGGACTTTTTAGGGAAACTCGTAAGGACAGCATTACAGTAGTCCAGAAGATGAAAGCACGGACAAGTTTTCTAAGTCCTTTTGAGACATCAGTCCTTTAGTCTTCGATATGTTCTTTGGTGACAATAGGCTGACTAATGACTTAATGTGGCTGTTGAAATACAGGTCTGAGTCTAGAACCACACCACAGAAACCTTTCTGGCTTGGCTGTTGCTCTTTAGCATAGTTTCTTGATGCTGGATGCTGACTTTTAACCTTTCTTCTTTGGCTCCAAACACTATTATTTCAGTTTTGTTTTCATTTAACTGAAGAAAGTTCTGGCAAATCCACTCTTTAGTTGGATTAATTTGATCAATATCTGGATCAATGAAAGAAATACATTACTGATATACTTAACACTTTACAATGTGTACCATACCATGGCTACCCAATAAATTCCTTACTTAACTGTTAATTGTAGTTATGATTCTTAGGTGGCATGCGTGGGGTTCATAAAGGTTTAGATAATAATTTATATCTACTGCTGAACGAGGTAATGGTGGGGGGCAGCAAAACTATAGACCTCTTTATTTTTTATACCCTGACTATGGCCCTGGCCATGAGAATACATTCATTTTCCGGAGTCATATAATCACAAAAGAATAAATGATATTTCTAGACTATTAGTGGTTGAACACTAAAAACAACTTTCAATGGGCAATCATCGTGGTATACACCCTGACTCACTGTCTTTTTTTATCATAATTTTATCTGAACAGAGACTATCTTTAAATTAGTGCTTGAGCCATAGTACAAAGACAAGCATTTCATTTTCATGATGTCCTCACAGAGTAATTCAGAGCAATTTTTACCTGCATCTCATAGTAAATTGGCAAACGAAAAAGCAATGCAGTTGAACTATTGGTATGTTAAGTCCTATTAAATATTTCCAAAGTCAAGTGTGTTGAAGAATATGTTATAACCCGAAGGAGGCAGCAGGTCAATAAATGAACCCTCTCAGCAGTGGGACCTAGGTTTCAGTCTTCCACTACCTCCAGCAAATCCATGTGCAAATTGTATAACAACTAACCTCAGTATATTTAGTGCACTGTTAATGGCCTTCTGCCTTGTGAAGGTGTAATCATGCGTGATAAAAACCGAGCCCAAGTTACTAACCTAGGAGCAATCTTGTGTGCATTAAAGTGTCCTCTTTTTTTTTTGTTATAAAGGTCATTCATAACTTGGTCGTGTTGTTGATGTACAGTGAGAGATATTGATTGATTAATGCATTAAGTGCTCACAATCCATTAGGTTCTGTGAAATGGGCTGGAGAGAAGACTTGCTCTTTCTCTCACTATGTATTTTCACCTCTCCCAATTGTTCAAAGGCCATCATTTTTGCTCGCAAAGTTTAAGGGACAAAGACATGAATATCTGCCAACTAATGCATTCAAAAGAGCATTGCTTCTCATAAGTGTCAGTTCAATTACTCTGAAAAGCTTGACAAGGAATTGCTCTTACATTAGCCCTCTGTTCATCCTGACCCAAAAAGAATAGTCTTCACCTACTCTAAAACATGCACACTTCATCATCTGAAAGTATGAAAAAGACTCAGCATCTTCTTATTGCTATAAACATATAGCTTTAGCAAATTTTTAGGCAGCCCCCTGCGACTAGGAACAACAATAAACCATATAGCATTTAGTAATGACAAGGATTATTATACTGAAGCCTTTCTTTCTTGAAATGATTTTTGTCTGAATCAGAGGAGACACATATGCCCCCCCCCCCGCTACACACACACAAACTCTATGTACTTCCTTAGGATGGTTTTCAGTCCCAATGAGAGGATCATGGGATCATCAGACTCCAGACTACTTAGTGACAAGAAATAGGAGACCTTTATCACCTAGGCCCTAAGAAGGGAAGCCTGTGAAAGGGGCCTGAGAGTCAGTCATTACCTTAGAAACACTGGCTGCATTAGAGATTCATAACAGTGTGCCATCTCTGCACCTTTCATCTCCACCAGGGCCAGCTCCATTAGGATCTTTTATCTTTGTGCTGATGGCTGCTCTTGATAATGGGGCTGCCGAGAAATCCCAAAAAGTAAAGACTCAACTCTGACACTATTGGCCCTCCCTTTCTCCAAGTAGAGCAGTACACCAGTACAGTAGAAGATATATACATGCTTATTAGTAGACTTAAACCCAGATTTACTAGCTTTCATTCTATCTTTCTTTTTTTTTTCCATTTACCTTGACAGATCGATATCCACCATGTTACTTAAATTACTGGTGCATGTTTCCTCAAAAGCACAGGTGTTGCTGTCCCTCTTAAGTGGCACAGTCTTTGTATTTGCAGTTTGATGATGATTACAGCTAACTGTAAAAAATATATAAATTTTTTTCTTCACATTTCCTATTTTATGCTTTCTGTTGATCACTGTGTCTCTACTACCAGTCTGACTGGGGCAATTTAAAAGGTTGAGGTTTAGTGAAATATTGGCATTATTCTGGCTGACCCCCCCCCCCAATGAAAATACATTAATGATATCCCATGCAAAGCCTCACTGATAACTTTGCTTTTGGGCAGACAAACACAACTGCATAATGGTATAGTAATTTTTGCAAGCCAATGTTTTTCAAATGTTACAGTAATTATGAAAAATATTCATACTTTTCCCCTACATAGCCGAAGCAGAGCAAATCTCATTTCCAAGGCAAAGCAGCAAAGGAACACACTGAATAATCATTGTGTTTAATGCTCTGGTCATAATCCCAGGTTTTATGATGGTTTTCTAATGATTTTCTAATGATGTTAAATATTAGTAGAGAGCACAGCCATAATTTGAACACAGCAGTCATTTTTTCAATGCTCTATCAGCACACCCGATTGCAACTACAATGAATATTACACTGGGAATGAGATTTAAGAGCCATCCCTTTTGGTGTTTTATTTTGCCGTCTCCCCATCTGCCATAAATCCTCATTGCTGTGCTCTTGAAGCCCCCGCCCGTGCCTGCTTTCCCCAGGTGGGAATAAAATTAGGTGCAAGGGCCATTTCATTCAGTGCCACTGTCCGTCCACCACAGTCATTCGTAAAAAACGCTGGAGCTGTCCCAGTGGAGAAGCCAGGGACTCTTGGGAAATATAAAAAACAAGGAAAGAAGAGGGAGAGAAACAGGAAAAAAAACAGTGGAGAGATGAGCACAAAGACAGGAAAAAATCTTCAAAATTGCTGTCATAGAAGATACAGAAGCTTGGCCTCTGATGAGTGACAATATTGAGCAAAATATGTATTGGAGACAAAGGCTTTGTCTCCTTCCTGCGCCTTTTCAATGAATTACACCTCTCCACCCCCTACCCCCAGCTTTTTAATTAAATGGCTGCAGCTCCATCTCTCTATCCGTAGCTCCCCATTACAGAGGCTAGATAAGGGATTGCTATCTGTAGCATGTTAAGAAAGGCTGCTGGGCAGCCAAGCCTCATGAAATTTGTCACAAGATCTCATTTTCCTCATTGCCAGACGTGATGCTTATAATTGATGTGGAGGCAGCAGTAATTTATTGGCCGTCCGCAATTATCATCCCTTTCTAGCAGGAGAATGTGACTGCAATTTATAAGTGTGTGCGTGTGTGTTGTCGGTGTGTCTGGGATTGGGGGGCTGACATTGTATTGTATAAATTAACGTGAAAACATGTTTCTCCTTATCACATGGTAAGTGTGTATGTGTGCATTTGCCACTTAAGAATGCAAATTAACGACAGGCTCCATATCATAAACAATATGGGGCCTGTAATGCAGCCATGTTCAGCTTAGGTGTCGAGGCTGTCAGTGCGCCAGATGGACTTTCACACACACCCGGGGGGTGGAAGGGCGTCCAGAAGCCTGGGAGGTGAGGGGGGGTCAGAGAGGGCGGGCCAGAGGGGCAGAGGGGGCTGGTGCTGCAGCTCTTTGTCCACAGCTCCTCCTTATGTCTTTAGGGTTTGTTTTCACACCGTAAAAACAATGACCCTGGGGGTAGATTGTTAATAATGTGGCCGTCTGAACAGTGAGACTGTATGAGACTCAATGCGGTCTGTCTATGTCTTCAAATCAAAAATGATTTCTCCTAACTTTCCCTGACATATTCAGAAAAAGAAATACATACAGAGTTCTATGGGATCCAGTGTCAAGACCAAGAATATTCTTTTGTCCCAAATGTTGATCCCAAATGTCAGATTGAGCACAAAAACTGAAATACTCTTCAGTCCATTTTGACAAATTTAGTTTACTGGAGATCTGATATATTCTACAGAAAACCAGAGGTCAATGTTAAAATCCCACTGGCTTTGTGTTGAAGGATACTAGGATGATTCTAACTTTTCAGTTGGACCACAAATACATGGCACTACATTATTTCACCAGCTGTTATGATACAAGTAAGCGAGTGAATTGAGAGTGATAGTGGACATTAGATATAACCTTTTAAATTTCACTTTTGATGAAGTAGACAGATTTCTCTCAGCTATTTATACCATTATAGAATCAACTATCATACTTTTCAGCTCAAACGTGGCAATTCATGGCTTTTTTAAACTATATGGGCAATATTAATATACCAGGCTGAGGACAGTATGTTACGTTCAGTGTTTTCTATACATTTATGATGGAGGCTGGGGGTCCTTTGGTGTGAGTATATATGTTTAAATTCATGCACAATGCACATTATTAAATACCGACAAAAGAAAATACTACATTATTTAAAAATACACTGAATTATTTTTTTTCAAGACCACATAATTCTCTAACTACTTGCTAGACAAATATTCACAGTCTTGAAATCAAAATTATTTAGGTTTACTTTTTCAGAGACAACTTCAGCAACATCAGCTCTGCACACACTGACACAATTGCTAATTTAAGTGAGGAGGGTGAGTCTCATGTTCTCTGCCGTGTTCCGGAAGCGTTTTGCACTCATTCATGTGATGTGCTGTGTGCACAAGTAGCAGGCTTAGTAGTTTGCAGATTTTCCTGTTGCACAGCGGTGAGCTCCACGGTAAAGGTGGATTGCTGTCATGCCATGGCAGGGCGGAGAATGAAGAAGATGAGGGCTGTCATCAGCACCCATTCTGAGCATGCTCAGTTTGTGTGGGGAAATGGAACCTGTTTGTTTTGTCTAACTGCATGCCTGTTGTGTGCAGTTGCCAAATTAGACTTTCAAATCAAGAAGCCAGTGGGAGACCAAGACTCTAGTTTTCTCCTTCCCTTTAATAATCATCCCTGTTTACTCTTCAGGGAGTCATCTTTATATATTTTTTTTCCTTAAACGCATCCTCTAAGAAGGGAGAGTGTCTTTAATAAAGCAAGAAGGCAGCGCCATTCCAACATGTGAATTGCACAGGAGAGAATTGAGAGATGGAAGCAATAGAGGAACACCAGGGGAGTGGGGGCTGCTGCTTCTGCACCCTTCATGCTATTATCTTTATGGCATAGCAAAACATGCTTCAGGCAATCAGCATGAAATTGTTAATTGCTGAGCCCACTTGTGCGTTGCTCAGGGGACAGGGGGCCTTCAGGAGGTCCCACATCATGTGAGTAAGGGATGTCCAACTAACTGCCTGCACGTCTGGTCCCCGACCCGACACATAACACTGTCCAACAAACATGTTGTCTTCTCTCACTCTCTGTGACCTTCACATAATTGCATTGGTAATCACTAGAGGTGCATTCCACAAAATGTACTTAAGGATCCATTGTAGCTGCAGTAGCATAATAGAATAAAAAATATTTAACAAGCACAGTGGAATGGTATACAGGTAAATTGTTAAATATATGTTTGATAAAGATAAGAATTTATGTTTCAATGTAGAAGCATGTAGAATGAATGTAGATTCATGTGTACTGTCATTGAGTTTTGACCTATGTCAGATTGTTGGCTGTTTTCTCTGACTTGTATTGTCATTATATCCATGGCTAGCTGCCATCACTCATTACAAGTGAGAAAAGCACAACCTTATGCAAGACAAAGGATTTTTTTTTTTTTTTTTGTGAGGGGTGAGGTTTCCACTTCATGCTGGATATGGGCAAGATGGGGGGCATGATTGTTTTAAATTGCTTACATACACAAACAGGACTCACTTCCTTCCTTTTAAGACTTGGCTCCAGGTGAAGATATGGAATACATCTTTTCAAAATGAACACCACCCCTCCTGTTACATGCTCAGTCAAAACATAATGCCCCTCCTCCTTGGTTATCAGTTTTGTTCATGTTGGAAGAGAAGGAGAAGAAGCAAGGTTACACAGGGCGTCATATTAATGGGGCCTGTCATGTGCGTTGATCGTCTTAGGTGTGGAGGAGGATGAGTGCTCAAAAGGTGTTGTCTTCAAATAGGATTTCTGCAAGTGAGACATCCTCATTGGGTGATATCCCCCTCAGAGCAGCCACTTTCTTATAGAATGATATGTTATTAAGAAAATGAAGTGCTGCGGGCCCAATGGTAAATCCCTCCACTTTGTCATGGTGTGCTCTCAGTTATCACACCCTGTTCGCTCATTCATTGCTGATGTTCTACCCATTTCACCATGTTATACCAGAGCACAACAGCCTTGTATTTGAAGTCAGTCGCCCTTTAGGAGCATGCGTTACACAGAAATGGTTCCAAGTAATCAATGATTCCTCAAAAGGTACATTGATCTTATATAAAAAAGGATGTTTGAAACTAAGCAGGCTTTTTCTCTCTAGTAGATTAAAGTTAAGTACAATTTTTGTAAATTTGAAGAGGCAACTCAAAAGCACATCAGATCTCAGGATTGGATTCTGTTGTCACTTCGAGATAGGTATGCAATATAAAATATTTACTGTAATTATTATCGAAATGTAACTTGGAATCATAAGTACTTAAACACACAAGATGTATAATTTTGTTAATGTACATGTATTGAAACAACTTATCAATAAAAAATACTTAAAGATAAATTACAGGACGTTCAAAGAGAAGGGCTGAAATGCAGTTATGATATAAATTTACGGTTTTTAAAATATAAATATTCTAACTGTACATGTATATCTCAGTTGTTACACCTCATGCGTGTAATTTTAGGTTTTATTATAATTCCAAACTCCTGCTGGAGGCCAGTCAAAGAGATGTTTAACTCAACAGCCTAACATCAGCGCTATCAGTGGAATATGTAATGATCACAACTGAGAGAAAAATTTGGAAATCTCTGAACAAACTTTGTTTTGTCCCAGCCGTCCAGATACATGACTGAAGAAAAAGAGAGGGCGATTGAACCGGGGTTGGGTCGACAGGGGGAATGGCAACTGCTAGACAGGAATTGATTACATTAATTGATATGCCAATATGTAAGCTTGTTACATCCACCATTGCTTAGGATGATAGCTAACAGGTCCTGCTGGTCAATGGAACCAATAAAGGCTTCATCCATTAATGAGCAATGTGGTAATTAATGTTATCCCTAAACCAATTATCTCAGGCAGTGCATCTACAGGAAAGCACAGCAAGTAGTCCAACCAGGTTATCTCTGTTATACTCTTAAGCAATTTTCTCATGCAGCCTCTTTACTGCTCTGTGAATTAACATGGCTGTAAGACTGCGCTCTGTCAGTCTATTCACAACCCATAGAAAAATTAAACATTGTGAGTTGTTTCCAGAGGTTATTAAACAAATTGAAAATACATTTTTGAAATGGTCACATTTAATACTGTGTTTAAATGTTATAACATTATTTGTAGCCTCAGCCTTGAAGTTACAGAACTTGCTAAGTAATCATAGCTTTATTCATTAATTTATCTGCTAGCGCTTCTCCGTTTCCAGGTTGCAAGGGGTGCTGTAGCCAATCCCAGCTCACAATGGGTGAGGGCGGGGTACACAGGTCGCCAGCCCATCGCAGGGCCAACACACAGAGACATACGCAGACAAACAACCACTCACACTCACACTCAAACCTACGGACATTTTAGAGTCACCAGTTAACCTAAACATGACTGTCTTTGGACAGTGGGAAGAAACCCTCACAAGCACGGCGAGAACATGCAAACTCTGCACAGAAAGGCCCGCGACTTTCTTTTTATGGGGCAACATCTTGCCCCTTGCTATTAGAGTTTATAGAAATGAAAACTTCATTGTTGTGGTGATTTTTCTCTTTTGTCCATGCCATCACATTTTGGCATCCCATTTCCATCTTTTTCACAGAGGTACAGAATAAGAATTAGATATTGAAGGTCCCTTACTTTTTACGTAACAAAATAAGTAACTGATGGTAATAGAGCAAGATGTTGTTGCCACCAATTCAGTTAACTCATAAACCAAAGTGATCTCAGGTAATTTTGTAATTATTCCACCTCTAATTGTGTGTTACATGCAATACATTTCATGTGGTGAAAAATATGTCTGTAGTGTCTGTCCACAGCCACAAAGCCATAATTGTCTTGACAGCTTTAACAAACCACAAACCCAAAGAGTCAGTGCCAAGTAACACACCACACCTCTCTCAAACAGTCACACTGTCTGTACATGAATAATAGCAGGCTGATAAATCGATACTATTGTTTTTATGTTTTCAAGGAAGGATGCTCTTAACTGGATTCATTGCTCATTATTTTTCATCCATCTCGTTTTCACATGATGTAAATAAAAAAGGGTTTTCTGCATTTCATTGTGGTAATTGAGCAACACAATTATGTGAAATTACGTGGCGACAGTGCTGTGCTCTGTCTTCTACGGTCTGGCTTTGAAAACGATGGCATGTTAAATTAGTCATGCTGATCACTGAGTCCTTCCCTCCATGTTCTCCTTTACTTATTTATAGTAAATAGTGTCTGAGCAATGATATGTGGGTTTCAGTTAATAGTGGATGTTTGTGAGGAAAATTTGTTGATTTCATTTATTTATTACTTAAATGTGTTAATTTTGTAAATTACTTTATTTAGGCACATGTAATAATGTTTGTTTGTATGTCTTACGTTGTAGGAGATAGTTGTTATAAACCCCTGAAAATTAATAAGATTATAGAAAAGTTATGTTTTTTTAACTAAAATATTTCTACATAATCCAACCTAACAGAACTAAGTGTGAGATGATGACTTATTAGTTGGGACAATTCCTTTAGACCAAAATCTAGTTTATGTAATGGATGTTGTAGAAGTGCAGAAAGGCCCATCTGTCTCTCCGCCTATTATCCAAAGCCTTAATCGGGACTTACAGCAGGGCCGGCTAAATAAACAGTAAGTAAGTTGTCTTGGGTAGAGGAACGTCAATGCCTGCAACTTGCTCAAGCCTTTACTCTGAATGGTTCTGTATTGACCTCTGAGGACCCCCCGAGAATTCCCTAATTGAAAATTAATATTGAATCAATGCTGCGGGCCATTTGCATATTGATTATAAACATCCAGGAAGGCACCAAGTATGTCTGGGATCAATAGGGCCCTTCTGCAGCAGGCCGACTGCACTACATCACATGGCAGCTGCCTGCTCCTGAGGTTAATGACTGCTCCTTGTTAAGGAGCTCTTGTCAGGTAGAATCCAGCTGTAGGGTCTTTCTCCTTAAGCTGGCAGCAGGTGAACTGTGGAGGGTGGAAGAAGAGGTATGGATGAAGGGGAAGAATGGGATTTGGGCAACGTTTTATGTTTTAAGCGACAAGCAATCCACGTTTATCTCTGTATTAAATGTGTTAGCAACTTATAGATGTCATTGTAGCCTACTATCAAACCAAGATAATGGCCTCCTTTTGTACCATACCATCTATATTTTTGGGCCCTGGCACCCCAGCGTTGAACTCTGACCACTGCCAAACATGGACCATAAAACACAGCAACCATGTGTTTTTGCACTCTATATGTGTATAAGAAAGGATAAGAAAGGGAGGATGATCAAAGATAACACAAACCATTTCCATCCCCCGAAGGGAGAGAAAACAATATTAGGTAGATCAAAAAGGTCTTTTTTAATTTGGAGTGAAACTTTCACAGCATTACAAGACAAAGGCAACCCAGAATCCTCTACTTTAAGGCAGCAATTAAGATTCAACAACGCATACATTCCTCTCCCAAACTCCCCATAATAGTTTCCACATGTGGAAGAGATGTTAAGAAGGCAACAGAGTAAGTGATGGCAGTGGAGACAATGGAGTGAAAAGGTTAGAAACTGAAAAAGGGAGCTGAATAATAAGATCTCCATCAAACCATTGGCACTGGTAAAATACGCATAAAATCCCCAAAAATCAGACTGGCTGGTTTATTGGCACTACTAAAGTCTGGGTAACCTATTGGGACTTTCTAAAACGGGATGATTCTCTGAACCCACAGGAGACAGCAAACCTGGTGTGAAGCACATGTGAGGACAGCTTATCCTCCAGTATTGAAAGGCAAGGTCTTGAATTAATGATTCTGTGTAGTGTGTGTCCGTCCTCCCCTCATCACTGCCCCCACCTCAACCCACACCCTGCACGGGGAGCGAGGGTCTGGGAGCCAGGAATGGAGTGCCAGACCCAGAGAACCAGGCTGCATCTGATTGCTTCATTACAGGCCCTTTCATTGACTTGGTTGCACTGAACTGATGAACTGAGGCAGTGGACAAGAGCACATAATAGGAAGAAATGAATTCTTATCACAGCCTTCTCAGGAGGCCAGTGGTTCTGGCTAGAGCCAACAGAAGCCATGACTGGATGGGGAGGGAAGGAGCAGGGAGTGAGGGGGGGCTGTATCTGGGCCCATTCATGAGCCAGAAACAGGATCTTGACATGATGAAGCTTTAGGATGTTGGATCAGTACACAGGGGAAGAACCGCCAATCCACAGAGGCATGTTATTGTAGGAAGCTTGTTTTAATGATTAATTTAGTGATTAGCGTTTGCTTTCTCATTGTAACTGACACCCATGGCATAACACTTTTTCAATTGTTTATTTCTGCAACCCTCCAGAGGCAGACATCTGTTAGTTAGAGTCCCTGCTTCAGGCCCCAGAGCAGCACCTAAACACCAGCCACTGAAATGAATAATTAATTGTGTACCTTACTGGGCTCTCACCCACCTAACTCTACAATCTCTGGCTAATGAGTGAGAAGAGTCTTCTGCAGCGAGTACAATAGCAGCACCCATTATAAAAACAACAGCAACACAAACAACCACAACCATGCATACAATAGAAATGCAGTATGTGATATAGCTCAGCACCAATTTAGCAGCAGCCTTGGTCTCAGTAGGGCAGAAGTTGTTAATCCCTGACCGTGCCTTAGAGAGGTGAGGGACTCTGTCTAACCTGCTTATTTCCATGCCTGTATGCATAGTCAGCATTAAACCACAGAGGAGGGGGGAGGGTAGGAAAACCCCATGTTTTACAAATGCTGTAGTTTTTATCCTGAGGCCTGCAAAACGTAAAGTTAGTATAAATGAGGTGATGTTTAGTGAGGTCTACTGTTTGGCTGGTCATGTACAGCAGCTACCTGCCAGTAAACTCTGCTCTTCCCTCTTCCCTCCGTGCCGCCATCAAATCTTTCCCCTCCCCCTCCTGCTCATACCTGTTCACTCGGCACAAAATGGATGCTGCAAAGCCATTTAATTGGCCTCTACTTCACATTTCAAGGGCATATGAAATGTCCCTTTAATAATATCTCTTCCCCTACAGAGCTGTTCTTCACTTTGTTTAGAAAGAACATACTTAAGTGCTAAGCATCAGTGATTGCCATTGGGATTGTTGTGTATTTTCTTTCCTTTTTTATCTTTTTTTTTTTTTTGTGACACCATCAGATATGTAAGTAATTTTGGTCATTTAAGAACAGCTGGCCCATGTTTTATCCACATCATCAGTTCCATTTTTTTCCTTTCCTGTCTCGTCCTCTCTCTCTCCTGTGGCTGAGCCAAAGATAACTGAGTAGCAGTTTTGACTGTAATCACTGCAAGTCTCTTTCTCTGGAGAGCAGCACAGCGGGCAGCACAGTTCCACCCCTCTAGGAGCTTTCAGCCCACTTTCAGAGTATCATGACATGTTCATGAAGAATCAGACAAAGCCAAGATTTCACACTCTCATACATTCAGTGTTGAAGCACCTAGCTTTAAATTGAAAAGCTTCATGTTATTTGGAAAGATGAATCTCTTAACGACAAACAATAATCCAAGAGAGAAAATTTGGCCCATTCTAAGAGGACAAACTCATCTGAACAAGCAGTGGAACTAGTAATTTGAATATACTTAATGGCAAAAAAGAGCCCTCATGCAGGCTGAACCCTGTAGGCCTGCTCTGTCAAACGTCATTCTGAGGCATTTTTGTATCTCAGGTAAAATTGAAAGCCTAAAGCAATTTTGCATACTGATTAGGCTCATATTAATACAGGTTGGATATACCACTGAGATTAGAAGGATAACTAGTTTAAATGATGGTTGGGTTGCTGCATTTCATCCCATCATCTGGCTCCGAGTCTATTTTGTAATTAAGGCTGTAAGGTGTGCACATAATCAAATAAATAAATGATGCAGCCAGAATTATGTGATAATAAATTAATACATTACAAGAACTGAATAAAGCAGCAGCTAATTGCATGAAATGAGTCAGTTTCATTAGGCTTTTGAAAGAAAATTTCTGTGTATGCATCACAAGCCAGTCTGACGAATGAAACCTAGTTTTTAAAGTATGCAAATAAGGATGAAGCATTATGTTAAAAAAATTGTTGCACAGCATTTGAATAGAGATCTAGTTGTGATGTTGTTGCCTGGTTTTTGATGTAGTCTCCCTTCACACAACTGCACACACATGTCAGAGGAAAAATAGCACAACACTCAGTCTTTGAAGAGAAATGGTTCATTACGTAGAGAAAGGTGCTGACCCGTGCTGCTAGACTCCAGGTCTTTGAGGGTTTATAGTGTCAGAGCTATAAAAATACACGACTAGCCGAGTAAATGTTTTTTTTTTTTGTTTTGTTTTGTTTTTTTTAAGATTTTAGTTAGAATTGACACATAACTTCACATTTACTCATATTTCTTGATAATTAATCAAGATTCATAAATGAGCTATTAAGGTGATAAATATTATTTGAGCTCACAAAATAAAACTAAAATGAAATGGGTTTTCTTTTTTATACTTACAATAGGCCTGCAACTTGCCATATTGATATTCAGTTTTGTTCCGTTTCTCTAGACCTAGTGTTGCAAGCAAAAAATAAACTTGTTTAAATTCATCTCCAATAATAGCACAGCAAAGTTGGTTGATTATTTTGTACATAATTACAGTGGAAAACAACCTGCCTATTAAGCCTTTAATGGCAGTAATACAGAAAGCAATTACCATTACTTTGCTGCTCATACTGAAAATAAAGATTCCTCTAAATTAAAAGGATCTTCTGACTCCTGCTAAGGCTAATTGTGTAGGGTCTTAAAGACATCTGGTTGTACATCATTTGTAAGGGCTAAATGCTGATCAGTTAGGAAGGCTTTTACAAGCTGTGTCCTAAGTGTGTGTTTTTGGGACTGCTCTGCTGCCAGGGAGTCTGATAGCTCTTGAATTATTTATCTATCAGGCTGCTGGACGGTAGTCACGGCGACCTAGGCCCCATAGTGTTTGTCTGGAAACATCTCCCTCCGACAGTAGCCACTGGCAGCTAAGGGAATGGGTGCTAATGAGCAGGGCACAGTGTGCATGGGAACAGAATTTTCTAACCCTCCAATCCTTCCTAACATCCAGACCCCTCGTCATTGAATAAAAATGCAAGAAAGATTTACAAAGATCTGAATGCAGAACTTTTTAATTAGGGAAAAGATGAGGTTAGAAAAAGAAATAGATTGAAAACAAAAGATAGAAACAACCACTGGTTTTCCTATTAAGGAGAAATGTCAAGCGCGGTGCTGAAGCAATAGTCTGTGTGCATCCCTTTGTTGTCCTCCCTGACATTGAAGGCTAATTTTTCATGGTTATTTGAACTGGAAAATGAAAGAGAGGTTTGCGATTATTTCCTATAAATGACAACACAATCGCATTACGCTTCAGTACAGAACAGAGAGAGGATATTGCCTTTTCATATTTCATGTGAAAGTAATGGATGGGCTATGCAAAGACGAACAGAAAGAAAGACAAATGGTGAAAGAAAGCTGTGTTTGATTTGTATTAGAAACAAAATGGAGAAAGGTAGCAGTTTTTCCTCATAAGTAGTAGCACTCTCATAGATGTTTTAAAGTGCCTCTACAGTGTAATCATTGGATTTCTTTTGCAATTAGCTATGAGCAACCAGCCGAGGTGGTTGTTAGAAGAAAAGTTGGCCAGTGTAACCACTACAGTCTCTACTAGAAAAAATATTTATCCATTTTAACATCCCCACACACACTGCATCCATGTATATCCAAACGGCTGTGATGTAACCATTGAAGATAAGTGTAAAAAATAAACAAGATAAAACAGGAGCCCACTGTCTACCACCTCTACTCATAACTATCCTTAGACATCTGAACTTAGGAAACCATTAAACTTTGCAGAGCAAACACGTGTCAATGAAACACTATATTTTATATTAAAAATAAAATTGATTAGAGAAATTGGTATTCATAACCTTGTCAGATTCTGTTTTATCTTGCCGTACGCTTTCATAAACAAACAGCCAGTCAGGCGCAGGGCTTTGGATGGAGTCAGGGAGGCAGGATGACCATTGAGCAGGATGGCAAGGCAGGCAAGTTTACAAAGATTGAAGGACCACAGGAAAGCCTCTGCTGGACTCATATAAATAGGACCCAAATGGGACCTGTGAGCTGGACTCCTAACACGTGCCGAGGTAGGCGCTACATACATCCAACCGTGGCAACATTGATTTTCTGAGCTAATACCTCCACAGAACAGTCCACAGGCAGATGGATGCACTACAAAGATATGCAAATGGTGCATTCGATAAATCGACAGGCAGAGATCTTTTTCAGACAGTCCACTGTACCAGTCTGCAGTGCCTAAAAGGAGAGATAAACACATAAGTACCTGTTAATGGACATGCACATACACAAGTGTGCGCACTCAGACAAACATACAAGCACCTGCCAGCTACCTGGGAAAAGTTGGGATCGATAATAGAATTTCATGTTAAGCAGAGGTGCTTCACAAAACCACATCAAATACATGCGATGACTATCCAGCAGTCGTTCTTTATGTGGAGGTGCAATTCTAAATGCAGAATACTATATTTTTAATTTTCAAGGTTTTCCTCAAGCAATCTTTTTGCTATGTATATTGCGTATAATAACAAAACAAACTGTGGGTATAGTCATATTCAGTATGGTTATTAGTCAGATATGAAACAAAAGCTGCTGGGTGTATGTCATATATAATAGATGTGGGCTGTCTTGTTAAGCCCAGCAGGCTGTATGTGGCAGTGTCTCCGTGGAGAAAGGCTCTGAAGCTTGCTGTACCTGGTAATTAAAGGGAGTTTGTGGCAAAAGCCAAACATCAGGAGAGATGAGCTATGAGCAAAAGAGCTGTGACAGTTTCAGGTTATGTGAGTTTTGTGTCCCTTTTTTGCCAAATGAAAAATCAATACATTTTCTGGGTTATACATATTCAGAGTGTCCACCATGCTTCCGCCCTGATGGAGAGAGGGGCGGGTGGCTGTGGGCTAGAGTGGGGGGGGGGTCGCCTGTCCGCCTGTCATAACTGTAACATCGCATTTTCCAACCCACTGGTGAATATTTCAGAGTTGATGTGATTGCCCTTCATGGCAGCGGTGTTGCTTTCCCCCCCACACCTTTTTTTTTTTCCAGACACCCCTTCAGCCAACCCCACACTCTGTCAACCCACCCTACTTCTATTTGGTCCCTTTCGATAGCTGCAAATAGGTGAAGTTATTGTAGTGTGAGCTGGGGGAAAAAGAAAGCAACGCATTAATAACAGCAGCTTGATTTAAGATGAGGGAGCAGTGGAAGACGATAAGCATAAATGCATGGCAGGGGGTGGCAGAGAGGCAGAGTGATTCTTTGTGTGGGACAATGTCCCTTAGGCAGAGAAGATAGAAGAGCACTGCCCTGTGATGTTTTTGCCCCCCCATCCAGGCTTTTAGCCCACCATCCTAGCAGGGAAAAGTACAGCCTGCATCTTCCATTGTGGACATAATATGTGTTCGTGAGCGGCCATCATCTTGGACATTCAAAGAAGTCACAGGGTGGTGTGTGTGTGTGTGCATGTTTCAGATGGGGCAGAAGAGTGAGCAGTCCCTGAATGCTCATTCCCTGTGTAGCCACATTAACCTAGATCCTCCTCTCCCTCATCTCTCAAGTAAAACACAAAGAGAAAAGAACTAGAGCGGCACTCATTTTATCCACTTTATTTGTATCTATGTATCTAAACATGCCATTATCACAAGGAGTATTCTAATTAGTACCATTTCCCATGAGGTAACACTTGAGGGAAAACATTTAATACATTACGTGGTGCTCCATAGCAGTTTCTAATTTACTTAAGTATCAAGTGTACAAAAAAGCACTTAGCCACATTTAGTGGTTTTAAATGTACGCTTTTTTCTATTGATACTATCCTCTAAAATGACCAGTGACTTTGAAAATCATAGAGGATCAAATTAAATGTTGTGTGGGAGACCTATGAAGTTGGTTTGATGAGCAGGCACCACTGGGAGGGAAGTGGAGCAGTGGAAGAGGGGGTTGCCAAGATATTGTTCTAAGGTTGTGTGAGCTATCACTCCTGTTTGTGATTAACTTGCCGTTTAAAGTTTTTTTCAGTTATTAGCTGCCCTAACCCCATCCCCCGCCTCCTCCATCTCCTGCACCTCCTGCTCTGCTATCCCCCTTCCTCCTTTCCCCTCCTGGCCTTAGCCCCATGGAGACACAAAGTATTCATTCACATTTAGATCCTGAGGTCACAGCAGGGCCAGCAGGGAGAGGCCAGTGCGTCCCCCCATAGACAGGTCAGGAATCTAACACATAACTCCAACCAGCAGTGCTGAGGTTTGCCTACTCCTCTTCCCTTTCAAAATGTGAAAGTTTGTGGTGTGTGTGTGTGTGTGTGCGTGCGTGTGCTACAGTTTGTGATCTAGAGTTTTGGTGCATTTGCTAACATTTTACTACTTTGATTTAGATGTGCATTTTATGGCTCCTTCAGTCTTCTTAGATATTTGTGTTCACATTTTTTTGAACATGTGTCACAACTGGAATACAAAAAGTTAATCAGCTTTTCCATGTCAGTGTGAAGGTTTTTTTTTAAGTCGTTTAAAAGCGTTTTTTGCACAGCATATTACATGTCCATATTTTTAAATCAGGTGTGCTGCAGTGATCGTCATCATTGCTGACTATACCATGCTGTGGTTGTTCATATGCAAATGCCTATCTTGTCTCTGGCAGGTTGTAGTAATATTATGGTTTGTTGTGGTTTTATGAAAGGATGCAAGAAGGAAGCATGTGTGTGTGTGTCTGTGTTAAGAGGGGGGTTATGAGGGTTTGGAGTATTTTCCTCTGTGTTGTACTTTAAAAGGCGGTCTTGCGTTTGGGGCGCAGAGGTACTGATATGAGGAGCGGACAATGAATGAAAGTCCTCAGCATGGCTCCTGTGTGTCATTGTCCTATGGTACCCTCCTGTCACTTTCATTTTGCACCCTCTAGTCCAGAGTCAGGCCAACTTTGATATAAGGAAGGGGTGCAAGGGATGATGGGGGGAGCGAGAGGGGGATTTTTAAAATAAGAAGTAGGGGAGAAAGATAGAGTCTGTGAAGTGTGAAATAAGATTGCTTTTTATCCGACAGTGCAGCGCTAAAGAAAAGGAAGCTGTCCGGGCCTGGATAAAGCGGGGTAAGCACACCTCTCTGATTTACAGTACAGTCGTGTAACACCTGGTTAAAATGATAACAACAGCCTCAATAATCATAATGAGCGTAATGAGGGCTTAGACCCACAGACCCACACAAGAGCCTAGAGAGAAGCAAAGCTCAACCTTCGCCTCCAGTACTCGAGAGCCGAGGAGAGGGAGATGCTCAGCTCAGCCCCCGCACTGGTTCTCCAGGACTTATGAAAGCCTGGAGAGAGATAGACAAGACACTGTTGTTGACTAAGATTCTGTATATGCAACAAAAAGAACAGCCTAAACCTACTGTTTGAGGAGCACCGGAGCCATTCACAGGTAGGACTGGGATTCTGTACTTTAAGAAAGGCAGTTATCATCATAGCAGTATATTCTGCTGAGGCCGAGGATGGAGGAGGAGCCCGACCTAGTGAAAGATATCTAGAGTGACTATTAGTACTTGCTGCTGCTCTTCTCTACAGTCTGGGAAGGAATACTGGAAAGTGCAGTGGTTACCATCAATTATTTATTAGGCCGTTTGTGCTTGTCAGTCTGATTAGCATTAGTGTAATCACTGCTCTTCAGGGGAAAGGAAGGCTGCGCTCTCTCATCTGAAGGTAATCTTGCTGTTTTCAATGTCTCATCTTCACCGGACACCTCTTGCATAGCATCTGCTTTTGTCATCTACACATATTTCTTGCCTTTTCCCCTTCCCTGTGTGTTTCTGTCTGTTGCTGCTCACATCAATGAGGTGCAGGAGGGGGGGCCTCCCCCCTCCTCATTGATGTGCATGAGCAAGTAGCGCTCTCCCAGCTTGTAGAGAGTGACACCTATGGGCCTGATTATGCCTCTGCACTTGCTGGCAACAACACAAAAAGGGAAGATGGTGTGTGAGGGCAGAGAGATTTGTGTGTATCAATTTATGTGTGTGTGTCTGTGGGATGATGGAACAGGGAGTCCATGGACTGTCCCCACTGAGTGACTGGCAGAGCAAAGCTGATATTTATATGCTCAGTAAGATGAGTGTAATCTCTGTATCAGCAATGGGCTTATTCAGCTTGCATGATTAGATTAATGGAACTGTTTCATATCATTGTATTAGGATGGTTAATGAAGACAATTAATTAGAAGACAACCTTCAGGGCTATTGTCCTTTACATCTCTGAAATTTGGGTTAGAAATGGCCTGCTGCCATAGCTTTGAGTGTTTCTCCTCATCTATTTTCAGAGTTAATCTATGGCTACAGTTTTAGTGTCTTTTCCATTTGCATCCTACTCTCAGGCCACTCATGACCTTTCATTAATTATTATCGGCCTGGCTTTAATCATTCTGTAATACTGTTAGAGATGAAACGAGAAATAGGCAAAGCCATTTACCACTTAAAGATGTTACGATTCTTCTGGATTTAAATGTCTTCATTTCTGCATAAATTATGCTCTTGGCTCTGTTGTGCGTGCGCAAAAAGTGATATATGTGTTGATTAGACACAGAAATAAAATAAAAAATATTGAAAACACAAGTAAGGAAAAAAACATCACTGCACATGTGTAAATTGTGTGTGTAGAAAGTTGGGGGTGGGTACTGGGAAGCTGAACGGCATTAAAATGTTGGCTGCCTATCACAGCAATGTTTAAGCACAAAGTGTGTAATAATTTGTAGGTGGGGAATTAGTCTCAGTACAAGTGTCACATGGCTCAGAAATGACACTTTGCCTCAGTTTTTAAGGTGAAAAAATTTACCTGGGGATTATTTTGTAATCTGAAAACCTATGCAGCTGTACAGTATCCTAATTCTCTCATAGTTGTGGAGATTTATGCAGGCAGGAGTTAGATAGGATTTTGGGACTCTGGGAGGTATGTTTAAGATCCGCCTCACCAGCATGGGATGGGCTGCACTGGATGGAATTCATGGGTTGCCTTGGAAACATCATAGAAACATGGTTAAAAATAAAAGACTAAAACGCATTCATCTGCGGGATCTGGGGAACACTCAAATATACTTTTTACTAGAAACCAGTCATCCCTTTTAAATATGTGTATTTAAACAAAGCATCAAGCTTTCAGCAGTCAAGCATAACAACAATTCATCCATCTATCACTGTTCTCTGCTGTTTCCTACATCATTTGATAGGCAAGCAGGGAATGGAGTTTGGGGTTTTTTTGTTTTTTGTTTGTTTTTTCATTTTTAACTGAGCCCCTTATAATATACAGTTCTATCTAGAAATGGCACTGATAATTTTGGGGATACACCCAAGCTTTAACAAAGATGGCTCTCTCTCATGTTGAACAAAAAGGACTATATAGGTTGTGTCCAAAAGTTTTGTTTTTTATCTTAAGAGAAATGTGAGAATGTGAAATTTGAAAAATATTTTCAAGTTATCTTGTAGGCAACTTGATGTACTCAGCAGAAGAAAATGACTGAGATTGTGAGAACAGCCATGTTGTTATGGCATGTTGAGTAAATCATATTCAAAGTGTTTCTGTAATAATGACATACATACTGAAGTTTGAGAATACAGTGTCAGCTCTATATGAAATGAATGCAATGTTTCATAACTGATGGGATAAACAGTGAGTGCTGGGGATAATGTAACATCATAAAAGTGGTTTTGGCTGTGGGTAGTCGTGTGGTGAGCTAGGATTGGATGTGTGATGACTGCAGGGCTGAATACTTGAACAGGATATTTCAGCAGCTGTTGTTGCATTGTCAATATGTCAATAGCTCCTAGAGTAGAGACCTGAGCATGAAAGCATTTTCAAAAGAGCATTTAAGTACATTTGCTGAGAATTAGCTGACTTGTGTAATAACTGATAGGGCCTATTGACTGTGGCCTAGTTTACTGTTGTCAAATCAATGCTATTGCATGCAAGTCCCACTACTTTTAAACAAACTTAACAGGCAAAGGGGATGTTCAGGGGGCACTGGAGGGAAATAAACAAGATTGATGCCCTTTTTATTATCTGTTTTTGCTATCTTTTCCTCTGTGTGTTACTTACAAATGGCATTATCGGATATCCATTGTTAGGACTTCGATGCTCCTAAATGGCCTGATATATTGAGCTGAAGCTTTTAAGGTGGTTGCAGGGGATTTCTGCTTTTCGCTTGGCATAAAATAAAATGAATTGTGGGTTTGAAAGTTTTAAATATTTATGTTTTGTTTTGGGTTTTTTTGGCAATAGTGGCAAAGAAGAAGTGAAGTTAGACTTGTATTGTTGGTAAGTAATTTAGCAGATTGCAGCAGGGTACAGTACAGTTATGTATGTGTGTTTGTATTCATGTGTGCATGCGTGTGAGGAAGAGAAGGGGGTCTCCTACAAGATCTTTCTCATGCAGGATACTGCTCTCACAATTATTTTTCCATCTGCCCACTTCTGACTACATGTGAGCTTTTTTTGCAGTTTTATGTCCATATTAAACCAAGGAAACCATATTTGGTCATGAAATACATAGAAAAATATCATAAATCAACTCTCAATCCAATATACAATGTCACAACAATAGTCACAAAAATAATACAAATTCCACTACTACTAATGATAATAATAATCATATTAATAATAATCACACCAAGTAATAATTTGCCTCTCTCCTTCCCCTATAACTCAGCCCAGATTTTGTAATTTTTGCCAGAAATAAATTTCACAGTGATTATCAGAGAGCAGAAAGCAGATTCTGCCCTCTTTGTCTGCTAGCCTTGCAACTGTGTGTCAGCAAATGTAATTGTTGCAAGCTCCTATAAAAAAAAACGCTGCCGTCCCTTTAAGTGCTTCCACCAATTCTGATGGCGTGGTGATTTACATATCCCATCCTCCCTCCCCCTTCAGGAGAGCTGAGCGAGGATGTGGAGGCTGCTAGTGAGACCACCACAGACCAGGAGGACCAAACCAAAGACAGAGAAAGTGGGGGGGAGAAGGAGCTCACCAAAGGGACAGGTAAGGCCAATATTTACCACACACATTTGGGGACTGCTATTCACAGGAAACATGGCTCTGCTCCTGACTGGTGCCAACAACAGGCCTTTTGTATAATTAAATTACATATATTTAATCAAAATACTGAGAGCCTTTTAAGGATGAAATACTCCATCCCAAAATTCACTAAATCCACTTGAAATTTTTTTAGAGGTTGCACTTTGATGTTTTAGCTTTCATGCATTAAATCCCATTATATAAACCTAGGATAAACTGCCAATTTAGGTTATTTATTCAGGTGACATGTGACCCATGTTTTATCTTTGCTCAAAAAGTGATGGGAAGAGAGAGGCCTGTATGTTTAATTCCTGCTGGGCCATGTGTGTATGCAGGAACACAGACAACACTTACCTGTGTTCACTGTTATCAGATCAGGATGGTTTTATCTATGGTCCTCTTTATTGACAGGTGTTGATGGTGACTCCTAAGCAGGGGGTTGGGCTTAAGGTTAGGGGAGGAGCTGAGGCCCAAACAGCCCCTTGGCCAGAGGCAGGCTGCAGCTCCTTAAAAAGCACATTCAGCATTTTGGGATCTAATTTTATAGATGTTTCCAGTTTGAACGGTTCACAAAAGGACTCAACTTTTGATTTCATGGCAGTACACATGTGGGCTTCCTTTTTAATTTTGTGCCACCAATAACAATTATTGCATTCAATGAATAGAACAGCTTTAAAAATTGAATCCTCAACTTTTAGTGCCGTCTTGGTATCATTGGGCCCCTTATTGTTTTAACACGTGCTGTATCATTGTTTTTACAATGAGGCTGCGAGAACAAGTTAAAGTTTTGGAATTCTTAGTTTTACTATTGCTGGTTGAAGCTTTGAAAGAAAAACTATTGTAGTGATGTCCTTAAAGGTAAAAACTGGTGTATGGTCTGATTTAATATCAATCTCTTTAACACTTTATAGAGAAAAAAAGTTTTTCGATACATTGTCAGATGTGTGAAAGTTGATGACACAGCAACAACTTCTGACATAAATACGCCACCCTCGCACTGGGCTGCCAAACTTTATCTTGAAAGTTGCTATCAAATACAAGTTTAATCAAACCAGTTTAAAACAAGACTAAACTAAACAACTAAGACTTGATTTTTGTCATATACTGCATAATGCATGTGAGCCACTACATCTAATTATATATAGTGAATTTGTTTGCTAATTGTCTGCTGATTTCACAAACATCACTTTAGTTGAAATATATTTTCTTTTTTTATTTAGTCTTTATGCCAAATTTACTTTGTATGTCTGTTTTGGGAAAACAATGCTAGAAGTTAAGGCATCTCTTATTCGATAGAAAAGAATTCTGATAATGATGACACTGAACAGTAACAGGCCTGGGTGGATGCTTCCTACTTGTCTAACTTCTTGTGTTACTGCAGGATGTTTTGATTTACACTAGTCAGGTTAAAAGCTGGAAAACAATTCAGACCTTTTGCATACCTAAGTTTTTCATAAAGTGCAGAAAAAAAAAAAAACCTTCATCATAGTGTTTGAAGCCCAGCCTTTGTAAAATGTCTTTGATATTCGAACTTCTATTTTAAATGAGGCTGAGTTGTTTGTGCTCTTTGAAAGGGCGACACTCTTCTTTGATGGAAGAAATAATGATATGCATGCCTGACTGAATATGGCTAAAAGTATGTTTTAGCACATCAAAATAAAGCACTTTAAAAAGCATTAAAATGAGCTGGCCGATTAATAATTCACTCATACCTGTGGTGCACAGGAAGACGACTCCTCGCATTAGGATTCCTCCTTTTTGAAAGGCATGCAATTCGATACAAGCATATTCAGTTCCTTTCCTCCCCTCTGTCAGTCGCTAATCACCAAATAAGTGTGTTTCTGTGTTTTCACAAAGGAAATATGTGCTTGCATATGAAAAATTTACAGCTTCCCAGCAGCTTATTAGAAACGCTTAGTTAAAAATAGCATGTGCATTAGGGAACCAGGTCTGAGGTTCTATTTGATGTCAGTGAAAAGGTGGGTGGGAAATGGCTGGCATGGTGGGTTCAAGGCTGTGTTGTCAGCGAAAGGTAGACAGCTGTATTTTAATGGAAGGGTCCTTTTTTATACTTCCAACTTTTTTTGATGGATGAATACAATGCCCATTCAAAGGGAGTGAAGAAAAACCTGTCTTGTAGGAAAAAGACGAGGAAGACCTTACAATGCATTTGGTAAACAGAGGAGCACTTGTTTGGGCCTGTGATTGTCTGAAGATGTTGGTACAGTGGATACACAGATGGTGTGTATGCTAGAATAAGGGGTACCAGCATCTTGGCCAACCTGTTATTTATCTGAAAGGTGCTCAGTCTCCCACTGTCTGAGGATGAGCTGTTTCTAAGGTCCATCATTAGAACAACTGAAGTATTTCTTCTCATCGCTGTCATGTAGCTGTTGGAACAGAGCACAACATTGTTCCTTTACAAATGACAGTCACTGTCAGACAGACAGCGTTAGCGAACACAGAAAAAAGGCTTCCTCCTTTTTAAAGCCAGTGTCAATCTTATTTTCTCTTTCTTGTTCAACAGCTCCTCAGTATTCATTAAAATCATTTAGAGGTACATCAGAAGCCTTTGTAAAATGCATATGCATTTGGCATGTCAACTCTTGAAAGACGCCTTCATTATTCATTTGTTTTTTATTTATCTTTAAGATTGTACACTCACACACACACATATATACATGTGCATGCATTCAGACATATGTAAATGTCATATACTCCCAACACTGCAGGCAAGATGTGAGTGAACTTTTTGTTATTATACACTGCATAAAAATAAGATCATATCCTGATAGAAAAAAATACAAATTAACAGCAAAAGTAATTATAAGTGGAGTACTAAAATCTTAATGTATTTGGATAATGATGTTCATGTTGGCAGTAGCTGTAACTTCATCATCCAGCATTATTAGTAATTCAAAGGGTCATTTTTAATGCTACGTATGAAATATGTATAAATGGACAGCCATGAGCTGCTTTCCGTCCACCTTCTCCACCAAGCTGAGACAGCAATAGTAAAAGGGAAGATGTTCTGTATAGGATCCTTACCTTCATTAAAGCAGGTGGTATATTTATGCAGCAGCCGAATGTATGGCGATACAGCAAGGAGAAAAGCAAGCAGGACGATGGTATAGCGAAAATAAGAAGGTGAAGAAAGCAGAGAGAGAAGAAAAGAGGGGAATTATTAGTGCACCCGCAGACTCTGAAACGATATCATTTGACATATTTAACAAGAACATAAGGGAGAGGTTGTATTGAAAGTTGAGACCCTATGTAAAGATGTCAGCAAGAGGGAGAGAGAAATTCTTTCCATTCTGATGCTGGGAGGATGGTAGTCTTCTGAACTTGAGCTTGATAAATAATTATTTTCATACCTTCTTCCTTACATTCAATTTATGGGAGATTTATTATGGAGGAGAAAAATTATATTTCAGTCTGGATCATCCATACTCTGACCTACTACATACTATGACCAGTTCAACCTATGAAGAACAAACAGACTAATAACTAAACAAAGTATTGGAAAGGATAAATAAAGTAACACATACATGTTTTGAAAACTGATAAAATGTTGGAGTAGCTTCGAAGCATTTGTGGATTAACAGAGACGTGTGGGTTCCATTTTTATCATTTTATTAGCTGTTGCACAATGGGTTGTTTTTATTCTGACTTTTATGCAAGTAGTGCACATTTTGTATTGTGTTGTCCCCAAAGAGGCTTTTACCGCTCACATGTTGGGTTTGATGAATAAAATCTAAATATCTGAAATATGTATTTAATGTATTTAATTAATTTTTAGTGCTTTCCAGACATGCGGATTACTTGAAATTAGATGGGAAAATATTGTGTCAAAACTATACATTTCCATATACAATTCATCATATTCATTTGGCTGCACCAGCACGTGACTCTATGTTTCAACCCTGTTTCCACACTGAAGCAATTTAAATAGAGACTGAGCAGCTGAACGTACTTACGGTACACTCTGCTCCATTTGTGTCTGTCTCTGTGTGTGTTTTTGACTCTACATCCACTTGTGTATTTGTGTGAATGCGCCTGAGCATGCACATGTGTGCTGAGTGTCAAATCTTTTGTTGTGAATTTAAGATGCTACATTTAATCTGTATAATGAACATGATAATTAGCATCCCCTAGATGCAGCACTGTGGCATTGCAGTCTTCTAATTCTTTTACTGTGCTGTTAAACTTCGGGTGCTGCTCACTCAGGAGCAGACAAACCAAATGTTATGAATTATTCTCCATACAACAGTGTAGATATGTAGATTTAATATTAGCTGTGGCTGAAGTTGAAATTGCTTGCTTATGGTTAGTTACAATCAAATTATTTGAGTTTATGTTATTGTTCTTCTGAGCTGGGAGACATTCAGCACAGTGGTGATATGTTGTTATTGCTTTAAAACACTAAGTACGATGAGAAATCAGGAGAGGGGTGAGACAGGAGACAGCGGAAATGTTTACATATGCATATCACATCCTTTGAGTGCTTGTCATCCCTCAAATTATAATTTCTTTTGTCTTTGAAGATAATGGGCCATAAATTGTCCTTGTTTGTGAGCCAACTGCTTGAAAGCTCAGTGTTTATGGGGTTTACCACAGGGTGTCTAATGACCAAGCACCAGTGTTGTCTCTCTGAGTGTCCTGTAAAGGTGAACGTCATGTCATCCTGTTGTTCACCAGCCTGGAAATTATTAATGCCTTTGCTAATTAATAACTCCTCAATTTCTTCATCTTGGATTTGTCTTCCTGGCAATCAGATTGTAAGGATGCACAACACGCCCACACTATTTTATTTGCTCTTATGCTATACAGTGTTTAGTTCTGTGAATGCAAATTTGAACTAAATTTGAACGTAAATAATAAATCATTGACGTCATATGTAGCTTCAATGTCAAACTTTAACTCAGGATTTTATTTTATTTTAATTTTTTTTTTCTTTATAATGGTGAATAAATGCTTTGAAAATATCAGCTGAACTGGAGCACTGCCCTTTAGTGCTCCGGGCTGTGACACAGGCTATAGATTGAATTCTTGATAGAAATGTGAAAAAGAAAAGACAATATTCAGCTATTGTTAGCATAGCATTAAAAGAGAATGACTTGTAGCACTTGGGGAGTTGAATCATCTCCATATTAATGGCCAACTTGCCGAGGGAATAGAGGTTAGGATTCTCTGTGCAAACTGTCGGCAATGTGAAGGTAAAAGGTTTCAGGGAGCTGAGGATCAGAGGCCCCATTTTTCAGAGTGTGTACTTCTTGGGATTCTTGCATTTCACTGTGCAGAGGACTTGTGATTAAAAGCTTATATTTTAACTGTGGCTGTTCTTTGCAGAGTGACAGTAAGGCCATGTAGCCTCGTTGGCATAGAAAAACTGGATGATAGGTTATATGTTTTACAACTGGAGGCTTGAAGTTAGCATTGTAAGACAGGAACTGAGCTAATGAGGGGGCAGAAGCTTAGGAGATGATGAGGATCCCGTGTCAGTAAGTAGGAGGGGAAATTCCCTCCAAAAAATAGCAGGAATTTATCTTCCACTTCCTCGTATTTTGTTAAATGTAACTTTTTTTTAACACCTTTAAGTACATCAATAAACAAATCAACAGCAGCTGTGTTTGCAGTCCAGGGCAATTCTGATAACAGCTGACCGTTTGTGGTTAATTCAGTCTGGGGTGTATTAGTCACTCTGTCCAGCAGCCACCTTTTCCACCCACACTAGTCTATGACTGCGCCAAAGAGGCACATACACAGGGCTGACAGCCCCTCTGCTGTTTAAATTAGACAGTCCAGCTATGGTAGCTAAGACAAGGTGCCAAAGTCCAATTCACTTACAGGACTCAACAGCACAAAATGCTCTGGTTTACGGAAAAGGGACATGAATTAATAATCACATTATTGACCCTTAGGTTTTTTCTTTCTGAGCTCTTATGCTGCCTTTTGTTCTTTCAATAACAGGCAACTTTTTGGTGTTGATGGGGGCTCTGTGTCTAATGACCAGGCAGAAGAGGTCAGAATGACCGACAGAGGCCTGACAAATTTTAAGGTCCTCTGACAAAGGATACTGGTCTCTGTGGAGGACTACACATGAGCAGATTAAACACTGTTAATCTAGCCAAACGCAGAAGTTTAAATACATAACAGTACTTTTTTAGGATGTTTTTTTGTTTTTTTGTTTGTTTGTTTTTTAATTTTTTTCCTAAGCTCACTAAAGTAAAATTTTCAGTCCAGCCCTACTGGACCAAATGAAAATTTAATCCAAGAGGGGCCTGGTCAGAAATACCACACTATTGTTTTGTTTTGTTTATTTTATTTTTTTCTTTCTCTCTCTCAATCTGGTCTTATTGAAATATACTTATATATTTTCACTTTTTTCTAACTTTGTTATTATTTGATCACCATTCCTCCCTGTCAGTAGAACACCAGAAAGCGTAACTAGGTATTTCCAGTAATTGTTGTCATCATTTGACATCCATAGAATATCTCCTGAAGGCTATTCTTCAGGACCCAATGTTTTGGTCATTGGTTGTGATCACCTGCTCAAATTGGAGATCCATGTCTCCCGTGTGAACATCTGTGTTCTAACACTAGTGTCCAATGTGCCATGTTAGACTGTATGTGATGAAAACAAAAAGTTTTTTTTTTCTTCTTCTTTTTTTAATCGATTTCATTCTCAGCTTTTCAATGTTTCGGTCATTTTTTTCATCACTGTTGACAAAGTAAAACAGGATACAGTAGTTGGATGTTAGTCACAGTGCCAGTGGTGGCGTCAGGGTGTAAGATTCTCAAGAGATGGCGATTGATCAGATTTATGGAGTCCTAACTAGCCGTGACGAGAGAGACTGTGACTGAGTAAGCCTCCCCAGCCCTCCATCTGTTGCATCTGTTGACTCTCTTTTCTCTCTTTCTCAAACACAACTACACAACACCCCGATCTAGAAAGCTGTAATTGTGGAAGTGGAATATACTTGTCATAAATTATGTCAATCCTCCTTATCATGAGGCTGAGAGTGTACTTGTGTCTGCTTATTCTATGCTTACTGTATGTACTGTATGCTGCTGCACAAGGTCTCTTACTCACTGTTCTCCTCACATGAAAATTTGAATGATTTGTTTCTTCACTCTTCACTCGCTTCTCCTCTCTGTTAGTTACAAGTTATTATTCCCTGTAAAGTAAAATTACACACGAGTATTTATTTTTATAATTTATTTGTTTCTTTTTCTTCATGCACAAATTATGGGCATCTTGAGATTTTTATTCTCTTTCCAATAAAAAAAAAGGAGTGCTTTAGAAATTGTATGTCTCCTGATATTAATAGTTGACTCTGGGTTTGAACACTTGCTTATCCACCCCTGTAGGTGGGAAATCAATTAACTGTCTGTGTAAGCTACCAAAGGAGAGAATAAAAGCTTACGTGTAAAGTTTTTTCCTAGCAAGGATAGAAAACAATGTGTTATTAAGTAAAAGTTGATATCGTTATCAAATAGAATTGGGATTCACAAAGTTGAACTGAATGCACACTAACACAGTTTTGCTGTATAGGGAGAAAAATAAGACCAACCATGATGTTGAAATGTGAAGGTGACCACAGATTACGTCGTTGTTTTTCTCAAGAGATGAGTTCAGGGGAAGTAGGAGTCCACTTAAGTGGAGTTGAAGAGGAGGAATCGTTGAGGAGAGTGCCATGACTGCAAGGTTAATGTCAGGGAATGGGAGGTTCCTTTTGTTTAACATTCCCTTTGTTTATTGGCGGATGTGTTTAATAGGATTGACTGTGACTGGACCCTAATAGGGCCTCCCCAGCTGATCCTGGTGTCTCTGGGTGATCTCACAGGCTGCTCTGTCCAAAGCCAGGTCCCCTACTGTGTAATCAGCTCAACTGCCGTCACCCTGATTTGAGTTGACATTTTAATGTCTCGAGCAGAAGCGTGGTCAGCCCTGCTTAACATGACCCCCGCCAAACTCCCCCTACCTCACCAATGCCCTCTGTTCTTAATTTGCCCTTTCAGGACTGTACAAATAAGGCCAAATTTAACTCTTTATGGCCTTGTTAGGGTTCGCAAGATACCTCCTTAAGTTTCACTGTGAAATCTTTCCACTGGTGACAAATCATGGTGATGCTGTGGCTCCCCAGTGCTAGCTCTGTGTGAATTTAGCTCCTCTGTGGACCTGCGCTCAACTGAGTGCTCCACTGTGATGCCTCTCTGGCCTTGTTCTAGATATGAAGATGTGCATTTTTGTTGGCATTAGCAAAGTTTGAATTAGAAGAATTAACTGTGTAATTTGTTGTTTGTAGTAGTGGAACAACTGAAATAGCTATATAAAATCGAGACACACCCCCACCCCACCTCCATTTCTACAGGCGGAGCAGCAAAGCATGGCTGTGTCCTGTGAATATGCTTGGACATGAGTAATCATCAGTCTAATGGCATCGTTGAGCCCAATGGCATGCTTTTGTCTCATAAATCTTTGAGTTAAATGAAAGCTTACTGTCATACCCAACCTAGCTTTGAGGAAATATCAAGATTTGCTCAGGGGTTGAAAAGAGGTTTTCTAATCTTTCTGTCCTATTTTTCTCTATGTCACACACCACTTGCACAGAACTACAACACACTGGGGAAGGCTTAGCTGGTTACAGAAAAACAGGCCAAACACAGAATTTCACAGGCATTCACCTGTTTATGGAAACAAAGAGCTGAGGAATTTTCCAAGCTGGGTGCAACTGTAGACACTGCTGGATAAAAACATTTCATTGTTGATCCCTTAAAATTGCCTAATCACTCTCAATTCTGGTGAAGCAGAACTTAGACTGTTGGTCAGGTATCCAAAGTATCTGCCTCAGATCTTTTATGTGACAAGAACAAAATGTACTTAAATTCAAAAGATGTAGGTGATGAAGTCTTATTTGGATAAGGTTTGTCCAACCCCCCGCCCCACTGTACAGTGAGGTCGTAAGATGTTTGTGTATTTTGTCTCAAGTTTAGAAACTCATGTGGTCTGAAGATATGTGCTGATGTGAAACCTAAATCTGCACCCTGTGGCAAACTAATATTTGTATTAGCTGTTTATGGTGTTGTATGATGTCTTTACAAGTCAACACTAAAGAAAGATAGCGGGATGGGAAGACTAGGGAGGCAGCATTTTTTTTATTATTAGGGGGAAATGAGTTGACTTCCTCTGCCCAATTCCTATTAAATGCGGTCATATCACACTTAAAAAAGACATTCCAAAGTGATATTGACTGACCTGTTCTTATGCTGCCAAGTCCACACCTTGCCTTAACATGCTCTCCTCTCTCCTCTGTGTTTGTGTGAATACATGAACGTGCAGCATTGTCCAGCCACTTGGAATCGCACCAGTCAGATTCCCCAGTTCCCTCCAAGAGGCCGTCTTCGCGGTCGGAGACCTCGGAGAACCAGCTCTCCACAAAGCGTTCCAGGACAGCTGAGAAAAACGCTGCAGAGCAGGTGAGTTACACACCAAAGAATATCGTGAGCACTGATGCCTTCAGATGTTCATGAAACTCTTTGAATTAGATGTTTCTTGCTACAGGTCATCTCATCCATTACCAAGCCCTCATTATGAGCCAGAAACTTAAACATCAATTAAAAAAATTTAATGTAAAAATGTATTTCTAATAATTCAGTAACTTAGTTACCTCACTGACCCTTTTTATATTATGCAGGATTAAAAAAAAAATCTGCTTAAAATTATTTTTGCCTTTCTGCTGCACTGCTAATTGTGTATGAGGTGGAAAATCAATATGGTATTTGACAGATGAGAGTGCTTTGAAGTGAGTGCCAAGACTGTTACACTCTTCTGTGATCAGAGGGACCCGGCTGCTTGAGGGTAGAGCGCTCTACTCCCCTCCACCACCCTTCAAGCAGGCCTACTGTACCCATCACACCAATTTTAACCCCCCCCCCACCTTGTCTGTTTCTCTGTATCCACCTTCACCCAGATGTACCAGTGCCCCTACTGCAAGTTCACAAACACAGATCTGAATCGTCTAAGAATGCACGTAATGACACAACACTCAGTCCAACCAATGCTACGCTGCCCGTTATGCCAGGACATGCTCAACAACAAGATCCACCTGCAGTTCCACCTGACGCACCTCCACAGTGTGGCGCCCGACTGTGTTGATAAGCTGATTGCTACAGTAAGTTCTGTGTTGCTTTTTTTTGTGATTGGATACACAGTGGTTGAAAAAAAAATGCTCGTTTTAAAGATTAAAGTGTCAATTTTTACTTTATTTTTTCTTTTTAATTTTCATCCTGCAGCTGCCTGGTAATAACTTTTATATAATTAGATTGATTTTTATTACTGGACATGGTAAAATAACATTGTTTACAGTAGTCATCTAATAGAATAGATAGTAAAATACACTATTACAGTAATGTACTATCCAAAGTTTATATGTCAAGGAATTTTTCTGAAGTAAAAGCATAGTAGATGAAGAAATGCCGTTAAATTGTATTTATACATAGTACTAATCCAAGTTTTTAATGCAGTTTCTTTACCCTCTCTCACATGTTGCGTCTATCATCTTTGTAATCATTTATGGTTTGTGTTAGTGACGGTGAAACCACAGTCAGTGGAGGCTGCTCTCTGTTCTGTTTCTCCAGTATTATCAGCACCTGTGCACATTATGGCTAGTCAGATTGCAGGCAGTGGGTCAGGTCAAGGACCTGTGTAGTGATTCTGCATTGCCGGGAAGATGAGTCACTCGCTTTTAATCAATGCCTCACCCTGGAATGGCTGCCTAAGCTGTATGACTAATTGTCATTCCTGCCGTCACTCCTGTAAATTGCCAACATGAAGTCCTTTATCAAATACAAAGAATGTTGTTAATTGTGAAATGTTACCGGCAATCTCATTGGCTCATTGGAAATGATTGGGGTTTTTTAAGATGCATTTTTTTCTCCTCTTTTCATTGTCTCAATGTGGCCATCATCAGGGAGCTTTTTTCCAGTTTGCCTGTAATCACAGTCGTTGGGGGAGGGCATCTCATAATCTGTTTGGTATTTTTTTTAATGATTTCAAGATGAGCAGGTCCCTTAGCTCCCAGTTAATTTATTACTACACTGACATTCTTGCCATGTTTATGATCACCTGTGTGCTAGTCCAAACAAAGTATTTTATTATGAATATGTTAAAGTAATTGATGCACAGATGAATCACAATTTAACGAACAAGTTCACAACCTCGTGAAATTCAAGTTCAAACTCTTTACGGATCAGGTCAAAATCAAGTTTTATCTAGACAATGTATATATACATAAACAGTGTATAGTACCAAACACACACATTTTTGTGCCAATATTCAGGTCCACTGCTATAGGAAATTAGAAGTAATATTTGTAGCTTTTGTAGTGGAGTCATGTGATCAAGTCCTTAAGTTCGATTTTCATCAGCTGCAAACCACTGGTGCATGCCCTTCCATGAGAGAGAATTGAGAGAAAACTTTCCTTACTTCCTTTAATGCTCATCAAGGGGAGATAAAAGTTTATTTCCCCCGTTTTTCTGTAAATCCCTGAGCAAATCTATGTTCTGTTCTAACCTGTGAAGCTAAATAGCTTGCTGGACAATGACCACATAAAAAATTGGTATATCTGCTGCCTAGCCTTCTTCATCCCCCATCTAGACAGTAAATGGCAAGCACATTAGTATGGTAGACAGCAATATTTATTACTTTTATAGAAGGTAATAATGTACTGAACCACTACAAAAAAACCATGATAGAACAGAAGTAATATACATTAAAGAAAGCATCTTATTATAACTGGTGAATGCAGATTGAAAAGTACTTTATTCTTTTCACTTGTCTGAGGAGAGGAGCCTAATTAATTCTCAAATAGGTGACTTTTATTTCTTACCAAGCATGCATAATGATGCGTTCACTCCTCTAACCTTCATCCTCGTTGTCTTTGCACCCCCGCACCATGTCTCTCATATAAGTACATATATACAAATGTACAACTATACAATATACACTTTATTTATATATTTGTAGATCACCTTCCCATTTAAGTGAATTAGAAAGTAATATTTTGGACTCACTGCAGATACATTGTATGTATTAGTACACACATCATTCCTCTCTCACTCTATGTTTCATTTTCTGTCTACATAAGATAGGGGTAATGAAAATAATTGTGCTTCATTAATTTTGAGTCTGGCTGGATGATAGCCATTTTGAACTATGTTTGCCAATTAGGCAGTCCAAATTAAAAGTGACCTTGGGATACTCTGTTCTTTCCTCTAATCACCTAATGAAGCAGTTGTCTAGAAACGGTCCACTTTGTAATGTAAATCTTTCTTGTTTTAGTGACTTTTGTTGTTGGTGGCATTAATTCTCCACTTTTCATTTCGAAGACATATTGAGGTAACGAAAAACAGAAGGCAATGATTTGTATATTTCTGATCTTTCTTTTCTGTATTCTGTGATTGAAAGTACAAACATTTCTACATGACCTTGAAGTGACTGTTGCTTGAGGGGGATTCTGCTTGGTTTGAATCTAGCCTGTGGGCTGTATGACATGCTTTTAGAGGAGTAATTAGAAAGCATATGGTCCATATGGTGGATTAACAGTCAACCATCAGGCGGACAGATCTGACAATGCACTTTTTTCCCTTTCAAAACCAATTCCATCAGA
This sequence comes from Remorina albescens, assembly GCA_034769265.1. NCBI lineage: Eukaryota > Metazoa > Chordata > Actinopteri > Carangiformes > Echeneidae > Remorina > Remorina albescens. The sequence goes on from CM068479.1 coordinate 5,503,014, forward strand.
TTTTTCACTCAGAAAAAGAAACATTCTTTTTGATCAAATTCCATAATTTCTGATTAACTACAAAGCGGTTATTTTTGCAAACCATGCATACAATAAGTAGAGTAAACTTTGTAGCTTTGATTTTAATTTGCATTTATTAGAATATAAAAATGTTGGCTGATAGGAGAGAAAATCCTGCAGAGGAGAGACATTTGATAAAGGTCTCAGACCAGAATCAAATCAGTGACTTCACAGATACAGTGGAAGTGACAGTAACCATAAGTCCACTGGGATGAATGGATGAATATTTTGTTCCCCATTGTTTCCCTCATTGGAGATATCTTTATTTGATATTTGTTGAAAGAACTATCACATAATCTTTTTACTCAGACTGAAAGGTGTCAAAACTGAGTTAAAATTAAGTCTCATTCATGGAAAAGAAATGAAAAGGGGATGGATGAAGTGGAGAGTTGTGAATTGCAATGCAGCAGGGAGAGTGAAGCTGACAACTGTTTGTGAAGGTAATTGAAAGTGGATGAAAAAGATGGCGTCTCATCTTCCAATCTCACCGAGTTTCAGCTGATGATCGTGGTTAAATAGGGCTCTGGTAATCAGGGATTCTGATGAACTTCTTGGGGTTTGGGGGGCAAATAGAAAGTTAGAGATTGTGAGAGAGCAGGAGGGATAAATTGAGGTTGCTGTCATTCACACATGACCTTTTTAGAGCACAGCACATTTGGGTTCTGTTGTGATTCTTCAATTGATATTTGTATTATATTATCCGTCCTTGAAATATTTGAATTAGAAAATTAAAAAGAAAAAACATTAATTAACATTCATCTTCAACTGCTTATCCATTTCTGGGTTGCGGGGGGTGCTGGAGCCAATCCCGGCTCACAGTGGGCAAGGGCGGGGTACACCCTGGACCTCCGCCAGTCCATCACAGGGCCAACACACAGAGACAGACAGAGACAAACCACTCACACTCACACTAAGATCTACGGACAATTTAGAGTCATCAGTTAACCCAAACATGATGTCTTTGGACGGTGGGAGGAAACCGGAGTACCCGGAGGAAACCCACGCAGGCAAGGAGAGAACATGCAAATTCTGCACAGAAAGGCCCCAGGCCAGGGAACCGAACCCATGACCTTCTTATTGTGGGGCAACAGCGCTAACCACTATGCCGCTGTGCTGCCAAAAAAGAAAAACAATCTTTATTTTCAAATTTAAAACATATATTTTTGTATCAGCAACAAGGCTGTTTTTCTTTTGATTTTACAGTTTTATTAAAATGCACACAGTCTAATTTAACAGTTCCTATTTAATGGAATGAATTTTAATTTAAGAGATACAACTTTATTACTGGAAATTCTGTAGAAAGCTTTTAAATTAAAAGGCGGTTAGATGGAGTTTGCTTACCTCTCCCCTTTATTACGATTGACTTTTTTTTTCTTTTTTCATCGGCCCTATTCTATTAGTTCTGCCTAATAAAGCTTTTGGCTGGCTGAGATATTGTATGATAAGAGGTCCGTCATTATTGGTTGCAATAGAAATACACACATGACAAAAATACAGGCCTGTGAAACTTGACATTCTGTGAATGGCAAACAAACTAAATAGTACAGTTATTATTATATGCACATTTGTGCTTGCTGAGTGATTCATATGAAATGGTAACATAAATAGTATATGTTGTTATATTGTCTTTAGTATTGAATCTCTTGATTTGTTTTATGATTAGTGTCATTATATTACTCAAACGTAGTTGTCATAATATAAATTATTGACCTGGTTAAACCAAACTACCCTCTGTGTCTACTGTGTGTATTCTCCTGTTTGTCTCTAGTTTCCTTGAAATCAATTGAATTAAATTACAATATCACATTTTGACTCAGCAATATCATTAACAATTCCTTTGTGCATTGTTCTTTCAGGTGACAGCAACTGAAGTACTGCCGGCAAGCATGTTCATACCTGTACCGAGTCCAGACAGAGAGTCCCAGAGCACCCTTCACGCCACAGCCAATTTGAAAACTGAGGATGCAAAGAAGCAAGCAGGTTAGTATCTCACTCTGTCAGAAATGGTGATTTAACCTCTTCTTAAAGGATTGATCTATTCCAGTACTTTCACCCTTGTGAACATGTTATCATGGTTGACTGTACATTGAATTATACTAATTCATAGACAGGAAGTAAAGATTCATTACGCTGGCATTTTAATGTTTTACAAAAGAATTGCATTGGTAATGAATTCAGTAGATCTTCACAGATACTTTAATGTAAGACAATGCACTTTTTTTTATCCTAATGTCATCATGATGGTTGGTTTTCACTTCCAATGTGATACATTGCTTTTTCTCTGCACTACAATGATGAGGACTCATTTATTGATACTAATGTTATAAAAGAAAACTTTACAAATGTCAGGATCTAATAGATTTTTCTTTTCTTTTGGTTTGTTTATACATAGATGCATCAGATGCTGATCCAGAGAAGGGGGGATCACTCCCTACAGAAATAGCAGAAGCTCGCAAGTCACCTCTGGAGGATCAGCAGACAGAGAAAGATGATGCCACGGGATTCTTGTGCTGGAAAAAAGGCTGTAATCAAGTGTTCAAGTCCTCCAATTCTCTTCAGATGCACTTCAATGAAGTTCATAACAAAAGGCCCCAGTTGCCTGTTTCAGATCGCCATGTCTACAAGTACCGCTGTAACCAATGCAGCCTAGCCTTCAAAACTGTAGAGAAACTACAGCTCCATTCACAGTACCATGTGATCAGGGCAGCTACCATGTGTTGCCTTTGCCAGCGCAGCTTCAGAACACTACAGGCACTGAAGAAACATCTAGAAACCAGCCACCTGGAGCTGAGTGAGGCTGATATTCAGCAGCTTTATGGGGGCTTATTGATGAATGGTGACCTCATGATAATGGGTGACCCATCCCTTGGTGAAGAGCATGGTAGTCTTGGAGAGGATGACAAAGAGGGAGATGAAAGTGACCCTGATGAAAAACAAAGCCCAACAGGCAGTGACTCTGGCTCACTGCAGGAAGATTCTGGATCTGAACCTAAACGCGCCTTGCCATTCAGAAAGGGCCCCAACTTTACCATGGAGAAGTTCTTGGATCCATCTCGTCCTTTCAAGTGCACAGTTTGCAAAGAGTCTTTCACACAGAAAAATATTCTTCTGGTTCACTACAACTCTGTCTCCCACCTACACAAGGTGAAGCGGGCTCTTCAGGAGTCCACTACTGGTCAGCCTGAGCCTACCAGCAGCCCCGACAACAAGCCATTCAAATGCAGCACTTGCAATGTGGCATATAGCCAGAGCTCCACTTTGGAGATCCACATGCGGTCTGTTCTACACCAGACCAAAGCTAGGGCAGCCAAACTTGAAGCAGCAGGAGGGATAACTAGCTCTTCAAGTACTCCTGGATTAAGTGGAGGAGGGTCTGGCATCAGCAATTCAACATCTAGTCCAAGCCCAGCAACTAACTCCACTACAAGCCCAACCAACCACAGTTCCTCTGGGTCTCAAACAACTCAGAGTATTCTTGGAGGAAACCACATGAGCCAGACTCATGGCGTTGAAAGCCAGGGGAATTCCTCAGTGAGCTGCCATTCCTCTCCATCTGAGAACAACGAGGTGAAGAAGAATAAATTCACAGACATGCTGTCAGGTAGAGGACAACAACAACAACAGCTTCAGCAGCAGCAGCAGCAGCAGCAGCAGCAGTTGGCCCAGGCTCAAGCCCAAGCTCAAGCTCAACTGCAGCAAGAGCTCCAGCAGCAGGCTGCTCTAATACAATCCCAGCTATTCAACCCGGCACTTCTGCAGCACTTCCCAATGACAACAGATGCACTTCTCCCCCTGCAACAACAGCAGTTGCTATTCCCATTCTACATCCCTGGAGCAGAATTTCAGCTGAACCCAGAGATCAACATCAGTAACTCAGCACTTGGACTGGCAGGATCGTCGACCTCCTCACTGCTGGAAGATCTAAAAAACTCAGCTCAGCAGGCCCAGCAGAGTTGCTTACAGCAGCAGTTGATGCACCATCATCTTCAGCAGCAACATCAGCAACAACAACAGCAGCAACAACAACAGCAGCAGCAACCTCACTCACAGGCTCAGAGTCAGATGGCCTTGCTGCAGCAGAGCGCATCTCTTCTCCAGCAGGGTGATAAAAAGCAGAAACCTCCATCCTCTCAGAATGACAAAGACAGAGAACTACAAAGAGAGAAGGACACCACTGAAAAACATGACGAATACGTTAACAAAGATTGTATTGACAACAAGTCAAAAGAAAAGAAAGACATTCAACACATTTCAATTAACATGAACCATGATACTGGATTGCCTCCACCAAGGATTGCCTCAGATGCTCGAGGCAATGCAACTAAAGCCCTACTGGAAAATTTTGGCTTTGAGTTAGTAATTCAGTACAATGAAAATAAACAGAAAGCTCAGAAAAAGACAGCTGGACCTGCAGGATCAAGCGGCCCAGGTGGCATTACAAGAGTGGTCGACCCGATTGAAGGATTAGAAAAACTGGAATGTGAAGCCTGTGGCAAACTGTTTTCAAATATACTGATTCTGAAGAGTCACCAGGAGCATATCCACCAAGCTTTCTTTCCATTTCGATCCCTTGAGAGGTTTGCTAAAGAATACAGAGAGCATTACGATAAACTCTATCCACTGAGACCCCCTACACCAGAGGCTGCTCCGGCTCCTCCACCGCCCCCTCCTCCACCTCCTCCACCACCCCAAAGAGCTCCCACACCAAATATTCCTGTCTCGGCTGCCTCACTCACGCCTCCGACTGTACCTCCCCCACAGCCACCAGTTCCAATGGCACAAATTCCCATGCCAATGGATTTGCCCCTCTTCTCACCACTCATGATGCAACCCATGTCTTTGCAATCTTTGCCCACTCAGTTGCCTCCCCAGTTACCATCTGTTGAACCCAGCCTGGCCTCAGATCTGGCACAGCTCTATCAGCAGCAACTTACACCAGGTATGCTACAGCAGCAGAACAAGAGGCCACGGACTCGCATCACAGATGACCAGCTTAGGGTCCTGCGACAGTACTTTGATATTAACAATTCACCAAATGAAGAGCAGATTAAAGAGATGGCAGACAAGTCAGGGCTTCCACAAAAAGTCATTAAGCACTGGTTCCGCAACACGCTATTCAAGGAGCGACAGCGCAACAAAGACTCACCCTACAACTTCAATAATCCACCAACAACAACTCTAGAAGATACAAAGATTGACTCTAAACCTCCGTCTCCTGAACCTCAGAAACAAGAATTGTACGGAAGTAAGAGATCATCCAGGACTAGGTTTACTGACTACCAGCTAAGAGTGCTACAAGACTTCTTTGATGCAAATGCTTATCCTAAAGACGATGAATTTGAACAACTCTCCAACCTTCTGAGCCTCCCCACTCGCGTAATTGTTGTCTGGTTCCAAAATGCACGACAGAAGGCCAGGAAGAATTATGAAAACCAGGGTGATGGAGGAAAAGATGGTGAAAGACGAGAATTGTCAAATGACCGCTATATCCGCACTTCAAATCTGAACTACCAGTGCAAGAAATGCAGTCTGGTTTTCCAGCGTATATTTGATCTTATAAAACACCAAAAGAAGCTTTGTTACAAAGATGAAGATGAGGATGGACAGTATGATAGCCAAAATGAAGATTCATTAGATCTTTCCCATGAATGCTATACTCCCTCTGGGTCTTCCTGTCACACCCCAATGCCCTCCTCTTCAAGCCTCTGCCCGCTTCCACCCTCTACTTCAGCGTTCTCACACCTCTCATCCGCTGAGAAAGAGGAGGCATCACCAGCATCCAGCTCAAACCTCTATGATGACAAGCCCAAGCAATTACCAGATATTTCTGCAGATCCACGAGAAAACCAAACATCTATTAAGCAGGAAATTGTGCATCAACCCCAGTCTGAGGCACAACACCACAGACCTCAGAGAGAAGAAAAGGTCCAAACTCTCTCCAAATCCATCAAACATTCATCTCCTTCCTTCTCTCATCAGCAGCAGCAGGGTGGTCCATCAGCTTCTCAGACAAGCCAAGCCTCATCACAAAGCTCTCACATGGGCCTCAATCCTCACCTGACCTCTGCCACACAACAACTGGCACAACAGCTGATCCCATACCAGTGTGAGCAGTGTAAGATTGGCTTCCCCTCCTTTGAGCACTGGCAGGAACACCAGCAATTACACTTCCTTTCTGTGCAAAATCAATTCATACACCCTCAATTCCTCGACCGTCCAATTGACATGCCTTTCATGCTATTCGATCCCAGCAATCCTCTCCTGGCAAGTCAGCTGCTCTCTGGGGCGATGCCACAGATCCCCAGCAGCTCTGCCACCTCACCATCCACCCCGACTTCCACCATGAACTCCCTGAAAAGGAAGTTAGAGGAGAAAGCCGGCACTAGCCCGGGAGAGAATGACGGCACCAACAGCGGAGAAGAACCACAGAGAGACAAGCGGCTCAGAACCACCATCACACCTGAGCAGCTGGAGATCCTTTACCAGAAGTATCTATTGGATTCGAATCCTACACGTAAAATGCTTGACCACATTGCTCATGAAGTGGGATTAAAAAAGAGAGTAGTTCAAGTCTGGTTCCAAAACACTCGAGCTAGAGAGAGAAAAGGTCAGTTCAGAGCAGTAGGACCAGCTCAAGCTCATCGAAGGTGCCCTTTTTGTCGGGCGCTTTTTAAAGCAAAAACTGCCCTAGAAGCACACATTCGCTCTCGTCACTGGCATGAAGCTAAACGTGCTGGATATAATTTAACTCTCACTGGTTTGTTACCTGAACAGGAGGGTATGCAAATAAAAATGGATGCTCTAGAAGCATCAAGTTACTCCCAACTAGCCCCTACAAACAGTGATGGACAAAGCTCCTCGATGTCACCAGTGAACAAAAACATGGATTTGTCTCCCAGGGCTCTGCTGAGCCCTTCGTCCATTAAAGTTGAAGGAATGGAGGATTTTGAGAGCACAACCATGACCTCTGTTAACCTCAGCTTTGACCAGAGCAAACTGGATAATGACGACTGCTCATCGGTAAATACAGCCATCACAGACACAACCACAGGTGATGAGGCCAATGCTGATAATGACAGTGCTGATGCAAAGCACAGCCAGAATAGTGGGGATTACTTGTCTAAGTCTGGAGGCACAGCCCCCATCCTTGAAAATGATGACCAGATGTCCTCAGGGCTTGTGAGCCCTGCAACAAGCTATTATGCTAAGGACTACGAAAATGAGAATATGATTGACCACAGTGAGACATCCAGTTTGGCTGATCCCTGCTCTCCAAGTCCTGGAGCATCAGGTAGCAGGAGCATCGACAGCGGAGATCGACCTGGCCAAAAACGCTTTCGAACCCAGATGACTAACCTCCAGCTCAAAGTGTTGAAATCCTGTTTTAATGACTACAGGACGCCCACTATGCTAGAATGTGAGGTACTTGGCAATGAAATTGGACTTCCAAAGAGAGTGGTTCAGGTATGGTTTCAAAATGCTCGTGCCAAGGAGAAAAAGGCAAAGCTCAATATGGCCAAGCACTTCGGAATAAATCAGACGTCCTACGAGGGGCCGAAGACTGAATGCACTTTGTGTGGTGTCAAGTACAGTGCTCGCCTCTCTGTTCGTGATCACATTTTCTCCCAGCAACACATCTCTAAGGTGAAGGATACTATTGGCAGCCAGATTGATAAGGAAAAAGAATACTTTGACCCAGCCACTGTTCGCCAACTTATGGCCCAGCAAGAGATGGATCGCATTAAGAAGGCCAATGAAGTTTTAGGACTGGCACAGCAGCAGGCCATGCAGCAGCAAGGGATGTTTGATAACCCTGCCATGCAGGCCCTGAATCTCCAGTCAGCCTATCCCAATCTGCAAGGCATCCCACCTGTCCTTTTGCCAGGGGTTGGCAGCCCCTCTCTTTCCAGCTTTAACTCATCTAATTCAGGTACGTCACCGTTTTGCATTCATTTACTTTTACACTGCTAAAGTCTGAGGTTCATGGGGGCTGATGGGTTTTTTTCAGCTAAAAAATAACTAATGAAAATAATTCAGTCACTACTAGAGAGAAAACTCACATGTTGCACTTAATTGTAAAACCCAGTCACATGAGTAAAAAAACAGAAAACAATACTTCTATTCCTCATAGAATAATTTCTATTCCTATCAGTCAAACTGTCTTGCCTCCTCAGTTACACTGACACACTGACTGTAAAATGCAGCACAGCCTCTAATTGGCTAGTTATATAATGAGCTTTTTTTTTTCTTATTTTTTTAATAATCATCTAGCAAATAATTTGTTAAGTCCTCAAAATATATGACCGTTAATTCTGAAATGTTTGTCTGAATTTGAAATATTTCCAGCTTTAACTCCTCCAAAACCTTCAAACCTCCTGAACATGCCTGGTGCCAGTGTTCCCTCACCTAGCCTACCTACATCCGGATTGCCCAACAAGCCTCCCTCTTCATCGTCTCTTGCCGCATCCAGCCCAGCCCAGACCAGCACATCTGCTTCCCACTCAAGCCACACCTCCACATCAAACTCCAGCTCCACAACCACCCAGTCCAGCTCCCGACACGAACCCCCAAAAGAACGTGATGCTGAAAGGGTAAGAGAAAAGGAGAAGCCCAAGGAAAAGACAGAGAAGCCCCCAACCCCATCATCGACCGGAAGCACCCCCGCTCCGTCTGTTTCTGCCGCCAGCGCCAAGAAGGAGAAACCCGACACAGCAGTACCTGCCACCTCTATGCCCACACCTGGCATGGAGTATGTGGTCGACCCTGCTCAGCTTCAGGCTCTGCAGGCTGCTTTGGCATCTGATCCCACAGCTCTTCTCACTAACCAGTTCCTTCCCTACTTCATGCCTGGATTTTCCCCATATTACTCCCCACAAATCCCCGGAGCTCTCCAAGGTGGCTACCTGCAACCAATGTATGGTATGGAAAGTCTCTTCCCTTACAACCCAGCATTGTCACAAGCACTGATGGGCCTGTCTCCAGGTTCCCTGCTGCAGCATTACCAGCAATATCAGCAGAGCTTGCAGGAGGCACTCCAGCAGCAACAGCGTCAGCTTCAGCAGATCCAGCAACCCAAGGCGAGCCAAACTTCAGTTCCCTCTCAATCCTTGGGGGATCGAAAAGAATCTGCCAAAGATCCGGTGAAACCAGAGGAGCAAAAGGGCAACTCTCATAGTGAATCCTCCACTTTTTCCTCCTCCTCCTCTCATAATAAAGTACCCTCCGAGCAGAACGAGATGGATGGCAAAGCTGGTAACCCACATCTAGACCAGTACATCGTCCCAAAGGTGCAGTACAAACTGGCATGCCGCAAATGTCAAGCAGTTTTCACCAAGGAGGAAGCAGCTATTACCCACCTTAAATCTAACTGTTTTTTCGGTCAGTCTGTGGCAAACCTGCAAGAGATGTTGCTGCGTGTCCCTGGTGGCGTAGGTGCAGGGGCTAGTAGTCTCTATGACTGCCTGGCTTGTGACACTACGTTGGATGGGGAGAAAGCACTCAGTCAACACCTGGAATCGGCATTGCACAAACACAGAACAATCAAGCGATCAGCCAGAAATGCCAAAGAGCACGCTACTAGTTTATTACCTCACTCTTCAGCCTGCTTTCCCAATCCTAACACCGCATCTACCTCGCAGTCTGCCACTCATCCCATCAGCAGCCCCCCTCCCCCGCCAACAACATCAGCCACCATGCCATCTTCTGCTGTCTCGTCTTCCTTGTGCTCCTCCTCGCCGACCCCACTCAACACCACAGCTGCCGGCAAACCCTGGCCCCAGGCCCCTTTCTCCAGAGCTTTAGCTGGGAAGCCCAATGCCAGTCCCTCCTCTTCCTCCTCCTCTTTTCCTCCAGTGTCCTCACCTTCAACGGTTACCTCAAGTTCATTGAGCACCTCAGGAGTTCAGACCTCGATACCAACAGACGTCTTTACCGACGAGTCTGACTCTGACTGCAGTCAGAAGTCAGCAGACAGGCTGGGCAGGATGGCGGAGGAGCCGCAGCAGCCAGGCTTTGTCAAAGACAGTAGTAGTTGTAGTAGTAATCTTGCTAGTGTAGGAACAGACTCCATCAGATTGTAAAAGAGCTTTCAGTGATGGACAATATTTAAAAAACACTAAAAAAAGACAAAAAAAATCACAAATGGAAAAAACATATAAAGCAGCAATGTTAAAAATACATTAAAAGTATACAAACCAATTTCAGAAAAAGATGTGTAAAGACTAACTGCAATTCCAAAGCTTGTAACCAAAAATTTAAATGTTAGTGGATTGTTTTCCCATATCAACATGCTGGTTTTCGTTTTTGGGGTTTTTTTTCCTCCTCTTTTCTTTTTTTTTCTTTTTTTTTTTTTTTTTAACTCAACTGACATACATGCATACTAATATATGAGAATAGAAAAGATTGCTGCAGTTATGTTTCGGTTAATGGTAGAGGAATGCTGTACTGTATGGCAATGGACTGCCTCAAAGTTGACAAATGGCCAACGAACCCTCTCAAAGAAACACAAGTCAATGAGCTATCCCTTTGTTTTGTAATAATTTCTACTTAATAGCACAGTCACAAAAAGCCAGTATGTACTGTATGGGAGAATAGTCTATCCGTTTTCTTGCTATTTAAGCATTCAGATACCAATGGCTTGCAAAACTAAAAGAATAATGTAATGTCTATTTTATTCTCAGGTCAACAGCTCACAGATGTTTTTCTGTTACAGAAATCCATGTTTTACACCTTTTTTTATTTCCAACAGGAGATGATTTTTTTTTCTTTCACAACTTGATTTAATAATATTGAATTTTAAGTTGAATAAAATTTCAGTAAGGAATTGTTTCTGGGCATTCAAAAAGGGTAAATGATTTGCTGATTTTAACACTAGAAATCCTTTTCAAAGGGGAGAAATAGCAATCCCATTGTACCCAGACAAGGAGAGCATTGCAGACATAATAATAGGTGATAAAAGAGTTTTGATTAAAAAAAAAAACAAAAAAAAACAACCTTCTGTATTTATGATAGATATGAACATTTTTGCTGTTAAGTAGATTGTTGCATTGGAAATGAATTTAAACAGTATGGTAGGTTGAAAAAAACTTTGTGTACATTTAGCTTTTGTATTGTCCAACTTTAAGACGCTTCATTTGATGTTGTCTTGGTCATTCCGATAGACTAGATTTATGGACAGGTAATTTATCTAAACTTTATTTCTGTCTTATTCTCAATTTCTTGGGAAACATTCACCCAAATGCCCCTCCTGAAAAGGAAGGATCCTATTGTAGAATTATTTAAATTTTATGGTGTGGTTGGTATTGAGCTAACCAAGACAAAAAAGATCATGGGTGAAATATCGAAAGTTTTATTTTATTTAATTTTTGTGTTACCTTTGTGCACTTATCACTGTCTGACTTCTATTTCTCACTCTACTTGTTCCTCTCTTCGCACTTATTTTCCTCTGCTCTCCTGTTTTTGTAGATATGTACACTACAAAGCAGGTCTTTAGTTCTTCATGTAGTGTGGCCACAGTGTTTATTTTCATTTGACATTTTTGTTGTCATAAATGAAAATGAAAAAAGAATACTAATAATAATTCTCACGCTTTAAGACAAAAAGAAAATCCAAAGACTAAACACTTTCACCATTGGTGCATAAAGATGAGAAAAGAGGCTTCTTTATACTTGAGAATTTGTTGCTGTTTTTAGAGGAAAGAAAACAAAGTTTTAAAAGATAAAGGAGTACGCATCAGAGTTGCCATTTTTGCTTCTTTGCAAGCAAACAGGTAGCTTTTTTACGTAAATACCAAAAACCAAAAAGGGCCCTTGTCCTTGCATTGTGGAGTAGCACCGTTACAGAGCCATTGCAGTTTGTAAGATAGAGGTTATTAATCTTTGTTTGACTTTTTTGTCACATTCAAATGTCCATTTTTTAAAGAAAATGTATAAGGTCTGGTCTTCAAGGACATACATTTTGCTGCTAATGTAGAATTTTGAGAGAAAAAAAATACCTAGATGCATGCTCATTTTGCTTTTGGCTAAGCTTTAACTAAAACAAACAATAAACCAATTTCTTGCCTCTGCAACACCTTTTTTTTTTCTTTTTTTTTTTTCTTGTTGCAAAAACGGAACTTTGAAGACTGTGAATATATGTTCCAAAGGATATTTTGCCGATTTTCATTTTGAACAGACCAATGTTTAAAGCCAATGATCTATAACGTTTGTAAAGAACAGTGCATTCCAAATATCACAATGGATTTTTCTTAAGCAAGGACTGATCATATTTCATTTAACTGCTTTTAACCGTCACAATCTATTTTATTTCTCATTTTTAAAGTGACTGTAAACTGTTGTGTACATTTTTGCATCATTGGTTGCTGAACAAAGTGACCTCCATATGTCATTTTGTGCTGGCATGGAGTTTGCTGAAAATCCCTCCATCCAGTCAAGGTTGTTTCTCACTTGTTAAGCAAGTAATAGTGGTTACCAAAAAATGTATATAATACATCTGGTACTGATGCGTCTCATAGGTTTAGTAACATTTATGCCAGTCAACATTACAACTAGTCTCAGAGGGAAATAATCGCTGTTTTGCTGAGGTGTTGTCCCCCTTCATGGGAAATCCACCAGTGACTTGTCTCATGTGTCTGCAGGGTGCCACTACCACACATAATTTATAGATTTTTAAGAGACATCTTCAATCCAAAGCATTATTTCTGGAAAAAGTAGGAGGTCTTTTGAAGATGTCCCTTGATTTCAAATAGTTAGGATGCTTTCATATCCAAAGAAGTCCCCCACTTAATTTTATTGTAATGGAAATGGATGTGCATATGTTTCTCCAACCCGCTCACTGATGATCTGGTTAATTTAAATTTAAATTTTTAAAACCAAAACCATGACATATTTAAATTTGTGAAAAACTACTTTTGGCCACCACGGTATAGCCCATATATTTGCCCTGATGAATCCAAGGCACAATCTCAGAAGTGTGTTTTAAGTGCTACGTCTTGCAGAGCAATGTGATTTGGTGTTAATGCTACAGCATGCTGTTGAAAGTCAGAAGAATTGGTCTGCGAGCTTGTTAATTCTCTAAAGTCCAGTTTCCTGAAATACTGTTCATATGTGCTTAAAAAAAAAAAATCTTAAGTTGTACAGTTTTTCTCAAATATGTTTGCTTTATTTTAATTTTCAGATAATGTCAGACATTTATCGTTATTTTCTTATAAGTATTTGTATTTTAGTTTTTGTATATTACTTTTTATCATAAATTAACACTAGCTTTAATTTGAATTTCTGAAATTAAGAAACAAAAACAAAAAATATGACCTGGCCACTTTATGGTGTGATAATGTTCTTTATATTCATCGTCTCAAAGATACTGTTTGCTCTCTTTTTTCCAAAGCATAATCTTTTGGGCTCTTATGTGGAAGACACATTTGAGTCTCCACATTGGACTCAGCCAGCATGGACTATGTGTGAGTTTGTATGTTTGTGTGCGTGTGTGTTTCATAAGAGCCAGCATCAATTCAATTTTTCTTGTTTATTTCTGTTTTCTTTTCTTTTTTTATATGTCACACACCAAAACAAACTGAACCACAAAGCTGGATTACAAATTACAAAAAATTTGGAAAATCCAATTTTAAAGATAATGATCAGAAATGAGAATGACGATACCGAAGCACTGAGCAGTTTTTACTTTGATTGAATATATGAATGTGGCCAAAGCTTTATGCAGTTGAAACACAAAAAAAAAATTACAAGTTGTGCCCCAGATAACTGTATATTTTATTGCGGCACAAAACATTATTGTGGATTACTGGATCCACCAACTTACATTGGGATACTTGATTTTAATGGACATTTACAAAAAGAGAAATAAAAGCAAGGTTTTGCTGTAGAGGTCATCTTTTGCCCACTGTGAAAACGAGCGTGTACCTGTATACAGATATAGATATATTTAAAACAAGACATCGACTTTTTTTTTTTTTTTCTTTTGAGATGAAGAAGGAATGAAAAGGGAAAAAAAGGACTCTGGGAGGCTTTGGAGATCTTGTTAGGAGGACATGAGAGGCTGTGGGCACACCAAAACTGGGCATGGGAGCCAAAGGCAGGCTCCAAACAGCTTTAAAACCACCTCCTTATTTGATTACTGACAACTCTGTAATGGGAATGGACTCTGGAACCAATGGACATGTGTGACACAGAGAGGAAAGTCCTTAGATGAAACTGAACTTAAGTGACTCCAGCTGCCTCTTTCCCCTTTCTGTCTGTCTCTTTCTTTCTCCAGCTCTGCCTCTGCTTCTGCTTTTTGATGGACATTTTCCAAATTTCAGGACAGGATGGACAGAGATGCTTGCTTCATTTTCTCCCAGTTCATGTTGCTACCCATTTCATTTCTTTGTGCTTGTCTCTGGTTGACAAGTAAAGCTCTCCAGTCAAATGGCGGCTCACCCCTCTATCTGTTAATTACATTATCTAAAAAGAAAAATTAATAACAGAGAGAGGGGACGGGTTCTCAAAGCTGTCATTGTTAAAGAGGCAGTTTCACTAAAAAAGCGTATTAACCAAAATTAACAACCAAACTAACAACCAAACAACCATTTGCTCCAACGTCAAAGATGAACTGTTACTTGGAGCTCTCTGTTCCTTTTGTGACTTCTGGTGCCACAATGTTTTTTTATGCTTTTAGTTTTCTTTTTGTTTCCTTGAATTACTCCTCCTTCGAGCCTCATAAGCATGGCTCTGTGGCTCCGGGCAGCCCAACCGAGGGTAGAAAAAAACAGCCTTGCAATGTACAAAAAAGAGCAAGTTAAACCAAAAATGTTGTTCTTGATGTCTTTTCTATACTGTAGTCTTGTTAGCTTTTTTGTTACTGTAATTATATGATGAAGATTTCCAAACTGTACCAAATTACATGGAAAACTAACATACATACAACCACATGGAACTTCAGACTTTTAAAGAAACTTTTGTCACAAAACCTTGTTGTCCTAGTTAAGTTGATTGTAGATGGTAATTGAATATACTCCTTTGAAAATATTTCATCAAGTATGTTTCTTGCTCATTGTGATACATTAAAAAAGTATGAGCATAATTTGCACTGTTTTGGACTCATCTTTCAATGTTGTGGGTTTTGATGACTTTCCACATCAACTACTGCTCTGCAGAAGATGGGAGATAGATGCACTTACTATTTGACACATTCTTCTTGCATATTTAAGAGTTTTGGGATGAAGTAAATGTTGGGAAAATACTTTATATATTTCAAGATCACTTCAAGGAAATCAGCAGAAAACAGGTAACAGGCAACAAAGGGAACGTGTCTTTAGTGTATATTACTGTGACCCAATTGCATAGTACATCATTTCCTATTTGCCATCTAAAGTAAAAAAACATGTAATCAGTAACATGTACTGGCATGTTTAGCAATGTACAAACTGAATCCTTACTAAGTGATAATATACCACAAAAGTAAGGCTAAGATGCATATCAGAGCAGTCTACAATTATTTCTTAAGTCACCACATTTTACATCACATTTATGCTCACCTTCACCAGTCTGACTGGACCAGAGCAACATTATTCAGGCTGTAAGTAAAAGATTAAGTCGATAGCAGTCGGACCAACAGGGGATTCCAGCCTAATAAATACATTTTAAGAAGCAACTGTGAACTTCTACTTATTCTTCTGCAGACTGTGGTGAAACTAATTTAATCAGAAGCATAGACAAGTTTTAAATGTGTAACCTAAATCAGTTAGAATAATAAAAGAAGAAATCCTTCTTAATGCATCTTAAAAGGGCATCAAAACTGCACTTCTACCTCTTAAAATAAATACTGACATATGGAGGAGGCAAATACTATTATGGTCAATGTAAACATTGCTTTTATACTTTTAGGCCATTTTTATTTGTTAACTTTCACACACCTGTTCTTGTCACTGGTTGTCTTGGGTAACATAACTCAGACAAAACGTTGTTAAATCCATTACACTTTCTAAGGACAGTATGTAGGCTGCCAAAATGTGAAACGCAGCAAACCTTTTAAGGGGGTTTAAGAAAGAGACCATCCTGTGTCAAGCCACAAGCAAGATTCATTGACCATGTTGAGCCAATTAACACGCAAGGGCACATCCCGAATGAATTAAAAACACCCTAATCCGATCAGTGTGAAAAGCAAGGCCATTTCCTTCACAGGCCCAGACCAGATGGCACTCACACTCAGAAGCTGCATTGAAACAGGCCAGGCCCAGTCACACAGTGTGAAATTGGGTTAGCGCCTGAGTCTGACATAGGCCCTAGGCAGTGTGAGCTCCCAAACCCGTTCTGCCTTGGTCTAAAGGTACAGGGCCCGCTTGCCAATATTTGGCCCTATATTTAATTATTCTCATTGCACTTCACTAACTTTGTCATTCCTTTCAGAGGGGAAGCTGACAGCTTACTAAAGTCATTAGTCTTTTTAAACCAGTCAACCTTTTACATATCCCAAACAGCCAATGGCATACCATAGATTTTTTTTTTCTCTTGTAGCACAAAAGACAAGCACAGCTCTGCTGGATAGAATACCACAGACTGTGTTTGTACACTCTAACTCAAGCTGGGAGGTGTTACCATGCTGTGGTCTAAGTTCTTCCTTTGTTGAAATAAGGCCTTATTCAGGAATTCAAAGCTCTTTAGTGTCAACTTTTAGGCTTTGCAGGGAATAATTGGTACCAATGTTGGATGATTCCTCTCAAAATTACCATAAAAGGCTTTGGTTATGCCATTTTATCTTGGGCTTTGTTTTAAATCTAAACCATAGCTCTCTAACGGTTGTTTGGTTTAAAGTTGGGATTACCACCTGACACCACAAAGGCAGAAAACAAGCAGCAGAAGTTTTAAGGGACACCACACCACCACACATCCCAGCATGCAATTCCACACTGCTCACATCCTGCATATTGAGAATGTAGCATGTAGCCAGTATGTCCTGATGCATGGTGTGCAGAGACAGATCACTGTGATCTACTTAAACTATTTCTGGGTTTGCTGTGAAGCATTCAAAAATTTACCAAAATCATCAACATTATGTAAACTCTTTTGACAAAGATACATCTTTCTACTGTCATGGCCCCCTAAGGGTCTTTTGTCTCTGTTAGTATAGGTCTTGTGTTTGTTTTGTCACTTCCTGTTTTATTTTGAAGTCATGTGTTTACCCCTGTCTACCTGTCAAGCTTCTTTCTTGTGCGATTAGCTGGCTCCGCCCTAACGTACTTCACCTGTGTCTTATTATCTCCCTGTCCTCAGTTTGTATACGCTGTGTTCTCCCTCCTTTCTGTAACAGATTGTCTCGTCCGCAGCGTCAGACATTTCCCGCCTTCTCTTTCTTATGTGCTTTCATGACAGTGACTGTGTTTCTCTTTGTGACCTCGATTCCCTGCCTACTGAATCTGTACCTCTGCCTGATTTGACTGCCTGCCTGGCTTTGACCCTTGCCTGAATAAACAGACGTTGATTGAGATCCTGGCTGACTCCTCCTGTGTGTTTCCCTGCTGATCGTGACATCTACTAAAGCAATTTGAACCAACTAGCCCTGGCTGTTCCATCTTGAAATGCCACATTGTACCTCAGGAGGCAATAGTGTGTCATTTCCTGCACCTCCATACAGATGTTTTTATTAATACTTTCAATGCCTATATAAAGAAAACTGGAGTGGACACTCGTCGAACTTGGGAGAACTGCAATGGAAGCCAATTTAAAAAAAGATGGTGTGACTTAATGTCGTAAGATTCATCTCCTGGATAGGTGAAAAATGGCACCAGGTGAAAACAATAGTCGTGTAGCATTTGCTTTCAACATACTTATGCTTGCAAACACAGCTGTTGCAATAACCTCTATGAGCACATGGCTGCAATTTTAATTGTTCAAAAGTATCCATTTCCATTGTGCAGTTTAAAAAGTTTTCCATCATATTAATACTGTTTTAAGTATAGCAAGGAAAATGTTGAATCTAGAATTGTGTGTAAGCCTTTTTGAATTGCACTTGAATGACTAATTGGAGTTTATCAACAGCATACACAGTGGACATACTGGATACATAAGCTATTGAAAGACCTAGTTAAACCGACATGAATAGTTACCCCTACCATTATTTAGGGTTAATGCCTTACAGGCAATCTGGTGAAATGACAAAGATGGCCATGAAGAAAAGGAATTTTACTGCCAGTGCTGAAAACCTTGTAGATGATCTTTGTCTTTTCATCACATAGGCCTAACTACAGCTTCTCCCTGTTTTCCACCTCAGTACACAACTCTTTTCGTCGGCACGTTGTCTTCTTCCGCTATCAATGTCAAAGGCAAATTAGAGTACAGCCTTGAGGACAGGTCAGACTAATTCAATCTAATCAGATGAAATGCTGGATGAGAGAAGGGGAAAAAAAGAAATTGAAAATGAATGGGATTTTAAAAAAGTGTCAGGGAGAGCTCAGTTTCTTTTGAATTCTAACTTTAAGTTTCCTGATTCAAGTTGAGCCAACTAACTGTTTAATAAGGAAATTTAACTGTAATATTTGTGGTGGTGTGGTTCTGTTATAAATTTATTGTAATATAAGCCAAAGGCATTCTTTTTTTTTAAGCCTTTTTGGAAATACCACTTGTTCAATGCCCTTCATGTAAGCTTTTCTTTTTATTTAGTTTGTTTTATTTTAGAGTTAGGAGTCAGCGTGTGTCAGAGCAGTCAGTCGATGGGGTTCAAGAGGCGCTCATGGTAATTGTCTTTAATTGTCTGTTTGCATTAAGTGTGGATGGACAATGTATAACATGGTTCATATTTTGGTCTGACTTTGGTTTCTGTTGCACTCACATGTTTAAATTTGCTTGTCAACAAGACTTTGTTGGGCAGTTGTAGCTCCAAGCCGTCTTCAATCTTAACACTGTAAGCAAAAAACATTATCCACAGTATACACATTGGTTTTAGCCACCACCTGTACCGGTTAACTTAGCGACCTGTACTGTGTATCCCTAAACTCCAACTCGCTGGCTTCCCACCCACATGGGATTCGTGCTGGGTAAGGTGTGGAGGGTATGTTGGCAGGCTATGGGCTTTGCCTGAGTGTTTCCCATCTCCTGAACACAGGATCAGGTGTCACCATTTTCACAGCACCTTCTGGTTCTGTTTAACAGGAAATGAGGTCCATCAGAAGAACTCTGACCAAAACTGAGCCAAAATAGGCTCTGACAGGCAGGAATATTAGCCTGTGCCAGTAATTGAATGATTCCCCCCAACCCTCAATACCCCCCACACCCCCCTTGTAATGAAGAGAATATGTGCTGGGAATTTGCCCCCCCCCCCTGCAAACACATACACACACTTTTTGTACCACTCAAGAAATCATTTGTGTGGCTGAAATAAGGGATAATTTTACTTTGCATCAAAAGGCTTCTCATGGTGTCATTTCTGTAACCTCAAAGCGGTGATGCATTAAAAATGCCTCGGGTGAGCTTTGCCTGAGAGTGTTTTTGCCTTGAAATGAAGCTGTGCTGATAGTTTCGTGAGAGAGTGAGCTGAAGTACATGAGAGATCAATTATCGCACCTCATTTTGTTCTCATATGCAAAATGATAATGGGTGGACCATGTCAGACCTAAACCATCAGATGGTGTATCCTTTCTCTTTAAATGTGTTTCACAGATTGTCTGAAGGGGTCTGTTAAATCCCTTTAGCAGGTGAAAAAAAAACTGAAGGGAAAGAATTTGGCTTCTCCTTGATCTGTTTTCAAATGCCCCTCTGTGAAGAAGATTTAAGAGTGATAAAATAACAGAATAAACCTAGCACTCAGCATGATATCACTACACACTTGTAAACACTACTTTCATATTAGAAGGTTTTTAAAAAACATAGCGCTACCTTATAGTCTGTCCTCAGTGTTTGTCAGCAAACAGTAGAAAAACTGTTGCACTGTGTGATCAGAAAAAGCAAATGAAAAAAAAAGGGGGCTTGAGTTTAAAGCATGACTGAAGGGAAGGTGATGCTGTTGGGAAAGCAAGAGGCACAGCTTTGGGGTGCAGCATCATATTTCACAAAGCTTTGGGGAGAATGTCCGCTCCGAGAACAATTCTTAATACAATAATTGCTTTGAGACTTCTGCTTATTAATATTTCTCTGACTTTGGATTTGTATTTTTAAGCCTTAACCAAAATCAGTTGCAGTGTATTGCTGCTGAAATGCCTGTCAGCCTAGGCCCTGACCCTGGGCTGGCTGCTATAATGATGGGAAGATGAAAGTCAAGCCCATTCCCAGGCTGCCCTGTTAGGGGGTGCAAGCCTGTGAAATGGAGAGATAATGGAGACCAGGTGTGCTGTAGATGCCTGAGATACTCGTCAGTCAGTCTGAGACCTCCTCTCAGTGAGAGGGAGGGTACACTACCACTGTTGCAGACAGCCTCAGCCGCAGTCCAATTCCTTGCTCCATATCATGGACACATATATAATGTATAATGTATATGAAAAATGTATACAGTAATCAATACAGTAAATATGCTTAAATTGCTGAAGGTGAAGCTGGACACCAACCAAGTGGTGAAAGTGTGCGTGCACTTCTTTTAATCTTTCCTCTTTGTAGCATGTACAAAAATGAAAAATAAATATTTTGTCCAAATTATGTGAACATATGTGTTTCCATGGTATTCATAAATATGATAATTTGATCATTCAGAACTACTTTTTGCAGCATTTACCCTTTGTATCCGTCATTAAAGAAGTTTTAAAAGAAAGGTCAGGCAGACTGGCAGCAGAAATGTTTCTAATTGGAAGAGACAGGGTCACGAAGCTCTGCTGTAATTACAATCTAATTAGGAGAAGCTAGCAGAATCCAATGTGCCGTCTATTATAAACATTTTAACCTTTTATAGGAACCCCTCTGAGAACATATTTTAAACATTCTGGCAGATCCTGGGGGAGAAATACTCTTCCCCACTTCTGTTTTCTACAAGAGGTCAGTAAATTTCAATTGGACAGAGAGTTGAAAAGGCCAAAGAGGGACTGAAGTGAAGGTAAGTCCTAATTAAAGCCTTCTCCAGATGAACTTGTTGAATGATAAATATTAAACATTGATTACATACAAATAGGAATGGCTCTCTCATCAGCACTGACTATTGTCTTCAGGAGATAATCCCATAATTAAATCTAACAGGCTCCTTCTGAGGCCTTTTTGTCAATTGAGTGAATTACTCATTATTCCTTCATGAATAAGGGGCAATCACAGTGTCTGCTGTATGAACAAGCATGCAAAGGTAGTCTGTTGGTAAGAATATGAGAATATTGTGGAAAGGCAGATTCCTATTTGATTCACTCTGTCTGGCTATTAAAATGGTTGTCACTCAGGATGCCTTATCTTGTAAGGTAAAAAGTAATTTTTCATTGCAGAATATAGCTTTGGATATTGTGTAAATCAAACAATTATTATGTTTACCAGATAATTTTAGGGGCGTCACAAAGTCCCTCAGCAGATGGTGTATGGAGATGTTTTAAGCATATGTTGCATGTACAAGACAACAACAACAACAACAACAAAAAAAGACTTTTTATTAACTGCAAATCCTCAGGTTAAACACATTCAAATGGGATCCTAGCCACTCCCCTCTTTTATTTTTGAGACCAAACGTTAGTAGAATTAATGTGAGGTAATTCCTCCAGAGCTGGGAATGTGCCAAACCTGTTGGGGCAGATCATATATAAACATCTGATCATTAAAATGCCAAAGTTTTGTCTTTTTGGGAGTGGACTGATGCATCTGGAACTGTGTCATTGTGTCTCTTGCTCCATCTTTCAGCAGGTACATGCCTGTGCTGCATCTGTCTTTCATATACTGCTGAAAAAATTTAAACATAGAGCATTCACCTACACAAAAGTGAGTCCGTCTGTTGTACTACTATTGTGAAGCATATGTAATTAATCTGCAGCATACTGTCTGGAGCTCATCCCCCTCCCCAAAAAAGAGTCACTTACACTAATGCACACGCACCCTATGGTTTGGTCTGCCTCTTTATCCTTCTCACTGTCTTGTTTGTATAGATGTAACACTCAACATATCATGCCAAGGTCATTGAACATCCAATTCAAATTGTTGCCTACTGCTACAGCTTGAAATTAATACGGCTACCATTTAACTGCTACAGTTATCAAACTCATAACAAATGCTGGGCAATCTTCCCACAATACACTCTTTCTGTCTCCCCCTTCCCTTAATATATTAATTTTTGACCAAACGTCCCCGCTTGACTACTGTAACGAGGTATGATGTATTGAGCCTTGGCTGTTGCCATGGAGACAGCAGTCCCCTCTTACTTGTCATTAGAGCACAAACAAGCACTGGCATCTAATGTCGTTCCAGTCAACATCAGGGAGAGCAACTAGAAAGGGAGATACTGTCCCTTACTCCACTTCTTCAGTTTGTAACGTTTTGTGTGTGTAATATTTGTATTGCTCTGAATGTTATGGGCTAACATACTCTGTGCAGGGGCAATACTGGGTCATACACCTGAGGAGAAGCACATTTAATGTGTGTGTTTTGTTTTTATATATATATACTGAATCCACTGCTTTGATGAAGGCCTCCAAATGGAAAAAGCAGTTTTGAATGCTATTGAATAATTACTTAGCCATTTTTCCTTTTTGTTTTGTCCCATCCTCTGTCTTGGGATGCATATAATTAGAAATTAATTTTCTTTGTCAGGATTAATTTGACTGTGCTGGAAAATGTAATGTGAAAATTTTCAATTTTACTGAAGTGTTCTTGTAAATATGTCTCTGAAAGGAAGTTAATTACTATTGTTTTGATGGAAAATAACATAATATCATCCTGGTTTCTGCCTGTCTGTACAACTGTGGTGAAATTACAGGCTCATTGGGTTTAGGGAACAGAGAACTGACAAACGTACAACATTTTGAGTGGAAAACAGAGGATGCAACAAATAGGTCTCATCAAAATTAAGAAAATGCTATGCTCATACTATTTTAAGCTATGGTAAGATAATGACACTGTTACTTAGTAATTAGTACTGCAGCAGCTTTGAAATATTCCCATCTATTTTATTTCCATTTAAGGTAAAGCTTTATACTTGTTATCTCAGCATGAAAGTGTTCGTCACTTTTAGATGTGAATTCATTTCAGTTTTAATCAGTAGCTGCTTTCTCATCTACTTGTTTGAGGTGAAAGTGTAGCCGCATGCCTCCCCGCCTTTTCTCTGAACATAATATCTTCCAACAAATAACAGTAATCCTACCTTATTTTTTCTCTCAGTGTTTGTCTTTTATCATTTCCAGGTGTTAAGGCCCTGTCTCCCTTGCAAGCAGATGTGCAAGAAAAAAAAATGCCCTTTGTCTGCAGTTGTGCTGTTTCAAACTAAATATTCAGTTGGCAATGCTGTGTGATGGCAGACGATGGGGGTAAAAACGCCAAAGTAGCAAGTAGGTGAATCAGTATTTGTAATAAAGAAAAATTGTAAAAGATGTGGGAGGCTGGGAGGGTGGGGAGATATAAATCAACCTGTATGTGCACAGAAATTTGTCACAAAGAAGACTTGAAGTCAAAAAAAGGTGCAAGCCAAAGTAAAGGAGAAAAAAAAGTATCCTTTTCCATGGGAAACGCTGGCCAACACATCTGCTCAAGAGCTGTCAGATGAGTGGATAGTTGTCTGTAGGGAAATATACGTCTGGTTGATCCTCTTTGAGTTTGGCCTTAACTTTTGCTGTACCTTTTTTCACTGAGTGACCGTTTACTAGTTACGCTGAGATTTTTTTATACAAACTGCTGTCTGCTGAATAATAACTTGTTGTTTTATACCTATTTTTCTTGATGTACACCTGTCAGGAGTAATATTTGATTTTGCAGACAAAAAACATACAAGCTGTAGCAGTTGTGTTATAGACTCTCTAAAAATCTATTTTGGACTTTCTCCTTTTTCCAGCAAGCAGCTAAACTGAGATCACATGTACTTGCAATGAAAAGTGACAGGGAATTGACTAAAGCATTGGAAATCAATGGAAAGTAAATGTGCTCCCTAAGTACAAGTGAAGAGCTGATGGCTGCACACTGTCTACCTCTCCCTCTTTGCCTTTCTGTCTTACTTTTTTCCTCTCCTTTTTTATTCCTTTTTGCCTTCTGTATCTTCTGTCACTCACTATCACATTCTCTCCATCTGCTGAGCCAATATGTGAATACTGGACAAAGAATGCATGATCAAGATGCATGAAGTATTTTTATTGGCTCTTGGGGTAAATGCCAGGCTAGTGTAAAAAAATAAAGAAAGTGGTAATTGAAGATTTCAAGGGTTGTTTTGCCTTTCTTAGTGTGCAAAAATCGACTCAGTAATTATTACCAAAAGGACAGTAAAGGTGCTGCTGTCCTCACAGTCAGTTATCATTTTGACCTGAAATCCCCACCGGCCAATTGATGCCACACTGCTGAAAAAACAATCTTGCATTATTTGCTAAATCTACATCAAATGTCTGAAGTATTGTGTGCTACACAAAGACAAACACTTGAAAAGTGCCCCCCTGAGACAAATACATAAATGTATTGGTGAAATGCATCATACTACAAGTTGGACAAAAATCAGAGCAGTTTGTCAGGCAATTCACAACATAGATGTGATTAAAGCTTAAATGACCCGCCCGTAATCACTCTGCAGCAATGATTTCATTGTTAGTGATCATATGCTGTATGTAGCAAAGTGAATTGTTTTTTTTTTGTTTTGTTTTTTTAACTTCCTGCATTTTTGATCATTGACAGTTGATTTTGTTTACAGTAACCCCAGGGATTATTGTAAACAACGAGGACCAAATGAGGAGCAAAAATGAACAGCCTGTATCATGTACACATACAAATACCTTCTAACAGATTTCCCTCTCGAGTTCCTGGCTGTTTTATTTTATCTTTAGTCCTCCTGGTGTATTGGCTATTTCTGAATTACACTGGAAAACCTGCTGCTTCCCTGTTCAAAGGAAGAACAGATACTTTTGTTATTCAACAGGCATAAAACTGACCATGTTAACTCACAAGTATCCACAACTGAAAAACTGAATGTCCCATAACCTAATAATAGAGAAATTTAGAATATATCTTTCTGATTTTATTTTTCATAGTTTCGCAAGCATGTTTATTCCCAGCAAGATTTCATAAACACTGATGAACCAATTTGCACTAAACTTGGTGAAAGGTTGGGCTAGGAAAGACAATTTAATTCTAGTGCAGATCTGGCTTATTCACAATAAATAACATGTTTTTATTTTTGGTGTATAGTATTTGACTTTGGATTTGGTGGAGGTCAGTACTCTCTGATAGCCTTACTAGAATTTTTTTTGTGTTGCCATTGAAAACGTCCTGAAAACAATCGGAAAGGAGACCGGAGGTAACAGCAGAATTTTAAGCAGGTTGTGTGATATGGACTACAGACATTCAATGGAACTATATATTTTCATGCCAAATTTGAAAAAAAAAAAAAAAAAAAAAAAGAGGCTCAGGCAGCTCTTTGTTGATGTCAGGTCCCAAACAGGTTTAGAGGACGTTGATCCTAATCCAGATCTCTTATCCCATGGGAGATCAATGGACAAAGTGCTAAATCGATGGAATTTCATAAAACTCTTTATCAGTATTCTATCAGTATTCCACTGTTCACCTAACCCTAACCCTAACCCTAACCCTAGCCCATTCAGCCATTTCATGTCACCTAGTGGCTCAAATAAAAACTTCAAACACTTCCATACTGATCCTGGAATATATTTTAAAGAGAAGGAATGTCTTGCTATAAGGCACATAACAATATTTTACATAAGAACATTTTTTTTGTAATTTAATATTAGTTTATATTATTATAATAATATAATAATATTTCTTTTTTTTTTCTTTTTTTAAACCGCAGCATAGTCCATATGCTAATAACTGTTATGCATGAGAGCTTTTACTGTGGTGTATATATTATGGATGAAGAGGAGTTACTTGTCCAAATATGTGGCTTGTATAAAGAGAGCGAAGGGATTGTGGGCAAAAGAGCCCTGTGGAATTGTTTTTATGGTTTCGTTGGCAAGGCTCCTGGGTGTGTTACTACTGTATGTTCCCTTAGTAATGCTTTTTTCACAAGATGGAGTCGTCACCTGGGGAAATCAAATTTAGGTAAAAAATGTATTTATCAAAACAAATAGAAGGCAGAAAAGTAAACACAGATGTATAAAAAAACAAAAAGGCTTTTTCTGAGTCTCTCTGTGTCTCCATCCACATCACGCACCCACCTACCTTCTTTCTTCCTGCACAGATGGGTGAGAGTGTGACCAGGCAGGGGTTAAATCCATCGCACCATAAAAAGGAGCTTTTCATAAAATGGAGGAATAAGAAGCAGAAATAATATTTCAAGTATGATTAGTTCATCTGCAGGGCACCTTGTGCGATTGAGAAAGGGGGTAAGAGAGGGAGGGGTGTATTGTGCACGGCAAGCAGTAAATTATATCTAGCCTTTGAATGATTCCTGCAGATCCTATTACGACAGTGAGGGGGACTGGGGAATGGTGGGGGGAATGGGGCAGTTGGGAGAGAGAAAAGCAGCAGAACGAATTGGATGAATTCTGTTTCCAGCTGTCCGAGTGATGGGGGAGACGAGTTTGTGTGTGTGTGTGTGTGTGACGGCTATGGTGAGGGAAATGGGAAAGCACAATAAGGCAATTATTCGTTCACCACTCTAAAACACTGTCATGTAGACATGCAAATATACACAGCACCAAACATAGCTTTTTTCACTTTTACTCCAGCAATCTGCCTCTCCAAATTTTACACCAAGTCCTCCTGCCACAAAGAGAAAAACATACTAACACCCATTACCACCCCAGCATTATTCCACCCTCCCTTAATATTTGAGAGGCGCTTGTCTGCCATTTGTCACTTTGACTGGTGATATAGTAGCTGATAGTGGCATTAATGTGATCCTCACCGGGAAACAGTGATGGTGAATTTATTCACCCACCACCTCAATTTTGACAATGGACTAAATATTTCATGTTTCCCCTTCTGGCACCAAGACAATACTTCTTGCATCAGTTAATGTATTGCCGTTAACATCTGGAAGTTAAATCTGCTGCGAATATACACATACACATATTATAAACTTTCAATTACAATCATACTGAAAGAATATCTTAAAATACTGATTTTTCAATTTAAACCTATGCTAGAATCCATATTTGTATCCTCTTATGTCTCATTGTTTCTAGAATATGAGTTTTTATGACTATATTATCTCCATCTGTCTTCCAAACCACTTTTCCATTATAGTTGCGTAGTTGCACGTGATGTTGCAGTTCCTTTTAGCTTAATCTAATGTAATCCAGACATGGTAAAATTTGAAGGGTTTCATAAAATTTTATAAAACTTCATAAATTACACGACAGTGACAGGAGTTTGGGAGAAGTCTCATCTGTGGTACTGATGTCCATTTGTATTCTTACCAAATCTTTGTGTGATTTCTCAGCAGTTTCCTAAAATAAGGCTGTGTGGAACAAAGAACCTTGAAGTGTACTTTACACTGTGGAGAAGGAAGAGATACGCAACAGGATGTATACACTATGTTCTATTTATTTTGTGATATGCAAGGGGTATGTTAGAAATTTTTTGATACAAGTGCTTCCGTATAGGTTCAAAATCCCTCTGGTATCCCCTCTGGAGTGGTCCAGAAATATCTGAACAAACAGTCGACTGCTTATCAGCATTACATTAAAGTGGATGTCCCAAAGCTGAAGATTGCAGGGTTTAATTGGACTGTGATGAAATATCACATTTCAAAAAGTTCTCCACACAGAAGTTAAAAGTAGTTATCACAAATGTGAGGCCAAATACGCTGAGGTTTTAATGCATTTTTTGTTTATACGATAAAATGGATGCTTTCGGTTACATCACGAAATCTCCCCCTAGTCCTGCATTCCTATTCTGGAAAGGCTGTTTGATTTACTGTATGTATGAGTTCATTAATTAAGCCTCATTTTGGCAAACTGTGTTGGACGGTGGGTGAGTGCCAAAGGAGAGAATAGAAGGCCCAGACATTCAATGCAGAACATTAATAATAACAAGGGAGGAGGCAAGTGGGAATTAAAATGAACGAATTCTGCACCCAACCTCCCACTTTAATTGCAAATTTAAATTTCCTATAATGGATTCTGACATCTCAAGTCACCAAAATCCATCATTCTGAAGGGTATTATTCCTCAATTAACCTGTCACCCCCACCACCACCACCACCACCGTGCGTCTTTCTGCAGGGCTTCAAAGAGAAATGAAGAATTATAATTACTTTCAAATATAAAGCAGATTGATAATCTCTCTTCCTTCGCACACATACTCACAGTCCAGCTATCTGTAAACTCCAGCTAGCTCTGAGCAGGTGGCGATGTTTCAATAATGATACAAAGAAGTAAAAAGACTCAGGCCCACAAGTACAATTGCTCATCTTTTCCCATCACAGTTAGATCTTTCTTATTAGCAGCCTTTTGGGTTTTGTTTGTTGCAGCTGTATGTAAGCAGCAGCCACCACAGTTGACCAAAGGATGTTATATCAGTTCCAAACTTGCGCTTTTATTTTAAGGCTAAATTTATGTGGAAAACCTGAAATCTTCTTTGAAAGAAAAATGTATACGTGTTCTTCCATTGGGTCTCAAAACTTGATTTTACTTCTTCAGTTGTGTGTGCGTGTGACAGATATGTGAGTTGTTGTTCTACAGGGGAGGTAGCAAAGCTGTGTTTTAAAGCGTTTTTTTTTATTTGAGAGGCTTTCATATTTAAGTACATCCTCACCTGCTCTCACCTTAGTTCTATCAGCTTTGCAAAGGCATAGGCAAAAATTCAGTGACTCTAAATTCACTGACACTATACAGTACAGTTATTCAAAACTCCAATGTTGCCACCTGTGTGTGCTGTACTTTCTTCTTTTTTTGCTTGACATTACCTCCCCTGACTTGTGAGGTGGATGGGAGACAGTTGTATTTTAAATGTTTTGTGGACCAAAGAGAAATGTTCAAAACAACCTTCAAACCAATAAATCACCATGTAAACAAAGTGAGCATTGTTTCAACATAAAATATATATTAATGTGTTGAATAATATATATTCAACACATTGTTTCACACATAAAAACAATTTCAAGCTTTCAGATCTTTGGAGATGATTTTGAAGGCTTGTGGCAGCAGACTGTTTGCTGTGTTAATCCTTTCAGAGAGAGAAGTTCATTGAATTGTAGCCTATATATGAAGGTTGTTTAATCATTTTCTCTGCCCCTTTCCTAATGCAAAAGGTACACAAGGCCTGAAAGGCCGTTTGGTGGCCAATCGAAACAGGATTACAGCTACTGCTATACATCTGTGTAGCATAGTGGAGTTTTTCAGCTAGGATGCAACCAGTGTTGGGAAGATTACTTTGGAAATGTAGTTGGTTACAATTACAAGTTACCCTGTTGAAAATGTAATAGTAGTGTAACTATTTCAATTACTTTCTCAAAGTAATATAACTAATTACATTTGATTACATTTTAATTACTTTTCTTAATTTTGAATGAATGCTCTCAACTGTTAACCATTTTCACATTTTAAGACCTGAGAGTGTTAAAACCTTTCAGCAGTACTTAAGACTACATAAAGACAATATAATAAAACACTCAACAAGACTGAACTTCAGTAACTTTTTTTTACTGTTAGAACAGCTGTATACAGTACACGTACTGTAACGTTTTTTCATTATCTTAACATATCTGTTAAGTTGCAACAGTCAATGCAAATCGTCGACAGCACCTTCACTGCCGGCAAACATTCTTTGCATTGCACTAAAATGTTTGGGCCCTTATCTTCTGTTTGTATGAAGTGTTTTTTGTATTTCCAGCCCAGGAACATCTTGTGTACCTCCGACATTGTTGCTGCTGACTGGCGTATGGTTAACAAGTCGATTGAGTCTAGTGGCAGAATTGCACATGACCAGAAAGAGCCAATCACAAGCGTCAGCTTTAGAAGGAGGATGTTAATATGAAAAAAACATGATCCATGGGAAAAAAAACTATTTGATAAATCTGAGCTTTTGCTGCAATTTTTCAAATCTAACTAAAGTTATAATCATGGAAATTTCCAAAAGCAACTGCAATTTAATTACACATTTTCTCGAGGTAATGTAATGGATTACAATTACGGAAATTTTGTAATTAAATTACGTAACGTCGTTAAATGTAATTTGTTACTCCCCAACAATGGATGCAACAGCATTGGTTTGATTTCTTTTGTTTTCGGGGGGGTGTTTAAATTCTGGCAGGAAGTCATCATACAGATCCTCTGCGCAGAATAAGGTGAAATGTTTCTGGTATACTTGGTTGTGTATTGAGATGAAAGTCAGATTAAGAGCAGGTTTATCAGTTCTTCACAGTGGAGGGTTAAGATTCCTGTAGCAGGTAATGTGTCCACACTGATACAAGGCCAATTATTCTTGCATGCTAACTCTTGGCTAAAAAAATCGAATGTTAAACCAAGGTTTCTGTTCCAGAGGTAAGAAAATATTTCCAATATTTGCAATACACTACATTATCACTAAAAATGAAAGTTTTGACCAGAGCCATACGCAAGATCTTGTCCTGTGGACCTCTTCATATGTTTCGATTGACCGGCATTTTTTCAAACAATCTTATCTTGTTGTTGACGAAACAGGTAATTTTAGTAATCATTATAAAACACAGTCTATCCTGAGAAGTAAACATTTGCCAGCTAAGCATCTTGGCTCAACAGTAGAGGCCTTGAGTGACCTGAGGGGCTCACACAGAGAGAGATCTAAACAGCAAAAACATCAGAACAGAAATGTGGGAGCTGTAGCTTTTCCTGCACTCATAAAGGTTCAACATGCTTAGCAATTGCTCCAGTGGATATTGATTTATTGGAAAATATGGAAACTAATGCCACAGATACACTTAATTGTTCCCAGGAAAACAGTGGAAAAAAAGTTGAATGTGATAATGCAGTGGCTGCTGGTGGAACACAGACTCATCAGTTTGTAGGATCATGACCTCTACTCCCTCTGCCTGCTGGGATTCAGGATTTATCCCCATAACTACTGTAATGAAGGTCCCAAGTTGAATTTTATATTGCTATGACATCCAGTGGTTGTTTTGATTGCAAATGTTACTTTGGCCTTGGTAGCTTGTAGGATACTGAAGCAAAGAACTAACATCACAATTACCGATTTTTGGCATAAAGAGTGCAAGTTCGTGGAACAAAGGAGAATAATATTTATTGGGTGTTACGTCATTCTGCTCCTTGTTAGGCTGGAGTTGGCTTATTTACTTCTATTAAGATTCAGAAGTAACTGTAATCTCTTCATAAATCAAAATGATTGTTTATAATGATCAGAGCAAGATGAAAGCAGAACATTTTGAAAAATCATATTAAAAGAATGAAGCATTTTTATTAATGCAGACTAAGGCTTTAAAAACTATATGATTTGACTCATAAAAACTTTAAATATTTCCTCGAAAATGCAGGTTTGTTTATGTTAATGTGTTCTTTAATAACAGTAATATGTACATGACATCACATGCTTTTTTGCTTGTCGACCCATTTAATACCACATACTCTTTTTAACGATTCATTTAAAGCAAATGAAGAGGACAAGAGCAATCTCTACCTCTGTCATCTGGGATATTCCTTTCTTGTTTGGTGTATTGGCGTTTACCCATTTAGTTTTACTTTAATTAGACTTAAATTTTACATGTTAATAAGTCATCAAAAAAGTATACTCTACAAGGAAAATGGAGCAATGAAAGTGAAAACGACGTAAATGAACCCAAAGAACGGCCCAGATCAAACAATAAATATGTTTGCCAAATGACTGTATTTTTCAGGAGACTTCTGCCCTTATAACCTTCACATAAAAAACATATTACACGAACACATTGTGGTTGATCTGACTTATAAACGCATCTAAAAAATACAGAAGTATGTGAAAACACAGGAACAATAAGGGGAAAGCAGAGAGCAATAAATATCAGCATTATGAGGACCAACAATCATGGCAGGGAGCTGTGAGCATGTAGAAAAAATAAATTAAAAACACAAAAAAGTCATATGCCTTTGGGTATAATGCAGCTCTAGCCAGCAGTCTTGTAGATGTTGACTGTTCTGTACTTTTGTAATCATTTAAATTTAATTAAGGCTTAAGGAGAAAATGGCTTGGGCCTGATGGTATAATGAGTTGCCAGGGGACATATTTTTAATAGTCCTAGCTTACAACAAAGAATTTGCCAAGTCATAGTCACATTATGAACCTTGCCTAGCCACTTTAACTGGCCAGATCATTCACACCAGCCCCAAGGAGTGCTCTCCTGTCCACAAAGTCTTCTGATTAAACTGATGATTTCATGCCACCCATCAGTATTAATCCATATCAACACACCAAAAACTTTAATCATTGATAGAATGAATTAAACATTTCAAGGTCTATGCAATAAGTCAGACACAGGACATATTGTGCCTTCAAGTCTGTGCAAGTAGGTGTCCACTTTCTGCGCTTGAGAATTTTGATCTTCAAACAAGTATTGAAGTTCAGTAATCCTTTAAAGTGCCATCTAGTTTATCTCTCCTTCTTCTTCTGTCAGCTATAAATAGCATGTTGCCCATGCACCTGGGTGACTGACCAAAATATCTACTCATATGATGGCCACTGAAAGAACTTCCTTACTATGTGTTATATTTTGTCCACACAGATTCTTTCAGAAGACATTACAATATAAATATTGATGTTAAAATTGTTTCACTTTATCTATTAGAGTACAAGCAGAGCAAATCTTTTGTATCTGTTGGGATATAATACGGGATTGGATCACATCATGTACTGTGAGACAAGACAAAATTATCAATTTCCCAAAGATTCAGACAGTCAAGGGCAAAAAAGGCCAGAAGAGATGATACAAAAGCCTAGACAAAAACCATTTGTTACATAAATTGGCATCTGAGTGATGATTACTGTCCATCTTG
Organism: Remorina albescens; assembly: GCA_034769265.1. Classification (NCBI taxonomy): domain Eukaryota; kingdom Metazoa; phylum Chordata; class Actinopteri; order Carangiformes; family Echeneidae; genus Remorina; species Remorina albescens. The sequence goes on from CM068479.1 coordinate 5,536,066, forward strand.
ACCGAGACCAACTGTCAGCTCAGCACATTCCCCTTATAAAATGGAGGCATCCACCCACATTCTCTCTCAGGCCTTCTGCTACAGAAAACAGAGGGCCATATGTATTACTGTTTAATGCTAAGAAATTCATTGTTAAATAATTATTGAGTCCCATAATTATCTTTAACGAAAGGGATTGTCAAGCGTTCGAATAATTAATATTTGATGCATTCTAGTGAACTAATAAAACAGATTTTGCAATATGTTTTTAAAGTTTACTCTGGAAATCTGGCTAAGGGGATAATTAGTCTAAGTCCTGTTTTTAATACCACATTACCTTTACCTTTAAAATGGCTTGCTGGACCTGTTTTATCTTTATAAAAAATGCACTTAAGAATTGGATATTGTATATATGTTGTGATTTTTATACTCTTTTGATTATATTGTATTTTGATTGTTTATCCCTGAATGAAGTTAATCATTTTAAAACTGGAACAATACACTTCTGATTCTGTGTATTTCAGAAGCTTGGGTGTTCCTATTCGTCGCCAGTCATTGGGAACTTCAATAGGTTCTTGCTTCTCAACAAACCCTGTGAAACAAACAATAAACAAACATATATATATATATATATATATACATAAATGATTTGCTTACTCTTACAAGACAGGAAATCTTAACCTGTATTGTGTAGCTGGTTATACTTGACATACATTTGACGGATATCAAGATCTATATTAACAATTAATTTGTGGATACATTATTAAATGTAGGAAAAATTTATCTGTAACTTTCATGAAGCCTTCAGTATGATAATGGACTTAGTGAATTCATAGGAAATCCATGTAGGGCAGCAGAGTGGCCCAGTGGGCCAGTGGTTAGCACTGTCTCATCACTGCAAGCTTCTGGGTTTGAACTCTGGATCAGGGGTTTCCTGTATGGAGTTTGTATGTTCTTACTGTCTCTAAAATAACTCAGGTTCCTCCCACAGTCCAAAGTCACGTTGACTGGGTTCATTTGTGACTCTAAATAACCTGCAGGCATGAATGTGAATGGTTGTTGGTCTCTACCAGTGCCTTGTAACCTGCCCTCACAGAATGTCAGATGGGATTAGCTTTGGTAGAGATATATTGTGGATGGATGTGGTTGAAAAAATACAGATAGAAAAAAATTAGACTTAATATTGTATTATAGAGTCAGTCTTATGCTTTATTCTAAAATTGATTTCTAAGTTAATTCAATTAATCAATATCATTCATTTTGGTTTTGTTTCTTCTAGTGGGTGATCTGCTCTTTTAACTAAACATTGTGAACATAATGTCCTGAGGTCAACCTGCCGGGGAGCACACGAACAGTCCACTTATTCCTTATAGAAGTGAGTCACCGTGTAAAGACGGAAAACCTTAAATGTCCTGAAGTTGCTGTGACAGAAACGCTCAGAGACCTCAAACTCCTGCCGAGCTGAGGACGACAACACTGCGGGAGACTTTAACCGCAGGTTAGCTATATCAGTTGTATTAGCTCACTTTAGTGCTTGCTCCCACAAACGTTTGTCAGTCAAAATAGTATAATATCTGTTAAGAGTTACTAAGTATCCTCCAGTAAATACTTGTATTTTGCAGAATTTTTGTAAAATTAGGGGATATGGTAATCCAATTAATTACCAATACCAGCACATATACCTTTATTTCTTTTAGGTTGAGTAATGTTTTGCTGAATGATAATGATAAAGTCCCTTGTCTGTTCATTCATTACCATTAATTTATATTTTATTCTGTCTTTAGCTTATTGTGCCAAATGCTTATAGGTATTTTTCAAAGCAGACATGTTGGCTTGCAGCAGGAAAAGAGCAGGTGTTATTAATAACATTAAATATGACTTAAATATGGCCGGACTGTTTGGTACAGCGACATCACTTTAAAAAAAAAACAAAAAAAAACAAAACTTTGAGGTGGCTCTGCATTTCACAAATTGGAAAACATCCTCAGATAGTGCTTATTATCTATGGAAGTGAGTAGATATGAATCTTACTTCATTAGCTAGTTTGTAGAATAAATTGAAAAATGCTATTTTTGCCAGTAAAATTGCAGGGAATTGCAGCAAAAAGGCAGAAAAACTCAGCAAACTGCAGAGCAATTTTTGAGGAACCCCCCTGCAAAACCAATCATTTTGGTACATAACCCCCCGGGACGGGCATATGCCTTTCCTTTATAAACTTCATATTTTGCCAAAGTTTTTTTTTTAATTTTTTTTTTTTAATTGATTGATTTATTCTAGAGTCACGGACTTTGCTGAACTTAAAGGCATCTTTTTAATGGGTTTAAACTTGTCAAGGTTAGAAGCACTTCTTTGTAGCAGCACTAATATTGGTCTGCCCACCTTTACGTCTATCTGTGGGTACTATCCTCTCTTTCACAGTAGGATCACTCTAATCCGATCCAAAATATATTACTTGTTCCTCACAGAGATAAGGCATACTGGGGGATGTTAGTGTATCCATATGAATTAAATGGACAGCAGCTCTATCAAGATCATCCAGTAGGTCAAGGCTACTCTCCACGAGGATATGTAGCCAAACAGATTTTTTTTTTTCCTCCCCTTCACCTGCTCCCTGAGGCATCACCAGACACACAGCGAGGTGAAAAAAAAGAACCATTTACTTTGTCAAGTGCATATGATAATTTGTGGAGTTTAGTAAAATTTGAGAAATTATTTTCGTACACAGAGACCAATCACATCAAATCTTGTAGTTGGGAACCACTCCAGTTTTTCACTTCACTTTAAATATCCTGGGAATGATACATCAGTATTGAGATTAGTTCTCATTATGACTACATGCCTAACTTGACAGCCATTGGAGATCAGATTGCTTATCGTGTAGACTGTCAAATACCTCTGCAGTCACAAATGTCTGATTTCCTACATTTGTGGCTAAGTTCATATTCTTTTAAGATAGACTGGCATGCCTGAAATTAATTGTTGCTGGTAAAGGGGACAATCAATCAAAACTTGAATCTTATATAAGTAGCTCTTTTTAAATCCCAGCACGTCACTAAATACAGTGATTTGTACAGAACAAAGGCTGGGCAGGTTTCAGGTGTTATTAAAGCAAGTCATTGCATTGGATTCAGCTTCTACAGACAGCCAAGAATCCCAGACAAACATTCCAAGCATTACATGGCTGCTTAAGTTTGATAAAACTATGCAGAATCTATTGGCAGGAATATGACTCAAGTTTTTCTTTTTTTGCATAATTTGTGCTATTTTCTTTTCTTTGTTTTTGTTCGTTTGTTTGTTTGTTTGTTTTTTTACTTTTGAAATGTTATTTTTTCAGATTTTGATGGTCATGATGTCAAAAATCCTGGGGGAGTTCCAGATGGATCTGCCAGAGGGGTGATGCCACCTGGAAGCAATAGCCACATGACTGATCCAGCACACGGATGCTTCACAGGTAACATCACATATCCACACCATGCCACTTCTCTGGCACGAGGATGAAATCTAAATATCTTTGTAATGTTGAGTGAACACAAGGAGGCTATTCAAAGTCAGTGGGACATTGACTTTATTGTAGAGCTGTTTAACTGTATGAGGGTTGTTTTTGTACTTTCTATGGTTATTTCTGCCTACATCTGTGGACGCAAGAGCATGGCAGGAAATTCTGCCTGTCACCCATGAAAATTTAGTAGCCTAGAACATGGTTACCAAAAGGGGGGTGGTCTTTAAAGCGTGACAGTTTCATCAGTGCTGTTTAAGGAATTTGCATTTTTACATAAAAAAGCTTTTTGCCATTAGGGGGAATCCATCAAACATTTTCAGCTGTAAGGAAAATGTTCCTTTTACTACGTACTTAAAAAAATATAAATATTAAATATCTGTGATGACACAAAAGTAATTCCATTTTCCTATGTGTTACACTCTCTAAGTTTATTACAAATTCATGTTTTTCATCATTTCACAATATGATGTTTTGTCTTCATCATCTCCACTAGAGAGAAACAGATGAGGATGAGCCAATCTCGAGTCTTTCTCTGTCTATGTCACATCAGTGGTTTTAGGATTAAATATTCTTCTCTGTGCCCTCAAGCAGGTGACTGTCATGTTTTATTTTACTCTATCCTCCCTCTAAATGTTGCCTCTTAGTAAATTTGTCACTAAACATTTCCAATGGTCTGCAGCGTGCGTCTTCGTCTAAATGATGCATCTAAATGATGTTTGTAATAAAAAGTTGCTCACTTGGCTGTTTGGTGTTCCAAAAACTAAAATTGCTTGGCACACCGTTTTTACTGATTTCTCCATAGTGTATGTTGTGTTGTTTCCTCATGCAAAGCTTCCCTTTTAATCTGTGTTGGACATGGCAGAAAGGTAATGGTGGATCTTGACTTATGCTTGAGGCCAAATCCTCATTGGCAATTTCTCTCTCCATTGAGAGTTTGCCTTTGCCAAATGTCTTTGTTTTTGTGTATGAGTTCAGATGTACTGAATTTTCCCCCTCGGTATCTCACTAGAATTAAGCAAAAAGGCATTATTTAAGGCTGTGTCTTCTTCCCACTTTGTCTTATTTACTTTTTTGCATATTCATAAATCACTTAGTGAAAGTGGCCAAAAAGTAAGCATTTTATTTGGGTTTGTACTGTTTAAAGAGACATTTTGACAACTGTTAATGAGCAGTTGTGCATGTTTGAAGCCTATATGTTTTAGAAGGTAGGCTTCAACTTTCTATAGGAACAAAAAGTCATCACACAAACACAGGCTGTGATCTTCAGTGCAGCATTTACATTGTGATTTGTTCAGCTACCAAGCATTGGCTGAATGAATGGGATTTAGATGCTGAAAGGTAGCCTGTGGCATTTTGCCCTCTTGTAGGTTGGTTATCATTTTCTTTGTCATGCATGTCCATGAGGTTGGACATGTCCATGCAACTGATGTGATCAACACCCCTGGCACTGGTTTCACTACAAATTTATTTCCATAACCAACAGAAAAATTCATTAATAAAGAAAGGCAGGACTGTTGATAGTTAAGAAGAGCGTTTTCCTTTTACCATTTTTTCTTAAATTACTTAGACCAAACTGATGTCATTTATGTCTCTGTTAATTGAGTGATTGTTGCTGCTGTACTATATCACCCTCTCTTACACTTTCTTACTGGCCACTGGGTGAAGAATATGTCCCTCTCTCTATCATTTTGATCTTAAGATCTTCTGCTGGCGTTAGTGCAGTTTGCTTCTTTGTTATTTTAATTGTGCCATTGTTTTGCATTACTGTATATTGTAATATTAACTTATTCTCAAGAAAAATTGTTATTACCTTAGTTGTAGATGGACGAGTGAGATGTTAGAAATCCTGACTTTCATTCAAAGATAATTAGCACTCACACATTGTGTATGTGCGTTTGCGTGTGTCTGTGCGTGTGTGTGGAGGAGAGAGAGAGTGAGAGCACCAGTAGTTGGAGGAGATGGAATGGATGAGAAAATGTCTGTTTGTGGTCAGAGCATGTGGTAGACTGCTTGTGTTGGGTGATACTTGATCTGATGTTAATGTGCTGCAGTGTGTGTGGGAGGGAGTGAGTTGAAACAGGGAGAAGGGAAGATGGGCAGATAATCCCGTCTGCCTGATGAGATTGAATGCTGGGATTGATTGATCGCCTAATCATAGGAGGAAATGGGCCTGAAAATAAATGGGACTCTGCCCTTGGCTTTCTATGAAGCTGGGTGGTTGGGTTGGAGGGGATGTTAGCTGCAGAAAGACATGGCCTTAATGTGCATGGGACCTGATTTCATTTGTGTCTGATATACAGTTATATGATCCTGGCTAAATGATCAAATAAAAAAAAGGCAGAGGGGGGACAGTGAGGGGGATATAAATCAACCTTTATTGCTGGAATATTACTTTTTCATCTCATCTGAAATGGATGCATAGAGAAAAGAGCAAGAATGAAAATTCATCATAAATTTGGAACTAGAACTGTGTGTACGTACAGACATTGGGCCCATTGTTCTGGTTCTAGTTGATTGGATAATAAAAAAAAAAAGTAGTAAATTATAAAATATTATCTTTGTCATTATTTGGTTTGCAGCAGTTTTATCTTGCCCAAGAAGATTTGCATTGTGAAATTCGTCATAGCCAGATTGAAGAATTTAAAAAGGTTTAACAGGTAACATGGTTCTGCTATCTCTTCATGACCATCTACCTGTACTTATTCAAATGATTACAAGGTGACTTAAAAGGGAACAGACTATGGCCCAGTCCCAATACACCCCGTACCCCTACTTTTTAGCCCTACCCCTAAATTTTGCGCGTTCCCGCGAGGGTAGTGGTGTCCCAGTTCCTTTTTTCACGTAGGGGTAGGGGGCGTAACGAGGGGTAGGGGGTATGAATCTAGCCCTTCAGAGCAAGGGTTTTCCAATGCTGACTTCCCGAGGAAGGGCCAGTTTCACGATCCCCAGAGAGCGAGAGGATGTGGAGAAGTCGGAGAGAAAAAAACACAATAAATTCACAAGAGACAACAGACATTGATGGTGTATTCTTCTCCATGTACCTCTTGGTTTATTTATCAACCGAAGCATGATAAATGGTAAAAAAAAAAAAAAAAAACGATCGCAACCGTAGACTTCATGTTTTGTTTTGGTTTTTTTTAATATATGTATTGACAAAATTTACATTGACAGACAGAGTGCGAACACGGTGAGGGCATTACATCCAAAAATGAAATCGTGCCGATTGAAATTTACATGACCCGTAGCCTCCATGTTGCTGCTGGGACTACGCAGTCGCTTGTGTGCCCGAACGTAAACTACGCGGGGACGTAGCAAGTGGTGTCCCAATTCCTAGGGAAGATTACAAAGCCCTACCCCTTGTGGCTTCATTTCGAGGGTTAAGGGGTAGTGGGTGAGGGCTAGGGGTAGTGAGTAAGGGCTAGTGGTAGTGAGTAGGGTGAACATTGGGATTGGGCCTATGTTTTCACTCCCAGGGAACCAAATTTGTGCAAATCCAGCTCATTGGCACAGAGTTGATTAGAATGGGGCCAACTGGCTCCATATTTGAGGGCCCCTGCCTTGTAAGGTCCAAAGCTGACAGAGTGAATGTAACCAGAGCACATCACTGTGTACAGTGATTTATTAATTGAGGTGCCTTGTTGTTTAAGTCAGCTGCACTAAGTGTGAATTTGAAATTGTCCCCATTTCCACAACAACCAAAGTCAGTGTTCCCCACGCTTGGTTCATTTATCGCAATCTTCAGCCTTGCTGTTGACAAAGCATAAATTCATATGACACTGAATGTAACCTAATCTAAGACCAATATCAGTGAAACATATGTTCAGAAGACAGGGAGACTAAAAATCATATAAAAGCACAGCTTTTATCATCAGTATAGCAACCAATGTTTTTATTCGGTTTTTACAGCCCCATTATCTTGTGAATTTCGAGGTTGTTGATATGTATTTAAGATTAAAAAAAAAAAAATTCATCTGTAGCTTTGGAAATGTTTTAGCGTTGCAATAAACAGTAATTAAAATTGAGTATGGGCATGTAGACGTTGATAAGCAGTGTGTTAATATGGGTCCTTTTAGCTTTGTTTTGGTCTCTGCAACACCTGAGAAATGGGAAATACCTAATTAAATGTTTACCATCCAAGGGCAAGTGGTCTAAGACTTTTGTTTTTAAAATATGTATGTTTGTAAATACATACATGTGTGTGTTTGTGTCTGTGGGTACACTCTACATTAATGTATCTTGGCCAGGATCCATTAACCACCCTTAATTTTTGTTGTGGCTCTCCTCTCTGTCTCCATCTGGAGAGAAGTGTATAGACTCCATTTATTGGTAAATTATCAATTATATTGATCCACAACAACTGGCTTTGAAGAGTGAGGGGAAAATGAGCGGTCCATACAAAGAAGTGGCGATACTTACCACGAGACCAAGTGAGATTTTGAATCGTTACACGGCGGCATTGCTATGCTAGATCAGATCAATAACAACAAGTCCTTTATTTGGATTATATCCTCAGATTCCCTGAATCACACTGAAGTTACCATGTGGAATTCAAAATTAATTTTGAAATTAAAAATATGCCCAGAGAGGAGGACTTGGAAAGCTTCACCGACAGTTACTACCGGCGGTGCCTCATGGAGCTTCCCGCAGACAACCCTGCAGAGAGGAAGAAGGCCGACTCCTCCACAGACACACAGGATCTCATTACTGCTGAGGTCTCTGCGCTCAAATCTATTAATAAAAAACTGGATCTGCTTAGCTTGCTTCACCAGGAGATCAAAGATTTCAAAGTAAGCCTGGAGTTCTCACATCAGCAGATCAACGACCTCCAGAGAGATAGTGCCGAGCTCCTAGCTGACGTCTCCTCCATTTCAGCGGAGGTGGACCAGCTCAAAAAAGAAAACAAACTTTTAAAAGAAACTGTCCTTCAAATACTGTACAGTCCAGGAGTATGTGGGACAATCTGATCTTCTCAGGAATTCCAGAGAGCTCCCCGGACAATCCATAGGCCCTGATTAAGAACTTTATGTTGTCCGCTTTCAAACTTCCGACGGAGATGGTAAATAATATCAGCTCCCTTTCACTCACCCCCTCACATATCCCTTATACAATAATTATTTTCATTGTCGTGCCCATGTAAATAACTTTGCTGTTCCCTTTCCAGGTCTTGATGTTCAGTTTTTATGACATTGCCCATGGCTCCACTGTACACACCTCCCTCATATATCCATACATTTACAATCCAACTTTTCAACATCCACTCAAATCAATGATTGTAACCCCCTACTTACTGATAGCAGTAGAAAGTTACATAGAGACATATGCAAACCATTCTCAATATTCATTCACAGAATGATTGATGCTCTCTCTCTTCATGTCTCACTTAACTATAGTATCCTGGAATGTGCATGGCATTCACATTCACATCATACACATTCACATTCATTAATTTTTAATTAATATTCAATCTAAACAAGCTGACGTCTTTTATCAACACCATTGTTATTGGGCTTTTTAAAGAAACTTTGGACACTCACCTGCCGTGCCTTTTTTCGTGAGTGAAGCCAACGAGGTCATGGATCAAGAGAGACAAGAGCCAATTAATATGCTCACTCGCCACCAAGTGGTCAGGGGTGTGAACTGCAATCTGTCAAAATGACAGATGGCCTTCAGGTTTTTCTGTCACAGTTTTAAAAAAACAGTAAATGACGGAAAATATTCGGTTAACGCGACCCCTGCTCAGCATACAAAAAGAAATCAGCCAGTCAGCCAAAGTCCTAAAGGAATATATGGATAACTTTGGACTTGGCGATGGCTGAAGACTCAAAAATCCTACAAAGAGGGAATACACCTTTTACTCCTCAGTGCACCACTCTTTTTTCCAAGAATTGACTTTTTCCTCACAAACAACTCTATTGCACAAATAATCAACATCAGCATATACCCAATTATAATCAGTGATCATGCACCGGTGTCCCTCCACCTCCAAATAGAATCCACCCTGAAACTGTCACCAACTTGGCACTTTAACATCTCATTACTAAGGGATCCAGAATTTGACTAGTTGATAAGGAAGGGATGGAAAAACTTTATGGAAACAAATGACTCTCCAAATTTATCTCCATCTCTGATTTGGGAAGCTAGGAAGGCCATAATCAGAGGCAAAATTATATCTTATTCCTCTTACAAGAAAAAACAGGATCAACTGGCTAAAAAAACATTGAGGATAATATTAAAGAACTAACAGAACGATATGCCAGGAAACCGAATGAACAATTATGGACCCAACTACAAAAGGCAAAATTAAAACTAAAAAATATCCTGTAAAAAAAACCAAAAAACTGAGTTGATACTTCAACAGCTCAGATATCAAAATTTTGAACAAATCAGGCAAATGTCTTGCAAATCAACTCCAACACAACAGAGAAAAATCTCTTACAGCTGCAATTCAGGACTCAAACGGCAAATATACTCATCACCCAGGAAATCAATCATGTCTTTTATAGCTTTTACCAAAACCTATATTCAACAACAAACAACCCAAACCTAAAAGACATTCAGGCCTTTCTCAAAAATCTAAGTCTGCCACAACTGACTGAAGAACAAAGAAACTTCTTGGATATGCCACTGACCATTGATGAACTATTAACTGTATTAGAAAATATGCCTGCAGGCAGGGCTCCTGGACCGGATGGCTTCCCTGCCGAATTTGTGAAACATTTCTGGTCAGTACTAGCGCCTTTATTCCTCAGGACAGCGACAGAGATCAAAAACACTGGTTACATAAGAGCCCAAATTAATACAGCTGCAATTAAATTACTTTTAAAAACAGATGGAGATCCAACACTCCCTTCCAGTTGTCGCCCTCTGTCACTGACCAATACTGACATTGACACCGACAAAATTATTTCCAAAGCACTTGCGTCTAGATTGGAGACAATAATCTCATCGATAATTCTCAATGACCAAATCGGTTTGATCAAAGGCCGACACTCTACAAATAACATCAGGAGACTCCTTAACTTGAGCAGAATGTCGCAGCGCAGCAACATGGAAGGTATTGTTGTTTCACTCTATGCCGAAAAAGCCTTTCACAAAGTTAACTTGTCCTTCCACTTTGCAACCCTTCAACCATTTGGCTTTGGAGAGTCATCTATCCACTGGGTGTCCGCACTGTATAACTCACCTAAGGTTACAGTCACCACAAACGGGATCACATCGCAAAGCTTCACTCTGCAGAGGGGAACCAGACAAGGATGCCCCCTCTCTCCCCTGCTGTTTGCTATATTCACTGAACCACTGACATCAGCAATACGTCAGAACACCAATATCCAAGGTATCCACTCTACTGTTTCTGAACACAAAATCAATTTATATGCTGATGATGTATTACTATACTTGCAACAACCTCAAAGATAATTACAAGAAGCATATAAATACATCTAAAATTTCTCAGCCCTCTCTGACTACTCAATTAACTGGTCCAAATCAACAATATTACAAGCATCATAACTGTTTCAAAAACCCCATGATTGCCTCCACCCTCTCTGCTTGGAACCCTGTATGTTCTCCCCGATCTGGCACAACCCAGACTTTGTAAGTAACAAAGTCCCTCTTCAGAAGAAAGGAATCACCTGTCTTCATCACATCTTCCAGGACAATTTAGTTTTGAAAGACACAGATTTATTTGTAACTTTTGGAATAAGAAACTTTCTTCTTTGGAAACTTTCTCCAGCACCCACAGGTGATCAAGACAATCAAGAAGAAAATTCCAATGTTCCAAAATATGGTACAGGCTCCAGAATTTGTCATGAACATCACAAAGGTCTATCCAAAAAAGAAGAAAAACCTCTCTAAAATATACAAGTTACTCTCAAGCACCCATTCTATGCATCTCCTAATATCGAAATAGGAAGCAGATGTCCACTGACTTCGACTTCTGGACCCAGATTTGGTGATGGGGGTGGTGATGGCTGGCTCCTCCTGGGTCATCCTTTGGTCCTCTGCAGTGTAGGCCAGCGGGCTCTCCGGGTTTCCTCTCCTCCGCTGCTCCCCCCCCAGCTTCCTCCTCCTTGGTGCTGGGCTCTCTCCGGCCTGGGGGCCGGTTAACTCCTGTGGGTGGGCTCTGGCTCTCTGGGTCTGGTGCCTCATGTGCTCCCACACACAGGGTGGCGGGCCTGGGGAGCCTGGGCCCTGGTGACGGTCTCGCTCATATTTAGGGAATGCCCACATGCATGTGTGGTTTCACTTGCCAGCTTGTGTTGGGCCACATCATGAAGAATTGATGAATCCAGCCAAAAATGGGCTGAGCTGTTCTTTCATTCCATCACTACGTACCCCATCTTTGACTCGACTCCTCTGTTGGGACACCTTCACCTACCTGGACTCCCACCTCTCCATAGATCTACACAGAAACCCTCTGGACTCCCTTAATCCTCAGTGAGGTGATAGGAAAAGCACAGCATCCTTCACTCCACTAGTTCCTACCAGCACCACCTGCTTCCTTTTCCCTGTCCATCCTTCTGCATCTTGTCTGTCCTTTGCCCCCCCCCACCTACATATTCACCGAGGTGTAGCACTGCCCTCTCTGCCACACAAATGTCATTTCACTCAATAAAGATCCACAAACTAGCTTCCAGGGAGGGCTGGAGATGGTCACACAAATAATAAAATAATAATCATATTTATAAATATTAAATCATAAAATATTTAGCTGCAACACTATCATAAAAAGCAAAAAAAAAAAAGAAAGAAAAGATACTGCGAGGCGATACTGTGGGTTAAATGATCAATGCTATTGATCAGCTGGTCAGTCCTGGAGTCTATATTCTTCTCTGTTTACACTCTGCCGTTGCCATTGTGTTAAACTGAGCCTGCTCTAAGCAGCCGCCTTACAGATCCTCTGCAAGCCAGTCTCACACTCGTATTTGATTAACATGTTGATAATCTTGGAAGCTGTTGACAGCACAGTTGTTAACCATTTTAAAAATTAAAGATGATGGGGGTTGTTGCCTCAAGTTACACTCCTCACTGAGAAATTGAGACATTCATTTTGAAGCACAGTAACACTTAATGAAGTGAAACCTCTAAAACAAAACTTTAAGCAAAAAACAGCCAGAACCATCTATTATAAACCAGTACTACTGCCATCTAAAGATAACTTGTGAATGTGGCATATTGTTACTTGATTGACTTGCCTGAGGTTTTTTGGATCTCTATCATTAGACCACAACTGAAATATTTTACATTTTGATGGACATCTTACAATGTAGAAAAACTTTAACTTCTACTTCTACTTCCCTTTGAAAATTGCAAAGGTTACAATAGAAAAACTGAGTCTCAGTAGGCATAAGGGTTGACCAAACATTTTTTTGGCTGCCTAGATATTAAAATCAAGAACTGAGAAGCATATGTTTTAAACTTAATATGACTGACCTTTTTTTTTTTTTTTTTTTTTAAGCACAATGGAATCCAATGCCCATCACTCACCCATTAGGGCTCAAAACATAAGAACACAAGTATAGAGTTGTCATTTCGAGGTACTTCCACACAACATGAGAACTGTAAACTGATGATGTGTGCTTATGTAGCAATTTGTAACTGGCATTTCATAACTGTAATCAAACCCAGTTATTGGGTGTGTATGTGCATGTGCATGTTTATGTAAAGATAATTGCATTAGACTATGCAGAGTCTGCCATATGCCCCTCGCTCCAAGCATCAACCTCAAACCCTTTTCTTCTTTTATGCGTCATTTACTGCCTATAAACAGTTTGTGTAAAGAAGTTTACAGTTTCTAGTTCTAAGTTCCTTGAGCGCTCCTAAATATGTAGTTAAGTTATACAAACTCATCACTTTCATAGACACATAGTAAGGGGCTGACACTGGCCTGGCAGCAGGGACCAGTGCCTCTGAAGGTTGCTGTTCCCCAGTAATGCCAATGATCAACCGTTTGAATCATGCTCCCCAAGTTGAGAAAGTGCAGCCTCAACCTGACATTAAGTTTTTGTCTGGGTTTGTGATTTTTTATTTTATTTTATTTTATTTTTTTTGTAGGTCCTCACGCTTTTTACCTTAAGCTCTTTCTCATTGCTGCCAACTAAGCAAGGCCTTTTGGTTGGTCAAAACGTCAAAAATTGTGGTGCCTGCCTACACAATTGTCTTTAATCTTTTGCCTCTTCTATGTCACCACCACGAAATGTGTGGAGGCTGATATGATAATGATGTTGATCTTTCCAGGGTATTAGAGTTAAGCTGACTGATTAGGCTGCACATCGATTAGTCCATCACTCAGCACTGGCCAGTTCTGACCATCTGGGAAGGAGTGAGGGTTGAGTTGTGGGGGTGAGGGGATTGGCTTCCTCTCTGGAAGAAATGACCTCACTTTAGGAGACTTGCAAACATACACACGACAAAATAATAAAACACTCACAGGAATACAGTAAAACAGGATTTTTCCCTGTTACTAAACGATCAAGTTTATAAATGTTTGTGTTTTGGCTTGTAAGCCATTTTTTTCAATTCAGTGACTTTAGTAATACTTCTAAGTAAATCAAATCAAATCCAATCAAATCAGATTTATTCGTATACCGCCAAATCATAACAATACATCAAGGCACTTTATATATAGAGCAAGTCTAGACCAAACTCTTTATAAAATTATTTAAAGAGACCCAACAGATCCCCCGATGAGCAAGCACTTGGCGACAGTGACAAAGTTGGGTAGAGTAGGGAGAGAATGAAAGCAGGAGGAGGGGATATTCAAAACAGGTGTAGGCAGGAACATGATGCTGCATGAAGTTCATAGAAGTACTACCTTTAACAGTGTGCCATCAGTTCTTAAGAAGATCCTCAGGCATTTTTAGGCTTGTGCTAAATTTCCCTGGTGGCAGAATCAAATTAGATTACTGAATGGATTACTAAATTACTCAAATTACACAAATCATAGAATGATTTTCTATGTTGTCTGTAACAGCTGAGTTGTAGCGTAGTCTTGCAGCACTGCTGTGATTAAACTCTTCAAGGCTGTAACAACTTAACAACCCAGGCAAAACAAATTGTACCACGTGTTCTAACAAAGGCAATGGAGAAGTGATCTATCATTACAGGAACATGGAATCAAAGAATGTAGAGTCCCCTTCATATTTTACAGTTAAATCTAAAAATCTCAGTTCCCCTAGGAAATGGCCACCCACTAGTAGCAGTACTTACAGCATGTTTGCATCTTAGCTTGCATTCAGTCCAAGACATCTGGTACAGTTGATGGGTGATGTCCAGGTCTTGTCATTTTCTCTGGCTTGTCGTATCACCTGCACAGGAAAAAGGAAATCACACATTTAATAGATAAATGCATAATAAAATGTAATATCACAAAAAAAAAACCAAACGTAATTCCACAATCTTAGGTAAAAGATTTAGTGGCTTGGTTCACTAGTGTGATTTGAGGGGACTGTTATTATTATTATTTTTTTTTTATTTTTTTTTTTTTTTGACTATTTTATTTTCAGTTTTGCAATGTATCAATATACCAACAGGATATAGACATAACACAAGGTAGGGTGTGGAGGATAAACTTCCTCAGTGCGCAAAGTCAATACAAACGACTACATTAAGTACTTGGTGTAAGAGGTGTACCGATATGGTCTAAATATGGCTGCCAAATTTTTCAAAAAGCCTTGCATCATTTTCTGAGACAATATGTGATTTTTTCCAGGGAGATGCAACTCTTCATCTCCAAAGACAGCCTGTCAATAAAAAGAAGGGAATCAGATTTCCATGACACTGCAATGCACACCATCCAATCTCTGTATGCCCAAAGCGAGAGCTGTGTACGGTATTCGGCAGTAAGTCGGATTTGTTCCAAGTGAGGGTTGGCCTCCGCCAGGGGTGCGCCATGTCACCGATCCTGTTCTGGATTTTCATGGACAGGATTTCTAGGCGCATTTGGGGAGGAGAGGGGTTGCAGGTCGGGGGGCTCAGGATTGCATCGCTGCTTTTTGCCGACGTTGTGGTGCTGTTGGCACCATCGGTCTGTGAGTGTGCTGAGTGTGAAGTGGCTGGGATGAGGATCAGCACCTCCAAATCAGAGGCCATGGTTCTCAGCAGGAAACCAATGGACTGTCTAGTCCGGGTTGGGAATGAGTCTTTGCCCCAAGTGAAGGAGTTCAAGTACCTTGGGGTCTCATTCACGAGTGGGGGTACCTTGGAGCGTGATATTGGCCAAAGAATCAGAGCAGCGGGAGCGGTACTGCAGTCGCTGTATCGCACCACTGTAATGAAAAGAGAGCTGAGCCGGAAAGTGAAGCGCTCGATCTTCAGGTCAGTCTTCGTTCCCACCCTCACCTATGGTCATGAGAACTGGATCATGACCGAAAAAACAAGATCGCGGGTACAAGCAACCAAAATGAGCTTCCTCAGAAGGGTAGCTGGCTTCTTCCTTAGAGATAGGGTGAGGAGCTTGGTCATCCGAAAGGAGCTCAGAGTAGAGCTGCTGCTCCTTTGCATTGAGAGGAGCCAGTTGAGGTGGTTCGGGCATCTGGTTAGGATGCCTCCTGTGCACCTCCCTTGGGAGGTGTTCCAGGCACGTCCAGCTGGGAGAAGACCCCGGGGCAGACTGAGGACCAGGTGGAGAGATTATATCTCCACTCTGGTCTGGGAACGCCTCGGGATCCCCCAGTTAGAGCTGGTCGATATGGCCGGGGAAAAGAAAGTCTGGGGCTCCCTGCTGAAGTTGCTACCCCCGCGACCCGACCTCAGATAAGCGGACGAAGATGGATGTATGGATGGATGGATGCAATGCACTTCTTGGTCACACATAGGGCAACTCCCGTAAATTTGAGTTGTGCATTGTTAAGAGAACCGCGAATACATGTAAAGTTCCCCAATAACCACAGTTCAGGGTCCAGTTGAACAATAGCTTCTGTGATCCTGGTTAAGGTGGCACAGATATCACGCCAGAAAGGCCTCACTTTGGTACAGTGCAGAAAGGAACCAACTTCAGTATCACATCTGAAGTACTTCTCTGACAGGTCAGATTTGAATGAATGTAATTTTTCTGGGGTAAAGTATAAATTTGAGGGGATTGTTGATAAGAAGTTGGCAGACCCGTAGCACATGTGTACAACCTACAGTCTCTCTCTCTCTCTCTCTATATATATATTATTTATTTATTTTTTACTTTTTGGACTTTTTCATGCCTTTATTGAGGCAGTGAGTGGCACCAAGGCTGATAGGAAGTAGCAGAGCGAGAGAATGGGGAATGACGTGCAGCATAGGTCCGCAGGTCGAATTCAAACCTGGGATGCTATGATACATGGTGTGTGCACTAACCACTCCCTGCCAAGTACCATATTTATATAATAAAAGACGGTGGAAAGGGGAAAGAGAAGGGGGATGTCAGTGTAGAAAAAAGAGGAAGAAACTGTAAGGAAAGGAGAGCCAGAGTAGCCCAGGAAAGATTAGAAATCTTGCCTTGCCTGAACACTTTGAGTCTTTTAATCCTGGAAAAAAGTCATTAAGGTTCACAGCTATAGAAGAGGCCAATTAAGAGCAGGGTATAGGCAAAAGTCTGGAGAAAGGCATCATTTGCTGTAGGAACCCAAGCCTTTTATCTGACCTGTGAGAGCCTCCCTCTACTCACCCATGGACTCAGAATGCCTGTCAGATATGGAGATGTTTTAATGTCCAATAATTCATTTTTACTCAGAAGCAAACCAGTTGTGAACACCTGGGCCGTAGCAAATATAGACCATTAATTATCAAAATACAGAATTTATTTCCTCTCTGAAGGGGTTCATGTCCCATACAAGACTTGCTGTTGCAAAAGCACAAACATAAAAACCATGACAACTGCTAAAAAGAGAAAAAACAGGCTTTTAATGTCAAAAACTGCACAATAGGTAAATTTAGGAAATGCCAGTGGGCCGAACTAAGGATTATACCTCATAATTTTAAATGTTTACTATCTTAAAACATTGATTGACTATTAAAATTATATTACTGTCCATGTGACTTCAGGACTAGTTATTTCTCATTATTAGCTGTTTAAACATACACCACTTCTCTTGTAAAGACAGTGAGGTTTTTTTTTTCTTTAGAGATACATCTATGCACTGTATAGAAATCCACAATTATCCCCCACAAAGCTCCACTTTGTTCCAATTAGCCTTTAAATCCATCTGTGTAGTGATTTAATGCAGGGATTGAGTGAGAGGCAAAAGCTTGATCTACACTTGTTTGTTTACTGAGATAATTGATATGATGAGATTCTTGGTGATTAATGGGCTTAGTAAAGTATATTAGGGCTCAACAGCTTTGCCTGAATTGAAAGCTCAAGAATCATATTATGTATTTCCCGGACTCAACTTATTACTGTGTTGAGTTAAACTTGCAATGGAATGAAGACGAGAGAGGGATGGGTGTTAGTGTTCTGCTGAAGGAAAATAACTTGTGGTTTCTTAGACTTTCCATATCTAGTGTTTCATCAATTGGTACTGCTCAATCAATCAATCAACATGTCAAATTTTATACATTTTTCATACTTTACATTTAAAATTGTAAACTCTTTGGGCTGGTTCAAGATCCACAGGTACACTGTTCTATTGCTTTGGTGCATAAAAGGCAAAGGCTGCCTTACCAGTTTCCGTTTTTACCTGCTCTTAAGAGTAACTAACAGAGGAACCAAGGAGCCCAGTGGTTAATAGAGTGTAAGCAATTGATAGTTTCTAAAACCAAGGAAGGAATTTTAAAATCAAGCTTATGATTAGTCAATGTGTTCTGGTCCTGATCAGCACTCATGCAGCAGGCTTCTGAAACAGGTAGAGCCACTTCATATCATTTTAGATAGACTGGCAGTTAGGTAGAATGGTATGCTTGTCAAATACAAGAGTAAGACATTGTAAAACCTATTAAGAGTGTCCGAATGGTTTAGCTACCAGGCTAAAAACTAAATTTTTGTTCACTTGTGAGATTCAATCTGGATCCAGCATTGGATGATGCAAAACATTTTACTATGATAAATGTGTAACGTGTATTGGAAAGTTCAGTGAGGTTCACCTGACTTTCAATCTTAAATCAGTCTTTATTCAGGTTTTTACATGAAAAAGACCTCAGTACTTTTTAGAGATTTGAGAGAGATTTTGCTTCAATACAATAAATACACATTTCTCTAACTAATGTAATTTGCATCAAATTACAAGATTACTTGTCAGTATGATTTGCTAAATTCTCAATCATAAGAATAATCACAGTTTAAACTCTTGATCTATAAAAAAGTGAAATCAACATGGTCTTTCCCAGTATTCAGACTGCTTACACCCATGTATACATAATACATACGTGAACACACTTTTCTGGATGAACGGCTTCTCACTGAAGGGACGGTAGGTTAAAGGAGTTGAGTGAATAGATAAAACTGTGTGTAAATTGCACTGGGTTCAGTCGACCACCATGGAAGATGCAGTATGTGGTTGGATGAGATAAACTAGCTGTCTTTCTCAACTAACAGAGCCTCCTGAGAGCTATTAATAATGAAACAACGTGTTGGTCTGGACTGATTCACATATCATGAAAATGGCTTTTTAGTTGCTGCTACAGACCTTTTACCTGTCTGCTTGGCTTACACTAGTGCAGGAGTTTGTGAGGGCAAAGAGTGCTCCCACTGAGCCTTTCACAGAGAGCTTTTAGTTACTGGTGGAGACTGGTGCTCAGTATGAAGAGTACACTGTGAGAGGTTCTATCACAGCCAGCTTTGTGACTTTGAGCATTGGATTTCTTCTCTCTATGGTGGACTGTCCAAAAGTCTTAAGATTCACTTTTGGTCTTTTTTGTCACAATGTCAGAATACATAAGATTTGCACAATGACATTGCAAGTGAGTGAGGAAGGAAAGACTGAAATGGCTAAATAATGTATCTGAATACTACCGAAAAGTAGAGGGGAAGTGTTCAGAATACAACTGGTACTGTACCATTCTGTCCATATCATGCCAGCCCTTGGAAGGACTGAACCATCTTTTGCCATCCATTGCAATGTAGATTGATAGCTCTTCCTCAAACCCTGTGGTTTGATGCCTCTTTATTCCTCTCTCTTTCTGGTTCCTCTTCCTCTTTGGCTCAGCTTCTATCACTTTCTTTGTGTCTCTCTGTAGACTGTGAGCTGATATCATTCTTTGAAAAAGTAATGATCCCCCTGTGTTGAGATTATGTATGTGTGCTGCATGGTGTAATGGCCTGGCTTTTTATTGCCTGCCGCATACTAATCCCACAACTGAAGGAACGAGATGACACCTGCAGGGAGCTGTGTGTGAGCTGCAGCCTCACATGAAAGAATGGCCATTAAAAATGATCAAAGAAATTACTGCACTCAGCTGCACAACACTGCTCTCATGCCTGGCTACAGTAGGTGTACATCCCTCTGCCCCAACACGAACATGCACACACACCGGCTACACATACACACATACATACATAGACTTGGACTAATTAGTAACTCTCTCTGATGGATATTTTCCAAGTGATCCTCTGTGGAAATGTCCTGCACGTAGTTGCCTCAGGCTCTGCAGATACTGATGCACCCACGCGTGCTGATAGGAAATGGAGGACATGCGTGAGCTAAGGATGATAGTCTGTTCTTCATATCCCTATCACAAATTATTAATGGACAAGTGTTTTCAACTGAATTTTTAGAAGATTTAATTTCAAGGGTCCTTCTTTACATTAAGAACTGTGTTTGTTGGTAAGTTAATCCATTACATTCACTTTTGGTGTGTTGATGACAAGAGGAGTTTGCTTTTATGAGTACAATCATTTGAAGATTTTCTCAAGTTACTTGAAACTTAAATTTTTAGATTTTTATAGCATAATTGTGAGGCTTGTAGTCATGATTCAGTCCATTTCCTCCTAGTAGACTTTTTACCATAGTTAGAATGAAATCCAACACCCATCCGACTTCCTCTGTGTTTCTGTGTCATTGTTCACTGGGCCCCCATCCCTGCTCATGATTGTCCTCTCTCCTGATAATGCATCTGTCTGTGGTGCACTCTTCAGCAGGTGGAGCAGCATGTCTGCATGGCCATTCTGGGAGGTGACACAGTGTGAGCCAGGTACCTGTTCTTTTCACTGAGTCTGTAGATGAGTTTTTTTGCTGACAGTTCAATGGCCTTCAAAAGGCATTCACTCTCTGTGACTCTTTGTCTTTGTTAAATGTTCGGTATGAAATGGTTAGTACTACTTTATGTATAATTAAGATCAACACCAGTCCCGCAGAAATTACTGTGAGTTTAAAAGAACATTGGAGTATGCATTTCTGCATTGACGCTCACCACCGTGGTGAGAATGTGGTTATTACAGGGATCCATTTTACTAAGAGATTCCTTTTCTCAGCACTCCTCCCTCCTTCCCCCAGCCCCTCCCTTTCTCTCCCTCAACAGTCCATTTTAGAACCATGCTGCATGGTTTGGTGGGTAATTTCACTGCCTTTTCATGTTACAGAGGGCAAGGAATCCTCCTCCATTAGTTGGTGTCATCTTGTGATGTATGATGTATGCACAGAAAGCCAATCTGATATTTATTCATGACTTTCAAGGCAATGCCTCAGCTAAGCCCTCTGATTTCCTTTTAAGGAACAAAACTACGAGATTGAGACTTCAGTTTAAAGGCACAGAGACCATCCTGCAGCACTCCTTCTATGTTTCTCCCTTCCTCAGTCTTGCTCCCACTGACTTTCTCTCACCCACGGGTCTTTTTTTATCTCTTTTAAATTTTCCCCCGATATTTTCCCTGTCAGATTTAATTTATTTGACCCTTAGAAAAAAGATCACATGAAGTTATTTCCTTCAGATTTTGCGTGGCTGTCTCCCCTTCTTGCCTCTGTACTTAACTAAGGACTTTGATGAAGAGATTAATTTAGATCGTTTTCATAGTAGGCTGGCACGTTAATGAGACACCACCACTATGAAGGCAAAAGGCCTCCTATTCTTCTCTGACACATAAACACATGCACGCACACACACACGCACATACACACTATGTATGTATATTGTGCATGTAAAACAGCTATGATTATGTTGACTTACCTACAAATGTCCACCACAGTTTCTCAGTTCTTTTGTAATATTGACCATGCAAAGATCTGATGCAGGATAATCTCTGCAGTAATCATGAATTACAAACTGCAAACGAACAACTCTTTTGTGATTTTGACTCCGAAAATTTTTGGAGTACTAACTTGAATGGTAAAAAAAAAAAGAAAAAGCCACATCTATCCATCACATCAGCATGCAAGTCTATGCCTGTCATGGGTCTCCACCTACTCTCAATGACCAACTTTTCGAAAGTGTGTGCAGCATAATTTATGAAGGATCTGCTGCTGGAGTAGCCTTTAGCATGTGCATGTATGATAACTCTTCAGACAGTGTTTTAGTGTGTTTGAGTTGCCTCAAGCTTGCTCAAACCTGCCAAGTGTAGTCTGGATGCTGCCTGCAGGGTTTAGGTAAATTGCTGGTTCATATCTGGACTTAAATACTGTAATATTTAAACTTTTTTATCTGGCTTTGCATGTGTCTTTTTAACATGAGCCCTGGACAGATCCCTCCGTCATTCCATGTTTGATTTGAACAGCCCAAGTGCAGTATGATCCTGTTGTATTTTGGGGGTGCATTGGAGCATGAGGCAAATGAGTGCATTTTGTATTTAATGTTTGTAGCACTGTGCTAATAACCCTGTGCTCTTGCCTTGAGTGGTGCATATTCTAACCTTATATGATAAATAATGCAAATGTAGCAACCTCTGCAAATGGCAGAGAAAATGAGGTAGCAGGTAGGGAGAGGGCAAAGGAGCGAAAGAATAGAGAGGGGCGAATGAGAAAGCAGGAGCAAGCATAACTAACTGATTGTTGTGCTGTCAAATTGATTTGCATGAAAAAGGCTGGTCTAATTGCAACACTTAGCTGCAATGTTCTGATAATATGGAGCAGGATTACAAAAGGACATGGAGGAGCTTTTATTAAGAAGGATTTCCTGGGTGTCTTTGAGAAATGCACCCCCGCCTTCTGTTTCTGTAGGAGTCATTGAAAGGATGTGTCCCTCACCTCGTCCTGTCTGACATGACATATCCATCTTGCAGATGCCAACACATTGCTGTCTCAGCTTTTATTACCATATAAATCATTTCTACAATGTTATACTAACATTTGAATCTATTAAATTTCAACAAAAATTCTCTCAAATTAAACATAAGTATCTTTCCTTCAAAAGAGACAGGTTCCTTTTGAAGCTGATGAAATACTCCTTACAAATAGATGTTGGCTTTTGCCACTGAGGTGATTGAGGTGAATAATGAATGCAAAGGCTATTTTTCAGAGATTGGTCTGATTTTACTGTATCTGTTTCATACAGAATATATTCAGTATGGTGAACGTGTTTTCATCTTAATCATTTGAATTTCAACAAAAACACTGATCTATTGTTTTTATTCTACAGAACCTTCTCTCTCTCTCTCTCTCTCTGATTTTTATGGTGTGATATCCCGAGGAAAGAAAAGAATATCAGCAGGTCATACTGATCTGTGCTGAGGGTAAAAATATTTTTGGAAAAGCACAAACTTAGAGGTACTAGTTTAGCTTGGGGCATCCTGATGCTGCCAAAGGCAGTTCTTCCCTTTATTTCCTTTTTTAATAATAAATGATGGATGCTTCAAATTACAAAACCTTGCTGGGAAAATCCACTTTAGTCTTGGGCTTTGTAGGTAGGGTAAAAGGAAGAGTTCTTTATCAGAGGCCCGTGTTTTCCTTTAATATTTGCAGTGGGGCCTATTGAATGATGTAATGTGCCATGTAATAATGGCTATTATGTGCTTTTAACAAATCATCTAGTTCCTACCAGTGAATGTATCTTGCAAGGATATGCTGTCGGTCTTGTCAGACATTGATTTAGACCCGTAATGAGATATGTATTGTTTTGGGGGGGGGGGTTTCTGCATGGAGTAGTTTATTGGTTCATGCATTTTTTCATGTGTGAGTAAAGATAGCAGCCTCCAATCATTTGAATATTTCTGAAACTTGACCTCATTTTTTTAAACCACAAAATCTAATTAAAGAACATTTTCAGATCCTCTATTTCTTTTGTTATGGTTTCCTCATGCAAGTTCTCCATACTGGTTTAAACAAAACCTCCTAACTTTGCAAAAGTCTTCGTCAGTCTTGATAAATGCTGCCTGTTAATGGTATATTTACAAGATATCATCTTCAGCATAATCAGCAGGGCTAAATTACTACACAATGCTGCAATTTCTCCTCAATTTTTCTTTCATTCGCAAAATTCACTATTACTTTTATGTGTTCTAAACCCATCGTGGTTAGACAGCATTCAAAATAGTGGGGCTCTGTATGTGATTACAGTTATAGTTGTTCTGGGAAGGCATCTTAAATCAAGGGTTTTTAAGCAATGTAACACAATGTTCTCCTGCCATGATGCAGGTGTGCAACACTTGAGAATATAGGAGAACAGCTTATTGGCTGCAGTGCTATAACAGTACTAGATAAAAGTATTGTACATGCAATATAAAGTGGAACTTGCTGTTCAGATGTTTCAAGTTTCAAGTTGACAGGACACTGTTGCAGCACAACAAATGCTCTTTCAAAACAACCACAGTTTTTCAAGGGGCATCAGCATCTCCTGTTTCATGCACCTCTCCTCCATAAGAATGCTACTTTAAAGTGTTTCAATGTATCTTTTTATTCTTTGTTATCTCAGTAACTTGTGTTTTTCAGGTGGATGTTTGTCTTGTTAATTCTTTTTATTCTCTGCTCACCACAAATTCAATTACAGCAAATGCTGGTACATATGTCTCTGTGGTGACACAGTCCACCTCACTCTCATGTGCCACCATTTGTTACGCTGTTCTCGACTGTCCTTGAGGCGCTGTTTGTTTTGATGAAATTCAGTTCCCAAGATGCTTTCCACATGCCATTCGAGAGCCAGAGCAACTTACACAAAACATAAGTATATGGAAAGCATTGGTCTTCACAAGGTTTAAATTTACCCATGTTGAAACTCACTCATGCTAAATGTAGTTGCTGCCTTTTGCTTTGTAACCCTGTTTTTAATTTAAAGTAAATTTGTGCCTTATTTCCTGACTCTCTATAGTACTATCTAGAGTAAGTGGGAGTTGGCAATATATTGAATATACCTGATGTTGTTGTGAAGTTCACTTTGATGTTTTGCTCCTCTCACCCTCACTTGTGACTGTCCCAGTCATGTTCCCACCGCCCAGGAAACTTTCAAATGTAAAATAGGGAAGGAAGTGTAGCAAGGGAAATGCAGAAAGGGAGAAATGTGCAACCAGTTTACCTGTGGTAAAATAAACTGAAAGTGAAGATTTCAACAGAAAGGGCCCAGGAAAAAAAAAATGGTTTTGGAACAGGCTGACTACCCTGTGCTCGTTGGCTGCTACTGCCAGCTTCAGTTTCCTACAAGGTTTAAGTGGCTTTTGTTTACCCTTTATTAGAGCCAGACACACACTCAAAGTCAGAGCAAACAAGAAACGCCTCGTCCAAAATGTTTCTAAAGTGATCTGATCACAAATAGACAGCTAATATTATGTCACCTGCTTTTTAATGCTTCCCCACATGCATCTTTAATACCACTTGTAATTGGATCTCACTGCACCTATATGCAATGAAACTGGTATATATTGTTGTTTTTAGCCAATCCATGGGCAGATGGGTCTGTTGTCAATGTGCTCTATGTGTGTGTATGAGAAAGAGAGAGTGTATGCTGATAAAATAACACCCCTAACCTGTTAATTATTAATACATAAATTGAATATACATGCTCTTCTTTGCCTTTTGATGCAGTTGTTAATAATGCACTTTTTAATGTCTGTCATATGAAGTCCAGATGTTGAAACTGTATGCAAGGTAATAAAATTCTGTGAATTTTTAAAGTTGGAAGCTTTCCATGGGAGTTAACAGGAATAAAATAGAAATTTACAAAACTAAAGGCTGACGCTTAAAAGAGAACTAAAATATAGTTGGTCAAAATCTTGCCAAAAACAATCAGATTTAATGCAACACTTGAACATCTATGCTGTTCTTCAATCACATGCACATGGTGAAATGTTTACTGCACGACTGTTGAGGCCACACTACCTACATGCACTGTTCCTCCATTCCTCCATCACATGCACTGATGAAATTCCAGGATCCAGGAGTACTGAGGCCATACATTTGAGCCCTGCCTACATTTGAGATTGGGCAGGGGGGTCATATTACTTTTTGATTGGGTGAGGGAAATGGGGATGAGTAATATTTTACTCAACATTTATATTTTTGGTGTTTAATGAAAAAGTTTATTGATCAATACAAGAATGAAAACTTGATAAAGTGGTAAAGTTCTACTTGCAAATATTTCTGTTGAAATGTCATGATTTTAACTGCAACATTTTGCATTTTTGGTGACTGCTTATGAAAAAACAAAATTTTCATAATTAGGATTAAGTATGATACAGCTTGTTTAGATTACTACCAGTTTCAAGTGGATTGCCATGAATTCCCATAATTTCCGTGGAAAATTTTCAGTTCCAAAATTCTTCAGCTTTTCCTCTCACGGAAAGTTTTGGAACATTTACCGGAAATTTTCCAACCCTTTGCAACTCTAGCTAGGTATCAGTTACATTTTCTGTGGTATCATATCAGAATAACTATAACGAAAGTTTTCTCTGTTGCTTTTACCCCAGAATTGTTCTTCCCAAGTGAAACAACAAGTGACACAGACCGTGAGAGCTGTGTAAGTATGATGGGGTCAAATTATGAATTCATGAAGTGCTATGGAGGAGAATTCAAAATAGAGATACATATATCACGTATTATGACACAGCCTAAAAATATTGAATTGTCAATTACAGGGCTTATTGGCCAGCACTATGCTTTCTTCTAGCCCTCTCTCCCTCTTGTAGCTTGTAAGATGGTAGACAGGCAAGAGCATTGCTCTATAACGAAGCCACGATTACCAATGAGCTTTGGCCGGGAGCTAGTCTGGCTTTTTAGTCCCTGCAGAGATTGGCTAATATTTCTGTCCACCACATTGAGAAATATAAGGAGAAAAGGGCATTTCATCTTAATGAACCTATTACTCGGAGTCGACACACAAGAAAAAGACAAATCATAAAAAGTTCAGTGAAATAAAAGGTATAAAAAGGCTGTTAGCTCTAAAAGGTAAATTTTCTGCTTTTGTTCTGGCCATGATCGAAGTAATTGTCCAGATTTGCACTGAAAACACGACTTAATGACTTTAGCTTTTAGGAATAAAAATGAAAATGGGTGTCAAGGTCCTTAATACTAGCCTTTATGTCAATCATTCTCAAACAAAACTTTTAGTTACAAATTTCCTGTTCCAGCCATCCTCCATTTGTAACCTTATATATTACATTACATTCACTCATTTGGAAGACACTTTCAGCCAGAGTGACTTACAAGTTGGAGACACGACTGTCCATATGTAGGAACAAGGTACTGTATTGAAATAACTTTCTTACCAGATCTAGTCAATAACATAAACACTGTAGATGGAAAAAATGACTTTGTCTATATTAATTGATAATCAATCACAAACTTTGCCCTCAAACAGGTGATTTAGAGTCCCTCAGTTAGGTTCAATTAAATTAAGGTTTTAATTTAGGCTGTGTGTAATTTTTCTTGAACGGTCCAGCCTGGAGATCCAGGACGAATTTCAGTTAACAGGCGGTAAATTCGTGTCTTCTCTTGTCTTACATTAGGCCTGAAAATTGAATCATGCAAAAATATAGTCTAAACATACACCAGGCAGCAGCCTTAAACTCCTGTTTTTGGGGTGTTATGGGAGCTATTTCATTATACCGTCACAGCTAGCTTGAACATTACAGTAGTGAGCTTGATATTTGACCTCTACATTTTATAAAACATGCCATTTTATTTAAATAACATGTTTTCAACTGTTTCTAATGGAAAGCCTGGAGATACAGTTTGCTGCATTCATGCCAAGATTTTGAATCAGCAAGTTCATGCCCACACTACTTAAACAGCTACATATCCTCTTGCTTCACACGGCTTTTGTTTAAGTTGTCTTCTTATGAGTAGTTCCCATAACCTTAGCAGTTGGGTTTGCCAAAAAGTCTTGAAGAAATGTCTTTCTCAGTGCAATTAAGTCTGTCATTGCCCTTTAGCAGTAAAGTGTAGAGGCAGCAAATTTTTTCCACAGCCAGCAGAGGTCATATTCATGTGTGCATGCCCAGCTCTATTCTTATGAATGCTTCTTGCCTTTTTCTCATCACATTCACAGCTCAGCTCATTTTGAGTGGGTGGGACAAGGGAGATTTCAACCAGAGAGGTTGTCTCCTTACAGTAATGTAAATTGTGAGTAACATATAATTTCTAGAGGTTCTCTGTGGCGCAGGCTCATAGTGTTACAGCAGGACTTTAGTATTATTAGATCAGTATGGCATATAGTACAGAGAACATCCAGTTGTAGGTAATCCAGTGTAGCTATCTTTCTGACATGCTGTGCTCTGGGAGATCATCTTTGGCGCCACATTGCATCAGGATGATGCTGTCAAAGTAGAGGGAGCCAGGGGAGCGATGGAGGCGAGCCAAGTAAAATTAGCATATTCTTTTACAGGCATCTTAATGGATGGAAGAAAGCTAGGGTTAAAGAGGTAGGTAAGGTGGGGGGAGAGGGGCCACTAATGACAAGGTGATGAAAACAGCAGGAGAAATGGACTCCTGGGAGTAGTTTATTCCAAACTAAATAAACTTATACCAGAAGTGTAACCATACCATACATGCAGCTTCAAAAATATGACTTTATGGCCAACGGAATTCAACAATCTGCTTTGTTAGTTGAGACATACACACATCATTTCATTCACTTTCCCTCCTGTTATTGTCCACATGTCATTTGACATGTGGTTTTGCTGTTGTCCTGTATTTGCAAGCTCCCTCCTCTGACTTGGAAAAGGAATATTTCCTCATGTCACTTTATGTGACAGCAGTTCTGTAAATGGAAAAATTTGGTTTATTTCAAAGCTATTATAGCTCTTCATGCCACATTATGTAGTTACATTCTTCTACAAAATAGACTATACTTGTACATTGTGGCTGAATTTTGGATACGAGAAGTACAACCTCCTTTCTTTATATTTGTGTGATTCAAATATGATAACAACTGTCATTAATATGCAACAAAATGTGTCTTCACTATAGAGCTTATTTTTGGTCGTCATATAAAATGCAGTGTAAATGGCATTTGAAATATCTTTGGAGAGCCATCTTGTGAGTATGACTAACGGTCAAGACATGCAATTGCCCCACCTCACCAAAGTACAGATATTAGATGTGGTCCAGGTTTGAAATGGTTCTTGAACAGCTCAAATGCAAGGTAGCATATTTTATAAGGCTCTTCTTCAAAGCCTAGTATATAGAAGCAGCCACTAAAACCATTAAAGCAAGTGCAGTGAATGACAATAGAGTCTGCATTACATAACTGGGGTGTAAAAGTGGTGGTGTTAACTGTCTGCTGGCGATATGAGAGAGTGAGCTGTCATAGACACGCATGTAATGGCTCCCTCGCCAGCTGCCAAGTTCAGGCCCTTTGGGACACGGCAGACACACCATTTCTTTCACACACCCCGCAACCACCCAGTTCTCTCTCGCTTTCTCTTGTCTTCCTTGCTTTCCCCCCTCACTTCCTTTCCCCTTTTGCTCCTAAACTCTGACCTAGAAAGGAACTGCGGCAGGCCTCTCATATCTTTCTATTGCATAAATTGTACACATGCCAACAGTCACATCCACACATACAATGGGCTTGTGGGCAGTCAAGTCTACCCTCACTGAAACAGACGAACAGGGAGCAGTGCCTCACTAGACCAGGCAAAACAGTCACACTGAGGGTACATCTCTATCTTTGTGAACCACATTGTATGTTTAAAGGACTGCTGTATTAGAGGAATGAGGAAAAAGAAGCTTTTCCTGCTTTGATGTTAAATTGTGACATTAGGAAAGGCACAGGAAAGAGTACTACAGAATATACCGTAGCTAGTTATGTAGTGTAGTGGCTAAAAGATGTTAATATGTAGCTCCGCAAATTGCACATATATTTAAAAGCCAAGTTGGCTATTCTTTTTTTTCCCAATTTCTCCTGTTTTAGTCACTCTATAAACCTCATCCTTGGAGGACTGTGGTAATGACAGTTCTTTCATCAACCATTATTGCTGGTGACTGATAATCATTTTGTGTCGGTTGATTGACAGTTGACCTTCACACCAGGTATGAAGAACCTGCAAGATACAATGGGTCTCTCCCATTTCCTTGGTGTCGACATATTAAGACTAATCTGGTAGAATCACCAGGAACCAATTAATCTGACAACCCCAGACACGATGGTTGGTAAAGAAATGTGGATTCTCAGCTTGGCTGAGGAAGTCTCTGCACGTAGGCGCATGGATTTAGGATTGGTTAAGTCCAACCAACTTCATGCCCGATGGAAAGGCCACAAGATGAGGTTTTATGACTGTGTAAGTGCATAGTTCAGGTTTTACTAACCCAGTGTGTTATGCAGCTGACTCATTAGGGCAAAAAATTCTGTGTGGTACAAAAATACTCTGTTAGTTTTTGGTTTTAACCATAAACATATATTTGACGCATCCTTGACACAAGTACTGGAACAGATATTATATAAATGTGTGTGTGTGTGTGTGTGTGGTTTGAGCTTCACACATTTCACACGTCTGAGACATGTATGATGTTTATACGTTCTTTGCCACATATTCATTGATGACACTTTTGGTTAAAATATCAATGAAAGGACTGATTGTGTATTGACCGTATTGTCGTGCTGACACATCACTGTCAAATTTTCCTCCAGTCAGTGGTGAAGCTTATCACTTGCTATTTTGTGTGGATGTTATTGATAATTAAATGTGTTGACAGGAAGGTGAAGATTTAAGGGCTGTGTTTGTTCAGAGAAGTAGGTAGCACTCAGACAGAAGCTGAAGCATGGCAGAGCAGCCAGGTAATATTACCTCATGCTGAGATGCATAATAAAGAGGGCCTGCATGCATATTAATATCAACACTATGCATAATGTCTACATCTTATGAAAGGCCTAGACATACACAGGCCCCTCACTGGTGTTGCCTAACTTCCCTGTACTACACCATCGTTATTTGCATCCTGAAACCCTCGTAGAGGGAAGAATTTCCCCTCACCATGGTCTCACCCACATTTGCTCCTCTGGCCTGGCTGCAGTTGTCTTTCCTTACACTCAACTATTCCTGCACATTAACACTTGTGCATTGAAATGTACAATGGAGGTGTGTGTGCTAAACGAGTTTCTCGTTACCTCCCTTCCTCTTGCTTGGTAGAAGCTTTTGGAAGTACTACAGCGACATCTGCATGTGCCATGGTTACAAAGCGCCAGGCTCATACCCACCCACTTTACTGGGCTTCCCCTGCCAGCCTGCTCCCCGTCTGCTGCCCCACCTCCTCGCCCCTGCGGCGCTCATCTTACTTATTACTAAACATGGCTAATTGTGGGAGGCGTGAAGCTCACTTCATTTGAATATTCTGGCTTGGGGGGTATTTTCTTTGCACAAGGCACAAATTAAGCAAGGATGTCTGAAAAGGGAGGATCCGAAATTAGATACACAGGTCTCTTTGGAGTCAAATTTTACTGTGGAATTGTTGTTTTTCTATTATGTAAATTGTGCCTCTTACGAGGGTATTGTTCTGTATGAGACCTTATTTTGGTTCAGACCTGTATTTTGAATTTGTATAAGTCACAGTAATCAAAAAAGTCTTGAGAAAGTAATTTACTAATGAATTTACAATTTTTTAAAATACCACTGTATTTTAATTTTTTTTTACTTGAAACTGGGTTTTATGTATCTATCTATTCCAACTGTACAGTGGGTTACAGTCTGTAAATACAACCTACTCTATTCTTTGTTGTTGCCCTCTTTTGCATATTCATAAGATATGCAAAAAAAGATTGCTACTCAATGCATATGCATGTTGGGAGGCTGAGCTATTTCTAATTAATCCAAACAGAATTGACCTAGTTCCAAAACAAAATCAGGCTTGCATTTCATCATGGAATATATATTTTTTATGTTTATGTGAGGAATAACTTTAAGTAATTTTTGTTGTCTCGTGTTGGGAGATTATGGGAAAGACATACAACAGAATAGTTGCAGTTTTCCAATCAAGTAAGAGGATTTTTGGTTTCTTAGTAGCTTAGCTTGCCCTTAGACTGACTCACACCAGCTGCCAGCAGTCACCTACAGTGCCATGCCCTCATTCATGTAAGATTTTAAAACCCTGAAAGTAACACGTGAAATTAACAGCAAATTGTTCGTCACAATTCTTGGTGATATTCATGATTTTGCCGGTCACATGCAAATATTTAATTTCCAGTTTGAAATCGCAAAAATAATCAGTTTTCTGTTCCTTTCACAAATCCACAAACATCCATTAGTCCTACATGAGCAGACATTCACTGTATATGAGATGGCTCCTGGCACATATTGTAAGGTGCTCAATTAATCTGTGTCAGAAAGGTTAAGTGCACTGACTTTTTGTAATTAATTTTGAATCAAACAAATTGGCAGCTTGCCAGAATCTTTGAAGATTGTCATCACATAATCAGTCGTTTTTTTCTGTATTTTATGCTTTTCTGTTACCACTCCCTCACTCGCTGCTGCCATTTGACCGAATGCCTTAGCGATTAAATGATATGCAAATGAAATATGCATAAAACCATTCTGCTGTAGGATGATTAAGCACAGAGGACGTTAGGCAGTGCCCGCCACAGTGTCTGTTGTCTCTTTTGCATTCCGTTTCGGCTAGGCGCCAAAAACACCACTCTAATGAAGATAAATGCTGCTAATTAACTAATCATCTGAATAACACAAATAATATCCATTTTGAGAGAAATTAGATTCCAGGTGGTTTCTTCTAGCTTCAGTTTTGTAAGATCCAGAGTCAGGAAAAGGCAGATGTCTTCACATGAGAGTTGCAGCTCTAGAGAGCAGGGAGACAGCAGAGAGACCACGTTTTCCAAGGCTGAGCACTTGAACAGCACTGGCAATGCAGGAGATTTTCTATGCTTGTTTGTGAGTACTGTGGCATTATTTGACTACTCGCATATAACGAAGGAAGAAAAATATCCTCTCTCTCTCTTACTCACACACGCACACACACACACACACATACATACACTCTCACACTCCTCCCCCCTTCCTTCCTGATCTCTCGTGCAAGCCCCCTTTTTTTCTTTTTTTTTCTTTTTTTTTTTTTTTTGTAATCCATTTGTGTTATGAAGACGCTGCACAATTAACATCCCCCATGGAATTAAATAAAAGGGTGATTATCCAAAGTTCATTAGCTCCGAAAGATTAGAATATCCACGTTTCTCCGTGATGAATATGGAAAAATATGGGATCAATTACAAATGTTAATCGTATTTGTTGCGATCTCGATTATTGCATTTGAGATGCCCAAAAAGATGCCATCTTTTAAGCGGTCCTTCCTCAGAGGTGGTACAAGCAGATTTAGACATCTTAGCAGTGCCAAGGTTGGATAGCAAGCACAACGATGTTATAATCCCTCCCTTTGGATGACTTCCTTAATTATTCATATTGCACAACCATGCCTCTTGTCCAAAGAAATCCAGAAAAAAATTCAGGCAATAATTTTTGCATGCCAGTTAATGAAGATCCTTGCGTTGCTAATTACTGTTTTAATCCCGACTGTGCAATTCAACAATGAAAACGAATTTGTTGAAAGTCTCCGTTGTGTCCTTGTAGCAAGACCCATCTTTGGCTCTGTGCCCGATGCCAGCACACCTCACGGGAACCACAGAATGTTCCTCTGGACTCGGAGAGTACCCCAGACAGCAACTCAGACCCGTTGTTAAGTCCGTGTTGCATCTGTTTACCATAGTTTGGCGCAGGAGGGAAAATCCTGAAAGGGTGGAGTTTGTTCTTTTTTTTGGGGGGGTGGGGGGGAGATGGTTGGCAAGAAAGGGGCAAAAAGTCGTAGAGATCTAGGGTGTGGGTGTGGAAGATGTAAAGAGTTCCCACGGCCTCACTACCCCCACTTTGGTTACATTCAGGCCAGCACCTCCCACCCAGTGTCTCTTGAACTCAGGTTGCCTCCTTCTTCCTGTGCCCTCTGCACCTTTTCCCCTGAGTTCCTGTTGTCCCTGTGCCACCTCTCTCACCTCTCTTATGCTTGTATGTACTATATTGAGCCTATAGGGAATCAAGTCTATGAAGATGAATTCATGATTTTTCGTGATTTTTTTTTTTACTCTTGAAGAATACTGGATGTGTGATATATCAAGTTAAAATAAAAAGAAATAGAAGATAATGAAATCTGGTCTGTCCACTGAATGTAATTTGTTGTGGGAGTTCTTTAGTATGCATTGTCGTGTTTGCAAATTTTTGTCTATCGTTTCAGTCAGTGACATTGTAAACAGCTGCCATTGGGCTTCAGGCACAGTCCCTCAGGTCCATTCTTTCTCACTCATCCTCTTTAAGACAGCCACGCAAGCGATTGGCAGATTGGCAGTGTCTGTTGCAGCAATGCCTATGGTAGACATTCAATGTGGCTGCCAGCCAGCGCAAGAATAAATGACAGTTTACACCGGGGAAAATGAGGGGTAGAGGGGGAGGGGAGTTGGCACAAAAAGAGGCACCCGCTTCACACCCTCTACTAATAGTTGAACAGTTCGCTGCTTTTGTCTTGCTTCATCTTGTTTCTTGTTGTTGTTTCATCCACATCATGGATTCTTTTGTTGATATTTCAGGTCGTTCCTTTGATTGAGTGTATCACCCTAATTAACAAAGTAAATTCTGCCGTAATTATTCATATCAGGTGCTGTAATGTCTCTGTTTGTTCTTTTCTCTTTTGTTTTTGGCAACCGACACGTGAAGGGTATCCGATTGTGACGATTTGGGTAATTGTGGTATATCTCCATTGTCCTTCGCCCGTTTTCATGCCATCACATTCCCGCTGGCACGCCATTTGAGACCCGCAAGTGCCAAATTATTGCTCCTTGGGTATCTTCCAAATCAATGACTTTTACCCAAGTCCATAAAGCCTGTGAGACTGAAATGGCGATTGTCAGCTTCTGAGGGTATATCCTTCATTGCTAACAGATGAGTTGGCATGGCGTCTCCTGCCCAGATGGCTGGCTGGCTGGCTGGCTGGCTGGCTGGCTGGCTGCCTGGCACGGAGAGATGTGCTTCAGATGGTTAGAGAGAACGCAAGAGGGAGTGCGAGGGAGGAGCTTCCTTTTATGCCACCGCCACACCTCCCAGTTATCACTAGAATAACAAAACAGTCCCAAGTTTGTGTTGTTTTTGCTTGTAGAATTTCTATTTTCATTAATCCCACGTGACAGTATCTCCTTTTCCTCCTCCTGTGCGTGAGGCACTCTTTACCTCAGGTTCACTTCCTCTTATCTTCTGTGGTGGACAGTTTTGCTGTAATTTTTTGACTGCTCACTGCCCACCCTTGTGCCAACATCATGTGTCATTCAGCGACAACTAATCCATCTGAATGGCATCTCTCAGAATTATTTTCAACTATAGGTCACATCTTCAGGTCTTCGTCAGTAGATGTTTACTTCCAAGGCAAAATTGAGATCAAGAGGGCTAATAAGTGTCTAAAGATGTGTATAAACACTCCCACAAGAAACAAAAAACTAAATAAATAAAGCATATGATGCTACCAAAATGATGGCAGGACGTTCCTGTCTCCCGGACTGTATCTAACCATCTACATTAGAGAACGAACAGAAGTCGGTCTTGGTGCTACCACTGAATGGATGGCACTGTGCCAACTTCTGCCATCAACCGCATTCGCGCCTTGCTTCCCTTATATGCCCATCCCCTTTCTCTCTCAGTCCCTCTTTTACCCACCCTCCTCCCCTCCCTAGCTTTCCTTCCACATGCCCAGCACACCGACCTTCCATTGCTTGCTTTTTTTCACAGGCTGACTGTAATTAACATTTGGGTTAATTGATTCTAAAATCTGATGGTTTCTCTGAACAGCCTTCGTAAGCCGACTGACGAGTTGCTATGTAACCTCGGAGGCTGGCATTCGTCCTGCCTGTGTTTTGCCCTTCCTCCGCACTGGTCTTGGATGGAAAAGGAGAGAACTTCAATGCACAACTAGCAGTTCTAGTGTAGTCCAACAAAATCTGGATGAGCCATATCTGTATGTGCCACAGCGTACGGTGAAGAATTCAACCGTAGTGGATCGAAATTTATGTTATGCTGACTAATACCCCACACAATTTCCTGGCATTTCATAAATAATCAAAGTCCCTTTATTACCTTTTTTCTTTTTAATTTTTTCTCATTCAACCTACCTTCTGTATTTCTCCAGTCCTATGACACTTTCTTTAGCTGTCTCTATTTGGAATCATCTTTAATTATATTGCAGACACTCATCAGGCGTTCTGCGTTTGCCGTTGCGCTTGTGAAACATAATTGATTACCGTAGCGGGTTGTAAACACGTGACTATATATTAATGATTTTTGATAAAGCCTTGTTTATGTGTGTGGTTATTATCCTTTTTGTCTTTTGTCATTAATGGTTTCATCAGTAAAGCACATGTGAATACATAATTACCACGGCCATTTCTTTGGTTTATCTTCCATAGGTTTTTATTCTTTTCTTTTCGTAATCAGATGATGAGGTTAAAAGCAGGAGACAGATATAGTTTAATTATTCAATAAAACCCCCCACCCTCTGAAGACCGTACGCTCAATGCTCTTAATTAGCAATGCAGTGGCTTGCTTTAATAGTTGCAACAGAGTATACTAATTAAAAGAAAAATTTACCAACGTGCGTCAACACCATGTGACTTATTCAATGCTATTCCTGTATAATTGTTGTCGCTCTGTACATGTCCTGTCCAGCATTTATGATCGACAGTTGTTTTGCAGTAGAATAAAAGATGATCTGAGCATAGAAATGTTCTTCCTCTTCAAGGTTTTTCTCAGTGTGGCATTTTAGGAAGGCAGTGGCAAAGCGCTTTCTGTGGCTCAAATGTGCTTTGCGTTCTTGTTTTACGTGCCTTTGCTTTTTCTTTTCTTTCTTTCTTTCTTTTTTTGTTGTTTTTTTTTTTTTTTTTGTCATTATTAAATAAAACCAGCAACTGGGCAATTGAGGAAAGGAACCCATTATGCAAATTGACTTGTATTTGCATAATGTCTTATGCCAGGAATATGCAAATGGGTCGTATAATTTATGAGCGCCTGTGTCTGTCACATAGTGTTCCCATAACTTACAAAGAGTTTTTTTTCCTCCTCTCCTCCTATCCAAGCTGGCAAGACATGCACAATACTCACAGACCAGACCCACATTGAGCAAGCACACCCACAAAAGGGGCTGCTGGCTGGGTACTGTGACTAGGTGGGAAAAACTTGTCTGGCAGACTGATGGGGGGATAAGGAGGCAACAAGGGGAGGGGGCAGGTGGTATGGATGAAAAATGTAGGGGGGCACATAAATCCCTCTACAAAGGCTCAGTAGCAGATGTTAATTCTTTAAAACAACTGCGAAACTAAATAAAATGAGAGACAAAAAACAAAGGAGCAAGATTTCAGCTGGGCGGAGCGACAGCGATTTCTGACATTTCTTTTTGTCTTGTTGCAAGAGCATTGGTTCTACACGCTTTCTCTTTCTTTGATGCCACTATTTTTTCCTGTTACTGGAGCTAGCAGCTTTTTGCTCTTGTGGAGGATTTCCTCATGAGTCAGTTGGATGAAAGCAGCTGAGTGCTGGGTGGGATGGAGAGAAGAGAAACACAGAAGGAGAGAGAGCCTGTATCAAGTCATGCGTATGTGTGCTCCAGTCAATCTCAAAGTACCCTGGGATGCCACCACTCTGCCCGGCCAAGCCCTTCACAGAGCATCCAGGCTCTATCCAGGGACACATGGACCAGACACATCCTGATGAGAGGTTTAAGTCCAGTTATTTGGACTTGTCGTTCCTCACCAGGATTCTGTTTGCCGCAATTATTCTATCACGACTCGTTTGTGGTGATTGGCCTGCTTTGCATAGCGGATGTGAGGCTAATGGCTAAAGAGACCGTTCTACATTGTTCCGGAGAAAAAAAAGCCACAGGGGACTGCATTGAGGTAAAAGCTTCGTCCATTGTACTCCATTTCGCAGAGGAAATAAATGTTGGAAATAAAGAACAAATTTTTCTTAAACTTCCTCAGGGCCTGTTCTTACAGAAATTCCAGATTTCATGTTGCCATATTTTTGCATCAACTTCTTCTGTGCTGGAAATGGGGATGCTCTCTTGCTATGTCTCTTCACACACTTGGACACTGCCGAACTTGTGACTGTAAAAAGGTGTCTGGGCCAATACCTATTGCACATAGCCACAGTCAGTGTGCCCACCTTCCCCGGAGCCTGAAGAGACATATGTTCCTTCCATGTTGGACAATGACTGTATTGCAGCACACGTGTGTGTGCATGCGTAGTGTCTGCTCAAGGGTACATGTGCTTATGAGAAGAGCGAAACAAAGGAGATTGCATTATGTTAGTCAGCTTGGTGTTATGCCGTTTTTCTTTGGCACACGCACAGAGTCGCAGACACATGCTTAAATTACAGAGGAGCAGTGTGCCACTTTCTCTGGTGCTGTATCAGGACTTTGAATTGAAAGAAAGAAGCAAACAAGACTATCCCATGGAAATACAGGTCCCTCCCCAGTACAATGTAATTCTTTTTCTTTTTTTTTTCTTTTTTTGCTGAGATTGTTTCTCTCTTTCTTGATTGTGGTTTGTGTTGCTAATTGCAAATTGGACCCATCTTGAATGTCATGATCATCCACTGCTATTTATGCCAAGTTTAAGGTTCCTCATTTGCTTTTTTTATTTTCATTTTGACTTTTATATAATGACGCCGCAAGATTGCCCAGGTTAATTTTGTGCAGGCACATATTCATGTGAGCAATTATTCTCCGGAATTAGCATTGAACTGGCAGCATTAATATACTTCACAGCCATTTCATTACCTCCAATGAATCTCTCTCATTTAGATATGAACTATGTAGACTTCAACACTGTATCTGAATATGCATTGGAAATGTCACATTCAGGCTTTAATGATGGCACCAACAGTTCACCAACAGACTGAATCAAACATAGCATAGCAACAAGCGACAAAGTAAAAGTTGGGCTCATGACCCACCTGTACTATTTTTCTATATAGTGATTATCAAGCCATTTTTTATATTCCCTCCAAGATTCATGTCCATATTTTTAAACTGCTGGGCTAAGCCAAAGCGACAGAATGACAGTCTTTATTCTGCACCGTCCCTGGTGATATGAAGATCCACTGTCATCTGACACCTGTCATCTGAATGAGTAGTGACCGAATAGTTTGTTCATATTACAAACATCTCTGTTTTCATTGGGAATTACAAAAACAACCTCCTTTTTTGAATAAAAAAGTTTTTGATTTTGTATTGAATGAAAGTGATGCCCTTTTAACTGACAGTGTCCTTGGTTGAGTAAACTCTATATGATTTCTCCATCTACTGAATGTATTTTATATATTTTTGCTTTTTCTAATCTTCTCAGGTTTTCCTGTCAGCTCACAATGTAACTCATTCAGTAACGTGTGACTGTCATGCTTAGTAATAACAGACTGTAGCTGTTAAGAAATGATCGACCTTTTGTTCCATTTGAAAGGATCAAGTGAAGTGTTCACTCATAAAAATGATGAAGGACAGTGCATGGCACCCAGGTATGAGGGGCCAGGTGTTAAAAATTTAAGCTGAAAACTATTAAGAAAATATTGTTTACTACTTTTAGCTTTGGTATTCAACACTATTAGAATTTAAACTAAAAGTGTGATATTCAATGAGTATGAGGAACAGAGAAATCCTGCACTATTTGACACCATTTTGTTTAGAATACTGAAATGTTGAAAACATCAAAGATAGTAAATTTAAAATAAAACTGATTTTTTGTTAGATACTTGTTTAGTGTATGATTAATTTATTATTATTTCTGCCAAGTATCGTCATTGTGTTAATAAATAACATAGGGGTTTCAAATGCTACTGTTGGTCTCCACTGTAAAGAGTTCTTGAGATTATAACCATGTACGTCCATTTCTATAAAAACGATAACTAAGTGAAAATGGGTTCCCATGTTTACCTGCAGCACGTGACTGTCAGATTATTCAGTTTAATGGAATCTGCAAATAGGGCAAACATAAATGTGTATGTGACTTGCACTTATAAATATATGTACTTTTCAATTATGATTATCAAGATATTTGATGGAGACGCTGTGCTGTTGGTGCTGCTGCTGCTGTCCAGACATCACAATAACCAGAATATGTATAAAATGTGGCATGTGGGTTGAATTTAGGAGCATAGTTGCAGCATACAGTATGTTTCAATATAGAAGAAACCAAGTGATTGCCTTTTTACGCAAAGGTATAAGTGAGAGCTCACTGACAGCTCCTTTCACATTCATTGCAACCCCTTGACCCCTCAGCAGACATTAGTAAGTGAGGATTTATTTCAGCAAAAGACTTTCTCATAAAAGTGGCAATCTCGTTCCAATAACATAAACATTTTAGCATTCCGGGTAACAGCATCTGAAGTCACGAAGACACAAATGGGTCTATCCATAAATACAGCCTATCAGTGATTAACTGAGCCAGCCTAACTAAAAGCAAACAATGTTAAAAAAAAAGCCTGTAATCTGTTTTTGTGGTCATATAATTGCTGTTTTTCCCTTTTGAGAAAGCTTTATTTTGCATGTTAGAGCTTCTTATGATCTAATGGGAATTGAAAAAGTATCTGGTCACTGTGTTATATTGGACTAGAGTGAATGTTGTTTGGCAACGTGTAAATATGTCGTCACCAGGGAGTTGTTGACTTGTGTTGTTGTGCGTGGTGATGTTTCCAACTTGCATTTCAAAATGTTTGTGGACCATAAGACTGAAAGGAGAAATTTTGCTGACTCTCTTTTAATTGCACTTCACAATCCTCTCTACTTCATTTAGTCAGCTGTCAACACTGCACTATCCTAAAAACGTATATATGAGGACAAATGTACTGTGCTCGGAAATGTAACAGTATAACTATTAAAATTACTTGAAAAAAAATCTTCAATAAAGCATTAGTCATATAAAATAAGTTAAACTCTATATCAAAATTAACATAGCTTAACATGAATGTATAGTTCTGCTAACACAAAATCAACAGTAATGACCT
Organism: Remorina albescens; assembly: GCA_034769265.1. NCBI lineage: Eukaryota > Metazoa > Chordata > Actinopteri > Carangiformes > Echeneidae > Remorina > Remorina albescens. The sequence continues at coordinate 5,576,827 of CM068479.1, forward strand.
CTTCAGAGTAACAGTCAGGCTGTCAGGTTCATACAAATCACAGTAAAAATAATATTAAGACAACAGTTGTTATGAATTGGACATTTCTGAATTAGTTAAGCAATGGAAAGAGAATAAAAAGTCTTTTTCTACCTCATACCTCTAAATCTTTTTTTTTTCTCTTCAGTTGTGCTGTTTTGGGTCAAACTCAGCACGGTCATAATGGTTCCATAGTATGCCAGTGGTAGCATCTGAAACCACTTACCCAGCATTTTTACATGTGATACAGTGCTGTTCACTTCACACAGCCAGACTATGGACTTCTTCAAATTGGTTTGATGACACATGGAAGCTAAATAAGAGAGAGAGTTGTTTGTTTTTTCTCCCTGACGTGAATAATAGGGTCAGTTGGTTGTGGCAAGTGGGCTGTTCTTGAGAGTGCAGTGCTGGTACAGTCGTCTAAATGTACATTAAAAGCAAGATAAATATCTGGGCAGTAGATCTGGACAGTTGCATCCTCCCCTGTACAAGAAGGGAGCATGAGGACTAAACTGAAACACCCCCCCCCCCCCAAAAAAAAACACACCTTAGCTGTAAAAGTCCCTTCAACCTCCAGTTTATCATCATGTCACTCAGCAGAATGCTTAGTTATTCAGAGGGCCCAGCTTCCTGCCAGGTATGAGAATACTGTGGAAGGACAGCAAAAGACTTGATGCAAATGTGAGTAATGAATATTTATAGTGCTTTACAGTTGAGTGTAACCAACTTGAACTTAGAATCTCTGCTTTGTAGCATTTCACTATTTAGCAAGCTGTACACAACACAGATGTTACTCTGCATGTGCATAAACCGACAGCTCAAAAAGCTTTAGCCCCCTCTGTGTATCTACCACTGTCTCATGTCTGTCATTTCACAGCAGATGCCTTTACTGACTCTGCATAATTACATTTTCACATTCATTGTGTTAGCTGTGCAGGTATGATCATGTGTCTGTGTGTTTGTGTACATCTTCTGCCTCATTGCACTTCACTCAAGCAGATGCTTCCAAGGCCCCCTGTCTTCTCATGCCCACTGAACAACAGACAAGTGCCAGAGGGTAAACATGTCCACTGCCAAACCTTTCTTTGCTGAATGGCTGCATTTAGTATGCAACACATCCCATAATTGAGCATACACATCTAAGTATTCACACATGCATACACATCTCTAGTGAGTCTAATCCTGAAATACACACCAGTCCACTGAAGCTCAGGGCTGTGTTAAGCAGTTGTGTTAACTATTGCATGTAGTACGCAGTAACATGGGTGTAAGCAGAGTCCTGCATTATTCACACTGGGTGGATGGGGTAATTAAGAGGCTTGTAGTCACTTCATAATTCATCTGCATTAAAGGCCCAGCAGAGATAAACTGAGCTGGCATAAGATGTGATGTAAGACGACACAACATGGCACTTGTGCATAGAATCAGTCTTTCCTTGCTTTACCTACAGCTAGATGGGTTGGTAGGTTTTTGGTGTGGATTAAATAAAAATGTCATTTTTAACACACAGTGAAGAAGCGTTATTATACTACACTCTTTGCCTCTAGTCACTGATCTGTCAAATAAAAGAAATATTTTGAAAATGGTTTTAATAGTACTTGATTTCCATTTTCTGTGATTTTCTTCTGTCAAAGGTGCATTAATCATGATTGTATTTGGCTGCTGACTATTTAAATTTAGATTTTCGACCAGAGTCGTGAGATAGTTAGAGGTAGTTTGTGGTCATTCGAGATACTGTGAATGAGCAAACGCGTGTGTGGTGGTTTTTTCTTTTGGAAATACCTTGTGATTTACTCAGATGACTAATAGCAGGGAATGTGATGGAGTAACTAAGAGTCAAAGAGTTTGAAACTATAGCAACAGATGATAGCTGAGCTTTACAGAGAGTATTGATTATTCATGTTTTATAATGTTCCCACTGCAGCTGAAAGAAAGACCCTCAGCTAATTAGTCACTTGTCAGTAACTGACACTTAGATACATTCCAGGGGATATGCAGCTACAGCTCAAGGCTGTTGAAAAAAAGATCTGGAGGGCAAACAAGGCACATACTCATGTAAAGAGATCAGAGGAGAACCTTTGATATATCCTTGTAATAACTGTAGGATTTTCTAGTAAAGCGATGAGGACTAAATAAGCGATTTAAATCTGTTGGTATCTAATGAATATGCTTATATTTAGACATAAACCTGCGATTAATAATACCAATGTCTCAAGAGTATTTGGCAAAATAGAAAAATGGTTTTTATCAGTCATTTAAAACATTTTGTAAGTTCTTGTACATCCTTGCAAGTCTTGTAAAAAACATACTTTGTTTGATACAGGGGGCAATGCAGTGAAGCAGCCGCAAGACAAAACTGCAAGAGGGTGGGGAAAAAGGTTTAGTTGGGAATTTAATAAACAGCAGTGCACAGTCCAGAAAATTAGGATATGTATGTCCTTTTCAAGCATAATCTGGCAATCCCTATCTATAAGAAGACCTTAATGTTTGTGTATGTGTGTGCGTGTGGGATGCATATGCACGCACTATTCTAGTACCTGGTATATTTCAGTTTTGTGAAAGGAGGGCAGCATGGCGGCATAGTGGTTAGCGCTGTTGCCGCACAACAGGAAGGTCGTAGGTTCGGTTCCCAGCCTGGGGCCTTTCTGTGTGTTTGCATGTTCTGCAAATGTGATGGACTAGTGACCTGTCCAGGGTGTACCTCACCCTCACCCAATGTGAGCTGGGATTGACTCCAGCACCCCCCACAACCTGGAAACAGATAAGCAGTAAAAGATGAGTTAGTAAGAAGTGATCCCACAGCTATTTAAAAGGTCAGGAAAGATCCACTTTCTTCATTTGACTGGCAAAGGTAGAGATGTGTGTGGTAGGGATGAGCTGAAGCCTCTTCTAAATGCTTTGAAAAAAAGTTATCTGAATGGGAGAGGAGAAGGGTTGCTTCCCTCAGGCAGCCACCTCCTTTGAAGTCTCTTTAACACAACATAACATTTTCAGCAGGCCAATTTTTTGTGTTTTACATTTTGAATTGTGGATTGTGGCACATTTTGATTTGTTTGTCAAGAACACACGGTTGTCATAAATATGCATGTTTGCTGTTAAGCTGGTTGAAGTTGTTGCTTTATGTAGATGCGGTACATAAAAGAAGCATTGTGAGAACTTCTTGATATTACGATGAGATGCTTTTAATATTATTGCGGTGAAAGCTGCATGAAGATATTAAGGTAATTGTGTTGGGTCATCCACGCCATACATTTAGATTGCCAGTACCCTCTCCCCAAAGCCGCTCGCCCACCTCCTCCATCTGCAGTCTTGTGTGCAGCATGCAATGGTGGCTATGGCCGCTCGTTAAAGTCCATAACTTATCTCACGTTTGAAGCTAATGGGAGGAATACTGGCTGCAGTGAAAAATAAATTACATTTTTCCCCCCTCTCTCTTCCTGCCCTCCTAACCTGCAGCGTAATATAGCAGCAGTGAGTGTATCCATTACAGATCTTAAGCATTAGAATTTATCTATGCGGCACGACGCTGACTGATGCATTTGGAAATAATGTACTGGAGCTGGGCATTACAGGAACCCCTGTAAGTAATGGACAGCTCTCGCCTGTGGCCGGCAATGTATATCATTCACCTGGACTACCTCATCAACTCCAACAGGGCTGTCTAGCCAGGGCAGCCACTGAGGGTTTGCATTAAAGACTCGTGCAATGAAAGCCCCTCCCCTCCCAATATGACTATCACCCCCCCTCTCTCGCTTTTGACCAATTTATTTTGTCGGTAGAACCTTACTTTATCAAATAGCTCACTTACACTGTTCTATAAACCATAATACAGAGCTAAATCTAGGTTGAATGGCATTCAATTGAATTTATCTTTAGGTATCAAAAGATCTTTTTCATATTGGCTTTCGATTAAACAACTTCCTGTTTTAGGGTTTTAATTTCTACTAAAACTGCTAAACAAGATCCATCTCTGTATAGCTTTTCGTATGTTTTAGCTCATTGTTTTGGTTGTGGACTTAACTCATTTTCATGTGACATGTATGTAGGCAGTTTTTTCACAGAAGGGGCAAATATATACTGTACAGATATGTTAAAATGTTTAGGGGCTTTCTGTCCCTGGTCGTCAAAGCTATTCAATGTTGATTCAAGGTTTGACAATGCTGTTAATTCCGGGAGTGTTTTTTTTTCTTTTGTTAGGTTGTTTTTGTGAGTGATGAAAAATTTAATGACTACATTACAGTGTGTTTAATCTGATGCCATACTAACAAATCATTTTTTGATATTCACAAAAAATGATTTGTAAGTGCATCTCTAGTTGTCCTTGACAGTCCAACTAAACAGAGGCGACACAGATTAGTGAAATAGTTACTTACTCAATTTGAATCTGAACCACCGATTGCTTTACAATTTTAAAATGTTTTAATTCCATCCTGGTTACTCACCCTGTTACCAGTTTTGCAGATTTTTGAAATTTTGATTTCTTAAAATGTTATAAAGACAGTATAATGGTTAATACATTTGGTTCTACATTTATTTAGATAAAATATAACACAATTTAGCAATGAACAACTATGACAGTAAAGAGTTATTTTTTCTCTGCCATCCTGAGAAGCTTTCTGCATGCCTCACAGCTGCACATTTTTATTTAATGGTGTTTATGTTTTAATGGCTGTATCAGGCAGTAACTTCTTGTCTCCAAAGTAATGTAAAGAACAAGGTATAGGCCAGATGAAATCCATCCACAGAGGTCAGAGAGACGAGATGAATAGCAATGTGAATCCCCCAGCAGGCAGCAGGAGAGACAGACTAATAAGAGCATAACAGTAGAAGAGAAGGGGGCCCTTGGGAACCAGCATAAAGGTTTTCAGTACATTTTTAAAAGAAAGTGGTCTGAAAATATAATGATGCTTGCTTTGAAATTCATCAGTAATCAGGAAAGGAATTTGTTCCTGGATATGAAGCAAGATGGAAATTCCCCAGTTTTGTTGAAGAATGGGTTTTGTAGGTGGAAGGTTGAGTTAGTAAGGTGGAGAGGAGAGAATATGGGATGGAGGCTCTTCTTTGGTTCCTACAGTACACAAGACAGTGATAGAGGGGAAACTTTTTATGGTTTCTTTATCTCTCAAAGATGCGTACAATGTATAGACCTCTACTATTACTCAATAATAAGTTAACTTTTACAAAACCCTCCATGAGGAGCAAGAATTGAAAAAAAAAAAAAAAAAAACAACGCATAATTTTAAATAATGAAAGGAGTGAGTAGCAGCCATGTGGTGGCTAGGCACAGTCAAATTTTCTGACCCTATGGATGTTAGAAAATAAGAAGCCGGTAATTCTGTTTCTAATTTTTCTTCCTTATTTTTGGGGGGTAGATTTATATGACAGGTCTAACTTTCAGATTCACTTATCTTTGCCACACAAAAAGTTGCTCATCCTAATCCACCTGATGAGTCTTCTCTTTCAGTAATAGAGGGCCCACAACCCTTGTGGATTATGGCTGTTGTTGATACTGCGAGACAGAATGCGCTATCGTTTTGTCTTATTTTGTCTTACCATTTTCCCGTAGAGTGATGTCAGTTCATGCTGGTTTTCAGGTGAGGTAGTTTGTTCCTGAAAGTGGCCAATCTGAGTCTCCAGCTGTGTAATTAAACTGTAAATGGGCTGCAGTCCTTACAATCGCAGCTCTGACTAATGACTGTGCAAATCTGGAAAGAGAAGGAAGCCAGATTGAGAGAGGTCAGGCCTGGCCTTATGACCTCTACCACCAAGGCACAGACTAAAGTTTTTGTGTAACAGACCTCCTCTCAGGTTGGTGGGAACCAGTGCTACCACTTTGCAATGGGTCTGTGTGAAAAGGATTTTTTAGGGACTCAAACTAGAGACAAATAGACAGTGGGCTATTACCTAACAGCCATAAAAAGGTTGAATGTGCCAGTGCCAGAATAGAAGTGTTCCATAGCCAACCCAATTTCATGTAATTGACATTGGCTGATTGTTTACTGAAGTGCACATTTCTAGTGTATGCTCATCCTGGCTCCACTAGATGTTTTATTTTATGATTTCCTTTATGTCATTTTACTGTGGGGCTATCATTTATAATTTACCAAACAGCATCATTCCATCTGCACTGGCTTGCCTTCTACTGTGCTCATCAGCCTCCAAAAAAAGTGCCTTTTCCTTTTTGGAAATGGTTACCTATAATACATTTCAATTTCGGAGTTGTGAATTATCCCAATTGTAGATTGAGAATTTCTGTCTCCATGTATTTATATTTGCTGCACATGTGTTACAGTCCCAGTTCCCTGATGGATGTCCCCACACCCTCAGCCTCTGCTTTGATGTGGATTATCACTGAGCCTCATTGTTGCCCCCAGTCACCCTGTCAGCACCTTTTGATGTTTCCTGTGTGCACTTCCAGATAGAATTTCTAATAAGGCATCATTATCATTTTGATTTCTTGCTACATGAGAACAGTGACCTCCGGCATTTAACCTTCAGTGACTGGTTAGAAGAACTAATTGAGGTGGGGATATGGGCAAGTGTTTGGGCATGGGGAGTTTGTCAGCACATTTGGCTGACTGGCATTAAGCATTGTGGAGAAATTTGGTTGACTTGGCCTGTATTCAGCAAGTAGCAGCTATAATATGCTGTATAGTATTGAGCCTTTTATACTAGCTCTTGTGCCATTATTTTGATTTTCATGAGTCTTACGTTGGGTTAGGGTCAAATGTTGTGAACATTGTCATAGTACTTTGTACAATCCAAATGAACTCTTAATAAAATTGCACCTTAAAACCTTTTTAATTAGACTTTAGGGATACAAAGGTGTACACAGAAGTGCTCACAGGAATGGGGCTAGGGGATTTTTTATTTCTCCCCCAGTGGGGAAATCGTTCAGGAACCTGGGATGACAAAGACACTAATTTAGTTTCAATTTTTTTGTAGTAAGTCTGGAAAAATCATCTGTAATTAGTGTGGCGAAATTTAGGTGTAGTATATGGGAAATTTAAGTGTCAACACTACTTGGGGGAGTTTCACCCCCAGGAAATCAATCAACTCAACCCCTCCAGGGGGACACAAGAATAAGGCACAGGTTCAACTAAACACTGGCAGAGACATGAATCCAGAAAGGTACAAATCTTTATTTTTAAACAGTATCTTTTAATATGACAAGTCCCCCATAATAAAAGTGCAATGACCAGAAATTCACTGTGTGTGTGTGGGGGGGGGGGGGGGGGGGGGCATAAGGAGCAACACTGGGGGCTTGCCAAAGAGGACAGACCAGCAAAGGAGCAGGGATGGGTCCAAAAAAAAAAAACAAAAAAAACAAAAAAAAAACAAAAAACTACACACCACACATGAAGCAAAACAGAAAATCATTGCAAACAGGATGAGTTGGGGGGGAGACACACTTGCCACCAACTTGCACCCTGCTGTTCCTGCCCAATAGAGAAACAGTTATCACCAACCAAAGAAAAGTGGTTGGTTGCAGGTCACACACACAGTCAATCAACCACCCTAATCCTCAAAGTTTACAACTGAAAACATTATCCAATCAAATCAATAGACAAAACAAAATCTAATATACATTTCCCAGGGGTTGGAGGACATGCCTGTGTGTAGGCTATGTCAACCAACTCCCAGAAAAACCTTAAAACAAAGATACAGAAAAACCATCAAAAGAACCTATTAATACTACCAACTGTAAATTAAACTGAAACAACAAAACAGCAGGTAGTATAGATGAACCCACTAAAACGTGGCTGCATGATATAGTCAACTTGTCAATGAGGTAATAAGACGCCAAAGAATATAAAACGGACAGTTCTGGAAAGTCTTGTGCAACCAGACCAATTCACCCACAATGAAGAGTGGACAAAGAATCAGTGGAGACAGTACAGCAGCCTCCAGGTGGTGGAGGCTGATGGCTGTGTGAGACACAGAAGGCACTACACTGTGGCGCACAGCCTGACCTTTAAGTGCCTGCAACATAAACAAAAAAAACCCAAACACAGCTAACATTACCAATTTGAAATTACACCAAAATCAATGGTAACGTGAACTCAAATATACATACCACTGGGCAGAGGGCAATTTCCAACAGTGTGGAGGAGAGGAGAAGAGGACACACGGCCATTGCACACTCTGCCACCTACTGACCACAGGCCATAAAGAGACAATTTATTCAGGCAGAAACCGGCCACAATTTAAACCAACTCGAGCCAGCCTACCTCACAACGCCGAGTGGCGTAATGGCCTCGAAGCAGGAAACCGTGACCCCAGTCTACATTCAAGAGCCCAAGGGAGGGAGAAACAGCCACACTGCAGAGCAAGGACAACGGTAGGTATAACACCAATTACGCACGCAGTAAATGTGCGGCACCAGGAATGTCATGAGTGCCTGCCTGTCGCTTACAGCAGGACACACACACCAAAAAGCCACAGAACGCACACCAGACTCTGAAGGTTAGGAAGAGGAACCGGAGCAGTATTGCTCCACGTCAATATACAGGTGGGTGGTACTGCCCTGCAATCAGTGCACTGATGGCTGATTGAATTCAGCCTGCTGCCAGTTGAGTGAGGTGGAAGAAAGAAGAGGAGGGGGAGAGAATCTCAATCTGCCACATTAGCATGCAAATGATGGGCATTGAAACCTGTGAAGATTATGACAATTGCAGAATTTTCTAGGTGCCTGGAGATAACAAATAACCTTTAACAGATGAAATGCCCTGCTTCTATTAAGTAAACTCCTAATTTATAAGGCAATTTGTGAGAAATACTGGCAGTAATTTTTTTCTTTTATGTTTTCGAGTCACACATCTGCCTCCAGCTCATTGTATTTAATTATACTGAGGACCCTGCATTCTCATCTGCTCCTTTCTTTTGGTGTTTTCCTAGTGGATCTGTATATTTCTCCTCGATTCTACTTGATGTTGTTTACTGCTGCTCGAGTTCTGAGTGGTTCATTTAGGTAGACCTGGTGTTGCTGCTTTGTCACAGTGGAGAGAGATCAAAGAGGCTACTTAATGCTAATGTGGCTAGTATCAGGTCAGAAATAATGAGCAAAGTATAATGGCCCTTTTAGAAACACAAAACTCCTCAAATGTGGACATTACACATGGAGCCAGGACGTTACCAAGCTGTCTTTAGGGAAACTGGAGATAAAAAGGAGCACAGGTACACTGTTGGCCAGGTCACAGTGCTGCCCAAGTCAACAGTGAACAAATACAAAGTGTGAGTAGAAGCTTTGGCAGAGGGCAGACACAGCCTGACTTCATAGGGGAAAACATTACTGTGTGTTCAAGAAGCCTGTTTGAACATAGGGGGAGGGCTGCCCTTAGCTGCAGTATTGCAGGGACACATGTGCCCAACACTGGCAAAGTGGATGTTGGTCAATATTTGATTCAAAACCAGGTCTATTTTATTTCATCTTTTAGCTATCCTATTGTTTTATATCTATCTACATGTAGGAACCATTATTGTGTTAAAGATAATTGAAATTCTTATTGTAGACCACGGTGTGTTTTATAAGTGGTATTTATTGTGTTATGCCATTACTGTCTTGTTTGTATAGTTGTCAAATGTTCTATAGCGCCTGAAGTAGGCACTGCACATGTGCATTGCAACACACTGAAGGGCATTTTAGAGGTCAGTACGTAGATTAGTGGCGTGCTATAGGTACAGAGAAAAAAGGTTTTTTGACCATTACTTTAAGATGTTTATACAGTAGTTTAAAGGTGTTATCAGAGGACAGTTTGGAAAACCAACAGAAGCTTGGATGTATATTAATGGAAATTCAATTTGTGAGTGGCCTAAGGAATACAAACAGTAACATATACGAGTCAGCCAGCTGTATCAGCCTACTGTTAATAAATTGAGTGGCTTTGGAAGTAAGTTTAATGTTTGCCACTACACTACAGTCTTTCATTGCTTAATTATTTTTTTTCAAGTGCATAATTTAAAGACTCAAACAGGCTAAACGCTGGTAGGTTGTGACCCACTGTGCTACAAACCTAGGTTCAGTAGTTGTTAGAGGACCCCAACCATTCTCAGTCAATGCCCTGCAGTGTGCACACCAGCTTCTCTTTCTACATGCACTGCCCCGGGCTACAGACTCCAGACATCCTCTGCCTTCTTACACTCCCCTCATTCACCCAACTTTTGCACTCTGTTTCGATGTGTCTGTGTTCCTCCATTTCTCTTCCCCACATTGATTAAAATCAATTCAGTTATTGCAATCTCATTCAGGATTCGTCCATTTGTGTAGACAAGCACAACCATGTTTACATGAGTCTTTCAACAGTTAAAGTAAAATAAATTACTAGGTTGGGATGAACTAATATTTGTTTTTATAAGCACCTGAGCTAACAATGTATGTAGACAAATACAACGCATACAATAAATCATACTGATACGTCATTGTGATTTAATTTACTGCATGTTGCATGCTGTGTGGTGTTTTTGTGTTTCTAACACACAAACAATAAATGCCAGTCCATCCTTACATAAGACAAAGACAACCAAAAATGAAAATACATGATATAAACTTTAGATTTACAATGCATATTCCTTACAAAGCACATTTAGTATTAGTCACTTCCTTGCAGTTAACAATTGTATATGTTAAGGGTGTTAAAAGGAAATATTTATGTGTGTTTGTTAAGCTCCTGTGTACAGAAACTTGCCTCTTTAGTGTCATGGCATCATCAGTTTTCACTGCAAGTACAGTCATAAAGTCAGTGAGAAGTTGAGGAAATGTTAAAGATTTGAACTTTAAATATATCTATGGGCAGCCCAGTGTCTCTAAAGTACTTGTTGAGAATAGAAAATTACTTTGGTTAGTTTAAAGGTTGGTCTGCAATATAAACTGCCATTTATTCTTTTATGTTCTCAACATACAGAGATCATGTTAATACCACCCATTCAAAAAGAGAAAAATTATGCTGTATGGATGGTAAAGTTCAATTTACAAATCTTTTTTGACAACCAAGATGTTTCTAGAAGCACTTAAACCTAAGAAGAGGGAGCTCAAAAAGTTGAAGAATGCTCAATGATCTACTGAACTAGATATATTATTTCTATTTTTTAATGATGAAAGGTTCAGTCCAAAATGCATGGAGCAGAGGCATATTCTCTCTTACTACCTTAAAATGACGCTGAAATACTGCGCCACTAAGATTACGTTTCTGTGTCCAAACATGGACTTGTAATTCATCGTCTCAAAAGTAGCAATGTAGCAACACTGCTTCCGACCATACCTCATACATAAGACCAACATGGCCAAAAGTGTGCATATGGGCATGTGTTTTCGCGAATAAAATACAAAGTGGGTGTAGGACAGGGGGATGACATCTGACTGAAACTAGCTAAGATGGTTATGTATGGTGCCAATTTGTGCTGGTTGTGAGATAAAGCCAATTGTGTTTGTCATTTTAATTTGATCTTTCAGTCTATGCTTATCATGGTCACTGACTCTAAATTGCCTGTAGGCGTGAATGTGAATAGTTCTTTTTCTCACTATGTTCCTATATGTTGTGCCGGATAGCCTGGTGACCTTTCCAGGGTGTACCCCACCCTCATCCAATTGGAACTAGGATTGGCTCCAGCCCCCCCTGTAACCATGACCGATAAGCAGTATAGATAATGAGGAATGAATGGATGTGTGTGTCCCTTAAGTGTTATACTTCCTCTGCTTTCTGTGAATTGTATCATCTTTCTCTTGGTCATGGCCATCATCCAAATAGCAGTGTGATGTGATGACTTCATAGCACTTTGACTGAGAACTCAGACAGCTGGATTTTTGGCAGCTCGTTCACACATGCCCATACTCATTTAATATCAACTTCTTTAGTGGCCCCTTGATGTACAGCAGGGTCCTGTATATAATTTGTATTATATTTGTTTAGCATCACCCAGAATACAACTGGCTTCTGGCTACGGCACTGGCTTTAGAATGAAATATGCAATATCCATTTCTGTCATTGTCTCCTTAAGAAAATCTTAACATCTATTTGTTCCTCTTTTTGAAAAATACTTTGAAACGTAAGGTCGTTTTGAGCTCACAAAACACATTTTTGGCTATAACTCAAGATTGTATAAGTTATACTTATTAATACTTATTAACTTAAATGTCTAATAGGAGATGAAATTATGAGGTGATGACAATTCGTATCAAAATCAGTCAAGGTTACCTTCGCTCTGACATTGTAACTTTCTTCAAAAACATTTATATTTATATGCCTTTATTCCAAGAAGTAATCTGCACAGAGGCCGGCAGGAAACAGGAAGGGGGGGGGGTGACCTGTAGCATAAGTCTCTAGGCCTAATTTGACACTGTGATTACACAGCAGGCATGCAAACCACTCGACCACCTGCGCTGCCTTTGCAAAATGCTTCTGGCCAGGGCAGAGCCCGCTATATTTCCTGAAACCTGGCTGGTTAGTGGAGGTATAAAACCTTAAGGCACTACTTCTAGTCATTTATTTTGTAGAATTTTTTTCATAAAGTCTAAGTAATGTATGCTCACACTGTTATTGCTTGAGGAGGTTACTACTTTGTGCTGATTGCAACTAATTTCCAAATATATGTAGCCACTGTGTTTTAATATACCAGAATGTGTTACATTTTTTCATGATCATTACCTCTATAGTGATAATGCATATGTTGCAGTTATGCTGTTAGTTGCCATAGATGTAACTGCTTCAACTGAATACTGGGGCTGGTTGTTAAATGGGTTTCTAATGATGGCACGAGTCTCAATATGGCAGCCAAGCCCAAGCTGAATAGTAGTCTGTCCTCTATAACAGTCTCCAGCTTTTAGGCTTAACAGAAGACGCTCTATCTTTTGACATCTCCATAAATCTGGCAATCAGCCTAAAAGCCATGCCATTCATTTAGCTCTAATGAATTTTAATATTCTGCAATTTGAATGAGCTTTAATACAGCATAACTACAGTGTAATTTCTGGATCCATTTGATTGCAGTTACATCTGTAATTGAAATAAGGGCAGGAGTTCAACCAGAGAGGTAAGCAGGTCTTCAAATAGAGCAGCTTACTTTGTTTTTTCTTTCTCCAATGTGGGAATTGTGCAAAAATGATGAGACATCTTTTATTCACTGCTTATTAAATGTGCAAGGTCAGGCACAATGAACAATTCTCTAAAAGCTGCTGAGATAGAAGATTTCTCAATTAGATGAGGCTCTCCCACTGATAAGCTGCTCCCTCTTTGTATACTGAAGCTTCAGTATACACTGTGGCTTCAAAATTATGGTAGATATTAGTACTTAGATTGTTCCTGACTAACACAAGTAACTTTTGCAGGCTTTTCTGGTAGACCTATAGTCTGAGTAACACCATGTTTGGTTGGTAAAAGGTCTCATCTCTTACAGAAACATTTCTTTCATGCCATTGTTCAGGGTGTCTGTGGGGATTAAAGGATAATAAGTGAAAAACCAAAGCCCTTAAAAAGTATTAAGTATTTGAACCATTTTACAAGGTATTGAACTTTGTAGCTTTTCTTTTTCCTTTTCAAACCTGTTTAAAGAGTTCATTCATTCATTCATCTTTTACTACTTATCCGTTTCCGGGTCACAGGGATGCTGGAGCCAATCCCAGCTCACTCTGGGTGAGGGCGGGGTACACCCTGGACAGGTCACAGGTCCATCACAGGGCCAACACACAGAGACAGACTGGGACAAACAACCACTCACATTCACACTCACACTCAGATATACAGACAATTTAGAGTCACCAATTAGCCCAAACCTGATGTCTTTGGACGGTGGGAAGAAACCGGAGTACCCGGAGGAAACCCACGCAGGCACAGGGAGAACATGCAGACTCTACACAGAAAGGCCCAGGAACCAAACTCGTGACCTTGTTGTGGGGCAACAGTGCTAACCACTATACTGCCGTGCTGCCCTGTTTAAAGAGTTATTTTAATATATTGATACACTGGCCCATAGAATTTATTATTAAAAGTTTAGCGTTTGTATAGAAAATAAAAGTTAGAAGTGCATATCTTTCTCAGATATGAATATACTGGTCTCAAATGAAAGGTCAACCACTACCTAATTACTTAAACAGTGTTGAATAACCTCAGAAATACTACATACCCTTTTTGTTTATTTAGCAGTTAATGAAACTGAATGCTAATTGTGAAGGATTCTGTGTTTCCCTACATAGACCTATCCTTCTTTCCAATTTCTTTTTGCTTTCTTGCTGTTTTCTTGCCATCCCTGTCTTCACTGTGTTCACTGTGGTGGCAATGCATTGGAAAGGAGAACCAAAGTCACACTACATTAGTTTGGTGGTGGCTGTTGCTGCAGAGAGCCATTATTCTTTCCTGACAGTATCAAAGACAGCAGCAGAGCTGGGCTGTGCCTACCCACCCGCTCTCTCTCACCATGCGCCACTCACAGGAAATTGCCTCATACTTCAGCAGTCAGAAGGTGAAACGGCAGTGACACTCATGGATGTGTCACTTTCTGGACTCAGGGCTTGGGTGGGACTGGACTTTGTTGTCACATACAAAATGCTACCTGGGGACCAGTAAAGGAGTGCTGCCCAAGGCAGCGGAGGTCAGGCAGTGCTCCGCAAGCAATGATGATGATTCTTGAGCCTCAGCAGCTGAGTACACTGGACTGGATTGACCATAGCATTGCTCTGGAGCCTTGCTTGTGGGTTTTGTTTAATAATATGCATTGGCGAGTCACTTTCTTTTATATACTTTTATATAGCCTATAGCCTAATGTAGTTTAGCTGTGACCAATAGAAACACATGAGAAACTGGGATGACTTCAATTATACCTTGGAAGATAGTTTAAGGCTTGAGTTACAGCTAAGAGGAAAAAGACATAAACAAAATGTCAAAATCTGTATTTAGTACTAAAAAACAACAAAGTAGAAGTGACAGATTGAAGGTTGATTGTTTTGGGTGAGAGCAACAGCAAGGTGGGAAAGGGGAAGAGATGTACCCATCACTTTAGAACATAACATCATAGTGAACATTCTCATTTAATGCACATTAAAAATATTTTTAAGAGGCACTGACAACATTTGTGCTGTGCTTGTCAAAGGCTTTTGTGCCTTTGTTTAAGTCTGTAAAAGAGAACAAGCTATTGGCAGTTTGTGATAATCTTAGCTAAATTGCATTTTCAGAGTTGAAGAATGAGGCAGTCAGCACTTTAGCTTCTTGAAAGCACAAGTTAATTACACTCATGCCCATAAGGGGTTGTTTATCAGCATTTTATGGGGAATATTAGGCATTTTATCAAAACCCTGGAAGCTAAGCAACATGCTTCAGCGTATAGAAGAGTCGTGGACGGTTTGTTGTACTATGATAAATTTCATATACCGCACTTGTAGAGATAGGAGGTGAACCATTTGCAGAGCTGGCGCAGTTAAAAATGTGTTGATGCCATTCCAATGTCTCTTGCATCTTGCTACACGACACCCATCGTTCTGTGCAGATGTCTCAAGAGGACAAATGTTTATTGCTATTATGAAGCAGCCTTTGTTGTGATTGTGTGTGCTCTATGTCCCCTTCTCCTTGTTTCTGCTCTCCATTCATTTTGTACTGGGCTGGGGGGATTGGTGCAGCCTGCTGCCTCTGCGACTGTGTGATTAGAAAGGGAGGGAGGGAGAGTGCTTCTCAGCAGGACTCTCTGTTTTATATTCATCAAAAGAGCTGCCTTTGATTTGCTCCCTCTTTGATGTGTGACAGCATGGACTGCAGCACCACACTGCTGCTAAGGAAATCGTGCGCTTACCACCCCCTCCTCTGCACCACCCAAACCTCCCCACTCTTTCTCCCTTCTCTCATTGCTGCCATCCTCTAGCCATACCCCCACCCATCCTGACTGATACAGCCTGCCACTGTCCCCCACCACCTCCACCCCTTGTACCCTAACCCTCAGGCCAGTACACCAGCTTATTAATTTCTCCATTATTATTGATATTCCTGCTCTCCTCAAATCACCAGACTTTTGCCAAGGTCATTCTTGCTGAGAGAATGCCCCTTCCTCTTCGACAGACAGACATAAAAACATGATCGGCTCATAGTCAGGCAGACTAACCGACTGTAACAAAGTACCGAAGAGAATAAAGACAGAAAGAATACAGGAGAACTAAAAGCTGATATAAGGAAGGGTGATGACTTGATATAATTGCGTGTCATTTACCTTTCTAGCAAATGCATTTCCTCTTTAAGGATAAATATATAATATATATCTTTGATGTTATGATGTTGATGATGACAATGATGAGAAACTAATTTGGCAAGTCATTCCTTTCTAAGAGTCATTGATCAGATGCGACTTTTGCCATTTGAAAATAAGTAGTGTGATTTTTTTTTTTTTTTTTTGTTAGTTTGTAGTGCAGCAAAACTAAACACTAAACATAGCTAAATGGATAGATGGATAGATGGACTCTGTTTTTTTAAACAATGGCAATAAAGGTCTATCTAATTTGGCCATATGGCCAAGTAGTTATATTACAAAATTTTTAATATTCAATCCACATAGTGCTTGCTTGGAGATTTCAGTGTGACCTTCAGCGACGGCACTGCTGGAAGAAATCTGTTGTTTCTCGTATGTTGACACTGGAGCCCACCCTATAACCAACCTCAACTATCACACCAGTCAATTCTGCCCAGTCTGTGATAACTTGCACTGCAATCATATACACATTCATACCAACACCTTCACCTCACTGTTCAAACACAGTCCAATTTTCACTTTGTGGCATAGACACAAACACCCCCGCACGCACATGCACATACACGTACACACACACGCGCACACACATTTACCTGTGTTTGAACAGAACTGCTCTGTACCTCAGAGACTGAGATGGTTATTAACAGCATAAATTATTTAAGAAATGTCCAACTCTGCAAACACTGGTAGGAAAAGGTAGGAAGGAAAGAATCTTATTTAGATGTGTAGAATATAACTTCTATTAAACATTTTAAACGTTTCTTTGTGTTAAGACAATTTAAACCACATTTTAAAATAAAGAAAATACACATATAGGGTATATATTTTGCGTGCACAATTTGAAGCTAAAGGAATTTATACACTACACAGACACACATCTTCAAAATGACCACTTCACTGTGTGCCAGAGCTTTGAAGCTGTGATGTTTGCATTACCACATCTCAGTGTGCCTCCTCCCTCATGCTTTATCTTTACCAAAAGTGTCATTTTTGACAAGAAGCCTTCAGTTCATCAGTGTTACTGGAGCTCTTGAAAGCTTTCTGCTTAGTTGACCAATACAGACCAACAACCAAAGAGAGAAGACATCAAAGTAATAGCTAGTCACTGTGCATGAATAATAACAGGGTGTGGAGGCCACGGCACCTTTTGGTGTGTGTAGGCATCTGTTTGAGTTTGCTGTCAGCTGCAATGCAGTTTGAAGCTGTGCTCTCACTGTGTGATAGCTCTTCTGAGCAGATGACACCAGACTGTTCAAGGTGAACAATCTGTAGTCCTGTCTACATGCATGCATCTTATCACCGTCTCCCTAATGGTCCCTCACTTAGCTCGGAGGCATCTTCTCTAGCACTCAAGCCAACGTCACCCTCTGTCATTTCAAATGTTCACTTGCCCCAGTAAGCAGACACAGACATTCAGCTCTTTCTCCTCTCTGCCACTTAACAGAAAGGGACTGCAAAGGAGACAAGAGTAGATGAGAGGAAAAGAAATGAAGGAGGGATGTTAAAGTCTGCAACATTGCACTTTGTGCCAGAAATGGCACATCTAGCCCCCTGTAATCTCTGAAGCCATGATGTGGTATGTCAGTGTTGAGTTGATAGCAAGCTTTGACCCTCGGTCTGTGGACTTGCACATCTGAAGCTCTACTGTTGTACCTAAACCCCATAATCCTACTCAAAAGGATGGCTAAGTGTTATGCGCTAAAAATTCACAGTTCTCTGAAAGAATTATTTCTGATTCTTTTCTCTCATTCCCTTGTCTTGCTGGTATACTCCTCAGTCCCACCAGGATCCCATGAGGCCAGCGCATTTATCCGAGATTTTAGCATTTATCCTTCCATTCAGAGTGATTCTGGCCAGGAAGTATCTAATCTATTTACTTGGTACTGGAGATGAAATGGTAAAAAAAGAAAAATCATGGTTAATGTTTAATGACATCATGTTTAAAGTGACCAAAATCTTCACAACAAACCCTTTAAATTTCAGGACCGACGATGTCCATTAGATGCTGTATTGGATTTAGGTCAGGGGAACATTGGGGTAAGTCAGTGTTATCGATGGCTAGATCTAGGAACTGCCTACATACTACAACTAGTAGAACTGCACTCAAGTAAAATATCTTACAACAAAGCTTGACAGGACATCTCTTTTACACATTTATAAAGGGAATACTATTCTATTTTTGGTCATAGTGCTTATGTAATATAAAATATTGTTGTCCATCACGATCATATCATCAGCTTATTTTTAGTTTTCTTCTTCATTGTCAACTCTCCTCCAGTTCAAGTCAAGAGTTTTTGATAGAGCGCTTGACATTGATGAACCTCTGCAGCTCAGCTCCTTTGTTCCTTTGGAAAGGATGCCAATTTCAATGGAAGGTAGTAAATAGGAAAAGGCTTCAAAGTAGCTACTTCTTGCCTGCTGAATCTATGGAGATATTTGAACACTTTGCACATGGTGAGATTCTTTGGCTTCTAGATTGGATGGAACAATAAACAGGCAATATTTGTGTCCCAGCGGGAGCATCGTTAAAATAAATGGGTGAACCACGGCAGACCTTATCTTATCAGTGACATCTATCCAACAGAATCTCATGAGCAAATGTTATGGAAAAGGAAAAAACAAACAAACAAACAAAAAAACTCTTTACATGAGGACACCTGTTCCCACATTAGATTTACTTTGGCAGAGTCAACTGAAAGCAATTATTTGCTAGTGGTCAGCAGTTGGCTTATCTGTGTGGATTAACAGTGAGAATGCTGACGTGGGAGCTGGTCAGCCGTGATGCCGTCACAGCTGAATGGACTTTGGGCTCTTCTAGGGTTGCAGATAGACTGTTGAGGGGGCTGGGGCATTAGGAAGTGAGGATGGAGTCAGTTTGAGAGGCATTTGGGCTGATCCCTATATGCAACCACAGTTCCTGTCTGTGTCTTCCATACCAATAACCTCCAGCAGAGGTGAAGCTTTTGAAATGAACCAC
Organism: Remorina albescens; assembly: GCA_034769265.1. NCBI lineage: Eukaryota > Metazoa > Chordata > Actinopteri > Carangiformes > Echeneidae > Remorina > Remorina albescens. Next base: position 5,596,040 of record CM068479.1, read on the forward strand.
TGTATAATGGAGATAAACTCAAGTCACAGGTCATAGTGAGAGATAAGAGCCTGTATTTAACTGGGCAGTTTCATACATCATCTCTGCCTTGGAGCGGTGGATAGTTTGAAATAGGCGAAGTGTGATTGGATGGGACAGAATGTGTGTGCCTGTGTGTGACTGTGACTTAATGTTTTTCTGTCAGTGTGAGCATGATTATGTGTACATTAGTTTAACAGTGTTTGTGTGAAAAAGAGAGGGAGTGACTAGGAGTTTTCTTGGGTGTGAATATGAGTGGAGAGAATGAGTGTATGGGTGCAGGCCTGTGTGCGTCTGTTCTGGCAGTGAATGTGATTGTGTTTTGATTAGGTCTCAGTGGTGCGCCAAGTTCAGGCCTTGTTGAGATTCTTGCTGCACTCACATCCCCATCGCTTTCCCAATTTGACAGCTGATGGGCTCTCAGATGGAATGTGCATGTGTGAATTGCTGGCAATGTACATAACAACCTAATTTCTCTTCTCTATCCCTCACCCCTTTTTCACTCCCTCTTGCTTTACCTCCTTTCTATTTATCTGCACTCATTGCTCTGTCTCTATTTTTCTTTTTTCTTCTTTTTTTCACTTCCCTTACACGTTTCAAACACCCCTCATATGATTCACAGGGTTCATGAGCAGTGCTAACACCTGCCTTTAGGCTGTGGTTTTTCATCCTGATGGTTCCATGCTGGGCCACAAGTCTCTAGGTCCACAGTGTTTTAGGGATAGTACAGTAGCCAGAAAGCAAACCTAAAAGCACACCATTCTCTTGTTATACAGTTCTTTTGCTGTAAATCAACACTGTATCTTATGCTTATATTTTGAACTGCATTGCTGACTGACGTTACTCATGTGCCTTTTCACCTGAAACATTATTTATCATTGAATGTAAATAAACAAAAACAAAGTTGCTATTTGCACTGCAAGTTTTAAATGTAGCACACAAGTGGTCATAAAAATGTATTTATTTGTGTTGTGTGTGTGTGGGGTGTGTGTACATGTACGTGTATTGTGTAGTGTTTTTGTTATACTGAACAAGAAAAATAAAAATTATTATGTTAAATGTAGTACATTAGGGTTTTCTTCCTCCACCTACAATTTATATTCAACAAAAAATACAGCTATTATAATTGTTATCTCATTATTTATTCATCACTTATAGTACGTGGTATTTCGTGAATGCAAAACCTATAAGTTAGACATACTATATACATTAGTGATCTGGATGCACCTCCAGGGTATATCATTCTTTTTTCAATGCATGTCTACACACCCACGGACATGCTCGTAATGTATAAACATTACTGTGAGACTGTGCAGATACATTGATGTGAATACCAGGTCATTTTCCCTGAGCCTGTAGACGTGCCAAACACTCATTATTTTCTGTACTGTTTTCATGCATACAGGTATTTGTGTTTTATTTATTTATGTTTTGTTTGTTATTTAATAATATCGTACTTGATAATGCTGATAATCTTTCTCAGGTAGTTACTTTCACTTGAATTCTTTTCTGTGAACAATTTAAGTTGCGTCACTACAACAAATAGGAAATATTGTTTGTTATGGTGGGAACCTGACAGAACCTGAAACTCAATGCAAAGCTGAGTCTGAATGTTGTTTAGCAGTCAGAGGAATATGACTTTTCATTGGGCAGACTCAAGAACAAATTGTTTCTCCAATTTTGATTTAATTAAATTTTTTCTGTTATTTACCCCCAGCATGTTCCTCAGGGTTACATTCTTAATCTTTAAAAAACATCCCACTGGGTTCCATACAAAATAACTGAAAATTAACTCTGCAAGCAACAATGAACAGGCCCTTGCACACCTTTGCAACTCAGAGCCCCCCACCGCCTTGCAAACACTTAATCACAATTCACCAGTGTCCACCATGTGGTTAGAATTGGAACACCCACCAGTTATACATCATAGTGTATGTATGATGTGGAGCCCACACACTGCACATACAGTATCATAATTGGGCGATGATTGCGAGGCTGACTTCCTGTGTCCAATAGGTGGCAATCTGAATCTTAAATTAAAATGGCTGACTTCCTGTTGGAGTTAAGGTGTAGGACTTCCATTTTAGAATGCATTCTTTACAGAATTTCTTTTATCCAGTCAGAGGGACTGGCATTTAAGTCACATGCAATTTTTAAATGGCTAAAAGGAAGATTTCTGTATTTCTCTATTTGTGACAGTGTGTAGCTTTACCCACTTATTTAATAAGTCTGTGTGCACGTGATAGCATGCAATTGTTAATACATCTGGCTTGTGTGTTTATTGATGGGTGTATGAATGTTGTAATCAACCTTAGCAGCAGCTTGCTTTCGTGTTAAATGCACATCTCCCTCCTTTTAAAGGCAGTAAAGCATGTTGGGATGCAGTGAAATGTTTACAGCACCATGGTTGGCTCCTGCAGCGTGCCTGGCCACGAAAGATATTATTGCGGCTCTAATCACTCATCCTTGGCCATCAATCAAGGCCCCACCCACTCTCTTCCTCTCACAAAACTTCTGTAGTGCACATTACAAGGACATTTTTAATGGCCTCCCACAATGCTTATAATCATCAACCTCAGTTAAATAGTTTTCTCATTATTCTTCTTGTATGTTAGATGGTGTTCTATAAATGTGGAGGATCTGATGTTGTGTGGCTGTCTGTAACCTCAAGGTTGCTGGGAAGTGTGTAAGGTGAGAGATTTTACTGCAGGTTTTTGAGTGTACAACTCTTGCTATCGAAGCAGAGCCATAAAAGATGAGCTCAAAGGGAGATAAGGGTATGACAGCAGAATGATGACAGTTTTGATTACTGCAACAGTAATTATTTATTTATTCATTTATTTCCTTAGGTTCTTCATTTAATGAGTAATTGCTTGTAAAGTTCTATTTGCATTTCTTGGTTTATGCTTTTAAATGGATTTGACATTTTCCACTCCACTTATATATATATATATATAAATATTTCCAGGTAATTTTGAATTAGATTGGAAAGATTGAAGAGGGAATGATGGATGGCATGCAGCAAGGGTCTATTTTGGCTTTTGACCTCATGCTCCCGGATTATATTTCTGAACAATCTCATTCACCTGAATGCAGCTGTGTTGCCATATATTACAGTAAGTGACCATCTACACAGATATGAGGTCATAATGTATTGAAGCTACTGCGGTTTATCGGTAGAATTTCTATGGCGTTATATCTATATATATATATATATAGGAGGGAGTAGCTGTCATCACACAGCATGCTTTTAAATGTATTTAAATGTTTCACAGTTTTTAGATTTTACTTCCTTGCCAAAATCATTATATTTAGTCAGTGGTTGTGGCCACTGCTGCTTACTTGCTTCCCATCCTGTATTCTTTCTAATGATGCTTTGGTCACATCTCACAAACACTTTTGCAATTAATTAATTTTCTTAAAAAAATTGACAAATTTATTAAATGCTGTTGCTTTATCTTGCTTCTTATTTTATAAAATGATGCATATCAAATGATGTAAGTAAAATTTATGTAAAGCATCGTAGACTAAAGGTCTATTCTGGCAGGGACCTCTGCAGTATTAGGCAGGTGGTCACACCGTAATGTCTGATCGATATGTTTTGATACAGTATTTTTGTATCACCTATACCTATGCTTTTATAATGATCATGACACTCAATACATGACTTTCCGTTATTCTGTTTTGGAGTCTTGCAAGAGAGGCATCCTAACTAGTTCACTTACTGGAAAGACAGAATATATAACTATTATTGTGGTAGAAACTCAACTCTGTTCAAATGCTGGGCAGATTTTTTTCCTTTCAGGGCCAGTTTTCAATTCTTCCAATTTCTTCTTTTGTGTATTTCTTTTATCATGTCATGCAAGACAACACAGAAGAGATGAGAGTAACCAGTGAAAGAATTCAGTTGTTCCTATCGGCACCAGCTATGTCTTTTAGTTAATGATGAAAAGCAGTTTGGCTTTGTTTATTAGTAAGAACGTGGTAGGTTGCTATGTAGTTGACTCACTTACTGTTGCTCCTAAACTTTGCTGTTCTTTTGAAACGTGTTCCTATTTTTAGATTATGGAAACTGTGTATGTGTGTGTGTGTTGACCATATTGCTGAAAATTCTGGGTTCTATTTTCTGTAAAGTGTAGGGAAGTGCTTGGAAAGGGAAATCTTAGTTTGCTGAAAACAACATTTGTTATGTGATTTGGTCTTCGGCCTTCATGTGATAGTACACATTCAATTGTATTGCCTATAGGTAGAAAAATTATTGCTGTATATTATAATATATCTAACTGACTGGTATTTTTTTTTTACTTTAGAGCCTTCGTTGTTTACTGCAGTGTACTACATAACAGATATGGAAGACAACAGTGGTACTGCACAAGACAGGTGTCAGCGTGTCCTCTCCGCCCGCCATAAAAGTTAATTAAAGAAAAGGAATTTTTATTGTGCTTGGTTGCTCAAGCACAGGCACTGGGCTGCTGCTTAATAACAGCCTCTCCTGGAGCTGCTGTCAAGAGATGTGTATAACTGAATAATGGCTGACTGCAGATGTGCGTACAGAATGTACGAGTGTACAGTACCTGGGTCTGATAATTATTTGCATGTCTTCTTAAATTTTAGTCAGCTGTTCAGTCACACATTGTATTTACTACCATACATGTATGTTGAATGAGCACTTTGTGAGCACCTTTCCATATGTGGCTTACATTATTGAACAGTGATTGAGTTTTCCAGAATTACGGCAAAGATAGACATATTAGGATACATGCAGTGTAATGTAAAATTGTCTGAGGGTATATTGAAATTTTGAATAGTGTGTTTCATTGTGGTCAGGTGAGTTTCTTTTACGAATATACTTTTCGATGCTTTTTCTATAGGAACATAAAACCTACAGATAGTATAATCCATGTATAAGTAAACTGAATCCCTTTAACTGAAAGGTTATTCCACTTCCACTTGGCCACTTGGCCAAGGATCTTAAAATGCAATATCACTAGTGGTGTAGATTAACACTGTACACTTTATGGTAGCATGCATGCACTTTATGAATATTTTAATTATCCTTGAAGTAGACAAGCATTTAAAATAAAAATAGGGATAATTTAAAACAAACAAACCAATAATCTAAACAAATAATAGTCCCAATAATTATCAAATCTCAAGAATTGTAACTCATCTGATTCCCTGTGCAGCAGAATAAGTTGTGTCTGCTTCTTCGTTTTGTTTAGGGAAAACAATACTGCTTGCATTATGGTACTCATCTTTAGTACTTTTAAGATAGGGTGATAAAATGGTCTTGATGGTTTTGATTACAAAATAATAAAAATAATAAACAAAGATTAAAAAATCTATCAGTCCAGTATTTGTGTCAAAAATCTCCACAGTTACCCCAGTAATGTAGAGCAATAGGATTCTCTAGCTGAGACACAGGACTAAAACACAAGGAAAACATTATTGGAAACATATAAATTAGTGATTGCCACATGGGATGACGAACTTGGGAAGACAGGTGACACAACGTTAGTGATTTGAAAGTGGCTTGGATGTCAAGTAAAATAAACAGCAATGATATGCACAGCAAATTATAAAGGTCTGTGCCTGTGAAGTACAACACAGCATTTTTTCCATATGAAAAGGAAAAGTTAATGGTAAAAGGTAAGTCCCACTGAGAACAGAAAAAGCCTGACTCTGTGCTCTCATACTACTGCAAGTCAGGCTCAAAAAAATCACTTGGTGATGAAGTTAGTTCAAACTCCAGCAGTAGTCTTTCATTTCTGCCTCTTGAGTCATTACCCAATATATGATAATAGCTCAAACAGAGGCAGAGATACAACAAGTATAATTTGGTTTTTTAAGGTAAAAGCTAATGAAAGCGACTATGGGAATTGAGATGCAGGACAGATAAATTTTTCAGCAACACTGACTCATCTTAAAACACAATGCAGAGATACAACGCTGTTTGCCACCAATACAGTCATGTAAATGTTGATTCATTATAAGCAGTAAAGGTTGGTCTTATAAGAGCAAAATAATAAGCCTAATTGTCATAAAATGCTGGGTGGTGAGAGTATCAAGCAATTTCAAAAATTATTGATCTCAAGTGAGTCAAAATGAAGGAGATTGGCTGTATCCTTGAGGTCTAACACACATAAACAAACATGCTGAATCTATTTCATTCCTCAATTAATATGAAAATTGTCATTTTTTTATCAATAAGAAAGACACTGTCAATATATTTTGGCAGAATGATCCAGCCTTTTTTTAAACACTGTGTGAAGAAACAATTCTAATGTTTTGACATAATATAATGCAATATTTTTTACATCTGATGTAGCTGGAGTGTAAAAGTAGAGGTGGATCAATCGTCAGTGGACAGTAACTTTGATCCGTGGAGTCCATCATTCTAGTTTTAATTATCTATATTTACTCAACTCTGTGTTTTCCTAAATAACTTTACAACAAAGTCTTATTAACGAATATGGGAAGAGGAAAGTATTTGTCAGCAGCTTAAACTTGGCCTTTGCAGGTGGTAACACATTACCACATTAATTTTCACAGCAAAAATATATCTATCCAATTAATATCTATATAATTCAGCCACGGTGGTGGCAGAGGATTTTGGGCCGCAGTCTTATGCAGAGATTAACAGGATATCATCAAGAGTTAACTTCTGTGTGAAAACACTGTGCTAAGTAGTTATCGGCTAATTGTACAAATTTGCTGCCCTCAACTAGAGGGCATACATGTAGTTCAGCTTTAATTACCAGCAAGAACTTTGCAGTAAATGAGGTGGCTGTAAAGGAGATGAGAAATGGGGGAGAGTCAGTGGGGGTGATGAGATAGAGGTAGAAACCGAGAGGAGCAGAGTGGTGCAGCAGTAAAGGTTGCATTAAGCAATTAAAGTTGGTGAGCAGCAGAATGTAAGGAGGCAATGATTTTTCCTGTAGTTGTCATAGCTATCATGCATGATTACAAGGGAGCTGAGGAGAGAGGAGCAAACAGCAATTGTATGCTGTATATCAACATGCTGCTTTGACAGTTTTTTGTACATAATCATAGTCAACTGAATGTACAGAAATACTGTCAACATAAAACACATCACATGTTCATCTTGGTATTATGTTGAGATAATTATTTGTACCCCCCGAATAATTGATCCATCAGAATAAAATTTCATTCCATAAAGCTATATTAGATACCTCAGCCACACAAATGTATCTACATATTCTCACCATCTACACCGTTAAGCTTAAAAATGAAATATGCATCAATATTAGATGAACAACAAAGACGTCAGTGCCCTGCAGTATTTTTTGCTTGAGCCATGGGATTATGTTAACAGTGTTCACACAACCTCATCTATGATTCATTTATTGATAGAACCCGAGCCACCACTGTTTTACTCCTCAGAGCTTCATCGCGCCTGTCTGTGGGAGATAGCCACTGAAAACACAGACACTGGGCAATGGAATGCAAGATGGTAAGACCACAGAGAAGTCTAGCCTTTTGTGGCTGTAACTGCAGATTTCTCCCTTATTCTCTGTTTTTGCTCTTTTCAGTACTTCTTGCCCCCCTTTACTGCGGGTCTTTCCAACCCTCATTAATGCTAATTTATGCAGCCTGACTGGCATAAAACCAGCAGGGAGGTGTCCTCTCCCTTGATTACCAGCAGTAAGAGTGTTTGGGTAGGGGGAGGGGGGTGCGTGCACGAGCACGAGGTTGACCTGGACAGACACCTCATTTAATTTAATACATTGGAGCATGCAGCAGCAGGGAGTTCGGGCAAGGGAGGAAGATAATCAAGAGGGTGGCCCCTTAAAATGTGCTCTGAGATGACATGGAAGAGATTGGATTTAGAAACGAAGAGCAAAGAAGAGCAAAGCCAAGCGGAACACAATTGATTGATTTCATTCTAGTAATCGTAACCACTGAGGAGGAATGAGGTTTGTTTTTGTTTTTTTGTTTGTTTGTTTTTTTTCTGAGTAAGGAGGATCTGATGAAGCTTTTTTTATTCAACATACGTGTTTTCATTTTGTAGCTTTTATTTACTGAACTTTGCCCTTTAACAGTTGAAGAAATAAAAAGTCACCATAAATGAAAGTTTTGCAGCGAAATACTTTCCGAACTGTGAACTCATCACAGTTGGAAACATGATTAATGGTGGATTTAAATGGAGGCAACTTTCGTTGCAGGGCTGTTCTACTGAGTAAATTATTGTGTATTCTGGAAGTTATTTGTGGGATGTTTTTTTTTTTTCCTCTCTCTCTTTTTTTTCTTTTCAACCAGTGTAGGTTTTCATTGTCAACCACAGGAAGGAAACTCACATGACAGGACTTGATGTTCTCTGATCTGGTGCTCTTCCCATAACTAAAAATTCTTTCAGCATCCAGCTCCCAGTTTCAGAGAATTTGGAGACCATCAACATGTCTGCCAATGACCCAGCTGGTTGTTTTATGCAACTTTTTTAGGTAAGGAGATACCTGAACTCCCTCTTCGACTCTCCTGAAGATGAGCAGCCCTATCCTGGGGCTACTGGATTTCTCAAAACATCATCTGAGAGTTTAAACACCATTCTCCCATCCCTCCATCCATACTGTGACGAATGGCAGGAAATCAGATGGTGGCCATGACAGGCAGATTATGAGATCCCTCTGTCTACATGACTTGGCCCTGTCTCTGCCTCTTAATCGTTAAATGTGATTAAAGCAAACAAACGAAGCATTATTAGATTAGTCAGAAGGACATGTAGTCTTTGTTGCTGATTATCTTTTCCTTTTTAATGAAATACTGCTTGAAATTAACATTGCTTTGACTAATTCGATTTAACGTTGCCCCAAGAAATACCAGACAACTGTCATTTGACTGCCGACAGTTTGAGATCCTTGTCAGGGAGTAAAGATCAAATGTTGGAGCAAGGCAAACATTTTCATTCTTCGGCAAAGTTCACAGGACTTGATTGAGTTACTGGTGCTGCATTATATGTGCATTACTGTGATGATTTCAGGTGATACCAGAGAGAGAGTTACAAACAGTCTGATTCTAGACCTTGGTTTGTCAAAGGCACAAAATTTATAAGCAGGCAAACAACAACAAAATAGTGTTCAATTTAAAAGTCAGTGTAGTGAAAGACATGCTTGTAATGGTCACTTAAATGGATGTTCAACTATACTACTGATCATGATCGTCGGAGAGCCGTGGTGTTTGGATTAAAGAGGGTTAGTGTTTGCAAGAATACCATGTGTGTGTCTGTAATTTGCAAAGGGTGCAGCACTGTTGTTGAAAATAATCCTGTCAGCATAATCCTCCTTTTCTAGTTCATTAATTGCACTAAGAACAGATGCAATCTAGTTGATACAGGTCCTGCTTTGAGCCCTGCTCAGTTTTTACCACACAAAGCCGCTGTCACTTCAAAGGATAAAGGGTAGGGTAAAGGGTGTTTTTAGATTTTTAATTTAAATGTACGCTGCTTTTTTGTCCCATTAACTCCTACTTTTGTGGCTGTGTTGTATATACAGTGGGGAAATTCTTTTAACAGCTTGTCATCTTCACAGTGCAGCAACTACCTGCCATCTATGTTTTCGAGTTGAGGGTAACACTGATTATTACATCTCATTTTGGAACAAAATTCATCTGGAATCCTGTTCTACCAAAGCTGACTATATGAGCATATCATATTTCATGTGTGTTACACATGATAACTGTTTCCCATGCATTACAGGCAGAGCTGGAATATTTGCAGCTTAAACTGCACTGGAGTGGTTACACTTGTTTGTTGGATGTTTGTTCCATTTTTAGATGTATTAGCATACCATCAACTTCTTCTAGTTAAAAATGTCATATATTGAAATATTAATTTAATCTTTAACACAGATAGTTTGTGATCAGTGGCAAAATCTTATATTCATAATCTCTTTAAATGGGAAAGCATTTTCATTAGAAGTTATGTGTGGACCTCTTTAATAGCAAGACGCCATCTCCTTCTTCACTGGAAATCTACGAAGGTTCCTTCCAACACACAGTGGCTTATTGATACCATGTGCTTCCTAAAGCTAGAGAAGATAAAATGCTCACTGAGAGGTGACTCTGATACACTTAAAAAAAAAAAACTGTAAAAAACGGTAAAAGCACTGGCAGCAAAGTTTCCAAACGAATACCCTAAAATTACAGTAAATAACTGTATCACAGAACTACATACAATAACCGTAAAAATACAGAGTAGATTTTTACAGTCAAAATCAATTAAAATACAGTATGTTATAGTTGATAAATTCCCATTATACTGTAAAATAACATACATATTATGTCAAAAGTCATTAAAATCAGATACCTTTCAGATTAATCTCTGTATTTTCACAGTATACATTATTTATTTTAGGAAACAGCCAAGTCTATCTATAGTAATTTCATGTTAAAATACAAATTTTACCAAGTACAATAACAACGTTATAACGTATAAAAACAAACTAGGTTAATAAAATTAAAGATAAATGTCTGCAAATGTACAGTATTAATCTGTCATTTTAGAGAATTAGTAGATTAAAAAGCAACCATTGGACAGTGGAAAAACAAGCTAAATACATCACAAATACATCAAAAATAGCTACATTTAAGGACAATCCCTGTTAATTAAGGCTATTTAGTAGTCATTTCTTGTCCATCTACACTGATTTGCTGCATAATTGTGGTTTCCCCAAGTAAAAAAAACAGACACAATGTATACACAAAATATGTACTTTTAATCAAATAGGAATTTCTGAACATTTACAGTATTGCAGTAGTTATTTTAGAGAATTGGACAATGGGAAATTAAACACTGTGCATCAAAATACATTAATAGCTATATTTAAAGATGCTATCTGTAAATTTAGGAAATTTAACAATCATTTTAGTAAACTGAACAAATATTCACTGGGAGTCATCCTCTATCATATATCAAATATATGTAACCTGTCTCCACTTTATGTCTCTGTTGTGTCCCAAGTTGGAAAGGAGACGCAGGAGTCTGGATCTTTACTTGGCAACTGTGGTGACAGACAGAAACACACAGAAATTGTGAGCTGTGTGTGAGCTAGAAAAGGCTTTTTAACATATGAAATGTTACAGTAAAATAATCAATTTTGCACAGTAAAATTAAATTACAAAAAATAACACAAACTGGTCCTTTAAACAGGTTAGTGTCTGCTTTCAATGCTTCTGCATTTAAAGTTCAGGAAACCCAAAAATAAATGACATCAGTAATTCTGCTTTTTTTTTTAGATTAAACAATTAGGTAACCAAACTTAATATGGTAACCAGAAAACGCATTTCACCACCTCAGTTTAACATTTAAATCCAAATGGACTAATATCACATTCAGCAGCCATCTGTATCATTTAGCAGCAACAACATGTACAGAGCAAATACACCCAGAGATTAACACAAAACATTTAAACACAAACGAACAAACATCTCCACACTGTGGCGACAGACAGAGATAAACTCTCCTGGTGGAAAAAAGGAGCAGACTAGCGAGGGAAGACGGCAGTGAGCAGGCTAACTTAGCATGCTAATGCGAAACTAATTTAAATACTTAAATTAACGATCTTAAGTCTCTACAGGACTCACGAGGGACAAGTGGGACATTTCACAGAGCAGCATACAGCAGTTTGACCGCATTCAAATCACGAACATACATCAGCAGAGAGCAACACAATTAGACTAACCTCTGGCCATGTTAGAAAAGGCTTTGACCGAAAACACGCGTTAACAATGAATACTTTATCTGTAAAATAAAATGACTATGAGTCACTTCGTCACAAAACCATAAAAAACGACAGCTATCTGCTAACAATAGCTTATGTGAGGGTAGCAATTTATCAGAGGGATGCTAACGTTAGCTTCAAGGCTGTCCACTGGAGGTATGAAAATGAATTAAAATATTGTTCACAGGCGTTATCTGGGACACTCACCTCAAACGGTGTTTGGTTGACGTGTCTGTTGTGGCTGTCTCAGACATCCTCCTTGAAGATCATGAGTCCATGAGGGCACATCTTTCCCCTGCATGACTGACTGGACGGACATCAGAGCTAATCCAACTAACTGTCATTCTTCAAACTCAGCCGGTTGGTCGTTATGGGCAGGACCGATCAAACTGGAAACAGGCGCCAACTATGAAATTTGAATGTTAATTAGCCGCAGTTTTAATGAAAACACTTTGAATGACTTTTTGGTTTTCTGTAATTTTGTATGTCTTCGTTATCATGGACAGAAATCTCTAAATTAATACCTCACATTTAATGTAAAATTGCATTTGAATATGAAAAATATTTTTATTTCCCTTTAAAGGGGGGGTGAAACGTGCATAATCTTGGCATTGCTGGTGCTCAGCTATTTTAGAAATAACACTTTGAAAAAAAAATTGCTCTCAAAAAGCTGTAAATCCGTAGATATTATGGATGTATTTTGTAAATTTAGCCAGATTATTTAGCATGCGAGTTGCCATGTTGGAGTGACGTAAGAAGCTACGTCACCGGGTTGGTTGGTTGGTTTGCGGCTGGATGTCAGGCGAGTCTGAACCAAAAAGGAGGCATTTGTTTTAAAGAAAACATTTTCGGAAATGGATGACGACGAGCTGGACAGGCATTTTGAGTCCCCCTGTCCCATTGCCTATGCCTTTGAGCCCATACGGCGAGTTAACCGACCAGTAGTACGGTACGGATTAGTAGTACGGATTTACTTCTGGCCACCAGTTGCATGCATGTCTGTGTAACCTGTAAACACAAGTTTACATTTTTGGGTACCAAAATGATGTTGAAAGCCTCAACTTGGATGACTTTGTACTTACATCCTGACTACATATTAAAGAATAATCATACCCTATACTATTGTGTTGTTATTCTTACAATAACCGTGCATAGTATAACGGACACGCCTTTGAAACTCCATTTAAGTTTGTGAGTACTGCTTTTTGGTATGAGCATGTTTGATGACTGCTTTGGGTTGCCCTACCTGTCTCTTTTCTGCCTGGCTAGCACGTTTTAGTGCCCTTTCCCTGCGGCTGACTGATGTCTCTTTCCAGCTGTGGTCAGAGTATGTTGGGCGGTCGGCTATAAGCATTAAAATTAAAAACAGAGGGCGCAGCTTCAGCCTTTAGTCTGTTGGTCCGGCGGACAATTAATTTGCCTGACTCAAAGGTCTTCATCTCTGTATAATCTTCCTCCAAAAAATGCTCACTGTAAACCTTGGAGTCAGCGCCCATCGGAGGATTCTCCCTCTTCATTGCCGCTAGCCAGCGCCGCAGTACAGCTCTCCGCTCCAGTGGCAGTTTATGGAAACTGACTGTTTTGCCCTGAGCTTTCACCCTATGAAACTAATTTTGACAACCAGGAGCAATACAGTAGTGGCCTCCCTTTTGTTTCCCGTATTGTTGTGGCTCCATCTTTGACGATCTGTCCTAAACAACCACTGCTAACACCGTAACTCCTGCGTCCCAACCAACCCAGTGACGTCACGGGTTACAGTGGTGAAAGATGGCGGCGTCCGTGCTACAAAACACATAACGGAACATTGCTTTTTCTTCTATATGTTTACATTTTCAATCTTTTTCAGATCATTTTTGAATAGAGTGGACTTCCATTTAGCAAATCACATTAACTTGATTCAGTGCTTCACCTCCCCTTTAAAAAAACGAATGATAATGTAATATTTTATTATGGTTAATTACTTGTAATTCTAAATTACTGCTAGTATCTGTTAATTTACAGTTATTACATTGTCTTGTGGAAAATGGTAATAAACCTGTAAAAAAAAAACAGAAACTTGTATGTAAAATTACAGTTGAAGATGTACAAATACAATAAATTGTCATTAAAAAACATAATTTTAATGTAATCTTAAATTATGGTTAATTAACTGTAATTTTAAACATAAAACCTAAAATTACTGAAAATATCTGTAAATCTACTGGCATTTCATTGTTTTATTGGAAAACATGAAAAATCTGTACAAAATTACAGAACATTTCCTGTAATTTTACTTTTTTTTTACAGTGTAGGTTTTATAAGAAGTGGCAATCCTTCTTAACATTTTTTAGCTCTCTCCAATCTCTGTCCCTAGACTAATGGACTCTCCCACCTGGCCCCCCCCTTTTTTTCCCTCATTTTTTAAATTATTATCATTATTTATTTATTTATTTATTTATGTATTTCTTAATTGTTTGTAAATTAATTAACTCTTATTTAGAGATTTATTGTTGTTATGTGTTTGTATATGTATATATATGTGTATGTATTATTATTATTATTATTTTGTACTGTTATTGTGTGTATGTTTGTATGTGAATATATGCATATATATACTACTATTATTATTATTATTTATTTATTTTTTAACTCCATTCAAGCACTGTTGCTTTGTTTTGTTGTGGTGTTCTAGAAATAAGCAACAACATCTTTATATAAACAAAAAAAGTAGGGTGATAGTGATACTCTGATTTCTACATGCCCATCATCATATTTCTAAGTTATCGTTGTGATTTTCATAGTGGAACTTGTATCATTATTCTTTTTCATGTATCTCTCTTCTAATGAAAATATATATTAAAAAAAAGAAGAAGTCATGTGTGGATCAATTAATATGTGTTGCAGTTAATGAAGATGTGATGTGGCATAGCTACAAAGGTAATTAGGTTACCATGTGGATACCTCAAACCTACTACTGTATTACACTTCAGCTACAATGAATGTAGCAGTAAAACGATTTGCAGATGTGCTTCCTAATATATAAAAAGCAAAAAGCAGGAGTATGGATGAACTCAAGCCCAGTGTGTGATTGAAAAACAGCTTTCGCTCACATAGCCTTGTCGATAATTTACTCTTCATTTTAATTTTCCTGAATGAAACTGAAGATCCATTTAGGATGGCCTCCAGAGCTCTTGCTGTCAGAGATACAGCTAGCAAAAAAGAGAAGTTACCTCTACAATTGTTAAATCGGTACTCAGTGCACTTTTACCCTGTTTTTATCCTGATTGACAGTAACTATTCAAGGACAGGACTCATTTTATCTTCTCTGTTGTTTGTAAAAGGACATATCCCATTTTATGAGATATGTAACGTAACATTAAAACCAAAACAAATCACTCACCCTCTTAAGGTGTGCACTGTGGCGGGCTGGGCTACAGTCCAACATCCAAAACACTTCTAAATGTTTTTCAGAAATCATGCTAAATGCAAAGATTCTGTTCTTTCCTGTAGTGCTGCTGTTACTAACCTGTTGCATTGCAGCAGCAATGCAAGTTATGCTACTTTCACCTTGTCCAAAAAAGGTCCTGAAGGTTTAGAGGGAAAGAGCTGCTAAATGAATCATAAAAGTAGTAAAATGGATCACTTTATACTGGTGGAACTGGAGTCACCACACCTGCCGTAGTCCACAGCACAAAGGTTGCTTATGTGGTTCTTGGTGCAATGATGAGCATAGACACAGCAAATTTGGGTCCCTAACAACCTCACAGACCCCGCGACCTGACCCCAGATAAGCGGATGAAGATGGATGGATGGACAACCTCACAGGGACACCAAACCATCCATGTATCCTTTTTCTGCAGCTTTTAAAAGTATTTATTAAGACAAGGCAAGACCAGAAACAGATGAGGGGACTGATCCAAAGAGGATATGAAGACAAAAGCACCTGTCTTCATCTGTTTGTCTTTAGGTTTCCGTGTTTCTCTATTGGAAGCAAACATACACTTAGTTTGCAGTCTTTTAGGTGACCCTCACTAAAACTTTTCCAGTCAAGTGCTACAGCCCTGCAACAAATCCTAACTTCATGGTTGTTTTAATGTTCAGTTAAGTTTTAAATTGGCCTTAGAGATCGTGCGGTGATATTATTTGGTACACCCCATTCACATCAATGTGGGTAGGTTAAATAAAAGAAATAGTTTCTCCGTAATGCAAATCAGCAACGACAATAGCCTCCAAAATTATCATACAGTTGAATCAACACCTAACTTTCAACACATTTGAAATGCTACACTATAACCTTAATTAAGGAGGATATTTATTGGCATGACAGCTAATTTTAGCCAGGAGTACCTAGTAAATTGCCAAATGATTGGATGTGGACAGAATACTCATCAGATACCTAAAGTGCAGGTGTTGTAGATTGTACCGTGATTTATTTGTCATTTGTCAGACAAAAAAGCAGCACGGTGGCATAGTGGTTAGCACTGTTGCTAGACAACAAGAAAGTTGTGGGTTCGGTTCCCTGCCTGGGTCCTTTCTGTGCAGAGTTTGCATGTTCTCTCCATGCCTGTGTTGGTTTCCTCTGGGTACTCCAGTTTCCTCCCACCATCAGGGTGGTTGCTAGAGATTTAGTCTAGAGTGACATGGAAAGACCAAATAATAAGGTGTCCTTCTGATGCAGAGGCAGTGGAAGCTGTGAGGAATGAGCAATTGCATCAGAGAGTTTTTTTTTTTTTATATGCCCTTTCATTATCATGCCTCTGTCTTTTCAAATATTAAAATTGATTTTCAAAACAGAATAAAAGACCATACATAAAGGCACAAGTCACAGCAAAGGGGAAAAATACTGCCTATGCACACAATGCTTGTCCAATAATTTTCTCATTTTGGCATGGATGTTAAAAATGTTCTCAGAATCCTCCTCATCATAACCACCACCAGCTTATAAAAACACAAAAGGTAACGGGAGGCAACGTTTAATATGACTATGGCTGAAGGTACTTTATAATATCCTTTTACCTCCTGAAAGCTTCAGTCTTAAAATGCAATCTTCAAAGGCATTGAATTGAAATTATGTTCTTGGCTGTGAGGATATGCAGAGGCTGGACAAATAATGGTGCATTTAACAATTTGTTAATATCAATTGGGTACAATAAAATATAAATAAATAACATGGACCAGGCTTTGTTTTAAATACCTTTGTATCTGATTTGGAGAAGAAAATCTTAATCAATTTTACTTTATAACAAGAGCAATCTGTCTTCTTTTTCAATTTCTGAATGGACCGCATGAATGGATCTGCGCTTTGTCTTACTTGGTAATCTTTGAAGCAGGAGGAAGTGGTTGGCAATTAAAGCAGATTTTTTTTAGCATTAAAAACAACATCTCTTTTACAATATTGACTAAGAGGGCACACACAATTACTTCAAAAGGTAAATTTTCTCGCAATTCATAATGTACTTTTTCTCACTTTCTCTTATGAACCTTATCAAAATATATTGCGAGGTTGCTAAAGTATTTTTTAACTTTAAACATGGTACATTCGGGAAAAAAAGGTTATTATTTTGGCAATATATCAACGGCAGTATCTGTTTGCTTGTTTCCCTTCTCCTAAGCATCTGGCTTTCCATATGTGACTGTTGGATATGAAGGCTAATTAAGCCAATGGCAATCAATAGAAGCCTAAATGATAGCATCCACTGCCTGACTAGAGAGTTCAAGGCCTAGGGAGGGAAAGACCTGCCCTGCCCTTCCTCTCACTTTTTCTTGTACTGCCTTTTCCATCTTGCAGTCCACAGTGGTAGCAGCCATCACACAACCTCCGGCTGGCTAGTTAGCCCTGAGAAAAGAGCCTGAACCTCCGATCAATAACTTTAGTCTTGTCTGCCTAATTGCTCATTGGTCAACATTGGCGCCAGACTATATGTAAGTGCATGTTCCCCTGGGCGACCGACTTAGGCTCTATTTCCACCACTTCCCGTCTAGTGTTGGGCTAACGGTCTGCCCCACTCGCTTCTCTCTTTTCTCTTGTCCTCGCCTCGGTTCACCCATGTTCTAAATGGAGAAATCCTGACCTGATCTGCTTCTCCTCAGTCATCTCAATGGGAAGAGACCATCCAGATATTCCAAGAAGATGTGCTATTTTCTCACCAGGCCCGTGACTCCCTTATGCTCAGGTAAATATCCAGGTTTAATGACGGAAATGGGAGATTAGCCAGTTACTCCCATTCGCAATTTCAGTGACTGCCTAGAAATTAGGTGGTCTCGTTGGGGGTTTTCTGAGCGGCTTGTTATATGATCTAATGCAGACGTACTTTATGAGCGTGGAGCAGAGTATGGTGAGGGCAGTATTGATTGTACTCATTGTGAATTATGTGAATAGATAAAAGTGTGAGTGTGCATATATATTAGGCAATTATGCACTCAGGTGCTAATGTAAAAATTCTGCTGAATAAATATGAAATATGCCTCTTTCAGCATCCAACTTGTGTCCTTTCATCACTAGTAATTTGAGATGATAATTGGGATAGTATGTTTGCCTTTTTTTGATGAAAGGAAATATTGGGATAGCTTTCCTCAGCCTGGATTTAAATGTGTATTGATCAGCGTAAGGCTGAGGATCTCAAATCAAACCAGCAGTAAAGCCCCTGCACACTTGCATATACTTCTGCCTTTGTTTTTCTTGTTATGTTTTCAGAAATCTTGGATTCTTTGGACATAAAACATCCATTATTATGTCACTTAATATAAGAAGCTCATTTGTATTTGTTCTTGCCCTCTTTTTCCACTAGTAGTGTGCTAATGTCATGATTTAAATGAAGTATTGATCAGTTTAGGAGGGGAGAATAGAGAGAGAGGGAGCGATTGTGAGGGAAAGAAAGCAAGACCAGGGTTATCGGTGTGGATCGCACACAGAAAGCAAGTGCTAACGGATGAGACACGTTTTTAAGCGATTCCGTGAAATGGATTTCTGCATAATCTGTATTTTTAATTCAGGAATAACCACCAGCCTCCTTTGTTTGACTTACTTCAAGAAGCAAAAGTGGAAATGAAGATATGCAGCGCAGCAATGGAAAGAAATGCCTTTTTTTATTCTTGGTTTTTGTTGCTTTCATGGAGTGTTTGCCAGCCCACTTGCAGATGGTTAAATCTTGGTTTGTCCTGATATCTGTGGGGGTCTCCATCTTGTCTGGTTATAATTCCCTCTGCATCGACGACTCTGCACCATCAGGCACACTGGACTAAAGCCTATGTCCAAGTGAACCAGGAGCTAGGTCTGTTTGTCTTCCTCCCTTACTTTCTCCAAAGCTCCCTCCTCTTCCTTTCTCTCTCTCCATCTTAGGCTCTCTCTCCCTCTCCCTCCATCCCTTCCCCTTTGTGATTTAGCACAGCAAGGTTGTATTAATTAGCAGCCTGTTTATTATTGTTGGCATGTTTACCTGACAGTCTGCAAGAATGGTTTATCGCCCCATTTGCTAGATATCACATATAGCTGTTATTTCCATAGCTTCACTACCTCAGGATAACCTATGCTTTTTTGTTAAACCTTGTTATTTAGCCTTTGATATTTCCTATATTATAAATTATAACGCTCTTGTGTTGTCTTTGATCAAATCTGTTAAGGCTCTGTCTTTGTAATTTTTAGTTTTTCCTGTTTATTCGTGATAACCTGTTGTAATGGTTAAAGTTAAGATTTTGAAGTGATTTGTCTCGGTAATTTTTAAGAAAAAGTTATACAAATTGTTTTCTTGTTGAATATTCTAATCTCCACAGAGCTGCACTAGCTGTTTTTAGAATAAAAACTGCTTCCTAGTAAGTGTACACTGATAAGTGTTTTGTTTGTTACTTCACTGTGCAATGTTTTGGATGATATTCAGTTCAGCGTCAAGGGAATTCATGTTGATTATTTATTTTAACATCCAAGCATTAGATAAGGCAGATATTAGTCCTGACTTTGACATTGTTCTGGCTGCCTTAAACTCTGTGTTTTAATCTAGTACAATGGGGAACCATGATGTGTCTTAACCTTACAGAGTGAGCACGCTGGCTTTTGAGGGAGGTTTGGCTCCATCGACTAGTTTGAGGTTGTTTTTTTTTTTGTTGTTGTTATTGTTGTTGTTGTTTTTTGTTTTTGCTTTTTTTTTCAATCTGTTCTGGCCACATAGCCTTCTTTTGTGGTTCAGTAACTGGATATACAAGGATAGCAAGGATCTCTCAGCCACTGTCTAAACTGTAGCAGAGCCAACTGGATAATTGGAAGAACAGTTGCATGTAGCAATACCGAGAAGAGCTTCAGAGCCAGACCAGCAGCCCCAGGAGCTCCAGAGTCAGGTATAGTGCTTTTACTGCCAGGCCCGAGTTATTTTCAGTCTCCTGTGCCCATCCCTCTGACTGTATTTTGCACATCAAATGAGAAACCAAACTATCTCAGTGTTGTAGGCCTAGCTAGTGCCATTTGACGTCGACAAAGCCATCTTAGGAAGCGTCCTTAATGTTAGACTAATTAACAGAGCAGATCAGTCTCTTAACAGCATTGCACCTATTAGGTAAAATGTTGCACAGAAAGAAATAAACAGTATATAGAGACATGTAGGCAGGGTTTTATGTTCCCTGCACAAGCAGAGGTGCAACACATAAACATCTCTGTACTGTATGACAACCAAACACTTAGTCACACTGACAAACACAAAAAAACTCTGATTGAACTGAGGTTTTCACACATATTCAAAGCAAAATGCTACTTGTTGCCTTATAAGAGAAAAAAACCACTGACCAATCTGAATCTCTGGCTGTGTTGACTGCTGGTGTCTGTGTCACCTGTTGCTAAGCCTCTAGGCAGACTCTGTTTGTGGTGTTCAATCAGAGTGCGGGTTGTCATCTCAGTCACGCTCTCTCCATATTGTTGACTGGAACATTCAGAGTGCTGCCGTACTCTGTGCTTATTGCTCCTTACCACTCTTCCATATGCCATTGACCAGAATCAGCTGAATCAGAATCAACTCTGTATTTTCACTCACCTTCCACCACCACTGCTCCTCATTCAGAGTCATTTTTTTCTGGATTTAATCTTTGTTTTGGATTACATAGAGCATATTTAGGCTTTAGAGTCTTAGGCACTATAGAGAGCATTTTCAATCAAAATTTTTTGTATGTTTTTTTTTTTTTTTTTTAGTGTACATGATGCACATTAACCAAATAAGCATGCAAATGATATGATACACCTTCTACAGACTGCAGAGGCCAGTGACGTCAATGGTTGTGATGTATTCTTAAAAAATCCATAGCAGTAGTACTGAATCCCCATGCAGTGGTGGTTGAAAAGTGAAATACTATACACTCACAAAATCAACCAAATCACATAGAATGGCTTTGACCAATGCTGCAACCGCAGTTGAAGTAAAAGTACAATAGGCGTAGCAGTTTGGTGTTTGTTTTTCAAGAAGTAATTTATCAAAAATCTGATAGATTAGTCTCCTTGAAAAATGTACTGGGTTGTAGAGGTTCAAAGAGACCATCTTGTTTCTTTACACATCTCATGTCATGATGGTGATTCTGATCATCAGCCATTAAGATCACCTAATATTTTTCAGCCAAATCCAATTGGTGAACTTTAGACTGGAAAATTCCATCTATCTAAATGTTATTGTCGGATTAGAATGTACTTCAAGCGAACACACAGCTCGGCTAAAACTGTTCATTATACAGAGTTGTGGTATGAATAAGAATTGCATGTGTAATTGTTGTCAAATCAGATTGTATTGTGTTGCTAAATAACTGAGACACTTAATGCTTTCAGTTACATAGAGTGCATGTTGCTTGTCACAGAGTTGTACTCGTACTTGTTCTGTATATATATAATTTGAAAAGAAATGTGCCATGTTACGATGTCATCCCCCCCACCCCACCCAATCCTCAGCTGCAGTTAATGGGCATCTGCTGCAGATGGAGGCAGAGGATGGAGGACTAATGGAATGTAAGCAGGAGCCAAGAGTTCAGGCCAGCCTTGATTGAACAATGCACCACCACACGTTATGACCAGCACACTTCCTCACACATCCCTAAACAACATTCACAAACACATTTAAAATCTAACAAAAGAGTGAGCACACTGAAAACCAACTCCATATTAAACTCCAAAAGTTGTTCTTGATTGCAAAGCTGCTCTGTGTGTTCCTATGAATGTGTACATATGTGTTAATGCTGTTTTATATTTATTCCTTGTTACATGCTGTTAATCCATCTAATTTCGCTTAACTGTAGCAATGTATGATTTTCCTTTCTTTCCTAAGAACCAGCCGCCTCCTATAATGTTAGAGAATATATTTTTTGAGAATGTTTCACAAATTAGCCACAAGTTAGCTAACTTCAGTAGCCATGACTGGCATTGTAGATATTAAAGTCTAGTCAAACATATCATGTCTGATTGGGGGAAGGGTCTCTCCAGACTGATGCTGGGAGTTGATTCCACAGACGATGAGCCTGATAACCACAAGTAAACCTACATCTAGAGGGAAAAGTGACCTACTGGGACAATTTGGAACTATGAGCTCTCTGAGACATGATAGTGTTTGGTCAGTAAAAGCTTTGAACATGCAGAGAGGATTTTTAACTTCTATTCTGAATTTTACCAAGAGTCAAAGAAGAGAAGCTTACACGGGAGAACTATCTCTTTTTCTAGCTTCTGTTAACACTCGTGCAGCAGCATTCTGAATCAACTGAAAGCCTTTCAATGACTTCTTGGGACTTTCTGACAGCAATGAATTACAGTAGTGACTGATGCAGTGCTTCCTGATCATATTGCCTAAAGGAAGCATATAAAAGTGAAAGGATTGGTCCTAGTACAGAACCCTGTGGAACTGCATGATTAACTTTAATGCATAAGGAAGAGCCATTGTTCACATGAACAATCAGAAATCTGTCTGATAAATGATGGAAACCAAGTTATTGTGGTTCCTTTCATCCCAATTTCATGTTCCAGTCTCTGTAAAAAATGGTGAATGGGGACTTGATTTCATTTTCTAAAAGTGGTGCTTCTGTGTAACTGCATTACCAACTCAACAGCTTCTGAGGAGCCAGCACAGAACATTGAAAACCAAAACTTGGTTTGTCCAATGTGGAAAATATTAGCTACTACCACTGTACACCTTACAAGTAGATTAGCACATTATGCCTAACTTAGTTTTAGTCTTCTTCTGGTTTATGATGTAATGATGGCTTTTACAAGAATTAAACAAGATATACAGTGTCAGTTACAGTATTGATCAGGAACCGCATACACAGAATGAAATATTTATTATATACCATTAACTCAAAATGACTGGAAACATACAATTATTAGGATCTCATTACTGCTTACTAGTAAATTAGTGGACTGCTTAAGCAATGCTATGGTTGTTGTGAGACATTATTCAAGACTATTATGCATTTCATTGATACAATACAAAGGGAAAGAAGGGTGTATCAGAAACAATGTAAACAAACATCAGCTCTAACCAAAATTATTACTCGTACTGTCTGACTACATGAACTATGTATATAGTATTATATTACTGCCTTAAATTTAATGCTTTGCCTCTCACAGACATATATTGCAGCAACATTACCTTGTTTCTATTTACTGGAGGTGTAGAGAATTGTATGTAAGAGAAGGGTGGATTTTATGTGTTTGTGTGTGCATTTGTGCTTGTGCTTGTGTATGTGTGTGTGTGTGTGTGTGTGTATTGTTGAAAAACATCTGTTTAGATTTGCAGACATAGAGTAGAGGGTTTGTTTTTTTTTTTGTTGTTGTTTGGTTTTTTTCCATCATGCACATAAGCATATGTACCTGTGTGTGCGTGTCGGGGGGCAGGCGGCCACAAATGGGTTTCTCGAATTCGTCTCCTCTGTCTCTGTGTCACCTTTGTTGACTTTGTCTCGCTTCTTCCGCAATGCTGTGCTTTGCGCTTTAATGACGCATATATCCTATCGCCAGTCGCTGCCTAATCCTAGGAGCGCTGGCTCAGGAACAGATTACTGCTTTCAGACACCAGAGGAGAGAAGAGCAGGGAAGGGTGGGAGTGCAGAAATAGATGCCTTAGTGATAAAATATACAGAGGGCTTGGGTAGGCCAGCACATGTATGTGGACTTGCACAGATTTGTCATTGTTTTTACAGAAGAAAGATTCAATAAATTGTATTTCATCATTAGCTCAGATTTAGAGTTTAATTTTAATGTCAGTGTTTATTTCTTACATAAACAGCAGTCAAATAAAGTCAATTGTATTTATATAACACCAAATCATAACAGTTACATCAGGCACTTTACATATAGAGCAGGTCTAGACCAAATTCTTTATAGAATTATTTAAAGAGACCCAACAAATCCCTCCATGAGTAAGCACTTATTAAGAGTGGCAGGAAAGACTTCCTTTAAGATGCAGAAATGTCAGGCAGGCTAAGGGAGGGTAGCCATCTGTCACTACTGGTTTGGGTTGTGGGAGAGAAAAAAAGAGATAAAGAAAGTGGGGAAAGGTGGGGAAAGGTGGGGAAAGAGAGAGAGAAGGGTTAGAGTGTTTAGTCACCATATTCCCAGAATGAGAAGATTAACCCATGAAATATAAAGGAAAGCTGTTGAAGCAGGACATTGACTTTTCTACTTTCCTCTCTTACCTACAGACTGAAAAGGGAATCCTACAGCCACATGCAGTTATTCAACATGGTTGCCTCATTCAGCAGGTACAGTGTTCCTGACTTTTCAGACCAAAAGGAGGAAAAAATTGATTTTATGAAGAAGTTCACACTAATATTCCCCACGTTCACAGTGGTTTTTTGTCATTCCTTTTTTTGGATACACTTTGGCCTGCTTTTTCACAAACTGGTCAACTTGATCTGTATGGTCAGCTGCCACTTCACACTCAGTCACGTCTTTCCTCAACCACACGTGTTTATTCACGATAAATTATATATGAAAGGTTGGACATGACAGAAGCACAAGGTAAACGTGGCCCCTTCTAAACACAGTTATCTTATGGTTAATTAAAGCTTCTTGGAACCGGTGGCTTCAGGTGTAAGTAATTGGGGTGTTTGCCAAAATGGCAGTGTCTGTCTAGCAGCTGCTGTCATCATGCCAGCTAACTCCCAAGAACATGAGTTTTAGGGCCAAATGATTGCTAATAAAACATTTGATTGAGAGGAGAACAGAGTGAGAACCATAAACAGGCTGAATTCTGCTCTTTAATTTCACCATCTCCAGAGAATTGGTTTTGCTGTGCTGCAGAGTAGTACCTACATACAAGTCTGCCCAAGGACCGAATTTTAATCCAGCCAGTGTGTTGTCAGGGTCTGTGTTTGTGTGTGTGTATGCATGCACACACGTGTCCGTTAGTCTACCCGTTTTGTCTGTGCTTTTCTATCTAGTGACTTGATTGTTTTCCAGTGCAAGGTTGTACTATTTTACACTGTCTGCTTTGTACTGAGGCGCTCTTATATTATTTTGTGTTATTTCTGAAATTAAGTAGTCTTTGGGTAGTACTGTGGCGTAGTGGTTCGCACTGTTGCCCCACAACAAGAAGGTTGCAGGTTTGGTTCCTGGCCTGGGGCCTTTCTGTGTGGAGTTCTCCCTGTGCCTGCGTGGGTTTCCTCCAGGTACTCCGGTTTCCTCCCACCGTCCAAAGACATCATGTTTGGGTTAATAGGTGACTCTAAATTGTCCGTAGGTCAGAGTGTGAGTGTGAGTGGTTGTTGGTATCTGTCTGTCTCTGTTTGTTGGCCCTGTGATGGACCTGTAACCTGTCCAGGGTGTACCCCGCCCTAGCCCAGAGTGAGCTGGGATTGGCTCCAGCACCACCTGCGACCCGGAAACGGATAAGTGGTAGAAGATGAATGAACGAAGGAATAAGTAAGGTTTTTTTTTTTAGTTTTGCCATTGAGGTGCTATTATTGAGTTAACCTGTAATACCTCCAGTTAGTGTTGGCATCATCAGTTTGTAAAAACTTTTTAGCAGTAATTTTCTGTTGAGTGTATGTTGTTTGCATGTTTAAAACATGCAGCAGCAGAATTGTGAAATGTTTAATAATGTTTGCGTTGGTTTTTCAGTGTGGCTAGTTTATAACGGTTCTTTGTGTGCATGTGCGTGTGTGTTTATGGTGCAGGTTCCTGATGAAAGCCTAGAGCTGAGGCATATATCAGAGCTCCAGCACTAATAAAAGGCCAGCAAGCTGTGCTCCTCTCCTTCTGGGAACAGCACCGCTTTTTACTGCTTCTCTGACAGCAAGATAAAGTGCCCTTCCAATTAGAAAAATATTTGGCCACATACCTACCAACAGCGATCCTAGGCTTTTATTTTTCATGCCATTTGATCAGGGATCCTTGCTATTTTTACAGTATGCTCTTGTTTCAACTTGTCCTGGGTAAGCACATGTTAATATGCACCCACTACTGCACCATAATGCTGTATAATGAAATAATTTGGTTTTATTTTGGTGTCTCTCAGTTTATTTTGGTCTTCTTGTCAGAAGGGTAAGGCTGCATCGAGCTGTGTTTCGGTTTGGGATTGAGACTGTATATGTTTTGGCTTTTTGCGATGAGACGATTAATGTGGCTCTGTGTCTCTGGGTTGATGTCATTCTTGTTGCCCCTGTCATCTGTCTTCACCTCATTCAGAGATGTGTGGATATATACTGCTGATGCTAGTCCCCATCTCTGTTTAAGAATACAGCGGATGAATTTTTTTTTCTCCAATGCACTGTTTCTCCAACAGTGCATTAAAATTAAATTCTCTCTTGTTGTGAAAAGAGGCACACGTAAAAAATAATTGGCTGTAGGAGAGAACAAAGGGCTGGCTCCTCTCTCCTCCCTGCACTCCCCAGCCAAGCATTAATACCCAGCCTGCTGCATTGTTCTGCTGTCTGCAGCCATCCCCTTAGCCAGACACTCAGCTCTGGAGAAGTCACTTTTAATGTCTGATAATCAAGGTGAATTTTCAAAAAGCTGCCATTTTCAAATGATGGTCTATATATTATGTGTAGATGGGAGTTCAGGAGCAGAGGAGCTCCACTGGGTGAGAGAGAGAGCTTCAGTCATGTGAAGTGAAAGAGAGACACCTAACGGCCATATATGTAACTACAGGTTGATTTTAGCTCTAATTAGAATTCAGTGAAGGACGAAAGCCAGCTGGAATATCAGTACGATTCTAAAATTGCCCTCATAATTTTCTTTTCTTTTTCAAATAAGGATTTATTTATTTATTTTATTTTTTTTTGGTGTTTCATTGTCACTAGCACATTGCTGGGTACAGTGTAATAATGCTGCATCTCTGCATGTCTCCTGCAGCTGAGTGCCAGGGGACTATATGTCTGGAGTACAGACACTGCCTGCTGTTGCCCCTTATTGAAGGGAGCTCTTGTGCAGTGTTACAGGGGAATCAGGCAGCCAGCAGCAGAGCAGGGGAGCTGCATTTCCCTGCTACAGGGCACACACTCATCTTCCTCTTGCTCCTCCCATCTCCCCTCTTCCCCCACCACTAGGTATGATTATTTCTCCTCTGCTCCACCGCACTATTATATTCCAGGTCCGCAGTTATCCCTCCCTGCTGTCATTTTTCATGGCATGTTTTTGCCTGTGTGCAGCGCTGCACATTTTCACTGTGCCTGTGCAATATGTTAAGGAGGTGAATATATGCAGTGTGCAGAATGTAATAAGTATATATTTATTTTCTTTGCTGGTGATTTACTGGTTTTTCCAGTGCTTGAGAAAAAAGACCAGCTCTAGCCATGTATCTTAACAAACACAACTGCTGTGTACGTAGCCGCCTCCAAGGCTTTTTGCTCACCGGGGAAACCAAATTATACATCTGAGGCAGACTGGTTGTTTTTCGTGCTATGGTTGTTAAAAACCTGTTTTTTGGTTATACTGTAAGCCTTGCTAACTCCAATTTGGAGTAAGTTTGGATGTGTATGTGGCATTTGCTGCATTACAAATATGATGACTTGGGGTTTGCAATAAAAGCTGAGCTGACAGCTGATTGGGTGAATGGACAAGGTTTCCACGTTGTTTGTATTTAAAATACCCTTCACAGCAGCTACTTACAGCACATGTTGTTCACAACCTTCTGCCATCCCCCCTTCCATATTGCCATCCAGTAGTCCTGTGAAAAAAGCACAGGAATAATAGGAAGCTCCAAAATCAAAACACATACATACACACACATACACACACACACATAGGGCTGAAAGTGACATTATACTCAAAGGGGAAGTAGATCTAGCCCTGTGAAACAGTAGGTTTTAAATGGATTCTGTGCTGGGAGCAGCACGGTGCTCCCTCTGTGAGGCCGCCACAGTGGGAAACTTGCAGATTTGCAGAACAGACGAAAAAAAAATTAATTCTTAAAGATACACTGCCTGCCTCTGTTGTTGTGTCCACTAGCACCTGTAAATCCGCCATTTTTTCTGAGCCCACTGATGATGAGTATAAAAACATCAAAAGCAAGCAGGTAAAAAGAGCTGGAAATTTTGGAATGATATTTGAAGCCACAATAACTATAACAAAATCAGGCAGTCTGCTGCAGAGATGGAATAACAATATGATCCATTGTGTATGAATTCCATTGATTATTTGAAGCAGTCTTGCTATAAAAACTAACAGTGCACTAGTTCAGTGTGTTGTGAAATGAAAAGACCCCTGTTAGTTTGCACTTCATTTTGTAGATGCATTCTTTTAGAGGATTGTCTGTATTTTGTGTCCCTCATTTTTTGGTTGTTTTGCACAGTGAACAGTGTAAAATGTATTTTATATAGATTACTTAATCATTTTGACATTTTAATTTTAAGATATTTACTGGTGTGTTTTTTTGTTGTTGTTGTTTTGTTTTTTTTTGTTTGTTTGTTTGTATTCAGTCGTGTAATGCAGCTTCTATATATAGAGAATCTGTCCTCAGGATGTGGGCTGCAGTGTACTTCACATCATACAATACCATCTATCAAGCACAGCTTTGATTGTGGTGGCAGAATTGCATATTGTATTGTCACATCAGTCAGTAAACAGACTACCAAACAATGAGACTCAAATTCCATCTTTTTCTGTTGATTCATAAAAATGTACAAAGTTGAACACATCTCGAGCTTACAGTGCTTGTTCATATTCCCGTACTGTGCACCTGATACCTGATACGGTGCCTTGATGTAACATTGTTTATAGATGACTTGGTTTTGCCTTGAGTATGATTGCATAATAACCAAGGATTCAAATGTGTGAGTGCTTTATTTGTTCCTGGCAGTAATGGTGGTAGCATTATTTTTCTCTAGCTGGTTGGAGGGCATACTTTCAAAGTGTTGATCTCAGCTGCAGTACAGAATAAAGACAGAGAGAGGAGGAGGAGAGGGCTGCAGGCAGTCTGATGAAAGGATGTGTGGGGAATCTGGAGTGTGGAGAGAGGGAGCATTTTGCCAGTCCTGTGTGGCAAAGCAGGTCTGGCGCGGTGCCAATCTGGGCACCGTGCCCACAAGGAGGCAGTGTGTGGCAAGCACTGACTGGAACACAGAAAGAGATGCACAGACAGCAAGAGGGAAACTGAGAGACAAGTGCATCTGTGGGGGGTGTCTGATGCTGACTAGGTGAAGAAGTTTAGTCTGCATTTGCATGCGAAGTGGCCAGGTGGTGATACAGCAAAAGAGTGGGAAACAGCGGGGAAGGAAGAGGGGAGATTTCCTGGGCAGCATTATGTCAACAGCTTTATTACTGATCACAGTGTATGGAGGCAATGCTGCTTGAGCTTGCACTTGAATTCGTATCCTTTTCTCACTGACGAGGATTTGATGGAACAATGGACACACTTCATTTAATCATGAATTTGTTGTTTCATTTAATCATGCACTTGATTGTTGCTGTTAATTGTTTGTTTATTGTTTCTTTATGCACTGCATGAGTAAATACTTTCCATGAGACATAAATGTTATCTCTCTGCTTTGTATGCATTTACATATTGTTTGCCTCCACATATTATCTAGCTCTTTCTCTCTCTTATGCTCTCACTCTCTGTTCTCTTCTTTGTATCCTTAAAATATTCTGCACACCCCTCAGCAGTTCCGCATGGCAGACAGCCCTAATATAATCTGTGCGTCTGAATTCTAATTTATACCGTCAGGATAAAATAAATAGTCTGCAGTTAATTATGGGGAGCCAGCTCCTGGCTTTGCCCCGGTGATTTATGAAGTGCACACACGCATTCTGCATTGCATTTTTCTTAATTTATTTTTAATCTGTCTTTCAATTAATTTTACTGCTAACGTCTTAATGATGGCAGAGGGCTGTGTTAATGAGGCTGGTAAGGTGAAATGAACAGCCACTCAGCTCTGTAGGGTAGGAATGAGCAGCTTTGAACACAGGGTCATGAAAAGGGTCTGGAGCCATAAGGGGTTTGGTCCCTGTCATGGCCTCACAATACTCTCCAGGTCTTTTGAACATTCCACAGACGAATCCTTTGAGAAAAATCATAATTTGAATCTTTTGGAGCTGTTTGTTTTATGATGTGCAGCAGCCTATTGTTTGGCTTATTTGACTTCTCTGCAGAAAACAATATAATGCAATCTTAGTTGTTCTCGGTGATTGGCATCTTTAAACCCACCATCACTTCCATTTTAGTTAGTCCATTTAAATGTTGTAGAGGACGTGTCACTCCAATCTTCATTACCCTGCCCATTGTGTCACTGTGTGATTGTTCCATTTCTCCATTGTGTGGACTACTCACAAATTAATTCCATCAATAGGAGTTGTATTCAGGTTAGATTTGAATGAGCATTATTTTTTGGTTCCCTTAACTGATGACTTCCCTATTAAGTAAAAAAGTAGGGCACCTTTCACTGTCTGGCTGATCGCTTATTAACTAACTCAATTAAGTTGAATTCAGGTGTTGCGTCTTGCTTTTCATTTTTATCTTCAAGCCTGTGCTCACTACCAGTCCTCTTGCCAAGATAGTCTTTGTCTTATGTGGTTTGAGTTGTGGTTCATGAGACAAAGAATAAAAAGCTGCAGGCTGTGGCTGCCAGTCAAGAAAATGCCATTGTGTGATTACAAGCATTTTATCCATTGTTTCACCCCCTTTCAAATTAGACCAGTGTCTCTTCAGCACTTGCTATATACCATCGTTTTCTACCAATTAGCATGGAGTGTGGCGTTCTCAGCACTGGGAGGGCCTGGTGTGGGGTAGGCAGGAAGGTGATGTAACCGTGGTGGTCAGCTACCAGACAGCTCACATCAGCCTACCCCATTAGGGACATCCGCACACAGCTCTCTGCATCAGGATGCTCTCATTTACCGCCTCCACATCCAGCCATTTATCTCCCTCTCCCTTGGTCTCCCTCTCACTCTCTTCTCTCTCTCTTTTTAATTTTCCTCTCAAAAACAGATCCCACATTAAGCAGCCAAGCATGGCTGGCTGCAGTGCCTCTCCTGAAAGAGCAAAGGAATGATTTAATTTCAACTCCTCTCTGTCTCTGTGGCCTCCTCTCCCCCCTCATACACAGATCATTACACACAGAGGCCTCATTTTCATGTCCCTGTGAGGGCACATGCAGGGCTTTAACTAGTCAGCCACACCATGACCATTGCTGAAGATCAATACCTGTGGTAAGGACGAATCACGTAGTGCTTCCTAAATAGGCCCTCCAGGTCCAACCATAAAGCACCTTGGAGGCCATATACTGTATGCCACGGCATAAAACTTTCTTCTTTTTTTTCTTTTTTGTTTAAGGGGAGGACAGAAAGTTAGCTAAGCCTTTGGTGGATAAGCTAGCTAGGATATGTTTAATCAACAAGTCATTACACTATCTAAATATTAAAACTAAAGGTTTGGGTCTTTTTTGGCACTGGTTGACATGATCAACAAGGCAAGCACAAAGTTGCTTTTTGTTTCATATATGTATATATTTGAAGATCAAATCACAGGCATACATGTAAACATTGTTAAAGTTAAAGTAGGATATCCATACTAACAGTATATGAGTGGATGCAACACACAGCATTCACAGTATGGATGGTTTAATTTTAACAGTAAGCTATTCACAATTGAGAACTGCTAATGAGATTTTCCTCAGTTGGAACCTAAATAAACTGAGATCAGCTCAGAGGAATAGTCACTTCAAGTTTTTCTATATTGATAGTTCCCTGTTTAGCTTGTGGATTGCAGGACTTGAATCAGTGATATATGGACCAGATGAGAGCTAGCCTGGGGGCTGGTAGACAGTCAGAAAAATGGATGTGTTTCTCATCTTGCTTTGCCTCCAAGGCTCTCAGCTGCCCTGATCCCTACATTAGCCAAACAGATAGCCAAAAACTTTAATTATCTTTGCATCCAGTTGCTCTCCCCATCCACCACTCACCACTTCGCCTGTGCAAATGAAAGAAAGAAAGGGTAGAGGGAAAAGAAGCATAATTACTTATTTTACTGGAGTGCAGCAGAATGCCTTTTGCCAAATGACTCTAATTCCACATGGTTAACAAGATTTTTCTTTTTAATAGAGCCGAATCCATGTGACAGCAAATTGCTTTCCTATTTGGGACCTTAATGGCTTTTCATACTTTGCACTTCCAATAAGCAGTAAACTCGGAAATTAATATTGCACACTGTGTTATGATGCAAATGGGAGCGAGATAGGAGAGCTGTACCTTCATGCAGAAACCTCTGATTAGATCCATAATTGCTCTGCTGGGATGATTTTTCCCTTTTGTTTGAGCTTATTTATTTATTTGTATAATTTTCGTCCAAACGCTTTCACTCCAGTGTCATTATCAGTGCCACATCTGCATTGCTGTATGTTGTATTTCACTTTTGAATGACTTTTAATCAGTCATAATAGAAAATAAATATATTCACCAATTTTCAATATGATAATGAAAACCATTCATGCTTCCGCTGACCTTCAATTTTTGCTTTTGCTGAGTGATTCAGTCGGGGGGAAAACAGCAGTAAATCTCCAAACAATTTTAAGTTAGATGTTGAAGAAGATTTTGTCTTCTCATCAAAACAAGTACAAAAACATTTTCCCTTTAATTCAAGAGAAGATATATTTTAATGTGCTGTTGACTGGTACACTTTGAATCCCTCTCGCGTTTATACAAACAGGTACAATCTACAAAAGATATATTTGGTGGAGGGTGTCTCTTAATTCATTTTTGATCCAGGCCATTTCATTTCTAATTCCATTTTACACATCCTTAAATATTAATTCTTGTCTATGTATAAAATATCGTATTCTTAATAAGAGGATCACAGAGTGGTGCACAGTTTGCACAGGACATATAGATACAGGTGTGTTGTGTTCTGATCTGAAAAGATGCAATTTTAAAACAAAATAAAACTCCTAACAGCACCTCACCCTGTTTAACTTCCATTACACTCAACTTTTTTTTCACATATAAATTATTATCGTTGTAATATTTTATTTATTTTTATTTTCCTGCATACATTGTGCTCCGTTTTTGTGCTCGACACTTTCTAGATATTGTTTCATTGTCACCTCCTTTTCATGCAGATTTAGGAAATACTTCACATGTTCAGCACTGTGCTCAGTTCTCTGAGGCTGTCACTAGGGAAAGAGGGGTGGAGAGTGTCCACTGAGTTTGGCTGCATGGCTGCACCAGACAGCCTGACCCGCAGACAGAATAGCAAATAAATTCAGCTGGATGAGCCTGCAATTGTTGCCAGCGATTGAGGTTAAGTGTCCTTTGGTGTACAGGGCCTGAGCGTAAAAGCAGTTCAGCCAGATATTGGTCACATGACCACAGACATGCAGCCTGATTCTTTGGTTATATCACCATGGCAACCCTTCATTTCTTCTCAGCTCGCTCCCATTTCACCTGTCATTCCAGTAATAGGCTCTGAATTTTTCTGCATATCTTGCGAAAAAAGTCATAATGATCATAATGAAACTATATTTATGAACCAAACAGTGACATGAAAGTGTAAGGAAATGAAGAGAAAATTAAGCTTTCATCAAGTCGGAATATTAATGTAGCAACAGGGCTTTTTAGGTACTAATAAAGCTTGTAGTCCTTGTTTTCACAGGTTCCCACTCATTGTGTGCATTAGCCACACTGTAGAGTGAGTCTGAGTTTCGATTTGGTTTTAATTGGGTCATCCTCTCCTCTCCACTCTCCTCTCAAGCAGCCTTTTTGTTGAACTCAGCTTAATTAGACCTACAAGATTGTGACACTACCAGAAACATATCACATCTGCTCTGCCTCTATTTCCGCTGATGATCCATTTTTAGAAGTATCGATAAGACAAACTATGTAATGACATTTGCAATACTGCTGTAGTCATTATCAGAGCTTGGACAATGATAGACTGTAAAACACCACAGAGAGAAATGGATAAAAGGTTTCACGGAAATAAAAGGCGGTTCATGAATTTGGAGACAGCCTGAGCTAATGACTGTTGCACCAGCTGTTCTTCATATGTTACTGGCATCAAGGCCAGCTGAGATCTGCTAAGTGGGCTATAGCCTTTAAAATGGCCACGACACTTTCCCACCACCAACACACTCCAACCGACACCAAGCATAACAAACACACGTTTAATGATCCTATTTTAAACTGGTTTCACCAACAAGACTATATTTACACGGCAACTCAAGGTTTATATCACAGTTGGCCTTAGAAGACATTACTTTTCTTGGAGATGTGTCAAATCATTCCTTTTCATTTTATCACTGATATTTCTTTGTGTATCAGCAAAGAGGGATATTCAACTTTATGATTCTAATTTATGAGCTCCCGCAGAACCTCATTAGGTTTCCATAATCATCCAACTTATTTTCCAGGGTTTTGTAACAGTAACAAATCTCCCCTACAGTGCAGACTTCTTATTTGGAGTAAGGATATAAAACTAAACAATTCGGCTGTTTTACAGACCAAAAAAAAGAAATAAAGTACAATGGTGGATTGGTATATGGTATATGCTTTAAGGGCAATGTCATTGGAATTAATTGATTTGTCCATATTTATCAGAAGAGTGTAAGCTCCTAACCCCAGTATGCATTATTAAAGATAATACCACAGTGGTTTCTGCAAGACCACCACACTGAATCAAAGTCTGACGTGGACTGATTATGTATGGATATATTATTCAGAACATTGCATGGGCCTCAGAACAGAGCAGCTCCTTTATCTGACCTCCCAGCTCAGTGTGTCCTCATACATAGACACACACGCACACAACCAGCACTCATCAACCCCTGGAGGGCACCTGTGTTTTCAAAGTAAAGACCACTTAGAGAATAGCCCCAGGCATCTGAATGCTGAAGTACCCTGTGTTACACATTAGAAGCCTCTGTACAAGCCAGGAACATAAACACTCAATAGCCCATGTCTCATCCCAAGAATACCCAAAATACCTAAGAAACAGGGGGAAAACCGCTTACACACGCCCAAATATGGAACAGATAGCCTGCTGGGACTTGACCACATTAAGAACCACTCACTGAGATGTGCAACTCGTCAGACAGTAATCTGGCCAAGGCCTATGGTACAAGAAAAAAGGCTGCAAATTCAATCTGAGTTTTTGACACATTTTTCCATTTCAACCAACAGTAAACATAAGTGGCATATTTGTCGGATAGTGAAGTTTTTAGCTTCAAAAATTTCTAATGAGCATGACCGAGTTCACCTATGTTCACAACATAGAAAAGTTAATGTTTATCTGTGGTGCACCAAAAGATAAAATATACCACCCCTCCTCCAGAGGCAGACACAAGGTTAATGATCATCTTTCCATTCAGTCCCCAGGTCGAGTAATGAGGTTTCGTCAAATGCCAGAAAGAGGAGAACAAGCAGGCTTTAGAGGCAGCCTCACAATCTGTCATAATGAACACTTTAATATTGAAAGAAAAACAATCCTATTAACAAGCAGAAAAAGACAAGAGTTTTCAGGAAAGCAAGAAAGCTGTAATCTAAATTTTTAATGACCATTCCTGCATGATGACTTTGTCTATGTATTTTGTCTGTTTGGAAAGGGAAACGAGTCAGCGCTGTCACACTTAATTCAGGCTACCCTTTTGTGCTAGAGCAGTCGGTAAATAGCTTGGGGAGACATTTCAATGTCTTAGTAGACGTTTCTGCTCCATCTCTAAATGTGTTGAAATGGGGGCGTGAGGAATAGCATAATTAAGGTAATGTGTTCAGGAGCCCAATGAGTTGTCTAACCTCTGCTGCTCAGCCTGAGATTCGGTAAGTGCACAATCTAAGGTCACCTTAATCAGCGAGAGGCAGCAATTACAAACACACATGCACACACCAAACCTCAATTACATTGAGAAATTGCTCTCAAGCGAGTTGTACAACATGTCTAGCTGCTCCTTTTATCTATTCTAGTAAAGAATCTGTCAATTATGTGACAGCAGCTGTAGGTTTGTTTGTGATCTCTATTCTGTACACTTATTGTAGTAACTCCACCAAACTGCAGTGCTGATTGTCTAACGACAACAGAATGCAGTTGTATATCACTTCCAGGCCACAGCAGGTAGGCTGTATTTTTTGGTAGGCCAAAATGTAGCAAAATTTCGAGGAAAGATTTTCAGTAAGTTTTTACTGTGACTCCACCTAAGCAGGAATAGGAGTTTAGAAGAACAGAGATTGAGCAACATGCACACTTTCCCCACCCCCTAGTGTTTCCAAGCACAGTAATGCCTAAAATTTCTCTTTCTTCTCTTTTTTTGTTCATCAACCCTGCAGTGAGAGACAACAGCCATTCTTTTTAGCACACATTTGTCCTTTTAAAGTGTCTTCTTGCTAAGTTTGCCGGCAATCTGTAATGGCCAGATGCTCTTTTGTCATTTGCTGCTCCAATGTGTGTTTTGTTTGGGCTTAAGAGTTTTCAGTGATGAATTTCACCCATCACATTCTCCACTTTGGTTGACCAATGAGTTCTCTGGAAGCATAGCCTGTGGTGTTTTTCTTTAATAAGTCCAGAGGTGAAGGAATGCAAGCAGGCAATCAGTCATCCTGTCAGGTTCTTGCCCTCTGATTGCCCCACTGTATCGGTGGTGTATTTAACCTGCCATAGTACGTAGTAGGTAACAAACTTGTTTTATCTTTCATTCAATGACTTATTTAAGATTGGTAAAACTTTTGTGATACTTGTTATATTTTTTGTCAGTTGTGTTCATTGGCTATATTGGATACATATCTGATAAGCTGACAAGTATGAATGTCTTTTTCAGTCTCCTATTTCAACAGAAATACAGCAAAAATACAACAATATTAATAAGCATGTACTGGACCATCAATAAGTGTGTTCTTACAAGTAATTTACTGGAAATTTAAAGACATTCATGTACAAACCCACTTATTTGGGCTTAGGGCCAATATTAATTGCTATGAGGCCATTCCAGTTGAACCAAGAAACCACTCCTTATAGTAAGGAAATGCACAGAACAAACCTAATAGCAACATGAACACTATGCAATATAATTAAGAGCTACATGAAAATTAGTGAACAAGTGAACAGAGAAGTCAGAAGACATCTGAAAATACTGGCTACATGATTGTATACATGCTGCACTTTGGATCATCAGGAGCTCGATGTTTCTAACTTGACCAAACCTATTGACAAAAATGAAAGAAAAAAAAAAAGATTTAAAAATAGATCAAGACCCTTCTAGTAATGAAGAGCTGAACTGCTGTGGGATTCCAGCAGATATGCTATAGGCTCTTAGCTCCATCCCCTGCCCACTGTCCCTTTTCTGCTCCCTGCCCTCCCACACTCTCTGACCAGGACACTTGTGTGGTCCAGCACAGCCCATGCAGGGCCAACCTGAACAGTGGCACTCTCGCCTTTGGGCCTCAGTTACACACCTCAGAATGGATCTTTATTTAAAACACAGAACTCGGAAACAGCTGGTCAATCCATTTAGCCTAAGGCCACTGATTTGTTCGTATTTACTACAACAGCCAAAGAAAAGCCTGGGTATTTTTTCCTCACTCCTTCCTATTGATCCAGCGCTTAGAAAATCTGCCCTGCTGTCTAAACATTATTGATCCCTCCCTCTCAACCACAGGCTCTCGCACCAGTGTATAAAGGGACTGGATGAATTGAAATTTCATTTCCGACAACTTGTTCCTTTTATTTTTACCCTTTTTTCAATAGTGGGAAACGTGTGCTGGCGAGCCGCCACTCACTGAGGGTCGATCAGTGTTTGGCTCAGAGGGGAGAAGGGGGATAGAGGTGAGAGCAGTTGAGATTACTCCAAGCAGGTCTTAACATCACTGTGCTATAGACAGCCCTCGCTGTGTTACAAGTTCCACTCGATTACTAATGGTTTTTAGAGCACATTTATGACCAGAACAAAACTTTGTTTCCTTTGGGACTGATCATAAGTAGTCAGGACAGGGATTAACTTCTTATGAGGTTGGCCTGCGTAGAGCAAGCCACCATTTCAATAAATGTGTCAAACCTAGGTTTTACATGTTTTATCCCAATAATATAAACTTGTACAGTATACCATCTCAGTTCTGAACAACTTGCCTAGTTCATTAAAGTGAGAGCTTAATTACGTTGTATAGCTCTTTGTACAGTTGTTAGATAGTAGTTACAAGCTGGAAATGTGAGATTATTGACATTTACTGTGCATCAATATTGACAGATGAAACCCAGAAGAGCAACTGAAAAGCAAGAACTGTTGCTGCTGAACAACTGTGTGGTCTGAGGCATCTGCCCTGGAAGATTATGGAAAATCATTTTAACAGCAATCATTTGACATACAGTATAGTAATGTTTACTGAATCTCAAGCAGGTTTCAACTGTTTGCATTTTTTTTTTATTCTTATTTCTGACCATTATTGCATGAGCTGGACAAAACTAAAAATTATTGCATAATTTGGAAAAAGTCTCAGTAGTAGTTTAAAGTTGATGTGATAAACTATGAAAAGCCATCTGCATCACTGATCAATACTCTGTCACCACTCAGCTTCATTTTTCCTTGTTTTATGTAGTCATCATCTCACATTGTCCTCCTGGTCAGATGTTTGTCTTGTTTGAAGGCCAAGTAAGATATTGACCTCTGTTCATGTTGCTAATTTACTTCACAAAGTAGATGACTTCTTGAAAGAAGTACTACCAATATGACAAAAGCCTAAATGTCTCATACCTTCCTGCATAAAGCAAGCTCTCATTTATTTGTCTTTCAGGGAACCCAGCTTGATCTTATCACAGTTGCCTCTCGTACCATAAACATCTGGATTGGTGCTATGAGTTTAGAGCCTTCTTTGACTTAATTACTTAGTCGACACTCATGGAGTTTGACATGAAAAGCACCAACCTTCAAGGTTTGAGCACATTGAAGAGGGGCTCCACAGTGTCCCCTGCAGGGTAAACCAACTAGTAATGACTTCTGCTCCATGTGCCTCTCCCCCTTGTCCAATTCTTACCATTACAACAAGATAGAGTGTTACATAAAAAGGGAGGTTCTGTTTTAATTAACATCAATATTCATGTAATGGTCATAAAGCCAGCCCACATTCCATTTCAGGCTCTTAATGTTAATGCATATTTTAATACATTATCATTGCCACCATCATAACTCTTATTATGATAACTGTAATTATTAGATTTATGACAGAATTATGGTTTTGTTCCCTGAAGGCACATATTTTGTAGTGAATCCAATTTTTACCTGGTGTATAACGCTCCCAGTCTTTCTGCTCCAAAATACTGAGCAGACACTGATAAAGATAAACACACAAACACCCTAGTGTGTCTGCTGCTGTGCCTGTAAAACACTCAATCTGAATTGCATATCCGCCCTGCCACCGAGCTTGTCATAAGCTGTATTAAGAAAAATGGTCACACGGTTTGACATAAATTGGAAAATGACATTTGGAAAATGGGCGCTGCTGTGGAAATTAGAGATATTAAAATTATAAATCAGTGTCTGGAAGTGCAGGGCGTGTGGTGGCTTGCTTTTCCTCTTTTCCTCTATGCCTCTTTCTCCTTGCACATCTCTTGCTCTCTTTCTCTTCTTCTTTCACACACACATTTTGTCTTTTTTGCGCTCGCCCTGAAGGTAGTGTAGGGTCAAAGCCCAGAAGTCAATGTAGTGAAAGTTGTTTTAAATGCAGCCACACACGAGTCCGCCCCAAAGGAACAATCCCACCCTCTGATCTGGCACTAAAAGTAGGGGATATTGTGTGTGTGTGTGGGTGTGTGCACCCACACGCACATGTATTTTTGCTTGATGTGTTTGTTTTTGTGTGTACCCGCTGCAGCAGGATCTTGTCAGTTTATTTCCCGGTTGTCTTGCAGTAATCTGCTAATGGATCATCTCTGAGGTGTGATAATGTATTATGCAAAAGTGAGGTGTGCTGACACCTTTAAAAAGGCAGCTTTAAACCACACCTCTTACACCTCACCTCTGCTCCCTTTTCTTTGTCTCTGTGTTGAACAGGAAGAACCAGTTTTCTAAGCCACAGGTGGAAATGAACAGGCCAAAGACACTGCTTCAGGATGACATGCAAGAGGCACAAAGAAAGTCAGTGACCTTCTAATTCACAGAAGGCATATGCAGGTATCTGACTCTGTCCTTTAGTAATGAATGGAGGGTTTTCTTCTACATATAATTGTATGTCTACCTTTGGCTACAGTTCATCCTTTCTTTTTTGGACTTACCTCCAACAAAAAATCCATCTCTTTATCAGTGAATGAAAAATGCTCCAGCTTCGAGATGGATAGAATGCTCTGCCAAGCATTACTACTGATGAGATGTAGGTCAGAAGCTTTCTTCATTGGTGGTGCAAGAAATAAACATTCAATCTTTGAGAGATGAATGCAGTATTCACGTATCAGTGTGTACACAGCGGTCATAAGTAAGATCTGCATGATGTCACTCATTTATGAGCAACCACTCTCTCAGACCTGCTCTCTTTGGCCTCCAAATCATTGTAAAATGTGTCCATCACTCTATTGTGAAATTTGGTGTCACTCGCAAAGTCAGGTCAATATTATATGGTATTTACTGTTACTCATTCATGTTTGCAATTAGTTCAACTTAATTTTCTTAACACAATGCCCTTAAATGTCAGGAAAGACTTGGTGTAGCTAATATTTATAAGGCTCCCAGATAATATTGATTATGAGGTGGCTCCTTCTCAGCACTCAGCTTATGGGAGCACTACACCACTGCCCAGGCAACAACAACCCTCCACTTCAATATTTCTGCACTTTATTTGCTTCCATTTTTAATTTCTAATATTGAGATGTTAAAGGAGGTATTTATGAGGAGGTCAAGTAACAAGAGGAGGCACTTTGTTTTGTTAAAGTTTTAGATGCCTCTCACTGCCGTCAAGTAGGGGGTCAATGTAGGAGGGGTTAGTGTCCCCGGCTTTGATGGCAACAAATGAATTTCTGAAAATGCACTTAATTTGTGTTGCAGTCATGAGCCACACTTTCACAGCAATGTGCCTCAATTCCATGATTATAAAAAGTTTGTATCTGTGTCTTTGTGTGTTCAGTTCAGCTTAGGAAAGTCCAAAAAAAAGAAATGAAGAGATTTAAAAAGTGCCTGCTGAAGGACAAAATATGGCCCTCAGGATTTGTCCATAAGTGTGACCTACACATAGGAATGTTTAGAGAAATACTCATATGTTGTTGTCATATTGATATTCCCAGATGTCAGTTCAGAAGAAATCCGTTTAATAAGGTTTTACGTTTTTATAGTGGGATGGGCAATACGACTGACCTTTCCGTGCTACAGCCTTTCCGAGAAACCATCTTAAATTATTATTAGTAGCTGATTGTTCAGCTCTTACAGTGCTATTATGCTGCTGTTTTATAACTTTTGATTTGTGTAACAGTGGAGGTATGAAAGGACATGATTTAGACTTAACTTACTAATGAAAAGTGAATTACTGTCTTGGCTTCGAACTAAGAAGGAGAAAGGATGAGTAGGACGACTGACGTTTTGCATGAAGCCAAGTAAAGGACGTAAAGAAAAGTCATTACTCTGTTCAATTGCGATAGCTATGCCTAGACCAAGAGTGGTTAAGGTGGTCCTGATAGCCATGTGTGAGGTGTGTAACTGGAGTCAAGTGTTGAGAACTGAGATGATGTGTTTTTACAGAACAGTCTTGCTGTGCTTTGGGATGGCAATAAACCACGGCCTTCAAAGCACAGCCAAGCGCCACTTACTGCTGAGTGCTTCTCTGGTGGTTGGACGAGATTACTCTCAAAACAAAGTGCGGACAGGTTGATTAATAGACGGGTCTGTAGAGGTGTGCCGCAGTATATTTTCACACCCAGCAAACACTCATTCATTTCATTCGCGTGGACTTTTATGGGCTGATCCTGTCACTGTGTGAGTTTGTCACTTCATAAAAATGGTCCCCCTCTCTGAGTGTCTTGTAGTGAAAACTTATCAGAGCTGTTACAGACGTGTTGTTTTAATGTCAAGAGAGCACATTGTTACTCCAGAGCCAACAAAGTTCACAGACCATATTAGTCCATAGCTGAAAAGTGAGGAGACCAGGTTGGGTCCCTCGTAGTCCTCGCTCTATACTCCAAACATCTTTGTACAAACTCATATGAATGCAAAAGAGATTCACAAATAATATCATATTTTACCCTGTGATTGACCAAAGACTAACGTTTTACTGTCACAGATGATTATAGTGTTATAATAACTATGCGGCTGACCTTGGTCGTCAGTTTGTTGTCAGGTTTCTTAGCCGAGCTCTTGGGGCGGGTGTTTGAGGAGTTGGGGGGTGGATGGGGTGGTCGCCCACTCATCACATCAGATCAGAGTTCTAATTTACCTCAGCAGCACATCAGACTGCAATCAGCAGAACCACAGAGGAAATTAGATTTTTTTTTTTTTTCCATGGCATTCAAAAGTGTGGTGTTAAAATGCATATTAGCCTTGTGTTTTTAATTAACATTTTGTGCTTAGGAAGCATGTTAACAGTATCCCTTAATGAGCTTTGTGGAAAATGAGCTAAGCAGAGGACAAAGGGCAACTTTCCCCTGTGTTTCCTGATGTGCTGTTCTTTATTCTTACACAGTGAGTTTAGTAGTCATTGTTTAACTCCTCATTCAATATTGCTTCCACATAAACCACACATCTCCCTTGTTTCTGTAGGACATTAGCTGTGATAGAATGAGCCTGTGATTTATTTGGATGTTGAGTCGTGAAATGGATATCTGCTTGGATCTGGACATGGAGAGTTAACTGTGTGGATTTTATGTTGGACTCCTCATCCTCACAACTATACAATAATATTCTTTAATGGTTCAATATTATTCTTACAAAAATATTTGTAGCTTAACATACCTAATACAGATTTGTTAAGAACTGTAGACGTTCGTCAAGCATTATTTTCAACTTCTGAA
The DNA here is from genome assembly GCA_034769265.1 of Remorina albescens. Lineage (NCBI taxonomy): Eukaryota > Metazoa > Chordata > Actinopteri > Carangiformes > Echeneidae > Remorina > Remorina albescens. The sequence continues at coordinate 5,639,121 of CM068479.1, forward strand.
CCTTCAATCTTGGCACCACCCTTTCTTGGCACATAATTTTCATTAGATTTTATAATGATTTTCATCTATCCATAAAATGGACATATGCCCAATCACTTCTATGAAGGCAATACAGTGTTTTTCATTTTTTAATCAGGCAGTTTGGCTCATAATGGATCTGCTCAGAGCTGTACTTTGGTCCAACCTGAGTCTGTGTCTCAGCTGATTTATCCCTTTTTGACCGCAGCATGCCACACTTTGCTTTGGCATCCTATGCATTTTGTGTCTTCAATAACTCAGTGATATGTGTCTGTTCTGTTTAGCACACAGCTATTGATTACTCTCTCCACTGAGTCCTGTGAAACCTTCTGGTTTCACGGGAAAACACAAGCTTTTTCCACTGGCATAGAAGCATTTTTGCTAGAAATCATTCTCCATTCTGTGACACTTTGTATCCATCTCAACTCCCTGTGTTAATTTAAAAAAACAATTTTTGCACTGCAGGGAAAATTCAGTTGTCAATAGCTCAAAATTTTCTTCAAACAGTCGGTTTGTCTTACAGTCCAAATATCTTAATGTGTGTAAGATTTGCCTTGTAATCATAATGCCATAAAACTTGTTTCATTTTTTTCTGGCTTTTGAATTTTGGACTTGCTGAAATTTTGGAGATCCTGTCAATGGCTGCCAGCTGTTTGCTGGTTTATTTATTCCCTTGTGCACCCACTGGTCAGTTATTTGTTTTCCACTGTGTCCTTGTATGTTATAAATGGGACAGGCCTGTCACTTCAATGCTGTGAGGATGTTTGAGTTCTTTGAGAGATTTTTATTTATTTAATTTTGGTTAGACTAGAGCAGTGAATAATGCATCTCAACTCTGCTACATGTACTGTTTTTTATCATTAGCATGCAGCCCAAGTTATCTGCAGAATACTTATGAGTACTGGCAAAATGTTTGTGATGTTATTTATTTATGTTACTCCTTTCAATTATTCATTTGTTTATTTATTCATGGGAGAACTAACTGAAATTGGAAAATTCATTTTTGCTGAAGGGCACTTGGCTCCACTCTTTCCCCTCCCTACACAAAGGGAATGGAGGGGGTTGCCACATCAGGCTTGTTAGTAATTGCTTTATGCAGTGTTTCCTTAAACTCACAAGAGGATGTCATTTTCATCCAAGCAGACAGGTCAACAGACAGAAGAAGACAGACAGAGCGAAAGACAAGTGAGGGGAAGTTTTGAGGTGGAAAGAGCACTAATTCCGTATTTTTCTTCCTTAAGTTATAATTTACGGCTGAGCTAAGGTAACGTGTGGTGATATGTGAGTAAATCAAATTTTCCCAACACCCAGAAAGGTTTCCACAGGTGGGGCTGAAAGCAGAGGTTCAGATAGTGAAGGAACATAATAGGCAGTGGTTTCCTTCAGTTGTATCCATGCCTTCGCGCTCTCCTGGCCTCTCTGCGTTATTGTGTGCTCACTGTGTTTTCTTTAATTATATGGAGTGGGATTTTGTTCAATTTCACACTTGCACAAACATGCAGCAATTATTCCTGATAAGCGATAACGATTCACTGAGCATTAAATGAGTGTGTTTGTGTGTGTGGGCAAGGATACATATGTGTTTGTCTCTCTGTGGCAGAGACTTGAACCTTGTGTCACAGACTACTCATGGTCATAGAATTCCAATTAGCATTAAATGTAAAAAGAAAAACAGATTTGCTTGTCTGTGTGCATTCACTAACAACTCATTAATTTTGATACTACTGTGTCCTTCAGCCATCTGTTTCTGTGTCGATCTTTTTCCTTGTGTAGTTGACACTGCAGGAGTCTGCCCCAAAGCTGGAGGTGCTGGTCCTGTGGATGGCGGGGTTGAAGAATCAGAAACATTTGAGAGGCTGAAAGCAGTGCCAACAAAGAAAGGTACAGCAACTTCTCACAGGTCTCAAGGAATATGCATGCATATATATGTACATCTTCAGCCCACCTGCACGCATACAAATGGCAAACAAGGAGACAGTGCACCCAACCATAGAGCGGAAGAGGTCACTGAATAGTTTGACGAGTATGAAAATGAATGGATGTGTTAGATAGCACTCTATACCATCATTATCTAATCATCAAATGAGGGGAATATCTTATGGAAGAATGGTGCACATCATTCCAGTCAAGCACAAAGTCTCATTGCTGGTCTGGAGGCTTGGAGTGATCCACCTTATGTTGTCACCTGTACGTACCTGCTCTTTGGTCCGAAGATCTGTTGTCTCAGTCACTGGGTTCCCAGTGTGACATCGCCTGTAAAACATCCATCCATCTTCTACCGCTTTTCTGTTTCCGGGTCACAGGGGGTGCTGGAGCCAATCCCAGCTCACACTGGATGAGGGCAGGGTACACCCTGGACAGGTCACCAGTCCATCACAGGGCCAACACACAGAGACAGACTGAGACAAGCAACTACTCACACTCACACTCACTCACTCACTGGCTATAACTTGAAAGACAAAAGACCAACCAGAAAAAAAGTTACCAGGATCTTGAATGTTTGTCTGTCATTTTTTTGATTCTTTGCTTTGATCTAGTGTTGTCATACAAAAGATCAGAAACCAAAATGTACCACAGAAACAGTACGATTTCCAAACAAACATCAACACATTTTTAACTTGGGTATTTCACTGAAAAATAAAAATGCAGAGGCAACTTTAGCAAAAGACGTTTCACAAAATGGATTCTTCAACAATACCCTATGGACCTTTCTTTAACACAGACACGCTGCTCAAAATGTGTATAATGTGAGTATCCTTTAGGCATCACAAGCTTACTTGTAAAACATCTGCCAAGTCAATTCATTAGGTATTTTAAATCCTTCATTTACACTTAAATGTTCACAAGCACGCAACACTGTGTAGATGTAGATTTTCAACATGTTATGTGTTAAGCTCAAGCTTTTGCCCAATCAAATGGACACAGAGCAACATCAATATTGGCCTCCTTTATTAACTCTGTTTCTGGTTTTCACTAAGTTCTGCAGGAAATATTTGTCTCAGTCCTACTCTGTGTTCATCAGTTAATCTTTAAACTGGTAGTAAGTCTGCTATCTGACCAGGAAAAAATGTGCATGTGCCCCAGATCTAATGAATTCTGATAAAGATGGATTAGGAGTGGGCCTCATGTGTAATGGCTTAAACTCTGAACGGACTAAATTGCACGACTCGGGGGACAGGGATATGCTCAGGTCCTTTATTAGCAGGGTTCTGTACACAGGAGGGCAGTCCAATAAGGAATGGGCACAAGAACAAACAACAAAGGCTGAGTCCGGGAATCCAAAAAGGGGTCAGTACACAGGTAGGCAAAACAGGTAGTGGAAGCACAAAGACGGAAGGCAAAAGGTAAACACAGAAATACAGAAAACGAGTCAGTACACGGGAATGTGGAGAAACACCAGGGACGCTGGAGCGCTTGACAAAAAGTACAAAGACGATCTGGCACAGAGGACAGGGAACATAGGGAATATATACACAAGAAGTAAGGGCTAACAAGACACAGGTGTAACACATTAGGGAAAATGAGGAGGTAGTAAGACATGCGGGGAAACACAAGAAGGATGAGACAGGACAGGAGGTAGAATAAAATGAAACAGGAAGTACGACAAGACAACACTAGGTGACGGGACGAGACATGACATCATGAGGGTGGTCAGGCGTGTCACACACTCTTCTTCAAGATGTCAACAAACAACATACAGCCATGGAATGTCAATTTGTATCATTTAATGAGAGCACGCCTCTCTCTGCACAGTTCATTTATTTTAATCTTGTTTATGCACCTTGATTGTTTCACAATATAGCTTTTTCTAATTAGCTCAGATTGATTAAATTGCATTGATTTTTTACCCTTATTAAAATAAACCCCCCACCACCACTGTTCTTCTTCCTTATTTTTCATAATTAATGGTAATGCATGGAGGTGTGGGGGAGGCACCAGTGACAGTGTTGCACATTTTGTAATTAAAGCAACAGTTAGAATAATTTATTGTGGTGGCTGTCAAAGAGGAGCACATTGACAAGCATTTTATGAATTTGTGGAGGTGCTGTGCCTTGTGTGGTAATAAATGCAAATACATGACAGTGCTGCTGCTAACTTAAAGCAGCAGAAGATGAGAGATTAAACAGAGCTCACTTTTTATTTTGAGAATTTAGATCAAGCCTACTGATTATCCACCCAGCACTAACCTTGGCCCTCTGTCCCACAGGTGTGTATACAGAATCTTGTTCCAAACCACTGCACTTTTTTTTAATTAATGATTTTGATTGATGACTCAGTTTATCTTTGGAATAACAATCTTGTTTTACCCCCACCACTTCATTGACAACCAGTTCTTAGCCCCTGATTCCTCTTCTCATCACACCCCTAGTATTAAAATGATATTAGAAACAAAATGAGATTTGAAATTTTGTGTTTGACAAGCAACTTGATGAAAGAGTTTCATAGCTGGACTTGATCCATGGAAATTTTATGCAAATAGTGCTGCTAGCCAAGCAATCTAGTTGGAAATTAATCAGGGGGGCTGGAGAGAAGAGAGGAGAGGAGAGGGAGTGAGAGAGGAACAGACAGGAGAGGAGAGGAGAGGAGGTGAGACAGGAGGAAACAGGGGAGGGGAGAAGGGGGGAGAGGAGAGGAGGTTGCTCCATAAACACCCCTCCCCCTCATCACCTTCATTCCTTCTCTCCAGCTCTGAAACTCATCAGAAATAGCCATGGGGTGTTGTCTTTGTGATGGGATAGGGAGAGAAATGGGGAGTTAGAAAATTACACTGCAGCTTAGCACTGATTGAAGCAGTAATGTATGCAGCCATGCAGTGAGCTGCTGTATTCTGGATTAGTCCTCTCTCCTTCACAAGCTGTCCCCTTCTGCATAAGCGATGACACACACATTTAGAAACAGATACATAGACACACACCTCTTTAGCGCTGTCCATTCTAATGTTATTATAAATATTGTTGTGTTTGCTCTTTTAGATTTATCCTACACAGCCATAGGGGGTGTCTATTCTGCATGTGGCATTTTCTTCCTACATGGTGATTGAGTCTCATCCTGAGTGCATTTGTTCCCTCTTCTGTGTCGTCACACTTTGTGTCATACACACATGCATGGTCTTTGTCTGTATTTATTCCTCTTTCCCTATAAACCCTGGGAGTCATCATTACATGGCGTCGCTAATGAAGTCATTATCAGATTTCACTCATTTAAAACAACACAATTAGGCCAGATGTCTTAATGATGTTTGCAAGTTAGATGCAAACTAATCGTTTTCTTCCCTTTTTTCCTTCTCATTTCCTTTCTCCTAGCTTACTGCTTCATTGGAATAAAGAGAGTAAATGAATCATGAATGTTTTCCGGATGTGGGTGTGTTTGTGGGTGCATTTTTCTCAACCATGTTACAAGTCAGTGTGATTTATTATTTCTACCCCAAGAGACATCTGTTACACCATTCCTTATTTTTGTAATGCATCATCAGCCAGAGGAGAAAAAAAACTAATTATCCAGTCTTAGATATTGTCCTCTGGAGTCTAATAATGTAATGTACACTGGAGCTGGTGTCATTAAAGTGCCAGTGGAGCTGTGTTGAGATAGTAGGTACACATCTGTCTGTCTCTGAATCCCCACTGGTGCTCGCACTCAATCCCACCACCTGACCTAACGCAAATACACACATACCAGTACACAACACAAGTACACACACATAGTCCCATGGCTAGTTTTGTTCTTGTGTTACTATAGACCACAGGGCAATATTTGGCAAAAAATGTGCATCCTCTACGGATATATCTGTCTTTTGTCACTGCATCAAATTATTTTCTGTCTTATTCAGGTGAAGCCATATTCAGGTTGTAGAAGCAGACAAGGCCCACAGAGGTTAAACAAAAACCACTCTCCCTCTACACCTATACAAGCAGCAGCCCATGAATGCTACAAGGTCTCAGGTCAGTTTCCACAATAGTTACCTCTAAAGGTTTCCTAAATGTGCATGAATGCCAGTAGGTATTTGTTGTCAAAATGTTCAAGTGATGAGGCATCGAGGTGCTTGAATGTCCAGATTGTGTTTCAATGAAGTGAATAGCAGAGCTGTATGTCATCTTAGTTTGTCTACATGAAACGTATAAGCTGTAAAGCACATTTTATATGTACTCGAAAGCAACTGAGATACATGACCTTGCCCATTTTTATACTCAGTATATTTTTTTCAGCATATAGAAAAGATAACTTTAATAATGATCAAACAGTGCTCCCACTTTTACAATTGGCTACCCAACATTAAATGTGTACTGAAAGAGCAAGAGAAGTTAATGAAACAGTGAGTGCTTCTTCTGCACACAGAGCCCTGCTTAGTGGATGGATGGTTGTGAGGATGGTGGCGGAGGGGAGGGTTTGCAAACAAACAAACAAAAACTTTATTACAATTCAAATCAATCAAATTTATGTATATATCACCAAATCATAATGGAGTTACATCAATGCACTGTACATATAGAGCAGTTCTAGACCAAACACAGACAAAACAAAGGAGGTGGTGCAGAGGTGGGGTGAGAGGCAGCAGGCAGTAGAAGCAGCAAAGGTAGGCCAGCTAAAGCAGTTTAAAGTGACGGATTGAATACGTAGGAAGGGACTGGTCATCTGGTGAAGGGCTGGACTGACATGCGATCAGCTGATATGGGCAGGCTGAGTTAGGCTGGACCACCCGCGAGCCAGATCTGAGCACAGTTTGACTATGTGGCCTGCCTGAACTAACACAATGCCCAATTGATCGCAGTCATAGCTGCCATATGGTGGGAAATATAGCAAGAAAAAAAAGAAATGAACAGAAACCATCATGCTTGACAGTAGAGCATCCTTCACAGGCAGGGAGATAAATTCAAGCATAGAAAGGATTTGGACATACGGTTCCATCAGCAAAAAGGCTAAAATGATGTTTGTTGACATGAGTGCTGGTGTAACAGTATGACAGACCTTGCACCTGTTAATTCCAAACAATCATGGTTTGAATGCCCTGGCACATGTGAGTGCTGTTGAACATACTTTCTAAGGCCACTGTCCAAAAGTCTGTGGAAGACGAAAAGGGTCATCTCAGAATAGTGATAAACTAAAGTCACGCTGAGGGAGGGATGTGTGTTATAAATAATGGGTGTTAGCACCCAGAGAAAGCCCGTAGCAGAGCGAAGGTGGCTAAAGGTCTCACAGGGAGCCCACCTCCATCTGTGATTTAAGTGTGGATGTGCAGCTCTTAAGTTCACACTCATTTACTATTCAACCACGAGTACAGTACGGAGCAAAACAAAAACCTACATTCTCACTTCTGCCCTTCAAACTCCAGCCGTCTCTGCAAGAATTCACACTACAGGAAGCTCCCAATGTTGCCCTCTTATGCTAGACCTCTATTAGCAATACAAAACCTCTTAATCACACACACACTTGTCCTGCAGTGGGACAACCACAGTACAGAGAGTTAATCAATTATGTCTTGTGTGAGTTGCAAATGATGTATGTAGAATTTTGATACTTGCTTGTGTTCTTTGCCGTTCTGTATTATTTCAGTGATTATGATCATCACAAGGAGAGCGAAGGTGCAGATATGCAAATATGGCATCAAACTCTCGCTCTGGTTAATCACTAATTTGTATAATGTTCTAATGAAGATTTAATTGCCTCTACCTGGGGCAAATGCACAGGGAAGGTGAAGTGGGTGTTTGTACTGAGCCGCTTGATTGAGTGATTGATTGTTATTTTATTCACTAATACAAAGAATAGGGGAAAAAAAAGCTTGAATGGTATAGTCTTGAAATTTTGAGCCTGAAACAGTGAGGGAAATGTCTATGAGAGTTTCTATAACAACATCCAGTTTTATTCAGGGAGGCAGATTCGTAATAAAAAGGTAAACTCTGATGTATTTCTGCAGTACTTCCATTCAACAAAGGATGGATGACACAAGGGGACCCCAGTTATCTATCTATTGCACAATCAATTAACCTCTACCTCACCCACGACACCCAAATGTACATTGTACTTATTAAAGCCATTTTGCACACTATCATTCTTTGCACATTGCCACTCTGCTGCTGCACACTTCACAGGCTATACTGTGACATACTGTTTTTTTTAGTTACTGTGTTACCTTAGGAATTCCTCTTGCTTTTTAATTTTTTTTCTCACACCGTGTTTAGTTTAATAATAGTAATATTATTAACTTTTTGTCACTGTCTTAAACCTTTCAGTTTTCCTTAATTAATCTTGTTAAATTTAATTTATTATTGGTTGCACTTTACTAATTTTTGTTCTCGTGGCAATACCAGGTCCTGAGTCACATCTCATTCCCATCTCATGTAAATGCGACTGGAATGACGATAAAAGCTCCTTGAATCCTCAAATTGGTTACCAGGTAGCAGGAGTACCATTCCTGCCTAGTGACTCCTTCAAGTTCAAGTCTGGCTTGTGGCCCTTTGCTACATGTCATCCTCTTTCTCTCACCAGATTTCCTGTTTCTCTTGCTATGATTAATAAAGGAAAAGGGAGCCTGAATAAAGCCCACCTAAATAAATACGACTAAAGAAATGGATGAACCTATAAAGGCCCAGGCTGATTCCTGACAGCAAGTGTATCCCCTGCCGATCACTCTGCAGTTCAGGTCAATATTATTATTATTTTTCAATTTGCTACTGATGATACCTGTTGTCCACATAACCGAGTCCCCTTCTGCTGATGAACAGGTTGAAGTCAGTGATGTTGGATGGAACAGAAAAGCCTGTTTACTTAGTTATAGAATTATTCATCTTTGTGCTGTTCTAAGACACAAAAATCCTCATGACTGGTGTTATGATATAAAAGATGTATCACAGTATGGAGTGTTATACTATCACAAAAGAACAAGGAACCTAATAATCCTCAGTGCCAAGAAAAGAGGTGAGTGCCCATCACCAGGCAGGCCAACGGCAAGTAAAGTCCGTACCCACAGCAGTGACTAATTGTTTGTTATGTCAGTGCTTGTCATGCCCATTTGCCTTTAATGGAGTGTAGTGAGGTGATCCATCAGACTGTCGAGCAAGCCCCATGTCAGTTGAAGTGGCTGCGTGTCAGTGGGGCCAGCGTGCTGTGCAGATGTGATTTACTGCCCTGCTTGTTGCGCCGTGTTGTGCCTCGCCTCTTAGCCACGCAATGCAGCCCACTCTCCTCTTGGACTCTTCTCCTCTTTTCCTTGCCTCTCACCCCAGATTGATTACTAGCGCAACTAGCTCATGACACTCGCCATCTTCTGGCAACCTTTTAGTGCTGTTTTATAGATGGTTAGCGCACCTCATTTGGTTATTTATATATCTGTAAGTGGGCATGAAATATAGATTTGTCTTGATGGGTGTCAGCATTGGCGCTATGGAAGCAGAGCTCAGTGACACCTCGTTATTTTAATGGTGTGAGATGAAGAGGCCGCATGACAGGAGCAATTTTCAAACATGGCTAAATGATACTGTTTTTATTTTTATTTAATGTTTGCACTCATATTTTACTCAAAGTAACAGGCCTATTTCTTGCTACGTTTGGTTGGTGCTGAGGGATAGAGGTGACTGAGGATGGAAGGGAACATCCTACCCCTCTCACTCGCACTCACACACATCCTCATATTCTACGCCACATATTCTGTGTGAATGTCAAGGTGGTACAGAGAGAGAAGAATCCTTAACAGTAACGTGATGTGTGACCTGTCATCCACACACGTACACACACAAGCTTATTTTTCACTCCATTCACAGGCAGGGTCTCATAGGTAATTAGGTGCTGGCACCCACTCAGCACGATGTGCTGGTTAATTGAATAGTTAACACATCAGAAGCAGGCCTGTGCAGATCGGAGGTGACACCTGTCAGAAAGTCGTTCTCTGCCGACCTAGGACATTTCCTGCTCTGCCTGATACATATGTCATCTCTGTGGAAATACCAAATTAGGGCCAGGCAGCTGAGTGAGTGCAGTGCAGCAGGTGTGCAGATAGCTCGGGGGTGGAAGAAGGCAGGTGCCTCTCTGCTCTGTCCTTCAAGAGGATTTGTAAAGCTTGGGGCACCTATCTTCCCTTTACCTTGAGCCATTTCCATGGCTATGTGACAGGAAAGTGACAGCACTGTGTGTTTTTCTGTGTGTGCATGCGCATGCCTTCGGCAGGCTCTCCCTCAGGCCCCGGAGCAGTGTGCTCGAGGCATCTAGGAGTACTGTCTGCATCATGTAGAGGTGTCCAGATTTAACCAGCTCAGGGAAAGCTGTCTGGCAAGTTTACTGGCATTCACAAAAAATGGATGCTTTACCAAAATGTACTTTTCATTTCCACATTGTAAAATTATACGAGCTTACATAGGTCTATGTTTCCTGACTGAGTGCTAGCATTTTTGGCTCAAGTGTGAGGAGTTGTACTTTCAGGGGTTAAGAGTTTGGCTGTAAACAAAAATCCTGTTAGGGGCCAGTGTAGTCAGCAGGAGATAACAGCTCTGGAGCAGAAGGTTACCACACCAGAGCAAGACCAAGGCACTAGCACTGAGAGGGAGCAGGTTCCAGCTGGGCCATTTACTGCGTCTATGGTTAGAAAGCATTTCCTACATTAAGCTCAAACATACACTCTCACACACTTTACTCATTATGTCCCCTCACCTCCTCCACAGCAAAGTACTGGATGGACCACTGCATGTTGCAGAGGAGGATCTCTTAAAAACAGAAATCCTGCAAAGAGGCTTTGTAAGCATAGCAGCAAACAGTTGGAAGCCAACACATATGTAGGGAAAGATTAAAGTCAGACTCTCTGCTTAACTGAGAAAGTATTGCCCTGAAATTGCCATTGGTTTAGGTTCCACTGGTTCAGATTATCACCTTTACAAAACACATCATTTTATCCCCATCTTACATCCATTGTCATTCTTCACTGTCAGAAAGAAATGTCTGGAATCTGCTGAAGGCGTTTTTTTTTTAATGAAAAAGTTCTGAGATGTATTTCCTTTTTTTCATTCGTTATCTTCTTCTTATGATGTTATTTGATATAATTGTGACAGTGTCAGGTCAACCACAAATCTATTGCTGCTTTCAATATGTAGTTATACAATGTGGCAGCTGCCTCTGACACTCAGCAACAAGGAAATTTACCATAAGTTTACAGCTCTAGATTCAATCTCTCTCAAGAGAACCATTTCGGCTAATTAGCATATCAAAAGAATCCTAGCGTATTGATGCACATCGAAAAAAGAAGAAAAAAGTAAGATAAAATTAACGGGACTAAATACTTTGAATTATCACTTAGAAACAGGACCAGTCAAGCAAAATACTGTGTCATTTTAAAACAGGAAGTGTACTTGGTTATGGACTGAGATATTTTCCTGAATACTTTAACTCTGGCAGGTGTCCCCAGGGAAAGCTGCACTGCAGAGGCACATGTCTTTGTGTGAAAGTCCATTATGCATATATACATCGGTTTATGCACAGGTTTCATTTTCGTTGTCTGTTTTTGTCCATGTACAGTGCATTAACAAAATATTCAGGCCCCTTCACATTTTCTCATTTTGCAGGTTTATGCTGAACAATACTATGCTAATTTCTATATTTTTTTTTCCAAATGCAGTGTATCCACCCATATATATATATATATATGATTTTATATGCTGCAGTGTTATGCATTTAATGTTGTCTATGTGAATAACCCCAGGAAATCATCAGACTGTGGAAATGGAGCTGGGGCTGACAGACACAACAAGTGACTGAAAGATGTTTTACGACTGCAGCTTTTGGTGTCCCGTGTCCTCTAATTCCCTTCACCTGCCCCTTTCTTGCCATTCCTCACCATCCATCTAGACTGTGTGTGGGCCAAGCGGTCAATAGGCAAATCATTTCAGGTCAGGGGCTCGTGTGAAATCAGATGTTTAAGTGGCCAGCTGAAGTGGGACTGGAGCACCTTAACCAGCACCTTGCCAAAGGTCTCGTGTTCACTCAGCCACCAGGGCTGCTGTGAGTGCACTCGCCACCTGCCAATAGGCATTAGTGAGGATTTAGTAATTAAGTGATAGGCTGAGGACTAAATTGGGTGTTTGTGGGCTGGCGAGCCACCCAAAAGTCCCTACAGCCATGCAGATAGGGGATTCTAATTGCCAGGAATATTGATCAACCTGGCACAGGGAATTCACTTGCCATCGATTAGCTGTTACTGCACTTCACTTGTCAATGGAAGAAGGAGGTGAGCATTGGAAGGGCTATGGGATTTTCCCACAGTACCCTTCATCACCACAACCTCTAGTTCCTGACATGGATGCGTAGTCAGAATCAGTGACACAGCATGTTTTGATGAAAGCGACCTCTAAACTTCCACCGTCATCCTCCCGTATTAATGTGAACCAGCTATACTTTCTTATAGGCCATTGAGAGGTGAAACTAGGTACAGGAAAAGGGCATTCCAGACGGCTCACCAGCTGTGTTTTTATGTACCTGTAAAGCTTCACCCTCCATGCAACCCCATATTTCTCCCTTCATTGTGTTGTTTCCTTTTCCTTAAAACTTGGCCCTGTGAGTTAGGGCTCTGATCCATGGCAGTGGGCTTAGTTCAGTGAGAGATGGAGCCTAGCCCGCCCTCTGATATTTCATTAGTTTCTCCAACTGGCAATAAATAGACCCTGGTGTTCTTACACACACATGAGATTTGTGATTCCTGCTCCATGACTTATGCTTCGGTGATATATCGCCTCAAAACAAACAGTAAAAAGCTTGTTCAATGTTAGAGTTTGCTTGGTCAAACTGAAACTCAGAAATTTGTATGTGTGTCATTTGAATAGACAAAACCTTTTTGTAGATGGTTATTTGCCTCAGTTTGGTTTTTCGTTGCCATTCTAGATTGTGTTTTACAAATGTGCTAAAATTAATTGCAGACACATAAGCAGTGATTGGGTGTTCTGCACAGCAGTTTTTAACCTGAGTCGTTAGAGCCTATTACAAAACATCAATACATTGGTCTCCATGCACTGCTCTGTAAACACACAATTGGTTCACATGTGCATGGTTTATCTGCTTGAATCTTATCAGGTTTAAAATCGTTTCATCTTTGATTCACTTAATCATGGCACTGCTGACTTTTGAGTTACTCCAACAGTATTTGTTGATCTGATACCTAATAAGAGCTAATGCTAACCACAAACTTTTGGTTACTATTTCAATATTATGAAGGCCACTTTTTCATTTCATTTAAGTACAATGCCATATACTTAATTGATTGCTACTGAGACCTATATAATAATGGCAGTGGTACATTTAAGTATCTTGAAAGAGAAATTTCCCCACCTAATATAGTGAACTCTGGGGTCTTGGTGTCAGCTTGAATAGTGAACTGAAACATGTTGCAACAAGTTAAGAGGAACAGAAAAATAATTCAATCAAGACAGCTCACGTCCAGGTCAAAATACATTTACAGAAATGCTAGTAAATCAAAATTTTTTCTTTTCCTGTATCATATTATTTTATTTAAGAGATGGGTAAGACACTCGAGCTCTGCCACATCCATTATATATAGTATAAATAAACAGACGTTGCCTGTTTGATGGTTTTTCAGCTTCCTGGTGAGAAAGCGATCTTGTCAGAGTTTATATTTATGACATCCATTCACACCAGACTGCAAGGTTAGCCTCCTGATTTGAATCAATTATCCAATCTGAGTGTCTGAACTAGGCGGTTTCCAAGGTCATTTTGTCATTTCTGAAGGGGGATTGTTCCCCTATGCTTGTCCTCTGATTGAAGCCTAGCTGCAACCGTTTATACACCACTCAGTCACCCTCCAGCCATGCTCTCAAATTGAATTAGTTTCTGTCTGAATTTGTGTTTCAAAACTAGTAATTATTTTTTAACCCCAGAGGAAGCCAAGAGAAATGAGTCAGATCTTCACAAGTCATGAAATTTGATGATATATGATTTCACACCAACCAAAGGGACACAAGCCTGAAGCACAGCAATTTACCAACCATTCATCTGTTAGCAAATTAAATCACACCACATTTGACATCTTTTAGAAAGTTAGATAAATCTGATTAAAAAGTTTCTCTCTCAATTACCATCTGAAATTAATCTCCTTAATCCCAATTTGATCTCTTTCATGCATATAAGGGGTATCTTTCATCTGCCCACCTATGTGCTTTAAATCTCCACCACAGAGTTAAGATGGAACGTGACTGTCAAACTTAGTCCAACGTGAAACTCTAACACCCATGCAGGTATATGAGATGAGAGCAGTGATTGGAAGTGATAAGGACAGAGGGGCATAATTGACAGCCATTCATTTTCTAGACTGAAGACAATCTCCAGGAGATTTTAATGGAGCTGCAGAGGGCCATCCAGAGGCAGGTATGGTCCAGCTGCAGCTGTACAAAGAAGAGCTGGAGAACAAAATGCTGCATATTTCCATCCCAAATGTTTGTAGACATCAATTTGTGTCCCCAAAAAATTTCACAAATTTAATGATTCAATATGAAAAGGGAAATCACACTGTCCACAACAAAAATGTATGGGATGAAGTTATTCAAGTCATTCAGAACCACTGTTTCATAATATATGCCAGGGGGTTAGGGTTAGGGTTCTGTGCCAGTTTACATTGCTGTGTTTGTGATGTGATGGTGCACATGCTCTGGTGTCTTGCAGTTAGCTGACTTAGACTCAGAGCTTTCCTTCACCAGCGAGAGAATAAAGTCACGTTTCTGCTATTGTTGAATAACGGAAGGAAATGCCTTCAGGTCTTACTGTATCAATGACCTGACCGTTGGTCTGCCCCAACGTAACATGAACAAAAGTAGATAATTCTGTTAGAATTTGGATACTCAGAAAAACCTGTATTGTTTAAAGTTGTATGCTCCATAATATAAAGGACAATATGAAGATATGTTTTAGCCATTTAACTGTGAGTTTTATTATGTGTGAGCTGCAGCAAGTTTTCTGTGTTTTTATGTCCCGTCTACTCAGGAGTTTGGGAGTGTCCAGCTGAGAGAGGAGAGGGAGGGGGGATCAGAAGACAATTAACCAACAAACTTAGTGAGCTGCAGATTCATAAAATTGACTTTGTGTCCCCCCCAAACTCCTTTCAGCATCTGAGCAACCAGGACCAAATTTGATACTGATCAGGCTTAGTTACACACCAGCTACAACCTCTCTAAACAGCCCTTTTTCTGAGAGCCATGAGCAAAGCTTTGATGAGAGTGATCTACAATAAGAAGGAAAAGGAGCATCATCTCCTTTCTGTACAGTGGTATTAGTTTAAGATAGCCAGAGCTGGGAAGGGGCACTAAGGAAGCCACTTTGCAGAACATTCTGGTCATTAGCGTGGATCGCACAGCCTCTCTCAAGTAGAGTCATAACCTCTGGAGGTGACTCTGTACTCTAATTGTGCACTACAGGCAAGATCAGATTCTGTTGTCAAGAATGGAAAGACTAGAGTTGCCCTCTCTACGTATTCCTAAAGCTGATTAGATAATGAGGTCTTTTCATGGACTGAAGGCTTTATTTAATGCTTTCTGATATTACCAGCCAGAAAGTGCAGTTCCCCCCCCATTTTGGCCATTTGAAGACCTCAGTATTGTGGACCTTGTGTTAGTGTTTTGTTCGTTATACATATATTTTTTTTGCTATGGAGCCCTTAGAATACACATTGTTACTTGCTCTTTGCTGTAGAGTGTCATTTATTTTACCGATGTGTGTGACGGTGCATGCATGATCACATACACGTGTATATCGGTGTGTGTGTGAGGGTGTGATGACTTCTGAGGCAAGAGCACATCTCTGGCTCATCCCTAAGGCCTGGCATCAGCCTCCTTAAGGTGCTGTCAATGTCACATGGTAACAGCAGCACTGCAGCTTCTTAATTGGTTCGGGAAAAACATCCTTGTTGTTTTGCGGTCAGTAAACTCCACCAGAGAAAATGAAGTCCAAGCTGCTGCCACCTCTTCAACCCCCACACAGGCAGCCTAACAAAAAAATAATGATTATGTGCCGTGTATATTTGTGCGTTTGCTGTCTGTTTTCACTTTTTGCTTTTAGAAATAATTGCTGTTGGTTGTGTGGCTGCATCAGAGGAAGGGCATTAATGATTTCTCTTTGACCGCGTGGAAACACTGCGCTGCAGAGGGCAGGAGGAGAGCAACTCATTTTCTAGAACTAAACATGTGTGAGCATCTGTGTGTGTACATTTGTGCCTGAATGTGTTTGTGTTTGGTAATTTACTTTTAGTAGTTTCCTCACTTTGTCATGAAATACATATTGTATGCAGCCTACAATAATTACTCTAGCAGTGTGTGCAGAGATGTGTGCATCTCTGAATGACTTTAATACATGGGCGTGTGTGTCTGTGGGTGCATGCGTGTGCGTGTCTGTGTGTGTGTGTGTACAGTGTATGTGCGTGGTTGTCCTTTTGCTCGGATTAGGTGGTGAATGCAGTGAGAGGATGATCAGACTGGGAGCACACCAGGGTTGCTCTGCGATCACACAGGGATTATGGTGCATTTGGAGCTGTAGTGCATTCCAGGGCTGCCTCCAGTCAGGCTCATCTCCGCCACGCTCCCCTCACACACACCACTTTAATTGCCTTTGCTTCTTTCATTACTTTTATTGCCTCTCCTCTGCATTGCGTGCTCCCTGGACTTGTGGAAAGGTCATTGTGATGGCGGTGGTGTGCTCACACCCTCCGTCTCCCTGACTAGCAGGAAATGACTGTGGAGCCCAAGCTCAGCAATCAAGTGACTCAACAGAGTAGCTGCTGAAAGGCTGTGCATGCATTTTCATCTCATCTTCTATAATGGATTACTTCAGACCAAGGCAATGAAATGAGACTACACTAGAACTATGTTACCAAAGACCGCTGAATGTCTGTTTTTCAGAAGAAAGAGGGTTTTCGTTAGATGGCAAGTTTAGTCTTAGAGACATCGATCGTTACTTTGACCAACTATATGCAAACGATGGTACTGAGAAGAATGCTAAGTAAGGCAATGCATTGTCATTATTAAAAATATCTTCATGACCTGACAAAGGGAGGAACTGGGCAGGCGGTGTCCAGGGCATTTGGCAATATTGGGGGTTGGAAGCAGCGAGGAGGTGACAGTCCTTGGATGAGGGACATGTTTGTGCCTTATTGCATTGCCTAAACAAAATACTAAGGGAAATAAAGGTCTTAGAGGTGGTTGCATCCTCAAATTACTTCCCCTATTGTCTTCCCTGGTGAATTAAAGTCCACATGTTCAAAACCATCTTGAAGATCTGCACTCTCCGGATAGGTACACATATAAACTATCACCTGGTTTAATACATGTACTATACACTGATTTTCCAATTTTAGCAGTATTTGTTCAATTTTAATGATACAAGAGATTTCTCCATTTTGCGAGAAAATCTTATCATTATTCTCTAGCCATCTTTCTTTGTGTTTTGTCTCCCTCCATAGCTGAGTTTCAGTGCAGTAAAGTCCAGTTGCCATTGTGTGCAATGCGACAGGACCAAGTCATTTCAATAAAGCGAGTGATAGTTTTTCCCAGGAACAGCCATAACTTGAAGGTAATCCAGGTCAAACAATATCACAAGCATGGCCTTCATCAATCCAGCAGCAGAAGTAGTCATCTAAATGTTACCCTCCAGGCTCTACTCAGTTCTCTACAGATATGTGGTTATGATTTTACATTTTATTCTGTCCTTTCTTCCCTATCCCTTCCTTACGCTTTCTCTTTCCCAGGACAAGTCAGACATTTTGTTCTCAGTAGGACAAATCACATCGACACAAGCTCCCCACTGTCCATTGTCTCAAGTTGTTCCTGGAACATATATATGGCCTTAATACATCCCACAGTACTACTGAGATCTTGTTGCACTCGGACAGTAATTGGTTTCTATCTCAACAATAGCTAATGCACATTTTATCATATTCCAACGTTGCTAGAGGCAAGTAAATGGAAAAACTGGCTGTAAAAATAAAAGCGAAGCAGGAAGATTAGGCATTGCTGCCAAGAGAGACAAATTGGACAGGTTTGTGTGGTTGTGTGTGTTTACATACATACATACAAATATCTGTGTGTGCCTTTAGAGTGTATATGAACATGAATCCAGCCAGCATGTGGGCAGTGAGAGACGATCCAGTTATATAGAAACGCAGAAGACTCAGAACTGCAAATACTGTGATAAGAACATTCAGTAGTAAAATGGGAATATTTCTGCATTTTTAACAAACGCATGACGTGATGACATAAGACATCATTCTATATTCTTTCTAAATAAACAAGATATTTTCATTGGCATCAATCAATCACTTTTGGCTGGAGCCGTTGTTTCTGTTGTGGCACATTCTTTGTTAGCGGAGCTGGCTAGCTATTTGTGTTAGAAAGTCCACAGTCCATCCTTGGTATATGTAAAGTATTTCTCTTGCTCTGTCTGCTATGAACATGTTGACGAACGATACATTGCTATAGCTACAATTATGCCACAAAGCAGTCTGATCTGCCTGATCATTCTGCTGTATCAAACGGTTACCTTCCTGGCAGTGACCCCAGTTCTTTTCCAAAGGAGGGGTGACAAATCAAGCCCCTCTCTTCGACTGTATATGCTCCTTTTTTGTTCTGGCCGACTCCAGAGACAGTGTCAGTGACAATGCAGCAAGCTTTTAGATGGAATGTGAGTGTTCCTGTAGCGGGTCAATAAAAACGCTCACCAGCACATCACAGACAGTATCACTGCAAAGGACAGCTGCTGCATAACTCCCCAGATTTTATTGGCTGTCATGTTGATTTTTCTCGTTCTGGGATTTGCATAGGACTCAGTGTGTTTGTGTGACTAATGGTCTGTGTTTTCTGACTGTGAAATCAGTAGCCTAAGAACCCCAAACAGCCTTGCAGGGTGTTTGAAGTCTGCCCCCCAACCCCCTGGGCTGTGCCTCTGGGTCCTGCTGCTAATGCACCCCGGCACATTTCGCTCTTCATCTCAAAGAGCAGAGACTCTCCTTTACATACAACCATGTTTAGCACTCCTCTCCCTCTGCACCCACAATGACCCCGGGTTGTAATCCGCTCAACACTCGCCAGCATGTGTCATCCCCACCTGTGTGGACGAGCTGCGATTGATGGCTAAACCTTGTTAACACTGAAGACACATTTGTGCTGTTAGCTGGGAAATATTGAGGATGGCTTTGATCAAAGGACACAGTGCAGCAGAGGAAGAGATCTCGACTCCTTGGTGCTTCTCAGAGCTGACAAACTTTTCACCCAAATGACCCAATGACTTTCCTTTTCTCTGGACAGACAGATAAGTGTTCACTGAGGCCGCATAGGACACTTTAAGTAAACATGTCACTCAGGCGTCACCATGGAAACTTCCAGCTTTTTCTAAATAAAATATGAATTGTATGTGTTGTTCGATAAATAGTTATTTGTTGGTGGAATAGTGTTCCATAGTTGAAGCCATCTAATTTCACTCAGCCAATGCCTCCCCGCCTCGTGGTAAGCCAGATTTGTGTTACCTGACATTTGCCTGCTGCACACTCCTATCGGATATCCCCTCAAATTGAAAGGAGGGAAATTGGGGTTGATTGAATGGACAAGTTTTTGGTGGTGGAAGGACAGAGGCAGGAGGAGAGCGAGGGGAGAAAGATATGAACCCAATCTTCCGTGTGTTGACTGTACCGAATAGGTTCTTGTGCTAAGAAGAGCCTCTCTATCCCTCATTCCCTCTGTTTACCCTGAGCCTCAACACCCTTCTCAACACAGACATCACAGCAGCCACAACACCCTCCCCTTCCTCCTGCTCACCATCAGCAATATCACCTGCATCACAGGAGACACAACTGCTCCTTTGTATGCCACACTAGTTAAAAAGATGACAGCTTCATTAGGGATTTGGTAGTTAATCCATTAGGAAGAGTGGAGTAAGCAGTGTGATCGGGATTAAGAGATCTGTGACATATCTGAATGTGTGCTCCATTTACAGATGTCTGACAGCTCCTCATGTGTGTTTATTCGTGGAGACCACTGGAGAGCTGATAAAAACCCAACCCATTAATGACCGCTGGATGACTGAAGCAAAGTCCAAATTATGTTTTGGAGCATTGAAAAACCTGCAGGGAGCCAGGAGTAGAGATGTGGACTGAAAGCAAACCACTGATCCAGGGAATATTAATAAATAGATAGATAAGTGGTTGAAATGGCTAGGGAGAAGCCAGTGAAATATCACATCTATTCTCACGCAGCACGTTTGTTTATTTATGGCGTCTGAAGGCCTGGCTGTATGCTGGGTGGGGCCTAAGGGAATACACACACAGGCCTTCCCTCTTAGAGCCCAGCTCCGTAGCTTTCATTAAGTGTCATTACAAGTACTTTCAGAAAGCTGGCCAGGCTGAGACCTGACATACCCTCTACAGATAGTTGGCCATGCATATGGATGGATTTCTGATCCCTCTTATCCACCGCTGAGGAGGGAGAATTAGGCCAGCAAGAAGGAGAGTCGGAGGCTTAAAGGGTGCTTCCATATCTGGCTTTAATGGCAAAGATGGGGCTATTACTCCAGTTGAGGGACAATGTTCATGCTTGGTTTGTTGCTGTGTATATGTCACCCAGGTTATCAACACAATGAGTGTTTCACTTAATATCGTCATTTTCTATGACCATATGGGTCATGTACACCCATGTCTGTACGATCAAATACGTTTTACGCTCTTGGGAAGAATTGTGTTTTCATTTCAGCGAGTTGTACAGTATACCCATAGCACCATTTAAAAATGTGCATTTCCAGCAGCATGGCATTCATTAGCAATTTGTTCTTCCAGTTCACTTACTTTGAGAATGTCCCCTGATTGATGGTGGGGGGGGGGTGTTCTGTTTATTTGTATATCAGGAAATGAAATATTCATATTGTACGCTTTTCCAAGCAGAAGTTATCTAGATTCAGTGTAAATGGTACTTGGGATTAGATTTTCACAGCAGATTGCTGTTATTAAGGGGAAAAAGCCAACTCCTTTGAGCAGCCATCTTCCTGGGAGGCAATCTATTTCTCTTTCACGCAGCCAGATTGCTGGACCAGGCTCTTAATGCGCTGAAGCAAAAGTGCTTCGGTCCGCAACCTTTCACGCCTTTAGCTCTCCTTTATGTGATTGAATAGTTAATAACTATGAGTCGCCTTTGAAAGCTCTGTGCCGTTGGTCCTTCTGAGGCACTTCTCCACTTTTTGTCTGTTTGGCTGCTGTACCTGCCCATTGTCTGCCTCCATGTCCACTTGCCCCAGATGCCAAGTCAACGTATAGCCCACCTCTTCTCCACCAGCCTCTCTTACTTTTATCTTTGTCTCTTGCCTGACTTGCCACTTGTGTGTCTCGCTGTCTGGCTGTCTTAGTCTATACATCAGAATTTTGAGGGTGAAAGATCAGGTTTTTCATCTCATACTTCCTCTTTCTCTTCCTTTACACATTGACACAGACAGACACACACAAATTCACTCACACAGCTCATTAGCCCATCCCACGCTCACAGCCCTGGCAGAATGTGACCCTGCCTAATTGTGTACCATGCTCATTTGTTCTCCCTGCATGATGTGACGATTGCTTATTTATTCTCCTCAGGGCTCCCATCTCACATTAAAATGATTGACTCATTTCATTCACCGCACATTTTCAAGCTTTATTTGATAAGCTCATTTCCCTTGGCATTCAAATCCCTCCTTTTCCCATGCTTAAAAGTTATAATGGTAGCGAGGCACATTATTATTCATACTTGGGATTGTTTCTTCAGCTAATTATCTGTGTTAGAAAATAATATTGCACGTGTGACTCTGTTTATTCCGGTGGAATTGAGCAGCACAAAAGGGCAGACATTAAAAATGCAGTCAGAATAGCTAAGGAGCCAACTGTGTACACAAAGCTGCCATACGCGGTCAACAAGAAGCTTAAGAGGGATTGGGACACTGCAGAAAGACGGCCAGAATAAGCAGAGCAAATTTACATTCTATTAGAATTTACATCTGATTAGAGAGCTGTTATACAAATAAGAAAAAAAAAACGATCAACCGCTTTGTCCAATCGTGTAATAAGGGAGTGTTTTGAAGAAAGGAGCATAACAAGTGATTTCTGATTGGGGATTTAGACAGCATTGGTACAGGAGGATTTTAGCCTTGTGATCTCACCAGCTGACAGACGATGCTTTCCCCTCCCAGCTACTGTATATCGACCAGGCTCCAGTGACACAGCAGCTGCTGGAGACTGACTCACTTTTCTGGTAGGTCAATTCAGATTGAGAGCGGGCATAGTGACAAGCACAAAAAGTTATGATTACAGCTGAAACGCTCCTTATCTGGCACCAACCAAACTGTGGCAAAAACTAAAGTTTTGCTTTACTTATTTTACTTGTGCATACTTTTTTTCTTAAGAAGAAGTAGTTTTGTTATTGTAATGTTGCTGATTCACAACATCTAACATTTGACTTCATATAATTTGACTTGTATAAGGTTGAATGACTTATTGATTCATTCATTCCTCTTCAACCGCTTATCCGTTTCCAGGTTGTGAGGATGCTGGAGCCAATCTCAGCTCACATTGGGTGAGGGCAGGGTACACCCTGTACAGGTCACCAGTCCATCACAGGGCCAACACACAGAGACAGACAGAGACCAACAACCACTCACACTCACACTCAGACCTAAAGACAATTTAAAGTCACCAGTCAACCCAAAAATGATGTCTTTGGACAGTGGGAGGAAACCCATGCAACAACAGGGAGAACATGCAAACTCCACACAGAAAGGCCCCAGGCCCAGGAACTGAATCCACAACCTTCTTATTGTGGGGCAACAGCACTAACCACTATGCCGCCGTGCTGCCCTTGAACTCCACGTTTCCCCATATTGCACCTGAATACTGGCTTTTATTGGGATTAAGACGTCACCAAGATTATTTTGTCAGACTTGTTAAAAAATTATATTCCTCCAGCAACCATTGTAACAACTTAGTACTTACCATCTGTAGAATGAGTAATGAGTAAATGTAGATGTAAACGTAAATACAGCTGTTTCAGTGGTTAAGGAGTTCAATGAAATGAAAAAAGTGTCAGAAAAGGCATCAGAAAAAATTTATGTTGGAATAGGAACAAAAACTTAGATATAAAGATTAAAAGTACAAAAATGTAGCAAAATCCAGCTCCAGGCATCAACTGGTTGTTTTCCATCTATTCTCAGGAACTAAGTCTGTCTTTTGTTTTTGCAGAGCTTTGTCTGTCCAGACCTTTGATCCGTCCAGAGAAGAGCCTCTCCCAGCCCGTCTGTCCTCCCAGAAGCCATGATCGTTGCGGAGTTTGGAAACCTTTTTCAGGCCAAGTGGAAGAAGGACATTATCAGATCAGGACTTGACTGATTATTTGGGTGTCACAAAAAGCTCTATAGATGTATTTTCTATCTGTCATTCAAGTACATTTGTTTTGTTCTGTTCATCTTAAGACACATTTTATTTAAGAATATAGCACTTTCTT
Organism: Remorina albescens; assembly: GCA_034769265.1. NCBI lineage: Eukaryota > Metazoa > Chordata > Actinopteri > Carangiformes > Echeneidae > Remorina > Remorina albescens. Next base: position 5,662,613 of record CM068479.1, read on the forward strand.
TACAGGGCTGTTATACTTTCAGAATGTACAAAGTTAAAAACTAAACATTGAACTAATTAAATATTAGTTCTGAAATTACAAAAATTAACTAATTTTATATGTGTGGTAGAATTATCTTTTTTTTTTTTTTTTTTTTTTACTCTGTTCATTCACCTGAAAGCCTGCCACATCATCTTATTAATCTCAGTTTTCAGATCATGTAAAATGAATATATGGTGAGCTACAGAGAATAGTAATCTATATTTTATGATTAAGTTTCTTTACATTTCTGCAAAACAGGAGTGCTTGATGTGTTTGGAGTCACAGACAGTAACTAATCCCAGAGCCAGAGACCCCACAAACCAATGTAGCCAAAATCTTAATGAATATGGGCATGGAGACAAAAAATTGCAGCCAAATAAAAGAATAATAAAGGCATCTAAATCCTAACAAGCCTGCCTTTGTTCTTCCACTCCACCCACCACAAGTTGGCTGTGTGAAAGCAGGCATTGTTGCAGCTTTGAGGGCAGCTCTGAGAGTTCCATGCCCATCGGCCTTCAATCACAAGGGATGTCTGAGTTTGACAGTATAAAGTCTTTCTTCTAGAACAAAATAAGACCCCTAAGCAATAGTGGATGAGCTGTTAGTAACCATACAGTCCATGGGGAGGTAGACCAAGCATGGTAGTACAGTATACACAAAGTGTTGGTTAGGGATAAGACAATGGAGAAGTAAAATCATTACTGGATGCTGCAACACAGTTAAATTTCTTACATTTACTTACAGAATTAAATATCTGTTATTGTGTTTACTAAACTACAGTTTTACCAAATAAAGACCCAAAACCAAGTTTGTTTAACTACCATGGAAGTGTGGAAAGGGCAGTTACCAAAAAACAAACAAAAAAACTACACTTATGTTACGCAGTGATAAATGTACTCAAAGTATCCTGTCTTTTGCTTCCTGAAATAATCTTGTATTTAAAATTGCGTTGCATTGATTATGTCCTGCTCCCTCAGTGGTTGTGTAGTTTCATCTGTTCTTGCAGTGTTAGTTATTCCATACATCTGGTTGTGCCCATCTCCTGTTTCCCTTCACACTGCACTCTCTCGGCAGTTGCTGAGTAGCTGTGGGTACGTTTTTTCACGCACTTGCAGTTTGTAAGGGTTAATTCCAGTCTTACAGGAAAAGGACACCATCGCTTTCTGCCTCCGACAAATCAATAGGCCGTTCTTTCTAGCATAGCAGTCAATACACAACACTTAAGGTGTCTGAAGAAACTAAAGAATGCCAATAATTGTTATTAATGCCTTGGATATGCGCAAGCACTGCTTTTAGAAGCAGTGAAGGCCTGTTCTGGTTTAGGAGTGTTTGAATACTTTGTAAAGAAATATCAACACAAAAATAAAGACACTTCTTTTATATATTTTTCTCAAAATTCTGTTTCTGATGCCCTTGAGGGGAAATTTGACCACATTAATGGGTCTCAGGAAGATACTGTCACTCGGCTGAAATTCATGGTTCCTAGATGATGAATCCTAAACACTTTGGGGATTCTCTTTCTTTTCCTTTAGCACCACCATAAGGTTGACATTTTTGGTGCTTTACAGAAATCCCTCAGTAGCCCGAGGATGTAGCTCAGTGGTAGAGCATTTGCTTGCATGCAGAGGCCCCGGATTCAAGCCCCAGCCACAAAGCAAACCAGTGGTAGGCTTGTGCCTGTCCAAAACCCAGATAAATGGGGAGGATTGCAGGAGGAAGAGAATCTGGCATAAAAACTGATGCCAAATCCATCATTCATGTCAGAGAGCTGATTTGCTGTGGCGACCCCGAGTAGGGAAAAAGCCGAAAGGAAAAAAAAATGCGCCAACAGCAATTGAAGTGATTCAAACCCAGAGGATTATTTGCAACAACTTTGGTTATTAAACCTAATTTATCCAGTACTTGTCCAATACTGCTACTTATATAGTACACTAACATGGGAAACCTGGTAATGTTAGCATGTTAGAATTGTCATTGCCGTCACATCAGCTCAAACCACTGCTGTGCCAAAGGAACCAATAGCACATGAACTTACATTTTGGCAAAGCTATCCTCTCAATTTAAGAAAGTGGTATGAAAGCTTTCTTTTACTTGAAAATGGTTCAGTTAATCATAGAATGAAACAAAAATGGATCGACTAAGCACTTTCAGCTAGTTCTTCCCCCAGTCAGCTTCACTTTGAACCATTTTTTCAAATGACTAAATCCTCAAGTGTTGCAGGGACACAACACACATACAGGCCTTCGTGTATCTATTTTAGATCTTATGCAAAACCACTATCAGTACAATCAGCTATCAAGTGAGAGACAGCTAAAAACAAGCACGCACTGCTTCCATCATTAACAACATATGGGCTCAGAGCTGGTGAAGGTAAGGGACTTCAGAAAACAGAGGTCAGTGTGGGGGTGTCGCATTCAAAATTCAATCAAGTGAAGGCCATCTCCAGCAGGGTAACGGGGAGTAGAAGATGGGGGGGAGGACTCAGCTGAAGTTTCCACTTGGCCTGCTGTGCTTCTAATGCAGCCTTGGATGTAATTGGGTCCCAGAAGGCTGTTCATTATCGGGGGTTGAGCAAAGCAACAAAACAGAAACGGGTGGAAAGAGAAAGAAAATGTCTCATTCTTTGCTCAGAGCCTCAATCCTGGCACCATTATGGGACAACAGTTAATTAAAAGAGCAGTTGATGCCTCTGTTTTCCTCACCAATCTCACTTCTGCTCTTATTAAGTCTGTAATGACAGCGGAGCTTGTCCCCATCTGCCACCAGACACGAAAACAAAGGGGACGAATGAGAGGAAAGGAAGGGTGGGGCAGTTAATATGAAGGACAGCTCATCTCAACAAATCTTTGTTCAACAACTAACATTCACTGTAATCCCTCCATCCAATCTCAGGGTGACAACACGTTGTCAGGAGAGGAGAGCTGTATTCTTATGAAAAGCGCTTTTATTTTGGCTGTAGCAGGAGAGCTCATCAAGGAGGTGTGGCTTTTCTCCATAATCCCGTGGCTCCAACCTCCGCTGCCTTGGAGGCCATTTTAATTCTCCCCATCATTGCAGGGACCTTCCCTGGAAAGCTTTGGTAAAGGTGACTGCTGACACTGTCATTCACAAAGACTATTTCAAAATGTCAGCCCATAGCTGAGATTTGTCTCATTAAAGTTGGTGGAGTCCATTATATCCATCCCCTCCTCCGCCTGCCACACTCAATAAAGATGACTTAGAGAATTGAGGGGTCAGGGGAACGCTCATAATCACTCTTATTTGCATGAAGGTTACAGTTTGACAGACTATCACTGACCAACAAAAAAGAGAGAAGCTGAGGGATTTAGCTAAGAAAAGAAAACTGAGCTGTCGCATGCTACATTTGAAGAAATCACAGACAGGCCACTTTCTTTTTGTCTCCTCAAAACTGATGCCAGCTAGTGAGACTGGTTTCAGCTGAGAGGCATCAAAAAATAAATAAATAAATAAATGTCAGCATATCCATGATGAAGACACTAGAACACCATCCAGGCTTTTGTTCAACAGTCTTGTGACCTCGAGATTTACATACAGCTTCAATAAAGCCAGACCCGAGAGCTACCCACACGTAGCCCGGTTCTTCATCTAAAGCACATCACCATCTTTACAGCTGAGGCATTTCAAAGCCCCAGGATCACTCATGTAGATGGGTGACATCTCTGGGTGCTACAGCCTGAGTGAGGGAGGGACAGACCCAAGCTTTCTGCTTCTCTCTGATCACTTTCACTTGCCTCTGCTCACAATTGTGAAGCTGACGACAACAAGCATTCTGTGAATTTCATTATGCAGCTCATAGGACACTGTTGTATTTAAGTTGTGTTTTTGCATATTGTGCTGCCAGGGTCCTCAAATTGGCTGTAAGAAAAAGTTCATCATATGCAGCAGTTGAGTGTTGGGACATTTGGGATGAAGCAAAGCTTTACTCCAACCATCAACGCCATTGTGTACGTTAATTTGGGTGATTTGAAGATTTTCTGCAACTATTTTACAATCAATGAACTGTTTGTCAGGGGAAAAAAATCCAAAGCAAAAACCAGCTCTTGCCAGAATGTAAGGATATTTTTGATTTCTTTGGATTGAGGTTATTGGATGAACAAAAAGAGCAATAACTTTAATTCTGTTTTTGAAGAGTTAAAATAAAAATTGTTAATCTAGAAATAATAGTAGCTAAAAAAAAAAAAAAAATGTTTGATGCAATCTTTAGGTGTTATTACCTTTGCAGTGCCTGATTCAGTCTCTGGCTTCAGAAAGGACTGGCCTCTGACACAGCAATGCGCACCTCAGAGAACATTGATATGAATCATTACCCACTGTTATGTTTTTATAGACTGAACACCCACACTGAAGCACCACACCAATTTGAGATTTTGTTGCCTAAACTAATGTGCATCACTTTCACTTGTTGAGATAGAATTAACTTGAAATTCTCCGAAGTGCCATCATTACTTTAGGCACTTGCACTGCACAAAGACACATTAGTTACTCAAATGAAATCACCTCCGATTAGAAAAATAGCTAACATTAATTTTTTTTTCCTTTGACAAAAGATGTTGAGAGAAAAAAATCCATTAGCTATCCTCCTGCTGTCTGACTTCTATGAGAGAAAAGAGAAAACAGAACCACTCACTATCCAAACATGGCCTTCGCTGGGCTGCTTTGTGGCAGTCAAAAGAGTCTATCTGAAGCTGTGTCATATTCTGATCAGCTGAGAGGGCAGCAGGGGGCAAACATTTATAAATGAACATTGATTACACATTTAAAAGTTATGTTGGCAAACATATGGACAGAACAGATGGACAACAAAAATAACCGAGTTGATCATGTTTAATCCCGCATGTTGTTTGTGTGAAGGAAAGTAGTACATCACATTGCTGGAAGAAAGGTAACTGAAAGTACAAGAAAGTCAATTGCTTAAGCCTGCATGAGTATGTTGTGTGTGTTAGGGGGTATTACTATACAAATCTAGAGTGTGAAGACACTCACGGCACAAGTACACTTTGAATAGTGCTTCAGTGTGTCAAGGAGCACTTTATGGTGGCGCACACACTGTTCAAGCTGCAACAGTACAAGAACTCGTCAGAGCATGACCACAGGTAACATTAAAATCAGACCACTATTTATCAGCTTCCCTCTGACATACTCAGGAAGGAAATGGAAATGAAACTGCATGTGGAAAATTGTTTCTAGTGGAGGTAAACTCTTCCTGTTCATCTGTATGTAAAAACACTTTTCACTAATTACCACATATAAACACTGTACATACAAAAAAAACAACACGTCCTTAAGTCTTCCTTAAATGTGTTATGGAAACAACTGGCTGAAGGTGGAGGGAGGCGTTTTGATGGTCGTGGCTCATCTTTGAGTCCTGTGCCTTATACAAGTTCTCACTCTAGTGGTCTGCATGTGAACTGCAGTCTATTGTGGCCATGCTGGCAGAGACAAATGGTACCTGGAAGCAGCAAATGTTTCCTTGTGCTGGACTTGTCCAAATCTGGTTGACAATGAGTTTTAGAAACCAGATATTGTTGGTGGGCTTTCCCGTCAGTGAGGGATTTCACAATCCAAAGCGGGCAGGGGTGCGTCTGGGTGTCATGGGGGTCTGCTCTTTTCTGCCTGGTGTACAGATTTTCACTGCCCTGACAAAAAAAAAAAAACAAAAAAAAAAACAGAAGCAAGACAAGTTTTATTTGCTGTTATAATTCTGCTTGTTCTTTACTGCTCTATTTAATGAAATATTAAATGTTGTTTACACTAGCCAAACGACTGTGTTTCATTTAAAAAAAGCTGTAGGTTTGTCTAGCTGAATGAAAGCAGTGGGACCAGAGAGTGAGAAGACAGACTGGTGTCTCTGTGAAGAGTGTTGGGACATAGAACCTGACGCCTCCGACAGCACAATCTATCATCTTTAATTACAGCAGTGTGACACCCTCCCACTGCCCACACGTCCCTCATCTCTTTCTCTCTCTCGCTCTCTCTTCCTCAACACACATGCACGCACCCACGCACGCACGCACAGCAATTACAATCATCAAGCCGTAACCCCCTTCTGTCAATGTGGCCCCCTCTCTCTGCTCACTTAAAGAGAAATACTTGTTTCTCTCCATAAATAAACCTCTACACTAACATTTAATCTACAAGTAGTGCTTAGCATTAGAAAAAAGATTTGCTTCTACAATTTCTCAAATCAGACTATTGTGTTTTTGTCTACAAACAAACAAACTTGTTTCTGTATATGTACAATATGAAAACTTGTGTTCATTTTTATCAGCTACATTATCAATTCAGACAAAATGCAGAATTTTCAAATGAATATGTAACTAGATTTGGATTACAGTTTAACCTTGACAAATATTCAGGGATATTGTGATGGATTGCACAACTCAAGCAAGCTTCTCCTAATTGATTTTCAACCCACACAGAGATGAACAAAAACATACAGCTGCTTGGAAATGTAGCAAAACGACATCTATAAGTCTTTACCTAAACACCCTGCAGCCAATAATGGCTAATAGAAATGTGAAGCACACATTGACTATTGTATTATTTGTAATTTGTTTGCTATTATTGAAGATGTGATACCAAAACAGAATCAAACAGAACAATGTTTTATAAGAAGTCATTCTGCAAGCAGCTGCATGAGGACTATTTCTAAACAAATTGCAGTGTAAAATTAGTATAATTATAACTTTACTTTAAACTGTGAAATTCTGCCTCTAGATTTGATCCAAACTTTCAGTAATTGCCAGAAAGTCTGCAACACTACATTTTTCGATTTATCTGATGGTCATACAGCAAAAGTTAAACAGCAAACCCTCCCAAACTGAGCAGAACCATGTTGATCTTCAATACCCAATGTGTACATTAAGGTGCCAAAACGTATGGCATTGTTCAGCAAGTGCTTCATAGGGAACAAGCGAATGCCACTTCGACTTCAATCTACATAAACTACATTTATACACAAAACAGATGACTGGGCAGTTAATTAATTCACACCACTGATCTGTGCTGCTGAGCAGGGAAACAGGTGATAAGAAGCTGGCAAATGGAGGCATATCAGACAAATTATTTCACTCTGGTCACACTGAACTCGCAGAGGAGAAGCTTGTGAGGCCTGCCAAAGGACAAAGGGAGCCTAGAGCCCAGAAGAGCCTTCAAGGTTCATTATTGCACATTGAACTTCCCCTGCTAAATCTAATTCTTAATCCTTTACCTCGAGTGTGATTATTTTTAAGAGATGTGTCACTGGTGTCATACAAACTCAAGACAGATAAACCAACTGATTAATTATCTATTAAATTTATTTTTTTAAATCTGTCTTTATAATATTATTTCTCTGTGTAAAGCTCCTGGATGGGTATGAAATACATTTTTTGGTCTAATTTGAAAATGAACCTTCCCCTCCTTTCTCTGCTCTGCTATGGCACAATTTAAATTGCTGTAGTAATGGGGGTCAGCCAGGAGTCAATATTATTTCTTTTTGTCTCGTCTGGAGGGACAGAGGTGAGAAAAGCTCATCATGAAGACTGAGAGAGGGAAAGGAGGGGGAGGGAGGGGTGAAGATATGGATTGGTAGTGAGGTGGGGAAATTAAACATTTCTGACTGTGTGTGGAAAATGAGGGCCACCGACAACTATTGGAAGAAGACCATGTTTGAGGAGGAACCAAAAGGAGGAGAGATGGTTGCTGACTTACTTTACACTGCTTGTGATGCTCTTCTTCTCCTGTTCCTCTCGACGCGCTCTCAGCTGCTCCTGAGCCAGAGCCATCTCCTCCTCCATGTTAGTGATCTCCTCCTTGGCCCGTCGACGGTTCTCCTGGAAAGTAACATAGAGAAAAGTAACACAAACAATCACAGCTATTTTAATGAACACAGAAGATACATGCACAAAGAACATTAACTGCATGACCAAACTATTTGGGCTATCCCAACATGTCACCTACATGTAATGTTTTAACATCTTATCTCTCTGCACTAACACTTTGAGGCTTTTCACCAGATGTTGGATCCTTTGCTGTAATGATTCAGAGTTTGTGCTGATCCCATAAATGCCAACGAGTCAACTTCTTTCAAGTCAAACTGGGAAAACCATTCTTCATAGATGTAGCTTTCTATATAGGGTCAAAATTTTCCCCAAACTGCTGCCAGAATATTCAAAGCACACTGTTGCCCCAAAGCATGAAGTCAGGACCCTCAGCTGTGGGTCTTAATATAAATTTTCAGAAATTGAAAGCAACATAAAATTGTGTTAATTGTCAGACAAAATTTTCCCCAGTGAAATGCTGAGCAGTGACAAGGATCACTGTCCTTGTAAGGGCTTACAAGGTAAATGGTTCTAAACCCCTGGAATTTAAGGGCTGTTTTAATTAACTGATTTTAAAATCGTTTAATTGAAGAACAAAAGCCACTTGAAAATCAGCCCGACACAAGAGGTAAACACAAACGTGGTCATTCCAGTCTAACATATCTTGCCTTACCTGTCTACTTTTGCCAGCATGTTTGATGCTGTAGAACATGGGCCCCAGTTCTGCTAACCACTCACCGTCCACCGCCGTCACACACTGCATGTACTCCTACAACAAAAAGCACAGTTTGAAGTTTAACAACACATATAACGATAACAATTATCATTATTTTGTGCTGGCTATGTTCAGAAATCAACAGAATCTTTACCTTGGTGGTCATGACAAGCTCGTGATAGATGATGTAGTCAGGAGTGTAGCCCATACCAAACAGGGAACTGGTAGGATGGAGGTGGCATGGCATGCCTGTTCTCACGTTCACATATTCCCCAATACCCTGGGAGCCAACAAATGCGTAAATAACAAATTAAATGTACAAATTTATAGATGAGGAAAATGGGAACATGTTTGTTTTAGTGTGTTTAGAGTTAACTGTGTGTATTGGTCTGTGTATATGTCTGGGCTTGCATCTATGGGTGCACTTTAAGGTCGCCTGGGCTAATTGGATTTCTCACCTGGCTTCAGTGCAGGAAAATGAATTTTAAGTATATCCAACACTGCAACGACTGCCTGGGTTAGCCGGCACATCATAAGACAAACTGAGAACCTTGATTATATAGCCATGATTTTAAATTCCCTTTCTGATCTTAGCGCTGTATTAATGTGAGGCCAGGGGGGGATATTTCACCACTCTGTAATTATGCTGCTATAAATCTGCTACAACCAGTTGTCACTGGCTGTAACATATTAACTGAGGAAAACCCAGTTTGAAGAAAGTACCTTGAGCTTGGCAGCCTGGTGGAAGTAAGCAGCACATATACACTTTCTGATGATGTCCCAGTCTGAGCCACAGGAAATCAGGTTCATTCTCTGCTGTACCATGATGTCCTTTAACTGGGATCGAACTTCACGGACCTGTACAAAAAAAAGTGAGCATTATAAGTGGAACAATTTAGAAAACAAGTGGTACCTGTTACTACAGAGTCCTAAGAGAACAGTTGTTTAACAGTTAACAGTGATTTGTTTTTCTCTCAAACTTTTTAAAACACCTGTCACTGAACAAAGCTGCCACATGTACAGATTAAGCACATGTATATTTCAAGTCATTCAGCAGGATACTGAACTTGCCTCAGTGCTCATGAACTGCATGCTAATACCTTAGTAATTGCAAGAACATAGCCAAAATATTTAAGGGTGTGACCCGCAGAAATTGAAAAAGTGAAAAGCATCCAGCAGTGGGGGTCTGACCTTGCGCATGGCCTTGGTGTGGATGAAGTGCTCATTGCACCAAATGCTGGAGTAATTGTTGTTCTTCCACTGCATGTAAACGTTGAGATAGGTGAGGTGGTCACTCTCTGGGACTGAAAACTTCTCCCTCACCTGATCACTCTCTTCCTCACGACCCTGTTACACAATATGCAATGATATATTTTAAAAGTGTAGTGTAAACAAGCAAAGGAAGACATACATATATATGTTATCTTTTAAGAATTTGGAACAAACACATGTTTTCATCTAGTGGATATGTAACGGTATTTGGATTCATTTGGAGTTATACTGTCAATTCTAGGCTCAAAATTCTCAAATCGAAAATGTACACCAGCTAGAATCTAATTGTCATTGCTGTGTGATGCAGGTAGTGTACAGGTACTGCACAGTGGGCTTTTAGTGTCTTTTCATTGAAAGAACTGCCTGCTACAGCAAAAAACAATATGCGAGTTAACCACAACATAAAATTTGTGAGCTGGAAAACGAAAACAATCAGCTGGAAAATGTAATAACACATCAGAGCAGGGAAGAACTGCAGAGACAAATAATTATTTGCACACATTTTAACACAAAAAAATACAATATAAAAGCAATTGCAGCCTGCCGTTTATTTTACTTTACAATAAGTGCATAATGAACAGTAGGTGTTTCAGATATGCAGAAACTGCACGAACAAATGTGACATACCTTAGGTCTGTAGAAGATGGCCGGCACAGACAACATAGACACGATGATGAGGATGTCAGCACTACAGCCCATGTCACAGGACACAATCAGCATTTTAGAGAGGGCAGGGTCAAGGGGAAACTCCACCATTAGACGCCCCGTTGCTGTCAAGGCACCTGAGAGGGCAAAAGAGAGCACAATTACAAAGCCACACAAGTGCATGACATGAAAAATGTAAAATGGACAAGCATAAGCCAAGAGATAAGCTTCTTTTCCATCAAAAGCCTGATGGCGTGAGGGTGAAGCAAGTATAATGTGACACTTATTTGTCTATCACCATGAGAGAGGAGGATGAATTGCTGACAACTGAGAATACTTGTCGAGAGAGAGAAAAAAAAAGAGCAAGATCAAAAACTTTGCCAGTTCTGATTTAAATGATTAGACGACAGAGTCTAAGAAGCTTATGAAGAGGAAAAGCAGGGAAGCAGAGCAGCCAGTTTGGGGCAGGTAAGCCTTAATCAGAGATAATCTGCTGTTAACACACCATACAGGGAATCATCAAAAGTCCCCCCTTATCCCCAAATCCCTAAATCCCTTGGAATCTGGCTAAGGATGAGACAGAAATGAGACCCGACCAGTCAAATCAAACACAGGATCAGTTACTAGGCAATTACTCCACTGGCTGAACCTCACAACTACCTCCTCCAGGCCTGTCTGCAGTGTCTGCATCATCACAGAAGCATCATTTACAGAGGCCAGTCTTCTGTCTGTGTTTGCAGTGTCAGCAACGCTATACAGCAGCTCAACTCCACAATAATCTACGCCACATCCTCATCTCTAACGGTGGATGATTTTGTTGTTTGTCCTTCTTGTATGCAAGTGCTGTATTTACTGTAGTAAGACTGTTCCAGGCCAGGTATTGCCTGCTGCTACCAGCAACACAAAGGGAAGATTTTGAGTAACCATTCTGATAAATTATCAGAAAGTACTTATTTAAGTCGCCTGTTAAATCATTGCTTTATATAAATGTATCCTAAACTTGTACAAAAAGCAAAGCAGTTTTAGTACACACACAATTTGCACTCGCATAACATATATAATATGTTATTTATTTCACTGTTTTCTACCTATTACTTAACAATGCAAAAAAAAAAAAGACTTTACTTAAAGAGTCATTTAAATTGTACTGAATTTCATTCTACAGATTAAATTGATTTTTGACAAAGTCCTTCTCTATTGCCAATCAAACATAACAATCAAAATTCAAAACACATTAAGTTTACTCTCACGAGACAGAAAATATTACATCTTCACATTTAAAGAAAAAAATTAGCAAATAATTAATTTAAAAAAGAAAACAGCTCCAAATAGTTGTCCACAAAGCTATTGAAAGCAATATATTGAAATATTCAACATATTGAAAATCATACCCTGCAAATGTATGTATCATATCATTTATTATTATACATTTGGTAATTGCAGCCCCTGCTCTCCTCCTACCCGTGTTATCCAGAGCACCCAAGATCCAGAGTTGGTACATGGAGTTGAGCATGTTGTCCTCAGGTGGTGGATCCATGAAGTGAAAGAGTAACAAATCCTGGACCCCCAGAGACTTCAACAACAGGACTACATTAGCCAGGTTGGTCCTCTGAATCTCTGGAATGGTGGTAGTCAGCATCTCATTTTTAAAAGCACTCTGAGTATAGAGCCTGCACAGAGAGAAAGGCGCAGAGACATAGAGGTAGACAAAGTGAGTGTAAAATCAGTTTATTTTAAATTACTAAAATGCATAACTTTGTGCATTTCAATTAATATTTTTGTTTTTCATCTAAACCGAAACGCTGTACAAAAACGGATGGAGCATATTCACCATCTTGTTAGACAGAAAGCTTTAATTTATTTATGGAACCTTTGACAGCCCAAGTTAACGTAAATGAGTTCCAATGGTTATCAACAATTAGAGCTGTTTGGTGTTTATAATCATAGAGCGATTTCAATGTTTTTTTCCATGGGGAATTGCCAATGTACGTGTATCAAGCAGCATCATTTACTCTGTACACTCTCTAACATTAACATATGCTAAAAGCAACTGTGGTCCGTGTAAATCTGTGCAAGTTGTGTGAAGAATGTGAACTAAAATAGCCACTGGAGAAAATCAGGAGACTCTCAGTTTGGACTACACAATTAATCACTTTTGAATTCCAATCTTAATTCTCATCCCTCTTCAATACCTGTAACACTGCCCTGGTCCTGTACGCCCTGCTCTGCCAGACCGCTGGTTGGCATTAGCCTGGCTGATGGGATAAACTTGGAGTGCATCCATTCCAATTCGAGGATTGAAAACCTGTTGAAGGACAAAAATTAGTAAAACACAAATGGCATCAATTGTCTTAAGTAAATATATACAAGAAGAGGATATGTCATGGGCTGTCACAGGAAAATATATATTAATTTTTTTTTTACAATGTGACTTGAGGTCACGGATTACCTTGAGTTTACAGTATCCTGAATCCACAACAAACATTATCCCATCCACAGTAAGGGAAGTCTCAGCAATATTTGTAGCCACAATGCATTTTCTCACACCATCAGGAGCCTAACAGATAAATGAATGCTTGTCAGTTTGGTGTTCGCTATGTGTCATCAGTTGTGACATCACATATATCCAAAATACTAAAAATAAAAATAATAAAAGTGCAAAATGGAAAAAAAGAGAAAAGAAAAAAAAAAAACTGAAGAGAACATTATCAGCAACTAATAGAGACCTTCTGAAAGATCTTGGCCTGGAGGTCAGATGGCAGCTGGGAGTAAATGGGTAGCACAGCCAGAGGTGGCGCATTCTCCAAATCTTCCAGTCGCTCCACAATCTGATCAGATGTCACCTGATAGGACAGAAAGTGCTTCAATTATCTTCAGACCACAAAATGGACAAATGTTTTCAAAATAAAACAGTTTGTTAGGTTGAGGTAATTTAGGGTTAGGGTATTTGTAGGTAATGTTTTCGATTAGTTAATTACAACTATTAGAGGATCGTGTACATTACTCTTGTACTGTCCCAAAAATTTTAAAACAAGACTCACTATGTGTGTCCAAGGGAAAAGAAATGCAAAATTCAGGTCAGAGTCTGTAATCTGATAAGTTCATAGATAACATCCAGTAGAGTGATTATACCAGCCAGTTCCTCACCTCAATATCCTCCTGCCCAGGCATAAAGATGAGGATGTCACCCACCATCCCACTGAGGTGGATTTGCAGGGCCTGCTTGACTGCTGCCTCCACATAGTCTTCCTGTGGCGTCTACACATCACAAGTCCAAAATAAATGTAAAAAAACAAAAAAACAAAAAAACACTGTTATGACCCAAAACCAATTCCTTAAATTACAGTTCAGACAAGGTATACATTCCAGTATATGTTTGTTTTATGTTTACAGACTGTAATACACTATTTCCATAGAAACTGTGATAAGTAAAAATGATACATATTTTTCCTATACGATGCTTATACATTTCAAAGTTACACAGCACATTGGAAAAAGTAAAACATTTTATTGTGAAAATTTTAGAAAAAATAGGAGAAATTTTATGATTATCTCAAGCTTGCAAAAGGGTAAAGTATTAAAAGTGCAATGTAGTAAGAACATAGCTTAGTTGCCTAAACATAAACTTGAATGGAAACATATACATACCTTACTAAACAAGATGTCTACTGGAAATGTTCTTCCTGGAATATGGAAAATAGGTACGTTGCCAAAAAATGCTGCAAACTTGTCTGAGTCCATAGTTGCAGAAGTAACTATGAGTTTCAGATCAGTACGTCGAGATACAACCTAGCAAGAAACAGAATATCGTGAAATGTTCATTGAATTGCACAGTACACAGTTAGTGGTCTGGGAAATCAAAGCAAATCTTTTTTTTTTTTTTTTTTTTTTTTTAAATGGGTGTTACAAAGTTGTATACTAACCTCACGCAGCAAGCCAAACAGTACATCAGTATTCAGGGAGCGTTCATGGGCCTCATCCATGATAACAGCGCTGTAGTGGTCCAGGTCAGACTCCCTCAGTGACTCCCTCAGCAGGATACCATCCGTCATGTACTTTATCAGAGTTTTCTCTGATGTGCAGTCCTCAAAACGAATTGCATAGCCCACCTGCAAACAATATTGGTAATCAATAATCAACTATTTTATGACATGTATAGGGGTTATGAATAAAGCAGCGGCAGCTTCAGCATTTCCTTTTATTCAAGGCCAGAAAGAGAAGTTAGAATTTAAATTAGTCCACTAGATGGTGGTCTTACACCATGTACAAAATATTGAGTTTGTGTGCCAGTACTGCACTGTATATTAAAATACTCCAGGGAACGAAACATTTCAGTAAATGGAGCAGCTACATCAACGGGATTAAAACAACTTTACATGTTTATTACATTGGTGAAACTCCTTATTTAAAATAAAAAAATAAAAAATTTATATCCATAGTCAAATTGTACTAAGCTAAGGTGTCATCCAGGTTCAGGTGTGTGTGCAACTGAATTCTTTTTCAGACGTCAAAGTTACAATTAGGTCCTGGTGATGACCTACATTTGTCCAGATTTCCATACTTAACCAAAGTTTTATTCACACTTCTCTTCATATAAAAGATGTCCAACGTGGTGATTCATGCCGTTATATCATTTGTTTGGTGTCAAACTTACGTGATGTGTTCAATAATTATTTGACTAATATAAATTTGCACAAAAGTTTTATGATATGAGGAAAAAGTGTGTTCAAAAGATGTTCAAAAAGAAAATATTTCAAATCCCACATGCTCAGGTGATTTAGAAAATGATCTTTCAACCCATAAAATATTATAACATTTGAGAAGACCATTGTGGTTTCACAATAAATATGAAGTAGCACACAGATGCAGACTGTGTACTACAGGCAGCTGTCTCACCTCCTCTCCAAGGCTGGTGCCAATTTCCTCACTGACTCTCTTGGCCACACTCATGGCTGCCACTCTCCGCGGCTGAGTACAACCCACCATGCCGTAACTAGTGTAGCCATCCTCATGAAGGTACTGGGTTAGCTGGGTGGTTTTCCCACTGCCTGTCTCCCCAACAACAATCACTATGCTGTTGTCCCTGCAGATGGACATTGAAACAAATCCAGTCATAATTCAGTATAAGAACACTTTTTCACATTTCTGATGCACATACTCTATATCAATACCTTATGATGTTGAGAAGCTGCTGTCTGACAGCAAAGATAGGCAGGTACTGTCTCTGTTCTAGAAGGCTTTTCTTCTTAGCAAACTCACTGCTGGCCTCTGTCTTCTCCTTCATGTGGTCTGCAAATTTCTGCTCTGCTCTGTAAGGCAGAGAACAGTCACCAAGAATAAACATACTGGTCAGACAACTTCAATTGACAATTCTGCTAATTAAATCTGGGATTATTAAAAATAAAATGTAAACAAATAATCTAGGATGATCTGAGATCTTTCTGCAGAAAATGTCTCCTCACCTGTAGTCTACTTTACCATCTTCACCTACTACTTTGCCTCCTGAGACATCTTCCTCCTCTTTCTTCTTGATTCCCATGATATCTCCCAACTTGGTACCTGCCAATTCCCAGTGTTTGTGCTGTGCCTGTAAAATAATGATTGAATATAAAAATCAAATATATCATAAAAAAAAAAGCTTCATATTGCAATTTCGTATACATTTAACACACAGAAGAGATGATGAAGCATCTCATGTCAGCGTAGTTAAGTTGTTGCAGTTAAAATATCATCAATCAACTAGATAAGGTAACAGTCAATAATTAATTTACTAAACTGATGAGGTTAGATGGTACTGACAACATTAACTGGACAAGTGCACAACAACAAATTCATTATGTCAGACTATGAAGATTTTGTCTGCTTTTTTTTCTCCTACATGTATAACAAGCGAGAACTGCTGATTCCCCAATACAAAAACACATTAATACATGACTGTCACAGTATTAACATCTTATGATATCCCTAATCATTCCTACATTTGTATTGTAAAAAAAAATATTAACTGGTTCAAACCAAAGTCAAGTAGTATTGCATACTGCCACATTAAACCCAGGATTTTAAATGTTCAGTCAAGGTTTTTTGATCAGGTTTCTGGATCCATTTGAAAGTAATACTGTCTATTAATGTAAATCAAGTTCATTTCATTCATTAAATCATCCAACCTTCTTGCGTTCTTTCTGCTCACGGTGCTTACGGACAAGCTGGCTGCCCTTTCGAGAGATGATGGCCAAGTCAGATGTAGCATCTTTCACAGGAATAACAGGTTCAGGCTGCAGCAGGAAAACAAACGCACAGACATTTATGTCAAAAACAAAATCTTGCAGTTCTGGCAACAATATAGGATCTAAAGCACTGAATTGCTGATAAAATATTCTAGTCTTGGTCACCTGTTTAGTGAAGACTATTCTTCCATCCAGGAAAGGAGGAACCAGGTTGTGAACCAGTAAGTGAACCTTAGCAGCATTGTCTTCCTCAAAATCTTCATCTACCTCCAACCTCTGCACCACACCACTGGTCAGCATACGGTTGGTCTCCCACCGCTCATTATCCTGAAAAAACAATTACAGATTTATACAAATCCATGCTAACACAAATAGATGCACTAAAAACACAAATACACAAAGTTGACATACATGAAGTATAAGTTTGTGCATCACACAAACACTTATGACTGAGTTGATATAAGCGCTACAGTTGTACCTCATTGATTTGTCGCTTCTGCGCAGATATTCTTTTCTGAGTCTGCTTCTGGATGATCTGTTCACGTTTCTTAACATATTCATCAGATGTGGAAGTGAAAGGATTGTGGAACTCATCATAGCCTTCATCCATCATGTACCAATCTCTATCAGCTTGCTGTTAAACAGTGACACAGTACAGGTTCAGAAAAAAAGCCTACTATCAGAAAATATATGATTGTTTCTATGAGGCATAAATGAGTTAGAACTTTTTCACTCACCTTCTGGTCCTCTTCCCACTGTTCTTTCTCTTCCTCGTTATCAAATGCAATTCCTCCTTCACCATCTTCTTTCTTACCTGAAGAAGAGACAGAGTAAGATATGCTGTCAGAATCACAACAGTGAAATCTTGCAAATGAGAATAAAATTGCTTATTTTAAAAAAAGGGTACCTTTTCCCTGGGATAACCGAGGTGTAGAACCCAAATGCTTTCTGTCACTGGCCCATTCATTGTACTTATAGGATGGAGTCGGTAGTGGTGTGTCATCTGGATAACGCCCTCGGACTGATCTAAGTACACAGAAGACCAATTTTACATAAGCATCAGGTAGAACTGGTTTCACAACAGCTAAGCATTTGAATTATATTCAACCATCAAATTGTATGTATATTTTCAAATACAGTAAAAAACCTTGAGAGAAGTGGGACAAAATTGTTAAATCAAATACATAATCGTTATTTTACCTTTCCCTCCTCTCAGACTCTCTGACAGAACGATGGCTTCGCTCTGAGCGATCTGACTCCCTGTTAGATGGGGAGGGGGACGGAGATTCCCACTGGGAAAGCCTTGAGCTGTTATAGCCACTGTCATCTTCATCCCAGTTGGAACGTGAGGGTGTGAAAGCATCTGTTTAAAATAACATACCCAAGTTATACAATATAATTGAAGGTGTTTTGTGTTTTTGCTATTAAACTTTGGTGCAAGAATATGCTCAAATACATCGAAAAAGTATTTTGAGTATAGTAATAAACAGCACTGCCTCTAGGGCGATGTTGTGGAGTCGGCGGTTCATCTCTTTTACTTCCCCGGCTGATGCGATCAGACCAGCCATCCCTCTGTGACCGCTCGCTCCTCTCACTGCATTCCCCACGCTCTGACCTGCAGCTGCCACGACTATGGCTACTCTCTCTCTCATCTCACAAACAGAGACAAGGGACAGTTATTCTCTGCAAACAAAACTGGATCAAGGCATTTGCTGGCATATTAATACATTTATCAAATGCAATCTTATAATAAATAGTTGAATATATAAAAAAAATCATCATCAAAATGTTGTTTTGCACAACAATGAAAAACAACAAAGCACAACATATTCAGTTGTGCTTTGTTGTTTAGAATTTTAACTTTTTACAACAACCAATAGTCTAACCACATTGAAATGCAATTGTTCCTACATAACAGTGTCATTTTCAGAATCACCTCTGAGGTCTCGGCCCTTATGTCTTCTCCTTTCTCTGTCTTTCTCTCTGTTCTTGTCCTCTTTGGAGGAAGCATAGACTCCATGCTCACGTCTGTCTCTCTCTCTCTGCTGGTGTCTGCGTCTGAACTCTTCACTGACTCCTCCAGGGTTTGAGGGTGTCTCTGAGCCAGTCACACGATACTTCCTACTGTCAAGCCAAATATAAATTATTAGACACCAGTCATACTTTAAATGTTATAACGCTACTACAGACAAAAAAATAACATGCATAAAATATTACAGAAACTTTAGAAGAGAATAAGTGTCATGTTTTATCCATTTACATAGAAATAAACAAGGAGGTCCAAGGGTATAGAGACTACAAAGCACTCAATATAAAGTGCATAGAACACAATGAAGTTGCCATATCAAATATTATAATGTATCAAACTTAATAACAAACTCAGCCTAATTTTTTTAAGTGTTGTCTGTCTATATCATAAAAACAAATAATAATAATAATAATAATAATAATAATAACACTTACCTCTCCTTCTGAGTACCTCTGTCCTTATCATTGTCTTCTTCATCAGATCCAGAGTCACTTTTGCCTTCCTCCCAGTCCTTGTAGGAGGAAACCTTTGATTTCTTTCTATATCTGTCATCACTGGTAGCATCTGCCTGGTCCTTAGTCTCACGCTCTTTCCTTTTCTGGGCTGCCAGCAGATCCAAGCCCAGCAAAGATGTCCGTGGAGTGGGTGCCCGAAAAACATGGGGCTCTGCAGCAGCACTCTTCTTCTTTACAATTAGACCTCCAACTTGAGCAGTGGGATCGCTCCCTTCCAGCCTATGCATCGACACATCGTCGTCCATTATCTGTGGGGAAATAATGACAGTTGCACAAGATGAAAATGTGTAATGCTCTTAAACTTTGACCAATAGTTTCCCCAATATAATTTCTAACAAACTTCGGATTATTAATTTATGTTAACCATTTCTATTGATATTATTTTGAATACATGGTTTAAAAGATGCTATTAAATTTAGATATATAGCCTTCAAACAGGCAAATATTCCCATTGAAGAACTTAGCAAAAGTTTAATTTTTGATATTCACAAAAGAGAAACAAAACACGTTCAATAAACAGCTTGAATATTAAATGGCTTGTCAAATTTTTACAACCCAGAAAATTTGGGGTAAAGTCAAAGGCTTTTGCCTTTATCAACCATCGGAACAATAGTTTGATTCCTCACTACAAGTTCAGACGGGCAATGTTACAACATCTATTCATTTCCAGACAAAACCAAACAACTAAAAATCTAATCTCTTTTATAAACTCCAAACCACCAGCCTGTTTTCGCCCCTTTTTGTGACTTTATCACTTAGTACAACATCACAAATAGGACTAAGCCTTATCGAAGTTCTTTCTTTAATTGTAACAATAATAATGTTTCAAAGTCCAATGCTCCGCAGGAGTTGGTTTATTTCTGGTTTCAGAGAATGAAACTGTGATATCAACTAACTGCGACTCAACGAAAAACCCGTAAATAAAATTATTGTACAGTTTTCCATTTTATAACAGTCAAAAGAAATCAAAATGAAACAAATATGTACCTGAGAAAACGCCGCTAGCTTTAGCTGAGCCGAGGCCGGCGGGGAGCTGCAAACAAGCGCGTTTTCTTTGGCCCGAAACTTTAGAAACTCTTAAATTAAGTAACAGATTAGAGGTCAGCTAACGGCCTGTGAAGTTCACCGGATGATAAATGACCTGTGACTGTCACTGAAAAAGATTTAAACTGCCGCTTTCGTAAGTACGACGCATATGTTTACAGGAGAGACAGCAGCCATTGCAATCCCACAATTCCAAGCAGCGACAGGAAAACTTTATTTAAACAGGTCGACCCAACATAGGCAGAGGAATTAAAAGAAATACAGCAAATAAAAAAGAAAAGCACAGCTACAGAGAAAGTATGGTTGTTTAAAGGTAGTCAAAAATAAAATATTGATTCAAACCATAAAGTAAAAAAAAAAAAACATTACACATTAATATAAATAAATTTTATATTAAACGTAATAATTGTCACAACAAAACGTAATCTAAATATCTTAATGAGTAAAAATATTAACTTTAATTTGTAGGGAATGTAGTTTCCCATTTGTTGTGTTATCGACTATTAGAGGCAATGGACTTTCAGTTTAACCTGATGAAATGTTGCCACGATATCGATAGAGTAGATATCACAACTAATGATATATATAATATAAATGTTTATTTAATTGTATGTATCACTGAATGCATAGGCATTTAATTTATTACATATGCAGTGAGGCAAATTTTATAAAGATTTGAGCAGACTACTGCTATTTGGGTATTTAAGTACTCTGTTAGGGTTAGGGTGGAGATGATGTTCCTTACAGAGTACAAACCCTACACAGCAGGTGTTTTTGCTCTTGTTGCATGGTGGGTAATTTTGTATTTAATGCTTCACGAGTAAAAAGTGGAATCTTTCAAATGTATACTCAGACAAGTTTCCCAAAAGTTTGCCAAAACAGGAACTGTGAATGAAAACATCCTGGCTTAACACGTAAAATATACAGTCTGCATTAAGAGAGTACATATGAAAACCAAGATAAGCTGAGATAGACAATATATGGGAACTTGCCTATCAGTACAAAACATATGCTTAAGAAACCCTCTTTCAATACAGGAGGGGGTCTTTCACAACCATTAACTTGACTCATTTACTTTTTGAGAGAAGTAACTAGTAGCCTAACTACATGTCCAACACCTATCATGGGCTACTGACCAAGTTAGTCTGATCTCCTAATCAAAATGTCCTGGATCTTCCTCCTTAAACTGGAACTGAACGAAAATGTGACAGGCTCATGACACATTCCTCCAACAACTTGCATGCAAATTGGTCATGTATTATAATTGCTTCTTTTTTCTTTGTTCTGAGTTGGGGTTTTTTTTTTTTTTTTTTGCATGATTCTGTTGAGGCCATTACATTAATATTAAATTAAACATCTTAAATCGTAACGATAATTTTCAATCGTTGTTACACAACACCACGTGTGTGCCTTTGTTGAGCCAGCAGTGAAGTTAAAAACGGCAAAAAAAAAGAAAACGCTCAGATGCACAGTTACAGCGCACAGTTAACAAGATATACAAATTCACCGTCTCGTGAGCTTCAAGTGGTCGACTCTGATTGGTCACCAGTGAAAAAGCCCTCCTCTCATTGGTCAGTTGTCTTGCTCGAGTTTCATGGTATTAAAGCACTCACGTCATCGGTCAGGTTAACATGTCTGCTGATGTGCCGGGTTAGGCCGTGTTGTATCTCGTTACACAACTGCGTGTAGCATCTTGAGCGCTGTTTTGTCGTCTCTTTTTTTTCGTGGTGTCGTTGGGAGTTTTCTCAGCACGGCTGCTGATCTTTAAATCAGGCAGGAAACGGATCCAAAGGCAGTTCAGAGTCACATCCAACCGGGCCGGGGACAGGAGCTAACGTTAGCTAGCAACCCAGTTAAGTTACCGTCAGAATGGGTGAGGAAATTAACGACAACCTCATTAACACAGAAAATGGATGTGCAAATAACACCACCGGCGAGGAAAACGGCGACACATCAGGAAGTGATATACAATATTACACTTTGGAAGAGATTAGATTGCACAACATGAGCAGTGACACATGGCTCGTCATCCACGATAAAGTCTACGACATCACAAGTTTCCTTGAAGAGGTAGGAAACCCTGGTAGCTGAAGACGCCTACATAACTATTAATACTGTCTTATTTTTATGTTTTTGGCTGTAATCCGTTAGTTGGTTAGTTACCTAATTTCAGCCAAAGGGTACTTCCTGGGGGTAAATCACGTGTTGCTGTCATGTATTGACGTCTTTGTTGCAGATCTTTGACCCACCTCTGAACCACAACGCTATAAAGTCATGATCAACGTCAGCCAACGAAAAAGTTGTTGTCCAGCGTTGTTGCAACATCATCGTCAAACTAGCATTAATTTTGGAATAGCCAATAACCTGGATTACAGCAAACAGCATGAGAGGATCTTGTTTAACGGGTTTAAAGTATGTAATACAACTGTAACACAGTGACAAAGTCAAAGTAACCAGGGTATAAAACAAGTGATGAACCTTCACCTCTTAAGTAAAATATGTTATCCCATCAAGTTTAAAGAAATATTTATTCCTTTAGAATTAAAATTCTGTATTCAGATCTTTAAAATTGAGTTCACCTATTGCATAATTGTTGATTTTGTAGATCCACTACACAGTTGTGTTGTTCAACTCTTACCTGTAGTACGATACTTTAGCCCAAGTACGTTATTTGAATAAAATATATTTTGTTTCTTTGTTACAAAGAAACATCGTAGCAATGCTTTTCACAAACTGTTGTATTTTATTTTAAATCTTAGCATAGATATGAACCATATGATATTATGAGTGTGAGGGAAATTAATATAACAAACCTAAATTATTAACATTGCTTAAACCCAATCTCTGGTTTTAGCATCCAGGAGGTGAGGAGGTTTTGCTGGAGCAGGCTGGTGGAGATGCCACAGAAAGCTTTGAGGATGTGGGTCATTCCACAGATGCCAGGGAGATGCTCCAGCAATACTACATTGGGGAAGTTCAAATGGTAAGAGGACAGACCTGGTTTCCTGCCATCTCTCAAGTCAATATCATTACATATATCTAACTTTATAAAAATGAATGATTAATCAGTGCCACTAGACCTTTATGAGAAAAAGGGGTCCATTTATCACAACGAGTAGCTTGGAGTGACAAGATAGTGTCATATAAGAATTTGTATCCAAATCTTTTGCAACCTAACTGCTCAAAGCTGTAGCCCAGGCATAAGTTTTAATTTCTTAATAACTTACTATGTCTCATTCAGTCTCAGCATTTAGTTTTTATCAATATGGAAATACTGAGGAATGGTTGTCACACTTAAACAGTTTGAAATTATGCCAGTAGGACCAATGGGCAACTAAGTCTGTTGTAGGATGAACCAAGAGACAGTATGTGTGTGTGTGTGTGTGTGTGTGTGTATACACACACACACACACACGGACAAGCTTGTCTTGTCTGTTGATTATAACACATTAATACATGTTCCACACCAAAAGATTCAGCCTATTATTTTCAATTTGGAATTCAGTTTATTTTACTTTCGACTTATTGAGCCAAACAAATATTCCTAATCTTTATTTGCCCTGATAGTCATAAGACAATGATCACGCTGCAGCTACCAGTAAGAACAATCACGTTGTGTGCACAATTTTCAGTCCAAGTTTGAAAAGTTATAAATAATAGCCTGGTTAAACACATAAATATATAATCAACTTTAAACTACCTGAGAAATTTAATTTTATTCTTGTTCATTAGTGTCAGCCATTACTTTGACAGTTTTACTAATGCATTGAATTTCTTTGTAGGATGACAGAAAAAAGGAGATCACAAAGGTGAGCTATATGGTTCATCTAATCTAGTCTGAAAAAGATCATGGCTAAATAGTTTGAAGATTATACAAAATGTCTGATTTGTGGCTCTTTTTTGTTTTTGTTTGTTTGTTTTTGTTTTTTGTCTTTTCTGCACAAGTGCAATGATGTCACAGAGTCAGGAGAGAGCAGGTGAGTCCTCTTTGAATCTTGACAGCCCCGAGTGCTTATGGAAGTAGTATTTGGAAGAAAAAATGCGTAAAAGTGACATGCTGTATGCAAAAATCCCTGGAAATATGTAAAAAGAAAAAACAGACATAACTAAACTCTATTTTCTACAAATAGTTAAATTTAGAATTGTCATACTTTTACCTATATTTGTCCAAAATTTCTATATAAATGCAGGTCAAAATTTGAAACAGCAGTTAGAAATAACCAAATTCATATCTTAATCTTATCATTTTATTATTTTTATGTGACTTTTTAATGTCCATTTCAAGCCCTCAAATTTTTTATTTTTTTTTTTAACAAGCAACTTCTGGACCACATGGTTGATGCCAGCTGCTGTTGCAACGGTTGTTGGTGTCATGTATTACTACTATGTGGTTGAACACAAGTCCTCTTGAGTGCTGACATCCCGTCTTCATCCCATTCTTTTCATCTGGAGGCCTTGAAACATTTGACCAAAACATCCTCACGCTGAGTGCACACAGTTATGCTTGTTCTCACCCTCTGCAACATGAGGAGGGGAGCAGTTTGATAAATTGTCCTTGTTCATCTACATAAAGTGCACCAAATAGACCGTTGGGCAGAGACTTCATTAACCGGTCTGCCTTCACTTTCTTTGTAGTTCATTGTCACTATGCCTGTTGTCATCAATGTTAAACGTTGTCTTAAACTTTCATATGCATTTGACCCAGTTTGACCTGTGTATGATCTTCACCCTTTTGCCTGCTCAGATGAAGGTTACATGCACATCCATCATTACACAGGGACAAGATGGAAACATTTAAGGAGATATAAGTATGCATAATTGTGATTCGATTTAGGGGACAGGTAACTGATTAAACAACTATTTTTTTTTTTTACACAGAATGACTTCTAATACATTTTCTTAGATTTAATAAAGTGAGAAATGTTACTGATACTTAATTCTCAATAGCAATTGTGAGTTAATGCCATCATTCCTCATTTCACAGTTCTGTCAAACAAAGCTACATTGCATTTATCATTTGGTTGCAATTGCAAAATCTTTTCAATTTTGTAAAATGTCAAATCTCCATGTCTGTTCATTTTTGAAAATAGTGAATTATATTGTATTGGTGATTATTTAAGGTAAAATTTGCTCTCATTTATCTTTTTTTTTGGTACAGCTGAATTATCAGGCAAGTGTGTAAAAGTTCAAAATACCTGGTCCACAGATGAATATAAACGTATGTAGTATGTGATAATACAATAATATTTTATTACCCAGATATAATAGCTGGCTATGAATGATTGCATGATTCACCTAAAAAAAAGAAAATTGTCCTGCTTTTAAACGTCTTTCTAACTTTTTTCCCCCCAGAATTATGTTTTAATTTAATTAATCTTAATTGACTATTTTGAATGACAATGCTTTCTGTCACTGGTTTGTTGTTGTTTAATTGGTTTGAATGGTTTGTTTTTCTTGATTGACTGAACTGGGGAACTTGCCAGTTGTAGTGTTTAGTGGCTTCATGTCAATGCTGTATTACTAATAACCATTTAGTTACACAGCCATTTTGAATTTTCCATTTTTGTTTGTTGCTAATTATGTTTTGGGTTAGAGATGGGCTTTAAGTAGCACTTATAAAATCACTCAGACCAGTAAATATGAAATGTCTGAAATACACAATTTATTTCATATGATTACTGAAAGCATTTTTCACCAACAAAAACTGAAATCTGAAATACATTTAAAATCTGCAAATTTGGGAATATAACTTGCTGCTATTTTTACATGTGACTACAACATTACTTGCAAATGTCAAAGTTTAAGTGGTTGACTATAAATATTTGCCATTTCTTTGCATTTCAACTGTTATTTCCTGTCATTAAGAGCCTCTTTGAATAAAATCAATCTTTCAAAATTGGAGAGTTATGAGGTGAAGCATTAATAAGTTGATATAAGTTCAAATGAACAGATATTTTCTGTTTTTGGCACAGCATGGGATGAAGCTTATCATTGTTAATAGAATGTTTGCTAAGTTAACTGTCCTTTTGGACACTCAGTTTGTGCCTTTGGCAACTCTTTGGTTAGACGAAACACACAATCCATCTATTATTTAAATGCTTTGTGTACAGAGCAAGTACATCTGTTTGTTTCAAGCCAACATTGTGCTGTATTTAGACAGCCTTTTATGCAAGGTTGTGGTTAGTGTTGCAGCTTTACTTGTTCAAAAACTGAAACAAGATATTTAAATAAGAATTTAAGAAAAAATCCCAGAAAAAGCAATATAATAGTGGTTTTAAATAATTTCACAGTTTGCTAATGAATTATTTAAATATGACAGTTATAGAACGAGGTTTTATTGCTCAAACTACACAAATAAGTGCAGGGTTGTTGGGACAACAGCTGCAGGTTATAGGGCCGGCTGGAGGTACGCTTCAGTTGATGCCTTAAATAATATCAGCCAGCCACACTCACTCATCACTTTGCCTTGAGATGTAGCAGCAGTTCTCTGTCGTCACCACCTCTGACAATAAAAAAAAAAAAACAATACAAATGTCTTGGCATTGGTAAATAAACCTCATTATGTAGTTCTCAATTTCCTTTAAAAATTCATGAATCCAATAGTGCATCATGACAGCTCTGAGCTAATTTGTAAAGAAAAAAGTTTTATCAAAATTTAACATCAGGGTTAATTTCACTCTGTTTTCTCTCTCCTGGCCACAGTAACTGAATTGTTGTTGGTGTTTACTCATATTTAAGAA
Source organism: Remorina albescens (assembly GCA_034769265.1). Classification (NCBI taxonomy): domain Eukaryota; kingdom Metazoa; phylum Chordata; class Actinopteri; order Carangiformes; family Echeneidae; genus Remorina; species Remorina albescens. The sequence continues at coordinate 5,689,641 of CM068479.1, forward strand.
AATTAAAGGTAACTGCCTGGCACTGTAACAAATTGTTGTAGAGAACGAATGCCTGTCATGCACTTTTCATGCTTTACTGTCAGAAGAGAGGTATGGAACAAAATCACTGAATAATGATTGTACTCTTCTGTCCTTCTGTTAGAGACGTAACCATTGTGCCAGTGTAATTCAATATAGGAAATTGTACATGGGTAGCTGGTAGTGTGGTCATGTAATTACACCGATTTGTTTTTCTTAGGTAACCATTTCATAGTGCAATATTGGCACAAACTCAATAACATTTGAGTCCTGCGTGTGCCTGCTCCTCTCAGCTATTTATCCTGTGGAGAGGAGCAGGAAGCAGTTATTGAAATTAAAACCTTTCCATCTGCAACGTCCATAAGAGCCCTCATAATACACAGTGCCCATGACCAGCAGGCCACAGCAAGCACAACTGAACACCCACTGATTTATCCTTTTGAATCAGGTGAGATATTTTGAGAACCAGATGGCCTCTCTTACCATAAAATGATGAATTGTATAAAAAGAATAAAGAAATTAAGTCAATCTAAAAACAATTTCATTGGGACAATTTCTCGTCTGACAAATGCACATCCACATAATTTTAGTAACCAAGAAAGAACATGGATAAAAAAATACAAATACAACGCACACTACATAATATAAAATCACAGAAATTCATCCTGTTCAACCAGCAGCCACAACCAAGATTTAATATAAATGCATTTAAGAGCTTGTCCTCTTTCCCTACCATACTTAGTCTTACCACAAGATGGCACTACAGCCTAAAGATGTTAATGTATCACTTTTTGAATTTGGCCTTCACCAGAAAGAGGGAAACTGTGCAACATATTAAATTGGCTACAGTGACTTGTGCACCCTCTATAATACATTCATCACAGAAATCAGACAAATTATCTCCCAGACTTCATGGGCATGGAGCATGCAGTAAATGTAACACAGCCAATTCTAGTCACACATGGTCGGGCAGACACGATGCAATGGCAAGAAAACAAAACGTTGTCACGTTGCCACGTTGTCCTGATATGGTGTGATAATGATAAAGACTACATGCAGCTAGATGATTTTAAATGTTATCTAATGACAGTGTACTGGCAAAACTGACATATTGGTTATCGGAAACCCCTACACGATATTTCCAACCACACCTATGTTCCAAACCAACTTTGCTCTATTTGGAAAGTGTTAACAAGCAAAAATATTTTACAGTTTTTAATCCAAAGAGCATTAAAGACAGGGCCATTTTACATCTATCTGCCTGCTGTGGCAGTAATTATGACCACACAGAATAACAAGCTCTCATGAGAGCCTATTGTATTGGTGGGAGTATATGAAGCCCTCAGATAGACATCATTCACTGTTACTGAATCACTTGTCATTTCTGTCAGCAGTCATCTTCGAGGATAGCTAAGGCTGCTAATGTACAGCACTCCATTGTCCTGGGAGACCTGCTCTGCAAAAATCTCAAATGGCTGGAAAAACCCTTGAGGCTGCAATAGAAAAAAAACATGATCTTTGAAGTAGTTCAAGTTGAAAATGTTTCCTATTCATAATATGTTTTCAGTATTTATTAGATGTTAGTTAGAATTCTTTTTTCAGTCTTGTTTATATACTAAACCAACAGAGATGCACAAATCCACCAAACCAGTGTCATATTTTCTGTCTGCAGAGGAAATCCCAGGTGTATTTTGTGGCGTTGACAACCACTTAAAAGGTTCACTTAAAACCCCTCACCTCTCCCCACAAAAACATTACCAGCTTTAGTTTATTCTGAACAACTAACATCCATTAAAGCATTAAATCCACTCAAGAAATAAAGTCAAATTTCCCTTCCTGTCAAGTCCTGACCTGACAGTTTGGTGCAAGCACCACCACACAATCAAATCAAATTTGTATCCATCCATAACGCAGAAGCATCATTCTCTGATGGTATTTTCAATAATGTTCTTTAATGCTATACATCAACCTGTTATCTAACATGGCACCGGTAGGAAGCGATTAGCATAATCAATTCAGATTATTCATCATAAGACATTTCAACATATATAAAATTGATGATACTGAACAATGATTGCAAACGTTATTAAAACTAGTGGCTGCCGATTCTGTTTTTAATGTGTTTTCAACTTTTTCACCACCACCAACACACAGCAGTATAAATTTGGGTCTTTTATTATACCTTTTATTTTATTGTACCAAAATAGCACATAGCATAAGTCTTATGGAATCATGAACTGTACCAACTACACATTACCAAATATTCAGTTCTGCTTTGTTTTTCAGTAATGTGGTGTGGTCGACAACTAAACATACATAAGCGTAACTAAACATATGTAACCCCCACCCCCCGCATACCACACACACACTGCTGCTATTGCAGTGGACACAGCTGTTTCTGCCACTGCAGTGCCATTGCTCATCTGACCTCAATGACGTCTTTAAGTACAAATTATATTACGCATATAATATGCACAAATTCCACATTCCCTTTTCACAAACTGCACAGCATTATCTATATCCCAGTCTAGATTTTTCATTTCTAACTTCTATATTTAATTTATTTTGTACTTTTTTTTTTGTTCTTTTTTTAAGTATTTCTCTGCTCTTCTTTATTCTCCACCTTATTTTCTTTGGTTCTATGTTACACTATAGAGGACAAAAGAGCAAACGTAATTTCGATTCTTTTGTGTATCTTGTATTTACAGAAGAATTGACAATAAAGTTGACTTTGACTTTTGATTAAATAGAAAACTTATGATACAATACACATACGTTTAGTTTTTTTACAGTTAAGTTTCATTACAGTTATATATAAAATAGTACTATGCTTCATTAACCAAATGTAAAAATTGAACTAAATGAAGACATGATTCTAAGGCATTATACTTTATTTAATTTATCTGTAAACAATACATTATCAAACATTTGTTCATTGTTTATAATATTTAGGATTCAGAAGCATAACAAAATGTGTGTATATATACATAAAGAGATCCTTGAATGATTTTCCTTACATACTTTTAGTTTACTTTTTTGGAGAGAGCAAGCATTTGCTAATGCTCAGCCTTTTAATAATTGTGACACCAAGCAGCAACCAAAGGGCTAAAATAGAATGGTCTTGACTTTCTGGTTCATTTGGATATTTCTGGAAAAAATATGCTCTTGCTCAACCAACCATCAGCACAACTGGGAACTTTATTCAGACAAGGACGACATAGCTATTGCCGAGTTGAATCCATACTGTGGTAGATGATGAAGAGTGAGATCATGGGCTAAATATCTTTAAACAAACAACCACAGCCTCAGAAGTTACCCAAGCTATCTTTTCCCTGCACAAATACAGTGACCTTTCCACAGTTCAGCTGCTTAATTACTTTTCCCCTTGCATGCTCTGAAATGATTTGACTCAAAGGTTAACTTCTCCCAGCTGCTATATGCCAAGGTCATCAGCACATAGCTTAAAATGAAGAAGTAGATGGCCTCAGTTCTTCAAAAGTTCTTCTCACCAGATAGTGATGTTACTTCAAAAGGTCTCATATACGTCCATTTAATAATTATTTTGTTTTTAAACTCATAGATTGACCTCAAATATCAGAAGTGAAATTTGTTCATGTTGAATTAAGCAACAAGTCTTAATACACAACTGATGACACGATTAAAAGACTGATTGTGCAGGTGTAAGCAGAATAATAATAGGTTTTTCTGGGACACAAAGCTGATGTATAATTATAAATCAACTAAAAAGTGGTTCAAGACGCTATCTCTCTGACAGAACATATTTGTAATGCTGTATGCATGAGTTAAAAAAAAGAAAGAAAGAAAAGCAAAAGTTATAAATCAAGCCTGTGTTTCAGTCATCTAAACACTATTCTTAAACTGAAAGTGGATCCAAAATAAAACTAAGGAAAACTTAAATAAGAGACTGTGTATGGCTGTTTTAAATACTTTCCATCATACTTTTGTATCGGTACATTCACATTGTAATTAATGTGAACCATTATTCTGCATGTTACCTATAATACCTCTTGTTGGAACATAAATAGCTTAACAGCTAGACAATACAGAGGTCACTGGCCATGTATTTTACCCCCGCAGTGATGTTCTTAAAATGAGGACATCCTAAGCTAGGCTCAACAAGGTGCAGGTGGAAGATACACTGGAAGAACGCTCATGGACAATATTGTTATTATCCAGATATCCTGACTCAAACTGGGCCTTCGAAGTGCTACAGAACCCGAGGGAATTAACCAGCCTGGGACAAAGAGCCTCAGCGAACCTCTGTAGGACATAGCGGAATTTCCTGCGGAAGCTTCGGTTTATCCAGAAGTAGAAGATACAGTTGAGAAAACCATTGGAGGTCGGGAGCCATACAACCACAAACTCAATCCACTCTGGTACGCTGCTACCTGAAAGTGCTGTGGGGGCAAAAAATATGGGGACTGAAGTGGATAAAGTATCCACAGCAAGACAACAGAGTTAACACAAGACAGCAGAACTGAAGTGGTTCACCTTTTGTTGAACTTTTCAATTATAAAGGTCACAGATGAAACAAACACAGCCTAGCTATAACTGTCTACAATGACCATTAGAGATCTGACTTGCATCTCTGTTGATAGATTTTGTGGAATGGAAGAAACCCCTTTCGAGTACCATTTGAACAGAAACACTCTTTGAAGATGAAGTTCAGACTTGTGGCCCAATTTTGCAGGGATTTTCATCCATATCAGATGAATTAGGCTCTTTTTGGAAACGCCTTCATTTCTAAAAGTATTCAGCTTTGACCCCACTTTCAGTCTTTATGACTGCCAGACTGGGGTGAGTGAGAAGAAGTTTGAGAAGAGAAAAAAAAAAAAAAAAAGGTCAGTCATAAAACTGGCCTTCAGTCAGTAAATTCATGCCTAGCAGTATAAATAACTTTGACAGCCATTTCACATCTTAAATTGGAAGAATTTGAAAAGGAAAGAAATACATTAAGTGAATACATCTAACAGCAAATTAATCCCAGATAATCTTAATTACCAAACGCTTGTTCTCGGGCTACCTTCGATTTGAGAATAAAAATCCTGCAAAATCATTAAATCCCTGGTTGAACTTTGACTTATTTTATATTTACACTCATTTAAAATGTGTCCCAAAACAGCTTAAAGCTAAAAGGAAGGAAACACATCATTTCCTATACAGTATGTGCCCAAATAGCCAGTAATTTAGCACTTCTTCAGTAATTGTATCTTCATGATACCCTTTCTTCTAAAACCCTTAAATACCTTGTGCAATTAGGAAAAAAAAACTGTCTACATAAGAGAAGTTTGCATCATCTAGCTAAATTAACATGCTAAATTAGGTACAGTATTGTCTCATACAGCATTTATGGGTTGCAGTTAGTTGTTGCTTTCTCCAGATGAAGCTGAGGTTGTTACAGTCATGCAGGAGCAACATCAATTTTGAATTTTTAGGAGTAGTTAATCCTTTTGAAAGAATTTCTGTACTTATGTGAATCCAATGGAGTTAGATTTTCAGATGTGGATCATGATGCGAACAGAAAGTTGAACATCCTTGTTTTTGATGTTATTTGAGTAAGTGTATGGAGACAATACTGCGGATCAATGGGTTATCACTTAACTTATTACTGCACATTTTTACCCTGATGCTAGATAGTTCATTTTTTGTTTTGGGGTTGGATTTTTTGTACAAAAGTCTTAAATTTGCTCTTTAATATACACACAGACACGCACACACACACACACACACACACACACACACGCACACACAGAGAGAGACTCTAAGCAACCTATAGATGACAGGCTACGGCATGCCTTGTTTAAAGGTTGATTCCGGTTGGAAATGCTTACCATTGTAGATCATGGCTGCCATGCAGGGCGTCCAGCAGGTGTAGTAGGCTCCCATCACAGGAACCAGCACTCTGGACGCCACATTGTGCCTTTGGCGACGCGCACAGTAGAATTTGCGCAGTTTCATCCTCTGCTTCTTGGCCACGCACCACACGCTCAGGTTGGTGTAGGTCATGATGAAGGAGCAGGGGAAAAATATGATGCAGGCCAAACTTAAAGAGTACCCGACATTGGTAGAGTAGGCTGGGTTGCAGACCAGAGACGCGGTGGAAAAACGAACCGCGATGATCCCGTCTGGGAATAAAACGGGCAGCAGCAAAACGGGAGGGAAGCACCAGGCAAAGGAGATGAGGAGCAGAGTCCTCTGCCGGGTCAGGATGGTGGCGTACTGAAGCGGGTAAAACACTGCGATGTACCGCTCCAGGCTTATTGTGGCCAGCGTGTACATGCAGGTGGAGTAAACGGTGGCGTTGCAAAAGGCCACGACATGACAGAGAGCATCGGGCCCCTCAGTGTAATCCTTTATCAGACTCACCCACAGATTCAGGGGCATCACCAGCAGTCCGAAGGCAGAGTCTGCTGCTGTGAGGGACAGTAGGAAGTACCGGGAGTTCCTGGACCAGCCTGCCACGGATGAGGTGATGACCAGGAGCACCGCAATGTTTCCCAAAGTGACCATCACACCCAGGACGATGATAATGCTGATTTTGACCGGCCGGTGAGCCAGGTCCTGCAGCCTCTGAGGGTCCACACCCGACAGGTTGGACTCCTCCAATGATGACAGGTTAAAAAGAGTGGTGTACATTTTCCTTCACGGTGACATGAGGGCCAGAAAATCATAAAGTCACCTGAGGTAAAAAAAAAAAAACAAAACAAAACAAACAAACAAGCAAAAACAACAACAACAACCTAAAACAAACAAAGATGTGAAGAAGTGGAGTTGGGGCAGAGGGACGTGCTGCAGTTTGGAGCTTCCCTGCAACAATCAGCAGCACACCTGAGACAATCAAAGCTGGGCGGCGACCTCTCAAAGAGTGCAGAGCCTTATTTCACTCATATCAACACCACCAGCTATCATTTTTACTAATTTCATAGGCTAATAGTATTTTTATTGGATTGGTTTATTCATATGCTTATTTATTACTGAGAGTTTAACTAACTGCATCCTCAGGTAAATTTAATTATGAAGTTGAAGATGTGAAAGCAGTATTTTTTATATAAAAAAGTATAGGCTCTAATGATGCATGCATGTCTCCATGGGTTTGTGTGTGCATAAAGTCCTTACAGCATTTCTGTAGTAATTTGTTCCCAGCCCATAAATACTATTTAAAAAAAATACAATTCACTTTGTCCCATGCACATATTAAATTAATCTGAACTCACCCATTGACCAATATCTTGCTCAATTTATGAGATTTAACTTTAGATGGTTGTAATATTTTTGATGTTCCTGGCTGTATCTTGGTGCTCTTTTAAAGAATCCAGCCTGATCAAAATGAGATGCAAACTACTTCCATGTTTCTTCTACAAATGGTGTAGCTGTTATCACTACTGCACAAATAAAACAAAAAGAGTGAAATGTTAATTCATCCTACAGGTTAGTTTGGGAATGTGACATCATGCCCTGTAGTGTCATGCAAATTTTATGTATACTTACCTCCATTTGCTCATTAAACCAAGTTGCTGGGCTAATACTTCAATTTGCCTGAAAGTTCCCCCTGTGACTTGATTAATTACCTTTAGCGAGGCAAATTCTGTGCTGTTGAGGTTTCATCGCATATGTAAGTTTGTTTCCCCCACTGGCATTAATGAAAGTCCAGATAGGAAAGTATGACCATTACAGTAATGCAGAATTTAATGTATCAAAATATCCTATGAATAATAATTTGAAAGGAACATTGCAGAAAAAATTGACTGAAAGCAAAAATGTGTATATGCTTTCAATTTATTACTATTGGCCGCAAAGGAAGAGGGAAGCAAATAAAAATGTTACTTCTGACTCCATTCACATCCGGCCATTCCATCAAACTCCGAGTTTGCAGACTATCTCGCCATGGCAGGTTTCATCTCCTCCTATAACAGTGAATCAGGCAGCAATTCATCACAACCAAAAAGGTCCCACAGAAAATGTACAGTATGTCAGCCTGATGTGTGACAGCCAGTCATGGCCTAATTTACCTGATCTCACATCATCAGTGTTCAGGTTTTCCTCCAGCTCCTCTTCCGGTGACAATCTCAAGTGTGTTTGCCCTCATTGCTGAGTGGTAGCTGCCACCGTCCCTCCTTCCAAAAAAAAAAAAAAAAGGAAGACAACGAAACAACAATATGACACAAGGGCAAAGAAAAGGATAGGACAGATTGTAAGTGACCTGTCAGTCCATTAAAAGAAAATACAAACTTATAACACAATCACAAACTTTCTAGGGACAGTGCCCCACTTCCTACATCTCCAGGGTCACTAGTACAACCAATGATTTTTTATATTGAGAGAAGACACTCAAGCAATATCTTACTTTGCAATATTTTACATATCTTAGTGTCTCCCATTTATGTGATGAAGATTGTATCTCTTAATGCTAAAGCAAATTCACCTGACTTTAAAATTATTTGGGCATGAATGAAAAAAAAAAATCCTCTGGTTTTACATTGTGTGGAGCACGTCTCAATTAATCTAATATTTGTCATGTAGAATTCAGTTAATAATTCAGTTAACAATTTTGACTTAGTAATGGCCTTTTCCAACAGAATGATTTAGTCGCTTAAAAATCATCTATCTTCAGTCAGTCGTGAGAATCTACTGCCAATAATATTACTGTTTTAATGACAATATGGCCGCTACGGGGGTCATAGGAGAAACCTCTCCTATAAAAGACATATTAGCTTGGATGCAGACAGAATATTTTGTAAATATAAATGTATATATAGTGTATGGCCCAAAGGGACATAGCCTTGCTGCTCTGAAACCACAAGAGAGTCCCCCCCCCCCACCCCCGAGGAAAACTGTCAGTTATATGTGTTTGATTAATGTGTTCTCGCTGTCCTAAGGAGCGGATCTCTCCTGGTGATGTCTAACATGAGGCCTGAAGGAGGGCATGGACTCAAGCTCTCAGGTTAATATTGCCAATCCTTCTCCCCCTGCTGTAATACTTCATGTTCATTGTACAGCCACTTGCACACCTCTTACCTGTTTCTATCTCATTTCGAAAGGATGTAGAAGCACTAGAGAGTCACAGTTACAGCTGTTAGATGTCATACTTACTCCAAATAGTTGATGGTTCATGGTGACCTACTTTTTCTCATAAGGAATTCCAATACCCAGTGGAGGAACTAGTATGCAGTGCTTTCATTAAAGGCAGCAATGCCATAGTGTAAATGTATTGTCCAATACAGTGCAATGGTCTAAATCCAACATTAAATGTGCTGATTGGGGATATGAATGGATTATGATTATTGTTCACTTTAATTCTGAGGCTGGTTAAGATGGAGCTAACTGCAACTAGCAAATAAACGTTGTGGAGTAAAAAGCACACTGCAATTGAATATACTATACATAATAAAATAAATAAAATGGTCAAATGTACAGTTCTTGAATTAATGCACTTACTTACCTTCTAGCTAATAAAAAAATCAATTCATAGCTGCAAAATACTTATTGCATTTCTTCAAGGCATTATGAAATCAACATACAATAAATTAAGTAGTTTGAAGTAGTAGTCGATGTAAGGCAAATGTATCCCATTTGTTTTTCAAGCACTATCTAATGCGCATTTTCAATGAAATGCTTGTATTTTATATAGTCTTGGTTAATTCATAAATCCAGTTTGTTTTACTGTATTTTTGCATGGCTCAAATCATGAGGTGTTTTGATGTGACAAAGTGTTTGTGTGTCTGGTACCATTGCTGCAGACCCCTCACACCACGGACACAAATTCTTAACAGATCTCCCCATAAGCCACCTAACAACCTTATGAACGTTTGCACATTACTGCACTATTGTATCATATTCCACTACAAATATTTCAAATTTCAATGTATATATATACGCCCGGAACGTTGGCTGGGATTGGCTCCAGCACCCCCGCGACCCGGAAGCGGAAAAAGCTGTAGAAGATGGATGGGTTTCTTTTGTCTTTCCCTTAACGTGTCCAAGATTGAAACACCGGAGTCAAATTCCTAGTATGTTTACACATACATGGCAATAAAACTATTCTGATTCTGATTCTGATTCTGATCTAAGTGTGTGGGTGTACACACACAGTACTTGCCCAAAGGTGTGTGTGTGTGTGTGTGTTTGTGTGTGTGTGAGTGTGTGTGCATGTAGTTAATGTGAAGATGAGTGAGCTACAGAGAGGATAAATTTGCACATGCTTGCAATTGAATATCCTGCGAGTGGGCAGGCTTCTCTATTGGCCACCTACTGCACAACATTTCCTGATGTGGAGGAAGGTAGCCATTGATTTCATCTGTCTGTGCATGTGTGTGTGTGTGTGTGTGCTTGTGCTTATCAACGTCTGTGTAGGTAGGAACTCTGAAATCTGATTCTACCAGTGAAGCTTAATGCACATGCTGATGCAAAAGTACAGTCCATCAAACCTGCCTAGTATTGTGGGGAGGTTTGCAGGGAGAGTGTGTGAAAACTTGATGGTTGTCTTGACAATCCTTACAGTTTGGAAGATATTAAAGTAGTGTCTAAGATATATACTCTTGTGCCTACATGCTAATGTGTTTTCCCTGTGGACTCAAATCTGGAGGACCATCCTGTGCTGTGTGCAGAGATAAGGTATGGAGAAGGCTTATAAGTTAATCATGCATAGCATATTAAAAATAGAATTTGGAAGAGATGCTTTAACCTAAAAAGTAAGTTCAACAATGTTTAGTGCTTTTCTGAAAATTGGGGGTGTATGAGGTGTATTGGGAATGTTTGAGGTTCCCTTTATGTTTTCAAACAAACTTTGATGTATAACATATATAACATATGGAGTTATGTTTACTTGGACAGAGGTGACCCAACACAGCAGCATGAGAAACATGGTCTATTGCTACATACAATGTATGGACTGGAAGATGGCAATCTGATGCTCTGAATTCATACAAAAAAAAAATCCCTGGTAATTTAAGCAGCACATACTGACCCTGTATCACAATGTTTGTATGTCAGAGTGCCTCTGCTCCTCTCCCTGGTACAGAAATATCTGAACTGTGGCTAGAACTTCAGCCTTGCATAAGAGCACCTCTCATCTAACAAGCCTGTGTACTGAATATCTTTAGGCATCATTTTATTTGCGTTTTTCACCAAACCACCATTGAATTTAACTAATGTGTCTCTACTGCAACAAGAGCTTAATCTGCAAAAAACGGTTGCCAGATATTAGAAAAGTGATCAGCTAAAGGGAGCAAATCTATGCATTGAGCACTATAGCTGCTCTGCTTTTAATAAAGTGTGAACATGAGTCTGGTGGAGCTGTTAATGATTCTAATATTAAATGTGCAAGACTGATTTTAAAAAAAATATCTATTTATTCTATTTTTTTCGCTGTGTGCTTGCTTCTTAAAACGCTCCACATTCCAAAATCTTAAGTTATGTTAACTGTTAGAAAAGCTGCACTCATTGGTTCAACTGTCATGCCAGTGGATGCAATTTGCACACAGGAACAGGAGCAAGGCATCTGCAAAATTCTTCTGTGACCTTGCTGATCAGCAGTACTGGAGCTTTATTTTGAGACAAGTCTCTCCCTATAGACCCACTGTGTCAAGGTTTTCAATTTCTTTCAAAGGGGTTTTATAGGGGATTTTACCTACAGTACATTACAATGTACGTCCTTATTGTCTCCTCTGCAATTTCTTAAACTGTGAGTAGAACACCCACTGTGATACATTTAAATCATTTTTGAATTTCAATAGTTTAATTAACCCCGCCCTCGCCCAATGTGAGCTAGGATTGGCTCCAGCACCCCCTGCGACCTGGAATAGCGGTATAAGAATGAATGAATATTTTAATTATGTTTGATTTTGGAGCAAAATCTGAACTTTTTCTGTCATTCTTTGTTTTAAACAAGATTAAACAAGAAAATTTATCCTAATGCTGATATAATTTCAAAATGGCACACATGAAAACTAGTACTTCAAACAAATTGTTTGGTTTATGATCTCTAGTTTGAATTTGTTCTTTCTTCTGGGTGGTTATGGCTTGGTATTTTAATTTGGTCTTAGTAAAATATAAATGTAAGTATAGTAAAGGGCTACATGAATGGCATTTCTGGCACCTTCAACAATGCCTCACATGAATTCTTGTTGGAAAACAAAAGCAACACCAGATGTGCCAAAGAATGCTCACCTGCTGCCTCAGTCTTCATTACTACACAGTTATCTGTGTGTTTCATCTCCAGGCTCAGAAGGACAACACTTGACAACTAAATGTTTCTTGCGCAGCTATGGGTCATTCAAAAGTTAGTTCCTGCACAGAAGAGCTCATATATAACTCAGAGTCATTTGAGACTCGAGATTTGCCATTTAGATTGAGTGAAGTTGTTGGTCAATATAAGAACTATTAGAGAAGATAACAGGAGGCTAAAAAAGTCAAAGATCGATTAAAGGGATAGTTGGGCAAATTAAAAAACAGGAAAACTAAAGAATACCAAACAAATTGGTTAACTTGGTCACCTAAGTCTTATGAGCGGAAAATCATTTCTACATCATATACATACGCACATCTACATCTACATTGGTTGTAAGTATTTTGCAAGTTACCAATTTTGGCAGTAGACTTTGTGACATAGACAAGACATGGTCAGATGAAACATGAATCAAGTCCTATCAAAATGAACAGAGGACAGACAAAAGTGTGTGTGTAAAAATAAATGAGGAGCTTCTGACCCAAAGCCACCACCTGATCCTCAGAGTGTTACGGCTTGGACATGTATAGCTGCCAAATGAACTGGTATACTTACCGTTTTTTAATTATTTCACTGAAAGAAGAGGTATACAGGAGCATATTGTCTACGGTTCAGCCAAAGGCATCAAAATTCATTGACTGAAATTTCAGTGGTCCACAGGAAAATGATCTTAAACGGACAGCCAAAGAAACCAATTGGTTTGTTGGAGTAAAGAGGTGGACTATCCTGAACTGGCTGGGTCTCTTGTGTGAACCCTGACTGAGCTTCAGTACAGCTGCTGAAAACCAAATTAAAGGTTGAGTGACCCCGCAACAAACAAGATTTGTAGGTGGCCTCAGTGAAAGCCTGAGAGGACATGACCAGGGATGACACAAAGTGTTGATGTTTTCAACACTACAAAGGTTACAAAAGTTCTTCCACTTCATGTTTACCTTCCCATTTACCTTTGGACCTAAACTCTCCCACACAGTTCCTTCTATATTGAAAAAAATTTTGAAATTATCCCAATACCTGGTCTGTTAGGAGTACTCGCCTAATATGGTTACCCTCAAGAAATTGTACAGGTTTTGGCCAAAGTTTTTAAATTTTAAATGTTTTAGATGATAAGCCCGAAATTAATTTTAACTTTTAAAATGAAATTGCTATGTGTTTCACATACAAAGAGTATAGCTCGCGTACAGTTAATTGCCAGAATTTTGAATATATATGAGTTTGCTAGGCAAGTCATTGATCTGCTTGAGTAAGCTATGTGTTTGCAGGTCAAGAAGTGAGGTTATGATGGTCTCAGCACTGAATAATTGGTTGTTCGAAATGAAGAAATACCACTAAATAGGACTCTGTAGCTGTATGAGCAATGCACACACTTTAAACTGACCTGCAGGTGAAAAGGTACCATCAGACAAGGAGCAGAACTATCAACCAAAGAGAGCCACAAACAAGGCTTTGCTTCCAGCAGAATGCATTCATACGGGTCTAATGGTCCAGGACCCGTTGTTTTCACTGATTACAGTACACGCATATCATAAAGGGTGACCACTTTGTTTACTCTGCATGAGCACTGTTTCTTTTATGTTCATACATGAGTGCAAGCTTGACATCTTCTTTAAAAACTAATCTTGACATAAACTAGAGAGTCACAGATAGACAAGTTTCTAGGATGTTAAATAGAATTAAAAGATGTATGTTTGTTTAATATCATAATTGAGGCAACAGTCACTGCATTGCTTCAAAGATCTGATGTTGATTCATTTTGCTGTCCATTTTAGATAAGACTACTACAAACTGCCACTGACAGAGCTCTATAAATCCCTTTCCATTAACTCCCCCTCAGTCTCCTGTTTATTTAAGTAGGGGCAAGTGCTTGCAGAAGAATCCCCCAGGATTTCATCTTCATATGATGCTTGTTTACCATTCACACATTGCCATGCTGTTGAGTGTCAGTGTGTAGTCTCTGTGTAGTAGAGAATGGTGAATGTTGGATTTCTGGTATGTTAATATTACAAAACAGCATATTCTATGAATAAAATTAAAACTGAAATTCTCCTGCTACCATACGGTTGACAGTATATGGTAAATATATATTACTGAGTTGTCACCCCATCATAGAGACATAAGTTTTTACTTGTAGGTCAAATGAGCGATTGTAATGCATCACATTTTTTTATTTTTAATTTAATTTTTAAATATTTTTTTTTTGTCAAATTCAGTTCATATATCGTCATAACTGCTCACTGCCCATTTTGTGTTGTGTTGTGTGGTGCTGTGATGGAAATAGGTGGCTTACATCTGATGAGCTGCGTGGACCATGCTGAATGGGATCGAATGGGAGATTGCAGACTGCAGAGACCGGAGGTGAGGATGAGTGCTGGTGGAATTTCACATAACTGCTTTAGAATAGTCAAAGAAGGCACTTAATAAAAATGGAAAAAGAAGTTCTGTGAACAGACGACTGCATAAACATTAATAATGTATTCCTTTGGTGGAGGCTGCACAGTAACTGGAGATGACCCGGTCTAGTTTTTAGCAGCTGCACCCAAAATGGCAGGCATATAGATAGGACCAGGACAGAGAGAGACGAGAATAACTGTCAATCAAAACTGTATTTTGACTGGACACTGACTGACCTATGTGGTACCACCAGGTATTTCCCACTGAGCCAATGAGAGCTGGAGGAAGGTGACCACGTCTGTTGAATCATTTTCTTCTTCAGAATGTGGCTCTAATGATGACCTGAGAGACATGAAGATGGATGGATGAATGCAGAGTGTGGTCTGTTTCTGCTTGCTGGTACTGTACTCGATCTTAGAGAAGAGAATGGTTGTTCTGTCCCCTGATAACCTTTTAGAGAATTTTTTTCTTAACTATGGTGAATTAAAGAAGCTGTATGAGAATGCTTAGGCCCATTTAGCATTTAGCATTTAGCATCACACACACGGCAGTGTTTTACTCTCATATTTTCTCAAATTAATTTTGGCAAATATTCACTCAAAATGAGGCAAGACTCTGCGAGTGCAAGATTCTATTCAATGGGGAACTGTGTTTAGATAATTTTAGATAGTTTTTTTTTTTTTTTTTTTTTTGATACTGTAATATGATACAATAGTTTTTATGACAAAAGATTCTGGCATCTAGGTGGGATCTTAAGCCACTGCTTAAATTACAGTTTCTTAACAATGCAAGTCATTGCTGACAAGATAAATATTGCTAAATAAAAACAACAGTGGAACCAAATTACTTCCATTAGGAGCTGAATTAATCACTGTCAGGATTATAATGAAGATCATAGATAATGAGGCAGTGCTTCTTTTCTTTCTTTTTTATTCTGGAAAAGAATTAGGTGACCCAATGAAATTGGATTGTAAAACCTTCAAAAGCCCCCCAGGTCCCACAGTGATTGGGCTCCTAAGTCAGATAATACATCAGCATCACTTTATCTGGGGATAATATTTGAGGTCATCTTTTGATAATAGCGAAAGCAATACAGTGTAGATTTCCACCAGTATATTTGGATGCAATTACAGTGACTCTAATATGATTATCGCAATAAAACAAAAACAAAAAAACAAAACAAAACAAGTGTTACTTCATCATGAACCTATGGACAGGACACGCAGGGAACATATCTAACTCAAGATAAAATGTAGGAACCGCTACTTGAATTCATTAAACTATTGCTAAATCTTTTGCTCCTAGATTGCTTTAACATATATTTTATTTTCAGAGTCACCCATTTTTTGGAACAGAGGACAAACAACTCAGAAGCAAAACAAATCTGGAAACTGCTTTTTTTTTATGCATACTAAATAAGCAACAATTCATGTAGCTCTTATCAGGGTTAAATTCAATATACTTTTCCTGTTTTATTGGTCTCAGCTGTCCATTAGTGAATTATTAAGGGCTGAATTGTGGCAGCCGTGCTGATAGTGAATATGGATGTAGGTAGCATCATGTCTTTGAAATAGAGACCTCAGTATGGGCACATTGGCACAGGGAGTGAAATATATTTTTTGGCTGTTGCTGCATCCCATGTGTCACAGACTTCACAACTTTCCTTCATCGCCTCCATTTACTGTCATTTCCACTTCTCTGATACATCAGGGCTGTGTTGGTCAAAAAAGTACGAGATTAAAAAAAGTAGTTTAGTTTACATTTGTGTGCTGATTTGTTAGAAGATAAAAAGAAATGAGCAGCGATACAAAGCATACAGTTGGTGCAATCATGTTTTATAGCTGCCTTTCAGAAACGTTTATTCACTTAGCTTGCTTAGTTTAATAAAAGAAAAGGTTCATTAATATTACTTTCATGAGGGCTATGTTTTCAAACCTTGAGGGAACAAAAAAGTCAACCTCCAAAGATAACCTTTCATTGAAAAGTATCTTGACTTCATTTTTTTGCAAAATAACATGGTTTTAAAACAGTCTATATAATGAGTTAAAAACTTTCTCAAACAGTGTGCTTCATTGTAATCAAAAAAATGTGTTCTCTCCCACTCGTTTCATTCCTCAGGTGAAATCTCCATGTAGTTAAGAGAAAAGCAAAGTTCTATTTGTACTTCATTGAAGGGGGACAGTATTGAATTTTCTGCAATTTAAACTGGCGCGTATTATGTTGTGTTAGCGCTTTTACCGTAAAGCCTCTTATTTGCAGTTTAAAATGGCAGACTCCTCACTCTGTCTATTGCATTTTGCAATGCTGCAGACTGAATTCTGCAGCACAAATGATCTTGAGATTGATGTAGAACTTGGCCTAACCAAGCTGTATATTTCTGATCTGTCAGTCTGTTTGTTTGTTTTGGGCTAGCCTCATTTTGGACAGCAGGGAGTCTGCCCAGAGATGCCATGTCCAGTTAAATAAGAAAACCAAATAATCTTTTTGGTCTTATTTATTAGAAATGTCTGAACATTGCTGTTTGTTTTTCTCTCTCTTATTTTTCTTCAAGAAAAAAGTGCAAAGTTTACAAAAAGGGTCATTATCTTCCAATAGGAAAAATGTCTGAGAATTTTACTCCAGCTTTTATTGTCCTTCCACAACTGAAAACTTTTTAAATTTACTTAAAGGCTTTATATTTATTCATTCTTTTTAAAAGGTTAATGGAAGCGTTTTTGCCCATTGAAAGACAAATGTATGTATATATGAGGGCGCTTTAGACAGCACTTTAGATGTAATTTTGCTCAATTGCTGTATAACAAATTCACAACCAAAACAATATCAATTTTATTCCGCAACTTGCCAGTGCTCACTATGAGATTACATTAACACTGGCACCTCAAATCAACAGGGTCCCTGGTTTGAATGTGTGGAGTTTGCAAGTTCTTGTACCTGCTTGGGTTTCCTTTAGGTTCTCAAGCTTCCATAAAGCATGTGGGGGACTTAAAATTCTCCATTTGTGTAAAAAGTAAGTGTGAATATTTGTTTGTGGCTTAATGTGAGGGTAGTGATATACTGGCAACTGGTTAAGGATGAAACCTAGCATTGTCATCAAAGGATAAGCTGTATGGCTAGTTAAGGAAAAAACATGCCCCTAAAGGCCCAAAAAAAGAAAAATAAGAATGTTGACAAACATGATGTTGTCAGATTAGTCTTGTCCACTCAGAAAAACAGAGCAAAATGCTTTTCTCAGATGAATGGATTCCATTACCATCTGGGGCAACCTAATGATGAGCAACCTGAAAAAATTATAGAAACTAAAAGTGAGACAAAAAAGTATGACAAAAATGGGGAATGGTAAAGAGGGAAGTGAGACATGTTGTCAGCCACTGACCAATGGCTGTATGAGGATGCAGTAACCCCAATTATCAGACAACTCATTTAGCCTGACAGAATGATTCACAGCCGCTCGAAACATATCTGCTGTATCTATGGTGAAAACGAATGACACACACACACCAAGCACTGCATGAGAAACTGCCACTACATTGACTGAGATATGTACCTCTGAGTATACAAAGCAGAACTAGCAAATAGTTTTTTCCTTCACCCAGTAGACACAAATAGATTTTTTTAAATCCCACAGCATCCCAAATGTATATATAATATTCTTATTAGGGCTGTCAAAATTAATGCTTTAATCCAGATTAATTCATTCCATGATTAATTTGATAAAAATCCTGGGGAACAAAAAGTCTCTGGCGATACATTAGCATTGCGCTAATGAAGTTTGTCTCAGCAGAGTTGCCATAAATCGCTGTCCAAGATTGTACATAAGAACCGATAAACATGTCACAGCCCCTGCTGTGACTCCCTGAGTTTCCCTGTTTGTCTTGTCTCCTCCCCTGTGTGATCGTTCCCAGGTGGCAGAAGCAGGTCCTAATCAATCAGCTGCAGTATAAAGACCCCGTTCATCCTCCAACTCTCTGCCAGATAGTTCCGGTCAGCACGTGGTAACGCAAGGCTGTGTCTTGAATAGTTTTGCTCTTGAACTTTTTGCCTTTGCAAAGACTTCCTGTGTCTAACTGCTCTCTCCTGTTCACTCCAGTTTTGCCTGCTCCCGCTGCCCTGCCTCTGCTCCTCGTGCACTACCTCCACGTCTGGACCCCAGCTGCTTCCCCCCTTCCTTGGAACTCTCCCCCCTGACCCAGCCACCGCTCCCTCGCTGCCTTCAGTTTGATCATTATTAAAATCCCTGTCTCAAAGTTCCTTCTGTGTTCACTCGTCTCTGTGGTCAGCTCTTGGGTCCCATACTCCAGCCGTGACAAAACAAGTAAACAATTGAGTCTGTCTCAGCAGCTACCGAAGAGATGTGGATATTTGTTTGTTTACAAAAAAAGAAAGAAAGAAAAAGAGTGGTTTCTAAATATGATGTGGTTGGTATTTTTACTTTGTTTTTTTTATTTATATATTGCAATCTGGACATCACATCTGCTCTTTACTTCAAATAAACACGTTAAGGATTTATATATTGCCTTCTTCCACAAGTCTTTTTGCCTCCACAAAATAAACACAATTAATAATGAATGATTATTAATCATGATCAATCTAAATTAATCCACAGTGGCAATGAGATTAATCTGATTAAAAATGTTCACAGTTTTACAGCCTCAATTTTTATGTATGCAAATATGAACTGCCCAAAACTCCTGAGAATTACAGTGTTCATGAATTTCTGGTTAATGCCTGGCCAGCAGCCTTTTTTGCATGCCATTCCCATCTCTCCCTTCATTTCCTTTAATCTCCTGCAGACTGTCTAACACAGGCATGAAAGACTCCCATAGATAGCTGATGCATTACACGTTCCCATCTGATGGCAAAGGCTCCTGTAAACATTTCCTGTCATATCACAACACAGTAACATTTCAAAGGACAAACAAACATAGCTTGTTTAATATCTTATTAACTTAAAGTTTCATTACAAAAATTTATGATCAATTTACCTTTTATGAGCATTGTTTGAAATTTTTTAGAAACCAAAATAAAGACTTCAATTTGCTTGAAATATGAAGTTTCTTTATGTAAAGTGTGCACGGTGCATTTTTCAGCAATACGTCCCTTTTATTTATATTTGTTCAAGAAGAAAGTTGTACGTTATGTTAATTTTCATTTAAACACAACTTAAGAAATTAATCTTTGGAAATGTGTGATGGAAAAATACTAGTGTTTTTCAGCCCATGGCAACTCCATTATTCAAAGTTGAAAGTGGTTGTAGCACTGGCAGTGATAAATAGCAAGTACTTAATGCTTTATTTTCCTTTATTTGGTTATCAAAGGGTTTAGGGACTTCACAAGATTAAACTTTGGCTCAGTTGTTACGATCAAAGGCACACATTAAAGCTAAATTAAACTACTCTAATGCACCATTACTTTTAATATACCTGGGGCAGATTTTGTATTGTAGCTGCAAAGCCAAATATCCCTTACAATGTCTATTAATTATCTTTTTTTTTCTTGTCAAAACAATTTACCAAACTTTTCAAATTAAAATTTTTTTCACATAGGTTGTTTAAGTCATTTAGGTCAGCTCAGGTCTGGTATGTCTATATGCTCGCACACCATTCAATCTTACTTTGATGGCACTGTTTTGAAAAATGCATCTTTCCATAATAAAATGTAGAGATCTACAAAGAGAGATATGGAATAAAAATATGCATTCTAAGCAACAAACATAATAATGAATCATCTTAAACTGCTTTGTCAGTGGAGAGCATATATTGATCTCAGGCCAAATGCAGCATATTCCACATTTCATTATTCTGAAAAATGGCATAATCTCTTTAGACATAATCTGTGGTTCTGATTAAGTGTCAGTCAAACATTTTAAAATGTCCGGCCCATCGATATGAGGCAAGGCGTGGGTGGAGGTCTGTTTGTGCCGAAGAGAGTATAATAGAGAGAACTTCAGCCATGGATTTTTCAGTTGCTGTAGACAAATCACACCCCGCCTTTTAACACTAAGCTTTGGCCTGAATAACTGAGGAACATAAAGGCAAAGGAACAGGGCTGGATTATATGTGAGAAAAAAAAAATTTCCCCTGTTTTGCGTTAACTTCCCTATCTAGGATTTGATCTAAAGCACCTTTAATTAGTCTTACTTCTTTGCATCCAGTGAGGTAAGACAAGCTTTTTTTGTTTGTCAAATTATTCAAATTGAAAGTAGGCAAGTTTATTTTTCTTATTTACAGAACAATTATTTATTTTATAATATGGGGCATCACAACAAATAATAAGTAAAATATTAATAATTAGTCAGTCAGAGAAAGTGGGTATCCATCCTGTTTTTTAAATTCTGAATGTGTAGCCTTGCTGTATTGTTCTGTTAAGTGTATTTTATTTTTGACTGCCTCCTGAAACAAGAAATAAATTAATATGCCCAGTAGATCAATGTCAGAAAGTATTAGTTCTTGAAAGATGGTGATGAAGAAAACAACTCCATCCTATTAAGAATGGTCTGTTTTGTTGTCATTTTACTGGGGAGGATATCGAGCTCTTTTAGATGCTTGACATGCTGCCAGATTCTTCCTGCTACATCTTATTTTTCTTTTCAATGATATGAAATTGAACAATGTTTTTCTCCATGTTGAGACCCTCTTGAATGGAGTAAGCGGGATGTATTCAGATGGAAACTCGGGATGTATTTTATGCTCATACATCTTGGCCATCAGGCCTATTCTCAGCTTCGTGTTTTAGGTGGACTGATACATTTTATTCCTATTTCCTCTACTTTTGCTTTCTGTAAAATACCACCTACTTAAGTGTTTCTCTGTAGACTTCAACTTCCCCCTTTATTTATCACTTTTTAATGCTGACATCCTTCTCCAGTCTTCACCCCGCCGTGTTTCTAGACATGATTTTTATATAGTTTTATACATTTTTTTATACAAATAGTTTTATACTTTTTTTTCTTAGCTTTATTTGTGTCATCTGTGGCAATCTTCAGAATGCTTTGATAATTGAGAGCTTCCCCACCTCTTTTTTGGGCTTGTATTTCAAACTCATATTTTATTTTTACATTTCTACATCCCTGCAGATTAGGTTTCTGTCTAATTTTTAATCTTTCACAAGCTAACTTTTAGTCTTATACTCCTATTTTCATTTAGTGCAATCTTTTCCACTCTGCAGCCCCTTGGGTTCCTGGTAAACTTGTTGGAATCCAAGGACTCCTGGCAATAAACCTTGTCCTTCATGTCCTTTGTTTAGCTGGGTGATTCAGTCTCCAGTAATTCTTTCTGAGGTGACTCTGCAACATTGCTTCTCTGGTGAAAGCTCCCAAATTTCACAGAGGCTACAGTGTACACAGAAAATTTGTCTCAAGGCAACATATCACCCAAATGTGAATGCCAGTCAAAAAAAGGGTAGACATTACTGTGAACCTAAGGGCCTGATGAGAATAGAAAATCGGTTGGAAAAAGTTGCAACCATAGTTAGACATAGTAGGCAAGTAAAAAAAATATTAATTTAAAATAATTAGTAACTTGAAACACACACCTGTTATCACTGACAGGTCTAAACATCTAAACCAGCTTTAGACATAGACATTTAGATTGAACAACACAACATATAGTTGAGACTGTTGATCTAAAGAGCAACACAGGCTGTTTGGAACAACGACTGAGGAGCCTTAAACTGTATTTTATCTACTAACCATCAGGGGACAATTACACTGTCTCCAAACAGAAGTTTGTATCGACACCTATGAGAAAATGGCTCTACATCTCACTTGATTCATTAACTCACTAAACAGTTACAAACAGCAGTTATATACACCAATGGGTGCCATCACTAAATGTTACCATTTGGTTAGGAAGAATGTATTTATAAGACAATGGACTTTCAGACAAAAGACCTTTGTTCATTTCTAGTGTGTCACATCACACTCTATGTTTAAAACCACAACCCTAACTGTGTGTTAATTTTGTAACCATCAAAATGAAAGTCTGCATCATTTTTTGGAAGTACTTGTCTGACTGAACCCATAATCTATCCCTGAACCTAACCAAGTAGTTTTTATGCATGAAGCTAATCAAACCACGACCTTTCCATAACCTCAATCACGTCTCTTAACCTGTTATTGGACTGATCAGTTTTGCAATGCAGTCGTTATTTTACTAAAGAGATATTACAATATCTAAAATGTTAGCTATCCCTTTTTATCAAATAAACCAGTAAAAACAGATAAATGATAGTATAGTAGTTTAAGGAATATTATGTATAGAGGTGCAGCTATCGATTATTTTTGTAATTGATTAACCTATCTATCTTTTTTCCCGAGTGGATTCAATTAAACGATTATTTGAATAGGCAAAGAAAAAAGGAAAAATGTGAAGAAGACATGTTTGAAAACTTGTCCTTTATTCCAAAACCAGCTGAAACAACAACCACTAAAAGTATAAAAGTAGAGGCATATATAATAAATACCTACATAGAAATAACAACAGCAATAAGAGCAGTATAAAAGTAATCCGGTAACATTGATTTTTTTTCTTGAGCTAAAATTAATGACATAACGAGTGATACGTTCTGAGCGCTCATTACGCTAACATTTTAGCATTAGCATTAACTTCATTACTTTGCATCATTGAAGTCGTGCTCTTGTGCTAATAGAGCTCCGCACCACAGTGGATGCAATGTACTGTTTTGTTTTTCATTTTAAAGTGTTCTTACACTTTAGAACAGCTCCTGCCTTTTTGTCCTGGTCATTTGTGGGCTTCGCTCCATATATCACATAAAGATTGAGATGGATAGTGTAATGTATTACTGTAATGCTGCAGAGGGAGGAAATGCATGTCAATCCCATCATAACTTTGTAAAAACCAGGTGTTTCAGTGTTCCTTTAACATTTGTCATGTCGAATCTATCATTTAATCACACACAGTAGGGATAATGTGCTCTGTATTTAATCTTTGTTTCATCACAATCATCAACCCTGTATTCATTTTACTAAACAGCAGAAATATTACAGTATACTGAATGAATAATCCAACCACAAAGAAAATGTCTCTTCTCAATGACATATCCATGAGTCCAAACATTCTCATTTGCAAGGCTCATTGGTGCAGGATGGTTCATTCGGCAGTGAGCCAATGAAGATCAAATGTAAATATTTCAAGGTACCGCTGCTTCACTTCCAGACATGATATTTTGGAGGATTTATGTAGCTTTGAAAGGTTAGACTTTGTACCTGAGAGAGAGAAAGAATATGGTACAACTGATTGATAACTGTTTAAATATAATGGTTTTAAAGTATCAGTGTTATACCGCTGAATGGTATGACTCTGCTGTAGTGCTTAACAACTAAAGGATTTATCAAAAAATATAATGAAACTGAGACTCTGGGATGCTATTGTAATTTCAAACAACACAGAACTCATCTCGTGCTCATAAATGTTTCCTAATAAGTAATGCACAGAGAAACATCAACCACAGAGTACGTATAGGTCTCATGAAAACTTTCCTTTGCCAAGTTTTATTATTCACAGCAGGTCTCTACGCATCATCCCACTGACTGTGGGTCACCTCATCCCAGATGGCAACCTGTCCATAAAATAAAAAAAATATTAAATACAGTGCAGTGTTGTGGAATAACATTATCTGTTGTATACCAGTGTTAAACGAGGATATGACCATTTTATCTCCTGTACTTCCTGTATTATAATAGTTATCTCATTATGAAATCTCTAAATCAGACGTTTTAGTTAATGGTTTTTTTCCTGATAAATTCAACTAACTTCAACTACAAATTATGTATTATTTATGTTACAACAGACCAATTTTGTATACCTTTATACCATAATATTACCACATTTTTACAGCTGATCGATTTCCTTCTTTCTACAGAGCCATCACTTATTTCACACCACCGCACTGAACAGAAACATTGCTTGAGATATATTTGATCCGTCACATTGAACAATTTGTCGCTTTTAGTGTTCTGTCATATGACCATTCATTGTGTATTAATGTGAAAAACTAATCACCATTGTATGTTTAAGTGTGTTCAGCTTTTCTACAACTTCATTAGTCTCACACAATGGAGCTGCTTTATACCACCAGGCTGTTCACAGTTAACTGTGCAGGTCCGACCCCTGAAAACAATTGCTCAGCATGAGTTCAGCTGGATGACAAAGACTTTGGCAACCCCAGCTGGTCGTCTGTAATCACACTGTCCAACATCATGAAGCTGTTTGACCATGTGGCTAACTCTGTCTGTAATGCACTCACTTGTGTTAAATATTTTCTCAGCATTACACACCATTCAAATGCAGAGTGGTTTTTGACCATCCATTTCCATTCCAGTTTTTGGGTTGGCCTTCTGCTGTTTACGCAGATTCAGTTTGCACATGTCCTGGCTAACTGCACAATCACACAACCTGAACTGTATCTGAGCCATTTGGATGGTGCAGAATAGTATATGTGGCTTTACACCCTCACACATTTAAGCCCATCTAATAAAAGTGATAGCTATTCTCCCAAGCAAGCAAAAAAACTGGGGAAGAGTAATGGAAGAGATGGGCCAGACAAGGCATATTGAGCTCCTATCCACATTTGCTCTTCACCACACAAGAACAGATGTGGACTTGTGAAGAATCAATAGCATTTATAACAGCATTGTTGTAACAGCCAAGAGAATGAACTACTGGACCAGCGTGCAGCCTTAAAGCAGCTAAAACAATTAATTTAGCACATAAACAGTTGCCTCTTGAAAGACAGCCAGGCTAATTTAGCATGGAATAAAAAACAATTGTGGTTCTGACTTGTGAATAATTTAGCTTGGTGCTTAGTGTATCCAACGCTTTTACATTTTACAATTGACTTTTATTCCCACCTTTAAGCATTTTGTGGCTGACAACACACAAAACCAATCTCTTTGAGTGTGATTCTCACATTGCCTGTATCAGCAATGCAGTACTGGGGCAGGTCTTCTTCCTATCCAAACGTACTGAGATAAGAAGGAATCTCTGCTGGTTTCGTGTCCTCACTAAGCAGAAATTTGATCCATAAATTGTGTTCAATAAAAGACAACCCAGAAGCAGAGACTGAAGGCATGAGAGTGCCAGTTGAAGAGTATCAGGCAGCTGATAGAGTTGCATCAAGCACCACACACAGAGGAAACCTTGTGATGGATGTGTGTTACTGGGGAATTGAATATCTGGCTTCCTTTTTCTTCCTCTTCTTTGGCCCTCTTGCTCGACCAGACATACAACTCTGAAAAAATACCACATAAGTTAAACATTTTTTGGGCCTTTGATGGAAATGCATGCAAACATGCTCTCAATGACAATACTAACATGGTGGCACTGGAAAGCATGATCACCATTTTAGTTTGGTAGTAGCATTTGCTGATAGGCACTAAACAGCACTGATAAGATGAAGGGTTTTTGAATGGAAACCAAAGTATTAGAAATTCAAAACTGAACCCATGGTGGTACCAGTGAAAAACGCCAGGATATGTGTTAGACTGACATGAGAGCAAGCTGCCCGAGTTGAAGTCTATTTGGAAGAGATTCTTCTTGTTCATATTCATGTTCAATCAGATGGGTCTGTAGTGTGCTGATCATCTGAATAGTAATCTTTTGGGGATGCTGATAAAAACACACTGAAGAGCAGGGCCAGTATCAGTATCAGCCAGGTGCTGAAAAACAGATTTGTGGGGATTTAACACACCTGCCAACAGCACCAGTCAACCAACTCCTTTTCCCTATTTTTTCTCTTTTTCTGTCACCTCTTCTCAGTATGCCACTGCCATTTGAATATACCTTTCTACATAGAATACAGTCGGCTTTGCGAATTACTATATAAAGTATTATCATGTCTCAGTGTTTGTGCAGCCAAAGTAAACACTCCACATTAATATTTACAGAATATGAATCATCATGGTTAAAGAGAAATTGTTTGTTGGCGCAAAGCTCTCTACCCACTCTGACCTCTAGATTAATCTATAATTAAAATGGTGATTTGGACCCTACTACAAAGGTATGTTTCCATAAAATAGTGAGACAATTACAGTATAACTGTAGCAATAAGTGCTAAAGTGGGATGGGATCCCTAGATAGTTCACAGCTGTGAGTATTGTAATCTGTTTTCATCCTGAAAAGAGGGTTAACCGAAACTGGCTGTAGGGCTTAATTAAACAAACATAATCACAGCAAGAATCTTATCAATATATAGTGTCTAGTTTTACAACATAGTTAGCCATCCACAGTAAGACTGAAAGAAGAACATAAAAGTAAACTTCAGCTGCTTTTATTTCTCATACAACACAACACATCTTTGATAGTTATTCATATTTTTGGATGAGTAAATGATGAATGAAAAAACTCTATTTCCTGCATTTTGCTGGTCTCCTTCAGAAAATCGAAAGGACGTGAAGCACGTGGTACACATTGCACACAGGAAGGTATTGCCTCTATTGTTTCA
This sequence comes from Remorina albescens, assembly GCA_034769265.1. Classification (NCBI taxonomy): domain Eukaryota; kingdom Metazoa; phylum Chordata; class Actinopteri; order Carangiformes; family Echeneidae; genus Remorina; species Remorina albescens. The sequence continues at coordinate 5,716,750 of CM068479.1, forward strand.
GTCAATGAAACCACAGAAAACTGCATGCACCAATACATATCAGATCTCTGTACATCTGACACATAGATTATACACAGGATGTGCTGGTGAGTCTGAGCAGGAGCAGTTGTTCCTCTCATATTGAATGCAGCTTCATTTGTTGGAAACTCACTACATACATGATGAAAGATTTCAAGTTCCAGGTGTCAGTTATGTCAGGGGCCTCGTTTTTGGATTGGGCAGCTGCCTGCCATCTGTGCTACTGATCAAACATGCAAATACATTGCAGAACTAGCCACAAATTAGTAATGATACTATTTTAGGACCACTCAATTAATAATTGATATTTGTTTCCCGTAATGACTTATATTGACTGAAAATGACTGGCTTCATAATGTCCAATTTCATGCATTGATTTGAATTAAGTTAATGCATATACTCTGAACCGAGGGATAACTTCAAAAGCAGATGGAAAAGTTCATACATCCAGTAACCTGTTTTATATTAAGAATATAGACAGAGACATATAAACAATTTAAAATGTAACTATACACAAATACTTTTGCTTAACATTTCAAAAGTCATTCTTTGACTTTGGAAACAACAACTGACAAAACAACTGGCCATCAATCATCAGTGACACACTGTTTGGGGTTCGATGGTTTTGTCACTTGTTCTTTCAAAGGTTAGGAAATAGCAACTTTGAAGATTCTGTGATATGGTCGAAAGCTCCAACAGCAGCTACTGCATAAGGAGCTACAGCTACTTAATGGTAAATGAGTTAAGGGGATTTTGTCAAATACTTAATTTTATATTGTATTCAAAAATACTAAAAAAGCTATTTATAGTTGATGTACTGGCTTGAGCCAATGAATAATGCAAATAAGGGTCATAAAATAATAATTTAAAAAATTAGTAGAAGCAGAATGCTAAATGATCCCTAAATGCTTTGGAGAATAATTTTATGCCATTGGGCAAAAATGACACATTTTGAAACCTTTGAAACCTTTTTCTTTTTTGTACTTTAAGCATAGCAACATCTGTTGGTAAGTTCTGCAACGGAGTGAAGAGATGTGATTAACAGAGACAACATCAGTCTGTTCCACAGAAAAGCAATGACAGATGTATTTATCCACTTTGTCAGTTCTGATTGATGGCAACTCAGTTATGTCCGTGCAGTTAGAGGCAGATACCATCAGTAGCCATTAAAACAAAATGTGTTGTTTTGAAATTCCCCTCAAACATTGCTGAGAGACAATGGATGTGCTTGGTTAGGACATACTGCTCTGTCTTACGGACAGCACAAAACAAACAAGTAGCTTTTTGGTGGGGAGCATTTGTCTCAATGCTGTTTTGATTTTTACTCTCAGAAAATGGAGTTCTGATAACGACTGTCTACTATTCGTCAGATTAATTAATCATGAAATAAAAACATGTAAATTGATAAAAAGGTAAAACCATCAAATAACGTATGATATACTAGAAAAGCTTCCATGGCTATTCAGCCTCTATATTATTACTGATAAAAGTATACAAATTGTTACACACACACACAATATAGCCCATTATTAGTTATACTTGCACAGTCTAATATAGCCAAATAAAACTGTTCTGCATGTTTGTTATTATAAATTATGTGTTTAATCACATTAAAACTATTTACTCATACATAAACCTGTATACATACACTGTATGTTCCATGCACATAGCTGAAGTTGTATTATAGGACCTCTTTCACACAAATATTTTATATGATCCATTATTGTTTATTGAAATGTACTTATCACATCAGGTCCTCAGTCCTTTATCATTTCTTCATTGCACTAATTGAATTAATGCATCTGTTGTTTTACCTCCAAGCTTGTCTCTGTGCTGTTTTAATTTCAATTCCCCAAAGCGCTCTCCCAAGTGTGATCACATCATATCACATTACTAGTAATGTGCCATAACTGTACTTCATATTGAACTGATTGTGTGGTGTGTTTCTGATGTAAAACTTAACACACAAAATTTTGTCTCCAGCAATGAAACCCATTTAGAACAATAGTTGACGAAAAGACGAGGTTGATTATACTCACACAAAAGCTGCCAGGGAAAAGTCTGACATCATAATTTTAATCAAATAAGGTTAGCAGAACAATGAAGGACCTCTGCCCATGCTCATAATAATGTTCAATTACATTCACACTGTTATGACTGAGATCAACTCTTGTGCATTATAGGCTTTTCCTCTTTGCATGCTCGGAAGGAGGCAGGACAGAGATCATTTTCCCACTTTACTGCATTACAGTTATCTTTGTTCTTTGCTCCTGAGCCTGAACAGGATCTATAAATAATGAATGTTAGTTTTCAGAGTAGCTAAAACGTGTATAAAATTTGTGAAATGTATTTTATAGCCTATGATCATATAACCAGTATAATTATGAATGAATAATTCAGATCCAGTTCACATATTCAAGAACAAACTCCAGATTAAAGACTGAAACAACAATAAGTGTCAGAAAGTAAAAACCTAATTATGATTCAAAACATCGACTACAACATGACACAGCATTTGAAAGTTGCAGACCCAAGGAAGCCCAACTCTTGAATTCAGCTTTTAAAAAATGCATCCTTTTGTGTATGATTTGATCTCCTGATTGTGTGCAAGACCCAAATAAAGGTCACAACCCACAATGCCATTAGAAGCTTGTTCTATTCTTCCAGAGTTTCTTACTTTTCCATGTATTTAGCACTGCAAGAAACTTCTACTTTGCTTTTACACAATGTCTCTGGTTTCACAGTACATGGGACTACAGAAGTTATCATGGAGTTAGTTATTTTTTCTGTCATGCACATGACTTGGATTTTACTAGTTTCAAATTGAGCCTGATATGTGCAGTTTTAAAGAAGATTAGTCTTAAAGGCAGAACAGATTTATCTGTAACAAACCAAAGTGCTTGTTGAAAAAATAATCATGATTCATTAAAACTTGAAATGAAGTGTATGATTATGTCTTACACTGTCCAGCCCCAATTTCATATAGTAATCATTCATTACAGACCCACTTTTTTTGGAAAAAAAAAAAAAATCAACACATCTACAAGGGAAGCTACAGATAAATATGTAAAGCATGAGTTAAGCAGCCAAACTTAAATGCAAACAAAATATTAGGAAAGAGTTAAGATCTAAAATTGCATTTCTAATCAACAGAATAACTGTTTCAGGATCTTAAATCATTAACCCCACCATGAAACTTGCTTGCTCTAACCCACAAATAAAGCATGCCTAAAAAACAAGCCTCTACTTTACCCATCTTTATTATCTTTTGCTTGATGTTATGCACATTTTTTTCTAGTAGAGTATCAGATGGTTTGTTCAGTTATCACCGAAGTTGAAGTTTCTTATTGTCTGGTTTATTTTAAATCACAGATGCATACTGCCTTTTTTTCTTTAGCTAAATGCCCCATAATAAAATAATAACAATGTGGAGTCCACAAGAAATGTCATTTTCTGATAAGGCAGCAACAGTTATGACCCCTGTTAAGTAGTATTGCGACTCATCTCATAATGTAACAGTTATATTTAGTTGTATATTTCAAAATTGGTTTCACAGCTATGTGGGGGGGGGGTTGCTTGTTTGTTTTTGTTTGTTTTGTTTTGTTCTTACTTTCTTAGTTTTAGCTTCTTTCTTTTTTTGAGTGCGACTGGAGTTCTGAGCAATGCAAAGTTAAATAATGCGTCATTGCTAAATGCTCTGTATTAAACTGGGATTGAAATATCAAATGACTTAATACATGGTGTTTTTATTGCCTAAACGTCACCATAAAAATGTAATAATGGTACTAAGAGTGGATATTACACATACCAAGATTTTGGGGGATAAAAGGAATTAAAAAACACAGTCAGAAAACATTTTACTGAAATGAAATCAGAATCAGCATTTAGCAACGTAAATAAATGTTTACTCATTACCGTTTTGTGATTTCAGAAAAAGCCATCTCTCTGACAGCGCTGACATTTTTTGTGGCTGTCTGTACTAATTTCCAGTGCAGCTGAACAGGATATCACACTGTCATTGTTATAATTGTAATGAGTTTCTAGACTTTTTCAGATAAGTCTTGGCAAACTCCCATCTGGCTTTTTTTTATGCCTCTTTGTCAGCAGCGGGATCCTCCTGGGTCTCATCCCATAACATCCCAATTTATTTACATAGCAACAGCTAACACTGTTGGACCAGGTGTCTGCAGGTCAGCTTGAATTGTTTTGGAAGGTGATCAAGGTTCCTTATCTACAATTTGAACGATCCTGTTCTGTCAAAGTCTTTCATCAAATTTTCTCTTGCATCCCAATGCAGGGAGGTCAGCTACAGGCCCGTGGGCTGTAAACTTAGTGACATTGCAAACAGTGGACACAGGAACAAGAAGATGGAGATGGACTAGTAGTCTCAAGATTGTCCATGCTTCTTCAATATTTTTGACATACAGTAAAACCCTTTAGACTGCTCAATGGTCAGTGTGGTGCACACAGACACACAACACAAACGATGAGTGAACCCTTCTATTGCTACTGGCAATATACAATCAAACTGTCTGTTTGATTGTATATTGCCAGTAGCTTTGACTTGCCACAGGTATGTTAAATGACTAATTACAAGTCTATCACAGGGTTGAATTTCAAGCTTCCACTTTCTGAAAAGGTGCCAATCATCTTATACAGTCTAGTTTTTGAGTTCCGTGTGGAATAAGGTTTGCAAGCTGCTTTCCACAGCACTGAGACTAAAAAGCAGCAGACACATTAACAAGTTTAATCACAGCTAAATACACCAGTTGTGACAAAATTCAACCAAGCAGATGGTATGAAATGGAGATCACTTTTTACCATGAAAGGTTATGGATTTCATCTTTAGCAGGCATCTGCACTGGATTCATCAACCGCTCACTGACTCGTTTTAAATTACAAACACATTTTTAAAGACTTGCTTTTATGTGATGTCATCTTCTGACCCAATCTACTCTTTTTTAAATCTTCTTATTTTGATTAAGGTATATATATATATATATATATATATATATATATATATATATATAATTTCATTTAATTTTAAGATGCCTAACCCTCGGATCACAAGGGGTGCTGGATCCATGCTGCCCTTATTATACCATTCAAATTTTCTGAATTATTTATAATATTTTATTGCCCTGCTGTCTGTATATATCAATATATATTAATATAAATTCTGCAAGGAAAACCTTGGCATAGCAGGTTGTCCAGTCCACATCCATGGATCTCTGCTTGCTTTCGCTCTGGCTCTTATTAATTACATGCAGTGTGTTTGGCTTCACTGCATGGAAGATCCTTATATGTGGACACAAGTTGTGGATCAAGGAGAGTGGGAGGTTTTGTCCCACAGTCGCAGTTGTGCAGTTATGGAAGGAGATTTGATGTAGCATGAGGACTGCTGGAAAGAGCCAAGAGCAGTCCAGCTGGTCCAACAACAAGACTCTCCAAAGCTTAATTAAATTACTATATCTGTGGGTGTAAGACAGATAAGCATGGAGCCCGAGGTTGTGGCACTGAGGACTGGAGTCACTGAGTCACATCTGAATGTCTGGCAGTCTGAGAAGGCTGTTATTTTCCTCTCCAGACAGGTGGACTCACCTTCAGAGGAAAGTTAACATGCAAGTTTCCTCAGGAGGTAAAACAACAGACAAGGACTAAACGTTAGCACATAGCACACATTGAATCACAGGAAAAAGCCATGTCACTGATGAAACTTGCTTTATTGATGGTATGACATCAAATTAAACATGGCGACAGTGTAAATGGTGATGCCTACAATATTACAGACACTTCAACTTCCAGCTGGTTGTTTGTACACATTATTATATAATCTCATCATTTTCAATCATAGCTCTACTGTGGGCAAAGAATGTTGACCACATATTTAGGTCAAATTGGGAATTCGGAGTAAATCTCCCTTTCCTTCTCTTTAGTTATCATTTACACACTTCTTCTTCTCCCCTACTGCTAATATTTACTGGTGCACATTTAGAACTACCAGGTTTCATCAATCACTGTATGTTTTCTGTACAGTATGTTTTGTTTATATTTTCCATGGCATCTTCTCTTCTCCTGTTCTTGTTCTCTCCCCATCCCTCTACCGAGTCCCCCCCTCCTCTCCTTCACGCTTGTCTCTCACTCTCTCACTCACTGCCTCTGCTTCTCTCTCTGCCCCGCCCCCCATCTCTCCCTCTCTCTCCCAACCCAACCAGTAGAGGAGTAGAGGCAGATTGCTGCCCTCTCTGAGCCTGGTTCTGCTCGAGGTTTCTGTCTTTCCTGCCACTGTCGTCTTTGCTTGCTCTTGGAGGGATACTGTATGTTGGATCTCCTTAACAATTCCATAAAGAGTTCCTTGATGTAACTTTTTTATGATTAGGTGCTGTATAAATAAATTTGTGTAGTGTAACAGTGTAACAACAGCATTTTTCTCCAATACCTTTACTAATAAGAAGAACTGATGATATTCCCATCAGCTTCAGGTATACTGAAGTTGATGTTAATTAGCATATCTAGCATGCTAACACAAAAAATAAAAAATGTTAAGATAATGATCATTACTTGCTAATCATTATTGTTTAACATGTTAAATGCTTACTGTCTTTCAAAGCCCCTAGAATGGCTGTAGACTCATAGTCTTGTTGGGGTTTTTTTTTCCCCTCCAGGATTATGGAGGATATACTTGTGGAAAAATGTAATTGAATGCAAAAATTGAAGGTTGTTTTTTTTTTTTTCAGTGACAATGACTGTGCTGAATAAACAATTGAATGTGAAAATTTGAGTATGTGTGTGTGAATAAGATAGTGAGTGAGACAATGCAAAATGATTATTTGTTGTTGCTTCACAGTACAACATTTTCACTAGGGGTCAATTAAAGGCAAATAGTGTCTCTCTTGCATGAGTGTCAAGCCTGATTCCTGATGACTCATCTATTGACATGTTTTAATAGACTCACTACAATCAGACTTTCTGAAGGCCAAGGTTGCTAAGAAAGCCGCTGGTGGCTCAGAGCACAGCTTCACTGTAAAATAGTAGATTATTATTATTATTATTATTATTATTATGGAGGCAATGTATAATTTAAAGAGTGCGTTTCCTTTTTGTAATGAGCTGCATGGATGTAAAGTAGAAATCTCACTCCTGCTAAGGATCTTGTCTTGAAAGCATCCTCATTTATTTTGAATCAACACAGTGTCCTTTTTCAAAACATGTTTGTGTGTTTATATACTTGTATGTGCTGGGTGACAGGAGTATACAAGTAATGTGAGAGACAACATCATAGGAGCTTGCTGGAAGCATTTCAAAGGTGTGTTCTATTCCCTCGGCGTAAGGAGGAGACGCATAATTACCACTGAGATTTCTCTTTTTCCATCTCTTATTAGTCATTTCCTCATTATAGGCAGGCGTTAAGCAACCAGTCACTGAGAGTAAAAACAATGTGTTCTTTGTCTTTCCTGTTTGTACAGCTCCTACAGCTAGACCTCCAAGCTGTAGCAGTTATACTGAAGCCCAGCTATGTTTAAAGGTACTAAAGTTAATCTGATAAGATGAAGAATATGACCTTATTCCACCAAACAGCAGCACCTTCACTGGGAGTGCATGCCTGCTGCTATTTTTACTGCCACTGAATGTTAATGCGGTTATGGGTTTTCTTTAATTGTGGCTCTAAATCAGTTAGGCAGGCACAAAACAGTTACAGAAGAGAGAGAGAGAGACAGAGGGGAAGCGATAATATTGAACCGAGAGCTCAACTGAGGCTCCCGGTCATTCTGTACACTTGGTGGAGATGTCAGGGATACCAGTTCAATCACAATCAAAGCCTCCTGCTTTTTGTGATGATGTGCGGAATGCCTCCACCCAGAGCCCTCACCAGATCCTGCATCTTCATCCTTGGATCTGACAAAAAAGAAGGTCTGTATCTACCCACAAGTAGGTGTCACCATGGAAACGACCATTATTCAGTGCTCTCAACAATGGCCATTAAGAAAGGAGCTGTCTGATGAAATTAAAGAGAAGGCGCAGTCCCTCTTTTCATGCAATAAGTGCTCAGTGCACCAGCAGCCAAACTACACAGGGCAAAGGTGTACATGATCACATAACCTACGTTTTATTAAGCACATCAATTCTTTTCTCTCATTTCTTTTTATTATTTCACTGTGGAGTGTGTGGTGCAGTGAGAAAAAAAGTAATGGGTTGGTCAATGAAATAAGTGAAACGAGAAAAGTATAAATGGGAAATTTTTTGTACAGCACATTTCACAGATGCTAGATTGGGTTTAGATTTAGGAAAATGAGGCTCAGTATCCTGTTGAAAGAGGCCACTGTATTTAAGATATATCATTTCCATTAAGGGGTGCACTAGCTATGGCAACAAACATTATGGTTGATGGCACAGGATGTATAAGAGGATTTGATTCAATAGACCAGGCCACCTTCATCAATTGCTCAGTGGTTGAGTTCGACAACAAAATACCCAGTCTAGGCGTTTGTGATGGTGGACATGGGTCAGTAGCAACAAGCTGTGATGCTGAAGTGTTCTGACACCTTTCTATCAGAACCAGCGTTAACTTTTTCAGCAGTCTCAGCCACAGTTGCTCTTCTGTCAGATCAGACCACACAAAACAGCCTTCACGCCCTTTGCATTTTGATGAGTCTCAGCTGTCCATAATTCTGACACCAGTTTTCCTTCCTTGGAACACTCCTCTGTCTACTGCACACCAGCAGTATCCGACAGGGGCGGTTATTTTGGAGATGTTCTGACCCAGAGGTCTATCCACTACAGTTTGGCCCTTGTCAAAGCCACTCACATGTTTACATGTGCCCATTTTTCCTGATTACCACGCGTAAACCCCCTATGATATTTTCTTTGTGTAAAATTTCTTAAGTTTTCTTCAATAAGATCAAATAACTTCAAATATGATCAAACAAATCATTGAGACATTTATGATATTTATTTGCCTAATGGCAAGACAGAGCATAAATTACAAGAACAGAGGGTTGTGCAAAAGCAAGCTTGCATTTTAGCATATCATACAATCCAACGGAATGACTGCACAGAACATCTTAACAATTAAAGTCAGCATGCAAATAATCCCTTTATTCCTTTTTAAGAAATCAAATATTTACTAATGATGCATGTGTTGCTTTTCACCCATATAGCCTGGAATTAAACCAGTTGCATATTCGGGTTATGAGCTGTAAACCTTGTTTTGGTCACCAGTGGTGGGTGAAAGAAAAGAGACAGCATGTGGGAGTATGGGAAATTTTAAATACATTAATTTGATGTAAAACCCATAATTTGTTAATTTCGTATGAGAATAGTACAAGTAGAGATAAGGCGAAATAAGCAGCTCTGCGGATTCTTCCTAGCTTTGTTTTAATCCACAGTGCAAGAAGGCTACGTGAACTGTGGTCTTATTGTCTCCAGTGTTTCACTGAGGCACAAATCATCGGCTCCCATTAAGATGGGAATGTTTTTCCCATGGAGATGTTTAAAATGATGACATCACATGGCTTATTTTGCTCTTGCACACAAGAAAAACATTGGTATTATTTCAATATTTTTAGCATTTTATACATGGTTGATTACAATGAAACATGCAAGCGAATGAAAAAGATACCACTTTAAAGAAGAGTAATGATAATACAAAAGAAGTTGGAAAAAATAATTAATTTGGAACAAATTTGTTTAGGCCTTAAATATCCATGCATCACTCTTTAATATGTATCACCAGAGGAAATTTTATATATTTTGCAATTCATATAACCTCAAAAGGGCAGGGGGAAAAATACATGGCTCATCGTGTTAGTATTCAATCTAAGGAAAGTGGCATTTTCACATTCTGGTAAAAATAATTTGGTGATAAAACTAATTAGCAAAATAAAACTTTGTATAAGATGAAACTGTGTATGTTCTGAGTCTGGTGATTTAGCAATTGTAAAATCACATTGTTAAGGGTTCAGGGTAATGAGCCATTTGAACTGATGTAGCTCATACCCTGAGGCAACGTAGCAATAAGGTGACACAGGTAATAAGGGACAAAGAGTGAATTGCCAAGGCACAAATCACCTAGGAAGTACTAGTGCCGTTTAGATATCAACATGTGAGCTGGTTACCCCAAGAAACAAAAAGGCCTACTGTATACTGGGTGATATCTGTATCCCCTGCCTTATTTAGCCAGTTTTTATTATTAAAGGGTTTCCAAAAAAAATTTTGATAGTAATCTTTTGAGAATGGGAATTATTTTGTTTACACTTTGAGCTAATTTTTTTGAGAATCAGAAAACCTTACAATGTCTATAATGATTGAAGTGAAGAATATTGAAGACATATTCTCAATAAATGACCTATAATGCGAATGGCAGAGCGTTTGAGTCCATGTTCCTCCTGTTATAAAAGAATCACACTGAGCTGAGCTTCAGTCATGAGACCAAAGTAATATCCGTAATGTACTCGTATCCGAGCATGGCTCCAGATCTAGGCCTAGCGAATCAATATGTCATTGTGTGATCCACAAGGACTGAAGAAACCTCAACAGCTGTGATCTTTAAAGGGGTTCAGAGAGCAGCCAACAGCAGAGCTCACTGTGTTTACGGCGCCTTCATAGGATTTAATATCTGTATGAGGAAAGGGCCACTGAAGCTGTAGAGGAAAAGTTGAAGTAAAGTCGCGGTAAAGACTAGATATTCTTCGTATGAATTTAATGGCAGTGTTAGTTTGGTTTCTGTCCAAGAAAGTCACAAGTCAGACACAAATTACACCAATTAAGATAAATGCAATAACACTAAGCAGATATACAAAATATAGTCAATACAATAAATAATGAACTATTTAGTCTCACCGTATTAGTGTTTCTGCTGTAAGGTGAAAACAGAGGAGCTATTCAATTGATGACACTGGTCAGTTAGACCCCTCCTATAAGTTTTATTTAAAATGTATTTAAAATGTAAATGTAAAATTATGTATTCTTTGAATCGAAAGAATTCGTGTTTTTTTGTGTGTGTGTGTGTGTGGGGGGGGTTCAAGTATTCTCAAATTTATACACTACCAGTCCAAAGTTTGGACACGCTTTCCTATTCATTTGAATGAGAAAGTGTGTCCAAACCTTTGACTGGTAGTGTATATGTAATCAAAAAGACATGGAAATTAAGTCCAGTTAAGTATTTTCTAGCTCTGAGAGTGACTTTGTTCATTTATATTTAACTCAAACCTCTGAAATGTCTGGAAATGTGTGCTCTTAGAGAATAAGTTTTTCAGTCTGAGAGGTGTGAGGTTGGTTGGAGGTAAAGGTTACTTGTGTTCCTAATAAAAACCTTTAAATGGAAGGAATATATTCATATACTCTGAAAGAACTCAGTCTATCCAACTTGTTTACTCTCCTTTTCCCTTATTCGCGCACTCCCAGATAATTTTATTATAGCTGGTTCGTATATTTCAAACAGCAAATTGTTTTGTGTCGGTTTAAGTAAGACCTCCTGATTCTCTTTGTGTGGCCTAAACAGATTCCTTCGGAAAATGCTATGGCGGTGATCTGTGCAAGGCTTCACTCTGAATACTGTGAGTCTGGCAAGGTATGTGAAAGTAAATGTCATGATCATCTGAATGAACACTTTGAAGCTCAATAGAACAATAGAAAACTCAAATATGTCAGATCCAGTAAACAACAATCCTTCAGGCAAGATTTACCTGGAAATGGAAAACAGATCAATAGAATAGTTTGTTTTGGAGATGGCCATGCACAGACTTTTAGTGCTAATTATATGGGAATAAATCTTTAAATAACTCTCTAACAATAATTTTCTAATTAATTGTCAGCTTTGTGTGTTCATTTGAAAATTCCTTCTGAAAGTACTAGTAGTTATATTGCCTGAAAAAGCAGCGGACAAAAGCCTAAAATGAACTATGATGCAGAAATTCAAGGAATGCTACCTGCAAGATGAATGGTTCAGTGATGATGATAATAATGGATAATTCATTGGAATAGGATTCAAATAGCAATAAAGCATAATTTTCAGAGCTTCACAATAGCAACTTGTCAAAAGACGAAAAATAATTTGCTTCATCTCTTCTCGGAGAGAAATGTAACCCTGGCTTTGTTCACAGCCCAACTCAGAAAAGGCAGCTGTTTACAACCTTCTGTTACTGCACAAGGACCCAAATGCAATTTCTGTTTCACTTTCCTCTGTTTGCTTTAACTGAAAAAGCATAGAAAGAACTCAAGCTATAGCAAATATCACCCTTAAGTTATTTTTCTTACAGTTTCACAGATGCACAAGGTAAACAGGACAGGTGGTGACATATCCAGGCCTAAACAAACATATTTCCATTGCTGCCATTTTCTCTGTTTTTAAGAAGGGCTGATGATTGGGGAATTAATTATTCATATTTAACTACTTATTTCATGCAAAGTCTACTTGCTAACTGCCAAACACATTTAGCATAATATGCTGTTGTGGTGTCACTCACACCGCTTGCAGGACATTTTTTGGTTTGGTGACAATTTCTGATGCACTTTCAGCATTGATTTGAATTGTAATCTGTGCATCTCAGGAAATAGCGTCCATAATCCTAATCGCCAACTATGCAGCCAGACAGACGTGTGTATAAGAGGGATGTCAAAGGTTGGAAATGAGAAAGGTGGTGTATTTTCTTTAAAAGTTGCCACTTCCCTTTTAAAACATCTGAATTGAATTTTGTCAACATGTCCAAGCTGAGCAAACAAATTTTGACTCAGATATACTGTAAAGTGTATCTTCAAATTTATCTTGAGATACAGTAAGGAAAACAGAAACACAGATGAGGTGCTGAAATGAATGGCCAGTGAGGTATAAGAAGCCTGGATCTGGCTGATGATCGGCACAGCGGGATTGGCCTGCATGCATAAAGATTAGGAGGGAAAAAAAACATTATCTTTCAGGACTCATGATGCTGAACAGCTGGATAGTCAATTTGCGCAGCCAGGGAGAAGAGCTGGATCCACACTGAGTGGAGAAAGTCTAAGCTATACTGCTCTTGTGTAAAACACTTTTCTAGGAATGAAAAATGAAATGAACGGATAACAACACACCTAGAGAGATTTTTCTCTTGAGTTCTTGTCCAAAGTTGCAAGACAAGCACCCGCCTCTATGTTTGGCAGACTGATACTGTGGTCAGAGGAACAATGTGGGTTGTTATTCTGTTGGAGTGGTGGCAACTGGGCTGAGGATTGGTGTGGATAAGTCCCTCATTGGACACATGGGGCAAATGGCCTTATGGCTGTAGTACTCCACTACCTGTTTGGGCACTTCTGCCAGAACACATTTGGCCAGGGCTGCAGGTGAAGCCTATAAGAGAGAGAAGAACAGTTGTCAAAACAACTGTAAATATTTTTTAAATCTGAAACTCTGATTATATTTCACTATGGGGGAGTATACAGGCCTAGGATGATTAGAGAAATGAAAAGTAGCATTTTCATGTCAGAAATGATATTAAACAGTAACTGTTCTGTTCTACCTTGAGCCTTAGAGCTACATAAAAGTTAATAGCCTGTCTTGCAGTCTAAAAAACTGCAGTCATCAAAGTACATTTTGAAAATAACTTTCAGTGTGATAAAACTCATTAAATAAATGTGTCATTTAATTAATGTGGACAGCAGCATGCTGTAAACGAGCATATTTTAGTTTGGATTTTTTGACAAATTCTTTTGTGGGAGCAATTTCAATAAACAAACACCTAAATGTCCCAACGTAGAGTGCCTAGATTCTCCAAGAATGTGTAATTTTGCTGGAGGAAAGAACTTATCCAATGTGTCACTTCAAAATGTCTAACAGACATTCAGCAGGCTGGGTGACTGTGATGGTCATGGCACAAAATTGATACGATCCATCTCACTAGCTCTTTTCCCTGAAAACATTTGCATTTCTGGACTTCCCCGCTCATGTACACATTTTTTTATTAATTAATATATATATACATATATAAAATATATACTGAAACTATTCATTCAGAAATTATTTTGGAGGCACATCTAGTTCACAGCTGACAGTATAGATGATTATATGTAGTCACATTAAAAATACATTCCTGGAATGTATAAGGGAATTTCTGGATCTCCTCCAGCCTATGATGCCATCTGTAGCTGTGGCAAAGACATGAAAAGCTGCCTGTTTTCTCTTTTAATGTCCCCCACCCTTCCTTTTAGAAAAAAAGTGATAATATTCATCAGCATCACTAGCACAGCAGTCAGAGAAGTGAGATTGGAGAAAGAACTGTAAGTCAACAAGTGAAGATAAAAACTGACTGTTTTGAAGTCTCTGAAGGGCACAAATTGCACAATGTCCCGAAGGACCAGCTCGCCCTTTGGTGAGCGTAGGACTCCATCATCTCCATCCAAAATCTGCATGTCTGTGAAGTCTGCATTACCCACACCGACAATGATTATGGAGAGAGGCTGGTAGGAGGCTCGTACAATCGCTTCCCGAGTGTCTGCCATGTCTGTCACTACCCCATCCGTGAGGATGAGCAGGATGTGGTATCGCTGGAAGAAGATAAGAGCTTTCAGTGCAAATTAATCCGTGGAAACATTGACGCATTTTAACACCAACGTGTGGTTATAGGCAAGGACACCTCTCAGTGTGTTGCTGTGGTCTGAAGTAGGCCTTTCATGCTGTCTTGGATAATTTCTCAGCCTCCACTAAGTGGAAAAGATGACATGGGTTTTGATTAAGTGTTACACAGAAAGCAAAATAATCATGAACAAAGAAAGTAGGAGAATATTAAAAGCATAAAACACGGCAACTACACCACAAACCACAGCAGTGTGTTAAAAATTGATTAATAAATGAGTGTTACAGTAGGAAAATATTCACATGGCACAACAATGATGAGAACATTAATGTTCTCATCACTGATAGGGCCCATGAGTGGCGTTTAGCTTGTTTTTTTTTTGACTGTTTATGTGTTGACGGATGTGTAATTCCAGTGTATGTCCTGATATTGTTGTAATTGTTTTGTGTATCTCATGATAAGGAAACAACTGACACTGAGGAGTAAATAATTACACAAGGGTTGGTGCAACTGCTGTAGTAAGAACAACATGTCAGTGTGGCAGGCAATTTCAGAAGAAAAACAAATTTTTTTACAGCCAAAGACATATGAAGATAATATTAAGAAGACAGTGACTATTAGCGAGTGTTCAAAAATAGGTCACCATTATGGCACTCTATATCTTTAATCTATAATTTAAAGAGTGCTAATTTGCTCTATGCTGCGATGGACTGGCCACCTGACCAGGGTGTACCCCGCCCTCGGCCAATGTGAGCTGGGGTTGGCTCCAGCACCCCCCGTGACCCCCAAACAGAAAAGTGGTAGAATTGAATCGATGAAAATGAATAATTTGCTCTATAATGGGCTCCTTGTTCTTCTGGGCCATGGGCAATAATTACAGTAAACAATGAGGTGAACCAGAGGCTGCCCACTTGGAGGACTCAGTAGGAGGCACAACAACAAAGCCCGTATTACATGCTTAGATTTCTAATAGTCTGAAAAGAGACACTCACAGAGGCATCTTTAATGTTGCCATCGCCTGCTGCCAGTTTGGCTATCCTGTTAATGATGGGAGAAACATTGGTGGGGCCATACAATTGGATCTTAGGAAGACTGTTCTGGTACGCCTCAACCACTCCTTGGATCCCTGAAGAAAGACAGCAAAGCCCAAAATAAATGATACATGAATCTATTTATCTACACTTAAATTTGCCATAAATAAGCTACTGCACAGTTAAATGAACCATTCACAGCAGTCTGATAGGCAATTATAAGTGGTCTCGATTTTTTTTTTCTGCTTCACACAAGTTTGAAGACTGAAAGACTTTGAAGATTATTTTTAAAAAGTGCTTATCCGTGTGTACTTTAGGATATAATTATCATCATTATGAGATCTAATCTCTACTGTCAAAAGTTATGAATATGATGTTGCTCATATTCATTTGCCTGTAATTTGTGAGGTGGCCTCTGCTGAGTAATCATGATAATTTAGCAGCTGTTTTATAAGATTACAGACACAGATTCTAGTATCATCTGTATACAGCTGCACTTCTCAGGAAAACAAAAGCTTTCCTCACCTTCGCATTCATCGTCCTCCGGGTTGAAATTAATGGCAAAGTCATGGGACACCTTTAAACAGAGAAAAGGTAATTGTGAAAAACTGGTTAGGAGACAGAGGCAGTGCCTACCATGTTAGGGATATCACTTGTAAAGTTGTACAACTCGCATTTGTAATGTTTATTGTCAGAGCAACAGCAAGTATGTTACATGTTTGGCGCCCAGGCTTCAGCTTCATCACTCCCCGCAGATAAGTTTACAGGGACACTGAGACGTGATGAGCAAAACATACTGATCTAGCACCGGAGCCTGCAGATGGATGCAGTGTAGCAGTGGGGACAAAAGAACATGCAGCAATAATGGTGCAGGCTAGCAGTAATGATGACTGGCAGAGGGGGAGTTGGGAGATTTTTGAAGTTTAAACAGCCTAGCAAACTGAGAGGGTGTGACTGGAACATGGTTAGGGAGAGTGGGACATGTGACGTGTATAGTAGTGCAACTCCAGCTGTCTGTCTGAACTGCCTCACAGGCGTCACAGCATTAATATTAACACAATATTAGATGATACACATTACCTAACGAATTAAATAAATACACATCTAGAGCACCTACCAAATTTTTGGCTCTGGGAGCTAAGTAGCTAACAATAATAATGAGAAGAACTACATGGTTAGTTTTTCATGTAAGTAAATAAAGGGAGGAAAGGTATTTGCCAATAACATGTTAAATGGTAAATATTTGGTAAATTTGGTAATTATTTAAATTAGGAACTAAATGCAAAGAAATGTTAAGTGTATTAAGAGTTAGTGAATTTAATTTGGCCTAATATACTGAAAATAAAATCATAGATAAAATCACAATTCTAATCACTGGATGAAAGTAATACACATATTTTTAGGAGGTTCAAAATGAGATTTGTTTTACTAATTTGTGTAAACAACATAAATGGCTGAAAACTTATCATCCATTCATCACACTATACAATATTGAATAGATATCAGGTACTGTATGCTTCATATCTGGTTTCTACAGTGATTGCAACCCCTCTTCTTTTATCTGGCCTCTTCTTGCCACACTCTCCAAATGTCAGATTAACTTTGTTTATCACAAAGCTAGAAAAACTGAAATCCCCCCCAGTTATGCCTCATCTCAAAAGAGTTTTTTTTTTTTCCATAAGCACCAACTGTCATCCAAATCAGTAACAGCTGACTCCTCTCCAGCTGGCTACATTTTATAAGTAGTTATTTCACTTTAATGTGATTTACAAACTGAATGTACTCAATGTGTAGATAGAAAATGAAATCACATAGACCACCATTTAGTTTTTGCATTGCAAAACAAGACATCTTGTTCTATATCTCATTTAAGAGGCCTGTTTCCAGCAGAGCTTCTCACATGAAATAGCAGGAAACAAATAGGTGTAACTAACAACATTAACAATGGCTGTCTCTGATTAATTTGTTGCAGTTGAAAGGTTCTGTCATTTCGCAGGGTGGTTCATTGTTATTGTTTACTACAATACTTCATTGGGTCAGAACATTGTTAAGGTTATATTATTAGCTGCAAATGTGCCTTTACTGCAAATTTATGACAGCAGTTTGTTCAATTTTGAAATCTTACTATTTATGCTTTGTGCATAAAAATCAAATGAATCAAAGGCCCTGACCACCCATTTCCTCAGTCATCATCTTGCTCTTACTAAAAGGGTTCAACATGAACACAAATCTTCTGCCAAAGTGAGTTACTTGAACATTTAATCAGGGAATGGATCTTTTGGAAAAACAGAAATATTCACAGTCACAGTGTTTTTGCTTACAGTGCATGTCACTGTAAATCAAATATGAACAAACAGCATGCACAGTCTTGATGAGACGGATTAAGTTTTAAAGTGTTCACACCAATATTTAAATTGATCGGCAAACGAACTGAGAGGAGTAATGCAGATTGACAGTTAACACATTAGCTGGAGTGTTTTGATGACTGTCATCCTCTATAACCATGACCCGTGTGCAAAATCAAATTCTTGACAGCAAGCCATGGCAAATAGGGAATTGGCCGCACACACTTTTTTTAATGAACTGCCAAAGCATATTTAACAGGATAGAAGCACAACACACTGCTGTTCCAACTGCTTTTGACTGTCTAATTGATCAGTGTTATTTAAGTGTACAGAGTTTGATTGACAGCTTTTACGCCAGCAACAAACACTAGTAATTGAACAGATGCACCAGAGTTAGGGACACCACTCTTAATCTCTTAATACATAATACCAAAGGATTTTGCTGAATTTAAACAGATCTACAAATGTAATTATGAATATTAAAATCTGAGACTATAAAAAGTTGAATATTTGAATTTCCAGGGGTTTCCAATGAACAAAATGCAGTAGACCATATTCAGTGCAATGAAAAATACTACCTCCCATTAATTCCACAGTCACAATGTGATGCATCCTTGGCTGGCAAATTAAGATTTTTGAGCTTCATTTATATTTATTTTCCAATCACAATTTGTATACATAATAAATAGCAAAGGATAGATCGCATACTAAGATAGCTTCCTGCTCTGACAAACACACAAGTGTCGCCTGTGACTTCATGGATGTAGTTCATTGTTAGTTTAATGTCTTAATTGGTATTCACCCACACTTCCAACGCACACTGTCTCAATATCATGTAGTAAAAGTAAATTTGACCCCTGGAAGACAGTCACTGTCACGGTAAATACAAAAATGAATAGTGTGCATTAACCTAGCTACAAGCCTTTGCATGATTGGCTTGATAATTATTAATGTTTCCACACACATACACAGCACACAGCACAATACAGTCTTACATATAATGGGTTGTTCTGGTGTGAGAGGTGCTCAAACGTGTGTGTGTGTGTGTGTGTGTGTGTGTATGTGTATGTGTGTATGTGTGTGTGTTGGCTGATAGCGTTTGGTTCTAAGTGTCCAATTTGCTTAAACAAATCACATTCATGTATTCTTATGTAAATTGAGCATCAACAGTACAGGGCTTTTTGGAATATGTTATCTGACGCAATTACAATACTTCAAGACAAGGGGTTTATGGACAAAAATGAACTCCTTCATTAATTATGAATGTTCAAATTTGACAGAGTGACAAATTGTGTCATTAAATAGGTCAAGGAAATCAGATTGCTTGGCATAAAATCCCAGGGGAGTGGAAAATACCAGGACTCTGTAAGAACACATGAATTTATAGTATGCATTATGCTGTTCATCTGAAGGTAAGGTCAGTGTCACAGAATGAGAGAGAAAAAATGAAGAGTTATGGAGAATGAAAACCGCAGAGTAGAAACACTCACCTCATAATTTGGAGGGATTCTGGCACCGAAGCCCAAAGCTGAAAATCTTTTGTCACTGGAACAATAAGCAAATTAATCAGTCACAAATTACAGTTACTGCAAATTAATCAGAGGTAGCTTTTGACAGCAAGTCTGAAATATATCCATCAGTTCATGTTCCCCAGCTGGTTTGCATTTCACAAATGTTCAAAGCTTGAATTACAATTTGAAATCTGTCGCATGGTCCCTACAGCCAGCATTTGCACCCATTCAAAGAGTTTCTCACTGTCTTTAATGTCTCCATTTTTCATCATACCACTTACACTTGCAGATATTAAAGTAAGAAGGACTGCTATGCTGGATAGAGTAGGTCTTCTCACAGGTCAGATTGCATAGTTTTGAATAAAGAAGACAAACGCACTCACTATGCACTAAGCAGTGAATGTTATATTTACAGCCTTGTATCTTTTGTGTCTGAATTGTGAACATGAAATGAATCCACTATACAGCATGCTCAAAAATTACCACAATACAATAAAAGAGAGTAAAGAGACTCTGTGCTCTGCACTTTCATAGCTGTCAACAACAAATGGGATGCTTTATTCAGAGGTGAAGTATGAAAGTAATATTTTACATAGGTGCATTAGACAGCAAGGCTCAATGACTAATGATAGTTATTCTAATAAAATGTTACACTCCTTATACCTTATAATACCTTTGTTCTGTTTCTGATTTTATCTTTTGTTTTGTGAAATACTCAGACTTTGTTCAGTCAGACTCATTGCAACAGTCAAAAAAAAAAAGAAAAAAAAACCCAACTTCCATTAAGAGTAACAAGCAGCAAATTCAGAAATTATGAATATAATAATAAACACATACAAGAATACAAAGCAAACACCAAAATCTGCTGCAAATGAAAAAAAAAAAGAGCTGATGGGAGTTGAAACAAACGTATTAACACCTAGACAACAAATTGACGTGCTCCAGGCCACTAGGGAGAACACTGAGTGGGGCTGCATGGGTTTTCTTAATAAAAATGTTTTGGGCTATTGCAGCACATTTGCCCTTGTTGAGCATAGCAGAAAAGATCTGACAAAATATACTACTGAGTTACTTTTTCTTTTGCATGTAAAACATCTGCACTTCCTCAAATAGATGGTTGAGTCCGGTTCCACAAGAGTCGGTTCCCTACAAACACCCATATTAACATGCCAAACTTAACAGGAGACATACACTGTCTGAAAATATCTGCTTTGGTCTCTGTACCTAATTTCTTGCTTCATTACGTACAGGGTGAATTTTTATGTGCTTCGCCTAATTCAACTGTATTAAGGCCTAAAGTTGTGCATAATTGAGGACACGGTTGCTAAGAGCAGTGAGTAACCTCAGTTAATTTGAGTCACTGTTTGGTTGGTGCCTATCAGGGGATGTTTCGTGCAAATATTGGATCATTACCATGCCCTGCAGAATGGGATGACTCTGTCTTCCTGAATGCTGAAGTGAGTGAAATTCCACGGTGTAATCACCATACTGGGTTAATAGCTAGTCTGTAAACTAGCTGTTTAGCCAGTAATTGAATTAGCCTAAGGTTTCCCTCTCAGCAGTTATCAACAGAGTGAAGGCTATGCTTGCTACACTTGAACCAGCATGCATTGAAGTCGCAGCTCCACATACAGTACACCCCATGTCATTGCCTAATTTTGTTTGAACACCGTCAAGTTCCCTAACTTCTTCAGTGTCCCTCTGTAGTATCCTTGTAATAATGTAGTGCCATCCTGTAAACTCCTTGTACCTTAAATAGATTGATATTTACTGTAATACTTGCAGTGTTTAAGATCCATAAGAGAGCTGTCACAGCTTGTTTACACTGACACCTGGGATTGTTTGTCCACTGACAGATTTTCCAGTGGCTGCCACCCTCATCGGCACATTAACTTCAGTATCAAAGTCTGCAGTGCAGTGCAATCACAAAACAATTTCTCCAGCTTGGCAGAATCTTAGTTAGGGGCACAGATATTTGAAATGAAATGTTTAATTCATTTACTCCAGAAACAGTGTGTTTGAATCAAAGGGTGCACAGAAAAATTGATAGTGTTAATAGGTGGTAACTTATTTGGTATGCTGAAGGAAGAATTGCTTTTCTGCTCATCCAACTAATGTAGTTTTGAGGCAGCATCCTAGAGCTATCACAAGTGTGTACTTAACTCTGATGAGTGTGGACCCACATACACTAGACACTGCCAGATTGTATGATGATTTTTACACTCAGAGTGAGCCATAAACTATTAACTGTGAACTCACTGTGAACTTCAATTTGGAAAATTTCAGTTTTTCTACTGTGACATTTTTTTGTAATGTTAATGGGAATTGGTGTTGTTGCATAGCACTCATGTTACCAAAACACACCAGCAGAAAGTTTCATTTTTGGTTATTAATTTTATTTTCCCAAGGATAATGTGTGTCTTTTCCTTTAACCCTGGGGCAGTCTTATATTTACAGCGGCTGGCAGTGGTAAAAACAACAGCCTGCAGTCTTAAGAGCTCAGTTAGAAAAGCATCAGTGAATATGGTACATTTGGTTACTATCATTATCCTAAAAAAAAAAAAAAATGAATGAGTCCAGCTTCTGTTCTCCAGAATGTAATCTCTCCACATGCCCAGGGTTAATGCACTGAATCAAGCTACAAACCCACTCCAGCAAGAATATATATGGAATACAATATTAGATGTCACGGCGCAACAGATGATAAAAAAGATGTCTTTGGACTGACCTCAGCTTTTGCCACACTTTTTTAAATGCATTTTCATCACAACAACTCCCATCCACAAGATAAAAACGTTAAACTCATGAACATGCTACTGAAATACACTTTAGTATGTTGTATCGAGGCAAAAACAGTCGCAAAGAAATAAATTATGCTTTTTGGTATTGTGTTGGTTTCATCAGACTTAAGTGAAAATGCTGTAATGGGGAGTGAGTTATTTATCCTGAGCCGGTTTTATTCTTATTGTTGTTAATGATGCTGTTATCTCATCCTCCAGACTCTTACCTTCACAAATTGCCTTTGAAGCATACCAAATGTTTATGTGCAGCTTCTAAATTTATCGAGAGATAATCAAACTTGATACTTGTAGAGATGTGACATTGCAACTTCAGCCCAGACAAGTGGAGAGAAGGTTACTAACAACTTGATTTCACCATATGAGTTTGGCCGTGAATGTCAGCATATGTGAGAAGCCTCAGGGAGATGTGGCAGGTATAACTCTCAGAAAGGGAAACGAGCCTCTGCCCACACAGACAAAAGCTCATCACTCCAGCTCCATAATTCACTCCTCTGCAAGGACTCTACAATCCCACATCACCTAGGTTCACTGAAGGCTAAAAGGTTTGCCTGCCCACATTTTACACTTCAATAACAACTCCAGCCAAAGAGGGATGGACTGCCTACAATTCACAGTCATTACTCCCCGACTGGCATGTTTCCATGTATGATGCTGTTTTGTATTTATCTAAACATGAAAATAATAAAGCTTCAAAGATGAACTGCTAACTTGTAAGCAGGTTTTCAGTCTCCAGTGCTATCTCTGGGAAGCTATAATTAGCCAGACAGTGCTCCCCTCATATTGAATGGGAGGATCTGCATAAATCAGGAGTCTTAATCCTCATCTGGCTTAGTTTCGACAAATGAGAGGGTCGTTCTCTAAAATAGATCAAATTGTAAGTAATTTTCCCATTAATGAGTGAGTACCTGCAGGCCCACTTGCAACAGCTGTTTTATTTGCACATCGGCAAATGTTTGCTCACAATTGGATAAACTTTTATTTCGAAAAACAAAAATGATTGTGACCAAAAGTCTGACAACTATATCGACATATATACATTTCCCCTAAGGAGTTCTCACATTAAGATACAAAAAGTGCAGAATGAAACCTGTTTGCAGAAAATTAAATATAATTAAGTTATTTGAACAACATTATGTTTTTCTCGAGCCATAATGCCTCCCACCCCTTTTTGAAGTGCCTGCTATCATGCTGTCATAGCCCCCTGTCTCTGCATGTGCTCGACTGAAGTTCTGAGTATTGAGCCTATGGAAGCCAAGAAGGATGATCAGTAGCTGCAACAGATGCTAAGAAGAAACTGTAACAGTGAGTTTTTACGAGACAAAGCATGAGCAGCCACTGCTGTAAGACACTGCAGTCTACATGTAAACTACATGTAAGACTGTCCCCTTACTTAGGAAGAGAGCGACGGATGAAGCAGTCTTCCACGTCCAGATTAAGGGTTAGGGTTATGTCAGACCTAAATATAGAGGCTTCTTTATCTTCATATCTTTATATGTCTAATATTTGTTTTGACTTGTTTCATAATGTATTTTGCCAAGATTGGAATGAATACGTAAGAGATTTGGTGTTTGGAGATCCTAAAGTGACCATAAATTAGTGTATCCAGAATATCGTGTCAGTGTCTGTGACTGCTGTCACCAAACCCCAGATTAGCCTCATGCATAAGTAATGCCAGTAGATGCCAACTTTGCTCACTCTAATTTTCCCCCATAAAAACAGTTTATCATGAATGACATAGCGATGAATTTAGCACAGATTAAAGCCAACCAACGAAACTGAACATGATGTGGACAGTAGAAAAGATCCTAATAGTGCTGCAAGTATTTGGCTGCTTGTTTGACAATGTGAGGCCTGCGAGTCAAAGAAAAGAGACAATTCTAAAAGCAAAATCAATTTTTAATTGAAGTAATGAATTGGAGATGGTGGAGCTGGTGTTCGACAGTTGAGCTGTATCTGCTCTCTGACAGACTGGCAAGCAAAAAGATAAGAATCCTTTACCCTTGTTTTCCAATTTCCCTTATAGAATTTGTGGGTGGTTCAGATGCAATGGCTCATTTCAGAGTGAAAGATCTCACCAAAATGGCATGCAAAAAACAGAGTGGCTCCATTTTCTCACAGAAGATACTGAATCCCTGTTGGCACTCAGGAGCCTTCAATGTGAAACCAAAGATTGACAAACCTATCATAGTCTTGGCAGATCTCCCCCACTGCTATCAGAGCCTTCAGGTACTCGTTGGGCTGGTAGGGGTTGATGTAGTGCAACGAGCAGCTGTTTCTAGGGTCTCCATTAGAGGCTGTGAAATCAATGGCAACCTGGTGGAAAGAAATGTACAAAATCAACAACTCAACAGAATTAACAGTTTAAGTTTTTCGTTTGTCTATCACACGGCAACTTATGATAACACAAGTTGCTCTGTGCGAGCGAGCCTGAAATATGCCTAATGGAAATATAAATTATTTGATCAGATGTAAGAACTTCTACTTTTTACACCCACATACACTGTAGCAGCTACAGTTTTAACATACTACAGATCCAAGCAACCAACTGTTTCAGCAGGCGGGAACTGCATCTATCACAGCAGGGCTCATGATTAATATTCATTGCTTCAGTGATTCAGCTAGAAAGTGAGCAGTAGAACTACAAAGGGCAGACCAAAGGGCAAGGGTTGAAGGAGGTTACAATATATTCCACGATGCTGCCTACAAAAAGACAAACTGTGCACACACAAAAGACACCATGTTTGGAGGACAAAAATTGTCTGTGTCAAGTTTGCTAATTATAAAATGTTGAAAAATGGGAAGTACATATCAACAAGCAAGTGACAAAATTTGTGTATTTATATAAAACTGTCAATGACAAAAATAAGTCAAATGCAGAAAAAATAGTATTGGTTCATTTAAGCACCTTTGGCCTGTGTACTTAAAAAGTCATGACAGGGTAGTTTAAGTATAAAACAGACGGCTCTCTTTACCGTAAAGTGAATCTGGCATCCTCCCATGATGTAATCTAAGAAGGAATACACTCTGTGGAGCTGCAAGAGAAAAAAAAACTTACAGGCTAAAGCTCAGAATGGGTGTTTAGCTAGATAAGCAAATGCATAAATACAGTGTTTGCACTGTAGCATCTGGTCATTAATGTGGAATTAACTCAACAAAGCTGGTGTCTGTAAAGGCTAATAACAGATAGTGAGATACATCTTCACCATCAAAGCAGAGGAAACAAATAATGTCCTAGGTGAATAGAGTAATTTAGATTGTCAAGAAGAGAAACCAAACAATTGTCTCAATGCACAGCACATACATGCAAACAAGCATTTATCACTAATTATTCATAATGTTTCCTGAATTCTTAAGAACTAATGAGGTATAATTAAAAAAGTACCTCAGATCAATTTTTGCTTTGAACACTATTAATTTCTATGTGATAATGTTGAATAACAGAATGAATACTTAATAATTCAACTCCCCTCTAGGTTGACTATTCTGATAAATATCACATATTTCTGCAGCAGCTTCCTACCTTAAGGTCACTGAGGATAACAACCCCTGAATTTTTATAATTTCTCTTCTTCTGCTTGTATTTAGGATTCACACAGTCCCACGTCACCTTAAACAAAGCAGAAGCAAAAACATATTTTTGTTTGAATATTGGCAGCATCACCTAAACAGCATGACATTTGTTTCATCTGTGATGGATTTCAGAGGAGTAAAATGAAAAGCATATTGGAAATGGTTGAAACAGCTACACGGCTGTCTCTCCTCCAGTCTTCTCCACATCGCCGCTCACTGACCTTATTTCCACTGGAAATTTTCTGCATTTCCCTGAAAGTGGCGTAGAACTCGCCAATGAAGTCATGCTTCCCCCTGGAGTCATAATCCCACACTAGGCACTGTGGCACACAAAGACAACACTGTTTACTGCTTTCCCTCTTTCTGTGTGACTCTGCTATCTGACTCCAAACCTGCTGAAAGGAACTTCTAATACAGATTCAGAGTCACCAGCTGCTGAAATTTTTAGTGGATTTACAGCTCCTAAATGCCCCATACCTTGAGCCTCCGGTCTTCATCACAGCTGCAAAGGGATATAAGAGACACTTTGAAGGGCTCCCATACAGGGTTCAAGTTGTTTTTAATCACCTGTTAAAGTAGGAACACACTGCTTATGAAGAAAATCCATTAACAGCTGTTGATGAAACCATAGAGGAAATATAGTAACATTACCTCAGTTCTGTGGACAAGTTGTTCAGTTTCATCATCATTGATTCGGTATATTTCCAAAAATGGGTCTGACTTGCTGAAGAGATCCTGCAGAAACAGAGAAAACATAAAATCAAACTAGCAGACCCCCCAACAGTCTGGGTCAAAGGAAAGGTCTACAGGGAATCCATCCATCCATCCATCTTCTACCGCTTTTCCATTTCCGGGTCGCAGGGCGCTGGAGCCAATCCCAGCCAACATTCCGGGCAAGGGGTGGGGTGGGGCGACACCAGGTCGCCAGTCCATCACAGGGCCAACACACAAAGACACACAGTGACGAACAACCACTCACGCTCACACTCAGACCTACAGAAAATTTAGAGTTACCAGTTAACCTAGACATGCATGTCTTTGGGAGGAAACCGGAGTACCCGGAGGAAACCTCCACAGACATGCAAACTGCGCACAGAACCGAACCCGCAACCTTCTTATTATGGTGTGACAGCGCTAACCACTACGCCGCCGTGCTGCCCCTCTACAGGGAATATTACGTTAAATCCCTCTGAGAATCTTTGAATTTTAAATAAGGAGTATTTAAAAATAGTAATTTTCTAGTTTATTCAGGAAGTTGTATTAAGATCAAACTGTATTTAACAAGTCACAAAATGTGACATCCACGCATCACATTTAAAACTCAGGGTTTGATTGACAGTTTGTCTCTTAAAAGCAGTGTGTCAGATGAAGCTTTGTCTATATTTACCTGTGATTGACTTTACTGTTTTTTATTTCAATATGCGTATACCTCAGATGAAGACAGGCGATGAAATTAATATAAATGGCTGTCAACTCTGATTTCTAATTGCTTTACTGCAGAGGCAAACATAATTGTGTCTGCGATTAAAGGTCAAAAATTTACAGCACAGCATGGGGACCCTTCTAGAGAAGGCATCATCAGTGTTGTGATGGCTGAGAAAAGGATGGGATGTGTGCAACTTTTTTGGACAGGGAAGAAGTGGAGAATATTGTAAAAGCTTTCAAATCATTTGTGTTTTTTCAACAGGCTACTAAAGTGAAAACAGGCATAAGACTTCACATCCGGCTATTTGGGTAGCTCTAAATAATCCCCAGAGTCTCAAGTCCAGAGCCACACTGATTATTTAGGTCAATTGATTCTTCAAGGAGCAAACAAAATGATTACTGTGTGTGTGTGTGTGTGTGTGTGTGTGTGTGTGTGAGGAGGGATTAGGGTGAGAGGCTTTTGTAAACACCAAATCAAAATCAGACTGTAAATGCTGCATTTCCCACCACATTAGCCAGATACATCTCCTGAAGGATGTGAACCAAAAAGAAAAAAAAAAAAGCTGTAGCATCCTCTTGTTGTTGTCATGGCAACCACTAGCCAGTGGCATCAGCAGCATCAGACTGATCAGAAGCAGACGTCAAAATTTAATCTCACACTAACAATAACAGCTTTGCTAATATCACATCATTAATCCTCCCATTCGACACTGTCTGTGTTGTGATCAGTATTTACAGCAGTTTCAGGTTATACAGCTGTCTATCAGGAATCATTTTCTGCAACAGCCGTCATCTGTTGTCTGTGTTGGATAAATTGTCACAACCAATCCTCTGTATTTAAATTTGTGATGTTAAGAAAATGTATGCAGCCTATTGAAATAAAATATGAAGCCATCATTTGTCGTATACTACTCAAAGCGGGCACTATTCATTTTCTATACTAACAATGAATCAATCAGTCAGGAACAGATGGAGTGTTTCATATTAAGAGTACTGGACTTCCAATCTTCAGATAGTCGGGGACATGGCTATGTCTGCTTGATGTGTAAATAACCAACTATTTGCTAACCAGTGAATCGAAAGTTACCATTAAAATCTTAGTTAACAGTCTTGGGCCATCTTATCTATCTGACCTGCTTTTATCATATCGACCCTCGCGGACCCTGAGGTCCTCTGGCACCGGCCTTTTAACCATACCACGAGTTAAAACAAAAACCCACGGTGAGGCTGCATTCAGCCATTATGGCCCTTATCTGTGGAACGGCCTCCCAGAGAACCTCAGGGCCGCAGAGACTGTTGATATTTTTAAAAGGAAGCTCAAGACTCACCTTTTTAATTTGGCTTTTAATTGATTTCTTTTACCCTCTTAATTCTGTTATTTTATTATTCTTATGCCTTAATCATCTTTATTTTATTTTATGTATTTACTTTTATTTTTATTTATTTTATTTTCAGTCTTGTGCATTTTGTTAGTTTAAAATTATTAAACCTTCACATTTCTAGACATTTTATCATTATTGCCTGTTTTTATTCCATCATCTTAATCTTTTAGTTTTTAGCTCCAGTGTCTCCTCATGGGGGCCCTCCACACAGGGAGTTGTGTCCGGTCTGCCCACGGGGACGTCGTCCTGGAGATCCCTCAGACCTGGGGGACTGGGGGGGCTCTGCAGTTGTTGTGGAGTCTGCCCTGGTCTGCCTGGGCTGGGGGGGGGTCTCTGTGGTGGCGCTCCCTGTGGCTGCGGACTGTGGTGCCTCTCTGTGTGGATGGCCACCCATAGGTGGTTTCTCATCACCTGGATCCTCAGTGCCATGCCATGTCACCAGTCTTTTTACTGTGTGTGTGTGTGTGGGGGGGGGGGGGTCGGGTCTATACGTGGGGGTGGGAGGGACGGGCTTTCATTTTTTATTGTTGTATGTTTTATATGTTGTTTGTTATTTTATTCTGTGAAGCACTTTGGGTTGCATTTTCATATGCATGAAAAAGTGCTATATAAATAAATAAAGTTTAGAGTTTAAAGTTTAGTTAAGAAAAATAAGCTGTTCATTTTATTCGTCCATCGGCCCATTATCAATACCATTATCTGTCAGAGTCACTGTAGGGAATCCCTGCTGACATTGGCTGAGAGCGGGACTTACATACAACCATCCACGCTACACTAACACTAACATGTCTTTGGACTGTGGAGGAAAGCTGAAAGGAATCCATGTAGGAACAGGGACAACATGCAAACCCCAGAGCTGGGACCTGAACCCAGAATCTACTCACTATCGTGACTATCCACAGCTAGTCTCATATTAGCCGCAGTGACTGCATGAACTCCTCACAGTGATGCAGCAGGGTTTTCACACCCAGCATCTCTGTAAAACCACCTGCTGATTCCTATTTGTAGCCAAAACCATTAGCAAGATGGCAAATAAGACATGAAATGTATGTAAAATAGCTTTGCTATTACAGAGATCAGTGTTACTCTTCTTGCTGTAGGGGCTAGACGTCTCCTAACTCCTTAAGCCTCTCATTATACAAGCATTTACGAACCACAGTAAGCCCGCTTGCTGAATACAGACAACTGAATGAATATCAATCAGTCACTCCAGCTAACTTAAAATTGCAATATATCCAGGGATATTCTGCATATCTAAATATCACATTCAGAGGAAGGGTTGACCCTACAAAATATTTTTTTAGATTCGATTTCACAGTCAGAGAAGCTACAAATTACAAAGCATCATTTTAAAAATGAATATATGTATTATGGAATTATATTATTATAATATTTTAATTTTCTTCACAGTGCCACTGGGAATGAAGGGCAACTTGTTAGTCTTGCATGCTAAGGCTGAGTCCATTGAAAATGATTAGACTTGGCGTCATCAGAGCCATAATTGGATCCAGACTCCCGCAGTCCATCTGATTTGAAATATGCCATTAGCAAAATTTGGAAGAGTGGTACCTGGAAGAGCAAAGGTCAGTGATATCCAGCTTTAAAGCAGAATCTTATGATTTAAACAAGCAATAGCACAGATCCCATAATGTAATGTGATGTGATTTGCACATGAGACTAGCATGCTCTCAAATGATCATTGACACCTTCAAATGTTAAATATTTCCTTTCTCCTCTTACATAAAATTATACAGTAATATATGATGAAATTGAAAATGTATCCATCACATGTGCATGTCTTCAAGGCCTTCCTGAGGCTACACAACAGTATCATTACTGTCATATTACTACGACTGCTGTCCATGTCTAGAGCCACCAAACCACAATAAAACACAGACCGTGTTGGTATTTCCATCAGAAGCATGTGCTCTTCTCACCTTATCATCAAGCTTCTTGGCACAAAAGGAGAGCTCTACATATCCGTTGTTGCCAGAAATTTCCTCTGCGTGCACCTGAAAGGAAATAAGATGTGTGAGTAATGTTGTGTACATATAGGTTTTATTTTCCAACGCATAGAAATGGCTTCACCAACACAATCCACATTTTAGAAAAAACAGAATTAAACTTCTAAGAAATACAGTTAGGACTGAAATATATATGCATAGTAATTCAAAAACCTTAACCTTACCTATGGTCTGCAGTTCACATAAATCTTTTAGAGTGGCTTTTACTTAACATGTGATTGTGGGACATGTAAGCCAGAATGTAGTGAGAACCAATAACTGCAAGCTAGAGGCTCCCACTGTCAAAGGTCATCTTTTAACTTGTAGATTGAATTTTTATGGATATAAAAGGAAGCATGTATGGTGCAACGTCATGTGCAAGTGTGTAACAATTTGCTGTCTGAGTGGCTGATGTTTAGCTTGTTGCTGTGGTCTTGTGTTTTAGACAAAGAGAAAAAAAAATAGAATCTGCCATTCTAAGTATCACTGAACTCCCACTTCTGCTTCACTAGACTGTCTGGCTCACTCTTAGAAAACAGAGGTCTGCTTTTTTCTCTGCTCCTTTACTTACAACAGACAGAAACTTTACATCAAACTGCCAGACTGCAGCTGCACACCGAGTGCTTCACAAGGCCAGACAGTGATGATTGGCAAAATAGGTAGTTTGTGCTTTTTATCAGTCAGTTTGTCCTGCCAAGTACCAAAAGCAGGGGGAAATCTTTTCAAAGGTATAGGCAGAAGCTGTGAGGGTGTGTATGTTTAACTGTGTCTGAGTTTGTCAGGGCCTTATATAAAGTTTCAAAGTAAATGGCCACACTGTGGTTTTTGCAAAGGGCAGTTTATTTGGGCTAAGGTCAAATCAAGAATCCAGTTTTGCCCATGTTTGGGTGTAATGATTAAGGTGATAGTAAGTAAATTGGAAAATGCATTATGTGTGTGTATGTTTTCGAAACCAGTCAAACCTTTTCCAGTTTCACAATGTGTAATAACCAACTGAATCTGAATTACATGTAAAATATTGTAAATAGAAATGGAAATGAACATAGATAAAAATTTGCTCCACCATGTGTGCATAGCAATAACGCATTAGAAATTATATTATATTCATATTATAATAGTGCCATGATATTCTTAAACTTGCATAGATGAAATAGTGAGAAAAATCTGTTGTGTGAATCCATCCAGAACGCTTCAAAATCTTTACATGCTGCTATGAAAAAGGAATAGAAATTTTGCTGTACAGGAATCACAATATCTAAAAGGTTCAAATAAAGTTTTGATCTGGTACAAAGTGATAAGACAAAGAAAAATCACAGATTGATCCTTTATGTATGCAGCGAGGAGAATAGATGAGAGAAAAGTTTCCCACTCACATGAGAAAAACTGGACTGAGTTCAAAAACAAAAAACAGGAATATTCTAACTGTAGAAGGCAAGCAGTTCAATATTATTGATAAATCTATGTTTCATAAAGCTGTGTTTAGTTTTCATATATTTAAGAATCATTGTATTGGTTGCATGATATTCTAAACTGATTATTAGGTCCACATCCTCCATAAGTTGAACAGAAAAGGGCCTTGCAGCAGTGAGTCTGCCATAAAAAGTAATTAGAAGAAAAGGAAACCCTTGTGTATTTCCAAACAAGGAGAGTGGTTACTCTACGACCCAGAGTGGAGCAACCAATGCCCTCATCACGTTGTTTATTATGTTACCACCACTGGCTTATTAACTGCGAGATGGTGGTTAATGAACCAATAGCTCTCCAGATTTTACACAACTGATGTCTGATTTACGCATCATTTCTGTCTTGTGGATAGGTGCACTCCTCTGTGTGGATTGCAATGTTGTGCTGAAAACTGACAAATAAAGGATAAGGAAGGTTCCTTAGGGAGTGACATTGTATACTTCTTACAACTACTGCCACAAAAGAAGGAGCAATGCAAAGAAGCAACATGTGACTGATTTTAAAGTTGTTTCTTCTGTTTTATCTTAAACTAGAATTGCCACCATACAGTTGTATATAGTTCCGTGAGGTTGCAAGGAATATGGCCAAAACCTGAGTAACAGTGTGGAATAATTGCCAAAAGTGTAATTTTATTTGTTAATGTCACAACAAAGCTGACCTTTGACCTTTTCTATATGAAATGTTAGCAAATCAAAATTTATCCACTGGAAAAATACTGATAAATTTTGGCATTATTAATGTGTGGATTTGTGAGTACCACGGAGCCATACAGTTATGAGCACAATATGAGAAACGAACCGTGATGGTGGACTTGCCAGCATATTTTCCATACTTCAGCAACAAAGGCTTCACCATCTTCTTCTGTGCCACAATCTGCAAAAAGGAAGATGAACACAAGGTTGGCTTTGACGCCACAGCAGTGACAGCAGTTTATAGGGATATGGTGCAAACACACAGCATCAGGTTTGTTTACTACCAACAACACAAACAGAGGAAGACAAATCTGAGATTACAGGGAGCAACATTTAAATTCACACCAGCAAACATGTAACTGGTACATGCACAAGTTAGCCTCTACCTACCTGGCCAAGAGTGCACTCCACACCACCAAGGAAGTCATCATCACGGGTCCCAATGCTGTGAGTGCCATGGATGTCATAGACTTCAAATCGCAGCTTCTGAACCTCCTCAAAGTAGTAGTCCAGGGTGAAAACCTTGGCAAAGACCGGGTGCAAATTGCTCTTGATCACCTCTGTCCTGTCAAGCTGAATGAGAGCACATAAGAATTTTAATACTAACATTAACTCATCTAATAAATCGAAATATTCTAACCTTTCATAATATAATTCATTTTAGAAAAAACAAGCCTTTTGTGTCCTTCATAATTTTTATAATTAAAAAAGAGCTCAAAAATATAACCCTCACAATATATCCGTCAGAATACAAAACAGTATTTTGAGAAACGCCAGCATATAAATATACAGAAGGATAAATGTTATTGCATTCTGTCAGGAGAATGATATGAGAGAAGGAGGGAGGGCTCGGACATTTAATTCAGGAGTACAAGAAAACATCCCTGCTTGTATTTGATTGCCTGACAAAGAAAAGCTGAGCTCTATGTGGCCCAGTTTTCTAAAGGTGTAGGATTTAGCTGTTGAGGTACCCCACAGATTTCTGAACATCTCTATGATATCCAACTTGCTACAAGGAGAAATCATCATTGAGCATGATATCCACATCTATATCTACAGTATATACATCTACACCAACAGATCTCTCTCTCTCTCTGTCTGAATTTTCATGATTTTGTATTGGTGCTGATGTCGAATGCATATTTGGGATATAAACCTTGATCGACCAAAGCTGTATACCACCGAAAAGCACAATCCCAGTAAGAGGCACAATCTGACACATTTAACAATTGATGTGTTGCTCGATTAAATTGGAGACTGTAAAGACATCTGAAATGTAGCCATACAGAAGTTTTGCCTGTCACAGTGTCAGAAGTCATCTCTTTTTTGTCAGTGAAACACGTCTACAGACAAAGGACTTTTTTCTCATGTTGACTTTCTTGCATTTTAAATGTGAAGAAAGACGCTTAGAAAATTCCTAAGAAAAATAAAAGATAGATATCAAAATAATGTTTCACTACAATCCAATAGCTTTATTGCTCTCTATACTAAACTATTGATGTCTGTTACTCAGCAGCAATCACACTTAAATTGATATTTTTTAAATACATGTTTATAAGCTGGTAAGTAAAGTCCTGTCCCTGTACCCAAACTCCTACACAGTGCATCAAAGTTCAGTTTTGAAAAGTGATCTTTTAAAGAGAATGGTTCAGGCTGCTGTTTTCTCAGTTATGGAAAAACAGAAACAATTAAATCTGCATTTAATTAACACATATAAACACTGCCATGACAGATGGGTCCAATTTAAAATTGCATTATCCTTCTTGGAGCCAGATATAGTTTCAAATAACATTGTCAAATAATTTTATAAGATTTGTAGCATGTAGTATGCAGCAATTTATTAAAACCATCATGTTACAACAACCCTAGTTCAACACTTTCAGGGAAATATTAGTGCTAATGCAGTGTCCTTGGGTGAGCACTATGCATACACATCGTTGCCGTCAGCAGTGAAACCACATTCAGTCTATACCAAAAGTAAATTTTTGCTATTTCATATAAAGCAAAAAGTAAAAATAAATAAATAAATATGTAAACAAATCTAGCTGTTAAAGTTTGTTATGGAATTTTATACAAAGCAATTGTGGTACCTGTGTCAGCCTTAAAACAACACATGTAGATATAATTTTCATACTCATCAAAGCCATCAGTGATCTCTCCCACTGTGTGGATCGGACCATTATCATGTTGGAAAACACCAGTCAAACCAGGATAGTAATGTTTCATCGTGGGATAATGGTGATTAATGAGTTAAATGCAGCGGCTGTTCCCTCAGTGGGGACGTGAAACAAAACTGTGGCAGCAAAATGTCTGCCACCTGTATGGAATAATGGACTATTTCATAATCAGTTCATTTATTTAGTTTTCTTCTTTTTCAGCATAACCCCACTGCAATGGTATTGGTGAAACCTATTTTGTATTTCCATCCTTTAGAGAGTTTCACTTCTTTTCAGTCTTGTTACACAGTTTACAGACTGAAATAAGCCATCTGTTTGAAACATCCATGCATGAATAAGTATTTAAACGCTCTCTGGCTCATAACTAACTTTTTGATCTTTTTGTTTTTAGCATCAACACATTACACAGGGTCATTTTGTGGATTTATCATCAATTGTATTCTTGTTTTCCTCATTACCAATTTGCTAATTCTATTTGTTAATCAGTAAAATGTCAAACCTATTACAATGGTTTGACATCCATTACAACAACACCAAAAACATTTTTGCTGTTGTTGTGGTTCTAGAAATATCCCAACTTTCAAGTTTGTCTTTATTGTCCTTAGTTGTCTTCAGTGTTGGGCAAGTTACTTTAAAAAAGTAATTAATTACAGTTACTTCTCCAAAAAAGTAACAAAATATGTTACTCAGTTACAAGTTATAAAAGTATCTAGTTACTGGAGAAAGTAACCATTGCGTTACTTTCAGGTAAATGTTTAAATGCTCAGATGTGTCTGAATGTGGATCCACCTCCAGCCCTCTTTAATGGAACGTAAAATACATGTGCATGTTCAATTAGAAGATGTTTGAGTAAGTTACTTGACATGGACATGGAGAGGCTCTTTAATCAGGACATAATATGCATTTCACCATTCCATTCGTTCCTTTAAGTTCTATATTTCCATTTAGAGAAGGCTACTTTTGGATTATTTAGGCTGCCATTCCTGTTTCTCGTTGACTGACTCACTTGTGTCGGCCGTTGTGTGTCCAACTATCCATGCTTTGGAATTTCTGTAAATAACACCCGCCCACCTCTACCTCTGATTGGTTCATTATGAAATTTTACTCTACCTCAGCCAATCGTCATCATTTACGTGACTGTCTCATGCCCACTAACCAAAGAAGAACAGTAAAACAGTCTCGGCCTCTCAGCTCAGACATCTGGTTGGTCTGATGAAAAAAACAGCTTCAGTCATAGTAACGCGCCACATTTTTTGGCAGTAACGGTAACTGTGTTATAAAGATGGGAAGAGTAATCAATTAGATTACTCGTTACCGAAAAAGTAACGCTGTTATTCCCATCCCTAGTTGTCTTCTCTTCTTGTCTCTGAACCATCTGGACAGACAGATTTGGGATGAGTCTGATAAGTCTGTTTGTTGATGAAGCCTAATCAGAGCTACATAAAATAGATTGTGCCAAAATCTGTGACGCCTGTTTGCTTCTGGTGTGGGGCCAAAATTGTAGAGCAATCCCTGACATGGGAAATTAAGGCTTTCTGTAATCAGTGCTGCCAGGCAGGTGAGGCATTATCTGTGCAGCTCTATCATGACAGGCCCCTGTAGCTTTGGTTAGATTTCACAGAAAGGCTGGGCCCTGAATTAACTTACAATCATGGGAGCTTGGCTTAAATGAGAATAATAAAGACTTCTGTAATAGCAGAAAAATGTCAAGTCTTCTAAAACCTGCCTCTGCATTTTTCCTTAGAGATGAATAGATGGTAACTTACAGAAATAATGAAGTGCACACAGTTCAACAAGGAGCACTTGCAAGTCAGCGGGGCCGTACAGGATGAACTCAGAAAATGGAAAGAGGGCGATATGGTGGAGATGTGAGTGGGCTCAGGTTCTTACTCAGTTGTTGACGTAAGTAAACAATTTGCTCAATCAATTCTGCCTCACAGTACTGAGGGATTTGACAGCAGAGTACTGTTAAGACTTAGATACATAGATAGATAGATAGATAGATAGATAGATAGATAGATAGATAGATAGATAGATAGATAGATAGATAGATAGATAGATAGACAGACAGATAGATAGAGAGACAGACAGATAGATAGAGAGACAGACAGATATGAATAGAAGTGCAAATGTAACATTGCCGAGCTACAATCTCAGATATTTCACATCATCTGAATTTATCTGATTTACTGCAGCTAAAAATAGCTACTCATGTATTCATGCTATATTGAACCCAGGTCAGTCATCTCATGTAGCGTCCTCCTATTAAATTACATCCAAGAAAAAACAACACCGTCAGCCAAGTGTTTTTATCATCACTGCCTTAAAATAGTATCTTGAGGTTCCACATTCAGACAGTCCAAACATTACAGTAAGCATCTTCAACAAATGGCTCCCCTGTGGTGGAAATTTGGCAGAGTTAGAATTAATTATTATCTCCCATTTCCTGGAAAATTTTGCTTTTTGTTGGGTGAAGAGTTGCAAGGGAGAAAAAAACATTGACATAATTAGGTATTTGCAACTAACACATCCCCTACTTAGTGGGAGCCTGTGTTTTGGCTTTCCCTCATGAACTAGATGGCTTAATTAACAGGAAAATTAGACACTTGGTGCCTAAGTTCCAAATCAGCCTGGGAACAGTCCAAGAAAGTAAACATTTTCAGCTGGAGCTCAACTCACCACATTGAATAATATCAACCTACTGCCCAGTAGACCTAAATCAGAAAGTACCAACTGATGTAAATTATTGAACTGTGGAAACAGTTGGTGAAAATACACAGCATTTGAAAACAGCTGCTAGCTCACCAAACCATCAACAGACTCATCTCCCTGGTTGATTTGGTATGAATACTCTGGTTTTGGGATAGCAAAACAAAGGATGCATAATCCATCTCAATTTGTAATATTTCACACATCACTACCATTTAATCTTAGGTCTCAACTTTTACAGATTTTCTGATACTGGATGAAAGACGGAGGGTTGCGCTTTTGCACTATCTCCAGTGTGTGACGTCTTTGTGTGCAACAGTTTTGTGTAACAATTAAGAAAACATGTTGCTCAGATTAACTCACGGTGCTTCGAAGAATTTGAATTCCTTCTCATGCATGACTCAAGTCATGACTCACACATCAAGGAAGGCAAGGAAATCATTCTTACACATTTGACCAAAGGATTCAACAGCATATTTGTCAGACTGAGGAAAAAAGAGGTCTCACCTCTGTCCACTGTCCATTGGTCTGCACCATTACTATAACACAGGGATCTGATTTATTCAGTGTGTCTCGGTCCAGCAGGGCTTTGCAAGACACACGCAGTTCGACTTTGGAGATACAGGTTGCTGGACCACTGAGGCTGGTTGCAGTTGAGGTGGCCTCCTGAATGTCATTCATCCTGGCTCAGAGCAAGAGGAGCAGCCAGCCAGCGAAGCAGTCTGGTGTTGGTGGTGTAGCCTCGAGGGATGGGAAGACGTGCTGGGATCTTGGTAAAGATGTGGCGCGCCTACAGGAGACAGGCTCTTTTGATTTGGTATGGATGTCACAAAATGAACAGAGATTCCTGTTGAGCCCCTGGTGACCAAACCAAATCCAAGCTGTTATTACTGTCTGTCAGAACCAACCCCCTTGTGAGGAATATCATCTCTCCTCTAAAATGATCAGAGACAGGACACGGAGATGGGGTTGTATTTAGGAGTCTAGATCAGTTTACCAGCAAGATGCATTGAAGATGGTCAAATCTGGTGCTTGCCTTTTTATCTTCTTAATTTCAATATGAAGACAGAAGAAGACAGTCATTCTGTATTAAAATTCAGTCCAGAACAAGAATAAACAAAAACATACTATCATTTTATATTTTATCCTATTTATAAAAGAAATGAAAAATAATTACTTGGGAAAATGCTATTTTTGTTTCTTCTTATAAAATAAGGAAAGAGTTGAAAGTGGCTGATAAAGACAGGAATCCTACACGCACATGGCTGAGTGGCTTTATTTCCCACAGGAAAACATGACACTGAGAAAGGGACTCTGTCTGCCATCCGCCCTGCTTTAGTGTCCTTGAGCAATGAGGTTTCTGAACCCGTTTAACTGTTTACAGAGAAGGGCGGGGGTCCAGTTTCTCCAGCAGTATTATTTGTGATAAGTGTCACATTATGAGGAGACAAATGAACTGAAGTGTGCGTTTGTCTTTCAGCACCGAGGACAGCGCCCGGGCGTCTGTGTTCCAGCTGTGGAGTCCAGAAACCAGATGTTGCCCACAATGCATTAACGTCAAACTTAACTCAAAACAGCTATATAAATACAAGCTTTAAAAATCAGACCCGGAGTGTCTCAGAAGGAAAGTTCCCGAGTAAAACGTGAAGGAACGGAAGAGGAAGACGAGAGACAACAACTTCATGAGGGCGAAACAGGCACCGCGGTTAGTTAACATTTCGGTACAATGAACAAACTCAATCATGACAATAAAATAAAATAAGAACAAGGGCGGTATGGGGAATATTCAGCTCTAGTTTTCCTCACAACAGACAAATAAATAAATAAATAAAAATAATTTGCGCTGAACAGCACACACAGTCTACTTTGATAACATCGCTTGTCATTGACCTCCAATCAGACCAACCTGCAGCCGATCAGACACATACAGGCAGTTTTCTCATCAAAAACACTAAAGTCTGCTCACAGTCAAAAGGAGAAAGTCACTTCCTACCTGTCGTTGTCCTTTGATACACTTGTTTAATCTGCTCCCATTAACACGCTGCTGCCTTTTTTTCCTCCGCTCAAACTCATTGGCTGGACCGGAGGAGGAGGGAGTGTGCGCGGCTTGTCGACATGGAGAGATGGGGGGGGGGGGGGGGAGCAGCTGCTGATGTAAAGATGATAGGCTTTTCGCTCCGACTCGATTATTGGGGATTCGAGTCAGAAGTCCCTGTAAAAAGGAACTAATCCGAATTCACTGCAGAAGCTTTTAGTGAGGAATTGCATCAGACAGTGTTAAAATGCACAAAAATCCCAACGAGCCAAGCCATGGTCTTTACACTTTGACGCTGCCCTGGGGTGCCTGCGTGCTCACACATCCCCTACAGGCCCCACACATGGCTTTAATATAGATTCAGCCTGATATACACCTGCAGGTTCAGGGGAATATTATCAGTGTGTTATATTGCTTTTTGCCTCAGCATGAGTCATAAGCTGCTGAACCAGGAGAAGACTGGCCTATGGAAAATGATCATAGTATATTCACAATGTTATTTCATCATTAT
This sequence comes from Remorina albescens, assembly GCA_034769265.1. NCBI lineage: Eukaryota > Metazoa > Chordata > Actinopteri > Carangiformes > Echeneidae > Remorina > Remorina albescens. The sequence continues at coordinate 5,756,967 of CM068479.1, forward strand.
GCATAGATAAAACAGACATGCATACAGTAAGATCAGCTGGTCATTTTAAACAATGCCCCCTTGCCTGGTATCAGATAAGCTCACAGTCCAAACAGAGATCAAAGGGCTCCATGGCATGTGAAAACAGTAAAGATGAATAAGATGCTTAATGATTGTTGTTTCAGTAGGATCCATAATTTGACAATTTGCACTCAAATAGAATTCAGCTTACGGCTAAGTAAAACAAGTCCACTCTATGGCTTCACCCCACCTAAGAAATAGATAAGAAACAAAAAGGCCAAAGATGTATGCAAAACATATCAACAAAACAGGTACACAAAAGGGCGGTCTCCCAGCCGCAGTACATAGCAATGAAATCTCCAGGCAGCTGATGACCTGCTACTCCAACGGAACACACACACACACACTGTACATGGACGTACATTAAGCAACACCGTCACTGTCATTAAACTGATCATGAACTTATTCGTAATCATTCCACAGCAATGTATGTTACATAACATATTGTTTCACACGGTGTTCATGCTTGAACCTTTTTTCACTGTCCGCCCACAAATGTATTATTTTCATGAATGTATTTCCAGACATTGCATAACATTTATGGTTAGCCCTGACAAAACAGCAGCATTGAGTTTTTGTGAAGCATGAAGCCATGACAGACAAGACAGCTAAATTATAATTGACAAAATTACTTGGGGAATCTGGACTTATCAAAAAAAAGTGCAAAACAGAAAATAAAAGCTCAGGTCTGCCTGTAATGTGAAGTTTATGTGTCTTTGTGGAGCACTTTTCAATAATACAAATGTAGGCTTTACTTGTAACATTTTGAAGCTTATAACTCAGAAGTGTCCTTCAAATGTCAAGAAGATGTTTTTATATATTACAAGTTTTTTTTTATTTCAGGAGGCCATGGCCTTCTTTGAGAAATGAGCCATTGAGAAGCTATGAGATTGCAAAATAATGTGTACAGTAGATAGATGGGTCAACCAAATGAAATTGACAGCATGAAACATAAAACATTTGGCTCCCTGCTTTTCCATTATCTGCTCCTGGGAACTGATCACCATGTGACTTAGGCACAGAAAAAACACAAAACAAATGAAAATCTTAAAAGAAAAGTTTTAAATCTATGTCTGAAGACACTGTGTTTAACACGGGAACTTGCTGCATTCTTGACATGGCCATGACCCCCCACTGCTCCGTCCTCCATGAGTATTCAGTCGGTAGTTAGAGTGTGCTTCGGGGGGCACACCTGAGCCCTGTTATGCCACAGCTCCAAACAACGGCCATCTGCTGCTGAGGCTGCTGATGCGATGACAGCTCAGCACCTCACAGGACACTCTCTACGTTTACACATGGATTATCTAACCCAAACCCTGCTGTTTCCTATCAGTCTTTTTCCACTGTTCGCTACTGGCCACATTGCATGTACAATCTCCCTTAGCTCCCATGAGAAGAGGTATTTTGATGCTTAGCTAGATTTTAAAGGCACTATTGATTCTGAAGTCTTTCTTATTGGCGGTGGGAGCTGCAACATCCCTGTTAATGGGAATCAATCATGAAGCTTGAGTTTCAGCAGGTTCTGCATCAATTGAAGCATCGAATTCAAATGAATGCAAGCTCCAGGATTCTCCTCCTGTCAATGTGACATTTGTCTTACTGGCCTACAAATCTTGTGGTCAAAAAAGATCTCAGTTCCCTTTCAAAGTAAACACAATACACAACAATACGTCATGGGGGTAAAGCTGATGCTGCAGGATACAAGCACACATGCAACCTCATTGATTTCAGCTGTCTGGTAGAATAATGGCAATAATTCACACCATTGACCACTATAAAGGGTGTATCTTGTGGTTATTGTTATTTGGTTTAAATTCCAATTGTTAATCAGAAATTGGCAGCGCCAAATTTAGTCACTGTCAGTCTTAACAACCCCCCCCCACTCCAAAATGACTCACTGTCCACTCACCATCATCTCACAAACAGGAATGAGTGAAGCTTTTATATACACTTCTCGCCGAGTAAGTTAGTTTTTGAGAACCTGTATGGTTTATTTTTATAATTTATGTATTTCACCTTTTTATGAACAGCCCAGCACACATGTAAACGTTCAGAACCTCTGTTGTCATAGCAATGTGTCTTCAACAGACCGCCCCGGTTTTCTGACCGTGCGTAACCTTCTCTATGAAAATTAGTACTTGCTCACCCCCCGCTGTAGCTGAGAGTAAAATCATCCCCACTGCGCTGTTTTGTTGTATTTTTATGCTGTCTACCTCTGCCCCAGGGGCTTACGATGACCTCCACTCTGACACCTGTGTATTAACATGCTGTGGACAACATAAAGCTTTTCATATTATAATGATCAGTCCGAGAATCTGTGTCTGGTTTAGTCTCTTAAAGACAAAAAGAGTTAATGGGAACAAATTTCAATTCCCATTTAAGCTGCTGTCAAACCTCCTTCTAATAACTGGTCAGATTGTCTGGTTTATAACTGCTGAATGTGAAAACTAGTTTAAAAAAATAGAAAAAGAAAAGCAAAAATAAATCAAGTCATTATAGTTTCTTAGTTAATAAACCCCACTCCTCCATATTTGTACTTTTTTAGCCCATTTTTCATTGATGAGTAACTTTTTGTACCTCTAGTGCCATCTACTGCTGTAACGATTTGCAGGTTAATTTCAGCAGGATTCGTGGTTGGTATACATTTGACTTGACGTGTTAATTTATAATTTGATCACAATTTGGGGACAATGACTTTTTTATCAGAGCAGAGATTTAAAAATAGAGAGGCTGATTTTATTAAGCTGCTTGAGTTTGGACATCTGGTTAACGTTTTGCTTTTAGTGCCCTGAGCCCAAAAGACAGTTGTTTCCTGTTGTCTTTTCGAATTAAGACAACGCACTTAGATGCCTGTACCTGTTAACAGAAGTGCTCCACTTGTGGAACTGACACTGAAAGTATCTACTACACCATGTCACCACCCTGTCTGCAACGTGGCTCTATTCCAACCAGTCTAACCTATAACTGGACCATGAAAACCCAACATCCATCAATCCAACTAAGCTCTTAATCACGACATTCTCACATTGATCTTTTTAAAGACTTTAATTTGCAAACTTCGATGATGACTATTTTCACTTCTTTTTCTCAACATCCTGTTCAGCCGCCTCCTTAGCTCTCTTGGCACGGATGCCAAAAAGACGAGCATTGGCACGGGCCATACGCAGGCTGGCGAAAGCCTTGAAGTTCTTCTCATCTTGAGAGATAACCCGGGCCTTCTCCTTCTTGTGCACCTGAAAGGGAAGAAAAGTACATGGTAATCTCAGGACACTTTCCTTTGCATTGGCTAAATCATTGAATTCAGCTTATTTAATATGAATTATACATTTTTCCAGTATCATTTTTAAAAACAGCAGTCATCAGAAAAAGGGTTCAAAAGTTTCATCAAAGATGTACAGAGATTCCGGAGATTTGTCATCATCCGACTGCTGTGATGTAAAACAAACTGATTGATTTAACTATCCAATACTTATTGTAATAGAACTTGCTTGAATTGCAACTTACTGTTTTGATGGGCATGACAGGACCAACCAGCTGAGTGGCCATCTTAAGTTCCTCCTCCTGAAAACATTTAACATTAAATTATTAACAAATCCATGCATATTCTCCACCAAGAAAGAAAACTAAAAACTATTTCTTTTCACCGAGACATATTTGATGTAATGTTGCGTAATTTAAAGTCAGAGTAAGACAGCTACGTTTATATACTCATTTTCACCCATAGTAGTCAACATGAAGATGTGACAGATTAACAAATTAATGTATCATTGCTCAATGTGTCCATTATGCAGTAGGTTGGGATCAAATTTCATGAAGTATGGGTTTGCTTAGACAGTGATCAATGCTTGGCTGTCAGCCCTCACTGTTGCTCTGATTGGATAGCTCAAGTTTCTGTAACCTGACATGGCCAGACTTTAATGGTGGCTGGACAATCCAAGAAAACCCTTTAAATTATCACCAAGTGGATTAATTACTTTCCAAATGTGAAAGAATTTGATTTAATTAGCATATAACTAGTTACACTTCCATGCAATATAAAAACTCTTGACTACAAATTTAATTGGAATTCAGCATGCGAATTATGATCTTTGAGTCAATGTGTACAGCTGCAGGAAATATGGATAAACAGTCTCATGCAGAAATCATATAGGAAAAGTTATTGTGCCCTAATGTTGAAACAGACAAGGAAAAAGCTTTGAACTTACTTCAATACTGGGTTTTACATAAACAAAGCATTTTTGCAAGGTTTCTCTAATGATGTAACAATAGTTAACCAAGATTATGTACTTCAATTTACTGAGGAATGATATACTCCTCAGTTTTCAGTTTAACATGACGATATGAAAGATAACTCACAGAGCTGTCTCCCTTCTTGGGAGCAGAAGCCTTTCTGGGGAACAGGATGAGCTTGGAGCGGTACTCCTTCAGACGCTGAACATTGGCCTGAAGAGATTCTGTGGATCTGTTACGACGACGGGGGTCAACAGAGATGCCAATGGTGCGGGCTGTCTTTTTGTGGATGCCAGCCGCCTACAGGGACGAGTACAGCACATAAAAGATTTTGGATTAGTATTCAATGTCAAGTACATGGTTGGATTTAGATCTTCAATTTGTGACATTCAATGTTTTTCTTCCTAAAAAAAAAAAAAAAGGCAGTCATCAGAAAAAGGGTTCAAAGTATTCATCAAGCAAATACAGAGATTCCGGAGATTTGTCATCATTGACTGCAGCAATGTTGAACGTAAGATGGTTTCTATATATCTTTTCTATTCATCTGCAAAATTTCACTGACATGGAAGCACAAGCACTTTTTGTGCCATTCTCTACTTTCAAGAGCAGAACTCCACCTGGAAATTACAGCTTTCAGCTTAGTTATTTACTTTAAAAGTGTGTTCACTTACACGAATTCAGAATACAATTCTTGTCATAACTTGACAAAGTTTTGATGTTGATCATTTGTTGTTGAAAATCTCCCATTTACATTAGAAAGTTAGCATATACTTAAACAATGTAATTAAATACCATCAATTAAACCCCATTCATAACAGTCCAGCATCTCAACCTAATGATGGGAATGGCTCTCATCACTCCCATCCTCCAATCTTATAGTTGCAGAAGCATGATGTGTGGGGATTTTTAAAAGGTTGACAATTTATAGCAATAAAGGCAGCGTAGTTGATTATTTAGTCAGGCAACTGCAATTTTCGCTTGCACAACAACTTGTATGAGTCCATATGTTCAGCGGTGATGCACATAAAGAGTCATCTAGCCTTCCTCCCACAGCAGGCAAGGGAGGAAAGGCAAGGTACACCTTGGCAAGAACATCAAGCCTTTGGGTATCAGTTTTTGGGTGGGATGAATGACTCACCACAGAAAGGTTTTCTTGTCAATATAATTTGAGTGGAAGGTCAAATATTAAAATGGGTTATACACTCAGTTATGCTGAAAAGCAAACAGCTTTCTGTGCACTGTCTGGTTTCGACAATTTTCAAACCATGCCCAATATCTAAACACTATGGAAAGAATTAAATTGCAGATTATTGTTTTTGTAAATAAAAAGGAAAGACTAAAAAAGTGTTACCTTGAGTTCTTCCAGAGTGAAGCCACGTCCGGCACGGACCTTTGTGTGGTACCTGACTGTGGGACACCTCACTTGTGGCCTCAATGGACCAGCAACAGGACGAGGAGCGATGCGGCGGGCCTTTGCCTGACGAGCCTTTCGCCTGGGGAGAGAAGTAGTTCAAATTGAAGTAAACAATGGCCTTTCTCCATTTCAGGAACCAATAAGCCTGAGGAATTATACAAGTTAGAATTATACTCCTGATAGTGTTTTCCATTGCATCTCATACATGACAATAAGGGAAATAGACTGGTAACTAGAAGGAAAGAAATTTAAAGGAAAAACAACTTTTTTTAAGAAGTATTATTCTCTGTAATTTAGCGTTCGAGGTATGGGTGCAAGTGGGACTGAAAACTTGTGTTTTGTAATGATATACATTTGTGTTAAAGATATCTTTGATTCACGTATCAGATCCCACGTTCAAAATGCCAGAGCTCGTGTCCTCACAGGCAAGAAAAAGCGCAACCACATCACACCAGTCTTGGCTTCTCTCCACAGGCTCCTGGTCTGCTTTCATATTGATTTTAAACTTCTTTTAGTTGTTTTTAAAGCACTAAATTGACTAGCCACTTAGCATATCTCTGAGCTTCTCCATCACCACACCCCAACCTCTGACCAACTGCTGTTGGTGGTGCCAAAAACAAGGCTTAAGTCTTTGTGATGGTTGCATCTAGACTCTGGAATAGTCTCCCCTTTTATATGAGCTCCTCCTAGACCCTAGAGATGTGTAACTCCTCCCTGAAAACCCACTATTTCTCCCCGGCATTTATCCAGTCTGAGCACTATGTTTGTTATAATGTTCTGTATGTTGTCATCTTTTATCTATTCATTCTTTTTATTATTATTTTTTTTACCTTTCTACAGCACTTTGGTTGACTGCTGTAGTTTTTTGTGCTCTATAAATAAATTAGACCTTTGACATGAGGACTATGGTGTTCACGACTTGCATGTCTGCTGGTGTTAGTTTGTAATGTACTGTTACGTTTATGAACTTTTAATGGCCATGAAAACAATTATTAAAGCTTGAGTTTGATTAACATTAAATTTCACCTCATCTAGACAATGACTCTCATGTCCAATTAATTAAAAGAAATCCACGGACAGGCTAGCTTGTTGTTATGGTTGCATGTTATGTGCTGAGTTTTGTAACAGACTTTTAATCACAATTACCTATCCAATTTATGACACTACATCAACTGACTCATGTTACACATTTTACGGGCAGTTCTGAGTTCGTCTCTGCCAACGTTGCTCATTCATGCACTGGGCTCACGGTGTGATTAGCCTTTAGCCATGTTAGCATCGCTACCGTAAGCGGGAGAAGGGACTTACCTGCGGATCTTTCTGGCAGGCTGGTTGAACCAGGTGCGCACCCTTTTCTGCCAGTCTTTGTGAAAGTGAGGGTTCAAGATCATTCCATTCCGGCTGGGGGCCATGGCTGCCTACTTCCCTGCAACACAGCACAACACGTAGGGATGAGCAGGCTGACATGCCGGCACACCGCTAGCCCTAACAGCTAACCCTGACATGCTATGCGAGCAAGTTCACAAGACTTTAAACAGGGTAATGTTGGCATTTTCTAATCACTGGTACTAGTAAGTTTGACATTCTGACAGAGGGACATTTTAAATATTATTAAATGACATGATTTTAGTGTGGAGCCACAGCCAGTGGCCATGCTACCACAGCGATAACCACTTTGACCGTCCATCGGTACTTAAAAGATCCTTCTCAGCAATTCAACGAAGAAATCTGTCACAATAAACACCTTATGTGAAAGGTGACAACACGCACTATTTACATTTATGGGGGGAAATGGAAAAAAATATTGAAACACAGAGGATTAGTCAAGATTGTTTTTAAATCTATTAGAGAATAATTCCCATACCTACGAGGGAGGAAAATGGCCGAAAGGAAAAAGGAAGTTAAACCGCCGTGGATTGTGGGATATGTGTCAACTAGCCAATAGCTGATCAGACGCGCTTTGATGACATCATAACACCGCCCTACGTAAACGAGTTGAAGAAACACAAAATGTACTCATAAACGTAAGAGTAGTTACCTTTTTCTCAGCGGACAACAGTTTGGACTTTATTTCTCCCCGCAATGTAATAATGATAATTTTATTCATATGTGATACATTATTAAACCTCTGAAACCGGAGGAATGGGACAATTCGTCACATAAACAAAACACTAAACTTTAAAGCACACACACAGTGGAACAGGGCCAGATTGTAAAGCTTTAAAGTCGATTTCAATACACGATTATGTATTATAATTGTAATTGAGAAGACTGTGGGGACATTAAATGCAATTTACATCTGCAAAAGCTTCAAAGATTTGAGCTGCATTTTGATAACCTAAACTAAAGGCCATTGTGACAGGATGTCCATAAGTTCCATACTGTAGTATGGACCTCTCAGTTACAAACTGAGAGGTTGAGGTTTTTGCAATGGCCACTAGATGTAGACCCTCACCTTACTTTGGGAATAAGTACTTGATTATGGTGATGGTATTGTATTGTAAACTGTTCTATAAAGCCAGCTATAATTACTCCATTGAAACAAAAAAGAGATTTTAATCCAAGTACATGGCATTGTAAATCACCTAAGACAAACCTCTGTATAAATTATCATGAGTGTGAGTTCTACTCAGGAGTCATGAAAAATGACCTCTCTTGACATGTCTTATTAACCATTGCCTGCTGTATCTGTAATGAGTATAAAACAGTCCTGAAGATCCTGAATTCTTTAGCAAACAGGTCTACTAGGGTCCATGGAACTTCTAAAAATGATTGAAGAGACTACAGTAGGACCTGCAACCTGATAATTTTTTCTCCTCTCACCAAGCTCAATCAGTTCTAAATTTCTTATAGGTAACATATTTAATATTTAATAATTTTTGCCACATTCTGGTTGATGAGTGGAGGTCTTGCATTGCACATGCAGAAGATGTGATGTAAAAAGTAAGCTGTAGCATTGAGCTCTACATAAGTCACGTGTTGCATGTGTGTATACAGTATAAGCCATGGCCACATAAACTGGGCAGTACAGAGCCAAAAACTTTTAATTACATTATAGACAGTTTTATGAATCTCCTATGATTACATTTTTATTTAAATGCTACAGAAACCATCTCTGTAAGATGTGAATTTTGAAATTTATGAGCATTCAGATATTTGATCTTTAAATAGTCTAAAGATTAAAAAAACATGCAATTACAGTGTCATCAGAAACTGTGATGAAAAATTATCAAGCAGGACTGTTTCCCTGCCTTTTGTAAAAAACACAACCTTTTAACAGTTAGAAAACTTATTACATTTAGTTTCTCCTTCACCCCCTATCCTCACACAAGAGTTTAACCAAAGACCTACCTCCTTATTTTCATGTACCTGAGGGCCCAGGGGAGCAGCTAAAAGACATGAACCTTGATTTTTGTGTGTACAACTCACATGTCAACTGAATGTCTTCAGGTGAACATATACATATAATACAATATTCAGATGCGTTTCAGGATCCAATTTTTTTAATTTCTAAGATTAATAAGGAAAATATTGGAAACTGTCCTACTATGCCAGATCACTATGGCATCAAATTGTCAAATATGAGCAGCAGACACTGAACCACAATTAAACATTAAGCATTTTAAGATCATCATATTTGATGTATGTCGGGGGTTCAAATGTAAAAAAAAAAAACAACAAAAAAACCCCTAACTCAGCATAGAGAAATATGCAGTCTGTGATTTTAAAACCAGTGCCCCATTAATCATTGATGAACTAGTTTCTGCTATCTCGTCATATCTTCACCAAGGGCAAAGGTCAGGGTGTGTGGGGGTACAAGTAAAAATAAGCAGCATGCTCAGTCAGCACATGTACAGCAACTTGAACATGTGTACTTGCTGAAGCATTTCATAAACTTAGCATGAGCTTTTTGTTTTGTTGTTTTATATTATACATACACATTCCTGCATGTTTGATGTAGTTGCCAAGAATGCCAAGATGTTGTTTAATTTCAAGTTTAAATTTTATTAAATGAATGTAACACAGCAGTTAAAAATCACTTTCCACTCTTTTACCACTGTGCACATTTATAATTGGAGCAAAACACCATAAACAAGATTCAATAATACCGAAAGATCTCGAGATGAAGAGCCCTTAGATCCACTCGCGGCTAAAACAAATCCTAACCTTCTATGTGGAAGCTGTTACAAAGTATTTTAAATTATTTTGAAACCAGCATCAAAATAAATACAACAGATGAAGAAGAGTGTCACACACAAAGTTAGTAACCCATCCTACTAATCTTTGATTGCAATTGCATGTGCACTGATTTATTCTTCAAGTGATTTAATAAATTTATCATATGCAGCTTGATCCATGAGGCCATCCAGTTCTTCAGGCTTTTGAATCGTCATCTTGATTAGCCAACCTGAGATGTTAAAGAGTTTTTTTAATATACACGTTGAAATAATATGGGATTCTACTCTGGTTTGGAAACTTGTCAACAACAGTTCTGATTTGGGATGAACTGAACAGAAAACAAAGCAACATTTGTGGAAACCTCAAACAGTGTTGAAATGAACTTTTCCAACATTTTCACTGTGGCAAGAATTTGGACTAATATTAAGATTTAAAAATCTTTATCTTTATTATTGTTTTTCATAAGTTTCATATGAGAAACAGTGGGGAAAAAATGCAGGCATTGTTAAATTCTGACCTTCAGGTAAAGTGGTAAAATAGATAAATACATAATTAATTCCTTTCAAAAATCCAAATTGACCATTAGTTAAGTCCCTTTATGCTATTTAGATCTAAAATGGTCAATAAGGTACATTAAAGTATCTCTTTTCTAGTTAACTTATAGTATACTTACCACTCAAGGTCATGTACAATGTTTACCCACTCACACACGACACAGCATTAATAGGAGCATTGTGTTACTCATGGACACTTCAGCATACTCTCTGGAGGAATCAAACCAATAACTAGATGCCTGCTGTACCTGCAGTGTTATGCCGCCCTAATTTACTTAAGCAACAGCTCAACTGAGGGAAATTCCAGGAAATTACTGTGACAAATGAAGCAGAAAGAACAAGTGTGGTTTTGAGGTGCTTACCCTCTGCATAGCAGGCTTTATTCACAAGTGCAGGATTCTCTGTCAGCTCTGTGTTGATTTCAGTTACTTCTCCTGTCAGTGGTGAGTATAGCTCGCTGGCAGCCTTTACACTTTCCAAAGCACCAAACTCCTCTACAAAACAAACATGACTAAGATGACTTAGCGGAATGTAATATTTTGTTATATTTTCGAATAAGCATCAGTGCATTAACATGAAAAAACAAAAAAAACAAACAAACCAAAAAAAAAAAAAAAAAAAAAAGGTCATACACATCAAGTGTAACCAAGGCTCTTACCCATTTGTTCAAGTGCTTGGCCAACTTCAGGGAGTCCACAGTACACCACATCACCTAATGCTTCCTAAAACGAGAGACCAAGCTGTTTGAATAATAACCTACATAAAGGTATTTTAACAAAGTGAGCCTAAGCAGTAACATATTCTGGGATTCAGTTCTGCACCTAAAGGATAAGGTTGCTGATATTTTATAACGTTGCTATTGCCAAATATTCATATCATATAAAATAAAATAAAAATACAACATATTAGTCCCTCTGTCCTTCCACAGTCTGTTAGTGACACTCTGAGATGCTGTAAGCGTTTTAGTGACAGAGGTAAAATCTCACCTAAATTACTGCTAGTGTCAACTCATGTATTATGCACTTAAAGAGTAGAAATTTTGCAAATAGTTAAACTACAGGGTCATCACTAGTAGCCAGGGAGAGAGCGCTATCTTGAAGCTCCGCAGAAATGTAGTCTAAATGATCTGTGACCTTTTTCCAAGTACAGGGTTGTTTACAATTTACACCAATTGATCTACACTCCCTGAAGTTGATTTACACTGTAAATCAATTGAAGTCCGTACTCTGATGAGAAATAATTATGCCCTTTTCTGTGCACCTATCTTTAAATGCAGGGATATAGAGGTTGAGGAATATAAACAGAAGAGGGACATGTCTGAAAACTTCTGAAGAAAATGTAGATGTGGGAAGAGGTGCAGAGTTCCTGAACTTGCTAAACACTGACTGTGTGACCGTGCAAATCCTTTTCTCAGCAGGTATGATATTTTCACTGTCATTTGCTACATTTGTGACAACGAATGCACAAGCGATTCTCCTCTATTTCTTCACATCACAATCTTATACCACATCATTACTACAATCCCACCGGTGACACTTCTGATTGGTTGGAAGCAGAGCATTAAAGATTAAAGACATCCGCCTTCACTCAAAGTGCATATTAGTGCACGTCCTTGAGGTTTTTTGCATAACACTGCGGCAGTAATCTGTACTGTAAACTGTAAATTAGCTTATCGTAGAGTGTCTGCCGGTGAGTGCAAAGTGCAGGACTGAACTGCACACTAACATACCCTGTTATTAACCCTGCCATCAGTAAAACTGAAATGTGTCAAATCAATAACTAGGAAAAAAGCAACCTACCTGTGCATATTTGCTGATACCAACTGTACCAATTCCACCTTCCACTCGCACCCACTCATGCTTATCTGTGAACTTCAGTGCTGTGGAGAGACAGCAGAGTGTACGCTTTAGTATTAGTGAGTAAATGTTGTGAAACTATGATTTGCTGCAACAGAAATTGGCTCTCTGACAAGTCTTGTAAAATACTTGTAAATACAAATCTGAATGGCCCTAATTAGTACATTCACATAACGTGTTACTTTTCAGGAGCGGACGATTGCTCATGCAACACCATGTGTCGTTGGTTAGAAATAAAAGATCAAAAGTTTCCTAGTTGGACTGTAAATTAGTTTTCATTAGCTTTCTTGACAGAAGAAGGTGCAAACATGTATATTAAAAAAAAGGGTCATGGTTATTTGGTTGAGTTCAAAGCCAATGCTGTCATCCTGACAGTATACTGAGGAAGGACCAGCATTGCTTCAACAACCCCCTGCATGGTCCAGCTCTGCAGAATGGACAAGATGCTGTTGAATGAGTACAGTCAACACTGACAGTACACTGTACAACACTGTAGAACTGGAGGAATTGTTTTTTCTAATTATGTTACTGGGCAAAAAAAAAAAGTTAACAATAATAAATGATACAACCAACAGAAAATAAAGTGACTTGTGAAATTGTAGAGCATGTGCTCATGAAATCTATCGTTGGCATTTTAATGCTTTTTGTTTAATGAGCTGCAGCTTGGTGCAGATATTCCTAATTTAACCTCCAGATCTGAGTCTGCTGACTGTCCTCTGGTGACAGCACACAGACCCAGCAGACATGTACACCCAAAGCACCTGAAATACGGCCACAACTTTCCTTTACCACACTTTTCCCACTTTGCCTCGTCAAAGTAAAAATAATAAGGACTTTTCGCTTTCTCTCTCTGTCGCATCAACCCTCACCCAAACAGACACAATCTGCTTGGTGCTTCTTTTTTTTTTTTTTGGTTTTTCGTCCATTGCTCAGAGGAATGTGTGAGCAGCACCGCATGTAATCTCCTAACATAACAGCTTCTTTATTTATTTATTTATTTATTTATTTATTTTCTTACCTGTGGAAAGGACCGAGGTGGAGCTCAGCGTCCGCGGGGAGCCGCTCCTCCACAGCAGCCGAGCCGCGGACGGGAGCTGAGGCAGCCCGGGAAAAAAGTTTGCAGGGAGACGCCGCAGAGCCGCCCGCATCGCCATCTTCACTCTGACACTGCCTGCCCGCTCATCCTGTGCACGCACTTGACCGCGGGAGCGCGCACACAGGTCAGGTGGGTCCAAAGGCACGAAGTCCAACACTTTTCTGCTAATAAATTAATTAATTAAAGCGCTTCAAGTACAGAAGGAAAAAGTAGTTGAAATGCTGTTTTGTTATTATTTGTTTTCTATCATTTGAACATTTCTATTAATGCATTAATAATTAAGGATCTTAATGTAAAGATAGCTGTGTGTATTTAATGGGGTGTTGGGTGTTTAAATCTAACATAATGCTTCTAAAGGTGTACTTCAATGTAATTTTTTCAAGGGCGTAACTTTGAGTTGAACATTGGGGGGGTTGGGATTTTTTTTTTTTTTTTTTTTTTTTTTAGATTTCTCCTACTATCTGATACACACACATGCACACGTACACATTTTGTGCACTAATTTTGCTAATCATATATATATATATATTTAAATATTACTGAAGTTGGCTTGTCCTGTCCCAGCTTCTTACAATGTGAATCAAGATAAGGATATCATGTTGATGTTGATTTTTTGAATTTTTGTATTCAAATTGTGTGCCTTTTCAGAGCATACTATTCTTACATTAGGCTATATAAAGCATAGACATATATACATATACATATATGTCTATGTTATAAAGCTCAGGATTAACCAGCGACCCTCCGCTTGTCGATTCCGTTTTTTTTCCTTTTTTTTTTTTCGCACATGCTTCTGAACCAAAAAACACACAAAGACGAAAGACGAAGTAAACACGGTGTCGAGGCAGAAGCCTCTAAAGTGTCGGGCTGTACTGAGTGATGTGACAGCATCGCCTGTCGCACACACCGGTAATGTGTGTGTAACCCGACACACGTGTGGAGTCGTTACGTGGGCTGCTCTCCTGTCAAGAGTCGATATCGCCGTTTACTGGATTGTTATTTTTGCTAGACTTTAGTTTATTATCTCCAGGCGTTTTACAGGTGTTCTACCTGGTGGTGCTGTGGCTACACACCCACAGTGACCGGACGGAACGAGAGATTAATGACGTTACCTATGGCGTCTCTATGCTTTCCTCCCTGAAACTGAGAGAATCTCCTACATTGTCGTGTTTATAATACTTAACATTCATTATCGATCATTAAGATATGATATTGGGGGGGTTGTGGCTGGTTTGGATTATTGGGTGGGTTACAACCCCCCCATAAATTACGCCTATGAATTTTTGAGTCAAGAATGGAAAGTACTTGTATATTACTGAAATTATTATCATTCACAGATTCAGGGGCAGCAAGTTGGTGGGGTGGTCAGTGTCGTTGCCTCACAATAAGAAGGTCCTGCGTTCGATTCTCCCGGGGCTTTTGTTAGGTTTTTGTTACGCTTTAATTACCTTTATTACACTTATTGCAATTATGCTTATAAAGAAATGTAAAGTCATTGATTAAAGAAGGTTAAAAGCATTAGTTCCACGGTGTGAAGAACTAACACAGAGAGACAGGACATGACAGAAAAGAAATTTCCTGGAGCTTACACCCACAGGTTCACACACACCCAATCTGCCGTATGATCCAACTGTGATTCATCTGTGGTTCACTGAGATACTCAGACTCAATGTGTCCTTCAAATTAAGATTAGAGGTGCAAAGCGGGAAACTGGCGGATGAAGAACACGTGAGACACATGAGGCAGAATAGGGGAATAAGAAAGGAGGTTCTACTTTTCATTGTTTCAGGGTGCCATCCCACTGGATTGGACGGGGCCGTGTGCCAAGAGGCTGGGACCAGCCTGTGCACCAACAAAGGGAGAGCTAAGTCTAAACCACGACTCTTCCCCAACTTCAGCTATCAATCATATTACTGTTTTGAATATATGTATTACTGTACTGTCCTGTGTAACTTCTAATATGCATCTTTTTCTGGGAAGTTGGTCACAGACTAACAGCTAGACTGACTGTGATTTTCTGAACAGAAAAGGTCCTTGTACAAGCTTTTATTTGACTGAGAAATAGAACTTTTCTTGTGATCCTTTGGCAAACAAAATAACACATTTACACTTTCTGTGTGGAGTCTGCATGTTCTCTATGTGTACTTCAGCTTCCCCCCACAGTCCAAGGACATGCACATTCAGCTGAATTGGTGACTCTAAATGAATGTTAGTGTTCATATATGTGCGACCCTGACGGATAAGCGGTAGAGATAATGAGATCAGAGATACCCAAATTCAATTCAGATAATCCACAACCTTCAGGTGCCCACTCCACAAAAACTCAAAAGAAATTCAGGGTGAAAAAGAATGTGATACAGCCTGGCACTTCAAGAGCAACATCTTGAATTATTTCAACGTTTTCTCTTTAAAAAAAACAACAACTTGTAATTTAGCATTTTAAAAAAGTAAACATTTACACATCAGTTTTACAATGAAATACCTTCATCATATCCCTCATGTTTTTCTGCAATTGGCAGATTGAAGGCCTCTTGTAAATTGGTTTACAGTTTTTCTCCAATTGCTAAAACACATTTCTTGAAGCCTCCACCCATTTTCTCACTTTTGCATTTGAAATGCATTTAGCAAAAAATGATCATAGTCAGTGATATCTACATTCAGCACTCTCATAATAAAAAGTAATAAATGAAAAGCACATTACTGCACAAAGTCAGATTCATTCTCCAACATCAAGTCTTTGTGCAGGGTCCGGCCAGAGGACTTCTTTCAAGTCAGGCATTTTTTTCCCTTGCCAAACAACGGGGGAGAAACCCTCTGGTGTACCAAACCCAGCCTTGACAAGACTCCAGTTATACCATCACAGGTCTGTTCCATCGCCTCCAATAAAGTTTCCCTGGTGTAGGGCTGTCGGTCATAGTCCTTCCACCGCCAAACAGAAAAAAACTCTGTTGGATTTGGAAAGGGGCTGTAAGATGGAAGGAAATCCTTGATGAAGCGCTGATTGCTAGTTAACCACTCAAGTATCACGACAGCACGGTGAAAGCTCACATTTTCCCAAACTATGACATATATAAGATGCACTGCTTGCTGATCCAGCTGCTCAAGTGCAGCCATAATATCCTGTAGACCAGACAGAAATGTAAGGAGATGTTCAGTGTTATATGGCCCCAGGTTTGTATGACAGTGGAGAACCCCCCCCAGTTACTTACTGCTGCAAAAAGGGTGACATTGGCAACATGCCAGCCAGGGACTTCCACAATGACACGTTGACTCGAATTATGTTCCTGCCTCCTTTTTGCCAGTTTAAACCCTGCTTCATCCATAAAAATGTATTCATGGGGCTTTTTCATGGAATCCAGTTCAAACACACTACAGATACTGTAGTTCAAACAATACAGTTCAAAAGTAGTTTAGTACAGTAAGTAATACAGAAAGACAGACTTCTGCAATAGTGTATTTACAGTATGCACTCTAGATTTATGTACATTACCATATAGTTTACAGTAATGCAAAAGGAGCAACTGCAACTACTAGCCTACAGTAACACTCGACCTACAAGCATAGAACTGTACTGGAAGCATCAGTGCTGAAAGTGTGTGCAGGTTAAACTTACTTGCACAGTAAGTGTAACTGATATCTTAGATCTTTGACTCTTTCAGAGTTGCACTCAAAGGGTACTTTGTGTATTGTTTCATGCCAAGTCTGTTGCATTGGAGAACAATAGTTCAATCAAGGTCAATAGTTGACAGAGACACACCACTGATTCCATCAAAGTTGACATTGTCAGAGTTGGATGGCATTATTTTGAAGGACCATGTCAACAATGAATGCTGAGTCTTGGGAGAAAACAGCAGTCCTTCCACCCTCATTTGGTCATCTTTTAATTCTACAAAGGGGAAACCTACAAACATATATAGCCAGTAAAAACACTATTGTAATGAACATTACAGTACTTCCAGTATAGTATTTTGTATGTCAAATGCTGTACAAGAAACAATTACCTGTTCTCTGAATGTCCTGATGGATGCACAAATCCCACCTGTGCACTCTAAACTGACTTTTATGCTGCCCATAGTCTGATGGTCTGATCACATCATTAGAAATGTGTGATCAATTTTGAGTCACTGTGTGTAAAAGATGAAAGCTGTGTTAGAGTTGTGTTCACATTTTGCTACCAGTGTTTACAATTGTGCATCACAATTGTATCACAGTGTGAAATGTGTTTAGTGACTGAGAGTGTTAAAGTTTAGCAAAAAAGAGCAGATGAGTTCAAAGGTTGGCCAAAAGAGAGTTTGATTCAAAAAACGAGTTCAGGCCACTGAGAATTTAATTCAGAGAATGGGGTTTACTGTTTTAGCAACTGTGAAAAACTAACTGAGATCAGTGGTTCCACTGCTTTACACATATTTTAATTTATAGTATATCTTAATGAAAATCCACTATGTTAACATGAGTTAAACCTGCATGAATAATTTGTATATAAACAAAGATAGCTCATAGTGTCAGAAAAATTTTAAACCAGTATTTCAGTTTTCCTCAGCTCAACAATTTAGCCTGGGCCCACAACTGAGTACACAACTGGCATTTTTCTGTTTTATTCATTTCTTTTATCACAGTGGCAGACAGTAGCCAAATTTCATCAAGTGCTGTACTTCTGTGGTACAATTTTGAGGTAATTGTACCACATAATTTGCATCATGTCTTCTGTCAGCTTGGCAGCAAACACCAAACCTGTAGTAAAACTTAAAATAGTTTTTCTATCCAAAGAGAAGAAACACAACCAAAGAGCTAAGACAGCATTAAGGCGCCTTTGCAGAAGACCAGAGTGCTTGACAGGGACAGGATCCTCTCAACACACACTGTTTGAGAGCCCTTTGCTACAGCAAAAGTCTAATGAGGAAGAGCTGTTCCCTTTGTTCTATAAATTGTCCGTGTGGATAAAGATGTAGATGTAAAACAAAAGTTATAGGATACTCTACTGCATTGGGAGCCTTGTTGATACTGCCCAGGTTGTAATTATCATTTGCTGAATCCATGGCTGTCTCCATCTGACTGACTGGAATAACTTTGGAGTAATCTGGAAGGTTTTACCTTAAATAGTCTAAATAGTTAAATAGTCCTAACAAATATTTGGGACTTTCACCTTCTATAGTCCAGTTTATTTTTTCTTTTCCTCAAGATACTTTATTTTATATAGAGAATTTTTCTTCTGTAGACAGACATGAAACATCAAGAGACTTAATGTTGATTCATATGCATTTTATTCAGTTTTAAATTTACTGGCAGAAGAACATTGATTTTGTGGAATATTGAAAAATATTAGACAAGGAGTTCAAGCAGAATTGGTAAAAACAAATGGACCTTATGAGAAACCTGGAAATATTCGAGGTGCTTTTTGTTCCTCTGTGATGTACTTAATTTTTAATTGGTAGTCACAGTGAAGCACCATTTTAAGTATCTCAAAGTATAATCAGAAACATTTCATCTATATGTGGATGGAACAGATCGCACGACTCAAAAACCATCCATGTGGTCTGGATGAGAAGAATAAAAATGCAGCAAAAGTGTTTGAAAAACAAAAGAAAAAGCCGACTTGAAATGACAAAGGATGATTTCCCTTCCCTGCAAAGATTGAACCTGTGACAGGCTGACATAGATAAAAACACATCCTTCAGATTCCACTGATGACCACAGTGAGGTAAAGCATTCTTTTTCTTACTGACTCATTGCACAGGTCAGAGGTCATGTCAGACAGACGTGCCATCTGTGGGCACTGATGATTTATTATCATCAGGCTTCATGGCTGGGAACAGCAGCACCTCCTGTGAAGAACAAAACTGTCAGTCAAGGGTGTTCCTAACTTTTAGGGAACAGGTGTAATTATTTGCACATTATGTCTAAGTTTGAGGCTGTTTAATAAGCAGCATCAATGAAAATAGTACCAAGTCCAAGTCATTTTCATTTGATTCAGATTTTTGCAGCTAATCAAATATGAAAATATTTTCATTTGATTTTTGGCTTCTTTACAAGAGTTTTTGATCTTTTCATATCTGACTTTCATGTAACTACAGACAGAGCACCAAGGGCAAAATGTTATTCTTTAACTTTAACAGTTTCAGGTACATCTCAAACAGTGAACCAGATCAGAAAATTGCCAATGATCATCTTCCCATATGGTCATTTAGAGAAGAACGATTCACACAACAGTTTTACCTTGATATTGTTGGAGTTGGTCAGGAACATTGTGAGACGATCAATGCCCATTCCCCAGCCAGCAGTTGGTGGCAGACCATACTCCAGGGCCGTGCAGAACGTCTCATCAATGAACATGGCTTCATCATCACCCTCACTTTTGGCCTGAAAAAAGATTCAGGTGAAGAAAAGTCTCAACTTTTAAATAATGGGGCAGAAGAAAATGACAGAAAGTCAGTTTTAGTCTGTATACACACCTTGGCTTGCTGCTCAAACAGCTCCCTCTGTCTAATTGGATCATTCAACTCAGTGTAAGCATTGCAGACCTCTTTCTTCATGACAAACAGCTCAAAGCGCTCTGCCAGGCCTTTCTGCGATCTGTGCCTGTAACGATTATGGAGTTTCAGCATGAACCTGAATATCTCCTTTCAATGATAAATTAGCTGATAACGCTAATTATAGCTTTTCTTACCATTTTGCTAAGGGACTCATGATCTGAGGGTGATCACAGATGAATGTGGGGTTGACACAAGTAACCTCGAGGAAATCTCCAACCAACTGTAGAGAAAAAAAACAGAATAGTAAAGACTTAAATTGTAAAAATAATGGAGAAGAGCAATAAAGTATAGAACAGATGGTGATGCTCATTGGCCACGCACCTTGTCAAGGAGGCGGGAAGTGGTTCTGGGTGGAGGACAGTCAACTCCTTTCTGTGTGCACAGGTCATCAAAGAATTGACGTGTCTCTTGAGACAAAAATGTCAAAAAGAAAAATTAAGATACATTTGAAAACATTGATTAACTATTGCTTAGCTGTAGCTTTTAGAATATATGGAAAAAAGTGAAGCTTAGACTTCAGTTGAATTGAAACTAATAAACCCTAACTTCTCTAATGGCACAGTGATTGAGAGAAAAAAAAAAAAAAAAAATATCACAGGGTGATGTGGTTTAATTATACACTGCTCAAAAAAAATAAATGGAACACTAAAATAACATCCTAGATCTGAATGAATGAAATATTCTTATACTTTTTAAATACTTTGTTCTTTACATAGTTGAATGTGCTGACAACCAAAACAACCAAAAAAAAAAAAAACACACACACACACACACACACAATTTATCAATGGAAATCAAATTTATTAACCCATGGAGGTCTGGATTTGGAGTCACACTCAAAATTAAAGTGGAAAAACACACTACAGGCTGATCCAACTTTGATGTAATGTCCTTAAAACAAGTCAAAATGAGGCTCAGTAGTGTGTGTGGCCTCCACGTGCCCGTATGACCTCCCTACAACGCCTGGGCATGCTCCTGATGAGGTGGCGGATGGTCTCCTGAGGGATCTCCTCCCAGACCTGGACTAAAGCATCTGCCACCTCCTGGACAGTCTGTGGTGCAACGTGGCGTTGGTGGATGGAGCGAGACATGATGTCCCAGATGTGCTCAATTGGATTCAGGTCTGGGGAATGGGCGGGCCAGTCCATAGCATCAATGCCTTTGTCTTGCAGGAACTGCTGACACACTCCAACATGAGGTCTAGCATTGTCTTGCATTAGGAGGAACCCAGGGCCAACCGCACCAGCATATGGTCTCACAATGGGTCTGAGGATCTCATCTCGGTACCTAATGGCAGTCAGGCTACCTCTGGCGAGCACATGGAGGGCTGTGCGGCCCCCCAAAGAAATGCCACCCCACACCATTACTGACCCACTGCCAAACCGGTCATGCTGGAGGATGTTGCAGGCAGCAGAACATTCTCCACCTCGTCTCCAGACTCTGTCACGTCTGTCACATGTGCTCAGTGTGAACCTGCTTTCATCTGTGAAGAGCACAGGGCACCAGTGGCGAATTTGCCAATCTTGGTGATCTCTAGCAAATGCCAAACGTCCTGCACGGTGTTAGGCTGTAAGCACAACCCCCACCTGTGGACGTCAGGCCCTCATACCACCCTCATGGAGTCTGTTTCTGACCGTTTGAGCAGACACAAGCATATTTGTGGTCTGCTGGAGGTCATTTTGCACAGCTCTGGCAGTGCTCCTCCTGTTCCTCCTTGCACAAAAGCAGAGGTAGCAGTCCTGCTGCTGGGTTGTTGCCCTCCACATCTCCTGATGTACTGGCCTGTCTCCTGGTAGCGCCTCCATGCTCTGGACACTACGCTGACAGACACAGCAAACCTTCTTGCCACAGCTGGCATTGATGTGCCATCCTGGATGAGCTGCACTACCTGAGCCACTTGTGTGGGTTGTAGACTCCGTCTCATGCTACCACTAGAGTGAAAGCACTGCCAGCACTCAAAAGTGACCAAAACATCAGCCAGAAAGCATAGGGACTGAGAAGTGGTCTGTGGTCACCACCTGCAGAACCACTCCTTTATTGGGGGTGTCTTGCTAATTGCCAATAATTTCCACCTGTTGTCTATTCCATTTGCACAACAGCATGTGAAATTAATTGTCAATCAGTGTTGCTTCCTAAGTGTACAGTTTGATTTCACAGAAGTGTGACTGACTTGGAGTTACATTCTGTTGTTTAAGTGTTCCCTTTATTTTTTTGAGCAGTGTATGTATACTTTTTCATTGTCTCGATTTCACAAATTCTTACCATCACTGTCGTAGCTCTCAGCAGGAGGGAATTTGACTCCCACAATCTTCTCCAGGTCGTGTGTCATCCTCACTCTTCTGAATGGTGGAGTGAAGTCGATCTCATAAGCTTGTCCCTCTGGACCATCAGGGTGATACGTCACCTTGTATCCCCCAGTGATGTGCTTCACCATTCCTGAAATAAGAAGGGAAACACTTGAGTTGAGGTGAACAGTTTGGGCATTTTTTTCACTATGTACATTACCTGTGCTATCCAAATATCTGAGAAGCGACAAAACTAAAAAGGTATTGAGGAGAAATTTATCCAAATTGTATTTTAAAATATATATAACGCTCTTGCTACCCAGAGGAACTGCCCTTGTTTTTATCTCCACTGATGCATGCATGCAGTTGCATGCAGCAGAAACTAATCTCCACTTTGGTTCCAAAAGTGGTTTGGCAGTATTTTTTTGCATTGATTTAGCTTTCCTAAAAGGCTGAAAATTTGTTTGCGCATGGCTGTGGTTAAATCTGCAAATTCTCCTGATGAAAACACCATGATTGGATTGTTCCTTTAACATCTTTTATAGGACATGGGGTTATTTAGACATGATGGTCAGCTCCTTAGCTAGTTGTTTTTTTTAGCTTGTTATTTGTCCCTTCCACAACCACAAAACACAACATTTAGTGACAAAAACATAAAGTCAGCTGCTTCAACCATTCTGATAGACCAAAAAAAGAGCAAGGAGGGTATACTTTAATCTTTTATCTGTTAATTATCAAAAGTTTTACTATTCCAACTGAATTAGAAACAATACATGGTTACATGACAAGGAGCTGCAAGAACACTAGCAAGGAAATGCAGGAAACCCAAAATGAGTTTTGATACAGTCAAATTAGATCTTCAATGTAAAACCCCCTGTACAGTAAAACCCTTAAAAAAACCTTAACAAGTATTACTGCAAGTTGAGGCACACCAGGCACATTTCTTAGGTTTTCATGACCAGACTTGCTGTGCACTTACATTAAAAGGTGCATTACCTGGTGCAAGTATCCATTCTGCACCAACACAAAACAAGCACCCTGTGGAATTTTTCTTACCGGAGAGTAGTTTTTCTGTGATTTCCATCAAATCGTAGTAATCTGCATATGCCATATAGAATTCACAGGTGGTGAACTCCGGATTGTGGGTAAGATCGATGCCCTCATTCCTGAACTGACGACCAATCTCATACACTCTGTCCATTCCACCAACCACAAGCATCTGTGGGAAAGAAATGACAGTGCAAATATTTCCAACGTAACTAACTCCTGTAAACAAAACCTGAGATAATGTTGCCATACAGAATAATTATGTAGTGTACAATGTATTCACATATGCAGGGCTTAAAGTAAAAAAAAAAAAAATCCTGAGGCTGAATTTTTTCTCCAGGGGGGTGGGGGTTATTTAGAAATTAAAGATGATAATGTTTAAATAGCCAACCTGTGTACTTTTGAATATCCACATTTATTTAATTTTTATTTTATTTTTTAAAATTCAGTTATTTATTTATCTTTTTTCTGATATACAATTTCAGTATAATGTTGAGCATGTTGTAATGTTGTGTGTGCAACCTCTCAATTTTATTTTACTTCACATATTTCACTTATGTTGTTTTGTATGGGCAGTACGGGGAGGGTGGGTGGGAGAAAATGAGAAAAATTATGCTTGTTAAATGTCTGAGATCTATGCTCTTTTTCTCAAATTAAAATATGTAAAAAAAAAAAAAGATGATAATGTTAAATGTGAAACTCAGTCAAGCTAATTAATTTGAGGAATTATTTGATTGGCAACCATTTAATTCAGCATTCAGTATTCATATTGTAAATACTTTCTATTTACTTGTTTATATTGTTTACTACTGTACATACTTCTCAATATTACTGTCTATTTATACTGTTTATACTGTAAATTGTTACTGCTGCTGTAACACTGGAAATTTCCCCACTGTGTGACAAATAAAGGAATATCTTATCTTAAAGGGCAATTTATACAAAAACAATTTGTAAACAGTTACAGTGCAACAGTAAACTATTTTATTGTGATTCTAAATACAAAATAGGAAATAAATAACCAAAAGGCTTGTCGTCTCTGCCCCTCTCTTCTATCCACGCCCAGTGCCACTTATTTCTAAGTCCTTTGTCTGTTGTTTGCCGTCTTCCTCTGGCTTCATAAACTTACTCTCCATCATCTCAGTCACTTCGATAAAAAAAAAACAACAACAACAACAACAACAAAAAAAAAAAACGCCGGCTTGGATGCTGCGTTCACGAAACCGAGAATTCTATAGTCCAACTGGGAAATTTCTGACTTCTGATATCATAGTGTTCACACTACAGGTTAACTCAGAGGAGAAAAAGTAAGTTTGGCATATTTTCACCGTTTGCTGAACGCAAAAATATGTGCAGCAGCCATTCATATTTATTTTGGAAGCAGTAATTTCTGAGTTTGACAACTTAGAGCTCATTTTTCCCAAGTTGTTTAGAATGTAGCATCACCTGCTGCTGGATCGCAACCAAGTGTCCAAGACCCACCCCCACCCTACTTCTGATTGGCTAGTGATGTTAGTTTGGTCGAGAGGGAAAACTGCGTTGCTCTCATTCCATTGGTAGGCGAACTCAAGTGACTGCTCCAACCTGACAAGTTTTCTTTTTTTCAATGCTGATCCTTTTTTTTTTTTTTTTTTTTTTTTTTTTTAAATCGCAGTCCAACGACACTCGCCGGAATACTTTAAGCCCTGCATATGTATTAAAACAATTCCTTGTGGAAAATATTTATTACTGAGAGAAACAACTCTTGAAAGTAATGACTGACTATTGAAAAGCTCAGTACCTTGTGGTAGAGCTCTGGAGCAACTCGCATGTACAAGTTCATATCCAGCTCATTATGGTAAGTCACAAATGGACGGGCCACTGCTCCACCAGGAATAATGTTCATCATTGGAGTCTCAATCTAAGGGATTCAGGAAAGCAATATTAAATGACAGAAATTTTAACTGCTTCAAGAGTGGAACAAATGTACAAATTATAAGAAAGCCTTCTTTCATTAAAAAACCAAATAATTTTCCCACAATCCTAATGTGAATTTTTGGTAAAAAAAAATGTACGCAAAGACTTGAGATATACTAATTCATGCAGCTCATTAGATGTGTGATTGATCAAATTGGATGCAACAATGTGCAAAAAACTTACCTCCAAAAATCCCAGCTGGTCTAGGAAGCTGCGAAGGTAGGTAATAATTTTGGCTCGTGTTATGAACTTCTGCCTCACATAGTCATTGAGAATCAGATCCAAATAACGCTGGCGGAATCGTGTTTCCTTTGAAGAAAGGATTAGTGTTTAGTAAAAATTATTTAATATTCGGTATTACAGTTTTAATGACAGATCTATTCGTCTTCTCTGTTTGTACTGTGAAATTCAAATTGAAAATGTGCTGAAAGGCCGAGAGGTTTTGTGACATAGAACCTGAGGCTGGTAGGTTTTGAAATTATTTTAAAATGACTTATCCTGGTTCTACTTTTCCCTTCTCTTCAGTAAGGAAAATAAATAAATAAATAAATCATTTTTAGACTGTAATTCCTGAAAGAAAACAAATCTTCCAGGTAACATTGTACCTGATAACCTGAAACTTCTGCTTTATGTGCAAAAGGTTTTTTGTTGTTGTTGTTTGTGTTTTTACCTGGTTGTACCTTGTCACAGCAGGAACACATATAGCACACATAAAAATATCATATATGCCAGGAATGTTAGGCAGCGTACACAATAGAGGGTATATAACTCAGTAATTACTGAGCAAATACCATCTGCTGAATCCAGTTCAACTACAGTTTTAACCTCCAGTGCATGCCTTTCACACTGCATACACTGAAGAAACAATCTGACACTGTCACTGGCCTAAATGCAAGTTGTGAGAAATAACGTATGCTTCAGCTTTGTGTTGTCTATATACTCTAGTCGAAAGTTAAAATTAATTTCTGAGCCCGGAAAATCACCAATATATACAAAAACCATATGTATTTGTATTCTCTCACTGACTTAGTCTAATCATGGTGGGCATTACCTTGTCTTTGAGGCCAAAGTGGAGGTGGGGCAACATGTGCAAACAAGGTGACAGCAGGGTCATCTCAATGGGAACGATGCTCAGTTCCCCCTTTTTAGTCTTTCCTGGGTTACCACGGACACCAATAATGTCACCACGGCGCAGCTTGTTATTAATGGTCACAAAGTCTTCCTCAGACTTGTAGTTTCTGATGTTGTAAAAAGAAGTTATACAAAAAAGAGGTCAGTGCACTTTGAAGTAACCACAAGTAGAAAAAACAAATTGATGCGGGTATAATGATACACTGTGTATCATTTCACAATACAAAAATGACGGTAAGAATAATTTCGTAAAGAATCAAATCTTTGCAAGCAATCATTGCATTTCTCTAGTAACAGTATGGACATTAGCAGCAATAACAAGCACTAGTTCGGTACATTACATTCTTTCAAAGCACTCCACCCGACCACAAGTCTTACAAAATGAAATTGTTTGACTTGAATGGAAAGCCCTTCAGCTAAATTTATGCAAAAAAACTAATGGAATAAAGCAAATGAGTATAAAGATTTTTTTTAAGCTTGGCTATTATGCTGTACCTTGAGTTGGCCATAACTTGCAACTTGACACCTTCAGCTCGCAGGTCATAGAAGAGCAGCTTCCCACCTGAAGCCCTTTTGGCATGGATGCGACCTTAAAAATGTAAATGAAGTTTAAAAGGGGATCTACTGATGATTTACACAGTATGTATGATATGGAAAATGTGCTTAAGATCATGAAGTGTCTATGGTACCTGACACATTGAGCACCACATCTGTCAGCTGTTCTCCAGGCTGGAGATGATTGTATTTTTCAATGAACTCTGTTAGTGACAAGTCAACATGGTACTTGTGTGGGTACGGGTCCTCTGCTGTGCCCTTCAGGTCGTGGATGGCTTGGGAACGAATCTTGAAGTATTGCTAGATTAGAGGTAAACAGATTATTATTATTTCCAGAAAAAATATCAAAATATCAAGGTTTTCATAAGTAAACACTAAAATACTCACATTCGGGTCAAGTGTGTCCTCATCCAGTCCAAAGACATTTTGCACTTCCTGGTCATTGGACTCTTTCTTTTGCTCCACCCGCTCTTTCACCTTGGCTTCTTTCTCAGCTGCCTTCTTCTCTGCTTTCATTCGTCTCTTCAGCTCACTGGTAATACAGAAAGCAGAAAATGTCTAATAAGTCAAACATTAGATATTAACATCTTACTATGTAACTACAACTGAAATTTAATGGACATTCAAACTGCACACAAATATGATAACCACACATTCTATTATACTATAAGGTTTGAAATAATAACAAAAAATGTAAGAAAAAAAATAATAAAACCAACAACACAAAAACAAACATAAAAAAAACACAGCAAAACTACAAGGGCTGGGCACAATCAACTAAACAACAGAAAAGCACAAACAATCACGGGGAAAAGGAGACCACAATCGCTCTGATGACAAAAGGTTGGTTGTTTTTCTCACTGGAATGGAAAAGCCACCAACCTTTTGTCACCTCTCCATCTGTTGCCATAAATTTGAGCCGGGACTGCAGCAATGCGTGAGGATGTACATTTTAGCCACTGTCCCCTGACCCCATAGGTATGGCACAGCTGCTGTGTGGCTGCTCTGATCAGACACAACATGCTGAACTAGTACAGTCAGCAGGCACACCTGCGAAAATAGACATTTATACAAAGACAGGGTATATATAGTATATGCAGCAATGGCTGTCTTTGGCAGAATCAAACAGGGCTGGGGAATTATAACGTGTCAGCACGAAGACCCCAAAGTCAAGGACATTAGGAGGAAATAAACAGACCCGGATAATACATTTGTATTTTCTTTCGGTTTGCCATGCGGGTGTCAAAGGTGACCTAGCAAGTACAGAAAACAAAGGCAAACTAAGGACGATAGTGTTAGCATCATGTAAGTATTGTTCCAACGCTGGTATACTCCTAAAATATAAAACTAAAGAGTGCTCCGCTACAGAAAAAATGCCACCGTTAAATTATCTCTCTTAACTACCAGAAACACAGACGAACGGAATCATGGGGATGTAGGATATCGTGTCTCCATGTGGAGCCCTCATTTCGCTAACAGCCTCTGACCTGATGCAACATTAAGTAACGTTCCCGATCCAAAATTAAACAGCCATATTTTTTGAATTAGTTAATGAGTAGACGAAAATAACTCAGCGGGAGTAACGGGGAAAGGCCTGTATGTGACAGAAAAAATGAACATGCTCACTTTTTGCTGAGTTTATCTCCGTCCACCGCTGTCGCGTCGGCCATGGTCGTTACGCTGCGCGCAGAAAGGACAGCCACTGCGCACGCGCTGCAAAAACGCGACGATTTGGTGGTGCGTTTGTTGGACTGTCGGAAATCAGTGCAACGAACAGGCGCTCGACCGGTTTATAATGTAGGCCTCAGGGGCGGATCTATCGGTGGGCCCATAGACATATATACGTAGACGCCGCATGGAACGGGTTTGGCCGCTGCAGCGATACGTCAGCGTCGCCGCCATATTGGATGAGGCAAGGCTGCACTGTAAACTAATACAAGTAAATGGACTTCATTTCATAAAGCGCCTTTCTACAAAGAAATTTACGTTAATGCCTCTATTTTATTCATTCACACATACACTACCATACTTGACAAACAGTTAGGGACCAAAAACAATGTATTTAATCTTCTCAGATGACTAAAAGAACTTTATTGATCACACACACATAGGCTATATATTGGAATAGGAATTGAATGTGGCTTAAAAATAAAGAATCACATCTTCTCACTTTTATTTATTTATTTTTGGTCTATTTTTCAGGCAACAAAATAACATATTTTAGCCATTTTTTCTGGCAACAAGATAACACATTTCATCCATTTTTCAGGCAAGAGAACACATTTTTGTCATTTTTTCCAGGTAACAGAATCACATATTTTAGTCATTTTTCCAGGCAAGAGAATTACATATTTTTGCCATTTTTCAGACAACAAAATAACATATTTTTGCGAATTTTTCAGACAGCAAATTACAAAATGTTACAACTTTTCAGGTAACAAAATTACATTTGCCTATTTTAGCCATTTTTCAGTTAACAAATGATAGTCATTGTTGTGCACAGGATTGTGTATATTATTGCCTCTTATCAAGTCTCAATCTGGAAGGGATGTTCTCTACTGTGGATTGATTTAAAAGAAATTACTGAAGGAGTGTAACAATGGCTGAATTTTAAGGCTTTTATTAGCTAATAAGTGAGAAATCAAAACATGTGCTCATTATATAAAGGGGCAAGTCAAAGCATAAACTAGGTGAAACGGTGAGTTCAGGTATGAAAAGAAACATAACACAATATGACTAAGATGATTAAGCAGCTGATAACTAATTCGGGAGCTTGGGCGAATGAACGGGAAGTTGCTTAACAAATGCAGGGCGAAACTAAGGGAGGAGAGCTTCTTTTTCTTTGAAAACTAAAATTTGGGTCAATGTTGTCTAATAGCCATGCCTCGCACCTCTCAGAACAGCCAGCTGGGAGAGCAGATAAACGCAACCTTACTTTGGGTTGGCGAATCAACTGGCCACGAAAAGGTCAGAGGAGATGTCCGACGAGAGCGGCCGCGTCGAGGTCCTTCGTCGTGGCCTCCCAAGTTAGACTGGTCCTCGGCTGAAGTGACTGTTGGCCTGTCTCGTCCCTCTTTACCAGCATTGTTGTCCTTCAGGCGACTGGAACAGGGAACAGACGGGAGCAGCGCGCAGCACCAGTGGCTCTGGTTACCAAGGCAACTTGAGACGCTGCGAACTGGGTGCAGTGCAGCCAAACTTGTTCCGATCACAGGTAGTCTCTGCTTCGAGTCTAAACTTAGTCCTTTTTGCTAAGTGGCTAAGTCTTGACTTCTGGGTTTTGTGCCACGTGGAAAATATATATATATATATATTTCTTTTCATCAGATCTTTTGGTTAAGCTCTCCTCTCCAGAACTTTTTCGCCGATTTTTTTTCACTTGAAAGTTTGTATTGACTATTTATTGGGGGCCGACCCACGGGCGTGGTCTGGTTATTGGCGCTAGTTTGGTCCAATCAGATTTCTCCCTCTAACTTTAGGGCGAACGAAGGAGGTTTTGCCTTTCTCTTTTGAAGTTACGCCTTTCATTCACCAAGTTTACCCACATATAAAATAAAGGGAAATATGTCATTTTGATGAGTATGGTTTCTCTCTGCTTGCTATGGTTGAGTCGGTGGACAGGGGTTTCTCTTCTCCTCCTATCCACTGCAAAAACACAATTAAATGGTTATTCTTTACTCCCGCCATCACAGAACACACAAACAGATGAAACAGGAAAAGCACATTTCATGCATATCTTGACTGGCTGTGGGAAATCAGAATTGCATGACTACGGACTGTGTAAGAAGTTTCTTTTTCTTTTTACAGAACATTTATAAGCAACCCAAACTAAGCACATAGGTTACGGTGGTTCGCCATTCAGGTGGCGCTGTGGTTACATTATTGAAATAGTTCATTGTCCGGTGTTAATTTTATCTCTGCCAAATTAGCTCGTAGAAGAATGGTTCGAACAGCTGTGAAGTCCTCTTCTTGCAAGGGAACCAGTTCGGCATGTTTGCAGTCTCTTATTTGATCAGCATAGTCAATTTATTATTATATCCATCCTTGTGTTCTTGATGGCCTGGATGCATTCCATAGCGGCAATTTACAGCCGCCTTCTGATAGTGTTCTCAGGTCAACCCGGGGGTAAATGTCACAGAATGGTACCTTTCTGAAGGGAGTTTTGGCAGGTTTTACTGATTTGTGGTGTGGACTGCAATTTAGTGCCTGGGAAAGCAGGGTCTCCTGATTCCAAAGTCAGACAGGAGTGTAGGATGGCACTTAGCAGAGACCTGTGAAATCTCTGGTTAGAGCAATAGTCTCTTTGAAAGTCTGAGGGGTGTGGGAGATTGAACTCTCCCCCCTTCGGACCTCACAACAGTCATTTTACATAATACACAGGCTATGTACAACAAACATGCACACACACACATACATACATACACACAGGCGCACACACGCACTCACACACACAATATCCGGGCCACGTACACTATATACACACGCACACGCACACACACACACAAAATAGCTAATTCATTCATTCAAACTCAGAAAAAAACCCAACATAGTATGGGATTCATTTATTTAATATATAGATATACATACCCTCTGGAGGTGAGCTGGGAAAGAAGACAGAAGGGATCACTCCATCTCTCATCCTGACTGTCTGCCCTGTTCTGTCGAAGTCCTCCGGCTTGAAATGCTCAGTGCAGAGCATGGAGGACGAGCTTGCGTTGAACCCATCCCTCCGGAGAGCTACTTCCCACTGTTTCCTCCTGTTGCTATCTTTGGGAAACCTATGTAGTATGACAAAAGTTAGCCAAGCAATTAACAACAATCAAACAAAAAATGTTTGGGGCAAAACAATAAAATAAAAATGAAGACTTCATCGTTTGAGGGCGGGTTTGACCGCGCTAATTCCTTGTTTATGTTCTGAATAAGGGGTAACATACAAAATTTGATCTTCCTCCTTCTCCTTTCCTACTATGGATGTGTAAACTGAGTTGTTCAATTATTAACTGTATATGTTTTGATTTAAATGTATACAACCATGAGCAGAATAAATCAAAATAAATGAATGAAAAGAATGAATGCGCGGGAATACGTTTCCACAACATCGGCAAATTATACTTTCAAAACTATGTTAAATTTGCAGTCTATGGGCCACATACTATCAAAGGTAATTGTTAAGTGAAAGGTAATTCCCTCAGATTTGGTTTGGGGTGTACAACGTTTGCAACAATTCCACGCATCACAGGAATGAGGCATCTTCTCTGCGCCGATGCTTGCCTCATCCAATATGGCGGCGACGTTGAGGTACAGCTCAGCGCTAAGTGCGGCGTCTATGTATATATGTCTATGGCTGGAATCGTTGAACAATGGCTAAACAGCTATCTTTGAGCCACTTTTTCAAAACACCACGTCTACAGACTGAAGAAAGCTCAGAACAGGCTGTGCCTAAAGAGGATGGTCGTCAGGAGAAGTTCATTGACCCTGGGAATTGGGGAGAAACCGCCACATCCTCAGCGCCATCCTCCAAGAGTCATGCTAGCCTTTGTGCCCGGCACCGGCCCCGACCCACCAACTGCCACTGGCGGCATCTGATGAACCATTCATCAGACAGGTATCTGACTTAAGTACGAGGCGTATTATAATTTACAGTGGTCCGACAGATTTTTTTACACGACATAATTTGTACGCACATCTCAGCTTTAAAAAAAATCAGGCCCATCCAGATTTTTGCCGGCCTACCCATTAGCTACATTCTGGCTCCGCCACTGGCAGGCCTACCTCAGAGAATTTTGAAGTGCGCAGGAACAAAAAGGACCCAAACTCTGAACAGAGAAAGAGAAATGGCTATTCAGTGGTATAACTGACTTTTCTGAAGTTACAGCAATTCCCAAAGCTGTTTCTGAAATGTTAGTGTATTCATTTAAATTATGAATTATTGTTTTTTACAAAAGGGCAGATTAATTGGCATTGACTAAAACAGATGGTCTGAATGATTAATATAAAGGCTTGGACCATAAAAGTGTTAAAACGTCTCACCCCATTCAGACATGATTTGTAGATATTATTTGTTGCTTCTATGTTGCTGTTATTTTTTGTTTAATTTTATTTATTATTAATAATAATTGCTAATATTTTTGATACATATTCCTTATCTGAAGATGTTACCTATCTCACCCTTGACCCTGAGATAAGATAATGACAGGACATGTTCACCCCTGCAGGAAAGGTCATGTGCACCAGGATTAATCTGTGACAGCAATTTTTTCCTCTTTCAGCTTTTTCCCTGTTTGGGGTCTCCACAGCAAGTCAGCTCTGTGACTTGCATGGTTTATTTGGCTAAATTTTTACACCAGATGCCCTTCCTGTCGCAACCCTCCCCATTTTTCCAGGCTTGGGACCGGCACAAGCACTGGTTGTGGCATAAACGTGGGGCCTCTGCATGCAAGGCATGAACTCTACTAGTGAGCTATGTCGCTAATCTGTGACAGCAATTCATTATCACAAAATATTAACCAATAGTATTGGACTTAACAAAGAACTAATTGTCAATAAACTTTGGCCTGATAGTAGCAATCAAAGAGGAGGGAGATAGCCAGATGAATGGCCGACTGCTTCCTTTGAATAGATAAAAAAAAATACTTTACCTCTCTACATAAAACCACTTTGTATCCATTGATTTTAACCTTTGCCCTTGAAATGATCTTGGCAAAAATGATTCTGTAATGACTTATGTACCAAAGTTTATCGAGAGAATAATCAGTGTGTACTAAAGTGTGCAACCATACAACATGTACTGCAGCCATACTGGACTCATGAGGATGATGGCAGGGTAACAAAGTTGGAGGTGGTGATTTTAGGCTTGAATGATCATCCTTTTTTAAATGCAACTAGTAAAGCTAGTACCAGATCAATAAGTAAAACAGAACTCTTAAGTAAAAACTCCACAGCTCCCTTAAAAATGTTTTCTCAAACTTTTCCATGGGCTGATTTTGTGGAGCTTCAGCTTTGGAGGCTGAGATACTAAATGAGAACAGAATTGTCTTTTATGTGGTACTTAATTACTAATTCAGGTTAAGTATTTTTCTTTGCATTCATTATTTACTTAAACAGTCAATTGAAAAGGAGAGGATGTTGATAATCTGTAGTGAATCAGTACGGTAGAACATCAGCCTGCAGTCAAGTATTCTTATACAATGGCAGAGAACATGAAATTAAAATCCCAATGCCAAACATTTAAAGTATATATGTTTAATATAGATAGCAGCAAGTTTACAAAAAATTATTTGCAAGAGAATAAAAGTGTCCCAACAAAAGCCAAATACATAGAAAGTTATTTTTCTCCGAAATATGATTATCTGACAATTGTTCACATTGTTAGAAACAAAGAGGCAAAGTTCCCCCCTTGCTATTTCCAGGACTAGACAAAAGCTGTTTAATAGTAAATGGTTCTCTGGAATTCAGAGTGAACAGACTTTTAAGATGTTACAAAAGTCTACATTAGCAATGTGGTTTTTGGAGCTGAAAATATTCACTCAGACCAAATTAGGTATAGATGCACTGATTGCTGATGTTTTGAAAACCAATTGAAAATAAATTAAATAGGAAACTAATCTTGCATGATTTGACACTTGCTGATCTGAATAACGGGATATGTGAGAATCACATGAAATTTAGTGAATCAGAGGCCCTGAGAGAAATCAGAGAGATTAAGAGCCCCTGCACCAGTAAACAGTGAGCCTGGACATAGCACAAACCTCCACACAAACCCAGCAAGAATGGAAGAAAGAAGGCTGACAAACAATTAGTGACCTTTGTATCACAGAAAAAATATATGTCTGAGAGGTTGTTGAGGAAAGAAATTTACATTTTAAATGAGTGAAAGTTTCTTTTGAAGAAGTTCCAGGCAGCACTCAAAGCAACTGAAAAATTTTCTGCCAGCAACATAAATAATAGAATATCTATTTTGGTATCTCCTTAATGTTGAAAAACGGGAGAGGCTATATAGAAAAATATATATTCAAAAACTAACGGATCTACATTTACAGTATATTAGCTGCATAGCAGTTTCAGAGAAAATTTGTTTGCATCTACATTGTATGACATAAATGCAACGGATACTTCAGTACAAACAAATTAGATGCGGACAGAAATTGCACACACATTTATCAACCACAACCACATTTACCTGGTCACTGTCATCAAGCACTTACAGCACACTTAAGGTCTTATGGCTTAAAACATTCTATGTAATGAGAACTAATCATCATGGGTGGGGTCAGCGGCTTGTTAGACAAACAGCAACGGTAAAACATCAATCTGGTCAATCCAGTAAAACTATATCATCTCCCCAAGGCACATGTACAGTAGTATCTAATGCGACATTTTAGGAAAGAAACTGTTAAAACACCTAGAAGAGCAAACTTAGTTTATTGATATTAAATTATCTGGTAATGTTAAAAGAAAGTCCCACCTTGTTCTATTGCATGAAACAGAGAAGCTTCTTGAGCATGTTGGGGAGGGGGGGAAAAAACTTTTTCAACAATCTTCCTCTTTTCCATGCAATTTGTAATGACTACAAAGAGTAACAATCACATATTTCTGATCTCCAGTTACACTACAAAATACACAAACGAGGAAACTGTAATTTAAAAAAGTAACTACATCCTCAATATGCGTATAAAAGAACATTCTGGATCTAAGTGAGCTATGTTGTTTAATTACATTCAGTACTATGTTCATTGTCAAAAATACTGAAATTTGTTGGTCTTATTTCAAAGGATTTTTATTTTGACAGTAAAAACCATTGGAGTTTGGTGCATTTTATCCCTGTTGTGGTCAAAAAGGATGACAGGGCCAGCGGTTCCATTAACAAGTCTAAACAAACATGTGATATGTACATTGAGGTGTATATATTATTCAGAGTCATCTTGTTGTCATCAGTACAGTTGAAAAAGATCTGAACACAACTATGATTAAGGGAAACAATTTAGCTATTAACCAACACACAAATAAATTAGATATGCTTCTCCAAAAAGAGGCACAGGTACTACACCAATAAAAACGTAAAACAAATAAAATCATAAATACGAAACACTGGAAACCTTAGTTCTTCTATTTCACATGATGAAGAAATCCAATCACAGATAGCTCTTTGCTCCAAAGTCACGTTCCTTCAGGAGTAGGGTCCCTTTAAATACCACTCAAACTGGGCAGACTAACACACTGCAGTTACACAAATCACATTAGTCAAGTTTATATAATCTCAACAGCTAAAACCAACAGCTGTTTATGATTTAAAGTGTATAAAATGTAACTGCGTTTGTATGTAAATGTATTTCTAACAAACTGTAAAGAGAAAACAAGACAACAGGGCATTAAACTGAGCTAATTCTGTCATCTTCAGAGACCAGCCCCTTGTTCATGCATACAGTTCCAGTAAAACTAAAGAAAACACAACATTTTTGTCTTTTTTTTTTTTTTGATTTTCCAAAAACAACACAATAAACAAACTGAAAGAAAAAGTGTGACAGCGAGACACTGTGCCTAACAATGACATCTGTGTATTTCGGAGGAAATTAAATTGTCTGTGCTTTTCTATGATGCAAAATTTTAAAGAGGAAAATAAAGAAAAGCATGCAAGCCATAAAACTGGCCTGTCATCAGGTTTTATGTGAAGCCAGATTCGATACAAACTTTGGTCCTGTGGCCAGGGGCCAAATACAGAAGAGAACATCTGTAGACCTGTACAGATTGCATTTACAAGAATATGTGTAAGGTGGGCTCTCTTCCAGCATGTAAAATACCTTAACCCAGATAGAATGGGTGCTGTGCAGTTGTTGTAGCAAACAAACACAGGCTTCGCCTTAACATTTACTTTATCCATTACACTGATAAAATTGGTAAAAAGGCTCTTTCCTAGCTGGTTTAAGAATACTACTCCAGTTCATGCGTACCTGACGCAGAAGATGCCATCAAAATGACATTCAAAACACATAATGATCTACCCCTTATTATATTAATATACTCTGTTTCATTCTACTTTCACTACTGTATTTATCTAGATTCTCTTTGAAAAGAAGTATCTTAATTACATTCTTCCTAATTGGTCCAATTGTCAAGCCGGTTTTCAGGGATAAATAATGCACTAAGTTTTTTAAAATAAATAATAGCAGATATTGGCTGGCAATGATATGTACGGTTATATTTCGTTCACTGATATTGCCTTAAAATAAAATGATAGTTGAGCTATTTTTGTGCACCTGTTTGACTGTATAGACATTGCAAATACAGGACAGTAATAAAAATCACTTCTGATCCAAGTGCATGTTCAAAAATGTGTCTTTTTCACTGTAAACAACGAGGAAGAGGTGGCTGACATAATAAAGGCAGACTCCTGTGGGCCTCCACCTTACCCTCGATGAGTTAATTAGTAACAAAGCACCATAAAGTGCTGAACATACATATCAGCCAGTATTTGTTATATTCCCTACTGCTACACTTTCTCTTTGTAATGCATTAACAGGAGAACCTCAAAAAAAAAAAAAAAAAGTAGCAAACCATCACAGTTTGATTTGATGAATACAGACTAAATGTTAGCCCAAAGACATGTTTGCATCGTGGAGATGGCAAAGTATCTAATATAGAAAGATATGATTCACAGCTGAAGGTGACCATCTTCACTGCGCTGTCACACTGACAGCTACTCTACAAATATTCTTTTATCAGTATTATTGTACCAAACAGGCCTGATAAGGTTAGACTTCACCAGATTGATTAAAGCCTAAGTCACTGTGTGGGCTATGAGAGACAGCGATTGTGAATTTATTCATCAGGCACAAATTAGCTGCTACAACATTGGAATAAGGGGCACCTACATGTGTTAAAGACACCTGTTTGTGACTACACACCAGATTACTGTGAGCCTTCTATTCCTCTCTGTAGTCTGGCGTCTTCTATTTGTCCATACCCTGCTTCCTCTCTATC
Organism: Remorina albescens; assembly: GCA_034769265.1. NCBI lineage: Eukaryota > Metazoa > Chordata > Actinopteri > Carangiformes > Echeneidae > Remorina > Remorina albescens. The sequence goes on from CM068479.1 coordinate 5,794,837, forward strand.
CCTTACCTTCTTTCACTACACTTGCTGCACTGTTGGGAAAACACTTTAATTCAACTATCAACAGCGGTAACCTTCCATATCTTTCACTTATCCAGCCATTCTTTCCAAGCTTTCTTTGCATACTGCTTACGCCACCCTGATGAAACAAAAAATTACAAAAGAAATATTAAAGGGAGCACTATATAGTGGAAACCACTGAACTCTTTGGAGAAAACAGAACAGGATGATGGTATGGATGACTAAAAACCTACTTACAGATATCAACAAAACTTCACAAGTTAAATGAATGTAGGCAAGTTATCATCTTTCCAGAGGGAAAGCTGAACTAAATGGTCAAATTCTAACTCTTTCATTCATCTTTCTGATTTGTCTTACTGACCATTAATATTTATGCCACTTAATATATCTTTTTTGGGAGGAGACTGGCTCAGAGAGGCCACCAGAAATGTTTAGCTCACCTTCACAGTGCTTTCCTCATATGTCCTCATTGCTGAGAGCAAACTGAGCACATAATGCTCACTTTTTCTGATGCACTAATTCACAAATTATTTTCAATAGACAACATTGGGATTATTTACAATTATTTTAAACTTCATCAGTAAAAAACAAAAGCAAAATCAATGAACCTGTATGGTGGTTAGTATGAACGAGTTAAGTTGGTGCTGGACTCTTGCAGACTGACCAGCAGGTCATCAATCTTCTCCATGTTCTGCGAGGCAGACAAACTGGTCTGCACAGTCCCAGACTGAGACAGAGGCTGGTTGAGCAGGGACTGGATGTGGGCTTCACTCTCTCTTTGGTTCTGACCAGACTGTCTGATGGCTATTATCTGATCTGACAGTGTGTTTCCAGCTGTGTTCATCATCTGGCCACAACCTGTGGTGAGGGAACAAATATGTCAAAATAAGTTATGAAATATGAAGGTGATAGTTTTAGCTTCATTTGATGAGTTTGACGTGCCTCACAGCCTTCAGGATTGTATATGTAATTAACTTTGATTGAGAACCTTTTGCAATACCTGAAGGGCAATAATTGATTATAACTAATATTTGCCACATTCATAGACAACCTAACAAGCCTTTAAAAAATTTAAATGTACATTTTTAAATTCTATTCTATTCTATTTAACAATAAAGAGGGTTGGTCAATTAAAACCAGACATATTTACTGAATAACAAATTATTACCAAAAATTATACAGTTAAATTCTACCAAGTTAAATAAAGTAAATCAATCTTAGAATCTGTGGAATTTGTGAATCACTGTAACTATTCAGATTGAAAGAGGAATTTAAGCTTTTCACTTTCCTGACCTCTATTTTATATTTCACCTGAAACTTAATTGAGTGAGTTTTATTACTCTCTGCTGAAAGATTTTGCTTTTTAGCTATTTAAATTTTCTGCTATGTTCACCAGTTAATCACTTACTCTGCCTGTCTGCTTTTGGAAGCCCAGTATGTAGAATATAATATATTACTTAACTAACCTAGCTTTTTGAGAGGTTTTTTTTTTTTTGAGTGCTGATTGGTGCTGATTGGTTGGTATGAGGCTTTCACTCAAACATACAAAAGGGGTTTGCGATGTTTCTGAGCTTGTTGACAATTTCTTACCATTTTCAATCCCAAAAAGAAACAGGCCTGGTTGATGAGGCTGGCTGGGCTGACTGATGCTCCCATTCACAGCAGTTTGGAAGAGAGTTCCTGGTTGTTGAACAGGGGATGAGGTGGTTGTCTGTAGGTTCGCCACACCGTTCTGTGAAGCAAATATGGCTGACTGTGCGAGATCTTGTGTTAACCCCCCCTGGAGAGAGGCCATGGTGGACTGAGGCATGAACAGGCTCACAGATTGGTCTTGCCGGTTGTCTGAGCTGCTACCTAGCTGCATAGGCTGCTGCTCCTGAAACATAACTTGCTGTCTTGGATCGGTGGGGTTCCCCAATGCCATGGGCTCAGAGCGATCCTGCTGGTTCACTGTCACCACCCTGGCTTGCGAGAAGAGCAGAGAAGGGTTTTGAGGCTCTTGTGGAACCAGACTGCTGCTGGTCAAAGGAGGCATCTGGGCCTGGCTGCTGAACAGGAGGCTGGAGGCCTGGTCTGGTGTAGAGAGGGTGTTGCTGCAAAACAACAAGCCAGCCTGCTGCTGCTGGTGCTGGTGCTGCTGCTGCTGCTGGCCTGGAGAGAGTGTGTTAGCGGATGGATGTGGGGAGACATTCTGAAACAGGGAGGCCTGCTGGGTTGGCTGTGTGTGATGCTGAGGTTGGTTGGGCTGCTGCTGCTCCAATGAACCTCTCTGTTGAATTGGGGAGAGCTGGGTCTGAGCCTGAAATACTGATTGTGGTTCAGGAGTAGGGGATTGCAGAGCACTTAGGAAGGCTAGCTGCTGCTGCTGCTGCTGCTGCTGCTGCTGTTGTTGCTGCTGTTGTTGCTGCTGTTGCTGTTGCGGGGAACTGTTGTTTGTAAGCTGAGTGGGCAGGGAGGTCTGGGGGAGGAAAAGTCCAGGGGTCGAGGGTTGTTGCTCTGGAGACTGCAATACTGTCATAGTATTTTGGAAGAGAGAGGCCTGGACATGCTCCTGAGACGCTTTCTGAAAAAGAGCCCCCTGTGGATCTTGTGTTTCACCCAAAGAGCTGGAATTGTGGAAAATTGGTGGTGAAGGGTGAGAAGGTGTTTGCTGAAAGAAATTGGTCTGAATAGAAAGTAGGTCATTTGCCTGCTGAAAGAGAACTGCTTCTTGCTGTTGTTGCTGCTGTTGCTGCTGTTGGGCCTGCTGGAAGAGGGACCCCTGGTTTGGCACCACTCGTGATGGGCCTTGCTGTTCAGCGTTCTTGCCCTGGGAGGCCTCCTGAAACATGCCACACTGCATCTGAATCTGTGATTGAAAAATCTGTTGCTGTAAATTCTCCAACACCTGCTGCTGCTGCTGTTGAAGCTGTTGTTGCTGCTGAATTTGCTGTTTTTGGATCTGTTGTTGGTGCTGGATGTGTTGCTGCTGCTGTTTGGCCATGGAGCTGTCAGACTGAAGTGGTAGGCTACAGAACCCTTTGGCTTTTAGTTGTCTCACTGCCTCCTCCAGCTGAGCCACTTCATCTTGGGGGAATATCGGCAGCTGCTGCTGTTGAGGTGCAGGCTCCCCACACAATCTCCCAACACTTCCAGAGCCACTACCTGGCCTCTCTTGCCTGAGCCCCTCTCTGGGCTCCAGGAGGAACTGCTGTGAGCCTTGCTGGAGAAGGGAGTCTGCATGCACAGGGAATGAACTGGTGGGAGCAATGTCCTGCTTCTGGATTGTGCTTAAGGGCTCACTGTTGGTAAAAACAGGAGCATTGCTTTTGTCAGGGTCACCTGCAGGCTGAGGCAGGTTTTTGGAGTACCGTCTGTTTTTATTTAGATGTCCTACAGTCATGTCTGGGTTCTGCTGGGCTGGACAGAGGTCACCAGTCTATTGAAGACACAAAATAAAGGTGCTTTATTTTGTACTACAGAACATACCACTTTAGTAGCATTTTTAATTTTTGAGCCACTTAAGAACAATGAACATGAAGTGAATTTGCTCTGAAAGATTAAGTAATTCAAAATATAAAATAACTTCACACGCAGTCAACTTTCTTTCATTATTTAAACATTATTAATGTGGTCTAAGTGAAATCCTTCGATTAACACGTTACCTTAAATACTCCAGAAGACTGGTGGTTGCTTGTCACCTCCATTGGAGTGATATCTTCTCTCTTCACTAGAGGCAACAACGAGGGCATCAAGGCACCATCTAGAACTGTAGGAGAAAGAGCACAGTCCACATCATATCTTTTTCTTAACAAATGCATTTTCAAGTAATTGAGAGGTATAAAAAAGTGACGTAAAAAACAAGTGAAAACAAACAAAGTTTTAAAAGGGACTCTATTTGCATAAATATGCTGTTTATAAAATACAGGTAACTACAGTAAATCATCATCATGTCTGTGTACAGTAGCTGATAAATAGATAGCTAAATAGATAAAAACTTCATTGATCCCAAGGGAAATTTAGAAATGAAAAATTAAAATAACCTTTAATTTGTTCTTCAAAACTGCATGTCTTGACTGGAGAAGGCATCTCTTTTTTCACTGGGACATCTTGTTTTGCTGCAAAACAAACAACAGCAAATTCCATCAAGTCAACAATACAGGAAACTCAGCATTCTGAAATATCCTGATGTGACAGCTACACCATTTAAAAAGAGGATAAATGTGGTGTAAAGAACAGATTGAATAGGTCATTGTTTAGCTACTCTATTGGCCATATCTGTCAAAGGTCTTAAATGGGAATGACCCTGGATTCCTTTGAAATTTGCAGTATAATAAAATACTGCAAATTTTACTGCAAAATTAGATTCCTCTGAACTGCAAGATGTTGTTAACAATGAAAATACATTTTAGAATTACCAAAGCTCTGATGCAGTTTTTTCTATAATATAGAAAGTAAATTAAAAGAGAAAATGTGTAAATTAATCATTCAGTCAAAAACTGTGAGAGCCAGTAACTCAAATTCACCTGGATCTGGGCTGTAAGTAAACGGCTGGACATCATGGGATCGCCCAGCATTCGTCACCACATAGATTCCCACACACACTGAAGAAGTGATGGCCTGATTCTGGTACGGAGGAACTTTCACTATCAAGTGATTCTGTTGGATGATCATATTAAATATGCAGTCAGTAAAAAAGAGCAAATATACCAGAAAAAAGGAACAATAACATAAAACATGTAAATATTTGATCAAATACATGTGTAATAAACTAGTGTTTTTGAGAACTCGCTGCAGAGGAACATTGGGATGAGCAAGTCATCCCTGTTTAATGACCCTGTCTAATGTTCTATATAACATTAAGAGTACAGAGTGACTTGATACTTGTTTCTGTGATTGCATTAAGTTATAATATAAATGTGCTCTGGACTGGAAGTAGCAAAAGAACAAGCAGATTGGATTTACACTAATTAATCAGCATTCAGTTCAGAACACTGGAACGCTACTTGAACAGCACAGGTTTTCATAAGTAACATAATGTGATGAGTTTTTTGGTCGAGAAATTCATTCAACACATTCGTTTGGCCTTGATTATGCACGTAAGATCCACGTACGCGCAACACCACGACAAGATGCTTTTCTATTAACAGCAGCTCTGTTTATTTGCCTATTCCTCTCTGACCATTTTGTTTACATGGGCAAAGGTCTGAACTACACAGTTGTGACACAGTCAACACACAGTCAGAGAGTAAGTGTGATTAAGACAGAGAACAATGAGACTACTTAACCCCTTTAACCATCTAAGATGATTACATGATTTCAAGTCCCATACAAAGAAAATGGAGTGGCTGCTTAATCATTACATTAAATATCGCCATTACTCATCTAGTGCAAAAATAATGCATCACATTTTACCTGGTGAAACAGCTCCATGTCAATTTCAGCCTCTGCCTTCCAGGATTTCTCATCTAGAAAGAAGATATAGAATTTCAATGGAGAAAAAAACCCACCACAACTAAAATGGAAAAAAATATTTAAAGACAGACTAATTTCTCACCAGAAACATTCTCATGAAATATGACTTTGGTGTCTTTAAGGAAGTTTTTGCCTATGATGAAGACTTCCTCTCCACCCCTCACTGAACAACTATGTAGTGATTTCTTCAGGATTTCAGGGACTCCTGCAGGCTGTGCTGTAAACCGAGCAGATAAAAACATCAATGATTATTTTTTGACTTTTCCAACATAATGAGACTGTACAAAAATTGATGGAAAAACAAAGGGAGAACAAAGACACTGAGGTCTAGTCAGCTATTAGTGATTATATTTGCTTGTTTTTGGAAGCAAAATAGTTTAATCGTTCCCTTTTGGACATTGGAGAAATTCTTTTCAGACCAAATTATTGTAACTTAGGAAACAAGCAAATTTATCATGCAGTCTGGATGGTATCAACTTAGATAAATAAATCTATTTTACACAGGCTATCAAAATGCTTGAAGAGACTAAAAACCACCCCCTTCTTCCTCTACCACATTTCGTAAGCCTCTCTCACTGCTCTGAGTCTCTCTCTCTCACACACACATGCACACCACAGATGCCATGGGGGATTACTATTTTTTCAATTATGCAGAAAGATATTTCCTTGGATTGCATGTTGGCTCTGTATAAACAATGAAGGTCCACACACCCCTATTGTTTCGCCCTTTCCTTTTCTCTCTCCCCTGTCTCTCACAAATCTACTTTTATGTCCCAAAACGTCTTTCCTGTTTACTGATCCAAACACACCCTCATACTCTTCACTTTATTAAATAAGAATTGAGTTTGAAGGAATCTTTACTTACTGTCTCCAAATAATGACATCAAAAGACACCAGTGCACTGACCTCAGGCTAAACTGAACTTTACAAACAATGCTTCCCCTGTTTGTTTACAAATTAACCCTACATTTTTGTGAAATTTATTTCATGCAGTGAAATGATGCAATCAATGCAACATTCCTCCGATGTTTTTTTTTTTTATAAATATCTACAATCTAAAGCTAAGTTCTAGAGTTCGACCATTACATTATTACATTAATTAATATAATGACCATTTCACAAAGAAACACTCAAGGACAAAGACATACTGCACAGGATTGGAGATGAGAGAGTTTGTAGTGTGAGTATTGATCCATCTGAACGAGGGATGTTGACACGAAACACCAGCCGGGCACGTGTGCTCTTCTTCTTGGATCCAGCAACGCCGATACGAGCTTCAACATCAGTATAACGGAGCTTCAAAATCCCAACACAGTCGACTCTGCACAGAGAGATGATGTTAATTGTAAACAAAATTGTAGAAAAAAAACGCACTTCTTGACAAGACATAATAAGCAATACATCTTACATCATCGATACATCGTGTCATTATGAAAAGTACTGTCCCCAACAGGAGCAAAAAAATATATATACAGTCATAGGGGTTTAGCATATCAAATTATCACACTTACTACCCAATTTAAAGCTCAAGAAAAGTACATACGCTAGAGTCATGTTGGTGCTTGGATCAAGGGACACCTCAATGACAGTTGTGCCATTGATGTCCACCTCCTTGCATGCTGTGGTATTGCGGCCTGTCACCCTGCAAGCCTGATAAAATCCATGAGGCCTCACACGCCCAGTGTCATTGCCCACAAATACTTGCAAAACGATTGGTTCATTCACCCCCTCCAGCTATAAATGTGGAAAAAAGACAAGGAATTAAAAGCAATTAGCCAAACGAGAGGCCCACTGAACATCCTAGAGTCTTACAACTGCACCTGAACTTGTTTCTCTAGACATATCTCTCTCGACTTGTAGATGTGAACAAAACTGTATTTCCCCACTTGTCCAGCAGATGCCCTCAATGTGTTCCCAGAGGTCACTGTGATTTCTTCTCCACAGGTGAGCAATTTTCTCATGAGTCCTGCCTATTTACGAGCTTCATCTAGTAGTGTTGGTTTTTGTATCAACAAGTCAGCCCCCCTTAGCCTACTTGTGTTCGCTCTAACCTCCGTTGCACATACGTTGCTAACATATGTGCCTGTTTCTGCAACTGGAATCAACTGCTCTCTCAGGCTTGACAGCCTGGCAGTACAAACAAGCCAATATCTGATGCAGCAGAGCACACGCTGCTTTGTTATCAGATTCATCCATCCATATTACTAACTGGCCAAATTAAAAATCAAACACAAGCCTATGTCTTTGTTCTTACTCCTATCTGCTGCGGAGACTCTGCTTTAGAGGTTACTGCCCCAAATCCAATCCAAATCTTTAGGCCACAGCAGTTAGAGGAGGCACTACTCAACATAAAACAATACAAAATACAAATATCAATATATTAGGAAGTTATAATGCAGAGTAAATATAGAACAAAAACTGGGTCAAAGTTTGTACTGGCAGATAATAAGTGTTATTTGACTCAATTGAGGGGCTATAATAACACATCCCCATCAGGCATGTTAAGTCTTAGCAGAGAGGACTCTTTCCTCTTTTTGACACATAATGATTTTCCTTCTTTCCCCATAAATGTATACTAAATCCCACACACAAACAGTTAAAGGCATCTGGGAGTAACCAAATCACTGACTTCATGTAATTGAACCTTAAATAAAGATATAAGGGGAAGTTGAAAATCCATCAGAAAAGCTAAAACACTGCCTACATAATGTATTAAAGAGGCTGTATCAAGGGTTGAACAGTCACCTTTACAGTAGGGAAGCCCTGCTGAGTGCGGTCCTTCACCGACCCTCTGCTGCCTTCAGTCAGATAACGTGCTCGGTGCTGTGTCTCAGGCTGTATGAGGATCTTCAGCTCCTTTCCCTCAGCCTTCTGTGGGTACTGTATTGAAAGAGTTCCTCCTTTTTGGTTAACTGTCTGAGGCTCATCAGAGCTGCAACAAAGTAGTTTGACAGAGACATCGGTTGATTTAAAATTTCACTTGCTTGTCATATCAAAACATTTTCTCCACCATCTCCACTTTTCCAACCAAAATAGTAATCCATTCAACTATGAGCAGTAAAGGTTCAGAAGCCAAATTTAAAGTTAAAAGGAAAGATAGAGTATGACCCCAGTAAATATTAAATATTTGTCTATATATCCTGCTGAAAATTGTTCGAGGGCCTGCTGCAGTAACACTGCTCTCATGCTGCAACGGTGAAAAAGCTCTGAAGTTGCCATGGAGCATTGAGCAATGCAGAGTTAAGAGGCCCCCCATCAACCAAGCATATTCTATCTGCAGCTCTTAAAGCATTCAGAGGTTATCTGTTTATTTAATCTGCTCTGCTTATCCTGGTCTTTGAGAGGGGCTCTGTGATTCACTGTGGCTGACCATTGTTTATACTTCAGTATCCTGCCCCTCCCTCTCCTCTGATCTAACCGCTCTTCTTCATTCCAAGTGTGGTGGGAAATTTAGAGCCAAGGTAGTTTGTTAAAGATTTCCATTTGTTTGTGTGTTTCAAGGTGTTATTTCCTAATAATACTTCTTCTGACATCATGAGTGCTGTATGGGTTTATCCAGAGGGACCTTTCAGACAATGGTCAGAAAAAATATACCGTACATACTTAAAAGCTTAATCATTCAACTACCAATGGAGTTTTTGTTTTCTTTGTTCACAGGTGACAAATTACAGGAAAAGCTAAATGACTAGAATCCAACAGGTCAACTATATTTAACCATATGCATATGCACACAAACCTTCCTTTTGGTCCTGTCTTGTTGTCGGGGCCTAGCTGTGACAGGACAAAGTGTGGGCCTTTGGCACTGTCTGCATCAAACACATCCATGCTTGCTCCCTCTGCACGCACAGACTTAGGACCAGGCCTCTGGCGGGGAGTACGCTTGCGGGACTTTCGTGGCACCTCTGTGTTGTCGTTATAAGAAACAGTGCTCATGATGCTAAAATTGGAGAGAGAGTCATCCATCCAGATGCTGTTACTCTGCTCTGAGTCCAGTGATGGTTCCTCCTGGCAGGACATACGACTATCATCCAACAAGTCTTGTGGAGGTGGGGAGATGTTCAGTACAGTGCGGCGCTTAGATGGGGTCATCTGGTGATGTGGTTGGGCCTCCTGGGATGTTGCACTTCTTCCTGCAGTCAGCTCACTACTCCCCCGGCAGTTACCACCACTGCTGCCATTACCATTCCCACCTTCCGCTCCAACAATCTCTGGTACCGCTCTGCTACTCCTGGTGTCCTCTGGGTCAACATTGTTGCTGTGAACTGGGTTCTGATCACTGGCTGTAGCACTGGAATGCATGGCGGAGCTGGAAGAGGTGGAAAAAGCACTGCAGGGGCCTTCCGTGGTCATAGAGGAGGACATGGCATCTACAGTGCAAATAATTGGACAGTGAATAAATGCATCTAAACCTGTGTCGGCTAGCAGTCCCATTTAAGCAGCAAAATCTCTTCATGATTGTTGATCTTTGCTTTCGTTCCACACTTTGGATGTATCCAATTTAAGTTACCCCCTTTATTGGATCATATATGTGTACGTGTGAGGTGTAAGGATTTGTAAATGTATATTATATGAACCACAAAGTTGGTTTGACTAAAACGGGGCAAAAGAAGAGATGACAGGTGAGCAGTCCCCCTTACTTAAAAAAAATTGCTTGCACAAAGCTTGTGAACAAAATAACAACAACAACAAAAAATTTAATAATTGGTTGAACTTATCATCATAATTAGCATTTGTTCCTTTTAAACTGGATGAAAATTTTGGCAAAATAATAAAGTGGAGAGAGAAGTTCAAAATAGTCATATGCACAATAAATTGCATGCTAATTATTGGAGCTTTTATTTTCAATTTCTCTGTTTCTTTTTTTTGGTAAAAAAGTTCATTTGGTTTGGACTAAGCGTAGCCACAGAGACAAAATAAACAAGCTTCTGACCTATGAAGCAGAGGACTGCAGACCATTTTATATGCAGACACTCCCTGCTTCAGAGGGAATTTCCTGGAATATAAAAATGAGACAGCGAATGAGCAATAAAAGCTGAACAGTCAAAATTTATTAAGATTGAAAAAAAACAAACAAACAAAAAAAAAAACCCCACAATGTATTTTGTTTGTCAAAAAAGTGTTGCTCCAGCACGCTAACATACACTATAGTTCCAAAAGCTACAACGAGCTAGATGAAGAATGGAGAAAAGTGTGGTTACGTTTGCAGATTGTGAAAAAAGTGTTAGTCTGCTGTTGACATACAGGATTGTTTGGTGACTCATTAGTTTGGAAAACCCACCATCACAAAGAAAAAGAGGTAGATACATATCGAAAGGCAGTTCTGTCATTTGACCAAGTATTCAAACATAAACATGCCATGAACTATTGTGGATTATTGTGTTGTAACTGTATTAACCTGCTAGTGTGACCTGGGACAAAAAAAATGTCCTTCTGAGGCCCTGTGGACAATCTGTACCTCATGTTCCCTGTCTAATCTATATAGCTCCTTTTATAATGAATATTATCTGGCCTCAGTTTTGTTATGTCGTAATTTCAAGAATTAATTCAGGGATATGCACTATTTAAAGTAAAGTAATAAAGGTTGTAAAATAAAATGTTGGCCCTTAGGATTAGACAATGAAGTAGAGCTCACCATGAAAGCCTAATCATGGCAGTGGATATGCTGACATGATAAGGAGTAGATATGTGCTTTAAGGGTGCATTTTAACAAACAAATACTCAATAATATTAAGACAAATTCACAAGTTTTCCAATGTCTTTTAAAAAGAAATGCTTTTCCAATCATCACAAACCCCGTGGTTTATCCACAATGAAGCAAACTGATGTATCACAAGTTGCATGTGACCATTTTAAATCGGTTCACACAGCAAGCGTAAAGATCAGCTGTTATATGTTAATGTAGAGAGGTCAATGACCTTATTGCCAAATAACAGCCACAGTTTGGACTGTGCACATATTAGTTATTTATAGTGTGTTTAATGTCTGGACATTCTCCTGTGAACAACAGTTTCACCTTGAAAGTAAAAAATGGTGACAGCTGACAGCTTAATTTTGTAATAAAAGAAAGAAAAAGTGGCAAAACTGTTAACACAATGAAGTATTTTGTGTTGATCATCCAAACTGGAAAATAATAAACTCTGTGAAGGGCCCTGGCATCATTATGTGGTTCTACTGTATATTGGTTTAAACCATTTATTGTTAATGTTACATTACAAACATTAAGTCAGTGATACAATGTTTGACTCTGTTGTACATGACCTATATTTAAAGCTGCGTTGCTACAAGACACTAAAACATCAGATCACAGCCATCTTATCAACCAAATATTTTACACTGTACAGGCATGTACACACAGCAGGCATGCTCAGTAGACTAAGCTTCAACGACATACAGCAACTTCCTTTTCTGGGTTTTTCTTTTTGGACTAACATGTGAGGATCACAGAGCAGCAGGTTTGGTTGTCTGGCTGGCTTTCCCTCTGAAAGCAGGTGTTTGTTTCTCTACAGGCACAGACTGTTGCACATGTTGTCTTTTTGGGATAGGACATGACCAGTCTTGCTGGAGGAAAAAAGGTTAAGAGGAGCAGGATCCTACCTGATGCTTGCGAAGCTGAATGGGGAGGCCCTGCCTCTCCACCGCTCTTTTGACTCATGACTTTTGGATATTGCTGAGTGGAGGAAGGCGACTGCAGCTGTCTGTGAAGAAGATCATACACCAATTCTATTGAGAGAGGAGAGAAAATGGTATAATGAGGTAACATACTGACAGGAATTCGGCTTTAGTAAAATGTGATTCATGGTTAAAATGTATTGATAACAAGTTTTCACATTGTTCTGTGTCATTCTTTCTTCAGAAATACTATTCATTTTTCATGATTCAATTTTATATTGATGTGTTAATTGCAGCATCACATATTACTATGCAATGAAAATTCATGCACAATTGTAAGAGCATACCCACAACCTGGGTTGCAACTCATGACAATGAAACTGTCAGGAAAAGTTACAGCTCTGTTTATACGGGAACAATACACGGTAATTACAGATTCATCTCAGATGCCAGATGGGTTTCCAACATTTTATTACTGGCAAGCCAAGCTATTGGCCACATGTACACAAAAGTCAGACAAGACTGTGGCCTTTTTAACTCTGGCACAGACTGTGAGATACAAAAGCCCAAAGCAGGGTTAGCTTGTCGATAGATTCTGCAAACTATAGGGACTCAAAAAATTAGAGAGGGAATAAATGCAAAGTGAATTGATTAGGATGAATCATGATCATTATCATCATAATCATTATCGTTATTTTCATTTTAACTTCACAACCTTTAAGATAAATCATAAATTTTTTATCTTTTAAAATAACAATAATTTAACGTCATGTTAAAATACTATGCATCAAATTAAGCATTGTGCTTAATTTATGATATTAGAGGCATCAGGGTAGAGAGTAAAAAGAAGAAAATAAAAGGGATCAAAATTAACAGCCAGAAATTTTTTGTATCCCACACACTCTTAATCCTTATCAAAGCTTACATTAACTACAATGTGCAGTGCAGGTGAGAGTTGGGTGAGATGTTTGGGTGTGCTATTAGAGGCTAAAGCAGCTTTTACCTATCTGAAAAAGAGAGGAGCAGTCTACATATGTCTCAAGTGACATTACAAAACTCAATTAATCAACGGTCAGTCAGAAAACTACTAATGCCATACCAACAATTTTAAAGTTTGTGACTAGAGCAAAAGTTGGCTGATTAACTGAGAACTAGGAAAACAATTGGAAAACTATTCTGATTGATAATTGTGTTGTCTATTTCATGTTATCTACAGCTAAAGTGTTTCAAGATTTTAGATGGTTTTGGTTAGACAAAACAAGGTAACCTTTATCATTCGAGAGAAATATGATGAAATATGATTTTTACCATAGCAAACTGACCTTAAAACAATCAGGTTATATTGAAACTTCATCTGTACGTATTGTGTCAATATCTTGGAGAGTGTAAACAATATCAAACTTAATATTCACTTCCAGTAAATGTCCTGTCTTAAGATGGTTCATTTCATTAATGCCAAAATGGTAACTCTGGTGCTCTGAATGTACCTTGAGGAGGAACAAACCAGATGGGGAAAAAAAACAAAACACAAAATGACGAAACTGGGTCAAAGTGAAAGCTGTAGCATACTAAACGAACACCAGATCTCATTACAAACAGGCAACAGGGCCATACGGAGCCCTTTTTTCTTTGCTCCGTGCCTCCCTCAGGGCCAAAAGGTCACGGTGAGGAGAGAAAGCCTTGGGTCAACAGCACGACAACACTTTACTAGAAGCCTGATTCATCATCCAAATATTATGGTATGAACTTAGAGCAGCCATTACAGTCGCCTGACTCTCTTCTCTGCCAACTGCCAGCTTTAATTACTTGCAGCTGAGTCCCAGGGTTTGGTGTGTATATCAGATACTTAACCCTCCCTTTGTTACCACTCGCTGGGTACAATAGACAAACCTGGGACACACTGAAACCAGCCCATGCCTCTTCATTCCCAAAGCCCTCCAGTGCCTTACAGCTCGCTTTAGAAGAGCAGGGAATGCTGGTTCCCAGAAAGGGAGCTTAAATCTGGTCTAAGCAAACTTACACTGAACCACACATACACACAGGATTCTAGTGTGGTTTTGCTGGTTATTTGCAAAGTTCTCCAAACAAAATCACAGGCACACATGCATGCATATGCACACAAACGCCCTCCACCACATCGACAAAAACACTCTCTCTGCCCCTGCAGTTACGCTTTAACTCTACAGTCTTCTTGGGGCTCACTGACTGACTGCACATGCAGCAACATGTGTTCTGAGTGAGCAGCCCTTCCAGTAAACAGATTGCCAACCGCACTGACAGAAAATATGTACTTTTCTCTCAGAGCAGTGGTCTTGAATCAGTGGCTGGCCTGTTCAAAGAGTTTCCACAGTCTCTTGACATTTTTAAAAACTGAAAAAAAAAATCTTATTTTGCTGCATATTTGTTTTCTCATAAGCAGACAGAGTGGTATTCTTTATTTACACATGACAAAACACTGTCCCTTTCACGTAGGACTACATGAAAAAAAAAGAAAAGAAAGAGGTCGGCCCAGTTAGTGGGGACATTAACTGTACTGACTCAACAAACCACATACAGTTAAAATATAAGTTTCAAGTCAGATGTCCTGCACTAATCAACTTTTGGAGCCAACACTCAAATACTTTTTCTCTTTAGCCCCTAACTGTACCTTGTGATCTGTTTATTTGGTAAGTAGTGCAGGGTAAAGGTGAAAAAAGAAAGCACTCACCATGTGAATGGCAGGACTTACACTTCCATTCATTTCCCTCACATTCCTGCTGCTTGCTCTTACTAGCCCTGGCACCTGGGGCGTGGCACTGGTTTTTTGGCTGAGTGACTGATTTAACTCTCCTTCTGTCCCCCTCCTCCACTCCAACTACCCCCCCCCCCCACATCTCATTTACTGTGTTCCCAGACCTTTTTCTGTTTTTCAACTTGCCAAGCAGGTTAGAGGTATTGTCATGTGGAATCCTGTCAAGCAGAAATGAAGCAATAGAATAACCTACTTGTGTTGAAAAATTCCAGCTACAGAAAAACACCAACACAAAGTGGGTTTTTTGAAATTGGTGGTATACTGCAGAAGAAAAAGTGGTGGGGAATAAGAGATTAAGCTCACCGTATTTGTGTATATGGAAATTATTCCCATCATAGAAGGAAAAAAACAGTGAAAGGGCTGGCACCTGCAGCAACCCATGTACAACAACCCTGAAATGTTTACAGCCAAGCCTACATGAAGGCTGCCAGGGACTCCATAGCAACACAGATCATGGTACAAGTCTTTTAAGTGTTTGCATCTCGTTTGAGATAATGTGGAGAAAACGGGAAAATAAAGCAGCATTATCTAGACTCTAATGAAAAACTGAGCATTGACAAAACCAACTTTACCATGCGACTACACCCCAGGGTTGATTAATGCAGAGTTAGTACATTCATTCTTCACATGCAGTAATTAATGTATGCTCTAACACAACTCTGGTTTAATATAATAAATTATCATTTTAGTTTTTACTAAGTGTAACAGCTAAATTACTTAATGCTTGGATGAATGTGATTAATACAGTTATAAATTCATTAATATTTTAATTAATGTATCTGTACAACTGGCAACACAGATGTTAAGCTATTGGTATTTTTTGCCAAGCAAAAGAGATGCAAGACTGTCATTCATTTTTGTGCATTTATATTTGTTCAACTGGCGATATATTCATAATTCAGAGTCCATATTAAGGGCATGGTAATTTGTTAGAGCACAAGTTCGGTATGAGATATATATCACGTAGAATATAAACCCACAACATTCTTCTGATGTAACTTACATTTATGTTCTTTGATTCTGGTTCTTATGGATCTGATCGTCCTGTAAAAATTTTTGCAGTCCCAAAACCACCAACAGTTACCCCCTTAATGCAGCATCATTACATCAACATATTTTCCCATACAAATTAGAGTTAATATGAACAAACAACCAGGCATACCATCAAAAACATATTGAAATTACTCATGTTCATTTATGTTTATTATCGAAAACCTCTAAGATCATAACTCACATAACTTTCATTCATCACTGCAGAGTTGTGCTGTGACTGTATACCAAACTGCTTCATCAGAAATGATGATTCAAATATGTTGAAATGAATGGCAAGCGTCTTCTGCACAACAGCAGCCATAATAATTGCACATAATCATTGCGTTCAGGAAGTGTCATGACACAGTCATTGTTTCTGACAAATTGTTCAGCTGATGAAGAAACAGACAAGAGTTGCCCCACCACAGTGAGAAGAGGTTTGAGTTTAAGTCAGTGCTACAGTATCCACCGATTTGATTGTTAACTTAAAAAAAGAAAAAGAAAAATGATTCAAAGATGGAGGGAAGATTTTTCTTTTTTTTTTGT
Organism: Remorina albescens; assembly: GCA_034769265.1. NCBI lineage: Eukaryota > Metazoa > Chordata > Actinopteri > Carangiformes > Echeneidae > Remorina > Remorina albescens. Next base: position 5,811,287 of record CM068479.1, read on the forward strand.
TAGAAAAGAGCTGGAAGTGTGTTCACAAGTGTATATCATGATACTAACTTAAAAAAGATTTAGTTGGTAGACTTAAATTATCTTGCATGATATCAGATTAACAAGAAAACCAGCATTTCTCCTTTGAGCAATGTCTGACTGCCCACACAATGGGGTGTTCAGACAGGAGCTTACCTTAAAAAATGTGAATCAAACTGGATCAATGCAAATAAAAGCCTGATGAAGAGCTGCTCAATCAAAATGTCCATTTCTATTAGAGCTTGTGTGAACTACCTTTTGAGTTACCATTAAAAAATATGTGTTTATACAGTAGCAGCTACAGTGAAGAATTCATGGCTACAGCTTTAAATTAGGTCAGTCCCAAATAAAGAGTACTAGTGACAAAGAGAAGTTGTTAGAAATGTTAACAACTCTCAGCAATCCCATTATCTAAAGGTTCACATGGTGTACACTGAAAAGTAACATATTGTTTCTACACTTGTCTGAAAAATTCTAAGTCAGTTGGCTTTACAACAGGCCAAGTCATTTGTTTCACACCAGGCTCGGGGTTTGTGGCATGTAGCTCTTTCAGTGACCAGCAACGAGCTGCAGGCATCAGTTTACATGACTTGATCTCAACAAACACCTACCATTATCCTGACTTGACAAAAAAGGCCACTGAGGCCCTGTCAGGGCCAAACCACCCAGCTCTGAGCCAGGGTTGAGAATCCTTAATCGTATTTAATATCCTCAGTATTACTGCGTGTTATTTTGGTGTGTAAAAATCTGAGACACCATTGTTGAATGATGGCTATGAATAATAGTTCTGCAACACACCTACCAACCACAGTGTTACCAAGGAAGATAAAACAGACAATAGGCTTAATATGACACTATACGTTCAGAAAGCTGTGGAAAACACACACATACACACAAATCTGTACTTACCAAATGTTGTGATTCTTCCACACATAAAAATACTGGAATGTACCAAACTTCTGTTAAACACTTCCAGTGGAGTGAAGGATAACTGTGATTGGCTATTTTATTGTGAATCAGAAGAGACAACTAACCACACAACCTACAGAGGCCTATAATGCAACATTTCAACAAAATATTTGGTGTGCCAACATTTCTGTCCTGCTCACAGGCAAACTGGACTGAGGTAACAGGAAAAACCTTTGGCAACACCACACACACACCCTCAGTGAGGTTATGGCATCACCAAGTTGCCATCCGAATGGCATTCAATCTGAGCCTGGGAAGGAATCAGCAAAACCAAATAAATAATTTACACAAACTATGCAAAACAGATTGGTTTTCATGACATATACATCACTGCAAACATAGAAAATATAACTATAAAATACGTCTTCTGGTATTAGCAAAACACCAACATAATTTCAAGTGTTATGTGCAGATAAAGTCAGTTAAAAAAGCATTTCAGGTAAAAAACTAATTTAACCACTAAATTCTAACACTTAATTTTATTATTTTATTATTATTTATTTTGTTTTATTATTTCCATTTCTTAGCTGGCTGTTACCTATCATTATGGAAAGCTAAGCATAGCAGCGCCTCACTGTATATTTCTTGTACAGATATGAGAGTAATAGTTTTTCTGTCTATGACTCAAACAATTTGCTTACACCCTCCATCCACAATCACAGTGAACATGATTTAAATATAGACACAGGTCTACTTTTGGAAAGCTTCTGATGGAAACTGTTGACTCTATCAATAAAAAGGTGGGAATAAACAAATAAAAAATCTGGCAGCTAGTTAGCATTTAGTGCACTCTGGGAAAGTTTGTTTGAGTCTTGAGGATACTCAAAAACTCACAATAAAAAGGTGAATGCAAGAATGTAAGACTAGAAAACTTAATATCAACATTTTGGAATTTGAGAGGCCGTTTCATAACAATCATTGCCTCAACGCAAAAGGATCAGAAGGACTCCTCGGGCCTGGCAAAACAACAACCCTCTCCTTTAGAGCTTATATATGCTATGCAGTCCTTCTGCCCTGATTTCCTAAGTTTCTTGTCTTAAAGACCTGCCATTTTAAGGATTAATAAAAAATTTTTTCTTCAGAGGGAGTCTATGTTTTCAGTTTTTAATCACTTAAGAAGATTTGATGTAAAATCTAACTAAGCAAAATTCCAGCAGATTAAGGAATAGGGAGCTCAAGATCCAGCACAACAGAACAACTCCAAAGTGAATTGTTTTGACCTTGGTCAGACACTTTTACTGAAGATGAAAATTATTTTAGCATCTCTTGTTTGCAGATGTATACATGATCTCTTTTTATTCTTAGGGTAAAATTTCCCCCCAAAATCATCCTTTACTAAATGGCATGCTTAATCCTTTGTCTCAAATGCGAAAACGTGATCTATATCAGGATACACAATGAGTAAATAAAGTCAGCTGGAGTGTGAAGATGAAAAAAATTGTCGTCATATTTCTATTCATGCTGGTTGTAGCTTGCTGAAACAGTAAGGGATGAGCATGACCTTTGATCTTAATTTAAACTCTCACAGAACAACTTTTCAGAGGTTCAAATATCTCTAATGCAGTCTGTATGTAAACAGAAAGCAGCTCCTGAATGTTTTAGAGGTTTCACATAAAAAAAACCTCCAGTTAGGATCAAGGTGACTGCCTGTCATGCTCCCTTATAGGTAGACACACTCAACCATCAGCTTGTTACATACACCTACGCTCAAGCGGTGTCATACATCAGTCCTGCAATCAGTCTGATTCTTTTCTTTAGCCCAACCCCGCCCGTCTGTCAAAGGAGCAACAGATGACTCACAAAAATTTTTTAAAACACAGGATATAAACATACCACAACCATTACAGTGTAGTCTGAATTCTTGATCCTGTTATCTATTCAGTATTTTTGAAGGTCACAAAACACGGCTACTCTATACGAGGGTCTATAAGGAAACCATGTGATGTGACAGGGTCAATGAGCATAAACCCAACCCATAAAGGGGAATATTAACCTAGACCATGTGTACTGTGTCTCAAAAAATCCATGGCAACTAAGGGGAGAACATGAGGGATTATCCCAGGACACTTGACCTAGTGACATTTTCAGTACTCAAAAAAATATGTGCCACCTAAGGTGCGAACACGTCAGCTGTCCACATCTGTATTCACTTCTTTAACCAAACTCCATTACCAAAACCTGACCATATTCTTAATCATAGATCCATGTTCAAACAGCAAAACAAAGAGCACTCCTAGGTTCTGCTACTGTGGATAAAAAGACAACATGGCAGAATAATGGATGAGCTAATTATAGGTGTCCGCTACTATAAAGAGGCAGTGTATTTTTGTGGTATGATAGCATATAGAAGACACAGAAATAGCTGCAGAGTGAGAGGAGTATAAGGTCAACTAGTTTCAATTTGAATACCAGTATTCCTTAATCAAACAATGCGCAACCACAATATTCAGCCTCTCAAAAGAACAAAGACTTGAATCAAAAGCTCTCTGGCACAGTTTCAACAAAAAGGCAATATAAGAGAGTATATTGAAGGAGTATAGAAGAGAGTATACTTCACTGAGAGTACATATTATGTGTATGTAAGGCTGGTATATTAGATTACATGAAGCTGGTATTCTGGTTTGTGATGTAAAAACTATGCGTGAAACTCCATACTGTAAAATAAACATCTGAGCCCCTATCTTTCAGATGGCCTATTTGTAGTACAATCTTTGTATTATTGGTTGATTGACTATTTTGTAAACAGATCTACTTTCATTATCATTTCAATGCAGAGTGGATACATTGAGATTCAATGGGTCATAGTTTAGGAACTGTTTATCTCTCACTTTGAGCCAAGTTGTATCCTGCCAGGGTGTGTAACACACTGTGTACAGCAGGAGTTATGAGCTGGTGAAACTATTACCACTTCCCCGCATCTGCCAATGCAAAGACTCCGGCCAGCCAAGATTCAGCACTCTTAGTGTCTAATGTCTGAGTTCAGAATCAGCTTGCCTTGGATGGGTACACAAGGGTTAGATGTTAGATGTCACAGATGCTTTGGGCTTTTCACAGACGGGCTGAAAAAACTTCTGTAAGATGACTGGACAACAGCATTAGACAACTTGGCTAAATTTACAGAAATAAACCGGTGTAAAGTACTGCTGCAGACTAGAGCAGCACAATATGCAAAACAACAACATGAACAACAAAAAACACATTCAACTAGTCAAGGCCGAGAAGACAAAGGTCTGCCACTCATCTTGCAAAAAAAGTATGCACAACCTGCCAGTAACATTTCAGATTTACTGGATGTCCCGATGATGTTATTATCAAAAAGTGCACATTCAAAAACATGTCCCTGTCACGGTCCAAGGGTGTGTTTAAATCTACAAATGTACAACATATGATACTAGTCATATCAACAAAATGATAGCATAAAAATAAGGTTAGTATCCATTGGAAGCAACTACACAAAATACTCCATTCATAGTGTTAATTATAATAATACTCTTTTCAGTTTTTTTGTTTTTTTTCTTTTTTGTGGTTTTGTTTTGTGTAATATTTTCATCACATTTTTTAAAAATCTTTCAGATGACTTGCTGGTTTAGGTCTTATAGTTACTATATAGTACACTACATTAGAATGCTTCACTAATATTTTTCTTATATTTTTTTCTCTTTGTGGCGCAGATCCCAAAATTAGCTTGTGGGTGCAAAGTATATATATGAGGAGACTCACTGATATAATGAATTCTCTAGATCTTCAACTTTTTAAACAAAATATAAATCTAACTCTTATTGCAAAGCCAAGTCTTATCCGCGAACACATTCTTTAGACATGAGGACAGGCCAAGATATCCTAACAATGATGGTTTCAACAGAAAGACATGCATACACAGACACACACACGAAGAACACTTCAGCATGGCTTCAACAGGTTAAACAGCTCATACATTGATTTGCCGCGGCCAAAACAAAGTCACAAGCGTGCAGTAAATACCAGAGGAGGTTATATTTTGACCTGACCCCCATTAGGGGTTTTATTGAAGTTTGTTTAGTGTTAATAATTGATCAAACTGGTTTAAAAGACAGTAAGGAAGAGAACTCACACCACCTTTAAAGGTGTGAGTAATTTGCATTGCTACATCATTTGTTTTATTGGACACATTGAATGACTACATCTGCAATTAATCTTAACAGTGACTATACAGGACACTAATCTATAGCATAAACATTCTTACTTTAGATTTGCTTCATTAATAAAGTCATCCTTAAATCATGATTGCTTTAATGTTTAACATTATTAAACAATTAATAAAAGCAAACAATAAAAAACATTCCTCATGTGTGCTGTCACTAGTTCATAAACGTAAAAAGTATTTGACTCAATCATCTTAAATCAATATTCCATAGTTATACATTACAACAGGGTGCTTTTAAAAGATAGTGCTGTCAATCAATTTGGTCAGTTGTTCAGAAATATACTGTTGGGACATTTAAATTGATAATGCAGGTGAACAATGCAAAGGTAGACCAAAGAGAGGCAGAAAGGGCAGATCCCTCTCTGTAGAGTAGCAAAGATTTGCTGAGAGTCTGCTTATTTCTCTGCTTTATGTGGCGTACATTCAGACTCAAACAGCAGCACTGAATTTTTTTTGTCTAACTTGTTCCTTCTGTCTTTCTTGTCAGCCCACTTTCTCACTTGTCGTACTATCAATGAGTCAAAAAGGCAGCGATATGTATAGCAGACAAAATTCACAAAATTCACTTCTGAGCTCCAAAATAATTTGAAAAGTGTCTCTTTCTCAGACGAAGTTTGGTACCTCCAGAAGAACTAGCAAGGAGATGAGAGTTTGAACTATGCACAGTGAGACAAACACAACAGTGAGGAATTGTAGACTTGGCAAAACCAACATAGGATTTGTAGATGACTGTGGAGCATAAAGGCCCACAGTGAACATCAAAGAATGGACAAGAAGTAAGTGTACGTGTACTTTTTTTACACGTAACTCATTCTTTAAAAAAGTGTAATTAAATGAATAAACTATGTCAAGCACAATAACACGGCTTCCTTTGTGACACTTGGAAACTTATCAAAAGCACATCAGTTAAACTGAATGTGAGAAATATGCAGACCAGGTTGGGGTTGGTGTCACACAGATGAACACACTACAAAATGTTCCAGGTGACGGCAAAACACTCACTTTACCTTTAACAGTGATCTTGAGCTCACACTAACAAAACAGTAATAACAAATGCCTTTACTTTGTCTTTCAAATACGGATTTGGTTTCAGTGTCCACCCATCTGATTTGTCTGCAATGAACAGTATATTTATGAGGGCGCAATGCACTTACCTTTTATTTTTAGATGTTTTCCCTCCACAGTTTTTTTTTCTTTCATCATCAGATATGAACAAGCTTTCAAGGCAATCAAATATTTTAAGCGAATGCCGCTAAGTTTACTTAACACAGCAGTCAATATTATTAGAGCTCTATTTAAGCCCAGGTTTACACACAGAGGAGCCAGATAGTTAATGGTTGACCAGCCTTTGATGGGTCAATAAAAGATTTTTTTGAACTATGTTGAGGACTAAGTTTAGTAGAACCTCTGGGCCATAACAATCTTTACTTTTGATGTGAAACTGGTGGGAAGACATTTTATGACATCCATTAAGCCAGACCTTTACTGACCACAAAAAGGCAGTATGGGTGGTATTCCTATCTTGAGTGCCATTGTTACAGCGTGTTGATTTTCCTTGGTAGTCCCCTGGACTACTTGCATGCTTAAAATATTTGATCCTCATCACAATATGGCCTTGTCAGCAAGTTGCAAAACTAACTTCACCTCTCACACATAGCAGTCTTCTATACTGAAAAAAGTACACAATAGTGTGATAAGTAAGCAAACATGATAGGGTAAAGAATTAATTGGTTTAGATCTCAAAGGAATTTCAGGTCCTGCACAAGCAATGAAAGTGAATGATGAAAGTCTATAAAAAGATTTCCACAGTGGATCTGAATGCATCAATAAACAATAAGGTGAGTTAAATAATCAACATTTATTAGGGCCTCATTACAGTTTAACTGTTTTGAGTGACTTCATGACTACTAGTTTTTAATATTGTGTTAAAATTCTAAAATGACCCTTATAATGTAATTGAATATCATTTTTCCCCTAAAGAGAAGTTTACAGATTTTCATAACATAAAAGAAACTCTGAGTATTAAATATTCATATTAAGTGTTGTATTGCTATTGTAGAAAGGTAGGACCAAAATGAGGGCTCTGGGTTTTTTATTCAGTGCTGATGTATTTCTTGAACCACAATAACACAGAACATTCGCTACACAAGTCCTTCCTCCTTTTTAAAATTGCCTGGCCAAAACTCGCCAGCCACTTTGTTAGGTGCACTTCTACAACTGCTTGTTAGTGCAAATATCTAAGTAGCCAATCACATGAAAGCAACTCAATTCATTTGGGCACGTAGGCGAAAGTGATTCACATCCAAACTGAGGATCAGAATGAGGAAGAAATTTGATTTCTGTGACTTTGAAGGTGGCATGGTTGTTGGCCTGACAACCCTAATCAAAAATACCTAACCCCCCGCTGGTCCAAGACTTTCAGAGACTGCTGATTTTCACACACAACTATCTACAAGGTTTTCAGAGAATGATCAGAAAAAGAGAAAATATCTAGTGAGGAGTTCTCTGGAAGAAAATGTCTTGTTGATGCTAGAGGTCAGAGGAGAATGGCCAAGCTGAGGGAAGGACCTCAACAGGTGCCACTCCTGTCAGATAAGACCAGGAAGCCAAAAAAAGAAATACTAAACAATAAAACAATAGAAAATTAAAAACAAAATGTTTCCTGGTCTGATCTGTCTCAATTTCTGCTCCAACATTTGGATGGTATGATCAGAAATGGAAGAAAAGATTCATCATAACTTGTATCAACGGTTCAGGCTGGTGGTGGATGTTTACTGGTGTGAGGGATATTTTCGTGACAAATTTTGAGCTTTGCTACCAATTAAGCATAGTCAAAGAATCATGGCCAACCTGAGAAGTGTTGCTGACCACGTCCACCACTTTATGAGAAGTGTACCCATCAGAAGATAGGTACACTTCTCATAACAGAGCCCCTATGCGATGTGGTGAGAAAGGAGATTTGCATCATGAATGAATGTGCAGCCAACAGTGGGTGCAGCCAACATATCTACAGCATCACCTAATGATGCTACAGATATGTTTGCAGAAATTTTGGATGAATATAGTTCAGTAAAAAATAAATAAATCAAGTATTATATATCTTGTCTGATATATTAAAATTTCCTGTTCACCAATCCTTAGTAACCACACTAACCACTATCATAATCATACCTATACGCATATTATATGGTATATAAATATAGTACTAGCATGAAAACATAGTTACTGACTTCACTGGTAATTGTACTGACAACCAAGTTAGACTGTTGTGAAGTCAAGCAACAATTCCTCTACTCTGTTATTGTCAAACAAAACAAAAGCAGCTCTGGAGACATTTTTTCCACTTTTCCAACTGCTTGTATGACGCAGATGAGCATGTTTTCCATGTGAGTGGGAATCATTTAATTTATAAACACTTCCACCTTATTCACCTTTTATGCAAATAAGCGCAATTTGTGCTTTTTCTTTCTTTTCTCATGAGTTCAGTTACTCTACTTGAGAGTTGCCCGAGGCCCCCACACCCACCATGACACATGTTGACGGGAACACCAGCGCCACACTCGGTGGGGCGTGTGTGTGTGTGTGTGTGTAGTATGGGGGGGCTGATGGTTAACCCAAATAACACAAAAAATACACAGCACTGTTTTTCTGATGGCCCGCTCAGATAAACTGGAATAACCCGTAAGGACGGCGGCTGAGCTCCCCCCCAAGGGGAAAAAAAAGTAGGGAAAAAAGAGAAAAAGATAAACAACTTGCTCCAGAAAATACAACCACAGGAGTAAAAGTTGAAGGACATTTAAAAATCCTATCAAAAGTCTTTTATTAGCCAGCATGCGACACAGCGCTGGTTTATAGATGAATGACAGTGAGTGGGCTGAACACACACACCTCACCACCACCACCACCACCACCACCACCCCACACACACACACACACAACCAACCAGGTAGAAGAGTTACAAACTAACTTAAAAGCTTAAAAGAAAAAGATAAAGTTGCTGGCTTTACCTTTGGAGTACAGGGGTCTGGAAGAAGTCAGGTCGAGGTCCCCGCTGAAAAGGGAGATAAAGTCAGAGGGCATCCCAAACCCTCAGCCTGAAGAAACCGGACACCTCTTCGGTCAGACAGCGTGACGAGATAACCTCCGAGCGATGTCTTTCTTTAACAACTCAGAGAAATCAAAACTTCGTGCTCAGGCCGCCGCGCTATAGTTTTAACAAGTCCCTAACTATGTCGGCTGTCACTGGACTGCTTGCCCCCACACCTCCGCCTCGCTCCGCCTCCACCTCGCTCCTCCTACAGCGCGTGTTTGTTGTCAGCGAGGCGATCAACGTGACGCCACGCCCACCCAGACGACGCAATACGTTACGTTGGCATCCTTCGTGATCATGAGCAAAACTTCCTGATTACTCAGTTCATGACATAAAAAAAAAAATCTGCAGAGCAGAAAATAAAAAGCCTCACCCATTTGACCTCCCATTATTAATAAATCCGAAAATAAACTTTATCTCTATAAAGAATACAATTCTCCAAAATGTGGCTATGTCTTCGTCTTAAGGCACAGATAAGGTGGTTCTTGAAAAACAGATGAAGAAGATAAATACACTTCAAAAAATTTTCCTTGATTTTGAAAATGGACTGGCTGAGAAACTTCCCCCTTGCTTTGGTACAGCTGATACATCCACTCTGCTCTGCCGCTGGCATATGCTTTCATACTTTAAACTTTGTTTTCACTGTCAATCTGTTATAGATCATGTATTTTCATATCATAAACTTACACACAATACTTGCACTGTATAAACGGAGTGAGCGAGGTAGAAGCAGGAGATGGTTGATAGGTCAAAACCACATCACCTCAAATTATATCTGCAAGATGAGGTACTAGGCGAATTATAGGAAAAACAGACTGAAATGGTAAAATGCAGTAAAGGCCATTTGGCAACAGATATCAAATATGTATTTATGTTTATGCTTCACATTCCATGATTTTGGTACATGTTACAGTGTATTATGACTACATTTGTGGACTAAAATGAGATATTACTGAATCAAAAAACTGGTGATAGTAAACATCTGGCATACATCTGATCTGAGAAATTAGTATTTATTTAGTGAATACTGAGAAATATAATGATAAATGAAACAGACACATGTTGCTGGTTGTTACTGTAGTATCCACTTCTGTACAAAGTTGACAATTTTAAGTTGATAACTAATAGAAAATAAAAGATAACTTGTGTTGTTTATATTTTTTTAAAATGAGATATATGCACACAATGTTTTCACTTGACTACATGAATAATTATCATGATAAAAAGGCAAGGGAATGTTCACTAAGCAACAACAGATTGCTTTGCCTAAAACAAGCAAACTATGACAATAACAAAAGCACAAAGCAAGCAAGGTGGATGTCATATAATGTTGAATTTCTGTTTGACTGTAGGGTGCACAAATCAGCCCTCATGAATATTCCCCGAAGAAATTGTTGATGTTGTTGAAACAGGCATCTCAGTCAGGCTGTTGCCCCCTTCTTTCTTATATTTGAGTCCGAACAAACTGCAGAGTTTCATCAGCATCAAATCCACAATCTCATCCTCTTCCGATGGCTGTAAAGAAGAGAGTAATATAAATATATATTTATATATATAACTCAGGGAGTATCAAATCACCTTAGGTTGCCTCTGCTATGGTTAGGTCCCACTTCTTCGCCAGCATACACTTGTAACTTTCAGATACCAGTCACATTTGGACCATTGACATCAGCAACATTTAGACATTTCAGACTCATCTTGGGTGAGTTACCTTATGATGTATCTGCTCTTGACTGAATGCCACCAGGATGACAGAAATGAAGAGGTTCAACACCACAAAGGTCATGAACACAATGCAGGAACCAATGAGGAAAGCACCAAGCACTGGATTATAATTCAGAACCTGAAGAATAGAGGAAAGGAATACACTGAGGGAAAGCTGTCATAATCTGCTGTGATATAATTAAATTTCTCATACTAACCTCTTCATAGTTAAAAATACCAAGCTGCAGGCTGATGATGGTCTGTGCAGCATCCAGCAGAGTCCGATAGGAGTATAATTTCCATCCATACATGAGATTAGACTGAAAGCAGAGAGTTTATATTTGTGTTAAATTCATCTTCTCTATTTCACAAAGAATAGAAAGAAAAATATTTTCCAGCAGCATGTTTAAGTGTGGGAAACTCCTCACAGCAATGGAGTAGGCCAGGAACATGATGGTCATGACCACCAGGAAACCTGAAATATCAGTCCAGGCTCGCTGCAGTGTGGATGTGATCATGTGCAGCTTGGGGTTCAGTCTCAGCAGATGCCACAGTTTGATTGTTGCCAACAGTACTATGAAGGCAATCAGATACCCAAGCACTGCATCAGCCTTGGCCGTCTCATGGAAACTTGCATATCTGCAGATAGAGCACAAGAGAAAATAACAAATGGAACATTTAACTGGCACAAGACAGTGTTCCTGTTCAACAACACAAAATAAATTGGGGTTTTTTTCATGCATTTAAGTCAATATTTAAGATGATAGTAATGTGCAGATATTATTTTTTTCATATTCATCAGTTAAACTATTTTGGGCCTTATATAACTGTCAAGTGCATTAAATAGCTTCAGATACTATTATAAATAATGATTATATGCAATACAAACTGTATTGCATATAATAAGCTGTTTAAATATATTGTCGTCCCATTCTCAGCTGGGTCTATGTCAGTGATTGTTGCTGTTTCAAAACAGAACCAAAACAAAATAGTTGGTCCATACTGGTAAAACAAAGACAAATACTTTGCACAGAGAATCTACAGTATTGCACAGATGATCTACAATAGAACAAACAGTCAAAAAACACAAAATAAGTAATCAATAAACTAGCAAATTGCACATACAAGATGCCATCCTGGATTAAATAAGTAGACAGGATGTGTTTTTCTTATTGCTTACTGGTCTTTGTTGTTCTGGTAATAGTCCATGTCCCGCTTCCCCAATAAAGTCTTCTCAATGAAGACAGACAGCGCACTCCAGCTGAGAATGATGATTGCCAGTTCCAGCAGGTTCCACTTACTCTTGAAATATTCCCATTTCTGCTGCTTAATCAGTCTTCCCTGTCAGGACATGAAAGGAGTCTGTGTCAAATATTCCAGTGAGAAAATGTATAATGTATTCTTACTAGCAGCAGGAGTAAAGTAAGAGTAATGAATATATACCTGGACAAACATGTAGTACAGGATAAAGAGGAAGTAGATGGCTTCAGAGGCCATAACAAAGATGTGAAGGCCACCAGTCGACTGATAGAGACGCACACTCTGAAGCTCACTGCGAAACTGGAAAGCACCTGGAGAAAAGACATCATGGAGACCACGATTGTCAGGAACAGTTAAGTCAGTGTGCAGCCCCTACACAGTGGTTAGACATAGACTTCTTACCTATGGCTGTGGTCTCCAGCATGAGAGTGACAATGCAGAAGAGGTTGACGTTAGCATTGTACACGGTGAATTCAACAAATATTGCTTGAGTGTACACATCCAACCAGGTGCTGTCATGGAGGTACTGAAGCAATCTGCATGGAAACATGAATAACATTATTTATGCAAATTCAGGACTTGGTATGTTTTGTTAAAGAATTTCAACATAAAAAAAAATATTGTGAATCTTGTTTTATAATTGATATTCTTTAGATTATGTTTTTATGTTGCCTTCTTGGTGACTTGACGGCTGTTGGTAATAATTATTAGCGTTTTTGATAATTCGGTAACTTGTTTTGTCTTCAAAGAAAATTATGTCCATTGCATTTTTTAGAGATGACCTCTAATTGTTAAACTGATTAGTAACTTACTTACTAAAATCAATTCACTAATGAGCATCTTTAATTTACAGTCTTTTGTATATTAAAACACATACCTGCTGGAATTTAGTAAATCTGGGCCTAGGTCCACCACAAACCCTCCTCCTCTGTAGAGTTTCACACTGCCCCAAATCGGGTAGGCTCTCAGTTTACTCTGGGACTGGTACATCCACGGTCTGTGGAGTTTCAGTGAAAAATTACTTCCCACAAAGTGACTCCAGCCTGGACCATAGGAGCCCATGTCCTCCAAATCCCATGAGTACGGAGCATGACAGTCCATCACAGACTGCTGCATGGAGCGAGAAACTTGGCAGGAGTTTTTCTTCACCCTCACCTGGCGGAGGCGAGCATTACCTACCAGCTTGGAGTTTCCATCTGTGATAAATCCTGTGACAGATTTGCAGATAAGAGTAAACACTGAAGAAAAAAAAGTCACTGTCAATCAAAACTGAAACTGACTGATGACTGAAATGATTTAACTCTATGACATGATGCCATTTAAAATGACAGATCAATTTAAGGAATTAAAAAATTGATAGAACATACAAGTACAGTGCTATTTTAAGAGCCATAGCGCTGATATCAGTAAATATTAATCTCCAGTCCAACCTTTAAATTTGCAATAGCAACAATACTTTGATACAATATTAGTGTCATTTTTAGTCTTAATAATTTGTTGTTAGACACAATTTGCAGTCATTTTGCGTTTCACTTTTTTTCTAATTGACATAATTTCCAGCAGGGAACTGAAGTCAGGATGAAAAATTAACCAAATTATCTTTAAAATAATGAGGTGGCAACTAGTAACTTCCCCACATACTGACCAGGATGTTCTCCAAACAAGTTGCTCAACAGAGTCATGTTTGCCCAACTGAACACATCCTGAATGCTCATACTGTCAGAAATCCCTTTACTAAAGCTCTGTCGAATGTGTTGGGTCAGAAAGTAGGCATTGGGATCCCTCTGCCCGTATGCCACAAGGAGCAGCATCCACATAAATCCCATGTAGGCTGTAATACAAATTATCTTTGATCAGCATATCAAACGGTATGTCATTGTTTCCTGTATTGTTGTGTATCAGTGCTTTTCCTACCTAGAATCTCCCCCATGAGGGCAAAGACTTTCTGCTCTTTAATCATGTTGTTCCTAATCCTCTCAATGTCGGTGGGAGGTGGCGGCTGATAGTAACTGCTCGTGCTGTCTCTTCTTGCTGCTCTCAGTGCATCAGGATCATCTGAGGAAAGAAATCTGTGTTCATTTGTGAAGCTGTGACAACACAACGCAATGCAACACAATGAGACGTAACACAAAAAACATGCCTGTGTTTCTGAGACTCTCATCGATCTGAGGCTCTCCGTACTCCTCCTGGTCAACTTTTTTCAGAACGAGGGCAAAGAAAGCTGCAAAACCAAGAACCTGTGGCAGAATAAGAAGTTACCCATTAACTAAGACAGTAGGAAATGCTTCAAGCTCCACCTGAATATCAGTTAATGCATTGGTTTGCGCTGTCGCTCCACAATAACAAGGTCTTGGGTTTGATTCCCAGGCCTGGGGCCTTTCTGTATAGTGTTTGCATGTTCTCCCTGTTGATGCATGGGTTTCCTCCCACCGTCCAAAGACATCATGTTTGGGTTAATTGGTGACTCTAAATTGTCTTTAGGTCTGAGTGTGAGTAGTTGTTTGTCTCTGTCTGTCTCTGTGTGTTGGCCCTGTGATGGAGTGGCGACCTGTCCAGGGTGTACCCCGCCCTCACCCAGAGTGAGCTGGGATTGGCTCCAGCACCCTGCATGACCCGGAAATGGATAAGCGGTAGAAGATGAATAGATGAATGAATGAATAGCTTTGTTAACATGTAAGCTTTTAAATGTAATCCATGTTCCCCTGTTATGTTGTGATCAAGCACTTAAATGTTCCTCACCTTGAGAGGTTGGGTAATAAAAAGGCTCTCAAAGAAAGAAACCACCATGGAGATGAGCCAGCTGATGGAGCGTTCTTTACCGTACGTCAGCCCATACATCATAGTGAAGTATCCTGACACACCACTGGTAGCAATAACTAGTATCCATCCAACAAAGACAAACCACCACGGTAGCCCTCCTTGACAACACTTCTTGGCCCCACTGTCCCCACTGCTGATATTTCTTTCTGGACTGGCGCTCTGGTCAAGCTGGTCTCCATCCAGGCTCGACGAGGGTTGGCGGTACTCCAAAAGACCTTTCATTACATGAACTTGCTGCATAGCTCGGTTGTAGCTGTCTGGGTTTGGGAAACGAGAAGGTCCCAACAGACCCATCTCCTTCTCAACATGGCGCAGCTGTCTGTACAGGTATCGGCTGTTGCTGCTCTTCTTCTGAACCTCATCTGAAGTCTTTTCAGGGCTCCCCAAAAAACTATTTTCTGTCCATACAAAAGGAAGTATGAGTTGGTCAGAATGCCAAATCATTTTTGACAATATATCAGGAAGTACCTAATGATGCAATTCAATATTCTCATTCAGGCTAAATTATTATTTTGAATACAAACTTAAGATATATAGCATATCCAATGTATTAAAAGACCATTATGTAAATAATTAAGTTTTTATAACTCTGTTCCTTCAAATTAACTAGTCAATAAAAATTAAAAATGCACAATATCAAGAGCACTGAAAAGGTTATCATGCAGCTTACCCTGTAGACTGACTGCACCTAAACTGAGGATCATGGAGCGATCACTTTTAGAGCTATCAGTGTAGAAATCTCCAGGTGCACGGTTTTGCTGTCGGATGATGTCTTCCACGAGAGACAGCAGAGTGTTGATGTCTGTCAGCCGACCAGGATGGAGGTCTTGATGGGGCAGAGGACTTTTCATGGCCTTTGAGAGTGACTGAGCAATTCTCTTTATGTCCTGATGAAACCACATCAAGTCCTTCAGACATGGAGAATGGAGACGTAATTAACTTCCAGTTATGTTCAGGTTAGCTGTCCCCTCACCTTGATCACTGTGTCTGGAGTGATGTCCTTCAGCTCCTTCTGCTGGAGAGATGTCTGGGAGGGAGAAACTCTACCACTCTTTCCCTGCTTAGATGCATCTGTTTTGTAGGTTTTCTCTCGAGGACGAGTGTTTCTGAAGATGCTAACAATCAGGAGATTGATGGGAAACATGATGATTGAACTTTGAATCCCGATCATAACCTGCTGCCAGGTGAACTCGATGTGGCCTGTAAGGTAAAGAGCTGCTTTAAATGGATGTGATTCAAGAGGCTTCAAACAACTTATCATTAAAAAATTGAATGTACAACAAATGATTCATCTTGGTGATTTAATACTGTTATTTTTTTGTTCAAATTTGCTAGCTACCCAGGTCCATGGTTTGCTCAGAGGGGTCTGTTGGGATGCCCCAAAACATAATGCTGGTCAACATTGTGCACAGCAGCAGGGAAAAACAGCACGACACACGCTGCACACGTGTGAAAGTGCTGCAGGGAGGCCGACTGATGACAGAAAACCAGATATGACCATCACGGAAATCCTTGGCTGTCTTCATGAAGAACAAGTTACTAGAAAGTATCAAGGAAAGTGAGGACAAATAAGAAGGAATAATGATGTGTTAAAGTGAGAGAAACAACTCTAATTTCTTCATAATGTGTCTTTATCAGTTAGGTGGTAGGTCTCACCTAAACCTCTTCAAATCCATTTCTGTGGCAACTGGGAAGACTTTGTCAAGAGAGCACTCCCCCACATCTACAGCCAGCCAGGAGCTACACAGGAAGTGCCATTTCTGACCGCTCTCCAGATCCTGCACCATCACTTTATTAACGTACCTGAAAATAACATCAATAGTCATGTAGTGTGCTCATGATAATAATACAAAGTCCAGCTTAACTTTAACTTAATTTTCTTTGGTGTCACATGACTTTCTTTCTCTATGCCACACACCATGCAGGGTGTGCTCCTGAGTTATCATGCCACAGTCTGATGCTCTGCAGATCTCCAAGAGAAAAGTGTGTTGTCAGCAGGAACATGTCCACCCCACCCCTTTCAAATAAAGGCTTTTCAGGGTCCGTTAAGTGGTGAGGGTCACTCTCTCCCTCTGCACCCAGCAGAGTTATTGTCACCTAAGACAAATAAAAGTAGTCAGTAAAGACGAACAGACATGCCTGGAGTTGTCAGAGTCAGTGTCATAAATGTTGTTTCAGAGAAAAATCAAACAGCTTTTGTTTCTGTGAAACAAAAGGCATCCCTGACCTGGGAGGAGGTGGCTGCACCGTGCCGATGGCCGGTGCTGATACTCAACATATAACGATACTCGGCCAAGGGGTCATTGTCCTCAAGCACTGTTATCTTCACCTAGAGACACAACATTCAGCGATTAAACTTTACATGTATACCTACCGAGAACATGGTAACATGCCAGCAGGGAGTAATGATTGCATAAATGCATGCAGTGTGAAAAAACTCCTAGTGTTGCTTCTTGTACAATCAGATCATAGAGTCTGAACTTAATGGCAAAAAGTTATGCTTCTGCTTGTTTCATTATCTCTGGCTGTACATTAGCCAGTTCTAATAATGAACTATAGCTTCAACCTTTCATCTGCCAGTCTCTTCACCCAATATTTGTTATGTTTTGCTTTTTGGTGTAGCAAAATACACAAAGTGTACTGAACTGAAAATTTTTTTCCCTGAGATTTACCTTGGCTGAGTCCTGAATGTCTTTCCTGCGTGCCCACACAACCACCAGGAGATAAACAGAGAAGATGGCCCCCACAAAGCACACCACCACAGGGTTGCTGGTGAATGTAGCAAAAAGTTCTGCAGTACGTGACACATCTACGACATTTGGCATGACGAAGAAAGAGCTTCCAAAGAAAGTCAAGTGGTTACAGAGACATTGAGTGACCAAATGCGTAGTGAGTGGACCGACCTGGAAAAAAAAAAACAAAAAAAACAAAACAAACTTAAGTGCTCACTTATCAAGAATATACTGGTGCCGCCTGTGGGTGTGGGTTGTTAGTTTCTTTACTCACCCTGCAGCCATCTTCGCTCCAAGAAGATTCTGTTTCATTCCAGTATTTGCACTGGGCAGCGATGGAGGTAACAGTCACAGTGGCATTGAGGAATTTGATGCCTGGCATTACAATGGGCTTCATAACAAGGTAGTGTACTCCAATCTCTCCTGTTCTGTCTTTGGGACTCAACACCCAGGTATATTTTTCCTCTGTGTTAAAATGATAAAAAATGTAATATATTTATGAACAACTCATAGCCTGACGTATTTTGCTGCAACTATTTCTCATCAGGATATCAACTAAAATGTTGTTAGGTCCATTAGTATCTGAGTAAATCCTAATATTACTTTCTGACACGAGGCATCACAAAGTAAATGGAGTTATTTTAATTTTACCTTCCCTTGAATTCTCCAGAGGCATCTTAGTCTTGGCCACATAATGCTCATCAGTGGGATAGTCATGACACCCCAAAAATAGCATGAAGGAAATGTCTTGGGAAGGATCCATTTTCAGCACCACTGTTACATCTGGCGAGGGGATGTCAATTATCAGTGTGCTGAAATTGGTGAGGTCAAGGACTGTGCTGTTCTCCTGCCCAACATCAACCCTTGGAAGGAGAATCTGTAAACCCAAAAACCCCATTATTGTGAAAGATCTACCAGCAATAATCACAGAATGAATAATTACAGGTATCTCCATAACAAAGATTACCTCGATGTCTTCAAGTAAGTTCTGAACAGGAATCGAGGTGCCGTTCACTCTGGTGAGAGACACGGATCCTACAGTGCCTGTGATGTTTTCCTCCTTCCAAGAATATGGATTTTTCTCAAAGCTCATCATCTAAAAAGAGGTAGACATAAACTGATATATAAAAAAGGACAAATGGTGCAAACCTGTGACTCAGATGACTTTAAATGTAGCAGATCAAACCTAATCTGATCGTGTGTTGATCTATAATCTTATATCTTTTACTGTTGGGTCTATAGCTGCGGTTGAGGTTTTGAGATATTCTGTTTACCTTTTGAAAATAACCTGTAATGCTCCAAGAGAGTGCAAACATTTAAGATAATGATGAGTGAACTGCTGCATCACATTGATCAACCCCACACTTACGACAACATATGATGATGAACTTCAGGCACTGTTGACTCCTTTATATGACTGTAAATGTTTCTTGGTTGTTGCTGTACACACACTTACTCTCACATCCACTGTCTCCTCTGGAGAAATGATATCCTCAGGAAGTCTCGGGAAGGAAAATCTGGATGAGCTGTTCTTTTGCACATTAATATTGTGCATCTGCATGGTGTCTGAAGACACTCTGCAGAAATTACAATCAAAATCATTTCAGTGATTCCAGCAATCATGAGTTTATCCTGAAGTTCATGATCTAGCCAGTGTCTGTCATCACTTACCTGTTGACATAGACACTGATCTGACCAGAATCAATGATGGCAGCTTCCCCGTTCAACTTTTTATTATTCAGCAAAGCACTTTGAACGTTATTTATCCCAGTCAGAAGAAACTCTGAGACTTTTTTCTGAAGAAAAAGAAATCCCATTAGTGAAACATTCTGTGGACAGTTGAGCGAGGGGCTTCATTTGGCATTCTTTTTTCTTACATTTGATGAAACATTCAAAATATTACTGGCTGCTTCAACTATTGGAGTTGCTGCTTGCACAACTTCTCCATCATCTTCAGCATTTTCAGCATCCTGATTAATACTAATTGTGTTGAGGGAGGAGCTGAGATCAACCAACAACGAACCCGCTTCTTCCTGGAGAGGAAGTATAGCAACAGATGTGAAAACAAGAGTACACATTTCCCTACTAAACTTATTTTTTAAACATTTATTAACTTAAATTATTTTCAGGCAGAAAAGGGGGCTTTACATGTTTTTAAATAGCCTATTATTCATGTTGCTGCAGCCAAGTCAAATTCAATGACCAATGACTTAAGATTTTACATATATTTGTGGAAACAATGAAACAGTGGCTTTAATCAATCATTTAAATCTACAGTATTTTAGCCTAAATGTTCAAAATGCAAAAATGTTTAGACTCTGAGACAACACCAGACAACATTGATTAATTTTCTTCTGAAAAATGCTGACTAGTATCAAGAAATGTGATACAGGTGGCTGTTTTTTCATGAAGAAAATGCAGTAGTTTTAGCTGATTGTTGAAATGTACTGATCTAATTTTCTGTACCTGAGCAGCAGGACTAAGTTCATCTGAGAGCTGAGTGAGTCCAGCTACAGCTCTGGCCGTGACTTGCACTTCCTGCGTTGTGTTGGTCGGGGTGTCTGCCAGCACTGTGGTCATTTTGGTCAGCATCTGCTCTCTGAGCTGAAGCGGAAGGAGGAACTTATTACCCTCCACTCACCAACAACACAAGCCTCACAAATATCACAGCAATATTTTAGACTACTGTTTCAATATGGACCACTTTGTGTTACCTTCGTCCTGGCATCCCTCTGATCTTGGCTGGCCTCTGTATTCAGCATGTCAGAAACTGAGGTAAATATTTGTCCGAGCACCTCACCAGAGAGCAGACCTTGTTGCTCCAGGTGAGTGACAGTATCAACCACTGCAGACTTGAGATCCTTTACTGAGGCACTGGAGTTACTTTTCTGTACCTTGAGGAAGGTCAACAATTTAGCAGAGTTATTCAAAGTCCTGCAATCAGCTACACAAACTCCAGCTTTGATTTCCTAATGCTTCTACTTTCTCTAACCAATGTGACAGCTGGCAAATATCAAACCTGAGTAGTGACAGTTGTGTTGGCTTTCTCGTGTCCATTTTTCACTGTCACCACAACAGACAGACTGTAATTGTTGTTCTTATCCCCGAGAGGCAGGAAGACAGATTTCACCTCATTCGTATTGCTGCAGCGTAGATGCTTGCCTTAAAGACCAAATAGATATTTCTGTAAATCTGTAATTTATAATCATCAAAATTTTAACACAAAATATATTTCAGTCAAAAGATTCTATATTCTTTCCTGAATCAACTCATCCAGTTGATTTCTGCGTCTTTTGTAAAAATGTACTTTTTAAGAAAACGTTTAGTTTTTAATCTGAGTTACAAAAAGAAAGTTGACAGTGCATCAAAGCCCACCTGTCTCAGTTTTGAAGCAATACAAACAACCTGCAGAGCAGAAAGAGCTTGGTTTGCAGGTAATGTTAAAAGCATCGAGAATAGTTCCTGATGAGGGTGAGATGTTGCAAGAGGGGGGGCGAGGCTTTGTAGGAGGATCAGTTGTCAACTCTGGGCTTGCAGCAGTTGGCTCAGGACCTGGGACTGGAAGAATATACTTGGCAAAGCCTGCTTCCTTCTTGCCTGCATAATGAAAAAATTACATTTGTAAATCAATTTCAGTATTTTTAAATTGACCCAAACTGGAAAAATTGCATGCAGTTTTATTACCATATCAATCTCCTTAAGACTTACAATTCTGCATTTATTCCAAAGAAAGTAAAATTAAGAAAAATAGCTCATGGCTGCTGGCATGATGAAAGCTCACCATAAGCAATCACACTGATGTTCTGCAATGTGTTCCTTGAAACTTTCAAATGTTGGCTGCTTACAATATATTCAATGCTGCCATCCTGGATCTCAACAGGCGGCCTGTTTTCTGCCTTGGAGTAGCATTCTTTGACCTCGCCCTGAAGGATCATAAATTCATAGTTGTTATTCAAAGATACTATTATGTTTTATGTCATAGTTAAAAATCGAGTAAAGTGTTGACTCAGACTTACTGTCAAAGGTCTGGAGTCCTCAATATACCAGACTACATCTGGACAAACTGCCACACAGTTCAGTGTTAGCTTTGCATGGTCGTTCAAATTTAAAGAAGTGCAACTATCACAGCTGCAAGAACAAAAGTAAATAATTCCAATAAAGTCTTTTTTTTTACTCAACTTTTTAAGGCTGCTCCAAAAATTCAAAAAAATAAAAAATAAAAATGTGGATGTATAACGTTAGACTTTTACCTTGATATGATCAATTTTATTATGATGATTTTTTTTAAAACTGGCATTATTTATAACACTTGTAAACAACATGCATTATAAATACTTAAACATATTATCATTTTAAATGGTCTCATTTACTGTACCTAATGGTGACATTTGTGAATTTTTGTGGAGCAACAGTGATGCACTTTGAAGCTGAGGTGAGGGGAATCCATTTCTTGAACCAGGTTGCTCTCTTGACTGTTAAGGTGTATTTAAGAAATTCAAAGGGATTTGGAAGACAATCTTTTTGGATAACAAGAGTTTCATCCTTTGCTATGTCTCTGCATTTGCAGTTTCCCTCTGTATAACAATAAGCAGAAGCAGAATGTAAAACTAGCACCCAAACAGCAAATAGGCTGTTGTTGTATAAAGACAAACGTCATGAATAGCAGCATTATTATAGAATATTTAAAGAGGATGAACAAAATAACAAGAGCATCATGGAACTGTGTAGAATATCAAATCTAACAACAACCTCAGAGATTGTCCTTTAATTGCATCTATAATTTGTAGAGTGAGTCTGTTTACTTGTTCACCCTGGTTATAATGATGAGTTTCAAAGCCATTAGCCTAATTTTAAGTGGCCAGAATAAGAATAATAACAAAACAAATAAATATTATGAAACATTATGAAAATTGGTTTCCTGTAAATGAATTAAAGACTCTCTCATCTTCTATTACTAAATGCAGCAGTGTAAAAAAAAAAATCTTCAGTTCCAGGAAGCCCAGAGACTTTGGGAATATTCTATGTGATGGGGTGAAGTTGGAGGCACGAATGATCAGAAACTTGCATACTGTCTGCAGACCAAACAGGTTTGTCATGTTTGATAAAAAGAAGATACATCCTGAATATGAAAACAATCTGGATCATAGTAAAATTCACACACACAAAATGTTTTTTATCACTTTTTCTGTAAGCACTTACATGTTCATCCCCTGTAAATATTTTAATCATGACTTAACAGGTGAAAGGGCTAAATTAATTCTTGTACTCACCACATTTCCATTCAAATGCGAGTCCTTTGCTGGGTAATTTCTCAGGTCCCGTCAGTTTGACATCATGATTATAGTCGACCAAAATGTCAGGAGTAGTAGTTATTTTCAAGTCGGTAAAGTTGTCAACACTTATATTACCTGTCTGTAAATAAAAACAAAGTCATTTGGTGCATCAGCAAAATGCAGATACATGTACATATGTATTAACTAATGTATTTATTTAATAAAGCAACAAAACATTTTATCTAAGCACATTTTATTATATCTTATATCCTTGTTTTGATTTGGTGCTATATAAATAAATCCAATTTGATTTGATTATTACTGTTACATTCTACGTACTGTGTTTTCAGGTTCACCCAGTGAAAAGTCAGAGTAATTCTGGCAAGCCTTGAGTATATTCTCCAAATCCACGTCCACGTCAGAGGACAAAAAGGCATTCACCGCTTTTACTGTAACTTTTAACAATCCTTCACCAAAAGAAATTGGATTAAAAAGTGTTGAGAAGATGTAGCACTGATAAGCATGATTCACTTTGTAAAGTTAAAGTACCTTCAAGCGGGCTGGAGAATGTATAAGCTTGTGAGCTACCATTGAGCATGTCTCTGGTCTCAGACAAAGTGTCCCTGGCTCCAGTGAGATTGAAGAGAAGCTGCACAGGTGCTCCTCGCTCTAACGACACATTAATGATGATATCTGAGGAATCTGGACACTTGCCTTCTTCTGACATGACTGAGGCCTGCAGGCCTTCGACAGGTTCCAGCAGACACAGCTCCAGATCAATGGACACTGTTTGGGCTGTAACCTTGTTTGATGCTGCTAGAGTCAGGTTGTGGCAGCCGCGTCCAAGCATCTCGGCCACACTTGAATTTAGTGTAATGTTGTGGGGCATAATCCCATTGTCCACAGATGAGTTTGCAACCGGATGGTCTTCATGTAGAATTATGTAGGAAACATTTGTACCTTTTGAAAGAAAATGAGTGAATCAAATTTTTGTCGAATCTTTAAAGAAGTGGTTAACTGGAAGCATTTATTAATCACCCATAGAGTAATATTGACTCACCCGCCTCAACCGTAACCTGAATTTGAACAGGTCTGCCATAAATCGCAGTGCATTTATTGCCGTCTGTTGACATATTCCCGTTGTAGCACCTGATCACACTGAACTCTCCCACAGGCTGCTGAACGGTTATGGTTTTCTGAGCTGTTACATGCCACTCACTGGTCGTACACTCCACCACAACCAGGAAGACACCGGGGTGGCGGAATTTGTGGATAATAGTGCTCTCCATGCTATGAAAGAGGTCGGGCAAAACTCTTAAATACATAATTACAGTTCTACCTCTGTCTACAACATTTGGTTAAGTGCAAATTGTTGCTCACTCTTCTGGGCTATATGGATTGATGGTGTGGCCATCTCCAGCATTCACTGTGCATGTCAAGTTTCCCTGAAATGGATGCAGGAGCCACTTCACAGTGATGGTAACATTATCAAAAACAGCAGCCAGCTTGCTGATCAGTAGTTGGAGTCCTGAGAGGAAATCACACGTTTCATTTACATCATGAAAGTACTACTTGCTAATAAATAGAGCAGTGACGATCCCTAAATTCCCTCCACTAACCACATCAATAAGACGAAAATTTCATTGAGCTGTGAGTCAATTGGTGTAGCTTGAGAGGCTACATAACCAAACATATGAAAAGTAAAGGATAAGAAATTAGGCTGCGTTAAAAAAAACAAAAACAGGAACCCAAAAGATAATGAACATAATCTGAAGATGACAACATCAATCACCACTTAACTTCAAACTAGAAGTGAACTACACCTACCTCATATAGATAAAACTATGTGAGGCAATAATTTAATTAATTAAAATATGTCTAAACATACATGGCTGAAGTTATGTTGTCCGATATTCTAATAATAAGCGATACTATTTGCATGTACAGAAAGCCTATACACAGTGGAGGGGAAAAAAGGACTAATGGTGCATCTGACCATGTTTACAGTGGTACTCTATAGACAGATAACTCCCCAGCACAGGACATGGTTCACCAAAAGAGTTCAGATCAACTGGAGCCTGGCAAGCTTGTAGTCCATGACAGTGAGCTGGAATGACAATGAAATCAAGATGTTGAAAACGCACTGCAAATCAGTGGGATAATATTCAATCATACTAACTGAAAGGCCCGGAAAATATTGTCATCTAGTTGTATTAAAAGATTTATAATTATGTAATTATGTCGCTGTTTCTATGACCTTCTAATGCAGTATAAAAGCTCTTTAAATATGTATATTAACAATAAGGAGAAAAACTAACAGTTTGCTTAGTAATTGCATGAACATAACTAAAGCCAGATTGAATGTGAGTGTTTGGTTACATAGAAGACCATCTATTCAGCTCTTACCGTGGGATTAGCCTAATGCCTTTCTGGCAATGCAATCTTTTTGTCTGCTGTCATGGTTTTTGTGTTTAACACAAAGCATGGACCAAAAATGCAATTTGTCGGTTTTAGTATGTTTGTCTTGTATATTTGCTAAAGCAGTTTTAAAGAGTGAACACGTTTCCAACTGTGACCAAATGATGCCTTTAAATTTAAAATCCCATCATCTATCCTAAAGTACTAGGTAGAAAGTTGAATTTTCCATTCATACATTTTTGTACTTCACTGTCATAATCACTGTTTTGTTTAAGCTAGTTCTCTATATTTTTCAGGTGGATTTAATGAAAAAAACAAAACAATTAAAAAAAATAAAATAAAAGTAATGATACCTGTTACAGAATCTACCACGTCTATCCAGCTGCACTCTTCCTGGGAGGATGTGGGTGAGGTTGCATGTTTGGATCGGCAGTAGTGAATCGTCTTTCGGCCATAAAAGCTGTCGTCAATTTCTATAACTTGACCAGAGCCACATTGCAATGTGGCATTTTGGCCATCACAAGCTATAGATCTCCCAGAATCTGATGAAAAAAAGAAATTAAACAATATAAGGGAAGCAAACATGAAATAATTCTATAGCTACACGTTGATTTATTTGAGGAGTTTGTACCAAACTGGCAGATGAAGTTCAAGTCCTGGCTACAGTTTGTTGTAGCTTCCCACTGGAAGCCTGAATGTCTCAGGATGTGGCCACAGGCTCCTTGTGCATCTGATATGTTCACCCAGTTACTGTAGCTCACATCAGAGCCATCCAGCCATGCAAGAGAACCTGGGAAAGAAATGACACCACTAAATTAGATTAAATCTCTTTTTTGTATACTGATATTCAAACAAAATGCTGTTGAAGATGTTAGCATTACAGATTCATTCTGCGTATCTTTTCTTTCAGGCCAGTTAATTGTTAAGATGCAAACTAATAAATCAAAATCTGGATTATGCTGGTGACTAATTGAATGAAAGATAAAGAATTATTCTCTGTGAACAAAAATAAAGACACAATTGTTAATCAGTCCACTAGTCAGCAAGGCACTGCAGTTTAAGGAAGACATCCAAATGCACCTCTGTTGGAAGACACCCTTGTCTTCTAACATGTCACCAAACAAACACATTTTACATCTTTACAATAAATATGTAAGATGCGTTATGAGATAGTAGTTAAGGGGACATTTTTTAGTCAGTTTGACTTACAATTATGGATCACAAAATTTGCTGTAAATATATGCAGCAAAGTACTTAAAATGTTGGCTACTTAAATACCTAGATGAATAGACAGATAGTTGATTCATAATTCTTCTGGTTATCTCACATCACAGCACTCCAATGCTTGTTATCTCACAAAAAAATCTATATAAGGCCATTAAAAATCATGAAGTGTCTAATATTCTTTGTCAGTCCACATGACCTCTCACCTTCAGTGGCAGCAGACTCAAGTGTGAGGTTCAGGGCAGCCGGTGCCAGTCCGAGCCACCAGTCCTTCTCAGGCTGCAGGTGCTTCTGAAGGAACTGTTGTGTTTCATCATTTAGAATGAAAGCTAGGTGTCCTCCGCCTCGCTCACACCATCCTTCGGCACTAAGGAAAGACTGCTGCTGACCCACAAATTCATAACAGGAGCCATCAAAACCCACCTGGTGGCCAGGGCAGGGCGCATTCTCTGCATCATCCTCAGCATTACAAGGCCAGCTGAGGAATAGGAGCATCAAAGTAAATGAGGGGAAAGCAGCTCTGCCCATCTCCATGTCTGCATCTATACACCATTCCAACTCTCTGCTAACAGGTCTTTAAAGGTTACTGACGTCAGTAGCTCAGGCACTAATCAGTAATCACCAATCTGCGGCTTCCTTGGCCATTGACCACCTTTGTGTTGTGCCCATAATTCTTGTGCACAAACCAAACACACAAAGGCATGTAGTGAAAAGGGACATGACAACAGTCAACAGCCAGTGATTGTTGTGCTGCCTCCATTCCTGTAGGACTGCAGCACCTGCAGAACGAGATAAGCTTCTCATTCAGACCTGTTCCTACCTCAGAAACATCAATCTGAGTTTTAAAGGGAGCAAGAGGCTTTAACTGTCTAAAAGATCTGATGGTGGTCACAGTGAGAAAAAAATATATTTAAGTTGAAAATCTGGTACCAGTTACTTTATGATAACTACAGCAACTCTGATAACTGCAATGAAAAGATTAAAAGACCTCTTTATATCTCACGTTTGGACATGCTCTAGTAGAAAAACATAGTTTTAACTAACAAGGGTAAGTCTGTTTTATGTGTAGCTTTAAGTCATGACAATGTGACAGTGAGGCAACATGAACCAAAAAGTAATTCAGCACGCCATCATTCATTGTATTATTTACAGTTGCAAGGAGGCCTGGGAATGGTTGCGGCATTTTTCTATCTGCTCTTAAATAGTTAAGCTGAGTACGCAAACAGAAAATAGATGATTTAGATGGTGCTGGTGAAAGAATCAAAAGAATACACTACAGTACACACTGGAAACGTGCACATGTGCATGCCCTTTTGGTGTTGATCAAGCCCAGCCATCTTTCAGCATATGAAGAAGGGTGTACAGCAGAGACTTAAACTGATGTTGGCATTGTGATGTACTTTGACAACAGCACTTCCAGACACAGGATAAAGTACTGGAGAAACTGCCAGTTCACAGAGATGGAAGTGACATTTTTAGACATCTAGTTGATGAGACAGGGCTGCACCCACTGCTGGCAAAGGTCAATACGGTGTAGGAAGCATCGACTCCAGATGAGACCAATAACTTGGCTTAAAGCTTATTAATAACTGTACAGCTCATGGCTGCCGCCTACTTCCAGAGAAACCCAGTGGTCCATCACTAAAGGAACATGTGTTAGTGTTAGACCAGGTGCAGACAGCATCAGTAACATCAAAACAGCTTCAGAAATATACGATTAAAGATGCTGTGCACTCCAATGTGTGAATATCTGTTGAGAGGAAGGTCAGATCAGCTGCTATGTTGCATCAGCTACATTATTCGCAACTGGGAATGAGTAGCATGAAGGGCCGGGCAAGAAGGAAGTAACTGGTTGGGCTGTCACAAATCCCACTCTACCTATAAATTTATACAAAAATGTGTGTTCATCATCTATAAGTGGATTTTGTGATCACTCCTGCATTAAATTTATTATTTCAGCAAAAATAAATAAATAAAAATTGCAATTAAAATCAATCATTTTTACAGAGGTCTAAGAAAATTAAGAAAAAACATGTTAAGGGCCAATTTATAGCATTTACTTATTGACTTAACCACCTTACAGAAGCTGCATTTTCCAAAACAACAATGAACTTGAGGTGTACAAATGCAGCTCTCTCAAAACAAACAAACATAAAGCCCAGCAGTCAAAATCTATGAGGGTGGTAAATAATTAGATGGTTCTTAGTGCAGTCAAAATTGGAGAACTGCTAAGCATGTACATAAATAAAAATGTTAATGTAGTTGTTTCAAGGTTTAAGGACTAATTAACCCTATAGTAGTATAATGTAAATCTTTATAGTATTAAGATATCAGAGTAAAACCAGAAATTCTCAAATGCAACAATCTTACTATCTTCATAAATGTGCCATTTTAAAAGATTTAAGAAAAAGGACTTTTTTTAGGTTTTCACTGCAGCAACATCTCTGTGACTCTCCAAAGAATTTGTAAGCAGCAGTACTGTGTTACCTTGGTACACAGACAAAAACAAACAAACAAAAAACAACTATTTAAAT
Organism: Remorina albescens; assembly: GCA_034769265.1. NCBI lineage: Eukaryota > Metazoa > Chordata > Actinopteri > Carangiformes > Echeneidae > Remorina > Remorina albescens. The sequence continues at coordinate 5,840,512 of CM068479.1, forward strand.
TAAAAAATAAAATAAAAATGTTTAAGCTTTTATAGCACACGAAAAAGCTAGCCATTCAAAACCATTTAAAGTAGACATACAAACAAAAATTAGGCGGCCTTATGTTTCTCCTGGTGAAGAATGGAAAAGCTGTAAGGCTTGGATACCTCAGTCTGGTGACACTCTCTTTGAGGATACTGGTGCATTACATCATTGGGCAGAGACACACATAATCAGTACATCATTATCAATATATGCAAAGCCACACAGCCAATCTAACCCAGATTTGTCAAATTTACAGACTCAAATCTATTCATTTCTATTGTGTGTTTCTTACCCAACATACATCAGCTGTTGCCATGACCGATAATATATACCAAACACTTTGTGTTTGGCATTCTGTCGTCCCAATGTGCTCAGCAAACAGTACATTAATCTTTTCTTTACAATCGAGCAAGCAGCTATAGTCTTTTTTTGGCCACTATTATGAGGACAAACACGTAAAACTCAAATGGGCTCTGTGGCAGTGGATCCTGGCACCTTTAAAGAAACAATGTGGGAAACCACCTGCATGTAAGCAAAGTAGCACTCACGAGGATTAGTCACTGCATTTTTCTTCCTCAGTGCAAAGGTTTGTCAACAAGCACCAGCTATCAAAACTGACTTTAAAACCAAAATGCACTTTCACCAGTAGTGGGACCATTATTACTGTGGTAGTACACTTACAATTAGACAAAAACGCGTTAAAATGAATATCAAACACTAGAACAACATAAAGGTGCTACAAATAGAATGTAATAATGAAAAAGCAACTACCAAAAGAAAAAAACAGATGTTTGCAATGGCCTAAGGCCGTTACTGATTCCATTGCTTTTAACAGTGGGAAGGAAAGAGAAAACACATGCTCGAGGTTTTTGCACATGAAAGTAGGCCATAATAAACAACTGCTAGCTGTGTTTGTTTTTTGTTTTTACAGTTGAGGTCCCAAAATGATGCATTTTCCTTCACCATCCTACAAGTAGCACTTTTAATTGGCTATCAAGAATCATATGATAATGACCAGTGATTTATCAACATGTTGATATCAACCAGATAAAAAAAGAAAACAATTTCTCTTATTTACAAGATCTGCTATAATCAACAATTGACAAAAAACATACAAACAAACAACAAAAAAAAAAAACAACATTTGCAAGCAGCGGCCAGTTTATAATTCATTTAACATCAGGAAAAACCCACCACTGCATGCATTCTGAGGTCATTGGGTGATTGTTGTGTCAGTGATCAAAGGTTCGTCCACTGGCACAGCACCAGCCTAGACAGCAACTTGAGTGACAGCTGCATGTTCCTGAGCTGTGGGAAGGTGATGTTAGAATCAATCAGATAAGGTTCTGATGTGATTACAGTGTTCTACTGTAGTTTCTGCTGTAGCTTTTTCTGAAACATGACAGGCAAGATTGAAAGCACAGCCAGAACACCGAGCACTGCCAGAGAATTCCAGGACACGGCCTCACCGGCTGTGGTCAATTTGTAAAGTGTTGTACCCGCGTTGATTGCTACAAAGGATGGTGGAGCCACACCTGTGAATCAGCCAGGTTGAATACAGGTGACTGAGTGACAACAAATAACACCAAATTAAGAACAACAAAAGGGACAAACAGTCTTACCAAGAAAGGTGCCTATGAAGAAAACTCCCAAAGGCACATTAATGACAGGTGAAGTGATATTGATGAACCAGTTGGGGAGGAAGGGTGTTATCCTCAAGAAGATTATGTAATTAATTAAATGATCTCTGTGCTTATCAACCTGCCAGCAAGAAGAGAAGAATATTAAGTGCCACTATATGTTAATATATGGTAAAACAGGCTATCCCTTAAGTTCACAATACTAGTGGTACTTTTTGGTAAAAAAATGTCATGCTTCAAAATTCCCTTTAACCTCAGTCACAATCAATCCATTAATCTTGAAAGGTAGAACTGCTTTTACTAATACACCTTCAAGCTCTTACCTGCTGCGACCATTTCTGTGCTCTCTCTGTGAGGTATCTATAGACCATGGGCCTGCCCACCAGATATGAAAGCAGATAGCAAAAGGAAGCGCCCAGGCCAGAGCACTGCCCAAAAAACAAAACAAAACAAAAATAAATAAATAAGGTGATGTATATATAATATGATACAAGTGAGTCAGAGTTGTAGTCCCACAAATTATATAGAAATTAATTTTCACAAACCAACACTTTTGAGGGAGATCACAGATCGGTATCAACCTTTAAACTTTCATTACATTGTGTTGTGTAAAGAACCTCTGCCTGGTCAGTGTTGTGTAAACTATTTCGGCAGACAATCTTTCAAATTCCAATTCAACATCTATTTTTAAATCACAGATTTCATTACTCACCAAACAGACTAAGAAAAGAGCCAAGGGGAAAGGGTATAGATATCCAGAGAGGATGCTGAGGAAGATTGATCCAGGAATTGCAAATGTCTGAAGGCTGACAAAAGGTTTAAAGCAAACAACTTAACAAAAACAATCAGTTATCACAAAACCATGTGCATGGTCATCAAATAAATTAACAACAATGCATTCCAATCAAAACGTGTTTAAGTCCTGTTGCACCACTGATTGTTAAGAGTCAGAGGGAATTCAAATCAAGGACTCTAAACATAATAATAACTTGTAAGGAATGGTTCATGGAAGAAAGTTAGGATGCAAAGAAGAAAATAAAATAATTGGTTGGACATGACCACATCCCAGGCTTGCCTAAATTAATTCAGTTTAATTGTTGCTGAAAAAGAAAAATCCCTATGATCCCTTCAAAGTTGGTGTTGCTCTGTAAAGATTATCAATACAGGTTGAAACATATTTTTCCAAGATGTACATGTGTTTTTTTTTCCCAAGGATACAAAACATATGTTGCAAAGTAAGCCACCAGGACTTGAGTGTAGTAGGTGTCTTTGTACTTGGACAACACAGTTCCCAAAGCTTTGGCATCATCCATATCTTTAGGAATCTTGATTTTCTCCATTTCATCACTGAAATAAAGACAAAACAAAACATAATCTTAAATCACGGTTATTTCACATACACATTTTTGACTTCAAGGATAAATCTTTTTTTCTCCAAACTATGCAGCACAGAGAGTTGAGTTGTTGCTTTAAGTTGCATCTAACATTGCTCAATATAATATTGGTCTTGACCACATCACACCTGTGAAATGTTGAAAATCAATAAAAATCTTTCTTCAGATCCTAGACATAAATAGAGCTCTTACTTGTGATACAGTACCTGAGGAAAATAGACATGTTCTCATCTCTCATATGTAGCCACATTCAAATCATCCAAAAGTGACTTACTCAGGAAGCTCTGGGAAATTCCTGTAGACCAGGTACATGACTGAGGCCGAGCAGGTGAAGATTGAGACCAGAATCAGGAGAGACATGCGTGCTGAGCCCCCTGCATTATGTTGGGCCTCTATGAGGAAGAAGAAGAGCAATAATAGCAGTAGTCATCAACACAACCAAACTAACTTTCAGAAAGCCTTGTGTATTTTACTGAGTTTTGCATCACCTGTCTTGCCTCTCCCATTATACTGACTGGTCAATGCTGAGTGTATGCAGTTCAATCGTGATTTCAATAAACACTTTATGGAAAGATTAATTCTAGTATACAATTACACAAATCGATTTAAGAGCTGAAAAAGCGTCTACTATATATTCATACTTATCAGATATGTTGTTTTTATGAATTTCATGTGAATTGAATTCATTCACTTGTAGCCTCTCATCAATGCTACATCCAGTTGGCATTCAAGGTTTTAAAGTACATGCAACATTTACAGGAAAAACAATCACTTTTGAAGTGAGAGTGTGCACACAACAACAAAAATGACTGGCCATTGTCTGAATGACCATGAGCTCCTTTAAGACTAACGGCGTTTGATTAGCATTGATGTTACTCAGATAGCCTCCTTTGTCGTTACGGCTAAATTTAGCTCGCTAGCAGCCCCCGGCTAAAATTAGCCTTCAATGACACACTTCTCACAGCACAGAGAAATAAAGCTACCAGGTCCTTGGAATGTTTAATCGATGGAGAAGTGTCGGTTTTCCTCCTCGAGTTGGGTGAACATGTAGTCAGCTAACAGCCAACTAGCACCGGCTCTGCCTACCTTTCAGCACTTGTGGTTCACAGGCCTTCACCTCCTCCTGGGCGGAAAGAACACCGTCCGTCTCTCGTCTTTCCCTCCGTTTTTTGGCCATTTTCCTGAGACAGTGTTGGAGTGTGTGGAGGCGGGAGAGCCGCAGCAAAAAGAGCAGGCGGCGGGTAGAGTGACAGCGATGTGCGTGCTAACAGCCTGGTGACTCGTTACAGAGATTGACCTTTGATCTTCAGATCCAGTAGCACCTTCCACCACAGCGCCCCCAGCGAGGAGGACCCGGCCGCGTACCCCGACCCTCCTCAGACCAGGACCCCCATCACTGCCTGACGGTTCCCTGCAAGACCCACACTGAGAGATCCGACCCATCCGGTATCCGGTACAGTTAATCTATACAATAACCCAAATCTTGATAATAACCAATTTTCTGGATAATATCTGGATATATAGATATGCAAATTGAACTGTACCCGGATAATTAACTTATCTTTGACGAATAATTTGTTTCTACTTTTCAGCCTATTTAACTGGTTCAATTACCAATATCAGATCAAATCTGCATCCAGTATATATATACCTGATACCAGGGTGAATTCCCTCATGGTTATTTAGAATTAGCAACAGCTGCATAGTGATACTTTGCTACATCTCTGAGTGAAAAGTATGAGGTTTTTTTTTATGTATTCCAATTTATGTTATAACAAGGCAATATGAAATGACAGTGGTTAATATTTGATGTTAATTTCTTCACAGGACATGGTACGCATGCTGAGAGAAGAGAACTAAAGTAAAAGTGTGTAAACAAAGACAAGGAGGAAAATGATTAAATTTGAAGATTTTAAGATTTCTGTATTTAATTTGCATTTGCATTTTGTTGGGATGATGGAGTCAGGCAGGGCTTGAAAATGACCCCTTCAAGGGAATCCCTTGTCCAAAGTGGGGAATGACCAAAAAAGTTTGAGAATCACTTACCTGGGCAAAAAGAAAAAAGGCACTGTCCAAAGTCTAGTTATTTGGCTTTAACTAACATAACAAAAACATTCCAGCTTCTAATTGAAATAAATGTAATTGCATTTTCACAGTTAACTATCTTTTTTTTTATTTTACTTATCAGAATAACATTAAATTCAGTCACAATGTACTTGACAACTGAATATTACAAATCTGCTACATGAATGAATATTGCAAAATTCAAATGCCTTACTCAACCAGAATATTACACTTTTGCAAAATAAAGTTTGAGTTTTTCCAAATCTAACTTTTATAACATTTCAAATTTAATTCTACAATTTCATTTGAGGACCGGGGACCTGTTTAAATGAAAATTTCTCTGTGTGTGAAAGTCCCCTACAGCTTCTAGCCTATTTACTTTATATATTAAAGTCTTTAGCAGTCATGTGCAAGTTTCATTCAAGAATTAAACTTCAAAACACTTGATATACTCAAATCAATGAAAATAAGCTCTTTGTATTATGTAGCACAGTTCAACAAAACCACGAATTACAGCCTCCAAAATAACCATAAAGTTGACTAAACACCTCAATAACACAATGTCAACAAAAAACTATAATCTTGTATAACCATGTAGGAAATTTTGCTGTAGGACTATTTTACCATATTAAACTGTTTTAGTTTTAGCTCTATGGTCCAAATAAATAATTAACTTGTTGTAGATAATAGTGGAGGGTATTTAATATAGACGTATGTTGATTAGACCAAGAACAAACAACAACAACAAAATACTACTACGACTATTACTTATATTATTATAATTATTATAATAATAATTATTATTATAACAATAACTTCAATTCCCATGACTCCTTGTTTCCAACCGGATGTTCGTGTTGCACAAATCTGGCGCTGATCTATCCGGGTACTTCATTCACTGCTTCCTTTCGCGCCGGGTAACCGGAGAGCAGTGCGTCCATGTGCGCAGTGACTGGGAATTGAGAGTCCTCTGAAATATTAAAATCCGAGCCGTAAACAGAGTTTTTGCAATGGATCCCGAGTCTTTGGTCGAGGCCCTTCGGGGGACGATGGACCCCAACTTGCGGGAGGCCGCAGAGAGACAGCTGAACGAGGTAAAAGTTGAGGGAAGACGTTAACGGGGATGGCAGTTGTGGCGCGGTCTCGGCTCAGGCCTGGGCCGTTGACAACATCAAGATGGTGTGATCACGCAGACTGGTCTCGGCTGTCGTTACCGTGACAGATAGGGCGCTAAATTCCACCAGACGATTTTTTTTATAAGTCTGCTGTGCCTTGTGCCCTAACTCCTAACACCCACGCGAAGACGCCGAACATGAATCCGACAGCATTAAATTCTTTCAGTGGCAGTAACCAACGTCAACGCTAGCCCGAGCCAGCTGTGCCGCTAATGCTAAACAAGCTAACCCTTCTTGTTATGCTGATGAGGTAATTGTTAGCTCGTCGCACACAGTTTCTACACGGATTTTACCGATATCAGTGCTGACATGACACCAGAATAATATCACTGGGGTCCAGACCAACAAATAAAAGCACGTGAATGTCGGGCATTGACTAGTTGGGGTATTTAACAGCGGAATATTGATGTATGCTTATTGGCTAATATCGGCTAGCTAACGAAGCTAACTTGTTGGATCGGCTGCCGTAGCCACATAGCTGCTGCTCACGTGTCACTGTGACAAGACCTTAAGTGATGATTTCACGCCAATAAAGCTAATCTAAACGTTTTACACCAGTCAGATCCAACTGTTGCTTTCCGAAGCCACATTTACTGTCTTATCGGGAAGATTAGGTATACCTTGTGGAAATATCATGAAATGGAGATTTACGCTAGCCGAATTCCATGTGAGCCATGTTAGCAATACTGTGTGGTCTACAAGTTGATCTCTCTTCAACCACCAGTTACGTTTTCCTTTTAATTGGTCAGTCACCAAAATGTTAATGGAAAATCTGAATCAGCAATTTTAGTGACTGCAACTGAACGGTTTAGAATTGACCAACTTAAAACTATTTAGTAATTAAACAATTATACAATCAATTAACCTTGTACATTGTGCAGTAAACTGAGATTGAATTGAATTGAAATATTTGGTGTGAACTCACTTTGCCTTTAAAACGACAGATATGTAGTTTTTAATGGTGCCTGGCAGGGTTGTTGGTAGAGACAGTTCATCTACCTCAGTCTGTCTCTTCTGTCTTTTCATGTAATCATAGACTGACACAATGATACTAAGTTCATGCCTGTGTGGGGGCAATAGCATTGTAATCAGTCTCATCATCACTCAGTATGAAGTGTCCTACAGGAAACAACACAAAGCTACTTAGTGGTGACCACCTGTCTTAGTGTTATTTTTATTTATTCAAGTGATAATAAACAGTTCATATCACATAGGGTTAGTAAGTTTTGCTCTATATACCGCTACCATTTTTAGTTTTACTCAGTGCAAGTGGATTGAGAAAAAAAAAAAAAAATTAACACCCACTTATGCATTGGTTGTGGTGGCTCACTACAATGGGATAGCTGAGAGGGTTCGCACAACGGGCTGCAGTTATTTGAGTTGTTTATCATCTGGAGTTGGATGAAGCAAATCTGTTAAAATTCACAATTTCTAAATATAGTTCTTTGCTTAGTCATACACTGTGACTGTATTTTTCATGGCACATGTCCAGATAAATATTGAATAACTGAACAGAACTCTTAAACACATGACTTGAACTTAGCGTGAATTTTGATTAATTGGAGCTGTAGTGTGGCTCAAAGTTTACATCAGTGATGTACTATTTATGTTTGTGTTGGGGATCTGCATGAGAGAGTGGTCTTTGTAATCTACAGTATGCATATTTTGGTTTGCCTTTTGAAATTTTTTTTATGAAGTCTGAATTTTATTTATTTGTTTACATTTTTAAAACTCAAATGATTCATGAGTTCTTAAAACGTAAACAAGCAGTCTTCTGCTTTGTCCTGTAGCAACATGATTTATGAGACCGAATACTAGACGTAGTGTGTACTCAATTACCCTTGCCCAAAAGACAAATTTTTGTCATGCTTTACCAAAAAGCTTAAAAGCATGTTCATCATTGTATATTGCAGTATAACACTGATAACTAAACCAAGTACTTTTCATACTAAATGGCCTGAAACTATTATCCTGAAATAATATGAATGATGGGATAGTTCATGTGTTGTTTTTAGTATGTCTAACTGGTTTACATTCATATGTTTTTGATTTTGACCCACAGGGTCACACCCAGGTAAACTTTGTGTCCACATTGCTGCGTGTCACCATGTCAGAGCAACTGGATTTGCCTGTCAGGCAAGCAGGTGAGTTTAAATTCTAACATATAAAAATAGTTTTCCAGATGGTAAAAGGTAATTTGAAATAAAGTTGAATGAGAAAAGTATCTCTTTTTGCATGGCTGTATCTGAGTCCAGTTTTGTCGAACTGCATTAAATGAGAAATAGACTACATATTCCCCATGAGTGATCCCCAGCTAAAAATGTAACTTATGTAATAGTTTTTAAAGATATTTTAGTGGGGAAACATGATTCACACTTGTGTGTTTTGGTGAGGCCAAAGCACCATGCTGAGGTGCAGTGGACACATGAAGCTGGTTAAATATAGCTTATTTTGCTTTGGTCGAATACTTGATAAAAGGGGTTAATGGGGTGTCCAATTGGTCAATGTTAACTTTTTGACCAAAGTTTTTGCAGAGTTACTCATATGGAATCAGTCATCATTAGCTTCCCCACTCTTCATGACTGTACCAGGAAAATAAGCTGTTGTAGAGGCTGTGAATTACTTCTCCAGCTTAAGGAAGAAATTTCTGACAGCTTTTTAAAGTAGAGGATAAACACACACAATCTCTCAGAATGATATGACAAGTCAGGCTACTTACAAATCTATATTGTCTCCATTTATTCTACTGGCAATGAGTCAGTCTCTTAGGTAGAGCGGGATTGCTCATTGCTTCCAGTCTCGCCAGATAGTAGCTGACAGCACATTATATCAAAACTAGGGACGGACTCTTTTTAAAACAAGCATTGATGTGTGATTAATCTCTTGAAAAATATGTAACAACCAACTGTTAATGAAATAAAGTGATAAGTGATATATATGTAAAAATATGATGAACATGACTGAATAAAGCATTTAGTTTTTGGCTCACGTGTTCTGAAATACCAGAATATCTTAGGTTTTCTTTGTTTTGTATTTTAAATCAATTCAAAAATTCTCTAGATTTTGTTGGTAGGCTTCTCTAAGCCCACAGTCTGATTTTTAAATGGAGATGAACGTCATTTAAAATTGTTATTTCACTAAACTTAGTTTGATTTTTATTTTATTTACTTTTTACTTTTGGAACTGCAGTTCACTTATGTGGACAAATTATATAAGGTATAGATAAGTAAAGCACCACTGTTTTCAATACCAGAAGCAAGTGCTGGAGTACTATTTATTTTTAATGTAAGGGATACAAATTTTATTATTTTTATTCAACTTTTCAATCATTTAGCTATAGTCATTTCATTAAGCTAGACATTCTCAAGAAAAAAAATGTCATCCTGTCCATTAATTTAATTTGAAGGACAGACTCTTAATGGGGTTTCAGTGTTGGGGTGATGGTGTAGTTTTGTGGTCATAGGCAAAAGGGAGGGGATGGAGGGGTGGGGTTTATGCTCTGTCAGCAATGATAGGCTGGACTATGATTGCCTCGCCAGCGGTGTAGAGATTTGTGTCAGCAGTCTGACGTCCGCTGCCCAGCCCTCACTCCTCTGCTCCCTACAAGCCACCAAGCTCTGTGAGGGGGGCCCCGCATTGTAGATGTGGACACTGCTCACATGCTGGTGTGACATTCAAAACTACTGGACTACAGATGGAAGAATTATTTTCCTGTTCTATAGGCTTCAGATGGTTTTGAAATCGCACTACTGTGTTGAACTGTCATGATGTTAATGCAGATGGCATGATGCATGCAAATTTAAAAGGTTGTACCAAAAAAATTTTTTTTTTACTTACTTTGAAACATGTCTCAAACGTTTTTACCAAACCATGTTTGAATAGAATTTCTATGCTTTTGTATCTGTGAAATGAAGCTGCACATGAAAGAGTTAAATCTTATAGAGACATGTTACAGCATTTTAGATTAGGCATGTCCTCTGAGACTTCCCCTAAAAGGCTGACCTTTCTGTTCTCTCTCTGTCTAGGTGTTATCTACCTTAAGAACATGATAACCCAGCACTGGAGTGGTGGAGATGGTTCAGGCACAGAGACTCCTGTCAATAACATCCCTGAGGAGGACAGGCAGTTCATTCGAGACAGCATAGTGGAGGCCATCATCCACTCCCCTGAACGCATTAGGTAACTTCCATTTGGTTTGGTTTTCCATCTGTCTTGCCTCCTCGTCACATATGTTATTCTGGCACTGTCCAGTTTAAGCATATCTAAAACTGCCATTCTAATCTTGTCAGGGTCCAGTTGACAACATGTATCCACCACATGATCAAGCATGACTACCCCGGCAAGTGGACGACCATTGTGGACAAGATCGGATTTTACCTGCAGTCAGACAACAGTGCAGGATGGCTGGGCATCTTGCTTTGCCTTTACCAACTTGTTAAAAACTACGAGTATGTCTGTTTTCACTCTTCATTTTATGTTGTGTAATAACACATGGCATGGAGTAAACATTGTGGCTGTGTGACTTCTGTGTAAAACAGATACAAGAAACCAGAAGAGCGTCAACCTCTGGTGGCTGCCATGCACATCTTCATGCCGATGCTGAAAGATCGCTTTATCCAGTTGCTGCCTGAACACTCCAGTGACTCTGTCCTCATACAAAAGCAGATCTTCAAAATTCTCTATGCCCTGTTCCAGGTAATCTCATAGCACATAACATCATCCCCTTTGCTTTGCTCTGAAAACCATTGAAACTATTGAAAAAGTAAAACCAGTGTTGAAAATAAATAAGGTTATTTCATAGAACTTGTGTGTGTGTGTGTGTGTCTGTGTGTCTGTGTGTGTCTGTGTGTGTGTGAGAGATAAAAAAAAAAAAAAAAAAAAAGACTGACTTGTTTGTCTTTGCAGTACAACCTCCCTCTGGAACTCATCAACAGACAGAACCTGACCGAATGGATGGAGATCCTGAAGACAGTAGTTGATAGAGATGTTCCTCCAGTAAGAAGACAAAATTGATTAATTACTAATTTCACCATCACACCTTTGGTTTCCTAGATGAGCACATTTAAGAACTTCACGAGCTGACTGTGCTAACATTATCTTTGTTCTGTGCAGGAGACAATGCAGATAGATGAAGATGAGCGGCCTGAGCTGCCATGGTGGAAGTGTAAAAAGTGGGCCCTTCACATCTTGGCTCGTCTGTTTGAGAGGTAAAACTTAATAGTTCTTCCCTTGCCTAACAAGTATTTTCATTAATAACACTGCGTTCACATCCAACCCTGTATGCAGATATGGAAGCCCAGGCAACACAACCAAAGAGTATGCAGAGTTTGCTGAACTTTTCCTCAAGGAATATGCAGTTGCTGCACAGCAGGTAAAACAAACTTGATAAGAGATAATGTTAGAAGCATCTTTTCAGTCTGGCCACACTACATATTCGAATTTGCAAACTGCTCTCCAAATAATTTCTTTGTGCAATTGTCTACCAGGTGCTGCTAAAAGTCTTATACCAGTACAAGGAAAAGCAATATGTGGCTCCCAGAGTACTCCAACAGACACTCAACTACATCAACCAGGGCATAGCACATGCTCTGACATGGAAAAACCTCAAACCACACATCCAGGTAAAAATACAGCATATCAGAAAATAGTTTGTTAGTTTTTCAAGTGATTGCCACTGAAGTAGTAAGCTAAAGCACTACTTCAGTATTCGTCCACCCAACAGAAGAACGAAGCAATAGGAGAGGCTCAGTTCACATGCTGTTAAAATACCACACCACAGAGAGACTGGTTTGCCAGCTAAAAAAATTACCATCACTATTGCTGAAAACTCCTTTTCAGGTTTAAAAGTCTGCAGTGGTAGCTCACAATCTGTATTTGTAAGGCAGTGTGAATAACTTTTTATATGTGGTTTTAAGTCAATTGTTTCACATCCACTATGTTCATAACATTTTCTGATTGTGACTTTTTAATTTTGTTTTTTAGGGCATCATTCAGGATGTGGTTTTCCCGCTCATGTGTTACACAGATAGCGATGAGGAACTGTGGCAGGAGGATCCATATGAGTACATCCGCATGAAGTTTGGTAAGCAGAGGAAGTTGGTGCGTGCAATTCAAAAGATGCCCTTTTGCTTCAGTGATAACCAATACTCTCATCCCCCCCTGCCCCCCTTAGATGTATTTGAGGACTTTATCTCCCCAACAACAGCAGCCCAGACACTCCTCTTCACTGCCTGCAACAAGAGAAAAGAGGTGAGATGAAAAAAGTTTGCTAAGTTTGATTTTTTTTTTTTTTTTTTTTTTTTTTTTAGAGAATCAACACCCATGAACAAAAATAAAATGGATCATTCCCCTGTCCTTGCAATCCATATTTAATGAGGCATTAAGAATAATCTGTGTTATTGTCTTTATTGTCTTTTTTTGTAGGTGCTGCAAAAGACTATGGGCTTCTGTTACCAGATTCTCACTGATCCCACCTCTGACCCCAGGAAAAAGGATGGTGCCCTCCACATGATTGGCTCTTTGGCTGAAATCCTGCTGAAGGTAATGAGCACCCAGCTGCTTTCACTATGACTGCTCTCATGAACTTTGTTGTAAATTGCAGACTAACTTGCATTTGAGATCATTGTATAGCAGTTTGTTTTGTTTTTAGTTATTTGCAAGGGGCTATCAGAGATAGTGACAACTAATTTGTTTACTTGGGTCTTACTGTTGGCTTGACAGGCAGATTTTTTTTTTATTTTTTATATAAATTCAGTCATATTTAATGACCTTCAACCAAATATTCAAGTGCTGAGACTATGGAGTCGTCAGTTGATTTACTGAAATTTAATCTATACTGGCTTAAAGTTTCAAACAAGCCATAGATGGTTGAAACTGAAAATGCTAAGCATACAAGATATTTTTGACAGTTTGGCTGTTTTCATGTCTTTGTCTACACAGAAAAAAATTTACAAGGACCAGATGGAGTTCATGCTGCAGAATCACGTCTTCCCCCTTTTCCGCAGTGAACTGGGCTACATGAGAGCCAGAGTAAGAATTCAGGAAGGAAGAACAGGAAGACTTCAGTGTCAGATTACTTTAATAATACTGGATGAACATCAGCATTTCCATTAAGGCCTTTTTTATTTGTCCTATTTACAGGCCTGCTGGGTGCTACATTACTTCTGCGAGGTGAAGTTCAAAAGTGACCAGAACCTGCAGACAGCTCTGGAGTTGACTCGCCTCTGTCTTATCAATGATAATGAGATGCCAGTTAAGGTGGAGGCTGCCATTGCACTGCAGGTTCTCATCAGCAATCAGGAGAAAGGTCAGGAATTGAAGTAATCTATCTTGATGATTTACAGACTAAAGTGCATACAATGATATGTAATTCTGTAGTAATTTAACCAAACCCATATTATTCTTTAGCCAAAGAGTACATCACCCCCTTCATCCGGCCAGTGATGCAGGCACTCCTGCACATTGTCAGGGAGACAGAGAATGATGATCTCACCAATGTCATACAGAAGATGATCTGTGAATACAGTGAGGAGGTCACTCCAATTGCAGTGGAAATGACACAGCATTTGGTAAGTATAGTCATTATGCAGTGACTGAGCACTTCATTAATAACCCAAGATTATTCCTGTTGTCATCCAATCATGCATCATATAGTGTGATGGTGGTTTAATGGCTTGGTTTCTCATGTCACTTTGGTCCCCTCTGAATCATGCTTTTAATGCCATACGCTTTCTGTGTGTTGTTGTCTACCATGTGCTTCTCTTTATGACCACAATTTACCATCTACTAATGCCTTTTTCCACAGTAGTACACCATGTCACAAAGCAAAAGTTATCTCAAACTGCTTCTTATATCATGATTCGGCTTCAGTGAAGGGATCAGATTCTGAATCAAATATAACACATTTGGGGTGTGGTAGACAGGGAGGTTGGTGCACTGACAAATCTTAAGATAAATATGGAGTCATGTCAACTGAACAGAATTTTGGGTGTTTTTAATAGCTGGTGAAATCCATTTCAACTCCTAACCACAGAGTACAGTGTTCCTAGTGCTTAATTAAAGAACAGGCTCCAGGTTGCCATGATTTGACATCCTGTCATTTCTGCCTCATTAACCAACAATGAGTGGCCAAACCAGTCCCTCTGATGGCTGCTTTTAATGAAGAGTACCTCAATTGGAATAGAAAAATTGAATGGTTAAATTCAGGTGACAACATACACTCAGTCTGAAAGAAACAGGGGTCTGATATTATCCACAAATACAGTGTAAAATACATATTAAGGGCTGAGTTGCTGGAGAACATTGTGCAGTCAGTTGAATAGTTCTTTTTGCCATCTAAATGCATGCATGCAAAAAGCAGATGTTCTGTTTATGCAACATTAATAACGAAAGTCCAAAGTACGGTGATGTTTTTAAGAGGAAGCAACACTCAACATGATTGTTCATTTTTAACATAGGCATTGTAAGATGTAAAATCAGTCAAATGTTCTGGCCAATGATAAAATATGCTGATAATATGATACTAATAAATAATCAAGACAGTCATATTATTCTTTCTGTTCACTTTTTCATCACAGGCGATGACGTTTAACCAGGTGATTCAGACGGGGCCTGATGAGGAGGGAGGAGATGACAAGGCTGTGACGGCTATGGGCATCCTCAACACCATTGACACATTGCTAAGTGTGGTGGAGGATCATAAAGAGGTAAGCTGCATAGCCACTTAGCATGCTACCTACGCGCACACACATATACATACATGCACACACTGACTCCTGGCAGATCACTCATCTCAGTGCCACTTCCTCTGCAGAAGAAGCTCTGGTCTGCCATAATGTGCCTGCCAACACACTCCAGCCACCCACCAACTCCCAGGCACACGCTCTGTTCTCACCATGTTCAAAATGACTCAGAGGCTGAGGCAGATGCTAGAAATAGTGCTGGGGCATACTACCACCATGTCTGCTGAAACATAGGACTGCTGGTGCTTGAAGCCAAGAAGGCATTAGATTTGACCAAGCATTACTTTTGATTGATTAAAGAGCTCAGTAGTTCACATTTCAGTGATTGGTCAGCAGTGTACATTGCTGCAAAGAACTGGAATAATTTTAATTTAACAGTTTTTTGTTTTTTGTTTTTTTTGGTGGTGGTGGTGTTTTTTCATTCATGATATTTAACCTGTCCACTTATATGGAAAACCAATGATGAAGTGATATTTTTTTTTTTTTTTTTTGATTGTCCAATGCATCCCAATTTTTTAAATATTAGGAACACACTGAGGTTAAATTATGTAAAGCTTTAATGACAGTGTTATTTTCTTAAATGCTTTATTAAACAACGCTCATAGCATTTTCACTATGCTGATGAAATCCTTGTTGTCTGTGCTCTTTCAGATCACCCAACAGCTAGAGGGCATCTGTTTGCAGGTGATCGGCACTGTGCTGCAGCAACATGTGTTGGGTAAGCTGGATTGCTTCTTCCTGTGCTTTGATATTTCACCTTCATTTTGCCCTACTTCACTCTCTGGTTCCATGTTTAAGAGTTTACCTATTGATCATAGACCATATGTATTTTCTGTGCCCCCCCTCTGGTTTTTCCTGTTCTCAGAGTTTTATGAGGAAATCCTCTCCTTGGCTCACAGCCTGACGTGCCAGCAGGTGTCGCCACAAATGTGGCAGCTCCTTCCATTGGTGTATGAAGTCTTCCAGCAGGATGGATTTGACTACTTCACAGGTATGTGCTTGCATAGATATCGAAATTAGTAATAGGGTTTTAATAATGTAAGCATATAATTAGCTGAGAAGCTCTACAACCTCTATGTTTTCCTGAGGTGACCTGAGTGGATAACTGTTTTGTTTCAGACATGATGCCCCTACTTCACAACTATGTCACAGTTGATACAGACACACTCTTGTCTGACACCAAATACCTGGAGATCATCTACAGCATGTGCAAGAAGGTATAGTAGAGCAATTATTAACACATGACGTAACAAAGACAAAATATTGTAGTGCTCAGAGTGAATTGTGAACTTTAATGTTCTCTGTCACTTCACACAGGTTCTGACAGGTGATCCAGGTGAGGATCCAGAGTGCCATGCAGCCAAACTGTTAGAGGTGATCATTCTGCAGTGCAAAGGCCGTGGTATTGATCAGGTCAGTGTCTAATGAACCTGATCACATTTAAAACTCAGTGTAATTCAGTAAACCAATATTAACTAAAGACACTGGCTGTCATTGCAAAGCAATGTAGATTCTCACATCTAATCATGAATTTTAAAAGGTTGCTTTTAATTGGTTGGCAGGTTGTGCCCTTGTTCGTCGCTGCTGCATTGGAGCGTTTGACGCGGGAGGTGAAGACTAGCGAGTTGAGGACTATGTGCCTGCAGGTGGCCATTGCTGCGCTTTACTACAGCCCCCCTCTCCTCCTCAACACTCTAGAGAATCTCCGCTTTCCCAACAACACTGAGCCAATCACTAACCACTTTATAACCCAGTGGCTCAAAGATGTGGATTGCTTCCTTGGGTAAGATCATCCTAGATTTGCAAAGAACTACTACAGTGAACCTGGTTTTCACTGTTCACCTTTCAAAATCACAGCACTTGCCTTTCGTTCTAATGGGAGACTATTTCAATCATTTTGATCAGTTGTTTAGTCAAACACTTTTATGAGCACTGACACAGAAAACCTAATCTCAGTTCTACTTGCCTCCTGCAGCCTCCATGATAGGAAGATGTGCATTCTTGGACTTTGTGCTCTCATTGACCTTGAGCACAGGCCTCAGGTTGTCAACCAGGTGGCCGGCCAGCTTCTTCCAGCGGCCATCCTGCTGTTCAGTGGCCTCAAGAGGGCGTATGCCTGTCGAGCAGAGCATGAGAATGAGGAAGATGATGATGATGAAGATGGAGAAGATGAGGATGACAACGGTAAGGCTCAAGATTACAATGTGCTCAGATTTCCAGCTTTCAGCCATGTTCAGAATTATTCTCCAAGGTGAGATGCTGAAAGATGTTACTATCGTGTTTCTGAATGAATGCAGCTGAGTTGGGTAGTGACGAAGATGACATTGATGAGGAAGGGCAGGAGTACCTAGAGATGCTGGCAAAACAGGCAGGAGAAGACGGCGATGATGAAGACTGGGAGGAAGATGATGCTGAGGAGACGGCACTTGAAGGCTACACTACAGCTGTAGATGACGAAGACAATTTGGTGGATGAGTATCAGATCTTCAAAGCCATATTACAGAGTAAGATGGAAATCTGTTGCTGCAAAACTTGATAGTAAATCTCTTAGAAATAAATGTATATTCATTTCACTTTACTGTGATGTAGATATCCAGAACCGTGACCCAGTATGGTACCAGGCATTAACACAAGCCCTTGATGAGGAGCAGGGCAAACAGCTTCAGGACATTGGCACACTTGCAGACCAGAGACGGGCAGCACATGGTGAGCACCAGCTGAGACTGTAGCTCAACTTTCCAATAAAACACTACAGCAACATCTCAATGTTGAAAAGCCTTCTTTTCCACTAGATGCTACAATTTAATGCTCTGTTCTTATTAATAATTGCCTCATAATCTTTACTACAAGTACCTTTTCAAACTCATGGCCCTCCTGAAAATATCACATTAGCAGTCCACATTTGACCCTGCAACAATATGAAGGCCAAATAACTCCTCAGAGCACTTTTTATTATAATAATCAAACAATCAAAATGGAACTGAAAGCAGAGGAAGCAAAGCAGTTTACTTGAACTTTTACTTGGAATAAAATCTACTACTAAATCCTCTATGCTGCAGTGTGTTAAATTGAAAACATGTATCTGGTAGGTAGGTAAGTTGTAAAACACCAGAGCACCCTCCCTGTATAACTTCTACTGTGCTTGAAAGCCAAAATAGTGGTCTAGGACCAAATTATGAACTTTTTTTGTTACATATATCTCTATCATGTGCGGCCTGAAAAAGGGCCTAAGGCCTAACCCTACAATATAATAACATGAAATCCATATTGTACTTGTGACTGCCTTTAAGAGGACTGGCTAATAATGGGTGTGTAGTATAGTGAGAGACGGTAAGAATGAGCAAACAGGTTTTTTTTTGTTCTTGTAATAAGTATCGTTACTTCGTTGTCTGCTTTGCAGAATCCAAAATGATAGAGAAACACGGCGGGTACAAGTTCACAGCGCCAGTGGTGCCATCAACTTTCAACTTTGGAGGCACTGCTCCAGGAATGAATTGAGTCATCTGTTCTACTTTTTATTACTCTGTGACTGATTGTAGTGAAGTGAAAAAAGCTTGTGTTGTTCCCTTAAGTAGTGGTTCCAGAACTGGTTCTTCTCAGTCATTCTTCAATCTGTCAAATGGGAAATAGCACCAGAAGATGTGGGAAAGCAACCAAAATGCAACCAATTGCTGGGGAAAACAAACCAAGAACTTGAGCACGATGCAAGAGAAGAAGCTCTGAACAACGTTGTCTTCTGGAGCCCAATGTGGAGGGGATACCATGACGGCAACTCTTTTGTTTTTTTTCCCACTTAAACAAAATTGGGGGATTAACAGTTAGAAATTGATAATGGGACTAAATATTTCATTATCACTGTTGTGGCCAAATGGCCGTAATACAATTATACCTCTGGTAGTGGTGATATCTACGTTATTTTCTGCATAAACACTCATGTTTATGTACATACAAGCCAAGGTTATTGATTTTTCAAGTAGCCTTGAAAAACAACCAGAGGCATTTGTAAGGTGTCAAGAGCTGTATTCATATGTAGCATATTGGATACTTCATAGCACTATGTGATGCCTGATCTCTGTAAATTAATGACAAGCACTTTCATATTGTTCAGGTCTCCTAGCCTTCTGTATCAGATTGCAAATTTTTTTAAATTGAAGACTATTTAAAATGAAAAAAGCTGTAACTTTGTTACTTAGCAAGCAACTTCTCTAATGACTGGTTGTCACGCATCTGGTTACAGAATGGATCAGTGGGCAACTCGGAAACATTGATTTCAGGAAAAAGAGAATGCCCTTGGTGTTCAGTATGGCTACAGGACATGTGTTTGTGAGCACTGAAAGTACAATTGGATACATCATTGAAGCATGTACAATTGGACTTATCGTGGAGGTCTCAAGCTTTTGGTTGGTGTATGGATGAACCATCTATATATACAACATATTAAAAAAAAAAAAAAAAAAAAAAAAAAAAAGCTAAGGGAATTAATGACCATGAGTGTTTTTGTACATAGCCATTCTTATTTTCCTGCCTTATGAATTTGTTCTTAAATTGCTTAAAGATTATAATCTTCATCTTAACCAGAAACTGCATGTAATATATCTGTTCAAAAAATGGTTATAAACAATGACCCTGACAGCAGCTCTGACACTAATCCAGTCATATACACTTGAACGACTGATTATTTTAATCCACCATTTCTCTTGAGACGGACATCTTGTTGCTCTTAACCATCTTTAAAGTTTCTACGTCTTGCTTGAAGCCCAGTATTGATAGGTTCAGCTGACTGGACATGATTCGGAAAGGCACACATTTAATATCTTGCACAAATAGGATTGACGAAAGTATGTGTGGTCTCCATAACACCTAAATGAAATAAATTTTCTCTCTGCCCAGCCAGAACTGATCAGCAGACAAGAGCCACAATCATAAAGATGCCAACAGTCTCTAGTTGATCTTAAGAGATCTGGTGGGCAGATGGGGAGAAACTACTCAAATATGTCACTACATCGTTTCAGGATCCTAATTGGCTTATTGTTGCATTTTCCATTTACATGCCTAGTCAGAGCAATACACCCAAAACCTGCAGCTCAGCTGGGTAGTAATATCAAAATGTATAGTTTTTGTTTTGTTGTTTTTTTGTTTTTTTTTAAGCCCCAGGTTTCGTAAATCTTTGTTCATGCCCATGGTATTTTACTTTAACACAATCATTTTAACTCCTTAAATGTCACTAGTTCATCGATATTTGAATAAGAAAGTAAAGAGCTTAGGGCTTTTAAGGAACCATCTAGTTTTCCCTTTTTGCATATCTTTCCATGTACCTGGTCATGCGCATAATGTGATATTTGCAGTGAGGAAGAAAGTATTCAGATCCTTCACTAAGAGAAGCCACAAGACAACATCAAGTCCTACAGTGAAAATATTTAAGAATTAACAGAAAAAGTACTTTAGATATCAAAGTAAAAGCAAACTTGGTGTAGAAGAGTGCATTTATTGAGTTGTAGTCTTTTATATACGAATATATTTTATTATTGGTGGATTGATGTCTAAAAGGCATTTAATGTCCTAGGTGTTTGAAAATAAGCTGATTTGTAAATCTAAAACTAAAGTAACAGCTGGTTACTTTCACCATCAGCATTTCCTTTCATTTTTGTGACTCATAATCAGTAATGGAGTAAACGTTGCAGTTCCTTTCTCTGAAATAGTCAAAAAAGCAAAAGTAGAAATGCTGTAAGCAGAGTAAATGAGGTTGGTAACCTTCTGTTGCTTCTTTCTTCGGGGAGACTTTTTTTTTTTTTTTTAAGTTAAAACGCCCCCTGTTGAAAGTCAGCGAACTCTTGAACGTCATGTGTCGCTGTCATCACGTCCTTCTCGCACATGAACCTGCGGAGTGACTAAAACGTCAGACACCGACCGACTGACACTCAGTCACGCGGGGATCGACCGCTGTTGCTGAGCGACGAGATGTGGCCCCGCGAGGAGCTGCTGAAGCCCATCTGGCACGCTTTCACAGCGCTGGACTTGGACAACCGAGGAAAGGTATCCAAATCTCAGCTAAAGGTGAGTCTCACTTCTGTTTTCTCTGTTTTTGTTGCACAGTTCAACCGCCATGGGGGATGAAATCAAAAACCGTGTACTTTCTGAAAAAGCGTTTGGAACAATACTCCTCGTTTGTTGCCGTATGGAGATGTAACGGTTAGTGGGACGCGTCCATCACATCTCCTGGGAATGGTTCGGTTCATCAGTAACCTGTCGAAAGTGTTTTGTGTTTGCTCTCATGGTGAATAATCGACTTAACTGCACTTTAATATTTTTTCCTGATTTCAGTGCTGTGATGTACGCCAATTTATAGAGTAATGTTCTTTTGCGAGGCACGTGACTGACTACTCAGTTATCTATTTCAGTGGTAAACATTGGACTTTTTTTTACCAATTCAGTTTGACTTCAAATTGTCTTCTGTTGTCTCATTATTTTTACTGACACCACTGAAGCCTAATACTTTAGAAATAAAATGATTCGCAGACTAATGGTCAGATCCATTGGTCAGTTGACACCAAATTATTTACCAACAATTCAATGAACAGTCAACGAATTAATATTTTGAGCAACTTCAAAGCAGAAAGTATTGGCAGTTTTTCAGATGTGAATGTTTACTATTTTCTGACATGTACTGAACTATATATTGAAAGTTAAAGAAATTGTCAAAAGTATGACTAATGGAAATTATCCTTTGCAGATTTTTCTTCTTCTTTTTTTCAATAATACTTGAAAAGTGGAAGTAGTGTGATTAAATATAACTTTACAAAAAATCTGGGCAATGGAACCACAAGTTGAAGGAAAGACAACTTGTAATAGTTTATATTCATTGTTGGATTCATTTTATGTTGCAGCTTATTTGTGTGTTTCCACTCATTTCAGGGAATAAATAAAAAAAAGAAAGTTAAGAAGCTGTTGTGTTTTGCTGTATGACAGCATGGGCCTGAGTTTGTTTGCCCATGGGCTGATGTCTATGTGCCCAGCCTGACAAAGAGACAGTCTGACTTTAAGGATCCTGCAGAGCTTTTCGTTTTTCACATGTTCTCTCAACAGAGCAGAGCCAGGAAACTCTAAAAGTTCATAGTTTTAATCATTAAGATGAATTTGAAGACAACATTTGGTGGAAATATTAGATGTTGGCCTTGTTGATGTGTTGCTACAGTGCTGTGCAGTTGAAACTGAATGCAACTAAACAAATCCTGCAAAGGATCTTTTCGTACATTTTAAAGAACGGATGTCACACTTGACCAGTAAAGCTTGCAAATGTCAACAAAGTGTCAGGTGCATGTGTGGTAAGAAAACCTAAAAGACTACTCTGGAGTTCCACCTTTAACTGCCTTTCATATATGGTTTTTATGTGTAAGCTAACCTTCAACCTTTGTTTTCAATTTAACTTATTAAACTTTGCTTATTGGGGTTCTTAAGGTGCTGTCTCACAACCTGTGCACGGTGATGCAGATCCCTCATGACCCTGTGGCCCTTGAAGAGCATTTTAAAGATGATGATGATAAGGGGCCTCTCTCCAATGATGGCTACATGCCTTACCTCAGCAAGTTTATTCTTGACAAGGTGGGGACAAAGATACTGAAAAAGTTTAGAGACTTTAACAGTCTTGCATTTTTACTTTGTTCAACACACTATTCTCTGACAAAATTCCATCTGGGATTGGATGTTATTTGTCATTTTCTGTATTAATGCCAATATGACTTCTGAGCTTTGGTTTTTGTTGCTGCATTTCCTATGCCCTGACTATATGTGAAGGTACACGGCTGTGCAGTTATCTCTCATAAATACAGAGTTTTAATCTTCCATGTCATGTGCATTAGCAAATATTTGCAACATTTGTTCATCCAAAAAACAAAAAGAAATGGTTAAACACAATCACACACATAGTGCATCGCAAACCAAGCGGGATATTTAACCCCCAACTTCATATGTACAGTGTAAAACATAGTAAACACAGCAGCCAGAGTTCTTAAACTGTTCCAGTTTCAGTTTTAGTACTTGGAAGCAGTTTTCTTGGCTTTCTGTTGTAGATGCTGACTTGAATAGAAATGAGGCATTTAATTACATCAGGATTGTACCTCGCATCCTGCAATCAAAGAGCAAACAACAGTCTCCTGCTTACCATTGGTAAACACACTGCTTTCATCAGGGCTGACTAGTGTGACTTTGACTCTTACTGAATGCTGCATTTTAATCTCCAGGTACGAGAGGATTTTAATGTATTAGAGTTCAACAAGATGTGCTGGACTCTCTGTTACAAGAAAAATATCTGCACTAAAAGGCTGCTCATTAAAGATGATGATGCGTTCAAAGTCTGGTGTATTTTCAACTTTCTGTCAGAAGACAAATACCCTCTAGTCATTGTCTCTGAAGAGGTGAGGACTTTTTTTTCTTAAGCCTAAAGTGGAATAGAAATGTTTAACTATCCCCTTCAGCTTTTGTTACTTTAATGGAGGTAAGTTTTTCCAATATATCCATCTCCTTAGATTGAGTACTTTCTGCGAAAGCTGGTGGACACCATGGGAAGTGAATGGAGTGAGGACAAATTTGCAGATTACAAACTGCAGCTGCACGCAAAGAGAAACTGCCTGACTGTGTGGGAGCTCATTGAAGTGATGGGGATGGGTTACTTCAGCAAAGGCATGAACCGCCAGACTCTATCCTTGGGCATCAATGAGGTCTTCCAGGAACTCATACTGGATGTGCTCAAACAGGTTTGACACCTAAAAGATGGTGTTTGTTTTTCACTGGAGAATGTAATTATAATGTAGATAGATGTACATATATTCCTTTGGAAGAACCATTGTAGTGGAACACATAAGTGTACGTTTATTGTGCAGTTTGACAAAGACATATTATTTTCTACTGATCATCAATAACTTCATTATTTACCTTTATTTTGCAGCAATGTGCATACTGAATATACTACAACCACTTAAAACTATTCACACATGCATAACAAGTAAAAATGTTTTGTTTGTGTATGTGTAAATATACAGTTAGCCCCAGAAATATTTGGACAGTGACACAAGTTTTGTCATTTTAGCTGTTTACGCAAACATACAGTCATGTGCAAGATACAGTTATATAATCAATATACTTTAAGCTAAAGTGCAGACTCCCAGCTTGAATTTGAGGGTATTCACATCCAAATTGGAGGAAAGGTTTAGGAATTACAGCTCTTTTATATGTAGCTGCCTCGGTGGAGGCAGTGTGTGGTCAGATGAATTCTGAAGTGTATAGGGATATCATTTCTGCTCAGATTCAGGCAAATACAGCAAAGCTGATTGGATGGTGCTTCATACTACAGATGGATAATGACCCAAAACATACTACAAAAGTGACCCAGGAGTTTTTTTAAGATAAAGATGTGGAATATTCTATAATGGCTGAGTCAATCACCAGATCTACACCCGATCGAGCATGTATTCACTTGCTTAAGACAAAATTTAAGGCAGAAAGACCCAAAAAAACAAGCAACAACTGAAGACAGCTGCAGTAAAAGGCCTGGCAAAGCATCACAAAGGAGGAAACCCAGCATTTAGTGATGTTCATGGGTTGCAGACTTTCAAAGTATTCAGGATTCTCAAAGTATTTAAAATGAACATTTATGGTAATGTTAATTTGTCCAATTACTTTTGAGCCCCAAAATGAGACTTTGTATAAAAATGGTTGCAGTTCCTAAATGTTTCATTGGATATTTTTGCTCAACCCCTTGCATTAACCTGAAAGTCTGCACTTCAATTGCACCTCAGTTGTTTAATTTCAAATCCAATGTGGTGTCATGCAAAGCCCAAATCCTGAAAATTGTCTCACTGTCCAAATATTTCTGGGCCTAACTGTATTCCACATGTTTTGGCAATCTCATTAATTATTTTCTTAATAATCTATGCAGATTAATTCAGTAACTCATGTCTCTGTGGTTAATTCCTTACTGTGTTTTGTAGGGATACTTGATGAAAAAGGGCCACAAAAGGAAAAACTGGACCGAACGCTGGTTTATTCTTAAATCTAATTCACTGTCATATTTTGTCAATGAGGATCTGGTGGAGGAGAGAGGAAAAATCTATCTGGAGCAGAACTGCTGTGTGGAGGTAACATTTCAGAGTTTTTATTATGTGTAATGTGTTGGGATTTTTTTTTTTAATTTACAATATGTTATATGAATTACTAACAAGACTGTATTAACTTAATGCTTGAAGTTCTTATTTGTTACTCAAAGATACATAATAGCTGACCTTTCATGAAGGAATTAATTTATTAAGTCAATGTGGTCAAACCCACATTGGTTTGCACAGAATACGAATGTCACAATATCTTTTTTTTTTTTTATATATATCTCCTACAGTCTCTGCCAGATAAAGATGGGAAGAAATGCCTTTTTATTATTAAGTGCACAGATAAAAGCTTTGAGATCATTGCATCAGATAAAAAAAAGAAGCAGGAGTGGATTCAAGGTACTGATCACACATATTCCACTGCTCTCTATCTACCACAATGTAAAAAGTCTTGCTGCCTTCTTCTCTTTATTTTCTTTATCATTGTTTATTGTTGAATGTCATAGTTACTCAACCAAGAGTGTTTCTGTAGACAAATTGTTTGTGACGTAAATCAGTAAATCCTCTATCACTATTTTGTGGCAGCTATTCAAACATGCATCCAGTTGCTGAGGTTGGGGTTGCTCTCTCCTCACCGTGAGGCCCGGCTGAGGCGCAGGGAGCTCCGGCAGAGGCAGCATGCAGAAGAGGATCACCTGGTGGAGAAGATGAGACAGCTCCAGGCAGCAAATGAGAAGAAACAGAGGCAGCTGGAGGCGATGAGGGAGGTACTATTACATAATCAGCTCTCATGAGATGGAGACTGTCACACCCCTGAACGTGACAACAGTTTTGATCCAAGCACACATTGCAATACATTATTTTGTCTCTCTTATTTAGGTCAGAATGATTTTTGGCCAATTTATCTGTTTTTTTTTTAAAGAGCACAGAGGACACCAAGACATGTGATGCTGTATTATACAAAGCTAATATAGCTTTGCTTTCTTTGTTTTTATTTTAAAGACATACACACGAAGCAGCAGAACATTCAAAGTGAAAAGGGAAGTAAAAGCTGCTATGCAAAAGACATTTTATATCTGTAAGGGACACCTGCATCTCTCACAAGACAAATGAGCTAAGATGTATAGGAGATTATCAGTGTCTTCTCACTTCTCTTTTTATCATGCCAGGTGGCTTTATTTGATTTCTTTTTTTTGTTTGTTTGTTTTTAGTTTTTAGATTGGAGACTAATATATTGTAAAAATTCTCATGACATTTTTGAAAAATTGGATCATTTCCTGAATGAACACTGGCATTCATAATTGCAGTGTTAGATAAAACAGACTACATAGAATGAAAAGATTTTCTCCTTACTGTTATTCTTAGTTTACTAAATCTCAAATTCCTTGAAAAATAAATCCAACTACCTGTAATAAGTAGTTTTTAAACTTTGGGCTTCCCCTTTTAGCCCTATATGGCCAGTCTAGCAGACCAATAACACTTCATTCCTCTTTTTACTTCATAGAAAATGGAAGAGGCTGCAGCGAAAGCAGCATTAGAAGAGCTCAGGAGGAAGAGGACTCAAGTAGACCTACAGGATCGCTACAGACTGGACCTTGAGAGAGAGAAAATGGTAACTGCTGTACCTGAGTCTGCCTCTCAGCTCTGTTCTGATAAAGCAGATCCATCAGTCATACACTGCTTATGTTGCTACACAGGGTCTAAACAAAGGGACAGATTTAAAACTATGTGGTGTGGTATGCCTCAGTTGTGTTTTCATTTTGTTTTGACCCTCTAATAAAGTCACCACCGCCCATCTGTGTCTTTTGCTCTCAGGAAAAAAGCCAAAAGTAGTTGAAACCATATACCCCAGGATGTTGAGTCATTTTTGTGTCTGCTTTGGATGCCTGTTCTTCTTCTTCTTCCCATCCTTTCAGCTTTTCCCTTCAGGGGTTGCCACAGCAAATCAGTTGCCTCCATCTAAGCCTGTCTTCTGCATCCTCTTCTCTCACGCCAACCACCTTCATGTCCTCTTTCACTACATCTATAAACCTCCTCTTAGGTCTTCCTCTAGGCCTCCTGCCTGGCAGTTCAAAACTCAGCATCCTTCTACCAATATATTCACTATCTCTCCTCTGGACATGTCCGAACCATCTCAGTCTGGCCTCTCTGACTTTATCTCCAAAACCTCTAACATGTGCTGTCCCTCTGATGTACTCATTCCTGACCCTATCCAACCTGGTCACTCCCAAAGAGAACCTCAGCATCTTCATCTCTGCTACCTCCAGCTCTGCCTCCTGTCTTTTCCTCAGTGACACTGTCTCTAGACCAAACAACATTGCTGGTCTCACCACAGTTTTGTACACCTTTCCTTTCATTTTAGCTGAAACTCTTCTATCACACATCACACCTGACACTTTTCTCCACCCGTTCCAGCCTGCCTGCACACGCTTCTTCACCTCTTTTCCACACTCTCCATTGCTCTGGACTGTTGACCCTAAGTACTTAAAATCCTCCACCTTCTTTATCTCTTCTCCCTGTAACCTCACTCTTCCACTTGGGTCCCTCTCATTCACACACATATACTCCGTCTTGCTGCGGCTAACCTTCATTCCTCTCCTTTCCAGGGCAAACCTCCACCACTCTAGCTTCTCCTCCACCTGTTCCCTGCTCTCACTACAGATCACAATGTCATCTGCAAACATCATAGTCCATGGAGATTCCTGTCTAACCTCGTCTGTCAGCCTGTCCATCACCATAGCAAACAAGAAGGGGCTCAGAGCTGATCCCTGATGCAGTCCCACCTCCGCCTTGAACTCCTCTGTCACACCTACAGCACACCTCACCACTGTCTTACAGTCCTCATACATGTCCTGCACCGCTCTAACATACTTCTCTGCCACTCCAGACTTCCTCATACAATACCACAGTTCCTCTCTGGGCACCCTGTCATAAGCTTTCTCCAGATCTACAAAGATACAATGCAGCTCCCTCTGACCTTCTCTGTACTTCTCTATCAACATCCTCAAAGCAAATACTGCATCTGTAGTACTCTTTTTTGGCATGAAACCATACTGCTGCTCACAAATGCTCACTTCTGCCCTTAGTCTAGCTTCAACTACTCTTTCCCATAACTTCATTGTATGGCTCATCAGCTTTATTCCTCTGTAGTTGCTACAACTCTGTACATCTCCCTTGTTCTTAAAAATGGGCACCAGCACACTCTCCTCCATTCCTCAGGCATCTTCTCACTATCTAAGATCCTGTTGAACAGCCCAGTCAGAAACTCTACTGCTACCTCTCCTAGACACTTCCAGACCTCCACAGGTATATCATCAGGACCGAGTGCTTTTCCACTCTTCATCCTCTTCAATGCCCTCCTCACTTCATCCTTACTAATCTTTGCTACTTCCTGGTCCACAACAGTCACCTCTTCTACCCTTCGTTCTCTCTCATTTTCCTCATTCATCAACTCTTCAAAGTACTCTTTCCATCTTCCCATCACACTACTGGCATCTGTCAATACACTTTCATCTCTATCCTTAATCACCCTAACCGCCTGCACGTCCTTCCCATCTCTGTCTCTCTGCCTTGCCAACCTGTATAGATCAGTCTCTCCCTCCTTACTGTCCAACCTAGCATACAAGTCATCATAAGCCCTTTGTTTGGCCTTTGCCACCTCTACTTTCACCTTACGCTGCATCTCCCTGTATTCCTGTCTACTCTCTTCAGTCCTCTCAGTGTCCCACTTCTTCTTAGCTAACCTCTTTCTCTGTATACACTCCTGCACCTCCTCATTCCACCACCAAGTCTCCTTATCCACTTTCCTTCCAGATGACACACCAAATACTCTCCTACCTGTCTCCCTGATCACATTAGCTGTAGTTGTCCAGTCCACTGGAAGCACCTCCTGGCCATCCAGAGCCTGTCTCAACTCCTTCCTAAAAATCATACAACACACTTCCTTTTTCAGCTTCCACCATTTAGTCCTCTGCTCTGTCTTTGCCCTCTTCATCTTCCTCACCACCAGAGTCATCCTACACACCACCATCCTATGCTGTCTGGCTACACTCTCACCTACCACTACTTTGCAGTCACTGATCTCCTTCAGATTACACCGTCTACACAAGATGTAGTCTACCTGTGTACTCCTACCTCCACTCTTATAGGTCACCCTATGTTCCTGCCTCTTCTGGAAGAAAGTATTCACTACAGCCATTTCCATCCTTTTTGCAAAGTTAACCACCATCTGTCCTTCTGCGTTCCTTTCCTGGATACCAAACCTGCCCATCACCTCCTCATCTGCTTTAGATGCTTGTTAATCATCTTAATTCAGTTCAATTCAACACAAAACAGAAAACTGCCTTTTTAAGCTAAAATAAGTCATACATAATGTAAGTGAAATAGTTTCATTAGAGCAACATGTGAAGAGATATTAGATATTTTGAATTACTGAGGTATGTGTGCGCGTGTGTTGCTCAGGTGCGTCAGGAGATGGAGGAGCAGGTTGCTCAAAAGTCAAGTGAATTGGAGCAGTACTTGCAGCGTGTCCGGGAGCTGGAGAACATGTACCACCGTCTGGAGGAGGCCTTGGAGGACGAGAGACAGGCCAAACAGGATGAGGAGGCCATGCGAAAACTACAGGCCAGGTCTCTTCCTCATACATTCACATTGGACAGTATGTGGATAAATATATAAAGTAAATATGCTAACATGAGCTGTTTATTACTTTTCTGCTCTGTCAGAGAACAGATGATTCAGGTCATTTGAGGCTGCAACTAATTGCTATGTAAATGTCAACCGCTGTCTTCTTTTGTACATGCTGATGCTAGACAGTGTGCAGTGAGCCGGAACACTTTTCAAGACAGAAGACTTTTGAATGGTTTTAAGAATCAAGTGTGACACAGTCAAAACAGCAGGGTTTTGCATTTCCTGGAAACATTTTGGTTTTTTTTTACAGTCATTGAAAACACAGAAATTTGAGAGGAATGTGTCAAAGCCCAAACAATCATTGTGTACTTCAGGAGAACAATTGGAGCATTGTCAAAAAATTTTTTTTTCAAGAACAAGGAAATTGCCTTCATAAAGGTATAGACCAATGCCAAGCTTTCAAATATCAGGAAGAAAAAGATATCACCAGTCAAACACATTTAAAGATTTTGCACCTTATGTTAGCATCCAAAGACATGCAAACAAACCCTGCTTTGTGTTCCTTTGCAGGCTGCTGGAGGAGGAGGCAACAAAAAGGGCAGAGCTGGAGCAGATCCATCTGCAGCAGCAAAAGGTGCTCTCACAGACGGAGTCTGAGAAGCAGGAGCTTGTAGCTGAACAGCTGGCCAGGGAGAGAGAGCTGCAAAGGGCCATGCTACAGCTGGAAAAACTGGAGCATGAGCAGCAAGGAGCAGTGGAGCAGTATGAGGTCAGGTCACACATGGACGTTTACACGCAGTCATTGTTCAGCCCTTGATCAATCCACTGAATTATCCCTTGGCATCAGAAATAATTTTATTCCTCTTTTCTATTTACCGAGGGTAGCAGTCAAGTATGTGTTAACACAACTTGTTTAATTTTTTTACGTCTTACAGTATTTTCCCAACAAATATATCCAACTTCACCTGGCTCGGCTTATGCTAGGTTTGGACTAAAGTCATGAAAATTACCTCGTACTCTTATTATTTTCCTAGTTTACCCATACCTCATATTTACCGTAAGATTTGTACAGAGCCCCAGATTTATCAAATCACCATTACCCTTCCCACAACAGGATTTTCTGAGGTGCAATATATGTTTATTCTGCCACAGCAGTGTGGAAAGTTAATCAGACTTCATTTTATCAGTGTACATTTTTCAGCAGCAGTTGTCCTAAATAGCATAATTTCACTCTTCACCACAATTTCACCATTTGGTGGTTTGTGTAACAACTTACCTGGTCAAGTATTCACAATTCTATTTGGGAGAAAATTCAAGTCACAACAGCAGACCTGCAGTTATGATAGCTTGTTGTACAGTCAGAACAATTAAATACTAATGTATTCCTAATGGTGCTTAGCAGTGAATGGATCAATATGGAGGACAGAAAGGCTTGATCACAGTGACTGGTTGTTCTTTGCTTACATCTTCTCAAAATTGATATGGTTGGAATCCATCTGTCTCTGTCTGGTCTATATATGTATATGTTGATAGGAGACCTCGAGGAAACTTGAGCGAGCAGCCAACAAGACAAAGACGTGGAAAGACAAGGTGGCCAAACTTGAGGGACTGGTGCATCTCATCCAGCCAGGTAGGGGATAGATAGTCACTCATCAGTGGTTATTAGTAAATTCACCATTCATTTAGTGTCTTATACAAAAAAAAAAAGCTTTTGAACTTGTTACAAAAATCTTAAAGTTCATTTAGAGTTAACGTCTTTTTGTATGTTCCTGCATGTGGTCTGTGGGTCTGTCTGTTAATATAAATGCATCACGTAACTAAGAGTGGGGTTGTGACAGTGGCCTGTGCTGCTGTAGGTTGTTCAGATACCCTCATACCAGGCATCATCATATTTATTGCAAACACTTTCACCACAGCTACCTACTAGGTATTGGAATTTGTGCCTTTCTTTGTTCGATATTATTAAATGGTGAACACCTCACAGATGGATAAAACAACCAAATTTAAAGACATCACTCCTGAAAAAATTAATTGACATTTTAACAATTTTCTGACATTTTATAGATCAAATTACTAATTGTAATTGTAAGCAGTGTCCAAATCATTAATAATAATAATAACAAAATCAATAATAATAATAATAATAATAAGTTCTAGTCATAACTGTAGAGAATTGCTGAAAAAATATAATAGTATAAAATTTCCTGCTAAGTCATTCCATTCCAGTCCATTAGTTTTCTATCACTTTCTCATTTTATATATCTGCTTGTTCATTGACAGCTCTTCTTCCCCTCTCCTCCACCTGTTCTTTCAGGTCATAAAGGACCTCAGAGGATCACTAACTGGGGTCCAGCATCATTCACTGATACTGAGCTGGAGATGAGAAAGAAGTCATGGCAGGAGAGTAAAAACCAGGGAGCTCAGCCTAAGTAAACATTCACCACAATAGATGGAAAACGCTGACTCTAATCAACTGGGAAGCACAGTGAACCTCACAATAGCCACAAAACCTATTTAGCCAGTTCTTTTTTTTTTTTTTTTTTTTAATGTACAGCTTTGATTAAATTTATTTCATTATTTGGTTTCTTAGTTGGTTAAGATTATTTTGTCAAAATTTTATTCTTATCCAATTTTTATTTTACAACTTTCTTATTTCCTATGCTGTTTAATTTTATTAGTTTACAATTTTTTACATTTTTGTTTTAATTTCTTTTTTTCTGTGAGAATGCAGTCCTTGTCCACTTCAGTGCAGCTCTATAAGAAAAATGCTTTCAGCTTAATCAGGGGTCTGACAACTACACACACTATCACTTAACATAATAAATAACCCTAATTAAATCATGTTAATGGATAATTTATATAATCCATTATAATCTACAGAAATAGCTTCAGGTTGAGCTCCTTTTTTTTTTTTTATTTTTTTTTTTTTATAACCATCAATACTATAAACCCACCCCTTTTCCCTCATTACAAGCAGATTCTCTAAGTCTAACAAACATGCTCACCCTGATGCAGGTGAGATAGTGAGCTGTGCCACCTGTTTTTGTTTAGGTTCTCTTGTGTTTTGTGCATAAACAAGTATTGATATAAACTCATAAACATATTAACATATTATCTATATATGCCAACAAGGGTTTAACAGTAGTTCATAGGTTGAGTCAATGTCATAGTGTATCAATGGTAAACTAAGATGGTGAAATTACAGTAAAATACATGTACTTTTTATTAAAGTGGATGTATTAATGTGAGAGTTGATCGTATTTCATAGGTTAAGTTGCTGTTTACAAATAAAGCTTTACAATGTTTTCTCACTGCCTCAGTCATTTTGTCTCATCTTCCCTCTGATGATGACAAACAGGGTCCACCAGATGTCGCCATAGGAACAGGCTCCTCTTTTATTGACAGCGCAGGACTGGGAAACTGGTGACACAGGCTCATGTGGCAGATTCCAACAGTACAACCCTCCACAGACACACGGTGCTCTTTGTTGGAAGACAGTAAAACACTGCATGGAGAGTAAGTTTGGGATGTTTTTGGAGCTGCAGTCTGACTCAACTGCTGCCTCATGATGGTGGTTTCAGCCTTCTAACCCTTTTAGACCCACATTAACCACATAGTTCTTGTTAAGTGAGTCAATTCACTTTTGGTTTGGTCTTTTGTGGGATTTGTTGACAGAAAGAAACAGAAACAGATTAGTTAAATCTTGATACTTTAACTCAGTGCTAATTCATTTAATTATTATTCTTTAAACCATTACAGTTACCTTAACGGACCATGTGGTACCTCATCAGCAATTACTTTTTGAGCTGCAGTTTTGAAACTTCAAGTTTGTAAAGTGGCAGTTGCCAATATGTTTGGTTTGGCGTTTTTTTTTTTTGTTTGTTTGTTTGTTTTTAGAGCAAAGGAAACAATTTTTGGAGAGGAAGATGGAATTTAGGAGCAGTGAGGGGTACATCTCTTGGTGCATGTCCTTCTTGATGGTGTTTTGAGGAGGTAATTTTTAAAAAAATGTGTTGAAGATGACTTGAAACTAGCTATCGAGACCAAAAACTTGGCAGAAAAAGAGGGCCAAAAGTAGAACCTTTTTCACGCAGACTTCAATACAATCTGACAGTTTTTCTCTGGACCTGCCTCCTGATGGTCAATAGATAGACTGCAGTTCTAAGGTTTCAATTTTCAGCTCGTGTCCACATCCAGTTTTACATACAGTCTATGGTAGAGGCCACTAACTCTGTCCTGGAGGGTTAGTGTCCTGCATGTTTTAGATGTTTCTCTGCTCCAACACACCAGATTCAAATGAGCAGCTCCTTATCAGACCACAGCAGAGCCTGATGACTAGCCGTTCATTAGAATCAGGTGTGTTGGAGCAGGCCAACATCTAAAACATGCTGGGCAGTAGCCCTCCAGGACCAGAGTTGGTGACCCTGGTCTATGATCAGGGCACATTCAGTCTGACTGTTACACTGACCTGATTAATTGGATCAGGTGTTTGTCTCAACATGGCTGATCTGCCTTTAACACAGATCCTTTGTTACATTCCTTCAATCACATTGACTCTGTTGGGGGTGGTCGGGCACACCCGTCCCTGACCTCACATTGCCTCACATAAAAAATGTTTCCTCAGTGTGTATTGGTGTCAGATCGATGCTCAGTATTGAGAGATAACTGAGTCGTGGCACTAGAATCAGTATTAGAGAGGAAAAGTTGGCTCAGTGCATCTATAGTTACCTGTCGTTTGTAAGACAAGTCTGTAGGTGTTCTACAATATGACCTCATTATTCCAGTTGCCACAAACTAAGATTCACACTGATGCACGTGGCATGCAGCAGCCAGTTCTCAGTTTTGCAGTATCTGTGTCAAAACACATCAGTTTGTGCAACAAAGGAGCACTGTTCTCACATGCAACCCTCTCATTAGTCCTCCCTGCCCTCATGTTTCAATGAAAACAGAGACAACGATTCAGGAACATTGTAACTCTGGGAGACCATTTGTTGTGCGTTCTTGTTTGTCTCGTGTCTGCCAGCCGGCCAGTCTACACAATGGGCATCTTTAGTTTCTGGTGTAAAAACTCTCAAACCACCTTAATTTGTCCACCTTTGAGGAAGGAACTAGAAGGTAAGAGAAAGTTCAATGCAAGTTCAGAGTTGTCAGAACAGAAGATAAGATAAGAACTTGCATTCATACACTGATCCAACAACCAGCACCGTGCAGGTCTCTGTATGATGATGGTTTGTGATAAGATCACATTCAGAGACAGATTTCTAATCTAATGCTATAACTCAGTATGAGTTTTATCTCCAAAAACCTACCTGATTGTGCCACACTGAGTGACAGTTCTTTAATTGCTGCAGCATGACAATATTATAATAAAAATAAAAAAAATTTGGATGGAATATTAAAAAATAAATTGCTAGTTATTGGTTCCGGTTGCAGTATTTGTCTTGAGTTGTAAAGCTTTTGATTTGTTAACATTTCCTGTGTGCAAAGTATTTTTATCCCGAGAATCTGAGAAATATGTGGTGCCCTTCTTTTTTTTTTTTTTGTAAAGACTATTCTCAGAATTGATAGTTTCTAATCTCCATGGTTAAATTAAACAAGCCCTCAGCATTCCAAAAATAAGGACATCACTAACTGTCTCACCCTCACCCCATATGTCCAGAAAGTATCC
Source organism: Remorina albescens (assembly GCA_034769265.1). Taxonomy (NCBI): domain Eukaryota; kingdom Metazoa; phylum Chordata; class Actinopteri; order Carangiformes; family Echeneidae; genus Remorina; species Remorina albescens. Next base: position 5,875,941 of record CM068479.1, read on the forward strand.
TATTGTCCATAACCAATTAATTAGATTCCTGTCCAAAGTATCTTCATGGAAACTGATTTGAAATGGGAACATTTTTGGGATTGTCTGCTGGTGAAAAAATGTGTGCCAGATGCTTGGTTTCTCGGTAAGATGACTTCCCACAGTGACCTCACAGCCCTGAGCATTTCATATGCTTGAATGGACTTTGGGTTTCACTGCAAAACAACAGGGGGTCACTGATGGTGGCAAGTGAAAAACATCAGTATGTCCGGTAAGTAACTCTTATGTGGGTCAAGTAAAGTGACTTTTTAATACAAACCCTCCCCGCCACCCCTTTTAGCTACAAATCACCAGTGCAATTGCATTTTTCTGCTAATAGATAAGCGGGTGGTGTCCGGATAAGATCATCTGGAGCTGATGCAGTTGATTCAGGCATTTGACAATATCCCAGCTAGCCCCTATGTGCTGCAGGCCACTGACATCACCCAGATTTCTAGGGTGGGCCTCAATGATGAGTTTGAGCCAGTGAGATCAGAGTTTGGAGTTGTGTGAGTTGTAAGAATATTGAACAGGTGCCCAGTGAGGGGCAGAAAGTCCCCAAATGGCAGCAAATTAGTCTCATCCATATTGCAGAAACACCCAGGAAATGGAAAGTGCCACACGGCCTCCATTCACTGCCGCTGCAGGCCTACAGTATATGCATAATAGGATTTGGAGTGCCAACGAAATAAATCAGTATGATCTGTCACTGGAGTATTTTTGGGGTCCTTGGAAAGGCCAGTCAGCTTGTTTTTCAAACTGTTTCCTCAGATGAGGCATTTATTGCAGCTGTGACAGTGCATGCGGGATCCAAAACCAACTGATACGTGCAATATTGAATTTATCGACTGCTTTTGATTTGTCTTTTTATCCACGAGCGGCCTGCTTTCAGCCAACCTAGACTAATCACATTGAACCTAGGAGAAACATTTGGCCAAGTTGCACAAGATCACAATTACACACTTTTGCATTTTTTGTGGACGGATTCATCAGTCAGTTGTCTCCGGTAGAAGAAATGATTTGTGCAGGCAGTAATGTATCCTCAATCACGTCATGATTATGTAACAACTTCCATCTTTCCTTTTCTAAAGCCTTGACATAGTTAATTTGCATGGATGTGGTGTTACCTAGTCAGAGGAATAATTGATATGGCAGTTCAGTAAAGTTGCCATCAGTATCTGTAGAGGAAGTTATTCCTGTACAGTCCAGCTGGATGACATCCCCTGCCCCCGCTGTCTGCCCCCCCCCCCCCATGTTGGTGGGCACAGGTCCTAATCTCTGTACCCAAAAAGCAAGGCTAAAAATGGCAAGAACTTCCAGATGCTGTGCAAAGCTGTTCAACTGCTGCAGCTCTGCACCTGCAACCAGCCTGAGCTAACAGCCACCACAGACAGCCCCCCCCCCCCCCTCCAGAGAGGCCCTCTTTGCTCTTCCTTTGACCTTCAGCTTCCTCTCACAGATAAACCTCCCTACAGCCGCAGGAGTCCCGTCCAACGCCGCCAACCAGGCGCCACAGAGCCTGAGCTGGGGCTCCAGCTCAGTCTAATATTCATTGCTGGCAAGTGAGACACACATCATCATCCTCTCCAAGCCCCCTCGTTGGCTCAGAGTTTAAAAAAAAAAAAAGAGTTACAGTGGTTTCTTATTACCTTACACTGAGAGAAAATCTTTATTAAAGACAATAGGGAGACGATAGGAGGCCAGAGAAACGTGGCAATTACAATTTTTTTCTTCCTGCATCCTGTCACCAACATAACAGCAGTCTGCAGGTTTGTTAGAAGCTGCACTGTGAGCCCAGGAACAAGCAGCAGCATGATGTGAGGAAAAGTGATGGAGAAGTGAAATTGAATTGAATAGAAATTGAAGGTGATGATGGAGCCAATTCATTCAGAGGGAATCATAAATGTCTGCTGCTGATCACCTGACAGCATGTTCATGACCACAGTTTGCTATTTATATTAATATATTTTAAAAAGATGAGTTGTATATGTCACTGATCTTTATTGAGCTGTCTGTTTTGTATTACTCCAAAAATTAAACGGCAAAAGGATCCTTTTGCCGTTTAATTTTTGTTGCTCATTTTATCCTCCTATACATCACAGCAGCCATGTTAAAGGAAACAGGAAGTTGTTCAGCAGCAGAGCTGTCGTGTCGTTTTCAATCTCCTGCCGTCTCTCCGTCAAAAGCTTCCAAAACCCCGACTGAGAGTTCTCTTCCTGAAATCCTCTTTCAAAATTATTTGATGCAGGACCACTATGCACAGGGATTTTTTGGGGCAAAGCCTCCCAGTCATAATTGTTTATGGGACAGAATAAATTACTCATATTTATGGATTTTAATACACATATATGGTGGCCCGATGATACAGTCATTAGCGACTGTTCCCTCACAGCAAGAAGTTTCCATTTTCATATTGCTCATAGGCACGTGTGTGAGTGCGAATGGTTCCTCTTTGTCTCTCTATGTTGGGACTGACTGGAATCATATCCAAGGCAGATATGATACCCTCCCCCAGTGTCAGCTGGGATGGACTCCAGCCTCTCTGATGGATAAGTGATATGAGAGATAGAAAAAAATGTTTTACAATAAGGGCAGGAACTTGAGTATAAGGGGAGGTCTGCTGATCTGTGTCCAGACTTTTGGTAAATCCTTCAGATCCTGTCACATGTGTAGCTGTAACTTTGTCAGTGGTTAGCTTTTCTTGACCACAAAAAAAGCACATGACCCTCGTGTGATAAACTTGCTATGTTTTTTCAGGTCCTGCTCCATCATAGGGTTCCTTCTGAGCTTCAGCAGGTAGACAAGGACCCCGACACTGTGATGTTGAGCTGTCCCGATGACCTTCAGTAGCAACGTGCCCTGCACTCGACTTCACCTTTGGGATGATGTTTTTATTTTGGTATGCAGTGACCTTTTCACACCACATTTAATACTCTGTGCTCTTCCCAAACATTTCAACCTTAGTTTGAGCCAGTCTGTCAAACATTTTCCTAGTAGCATTCAGGAGTGTCATGCTTTCTTTGGCAAACTTCAGGGGTGCAGCACTGTTTCTTTTGGAGAGCAGTGGCCATGGACACCTTGTTCAATGACATACATTTGGTAGACCCTTGAATGGATATTGCAACTAGCTCCCTGGTTCCTTTAAACCTTCAGTTGTTGTTTACCTTATTCTTACCTTTTAGACTCAATATTTGGTTCCAATATTTTTACTTGAATAAAAATTGTATGTATTCCCACTTAAACTTCACTAAAGGATCTGAATATTCTTCCATCCCTTTGTCTACGTGGTGTCGGAACAATAAATGGGAAAACTCTGAGATGCTGACGGAGAGACAGGAAGCAAATAGTTTCGAGTGTGTTTGATTTATTTTCAAAAAATTTGTGTCACCAATGAGCATGGTACAAAGATACAGTAATGAAAAAAGACATCTTTGAATAGTTTCATTTGTTCTTTTCTTTCTTTAATGAAACTGTATAGGTTGCACGAACAGATATGATAAGGATCTCTGAAAACCACAATTTCCTACATGACCTATTCATTTACGTCTTTAAAAGCCCTTAAGACACAGAGCCTATCCAGACAATCTGAATCACAAAAAACTCTCACTTTTAAGAATAACGCTTCATCACAAACAGGGAACAGGCCACTTAGGTTTTTGCAACAATAACAACACATTTGGAAAAAAAAGAAACAAGAGTGGTTGATCACATTAGAATTGTGGTTAGAAAAGTATACTTATGTTCAGTACGTACAGTATATAAAACGAAATGTCACACATGTATTTACAGAAAAACCATGTAGCCACCACACTTACAGTTCCACGTTTATTAAAAAATAATAATTTACATTACATAAGACAAATGTGTTAAACAAAAGTCAATAAACATTCAACAAAATAGAGAAAATGTCACTTATTTAAATAGAAAACATGTCAGGTAACTCTTGAACTCTCGCTGTGCAAATTCGTTTCATTTAGTCTGTCATGAGGAAACGTCATATGTACATTGTAAAGTAATGCCTTTAGCCTCGCTGTCTGCATCTGTTAGAAAATCTATATTTGATAAGGAGTGCATACTTTAGAGCTAAGTGCAAACAAACTGCTTCTCTCTTAATGTTGTGCATTAAAATTTCTGAGTGTTTAGAGGTTCACACATTTCTGTAAGCAGCAATAACCTTTCCTCATAGTAAAATATCTGATAGAAATTCTTAATAGGTTACTCTTGGTATTTCCATAGTTTAAAATTGAACCCACAGTTTGAATGGCCAGTGATATTGCTTTGATCTATTTACAGCTTGAGTAGGATCGTGTTTGCTTGGCAGTGCAGTCCTCCTAAAACGTCAGCTTATCTTCACTTTGTCCCTGTCAGAGGTGCAGAATGAGGGAGCTGACAACAGAGACGAACATGTTCAACCGACTCTGACTGAAGCAGTGACGACAGCCTGATGGGCTGCTCAGTCACAGGCAGAGAGGTGGGTGGAGAGCATTCATCCTCCACTACCAGGCACTTTGTTCACCGTTGTCTCCAAATTTAAAGACATCTGAAAGCTGAGTTTAGTTGAGCAGTTGTCACATCTCTGCTCTCAGCCACCTGACGCTGCCTCTAATGTTCATGATACGATCTCAAGGCTTCAGGCATCAGAGATGCAGTTCTGGATCTTGTCCATCCACACCTGAGCGCTGGCTGCATCTGAAGCACAGAAGTTGTAGAATCGCTTGCTTGTCTTCAGCTGAAAGATAAAAGAGATAACAAGGCTTAAATGTGGAACCAAAAGATAGAAAAGACTTGAACAAGCAACAAAAACAGAAACAACAACCAGCAAAGCTAATGACATACAAAGTTCAATATATCTCATTATTTAGATTGAATTCAATTGAATTTGTATGAATTATTATAAATCTTTTTTTTTTTTTTTTCACTATTTTCAGTATTTCTATTCAGATTTTTTATGCTGTAAACTGTAAATACACAAAAAATCTGGTGGACGTGAATGTATATTATCTTTATGTGAAGGGTCTATTTTTTTTTCATTTTTTGCCACAACAACTTCAGTTTTCTCTCTGCCAGCATACACAAGTGAAATAACCTCTTGTTTGAGCAAATTTCGACAAGTGAAGCACAGACAGTGTTTGTGTTGGCACGTTTGGTAATAAAAGGATGAAACACCTCTGTGTACTCACGTCAAAGAAGGCCTTTTCACTGATGTGTTTGGGAGCTCCTATAGTTGGAGCAGCGATCACCACAGACTCCACCTCCGCCAGGTCGATGTGGCCTCGGCAGTTGGTGTCTTCTCCGGTGTCATAGTACCTCAGCTGTGAAGACATGAACGTTGCGATGACATGCAGCCGCTCACTCGGATGAAGCTTCAGTGTTTATTACGCACAAGGCAGCTTGCTCACCTGGTGTTTTGTAATGTCTAACACAAACCAGCGAGGTTTCCAGCCTTTCAGCAGCGCGCCACGTTTATACAGGATTCCCTCGTAAGACCTGAACAAGAACACAACTGCTTTTAGCCTGGATGTCTCTGAACATGAACCACAGAGAGCTTTTACAGATGAGATCGAATAGCACTCCTATTATCAATATTGCTAATCTTTTCGTTTGTCCATCCGGAGCCTTTCCCAGCATTTGTTGCACAGAAGGCACAAAGACATACAGAGACACAAATACTAAGTGTTTCTCCATATGTTCAACAGTGTTAAGCACTGTTTGTACATCGTGTTCCCATTGTGTAAAGAGGCCAAAAATATGTACTTGTGTTGGTCTGTGAGAGTAAAGATCTGAGGGTTGATATATGAGAGTTGAAACTTTTAGAAGAGTCTAGAGGTTTCAACGTGGTTAAAATTTCAACTGAGGTTTTTGTCTCAATAATTTTGCAATAATTGTACAAGAGTTGACATCAGGTAATATATAAGCTTAAATGATCCATCAGCGATTGATCAAACAAAACCAAGAGGGAATGTGATCGTGAAAAACATAATTTGGAATGAAAAATGTGATTAGCACTTCCAACAAAGAGAAGAAAAAAAAATTTACATAAAGTACATTTTAATCATCAATGGTCCACTTTGTGGAAAATATTCAGATATTTGAGCCAAGAGACTGTACTTTAACCTCTCAGTAATTGTAAAATTACACACCCAGAGTTTAACAGAGTACAGACAATCCTCACAAACATGACACACGCATACCACAGCAATGACTCATCTTCCAAAACTGGACTGGCCCCTCGGCAGCCGTTTGTAAGTGAATCAAATGTGGACTTCATATTTGTTTCTGGAGTCAGGAAGTTCACAACCCACCTGTTCTCTTCACTCTTGGGAGTGAATTGGTTGTAAAGAGTTGCAGCGCGGCGGTTGATGCCATTGGCCGTGGCTGTGCTGCGATCTTCGCCCAGCGCGCTGTCCGGTAAGTGCATCATAGAGCGCCGCTGGAAGGCCTGCAGGCTGGATGTGGGAATGAGGCCTGAGATGGACAAGGATTGTTTCTGGAGCTGCAGAAAAGACAACAAAGTATGAGAGAGACAAATACACATGAAAGCAGTTTTACACAAGTGTACAACTTAGATTTGAAGCTATTCTTGGTGGGTCTATGGTTTAATCGTAACATCATCTCTATTCATTAACACGGACATTTCCTTCTTGTTTGAGGTCTTCCTGAATGCTCATTCTGACTCTTTCCAAAGTTGTCTGCCACTTCTCAGGCGTATGGCTTAGCTCCCCCTCCAGCTTCTCGATGTCCTGAAGCAGATATGGGAAGGTGAAAGATTGGAAATGAGATACAAGAACACATTAGGGGGAAATGTCAAAGTTTGGTAGCAAACTCTTACAGCAAGGAGTTTGGTAATGGCGTCAGGCTGGGCTCGGCTCACGCTGCTGTAACACGGCCAAACTATCTTCCTCTTACTGTAGGAGATAGTGTCTGCTTCCTCTGAGCTTTCCAACCTCACAGCCATCATCCGCCAGTCATAACATGGCCCCGTGGACAGAGTCTCATCTGTGAAGAAGTCCCATTTATTCAGGCTTGGGATGCTGATCAAAGGCTTCAGGATTACCTACAACAGAAAGGTTTTAGTGAGAATCAGATACACAAAGCTACACAAGCCACTCTCATTGATTTACGCACAGCTGAAATATAACAGGACACAGAAAATAACATCGACATTCAGGACACACTCAGTCTAAACAAGACTAATATTGGGGACAGGGAACTTCTAGCAGAAAATGGCAAAAACACATTGACGCTCAAAATGATCAGAGAAAAAAAATGACAGGAATAAAGAGTCTTATATACTATTTCTGAAACTCTACTATCTGCTGTAGCTGATTAACTACAACAACAGTGGATCTCGAAGATTCATGACTTCATTAAAAATGCAAACTAACAAAAATATGTAAAAGTCCTGCCTTGAAAATGTAAAACTATAAAAGCACAGTTTTAAAGCTATTTTATTTAGTTGTATTCCTCCGCTGAATAAAAATGTGAAATTACATTAAAAGCAGAACAGTTCTCGTTAGTTACTGGAGCTGCTAAAAAATGCTTTACCTTAAAGTAAAAGTCTTTTTATTTTTGACCTACTACACTTTGTCTTGTCCACACAGACTCATTTCACCAAGTACCTTCAGTCGCTCAGGCTGAACTGGAGGCAGACTGAATGCTGCATAGATTTACAAAAGCTGTATTATGAGGTGACAGGCCAGAGTCTCTTGGTTAGCATGCTAGTGATGGAAGAACAGGGGCAAAACAAGAGGCAACATTCATGTTACGTTGCACCAGTGGAGGCAGCTTTTGTCAAGTGAAGAAATTAAATTTGGGGCTTTAGCAGTAATTCATATGACAGCGTCAGAGTAAAGTCAGCATGTATTCATTAGTTCAACCACACTGCATGATTCAGCCATGGCTGCTGGACACAGGTGGAGCTCTGCTACAGGAAGGACAGTCAGAAACACTCACTTCATTCTCTGTGGGGCTGTACAGATAGTTGAAGAAGATGGGACTCCTCCTGTGCATCCTGTTGATGCACTCCCAGATGCAGATGCCTCTCCGGGCCTGCTTATCACCTTTGTCCTCAAACAACAAGCCTGTAACAAACAGAATAAAAGCACCTATTAATCTCTTATTGTTTCAGATGACGCAAGAACTCCAGTCAAATAAAGTTGTGCTTCAGCAAACCGCTTTATGTGTTGTGTTATGTGGTAAGAAAGTACATTCAAATACATCTTTACTGTTCATGTTATTGAAGAGAAGCTTATACAGGATTCTTTGGCTATATGAAAATAACATAAAGCCAAATCATTTCCACAGTATCAGAAGAGATAATATTAAAAATGAAATAATAAAAAAAAATAAATCTTTGTGATATAACTTGCAAAGGACACTGACCATGTTCCAAGCGCTCATAGTCTGAGTCCAACAGGAAGTTCTTGAAGCGGTTAGAGATGTGATGATAAGCCAAGAACTTCAGATAATACTGATTAAACTCAAACTCCAGAGGATGTTGCTCCAAAATCTGTAAAGACAGATAAAGACAGTTGGAGATGGAGAGAAAAGGTCAGTGAGTGTGCGTGTTTGTGCGTGTGTGCATGTGTGTGTGACAGCTGGATACTGTCCTTGTTTTGTGGCTTCATATCCCTCCACTGCAGCAACGACTAATTAGAAAGAACCTCTCCTGTGCTTGCCAGGGTAAAGGGTTGGTGATATCATGACCACCAGACACAATCCAGACTGAACTAGGAAAACTTCAGCTCTATTGTTCCCATCCAGTGGTGTGAGGTGGCCAATGAGAGTTGAATATTTGAGGCCACCTGGGTTTATTGGAAAAAACAACAGCTGTTTTGGAGATGAGGCACTTCTATTTTCAGCATTTGTCTGAATACGCTCTCCCCCCTGTTTATAGCTCTCCAGACCCCCGGCCAAAGTGTCTTAGCTGCCAAGCAAATAGTTTAAAAAGACAATCGAAGAAACTATGTGTTGATGTAAGTGTATGGGAGTGGGTCTTTACAACCCCAGAGACACAAAAAACCCCAAAACATCCTCTAAAGTTAGCATTTCAGAGTGGACAGTTTTCCGGACCTCAGCTGTATGAGTTTCATTCTTAATCCCCCCTCCAGCGAAATCCTCAAGCACAGCCTAGGCTTCCTAGAGACTCTCAATCCCCAGAACTGCAATTTTCCACAGGCAGCTCTAGACACGCACTGAATTGTGACGAGACACTAAAACACATGAGCACGTACAGACCATCTGGAAGTGAAAAACGAAACCAAATGTATGGATAATGACAGCTGAATTTCTCGCCTCTTCCCACCCCCTCGTCTGTTTGCTATGAGGAATGTGATGAGCTGTATGAATAACGTTCGGGTATGGAGGGAAAGCAGAGAGTGGTCATGTAAAGAGCACCTGTATTCACTGGGATCAGTGGGTTTAAACCCACAGACTGAAGATGAAAATGGACACTGAAAGAGGGGCTGAAAACGAAGGCCAATGCTGAAGCTTTACTTCTATCTGATGACCTTCAGGGGCGACACCACTGGTCACAGAGAGAAGTCAGGAGGAAATGGCTCTACTTTTCACTTGATTTAATACATCAGTAATAAGTTTCCTAATGAGTTTTTAAAACAGGATGCTCATTTTTCAAATCATAGTCCCATTAAGAGGGAAACAGACATTAAACCAGGCATGTATTTCGACATGGCAAGTGTGTGGTTCTTAGACTGTACCATACACAGTGTCTCCTCATGTCTCCTCAGCACCACCTTTTCCTCCACATATAGTTCCTTCTGGTTTCAAAAAACCGAGATGGCGACAGCCAATTAACAAACTTGAGGTTTCAGACTGCCGTCTGAGAAGCCAATGGCTCATGTCACTTTCTTAAAGCTCACCTGGTGTACACAGTCCAGGAACTGAAGGAATATGGGTGTAAAGCCGCTGCCCTGGCTGCTAGGACTCAGGTTGCTCCGCTGGCTGAACTTATGGCCAAAGGACAGCCATTCCTTTTCCACCAGCACCTGAAAACCCTCCAGAGTCCGGTAGAAAGGATCGCTTAGCAGCTGCACCAAAGACACCACCTGCAGAGGGAAAGAGAGAAGGTGAGAAAACTAAAGACAGAAAGTGAGATTTCGCAGTTTCCACATTTCTGTAAGATTTCTCCTGGAGGGTGGTGTTTCTTTTCTTTAGTACTTTGGCCAACAGGAAACTTCTAATATCCACTTATAAGGTTTGGATGATATGTAAACACTGACTTGATACTGTTGTGGAAATGCATTTGATTGAGATTTTAAGCGAGATTTTAGGGAGTTAAAGAAAACACATCTGTCAAAAATGGAAAGGGGAAATTAGGATAGTTTGGTAGTTATTCTTTGAAACAACAAACTTCCAAAAAAAAAGAAAAATAAATAACTTATGAAAACATCTTATGTTATCCTGCATTTTGTTCGGCAACCATCATGTTGCCAGATTTGCAAACCAGATAGAAATGTAATTGTTAGCTAGAATTGTTACCTTGTGGTATGAACGTCCATCGACCAGTAAATTTGCAGGAAAGACAGTGAAATTTGCCCATTTTGTTTTATATGGTTATACTCAGGGTTCAGATTTTTTAAACTGTGGTTGGAAAGTATTCAAAGCCATGAATAACTCACCATCACTGATTGAATATGATCACGCTTGTTATGTTAAATACACAGAACACAATGTTTAACTGATCATCTGCTATCAATAATATTTATATAACATCGCAGCAAGTCTTCAAGCACACTTGGGCTCACTTCGCAACACACCAGTTAAGAATCACTTGTCTAACATACAATATGCTTGGCCTGTCTCCCTGACCGTGTCTCCTCCAACACAACTAATGAGCCCTGACACGTGTGGAATGAACGGGGAGAACAGTTCATGGCTTCCCCTTGGGGTTTACAAGAGCATCCAACCCTGAGTGGTAGAGAACCCCCCCCCCCCCACCCGTACGCCAGCACTGAAATAAAATTTTCATAATTGTGATGCTACAGCAGACTGAGGAGTGTATTTGCAGTATGGATTTGAGAGAGAGTCACAAACATAAGACAGAAAGAAAGCACGGCAGTTTTGCATCCTGTCTGCTGGGTGTCTATGGAGCGTGGACAGAGGCAGGAGAGCCAGAACATATGGAGTCCATTTGGCTGTGTTGGTCAATCAGGACGTGGCATGATGGAACCTGTGGCCCATGGAGAGAGATGCTCCAGGCCCAACACGTGCCTGGCATAAGGAGTCCACCAAGTCGACCTTTAAACAGCAGCCCAGGGCTCCACAAGCCCCATAAACACATGTGAAGGACAGGCACTTGCAACACAAATGTGCAATTTAACAGGTCAACATGGAAAATATGAGGTCAGGGAGCAAACATGTGAGGAAATAATGAGTGCATCAGCAAACAGATAGTGAAAATTGATCAATATAGAACCAGAATTTCTGTTGACATGCCTCAGAATCAAAACCATGAACTTTCATGATGCAAATCAGAAGATGACATATGGCTTCAAGACATTAGCTCTTTGCTTTATCTCTAAAACATCGTGTGAACAGTGGCATCTGAATAGAGGATGAGAGAGTGTGGGACAGTGAGCCAGATTTATAATTCCCTTTTCAAAGTGCTGTCTGAACGGACGCCACGGATGTCTGTGGAGAATCTCCAGTTGTCAACATAGAGAAAGCACGTTTAAACAGTTAGAACTTAATTGTTTCTGCTTTCAATCTCAATAAATGAGCCAACAACACAGCAATTTTTATGTTTTGGCAAATTACAATATGGTTTGGTTCATGTTCCACCCTATATTTATTCATAGGTCTTTTCAAGTTAGATCATCATAGCATTTCATTGCTGCTTCTCACTAAAAATGGTACCCCGGCTTAGACTGTAATAAATTGTCTCTTTTGATCCACGTGTTGCTTGTCGTGTTTTTATCAGCTGCTATGATAAAAACAAGGTGGCGTGAAATATAACAGGGCCCCCGTCTGGACTTCAACCACCATCTGCACCAAAGAAGGTTCAGTTATTTACATTTACCAACCCCCTTCTTATTATTTCTTACTTAGAAGCTTTCAGGAAGTGTGTGAGCCTGTAATAATGTGGCTGCAGGCCATGAACAATTTATCTACATTAGTGAGAGCTTCTTATGTTAAGCCAGTTTTCCCTCCTCTGTCAGGAATTTTGAAATATATCTTCTTGGTATTAATCTATAGTTTTTCCAATCAGGCTTTTTTTGGGAAAATTGAAAGATTTGGATTACCAGCAATGGAATCCTTGAATGGAAATGTAAAAACTTGGCCTATATATATATTCCTTCTTCACACATCTTACTTGTGTGTTTATTTGTGAGGGTATTTGTGAGGTTTTCTCACTTGTGTAGTAATGTCCCAGCCATCCTCCAGGCTCAGAAGAACCGACGAGCCGCTGTCCAGAAGCTCCACTAGAAACAGTGACAGCTGCAGGATCTTGTGAATCTGATGGAAACCAAAGTATGTACACGTGAAAACACGCACATGCACGCACGCACACACACACGTGTTTTGTTTGGTTTACTGGTAAATTACTTGCATTTTGCCTACGAGTAGTTTCCCAGAAATTATATTTTTCAACAGTACATTATATGTTTAAAGGACAAAGGCAGCAGATGGTCAATCAGATAACCAGCTTGATAATGTGAATGAATCTATTTCCCTTGGGAAACTGGCTTGTGAGCGGATTTATCCATTATGTGAATCAGATGCACAGCAGGACAAGGAAGCATGAATTGCTGAGACACACTAAAAAGCTGACTCTGAGTCATTGTGTTGCTATGAAAGTGAAGTACAGTGTCAGTGTTCATTTGTCTGTTTTGCCACCTGCAGGATCCATTCAGAGTCCTCCAAGGCTTTAAGGAAAGAGTCCTCCGAGTCGGACGAAGTGGCACTCGGGGCGCAGGCCCTCAGGAGTTTTTTAAGTGCAGCTTTCACCTGTCGTGTGTCTGCAAACTCCACTGGCACCAGTTCACAGTTCAGGGAGGCATCCACTCTGAGGCCCTATTAAACAGAGAGCCAACCACTCAGTCAAACAGCAACATTACACTCGATGAACTACAATTATCACCTCACGGTCGTGTCCCACTGTCAACAAAGGAATTACAGGAAATACAGTCTGCCTCTTCCTGAGTCAAAACACTGAATAGTAGCCAGTATTTTTCCAGAACATTATGATGTCACACGGACGTTAACCTTTGACCTTTTGGAGATATTTAAGTTTGTTTGTGCAAGTTTGCTTTTTTGTATTTAAAGGGTTGAAAAACCTGTTTAAAGGATAGTGGAATGTACCCAATGGCCATGGACAAGTTTACAGTGAATAAAATACTCTGCAAAATTAATCTAACAAATTTCCTACTGACTTAAAACAGTGATGATAATGTTGGCTTTTGGAAACAATGCAGCTACAGATTCACACTGCTTCCTGTAAACTCTGAATATTTTTTAGTTATTTTACTGAGAAAATTATTTTTATGACTATTTATAGGTTCTAATTATTAAAATATAATTTATGTGCTTAAGAACTTGTTAGTTTGCTATGAATTTGTTTGCAATAGTTTTAAACACAAATAGTGTTATTTTCTAGTTCTAGGTACCCAATGAACACTTCACACATATTTTGATGATATTTTCCAACTCCTGTACAACTAATGTTGATAACTAATACAGTTAATATACCATAAATTCTACCTTTACAAAGTTTAAAATGTGTTCTTTCTGCTGACTATTGGAAATGTCTAAATTCAATCATACGTTGATCACTGAAGTCATAGTTAAAGGTTGTGTTGTACTAAACTGCACTATGAGTTTGATTGTTTTGGCTCCCTCATTACAAACATGATGTTGTCCAGCACAATACATCACTAGCTGTGACCTCAAGGCAAAAATATTTTTACTGAATGAACACCACTTCAAAAGTGTCCAAAAAAAGTAACATTAATATAATTTTATTCACAATAAAAACACTGTGCCTACAATGCCCTCTGTTCCACCAGGGAGCAGCTTAATTTCCTTCTCACCCTTAAATGCGACTTTTCTCCAAAGATGTAGAGGGCAGCTTGATGCTTGAGCAGCTGAGCTTGCAGACTGTTGCTCCCTGCAGGAGGCGCCAGATCCTTCCCGGCAAGCCTGGCGCCCATATCTCCTGCCAGTGGGTGCTGGCTGAGCCTGCTGCTTGAGCGAAGGCTGGCCCACATGCCTGCAAACACATCGACGAAAGCAAAAGTCACACGCACACAGGAGCTTTCTTCTTCACATGCCATTATTAATGTACTCGTGCTGTCAAGCAAACTGACACTGATTGATGAACAACACATGACATGCAGACTACGTTTACATGCACAGCAGGACAACAGGGCTCATGTAAACACCTTCATTCTTTCGGTCCACCAACAAAACAGTCGCTTCTGTGAATCAGGTGTGATGAGATATTAAAAGCCAAAGTTGTTGGAATTTTTTAGCAAGTCAACAAGTCTAGAAGCCATTTCTCAGCCGACATCTAGCATGCACTATCTTCCAAACAGCATGAATCACTGTCTGGAAGGATGGGATTTTTCACAATCATTGCTTTCAACCCTTTCAAATTGAACTTGCATGGTTGTAGAAGCTGACATTTATTGTAGTTTGACAACAGGGCAGTTCTACAAGAGTCTGTAAACATTTTAATTCAGATAAATTCCGAGATGTCCATAAACCACATAAACTGGGTGGATACTGATATTAGATCAGTTTGTTGGTAATACGATCCAGGAGAGATTACCTGACTACTGTCATCATAAGTCATCACACGTTCTTGAGTCACATTTACATACTTTGTCTTATTAAATGAGCTCCATTGTGTGTGATTCATGACTTGTCTGCCACAACAAACAACTTTGTTTCCTCCTCATTCTGAACCTGGCTCTCAACTAACCACAGTTAGACACGCCGTCCCAACACATTAACAATGGAAAAAGCCACATTAGAGTGGCCACTCTGGTTTGTGAAAAATCACAGCTCCCAGAATAGCACCCACAAAAGTCAGTGATGATTAATACTATTTTTCACAAGGCCTTTGTAAGGGCTATGGAGCATGTTGGAGTGTAGATGAAACTTGGTTAGTGAGTATTTGTGTAGATTAGTAAAAGGAACCGGGTGAACCTCGACGTATGCGTTAGAAAGAGAATGAGCACTGTAAGAGTACCAGCTTGGGGAAGAGACAGTTGGACTATACCTTGCTGGTGGATTCTCTCCTTATTGGCAGGTTTTTGGTTTGAGTGAGTGAATAGTTTATCTCTGTACTGAAGCACTGGGGGTGGTTTTGTACAGGAGGTAGAGAGAGAAGATGAAGGCAGGGAGAAGAGCATGGAAAAAACAAATCACGTCAACATCATAGGGACATAATCACATCCCCTAATAGCCACAGCAGACCATAGAAGTCATGCAAATGAAGAGTTATACAGATGAAAGTCAAAGATTGAACTAGCCCACTTATGATCAGGAGTATGATTGTCAAAGCATGCATGAATATGTTTGTACATGACTATGACTGATGGTTTGAAGACAAAGAGACAGACTGGCCCACTCGGCATCAGACTGTAGAAAGAGCGTGCTTATCATTTCTTCCCTACTTAGACAGAGACATGTGAACGGGGGTTGGCTACAATACTAGAGTTTTTTTTTTAATAAGGCTGTGGTGGACTTTGTTCGCTTCACGTATACTTTGATGATTTGTTCATTTCTTTTTCAGTGTCTTTTTTGACGTCTGCCTGAGGTCTTTTCAAGTTAGATCATCATAGCGTTTCATTGCTGCTTCTCACTAAAAATGGTACCCGGGCTTAGACTGTAATAAATTGTCTCTTTTGAGCCACGTGTTGCTTGTCGTGTTTTTATCAGCTGCTATGATAAAAACAAGGTGGCGTGAAATATAACAGGGCCCCTGTCTGGACTTCAACCACCATCTGCACCAAAGAAGGTTCAGTTATTTACAATTACCAACCCCCTTCTTATTATTTCTTACTTACAAGTTTTCAGGAAGTCTGTGGGCCTGTAATAATGTGGCTGCAGGCCATGAATAATTTATCTACATTAGTGACAGCTTCTTATGTTGAGCCAGTTTTCCCTCCTGTCAGGTATTTTGAAATATATCTTCTTGGTATTAATCTATAGTTTTTCCAATCAGGCTGAAGTCTTAAGTGAAATGAATATCACAAAGATAAAACTCAACACCTTGACTCTTTTTATGAAGTTCTGCTTTACTATTGATTGCATAATCCATACCTGTATTCTTCTTGGTTTTTGTATTCTATATGGTTACTTAACTGTGTGATGGGATTGAAAAAAGACGTCGGCAGGGTTGTGGTGGGGAAAACAATCTCAATGATGGCAAACAAGACACCAAACACAAGAGTAAAATTGATATCTACATGTCCATATTCAGTATCTATTCACTAATTAATAACATAATTTCACTGATGAAATAATTAAAAATTATAATTTCACACAAAATCAATTTGATATTTAGTTTGTTTGTTTTTTTCAATCTTGTGGCCCTAATGAGGAAATGGGTGGCCTCCCATCAGAGGACTTGCATGTTTCATAGCTACAGGAACATAATCTACAATAATAGGTTTTATTGAAACCTTTAAAGCAGCTTCTTTGCAGGGCATCCATTTTTCTCTGGATATTTTTGTCTTTTGTCACCAAGTTTGCATTGGTTTAATTTTTGCTCACATGACAACAAGAGCAAATCAAGAAATACACTACCAGTCAAAAGTTTGGACACACTTTCTCGTTCAAATGAATAGGAAAGTGTTTCCAAACTTTTGACTGGTAGTGTATATTATACTGGTAGTGTAACTATGGTGGACAAAAAAAAAAAAGATAAATCTGTAGAACCAGAAGTCTTGGCAAAATTAATGGGCTCTAAACTATTGTGATCTGACATGATTCTATACTTGTAACTTCCCTGATGTGTTTAGATATAGAATCATATTTTAACAGTCAGCAGGAGAAAACATTACATATTGAGGAGGCGGAAAACACTTACCTCCTCTGGTAAAACTGTTTGAAAATGGGATGTCTAAATGGACGGGAGCCATCTTTGGTATCCTGGATGTCCTCCTTTCACTGCCTTAAGACAAAACATTCATGATGGTGTCAGAGGAGATGGATGGACTGGATAGTGACCCCAGGTTGTCCTGTGATTCTTACATAACCCTTTATTGTACAAATTTCCTTCCAAGTGTTACTAAATATCAGATACCGTATTTCTCCCAGGCAGCCTTTCTCTCTCTGGCTCACACACATAAACACAATAAGATAAGTAGGTGAAAAATAACTGTTGACCAGAATAAACACAAAAGGAAAGAGAGCAGTGGCAGATGGCAGAGAAAATACAGAGTCGAGAGCAACCAAAAATAAACCTGAGGAGTGCAAATCGGCAGTTTTTTCTCTTTATCAGAAGAACTGAACTCTACATGGCCTCTTGTCCTTTGCGAACAACTATTTTTTTCTCCCACGACAGAGCCAAGGCCACCACACAGCGAATTCAGGTCAGGTAGGAGCATGAGAGTCAGGTGACATAGATTTGATTTGTGGGAAATAAATGCCCAGAGCTAAACCTCACTGGGACTTCTTACTGAATACCTGAAACTCTCCAGACCCATTGAACATAATATTAAGTTATGGTTAGTGTAATGCAGCATTCAAATCTTATGAAAGTTACAACATTTAACAATTTCCCGCATAAAAATAAATATTATGTATGTCAATGTCATATATATGCATGCCTGAGCTAAAATCCATTGTTCAAAGTGAATGTACCCTATTCTCAACCAGATTAGTAAGAAATGGTAAGGCAAGGTCAACGTCACGTGTATGGCATGTGGTTATAGTTGAGTTAAGATCAGACAAAGTGAAGTAGGAAGGAATGTATAGTTGTAGCCCGAGAGACTCAACTGAGTGCAAAGCCTTCTGCCCAGTTTGGTTTTAACAAACTTTTTTCATACCCAACACTTAAACTAACAAACACGTTTGATAACATTGACAGCTGCGTGCCATTCAGATGTTCCATAATCAGACCGACTGGTTTGACCTCGCTGTCAGAGAATACCTGGTGAAAGGCCGATGAGGGAGCGGTTAGACAAGGTGTTATTCCCATTCATTTTGAAGTAGATAGGGATGGTGTCAAGGATGGCTTGCAGGTACTTCTCTTGTTCAAGACTGCTGGATGAATCCGAGGATGAGGCAGGGGCTAAAGGCAAAGACCAAAGCTTAATTTTAGAAAAAATTACCACTGCTTAAAAAAAAAAAAAACACACAGATGATGGATTACAATCCACATATCTAGTGCATTATTTATTTATTTGCCAAAACTGTGGAATTAGTGTCCCAAAAAAACCCAGTAACAAGCAATGCCTCTCAAGAAGCTCAGATAATAGATTACACAAAAAGTAATCTCCATGCTGTGCAGTCTCACCTGTTGAGGAGGGGTTCTGGGACTTGAACAGTCCCACCACACTCTTGCTGTGGAAGCCCCCTGAGCGGAGCAGGACAGCTTTGGTGCGATGATGTTTCCAACACACAACAGGCAGACGGTTGTGTCTGTAGCAGCGAGCCACTTTGTGTAAACTGCTGTCCTGTACTGACTGAGGAACCACCAGCAGCCCCGGGTAGCTGACAACGAGACAGAAAAAAAATCTAAAACCACTCTTTAGGAAAAAATTATGTGTATTCTCAATGAGCTACTGCAAAGCAATTTGTTCATAGTTATAGCAAGACATAATATACAGCTTTATATATGGGCAGTGGAATTAATGGAGTGGGATTAAGACTGTATTAGTCATAACGTGTGTTTCTGTATTACAGGCCGGATTCAAATGTCTGCCAGGTAAAGCTGAACTCCTCCACAGGGCTCTCGTGTACTGTGGCTTACAAAGGAGCATCTGGGAAGGCAACAAATCCTGGAAAGCGATATTCTTTGTACTGCTCTACAGTGGTATCAGTACAGATCAGCAGGTTTCCGGGCATACTCCAATAGAGCCAAACACATAAAGACATGAAGATACATAAAGCCATAGTGGGTTCTGTGAATGTTAGGCACCTGCGGCAAAGAGAGTAAAGTCTGTTGACGGCTGTGACTCTGAACTGTTCGCCAGATTTGGAGCGAGATGAGCTGGCAGTGATGGTGCCAAGTCCCAGACGCTGGTAGTCACGGAAACAGGACTGCTCCACCAACTGCTCCATGGTGGACTTCTCTGATGCTCGTAAAGTGCTGCTGGGTGGTGGTTCACCATCATCTGAAACTGAAACACACATGTAAAATACATTTTCTTCTGTCTCATTTTCTCCCTCTGTACAATCAAGAGTCAACGTCTCATATTTCCTACTTGAAATGTCATCATCTTCATGCCATGTCATCCTGCTGCCCTTGTCGTTCTTCTTCAGTGTACTCTGGCTACCGCGGCCCATTGTGATCTTTCCAGCTTTCTTTGCTCCCTTGACAATAGTTTTGGACAGTGTTCTGTGAGGGACACACAGGAGAAATGTGTTAGTATGTAAACACATTTTTCAAATGGCAGCATGATTCACATGAGATGAGTTCTCAGTGTGGCGTGTACTGCATCACAGACCTGAAGCCAGTGTTCCTTTCTTTTTGCTTTGGAAGGATTAGCTGAGGTGTTGTTTGCCCTGCAGCAAATGCAAAGGAGCTGAAGATGGATTGCGGGTAGCGGATCCTCTGGAGGTGTTTCCTGAAGATCTCAACTGTCTCTGAGCTCACCTCCTCATCAAAAGCCACTTTTATCAACTATAAGATACATCAGTCAAACAGATCATTTAACTATTCAGGGAACAATTTATGCACTTCATATTGACACTGGGTTCTAAATCTACATAACCAACAGCATTTGCTAAGGCCATGTTCCAACACAGGGAGTATCTCAATAGATCAGGAATGTTTATTTACTGTATCAATGCTAGGATTCCTTGTTCTTTCACCAGCAATAAAGATTTGGTAAAACAGCACATTTATGATTTCAAAAACCACTACGACGCACACATTTTCCAGTGAATGTGGAAGCTCAGGAAAACTGTCCTCAAAAGATTTTCATACATGTCAACTGACCTACAAGAACATGGCCACTTCCATCATCTATGTTATTAAAAAGATAGGAATGAACCATAAAAAGTTTTATAACAGTTGAAGATCAAAAACACATGCTTGGCTGAAAATTTGGTTCTCTTTTGAATCAAAGGATTAAATTCTTGTTATGAAAAACCAGACTCCATATCCATCTTATTGTGCAGTTTGTAAAATCCTTTGGCAGCTGAGTCACGAGAAAAAGGTAACAAATCAATATGAATTTTAAAATCAGAAAATCACAACCACACACATTCATACATGCTACATCAACACTGCTATACCACTACATAACATATCTCATCCAAAATCTTAGAGAATCACTAACTAAAATATGTTCATCATGTTTGGTATGAATTGTGTCTTTGCTGGATGACCCTAAAGGAGGTGTGTTTCGCTGTTTACCTGAAATGATGCAGAGCGGAGCTGCAGGCCTTCCTGCATGTTCTGCTGCAGCTGGTTCTGGATGCTTATTTTCTTTTCTTTGGTCAGTGTAGACACTGGGAAAGCTCTGATCACCGCCTGCTCTCCCACTGAACACACAGAACAACAAAAACCAGCATTGCATTACTAATATGGCCACTGCAGCATGTTACTGACACAACACCTGCTAATTATCTCTTTTTGGTATTTTATACTTTTGCCAAAGGTTGCAGTGGATCAGGATCAAGGAAACATGCAGAGAAAGAGGGAAAAATGGGACATGACATGTTGCCAAAGTCTGGGCTGAGTTTGGTTCATGGTTGAGCACAAAATGCTAGTATGGTTGCAACATAAAGGCCCAATCTATTAAAATTTTAAAAAATCTATTTAAAGTTTTATTTCTGATAACTAAGAAAAATTGCATTTCATCTAAAATGAACTATTATTTAAGTTGATTTAATTGCTATTTATTTTTTAATAATAATGCTGAAAATGTGCTAGCAAATACACAAAAGAAAAATTGATTTACCCAGTGGGTCATGGGGGATGCCTTTGAAGATGATGCGATATGTGGTGAGAAAGAGAGCTCCCTCTGCTGGCAGGATGTGTGGGCCCCCTAAGAGGCCCCCAGTGGCTTCTTCTCTGCCATCGGGGTCCAGAACCACTCGCAATCCTTCCAACACCAGCTCCTCTCCAGGAAGCAGAGCAGGACGCATAATCTTAGGCTGAGAGGAAAAAAACAAAACAAAACAAAAACACAATAACATGATACCCAGGGACAGACACATGCAATATAGTTCATGGACGACAGAATTTAGATTCATTTTTGTTGCCAGTTAGGTATTCAAAATGAGGGATGCAGTAAAAGAAACATTTGTGTCAGTGAATCAGATTTTCAAAAAGCCAGGAACTCAATTCATCACAATAATGTCAAATCAGAGCACGACACAACTTTGACCAATTTAAGCTTCACATGCATGTCATCATCAAAAACACACAACCTGCAAGGACATTTCGAATTAGATGGCAGAAAAAAACCCAACAAAACTTTACAAAACAAACTCCTACTCTCCTAGAGACTGATTTACCATTTTAAACCTCCAAACATCTGTTTTTCAAGGAAAAAAACTGTTCTGTTTATCGAGTTGTTGAACTGAAGAACAGGAGCTTTTCACTTAATGTTATTATGATAAAAACACAAGCATCCTGACTGTCATACTGGTTTTCATTAGAATAAACCTAATTAATCTGACCAGTTAATCTGCTCTCTTGAGCTTTTGCCTTGAAGTCACAGATATTAAAGAAACAACAACAACAAAAAAATATGATGCATTAAAGCTATTCTGCAATAAACATTTTCATTCAAAAATACAGTAACTATCTTTATTGTACTTTCATAGTTTAAATTATCTTAAGATGTTATTTATTTATATAAGATGGAAACCAGGTGTGACTACATTTCTTAGCATAAGTGTTTGTGTAACATTGTCTGGATGCATACTTGGACCTTCAAAGAGCAAATATCTTGTCATTGCGAGGCTTTTTTAGAATTTGTCATTTTTCCAAAGAAAGTTGTTGCCTGGCATAGAATAGCTATTAATGTATATAGAGTGATGTGAATTATATATTATTATATTTTTATATGACCAACTATTTCTGTGTGAATAGTTAACTAACTAACAACAATCAAGTCTGCACATTGCTTCAGCTCCTGCTGGCCGCCAAATCCAGTAGGGAAACACTCAGTTATTCCACTGTCACAAATATGATCAGAGACGGATATTAGCTTATTCACAGCATCTCCCATTAAGACCACAGATGGCCTGGGACAGTTGAGGTCTAGCCAGGAGATAATAAGTACTTCTTGAATCCATCCTTGAATGGACTCTGAGGCTGAGAAGGTCCCACTGCACCTCATTACTGGTGCAAACTCGGCTCCTTATCACAGCTGTACCTTAAATGAATTAATTGTTTTTCCTCTTTGTCTTTTTGCTTCCATTGTTATTTCGGACTTGTTATTAATCCAGAGTCAGTGTTGTTTACACACGAGTATTTTTTGCACGCAACGTGCAGCTTCTAGGATGGAGGCTTTGCCAAACACATAAACGTGTGAGAAGTTAGCCACAAAGTGCAGCAGCCAGACTGCTCACCATGATCTCCAGGTTGTTCCCAAGGTAGTGCAGGCTTGGTGGTTGTCTGCATGTGTAAGAGTGTGCAAGAGGATTACCAAGAGCTGGCACACAGACAGCATAGCAGCTTTGAAAAGACCAACTAGTAAAATATGAAAGTGTGATGATGACTTATAAACACTGGATGGGATTTGCAGTCTGTTTCTTAGTGGCACACCAGCTAAAAGTGAGGATGTTGACTTAATTAAAAGAAAGAAAAACATTCATTAGGGTGACAGCTGTATATATTGATGAGATTTAGCGTTCACGATAAGATAAAATTAAATCTATTTTATCAAGCACTTTCAATTAGTGTTTTAAGTCATCATGGAAATTTCCAAGCTAACAAAGTTGTTAGTAAAAATTTGTTAGAATTAAAAACACCTCACACTACCAGTGCGTTTATGTATTAAGTACATGGGATTCTAACTACTTTCATATATCAACCATTGCCCTATGTTACAGATGATATATTTTGCTTTTTGAGATAAAACCTGCTCCTTTTCCATTATGATTTCCATTCAACTGGTTTTAGGGCACAATTTTTAGAAACTTTGGTTAAGGTTTTCTAACTTTTAGACTGAAACCCAGAAACTTCAAATAATTTTGATTATATATAGATGTTAGTGCCATATAGCTGCATACACACTGATTATGCAGGTAAACTCCCTGCAGGTCATCGGCAAGCAACACTCACCTTCTGAATAGGAGGTAACCTCCTGCTCTCCCTGTGGACGGCCTCTAAAGCCTCCATCTGCATGGCTACAATGCCTGTGGGTCAGAAGTTGAGGTCGGTCAACATATGCACGCATGCACACACGCATGCACACACACACACACACACACACACACGTTCCTACAACCAGAGAGTATTAACAGATTTTAAGGCCACTGAACATGTCAGGAATTAATCAGCTCAGAGGTCTGAGCTGAGAATACACACATTGATAAAGCTGACGGAATAAGGGCAGCGACAGAGTGTGAATGAACACGGCGAGCTCTGTACCTGGGATCATGCTATGGAGGCTCTTGATGTGTTCCTGGGTTACTCCACTCTCTGTGCACACCTTGTCGATAAAGCGTGCAATGAACCTGACCACAGAGTTGGCCACATCGCTATTCTCTGAGTCCTCAAATCCGCTCTCCGTGTCGAAGCTCTCTGCCACACTGCCAGCAATGCTGTTATAAACAACACGGAGATGGAAATGGAGAAAGGTTAGGCCAATGCAGGTGAAGATGAACCAGGATAAAGACTGAGGTTGCAAGGGGTGGAAACTTTCCAGTAAATTTCCAGAAACCTATCTTGGGAAGTTACCTGGAGAACCTTGGAAATGTTCCAAATTGGAAATTTCCTGTGCCAAGTTATGGAAATTACCTGGTAATTTACCAACAACAACATCTGAGCTAGCTAGCACCATTATAAACTGGACTCTTAAATGATCATTGAATGGTGCAGGCTATCTTACATTTTGCACCAATATTACCAGGTAGCTAATTACCAAATGATTATATTTTCATTTAATATTCACAAGTTAGACATTAATACCAAAGAGACATCAACACCATTATCAAAAAAGACTAGTTTATGTAGACTGTGGGCTCAAATGTATGGCCTCATGGTTCTAAAAATCACCTGTGCATGTGATGGAGGGATGCACAGTGCACGTAGGAGTGTGGCCTCAACAGCCTAAACAGCGTGCCATGTGCATGTGATTTAGGAACACCACAGATATTCAAGTGAACTTGTGGCCAAGATTATATACCCAATTCTATTTAAATCCTGTTAAGGGCCAACCTTCGATTTTGTAAATTTCCAGTTTAATCCCATCTATTCCCATTCATTTTCAAATATTCACGTTAATTTCCATGGAAAGGTTCAAAATGGAAAATTACTGGAATTTTGCAATCCTAATAAAGAGCAATGAAAATGAGAGCAATTTGCATCCTGGCACTGGCTCATGTTGATGGCTGAATCAATCCTTCAGACATTATTAGCCAAGAAGAATGTTTCACATGAGACTATGATGCAACCTTTCCCCATGGAGGCACAAATAATGAGTAATGAGATCAAAATGTATTCGATGAGAAACAAAACACTCTGGGATAAAAATTAAAGCAAAAGAGCAAGAATTTCAACACAAACAAATTCTTGGCTGCAGAATTTCTAATATTTCGGTCATTGCGGTTCTTGGGAATAAAGTGTATTTAGAGGAAAATGTTTAATAGAGTTCAAGTATAGTATGTAAAAGTGAGGAAATAAATTTTGTGTTTTAACAATTTAATATTAAAGGACTGACAATCTTAGAAAAAATCAAACATGGGAAATCTTCTTAGATTCTTTTTCACTCTAACCTTACTGCAAAGCACGGGAAATCAGTTTTTCTGCTATTTTGTTTGGTTTGGTGAACTATATTGTAGTTCCATTGAAGACACCCAAAGGATTTTAAAGTTCCCAACAGAGGTAAGTGAGCCTTACTCTGTTTTGTGCAGTAGCAATGTAAGCCCACAGGATGGATGTGGGCCGGAAACAGAGCGGGAGCTGCGTTCCATTTGGCTAAATAGGAAGGTATCATGTAGACCGTAAGTTTCACCACATCCACCCACATACGAATCATCACGTTATTAAGAAAGGTACACATACTCCCAATTCAAGAAACCTTCCCCTCCAGGTTTCCATCACAAAACACTGATTGTTCTACCTTTCAAATACTGAACAAGCCAAATATATGTTCTGCTGTTGACTTTGTTTCTGGACTTTTGATCTCAATGGAATATAAAGATGTTTCAAAAAATTGTTTTCATGTTCATCTTCTTCTCTGATGTTGAACCTCAGTATGCCAGCGCCCTCCTGACCTGTTTGTGACGATGCTGTTGCTACCACTCTCCCAGTCAGCAGCAGGGGTGGTGCGCAGCAGCTTGTTCTTGCTTGTGTCCAAAGGCACCAGTAGGTAAACCATGAGGCTGGCATAGTGGATGGCCTGGCTAAACACGGTGCTCTCCTCATTCTTCACCAACTGCTGCTGCTTCTCCTTGCTCAGGCTAGGCCAGGAACGCAGCTGCTCTGCAGCCAAGTCCATTGCCGTCTGCTCCTCATCTCTACCTGCTGCAGGCGTAGGAACTACATCCTGCAAATGTCAAAACAATGTTTTTGGCTAGTGGCGCTAAGAATGCCTGATTTTTTTATTAACCAGTGTATTTTCAGTGTATTACCAACTCTGTATTTCATAATTACTTATTATAAACACATCACTTAAAATATACAATAATAAGAACAATGTGTACAGAGAAAAAAATCAGAAAATGTATTCCAATAAATTAAATCCAAAGATATTTTGTTTCATATCACAAGGGGGAATTTTGGCGAATTTGATTTAAATTAAATATTGAAATAATCATCAGCATCAGTAATAATCATCCAACCCTTTCAGCTGTGCTGTGGGTTTAAAATGGACAGCTTAAACAGACTTCACACTCACTTATGTTATTCAAGTTTTTTTTTTTTTTTTTAATAATTTAAATTTTCAATCTGACCTTCAGCCTGGCAGTGATACCCCCTTTCTCCTCTGGGGTGTTGAGATAAAGGGATCGGATTTGGCTCTGGACCTCGCTGTAGAAAGTGGCTTCCCAGAACTGCTGGTTGGTCCAGATTGGATGGTCTTGAATACAGGTGTAGGCAAACTGGTTTACGCCAGGAGCCAATTTCTGGAAGGGAAGATGTAGTTTACAGAGTCAGCATGATGCAACCAAGCAACACTATGCCTTTGAGTAAAGGTTTGGGCACTGCTTTTTTTGTTTATGTTGCTTCTCATAGCAGAACAAAGCTGATTTTGAACTTACAAAGTCAGTCAGTTAATGTCCATAGTGTAGATTAGGATTCAAAAGGCAATCACCTTTCATGCTACTGATATTAAAATTGATTTATATATTGACGATAAAGTCTTTATGAAATGACAAACAGGCAAACTAATTACAATATGACACAAATAACCTGTTCAGTACAGTCAAGCAGCAACACACTGGAATTTATTTGTAATTCTAGTAGAAATCCCAACATGTCGTCTGATACCAATTATTAAGGTTGGATTTAGTTTTGTTAGATTTGTTGATTTGTTTTTGTATGTATAGCTTGAAGCTCTATATTTAAAGTCCCATACAGAACATATCCCCTGTCTGCAACACCGATGTGTGATACTGCACTATCCACTGTACATATCACATATCAGTCCAGGGGCTGGACTGTGGAGAGTGTCCCTTGGAAATGAGTTCAGCAAAACACTGGCCGAGAAGTGGGAAAACAAGAAAATAAGTACGCCATCTTACTTAAAATTAAAGGAATCATTCTCTGTGAGTTGTAAGTTTATGACAGATAACAACCCAAAGTAAGCTTACAGAACGGCCCTCATTTCCACCATGTCTGAATGTGTTTGGAAAACAGAGCTGTTATTTTTCTTTAGTGTGGACTGAAGAGTAAAGCACCTGCTGCCTGCAAAAACAACCGCTAAAGGGAAAATACAGTTCTCAACCAAATGCATTAACACTGGTCCACACAGGGGAAAGCAGATGGCAAACGCTGCAGACGATGGAGGAATACCATCATAGCAAAAATAACATAACAGCTGAGACCAGGAATATAATGTGCCAATACAAACCAAAAATTATCATTCACCAACCATTCATCTCCCTGTAGACTCTATGGGCCACGTGTAAGGCACAAGCCTTATTAGATTAGCTCCTCATTTTCTTCCCCTGAGCTGGACACTTTACAGTACTTTCCATTATCACTTCAGAGTTTTCCTTTGAAGGATGAAAACTAGAGGGGTTACTGTAATTATAACAGACAGAACCAAAACAGCTCTATTCCCAGTGTGATGGTGCAGAAGCCAAGAGAGAGCAGTGTTTGGAGGATAGGGAGTTTTCAGAGAGCTAATGCTCCTACGGCACATTTTACTACAGTTGTGTCCCGTTTCTGATTTTGGGGAGTTAATATATCAATCACCATCCATCGTTATAATTCTGATGGAAGAAAAAAATTGGTAAAAAACTTGCAAAACTGAACCACGCTCCAACATGTTATAACACATTTGCTGATGTAGAGTCTCATGCTGCTCTCCTTCTAATATTAGATTTCAAAAATGAAACCAGTTTTTTGGGAAATGTGACACTGACTCTGCTGCGTCCAGCAGATTTTCATGAGCCTTCAAGAATGAGATGAGGATATCATGCTGGTTAACAGATGTAAAAGACCCAACTGGCTCACTTTAAGATATAAACACAGACCACAAAGGCCAGCATTTATTTATTTTCTTCTCAAAATGTACATTCTATTAGAAAAATAACAACTATTAGACATTTATGTAGACAAAAAATACCAACTGGACACTACTTTAGTTATAGAAAATGTTAATATTCTAGGGTTTTATCAAGACCCCCCACCTGACTGTACCATGGTGGATCGTATTTGAACATTTAGCCTGATATATGAATCCGACACTAATAATATTGTTGTCTTTTTAAAGACAAACATGTTGTTTGTGGTCTGCTGTGGAAAGAATATGTGATTGTGACACATCATTTCTAAATTGCAAGGAACATATAATTTTTTTTTCAGCCAGTCCTATATTATTATGAATTCACCTCATCTCATTAAATGTGGATAACCAAATACAGATTTTACCTGAAATGTTAATGGTACAGCCGCAGAGTAAATTAACATCAGAATAACATTAAATGGAGCTTGATAATATTACATTGGTACATCTGTCACATCTGTGATGGTAAGAAATACTTTGAGGCTACATTGCTACCAAAGCTAGGATTGTTCAAGCTGACAGACTGGCATATTGTAGAATAACTGGCCTCTCAACTTTACAGAAAAGTCAAAACTTGCAGGGTGAACCTGAATGGAACATGGTCATGATTGACAATTATAAGAGAAACTTTAGCCTTATGGATGGTCACGGTGTTTTGTTAAATGTCTTGTAGCAGATGTGTGGTTGTGTGTGTATGGTTATGTAAGGGAGCTGTGTGTGTGTGTGTGTGTGTGTGTGTGTGTGTGCTATTTGTCTATGCTGTCTTTACACAAGCTGCCTGCACTTTTTTGACTTATCAGGTATGTGCAGGTCATTGTGACCGAGGTCAGCCCTTCCTAATATGAAAATACATGGAGCTTACACACGTTCGAAAGACATGTTCAAGGTGGAGGATGGGGAAGGAGAGAAGAAAGCAGAGGAAAGGGAGGTGGAAAGGAAAGTAGCAAGTGAAGATGAAGGGAAAGGAGGGAGTACACAAATATAGAGCCATCTAGGCTCATGACTGAAGAAGAAGAAGAATTCAGAGATGATGGAGAAAGGGACGAAGAACAAGCAGAAAAATCACTAGGGGAGACAGAAAATAGAAAATGCAGTGCGTCGCTCAGAGGAATGAGGCTATCGGGATTTGGGATCTTG
This sequence comes from Remorina albescens, assembly GCA_034769265.1. NCBI lineage: Eukaryota > Metazoa > Chordata > Actinopteri > Carangiformes > Echeneidae > Remorina > Remorina albescens. The sequence goes on from CM068479.1 coordinate 5,905,145, forward strand.
TTTTGAACCTCGGGAAATGGTCCCAAGGTTCAAAGTATGATTGACAGTGGCCTCCAAACATCAGCTGGACAGCCAACCTGCATCTCAAATGTCAACTGTGTTGCTCAGAGAATGAGAGCTGGCGTGTGTTGTCACCGAAGGGAGTGTAGACACTGAGGGAAGATTGCCGTGTCTGATATGTCGCCACCCTGGGGGCAGCAACATTATTTACAAGTGTTTTGGCAGAAATCATAACATTCCTGAATTGTCCACACAAAAACAGTCATTATTTATGGACAAGTTCTTTGTAGGAATGCATGGATGACCTGCGCACAATCCATTTCCTCCTGTGTTGCAGTCCTGAATGAGTCATTGTGATGTGAGGTAGTATACACATTCTGAAACCATGAAAAAGCCTTCATTAAAAACAGCATTCAATCACATGAACAAAAAGAAAAATGTATTTTCAAAGTCAGACGAACACATTATGGTATTTATAGGCCATAACATTGTAAAAAGCTGATATACAAGAAAGTAAATGCTCCCAAATAAAGTAAACTACACCAAGGACACCACCTACTGTGTCACTTTCCTCAGGAGGACATGGTGAAAAGCAGTTTTACTGAGCTAGCTGCCAAATCCCCCATGCATAAACTATGGATGAAAGAATCCTAACATTCAAGTGTTTTTGCTGTGCAAGTCATCAAGAATTGTTTTTGGGTTTTGCACTGGCTACTCTATCTGCTCTATGCATTCCTGGTAGAGACATTTATTTGAATGTCACATTCAAAAGTAAGAATAAAATATCACGAGGTCAGAATAACAACAGATCCAGATGTTATGGACACCTGTTCATCTCCTAGTAAACCCTCTCATTGCTAGATAATTAATGCCAGAGAATCACAACTAAATGTAAAACCTTACCCCCAACAAAGGGCCACTGTGCAAAGATTGTGCAACTTTTAGATTAACATCACCTGCACAAACTAAATATATACACAGTCGAGGCCAAAAGATATTTTGTTAATCAGCTTAAATTTCCATGTCAGTGTTCACAAATATCCGTCAAATGCTGCCCCTCATGCTTTTAATACACTTATGAGCATAAGAAGGGTCATGTCTAAGGGAAACAACAGAAAAAGGAAAGCAGGGCCATGAAATGTTGGTCAATAACATAAGATGTTCATGTAAACATATTGCAAGAAATGAAGCTAAACAAAGTCCAGCAGATTCTGGGAGCAGACAGTTCAGTGCAGGGAGTTTCCCACGTTCCCTGACCTTGAGACTTAAGGGCCATGAGGACAGTACCACAGTAAGCGTTAACATAGCGTAAGCCTGCCAAAGAAAACCAAACAGGAACTTGACCAATGTCTGACTTTAGTTTGTTTTGACTGCTATTGCAAGGTAAGCAAAAGCAAAAAAAAAAGAAAGAAAGAAAGAAAAAAGAAAAACAAAACAGGCAAAAAAATATATTTCGGTGCAAAGGCAGCCAATATGTTTGTAGCTTTTCCTCTTCACATTCTTTACACCTCCTTGAGTGCAATGGGAGTCTATGGTAGCCCCTAAAACTATATGGTAAAAATTTTGAGATTCCCATCAGCCCCCTTGATGTTTTCAACCAGGCTGTCTGAGCCTGAGTCTCCCTTGTTTACAGAGTGGCCATGCAGAAAACCCAACATTGCTTTATTACATGTTATGTCTTATCACTTTTTAAACATTTTTAACATATTAACAATACACACATTAACATTACATCTGTTCATCTCTAACACCAAGACACCCAACGGATCGTTACCGAAGTCATGATGAATAGGATGTGTCTCTTGGTGAAGGCTTTCGGACAAATAAGCAGTCCAATATCAATACCATTTTCCAACACCTGTGGAGGTTGAAGTCACTTGTTGAGGCCCTTTTGTAAAGAAATAATATATCTAGTTCCTTCAGGCAGTAAGAGCTTTTGCTTATAAGAAGTCAATCTTCTCCTTATGAGGAGAATTCTTGACCCTCTTGAACTGTTCCATAGTAAGTCCTCTTTCCTGCAGCTCTGCAACTTTCCCTGTCCTGAATAACACAAACCATGTTCCTCCAGCTCTTCTTGGATGGGAGCGGATGCTAGTTGCATTGCCCAATTACTCAATGTACTCACATCAATAATAGCATTATGGCATGCTTTGAGATAGTGAAAAAATAGAGAGCCTCTCCTTTGAAGGCCGTGCTCATCTCTGCCACTGAAATCCTGTTGGTAAGGACGAGGAATTAGCTTTGTTCTATATTTGGACCATATATATTTTCTTAGATCCATAAAGAGATATTTTACACCGTACACTTCTTTCCTTACATAAATGTGAATAGGGCTCATTTCTCAAATGTCAAACTGTCTCATGTGTAATTTTTGTTTTTCTGTTCACTCACAGCTCGTCTGTACTCTGTGAAAAACCTCATTGAAAAGATTTGGATGAATTTTACCCTCTTGTATGGTCAAACTCAACAGCTGATTGATCATTTATAGATGAGGTAGCTGCTGTTACGTTTACTACAAGCATCTGTGTTAAGACCAAGCAATGTTAATATAACAGAGTAAGACCCAACAGATACCTGAATAATGACATCTGATCTCAATATGTTAAAGGTTTGCAAAAATAAACTGTCTGGTATGTAAACACATTGTTATTTATGATTCTGTGTCATTGAGCAAACTGTTCTTTGCTAAATTTGTGCTACTAAATTTATGAGGCCACATTTTATGATACTAAAATTTGCAGATAACAAGAAGAGTTGCTTTAACAGGTCTTGAAATGTCTAAAACAGGGTACGATGTATCATATATGAGCTGTCAGGATCATACATGCCACACCAATGATGATAGCTGCTGGAACGCTTCATTACCAAGCATTGTTTTTCTGACATTACTACTGCATGATCCTTGTACCTATAAACCAGAGACTACAAATAACTTTGGCAGAGTCCCTCTTGACCTCACTTTACTTTTCACCCCTTGGATGAAGCACAACTCAAACTTATCACCAGTTCCAATCATCTGTAAATAACAGGGAGAGACCATTGCATTCTCAAAATATTCCTTTTTCTCATGAGTTGTCAGTGCCAGACAAGGAATCATGTATATTATTGTTACTGAAACAGCAGGAAATCACTCCGTTGTGTAATAACTGTGTCTAATGATAAATGGATGTTCTTATGATGAAAAAAATTAACAAGGATACATCAAGCTATGAAACTATAACATAAATGATTAGTTTTGCTGGTCGCCTTGAAGAGACAAGAATCAAATAAACATATACAGCTTATCAAACAGAGTTACATGTTAGCATCCAGTTCACTTGGGGCATGTGAACTAGATGAGTCATTTGGCAGAAGGGAGCAAGCCAGATCTGGGTCCTGCCCATTGCGGTATGCCACTGGTGCCCGAACAAAATGCCAATGCAGACAGTTGTGTCTGTCGCCATAGCAACAAGCAAGTCAGGGGTGACATAGTTGTGGTAAACACGACTTCTACCCTGTGTTGATAATGTGGTTTGGAAACTGATCACCAAGACTGGTCCTTTATGCTGCCTGATTTAGGGTTTTAACACAATGCTCTGTGGATATGAATGCTGGGGGATCAGCAACGGTTGAGAAAGTTCCCGTCTTGTTATCACCTGCCTAAAACCTTTAGCATGGTGCAGACATTTTGTAGCTGATCAATAAAGTTCATACTGCACTATGTAATGGAGACAGAGTATAACGACTTCAATTGTATCTAATATTTGCATGCGATGCACAAATAACTCCTAAACCCTGACAACAGTCAGTATACTGACCTGCCTGTTGTAGATTAATTGTGAACAGAACATACAACACTTCAGTATACAGTAGATGTATAATAAAAACAAAGGTTTAACAGAAAACTGGCCACAGTGATGTCACTGGTGCTTGTGGATAATTATCCTTCCTTTGGTAACACACTGGATAAACATTGTTGATTTTAAGGGTAATTTGACAATATTTTGGGCGCCGCCCCCCCAAAAAATTATTGGGGGTAGCAGAAGATTCAGTTACTCAAACTGCAACATATGCATGTTTAGAAACCCATTATATGAGTTTGTTACCTTCTTTTGGACTACACCTTACAGTACACATTTTTTTTGTTGTTGTTGTTGGTTGTACTGACCAGTTAAATATTCCAATGAGTAAAATTGACATTATATACTTTACCAGGATTTAGGCTGAATGCATGAAAATGAAATACAAGGAATGCAAGCATTGTGTTGAACATACAGCTTTCTTTTCAATGAATTTCCTTACCCTATAAAAGGCTGTTGACAGGGGCAGCAGTGCGGCAGCCATCGTGAATTCTTCTGAGCTGGAGCAGTCCTGTGTACAAAACAACAGGGGAGAAATGAGAGCAGGCCAGGGCACAGCAGGAGACATGTTCCACAGCTCTCTGAACACCTTTTCACTTCAGCCCCCAAATAAGTAGCACCGCTTTCCAGCAGTGAGGTCACACTTCAGAATCAGAAGAGGACTCGGCTGCAGACTTTTCGATCAGCTTCGGTAACTTTCAAAGCTCTTAATGTAGGAATACTTTATTACAGCAACACTGAATCTAAACTGAAATAAAACCCTTTCAAGAAAAAACTGTATGTTAGTGATACACAGGTGTTATCTGGAGAGAACTCTGGAGGGGGCAAAGAATTTTCAGCAAATGTAACTTCCTGTTACATAAAGACACTCTATCTTGTTAAATGTCAGGGTGATGTTCAAAAAAGGCAAAAACCCCTCGCTGCTCCGCTTAGCTATTAGGACATATGCTTCCAATAGCCTTATATAATCCCTGCCTTGACACAATTTTCAGAGCATTCCAGTTTTGAATCTATTGGTAATTTTAAGTTTTGCATTCCTGAACTAGATTTACCACACAAGTCTTGTTCAAGAAAATCACAAGATGCTGCATAAAAGTCTTCTCACTTTGACCATAAAATGCTTTGTCAATTCATCAAACAGCCATGACTAGCCAGAAATCATAATTCATTTAATTCCCCTTTTTTGTTTTTATTTATTTGAAATAAGGGAATGGTTTTATTATTTATTCCCACTTTGACAACTGACGCCATGCCAAAGTGTCTTTGTGTTTGGGATTGTTTTAGGTCAAAGAGGCGGCGCAGTGGTACTTAATGTTACTTTCACTGGAGTGGTATTGAGATGAATAGTACATTAAGAGGCTTTGAGCAGGGGACTTAGGGACCCAAACTTAACTTTTCCTGCAGAGATTACAGAGAATGATGTGAAAAGGAGAATCTAAGAGAAGGATGCAAACTGAAATTTAAAGTACTTAATTCACAGGAAATTGGTACTTATGTCTGGTAAGCTTTGTTGGGATTTATTTGTTGAACTCTGCAAATGAGAATGGCCAGAGGAAACACGATTTAGGACCATGAACAAACAACAGCGCTGATTCTGTCATGGTGCTGCACCCCCTAACCCTGAGTGGGGCCACATAGCCATAAAATGTGTACGTCCCAAGCATTTCTCCTCTTCAGCTCCTCTTTTTTTTCTTTTTTCTTCTCTACATGACTAAGTTGTTGTTTTCTGGGGGTTTTTTAACTATGCAATGTACTATCAGTCTTTAATTTTGGTAGGAGAGATAGGGAGAAGAATGCTCCACATACTGATAATGGTCTGCTAAAGGGTCCTCTATTCCCGCCATCCCTCACAAGCACACACACACGTACACTCTCTCTCACACACTCACACACAAGAATGTAGAGAGGGGAGAAAAATGTAAAACACATCATCAGCCACACATGAAAGTCTGCCCCCCTGTCGACTAAGCAACATGCTTTCTGTTTTATTTCTCTTGTCACTTGTGTTCTTCTTTGCACTGATTTGGGTTGCGGTAAAATGTTCCAGCTTGGAGTGGGACCAAAGCATTGTTTACCAGCAACCTTAACAATGCTGCAGGTCACAGGGGTTCATGGGCCCCAGTCAAAATAGAACCAGAAACGCACAGGCACAAAAGTGTGAATTTTAACAATCCAGTTTGATTTTGGTGTAAAAAGTGATGTTTGGTCATGTCGAGTGATGTATGTTACCAGTTTGCCAAAACAGAAACTTATGCTGAGAGTCATTTTTTAGCACCCAAAAGGCTGCAGTTATGCCTCAGACAGAGAAGACGTCACCAGCTGTGCCCAAAGGCAGCTTCAACACATCATTCCTCATTCAAACTGACATTATCAGGTTTACTTAAGCCCCCTTATTATCCTTGACAAACCTACACCTTAATCTCCTGTAAAATGATAGAGAGGCCAGGTTACAGCTCAAAAGATTAGGAGGTTAAGTGACTAAACAAACAGATATAAGAAATCATATCTACTGAGTTGCTTTTATTTAGGACTTAGTCCTTGTGATAGAGCTGAAAAGATCCACAAAATGCAGGATGGAGAAAATAACTTCGCTAATTTGGGATTTTAAAAATGGAGGAATAGGAAGGTGTTGTGTTTTTGTTTATGAGGACACCCTGCAGCCTTGCTCTCTTCCTATTATTTGTTTTATTCACATGATCATCCTTGAAGCTGCAGGAGCTGTGATAACTGTGATGACTAACACAGTCATTCTGCCTCTGACACGTATACAGCGAGCAAAAACAAGAAGCTCTAGCATGTGACAAAAACGCTGGGGGATGTGAACAAACAAGAGCTTCCTGTGTGTTTCAGAGACATTTGCACCTTCCAGGAAAGCTGTGAGAAGAATTCACCAACGCCATGCTTTTATGAGACTTTGAGACTATGAGACTTTAAGATGTTTAAATTAGGGGCTATTACTCTTAATTGTGGCTTGAATCATTAATATCTACAGGAACAAACTTCATAGTTGAGCAACAAACGGGGATCCCATAGCGAAAGCATGAAATCAAATGACGCAGATGTTTACCTGGCCATACTGGCGGTCATCCTAGAGAAAACAGATATCTGAACATGGGAATGATGCCCAGTGCAGATTCCCAGTGACCATGTTATGTAAGGCAGTCCATCAAGGCCATGGAAGCAGACAGGGGACATGTTCTCACAGCATACAAATTATTTATGATCCAAATACTGTAAAAATGCAAGAAAGTCATCTATTGACTATTAAAAGAAATGCTCAAAGTGATTCAATCCCAGCTGATAGCCAAGGGCTCCACGGTGGATGGCAAAATGGGGAGAACAGATTCACTTGGCAAGGGCACCAGTTTATGAGACTTCAAAAGTCTGCAATTCAAACAGATCAGATATATAAAGTATCATATACTGCTTGAACTTTTCCTAACATCTGTGTGTAATGCAGGTTTTTGCAACAGACGGTTGAGCTCAGACTCATGCATAACTCATCGACTCCATGCTGCATATGGCCACCTCCCATGGACCCCCCGCCTTATCCTCCTCTCACAGTAAACTGCCATTTAGAGCATGTTTTTGAGCACCACCATGAGGCACTTGGCCATGAGAGAGCGCAGCACAGAGGGCTCATAATCCTATCTGACAGGAAATGGTTGGGATGCCAGGATACATCCACAGCAGGGCTCATTCCCCCACATGGCTTGTGCAACATTTACTTCGAAAAGCTGAAGCACTGACGATGCATATGCGTGCGTGCTCGCACACAGACACACACAAACAAACGGGTAATTAACTCAAATGCCTTAATTAGGATTGTTACTGTGTGTGATTCATGGCAGAGGAATGGCACAGATTACAACTACAACAGATGTTTAAACAGGAAAAAGAGGTCACTGTACACATTTGGACCAAGTCAACTCATTTCAGAGAATGTTTCTACGTTGTTTTGTGAATCAGAAAAAAAAGTGATAGCTTTTTATAGTTTTTTATAGTTTATACTCATTATTACTGACAAGGAACATTACCTGATTCGATTGTCCTAACTTTGGGCTATTGTGCTTTTTTTTTTTGAAGCATCCCCTGGCTAAGCTCCCCTGCGAATATTTCAAAGGAAACGCTGATTACAACCAGACAGCCCAGAACTGTCACTTACCCTGGACTTGACACTTAAATGATAAATGTTGAAATTTGCTTTATAATAATGAGGTCATTACAAAACAATGTGTTACATAAAAATGTATGCCAGAAACCCAAATGAGGCATTTTGCTGTCATTATGTAAAGAGGAAATGACATTTTTTACGGAATAGGTCAGTTTGGCATTGTTAGGCAATGACGGATCTCACACAACTTCGGGTGCTCCATGTTGTATCATTCTGGTGTTCCTATGTGGCTGGGCGTTGAAAGGATAGTGTGCAGAATATGAAAGTAATTACTGGCACATCGATTTACTATTTATAATTCTCTTCAGAGCTAGTCTGTGTTGAATCACTCACAATACAACTGAGGCCAACAAATGAAAGCCTGGAGCAAATGTTTGGCTTCCACTTTTAAGTAAGAGAAGGCATGATAAACAATTAACAATAAAAAAAACAAACAAACAAAGGAAAGGCCAAACGGGAATCCATTGGCTAGTTAGTCCGTGGAACTTTTAACCAAAGTACACTCTGTTTCTAGTCTCTTCACCAAGTGTGAAAACCCTCCAGCCCCAAAGTGGCTGGGTATCAACGGTTCTTCAGCAGCATATCAAGAAATCCAAGTTCAGGAAATTTGTCCTTATAACTCACTGCAACTGTTGTTTTAATATGCAGCAATATTTTAATAAAATACAGATCTTAATCTATATTAAAAGCTAGATAAGATAGATGTTTCTCATAGCGTCATATCGTGGGGTACTACTATGTACACATCAAAACCAAATAACTTTATCAGAATTTTCCTCCAGTGTGGTGTTACCAGAATATGTTGCAAATATAAGTTTAATTACACATTACATCTGTGTTTTTCCAGATTTGCATAACAATGGTCTGTTATTATGGTATCTATCCTTGATAAAATAAGCACAGTAAAACCTTTTTTTTTAAGTCTGCATTTCCTATTATTCTCCTCAAGGCAGTCTGTAAGGCGGTTTGCTGCATTGGTCATCATATCATGTTAAAGATGATTGCATGCCCAGCTTTGGAAAATTAAAATATATGTATAGGAACAAAAATGATGTCGTGAATGGCTGGCTCTCAGAGAGTATTACACCAAAATCAGCCTGCAGCTGTGAATCAATATAGACTTAAAATATAATTCAAGTCTTGATGAAAAAAAGATGCAAGGTAGATGGTGGATTTTGACTTTTAACAAACATTATTGATAAAGTATCAAAAAGATTTCATGTCTGCCCCAGAAAATAAAGACTGTCAAACACTTGCCAACATAAAAGGAGTGCTGGAGCAAGCCTTTCTTTCCACACCTTCCTGGATAGTTTGAAAGACATTCATAACTAAAGTGGTGACAATTCTGGACCTTCACTACTGCACTTGTTTTCTTTTGACCTGACACGTCAAACCTTTCACGTCAATGGCTGAGGCAGATGCAAAGATTAATTGCCTTTCTATCATTTGGGGAAGGGAATAATGCCTGGAATCTGAAGCTATTCCATAAAACCTGCACTCTGCGAGGACCGCTTAAAATTATTAAAATCCTTGGAAAGGGCTGATTCAAGGCAATAAAACACGGGGAACTACTAATAAAAACCTGCTGCTATGGTTGAGTGAAGCCTCACTCACTCTTTACAAGCTGCACAAGAACACATGATTTACTCACTTTGACAAGTAGCTGAGTACCCAGGGCACCAGGAAGAGACAAACTATCTGATAAACAATGAATAACATCATAGGAAATGCTGCTAAAACTCTGACATCAGGTTCACTGTCACATGTTCTGGTAATTTCTGCTGGGCCAAAAGAAGTAAATTGTTCAAATCCCTGTCAATATAATTGTAAAAAAGAAAGTAAGATTAAAATGTCTGATTCAAATGTTTCATCCACCCCCCGTGACCCGGAAATGGAAAAAGTGGTAGAAGATGGATGGATGGATGGAAGTTTCATCCTCACATAAAAAAAATCTACATCTTTCAAGATTAAAATCCATAGATACCTACTGCAAATTATAGTTTCTGATGTATGATGCATTTTCACAGATTGTTGCATTAGGTCTGAAAATTGTAAACAGATTATAGTAAATACTAAATGTAGATTTTCTCTGTAATTTCTCCTGTTTTTTGTTGTTTGGTTAAAAAAACAGCCCAATATCCGTAGCAATCAAATTCACAATGACATGAAGGAGAAAAAAAAGCAGGCCATTGTCCCATTTAGGAGGTCAGGTCCAGTGAATGTTTTCCTTAAAGGATGATAACAATCAATAAATTGACTAACAGATTACTTGACTGATGTATATCAAGATCCTGACATTATAAGAAATAAAAGCCGAGACTTTCTTTTCTTCCCTGGCTCAATGAACTTTACTGTACGTTTCCCATCAGTTTACAGTGAAGATGCATTAGGAATGAACTCTTTTTTACCTGGAGGGCACAGTTCATCATACGGATGATGTAGTCAAACTGTTGGTGGTCCAGGATGGCACGATTCTGCTGAACGTGGAGACTCAGTTCATCTGTCACACACTGGCGAGCTGCCTTGCCTTTCAGTGCACGCAGTGCAGCAGGCAGTGTCTGTTAAGCACAGGGTAAACAAAGAAAGTTTTAGAAAAGAAAAATGTGGCTGATCTGACATGACAGGCTGACTGCAAAGAGAGAAGAGAGTTAATAATGCGTATTTGTTCAAAACATGGAAACATCTTTGTTTGTTGAGATTGTCAAGTTTCTTCAGAAAGCACACCCTTATTTTATATACCACTGTTAAATAATGCAAATTTTATTCTGCTATGTGTTCTCTGCTCACAGCTACAGCTTGTATGAATGTCCTGCTACTTTAACCTGCTATTAAAGTAGCAGCCATGGTGTTTCATGCTCAAAGTTTGGCAAGAATTTATTGGCCTCATGGGGTGTTCATAGGAACCATGCTGTACATTTTTACATTTGCAGAGTGATGCAGACCTGTATTATACAACCCCTATAAGAAGGCACAGGGATGTATAAAGTAACTGGCAACCATCCCATTATTAACACACTGGCATTTTTTAAAGAACATTCACCTATGACTTCACTCACATGTGGCCGTTATGAAGGAAAACTTGCTTGAACTGACATCTTTCTGAAGTACATATGTCCTTAGAGGCAAGCTCAAGTGACAGGAAATTAATTACCCTTTATGTTGAAATAATAATTAATGCTTAGCCAAGTAAGCAACATAACAACATAGATTCAGAGTGGATATTGGTATGGGCTTTAATGATGGGAGATGATGATCAGGATGATTAAGGTGAGAAGAGACCTACAGCCTGACCGAGTGGTTTAACACAAAGGACAGATGCTTCCAGTTAGTGGACAGGTTGATTAGCTCCAATGATGAAAAAGACTGTGCATCACCTTTTCAGTCTCCAAGTTCTTGTTGTCAAAAATGAAGGATATGCAGTTGCGCACCACTTCCAGCCTCCGAGCGCTGTTAAACACTGATCCGGTCTTACCCATGATGGACACTGAAATACAGAAAGACAGGAAAGAAGAGGAACCACTCCAGTTTACATCTAAACCACCATCTACAGCAGTGCAATGTGTATTGTACTGTGATAGATGTTCAAAGTTGGCCATACCAACAGGTGGTCCAGCAGGTACAACACACTTCCTCTCAGGTCGTACAGAAAGCGGTGCAGTGCTGTGTTTAGCCACACCCTCTTGTAGGAGCTTTTCCACCTTTTCGTCAGCCAGCAGTGGGAAGGGAACCTGGTGCACACGCAGGTGGGATCCCTCTGACGGGCGAGGCACTTTTTGGAATGCCATGTGGGGGTTTGGGTTCTCCTACCGTACATACACCAGGGAACAAAATGGATTCATAGAATAAACATTTGGGTATAATATTTATGCACACCAGTCAGCCATAGTCAACCATCTGACATCTGCTCCTTATGCTATAACAGCAGATATAGTTGGAGTTAGGTTCATCAAGACTTGCATTTCTGTACAGCTGCTCAGAGAGCTCCCTGATGCGCTTCTGGAGCATGGCAGGGTTGACATCTTCTTCCTTAAAGCTGTCAATGTCTAAGGCCACCAGCTGCAAAGAAAACAACAAAACAGTTATTTACACTTTTAGGCGAACACATTCAAAGGTTCTACTGATGAAGTGTTTCTACAGGACGGTCAGTAAATACTGATAATAATCATACACCATATGTGAGCAATCCATATCAAAACGTTTGTAAAGTGTAAAACAATATTTGTGTAAGAACTTGCTCACTTACAGTTTAAGAGCTAAAGGTAAAAAGTTGGGCTTTAAATGCAGCATCATGATTCAGTACCTCATCAAAGAGATCACAGGCTCTGTACGGCGGACCTCTCTCTGAGACAAAGCCAGCGAAGGCCATGCCATCCAAAACCTTGGTCAAGAAATCATTCTCAATGAGGCCTCGCTGGCCCAGGAAGGCAGTCTGGATAATGTCAGAATTAGAGCAATTACAATCCTGCACAGATGGGAGCATTATAATTTTCATATGGACATAGTGTAGACTGAAAACGATGTATTTTGATCACAACCACTTTTAGATCAAGATTACAAGACCTTCAACAGTATCTCTGCAAGGGTCCTCACACTGACATCTTTTATTTTTGAAACTGTGGATATGTTGGAGATCATGTATAAAAAGGGAAATGAATCTAGTTACAAATGACTACATTTAAATGAATTTAATTTACTTTATGCATAATATTTGTGTTTGTTGGTAGAACAGATGAAACACAGTTCTTTCAAGCCTCCTCCACTAAGTGATACCAGGCGACTAAGCAAAGCGTTTGTTTATAATGTGATCCATGTGGGGTACTTTGGGGATGATGTACTGAGGGGTTACCATGGACACACCACAGACATGAACAAACAAAAACCCTAGCACAAAACAAAAATGTAAACCTAATACTTTTCATAGGGCTCATTGCCGGGCTTTGCCCAAGGTTATGGGTCTGTGTCCTAAGCTTGGATAAACAAAAGGATAGCATCACAGAAGAGTCACGGAGCCCTGATGACACATTTAAAACAACATGCATAGTTCCACAAACATACTCAAACATACAACCTATACACTCCTGACAGGTTTATCTGTCAGGTCTTTACAAGTTATTCCACACTCACTGTCGGACCTCTACATTTCCAGAGTGGAAGCTCCAATATGTTGTTTTCTCTCACCTTGTGAAAATGAATAACTGGTTCAGAATGGATCCGGATGAGCTGCAGGCAAGACCTGTAGCCCTGGAACAGTTTTGCAAACAGCCTGAGAAAGACAGCCCTCACCTCTTTATCCTAGAACAGAGACATGCACTTCATCACACAGCTATCCCACAACTGCAGTCTCATAAATACAACAGACATGTTCTGTCTGGAGGGTAAAGGATTACCGTTAGTTTGTGCCCTGCATAATATTTTGCAGTAAGATATCTTTTTTGATTAAAGCAAATGTATCCTCCTCTTGTGGGGGAGGACATGACTGCTCAAAATGAAAAGCTGCAAGATACATGAATTAAGTCAGTGATAGCAGGTGATAGCGAAGCTGACTTACCAACAACTTGAGATTGGAGGGTGCAGTACGAGGTGGAGGGAATGCGTTGTCTGCTATCTCCAGATCAGGGTGCAAAACCTTAAAAAGAATTTATTTCCAGATAACTTCTGTATGCAAGTTTCAGTACAAGAATCAAACTGTTACTGTAGTAAGTATTTTATGTGTGTATTAATTTGTTTGGACAAGGACAGACAGACACACACATGGTAAAAAAATAGGGTATACATATGTCTTTGGTGTTCCAAGTCATATGACTTCTTAAATGTATCAATTTAGTCTTGCTTGCTGTAAATGTCCTTAGAGAGAAAGTATTTAATAATAATATTTTTGCACCTGAATGTTCATGTGTGAGTGGATGTAGGTGCTTACCAGAGATAGAGAAGTCTGTGTTTGGTGTAATAAAGGTTCAGGGAGTGGCGACAAGTGGATACACTCAGGGATCTTTATGGTTCCTCCATCCAGATCGGCAATAATAACATCCAACTGGTAAATATACATAAAACACTGATAGGTCAGGTTCTTTAATTGCAGCTGGATTGTGTACAGCGAGGTACAACACATAAGTCTGACAAGGTCCAGCCAAAACATCCAAATAAACTCTCAGGAGGGCAGACTGCTTAATCTTAATGTGTAAAAACTTCCTGAAACTAGAGAAGTTTAGTGGAATCTTGCCAGCAGAAATAAAATATTGTAAAACATCATGATGCAGCATAATTTTGAGGTTATCAAAATAAACAAGAAAAGAACACTAAGATTAGTTGATGATTCACGGGTGTTGGGAAGGACAGTTCATGATAGTCAAGGTCCATACACAACTAAGTTATATTTCTTGAAGCACACGATGCATCATCACTTACCAGATCCTGGATTTCAGTCTGGAACATGGAGTGTACACCAATGATGAAGGGAGTGGGTGAGCTCAGGACCTCCAACAGCCGTGAAGGTAGAATAGGGATGTATGGGTAACTGAACATGAGAGCACATTAAGAATTAATACAAAAAACATGTTAGATAAGACTAGGAAAACAAATTAAAGAAGAATTACTGGGTGATTAGGCAACTATGAGACTAAAATAAACTTGCCTACAGGAAGTGCATGCAATCAAGTGAATTTGATGAAGAAATTCAAACTGAATTGAGTAAACTTGCATTTAGTGATAAGAAAGCAATAAAGATCGAAACTGGCTATTGCATGACCAACAGATAACATTCATACATTTTGCAATGTTATCATTTACAAGTTTTGGAATTTTTTCATGATAATCAAATACAAGAAACTATTACACGGACAGATTCTCTATAATACTGATATGAACTATGATTCTGACACATGAAATCAATACTGAGGAATGATTGCCAAACAGGTAGAGGTCATAGGTCATTTCATGACAACAGTCCAATAATCTCACACATTGGTGCTGCTTATATATGTGTGTGTATGTGTACTGTATACACACGCATATATATATATATATGTGTACATATATATGTATATATATATATGTGTGTGTACATATATATGTATATATATATGTATATATATGTATATATATATGTATATATATGTATATATATATGTATATATATATATATATATACATATATATGTACATATATATGTATAGTACTGTGCAAAAGTTTTAGGTAGTTGTGGAAAAAATGCTTGAAGTTAGAATGCTTTCAAAAATAGAATATTTTGAAATCAAATATTGATTTGATTTAGATTGCTCTTCTTCTGCTCATTCACTTTGTCTATAAAACACATAATATTCAAGACATGGATCATGTGCCATTCACATGTTGTAAAAGTGCTGTTACGTAAAGTATTGTCAGATGGTCAGCATATTCAGGCGACACAGGCAAATGAATAAAGGCAAACAACAACAATTATAATAATGACAACAAAAATAGTGATATTTTTTACATTTTGGAGCTGTGCCCCATGTTTAAGTGAACAAAAACAACAGTGTCTTGCATTAGACTTTGTGAATGATCACGTTTAAAGCAAACACATTTAATGGTTTGCAGTAATTTCAACTTTTTTTCTTTTCTTTTCCCTTTTTTTTTTTAATCACATGATGGATATGGATGCATTAATCTGCTTCAAAAAGAGAAGGAAACTGATCATTGCACAGAGGAAAGGCACATCTAGAACAACTGAATTTTGAAAAGAGAGTGAATGGAAAAATCCTTGGAAGTTACTGGACTACAAAATTAAACAAAGTGTGATCTCCTTTAGTGCTGAGGTTAACCAGCAATCAGATCATAACCAGGAAAGTCTTTACAACAGCCAAAGTATTGGTGGAAAGTCACATGAGGAATTGTCCCAACACTGGGGTCAAACACATATTTACCTGTATTTAAGGGGAAACATGAGGGCTTCCAGGGCGCGGCATGCCTCTCCGAGCCTTTGGTAACTGGTGGAGTGAAACAAAACCTTGTGTTCTGTCAGCACTGCACAAAAGACGCTTAAAACATTTTGGATTCCTGCAATTAAAAAAACAAAAGAATAACATGAATGAGGCAGTGGTTTGAATATGACTTGCGCATTGTTCCAGATCATTCATCAAGCATTTGTTTCAAGGCATGCAAAACACAACACCCCCCCCCCAAAACAAACAAACAAACAAAAAAAAAAAAACCCTACACACACAATATTCCACCACCTCCCATTTCATTACTTCAACTATATATATATTGGTATTGATCTTTTGCATTCTCCAGAGTTTGTGAGTCATCCACTTCTGCTGGCCCGTGTCCTTGATCCACCAAACCTGCCCACCTTAACCTCCCACACCCCCAGCTCACTGACACATCCCAAAACACCAATGTCATAGCTTCTGAGAGAAAATGACTCAAAACCTTTGACCCCACTGACCTCTTTGGATATCATTCATTCTTAACATTCTTCTCGTCGGCACCACCCCAACAGAAACAAACCTCTCACCCAGTGTTTGCCCCTTTCTGTCCTTAAAGGTGTTGTCAGTTTTCAAGCCCAGTTAAGGGTACCTGAGTATCCGGTCTCACCATTGCTCTCATTCCCTTTTCTGCCTCCTCTTATCAATGTCCAATTTCTCCCTTAACCCATTACCTGGGGGTTGCAGCTGCAGGACTCAACACTTAATAGCCACATCTCCAATCCTTTAATCCAAAGTAATGGATGCATCTTTTCTCTCATTCACCCCTCTCACTAAGAACCATCTGTCAAAACTTTTGACCGGTAATCCTCCAACTATAAGTTTGCTGGCTACTGTTCCCACAAAGCCCCTCTAAGTCTCTGACCATTGTGCAGGTAACTCTTCTGCTGAAGTGCTAAATTTGAGAACGATGCTTTTGATTTTATTGTAAGGGCTGTTTTCAAGCACGCCTCAGAATTCCTCCAGTCCAAAGGCCCATGTAGGACCTATGCTGATGAGGGGGGGGGTTCATGGTGCTGCTGCCCCTTGCTAATGAAGACAAAAATTATATATTTTCACCAAGATATTTGGACAGTTAATGTGAAACATTGACTATAAACCTAGGAGAAAACTCATTTGTGAAAAACAAAGGAAATTACAGACTCTTTACAGTATAAACAATTTATCAAATACCGATGTGACAATCAGGAAGAATTCAAAGTTTACAGTTCCTGTTATTGTTTCCTATCAAGCAACTGACAGACCAATTCATCACACATTGTGTGATAAGGAGAGAGGAACCCTGGCAGACATATCTGTGCCACTGGGGGCACTGGGTCTGGATGTTTGGCTGCCTGATTGGAGCAGATCAGTGATAAACAGGAAACAAGAGCCTCCACAAAATTTTTTAAAGGTGAATGTCTTGCTAAACAAGATGAGTCAAGTCCATTGATAATTTTTGGAACAAAACTCTGAATTTTTGATATCACCTTTTCTTTTGAGAGAGATTCACTTGCTCTGATCCCTGGAGCACACAATTTCATAATCGCACCTCACGTTCAGGTGTTTGCTTATCTTGTGGAAATAGCAACACATTTCCGATTCCTAAATAAAAAGTAACGGCCCTTAACAAAAGAAGACACAAAAGCAATAAACAACAAACAGCAGGGTGGTTGATTTGTGGTTTCATCTCACCCTGGGGAATGTACTTCCTGTCTAGTATGACATGTTTAACACAAATTCCTCTCTGATGACTCGGGTGACCTGTGCACACAGAGTGATATGTTGACCTGCCTGTCTACACAGTTACAAGCTTGTCCTTATATAGACTTAAGAATGGCCTGATCAGTAAAACGATGCACTTGTTCTGTTTAAGTATAGCTGATCAGCTGATGTATGTTTACTTTCTGTCAGCATGCAGGTAAATCAGTAAAGGCCAAACAACGATTAACTCTGTCAGTCACTTTCACTTGACTCAGACAGATACTTGTGACATGTGTCGGCTACAAAACCCTAACAATTATTATAACAACCTGTTACTTAGTGCTACATCTTTCTGATCCCACAATCGATTGCCTTACATATTTCACATGCCAGGAATAGAATAGGTGTATTTCCTAAAGTAGAAAAAAAAGGAAAAAGAAAAAAAAAAGAAACACAAACACAAACCAAATAACATCATTCACGTGTTTGTGATTCTCTGTAATAGATTAACAAAAGCCTTCTCCAAGTCAGACTTGAACACTTTATCATGCTGTGGGGCTTGGACAATGTACTAAACAGATTAATAAAACCAGTTTATGAACTCATAGATCATCACTGTGTATTATGTCAAGATTGTTTTGTTTTGAGAATACAGATCCCAGATTGAATACTTGACTTCCACATAACCCTGATCACATGTGTATCAGTGACGTACCCCCCATTAATGTGTTGTCCACTTTCTCCAAAAAAAGAGGATGGTGCTAATACACTCAGGAAATAAAATCCACTCTTTTGAAGTCCATGTTTTAGGTAAACAACGCTAAATGTAAATCGTCTTTCATTTCAGTCTCAATCGAGAATGACTTATTCAAAAAAATATAATGCACAATGGCTAATTTGATGCCAAATCATCATTTTCAAGGGCTGAAGAAAGTGAGCGGTACACTAGGTAACATTATATTTAAAGTGAGTCATGATGAATCAGGAATGTTGTATCTTCAACAAACCACATATTCACTGATTAAATCTATTAGAGTTCACTGAAGAACTTTGCTAGTTCTTCAGATCTTTATCATGTGCAGAAACAGAGAAAACTACTTAATCTTGCCTCGTACACATTTGATGTAGAATTAACCCAAACTCTTACTGGGTCACTCAGAGTCCTTCAGTACTGCAGTTTATCAGCCTGTGATTCGCAAAAAATCATGCCTATAAAAAGTCTGACCAGGATCAAGGTTGAGTGAATTCAAAATATACTGTAAAAAAATAAGCTGCTTTAATAAATCAACCTTGAAAATTCAGGTCAGAACAACCAACAACATAAATCAAACCAAAAAAAAATGAGACATTTTTAAACCTTCGAACCTGCAGCGGGAAACTGTTCTACATTTAATTAATTATGTATCAGTCATGTCCATCCATCCATCCATCTTCTACCGCTTTTCGGTTTCCGGATTGTGGGGGCGCTGGAGCCAATCCCAGCCAACGTTCCGGGCGAGAGACGGGGTACAACCTGGATAGGTTGTCCATTACAGGGCCAACACACAAAGACAAACAGAGACGAACAACCACTCACGCTTGCATTCAGACAATTTAGAGTTGGCAATTAACCTAGACATGCATGTCTTTGGACGGTGGGAGGAAACCCATGCAGGCACAAGGAGAACATGCAAACTCTGCTCATAAAGGACCAAGGCCGGGAACCGAACCCGCGACCTTCTTATTGTGGGGCGACAGCGCTAACCACTACACCGCCGTGCGGCCCATCAGTCATGTCAATAATAAATAAATTATACCTGACATAACACTTTGGTTAAGACGTGGTAAAACATTCCTTAAGACGTTCTGCCCTGACTCATTACTCTTCCTGTCTCAAGATTACTAGTAAGTAGTTATCACAGTGCATGGACCCACCTAGCTGCTGGAAGAGCAAAGCAACACTCTTGCATGTGACAGGCAATATGTCATTCAGAGGCGTCTGGATGAGCTGGCGGTCTCCTGCTCCTAAGCTAAACAGCTTCTGTTAAATAACAACAAAAAACAAACACAGTGAAGGTCAGAAAACAGCTGTGCAAAATTTCTATGTCAATAATGTGTACAGGGTCAAGCACTTACAACTGAAACTGACAGGCATTCATTTAGATTTATAGTCAAGTGCACTGGGGGGCTATGTCAAGGTATTGGGGCTATATCGACCACTGCAGCTGCAGTACTAAGTATGACATTTGAATGCATTTATGTCTCACAAATAACACCTCAATCACATGCTCACCAGTATATATTGGTACAGTTAACAACTGCACAAATGCAACCTTTAAAAACACTATTGCATTAAAAAATATGAAAACCCGACTAATCAAGTTAAATTAAAGATGCACTAATGGTACTTTGAATATAAAATGTTGAATGCTTTGTGATTCAGATTATAGAGTACCGACAAATGTGAAGTGGCTTGAAGACACCTTTAAGATTCTGGAGGAAAACAAAAAGTTCTTCAGCCATGTGAAATATCAAAGGGATCAAAAGGTCTCCTTCATTCATACAGTTCTTTCCTTACATGTATGTTTAGCTGGGTGATGTCTTGACAAACAAGTCTGTTCTACTGCTGAGGTTCTCCCTAAAGCAAAATTTGAGGATGTGGGATTTTAAGGGGTCCTGTGCAAGGAAACAGAATTCTTCTCCCTCCTAATTTTTACCTCTATGATAACAATTTCTCACCCATTGTAGCAGAGTTATCACTTTAAAATGTGAAAATACGCAAAATATGGTCTATTTCACTGCATTAACAGTTTTACCTGCTTCATCTTCTGACATTAGGACTACAAACTAGTGACTGCATTTTTCTTTTTTTTGTTATGAGGACTCTTAAATGGCTTGACATTTTAAATATATTTCTCCAAAGCATTATAAACACAACATAAGAGCTCTTCTGTCCTTTACCCTACTCCAGGCTGAGGTATTTTGCTCTGAGTAACATGATGGAAAAAAATGACGAATATGTATTAGAAAATTACTGCCTGTGGCTGGACAACAATCTCTGGCACCATCTAAACACTATATTCCTGACTGGCTGCACAGCAAACATAAATCATTTTTAGTAGCTGCGCCACTGAGCCTCAGCCATCACCTCCACAAACAGTCTCTGCCTCACAATATTCCAGGACCAACATGGACCCATTGCTAGCTCTTGTGAGAAGTAGGGACAGTTGCAGAAGAGTGGCATGTCATGTGGATAGTGGTACTTAGTGATACTTCACTACTTACCTGCGAACCACCAGCAACAGGAACCTGGAATGTGAAAAGGTTGGCCACCAGACCCTCTAAAGGGAAATTCAGACTATCGATGTACACGGTGTAGATCAGTCCCAAGCACCCCTGCAAGCACAAGGAAATTACAACTAAGACATTCCACATGGAAAGATAACAAGGATACTATGCTGCATAGATACAGCTATTGTAGCTTGTTGGTATTTATCACATTCATTTACCCTATTTAAGTCACAGGACAAAAAATGATAAATCTGATTTGTCTTTGACATTCAGGTTTCATAGCAATGTTTATTTAAAAAGCTCCTAGTAACAGGAAACAATCTATTACCATGAACAGCATGGGTGACCATGAGTCTGAAGAAACAATGACCAACTTACATCTGTAAGAGGTTCTTAAGTTTTGGTATTTATTTATGTATGTATTTATCTGATTAGGTGCATGTTCTTAATCTTAAAAAAACTAGGAAACAAAAACAAAACAATGCCTATTTTCAAGACAGTACAAATCAGAAGTGCAAGTAAGAACTGATCCGAGTATTCCTTCTGAAAAAGATTTTTTAATCATGATATAATCATATCTTGTCTTAGTACCCGGAATATTTCAGGATAATCCAGCCTGGACACGAGAATGAGACTTTTTGGTGCAAACACTTTAGCTGGCTGGATCAGACCATCCTCCTCTGCCTCCTCATCTTCATCTCCATCAGCTTCAATACTCTTTGATCCCTGAAACATAAAAAATAGAAACTATTTCAGTGAAGAGTTCAACACAGTGCCATGGACGTACTGGACATCATGCCAGTACTTCTGAGCTCCTGGTTTAGCTCATGAACTGCTCAATGCTTACTGTTTATTATGAGACTGCTATTAAAACAAAAAATCTCCATTGCCAGTCACACATTAACATCTTCCTCTTAAAAAGTTTCATTTGTTTATATATCAGTTGAAATTTTAACAACAGTGTTGTCAAAGGAACATGGATTGGCAGACTACAGGCAGTATAAATGGACACTTTATTGTAAATCTGATCAAATACACACTATGAAGGTATTTGTGCCATAATTAAACTATTTATCTAACTGGCTAATAAAGTAGGTCTTAATCTGGTTCTAATAGTTTCTATTGAATCCCTGAGTTTCATCAGAAGACTGATAAACCAGCCACTCAGTGCTCAATCCCAACTAAAGCCCCTCTCACTATCTGGTATATTTCTCCAGGCAATGAAAACATGCCATAAGTGCTTCAGTATCTCAGGACCAAGGAGTATGGGATCAAAATATCCCATTTAGATGGGAGTCACATTTCACCCTTATTCTTAGGATTTCGTTTAATTATTAGTCAAAATACATTCCTCTGCTGCCTGTCTAGACTCTCCCTGGAATCCGACTGAGCAGATAAGGATGTCAGTTTAGAGAGTAAAGACTGTTAAAACACCCTCACGTTTAAAGAAGATCTTCAATACCTACACTGAATCCAGGAATGTGTGTTTATTTTAAATAAAACATGATGTCTGGACAAGACCAAATATAGCTTCATCAAATAATTAGGTGCTGTTCTTCCCAGGTGCTTAATTCCCCTCATAGTACAGTCTATGATACACTCATAGCTTTATTACCTGGTGCCTTTTAATATAAACAAATATTTTAGTCATTAAACTTTTTTATTAACCTGGAAAACATCATAAAAAAAGACAATTTATGATTAAGGCACTGCACTTAACTTCTGTCATAAAAACTATGTCTTTGCAGCTCATTCTGTCCTGCAGATCTAATACAAGCAATGACTTTGGTCTGTGTGAAGTGAACAGTAAAGAGAAAATTGCATAAATATTTCCAAAATCTAATGTCATTGTTCGTGACAATGTCTACCCCCGGGGAGCCGTGAGGATTAAAGCTTCAAAGCTGAATAAGATGAACCACTGGTCTGCACATATTTATCCAGTTGAAAGACCTCACTGACCAGCCGCAAGCAACGACAATTAAGTCTTCCAACGAGACCCCAGTCAACAACTAGGCTATTTTTGGTTATTTTCTCGCTTTCATGTGGCAACCTGCCCTACATCCATCCCCCTCTGATGCTTTAGAACCTACAAAAATGTGCCCGTTTGTTTCAACACAGGAATGTTTGTCATTATTTCCTCATTCCCACAACAATCCAAAATATTGGCGTAGCAATAAAAAGGATGAACTACTTCAGGGCTGATTCTAAAGATTCCACAGAAGTGAATCGTACAGTGATGAAAGCTGACACAGATTTTCTCGTAAAGTGATGCTGAATTCAAGTTAAAAATGTTTGCTAATAAAACAGGAATGTAATTGACGCCTGTCTTGAAAACAAATTCACGGGCAGAGTGACTGGAGCCACAGAAAGCCTCTCACAGAGTCAAACACAATGAAACAATTAGTCCTGTATTGTGTGTGCTTTTGGCAAAGGAGGACATTAACAAGATCATTCATAAGTGCAAAAATTATTTCATCAAAACATTTTGCTCTAATCAATCATTTAGGGGGGGTTGAACATTTGTGCCAAGACCACTAATTTGTAATCAAACACAATCTTGAATGCATGAATAATTGAAATGAAACAAGCTGGAGGGGAGCGCAGGTCCATCCTTTCTTTCAGAACATCATCCCAAAGCCAGCTCAATTTTTTTTTTGACTGGATCCAAAGGTCTTTGTTTTCTACCAACCATATAAAAAAAAAAAAAAAAAACAGCCTAAAAATGGAAAACTGAAAACTAGAGCCACCACATTACTCAACTGATATATCCCCCCATGGTCTCTAAGAGTCAGGAGGGACACCATGGAGGATGACTGTGAGCTCAAGAGATCACTATAATATTGTCCCTAAAAAGCCTTATAAGATGGATGAATCCACAATGATGAGATACACAACTGTCTAATGGGGTGACACTGTAAAATATTTATGATTACAGATTTCACTATATCAGGGCTATTCAGCCATACATTATTTTCTGTTTAATAATGTGTTTTTATACAGTTTTTTTTCTCCCTTTTATGCTCTTTATTTCTATTCTTGGATTTCTTTTAAGCACATTGGATGACCTTTGAGGATGATAATGTGTTATAGAAATAAACTTGCATTGTCTACTCATATGTTCACTCCATCAGTCCCAAAACACCTGTAGCCTACTGGGAATGGATCCTTAGTTATTAATGTCACTCAGATTGTGGAGACATACTCCTCTGAATTCAGGGGTAAGCCTTACTTCTGAACTTCTTATCATGAGCTTAAGTTTTCTAACAAAGATGTTAAAGAATAGCTCAGCCTTAACATGTATAGGGCGTTTCTCTTTACCACTATTCTTACGAAGAGCTTGCTTGTGGGTTTTTGTGGTTGTGTGTGTTTGTACATATGGTAGACTTACTTGCAGATTGACCTCGGCCTCGTAGAAAGTGAGGCAGGAGCAGAAGTGCCGGTCTGAATCAATATCTGTCAGCACAACAGTGAAGAAGGTGGGTGCTTTCCTGTCCCTGGACAGCCTCCAGCCTCCAGGTTGGCAGAACTGAAAAGGTTAAAGCCAATAAAATAGCATTGCATCAAAATCGAGAATATTGATACAAATCTCATGATCAGACAGGCAGTGTGTTTCAGCAACAGTGAATCTCACCAGAGAGTACATTTTCAGATTTCTAAACCCAAAATTTATAATGTTCTGTTGTGTTGACATTGTTAAAATATTTCTGGTTACGATGTTCTCTACCAGTAACATTTTCAAAACCTTGGAAATGGAATCAACATTTTACCGTAGCTCGTCTAATCCTAATGTCCCCATGGAGAGTTTTGACAGGATGTCCTGTTTCAGTGCAGCAATTAGATCTACTCATCAGAGCAGGAAGTGGCATGGTCAGTATTTAACTTCCTTCTCTGATGAAGTCATCAGCAAACGTGCCAGACCACATTTCCCCGATCATAAAATGGAGTATCTTAAATAAGATGGAAAATGGAAACATAGCGGCAAGCCCAGGGATAGTTTAGGGATTAGATTTTACTAATGACCTACTAAATTAAAAATGGATGTCGAAAAACAAAATCTCCATAGAAAGACATGTATTTAATTTCTTACTAGTTGGATTACAAATCCAGTGTCAAACTTAAGTGGTTGAGACTTCGATGTGTTGGTAAAGCAGACTTCTTTTAAGTATCATTTCCTTAATTAAATTCTTCAAGAATTTCCGGGAAAATCTTTTATTTATATTTCGAAACACTCTGTTTATTGAGGATTTAAAAATCACATAAATTCATAATTTTTCATGCATGACATAACTGAGCCATTTTTAGCAAGTGGGCACAGAAAGTCATACACAACTGTTTCCATAAAAAAATAATCTTAAACAGGTTTTGGGACTCAAAACAGTGTGACTCATAAACAGTCCAGACAAAAAACATCTGCAAGTATTGGGGGGAAAAAAGGAGAAAGATAAACTTTTTTCTGTTACAGTGTTCATAGACATACAGGTAACCTTCATACTTATTTAAAAGGTGCAAATTTCACCATATTTTGTCTTTTGTACCATATATTCAAATATTTTGTAATTTTTTTTTCCTCATTCACAACCTGAAAAACATGTTGCTTTATTATTAACACCTGATTCTCCAAACAATTAAGAACCCCCCTCCAAAAAAAAACAAAACATGTCAAGGCAAAAAAGATAAGGGGCTAGTAACAGATATGGAGATTGATACATTATTATTGAAAGTGGAGAGGGCATTTTGTCCTGAGTCCTGTGTTCATGTCTTTTTCTCTGTTTTTAGTGGAGGCCCAACTGGCCTGGCTCTAAAGATGATGTTTAGACTGCTCCTCAAGGGTTACAGAAGGGACCACCAGACACATGAAAGAACCATGGGGTGTGGGGGCAGATAAATGAGGGGTGGGTGAGGGCAAAAACAGATGGACTGATGGAGAGCTAGACCTGTGTAAAGCCAAAGAAAGATATATCGGCAAGGCAAAAAATCTATGGCAGAAGGAGGAGTAGAGAAGGAGACAAGAAAGGTGATGAAAAAAAGGAAAGAGAGAGGAATGCAGATTAAGAAAAAGGGGAAGGAAGGATTTGGCTTGTCCAATGTGGAAGATTGAACCAGGATGCCACCATCTTCCAGCAGATACAATAGCTCGCAGGAAATCTGTTAAACCTGCATTGTGGTGAGAGGTGTGTGTATGTGTGTGTCAGGCCAGATAAAACCCAAGGACAACTGGGGATAGCTGTGATCCTGTCCTAAACTATTCCAACTATGCCATTCATTGTTGTCAAAAAAGAAAAGATAAACACCTTTGGTTCTGCTAAGCTCAGAAGATCACAGAAGATATAACATCCTGTTCTGCGTGTGTGACTACTGCAATGGAAGCTTGGGTGAGAGAGGGACTAACTAAAGGAGAGCAGCATGCAGAAAACACATGCAGGCGCAGTGATGAGAGGATTCATTGACTTCCCTGATGTTTAATCAGATGTTTCCTTGAAGCCCTTATCTCACCTGTAGGTCTGCCCAGAGATACTTGAGTACTGGCACAAGTTCACACTGAAGGAGCTCAGTGTTTTGAAAATATCACTTTTTCAGGGCCCATTACATCACTGACATGAACTATCATAAAAGTATAACAAAAAGATGACTAATCATCAAGCTTAAAATGTTGTGGCTAATCTAAAAACATAACATGGGAATTCAATTAACTTAATTTAAAAATGTTATGTATGCTTCCCTTCTGCATTTCTACTAAAACAAAATGTACAATTGATATGTTTACGTTATTAGTTTCCTTGAAAAAAGGTCATTTGCATTTCAGTTCAACACAAAATACTGTGGATATTCACACATTTCTGAGAACAGTCCTTCCAGGAACAATGGATGAAGATGTAATCTTTAATGGGGATGGGACCTCTTGCAATATGTTACTGATTTGCTGGAGGCAAATATTAATCTTTTTTTTTTTTTTTTTTTAATTGAAACATGCAAAGGCTCTAAACCAGAGGTCTCCAACTCTCAGCTACTGTCCTGCATGTTTTAGATGTTTCCTGTTCCAACACACCTGATTCTAATGATCAGCTTGTCATCAAGCTCTGCTGAGGTCTGATGAGGAGCCACTCATTTAAATCAGGTATGTTGGAGCAGGAAACATGTAAAATATGCAGGACAGTAGCTCTCCAGGACCGGAGTTGGAGACCTCTGCTCTAAACAGATTCCCTTGTTCATGTAAAGACAAAGTAACTCATTGAGCAAACAGTTTGAACAGCAGGCAAAGAAAAAAAAACATTTGCAGCAGTATTTTCAAATCAAAAGTCAGGTGTCACATCAGTGTTTGCTTCACCCACGGCAAAATTACCATTAATAAAGAGGATGTGACATCAACTCAATACACAGACCAGGCAGACCAGGGGTGCTGTCCTGTACATTAACATACATGAATACACTTTAGGTACACAACACTGTGTCAACAACCAGGCTCTGTTTCTTCTGACAAAGACAGCAAGCGTTTCTAGATTGCACACTGACAAACCCGGGCATAAACACAAATGGAGTTAATGTCGAAGACTGGACAGGTTTGGAGGTTTGGATGTTGATGTCATAGAATAGTTTACACTGAATAAGTCAATTATGCCTGTTAAACATGAAATGCGTATATATATGTAAATATATCTTATCTTTATATTCATTTAGTTAAAACACAGTTCTGCTTTCTATCAGTTTTGAAATATACTGTGAAAATATTGAATAACTTTCTGATTCCCCCCATGTTGAAGACTTGCAAGTGGACAGTTGAAGGGGAAAAGGTGCACTTGCAACAGGTGCAGGGGTCATAGCTCAGTAAACGTAGCTTTTTATGTCTGTACACAGACATTTTTATGCACACATACGCACATGTGCACACACAGAGCAAAGAGAAAGGACATCTCCTGTTCCGAAATTAGACCTCGGTCAAGTGACAAAGGAACTCTGGGACACACTTGCTGTACTGATGTCAGTGAGTAAATTGCCTCCTACTAAACCCCCCTGCTTCATCTCATCATGTGCTGCAGCCTAGCATGACTGACTCACACCAACTGCACTATTCAGCCACTCCGGCAGTGACACTGGATCTGCAGTCTGACCTGCTAAGCATCGTCACGGCAAAGTGCTCAAGGATCAGGGTCGATAAAAAGAAAAAGAAAAAAAAAAAGAATATAAAAAACCTGTCACCTCGAGGCTTCAACACAGGGCTGCATTCTTATACTATGACATGATATTAATGCCTGGTCACACCAGTGCAAGCCAGATATGACTGTGACAGCAGCCATTACTAAGGATGACTCATGACAAACAGCGAGTCAGTGACACTGATTAAGGAGTGAGCTTTATTCTTTCTGGTATGATACAGATGAAACATGATGCAAACAGGTGTATTGTGTTTTTAATATGATGTGTCATTTGACAGATCTATACTTAACAAAAGAGACAGATTTTGAAGGGTCATAAAACCTTTAAAGAGTTCCTGTTACCACAAATGAGCCAAGTCCCACAGATTCTTTCAGTCAGAGGCTTATTTCATAATATGGTTGAGTTAGAAACCAAAAAGAAATCAGGCACAAACGTTTTTCATGTTTTTTCTGTATTGCAATAAAATTTGACCAGAGTATGCTGTTCTCTAGGCATGAGGAGGAATAACCTGAAGTGAATAAGGGGGAAAGGATAAGATAACCACATACATCATAAACAATCAAAACCTAAATTGTAAATCTAAAAATAGATAAGTACAGATTTATTTTTAAAAACACAGACATTCTTCAATACTATCTCAAAAGAAGAGGGAAAAGAAAAATATCAAGAGAGAATAAAAATCATTTGTATTTTCAGAAAATCCTGGCAAACTCTTAACTGAGCTTGAATGTAAAGTGACTGCTAATGCAATGTGGTCAGGAAAAGTTAGTAACAGATGTGCACTACAGCATGTACTCCATCATCCTCTTCCTTCCACCTTATTCTTTCCCCACGCATGTGGAGGATACACATGCCACGAAGACAATTACGGAAAGTGAAGTGTGAGGTGTCAAGGGCCAGAGAAGTACCGGCTGGGGGTGAGATGGTCAGCGGCGTGCAGCCTGCACGTCACTTCAACTTTATCAGGGCTGCAGGATAAGCAGTGGACAAAACAACCAGAGACGGCTGCTCTAGCCAAGCAGTTTGGTGCACAAACATGCATGTGTTCCCCCCTGCCTTTCTCACTTGTCTTATTTGCTCAAGGTCAGCATCATGAGTACTGTCAACAAAATCACAATAAAAACAATGATATCCAAATGCTGTTTAGCAGTTTCCGTGACTTAATCTTCTGCAACAAGCCTTTTTGAGCTACTTGCACTGCCCACTCTGCTGAGGTGGCAGCTCTCCTCCAGAACCATTCCTCATGTCAGCCCACCACCCGTCAGTCACCAAACCTCTGGTTTCTCTTTGCTCATCTGTTATGCAACACCAGGCGCATATGGTTCATTTTAGTTAGATATTTTTAGACGACCATGTTTGACGAATGTAAATCATAAAAATAAAAAACAGTCTAGTCAGGAAGGACGACAAAAGTCATCTAGCAAATATTACAAGCTGGGCTGTACACAAAAAATTTGAGCTTCATAAATACCATATGCGTTGGAAATGTAAAACTAAACAAAAAACAACTGGAACATGTATTGTTAGTAGAAATGTAAAGGGCAAATTTTTGCCACACGCAGTTCGGAAGACAACTGTATTGAACCCCCATTTACCCAACATCCCCTGGGAAGATTTGTTCACTCTAGGATGAATACTTGGGCTTATTTCCAAACAGCATAAATTAAAGACATGCGCGCAATTCACCACATGAAACTTGAAAGCAAAAATGAATGAAAAGGAATAAAAATAGATTATTAGTTATTCTTATGCTGAGATCAATCTGCTATCAGATCAGTCCATCATGCTTGTCTACCGTAGGTGCTGAGGTCCCAAGCACTGGATGGATTTCATTGTGTCACTTTTAGAAAAAATAGGTTAACAAACTATTTATTCCAAGCATAAGCGAGTTGAAGGATCAAGAAAAATCTGCTGTGAAATACATTCAAGAGGCTAAAAATTCCCTTTCAGAATCCAAAAAGAGTCCATGGATTTCCTGGCTCTGTTTAATAGTGTATCTAGTGGTGAAATTAAAACCATTTGAACAACTTAAAAACAAGAATAATTTAATAAATACTTCCATTACTGTAGGATCAGCTCTGTAAAACTTTTTGGCATTTTAGCAAACATATTGGTGGCCTCTGCTAAAGGACAACCTGCTCTGTCATTTCTGGGCATGTCAACTTATTCTACTCCATTCATCATGGTCTAACACATTTGACAAGATTTTAAAAAAATAAAAAATAAAAAAAATACAAAGTGGTGCAATAGCTTAAGTTTCACAATTTAAGTGAGTTACATTTAACAGAAATCTGGGTTGTCAGAGGAGTTGGCAGTATACAACAAACATTCACGAATTTAGCTCAAGAGCTGGTAAATAAGTGACAGTACCACACATTATGTCCCACATGGATAGGTAAACTTTTTCAGTTCCAACTCCAAATCTCTTAACTTCTACACAAAAAACAACAGACCTGAACAACTTTTTTTCATTCGGACATTTGTGACAGCCATAATCACATTCAACCAGCTGAAGCATTTTTAGAATAAGGAAATGAAAGAGACCTTCCACAGAACTGACTGGTTACTTGGTATAGGTATTTGTGGAACAAAGGATTTGACTAAATTATAATTCAAGGAAATTATGCCCAGAAGAAGACAGATTTTATTTAAAACCTGAGCGGGTGACCTCAGATATTTTAAGTTTGACAAAGGCTCAATTATTGTTGGAGAAAATGCAGTGAGACAAAACAATGTTTGAGAATCAAATGGTATATTGGTTATTCAGCTTTAAAATCTATAGTATCAGAGTTCCACTGATTGTGTTTGCACTTAAGATTTATGGCATAATGATTTGGCAATAACATTTTGGCAAGTAGAGGAGCTCTGTCATGTCGAAGTCTGTCCTGCTACAGGGCCTCTAGACCCAGACTGCCTCCAGCTGTGCATTTGACCTGTGAGAACGTCACCTACTGTTAAGTGGATCTGTACTACTTATGTACACTAGTACAGAGCACAGTATGAGGCCCCGCCAGTTGTATTCAGTCTGAACATCATGTCCTCCAGTCAGATCTGTGATTGGTTAGTGTTGTGCATTCCTGTGTCCTTTAACCAGCGGGAGTTTATTTTAGCCACCAATCCACAGGCTTTTTTTTTTTCTTTTATCAGTTCTGATCAACACCAGATTGCTGCAGTTGTTTTTGTTGTTGTTGTTGTTTTTTTTTTTTACCTCTATCAGCTGAGGATGGGTAAGCGTGTTTTTTTTCTGTAAAAAACAGATATATAAATATGCACCATCAAAACACATCTCTGAGCTCATAGAGTGATGAATAAAAGAGTAAGATAAACAGCTTTTTCCTAACAGTTCCAGATCAGTACAATGGTTGTCGTGCGTCAGACTACTGAGCCAGAGTCTTTACAGCACTAAGATAACGGCTGATAACGAACTGGCTGTGGAACAGGTGCTTCCTCCGTTGCCTTGTGGGGGTCCGGCTGAGTTATTCACTGTAGTCCTCAGTCTCACTTCTGCTCTGAATACCATAACACATTTTGTTCCTCTCCTGACTGCATGCAAATTCAGCAAAGAGTAAATATAAGTTATAGTTTATATATATATTTTTCCCGTTCAACAAACAGGATGTCATAATAAAAAAAGTAGTAACATAATCGCTGTAATTCATTTTTTTATTATTAGCTGATATTTGAAAGTGGTGAAATTAGTTCATCTCTTTATCCAGAGCGTCCCACTGGTGGACT
This sequence comes from Remorina albescens, assembly GCA_034769265.1. Lineage (NCBI taxonomy): Eukaryota > Metazoa > Chordata > Actinopteri > Carangiformes > Echeneidae > Remorina > Remorina albescens. Next base: position 5,936,963 of record CM068479.1, read on the forward strand.
ATATTAGACAGAAAAGGAGGCAGCAGGAGTAATGTGCACATAATAATATTACTGGTAGGAAAAAACCTGGCGCTTGGCCACAGGAGCTCCGCATACAGTGTTGTTGTAAAACAATAACAAAGGATACTGTCTGTGACGTGCCCTAAAGATGTGGACTGCAACGTCACATCCACTTTCCAAACATATCATGCCTTAAGTTAATGCACAATAGGTTGTTTTGTTTTCTTTTTTGTAATAGATAGCAGCTTGTAGTGTTTAGCCAAAATGTTAAAAGGTAAGTTGTACAAACTGTGAAAAGTACAGGTGATGTATGTAGTAGCTGTAGTCTGACAGCTAAGAAGCTAGGACATTAAGACTTTCCACCAATACACTAACTCTGAATGACATTGTGGCACCAATTATCCTTAATATATATTCAAATAAATAATAGGAATCCTAAATAGTAACCAGTAAATTAAAAAGGATTCCTGTAAGTCGCACTGAACCTATGAAAATGAACACAAACATTGCAGTATAAACATTGAACAGGTAAATCCTGCTAATCTCAAACACTTGAATCATTGTGTAATGAACTGCAGCTAGCTGCTTGCTTAACATTGTTTTTATCTTTAATAGAAAACATCATTGTATTCGTGGTTTTGTACAAACTGACAGACTTACAGTTTTAAAATTATAAATGTGAACAGAAAACTTAAGTCTGCATCTAGACTCCAGAGGCCATATTAACATGCCTGTACCACATTATTACGCTGTCAGTGGGCGAGACTATTCCAGAAAATTTGAACTTTTTTTTATTTCAAGCTGTTATTACCAGTACGTCTTTGGAAGTGAAACTCAGCAGGTTCAGCACTGAGTGGAGCTACATCCTTACACCGCCAGCACAAGAGGGAACCATTACAACTCAACTTTATCGGGAAGTAACTCAACACCTCAAACTGGGCATGTATGTCTGCACACATCAGGCAGTCCTGAGAATTTTTCTTTTTTTTTTCTTTTTTTACAGAAAAATATTTTGATCGCTGAAGTAATTTTTGGGAGAGATGAAAGGGATGGCAAAGATACACAATTAGTGTATAGATTCCTGCAACTCTAAGTAGGTTGGTGTAAGAATCATTGTTATGTCATCAGCCACTGAGCAGCCTCAGCTGCAACAGCACATTTTTACTAGCAACTAACAGTTGTATTCACCAGAAACCAGTTAGATGGATGTCTGGAAAAAGCCACTTCTTTAAATGAGAGAAAGGAAATGTGCTGGGTAGCTGAGGTATCCCAAAACTCTAAGCTCTTGCAATTGTTCACCTGGATACTGGCAACCTTTGACCCCAACATGTTTTTGCCCAGCACAGGTCTGGCCACACAGCTGATCATTTTAACATTAAAACTCAGGTGAATTAGGAAAGAACTAAGAATTTCTAAGTTTATGTGACACAAAAACAAAAGAAGAAACAGTTTGTTACCAACAGAGCCACATATATAAACAATAAAGCATTAAGACTGAAAGTTTGTACTGTGTTTCGTCGAAAACTACGTGTGTGTGTGCTCTCCAGCGTACTGTGGCTTTTTTTCATCCTGTGTATTCCCATTTCCTGGTGAGCTCAGTGCTCTTCAGCGTGGAAAGTCCTGCTTGCTTGACAGCCCCAGCTTTGTTTAGGCTTCACTGGAACACAGATCATTGATTACTCATATGTGGATCTTCCTGACCAACACATGATTCTATTCCCCCCGCTGGCTGGAACAGCATCCTGCTATGTGGAATGCACTGTTTAGTTTTTCTCTCATAGTTTTACAAACATCATAAGACCGACGTGCAGCGTGACATGTCAAGTTAGGGTCACTTGAGTCAATCCATCAAGTGATACAACATTCCTTCACTTGTCTGCAGTTTGGCCCGGAGCCTGCATCTGACTAACTAAGGCTGCTGATTATGAGCAGAGCAGTTAAGCTTTGTCATGATTTGCTTATCCAGCCTGCTCAGAGTAAAGGGTCAGATGAGTGATTCCTCACAGCATTGTGTGTGCATGTGCAAGCACGCACACGCACACATATACATATACGTGCGTGTATAATATGATACATTTATATAAATAGCTGTGTCTGCTAGTGTACAAAATATATATATGCACACCTACACACACACATAACTTTATATGACACCCTTGCAGTCATATTAGTTATTCACATAATGCTTGCGGTTTACAAACTTTCCAAATAACTTGAGACTCCTTTCCACAACTGCAAGCCATATTTTTCATTTCTGCAGGGACTTTGGAGGGAAAGGAAGGATTTCAAGAAGTCCAACTTCTTGACACGAGAAATGACACCACTGTTTACAATCTGGTCAAGTCAGGTCAAATTCCTTCATCAAGGAAGAAAGATGGGCCCCAATGCGGATTTCTATATTAACAGAACCCAGGGTACAATGACTTTGCTCTAGTCAGAGCTCCTCTGTTATGAACTACACATGCATAAGCCTATTGTTACAGCACATGTCATTTCAAACTGACTGGTTTTATTTTTGGATGGAAGGTTGTGGCACTCTTGCATTGTTCCAACATGTATACTGCAATTCAGCTGACCTCATAGGATCATTTGAAAAGCAAGTGAACACACTATTGATGGAAAAAGTGAACTTTTCCATCAATAGAACTTTTACAGTTCTCCTGCCTAAGGACCTACAATCCCTGGTAACACTTTCATAGTTTGATTAAACTTTTGAACCTGATTGATACATTATGTGTCAAACGCTACTCCCAGATACCAAAACATTCACATGCAGACTAAAATGTAGAAATACACATACCGCCTCAATTTTGTTACTGATAAGAGCTTCTCCTATTTCTATTAAGGATTAATAGGACAAATCTGCCAGGAAATCATGTAAAAAAAATTCTTTAGAAGTTTTGATTGTACCTTTGATACTTGAGACATTTTCTACATGGAATTTGAACAGTATCAAATTTTCTATGATTTTCTGTGCCCTTCACAAATACAATTCCACTAATGATGCATTTTTATATAGCCAAACATTGCCTGCAAATAGCTAAAGCATGGTGTGATAAGAGACTGAAAACAAAGTAAAAATGTGTCAGGAGAGTTCAAAGCATTGCAGTTGCAACAACTCCAAAACCTGCATCAACAATTATAGACTGTACAGGAGGGATGCCTCAACGCTTGTGTTGTCCCCTTCACTTTGAAAACAATTTTAAAACATGGCAAGAACATAAAATGTGGAGCTGAGGAGAACCGCCAGTTTTAGAGTGACAGTCTGAGTGTCCTGTAAACCAAGCAAAGAAACTCAAAAAGACACATAATGCAAATGAAATTAATTGTTCGGCCCATAATGTCTAGTGAAAATCATTGCAAAGAGGAATTTTAAATGAATTATGATCATGAGTGCCCCCCCCAAAAAAATCAAGTCACCATTACTGATGCCGACACCTTCGTTTTGGCTTTAGCTTTTTGTTACTGTTGTAGCTGCTTCTATAGATGTCTTTTCCTGAACAACAATTAGGGCTGCCAGTATATGTCCGAGTGATTAGCGGAAGAGAAAGGCAAATGACCGGTATGGTATGCAGTGAGAGAAACAACTCTGCTTGCTTAGCTGACTGAGTGGAACAGAGAACCCACACCACATACTGCGTGTTGGACTGGACTATACAGGACAGCTATTGTTCAGTGCTGCAGCATCTCGCCCACAGTCACAACATGTGGGTCTACGTGGAGATGGAGCAGTCTGAAATATTGAGACTCCCACTGTTTTCACTGTCACACACCTAAGGCTATATGCTAGAAGCCGTTAAAAGGTGAGGTGATGACAGGTCACCTACAAACTTTGAAAACAAACGAAGAAGTACGTCAAAGAGGAACAATGTGTGACAAATGGAAGGTCAAGGTTTTTGAATCAACAAGTACTTTTTACGATGCTTCAGCTGTGTTGAGAGAGGTGTGTCTCAAACTGCTGACCTGGGTTGTTTTTAAAATTGTCTGAAATCTGAAACTCATGACCACAAAAAAGTGGGAATGTAGCATTTGTAGCAAAATTATTTAAACAAAGCTATAAATATGAAGTGCAAATCATAACTATAAAAAATCTTAACACTCTTAATTGCATTAAATTAACTTATATAAATTTAATTACTGATAATCAGGAAATTCTTTTTTATTATTCTTTCATATTATGAAATATCTGATAGACTTGATAGAGCCTTTTTTATGAAATAATGAATGATTAAATCATAAATGCCAACATTAGAATTCTGCTTGGAGGAGAACGCTTAGTAATATGTAAAAAATGTTTATTAATATCAAAATAATGTAATCTGCATGGTTGTACATTGTGTATTGGTTTTTTGCCAGTTTGAGCAGGCTCAGGTCAATCTGCTTTGAAACTACTAACTCAATTTGTTTTATGTAGTTCTGTTATTACGTACAATAAACAGCTTTAAACAAAAACCTTCCCACCATAAACTGGAGGCATATTGCTTTCACTGTGTTAAAGTGCAAAACATGAAGGTTTGATTTAAGTGAAGTTAGTTGTAAAAATTTACAACTCTGGCAAACACTGTTACCCGCAAAACACAGTCTTGGACAAGGTTTGGTGTTTTTTACTCTGGAGACTTACTGATACTTGAATTAGATTTGAAAGTTTGTCCATCTGGTTGTCACAAAATATAGATTTAAGATTAACAAATAATCTGGCCCATTTAACATTAAAGCATTTGGCTCCAGTTAAAAATAATCAAGTCAAACAAAGAGGAAGGGTCTGGAAACTCACAAATCTACATTATACCCAAATATGGCGTCGACAAGCAGAGGATGTTATGAACATTTACATTCAGTAAACAAATAGTAATTCTAATCCAAATAACAAAAAAATTTAAAATTAGATTGATCATTTCCCAAACTTAAACTTGGTTAAAAACTTGTTATGCAAGGGAAAAGGAAACAAACACATTGTTCATTTATAACTATTGAAACTTCTACCACAAAAAACAAATTTTTGAGTATAAGCTTAAGTTAATAACAAAATATCATTATCATACATTATGTCAATGTGTCATTCACTTTAACAAATCTGAGCTAAACTGAGCTGCTTGTGTCAAATGGTCCATAATCTACTTGTCAATTAGAACAAAATAAGTCAGAATAAACCAATTCTTGTTTGAGAGTGAGGAGTCAATTCTTCTCCAAGAGTTGTTCCAAAAAAGATAGTATTCCCCTACTAATAGTACTAGGACTACAGTATCAGCACCGCTGGGGATGTCTCTTGATACTGGAGGGAGAAACAGTGGAAATGTACTAGGTATACAACTTTCTGACCTCCATCCACAGACCAGGCTCATCCACAACAGATGAGGATTTGGGCTGGTTCCTATCATCATCACTTGCTTGCAAAGATGAGAAACACATTTTTCCAAGCACAAGTTGTAAATGCTTTTGTTTGCTACATTCCTCATCTGCTGATATTTAGCTTGCTGGGGGCCTGTTGTGACCACAAAATGCTTTTCGTGCTCAGCTTCGTGCACTGCTTTCTACAGATGTGTTGCTTGGTGTTTGTAAATGAGTCTTTTTTTTTTTAGAGACTAGAGAAAATCTGCAAATAATAATGGTTTACATACCAGCTCAAAACAGAGCCAACATGCAAATAGCTTAGTAGATATGTTAAACACCATGATGTATCATCATTTAAGCTTCGAAGTTGGAATTACAGTAATTTGATTCTTGGACAAAGATTGTCACACACAACATAATAGGAAAGTGAACTTCTGGAATGAGCTCCACATTCCTTACTGTTTTGGTTGTTTTCATATAAAACTAAAAATATCAACATACAAATGTTCATCAGCATGTTATTCAGTATACTAGTATAAATGGTTGTATCTCAAAAGAACACAATCTTCAATGTTTTAAAAAATATGTGGGGCATCATGCCAAGAGGTTCTTTGAAAACAGCCCCAGCATTAAATGCATCCTCTTGTTTCAGCTCAGGGTTAGTCTTCAATGAGAAACATCACACATTACACTCTTTACCCACTGGGGATTGCAGTATGTCTCAATTTCAGTCAAGGGTGACACATAATAAAGAGGCATCGGAGGGATCACTTTAGCAAGGCAGAATAAAAAAATAAAAAAAATAAATCATACACACCCACACAATCCCAAAAACATTGGTATGCAGGTCCTCAGTGACATCTGGAAACACCAAGATAACAGATTTAGCTAAACATGTGGCAGTGTTTCTATATTTAAACACTATGAAACCATGACAGGATGCTTCAGGGATGATGTTGAGAGAACAGAGCCATTGTGGCTCATCATGCAGTCAGAGAAACGTTGAATACCAGCGCGAGGGTTTTCGGATTGTCATACCTACAAAGATTCACGTTTCAAAATGAATTTGTCTGCATAGTAGATAATTTTTCATTACTTTGTTTTTATAGTTCAGTTACAATTACCATTTATTGGCTTTAAGGAGAACTTTTTTTTTTGTCATGTGACACACCACTGTTTGTCTTCGAGCAATAACTCACAAGACACTGTCGACGGCCACGAAGAAACTCAAAAGACGCTAGCAAGCCAAGCCTCACTTATAATATATGCCTTTGTGCTCACTTTTCCTTATTTGCATTTCAAAATCATTGCATATACAAGAGTCCTGCCACAACAGTATCTCTGTGACATGTCCACAGAAAGCCAAATATTTCAGCAGCAGTTGTAAAAACTCTAGGCCATCATTTATCAATCATTGAAAGACAAACAAAACTCAATTCCCTACTTATCCAAAAATAATTATTTACAACTCAAGTTTAACAATAAACTTCTGAATCAGCAAATTTTTTTTTTAAGAAAATGCAGATTATACTTGTTCCTCTACAAAGTGCCCTGTCCCAGTGAAAAAATTACTTCATCTAAAAATGAGATGTTGGAATGTCTGATTTTTAGATTAACTCTCTCCATTTATCTTGGATGCGATATCTGCCCCATATTAGGCAACATGTTTCTCTCTACCTGCTGGTCTAGTCTTCATCAATTTACTCCTAAATGACTTTTCATGTGTTCCAACCCCTGTGACCATCAAACACAAAAAGTGCAAAGCTTTGGAAGAGCACTTCCAATCATCTACATTGTTGGTCCTTTAAGTCTTCACTGTAAAGATTCCCAACAAAAAAGGGTCAAATCCATCATTATTTCAAATCCCAACATTAAGTTGCTTGAGTTAACTGGTTGCCAGATAAATATTAACTAGAGCCCGAAAGGCCTGTTGACAAAGCCTAAATTGCATTTTAGTTCTCATTTGAAAAGAAAAATCATTCTAAAGTCTGCATTTTTTTAACTGTAATTTTTAGTGAAAAAACCAGACCAGAAAAAATGTAATGTAACAGAAGTTTGTGCTGGTTGGTACTTTCAAAGGAACAAGTACTGTGTTAGGATCTCGAGTTATTTTTCTCTCCTCGCTGACTGCCAAAACTATTCCACTTAGTCATTAAAGCTTTATCTGCAGTAGCCAATATAAATGAACAAAAACAGATATAACACAGGCGTAATGTCCTGTGCAGTATCATATTGTTAACTGCTAATGTTGCCCTAGAGATCAACAATTTTTCACAGTTCTGATAAGCAAACATTTGTTCTTCCATTGCATTGTCCATATAAGGAAAACAGACCCCCTTAGAGAGGCGCAAGAGGAGCAATTATTCCCTTAATTTTCCTGCAGAGGCCAATGGAGACAGGCAGATACAAGAAAAACAGGCTTGACTAAAGTAAAAAGGGGGAAGAAGCTTCCCAATTAGTGACCATGAAAAGGGTTTCAGACAAATTACAGTAAACAATCATGAATTTATCGGAAGCAGGAAATGCCAACATCTGCTGCACAGCCTCCAAAGGGCAAACATGCTTTTATTACACGAAAGTTCCTTTGGGTGTATGGTCATTTTTTGACACAGCAAATGACAAATATTTTCATGTCTTACATTACGTTACGCAGAAGAAAACAATCTTTAACAGTCACCTTAGGAAATGTGCAGTCAGTAGGGGGCATTGGAACAAGGGCACTCATTAACCAGAAGAACATGATACAACCTGTTAACATCACATATTAACTCCACAGTTCCACAGGCAGTGTCTGTTATGCATGGAATTCTGATATTGGTTTACACTGTAGACATCAGTGCGCTCAATACTAATGCAACAATTCAGATGTCTCTATGTCAATTATACTTTTAGTTACACTCCAGAACCCCCCCCCAAAAAAAAACCTCTTTGCAACATTAGCAAAATTATATAGGAGTATGTGGAAGCAAAACTGAGAGAAGGGTAATATACTTTGACTCTTCCCACTCTCTGTCTCTGTCTAAAAGGCATCACATCACTGTTAAATATTGTTGTATCTTTTATCATTCATCATTTTGAGAAAGTAATAATATATGTATGTGTCTGTTGATAAAAAAGGCAAAAAATAAAAAAGTAATAGAGCTCTTTTCAGTGAGGCTAAATGTCTATAACACTAGAATCTGCTCTGAACCATTTTAACTGGTTAAGGTTGGGTCTAATGAGTCCACTCTGAGCTGTCAAGTGCTGAATTTTGGCCATCCAGACGACAATGTAACTTCTGGGTTTTAAAATTAAAATGGATTTATCAGTGCTTCCAAAACGCTCTGTTTTTGGGTCCTACACTTTTTTTCACACACATTTCACCCAAATTATTGTACAGATTGTAGGCTGTGATCACTTACCATCTCTACCCCCTGAGGAAAGGCTGTTCCTTCCCAGTCCTTCTTCGGGAATCGCTGAATGATCCTCCCACATCCTTCTCCTGAGCCTGCAGGCAAACGATCAAGATCTGTCAGTGCAATATTTGCCATTGTATGGTAAATGTGAGCAAAAGTATAAATTAGATTGAACATGATTATATTCTTAGTAAAAAAAAAAAGACTTTTATCCTCAAATCAAGTCTGATATTACATAAAATTTTATAAGCCAAATTTACTCGAATAATTATATTTTCTCTGATGCAGAGATGCCTCCATTTAAAGAGCTCTCACTCGCTTTACAATTTCCAAACATGAATTTCACAGACGTTACATTGTTTTCACAAGGGCAAAGGTTTGCAATTCTCCTTCAAATAAACCTGGAATGCAGTACAGTACTGCACATCAGGCACAACAAGACTATGCTATGGTCACAGCATCTCTTAATGTTAGGTCATTAGATTTGAGTTTTTCCTTCTGTCCCCTATGTAAATTCTGTAGATAAATCCAGAGAATAAAATATAACTAAAATTTATGAAAATTGATGCAGTTCAACTGAGGGGTCATAGCAACAATTAAACCTGTCTTTAATCATACACATGGGCGGGATGTATATAGAAATAGCATGGTACTTCTCACTGGCATATAGGTTTACTTAAGTGCACCCTCTAAAAAAGAAGTGCATACAAATCTGAGAAAATGGTTCAGTAAATTCAAATAAGGTTCTCATGAGAAAATATTAACAAATTAAAGTAAGTGTAAATAGGAGGAGGAATTGTGATAAAGCTTAGGACAAAAGTTATAGACCCAAATGAAGTGTAGAAGAAAAAAAATCCTATGTGATACACACAATTGAAACAGATACAATTGGACAATAACAATAACAGACTCTATGTCACACATTTCAATTGGAGGTAAGGGAAGGACTTTAGTAAGGTAATCAAAGCACATTATTTCTGTTTGTCGTGACTTATTGTTAAGTTATTGTCGTCTTTTGAAAAAGGCCAATGCAAATTCAATTTTGGCCACAATATTCACAAAAAAAAAACCATTCCAAGTACTGTCCTGGTTGGATTGATTATATCAAGATTTTCAGGAGGAATGTGTTCCAAAGTGTGAGATTTGGAACTTGGACTACTAACACAAAGCATATCACAGGGTGAGAGGGGTCATTCATTATTTATTTTTCTTTTTTGTGATAATGCCCTGACACTTAAACCAAAAAGCAAAAAATCTTCATTTTTCACTGTTCAATCTAAATAACACATATGTGACCTGAAACAGCATATAAAGTACATTGTGTAATACACCAGCAGAGGAGGGGGGCAGGCAGTACATGGTGCTGACAGAGACAGCTGGATATTGATCTATAGCAGGTGTAGTTTACCTCACTTTCAACAACACAGATTCGTGAAGTTGACCATCGAAAGCTTTACCGGTGAAATAACCCTGAGAGATTTCCCGCAGGGCCCCATATGGCGGGCTCTTGAAAAACTCTCAAACCTAAATTGAATGTAATAATTCTTGTCAACACGAGTGCAAACACAGCACACTGTGTGTTAAGGAGCTGATATATGACTGCAATGTTCTTATTCAGCAATCTTGAAAGCTAATAAATGGAAATTTTATCTAATTAAAGAAAAAATTCCCTCAGTCCTCTCATGTGTTTCACAATACCCATTTTGTTGACCCCATGACTTCATTTCAATGTTATTTTAATCTGTTTGAAGGTTAAGCCAAAAGAAAATGGTCTCCTATTAAGAAAATAAGAGAAAAATGAACTGACCCATTTCTTGAAATTCATATAACATTCATTCATTCATCTTCTACCGCTTATCCTTTTCCAGGTCGCGGGGGTTGTTGGAGCCAATCCCAACTCACATTGGGTGAGGGCGGGGTCACCCTGGACTGGTCACCAGTCCATCACAGGGCCAACACACAGACTGAGACAGACTGAGACAGACAGAGACAAACAACCACTCACACTCAGACCTACGGACAATTTAGAGTCACCAATTAACCCAAATATGATTTCTTTAGATGGTGCGAGGAAACCGGAGTACCCGGAGGAAACCCACACAGGCACACGGGAGAATAAACTCTGCACAGAAAGGTCCCAGGCCAGGGAACTGAACCCGTGACCTATAACAGACATGCACAACTATATATAAATACGTTTTTATTTGTTAATGCAATCTTTAGGCAATCAGCAAAAACAAAATTGCAAGTAATGTTGCTCAATATTATATTAGTTGGTTTGTCAAATATGCTGCAGATAGTGAGGCTTTTTAGACTGTAGTTTCTATCACATAACACACTTTAAAATATTTGTAAAACTACATGAGGAATTACATTTTATAATGTGCCAAAATGGCTAACCTGTTAGCACAGAGTTATACAGCAGTTTCAACCATTTATCTGTTTGCTGTTGTCCTAGTCTGTGCAGGCATGCACAGCATTTTAATATAGCCCAATAAAACTGATCTCGATCATGTCTTCAGTTTCTATTGTTATATCACAAAACAGCAGAAATCGACCTGTGTGTCATTTTATAGCCATAATGGAGGAATATGTAAGATGTACATCACTCTTAACATTACCAGCAATGTTGCCGTCCAGAAGGGGGGCAGATAATATTGTGTCATTAACTACCCAGACAACTGTCACCATACTCTCAGAGGGGGAAAAAGATGGTGGTGTTGAATCTATTTTGCCGTTTAATGCATTTGATCAATTCTATCTGGACACAGGCAAAATCCAGTACTCAGCAAATGATTTAGAAGAATGCTTTTGAAGCCCGTGCCATGTGTAGCAGTATGGCAAGAGGTCAGATGTGATGCATATGGGAAACAGGAGAAACAGGAGAAAATGTGCATCATCATGATGACACGATGTCCCTGTTGACCTGCAGCCCTCAGGAGTGTCTCGAGCATGTTGTCAGCAAATAGATTAAAAAAAAAAATGAATGAATAGTCTACTTTTGCTGTTATCAACCTGCAGAAAGTGTTTAGGAACTAAATGGAGACCGATGATAGCAGAACACCAGTCTGCCTGACCGTTACATGTTCCAAGTCTTTACAGCACCTCTAATTGAAATCACATGCTCCGAGTGCTCCAAGTTCTAATTTTCAGCCACGGATGAAAATAAATGACAGAATTCCTCACATACCATAAGGCTGCACTCTTGTATTAAAACAAGCCGTGGCTTCAAATACGACCCCCCTGACAGCTATAAAGAACCCCATCAGCGAGGATAATAGAACCCAGGCCTGAAAAGGAACATGCTAATTTGAACATCCACTCGAGAAACACGAGGAGCGGGATGGAGTCGACAATTGAGTTTGTTTATTTATTTTTTGGCAGAAGCTGCTGAAACGACAAGAACAAACCCATCCGAGCTCATGACACAAGTGTGGCTCTCTTCCAGCTCAGCACAGCACAGACTGTGTGTGGTACGCCAATGAATCAAAATAACATTGTGCTTTTCAACCTTCTAATGAAACATGATGTACATCTACATATTTGACTTTTTCCTGTTATCACTTTAGGGTTGTTTAGAGTACTTATTAGAATGATAACGCTGAACGGATGAGCCCATAAGAAGTGACATTACAGATTTGCACAGTCCAGTACAAACATTGGGCTATTATGCACAAATGTTATATTAACTATACAAATTAAGCGAAGACAACACATATTGTGAACTGTTGTGGGATTCATCAATGTCTTTTGGTTATCAAAATAAGGAAGAAAAGAGAAAAAGAACATTTAAAATGTCTGGATCAGCCCATGACACTCAGTCATCCATTTGCATAAAGTTTAACTACAGTGTGGTCTGATAATACAACCCAGTGACAAGAAAAACACACAATGCAACATTCACCCAAATATTAAGAGTAAAAACAATACTAGAGTCTTTATACTCTTTTCCTTTTTTAAGATGGCACCAACTGATACAAAGACAATTCCGAATTATCAGTTTACTTTTATAAAATTTATCTCAAAACCAAATGTAATAATTCAAGTTTGATAAAATAAAGACACAGACACCTACACTTACAGAGAAATCATATTTGAAAGACTAAATCAACGGAATAATTTATTACTGAGTTGCATGACTTTGCATAGTTTCAATGACAAGGGGAAAACCACAGAGTTAAAGTTGTTAGTCTTTCTTGATAAAAGCAGATGTTTCTGCTCCTGGGGAGAAAAAAAAATCCATTAATCTCCATGATTTATCTTACTTCTGTTACTGTTGATTGAATCAACCAAACGTATTTTACTTTGTACGGAAAGGCCACCAGGGAAGTACGTAACATTCACGTCAGCCTGGAACCGGATTTTGGCTCAGTCGTGCACACAGGACGACTGTTCTGGAACCAGTTCACAGGTATCGCTCTTTCAGTTGTTCAGTTATTCAAAAACTAATTTAAATGAAGCCATTATGGCAGTTATGAGATTAATGATGTCCTCATGTTCGTGTCACTGACCGGTTCTGTAAAGCACAGCGCAACAAAATCCTGTCTCATCTCAAAGGTGACCATCATCAAGGAAACTGAGGTGTTCTGAATGATCCATGATGGACGATATGCAAAGGAATTGAAGATGTTTGCATGGCAAATGGGTGTCAAAGATTGTCAGAATATCAAAATCAGGGTTGCGGTTGGAAACTTTCCAGCATCCACAGACAGCTGCGGAGGAGGGAAAATAAAAGATAGGTCACACCTAGGTCAACGTATTTAGAGAAAAAGTATGTCCTCCAAAAATATTAAAGTACTACATACACGTCATAAGTGTTCAGCTTCTCCAGCCCTCCCTCTACTGATGGTCGTAAATTGTGTTCTATTGAGAAAACATAAATATGCTTAAATTTGACATTCACAGACCTAAGGATTTCACCTGGGTTTCCATCAAGACCCAAATATGATTTAATGTCTTTAAATAAATAAATCAATTATGCGTTACTTCCCGCTGCTCAGGCAAAATAAATGCTTTTTTCCTCAGATTTATCAATCCCATGGTCAGCCAGGAGCTCAAAACCTTCTATCCTCTTGTCAACACCAGTAGCAACTATGCATATGGTGCTAAGAGTTCATCCAAATGATGACTTTCCCTTTTCTAATGAGTCACAGTTCACTTTATTGCCATCCCATCCAGACCTGTCCAAGTTGAAAAAATTCAGGCTAAGTTCATTTCAGTTCCTCACAGTATAAATTCTAAAGATGCAGATAATGCAATGATATTAAGTATTAATTCTCATCAGATTGAGGAAATATTTAGCTTGGTTTAATGACAGGAATGACCTAATGTTTTAAAGGACACTTTGTTCCCCGAACTGTATTCCACCGACCTATTTTATCTGTCATATTCAATCTGCTCGCAAATGTTTCCTGAGGTGAACTTTAACATAATTTTGAATAATTATGAGATAACAAAGTTCTGTCAGTAAACCTTATCAACAGACTGGAGGCAGTGGAACAGCAGCCCATGGAGTTTTCCCACATAATAATTTTAAATTCTACACCACAAAGGAAGGAACTCTTCCATTGTGGTCAGGATGCTTCTCACCACCTAACTTAAGTCCGAATCCCAATGACATAGTGCCAAATATGGAAAAAAAAAACAACAATGAATTTAGGCAGCAAATCCATGACGCCGAATACAAGCAGAACTGTGCCATGATTGCCATCTTACTCCAAGTAATATTTACACACCTTTATTAAACACAAGCAACATCTTAATTATCAAAGAGAACTCCTTTGACACATTTGCCGGCAGTGGTTGTCAGAAGAACCTTTTGAGAGTGGGGTTTTTTTTCCCTCTTATATCCATATAGCCTTTAAACACCAAATCTCTGGATAATCGGAATAACTTCATATAATCACCCAATTACTTTGTTGTTAATTATGCAAATGAAACAAAGTAAAACTACAAAACTTGATTTAAATAACAAGTGGTTTAGAAAAGCAACCACAACACATAGCAACTTCTTGATCCAACATTGAATCAACAACTCCAACTGTTGGAAAGGACTAAAATCAGTGGATCCAAACAGTGTTTATTTTCTGGCATTACTTGGCCAAATGTTGTACTTACAAAGTTGACACATGACTTTAAGACATCACCTTAGTATAAATAAACACGTGTCAAATATAATCTTGAACTGATCATCTGGTGTTAATCTTCTGTTAAGTTTTGTTTTTGAGTTTGAAGAGAGTAACAGAGAATATATCAATGCAAAAAAGTCGCCTTTTGATAGAGCTTCCTGTTAATTTCCAAAACAATATCCTGATCCTGTGAAAAAATTATAAATTCAGTTTTATGTATAAGAAATATGTTTGGGGTTGTTTATATTGAACAAATAGCTTTGTAATGAAAGTTAAGAAAAATGCTGAAAGAAAAAATATATTTAATATTGTCAGTAAGGGGCCATAGACCATCATTAAGTCCATATGCTAACCCTAAACAATAAGATGAGTGAACAAGAGTCAAACACTACTTGAAGTTAACCAAAAGGAAGACCAAACTACAGACCCCAGCTAGTGAAGACCAACACAATTTAGAAATCCCCTTCAAAGCTTGGTGTGAAATTCAAGAACTATTCCAATAACAGAGTGATGTTTACAAGTTCAGAGGAAAAAAAAAAAAAAATCAAGACAACTACATACTACCAACATATACCATGTACTAAGGTGAGAAACCAAGTAAATAAAAATTCACAACTGTTTTTTCTCCACCCCAAACCACTTTCCTTGTGAGTGTCAATTGAGCCAGCACAAATACAAACACTCTTTGAGAATCATGATAATCGGAGGATAAAACTAAAAGTGTGGACTCAGACATATGTGCAATATTAAAATAATGCCAAAGAGACATATATGAATTCGCTTCATGCAACATTACCCTGCAGGCTGATTAACTTCTCCACATCTGAAGCTAGCATTCTCATATTTTTACAGATAGAAATCTTGTGACAGAAGGTAATATAACAGTCAGAAAATATTAGCAGATGGAAGTGTTTTGCTCTTGATCATTTGGAAATATTTTCTATTTTGCACGACTCTGCTATGGCCTGCTCCAGGCCATAAAGTCACGGAAGACATTGGGCAGAGTGTTTGTGAAACACAATTCAAAAAGCAGTCTAATTGAATATAGAGCAATAATATCCATCCAATAAATAGTTTGAGAAAAGCAGCTGCTCAAATTCCTCTTTTTCACTTGGCAAATTACGATTTAGTGTGAAAAGCACTCCAAGCGTTACATGTCCCATTTCCAAGTGAGAGAAAAGGATGTTCAATTGCAAATATACTTATTACATTGCAAGTTCAACACAGGTCTTGTGCATCTGAAGCAGCGTTTTCACTTTCTAACGTTACTTGTGAAATTTTTTCCAGAGTTTGTGGCTTGAGAGGTTGGCCCCCAGGGAAACAGAAACTGCTTAGATTTGTGATTGAGGAATCCAGTTTCCTTTTATCATACTCACAACAGAGGGTTGTTTTTCTCATATCTGAAGCACACCACTGTGTACCTGCAAAAGACAAACAAGATTCTACAAATAGAAATTGCCCCACTCTAATGTTTTGTTTGTTTCAAACTACTTCAATCAGCACAATGATTTGACCTTTCGTTATGTGACTTTCAATATATTTTTCTAAATAGGTCATCTGTTTCACAGTGAAAATACCCCAATACTTTTGCTGGAGATGAAAATCCTGGATTTGTGTTCATTCTCAAAGTGCAAAGAAAAGTAAGAAAAAATGTATAAAGACAAGTCTGTAAAACTGGGTCGCGTGAAGGCAATATAAGAATTTACACAGTTTCTTTACAATATAGCTCATATCTTTTGTGACTATCTTTATATTTCTGCATGGAAACTTAACTCAGCAGTCTATGACTGGATTTTTAGCTCCACAGCATCCTGCATCACCTGAAGAGAAGCTTAATTGCCACTAATATTGTTACCTCTGACTGTAGCTGTGTAGCCGGGATCGTTGTAGTGCAAAAGCTTTTAATTTATATTGGCAGCAATACTACTTTTTCAAGAAATTACAATCTAAACTAGGTATAATTTCATTCAATTCATCGCGACTGATTTAGTATGTTGATGGTGACCCACATCAGGATCCCTGGTTTGAATTAACAAGCAAGGTGGATAGGAAAAAGATCTGTCGTCTAGACGACGTGTTACACTCGACTGTGATTGAGCTAGGGATCGACCGATTATCGGCCCCAATATTCGGTATTTTGACGCATATCGACATAAGCCATAATCGACATAATCGATAAGAGATCAATTTAAAACTGGGTTATTTTGGCTCTGATGCAGCCACGCCTCTCTGTCTGCTGTCACTACTCTGTCTCCAGCATTGTCCCACCCACAGCACCATCTGATTGGTTACACGCCGAGCCACGGCACAGGTAACAGCCAATCAGCAGAGAAAGCTGTGCATGCACAGTGCTCACACACACGGTGGAGAGGAGAAAAAGTTTTGCCAAATGGAGAAGGTCCGGAGGGCAGATATACGTTCCGAACATGGATGTATAAAGACAACTGGATACAGCGTCAGAGGCGGGCCCCGTTCATTCCTAGGGACGTTGTTCAGTGGCGCATGATGCCAAAAAAGTTTGTTTTCCAGGTGTCATGGCGGAAAATTATTTACATTTGCAGTTAACTTTATAGGAGATGCTGCTGACCCTGGGAACACCCTGCACTTTTTGTTTTTGTTTGAACTTAAAACAAACATAAGTGAAAGATTAACATTTCAGTTATATTGAAATTTTGGAAAACTTTATTTACTGTAGAAAACTTTAAGGAGCTATTTTTTTTTTTTTTTTTAAGTTTTCATTTAACTTTATAAGACATGCTGCTGAGCCTGAGAGCTCCCTGCACTTTTTGTTAGAATTTTAAAACAGGGATGTCTATTGTCTAAGAGAAAAAAAAAAAACCTTTAACATGTTGCAAATCTGATAAGCTATTTAATAAACATATGCTTAAAGGCATTTCAACGAAGTTAAGTGTTGGAGTTTGTATTATTCAAAATTTTGATGCCAATATTTTCCCTTTTACTGCAAATGGATATCGGCTCCAAATATCGGTTATCGGCCTCCTTGACTACTAATAATCGGTATCTGCCCTGAAAAAAACATATCGGTCTATCACTAGATTGAACTGGTTTCTACACACCATCTTCTCCAGACAACAACATTGCTCTGAAAAGTGGACTGCCATACTTTTATTTTACTCAAACTATAAATTGCTTTAATCCTCTAGTTGTGAAAAAAATGCACTCCTACTTACAGACAAGGGCATCTTAGCAGGGCTCTGGCCAAACCAATATTTGAAACACTTTGTTACAGTCAAAATAAAAACAACAAACAAATAACCCAATTCAATAAGGAGAGGGGGATCAATTTAGACATTTGCAGAGGATTAAAAATGAATGAGACATAAGCCTGTCACAGTCTTACACTCTGAGATAGAGGACTTTTTACCGCTTGCCCTCTCTACAGACGTCTTCATCATCAACATCATCAACCAAAGTCAGTAGCAAGAAAAAAAAAAACCAAACAAACAACTTGTGGTCCCTGTGTGTTCTTGTGGTAAGACAGTCTGAATATGAATCCATTCAGACTTACTTCTGGTGACGCCAGGAACATTTTGTCCCTGGAGAACAAAAAATTCATTTGTCAGCTGGCGCTGGGATGCACAGAGCTGATGAAAGACACTGTTTACCTATCGTGCATAGCATGGCCATGGAGACTAAGAGGATTCAGCTGCTCTGGCCCTCTCTTTGACACACATGGCGCTGGATGGACACTGCTGAATGAGGCTATGAACCTCAATTTGTTCCCTTATGGTAGATTAACCGAATATCTTTCTCCGGGCTATTCATTGAGCAACAGCTTTTATTGGACACTGCTATCAAGAACAGTGGCAATACATTGTAGAGGTCATAAAAAATATTGGTTATCATTTGGGAGGGATGGGGGGGGGGGGGGTTGAAGATTCACTACAGATTGATATATGAATGTTAAGAAATGTGTGCAAGGCAGTTTGCTGCTTTGGATTAAAAGAATGTAAAACTGGGCCTGAGGCTCAGCATTTAAGTGGAAGCATGGGGAACTTCCTGCCCCACTCCAGATCAACAGTGAGGAGGAGGGGGGGGGCAGAGGATCTGCCTCAGCACAGGGACTGCCTTTTCTTACAGCTGAATAAGTTACCGCCCATCATAAAAAAAGTTGACGACTCTTCTGGCAAAAACAAATCTAACCCAACATATCATTGACCTGTGTCTCAGAAGCAGGTTAAAAAAAAAAAGACAGAGCCAAAACAAAACGTGCAGGATGAACACACTGCACAGACCACCGCTACCAGTACTGGGCCACATCAATACAAAACATGAAAGCAAACACTGGTTCCCAATACTGTGTCAGCAAAACAAATATGACCTGAGGGCAGCCACATTTAATATGATCTTCAGTCAGCATTATAGCGAACCCCCCTACACCCCCAGCCGGCAGTGAAAGCAGCTCCCGGACCGGATCAACAGGGAACAGGATGTGGCTGCTCTTTGAATCCATGAAAAAGTTTCAACTGATCCAAAAATCATTTGTCGCATGAAATCTCGTGCAAAGATTAAAGTGGCGACCTGCCATGAGACGTGTGCTTGATCTGTAAATACGTGACTGCTGGACCAGATCCAGCATCTGGTTGGCTAACGAGAAAAAAGACATTTGAGAGTGCTTCCAGGCTCGGCTGGTTAGCTGTGTGGCTAACGTGAAGCTAAGCGCGAAGCAAAGCTATCTAGCATCAACATCAGCCAGTAACACACACTGACTGACGGCCTGGACAACAAACCTCAGCCCCGCACAACAACCTGCGGGCTCACACACTTACCAGCTTTGTCCTGATCGTATCCCACGACAATAAAATAGTCAGCCAGTCTAGCCATGTCTGCTGCTTTTCCCGAAATATACCAACACAATTCAGCATTTTTCCTTCTTCCAAAGCACAGCCATGTTTGACAGAAGGAGCGTCAATGCGCCTGCGCGCAGCAGCGGGAGACGTCCATGGGCGTGGGCCCTTAAGTTTACAAATACAGCTCTGTGTCCCAACAAAGCCTCCTTTGGCCCCAAAGTGTGGGGACCCCACCTTCATTTAAAGAATGACAGCCAAACAGACAGCAGAGAAATATTGTGTTTAATAGTTACTGTGGGAGATTGACAAGCTGTGATAATAAAGCTGGTTACTAACCAGTTAAAATAGAGGATGTTTTTGTGGGGGTCTTTTCTGCTTATTGTAGGTATGCAGATTTGAAAAAAAGCTGCCCCAAAGCAAAGTTTAGGATTACTTCAAATTTTCACTGATATGGTCTGTGGAATGAATAAATGTTTAATGGTAGCAGAAAAAAATAATCTCGCTGCCATATTCATCAAATAATTCCTTGGAGTTAATATTGATCTAATACTGATCAGAGTCCACCTTTATTCTCAGAAGGGCCTTAATTCTTTATGGCATAGAACCTCACCAGATGTTGGAAACATTTTTTTGAGATTCTGGTTCATGTTGACAAGATTACATCACATGGATTTCTTCACATTATCACATTAATTCAGCCAATCTCTGATTCTACTTAATTCAGATGTGCTGAGTGGGGAGGACACTGAACTTATTGCCAGGTTAGTGAACTCATATTGAGATGACTTTTGCTTTGAGATATTTTGTGTTATCATGTTGGAAGTAGCTATTATAAGATGGTAAACTGTAGAAATAGAGGGAAGCACATAGTAAGCCACAAACCCCAGGCAGACTTTGGCATTCAAACAATTATTCAGTGGTACTAAGGAGACCAAAGTAGGCCAGGAAAACATTCCCCACACCATCTCACCACCACTACCAGCTTGGGCTGTTGACACAAAGCAAGTTTATGTCCATGGATTCATACTGTTAATGCCAAATTCTGACCCCACCATATTATGCCTCAGGAGAAATCCAAATTCAGTTGACCAGGCCATATTTTTCCAGTCTTCATCTGTTTAGTTTTGTTGAGCCTGTGTCCACTGCAGCCCCATATTTTTGTTCTTGGTTGAGAGAAGTGGAATCTGATGTGATCTTGTGCTGGTCAAACCTTCATCCACCTGAAGGTTTGACCATTCTGTCCACTGTTGTGTGAAAAAAGTCATGCTACAGTCACAGTCAATGAGATTACACCCTTTCCACATCCATTTTCATAAGTGAACATTAAAAGAGGCTGCATGACTAAGCAGGCTTGTTGGTGATTCCTCAACTGCAACAAAGGTCTACTAAGCTGTGGGATACACACAGCTTTAATTCGAAGGAAAACACTTGTGTCGGCCATCAATAAAGGGAAATGTAATATATTATAACATATTACTAAAAACAGGAGAGCAGATTCTTTGTTTCCTTTCATGTAAAAAGCTACTATATCTTAACCAACAGGGGATTATTTGATGCATTCACTGTTTTATTTGTTAAATGTCACAGACATTTCCTGCTGTGCTTTATTTCTGTTTTCTTTGTCTTTTTCCCTCAGCCATTTACTATTGTAAAAAGATGATGAACACAAAGGCAATGAAATAGTTGAACCTGCGCAAAAACACATAGGAATACAGACCAGGTGCCTGTATGCAGTGTTTATGGATATGCAAGGACAATGGCAAAGTCATAAGATGCCAAAGAATTCATATTTCCTGTTCACAAAGATTTCTAGGTTCATCATAGCGTTATAACACTTATGAATCATCTGTTTAATCTCTGCCCCTGGGGTTCACACCCTTTTTCCTGGCACATATTAAAATTTAATTGCTCAGGTTTCCTGCTGATTGTACCTGCTCATAAGTATAATGTCACGTAGAAAGTTTCATCAGGTTCATGGGAGATGAGCAAAGAATTGCTATATAAGGAACTAAAAAGCAGTGGGCGAACTTTGATGACACGATTGCACAAGCCTACGTCGTAAACTCTGGTAAGGGGCTTATTTGTCTGCTGGAGACAATTATCATTACAAACTGTGTACAAAACATTCACTGGTTAACAGCACATGTGTTTGACATTTATGAATTCTTTTGAGTTTAAAATATGACACTGAGTCGGAAATGAGGTTACAAGAGATATAAATAAACTCAGGAAGGGTCTGTCTGGGGGACTAAACACAATGCAATATAATATGTGATGGAATGTTAAGTGTGAAGTGAAAGAAAGAAAGAAGGCTTTTTCCCCATTTGTCGAAACTGAAACAACCCCAAAACCAATAATTAAAAATGAAAGCATTGCTTAAAAGTACTCTACATGGCTGATTAAAACCAAACCTTGTGGCATTTTTTAAGAGTGGGATTTCTAAAATGAAAAAACTGGAACAGATTTTCTGGTACATTTAATATATTGAATGTGAGGGACTAACATTTGCTTTCTTTGAAACAGATTATATGTTTCTTGAGGTTTAAATTATCATATCAATATGGATAAAGAGGCCTTTTGAGAAAAGTATTAACTCCAGTCTGTCGATATTTTCTAAGTTTTTTCTGAGGGGCTTATCCACATTTGACTCATGAACACTACTGAGAGGACAGTTGTGAGCCTTTTCAGTGATCTGGTTTGAAATTTCTTCTTTCCATGTTACTTTCAGTCATTTAACTTCAATAAAAACTACATGACCGTTGTTTGGTCATGAAAACAGTGTATGCAGGTTTAGATTGATTCATTATACTGACCAACCCTCTAAGTATGCTGTTGGGGAATTACATTTTTTAAGATATATGGACTGACTTAATGGTGCTCTCATTATCTCCTGACAGATTCTTATGTGTGAATTCCTAGGGTGGAATGTGAAGTCACATTACCAATAATTTATTACAGCAACAAATAAGCTGTATTATTTCAAATAATGTCTCAGTCAATATTGTTCATTGCTCAATTCAGATACTGTTTAAGTAAATTTCCCGACTTGACTGTTATGACTTCATTTATTTTCAGTTAATTGTAAAATTCCATCTCACATTTATCCAAATGTCAAAATAAAGTATATTAAGGCCAGAGTCAAATATTTGCCTTGTATAAACAATTACATTGAGTATATTGTGTTTACAGTTGGGCGTACTTACCATACTTAATCAGTTAGTCAGTGCTTGTTTCTTTCCAAATCTTAAATTCATCATCCGGTGTGCTTTCAAGCTGACATGAATCTAGACTGTGTTCGGGAGTGCTTTGAAAAGCAGACTGTGAAAACATTCCTTCAATTTTATTTTATGCTATTAGTAACTCGGACAAAGAAATTGTTAGCAAAAACAACACATAACTGATCTTTAGGTCCATATATAACAAGATGAATGTTTAAGCCTTTTCATCTGTGATAATTTAGACTTTTTATACATCCAGACAGAAAAAAGCCAGGTAAGATGAACATGTTGATTTACATAACCAATGACCATTGATTCATTTCCATTAAAAACACATCCTGAAGTTAAAAAGAGTACATTTGATTAGAATTTGAAACTTTATTTAGTTTACATTTATATAGAGCTATGAAAAACTTAATGTTTTCACGCAGTGAAACTGACAAGATGCATAAACTGCACTGTCCATGAGCTGTAAATCTAATTCCCTTTACTATTTAGATTTTCGAGTGTCATTTTGCTCTTTTTACTGTGTTGCATTGTTACACTTCAAGCGCAGCAGTATAGCAGTAGTACAGTGGACGGGGTGGGGGAAAGGATGAGGGACAGTTGCTGAGCCCCTCCCACCTCCTGTATAAATGCTCCCAGTGCTGTGTGTAGAAGCTATTAGAAGAGTGACACAGCTGCCTTACAGACCGAGTGGCAATTTCAAGGAGCCAGTGGAGTACTTTGTTACAGCTGATTCTACAAGGAGAGATTTCTCATCCAACTGAACTAGCAGGGAATCACAGGTATGCACGCTTTCTTTAAATACAGATATTGCTGTGATTTGCTCCTCTCCTGGCAGATGGATTTAGCCTTGCTTTTCTGAGGTCAGGGAACAAGTGTGGAGAAAAGGACAGGTTATCAGCCCAGTTATATAAGCAGTTCAGCTGTTAATATGTGTATGAATTGTTTTCAAGGTGTTAAGCATCAGAAAGAGGCAGTACATCATATACTGTTTACCATTTGCAATTCATTGAGAAATATTTGGTTCTGTTTAATCCAGGCTGAATGTTTTCGTGTTTGTATGACTTTTGAGCCGAGCACATTTCAAACACCTCATTGGCAGTCAGTGTCCTTCACGTTGGCCAGAGCCCAAAGTATAGTTGTAGGTTTACCTAACCGGGCAACATCTGACCTTAGCTTAACTTTTTAAATAAATGAATGATAACTGCAAATTATTTGGCTTTTGGACTCTTGTCAAAGCAAGCAACAGTGTTTCACTTAGGTTGCTTTTGTGTGAGGGAGTTTTACATGCATAGTGGGATAGTAGGGAATTCATGCAGTTAAATATTGATTTCCAGAATAAATAAATAACCCCCAAAAATGTCTTCTCCACAGGTCTCAAAATGAAATTGATCTTCCAGTCCTTCCTCTTTTGCTGCCTGCTGGCTACAGTAGCACACTGTTTGGAACTTGAAGTGAATCCGGAGTTGAAAAAAAAGTAAGTCATTCATTCACTACTCAGAATGATTTTATCTGATACAAGATGTGACAGTAAATACCTGTCTATTGAATTGTCTACCTTGGACTAAGAGACATTTTCTCCTCTTGAAGGTTAAGCGTATGGCTAAGGAGCAGATTGAGACGGGATCTTGACAGTCAGTCTTTAGAGAAGACAGCAGAGTCTGAGCACTTTGTCAGACCAGAGGATATCAGGGATACCTTACTGCCACATTCCAGGTACAGACATTTACCATGCAATTCTGAAAAGCTATGCAGTTTCCCTTGGGTTGCAATATAATTTAAATAATAATAATATTTAAACCAGCAAACCATTAATGACTCATGAATGAACAACATAGATTAATGTCTTGTGTTCCTCTGTTCTCCAGCACTGACATTAACATCCGAACCAAGAGGTCAAAAAACTCAGCCAACCAGTCAAGAAGACACGGTTGCTCACTGGGCACCTGCACAGTGCACGACCTGGCACACCGCCTGCACCAGCTCAACAGGTGGAAGGTTGGGAGTGCCCCCGCTGACAAGATCAGCCCACAGGGATATGGCCGGAGGCGTCGATCTGTCCCCGCACACATGGTCACACTGAGGCTAGAGCAGAACAAGCTGAGACCCAAGTGGACAATAACTGGCTCACAAGTTCACAAGCTGAAGGCTCTCCTCAGACGGACATGAGCAAGGAGTTGAGAACAAAAAACAAGGGACTAGCTGAGAGTTTGTGTTCTCTCCACTCTGTTCTAAAATTCTCAAAATGCCTCAGACTCCTGCCAAGTATGCTCCAGCACATTTTTTCCAGGCATGAGGACTGAAGTCAGAGCAAGACGAGCTGCACTGAGTTTCTCTTAACACTGAGCCTCGCAGCTCAGCCAGCTAGAGCGTGCAAACAACTGCAGCTAGCTTACAGACACTGGATGGCAAAACATGGAGAAAACTACAAGTGCTGCTCTCTGTCCTGGCAGAGGGGGAGGAAGAATGCCTATACCTGGCAAAGTGCACACATCCTCTGGCTTAAAGAGGGAACTCTCTTCTAACATTCTGGGAGTTTACAGACTTATTCCTCAAGTCTAGGACTTTGATAAGTGCTATCCTCTAAGGATTATACCAACATGTTCCAAACTGTCAAACTGTCAGTACTTGTCTGCACTTTTCCATTTGGACTTAAAGTCAAATGAATCATCAGGAAATGACATCTTCAATACAATGCAAACAGGAAGATAGGGTACAGTGCTCTAAAGCTCTCCGTTGATATAAAGTTTTGGACACTGTATAAGGGAAAATGCCTTTTTTTAATTCTGTGAGATATGTGCCAGTCCACAATGGATTGAAATATACTTGAAATTGTTATTGTTTGTACAAAAACATGTGCAATCTATATGTGTTTCTATTGCAGGTATGTGTATATATGAAATCCTTTATTTAAATATTATATAGAAGTTACATCAAAGTACTTATGCAGATAGAACTATTTTTGTACAGGAAGAAATATATATGGGCATTGTATCTATTTTTCATTATTCTTTTGCAAACTGTGGTAATAGGATATGTTTTATAGGTATATTATATATTTGTAAATGTGTTCTATTTTATTTGTGTCAAAGCAATAACAGTGTCATTCAATAAACATTTTGCATACAAGCTCTAGACATTGTCCAGACTTCCTTTGCTCTTTGCTCATTTAAACTTAAAGTGGGAGTCCATTGTATAAAATCTAGTGCTACACAGAAACAGAGCACCTGGTCTCTGTTAATGATTACAGGGACTCATTAGAGCCTCCCCTCCTCTCACCACATTCCCCTAGTTATGATGCCCCCCTTCCCTTCAAAAAAAGGGCAGACAGGGTGCCAGGCGCATTCCTGATTGGTTCAGCTCATATTTGTTGGCTCACCCCACAGCACAGAGCAGCCCTAAAGCCATTGGAGGAGGCTGAGGGTTTAGATCCATCTGTGTTCAATGGTAGATGATTGAGACATGCAAGGGCCAGTGCAGGGGGTTACAGTCCAACATCCCTGCAAAGCATCACAAAAACTTAGCATTCATTAGAGCCCCAAGACTGAGTGTCTGAAAGGCTGGAGCCTCTTTCCTTGACACATTATCACCTCTAGTTTGACATTTTCCAGGAGTGGGGACTAAACCACCTGAGTCATAGACAGTATGTTACAGATTTCTCCAGTGGTTGTATTATTATAATTATTATTATTATTATTTTAATCCCTTTATACTTGCTACCTTTTCACAGCCCCAGAAAACAAAGGGCTCAACTGTCTGTGTGTTTGCCTGTTTGGAAATGTCGTAGAGTAAAAAATGTTACAGAGTGATGGACCTTGAGGATCCACTAAGAATAGGCCATGGTATGTCATCTCACAGGTTTGCTCATTCCCTACTCAAAAAATTCACCGTGTACAATTGCTTGAGCACATAAACAGTTTTACATAAACAGATTATATTAGGAATTTACTGAATGCTACAAAGCCAAACTGAGTGGATCTGTAGAGTAAAATATTAATTGCCACTACCATGACAATTAACTTTTTGTGGACTCACTCACTATATATTCACCAGCCTATATAACCTCACTAGGAAACTCGTGTGACGGACAGTCCTATGGCTGAATAAAAGGTTGCAAAAGCTGACAGCCTGTAATACCTCATACAATTTATGATGATTAGTAATTGTTAACGTTCAATGCGGACAGTTTCTAAAGTGAGTGTCCAAACTCTAATTATATGTTTTCTTCTGCCATCTAGTGAGCTCAGTTGGGTAAAACTCAAAAACAGGGGTTTTTAATAGTCCCTCTGCTGACTGCTGACTTAAAATAAAGTTTTTTTAATAATAAATCTGAACAATGATAGATGAGAACAGTAATTATTCCTTGAATTATATTGCTCAACTACAAATTTAAACTATGCCTAATAGTATGGCAAAGCATAGCAAGTGTAGCCCCCCAAAAAATATAATTGGTCATTTTAAGCTTATTTTTGCCATAATCAAATAAAGTTCATTTGCACAAGACTCATGAAAGCAGCATACTCATGCTCTTGCTTCACTGCTATAGCTAATTTCAATCTGCGAATCTTAGCCAACAGTGGCGTTCATATGTGATTTGCCATTACCTAAACCACAAATAGTGAAGTGTGTGTAGCTTGAAGCAATTAACTAAATTAACTAAACTGACCAATGTGTTCAGACTCGCCCACTCACCCGATTCTATCCAGTTTTTTTATACTGTCTTGCCCACTACTTTAATTTATTTGTATGATTTTTTTGTATGCGGTGTTTTATATGATGTATGTTTTTTTGTTGTTTTGTTGTTTTTGTATTGTTTTCATTCTTGTTTTGCTGTATTTTATTCTTGGTGTAAGGCGCCCTAACAAATAAAATGTATTATTATTATTATTATAACTATCAATGAAAAGAATCTAAAACAAAGCAGATCTGCCATCTAATGGTTGATTAAATTAGATGCAGTTTTATGTTTTCACTGGGAATTTAAATGTTCACACAAAACTTTACCATAAAAACATACAAGCAAACAAACAAAAAAACAAAAGACAATGTATAGGGTTTCAGTAAGGATTAAAAGCAATCTAAGAAAAACCTGTATGGATCTAGAGCTTTACCTGGACCATGAGTTCCATGAAAACATATCAGTCCTTCAATAAGCCAATCAGTAAGAGACGCCAGTGATGTGATGATAGCATCACATCACTGGCGTCTGATCTGTGGAGGTCAACAGGTATAAAAGTAAGCAAACAACAGTTTTAGGACCCCCTTTTTCCAGCTGAATAATATAAATCCCCATTTTTATTTTATTTCCTAAAATGCAGCCGACAAGGACTAACTGTGAATTACTTACTTAATAAGCTAAATCATCTTCTTTTGCTTTGTCACTACAAATTGACACACGATTCAGTCGTTACAAAACCGCAAAGCAGAGGAGAGGAAATTAGTTCATCAATGGGCCATTACTGCTCTCTATCATAATTCCCTTGCTCTAAAACCAGCTATAAAAGTGCCCTGGATACCTAGAATGAGAGGATTAGCCTCACAGTCTAAAACAAGGACTACTATATGCCAGTTGAAGTTTTATAGCAAATCTTTCTTACGTTTACATTTATTTAAATTCCATTTACATCTGATTTATGTAATCAAAAGGGCATCTTAATATAACCGTTATTTCTTGCTGGTTTTTCGTGTCATATGCCATCAAAATGTCCTGCAAAGTAACAAAAACAGTGAATGAAATATCCCACAAGAAAGAAAGATGGGAAAAACAGGGATTAACATCTACGTTATACATATTGAATTTGAGCATACTTCCACAATAGGTCCATTGTGGTGGTGCTGCCTGAAACAAATAAGGTACAAGAAACTATCAGCTGTTATCCACAGCAAGGCTGCAGCAATGAAAGAGTTAAGGATGGAGTGATGTGCACTGCAGGGTGGAGAGTGAGATATCGTCTACTTGAGGCACAACAAAAGCACAGCATGACTTAGGTGTTTCTCTGAGGCAACTTCAGAGACAGCAGAGCCTAGCAAGGTGAGTGGTCTTATTTGACATACTAGGAAAAGTAATGACCACTGATAAATAAGAATGGAAGGCATACTTCCATTGAAAGTATTGCTGTGTGCCTTGAAATCACTTTATTGGTACTTTATATAGTGATATATCATTGTTTTTAGAAAGTAGGTGGGACTTTTGAACTTGTAACTGTTTATCATTACCCAAAACTATTAATCAGTGCAATGAAAACTACACATGTAGACCTGTTGGAAACGTGACAACAGGACAGATGTAAGGGAAGTTGCTTTTGTGCATGTGTGAGTGCACTTCCTTTGCTGCTCTTTATTCCTCTCCAGGCCTTGGCCACTGAGAAAGATGAGAAGAGGAGACGTGCCTCTTTTAAAGCACCAGTCAAGTATTTGCATGGGAAAGACTGAGCTTGTCAGCCTTCCCTCTCTCATTCTCTATCTCGGTCTGTAATGTGGTGAATGGATTTCTCTTATGTTTTTGACCTCTCCCTCAGATAGGACTTTGACAAAGAGCCAACTTGTAAGCTGAGCCAATAATGGTAGTGAGGTGTCTGAGAAAAGCCAAAAAGACATTATAAAGACAGCAAGTATGGCAAGCTGGGTCTGAGATAGGGCTATGGGTCATCCAGTAATGGACTCGGGAAGCCTCCTATGGGATTCACCAGGGAGTGGTAAATAATGAATGGTGATCTTTATTCCCTAAAGTAGCTATGGATATGATATATGGTTAACTCTGCATTTCCAGATTTGCAGTACATCTAAGCAGACAAGCACAACGGTACACACACCCACATTACATTACACAGTTTAGAGTGATACATGCTACATTAGTGTCTAATTGGTCTGTAAAACTACACCCTAAACCCTGTTTGTCAGTCATCAGATCTGATGTTGCCTGAAGCAGACATATCTTGATAAATAACAGAAGAGCTCCTGTAATGGGGAATGAAATATTACAGGTTTAAAAGACATTTTTGTCATTTAAGGCTTGATTGGTGATCACTGGTAGGAATAATCATGAGTGAGTGAAGACCTTATTACATTTCTTCTGAAATATTATCAAATTACAAATACTGAGGATTGACGATGTTGTGAATTATTGAGGGACCCTTTCCTGACCTGTGAAAACTGAAAATCTAATGGAAATAAACAGCATTGTCTGTTTACAGCTTCATGTTTTGAAAGAGATAAAGCAGAAAGGGTAAGACCTCCTTCTGGGTAATATAAGCACACCCTGAACATAAATCTCTTGCTACTTATTACAGTTCACAATAAGCACTATTTATTATATGCTGGTTAAAAGTAGCAGGAGCAACACAGGTTGGATATTATTTTTACCATACTGACTACTTGAGGCCTCTCACTTGAGGCCTCTCACAAAAGATCAGTTTGGTCATTTGGCTATAAATAGCCAGGCAGTGACAGAGAACAAGCTAGGGTCCATTGTCACTGCTATCAGACAAATCTTAGTTGCAATCTGAGAGTGTGAAAAATCCTCTTCTGAGGGAAGAAGCCCACAGCAGGATTATGTACTTTCATGTGTATAGGGATTAAACCAAGAGCCCAGACAAAATACAATACTCATAAATGAAGGAACAGCAAAAAATGTAGAAGCAGTGTAATTGTTTTTGGATGTTCAGCTATTCTAGGATTACTTTTCACTTACAGGAACCTTGAGGCTTTCTGACTCCGAGGGACTGTGCTGACTGCCTGGTTGTGGTGCCTCTTTGCCAGAGAAATGGTGCAGTTAATCTCTTCTGCTCTATAAGTGAACACTTCACAGTAAATCAGTGGAATAGTGAGATACAGAGTGTTTGTGTGTTTGTGTCTAAGTATATGTGTGACTGAAAGAGAAAGAGGACAGACTCTGCCTCTTCTGAGTAAGGGACTCTCTTTGTTGACAGCCAGTTTTGACATATTGTCAGGATTAGTGGCTCAGCCATCATGGTGCCTAGCTCCTTAAAATAGAGATGGGCAGTCAGGAAAACAAAAAGGTGGTTGTGTGCCATCACAGACAGATTGACTGAGTTTGACCCAGATAGATGCAGAGGGAATGCATTAAGATATTAATCACTCGGTACGTTTCTTTTCTGAGTAGGACGCAAGAAGACAGCACATCCAGAAATGGCTTTGAATGGCACTGAAGGTAAGCTCAGATTTGACGAGAACAATACTTTATAACTAATAAATAATACAAAAGAAGAAAACTGCCAGTGTAAACAGCTGTTACACTATAGGCAACTCTCCGTGTCATGGCTCATCTATTGCTAATCAGGGTATGTGGTCAAAAGAGAGGTGTCAACGGTCAGCTGTTTGAAGCACAAGCATCTCTGCTTGCAGGGCATATCTGCCTGGTGCACCTCCACCGGTGCCATCTGGCCAGCTGCAGGGTCGTCAGCTGGGAGCCACCCATTTCAGATGTTTTGCCTCTTTCATCTCAGACGGCGGTAGGAAGACATCCCTACCACCGCCCCACCACCTGGAGATGTTTCCCTGCAGCTGGCCTTATGGATCTTCTTTGCCATCTGAGGTCTTTCCTTCTGAGCCAGATCCAAAGGCTTCCTTGCTCCGCCTCCTCGGCCAGTTCCTTGAGTGCCTTCCTATGCCTCCACCCAGTGATTCTGAGGGTCTTCAGGAATTGCTGTAGGGACTTTCCAGTAAAGCCTCTGCAGCCGACTTCGACTGGATATGTAGACACCTTCCATCCAGCCTCTGCATATGCTGCCTTCAGCTCGCTGTATTTCTCTTTCTTTCTTTTATAGGCCGCTTCCATGCCTTCCTCCCATGGCACGGTAAGTTCAGCCATGGTCACCATTCTGGCAGAGGTTGACCACATCTAAGGTCTAAGGGAAGTTGCAGTGATCTCATGGGGGAACTGGAGTTGTCGGTCCAGGTCGACCCTCATCTTCCACTCGCCTCCGGGTGCCAGGATGGACCACTCCCTCTGGCTGGTGTTCTGCACCCCTACTCCCTGCCTGATGAACTGGATCCGTTGTTGAGAGATTGGCCGGGCTGGTCTTATTCGCCTGAAGTCTGTGCACTTCCAAAGTCTCAGCCAGCTTTCGCAACGCCCGTAGTCGTAGCACCATCTGTAATGGTTCAGTGCTTCTTTGCAGCTTGTTAGGATATGCTGCAGGCTGGGATTTGGGGTGATGTAGAGGTGGCAGTTTGTTTCGGAGCTGTACCACAGCTAGAGGTTTCTTGGACTTGGTAGGGTGTCATTTGTGGAATGAATGAGGAAGCTCAACCTTGCCTGTGGGATCTTCCACATATCGGCCCAAGTTATGGCTCTGTTGGTCACTGCTTCCCAGGTAGTCCACCTTCCTTGGTGCTGTTGGCTGACCGCTGTAATCTTATAGGTCTCTTCCTCTAACCTAACCACTTCGGACACCACCAGCTCTTTCCTCTCCCTTTTGGAGGCTCGTGACCACAGTTTGGGGCCTGGTCCTGCCTGGCTGCAACCATCCAACTACCTCTTGATGTCTCAGCTGGCTGACAGCTTGTGTGATGGCTTGTTCAGCATTCCATTTCTGCCCTGTTCAAACTGAGACCTCTGCGTTCTGCATGCAGGGGTCAGCTAAATCTTTCAGCTCAAGGATGAGCCTGACATTCTCCTGCTGTAGCCCACGTTGAGAGATTTCAGTGGGAGATGGAGTATGTTGTTCCCAAAGAGTTCTGCCGTGGAGAGACACTAAGGTAGCTACTTGCGGATGTAGTTGTTCGCCTTCGAGTCCATCTTCGCCACCGCTGTTGGAGAGATCTCGTTCAGTTTTATTGGCCACATCAGCCGTTGGTACAATGTGAACTGATAGTACCAGGTTTTGAACTTCCCTGGGAGGTGGCTTTGGTCTATCCTTCTCAAACCTTCGGAGGGTTGTGCCAAAACAATGGAGGCCATATGTCTGTCAAAAAAGGTCCATGGTGTATTCTCTCCCAGGGCTGTGCACCGGTAGCTTCGCCAGTAGGGGGGATCTTTTCCCCTTTGATCTGAAAGCAGACAATGTTGCTCCTTCTTCCTTTCTGGATCGACAGGCTCCGCGACTTTACTGGTTTGAACTCCATCCGTGCCCAGCCTGTTGGTGCAAGCAGCTGTCTCCAGGAGGGTTGTGATGTCATCCATGTAGCCTCTTACGGCAGGCAGGCCATGGACCTCTAACTCCCTTGACCATCTCTCTCAAATCAAAATGATCAAAATGATTTCAAAGGCTGTTGTGAATAGAATGGGTGAGACTGAGCAGCCCATTGTTATGCCTTTCTAGAGTTTCTGCCAGCCTGACGTGGCTTCCTGTGTTGCATAGCACACGTAGAAGTTGTTAAATTAGCTGGTCACCAGGTTCTGGATGCATTTTGGAATGTGGAAGAAGTTAAGCAAAATTAGACAGCATTTGTATTGTCCACAACAGCGACACAACAAATTTGTCTTATAATTGATTATAATTTATTGATGTCTTCAATTTTTATTTATTTATTTATTTGGCAGTGTAAACTACTTAGACATTATCTGTTTTTGGTATTTTACTTGTGCATCCCAATGATAGATTTTTCATTGTTTAATTTGGGTCGGCCAATCGCTTGATGAATGGGCAAATGATTAATCAGCAAATCAAATGCACTCTTTTGTTTGTTTGTTTGTTTTTAATTTATTTTAATTGTTTTTAAATAATTGATTGGTCTGTAGAATTCATATATACATTAATAGATTTACAAAAACGATGGTGAACCTAATATCAACCTTAAAAGAAGAAGGTAAATAAACAGTAATTCATTCAAAGAACATTCTCTCAATCACAGAGGACTGATAAAAGTATCTATTTTATAATTTCAAGGAAATCAAAAACAAACAAACAAAGAAAAACAACAAAAAAACGTAATCACAAATATATATATATATGTATATTTGTGATTAAGTTTTTTTTAGATGTTATCCAGCTAGTCAGTGTTAAACTCCAATCCACCGTCTCAACAGACAAACAGTGTGTTACCGGATCGGTGAGTCAACAGTGGAGGGAGTGATCAGGTCACCGCCCGGTCAGCGGATCACTTTCATTTGTTTCTCCGCCAAAACATTTTCTCTTCAGATTTTAGAAACCTTGTCACGAGTTTGATTAACAGATTTGAGTTAAATTTTATTAATTATCGTGGTCAGGTCATTGTATTTTTTATTTTTATTTAATTTTTTTTACGCTTTTTCCCTCCAGGAATTTTTCTGAGTAATTTGGGTTAACTAGTTCCCATACAGTAGGATACTCGAAGGTTTATTCCCTCACATTTAATTTACATCATCTGCATCAATTGTTTGTTTTTATTGTGTTAGAGTACTTTAAATAATGCACTTAATCATTTGTCCTTGTCCTCATATATAAAAATGGGGGATTAGAAAAACCAGAGGAGAGAATAAATAATTTGTTTCATAAGAATAATGTGGTGTGTGGTGAGCAGACAATTAATCATTCACTAAATCATCATCTCCAGATCAATACAGCTTTATGAGCCTTCTTCTTTTTCACATGTGGTGTCATGAAGTTGCAGTGCAAAGTTGATGCACTCAGCTGTTGTGAGGATAGTGTTGTGTTCGGAATGATAAGCCCCCTGGAAGACCGGTAACTGATTTACATGACACCTTTGATCATAGCCTTTCTCTGTCATTGCTTGAGTGCTCAAATGACCAGAACTGCACCCCGTATCAACAAGACACTGTCCGTTCACTCAGGTTATCTCATTGCAGAAATAAACAGTCGTTGATTTGATATTGCTGCTGCACGGATCTGTGAGGTGAATGAGTGTAACTAGGTGGATTGTTTCCAAAATTACATATTGTTGATAAGAGTAGAACAGAATTCATTGTGTTAAAGGGATACAGTGAATGCCATTATACTGTAGTTAAGGAAGACTTCTATGCCCGTAGTGTCATGAATCTGGAGAACTGAATAGTGCTATCTTAGGCAAGTCATTTTCAAAATGCGGTTTAATCAGTGCACAATCCAAAATGCTTTAACACAAGTATGGTGGTAAGCCCATGAACATCCCCAGGACGAGCCAGTGTTTCCATTACAGCGTCCCAGTCAATCATTTGCTGTTAATAATAAACTTTCAGAATACAAATGACTTGTTAATTTCCAAAGACAGTACTTATATCGACACACAACACTTTGTTAGAAAACAGGGCAGCACAGAAACTAACTTTGCAAAACAACAAAACTACGTACTAAAGATATGTGTAACAGATGTAACCAGTGTGGACTGTAAGGATGCCCTGCTTATGTAGGACAAGAATGTCCATGTTGACAATTTGAAAACCTTTATTTGTGGCACCACAAATATCACTGTTATTTGAGCCACCATGACCAGCTGACAACTGAGTTCTTCAGGTACTTCAGGTACTGCTATTGTATAGTACCTATCACCTGAATGTCCCGCACCCCTACTCTTATGGGGGCAGATCTGCTTGTGTACACAGCAACACAAAACTGTCAGAGTAAGCTCTGCTGAGAGAGGCAGGTCGTCTTTCTGTCCAATTTTACTGTTAGTAGCCATTTTACTGCAGCCTCTGCCTTCTTGCAGACATGTCTCGCCAGTTCCCGAAGGTGATTCTGAGTGAGGCAGAAGAAGAGACTCAGTTGTTAGCAGAGAAAGTGTATGCATCTGCTCTAAAGGAAGAAGACAACAAGGATGCCTTATCAATGTTCACTGTGCCAGAGGACTGCCCAATTGGCCTCCAGCAAGCAAAAGAACATGAACTGCTTAAGGAGATGGCTGAGCAACAGTCAGAGGAGACTTCCAAGAGGTGGGTCCTGCTATTGGTGAAGAAATCATGGATGCACATCTAATTGTCATCAATCAGATCAATGTCACAAATCATCATACACCAAGTAATGAACTGTACTTAACATTTTGTTTACAATATTAATGTTACTAATTTTGCAGAAAGAAAAGCTTGAAGATGATTCGATCCCAGTCCATGTCCCTGCAGATGCCAGTGAATGCAGACTGGACACGTTCATTGGCTGCTACACCATTCCTGTCCCCAAGTTCCACCTGCTCATCAGTGCAAGAAAACTGCCCTGATTACCAGAGGGTCACCATTAGTGGTGATTACTGTGCTGGAGTAAGTACTACTGATAAGGACATTAACGGGATTTCATCATGATTTGAAAAAGTATGCACTGCTTGCACAGCTTAATATGCATTTTTATCAGCTATTCCCATCTGATTATTGTCATGTTTGCATATTATTGCAAAAAATAACCAGAAAAGCACTGAAAATTACCAAACGAATGCCAAATATTGTAATATAATTTCCACATAGATAAGAGAAAAATTTATCACTTCATTTGAGTTATGCCCATTCCCTTTTCAGATCACCGTGGAAGACTATGAACAGGCAGCCAAAAGTCTTTTTAAGGCCCTGCTTATTCGTGAGAAATACTCAAAGCTAGCATATCATAGATTCTGCAGAACCGCAGCCCAGTTCCTCCGCAGAGCTGAGACCATGAGATGGAGCGAGGAAGATGAAGTCCTGCCAGGTTTGTAGCACTTGGAGCCACACTCACTGATGTTTTATTTCGGCGTTTATATCGGTGACAGAACTTTTCGGCCTCCAGATATATGCCCATGTCCATCAAATGGGGAGGATCCCTACAGCATGGACAACCTCCCTGAGAATCTGAATTATGAACTGAAAATGAAGGATGGAATAGTGAATGTGTATGACAATGAAGATGCTCTGGAAGAAAACAATCCGCATGACCTTCCATACCCAGACTTAGAGACTTTTGCCATTGACCTCAGTCATGTGTTGGCAATGATTGCAGATGGACCCACGTGAGTTTCCAAAACAAAAGGAAGCTATGCTGATTGCAAAACCTTCTGTTTTTACTTATGAAGCACTCAATCACATCTGTCAGCGTTACATAGTATGCGCTTATTTTTAGGAAGACCTACTGTCACAGACGGCTAAATTTCTTGAGTTCAAAGTTCTACCTCCATGAGATGCTCAATGAGATGGCTGAGCTAAAGGAATTGAAAAGTGTGCCGCACAGAGATTTCTACAATGTTAGGAAGGTTAGTAGTCAATTTGTAAGTGTTATCGAGACTGTGCAATCCAATATATTGCCAAAAGTATTGCCTTAAAAAAACATTCAAACATTTAGTGTCAGTGCATTGCAGAGAAAAAGATAACCCAGTGAATGTAAACACACACAAAATATTGAGCCAAATTTTTTGCTTCCCAGGTGGACACACATATTCATGCAGCCGCCTGCATGTCTCAGAAACACCTGCTAACCTTCATCCAGAAAACTTATAAAAGTGATGCAGACCGTGTGGTGCTGGAAAAGGGCGGACAAAAGATGACTCTAAAACAGGTTTTCCACAACCTCAATAAGGACCCCTATGACCTTACTGTGGACTCACTGGATGTACATGCTGTAAGAACAGAGAAAATCTTTAAATATGGTGAAGTGTGGGAGCAAACATTATAAGTTTCTCAATTTTGCTGTGAGGCTTAAACTGTGAGGCTAAAATGTATTACGATTTCATTAAGAAAAATCTTTTTGCATGTCTGGGACTTAATTTTATTACCAATGTAAATTAATAGCAGCATCACCACTTTCTCATGGCCAGCTGTTCTGAGTTCACAATTATCTTCTGTAATTCATAAATTTTCTTAACAGGGGAGACAAACGTTCCACCGGTTCGATAAGTTCAATTCAAAATATAACCCAGTGGGAGCCAGTGAGCTTCGAGAGATTTTCTTGAAAACCGACAACCTCATTAATGGAGAGTATTTTGCTCATATCATCAAGGTATCATATCATATAATCCAATGTTTGAAGTTAGAACTGATGCAGAGACAGTTTAGCCCAGTCTCCTTCTCACCTTTCATAGGAGGTGGCACATGACTTGGAGGAAAGTAAGTATCAACATGCAGAGCCTCGTCTGTCCATCTATGGACGTTCCCCAGAAGAGTGGGACAATCTGTCCAAGTGGTTCATTCATCACAAACTGCATTCTCCAAACATGAGGTGGATCATCCAAGTTCCTAGAATATAGTGAGTAAGACAGCCTTAAGACAAATTTTACTTTATAATTTCAAAAAAATTCTTTAAATATGTCATCTGAAGATGACCTAAATAGATACAACAATGTTTTTTTTGTTGTTGTTTGTTTGTTTGTTTGTTTTTTGTTGTTGTTGTTTTCTTAGTGACATTTTCAAGTTGAAGAAGCTGGTCCCTAATTTTGCCAAGATGTTGGAGAACATTTTCCTTCCTCTGTTTGCGGCCACCGTAAATCCACAGAAGCACAAAGAATGTCATGTTTTTCTCAAATATGTAAGAATTAGCACTTTTTTAGTGTTTGACGCATCAAAACCCACAGAACCCATTAAGTATTAGGAAATCTTAGTTTGGTGTGTGTATAAACTTGTAAATCCCTTAAATTCCTTAAGTTTCTGATTTATGCCCAAACACCATTTTATCTAATTGCTATACTGCCTAGTTACATATTCACTCATCTTATAAAATGCATCATAAAAGCAGACTTCATAAAGCCTCTCAGTAGTTTATAATGCATAAGATAACTAAATGCTTTTCTTTCTTTCTAATATGTGTGCAGGTGTCAGGCTTCGACAGTGTAGACGACGAGTCCAAACACAGTGACCACATGTTTTCCTTCAGGAGCCCAAAGCCAGAACAGTGGACTGCAGATAACAACCCTCCATATAGCTACTACATCTTCCACATGTACGCAAACATCATGGTCCTCAACAACCTCAGAAAGTAAGTAGTAATGCCTTCTTACCTTCTTCAGAACATCTGTCTCGTTAAAGGAAAGTGATTCAGTGGACAGCTAACTGCAGAGCTCTCAGGGACACATTGGTGAATTAATCACAGGTTAAGAAGGAAGTCATAGCTGATGAGAGAAACTTTGACATCATGATATACAGATATCTATAAATACAAGCAAGGAACAACAGAATTACACTCTTTGAATTGCTCATGTCGATTAAGGTGTTATCATGTCTTTGTGTGTCCTCCCTATAGAGAACGTGGACTGAACACCTTCCAATTCCGTCCCCATTGTGGAGAAGCTGGATCAATCACTCACTTGGTCTCTGCCTTCCTCACCACTGACAACATCTCACATGGACTCAACCTGAAGAAGGTGTTTTAGATTTGTTGACAAGTTCTGTATTCTTTAACTGCTTGTGCTGAATGACTATTTCGTTGTTGTCTCAATTATCTACTATATTTACAATATATATACAATATAAATATATACAATATATTTATATTTTCCCTTTTTAATGTCTTTTTGGTCAAAGGGTCAATGTTCTTTTGACCCTTTGACCATGCTCAAAATCCAGTGTATTCTGTCCCCTCAGAGCCCTGTATTGCAGTACCTGTACTACCTGGCCCAGGTGCCAATTGCAATGTCTCCACTCAGCAACAACAGCCTTTTCCTGGAATATTCCAAAAATCCTCTCAGAGAGTTCCTGCACAAAGGCCTGTGTGTATCCCTGTCCACAGATGATCCCATGCAGTTCCACTACACCAAGGTCAACAGAAATAAATGTAGAAGAAATGCAGTGTTTCCAGGCCCTTATTCCGTTTGTCAATATTATTGTATAATATCATGATAAAGTTTTACAGTGTAGATAATTCATGTCCATTGTTTTTGGAACCTGATTTAGGAACCGCTGATGGAGGAGTATGCCATTGCTGCTCAACTGTGGAAGCTCAGCACCTGTGACGTGTGTGAAATAGCCAGGAACAGTGTGCTGCAAAGTGGACTGTCTCACCAGGTACACCAGTCACATTTTGAATCCACAGGCGAAGCCCCATCTCCATTACATTTATTCAGCATCGATCCCATTTGTCCCCCAACAATTAATTTATTGTTTATTTACAGGAAAAGCAACACTTCCTAGGAGTGAACTATCTGAAAGATGGACCTGAAGGGAACGATATCCGTCGGAGCAATGTTGCTCAGATCCGCATGGCCTACAGACACGAGACACTGTGCAATGAACTCAGCTTCATAGTTGATGCAGTGAAGTCTGAAGCCATGAATACCCAAAGTGAATGAAAAGTGCCTCACATTAGACAGAATCTAAACACGCTGAGCTCCCAGTTATTGCCATTTACCCTTATCTTGTGCCACTGAGTGAATTTATTACATTTAAAAAAAAATCCTGTCAATTAAAAGGAATTGATTTGCCAGTTGCATGTGGGAAACAAAAAAGTTTAGTTAAGTGAAGATGCATGCCTTGGATGACTGACAACACTTTGGTTCATTACAAAAACCCACTGTGTACTAACAACTATACCTTACGCCCCATTTAGTGATTGGGAAAGTCATAGAAACTGTCTGAGAGATACCATATATACTGCACATACACATACAGAAGCTTGCATTGAAAGGTTTTCATATGCGATTGACAAATTGAAAGCTGTGAAAGATATCTACGCTTGTAATAATATAGTTTTTTTTATTTAAAGTGCTAACAATTTTTGTAGAAAAGTATCCAATACAGGTATGTTGGCTGCAGAAGGAAACAATGTGTTAACATAGGGAAAGTCTTCAAAATGATTATGATTTAAACATTGCCATCTAGTGGCTAAATTGCACCATTAAATAACATCAAAGACAAAAAACAAGAACAGCATTCAGTATCACATGCAAAAATAAAAGCACCTTACTTTCACACATACTAAGAGGTCACCTTTGACCTTAAAGAGAATTGCGCAGTAGTTATGGGCTTTTTCTCCCCCCAGAATATCAGCATTAAAAGGCTTAACTTGCATTCTCATCCACTTCTCTCCTTTCATTCTCCTGAGCATCTTCCTTGCTTTTCATTATATTCACACACGTTGAATCATCCGTCTTAAAAGACTCCTGCTGCTTCTCCCGATCACAGCTGTTGAAGAATCTCTTTCTCCTTTTAAGAGGGAAAACAAAAGAAATTAAATAATATACCAAAAGATAATTAAAAAAGGAGAAACATGATATAAAAAAGAATGTGGAAATTGGCATTGACTTTGTCTTATAGGTCTTCCCGTAGGCTCACTATCACTCAACTTTCAGATAGAAAATCACTCACAGTTTTATGTATGCAAGGATGA
The DNA here is from genome assembly GCA_034769265.1 of Remorina albescens. NCBI lineage: Eukaryota > Metazoa > Chordata > Actinopteri > Carangiformes > Echeneidae > Remorina > Remorina albescens. Next base: position 5,977,998 of record CM068479.1, read on the forward strand.
TAATTGCAACCAGGAGAACAGCGCAGGTTGAGGTGATGAGGATAGTCTTTGCTAGAACAATAAAACAGGAGATGAAAAAGGCATAAGTCATACAAAAGAAAAATGACATCCAAACTATGATTAAAAAAATTGATTACTTGTATTTTAGAGTTCTTACTTCTGCCTTCTTATATGATGCAGTGTAAGGAACATCTTTTCCTGTACAGTATTAAATCTGTTATGAATGAGATTCTCATACCTCCAGCAGAGTCTTCAGCACTGCCGACGTAGCGGGCTGGTCGTGCCTCGTTATAAATCAGTTTAGGAGTTTCAGAAGGAGCATTTGAGGAAGAAGATGTGGGGTGTGTTGTGTGGGTGGCCTTTGTTTTTCCTGAATAATCTCTGGTGCTCAAAAGGCTGTCACTTGTTGCATCCTCCAATTGTCTTGCTGCATCTGTGTGTGTACATGAAGGTCACCTCAGATTAGATGAGTATTGTATTAAGAACATGTTATCTAACAGATTCACATGTGCACAGTTTTATTATCTATCATTTATATTAACTTTTTTAAAGGAGGAAAGTCTGTTTGCATCCCATACACTTCAAGATGTCCTAAAAATTCATTTTTTGAATAATGGCAGATATGTGTCTTATCTACATATTTTGAAAGCCAATAATCATGTAGGCATAGCACAATGTGAGGGTATATGTGTATTGACAAGTAATGGTTAACATATCATACATTTTCAATAATATGTCAAATGAACATATAATGTATATACTAAAATGCAGCTGAACATGAAGGACTATGTTAAGAATATCATGCAAGATCTACTCAATTAACTGTTTAATTAAAGTCCAAAGCATCAGAGAAAATGTGTAATAAATTACCTGATTCATTGAAACAAAACACATCAAACTTCTGTTTTACAGAGGCCCTCCATGTCACCAAGCCTGTCTGGTTTTGGCCACAGTTAGAAAGTGATCTGATTCGGGGAATGACTGCAAAATGTTCATCGATCCAGCCAAATCTGCACAAAAAAAAAAGAAAAAATTTGCTTTCATTTAGGTGAATTTAGCTGACTGAGCTGATCATGTGCCTTTCTTATCAGGGCTTACCTGCACGTTTCTAAACCTCTTCTGAGAGCTTCCTGTACTTGTGCTTTTGAGGCAATGTTCACTCCGAGGGTGAGGCAGAGCGTCCGAGCCTCAGAAGCGTTGAAAACATACTGTAGCTGGTTCTGGGCATTCAAGGAACTAACCTGGAATATTCCAGCAATACTCAGGTTCACTGCTGGAAAAACTGGACACAACATGTTCAAATTTAGGTATGCTGTATTGCAGAAAAAGTAATATGGTAATGTGATAGAGCAATACTGTTTTTAAAATGTCTTTTTAATTAAAAATAAACCAAACAAACAAAGTATAAAATTACATTTTGTTGTTGACCAGATGAGTTAAACATGTACGTTATACAATATAAAATATGTGGTAGAAATATACAGACCTACAAAAGTGAAATCATCTGGAATTACTTACCTCTGATGCGGCTTGTGTTGATATTTTGTCCGGAGATGACAGTAATTGACAACATTGATGTGATGCAAACCCAGATCATGTTGATGAGTCCTCAGAGTAGAGACCGATGAATGCTGAGATGACAAGTGTTGCACAGCTTTTATGTGTGTGAGCCAAATGACAGGGTTAAATAGAGGTAATTCGATTCACTAGGGGCTGTGGACTGTAAAGGAAAAGGAAGAGGGAGTTCTTCACACAGGTCAGATGAAGAGCCATCATATGTCCCAAGAACAGGACCCAGGAGAAAAATACACTAAACTATAATATGCCAAAAACAGGAGACAAAGGTGCACAAAAATTAGTAGCATTAATGAAGTTTTCCTTCAAAGTTGAAAAAATACAATTTCAGAAAAACAAACAATGAGTAGCTAATTCAAGACTTCTTTTTTTTTTCGATTCAAAATTTAGGGGAGTGTTTTTCAACAAATGCATTCAATTCTGTACATCAGCAAGGCATTTATTGGATGTAACTGCAAATAAGAGGCAATAAAAATCGGCTTCGAGTGTGATCAAAAATAATGTTAGCAGGGTTCAGTGTGTGCTAAAGACTGTCCTAATGGTGTAATTGATCTGCACTGTTACTGACACCTGACTGTGGGCCTGGGGCGTTCTGTCCAAATGTGTTCCTCCCCTGAGGCATTACTCACACTTGTGATCTGTGGTATCCTCTGATGAGCCTTTGGCACACGACGACATCCCACTTCCACAAAAACATCTCACAAGCCCTGATGGCAGGAAATGACACAGTGTGCTGACGAACACTGCGTGCTGAGTGTGCTGACGAAAATGCAACCATGTTTTTGTCAGATGTGAGGTGTCAATGAGGTGTGAGGGCACAACAAATGATGATATGAACCTGTGGAAAAGTCCAATACTGAGTTTCCGTTCTGAGTGTTGGTTTGTTTTTTTTTTTGTTTGTTTTTTTATGAAGACCTTATTGGGTTATATGAAATTATACTGAATTTTTCCCCTTGTTAACTGAACCGGCTCTTTTAACAGCAGACATTTTGATATATTGTAGCTGGAAAAATAGAGGTATCACAACATTAACTATGGCCCTGTGCTTTTGCCATTGTTATTATTTATACAGGTAATTTTTCAACATATTATATTGGTTAAAGATTGATACTCCATAATAGCCAAAAGACAAATACTGAAAAGTTCACATTAACAAGTCTCCAACTTATTCTTCTTCTTTTTTTTTTTTAAATAATTAGACATGACAAGTTTTTTAGGGAGCCTCAGGGGTACTGTAAAGTAAATTATACTACCTTCACAGCTGTTTGGCCAGATCTTTACCCTTATTTCCAGTTTTAATACTAAGACAAGCCAACTGGCTAAGTACTTGATGAAGGTAACAGATAGTTGAATTTCTTTCACCTAAATTCTGAAGATTAAAAATATCTAACATGCTTTGCATTGCATGATAGAAGAGGGATTACAACATTAATCTGCTTTGGTAGGACCAACTATTTGTCACTTTAAAAATGAAAACTGAATATTTTCATGCACTTTTATTTAAAGGTGAAGTGGCAGGTCATAAAATCCACAAAGATCAAACAACACTGGCAGGCACATTTGCAAAGAAGATACATAAGTCTGGTGCCATCTAAACAGTACTCTCATACAAGACCAAAGTCTCTCAGTTCTCTGGAGACACAATCCAAAATGGCACAAAGAAGGGCCATCAACTGCAAAATATTGCACTTTAGGAACTACATTGGAATGTGCTTATATATTTTACGTTTCTAAATAAAGACAGAACTTCAAGAATAAATAACAACAGTCCTAAAATTTCTAGTGCTTTGAATACAAAATTCAGAATTTCTCAGTCTACATTATCTATTGGACCTGAGAGATTATAGTTCAACATTAGAGTGTAGATAAATACACACTTTTTCTACTATGGCATTAATGAAAAGTGCCATATTCATCATCCAAAGTACCACAACCAGAGTGTATCATGATTTAAAGCATCTAACTTAAATACATATATATCCTATCACATTATATAATTGGTCCCTACAGAAATTATTGTTTTTTCTTGCCGCAACAATGTGCGGACTTTTTAATTCAAACATGATCATAAGTTAATGCTGTTAACCATGACAAAGGCCACGTTATCCATAAATCCTCCCAGAACATCTCTGACCCTCCGGAGTCAGGGTCATGGATTCAAGTGAGTGCAAGTGCGATGATATGATGAATCATCAGAGACAAAGAACGACTGTAGTCTGTGTTAATCTTTAGTGGGGTTCTTTGGTTGGGCTGTTACAGTCAATCCAAAGATATTCACCCTACTGGTGAAAAGTCCTTCTCTCCTTATGTGTCATCTCGTCTGCTGTAGTAGTCATTGAAGAATGTGAAAACACTGATAACCAGACACATGATCACAAACAGTGTTAGGGCGACCCAGAGAAGCTGTCTAGTGAAGGAAATCCTGGGACAAAACCGCCCAAACAGAGCCAGGACCTCCTCCAACCTCCTGTGAAGACAAAGACCCCAGACAATATCTATCAAACATTTCAATTGTTGTGCTTGTTTTTCATTGTATTGATTGATTGTTATGTGTTTTCAGTTAGCTGAGCCAAGCAGTCAAATTTTTGCGGTTTCATGTAGAGGCTATGTATCAGATGGTCTCTTGGCTGGGTGCAGTCATTTCCTGAAGTTTGAGTAATATGTGCACACATTGCCTGTAAAACCACGGTTTTTGTCTGGCTTTAACCAATGAGATACGCCCTTGGAGAGCTCCAGAGGTACTGCTAGGCAAATCACCTTTATTACCGTTGGACTAAGAAAGACAAGATGTGGAATCAGCATTGAAGCATTGGTAATTAAAACATGTTCGTTTTACCTGCTTGTCTTCATATTCCTTCCACTCTCCTCATCCTTATTTCTTAATTCCAGCAATTTCTCAGCAGCGTTTTCCTCATCATTCTTCTCTTCCTGGAGTGTTTTGCTTTGCCTCAGTCCCTCTTGGTAGCTGCAATTCAGATGTTCACATTTACTGGATTGAAATGAAATGACGTTTTGCAATCTACCACTGCTGTTGTAATATTTCTTTATTGTAAATGTCTGAAGATCAATGTAAAAGTATTAAATAAGATCTGCCTGTGTGGAAGGAACAATGGCATCAAGCAACTTATGTTTGTGTGTTGTCACCAAGCAGGAGAGAAGGCCTCACCCTTTATCGTATGCCTCATTTTCGATCTTTGCCTTGAGTTCGGCTCTGATCTCAGCTCTGATCGCCTCTAAGTTCACTGTCGGCTTGGCTGGCACACTTTCCTGCTCCAACACAGTCTTTCCACTGCATTGTTTCAGATAGGAAAGAACAGTCAGCCTTGGACATCATCACAGCAGGCGTTATAAAACTGAGAGCAGAGCACATCACAACACTGTGCTCTCGTTCTGTAATGGACGAACTAAGTGATAATGTACGTTACAGACACTATTGCAAGCATGATGAGTACAAAAAGTGAAAAAAATGGAGCTTTTCCTTCACACATTTGTTATTGCTATTCTCGTCTCCTCAAAGGCCGCTGAACTCAGACACTTGAGAGCTTTTCCTTAGCCTCACTTTATAACCAGGATATGATTGGAGCCTAGTGCCTGGAATTTGTCAAACTGTTGCACAAATGTTTAGATTACAGCCCAAGATAAAGTATCCATCAACCACAGCTGGGTTTGATTATTTTTTATGCTTTCAGGGTTATTTTCACCTCACTGGGATTTTCTCTGCACTGCAAAACACATCCTGAAGGTCACACAAACAAGCTAAAGGTCCCACTGAAGTTAAAAATACTTTTGATAAGAACGAATAGAAATTCTTCGCTTTCCTTGGTCCATTGTTTCAAGGACTGTGGAGTGACCCTGGAAATCAACCCATGGTATGTGTACATATAATGCATGCAGTATGTATGTGTGAGTGTGTTTGCAAGACAACCACTTGCAACGGAAAACATACCATTCTGCTGCTGGTTGTGCTGTGTCTGTGGTAGAGCCAACTTTCACATCATTTGCTTCACACTAAAAAGGAAAATGTTGCAGATGATTATTGCTTTCTAACAAAATATAAAAATCACACATATTAAAGAAGTATTGATATCCTTTATCCAAGTCAAAAGAGTAATACCACAATGTAGAAATTCTTTATTGCAAATGAATGTCCTGCATTTAAAACTTCAGGTATTCTCACACCTAATCTATCATGCAGTGAGAGTGTGTGGGTGTGACCGAGGGCGTCATTTCAGTAAATTCTTGATATGTCATTTCCCATAATTTCCTGACAGGACAGGAAACCTACCAGGACAGGAAGAGCAGTGCCAGAGGTGGGTCCCACGGTAGGGCTTGAGGTCGTGGTGGGGACCGGGCTGGCTGTGGTCGGAGCTTGACCTGGTATGTTCAGGAGGTTAAACTTAGGCACCACTGCTACACTCACCCTGCGTCTAGGCAGAGCCTAAGGAGGGCCATGTAAAAGGACGCAGAACAGGCAACAGCATTAGTGGTAAGAACACGGGATGAAAATACTGGGGATGATAAACTTTTGGTAATTTACAATTCTGAAGGGACAATTTGTGATTTTGAGTGTACTATGCATTCCACATTATACAGGAAAACCTTAGCATTCACCTTTCCGAGGGTGAGAGACATTGATCTTGATGGCCGAGGAACGCCATCTTCTTTGTAAAGGCAAGCAAAGAAACAGAATATGAGTACAGCATTATCTTCAAGCTACTTTCTGTTCACCAGTAGAGGGAAAATGTAATGTTGGGTTTTTATAGTAAAGTCCTACCTCCAGTGTCTACGGACCCTCCATAACAGCGATTTGAGTTCTGGTTTGCTAGCTTCTTGAACTCCATCAGCTCAGCATGGTCCTTCTCATACGTTCTCTTTAGATTTTCTACATATTGCATCATGACCTCAGTGGCCTTGTTCATACGTTTCTCCTGTTGCACAAAGCACAAAGTCAGTCAATACATACCTGTATCTAAACAAACAGGAAGATCAGCTAAACCATATAGAGCAGTGTTTATCAAGAAATATCAGCACTCAGTTGGATGCCTACATAACTCAAACAATTTTCAGATGATGCCTCTGTTTATCAAGAGTCACATAAAATATTGACACTGTGTAAAATTTTATCACGGTTGCTGTCTTTATTAATGGTCAAAAGTACTTTTTGTGATCTTGGCCTTTACATTTGACTTTTTGCCATCAAAGTATAATCAGATGGTTCTTGAGTCCAAGTTACAATTTGCTCCAAATCTGAAAAAGTTCCACTGAAGTGATACTGAGATATGGATGTAGAGACAGAGCGAAAGAAAATCTGAAAAAGGCTCCAGCTGCTGCCTGAGCGTGTTGGCATTGAGATATAACCCATGTACTAATTCAAGCTAAGTTAGAAAAAATGTATGTTGAGCTTGTCTTGGAGTCACTCTAAAGGCCTAAAGGCTTCTTGGTTACTATACTTTCCTCTGCATTTAATATAAAGTTTTTAAGAGATGGTTGGGCAGATGTATAAAGAAATGACTGCGGTTTGGTTTATAAATAGCTAAAGACCTTTGTACTACAAAAATAGTTTAACTGCTCTTTTGGTGATGTTTGCTTTGGTCAGTTTAAGATCAGGCTAGCTATCAGATAAAAATCTTCGTCATCACTTTTAAAGTGGAGCCAAGAAGATGCTCTAATGGTCCCAAGACATTTGGAAGAACGCAGTTTCATTCAAAAAGTAAACTTCATGTTCATTCATCCATCTTCTACTGCTTATCCATTTCCAGGGATGTTGGAGCCAATCCCAGCTCTCATCGGGTGAGGGCAGGGTACACCCTGGACAGGTCGCCAGTCCATCACAGGGGCCAACACACAGAGACAAACAACCACTCACACTCAGACCTACGGGCAATTTAGAGTCACCAATTAACCCAAACATGATGTGTTTGGACGGTGGGAGGAAACTGGAGTACCCAGAGGAAACCCACACAGGCACAGGGAGAACATGCAAACTCCACACAGAAAGGCCCCAGGCTGGGAACCGAACCCACGACCTTCTTATTGTGGGGCAACAGTGCTAACCACTATGCTGCTGTGCTGCTTGTTAAACTTCATGTTTGTGGACAAAATCCATCTGTCACTATACTTTCCTGTATTGTCTCTGTCATCTATACGTTCTTATAACTGCACCTGTCGAACGGCTCCAACTATCTCTGCTCGGCTGGAGAGCCGTGTGGCCAGGCGGTGTAGCACCGCTACCGTCTCAATGAGGCGCTGGTAGGCCTCACGCTGCTCCAGGTTCTGCCACTGTGGTGCCACCATCTGCAAGAAACATAAAAACAACATCATGTTATAGGTCCTCCAGGAAAACTTTGTGTACATTAATGGCTGTTTTGTACTCAAGGTTTGGAGACTTTCTCAGGCTGAATAAATGTTTACAGTGGGACACTTCCAGGAAACATTGAACAGTTGAAAAAACATTAAAGTCCCAGGAGGGGTTCATCTTTTCAAATGTGTTAATGTAACATCAGCTGTTGTTTTAATGGACTAACCTTTAGTGCTCCTTTGAACTCTTCTAGTTCTTTCTCTGTGTCTTCCTCAGTCAGGTTCCTCTCCCTCTCTGCCTGTTTGAGCCGAGTCTCCAGCGTGTAATTGTCATTCCGAAATGCCAGTGACAGCTGGACAAATGCGTTCTGCGAGAGGGAAGTTGCTGCAATAATACTCTCAGGATGGTGTAGCAAACAACACATTAAACGCTGATGAGCTGCTGGTGGCCGCAACGTGCCAACACAGTGGAGTCGATCAGAGGGAACCATATAAAACTCTCCCACAGCACGGCTCATTAACATGCTAAATGAAAGTAAGTGTTAGCTGTTCATTGTGAAGCTAACATGTATTTTTATTCATCGATGTGAGAGGGAGAATTGAGCTGCCCTGTGATGAGCCTGGGGAATTCTGACATCTGACCTCCTGGTGTTTTGCCGGATTGATCAAAGCCCATTTACAGAATTTTCCAACATATATGTGCCGCAGCTGAGAGGAAATATATGACCTCTGACTGTCCTGATCCAGACGGATCCCAGAGGGAGCAGAGAGAGCCTGACAGCGTCACTAATGTTTGTATTTTCTCCACAGGAAATCACTCTTAAATCTCTTTGGTCTGATCAGGAACAGAAAAACACTTTCCTGTTGACAGAGTACCACAGACTCCAGCCAGCCACTTTTTTACAACAGTGAAATGAATTGCTTTGGTAACAAAACACTTTATTATAAACACAGGGCTGCACGTGGCCTGTGTTCAACAAAGACTGGAATAATAAATCCGCCTCCACTGTATGTGCAAATGTTTGAACAGAATTTTCTGCTTAGAGTGAATAGATTATTGTTGGCAGACAATTTATGCAATGTTTTATGACTCACGCACACATTTAATTCCTATGAATCACTTTGAGGGCAGGGATGAGAAAATTAAAATATTTCATATATTTTATTTGTATTTATTTCATGGAAATCACTCAATAAACCTACAAATCAGGTCAGATACTCACCTCAACCTCCTTCTCAGTCAGCGGGGGTGCACTGGAATGACATCAGCGATCAACTCTTAGTGAGGTCATTTGCATACATGCATACATTTAAGCACATTGCAACTGGCATACAACAAAGGATATTTGTTGGCTCGTTACACACCAGCCTGGCAGACCCCGATGAAGTTTCAGCTTTCTCAGCATTACATCTGAAATGTTTGGCATTGCGTCAGACTTATCCTTTGTCTCAACACTGCTGGCTGAGTTTGGAGAGAGGTGTGAACCTGCAGACATACGACTGTTTAAATCAAACCTCAAAAGAGTGACATAGTCTTTGAGCAAATAAGTTGTTGAGTCAATTCAGAAAGGCTTTAGGTCAAATCTCTTTAATTAATTATTTTAGTTTGTTATTTGTAATTTTCACACTGTCATTTTTCAAACATGACATACATTTATTGTTTTTGTATCTTTTGTTTGTCAAGCCACAATTAGGATCAAGTATTAGAAAAGTCTCATTCTAAAGTCTACTTTGTCTCCTCTGAAAACATACAAATATAAGTTTTCCCATTTCATCAGAGGGTTTGGTCCGAATGCTTTAACAACCATGCCATCTGCTGATGAAAAATGAAAACAGCATTTCTTTCTCTCTTCCTGTAGCCATGGTAAATGGGTGGTACAGAGAAAAAAAAAAAACAACAACACACAAGAACTGACAATCATCATTTTCTGACTGCAGCAAATATTTTTCCTGAGATTCAGGAAGTGCACACCCTCAGCTTCTTTGCTAAATGTACTGTTGAGAGTACTTTCCGTCTTACATGAACAAGAGGGCAAACGAGGAGTGTTACCTTTTTCCTGTTCAGCAGCTTCACTCAAGTCTGGTAACTTGGATCCCACTATGCTTTGGTTACGGATCAGCTTGTTTTCCTATACACACAAACACACAAAAACAAGGCTTTTATATTTATGTTTTCAATATTATACCTAAGTGACGTGAGGCTATAAAGAGTAAAAGATGACAGTAACATGTCATCAGCTGAACCGATGCTTTACCTCTCTGAGTTTAGACAGTTTCTGTACACACCCCGGGTGACTGGGAAAGTCTTTGTACCCTGAGGACTTCAAGACTGTATCTCTGGGCTTATCTGAGAAGGTGTCCTCCACTGCAGGGGGGAAACTTGGAGCTCCATTTCTAGTATTAAGGCTGCCTAGAGCATCCCAGGAAACAGCTCTCATTAGTGGAGGAAAGGCCCCAATTGTCTTGATCTCTGCTGTACAGGGGGCCTGCTGAGTTGGGAGTCGGGGGACAGGCTTAGCAACTCCTGTAGCTGGGGCCTGGTTGGGATTTTGGCCTGAACCATCTCCCCCCTCTGCTTTATTGACCGCTGGAAGACTCTTAGGCACAGCAGGATCACAGTTGTCCTTCTGAAGAGCAAAACGGGGTGTGAGAGTTCCAGAGGACACTTTCCTTCTCTCAGTGGGCTTCCAGTCCGCCACCAGTCTTCCCTGAGGTCAGCAACATGATGACAATTATTAATTGGTAACGCTCCATATGTGGGAACCCGGGATATTATAATTACATTTCCAACTGTTAGAAGTCACCCAAAATAACCCTGGGTACTGTGAAAACACACTTGAACAGACAGTCCAGAAGATTGCTTTTTTTTTTTTCAGGAAAGAATCGGTGATCTTAATACCTGGTAAACATCTATGAGTAACGTGGGCTTTCCAAAGTAAATGTAGTGTTCACAGCAAGCAGATGAGATTTTTGTTTCACGTTAAACTTAACTCTTCCTCATGCACACCTTTTTTATAGGTGTGCATAAAACAATTAATATGTTTTGTTCAAGAAGTGAACGTGAAAGTCAGTGCGTGCATATGTTAATCTCACCTCCTGGTCCTGGGTCTTTATTTCAGGGTGTTCTCGCACTGAAGGAACCTCTAGATGCTACAAGAAACAAAAAGAACAGGGTTTTTTTTTTTTGTATTAATACATATAACTTGGAGCAATCCTGATTGATACATTAGATTAAAATCAATGGTTTAAAAACAAAATAAAAAGGAAAATAAAACGAGGACAGACAGTTTTCAATGGGATAAATTAAAATTGGTATTACACCACACAGAATCTCATTTTGCTGATTATTAGTTATTTCTTTACCTGACCGATGGACTGTGAGCTGTCATGAGTCAACTCTGCAGGTCCTGCAGCTTAAAGAGGAGAAAAAAACCTTCAAATTCATTCTCAAAGAGTCCAGTTGGCAAATTGTGAAAAATATGAGGCACCAAATTTATGAATGAGAAATAAATGAGCAACAAATACTAAGAATTAGTATCATACCAGTTTGCGGGGCCACAGTCAGTGAGCTGCTTCTAGAGGAACATGGTGAAGATGATGGTGTTGGAGTTGGAGACGGACCTGTGGAAAAAACAGATTCATGAATTAAACATATCCTTCATGTAGTTCAGTGAAAAGTTCAGTAAAGTAACAGACTAGATTAAATCAAATTTCAGGGTCGTTTGTGGGTGAATGTGTGTGTTTGTACTGCATGCAGTACCTGTGGGAGAGTCAGTGAGGCTGCTGGTGGAGCGGCGGCCACGGCGCATCAGGAAGCGGTCACTGACCTTCTTGGCCTGATCGAGGAGCTCCAGGTTTTTCTGTCGATCCTCCTCGGAGAGCTGCAGCTCTGGCAGCTGATCTTTCACCAGGTCGATCACGTTACCTGTGCTGTCTGAGAAAGACAACAGACAAGTACACATGGTTGGTCCCCACAAACCCACGACACTCATGCATGCACGCACAAACGCAAACACAAGCATACTTGTTTTGATTCCCTGTTTTTTTCATACAGTAATAATAACACGTCAGAATCCAGTTTTTGAAAGCAATAATGTTAGAGAGGAAATATTTTCAATAATTTGAGTGGGATTGCTCAGTTTAAAGGAACAATTCACAGATGGATATGAGCCAATAGATCTGGTGATGAGGGCTGGCCAAGCCAAGGATGTTTTTATCTCCTGTCTTCAGGAAGTGGATGCATCTAACCAAACATCAAGAGAAGTCAAAGCATCTGAGGCATGTGACACAGCAACATATTAGTACTTCAGCACATTGTCTATTCTTTGTCTAAATGCTGTTAAGCTTTTTGTTAAAGTATTGTACAGACTATGAGAGTATAGTTGTGTTTTTAATTAAATCAAATCTGTTTTGAAATGATATTTTGACCAACAAGTATTCTTGATTTGTGTTGATGGTGATAACAAAAAAAACAGCTCACTTCAGGAAGAAACTCAGTGACTTCGGTTTGGTGCTTGACCAACATGAATGTTGCTGATGATATCATCAAGATAGTTCTCATTGTGTTGTGTTTATCTTTAGGTCATTTACCCACCGACTGTGGTGATGGGTCCACCTGAGGAGTTTCTGAGCAGCCGAGCTCTGGGACTGTGTGGCCTGAGAAAGGAAACCATAATGACTCCCTCTCATTGTCCCTGTTTACAGCTAAAGCACAAGAAAGATATTTCAGTGTTTGAGATGGTGGATGATTGCCTGGCTTGTTCCAGAGGGCGTCCATCTTGTTGGACGATAGTGGCCTGCTGTGGGTAGATGATGGTCGGGGCAGTCATGACAACAGCTTGGGTCTCACCTGGTGTGGACTGTGCAAAAACAGTGATTTCAACACAAACCTCATTATTCAGCTTTCATAACAGGTCTGGGTATTATCATTATTAAGTTTATTTGTATCAGGGACAATATACATAATAGTATTAGTCTCAAGATGAGAAAAGATGCTTTGTACCGGATTTCCACTTTTCATCCATAGTCCCTGGGAAGGTAAATAAAGACAATAAAAGGTAAGAAGTTTCAAAATACAAAGCAATCACATATGCACATGTGCATACACACACCCACCAACACATCACACACACTCCAGTATAAAGTATATTACATAACAGGGGAGAGAGATAAGAAAATACAGATATTAAAATGTTACATATTTTGACAAAGTTGTAAAACAGTTGTTTAGGATTAATATTAATGCTGACAAGTCTGATTCTTTAAAATACACTTTTTGACTTCATCAATTTCATCATGCAGGAATGAAATTGAATGATTTTCCGCCTGAATATTTTTAGGAAAATTGTCGAATAGAATGTGTTGCTGTGCCATATAAATTTGCCCCCAGGCCTACAGGGTATAGGTAATGTAAAAGTTTGTTCTTTGCCCTGTTGCTAATCCAGGCGTGACTACAGGTCGCTCTCACCACAGTTGTGCACACATGAAACATTTGCATCCGTGTGGGATAACAGTTGTCCTTTAATAATTGTTCAACAGACATTATAGTAGTGAGACAAGGGTTACTGTTACTATGGTGGAGGGGTGAAGAAATGTTTTCTTAATGCCTTCTAATGAAGAAAGCAGGCTTGTGGTTTGTTCAGACAAGAATCTACAGAGTGTTTTTTTTAGTATCAAGTTCTGAGGATCAGATATTTCTTAAATTTATGATCTGGATTCCTTCAGTGGCCAAGTGGATGCAGTTATAAAGTGAATTTTCCCTCGTTTGACTCCAACTCGAGACCTGTGTTGCCCCCAGTTTCTGTCTCTCCATGTATAGTATAGTATAGTCCAGAACAATATTCCCAAATACTGAAAAAAAAACAAAACAAAACTAGATACCTCAGAGGATGAGTCTGAAATACACGAAGATAAAGCAGAAAAGAACAAATGTATTAAAGTCAGGAACTTGTGGAATGAAAGATCCAGTTTTCCAGCATACAATTCTTGGCCAACTATTAAAGGTAAGTATGCAAGTAAACAGAGACCAAGATAAAGCACTAATTCCTCTCAGGGCTGATGTTTGCACTAGAATCCTAATAATAAGAAATCATCCAGATGTGACAGTGCAGACCGGCTGTAGAGACACAGCGACTGGGCTGCAATAAAGGTGGATGTTTTTATAGTGTTAGCATATGCCCCAGAGATTAGATTTTACAGTTCCATTACATTCTACAAAGAAGTCCTATCTAGTCTGTGTATTTATGAGGGAGTCCAGTGGAAGACAGTGTTCTCCGACTGTTTAGCACTTTGTTGTCTGCAGAACGTTTAGTGAATAAGATACTGTATCTAATCCATTCAAGGGTAAGATCATCATCATGTTGGTCATATGCATTAACTGAAACTGTACATCTAATCATCTGGCTGTTCATGATGTTTGTAAACTAAAGGAAATGTAACTTTTACATCTCAGGTTTGGGGTTTATGGGTTATTTTAAGATGAAGGGCTTTTAGTGCTCTAAGGAGTATATGCAAAATTGCATTCACATTTTGCCGATGTGATGGCTGGCCTTGCAGAAGGGTATACTAAGCAAACCTGTTATTGTCTTTCGGATAGTTTAATTTAAAAACTTTATTTAAACTTAAAACCATCTGCAAGGGCACACAGCAGTAGGAGTAAATACAACAGGGGAAAACTTTCGGTATAATTCAATAACCTTACACTTTAAATTTGACCTCATTTACCATTTGTTTTATTTATACAGAAAGATAACAATTTCACTTCCAAAACAAAAACCACAATTTTGCCCCAAAGGATTTAGAATAGATTTTAAAGAGAAAATGTATTCAGCAGACAATAGAGACTAAATGAAGGACTTGTCTGCATAATGAACTCCAGCAAGTCCAGCGAGTGTGACTATGAATTCCACATTTCTTTTTGGGATAGTGAATTTAGCTCAACCACGGCTAATTTACAACACAAACCATATAAAGAGGCTCATAAAGTCCCCATGAATTAACTGCACTGAGATGAATTTGTTAACTTTATGTGGAAAAAACACAAAAATATAAGAAAGCTAAGAAATGAAAACCCAAGTCAAAATATTTGGAATTTTTAGCATGAGTAACACAAGGAGTGTATGTTATTGTGAGTGAAAGCAAACGTATCATTGAGGGAAAGGACACTGATGTAATTTATTAATCAAATATTGTATGCACAAGTTTATGTGCAGTTCATGGTTTTCATTGATAAAGTGAGAGCAGCATGTTGAAGTCAGAGGTGGGGCAGGGTACACCCTGGACAGGTCGCCAGTCCATCACAGGGCCAACACACAGAGACAGACAGAGACCAACAACCACTCACACCCAGACCTACGGACAATTTAGAGTCACCAATAAACCTAAACATGCATGTCTTTGGACGGTGGGAGGAAACTGGAGTACCCAGAGGAAACCCACACAGGCAAGGAGAGAACATGCAAACTCCACACAGAAAGGCCCCATGCCGGGAACCGAACCTGTGACCTTCCTATTGTGGGGCAACAGTGCGAACCACTATGCTGCCGTGCTGCCTGTTAAACTTCATGTTTGTGCACAAAATCCATCTGTCACTATACTTTCCAGTTTTTATTTACTTACTGTACTGGGAGAACTGGAGGAGCTATCCAGCTCCTCGGGTGAGTCCTCCTCTTCCTCAGGCAGTGTGGGCATGGCGGGGGGAAGTGAAGGACGAGAGCGGGTATGGGGGAAAATAAAAGGTCTCTCAGCAGCACAGCTGCCGTCACACGACTCTTGGGAGTTAGGGTCACTTTGTTTGGGAGGAGATCCCTGAAGTAAATGTTTTTCTTCTTCCCAGACCTGCAGGAGAACATGCACATGAAGCAAAATACACACAGTAGAGAATGTTGTATTTGTGTATGTTGTGCACAGTAGAGAAATATGCAAAAGATGAGCAAATATTGGAAAAACGCATCTGTTTTTGAAAATTAAGGACTACCACATGATTGCTAGTATTCAGATGAAAACCTCTTTTGGCTAGGGACAGCTAAAAAAAGAAGAAATAGAACAAAAGAATCCCACAATAACCAAATCTTCATTCTCTGCTGCCTTGCAACAGAAGCATTGACAAATTTTGCCACCGGGCTGCTTCTAATTCATCAGAAACCTAATTTATGTCACCAAACTGTTGCTGAATTTGCATGAGTCAAGTCTTTAGCTTTTTAATCTTCACACATTTAGAAAAACTTCCCAAGTTTCACAAGAAAAGTGTCATAGCCATGAACAGAAGTTGCCATAATTTGCATCAAGCCTAAAATTTGCAGTAAGAGCACAATGTTCAATACTAAAGACAAAAAACATGATGGACCATTTAATCAATGATGCTATCAATAAGATCTGATTAGTGACAGCTGTGTTGTGGCAAAGGTCGCATTTGTGACAACTGAGGTCAACAGAATATTGTCAATTAACTTAACAATATGCGTCATTATATGATGCTTGCAAGAATGAATAATTAATTCCCGGAAAAGCTCCTGGCTGGTTTCACACTATTCCACCAATCCACACCGAGACACACAACCTTGGTGCAAGATTTGCATAGAGTATTTATTAGATTCTGTCGACATACGTGCAGAAATGCACAAATTCGCTTGTGCAAATGCAAATAAATACCACTCAGACTGAGGCTTTAAAACTTAAGTTGCATGTTACTTCCCACACACTGTTACTCTTCTGTCCAAACTGATCAAATTGACTGTGATGTGGACAAACTGCTACTTTCAGGTGAGCTGAGGCAATGAGTGCCCCAGGGACAAAGTAAAACAAACAGTCCTGTAGATGAATGATGAAAAGAACACAAATGTGAGTAGAAGCGAGGACATATTTTAGCTCTAGACAAAAATGTTTTTCCTCTCAAAGCTAATCCTGGGCATGAATTTATTACAGCTTGATTTCACATAATTTCAGTCTTCAATTTGCTGCATGTATAACTGATGTGCAGCTAATATTGATTATATTTACTATTACTCAATTATTATTAACAACTAATTTCCTAATTGCAGATTATCAGATTGATGACTTTTTGTTTCGTTGAAATTTATAGTTTCTCAAAAATTACAACAAAATAATGAATTCACAGACTTGTTCGATAATTGCAAGTTTTACAAATTAGAAACATTTGTTTCAGCTCAAAATCATTTCAATAGATCTTTTCCATCAACAGCAGCAGACTTACAGAGAAACAAGCTAATCTTTTTAACTGTAGCACGTATGCAGCTGAACCATTCTTGGATCGCACAGCTCTTTTGCCTTTTTAGTAGCAAACGTATGCAACTCTAAATGTGGAGCAGATTTAGCTGTTTGTAGCAGCACAGTGCACTCAGTCTCTCAGCCTGTTGTTAATATATTAGATGCTAATGTAACCCCCGCCTCACCCCACCCATCAACAACCCGCTCTCCTCATTTGTTTGCTCTCGCTAAAAATAGACAAATTTACATACACAGGTGTGGTCTGTGCCTGCACTGCCACTGCTCGTCATCCAACAGGCTGAATAAGGCCAGAGGAAGGTGTAATAAATTACTGGTGGTTTCAGCGGTGTGGCATGCACTGTACACAGGACAAATCCTTAATGAATTTGGGGCCAGAATATGCAGCGCTGCAGCGCTGCTCAGTGTCATCACAAAGATGACAAGATCTTGGGAACATATAGGGACAGAAAGGCAGTGAGTCACTGGGGAGGAAATAGCTTGTTTAACTGTCTTAGGGGGGCTGCAAGGATATTTCCTGACTACTGTCATGCAGGAGTACATTCACTTCTTTTTCTTAGCCCGCAGCAGCAGTACTTTCAGCTCTAGTACTTTCAAGAGCAGTTTTACTACAGAGCTGTTGAGTTTTAAAAGTTAACCATGCTGTTAAGGACGGTATGCACACATGTTCTCCTGACATCAACTCATTTCATCTGATTATTGCAGTGTACTTCTTCAGTCTATATTAATCAGTGGAAATTAAAAGAGAACAGCTTTGAGATTCTCCACCATATATTAATATGAGAATGACTCACCCTTAATATTTGTAATGGTTGTCTAATTGACCCTGAAGTCCATGACAATTTTGGTAACAACCACCTTTTCCATGATGGGTCCAAATACATGTGTCTAATCACTTGTTTCATTCATTTATCCATCAATATTCTACTTCTTCACAACTACAACCGTTGTTTTATTTTATAAAAACGTCCCGTATAAGGCTCATCTTCAGTTCAGCCAGTTTAAAGTCTTTGGTTGAAAGATTTGTGCTTCAAGTAATGAATACTGAATTCAACACTCTCTCTTGCTGACAAAGGCAGAAGAAAGTGTTACTTCCTGAAAACGCCTCAGCCTGAACAAAGATGTGAACCTGCACTGTGTGAGGCTCGACTGATCAGTGTGTTTCCCCAGCAGACCATGAGACTGAGATAAATATTGGAGAGTAATTGAATCACTCGGATCGTTTCCTGTGGGGGTAATCAGGACAGAAAATACAAGCCTGAACACAACACAGAAAGTCTGTGCATCACAACCCACTACGACATGCAAACCTTCATGAAAAAATAATTTTGTCCATCAGAACAATCAGTTATTTATTCTACTCATTGCAGCCTCTTTCCTCAGGGGGAGACAGAGGGACCAGCACCCTCCTCCCCTCCTCTGTTACATAAGCCTGTTCCCTCTTGCCAGATTTGTTTAAAATTTGGTTGTGTGAAGCGTTGAGTACAGGACCAGGAGAGGAAGTGGTTGCCACAGAGCTGAAGCTGCGATGACATGGCAGAGAAAGTGTGATAAAGAAAAAGAAATGGATGTAGAGGCAGGTGAGGGAGAATATAATTCCACCGACTTTACAAAATCTCTAATCACTCATTAAGAAGAGGTCAACATAGTAGAGTTCACCTCCAGACGAAGACTAGAATATACAAACAACTACAAGTTAGACCGACAACAGTATAAAAAAGTCCAC
The DNA here is from genome assembly GCA_034769265.1 of Remorina albescens. Lineage (NCBI taxonomy): Eukaryota > Metazoa > Chordata > Actinopteri > Carangiformes > Echeneidae > Remorina > Remorina albescens. The sequence goes on from CM068479.1 coordinate 5,996,839, forward strand.
ACGCACAACCTCTTGCACAGATTGCTGATAAAGCTGAAAGTGCATCTCCTGAAGCTGCACGTGTCCACCTAAAGCGCTTTAAGTATCCCACAATCTCAACCTGTCCATACAAAGCATGCACATTACCTGAGTTCACCGCTGCAGTGCTGCAGAGAAACACACACTCTCGATCATCCCTCCAACTAAAACTGACTTCCCACGAGCTGTCACTCTCAACCTTTTCCTCAGAAAACTCGTCTATCCTTGGGGCTTCTCCTTCCTTCTCACGTCCCCTCTGTTCCCTGTTTTTTTCAGCAGCAGCCTCTCTTTCACTCCTGGGAGCTTTGACCATTTAAGGAGAAGGGTTCTGTACGCCTCTTTGGGCTGCTGTGGAGTGTGTGTGTGTGTGTGTGTGTGCGTTCCCCACTGATCATCCCTCAACCAAAACCTGAATAAAGGAAGAAAAGTATGTTATTCTTTTCTTCAGGGCTTGTTTTGGTTTCTGTAATCATAGTGTGGGAGCAGTAGGGGACTATTTTGTATGTTGTTGTATGTGAGGATATGTTTGTGTGGGAGATTGATAGATAGATAGATAGATAGATAGATGGATTGCATTTGTCCGATGTGTGATTACTCTGCAGCTTAAGCGGAATCCACACATCCACTTCTGTACTCTTGGAGATCATTATTGTTTGATGAGCTGCGCTGTCAAACCGTGCACCATTGGTGCTGCTTTTCAGAGGGTTCACTGAGTTGGGCTTTAAAAGTTGCAATAATCCTAAATGTTGTGGGGGGAAAAAGGAGCACAGCATTCACATTGTTTGGACGACCTCATCTGATGCTCAGAGCAAGTTAAAGCATCACTTTGCATTGAATTAAAATGAGATGATCAAAAGTCAGATCCTCTTGTTATTTGTAATTTGATTGGAGTGAAAATCTTCTTGTAGGTGTTCAGGTTCTGTTCCTGGGCCTGGTGCATTTCTGTGTGGAGTTTGCATGTTCTCCCTGTGCCTGCATGGGTTTCCTCCGGGTACTCCGGTTTCCTCCCACCATCCAAAGACATCATGTTTGGGTTAACTGGTGACTCTAAATTGCCCGTAGGTCTGAGTGTGAGTGTGAGTGTGAGTGGTTGTTGGTCTCAAGGTAAGGTCACAAGGTCACAAGGTAAATATGAAGGGTCCTGAGAGGATTAGTTAATGAGCTACTTTAGAAATGCGTTTAATTTTACATTTGTTGAATTTTTCCCTAATTTTAAAATACTTGACCCGAAGTATCAATGATATTGAAACGCTTAAAAAGGGATTCCTTTTTACTGAGATGCATTGATATTTTTATTATCTAAAAAGTGAAGAATAATCAAATGTTAATTGAAAGGAACTACCTAATTAGGTTGTGAACCGCAGGGTTAATATGATATAGCTGTGATGTAAGTGTCATTATAACAGAAAATGAAAATGGTACAAGGAAAAGTGATATATAGATCTTTGTAAGGGAAGTTATTATTCGTACTCATACTCAGCAGTATATAGTATGAGTAGTATCAATCAAAGTATCAATATAGTTAAGTACAATACTAAGTTATTTTCAACAAGTGCAAAAGTGCAGTTAATAATAATCTGTTGGACTGGATTTTATAATGCAATCTTGAAAGAAAGATCAGTGCTCTGTCCTATGCTATAATAACATTTCCACTAAGGCAGTTAAAATGTTATGGACACAATACATTGAACAGGTAGCTTACCCTCTACCGACATGAACAAAATCTGATTTTACAGTAAAAAAGCAGGAGAAAGTCTTACCTTGCTGCAGCTGCCTGGTCCTGGGCCAACTGTTGGGACCAGAGCACAGATAGACGGTGAAAATGGTTGATTTGCATTTAACAGGAACCATGTGCAATGCAAATATCAAGAGATGGATAAAAAAAGAAAAGCTTAAATGAGGGAGGGAGGGAGGGAGTGACAGAGAGGGAGAGAAAAAAAGCGAGAAAGAGACACTGTGAAGGAGTCAGAAAGAAAAAAAAAACAAGGGAAGAAATAAGGTGGGTTTTCTGTCCTGTGAAGTTCACACTGACACGGGGATATTCTGTGGATTAGTGGAACTACTGTAACTATTGTTTCAGGAAGTGATCCCTCATTCACCCACCCTTCCACCCCCCTCCTTAGCTAGGGGCAACAATAACCTGGCAACCATCTTGAGCACATGAGGTGCTTAATCCGCTGGTTAAAAGTACTCATCCTGTGTAAAGGCTATTGTGCCATCTGCTTTGGGTACCCTCTGGGAAACATTTGTTGATATTATGATACCAGCAACCCGTAGCCATTAATGTTGAGCACCATAAGAGCAAGACAGCAACATTAAACAAATCACACAAATAAACTTTTTTGTGTATAATAAGATATAGATTAAACAAAACAGGCAGGCTCATTTTGGACACTTGAAGGCACAAATTAGACTTTTAGAAAAGCATAAGCAGAAAAAATCTTTGAGGGAAACTGCGGATAAAATTTTCCTCCCAAATCTGGACAGTCTGACTTTTGGTGGAAAGGTTCAGCCTCACCACACATTACTTTGTGTTATCAATCCAGAGATTTTGGTACTTTTTTAAATTTATAGATTGTACATTGAAGAGCACACCATTTACAACCACCAGACACAGAGCATTAGAGACTCTCTGCTTCTCTAAATTATTTACATTCAGTCTCCAGTGGATCTTTATTCATCACACAAGCTGTATGAGTCTGGCAGCAACATTAAACCTAAAAACATGTTTTATTCCTTTGTAATGCCAGAGTGGTATGCCTACAGTTGACTTAATAAACATTCATTTCTTTATTTGTATATGCTTGATAAAGAGGGATTTGACAGTAGTTTGAAACCCTTAATGGATTCAGAGTGCTTTACTGTACACAGTATTTTAAAAGCTCAATACTTAATACAGTTACAAAAGCCAATTGTTTCATGGATCATTTTTTTGTTATGCTAACATCTTTTTCTCCCTGAGTGACAAGTTATCACATACAGGCACAAAGTGGTGGCGCACATACCAACTTATATGACATGAAAGACTGGGATAAAAGTTTTAATGATCATCTCACTGCAGCTTTTTGTGTTGTGGATGTAGCTTCATTTGGTAAGCAAAAACTAGCCCACGTCAACTTGGCACTAGATAATCTAAACATCAGATAGTGGTCTATACAATAAAGACAAGCAAACATGAAGATGCCAACTGTCTGTTTAATGAAAGTATAGTTTCTCCCTCTGAGGCCACCCACTACTTCTCAGCAAATTCAACATGCTCTAAGTCGCATCTCCTCATCAAAAATAAACAATTAAATATAAAAACTGGGTCCTCTAAGCCATCAAGAGACTCTTCCTTGGGGAAGGGGAATGTGGAAATATTTGTCATGACCTTTGAGGGTTGGAAAATTTTATTGCAACATGATCAGCATTGGAAAATATGTGAAGAAATGTCAAATTTATTGTTGCACAAACAGCAACTTTGCAGGGGCATAAATAGTTTAAGATGTCTTTCTTATTTGTAGCCGAAGGTAAAAAAAACAAAACAAAAAATTTTTTAATTCCTCACTTTATTATTCTAATATATAGCGTACATATGAAACTACAGCCAGAAGCAAATGATCTTAGCTGAACTCAGCATACAGGTGAAATGGTTGGAAAAATCCAAAATCCAACAACCGGGCAGCATTGTTCAGAGTTTTGTGTGATTTTTGACTGGAATATACGGAATAAACACACAGTCTTAATCAGGTTCATATTTATTGGCCATATATGATGGTGGTATTATTCTTATAGAGTAAACTTTCTGTAAACACTGATAATACATTGAAAATAATATATAAATCTTTTCTAATTCTGTTGAAGAAAGTTTGCTCTTTCAATCACTGGTCTTTTGTTAAGTGCTGTAATGGAAGTAAAAAACATTGAGAACTACAGGACGGGGGAAAAACTCTTATACTATAAAAATCATTGAACCCCCCCCCCCCCCCCAGGTTCCCTCATGCTGCCCTTTCATAGATAGCATACTCTCCAAAGGAGCTTATTCTCTCCTCCTCCATGCTGTACCAGCTGTTGTGTACAACATCAATTTTTGTAGTCTATTTTCAGACATCCTCAGAGATCACATTAGAAAAGGAAAGCACTGAAGCTCTTGTTGTGTAATGCAGCCATCATCATACCATTCATGGTCGGCAGCAGAGGCTCGCTGACTTCTGGGATTCCAGGAGATGGAGAGGGATTCTCCAGTCTGTCTCCAATTTCAGGCTCCACGTTGGACTCAGCTGTAAAGCATGCAGCATCTGGTCCTGGATCAACCTGCACACTGGAACCTGGAGACTTTGGAAAAGTACAGACAGATTTTTTGTGATTTCTAATCACAAAAAATATTCAACTTACAAGTTATATCTCAGGAGAAAATACAAACACGTGCTACTCTTCAGTATTGTCACTGAAACAAACAGTGGTATTTAATCCAGAGCACAGGACAACAACAACAAGGCACAAAAAAACAAGAGGTCATCAGTACTATTCTAAACCTGGAGCTGTACTGTTACTGTTTTCAATGCAGATCTGGAGAACCTGCAGGGAATGCTTTAACTATTTTAATAATTTGAAAAATCAAGATCATCAAGCATGAATTAAATTAAGTTTTTGTCGTCCCGACGTGAAGAAAAGATAGGTTTGTAACAAACCTGATGTGGAGATTTTTCTGTGATCCTGGCCTCCAGGGCATTCAGCTGCTCGTCTGTTTCAGTTGCTCGGCTCAGAGCCTCCTCCACCCTCTGAGTGATGCTCTCCATCCTCATTCTCACTTGGCTCACCCTCTGTTCGCTTTCTCTCACCAGTTCGGCGGTTTCCAGGGCGGTATTGACCATCGCCTCCATTCTTCTGAGGGCCGCCATAAGTCCGTCTGCGGTCACCTGAAGCTGGGTTTGCTCTGGCTCTGAAGCTGTTCCACTTGTAATCTCTGTGAGCACTGCCGCATCCCTCTGATCCTTCACCAGCTGCTGCAAAGTTCTGTCACCTTTTTCTCCTTCAGTGTTGGTCCCCTGGTCTACATGAAGAACCGTGCTGCTGTTTTTTTGCTCAGTGAAACTCTCCTGTGCAGATGTTAGTGAGGCTTGCAGGTGGCGGACCTGCTCCCTCATATCAGTGATCGTCTGCTCTGCTTGCTGGAGCTTTGTTTGTGTCTCAGAAAGGTCCTCCCTCAACTGCCTTTCTTTTGTGTGGGCCTTAGCCCCCTCTCCATTGAGGGCTTTCCCAGAGTTGACCACAGCTACCTTGTTGCCTTCCTCTATCTGATTCTGGCTCCCAGCCTGGCTTAGCTTCTGCTCCTTCTCCTTGGCTCTCCACCGCTCCTCCACCTTTTCCCCTTTCTCCTCCCACATACACTTGTGCAGCTCCAGTTCCTGCAGTCTGAAACCACCAGCTTAATAAACATCTCCTTTGCACACTGTTATGTCTGTTGTTACCAAGGGGTACTAAAACTGCACTTAAGCCTGATACAGTCTCACACACAGAAGATAGTAACTCCTATGGGTTGCGTAATAGAGATGTCTATAAAAACACTGTCAAAACCAGACACCCATTTTATGACTTGAAGGAAGCCTCTGAGCACAGAGAGTAACATCAACCAAGTTCAGTCTGTTACCATAACAGGAGAAAGAGAGGTAAAAAAAAAACTGACATACACATTGACAAGCTGCTGCTTGATGCTTGCCTGTTGCCGCTGGTGGTGAGGAAAAGGTCTCTCTCGTGTTTCTACAGGAGCAGAGTCCTTTGTGTGAGGGATTACATAAAAAGAAAAGACAGAGTTGCACATACACTCTCACTGAATGTAAAAATTATCATTATTTTTAGAGTGTCTGCTCTCCTCACCTTCTCTGGGTACTTATTGAGCAGAAGATGAGCTATTTCCGCACTCTTGATCCTGTGAATGATGCTCTGAATATCATCACCAAGTGTGTGGAGGGACGGGAGGCTGATGTCATCCAGGGCTCTGTGATGCTGCTGCAGACAAAAATGGAAGAATAGTGACATAGTCAACATAAAAAATAGGATAAATGAGAGGATAACTTGTAAACAGCAAACATTTCCCACTTGCTGCATATCCTGAATCTCACTCTGCAGAGAGCGGTAGTTTGGAGGATTTCGACTGTAGAGACTCTGAGGACTGATGAAGTGTCGGTCAAACCTGTGGAATAAATTTAACGGGGCATTATGAAAAATCCGTTGCCATCTCAAAATGGCATATATGTGGACTTCTTGACAAGTGTTATTTATTAAAATTACCTCCGAAGAACTAGGTGTGAATGTTCCTGTAACCTCATTAGCTCTGACTGCAGACCCTGAGATGCCACAAAACAGAGTGAAGGGTTTTAATAAATGTACAAAATGTAAACACATGTTATAAAAAATATATTTATATAACATACTTTGATTTATGATACATATTCTGAAATTATAAGATTTTGTAATGCTTTTATTAGTGTGGTCATATTGTAGATGAAATTGGTTTCTTGATGTAATGTGGCAATTCTAACTTTACCATCACATGGTGCCAAACAAATTACACACCATCTTACAGAAGTTTCCCTAAAGTTTAAATTGGAACCATGTTTCCTTTGGTTTGTGTCACCAACCTCAATCATGTTGTGATTCTCTACTTGAGAGTTCTTCATTTTATCCATGAGAATGTCTTTCTACAGAGGAACATCTCAAAGTCAGATTAAAAGACAAAAAATAACTTACTAGATTTTCTTTATGACTTTAATGGACTAACCTTAGTGATTTCTCTGTCTCTCAGTGTCAACATAACCAGAGTTTCTTCAAGTTCTGCCTGTGAACATTTTTGACATGTAATGTTCAGTTCAAACCTGGAACGTAGAAACAAACCCAGGAGTTTTACTGATCGGTCCTTACCCTCAACTCAGAGTTGACCTTCCTCAGTTTGCTGACATTTTCTTCAGAACATGTCCTTTCATAAGTAAGTTTTTCACTCTGCACGGACAAAAGGAAATTTTAGAGACATGAAAGGAACATCAACTTGGGGTTTCTAAAGGAAAGTAGAAACCTTTACACTTTAGCTACCTTGTCTTCAAGCCTCTTGATGTGAACCTTCAGGCATTCGACCTCATTGCTCTGAAAAGCAATGAAATGAAAGATTTACTTGAAAACAGTCACCATAAAAAAACATTCAACTCAGAAGGTATAAGTTAAGGCTGAGATGATTGAGTGTGTAATGTACCAGTTTGGTGCAGCTTGTCTGATAGCGACTGGCTCTCTCCTGGGTCTCTTTAAACGCCTGACGCATCTCCTCCAGTTCCTCTGTCAAGGTCCTCACTCTCACTGCTGACCGCTGAGCACTGGACATACCACAAAAACATCAACATTGTTCTACATTGTTCTCATTGTATTTTACTCTGTTTACTCTGCAGATATTTTGCCTTATGGATCTAGTGTGAAAGTGAAAGGGTCTAAAGTGAAAGTTAAGTGAATGATGTTTAAGTTCTGACTGCGGACAGAAAACCAATTTTTGCAATAAAGTGAGAAATAGATGGCTCTGACAGGTAGCACAAGCCCAGGAGCCTAACGATGAACGTATTAACTTTTATGAATGTCTTTTAAATATTGTGTAACAGTCACAGAGAAGATGTGACCGACAAAAAATGTCTACAAAGACATGAAAACAAAGTGACTCAAATTGACTCCAAAGACTTGATTAATGACCACCAAGAGACACAAAAGAGCACTTTCAGTCAGGAGCTCCAATACAGGATGGGTCTATTGAAAGATTTACGTTTTCTACCTCTAAACTCTGGAGACACAATTGTTGAAAACGGCTTATGACTAATAGAGATACCTTATTTGCAAATCATTTGAGGCAAGTTGATTTGTTGAAATTTCGTGATAAATCTAACTTATATATTATTAAATGTATATCCTATGGGATCTATGATTTTTTTCCCCAGCTCCTTCTCCATCATTCATTCATTCATTCATTCATCCCGGGTCGCGGGGGTGCTGGAGCCAAACCCAGCTCACACTGGGCAAGGGCAGGGTACACCCTGGACAGGCCACCAGTTAATCGCAGGGACAACACACAGAGACAGACAGAGATGAACAACCACACACACTCACACTCACACTCACACTCACACTCACACTCAGACCTACAGACAATTTAGAGTCACCAAGTAACCAAAACATGAATTCTTTGGACGGTGGGGGGAAACCGGAATACCTGGAGGAAACCCACGCAAACACAGGGAGAACATGTAAAGTCTGCATAGAAAGAAAACCTGGCCAGCTTTGCTCGCAGCTCTGTGATCTCCAGAGTGAGCTGTAGGTTAACGTCTTCACACTGAGCCACTGTCCTCAGCAGGCTGCTGTGCTGATCACTCAGCTTACAGTGTGCATGCTTCAGTTCAGCCACGGTGCCTAACAGGTCTTTTCCATCACTGAAGCCAAACAAACAGTGGTTAAGTACAATGATACACTGATTATAGGAGGTAAACAAATGATGTGATTAAAAGAGTGAAATAAACCAGGAACATTGGTGATTTTCTGAAGGGGCTGCTTTGCTTTGAGAGCACGAGAAATCCAGCCCTGAGAAGAAATTACCTTTAGTCAGCTGCTTTTAATCTGTTTTAGACATTACTAAGAATTCTGAACAAAATACTGACAACCAACCGTTTATGGGCACTTTAGGAGAGTCTGACCAAGATTCATGACCTTCATCCACATCAGTGCTGAAAAACAAGACATAAACTGAATTTTTTTGCAGGTTATCTTACATTTTTTCAATTATGGGGGAACCAACAAAATAAAGAATTAAACGGAAAAAACTTGCATGCATGAGTCAGCATGATGTTCACCTCAAGAGGGATGTAATTGCATCAATAAAAAAAGTAAACAAAAAAACTTATAATAAGGGATAAATATCAAGTGAATAGCAATATGGTGGATATTCTTTTACATGTTTCTTTTTGCAAGAGATTAATTTACTGTAAGGCCCAAAAATTAACTTTATTTTTTACATTGTGCAGCAGAAACCTTTTTAATTTTTACATATTTCTTCTTATTGCATTTATGATCTATTTGTTTTGTCTTTTTTTCTGTTTTTTCTTATTGTTCGTTATAAATACCTTACTTATAATGAGGCTAACAAATAACACAAAGCACATGGCATCAAGAAAAATGATGATCTTGAGTTTAAGCTCACTTGTCATGGCTGCACTCGGCAATCCACTCTCTCATGGTGGTGTGGAAAGTCTCTCTGCTCACATGAGGATCCAGACAGTCTGGATCGAGCAGCTGTAGCAGGCCCGCCAGTCTGTCCTGCTCCGGACTCTGAGCTGTCATGGTCTGTAGGTACTGCACAATGGTGGAGGCCAGCACCTCTCCTGAGAATGATAGAGAAGCAGGAATAATCAATCAAGTTTTTGTGTGATCTGTTTTGTTGGGTAGAATTTAAAAATGTTTACCTGAGTTAGTGGTATTGCATGCATTATACATGAAGTCAAGGAGGTCATATTCAGAGAATCCACTTGTGTCTTTTTTGTCCTCAGCCACATCTCTTGTCCCAGAACCGAGTGATTCCCACACTTCACATTATTCACATTAGGAGATGAACAAAAGTTAATTTACAAACAAGAAGAATATGTGTTGGTATGATTTGGTTTTTGGTTTGATAAAAGAGTGAAGTAACACCAACACAAACCATCGTCGCTGTCCGACATTGTGCTTGTTTCCCCCAAGTCCCCAGAGTCACATTCCTATATGACCTTGTATTTTAACAATCATCAAACAGATCTTTTACCTCAGTCTCCACAATTAAAATACAGATAGAAAGGGAGCCACACTTTAAAACCGAATATTTAAGAATATGCATGATTTCAATAATAGATTTAACTATTTGTAATGCTTCCATTCCTTCATATCATGAACAATGAAAATATAAAATAGTTGGGGTTTTTTTGTCCTAAAGTTACTTGGCAAATGAGATATTTTTAAAACGGAAACAAGTCATGAAAATGAATTCTTACTTCTCAGTCCCCAGCAGTCCTTCCGAAAAGAAAAACAATACTGTTCAGTTGTAAATGTGGAGCTTCATTTTCATTATCAATTTCCTGTTTCTTGTTATCCTGATTTTCTCTGGTGTTAGCACACATCTCCAATGCTCTTATGTTTGTTTTCCTCTGCTTCACATCAAAACCAGCTGACACCCCCCTACCAGCCCTCCTCCCCCATTCCCTTCTGCCAAAATGCTGCTCTGCAGAGGTCTGTGACAATGATGCACTTAATGGATTTCAATTTAAATTCACTGGTTTAACATATCAAATGCCCAGTGTGCCAAACATTTCTTCCACATGTTGAACTGTGAAATCTTTTTCAGGCATTGTGCAGCAAGATGAAATCAAAAATAACTACTACTGCTGATGAAACTGATGCTCCTTTCACTGTGTAAATTTAGTTTACATGTTCAGTTTCATATCTGAGTATTTATAGCAAATACCTCTGGGTTTCACTACTGAAACCTCACTACATTGATGTAGTGAAAAAATTACATTTTCATGTAAATGTGTTGTTTGTTATTGAATCAACAACGTGCATTTACCTGAGGACTGCACTTCATCACACGTTTGAGGTAGTTGGAGGCCAACTTTTCAAGAGCCTTCCATTTTTGTTTCTCATTACACAACAGTTTTGACATCGTTTTAACGTGTGTCACTGCTAGTGATATTTTACTTACATTAAAGTGCTCATGCTGCTGTGGACAGACGATTTTTCACGAGAATGCGTCGTGTGTTTAACTCGACGGAGGAACTGGAATTTATGATGGCTGGTATTTCTGCCCGGACGCAGTTTGTGTTGCACCGTGCGTATGTTTGTTTCTAAGCGGAAGCATGAACTAGATACAAACAGACAACGGACTGGAGATTTTTATTTTATATTATTTTACATACAGTTCTAACTTCAAGTGGATTTTTCGCCAGCCAATATGTCTCGGGGCTCCATTGAGATCCCTTTACGGGACACAGATGAGGTAAAACTCTCGAAAACTGAAGTTATTATTGAAGCAAACATCGACATGCTAACGCTATTTGTCAGTGATGCTAACTTAAGCTAGCGTTAGCTGTGGATGCTTACATACGTTTCTGCCTCGTGATTGTTGCACGTATTAAAAAAGTAAGTCAGTGGAACAAACACAGATATGCTAACATTAAAAATATATATATTATTGTGATGAAATTTGGCGCAGACACCGATTTAAATCACAGAGATGGTTTCTGCCATCACCGTATTCACTAAAACAATGCACATCAAATCATATTAAACAGGAACAGCATAATGGCTACATATTAATCTTTAGATTTCTTTAGGCAATGATAGCAGCAGTTTGTGGTCCATTTCTCAGTCACATAGATAGTTGTGCTGTCCAAATGTTTCAGGCATTGAATGGGAAGCCGTCAATTCCTCTTCTTCAATTTAAAGTACTGAGATGGTTTTAGTGAACATTTAATCAGATTTATCACAATACATGCAGTGCTGCTTTGCTTACTGATGTAAACAAACTGTCTTTCAGGTTATTGAGCTTGACTTTGACCAGTTGCCAGAAGGGGACGAGGTCATCAGTATTTTGAAGCAGGAGCACACACAGCTGCACATCTGGATTGCCTTGGCGGTGAGTCAGTGGAGCTACCATGAGTTATTGTTGTATTTGTTGTCTAAAAGTATGATCTTAGCATCATGAAGGATGAGAACACCATTCAGTTGCCAAACTAGAATCAACATTTATTGTTGACCGTTTGTCTTTTCAGCTGGAGTACTACAAGCAGGGCAAAACAGAGGATTTTGTCAAACTTTTAGAGGCAGCTCGCATTGATGGAAACCTTGACTACAGAGACCATGAGAAAGACCAGATGACCTGTCTGGACACATTGGCTGCTTACTATGTCCAGCAAGCACGTAAAGAGAAAAACAAGGATGCTAAGAAAGAGCTCATCACACAGGCCACTCTGCTTTATACCATGGCAGACAAGATCATCATGTACGATCAGGTAAGAGATATATCTGTGAGAGCAGCTGTTAATGACAGAAAAATGTTCTGACTTTAGTCTTTAAGTACCTATACCATGCTTGTATGCCAATTAGAACCATTTGTTGGGAAGAGCCTGTTTCTGCCTGCTGGAAGGAGACAAGATGGACCAGGCTGATGCTCAGTTCCACTTTGTCCTCAATCAGTCCACCAATAACATCCCTGCTTTGCTCGGCAAGTTGAATTTAAAAGAGACGGATATTGAGCTTGTCTACTTTGATTGACTGAAAAAATCACACCATTGATATTCAACAGGTAAAGCTTGCATCTCCTTCAATAAAAAGGATTACAGAGGAGCACTGGCGTACTACAAAAAGGCTCTGCGTACAAACCCTGGTTGCCCAGGTAAACAAATTTTATTTTACACATTCCTGTATCCCTGATCACTATCACTATCACTATCACTACTCCTGCTATCACTTTATTAATATAACATCTATTCTCTTTTATATATTTAAATTATAAATACATTTCAGAAAAAGATGTTACAGAAAATATTTCACTTGTTCTTTATCTTGCTGTTGTGTCTCTGACCAGCGGAGGTAAGGTTGGGGATGGGTCATTGTTTTGTCAAACTCGGCAAACTGGAAAAGGCTCGTTTGGCTTTTGGTCGAGCCTTGGAGCTTAATTCAAAGTGCGTCGGAGCTCTTGTTGGTTTGGCAGTTTTAGAGCTTAACAACAAGGAGGCAGACTCGATCAAGAATGGAGTTCAGCTCCTGTCACGGGCCTACACCATCGACCCCAGCAACCCAATGGTGCTCAACCACCTCGCCAACCATTTCTTCTTCAAAAAGGTCATCTGCTACTCTGGGGACTTTTAAAATACTGGCACAAATCTTCCCCTGTTGGATTTAACTTATCAACCAATGTTGTTTGTTTCCAATCAGGACTATAGTAAAGTGCAGCATTTGGCCCTTCATGCTTTCCATAACACAGAAGTTGAAGCCATGCAAGCTGAAAGCTGCTATCAGTTAGCTCGCTCGTTTCACGTGCAGGTGAGATCTGAATGAACCCTGTACTGTTCCAGCGTATTGATTGTGTACTGTATTACCAAGAATTTTAAATCTCTAATATCTTTGCTCTTCTTCAGGAGGACTATGACCAAGCATTTCAGTATTACTATCAGGCCACCCAGTTTGCCTCGTCCACCTTTGTGTTGCCCTTCTTTGGTTTGGGACAGATGTATGTGTATCGAAGGGACAAGGAAAATGCAGCACAGTGCTTTGAAAAGGTTTTAAAGGCCTACCCAAACAACTACGAAACTATGAAAATCCTGGGGTCTCTCTATGCGACATCTGACGATCAGGAAAAGAGAGACATCGCCAAAGTATGTATCCATTTTGTCTGCCTACATGGCTCAAAAACTGTGCCATTATAAGGAATATGATAGTCACTTAAATCCACTGTTTTTGTCCCCTAGGGTCACTTGAAGAAGGTAACAGAGCAGTACCCAGATGATGTGGAGGCTTGGATTGAGCTGGCTCAGATCCTGGAGCAGACTGACATCCAAGGAGCGCTGTCAGCTTATGGCACAGCCACCCGCATCCTGCAGGAGAAAGTTCAGGCTGACGTTCCCCCTGAGATTCTCAACAATTTAGGGGCTCTTCACTTCAGACTGGGCAACCTTGGAGAGGCCAAGGTAGCTAACAATAGCAGTGCAATTCGAGTCTGATGTCCTGAAATCATATAGTCGCATTTATAAGGGAATTAGTTAATGAAATCAACCTGAGAAATGAACATTAAAAATGTTTTCCTCATGACATTATTTAACAATCACTGAGCACCCAGAACTCTATTTCAAGGTTCAGATCATGTCTTCTACAGAAATATTTTTTGGCATCTCTGGAGCGGGCCAAAGCTGAGGGAGAGCATGACGAGCATTACTACAACGCCATTTCTGTCACCACCTCGTACAATCTGGCCCGTCTTTATGAAGCCATGTGTGAATTCCATGAAGCTGAAAAACTCTACAAAAACATCCTTAGAGAGCATCCAAACTATGTGGACTGTAAGCATTGCACACAACAGATTAAAAAAAAAAGTGTATGACAATGGACACTAAAGGAATGAGTGTTGAAAGATAATTGTAATATTTTATCCTAAAAGGTTACTTGCGTCTTGGAGCGATGGCTCGTGACAAAGGAAACTTTTATGAAGCCTCTGACTGGTTCAAAGAAGCCCTGCAGATTAACCAGGTACTGTCTGTTAATATTACAATATTCACAAAACACCAGATAACAGAGTCCAGTGCAAAGCTCTCTTCAACATGATCTGCTATTTGGTGCAGGATCACCCAGACGCCTGGTCCTTGATAGGAAACCTTCACTTGGCGAAACAGGAATGGGGACCAGGCCAAAAGAAGTTTGAGCGTATCCTGAAGCAGCCGTCCACACAGAACGACACTTACTCCATGCTGGCTCTGGGTAATGTGTGGCTGCAGACTCTGCACCAGCCCACCAGAGACCGGGAAAAGGTTCAGACTGCTGTTTTAACATTAGCTAAAATGATATTGGTTGCCATCTATCTCCAGGCGTCTCAATGATAAAACATTGTGTGATGGGAAATTGTAGATTCCCAAACGGACTGATTGTGTTTTTGTTTTGACAGGAGAAGAGACACCAGGATCGAGCCCTGGCAATATACAAACAAGTCCTGCGAAATGATGCTAAGAATCTCTATGCTGCCAATGGAATCGGTCTGTATGGCTTTACTCTGTTTTTAAAAGGCATATTGTTTATTCTGGTGTATGTATATGATGCATTTAGTTTAAATTGTTCTGTTCAGGTGCCGTCCTTGCCCACAAGGGCTACTTCAGAGAGGCTCGTGATGTGTTTGCGCAGGTGAGGGAGGCCACAGCAGACATCAGTGATGTCTGGTTGAATCTGGCTCACATCTATGTCGAGCAGAAGCAGTACATCAGTGCTGTACAGATGGTAAGGGCCTCATTTGTGATAACTTTCTGCCAGTTATTGTCTCTGGTCTATACAGTTAAGTATTTTGATTTTCTCCACAGTATGAGAACTGCCTGAAGAAATTCTACAAGTATCAAAACACTGAAGTGCTGCTGTACCTCGCAAGGGCTCTCTTCAAATGTGGGAAACTTCAAGAGTGCAAGCAGATGTTACTGAAGGTAACAGAAAAACAGCAAAGGCTTTTATTTATTCCTCAGTCTGAAGAGAGTGTGATTTTTTTTTTTTTTTTTTTTAAATCTTTCTGATGTGCTTCCAATAAGGCCCGTCATGTGGCGCCCAGCGACACAGTACTGATGTTCAATGTGGCGCTGGTGCTTCAGAGACTGGCCACTTTAGTGCTGAAGGATGAGAAGAGCAACCTGAAGGCTGTGCTCAGCGCTGTCAAAGAGCTTGAATTGGCTCACAGGTGAGTGGCATTAGACGGGATTTCTGACTGCTTGTAACATCCTGATTCTCCTGGCTGGCCTCTGCCCAGTCCTGAACTGTTATTGCCCTCTCTTTCTCACCATCCTCTTTCTTCTGCCCTTCACACAGGTATTTTAGCTATCTCAGCAAGGCTGGAGACAAAATGAGGTTTGACCTTGCTCTTGCAGTTTCTGAGGCCAGGTCAGTTTGAATTTATCCTCATATTACATGCTGAAGGCTTTTGTGCGTTGTCAAGGAACAGAATAGAAGAAGCTCTAAGTGTATTTCAATGCTAATATATAGGGATACTGATAGTTTGCCTGTGCTTTGATCCATTTGTTTATTTAATTACAATGTTTTGTTTGGGGTTTGTGCTGGAGTTTTATTCATCAAGTGTGAGTTGTAATGTAACCACGGGTATGGGTGTGTTGTGGGATTGCAGGCAGTGCTCTGATCTGCTGAGTCAGGCTCAATACCATGTGGCAAGAGCAAGAAAGCAGGATGAGGAGGAGAAGGAGCTTCGGGCCAAACAGGAGCAGGAGAGGGACCTCCTACGCCAGCAGTTGCTCAAGGAACAGGTGCTTATGCTGCTCCTGAAAATTGTGCAACAAGAAATTATGTTTTGCATGTTTTATGGTTTTAAATTCCTCTCATTGATCAGTTGATTTCTTACCCTCAAACCTTGTTAGGAGGAAAAACGAAACAGAGAGGCAGAAGAACAGAAGAAGCTTCTGGAGCAAAGAGCTTTGTATGTAGAGAAGACCAAGAATCTGCTCACCTTTGTGGAAGGCTCAAAGGAAATGGCGAAAGAAAAGAGGAAGAGCGGCGGTGGTGGAGGACGTGTGAGTGTTAGCACTGATAATGACTCTTTAATTGCACTGAATGCACCGTTGGTCAAATACTAATCGTTTGTATTTTTAATTTTTAAGCGTAAGAAAGGAGGTGACATGGATGAATTTGTTAACGATGACTCTGATGAAGACCTGCCTGTGAAGAAGAAGAAGAAGAGGAAGGGTGGCAGTGGCAGTGAGCAAGAAGAGGTTGAGGATGGAGACAAGAAGAAGAAGAAGCGGAGACGGTAAATCTAGTGCAGAGAGTCAGTTGCCGTTATTTTGATTGTAATGCAAAGATCACAGAAACTAAGAGGAAACTGTCCTGTTACAGATCTACTAAAGCAGGAGAAGACACCGATGAGGAGGAAGGAGCATCACGACCTAAGAATCAGCGTAAATCCAAAGAACGCAAGCGGATCGAAAAGGTCCGTTTTGGTCTATGGTTTCATCTTATCATTAAAATCATAAATATATTTTTTAACTTCTGACTTTTTAACATTTAACATTTTAGCCCCAGCCTGAGCGTTTGCCACCATCTCTCAAAGGAAAGATCAAGTCTAAGGCTATAATCTCCTCTTCTGAGTCATCTTCAGATGAGGATGGACTGAAAATAGCTGAAGACAGGTAAAAGCACAGTCCTCAAAATAAGATATTACTACAACTGGTGCTAAAAATATTTGTAAATCTACAGAAAATTGTTGTAAAATTGCACTTGCTCCCTCATAGACACCAAAGAGACAGTGGTTCAGGATCTGATGACGAGGGTGGCCACAGGAAGCGCATTGTATCTGACAGTGACTCTGATGGAGGAAGGAACCGCTCTGGCAGCGAGGCAGGCAGCCCTCGGCGCTCTGCAGGCTCTGAGGACGATGACTCCGGCAGTGACCCCCCTGTGAAGAAGAGGAGGATTCAGCAGCAGTCTGACTCGGAGCAGTCGGACAACGAAAGCAAGAGGAGTCAGTCAGGTTCAGAAGACGAGTCCCGGCCGGGGTCGCCAGTTGCAGCATCAGACAGGGGATCAGATGCAGGATCAGACAACGAGGGCTCCCCACGACGCTCCGAAAATGGCTCTGAACCTGAAGGCTCCAACAATGATGATGACGACAGTGATTAGATCTTGTCCCAGACTTATCTATACATCTGCCTTTTTATTTTCTATTAAAAAGCAGAGATCATATCTTGGATTTAGCTTAGGAAAGTGTACTTTGGCACAGTGATGTATTCTCTTCTTACTAGAACTATGTTTTTGTTAAAGATGTTTTCTTAAAGATAGATCAAATTCTTTGAAAGGAACAAAAAGTTGTAAACGTTTATTTTCTATCTTGGATGATCACAAAGACATTGACTTGAATGAAATGTAGCTTCAACACAATGTCAAAAGAAATAAAAAGAACCAACGATAGTGGGAGATGTTTGTCACACTCTGTTGTAAATATAACAATTATTTTCCTTTTTCCATCCATAGACATTGACAGTGAAACACAAAATGTGAAAAATGTAAAAAAAAAATTGTCTTGTAACTTAAGTGGGAACAAGAAAGTCTTGACAATGTATTGATTTTAAATGGCTCTTACAAATACAATTTAATAGGTTGTCTGTATTGCTTAGTTCTCAATCTTTGAAACAGAAAGCTTGTGGTAAAATAAACTACTTCCTGACCATCCATTTATATGTAAGATTGTATTAACAGTCACGTAGGAATGTTAGTTGGCATTGCTGTTTGCCTCCACAAGCAAATTGGATGTTTTTAATCCTTTCAACTAACTTAGATTTAAAATGGCAGTTAATATTTATCCTACTGCAATCCCAAGAATGAGTTAAATGCAAGGTCACTGTGAACTTGCCTCCAGTGAACAATAAAACATGGCCCACGTTTTATTGTGCTTTTATTGAAAGTGTTTTAACTTTCTGCATCATCTGCTGGTTTGGGAATGCCTCTGAGGCGCAAAAGAAGTCTGTTAGGAGGACAGTAACAACAGCCAGCAAACTGTTAGGAACCACCCTACCCAGCCTCGAAAACATATACAGAGACTGGGTAGGAAACAAGGCAAATGCCATTGTGGCTGATGAGAGGCACCCACTTACCTCCAGTTTTAAACTGCTGCCATCAGCTCAGCGTTATTGCCCCCCCTTGTTCACTAAAAACAAGTCAAACATGTCCTTTATACCCCAAGCCATTAAACTCTTAAATATGGCCAGGAAATAGCACCCCAGCTGGCTGGGCAATACCATGTACAAGTGGATGCACCATGTCTATGTTACTGTTCTGTGTCCCTGCTTTTATGTTATGTTGTTAAATTGCCATGTGTGTCTTTTGCTGCAAACAAATTTCCCCACGGGGACAATAAACATATATTAATCATATATCAGTTATCTTAACAGCATTATCGATACATCTATATCAGAACCATATCCTTATCCTGGGAAGAAGCACCTCAGTGTGAGGTGCCAGTGGTAATCCTTATAGACTTTGGCTGGCTGCCCGTCCCATTCACGCAACATCTACAAACAGCCTTTGGCCAGTTAACTGTGCAGAAACATTCATTAAAAAGAACAAACAAACAAAAAAAACCCAAAACAAAAAAAAAACAAAAACAAAAAAAAAACAAAAAAACAACACAAACCTTCAGGACATCAAACTGAGCAGTTAAACTTTATTCAACCTCGATCTATACTTGCACTCATCTTATCACACCTAATTACAGTGACACTCTAAAAGAGGGTTTAAGTGTACACATACAGTACATTCTTTGTTATTTTATGAAGATAAAAAGACCATTTAAAAACTTGACAAATATGGAAAACGGACTTAAAATTTCCATTCAGGGTGAACAACTAGCGCAGGAAACTAAGCTTTGGCTGTCTCAATGTTGAAACTGAAACATTCAAGTAAAATCCGAGATACATTAGAGGTATATCCATATAAATTGATAAATTAGGGAAAAAAAAAAAAAAAAACAAAAAACCCAAGGCCACACATTCATTCCTAACAGCACTAAAGTTTCATATGTGACCCAAAAAAAAAAAAACTTATTGTTGTGGGTAACTGAAATCACACAGTGCCAATAAAACAGACCATAATTGTTACAGAATTATGAAATTGATTAAGATTTTTGACCCAAGACAATATGGCCTATTTCCAAGCAGAGGAAAACCATTATAAATCAATCTAGCCAACAACTCCGATAAATCAAGGAAAGTGTATTTTGTACTAATGCAACGACTCAAGGCGTTGAGAAAAGTGCATCTGAAAACTGATTAACAAATACAGATAAAACACTGAGAAAGTCTCTTTGAGCCTTTTCTCCTTTGTAAACAGTGTATGTCAATAGTTTCGGCAGCACTTGGTGACTCCTACCAGATGTAAAAGATGATAAAATGGGTCAGGTTCTGGTGCTGGTACATTTTCCTGCTAAATACCACCTACTGAAGACAACTTAATCCAAGAGGATTGAAATGTATAAAACATCTGCTGTAGGACATCATATGAGGGAGAAAATAAAAATAAAAAGGAAAGCATAAATACACAAAGATGGTGGTGATGCTGGCTTGATCTGGCAAAGCATTTCATAGTGAAATGATGTTTAAACAGTGGTTGAAAAAAATAGAGAAGTTAGCTTGGGACAGGTAACGAGAAAAATATTACAAAAGTAATAAAAAACCAATAATAATCAATCAATCATTGCATCTTGATAACACATGGCTTTGTCCTGCTTCTCAGTAATCTTCATCTTCTGACTCCTCTTCTTCTGCGGTCTCCAGCCATGTCAGCCACTGGTTCACCTGTGATGTAAAAGCAAAACAAAGTTATTTATAATGAAACACTCACTTTGGAGGAATAAGACAGTGAATATATTTACTCATTTGATATCCTTGCTCTGATTGTACTTGGATTATGACATTTTAAACTAATCAGGGATCGGGTTTAATCATTTGCTTTTTAAACCCAAGATCCTCTCACAGGGTCCAACCAATGGTTCCAAAAAAAATTCCAACTTCTCAGGCAGCAAAGGGCCGGTTACCTTAAAATAAGAGTCCCAGAGGCTACCTGAGAGCCAAACAAATTTTTTTGGCCTTTCTTTGGTCTGTATTTGCCTTTTCTAATTTCTTTGAGAACTTCTATATTAATATGACATTTACCACAGAAGACATTTTGAACCAAAGAGCACACACACTTTCAAAAACTGTTACAAAACAACTGTAATCAAGCCATGTACCTGAAATAACGCTTTGCCTTTCCCCGGATATTCCTGGGTGATATCTTCTTTCCATGAAAGGAAGGCTTCTTCTTCAATTATTTCCATGTCATAAAAGTTCACAAAGTAGCGCAGCAGCATGCCTTTAAAAAAAACAAAAAAAACAAAACAAAACAAAACAAAAAAAAAAAACAACCCACAAATAATTAAATAAAAAAAAATATATAAATAACCATTACACTTCTGAAATCTTTGGAGGTTAGCTAACCTCTCGCTCGAAACATACCTTTGGGGAAAGCCTTGGAGTTGCAGTGGACCTGCAGGGCATACAGTGCACCCACTTGCAAGTCGATGTGATCATGTAGGAACTTTTGCATCACTGGCTTGAAAGACAACAGCAGCTGCTTCTCTTCATCCAGCTGTTCCTTACTAGGTGCTGCCAGCTGCTCTTCATCATCATCAGGGTTAATTTCATATGCAATGTACTGCAAGAAGCTGACATGAAAAACAAACAATAGTGAGAAAAACTTTTGTTCATTTAACCAGGAATACATTATATAAATATATTTGATCCGCAGAGACGAATTTCACCAATAACATTGTGCACTGCCGTACCTGGTCATGAGGATGTTGACAAAGCCCTTGTCAGTGTGGAGTTTAGGAGAGATGTTATCCTTGATCCATTTGTAGATGGACTGTGGGGAAGGATCTACTTTGATCTGCTTCAGCAGCTCCTTCTCCAACTTCATCAGTGGGAACAAAAAGCTGAGACCTTTGCCCTCCAGAATCTCCAGCATCCTGTCCTTGTTCTGGTCAATTTCTATAGGAGGGAAGAGGAAAAACCAAAACAATACCAACAGGCGTTACGTCAGACCGACTGGGTTTCATAGCCGATTTCTTTGAATTGAATCTTTTGGGCAAAAACTGGGTGAACTGAGAGCCTTATTAATGCCTTTGGTATAAACATGGGGTCAGAGTAGGTTTATACATACCAGGCAACATCTTCTGCATGTTGACTTTGCTCTGCTGAAACAGGTCAGTCAGCCAATCACGGTCCTTCAGTTTGAGCATCTGCTGCAGGCAAAGCAAGAAAAGTGGGAAATGTGCTCCGTTCTCCAGTTGATGGGCCAAATCTGCAATGCTGACCAAGTCAGCAACGACTGCATGTGCTGCGAACTGTGCCAGGTAAGACTTCACCAGTGGGACCTCTTCCTCAATCTTGGGACACTGGTCCAGAACGCCCAGAAAAGCCTGTTAAAATACAAGGAGCTTAATATTGAGTAATATGTCAACAGTGAAAATATGTCATCACTTTAAAGATGCAGGTTACAGCACTGACCTGCATTAGGTTTTCACCAGCGACAAGCCCCTCAGTGCAGAGCGCATGGATCATGGTGCTTGCTTGTTCTTTATCCTCATCTGAACGGTCAAGGGAATGAACCACGATCTTTTTCAGCATTTCAGACAAAAAGCACTTGGGAACCTTCATCTCTCTCACAGCATTCACTGCCTCTTCAATGTTCTTGTTGTTCAGGTAGTCAGTTACCAGTGTATCCTAAGAACATAAAGAACAGTCAGTTTTAATGTGCTACACAGGAAGTGTGATATGCAACAAATAAAGAGCAAATAATGAGGAACTTACTGTCATCTTGTGCAACTCTTCCTTAGTTGGAGGAGCTTTTTTATTTGACTTTGCAGGTTTTTCCTGTATTGGGGGTGGATTGGTCTTCAAGCCAAGCTGTGGAGTCAGCACAAAGAAAGTCACATGAATGCATATTTGCTGGAACCATATCATTTATTTGTTTTAAATATAAAAAGGAAGTTACCTGTCCTAGTGGAGGTCCTTGGGCACTGGGAGGAATCATAGTCATCTGTGGCTGCAGCTTTGGCACTTGCTTTTTACTCAAAATAAAGGACTGTGCTGGCCTCAGACTGATCTATGAGGGATTGAAGCAGGTTTACAAGAACATTAAATGTTTAGAATATCAATTAATATTTCTTAAAACCCAAAAGATTTACAGTATCAGTCTTGCAGAAATAAAATGAAACATTTAAATACAGCCTGGACTTCTGGTAAACTCAAACAGAAAAACCAAAATATTTAAAATAATCAATGAATGTAGCTGCACCTCATCAGCGTTGAGTTTCCCCTTCTTGCCGAATCTTGAGGACATATCTTTAGACTGCACCTGCCCTGAGTGAATCTGTTTATGGTTGAAAACCGGTGAATGCTGACCCTAAAAAAGAAAAAAAAAAAAAAAAATTAAAAATAAATAAATTAATAAATAAATAAAAATAAATAAATTCACAGCATGAACATCAATAACGGTCACTGCATACATTCATTGTGCAAAAGAGCACATTTACAGTATGGCCTGTACCTGGTTGGGTTTTATGAAAAGCTTGTTTCCTGTTTCAAACTGGGGCTGATGAGAACTGCTGCCATTTCCAATATGGCCATTGAAGAGTGGATTTATACGGTGACGCCCCATGGTAGGAGAATAATGGTCCTGAATGACTCCCGGACCTGTACCAATGCCACATCCTACAAAAAAATAAAAAAATACAAAATAAAAAATAAGTACTGCAACTTCTCATCACTCAAGGTGGGAAACAAAAAGCTTTGACATACCAGGCATTTGTCCAAACATATCAGCCAGCCCACCAAGAGTTTCCCTGTCAAACTTGATCCTTGTTGGCAGAAAGCAGGAACTGTCCATGAAGAACTCATTTCTCATTCCATCGTTTGAAGGTGGAATAAAAACACCCAAATCCTGCAAAAACGAGTCAGAACCTAAGGCTATAGCCAATATACCATTACAGTGATATTACAGGTCAGTTCTCAGGATTTGATAGCATAAATTTCTTGCAGTCCCTTTCAAAGTTTTATCATATAGTGGCCCAGACAGACTGACCTTTACTGCATCCTGACGAACTTGGTTGATTGTCTTTGGTCCGTTGTCAACATAAGCCTTGCGAGGCACCCAGTTGTTTTCTCGTAGTTCCACCATGTTCTGCAACAGGAAACGAATCCTCGCCGGCAATTCCTTGTTGTTTGTTAAGGACTGCATGCGGCCAAAGTACTGATTCATCAAAGACTGGAAGGAGAATTTAATTGCTATTAAATGGAATGAATGCATTTCAGGATCCAATGAATTTAAGCATTTTCCCTAATTTACTCACCCTAGCCTTTTCATGATCAAGTTTAGGTCCAACTGTTTTCATTATCTGACAGAGGCATTCCAAATCTTCACCCATATCCTTAAGTTGGACTCTCTTCTTCTTCTCCAAAAGCTTTAAAAGAAATATCAAAAACATTGTCATTTGGATATTTAACTCTAAGAAGGCTTTTAGGAGGGACAGCTTCATCTAATTTGGGGATTACAAAAACATCACACCTAAATGTGTGAACGTAAGTAAACAGAACTCACGGTTTTGATGCACTTATGAAGGATAGATTCGTGAATAAGGTTGAGTTTCCCAAGTTCCCCAATGAATTTGATGTTGCCCAGCATCTTGATCTTTGCAATAGCACGTTGCTCCTCCTCCTCAGAAGTGAGTGGGCCATCATGTTTGTCAAAGTCTATGGAGGAAAAACTAAATAAGAACAATCCCTGCAAAACTTATGTTTTGCTACTGACACCTCAAATAAAATTTACTTACGTTCAACATTTTTGGCACGGTTCTCAAACTCATCTTGAAGCTTGGAAATCAGAAGCCTTCTGAAGGTCTGTAGAACAATGGTTAAAAATGCAGACATGAGAACACAACAAAATAGAACAACCAGAGAGTGAAATATGGTTACAAACATTAAACTTACAGTATTCTGCTTTTGTGTGGCTTGATTTTCTGCTGATGGATCTTCAAAGTTTGGTGCATCCTCAGCCAATCGTAGACATAGTTGTGCATATAACTGGCTGTACTTGGGCTCTTCAAGGGCTTTGTCAACAATCTAAAAGAAAGGTAAAAATTTTAAATTATGTGGCCATTTTAACAAGCTTTAACAGAGCAAACACTGTTTAAGAAAATACTTACCAACAAGATGGTTCCCTTTAAGACAAGTTTTGACTCTACACCCACATTGAGGAGCTCCAGGCATAGTTTGTCAAACTTCTCAGGAGTCAGCTTGTTAAGTATGCTAATTTATAGGAAGAAGGACAAGAGATTAAAACCACTTCACCAACGGTATTTCAAAATTTATCTAACCAAGTGAAAATGTGTAAAAATTGTGTGTAATGCGTTAATTAAGCCTTTAAATGATAACTTACCCTCTCACTTTCCTGAAGATTGCGTCACTTTCCCCTTTGTCGTTGGAGGTGCTTGCATCTCGTCTAGTGCTTCGAGAAGGTACCCATCTCTGAACGCTAGAACCTGGGGTTTTCCCCAGGAACTCGCTGAAATTAACACAAAAATATAGCCAATGTTAAAAAACCTGAACAATTAATCGGGAAAACACAACTTCATAGTTCAGATGTTTGACCGGATTCATGGTGGTTAAGTCAACTTTTTATCTGAGTATAATTATAGTTTATTATGATGTAACTGCATAAACATGTAAATATTCTAAAAACCAATATGATTATTACTAAACCTTCTGGTTTAAAAATCCAAATAAAAAAAAATAATCTACAGTTTTTCCTATAAATGAATTCTACTTTGGTGCTAAAGCAGTAGTTCACACAAGGTTGCTCTCTGCAGTCACTTGCAACAACTGTACTTTAGAGTGGCAATGAAAATTTGATTCCTCTAACAAGTGTAACATTAGCTATCACCAAACTGCCAATAATTCAAAGTGGGAAGCCCCATCAGTACATGCTGGGACTTCAAATATCACTGACCCAACCCAGTGTGGGTTGTTAATTTGATATAGTGAAGTGATGGAGCTGAATATATTTTTCTACAATTCATTTGTCAAAGTTATTTGAAGAGGGGCATTAACAATCAGCAATTTAGTAGAGATTTTGAAAAAGACTCACTGTTGGTTCTTGTTTAAGGGAAAAAAAAAAAAAAAAAAGCACAAGACTCCTACATAAAATTAGCTCACAGGTTACCAGCTTTCAAAAGATGGCAACACTAAACTGAGGCTATTAAAAAAATAAGCTTTATTAAATTTAAGGCTGCCAATCTTTGTGTTTATACAATTAATCACTTGGGTTAAAAAAATAAATATTGTACAAATGTCAATCAAAACTCTAATAACTATATAGCAATAACAAAAACACACAGACAGCTCTTAATCTCAGTGAGAATAGGAAACATCCTGTCCGGGTGCAGGTTAAAATAATCAGTTTATTCATTGGGCAAAGAAGCCATTAAGGACAGGTGACCACTACACCCAGATGTGTTGTCATAAATACATTTGGGGATGTGATGCAAGGTCAGTGGAGAGGTTTACTGATTTAACATGTAACAAAAAAAAAATAAAATAAATAATCTAGTTACTATGTGAAAGGAAAATTTAAATGTAAATCACCTGTTGCCGACAGTCTTGGGATAGTGCTGAGGTGCACCCCCACCTCCTCCCCCTACACTGTGATACCAAAAGAAAAAAAAAAAGAAGAAAAAAAAAAAAAGGAAAACTGTTTTAACTTAGCATAAGAAATTTTGAGGCTAAAGCTTTATGTGAGCTGCTCTAGAGGATTGTCAATAAAAATAGCCAAGGATGTCCTCTATCATTACCTGAAACGAGAAGGACCCCCTGGCGCGACGACACTCTCCACTTTGGCGGCTTGACAGAGAATATCTGAAAAGAATAAAGGTCTAGGAGTGGGGTGGGAAAGAGCGACCTGGAAGAGGAAATGGAGAGAGCAACAAATTAGCGAGAAGTTAATGGCTGTAAAATGAAAGCAAACGTTTCTGCACAATTTACCAAAGTATACTTAGACTCTTACACCTGTAAAAGGTTGTTTAACATCTGGTTGACACCAACAAAAGGGATATGATATAAATGAAAACCTTTAACACTTTGCCAGCCCTTCCCTATAGCTTTTATTAGTCAAACATGGCTTGGATTTGGATAGAGTGAGGAATGGATGCGAGGATTAACCTATTTAAGTACGGCCCACATAAATTCGACATACAAAGCCTTGGAAGGGTAATGGGGATTTCAAGCAGTTCTTGCAAACAAACACACACACCCCAATTTGAGGATTATCAAACACACTATATCGACAACAGAAAATGTGTGTTCTTTTATTAGAACGATCTTTTAATCTTTAGCCAGTAGTTAACCACATGAGCGCCAACACGTGTTCACACAAGTGAATGTGGCACCATTTAGCCTAGCATACTGAGATGGCGGTGAAACATCGACGTTTCCCAACCGATTTATGCCATTAAATAACTCAACCCGAGTGTAAACCCCCACCAAGCCCCCAGATGGAGGCCAGAGTGACCCCGGCCTTAAGTACCCATCTAAAACTGACCACAATGACGCAGGCAAACTATTTGAAAGGAAATCATATTTTCGAAAGATGATCGCGGTGAGATGTCGGATTCACGAACCCAGTGTCAGGGGAAATCATAAAACGACCAATTGTTACGGATCTTAAAGATTATATGGGGTTTTAAGCACGTCTCGGTTTAATGTACATTGCGTACTTTTCTTCGTATTCCCGAGTGATACTGATATAATTTGACCAGAAAAGCTTTGCTATAACCATGGGCAGTGTATGTTTTTCTATGGAATCCACAGATATCTTTTTGAATGTAGATATACCGGAGCTTTTATGTTCACCCAGAGGCACGTCAGCTGATTTTTCGAGGTCTTTGTTCAGACACCGGAAGTCCACACAGCGACATCTGGAGGGGTTTTGTTCAGCAGGCCGCCGGTGAGCTAACCGCTGTAAACAATTCCCAGAAACCAGGCAAGGTTATCCGGAAGGAGAGGCCATTGCAACACAAGTTTTCTACATAAACGAAGTATTATGATCCAAATTAGAGCGCCCACGTTATTATTGTACTGTTTCCTTCGTGACAATTGACCCAAAAAGAAACTTCCTACCGGACGGGTTGGTCAGCTAACGTTAGCCGAGCACGGAAAATCACCGACGGATCTTACCTTTACAAACGGGCCGTCAGCTTAACTGGTGTCTTGGTCGACCAAGATATAAAAAGAAATAAGTACAGAATAGAAAAGATAACTTTAAATAGTCGTATTAAAACCTGTGAGGTTTTGTTTTAAAATAGCACAAACAGGAACGCTCAGGCCGCTGCAGGCTCCGATGGAGAAAGAATGCTGACTGTTCATCTACGTCACATGAAGCCGCCTTTTGTATGGCGCCTGACTCTGACGTCATCATCCCACCCAGATTGACATCACTTGCAGAAAACAATTTCGCAATGTCCAAAAACCAGGACAGTACTGATCACAGGTCACTGTTTGTCAGGTATTAAAGAAAACAACATTCAGGTCTTTGTTAAAAGAGCTAGAGGAGTTCTTGGTTTCAGACTGACAGACTAAGTTTACAATAATAAATATTATAATAAATCCGTGGATCCACGGGTATAACTTTCTCTTACACAGATTTAGCTCAATGTAACTGACCTAAGCAATAAATGTCTACAAGACTCAGTGGGGGCTGTGGCGGAGCGATGTAGACACCAGCCACTTCAAAACATAAGAGTGGATCAGAGAAACCACAGCAGTGAGTGGTTACAAAATGACACAGAAAGATACCGAAAATCATTAATTACCTTCTGCGCGTTCACATAAAGGGGTGGCTTTTGCTGTATCCGACCAATCAGCATGGAGAAGACAAAAGAGCATCGTATTTCACGATGGAGGACCAAAGTGTGACATACAGAAAGTATCAGGAGTATAAATCCATTATTCAAGCAAAGAGTAACACAGCTGCAGCAGAAAGATGCAGCAAAGAATGGTGGGAAAAAACGACGACTCTGTCAATGCGTAAATTACCAGGATTATAACATTAAATCTCCACCACATCTGCGAGATTAATGTATGTGCCCCATAATTTCATGTTTCTGATTTTTTTATTGCTTATTTGACAATTTGAGCCTCATTATGTGCTACTCAGGATCGCAGTCCTGCAGAGGAGCTTGACCTTTAAAATAATGAGAGTCTCTCTTGATGGAGGAAAATAAGATTTTTGCACAGTGGATCGTGAGACCCTCATAGTGAGCCTGCTACCCCCACTCACAAATATGGCACCCTCCAGAAAAGTAACAGTAAATTCAACCTATCATATACATTTACATATAATCTATTGCTGCTGATTGTACATTGGGGGGGGGGGGGGGGGGAGACAGTCACAAGATGTAACTAACTTTATTTCATAAGGATAGTCAGTGTGACATTGGCATTATTTTAAAGTGAACCATAAAAAAGAGTAAAAAAGTACAAAAAGTAATTATTATGCTAAAGCCACTGTATTATCTATTTAATTGGTTTCAGTTGGGTGTTTTCACTGTTAGAACAAAAATATTGGAGCTTGATATAGAGTATAAAAAAATTGAAGATCAAAAAAGTTAAACTTGAGGTGGAAAAACTAAAGCAAAAGAAAAAGGTTCAGTCATTTACTTTCTCAGGCATTGCAAACAATGAAGCTAAAATGTGTGGTTTTTTTTTACAGGAACTGGATAAAAGAAATAAAGAGAAGGAAAAAAAAGAAGAAAAAACTAACTTTATGTGCTTCACAAAAAAATGATGGCCTCTCTTACTGCCCTCCCTGAGGGGTAATCAAAGGTGATGGGGTCCACCACATCAGGGGCTGGGGATTTATAGGAGGGGTCCTCCCCTTCCGTATGGTCACTATATTGTGTAGTAAAATGTATGCAGAAATTATATTATATGCCCAGCCTGGGGCCACCCTCAGCACACAGAGACAGCTCAAATGGGCCCTGATGACCCCAAAGGTAATTTCAGTCCTGCCACTGGTTTTGGAGAGGGCCACATTGAACCAGGTTTTAGGCCCTGCACCAGGGTCAGGATAGGGGGTCATCAAATACGGGTGGCATGCCCTTGTCACCCAGCAGCCCTCCACTGAAGTGCCCTAATGTTAAAAAGAAATAGCCTTGATGAATATCATATAACACAGTTTCAGAACATAATGAAGACAACATTCAGTGTACAGTTGTCATATGTTGCTCAAACCTTTTGCATAGTGGACAGCCCTGCTGCTTGCTGCTTGCTGAGGTTCTCAGCGTTGTCAGCAGCATACATGAATGTACCTATGAATGAATGGATTATCTAATCAATTTATTAACAAACAAATAAATTATTTACTTTTCATTTTCCTGTCATTCTTATCCTGTAAATCATTCCATATGGGATTATAAGACATCACAAAAAGGTTACAAATAAATTAATAATAATAAAAAAAAAGAGACTTCGATCACTTACCTGAGGCAAAGAACCGCAACGCCACACATCCAGTCTGTACTCCGTCAGCTGTCAGCGAGCTGTTGTTCCCAGCAGACAGCTACCCAGCATGCGGACCTGTATCTGTCTACCGAGCCTCGTCTGGAAAATCAAACGGGTTAACTCTGTCAGAGAATTTCCTCTCTTCAGAGCTCTTCTTCCAGTTCTAGCGCCCACATTAATGGGCTTGGGCTCATGTAAAAAATCGGCAGGTCATTTTCCAGAGAGCTGATTGGTCATGTCTCATATACCTGCTGAGCTCTTATCCAGAACATAACCTGCTCTGGAGCAGTTTAGGCGTTCCGCGTAAATTAAAAGTAAACCAGTTTTGTGACACTGAAAACCCAGGATTAACCTGGAAGTTACCTAGGGTTAGGGTTACAGGCCCCAGGTGTTCTTCCCCTGCAGTGTTCAAGTACAGAGTTAATCACAGGGCATTGACTCAGCAGCCTGTGGGCTGTGTTTTTCCTCAGTAATTCCACAGCAGAAGATCAATTGCTATCGACGCAGGACTCACAATCCTTCAGTCAATACACATATGACTCAACTATGCTGTAGAATTCTGAATATTTTAAACATGATT
This sequence comes from Remorina albescens, assembly GCA_034769265.1. Taxonomy (NCBI): domain Eukaryota; kingdom Metazoa; phylum Chordata; class Actinopteri; order Carangiformes; family Echeneidae; genus Remorina; species Remorina albescens. Next base: position 6,027,307 of record CM068479.1, read on the forward strand.
AAACAAGTTATATTTCCTGCAGACCACTCAGGAGTAGAAAGAAAAAGATATTTCAACAAGCACTTTTCATATTGCATAAAGTTCCCACAGATATTAATAATCCCTAAAGAATACCTCATTATTTCGTTCACTACCTGACCTTTCAAAAACTACCCACAAAATTTCCATAAAATTTGCAATGGATATTCACTGGCCCTGGAGACTGAATCTTAAAGTTCATAATGATCAGTTGACCATAAAAACTGACAGTGAAACCTCACAGTGGAAACTTAATTTGATGCTGTACAAAGAACTGGATTTTGTTCTCTGGTTATTATTTAGAGTGGAGTCATATGTAAGGGGCTTAACCGTTTCTTAAAAAGTTATGTGGATTATGCTGAGAATGAAAAACACCCCAATTATTGTTCCCATTGACTTGTTGAGATGAGACATTTCCTCCTTTCGCAGTAAATGACTACAGGATGAGACTGGTCTGGTAACGCCTCTCTGCAGCTCGAGTTACACTGTGACGTCCATTGTATAAAATAAGCACAGTAGTAACCTTTGCTGTCCCGACCATGATAAATATGGAAATAATCCAGATAAAATACAAATGCATCAAAGGGCTTTGGTAAAGTTTAAACTCATGGGCTTCTATAAATAATATTAGTGCAAAGATAATTTATCTACATAGTTAATGACTATTGTCTGAAACTGTATGTGCACTCCTTATTTGTTATGACATGGTTAGACCTGTGCAACCAAATTTTCCAAAATAAACTGAAATGGGACATAGCTGCCTATCAAAAGGGATCCTGTCCTCATTGTTGTATTTATTCAAAATGTTTTTCATGAATGACATTTTCACAGCAGACAATATAGACTTGTGATGAGTTGATGGGCTGAACAGTTATGAATTGGAGCAGGTCAGCTAAGAATGTTTATGAAAATGAACATGTCTTGTAGTCTATGTAGTGAATTTTTTCATGAAAATGCTGGCTGATATCAGAAAGAGTGAGTAAAGTCTTGGGTTGTTTTACTTTCTCACGCATATTTATAAATGAGAAACAGAAAAAAAAAATTCTTCCTGTTATTTCTAACCTCTTTCATCATGTCACAACTCATCAGATTTATCTTGTGAGCATGTGTGAGGTAAAACCCTAAGGGGTCATGTCTTAGATCTTTCTTTGAAGTTTCTTTAAAGCCTCAAATCCACTTTGATAGCTGTATCTTGATCTGATGAATAGATCAGAAGGTCAGTTGACAAATGATCGAGACAATTAAACAAGCTATCTGAGAAAGTCTTGGTTACTGGTAGACGATTAAAATTTTCCTCATGTGGGTATCCTTACTGACACAAGCTGATTTATATAATCCCATACATTTCAAAGACGTTAGATTCATGATGTTTATTTTTGATAATTTTTCCTGTTTTCAAGTGAACAGTAGACCTTTTTCTCTGCCTGTCCTCATTTGATGCTTCACCCTTGAGGAGCATCAATCATTCATCAAACACAAAATGAAGCCAGTTGTCTGACAGTAAACACTCAGCTCTCAGTTAATTAGGCCCAGTGTGCCAATAAAGTCAGCAAAGGCTAGCAGTGCACTTGTGGAAAAACAGTAATGTTTCAGTTGGAGCTGATGTGAGGTTGGTTATCACTGGAGTGGTCTATTTTTCTCTGATTTGAGTTTAATGATCCATTAATATTGTTGGATCTTTGGTATCAAGTAGAAAGATGCTGAATACAAACAACCATTTGTCTACATATGATTTCCTTTATATCCGTCATCATTGGAATAATAGTGATCTTAATACATAAGTGTGCTGTTCCCTCAGTTGGTCAGAGCTGTAGATTCATTTATATATTTACCATTTTGCTTTTTTATGCAGCTAGATTAATATTTGAAACAGTAGTCACCTACAATGTTTTGCCCACAGAGACCAGGTCCAAATGTAAAGCGGATATCTAAAAACCAAAGGAAGTCCAGGATTATTTGTTGAATAACACATGAACATACACTATATTGCCAAAAGTATTCACTCACCTGCCTTGACTCGCACATGAATTTAAGTGACATCCCATTCTTAATCTATAGGGGTTAATATGACGTTGGTCCACCCTTTGCAGCTATAACAGCTTCAACTCTTCTGGGAAAGCTTTCCACAATGTTTAGGAGTGTGTTTATTGGAATTTTTAACCATTCTTCCAGAAGCACATTTGTGAGGTCATACACTGATGCTGGACGTGAAGGCCTGAATCTCAGTATCTAATTCATCCCAAAGGTGTTCTATCAGGTTGAGGTCAGGACTCTGTGCAGGTCAGTCAAGTTCATCCACACCAAACTCCCTCATCCATGTCTTTATGGACCTTGCTTTGTGCACTGGTGCACAGTCATGTTGGAACAGGAAGGGGCCACCCCCAAACTGTTCCCACAGAGGTGGGAGCATGGAATTGTCCAAAATCTGTTAAATACCATCCTATATGGTATATGGTATACCATATGGGATGAATTAGAGCGGAGACTCCGAGCCAGGCCTTCTTGTCCAACATCAGTGTGTGACCTCACAAATGCGCTTCTGGAAGAATGGTCAAAAATTTCCATAAACACTCCTAAACCTTGGGGAAAGCCTTCCCAGAAGAGTTGAAGCTGTTATAGCTGCAAAGGGTGGACCGACGTCATATTAAACCCTATGGATTAAGAATGGGATGTCACTTAAATTCATATGCGAGTCAAAGCAGGTGAGCGAATACTTTTGGCAATATAGTGTATGTTAAACATGCATGGAGTTAAATCCCAGGTTGATGGTGTCCACAGAATGTTAAGGCAATTTCTTGAGGCTGAAAAACTTAGATGAACGGATCCTGTTTGTGGACATCTGAACATGGACAGTACATTTTAGTTTCAATTTCAGTGACACACACACTTTCAGTTCCAGTTTTCTCAAGAGCATTCTTTTTCTTTTTTTTTTTTTTTTTGGTGTTTTGCTTTTACTTTTTTACATTCAAATAAAAAATTAAAACCAGAACTTGCTTCAATGAAATAGCTATTAACTCCTTTGCAGTGATATCTTAAAGTCACTGTGCACCCCAATTCCCTCGAGGTGAAGATCATTCTGACTGCAGTGACATTCCTTCATTTGGCTGGACATGAACCAAACAGATACGTCCCCATTGTGTCATCAGAGCCCAAACCCAGCCGTGACATCAACTGAAGTGATTTCAGAGACAGACATGTGAACAAGGCTGTCTCTAGGCATTTTAATGTTCTAGGCCAGACATCTGCTAGGACTCCAGAGGGGTGTCATTTTTTCATTAGAATATTTTATGACAATTCTGATAAATGTACCCTAATACCCTGATACATTTATTCCTTCAAATATAACCATTCAACCTCTGTTCTGTGTAATTCCATTATCTGTCAGTTAGTCTTTACATGTACTAATTCCTGTCATGTATTATTTTGGATTTAACCATGTCTAGGATATTATACGGAACATAATCTAATTATTCATATCAGGTTATTATTTAAGTGTGTATTTGATTATAGTGAGTTTGGGTTGTTTCAGGTGTTTTCATATTTCACTTAGAGCAGTCCTAACCACATTTTTTGAAATAATATTAATTTATACTTTCATCCTCTTTGAATCCTAGTTGGTTTATAACTAAAGACAGCCTTGCATGTGAGAATTCATAGATCTGGTGAGATATATATATTGCAATGATTTCAATTGAAAGTGTTTAAAGAAGCCCTATAGAAGACATACTTAAGAAATAATAAACTGCGAGATAACCCAGTGATCAGTGAGTGGACCAAGAAAATAATGACTGGAATCCAAAATAACTGTTTCTTGCCAGCAAGTTCAGCAGGTAATAAAACTGTGGCCTTTGTAATTGGCCTGAGGGAGAAACGACATCAGGGTAAGTCTGGAGTTTCCAGAGTTTGATGAAATAAAAATGAACTCAACAAACATCAGACCAAGTGCTCTGTTGAGTGGGAGCATGTTGCAGCATCCATCTTGCACTACCATTTCCTTCGAGTATCAGGGTGCCAGTGTAATGCAGTAGGAAGCGTTTGTTAGCAAGGAGTGAACATTTGATAGATGTATATGTAACTGTGATATTACAATGCAAGAATCACTCACTGGCTTGTATCTACTCCAATATCTTGGAAAGCAGAAGAAAGTGAGTACGTTTAATACGTTTAATGACCTAGTATGTTTTGTGCTGTGAATGCAGATGGAAAACGATCTGATATTTAAATGAATATATCAGCCATACAGCTTAATCTGAGAATGGAAACAATATCACAAGGAGTAAATCCAAATTTTATTTTTTTCATTTAATAGAAACCACTGTATGAGCTTCAGTCTGTTAAAGCTGTTTTCCAGTAAAATACAAAACTATATATTTCAGAGGGGGAAAAAAAATCTAAGTTATGAAAACTCCAACCTAATTTGACTCTGGCTGAATTCTTGATTTAAGTCAAGGCCAGTAGATGGAGCTCCAGCACTTCCTCTAACTTTGTGTACTAATTTCAGTAGAGGGCACAGTGTAGTTGTGAAACTGAATATGAAGGCGACTGTAAAATGCACACTTCAAGTTTTGTGATGTCTGTGAAGCTTGTAACAGGAAGGAATGAACCAGCAGATCTAAGCTGTAGAAGAATTATAGACCTCAATAAATAGTGAACACAATACATTGTATTTTGGAATCATTAATCACATCATAATGGCAAAAGAGAAAGAAACATTTGATTAATACATAAGTGAAGTGAACACAAAATGCTTGTGGTTCTCCTTGTCTCCCTTCATGTACCTGCTCTTCCTGTCTGTCTCTCCTGTCACAGTTAAACAAACAAAAAAAAAGGGCAGTTAATGGTCATATGCAGTTTACATTTTCCCTTGCTTTATTTGTTTATTGGTAAATTACTGTCCATTTTAAAATAATAAAAACACAAGTTGTTACAATGAGGTCATAAACTATAATATCATAATGGGCCACCTCTGTTGTGTTTCACTTCTCATGGGAGTTGTTTAATAATGTGAAGTGGATTGAGCAAGACAACAAAAAAAGGGCACACACACATACACACACACACACACACACACACACACCCACATGTGTCAGTGAAAGTGTGACTCTTGAATGTATAATCCATCCAACATTCAAGCAGCTGCTGTTTCAGACCAACCATCTTTGCAATATTTTAGCTGATGTGCATGCACAGACATAAACATATACTACAAGATCATGAAAAGGCCCTTTAGGATTATTAGAGAGCTGTTCCCAAAGAGGTGAATGAGTCAACAAGTTTAAAAATCATCCATTAAGGAATCGGGACTGCAGTAAAAAAAAGAAGAAAAAAACACTCTTTGGGATGCAAATTTAATTGACCGAACTCTCGGCATACAAAACAGGAATCACATTAGGAACAACCATAGCTTATCTGAATTATTCATACATACTGGCCTATTGAATCCCCTCCCACTGGCACACATTACAGTCTAGTTTGTGTTAAAAAACTTATAGGTGCTTCCCTGACTTGCTGCTGTTGTTGCTGTTCTCATAAGCCAGGTCTGTCTAAGATGTCCCTCTCATTTATTACATGAGGATTTCCATGCTTGCCATCTAATTGACTCTTATTTGTTGCTGACGGAGTGGCTCATACATGGCAGAGAGGGTGCGTGACCCCTGATATTACCGAGTCATTATATTATATTGTGAGTCATCAAAGCACTTTTGTATCATGAAAAATAGTCTTTTTCAGTGATGTAGGTGGACAAAAATAAACTTGGAGTTGCCCTTCTTCTGTGACATTGTTTTAAAAAACCTATCACCACTGATTGATACATTTTAAAAGTACTGCAGCAGTAAGGCTTTGTCCTAACTGCAGTCCTAACCGTATTTCCTGTCTCCTCTCACTGTGGCATTCTGAAAAAAAGGTGAAAAATGCAAAAAATAGCAAATGAAAAAAAATTTCTTTTATTTGAATTCCCAAACCTTGTTGATATTCTCGGGGGCTGTGGTGATCAGTCAGTGAGGCTGCACGTAAATTGCTGCCATGCCTCTGATCTGTGCCTACAGACTGAAAATGCAGACAGGACTTCAGAGCATCCTACAGCAGATTTGAGTACTCAGACAGACAGAGATGGATAGATAGAGACCCAAAATAGGCATAGAGAGACTCAGCTCTCAGCAGACGTCACAGGGCCAGCCACATTACCTCAGCCTGAATAGAGTTTGTCTCCCCACTGTTCTGCTGAGTCCTCACCCTGTCACTCCACTCCCCTGGGATCTATCCCTGTCTGAGTCTATGCTGGGAGACATGTGTCAACACGTGTAACACACTCCAGGAACACAACTAAAGCCTATGCCATGTGGGAGTCACCTATCAGTGCCGATGCATTTCAACCTGCAATGAGAAACCAGGCGAGTGATGGGAAGAGAGACAGTGGTATAGAATGAAAAAAAAAACCAAGCAAACTGTCAATCATTTCTTGAAGCCATAATAAATCCTAATCCAAATTAAAATGCATTTAAATATTTAAGATTTTCCATGATTAGACATATTTAAGGTTCTTCAAGGATGAGAATAATTTCTATCATTTGATGCAGATTTACATTATACTGTTTAATTTCTATAGTGTGTGGTCTAAAAGTGAAAATATGTGTAATGTCGCATGAATCAAATCAATGTCAACATCTAGAGCTATTTCCCTCCTGCCATAAACCAGCATCAGTAATATTGATGACTGTAGTGTACACTGCAGGTATAATGGGCATTTGGCAATTTGATGAAAAGACCATCTAACAGAGGGAAGTGAGTGATTGAGTGACAGACTGACCTTTTTAACCACCTGAAATCTCAGCTGCTTTCCAAAAACTTCTACCTGTTTCAGCTGATTAGTTAATGCTGAGTGGTTCCTGTGGCCCGACCCTGCAAGGTAGAAAAATTGCTAATACATCGAATCATATTTGTATGATTTAAGCAGTTATTGTGTCCAGCCATCCAATACACTCACCTATGGAGGCCCGACTTTCCCTCTGAGGATAAAAATCAAAACCGCAGGATAGGATCCAAACAGTGTTTCTACATATTTTGTGTTTTTGTTGTTTCATAATTTGACAGAGTAAAATAAGCCTCTCCATGTTTCTCATAGTCATTACTGCTCTCAGAGTGATACCTTCAGTGTCTGAGTAAAACTTTTAAAGTCCTTCTATTGATTGTCTTTCTTTTTCTTCTACCTCTTTCATCAATATTTCACAAAAAGGTTTTGACTATCCCTTTGACTCTTTCCTGCATAAAAGACTTTATGCAATTGTTATTATGTCATGCTCTGAGCACAAAACATATTATCTACTGACCACCGACATTCAGGGCATGAAAACTGAGAAAGTAATCAGGCTTTTCTGAGCACAATTCTGAAATAATCACAGCATGACATAAAAAGAGACAACTGACAGCAATATTGAACTTCAAGAGTTGAAAAATACAAGTAGGGCTGATGCCTCATCTTTGGGACATTCAGTGCTTCTTTTAAGCTGTGTCACATGCCACATGTCTATGAAGTCCTAAAGGCCTGCTGCAGTCACATTTATATCACATAAAATGTACTTCACAATTAATTGACACCCAATGTGACATGGTGCACTAGATTTGTTCAGTGTAGTAAGTCATTACATTCAGTAATATGATTTTAAGACTGTTCATTGTTCTATCGTGCTTTAGTTTATCTGTTGATTTCCATCCAATAAGCTCTTGTTAAACACCTAATAAACCTCGTAGCTGCCTTTTCTTTAGACTCAGAACTGAGAGAACTGAGCTTCAGTGCTGCTGCCATGTACTGATTTTGATAAATGACTTTATTACTTGTTTAGCTGTTGAGGGACAATGTTTTTCTGCCGCTCAGTATGCTGGTTCTTTATCCTTACAGAATGAAGCCAAGGAGAGAAGGCAGAAGGTGCATTACACTGGCTAGTTTAATACACAGGAAGGACCTTTTATATTTAATAAAGAAAGTCTATCACACAAAAATCTATCAAGCTTTTGTACAGTTTATTGTGACTTGGATTAGTTGGTTAGGCTCTTTTGGGAATGAACATTTTATATCCTTCCTTTTTGCAAAATGCCTCATTGAGTATGGACATTGTCCCAAAGAAGGTTACAAGTGGAGTCCTATAGGTGTCTGTCCGACACAATATGTCCAGAGCTCAAGAACTCTCACTGTGAATCTCTAAAGAATTGGTTATTGCACATGAAAACATCAGCGCTGTATTATTAATTATTTTGCAATCCAATCGATATTTTGTGAAGTTACTGACAAAAATGGCAACCTCAAAGTGGTGGTACAAGAAAAGTCTGGAGATTCATCCACAATGAATACATGTGTAGAATTTGATTATAGTCCATGCAGCTATTGTTGTGGATAACCTAAAAAATTATTTTATGCTGCTTTTGCTAAATGGAATGGGAGCTCTAACACATAATAGGAGATATTGTAATGCCAAATTCTTTCAAACCGCAAAATTAAACAATCAATTTTGGTTTAAGCCGCTTATTTACTTTATTCAATTTTGCATTCACAGGAGTTCCACTTGGAGCTGTCTTTAACAAATTTAGCATTATATTTTGTTAACAAGCATTTTAAGTGCTTATCCATTGTTTTAGCTAACCAAATAACTCTTCATTACTTTAAGTTAATAATTTCAGCTGTAAACCTTTAGCCAGCCAACTGCTCACTCATACAATGAAATATGTTTAATCATAATTAGCTAATTAATTCCATTTATATATTACAGTTCTTATTTTATCCATTACTTCAAGCACCAGTTCCATCTGTTAACACTTTATCCAGACTTTTAGTTTACAATGTTGGTATCTGTGAATTACTTTGAGTTTAATATTTCAACTTTTCGTCGGTTCATTCTCAGTTCCAACAAGTGGTGTTATGGTATTATGTATGGTATTCTACACAAAGTCAATTTTAATATCAATTAATACTGCATTTGGATATTTGCACAAAATAATTTTTGTCAAACCTCAAATAAAAATTTTCAGACCAAATACGATATGATTTTCCTTTCTTCTACAAGTTGGTGACATATCATTTCCAAATGCAAAGCACTAAGAACATCTTGTTCGTGTTACGTAAACTAAAAGCTGCTAATGAAACAGCTGCAGTTAGACTGAGATAATGAAAAACATCTGATGTGAAGTAACAAATTATTCCATGAAAGAGAACGCTGAGAATGTGTCACACAACATGTAGCATCCTTTAGATCATGTGTTGGCTTCATAATGACACTATTGTGGAGGCAACATTTGGTGTCACTTTGGATATCTATCAAGTAGATGCTCCAGACTCTGCCTTACCCATCCTTTTGAGATCAGCTGGCAGAACACACCGTTAGACAGGATGCAAAGTTGTTGCCAGGCAATGTGTTATGCTGTTGGTGTGGTGTGGCACTGACTTGTCATCTAACTTGTGGTCTTATTTTGTGAAAACTCTACGTCTTCAAACATCCATGTTGAATGAAAAAGAAAGATCAATGTCTTTATGTATATTATGCCAAACAGCCCTGTCATGAAAAAGGGGAACAGTGTGGTGGAGGCAAAACCCCCAAATTCTTTGTTTATTACATATCTTGCAGCAATGGGCACTCAGTCACACAGAGCTCAGAACTCTGTAGCAGGGAGTGAGGAGTGACCCCTTCTTAAAGCCCTCAGCAGATATACAGTATATACGACGAACAAAGAGTTGTAAGGCTGCAGTATCTGCAGATACCTGATGGAAAAGGCAATGACGAAGTGCAGAGCACACTTCCCTTGTGATGTCACATTCCATGCAAGAGTGTTAAGCCCAGGCAGGGCACTGAGGACAAAGAAGTGGAGACACAGGTTAGTACGAGGTAAGTGAACAGAATCCAACAAACAAGGCTAAGAGTAATGCAGGAGAAAAGGCCGATCTGGTTACCATGGGAGGATAATCCACGAACTGGCGACGAGTGGTGGATCAGACCCGTTATTTGAGCTGCAGCCGAGCTGAGTGGCAGTCAGAGGTGATACAGTTCAGGTGGTGGAGGAGGAGATGCAGCAGAGAAGTACGTCAGCCACGCCCAGCCAGATATAGCCAGGAAAAAGAACAAAAAAAACATAGAACACACAGGATCCTGACAAAGGGGTACAATAATAGTGGGCACTTAGCAGGAGAAGATAACAATTATTACATTTGAAGAGTAACAAATCTTTCACAACAGTTTCAAGGACACCATATTTTGCTGCGTTTAAGAATGACATGAAGAAATCTCGAAGCGCAGAAACTAAATGTTCCATGGTTGTGTAATCAGCACAGGCCACTGCCTTTGTAACAACCAACACTATCACACATAGAATAATTGGCAGAAAAAAGCCATCAGATTCAAATTCTTTAATAAAAACTGTGTGTGGCCTTTGTCGGAATTCATGCAGGCTTAACAAATAATTAAATTGCAGCATGTTTGTCATACAAGATTTTGTACAACACAAAGCTAAATCCACAACACAAATTCAAAAGCCACAGCACAAATAGAAAAGCCACAACATGCACGCAAAAGCAGAAAGGGGGGGATTATTATTGCTGGTATATTTATCTTCCAAACCTTCTTGTTTCCAAGTCAAACAGTCAGCCTTTCTGCGATAACAGTCCTCTAACCAGGACCAATGGCATACATGGAAAGCTGTTTTTTTTTTTTTTTCTATTTGTGTAGTGACTTTTGCGTTTTCTGTTCTGGACTTTATTATTTGTGTCTATCTGTAATTTTATAATCAGTAGGAAGTGGCGCACCAGAGGCATAATTTGGACTGACACATTTGTATTTATTGTCATCACGAAATCTATTGACACTAACAAAAACATGCAGAATTAACAGACTTATCATTCAGCTAATTTGTGCAACACAGTGAGTTCTCTTTAGCCTGATTAGGGCAATAGACAACATTCTAATCTGTACAGTGCTGTATGTTCACCATATTCAACTCTCTTCAAACACCACCTACTCCGACTTCATTTTGTCACCCTCTTGCTTCTCATTACTGGCATGGCTTCTGAAGCTTCTTTTGAAACCAAGAATAGGACAAATTGCTGTAAAGGATTTCTGACATAGAGACAACAAATCATGTTGCTGCCGCTGAGACACTAAATGCATCTGATATAAGAATTTGTTCCCATTGACATTATAAATAAACCCACATCACACCAATCCCTTTGCCCTCTGTTGGTGCTGTAGCTTGTTCATTAGAAGGGGAGGTGACTCCACTGGGACAACTCAGCTCACGGGTAATCAAACCCTTATTGGAGCTTCGGGAAACTAATGCAATAGAAACAGCAAAAACTTTGGCAGAGAAAATAGTCACACATTTGTATGAGACACCCACCACTCTCTGTGAAGAATAATGTGAATAAATATCCACTTTGTTCTCGTTCACTTTCTTCCTCTGTTTTTGTCAAAATAACCACGACGCATGATGCTACCGGTCTGTCATTTTTTATTTCTTCCAAACACCTTTTTCCCACTCTATGATGTTCTGTACTTGTTATCATGTGATATCATTTTTTAGCTCAGGTCTTTTACACACCAGCAGGCACTTGAAACAGGATGAGAACAGCTTTATCCAGTCGAAAGGCTGCAGGTGTTGGACATTTTGGTGATGAGAATGTGCACAATATATCTAATGAGTAAGGTGGTTGAGTCATTTTTACAGTATTTTTGTGCTCAATTTATATGAATTGATAATTGATCATTTATAATACCTTTATATAAAGGTAATGTCGCAATGATGCATTTCCCTGATGTTAGCCTCTGCAGGTGACACCAGTCCCAGATGATAATGGGTGAGGGCTGGAAACATAGTGGACAGGTCCCCAGTCTATTACAGGGCAGGCATACAGAGACATATAGAGACAATCAACCATCCGCGCTCACACTCACGCTTACAAGCAATGTTAGAGTCAGCAATTAACCTAAATGTGCATGTTTCTGGACTGTGGGAAGAAGCCGTATCAAACCCATGTAGCCGCAGGGAGAACATGGAAACCCCAAATAGCTGCGAGGCGACAGTTTCTCTCTCTCCCCAAATGAGAGGTAAAAAGTGTGTGGAAGAAATCAGTTAAATAGTGAAGTGTAGACAGAGCAATTCATTGTTCTTTGGGCTATTTGCACTTCCAATAACCTTTTAGTCACAATCTAATTACTCTGCCTAACATGACCTAAGAATTTCTCAGTCACTCACTCAGTTTGCTCATGAATGTTAAATGAAACATGGAAGTTATACAGTAGTTGTAAATGATTTCTCTAGCAGACAACTAGAAATGCTTAAAAATCTGACAAAATATTGCTTTGTGCTTCAGGAGAGTTCTAGAGCTCAAAGCTTTAAGCTCCAGCTACAGTGAGTAAATGATCTTTTAATATATCTAATAGACCAACTGGGCGTACTGAGGGGTTTTAAGTCCACTCAGGTAAAATGAGGAAAATAATTGTTTTTTTTTTTGTTGTTTTTTTCCCTAAATGAAGTAATGCTGCGTTCCAGACAACTCAGTTGACAGTTGACAGTTGAAATCTCCGAGTTCCGACCTCCAAGCTCCAGGCAAGTTACGACTTCCGTTTGAGCGCAAGGAATTCTGGTATGTAAACAAGCCAACATGAAGGACACTGTAAGATTTATGTTTCATCATTTCAATCGCCAAAGGTGCCTGCAGCTTGCTCATTTGAGTGAAACGGCGCATAAGTTAACAGAAGCTTATACTTTATGTTTTACATTATTTGTCGTTATTTTGAAACGTATTTTGTATTGACTGACAATACAAGATTAATTTAATTGATTAATTAACATGGAATGCCTAATTTCGCCATGCTGAATAATTGTACATTGTTTTTTTAATTAGCATGATCGACTTTTTAATGTTAGCTAGCATTAGCACTAGCTATTTCTTGTCGGCGACATATTTGGGCACCGTTTCGGACAAATAACAGATTGTAGTACACAACAGTGTGTGTGATATTGTGATTGCAACGTGCAAATTTACTTTACATTGTTCTAAAGTCCGTGTGTCATATTGTGTCATATTGTTTTGGAAGCGATCTGACGTCACAAGTCGTAACTCGTAGTACATCAATTAGGTACGAGTTCGACTGCCGTTCCAGTGAACGCAGCATACATTTTCCTCTGCTCCTCCACAGGCCCAATGTGTGATCTGTGTGCTGTTAGGTCAATGGCTGTGGCCTAATCTCACACCGGTTCAGCGCCTCCCACTCATTTTGTTGTTGTGACTAAATCAACTTCCTTCGATTTGACACTCGCAAGTCTCCCCCAGTCTGATGTGCTCCATTAACTCTCTAATGATCCTCTCAAGTTCAAATTAGGAACCCAAAGTAATTATTAAAAATAGATGTCTAGTGAGATATAAAATCCTATAAAGACATATCATAATACTGCAGTCACAGGGGATGTTTTACAGCAGACTAAGTACTTTTATATGTATATGAAAAAAACAAAAGAAAAACAAAAACAAAAAAACCATCTGTGCTTTTACTAAAGCCAGGACTCATTTTAGATTGCTATTTTTTCTTTTATCGGAGTAACAGATTTGTATACTTTCCCCACCATTGACTGTTATGGTTGAACATTTTAGGATAACACACCAACTACAGCACTGAAGTGGAATGTGCTGGCAAATGGGCAACTGAAAAGAACTACAGTCTAATTTTATGTCCTTCTGAAAATAAATCTCATTCATCTCACTTTCACTCGCTTGACCCTCAATGAGGCCCTGCTGAAAGATAAAATTTATCATTGTTACAGTGTGTTGATTCTGCTGCATCTTCTGACAGCCCATTCATGATAGCAGACTGCAACAGTTTGCAGACAGACTCGGTGCTGCATCATCTCATTCCACTACATGGTACCATTTTAAATAGTTGCCACTCACTCCTACAGTTCAGTTATAGCCAAAACCATAAAAGACAAAGATTTATTTACATTTATTTGCAACAAATTTTCAGTAATGTTCTGGAAAATCATTGCTATTAGGATGAATTTTTAGGAGTATTACAAAGGATGTCTCACTGTTTTGTACAGAAAACTTGTACATGTATTTAACATAGGACTTCTTTTACTTGCACCAGTCAGGCTAATGTGTGGAGCATATTGTGACAAATGATTAACTTCATCATTCAAGTACTAATAAGAAGTATGTTTGTGCATTCAAACCTTTTGTCAACAAGAGATACTCAGTAATGCTGAATATCATTTGGGCAAACCTAGAAAAGCGGTGAAGCTGTCCTTTTGTCCAACAGTAACAGTGAAGTTAACAAAACTGTCAGATTTTGACCCATCAGCATATCCTGACTGAGGTTTTCCTCTTTTATTTTTCCTCTGTGGGGTGATTTGATTTGGATGTTGAACCACTTCAGCTGGCTTACCTAAGCAGGGATGTGTACTGGCTAGATGCCAAGGTCCCATGAAATTGCAAATTCCTCATCCTGTCAGTCAGAGCACGACCAGCTCCCGTTCGGAAGCATCTAATTTCAGGTGCTTGTATAGATGATGGACGTAACAAGGATTGGGCAGTAAATCAAGAGCTTTGATTTATGGTCAGTCGTTTCTTCACCACACAAAATCTGATACCACAGTGGGTGGTGCTTGAGTTGGCAGGCAGTCATACACCACGACCATCAATCACACAACTCTTCCTTCTCTTCATCCATAACCGTGAGTGACCTCTCTATACTCAAGGTGAATGTCCTCACCTGTATGTCTAAGAACAGTGTTTACACTCTGCAGCAAAAGCTGAAGCACATCTCTGCTCTCCTGAGTCGCAGCAGTCTCTCTGAACACAACACTGACCATCCATCATGTAACAAATATTGCAGCTGTTTGTGAGTTGGCATGCAGACTTTACACATGCTCCACTCTTCGTGTTTTTTTCATTAGCATTAGCATTTCAAACAGCTTCAGCATTGAAAATCTGTCACTTCTTTTGGGAAAACAGGATCAGAGTTGCTCACCCCTATGTCTTGTCTCGGCTCATTTGTTTTCGTTGAGGACGTCAGAGTGAGGAGCATATTGAAAAAGTGATTGTTAACGAATTGTTTTAAGTTTACCCAACTGACTTTGTGTCCCTGATTATAAATGGGAGCAGGGAGTCATCTAAAGTGTTAAGATATGTAATCTGGGTAATGATTGATCTGTGCACTCTGCTTATCTTCTCCCCTGTATTTTCAAACTCCCTGGTTTGTCAATTTGTGTGTTTCACTGTGCACTAAAACACACTGCTGACTAATAATCGGCCCAATTAAGGATGATCGCGCTCCCTTTTATTTTGAATCTATCAAAATGAGAGGAGCTCACCTAATAAAAACATTCAATACTGACTTTTTTTTATTTTTTATTTTGAGGCAAACATTTTTTGAGGTCATGAACTTTGTACAGACATCAGAGCAACAGAACTGTAGCAAAGCCAGTTTTATAATATATTGTATTTAACTGCCTCAATTAATCTCATGTAAACCTTGCAGATTTGTGATTTTACGTGGCAAAATGCAATTTATTTTCTCTTTGGCTGACAAAAACAAAAACTAAAGGCTGCATTTGGCCACATGAAAGCTTTCAATTTCTAGCTTTTTTTTGCGCTTAAAGGGTCTGCTTCAAGAAAACATTCAGGTAATTACACAAATACTGTGTTGGACTGATGAATGGGAGCTCAAAGGCACATTTCAGCGATGGATTTGAGTATCTTTTAAACATAAATGTTTAACAGCGGCATGATGTTTAGAGGGACTAAAAAGATAAAGATTAATGACATTAAAAAAGAAAGATTTCTTTGCACGTGACCCTTGCTAGCATTTGATCTAAGAGAAAAGCGCTGCTCTCTTTCTGAACCCTGCGGCTGTACATGCTACACACTGTCTTCCATTTTTCATGTTCTTGACATACCTCCATTCACTTTCCAATTAGCACAAACTTTGGCTCAGCTGTACAAAAACATGGACATATCAGAACCCACTCCCCTCGCTGAGAAACCTGCCATCCTTTCTGCTCCTTTGAGCTCCACCAAGTTGAGCTAATGGATCCACTTGCTACAGTTACTGACATTTGGACATTTTGTGTTGTCAGATTAACTTCTTGCTCATTGAAATGTGCTTATTTTCTTAACAGAGTTTGATTATAACAAATATACTCCCTCAGTGATTAATGTCTTGTTTTCTTAATCTCTGCTTTTAAATAGCATTTGAGTACTTAAACAGAGACAATATTTTTTTAGCTCCTGATTTGCAAAACAGAATTAAAATGCAAATTGCAGGCTCACACACCACATTTTCATATACGTGTCCTTCATGGATATGCATGACTTCACCTTTAGACTCTACATCTGCATAGGAACCATCTTATTTTCCATCCCTCACAACCAATGTGAACTCTGTTCGGTGAAACAGGAAATAGCTTTTTAAATGTCCCTATAATTCATAAGACGGGTGGTCGGAAGTTGTTGTTTCATGAGGCGGTTCAAAAGTATTTCTAAATTGTTGGATAGAATTCTATTTCTGAAATTCAATATGGCCAGCAGTCTGTTTTCCAAGGCTCATCTAAATGAGCTGTGTGAGGACATTCAAGAATAGACTACTGATGGATTTTCTCCTGCATTATACAGAGGATTAGAGCTTATTGTGTCATGTACTTGTGATATTTTCAGAGCCAGGTGGTCATTGGAATGAGCTGATCTTCTCCTAAATTACAGACAGCTATATCATTCCTCTCCATCTGCTGGAGAATACATAGATTTTGTGCTGAGGTCAGCACAATTGGACGAATTTTAAAACATCAAACAAATTATAATATGAAGATGACATTCAAATTGGATTCAAATAAAAACAGAAACTGATTTATTCCTTGTGAAATATTGCTCTTTTTTTTAAGCCAGGTTACACATTTATCTGTTCAGACTCATTTCAGGCAACTTGTTTTTCTACAACAGGTATCAGTGTGTTGGGATCAACCCATCGTGTCTGGAGAGGTCACTCAGAACATGGTGCACAGCATTCAACAAGTAGGTCCTTAGTAGAAATATCAAGTAACAAGTGCTGGTAATAAATCTGCTCACAGATACACACAGACACAGTGAACAAGCAACAATGCTCAAAAAATGTTTTCAATGGAGCTGTGAGAGCAGCGGAAAAGAGTCTACAGCCAAATCACAATAGTTAGTCATAATTGGATGTGATTTCAGGGATTTTAGACTTTCTCATTCATGAAATTCATCATGTCAGTGGTGTCAGGATGGAGTACTGTCACCAAGCTGTGAGAAAGTTGGCTATTGTTGTCACAGTCAAATGAACCATAAATACCAATAATGTACACATGGAATCAGCCGAAGACGTGATTCAATTTTAATTCACTGATGTTTGCCTAGACTCTGTGACTGGGCCAAATGTTTTACAGAGGTCTGTCTTCATAACAGGAATGCCAAAAAAATCTTTTTTTTTTAAAAATCCATACAGTTTTATAGTGACTTTGCATTTCACAAACTACCTCTGAAGCATATTAGAGTTGATTAATTATTTTATCGAAAGAAGCTGAGGCTGAAATTTAAGCACAAATACAATTTCTACTGATGATGAAACCTTTAAAATAGCTTTATAGATGCCTCAGATACCGTTAAAACAAGAATATAATGTGTTGAAAACTGTTTAAAAAGATGTTTAACGATGGAAAAAAGCAAATCATTACTCAAGTCCTGAGCTCTCTTTATTCCTATCCACTCAGTGCCAAACAGACCAGAGCTATTAATGGAGCTGGTGAAAATATTGTAGAATTTAGTAACTTAAGAGCTATTTCTCTCAGGAGTTGGTAGAGACCAAAAAAGTGAGCTAAAAGAGTAAATACTGCTCTGCAACTCATAGATTGTATGGACTTCCAAGCAGCAGAAAATCTTGCAGCCAGAATTAAATGTTATTGATTAATAGTTTTTATTTATCAGTAGTTTAAGACTCAAAACATCAGATAATTATCTCAGAGCTACAAAGGTGTGGTTTGAACGCATTTTATTGGTAGACAAATTTAATGCATATAACTGGTATGTTGATGAGATTGGCTGAATTAATTCCCAACATCCAGGACAAATGTTTCAAATAAGAGGAATAATTTGGAGAATACGTGTTGAGGAAAACATCAAGCTACATCAGCAGAATGTGAAGAAGATGAGGATCAGTAACTGATTTGGCGACAGCTGGTGCCTGAAAAAGAGTGAAAATACCCATGAAGACTTCACAGAGGAAGAGAGAGTGAACTTCAGTAAATAGCTAGACGCAAATAGACTGCGGATAACACAGTCAATGCCCATTTTCATAGTTTACTCTGATTCATGGGCTTCCTCAAGGAGTCCCATCTATCACTGTCAAAGGCTAGTTCAATTGTAATGGATAAAATGCCACAATATCTACATCCTCTCACTGGTTAACACTTATTGAATAAGACAAGAGCAGCACCGAATGTTGGGAGCCCAGTTACTTAGTCAATTAGCCATATTGGGTTTGGATTTTTATGAATTGTTTTTTTGCAGGGTGAATAAGAGTATATAATAAGTATATAATAATATGATTATATAACAGTCGGACTTTGTGCTGTAACTGTTGCAAGGAAGATACCTATCAAGGGCCAATAAAATTAAACTTAGAAAAAGAAAACCAGCAAGACTTGAAACTGCACTAACCAGCATTTTGTATCAAAAATCCATTGAAAGGCTGTGGACTGTGAAATGTGCTGGTCATCGAATTGAGCTTAGGGAGCATTGTCATTAGATGTTGCAGCTTCCCCTCAGTTTTTTTAGCTAATTGTTTGATTGCCTAGCCCACAGCCTCTCTGTTCTGATTCAGTCCCAGCATTCACATCTTTGTTTTTCCTTTGTTTACAGCTGCTCTCAGTGAAGATGCTCGAAACCCCTCTGCACGCTACCTGCCCTGCACTGAATAGGAGACTTACACACTAGAAGAGTAGCTGGTTAACAAAGCAAAAACAATTAGCAACATCCTGATCAGAATTGTCAGGTGGCCAGAAACATGACTCCTGTGAATGTTAATGTGTCTCCATAAATGCTGTCTGCAATCGAGTGCTGTGTTGTTGATGTGTTGGTGATAATAAATTGTAAAGAACTGAAGATGTAGAAGAGAAGATAGAAATCTATTTGTCTTTCATCTTATTAATTAACTGAACGACTTGAAAAAGCACAGAATAAAATTGTATGATTTATTTGATTAGTAATAAATCAATTTATTAGTAGTTTTGTTTAGTTTATCATTAGGATTATTAGCAAATGTTTCATACAGTAATGAAGTACTTTAGAGAGTTGTGCAATTTTCATTTCTTGTAGCAGAAAGAGTCAAATGCTGTCTAAACTAATGTGATTAATCACTGAAAATGATTTTCCCTTCATTTTCATTTTGACCTCATTCATTTTCACTTTTTTTTTTCTTGTTGGGAATTTTATTGCCACTGTAGAAAATCCACAGGTTCACTCTATTATTTCACATGCAGCAGAAACTGATGTGCATGAAAACAAAAACATTTGTCAGCCATATCATTTTCATAGGTCAAGGTATTAAAGCGTGACATAAAAAGAAGCCAGAGATTAAAGCTACATCTGCATCTGCGGGCAATTACATCCTGTCAGGTCTTTTCAGTTAATATGCTCACCTACAGTTTGATGCCTGGGGATATCCGAGAAATATGCAGTGTAGGACTTGTAGCCATAGCAACACAGCCACAGCTGAGGTTCACTCTCACAGCAAACAATTAATGGTGACATTTATCCACATGTGCAGCATTTTTTTGGCTGGGATGTGGATGCAGATTTCACTCCCACGTCCATTTTTCTGCAAATTATTATTATTATTTTTTATCTACATTTAAGTCTCCTGCTAACACTGCTGGGTCACTTCAGATTGTATGTGAAAAGTCATGTCATTATATTTTTTACAGCTCGAGACTAGCTGAATGTGTTTCTGTGTGTTAGCCCATCCACCCTGTGATACTGACAGCTCCTCCTCAGCTACCTGTGGCTCACCTTCAGGAGGGGAAACAGAGAGAGCTGCCTCTCTGGACCCTGGGGGGTGTTCAGATATTCCCACTTCTGACAAGAACATGCTTTTGTTGTATGGAATTCAAAATTCAGCTGGTTCCCACCGATCAAACTGTGAATTCTGCCAGGAATATATCCCTCTCTGTTTTTTGTCTCTGTTTTAGGGGCAGAATATAATGACAAGACATGGTACGTTGTCTCTTAGAGCCTTCTCCCACAAGAGGCAAAAAGATGAATTAAGCAGGTAGAGAGACATGAAGAGCTAAATTGAGAGGAGGGAGAAAAAATTTGATTTTATTTTAAGGAATAGTCTGACATTTTGGGCAAAACATCCATTTGTTTCCTTATTGAGCATTAGCTGCAAAGAATAATAAGGAGAGATAGCAGATGGGCGAAGCAGTTTCCCTGGTTCTGTTCTAAAGTCCTGGAGTTTGTGTCAGAACACCGTACCGTGAAAGTGTAAAACCAAAAAATGTCTGTTTTGTTCTGTTTTGTGCAAATGAATCATGAAAGCAAGGTTCATTAGTTAAAAGGTGTTCATCAGTCATTAACTTGTGTTGGTCAATGGATGGAAGTCAAACTGTTGGGTCCATTCAGATTTGAGACTACTATGAAATCTTTTGTCTATCTATCAATGAAGAATAAAACAAACACATGCATTTTCTAAATGCTGAATTAATGGTAAATAAAAACAACATTGACTGTAATTCTATCTGTATGTGAGCTAAGATTATATTTTAGATTGTAAATACTTCGTACTATACTGTTTTGTACTATCAGATATGAAGAAAAATACAGAAGTGAAAAGGAGTGATTACATCAACTTGTTTTATTTTCGTTAGCAGTAGCACTGTCGGACATTTACTTTTTGTTTCTGTCTCCGTATTTGATGAGATCTTCTAGACCTCATTAGGCTGGTCATATTTTTTTTCCATTTTATGCATGACACAATAATAAAATAAAAATCAATCAATCAATCCCATCCATTTGCATAACAAGTGGTGATTACAATTTTAAGTGTGTCATATTTCAATTATGTCAATTATTGGTTGACATGTTTACATTTATTCAAGAATTGCTTGATTTGATCCCTCATGCTCATCACAAATTTGTTAAAGTTATTAGGTTTTTCACTCAGAGAGTGTTTTCTTTTATCCTACAACAAATATTTGTTAAGAACTGTAAAGGCTGGACCACAGGATACAGACATAGAACAGGCAGCTTTAGATGAAATCAATCAGTGTTTATTGTAAAGGAGTTCACGAGTTCAGTCTTTTGGAGGTTAGGTCAGGTGGGAAGTGGAGGGCCAGCAGGGAGCCAGCGAGCTGGCGGGTTTCCAGAGGGACTGCAGGTAGTGGGCAGGAAGATGGAGGTGGCAGATGTAGCTCAGGAGTGGAGTTGAGGCAGGAGTTCCCAGGATCACACAAGGGTCACGAAGACTAGTAGCAATTCAGCCTGATAGATCCCACAGGAGGGTAACGGACGATCTGGCGATGAATGGAGGCATGAAGCCATCCTTTATCCTGTTGTAGTGTGGATGGCTTGACTGGGAGATCAGGAGCAGGTGTGCAGGTGATCAGAGTGCATTTCTGAGAATCTGCCCCCAGCTCCAGACAGACATGGACACAGACAGGGGAGAACAGACACACCCACAGAAGGGAAAGGACAAGGGCAAACAAAGGGAGGACAACACAGGAGTTCCCCACTAATAGCATACAGTGCCCTTTTGGTCCATGTAGTTTTTATGCATTTTCTGTTATATACAAAGCAAAATTATATGTCATATTTCTGCAAAGTTTAAATGGAAGAAAGACTCACTCAAGGACAGGCTGCTCATCTAAAATAAATTTTCAATTGGTTCAGAAATTAAGATGTGTCTGTAAAAGTCAGCATTTAATTTCTATAGCAAGGAAAATTTGTGTAATTTTTAAATCTGAAAGGCAAGACAGACATCATCGCCCCAAAATCACATTACTATTCAGAATAATACTATGTGTGTGGATGGCACGGTGGATTGGTGGTTAGTGCCGCTGGCTCATAGCAAGAAGGTTCTGGGTTTGATTCCCAGGCCTGCTGAGGCCTTTCTTTGTGGAGCTTGCATGTTCTCGCTGTGCCTGGGTTTCCTCTGAGCACTCCGGCTTCCCCCCTCAGTCAAAATACATACACATTTCAGTTAGTCAGTGATTCTAAAACGCCTGTAGGTTTGAATGGGTGTATTTCTCTATATTTTGCCTCTACAACAGACTGGCGACCTGTCCAGGGTGACCTTGCTCTTACCTATAGCGTTAGCTGGGATCGGCTGCAGCACCCCCGTGACCCTGACTGATACGGTATAGAAAATAACTGATTGAATATTACAGATGAGTCGCGCTCTGACAGACACAGCTTCACAGCTCCATCACTGAGGGAAACAGATGTATCTTTTACTCCAGATTTACAGGGAATTTAAGTCTCTGTTGTGTGCTCTGTGCCAACTTAGAAAAAAAAAAACCAAAAACCCTTTCAAGTCATTCTGTGGCACAAAATGGTGCGCTAAATATACAAGAGTGATAAGTGTATGCATGACAATACAATATCAAACAAATCTACAGTCATTTTCAGGCTGAGAGTAAAAAGGGCACCAAGGGGCAGCCAGGACAAGAGGTAAACTAAAAGAGGATGCGAGTGATGTGCATGGGAATTCTGTTTTTGGAGATTTCTTTCATTCAAAAGTTAGGCATGCAGAGGCGCTCTTATTGCTTATATTAAGATATGTATGCCCTTTTGATGAAAGTGGGTTTCCATGTATATTTAATGCCATGGTTTGCAGAGCTCTGGTTGAATGTGGATGGTAATGAGGTCTGGCATGTTGGAAACATGCTGTGCTACTCGTCTTCTCCCAAGGTGCACACAAGAATCAGCACAGAAAGCCACACGTCCACTCAGCTTCTGCCTCTGCATTTGTCACTACAGACTCAGTTAACATCACCTCCACGACTCTGCACACTCTGAATTGTGTATATGTGCATGTACAATGCACTGTATGTGTGTATGTGCATATTCAACAAAAAGCCAGATCTTCAGAGTCTGTGAGAGTTCAACACTTCCCAGAGGACATTTTTCCTATTTTTTCTTTGTTTCCCAGAATTTAGTCAGCTCTTATTTGGAGCTGACTAAATTCTGCCCTGTTTCTCCCAAAGCCAATACAGAGCAAAATAGCATGTCAAGCTTTAAGAAGTTAGGACAATAGATGAACACAACACATGAAAAGCAAGAGATCTTTTGTTGCAGTTATGTGCCTTCATTTGATTACAATCTCAATTTCTGAAATTTTGAAGGTGCATTTATAGGCCAAGTTTTCTTTGGTATCCTACTGTTATCTTAAGAGTTGATAATATCAAACAAGTCAAGATCAGAGCAGTAAGAACAGAAAGAAAGAAAAGAGTAACTGAGTTGAACCCTAATTGTGTTTGGGCTGAGATACTTGGAGGTCTATCTCTTAGGAGGAGAGATGATTAAGAAGCAGGAAATTGTCAATATCTTATATTGATGTTAAACTGAGCTAAATTATGTTTTCGGGAAACAGGCTGGACAAAAATGGGCTCTTATTTTGAATTTCCCTCTAATCTGGGTGCTCAACTTAAGATAACAAATGCAGATAGACAGAGCACAAGAAAATGAAGAAAACATCCTTACAAAGTGCACAACAACAAAATTCAGATATCACAATCGAAATGCACTTAAAGCATGGATTTTATCCCCCTTTACTCACACTGGAAACACATTAGATATCACTTATTAACCTCTATGAAAAGGAGGAACAATTATAGCAAACACAAAACTTTTTATAATTTCATATGTCCACCAGACTATTGTTTTACAACAGATGTGGAAAAAATGTGACATGTTCATACATGTATTTTCTTTTTTGCAGTGAATTGAACTCACTTTGGAAATCAAAAATCTATCTAGAATTGACAACATATTCAAATCCTTTCAATTTCAGGACAATCACCCTTGTGCCTTCAAGATAAAAGAAAAGAGGCACTTGCACACATTAGTTTACATCGGTAATTTTACTATTATATATTACAAATATTTTAAATATTTAGATTTAGAAAATTATGAACTGTTTTCTGATTTATTCCAACATCTTCCTAGAACTGTAGAGTTGATTCGCATAATAAACCTACAAACCTGAGACACTAAAATAAAATAAGCTTGCTACACAGTAGCAAATATAAACCAAGTACAGAAACACATTGAACCCATAACATCTTTTAAGTCAACGAAGTTGGACTGTACTGTATTTACCAGAAAACATACTAAACATACTACCTTGTGAAATCTGCAAAATATCTGCCAACTATGGCTGATCCTGTAGGCAAAATAAAATGTTTAACATTTATGATGTGATGTTGACCGCTCATCCAAGGACATGGTGGTGTTCAAAATGAACGTGCTCAACCAGGCAACGTTTTGTTTGTTAATACACGTGCGCACACACACACAGTAAGACCCCAACTTCATCAAGTCCTGTGTGTTATTTGCTCAGGTGCTCTATTCAGCGGTCAGTCATAGTGAGCTGCTGAACAGCACGTTTGTAATGAACCATTTCTGTCCAGTGCATTTTTGCAGGGCCAGTTGGTAGCCAAACTCATTGTCACTGTTTGACACAAGCTCTAGGCATCTCTTTGATTTCATGTTCTGAATGGATCCTCCCTGAAAAGATAAAAGCAGGATGGTTAAAATTGTTCTGAGCTCCAGAAGAACAATTTGTACGCACAACATTATTTGCCTCCTTTCAAACCCACACTATTATGAACAGATACGGACGTGAGTCGCTTCTAAGCTCTGGGACTTTTTGGCTGATTCACACTACCATCCTCATCAGACCCACCAGATAGCATCAACTAGGTTGCAAGGGAGAAACAACAATGCAAATGCCAGTGTAGCCATAATTTTTTTTCTTCAAGATTGAAAAAATACGCAAGATGAACAGACTGAATCAAAAGAGAGAAAAAAAAAAGAAAAAGACAGCAAAAAACAGAGCAACACAGACATGTGGTAGTGATGTTTGGAAAGCTCAAATCCAAATTCTGAACAATCATAATGTTGCGAAAAATAAATAATTTGAAGTTTCTCCCACAAATGTTTTAAACTGTCTGAAATACTTGATGCAGTGCATTTCAATATAATTAGAAAAGGAAACTTAGTAGATATTCAGTCAGACCCAGACTCTGGAGTTTTTGAGGAGCGTATTGTGACGAAAACTGATGACTATAAGAAGTGTCACAACTGTAGTTTTGGTTAAATGGTTATGGTGATTTAGTGTGTAAACAAAAAGGATTTCCTAACTGGTAAAGAAGTAGTGAGTATCAAGATCGCTCCTGTTAGAGGAAAAAACTGTGAAACTCCACGTTTCTGCCTCAGTCAGACCAAAATGAGAAGTTTGATGTGACCAAAACTGACAACTTCCTGACCTTTGCAGTCAATGATTACATGAAGTCTTTAACCCGCAGATGTCAGCAGATATCTTGTTCCCTGTTAGTGCTCTTGCTGGTTGTGGGGTATCTGCCTCTTGTAGGTGGGATTTAGCTCATCCAGACTGAGATTGGATGACTGACTTGGCTTGGTTCAAGATGTTCCACCTCTTCACCGTGTCAAGTTTTTCGGCTGGTTTGACTTTTTAGGATCAGTGTCCTGCTGAATGATGAGCTGCAAACACCCTGACTTCATGTGTGTCTGTTTAATCACTTCTGAAATTCTAAACTTCGGGCACAGCTTGGTTAAAATACTTGTATATAATGTAGTATCCATATAGCACAGTTGCATCTTTAACTGCCTAAGCTCGTGTTCAGGACTGTATGGAGTGCGAAAGAAGAGGAAAACATGCAAAATGAAAGCAAAGTACAACAGCTTACAAATTTTAATATGCCCGACGTTTCCAGCAGTTGCGAGTTTGGACAGAGTGGGCAGAAAATGTTCCTGCATGTTCTGGTGAAATAAGGCAGGATTTTCTCATTACAGTGTCAGGAGTGGCAAAAGGCAAGGGACTGAGGAGACCATCAACATTCAATAAGTGTGGGGAGTGAGAGAGATTTTTCCAATACTGCTAGAGGAAAGCAGAGCGATACGGGAGAAACATAGACCCAAGAATTGGACAAGTTGTACAGGCTATGAGTTAAATTATTCTTTCTGTATTTCCACAGGAGTCTGGCCTGTCTCTGAGGTCCAAGAGGCATGTTTTATAGATACCAAATTGGTGTAAGCTGCTGGAAGTCAGCATTTATAGACTAATATGTTGAGATGCCCCAAACTATCCCATAAAAGCAATCAAGATAAAAAGGATAGCTCTACTAATGCAGATCCATTTAAGAGCATTTGTTTGCTAAATCCCAATTTTTGTCCACTATTTGTCAGCTGAGCTATGCATGAGTGAAATGCTCAGATGAAAATATTCTACTACATTATAGTATCTGATATGATACGATTTACACTGTCTCCAAGATTAGTGAGCAACTTTGTGCTGACTGAGACCACACGATGTGGTTGGAAGCATAGGAAACAAGAAGTAAGACAGATATTTCTCTTTGGTTGCTGTTCACACAGTCAAGAGCGAACCTTCGAGCTGAATTGATCTGACATTCAACTGAAGCAACAAAATAAAGCATTAAGTCTTTCAATATTTCAAATTTGGCTTTAATAGTTTTTAAGAGCAGAATAGAGCCCAAACTATCAAAGAGTTCAACACTTGAGACTGAGATGAAAAAAATATTTCTTAAATAAAATTTCTCCACAAACTCCATAGTTCTTGTTATCAAATACTAGATCACTTTTTGGCAGTGTGCACTGCAGCTAGGTTCCTGATGCCTTCATATTAAACCAGCTGTTTAGTTCCTATTCATAGCGTCTTCATACTACCTTTATGTCTGTTATTTAGATATGACATATATTATT
The DNA here is from genome assembly GCA_034769265.1 of Remorina albescens. Taxonomy (NCBI): domain Eukaryota; kingdom Metazoa; phylum Chordata; class Actinopteri; order Carangiformes; family Echeneidae; genus Remorina; species Remorina albescens. The sequence goes on from CM068479.1 coordinate 6,054,335, forward strand.
AAACCCCTTTAAGCTTTCAGAGTAAGCAAAAACGCTTTGTTTGCAGCCTTACTTGGACAATGGACTATCAACAAAACCAGGCTATCACCTTGTAGTTCTATGCTATACTACATTTTAAATACGGCATAACAGGCTAGCAGTCGACTGCAGACCCGAAGGCTGCAAGTGATTCAACTGAATGTACATTTACGTAAGGAAGCACTGAAAGATATTTTGCTGGTTTTTTTCCACAAAAGCCACACAAGGTAGCAGCAAACCTATTCTGTAATTGAAAGGAAATTTTGCCAGCTGACAAAAAGGTGAGATCAGATTTATTGGAAGAGTTTATACATATATATATATATATATATATATATATATATGTGTGAATAGACCTCAGGGGACAAGGATTAACTGTTTATGGTTAAGTGTAAGTTTGGTTTTTCACTCTACATGTGTTGAGTAAAACCATCTTAATAATAAGTCTAAATTTAGTTTCATGTCATTAACATAATGATAATGTCAGGTATCATCGTTGTTGATTTGTTAAAAGTTGTTATTTTTGTACATCAACTCATCACAACCTGAGCTGCAAACTCAATTTCATAAACGTAGCTACTTTTCTTCAGAAAGATGACAACCCCAGTCTCTCTGAGGCTCTGATTGGCTGATGGTGTCTCAGACCAGAGGAGATGATCTGTGTTTTTCTCTGTGTTTACTCAGCCAAATTATCAATGTAACATATTGGTGCTGCTTCTTAAACCAGTCTCAATGATTCGTCCAACAAAACAATATAAGGGGGCATTTAGCATATCAACAGAACAACAGGTATCTGTAACATAAAAAGAAAAGGCATCACCCACACACATTCACACCAGCAAACATAACCATGCAATCCCACCCACTGAACATATTTCTATGTTTGTTTTTTTAATCAGCACATACAAATGTTGCTGATGGTGATAATGCTTATAAAAACCTTATAAAACCACACAGACACACATGTAGCAGCAGTGAAATGGAGACATGTCTGTAATAATATTTTACTTTGCCTTAAGGATCTAAATGTTGTACAGTTGGGATTTTATACACATTTACTAAAAAGGGACAACGACCCCCCCACCCCAAAAAACCCCACAATTCTAATTCGAAATGTCCCAACAGCTAACAGAAAACAATGCATGATATTTTTAGCCCAAGTCAAAGCAGTAAATCCAAATCATACACTGTCATGGGGCATTTTGTGAGGTGGCTGCTTGTTCTACTAAACCAGAATTTGCAAGCACAGAACCACAAATGAAGAAAGACAGTGACTGAGTCTCAATGGCAGAGGTAAAAAATTAAGGGGAACTCAAGGAGTGAACTAGAACTTGTAAATGAATGAATGCCCATTTTTTTCTGTCACCTTAAATGAAACTGATTGTTGTGTTTTCTGACAATGTGTGGGGCTGTATCATGTCTTGTCACCTGAGTGAAGAGCCAGTGGAACTTCATGCGTTTGGCTGCAGCATAGCTGCACTCAATCAGGCGAGGTCTGCTATTCACCTCCACCAGGCACTTGTTGTCTTCATCGTCTATGGTGGGACTGAGAAGACCAATGTACAGCTGCTGAGTGCTGGTGTAGTACACATTCTGAAAGAGACACCACATCCTGCTATGAACAAAATGTGTGGTGTTACTGAATATATACTGAATGTTCAGATGGTTGGAGTTGACATTTAGATAACGGTCCTCCCAGAACTGTATATGACCATACACCCAATATATTATGCAACAAATGAATACAGTTGTTTGCCCATATTAAACTGACAAAATACAAAAATTATTTACAGCAAAGAAGCAGAAGAAGCATGTTGTGTTTTCAAAAACAAAGCAGAGAGTTTGCAATAGACAGAGAATTCGTTGATTGTATTAGGCAACAAGAGTTTATTGGGAAAAATGGCTTTAGTTTAGGTTTAGTGCACCGAGTGAAATTCACGCTGAAGTTTGTGACGTTGATATTTGTAAGCGGTTTTAGTGTCAGAATCACTTTAGCGTACAATGAATATTACAGCGTTGTGCTATGTAAAATAGTCAAATCATTTGCACTTTGGCCAACTGTAGGACTGAAATATGGATGTATCTCATAATGTTATAAAATAATTTATCAGTTGGCGGAGCCTGTTTTGTTTTAACTTTTGATATTTTCATAAAATTAGCTGAAAACTCTGTTCTGCTATATATGGAGTATTTTTACATTGTTCCTCTGGCACGTTAATAGGTTTGTTCTACATAAGTGATAATTGGGTGGAGAGAATCAACACAGACTCAGTCTGAAGAAATTCCTATAGTGGATAAGTGAGACAGGGTTAATTCTTTCTGATTCCACAATGCTCCAAAAAACCTAAAGAAAAGTAAGGCCCTGTGTGTCTCTCATTTTGTTTGTGTGATAACAACCAAGTGGCCTCCTTCACAGTAGGCATTTAACAGTTTGACAAATGTGATTTTTTTGTATGTGTGGCTCATTTTAGGAGGAACGCAGGCTGCTAGACTGAATCTGTTTTCTCTTGTTGCAATGCTTGATATGTTGTAATTTGGTATATTTATTACTGCTTGGGCTGTACTATATGCTTGCCATCAATGTGCTCTTGTAAAATCATCCATGTGTTGCATCGTGAGGTTCCGTCCGTGCAATTTTCTTTCAGAATTTTGATGTAGTGAATATAACACAGCACCTCAGGAACAACGTCAAGCTCTACCAAAGTAGCATCAATGGAGAAGAGCTGACACTTGCAGTGACACATTTTGACTGACTACAGCAGAAGTTTGCAACAGTCTTTTTTGTGTGAACTATTATTGAGGCAAACCGGGGGCTAATTCCTCTTGATGATGTAATACTGAAATATAAAAATAGAACAGACTAGACTTGTCTTGCAGAGGACATCCCTAATTTCATTAGAAATGCTGCCGCTACTCCAATCCTTTGCTTGACATGCCTGGATTTATGAAAGAACATATAATATATTTATATTTAGCAAAATTTTGTATTATCTAGGTCTCAGGAGTTGACTGAGTGTTTTTGGGAAAACTGCTAATAAAAATCCACAAGATTATTGATATTTTTGACTAAAAGAGGTCTGAATTACTTTTGAAGTACATTGTGGTGTAAATATCAATACAGGCGTGATGTGTCTGACACATTCAACAGTTGAAATTGAATAGGAAGGGATTATATGAAATCCAACTTCACCCTGTAAGATTCACAACTGTCACTGTGATGTAAAACAATCTCTAAATAGACACGTGCTCAGACATAATAGGAAGAAGGGTACAACTGGAGCCACAAGAGGCTGGAGAAAGTGAATGACGATCAACACCATGTTATTTTAGATGTATTCTGAATCAGGAGCCCAGAAGTACACTTAAGCAACCAACTGAAACAAAGCTGAAGTTTATTAGGCCATTTGTCTGTACCTGAATCTCTTTCTGTCTAGTCTTGTTGAATTCTTTAAATGTGATGATGAGAAAGTAACCATTTGACAATAAACTGAAGAAAGCCGGAGACAGAGACAAATATTCAGCTACAATCTAACTAAAACAATTTGAAAACAGGGTTTCTTATTATGATGAGTTAAGAATATATATTTCATTCTTAACTGGATCTGGTCAGGGCATCTCATCCCTACAAGGAGGTGCATGAAAAATGGGTTAGAGTGTAATATGCATTTCAAAACATTGAAGATTGTCTCTGCAAATGGAAAAAGAGAAAACCTTTTTTTTTCAGATATAGCTACTGAATTTGAGCCAATTTTAAAAGCAGAGAAAAGGCAGTTCATTTGTCTTCAAGATAGAACAGGTTTTATTGAAAAGGAAAAGTCCAAGAAGGAAATAACATCTAAGGATGACATACTAAATCAGGCTATATGCTAAATGTTATATTAAACAGTGAGAGAGAGAGCGTGCTCTGACCTGAGGTGTCATCCCATGACAGAGGTACAGAATAGGGACATTGTCGTTGTCAGGCCCCTGGTCCAGACAAAGATCATTCTTCAGAGAGTTTTTCAGCTGATTGACAAAGAGAAACACACAAAGTACCAAAACACACACATCATTAGGTAATGGTATCACCAAATGAATTAATTATTCTGCAAACACGCTCAAGTACTGCATGACAAGTTTACCTGGCTTTAAAAATACAGTATGGAGAAAAATCATTTATATTCTATAGTGTATACACTATGTGGTATATAGTTGAAATATGCTCCCCAACGGGTTGTGCCAGTAGACAATGATCTCAGTGACTAACAATCATCAAAGTGAAAGAATTATTCTTTTGCAAATGTCAAGACGACATCTGGCTTATTTCTTCTCTTTTTTGGTTTTTTGGCCTGCCTCTTTTCCTTGTTGTAAATCCAGCAAGTTCCTGACTCCAGCATAAATTGAAAAAGTGAAACCAATGAGGATGTCAGAGAAGGGTTGGGAGTGTGACAAAAAAATGGTTTGAAGCAGTGGAAGGAATGGGGGGAGGAGCAGACTACATTGCTTTGAAGCCCCTTGGTAGTATTTGCTTTATTTCCAGGAAGCACTTTTCAGAAAAAAATGTATATATGACACATGGCATCAGCGCAGTGAGGCAGATCCAGCGACCTTTCAATGTCATGTTTGACCAAAAATTCCTGTATCATACCCCAGAACATATTTCTCAAAGACCACATCACGTCTATGCAGTTTTCATCACCATGGAGACCTGGGATTTTAAAAATATTGTTGCTACCACAGCTGTATTTCCTGTGCACATCTCTATAGCTAGAGCAATTAATACAGACAGGCAACAGCTGGGCCACTGCACACTCCTGGGCACTGAGCAGTGTCCTGCTGCACAGGAGAGCTCAGGTACTACAGCAAATCACAGATGCAACAAACTGGTCATCTGCCACCCCATCTCTCTGGGAGATATACAGCTAACTAAATCCTGGTCCAGTGATTTGCAGCGGTCCACTCAACTCTGGTGCTGATTTGTGTCCAGTCTAAGTCACAGTCAGTAAAAACTTTCTCAGCCTGGCCTCTCTTAACACACTAAACTTTGTTAACATGGAGCATATTTAGCTTAATGAACTTTTTGTAATTAATTTTGTGGAACTTTTAACAAGTCCACAATCTGCTGTTGACACCCCTGAGAGTCCTTGAATCCGGCAGAGATGAGACAGAGGTCATTCAAAATTTTCCAACCTATCAATCATGTGAAACTCATTTCAACATCAGAAGACTTATAACAGCCAACTAACTCATCATCTGTCTGGCTCTTATCTTGACTTTTTCTGTCTGACTGAAAAGTGACTTAAAAAAATCCCCCGAAAAGCTCCAATATGTGTGCTTGCCACTGTGATCATTCAGAACTACAAATACATGTCCGCATGTTTGACTCAAGTCGATTTGGCTGAACCAACTCTCTACACACTTGTTGCCTCGCACCTTCCATACCAGGCAAATTGCAACCTGTATCCCAAAAACAGCACTGTGGATTTGTTTGCAGCACAGACAATGGCAGCAAACTGACTCCTGTCAGATGTCCGCTTATAGTTAAAAAGTTAAAGTTCATTTACTCTTTAGCTATGCTGCTATAGGCCTAGACTGCTGGGGGGAGCACTGAGCACCTCTCTCTCTCCCTCTCCCTCTCCCTTTCCCCTCTCCCGTCTCTCTCTCTATCCCGTGCATCCGCCGACATACCGACAATCATGCTTCTCCAAAATCGCAGTTTCTCCCAGTTCCAAGCATGTGTACTGCATTTACTAACCATGTTTTCCTGAAGTCTCTGTCTCTCCCAGTTCCTCTCCTCTCTCTCCCTGTCCTCACCCTGCAGGTGATGAATCATCACCATCCCATGTTCCTGCAATGCCCGATGCTCCCATATCTTCATGAATTCTATACAGCATCATTTGTATGAACTTCATGCAGCATCATGTTCCTGCCTACACCTGTTTTTAATATACCCTCCTTCTGCTGCTATTCTGTCCCTACTCTACCCAACTTTGCCCCCCCCCCGAGCCTGGTTCCGCCCGAGGTTTCTGCCTCTTAAAGGAAGTTTTTCCTTGCCACTGTCGCCAAGAGCTTACTCATGGGGGGGATCTGTTGGGTCACTTTAAATAATTTTTGGTCTAGACCTGCTCTCTATTTAAAGTGCCTTGATGTAACTTTGTTATGATTTGGCGCTATACAAATAAATCTGATTTGATTTGATTTGACTTATGTCCACCGAATCACAATTCACAACTGGGCTTCTAACGAGAGAATCATATCTATGTCCTGTCCCATCCAGCCATACTGTTTTCCACACCCATGTTGTTTTTGTTATGTCCAGAATCTTGATGAAGGTTCATAGTTGATTATCATTTGTTTAAACCCTCTTTTTTCCTGTTCTTTTTAGCTTGGAAGTTATTGTAATTCATTATTTTTTTATATTTAGTAAATTATGCTGTTTTATTTATAGATTTTGTTATCATGACCTTTGTCCACCCTGAAGCTGAAACCTTCTGTCTTCTTATTGAAAAGCATTTTGCATGTATCTATCTATCTATCTATATACACCAGTTAATATTCTATTAATTTGTTTCAGTAGAGTTGGAGTTGAAAAATGGGCTATTTATTCACGTGGTATTGATGTTGTATCTTTGCTACCACTAGATAATTCATAACACTTTCCTTGCCCCAAATAGAACCTCATTCTGTGTGAATTACTGGGCCATTGTAATTGAAATATGCCTAGGTGTAAGCGCACTGACTTTTAAATGGAATGCAAACTACAGTCTGATCAGTTTATGGTATGTACGCCCCAACCACATCCATAATTAAAAGTACAATCCTTTTGATTAATGCACCAGATATTTTATGGCTTCTGTTTTATTTGCTATAAAATACTAAAACTGATATGGATGTGGGCATGCTATAGACTCTTGGTGGAAGAAGGAAAACATCTATCGTAATGAGCACTATAAACTGAACCAGGATTATTAGATGGATTGACAGTAACATGAAGGTACATTTTAATTAACTAACTCAAACAAAAATATTTTTTCATTTTATTGCTGTTTATTTAGGTTCAAATATAAAATGTTATTAAGAAAGATTTGAAGCCAAGTTTTCTGGGACTTTATCATACACTGAAATTAGTTAGAGGTTATCCATTTATTCTTGAAACTATGGTTGAATGTTTATACTTTAGTCAGATTGAGATAATATTAGAAAATGAATGCTCAACATTCTACTCACTGATGGAAAAAGATGAAATCCTGAAAAGATTATTCCTAATATTGATATTTCAGTTACAGAGTAATTAAAGAACACAAAAGAACACCAACACTGATTAGGGCGAGAAAAGGTTGACTTGGGTGAAGAAAGCAGTAGATTATTGGTGGATGCTTGAATTTTGATGGATTATGAAAAATGGCAACAGATCAGTCCATTCAAAAAGGCAGTGAAGGGAGGAAAGATGCGTTTACCACCTGCTCTCTTCACCTCTACAGTGCAATATTTCTACTGCGGAAAGTAAAAATTGTTATTCAAGTGTTTATTTCTGCTTGCTGTAATGTTTAAAGTGTTAAAAGTGTTACAAACCTCCCCCATAAAACAAAAGAAAAATATTTATGTAGAGCAGAAATCTAATGATATTTTTTCTCAAGAAAATCACATTTATTTTGGCTTCATAAAAATGTAAATTTGATACATTACACATGATGAAAATGACTCTAATTTTGAGGCCTAGCAGGTTATTCATGCATGTCATGACAGAGGTCTGCCTAATGGCCTCACTCAAATGACACCATAGTGAGATCTAAGAATGGTCTGTGCATGAGGAGTGAATTAGGTAAAGATGTTAGATCCAAAGAACTCAGCTTGGGAAGACTCAGCTCCCTACTGGATCAAGAGATGTTTATTTCCGTCTGATAATCATTAAATCTCCAGACAGCCAGCAGACTGTGCAACAGTCCAGACCGAAGCATTTCTTCAGTATGAGCAAGAAAATGGTGAATAAATGACACCGGTGTGGACAACATTAGGTTAAAGTCACAGTGAAGCAGCAGTTAGAGCACATATTGTGACATCTTTGTAAATAAAACGTAACAAGTAGAGAGAAGGTTTCCAGACAGATTTAAATTAAATCTTTTGGATGTGATTGTACTGTTCTGCTGCAGGGTGGCTTTGTGAATATAGATACAAAGATGTAGTGACACGCATAACTGTGGAGGATAGACAGTCAACAAAAGCAACTGAGTTCTGGGGATGGCAATGCTGGTGTGTCAAGTTCGTTCACCACTTCAATCCAGACTGAAATAGCTCAACAACTATTGGATGGATTGCTATGAAATGTTATGCAGGCATTCATGATTTTCCAGAGGATTAGTCTTAATGGCTCAGGTGATCCTATGACTTTTCCTCTGGGACCACGGGTTTGGCATTTATGATTTAAATGAAATATCTAAACAAGCAGTGGTTGGATTACCATGACAGATACAGCATAGGTGAACACAATTTTCATTAACTCTGGGGATCTGCAAAACTAATTGCTGTAGATGAACTCTGCATTTACTGCTGATAAGCAAGTGTTTGCATTTTGACATACTATATTATGATGATTTTTTTTTTTTTTTTACTAGTGACATTCTGTTCTCATGCAGTGACACCTCAAACTACCAAGACTGGCTAACCCATGTCACAAATTAAGAATAGTGAGGTCAACTAACTTGCGGAAATGAATGTAATGAGTCTTGGCCATTTCCTTGACATATCCATCCAACATTTTAGATGAAAAAAAAAAAAAAAGAATAAATCATCCATAGAACATACAAAACAGTGTAAACAGTGTCATGTTACTAAGGATTGTGTGTCACTGTGTATTTGGTACATCAGAGAGATGGGAGGGTGGGAGGACCATGGGAATAAAGCTGTTTGAGAACAACTAAGAGTGGGCAAATAAACACTGCCAGGATGCCCCTTTGGTTGTTAATTTTTTTTGGCTTCTCTGACTAATAAAATTCAGCTAAAAAAAATCCCTATATCTATTTTTATATATGCTTTGATTAATCTGTATATTTATGTATCTATATATCTACTAATATCTCTATAAAGCAGGTGAAAATTTGCACTATAAGTAACATTTAAAGAGTCAAGGAAAGAGACAAAGTTGCTGCAGCCAGCATTGTCTTTGTGAACTGTTTGTGTTGCTGACTGCAGCCATCCGGATCTCAAAACGAGGGATTAGAATGATTTGCTCAGCCATGGCTTAGCTGTGTTCTGGCTTTTGCAGGCACTGAATTTAATTTGGGATAAAGAAGGAGCCAGTGACTTACTACTCCATATGCAATGGTTTCGCTGTACATCCTCATCTCAGGGTAGATGTTGACCAGGTACCAACGGAAAGTTTTACACTGCAGCCTCTTCCTCAGAGCCTTCCTCTCGGAGATATTGCCAATGTCAATCCCTGAGTCCTGGAATAATTCAACAGCCACGCACATACATGCAAAGAGAGAGAGAGAGAGAGAGAGAGAGAGAGAGAGAGAGAGAGAGAGAGAGAGAGAGAAACAGATGGACACAACGCATAAAATTGATTAACTGCGGTTTGTGAAGAATTGAATCTGATAATCCACCATTGAGGTGCATTGTAGAGCGGTTTGCTATGTATTTAAATAACCTCTGCAGGTTTTCGATATTTTTCTTTGTTTTTATCCTAATCTACTATTGTATTCCAGCTGCCACATCACGCGGCCACAACTGCTAAACTGAGCTGAAGTTGTGAGGCTCTTGAACATTCCTTAGGGGTTCCATTTTATGGTGTTTTAGACTTCTATGGTATGGCAGGATTGTTGTACTCAACTACATTTATCTGATGACTGTAGTAACAAATTACTGGATCATCGGTTTGCCCTACTTTTTCTGTAGGTCACCATTGGGCTTTTCAATTTGCTGTTAATATGTTATTTTAATACATCTTTTCTGAGGATTTCAGTAATTAACAAATCTAATTATCTGCTTAAAACTCATAAGGAGCTGGATGTAACAATTGTTTTGAAAAGTGAATGGGGTTAAAACAGAGGCCCTCAGTATAGACCCCAGACTCAAAAGACCCTGGGACTGAGACCTTTGTGTTTGGAGTGATTGTCATGTATCCAATGTCAGAGACATTTCTCCACTCACATGGCTCCTATTAATCATTTCAACACACCTTAGATTTATTTTACAATCCTTTAGTGAGGATAAATCCCTGGTCTGGAAACTTGACTGCACTAAACAGCCTAATGGCATCCTAAGTAGATAAAACAGATCCCCCTGAAGATCCAACCAAAAAATTCTAATAAAGGGACCTGATAGTTTCCCATGCATGCTCAGCTCTGGCATAAGTTTAATGCAGAATGAAAATAAATTATTACGATACATAGATTTAATTGCTCATAACTCTGTAAATTTACAGAAGCACTATTTAATTCAGTGTTGATACTTGCATTTAAAATATGGAAACTGAGTAGTTACCTCCTTTATTATCACCACTTTCATCATCTGCCCCATATTAGCTCACCTTATTTCAACTCATGTCATTGATTCCTCTCTTGATTAAGTCAAAAGCTTCAGGAGTTGCAAATGTTGCTGATGACTGAAAGAGAATTCAGATTGGTGCCGATTTAACACTGAGCACCATGTTGATTTTTACAGTCTCAGAGGTAAATTAAAACTGACAATTTTGCTGTGTAGTTAAATCATGAGGCTAAAGCTGGGGCTAAATTTCATGCTTCTTGAGTACAGACTCTGTTAAACGCCTCATTATTGACTGAATGAATTGCCTGCAGATGTTCATCTATTCATAACGTGGATTTACATATTCAAACAGATTATGCAGGGGAAGACAAGTAGCTTCAGTGAACAAATGCTTGACTTCGCCTTTGAGGGATGCCAAATTTAACATAAGATGACATTGTTTGATTATTTATTTTTATTTACTGAATCCATTGCCAAAGATCTGTACCCTCTGAAAATTCAGAAAAAAAAAACTAACTAATATACATACACACTTTGCATCAGTTAGAGTCATGAAATCTGCAGACTGATATATGAAGATATATTTCAACTATGTGAGTTGTTGACACTCTAGATATCTTTATATAGCGTCTTTGATCATGCACTAAATCCTAAAACAGAGATGCAAGGAAATAAATCCCTTGCATTTCTGTAATCCAGCTCATTTTATTAAGTAGCCCTTTAAAATTTGATTGTTGTTATTTGTATTGAGTTTTCACACTGCTAATTTCTCCATTTGGACTTATTTAATATAATTAAATTATGTAATAATTTATTCCATGCCATGCATTTTATTCAGGCCATTCTGTAAGTGACAAGAAATGATTTCATTGGAACATTCTGGAGGTGTCAGGGGCATGATTTAGCTGAACATCTGTGATGGGAGGAGCATAGCTGATAACCCTCTAACATTCAGAGTCCATGGCTGAAAAACAGGGCTGCCTGTTGGCTCTGCAGATTTGTGATGGTATCAGTTGTCGATATTATCTATACTCATATTTTTTGGTATGTGCGTCATTTTCCCACATCTGATTCCTGCATGTCCCCTTATGATACAAAAAAGCTTTAATCACACACACACACAAAATCCATATTAATTTATATTGTGATGCGGCCTTTTGGAAAAAAATGCTGATATGGTGACACCTAGTTTATTGCACATATTAATTGACCTGACATCAATCAATTTAAAGCTGGGAAACAAGGTTTAGAAGCTTTGCAACATAGCATACATTGACTTATTGTAGCTGTCAACAAAGCTCAGAATTTAAAAGTGTCTTCTCTCATTAAGACCATTTAACAATTTCAGGGGCATATTATCTTCTTCAATTACAGTTACAGTTACTTACAGCTTCTGTTTTTTTCATTTTAAATTCTTGTCATGAAAAAATAATTCGATTTTTTTCTTTTTCTTTTAAAGATTGACCTTTGGTAGTAAACAGTTTGCTCAGAAGAGTCTTCCATAGAGTAAAGATGCAAATGGAAAATGTTGAAATCCTAGTGGGGTAAGTGGTGAAGATGCTTCCCATACCACTTAAACGTCAAACCCACATCACAGAAACATGATCTTTGCATAAAAATTGGTAGAGGAAGTTGCTAGTTATACACCAGAGTTGCTCAAAGTGATCAGACAACTCTGGAACTACTGAGTGACAAATGGCACTGGGTTTATAAATCCTGGTGTTCACACAGTTGGATGAATTTTTCAAGATCTGATTAGATTTTTAAAATTATTTTCAATAATTTAATTTTACATGTTTTATTTCATATATTTTACTTTGTTTGATATTAAAGTAATTGAAAGCAGTAACACAAATCACATAAAAAAAACCCCAAAACATTAAGATCTTTGCATTTCTGGAAAACAAGACAAACAATCTGTGACACTGTGAATCAAATATTGGGACAGCATATTACACTTTGTAAAATGAAATTTACTATATAATATCTTTGACTGTGACTTGCACTTGTAAAAGACCACAAGAGATATGGCCACTCACCTCCAGGGGGATATTCCAGGCCATGTACACATGGCTTTTAAATTCATCCATCCAAACTTCTGCAACTCTGAGTGCATTTCGCCGCACATGAGATGTTAGGTCCTCAGTGTAAGGTTTGTGAGCACGCTCAATGTGGGCGATGCGAGCACATGGCAAGACTTCAACACTGCCGCCACACTGCCACACCTGGTTTTAAACATGACAAATATAAATGAATAGACAAAATTAACATGCACTTACAACAATAGACTCATCAGTGCGCTTTCTTTTTTGGAGATCATCTATGGTCTCACGTTAATTTAGCCACTCACTTCATTTTCAAGGCCTCAGCTGTAATAAAGGCTGCACAAATATACTGTGACCTACTGTAAAAGCCTTGCACCTGGTGTTCATCCATTATAACTCGGCATTAGTTTCTTCTGAGAGCTAAAGAAATTGCTGATGTTTAGTTTAAAAGTAAATAGTTTTAAGGTAGTGCAGAGCAAGTTTGGACTCTCTGTGACTGTGTGGGTTGAACCTTGCTGTGGCTCGGTGGGTTCACTACTCCTGCTCCTCCCACAGTTAAGACATGCACATTTTGGTTCATTTGTGACTCTAAATTCTATGTAGACATCGTTATGAGCACGATTGGTTATTTGTGATAGACTGGTGACCTGTCCAGGGTGTAGCCTGGCCTTGTCCTGGTATTGGCTGGTGCCCCCTCGCAATCCTGATGGATAAGCAGTATAGATAATGGATGAATGAAAACAAATTTCCGTTCCTCAATGTACATTGGGAAACACAAATCTTTTGATAACCATAAACTTATGTCTGAGTTGTTTCTTTACACTCAAAAATGTCATTTTTGAAAGTGCAGCCGTGAACCTTTGTTCTTTTTCATTTTTTCTACAGTACAGTTATTCAGCATTTTTGCACACACTTTGGATCTAGATCCAAACTGTCAGTACAGTTGTTGTTGATCACATCATTTCTAGGCAGCTCATAGACTTTACCATACTGGCCGTACTGGCCGATAAGCAGAGGACCTTCATAGCTGTATCTTAATGTGTCCTTGACTGTGAGAAAGAAGTCTTGCTGGTGTAAAATGTTAATGTCCCAGGGTCCAGAAGAAGCCAGAGTCCTTGATGACCAAAAGCCAGTGGCACTTAGCGCCCACATAATGAAGACCTCTGGGAGGCACAGGAACCCCAACTTTTCCTGACATTAATTCAGCTGACGGGGAAAACAAATTTCTTCCTAGAGACTAAAAGCTATTACAGAAATGCAATTTAACTTTCTGTAATGGCTTTTCAGCATCATGTCCATGTTAAAGTCTACATATTATTCAAGATTATGTTCTCAGATTACTCAGATCTTGCATGCAGTAAAAAGCAAGGAAACAAAAGAAAGCCGTTTCCATACTTCCCCCCATACATTTTAAATTAAATAAAATTAAGACTGAAATATTTAGTTATGTAGGAATGATGAGTTCCGTAAACCCACTTAATCTATGTTCTTATGAACATTATTTTGTGTTTAACAATCACAATCCCTATATGAAAATATTTTTAAATAATTCTGTCGCTGTTTGAATAATAAATCAAAAAAAAAAAAAGACATGAACTTCTGATTTACATCAAACTTTGAAAAGAACCAAATGAGACTGAATTAAGGAGTGAAAAAGACTGCACAAGGTTGCTGATTACTATCTAAAAATTTTTGAATGGCATCTAAAAGCAATTCAAAGGCTCAGCAGGAGGAGCGAAAGTGGGCTCATATTAATGCTGATGTCACTACCAGAACCTGTGGAACATGCTGAATCACTGGTTTATGTTGATCTCAACATTTATTCAGAAAATATCCCACAAGATTGTCAACTACGAAGCCTAACCATACTTTACCTAGAAATATAGACAGAGGTTTCAGTCATGTTTGATGTTAGGGACTTTGCATGTTCTCTTGCTGGCTCTCTATTCACCTGCTACCTGTCAAACTCCACACAGAAAGGCCCCAGGCCGGGAACCGAACCGAGAGCTAACTGTTCCCACTAGCTTTCAAACTGCTGTGGTCAAGCTTACTGAAGAAACCATACCTTAATACAGGGCCACTAAATAAGTATCAATTTAAGATTCCTTTAAGAGTGCTAAGAATTGTATCTCAGCAGCTTTCGTCCCACACACATACTCACATATTTATATGCATAAAAACACTTTTTAAAAATGTTTTAAGTCAGTGTTCAGGGCCCGTCGCATCATTGAATATGCATTTTTTAAAGTGATGAATGGTCATCTGCTTTCTATGGATGCAGTTTCCACTTTTACCTTTATTCAGAAAATCCAGAAAATTTGACCACATACATCAATTTAACTGTCTTCTTGTTGGCTCCCTAAAAAATCAAAACAAAAAAATCCAAACAAACCAACCCCCCACCCCCCCACAAACAAAAAAACAACAACAACTGAATTCTAAGCAGGACCCATCATATCTGTCTGATCTGATTCATCTTTGTACTTAATCCTGTCCTGTTCTCCATCATCAAACAGGAATAACAAATATTAGATGTGACATCAACTGTGGATGTGCCTGTGACACTGATGTTAGGACACTTGCTGTCAAACAATTCTCCCCATGACCTGTTGACGTGCTGTCACAGACAATTATTCCCTGTAGTGTTTTTATTTTCTTCATTAAAAAAAAAAAAAAACCTATTCAAGAGATGAGGTGTGTTTCAATTTTTTTGCAAGAGTAAAGCTCTGACCTGTTTTCAGTCGCACACAATGCGATGATACACTGTATGTATTTTCCACATATGCTCGGGATGAATTATTAACAGGGGTTAAAACAAGCCTGAATATGTATGGTCTCACTCAAGTGAGCTGTAAAGGCAGGGATCAAAATATATATCTGTAGCTATTTATAGAAAAATGTTAAATATATCTAAAGACCACCTTATTTTACTCTAATTTCCCAATTTTAAGATGGGCATAAATCGAGTTTGGCATCTCAGTCTGATTAGCTATTATAGGATTAAATGTGAATTAAAGGCTCAGGTGGTTTTAAACACCAGTGCTTCAGGAGAAACTGTTTAGTTGCACCTGCAGAGGTTTCCTGAAATCACACTGAACTCCAAATTGCTGGTTGAAATGCCTAATAATCTGTAATTCCCAACCACAGGTCGGTCTAGAGACTTGAACGTGTATTGCAGCAGTTATAACCAGGAGGCCAACTGTCATGCTAAGAAATCACTTTGCTGATTAAAGAATGGGATCATTAAAGGGTGTGTAATGGATAAGTTTTAGCTTTATACTTTTTTCCAAGGAATACATGTAGCTTTTTATGGTTCACAATGAAAGAAATTCCTTATTTATGTCACACTGCTTGTTGTGCAGCCTCCCATTTAAGCCTTTTGTATGAAACAGGCACTATTAACTCAGAGCATTTTAAAATCTCCTACCCTGACTGCCTACTTTCTTCTGATTGGCCAATGTCCAGATATCTGCTGATGCTGCAGGCCCCACATCTTGTGAACACCAAGGAGGCTCTGAAAGCAAACTGAAACTACCTGATAACAATATAATTGGTTGGAGATGGCTGTGACTCAAATTTACCTGTACACATTTGAGTTCGGAGCTCGAATATGAGGGTAGACTGCACAAACATGCACAACAACAACGATTACAGCATGGCATCTATGTTGGTGAATTTGGAGTCTTTTACTTTGTCTTTAGTTATCACAATCGCAATCTGCATATCAATCAACAAGTTGTATAAAAAAGAGTAGAAATTAAAAGGGCTTCATAAAGAGCCATGATGTGGATACAATTAGATAAAGTATAGGAAGCTTCCAATCGCCTGATAATTGACAAATTTAAAAAGGAAAGTGGCAAAAATGACTTTATTGACTTTATTCAAACTTTTGAATTGCCTAATTTGTTCAGTAGGTAGACACCATCCATCCATCCATCTTCTACCGCTTTTCCGGTTCCGGGTTGCGGGGTGCTGGAGCCAATCCCAGCCAACGTTCCGGGCGAGAGGCGGGGTAGACCCTGGACAGGTTGCCAGTCCATCACAGGGCCAACACACAAAGACAAACTGAGACAAACAACCACTCACACTCACACTCAGAAGCTACTGACAATTTAGAGTCACCAGTTAACCTAGACATGCATGTCTTTGGACGGTGGGAGGAAACTGGAGTACCCAGAGGAAACCCATGCAGGCACGGGGAGAACATGCAAACGCCACACAGAAAGGACCCAGGCCGGGAGCCGAACCCGTGAGGGTTAGGGTGAGTCTACAGCCTTGTTAGTACATAACTGTCAGAGTGATGCTTTGTGCGTAATGCTGATTGTTTATTTAATTATTGGTTTCCCGTACTGTCAAGGTGACAATTACTCTTCCTGGAGTCCAATCTCCTGATATCAGCAACACATAAAGAAACACACTCACAATTCTAGCATGCTGAAAATAGTTCAGTAGGCATCATGCTCACCATCTACTCTAGTTAGGTGTGCTAATATACTAACATTAGCCAATTCACACTGGACACAAAATACAATGGCAACCGACAGGAATGACATTCATTTTGAATATAACTGATCCTAAATATTTAATTGAAATGTTGCCCTGATGTTAGCACCAGACGAAAAGTGAAGAAATTTCCGAAGTCCTTACGTGTGATCTTCTGGACACTGTGGATTTTTGTGCCATATTCAACAAAAAACCATCCGACAGTTATTGAGCTATTTAAGTCTGAAGTAAAATAGGAAACTGACTGCAATTCCTAGAGCAGTGCAACTATCTTGGACAAAAATCAATAAATAAGCAAATAATAAATTAATTAGTTGCAGTCCTCCTTTAAACCCTAGTTAATACATAATTTTGGAGTTTTTGTCAAGCTGAAATGCCACAGTAAAACCCTGAAGGACAATAATGCCAGCACTTTCTAAAACATACTCAATTAGAGCTTGTATGCAACCTCCACCCAAAAATGATCTTCCATCCATTCCTTGATGTCAGCTTTCCCTTCTGACAATGAAAACAATGCTTCTGAAATTTTTACATTTGCAGTTAACCACTAATTCTCTGTTGCCTCTTTCAAATTAATTACAAGAAATGTGTCAAGACAGCAGTCTGGATCGTCCATTACTATGGGAGAACTGTATTGTTATAACATTCACAATAAATCAATTTGATAGAGTTGAATATTTCTAATTGTGCACTCTCCTTGACCAAACCCACTGTCTTATTTACATATTGACTCGTACAATGTAATTTTCAGTTCGCTGCTGAGGCAGAGAGCATGGCTCAACTGCATAAAACATCATTTTACTCTTTACAAATGGTGGCTGGAACAGGGAGTGCACTCCACCTCTATGCTCCAAAAAAGGTTTTAAAATAGCAACATGTGATCCATGTCATTTAGGAGATGAAATAGTTCATGCACAGGATGGTACAGACACATCACTGGTATACGATTGATTCTACTTGGTATTAAACAAAGTCAAGCCCTCACTTTACAGCAGCAGAACAGTCTGAGTGAGGACAAGCACAATTTTTCTTTTCCTTTGTAAACTTAAAACTCACCTCCTCAAAAATTCCTACACGTCCTCTCCTATATCCAACTACTTAATACCACATCCCCCTGCAAATATGGTCCGAAATCTGATCTACCTCGCTCTCCAGCCATACTTCATCTAATTCCCTTTTGTAGAACTTTTTTTGGCAGAGAAATGGACAAATTTTTCATCAGCGTTTGCTCATATCTATAACCAGGGTACCATCAGTCTGAGCCTAAGTGTATTTTACTCCTGCCCTCATATTAATTTGCTTTGGATAAGAGCAAAAGCTAAATACCTTTAATGGGTATGTAATGACTTTTACTAGTTTTTCTATGAACAGTGGGTTTCACTAAGCAAGCAGAACATCTAGTGGATTAGAGTGGATTTTGATGGGAATATTCACAAAGTTTAATTTTTAATCATAATAATGATGCATATTTATGGTGCAGTAATATGTTTCAATTCAATATTTAGACATTAATTAATTACTCTCATGAACATTCATCAACCTTTGGTTTGTATATGATTCAGCCACTCTCCCCCTGCAGGCTAAGAAGGCTGTAATGTGTTTATATTTCTTCTTTGCTTGAAGTTGTGTTAGTAGCAACATATTAAAAAAAGACCAAAAAATGGTCAGGATGTAGATAAAATAGCTCAAACCACTGCTGCAACATAGAATAGCTCATCAATCCTTCTCCCCAGGGTTAGGGTTTGTTATGAGTTGTAAAACATTATCATGTTAACTGAATTGTTAATTTGGTGAAAACTTACTTCTTGCTAAAAGATTTGCGGACTTGCTGCAAGCTATTACAAACAAACTCACTGGACAAATTAGGTTTATTTTTTTACTTTTGGGAAGTCACCAAATTAACTAAAAGGTGGGTCAAAATGATATGCACTTTGAAACATACACATAAAAAAAATAAAAAAAATCATGATTCAAAACTGTGTGTGTTTAAAATGTATGTCTGTGTCATTGAGAATCATTGTTTTAAAATGACTACAACCTGCCACTACTTTCATCCTGAACTGCCAGCCAAAATATTAGGCTTGATAAGAGTTGCCTCAGTGATTATGGGGTACCCCCTCATTAGCACATTATTAAAATGATACCTTAAGGTATTTTGGCCCATTAATACCCTAACAGAGAAATGAAATGCTAATATTATCAAGTTACATGGTGATTTATGGCATTAATGCCGTGAATAAACAGAATGAAAATTACCAATGCATCGTGAGAAGTACTTCATAGTGCCTACAAACCGTATATTGTTAGAGAAGTATACGAGAGGTCTTTTGGTGATAGAGCTCTTTGGGATATGCTACATCTCAGTGAGAATGATAAACATATCTGAAACACCTGGAAGATTTACAAAAAAAAGACACAAACTTGATTCAAGCTAGGTGGACCGATCTGCAGACTACGAGTTAACACATATGATGGGTGCATTTTCACAACATCATACGCCTTAACAAAAACTGAAGGGCATTTGAACATGGCTATATGTGAGCTAAGCACACCTCTTTGAAAATACTTTTTCCTGCAGGATACCTGGGTTTATTGGTAGATCAGTAGAAATTACAGCATTTCTACCAATCTTCTTATTCACAACATCTATAACCAGTTTAGAAGACATAAACGCTCAAGGTAAAAACATAAAATAAATTTGAGCTCAAAGCAAAACAAAAATTCTGTGAAAAATGGCTTGCAAACGGGGATTTTGTATGAAGCATGTGTAGCAATGATATTCAAAATAATAGTCACTGATGTGAAAATGAGACAACATCTCATCAATGATCAATTGTCAAACCATAAATGAAATGCACCAGCAATGGAAAAACATGCTTTTATAGCCACCTGACAAGATGAGCAGAACCTTAGGAACTTTATGCTCCATATATTCTTGTGATTTACTATGCTGCTTTAGGAATGTTCTCAGGAAGGTTTTTTTTCTATCATATATACAGTATCTGAAGCTGTCTGCTTTCATCTCCACAAACCAGCTCTCCCGTGCCCCCAGCCTAATATTTCCTGCCACATTTTAGGGCCACGTCTGCATTGTACTAAAGAAGTCACGTTTTGCCAGTTACTGACTGAAATAAAGTCGGTATACAGAAAGAAAAAAAAAAGGAAAATTCTCTCAACTGTGAGCACCACAAGAAATCATCAGCCTGAACCACCACCTCCACAAGGGATGGAAACAAAAATCTATAAAGAAAAATTTATTTATATATTTGCATGGCTACATATCACAGGAGTTCATTCTGGAAAAAAAAAAAGTAAACATGTTTTTGGTCATTTCAACAAACTAATGGTTTAAATGCCCCCCAAAATCCAATCCTAGCGTCCCCGTCATGAGAGGTGGAAACAGGCCAAGCTGGCCAATAGGGTAATTGTAAAACTCATGGGCCAATCTCCCGTGAAGTGGATTTAAATGATAACAGAAACATTGATGAAGAAAAAGACACCCCACAACCTAGGAGATGAAGACTCTTCGAGCATGCAAGCTAAAGGGACAATGAAGACGCATACTGTAAACCAAGTGGAGAGGGTGCGTCGGAATCTTCTACCCCCTAGGCAACCTACCAACATCACAACCTGGAACATCAGGACCATGTTCACAGCAGGAAAGACGACAGTCATCGCAGATGAGATGAAGAGATACAAGGTTTCTATCCTCGGCCTGTGTGAAACCAGATGGCTCCAGACAGGAGAAGTCAAATTGGTCAGTGGTGAGTTCATACTCCACTCTGGACACGTAGATGAAAAGACACCACACACGGAAGGAGTGGCATTTATGCTCTCCAAAGAAGCACAGAGGGCCCTCATCAGCTGGGAGCCCATCAACTCAAGGATCATTACTTCAAGATTCAAAACCACCCATAAAAGAATCAACCTGCAAATCAAACAATGCTATGCACCCACCCTCTTACTCATGAGCGACATGAATGCCAAGGTGGGAAATAACAACAACGGATATGAATTAGCTATGGGAAAGCAGGGACTTGGCACCATGAACGAAAATGAGGAGAGATTTGCAGACACATGTGCTGACAACAATCTGGTCATAGGAGGGACAGTTTTCCCCCACAAAGCCACCTGGATATCACCTGACCACACTACTGAAAACCAAATCAGCCACATATGTATAAACAGGAAGTTCAGGCACTCTCTCCTGGATGTACAAGTGAAGAGGGGGGCAGACGCTGGGACCACCACCCACTGGCTGCAAAACTCCAACTCAAGCTGAAGTGCTGTAACAACCCCTCTGACAGCAGAACAAAATTCAACATCCAGCTCTTCCAGGACATAGGAACAGCTGAACCCTATCAAACCAACCTACAGAACAGGTTCCAAGTACTGGAACAGCCTGAAAAACATATGGAAGGAGACTTGCCTAGAAGTGGTGGGGAAAAAGACTACGAATCACGAACCCTGGATGTCAACAGAAACACTGAAAAGAAGAGAGAGGAGGGCAAAAAAGGACACACTAAACAAATGCAAAACCCAAGCAAGAAAGGCGGCAGCCCACAAAGACTACGAGTTAGCAAATAAGGAGGTGAAGAAAAGTGCTAAATGTGTCAAACAGAATTACATTGAGGCCTTGGCACAAGAAGCAGAGGAAGCAGCTGGAAAAAATAACCTCAAGGAACTCTACATGACCAGCAAGAAACTAGCTGGAAAGTTCAAGCAGACGAACACACACATCTGTGATAAACAGGGATGACTCCTGACCACCAAGGAAGAGCAACACCAAAGGTGGACAGAGCATTTCAGGGAGCTGCGCAATAGACCACCCTCTGTCCAAGAGATAGAGATTCCACCAGCAGCACACATGCCCCCCCAACAAGATCTGAGGTAAAGAAGGCCATTAAAGCACAATGATGTGGCAAAGCAGCAGGGCCATATGACATCCCAGCGGAGGCCTTACAGGCTGATGTCGAAACCTCTACCACCATGCTATACCAGCTGATCAAGAAAATATGGGAGGAAGAGGAAAACGTAGCAGCAGACTGGAAGGGCGGGCTTATTGCTATTATTCCTAAGAAAGGAGACCGCAGAGACTGCAACAACTACCGAGGGATCCTGTTGCTATCAACACCAGGCAAAGTGCTCAATCGCATCATCTTAGAGAGACTGAAAGGGGGTCGTGGATGAGCTGAGAGAAAACCACGCTGATTTCAGAAACAGAAGATCATGCAGTGACCAAATTGCTACCCTCAGGATCATCATCGAGCAATCCATATAATGGAACACACCTGTTTATGTCAATTTCATCGACTTTGAAAAGGCCTTTGACAGTGTAGACCGGAAGCTGTTATTGAATTTAATGGCACACTATGGAACCCCCCCCAAATACATAAACATCACCAAGAACACATATCAGGACATGCAATGCCAAGTGCTCCACCAGGGACAGGCACAAGAAACATTCATGGTGCTCACTCGGGTGAAACAGGGCTGCCTGCTTTCCCCTTTCCTTATCCTCTTATGCATTGACTGGACCATGAAGCAAACTACTCACAATAAAAAGACTGGCATCCAATGGCGTCTGACAGAACAGCTAGAGGACCTCGACTTTGAGGATGACATCGTACTACTCTCACATAGCCACCAGCAGATGCAAGAGAAATCCCAACTGCTAGAACCAACAGCAGCCGGACTGGGGCTTAAAATAAACGGAGCAAAAACCAAAATAATGCGGATAAACAACAAAAGCATGAGTCCTATAAACATCAGGGACCAGACACTGGAAGAGGTCGACAAATTTACATACCTTGGAAGTGTGATAGCTGTGGACGGTGGGACAGGGGAAGATGTGAAGTCAAGAATTGGGAAAGCAAGAACAACATTCAACATATTAAATAAGATCTGGAAAACCAAAAACATCTCACTCAATACCAAGCTCAAAATCTTCAACTCCAACGTCAAATCAGTACTGCTGTATGGATCAGAAACCTGGAGGACCACCAAAAACATCACCAATAAACTGCAGACTTCCATCAACCACTGCCTAAGACGCATCCTCAGTATCTTCTGGCTAAACCATATCAGCAACACCAACATGTGGGAACGTACCAAACAAGAGCCAATAGAGATACACCTGACAAAGAGAAAGTGATGCTGGATTGGTCACACACTAAGAAAAAGCAAAACGGCAATAACCAAACAGGCACTATCATGGAACCCACAAGGCAAACAGAGCAGAGGGAGACCCAAAAAACCCTGGAGAAGGAAAAAAGAGCCAGATGTTAAAAAGAAGGGACTGACGTGGAAACAGCTGGAGAGGATGCCCCAAGAAAGACAAGGGTGCAAACGATTCATCAATGGCCTATGTTCTGAAAGGAATATAAAGGCCTAAGTAAGTAAGTAAGTAATGGTTTAAATAGTAAATTCCAGAGGGTTTTATTAGATTGACAAAGAAAAACTGAACGGTCTGCCAGTGTTGGGGATCAATGTTTTACATACCTATACTTACTTTGATTTTGCTGACCCTCACTTTACCCTGAACATAAACTGCTAACAAGGAGTAAATGCATATAAAAGCAATTTGTAGGCAACAGAGTTGCATACAGGCAAGTCAACATTCATAGCCTTGAATTATTAATGTAGCACTTACCATCACATCTCCCTGCCTAACTAAAAACATGGAATTTTCTAGAAGGGCAGAGGTGTTGATGCGTTGATATATTTCTTCACTGGCTGTTCACTACGCAGCCCTGTTAATGTTATTGCTGTGCACACACAACCATGGGAAACCAGTGATGTGTTAATTTGAGTTGAATTACATTCTCAGAGACTAAATAAGTGTTTCAGTGATGATAGGTAAATTTAAGCAACATCCAAAGTCTTTGATTAAGTGTGGATAATGAAAATAAATAGGAAATAATTTAACAATTCAGCATTCAAAACTATTGAGTTAATGGTATTTGTTTAGATTTTATTTGAAAAATATAACATATATAACCATTTTGACAAATGTTTTCTTTCAAAATGCCTTCCACTGCTTTAATATTGGAGACCAACTCTATTTCCACAAGCAATAAAGAATTGAATTCGGCAGTTTTAATAACAAGTATCTCTTGGCACATCTATACTGGGGAAATCCAAACAGTTGCAAACCAACCTCAGAGATGCTTCTTTCCAAATAAAAGCCTGCAGTCAGAGCAGAAGAGCACAGATTTGCTATATGGATGTGAAATTAAATCCATTGAGAAGAAAAGTCTTTGTTATGAGGGATCTGACTTATTTTTCATTCTAAACAATTTCCTTCCTCGAAATTGTTACCATCAGCACCAAGTGTAAATCACTCAGAGATGATGGCATTTTATACACACAGAAACACCTTCTGGAGTGAAACCTTTCACACAATGATCAAGCACATTGTGTATCTACTCATGCCAGTATTTATTAAGACTTTTACATAGGACCATAATATTTTCATACAAATATCTGAGCTTTCTATACAGATATTAATCTTTGGGTATATCACGATTCAATTTTATTCCGATTCTTAGGGTCACAATTCGATTCAAAATCGAATCTTGATTCAGTGAAAACGGGACTGGCTGAATTTCTTGCTCCTCCATAGTGCCGACAGCGAGAGTTGTTGTTTGTTGCAACTAACGATAACTATCTTAACATACCTTGCTGCAACGCTGTGTACGGAAGTCTGCGAGGGGGCGCAGACAGATAGAGGATAAGTTAGAAAAAAATAAATTTTTGAAATTTATGAATCGATCCAGAATCTTAGAGGATAAAAATCCCGATTCCAACATGAATCGATTTTTTCCCCACCCCTAGATTTCTATGGTGTTTACTAGAATACTTTAAGGTACCCTCACTCAAGATGTATTCACACCAAAACACATTTTATTTATCACAAAGATGTCTCCCATAAAACACCTCAGAAGCCATTTTGGGTTATACATCTGAAACATCTATAATTTACAGTCAGCCACATTCACAGACTTGTAGTTTTTCCTCCTTCTTGTCTTTGTTGGTGCATGTTATTCAGGGCAGTTTCCTGCTATATGCAGACTATGCAAATGCATAGGGGCTCTCAAGCCATTACTGTAGGAGGCCCCCGCTGATGAATGGTCAGGCTCATCGAAGGAGAATTATCATTACCTGTTGTAACCGAGTGAGACGGAAGATGTAATTCACTCTTCTTAGAGTGTGCTAAGCACCCCCCTGATCTCTTAGTGTGGTGGTGAGCGCAGCTGACTCTCGACCCGAACATTGCAGGTTTGAAGCTAGCTTTGGGCATGATCTGATTTGTGTGCGTTTAACTTTATCCCCTTTAAGTTTTAAAAATAAATGTATATGTAGGAATAAAATGAATCACAATGACAACCTGTGGGTTCACTGTGGATCATCTAAGGGATTAGGAATCTCTCCGTTGCAGTTTGGCAAACTAGGGCCCCCCCAATAGCATCTGTGGCCCCCACAAAGCTAGAAATGGCCCTGATGTTATTACAGCTATCTATAGATCAGTCAAACAGTGGGAAAATTATTATTTGGTTTTACCCTCCTACAAGTGGGTACTGTAGGTCAAAAGCACCAGAGGTCATGCTAAATCTTTAGTCCCCATTGGAGCTGTTTAAATATTTGAGGTAATGAATATGTAAATCAAGGAATAGATCAGGTTTCATGTTGCAATACACACTGCAGCATATATGTTGCAGCAGCGGAAAATGAAACCTTAAGCAAATATTCTATTGCAGAGAGATACCTTCTGAGATATTGTTTTGTAAATTCAGAAATGCAGAGTAAAAGCTCAGGAAGCGGTTTGAAAATTGAAATACCAGTTAACATATATCATACAAAGCCCAAACTTTGCTGAAACTCTGCTACCACAGCTCACTCACAAGCTGCTGCCACATGGTGTTCAATCTCCCCAAGTCCTCTGACTGTATATCACTCCCTAATGCTTATGGTAACAAGACACCAAGAGGAAATGCATCTCTCTGGATTAGTGTTGTTGCTCCAGCAAATATAACGTTTCCCTCACAACAGGGATGACTGTTCTTTCTGCCTTTTCTGTCTTATGAATGAAGCAACTCAACCTCCATGTTTTAACATGGGTCTAATTTTTCCTATAAGCTTGGTTAAAGAGGCCAAAATGAAATGAAAACATCTATGTTAGATTGTGTCAGCATAAATCCTTTTTTTATTCTGCCAATGCCTGCAGTATTTGTGTTTCCTGGTTTATTGTGATACGTGACCTCTTATCCTGTCTCTTCACTACCTGCCCTCCTGTGTGATGACCATGATCCAGCCCCAATACATTGCAATTATGTCTCATTGCCCCTCCTGCCCCATTGTCTTTAGACTTTACCTTTCCCTCTGTGCCACTGTTTCTTATTCAAGAGACAAAAGTCTAGCGTTTTTTCTGTGTGTGTGTTCCTAGTTAGGCAGTGTATTGCAAATCTGTGTATTTGGACCTTGCCTTTTATTCTAAAAATTTTAAACTGATACATCATGGCTTGCTGTCCCATTTACTGACGCCTTTTATCAGGCTCTTTACTGAAAAAGTCCCATTGTTGTGAATTTATGTTCACGACCAATCTATCTCTCTGTTTCACAGTAATATCACAGTATTCATTTTCATGATAACAAATCAGTTACTTAAGCTCTAACAATGATACACTGAATAACAGCTACAATAGGTAGCTTTAACGCCACTGTGACACCATTGTCATGATTTTTTTATTTCACGTTTTTTTAAGAAGAACACCTAAGTAAAAAGCAAGGACAGGTGCAAAAGTAATTACAAACAATAATAAATAAACAAAATGAAAGCAAGTATAATTTCAAACTGTTAACATCTACTGTTGGTATTTTTCATGCAATGGCTTGAAGGCAATTTAAATAGTTTTGCAATCAGTTCTAAATGAACCAGACTAACAAAGCTAATCAGAGTTATGAGAGTGGGCTGACGTTTGTTAGAAGTCATGGTAGCTCACAGTTGAATACTGATAATGTGGCTCCTATAAGAATAATATTTCCACATTTTCACTATAGAAAATACGGTAGTTCCTTTTTGATTACTGGAAATCTTTTTTTTATGTATTAGATCCTGGTCCAAACAGCATTACTGTAATTAACTATGCCAATTTTATATTGCATAAGGCAGTGCTATGTGTAATGATTGTACTAGAGGGCTTGCGCTTTGTCAGACAAAAGACTTTCTCATTGATTGTCCTGTTGGTCTGAGATTACACAGTGGAGTTCAAAAGATTTTCTGCAGCACGGGGGTCATGAAACTCAATCAGTGCTGTTCTCCAACTACAGAGTCATCATGGTGCAACATTTTGCTTTTCATCCTTGATGAATATGCTATACTCTAGTACTTTTGTACTTTTCAAATGATTGAGAAAGTCAGGGAAGGGAAGAAAGTGAAAATCTGATGCAACTTTTAACACAGCTTTATCTTTTTTTCTGGCACCGTTCTTTTACAACACCTATACTATAAGATCAATGAGAAACAATTAAGTCACTGGTTAATGCTGAGTGGATGTGCTCATATCTTTTGTTGTAGTTTCAGTTACTCTGTTTTACATTTAACTTTATAAAGAAGATATAAAAATGTTGAGGCCAAATGTAAGGGAACCTGTTTTAAAAAGCTGACATAAATACATTTTGCGTACATTTTGTACTACTGGGGATTGAATTTCACTGCTGAAATGCGAGAATTGAGCATATTTTACTTCCCGGAAATTAAGTACCGATAAAGAATTACTGCAAGGCCAAAACGACTGGCTGGAGTGCTGTTGGAGTCTGGACTGTTTTTCGAAGAGCATACTAATCTCCCAGCTCAAACTCCTACAAACTTCCTCCTCCTCCCCTTTCCAATGCTCCACGTAAACCTAGCTTCTCTGCTGTTGTGAACCGTCAAGATCAGATGATGCTAACTCCACAGAAGTGTTGAAATGGACTGCTGGCTAAAAGGTAAGTTGAACACTGTAAAACACTGTATCTGGATACGATATAATTTCTAAAAGTATCGATACTAAATGTGCCCGATTGATATATATCTTTTCAATTCACACCTTTAGACGTATGCATAAGCCTGCATTCGGTACATGTATAAGTTAAAGTCAAAGTCAAAGTCAAAGTCAAAGACTTTTAATAAGAAAAAATAGCAGAAATAATTATTTGTTTATACTCATAGGTCAATGAAATTTTCACAGGCTTTACATTGTTTTTAATATGCTCATACAATTGATGTGGCACATTGTTTATACTGAGTACAAATTGCATGCAAAATATCTGGGAAGGCTCTATTATGCAAATCATCATTTTGACAGTAATGGTGTTTTATTGTTGCTTTCATAAATACTGTGCCCAGACCCATTATTATAACTGTTTTTCATAGCCTTCAATGACACTCAGACCTACAGGCAATTTAGAGTCACCAATCAACCTAAACATGCATGTCTTTGGACAGTGGGAGGAAACCGGAGTACCCGGAGGAAATCCACGCAGGCATGGGGGGAACATATAAACTCCGCACAGAAAGGCCCCAGGCCTGGGAACCAAACCTGTGACCTTCCTATTGTGGGGCAACAGTGCTAACCACTATGCTGCCGTGCTGCCATGTGATAAAATCATCAATGCGTCCAGATATAAAGCACTTGGTAGGGCTATTATCAAGACTAGGAATTCTAAAAGCATGTTATTCCTGGAGGAAAATTACTTGAGGGACCAATCTTCCTTCTTGACTGATGATTGCATCTCTGTCATTAGTGAGAATGGATATTTCCACATTCAACGTCTTGTAAGCTTGTCTCCATTTCCTTCTCAGAGCGCAATCAAGTAAGAGTGCATCGAAAGAGGTGATGTCCTTTATTTCTCTATGCTATTGAACTGGCTGATAGCTGTATTAATGATCTTTGTACAATAGATGTGAGCTATCATTATCAATCCCTAAGGATGGTTGTTCTTTCTTTAGCCCATCTGCTTGTGGTAGTCCTGAACTGAACACACACTAAGTAATTTTCAGTCCCAGTCAAAGCTGATGATAATGTACAAATTAAGATGTATCACTTTGAAAAAATTACATGAAGGGCCATAGGGACTAACTTGAAAAGGAAAATGTAATTCAAAAATAGCATTGACACTTTTTACATATTTCCTATAGATATAGCAGCTTCCACTAAAATGCAATTGTGCACTAAATGTGCATTTTAAATACTAGTTAGGCATGCTAGTGTTAAATATGTTAGGAGATACTCTTGATAGAGATAAGACTTTGAGACGTTCTTTGAGATATAAAGGGATGCCCCTGCTCTGATAGCATTTGGCAGCTTATTGGGGAAGCAGAGACCACAGAAGAACATAGTGGCTGACAGAAGGAGGGAAGCCAATATGGGTTGATGAACAGCAAGGAGACCATGTGCATATTTGGGCTGACTAAAGATTAGACTGACTGCCAAATTTTGGACCATCTGCAAGGGTTTCACTGTGACTGTAAAAGGGAAAAATACTAGAGGAGCAGTGTAGTTGCTGAGCCGAGAGACAACTATGGTCTGGACAAAGAGCTTGATGGAGTCCTGAGTCAGGGGAGTTCTGGGTTTAAAAATGGCATGACTTGGGAGGGATGAAACATGGTCTGAGACAGATAGCAATTTCCCAGTGTGGGATCAATAAAGGAAATCTATATAAATCTACCTAGATAGCTCGCTTCTTGTGATTTAGGTTGGGGTAAAGGATGAAGAGTCAATTTTGATATGACAATATCACGTCAAAAATTGGTTTCTCTAGCTATGATAGAGAAATGAAAATGAATGCTACTCCACTGCTTTCACTGCTTATACTGACAGGTCACAGAGTGACAAAAATTCCTGATTGTCCAAAGATTACAAGAATTTTTAGCATTTTTATATGATTATGAAAATAAGAGTATTCAGTTTTTGTGTTTACTATATTCCACTATTAAAAACATAAAACTGGTGTGTTTATCATGAGTAAATTCAATTATTTCAAACATTGGATTTTTAGAAAAACAAAGGAGAAAATACCAGGGGAAACCTATGGTTCAAACATGTCATATTTTCACTCAGCAGCCTTTTCAGCGCAGACCTCATTTGGTTCTCTCTTACGATCTGTGTTATTACAGTATATACAATAATTTAACGCAGCCAAAGTTCAACTTTCATGGAGTGGTCCTGGTGAGTTCTTCACTGAATGTTTTCATTAATCTAGGGAAGGTCAGCAAATCAAGCAATACAAACACTAATCTAACAACACAGCTTATTAGACATAATTATAATTAAAGTAATACTTAAAATCATGTCATACTGCATAACTAAAGCTTCAAATTAGGTACCACTGTAAATGTATTTTAAGATGAGATTGTTTTCTCTGCTGCTCTTTTTAAAGATTTAACTTTGAAGGTCAACTTCCAACCTATGGATGGGAAGTCCTTGGCTGTCTTCACAGAAAATGGAAATTTGAATTCAAATTTGATCTAAAAATTAACTGAATGACAACTGGCAAACAGTTTTCTGGTGAAGACAAAACAGGTGAGATTGTATTGTCAACTATAGAGTTACATTCAATTCAATAATTTTGGTTCCACAGACTTGTTTTTAATACAAATAGTTATCATGTGTTTTTGAAGTTAAACTGTAGCATTCAATAAAATGAGTAAAATTTCCTGGATTAGCCAAATCTGGCTTCTCAACTCCATTTACTGCCACTCTAGCTCTACACAGTTTTTAAATGCATTCCCGCAACGTTGAAATCAAATGACACTTTTCCAAGGATTGAGCATTTTACATACAAGTGTGAGGCCCATGGTGACCTTGTTTCAAACAACCATTAAGTGTCATTATTATAGTTAATTTTCCTCACATTAAAAACAGCCCATGGCCATTACAGAGATGTTATTACTCACCCTAATGCCCAGTTCCACATTTTCGCCCCCATACACTTCCATCCCCTCATCCAGCAGACCAATCTCCTCAAAGTACAGCCGATCCACCACGAAGCAGCCAATCAGGGCTGGGCTCCTGGGGTATTGAAGATGATGGAAATCATTTTAATTTATCTGAAGGTATTGTCTGCACAGGTAATTAGGTTGTAACGGTTGCCATGGAAACAGCAGCAACATGAAAAGAAATGTGACCTTGTACAACATATAATTTCTAGTGAATGGTGCATAAATTACCCTTTAAGTAGGGTTGATATTCATATACTTGACTTGAGATAGACATTTTCGACTACATTGATCATATTCTATGGAGACATTGTTTTGTTCACCTACTGGATTGGTGCACTCTTGTTTCCCTTGTGCCACCAGGACTTGGGTGGGTTGAGGTAGCGACACCACAGTTCCCAGTCAAAGCCCTGGGCAGACAGTGGATACTCTTCGATCTCAAATGTGTCATACTTGATGTTGTCAAATGATGGGGAGATTATGCGGGTTCTGTCTTCCTTAATTCTCTGCAGAATGGGTTCAGCCCTTCAAATACGGAGAAAGAAAGTAATTTTTTTTGGAGACTTTCTCATTTAGTGCGGTTATCATGTCAGTCATCTGAGGGCCCTTCTTGAAAAACAATTTAACAAGGAGATTCAGTTCAGTTTATTAGTTTGACAAGCCATTTTCCCCAGCAGATATGTTGAAGGGTTTTATTGTTTTAATCAAAATATTAGAGGATGCACAGAATATAGTCAGTACAGGCAGCTACAGTATTTGTTTTTAAATTACTTGGAGTAAGCCCACACATAGTGATATGACTCAAGAACCTGCCTTCTTGTGTTAAGCTGTGCTAACCTCATGCTCCACACTTTGTATGTGACTCACCAGCTGATGCTGAACTCCACGTGGGCATCAAACAGGGCAACAACCGGGGCAGTGGCAGCCCTCCACCCACTCACTCTAGACCGGATCAGACCCTCCTGCTTGGCATGCCGTACCATTTTAATAAACCCTGGACGCTTGCGGTTGGTCTCAGATACAAAATCCTGTAGCTTCTCCTTTAGTTCATCTAGAAAGCACATGGACAGAAATTTTACATTAATCGCTGAAGAGTTTTTAAAGATCCCATTTGAGATAGGTGAGTAAGCTAGAGAGCTGCTTTAGAACAAACTTCCTCCCACAAGATGTTGTCATGTCCTCTTTCACTGGGCAGCATTTTATTGGGCCAAAAATACTAGCGGTTGACTGCTTTGATCAATGGACCAAAGAGGCAGAAGCTTGAGCCAGCATTCCCGACTGCCAGTCATACAAGAATATTGCAATATAGAGGACTCAACTGGCAGTGATTTTCACAGCACAGGGGGGAGAAGATGGCTGAAGTCTGTCTAGTTTACTGTTTGGCTTTGATGTTTACTTATTTTATTACTTAAATTATACACTGTGTGATGGATACACTACCTGTACATGAGAGAATCATAGTTCTCTCAAGTTAGAAGTGGTACACCTAAAAAATACAATAAATTATGGTAGCATATTAGTGGTCCCACATGTGGTTCATAGAAACAAATTTCAAGCCCAGTGAAAGTCAATGCCCTGAAATAAGAAGACAAATTCAATTCAATTCAAAATAAAACTTTTATAAGCACTGTGTTTGATCATAAATTACCTACGATTGTGTTCTCTCTATTTCACTTCACTTATCATTCGTGCCTTTGGGCACATAAGAGGAGACACTTTTCAACCTTTGTACAAAATATAATTTAATCAACAAATTTTCTCCTGAAAGAAATATTCTATACATTGACACATGATCTGCCATAGCACTAATGAATTTAAACGTGAAGCCAGGTGAAATAGCATGTAGTTAAAATTCATGTACTTTTTCAGGAGCCTTAATTTTCTCATTCTGTCCAAATGATGAACATATGTGGTTTAGGGTGACATCCAGTATTGACATCTGATGAAGGCATCTAACAGCAAACCAATTCACGCCTCTTTGAAGGTAAAATGAAATAATTACATTCATAACCATCTAGCAATCCTTGCTAATGAAATCCAGAGGTTGGCACAACTGTCAAAGCCACTTTTAGTTAGAGTGAGAATGAACATATTTAGTGGTCTAAAGTCAAACGTCACACCAAGTCCTTTAACCTCACAAAACACATTTTTGGCCAAAATTCAATATTTCATACGAAATGTATCACATTTTTTGTTACAGTGAAAATGTTCTGTAAGTGAACTTAATACATTTTATGAAATTCCTTCAAAGTCTTCAGAGGAATTGGGGTCCTCAGTTAGCAACCTTCAGTTAGCTTGCAGAAGCGTCAGTTTGTTAGCATTAGCTTCAATTAGATGGGACTAGCATCGGTTACCTTGTCTTCACTTTTTCTCCCATTAACTGGCATTAGCTTCAATCGATGGTGTCGATT
This sequence comes from Remorina albescens, assembly GCA_034769265.1. Classification (NCBI taxonomy): domain Eukaryota; kingdom Metazoa; phylum Chordata; class Actinopteri; order Carangiformes; family Echeneidae; genus Remorina; species Remorina albescens. Next base: position 6,087,754 of record CM068479.1, read on the forward strand.
AGCTTCCATTAGCTACAATCAATGGCGTCAATGAGCTAGCATTAGCTTGAGTTAGAGCTTATTAGATGGAGCTTTGAGGACCTTAGCTTCGTTGAACCCACATCAGCTTCGGTTAGCTAGCATTAGCACCACGCTGCTCCCATTAGTTTCACATCAGTCTTTGGCTTCATTAAATCCCATTAGCTCACTGTGAGCTCCATTTGTCCCCAATAATTTTCAATTTACCCTCATTAGCTAAAAAGCATTCAGAGCTCCCCTCCACTCCATGTGATGTGACTCCTAACTGCACACAAATATACAAACGGAATTAACACTTTTTAAAAAAATTTTGGGTCACTTCTTTGCATTTTTCTCGTAGACCGTTTGCACAATAACGTACAGGAGTCATAGCTCACCATTGCTGGATATTCTCCACACTTAAAACTCTCAAAGGTAAGTTGTGCAATTTGTGAAACTTTAACAAATTTAAAGTTCATAAAAAGAAAGTAAAATGTCAACAATTCCACTATCACTATGTGTTTTTCTGGAATATAAAGAATAACAATGTACCAAAAGAATTTGGCTTGTGACTGTTACATGTATCATGAATCGATGAGTTATTGCGTAGTGGAAACTGCATTTCCAATTTCTGATTGCAATCTGTGAATCCTGAGAACATTGACTTCCTTATAAAACATTTAAAGTCGGGCGATGTTTACTTCAATTTTTTGTCATGTTTAGCTTCCCTTTGTTAGTGTATTGATGTGTTTCTTCACACTTCCTTGGGCTGATGATAAATTGAGGGTTATCATAGGCATTCATGTTAAAAAGCAGGGAAAAAAAGTCAAGATGCCTTTAAAACAATGTTGTTTAGACCTTTGAATTCAGTTCATGCAATTAAAGTTTTAGTAAAAAAATAAATAAATAATAATTTGGACATTTCTTCTAAAATGAAAGTTACTGTAGTCCATCGGCAGTTGTTCATGATATTCCACCAGATTACTCAGTGTTTAATAATTCTTAATCTAATAAAAACTACGATTAATCTGACATGAGACTGAATTGAAAACGAACGATTCAGTGTAATGCCTCATATCAAATCATAAGCACAGTTCATTACACCAAGAATGGCTAATGGCCAAAAGTCATCAGTCTTCCAGGACTCATCTCCTGCAAGAGCTCGGCTGAAAAGTGATGGACTTTGGTATGGAGTCAAGCTGGAACATCACTGTGCAGTTATCCATCCATGCATTATCCATACCACTTTACAGGGGTGCAGGAGCCAGTCCCAGCTGACATTGTGTGAGGGCAGGGTATAACCTGAACAGGTCATTAGGCTGTCACGGAGTCGAAATATAGAGACATACAGAGAAAAACAACCATTCATGCTCAACCTCATGCCAGTGGGAGATTAAGAGTCAGCAATTCACCTAAACCAAGGTAAATAGATTAGATTTTATTAGATTTGCCTGTAATTATCCCACAATGGGGAAATTCACAAGTAGTAGTATGAAGAACTACTTAAATATGGAAGTTGTCTTTTTTCTAAATTCACAATAAAAAAAATGCGTGGAGAACTGTTACAGTGCCAAATGTATGTAATTCAGAAGATGTTTGATTAATGGGATTTTAGACACTGCATCCTTTCATCTGTGACCTTTTCCTGCCTCATCACTGTATATTACTGTATATCTGCCAAATAATCTATGATCTGTTCGTGCATGTTTAAACTAAACACTACTGATTACCACGCTGACTTTATTACTTGCCAAGCAGATGGCAAATCTGCATGGATACAGGTCTCACAGTTGCTTTGCAGTTAGCACTACACACCTTGGCAGTTTCTAACAACACAACAACAACAGTTGTGAAAATCCATGTTTAAAATATCCAACTGATGCTTGCTCTTCAACTACAACTCCAACAGTCTCATGTCAAACTCTTCAACTACAGCTCCAACAGTCTCATGTCAAACCATGGGTCCAATGGCAGTTTGTCAAAAACATTTAACACAAGGTCATGAAGTTCGAGTACTAATGGTCACTGCTCGTATTTTATAGTTGGCAGAATGTGCTGTGAATGCAGGTTTGTTAGTTGTCCCAGTTTTTGTGTGTATTCACCTTTCAGTGAAAAGATGTGCAGGGACTGTTCGCTGGATAACGAACCGGTTTCAGACAGTTGCTGGAACTCATTTGCACAACTATGTTGCCTGATGAATCCACTTTATGAAATGTACAATGTCTCAAAGAGAGTTGTTGAGCAACGCTAAACCTGTAGAAGTCTTACTAGCAATCGATTAATTATCATTTGACAACAATGGTATCTTAATATTGGATTTTTAATTGAATTCACTGTTTTCAGCTTCTCAAATGGGAAAATTTGTTATACAATAAATGTTCTATAAACTATTAAATATTTCTACATTTTAAAGGGAAAACATCAATGGGAAAAAAGACATTATGAGATTGTCATGGACATTTACACAAATTTTTGCTTTACAAACAAAACACATTTTGCTTGAAATGAGCAGCAGACCAGAAAATCATAATACATATGCAAAACTTCTTAGTATTATTTATATAAGGAAAATTACTGAATCATAAGCCCTCTGGCAGTCTGTCTAGTAAGTGAGCCTTTCTCAAAACTCTACACTGACACAGTACTTACACAGACAAGACTTTCTTGGGCCACAGCTTGGGACATTATCCAATTAAGTTGGAATCAGCTAGGTCAATTTGCCCTCCTCTCCCTTGATAGCCACACATCCTCCTGCATGCTAATGCCTCTCGGAGGTGAGCTGTGACAGTAGTGGATGACTAATGTAAAGCTGTGGATGTCTGGAAGGTTAGCTGTGGACAATGGCCCCCTCAGCAATCTCAGCAGCATCATGGGTCAACGGGCTAATGACATTTAGCACCGATAAGATTCACATTCATGGTCATAATGATAAAACCAGGCTATCAGACACAGTGTGACAGTGTGCTAAAACAAACGAGGTGAAATGCCACCAGCAAAATGTCAGTGCATGATTTGGGTATCTGAGGGAGATAAAGGCGACTGTTCCTAGGTCTCAATTACATGATGGAATATGAATGTTTATGGGATGTGATGTGATAATCCTTCAGTGTTATGAGGAGTGGGAGGAAATGTTTCGGTTCTCACCATGTTTTAATGAATGAGTAATTTTGGATCTTTTCAGCTTTCAGGTCAATAACAGACTGACAGAATGATTCTTATTCCAACATGCTGAGATTAATTTGCAAGACAATACCACAATGACCTATATTCTGGTCCGGAAAGCTACAGCTACAAGCTACACGCTTTGCATTATTGACTTTGGTAAACATATTCTTCCCAGGACAGTATTTCCCATGTTGATTGCCCCTAATGGTTGTCTAAGTCATGGTTACAAGCAGCATAGCCAATTTGTATTGCCTATAAATGACCTTGGCATGCTATTGTTACTGTTTTATAGTCTGTTTTCTGCCTTTGTAACGTTGCCATGTCTTACATTCCAAATTACCAGGTCCACTTTTCACAAGTCACATTAAGTTTAGTTCTTGCATGACAGACTTAAGTCCCTTCATCAGTGCTCTCACACATCAGTCACAGCCAGGCTCTGTAATGATGGTTGAACAGAGTTCGGCAGTTGTACTTTGTCAAAATGTACCAGATATTTTTCAGCCAGATAGTGTTGCCACGACACCCAATGCATACAGAATAAGAATTAGGATTGCAAATGCAGACAAGATATGTGCAGACATCTCATCACCTTGCTGGATTGTTATCAGCCTCAGGGCAAATATTCAGACCTTGTAGCTAATTTGTGCTTATTCGACTATCGGTTAAAGCCAGTGAAGTCTTGAATTGAAAACAACGTGTTTAGAAACCTTTTTACTGATACAGATTTTGCCATTCATGAAGCAGCAATATCTAAACTACAGGGATTCTGTAGCCCAAAACTGCTGAAAACTGCTGCCTGAAAAGGTTGTTAGAATTAGGGATTATCAGCGCCAATATTCGGCATCTGCCTTTTTTTTAATCGGACGGCCAATAAGAGATCAATTTAAAACTGGGTTATTTTGGCTCTGATGCAGACGCACCTCTCTGTCTGCTCTCACTACTCTGTCTCCAGCATTGTCCCACCCAGAGCACCATCTGATTGGTTACAAACAGAGCCATGGCACAGGTAACAGCCAATCAGCAATGAAAGCAGATATATGTTTCATACATGGATGAACTGGATACAGCGTCAGAGGCGGGGCCCGTTCATTCCTAGGGACGTTGCTCAGTGGTGCATGATGCCAAAAAAGTTCGTTTTCCAGGTGTCATGGCGGGAAATTACTTAAATTATCCGTTAAATTTATAGGAAATGCTGCTGACCCTGGTAACACCCTGCACTTTTTGTTTTTGTTTAAACTTAAAACAAAGATAAGTGAAAGATTAACATTTCAGTTATATTGAAATTTTGGAAAACTTTATTTGGAAACTTTAAGCCATTTTTTTTTTTTTTAAGTTTTCATTTAGCTTTATAAGACATGCTGCTGAGCCTGGGAGCTCCCTGCACTTTTTGTTAGAATATTAAACCAAAGATGTCTATTGTTTAAGGTAAAAAAAAAACCTTTAAAATGTTGCAAATCTGTTTAATAAACATATACTTAAAGGCATTTCAACGAAGTTAAGTGTTGGTGTTTGTATTATTCAAAATTTTGACGCCAATATTTTCCCTCTTACTGCAAATGAATATCAGCTCTGAATATTGGTTATCGGCCTCCTTGGCTCAAAGAATTTGTTCAAAACTCTTCTGGTCAGGGGTTAAAATGGGATTTCTACTGGGCTACTGGGTATGGGTTGGTTGTTTCTACAGACCACATTATTGACAGCTTTTATAGGGACTATTTAACATGCACACTCATATAACAAACCAAAAGTTTCAGGCCTGATGCTCCTATTGTTATCACAGTCATGCTGTAATATAAAATGATGGTCCTCACTGTTATTGCTGTTGTCATCAACCAGGATTATTTCTTTGAGAAGATAGGGTGGTGTCCTGTTGATTGCAGAGTGAATGGACCGCAGGATGACGGACAAGGCTTCATTTACAAAAATGAACACAATGCTGACTTGAGGAAGATTCAAAGGATATGTGATGTTTCTGCACCTGTGGAGGGGAAATAACAAATCCTTAACAAGACAATGGTTAGTTCTGCATTTTGTCTAAGGGATTACCAAATAAATTTGACATTTATTCCAGAAGAGCAGGATAATGTCAGATTTCATGCCAACCCGGCTACTTGGCAGACTGCATCAGGACCCTACCTAAGGTGTAAATGTAGGCATTACCAGCAGTTTGTTGCCAACACATTTTTGGAAATATAATTACCTGAGTGCTTCTGTTATCATGGTTCACCTGCAATGCAGTTATAAAGGGACTGGTTTTACATAGAGAAATAAATAAATGGTTGCCTAACAAGAACTGTCAGTCAAGGCCCTCACTTTCCATTTTAAAACAATGTTTCCTACCACATGCTGACATTTCATTGTGAATGAGGAGGCCAGTCTCTCTTATCCCAAGAGAAAACTGATGCCTGTGTCTAAGAAGTGCAGACAAAACAAGCTCTAAAAATAGGGCCATAAAACTGCAGATAATGGTTTTTTTTGTTTGTTTGTTTGTTTGTTTGTTTTTTTTTAATTGATGTTTTCTGAGTGAAAGGACCCAAATGCATTGCAAGTCAATTATTTGCTCAATAATGGTTTGTTGATGGTGGTAGAAAAAGTGCCAACAATAAACTTTACCATTCAATTTAAATGTGTAATTTCCGGGATTAAGCTATTTTACCTGACTGTTGCATCTAATTAAAATCAAGCGTTGTTAATTACTGACAAGAACATGGTGTATTTAAAGAAAAGCATGGTTTAGGCACAATCTCTGGAAAATATCTCAGAAAAACAGATTCAAAATATGAGTGATTAATCTATCCCCTGAAACTGTTCTGGGTGAGTGTACCAAGCCAGAATTAGCAGGAATGGATGGTCTGGAGGGAATTTAGTGACGGGCTGTGACAAAAAGGCCTTGAAGATCCCAAGGATGTGTAAAATTTCACACCAAGGTGTCACTGATTGTATGCTACTGTGACCTTGGTGATGTCAACTGGAAAGCTGGGTTGAAAACCAAATAACAGCCAAACAGCATAGTTTGAAATCCCTGCAAACGATTTAGGATTTGGACCAAATCAAAACACTTGCAGTGCAAGAATAACAGCAGATGCTTTTGAAAATGCACATATCTATTAATTAATATGCTGGGAACACAAAGTATGCACATTTTCCTGCCAGCTTCAGATAGTACTGGGGATATCTAAAAAACTGGTACAATAAGAGTAGAAAAGAATAGGACTTTATGTCATTGCATGACCAAATATACAATACAATTTCCAAAAAAACTACCTGTAGTGCAAATTGCCAATATAAAAATAAAACTGTAAGTATTTAGGGGTAGACATTCACTATAAGTGCACTTTAACCTGTGAACATTATATATATATATATATATATATGTCTTTTGTCGATCAATTTCGAATGTTACAGCATGAAGACACAAACATAATACTGCAATTATACTACACCAGACATTTGTATTAATACTCCTATATAGTGCTCCGTCTTTTTAAGGGAAAATTTAATCACAAAGAGGAGCAAGTGAGGAGCCATATAATCTTGCACACAATCGGGTGTGTGTGTGTGTGTGTGTGCGAGTGTGTGCGTCCAGCATGCTATACTAACAGCAAGCATTATGCACTCTTACCCATCAGGCCTCAGGTCTGGTATTTGTCTATCTAAAGAGAGACGATCGCTGAGGTAGCCATTATATCCATAGTACTGGAACATCTTTAGTGCCACCCGCCGGTTTTCTGGACTGAGCTCCTGACCCCAGTGAGCGAACAGCGATGAATCTGAGAATGATGTGTCCACCTGACCATCCTCTCCTTTCCCTGGAGTCTCTAGGATGCAGAGGAAGACAAATAGCATCAGTATTTGTCTGGCCACAGGCTCACAACCCACCAGTGAGGTTGTGTGTAAGATTTTAAGGAATGTAAAAAAATTGACAGTGTTAATATCATCACAGTGACAAATGCTGTTTTCTTTGAGCTGTAATGTATGTAAGCAGGAGAAGGATGGCCTGTTATTTAAAGACACTGACTCTGTCCTTCAACAGTGCTCGAGAGTTCACACTCATAATGAGAAGCTACAGTGTCCTTGAACAAAGGATTCAGTCCTTATCAGCAACTGGTGAACTGTTTGAAGCTGACTTTGCTCTTTGACATACAAGAGAGAGAAAAGTGAGGCTAATTTCTCTCAAGGTATCTTTAGACCAAGACACAAGTTTTAATAATTTAATCAATCAAGTGTGTGATCATGTTTTCAGAAAGAGTAGCCTCCCATGTTTGTGTTCTTACCCCACACAAGAACTCTGTATTTAAAGTGCTGAAAATGAGTGCAGTCCTGACTTGTGTAAGTGAGTAGCGCTGACAGCACTGGGAGGAGAAAGGCATTTAACAGACATAAGCTCAGAGTGAAAAACAGTCTATCGCTGCTTGTGGTCCTTGTTGATAGACTCTGCTCATGTCCCGACTCCATAAAAAACTGTCTGTTAAAAATTCTGTCCTGCTTCCAGGAGGTTTAATGCACTTTAGAGGCAAACATCTGAGTGTGCTCTTCACCCACAGGCTTGGGATTTAAATGCTCCAAATGCAGTAGGTAAAAGTAGATAACCCATCTTGAAAAGTACATATCAAAGTTTCCTAACTGCACTTTCATGATTACAGTGACTCAAATCTAAGTGTACCCTTATATTTTCTCATTTAAACAACATGTAAATGGCAAAAAGCTTCCAAAGGTTTTTTGTTGAACAGCAGTTTTGAGTCATAGTACCTGTTGGGATATTACACAATGTGCAACAGTCAGATCTAAATATTGCAAAGGTTTAATGTTGATGTTAATGTTAAAACACAGCAGTGGAAGTAAAAGGTTACTGGTAAACCAATGAGGCTGAGGAAAGAAAATATTGTTTAATGTGCACAGAGCTAAGTAAAAAACATTATTAGCTGTGTGATATTTTGTTACAATATAGTAGTGAAACTAGTTTAACTTCATACAACTTGCACTTCTACACAGGAAATGACAAGGGAAAAAATTGTCAGAAAATAATTGATTTTATAATGATTTACCTATTTTAAAAAGTCTGAGTGAAACTTAATACCATGTAAGGCAAGGCAAGGCAAGTTTATTTAAAGAGCACAATTCGTACACAGGGTAATTCAAAGTGCTTTACAGAGTCAAAAAATTACAAGAAGGCAGATAAAATCATTACATAAAACATAAAATAATCATTGATTGAATTAAAAGCTAAAAAAGTGCAGATAAAATACTTTCAGTTGTCATATTCACACCTAAATAGAACTGTTTTCAGCCTGGATTTAAAAATTGTCAGAGATGAGGCCTGTGTCACATCTTCTGAAAGACTGTTCCAGACTTTAGCAGCATAAAACTGGAACGAAGCCTCACCATGTTTAGTTCTGACTCGGTACCACCAGGAGACCACTCCCCGAGGTTCTCAGAGCCCAAGATGGTTCATATGGCTCAAGCATGTCAGAGATTGGTGCTCGACCATGAAGAGACTTGTACACAGGCAGAGCTGTTTTAAAGTCTATTCTCTGAGCGACAGGAAGCCAGTGCACAGACCTGAGCACTGGACTAATATGGTCGTATTTCCTGGTTCTAGTCAGGACTCGAGCAGCAGCATTCTGGATGTACTGCAGCTGTCTTACAGCTCATTTAGTGAGTCCAGTGAGCAGGCCGTTACAGTAGTCTAACCTGCTGGAGACAAACACAGCAGGTGGGTCCCTGGCCTGTGGTGCAGGTGATGGAGGAGCTGCTGCATTTGAATCCTGTGTTGGGGATGCTGCAGGTGCCGCTGTAGTTGCTGTGGCCAAATCCTTCGCTGGGTCCTTGGTTGGCGAGGCAGGAGCCCTGCTCTCGCTCCTCTCTTCTCTCTGTGGCAGCACAGGATCTGGTTCAGGCCTATTCTGATGCCTCTGAGCATGGAGGAGGTTACCCACCAGTTGTCTCACTCCACCTCTGTTCAGGTGTGGGCCTTTTCCATTAAACAGATCCTCTCTTTGCCAGAAAGAATTAAAGTTCTCGATGAAATGCAGTCCAATACAGCCATGTGTTCAGTTGAAGCAGCTGGCTGAATTTGTTGATCCTCCTGTCGACGTTTGGGAGAGGTCCACTAATGAACGTGGGTATTGCCACTTTATCAAGACTGTCAAACAGTTTATCAAAGTCTTTTTTCAAGATTTCAGACTGGTTCTTTCTGATGTCCACTGCATCCACGTGGATAATCAGCTGTTTCACTCCTTCGTGTTTTGCCAGTTCCTCAGGCAGTCGTTCTGTGATATCAGAGACATTGGCACTGGGATAGCTGCAAGTAACCATTCTGTTCATGTTCATGTTAGATATGGTCCCGTCTCTAAGCACAAGGGTATCTTTGACCTTGACTCTTGGCACAGTCTTTCTGTTCATCTGCTGCTTCTTGCTGCCTTCATGGTTCCCAGTGATTTTATAGTTTTCTCTCTGTTTGTTATTTTCAGTAACATTTGCCTCTGACAGTGGTAAAAATCTGTTTAACTTTATTCCGGGTGATGTTACAAATCCTCCATTGGTCCCAGCATTTTGCCGTCGCTTCGGCTGAGCACCAAGTCCATTAAAAGTGTCTTTACAGAGTCGTGGAAGAGACACAGTGTCATTTAGCTTTAAGTTGAAAGTAGCAGTTTTTTTACCCTTTCTTTTCAAAGTAAATGTGGACTTCTTACCACTGGATTCCACTGGAAGTGTTTCATGAAGTCCTTTTTCTGTTTCTAAGGCAAAAATCCTTCCTTTTAGAGCAAGAATTTCTTGTTGATATATCCGACAGTTTTCACAAGGAGACTTTGTTTGGATTACTCCTTCGGGCATCTTCAGAAGGTTGTGGTCGCTGTCTCGTCAGATCAGTTGCAAAAGGTAGAAAAATGATTCAGAAAGTCTTGGTTTACTTAAAAGAAAAATAATAAAATCATATCCAAGACTTGTAGAAAAAGTAGATTAATTAATGTCATGGATAATAATGACATACTGTCAATTATATGTCCTAATCAGCAGGAAATTAAATGTAATGAAATTTGTTCTGATACTGTCTTTTAAAAATTTAATTAAATGCAAAAGCATCAGTACCCAGCAGAAAATTGAGGCTGTACCATGATAGAATAAGCAGACGAGTTTCATTACAAAGCTTCAATATATAAGGTTGCTGCTGATAGACAGAGGTTATCAGGAATAATTCACCACTTACCGGGCATAGTAAACAGTTTGGTTTTGTTAAGTGCAAGCTAAAAGATGAGTAACAAGAATGATTTATTCTTTTAATATTTATATTTGTCAGTTTTTATTTGAGCGGTTTTAAATCATTTTGTCTTTTAGGTTTAAGAAGGGGAGCAGGATGAAGATGAAAGAACACTTTGGGCTGATAAATAAAGACAACATTCTGAGTGAAAAATTAATTTATGTAATCTGAGAATCCAAAAACCTCAAAACCTTAGTGTGATGGAAGAAAGAAAAAACCTTTGAGACCTTGAAACAAGATGCTAAGGACAAGGTTACATTTTTGTGTATGCTCATGGTACCTACTGTACTTGTGGGGTCTGACAGCTTTCTGTGACAAATGACTTCTTCTGACAAATTTGCTGAACCCTACACATATAAATGGCCGTTTGAGGAGTAAGGTTTGGTGTTGCAGCTAGAATCATGTCCACTTCAGGGTTAATAATTCAGTTGTGATGCCAATGGCCATCAGGAGGGGTTAGGATATGTATTGTCCATGATGAGTCCTCTTGAATGTAATAAAATAAAAGAGCTTTGTGTGTGTGTGTGTGTGTGTGTGTGTGTGTGTGTGTGTGAGAGAGAGAGAGAGAGAGAGAGTGAGAGAGCACACGCGCGAGCGTGTTTTAAGTAGATTGGGAAAGGTTAAAATTCATGAAGAAATTATTTTAACATACAAGTGGAAAACCATGTGAGCTAAGTACGAGCTAAGACAAAAGCATAGAAGTAGGTGTGTAGAGATTACATTATGAACCAAAATAAAAAGAGCTGCCTCTGACAAGGCAGGAGCTTGAGCTTCAGAAAAATTCCTGGGAAATGATAATTACTGAACCTTATTCTGTAAGATTAAAAAGAAAAAAGAAGGTAAAATGTAACTTTCCTCAAAATTTGGTAAACATATGGTATGGTGTATGGAAAAACAGCTATAACATTGTCAAATTTTGGTTTTATAGACAGTGCTTCACAGCTGCAGGGAAGTTAACTGGATGTAATCTACATCAATATATATTTAACATACATCACAAGTGGTATCCTCTCGTGTGAGTCTATGCAAGAAAGAAAACAAGCATACTCAAAAAAATTGTTGAAGCATTCTTTTTTAAATTTAATGATACAGGCAGATTAGTGCTAAACCAATTTGAAAAAACTGCTTTCTTTAGATGCAGCTTTTGCAGTCCAGTTAATCAATAATAGATTATATATGTGTTTTTACTCTATCACTTTCATGAGTTATAATCTAAAATAACAATAAGATTCTAATGAAGCAAACAACTTCAATTTATATAATCTATGTATTATAGCTGTAATGAAAGTCCAGTTGCAATTAATAATAATTAAAAAATACCTGAGTAACCACTCTCTCAAATGTACAATAGCAGATGTACACAAGAAATTATTCATCTTCTTAACTCCATATTGAAATATATAGCCGTCTGTTAGAATTATACTTGATGAAACATTAACAAATCTAAATGCCAACCAACATCCAAGCCGCGAGAACGAGCCTGAGGCAGAATAACTTCAACTCCTCACATTCAACATTGGACAGCTGCTAAAATTTCACTGCTGTGAAGCAGAGGGAAAGTTTCTCAGTTCTTGATAAGACAACACAACGATTAGACTAAGGACAGGATGAAAAGTTCTGAGAGTCTTTCAATCCTGGCAAGTGTGCCTGAAAGCCCATTCATGTGGTGGTGGTTAATTAAGTCCACAGAGACAGTTTGCTTAGTAGTCAATCCCTAAAGCAATGGCAAGGTCAGGTTAGTGTTGTTTGGACAGAGGAACCTTGGCAACATACACGCAATAGATGTCTGATGAACATGCTGGAACAGAGTCTTTTAAATAAAACACACAAATAATGAAAGACGTTACTGTATATCACTGGAGTTGTGTTTCATCAAGCCAAACCTTTGTGTTCAGAAAATTGTTTCATCTTCAGGAAACATTCAGTCAACTAACCTTGTTGGTAAGTCAAGTAAAGAACAGCCAAATACCTGAGGCAATAAGTAGAGCGAACAGTATGTATGCATAAGTGTGTGTGTGTAGACAGGGGAAATATTCCCTAAGCTTCCCAGCAGCACACTGTGCATGCATGTATTGCAGCAGGAAGTGTGCTTTCACTGCATGAACTGCGCAAGGCAACTGAGTTATAGCTTTCCGCTCCCCCAGTCAGATGAGAGCCAGCAGAAAAGATGTGCACTTATAACGTGTGCACACTCAGTGTCATTGGCGAAATGACACAGGCGAAAACGAAAATGCTACAAACCAAACTCAAGGACGTTTAACAACAGACTTACTGAAAAAGAACAATAAACCTCCAGGCCTTACATAAACTTTTTAGACCCACAGCAAGGCATGTTCAATTATTAAATTGAATCTCATAAAAAATTATTCACAGTGATTAAACTGGAATGCACAAAGATTTTTACCAAATTATGTTTATTCATCAACCCTTGCCATTGGAGGGGAAAATGTTTTGAAATTCAATGCAAATCATTATCAGTTTTGACACCTCAGAGATAAGTCTCTCATGTGCTTTGCTAAACCACTGTGGCAGAGGTAGACTTGTAATAAAAAAGCTGTAAGGCTGAATTTTTTTTACCTGCCTTAATGCCTGTGCTCTGTTCTGAGGGAGAGGAAGGGAGCATTTGGCTATTATAACAATTTCAGAGAAAAACAATAAGGGGACGCCAGTCAAGCCATCTTTACTTTGAACCAGATGCTGTCGATGTTGGAGCTCTGAGTATTAAAATTGTTTGTAAATAAATATTTTCAAAGATACCTTGCAGCCTGTAAGCGTTTACTGAGCAGCATCCTCAGTACCACCTTAAAAAGGGGTCTTTGGGGAACACATGCTCCTGTTGTGTATGTTGACAGCTATGATTGACAGCAGCTGGCAGGCTGCCGGAGTGCAACATTCGCAGTAGGGAAGGAGAGACAACATGACTCTGTAGCTACAGTCATGAGAAGACAGTGCATTACTTGTTTTTCTGAAAAACAAACAAAAAAAAACCCCACAAGCACTTAAAGAGACTAAAGTGACATTTGCAGGAATGTTTATGTGCTGCTAAATATGCTGTAAATTATCAATATATCTGATGTTGTCACAGGACATTTCCCAGTTGTTCAGTTCCACAAACTGTAGAGCAGAACAAGACATGTAATAAGTGGGTAAAAAGGATTTTAGCAGAAAAGCTAAAGTGAGTTGTTGTCTATGGCTTTTGTGTAGCTGCTTCTGTGTGGTTCAGTACGACATGATGTGAGATCTGTTAAGCTGAATTGAAGTAAAGTTTCTGTCCACATAAATGGAAACAAAAAGCTTTTATGCTGATGATCCTGATGAAAATCTTTGCCATCATGAAACCAACAAATATAAAATACTTTTTTTTTTTTTTAAATCAAAAGGTAATGTGATTTGCAAGTGTGTTAAGCCTGACCAGAAGTGGATGGATATTGATAGTAGGCAGAGTTGGAAACAATGTCCAGGTAGCAAAATGCATTTGACTTAGAAAGAAAAAGGAGCAGCCAAGTCACAAAATACATACAAAAAGCAAAAAAAAAACCCAAAAACAAACAAACAAACAAAAAAAGACAACCTAAATAAGCAATTAACCTGGTTTATCTGAACAACACTAAACTCATAATAACTTAAATTACCTCAACACATGCACACAGCAACATAATACTCCCCCCCTTGGCAGCTAAACCCAACTGCTTATATAGGCCCCTCTATCAGAGCTGTTCCATCCTGAGGTAAGTGCTGTCTCTTCTGGCAACAGAAAAGTAAGAATGTTATTTGTGTTCACTAATTTATAGTAAAACACACACACAGTTTACCTCATAAAATAAAACCCCTTCTCAACCATAAATAAATGAACTACAATCAATAATACATCAAGTCAAATAATCTGCGCCCCCCCCCCATATTTTAGTGACATCACTAACGATATCACCAAAGGTATAAGTGCAGGAAATGATCAGCTGCTTCCTCCTTTTGTCCCTGGAACACATGGTGGGTAGGGTAAGCAAAAAACAGAAAATTTACTTCTATATACACAACAGAACGATAGTTGTCTGTTTTATTTTAATCAAATTTATTATTGTATGTTAGCTGTAACCAAATACAATGTAAAACATAAACAAACAAACCTGGGATAGTAAATGTATGCATGCTACAGAGAAATGGTGAAACTATGACCAAAACAAACAACAAGCGTGGCTAAATAAGGAAAACTATGGAAATGAATGAGTATGGGGACAAATGGTGTGTTCTCACCCACTTTGTCACAGCAGGATATATTAATGATCTAACAGAAAAACATAAAATACACTTTTGTCTGAACTGATGCTCTTAAGAGGTTGCTCTTAAGTATTGATTTATGAAGCACATGTAAATGCCTCTTAAGTCATAAGATAAATGATTATTATGAAACTGGGAGCCAGTAGCCTATGAGTTAAACTACAATTAAAGCAGACAGTTTGCAGTTTATCTTTATCTATCACTGTGGCATTTTACATTTGACACCTGGTGAAGTCAAAATATCCTTTTTAAATTCATACTGACAAGACTAAGAGGGACAAGACTTTAAAAAACTTTCAAATAAAACCTGTCAGATAATTCAGACCATTTCAGTTTTCATTTTCATTTGAAAATAGTCCAGAAAATTCCCTGCATACTTCCACAGTCACATTTGAAATGTTTTAGTTGGTGTCACGACTACATCCCCTCTAGGTGTGATGTCAATTTGAGGGCCGATGTCACTGATTTCATGGTTATTTTTTCAAAGAAATTCCTAAGTGGCTATTTAATTAATTCATTGGTGTCGAGAAAACAAATACTAGATGCTTATCTCTAACAAATTTTTAAGTATTAACATATGACCAACAAACACACAACTTTCAGAGTGAACTGTAAATGATGGCAAACATATCAATAGAGGTAAGAACGGTAAAACACGCATTCAACATTCAAACACTGATCCCCTGGTTTAATACCATATTGGAAGAGCTTGCCTCATCCCGTAGGTCCTAGATTTTCAACAACAGTCACGGTATGGCAGCAACCATCCTGCTGTCAGAGAGGCTGTTAGCAGCAGTGTTAGGCAAGTTACTTTAAAAAAGTAATTAATTACATTTACTTCTCCCAAAAAGCAACAAAATTAGTTACTCAGTTACAAATGATAAAAGTAACTAGTTACTGCAGAAAGTAACCTTTGCATTACTTTCAAGTAAATTTTTAAATGCTGAAATGTGTTGGAATTTGGAGCCCCCCTCCAACCCTCTTTAATGGAACTTTGTTCAATCAGAAGATGTTTGAGTAAGTTTGAATTACCTGACACGGACGTGGAGAGGCTCTTTAATCAGGACATAATGTGCATTTCACCATTCCATTCGTTCCTTTAAGTTCTATACTTCCATTTAGAGAAGGCTACTTTTGGATTATTTAGGCTGCCAATCCTGTTTCTCGTTGACTGACTCACTTGTGTCGGCCGTTGTGTGTCCGACTATGCGTGCTTTGGAATTTCTGTAAATAACACCTGCCCACCTCTACCTCTGATTGGTTCATCATGAAATTTCACTGTACCTCAGCCAATCGTCATCATTTACGTGACTGTCTCATGCCCACTAACCAAAGAAGAACAGTAAAACAGTCTCTGCCTTTCAGCTCAGAGATCTGGTTGGTCTGATGAAAAAAAACAGCTTCAGTCATAGTAACGTGCCGCATTTTTTGGCAGTAACGGTAACTGTGTTATAAAGATGGGAAGAGTAATCAATTAGATTACTCGTTACTGAAAAAGTAATGTCGTTAGTAACGCTGTTATTCCCATCACTGGTTAGCAGTCATTTCTTGCATTCCACTTAATTTAAATATAAAAACAAATCTAGGTATGGTGTTATGGTTAGTGCAGCACATGTGCCCATAACCATGAAATGTGAAGCCGTGAACACAGTTTTGAGCCTGTGTCACAAGTCTAAAGTGGTAAGGATCTTTCCTGTGTGTTTATGTTATGCTTGATGTGATGTGTTTGAATTGTGTTTGTCTTTAGAGATTTCCAACATAATTCCACTTCACCATGTTGCAATCTCTTCAGGTGCTCACATAGAGTAGTAAACATAAAAATACAACAACTTCAATTCAGCAAAAGCATGATATGGATGTCCTCCTTCAAGCCTCTTTCAAACCTCTTGTCTTAATGTGTTTGTGTCCAAACAGGGAGACAGGTTGAACTGTGTTTCAACTCAGAAATATTGTTGCTAGAAATGCTTTAACCACAGTCTTGCTCTCATTTCGCTAAACAAGTTAAATATCAGTTGCACATATATCGAAATATTGCAGGTAGGTACGTTTTTTGCCTGGAGTGATCGGTGTGAGTGATGGTTGCTTGCAAAGAGTTTCAGCCGCCATAATATGCTCTCTGATCAAAGCTATTTCTTCATCCATTCACACCATGGTACGTGGGGACAAGATGGATACTACAGCGATTCATTATCACAAAGTATTACTACAAGAAGGGACAGGCCAGGTTAGCTAATTAGCATGCTTAGTTCAGTAGAAAATAGAAAAGAACAGAAGCAAAGCTAGAATTTGTTTTGTTCTTGGTTTTCCCGAGGCAGCTTTTGGTGAGTAACAGTGTAAAGTTTGTTGCTGACCTAGTAACTTTTCCTCTAAACTGCCAAGTAAATAGTTGTTGATGCTACCCTTGCCCTTGTAATGACAGCAAAAAAAAAAAAGAGCTTGCATTCACTATATTTTAAAGATTCAACCGATCACAGCCTCACCTAGATCCAAAATGAAACCTTAGGTTCTCCTTGAGCTAAAGTGCAATGGACGTGGTTCAAGAAACAAGCTTCTGGCTGTTTCATCCAGTCTAAAAACTGAGATGATATACTCCCACAGAGCAAATTCATTTAATCTACAGAAATGTATAACACATATAACATAGTAGAACAGAATAATGTGGACAACTTCTGAGTCAGTTATAAAATCAACAGGACTATAAGGTTTTAATTTATACCACAATTACTTTGTTTACAAATTGTGGTTTAAATGACATCCTATGAAGACAGCATGCCAAACTGCGCAAATGGATTTCATGACATTAATCTTCTGCAGGTGGGAAATGTTTAATGAGTAATGCAGCAGTAAGTGTTCTTTTATGGATAGCCAAAAGATGTGATTCACTGTCATGTTCTATGAAAATTTGTAATCTGTAAAGCATCAGGTGAAGAAAACAGACCAAAGTAATGATGTACAAGGGTTTTTCGATTTTTGGTTTCATTGGATAACAGTAGTCCTTGTGAAGAACTCTGCTTTCATACCAGGTGGCACTATTCAATATCTTTACCATAAAATTAGGCCAAAAGTATGTGGAATAGGAAAGTGTTGCTTTCAGTGACAAACCTGCAGAGAATTATCGCGTTACTCTTCAGTTCATTCACAACCTTTCAGGTTTCTTCTCCACAGCTTTACTATTTTGTTCAACTTTCACCTTATCAGCCTTCTTTTTAACAGCAATATGCGTTTTCACTGAAAGACCTATGAGAAATACAATTTTACTATACCTCGGCAATGGGCATCACACCGAGCAACCAGCTGGTGAATCCTGTGGAGAATTTAGCTGCTAAAGTGATATATTTCTCTCAGGACTTGGTGGATAACAGAGCAGAGGCAACACAACAGGGAAAATTGAATTAACTCAGATGTCTTGAAACATGACTCTGAATCTCCATGTTGTATTTCCAACTCCATGTGATACCCCTAAATGGCCAAAAGGCAAGGTTTGAGAGCAGTTTAATAAGCTGATGACCAGCTTGAAGAAGAGCTTGTGAACACACCTTGATTAAAGGATGACACCACTCTTTATCCTATGCCCTACCTATCTACCTGTGCCCTCTTTTAAAGTATCTAATGAAGGAGATATTACTGTTTGCACAAAACTGCTCCTAGAGGTCCTTTCTTTTCTGACGGTAAATACAGCTAATAACCAATTAGTCTGTTTACTGTTTGGGGGCTGTGTCCACTACTGTATAGATGCCTTACAGAATCTTTCACTGGCTTTGGAGTCGTGTAGGACTCGGTCATTAGGATACATCAATAAATGGCATGTCATACTGACAATTTCCTCTTAAAATAAAGGGGTGTTTAGTCTGTCTCTTTGTTTATTCCCAAGAATGGATGTGCAGTAGCAGAACTTAGGAGGTGGGTCATGTTTACTTGCAGAGGCCTTTCTCATCTCTACCCCTTTTGTTCCTTTCTCCTCATTCATAACGTTGAAATCACTCATGCCCTTTAGAAGGCTACAAAAGCTTTCTTTGTGCATTTTTATCTTGAGGCAACAGGACTCTCCTCTAGAAATCCAATTTGATTAAATCTTACACATTCTGAAAAATTTGCTGCAATACTTTCCTTCTTATGAACAACGGTAGATCCTTTGAGACAATGCAGGCAATTTTTGATATCAAGCTTTGGACATTTTGCCTCCTGCACCACATTTCTCATTCTCACTGTTCAACTGAAAAAACTAGATTCGTCATTTGCTTATATTCAGTCGTCTTAGATGCCTTTTCCATTTCCATTTGTCATTTATGGGGGTTATTTACTTTACAAACGGGTGTCTAGGGTGTTGCCTCTTCTCAGGAAAGCACCCATCAGGGTAGCATATAAATCTGAAATATTTCACAACATTCACTTGTGAGAAAAATAAACTTAAAAGGCATGGAAAAGCACAGGGTGATGAATGCCATTAATCCGTCAAGCAGAGCATCCATCATTCTGAGTCAATATCAATTATCTATTGGTGGAGATGTTTCAAGTTTAACCCCATGTATTTTTCCATCAAACACATTTCTGGTATGAACACGGTGACAAGAAACACTCAACATTTTGCTCAGTCTGGGGAAAGATAAATGGAAAATTACTTTAACATTTTGATCAATGTTGATATTTTGTAAATAATTCAAAAGAGTTACTAAACAAAAAGAACATCCTAAAAAATGCACGAGGAGAATACCGACAGTCTTAAAATATGTCACTGTCCCCCAGAGAAAAAGCAAGTCAGGGTTTGTTCAAAGTGCAGCTGACAAAATGGATGAGAGCTGGTTGGTTCTTACTTTGCTTTCGGACCACAGAATAGTTCACCATCAAACCAGCTAATTAAGCATAAAGCATAAATAAACTTAGGACTATACAGAAAGCTATGGCTCTCAGCCATTAGTGCTGCAAGCATGTGTTCATAAAGCAAAGCGCTGGAGAATTGGTAATGACCATGTGATGGAGCTTTATCAGTCATCAGTCATCAAGAGATCACTAAAGTCTTGCTAATTCACCCCATGAAGCACAAATATCACCAAAGTCAGAAGGTTACTGTGTGTAACATCTCATCGCAATCCACTGAGTAGATGTTAAGATATTTGTCAGGATGATTATATGTGTACTGATGGCAGTGGAGCAAAACACACAGGTTGAGGACCTCTTTTTCTGTTGCATCAAATTATCTTATTTATTAGGACTGACTTTTTTACAAATCAGCAGAGTTGTCTTTCAGTTTTATGGCTAAAGGTTTTGTTTTTGCACATTTCTGTGTATTTTAATGTGTTTTAGGAATGGAAAACAAATTTAAGATAAAAAAAAAGTCTGATCAGCCTCTTCATAATAGCTGATCAGCTTTACAAAGCAATAAGGCAAAATCTGTCAATTATTTTCTGCTAATATTTTATTATGTATTGTTGTTCAGATATAACTGCATTACTCCATGAAGAGATTTTTATTTATTTATTTTGATCATTCTGAAAAGATTCAGCATGGAAGTTTCTTTAATATTTCACTGACGAGAGCTAACAGGATCTATAAAACACTACAGAGATTTTCTTTCTTGCTCTTGCTGCACAGAAGACACGGATGTCTTTGCTCTGTATTAATGAAGTCTGCATGGATTTCGATGGCAGAGACAGACTTCCCCAATTTAATTCATGCTTTGGTTTTGTTCATGGTCTCAAGGATCACAGCTGCTACAGGGCATATATAAATTATTGAGGTGGAGAGCTTTGTGATTTCTTTACTTGGGATGTTTTCAGAAAAATAAGACACAGGTCACTAAACATTCCGAACAATTTCAAGTCTTTAAAAAACTTATTGAACTCTGAGGCTGTGACTCAGGAATATTTCACTGAGATTTCATGCACTTGCGTGTATATGTTTTGTTCTGTGAAATGATTTCTGAAATGCCATATATGTTCTGTAATACGTGGTTCTGTAACCATTATAAGAGAATAACAATTACGTATGTGTCTAAATTGGCTGATCACAGACAGATGATCAGTATCTCAATGTATTGTCTGTAGAGACAGGGTTATACCCACACCACTTAGGAAGCTAATATCGCTATCAGAATACTGAGTGTTAGTGTGTGCCATCCATAGGAAAAGATAGATAGATAGATAGATGAAAAACACATGGGAGCCGCTGCAACAGGCTGCCACCTAACACGGTGCCATGGTAACAGGTGTGAAGAGATGGCATGACCACTTGTGTAAAACCATACACATATGTGCAAAGCGTTTTTGATAAAAAACAAACGTGTTTCTGTCATTAATTCCTAAACTAAAGCGAGATGATATCTTACTGATCTGGGTGTGGATGTTGGTTGGCCTTAAGCCTGCTGCCCTTTTCCTGCCTGTTGACTGCTTTGAGACAGGTGTCACATAGGACCGTTTGTTCCTTTTAAGAAAATACAGATATCAAGGGATAAAAGAATCAGGACTTCAGATTAGGCAAACCCTGCAGACATATGATGCCTTTATGTGGGAATTCATTTATTTTTGATGACGTATAAAAAGCAGCAAACACAGTCCATTTCTGGGGGAAGTAAAAATGGAGAAATACACACACACACACACACACACACCCACACACAAAAACAAAAAACTGGTGTGATGCCCATGATTCATTGCTGTGGCTTAAAATCAGTGGAGGATATTTCGAGATTACTGTGGCTAAAAATGTTGAGAAGTGCTATGAGAAAAGTAAGAAGAAAGCAGATCAGCTGAAATGTACAGAGAGGCTCTGAAGCTGAAGTTTCATAACTGACTGTCCATTCTGAACATCTGCAAGTTAGGTAAGGCATCGGCAATGATATCAATCAAGATTTCTCCATTTCTGTTCAGAGGAGAAGTAACCTGTGGGTCGACCTGTAGACCTGTCTGTGGAGGAGTGATAACAGCAGCTTGAAATGTGATCAGGTGGCTGTCAATCCCTCGAGCCACAGAAGGAAAGAAATTCCCACACGATTTGTTTTATTTAAAGTTGCTGTTCTGCCCTCATTTACTCACACACGGACTTCATCTCTTATTTAAGAACAAACATGGCCCTCCTCGATATTACAACATGAATGCATTGATGCTGATCTTATCACAGGTCTCTGACCTTTTATGGACAATTTACAACAACACTAACCTTAAATGAGAGAATCATTTAAAAAGCAGCCTAGAGGTCATCAACTTTTGTGTTATTTCACAGCATATGGAGAAAAAAAAAATTATATTTCCTGTGTTGCCAGCCGTTACACTTGGTTTTTCAATGTCTTTACTTGTTGTTTGCCCTTGCCTTTCTTGGAGAGGTTTTTAATGAGCCCTTTGAGGTTTTTTGTTCCCCTCTGTCATATTTCTTCTGGTTTATTGCTCTCATGTAGACTCGAACATGGTATCCTGTAAATAAATTAATCATGGACTCAGGGGTCAGAAACAGAATTCAACACAGAAGTTAGAAAAGAAGTGGGGGGTCCATCGTTGATGGATATCAGGCATACAGGAGAAAATGGGGGGGGGGGACGGGTGAAATTCAGCTTCAGGATTGGATTGCTCCAGGCACGCAACAATTTATTTTGGTATTGGTATTCTTGATTCACTACCACATTAATGCCCAAAGTAAACGGCATACTGTACATTTTAAATGTAGTAAAATAACATTCACTTGATAAAAAAAAGAGTACAAACAAAAAAAAAAGGAAAGTAAAACTGACACAAAATGACATACATTTTAATATCATAGCTTTCATTAACCTCCATCACATACAACCTCACAGCCCAGATGCGAGTATAAACTGGTGAGCTCATTCATGAAGGAATAGAGAAAATAGCTTCAGGCTGTCTCCGTTTGCAAGACCAGCTGGCTAAATGTGTTACACCTTTCACAACAGCCGTTCATGTTTAAGAAACAAGCTAAAGGCCTGTAATGAGGCTCCTCGTGCTTCTGATAAAAATCGGCAAAAAATGGCTACCATTGATAAATGAATGAGAGACAAGAAACATGAATAGGTATGAATATTTACAACAGATTTTCTCATTTGGTAGAAGAATGATAATAGTGTTGAAGTGAAATTTGAAGTTCCTCTTTTGTATGAAATTGGACTATGATGTTTCAACTAAAGGTTATTTTCTGGATAATATGTTTTCTATGCCTGCTTGACATTAATCCCAGGTGTTCATTGTGCCAACCCCCCCCCTCAAAATAGCTACTTTAAGTAAATAAAGTAAGAAAAATAATAAAATCAAAAGGGAAAGTGTGTGACTTTTCAATGGTATACATAATTTCTTTGTTACAACATCAGCATCATTATCAAATATACAAAGAGAACATGATATATGAACATTTCAGCCAGTAGAGCCACAGTTACCACTGACAAGCCCACGGAGTCCAACAGCTGACCTGAGGCTGCTGATTCAGATGCACTGGCAAAGAAATATCAGAGCTATGAATCCCAAAAATATGAAGGTTTAGTTGCTTTGTAATCAGAGAGTAACAGATGTGCCCTTACTTAGAACATCCTGCTGTGTGCCCGCTATCACCAGTCATGACTCTTCGACAGAACGCATACTTTGAGAGTTTTATCTAACATTAATTCTGACAACAATACAATGAGCTAAATAATTAGATCCAACACTGTGCTGTGTTGCAAAAAGTGAGACAGCCCAGCTCTTATCACAGCACAGCAGATGCCCCACAAAAGCATTTGACAGGGGAGGTTTAGCGCAGTTTTGGTTTGCACCTCAGGCCAGACAGACTAGTTGGTGGTTGGTTGCTGAGGGCAGCCAGTGGCCTCTGTAGCAGGCTGACAAAGCACAGCCTATCAGCTTCATTCCCATATCATGTTTTGACAGAAGATCCAAAAAGCTTCCCAAAAGCTTTTACAGGGCAATCTTAAAAAAAAAAACAAAAAACATCAATGCCATTTTGTGATGAATCTGATGGATTTTTCAATAAAAAATTTAAAGCTGCATCATCTTCTTCCTCAGTTTAAGTTATGTGACTGATGCACAAGATGTACAAGTTGGTGTCTGACCACATATTGTAGTGTGCACTTATGTACACAATACATACACACCTTATACTCAACATTTCTGAGGGCATCTAATGCACCTTATTCACAGGACTACAGATGGTACATGAGAGATTCGTAAAGGGATCATTCTCGGGCTCTGATGCACCAACTGTTGTTCTCTGCAGTGTATAATTCAGCTGAGACGTCCCGATGCAAATACAGACCAAGTTCTGAGTATTATCTTAGGGAGGGGAGGTAATGACTTCATTTCTGCATCGAATCACCTCCTTAAAATGGATTGGATCTATTTTTATGCTAAGCATTTGCATTGGAGAGGCATGTGAATATTTGATGGCTTGCACTTTTACCAGGAAGAAGCACAGACATTGAAGAGATAGTGGTACAGAGCTTTAGGCATCAACTGTTCCATAATCACTTGTGTGTTCATGGTATTGATATAAAGCAGCAGGGGATTCAGAAATAGTACAAAAAAGTGTCATCATAATTTTTTTTCTTTATTTTCCAGTCTTTCCATCCCTCATCATTTTTATTTAGGGGTTTCATATTGTGACGATGTTTTGATTGTTTCTTTCTTGTGTTGTCTCTTTTTCATAAAGTCAGGGGTGTATCATTAAAGAAAATATAAGCTTCTTTCTACTACCATTCTGCTGGCTTTCCCATAACATGTTTCCCTCACCCAACTTAAATGATCAAAAGTAGGAAGTTAATTCTCCCTTATAGTTAATCTGAACAGCCAATTACTTGTTAAAATCGTCATTAACTGTTAAAATCTGTAACACAAGGCCTCTACAATCAGAAAATTATTTAAAAATTGAGTTCCAAGTGCAAACTGTGAAAAAACCAAAGATATTAAGTGTTAAATCACGAGTTAATTTCAAATTTTTTGCTAAAGGCTTTTTTGTTGACTAGCAAACCAATGAATCAACTACACCTCTAAATTATGCATTTGTACACCATATGGAGCATCCAAGGTCACAGACAGAGTCCTCATCACTTACAGCCTGTCTTCAACATGAAGTTGTATCAGAAACAGTATAACACCACCAAATCATGTAGAAACTTGTTCTCACATTTACCAGATACTCAGGACACCCTCAGACAGTGACCATACTGAGCCTTAGGATGCATTGACAGTGATGGGTAGGAAAGGTAAAGAGGTTTGAAAATAAAGAAATAAAACAATCTCTTTATTTCAGAAGACAGATTTTTCTCAGTGATTTAAACTATAAGAGAGCCATAAAACTTTGGGATGGAATGCAAAACAAAGCAAAAGCACAGCTAGCAGAAGATGAACTCATTATTTCCACCAATATGATACTTTTTGAAGCGTCACCAATCTTCATGTTAGCATACTGTTTTAAAATGTCTGTTTATCCATGTGGTAAACAGACAGTGAAGTTGCACAAAATGATTCTCTTTCCATTCTTCTTTTTCCATTTTTGATTATTCTCTTTTTTTCGTTTCTATGGTTTCTGTAATTTTTGTCTTTTGCTTATGATTATTCAGTTAAACTGTTGGATTTCCACATAGTGAAACCTTAAGTTAAAGCAACCTAATTTTTAACATTTACTTGGACATATCAACCTGTATGAAAAGAGAGTATCAAGGCAGGTTGTCCCTTCAGACGAGGGCTCAATGTCAGCCTTTACAGTGGTCGTATGTGTTTTAGTTTGTGGTTGCAAATGATGATAGATTTAAAAGGAGAAAAGCAAATATTTCACATACATTATGACATATCACATATGTTATACATAAAACACTTAACATGTTTAGACCCATAAAAGTATTTTGTAAGATAAGAAACACGTTTTCGTTTTGCAGCATTTCTAAAGCCCAGTTCAAACTAGAATAAAATTAGTTGAATATTGGATGCTGGTCTTTTTGCAGCTATTTAGTGGCACCTTTTCACAGTTTGTAATCTGAAGTGTGCTGTGTTTTTCTACGTCAGCAATTCGGTGGAGGATTGCGCAGATAAGAGAGGGGGAAATATAAGATATTTTGATTCTCAAAGTTCTTAGTAATATAAATAAAGGAATTTTGCATTGAAAACTTAAGCAGGTTATATTTATTATGAAGGAACTCTGTGGTGGGCAAGAAATACATGGATTTCTGAAATGTCACAGTACCTGTGCCAAATTGCCAATGAAAGGAGGAAAAGTAATAATAAACGCTATCCTTTATTTAAATTTTCAGTAAATTAAAACATACTCTAGATAGGTGACTGCTGAAAACATGCAATATTAAAGTCCTTCCAGTGAGGAAGAAATGCTCACAGAGCTTTGTGTTTTATTTTACAGATAAAGCTGACAGATTTGCATAGAATGACAAAGACAGACAACCTCTTTAGTTATTACAAATCACATGAGGGCCTTAAGTAATTCTTGGCCTGAGTGAACGGAGCCTACCTATGATAAGCTGTAAAGATGAAAATTTGTATTGGCTCAGCGTTCAAGGATGCTCAGACCTTTGTGGTGCGAGAGCGGGTGAACAGCAACACAACATCCTTGCCTACTTTTATTTTTTTATGAATTTGAGGGTCTTTAGCTTATTAGTGCAATGCTTTGTGGGAAATAACGACAGTTCTAAGTGTGCCTGTATTAGTGATGGAGTAATGATGAGTGAATGTTGGGAAAATGTAGTTTGATGGAGGATCTGTATTGTACTTAGCTTTGATGAATTTCATTTCAAAGCACCAGTAATTCTCTGCTGTCAAGTCTCATCCTGTGATCCGTCGCCACCCTGCCTCATCATAACCTCACTTCAGTAAGAGCTGACTCAATAAGATGAATCCAATACTGACCACTGTATAGGCAAATGGATCTGCTGAGTGGAAAAATACAGCTTCAATCTAATGCATGAAAAATGTTGTTTCAGCAAACACAATTCATGCAGTCAGGTTAAGAGGTTAGTTTATATAACTTCATTTAATTTACTGAAGGGCTGAACAGATCAACTTTATGTAGTGACAGCACATGTATGCTGACCTGCGCATTTATAAATTGGACATGCAGGATGCACACTGCATTCATAAGCAAAACCATTAACTAATTTATCAAAAAAATCATTGATGATGTCGCTGATACAACGCGGTGTGCTGCTGCATACAGGGTGATCGTTCTCTGCTGCCACTTAAGACTTTTATGGGAATTTAATTGAGATGCGTTGAGCATTAAGCTGACCTTAGTTTGCATTCATTTTATATTGTGAGAATCAATTGCTGATCAGTTCAGTTTAAGAATAATTGCAAATAAGATACAAGCTGTTGTATATATATGTTATCACAATCCTTAGTAAAGTTTTAATCGATTCCTATTTTACATTTTTTTTTTATTTTAGTTTACTGACAAGGAAATGACAGTCTACACTTGTTTATCAGCAGCAACCATTTTGTACATAATGGCATGGGTGTGTTTGAACCAGAGCACACTGCTTCACTTAGTGCCATTAATTATGAAAAAGAAAGTATGGAGGAGGAGTGAGATAAAAACTGCTGACAAATTTTAAGAGCATAAAGCAAAAAAACACATTTTGTCCTTGTGCCATTGCATTTACTGAAGATTGTTCTGCACGGACAGGAGGTTTCTCAACAGTGGAGTGGTCGTGGTTACAGTGGTGACAGTGGAGTTTGAGATACAAATTGTAAGAGTAGCATTTTCTCATAATGACATCCAAACTCAGAATCATGAGAAATTACTGTGTTACTATCGCAACTAAAAGGCAAAAAAGACAAAAAAAGATTAACAAGCAGGGTAGCTGATGCATGAGTTGGCACACGGAACTTAATTTACACAATAAACTCAGACTGGAGTTTTCCAAATAAGCGGGTATAATTTTGGTGATAATCTTTTCTGTTTCTTATTTGAGAGTCGTTGTCACTAAAGACTGTTCAGACTTATTTAAACCCCACAGGCAGCACTGATGGCTGCACTTCTCCTTTTAAACCTGACATGCACAACAATTACTCATTAACAAACACACAAAGTCAGCTCTACAACATTAAAAATGTTGTGGCTGTATTATCGCAAAATGGTTGTATTTATAGCAGAACCAGCAGCAGATAGCCTGGGCCTAGATCTAGTTATTGCAAGAATTTCAAGAGCTTTACATACTTTGCATTGTAGGCAGGGAAAATGACAGACAGATGATAGATGGATATTGTGATTTTTTTTTTGCCTTTTTATTGAACCTTCTTCAGCCTTTTTTTTTTGTAAATGTCAACAACCCTTGCACAGAAACCTTGAGGATTGGCATTTAAATATATTCCTGTTAATAAGCATCTATTGCTTAAAGGAATAACACAATGGGGATTGAGTCTATAGCTCACTGATTGAAAAATTGCAATACTTTTTTTTTTTTTTTTTTTTACTATTTTGAGCATTATGAACTGGGTGTAAAAAAAGTTGTATTAATTTGTTGCTGCACAGGCTGCATAAATCAACTTCCCATTGAACTGATACATTGTTTATTAGCTGGACAACAAAGGCCGGAAGAATTTTGTTCTGGTACAGAACGTTACTCTCTGCGAACGGACAGCATCAGACAGTTACAAGGCGTGTTTGGAGGTGATGCCACGCAAACCAGGAGAGAAATCTTCAAGTAAATTATAGACCTGGCACAGCTACATATTTGCCTAGACGTGACAGTGGTCTTCCACTTTAACTTAAAAAAACAGGGGATTGAGGAGTCAGATGACCAGCCTACAACCACAGGTGAGAGGGATGGTTTTCCGTCACTCCTTCCCTCCACATGTGCTGCTGCACCACTGGTGCCTGCGCTGGTTATGGAGTCGGAGGAATCTGATGTGGATGTCTCAGAGACTGAAGGGGACGCAGTTGGAGACAAAGTGGTACATTCAATTCTTCCAAGGCACCCCCAGTGTTATTTTTCTGGCCAGGCTGGTGAATTATAGTGGTTTAATTTGACAAAGTATGCCCCCCAAAACATTAATTATTTAGACCTGGGGAGCAGATTATTGAAACAATGTCGACGGGTAATGTTTTTCACTTTGCAGATACAAAAACATGCTTCTTTAAAAAAAACATAAAAAATATCAAAGCAACGTGATATTTCCTTCAAAACATTCATTCGTTCATCTTCTATCGCTTATCCATTTCCAGGTCATGGGGGCTGCTGGAGACAACCCCAGCTCACTCTGGGTGAGGGCGGGGTCAACCTGGACAGGTCACCAGTCCATCACAGGGCCAACACACTCAGACCTACAGACAGTTTAGAGTCACCAGGTAACCCAAACATGATGTCTTTGGACGGTGGGAGGAAACCAGAGTACCTGGAGGAAACCCACGCAGGCACGGGGAGAACATGCAAACTCCGCACAGAGGCCACCCTGGAAATATCTACAGCATCTCTTTGACCCACAAATGAAATGCTTGTCAATAAAAATACATCCCAGTTTATTAGTGTGGTTTGCTGTCAATTTGAGCTCTTAAGTAAATCTCATACACACCTGAACTAGATTTCCATTTGACTTACAATGATTGTTTTCACATTTTTGTTGAGGCTCCAGAAAATCAGCAGGGATAACAAATACACTGAGAATATTTGCAATGGTGAATTGATCTATTTAGTAAAAACTGTCAAGGGACAACCTTTGCATCGACACTCTTGTCTGAGGCTTCTACACATCTAATTTACTTTCTTCATGAAGATTTTGCCCTCTGGAGTCCGGATAATTAATTGTTTTCATTTCAAAATATTCCCCAGTGCAATACATCCCTTTATTTCAATAACTTCTCAATTTCTAGGAATTACCACCAATATCTAGTGCTTTATATTTCCACTCAGCCAAAACTGTGGCACAAGCAGTGCAAACGGCAAGTGCTGGGAGATTATCAGTCTTATAATAAAGTCATGGCAGAGTGTTTTATAGAAACCCTTGTTACATTATATTTATATATATAGAGTGTGGTGAATAGTGAAGCCTCTTCTCTTCAACAGAAGCCAATTCTTGGTACTTCCAGTAAGTGGACTTTGGTTTGAAAACCTAAAGTTCAAGTGGTGTTGTGCTGCACTGCATTATACTGAAATGAGTACCGAATAGCCTGCCTCATTTTTTCAACTGGAATAGAGAAAACTGCTGCATGTAGTTAATTTATACCAACTGAACATGATTATCTTTATAAATTTATTTATAAAGATATTTATAGATGAGACGTTGTGTTGGTGAGAATTGGATTTTACAGGTGTACTAAATCAAACATGTATTTAATGATGACTTGACAGTGCTTCATATGTGCTCCTATACAAAGGTCAACTGAAAAATCCAATAAATCAATCTTAATCAATTTACATCTGTAGTTTTGCTCCCATCACCGCCATCTCAGCTGTAACTTGCCCAGTGCTGCCTCCTCTCTACACCCAGCAACTGTTCTCAGCTTTTAATCCCTTTTGCAGTCAGCTGGTCATCACCTGCTAGCACACCTGCTCCTCAGCCACCTTATTCAGCCACTCACTTTTATGCCCACTAGTCCTGTTCGACCGAGTTGTGCCTTTACCCCTTGTCAACACAGCACACGAGCACATTGCAGTAATATATTACACTTAAAATCAAAATGAAAAAATCATCATCACCCACTTTAAATAAATCTGCCCTCATACTGCCTCTATAAGAAAAAAGTAAGAAAAAAAAAAAGGCTGCTTTCGCCATGGCAGCAACAATTCTGTGGTTTGTTGCTCCAATCTCCTACCTGCTGAGGTAATGAGCCTTCACAGTTTCCAAATGAATTTATTTTTGTAGAGGAAGTTGAATGACAGATTGAAACAACCGAATCATTCACTGGAAGTGAACAGGTCTCTGCAAATTAGGTCCATTATAAGAAGAAGAAATTTTCTCAGATTCCTGTGGTCGTGTCAATATACATGCCTTGATAACTTACTGCAGTTAATATTGTTTTCATACTCCTGTGAGACCCATTTAGGCATTTTATTTCCTAGTGGTGTTATATTATCATTCGCATTTTAAATAAATGGGTTTTTCTATAAAAAAGGATATTTATTATGTAAGAAGTGCTTTGAAACTGGAAGTACTGTAACTTGTGCTTTCCTCACATGCATTCCACAGCCTGCAAGCACAAGCATGCACACAAACACCAGTGCACGTCCATAAGTACACACAGGCTTCCACGCCACCACACCACACAATTTTTGGCCATCCTTTAATTTGTTCTACTGCTGCATTCATTGTCACTCTGGAAAATCACATCAGATAAATACCCAAATATAACAGTTTTCTCAGCATCAGCAGAAGAGCCGATTTACTGAGCTTCTGAATCGACTTGACGGGCAGATTTGCTCAAAGCCATCTTGTAGAATGTCTCTATCATTTGTGGCAAAATCAGCACTGTTAATGACGAGCCTCACGGCCTTTCTATCAGACAACACAATGATAATGCACATCCTCAGAGGTAATCGTGAGCCATGAAACAGCCTGCCTTCACATGAACACCACCCCATGTAGGTCAGGCCTTTTTTAAAACACCATTCAGTGATGTACATACAGAATATCTGAGAATAATTCAAGCTTTTCTAACAATACAAATCCTACATTGACAGTATCACCCTTATCAGATTTCCCCACAGATAGGACTGCAGCTGCAATTTTTTTTTTTTTTTTTGGTAGCATAAAGTAAAGAATACAAAAGACAGCCCTCACGGTGGGCATGTGTTAACCTGCTCGGGCCAATAAATTCTCCTTGGCTGACTCTACTTAATACAAGAAAGACCTCAGCCACGTTGTTTTGTCGTGGTAGCAAGCCATTTGACTTCATCTCACAGCTACAGACGTGGAATATTTCTGGCTCATCTGTGACTGTGAAGATGACACCAGTGGTATTTACTGTCCACAGTGATTCAGCTGCAGCGAATGTTTAGTTTTCAAATGCAATGTTGCTCTGTGGTGTGGGAGCTCACAGCGGCCTTCAAAGTACTAAAACTAAGTGCATCAAGTACAGTATGTGACTGTGTGAGAAGGATGTTATTGAACTGGGGAATGCAAGTGTCTGAATACAGCTTACAATTTCTTCACTTGTCTGACAACATGTTATGGGAAGGAAATGTATTTTTAGATATGTCAAAAGTGTACTAACGAAGCTCTCTGCCTGCTGAAGCTGTCAGCCACACTCAGACTCAGATTATGGGCTTTTATTTGTGCTGAATAAATTTGGTGCAATTATCAGGAAAATGTGACTCCTGCTTAAAGTGAAAGGTCAATTTATTGCATTCACTCATTCAATAATCTTCTACCGCTTTTCCATTTCAGGGTTGCAGGGGGTGCTGGAGCCAATCCCAGCTCACACTGGGAGAGGGTGGGGTACACCCTGGACAGGTCAACAGTCCATCACAGGGTCAACACACAGAGACAGAGACCAACAACCACTCACACTCATAATCAGACCTACGGACAATTTAGAGTCGCCAATTAACCTAAACATTTCTTTGGACGGTGGGAGGAAACTGGAGTACCCAGAGGAAACCCACGCAGGCACGAGGAGAACATGCAAACTCCACACAGAAAGAACCGAGCCCGCAACCTTCTTATTGTGGGGCAACAGCACTAACCACTATATTGCCGTGCTGCCCAATTTACTGCAAAAGTTTTTTATTGTTACAAATGTGCACAGATGACATCAACAGTCTTCGGCACCATTATCACCAGCAGATTCTGTTGTCAACAACAACACTGCACTCCAAATCTCTAAAATGAGAAGCACAGGAGCCTAATGTTGGTATTATTGTGATCTCTGTCACTTGCCTGCAGTTAATGTCTGGGGCCTGGAAACAGGTTCGTAAACTGAAATGAGTACAAAACCACTAATGATGCTGGCTGAGTATGTTTGAGCTCACAAAAGAATGAAGGCAGGAGGAGTGAAAATGTCTCATATGCAGGACTTTATAAATACCAATTACAGAATCAGTGTCCTAGTTTTAAAAGTGGCATAAAAATACAATGAGCCAAGACTAAGTAAGAATTCAACATTTGGGGAAATACACTTAATGCATTTCTGGTGGAGCATGAGATGAGAGGACTAATGCCACCGGCATGTCTTTATGGTAAACATGAAGCTACACAGTCACCAGCCAGTTATCTTAGCATAAAGAAAATCCATGCATCTATTAGCACCTCTAAGGCTCACAAATTAACATCATATACATCAATACATACTATTAAATACAACAAGTGTTGATCTTGTGAGCAGGTGTCATAGCTTCTGATGGACTGGGCCAGCTGTTTAGGGTTGTTTTCAGTCTTTTCTTTTGAGCTCTTTTGGGGATTCCTTTAGCTTTTTTATTTATGGAAGAGAAATCAGAGAAAGGAAAATAAATTTCTACTCAAAGCAAAATACAAAAACAAATACAGAGCGATCCAAAAGAATGAATGGTTTCACACTTCTGAATACAACTGAAAGAGTATTTCTTCAAATGGCAGAATCCTTCAACTACCATGAACAAAACAAACTATTCATTTAATAAGTTTTATACAAAAAATAAATAAAAAAAATAAAAATAGTACAAGCATGTACTTTGGAAGCAAGTCATCAGGGGCTCCTGGATAAAGTTCCCCATTACAGCTGCCTTTTGGTGCCAGGGTAAAATAGAGACTGGCCTCTCTTCAGGAATATTTACCCAGGTTCAGCACAGACCCTAATTCTTATTGCAATCACTACAGTGACTATTACAGACCCTATAAGTATGCACAGATTTCTGTCTGCATTTTATTTTTGCACCAGCTCTGGTGCCATTTCAAATTGGGACCTGCCCAAATTGAGCCCTCCTGTGCTGACGAGAATAGCTCCTCTAAAGACGGAGTGGAGAGAAATTAACTGTGTGTGATCAGGCGTAAAGAAACTGTAGTCTGGGAGTGGAGAAAAGGCTTGAAGGAATTTGGGAAAAAAGGGATGCCAGACATTCCTAAAAGCACAAGAGAGGTCCAAGTGAAATGGTATGGGGGACAAGGTGCGGAGAATTTGTTTTTAATCTATAATCCCAGTTCATTCATATGAGGAAAGAAGTTACTGGGGGTGGTATAAAATTTACTGCTGCATGAAATCTATCACCTTATTGGATTACAGTTCTCAGCGAGGATGCATAATGCTGTTTTACGCTACATTTTCAGGTGGAATGTTGTACACGATATGAGAGGCTTTTCTTTTTCTTTTTTCTTTTTTCTTTTTACAGAATATACACAAATATAGAATTATATATATTACAGTTTGAGCCGAACCTACCTAAATGCAGGCACAAGTATTTAGATTTAGCAGCAGCCTCCTGAATGAGAGCCAGTCTCACTGAAAATGAGCAGATAAATTCATCCAGTTATCTGACTTGTTTTCTTCTGTTTGTGGCAGGAATGTCAGGGAAAATTCTTTACTCATCTAACTATAAAGCTGCTGGTGTCAAGTGTCATTCTCAGACGTGTTGGGTTGCAGCCTCTCTGTTCTGGGGACGTTTTGTCCTCCATCACAGCCTCCTAACAACCTGATCTTTAACACACAAAAGAAGTTCCTGCTCTCTCCTTGCCCAACAAACACTTAGTGCAACACACACTTGAAGTCCAAGGTATTACAGGACTGAAACTTCCTGATAGTGGAGCCCAGATCGTGACGGTAAAGGCATGCAGAGAGTACAGTAAGTTGAAATAATGGAGGCTTTTACCTTGTATGTGCTGGTTGACCACCGTCTCCAGCCGATCCAGCCTCTCCATGATCCGCAGAGTGTCGCCTCTCTTGTCGCCTTCCAACTTTCTCTCCGGCAAAGGCATCGGGACTTTGATGTAAATGTTGGCGATGTAGTTTGTCACCCATCCGACATAAAGCAGGCAGACAATGTTGGTCATGCCGCTCAGGATCACGCATGTGGACACCAAAGTTTTGGTTCTCCTGGTGCAAGCCATAGCGACATCCCTCCACATACAGCCCGCTCTATCCCGATCAGCCAGAGGAGCAGGCGACAGGAGAGTGATAATAATACAAATAAGATATAATAAGAAGAACAAATGCAATCATGAAGTTATTTCCACCGACTGTGCAATATCCGGAGCGCCGAGCCTTTTTCCTTTAGACGTGGCTCGTTTTGAGGTGGTTTGGGGTTATTTTCAGAGATCTACAGGTGAAGCCTTCCTCCCCCGCTCCGAGACAAACCCTGCGCTGCTGGATCCGGCTGCGTCTGAGCAGGAGGAGCGGAGCCGGGTGGACGCGGAGCATCCTGCCGCAGCCAATGGGAGCGGACCGACTCACTGTGGAAGCGGAGGAGAGCGGAGCATGAACACACATCCTAACAGCAATGTCTGCACAAATCTGTCCAAACCGAGAGGCCTCTGTGCTAAAACTGCACGTTTCTGATTTCTCCTTCCCTTCATGATCCAGAGTTTGTTTGCTTTTTGTTTTTTTGTTTTTTTTACAAGGAATCACTTTAAGAGTTAAAGCCGGGTGATGTGAGATGAAAATGCAATGCTGGATCAAACCACGAGATAGAGACAGTGGGGAGGAACCAAGGTGTGGTGGGTCTTCTTATGGGTATGGTTCTGGGTCAGGAGACCCTGATGTCACATCCTCCTGTACTTAGACCACTACAGGAAAAGACAGCAGGCACAGTAATTACACAGCAACAAACCTGCTTCAAGGAAAAGCACTGCACAGAAACTGAGCTTGAGTTTCAACTCAGTGAAGCAAATTGCCCACCAAACTGTACGCTTCCATCCCAGAGTGTGTGTGTGTCTCATTTCTTGTTATTTCTGAAGCTCAGGAGAAGAATAGAGCTCATTAAATGGCACAGCGAAAACAAAAAGGCTTGAAAAGCAGCCATTGTGTTGAGTTTTTTTGGGGGGGGGGGCAAGTTTGCTTTTGAAATACTATGCAATAATTTTCACATCAGCAGGAGCGCAAACAGATTTTCTGGGTTTTGTGTTTATTTTCCTTTTCATTTAACTGAGCCTGGGTGAGTTGTCATTTCTTGCGAGTCATCTTCCTACTCTTTAAGAAGATCAAATATCTTTTAGAAGATATCTTGCAGTGCTCTGTCACTGAGGTCCCTTTAAATGTACACTGAAACACAAAAATCTCTGTTATTTGAATCAGTGTAAGGCCTTCAACTATATTAGCATTTGTATCTTCACAGTATTTTCCAGTACCATCTGCAAATAACCTTCATCGTGTCAGCCAGGCAGCTAATTCAATAGTTAAATTACTGAAGTCAAAGATGAAAAAATCAACAATACTAACACATGTTTGACTATATATTTCTTGGATGATATTGTTGAAGCATAATTGAGAAAAACTAGCTGACAAATGTTGTTGTTTATGTGTTTGTGTTCTTTCCAGAGTGCATCAAATTGCTTTTGATGTTGTCTTTATGGCAAGTCATTATCACACACCTCCATTATTGAAGATACTGCAATAAGTTGTACTTGAATAAAGAAAAGGATTTTTCACTTCTCAATGAAAACAAAGGAGAGTGTCAAAGGATGGCTTTAATCTAACTTGTCAGTCAAAGAGCATCAGTGTTACCTGATTTGGCCTTCCCTCTACAGTCCCCGAAAAAAGACTTGTTGCTTATCCAAGTTGTAGGAACAACAAATAATAACTTGACTTGTAGTTGATCAGTTGGAATCAGAAATAGCTTATATGAAAAGCAAAGGCCTCTAAATTATGCTTATGCTGAAATAAAGTTGTGTATCATTCATTGAGTTTTATCATTTAATTAGGACAGAAAAGTCTTGTTGCATACAAAAATAATGTATGGTAGAAATTATACTTCATTATACTTGTGAATACACAAACATGCTACAATAACATCAGAACATAAAGTCATGGTGCCATAGGAAAAAGAATGGATATCGTGTATGACTCCCATTCGCTTGGAGGACTGCATCCATACGTCTCAGCAATGACTCAAATAACTTATAGATGAAGTCATCTGGAATGTCAAAGAAAGCAGTCTTGCTTTCATCAAGATTCTTTGGTTTCATCTTCCAAGCCTCCTCCTTCATCTTATCCCAGACATGGATAATTCATCAGAAAAATCAACCTTCTGCCACTTTTCCACTGTCTATCCTTTCTGCCAGCTTTGGGCCTTGGCAAATGCAACACAATTTTTTTGTCGTCTTCTGTATAATGCTGGGTTGTGAATCTAATTCGCCCATGGAGACCACTGCGTGAGAGAATTCGACAAACTGTTCTTGTAGGTACAGGGGTTTCTGGTGACCAGTTCTCATGTAGCTCTGCTGCAGTTGAAAAACGGCTGGCCCTGGACTGCCGAAGCAACAAACAGTCTTCTCAAACAGTTGTCTTACAGGATCTGCCTGACCTGGGCTTGTCATCAGAAACTTCACCAGTGTCTTCAAATCTTTTTTTTTAATCCTCTCCACTTGACATTTGGATACATTGAACATGTCTGCCACCTCAGCAGCAGACTTGGTCTTCAGACTCTTGATGATCAGCACTTTGGTCTGTGGTCTGTGTCAGGTTGCACTTCACATGTGTGGTGTGCTGGGGTTCTTTTTATACACACCTGGGAATGTGTTCATTACAGCATTTGTCACAGGTGGATCATTAATCTGTGATTGGTTGAATCGTTTAAAGACACGACAAGACTTTTGTCCAAGAAAAATCAGACCTTTCTGTCCTAATTAAATGATAAAACACAACTGATACACAGCTTTATTTTGGTATAATAAGCATAATCTAGAGGCCTTTGCCTTTCATATAAGTCATCTCTGATTCCAATTGATCAACTATGAGTCTGGTTATTATTTGTTGTTCCTACAACCTGGCTAAGCAACAAGACTTTTGTATAATCCAGATGTAATGACAGACCACCTCCTCTGTGCCATCTGCTCAGTGGTATCCATTTATGGCTGTGACATGGTCAGTGCATGAGCATGCTGCCCATCCATCTCTGCTAACACACCGTCTGGAGTGAAAAAAGATTTTTGGTTCTGGTCGGCAATGTGAGAAATGTTTTTCAGTTTACTAGTTGCAGGGTGATGAAAAAAAATGTGTTTTCTCCCCTTTTCTATTTGTTTCTGTTTAATCTCTCATCTCAACCCAGGAGAATTTGGGAATCAATGAATTATTTGAGGAATTTATGCCTTGAGTCACAAACAGGACTTTAAAGATCAAAGTGCAGACTTTGGAGAAGACAGTTTACACTTAGGACTCTTACTGTAGATCTGATATTCAATTAACATAAATATTGAAATTGATTAGACTTTTTTTGGCAAACATCGAAGCAAGTCCATCAGTTTGGCCTCAAAAATAATATTTTTTTTTCTTGTAAAATCAGCTTATTTTGTTTGCTTATCAAAGCTGAAGTTCTGTCCCAATGTCCAACCAACAGTTCAAAACTGAAATACAATGATAAAGCAGCAAATACTGACATTTTACACAACAGAGCCTGATAGTGTTTGTCATTTTTCAAATTACTCATCAGCTATAAAAGTAGCCCTAAAGTCAGTATGACTTCCAAATTTCTTAGTGGATATTTGTTGATATTATGTCCTCACATGGTATTGACCACCCTTCAAATCTGAGATCACCAAAAATAAACTGTCGATATGAGAGCAGGAGAAGTATTTTCTGAGAAACATGTAATTATTCTAATCAAATGTTGGAATAACTTCTCCACTGTGTGGTGCTTATCAGACTGCAAAATGTAGGGATGAATGCAATTAAACCGGATTGAAATTTTAATGAGAAAAATAATATCTGGGCCATGTCACCACACAGTCCCTCTGAAGGGCAGATCCAAAGATTAGTTTGTTTTCTAACTAACAGAGCAGCACAGGCCTACAGTTCCATGTATCATATTCTGCTGCTGGTTTCATTTTATACTTTTGACCTTTCTTCTGTGAGGAGAGGTCATCCGCTGAAAAACGAAATGTGTACTCTTGAGTACAACCACTGGACGTCAAATACAAGATGTTGTCATGAAGACTTGTCACCTCAAAGCTGTGAGCAAAATTTAATTTACAAGCCATAAACACCTGCAGGGTCTCAGAACTGAAACTATTGATTTCTCTCCTTTGAATTTGAGCCAGCTTCAGAGGCTGGCTGGTACTAGGAACCTGTGATCCTCCCACTGAGTGATCCCCCCAGCCAAGCAGCTGTCACATTCGGTCTGTGCGAATGGGCTTCCTCTGGATTTATTAATTACTTTGTGCAAGAGGTTATCCAATAATCATTACTGCGAGGTCCCAGAGACAAAGACACTACCACCATGGGTTCGTCATTTGTGGGACAGTGACCATTAATCAGCAGAGCACACCCTCGACATGTAGGTATCAGAGCAAGACAACAGAAGACTAAATAAGAAATTAAAACATAAATAATTGCGATGCAAATCAAACTGATAGCCTTTTCTGAAATGATGCCTTTAAATTAAAGAAATTTTACAGGGATTTTGTCCACACTAGTGTAGAGATTGAAACAACTAGTTTTTTTTTTTCAGTCAACAACAACAACAACAAAAAAAACTCTTTACAGCAATTAAATAAATCTAAAATTACTTTGGAGACAGGTGTAAGGATTTTCTCCAATATTGTTTTTGCGATTTCTTTATGATATCTTTGTGGAGCTTAAATATTCTCCCAGAGGTTGTGTGGGATTCCTTTCTCAGCCCTCTTTCCAAGCTGCTAAGCAAGTTAAGATAAGTTTTGAACAGGAACAAAACAGTTAAACTTTGACATTCAAACAGCAGATAAATGGAAGAGAAACATTTCGATTAAATCACATATCAGAAACTTATGTTCCTTTCTAATCATCATTGCTGTTGATCCATGCAGAGTTGCAACATTTATTCCTACAATTAATTATCGCACATCAACCATTTGCACAAGAATCAGATGGATGATAGTTTCTAGGAATATTGCTGCTTGGGGCTTCCTGTCTCCGTCTGACTCCTTCTATACTTGCACGTTGTTGAAAAACATGGATTCAAATTATATTATAAAGTTTTCAATTCGAGTCACACTTGAAGGGCAAAGATTTTTTGTCTTTTGATACAGATTTTGTTTTCTTCCACTCTTCACTGATGTGTTTTGAATATTTGTACTTTGAAGTAAACTCTCATATTAAGGTAAGTACGATGTGGACACAGGGATTATGAGCTGAGAAACACATTATGTTCAACTTCATTTATTTTCAGAGCACTTCATCACAAGTGTGTCTCAACTGACTTGGCAGGGAGAGAGGATGAAGCTATCTGGATCTCTCAATCCCAATCATTCACACGGTGAAATGAAATGAAATGCCATAATACATGATGAAACAGGTGAAACCCAAGGTAGCAAACAAAACACACAAGACCTTTCATGTCCAATTAATCAACAAACCGGGGACACTGTATGACACAGCAAAGAATAATTTTACTTTGAAGCTTACACTATAATGTATTTTTTTTGTTGTTGTTGATAAAGGGCAAGCTAAGAGCTGACTCAGATAAACGATGCTTTGCGGTGTTTGTATGAGAATGAATATAGTGCTGTAGAGTTGATGAGGCCAACAGCATTTCAAACAACTTTCAGCTCATTTAGTTATGTAATTTAAATATTATGTTCACATACCATTGGCTGTAATAAAGTCTGCCTGATACCACTAACTTTAACTGCAAATAGAAGGAGAAGAGAGGAGAAAAGAGGAGAAGAACCTCTCCTTACAGGCCCTTGGTGAAATCTCACTTGGGGTATGATATCCTTTACCTTTATTTTAATTGTGGTCTCACCTCTCTGTGTATTTCAAGGTTAGCGTTCTTAGTCTTAAAAAGATGTTTGCTATGCAGGCTGGAAGTGAAATTCAAGAAGTCATCACATAAAACCAAAAATGAGAATCCACTGAACTCCAAAGTAGGCACACAGGTGCAATGGACCGAAAAAGCAAAGACAAAGAAAGTCCTCAAATGTGCAGTATTTGTTGTTGGTATTTGCAGAGTAAATGGGCTCCTGTTTGAAAAGGAACAACCAGACCCAGGGCATCCAGTGTGGGGACTTGTTTCAACCTTGCATGCTGGGAAAGAAACAATTAACCCAGAACAGAGGGACTCAAGATGTTTTTTTTAATTTGGGAGAAATCAGCCGATGTATCAGAAAGTAATGGCTAAAGGTTTGACGAGTCGCAGCAGTTGACCTTGGGAGAGTATTGGGGGAGAAAGATGAATGAATTCGCGTGGACTTTGAGGGGAAATTGAATATACAAGCTCAGCGTGGTGCCCTGAATATAAAGTCTGGGGACTTTCTCCATGCAAGTAGCAGCAAATCCAGCAAGCACCACATGGTATATTTTCTGTTCAAAACATACAATAAGCACTGAAAAAAACATACTGGAGTTAAAAAGGTTGAAAATAGAGACACCATAGAAAAAAGAGACAGCGGAGGTGTGATAGAAGCGTTGATATCAGGGTTATGTTGACAAGTAAGTAAACCCTATAAGTCAGTTTAATGGGTTTTTTTTTTTAAACCCTTAAGAGAAAAAAAAAAGGAAAAAGAAAATCACTTCAGACCAACACATGTTGGTCTGAAGTTCTGCTGTGATGACTCAACATCACCCTAAACTATAAAAATCCTCCAATTAATACCAAACAAAACATGTTTCTGTTGTGAAAATGTATGTCTTTGAACTTTTATGACTCATTTGGCAGTAAAAACTAGAGAAGTCACTCCCGAAATAAAAATGTAATATTTTATGGAAATTTTTATGCAGACAGAATCATTAAATACATAAAAAAAATCCCATTTTAAAATTTGCATATCGAGTAAGACAACATATTGCATAAATAAATACAGATAAAAATGTAATAATTTCTTTCCTGTCCTCTAAACCCCTCTGAGTTAGTGTCACTGTAAATATTTCTATTCTTATATAGGAGATACGGTTTAACACATAAATTTGAGTCAAAGACAAAAGCAGAAGACCATCAGGTTCGACACCCTTGCCTGGGGTGAGGGGGTCACTTTTGAGGGCCATCCGATCCCCAAATGCCCAAAGCGAGAGCTGTGTGTGGTAGTAGTAAGTCAGACTCGTTTCCGGTGGGTGTTGGCCTCTGCCAGGGCGGTGCCTTGTCTCTGATTCTGTTTGTGTTATTCATGGAGTGGATTTGGAGGCGCAGCCGTGGTGTGGAGGGGGTTGCAGGTCGGTAGCTGGGGGATCGAATTGCTGCTTTTTGCAGATGATGTGGTCCTTTTTGCACCATCGGCCTTAGATTTACAGCGCTCACTGGACTGGTTCGCAGCTGAGTGTGAAGTGACTGGGATGAGCATCAGCACCTCTAAATCTGAGGCCATGGTTCTTAGTAGGAAACCGATGCATTGCCTACTCCAGGTGGGGAATGAGTCCTTTCCCCAAGTGAAGGAGTTCAAGTATTTTGGGGTCTTGTTCACGAGTGAGGGAACTTTGGAGCATGAGAATGACTAGCGAATCAGGACAATGGCTGCGGTGCTGCATTCGCTGTACTGCAACATCACGAGAAGAGAGCTCAGCCAGAAGGCAAATTTGTCTAGTGGTCAATCTTCGCTCCTACCCTCATCTATGTTCATGAGCGACGAGTCATGACCGAAAGAACAAGATCGCGGATACAAGTGGCCGAAATGGGTTTTCGCCGCAGGGTGGCTGGGGTCTCCCTTAGAGATAGGGTCAGAAGCTCAGTCATCCGGGAGACACTCAGAGTAGAGTCGCTGCTCCTCTGTGTGGAAAGTAGTCAGATGAGGTGGTTAGGATGCCACCAGGATGCCTCCCTAGGGACGTGCCAGGAGCACATCCCTAGGGAGGAGACCTCAGGGCAGACCCAGGACCAGGTGGAGAGATTATATATCCTCATTTGCCTGGGGGCGCCTCGGAATCCCCCAGTTAGAGTTAGCCGAGGTTGCTGTGGAAAAGGAAGTCTGGGGCTCCCTGCTAAAGCTGCTACCCCTGCAACCTGTCTTTGGATAAGCGGTTGAGGATGGATGGATGGACATCAAGGCAGCATTCCACGGTGCTGATGTCCCTAAATTGTAACTGGCTTTGGATAGAAGCTTCTGCCAAAAGAATAAATCAATCCATGCAAATAATTTCTTTGAAATGTGTTTCCTTATCCCTAACCTCACTCTCACTATCTCAAAACAAAAGTGACTTCACGTTGGGTTCATGAACCTGAGAATGAGTCAGCTGCATTTCAGAGGCAACCTAAATGACAAGGTCTCAATCCACTAAAACAGGAGCTTGGCAGCATGAAAGTGCAACTGGCACAACTGAGGAAATGAATGACATGCAGTCAGCATATAGATCAGGTGGATGCTGCAAAGAACTGATGCAGTTTTGTGTATAAAAGCAGAGAATACTGCCTGCAGTGTGATGATGGTGGTGATGTTCTTAATAGAGTGCTTGGTTTGTAAATATACCATGTGTCGCATAAAATAAAAATCCTAAAGCCTCTACAAACTATAATTTGTGTGCAGGTAAAAACTCTGTGGTATTAAATGGGTTTAGATCATTTATAAGTAATTTAACACCCTTCTTCCCCACTGACTTCACCCTGATAGGAATATTAGGTAGAATATACAGAATTGCTTCCTTTTCGTTATGAACCCAGTACAATGACGAACTCTTTCTCCCTGCACATTTATTTCTTTCAGTCCTCTCTCTCTTTTATTATCCTTGGTTGTTTTAAATTCATCCTGATAATACAATCTCTGCAGGAAAAAAATTAATCCGCCTTAAATCCCTTTGTTTATAAGCCCTTAAACTAAGCAAACTCCAAAAATGCAACAGGCAGAAAATAATGCAGCAA
The DNA here is from genome assembly GCA_034769265.1 of Remorina albescens. NCBI lineage: Eukaryota > Metazoa > Chordata > Actinopteri > Carangiformes > Echeneidae > Remorina > Remorina albescens. The sequence goes on from CM068479.1 coordinate 6,131,256, forward strand.
ATCCACTTAAAGATTTTGGGTAATGTTAAAGATGATAACTCATTGCTGTGAATGACCGACTTCTCAGAAAACGTCTTTAAGCATTTGTGAGCCAGCACGTTCATGGTTTTGGCTGTCAGGCTTAATAGGGTGACATCATTAAAGATTCACTGAAAGAAAATAGTGTTGTCAAGGAGGATGAAAACAGAAACCATCCATAGGTTTATATTTGACAAAGGTATGATGGTTTTCTACTCAAACATATATCTGTTGCAGTGCTAGAAAAATATACCTGCTGCAGGCCATTTTTCTGAACGACAGGCCCATTTCTTTACATGTCTTTATTCCAAATCACACAGTAAAGTAGAAGACACCATAATAAATCCCTGGAGGGTACATGAATCTTGTGTGGTGAGGGCACATCTGTGATATTTCATTTTCACACACACACACTGCAGTAATGTTTGTAAAATATTACGTGCGTTGTCTCCTACAGTGGAAGAATGAGGGTTGTAGGACAAAATGAAATATGCTGCAGTTCTGATTGGTGTTGGATGATAAGCAACATGTGACTAGAACATGAGACCGATTGTATGCCTGCCTTTTTAATTAAAATGAGTTATTTTCTTGATGTATGCCAATCAGGTAAATTTACATGAATGATATTATCACATTAATTCATTTTGTATTAAATCCCCAAGAGTCAAAAGGAGGGAGATTTAAGCAAGGGGAGATAGATGTTGAACGGCTCTAAAATAAGCAGACAGTATAGAAAGGATTGAACTGAACTTCAGGATGGAGCTCAGTGATTAGAGACTTCTAGATAAGCATTTTGTTATAATAGAATCTTATTATCATCTATATATTTAAAACAACACAAATAGATGGAACAAAAGAATAAGCACAAACCAAAGTGAAACTTATTTGAAAGGATTGTACCCTTTTTTTGCCCACAGTAGCTGATGCAGAGGCGAGGTACAAATTCTCCTAACCGTTAGGACTCATAAATTTTAGTTAGGAGGTCCTGTGGTAAGTGGCTTTACAAATCTACTGACACATTATATAAAAAATTATTGACCTATACTTTGGATGAAAAGGATCTAGTTACAGCCTGCATGCCCTCAGCACAGTAAAATGGTCTCCGGTGTACAGTCAGCACCTCACTCTTGTACATCAGAAGAATATGATTTACACTTCAAAGCAACACAGCGAGATGGGGGTGGGGGGTGAAGGGGGAGGAAGAAGAAGAGACATAAAGAGTGAAAAAGGAGTGGAATGGAGTGGCCCCTGGCTTACTTTTCATTTGATCAACATTAGGAAGCAGAACATAAGGCTAAAGAGTGCTTGTTTGTTCCCTCTGGTCACAGTAGGTTAATGAGTCTCAAGGTGAACCAGATAGAGCTCTCCACACTCAGATGCTCATCCTGCCTTAGCCTTGATTACTGACACAATCCTTAGCTTCCAGTTCCTCGGCTCCTTTCAGGTTCTTTCCCTCTTTTCTTTGGTTGCCTAGGGGTCAGCTTATGAGCTGCTAAACCTTTGTTTCTGCCAAAGCCGTAAACCTGGAGTGTTTGCTTTTATCACGCATCCCCATGAAGTCAGGCCTGCCATATCGACATAAGGCACAACTACAATCAAACCTAATGTGATAGCTGGTGGTAGTAGGACCAAGAATGCAGACGCAGTTGGTTCGAGAAAAGAATAACAATAATTTAACAATAATAATGGGATGATGTTGAGATGGTGGAGAATGGAATCAGTGTGGGGAAGGAATGGGAGACCTGGGGAGCTGGGGGTGCTGATAGAGGATGGCAGGTGGAGGGAGCTGATGGCGGAGAGGCGAGGGTGCGGGTCCAGGGAGGCAGTGAGCTTGCAAGTCGTCCTGAGGGGAAACCACATATAAGAATTACTGGGAAGCAACAGGAGAGACAGCAATAATAGCTTGAACGAGACTGATAACGAAGCGGTTCGGCCGGAGCACTAGTTACTGCGGGGTTAACTGTAACAATCTGGCGATGAGTGCGTGAAGAGTCGGGGTATTTAAACAGGAGTGATGACAGATGAGACACAGGTATGTGATGAGGACCTGCTGCTGCTGCCTGCGCCTGGGACCCCCCCCCCCCCCCCCCCCCCCCCCGGGAGGAGAAGGAGAGCACACAGACTCCAGGAGCCGCCGGACGGCGTAAACTGGCCCTCCGTCCACAAGCAGGGGGGGAGGTGGGGGATTGGCTGGAGGCCACAAATTGCCGTCCCACACTGGCTTGAGCTGAGAGACGTGGAAAACAGGATGGATTCTGAGGGAAGGGGGGAGGGTTAACTTAATTGCTACCGGATTGATGACGTGGAGAACTTCAAAGGGACCCAGAAAACGGGGGGACAGTTTCTTAGAGTCGGTTTTAAGAGGGATGTTCTTGGACGATAGCCATACTTTTTGACCTGGGCGGCAGGAGGGTGCTGGGGAGCGGCGTTGGTCAGCCAAGCGGCGGTTCCGGTCTGCAGATCGAAGAAGGGTGGAGCAGGCACAACTCCAGATCCCGCGGCAGCGGCGGAGGTGGTGTTGAACAGAAGGCACTGCGATCTCTCCTTCCTGCACGGGAAACAGAGGGGAAAGATATCCCAAGGCACACTCAAAGGGTGTCATACCTGTGGTGGCGCTGGAGAGAGAGTTGTGCGCATACTCGATCCAGGCCAGGTGTGAGCTCCAAGAGGCAGGATTCTGGGCCGCTACACACCGCAGGGCGGCCTCAAGGTCCTGATTGGCCTGCTCCGCCTGACCGTTAGTCTGGGGATGGTATCCTGAGGACAGGCCGACCAATGCTCCCAGAGCCGCACAAAACGCCTTCCACACGCAGGAGATGAATTGTGGACCTCAGTCGGAAATGATGTCAGAGGGGATGCTATGGAGTCTGAATACAAGGTTCACCAGGAGATCAGCAGTTTCATGGGCAGAGGGGAGCTTCTGGAGGGCAACAAAATGCACAGACTTGGAAAAGCGGTCAACGATGGTGAGGATGGTGGTGTTACCTTGGGATGGGGGCAGTCTGGTGACAAAGTCCACAGCGATGTGAGACCACGGATGGCTGGAAACAGGCAGAGGCTGGAGGAGACCAGCAGGCGGTTGGTGTGAGGCTTTGCCTCTGGCACACACCTGACAGGCAGCAATGAAGGCTCTAGTTTCAGCATCCATGGTGGGCCACCAGTTACCGACACTGAAGGAGCTTGAGGGTACGGTTGTATCCTGGATGACAGGTTATCCGGGAGCAATGCCCCCACTGGAGCACCTGGGACCTCACAGAATCCGGAACAAAGAGCCCGTCAGGTGGGCTGTCACCAGGCTCCGGGTGACTGCGTTGGGCCTCTTTAACTCTGGTCTCAACTTCCCAGGTGACTTCCCCCAACATATGGGAGAGAGGCACAATGGTGTCGGGGCTCGAGGGGGGCTCTTGGGCTGAGAACTGTCTGGAGAGGGCATCCGGCTTGATGTTTTTGGAACCAGGACGGTAGGTAATGGTAAAGCTGAATCGATCGAGGAACAACGCCCACTGGGCTTGACAGGAGTTGAGGCGCTTGGCGGTTGGGATGTACGCCAGGTTGTTGTGATTGGTCCAAACCACGAAAGGGGTATCCGCCCCCTTGAACCAGTGCCTCCACTCCTCCAGAGCGAGCTTAACCGCCAGCAGTTCCCGATTTCCCACATTATAGTTCCGTTCCATAGGGGTGAGCCACCGTGAAAAGAAAGCGCAGTGATGCAACTTTTGAGTGGACTCACATCGGTGGGACAGGACCGCCCCCACACCAATGTCCGAAGTATCCACCTCCAGGATGAACTGCTGTGAGGGGTCCGGCTGGAGAAGGATGGGGGCTGAGGTGAACCGCTCCTTGAGGAGGTTGAAGGCGGTCTCAGCTTGTGGTGACCAGGAGAAGTGGACTTTGGAGGAGGTGAGTCTGGTAAGTGGGGCTGCTATGGTACTGTAGTTTTTGATTAATCTGCGGTAGAATTTGGCGAAACCAAGAAATCTTTGTAACTGTTTCACTGAAGTGGGGACTGGCCACTCTGCCACTGCTTTTACTTTCTCTGGATCCGCCTCCACCTGTCCGTTCTTGATGATGTACCCTAGAAATAATACTGACGCCAATTGAAACGCACATTTTTCAGCTTTGACATACCGGCGGTTCTCCAGCAGCCTCTGGAGTACCTGGCGGACATGAACGATGTGCTCCTCTCTGTTACGGGAAAAAAAAAATCAAAATGTCATCTAAGTAGACAAAAACAAAACGGTTCAGAAAGTCCCTGAGCACATCGTTCACCAGGGCTTGGAAAACAGCCGGTACACTGGTCAACCCAAAGGACATCACTAAATATTCAAAGTGACCAAGCGGGGTGTTAAAGGCCGTCCTCCACTCGTCTCCATCGCGGATACGAACCAGGTGGTAGGCATTTCTTAAATCGAGTTTGGTGAAAATGGTGGCTTCCTGGATGGGCTCAAAGGCAGAGGAGAGAAGGGGAAGAGGGTACTTGTTTTTGACTGTGATTTGGTTTAATCCATGGAAATCGATGCAGGGCCTGAGCATCTTGTCCTTCTTGGACACAAAAAAGAAACCAGCGCCCAGGGGTGATGATGAGGGGTGAATGATTCTGGCTGCTAAAGACTTGGCAATGTATTTTTCCATTGCCTCTCTTTTGGGGTGGGAAAGACTGTATAGATGACCAGAGGGAAAGGGGGCTCCAGGTATCAGATCGATTGCACAATCATAAGTACGGTGAGGTGGCAGTGAAAGGGCACTATCTTTACTGAAGACTTGGGCAAGATCATGATAGGTGGCCGGAATGAGTGACAGGTCTGGAAGCTGACTCGGAGGCGGAGTGATATGGCCCTCAGTTAGGAGTAAGGCGGACTGCAGACAAAGTCCATGACAAAAACTGCTCCAGTTAATGACTTTACCCGCTGCCCAATCAATTAGGGGGTTGTGTAAAACTAACCAGGGGTGACCTAATACTATAGGGGCAGAGAGGGAGTGCATTAATTTGAGGGAGATAAATTCACAATGGTTGCCAGAGAGGACTAACTGGAGGGGACTGGTCTGGTGAGTGATACGGGTGAGTAATTTGCCATCCAGTGCTCTGATGTCGATAGGATCCTCCAGGGGTTCGATAAAGTTATCCTCTGCTCCAGAGTCAACCAGGGCAGACAGGGGAAGGGGCATGGCTGAGAAACACAATGAGGCGTGAACGGCTAAACGTTTGGTCTTATTGGGAGAGGAGTGAGTTAGGCTCACCTGCTGCTCCTCCACAGCAGGTGAGCCTAGGCTTTTGGGGCTGAGGGGCAGGCAGCAATGAAATGCCCCTTTTGACCACAGTAAAGGCATTCTCGGAATGACATATGCCTGGCTTGTTCCTCCTGTGTCAAACGAGTTCGGCCCAACTGCATGGGTTCGGGCGTGATGGTGTCTTTGGGGGGAATGGATGGTCGGAACACACTGAGCTCAGGGGACTGGGAGATGGGCAGACTGGGAGCGGAGGAGATGACTGCACGGGGAACTGTGGGCTGGGTGTTTCTTTCCCTCCTATGCTCCCGAAGACGGTTATCTAGTCTGATTACTAGCATTGCTGAAATGAGGGAATTCAGTGGTTTCATCCCTCACAGCTAACTCGTCCTTGACCTGGTCAGTGAGCCCCCTAAAAAAGACATCCCGCTAAGCGGCGTCGTTCCACCCCGACTTAGCAGCTAAGACCCTAAAGTCTATGGAGTAATCTGCCACACTGCAACCTCCTTATTTTAGAAACAACAACTGACTAGCTGCCTCGTGAGTCTGGACCGAATGTTCAAAAACCTTCCTGAATTCCTCAATAAACAGGGGAAATGATTTGAAAACATATAAGGAGCCCTCCCACAAGGCTGTAGCCCAGTCTAAAGCTCTTCCCCTGAGTAACCCCACCACATACTGAATCCGAGACTCATCTGAAGAATATGTGACAGGCTTTTGTCCCAACACTAGGGAGCACTGTAGCAGAAAGGCTTTACATCTAAGAGGGTTGCCTGAGTAAGGCTCGGGATCAGCAATATAAGCCTCCTTACAGGGAGGTGAGTTAGAGGGCTGAACGGGTGGTGAAGCCGCTTCAGCAGGAACACTGGGTGGATGGGAGGTAAGACTGATGGTGAGCAGGGAGAGTTGGGCAGTGATAGTGGAGAGTTGGTTGGACAGATTATTCACTTGCCCGGAGATAGAGGCGGAGTTTCCCATGAAGTTGTTGAGAAGCTGGTCATGTTTCCCGAGGAGTGTGTCCTGGCTGGAGAGTGTCTGCCGGAGGGTGTCGGCGTCTGTAGGGTCCATTTTTGGCCAGATCGTTCTGTGATAGCCGGTGGTAGTAGGACCAACAATGCAGACGCAGGTGGAGGGAGCTGACGGCGGAGAGGCGAGGGTGCGGGTCCAGGGAGGCAGCGAGCTTGCAAGTCGTCCTGAGGGAAACCACATATAAGAATTACTGGGAAGCAACAGGAGAGACAGCAATAATAATCGCTTGAACGAGACTGAACAAAGAGGTTCGGCCGGAGCACTAGCTACCGTGGGGTTAACTGTAACGATCTGGCAATGAGTGCATGAAGAGCCGGGGTATTTAAACAGGAGTGTGGCAGTTTCCCCTGCCACTGGTCACCCACCAAACCTCTCCATTTCAAAGTGAGGCCACATGTTAGCCAGGTAGTATGCTACAGTATAGTTTAGTGGGTGCACTCATTAGACTACACTTAACACCTTAGCAGGTTCCTGGCCTTTTTTTTCAGTCATTACACGAACATATTTTCTTTTTCATACACAAACACACAATCACAGTTTTGTTAAATTGTTTATTTTCAGGTTAAAATAATCATGGTATTTGTGTTTTTTCCTCACCTGAGCGCTTCCTGGGTCTGGGCAGTGGCAAAGGACCTGAGCACTGTGTCTGGCTGGCTTTTGTAGTGCCTGGTTGAATTGCGAGAATGCTCAGTCCGGCCCACTGCCCCAGACCAACCCATGAGGGGTGTGAGGGGTGTTTGGGGATCCATTTCTGGCTTTGTGTTTATTGTGTATGTTGAGATTTATTATTTCTATGTAAGAGTTAAGTAAGTTAAATACCCTTTGCAAATGTTTCTCCTGTGGAAGACGATTTATGCTCATTATTTGATTAATTAATTGATGCCTCTCTGGGATGGTACAGTCCGTGGGAGGGGCCTAGCCTTTAAAGGCTGCAGAGGTTTCCAAGTCCAGGGAGTAAGGAAAGTGCTGCTGTGGAGGTTGAAGGTTTGTGCAGGAATGCTTGTGACTGTGTTTGCTACAGCGTTTTTGGTTTTTGTTTACTTTGTCAAAGGAGGAAAATAAACGTTTTCATTTTTTGCACCTAAAGAGACTGTATCTGTGTCTTGTTGCCTCCGCCAACCTACCCTCATTCTGTAAAGAATGTGACATCAATGATGACAGATGAGACACAGGTGTGTGATGAGGGCCTGCTGCTGCTGCTTTTTGTGTGTTTTTAACCACATGCTGATGCACAAACTTTGCTTCTTATGTAGTTGACTGAAAAGTTCCCCATGAACCACAAAGATGGTAAAAACAGCCTCAATCCATAAATCACAGTAGATACACAGATGGACTCTTAGAAGTAGATTTATAGCCAGATACAGACTTTGTTCCTTTATCTGCTAATTCAGCTCTCTCATATAAAGTAAACCAGTCATGCCTATTAAACAATTTGGAGCCATATGTTGGATGATTGTTGAGTGTACAATCAGGGACAGATGTTCAATCTGCAGAAATGAGCAGCATAAGAAAAAAGACCTAATCTAACTTGAGTAGTTCAGAGACAATCTTCAATGACTAAAATCATCCATAGAGGAAAGAGGGAGACAGCAGTCACCCATTTGCATCTATTTAGAGGTGAAACAAAAACAATCTAATCTTCTTTACATGTGTGCAGAACTCCATTAAATACAATTAGCATTTAGTTTTGGATCTATGATCGGAGAGGTGGTAGAACATCAAACACCAGGCCCAGTTCTTTGTTTGTCTTAATTATGAGATATAATAAAGGAAAATCTGATTTTTCAAACTACAGTGTGTCTGACCTGCTCAGGTGTATATTCGTTTAATTTAATCTAAGCGTTATACTCTTGTGTCCTATTTAACACCCACTGGTTCTCACTGTCATCCTAACTGTTAGTTTTCGCAGGTTTGTGTGCCAGAATAATCAAACCCAATCATGTGTAGACCAGGATACAATCATTTACCCGCAGCATGAGACATTATAATAGTAAAAACATGACGTTCTCTACGTTAAAGCCTTTTTCATTGCACATTTTATGCCCGTCACTAAATGTGAATGTGAATTTTTCCCTAGGAGTGGTTGGTCATGATTACCAGCTTACAAGACACGATGTTATTATACACTGAATACCGCTGAGTCATCAGGCCAAACTGAACGTTACAGTAAGTTGGACAATGACCAGACTAGCAAGTCAATGAAAATGTGAAAATAATCTGGATGGCCTTGCTGACTGCAGAAATGTCAGTAGATAAAGATGCAGATCTCATCTAAAATAATGTCTTTAAGATTTCTTCTTGGTCCACATTTTGCATCTTGGCCCCTTTACCTGATGACATGAAAAAAAAAAAATGTGTGGGGGTTCTCTGTGGTCTTCAAGTGAAATACTGCATACAATACTGCTCTTCACTAGGAAATAAATCAGAAGTTAATTTAACATTAATGGCTGAGAAGCCTCATGAGGTTTCAGGCCACTGAAATACTGATGTTAAAAAAAGTGATGTGGGTTAAAGGTACCATGCAAACCAACATGATAACATATGGACATTCAATGTGCCAGCCGGAAAACAAGTTACTGAATCCATTCTTTGAGATGAAAACAAGTAGCATAGTTCAGAATGAACAACTAATGACTGCGTAGTGTTTTATGATGTTTTCTTTCTGCGGTTTTCCATATTTATTGTGAAATAATAAAAAGGTTAGGGTAGAATATAAGAATATTATGGTAATGAAGGTGAATTTTGCAGTGATTTCTGGAAGGAGCACACAAATACCAGCTTTCCCTCTGACAGGTTTGGTTGCCACATGAATGAATATTTATGCGTGTTGTTCTCGAGGGCATGAACAAAATATACAGCAGACATTTTGGATTGTTTTGGCAGGAAAAGCACATGTGTAATTGATAACATAATACACAAACATGATATTACCTGGCCATTGCTATGCAAAGACATTTCAGTTGCTTTTCTTGCTGTCATGGGGAAAAATGGCATCACTGCTTGTAGGGACACAGTCCATTGTAGCCACATTTAACTCCCATAATCTATGTTATTAGTAACAAGTTTGTAGAACAAAACTACAAACAAAACAAAAGGAGAGGTCAGCAAAGACCGTATTTTCAGTTTGGTGTGAAGTTACAGGTGACATCAAACTGTCACTGCCTGAACCTGTGAGCTCCCAAGGCTCCAGCTTCATGTTGTGGAGGTACAATATCAGTGGTGTGAAAACAGCTTTCTTTTCCATCTCAGCACAAAATAAAAGAAAGAAAGAACACATTTCCTGCTGTGATCACTGCTGCTCCATTAACAGAGTGTGACCTGCTGTGTGTATGGGTCTGTTAAGTGCGTACACCTGTTCATCTGTAAAAGCTGCTGGTGGTCACATAGAGTACTCCTCTGCAGTGACAAATCATAACAAATCATAACAAAGTTACATCTACGAACTTTACACATACAGCAGGTCTAGACCAAACTCTTTATGGAATTGTTAAAGAGACCAAACATATCCCTCCAAGAGCAAGCAAAGGCGACAGTGGATGGGAAGACTTCCTTTAAGAGATCTGTAGGACACGCCTGAAGTCTGATTAGCTGATTAGTTTCATTTGACAAGTATAACAGAGTATCATCTGCATAATAGTGAAAATTGATGCTGTGGTTCTGGATAACAGTGCCTAAGGTAAACATATATAGGGTGAAAAGGATTGGTCCAAGGACACAACTTTGTGGAACTCCATGATTAATGCGGGAGGAAGAGTCATTGTTAGCATGAACAAAGTGGTATCTGTATGATAAGTATAATTTGGACCAGTTCCTTTGATCCAAATGTCCTGTTTCAGCCTTTGTAATAGAATATTACGGTCAATGGTGTCAAAAGCAGTACTAAGATCTAACAGGGCAAATATGGTGGCCAATTCATTGTCTGAAGCCATTAGAGTGTCGTTAGTAACTTTAACCAGTGCTGTTTCTGTGCTATGATGTTCTCTAAAACTGACTGACCGAAACTCTGCAAACAAGCCATTCCTATTTAGATATTCACATAATTGGCTTCCAACTGCTTTTTTAAGGGCCCTGCAATGGACTGGTGACCTGTCCAGAGTGTACAGTGGCTTGCAAAAGTATTCATACCCCTTGAACTAACACTGCACATCACTCTGAACACGCCATCCCCACTGTCAAACATGGTGGTGGCAGCATCATGCTCTGGGGGTGCTTCTCTTCAGCAGGGACAGGGAAAATGGATGGAGCCAAATACAGAGCAATCTTGCAAGAAAACCTGTTGGAGTCTGAAAAAGACTTGAGACTGGGGCTGAGGTTCACCTCCCAGCAGGACAACAACCCTGAAGATAAAGCTGAGCTACAATGGAATGGTTTGAAACCAAACATATTCATGTGTTAGAATGGCCCAGTCAAAGTCCAGACCTAAATCCAATCTGAAGATCTGAAAACTGCCGTTCACATACGCTCTCCATCTAATCTGACTGAGCTTGAGCTGTTTTGCAAAGAAGAATGGGCAAAAATTTCAGTCTCTAGACATGCAAAGCTGACATACCCCAAAAGAGTTGCAGCTGTAATTGCAGCAAAAGGCGGTGCCACAAAGGATTGACTCAGGGGGCCTGAATACTTTTGCACGCCGCACTTTTAGGTTTTTTATTTGCAAAAAAAAATTTAAATCATGTATACTTTTCTTTTTACTTCACGATTGTGTGGCACTTTGTGTTGGTCTTTCACATAAAATTCCAATAAACTACATTTATGTTTGTGGTCGTAACGTGACAAAATTTGGAAAAGTTCAAGGGGTATGAATACTATTGTAAGCCACTGTGCCCTGCCCTCGCCCAATTTGAGCTGGGATTGGGTCTAGCAGCTGCCACGACCCAGAAACAAATAAACGGTAGAAGATTAATGAATGAATGAATGCTTTTTCATAAATTTTGGAATTGAAAGGGAGGTTAGGAATGGCTCTAAAATTAGCCAAAACATCTAGATCAAGATTAAGTCTTTTGAGGAGAGGTTTAGAAATAGCAATGTTGAAAGGCTGTGGTACATAACCAAGAGATAGACTCACATTGATCAGATCAAGAATATACATGTTAATTAGTGGAAAAACATCTTTAAAATATCCTGGTAGGTATCAGCTCTAAAAGAGAAGTTGATGGTTTAGATGATGAGACTATAGAAACTAGCTCAGAGAGATTTCAAGGTGAAAAAGATTCCTAATACAGATCAGGTGTTACAGTCGATTGAGAAGCTGCTGCATTTGATAGTGGATTGCTGCCAATTGTAGGCAGAAGCTGTTGAATTTTGGCTCTGATTTTTACGATTTTATTAATAAAAAAGCCCATAAAATCATCCCTGCTAAGAGCGAAAGGAATCAGTGGTTCCACTGAGCTCTGACTCTGACAGCCTGGCTACAGTACTGAAAAGAAACCTGGGATTTTTCTTGTTTTCTTCTATCAGTGCTGAATAGTAAGAGCTTCTGGTAATGCAAAGAGCTTTTTTATATGTTTTTAAACATTCTTTCCAGGATAAGTAGAATTCATCTGCATTACTGGACCGCCACTTCTTTTCCAATATTCGTAACTTTTGCTTTAAGGCACCAATTCGAGGTTGCCAAGGTGCCACCCTCCTCTGTTTCATTACTTTCTTTTTCAGAGGAGCCACAGAATCAAGATTTGAACACAATGAGGCCATAGTGCTATTCACAAGGTCATCAATCTGTGTAGGGGAGAAGTCCTCTATTGACTTTAGACATGGCAGTTTAGCAAATGATGTCTGAGTATTCTCCTTAAATTTGGCCACAGCATTTTCAGATAAACATCTGCTACAGCTGAATTTATTCCTAGGTGCAGAGATTTATTGTAAACTCAGATGTTATTAAGTAGTGGTTGGAGAGAAGAGGATTGTGGGGAAATATTATTAATTGGTCAGTTTCAATGCAGTATGTTAACACCAGATCACGGGTGTGATTGAAACAGTGAGTAGGTTCATTCACACACTGGGAAAAGCCAACGGAGTGCAGTGATGACTTAAATGCAGAGCTAAGACAACAAAATCTGCATTGGCATGATTAAAAAATATCAATATTACACTGTAATTCAGGTGGCACCACATTTCTTTCAAAACGTAAGTGAAATATAAACATATACAGTATAAACACATAAATATATATATTATACATATATACATTATAGGGGACAGTGGTGTAATGCAGTATAGGAAGCAGCTGTGCACAGTAAAATGACAGGAAGAGGCTGTGGCCTTAAGCCTTTCTGAGTTGTTAAATTAGATTGGCCCTCTCAGTCTTGATGTCTGTGATTACAAATAGGATGTGATGGTGCATTCTTGGTTTATACACAAGCTGGCTAAGTAGTTTCTCCCCATGAGCTCTGTGCTGCGTCACTGGGGATGTTTCACACAGGTTCAGCACGATCAGTAGCATTGTCAGTCAAGCCTGCAAACCCCAGGCAGGCTCTATTTAACAGCGTCAGCCTTGCTAAAGTCTACCCATCTTTACTCCACCTGATCAGAGAGCTAATGGCCTCCATGGGAAGGAGTCTGAGGTGTTTTGCTGAGCAAAGTGGAAGTTCTTAGTTTCCTGTGACCAATCAATTGAATCTCTACAGTCACTGGTCCCCATGATAACCTGAAGAAATTGACCGATACGACAGGCGACAGATTCATTTTGAGGCTAAATTAAATTATCCTGAAAGTACATCTCCAAAGCAGGAGAGGTAAAGGGGATAGTGCTCGGCTAATGGCTTTTACCAAGTGGAAGGAAACTTCTGTCGAGGTGAATGAAAATTTTTTGTACCATGGAGGAAACTTCACAGTCCCTATCCTCTACCAACAAAGAACAAAAACAATACACAGAAGTCATTTATCCCACAGGAAAGTACTGTAACTGCTTAACTCGTAAGCTGTGAGCTTTAATGTTTTTCTTCAGGTGTTTTTGTTAAACCAACTATTACTAATTTAGCAAATCATACTACTTGCATGCGAGAGGTGTTGCTCATAGTATTGATCTTACAGGGATGAATTTACTGAAGTACAACAGTGAGGTATTTGCGAGTTATCAGCCGATATTGCGACTGTTCTGGTTCACTCTCCCTGGTCTCACATTGTTTGCTTCCATCACAGCAGTAGAGAGCTCTTTGCTGGCTGCTCACAACCCAACAGCACTGAGACACAGTTTGAACTATCTGTTGAACAAAATGGGACCTTTGCCAGCTAAAGAGCCACAACTTTCAATCAGTAGTTGTTGGAGACCAGAAATATGAATATAAGTGAGTATTGGACATATTTTATTTTGATATAATGAATTTAATAGTTAAACTGAATTATTATTTATGAACTAAACTGTTTATTTAGTCAACTTTGAGTAATTTCAACTGACACCATGTTATATGTTCCGAGGGGCCAAAATATCAGTTCACTTTATTATAGTGTTTATGTAATGTGTTAATGGACTGTGACCAATAAAAGCAAACAAATGTGTGTGTTGTCTGTGTAATGGGGGACTATATTAACTTCACAGTTTATAAGGCTTTCTTTTATATTCCTCATCATAGTGACAGCCTACAGTCTCTGTGCTGTGTTGTGATGATAATGACGACTAACAGCTGACAGCAGTTGACTCCAACGAAGACAGACTGCTCCGACGTTGATTCAATGATAACTGTTTATTCCTTACAAGCACTTTGGAATCTGGGAGATCCATCTCGGTCAGAGTAAAACTATTTAATATAAATAAAATCATAATCAAAGGAAACTTACAATACTAATAAATGATTTCTGTGTCCAGGAACAAAGACTTACTATATTACAAATTACAGAAAAGACACTATTGATAGAGATAAATCAGTTCACATAGATAATCACTCTGAATGTCAATATAGTTATAATTAGTATTTAATGCTCTCTTTGATCAGCTGTGCATTCATATGTACAGGTTTCCATTTAACAGTCACACACTCCCCTGGAGGATACAAGCCTGGTCTGACTTGTTCCCCCGGTGTTGGGCTTTATAGCTGCATTGTTATCTTGGATACTTGTAGCCAAGTATTAAATATGAAATATAAGATAGATATGTACATCTTACAACTATTAAATAAAGGTAAAATTACTGGCAAACTTACATTCTATATTACAAGATTTTTGCTATTCCACACCATTTAAAGCTCAACTCTATGTGTTTAATGTAACATGCGAGAGGCATATGTTGCATCTGTTGTGTATTGAAGAAAACAAACTGAATTCTGCTCAACCTTTGTAATTTAGACTGCATATTAATTCCCCTTTAATCTGACACTACCACCTCAGCATTTACACTCTCCTTCTCCGGTTGTTACTGATAGCAGTTCAATTATGTGCTGAATCTTAATTGTTCCACATCAAATCTACAGCACTGACATTATAAACATCTATGTCGTCAATTTCAATCATCTAATCTATCTATCTATATATTTTTTTAAGGCAAAATCATGTTTAAATAAATGGAAGTTCATGTTCTGATCATCTATTTCTAAAGGCTGTAAATGAAGCTAAAACAAAGGATGACACAGGACAGTGATGATGATGATGATGATGATGGCAGCTGTCAGGTCTTTCTACGCTCATTTGCAGTTTGTTGATTCTCATTTTGCACATATGAATCATACAGGCACTTAGTAGATATATATGAATCACTGGACAGTGACCTTGAGAGGTGCATCTTATGAGCCTAATTGATTCATTACTTTCCCCCTAGGTCTCATAAATCAACATGTCACTCTCCAACTGGCAATTGATGTAGCATCCAGTAAACAGTCCATTGTGTTCATGTACAGCTACACAACAGTATGTTGTGGTGGATGTGAGGACACAAAGCCTCAATTAGAAGGAGGAGGATTCCAGCGACTTTCAACAACATTATTTGGCCGGAGGTGATTGTACATAGATTTATGTCACCATATAAAACCCAATGTAGGATACATCAAGTGATAAAACCTAAACCTTAAGTTATTCGCGGCAACTAATGTTCATTAGAAGTAACAATCAATATTTCCTCCACTAACCAAACACACCCATGAATAAAAAGAAAAAAAAAATCAATAAAGCACAATACAAGAGGTAGTCCTTGTGATAGAGACTTAAATTCTAAAGACAAACTGCAACGGCAAGTTCTTATTTTAATTAAACTGGGTATATGCAAAACACACTAGGGAGCATGTATTGTACATTGTATTGTTAGTGTATTTAATACATACATGATACACCTCCTCTGTGTATTTAATGTACTCTATTCGTGGATCAAAATATTAATCCTGTTTAAAAAATCAACTGTTTCTGTATTAAGAAGGTAATAGTTATTTAATGTTTTGTATCCACGCTTGATAAAAATATCTTGAAATTATATGGTCTAATTTTTATAATATCTTAAAGACACATTGTATTCGTGCATAGCTAATGTTTAATTTATTCTCACTGTGAGCAGCCCATGACTATTCAAGTGAAACAGAATGGCAGTAATGAAAGGAGAGGGAATGGGTTCTTGATCTTCCTCAGAGCAGATTCTTTGTCACAGTAACATGCACAGTGTTTACCAATGTCAGACCCGCACCTTGAACAATTGTCCTTGAAATGTAGACCATTTAAAGTCAAAGTAATACAGTCTGAGTTTTACAAATCATTCAAAAATGTGAATACAGAAGCTTCTTTGAGCTGCATCTGTGGTGGACTTCACTATCAGTATCTCAGTGGATCTTATGTTACTTTTGTGTCAGTGGGCACTGATAGTCCTCCAGGACTGTTCATGCACTACGTTACTGCTCAGTACCCTATGTCTGACCAAGCAGTGTTTTGTTCAGGTGCGGACCGTCTCCGAGCACCACAGTCTCACTTACCTGCCTGCACCCCCACCCATCAGCTCCCTTTAATCCGGTAAAAGGAGGGTATTAAAAAGGCTCAGCTCCTTAACAAAGGTTGCCCATTTACGCTTTGTGTAGAAAGGCTGTTCAAGATGGGATTTTCTAAATGTAATAGTTATTGGAAGAGACATGAATTGCTCTTAGCACACCAACAAGTGCACAAACAACTAACATATGTCCACAGTATACACACAAATGAGGGAGGATAAAACCTGTGGGATCTATAGATACTGAACTCTAATGAGAATGTTGACATATAGTTCTCCTATCTTACTGGAGAGCAGCTTTTTATGGCATTTTCAAATATTAAAGAACACAATTTGCACATACCTGTCACCAGGGTCATGTATCCATTATATATGGTCTGTTATTTTTCTTATTCTTCAGTAAACTAATTATTCTGTGAAATCAATTTACCAATCTCTGATAAAGAAAGAGAGCACAGAGGAGGATGGATCTGATGGTAGAGCAAGCACAGTTGTTGTCTTCCCACACTGGTAATGACTGCAGTGACAGCTGACTGCTCTCCACTCTTGGTGGGCCATAATTGCAACAAAACAAAAATTTACAAACTTTCTTGTTCATCCGTTTGCTCATAGTGTGAATTACGGGAGGCGTTGGGTCAACCCAAATTACGACTTCATTCCCCCTTAAAAGACGTACAAATAACAGATTGGGGGGGTTGAAACATTTATCTTTCTTATCCGTAATCATAAATATTACAATATACAGTATATTCCATATTCATGCCAGGGAGATGCTTGTAGTAAATTGTCAGACACCCCTGAAGCAGACGATACCATTTCATTGTCTATCTGCCTGTCACTGGTTCAAGTCCAAGTCGGTGCATGCACGAAAAAAAAATTTGCGCCAGAGTGCTGAATTGCAAGTAGTTGTAGATGAAAGTAAGTAGCTATCTAACTAGTTTATAGACCCTTTCGAGTGCAACATCACAGAAATATGCGCACGCAGCTTGGGGCCAGAAAACCACTGAACTCTCCCAAAGTCTATGGGAGAATGTCAGTTTGCGTAAGCTCTAACAGGACAGCTAAATACATAAGGGCCATTTAGCTGTCGGTCTAATTTAACTAAACACACAATAAACAATAAAGATCTGTGCTGTTTTGGTTGCTATTCTGTCAAGTTTCTCTTAAAACAATAACCAAATTTATGACTTTCCTGGATTCTGACTGGGCAAAGCCATTGTCAATCAACATTCCATCCAATTGGATGACGCTGGCTTGGCAGGACTTCTGCTTTTAGTGGACAAAAGCCTCTCCCTATGTCCTCGTAGAGGATCTTTTGAACATGCCCAGACACAACATAGTTATATGCATCAAGTGACTTGTAAGCACACAGACTTTCTCACGTGTAAGGGCTAGGTTTGTCAATAAGGTAAGCAAGAATACCTGGCCACTGGATATCTGGCCACTTGCTAACATCGTCTACCCAATCTTTTAATGAAGTTGGGTCAGGCAGACTATCGCCGTTGGCTAAAAGTAATTTTTTGAGGTATTCCTCACGGTCCTTAATGGACAACGAAAGCGCATATTCCGAATAATCCAAATAATTTGGTGGAGGATCGTCGACATCCATGCTCTCTTCTATGCTCTGCTCTGACATTTTCTGGCCCCGAGCTGCGCATGCATTCTCGCTAGGCTCGGAATGTTTGTATACAATGAAGGGGTCTATTACACTTAAGTTTCTCACTTTCAGAGTTTCAGAATTATATTGTGCCAGGTGACTTCAGACAAATGCTAACGTGCGTCTATGGCCTTCCATTTAAATGTACAGGTCCAGACTAGTATGTATGCTAACACATTTGCCTTCCTCTTTTGCATGTTAATAGTGTGTTTGGTTCTGGTTCAGCATTGCGTAGATCTGCATTTGAGCAGTGTGTGTGTGTGTGTGTGTGTGTGTGTCTGATTTGCTGGCAGTGACTGCTGACTGCAAAAGTTGTTTGTGTGGTACATTATGTGCCCAATGAACTGTAAAATGGTGTAAGATTTGGTTTATCATCATCTACAGACTGCAGACATTTAGTTGAACAAGCCAGATACTGTAAGGATTGTAAGACTTCTGTTAACTGAAGCACGTGCATGCGCTGCACTGGGTTCCCTTTACACCCTGGAAGAAATGTTGACCCCCCCAATTGTCATTGTATAATCCGCACACTGCGTTCACTGTAATCACAACTTGAAAGCAGTGGAAAGAGATATATTCTCAGTCCTTCTTCTTTTGCACAAGTGCAGTACCATGAAATGTATCCAGTGAGTTTTCAGTGATGTTTTTGCTAAATCTTGACTTGTGAATTATAATCTAGTTGTTTTTTCCATCACATGTTGCCCTGACTGAAGTTCCTGCCCATTGAATAGATTCAGCCATAATAACTGTAAATGGAGCTAAAGGGCAGGATCCTCTCAAAACCTTCCCCAGTGCTTTATGACTTTGCTTTCCAGTCTGTCCTCCTGTCTTACTGTTAAAAACTTACAGTGCATGTTGACGTCAGCTACACTGAAGTCTGCTGTTGCCCCCCCGAAGAAAACCCGCACAAAAGTAAATAGGCTTTGCAGTGAACAGTTGTTGATATGTATAGTGACTAAGAGAAAAGTTTTTTCAAAAATAGTACAGAAAGTCTTAAGTCCAAGACTCAGTTAAATGTGATTTTCATACTGAGAGGGAATCTAAACCAGCATTTAGAAGTCGAGCCATCCTCTGTCTGCTGACAACATCTGTCTTACACCAAATGACTAACTACGCAAAACTGTGAGATCTAATGTTCCACGCGTGGCACACTTCTGTTCTACAAATCACATCAATCAGCTTGTACATCTGCTTCTGTGCCTGCAATGTGTCATCAATGTGTCATCTGCTGGGTGAAAGGGAAGATGAATTAACGAGGATGTGCAACTGGAGATGAAAATTCATTGTGATTTTCTCACAACTTTGTGAACAAGGCTTTGGAAACTTGCTGCAACCTTTTCTTGATGTTTTTAATGGATGAAACACATATTGTTTTCTGTTATTGTTTTTTTTTTAATTATTATTATTGACGGCCATTTTTCAGCCAAATAAAGTTTAATGCTGTGGAACAAAACATTATTAGTGGGTAATTAAGTTTTGGTTAATTAAATAATGGTTAACGTTATTTGCATGTTATTGATTTTTTTTTTTTCTTTCAACTGGTCAGCATTGGCAGCAAGCTAAAAACTTAATTGCTGTGTAAATTTCTCCCTTTCCTCTCTGCTTTTTTTTTTAACAACTAATCTGCATTTGGAAGCACCCTAAAGCTGATGACCCCCAAACACCTCATTTCTACCCTGCAGCTAATACAACAATACGCACAAATTTTGTTGTAGTGTTGAGTGTGGATCGGCAAAAAATAAATAACACATGCGCACAAAATCCATTTAATCTCAGGAAATATTACCATTTTCTTGGATGATCCAAGAAGATGTTACAAAATACAGAAGAGAAAAAAACCTAGCAATCTTGTTCACCTTGGATGATATAATCAAGATGAATTGTTTTTTTCCTTTGTTCTTTCAGGCTCTTATCGTTCAATGAAAAAAAAAAACAAATAAACAAACAAAGCCAAACTGATTTGCCCTTTGGCTACGCAAGATTTCTTTTTATTTCTGTTGCACCTGTCATACCTCCCTTTCTTATAATTTCTGCCAAAAGAACTGCATAAATTTATCATGATGCACATCACTGATCCTCATGACTGACAGGGTGCTGATGACGATTAGACTTTGTGTTGTTGTGCTGTTCTGTACTAAATACAATAGGAAAACATCTATCTGTCACTTGATAACTACACTGAACAAAAATATAAACGCAACACTTTTGTTTTTGCTCCCATTTTTCATGAGCTGAACTCAAAGATCTAAAACATTTTCTATATACACAATATATACATTTCTCTCAAATATTGTTCACAAATCTGTCTAAATCTGTGTTAGGGAGCACTTCTTTGCCGAGATAATCCATCCCACCTCACAAGTGTGGCATATCAAGATGCTGATTAGACAGCATGATTATTGCACAGGTGTGCCTTAGGCTGGCCACAATATGCCAGCTGTTTCATGTTTGATAATGAAATAGGAATCAGGAATCAAACGATGGATGGAGGTGGAGACCCACAATGAGCAAATTTAGCAGAAGCAAGAAACGCCCAGGGGTCAGTATTTGCCAGCATTCATGTGGAACATCTTGTAAAATAATTTTTTTCAAAAAGCGCCTGCTTTCTTGAGGCAAAAATATAGTACCAATGAAGGTGCTTTTAACATCATGCATGCCAAGTTCTCAGCTCCAGCATAAAAATGAAGTGTAAAATTTGCCTCATTCTGGACACCAGGGGTTCCCAGAATAAAGGAATGAGAGGTTTTACTTCATCAGTACACCAAAGTTCCTTTTCTTTGCTTGAGCGAGAAGATCTACTGAGGCAGGATATTTCTTTTTCACTACAGAGACTTCTAATTCTTTTGCTTAATTGCATTCCGGGATTCTATTGTTCCGTTTTTATCTGCAAGCTTTTTCTTTCCAAACCATTTCCCATTCATGCATTTCTCCCTGACAGACTCCACACAGTGTCTGGTTCAGGCCAGTTTACCTCAATGAAGCTAATTAATTAGGAGAAAAAAATGGTAAGGAGAAGTACAGAAATTTGTAGTATTTGATTTGATCTGGAAAAATCCATTTGTCTTTAATATGAGTCTGTATTGTATGGAGGGCTGAGTCATGCAGGTAAATTAATAAGAAAAAGCAAATGTTTGTTTTAGAGGTCATTTTTATGGAGAGCTGATATCTTTACTGTTTTGAATAATCTTTGAATAATACCGCCATCTGTTCTAATACAAATATTCCGTGTTTGAAGATGCTTTCAGCAATTCACTGATGAAAAATAATCACTGGCAGTGTTTGGTTAACGATGGCAATTTAATGTGTCTTTAAATTTCACCGTAACTTATTAAAAGTAAAACATTGTACATTTTTACTGGCAGTAGCAGATTTAAATATACAGCATGCAACAGCACTCAAGAGATCAAACAACTATGAAGTTTTTGCCAATAAAATTTTTTAAAGGCACATGAATTAATATTTTTAGGCATAATTAGTGCAATATGCTGTTTTGTCGACAACTTTGTTCCCAACTGAAGCGGCTGCTAAATGAAATGTTAGAAAATATAAAAGGATGGAAGGTTAATTATTTTATATTTTTTCACTGTGAAGGATCTGGCCAAATATTTATAGATGATGCAGAATAAAATATGCACCTCTTGCTGCTTCAAAGACAACTCAAAGTTTGTCAAATACTGGTTTTTGTCTCACTTATAATAAAATAAACTTCTATTTTCATTGCATAATCTCAATAACAAACACATTCCACCTTCGTTTACCTGCTCATATGACCTTGTCATCCAGGAGGAGTTGGTCTTGGCTGAGCGGCCCACTGTGGAAGAAGATATTCGAATGGCTAGTCCAGTTTACACATCACTTGCCTTCACTCCTCTTTGGCTGACTGACATTGGGTTGTTCTTATCAAAATCTGCAACTGGACCACATTGACTTTGAGCCCGTTTGACCAGCAGCCATGGAAAACTGTTTAATGCTTCACACACTTTCCCTGAGTTTGGGCATCACAGCATCGCTGTGAAGACACAGAGTGCAGTCTTTTTGAATAATGGTTTGAATAAGAAAATGAAATGTCTGTATGAAAACTGATAAGTTTTCCAAAAACACATTCATAGTGAGCCAATAAATGAGAAACACAAAAGTTACATGTGACTGAGAATGTTGGGGCATTTTAACTTATATTCACTGGCCACATTAACTTCATTCGTTTAATTTACTGCCTGAAAATAGCATGGGCTGGTCTCATGCACTGCCAAAAAAAAAGAATAAACAATCACACTACAACATGAGGAATATTGGAATATTCAAATGCAGGTTTCATGAACATCAGCTCCTCGACATTCTTTTTCAGATGTAATCAAGCACAGTGCTTAAAATTCTGTTGCAATAAGAAAAAAACAAACAGGACAAAACTCAGCAGTCCTGCAAGGCTGGCAGCTATTATTGTTCATCGTTCTGACCACATGCAGGTAAGCTGTAAATTTCGTCTGGGGTTGGTGTAAGAAGAAAAGGCCACAGAATCATAAAGGTTTCATTTTTCACATATACACACTGGAAGAAAGAATCTGGTCAACTAATCTCATTTCTTTGGCCCAAAAATGGGGTCAAATTATGCAGAGAGTCTCCAAAATAGTAATACTGCATGTCCCAAAAGTAAAAATATGCCCAATAAATTCAGAGCAATCAAACTTGAAAGATTTAGGTTTCATGAACATGTGGAAATTCTAAACAGACAGCAGTACCTTTAGAAGAAATGTCACAGCACTATGAATATTCTCGGCAAATGTCATAGAAATCCAGCCTTTAGTTAAAATTACATGTACAGTGGTGCCATGTAAAAGGTCCAGGCGTCAACAAAATTATTAACTGCAATTTTGGGACCCTGAATAGCCAAACCAGATATCACAAGGGTATCTCCAGTAACTATTTAGACTTACTTCTCAATGCTGAAGTGCTTGGTGCGCTGATATCAGTGAAGGTGATATTCATCAATTCACTATTAGTTTATTTGCACTTCGGTCCATTACAGGGGACTACTGAATAATTAATTTTATGAGCATCTGGAGACAGCTGTGGCACATGTCACACTGATTAGTGCCGTTAAAGTCAATGGGGTAGTGGAGTTGTCCTTAAAGCAATAAAGAACAATATTATGTCTACTGTATGTAGAATGTGCCTAAAGGCCAGTGCGAAAAAAAAACCTTATTAGTGTAAGGGAATACCGTCAAAGTTGATCATATCACATTCAGACACTGGAACACACTGCATGGTCCTGTGCTGCAGATTTGAAAAAAACAAAAACAAAAAGTCAACAGAATTAAAGATATCTGAGCTGTTGCATCCATATTACGTTGCCTTCTTTAGGATTTTTTTTTTTCCGTTAATCAGTAATTGAAATTGATGGAGACAGTGACAATAGGCTAGATGATGAAGTGTAACACGTCATATGATGGCTTTATTTCAGAGTATCTGTATACAGGGCATGTTGTATATTGCATTCTTTTAATATGTACTTAACATAAAAAATTGGTGGCAAATATTCCCAATGTTTTTAATTTTTTCCAACAAAGTGCACTTCAGTGTTAGTGCCCATCTCATGACAGGTTCCCTACTGTAATTATTTAGTTTACACTGAGATTGAGAGAAGTAGTATCCTTATTAACGTAATTCCCCAGTAATTTATGAGCTTATGAGCTGAAAATTGGCTACTCATCCTTTTTCCATATGGTGCAACTTGGTCAGAATTTATCTAATTAAATGTGTATTTACTAACCTAACCATAAGCTATCCAATGACCAAAAACTATTGCCATTTCTGTATATGCTAATTATACCAAATTTCATACAAACTTTTTCAAACTTTTTCTATACTAAATTTGTCAGTAAGTTGCTGCTAGGATGGCAATACAATATAATATAGGATATGTTATATTAGGAAAACTGACTCCCAGTGACCATGCGAGGGTGCATCCATGCTGCTCCAACACTCACTGCTGTGACGCTGCAGGGGGCTGGAGGATGTGGTCTTAGTCTCTGATCTATGAACAAAGATGAAGAAAAAAAAACAACCTTCAATTTCATTGCAGGGCATCTGAGGCACAAGATTGGCAAGGACTGAGCTGTCAGAGCAGTCGAGGCTCTCCATGCTCAAACCCGCCACAATGCCATGCACCAGTATGTTGTCACAAACTTAATCTTAAGAGACGCAATTAAGAGCAGCCAGTTATTAGTTGAGGGGAAAGTAGATTGACAGCTAAGGAGAGGCAAAGAGGCATTAAAGATCAGCTCTGTCAGGAAGACAGGGACATAGCTCTGTCATCTCTTCAGAGCCCTCACTCCATGCTTTTCATTTCTAGGTTAGCATAGGGTACAGGCAAGGAGTCAAACTGCCCAAAGAGGGCCAACATAAAAAAGCAAATCCTGTCCTGTCTTATCCTGGGCTCAGGGTGGAGATAAGCGAAGAAAGCCTTTGAGCACAAGCCTTCGCAGATGAACCACAAGAAAAAAACTGCAAATCCCGCCAGTAAAACATGGAGGAAAAATCCATCATTTTCAGCCCCAGTTTTTCATTTTTTCTCATGGTGAACATTGTGCTCATTGAACACAATGCAGAATAAAGTTAGTGAGGATTGCCATAGCAATACAGCAAAAATCATTAATCAAGTGGTCATTCACTTCACTTTTTATATTAAGGTAACATATTCCACACCAGAATGTAAAGAGTCCACTGTATGTATCTATAAACGCATGTGTACTTTGTTCTACTGAAAGTCCTGTAATACAAAACATTACATTTCATCAGTCACTATTGTCTAACCCTAACCCTCTTGTGCACCTAACCCTCTAACGAATTTTAGGTGCACACTTCAAAGCATGCATTATTTATAAATGCCATTATAAATAATAGTTACCAATTAAATCTCTCACTTCAGTGATTGTTAATTATTATAAATGGCCCACCTCTGTGTGACAGGAACACACATAATACAGGAGACTAATCTGATCTGCCTCATATTACAGCACCTGCACTGAGTGAGATTAAAGGAGTGAGCAGGTGTATATCACATGTCTCAAGGATTTTAGCATGTTAATGAAGGTACAATATGAGTCGGTGAACTGATAAAGACACAGAAGAGACTCTGTGTGTGGACAAAGTTGAGTTTGAGGTCAGTGTGGTGGCTCCACTATAGGACCTATTGTTTATTGTTTTCAACTGGTGAGGTGGTTCCCCCATCACTGGAGGGAAATATAATTAAATCTGACAAACACCAGGCTAAACTAATAGATGTGACCATATTTATCAGTTTAATATCATTCACAGAGGACAGTCAATCAATCAAATAACTTCCCTCTCATTTTTCATTTACAAGGATGTCATCATTTGTTGACCTATGACATTGAGTTAATGTACAAAAGTCTTTTAAATACGGTTTGATTTTTTTCAACTTAATCACATTTTTCCGTCTTTTGTTAGAACATAAACTTGATTGACTCTGTAAAGTACAAACTGTTAAGTAATAATTAGCTACCGAATTAGTTTCAAACATTTATATAAAGTATACATAAGTCAAAATGAAGCTCATCAAACATGAAAGGATTTTTTGGACTTTATTCTCCACTCACAGGTTCAACTTTGCAAGTGCGTACATGAAGAAGCTTGGCTGAAATTTTTGGGGTGGCTTGGAGGTTTCTAGGATTAGATGTGACTTTAAGATTTTGTTGTCACAAAGCAGGATTAGTGCGTTAGCAAGCTAAAGTTGGGCTTAGCACTGGTTTTTCTGTCTCACGACAATGACTCAGTTCAACGAAGAAAACCAGCTCAGGATGCACAAATTAAAACATAAAATGCCACAAACTCTGTGAAAAAGAAGGCCATAATCCTGTGGATGGAATACGTGGAATATAAAGGTTGTTTTTTTTTTTTTTTTGTTTTTTGTTTTTTCAGACTACAAAAGAGAGACATACCGGTTGAGAACATTAGCTGAATTACATGTACTGTTGCATTAAGGTCAGGTGAAATTCCTCTAATGAGGTCTCAAGAATGTCTGAAACAAGTGATTGCACTCAGGTTAACACCAGCACAGCCTTTAAAGGAAACACAGCATAGCAAACTTTGTGAATTAACAATCCCTCTACCGCCTCAGTGTGAAAATATCGTAGTGCATTAATACATTTCAGAGCTCTTTGATCATCTGACAGTAATTTACCAATTTGCTTACCCATGCCGTTTTTCTCCAGCTACCTTTTCAGAGTTCGGCAGCAGCCGCTGTTACTTTTTTTTCTTTACTGTTTCTCATATTTATTCATTGCGAGCATTATTTTTTTCTGTACAGACAAACATGGCACTACTGATCTGCTTTTTTCCCACATGTCCCACTTTTACTGTTTTCTTAAACAGTTTTCATTTGTCGACTATCACAGAAAGAGCCTGCTGAACTTGTCTCATGAGATAGCGCTGTATGTTTTCTAGTTCCCCTCTGAAAAGTATTTGTGAATTGTTTAAACTGATACATATCTTACTGTTATAGCAGTGGCTTGGTTTTGCCTAAAAAATTCAATATCAGTGAATGACAGAAATTAGTCTCCTGAAGCTAATTCAGTTTTGCTTCTCATATGTCATACCTATGCACCCTGTTTTTGGAACCATAATTGTGTCTCTTTGTACCCTTTAATGGTTTATTTTTATGACCAGAGTTCAGTTGACTATTAAATATTTGATGTTATGGATGTCACTTCACAGTTAAGTTACTCAGTTCCACAGCTGTAAATCAGACAACATCCTCTCAATCTTTTCTATTTTGCCCACACATGAAGGAGAGCATTTTTTCCGAACGGAAAAAAGGAAGGAAATCCGTAGGAAGCTTATTCTAACTTACATTTTCTTGTTGACCAACATCTCCCAAAGACAGAAAACAATATCTTTGACTCTGCTGCATTAAGATTCTTTTTAAAAGAGTTTACCAAAGACAGGTGTCTGTCTGAAAATACCTTTATTCTGTTTTTATCTCAGATTGAATTCTGTACAAAACTGTATTCTTTCAAACTCTGTTTATCAGGCCAATGAGTCAGTAGGAGCATCTGCGTTTATCTGCATCTCCTGTCACCTGTGAATGGAGCTAAATGTACTGGGTCCATCAGTGCATGATGATTTGGTGTAGTCAGTTCATGTTGAAATGAATAATGTAAATCATCAAGCAAGACGTCACTTTAAAACTGCTTCAGGAACCTTGTTGTATGTGTTTTCCACCTATTTATGTGAGTTTTCGGTTTTCACATGTTCAAAGGAGATAGCATTTTTCCCACTAGCTAAAACAGCAATAATTTAGTTTATTAGCGTTTGGTTAGATAAGAAAATAGACAACACTGCCAACATGTCATCACTGTCTACTGTCAGTCTCTTTCCTTCTTCCTCATGCAGCATTAAAATACCCACTGACTGTAGGGAGCCCAGTCTATGGATGCATTATTGCAGTCACTGCCTGCCTGCTGCCTGTGTGACAGTGTGCAATGCTTATATAAGCCTCCACCAAGTGCGTGTGTCCTGCTCAGTGTGGCATTGTGTGCTCAGCTGCCGGTTTGTCTTTCATCCCCTTGAGACAGCTGCTGCAATACTAAGCTATCCTTGCTCAAGTGGCACCATCCACCTCATCAGATTTCTTACTGCCTTATCTTCTTTCGGTGTATCCCCATCTATCTTGTAGCCTGTAACCTGTTACACACTCAGCTTGGTCTAGTATGTTAGTTGAGGCATCTGAACCACTTGACCAAAATAAGAAAAAGATTGTGATCGTGGTTTAACAATGAAAATATTAGAGCAATATCAAGAGACATTCATCCATTCATTCATCTTCAACTGCTTATCCGTTTCTGGGTCACGGAGGTGCTGGAGCCAATCCCAGCTCACATTGGGCGAAGGCGGAGTACAGCCTGGACAGATCGCCAGTCCATCACAGGGCCAACACACAGAGACAGACAGAGACAAACAACCACTCACACTCACGGACAATTTAGAGTCACCAATTAACCCAAACATGATGTCTTTGGACGGTGGGAGGAAACCGGAGTACCTGGAGGAAACCCTTTAATGGTTTCGGGGAGAACATCCTAACTGTGGCTAACTATTGTGGGGCAACAGTGCTAACCACTATGCCACCGTGCTGCCAATATCAAGAGACATGAGAAAGATCATCTGAAGACAGAGTTCATCAGATATATTTAGATATTTTCAGTGTTTTGAAAAGTGCTATAAAAGTACAATGTATTATTATGATGATGATGATGATGATTATGATTACTGTTGTTTTATTTTTATTTTTTTATATTTTATTTTCATTACACATCTTTAAACACTGTTTAAATTGTAGGACAATTTCCCTTCCCTTCTGATTTTCATCTTGTCTTCTCTCTTTTTGACACAATTTGCACTTCTTCAGATCTTCATTCTTTATTCCAATCTCACATAGAAGGTCTGCCCCCCTTGCATTATTTTACTGCTTAACAAATGATAGAACAACAAGCATTACAATGTCTGTATCTATGTACACTATCATAAAAACATATATTCATGCACAGTGTAAATGCATCAGCCATATTTGAAGCAGTCTCATAATGCCAGTGAAATCTGTACAGTATGACCACATTCAGGATTGATGAGGCTGGTGTGTTTCTGTTTTTTCCTGTTGTCAACATATAAAATGGAAAGACTGAAACCATTATTCATCCCTCTGTCATTACTTCCCACATTTGTCCCCATACGAAGTCTTCAGTTGTCTTAAATAATACAAATATACAAACAAATATAGATTTTTAAGAAATGTTCACTAATAGTTTTTACATGAATCAAACTTTGTTAGGGACTACTTTCAGCTGCAGTTATGGAAACATTTACAGAAGCAGGATGGTGTATGTGGAGTGAAATGAAATATATTGCCCCTGTTGATGGTAAAGCAGGAGCAGTGTGGCTCATGGGTGTATTATTAATTTGACAACAATGGTACAGATCATAAACATACATTTATGTATTCATATAGATTTAAATAGTCATGATTTTGAGAGGGAAAAAATGTTTTCCTTTCAGTTTCATGTGATGTGTTAACCAACAGAAAAACACTACATGACCTTTCCTCTAAGAAATCCACCGTGTAAGTCTTTCTTCTTTGTGTAATTCTTCTTTGTATATGTATAAAACTACCAGCTTATTATCTTCTATCTGCAGTCTCCGTCTCCAGTTACCATTTGCATGTGTTAAAAGAAGACATCTACTGGCACACTGGAGTCAGAGCTTAGAGCTCTGATGCTGCAAATACAAAATGTCATGTCTTTTTCTTTTTTTTTTTCTTTTTTGGTTTTCTCTCTATTGCAGTTCTCTGCCATCTGTTTAATCTGTAGTATAGAGCCAAAAGCATGGTTGAGTGTGACAGTGAGTGCTGTAGATGGAAATAAAAGGAAATTATTCAGGATGACCAATAAGTCTTCCTTTTTCTTTGGATGGGATGGGGTTGGGTGTATTGGAGAGGCGGGCAATTCTTTACTAGAAAGCCAGAAAGTTAATGACAAAGTGCAATTAAATATTGTAGAATTCAAATCATTGACATTTTTGGGGTTTTGGGATTTCTTCTTTGTATAATCTGGCAGGTCCAAAGCTTTGTTTAAATAGGTGCTTCGTTCACCGTACTAGGTCAATATCCCCAACACATCTGCCAAACAAAGCATGTGCTGCTTTACGGTGCAGTTAGCACAAGAACCTCATGAGGGAAGCTGGAAATAGCAAGAAAATATTAATGAGCGGTTTGATAGGTGTTATATATGAGCCTGTGGCATACTTGCAGACACAGCACTTTCACACCAGTAATGGCAGTCATATTCCTTCAGCAGGATAAATGACTGTCTTTGATTAGGTTTTATACTGTAGAGGTGATGTAAGAGGGGATGATCTGACCTGTGATTAAGAATGAGCAATAGCACTATTTGAACCCACGCTGGACACATATAAGTTATTTGAAGTTATGAGTGTGTGGCATCTTCATTAGAGCTGAGTTGTTGTAAAAGGGCTCAGTGGGTATATTTAACACTTTAAATGAGCTACCAATCAAACAGCTGAATATGAAGTATATGGCACTGCCCGTCTTTCA
This sequence comes from Remorina albescens, assembly GCA_034769265.1. NCBI lineage: Eukaryota > Metazoa > Chordata > Actinopteri > Carangiformes > Echeneidae > Remorina > Remorina albescens. The sequence continues at coordinate 6,161,202 of CM068479.1, forward strand.
AGCCTGTGCTTTAACTTCCAGTCAAAAGCAAAAGTCAGTGACGAAGTGACCAAACGATATATTCCACCATCCTTCGTACTTGTGGTGGAAGACAGAAAAATTGTGTCTGAAAGTGTTTTTCAATTTTATTGATGCACTCAGTATATAGTCATCTACATGGAAAGCCTTGAATAGTGAGAGGGGAGGAGTGAGGGATTTCAGACATCATTTACACCACAGCCAAGGTATATAGATTAAAATGGCAAGTGACATTGATAGCTTTGTACTGCTTCTCAGGTTTGCCAATGGACTTTTAACATGAATTAGCCATACATTACGCAAAAGCTCTTCTTTTGGCCACTAACAGAAGTCAGAAACAAGCTGAGAAAACCAAATTATAGTGTTACTTTTACGGATTCAGTTATCGGACCAACACTCATTTAGTTTGAGAGACTCTGTTTGATGTGGTGAATATAAGTCCAGTATTCATCTCCAGAGAAAAATGTATGGCTCTTTAGTTGCTTCATTTGCCATTTGCTAACTTTGCTGTCTGCGATGGACTGGCGACCTGTCCAGGGTGTCTCCCGCCCTCCCCCAGTGTGAGCTGGGATTGAATCCAGCAACCCCGCAAACCCGGAAAGGGATACGAAGATGAATGAATAATTAAATAACCTTGCTGTTGGTGCTGGAGCATAACACAGTGGATTTTAGGGAGAGCTATAAAACACTGGAAACAGCTGCCATGTGTGGCTAAAAACAATGAGAGTAAACAAGTCAAATGATAATATCCAGGAATTCCTCACGGGGGTGACCCCTCTGTTATACAAGTAGTTACAATGCAAAAGATGTTTAAAATGATGTACTATACAAATGTTTTAACTTTTTTAACATATACACAAAAGTAACTCATTTTGAACATTGAATTAAACCTTGATCCTTGAACCTTGAACCTTGAAGTAAGGTAAGGTGCAGAAATATTCTGAAAAACTAACAAAAGAGAGAATTTATTTCTTTCTCTTTGCCTGGATTTGTATGCACCAAAAACAATTAAATAAATGAAACTGTGCCTCCTACTTCGTTTGCCTGACTCTTTTCACCCTCCGTCTGACCTCTGAATACAATGACACCCTTGAATAATTCCAATTAATGGAAATGTTCGCAGGGAATGTGTTCTAATTACCTTTCCGCTGCCACTGTACTGATGATGGGTCTGGTATGCTCCCCTGGGATTTACCTCCAGTAAATAAGAACATCAGTGATTGTCCTAACTTCCTCTTTGAGTCATCTCGATCATTTTTGCCTCAGCTTATTCTGTATTGTTGATCTCCCCAGTGAGTACCGCTATTTTCCAAACAGCATCTCCACCCCGAGCCATTATTTATCTCTTGCCTGTATGAGAGCTCTGCCGTGGCATCGTTCCACACGGCATAAAAACACCATTCTTTTGGATTTATTCTTATTATTGCTTTCCTGTATTCACCCAAGTGTTTTGATGGCCTGTACCGCATCTGTGTTGTTTCATCCACATCCTCCGGCTCACTGTTAAACATAAAGGGTTGAGTCTACACCAGCCAAGCAGTCCAGTTTATGCTCAACATCTGCTGAGAGCGTGTCCTCCTGTAAGCTACAAACTTTCTCAAACATTCTGGTTTGTTTTCATTTTCTTGTTTTATGCAATTAATGAATAATAATAAATTAATAATGTTTTAATAATGTAATTAAACAATGAAATCAAAGAAATGCTTGAAGAAGATCTATTAGATAGAGTGGGCTTTTTTGTTAAGAAAATCATAAACATGCATAAATTAGATTAAAATCTTATTATAATGTTTTGGCTTCCTTGTTGGCACCTATTTGATGTCAATTCTTCAACAAAAATATCCCATTTCCTTTAACATTTCTTTCATCCATTATGCAAAACGGGTAAAAGAGGGCGGACAAACAAATGACTTGCTTTACTTGCAAAAGATATGTCTCTTGGTGTCTGGCTGTATCCGCTCTGTACGTAGTTTGTCACAGCTCACTGGTACAGGGAAGCTGCGAGGCAAATTATGGATGAGATACACTGTCAGCTCCCTCATGGTTCCCCATTAAAATGTTGGTTAAACTTTTCCCTGATATAGTGTGTACAGTAGGAGAAAAATAATAACTTCCCTTGTGCCCTTTGAATGTTAACCTTTGCATAATTACTTGGAGGATTCACTACTGCGTTTTTTATGTCCCCAATAGACCATTCTCAAAGTAGAGCCACTCTGTCCCCTACATTACATTTCTATACAACTATAATTTTTATTGGATGAATTAAATCCTACATTGTCTAACAGTCTAACAGCAGCAGCAGCAACGCCAAGATTTGTGGTTTAGGTGGATGACAAGTATGCAAAGTACACACCAGGGACTAGGGCTTCAGAGTCCTGTCCGTGATTCAGGCAACAAAAGATCTCTGCTTAAGATTGAGAAAGATTGTGGCTTCTCTTACATGGAAATAAGCACTTTGTATTTCAAGTAAATGTGAAAAATAAGTGGACATTGCACTGCAAGACCAGATGTTTCTGCAGAAAATAGATATCTTTTCTGGGAATATTTTGTTGGTATATCCAATGAAGCAAACCACAAGTGGTCCTTTGTTAGTTTAGTTATATGGACATGTAATTTCTTGGAGGCTGCCTGGGGACAAAATAAAGTGAATCCGTGGTTGACAAAGTTTCCACCTAATTTCAGCGATTTAAATTGGTTTGGTTGTCATCAAAGCACCTACCTTGGCAAGATATTCAGTCCCCAACCACCTATTTATGACCATGGATACAGAATCCAGGACATGACAAATGAACTACATTTCTTGTCAGACACTCGGTGTTAAGGCTATTTTGTCAGCTACATTGTTATTTTATTATTCTATTATTATCTCGGGCAATGATTGTGTTGAGAGCAGCTTTAGTACAAAAATAAGCAAGATTATAATGATGAGTATTATTGAGAGTAACATTCAAGATCAGCTAAAAAGTCAAAAACACTGTAGTTGGTAGTTTTTGCTGAACGTGGTGTTTAGAAAGATGATCAAGAGCATGACTGTATTCATCCTATATCTCACAGCAGTGTGTGGTATATTTCTAGGTTCTTATTTTCTGGGAGAAATCTCCAGAATTTATTTGCCTTCTTTTGGCTGGAGGAGGAGTCTTGAGGACAGGTGAAAACCTGTAACCCCTGCCAATTTTGACTTCAGTTGCCAACACCGCAAGGCACATGGAAGGATGAAAGCCTGTGTGTGTTATTTTGTGTGCTCGTGTTTGTGCCTGCGGCTTTGTGTGAAGCACACAGTAGCTTGAGGTCCAGGCAGAAAGCACAGAGGTCATTACTTAAGTTGTGAGTTGTTGGAAAAAAAAATCTCAGTCATCAGTGATTATTTTACATTAAACTGTACTGTGGCAGCTTCTGTTTTCACATCAGGGGGTGAACCTGCAATCCAAAAACAACACCATAAATGGCATCCTCAAACATCAACAGCTCTGTCCGCCTCAACAAAAAGACTTCAAAGAGGTAGCAGCCACTGAATCCCAGAGCTATTGTTCTGAGATGTGTGCTGCACATGTTTATGTTTTTGTGTCTATCCTCTTCAGATGGATACTTGACAAAAAGAAAAAATGTCAGAGGCAAGGCTCTTCCTTTGTTGGCAGTAATTTAAGCTTGTGTGTCACATTCCCTTTCTATTGTAGAGCTGTCAATTTTGGCTTGCTTAATATGGAGTCATGTAGTATCTACCTGATAGCTTCTTTCTAAGAATCACAAAACTTAAGAATGTCTTTTCTGTTGCCTTATATATTGAATTTTCCGAAAATTGGCGATAGATCAGTACTTTTGAGCATCTTACTCCTTACTTTTAGTTCCAAATGTCTGAAACTGTGAAAAAGGCTTAAATACAAGCAAATATTCATGAGAGTGTAGGGTTAGTTTAGCCATTAAAAGCCAGCATATGGGTGTCTTCATCACCATCAGCTGTGTTTTTACACGGTGTTAGCAAATTCGCTCTACTTACAACAATATATTGACAAAGGAAGAGGGGCATGACATTAACTTAATGCATTTGTTTTGAATAATAACTTTAAACTAGTAGGAGTCATAATTTGTCATAATGTGACAATTTCAGATTAACCTCCCTTGGTGTTATGTTAGAATGGATTACATTTAAATTACATTTTAATTATAATATTATTCTGTAATACTAGGGCTAAATTGCTCTATGTGAGGATGTTCATTTCTGTGTGTGTCTGGTGTGTCTCAGTCCATTGAGTTTTCATTGTAAGCAGGCACCTAAAATCTGTGAGCAAGAATTGTTATTAGCAATCCGTTTTGTTCATTTTTGTGTAAAACTGAAGATCTTTTGTGCCAAGAATTTGGAGTGTAACCACAAACGCATATCATGACAAGTAGCAGCATGCAGTGGGAGGTTTAGCGAAAAAATTTAGCATTCATTTATTTTTTGTGTTTGTTCATTTTATGCCTTGTAACTCCATAAAGATGCAGCTGAAGGGTAGTGGCACCGAAACATTAAATGTGTCTACCAACAGCTGTTCATTCAATGTGGCTCACATTATAAGAGAGTCACTTACTAGCAAAGTCTTCCTTACTTTTCCTTAGGCTGTGAATTTGTTCTGCTCTCTGGCCACCCACTGGTGCCAGCCAGAGTCTCATTACAGCCTGTGGAGAGCGGGTCTCCATGCGCAAACTCTGAGATATTTAAAATAGACAATTTGCCATAATATTAGTAGGTAAATATAATGAGAATATCATAGCTATAATCTTATTTTAGATTTGTGTATGAAGATAAATGTTTCTATTATGCTAGTAGGAGGGAAGTAAGGTCACATTTAGCTATTTTTTGTTTTGTTTTTCTTTTCAGTCTACTTAGTTCTGTATTTTTCGATTTACCTTAAGCTTAAGCATGCACCCCAATTAACCCATATTTTTCCTCTTCATCTTTTAGGCATGGGTAAAAAACAGCAAACACTGCAATAATAATGTAAAATAGTGAATAGTGAACATCCTAGATGGTTCATAAGGTGAGATAAAAGGACCTTATTTTTACAAGCACAAGTAAACTAGCTTTTCAGCTTTTTTTCTAAGTGTGTTCTAAATGTGAAATATTTTCAGCACTGATGCTCATACTCATAAGAAAGAATAAAAAGAAGACAGCAGGCTGTGGAGGCCGTAGTTTTATCATAGTCCATGTGTTTTTAAGTACTGTGCCTGTAAGTCAAAGTGTCACTGAATTTAGAAATTCAATGACCACAATAAACAAATCAAATCAAATCAAATCAAATCAGATTTATTTGTATAGCGCCAAATCATAACAAAGTTACATCAAGGCACTTTACATATAGAGCAGGTCTAGACCAAACTCTTTATAAAATTATTTAAAGAGACCCAAAAGATCCCCCGATGAGCAAGCACTTGGCGACAGTGGCAAGGAAAAACTTCCTTTAAGAGGCAGAAACCTCGGGCAGAACCAGGCTCGGGGGGGCGGCCATCTGCCTCGACCGGTTGGGTTGAGAGAGAGAGAGAGAGAGAGTGAGAGGCATGGGGGGAGGGGGGGGCAAAGTTGGGTAGAGTAGAGAGAGAAAGAGAGCAGGAGGAGGGGATATTCAAACAGGTGTAGGCAGGAACATGATGCTGCATGAGGTTCGTAGGAATGATGCTGTATGGAATTCTTGAAGATGTGGGAGCAGCAGGCATTGCAGGAACATGGGATGGTGATGATTCATCACCTGCAGGATGAGGACAGGGAGAGAGAGGAGAGGAGCTGGGAGAGAGAGAGGAGAGGAGCTGGGGGAGACGGAGACTTCGGCAAAACATGGTTAGTAAATGCAGTGCACATGCTTGGAACTGAGAGAAACTGGGATTTCGCAGAAGCAGGTTGTTGGTATGACGGCGCATGCGAGGGGGGGGGAGAGAGAGGGAGAGGGAAGAGGGGGAGAGAGAGAGAGGGAGAGGGGGAGGGGGGAGAGAGAGAGAGAGAGAGAGAGAGGGGAAAGGGAGAGGGAGAGAGAGAGAGAGGTGCTCAGTCCTTCCCCCAGCAGTCTAGGCCTATAGCAGCATAGCTAAAGAGTAAATGAACTTTAACTTTTTAACTATAAGCTCTGTCATACAGAAAAGTTTTAAGCCTGGTCTTGAAAATTGCTAAAGAGTCAGCCCCCCGGACCGATACTGGAAGTTGGTTCCATAGAAGAGGAGCCTGATAACTGAAAGATCTGCCTCCCGATTTACTCTCGGAGACTCTAGGAACCACAAGTAAACCTCCATCTAGAGAGCGGAGTGGCCTACTAGGACAGTAAGAAACTATGAGCTCTCTGAGGTATGACAGAGCTTGGCCAATAAGAGCTTTATATGTTAACAGAAGGATTTTAAATTCTATTCTGGATTTTACCGGCAGCCAATGAAGAACAGCTAACACAGGAGAGATGTGATCCCTTTTTCTAGTTCCTGTTAATATTCATGCAGCAGCATTCTGAATCAACTGAAGGCCTTTCAGAGATTTGTTTGGACATCCAGATAATAATGAGTTACAGTAGTCCAGCCTAGAAGTTACGAATGCGTGGACTAGTTTTTCTGCATCCTCTTGAGAGAGGATATTTCTGATTTTCCTAATGTTTCTCAGGTGGAAGAAAGCTGCCCTACTGACTTGTTTTATGTGAGGGACAAAGGACATGTCCTGGTCAAAGGTTACTCCAAGGTTTCTTACAGTGGAGTTGGAAGCCAAAGTAATGCCATCCAGACTGATTAAATGATTAGATAGGGTTTCTCTAAGGTGCTTAGGGCCGAGTACAATAACTTCAGTTTTGTCAGAATTTAGAAGTAAAAAATTATGGGTCATCCAGACTTTTATGTCTTCAAGACATGTCTGCAGTCTGACTATCTGACTAACTTCATTTGACTTCATTGATAAATACAGCTGAGTGTCGTCTGCATAACAGTGGAAATTGATGCTGTGTTTCCTGATAATGTTGCCTAAAGGAAGCAGATAAAGAGTGAAGAGGATTGGTCCAAGCACCGAACCCTGTGGGACTCCATAACTGGCTATAGTGCTTGAGGAGGAGCTATTGTTAACATGTACAAACTGATGTCTATCTGATAAATAGGATTTGAACCACCTTAGAGCAGTTCCTTTAATGCCAATTTCATGTTCCAGTCTCTGTAATAAAATATTGTGATCAATGGTGTCGAATGCAGCACTGAGATCTAAGAGGAGAAGTATGGAGGCTGATCCATTGTCTGAAGCCATTAGAATATCATTGGAGACTTTAATCAGCGCTGTTTCTGTGCTGTGGTGAGCTCTAAATCCTGACTGAAACTCTTCAAGCAAACCGTTCCTATGCAGATGGTCGTATAATTGGTTTAATACTGCTTTCTCAATGATTTTAGAAATGAAGGGAAGGTTTGATATGGGTCTGTAATTGGCCAAAACATCTGGATCAAGATTCGGCTTTTTAAGCTGGGGTTTGATGACTGCGGTCTTAAGAGTCTGAGGTACATAACCCAAAGATAACATCAAATTAATGAGATCTAGAATGAAGGGCTCAATTAAGTAAAGAATGTCTTTAAAGAGGCTGGTCGGCACTGGGTCTAATAGACAGGTTGATGGTCTAGATGATGATACTATAGAAGCTAGCTCTGAGAGATTCAGAGATGAGAATGATTCCAGATGTGAAATAGGCGTTGCAGTTGATTCAGGAGTTGCTGTATTCAGTAGATTATTGTCTAATGTAGGTAAGAGCTGTTGAATTCTGTCTCTGATTGTTATGATTTTATTTGTAAAAAAGCCCATAAAATCATCACTGCTGAGAGCTAAGGGGATCACTGGTTCTATTGAACTATGACTCTCTGTCAGCCTGGCTACAGTGCTGAAGAGAAACCTGGGGTTGTTCTTGTTTTTTTCTATTAGTGCTGAATAATATGATCTTCTAGCACTGCGGAGAGCTTTTTTATACGTTTTTAAGCTTTCTTTCCAGGCTCGGTGAGACTCTTCCGAGTTGCTGGAACGCCAATTTCTTTCTAATTTCCGTGTCATCTGCTTTAAGGCACGAATTTGAGAGTTATACCACGGAGCCAGCCTCCTCTGTTTTATTACTTTCTTTTTGAGAGGGGCAGCATCATCCAGATTTGAACACAGTGTGGCCATAGTGCTAGTCACAAGGTCATCAACCTGTGTATGGGAGAAATCCTCATTTGAATTTAGATATGGCATTGCTGCAAATGATGACTGAATGTTCTCTTTAAATTTAGCCACAGCGTCTTCAGATAAACATCTTCTATAGCCAAATTTATTCCTCGATGCTGTGCAGTCAGTTAAAGTAAACTCAGATGTAATGAGGTAATGGTCGGTCAAAAGACAGTTTTGAGGAAAAATTGTTAACTTGTCAATTTCAATGCCATATGTTAGAACAAGATCAAGGATATGATTAAAGCAGTGAGTTGGTTCATTCACGTGCTGGGAAAAGCCAATTGAGTCTAGTAAGGAAAGAAACCCAGAACTAAGGCTGTCACTTTCTACATCTACATGAATATTGAAATCTCCCACTATAATGATTTTATCTGTACTAAGTACTAACTCTGATATAAACTCAGAAAACTCTGATAGGAATTCTGAGTATGGACCAGGTGGACGGTATACTGTAACTAACAGAACTGGTTTTTCAACTTTCCAGTTTGAGTGGGAAAGACTAAGAGTGAGGCTTTCAAAAGACCTACAGCCAGATTTTGGTCTAGGGTTGATTAATAAGCTTGACTGAAATATCGCAGCCACTCCCCCTCCTCGACCTGTGGATCTTTGTTTTGGTAAATGCTTGCTTCACTAACAATATAAACTCATTATGGAAACCTTGTTCATGGGAGAATAATTGCTTTTAGTTGTATTATAGTATTATAATTAAGCTGGTTTTTTTTTTTTGTTGTTGTTTGTTTTATTTATTTTTCTAAGTTATCCGAATGGTTGATTGCTTATTGTCAGTGTTGTGCAAGTTACTTTAAAAAAATTAATTAGTTACAGTTACTTCTCCCAAAAGGTAACTAAATTTGTTACTCAGTTACAAATTATAAAATGAAGTAGTTACTGCGGAAAGTAACCACTGCGTTACTTTCAGGTAAATGTTTAAATGCTCAGATGTGTCTGAATGTGGATCCACCTCCAGCCCTCTTTAATGGAACGTAAAATACATGTGCATGTTCAATTAGAAGATGTTTGAGTAAGTTTGAATTACCTGACACGGACATGGAGAGGCTCTTTAATCAGGACATAATGTGCATTTCACCATTCCATTCGTTCCTTTAAGTTCTATATTTCCATTTAGAGAAGGCTACTTTTGGATTATTTAGGCTGCCATTCCTGTTTCTCTTTGACAGACTCAAATGTGTCAGCCGTTGTGTGTCCAACTCTGCATGCTTTGGAATTTCTGTAAATAACACCCGCCCACCTCTACCTCTGATTGGTTCATCATGAAATTTCACTGTACCTCAGCCAATCGTCATCATTTATGCGACTGTCTTGTGCCCACTAACCAAAGAAGAACAGTAAAACAGTCTCTGCCTCTCAGCTCAGAGATCTGGTTGGTCTGATGAAAAAAACAGCTTCAGTCATAGTAACACGCCGCATTTTTTGGCAGTAACAATAACGGTGTTATAAAGATGGGAAGAGTAATCAGTTAGATTACTCGTTACTGAAAAACTAACGTCTTTAGTAATGCCGTTATTCCCATCACTGCTTATTGTGCATGCTATCTAAGTAGTTTTTGTAACTTGGCAAGTCTGCCTTCATTTTCAAGATTTTTTTTTTCCGTAAACTTTTAGAATTATCATTTGTTGCTTCAAAGTGTTTCATTTCTTGACTTGGTCATCTGGATGATAAAAGCCGTTCACTGCTGTGAAAACATGATATCAGGCCAATAAAAAACATCTTTCAAACTATCCTGTGAGTCCCCTGTTCCACATAATATAGCTGGTACCTGTTTTTCCCCTGTTGAATGCTACAAGATCCACACTATTTCTTGCAATACACATTCTAGGACTATGACGTTTGCATTGTGCTTACTGACAACCAACAAAAAAGAGCAATTGGTCTCTTCAGAGAAAAAAAGTCTAAACTGTTAATTTACTGTTGCAGCCAAATGAAATCCACAAAAAGAAAAGATGAAAAGAAAATCAGTCAGTGAGCTTAAAAGCTGATATTGTCTGCAACAGAAAACACAGTTTTCAAATATGCCACAGAGAAACAGCAACACATATTTTATGTTTTGACTTAATGGTTGAGCACAGATCCATGAGTGTATGCTGATTGTTGCTTTATTATTCAGGGTGGATGACAGGGAACCACTCAGTTATAACTAGATTGCTCATAATGCTAATGTTAGAGAGGACTAATAATTACTGTACATAATTAGAAATCAGCACGAAGCACAGTTGATAGCTAACTGTGTATTGTTTAAATGTTACTTTCATCCAATAGGAGTCAAAGTCAAAGTCTAAAGTAATAATGGTTTCCATGTGAGGAGACTTAGCAATTTCCATCATGCAAATTACCTTTTCCAAACATTTGAGCAATGGTTTCTGTAGAAATTGTTTTATTTTTCTTTTTGTTATGCATATGCAAAATCTGCATATCCAATATACTCACAGGTAATGTCCATCATTATTGCTGCAGACACTGCAGGTGTCCATTATTTTCCATATCCAAAGCAAACATCACCATGGAAAAAAGAAACAAAACTCTGAAGACTCTTGTGTCTTCATGACTTCAGGCCCAGTGAAAAGTTGCAGTCCGAGCTCAGATAACTGTGTATGGACAACTGCATTCTGTGCGTACCACTTCATTCATTCATTCATTCATTCATTCTACCACTTCTCGCAGGGGCGTGCTGGAGCCAATCCCAGCTCACACTGTGTGAGGGCGGGGTACACCCTGGACAGGTTGTCAGTCCATCACAGGGCTAACACACAGAGACAGACAGAGACAAACAACCACTCACACTCAGACCTACGGACAATTTAGAGTCACCAATTAACCCAAACATGATGTCTTTGGACAGTGGGAGGAAACCCACACAGGCACGGGGAGAACATGCAAACTCTGCACAGAAAGGCCCACAACCTTGTTATTGTATGGCAACAGCGCTAACCACAATGCCACCGTGCTGCCCTGTATACAACATCCATCCATCCATCTTCTACCGCTTTTCCGTTTCCGGGTCGCGGGGGGTGCTGGAGCCAATCCCAGCCAATGTTCCGGGCAAGGGACGGGGTGCACCCTGGACAGGTCGCCAGTCCATCACAGGGCCAACACACAGAGACCGACAGAGACGAACAACCACTCACACTCACGCTCAGACGCTCAGAGTTAACCCAAAAATGATGTCTTTGGACAGTGGGAGGAAACCAGAGTACCCGGAGGAAACCCACGCAGACACAGGGAGAACATGCAAACTCCGCACAGAAAGGACCCAGGACCCACTACACCACCGTACTGCCCTGTATACAACATTCATATATAAAATTCTTTTGGAGCTGAAGGGAGTTTAAGCTCTAAAAGCTTGGTTTTCCTCCAAAAAAGTGATTCACTTACACCCTATAAAGATTAAACAACTGTAAAGACTTGCAGAATGAATTTTAATTAATCGTCTATGGGTGTGGTTGGCAAACCATAGCATGTGACAAATCCATGAGTCCCAGCAGGTACTGAGGCTGTTCAAGTAATGAGGATATATCCAATGATTCATGAGCTGAGTTAATGACACTTATTGGACTCGTGATAACTGGTCCTGCTGATAATATTGATGCATGTACCTTATGCTATATTTTTCTCTGTTTATCACCATGTCAAGATCACTGCTGGCTACCTCCGTTTCATCTGCAGCCGCTGTAATTGTATGGATTATATTATGTTTATTTACTGTTATTTTTGTTGATTTAGCCCTCTCATTTTCTGGGGTCAACAGCATTGACATGTTCACAACTTGTGGACACACCATATCCAGGTGAAAAAGTATTATTTATTACAATCATACAAATGTTATTACAAATATACTTTTACTTATTGTGCTTAATTTGCTTTTAGAACGCGTACTTTAAAATATATGTGATTAAGTTCATCTTCAATATACTAAAATTAAACATACTAATTATGCCATTATTAAAGTTGTACTTTAGTTTACTTATTAGTACTTTTAAAAAGTATGCTTTATTTCAAAGCACTTATAATAGTAGATTAGTATTTTTATCAAAAGTGTACTTATTTTTCAGTCATTTGTAATATACGGTTAATTACACTGCTCAAAAAAATAAAGGGAACACTAAAATAACACATCCTAGATCTGAATGAATGAAATATTCTTATTAAATACTTTGTTCTTTACATAGTTGAATGTGCTGACAACAAAATCACACAAAAATTATCAATGGAAATCAAATTTATTAACCCATGGAGGTCTGGATTCGGAGTCACACTCAAAATTAAAGTGGAAAAACACACTACAGGCTGATCCAACTTTGATGTAATGTCCTTAAAACAAGTCAAAATGAGGCTCAGTAGTGTGTGTGGCCTCCACGTGCCCGTATGACCTCCCTACAACGCCTGGGCATGCTCCTGATGAGGTGGCGGATGGTCTCCTGAGGGATCTCCTCCCAGACCTCCTGGACAGTCTGTGGTGCAACGTGGCGTTGGTGGATGGAGCGAGACATGATGTCCCAGATGTGCTCAATTGGATTCAGGTCTGGGGAACGGGCGGGCCAGTCCATAGCATCAATGCCTTCGTCTTCCAGGAACTGCTGACACACTCCAGCCACATGAGGTCTAGCATTGTCTTGCATTAGGAGGAACCCAGGGCCAACCGCACCAGCATATGGTCTCACAATGGGTCTGAGGATCTCATCTCGGTACCTAATGGCAGTCAGGCTACCTCTGGCGAGCACATGGAGGGCTGTGCGGCCCCCCAAAGAAATGTCACCCCACACCATTACTGACCCACTGCCAAACCGGTCATGCTGGAGGATGTTGCAGGCAGCAGAACGTTCTCCACGGTGTCTCCAGACTCTGTCACATCTGTCACATGTGCTCAGTGTGAACCTGCTTTCATCTGTAAAGAGCACAGGGCGCTAGTGGCGAATTTGCCAATCTTGGTGATCTCTAGCAAATGCCAAACGTCCTGCACGGTGTTGGGCTGTAAGCACAACTCCCACCTGTGGACGTCGGGCCCTCATACCACCCTCATGGAGTCTGTTTCTGACCGTTTGAGCAGACACATGCACATTTGTGGCATGCTGGAGGTCATTTTGCACAGCTCTGGCAGTGCTCCTCCTGTTCCTCCTTGCACAAAGGTGGAGGTAGCGGTCCTGCTGCTGGGCTGTTGCCCTCCTACGGCCTCCTCCACGTCTCCTGATGTACTGGCCTGTCTCCTGGTAGCGCCTCCATGCTCTGGACACTACGCTGACAGACACAGCAAACCTTCTTGCCACAGCTGGCATTGATGTGCCATCCTGGATGAGCTGCACTACCTGAGCCACTTGTGTGGGTTGTAGACTCCGTCTCATGCTACCACTAGAGTGAACGCACCGCCAGCATTCAAAAGTGACCAAAACATCAGCCAGAAAGAATAGGACCTGAGAAGTGGTCTGCGGTCACCACCTGCAGAACCACTCCTTTATTGGGGGTGTCTTGCTAATTGCCTATAATTTCCACCTGTTGTCTATTCCATTTGCACAACAGCATGTGAAATTGATTGTCAATCAGTGTTGCTTCCTAAGCGGACAGTTTGATTTCACAGAAGTGTGACTGACTTGGAGTTACATTGTGTTGTTTAAGTGTTCCCTTTATTTTTTTGAGCAGTGTACTTTGTTAAAGTGCACTTAATTTGCACTGCTTTGGAAGTGAACTTAGATATACTTAGTAAAAGTGTACTCCACTGTAAGTCTGTTTTAAATTGTTCTAAAATATACTTTTGAAAAAGTATACTTTATTTCAAAGCATTTATACTAATAGATTAGTGCTCTTATTAAAAGTATACTTATTTGTAACATATAGATAGTATACTTTATTAAAGTGCACTTTAATTTCACGTCATTGTAACTGAATTTAGGTACTTATTTAAAAGTGCACGTTATTGTAAGTCTATTTTAACCCTTAACTTAAAAATCCTTGATTCCCTTGACTTAATCACGATGCATTTAAATTTCAATGACTCTGGTTGTATGGCATACACATTGTTGCTCTCAAGACACTTCATACATAAAGCTTGATGCAATATTAAGTATTGCGTCCCTACGCAGCTTGCTTTTTTCCTTCTGCAGTTCTTTAACCAAAACACAGTGTATTCCACCAGAAAACTACTAAATCCCCAAATCTTACAAGTGATCCTGCAACTCAGCAATCAAGTTGTTTCTTTTGTGAAGCGGCTCTTTTGCATTTGCATTCGTTACCTGATGTTCCCTGATGACTGATGTCAACTGAACAAAACGCATGGTAGAGAGGTCTGAAAAAACTGAAGCATCTCTCCTGGTCATTTTCTACGAACTTTTGATTTACGCTTGGACATGCTCTCTTTTTGCAGGCAATGGGAGGGTCTGTATTCAAAACTCTACTACTACTGAGTCTTCGGGGGGGGAGCGGAAGTGGGAAGGGGAAGGGCCCAGTGGCAGCTCTAGGGGTGGGGCCACAGGGGCATTGGCCCCATCTGAAATCTAATTGGCCCCCTGAAGTGCCCCTGTCCTGTCACTCATCTGTGGTTTTGCTAGAGTTAATATGATGTTAATAGACCCTTTTCACATGACGTCAGACAACTTCCATTTTGAAGCGAAGCAGGGTATCGCTACATCCGGTTTGAGCCTTTTAAACTGAAGATGCGGGAACGTAAGACAGCACTCAACGAAACTCAGTGTATTTTCTAAAGGAAAGATTGAGACTATAATATTTCTGTTGTAGTATTTATCATCTTCATTTCCTTTGGTATCGTTAGCGATCGTTGCCGTTACATAGCTGCCCTGACGTGGCAGTATATTATTATACCTGGAGTACATACCTTTTTGATGCTTAAATTGTGATATTACTTCACTATAAATGCATTCTTATTAACATAATAGTGCACTTGAAAAGTAATTTAAGGCATGCTAGAATAATGATAAGTGCATTAAAAATACAATCCTACACAACTATCAATTTAATTTTAATGCCTTTTAAGTATATTTTGAACATACTGGTGGTCTAATACAATTGTACTGCAAGTGTCTTTCAAATCAGGTGAAGGTGTACTTGTGCAGGTGTACTATAGTACACTTAAAGTTTGTAAAAAAGTTGTTCAAATCAAATCAAAATCAAATCAGATTTATTTGTATAGCGCCAAATCATAACAAAGTTACATCAAGGCACTTTACATATAGAGCAGGTCTAGACCAAACTCTTTATAAAATTATTTAAAGAGACCCAACAGATCCCCCGATGAGCAAGCACTCGGCGACAGTGGCAAGGAAAAACTTCCTTTAAGAGGCAGAAACCTCGGGCAGAACCAGGCTCAGGGGGGGCGGCCATCTGCCTCGACCGGTTGGGTTGAGAGAGGGAGAGAGAGAGAGAGAGGCACGGGGGGGCAAAGTTCCAATTTATTGTTGTAAATTGTTCCAATTTAACATACTATTTACACTTTAAGTGCACTGAAGTAGTCCTCAAGTAGTACTCAATGACTACTTCAGTACATTTAATTATACATAAAGGCGACGAAAAAAGCATACACTATACTAAATGTGTACTTAGTACAGTCTGTAAAACTATAATTCAAGTTTAGTATTTTTTCGCCTGGGTAGTCATGTTCATGGTATGTTTGGGTGATGGGTGAGCGTATGCTTGCCACAAACTGGCATGCACCGAACACCGAACTGCTTTGATCATATGTGGATTAGCTGGGAGTTAAGAGGAGTCTCACACTGCAAAGTTCAAAGACAGTTCTCCGGAAACATATAAATGAAGCTTACATCTGTATTTATATTATATCAATGGTTGATGGTCTATCACTGGGCTGACACATGCAAGCAACCATTCAACTTAACTTACAGGTACTTCAGAGTCTCTGAGAGGAAGCCAGTGCCCCTGTACAAGTAGATCATGCAAATTCTAAAACATTCTTGCTGTGCCCCACAGTGATAGCCACCGCATCACCATCACCTTCCTATACTGAAAAAATGCAGACTATAAATAGACCAGGTCAATATACACTGCAGCACTGACAGAGCCTGATAACAGTTAATATATCTATAACTCTCTCTGCCTGATTGTTTAATTTTGTATGTTCCCTTTTGTCAATCTGTGGTGTTTATTCTGATTCAAATTTTTATATCTAGTGAACATTTGTTTTTCAAACATACCCTTACTGTATACACTGTATATACTGTGTACTCTGCAGTCCGGGCATTGGACAAATACACTCCTTGAATCCATGAAATTTACAATCTATAGTCTTCTGTCTGTTAAATTTTTTTGTCAATGTATCTGCACAGAAATATAAAAGTAATATAAAATGTCTAATTTTCTGTGTCCCCGTTTTCCATCTAAGCTGAAAATTGGGTTTATTTCTGATTGAACTAAACTCTGCCAAAAATGTGATTCTCAGAGGTAAAGCTCTAAATGTTATCTTTTTCTGAGTTTATCCTTTGGCCTCTGTTTACCTCCCAAATACTTTGTTCAGACCACAATCTATCAAAAATGATTTGATCGACATTGTGGTTTTATTTACACCGTCTGCAACAAAAGAAAACATTTTCAAATGTCACTGTATAGCCATTTGGTGGTAATATACAGTTGGATTACTGTAAAATTAGGGTCTGTCATTTTCTCCCTTTAACGTCTGCTGCTACAATTTTGCATGTTTCACTGTCTGTAACTGGAGGATGCATTTCTAAATTAGATTTGCCAGTGGGATTTACACCAAAGTATTGAAGTTGTCTAAAACAAAAAATTGCATTGCATCAGACAAAACTATCCCAGGAGGACCCAGGTAAAAACATATTTTCATCCACGGTGATGTAATTCTCATGCAGCCTCTGTGCTCAAACTGTTTGCCAGTGAGCTCTGTGGTTTACTCTAGTTGACAACTCTGGAATATATTTCAGCCTCAGTACTCATCTCTGTCACCTCTTCAGGTTCTCAGGTTGGAAATCACCTCTTGTTAGACCTCTACAGAATTCCCATCTTTTTGTGTTGTGTTTTTTTTTTTGATTAAAAATCAAACACAAAAGTGTGTACAATCTCTTATCACACTTGGTAACAGTGTCGCCTGTAAAGAACACCAAACTGAAATCCCTGACATGCAGTCAGTAGCCAGTGAGTCCTGGATTAACTCTAGTTCAATGTCCAATACAGATTCAATGGTTTTCAGTTGTTTGGTTTTGAATAGTCTCTAATGCATGTATACTTGAAAAATACAACTGTGAAAACATGTGTTTCATTCAATTCCTAAATAATTGCAAACCATTGTTAGACAGTTCTTATGGTAACCATGGTGACGGTAAGTAGTTTTTCCATGGTGTTTCTTATTTTTACTCTCATGTACTACATGTACTACTATGAAGAGGACTTCACAGTGCCCGGCAGCATAAATAGCCTCAATTTAAGAATTCATGAGAAGCATATAACATTTAATATAGTACATACAGGAAATGATGTGTTGTGGTTATACTGCTGGGCAGTGCGCCAGAGAGAGAAGAGTTGCAACACTCTCTGATCTCGCCGCGGGGTGGTCACGTGGTTCATGTAAGCCCGTATAGTGCCAAACACATGCTGCGCTATCATGTTCTTCTATGGGACAGACAGCTGCGATTGCGACATTGCATGGTAAATATAAATAAAATCACATACCCAAGTACTTGTTTGACTGTTATTGCATTATTCCATATTTGTAAATGTCAGTTTTACATTTGGAGTGGTAGGGTGACAACTGAAAGCTCTGTATAAGTATTACTTAGATACGTTTTTCAGTTTTGGAGGGAAAGCATCACATTCGTGTTAGCATGGGAAATATTTTATTTTAAAATGCAAGATGATTCAAATGCTCTTTTTTGCATAATTGGATTATTGGATTTCCTTGATTTTGCTTGTAATTCCTATTGACTTACCCGTGGTCTGATAGTGATTGAGAAAGCAGAGTAGCAACAGTCCATTCAGCATTTAGTGTCCATCCCACTTCTTCTGATGATGCAGGAGTTGACCACACAACCATTATAATTTTAAGACTAAGCCATACAGAAAATATATATCAAATATATTACAGAACAACAACTAATTACACTTGGATGAATGAAATAGTTTTTTTTTTTATAAACAATGAATGAAAACATCAAGAACAAGTGTGCATGTGGAGACATCCTCTTCCTCTGTGTCCTGGACACTAAAAAGCAGATGAAGCAAAATAGGTGAGAACAGATGACGTTCAATTGTGTCATGGTTCACTGGTTACAACTAACATTTTATAGATCATTGGTCATACCATGGTTGGCTGTACGGCATTTGGATGCTCCAATCGGTCCGAGAAGGGTTACTGCATGTATGGCTTCCCCAAGGACTATGAGTGCAGGAAAAGGTGGATGGCAATGGTCAGCCGTCAAAACCTGCAAATGACAGGGGCCAGCAACAACAAAAAACTATGTCATGTAAGTAATTTTCACAGGGGACATCACTTGCTAGAATTTCAAAGGGAAGAGAATTATGACATTGATTATATTTGAAGTGCAATGGAAACTGATCTTACAAGCCTACCAACAGGTACACTTTGAAGATGACCAATTCACTGCCACAAAAACAAGAGAAAGGTTGAAGTTGAAGCCAGATGCTGTACCAACAGTATTCATTCATCGGCCTAAGCTGAAGACGAAGAAACCCCCTTCTGTGAGGGTGCCTCCAGCAATCCTAAGCGCAATGGACCACACATATTGCGCCAAATTAAACTTTGGTATGATACATGCAGCTAACAATATTTCCCATTTCAAGTAATTCAAGGATAGACTACACTCCTAATGAGTTTATTAAATTATTCATATAGTAGATCCACCTTCAAAACAACAAATGGTCAGGGATTCTCTGAGGATTGGCATAGAAAATTTAGATAATCTACAAATTTCTATCTAATTAACCATCGCTAGTAGTTGAACATATACATTTTATTGGTTTCTGATTATGGCGGATGATTTGAATTACGTTACAGTAATGTTCTGCTTTAATTTCTTTTCTATAGGAGTGTAGTGTACCCTTATATTGGATATGACAGTAGGTGCAAATGTAAAGGTAAAATACATATAACAGCAAGATTGCCTTGTTATAGTTACAGAGATTGAGGGAGGAATTGAAAAGGGCAAGGAAAGGGAGATGACAGACAGAGAGAACG
This sequence comes from Remorina albescens, assembly GCA_034769265.1. NCBI lineage: Eukaryota > Metazoa > Chordata > Actinopteri > Carangiformes > Echeneidae > Remorina > Remorina albescens. Next base: position 6,180,578 of record CM068479.1, read on the forward strand.
ATCAAGATGCCATTTTACCAGGGGCAAGTGATCCAGGGATGTGTGTGCCGAGGGCCAGTCAGTCAGGGGCCAGAAAATTACATTATCTACTGCACTGATTTACAATTTACAGTTCAAGTAAAGTTAAAAAGCTCTCTGTCATATAATATATATATATATATACACACACAAACACATACAAATACAAATAAAGATAAGTATATGCATCATAAAGGGCCTCTGGTATAATATAGGGAGTTGACAATTAAAAAGAGGTAGTGATTTAATCAATTTACCCCTGGAGATACCTTCACAGCTAGCAAAGTCGCACTAACAAACTAGCAGACAATCGGTCGTCTGCCAACATAAAAATATATATAATTACACTGTGCACATGCAAATAAAGATCAGTATATGCATCATAAAGAACCTCTGATAAAATATATACAGTTGACAATTCAAAAGAGGTAGCTGTTTAATCAACTTACCTCAGAAGTTACTCAACGGTCAGCAATGCAAATGAACGATGCCCAACGCCGTGGAGGTGATGTTTGGAAGTATACGAGGCCGCATACCCCGGAAGTAGACCAGAAGAAAGCGTACAACGGAGTCCTATGGGAGTGTCGCCACTCTGTTTATTTCTATCACTCTGCTGCTGGGCACACACATATGCCACCACTCACTCTTGATGAAGAAGCAAAACAGTATACTCTGTCAAATGTTGAATTTGGAGTGCATGCTGAAGGTTTCGGTGCCTGGAATAAAAATTTACCTTTTTGATTTCATTTTGTCCTAAAGTTATTTAAGGTTTTGAATTGCGTCATTCAGTTTTCTGGATCTTAAGTAGAAGAATAATCCGCAGAACAAATATTAGGAAATAGGAGAAAAAATCCAAAAGAAATTAAAGGAAATTTCTGACCTTTTAACCAAGGTCAGCTCTCACTGTGTTTTTAAGTGAATATATGCAGCTAACACTCTTATATTATGTATATTAAATGTTAACAAAAATATCTGAAACAACTAAGTTGAAGTTGTTTAGGAAAGAAATGTAGAAAAATGAGAAAAGAAACAACCTGACAGCCCTCAAAGAGAATAAAATAATCATAATAATAATAACTTTGTTTGCTTTATACCGTGAGCATATCTAAAAATGAATTATACAAAATTCAAGAATACAATATGAATATAAACAATATCTGAGAGTATTAATACCACATACATTTGCATGATTAGCCTAGGGCATGTTTGCTATCCTTTTCTTGTTTTTTTCAGAGTTGCATTTTCTGTGCAGGCTGGGTGAGCTTGGCAGTCACCATAATAAATTGGTTTGGTAGACAAAAACATGTAGACTGTGTTTTCCTTTGTTAGTTATTAATTAAACAAGAGTGAAACAACATCTCCAATCTGTGGTTTTCACCACATCATTAATTTACGTTTTTAGAGATAATTTTGTAGCTTATAGACCCAAACAGCTATCAAATTACTCTCAAAGACCACAATCAATACTTCTCTGTTCAGTCTTATTGAGGTAAAGCACCTCTCGAGTGCGCTCCTGTCTTTGTCTCACATTGACAAAGTTATCCATCCATACACCCCAAAAGTCCCTCTGCACAAGCCAAAACAACAGCTGCAGGGCCCCAAACAAACTCTAAACTAAATGAGACTACTGCTGCTTCTTTTCTCTGCCTGTAGCTTTAGCCTTGAATTTTTCCGCCGTTCTTGTCTTTTTCAGCCCTTTGTTAATTCAGCTGTTATTTATGTGTTTATTTCTCCTGGCAATCGACTCTGCAGGTACTTTGTAACTTTGACACACCATTTATAAGTGCCACAGAAACAATGTTTTTTGTCTTTTTCTTTCATAGCTGTTGAGGCATAACAGCCATTAGTAACACACCATTAAGTGAAGGCTATTTAGCAGTAGACTATAGTCTTCAATCATTAATCAAATCAATAATGCAGTGGGTCCAGCTTCATTAAATAATGCTAGTGCCTGTGTCACAGAAGACAAATAAAGAACATTCTCAATGTCTTGGTCATGATCATATGTCAATTTTAAAAATAATTATAGTTTGGTCTTCCTTTTTTAAATATGGCAGAAAGCATCTGCTTTCGTCTCAAGATAATGAGGTACATCAGTGATGCTATGTCAGTTTAGACGGAGATAAGTTAACAGATCAAAAGTTTTTTTATATTATTGTAAAATATATTTAAAAAATGTATATTTAAAAATGTGATCGATTCCAGTAAGCAGGCGAGTTTACACAGAGTTCAGTAATAAAACAAACATGTTATGAAGCTCCTACACAAAGGTCATGGAAATTTATAAAACTTGCGCAAAGTGCGTGGTCAAATTTCATTTGGCCTGGCATAAAATATATGATTTTATGCAGAATTGTCGACCAGAGAATGTAAAATACACACTGAAAAAATGCAGTTTAATGTTTGACCAAAAGATGGCAGCAGCACCGCCAGCCTCCAGCTATTTGACCCTCACCATGACCTTTACCTGACAATTTCCAAAATGGCGACTGTAGATTTAAAAAAAACAAAAAGAAAAAAGAAAGAGAGAGAGTTGACCCGCTGCTTCCAGTACAGCCAGAAATTTGATGGTTTTTTTTCACAGAATTCCGAAAAAAATTGTGTTTGTCTAATTTTCAAAGAGACTGGGACTCTGTATAAGGAGTTAATGTGAAGAGACACCACCAGCCTAAACATGCTAACGGGTACGACAAACTAAAACAGAGCAACAAACTGAAACGACTGGACACTCTTTTAACTTCACAGCAGCTTTTTCAGAGGTGAATCAAATGAAAATGGCACCAAAAGCGAGCAATGAGTTGACGACACTAACAGCTAAGTACTGCAAAATTTTTTCCCAGGCTGGTAACACTGCAGTTCAGACAAATTTAGAATATTTCATTATTTAAGACTGCATGTAAATTAATCGTTTTGGTCATCTGAGATGAATAAATTCTAAAAATCTTATTGGATTAAATTTGTTTGTTTGTTGGTCAAACCCACAGTTATAAATATTTGCACTTGGACTTATGGCACTTTATATTTTGCACTTCTGGATAATATAACTGTTGGTGTTATGTTCTTGTTCACATGTTTTAAACTTAAAAGTTGACAGGCAACATTTATGCCACCTGGGTCTGATCCGCCAGGACCTCCCGCTTCCACCGCCACCCATTTGGCAGCGTACCCGACCCCATCGGTCTTCCCTGCGGATGGTGGGTCCACGGGGGGGGGCATTAGCCACGTGGCTTCTTTGGGCTTGGCCCAGTTTGGCCCCGTGGCAGACCCGACCACCAGGCGCTCATGTACATGCTCCCCATCTGGGCCTGGCTCCAGACGGGGGCCCCGGGCTTCCTCCGGGCAGGGTCCTCTGATTCCCTCTTTTCTCCTTCATGGGGTCTTTGTGGACCATTCTTTGTCTGGCCCCTTGCCTGAGACCAATTTGCCATGGGAGACCCTACCAGGAACACGAAGCTCCAGACAACATAGCTCCCAGGTTCACAGGGACACGCAAACCTCTCCACCACAATAAGGTGATGGTCCCTGGAGAGGTCTTTTTCAATTAATTAATTGAAATTTTTTAATTAATTAATTTAATTAATTAATCTTCAGGTCAAACTTCGTTCCCACCCTCACCTATGGTCATGAGAACTGGATCATGACCGAAAGAACGAGATCTCGGGTACAAGCGACCGAAATGAGCTTCCTCAGAAGGGTAGCTGGCTTCTTCCTTAGAGATAGGGTGAGGAGCTTGGTCATCCGAAAGGAGCTCAGAGTAGAGCTGCTGCTCCTTTGCATTGAGAGGAGCCAGTTGAGGTGGTTCGGGCATCTGGTTAGGATGCCTCCTGGGCGCCTCCCTTCTCCGGCTAGGAGAAGACCCCGGGGCAGACTGAGGACCAGGTGGAGAGATTATATCTCCACTCTGGCCAGGGAATGCCTCAGGATCCCCCAGTTAGAGCTGGGCGATGTGGCCGGGGAAAGGAAAGTCTGGGGCTCCCTGCTGAAGTTGCTACCCCCGCAACCCGACCTCAGATAAGCGGATGAAGATGGATGGATGGATGGATGGAGACAACATTTAATTACCATTAATAGCTCATAATTAAAATGAACCTGAAATATATTTCAGTTTTCCTGGAAGTTTTTTTTTTTCTTAGACTGCTTTTTCTTCATGTTATATAGCCTATAAAAGGCAGGGGGATTTTGAAAAGACCTGTTTAGATTTGTTAGTGTTCCATGTGAAAAAAAAAAAAAAATGCAATTTGCAATAAAATTTTAATAGAATAGTTCATTTGGTTTTCATTTTAATGGTTCAAAGAGTGTCAGGCAGAATGGTTGGCTCTGACACATTTCCCCCTCATCAAATCCAGCCCTCTCTGAATAACGTTTGGACACCCCTGGCGTAAGAGGTCAACAGGTGGCCCAAATACTTCACTCTTTTTCCATAATGGTTTGACATTATTCTTCACCTGTCTACCAGGTGTCCTAAAAATATGTGTCATTCAGTCAGACGTCACTGCAGATGATGTTGGGAGAAATGCAAATGTCAAAGATTTTCCAACTTTGAATGATAATAGGATTCACGTGAGCTGCAAAAGGGCTCGAACTGAATGATTTTTCTCTCCTACATGTTAAAGTAACTTGGGTGTCATAATTTTCTGGACTATTTTCCTTAGTGACAGCTACAATAACATGACAATATTACTGTAGCTGACCAATTTGCTTTCATATTTGCCACGGGGCAACTTTATTCAGTTCTTCTTGTTGGAGGAGGAGGGAGGGAGGGAGGGAGGAGCCGCAGTCCAGGCTGGTTGAAGGTTTTGTCATAGTCTGTGATGCTGGTGGTCAAATCCACAAGCCTGCAGCATGTGATCAAAATAGGTCATACCTATATCTACCTATAGGTATGGGTATGACCATTAGGATTTACTACAAAGCAGTTTATATCCCCGGCTTACCTAAATCCTTAATTAAACATGATTTTAATTGCTATTAACATGACAGCCAGATAAAGCGACAGTAGCCAGTTTTAAGCCATATATTACAACTCATCAGAAGTTATTAGTTTTAGACACAACTGGCAGAATCTGTTGGAAAATGACAAAAAATATATTTCAAAAATGATTTTGTTTCAAAGTACTATATAAACATGCAGATGAATTTCTTCCCTCTTTTCTTTCACTCCTGGTCTTTTTCACTGCTTTTTATTGTCCCTTTTAGTATTCACAAGGTGATATGTTTCTTTCACAGAACCACAGAACTACCCTCAAGACACTCTTCGACCAACATTTCTTTTGACTGGCCTGCACACTATTTTATTAAAGCAACCTTCCTCTGCATTAAATATTCATTGGTGAGGAAAGAGGAAGGTTCCATTCCCATTGAAAAAATGTGTCAGGTATTCACCTGCAAACTGGAAACTTTAAGTGAGTAAATTTTTTTTGTTTTGGTGAATTTTTCTTTTGATGGAATGACACAAATATTTACAAGTGCATTGCATGCCATTTGTGGTGCTATTTATTTAATCTGAAAACGCAGTGAGCGTATCAGATGTGTGCAGTTTAAAATTCATAAATGTCTAAATGATCAAAAGCTCTGGGCTTCAAATGATGAATCACATTCTTACTGTGCTCTCAGCTTTGTTCAGTTTCAGTGTGTAAACAGTGAGTGTCATCTAAACATTACCTAACAACTGTACTAAACTGGAACTAAGTCAAATATTTTTACATAGTAATTGCAGTATGAATTCACGTAAACAGTGTACCAGCTGTATGATTTATTTTAGACAAAGTAAAGGTGGCACGCTTTGTGTCTAAGGTTTTTGTTGCACATACATCAATCAGGATTGTGCAGGTGCGTTCTTTTTCAGTTTGTTTGTTTGGTTGGTTTTTTTGGGGGGGGGGGGGGGCTGAGAGGAGGGAAAATCAATCACAACAAATCATTTTCTAACATTGACCATTCCGATCACAACTAATTGCCATCTCAAACTACAAGCAGTTTCCTATGAATTTCATTTGGACACCCATGAAATTCATTTTGGGCTCTGAGCATTGCACCAATCTCTCCAAACAGATTTGAGAGAAAATCAATATGATGCAGAATACCAGCACGAACACTGTTGAGGGTTTTTATTTCAAAGCATGCCTTACTAATCTGCTCTTGCTCTGGTGTTTCTGCAGTATGCACAGTGTACACTAGTTGCTATATTATAATTTGTTTTTGATACATAATTCTATTTGAAGTCGATTGAAAATGTTATTGCATATTGTGCATAAATACATCAAGAAACAATAGCACAATATATTTTACTGTAAAGATTCTGGAAACAAAATTGTAATCAATGTCAACAAGCAACTATTTTGTAAAAATATAGGAGAATGATGTGCAGACAACCAAGTCACTCTCTGCCCATTATAATATGATTTTCACTGTATATTGTTTTAGTGGACAGTCTGGTAGCATGTGTGTATTAGTGCATCTATTATTAGTGCGCAGCTGACCCTCCCTACATTAAAATTTCCACACAGGAACAGGCCATTCATAAAATGAAACTGTGTGTAAGTAGCTTTCAGGTGATGATGTTCTAAAATTCCCTTGACTCAAGAAATCACTCTTTTAGAAAAAATGGCTGGACTGGCTCCATCAATTTCATTTGTGCAACCCGTACCAGCTGATAGGTCCTTGATTGAATTTCTTTTGCAGTCAGACACTGAAACCAATTTATGGTTACAGTAGGTTTTACTTATATGGAGAGTCCTATGGTGTGCTAAAAGGCTCCAGCCTCACTCAGAACAGATTTTTCTTTCTGATGCTATATAATGTTAAACATCCAAGTGCTGGATCTAACCTGCTCCAGACACTATCTTGGTTATTAGGCATGTCGCTGTGTGTGCCACATTCTATCAAATAGTATTACCCTGCTTTATGGTCTATTTCCTTCTAAGTGGGAACATAATTGATCAAATTAACCTTGTGTTGGATGGGAGAAGATTTGAAACCAGAAAGACTGAGACTATAAACTAATTAGGAATCCATTTATTAAGCTAATAAATCAAATAAGTAATAGGGCCATTTCCTTATGGAGTTCTTCTTTCAGCCAGTGGAGTTGCCCCCTGATGGCCGTTAGGTTCAAGGCTCTTGAGCATTGGCTTCACTTTTCAGCTCTGGTGTCTACATCTATTTTTGTATACTGTACAGTGTATGTTCATGAATGGCTGCAGTAGCATAGTAATGCTACTGATGACTTGCTGTTACCATTAACTTAATTGAATTTGTTTTGCAAAGGTTACTGAGAAACAGTCAGCTTTGCTGGGGAGCGTATCACTGCAACATGATAAGCTACTGTGAGCTAATGGTTGTGGCTAGATTGTTGTTGTCGCCTCTTGTTTAGAATGGATTAGTTTATTCTTGTTGTGTATTTAGTAGCAGCTTTCACTGTGGTCTGTAACACCTGAATGGCATACTCTGAGGCTGAAAAATGAATCCACTATGGAAATACCAAAACTCTAGTATGACGTGCTGTTTGTTGAGAGCAAGAAAAAGAAATAAGAAAAAGTGACTGCTATCAAACTTTCTTGTCCTCTGTTTTTATTAATTTAGGCTACATCCTGTCTTAAGTGCCTGCTTTCTAATTATTAGACAGGCTTAAATTAGTGGGGGAAGATAAGTAAAATGTTTATATACTGTATATATTGCATCCATCAATACATGAATATGTTTCATATTAGGGGAGAAAGGTTGTGATCAGGAAAATACACTGAGACCAGCTAGAACATTCTAAAAAAAATCTGACAGTCAATTCCGAAATCCTCTGTGACTCAATCAAATTACTCATATTTATGTAACTGGGTAAAGCTTTTCTATTTTCAGTTCCATTTGTTCTGAACCCGCCGCACTGAAGTTGTGTTTCAAACATATCGTACCACATGGGACCAAACTTTCACTGAGTACCTGGAGCTGCTGGAAAAGCCCAGCAGGAGGTGATTATCTATTCATCTAAAAATGGATGCTTCTGTACTCTTACTTTATGCTTTTCTCCCACAGCCGAGGCTGCTCTGATATAATTCACTTAAAATCAGACACTACAAAAAAACAAAACATAAGGAAATAATGTCTGTTTGATGAGTTCTTTACACTGACAACTACTGAATATTGGACATTTTTTTTATCAATGTAAATATCAGTCAATCAGGCAGGTTTTTTTGCACCATTTCAGAAGCTATCAAAGGCAAATTTTAATTACATTAGATTGAAATGTAAAGCATATGTTAATCTACCTATCTGTATAATTGCCTGTACCAATGGTTGTCCTTGGCATTTGGAGCATTTTCTGGTTGGACAACAGATTTTAGTTTCGAAAGCTATATTTTGCTTGTGTAGCCTTAAAATGAAAAACGATTCTTTGTCTGCATGCAGGGCACACTATGGAAGGATTGTGGTGTTAAATATTGGTGTAAAGTAATGTCTGTAAGACTACAAATGCCAAATAAAATGTGCAAATGTTCAAATCCCCATCTGTAAAGCTATTGAAGACGCAAGACTATAGGAGCAATAAAACAAACAATTATCTAGTAAAACTTTCCAAGGATTTTGCCAGGATGTTGTGATTCTTAATGAACGTGTTACTATATCTATTGGAAATTGATGGACCAGGATAACAAACAAATCAAGTCTCCAATTAACTTCAGTGTTTTTATTATCATCATGTCTTTTTGCCTTTGGTGTTGGTATTGTTGTATTGTCAGTCTTCTTTTGTTTCTTTTTTGTTGTTACTGTATTTTTTTTCTCTTATTCTTTTATGATATCACTTTTTTAAATGATTTAATTATTGAAGTGAAACCCAGTGTTATTCCAGATGAGACTGCTACTTTTAGCAGTTGGATCTGCTTATGTGAACAATTGGATCAGAGTGACCTCTTGTGGATAAGCGTGACACCAGCTCAGTAATACTGACAAATAATATTCCAATGAAGTTTTGACGCCACTGATTGGTGAAGATCATTTAAACTGGAAGTTGAATTATAAAGATGATAACTCAACACCAAAAGTCCTGCTAATGTTAGCCAAGCCACTCCCCTGAAGCTGTTTCATGTACGACTTCAGAGATATCTGGTCCAACTTTGGAGGCACCAAGTGTGAAGTTTTAATAGTGTGAACGTCCAACAGAGTATTACCAGAAAAGAGCATGTGCACAGTTGACTACCGCTGGCTAGAAAGTGAATGTTACAAATAGCTGTGTGAACTGAGTAGAGGCAGTCCTTCTGATTAGCTGTCTTTCCACTTTCTTTACATATTAGAATTTTCTCAATATCATTTCCATATATGTGTTTTTTGTTTCCGTCTTTCTTGACTAGAGACTGACATATTTTTACGACTTGCTGTACTTGGTGTTTACTAACATTTCCACTTTTAACCCCACTAGCATACAAAAAAAAAATCTGGATGCTCAGCTCACAAAACTAAACTTGTAGAATGCTATCACGAAATCCAGTAGAAATCCAACACTTTCCAAAGACACAATATGAGGTATGCCCAGCTGAATTTTGCAATATAAAATAATATTAAAAAGTTGCCATCCAGCATATTGAATTAAACTTTTCATACAGTGTGGATTAGCCACTGACAAGTTTGAACAGTGAAAAGGGCAGTAAAATATAGAGTGTACAGTGCAAAGGTTTAAGGCAAAAATAATTGCATGAAGTATTCGAAATAAAATTCAATTTAGTGAACATATTTTGTGTGACTGCCCTTTGCTTTTGAATCAGCACCCACCTGACATGAAGGCTGTTGGAGAAGTTGCCAGAGTTCCTCTGTGCATTGAGGCTGTTTCAGTGTCTTCTCTTTCTTCATCTACTTCCACATTGAGCTGATCATGTTGAAATTGGGCCTCTGTGTTGGCCTGAACTGTTGCAAGACTACCTGTTCTCCTTATTAATGGGGATTTACCCTCTTAATTTGCCTATTTGCTTGGATTTATTATCCCGCAGCAGAATGAATGTCTGACTGATGGGAAGGAAAGGAAAATGCAACAGAACCAAAGATTGTGTCATTTTTATTTCATGCATTGTTTTTCCAAAAACCTATTGTTTTGTTGTGGTTGTAGCAACTAATGTAGCCTTGAGCCATTAGCCTCTTATCAGAGATGAAGAGCAGGATATAGAGGTTTGGTAAGCTCACTTCTATCTCCAATTTTTTCATTTTTAAATTAGCAGTCCTCAGACCCAAGCAAGGCTGACCCAAGAGACATCACTTCAGGACATTAATGTACACTGTCCCTTTTCAAATAAACTAATAACAACATTAATCAGACTTCAGGCAGCTTTTTCTGGACCCAATAAAGGATTTTTAAATTCACCTAAAAAAATGGAAAGTGTCTTTCAAAGAATTAGCCATAGATTGGTATATTGATATTTATCCTATCAAATCTTAAAAATATAGTGCTATAATTAGGAAGAACAAGTGATTATTTCTTTCATGGTGTGCACAACAGATGAAGAGGTACTGACTACTAATTTGACACCACCACCACCTGTGCCTAGGAGTCAGATGGACATTGCAAAAGTATGAGATAGATTGATGAGTGTGTGTATCCATATAAAATGACACTGACAAGGCAGGCAAATCCCTGTGAACTTGTTTCATGGATGAATAAAACATTTAGTTTGGCGAGGAAACTGTTGAGTGGCTCCAAGAAGACTTAGATGTGCAAACATCTGAATGATTTATTGCTGCAGAGCAGTCGACCCCCATCATACGCAATATTTTTGTCCAAATGGTATGATTTAAATATGTATCCTATGTGTTTGTTTGGTTTCACAGGCAAAGGTGCGATGATGTCAACAATCTAAATATATTCTATTACGTTACATGATATCTTCAAATGAGGTGACCTCATTTCATGACAAAACTAATTCCATTTATAGATTTCAGGGAAAGCATTACACGGACTTGGTGTCCTTCCATACCTTTAAACATACAATACAGAGGCTAGAAAAATGAATACATCTGAAGTAAATATTGAGAAAACATACTTGCTTATTGGGTTAAATTTAATTAATTTGGATTGTATTTATTTACTCCAAATTCCTATCATGATCACAAGCAAAACATCGAAAAATAGAAATTTTGGTGATATGAAAATCTTTGAGAACTTATACTTGAGAGACAACTATTCTTTTATAGAGGCAGTCTATTTACAGCCAATATACTTAAATATAGTTCAAAGAAATTAGTCATTTTTATGTGCATTACTTTCCCTGTGACACGGGGGTGACCCAGGTTAATGATTTGCATGCAATTCTTCTCATCAATCCCTGTCAAGTCCTCTCACACACCAGCAACATACCATTACTGACATGGCTCACATTGTGACCGCATGAGGTAATGAGAGCTACTTGGTTTGGTATACTACACATGTGCAAAAAATCTAGCTCAGTTTTAACCACAGGTGGTGCCTAGTACTTTTAAGGTGCATGATGGAGAGAGCTGATAAAGGCATGGGTCAGCATCAGTAATATGGCCCTATATGTACTCAATCGCGCTTTCTCTAAAAAGCGGACCAGTGTAAGCCAGGTAGACTGCCCTCTTATATGGATTTCTGTGGAAGATCACTGATGTTTCCAATACGCAAGGCAGTCTCACATAATTTGTAGGTCTGACACTGGATTAGCTGTGTTTATATGATAATCACATATTCTGATGTTGGGGAAATATGGAAACACACCTTGATTCAGGCAATTCAACTCACGATCTTTGAATATGAGAGATAAATATTAGCTTATGTTCAAATAAAATGTAGCAAATGAACCCAACAATACCCATGATTACTACTAATTACAAAAGTTTGAATGACTGCTGATGGCGAATTGTGCAGGCCACGTTTATGACAGAATGATATGAGTCCTTCTGTGGCACTTATTCCTTCAGTCATGGCATAGCCATTCCTTTGCCACATTTAGAAAATGTCTTTCATGGTTACCTAATGCACCTTGTGACTGCGACAAGGTTATCCACCGCTCATACATCATGCAACTGCAATGCTACACATTTAAAAAGAGTAAGCTTACTGTATGTTAGTCAAAGAGTTTCAAAGTCTAGGCAACCTGTTGTTACTAATATTATGTGCAAAACTACCAACGGGTCAGCTGTGATAATTCACAGACATGCAGCATCACACCTCTCAGAAGAGAAAATGTAGGCACCTTGTACCGGTGCTCCATTTTTAGATATGAAAGGCAACTGAAAGTGTCAAGTAGACATCAGTTTTGATTACGTTTTGGTTGGATTAAAATGTGAGGACCAGATGATCAGGTGTACAGTGGGACTTTGCATAAACAGAAAATTCAGAAACTATAAAAGAATTTTTGCTTTGTTGAAATTCTGTCAAAGAGTGGGCTCTGTTTCTTGACTTTATGAACACCCTGCACAAAAATAGTAGTACTTTTCCCTTGTGAGACCTTCTCTAGGTAGAGCAACTATTAATTAGACTTGTCTCTCTGCGTTATTCCCTTCAGGCTGGCCCACTTGTACCTCTTCATGACCTTTAGATGCTTGCATGAGGAGAACCATAAAATAAATTGCATTGCTTATAAATTAAACATGACAGTCATTGCCATTTCAAAGAGTAGCATATGTTTTCACTGCAGTCCAACTGCCTGTGACATATCCAATTAGAGGTATTCTGACCAACAACGAGCTCTTTTAACTTAATGTTTCACAAGACACAAATAAGTATTACATAAAAAAACAAAAAACAAACTCTCATTATTTTTCATGGTGGAAACGGTGGAAATGTACCAAGTTCAAAACAGTGTGGCAAACAGGATACTTTCAAGAGGTGCTGAAAGATGAGTTAGTAATGAGTGGTGGTGGAGGTGGTGTCGTGCAGATGCCTGTACCCATCAATGCATTGTAAAAGTGACATCAACATCAACAGTGAAAATGGCTCATTGATGACCAGGGGAGGGCTACGCTGTATATAAAAGGGAGAACCCTCCTTGCACGAAAGACTAATCAACAAGTTTGACTTGTTTGCCACACTGATACAGTACAGACTCAACAAAACTCGTCACACTTTTTTTTCCTGGATATAAGGACCCTAAATCGGGTAAGAATGGCATGAAAATGGATCAGTATTTTAATTTATGTTTATAAAAATTGGTTGTGGGTGAGTTATTGAGTTTAAGCAAGGAAGAAATTTTAGATAAACCACTAACCACTGTTGTATCTAATTTGTTTCAGTCACTCAGCATGATTTCTTTGAGGTACTCGGAAATGATGGTTCTGTTAATCTTCCTCACCAGTTTATATACAGAGGCCAAACCACTAAGGTAAACTCTTTTTTTAAGATGAAATATCATCATCAGGGTGGAAATACATAAGGTTTAGTAACAATTATATGAAAAAGTCACTGATAGTGGGGTTCCTCCCTGAGTTAACAGGCTTATATTGTACTTTTACAGAAAGAGAACCATCAGTGAGGTACAGCTTATGCATAATGTTCGGGAACACCATCAAGTGGGAGAGAGACAGGACTGGCTTCAAGAAAAGTTAAAGAACATCATTGTTGCCAGTGTCAAACCACAACATGGACACTCAAGGAATATTAAAAGCATTTTTCCAAATTATGACTCAAATCTGAGAGTTTGAATCCAACTTATTTATTACCCTGAATTTTACCAAACAGAAGACTTGTGCTAATTTTAAGGAACTCACACTGAAACGGAATTTTCTAGCTGTTCTTGTTTTTCATGCCGTTTTTTATTGTTTATTTATTTATTTTAATTTATTCATTTTTTTATCAACAATTCTATCCATGTTTTTGTTATGTAATGTTATTGTTTCTTTTCTTATTTATTTCTTTGTTGAACAAACAAACAAATTTGTTAAACATTTAAATTATTTTCACCTATGTATAGTGTTTACATTCTTTTGCAATGTATGACAATATGATAACCATCAAAGTCTCAGGTCATCACAGAAAAAGTTGGCCTTCATACAAGTTTTTGTAGTTCAATATTACGTCTTTTTCTGACTGTAGGTGTCAAAATTCACCACTTAAAATATGTGTGTTGTTTTCTGTATATTGTAACGTGCAAAAGGACCAACTAAATAGCTAATCTTATTGTATGCATTGTTTAACTTGCACATCGTAGGTATCCTTTCATGCAATATAGGAAGTATTGGCTTGTATTCCAATTTTGATTGACATGATCCTTTTTTTTTTTACTGTTATGAGTAAAAATTACACATTATATTATGCTCCTGCCTTCTACCAAAAATATCCCATATGTGTAAAATTGTGATTTAGCATCCTGGTCAAAAGATGGATTTTCCCCCACTTGTCTTTTCTCCTTTGGAATCAGTGAAGTTAACCCCTGCCTCCAGGAGGGGGCATCTTCCCCTCCTTAAGGTTGTAAATTGAATGCAGTAAATTGCAGGATGCAGTGAATCTTCCTACGGAAACCATCTGGGGCCTGAGATCTCAGTTTGAGTTTAGATTAAATTGTGCTAGTCCAGGCTTCAAACTGCTCAGATGCCATCTGATTAAATCTGGCCATTAAAGATAAATCAATGAGCTGAATTGTCTTTTATAAATTTAAGGTTGGAGCAGACATTTTGATTAAATATTTATAAACAGCTTTTTTAATTTCTGTTAGGCCTACACAGTTTTATTCTTTGGGTAAAAATATAAAAATTTAATCTGCAGTTGTAACCCATTCACCAGGTCTATGAATGACTGGGCCTACTACAAGGACTACTGAGGTGAACATGTCTGTAAGCTTTCGCACCTTTGTCTAGTTTGCAAATGTTCTTTTCAAAACATTCTTTTGTTTTCTTCATGTCCTTAAAATTCTTTGGCAGATTTTCTATCATTTTACATCAAGAAGCGAGCTTGTGAACGGAAGGTCGCTGGTTTGAATCCCCGGACCAGCCTGTCCCCTCCCTCATCAGCACCACTTTGATGAGTAAGGCCCTGTGCTGTTCCTAGAATATGTAGTTAAGGTTAACTATGAATTGGATGGTATAAAGGCAGAGGAATTTTCCCTATGGCTTTCAGGAAATTAAACCAATATGTGGTTGGAATTATCAGGACTTTATAGTTTTTGTTTTTTGTTTTTTATTTTCTATTTTTTATTTTTTGTTGGTGAACCCCAAAACTGGATGGGTTTGTTTCCACTATAGAGGGTATGCATTGACGTCACTTTCCCACTGGAACACGCCCCCTCACTCGCACTGAGTGGCAAAACATCCAGCAAAAATGGCTGCTACTAGTAGGAGAAACTGTGGAGAAGACGGGATAACAGCCGATTATCAACTTAAAATAAAGGCAGTTGGACTTGACAGTGACCCGTACGGTTTACCGAAGAACCAGTGGTCCATGGACATTAACATTTGGCCACGAATCAAGTTTCCTGATATTTATATGTACTTAATTTCTACACGAAGCAAAGCTTGAAGGCATACAAAAGTCTTCACGCTTGGTCATACAGGATTTGTTGGCGAAATTAAAGTGATGAGGACACCGATGGACATTCTGGTTATATGTGGACAGGTTTGTACAAATGTTTTAACTTATTTTATTAAGTTACAACGTCTAGTTTGAAAACTGTAATGTTAAGCTAACTTAGCCAGGCCAACTTGTTTGTAGCTAACACTGACTCACTAACGTTATTTTACGTTACATATTTGTGCAGGTAAAGCACAGTCAGAGAATGAATGAGCCCCCATTGAGACCATGGATAGCTGCAGAGAAGACAGGGACAGTGCTGACAGGTCATTGTACATGTATGGCAGGGCTTGGAGAGACATGTTCACATGCTGCAGCGTTGATGTTTGCAGTCATGTCCGGAGTGAGGATGCGCGATGACACAGCGTGTACATCATTGCCATGTCAGTGGCTTCAGCCAACACAGATGAAGAAAATATGCTGTTCTGAACTGTCAGCTATAGACATGACCTGTCCCAGAACGCAGAGTAGAAAGGTTTTACATCCAGTGGACGAGAATGCTGTCAGGGAAGCTACATCAAGGAAGTCAGGGCCCTGTTGTGCTACACCTAAACCTACCGAAAATGAATTTGCAGACTTTCTGGATAAGCTCAAACATGCAAACCCAAGAGCTGCAGTGCTCTTTATAGCTCCAAAACACTCCCAAGACTTTGTCCCTATGGCTCTGAAAGATGGCTATCCTACAGCATTAGGACAACTTTATGAAGCTGAGAATGTTGCTTTGACCTACAAAGAGCTTCTTGTCAAGTCTGAAAAGGTTTTTGAGGATTTTTTGATCACAGATGCTCAGTGTGAGCTTGTTGAACAGCAGACAAAGGGACATGCTTCATCAAAGATGTGGTACACCTACAGATGTGGCAGAATAACTGCTTCCAAGTTTGGTGCTGTTATAAAGAGCAATGATAATCAGCCCCTCAAATCACTTGTGAAAGCCATATGCTACCCAAAGTCAACAAAGTTTACAACTACAGCAACAAGGTATTATTTATTCATTTTGATATTAAAGGCAAATCATGAAGTTTCAAAGTTGTTGACAAATCAAAAGGATGGAGCTAGGGAATGATAAAACCTCTTATTAAACAAAACTGTTGCAGAGTAAGATCTGTATATTTATGCACCCAACTTTAACTCTGTTTTATTAAATATTTCCAGGTGGGGCATTCAGCAGTAGACTAAGGCAAAGGATGCATACACCCAGACCATGTCATCAAAACACCTCAATTTTGATGTAGCCCCCACTGGACTCTACATTTCTCCGCAGTACCCTCGTCTCGGCGCATCACCAGATGGGAAGGTGTCTTGTGACTGCTGTGGCTCTGGCTGCTTGGAAATCAAATGCCCCTACTTGGCAAAATACCAAACACTGTTAGAGCTGTCAAAAGAAAAAGACTTTTGCTTGGTTGCATCCTCAACCTCAGATGTGACACTGGAACTTAACAGACAACACAACTATTACTTTCAAGTACAGTGCCAGATTCATGTTACAAAATCACCATTCTGTGACTTTTGTGTGTGGACACCTTCAGAATTATATATTGGGAGAATAATCCCAGATACAAATTTTGAAAGACATGTTATGAAGGCAACAAAATTTTTCAAGCATGGAGTGTTGCCAGAATTGCTAGGAAAATGGTTTACACGAAATGCAGTGCTGAATGTAACATCTGATCTGTAAGCCTGTTTCCTAGAAAGCAAAACAAAACCAAGGAAACAAACTTTGTAATTTCAAATGAGATAAATCCCACTTTGCCCACAGAGGAGATTTGAAGCTCAATTTGCACAGGGAAAATATCCCACAATTGAGTTACTATGACTGGGAGACAACAGTACTGTGGGGTAACTACCAGACAATTTTGAAAAGCTGCGACTTACTGGCCGCTGCTTGTGTACTGTTACCTGGTATGTTTCTAACTCACATTTCAAAGAACAATTTGTAACATTTTATATAAGTACATAGTATAGTAGTATCTTTTTACTAGATGATAAATCACAATTAGTGAGTCACCATATTCCCAGATTGTGAGGTTTTACAGTGTTTTCTGTTTTTATTATTCTTGTCATATATTAGTCATTTTATATGAAACATATCTGTTGAGAACCTTGGGCTTCTTAGGGGCTCTTTCCCGAGACTGTTGTCTAAGTCTAAGGTTGTAAAGTGAGGCATTAGCACATCTAGACTGAATTTATGGTTGTGTAAAAACTACTGAAATAGTCAAAACTGTAGGAGAAAAGTTTTAGCAGACCATATCTTGCAGTGTATCACTTTTATTAGTCAAGTTTGCTATACAAATGTTTCAGTCACACAATTTTTCAGATCATTACATATATGTGTAATGTGTACATTAATGTGAAACAACTACAGAATAAATATTTAAAAAATGTAGTTATTTTCCAATGTCTGATTGTCTGAAATCATGTCTAGGTTTAAAAATTCACTTTCAGAGTGACCATTTTTTCCCCATTGTGTATTATAGATGAAAATCAAGGTGAAAAATACTGACAATTTCTTTATTATTGTTATTTGAATAACATTTTACATTAACTATTATTCATTTCATCAATCTGAAACCACTATTGTTTCACAAAGATTACATAGAGCACAACATGTTAATACAATCTTGTCTATAAGCCTGTCCTCCACTCTGCCATTTTGTTCCACTCTAATGAGGTTTACAGGCAGAGTTGAGCTCAGAATTGTATATTTCTGCCTCAACATACCAATCACTCTTTCAACGTGGATTCTCACACGAGAAATTTCTCGAGCAGATTCAATCTCTTTGCGGCTAAGCTGCTTCTTCCCGTGTGTGAATGGAGGTGTTACTAATTGTGCACAAAATAATCCAACACTATCCTCTATCGTGAAACCCCGGTCAGCCAGTACCAAGTCCCCTGGCAGGAGCTTGTCCAGGAAACCACAGTGTTCGGTAAGGTGTTTGTCTGTGACACGTCCACCCCAGGCCTTTGACACATAGGAGATGCTTCCTTGTGGGGTGATTGAAATGAGAAACTTTATAGTATTGTGTTGCTTGTAGTTGCTCCATGTTTGAGCTCGAGCTTTTAAATCTGAAGGACGCTCTATGAACACCTCAAAGCAGTCAATTATGCTTACACAGTTATTAAAAAATGTGCGAAAACACATTGGTAAACTGCATCTTAAGTCTTCTCTTTCTGGCCACAAGATTAGGGGATGAAGCCTGCTTGCCATGACATGTATCCAACGGTGAAAGATTCTTGATACTGTTGACTGATGAATCCCAAAGAGGTAGCCTAAAAATTCCTCAGAAAGATTGAGGCGCAGCTTCATCAGTGTAAGAAGAAGTTCATGAGTAGGCTTGAGGGACTGTTTTGTAGTAGCGGGAAGAACTGATGACACATAACTGAACAACAACATGAAAGTCTGTAAATTGGGTAGTCCGGTGAAAAATTTCATTTTTCTGTCATGAAATTGAGAAGGGTCGAGAGTACGATGTTTCAACTCACTTTCTAATTTCTGAACTTTATCCCTCAGTGATTGACATTCAGTGTTTAAAGATTTAATCTGTTCATGTAATGAGGCAATGTCACTGTGTGTCTCCTCTGTCTGGACCTCGGTGCCTGGGACTTCAACAGTCTGTACCTCTGCTTCTGATGCAGGACTTTGATACAGGTTCAGGAGAGCTGTGGCAGCTTGCTCTCTACTTTCGTTGACAACCCTTTTCCCAGAAACTTGTGTAGACCTCACATATCTCTCCAGGTTGTTGACAGCCCGAGTTCTTTCAGTGGTGGAGGTGAAACTGAATAAGCTTGGCACGTAGTCAGGGTGTAGGGAATCATTGCTCTTTTTTCCTGAAACAAACAAAAAGTTTTACTAGTTATGTAATATTCATTACATCTCTGCATAGGAAATATACATTATTTCATCATTACTTAACTTACATTTGACCTGTGCAACTATTACCTCCACAAAACAGGATTACAAAAAGGTAGCCTAGGAATGTGATTCAGCCACCTATGATGATGCTAGTAATTAACAAAATTTCAACATATTTTGTAGAAACTTTGAAAGTTATTAGACTGTCTAAACTTACTTCGTGGAGTAGCCCCTCATAAGAAAAACTGGGTTTGTCTTGGCTAGCTAACACTAGGCCTACTAACCATCCTCCTCTTTGTTTGTAATACTTTGTTTAATAAATGCTGACAAAAACTTTATAGTTAGTTTACAGTTAGTTAGTATAAATGAAAGACGCTAAATATTTAATTGATGAGTAGTCAATACATTATACAACTTTATGATTTTACCGTTTAACGTTAGCTCCCCAAAAATCCAACATTACCTGATACAAAATGGGAACCGCAAATCCACGTTTCGGTGCCTGGATTCCAGTTGTTTCTGCGAATTGCAGCGATCCATTTGTTTCTCTTTAGCTTATCTTTCGGCAGTCTGTAAAAAGATAACTCCGATTTCTTGTTAAATCTATGAGTACAGTCGATCGCACAACAGCTCTTTACCATTTTAGATGTTTTCGCTGTGTTCAAACATAAAGTTTACGCTGCCACTCAGTCTTTCTGCCACTCAGTGGGCGTAACCCGCTGTGAGGTCGTATCTGTGACGTCATGCGCATTCCCTCTATAATACGGTTTCTCAACGGGGGCGGTCTGAACATTTGGGGGGGGCGCTGGGAGCGTGAGGGCTGAGAGGAGGGCGCTCAGGCACAAATGGGGGGCGCCACAACTCTGCTTTTACAAAGTTAATTTGAACTCTAAATTTTAAACTTTCATGGTTTCCCAGGGTTTTTTTTTGTGCAAATCTACTTTATGTGTGTTTCAATACATTTTACTGAGCTAGTAGGCATGTTATGAGATTGGTGTGTCCTTTTAAGAGCGAGAGCGGTGTGTGTCTGTGTGTGGTCGAGAGAGGTGAGCGAAAGTAGAAGCGGTCGAGAGGGAAGAAATAGTAGGCCTATAGGCTACAGCGGCGTCAGGATTTAGATTGTGGTTGGGCCACCAGAAAACTGGATGGGCTAGTTAAAATAAGAAATAAGACCTTCTTTTAAAATCGTTTTTTTCTTCTTTTTTTCTTGTTGCCAGGCCATGTCTTGTCAGTCTTCAGAAAATGTCCGTTTCATTTGACTGTTTCATGTTTAAGGCGCATTAATTGATGCACCAGTGGTCCAGTCTTTTTATTGGTTAATTCACCTTTGTTCACGGGAAGTGTGCATGACGTTGTTGGCATCTCTAAATACCTATAAAACATTTTCAGCAAATTCTGCTGTGGTGGTATTTTTCTTACCAAGTTCCACGTTGCTTAATACCTACACCTGGAGTTATTTTCAAATGTTGTGATACTGTGAAATGATATAAACGTTAAATTCGAAAATCCTCAAAGGCTGTAGCACATCATGTTGTTGTCAGACACACACGCACATGGGTGTTAAAAGCATCATGGTAGCTCAGGGGGCGTTTATTCAAAAAAGGTTGAGAACCACTGCTCTATAAGATTTTGGGAGATTTTTTTTTTTTTTTTTTTTGACTTGATAATATCTTTAATACTTGCGGAAGTATTTGAATTGTCATATTGTCCGTTAGATTTTATACATTTTGGTAGGGGAATCATTGAAAAACTGCTACATGTCTGAAACTTAACTATTTATTAACTATCCTTTGTTTGTGTTATTTGTTTGTTTGTTGCTGTTGATATCTATTTTTATTTAAATACTTTTGTACGTGGGTTGATTTTCAATAAAGAAAAAAACACATGCATGCACAAGTATCGCGAGATTGGCGATGTCAGTTGACTCTCAATTACATTCTCAGAAAAACGTATAAATCGTCCATCAGCCGGTTGAAAAAACTGTCTCATTTAAAAAACATATTATTATTATAAAAGGAGATTACATTTCAAGTGAAGTTTAATTAAAAAAAATGCTTAAAGCAGCCTTATTTTAACTATGTGCTGCGTCATCACGTCGGGTTGTTAACGGTCGTCACGTCGGACGTCAGATGAGTGTTTTGAACGGAGATGACTGGTTAGCTGCCGAGCGACTGGAATTACACTTCAGCCGAAACTATAGCCAGCTAGGTAATATGTTTAACGTTTTGCCATATCTTCCTGGAATGTGACAGCTTTCGTGTCAGTACTATTGGGATAACTTCAACAGATATTGAGCTGTCCGTGAATATTACGTTAAATAGTACTGTAAAGTGCCACTAGCAAAGCTAGCTAATGTTAACTAGCTACATGTGCTAACACAGCGGACTAGCTAACCTGATTGAAGACTGGTACTGTCTGACAGTGGCGATGTCAACACTTTGATGTGAGGCACTTATGTGGCTTTCTAACGCCAACAATCGTCCAACTTCGTCAACATTGCAAGTTTACATGCGTTCAGTTACAAACTATCTTTTTAGGAGTCTGTGGTTTGCCTCTGGTTGACAATGTACCAAATTGACTTGTTGATTTCGCCATTAACCAGATTATGAACGGTGAAAGAGCCACACCGTACTCCCCTCTGTGCATGTGATGGCAGCACGTCTGCAGTCAAATGACAGCAACTCCAGTGACACAGAAAACTGGGAACGAAAAACGACAAGCCGTCCTCGCAAGCTCTGCAAGCATACGAGGTGAGTCTTCGATCATCTTTAAGGCATAACATGGCAGTAATGTAGTGAAACTGGTCTGTCGACCGCTGCTGTATTTTTGCTCTTGACTCCACTTCTCTCAGTGACTATCCTTACAAGGTTCATTTTGCACAAGTACTTTATCCACACTATCATCTCTAGTTTGGTTAGACATCAAAAATGAATGTCATCCTCTTAATACAAGCTTAGAGAGTGTGTGCTGGTCATTAAATGCACTTTTAAGGATTCAT
Source organism: Remorina albescens (assembly GCA_034769265.1). Lineage (NCBI taxonomy): Eukaryota > Metazoa > Chordata > Actinopteri > Carangiformes > Echeneidae > Remorina > Remorina albescens. The sequence continues at coordinate 6,202,928 of CM068479.1, forward strand.
ATGTAAGCCTGTATACTAGTGCCAATATTTTACATACTCCTAAGTGTTGCGATTTAGTCTGTCTAAACTTAAAAAAAGTGGATGACATGACTCCCTGTTGTAATTAAAATTAAAGGTAAAAGTATATTCTGGCCTTCAGGAAGAGAGTAAAACTTAAACAATGTTGTTAGCAGTCAGGCCAGAGCATCTCGAGCAGAGGCAGAATTGAGGACGATGAGCATGCAAGGTGCCAGTGGGGGCTATGACCGCTCACGTGACCGCCGCCGCTCCAGCGATCGCTCCAGGGATTCCTCACATGAGAGAGAAGGCCAGCTCACGCCCTGCATTCGCAACATCACCTCACCCACCCACCAACACAACAGTGGTAAGTATGTATGGAAAGAATAGAGGCCTTATACGGATGTCATGTTAGAGGTCTGCAGCTCTTGGCAGCTGCTGCTGAGAACAGCTGACTGTATTTATCAACTCAGAGCTCAAACCCAGTTTATATATCTGCTATTTTGGCTGTGAATAAGTCAAGTCAGCACTAATCCACCTGTTTGTGTTCATACCAAGACATTTAGTTTGGCAGTTTGGATACAAAGCAAATGTTCTGAGTGGTGCCCTTTGTTTGTTCCAGTACTAATAAATTCCAAAGGTAGTATCAATGTTTTTAATGAAGAATATCCAAATCATGCTGCAAAATGACAAGTTATGTCAATATGTGTTTCTGCTGGGAAAAGGGAGAACTCCTCACTGAACCCTTGTTCTGCCTTTCTATGTCCAGACCGTGAACGAGATGGAGGCCCTTCATCAAGACCCAGCAGTCCGCGGCCTCAAAGAGTTTCTCCCAGTGGCTCCAGCAGTAGTGGAGTGGTAAGCAGTCGCAACAGCAGCCTGTCCAGTACTGAAGGCACCTTCAAAAGCTTGGGAGTTGGAGAAATGGTTTTTGTCTATGAGAATCCCAAGGATGGAGGAGCAAGTGCCACTGTTGGAACCAGAAACATTAGGTCTTCAGAAAGAGTGACTCTGATTGTTGATAACACGCGCTTTGTAGTTGATCCTTCAATCTTCACTGCACAACCCAATACTATGTTGGGCAGGTATTGTACACTTTTAGTATCATCATTCTTTGTCCTTACCAGTTATAACCAAAGCAAGTGAAAGTATAACAAACTGCTCATTTATTTCAGAATGTTTGGATCTGGGAGAGAACATAATTTCACACGCCCCAATGAGAAGGGGGAATACGAGGTGGCTGAGGGCATCAACTCAACAGTTTTCCGAGCAATTCTGGTCAGTCGTTGTCTTTATTAAAATGTATTCAGCAGACTAAAAGTTTGAGACACATCTTAGTATTGTACAATTTAACATCATGCAGGTGTAACAGCATGACAACCATATAAACAATAACTTTGAAAACTTCATGATGTTTACAATGTTTCTTTGTTGAAACTACTCTGTTTAAAGGCGTGTTCATTTAACTTTTCAATTGTTGTTAACAACAATAGGATGATTTATGTATGTTTATTACATTACAGTCTGGTAGCCATAAATAATATACTGAGTGTTTATTTTTAAATATTGCCATACTAAGTATAGGTAAATAAAGTATGCCTTATGCAAAGCAAAAGTTAATAAATGAGCCCTGCAAGCTGTAAAGTTCAGCCTATGGAAGTCTAGGCAGAAAAATGCTATACAAACAGCTTTAAGACTTGTAGTAGTTGTTGGGGTTTTTTTGTTACATAAAAAGCTTTGGTGCACTTATATTTGATGTAATGCATGTAATAGTTGAATTTATTGCAAATTCTGTCTAATCTAACAGGACTACTACAAATCTGGAATAATCCGTTGCCCTGATGGAATTTCTATTCCTGAATTACGGGAGGCATGTGACTATCTGTGCATCTCCTTCGACTACAGCACCATCAAATGCAGAGACCTTAGTGAGTATTTTCTTGGGGGGGGGCAGACATTGGTAGTTATACACATTCAGTGTTCCCTCTAAACTTGATATATATTATCTCAGTTTCTGTTTGGTTGAAGAGTACCTGGAACTGTGATGGCCGGTGTGTCAACAGTAGTTGGTGGGATGTTACCTCTGCAAATTAGAGTCGAGTGGATTTCCGGGTTTGCAAATTCAGCTCTGTGTTGCACCTTAAACTAGTGATTTTATGTGATCCAGATGAGTAAAAGTTGCCATCATTACAGGATCTGGGGAAAAAAGTAGCCCACAGTTGCAACCAGTCTCATTGGTGTCGCAGTGCTATGTGACAACATAATTAACATATTATGTTTGTTAATCAACAAACTAAATGAACCACTGGTGACTAATGAGCTGTGCACAAATTACTACTGAGCCAAGGATGGCAACAAAAAGTAGATCAAACTTCTGTATCAGTGGTTGGCAGACCAACCAGAAGTGTGTCAACATCACCAAGTGGATCTGAGTCCCTTCACACATTAAGTCAAGCCTCTGTTACGTGCTTTACATGCTCCATTCAGGTGTGTCTGCTGAGTCAAGTCTGACATCTAGTGGTAATGTTATTTGAGTGTGATATTTGACTTGAAACTGATTTGAAAATATTCCCACCAGACCAGGCTTGCAGCATATGTTCTAGAAATGCAGACAAGGGTACTATTGTTTGTTCCTGCAAAAATGTGTCACTTCATCAGAAGCACAAGTAATGAAATGAAAATTCAATACACACTTTTATCTGTGCCTGGTTATTATCTATTTATTGAAATTGGCTCACATCTTCTGGGCCATTTTCTCCTTTGTTATCAGGTGCCCTGATGCATGAGCTGTCTAACGATGGAGCTCGACTACAGTTTGAGTTTTACCTTGAGGAAATGGTACTGCCTTTGATGGTGGCGAGTGCTCAGAGTGGAGAAAGGGAATGTCACATAGTTGTCCTTACTGATGATGATGTAGTGGACTGGGATGAAGAATATCCACCACAGATGGGAGAAGAGTATTCACAGAGTGAGTATATACTAAAGCAGAATATAGACACCCAGGTCTCAGCATTTCCAAACTACAAATATGTAACCAACAAGATTGTTTGTGTTCTTCTCTTTGCAGTCATATACAGCACAAAACTGTACAGATTTTTCAAGTATATTGAAAACCGAGATGTTGCCAAGTCAGTTTTAAAGGAGAGAGGATTGAAGAAAATCAGACTAGGCATTGAAGGTAAGTGGAAGTTTTCATACATATGCTGGTTTGTATTTATCTGACCATGTCTCCTCTTTAGTTAAAGGATTGCCTGAATATTCTGTACACTTTTGATGGTAAAGGCTTCAATGGGAGATGGGTTAAATTTGGAATCGGATCCAAATGATAAATGCCAGCCTTTATGTCAGAGTGGCCTGTAAATGTTTGATGACTTCACAACTTGATCTGATCTCCACCTACGGCTGGGGTGTTATGGTATTCTCAATTAATTAACCTGTTCAGATCCACTAAACTGATATTTTTATCCTGTTTGCACCGGCAACAGGTTATCCTACATATAAAGAGAAGGTTAAGAAACGACCAGGAGGTCGTCCAGAGGTCATTTACAACTATGTGCAGAGGCCCTTCATCCGCATGTCCTGGGAAAAGGAAGAAGGTAAAAGCCGCCATGTGGACTTTCAGTGTGTTAAATCCAAGTCCATTACCAATCTGGCAGCAGCCGCAGCAGACATCCCACAGGACCAGCTAGTGGTGATGCACCCTGGCCCACAAGTGGATGAACTGGACATCCTACCTAATCAGCCGCCCAGTGGAAATCACTACAGCAACAACTACAGCAACGAGCCTGACCCAGATGCACCTTCACCTGCTGTTTGAGGACACACCTCTTTCAATGCCTCTGCTCCGTACTCCCCCTCTAGACCTACTCCCAGCATGCTGCAGCATGGAGCGCCAGGGGCACCATAACCATATTGCCTTGACACCTCCTTTGCAGCCTTAGAGCCCCAAGAGAACCTGGGTGACAGTAGAAGAAGCAACTTAAGGGATATAATGTGAAAGGAAGACTTCACAATTATTTTCATTTTGTTTTTTACTTGATCAAAGGAATTTATTTTTCTGTGTGGAAAAATATCTGTAAAACTTAGGCTATTATTACTATTAACATTATTATTTACAGTGTTATTGTACCTTAATTTGGTTAGTTTAGCTGAGCACAGAAGTGTCACGGTTTTCTCACGGGTTTTATTTCCTGGTGATTTTGGCTGTTTTGGGTGGCCTAACAACTAAATGTGTTTTCGGGGAAAAATAAAGACTCTAATAGGGCTTTCTGGTCATGGAGAAAATCTGTTATCACCACTTAGTGTCATGATCTCCAGTTGAACCCCACTCAGATGTCTTTGAATCCTGTAATGGGGTATGTAGTCATTGGTTGGATCTGAAATGTGATGTTATGCTCCTCCCGTGGCCAAGATATTAAGCAGAGCACAGGCTATTGTGGTCAGAATCTTTTTGTGCAAAGCTTGAAATTGTTGTTTAAAAAATAAAACATAAAATCATGAAATAAAGACATCAAAATAATTTTCTGTATATTTCATCCATGATTGATGACAGTGCTCATACAAGCCATACAGGATTGATTGTGGCGTGAATTGAAAATGAATACATTTTAGTGGGGCTGGCTCTTGTTTTTAAAGTTAGAAACAACTACCAATAATCAGTTCAGATGTTTTTTTATTTTCTTATTTTTCTAGGTTTTCCATTTAGTATCAACAGTGACAACCACAACTTCATTTGGTGTTTTTTCCTCTTATCACATTTAAATATTTAAAATGTTTTGTGGTTGGGAAAGGAGTATTTGTTATATATGTGTTTTAGATTCATTTGTTTTAAATTTGGTTTCCTCTTACACATCAATGCAAAACACCATGAGAGCAAAGAAAAGTGGCTAGAAACGTAGATTGTTTTAACCTTTCAGCCACAGCTCATATCTTTGCCCAAACCTTTTCACCACATGCAGGCAGTAGAGCACAACAAACGTGAAGGGTCCTCTGCTGGTGTGTGTGTGTCTATATATATATATATATATATATATATATATATATATATAAAAACTTGGTACACTAGTGTATCTGCCAGTTTGCAGATACACTAGTGTAGCAAGTTATATACATCAAATATATATGGCTAGATTGCTTATGGTCAAATCCTGATATTATATCCACAACACTGACAAAGTAGCCAAACACAGAAATAACTAAGACTATGTTGTGATCTTGGTATTTAGATGTTGACTTGGTCATAGCAGTTAGTTTGATGCCTTGTTCTGGATGATTTGCCTCTCTGTCTCCCTCTCTTACTCAGTGTCAGATGAAAAGTGATTCTTCTGCATCTTTTGCTAATAATGCTACAGGTAATGGAAGTTGGTCAGTTGCCATTAAAGCACAGTGTACTGGAAGCACTCCTCTGCAACTCTGAGCCGGGGAACTATCTCAGCATCTGTGTAGTCCGCCAACCGTAGAGCACAGACGTTGTCTTAGTCCTCAGTCAGACCCCTACAAGGTCCAACCATGTACCAAGTTTCCATCCAATTTGTTTGATAAAAGTTTCTGTGACATTATTCGTGAGTTAGCAAAATTTGAAGCCATAAAAACCTTTGTAATAAAACCTTTCACCCATCTGTCAATCAGTCAATCAGAAATGGAATCAGTTTATTATTCTCTTTAATTTCATTCACTCAGCATGTCTTTTTATGGAACCAACAAATACACATGATCTTATATCGCTACATTACTGTTACACAAACACACACATACATTTTAATTCTCCTCCAGACTTTGGGCAAACTTACAGGCTTCCTCCACCACAGACCTTTTGTTGTTTCGTTCTCATTTACACCAGCAACATCTGGTACACTAGTTGTCAGACTTGAGCATATGTCACTTAGGCAAGTTACCTAATAAGGACGTAGCAGCTCAGAAAAATGCAGCAGAGATTGAGTTCAGATGTGTGATACAATATGTTGGGAGTGAACTTGTGGTGAAAATAAAGTAAACGCTAAAACAAAATGCTCCAGTGAAAGAGCTGGTCCTGTGAAACTGTGACATTGATGTAATAATTTAAACACACAGAGCTCAGTTCAGTATATTAATGTTAAATTGGTGACTGGTGACATTGGTTATAAGATATCTTCTTGTGTGGTATCTTTGTTTAAGACAAACCATCGCTTATTTAGAAATTTTAAAGGGCGATGATGGATTTTATGAATAGCATGAAATAGCATCTGTCGTTTTGAATATGTGGAATAGATACTGAATGGAGTTTACTTGTTTGCACCCGGTTTTTAACAGATGGGTGAGTCCTGGCTTTGGTGTCTTCTAATCAAATATAATTCCACCAGACTGATGTGAACATGTAACATTAAACCTTATTTAATTGGGTCCAACCATCTGCTCTTTGGTAAGATAGAGTGTCAGTGGACAACATATCAACATGGGTGGAATAAAATGCCAACTGTGTGGTCTCCTTTTTAATGCACACTCTCTTTTACATAATCAGATCAAATGAATACTTATAGGTACTTCATTATACATTTTATAATAATGTTCCCTTACAACAGATTGTAATTTCTTTGCCCTAGTGTTGTTTGCTTTCATTTTATTCTGTATATTCCAAGATTAAGAAGAATATGCTTCTGATATTGTAGTTAAGCTTTGCTCAGAAGTACAAAAGGAGAAGTGAGTAGAAAGTTTTTAGATTCAAAAAAACAGAAGAACCTTGAAATTTCACTGGAAGGCTTTAAGGTGAGGAAACTGTCTAACATTTTAAATATCACTTTTGCATAAAAACCCGATCCCTCTGTGACTTAGATATGTCCATCTGAATTCAATATAAATATAAAGGGCGGTGTCAGAAACACTTTGTCTGTGGCATTCAGTTTTCTGACAGTCATATATCCTATTACCTGGACAACTGAGCACTTGCATTGACAATATGTCTAGAAGATACATTGTATGCAGCTCAATATAACCATATCTTATTCTGCTGTTTTCCTGTCAGCCTCCTGTATGTAAAATTATGTAAAAAACAAAAAAACAAAAAAACAATTGTCTTCTTGAGCAGAAAAAAACTGTCCAACGCAATGTGAAACCGGAGAGGAAGCAAGAAAGTAAAAGGTCAAGTGTTGTAGTCAGACAAAAGTAATCTGAGACTAAATGTGCTGATGGGGAGATTTTTATCTGTTGATACTTCTATATCATAACAATAGTCAAAGTAAAGGTTTGATATGTTGTTATTTTGGTAAATAAGTGTGTCCTCTTCCAGAGTTATTGCTTTGTTTTTGTAGAAGATTATTATGTCACAGTGAAACTCCCATCATTTTATCCTTCTCAATATTTGCATCACTTTCTGTCATTAGAAAATGATTTGGTGTGTTTTTATGGCCAAAAGTTGTTCAAAGTCACAGTGATACGGAGCTTTGATCAAAAGTCTCATCAGTTCATCTTTGATGTTGAGTCAACTATCAATAAATTCCTCAAATGGGGTCTTGAGATATTACATTCATGTTCTTTGTTAGGTTAGACTGACTTTGGCAACCAAAAACTCTTTCCAGAAATTGTGTTTACGAAGCCAAACTCATGTTTCATGAGGATGCTTTGATCTTTGACCACCAAAAGTTTTTCAGTTCAGTCGTGAATATAAGTAAATGTTTGGATTTGTGACATTTAGGTTTTCATTTGGCTCCAAATTACTTTTTCTGACTCTAATCAGCTGATGACTAAACCATGTTGTCTGTCCACATTCGTGCTGGTTAAAACTCTGTGGCTGAAGAATTATGTGACTGAATCACAAGGTGACTGATTGAAAACTAGCCAAAATAAAGTCTTAAGACTAAATCTTCTCATCAACAGCTAAAACTTTCTTGCCTTCTTGTTGTTACCTTTTTGTCTTGACATGTTTTTTTTTTTGGGGTGGGGGGGGGGATTAGCTTTTTTTTTTAGATTCATCATAATCTGCTCTTTTAAGTAAGTTTTGTATGTAACACATTGATATGGGTACTCAAACTGTCCTTTTTTGGAGCATGTTTCCTGTTTTACCATCAGGAAGTCGGATTGGATGATCATTAAAAAGTCTAACCTGCTGTGGATAGACCTCCTATTATAGTCAGCTTTTAGGTGAAAATTTGGGTTCCTTTTTGTGTCAGTAACCAATGCTAGCAAGGGGAAAAGTTTGAACTTTTCTTCATCACAAAACAAGGGTGTAATTAACAGTTATTTAATTGTTTGTTGTATGTCATGCATTTAGTGATTAAAGTGGGAGTAACATAACTGAAAAATGCATTGGTAACTAAAACTCTTTAAATCAGTTTTATAGTGTTCAGTCTCCTGAGCACTGTCCCTCATCTGCACAGTGCTGAATTAGAGTAAAGGCTAAATTGTACCACAGTTTGAGTCATTTCACTACAAAAGATTTGCCACTTTAAGTTGCTCACGGACTGTGAGGAGGTGAATGCATCAAAACGCATTCATTGATTTCTCCTATGACCATTGCTAGTTTCTGATTCAAGCTTAATCTGTTGTCTAAGTGAAAATATTGTGCAGCTTGTTGTGCAATAAAAGCTCATTTTACTTTAATGCTCTTAATTGACAGACTAATTAAATGACTGGCTTGATTTTTGAACTTGCTAAAATGTTTAGCTCCGAGTTCATTTTTTCTGGCCCCTCTATGCAAGAAAACACAAAAGTAAATTTAAATTTTGATTCTTCACCTTGTTTTAGTTTCTTCTTGCAGAATTTTTAGTCCGATTTCCTTGTGATTAAATTCCCACAGATGTCTAGAGGACTGGTTCTCACCACTACTCTCAGAGGAGGCCCTGACGTCTACAGTATTAGAGTGTCATGTGTGCTCTCCTCCCTGCACTTTCTGATCAGACATGTGTTCCATTTTCTTAATTTCCTCACTGAGTTGGGATTTTCTCTAATAGGGAAAGCCATCTGAGTTTTCAATTCAAGAGAGAGTCTTAAAAGAAAACTTAAGACCATGTGGTTGACTTTTCCTCACGATGGAGGCAACAAATTGAGCTTTAAGGCTAATGAGGAAGGAAAACTACGTAAAAGACAAAATCTTGTGATACAAGACAAAATCTTGCAGCTCAGGAAATGGCATTCAAGTCATCCAACATTGTCACTTTCCCTGGATAAACTGTAGAAATAAGACATTGGTATTGCAAAGCTTTTGCCAGGAATGTGCACTTGCATGAGTGTGCGCAGCTGACAGCTACCTGACTGGATTGTTCTATTGCAAACATTGCGCTGGATTCAACATTTCTTCTCCTGTCAGTTTTTTTTCTAAATACTAATCAGGCCTACAGACCTGTTGAATATCTTGAACATATACGAGTTAGAAGAAGTAATAGTTGTGATAATTGTGATGATTGAAAATTGCCATATCAGTTCACGTAACCTCTTTATAGTCCTACAAGTGTAAGTTATTTCTGCAGCAACAATTAAGTTGCTGGAGGAGAGAAGGATACAAGTTATTGTATAGGGTACAGTGATATCTGCTTGTGTGTGTGTTTGTGTTGTGTGACCCACAAAAGTACTGCAACACAATCCATTCCCATGGTTTGTGAAACCAAACTTTCCCATCAGTGCAACAATTGTTCTGGAGAAAACACCTTGTGATTTTTTGCCTTGAGCAAAATATGTTTACTTTTATGAGGAGAGAGATAATTCAGTGAATTCCAGAAACACCCAGATATCATGAGTTTTTCTGTAACTGATACACCAAGCACACCCATAAAATCCTCTGTTATATGTGATCAGAGTAGAGTATCTGTGTTGTTGGTAGAGTTCATAATAGAACTGCAGAAGACTGACAGTTTTTTTTTCTCTGTATATGTGGTTCCCCCTGCCACAAAGCACTTGAACCTACTGAATGGTAGGACATTGTGAAGTCATGTTTTATTCCAGTTAACTCTGAAAACTGAGAAGTGTCACCAAGTGAAGCCGAGGAAAGAGATATAGAAAGCCAGCTGAGGAGAGTTTGACCAATGGGGAGTGTAACGAGAGATGCCACAGCAAAGTGAGCATAGAACACTCAGACTTCTGCCTTCCCAGGCTCTTTTTCTTAAAGGTACACTTAGTGTAAGTAGTTTTTGAAGGTGCTTGGCAGTTCTTCGGTGGATACAGAGTGTCATTGTCTTCAGTCTCATGTGATCCCAGACAGACTCCATGGTGTTGTGATCTAGGGTCTTTGGGGAGTAGATCATCTCTTGAAGGACACCTTGTTTCTTTTTGTTTTTTTTTTTCCAATATGACTCTGAGCTGAGTGTCTGGGCTCAGTGTAATGATGCAGAATGTATTTAAGACTGATCAAATGTCTCCCTGAAGGTCTAACCTCTAACACAATGGATAAGAATCAAAACATCTGTAGGACTAAAGAAATGAGTTGCATTGTGCCTCACGCCAGTAATAAGGCCAGAAATAATGAAGATGTCACCTGTAAAAGTGTCTATCCGAAGGTCTACCCAATGTCGTCTCACTGACTGTCCTCTAATCTAAAGGCAAAATGAGTAAATAAATTGAGAAACATTTATTATATTGTTATTAATCGTAGTAGTTTAAAGCGTTCTGCTTGTCTGTTGTGGAGAAATGAGTTGTGTCTGCATGCCTGTGAAATTAATCATGACAAATTATTGATTTATATCGGAAGGGAATTATGGTCTGTCAGAAACAGATTGTTAGCAAGTGACTGCATGGTTTATTCAGGGGTTTGTTCTATGATACCAGTTATGATGTTGTTTATTGATCACTCCTGTAATTGTGATTTATACGTCTTTTATGTTTGTAGGATGGCTGGATGAAACCTCTCTGCCCCCACACCTTGTATCTCTGACCCCATAACTTTTGTTTGTTTGTTTGTTTTTTTTATTACTCAGCCTTTGTGGTATGTCTTTCTTTCTCATTAAGTTGCAACCCTGAATATCTTTCAGAAGAGTATGGAGAATTTGAGTTATTTTCCTATTTTTTGAAAAATTCATCACACATCCTTCCTATCCAGTGTGGCGATTTCCAACGTCCATAAAGAGGTTTGATTTCAAGCTTGCTCAGACATGTCTTCTGAAGTAAATCCGAGGAACCACAAACTGGCCAACAGCCCATCTGAAGAAGGTTACTGGAGGGTAATGAGGCTGCTGGTGACAGATCTGGGCTACTTCTGTTCCTACAAAAGGTGACAGGCTTTGAGTGGCTTGAAGAGAGACTGTACAGTATCCCACAGGCAGGTCCTTGGGTCAGCACCCTGCCTTACAGGATTAACACACCTGCCACCAGCACAATAAGGTCTAATGAGCGCACACCAGAGGCCCCAGTCTGTTAGCAGCAGGCCAAGTGCTTCCTGAGTGGCTCACACCTCAGTCCTGGTATTGAAGTCCAGGCTCTTGAGTCAATACCTTCATTAGTGACTTCATGGCAGATCACTCGGTGAAGCCGAACAAAGGCTGCCGGGAGCAGAGTGACACATTCCAGGGATTAGACAACTCTGTCTTGTTTGCCATTAAAAGAAGTTCTTTTTTTTTCTTGAAATACAAAGAATTTGCTTGGACCAAAGGAAAAATAACACATTTCAGTATAATTAAATGAGATGATTTTTCTTCCCCTCAGCAGTTTGATGTAGTGGTGTTGACATGTTTCACCACATCGGATTCATTTTGAGTTTATAACACGTAGTTGGACAATTATTAGAGTTGAAAATTCACATAAAAATGGCAGATTGTCCAAATACCTGCAATACTAGAGTGAAAGTTATTAGTTACTAAATCTTTTGATTCTCAAGAAAGTTTCAGATTAATTTTCAATTATTTTGGATCACTGAGTCAAAGTTCACTCTCCCATGATCTACGCAAATATTTATAGCTTTTTGTTCTTCGTCAGGAAACTATCTAAGGTTTTTTCTACATATTTGTTTGTAAGATCGTGACTTATGGGTCAACTTAAATGTTCCCTACAAAGTATTATCATTATTATTATGTTATCAACAGTTTTTATACCACAGCAAAGGCAACAGCTGTTATAATGTAATGTTAGTTTGTCCGTACGTCTGTCTCCTGAACATGGTCTCTGTTTGGCACAAATATTCACTTGTACTTAAGGCTAAATGCAGTCAATTTTGGAAGGTCGAAGGTCAAAGTCACTCTGAATTCACAAAAAAACAATTTATATTACAATTTATATGCAAATTGGGGGAAATTCTTCAGAATCAGATTTTATTGCCAGGTATGTGTAAACTTACTAGTTTGACTCCGGTGTTTCTATCTTTGACACGTTAAGGGAAAGACAAAAGAAAATATATAAATATATATATATATATACATATATACATTGACATTAGAAATATTTGTAGTGGACTATTGCACAATAGCGCGAAAGTGCAGTAATGTGCAAATGTTCATGAGGTTGTCAGTTGGCTTACAGGGAGATCTGGGAGACAGCCTGGGGAAGAAACAGTTTTTAAATCTGGTGGCGATCGCTACATTATATAAAAAAAACTGGATGTAAACTGCAACTTGACTGGTTGGTGAAGACATACAACTGTATGGCTGTAATTGTAGTTTGAAAAGATGAGATTTATACATTTTTAATTAATAAAAAGGTGTTTAAAAATTATTTTCTCTGCACAGAAATTAGAGAGAAAAAACATGCTATAATCACATTATTACAGGTCATACTGTTCCTTCTGCATTTCCGTGTTTTTTTCGTATGTGTACTTTAAATCTCATTCAGCGTGTGTCGAAAATTTCTTGAAAGACGATAACTCTTTGAACATTACAGAAAGTAGCATTAAAGCATTCCACCTTCTGACATGTGAAAGTGGCTTCTGAGGAAGATATTCTTCAGGATGTCATTTCCCTCCTTCGATAGAGTTGATGCATGAAAAGAAGCTGCTTTTTCTGGAGTTTAATGAGGTGACATAATGATCTAGTGGCTGTGCAGAGACCTCTTGTCTCACAGGAAACATTGGACTGTGCTTGAGAAGCGCTAAAGTCACTGAGTACTCATGCCTCCCCACTGTTCACCTTCATGACCCCCACCATGACCTCCACCCCACCCCACCGAAAAAAGAGTCAGATGGCAACGATGCTTCAGTAAGTTTAACCTCTGATAACATGACCTCTGAACCCTGAGATGACCCCCCCAACAAAGACTGGGACATTTTATTTATTAGGGGTCTGACATGTTTTTTTTTTAGATGTGGGTTGCAGTGATTTCTGTACATGCTGGGAAGTTCCAATAAAAGACAGAATTTGGACATAGTTTTGTGATAACAAAGACAAAGGGACTATCAGACAGGCTGCAGGAATCTCTGACCAGAGGGAAAATTATTCAGACTTATTTCTGACATTCCTGAAAAGCTTTTGTCTCTTCTAATCAGGCCAGCTGAGTGAAAAACTGTAGAAAAGGACACTTCAATTCCTCAAAGTGGCGTTAGAGTTGCAGTTACTCTCCACATAATCAAAACTTGAAATTTATGGAACCCCATTCAGCAACGTGGGAAAGCCTCAACGCAGACTGTGCTCTTGAAACCAAAGTCAATGAATGTACCATTCCTCCCCTAGAAAAACAGCATTTAATGACACTTGTCAAATGGGAGGTGATTTTTTTATTATTATGATTCTTAGTTCAACTTAATTTATGGTCCTCAGAGAGGCAAAGTGAGAAATGAAAAGAGCCACAGGATAGGAGAGAGCTGTGGTGTGTGCCGAGGGACAGGAAGGCTGCCATTCACAGACCATATAATACAGTATTGGCCCTTGTTTCACAATGATACTGCCCTATATTTAAAGCACAAAGACACTTACGGTGGCTTGTGTGCGTGTTTGCCCCTGCTGTTGTACTGTTGTACTGTTATTGAGGACCAGGTTTTAAGTTTGTACAGTAGGTTTCATTCATTTTACCTGGTAGCAAGTAATTGAAGTTGTGAGGAAAACAAAATATTAATCATATAACTGTATTTTTACATAGTTTAAAACCTTTCTGGAGTGAAGTTCAATATACATTCTGCTTTATAAGTCTCAATTTCTTCCCAATATGGACACATTGCAGAAGATTGGAAAGTTTAAAAAATGTTAACTGAACACAAACATATACTGATTGTTTGTTGTTCCAGGCTCAAATTTTGTTTGCAGCTGTGCATGCATCCCTCTCCAACTATTTTATATGTGGGAATTTAAAATGTATCTGAATTACTACTGTCATAGTATTATACCTTTTGTGGTAGTCAGCCATTCTCTAATGACAAATGTGGTCAACAGAAAATCTGAGAAAGGTTTAAGTACGTAAATTGAACAATCCATCACTATGATGATGAACAATCCCTGTTGTAACATAGTACACTGGAATCACTGACCTCATATCAAACGATCCACTGATATTTACACAAACTTGCAGTCACTCTATATGCTGAGAAATCATTTCATCTTTTATTCTTTCTGGGGTTTTGAATAGTTCGATTCATCTATTAAGGTGTACAACCCTGATGATGAGTAGTAAAGTATACTGCTGTGTGGTTTAATGTATCCCTGTGTATTCAGTTATGAAGCAGCATGGGAATGTTTATCAAGGAAGGAAATTCAATGCTGAGTTTTTTTCCCCCTGTAGCACTGCATCGCAGATTGAACAGTAGCAAATGATATTTTCTTACTTATCCTCAGACAGTAGGTATCATGCTAGAAAACATGCATTAGACTGTGCAGTATGAATATACATCAATAGTTACAAAGAACAAGACATTAAGTGATTGACAGGTATGCATTAATCCAACTTTTCCTCTCTTAATGTTGAATAACTGTAGAGTTTCTGCTGATTCTGAGGTAGGATCCCATAACACAACTTTCTGATCCCTAATACATCAAACAGCACACAACTCATAGGAATCATTTTTCTGAGTAACAGAGGAACATGGTACTAAAATCAGTAGAGGCCGCAGAATAACAAAATAAATATAATTCATAAAAGAAACAGTAAATTATCTGGCACTGGAGGATGATCTGTATTTATATCCCTGATTTAACAGGGATGGGTCTCATCATTGCTGATGCCTGGTCAGGTCAATGTCCCATGGGCAGCAATATTTGCAGGAATACTGATTATTGAAGGCTTAGGTTTTGAGGTAATGATCAATATAATTTCTTGGTTGTTGATCTGAATAATTCATATTTCAGAAAAAGATATAAAGAGTTTTTTTTTTTTGCAGGCTAAGATGTGACAAACATCCTATATTAAGAAACAATAAATTCATCAAGTGGTCTCACCAAAACCTTCACACAGCCACTGCAAAGTTGACATAAAAAAAACTGTCTTCTCACAAGTAGAGGATTTTAATATTTTGTCTTCACGTCTGAGCTGCGATCTGATTCATCTGAGATAAAATGCTGATGCATTGATGTGTGTCACTTATCATCTCTGAGAGAGGTCACTTCCACTCTGTGAATCATCCAAAGTGCAGAGCAGACCCCTGTTTTGACTTCAGGTAATATTATGACTTGATGACTCGCAGAAAAGAGTTTTGTTTTTGTTTTTTTGCTCCACACCAGTGTCTGAGTCACAATGAAAAGTCAGATGTCTACAGCCTGCAGAAGTATTACAAAAACGTTGCCTGATGTCTGAGGTGCGTATAGACAAAAGGATATGTGTACCGTGGAAAGGATCTGCTTTTAACACATAGTGGTTGTGGCTTGTTACAAACTTTCCTCTCATGTCATCTCTTAACTGGCATTCTGCCCTTCTGTCTGAGACATTCACAAAAGATTAAAGAGTCAAATGAACCTCAAAACCTAGATTTCTTTAATTGATGTCAAAACAACAGCTTTCAATAACAATAATAAAAGAAAAAACTGTATATGTTCCTAATTTGGTTTCAGGATCTTCTGGAAAAATATAGGGAGTAATATGGTGACACAGAAATATAAAAAAGACAAAGCAGGATAGGACACCCATGTAGAAATATTACACTTCAAAGTAATAATGATCCCTGAGGCCCCTGAGGGGCTACCTTCTCTTTTAGACCAGGGACTCCCACACAGGCTGGCTGTCTGAGTCCTGGCTGTGCAGGGAGCTGAGGCCGGTGTCTGAGTCGTCATCGTTCGCACAGTGAGCCTTGGACAGACCCCTGGCCTGCTCCAGCCACTCACTCTTCTTCTCCAAAGTGCTCATCATCCCGGTCTGATCATCTGTTCCGTGGCCACAGTCCTCCTCCCTGGCTGCCCCTTCATCTATGCCCAAAGTGCCCACTTTCTCCAACAAATCCCTCATCTCCTTCTCCCTCGCCATGTAAATCTCCTGGCTCAGCTCTAAATCGCTCCTAATAGCTTTTAAGTCCGCGTTGAGGCGCAGGCCAATGTATGAACTCACATCTAGCTGCGTTTTGATCCTCTCTTCCTCCAAAAACAACTCGTTTTCTTGCGTTGTGTCCGCCTGTCCATCTGCGGACTGTGCGCCCTGGCCGGGTCGTGCGTCTGTGTCCTGCAGAGCTTCTGTCCTGCGCTGCTTCCAGCGGAGGTTCAGCTCCTCCTGGATCTGCAACGTGAGCATCTCCAGCAGAGAGTCCTGCTCCCACAGCTGCTCCTGCAGTCCCACCACCTCCTCACACCGCCGGACATACTCCTCAAACTTGGCCAGTGTGCCGGCTAAACACCGCTGCTCGTCCTCCGGGCAGGAAGCTGCAGCAGCATCCACCAAATAGGTCTCCTGGACGTAGTTAATCCCGTGTCTTTTGATTCTGTCCAAATGCACCGTGGCCTCGCACTTCTCGATGTCCGCGTCCAGCTCTGTGATCCTCTGAGTCTGCTGGCGGATTGTGTGATCCTGAGAAACCACAAGATGCACCAACGTTTCCATCCTCTCCGCGGAGGACGCATCTCTGTGCACCGCCCGCGCCCTCTTCTTATTGATCTTCTCCAACTTTCTGAAAGCTTTCCTGACGATCCGACGCTGCTTTTCGGGTGAGATCCCCCCCATGTGACCCCGCGGGCTGGCCTTGGCCAAACAGGGGCTCTGTTTGCTGAGGACGACGCGCGCCTCGGCGCTCCTGGCTCCGTAGTTCGCCAAAGATGCTTCGCTTTTCACCAGCACGAACTTCACGTTCCTCTGCTCTTCCGCCCACGCCACCCAAAGCCGCCAAATCTTTGTTTTATTCGGCAAAACCCTCTCGAAACCTCTCCATTTCTCCACGATGCAGTAAAACTGCGCAGCGGAGAGTCCATGCTGAGAGTTTTGGTCTTCCAGAAGCACTTGGACGACATCAGCGCAGGTTGTGTGCTTGGAGAGGCCATGGACGACCTTTTCTTCTCGGCAGACCCACACTGATATTTTACTCTCCTCGGACTCCATTACAGATCAGTCTTAAAGTGTATTCCATCCAAATAAAACAGGAGAAAAGTCATTCTGGAAGTAGATGTCTACAGTGTGCTGGCGCGCAGCGCCCCGGACGCGTGTGGAGGACGCAGACCAGACCGGAGGCGGCAGAGAGGGAGCTCCTTCTGTCCTCTGCTGCACTCTTCTGAGGCCGAGCCAAGGAAACACTGGCTGGGATCACATGACCACCGCCAAGTGTCAGGACGGAAGACGCCACGATGATTTTTCGCTGGGAATCGGCAGGATTATAAATTGGCCAACATTTTGTTGTGTACTTTCAAGATGTGTTGTGGCATTGCGGCAAACTCTTTCCCCTGGTTTAAACTTTGCGTTTTTGTTGCAAAAAAAATACTGATACAGACCAGTGTTTAAATCCCCATAAAATGATTTATAGAATCAAATTTCTTTTAATCACACCTTTATTGATCTGACAGTGTACTACTAGTCATTGCCTCCACTGGCCCCCTTGTAGATAATTCAGAGTGAAATTGTTGGTTTTTAATGCTGCACTGTGTGTATTCATCCACGGCACAATGGCAAAAAGTCACCAACATCCATAATAACCAAACCTGGAAAAGCCTTCTGCTCTACTTCAGTCTTACAACTCCTGTGAAAGGAATGTTTTTACAAAACTTTGAAATATATTTTATTTCCCCCGCTTATGCTCTAACACCACCCAGGAAGTGTAGTCAACTTTACTGAGCTTCTGAACTTTGGCTCTGGATGTGGATGGAGTTTGTCCTTTTGTGTCTCACCTTGCAGGAGAAAATATTCTACTTGATCCTCGATTCGTCATTTTATGTTCAGTGAGATATAATTACCAGCTATGGACTTTGATCAACCAGTCAACTAATTTGACAAAAAAAAAAAGTCCATTGGGATTTAATTGGGGATCTTTTTTTATCTTCTATTGTTTCTTCTACAATATCAACAGTTCCACAAAAGTGTGGTAAAGATGAACCTGAGCATTGGTTACACTTTCTCACTTACTGATTACTGAACCAGCTCAGTGCTGTCCACACGATGGCACAATGTGAAACAAAGACTAATCAGGTTTTGGACTATAAATTAACCAGAATATGACAAACACGGCTGAAAATATAATCTGTTCGGACGAGAGACCAAATTTTAAGGCTCAACAGGACAAAATCCTCTGAGATGCCTTCTTGTGTAAAATCTGCAACAACTCTTTGGTTTGATCGGACTTTTTAACAAAAACAATTTGGGCCACAGTCACCTCTAGGACCCATTTCTAAATTGGGGAAGGTATTTTACTTTTGGGACTTAATCACTTCTGACACTATTAAAACTTTGTTGTTTGTAATTTATGTCTGATCACAGACAACAGGACAATATTTTGTCAATGGCTTTTTCTCTATCAGTCCTTTTCCCCAAAAATATTGTAATCATTGTACCAGAGGTTTTGTTAGCTTGTTATATTTGGCCATGCTTAACACACACACACACACACCATTTAGTGGTGTCTGATACATTTACTCAGTCTCTTTGGTAGTGGTTTCTGTTACCATCGCTCACATTTGTGTGGACAGTTGACTAAAGAAGGTCTCGGGCTCCATCTACTGTTGACCCAGGGGTTTACAGTTAGAGATAAACAGATGGTCCAGACTGCAGAGTCAAATAAAGTGCATCTGAAAGTACTGCTAAGATTATTGCTTCATCATAATAGTTATGTGAAATATTTTACTGAAGTGACAAAAGAAGAATGAGGCAACATTTTTCAGATTTATTTAACTTCAATTTTGCATACATATAAAGTATCTAGAAAGCTACAAAATATCTACTATTATCAAGAAGGCATCATAATGTTACGGAGCAAAGACACGACCATATGCAGAACATAGAAACATAGCAGAGCTGCTTTTCTCTCCTTTGCTCTGACACTTAACTCATGGATATGGAAAGATATCATACATCTGTACCAAGAAAAGCTAAGATAGTTTTGTACAAAGCACCTTTTTACAAAAGAGGAAAAAAAAAATGCTTGCACTTAAACCTAAATGTGTGTATGACAATTATATGTGAGCTATGTGAAGAATTATTTTAAAGCCACCATCTGAATATGGTCATAAAACAAAAAAAGGTACCAGTACCTACTCTTCAACAGAATTACAAATAACAAGAGCTAAACTGC
This sequence comes from Remorina albescens, assembly GCA_034769265.1. NCBI lineage: Eukaryota > Metazoa > Chordata > Actinopteri > Carangiformes > Echeneidae > Remorina > Remorina albescens. The sequence goes on from CM068479.1 coordinate 6,222,426, forward strand.
TGATATGTTTTTAGCATGACTCCTTGACTCAGCTGACTTTATTTCTTTCTTTCTTTTTCTGTGTGTGTGTGTCCATTTTCTCTCTAAATGGTCTGACATTCATGCCATTTACAGCATCAGCCCTGCTGCTTTAAGTGTTGAAAAGACATGTTAAAATGTACCAGCAGTAACATCATTACCATCTTGTTGGGCTTGCAATACATAGACAATGTCATCACAAAACCAAGTACAACTGTATACAAATACAGGAAGAAAACAGGAACATCTCACTAAGTAATCAATAAATGTGAATGGATACACGGGGTAAACATAAGAAAAAGCCTATTAAAACCCCAAATTGTCCACAGGATGTGGCAACAATACTGAATGATTGAACTTTGTCTGCATCTACCAGACATTGTCTGAAGTTATGTAGAGCGTCTTTCATTAAAAATACTTAAGATGATTGTAACAGTAAATGTCTCAGTATTTATGGTCTTTGTAGTGAAAAGTATATTAACCTTGACGGCCTCGTCCACACAGGCAGTTGTGAAAATTTTGTTTCTGAAATAGCATCTCAAACAAGTTTTGGAAACAATTTCAGATTTTATCCAAATTGTTTTTACTCAAAGTGTTCTACAGACTGTTAAATAAACAATTCACTTTTCAATGTGCAAGATAATAAATGATGCAAGCTCGTGTTGGTCCCCGCCTCGTCAACATCAATTGTTTCAGCATCATTAAAGGTAACATTGAGAGAGTCTGATGTTTTCTGTGGTTTTCACATCATGTGGTCGCAGGACAGCAGAAGCTGTAAATGTTTCCAAAAACCTTGAAAACAAACAAACAAACAAAGGGAACGAAAAAAAAAACCAAAAAACCCAAAAACACTTGAACCTGCAAGTGTACATGAAGCAGACGGCTGCAGCATTTATGGAGTTGACGTCCTACATGCAGTCAGTGGCTGTACATTATCAGCAGGTTTTTTCAGTCTTTGACCTCAAGCAAAGAAATATGTTTTCTTCAAATACATCATTTGTGAAATCAACTTACAATGTATTAAAAATGAATATATCATTTATTTATTTTACCAGTAACCAGCTTTCCCCACTGTCATAATCCTTTGAAAAGGCAATGTGGTGATTGGTTTCACTTTATGTCTCATATTTGGTCTAGCATCATTTAATTTTTAGTTTGTGTTTGATCTTTTTGAAGCTGGAAATTTTAAACCAAAGGCACTTCCTTGCTATCATGCAGGATATGACAAAAGAGTGACTGTAATTCTGTATTTTTGGTCTTTTACACAGGAAAGGCAGGCAGTCTGTGTTTGTGGTACACTCAGAAGAAAAGGCAGATATTTTAGGAATATATTATAGTCAGAGAAAAAATATAATCTGTATTATGACCATTTTAACCTTAAATTTGGAAAAGTTCATTCACGTAAGTAGGCTGCTTGTGAAAAGAATGAAAACAAGTGTTTTTTATAATTAGTACAGTCCCACAAATAATTTCTCAGATGTGGAGATGTACCGAGTGATGAAGTGGTGAGACATTTTTTCCCATCTCATCCACAAAAATGATTTTTGCCTAAAAACAAAGGGTAACATTAGAACATATTCTAAGGCACTGTACACTTACACTTTGGCAGATTGTAATGTGAATTTCTCACACAATGCAAATGTATGAAGAGTATTCCCGTGTAGAGATCACAGTTTTAGTGGCATCTTTTGGAGTTCACAAACAGCAATGACATGTTTAAGGCCACAGAAACATGTGAACGTGGTGTGAACATGAAGGCAACAACCCTGGCTTGGAGTTGTTACAGCATGATCCCAGAGGGAGAAGATGTTCTGAGTCTTTCAAGGGGCAAAGCCACACCATACTGAACAAAGCCTGCTGAAATTTACATCGTAATGATTATGTAACCTGTTCTGAAACCACAGATCTAACAGAAAAAACATTACTTAGGCAAGGAAGGAAGGGGAACAGAGTTCTTTTGGACATAATGAGAGTGTGGTTGCACTAATTCGAGCAGTATTTAGCCCTGTCTAACACCTAAAAAAGTTCTCTTATCACTTGTCACAAAGGAAAGACTTGTTTGCAGAACAGAAAAGTTTAGCAGGTGGTCAGACTTATCTACATTTATGGAGCCAATGCAGGCAAAATATCTGTAGCATCTTCACAGTGCATTCATTTTGCTCTTAGTGTCTAAGACTTGGAGTGCTTGAATGGGGATAAATATACTTCTGAAAGCTTTTTATGTTTTTTCTTTATATAGCAATAATTTTGTGATATTCACAACCACTCACTTCCAGCTACTATATATGTAGTGTTGTTAGTATTGATTCTTTGGAAAATCTATTGTCTGTGGGTGCATGTCTGTATATCTACAGTATGTACGCTCATAAATTATGAACTACAGACATACAAAAACACACTCACACATATTACAAAGACCACATCGGGCTGCTGGTAGAAAAAGCCCCCAGCTTTTGTCTTTTTTTTTTTTCTTCCTTAGTTTACGTAACAAAGCCGAAGACAACACATATATTTCCATTTACCAAATTAACCGAGTAAATTCTTTATGAACGGCCACATTTATACCCAACAGAGACCAACGAAACATATTTTAAACATGAGTTCCCATATTTAAACATAAAACAACTGTACCGCAATTCACAGCTGCAGTCAAATAATAAACACTTATATCAAAACAAGTTGATAACAACGGACTTCACCCAATACCATGACCAAAAAGCATTGTAGGTGTGACTTTCAGGTAGAGGCACTGCCACTTTTCTTGAGGTTGGTAAGTCTATGAAAAGAAGGGGGTTGAGGGGGAAGCTTGATGCCTCTCATTCCTTTACCAGTCTGTAGATATGATGTTGGGCGCCGTGCTCACTGTTTGAAACCTCAAACACACACGCCATACATAGCAGCGTCTCCTGGGTGTCCCTGTTCGTCACCACCTGCAGAACAAAACACTGCGTCACTTCCTCGTAGAGAGATGGTGTAATCAAAGTGAACTAAAAAGAAAAAGCACTACACATTTTTTTCCATGAACATTTCTGTGTTCTACATGTAATATTACATGTATTATTATACAGTGTATGTATATAATACATATACACTTCTTCACAGTGAGAAGTTAATAAACAAGGACATTGCATCATGATTCCTGTTACTGATTAATTTTTTTTAACCTTTTTTTTGCTGTTATATTTTTTTCTAAATTCGCATTATTGCGACCTTATTTTTTATTCATTTTTTTATTATTATTTATTATATTTATTCAACACACAAAGAAGCCCCTACAGGAAATAACACACGATTGAGCTGAAAGCTTCTGAAAAAATCTGATAGATCAGATTCTATCAGTAATGGGTGCTACTGGAGGCTTGTTATTGTTCGACATATAAAGAACCCAACAACACTTCATGAATGAAGTTGTGAATAGCGATATATCAGTTTTTTAACTTACGGTGTGCGAAATAAAGTATATTACTATGAATTACAACGAAAACAGACGATAAATAGGTAGAAAATAAATCATTAGAAAAGTGCGTCAGACAAAAGAGATTAAGATTTTCACAGAGAAGGAGAGGACAGAGAATAGTAGGTTGACTGGGAAAGTAAATTGTTAAGTTAATTTATGTATTTTGGCTGGATTGCAGCGGCAGTGTCAGTTCAACAATGACTGTCAAGTCACTGAGCTTCTGGCACAAACAGGTTCTGTTACTGCTACATTTGCAGCATATTGGTACCAACCAAGAGCTGAGGGCTGCACCACTGATGAGGGGCAGTCCCTCTGGTTTCCCCCTGCTGCTCCACAACTGCAGGCAAGTTCATAAAGCCTGACCTGGTAAAACTTTCATTATATGTATCACTATTACTGAGGGAGGCTAAGCACTAAATATAACTAAACATAAGACACATGAAAGAATGGGATGGACAGAGAGAATTGATCACAGACTGCTTAATTCTCTGTTCCCCTTCCCCTTACAGAAACCTTTATTGAAGTTGCTGTAACTGTGGCTAAGATAAATAAAGAGACATAAATCCTTATTTGATTATTGAGTCAATTATTATTAAGTCAATATAGCTGATATCATAGAACTGTGTTCATCTTTAATTTGTGTTCGGGGAGTTTGTCAGATGACATCACAGTTATAAAATAAGAAATTGACCACAAGTTCCAATTTAAATATTATAAAGGTCATAATTTTTTATATCAAAAGTCACTCAACAGAGAGCTCAAGTGCTGGAAAAGAGTATAGACTTTATAATGAACAAAAGCAAGAAAAGCTTCTGTAAAATGTCATTTTTTGTTGTTCCTGCAGTTTTCTGTTTTTTCAATGCTCTTATTAATCTGTGGTCAAATGAAAAGTTAAAAGCCTATATGGTGGATTTTACAATCATCCTTTTGTTTATGTGCTTTCAGGAAACAGGGCCTTGGTTGCCATCTTCAGTGTACGCTCCACATATCCAGCTATACCTTTTTGTTTATTTTTTGTCTGGATGGTAAATAACATTTTTAAGACCCAATGTGATGGTTAATAACGGGGGTTTCTCCTTCTTCCTCTTATCCTCCCTTTTCCCCTGCAGATAATGAGGCACCTCACATGGCATTTCATTCCCTGTGGAATGGGAGGAATGTGACCAGAAAGAGGAACTCATCTTAAGGCTCAGCCAAACCAAAGCATGCCCCCTATTTTTTTTTTTTTTTTAATGAAGCCAGCTAGAGCCACCAACACACCCTGACAGGGACAGAAGAATGAAGATCCTGCACTCAAGTCAGTAAGGTGATTACCAATAAGATAGTGAAGTTCTCCAGCACGCTGTTCATCATATATTTCTCTGGTAGATGTTTTAGCTTATGGATGAAGTTGATCATGTATTCACACATGGGAGACCGGCTTATTCGGTAGACGAAGCGTCCATTTTCAAAGCGTGCGTATTCAGTCTGAAGAACAGGGGGGAAAAATTAATGAAAAAAAAAAAAAAATCAATAAATATATATTAATAATTCAGCCATTTATCTGAATATTGCTATTTTAAACAATTGGTCCGCACCTCAACCTTCTCGACCACCTGTTTGCCGAAGGAGCAGACCTTCGTTGAACATGTAATGGTCATGTTCTCTGAGCTTTCATATTGACTAGTGACTCCATAGAAAGATCCACTTTCATCTTGAATGTTGCAGTTTAAGTCAGCCTGGGAGCAAAGAAGAGGGAATTTAGTGTAAATGAACATTTTAGTTTAAGGTCCACATAAGAGGAAGAAAGAATACATAAAAAACGTGGCAAACAGCAGAAGTCTAGAGCTGTTTTTCTTTCAACACCTGCAACAGAAAATAATGTAAGGGGACAAAGTGAAGCTACAGACTTGACAATTGCAGATTCCGGCGATACATTTCTGCAGGTCGATAACTATGAGCAACACACACATCTTAGTTTGATCATTTGCCACATACAGTAGTATTGAACTGGGGCACAGCATATATGGGCATTTTAGAGGAAAATTTTGTTTAAATCTGCTAACTGGAAAATGTGTTGAATTAAACTTAAGAATTTCTGATCACAGAGCTGTTGAAATTGTACATGTACACTGCATATCAAATTAGAATATCTCAGGCCACATCCGACTAACCATGTAAATGTGTCCGTGTTGGTAACAAGATTGTGAAGAGGATTAAATGAAGTTACATTAAAAGAGTGATTTATAAGGTTGAACGGATCTGCTCCCAGAGGGCAGCCTTTGTAGGCCCTCAACATCCTGTTCATTATGGATACAAAAAGAGGAGACATCCTCCTACAACATTCTCCTCTTTCATTAAGCAAAGCAGTTATACATTCATTATTGTGCAGATTCTGTCTTTCATTTGAAATTTAGATTGGTCGGTCACTTCAAAAGGAATTTGAGGGGACTTGGTCCAAGTGCATACGGTCTCTACTTTGTTGGGTGCCGCTAGTTAGCATTTTGCCTCAAGGAGGAAATACATGCAATGTTTAAACATCCATTAGGACTGCAACTGGGTCACTCCATTGTTTGGAGATATTACATTGAATTAGGGAGTGCTTTGATCAAAAGCTCTCCTGCTATGCAAGTCCAAATATAGCACAGTGCATTCTGCAAACATTAAGAGAGCAGTCTTCACTGTGTAGACTGATTACACCCAATCACTAAAGACAAATCCGAACAGGCTTTTCCTGAAAAGAACTCTGCCATCAAACATTTAACCATGTGCAAAATGTTACCAATCATCTTAAGACCTGTGTGTGTGTGTGTGTGTGTGTGTGTAAAGTGTATCATCAAGGTGCAACACTGCCATATGTTATTAATTATTCTAATCAATGCAAATGACAAACACTCACCCAAAATTTTATAAGGAAGAATGAATTCTGGTGACCTTTTCCGTACAACTCCTTTAGTCCTCCTTTCTTTTCTGGAAATTTATCATAAATCTGACGAATGTCCACCGACTCCAGCAGCGCATCACTGTAGGAATGGTTTGTCTGCCCGATATGTACAAATAGGTGCTTGTTGTACTGAAAAAACAAATAAACAGCATTACAAAGATTTTAAAATTTGTTTAAAAAGAATAAACCTGATCAGATTCATTATAGAAAAGTAAAGTATAACTGCATATTGTGTAAATTTAACATTAGACCCTCACAAAATGATATAAAAGTAATCTAAACAGAATTACTATCAGTGTCCCAAAAGGATTACTGAAGTAAAATCAAATCAATTTTAACCACCATCATAACCGAGAGGTAGAAAGAATTAGATTGGTAAGAATACACACTTGTGATGACAAATAAGTCTACACATCATTGCTTTCCATTTGACTGTCTGCAAGGTTTTAGCCATCTTTTTTATTCACCACGTACAAATTAGGAAATACCATTCAAGCCAAAAATAAACAGCTCCCACTATTTGTAAAAATCCAAAAAGTGAATGAAATCCTACAAGCATAATATGTCACTCATATATTGTAAACAAGAAAGCTGCAAAACCACAAACTGTGACAAAGATTAATCTATCTCAAGCATTGCATTAGGTAAAACCATTCAGTAAAATAATTCATTTTCTCAAAAGCAATTCATGGATGAGTATTATTCAGTCTGCACTCAAATGAAAAGCAGTATTTCTGCAAAAAAAAAGGCAACTGCAATCAAACTAAATTGACAACATGGAATGAAATAATAGTCAGAATTGATCTATTCCTTTGTCTAACTTTTCAACTGAGAATAATTGGAAATGATGGTACCTAAAGAGGGAAAAAAGGAGCACAAAATCGGAAAGTAACATTGGATTATCAGAGGTTTGTTGACCTCATTGTGACAGAATGAAACTCTTTCATGTGGTACTGCACTTTAGTCTAAAAGTTCACAGAGCATCCTCTCCAGCATGTAGCCTTTAGGAGAATGCCGCATGCAATATTAATGGTTCTTGTGATATCATGTGATATCAAAACCAAAAGAGAAGGCAAAGGGAAATGTGGACAAATATTTATACAGTTGGAAAAGTAAATCATATCATAGGCTGTGATTTAAATTGTGACATAAAAGCAGTCTTTCTAACACATAAAATATGACTCAAACATTTTAAATCAACAACGCTATCAAACTTCCTGATCACCTATCAGCCGCCTCGAAAGAAAAAGCGTAACACACCACAATAACTTTTAGAAATGACCTGAAGGAGCTACCTCCCAGCTTTGAAAGGATTAATTGGGATGCTTTTGTTGACAAGGACTTGGAAGCACATTTGAAGTTTACTCTCCAACATAAAGAACTGTGTTAATAATGTCACTTCCATACATACATATCTCAGCAAGAGGCCCAATGACAATGACAAAAACAACTCTAAGACTGCAGCATCTGCTGCAGGTCCTGTGACAGGCCCTATACAGCCCTGCTGAAGCAACTTAAAGAGAAGCATCTTCATAAATAATGATTCACAGTGCAACACAACTGTCAATGGTGATGCCTTACTAAGATACTTTGAGTATTAGATCAAGTCACTTTAGTATCAGTTCCCCACAGGGCTATGTGTTGGGCCTTCTTCCCTACTACACCGTCTAAACTCATTACTGTGCCCCTAACCATCCCGCCAACATCACCATCCAGTTCATGGCCTGACTGGTCAAATTTATCTCAGAGGACAAGAAAGTTTTCAGGGGTGAAGTCCAATGGAGGAGGAAGAGAGAAGTTGCGAGTGTCCTACTACCACTGCATTAGCAGGAGTGTACTGATCTACTGCATCTTTGCTTAGTGTCCCAGCTGCACAGCAGTGAACAGGAGAGCCCTTCAGAGGGCCACAAATACTGCCCAAAAGATCTTCAGCTGTTAATGGCCCTCTTTGGAGGTCTTATTCAGCTCTTGCTGCCTCAGTAGTGCTACCAACATATTGTGATGTATGTTGGCTGCTGAACATAAATATTGCTTATTGCACTATTTGAAACATACCTCACCTCAGTTTTTTTTTTTTTGGACTACACCCTATATTTAATTTTTATTATATCTTCATCAAATATATATATTTATACATGTCCTACTTTAAATCCTTAATTTTTTTAAAAATTTTTGTTATGACTGATTACACCGTCTTGTTTTCTCCTTAATGTCAGTGTACTCAAAAATAAAAGAATAAAAAAAAAAAAAGTGGACTGCTGACTTGTGTCACACTCCACAGAGAATCTATGTATTATCCTGCTGTCCCAAAGTGCGCAGTTTAGATACAGTTTTGGTATGCCCTTCAGGGAACTGAATAATATACAGTCGTTCATTAATCCTGCAGGTTTTCCTGCCATGTGTTCCTACATGCCAACCTTCTCTCTTCTCAGCTTGTTTTGGCTTCCTCTCAACTGTATGTGTGGCTGGGAAAACCTCCCAGTGTATTCATAGAGGGAAGGACGGCACGATAAGAGGTAGGAATTAACACCATGAGATAGTGATATTTCATCCTTTAGTGTAATGCTGGACTCACTGAATCTGGGTCCCTCTGTTGCTCTAAGAAGGCAGAGAACTCGACCAGTCGCAGTTTAGATGTGCCAATGGAGCGACCCTGCCATGCCGGTGCAGTGGGAGCTGGAGTTGCTGTCGGCTCATAACCTGAAGTAAAAACAGAATAGGATTAATCTTTTCTGTGGGTTTTCTCACAGCATGAATATGTTCATTTCATTATAGTTTGAGGACATCCGTGGGGAGTCAGGTTTATTTATGTTTTCCTGATGTCATTGGCAGTAATACTCGTTACTTTAAATAAAAATGCAAAGTAAATAGCGAAATCAAATGAATTAAATATTTATGAGCAAACTACAGCTAAGCCTGTCCTTGAAAGAAGTTACTTTAGGTCAGATCAATGGGGGAAACATTTGTGTGAATAAATCTACTCTTAACTTGTGGGTAACTTTGTGTGATTCATTGATACTTTCTGATATGCAAACACTTACTTGTGTTGTTTCTGGCAACACAAGCTGTGGATATTTTAGGCAAGAAATAACTATTAAAAGCAGGTGACGCACTTTTTGTGTTGCACAGTTAAGTGGAATGTTGCCATTTAAAATTGTCAGATTTAAAACATTTGAAAACATTTCTAAGAAATTAAGTGTTCATCCTGATTAAAAACTTTCAAGGAAAAATTAATCAGTAATCTTCTTACTTGAAATGGCTGTTGTGACTGCTGACTGGGTGGGGTAGGCTTGCTGGGTAAAAGGCTTAATACTGGGGCAAAGAAAAAGCAGACACATTAGGAAAAAGAAACTATTCCACACATCGAGATATTAAAGATATAGATTTAATAGTTCTTTTTTGTGTGAATTTAAGTTTCCTGTCACAGAAGACTGATACTTACTCTTGTGAGGATCCTGGCTGACCAGTGGATATCATACCCTGCCATAACTAGAATTAGATGTATAAATAGACAACAAAGAACAAACAACATCCAATTGTGAGCAGCTGTGAGCGACAAGATCAAAATGGCTTTTAGCTCGATGTTCAGTGGACATAGTTATCTTGACTACCACTCCTTTTGATCATGTGCTTATCTGATAGGGGCAGACAAGTATGGTGTGTAATGTGATTTGGCCCGGCCGTTGGTGTGTTTGGCCCCAATGGCTACCCTGGGTGAAGCTGGACTGGATGGATCAAAAGTGGTGCAGATGAGGCTCTTACCCCTGAACCAGGAAAGGCTGGACGTGGGATGCCTGGCAGGCCGAGTTTGTTGTGAATAGCCGTGGCAGAGACGATCTGAGCCGAGGACATGGAAGCCATGCTCTGTAGGGCTTTGTCCTTCACGGCTTGGTCCTTAAACAGTCACAAAAGGCTTAGCGCTCACGCAGAAATGGGAGGTGGGTATGTTGCAGAAGTAGCAACAACACACTGAAAGCATTGCTGAACTTTCTCACAACAATAAACAGCATGCAGGTTAAAAGAAGATTAATCCACATTGCTATTTAAGTGTAGGTTGTTTTGTTTAGTTTAGGTTTTGTTTTTTTTTAAGGAAAATACCAAACAATTACCACTGCATTCTACTATACAATGGTTAGCAAAGGTATGCACTTAAATGAGTCTGCTTATTGACTAATCTGTCACTAAAATACTTTTAAAAAGACCAAAAAAAAAAACTCATTCAGCATACTTCTATCAAGGCTGCATTTGTCTGCATGTCAAAACACATCCAAACATTGCAAAGAATTTCCCTGAACTGAAAGACGCAAAGAACGCTTGTTTACAGATCTTTCAAAGCTCTTAACGCAGATAATGTGTGTCCTTTCACCATTCCTTATATAGCAAATTATGGAAAGCCAAAACAGCCACCAGAGAAGCACTACACATTCTGTTTTGTTTTGGAAATAGTTCTTTAATGTGCATTAAAGAATTTAAGTTACACTGAACACACACAAGCAAACCCATGCAGACTCACTGGTGGCAGAGGCTAAAGGTAGGCATGCTGGCAACAGTTGCTGGTGGAGCAGAATCAAGCTACAGTGTGATAAATGTGTAGCAATATGATGACACACAGAGACAAAAAAACTGGGAAAACACTGGGCATCAGCTGTTGTGTCACTATGGCATGAACACAAATGCAAAACTAGCAGCAGAAGGACAAGGCAGGACCTAATAAAGCACAAACAGAAAATGGGTACTTACCATGCTCGTAACCTAAATGTAAAAAAATAGGGTTTGATTGTAAATTTGTACATTTAAGTTAGTCAACATTTTTAAACTCTTACAAGTATGATGGATGAAAAAGGCTCAATGTTACAGCTCCAATTACTAGTAAAAAAAAAAAATCTACTTAAATTTGAAAGTGCCCGGCTTTCTTCACACAGAACAGCAATCACAGATGTGTAATGAATACTTCATCCCAAAAGATTATGAAATTTGTATTTACAAATTATCCTTGGTCTCTGTGGTGAATGTCTTGCTCTCTATAATTTTCACAATCTGATCAACAATCTTCACTCAAGAAAAAACAACAGAACAGTAACATAATGACTGTAATTTCAACAAAACGCCATAGACAAGACCAGAAACAGCAGGTTTCCACTGATGCCCCCTGAAATGAAAGGCACACTTGTACTTCTCTTGCTACTGAACTCTAATTTGCTTTAAATGAGAAAAGACAGGGATTCATACAAAAGCTGTCTGTTTTTCTTTAGACTGCTGCCTGTGCCCTGAAAGACCAGGCATTCATGTGGCTGAGCTGCCTGTCTCACTGTCTGCCACACACACACATACGAGCGCACACATGAGCGCACGCGCACACACACACACACAAAAACAGATTAATGAGGGGTCATTAATTCATGTTGAATACAGGAGTGTAAAAGTCAAAACGTATAGTAAGCTCTCAAACTAAAATAAAATAAAATAAAAAGGTACATGGGTGGATAGTTCTTTTATAAACAAGCATTACTTTGGAAAATACCTGATATCACAAGCCAATAATATTCGAAATTACTTCTGTCATGATGCTTCAATTTTAATATGCCATTCTGAAGATTTCAGTATTGATGGACTGGGAGAGGGAAAGAGAATGGCAGCCATGGCATTGACAAAGTGTTATCAACAGATAGAGGGGAGAACAAGAAAGGGCAGCAGAGAGGGCTTTTCAGAAACAGCCAGCTTCACAGCCATTCTCCACTCTGAATGTGCACAACTGAGCCTTTGACAGAGGGAAAAAGTTGGGTTACATTGTCAAAGAACGTAGAGGTGTGATCACCTCTTAATATTTTGTTAACATATACCACCCTTTATGAACTCTTTGGAAGAGATGTAAGCAGACCATTCTCCACTGACCTCCTATTCCCAGCCACACACCAACAACCAATGCCAGCATGCTTCCCAACATTTGCATATTAACTATAGTTTTACTACATTTTTATAAATCTGGAGAGGAAAAAATTTGAGCGTGCCATATAAATACACCTCAACAAAATTTTTGTTCCTTTGTTTGACCAGTACTGGTATATACACTAGGTGATTATTGACAAGAAAATACAGGACAGAAATTAAAAAGAACTATTATCTCATAACCCCCAGCAGGACACTGACCAGTTTTTTAGGCCATGCTAGGATCAGTCTGTCCATGACTTTGTACACACTGAGATGGCTCGATAAATTTTCATTGGGTTGCCCTGAAATCTTGTATAAACATTCATGGGCTCCACAGGAAGAATCCAATTGACTGAAGTGATCCCCTGACTTTTTCTTCTAGTTGCTACCATGAGGGCTCCATTTAGGTTTTTCAGGGAAATTTCTCAACGACTGGACAGATTGCCATTACTTTTTGTCCACATATTCATGTCACCCTCAGAATAAATTGTAATTATTTGGCGATCTTCTTGCTTTTCATTTACTGCCATTACCAGGTCAGAACATGTCAGTGTCCTGTAGTGAACTCGGAGCTCAAAGCACTGCTGTTGTATTTAATTGCCCTCTCACAGTGTTGCTAGCATGGCTGAACTCCTGTTTAACAAACTGTGTATTGGTCATGATTCTATATAAAAAAAAAAAGAAAAGACAACACAAAAATGGAAGCAATGATGACTAAAATCTTTTCTGTGTTATATACTCGTGACTGAGAAAAACTAAACATATTAATTACTAGTACAACTGCATTTGTTATTTAAAATTTTATTTAAGTAAATAAAAAGCTCAAAAAGTAAAAATGTTTTCTCTATTCTATAGTTAAGTCATAAATATGAAGAGAAAAGGCCTTCATTGAAGAGTGAATATAGATAAAACCAAGTGGACAGAACAGGAAAGTGATAGCATCTAAGTATGGGTCAGAAAAGGAGTGAAAAGGTGAAGGAGGTTAGAAAATCTAAACAGACTACAATCAGTAGTTAGAGAGAATCAGAGCAGCAGGCATTCACTCTGTCACCACAGGAAACAGGAAGTTAAGACGCACAGCAACCAACAAGCCCAAAAGCAGAAAAGCGCATACCTTTAGCTTGGAATGAAACTCACGAGATTTCCTTCTGGCAAGAACCTGAATGTGACTAGACACCTGCGGGGTCGGGGAGGGGAGGAAAACAAAGGAAGAGCCTGTAACCATGGCAATGAAAAGCCCCCTACAACCGGGCAAAGCCAGACGTACCTTAATGGCAGCTTGGATTTCACGAACTTTCTTTCTTGCTAAGACCTGTATGTGACTAGACACCTCCATTAAAAAGAGAAAAGGGAAAATAAAAAAACAAGAAAAACCAAAGAAATACAAAGTAGATTATGCATATATAGAGATTATAACTTGTTAAAAAAAATCCACTGTCCAAATCACAAAACAAGCTAACAGCCAACCAAGTGTTATGCTGTGTGTTGTCGTCACTTAAGTGAACTGATTAAGGCGGATTCAGGCCCCTTTCGCACACATTAAGAGCACACAGATGTGATCTGTTGTGTGCTGAATCAGAATTGGCTAGTCAAGTATTCTTTCGGGAGCTGGATGAGGCGTTTCACCAGCCACGTTTACCTCCAACATTCACACAGTACACAATTATTTGATTTCCTCAGATGTAACAATCAGCAGAGCAAGTAACAGTTATGATAAGTCATGTGTATTGATCATAGCTTTGTTGGGTGGATTTACATTCTCCTTTGGTAATGTTCACACAAATCACGGCAAAGTTAAGTCAGCCAAATAAATAAATAAATAAATAAATAAATAAATAATTTTCTTGTTGTTCAAGGTGCTATATATAGTGATATAAAATGTACAGAAAATTAACCAGCAACTATATATCTACAACTATTTCACTCCTTTTCTAAGCAAAAATGCTCAAGATTCTTTGGTTCCAGCTTCTACGATGTGGAATTTGAGGACTTTTTTATTTTAAATTCACCATCTTTAAGCCTTGAACTGCTCACCAGGGAAAAAAAAGGAAATTTAGACATCACCTTGGATCATAGGCAACAGCCATTTTCCACTATTCTCAGGCATTTAATAGACAAAACAATCAAATGATTAAATTTCCATTTTAAATATACCAATGTTTTGTTTTTTTTTTTGATTGATCGTTTGGACAAAAGAATGCCAACCATAATTTGTATACCATAGTCAACCATAGTTTGTATTTTCCAACTAAAATAATAAAATCCAAAGTTTTGGGGTTTATGATCATAGTAGATTCAGAAACCCAGTACAATATTTGAGAAGCAGAAATTGGTGAATTTCTAACAAATTTGCTTAAAAGGTGTTTAAAATAGTCATCAAAAAACCTACATATTGAATTAACCAAATCAATTTGAGCGAATGAAAATAACTTAAATAATAATAAATAAACAGAGATCAGGCATTAAAACGAACTCTCTCATTCTAGTTCTGCGTTGAGCAGAAGAGTCATGAGACAGAAACCACACAGCGTTTCTGGCCCAGACTGATCAATTCACACACAGCGATCGAATGCCACTGACCAACACTGGCTTGTTTATCACTGTCATTCATGTCAGTGGTCATACAGGAAATCTCCTGTTTAGAGGCTAAATCAGTCAATGGCATTGATAATTTAAACAGAAGTACAATAATTACCATACATACATACATAAAAGAAACCTGAATTAAATTTTATATGACATTTTACTGACATAACAGCCCAGATTAATAGATTCATCACATTTTGATTCAGAAATCCGAGTGTGTCTGCAATGCAAACATTGTGTTGCAGAAGGCAGGATGCACTCTCCAACACCCACTACAGCAAATAGACTTTGATCAGAGCTGGTACCAATTTATTAAGGCTTCAGCCTTCCTATTAATAAAGACTAATACTCTCACAGACAGTACAAGCTGATGTAGAGGAGTACTTGTACTGTGAAGCACAGTCGTTACTCTTTTTTTTTTTTTTTCAAACAGAAATCCCCAGTAATCTGTTCAGCCAACTCCACAGTGACAGGAGACTTTTCAGCCTCAGAAGTTCCCTCAACACTATTATAATTTTCTGTCTAGTTTTGTTTCTCTCTTTTCCAGGCTGCGCATATTCTGATTTGACAGCCCCCTCTCACTCGTGGACCAGAGCGTCCTCTTCTCTCGTCTTACCTGCTTACGAGTCCTCGTCTTCCCAGTCCGAAGCTTGATGTATCTTGCTATCAGCTCATTTCGACCTGTGTGAACAAGAAAATTTAATGTGAAGTGAAATGAGTTGAATGTTAAGAAAGGGACAAAATATGTCTTCAAATATTTTCCAGGTGAAAAGTGAAATTTAGTAACTATACGGAGAAACCACATCACAAGGTTAACTGGTGAGTGTGCTCCAGGTACAGTGTACAAAACTGTATGATTCTTCAGTATTAACATGTAGTCATTGTCTGGCTCTGTGGTAATGTGGTTGCTTCTGGTTTAGTTTTTTTTTTCTTTTACTATTTGAACTATTCCTTTCTCTGATTGAAGATAAAATGTGGGGAGCAGGTTAATGCATTTCCACATTCCACATGCTTGTGAGTTCCAGATGTGCGACAGTTCAGTGATAATAAAGTTAGAAACTGTGAGTGCTTTTTTTAAACCTTTTAAACCTAAAGTCAATTAACACCTTTGAACTTCTGAGAAAGAAATTGTGGATAAAACGTAAAGATGCATAACCAATGTGTAGCTTCCCAACTTAGGGTCTGTAAACTACCAAAACAAAAGGTATGTACGTCTCTGAAATGAACCAGAATCAATTTTCCTCAGAAAACACCATGTTGCATTAGCATGAAAAAAGAAAGAAAGGAAAAAAAAAAAAAAAAACTGGCAGCAGCCGCACAGCCTTTCAAATTAATCTAATTCAATCTCATTCTCTTCAAAGTCTGAGGCTTTGAAAGGAAACAGACCTTGCTGTTCATACTATTACAGAAATATGAATATATTGGGTTTAAAACAGTGCTGCTCTGACTAAATTATAATTAAAGCAAAGCTTTGTAGAGATCTCCTATTGACAACAGCTCCAAAAATTCTTCTGCCCTCAGCTCTGCCCTTTTTGCTGTAGCAATGCACATGACCCCTTGCTTAGCCCTTTCATATGGTAATAACATGCCGCCAACCAAAACTATTACACAAATTATAGGTAAGGAGGCACTCTAATTATATGACCAGCTGTAGCAAACCAATGCCATGGATCTGCTCCACTCCTTAATGAAATGTACCGAATCCTCAATATAATAAAAAATTTTTTTTTTTTTTTTGCATTCACTTCAATATCAATTAAAGCTCTTACTTTTATTATGACACAATAGGACCACAACGCATCGCACATGTGCTAATAAGCTGTATCTCAGGTAATCGGAACGAAAGGAATTTCCGTTCTATGGTAGGGCATCAGGGATCCCAGAATGGGAGAGAGCACAAAGATAAAGCTCAGAGACATAAAAGAGAAGAAAACATAAGACACTTTGGATCCATAGACCGGAGAATGGTATTAGATGCCTTTCTGTCTCTTGTCTATATAGTAGAAAACAAACAGTTAGTGTGAAGCATTATCTGTTGAGGCACCAGCTGTCTTATGTACTGCTTAAGTATGTCGGGTATAGCAGCTTCAAATGCAGTCTGCAATGTCCATCTACTATGGATACAGGTAATGACTGATGACTTCAATGGTCAGTTGTTTGGCCACATAACATGTGACAGATTTTTGAACAAAGACCATATTTTCTTGTCCATGAAGACTTTAAATGTCTTCTTTTGTCACACCAGAAGTCAAAGCCCCAAATTTTGTTTGGAAAATTATAGAGAGCAAGACGGAAGCCACTTTTGCTTTCATCCACTTCTCCAAAGATGGATAGTTTTCTATTGTTGCCTTTTTTCTCCTGAACAAATGAATTGGATAAAATTTTCAGATTTTAACATACAAGCAATAGAGTAAAAGGTCATATTTTAGTTTTCATTAAAACTCTGAGTTTAAATAAAAATACAATGTATGCACTTGCCAGAACATGAGCTCTGATACCTGAAGCACCTGGCTGCCTGCTACACCTAAACATTTTGTTGTTCCACTAGGGGGAGTGGAGAGGGGAGGGAGAGGGGAGGGGTTTGGCATCAAGTTGGCGTTTATTGAATGGTTGCCCCCAGAAGCTGTTTTCACAGTGAACATTTAAGGGAGGTCAGACTCAGTGTTCCCAGTCATCTGACCTAACAGGACAAATAAACAACATCTAGGGATTTACAATATAGCCTATGCAGTGCTCATGCAGTGTAAACTTAACCAGATGCAGGGCCTACACAATTTTCAATAATTCACACACAGTGGAAACATAACATGACAATACAGGCATTCATGCAAACTCCTGATTCGTAGATCAAAGCACACAAATGGCCAGCTGAAAGCTTGCTTACTGTTGAATAATTCATTCCTTTCACCAGGCTGGAAAAAAGCTCATTGGGTCCTGGCTGGCCTGCATTCTTTTTTGTGTTGCTTGTGTTTGTATCGTAAAACAATTGCCTTAGAAAGGTGACTGTAAACATTCAGGACTAAAAATGCTTTGGATATCACTTTGCTTCTCTCACATGAAACTCACAAGATGCAACATTTTTCCACAAATCTTCTTCCACATTACCTTCCACAAATAATATGTTGCAGACATTTTGCATACTGATTTTTTCATTTGCAATGCTAACTTTGATTTATCATCACAGTTTGAGTTTAATTAAATCTTTATTTTCAATCTTCTCTTTAAAATTAATAATCAACTGATAACCGTTTTGCTTTAACCATTTTATTCTCAGTTTCTCTGCATTTATTTTTGGTACAGTGTTTGACAGCGTTTCTTTTATTCATTCCATATGCTGTGAGCTCACATGCATTGATGAAATCTTATGCACACATCACTCCAGTAAAGATTCTTCTTGGATTTTACAGAACTATTAGTACATGTGAAATGTTCTTCAAGGAAAAAGCCAGGGGAAAAGCAGAGAAAATTAACTCTTTATGTAGTGGTCCTGTCACTCAAAGAAGCAGGAAAAGGCTTAAATGTTTAGAGTGACCCCTGAGCAGATATGTGCTGCTTAGCAGCTGGAAGAGCCCTCCACCTGGCCAGAGTCAACTCTCCTCTGAATTTCAATGAGTTTGGATGATCTGCGACATATGAATGGCACTCCAGCAGCAGCCCCACAAAGAGACGGTGGCTCAGCTTTCTCTAGACAGTCCCCAAGCAGCTGATTCCTCATTCAGTCAGAAATCCAATTTGGCCCTTAGCATCCTTTCTCCAAGGAACCTGGGAAAGGCTCCCACTGTTGTGAATAACAATATAGTGTATTGTCACAGTCCACTGTGGACCAACCTCTAAGATACCACACCCAAAAATAAGTTCCCATAACCTGCCACAAGGCCTGCAGTGTCTAAATCAGCATGTGACAACGGAACCAACTGTAACCACACTTAGCAGAGACTTTTGCATGCATTATTTCACAACTCTTATTTCTTTCATTTTGCCTTTGCTGCTTTGTAAATATTCAAATATAAGTCTCCAGTAGAGGTGTGAATGAAAATTACATTCTTTCACAGCTTGGGTGATTGTGGTTTTCTTGATTAACAGATAAATTATTTGGTGTAATAATTGTCAGAAAACATTCACTTATTCATTCATCTTCTCCGACTTCTCCAATCCGTTTCTGGGTCATGGGGGGTGCTGGAGCCAATCCCAGCTCATGTTGGGTGAGGGCGGGGTACACCCTGGACAGGTCACCAGTCCATCACAGGGCCAACACACAGAGACAGACAGAGACAAACCACCACTCACACTCACACTCAGACCTACAGACAATTTAGAGTCACCAATTAACCCAAACATGATGTCTTTGGACGGTGGGAGGAAACCGGAGTATCTGGAGGAAACCCACATAGACACTGGGAGAACATGCAAATCTGTGACCTTCTGATTGTGGGGCAACAGTGCTAACCACTGTGCTGCCGTGCTGCTTGGTGGTGATGACAAAAATGAAAAAAATCTTAAAGCCCAAGATTTAACTCTGAAACAAGACAAATCTTAATGTTATAGAAACTGGAATTGGGGAAAAGATACAAATTACCTGATGGTTGAAAACCCAAAAATAAGGAAAAGCTGCAAACTGTTAGATTAGAGAAGCTGAAACCATCAAATATTTGGTACTTATGGTTTAAAATAACTTAAAAGAAATTTCTCAAAATAGCTGCTGATAAATTTCCTACCGATGTTTCAGACATTTATGGGATTGGGTCACAATGAATGCAACCATTCAAAACACGTTGACTTCTTTTCTGCTTCACTATGAAATGTAGACAAAACTAGAAAAATTGTGCAATCATCCTCTCTGCAGATAAAGGTGTGATCCAGTGTAGTTAGTTGGAAAATACATTTACGCCCTCGAATTCTGGAACAAGTGCATTAGTCAGTTCAAGTGTAAGAGCTATTAGAGACACTGAAGGGTTTCTTGCCGAACCTTTTTTTCCCCATAAGTGATTCCCCCCCATCACCCTGTTGATGTTAGGAGCCTCCCAATAAAATGTTGTTCAATGTTGAACAAGAGAATTTGACTCTAAACTACATATCTTATGTTTAGATTGCAGTGAGGTTCTCCGAATGGAGAAACTGGTGTATTCAAACATTATACAATGGATTACACCTTCTATGATTGTTGCACATCAGTATAAATGTTCATTGTAAACAGAAGCCTGAAGTTCACTCAATATTAATAAAGCACTAAATATGATAATGATTTAAATAAGAAATATTTTGGAAAAGTTTCTTGGCATCTTAATGTTCTAAATTACAAAAAAAAAGAAAGAGAAAATCGTTTTTTGCAACAATCTGATCTAAATTTAGAAAAAGAACATCGAGCTTTTATCTTACTACTAAAAGTAAATCCAAAGTGATTCATTATAACAGGTTTCCAAAATCAATGTTGTATAAAATAGAAGTGACTTACCAGGGAAATCTATAATGCATATAGATATTACATGGATTGTTTTTTTCATTTTTACACAATGAATGTACAGAGGTAATACTGAGTGAAGCAGAGCTGAATCTCCTGGCATGCAAAGGCAAAGGCTCATCATTAAATTCACCATCAAAACCTTAATGGAAATGCATAGCATAAACAAAGTATAATTATATAATGGCATATTAAATGATTTAACTAGCCTCCTTGTGTGCTTTGAGCAACAAGAACAATACTTTACTGCACCGCTCTGTTGCATTTTGGTTTGTTTTTTTCCCTTTTCCTCTTTTTAAAGCAACCATTTCCTGTAACAGCACTTTTTTCTAACGCAGGCAGAACCACAGTCACATCTGGCCCAGCACTCTTCCATGAGACAATGCTGGATCTGGCCAAGAATCAGTCGGCAGATTGCCTACATGTGTGTGGCTCCTACCACACGTCTCTCTCTGGGCAGGGCCTGACAGAACTGAGAGCACACATTTGACTGTGCCCAACCCATTCTGACAGATTTATAATTAACCCTTCATTCATATCGTTGTTTTTAAGGGAAGCATTACCATAGGATTAAACTATCTTACTGTCTTACAGGTTTTAGCATAACAGGCTGGACATCATTAATTGTGGAGTTTTTTTCAAGCAAAAACTTAAAAGTGATACAATTGAAAACATGTGTTTGCAGGCCTGTCTGAATGTAGTGTGGTGTTTTGTAGCAGGCTAGCACTATGGCCCTAGCTTTCTTGTCATCTATGATAGATGACTCAGAGGTCTCAGGCAGATATTTGCATCACAATAGACTAAACCAACAATATGAAGGCATTCATCCCAGGTTTTGGGAATTGCAGGCAGGGGCAGGAAGCCTTTTACTCATTATATCAATGGGAATCCACTGCTTGCCAGGTGGAGAAGCTGGTACTTGTGACTTGAAAGAAAATTGACAGCAGCCTTTTTGGAAGGAAAACACTGTGATATCAGTTCAGTGTTACAGCACTTCTGGCTGATTCACCAAAGACGAACCTGGAAAACCAGGTTGCCAGTAAACAAATTATTTCACAAGAATAAATAGCGCACAGCTGCTGCAGCGAGAAGACAACAATGGCTTATGTAAGTTTAAAACAATTGCAACTCAATAAAAAAAGGGCTGCCTGCAGGTGTTTCCAGAGGAAAGTGCAGCACCACAACATTTACAAGTCTGTTCCCACTGTCAGGGCTGCAGAGTACTTAGACGCCTTCAGCAGTGAACTCTCTTGTGAAAGTCAGAAGACAATATCTGCTGATTGCAAAATCCGACTCCAGTCCACATGCTGATTGTTAAAAGTGCTTTAACTTCCTGTATTGTTGAGTACTCACACTAGAAGTGTTGGTCCATATGAAGGAATTTAAGGCCAGTGGCTGTCTGCATGATGCCATGATCATCACAAACACTAAAACTATTCTAAGACATAAAAGAAATCCCTCCTCCTCTTTCACACTTTGACACATGCACACCATCCCAATGCATGCAGACAAAAACAGAAAAGCTCACAACCATATATTTTCTCATTACACTGTCATTTCAGTGTGTTTGATTCAGTGCATGCAAGCAAGTTAACTATACACCCATGAGTACAGCAGTTTGTTGTTTTATGATGCTGTGCTGTGGTCTAGTTCTAACATATTCCTGGTGTTAATGTTTTGTTCCAAACTTGTTGGAGTTGCAGTTTTTAAGATTCAGTGGTTCTCACCAATTTACACACAGTAGTCTTGTTCCATAAAATTATCACTGGAGCTCTGAGTTCACATGAACATATGTCTTCCTCCCACATCCACAGGAAAACTCTCTACTCACTCCTCATTTAAACAAGAAAAATAGGGGCATAAAACCAAGAAAAACCTCTATTAAGAGCAGTTCATTTATTTCAAAGAATTTCTGAGCTGAAGCCAAGGCAGTAAATAGAAACACTGAGTCCTTGTTCTGTCCTACTTTATTTTCTTTGATAATACGCAATATTAAAACCTGCCATAGCTCCATACAGATCAGATATTTTCATCTGCTGCACTTTTTTGTCACTCTACATATGTCATAATTAGCTCACGAAGGCCTTTTCACTTTTCAGGATCACCTACTAAAAAAAGTATGCAATTGTGTTAGAACCACTGCACCACCATGCAGGAAACATTACATCTTTTAAGAAATTAATTGATGTTGTTAAGCATCAAAATTAAGTTCTCTATATAAGATAGTGTGCAACTGTAATTAACAGCTCTTTAAAAATCCATTTTTTCTCTGGACACCAAAAGAAATCAATACTTAACTTCAAATGACCTTATTGAGTTGGATAAAAGGCTTTATCGTAGGGGCTGGGTCAGGAGTGGCTGAGCTAATGTGGAGTTGAACAGTGGGGGATTAAAGGTGAGGTATTCTCTCAAAATCTTACAAGACATCACAAAGCAGCAGGTCACTAACCTGAGCCTTCCTGGAGACACTGAGAGGATTACAGCAGCCAACCTCTGCTGAACTGTGCCTGTATTCAGACGGGGCTGAGGAGGCAAGGACAGCCTCTTTATCACTCAGCAGGTCTAGCCCATTCTATTTCCTTGTTCCCCACACTACCTCTCTCAAACAAGGCCACAGCTGAAACCTGTTAGTCCCAACTCTGTACAATATACTCACAGGGGACCAATTTGCACAGCCAGTCCTTGTCTGAATCACTCTATCAATTAGGAACCACTGTGTTTATCATCACATACATTATTGTAGAGGCTGGCCTGGTCATTGTGTTTAGGTGTGCCTCTCAGGAGAGTGAAACAGATGAAATAAATGACCAGGGAGTGAAGCCACAGTTGAACAGACTGTTGGACTAATCTGAAAGGACGACTGTAATTACGAGTCTCCTGAGGAACTGACTGTGTGGCAAGTCCAATGTGTGAACATGGCGCTAAAAGTCAGGAAGGTGCACTACCCCCCTTCTCCACAACAAAGTAAGAGACTGAGACTCAAATCAATATTTTCAATCTCTCAGGATCAATTCAGCATCTGAGCACAAAGGAAGACATCTTAGCTGTGACCAATGTGATACCGAATCCAAGTTCTGCAAGAGAGGCAAGCTCCTAAATAGTTAACAGAAACACCCCAGACAGTCGGAGCATGAAAAACATGCACTTACTATTAGATTACAAGGACAAATATAAGAGCGGTCATTACATAGCGTATTAAGGTCAGACCATAACACAGCATTCAGCATGATTGTTCTATGGATATGACAATCCTCTTCCTTTGATACCAGGGTTGCTGTTCATTGTTGAGAGACCATTCTCAATTCCACACAGAACATAAAAAAAGATGACAGTCTTAAAGCTGGAGTGCAGTCCCTGTTCTCCTGGTGATAGAATAACACTGGCATTCAGATTCCATTCATATGATGTAATCAGCATGAAACTGATGACTTTTCCTGAAGAGACGGTGAAAAGTGACACTGCATCTTTAAGAAGCCTAGAGTCTCACTGTGTTTTAGTCAAACAAAGGCAGCCAATTGAGAACATGCAACCTGAAACCAGAAGCCCGGCTCAGAGGGCCTCACACAGTCCTCAGAGCATGGACACACCCCATGTGCTCCTGATTCAGGCAGGCAGAGAACCATGGCCTGCCACCTATTCAGTGCAAACATGTCCACACAGTATGAAAATCACAAACAGACTCAAACAGAGCTGCATGTCCAGCCTCTGGAAATAAAAGCACTACCAATTAAAATATATAAATAATTCAAATCAAATCAAAATTTCTATGATTGAAATTTAAACACAGCGTTGAACAACATTTTTAAAGTGATACTATAGACTGTGGAAGAATTACACACCCTTGCCATTAAGTGCTGTATTAAATAAATAAATAAACTTGTCATTTTCTGGTATTCCAGTGTAAATTTTGTTCATTTTATAATGAATATATGCAATGAAAGCAAATTGCAGAATATCTGCCTCACAAAGACAGCTCTTGTTTGATCAAATTTCTCCTAGTAACATCTTTTCACAGTCTGGACAGCATCTGCGGAAGCTTTGAGCCCGTCCATCACCACAGTTCATGCTAAGCAGCTCTGTGAGGCACGAACTCTCAACAACTCTGGGAACCGTGGGCAGGGGACTGGAATCTAACATGCGCTAAAACATACTACAATTGGTCACCACAACATGGACATGAGTTAGAGCTGAAACCTGCCCCTTGAACAGACTACCATGAAATAATATGCACTTCGAAATCAATTCTGCTGCCCAGCAACAGAGGAGCTCTAAATGTAGTCCCATTTTGGGGTTCTGTCTCATTAAATGCTCATTCTCAGACCCACAGAAACAGACGTGGATGATGAGCAAAAAAATATGTAGGAATCGAATGATGCAAAAGAAGTGCCATTTAAATTAACTTTAGCTGAACTCATTTATTATCTGTAGGTTTGTGTTGGTTGCATATGCTCTTCTGAGTATATTAGATCCATGACAGCGGGAAACAACAGGTACCAGAAGGACCATCAGGAACATATGAGTTTCTTTAAGCAGACATGAAAGAATCAGATTAAAACATATATCATTGTATTGATACAATGAATACATAAACTCTTTGTTTTCCTGTCTCAGCCATGTTTGGGAAAAGAGTCACAAAACCAGAAGAATTTGTACCCATTGACCCATTCACATCAACCATTGCTACATGCTGGATGGGAAAGAAGTATAAACCATCTCCATAGCAACCCAAGATTAACAAATAACCAGTCTTTCACTGTCATTTTGTGTTAAGACTCACTGTCTCTGAATCTTAACACAAAATGACCCTTTCCTCCCCTTATCATACCTGCATCAATACTATTTCCACTTTCAACAGTTACTCCTTACGAGATAGACATAACATAATTGGACTTTTTTTTACTACCATGTGTGAAAACATGGTAGCCTTACACTGACAATGACAGGGAACAAAGGAAGGATTATTCTGGAGGTGTGTGATGCCTCTCCTGCAATGAAGTTCCTTACACTCCATTCTGAGTGAATGCAGGTGACTTGGGGAGCCTGAGCTGATCCCAGAATTCCTCATTATCTGCCCAGTAGGGAAGATCAGATCCAAGCATGCTCGGCCCGGTGAAACGAGACCCAGAGGAGCACAGTGCTGGGCCATCGGGGGCAAGCCATGTCTGCTCATTATATCTAACTCATCCTTGACATCTCTGCAAACCAAGTGCCACTTAGTTCCCACAGGAGGGGTCTGGATCACTGACGAGATGGAGCAAACAGGAGATTGATAACAGGAAAAGCTTTACATCAAAAATCATGTGTAGGCGGAGGCATAATGTACAGCATTATGTCTGCAACAGGAATTAGTGGATTTTAACAATTTGTTGATTCTATATATATTTATTTAATATGTAAAAATTAATGGTATGATTACAGCTACTCCTTTTCATGATTGTAGCAGATTATATGACAATGGAATACAAAGTACCTGAAAGAATATCATAAAAGTAAAAATGATCACCACAATCTTTAGACTCTAAAAACAAAGGCATCAAATACAAGTTTACTCAGCAAAACCACAAAGTCCTTTTGGGAGTGGTGTAGCTAACAGGTATATTAGGAATTTGCATTTTTTGTCAGTAGATAGAATAAAACATGTTGTTTTATATTTTTTTAAACAGTAAGTGAAAAAAAAATCACCAATGTCTTTTAGCTTGTGGGGCAAGTGCAAATACATAACTCAATGAATAAACATACAATTTGAGTGAAGCGTGTTGTTTCATTTATCAACTCTATTTCTGGGATAAATGAATGCAGCCAAGCACAGCAGGTGAATTATACAAGTGCAGATCTCGGGCCTTTGGCTAGGGGCCAGTGCTCTCCATTTCCCTTTACTTTTAAAAATATTCTCCTAAGTAAACTCTGGGGCCAAGGCAAATGCTGCGTGATGCAGTATATGCAGATGTTGTGTCTTCCATTGCAGTCACAATTACCCTCTGTGAATGGGAACAGTGCCAACTAATACTAGTCTCAGCAAACCCACAACACTTCAGGTAAATACCACAATAAGCTAAGAAGCAGAAATTAGAAATTGTTTTGAACTGCAACACTGTTGCTATAGAGACCGTTGCTAATTAACTGCACTCTATCCCGGGATAACAAAGGGCCTAAGGGCACTCAGGGCGGCTCCTCTTGTGATGAGCTCTGTGTATGGAACACTATGCCATCCCTTTCCTTCTAAATGTCCACATTTCTAGTGCTAAAATGATGTGTGTTTATACTATGTAACTGGACAGTCATTAGGCCTTTTGAAATCCATTGGTGCATCCCCGGGCTAGCTTTGTATTTGGTAGTTACTGTATTCTAATGATGATGAGGTCAATCAATTCAAATAAAGCTTAGAAGCTTTTTTTTCCCTGTAAGAGAGACCCATGGTACCTTCCTGGCATTTGGGGGATTGTCACAGTTCATGGCATGATTGAATTGGCACAGGGGTGCAGCAACAGTTGGAGGGCTGAACAACAAGCACTGTCCCCAGAAAATAATACGAGACCAAAAGTCCAAACTCTCATAAGTTAAGCAAGGGGACTGCATCAACAATTCTTCTTTCAAACTCACAAAAAAAAAGATTTTAAAAAGGTCAACAACAGAATAACTGAACAAAAGAAGAAAAAAAAAAATTACAATTGATGTAGTATCTTACAGCTCTGATTTAGTTAAACTAGACAGTCAGGCAAAGGATTCTGCTACTGGTGGGAGAACGTGTAACCAGATACAGAGCACATCTGGCAGGATGAACATCTATTCAACCCTACAGTTGTCTTCTCAGCAGTTTTTAAGGAGGATTTAACACCACAGAGACAAAATCTTTCTCAGGCTTTGTTTTCGGGGTTTTGAACCTCTCTTAACTAACAATCTTTTATTTACTCTGTAACATATATCATTTTATCATTTTCCTGAGACAGTTCTCAGTGGGTTATCTTTTGTCTCAGTTTACAATTGTTCTTATCTGTTTGCTTAATTTGGTTTTGAGATTACAATCTACATTTAAAGAGCCTTTCCACTATATTGAGAATGTCCACTGAGCACTGGTCATTTATACCTCTAGAAAAACTTAATTGTCATGCTTTAATCCACAGCAGAGGGACAGCTTCTCTGCCAGTGTCACACTGTATGAGGACAGGGGAATTGGAGAAAAATAAGATGAGGAGTGTCCTGTTTTCTGAGCCCACATCTTTGTAGTGGCAGATGAGGGGTTGCACTAAAACTCCCAGAATTTACATTTTGTTTGGCAGGAGGGGTCACATGACAGCTGCAAGCGATTGCTCTGGGGGGCTTTCTGCTTTCACTTGACACTGACAGGCTGTGAGACGGTCCAACACCACAGAAAGAAAATATTCACTCTTTCCATGACATCACCCAGCCAGGAATGGGGGGGAAGCGGAGGGAGGAGAGAGGGCACAGCTGGTGGCAGCAGCAGTACCATCTGCTACTGACTAATAGTTCATGCTTTACTTATAAACTTGCACTTCTTTGAACCGGAGTGGTGGCTGTATAACCACCATCACAGAACATGTCACAAATAAATCTGAAACAGTCCTATAATGTCCAACTGCTCAGCACAACCATGTATTGATTCATTTTCTTCTTTTGGAAAATGTAACCTTTTACTTTTTTGCCACATTTTAAATAAGGAGATTGATTCCACTGTGATCTCTGCCTGTTAAATATAAAGTCAAGCCAGCACTGAATCTATACAAATGCCTATATGACTAAAATGTGTATATTTTCTCAAGGCAAAGAAATGATAATACAAAACCCAAGTTAGTTGTTTTTACACTGCTTTTACACTATTCTTTTTGGACAAAGCGAACACACAGGGTACGTATTTAACAGGGTAATTAGTGAGCTTTAGATGTGTTGGTAGCGAGATTTTGTCATCTTTGGACGTAGTGCAGTGAGGCTCGTTAAATCCTGTCCTAGTAGGATATTACGTAGCACAGATAACAGTGGGATTAAAATTCACACATGCACTTACCATACATTTTTCCTTCATCAGAAAGGATGATTTTCCTGCGTCCACAAGGAGGATAGATAGCCAGGGCCTCTTGGAAGCTCTGTTCAATGTCAGGGCTCCACACCCCCTCAGCATCATTGTCTACAGGCTTGTCTGCCGAGTCACTCATCCTCTCCAGGTCCTCGGCAGGGCTCTCACTGCCGCTCCAGCTGCTGGGATCAATCTTGGCGGTTGGGCTCTCCAAGCTGAAGCCTGGAGCAGACTAGGGAGAGACCTGGAATTCCCAAATAAACAGACACAACCAAGATGTCATTCTCCACCACAGAACAGCACTGTGAAACATCTGCTTATAAAAAAACAACAACAAAAAAAAAAAAAACACACACACACACACACACACACACACACAACACAATCCACAGTATTGTGCACACAATACAGAACAAAAGCAGTCCCGGTAACTTGGACATCACCAAGGATGCTGTTGATTTCATTTAAAATTGATACAATGGGTTTAAACAATAGAGATGTTTCCTCTTATGAGCTTGTGGCACTTTCTTATTAACTTACACGAAACAGAGGGTTAAAAAAAAAAATATTGAGACTGCATAAATCCTTTCCCATAAATTGAAAGAAAAAGTTCTATAAATTTGACTTGACTTTTGATGAGGGGAGATGTACTCCATGCCTGAAAATGATGGAAGTTAAAAGACCATTGAACAATCACAAGTTGGTGAGTTTTATCCAAGTTTTTATGCATTGCTTGTTCTTTTATTATTTTACCCAGGTGCATCATTAAACACTCCCTCAATACAGCAGTGCTGATGTGCCCCTTGAGCAAAGGCACTCGATCAGCATTGTAAATATGTGTGTAACTCTGTGATTGTGAGGCAAGGTATTTCATCAGTAACAATAAACTTCAGCAAAGTGATGCAGAAGTAGTAACAAAAAGCATTGTGGTAAGCGGTCAGCATCACTGGTCATCCCAATGTCGTCAACATCTACCATCAACTAGTACACCGTCATGCATATTCTGGGAAATGAGAGGTTCATGAATGAGCAAATGTGACTAATCCTGTCCGTGCATTTTACTGGCTATCAGTGAAGCATGTACATGCAGAATGAGATTCAGCAGTGTTGGAGTCAATATACACTGTCTGTCCGTCATGAATGGAAAGCATTCTGTATAAACTGTCATTAGCAGCCACAGAGTCTAATCTAGGACTTAAGAAAATTTTATTAAGGTTGTTAAATTACATAAAAAGTAGCATCAGAACATGCTCTGTGTGGAGCAAGGATAGTAAAAACTTAGCTCATTTATCTTCTAAAGATGAGTTGTGTACTTGCATGGTACAAGCATTAAGCTGTGGTTACAAACCAAATAAAAACTACTTTGAAAGTGTTGCAGTAAGGAAAACGAGCAAGTCTCAAAAAAACAAAAAACCCCCAAATTGTACATAAATAATGTAAACATGAAAAGGTACCAATTATTTAAACTAAATGTTTCGGAGAACCTGTTCCAAGGCAAAACAAAAGAGCATAGAGGCATGAGATCAGGCAACGAAGACATATCTTCTGGCTACGTAAGGTTCATGACTCAGTGTAGTTCCTATGTTGTTTGCAGTTGCTTTTTTTTTAAATTTTTTTTGTTAGGCATTCAGTGCAACTGTCTATATTGTTAACAGCTCTTGTTTCACTTAGGCCGTGCGACCTGAAACGTCATGTAAAACTAGTGTTTTAGCTCCTATAAACATGGAAGAGCACGAGTGTAAATTGGGCTTTGAGGCATGTCAAATATTTATGTGTGTACAAGAGTACAGTGGCCAAACATGCGCAGTGTACAGAATGATGGGGGCCTCCAGCTGTTGGGGGTGTTGTGTTGATCACAAGCCTACAGTGATGGACTTTTTATTTATCAGGCAGGACCAAACAAAGATTAAGAAATACATTTCAGGATTTCAACTTTGAAACAGCTACTGCATTAACCCTTAACTGGGTATTTAAAATGCTTTGATGCTTTACTTCCTTAGCAGAAAAATCTTTTGCTTTCCCTTTCTTTCTCTCTACACTTTCCAGACAACTGCTTCCTCCCAGAGCAAGATCCTATTCAAGCAGCACAAGCTGTCAGGAAGTGGGAATAGTAGCATATGTTTCTTCCAGCATGTCAGTTCAGGAGGGGAAAAGGGGGGATGGGAGCAAGCTGTTGGGGGAAAAAAAAATAGTCCCAGAGAGCAGAGTGAGCTTTTACTGAATTCTGTTTTTGTGTGCCGACTGCTGACACTGCAGAACTAACTCACAAACTGATGAGGGAGGGGAAAAAATCCCCTTTTCAACCACTAAAAGGCTAGGACTCTTTCTAGATGTGCTCCTCTTATCCCAACCAAATGATGAACTGAGCTGGTACTCACTTCCAACTTCTATTTTCACAGGAAAATTAAATTATGATGAAACAGTGAATAACTATGAATTTAAGTTAAAAATGCCATTCTTTTGCATGAACAACTTTCTCAAAAGTGGCTTTTAGGTTTCTTTCAGGTTTATGAATTTCAACAATTTTTCATCTCTAAACCTCATGAAAAATATAAACTGTCTGTGAATTACTATAAGTTTCCTCTTGAATGAGCGCCCTGTTCTTCATTCCATTGTCATGGTATATACAAGTTGATAAAGTGATATGTAAAGTAATCCTATGTGACTTTGTGTTTCTGTCCATTGCAGGAGATTGATTCTCCATTTGCTGCAGGAGCTTTATTCCATGTCACTAGAAAGTTATTACTTAAACAGTGACATGCAGTTATTATAAACCTCAAATCCACTCACTATTTTAACTGACAGTAAGTCAAACACATAAAATTGCTTCAAGGTTAAATACCTACTGCAAAAACAAAAAAGGTTTTAGAATCTTAAGCCTAATATAATGTATTTCAGTGTAAAGCTGTAAACTCAAAGACTGCTTAAGATCACAGAATATTCCTCCAGTCACTCTGCAGATGATCAGTACTTCTCCTCTAAAGATATTACTCCAAAAATAATGTTTCTCCAGAGTGCTATTTCTTTAACTTGACATCAAATGTGTCATTAGGATGTTGATCCTTATCTGAGTAAAACCAAGTCATTCTGTCTTTCTGTTACCATCACATAACTTAGCACTCATTGACATTTTGGTCAAGACACACCCAGCTCACTCATTTGGGGCTGATACAAAGGCTTCATGCGCCAATAAAACAGATATCCTGCACCATTTTCAGAAATCTTTGACAAAGAAGAAAAACTTCTTATTTATTTATTTATTTATTTATTTATTTTCCAACCAAAACCAGGCCTTGTTAATCACAGAGCCAAAAAACTCAAAAGGATGCTTATGGTGCAGTTTGTTTTCCCTATATTTAAAATTTTGCTGTTATTTATTTATTTATTTTTAAATCTGTCATCTGAGTATGTGTTCTATGGATTTCTTGTGGACTTAGTTACCTATATTTATAAAGTGGAAATAATGCTAAAACCGAACTGAAAGACTTAATTCAACTTCAGCTGCAAATAGCAGATGTTTGGCAAATGTGCAGATTTATATGAACACTAATAAAACATGGATGCTGACTGAGCAAATTTGATGTCGATGAATCATTTATTGAATGATTTCACCATTAGTCCACAAATGTTTAAATTATTCGCTACATGATAAAAACTTCCCTATCCGCTCATATTATTGACAACTAACAGCTAATGTCTGTTAATAACAATGTATCAATCAGGTCACTCAGGTACTCAGCACATACTATACTATATATATATATATATACATACATACATACATACATACATACATACACATATATATACATATATATATATACACAAACATACACATACATATATATATATATATATATATATATATATATATATACACACACATACACATACATATTTGACTTGCCCTTGTACAAACACTGAAACAATACAAAATAAAACTCATCCCCACCCTCAATAGACGGGTTTCTTAGTAACCCCTGACATCAACTGGATGCTTTCACCATGTGCTACAGAAAACAGTCTCTTAGTGCCTTAGAATCTACAGACTAAAGTCTGTCATTGAAAAGAAGGTATGAATGTCAACCACAGAGACACTTGTGGCTTACAGATAATTGCATACTTCTGTCTTTGCAGGGTGTACACCATAGAAATGGTCTTATTTGTGAGATGCAGGGTAAAGATGGCCCGCATTGCAATCAGTGAATGTGGTAGTTAAGCAGAGTAGTAGTTGTGACATGGCATTATGGGAAATTACACTTACATTACATAAACCACTCACCAAGTTGGAAGCCAGCTCCTTAAATTAAGAGAACCCATTTCACCCATCAGACAGACCCAAGTAATGAAATAGCAGATGAGAGGTCTCAGATGTAATTTTCCATGTGGAGTTCTTTTGTGCAGTTATCTCAAAGGGTGCAATAATGATTCTTTGGATGACTTTTGTGCACCCCATAATGGCCTATAGTAGTTAAGGCCACAGTGTGTAAAACTATAATTGCCATGTGATTTCAAAAGTCTTTCTTTGAGACATATCCTGGCCTTAGGGTAATTAGAACTGCAATGTCAAAAGTATTTCATTTTGAGCAACGCGCAACCTACTATCAACATTTACAATGACAGACGTTTCTGAAATTCCATTTAGTTTCTATCATTAAAACAAATTCATTACATCAGGAAAAGCATGTTTATGGAATGGTGTGTCACAGCAGGCCTTTGAAGACCTTGAGATCCCAAAACCCACAAAATAAATCAACCTCCAATCCATAGAGATACTCTTTGGAGTTTATTTGGAAAGCTTAACAACTCAAGGTAAAGTTGAGGCATGCCTCTACAGTTTAATTTTTTTTTTTTTTATTAAAATCATCAGGTGCATGAGTCCCAGCTTTTAATTAAAAAGTAAAATCATTCTTACATATATTTTACCTGTGATTCCATTTAAGAAAGAAAAAGGGGGAAAGAAGCAAGAAACATTTACATTGCCACATTTCCTGACAGACTTTGGTATGTCACAAAACTATGCAACAATTTCTGGCCTAAATGAATGCTTCTGTATTCCCCTGTACATTTCACAAATGCATCTGCAGCTTTGGAGACACTATCAAAAAAATAAAACTTTTCAATACCTATTTCTTGAGGTCCACTGGAGAAGCTAGCCAGTTTACTTATGATGAATGATGATGAATTTTATTTGTTACGCTTTTACAGATGCTCAAAGACGCTACAAAAATCAAGATAAAATACAAGCAAGTGAAGCACATAGCGGAAAAGCAGAAAATTAATACACTTAATTCCACAATAAAAGCCAATTTAAAACAAAATACACACGAAAAGCCAATTTAAAAAACAAAATACAAGAAAAATGAAACACATAACGGAAAAGCTGAAATTAACACACTTAATTACACATTAAAAGCTAATTTAAAAAGGTAGGTTTTTAGTAGGGATTTGAAGGTTTGAATGTCGGTACAGTCTCTTATGGGTTTAGGGAGTGAGTTCCAGAGGGTAGGGGCGGCAACTGAAAAGGCTCTGTCCCCCCAGGTTCGATGCTTGGTCCGGGCAGTTAGGGAAGATTTCCTTCAGATCAACGGAGGTTGCGGGAAGGGGTGTAGTGGTGGAGCAAGTCTGTGAGGTAGGAGGGGGCCAGGTTGTTAAGTGATTTGTATGTGAGAAGGAGGATTTTAAATTGTATGCGGTGCGTGATGGGGAGCCAGTGCAGATTTTGGAGGACAGGGGCTATACGGTCTCGGGTGCGGGTGTGAGTAAGTAGGCTGGTGGCAGAGTTCTGGATGTATTGGAGTTTATTGAGGACTTTGGAAGATGAGCCGTAGAGGATGCTATTGCAGTAATCTAGTCTGGATTCTATAAAGGCATGGATAAGTGTTTCGGCAGCAGAGAAGGTGAGTGAGGGGCGGAGACGGGCAATATTCTTGAGGTGAAAGAAGGCATGCTGTTTCTTTTATTGGCGGAGGCCTAGTGTTTATTTCATGCCTCTTTGAACTGGCATGCTACGGTGCCATGAAGCTGTCTGATATCATCCCACTCAAATCCAAGACCTGGATCCTACCACCCAGCAACCATCAGGCAACTGTGGGATCAATCTTTGTTTGCCAGAGAATGGGATTGATTTACAGGTTCCGTCAAAGCAGCCCTTTCTACCTGCCTCAGACTGAGAAACAGGTAGCAACAACATGACCCAGAAAACATCAGATATGTCAGCAGCCGAGAAAAGAGGCATGGCTAAAGGTCTTCCACTCCGAACAACAGAGGGAAAATTGACTGTAATTTCAGAGACAAAAATCTCTCCCTCTGAGGATACATCACCGTCCTGCCAGTAATACCAAAATATCCCCCCCAAAAATACAATTTATCATTAAAAACATGAAATGTAATGAAAGCCCAGGGGATATTTGCCTATCAAAAAATTTGCTGTGCATTCCAGACAGCATACACCCATGTTACCGTGGTGTGGAGTGTGAGCGGAACACATAAAGCTCAGGAAATTAAAGCTGTAAATAAGGGTCCGTCAGATAAAGGATCTCCTGACAGTTATGAGAGCAGAGCAGGCCGAGGGCTGGCCACTGGCTCAATCAGGACGCGTGCGGATGGGCATGAAAAAACAAATCACAGTGATGAGCATGAAGACACCATTTGCATTTGGCTCTGCCAGTTCACTCCTACTTCCATATCCTTTCTTCTCCTTTTCTGGCCATTATTTGTTCTGCCACATACCTCTTTCATTCTTGCATCATTATTCTTTTCCTCCCCTTTCTTTTCTCCCTTGGCAACTACTTCATATCACATTGGACTTACCTGCTATAAAATACCCTCCGCCAGGTGAAATTAAAATATATAAATATATAGCTTTCTTTTTTTCTACTTACCAAATATAAAAATTATGACTTTGTTTTGGTGATGACTGCAGGTGCATTTTAATATATTCACCTTCAAATATGTTTGAGATATCATTAATAATGCAGAATTTACAATATAACATGTTTGTTGCTTCCTTTACGGTGGTCAATTATTATTATTAGTTTTTTTATTAATGTATCATTAGTTATGTGTATCTAAAAGGGCAGCGTATACAAAGCTGACTATTTAAACTTAACAATACCTGCTGCGGCAATAGTTAGAATTAGTTATCATTAACGGAAATTATTAATCACTTCCTTTATCACTTTTTCTGTTATTTGGACTTACTGCTAATATTTGCTAATATTTGCTAATGCACATTAGTGGTACTGGCATTAGCGCTCTTTACAGCTATATGTTTTTGCTTGCATTTTATTGCCTTTTTTCTCCTTATGCTCTCTTTCTCTCTCGCTCTAGGTGCTTGCTCAGTGGGATACGTTGGGTGCCCTAACTAATTCTAGAAAGAGTTTGGTCGAGACCTGCTCTATATGTAAAGTGACTTGCTATAACTCTGTTATGATTTGGTGCTATATGATTTAAGTATTTAGGGGACATTGTTATTGGTAACTGAAGAAAATGAACACAAAATTCTCAATGTGTTTTAAAACAGTCATTTTTGACCAAAACAGAACAAAGGGGCATGAAGCTGTGCCTGTTTGTTGTCAACCTTCAGACTAGGAATAGTTTCAAATGACTGGTTTGACACTTCAAGTTGGTTATGCTCCATGTATTAAAGCTAACCTATTTTGTTTGTCACCGAATACGCTTGAGTGGCATGAGAGGCATTGTGAGGCATGATCACAAGAACAAATGCCGAACTAAACCTAAATTAAATTAAATTAATTTAATTTAATTTAATTTAATTCAAGTCAATTTTAATATGCAATATATATGAAGAGGTAGACTCTCCATGTAGAAGCAAAACATACTGCTGAAAGGAATCAGAGATCCCTATAGCTTAGGGAAATTGGAACTTTTGGGGGCATTTGGTGAGTAATGACAAACAAGGATCCAAGGCCGATATTTTTTGTACAACACTAAGCACATAATTATTTAGTTAGACACAATAGTAACACTACATAAAGAAGTACACTTCTTAGTATACATCCATATAAAAACTAATTTAGTCCATATTTTCTTTAACATTTGTCCATAAGGAGTCAATAACCATGATGGGTAAAAACACAGAAAATAATAACAATAATAATGAACTGTTGTGGAACAGCACAAGCCAATCAAAATTATTCTTAGTTTTAGCGCACATGTTTTGTCTTGCCCTGCGATGGACTGGCAACCTGTCCAGGGTGTACCCCGCCCTTGCCCAATGTGAGCTGGGATTGGCTCCAGCAGCCCCCGCGACCCGGAAATGGATAAGCAGTAGAAGATCAATGAATTAATCTTTTGTCTGAAAGCTCAACAGCATTGCTTAGCTTTTCTGACTTCATACAGAGCAGCTACAGTTATCTCTTTATTCAATTGGTCATTTGACAGAAAATCCACAAATCAGCGGCTTCCTGTGGTATTCTATGAGTTTATACTGATTATGTTTGTGATTTGGACAAAATAAGACATTACAACATCACCTGGAATCAAAAATGTAATTGGTAGATTCCTTGAAAATAATAGTTACTTGCATCCTTTACCCCATGCCACTTAAAATGAAAAAGCAAAAGATGGGAATGGGATTAGAAACCAACAAGACTCTTTGTTGAAAAGATTTACTATTTTGGTCTTTTCAACCGAATAAAAAGAGAAAATTGCAACCAAAATGTTTGCACAATCGAAACCTGGTTAAGCACAGTGATAATGACAGCATCACTCCGCTCAAATAGTGTTTTCCATAACAAAAAATAATAATAATAATCATTTGATCCACTCGTCAGCACACTCAAACAGATTCTTAAGTTAAGTAGCAATATTCCCACCAATTTGACTGACACATAGAAAACTGAAGCCCCCAGAGGCAAAACCTCAACTACTGGGGAATTCAATTCTAACCCACAGTGACAGAGAACAGAACCATGTGAAGCAGAGATAATTAAAAACCTATTGTACTTTTTGTATTCAGCTAAATTTTATCTTTTGCCTGCGAATGTTTATCCATTGTATACCTTTCTTGGGAAAAAATACATTATTTCTGCCATTTTAAGTTCATTTTGTACTCTGCAATTTTTTGAACTTAAGTGAAAAGACATCAAGCCCAGTGGACCACATGGATCTCCAATGGTGTTCCAGCGCAGATAGTGCGCACATCCTGTACATTAATGTTGGGAACTTACCCTCCGGTCTATATGTGCCTCCACTAAATTCAGGGCACCTTCAGGGTAGAGAGAGCCTGCTTGATCTGTGTCGACAATGATAACAACACAATGACCATTGATGAAAGGTCTTGAGGGAATCTGTTACAAGCAAGAAGTGAAGAATATGGTGCCAGAGAGTCCTGAATAACCCACATTTGAATACAAGCTACAAATTATACACAGTAAATGAAGTGACTGTGTGCCTTTGTTTCTTTTCACTAGTGGGAAGCTGAACACCACTGCTGCTACTATGGCCATCAGAGACAGGAAGTTTTTGAAGCTGAAATTTCCTGCTCTCATTGCGGTTAAGAAATCTAAATGTTTATAGTGGTTTCTGAAAGTGAGTCATCTAATCATTCATAGAGTACATATAGCTTTTTCATCTGTGAGTGGTCACGAGACTGATCTTTTATTTGTCTTTTTACTCAAATGAAAACTGTATAAAAAAAACCAACAACAAACATCCCAGCATCTACATTACTTTGAAGACACTCTACATCAATAATACAGTAAGAGGTTACAGATTATATATTCTAAATACCTTTTTTCTCGGGCAAATGTATGAGATCGCCATATGGTAACATGATAAGACTGTAAAATTAAAGCGGCAGTGGAAGAGTGAAAGAAGCTCAGTTATTTGGTGTTTTATGTAAACCAGAGAGGCTCAAACATGACTTGTTCCTTTTGAATGAACAGGCAAAGTCTGCTACTACTC
Source organism: Remorina albescens (assembly GCA_034769265.1). NCBI lineage: Eukaryota > Metazoa > Chordata > Actinopteri > Carangiformes > Echeneidae > Remorina > Remorina albescens. The sequence goes on from CM068479.1 coordinate 6,260,755, forward strand.
AAGCAAATAGGACTAGACTTAAACACAGGCTCTCTTCCATAAGTATGCACATGGAGAAAAAAAACTGTGTTGCACCACTAAAGTGGTTGACAAGGCCAAAGTGCATTCGGTAGCTGGCAGTCATTTTATGGCTGCAGTATTGTAGCAGATTTACTTAGATGACGTCAGTGGCATTGAGCCAGATTTTCCTTTTTGGTGGCACTCTCCACTGGCCTCAGTGGGCCCAGCTCAAACTGCTGAGCAGCAACACATACTCTAAAATTCCCTTTCTAGACCAGGGTTTACCTCAGGGCACACACAGTCTGGAAGCCTGCAGGAGTGTTCTCTTTTTAAAGCGCGCTTTGACAATGGACAGTACTGATGTTTTGATGTGAGTCTAACCCTGCCACACATCACATCTAATTACACAATTAATGCCTCTGTGTCAAGACTAAATTACACATCACACATATTTTTCTTGCCTGGTGATTTTATTAAAAAAATATATAAAGTATTATCATTTCAATTGAAATGTTAAAATGTTGCTTTGCTCACAAATAGGATTCATAATAAACAGCTTCCTCTGTGATTTCCCAGATAGATGTAACCTTAAATATAACTGGTAATGATTTCAATTAAAAGACGTTAATATAAAATCTACATGTGAACAAACATTAGGCCCAAATTTATGATTATACCTGATTGCAGCTCCATTTACAGAAGAACTAAGGACCCAAATATAATCTGTTTTAAAATATTTCTAGTGGAATTAGAAATATATTTGTAATAAATCAGTTCCTGAAGAATTAAATATATCACTGCTCTACAGCACCTGCTGCATTGGCCACAAAGTTAACAGGTTTTTCCTGCTGAAGATATGAAGTAATGTGCTATTGATCAGTAAGGAACTATAAGAGATTATTCTGCAATTTAAGCACATGATGATAAGGTGGCATATCCGTGAATACTGTATTCTGTTATCGTACAAACACGGGGGTGTTAAAGCATTTAAAATTCTATGTGTAGAGATATAATAATAGATATATAGTCTTAATATAGCATAGCTATATAAATGGGCTCTGTATTTTACTGTATTTACTTGTAAAAGCTGTGTTTGGCTTTTTGTGTTTGGCCAAAATACGATACTCTGAAAGTCAGGTAACCTTAAACAATATCCAGTAAGCACAGCCAAAGAAAAGAACAGTCTCTCTTTACTCCAAGAACTAACAGAATCTACTGTGCTTCATAAAAGCATTTCATCTATCCACATTTCACGCCAGATAGACTGCACTCTGTGTAGTCCTGCCCTCAGTCCTCAAAGAGAGAGCATAAAGGAAAAACCCTTGAATAGAGTCCATTAAAGGTACACATCACCTGTGTAGCCTCTGAAGCGCTGTTTTCACAACAGCACAACCCTCTCTTATTCACATATATATTGGCATCTGCTTAAATTTCACTTGTGAAGCTCGCAATTTGATAACAACATTTTTAAAAACATATTTTGAGTCAAGCAATGTTTCGCTTAAGAAGAATTCCACATCATTTAAACTTATGATAGCGCACAGAAAAAGAGCCTCAGTGTCATATGGTCAAAATGCCTATGTATTTAATAGTTCGAGTTAAACTCCATCAATGAGCAGAAAAGGTTTGGAAACTCCTGGTTTCAGAAGTAAAGTCTAATTTGGTAAAACAAAGACAACATCCTATTCTTGCACAAATGTTATGCAGGCTTCCATCCAACAAGTCCACTGGTTGCATAAGCTGAAAACAAAGCGTCTATTTCTACTCCTGCTTTTTTTTTTTCTTCCAGGCAAGCAGTTTTACATTGTGACATGTCTGGGGTTACGCCTGACTGTAACTCAAAGTAGGAATAATTAAAGCCTTTTAAATGAAATTAAATGAAATATTTATAAAATATTTAATAAGCATATTCCACATAAATCAAAGCAGAGAACCTGGGTACGCATCATAATCAGTTACTGGTTGAAGAGGTCGGCCGCTTCAGCCAAAAGTTTCTAGTAGTAGTAGAAATACAGATGATTTTATTCAAGAACATCCTTTTAAAGCTTGTACTGATCTTTATTTTCATCCCATTGATGAACCGTGTCACTTCTGTCAATAACAAGACTACACTACCGCAACTTTCACAAGATTCAGAGGGAATTTGTTTTTTTCTGCACGCTGGTACTAACAGCTGACTGAGAAACTGAAAAGCCAAAACATAACAAAGCGGGTGATGTGAATATGGTTAAATGAATGAAGTATATTTGATTCAATCACAGCATGGTATCTGAGCTGTGTAAAGTGTGACCTGCTGACCCAATCGGGCTGTTTGCTCAAAGCAAACCAAACCAAAATCTGACAATTTAATGCAGCAAACAATTTTTGTGAGGTGTCAGGGAGGGGGAGGGAAACTGAAGTTTGACGGAAAGTAAGATGCTTCAGTGTTTTTGGGTGAGACGGCAGAAACACACTTTAAAGATAACTTTACTGGAGCTAATTCAAGTATTTTGTCCTTTCTCTCCCCTCTCCCCTGAAATCACTGTGAGTAAAACTTTGTCACACACACACACACACACACACACACACACACACACACACACACAAGCCAACAGTGAGGGGACTTAAGTTTTAGCTGAGCAGGCATTTCCCAAAGTAGAGGGAGGAAAAGGAAAACAATGAAGGAAACCCCATTTAAAAGCTCACTAAACTCCACAAAGCAGCTCCAAATTTACCTTCGTGACAACACTTGGCTTCATATCATCGGCTACATTTCACATTTAAAGTGAAATAGTCCACGTTAAAAACCAAGGGGATCGTAAAACATCAATTTAAGTGAGTTTTCCTTCTCAACGATAAGCAATGGATCCGGTTGGACCCTTTTTAAGACAACATAGAAAACCCAAAGTTACCCCAGAATGTACAGAAATGCCAATTCGATTATGTTTTGTTTTGTTTTTGTCAAAATGGTAGTTTCTGTCCTTATTATTCCCAGGGAGGGGCAGCCAGGAGCTTACATGAAACAATAAAGAGTTTGGGCTAACCTTTCCCTCCGGAACTGTCGGTGGAGTTACAGTGACAACAAATCAACAACAACAAAAACACAAATATTAAATACTCCACTTACACGAAACTTCGATGGCGATAAAAAAAAAAAGAGAGAGAGGAAAAGAGTACCGTCAAATGTGTTGAAGCAACTCGTCTCTCCAGCGTTTTTCTTCCGAGGTGGAAGAAAATGCTCCGGCGAAATCTCCACCAACTCCCGGCTGAGAACACTACGGAGAGGAAAACAGCAGCGATTTCAACAACCGTCATCTTGTCCCCCCCCCAAAAAAGAGGTTTTTAGTTCATCCTCAATCCCACCGGGACTTTCTAAGGATCTGCCCACCGCCCGAGTGACATCCGAGGCTTTTATAGGGGCGTATTTATCCGGCTTCTTTTGGAAAAAATGTGAAAAATGTCAAAGATTTGTTCGCCGCTGTGTCAAAGCCGGAGGCAGCAACAGTGTTCAAAGTGAGCATCCTGTTGCAACAGCGACCAGAATCGGCCATCTATCTGTCTGAGCCGTGGAAATAAGACGACCTCTCCTTACTTCACACATGAAGGTTTCAGCTAAATAAACCCGGCGGTTTTTTTTTTTTTGGTTTTTTTTTGTTGTTTATGTATGTATATGTATATATAAATAGTAGCGCGTTATGGAAAAACAGCCCACGAACAGAAGTCTACAACCAGTTTGAATACCTGCAACTACCAGTGAAACTTACCTCGTTATTGATATCTCATCTAAAAACGCCCCCTTTTTCTTTTGGCAGTGTGATGTGAAGGGGTATTTTTGATACTATGTCAAGTTATTCTTGGTGTTTCTGAGCCGGCCGGGGAAGGTGTAGGTGAACCTCTTCGCGTACTGAGATGCGAAGAATGCTCGGAATGAGAAGAGGAATGAAATGCACGCAAAGAGTGAGTTTGCGCCGGGGCGGAGCGAAAGGTGGCGTCATCCCGAGCCCCGGCAGCTCAGGCCGGGCTGCGGGCTGCAGGCAGCAGGCGGCAGGCTGCAGGCTGCAGGCGGCGGAGGGGACTGGGAGGGCAGTAAAAGTCCCGGGAAGTGACGCCTTCAGGGACACCGCCAAGCTCAGAATTTACAATTCCACAGCCCAACCTCTCAGGATCTCCTGTAACAGTTTCATCAAGTAGGTTGACGGGCATCTAAGAAGAGGGTGGAAAAGAAAACACACAAAATGATGCAAAAACTAGAGAGAGCACAATGATACATAACACAAGGGCAAACAGATGCAACACTACCCCAGAGAGATGCAAAACAAAGACACAAAATTAAAACTAATATAAAAAAAAAAAAAAAAAAAAAAAGAATAAATAAGTCACAGACACAAAAGAACCCCAAGATGAGTGTGTCAAACTGACAGCATACAAAAATTACAACAAGGACAATGACAATAACAAATTGGTTATATATAACCAAGTCCACTTGCACTCTTCCTTCACTTTTCCTTGGATAACTATGACCTGGATGAATGAGAAAATTACCCCACGATTACAAAGAAATTAGCTTTACTCAAAATCAATGAACAACTACGAAGATAACAGAACCATGCACTGTCAACTAAAGAGAAACAAAAGATGTGAAACATCACCATAAAAATAATCAAATTACATCAAAGAGACACAATTACCAAAAAAAAAAAATCCTAAAGATACACAAAATTGTCCCGAACTAACACAAATTGTCTCCAAAGTGATGCAACATGGCTACAAATACAAGAAAAAATTAAAGAACGTAAAGACAGAAATTAAAGCATTAAAGAAAATAACACCACTTTTAGAACATGGGAAATGACTGCCAAGAAGCATAAAATTATCACAGGTCTGAAACATAACCGTAAAAACAATCAAATTACTTCAAAGAAACAAAAAATTACCCCAGAATGATGATCACAAAGAGAAATTCACCGCACAATTACCACAGATATAAATTTCACAGTAAAAATAATCAAATTACATCAGACTTTTAATAACAATAAATGTTTTTAAAAAATGTATAGACCCACAAAGTTACCTCAAGGAGACACAAATTGCCTTTAAAGTGAAACGACCACCAAACGACAAGAAGATTCAAAATTACAGCAGAGACAAAATTTCCACCATGGTGAAATATCACCATAAAAATAAACAAATGACCTTGAACAGAGACAAATAGTCTCCAAAGTGACACAAAACAACTGCAAAGAAACTTAAAATTACAACAAATTACAAGAAAATGGCCATACAAAGACACAAAACCTAATAATCTGCTGATGACATGATATCCACATGGTCAAGCGTATTCACAACTAGCACTAGATGATTGTTTTGTGATTTTAAGAACAAACCATTATGACAATATTCAAAAAACAATAAATAGGCATTAGAATTAATCGTGTAAAATATACAAATGAAAAGAAACTTGTGAAATAAATATAAAAATTGTCAAAACTGGGCCTATTATTTATGCATTTCATTATTCTTTCAGTTTCAAAATCCACTTTTTATCAATATCAATTTGGTTTCATCATAGATCTATCATTCAAAACACCAAATGCAAATATGTATATCCCCCCCAAAAAACCCCAACTGATTCTCACTTATACGTGAAAAGTTAGTGTGCATTTATATTTGATTTGGAGCATTCATTTTTGTTTGCTTCAACAGATATTTTGTTTTGACATACTATAAACTTGGATATAGTAAAGGGAGATTATTTGATTCCCCAGAGAATGTAAATATATCTTGTGTCATAGCCCTTAAAAATACATCTAGATTATGCTTCTAAATGTTTGGTTGGTTGGTGTTAAAATTATTTTGTTATCCTGTATGAATTGCTTTAATGAGAAAATACCGGAGCAAATCATTATGGCTCCAAATCAATATGGAGCAATGTAATTTGCTATCCTGTGGTTTCTATGTTTTCTGTCATTTCAAGATGAACAATTCTCTTCTTAATCCCACCATGAGTTCATTTGTTGTTCCTCAACCCAGAGGTGTGGTATTTCCTATAGAACTTGAAAGAAGCAGCTGACTTCACAAGACCTGCCAAATTCAAACGTGAGAGAGGAGAGGAGTGTTGAAGACAGGGCCTCTGGCATATTGGGTTAGGGATAGTTGTAAAGTTGTAAAGTTACAACAAGCTTTATCTTGATACTTTGTATCAAGGTAAGTTTACACACACACATCAGATCAGAGAATTGTGTGTATTTCGCCCGTGGAAAATCTGTCTAATCAGCAATCTGATGTCAAACACACAGCCAAAAACACAAGTTATATCGCATAAAAGTGAAAAATAATAACTTGGCACTTTTTCCCGAATTAAAGCAATTAACTTTGTACACTTTGCTGAATAGAAAATACTGAAATTGGAAGTTTTTAAACTCCTTCTGAGGAGGAAATACAAGGCCAAATGAGTGGAATATGGGATACCAGCATTTTACAGTAGGTGCATGAATGGTGACAGAGGACTGATACCCCAGCACATAAAACTGATAGTGAAACATGGGGCAAAAGTTAAAGTCTGGGGATGTTCTGCCGACTGTTTGCACTGAACTAACTACCCCCTGATCAAGCAGATGTAGCCCTCCCTTCTACAGAGATTTGGTACACCCTCTGATTCGTAGCTTAATGAAGAGGAATTCATTCTGCATACATGCACATTGAAATGCTTTGAAAGAAATACTCAAAAGACTCAGGAGCCCTGATTATAGCAGACCTTCTTCTAGTGTCACCTGACCTTAACCACACTGAACCTTATGGCAGACAGAGAAAGCCAAGTACTCTATGACAGTAAAAAGCTCTGAGGAATATTGTCATTTCATACCGGGGTGACATGGATCATCACGTTTTACATAAGCATGCAGACCTGAGAGCCTGTTGTCATTAAAGCAAAACTGAATACATGGAAGATTCCCCCTAACTGCTGAGTCGATAATATAATTTGTAATATATATATATATATATATATTACTTAAAAGAATAAAACAAAACAAAAGGATAATAACAATAATAATAAAGCATTGCATTTGAAAACAAATGCAAAAGTATCTTAAATGCAACGACTCCTGCATGCACTTCTCAAAATATACGTTTTCTGGTTTGCCAGATTTACAAGGGTGAGTTCAAACTGTCACTCTCAGACAGAAAACACAGACAAGACACAACTGTGGTCCTGCTTGAGCAAGTCATCCATTAGAAGCCAGTGTTAGCCAGTGATCTATATAGATGAACAGCTGGCCCTCTGAAAACATCAATCAACACATTTTAATATTTGTCAGTGCACGTTCAGCGGGCAGATCAACACAGAGAATTGCCCAATTAAATGTGCTTCATGTGGTATCACCGTCCAGGAGAACTTTACACCTCTCATTCCATGATTTTTAATAAATGTACCTTCTGGTGCAGCTATGACTGGACAGACCGCTTTCAATCCATCAGTGCTGGCAGGTATCTACAGGTGAGTGGTGGAGAGTACAGTTACCTCCTCCATCACCACCTGGTATGGGAGCTGCTCTTCTGCTGACAGGAAGGTCACTGACAGCAGCCCTCCTTCAGGTGGGTACACGAGCAGTGCAGCCTGCATAATGGGGGACCTGACCAATCCGGTCCATGATCTGTTTGACCCCCTCCCCTCGGGCAAGAGGATGCAAAGCATTAAGACCAGAAGAACTTGGTTCAAACGCAGCCTTTACCCAGAGGCTATTAGACTGCTGAACTCCATTCAACCGTCAGTACATATATATATATATATATATATATATATATATTATAGATTATTTTATAGATTATTTTTTTTATTTATTATTACATACACTTCAAGGGCAGCACGGTGGCGTAGTGTTTAGCGCTGTCACCCCGCAATGAGAAAGTCGCAGGTTCGGTTCCTTTCCTCTGGGTACTCCGGTTTCATCCCACCACCAAGGACATCATGTTTGGGTTAATTGGTGACTCTAAATTGTTTGTAGGTCTGAGTGTGAGTGTGAGTGGTTGTTTGTCTCTGTCTGTCTCTGTGTGTTGGCCCTGTGATGGACTGGTGACTTGTCCAGGGTGTACCCCGCCCTCAACCAATGTGAACTGGGATTGGTTCCAGCACCCCTCTGCGACCTGGAAACGGAAAACCGGTAGAAGATGGATGCATGGATATATATACACTTCCTGACCTGAGAACAAATTTCATTTCACATGCATACTTATAAATAACAAGAAATGCCTTTAACTGAAAACCTTGAACCTTGATAAAAATAATCTTGCTATATACTGGTCACGTTCCAGAATTAAGTGTGTAGTGTCACTGCACCCAGAAAGGACTTCATTTTGTCAGCTACTGAGCCAAATGTTGTCTGCTAAATTACAGATATGTTAATTTTTGGCATTCTTGTTCCTGTGCTCACCGGCATCACTGTATTTGATCTTTTTTACAAATGGTATAGAAGAAAAGCTACCAAAATGTTTGCGCCACAATGGCTCGCCCATCACGCCACTCATTGATACATCCTCCAGGAGGGAATCAATGGCAGGAATACGAGCATAATTTTGTGTCATGGTAACATCAATAAAAACACCCCAGCTTCCTCAAATGCAGACTAACAACAGTATAACTCTGAAGCATAACTATGGGTCTTAATAAGATGCTTGCACCAATGGCATATGGCTTCTGTTTTTTTTTTTTTTGTTGTTTTTTAAGTAGAGTCTTCTGTGAATGCTCTGACGCTCAGCTGTTTTGCAACAGGCTGTGTTGTGCAACAGTGTGAATGGCCTTGTATGTAAGATGGCTAATCATATGTTCATATTATATGTTTCCCTTATTAGATAGGTAGTTTTAGTCATTTTGCATAATCCACATTTAATTGTAATTGGAATTAGTTTATTCTTCACAAACCAAACCAAACGCCTAATTTACCATTTGGTCATTTCATTAAACAACTTACCTCAAGGAGCCCAAAAACTAAAATAGAAAGCTTGTCATCTTTTTTTTATTTGTGTCTGTTTGTGTGTGCAGAACTACCTCACCTATACTTTCACTCTGCTGTGTCACTTTCAACATCCATGCTATTATCAGCTGAGATAAAATATGTCACACGACTCTTTTTCATTAGCCAATTTAGGAGCTTGGGGACACTATAGATATTAAGAGCTTAATCACTCAGTGCATGCTTCAGAGAACACCAATCAGCTGTTCTGAACCAGTGAAGCTACAGTTTCTACACTGCAGTTCTCATTCCTGACTCCTGGCTTGATAAGGTTGATCTGTGCAATGGCATTACTTTGATTTGAACCTGCTGTTCCCAGCCTCTAAGGGAGCCTACGGTGTAGTAGAATTAACCCTGTTTAGCTCATTTTACTCCAGACCTGCCCTGCTGTTGCCTCTGCCTGCCCTGATCTGGTTCAGCATGGCCTGTAACGTCCCCTAATCAGATAGCTGTGTAAGGCCAGGTGCCTCCTTGGCTCCCTGCTTTGACTGCTTAGCTGGCCACAGTGATTCACTTGATTCAGAGATTAGAGAAGGACTAGTGAGGGCCACTACTGGTTGAACTAATGGGAGCAGGGGAGCCCACATCCCAATTAGCAGCTTCTGATTATTTCAAAACCTGTGTCTCATTATAGATTATTTATAGTACGACATATTATATCATTCTGCATATAAATTATACTATGTGTCCTGCTCAGACATTGTAATCCTTTTGCTGAATTTAAATGCTAAAGATCACACTGTAACACAGACAGGGCATCGTAACATTTAAATATATTTGGCACAAGGGTTTCCAAACAGACCTGGGCACTTCTTCATTGTCCCCACTGCCTCACTGAGCACTGATCATGAAACATGTATTTTTTGTATTCCGCATGTATACTAAAGCCTCTTCGATCTAAATCCAACAAAATGGTCAGGAAAACATTTCTTATTTGGTCTGCGCTTCAGACATAATGCCACTGAGCAAATGACCTTCTCCTTATATAATATTTTAGTGTCATACCACCTGATTGGGTTTTAAAGATCTGTTCTGTCAACAAACCTTCAACAGGTTCCACAGAGAGAAGTCTGCTACATATTATTACACCAACTAGTTCACCTAATTGTTGTCCAACAAACACAAATATACAATGAAATCCAGTCCATTAATGAAAAAAAATTGAGAGAGCGAGAGAGACAGAGAGAGAGTTACATTAGAGAGTAAACATTTATTATAAAGTGCAATTAAGCAGAAGGTGTGTGTGTGTGTGTGTGTGTGTATAAAGGTGTGTGTTATGCTATAACTATGCCTATAACAAAATCTTGATGAAGTTCAGATTGTTTTCCCAAGGAGTTGTTTGGTATGGAGGCAGACTCTTCACACAGATATATCTAATCCTCCAGACATAACCTACTTCAAAATAGGTTAGCCACCCTGAAGATGTTACCATGGTGATCTACTCTTGTGCAAGTGAGAACGCCTCTGAAAGTGAGTGAACAAACTTTTACTGGTTCCACAATCTGGTTTCACCTGGGCCACGATGGTGCCTGATGTAGTTGCTTGACCAGATCACGAGAACTGGACCAACAGGCCTCCTCCAAAGTGGCCATTGATGGGAATAATAACCATTCCTTCACAATCCTCATACACACTACCTTCAAAATAAGTGAAAAAGACTGAGCAGGAATGCAGGGAGTTAAAATTGACACAAAGATCGGTTTCAGGATGCCATGCTTTTTTATGATAGTAGGATAGAATAAATTTCTGTACCACAACCAGTCACCAACCACTCTGGCTATTTAACAGGACTCCATTAATCCTATTAAATATCCTGTTAAAATAATAGCAGACAGGTCTGTGGTTGACCGTCAATAGTCCTAATGGATGAAAATTTGTGTTGCATAGTGCATTGTGCAGACTTGTATGAGTAACCAGTCAGTGTAGCCTGGCATGTTTATGTATTCATATACATTTCATATACTTGAATATATATATTTAGGATCTTGTCTTTTAATATCCTGGAAACACTGTCCTGTATTCACATTTGGTTTTTTTTTTTGTTTGTTTGTCTGTTTGGGTTTTTTTTTTTTTCCGTTTCATTTTAGGCTTAATGTAATGACAAATAATGGTTTGTTTTTACTGGTGTCACAAAAAAGCTTTTTTAATATGGTCTCCAGAATGTATCTGGGACAGAGTACTTAATCTGAAAAATTAAAGAGTACCTTGTATCACACCTGCATTTTTTTTTTTTTTTTACATTATGGCTTAAATGAAAGCAAATGATCAATTTCATTCATAGCAGTAAAGCACTGCATTTTTCATTACAAGGAGTGGAGGCAAGTGTGTGTAGTTTATATAGACAGGTCTTCTGGACATTATGCAGAACATAAATACTTAGAAACTCATTTCTATTTCTAAGAACCGTCATCCACATGCTATACTACCACAATGGACAGTGAGTAAGGTGCCACTTGACGCAAGCGAATTCTACCAAAATCATCACCCAGTTTGAAATTTTTCAGTATGCTGCTGCAGTTGTTTCAATGTTTGTTTTTCATAATAGCAGTTTGCATACCTGCTGGATGCTTATAAAGCTCTTTATCTCTGTGACAGCTCACTTTCCTGCTCTGTGGAGACCACTGCCAGTATGGCACAGACTTTAAAGGCAGATTATTGTATAACCAATGTTTAAAATGTGATTATGACCAGATGTACTTGCAGATAGTATCTGAGGCAGAGGATTTTGTGATATCACACAGATGCATGTTTTTAGAACAGTGCTCTATGTCCTGCCATCAAAAAGAATCAGTGCACCATCGAATCTCAGCCATCTGGCAAAAATAGTTGGACCAATGGTATGATACGAAAAGATCAGAGGGAATTATTCCTAAACCATGGGTTTGGCTACTTTTTGGGTATATATTTCTTATAAAGGCATACGGCTAAAAAGAATGCAAAATCTAATTTCTGGCACACAAACCCAGCTGTGAAATGGATGTTCAAATAAAACCGACCATCTTCAAATACAGAAAGAGGAGTGATAATACTGGAGAAAATAGATAATATTTGATAGACTCTCCTGTTCTGAGGCCTTAACACAAATCAATAACAAATATATACGTGTTCCCGAACCTCTAATAGACCTAAACTGCTCTGCCACAGTGTCAGTCTCTCCAAGCTCACCATTTTGTGTTTTTATCGGGTGTTTTTCTTAACCGTTGTCAGAACTGCTGTTGGCCTATATAAAGAACACACAGGACTCTGGCGTTACACTCTTGGTGCAAAGAGGCTATTTTTGATATGAATACTGTTGTATATAAAGGCAGATACAGGAGAGTAATTACATCTAATGGCTGGAAATACGCCCGTTCAAGACATCTTGGTGTATGATGTCTGATTAGGGGGTGATCATTTTCTACTTTTGGTGAAAAAGCTGAGCTCCCAGGTCCGAGGTTTTACTGATGATAGTGGTTCAGGACAATGAGCTGCAGAAATGCATTGTCACTATCCCCACTTAAATGTCAGGGGATAATGCCGCAAAGAAATTCAGAACTCAGTTTACAGTAGCATCCTCAACCAAAACTAAACACAGTTGATATTAAGCTATGAGCAAGAACAACCTTCGAGTAGCATTTCATCATTGACTCAAACATGAAATATATATATATGCTCTATATAAATATAAGCACAAGTTTAACATTCAAAGACGTAGATGTTGTCTGGTCATAAGTGTCATTAGTGTGTCAAAGTGTCAAAGCTGTGAAAGTGAGCTGCACAGGAAAAGAATGCAAACCTTCTGAGCAGAAATGCACTTCTGTATATAAAACAGGAGCGCTGCAGTCTATAGTGCAATAATACGGTAGATAAAGTACTTTAGTGAAAGAAATATTCTGACCAAGGTAAGCTGTATATTATTGAAAAAATTCAGCATTGCAATTAATTATTATCTGTAAAATGTACCATTCTTAAATATATTACTTTTGGTCAGTAATCTCCTCCTTCATGACAACTGTATGGGTTTAACTTTGCTAATAGTTTGGCATAATTGAGGGCACCACAGGCTGAGTGACAGGTGAGTAGAAGTATGTTTGCCAAATAAAGTATGCACTAAAGTCTCAGCACCACATGCACTCCACTTCTATGCCCATTTTACCCACTATGGATGTAGTTAGGTGAAGACCGACACAGTCTCAATCCCAAAGTGAGACTATTTTGATGACAGGTACTACAAAGAGAGCAGTGTCCGAACAGCCCACTCTGAACATTGTTAATAAACTTACATTTGTCTTTATTCACACTCTAAGATTTTCAATGAAGTTTCTGAAAATGATAGTTTCTTGACATGCCTGTTGTTCTTATTTCACCAAGTGGGAGATATCATTATACATCCCCTCCGTGTGGAAGCTAATAAACAAATTTGAGTAACACAATTTTTTTTTTTGGATGAAGATATCCCTAGAACAATGGTTTTACTGAAAGCAATATTAGTTTCATTATTTAGAAAAAAAAAAAAAGCTATGACCCCCGTAAAAGCCTTGGTTATCTGCATTCATTCATTCATTCATCTTCAGCCGCTTATCCGTTTCCGGGTCGCAGGGGTTGGTTGCCTGCATGTGGGATGTTATTAAAGTCATGATCTTTGACAATTTTAGATAAATTGATTCCTAACTAATTTATCAGAATGAGGATTCAGGCTTTACCACTTCCTTTTTCTTTGACATATGATTGCATTATGTATTATGTATAAGTTCATGCTGCTTTTTCCTGGAAGAAATCTCCAAATTCCAATATAAAACTTTTACAAATTCTGTGTGTGTAAGACCAACAGTGTTTCCATTGCTTGGCATCACATCGTTTTCCCTCAGTGGTGCGTTTGGTTTCCAGATATATAGAATAACACGCTAATACAACACTGCAAGAGCCCCAGACAGTATCTAGTAATGGGATCTGAATAGGATAATATCTGGATATATAAATTGTGATCCCTTTAAAGGGCCAGTTCACCCAAACTACCAAAAAAAAAGCACCCACATAGTATTTGGCTATGAAATTAGTTTAACACTCACTCACAATTTAAAACATACCTATACAATTTCCTCAGTATGATGGACTAAATTTCTGACAGTAAAAGTCGTATATATATTCACAACATGTTGCAAAAATGTAACAAAAGAAATTGGTAGAAGTTAACGCCAAGTGATTATAACAAAAATGACTTAAAACGTGTAATTAAGAATCTCAGGTAATGTGTAAACATCACACATCAATTAGCCACATATTTAACATTGACAGACAAGCTGCAGACTCAATTTGCGTAAGTTGTTGGAATTTGGTAGTTCAGATAAAAGTAGAAAAATTTACAATTTTGCTTGTGTTGAAGGTTGATGTTTTTGTACTTTGATTTAGATTAGATTACATTCTTCTTCCCTGGCTTTTAAGGAATGCAATTTCAAGAGTTTTTACATTATGCTCTGAGTTCCCAGTTAAACACTAAAGAGAAAGGGCACAATTTGTTCAAGGATGTTCAGCAACATTCTTCATTTAATACTTTTAGTCAATAAAATGTACACTGTAGGTTTAAGAAGTGATTACTGAATGCTTTGTGGCATGGCATTCAGTTCAAGATCCTCCTCACCCACTAAAAAAACCCTGCACATCACGGCCCCCTCAAAGTTTGACCACCAACCCACTCCGAGAGAAACTTTCCTCCACTGATTCAAACCCCTTTTTCTGTCCCTTGAGAAGCGAACACGATGGTGACGGAGACTCTGAAGGTCTCTTTGTGCACACGGAACATTCACACACAACCTCTAAACGCAGTAATTTAAAGTAACACTAAAGTTTAACTGACTCACTGGCGCTGATGCCTTTCAGAGAAATATATCAATATTTTTCTCTTTACTGAATTTGTACCTACTTTAATACTGTCTTCCCTGTTGCCATCATAATTTACTTCACAATTTTCCTCAAACATTTTCAATTTTCCCCAGACATTTGCAATTTGCCTCACCTGTCCCACGATGATTATGACTGAATGAATATATTTAAAAAAGACATCTCCTATGTTGTTGCTGCCTGGATAAACAGGACCTTGATGTGGCTGAAAGAGCCTCTTTGATCAGTTCAAGACAACAGCAGGTTCTTGAAAATGTGTGCCTCACTTATTTTGTTTGAGCTACTCACATGAGATTCGAGTGATTGTGATTGGAGGCAGATAAGTACATTTTTTTAATTTATCAAAGTGAAACAGATCTACAGTTTGTGTGGTAGGTGTCTGCCTCCACCAGCATTTTTGCCTTCTAATTTTGATTGATTATGTTTGAATATAAGCTTACAATGACTTCTTTATAGTCCTAATTCAAATAAATAAAATATGAGGAAAATTTACTAATTGGCGTTTGTGTGTTATGCTGTGTGCTGTAAAGAAGAATATTTTTCTCCTGGGTGGAAATGTATATGTTCAGAATGCCACGCACGTCTCCTGATCCTTTTGAAGATTTGTCTTTGACTATTTAACCCTCATGCTGTCTTCACTTTCTGTATGCACCCCGTGTCCTCAGGCTCAAAAATGACCGGCCTTCAGTAAACCCCTAAAATACAGCAGCTTCATTGAATTTTAAGTCTCAAATCTATTTTGCATGATGAAACAACCTGTCATTCACAAAGAACTTTGTGAGTATCTGGGTTTTACCTTTTCATGCTGCAGAAAGACTGCATTTAATCAGTGGACACCATTTGTTTTTATTACAACACACCTGTCATAATAAGCACAGGTTAATTATTATTATTCTTGCTAAAGGTACTGCTTCGGTGTAGACATTAATTTTGCAGCAAGAGATGGCACTTATATAGCCTGAGAAAGTAGCAGAAATATGCATTCAAAAGTACTTTTGAATGTATTTTATTGAAGGTGAACAATAACAGTTGAATTTTTTTGGCAATACAGTGATACTAAAAAACTACGAAATACTTTTCTAATTTCTTAACCACTCCCCCACCCACAAGGTGTACAAACAACAACAATAAATAAGGAGAAAATAAGATCATAAACACAAATAAATCTGTTTTACTTGGCACAGGATGGACAGTATGTAAGTGTCTGCCCGTGGTCCTTGCAGACATACTTATCACATTTATAGCACTTGTTTTGTGGTCCTTCTTTGAGGCGCAGAGTTGACACCTCCTCCTCTTGGGTGCCCTGGCACCCAATATCATCCCCCATTAGTAGTTATTTATTTTATTTTATTTTATTGTTATGTTGTTGTAATTTTTAACAACAATAATTTGGCACAAAAAAAAAAGTTTAATCTTATCTTATCTTAGTAAACAACTACAATTGTTTGTTGGAAAATTAGAAAATGTTTGTTTTGTCTGTGAACTTGAGTCGTGTGGGGTCATTGGAGGGGAGATGCTGCACATGCGCAAGAAAGTTATGGTTTTGTCTGAGTTCGCTCAGTAGCACACATAATCTCAACTTCTCATTGTGTGTATATGTATGTGTGTGTGTGTGTGTGTGTGTGTGCTTTTGTGTTTTTTGTGGTGTGTAAATGATTGTATAACTGTCGGATCAAAAATTACCCCTAGGACAATCTTTGTGCCCTTTTTTGTGTACAGCTGTAATGGAAATATGAACAAAGGCAATGTTTCACGTTTTCTAATGTTTGGGTCACTGGAGGAAAAGTCATCTAATTTCTAGATGTAAAAAATGATGTGGGGGTTTTTTGTGCTGTTAAACATGGTCTCGGGTCATTTTTGACCCGAAGACAACACAAGGGTTAAAATAGTGGTTTGCGTAAAAGTGCTAAAATAATGACATTACATTTTTAGATTCATCTCACCCCCTTTCACAGCTTCTGTAATTTCAATGCAATTTCCCCCTTTGATTGTCCTGTTGCTTGAAAGCTAATCATTGTTGCTGTATAACTTGTTTTACGCTCTGCTCTTTCTGCATGTTAGGAAAGGTCATTTCATTAAAAACAAAAAAAAAAGAGAAAGGAATAAGTAAGATAAAAAAGTCAATATACGGTTTTTCACTCTTGAGAAATGTATGCACAACAAAGTGCAGGAGTTTCTGGTTTTGTATTTCTTTGTTTTACCCAACACAATTTACTGCTACTGTGTCAGAGTGGAGCTGTGAGACTAAACTAAGGCTCATTAGTCATTCTACCCTTCACTTGAAAAGATATTCTTTGTCTTCATGACTGCTATTTTGCGGCTATTTCTGAAATTAGCCAGAGCATCTTTGTGTTGAAATTCCCCCTAAACATGATTATTTAATGAATGTTTGTCCATCAGGTCATTTATGCAGTTGTTTGTGTAAATTTTGTACAACAATAATCAGATTAGAAATGTGACTCAAAGTAAGTAAAAGATAAACTCCCCCACAGCTCCATCACCAAACCACACAGGAATAATTCTGCTGAGGACAAACTCACTGAAGTTCATTCATTTAATTTTTGCATTTTTACTTTTTATGATTTAAATCAATACTTGTCTATCTGTTTTTATGTTCTGTAAATATTTTTTTTGTTTTGTTTTGTTTTGTTTTGGGTTTTTTTTTACCACTTGAAACAAGCAAACCTTTTAAGACTTTTAAGACACCTTTGAAAATGACAGTTACCAAAAATGAAAAGGTTGATTTCTCTAGGTTTGAAAACGTAAGGAAACATTTGGGATAATTTAAGGGTACAACTTAAAATATATAACAAAGGCCTAGTCAAATTTAGAAATTTCAATGCCAAAATCCTAAACCTTACATACTTTAAGCACTTATCAAAGGTTCAATGGACCTTACAATTACATTTTCCAAAAATAATTTACAGTTTGTGAACTCAGTATCTTTGCACAATTAAGTGATGGATAGAGTCAGAGAAGCAACTTAGATATTTTATTACAGATATAGGAACTACCTTGTTTTTGTTTTTTTATTTCAAAAAGGACTGCACTCAGACTCTCACTCCTATTTTCATTCTTTTTTATCCACTCTGATACTTCAAAACCTGAAAGTTTAATTGACCAAAGCCATCCGATTCAGAACATGAACCAGTTCTTTAGGCTCAAGGTCTTTTTTTACTTCTATCATCCGGCCTCTGTTGCATTTTACTGAGCATTCAAAGTCAGTGAAGGGTTTAGCCTGTGCTCCCACCAGTAAGTGCATTCATCAACGGTTTTTTACACGTGAGTTTTCTTTGAAGAGGAGACAGAGAATTATGTACTTTAAGCAGAAGGTTTTATTCCAGTTGTACCACAGAGGTTGCACATGGATATTGATTTTTCTTCTGAGGATATCCATGAACTGCTGATGGTGCTATCAATAATTTGGACACAGGCAAGCAGCGGATCTTTAAACCTTAGAGATAAAACAAAACATTTTGAGGAAACTTAACGTCATACTTAAGTTTCTTAGCTGTAGCACCGTCGACATACAGCTTTGATATGCTGTTCCTAGTTATTGTTTAGTTATTTATGGATTTGAGAAAAATTGAATTTTTAATTTGTTATTCTTTGGTCATTTTTGTAAACTATTTTCAAGGTAACACAATAAACCTGAACCATTAAGGTCTCTTTATAACTAGTAAGCAAACATAAGACAAAGTTCAGTAACAACATTTATTGGTTAAAAAGCAAAACGGTAGCACAAAAAGTGATGCAGGAAGTGCTGAAGATAACATTTTGCAAATAATCATATTTACTATAAACAGCTTGCATGATCACGTTATTAATAATGTTCAGTACAAAAGTTATGCTGTGGTTCTCAGTCCATAAAGCGACACCTGTCTTGTGCAGCAGCTTCTGAATGAAAAAAAAAAAACATTAGACAAGAAATCTGAATATTCCTGGGGATGTGCTCTATCCATAGCTCCACGTGGTGAGTGTTCTTATTATTTAAGTTATTAAGGATCTTTGAGATTAATATCATTATGATCATTATTGCAGTAGGAGTAGATGTAAACTCATATAGTAGAACTATTGTATCCATTAGCTGGAAGTGTCTTTGTAAACTGTCATTAACAATCAATATGTGTTCTCTCATAGCTGAAAATGTACATGGTGTCAGTATAAACTGGGACTTTCTTCGAGAGATATCAGTCTCCCAGAAAACGGTTTAAAATAAGTTTTCTGCTGATTTTGCATCACAACATTGTCAGACCGAGAACTTAAAAAACTATTAGAATGAATGCGGGCGAATCACAGATGTCAGTGATATCGTCTTTTGTCTTGATGTATTTTGCCTCCTTCTCATCTTGTTGTCTTCACCGAACAGACTATCCGGCTTCAGACAGCCCTTTCTGTAGACACAAAACGCTCTATATTCCTCTTTTCACATAGTGTTCTTGTAAAAGAAACTCCCTTTCAATTTAAAACACTGGTATTACACAGGTTAATTAAAGATCCTATTGGTAAGTTGTTAAATTGAACAATTAATCACAGAAGAACTGTTCTGTAGCTTTTTTCATCGTATCTTCTGAGGAAGTTAAATTGCTGATGTTTAAAATACATTTTTTTTTCAACACTTGAAGGATAACTCATGCATGGAGGTGCTGAATTTAAGCTTGGAACCTTTTTTCTTGAGCTTGAAAATTGTAGTTTATTAAATTGAATGGAATAATGGAAGAAATCTAATCCACAAACCCGTGACAACTCAGCAACTCCAGCTGCTGAGGTGGAATTTATTCTACAACCAAAAGCTACTCTATGGCCCTTGTCAAGATTTGTTCAACTTGTTCAAAGTTAACAAGATTATTTTTTTAATTTAATTAAAAAGTTATTGTTTAAAGAGACATAATAACAATAACATTTGTGCAAAAGGGCTTGAAATCCCATCACTAGTTTCTACAAGCCCAGTCATTAAGTTCCACTTCATTTTTCTTTTACTAATTGATCACTCAAACTGATGACTCTGAGGTTAGTATGTGTTAATGCCCATAGCAGATGGCGAAAATCAATTACAAAAGCTGAGTTCATTTAGTTTAGTTTAGCAAAACCTAAATGTCACTTCAAAAGAAAACCTTCAGTTATTTCAGCGCTGTAAATGGTGTTAAGTCATCTGATCCTTTGGGTCAGTTATTCATCATCAGCATCTGCAGCCACATCACAATTACTGTATGACACAAAACCATGTGACCATGCAGGTGATCACCTTCAAAAGCTCATTCCTCCTAACCATCCAGTTGTCTCACACACTTCATAAAAGGCTCCAGCTGATAGGAGGAAAAGGAGAGACATCATCTAAAACAAACAGCTCATACAGACAGAAATGAAAACAACAGCAGAAGTTGCAAAAACTGGAAAATGTTTATAAAAACAAAACTAACACTGACATTCATAATGAGAAAGATATTGTATCTTGCCAGCATTGTACATGTTACAGTTTGCATGGCTGTTGTCGAATTGTATATCTTGAATGTCATACAAGTCCAGTCCGTGTGTATGAAAATAGTTCTTTGGTATTTTGAATCAGAGGTTTTCCACCTGTTCTGCACTGTAAACAAAACATTGAGCTCATATCACACGCAGCCCTTTCAAAAATTACAACATGAAATATTAGGCAGCAGACAAAAAACTCAAATCCATATTGTAGATATCATGTCGTAAACACGTGACATAATACCTGAAGTTAATACAAATATCATTTTAAAATATCATCACAGTTAAATAAACTTTCTGCAACTCTGAAGTGCTCCAGAGGCGTCATTAGATAGTGAATAGGAACAGGAAGAAACTGTGTCTTCCAGTCTGAAAGGTTTGCAGTAGATCTTCCAACTTGCTTTAAAAAGCTTGCTTTAAAAGCAACGAGCACATTCAGAACCATCACAGCAAGCCTCCCAGCTACTACTGTCGACACGACATCTAAAAAATAAATCATCATAAATCAGTCAATTAAAATGTAATTCTCATCATGTTATAAAGGGAGTGGAGTCAGATTTTTCTTTTTGCCATGATTTTTTTAAGATTCAACTCTAGGTGGCAGCAACGTAGAAGTAAATGGTCCACACTCCACGGCATCAATTGTGTCTGTTAGTTTTGGTGTCACCCGTGAAAATAATAAAAAATTAAGCAGTTCATTAAAGTAAACAAGGTAGTCCAGAGTATAAAACGGAAGAATAAATTGTTAACCTCAGTGTAAATGATATATATTTGCACATATTTAATAAAAGAAAAACAAATGGATAGAAAGTCTGTGGTCAAAGCTAACATCAAACCAGGCTTCTATTTCATGTGACACTTTCCTGCAACATCCAAAAGGTAGTTCCCAAAGATAAAGTGCATCAAGTTAATCAGTCATGACCCAAGTTAAACTATTTTAACAACAAGATCCATTTTCTAAGATGTTTAATTGAAAGATTTAATTCTACAGCAATGGTTATTGGACGTTTCAGCAGTCTCAAGTCTGTAAGGCACTGGCTGCTACTTTTTTTTGATTTTATTTGCATTTTAACTACTATTAATCTATTTTAGCCCTAAATGTAGCGTATAGTTTCATATCCAACCACAGTTTTCATTGTCTGAAAAACTCTCTGGCTCTCTCTGTAATGAACTGAAAGCTGTTGTATAATGCCTCTTCTTTAGCTGATGCATAAATACAGTCAACACAGTTAGAGCCAATCAAAATCCTGTATCATCACCAATAGGTTAGTAAACTTCAAAAAGGTGCTTGTGCCCAGCAACAAATGACAGCATGAGAACACTTCAACTAATGTGCACCTCAGGCTCAGAATTAATGCCATGCTGAGCAATGTTCAGAGGCAAATATTAAGAGCTGAGGTCTGTTCAGAGTCTATATGAGCCTTTGCCCAATGTTTTCCTGCAGCCACAGCAGCAGAGGCTGTAAAGAGCTCGGCTCATCGGGCACAGCCTCTGTGTATATCTGCAGGAGTACCTCTTGTAAAACAAACAGCAGAGGCAAGCTCATGCTCAGTAGCTCATACAGCAATGTATAGTCCTGGGCGTTTCCCCTCAGGTGGGCGGCGAAGGCCTGTGCTGCACTACGCACACAGCAGGACAGATACCAGGGGGCGTTACACACAGTACGAGTCACACTCAGAGGCCAGCTCAGCTGTTTCCTTATGAATAAGCTGAAGGTACCTGCTGCAGGTTGACTCTGCAGGTCAGCTATGCTTCCAGACCGGCATGATTCACCATCAGCAGCACATTGCTCCTGATTTCCAACTCCATAACGGTTCTAAGACAGAGGATGTGATGGACCGAGACATTAGACTTCTAGTAAAAAGGACTGGTGGGATCATGAATTGAAGTTAAAGGAACTCACTGAGCGCAGAGAGAAGTTCCTCCTTAGGTTTGTTCCGTTATTTCTTTGATCAAAATGAAGTTTGCAGTACAATTTCCCTGTATGATAACAACAGATGTCAGGAGAAGGTATGGCCAGAAAAAAATTATTTAAATGATGATCTTATGTAACAGCATGACAACACAAACCCTGTTCAGAGTCAAAGGCGTGTGCTCCCTGTCGCAGAGCTGAGCTGCACGTTGAGCAGCGAAAACACTCCCTGTGGAAGTAGAGCCCCTCAGCACAGACCTTTTCCACCATATAAACACGCCTCCCGCATGAGTGACACTTGTCACCTGACTGGGAGAAGGTCCGTCGCACTGAGCTGCCCTGGGAAACAGATTAAAATCAGGGACAAAGGTGCAAAAAATAAAAATAAAAGTAAATCTTAAAAGCAGATGGTGATAAACTTTAATGGGACACACCTTGTTATAATACATGCACTATAGATGGCATATTTATAATGCAAACAGTTTTAGAAATTCTTCTGGATTTATTTTCTTCAAAGTTTTCCACAGAAACAAGCCTTTGAGAATATTCAATGTTGAATCAGGTCTCGATCTTTCTCTGGTTTTTGTTTAGTTTTTGCTTTTTCACTTGCTTTTACTGTTTTCTTAATTTCAGTGGAAAGGAAGGAAAATTTCTTTCACATAATGTTTATTATCACATTATTGTCATTTCTCCTTGCCTCAGGATCCACATAGCAGCTTTTCTTATGATTTTCAACTTTGATGATGCTGATAGGACATGTAAAAATATAATATCATATTTTTAGTCGTCTGTCTATCCAATTATGGCAGTATCTTGGAAACGCCTTGACAGAACTTCTTCAAATTTGGCACAAATGTCCACTTGGAGTCAAACAAATATAGTTTGGTGATCAAATATTAAGGTCACTATCATCTCATAATATCTGTTTTTGACCATGATTTTCAAATTCATAAGCAAATAATGATACAAAAGTCTTTTTTGTAGGTCTTGGGTTGATGACTTTGTAATATTAACCTTGAATTTGCTTCGGTCACTTTTTTGTGTTTGATTGTTTCGGAAGAAATAAAATTTTGTATTTAGTCAGTCACTTTTGGAGGGCTGCCATGTTCAGTAGAAACAGAGGTAAATATTACAATCAGGGAGAGCAAGGAGATGGTGTCAAGATAAGAATCGCATTGAGCTGTGTTAATGAATTTCTTGTGAACGTCTCCTCTTGAATGTCTTCGTGCTTAGCTACTGTATCATGTTGAGTATATCCTGAGTCACAGAGGTATGAGGCTCCGATAGCAAACTATTTTTCAAATACCTGCAGACGTTTACTAGGGAACAGAAAGTTACAGAAAGCAAGTGAGATAATTACAGAAAGGGGAAAATCACCACCAGCAATTCAATTTGCTCTAAATGTTAAAATAAACACACTGTATATTAAAATAGTCCAAGTCCTGCTCTAACATCTGGTTGCTGAGATGGAGCAGGCTGTTTGGGAAGGGTGGAGCAGAGAAACCCACAAAGTGCCACCACAAGAACACACACTTCAGCTCTGTGAGCACTGCTGCTAATTAAAAGCATAAGAGGCAGAAGCAGCAGTCAGTAGCAGAGTTCTCATGCAAAGCTCAGATTTTTTTTTTTTTTTTTTTTTTGCTTAAATCTGTCTAAGTCTGAAGATCTTGTTAGTTCTACAACCGGTTTAGGCAGAGAAACGTCATATTAGTGTGAGGAATAAATATAATCTACAATACCCAGCTATCAGTACTACATTCAAAACCATATAACAATAGTAATAATAACAAAAGTAACGTTGGTGGCTGGTGATAAAAATAGGCTGTAAGCAGCCTGTGGCAAGGACTCGCAGTGTTTCATCTGGTCTGGTGAGAAACGGCTCTTACTGTGAATATTAAAAAAGATACTTATAGCTCCTTCAACTCAACATTCAGGTGATTACAGTGTGGTAAGAATCTTATCACCAGGGACCAATCTTATTTTTATTATTTTACTGGATTTACTGGATTGGACCAAATAGTGGTTTTGAATTTGGTGCCAACATTGATTAGGGAAAGATTGAAATGTTGTGACTAAACTATACTATACTATGCTGTTCTCTGCTGTACAACATAATGGATGAATGACATAAGTGGCAACATGCTACCCGTGATCCCAAACGAGTTTATTTGCATATGGAAATATACAAATAAACAAACTGCAGGGGGCAGGTGGTGCAAAAGCAGAAGACCAGGGCGAGGTCGCAGATCAATCTTAAGATAGTCACCTTCACTACAGCAGAGCCGTCTCCTGAGAACAACCCACTAAGGTGAACAGCTTTTTCCTTTATACTCTTTGTGTAAAATTCTTTAGTCTGTTGTGCCTGAGCTTTTTTCTGCAGGATGACACAGAGCACAGGTACAAAAGGAAAACCATCACTCTCGCCTCCTTAGTGCAGCAAGTTCTCGCACCGACATACGTAGAGCTCTCCATGTGCAGACATAATTAGGTAGATTAATATCCACTGAATAAGTCCTACACAGTTAAATGATGAAAGAGCTTTCTGTTCTGCTCTTCCAATAAGACGCAGGATTTGATAGCTATGTGTGCATTTCCAGGAGGACATCAATAACGTAGCTGTGTGAAATGAAGGCAGCATTATTACATTAATTTCACATCCCACTTGATGTACTTACTCATACTGTCCTGGGACAGGACTCTATGAATCAAAGTGAAATTTCACAGCACATTGACTAAAAGGACAATAATTACATTGACAGTTAGGTTATCTACACACTGATAATAAAACACTGTGAAAAAATTGTTCACCTATTCATTTTGCTATCAGTAGAGTTAAAGGGTCGGTATATCTGAATGTGGTGACTCTACTTTATTAGATAGACAGTGGAGACAGGGGGGACACAACTACCCTGCCTCTGTCCAAAGTTCCCTCTCTTACTGGTATAAAGTCAACAGCTCCTCCATACTCCGTGTAATAACACTATAGGAGTGATTGCACACAGTTGTTGTCAGTATATTTGAATTTTATAGAAAGCCATTCTTTACCTGCTGCAAATTTTTTATGCTAAACTAAATGTGCTCTGGTTTCAGCTCTGTGTGTCAATTTACTAATCTATCCAAATCACACTTTCAGTAATAGCTGTTGGCCTACAAGATGCATTATATGACAATCAGAAGTATTAAGTCAGCAATGGAAGGGGAGAGAGCTGAAAACACCATGGAAAGTTTTCCAGAGCTTCAGAAAGCAAATTCATTCATAAGATTAAAGGATTGTTTATCAAAAAACACTGATATCCGATATGTAAGGAGAAGATGTCCAACAAATGAAACTGCTATTGAAACCACACACATTACCTATTCTCCTCATTTAGTTCTACAGTAAATGACTTGACAGCATGAAGAATTTTGCAGGCTGGCTCTGACTGAGCTTCTCCACACAGACTGGCCAGTAATCAGACTGTGTCTGCCTCAGCTTGTGCCAGGTCCGTAGGCCTGCTCTTTCCATTTTTGTCAGGTTGGATAATTAGGGGCTGACTTCACCATCTGACTACACATTACACAAACCTTAAATGTATAATCAGACCATAATATATAATTAACATTTTATCTGAGGCCTTTTTGGAGATCAGAACATGCAGCAGTAACAGAGGGTTAGCAGACACTAAGGAAGACAGCAGACAGAAGTTAAAGATATGACAGCGGAGTTCACCTCAGAGATGTGTTCATCCACCTCCCTGAGGCGCTGGAGGACTCTTGACATGAATTGGATAGCTGAGTGGCAGGAGGAAGAAGCAGCAGGAGGGTCTAGACACTCAGGCTGAGCCTGAGACTTCGTCTCAGTGTCATTTTCAGCAACATGTCTGAGCTTCACTATAGAAAATGGATGCTGGGATTGAGGTTGGGTGTGGGTTTTCTGCAGAGTCTTTGGTGGCACAGAGACTAACTGCTGTGCTGCTTTTCTGATAGTGATTTCAAACTGAAAGGGATAAAGTAGAGCAGTGCAAATATGAGCTGTGGTATATTTGATTCTTCATCAGTAACCAAACAATGAGGAAATTTAATTTTTTGATATATTTCTTTCAGGGTTGAGGGTGGGGGCCGTAGATAACTTATGGAACAATACAGTTCATTTTTATATGTTTCAGTCCATTAACTACGAATTAGCCGTTGAGATTGATTTCTTACCCTCTTCACAGTTATGTAATCATCACAGTTGTGAGCAGGTACTGCGTTTAACATACTGACCTTGCAAATCAACAGCCAACAGCTAAATTCAAATTAAAATCCCATTATCCTTAACCTTTTTGTCACTAAGGATCCCTTTTGTTTCTCTTGTGGGTTAGATTTTCCAAAGATGTGGCTCATGAACACAATGCTCTTAATTCAGCACTTTGTGCCAGGTGGGACTGGTTTGTGTTGCTACATTGGTTAGTAAGTTTAGTTAGATAATTAGACTCTGAGTGAGTCATCACTAAAGAATGTAAAAATAGCATTACGATCTGTTGAATGTCTATAGGTAAATGGTATTTTCCTGCGCCTTGCACATGGCTAGAGTATGTAATTAAAGTACGTGTACATACAGTATATGGGATGTCCTTCCAAGTGTGCTTGTTTTGGTCTTTAGTGTTTTTTGTGAATTATACATATGGACCCAACAGAGCTGGTGTTTTTTCAATTCTAGCTGTTCCTGGCCACCTGTATCTCAGGAAGAGGTCTAGGTAGGACTGAAGGCCTGAGTTTTTTGTGCAGACTCTTGGACAGATCAGGAGTTTGCTGCAGTAGTGGTGCCATCTGATAGTCTGACTGTGATTTTGCAGAAAATGTGAGAAAGATGGTTAATACAGAAGCACAAACAGAGCAAAGGCTGAAAGGATTTAAATGCTGGAAATAACAGACAAGAGAGGACTTTGGTTACATTAGAAGAAGGAAAACTTTGCAGATTAAAACCACAGACCACTGTCAGAGTTCCAGCTCACAACAAGCGAAATTTAAAATATATTTATGATCTATGAAAAAGACAGCAAATGGCCCCTTGTAAAATTCTGCTGTCAGGAAAGCTGTAAAAAGTCTCTATCTGGAGATACGTGCATAGATGAATGGATACATAAATTAAGTATTTTTGTCCGTAAATACATATACAGTTATTTACAGCCTTAAAAATGAAGTAGGATAAAACATAAAGAAATATAGAGGCTCTTTTGAAACTTCTTTTGTTTTTTCTTTACCTGTGTTCTTCGGATGGTGTGGCTGGGTGTGCTTTCAAATTTGGCCAGTAACTGTGTAGCCATTGAGCGCACTTTATTTTCTTTGGGATCCTGTCCCTCACGGTCTGAGGGGCCTTTACTGGACAGATTAGTGGCCTAAAGAGACACAAAAGTGATCTTCAGTGAGTATTATAAGTACAACTCTGGATAGCTGTCGCTTATGAAATGTGATATAGTTTATTGACACACCTCCTCCAGATAACACAACTTTCGTCTCCTTTTATAAATGGGATCTGTACCGTCTGACCTCTTTTCCTCCTAAAAGTACAGAGTGCAGATATGATGTAAGACTGAATGCCCTGAAGTCCCAAGACAAAGAGTTTCAAACCACCGATAAGATCCTTAAATAAAAACTAATGACATTGACATCCCATAATATTAATTTCACATGAAAATCAATCTGAAAATCATATTTAAAAATGTGGCGTTACCTTCGGAATCCTTTTCCTGGGCAGCGCAACATTGACCATATTATTATTACTTCTGACTTCCTTCGGTGGATAATCCTCATTGTTTTCATCCACTCCTTTGGACCCTGCAGAATAACGTGACCGCATTAAAGTTTTCACATTTTCCACCACACGCAGCCACAGACGTCAGATAATATCAATGCATTGTGTCAGTACAGATTAGGAAAAGACTGGAATGGTCTGGAAAAAAAGAGAGTTGCTGCATTTCTGAGGAGAAATGTTCCTATAAAAAAAACATAAAGCCTTGGTTAATCACTCAGCTGTATGTCAGAGGAAGGTAAGTTGTTATCGTAGGACTAATAGCTCTTTTGGTGTTAATGGCGTCTGTTCTTATGTTGTCAAGGATCTCAGACTACTGCAATCCACGGCTATGTTACAACTACACATTCCTCTCATGCCACTATACTTGACAAGTTTTCACAGGAAACCATAAGATTTAATATCTTTGACTGAAATCTAAGGTTTTCTTCTTAGTTATAGAACAAAGCCTGAAATAAAAGAAAAAAGTAATATATAAATAACAGGCTTCAGTATGTACAACTAATGAAACAGAGTTAAAAGAGCTGAGTGGAGCAAATGTAAAGAGTAAAGAGTCAAGTAGATTCAAGTCAGGTAAAGAAGAGTCCAGATGAATAAAGATACAATACCATAGATACTGTATATTGAGTGGAACAGAGTCAAGTAGAGTAGAGCAGAGCAGAGCAAAGCTGAGTTGAGTAAAGTCAAGTGAAATTGAGTATATTAGATTAGAGTTCAGTACAGAGGACAGTAGAGTCCAGCTGAGACCAGCCTAGTTCAGTACCTGACGCAGGTAGCGGTGTCCCACGGAAGAGCTCATAGAACTTGGACAGGTAGGTGATCATCCTGGTCTTATCCAGCTCCTCACCAGCACTCAGCTCCTTCCCACACACTGATGACTGGATCCCAAATTCCCTCTCACTGATGTCCAGGGCCAGCTGGAGGTTTCCAGCGTGGTCGTCTTCCTTTAATGAATCAAAATCTCTGGCAGAGCCAGGGAAGGAAAAAGGGAAAAGATTCAGGATGAATATTTTTATTAATCATAATGATTTTTTTTAAATACATTTTCTTTTAAAATATTTCAACAGCAAAGTTTTTTTTTTAAACTGCATACTTACTTGTTTGACCTTATTTATTTTACCATGAATATCAAGACAGGACTCCTACATTGAGATTTATAACGCAGACTGTTTCTTATCAGACATTCTCATCTCCGGATGAGATAGTAGGATGAGTAAGAGAGTAAGCTACTGATATGAAAACAGCTGACGTCAGCACGATGGAAAGGCCCCACAGAAAACTATTTCGCCCGAATTTCAACGTGACAGAAGAATGGCATTCTGAAACCAGAGTAAATTACTAATGGGTGAAAAGTAAACAGCTCTGATGTCTTTTCCTGCAGTGACAGCGTGCAGTCAGCATCAAAAATAATGCAGGACGTGAGCAGTGACCTAGCAGCAACACACACAAACATTGATGTTGCGTCGTATATTCAGAGACTCCCTCCTCCTTCTCCTTCTCTCTGAATGTACTCCCCTCTCTGCAGTTTGCTCCATTGACGAACATGCATATTGAGGAAGGAAGGGGAAAAATGCCAGTGGTTCCTGGAAACTCACAGTACCACATGAAATCATAGTTGCATGCGGTGAGGTATGAAGGCAATGATTGAAGAGTGAGAGGATATAATTAGATTTATGTATGTACAAATCTACAGTTCCAATGACAAATTCCAGGCTCTGCAAGTCAGCCTAACCCTAAGGATAGAAACTAACTTACAGTTTCTGTTTTTTAGGGAGGATTTTGTTGTGCTCTCAGAGTACACCCAAGGATACCAAGCCCAACATGAGCTGTTTTTCTCCATAGCTCAAGATCAACATTACTTTGAACTGTATGCCGCTGAGTAATTAGCATTTTTGGAGCACATTAACGCAGGTACTGTAAAAACAAGTGTTTTTGCTTTGGAATCAATAAACTCGAAGGAAAGCTGAAATGTAGACGTCATTTCACATTCATCAGCACATTTAAAAAAAAAACTGAGAAGGAGGCAAAGAGCACAGCTGAAAAGATATACAGATAAACACCAAGGTGTGCTTGTGCTGAGCATTTCTAACATATCCATTACAAACAGTTT
Organism: Remorina albescens; assembly: GCA_034769265.1. NCBI lineage: Eukaryota > Metazoa > Chordata > Actinopteri > Carangiformes > Echeneidae > Remorina > Remorina albescens. The sequence goes on from CM068479.1 coordinate 6,290,886, forward strand.
TCCTAAACCAGTTGTTACAAAAGGTGTACAGACTTCATTTTTCAGTGACAGATTTTTTTTTCACGTGAATGTGGGTGTGCATTGAAGAGATAAGATAAAGTCAATAAGGTACTGTATAGTTGCTATCTGATGTGTGTACGTACATCAGCTGAGGGTTGAATCTGTGAATGAGGGCACAAAGGGCCATGCCACTTTTCCAAGAAGACGTTAGATCTGTGATCGTCACATTCCTGTAGCCCTCCGTCTGTTTTTGGCACCATGTGAGAAGCCTCGACGGTCTGATCTCTGACTCTAAAAAAGAATGGATGACAGTCATGTTATTCATGAAACAACCTTACTGCATCTTATCATGGGGATGCAGGTGTTAAATAATCTGCCATCAGAAATTAAAGGAGCAACAAAGTAAAGTAAATGAGGTCAAGACAGAAATGGCAGATTTGGTGCTGATGTATATGCATGTCTCTTTGAACATGTCCCTGCTGTCTTTGGCAAAAGAATCAAGTTACTTCAGTTGACCAGCAGCAACACACAGGACTCTTCCTATTAAACCCACCCCGTCTGTAGAGATTGACAGGCCGCCGTATGGTAGCAGCACGCTCCAGAGAGCAGGAATTCAGCTCTCCACTAATGTACAAGTGACGCACCTGAAACAAGAAGGAAAGCGGAAAATAATTACACTCAGGCCTTTCAAGAATGTGTGTAGATATCTGACAAAATTAACCAATAACAAAGCCAGTGAGTACTCCTTCCCACCTGATGCGGCCTGACACAGGAAAAGTTGAGGTTAGGGTATCTAGTTCCAGGGTCAATGGTGTACTGCTCAAAATTTTTGCCCATGTTTTCTGGTGTCGTCTGTGGAAGTAGCCTGTAAATGCTCTCCCTGCAGAACAGCAAGAAACATATGAACCATTCAGCCAGTTTCCTATCACATAATGCTTTTGTGTGTGTGTGTGTGTGTGTGTGTGTGTGTGTACCTTTCTGCCAGCACCTCCAACACTGTCCGACCTTGAGCCCAACTCTTTACCATCCAGGCTGTGTCAAAGGCAGCCAGGAAGCCTCTCGCACAACCTGTCCCCATTGGCCAGAAGGGCTGCAAAGACACACATCACAAATACACAAAACAATGTCAACACTTAACACTAAAGGTGTGAACAAAACCATGATGGCAAATATGCTTGTGAAAAACAATTAGTAGCCCAAAAGTAATTTTTATTGTGAGGAAAAGCCAAAGAAATACAAGTGAATAAACACACCGGCAATGCTGAATAACCCTGCTGCCGCTCTAAAGTCACATGACTCCAGCAAGCTTCTCCTTACCTCCAGCAGGCTGTCGCCAACCAGCGCTACCAGCAGCTGGTGCCCAAATCTCTCCCTGACTAGAGCAGCGTTCTCTGAGGCATGCATGCTTGTGAAGTCAAACATTGCTACATCTGGCTGCCCGCAGTGGTTCATGGCAAAATCCAGTGTGGGAAGTTGATAGTTGGTGCCAAAGTCAGCTGCCTCTCGGGCGTAGCACAGAAGAGCTTCTTGGTCGACATTTTCACTGCTCAGCAGCTTCTGAGTGTCTATGTAATCCTGTTGGAGAAGCATAACAGTCAAGGGGAGTTCACACAGTCTAACACACCAAGACTAATTTGTTTATGATCTGTTCCCATTGAGACCTTTATTTGGGATTGTTGCATACAGTTGTCAAATAAAAGCCCTACAATATATCCTCTATATAAATGTCTGAGTTAAAAAAAGGCACTGAAACACATACAAGTATCCAGGTCTTTGAGCTCCTAAGGTCTGCTTCATTTCCAACAATATTTGGGATTCAAAGATGGACATTTGAACTTTAGACAGTATATTCTGCTTACATTAATGACAACTCCTTTGTCCAGCAGGCTCTGTTTCTTGGCAGTCATCACAAAGTAATGCGTGTTGTCCTTGTAGTACACAATGTTCTCCAGATCAATACCTGCAATAAATGACATGTCACCAATTTTTTAAATGCACCAATGAAATACCCCCCCTGTGGTTGACAATACATTTTTTCAGCTGTCTGCTGAAGGTTTGAGAAGATCCCATGAAAAGTACAGTCAAGCTGGCTGATTACAGCAAAAGCAAACACAACAGAAACCCAAAGGATTTCTAAACAGGCATTTCGTCTGTCTGGAGCACACTGTCCGCAGACAGCAAAACAGGGCACTGCACATTTCCCACCTGTCTCCTCTTTGAGGTCAAGGAAGAACTTCTGGTTGAAGATGAAGGCCACTCCACTGATCTCTTCCACTTTAGCCTCTGCAGTGGTGTTCCTGTTGATGAAGTTGGCTGTGATGGCAATTGCCAGTTTACCCCTGAACTCCTTCCTTTTGAAACCTGGGAGAAAAAAAGAAACAGGAAGAGAGAGAAAGACAATAAAGTAAAAAAGGGGGATAAGAGAAGACCTTAACTATAATTACAAGACAGTTATTATCGGATAAGATGCAGTTTACCAGAGTGAGTCTTCATAGAGCCTCACAGCAGCATTTGCCTTCAAAGTTAAAACTAAAACTCCAAGCAGACTTCAAATAGACTCAAAATAAGGTTCATCGTTTAACTGCTGGATCACAAATGTGTGCTGTATGCAACAGTAGCAAAGTCTTGAACTGGTGTCACAACCATTGCATACAGTGACAGTAAAATCACAGGGTTGGGCTCTCCCCCTCTTTGTGACTTCATCAGTCTTTAAAGGCAACACAGTGCAGATCCGATTGTATTTAAAACTGTTACCGTAGCTATGCTACGAAAAGCAGACGGACTGCAGGAATAAAATTATCCCCCGAGGTTTCTTCATAATTTAAGAATGAGCTAGACGTCTTGTTCAGTCCAAAAATGCCCTTTTTAGGACTAAGCATCTGATGTGAATTGGTCATTTGATGACAGCATTTTTAAGAGGCAGACCGAAAACAGTGAGACATAAGAGATGGTTGTAATCATTGAGCCTATATATGGACAGCACTGGTGTTTTACGTTTCCCACTTGGAGAGGTCAATAGCTTCATACAATTCTAACATTGCAGAAGGTGAGTTTCATCTATAACTCCACAGTAGAGCTTTTGCAGTGCAAGTTATTCAAAGAGAAATTCCAGAAACAGTCAGATGGGATTTTGTGGATATATCAGCTGTTCAAAAACAGGTCTACCAGATTCCATCTAATTGGACTCCTAAATCCTGAAAGGTAAAATAACTTGGAAAGAAAAAGGTGATAATACTTAAAAATATCTTCAGATGAAGCATGCATGTGGCTACATGCATTGGTGTATAGTTATATTAAGGTGTATATCAAAACACAGATATATTTACATGCAACTGTATGCAAGTTTTTTTTTTTCCAGCTATTTAAAAACATGTCAAACAATGTGGGAGGGTTTTAGCATGGGGGGGTGACATCATTGCTAATATGAGACTTTGTCATCAGATGTCCTTGAAACATCTATACTAATCCTTCCTTTTTTTCTGTCTTCTCACCTTCCAGAGTGTTCCTGCGTCCATCTGCCCCAACAACAACATCAAACTCAAAGTTAGCCACAGGGTGATCACTGGGTCGGATTGCAGCCCTCCACCCAAGCCCTGAGAGGAAAACAAAGACAGAGACGGAGTGAGAGAGGTGAAAATACTTTATAACATAAATCCAAGAAACCTTGTTTTCCTGAGGTATGTCAGCAGAAGTGTCCTTCAAAACTTCTTTTCTGCTTCCTGGACCTCTCTGGCACCTGTCATGCTTGGATAATTATACATTTTTCAGCGCTGAGACAATTAATGAGGAGAATTCATACTCTCTTTTTAGCACTGTCACTGTTTAAGGTTTCATTGCTATTGTTCTCTACCAAGACCTGCTCTCACTATGATACAAAACAAGAGACAGAGCTATGCCCGATCTGTGCCCTAATCAAAAAAAATGCAATGCGAGGAAACACCTGTGACACAAGAGGAAACGGTGATGGCTGATATTATGTTTATGTACAACAAGAATGGGTCAGATCTGTAACTTCCACTGCATCTGCGCTGGAGAGTGTCAGTGTTAATTGGTGCCCGAATAAAATGTATAGTATGTTAACTGTGAGACTAATAATGGCCAGCTCCAGTGTGTGGTGTTTCAGAAGTGCGAGAGCCGAGCAGGAACGGCTTGGAGGTTCGTACTACACACATTTACCACCATGTGAAAAACGCGTTCCATGACGTCAAGGCCTCAGCTAAGTCCGTCAAAGCATAACAGGGGGGAGATTTCTGTGTCTAAACTTAGGCAAGCCTCTCGTTGTTATCAGTGTATTGATATTACAGCCGAAGAGACAACACATTACAACGCTCTGAAAGCTTGAGAGTCTCTGTATGCACTTGGGCAGTATGGACATGGAAGTCAAGCAGTACCCTCGCCCTCCACTAACCTCATCTAATATGATGGAAAACTAGCTTGTTGCCAATATTTGTATTGTGTTTACTGGTGAATGTCAAGGAAATTAAATACTCAGGAGTAGAAGTCCCTTGCTGCCAAGCCAGCCACAGCCACAGGAGCAGGAGGGTAAATATAGACCCTCCAGGAGGCTAGAGAGTGTACATTATATGTCTGACAAACTGACAAAGCAGCCTGATGTTTATATCGAACATTACGTGTTATAAAACATCTCAGCCTCATCCTACTAAATATTTCTGTTGTGCAACTTCCAGCTGTTTCAATCTTCTCACCTCTCTAAAGCTTGCAGGTCAGAAAACAGCTGTCATAGTCTGCTGTCAGTGTTTGTAGCAGAAGTGAATGAGAAGATGTATACCGTTGTTTGCCTGATCCTCTGGAGGTTCCATCAGTTTGACAAACTCCACATTGATGTGAAATTCAACTGCAACGATGAGAGCGACTTTGAGCAGGATCAGCTGCAGCTGCTGGATGCCTAACAGACACACGGACACATAGACACACATTAATGTTTGTATACACGTGTGAAACTCTGCCAAACTTTTTGTTCTGTTTGCACGAAGGCTTTTTCTGCTGTTGTCATGTTGAACAAATTAAACAGAACCAACCAATGTTCAAATAACACAGATTTAATCTACAGTAGTAGAACCACAGTGATTTCCTGTATAATGTGGCTTTTATTCTAGTCATTTTCTGAAAATATATAGTATATTATTTTTTCTTTTCTTTGAACTAGAATCTAGTTCAACTATTGTTCAGTGGAAAGACACTCTGCAGAAAAAGACTCTAGAATATATCTCACGCAGAGCACATCGCTTGTACCATTTTAGTTTCTTAGGGTCTTCAGGTCACAGGGAGCCTGTTTTGTCCTCAATAGGACCCATGTTTGTAAGTCTGATACTCACTGATGTGGTCTATGGCCCCAGCACAGAATTTGCCGTAGAACTGTTTGGCTCCGAGGCCCCGAAGATCATGGATGGTGTAGGGCCAAAGGTGAAGCACATTGTTCCTGGAGAAAGAGTCTCTCTTCTCAATCACCACTACTTTGGCGCCCATCAAAGCGAACTCAATGGCTGTCCGTAGGCCACAGGGACCTCCACCAATGACAAGGCACTAAATAAAAGCAAAAGATAGAATGAGTTACATCTTTGGTCAATAAAAACCAGAAGGTTGACTTTTCCTCCAGAGCAGTCTGAGCTGATTAATGGTTCATGACCCACTTGTTTATTAACATACCAGAGAGTATTATAAAATGGACATAGATCACAGGTGGAAGCAGCAATTTACTTCACCACTGGAGAATTTAGAGCCTGAGTGTCTCAATGAAGGACATTCTGGCAGGATACACACTGACTGAGGAACATTTAAGTCTTGACACGACTTCTCTAGGCCACCCTAGAGAAGGTGTGTGTGTGTGTGAGTGTGAGCGTGTTAGTAAAACATTAGGTATGAGGAAGAACTTATAGAAGCGCATTCATCAATCAGGAAATTGCCCAAAAGGGATGTTGATGAACAACTTCCACCCACCTAAACCACGAGCAGAACCATAACATATCAAAGGGTCTGGTTCACCCAAAAATGCATGAAGTCAGTTGACTGAGGAAACAGCCTCCGTCTGAGAATGTACAGCTCAAACATGACATCATCCTCTTGGATGACGGATGAAAGTAAACGACCTTCTCCTTCTATACAGATTAAAAGACACAATAGAAAATGTGTGTGTATGTGTTGGTTCTTTTCATATTTAATCCAGGCCAAAACCACTTCTGAAGGTTGCCCCTGCTGTGCTCAACAAGGTGGACAGTCTCCTGTCTCGAAAGCCTCACCAAATTAGTGCTGAAAATACCCTTTCACTTCTCCAAGAAGGACTTTTATTCCTTGCTCTTCTACTTCTCCAACAGTTTGTCAGCCAGTTTGTCTGACGTCTGAATCATTATGTATTTGAGCAGGAGGACTCAGTTCTAACCATTCTGCATCCACCAGCAGGTTAAAGTAACTCTACCCTTGTCTGTTCTGTAAAACAGTCAGACTGGGTGATGTTTACAGAGCGGCCGGTGTCAGCTAACAAAAATCCCACATCACAGCCTTGCTATCCCTCTGTTTCTGCACCAAAAACAAGACAACTCTGAGTCACTCTATATTCTCCCCCCTCTGAGCAAGTGATGGAGCTTCAGGGAAGTTTCACAGGGCTTGAAAACATTGCTTTTCATCATCTTTTGCCCCAGGCGATCGAGATGAGGTATTCTCAGGTGTGAATCACAAACAGGTGGTGGAAGTGCTGCCTGGACAAGCATGCCTGTGTGCCTGTTTTGTTAGTTTTTTGTTTTTTTTACATTGAACAAAGGGTGAGTAAGGGTAATTAGTATTTACACAGCCAGAGGCAGATGTGCAAGGATGTGGACACTGTCATCATTTATATGCACAATTCAAAAACTCTGTTTATTCATACATATGTTCACAATGTGCATTTTTATCATCTAAACACATGGAACTGTTTTTGATCTGTCTATCAACAATCAGCAGTGATGGCTTGTTTGTCTTAGTACTTTTCCATTGACTGATATATTTTCCAGATATGAGGCTTTTCCTGAGGGTTTGCACCACATCTGCTGAGTCAGGACGAACGCACTTCCTTTCAGTTTCCAACCTGTGATCTTCCTCTTAACCCAGCTCCACCTCGTCCTGGTCACATCTGCCCGATGCCTTCATAATGAAATATACCAATCAAAGGTACCTTCTCGGCTCAGCCAGCAGTCAGGCTCACACATATATCTCTTAAGCATCACAGCATCTTTAGATAAATGTTAAGAAAGTGCAACAATTTATTATTTCTCATTTCAATTAATTTATTGCTTATTTTCATTTAATACTCATCCCATCTATGAAATGTTAGAATATTATGACAAACACAGTCACTTTCCCCCAAGAGCCCACATGAGGTTTTCATGGTGTTTGTCATGTTTGACCAAAAACCAAACTATATTTAAATCACTATCATACTGAAACAACATTTAAATGATTAATTGGTCATGATAATTGTTGGTCTAACCAGCATCTTACCCAGTCATCGGTGTACAGTACACTAGAGCTAGAGCTAAACCTTAAATGAGGTTATGTAATATATTCTGTATAAATTTAATTTAATTACAGATTAAAAGTACACTGCGTTGCAGAGTTCTAATGAAGTTTGCTGCGGACAATTCACAACTTTATATCGTTCATTTAAATAACAGCTCAATCAACTTTTTTTTGGGGGGGGGCCATACCAGATGAGAAAGAAACAGTGTGGTTATGTGTCAGTGCCACTGCTGCCAGCTGTGTCAGGCCATAAAACAGGAATGACCTCACATCCTTTAAAGATTGCTGCTACAGTGGGAATATGGAAACAAGGCGGTCAGTGATATCACATCTGTCACCTCCTGGTTCTCCCAGAGAGAGGGCAAATAAGTAATCAAGTTCAAAAAAAAAAAAAAAGATTGTCTGTCCTGTGAGTTATTGAAACAGGCTTTATGCTGCGCTCATACAGCGCATGTGTGAGCAACTCATTAGATGTCATGGTTTTATGATTTTTAGTGTTACAATAAAACACACAAGCCACTGTTCTCCTTATTATCAGATTAATGAAATCTGATCTAAAATCTTGGGCTCATTGGTTTTAGAGTCATGTTGTCTTCATAACATTGTAACTTCTTTCCTCATACCTATTTTTGAATTAAATTGGAAAGAGAACCTGTAAAACTGAGTTCACACTGGAGACTTTAAAACACAGTTTAATAACAATCCGGGCATGGCTCCAAGCTTTTAGGGTGAGCCTATAAAGAAGACAGCACACCCTCAGTATAACTGCGGCCAAATAATCATAGTTGCTGAGTGATGCTGTCTGTTTCCTTGTGCAGTAAAACACTCTCTCAAGCTGGTAGAGTTTCTGACTGAAGGGTAGTCACACTCCTGTGTTTTCTCATCACGCAGGACACCATTCAACTGAATATAACCTCTTTGTTCTCCTTCATAGCTCAGTTCAAAAATACTTCCTCAATAGGGCTCATGTTACATGTGGGAGAGTTATGCCTGAGAGAGATATGTGTATGTGTATTTTAATTAATTCAGTTGGTTTTATTTGATGTGAATATCTGATGTTGAATATCTGTCTGTCTGCATTTAGTTTTTGGCACGTCCACTCTTTGTCAGGACAGATACATATGTGGTGCCAGCATTGGTGGTTCTTTGTGAATTTGTATATTTATTTATTCATTATGTAGTTTGATTACTGTATTTCATTCTTCACAGATTTTTCCAATAGCCCCTGGGCAAAAATGACAAATCCTGTGCAAATCACAGTATATATCTCGTTAATTTCCTGTCCTGTCTGTTGGGAGCTGCAGTGAAAGAGTGAGTCATGTGATTGATGGAGTGTCCTAGTAGGTAGAAGTTAATGTGATAGCCATGACTGAAAAAAAAGATACTATGAGTCACAACAGACATCTCCAAAATAATGAAATGTCCACCTTTATAATGTATGAACAAACCCTTATAATCTTATTTTACATCTTTTTATACACATATCGTTGATTATAGATTTTGCTTTGAGCTTTCAGTTCTCAATGAAGATGTACTTGAAATAAATAACATATTGAAAAAAAAATTGCAAAAGTTGGTCATTGTGATGTTCCTTCAGTTATAACTGTTAAAAACTTTCCCCTGTTGTTGCTGGTAAACAAAAGAAACTTTTCTCTCTCTCTCTCTCTCTCTATATATATATATATATATATACTGTATATATGTTGATGTACAATTACAATAAAGGCTTTCAATTCAAGTCATGTGCTTTTTAAATATCCATCTCTGAAGGCCTTTTGTGGTATAAAGTACAGCTGTACATGTGATTAAACTTACCTTTGTGCCCACACAGGCTTGGCCTTTCTTGTACTCTTTATGGGACATCCTCTTGTCCAGCTTACTCCACAGAGCTTTGGCCTTCCAGGACGTGACCTTTGCCTTCAAACTGCTGTAAAACGTGGTGTGGTCTGCAGGGTCGAGGTCCAGTTGTCTGCAGAGGACATTAAAGGCCTGAAGCGTTCCTTTGCAGGTCGAGGCCTGGACAAAGTTCTCAAACAGCTTCCCCATATTATCCCTCTCCTCCTCTGTCTCTCCCATCTTCCCTGCTGGACTGGATGGCTTGGTATGCTGAGGCTCCTGCTCACTTCAGCTCTCCCTACCAGATGTGGCTACACCCTCAGCTTGGCTCGTACTGTCATGCCCAATCTGAGGAGGCAAGACACATAACAGCTGACATCATTTCATGGCAAAGGATCCCACACAGATGGCTTTGGGCAATGGATGTCCATATGCTACTATAAAGTTGATAAAACTTGATAAAAATGGCTTCTTGTTATCATATTTTTTTTTACTTTTTTACTTTACTGAAATAGTGATTAGAAAGTCAAAATAATTTTAATTAAGTCTATTTTATCTGCCCTTTGACAACACTTCACATTAGTAAATTATCAGGAGGGCTCACAGTACCAGTCCTCCATAGGACTAATTATCTACAGTGCAGTTTTGAAACCAAGCTTACACCCACAGTGATGAGATAACAATTCAAGTACAGACAAGGCTGTAAAGATCAAACGTTCCACTCTGTTGTTGTTAAGCACATTTACTTCATGTGTTTGTGCGTAGGCACGACAATGTCAGCCTATAAAAAGAAGCTGTTTTTGGCTCTGAACACAATTTAATGGTTCCATCAAAATGTTCAACAGTTTCAAGGTTCAGTGACGACTTCACCACGAGAAGAGAACCATGTATAAATAAACTAAATTACACTGTCCTGTTATAAGATAAATGTAACTAAAACTGTACAATTTTACTGTATATTTTTGGAATCTTGGGGTTTTCCTCCATACAACACTGAACATGGATGAGTAGCAAAGGTTTACATCTCAGAGAATCTTCACTCCAGCGGAAAAACCAGACAGCTTTTTCAACATTAAAAAAAGGAGGTCTGTTAAAAACACACCAGACTGACACTGGCTGACAAGGTGTGATTGGGTATGCTTGCTTCACAGTCCATCTTCTGCTTAGGTGGCAAGCTTCCGTGTGTCTGTGTGAGAGAGACACCGCTACCAAAATACAGGTTCGTGTTGAAGCAGAGATAAACTGGTGGAATTAAATGCAACGTTCTTTTTCTTCCAATAAACCATCAAGCATTTTGAAAATGATACCAAGAAATATATGCCAGAACTCAACATCAAAGCAAAATGTGGAAATTTTCTGCATTAAGCATGTGTGTCCTCACATGGGCGGAGACCACAGCTTCCGTGGGATTTGGGAGAAGTCTGTCTTTGATATTTTAATGTCCTATAGAGCAGGATAGGCAGGGTTGGAGGAGAGGTCAGGCTAGCTGTGCAGGGTTTAAACAGTGCCCCACTTTAATCCACTGTTACTGTCACACTCCACAGGGGGCCTCAGGGGGAAGTGTGACAATGCCATGAAATTGTTCATACCGTGCTTCAGCCTGGACAAATGCACAGGAGCGGACCATTTCAATGACCAATCAGTCTCAGATCACAACATGTTTGTGATTTGAATGTTGTGAGATTTTGAATACTGTTCCTACAGCAACAGTGTTTGACTGCAGGCTAAAATTAGCATATTCATTTACAAAAGATCCTGTTTGGTTGTGTTTGCATCCTGTTTTGGAGCTGCTTTTCTCTCACATTTAAGAGAAAGATTCAGGCAGAGAAAAAGAACGCAGATACTTCACACTCAGGTAACCCTCGGCCTGATTCATCTGACTCATACATCTTAGCAGTTTCAAAAGGACCCCGTCCTGTGGGGAGATACTATGGACCTCTAAGGCCTTTCACAGTAAACATTCCTCCTGAGACTAAGTGAGCTGACATTCCTTTGCCACGTGGCTAAAGCAGCTCCGAACTGCTCCATCAGCATGAGTCCAACTTTGCACTAAGCCTCTCGGTGGCTCCACCAGCCACCCAGCAACAGGACCACCTTCATAGTTTTTGGGGAATTTACGCCCTGATTGTCAGTGAGTTAAACGCACTGACTGAGACAGCCATGATATATGATGCAGGTGCTTTAATCTATCATGCATGGCAGGACATTGTGATTGGAAAATTGCTGTGTATTCTTCCATGGGGTATGAGGAGTGTTTGGGGTTAATGTAATGTCTCTGTGGAGTCATTTCTTTCAACAGTTGAGCTCAAAATTTGTTTCTATGAGATAAAGCGATTTCCTGCCAAAAAAAACATTTTGGCTCCATTTTGTTATCAGCAGAGAATTTGTTATATTTTCACAGGAGTGCCTAAAAATAAGTTTATATTGATATAATTTTATTGCAAACTTTGGTAAGTGTTCAAGAATCTTTCGTGGCAATGGTGGAAAGTTCAAATAAAGACATGTTGACTGCACTTATGCTTTCCTATTTCAATCTCAGAAAAGTGTTTAAAAAAAAAGGCGCAATTATTGGAACCATCTGTTGTATGCAGATGCCTGTGAGGACTAATGAAAAGGTGCCATTTACCGTCTCCTCAGCCAGGTCAACGCTCTACACTCAAACTTCATTGTGTCAGACACAGTCCAAGACTTCACCATTTTAGTCTGACAGAATGGAAAGTCACTTGTGGGCAGACAGATCGAACCCACAGACCTCCTGTAAAAATACAGCTAATGACGGACAAAACAGAAGAAATACCCATGAGCTCTCAGAGTCCCAGGCACACTACACATCACAACCCAACCATGCTATACTTGAGAGGATCACAGAGTTTACTGTGCATGTTTTAAAGGGCTCATATTGTAGAAAGTGAGATTTCCATGTCTTTTTCAGTGTAACGCAGGCCCAGCTGTTGTACAAATTCTGAGAAAATGAAAAAAATAAAAATAGTAAAACAAGCCAGAGGGACTTCCACGATGCAGTCACCACCAAAGGTTTTTGTTTACTCTCTCAGTTTAATGAACCACACAAGAAAAACTTGTATTTTCTGTGAGTCTACATCAGTTCATTCATTGAATGTCAGAAGGCAATCCATTACCAAAAGCTGAACTGGCCACATTTCACTTAGAAGAAATCCAACTGGAAAAGAGGCTAAGAGACAGACACTTAACACCCTGTTCTTCCTGGGGAAGAGGAGCAAAGCTAGACATAGATACTTTTAGGTAATTTAAAAGCAGAAGTATATATTCTTAAGAGCCTAAAAACTAAAATAAAAAAAACAACATACCTTCCACAAAAGAACAGATGGGACCTTTATGTATCCTGTCTGCTTAATAAACAGACATGTTTGAGTAAAATGAGGAGAATGAGGAGAATTTGTACCATGATATAGCTTTTTATTCAAATGATTGTAACTACTGTTACTGCTACTTTACTTTGATATGGTGCTCAACTTTTGTACTGTACAGAGCCCTATGGGGAAGTTTGTGAAAAAAAAAAATCACCACCTTGTATCAGAAACAAAACAAGCCATCACTTTGCAGTATAATAAAGGGGGAATGTTAAGAATGTGAACAATGTACCTGCAACACCTGAATGAAATAAAAAAAACAATCAAAACATCCACAGACGTGCTTTTATACACACACATATTGTTTCACACTCCCTTTTTAGTAACTCGTCCTTTCTAGTGTACAACGTGAAACAATAAAGTAAATGTCAGATCTGATAGGGACAATATGATGGTCGCTCTTTATTTCCTAGTCTGTATCATTTGTTCCTGCTGAAGACAGATAAGTCACAAATATATAGAAATACAAATACACATTGTACATGAAAGTGACTTGAAGTATATATATATATATATATAATATATTAGCTACATATTTTATTGTTTCAGTGCATGTGTGTGACCATCACCAGCCCTCCCTGGAAGCTAGTTTGTTGATCTTTATTGAGTGAAATGATCTTTGTGTGGCAGGGAGGGAAGTGCTACACCTCAGTGAATACAGGGGGGAGAGGTTAGAGAAGATACAGAAGGATGGACAGGGGAAGGGAAGCAGGTGGTGCTGGTAGGAACTGGTGGAGTCAAGGGTTCTGTGCTTTTCCTGACACCTCAGTCAGGATTAAGAGAGTCCAGAGGGTTTCTGTGTAGATCTTTAGAGTGACAGGAGTTCAGATAGGTGAAAGTGTCCCAACAGAGTAGCCCCAGTGAAACAAAGATCATTTATGTTTTTAAAAAGGTTGTTCAACACAGTGTAGGTCCATTGCAATGCTTTGGCTACACATTTGTTGGTACAACCTTCTATTGTTGGCTGCACCATAGAAATAACTATAAACAACACTAAATTATTTTTAGATTTTTAGATTTTTATTTTAGTCTGATAGTGATACAACTGTAAAAGCTCAACTCAGAGTCACGCCAGTGATGTAATGTCTTCTTCTTTTTTTTTTTTCTTTTTCTTTTTTTCTATTTGGAGAACATATCTTCAGGCTATCAGAGTAAAATAGGAAGCTGACAACAGAAGGAAAACATTGGGAGTGCTGGGAAACTCATATACTGGAGCGTAGTCAACCAGAAACAGTAATTACAGACTGGACTCAGGAAAACCAGGAAGGAACCATCTGTGGGCCTGATAAGGTGGCAGTGTGCCTCAGAAAACAGTGCACTCCTGTGGACTTCAGCCCTGCCAGCTCTGCCCTTGACCAGGCCCCAAAGCTCTGCAGCATTATCTCAACCCTCTGAAGTCTGGCTGCGTGCTCAGGCAGCAGTGCCAAAATACAAGATCTGTCAGGAGAAAGGTAGAAACTCTGGCAGAGTACAGTAAGTGTTAGTCAACTTCAAGGGAAAGAAATCTTATTTACACAAACAGAAGGAGGCTTTCCAAACTCCTGAGCTTCTGTCTGATCCACAGGTCTGACACCTGCCAGGCCTCACAATGTACTGACTTGAACAGTTATTCTGGCCCTGACTACTCTTTCCTACAGGTATACTAAATGAATTTACTAAATCTGTAAGAACACTGGTTTACATAACTAACAGAAATTTACAACGGACTGACACTAAGGGTCAAAGGTCAAAGGGCAAATTTAACTCTTCCATAACACAGTGAAGGTTTCAATAGTACTGAGTAGCAAGAACAGCAGATTCTGTGAGCCAACAATCAGCAAAGCCAGGCTCAGAATAGAAAAGGGTCATGTTGCAGAAAGAAACGGCACATGACATGAAAAGATATCAACATGGTTACAAACTGTAAACAAGTGACCCTACGAATAAGACGGTCTCAGATGAGTTCAACTCAATAACAGTCTCACCTGTGTCAAGCTGTTTCTGTGCCTGAAAGCAGCCGACTACAGACCTAAGATGCCTTACAAATATTTAAAATGACTGCTCTATCCAATACCAGTGTTAGGAAGTCAAAATGAGCCAGAGTGATGCACTATTTATCATTTCAAAAAGCTGCAACAATGTGTGTGAGCTGCCTCATATGCCGCCAGTCCAAACTCTTCCTGTGGAGTGTGTCTGGTTTCCTGTCCAGGCCAAAGCCCAGAGCAGGCATGCCTCTATAAAATTCCTCCTCTGTCATTTTAAAGCTTGACCAAGATACGTTTAAAAAACCCACTTCATGGTGTCCCTGTCTCTGCCAGAGGCAACCCGTTAATGATATGCAAGGGTTCATTAACTAAAGTTTCACAGTCCCCCTCCTCCAGCTTTAGCTGTGCTGTTGGTTTAGATGTGATTCATTATACAATATATTTCATTTGTGTTTTGATGCAGTGATAAACTTTTTGTTTGACTACAAACTACAAACTTGACTACAAACTGTCTGTGAGAGTTCCTATTTCTTTTGTCTAGCTGAGCCCTGGGCACGTGTCCGTTTTTATGCTGTGGAACAAGGAAGGAAACATACTGCAAAGGGGAAGGAGAAAGTTCACAACACCTCCTTGGCAATAATGAGCACAAACTTCCACTCACTGTTAATGTACTACATTTACTAGAATTATTTATACAGAATGATACCCAGCATAACTGTACATTCGTTCATACATATTTGACATACCCCCTTGTTATCTCCTGATTTTAATGCATTGTTTCAGTAACACAGTAAGCTTGTGTGATGGCAGGAGAGGGACACGAATCAGGGTTAAACCTATAAACATCAGATATTTAGAAGAAACAAAAGAGTGTATTTAATAATGTGATACATTGTGTGCAATGTTTTTCCATCGATCCATGGACTACTTCTGGTTGGGGGGCTAGAGCCAATCCTAGAGTCGGGAGTCTCTCACAGAGCCGAAATACAGACAGCAATAAACATTCACTCTCAAAACTATGGGCAATATTAGAGTCACCAAGTGGAGCAAACCGGAGTATCTGGGAGGAACCCACACAGAAAGCAAAAGGGGTTCACATCCGCAACCTGCTTGCTGTGAGGCAACAGTATTAACCACTTTAGCACCTTGCCACCATGCTAGGCCTTTCCATATCATTTCCATCACAGTCAAAGAATAACTGAAAAGAGGCAAACTGAGAGGGAGGAAACCAGTAAGAGGAGACTAATGTGATAGCAGTTGAATTTTTATGCACATATGTTGTTAATCCCTATGACTAGAAATCACACAGTCCATTACTGTACGAGCAAGTGGAAAGATATCATATATATGAGCCCTGTTTAGATGATAGCACGCTCATGAGCTAGTTTGTAATAAAGTTTGAATCTTAGCGGCTGAATGGCTTTAGCCTGTTTTCAATGGTTGTAAAATACACAGGAAATGATTTCCCACCAGTGACTACCACTGTTTATATGACTCTTTTGACCCTCCTTAAAAAATGTTGCTGAAGGCTTCTGCATCATCGTGCAAGACATATGAATCACCCCAGACTGAGTGCTCACGTGGTGTGTTGAAACACAGAAAAAGGACAGACAAAAAGTCCACAGAGTTGTTATGGCTTACTTATTGATTATAAAATAATTCCCTTTTCCTCACCAGACCAAATTGTGTGTCTGTGTGTCAGTGTTTGTGTGTGTGCTTCATGAAGAATGCAGTGTTTATTTAAGGTTCAGCTGTGTATTTGATCAGTAGCAGTAGATGCATTAACATGTAACCACAGTAAAAAACAGGCAGTTTGTGTAACTCACTGAGTTTATTCAGCAGCCACACAGTAAAGTCTGTCAGCACCACACCTTCTACTATTATTCAATTTATGTGACTTCAACCAAAAAAGACAGAGCAGGAGACGTTTGCTGTCAAAAAGCTACTGAGCAGGTGGAGTCAGCCTGAGAGGCTGAAAAGAATTAAAACACCAGGTGGGCTAATGGTGAAAGACTGCTGGTGGAGGGATTTCAAACTAACCCCCCCCCCTTTGGATGAGGGATGATAGTTACATAGCTGTTCACTGTTTCTGCTCTTTAGCCTGCTACCTCTCATTCCTGAGGGCATGTTTGAAAAGCACCTACACAGGCTCCTGTTCAGAAGTGATCTGTGCCATGACATACATACACAACAAAAATTCAGGTTGCATAACTCTTTTTCTCTGTGGGAGTTATCAGGGAGTAGACAAATAGATCAAGCTGTCTGATTGAACTCAACAATGTTCAATCTACAGTTTCACACAAACGGATTTAGAAGGTAAAGTCCAAGTCCTCCTTTTGTTCAGAGCCACAAATCTAATTAAAATGATTTCACCCACTAAAGTTCAGTAACTGTCCATGTGATTTTATCATGAGGACCAAAATGTGATTTACTTCATTATTTTAACATTTTCCTCACAGTTTTTTTTTTTTTTGTTTGTTTGTTTGTTTGTTTGTTTAATGGAAACATCAAAACTGCACTGGACCAATTGAGAACTTCTTTCAGGAGTCTCAGCCTCATTAATGCGGCTTGATTTGGAAAGACACACACCAAAGTTGAAGTAAAAGTAAACTCACCTCCTATTCCAGCCCAGTCCAAACTCTTTCTCTCCCGGTGTCCTCCTGGACTGAGCCGTGTGAAGTGTGTCGGTCCTCGGTCAGACTGAGCAGCTGCTTCAGAGTGTGAGGGCGGTGCTGCTCAGTCAGACACATCCCAGAGAGCAGAGCTGCTCCCTGACTGACTGCTGCTTCATACACTCTCAGTCCAAAAGTCACCACTAACAGATCACACCTCCTCTGATCACCTGAGTTTGAAGCCCACACACCAAACAGCCCGGCTGAATCTGGGTGGAGTGAAAAACGCACCCAGCTGGTCAAAGGTATGAGAATAAGCCCAAAGATAAAACTAAGCTTCAAAAAAAAAAGAAAACAGAGTTTAAATAAAGGACACTTTCTCATTCAGAGGAGAGGCTGACCAGGTGTAATTCCTCCTTCAGACAACTATTTTTACATTTTCCAGTGTCAGCAAGAGCTGCGGTCAAACAGCGAGGGCAGGACGGAGGATAGGCTATTTATTATTAAGAAGAAATGATGCCATCTTGTGACCAGAGTCAGAAACTACAGACAGTCTGTGCTGTGCTGCCCCGCCCCAGACTGATATCACTGATCTTAGTTCATAGTTCATAGACACCGCCAGTCATTTAAACCGAATGCTTCAGTTCTACTGAATGAAGTGTGAGTCCCATTTGGGTGGGTAAATGTACATGTGTGAGGGGAGGGGGGGGGCCCTCAGGGATGGGGGGCGGTGTTCAGCATCACCTCCCCGCACCGCACAGCACCGCACAGCACCGCACAGCACCACACCCTGATCTGACAGCAGCAGCAGCAGCATGATGCGGGTCGTCCTGCTCCTTTCGGCTCTCTCTGCGGTCTGCAATGGCATCCTTCCCGAGATTGTGGACTCGGGCATCGGTCACATCCTGCAGGAGAACTCGGCTCAGGATCAAACTAAACTGGACCGCATGTTCCTGGAGGTGCAGCAGCTGCCGGAGGATCCGCAGCAGAAGCCCGGCGATACGTTTCACCGAGTAAGCAGCTGCTTTACCTCTCAGTCTGTCTTTATACATGAGCCAGCATTTTCACCGCTCCCTGCTGAAAACAGCCCTCAGAATAACTTGGTATTGTCGGAATATTTTCAAAGCTCTGATATCTCCGAAGATGTACTGAAGTCCTAGTGGATGAGAGCGGAATGAACCAGAAGTTGCTTTATAATGCGCCCTCTTTTATTTTTTGATTATGTCTCCGATCCTTCTAGTTGAACGACAACATAATCAACAGTAACGACCTTAATCCAGGTCAACACAGTGAAACCGCCTCCGGCAAAGTGACTGGTAATGAACCAGTCCACACCAAAGAGGACCAGGTACGTTTCTAAAGAGGAAACTAAAGTCAAGTAGTCTTTGTGTCCTTTAGGGAATGAAATTTAACAAATGTCCCCCAACTCACACAGGAGACCAACAACATCAGCACCACAGATGACCAATACAGTGACCTCGGAAACAGTATTGATCATGTAAGTTCATACATGGAACAAAATATAAGACCTTAAAACAGAACTCTTGCTTTCCATAAAGACCTTTCAAAACCTATATATGGAAATGAGTCATTAGATAGTTTAGATACATTACAAAATACAGGAGAGGTGAATTATTGATTTAGGGATAACTCTGGAACAAGAGTCTGGGCCAGTTAAAGAGGATAAAGATAAAACTGTAGGAGGTCTGTCTTCCCACGTAAAAATGTTGCAGGTTTTCTGTCACGTTACACACGACACTAACTTTTGTTATATTGCAAAGTTTCTATATACAAGTAGACCATCAACAGTTCTTGAAAATGAATTAGCACAGCTTTACTAATTTCACAAGTTGATCTGACAGCTGGGTGTTTGTTAGTGCCCTGATATTTATGGGACCAAAACCATGGAGCTGGAAAAGGCTGAGATACCCTGATGTAAGCCTTTCTCTCTCTTCTGTTTAGCTATGCATCACTGATGACGACTGTGGGAAGGGAAGGTATTGCCATTATGTATTGCACGACTCCAAGTGTCTGCCTTGTAAAGCAATTGACATGGTAGGTGATCCCAAGTTACCTTCATGTGGGTGCCTTCACACTCAATCATTTCATTCACTGGCAGTCTGGGCTTCACTGCACCTGCATTGCAGTGTGTCCACAAGTGTAACACGAGTGTGTTGTTGGTGAACACTGTCCTTTGAGCTCCACATGAAAGAGCAGCACGTGTCAAGGTTGAATGAGAGCTCTTCCTTCCTTTTTCTCTTTTCTCACTCACTGAATGTAAAAAAAAAAAAAAGAATATTTCCATGATGTTTTCATTGGATGAATTGATGTTGGAGCTGCAGAGTAAAAAGTCATACAAAGGGATAAGATATGGGCAGTCTGCCAAAAGGGTACGCTGCAGGGATAATAAATACACAGAGGACAGAGTCTGTGTCTCGTCAAAAGCAGCAGGGGCGGGAAATGATTCATAGGAGAAACCAGTTCTCTGTACCCACCTAGTTCATTATTCATAAAGGATGTAGGAACGGGAACATCTCTCACTGCTGTCACAGACCAGCTGGCCCACTAATTTCATACATGTTTCTGTTCAATTCAAGACTTTTACATTCATAGACTCATTCATGTCATTGCTGCTCTGCTGAGTTTCTGCCTTGTTAAGCAAAAAAATCATGTCATGTAGATGACGCCCGCTGAAATTTTGGCTGTTTGCTGAAATATGGAAACTCTTTCCTTTTTCCTGTCAGTCCTGCACTAAAGACAAGGAGTGCTGTGGTGAGCTGCTGTGTGTGTGGGGTCAGTGCACACAAAATGCAACAAAGGGAGAGGCTGGCAGCACTTGTCAGTACCAGACTGACTGCAACACAGACCTCTGCTGTGCTTTCCATAAAGGTAGGCTACAGTATAGTACAGCACAGCACAGCACAGGACACACTGCTCCTTAGTCATTCTCTCGAAAACCTGTAAATATGGGATAATGCCAAATGAAATGTCCAATTATTAGGAATTCATGGTTACAAACATGTTATAAATCTGTGTATTTCATTTGTGTTCAGCCCTGCTCTTCCCAGTCTGCACAGCTAAGCCAATTGAGCGCGAGCGCTGCTTTGGAGCCCCAAATCACCTGATGGAGATGTTGTCCTGGAACGCTCAGGACAAGAAACCCAGGAAACATTGCCCCTGTGCGGGAGATCTCCACTGCCAGCACCTGGGGTGAGTAAAGTACATTTCATACAGCAAAATATCTTATATTCTGTGAAAGCTAAATATGCATTTCACTCACCGACTTCCATCCCTGTACTGCTGTGATCTCCTTTTTGGCAGGAGAGGGTCCATGTGCCTTAAAGTAGAAGACTCCAGTGAAGAAGACCTGACAGACACATTATACTCAGAGATTGACTATATAATCTAGACACAGCTTGATTTAACTCCCATTGCTTTGGAAATAACTAACCTGGGGTCTCCATTGGCCCTGGAGCTTTGCTACAAAGTTGTAGCACTTTCAGTTTGCCAGCCTAGTGATGACACTATACAGCATGTAAAATTGTAAACGGTGAATGGACTGAACTACTATAGCACTTTTCTAGTCGTATTGACCTCTCAATGCGCTTTATAATGGCGGCCACAATTACCCCTTCACACACATCTATAGAGCACTTTCTACCACCACTGGTACTCACACAGTGCCTCTACCATACATACCCACACTTCTACACTGATAGAACAGCCATCAGAGTCAACGCAGGGTTTAGTATCTTGTCCTAGGAAACTTTGGCATGCTTTTTCCATTAAGGGATCGCTCGCTGTGGTTCCTAAACCACAGCTGCCCCAAACAGACAAGACATATATTTATTTCAATTACTGTAATTGAGAATCAGGGTTTCTGGGGATGTAGATATAAACACACTGACAAAATACAGGAAACACTATATTTTAAAAAGTCCTGTGGTGATACACTGGATTCTTGGTTTTTTGCAGCATGTCTGCATTTTATCATAACAAGAACGCTCATGTAATACTAATCCCAGCCATGAGGTTCTGTTAAAATCTGTAACCTACATTACATTGTCGTCAGCTGCATTGTGGATCATCCTAACAGACTGATGCTAAAACAAAGTTACCTTTGAATCACCAAATTTGCAGTCTCACTCCATTAACTGTTCACTCAGTTTATAGCAAGGGAATTTATAAATTCTTCACTCTGCCCATGCTAACACAGCAATCCTCCACTGCACCAGGTAAACTGCAAATATGACCCCCACAGGCTCTCCTAATCTCCAGAGGCTTAAATCCCTGTCCTCCATGCCAATTGAGTCAATAGTCTGATGAGTCTAATGACTGAAGGGATTTGCTCGCTGAAGTGGGATGTTGTCTGTGTGTTTAAGGCTGAGAGCAGTCTGTATCCCAGTCCACATCAGCTGGATCTGGGGTGAAAAGACAAGTGTGTTTAAGTCAAGGAACAGGGATGTACTGCGTAGGGAGCAGGATGGGGGGGTTGAGATTCTGTGACAGGAAGAAGATGGTATTACTGCAAAACCACCTTTCACGGGAACAATGTGTGATACTTTTCTCGTAAACGTGTGCAATATTACACATCTTGTAAACATACTTACAATGTAAATATTGTTTTTTGATGTTGATATTCTTTCTTTATTTTTTTCCTCTCTACGCTTTATCGATGCCCTTATCTATATCCTGCTGCTGTAACAAAAAATATCTCTCTGGGAGTCTAATAAAAGTTAATCTGGTCTTGAATAAATTAGTTAAAATGCAACCTAAATATTTATCATTGAAATGGCATACCTTGTTATGCTGAGTGGACACTAATGAAATGTTATGCTTAAGGCACACAACAATGGAAGTGTGGTAAAAGAAAATGAATAATTTCAACAAAATGAACTATGCAGGCTAAATGTTACATTATAAATGTGATACTATATTTTACTAAATGTACTGAAATACTGGTCACAAAGTTAACAAAATATTAAATTGAATTTAATAAATATTGGTTGATTGGACACAAAATGAATGTTGTGGTTTATTGAAGTGCCTGAGCTCAACAATGGCATGCAGGTGTCTAATTTTCCAAGATTATATGACAATTTTTCCTACAGTGGCAGGTTTACATTAGTCAAATATAATTGACCATCACTCACCATCAGTAGTCATTTGTCTATAGAAACTGTCATAACCCATTTTTAGGCCCCCGCCAGGACAAGTGTCCTCACCAATTAATGCTAGTCGGTTGTTCAATTTGGCAACATTTCAGCCAGTTGTGGGCCGATTCTATTTCAAAAATATGAATAACAACATGACAAGTGACAAACATAGTATAGCTTTTCATACCTGTGGCAAATTTGCCCCTGCTTAGGGATGACACGCTATTGTATACACTGAAAGGTTCTTTTTTTGGAAAATGAAGTTAATTTTAGATCACTTTTTTCAGTAATACACTTTTTGTCTATCAAGTAGTACTTCATATTCTGTGTATACTTTTTCAGTTCTACTTAAACCAAATCATCAAACTCTCTGTACTACTGACAGATGATCGATCGAACACTAAGGTGAAGTGCCAACAGAATTTAAAAAGTGATTACATTATAGATAATGACAAAGTGCATACAAGGTAAACTAATTCAAATTCTTTTTATAATATTTACGTTAACAATCAAAAGATCTTGGCCTTGTTTGAGAATTGTGAAGTCCAGTATAATTCAAATTTATAGCCCTAGTGTAAAAATAAATCTTAAATTCATTGAAACGAATTTCCATTTGTAGTCAGAGATTTACATCTAAAATTTATATCTGAAGATATGTTATAAACATATAAAATTCTACTTAAAATCTGGAACTATTTAATGAAAGAATTTCATTATTAAAAAAAAAATTACTATTCTTTAACAATCACTTATCAGGCCAAAGTCCCTTTCAGTCACATCGTAGGAAGAATTTAGTTTTCTGTTTAAGTATTGATTTGTTAAATGGCTGCTCTCTCTGACCCTCCAGCCTATGTTGCACACTCCCATTGTCTGAGCATGACTCTGAACATTCCACCTTCTCGGTCACAAAATCGCTTTTATGGGCTCTCTGGTTTTTATATCCAGCATGACTTGCCATTTCTGAGACTGCGTATGAGAACCAGGGCGACAGCGTCCCCATCCAGTGGGTATAAGGGGTCACCAAATACTTTAACATTGAAAATAGTGCAGCTCAATTTGTTTGGCCCTCAGTCACCAGATCTCAACCCAGTTAAACACCTGAAGGAGAGTTTGGAACGGCATGTTTGAAAGCGCCCTCCACCATCATCAACACACCAAATGATGAAACACTTTTATAAGATTTTGTTCATCCTTCCAGTAGAGTTCAGAGACTAGAGTCAATGCGAAGGAGCAGTGAAACTGAAGCAGTGAAGCTGTTCTGTGCCAGCCCAACACACTGAACTGTTGGTTTTTCCATCATCTGTACCTAACATCCAGCACTACTGTTTCTTTTACTGCCTGTTCATGAGTTTGTACAACTGTTCAAGAAATTGTTTTGTAAACACCAAAATAAGGAGTTCTTGAAAATGTGCAGAGTATTTGTCATAAATTTGTAATATAGTTAGTCAATTTAAGCTAATTTAATTTACAGTGACTGAAGCGTGTTATGGAAAAATGCATTTTAATTCTTCTAAAATCATCTTAAACTATTTTCACACAGGATTTAAATCTTGAAGAAATAAACCACAAAAAAAAAAGAAGAATTTCTTCAGATATTGGCATTTCTACAGTGAATAGCTGGTGACAGCAATGGGAGCCCAGACGGGCTGGAACGCTGGGTTTCAGTCCTCGGAGCAGGTGCCCAGACAGACTGAGAAGTCCAGTGGGATTTCTACACCTTCTGGTGTCAGTCTATCAAGAAGCAGCAGCAACAGTTCTACCCCCGAGAGCTCCCTCTCCTCAGTACACCACCACACGCACACACGGGGATGACACGGGATATATACACCCAGATCACATGGTGCAGAAAACAGACAAAGAAATCCACTTTCTAAATTAAAGGTTAATACAGACCACAGATGTGTGCCTTATGCCTCATGAGATCTAATCGAGTGATCAAGTCTGGAGCAAAATAATAATTTACAACAAACAAAAACAAAACAAGGACATTCTTAATATAGTCTACTTGGTTTTGTTTCAGTGTATTTGTATTAAAAGAGCAAAAGCCCATGTCTCACTAAATCTAGTGGAAGTGATATAACAGAGGCAAAGCTCCTATAAAGCACAAAGAGCAGCAGTAAGGACAATCCATGACAACACATTACTCTGGCATTATAGGGGCATTAGAGGAGCAGAAACAACCTCCAGTTCATAAATTTGCATTTGTTGCTTTTTCAGATTCACCAATCCTTTGAATGAACAACAACTCAGCTGGTAAAAGTCACCGAGTAAAGTTTGTCTCGCCAGAAGAGGTGAGACTGGGGAAGGCTGAATAAGCAGTTCTTGGTTGTTTGTACTGTAGGAAGGAAGGTGAGCAATGTAAGAATGATTTTTCTATTGGAGCAGTGCTCAGAAATATGGAGTTATGAGATGATCACATATGAATCAGAATCTACATCATTTCCAAATCAGGAAGAGAAAAACACTGTGACAGGGAGGAGAGTGAAGAGAGGGATGTAGATAAGACGGGAGAATTAAATACACAGGATGGATGCCTTCCAGCCCAGTTTCACAGTCCTGACATCTCTGCATCCATATCTGGAGCTTTTACGTTCAATTGATTTTTCTATACAGTTCTTGATTCTTTTCTGTATTGAACAGCTTTTGTACTTCCCTTTACACTTTACAGTACAATACACTATAGTGCACAATAGGGTTTTTGAGCCAGTCCTGGGGCTCAGAGTGGAGGCTGAAATAAGATCTCACGGCGCCGCTTGATGTTCGAATCACTATTAGGTCAAACATAGAGACTGAGACCTGAAACCTGGCTGATTATTATTATTTCGCCAGCCAGATGATCCAAATAACCAGAAGTTGTTCACTGGGCCTCAGTCCTGCCCCGGGTCCTTGGTCGGGCCTCCATCCAGGTAGATTTTGAGGGCTTTTTCCTTGCGAGGTGAGTAGCTGACACGGTGTCCAGTCTTGAGCAGACGGCTGCTCTCCTTTTTCATCAGTTCATTGCGCTCATCATCTGAGAGCTCCATAGGCTCTTCAGTACTGTCCCTGCATGGACAAAGATCATAGTAATGCTGATGAACAAATATTTAACATTTCATTTTATAAGAGATGGTGATGCACTCCAGTGAGCCAACAAGTAATTTCATGCACTGACTAAAGGTGAACTCATTAAGTGGTTCAATTGATATAATGACATATCTTCTTTAGTTTAATCTCAAATAACTTCCAGCCAAACCTTACCAGGTGCCAAAAAAAATTACACAAATAAGTAAATACTAGGCAGCACGGCAGCATAGTGGTTAGCACTGTCGTCCCACAATAAGCAGGTCGCGGGTTCGGTTCCCAGCCTGGGGCCTTTCTGTGCGGAGTTTGCATGTTCTCCCGGTGCCTGTGTGGGTTTCCTCCGGGTACTCCGGTTTCCTCCCACCATCCAAAGACATCATGTTTGGGTTAATTGGTGACTCTAAATTGTCTGTAGGTCTGAGTGTGAGTGTGAGTAGTTGTTTGTCTCTGTATGTTGGCCCTGTGATGGACTGGCGACCTGTCCAGGGTGACCCCACCCTTGCCCAGTGTGAGCTGGGATTGTCTCCAACAACCCCCGCGACCCAGAAATGGATAAAGCAGTTGAAGATGAATGAAAGTAAACACTAAGCACTTTTCACAGTAAAACTTTGTGGCCAAAGCCAGTTATCTATAGGCCTGTGTGTATTTAGCAAAATTTCTAAGAGAAACATGTGGGGTGTGTTTGTTTTGAGTTTTGCTTTACCTATAAAAGACAACAGCTCCATCATCACAGATGTACAGAGGCCACACATTAAGAGTCGACACCTTAGGGTTCCAGTCCAAATCCTGATGGATCTCCAACACAGAAATATCACAAGGAAATGTTCCTCTGCCCTGCACATAACAGACAGAAGGCTCACTATTCAAGTCACATAAGATGAAAATGATATCCTGTTACGGATGATGGAATCCACATACCTTTGCAAACTCCAGGTTTTCAAGAGGAATACTACTCATTTCACTGAGCTGCAAAATGAATAAAAGTATTGTAATAAATAGCACTCTGAAAATTGTTTGTTATTATTTTTCAGTTAATGGCCCCACAACTAAGTAAAATTAGGTTTTTTTAAATTAATGTAGAAAAGCTAAAGATGGTAAACATGATTAAGTGCATGAACACACCCAAAACAATACACGTATCAGACAGACAAACCTTCTCTTTAAGTTCTTCTACGCTGCTGCTCTCCAGAATCACTTCCTGAAATGGCCCTAGTTTCATTGTAGCTGGGCTCCATCGCCGGGTCAGAATAGCCAGCTCCGACATGGACTTCATCTTCTCTGGTTCTGAGAGGCATATAACAGCAGCATGGATCAGGTTCCACAGTAACTGTACCTTACACCATCTGAAACTTCAGTAGGCAATGGAAGAAGTGAAACACACTCTGGGTGCAATTTCCAGCACATTTATCTGCTGGCATAAACAGTTTTATTCTGAAACTACTTCTGTCAATGTGATATTGCCTAAAGTTACGGAGGCACCTGATAATTTTTATACTACAGATGGAAGTTGTTGATTAAT
This sequence comes from Remorina albescens, assembly GCA_034769265.1. Classification (NCBI taxonomy): domain Eukaryota; kingdom Metazoa; phylum Chordata; class Actinopteri; order Carangiformes; family Echeneidae; genus Remorina; species Remorina albescens. The sequence goes on from CM068479.1 coordinate 6,317,931, forward strand.
TTGTTAAGTGTTGTTTAAGATTGTTTAATGATTAATTGATAAGCTGAATTTTTTTAAGAGCCTGAATTTTCCTTCCTTTCTAAAACATAAAAAGCAAACTATTGCTTAGAATATAATAAATAAAAAAGGCATGTAATATTCCCTTATCAATGATTTATTACCACTTGGGACACAGTAGCCTACCCTAACAGTTATGCCCATTGGGATTAGGTCCAGCAACACTCCATTTTGATGACATTATGTTTGTGTGCTGTTGCATGTGGATTGCATTCACGTATGATGGGTGTGCAAAATGTTCAACTGAATGACAGTTAATTGAATCCAATTAATTATTATCAACAATGCTATTCTATACATTTTCAACCCTTCAAATTCTTTTATACGGCTCAATTAATCTATTTATTTGAGGGATTTTATAGCAAGTATACTTAACAAGGGAGTAAGTGGCACCACAGCTTTAATTTAGGAGCTTTAAGGCACAAAAACATTGTAAATAACAGTTCTTGAGAGAAGCATCAACACAAATGTTACCATTAAGGACTTCCAGGAAGACTTCCCAGTTGGAGGAGATGCTGATGTCTTCTTCATAGACATGGTAATCCAGAAACACTGTCCCTGGATTCTTCCATGTCTTTTTCCTGAGACGAACCCTGACCACACACATCATTATATCATTTACAAGAACGGTGGTGCCAACTAAGGATTCTCTACGATGTTAGTAATCAGTAATAAATTATCTTGAACACATTTTTATGAGGATTTTATGAGGATGAATGTTATGTAATCTGATTTGTCACTTTTATTCATTATCTTACCTGCCAATGCTGATGTCAAGCTTGCACTGCTCTTTCAACTGAGGAAGTAGCTCCTCTTTGGACTGTCTGACAGTCATGCCCTTGGCAAACACTGTGTCCACAAGGAACTTACAGGGCTGATAAACAACAATGACTGGATTAATAATATTATTCTGTAGTCAGGTCATTTAAACAAAAACTCTGTCAATCACTGTGACAGAAAATTCATCCAGGTCTTACCTCTGGTTCATTCACTAGCAGTTGATACACTTTAACTCTGTATTCGCCCTTTTTCAGTGCTCTTCCTAGTCGAATGGTTATCTATGGAAAGTTAAAGGACAGTTTAAATATTAGCTGACCTTTCAGGCAAACTGTCAATATCCAATAAAGAATTGTTGCATATTTATCCTGACCTTGTTATCATCAGAGAACGATGAGAGTGTTTCATTCAGCCGTACACTCTCAAACTCCTGGTTGTTGGCATACACCCGAAACACCTTGAACTGCGTTGAGGTTACGCCCACATAGGGCTCCACGTTCTGTTTAAATGCTGCTAATGTTATCCTCTTGTCAACATGAACTACTAAACCTGAAGCAGACCACAACAATCACCAATTTAATATTTTTCCAATAAAGGAAGAAAATCTGATGAATATGCTGGTCATGCTCTATCCTCTTATCTCTAATATTTAATTTTTAAATGTAGCAAAGAGTTCTACAAGGAAAAAGTTGAAAATATATTTAAAACTAAATGTAGTTTTGCAAATCCTTCAAAGTGCATCATAAAGAGAGGAGTCCTACATTTCTGTGCGTCCCATGAGGTGTCCTCCTGGGAACAAGGTTCTGCTCTGAAGTAAAGGTACTGGGCCTCTGTCTTGCTCTTCCCATTGTCATCGTATTCGCTGTCTGTTCCAGAGTCCTCTTCAGCAGTGTCCCATGTCTCTTTTTTGCCCTCATGGGCTTTGGAGCGTCGGCTACTTGTGATGCTGTGCGAGTCCAGGCCATTGGCCAACTGTATAGGACCACTGTCTGCATTACACAGTGTGTCACTACTGTGGCTAGAGCTGAGGATGTCACTATCCACTGAACTGGTGCTGCGGTCATTGTTCACCTCAGAGTCTGAGCGCTCCTCACAGGCAAAGTGGTTCTCATGGTCGGAGGAGGCCCCACCACTGCTCCCAGCTGAGGCCCTGATCCGGTTCTCCAACTCCCTGTTGTCTGCGGCCACGCATAGTGAAGAGTTTGAGTCAGCCTCTTGGGTTGGGGACTCTATATGTTCAAAGTCACTGGCATCAGAGCTTTTCTGGCTGTCGCTGGTGCTGGAGCCCTGCTGTTGCTGCTGCAGAGACAGATTCTTTAATTTTTCTGTGCTCTCCTCAAGAATAGCTTCCACAGATTTCCTGTTGCCCTTTGTTCCATCAAAGGTCACATCAGAGTCACCTCTGACTTTTTGGCTAAGAGTTCTGTTGGCCAAGGTACCAGGAGACTGCTCAGGAAGTAAGACCAAGAGTCGGATCGTATTACCGTGACGATCCAACAGTTTCCACAACACGGAATCAGTGAAAGCAACCTGATGATCACTTGACTCAGAGCTCTCTACGAACACCTGATAAAAATAAAATCCAAAGCAGGTTCATAGCGTTAATAGTGATCTTTACTCAGTGTTGTGCCAAAATCTGCATACCCCAATTGTGATATATGGAATCAGAAGAATTAGAATTGAACTAAATGTAGAGACCTTGTTACTCCTGAAGAATCCTTCAGCTTTCAGCGTCTTGTTTGGGACGTAAAGGAGCCGGAGGTCATTGTAACAGCGCTCCAGCACCACACGCATGGTTTCTGCAGATAACCCTGTAGCCTGGGAAGGAACACATACATAAGTCTTCAAAGCAGATTTCATTGCTCCCAAATACAACTTTATGTGTTCACATGTTAAATGGAAAAAAATTCAAGTGAAATGGTGAGGAGAAAGAATAGATGCAATAAAGTTAAGAATTACCTGTGCAATAAGCTGTTTGAATTCAGTGATCGTCTGGTTCAGGTACGCCCGGACACTGATTGGAGAGGCAATTGTCTCACTCTTCAGATCCACAACATGAACTTTCACCATCACCTCTGTAGGAACCAAAAACAGCCACTCAGATACAGAGCAATTATTTCTTGATCTACATGTCTACCACCATCAGACCAACCATCAGGGCTGATCTACTACTACTACTACTACTACTACTACTGACCTCCAGGTTTGTAAGGCTGGAACACTTGCTCTGGTCTGCGCGTCTCTAGTAGCAAGTCAAACATGTACGAAGATTTGACGCCTCCCAGCAGGAGCCCCATCAGTGTGTCCTCCTCGCCTTCATAGGAGCGCTCCAGGTACTCGTGGAACTCATCATACTTGACTAGGCGACAACAGTCCAGAGGGACAATGCCTTCTAGCTCCATCAACTGAGATGCAGAATATACAAATTAGCACAACAATACAGTCATGCACTTTATAAATAACTAGAGTTAGCCTACAACTATGGATGTCTGTGCCTAATATTGTACACACAGACTAACAATCCTTTACACACAATATGTATTTTCACAATTTTCACCATAACTTAATCTTTTGTCAAAGGTACATTTGTGTTGGTTGCAAGCAGAAACCTTTTACTTTTTCCTTTGTAAAAAATTTAAGGAAACTAAAACATTCAATAATTAATATTTTGCCGCTAAAAAAAATTGACCACATTAGCTATGTTTCAAAAAAGACAAAAACAAAAAAAACAGCCAGCTAATAAACCTTGTAAGCCATCTCTGTTGCTTCTCTGAGAGTTTTGTCTTTGTGCACTTCCAGTTTGCTCTCCATCATCATCCTTACAGGATGCATGCAGAAGAGCTTGATCTGAAAGTTAAGAGTGTAAGATCAGGAAAAGTTTGGTTTGCGAAAAAAAAAAAAAAAATGCAACGCATTGCAACCAAGATCAACCATGTACCTTGCAGGTATTCCGCTCAATCTCTCTCTGTCGTTTTTCCTGCTCTTCAGACTCTTTCTCCTTTTGAACCAAACTCTTTATGTGCTCTGGGAAGTCATCCACAGCTAAATATTCTGCAGAGAACAAAGGGCACGCATAAAAATATAATTACTGGACCTAAGCTCAATACAGAAAACAATATTGACTAGCCACTCAGAATAGGAAAACAGCAGCATGTTGGCACTGAAGCATTTTTTCATGTCTGATAAACATCAGAAGATGCACGATTCATTTAAATAATCAATAAATGTTTATGGCATTATTCTAAAGAGCAAACTGGAAAAACCAAGTCAAACTTATGATGGCAACATTAAAATCAAACTGTAACCTACTAATGCGTCATAACCACCAGTGCCACCTTTTTACACTGAGTAGGCACTTTGCTGGTGATTTTAAGACACGAGAAAACTGAGAAACATGTTTGTGTTGGTATCTCCAGTTCGTCATGATCTAAGTTAGATTTAAATTAATCAATTTCTTACTTGCATTCCTTGAGGGATCTTTCAGTCTATAAATCAGCATATATGCATTTGTAGAGCTGTTGGGAGAGGAAATGAGGCGTGTTAATCAATGTAGTGGAATATATATAAAGAAAGATACAATGGTATAGTTTATTCCATCCCAAGAGTAGCTGCATATTCTTTTAACCAGAAAATGTAAGAACAACAAACACAAAATAAACAAGAATCCTCTCGTTTCCCCCTTGGTACATAAATGGAAATCCCAGGCTCCAGTTCATTACTTATCTGTTTCCCAATGCACTGTGAGCATGAGCTATGCGTCAACACACTGAGACATGAAAACATACATGACAGACAACTGACCTTGCAAAGGCACTGGAATAATAGCCTCTGCTCCCTGAGGACCCCCCATATGTTTTCCTGATATCATCTTGGGTAATCTGTCCAACAGAAATGCACAGAAACATGCTGACAATGATGCAACAAATCTTACAATGCTAGTTAGGCAAATGGGAACACAACAAGGATCTTTGCTTGGATTAGTAAGAGAATTCATTCTGCTCTACATTTGAGTGTTGTAAGGGGACAAAACTAATAAATCAAAAGCTGAGACTGACCTTGCTCACGTGCTGATCATTGAAACTGTACCACTGGCCATCACTGAAAGATTTGATGCAAGCGTAGTAGTGGCCACCCGCAGCGCTCCCAGAATGCACCATGACAGAGAACAGCTCAAAGGTCAACAAACTCTGAGAATAACATGGGAAAATCCTACTGTTCAGATAAAAACAGCCCACAGGTATTGTTTCACTGTAGTACAACTGATGCTGCCAACGGCAAGATATAATATTGAATATAGCTGCATTTGCATAGCCTCGTGAAATTAGCAACACTAACTGTAAATGTGGAAACAATCACACTGAGAAAACACACAGTTTGGCATTTAGTTTTATGTAACAATTTCACCATGACCCAAAAAATGTCGGCTACATCATCATCTGTACACATGATGAATAAAAGCCAGAAATTTCTTCTAACAAGCATCACTTTACAGCTGTCTCTGCCAGCAAGGAAATGTAAAGGTTGGAAACTAAAAATGAAGACAACATAATGAAAAGAGCGGTATAGACAACATCATGCCTCATAACCCCTCACATGCAATTTGACATCAGCTGCTGGAATACTTGTCAGTCGTTTTTTCAGGTTATTCTTTATTTTATCTCTTGTTTTTAGGTGATTCCTTTTCACATACATATAACAAACCAATGTGTGTGAAAAACAATCAAAAATATCTGTACAGAGAGAGGTCAAAATAATCACCTTTGGCTTCAAGACCCTCTCTGTGCTGCCGGTGCTGTCCAAGCAGATGCCTTCATCCACACAATCATCAGTGGAAAAATCATTGCTCATCTGATCACTGTGGCAACTGCCTTCATTCTCTGCTCCACTGTCAGTGCAGCTCTCTGTCTGAGGAGACTTCTAGAGGAGGCCAATTTCAAAAACGACAATCAACAAGGGTTTGAAATTAGGGGTAGACAGTGGCAACTGTAATTTATATGAAACATGTATTGTAAGAAGCATCTGGCTAAAAATGTGTCACATGATACAGCTGTACTTATTCTTTTACATACATAGTTTGGTTAGTAAAACACTGTCATCACGTGTTGCCTTTATGGCCTAAAATGTCACTAAAAGATTACAAAAAACACACTAACAGGGATTTCAAGACAAGATAATGAAAAAAAAAAAATCCAAGATGAGTTACCAAATATAACTTCAAGTAATTTAAAAATAACTGACGATAAACAAAAAAAGAGAAAAATATTTTTGTTAACGCTCAAAATGTTCAATACTTAACATTTATTAATCTATTAAAGTCTGAAAGGGTGGAAGAGGCAGGAAATGCCATCACTGCTCTTACCTCGTCTTCCACATCAATGAATGGACTCATGTCAAGCTCCTCAGGGAAAGTCATGCGGTCATTCAGTTTGATGCGATGCATAGTGGTGTAGTCAAAATCAAAGCGTTTCAGCTGTAGTGTCAGCAGGTAAGGAAAGTGCAGAAATCTCAGACCCTGTTCAAATAAGGATTTATTAGAGGTTCTGATAGCACAATAACTGAACACTTTCTCTGAGTCCCATGTCACATTTGGTTTGCTCACCTTCCTGGCATCACACTTCTTTTTGCAGCGCTCACAGAAGTACTGGTTGGGCCCATCCAGAGTTTCTGGTTGGATGAATGCCTGCAAAGCCTCTTCCTGTAGCACCAAAATTTGAGTTTTAGTTACATTTGAAAGTATGGTCTGAATACTAAATGGTCATAAATGGCCCTAAAATGAGATTCAAGTACTGAATTCAGGGCATCCTTGCAGAACCTCTGAATCCCAAATAATGAGCGCCGATGTGTAAAATCCTTAAAGGAATGAAATGTGGATAGAAACACACCACACTGCCATAGGCTTGGCTGGCACCAAAGGGTCTGATTACAAGGGGGATGTCCAGGTAAGTATCAATCCTCCAGCTCTCGTAACCACACTCCAGACAGTGGACATAATCCTTCAGCTTCCCCTGGTACAGCTGGTTGATCAGGTCAGCCTAAGGGCAGGGAGGCATGAGAGTCAGGCTTCCTCAGTTATGTTTCACTACAAACAATCCAAGTGTTGTTTAAACTACAAGATTTTCTCTTGTAAATGAAGCAAATTTGTGGAATTATTGCTTATCTGGAGCTTAATAAAACAGTTCTACTACCAATTTATCTCCATTTAAGACACTGTAAAAACTCTCACGACTGTAGATAAAAAGAAAAAACAAACAAGTTAATTGTTGTAGTTTATTTATGTCATTTTAAATCCCATGCATTGATTTTTGTTGAAACCAAGAGCCCATGTGTGCAGACCACATGGCTCTACATATGCACACTGGACTGAGTGTTTGCAGTTTCTCACTACCTCCTGAGATAAACAGCAGCTAACCCTGGGGCTCACCGGCCCACTTCACTTTCCCCACAGTAGGTCTCATGTTTCCATTGTGGGGGGAGCTCTCAGACTGGCTGAAGATTTTTGGGGGGTTTTTTTTGGTTAGAAAAACTTTTTGCTCTCTCCTACCTGCTCTGTTTGTTTCCACTTTTGCTCCAGGGCATCAAACATGACTCTACACAGCTCTTGGATGTCATGCTGTTGCCAGGCTAAAAAAAAAGCACAGGAAAAGTATAATTTAGTACAGATACAGAGGCACATGGTCTGTCCCTTCAAAACATGCAGGCAAACCGTGTGAGTCAAACCACACAAAATAAAAATGCTCACCTTCACTGCTGTCCCAGCCAAAGCTTCGTGTGACATCAGTGGTCTCAATCGCCCGTTTCTTACTAGTTTGGAGTAGGACAAACAGCCTTTGCAGCTGGTAAGGGATACTAGTGACTGGATCCTCCTCAGACTCCTCGAATTCCCAGCTGAAATTTCACCAAAATTATTAAGAATTTTCAAAAAAGGAAAAAGGAAAACTCTAAAGGCTTTTAACAGCATAGTTCCTTACTTGTAGAGTGCGTTTCTGAACTCTGGGGTCATGAACAGAGTTTGTAGAAGACTGTTCAAATAACAGGTCATAGCTTGGTTAACCAAGCCCACATAACCTATAGTCAAGGGGGGCAACAAGTAGAAAGGTCAGCTCTTCAAGAAGGGATATCACATATTAAAAGTTTGACCAAAACACACCTGTATCAGATTTGCTGAGGATGGATGAGTAGGTGTAAGATGGACTACTGTAGTCACCACTGCAGCCTGCAGTGCTGTCCCTAGGAAGGGGCCCAATAAACCGCTCCTGGGAACTGTCATCTACTCCACTGCTATCAGCTGTTCCTGACTCATCCTGTACACACACACACACACACACACACACACACACACACACACACACCAGGAGAAATATTTCAATAAAATGTCTTTGGTTTCCAAAACTGTTCTTCTTTCAATCTATAGTTAACATACAAACATAAAATTGCATTTTCTTTATTATTAAAAAAAAAAAATGTTTCTATTAATTCTGTGCAACTCACTGATGCAATCTGGGGTTGCTCTCCATCCTTGTCTGTAAGATGGAGGAAATTCCTCTTACCACCAGGCTCAAACCCGGAATCTGAGAGGGACATCTCACTGTTATGGTCCAGTGATGCCTTCAGGGAAGCAGAACAACACAACAAAAATCACACAGACAGCTTTTATACAGAAGTAAACAAATGGCGAATATTAAATATTCAAATAAGGTAGTTTACAAACAACAAACCATATGAACTCACAAGAATACTTATGCTTCTACTGTATTCATTCTGAGAAAATACCCTGAATTTACACATATGAGTAAAGTAGCTTGAAACCAACGTATGAACAATGCTATGTGGATGTCCTTCTCCTGGACAAGCTGAGGACAAGTCAGCAAAGTGCTGCAGTGGAAACATGCACAAGCTTAATCCATTGACCTACTCAGTGAGATAACAACAGATACAGCACCTGGGCTTTGGCCTGGGTCAGCAGCAGGATTAGCCTGGGCTCATTTAAGAAAAGGGAATAGTATGTACATAAACAGACTACAGAGAATCAACTCAGTCAACACTGAGAGAGCGCATTAAGAATACATTCATTATGTAGTTTTCTCTTGCTATGCTATTCTTACCGACTTTGTTTTCTTTGGACCTTTACACTATCAGCTACTTGGAGGTGGACAGTAACTGCTGCAAGCAGGCAATAAACAATACAAAGAATGCCATTATAGTTCACCTAAAATACCTTTTAAATGATTTCACATTAATCCAAAATGCCCTTGTTCATGTAATAAGATGACAGGGAAACACAGTTAAAATTACACTGTTGACACAAACAAAAACGACTGAATGAATTTCCTAACCATGTCTGGCATATTTCCCCAGGCAAGGTCAAAGGTTCCATTTACATATCCTGCTTTTTGGGATACATCTTCATAAAGTCTTGAGAGGGTTGTGGAAGCAGGCAGGTTTAGGGTCAGCCTCTCATTGACTGTTTTTGCATTGGTTGTGTCTTGGATTATACACAGCACTCTGGGCTCTTCAGCTGCGTTCTGTATCTGAAAACCAGGAGAAGCAGAAAAAGATTAGTGGGTTTTTTGTTGGGTTTTTTTTGTATTATTACATTCTATTTTGTAATTTGTAATTCAATATATATTGGTGAAAAGGTAATTGTAAGAATTTTAATTAGAATTTATCATTTTTAAATATTTGTGTGGTTGTGTTTACATGTGTATCTTGGAATTGTCTTGATAAATGACCAGACACTAACAATTTGCTGTGAATTTGACCAATAGAAAGAATAGAAATTCCTAATGAAATTCATATGGTGGTTACATGCAGGAACTTATCTCTAACAATGACAGTAAAAGCAGCGTACATCTTCTTTTGTGTCATTGTGGTTCAACAAGATTTACTGGAACAGAGATTAGCTTGAAACAGTGGGAGAGAAAATTGGCCACATCACATGACTGTTATGTTTGTCACTAAAACATCAGCAGGAACTCTGTCTACACGACTGGACATGCCTGCTTGCTGGGCAGTAGCTCTTTGGTTACATGTACAAAACATGGAAAGCATCAACAGGCTCTCAAAATTCTCCCAAATGTACCACAATATTTCTTAAACTCTCAACAAGCATGCCATGCAATTGCTGTCTAACATTTAATCTTCCTTACAGCACACAAATAGAAATATAAATTGTTCCCTTAGTAAAACAAGCAATTCAACAGGCAGCGAGTCACTTTGTTGCCTAAACACTCCGTGTAGTACATTTTCCAATTTATCTTGCAATTGAACTTATCCTGTAAGTATTCAAGATCAAGTGGTTCACAGACTTAAAGTAATCATCCATAGGCCACAGAGACCACAGATGGCCTTTCAAAAAAAACTGTACCATTTGTTCTTTCTTGAGGAGCTACTTAGTTTTAATGTGGATAAGACACTTATGAAAATGTTTTACTCAGCTTTTGTTGAATCTGTTCTTTCTTTTGATAGAATGTTTGTTGGTTGTCACATTAATTTTCAGAACAAAAGAAAACAAAAAAAAAAGAAAAATACTCAGGCTGCATGTAAGATCTTTTGTGTCAGCCTTAAGAATTCTGAACAGGTACATGAGGAAATACCCATTTTCTCAAAGGCTCAGTCCAATGTTTTCTTACCCTCATACCTGCCTACCTAAAGCATTAAGTATCAAAAACTGGCAAAAAAAAAAAAAAAAAAGTCACTATGATTACTTTGTAAGTATTGTGCCATAAATATTGAATGATATCTAGACTGGTTTCCAGGAATTATTGTTTTGCACACAACTTCCAGTATATCATTACCACCAATTTAACTTTGGTCCTAATGTTGTTTATGTTGGATAAAAGTGGTACTTAAACCTGCCCCTTAATTCAAGAATAAATCTTGATCATTGACTGCATATAATGGTCATCATATTGCTGCTTCATGCATCTATTTAACACCATGCTTTATTGGGAGTGCTCTCCCCCACACCATGCATACCTCTACCTAAGAAATCCTCTTCATCTCATCAAAAAAACTTTGTCTGCAACTCCAAAACACATCCTAATAATATGTGGAGATAATTTTAGTTAAAAAATAAACACACACATCAAGAAAAATAAATTGTAAAACAAGCCAAACCCTACTGCTACATTAGGACTGGGGTGTACTTGAAGGCCTACAACTTGGCACTGTTTACCTGGCAAATCAATCTCCTGATCGGTAACTGGGTAATTGCTACAGAAATGCAAACAAGTTATTCCCATATTTGCAACCATTTTGTGTGGTTTGTGATCTTGGCAAAATGTGACTGACAGGTCCTATAAAGAAGCTGCAGCTGACACCACACAAGTGTATTATGAGATTAAAGGTTATTTTTACCATGGATATAATCACAAGGTGGTGACATGAAGCCACAAGTACTGTAAAGCAAGGACAGTATTTCTCTATGGGTGCAATTGTAATAATAATAATAATAATAATAATAATGCATTAGTGTTTTAAAACTATTATTATACATTTGTACTCTGCCTCTAACTTTTGGTAAATAATCAGCCATAAATTTACATTGACTTTTGTTTCCAAAAACTGTAGCAAGTGTGGCTAATAAATCTATGGGGGATATAAACTTTCATTCATCTTCAACTGCTTTATCCATTTCCAGGTCACGGGGGTTGTTGGAGCCAATCCCAGTTCACATTGGGCGAGGGTGGGGTACACCCTAGACAGGTCACCAGTCCATCACAGGGCCAACACACAGAGACAGACAACCACTCACGGACAGTTTAAAAGTCACCAATTAACCCAAACATGCATGTCTTTGGACAGCAGGAGGAAACCAGAGTACCCGGAGGAAACCCACACAGGCCAGGAATTGAACCCGCGATCTTCTTATTGTGGGGCGACAGCACTAACCACTATGCCACCACACTGCCTGGATATAAACATATAATTGTCAAAAAATATATGAACAGCTAAATCTCTTTTTTAAATCTTTTTACTATCATGTCTCAATTAAATAAATTGGACGCTTAATTTTTTTTTTCCAGGAACCACTTGCCGCAACCACAATCTGCCAGCAAAAGTAAAACTGTGAAATTACATAGAAGAATTTATGTAGGACTGTCAACTTTAGCTTTCGCTTGTGGAAAGATGTTGTGATAATGCCAAATATAGAAGAGGAAGAATGCATGTCACAGCTTTGTGCTATAATACTTTGCTAAAAAATTTACACTAAACAAATTGGAAACCCTTTATGGTGGCATCACATATCCATTTTGAGGGTGAGGGCTACATTGTGTGTTGACTGTTTGGTTTTGGCTTGTTGTGACTCGTACAAGTAAAACAGACAAGTGCAACAAGTGCAAGCCGTTTGAAAACAATTTACTTTTTCATAAATCATACTATCCTAGCTTTACAAACTGAAGCAAGATATATATATATCATGTGCCTTTAAATAGAAGTGGTCAATTCATGAAGATCACAGAAGATCAACATTTAATGTAAAACAATACTAAGTTAAGTGATACTATGATTATCATCAATTTTCTCTGCGCATGTTTTGATGTTTTTAACTCTGCGTTAATGTGCATCCAAATCATTCTTACAAAAGCCAAAATTGAAAAGAGATCTGGTTTGAGACCAGACATAAATTTGAACCAACTCAGAGCAGGAAAGCCAGATAACATCCACTCCCAACTTTATGAGTGCAATGTGGTGTTGGAAGCCCTTTAAGGTCTGCTGTTAAAGCAATATGGAAATAATATGAACTTTCCTGCTCATAATTAGATTCCTTAAAATAAAGCATTTATACTTCCACAAGATTCAAATAATAAGTCGTGTCACTAAAAATACACAATCACTACATGCACGACATTACTATAGCGCTTTGTCATCAAATCCATGTTCCCACCACTCCTTAATATCGTCGAATGACGTCCCATGTTTGACGTGCCTTTGTAGCTGACGTAAGCGCAGACAGCAGAAGTGAAACAAAACAGCCACAATCAAACATAGCTACTCGCGAAATAATAATAAAAGACAGAAATAATAAATAAAAACAGAACCGGAATGTGACTAACAGGTTAATAATAATCCTGTGACATATTTATGTTAAAATCGCAATTACCTTGCAAACAAATTGGCATCTAATAATAATTACTTGTGTTGACAGTGACCGAGGCCAACTCTGTTCTACTTGTGCGATAAATACCACAGCACAAGACCATCGTGGACTAATATTTTACAGTTTTTCATGTTAAAGATTAACGTTAGCAAAATACCAAGTAAAACATAGCAGGACAAACAAGCGGAAGCTAGCTAACGTCTCATCGTAGATACACGGCTTTTCATAAATCCTAAAATTGGAAAGGCAAACGTATTAAATCTAACATGAGAGGCAAGGGCATCATTCACATTGACATTAATGTTATGTATACACGCCTGCACCTGCGAGAACAGCGATGGTTAGCATTAGCTCGCGTATTTGACAAGCTAACGTTAACGTTTACAGTAAAGCTACAAGTTCCATTCAAAACAACCTGAACTCGGAGACTAGAGGGAACAAAAGCAGACAAATTTGTACAACTAGTGAGAAGAGTGAATGTCGCTGCAACACAGTCAGGTCCGCTGATGCGGCTGTTTACATTTGGCTTAGCAACTTCAAAACATCCAAATTAGCTAAAATTGTTGCCGTTTGCCAGACTTAAAAAGCCACCGACATTAGCAACCCAAATCCTGCCAGCTAATGTTACTTGCAAGTTAGCTCGCCAATGTTGACAACTGTCGTCTTTGTTTGGTGTGGGATAACATGATGTCGGGCACGTCATTTGAAATGGTATTGAGTTATGTAATTGTGGAAACCCACATTAATAGGTTAAATAACTTAATGATAATTATGCTAACGCTTTAGCTGCCAACATAAACTCACTTTGTCTGAGATGCATTCGCTAAACGAAGCTAAAGCTAGTTAGCCTTGTCATAATAGGCCGTTCAAGTCAAGTACAGCTAACGGTTAGCTGCTCAGAGTTCGCCTATAAGCAATAGACTATAATCACAAACTCGCAAAGTGGTGCAAAAGTTTTGCTGTTATTAATTTGAATAATGTGCTGAGGTGACAGCTGACGGCCGAAGGCTGCTTCTCCGACCTGGGCTGGGTCCGTAACAACCTCACCTCTTTGGGTACGAACTGGTTCTCCTCGCTAGGCACCATTTCCATTTGTGCGACAACTGAGTCAAGCGTCTATCCGGGCAGGGATGTCAGCGAAAAAACTTTGCGACGGTAAACGCAAACATGGTTTGTGTCCTGTTTGTAGCAAGTTTGGATGCTTGGATGACAAAATGAAACTTGTCAGAACTTGTAGGCTTGAAAAAGTGATCTCCACAACACAGCCCAAGCACAAAGTGTCCTGCTGTAAACGGAGAAAAATGGCCGGTGTTCAGCAGCGCGAGAGTTCACGCACGGAGCTGTGCCGTCACATTCCATTCGGACAGGCGTGCGTGATGTGTGCGGGCAGAATGACGTAGGTAGGTGTCTGTGAGTTTTGGGGTCTGTTTCCCAAAGGGCAGAGATATTGGAAACACAAAAAACACACAGCAACACACGGCATTAATTGATTAGCTCTTCTGTGACAGCGACGCAGGTTAGCTATGGGTCAGTCTGGTGATGCTTTCGCTTTTAGAAATGCTCTGCTTTTAGTTTGATCACAGAAATTCTGAATGATTAAATTCAATGAAGTGCTCAACGTGGCTGTGATAAATAGTAACACAATTTCATATGTAGTGGAACTTTTTTTTAATCAGATTTGAGGATGGTGGATTGAACCCATTTGTCATCTGCGTTTCCTGGTCATAACAATCCTGGTATACAGAGGAGCAGCTGTAGGGATGAAAAGAAAACTCATGATTGGCTGATTCAACCATTAAATACTAACTTCACACTCTCAGCCCAGGGCTAAATAGCTAACTAAGCAAACTCTGGTGGGCAATTAACTGGTGATTTAAAAAAAAAAAAAATGTAATTCCATGATATGTAACACAAACACAGTATCATCTTACATTGTAAGGACAGGCAGGTGGATCACCTACTCTAGAGACCCCAGAGCGAAAGTTTTTCAACCTTTATAATACTGAGTACTGAGTGTTTGTGTTTCTGTGTGTAATCGAATTACCAAAGACCAGTCTTGCCATCAGGTCAATACTGTACACAATGCACAGAGAGGGGGAGGAAATATAAACTGCATACGAAAAAGGGCTTCTGAGTTTTGCATTGCTTCTTATTCTGGCTGCAGCCATTCTACAGATCTTTACTATTTTTTTTTCTTTCATATTTTAGGGACAATTTAGGCCTTTATTACATATAGAAAGATTAAAAGAATGAGAGAAAGAGATATTCAGGTTCCCAGGGGATGTTGTTGATGTTGTTCTTACGCCCTGAACCATGGGAATACCCCATCTAACATGTAATCCCAAAGTGTTTGTTCTTGAATCAATTCATTAATTGACCAATGACTTGTTTATGTGGTCAACAATGAGCAGAAGGTGAGAGCGAGTGGCTGTGGCTCAAGAGAATGTGTACTACATTATAGGACACAACTGCAATGAACTGATAAAACTTTTACCTTTGAGTGTTATATTTACATTACCAAGCGAAAAACACAGTTATCTATTTTATTTCATTATTGAATTTTTACACTGCAGTGCTGCAACTGCAACTCAGAGCATGTTCTTTCTGTGCTTGTTCAAGTTTCTTTGGACGATCTGGGTTTCCTCCCATATCCCACAAACAAATCAGTTGGTCTGATTTTAAAATCTAAGTTGCATATAATTTTGAAGTTACTGTTAAGGCAGCAGTTTTTAGATAAATGTGTGATTTGGGTATCAGAGCGGGGATCTTTGTATTCTGAGGGTAAGGGAGGGTGCGAAGAGCTTGAGAGTGTAGACTAAGGCAACAAGCAGACAAGTAAATATCAAGGTCAACAGGACGTTGACATTGAAATCTTTTATGCGCAATATAGTTAAAATCTTTGAACAATGTGATGGAGGCAAAACCCCAAAACTCATTTGGTGATATTAACACTAGGAGACTTTGGCGTCTTGGTCTTTGTTTATTACATATCTTGCAGCAATGGGCACTCAGTCACACAGAGCTCAGAACTCTGTAGCAGGGAGTGAGGAGTGACCCCTTCTTAAAGCCCTCAGCAGATATACAGTATATACGACGAACAAAGAGTTAAGGCTGCAGTATCTGCAGATACCTGATGGAAAAGGCAATGACGAAGTGCAGAGCACACTTCCCTCGTGATGTCACATTCAGTTCAAGGGTTACAATAATACTGAGCACTTTGCAGGAGTAGATAACAATTACTACATTTGAAGAGTAACAAATCTTTCATGAGTCTTGACTTTTTTTGTACTGTTTGATATAATACAATGTTTTGGTTTGGAATAATCTTACTTATAAAAAGTGCTATAATAGAGATAAAATAATAAAGTGAAAGGCATGCACTTTGTTTAGTGCTTCAGAGCAGGGTTTTAACTAAAGGCATCAATATTATTATGTTATTTTTCTGACACAAGTTATCTCAATTAGAGCAAGTCTAGACCCACTTAGTGAAATTATTTACAGAGATCCAATAAATACAAAAATCCCCACCAAGAACAGGAGGGAAGACATAAAGAGAGAGAAGCAAAGGAGAGGTAGGGAGGCAATGGTGGAGGGGCAGGGGGATGGAGAGAGGGCTGGAAACAAACAGCTGGAGGCATCGGGTGATTTCAGGAAGATCTCATCATCAGGACAACCTTAGCTGGACTGAATATGATGTATTTTTGGACTATTTTCTATTTTTCTGTACTATTTCCTTGCTGTTCATTAGCAAACCCATTTGTTCAATGAAATATTCAACTGATCACCAGTTGGGTATTAAACTAGGGAAGTCACTGGTTTATCATTGCATGATTATTGTAAAAGTAAATTGATCTTTTATTCAAAATTGGTAAACTTAATACAGAAAAATAATCAAATTAACAGACACAATTGAATAGTTGAAAAATATTTGTTTATTTCTGTGTAAATGCATCTATATATTACTTTTCAAGCTGTTCAGCCATTACCTCAGGCTTTTGGACTTCAAAAGTAAGTGAGTAAACACAAACAATAAAGTAAACAACATGTAGCCAGGTACTATTTAGTGTATTAAATCTAGTTAGCAACCAAATTAATATATATCAAGACAACTTTTGAGGAGAGAGATCATGCGTGACCGATAACAAGTCATGTTTCCTTGATGAATTGCCACAGATTTGACAACACAGTTCTGCACAGTTTTAATGAATGATCATCAAGTTGTCAACAACACGGTATTTAAGGAATGACATATTCACAGATGTACTTTTTGAGGCTGCGACACACCTCATCGTACCATTTCCCCTGTGCAGCCACTGAAAGGGCAACACAGCTTTCCCTCTTCGTTCCTGTGGGCTGCTTTTTGGAGCGGTCCCAGTTGAAAAAGCTGACTGGCATGCTGTTGACATCAATATACTGGCCTTCTTTCACAATGTCTGCCACACCGATCCAGAAATCTTTGGATCCTGGAGCACTCCTTTTCGCATAGTCACTCAGCTCACTGTTCTCCATCATGTCTCGTGGTGTTGCAAGAATTCCTCCTTGTGCAATGCAGTCTTCATTTGCCGCATGATAATGTTTGGGTTCCTCAATTGTAAGATAACACTTCCTGTGAGCTTTGATGCCACGGAGACAAACTGAAAACACAAAGCACTTAATTGATCAGCAACTTAAAAGTAATATGGTATTTATAAAAGTTAACATCTTGCTTCCTAAAATAATCTTTAAAACAATCTTTTTTTTTTTTGTAATTGTATATTTGAATTGGAATTTATTTATGCAGCCATGATTTTAAATTCACAACACAGAGAGTTCCCAGTCTGAACTGTGAATGAATCAAGTACAAAGGTGGTATTAATAGCAATAAAAATACTGGGCTGCAATAAAAAAAAAAAAACAAACAAACATTGAAATGGTTGTTATATGATCAGCGAATACAGAAGAAGAGACAGTGATGGGGGAACAGCAGACTGAGAAAATATATAGAGTTATATTTTATTTCAAAAGGTAGTATCTCGTTCTCTATAAATTTGTTTCTATCATTCCTTCCTGAACGAATTATAACTTATCTTATAGTGATAAGTGCTGCTGCCCTCTGCTGGAGAATCAACAAATAAAGCTGTCTGAAAACCTGGTAATCAAGTTATCAGTGTGTCCAGGAGAGCCCACATGCCTGCTCAGCACCCTAATTTACAGGCAACACCAATCTTAGGCACATTAAGAATATTAAAATATAACTAAAGTTACCATGATTGTATTGACCCAGAGTGTCCAGTAGTTTTTATGCATTATACCTGTCTGTAACGCTTGCATCTCTTTCAGTGAATTCACCTCCTGCCACAACCTCTCAAGCTGGGACTTCACATCATCTCCCTCTGCAGCTGCATCACCACAAAGAAGCAAGAAAAAAGCAGGTCAGATGATCGTCTCCAGAGAGCCTGTTATACTTGAACTATGTGCGGTTTGTGTAGTTACCTCCAGATTGTCGAGCTGACACGGTATTTGTGGTGCGAGAAGGCCGGCTGGAGCTGAATTGGAGCAAGGAGAAGCAAATGACAAGGAAGACGGGGAGGGCCAGACGTGCCATGTCAGAGGCCAGTGGATCCTACAGGACAGGACACAGTGGCACACCTTATGCTGCCGGGAAAGGAAGCAAAAACATTGCAGGCAGCTCAATATATACTACTCATCTGTATGCCTTTTCTGCTTCTCTCCGTGCATTGGCTCCAGCTCTGTTTGTTTTCGTCCAAGCATCAGGAGGAGGTGAGGGAGGTATAAGGGTGGAGTGAAATAATGATTTACTTGTGTCTGGTTTTTGATAAATATTTACTTGGGACAAGGTGCACCAAGCAGTGTTCCCTTTCATTTCACAAACAAGCTGGAAATTCATTGACGGCTTTGCTATAACAGAGTGCTCTTCATCCATCTTCCCATCCCCTCATGTCTAAGTCAAAAATAATGCCAGACCTTGTTGTAAACCATGAAAAATTGTGAGCTGTCAAAAGGATAGTTAAAAGATAACCCACCAACACTAAAACATGTGATTCATGCACATTAGAGGCTTTTATCTTCACTAATAACAGTTTAATTTACAGTTGGTAGTGCATGCAAGCAAGTCAATGTTGCTACTGCTTATACACTGCATCTTTACAATGTGTCAGTCACATAGATGTCTACTTATTTAGAAATAAACTTGCTATTAGAGCCAAGTGCAAAGCTCCCAGCTCCCAGATCTCGTGCGGGCAAAGTTATTTTTAGTGTGAGATGTTGTAAATGGGAGGCGAAAGCTAAATGAGAAACACCCTCGGGCATATGGGCTGAATATAGAAAAACAACTTCTTAAAGCATTTCTAACAACACTCTTTCAGTTAAAGTTGTACACTGAAGGAAGTAAATTATAAAATTATGTATTCTGTCCACACAGTGTTGCTAATTCTTTTATTAGTTGAAACATACACCTACAGTTATGGTAATATTGTTTTCCAGAAACTTTGAAAGAAAAATACAAGAAGCTAAAATTTGTTTTGTGTTTTCTTGAAGTATAATGGATGTAAATGTATACTGTATGTAATATCCATTTAATTTAGACTTTTTCTACAGTGGTGAGTCCAGGTTCTGTGTTTAGTCAGCCTGCAAAGAAAACTGTATGACCACATGCTCTTCTAAAGCAATCTCTTCAAACACTGTTCTCCTAACATCTTAAGGCAAACGTATTATCCAAAACTAACACTTGAATTATATAGGAGGAGTTCTTTAATGTAGGAAGCCTGAGTGAGTCCTGATGTGTGAGTGATGAGTTTTTTAACATGTTTAAGTTCTCGAAATGCTTCTTTTTTCGGTCTTGATTGGAACAATAATAAGAAACACTGCACCTTCATCAGCGTTATCCTATCATCTGTGCCAGAAGTGCTGTGAGGGGCTTTTTTTAATGTCATGTCATGTCGTGTATAGAATTAAAAACTTCCAGAGCGGATAAAACTCAAGTGAAATAAATTCAAACATTGAACAAAGGCCAAACACAAGCTATAATACTTTGAAGATAAATTTAATCCAATAAAGAGAGTTGTACTCAGAGAAAGTACACAACGACAAAAATATACTGCCACAGGTAAACCATAGTCATTTAGTAAATATACTACAATGCCAAACACTATTCTTTTACAAGGCCATGTGAGTAAACACACTTAAAACATGCACGCTTGTGCTCATTCACACACACACGCACACATTCACCACACTCACACAAAAGAACCTGACATCAAAACTGAGATGTAATTTTCAGTGCCTATGCATCATTATCTCTAATTCTAAAAATATTAATTTTAGCACTTCAATAAAACCACTATCATAATCATTAATCTTCCAAGCAGTTAGGTTTTCTGGCGCCAAGCTGACATATTTCAAATTTCTTAAAACATCAGGATTACGGAACATGTATGTGATTCATTGTGTTTGAGATATGAAGTGAGAAAATATTTTTTGAAGCAGTGAACAATTCAGATCACTTGCACACTGAAGAAGCAAGGCTGAAAAAATGCACAGAATGAAATACAATACTGTTTGTTTTTACTTTTACTTTACTACAAAATATTGGTTTCTTGTCAGCTGTTGCTGATGCATTTCATTTCAAACTGCAGATTCGGAGTCAAGTAGAGGGCATCATACTTAAACAAAGAAACACACAATGCTGCTCAAAACGACTTAATCTGGACTTTATACAGTATCTTATAGTAAAAATAACTTATTTTGGGAGTTTCATGGCACTTTTGTTGTGAGGCACCAGCAAGAAATCAACTTTGGTCAGACAAGTAAAACAGAGATTCCACAAACCTTGGACTGCAGTCTGACTGATGATTTCATGTCCTTTCCTAAGAAATTTCATAATTTAATCATTTATCACACCTGATTATATATGTTCTGAAAGATTTTGACAGATATAAATTCGAGGTTTTTGAACCTGTGAAACAGATTTTTTTCTGTCACTACAGTGTTAACAAAACTGCCAACTCTATGTAACCTGAAGATAAATGTAACACTATAAAGTGTCAAGTCAAAGCTCTGACTATACAGTTTAGTTTGGAAATGTGTCCTTACTACAAAATTATATGATCACACGTGGAAGGATTTTAGGTGTATGCATCAGTATGCATTAGTTTTTGCATTTAAATGACTTGTTCACGTTCATATTGTTCAGTATGAGTGTCACGCAAGGAAAATGTGTCAAGTATCAAATACTCGTCTGTAGCTCAAAGGCACTGGTGATCCCGTAATACTACAAGGTTGGCACCTATGGACACATAATCATGCAAATATCTACACACTAACTTTTCTACCTCTCCGTGCTTACTGCAATATGAGACAATGATTCACGCCCTTGGTCAGAAGCATCAATACATTGGCTTAATTTCCCTCAAACTTAAGCATCTCTTGTTTGCTTTCATTGTCATATGGGACCACTGAGGACAGATAAGGACAAAAATAAATCTTTTTTTTTTTTTCATCCTGTGTGATGTTTAGAAATACCTGTTACAGAATATGACTCTTTGTTTTTTTACATTTAATTTGAAAGGTACTCATCCTAAAGTCCTGATGGAAAGTCAGTTAACACCTAGCAAGTCAATTCTTATTCAATCTGTTGCTGATTCAACAAGCTGTAATACGGGCCCTAACCTAGTCACATTATTGACTAGCATAATGTTATTCATGATACAGTAAAAAATATAATAATACTATTCTGAGAATGGCACTTACACTAGTCACCTGTGTGACAAACATGTAATTAGACTTCATTTACCCAATAACTTAGCTTGACCAGCTGACAAACAATAGGTACGATACAAGAGGCACAAACATACACAGTAAATACATACATTCATGCATCCATGCACATAGCATAATAATGTACAACACTGGCGTGTGTGGTTGTGTTCCTCTGTGTGAATCCGTGCGGCCTCTGCTCAGACCCATTGATCGGTCTAATGGATGAAAGGCATTCGCTCCTTGCTGTCGTTGTCTCCCTCTGGCTCTTCCTCTTCCTCTCCTGCTTCACTGGTCTCTGTGCTGTCACTGGCCATCTAAAATAGTGATAAAATATTTCTCAGATATTGGTGTGTTTACTGGTGTGGTAAATGTGTCAAAGTGATTGTTGGCTGATGTGGGGCTGCACATAGGCTACTTTAAATAGTTTGGATTTCAATGTTCTGATGAAAGATGATGAAGAAATTTTTAAGACTTGGCTGGGCCTGAAACTATTCATCAAAATGTCTTTAGAATTTAACTATTTAAAAGGAAATACCAGACTGAAAGCTAGCTGTGTGGTTAATACATTTTAAAATTGCTGTGTAGCTAATTCAGCAAAGCATTTCACATGTCGTGTTTCTGTAAAGCATTTTTACTATAAACCTTAAAAATTAGGTCCACATAGTTTACAGAAAAAAGGCCAGAGCGACCACAAGGGGGGATATTTTCTTTATTCCTCAACAATTTGTTGAAACTCTCCCAATATGGTTCTCCACTGCATCCTTTTACTGTACATCAACCAGTTTATTGTTGATTTATTGACATCCTCTTCCCACATTTGATCACATACCCTTGACAATCAGTGCCATTAATTTCATGTGTAGTTTTTTTTCATTAATAGTTATTTAAATCTTGTATTCAGAGTGAACAAGTTGGAGGACATCATCATTCCCTTTGTGTTGAATGTGAGCATATAAAGTGTCTTTTTATCCAGTTTCATTCAAAATTTGCATTTTATTTTCATTAGTGAAAATTAGTTAGTGAAAATCGTAATTTTTGTAGACTTGCCCTTAAACTTTTAACCTGATGAGGGGCCTCTGCTCTCTGATAACTAATTTAACTATGTTAATCAAAGTTATTGTCATTACCAGAGGGGTGGGAGACTTCTCGACATCCAGAATCAGTTTTCCTATGTTCCCTCTGTCATGAATTCTCTGCATGGCCTCTTTTACCTGAGAGTAAAGTGCAGGAGTCAACTTACTGTAGACAAGCTGGATGTACAGATATCAACTCTGATACCACAAATCAATTATCACACAATGCTGACTTGTACATTGAATGTCTAAAATTAAATTGCCATTACAGCCATTTCAAAAAAGGCATAAAACTGTAAAATGTTATTGGGTAATCCATTCAAACAGATGCTTAATTTTAGTTGAATTATTTCAATTTAGAATAAAATACATTTGCTGCTTTCTTCTCTGTGGACAGTCAAGTCTATTTGAACCAATCAAGAACTGCTTAATGCAAACCAGACAATCTAGATCATTAGAAAGAAAGAATAAGTCTGCCTTACAACATTTCACTTATAGTTGTGAAAGAAATCCTGTTCATAAAATACGTCATATAATAAGCAGAGTCACATATACCTTCCAGTGCCGTAACCCTGAAAAAACATTTCCAAAGTGCCACCTAAAAAAATCTAAAACAAGAAAAGCCTTGATGTTGACTAAATGATGCCGACTCATCCTGTTGGCCACGTTTGACTTCACATTGAACACTTCATTGCACACAGTAATGATTTAAAGTTTATATTAACCACAATGATTCATTTTACCTAGGATTGCAAGAACAGTACAGGTTGTGTTCGGAATCTTCATTTACCAACATTTGAACAGCAGGGTAAAATGGGCTCTAATAACAATTAACTGACTTGAATAACAAACATTACTGCAGATTCCTGTAGAGCACTATAGTAGAGTCATACATGTTTAAAATGATTCACATCCTGCCTAAACAAAAAGGATTTTTATATTAACTGTCTCAAAATAAATAAATGAATAAAATAAAAGCACAGACCAACTCTGCAATGGCATAATAGCTCTGAGTGAGTTCCATTCGTATGAAGATGACTGAAGCATGAAGCAAGTTTAACGACATGCTTCTCTCCTCTCTTCTTCTCTAATTCTTAGTAATCACTAGGCCCCCTGTTCCAAATTGTGATACTTAAAGTTTTAAGGAGCCCAAAAGGAATATTCCATTAGCAAACAAACAAAAATATGGACACTGTTGCTAAATGAACAGTAACTGAAAACTCACTTCTGTTATTGACATATAGGATCATAATGTTTGATAAATTGAGAACATTTTATCAACATTTTATTCAAGATCCTGCAGACACAGCACCAAAACGTTTCCCTTTACATAGAGCTTATACAGTTATTAAACCCTTCTCAGACAAGATCAATCATCACAGTCCCTGTTGACAGTCATCAATTCATGGCTGATCACGTTTCTGAACGAGACTGTCAATTCCCTCCATAAGCTTCCTTTACCGCTCCAGTGACACAGCCTGTTCTGCCTGCAGCCAACTCAGGTCCATCTTCGCTATTCCATGCTTCCTATAATACCTACCTGGAAGCCTTTTGGGGGGACCTAGAGAAATGCTGAGTATTCTTCCTGTTGTGTGACCGAGTTTTTCCCAAGTTCCCTACCACTTCCCCCTCAGAACAGTCTAAAGTATATTACATAACAGGACTGCTAATGGGAAGTGCTGTAGATTGGTCTGAGGCATTCAATTCCCATATGGAGGTTAGTTCACTGTCATTTCCAGATTTTATTAACAAGATCAAAGCTGTGTTTGACCACCTGAATCAAGCTGTTAACCCTTCTAATCACCTAATCATCCCACTCCGGATGATTACACCATGGGTTTTTGGACCTTCGCAGCCAACACTTATTGAAATGAGGAAGGCTCTATAGGGGGCTTTTATCAAAGGACTACACGATCAAGGATGAGCTAGCTGCTAGAGACAAGCTCATCCATTTATCACCTCCTTTTGCTGGAGTGATGGCTGGAGAGGCTATCTCCACTGCCTCACCTGCTAATACCATCGTCTCTCTAAAGGTGAAACGGTAAATCTAGCTGGTGTGAATCATTTTTCCATTACAATGTCTGGCGTTAACTCCCATCTGCCTTTGAGACAGCTGAAATTCTCATAAATCAAGTCTTCCGATTACATGGTATCTCCCCAGATATTCATTTCTCATTGTGGGCTACAGTTCATCTCACAGGTCGTCTGTCCTCTGGTTTTCACTCTCAGTCTAATAGTTAGTCTGAGCAGGCAAATCCATATCTGAAATCTACCCTCCATTCTGTCCCTGCTACTGACCCTTCCACTTGGAGTACCCACCATCTTCCTCAGTTTCAGCATTTTCATAAGTCCCATGTTTGCTTTGCCACTGGTTTATCATCTTTTGAAGCTTCATGCTATCAGTTGCCACCTTTTCCTCCTTCTAGCTTCACATTCAACATTGTCTGAAAGTCTGGAGAGCCTTGCCCTGTGGTATGGTGTTGTTTGGTGTGCTGCACTGGATAAGAAAAGTGGTGCAAGTGAAATAATTTTCATGACTTCCTGTACACTTAAGACCAAATTATTCTTTTGACCTGCTGTGTTTTAGCTGCCTTCAAAATAACAATAAAATATCAGTGCAACTCGCTACAGCTTGTCTGACACAAAAATTACTCGGGATACCATATCTTTCTTTCCCATTACAATCAACAAAGACTCAGCTGAATGTGCCCCCTTTGTCTGGAAGCCATTGTGTCCCAGGCGTTCATTTGCTAAATGAAATGCTGGAAATAAAGCCAAGAGCAAAATTAGGTCAGAAACTTGCCCAGCACTTGGCTGTGAGGTAGAAAGTTTGAAGCTGGGAGGAGACAAGTTCCAAAAGCATTTTGGGGTGGATTAAAACTGTGCACAATAACCTATAATAATACAACAAGCTGGATGTCATATCTAGATAAATATTCATCTCGGAACCCTGAGAGATGAAGACAAAATATAATTTTTTTCTCAGTGAAATTCCAACTTTTCAATTCCAGGAAAAAAAAAGTTTACCACGGTCAAAGTAACGCCCTCTGAATTCTTCTTTCTGGCATATAAACAAATGTGTGCTGTACCCCTGATCACCATCCTCCCATCTAATGAGATTCTTCATGGGCAATGCTTCAAGTGAAAGGCCTAAGCAATCAGCCAGATTTTACTGATAATACTACAGGGAGAGGTTCCCATGAGAATAAAATCTGAAGACAGTATTGTTGCATCAGCTGTTTCTGACTATAGTTAGAAAGCTAAGAATGAATTGTACGCAACTTCCTGTAATGTCTCACCTCCACTGCCTTTGTTTTTATCTGAATTTTTGAAAGTTTTGTTTGTGACACAAAGTGTAAGTCTAAGTACGGAGATAGATTTTTGTATCACTAATGGGAAGGTTAAACACTAATTGTAAGTGTACTGAACTGAACATAGTGTGATGTTGCTGTATTACTAAAACGAAAGCATAGAACAAATGAATATAATGGATATGCAACATTGTTGCATTTTCATTATATTCTGTTCATTGAAAGGTTTTCCCAACACTGTTACAGAATGTGATGCACTTGTAGTTTGCACCAGTATCCAGCACCCTTCTGGATAATGGTGCTGGTCTTTTATCATGAGCAGCTTCTGTCCTGTTCTTCTTCTCCAAGTGTTGGTTCTATATTTGGCTATAGGATAAACCCCTGACCTACCACCCTAACTTCCTTTGTTACTTGCCGTTTTCACACATTGTGATATAAGCAGTATATGGTACTACTTTCCAATGTTTGAATAATGAATCGTAGTGTATAGTAACACAGTTTGTTCCAATATACTGCCAATATACAGACTTTGGATTTGTACATGATCAATGAATGTATTAAGTTAGGCTTCGTTATCGTCCAAAGATGGAAATCAACCAATTTATTTAATCCCTGACAATGGCTGTTTTCGGGGATCCGATTTACAGGGTTTACTATGTTTTGGCGACCTGAACTTTTTTCCACCAACAGTATTGTTATGGACAATTTAAGACAGTGGATTTTTAGTGCAGGGTACAAAGACTACCATTTTCAAGCCAGTGCTGTGTCTGAATGACATGCAGTCACCAAACTTCATGAAGCAATAAGATAAGACAGTGCAGCTCCTCCCACTCCCTGTGCAAAGAAATCAAACAAGACTGGTGGCATAATCATTTCTTCTATTAGAAATGTCCTCATTCAGCAAATAGATGGATACACTATTCTGGATAATTTGACTGTACCTGTCATCTGACCAAAGAAACATCCTAAAAGATGATACCCAAAGATATGAGAGACAGATTTGTAGTGTGTCTTCTCGCTGTGGTGCTGTTTGCCATGTAGGTTGAGAGATTAGAGTTTCTATCTGAAAAAGTAGCAGCTGTAAAGTGAAGAGCTAAAGTCTCCTAAATTAAAGCATCAAGCACAAATTAAAAAAGAGGAAAACGAAGAAGCAAGATAGTAAACCTTCAAAGGCAACCTGTCACAACCAATTGTCTCTTTAGTTGTGGTCTCAGATACACCACTGCTAATAAGACATTCTGTCTGAAAAGGTCACAGTTACTGACATGTTTGAATGTCCCTTGGTATCTCGTGAAGGTAACTTTTCCAGTGCTGGGTAAGAAAATGGGACTTAAGGGAGTATTTAGAAATTGAGAGTGATCAGCATATGGCCTGTCCGGGTTTTGAGTGAGTGTGAAATAAATATGAAACAGGAAGATCCAACCTACCCATCTACTGTGGAAAAGTCTCCATGAACAGCTGATAATATTTCAAAGAAAGCGGCAGGGGCAAACAAAATACAATGTGCTGTCCAAGATATTTGGATATTCCTTGCCATCTCTGTTAACACTGTGATCATTATTTTTTTTAAATCTCACTGACTTCACCATCTGACGGCATCTAATCATTCCGAAGAGGCTCTTACCTCCTCCAGTGCCCACAGGGAGTCCACGATCGGCTTGATCTTCTTTTGCTCATAGAGGCGCAAAAGTTTGTCCATCACTGATCGCACAAGACTGCATCTCCCTTGTTTAAAGAGGAGGTTGAGTAGAGAGAATCCAGCTATGACTTTGTTCTCCTCATATAGTTTAATAGGATTCACCTTCTCCACCTGCCACCACTGGAGGGATAGAAAAAAAAACCTGGATACATTTATTCTGAGTCATGTCTTTGTGTGTGGGTATGTGTGTTTCATTTGCCATAAAATGTTCATTGGGAAATAACAAGACACAATTTCCGATAAATGTTGATGACAGACTGTATCTCTGACTCACAGATTTTGCAAAGCTGAAGAAACTCTTTGTTTCTCCGGTTACCATGTTTGATGCGCCTGAAAAGACAGAAAGAAAAAGATTTCTGTATGCTGTGCAAACCGCTAAACAGAAGTGACTGGTCACTAATAGGGAGCCAGAAAGCATGAAGGGTGACATGGGGGAGAAACAGTTGGCACCTTCAGACCCTTAGATCTGTGCGAGCATGCCTTCGCACATATTCAATTCATGTAAAACTAATGAATTAATGTAATGCTCCTACTTGTTTCATGAGGCTTGACAGATACTAAAGTAATTAACAGAGATCAAGATAAGAGTGGTAGCTTTGAGCAACATTTCATTTGCAGGCAATGGGGTGTTTTATTCAAGTCAGTCTCACTACATCATGCCAAGTGCAGTTGCTAGTACACAGAATGGATCTGGTATTATGGGAAAAATGTTTGCTTTCATGGCCAGAGTTAGATATGATATATCGGTACCACTTTTGTGTTTGTCTTTTAACAAGTCCATGACAAAATCTTTTATATAGCTGTGCCTGTATGGTAAATGTGCAATATTGAGGCTTTAGCTGAAAACCAAGCAACATACATTATTGTATTATTCTTACTTTCTGCCTGATGTCAGCCAGTTTCAGTCCTTTATCATTTTGCTTCCCTTCCACTTTCTATGCTCACACATATAGTATAATACAGCCAAATTCCCAGTAAAGTTCTTCTCATTTACATGTTTTTTCTGCTTAAACTGTCAAGCTACAAGAAGTACGAAAAATGACTGAAGGCCATTAAGACAACATGTGAACTTCCAATTCATTTAAAAACTGCTGCTCTGCTGCTAAAATCTCAACTTTATTTAACTTATCAAACACAAAAGTTGAAGACACAAACTGTGCTATGATTCTGGCTATATCCATTGTAAAATTATCACTCAGAGAGAATGTAACCCAATATACATTGTATCTTGCATAGTCTTTCACACAGTACACGATCTCACTCTGGGTAAGAAACTCTCTGGAACTGGCTCTGCCCGTCTGCCACTCATTTGAAATTATAAGGCTGGACTGATGTAAGAGTAAAAACAATCGGTCCATTTAATACAGACAAGAACACTTCCCATAGTGTCAGCCTATTCCCTTACGTAGTAATCTTAACCTGAATGTTGAAGCACATTGACTAAAATCTGACTTATACACTTGGAAGTCTGTTATTTCCACTCTGAAAGTTGCAAATTGATTCCCAGAGATGAAATTAACATAAGTGTTGTTCTCACCATAGAGGATGTAAGTTCCCAGTGGTTTCAGCAGACTCAGGCCTTTTCCTGTGTTATCCCCACACAAGCAGTCCAACAAGATATCAACTCCCTCTGGAGAAACTCTGAAGCATAACAACAAAGAAAAGGTGAATTCAAGCTCCTGTGATGTGTGTATTGCACTTGGCCATATTGTGATCCCAATAATATTTTTGATTCATTGTTCAGCCCTGGTCCGAACATTTAATACAACTAGTTGCAATTTTCATCATTCAATTATCTAGGCATCTGTTTCTAAAGATAAAAAAAGTAAAAGAAATAAAAGGCTGTGGCATATGACCAATAAAGCTACCGAGGGGCCAAACTGATGTCTTATTTTGTCTAACCAATAGTCCGCACTTCAAAGTTATTCCATTTACAATGATATAAAGCAGCGAAAAGCAGAAAGTTCTCACACTGGGAATGCTAGAATCAAAGAACAGTTTTTGCTTTGTAAATGACAAACAGTTCATAGCAATAGTCTCAAAATAGTTTTCGCAGTCATAAAACAGCTACAGATTCATTCTCTGTCTATCCACTGGTCAGTTAGTTGTCCAAATGATTCATTTTAACTGTGTTTTAATCTGAAGAGTTCCTCTATATGAAAGAATATCAAGCAGTTGATGTGAATGTGTAAAACGTATTCTATAAGACCAGATATTCAGCCCAAGATTCATACTGTGGAGCAGCAGCATCATGGACTTTTAAGATGAGAACTGATTCTCTGTAGTATAGTCTGAGGAAAAAGTTACAGCATGCAGCCCACATTTTACTTTTAACTGCCTACAGTTTTCTTATAAAGAGATTATTGATATTTTGCAGTACTCCCACGTTGGTCTTTAGTGATGAGACATTTTATATCATGCTGTGAAAAGTTCATGTGCATTTCATACACAGAATACATTTTAAAAAGTGTTTGGCATGAGACTCATTAAAAGTATTTATATGAAAGAATGAAAGGCATGTTATTATCAAGGGCACCTTAACTCCTTACTTGTCTGCCTTGTGCCCCTCGACATCAGTTTGGCTAAACTGCTTGGTGGTCTTGTGATTCTGGTTTTTGCCTTTTGTAAAAAGATTAATTTAATTGTACTTTGCTCTTGATCCTAACAAGAATGTGCGGGCCAGAGAGATGAAAGGGACATTAATCCACTACCACTGTTGTTATGTAAGTTGAAGGCATGAAACAAACAGTGCTAATGACCAATTTTCCAATATTTCCTGCAGCATAAATGTAAAGTGGATGGTGCATCTGTCCTGGAATGTATATACATGGATGATAGAAAATGACTGCTAAAGCTTTGTAAAGCACAGGGAGTAGTGTGGTGATGTAGTAATTAAAGCTCTGCAAAAATCATTGGATAAACACACTGTTAGTATAGTTGCAGTAAACCTGAGGCAGGTTTTCTAGAGGGTGTTTTCTTGAATGAATGAAGTTTGTGGGTATCAGTGCTCAGCCCTAATTGGCTCAGTTGTTCCACATTGCTGTGCAGACCTCCGCCCTGCACAATATTGCTGCTCTCTGAGATGAGCTGTGAGTTGCCATGAGGACCATGGCCACACAAGACAAAATAAGGCAACAGGTAACAGCTGCAGTCAAAGTCCTCTCTGCTCATTGATTTCCACGTAATCACATGTGTTGCATGTAAAGAAAAGCTGCACCAGCAAAACTGCCTGATGATCACTGCAAAGTCAATCTTACCATTTTCACCATTAACAAATTAGTGTTTCCAGAAGACATCTTGAAGTATTAAATAGACAAAAAATCAAGCATATTCCATGCTTACTTTTTGACTTCTTGAGTATAATCGACATTTCTGTCAAATAGGTGAGTCACAGAGTCTCTGATGGCTGTGTGTTTAAAACATGAGGCGATCCCAAACACAGTGACATTGGGAACAGTGGAGCACAGCTGAGCCACAGCTTGACCCTGGAAACAAACAGTTGCAACAATTTATCAGAGCCGGAGAGCCCGCAGAAGTCAACTCTAAATATACCACAAAAACACCACAATCCCATTATAAAGACACATTGATAGGAAAGTAGCTAGACTGATTTGGAGTTGTGTTATACTAATAAGTTATATCTGTATAATACTATTAACTTTAGCTTTAATTCACAATATCAAGATTGTTTTTGTTTTTTGTTTTTTACATTTCTTACTGTCATTTCAGAATCTTAACTCCAACAACTATTATGCAAAACAACAGAACTTGAATCAATTTGTGTGCGTTTTGTACCTGTGTTTAGTCATTAAAAATATATAATAACTTACTACACTGCCTCCTGCCGAGTGCACCAACACTGACATCCCCTCTCGCAAATTGGCAACCTCAAAGAGCATCATATAGGCAGCCACAAAGTTCAGGGAGAATGCTGCAGCCTCTGCAAAAGTCATTTCATCTGGCATTTTGTGGACAAAATCCACTGGTGTACAAACTACCTCTGCCCAGGCATTGTAATTCACAAAAGCCATAACTCTGTCACCTATCTGGAAAAAAAAAAACAAGGACAAAAAACAAAACAAAACATGTTCATTAAGCAGGATAACTAGCTGACCCTTATGTGAAAAAAAGAATCATGTGAAAAGAAGGAGCACATCATTTATGTAGTAGACTGTAGATTAATCTTAATGCATTATCTAGCATGTCACTTTGAGCATTTGTTTTAAACTAAAATTCTGCTAATCCGGATTCTGGTTTAATATCTGGAAACATCTAGTTATAGATCATCACAACACTGACAACATGTCATTTCTCTTACCTCAAATCCCTTTGTGTTTTCCCCCACAGACTCCACTATCCCAGAGCACTCAAACCCAGGGACAAGAGGAGGTTTTGGAGGATTATCAATTGTTCCCTGACGCACCATCAGATCCAGGAAGTTCAAGCCGCTGCAATAGAGAATAAATTAACCCTAATTCAATATCTGGATTGAAACAATGTATTTGAACTGTCTCTAATAATAAATGATACTAAAAAATTGTATCTATCTATATTGGTTGTTTAGAGATTTAAGGATTGCCCAGTGTTATATACTTCATAATTATCAGCAGTGAGTCACTTGTTATACAGCACCTCAGTGAAAACAATGCCAGAAAGAAATACACTTTAAAACCCACTAAACCTGAACAACGCTGATAAAGCCTCCATCTGAAAGGAGCCGATCAATACTCTGCAAATACAGCTGGTAGAAATCGTACCAAAGTAATGACTGAATCTGCTTGAAAAACAAAAACGAAGCCTGAACTGAGATCAGTTTTGCTTCCACCCATCTTCTCTAGAAAAGGACCTGTGACTTCATGACTACGAATGAAGATGTGAGTCTCTTCATCAACGATCAGACCCGTCAGAATTACTGATGGGACGAGGCGGAGGAGCTCGTCCCTGTTAACATGGTTATTCTCTTGCTGATCTGGTCATATTCACCATGCTTTGACGCGGATCTTCACTTCGCCGCTCAGAGGCTCGGGCATTGCCTTTCTGGTCACCCTGAGTTTGTTAAGACCTCCGAAACCCGCCAGGATCACCGCTCGCATTTCTTTGGCATCGCCGGGCGATTCGGCGTTTTCTGCTTCTTTGCCCACGTTTCTGTCTATCATGTACTGGGTTTCCTCTGCCATGTCCGCTCCCTCTTTAGCCATGTCGGAGACCTGCCGCTCGCTCCTCTCCAATCCTCCCCCGGGCTCAGAGTGATGTGGCGAGCTGCCTGCTCACAACTCAGGTGCTGGATGGAGGGGTGGACGGAGAGGAGGGATGGAGGGATGGAGGGACGGGTAGTGGAGGGGATTGTGATCCACAATGGAGCCGAACATCTGATCGCCTCTTGTTTTTATTCAGCCAAGCCAAAATAAACAGCATTTTTTTGCTGTCATGACGTTGACTGAGATTAATCCAACCAAAGTTTTATTTTGAAACATCATAAATCCGTGTGTATTGTTTTTGCTCACAGCTGGTTTAAGTACAAAGTGCGTCATCTGCTGGAGAAGCGTGCACAAACTTCATCTGTGTGTGGAATTACAGCTTTTTAATAAAACTCATACAGCACTGACTGATTTTCTCAAGGGTCCTATTTCCGGCATAGTTATTGTATACTGTCGAATAACTGCTACAACTATTATTCTAAAAGTGATTCCAAGCATCTCCTGGCTCTTATAGATATTCATTTAACTCAATGTAGTAGTCGATTCCCATATTATCTTATTGTTCTTTGCAAACTCGATTGTCTATAAATTATTTTCTTTATAAAAAAAAAAAATCATCCTTAGTCAATATGTTGAAGCATAATAAGCAGCTGCATTTTATTACAACTTCATCAACGGTGCACAAGCAGTATAAATATATGTTCCATGTACAATCAAATGGATTGTAATCAGTTTAAATCACCTCTCATATCATGGTACCTTGTACATTGTGATTAAGTGACATTGGGAAGTTGTTCTGAACATTGTGGTTTTATTAATGACTTCCCAAGATGCTTAATCCCAGCATCATTTCAACCCCGAGAAGACCAACATGACTTGACATTTCGCCTGTAATTTACCTGGTTGTTTGTGCGTATTACAGCTTTCAACAGTTGCATATATTCTCTTAAAGGTGAAGATAGCTCATTAATCCAAAAATATTAACATAACAGTGTAATCTTACATTCGTTACACATCTCATTGTTAATGAGATTAATTTGCTACACAATATCCTCTTTACAACTGTGTGTTCACAGTTGACAGGGTGAACAAAGGAAAAAGATCTGGCTGTACAGTGTAAGGACTTCTAATGCTCTAATGTTTTGGAACATCAGTAAATATTCGCAGCCCATGCATTCCTTGAATTTCATCCTTGAGAGCCTGTGGAGGACAACGCACAACAGTTACTAAATGGAATCAAATTTTTTTTTACAGAATCATCTTCAAGTTTCAGTACAGTTAATAAATAACATAAAGAGAAACATATTTCTACAACTAAAATTGTACATCTAGCTTGGACTATTTAAAAAAAAAATGTTCAGGCACAGGGTAGAAGTTGGGATTGATATTATTTACCTGATTTACTAACTGGTGTTGTTGCACTGTCCTTTTTCCTTTGAACTCGTTGGACTCTATGTGGATCTCATACATGGCCCCACAACCACCTAAACACAGCTCAGAACCACAAAAACACTGTCATTTCCCAAATCTGTTGTGGCCATTTGGTTTCCACAAAATAATAAGAATAGGTCCGCATAATACCCAATACATTTGTACTTCTTTAAAGATTATATTCACATGTTTCATCAAACATCTGTGATGTAAGATGAATTGTGTCATGGGCTGTTGGTCACACAAGAACTGGGAGCCTCTGAGGATGTTGGCTTTGGCTGTAGAAAGCTGTGATGGGCGTTGGTTTGTGTTGTTTTTTTTTTGTTTTTTTTTTAACTATTCTGAAACAACTACTGAGAAATTAATCAACAAATGAAAAACATTTTTACCAAACCCATAATTACATCCTAAGACTTTACGATGGCCATAACAAACAGTACTGTGCAGACAAATATTGTACATGCTTTAAAAGTTAAATTTCCAATTTCTAATGGCCAGAATTTTCCAAGACGCTTTGACTAATGTTGGCAGCGGTGAACGAACTGCTCCACACAGGGATATAGTTTACTGAAGTTTATGAGTCCAGAATAGAGTTGGAAATATTATCTGACATATTGATTGGTAAACCAATAAAACAATGATTAAGTGACTAAAAAATGTTTTGGTGTGCCCTGAAAATAAGAAAATGTTGTGTGTTCAATGTTAACGATAATAACTTTGAGCTTTGTCAAACAATAAAATCTTGCACTCTGAGCTACCAGGATGGACACTAACTTCTGTAGTCCCATTTCACAACATTACGATTTGTCGATTCGATAAGAGAACCGTCGCCAGACCAATAGAAAATTGAAATGTTCATCATTTGAATGAATCCTGAATAATCCTGAAGATGTGGCCTGGTTGAACACGTGACTGGCTCTAACAGTAAACTACATGTGGCCGGTTGCATGGTTAGGTCTGCCTTCACCTGATATATCCACAACTTTGAGCGACGAGGCTTCCGGAAACTTCTCCTTCAGGATCATGGCGATGCGCTCCTCTCCGTCTGTTTGTGTTGACAGACACCTCCGCGCCGGGCTGAACGCAGCGACCTGAGGATGTAGAGAGGAGGAGCGGTCAGAGGTGTAGCACTTCCCCGGGA
This sequence comes from Remorina albescens, assembly GCA_034769265.1. Taxonomy (NCBI): domain Eukaryota; kingdom Metazoa; phylum Chordata; class Actinopteri; order Carangiformes; family Echeneidae; genus Remorina; species Remorina albescens. Next base: position 6,353,475 of record CM068479.1, read on the forward strand.
CTGACCTCCAGCAAGCTGCGGTGTGAGGAGAGTGAGTTTACCGGGTTAGTGCAAAGGAACCGGAGGGCGGAGGTGAGAGAGCTGGTCAGGCCGTATTTATGAGCCAACATGGTGACGGTGTTTGTGTTTATTCGCCGGAGGTTTACGTCAACACCGGTCGCTCAACGAAGGATGTCCTCACTGCCTCGTCCCCTGTAAATGACGTCACGCATCCGGGGACTTCACAAGTCTCAACCTAAACGAGTATGGGCTGGAAGAAGTGTCTGGTTCAAACAAAAATGATATGTTAAAAAAAACAACAACTTTGTGTCTTCAAAGGCTGTACATCTGCCCTGAACTGGACCGAACTTGTATTATTGCAGTTAATGTTGTAGTTATTACGAAAAGAACAAACACATCGGGATACTTGGTCATGAAAACGGAAACATTTTACAAGGATTTCCAGAGATTAGATATTTCCTCTTTCTCACGAAAAGCTGCAAAATAAAAAAATGGTGTTACACAATAAACCATCACAGCTATGATGGAGAGGGCCTTGCTCTTTTCCAGGATCATCAGTCATTTCACAAACGGACATGTACTTAAGATACCTGCAGCTTTTAACCTCTCAATATGAACACTAATCAATATATTTTTATGTATTCTGTACCAAGAGGACACAAAAATGGGTCTGAATAAGTGAAGACTACATACCGATTTTTATTTATTCATTTATTTGCAATTTGGTGGAAATAATTTCATCTTGGTCAATCAATCATCATCCTCATCAGAGAGCAAGTTCTGAAAGTAGTCTATGCCGTTTTCGTCGTCATCCTCATTTCCCTCTTGCTTGTACTTGATGATATTTTGGCATGAAGAAACATTCCAAATGCATAATCACTGAAATTTTTACCTTAACTCACTTTCCGTTCTAACTTGTTTGTTGTCCGTCCACAGTCTTCACATCAGGAAAACGGTTGTTGATCGATCCCTTAGGTGGGTGGCGCTGTGGCGCTGTGGCGCATGGGCCGAAACCTCCCTCAGCCTCCGGTACTGCAGCTCTATCTCAGGCTGACAGGAAAATGTCACCTACCTACCGGTGCCACTAGGAGGACCCCGGCCTCACCGCTTTCATGAAAAGATCGCCCTCATTTCTGGTCGTGACTTCCTGTTGTGGTGGAAACCTCTGGTGAAAGTACGGCTCCTTCCTAACAACTGCACATACCTACATACAAAGACTACATACATAATCATGCACACACACATAAATAGTAAGCACACACATATACATACTCAAGCAGATAAGATCAGATGATACTTTATACTTTATATTAGTACATCAGCCGGGGAAATTCACGTTACAACGGCAAGGTACAGAAATGTAAACAAAAATATAAGAAAAACGGAGACACTATAAGAAAGTTATTAGTCAGGTGAAATTTAACACATACAGCATGTAAATATAAGAATGAAATTATCGTGAATGATCGTGCTGTTCAGCCTTTCCGTCAGGGTGTCTTATTGTGAAGGAGCCTGACCGGAAGTGCTTTGACAGTTGCTGTTAGCTTATTAGCAGAGCATGTTAGCTCAGTGTCGGTTGTGATTTTCGAGCTTTGCAGTGCCGTAGCATCCGTGATGGCAGAGAGAAACCTCTTCCCCCGGTTCCTTTAATATGCTCCCTGTTGAGGAGATAAAGGTACCACCGGGCCAGTCTCAAAATGACCACCGGCTTCAGCTCCGGTTCCTGCCGGTTCGCGGATTACTTTGTGATCTGCGGACTCGACACCGAAAGCGGACTGGAACCCGACGAACTGTCCGGTAAGAGCGTTAGCCTCCGGGGTAAATATCGGCTGATGCTTGAGGAAAGAAGGAAGGGTACGAATGTTCCTGTAACGGCAGATTAACCATAATATGTTGTTTTTACAGCATCTTAACCTTTGTGTCGCGCCTCCATCGATGTAACAGACACAGTGTAGGTTATGGAGATTATAAAACAACATTAGGCCTAGCTCATCTTCCCTGAGCCTGTTTGTTTTTAACGCTAGATGAGAGTCGAGGGGATTATTGGTTTGTTTTGTGTCCTCAACGCATGCATTTTAATTCAAATGTTAACGGGGAAAAACACGCCTCGTTTGTGTATGTATTACCCCCCCCTCACACACACACCCTCAGCGTCCACCAGGGATCTATATTGTGCTTGTAACCATCTTCTCCGAGTAACCTCCTCAAAGGGCCGCCCTTCCTTTCCTCCCTACACAAACGAGTTCAGTAGGTTGTGTCACACCTGGAACTGTGGCCCTTTCTTCTATAATTTGCCTGCATGAGCATGTGCTTTCAATGAAAAGCAGGACTTGCAAATATATGTGCATGTGAAACCATGGCCTGAGGGTCCCTGGAGAGTCTGGCCCTTGAGCATGAATCGTAGGAAATTACGGCATGGCAACAGTGGTGTTTTTATTCTCTCATACCACATTTCTGGTCCACAGACATTTTAAGTGCATACGTAGACATATAGAGTGCTGTTTTAGTAATATGACAGTAGAGGTAATACTTTGTTGTTTGTAGGATTGAGAATTCCAGTTTCCTGGAAAGAGCCACATCATTTTGTAATAAGAGTGCATATAAAATAAACGTTTTGTAAATTTGTAGTTATTGCTAAATGCTAAGGTACCACTATCTTGGGACTGCCACTACAGCAGGTTAAGCAATTATGAAGAATACATTTTCAAAAAGTAGAAGAATGAGAGCTTAGTATTTACAGACGTTGAAATGAACCAATATCGTTGATGGAAATTCATCTGAAAGTTGATAACAAACTCAGCTATCTTATTTAACGGGCAGAAATATATTTCTAATCCCCTGTAATATGAATCAAACTTTTTTTTTTTTTTTCAAAACTTTGTGTTAGAAACACATGTAAAGTGGGGTATTATCCACTTGTTTGTCCTCATGGGATTTGCCATATTATGGGTGTCGCATATTAAACAGAGGAATACCTCCCTGCTTTGGAGGGTTATTTCCTCTAAACTTTGCCTTTAGTATTTCCAACACTGAAAGCGCATTTGGGCCATGACATATGGCTTTACTATCTTTATATTTTTGGATTAATGAAAATCGAATTGCCACTGTACAAAGACTCCTAGAAATAAGGTGAAGCAGTCACTATGAAAATCATCTTGGCTATTTATGATGACTGACAGAAGGTGCAGGCATGTGACAGGATATGTTACCATAACTGCAAGTTTCAGCTCTAAAGACTGGGTCAAATAGCCAGGTATTGCTCATGTTTTGCATTGCTTTTTCTTTGAGGATAGAATCTTGCTGCAGACTGAAATGTTTTCATGATTACATATTGTCTGATCTGTAGAAGACTGGTTTAGACTTGATGGAGATTTTATCATTTTGAGTGTAGGTTAACATTTGACTAGAACACTTCCTTCACAATGTTGGGGCATTCCAAGTGTCACTTCAACTAAAGTGATAACACTGCATTTGGACAGAAAAAGAGATAGGAAAGTCCACATTTTAATCATTAAAGGGCAGACCCCTGCTGAAGGTCACGTGTAAATCAAAAATACCTTTAAGTTTATTTGCTCTTGTTGACCAGGTTATTGCTACAACACTCATATGACAACAATCAAACATGTCCGGTTTTGTACAGATTTTTAGTCTTGCGAAAACAAAAAAATTTTGTTTGGTTTAAGTGAAGCTCACAGCATTGATTATAGGGACTGACTTTAGACCAATATATGTGTGATTTATTGTGACTCAGGATGTAGTGAGAGGTCTTTAGTGTTGCTGTTGTGGTTGAAAGAAAGTTGTTGTTTTTTTTTTTCCCTTCTTTAGGTTTTCAAAGACTCAACACCCAAACTTCCTATTTTTACTTCTTCATATTAATCTTCCTTTTTACAAGATGAATTCATATTTACTTGAATTGTATGACAGAAACAGAAGTCAAGAACATAAATTATTTTACTTTTAAGCTGAGCACAACCAGATGATATATGAAAATGTCAATCTTGCATCAGTAAAGGAAAAATACCAGTGTCTACTTCTTCTTCAAAGGGTAAAGTGAAAAAATAAAACGCCAATATATGTTAGCTGATCAGACAGCTGCCCTGTCTCATTCAACCCAGAGTAAAAAGTTAATAGGTCTGAAAACACCATATTTGTTTTTGACTTGGAAAAGACTAAATACAGACTATGTAAAGCATAGATGTCCCATTCACTAGCCTAACCCTAACCCCTCTTACCTTCAAAGTACATGAAATCTATTCAATACCTACATAATAATATTCTTAAATAACCTCTCAAATTTTAAAATGACTTTATTGGCAGCATATTTGAAAATTTTTCTTGGCCCATCTGGATTAAAATTTAAATCCATTCAAATGTTGTAAAAAAAAAATAACAGAGTCTCTGTGGTCAAACCTTACCATTGTTGTTCGCCTTACTGTATGTTGCTGCTGCCAATAAGGGCAAGCCCCTAACCTCTTACTGCAAAAAGAGGTTAGGGGCTTGCCCTTATTGGCTGTTTCAGTTATGAGTTGAAGAGCGGAAACGGTGTGGAAATTCCATTGTTACATATACTTAACTCAGTGTAGCACCTTTATATAAGATAATCTAGGTGTTTGCAGGTTTGCACTATACTTCAATCAGTCAGAAAAATGCACAGGATCGTTTTATTGCTAGTGTAGTTTAAATGGCCCGCATGTATTGCAAAGTTTCATAGGCCTGCATCTTTTCAAAATACAATATTTTTTTTATGTTATTCATGTTGGTAGGTTGGTGAAATTGTAAATGTGAGGAAGCTCCATCAGTTTAAACTCATAATAAAAATGTAATGGTAAATCAACAGGTAAAGTGCTAATTCTGCAAAATATACCAATACCTGTATATATTATACATATACATGTAGACTACTACATGTAGTCTATATGTATATGTAGCTGAAAAAAAACATGAATTAATCATTTAATTGACATAATTAAATAATTTTATAAACATTCAATCATTTGGGGTAATAGTAATGATTTCAGACTCCAATATGAGGGAATGATGTTGTAATTGTCAGGTAATCAACTGAATATTTTGTGCTGACATTTACATGGGACAAAGAATCTGGAGAAGACACCTTGAGGTTGGGGAAATTATAATGGCCAGTTCTCTTAGAGCTATAACAATTGTTGATAGAGAACTAATCCTCAAATATTTCCATAGTTCTGTAAGTCAGTTTTTTTTTCCTAATAAAAAGTGGCCAAAATTAAATTCACTGCCGCTTCTCATTTGTTTGAATTTTACGCCATAGGGAATTGTGTCAGTGACTTTTATGTACCAAAAAAAATTGATCAATTTATTGAGAAAATCCAATATTACAATAAAATAATATTAATTAGCAATAATATAATGAATGGTTAGTTGCCATATAGTTTTTTATTCTTTTGTTGTTTTTCATTGCCAAAACAATTTAATCCACATGAAAAGGAAATCGTTAAAATAAACACAGTAATGTTGTTAATTTAAGTAACCTGGTCTCAAACTTTGCTCACGATAACAATGGATACAATGAACTGTATCAAACTGAAATGTAAAAGATTGAGATTTTTAACATGATGCAGTGGTAATTTATGTACAGTGAAACACAATGAAATGACCAAAACTTCCTTGAAGCACAGTGTTTGGTTGCACAGTGAGGACCTGATTAGCATATGTATTACCCCCCAGCCTCACAGACACTGGAAACACAGGGAGCCGAGGGACAGAAGTACACTTGTACACTGGCTCCACTTATTCAGATGCTAAATATCCTTTTGAATTTCCCAGGCAGCCTCTCTCCCTCAAATCCTACTCAGCGAACAGATGAGGATGAATGGCTCAACATGCTAGCTGGCTTTAAATGCCTAATGTGCTTTTTCATATTTTCATTCAGGGTGGTTTATTTATATAATATATAATTTTATATGTTATATATAATTTGTAAAGGCTCTTCTGTCAGTGTTTTAAAAATCAATTTATAAATGCATGAGGAAAATTTTAGATGCAGTTCAAAGATTCAGTTGAGGATGCACTGTCTGTATTTTGAGCCGTACACCAAAAATTACTTCAAGCTCAGGAATTGGCTTTAAGTAAGGTCATAAGAAATGTTTGATGCTTAAAGGACTGTATCTTTTTGAAAAAAATTTTTTATCAGTTCGTTATTATGAGGTAGAAGGAGCCATTTCTCATTCCAGAACTGAAAGTCCGAGTCTCTTCTATAGGAACATTATGTGACTCACAGTTGAAGCTGATCTGTTGCATGGATAGACTTGAATTTGGATGTACTCTTATGGTTGAACCATCAGTACAAAAAAAAAAATATATATATATATATATATATATATAGTTCTTTGATTAAAAGTCAGATACAAGCCTGTGGGATTAAGAGCATCAGGGGGCAAAGTGAACTACACTCATCATCGTGCTATGCAGCAATAAATATCCAGTCATAGATCTTAAAATTCAGTTATGTATGCCCCTGATGGTGAGTGGGAGCTGAAAATTACAGTGTTGACAAAACTGACAGTACCATCTGCAGTTTAAGTTCAATTTTTAATTCAGGCTAACTATGGATGAATTTATCACAAATGTTGCTGTGCTATGTTCATAATTTAATTCATAGAAAAATAAAAAAAGACATTTTGTTTTCACTACTTCTCCTCTTCAGCAATGGCAGCTGAGGTGAGAATCTGTGATGTTCAGAACTGTCCCACATAGCAAAATAAAGCAAAACATGATGTCAGCAATTAAGTTGAATGGATTAAAAAGTAAAAATAAATATGAAATCAATAAAAGAAGATATTATAAATGGGAAAGCAGAAGGGGGATTATCCCGACTAACCTTATTACAGACAATGATGAGCTTGATCCTAATGTTTGTTCTTGGATAGTTTCCAAACGAATGTGAGAATTTAGTGAGGATTTTCATATCCTCACTAAAATTTGTTACAAGGTTGTTTTGCCCCTTTATGTAGCATCAGATGGCTGTTGTATTGAGGGTTGACTTTGCTCTGAATTTTCTGTTTGTACAGTGATATTTTTCATTTCCTGTGGAAAAGAAACACTGATCAGAGCTGGTCCCTATTTGGATAATAAACTGTGATGGTCTCATCTTAGATCTGCTCTGAACACTGAAGGCTTACATTCCATCTTGTCATGGTAAAGTGATTAGCATGTACATACTTGTCTGAAAAACGGTGGCTTTCTTATGAGTTACCTTTCTTTGTTGTCCAACCCTGTGGCTGCTAACAGAAGCAGGGTTGTCGGACTGAAATGTCTGGTATTTATAATTCTATGCGTCGTTTCTTACTAGAAGTTTCAAGGCCCAGTCTACATTTTTCTGAAGAATACTATTGTATCTACCATATTCTTTTCTTCTTTATTTCTGAATGAGAAGAAAAGGCAGATCATATATAATATCAGTATTAAGGTTTCAGCGAGGTTCACTGCAATTAAAGTTTGTGTGTTTATTTTCAGTTAATTGAACTATGACTAAAGCTAATGATTACTGAGGATTTTTTTTTCTTGATGAATCCAATAATCTTGTCTAAAAATGAACATTACAATTTCCTTAAACTCAAAGTGGTGCTATCACACTATTTATTTGTTAGACCACCAGTTAAAAATCTGAAAGATAACCAGTTTGTCATCAGGAGAGACAAAGGCATTAATTACTGTTCAAAAAATTGCTAATCCTTTTAGTCAATGGATTAATTAATTAAAAGTTTCAGCTCCAAAATAAAGTCTTCTGAGGAATCTTGTAATAAGTGGAATTATAAACTGAGAAACTATTTGTGAAACCTTTTCATATAGTTGAGAAAACCTCTCATTGTGTCATCAGTGAGTTGAAGCTGAGAGTGAGTGCTCATATTCTGTCAGTGCAGCATGCTCTGGGTGCAAACGTGTTGATGTTTTTGCTGCTGAGTTATATATTAAGAGTTAGCAGAGTCTTCTTCACCACATGCAGCTGCAGTCAGCCAATCTGAGTTGCCTATTAATACAGCCTTTGAGTCAGCAATACATCCTGCCTCTGTCAGAGCCTAGTGGATCGTGTGGGCCAAAGAGGTAGTAGAACACCTCCTGTGTCAGGACAGGGGGGCTGCAGACCTGTGAGTGGTCCCTTACTTTAAGGATGAAATTTTCAGGATGAAAGCCCACTCCCACTCGGAGAGAAGATATGAAAAATAAAGAAAATGTAATAACTAAATGTCCATGTCTCATGTCAACAAGTCTATGACTCAATTGAGGTGCATACTCAACATTTGCTACATGATCACCATGATGCATTTAATTCTGGTGAATTCAAAAGAAAAGCATCATGTTGTAATTCACAGCCAGATGTTTGTACATCAGAGGTTTGATGTAATATGCTGCTGTTGTGACAGTTAGCAAACATCATTGTGCCCAATGTCTGTTTTCAATTTCCTTCATGCTCATGAACAGCAGAAGTCAGTTTGTTTGTTTTTTTTTTTAATTCATGCAGTTAATGCATTTTTTAATCCATTTAAACAAAACCTACATGTCTTTTGGATACGGTGATTAATAATTACTTTTGGAGCCTGAATAATATTCCCCCATTCCTACTCACCATATCATAATAACATCACAGTCTGACCTATCTTTGGGTGCTGACGTGTTTGTAGTCTGTGTTGCATTCCTGGCCTTGATTCTTCCCCATGGGAAGTTTGGATATAAAAGTAACCGACAGATTAAACCACTTAATCCTTAAAACCTTAACTCCCTTAACTTCAGAAGTTCAGTTTACCTAGAGTATAATGTGAAAATCGCTTGTTTCTGCTCCTCAACAACTCATATCTCAACTCATAAGGCATCCATTACACCCTCTCAACATCTTTTTTACTGTTGGTATGGTGACAAATAAACAGTGGAGCTAACAGAATACTTGATCATTAATCTATTGGGATTCAGTACTGTCAATATCCTACCTGAGTAAATACTGAACGTCCATCAATTACTCACAAAATTATATAACCGGGATTCTGTTGTTTTCCAAGATGAAACAGTAAGTGTCTTATTTAAACAAAAGCAACAGAGAAGGATGATATTGGTGATGCAAGTTCAGAATCATCCTGTCTTGACTCTGTGTGTCACTACTCCTCATTAGTTCATTGAATATTAGTTTTCTTCATCCCTAACCAGTCCACAAAGAGTCCATTAAGAAGAGTCCTTGTTTCACATCTCACAAGGCCCTGAGAGCAGCTTTAGTTTGAAGCTGTAATGGTGGAGCTAGAAAAGAGATGATGTGTGTCACACAGCACATTTGGCTCTCACATACCGCATGAATGTGAGCCAGCAGTGGCTTTTTATTGGTGCTTAGCAAATGTTTTGCATCAAAGGGACAGCAAAAAGCATTGCATGACTGCACATAAAGGCTCTTTTTTGTGCAAAATGTTAGATAATCCAACTCAGCCCCAGGACCAGTCAGTCTCCAGTACAACAGCTGCCATTCACTGCAGTCAAACCCATGACTGTCCACTGATTGGTACACATATTGTATAAATCTGCCAATGCTGCACCTTTTTTTTTTTTTTTTTTCCCCCAATTATCAAGTGTCCAGAGCAGAGAATTCACCCTTAGAGGTTACAATATGCAGTTTCCTATTTTTAAAGAAAGATCAATAATTGCCCAAAACAGCCACCCATTGTAATTATCAGCAAATGCTGCTCAAACAGAAGTAGAGAGTATTCGTTGAGCACCATTTATAGCTGCAGATTGATTCACGTTTGCTGTGCCAACAAGTATTTAAAGCAACATGACGTTGTATGTGGGATTGATTTAAAATAAACTACAGTACCCATGTTCACGATCATGTTGGAACAATTAGCATACAAAGCTATGACTCATTGACTCATCTGTGGTTTCAAATTATTTTGCACAATTCCTAATTTTTTTGTATGCAGCATTACATGGACACAAGTACAGCATTGCTGGTTGTTTTCCAGTGCATTTGTGTTCATGGTATTATCCATATTTGAGCAGTATGGATGTGTGTGATCTCCAGAAGAAGAAACTGCAGCATAGAAACACTACGTCCATGTGTCATAACACTAACCATCCGGCTTGCATACCCACCCAATAACGACACGATGATATCTTGTGTCTGTGTGCAAATTGTTGTGAGAGCGGAGTTCCAAGGATGTGTCAACATAAATTGAGAAGTGATGCGCTGCCCATCCAGAACCAGGCTTTTAATTATATTTTTGTTTTATTTGTTGTGTAGCTTTATGCCAGTATATAGAGGCTACTAAATTCAGAGATGGGGCCAGAGGAAAATTGGCGGGGGCAAATGAAGGTAACCTTCCCACCACACACACTCCTCCCCCTCTTCACTTCAGCTCAGCTTTAACCCTTCAGCATCTAACTTGGCACATGTTGTTCCCCCTCCCCACTTTCTTTGTTACTTAAAATTCTGAGTTTTCATAGTTATTTTCTGCACAGGTGTGGGGACTTTTTGTTTTGCAGTCTGATTTCTCTCCTCCTGGTTTCTCTTGTCCCTTCTCCCGCTCCCTCATATCCTTCAGCAGTAGCTGAACAATGAGCTGATGTTTGACAATCACTGCTTCTGTTTCTTTCTCACACACACAAATCCAGTGCTTCCTGTGCTGGCATTGCTTGGTCAATGTTTATTCTCCCCTACACTCTGAATGACTTTTTAGTACTACCTTGGTTTGTGCATCACTTCTGCTTTACTCTGGGCTCCAATCAATGTAATTTTTCCTTTTTTATGATTGATTTATGTTTGTTCCTTGCATTGCCATTAAAGCTGTCAGGTAGCAATAAAGTTTGGTTGACTTCTTTGTCTCTGCTGTGGAGTTTTAGATGTTCCCTTTTTTGATTTGTTTATTTCCTGCAGCAAGATACAGATGACAGCTTTATATGATGCAATACAGTCTTCCTCTCAAGACAAAAATGCTGACTTGCTCTTTCCTCTGGAGTTGTGCCTGGCACTTTCACTGCTTCTGATGCCACTGTTCTTCTGCTCTTTCAATTTTGCCTTTGGAAACTTGTGCTAACTTTCTGTTCTCCCCCCCCCCCTCTGTCTCGCTCTTTGTTTGACTTTCAGGTGAGAATTTTGAGCAGAGTCCGTTGCGGAGAACCTTTAAATCAAAGGTTCTAGCTCATTATCCAGACAATGTTGAGTGGAATCCATTTGACCAGGATGCCGTTGGCATGGTATGATATTTACACAATTAAAACATGGCACAGTTAGTATGAATATGTTTCCATCATCATGATAAATGTTTTATGCATTGGAAAATGTTCAAATTTTAATAAACAACACACCAAACGGCACAGACACACAATATTAGTAATTTCTTTATTTAAACATTTGGAGGAAATATGTTTTTGTATGTTCTTAGTACTTACATGGTGTAATGACTTTAAAGACTTGAACTCCTATAGAGCAAGGATAGTTGAATATAAGTTGAAGGATACCTGTTTTTAAAAGCTCGCAATAAAATTTTTGTTTGTGCTCAGTTTGTATAAGCAGATTGTTTTTGAACAAATTAGTCAGTCATACTAGTTTGAGGTTCTGGTCGGTGTCACTTTGGATGGAGCCAGTCTATTTTTTTGTTTCTTTTTTTCCCCCATTTCCAGTCTTTATGGTAAACAAAATCACCTTTGAGCTCTTGCTCTGCGCTTATTGAACTTACTGAACCGACGTAAGAAGAACTGAATGTTTCAGTATGGCAGAGATGTAGCTGCTTTACATTTTCTGTATTCAACACTGAATTAAAATCTGATGTAGTCTTTTGTCCCTCTGATGTCCTGTCTGTCCCTCCCAGCTCTGTATGCCAAAGGGTCTGTCATTCAGGACCCAGGTTGATTCGCGGGAGCCTCAGTTCCACTCTTTTATTATCACCAGAGAGGACGGCTCTAGGACCTATGGCTTTGCCCTCACCTTCTTCGAGGAGGTGACCAGTAAGCAGATCTGCAGTGCCATGCAGACGCTTTACCACATGCACAATGCAGAGCAGTACGACATCTTGCACACTCCAACCTCACCACAAGGACTCGAGGATCAGCTACGTCAACACACTCAGCCTCGTCCCATGCTCCATGCTGCACCAGCCATTTCCCGACTGCAGCGGTTCAACTCCTATGACATCAGCCGTGACACACTGTATGTGTCAAAGTGCATCTGCCTGATAACACCCATGGCCTTTGCTCAGGCCTGTAGGAAGGTTCTGCAGCAGCTTCACCAGGCTGTTACATCCCCTCAGCCTCCACCACTCCCACTGGAGAGCTACATTTTCAACATCCTCTATGAGGTGCCGCTGCCACCCTCGGGGCGTTCCCTCAAATTCTCAGGCGTCTATGGGCCTGTGGTGTGTCAGAGGCCGAGCACATCTGAGCTGCCTCTCTTTGACTTTGCCATCAGTGAAATGTTTAACCTGCTGGGTGTGGAGAACGTTCTACAGCTGTTCACCTGTGCACTGCTTGAGATGCAGATACTTCTTTACTCGCAGCGTAAGTAGCTGGTCTGCTCCTGTTTCACTCAATGTTATCATCTAACCTTAGGCATCCAGTCCCATTCCTTCACTTCCGCTTCCTTGAATTACATCTAAACTGAGCCCACTGTACCCATTACCTACTACCACAGATATCAGCTGTTCTCTGAGGTCATGTGTTCCTATTAGCAATGGGAGTCTCAAGAGACATATCAGTGTCCTGATAGTGAGACTAGATGTTTGCCAGGGGATCTGGTTATTGCAAGCTGAGATAGCTCTAAGGCTATCTTTCCTGTTTTAAAATTTTAGGCGGATGGGAAATTACTTACTACTTAAAAAATTATTTAACTTTATTTTCAGTAACAATATAGTTGCTTTGTAGATATGTGTTTTCTTATTTTACATTTTCTGTTGTTTGGCTTTAGAACTTTAGTTTGGCTGTAGAAACTAGGAAACATGGAAACTTCATATTCATATTCATATTGGTCATATCTTATTAACATTCAGAGACAAGTCAGTCATCGTTGAGAGGGGCTGATAAGATTCTTTAAAAAGTGTATTACACACAGGTGACCAATCCTGGCAGGAAGTCAATATCAATGTCAGACCATCTGCTTCAAAACAGAAAAAGTCAATTAGAAATTTTAGCCTTAAGAGTGCATATTATATAGCCACAAAAACCACAACCCAAAGCTACCACACTTGATATGCATGGCAGAACTATTATCCAGTAGATTACATAACCTGTGAGAGTGTTTCCATTACAGTGATGTGGTGAGTACCAGCCTGAGTAAATGTTAGTACCCTCAATAATTAGAGGCAGCTCTAACTGCCAGGACTCGCATGCAAGAGGCTTTTCATGTGAAAGTTGCTGTGAAAGTTCATGGGCAAGGCAACCCATTTCTGTTAGGTGCAATTTGTCTTGAGTGTGATTCTTCAAGCCAAACACAAACCAAGTCGTCAGTGCCTTTAGTTGTTTTAACGAAAGGAAAAAAAAAAAAGGTTTATCCAGGGCAGTATCTTTTCATGACTAGTAGTTGTAGTCAGTCGATTAATACCAACCAGATTAGGATTTTAGAAAAGATGGATTTCATCTGTGTGTGTGAATGTGTGTTTGTGTGCGAGGAGTATCAAGAAAAAAATTCAGGTTGCTATGTCTGGTGTGGTGATTGGATCCATTACCATGGCAAAAGAAGGCAAATGGTTTACAAAATGCCAGGGGCCAGGGGGAGCAGCTCTTAAGGGGGAAAGCTGTGCTGTTGCTAGGCAACCCAGAGACAGGGAGGATAGCTGTGATACAAGATGATTATTATTGGTTGGAAGTGACATCATGCTACTTTTCTCCCCCATGGGGCTCATCACTGCATAACGTGTGAAGGATATGTTGTAGAGTTAAGCCCTGGCAATTTTCCATGGAGAAGAAACGAGGGATTGTTAGGAAACGGCACTCCCTGAGAACACATACCGAGGAGAGGGATGCTCTGCAAATAAGGAGACCATGGTGTATTATGTGCTAAAAATAGCTGATCAAAGAAAAAAAAAGGGGGAAGGAAAAAACGTTGGCCAGCATGTCTTCCATGGAGCCAGAATATGTTGATGCCTTTGGATGCTTCTCCCTTCCTACACAAACAGGAAGCTCATCATGTGTCACTCATGTATCAGCTAATGTGACATGCTACAATTAAGCCATTGCTTTACCATGATTATTTCACTGACATTTTCTGTTTTGATGTGATTTGTGCCTTTGAGAGTGACAGGAGAGATATTAACTGAGGAGGCGGCAATTATACAATAAACATTTCAGACAGAGCTTAAGAAATTGACTTCAAAAGCACAACTTTGAAACTGTCAGCGCAGTGTATTTGTCTGTTGCCTTTAGAATCAAGCTAGTCTTTTAGCCGTTTTACAGACAATTGCATTGAATTGTTAAAATGGATTTTCGTATTAGCTTTGAGTATATTAGAGATTAATATTCTAATACACCAATGTTTCTTCAACCCAGAACAGTGGCTCACTTTCTTTCTTTCTTGTTGAGGCTGCAAATGCCCGTTAACTAAATAAAAATCACTTTTTTGATAATTTAATTAATAATTAATTATTTGATTAATAAACGACATCTGAACATCTGAAGATTTCATCTTGGACTCCTTGATTAATCAGACCAGAATAATCTCTGGTTTCTAACATATCAAAGACCAACCAAATCTTGAATCATTTAGAAAATAATTTTCTGATTAATCAATTTAAAATTAAAACCCTTACCATTACAGTTAAAACCATTATTTTCAGTCTTGATTTGGCCTACAAAGGTATGCATATTTGCTGTCCCAGTACAGTACATATCTGCCGGAAGTGCAAAATATATCACTTTTAGCTTTTGCACTATCTTCTGACCAAAGGAAACTATTACTTGGTCAAAATATAGAATGTCCATTACCACAATGGGGTTAGGTTAGTCTGTTTAAATAAGCTCAGTACACAATTTGTCCATCTAGCTATTCAGAATAGAGATGTAAGATCTACAGCAATTTCACTTCTGTGGTGTTCGCTGGGTTCTTAGCTTGCTGTTTCACTCATTTTCTAAACTGAATAGTCTAAACTGAAAACAGTTATGAGGGTGGACTTTTTGGTTGTATTTTTTTTTTCATTGTCACATTGACATGTGTAAGCAGCAGTATGTGACTCTAAGTTGCATTGAAGTGTTTCCGTGTCTTGATAACCTAGTTTAAGAGCAGAAGTGTGATGTTCGTATTCTTGTCTCCGTCATGGGAGAGGAAGCTGCTGATAGGAGAGGGGAGGGCTGGCCAGGGTGAGAGTCTCTTCTTGTGAACCAGCACATGACCAAATGAAGGAATGGTATTTATTTTGTCACCATAACAGGAGAATGCGAGCTGCTGCTGCTGAATGTACAGTAGGTGTCAACAGGATAGAGCAGGAATTTAGATGAGGGCTGGATGCATATTTGCATGTATACCAGTTGACTCAAGTGTGAAATCCTGAACATGAAGGAGTGTTGTTGTGTTGAGTCATGACAAAGGAATTCAGCATAAGCCAAAGGACCAGCTGACTGTAGTTGGAGTCTGAATCTGCCAAAGGGGTTCAGCCATAGAGCTACTTCAGAAGACCTCCTTTTTAAAATGAAATGGTTTAACCTCAGATCAAACTGATAGTGTGTTCATGCAGACACCAATTTGAAAAATGGAGGTTTATCACGTTTATGTAAGTAGTTCCTGTGAAGTGGTAATATAGAATGACAAAGAGAACCACAGTTAACACCACAGTGGGGTTAGACACAATTCCTAAGTCACACAAGACAGACCGAGACTTTATGTTCCTACAGCCAGTCAGTGATATTCCAGCTGGTCATTCTCAGCTGAATATCATGTTGCACTTTATTGATCTCATTCCCATTGCACGAGGAGTCATGTTGCACAACTTTTCTGTCACAATCTGTTACTGCCCCAAATGTTTTGGTACAATGATGAACACTTAAAGAAAGAGTTACAACCATTAAAATTTTTTTTTTTTTAAATGAACGTAAATAGATGTTAAGATGCTGTGAAGGTTATTTCCTTTTCTGTATTTCAATGTGGCTTTACCCTTTAAAGTTTGCAGGAAACACTGAATTTGCTTTACTTGTGTCGATTAGATGTTTAATTTATCACTTGAACAGGGAAGTGTTTTTAAACCACTTATTAGAACTATTTCAAGTGGTTGCCAATTTTTTAAAGACGTAATCAAGTCAAGAAATGAACTATTCTGCACTTCGCTGCACTATATATACTGCATGAACATATGTTTTTCTTGGTTTATGGTGATTACTCCACAAAGTTCATTTTTGTGTATGTGAAACAGATTACCAGAGGCTGATGACGGTGGCAGAGAGCATCACGGCTTTAATGTTCCCCTTCCAGTGGCAGCATGTGTATGTTCCTATTTTGCCTGCCTCCTTGCTCCACTTCCTGGATGCTCCTGTACCGTACCTCATGGGCCTCCACTCCAATGGACAGGATGACCGCACCAAGTTAGAGCTTCCACAGGAGGTAGAGACACTTTTTAATGTCATCCCAAATTTCAAACTTTCTTTTATCTGGCTAACATGAATATTCTTTGCATATTTTTTCCAAAAAAATTACTTGTCATTTCATGTCAGCGCTGACATTGCCTTTTGAAGTGGTTGTGGAAAAATTCATTATTGTAGGATTTTCATGTTGTCTTTGTCATTTGGCACCCAGACATTCTTGCTTTATCTTGCCAGTGTATTTATTTATAGTCAAAGCAAGTAGGTTTATCCTTACTGACTCAAGCCAGATTTATCCTTTGTGTCTCTTGTGTATGACAGTTTGGCAATCTTGTGGCAATATTTTTAAGTTTTGATAAAATATCTAGTTACTTTTGATAGTTTGAACTTTTTAAATATTTCAAGGTTAGTTAGTATTTTCATCCCTCATCAGTCATCAGTTAGTTTATTAAAAACAATTATTTAACTTCTCATTGTTAAGACATGTTAAAATATGTCTAGTTAGTTATCTTGTTCCTTGTTTTCTTCCAGGCTAACTTGTGTTTTGTGGACATTGATAACCACTTCATCGAACTTCCAGAGGAGTTACCACAGTTTCCCAACAAGTTAGAGTTCATCCAGGAGATCTCAGAGGTGCTCATGTTCTTCGGAGTATCTCCAGAAGGAAATATTCATTCCAGTGACAGCCAAGCCAAGTACCGAAACTTCAGATCTGTTGATATGGTCTCTGACAAGCGCAATGGCAACTTGGCCTCGCCCCTCAACTCCTTCCTGCTGAGAGAGAATGAAACCATCGCCAGGCTGCAGGCTCTGGTCAAGAGGACAGGTGTCAGTCTGGAGAAGGTGAGAAACGTGTCATACATTGCTCCAAATATTGTTCACATGTTTGGCTTGAATACTAAAAGTGTATTGTAACAGTGATGGTGATAAATATATAATATTAAAGCTTCAATTAATTGAAATAACCAAGATCACAGTTTAGATGCTTTATAAGGCACAATCAAGACAGTAAATAAATGTGATTATAAAATGGTTATGCCTTCAACATTAACCTTGAATAATTCATTTATGAATATTCATTGAAACTAAAACTGGTTTAGGTATCTTTATCAACTAGGAATTTTACATATTGACATATTTTCCTTCAAATTATCAATATTCATAATTTTCAATCATGGTTTATATTCTTTTTTTTTTACTGTCATCATATCAGCGTAGAGAGCCCCCCACAGTAGAGCTTAAAGGTTATTCAGACTTCATCAGTTCAAAACATCAACCCCACTTGCCTTAAAAATGCTGCGAGTCGATATCTTGCCTTTAGTAGATGACACAAACCTTTCATAAACAATGACATCAACAAATGTAATTGATATTTCATTTCCATTAGGATTGGTTATCTTACAGGCAGTATAAAGACAAAGTCTCTGTATGTGCAATCTAATCAGCTTATACGCTTGGCCAGCAATAGTCTTCCGTGAATGGATTAGCTAATTGGCTGTGTGTAGTTCTCCAGCTATGAACTCAGCCCTCAGTTATATTTATTCATATCTAAACTCATTGCAGGGTTTAATTGAGAGGAAAACTTAGTGATAAACAGATCTTGGTTAAAGTTATTTGATTCCAACTTTGTCAGTAACACTATGCACATACAGTGGTTGGCCTGCTTAGTGTTTGTCCAGTTGACACAGTCACATGCTAAAAAAATTTTTCTTTCAGTTTAGATTGAGCCATTAATCCCAGATGTCCTTGACTTCCTTTCCCATAACCCTCTTGTTTTATTAGCAGCCTATGTTAACAATCAGATAAAATAACTTGAAAAATATACACTGCGGTGTACTCCCACTTACTTTTTTTCTCACACACTTTTCAGTTTTCTCCTTCTTGTATTTATTTTTTTTCTATGCATGTTTGTGCGTCAATGGACCCTTGTGAACATCAGCTGGAGGTAAGAGAGGATGCCAGTTGCAATAAGGATGCTCGGGTTCAGTGTAATGAGGAGGAGCTAAAGATGCACCAGCTCAACATCCAAGTGCGCGAGGTCTTCGCTAACCGATTCACTCAGATGTTCGCCGACTATGAGGTGTTTGTCATCCAGCCGAGTCAGGACAAAGAATCCTGGTTCACCAATCGAGACCAGATGCAGAACTTTGACAAGGTAAAGTGGTATAGCAGGTTTATTTATAGTGTCTTTTTTCCACAACATAAACCTATTGACCTTTCCTATCCATTATCCATCCATTTGTTTTGGTGCAGGCCTCCTTCCTGTCTGACCAGCCAGAGCCCTACCTGCCTTTCCTGTCATGTTTCTTGGAGACACAGATGTTTGCCTCTTTCATTGATAGTAAGATCCTCTGTCATGATGATGAGGATAAAGAGCACACCCTGAGGGTGTTTGATGCCCGGGTTGATAAGATTCGCATGCTGAATGTCCGCACACCCACACTGCGCACCTCGATGTACCAGAAGTGTACAAACATTGAAGAAGCAGGTAAGAATCAAAAATCAGTTTTGGAAATCCTTGGAAACCTCTAATTATTTTGGACTAAAAGCTATGGTACAACCAGTGCAAAACACCTAGTTTCATCATAGTATATTAGCTTGAGACGGTTAAAAATGGAGTAAGGTTTTAAAGTTTACAGTGAGCTTTTTCAATGTAATTTGAAATAAAAGTGTCACCCTAAATCAGTTTGAAGGTATGAACTTCGTAGACGCTTGGACATTTGCCTTTCTTACTTAACTGACTGATAATTGGTGTCTTGTTTGTAGACAATCTGCTAAAAAAAAAAAAATATGACAAAACTGGACCTCATACCAGTGGGCTCGAGAACATCAAGGCCCCCATTCGTAATATTTGCTCTCACTTGTACATGTGTTCAGTGCATTATGATGGGCACACTTTAGGGTACTCAAGGAATGATGACATTTCTGGAACCTCTACTCAAATTCAAAATAAGTAAAAGACTAATTGATAATACTGTTAATATGAATTGTAAATATTATGTCCTAGAATTATTCCATTGAACTCATTATATATATTATTAAATGTGTCATTATTTACTCAGTTTGTAAATGATATCCTTTCTGAGACCTTCATGCATTTCACATGTCGATTTTTCTAATCATAAGTGTCCTAAAACTCATCTTTATAGTGGAACTCTGGTGATTTCACGCATGCAGATGAATCTGTGATGATTAATTCTTCTTAGTGTATTCAATCTTCTGAATAAAGCTGTGAATCGCAGCTCTGGGCAGTCAGTCTGTACTTTTTCACCCTTTTCATGCAACATGATTGCTGCTTATGTATATGTTACCTTTCCTGTTTTGTCTGTACCTGCATTAGTTGATTACAGTGGATGCAGTAACCTATTTAAGGTCTAAACTCATCCATGTGTAGTTGCATTGTAATCGGGCATCAGAAAACTGATGCTAGTTTTTTCAATTTAACTTCTTATCTTTTCTTTCTTTATCTTTTCTTTCTACTTTTATCAATGAGAAATTAATTTCAAAATGAGAAATGAAAGTGTCTTAGTAATAGCCATGCTGTGTTTTGGACAATATACAGAATTTATTCACAATCTGATTACTTGCATATCAGCCATGGAAGCACAATGATTTTTTTAAATAAGCAAATGATGAAGGCACCCTCTAATCTCACCTCTGACTATTGTGCCCATCCTGCATCTCATCCACAGAGAAAGCCATTGAGATGAGAGTGTCAAAGATTGACCACACTGCCCTCCACCCACACTTGCTAGACATGAAGATCGGTCAGGGTCGCTATGAGCAAGGCTTCTTCCCTCGCCTGCAGTCTGATGTACTTTCCACTGGGCCAACAAGCAACAAGTGAATACCTCACATTAATGTTACATGAAAATGTGCACTGATCATTATTTGAAGCAAACGTTCAATGCCGATCTGAGCTTGTCAGCTGTTTAACTGTCAAACTGACCAGAGTTTTGTTGTATTGTGCTACAGGTGGACCAAGAGGAGTGCTCCTGCCCAGTGGAGGAGGAGGGACCGACAGAAGCAGCACGCTGAGCACCTGTATTTAGACAATGACCAGAGAGAGGTGAGAGGTCCACATCGTGTTTTCTTTTCTCAGCTCATCTTTTCTTCATTGTCTTCATTTGGCCTGATTTGTTATCAGTTAGCTTTATCTTGACTTCACTCTTCCCACATCCCCTCACACTTCTGGTCACTTTCTCTTTTTGTCTTTCTCCGCCTCTCTTGCACTCATGTTCAACCACTCTCAGCATGTAGAGTGTTTGTTTCCGGAGCTGCAGCTCCTGCTGTTTCTTGACTACTACTGGCTCTCACAGTCCGTCAAGCCCTGTCTAAAGTCGGTGACTGTGGACGTGGTATGTGTTGGTAGTCCACAGACCGCATGACCTTCCACCCATGTGGTCTTTACCTCCCTCCGCTTCCTTCATCACAAGCAGCTGAGCTTTAGCTGATAATCCATGTCACTTGCTAGGCCACATCCTGTCTGGGGTTGTGAGAGGTGGAACTCATAAACATGAAATGAATCATGCAGTTGACTTTAAAGTACTAATAAGTCTACACATTTTCCTCCATGTTCACTCATTTGGTTCAGTACATGAATAGTTTGTCATTTGGTTTCATAAACACCGTAAATGTTCATCCCATTCTATTTCCTCTGTTTCTGTTTGATATTTTCTTTTTTTTGTTATATATATATATATATATAATTTAAATAGTTTCATTTTCATGAGTTTCACCCCTCAGAGGGGCAATTAGTTCAGGATCTGAATCATAATGGCATTATTATAATTATCAGAGCTTATATTTATTGTATACTGTCAGAAATGTAATGTAACAGGATATGTAAACCTCCATATAATTAATATTTTAGTACATGGTCAACAACGGCAGGACCCTGGAATCATCAATCAAGATAAAAGCACCCCATTATCAGGCAGTCTCTGTAGAACAAACTGTGTGTATTCCCTGTATCTCCTCTCTGGTGACAGATGAGCTCTGTGGTTGAAGACTTGTTTGTACCACAACTGACATAGCTCAGCAATTTGCTATGTTGATTTCTCTGACAGTTTCTTGATTTACCTGTTGGCTGACTGTGCTCTCTCTGTCTTTGTTTAGAAGTACATTCAGGAAGCTAGAAACCTGGGCACAACAATCAGACAGCCCAAGCTGTCCAACTTGTCACCTTCTGTCATTGCGCAGACTAACTGGAAATTTGTTGAAGGATTGCTAAAGGAGTGCAGGAACAAGGTTTGACTGCTTGTGTTATAACTAATACATGCTATATTGTTTAAAATATCAATCAGTTATTTAATATAATTGTTTTTTGGTTGAGACTTAAATTACACCCTTGCAGTGTTTGGATGATGATTAAGTAAAGTAAAAATTAAGTAAAAAAAAAAGAACAAAAACAAATTAAATTCAACAGCAAAAGATTTTGTATTTATTTAGATTAGTCATCTGTTTTTTTAAGTGATTTTTATCACTGCACAAAAATGAATATTAGAACATAGATAACAAACAATTTTAATTAAGAA
This sequence comes from Remorina albescens, assembly GCA_034769265.1. NCBI lineage: Eukaryota > Metazoa > Chordata > Actinopteri > Carangiformes > Echeneidae > Remorina > Remorina albescens. The sequence goes on from CM068479.1 coordinate 6,375,521, forward strand.
GAGTATATGTGGAGATGTGTCTGTTAATGTTTTGTTCCTCTGTAGACTAAGCGTATGCTGGTAGAGAAGATGGGTCGGGAGGCCGTGGAGCTGGGTCACGGCGAGGTCAGCATCACGGGTGTTGAAGAAAACACTCTGATTGCAAGCCTTTGTGACCTGCTGGAGAGGATCTGGAGCCACGGGCTGCAGGTTAAACAGGTTAGGAAAAACAAATCTCTGTTGTCTCATTGCACCAGATCATTCCACCACAGCTAGATGACCCATGGTAACCACAAATAATGATACAATTTTCCTATTTTAGGGTAAATCTGCATTGTGGTCCCACCTTCTGCACTACCAGGAGAGCAAAGAGAAGAAGAATGCAACTCCAGGCGGATTAGGACCTCCAGGTAAAGGCTGAAACATTCACATACAATAATAAATAACAAATTGCTGTCACACTAAGGAATTTTTCCCTTTCCAGGTTTAATTCATGATGCTGAGCGACGCAAATCTGATGGAGGTGGATCAGCCATGCCGCCTCTTAAAGTCTCCCTGATCCAGGACATGAGGTAAAAAGGACTGGGGACATGAGCTAATGGATGCTCTCAATAAGGGAATGAAGGATGATGTCTCTAAATTTTATCCAGTGTGCCATCAGTCATTTTAACAAAATGCATCCACTACTGGTCACCATCAGAGGGCAGGCTAAGCCTGCCCTCCTGTGGGAGACTGTCAAACAACAGTCTGACAGTTTCCCAAGTTTCCATGACCAATGGTCATTTCAGTACAGTTTAAACATTCATAAAACTTTGAAGGATCAAGTAGCAACTGATGATTATTTTTCATATTACCTAATCTATTTTTACTGTGTGCCAAAAGACAAATAGTCATGGCAAGCTCCTAGAGCCCAATGTGATGTCATTATTTAACATATTTAGTCATTAGTAACGCAAACAACCGATTTAACCAAGTAATTTTTACATGTTCACATACATACACACACGTCTGTCAGTGAGACTAATATACATTTAAGTTTTTAAGAGCGGCTCAAAAAAGATGCAGATGTCAGGGCAGAAGTGCATTCAGAGAAAAGGGAAGGGTTACGTTTCATCACATAGATGGTGAGGCTGGAAATGAGGAAAAAGAGAGAATCATACTGCAGTCATGTAAACTGGGAGTCACTGCCCAGACCTGTCATACACCCCAGGGCCAGCTTGGTGGCCTAACTTTTTTCTAGATTTTTCCCTCTTTTTTTTTTTATATGTCAAAGAAAATATTAAGCTTTCATGGACTGGAGAATCTCTTTGACACACATGCATGTTTTCAACACCTGTGTGCTTTTGTGAGTGATGGCAGCCGTCACTGTTGCCATGTTATCTGTCACATCCAGCCAGCTGAGAAGTCCAGGCTTGTGTTGCGTGAAAGCAGTGCAGAATAAGTCTGTGTACGACCACGTTACTTCCAGCCTAATTATCAGACCCCCCACTAGTCTGACTCAGAAGAGAGAGGGGTCAGCTCAGGGCACACACAGCACTATTCTGCTGATGCAGAAACCCTCCTCCACACAAATGTCTGGGGCCCTGGTTGTTAACAGAAACTTCCTCCAACCTTAATGAGTTGTAATAATCGATTTTATTGTCTGAATAGTCAGTATACATATTTTACAAAAAATTTGTCAGTGATACTACAAGCTTTCATAATTTTTACTTATTATCAATGATGCCCTCATATTTGTGTTAACCAGTGGTTAACACTGATACATTCTAGTTAAAATGCTAACGCTAATAGACTATGTATTAGATGTTTTCCTCTGTTGCCATGGAGATAACGAGCCGAGGAAACTGGGTTACACTGGGTTTAGAGGGTAGACACAGAGAGGGGGTTGTACGTGGAAATGGCAAGCTCTTAGCAGACAAGCTTATGGCACAGGTGGAGTGGAAGGGAATGTGTCTGGACATCGGAGGCTTGACAGTGGCTTGTAGGGATGGCATGGGACCGACTTGCACACTCAGACAAACTATGACATACATATCTGTGGCTTTAACAGTTATTCAGGCTGGATTGTCCTGGAGAAAAACAGAGTCACAAAGATAATGAAGATCTTTCGACACTGACATGGCTATATATACTGAGGCACAATATATGAAAGAGCACACAGACCATTTTCCAACCCAGTCTGAATGTTATTTAAAGGGTTTTGCTGGTAAAAAGACAATATTCTAGTTACCCATTAACATCCATTGGCAGAGTACTATGAAATCAAGTTAATCAGTTTCCTTTAGCATTACCTGGCCTCAGGTGCCTTCTGCATTTTTATCATCCCTTTAGGTTTTCAGTGTTCATGGCAGAACTTGTTCTTTGTCGTTATAGAAGTGTTTAAGCAGTTTTTACTGGCAAAATAAATCCATATATCCAATAATGTATGACGCACTTGAGGATTCCCTAAGGACATATTATGTATCTGTAAGGAAATAATTATGTGTGACATGTACTTTTATTTAAAAAGGTTTCTAACTGCAAAATCCAGAATAGATGAATGTACAAAGTTTTGAGATTCCTGCTGTTTAAAACAACTTTTTCAATTTAACGAGATGAAAACTGGGGAAAAGTTTTTTGATTGCATTGTCTGACATCCAAATTTGTCATCTAATTTTCCAGACATATTCAGAACATCAGTGAGATTAAGACAGATGTGGGAAAAGCCAGAGCTTGGGTTCGTCTCTCTATGGAGAAGAAGCTGCTTTCCAGACACCTAAAGCAGCTGCTTTCAGACCATGAGCTTACAAAGTGAGCAAAATAACACTTTGCCAAAACAACACTCTACAGTCATTTACTCTCCCAGTATTTGATGTTTACAACAAGGACTATTAATATAACATTCTTAAGATGACACAATAACTATTCCTACCTCCTATATTTTGTTATCCTCACCCTCTTTCTGTGTTTGTGGGGGAATGTCTGTCTCATATAAAATTAAGATGACCTGTGAGGTAGACATTTATAATACATTATGTCTCGAAATTGCAAAGCATCACACGGCAGTCCACCGCCACATAAATAATTCAGAATTCTTCATAATTGATATGTGAGTGGTGAACTGGGTCAGAGGGATGTCTGTCTGCCTTTGTGACCTTACATTGTCATTTGTGCTACTTCAAACCATGAACACTTTGTTAATAATTTGACCCAATAATGATATAATATAGTGTTGCTAGAGATACCATTGACGAGTTGAACAATTTTAAAAAATAATGTATTTTTTGGATTATTTCTCTATAAAAAAATGTTTTAATGAACTAAACATGTTCTCTTTTTTTATTTTTTTAGAAAACTGTACAAACGCTATGCCTTCCTCCGCTGTGATGATGAGAAGGAACAGTTCCTTTATCACCTCCTTTCTTTTAATGCTGTGGACTACTTCTGTTTCACTAATGTCTTCACAACTATCAGTGAGTGCAAATTTTAAGCCAAAAAGCTTGACATTAATGTTCACTATTGTGAATTGATTTGACATTTTCTTGTTAAATTTCTTTCCTCTCTGTCTCCTAGTGATACCTTACCATGTGGTGGTTGTTCCCAGTAAGAAGCTCGGTGGCTCTATGTTTACTGCCAACCCCTGGGTGTGTGTTTCTGGTGAGCTGGCAGAGACTGGAGTCCTACAGGTGCCCAGAAATACTCTGGAGATCACCTTTGAGGTTGGTGTTAGTTCTCTAATAAAGTGTGATTCCTCTTAGTGTGTGAGTGGTCGACTTAAATAATCTTATACTAGGACCAACATGACTAAAACTAATTATTATCCTTCACCATTGTTTTCTCTTCCCACTGTGTCTAGTTAAGTGGGTTTTTTTCCTGTTGGGTTTCACTTCTGTGTTTTTCAGTCAACAAGCTATAGTTTAGAGAGATGTATGAAATGTATGATTATTTGAGTATGAAAGTAAGACCAAGTTCTAATAAGCAACCTTATTCTTGAACAATAAGTGCAGGAACATTTTGGGGGGTGGTTGACACTTACACGCAACTTACCTCTCTTTCTCTCAGTGCCAAAACCTGGGCAAGCTCACCACAGTACAGATGGGCCACGATAACACAGGGCTATATGCAAAGTGGCTCGTGGAGTGTGTTGTAGTCCGTAATGGAATTACAGGGCACACGTACAAGTAAGCATACCCTGTGAAGAAATTTAACCAGCTTTATTTTGACCGGACAGTTGTCAAACCGTGAACTTGCTGTGTCTCTTGGACAGGTTTCCATGTGGCCGATGGTTGGGGAAGGGTGTAGATGATGGCAGTCTGGAGAGGATTCTGGTGGGAGAGCTAATGACTCCCAGCACAGATAATGATGAAAGGATGTGCCGGACACCCCCAATGCAGCAGTCCCCAGGGATGATGAGGAGGTTTGTTACCATTTCGCCAAACAGCAAACCAAGTAAGTCCCTTAGCCTCAAGGACAGGAGTCATCCATGCAAACTCATGAACAACAGCAGAGGGTAGACAGTTTGTTACATTCGAGCTGAGTGGAAACATCTGTCTCCTCTTCATTTTGCTCAATTTGAAATTTCTTAGAAGCACGAGACAGCAGTTCTCATAAATTTTGTGCTCATTGTTGCTTGAAGAATTGTTCTGAAAATGTTTGCTGGTAAAATTTAAATGGCACAAATGAAAAAACACAGTTAGAAGATAGAACCTGGATTAGGGTGTTTTTATCTGTTTGTATTGTCTTACTGCATCACTCTCTTTTTTGTCTCTCCCAGAGTTAAACACAGGTCAGATCCAGGAGGGAGTGGGAGAGGCTATCAATGGAATTGTGAAGCACTTCCACAAGCCAGAAAAGGAGGTGAGAGACAGCAGACCAGACAGGCTCCAACATATAGTTCTATTATTCATCACAAATGAAGAAAAGCAGCAGTCTGCTCTAGGGTCCCTAAACCCCTCAGTAACTGTGGGCTAGCTTTCATATTGATAACAAATTTTAAAGGTTAATTCTTATTAGTTTTCTGACATTGACATCTTTTTCTGGCCCAGAGTGATGTCCTTTATTTTTCCTGTTCTAGAGGCATTTACTCTGAAACACCCACACAGATAACGATTACTTATTAAAGCAGTTAGACTGATAATTGTAATTCAAAGGAGATGCCTATTGAAGATCTTTGAAGTGTTTTTTTTTTATTGCTCCACCTCTTTGCAGTACTGATAGCATCATCCTTTTCATTACAAACAGCCCAGCCCCTTCTTAAAACACTTAACTAGATGCTGCATCACTCAGTAACTACAGACCCACTTCAAAATTACCCCTCACTAACCAGGATTCTTGAAAAAATGATTTCATCTAAACATAGTGTACTTTGGCCAAAACAAAATCTTAGATACATTTAAATCATGTTTTTGACTAATTCTGTGCTACTTTAAGTTAATCCTAACTTTAAACACAGACATGATTGTGTATTGACAGACAGCCTGCAGTCTAATTAAATAAATAAACAATTATACAATTTTTTTTTTTTGTTTGCTTTTTGGTTTTTTTTCTATTTTTTGTCCATTGCTGTTTCGTGATTGAGTTTAAATTTTGACTTTTTTTTTCTTGATGTTGTACAGCGCTTGTTTGCCTTATTCTAAGATTTGCTCTATAAATGTATTTGAATTGCATTGAAAGAACTGAACCAAAAAGGAAGGCTGCCAAGAAAGAAAAAATTCCCTAATTTGAATGCATTTGTGTTGTGTGCAGTTGTGTTTATGTTTGTCTGTCATTTCATAGCAGCCATGATTGTGTTTTGAAAACTGCAAGCTCTCTTCACAAAATCTGAAAATAAAAACTCAGCAGTTTAATTCAGTTGGCTTTCATCACAAATGTGAATGCATTTTCCTCTTGTCATAGTGATATACTATTTTAAAAGTTGTTGTTTCCTCTTGAGATAAAATATGGCCTGAGAGACAACTGTGTGGAGTGCACTTAAAATGTTAAAGCTTCCTTCCTCAGTGCTCTTCCTGCAATGAAATAACATCCTTTAATTTCTCTAACTAAACACATCTTTATGTTGCTTTTGCTCTCCACAGAGAGGCAGTCTGACACTTCTCCTTTGTGGGGAGTATGGCCTTGTTTGGGCCTTGGAACAAGTTTTCCAGCATGGTTTCAAATCACCCCGTCTCTTTAAGAATGTCTTCATCTGGGACTTTTTGGGTAAGGGCTTAATAATATTGCTCCTTAAATCCTTAAAATTATATTCCAACCAAAATATAAATGTTTTGATCATCAAATGCAGACCCTTGAAATATAAAATGGGCATTGGACATTGTTTTGAGAGTTTTACTTTACAAACACCTTTTGAGCCTCATGTGTCGCATTGAAATACAATAATTTTAAGTTTTTCAACAATCAGGCCTTCATATTGCGCTATAAATAATTGTTAACTAATCTGTATTTTAATTTTAATCTCTGTAACAGAAAAGGCACAAGTGTACTTTGAAAGTGCAGAGCAGCGGGAGGTGACGCCAGATGAAAACTGGCAAACCAGAGTGCGCCACTTTTGCCGCTTCATGCGTGCCATCAACAACACACCCAGAAACATTGGCAAGGACGGAAAGTTCCAGATGCTCGTCTGTCTCGGTGCAAGGTATTCAGGCAGCACTAACATAAAGACATATTGGCTTGTATAAAGGAAAGTGTTAACATTTGTTTATTGGCATCCACGTTGAAGTGCAGTGAAATTTAAATGGAAGCTTTAGTGATAGAAATCAGTCCTCTCTGCTGAAATGTATTTAGATAAAATGCTGAATCCTTGCAGCAGTTGTAGATGAACTGTTCTGTATCCAGGCTTTCATCCTGACCTACAAGGAGTCAGGTGAAAATTATATGTCCTCAGAGGATTCTAGCAGTATCAGATATTTTAATGATTTCCTTTGGTTCTTTCTCCCTGTAGAAGAACCTGTGTCCCTGTAATAAGTGTAGAATATAATATAAACCCCAACTCTCTAATCATGCGAGTCTTTGCGTAAAGCAGTTTTTAAGTCACTCTATGCACTTGAATATCATTAAATTGTTTGTCAATTTACTGAACAACTGAACAACGTCAAACTATTTGCTCGACAATTTTGATAATCGGTTACTTGTTAAATTGTGAGTAAAAAAAATAATTAAATCCATCTTTGAATTTTTCCATGTTGCCATGATTGGCCATGTCATTCAGTCAGTGTGTTTTCTGCTTCTTGTAGGGACCATTTGCTGCATCACTGGATTGCTCTGCTTGCAGACTGTCCAATCACTGCACAGATGTATGAGGACACTGCACTGATTAAGGACCGCTCGTTGGTGAACTCCCTGATCAGAGTACTACAGACTCTGCAGGAGTTCAACATCACCCTGGAGGCTTCACTTGTCAAAGGCATTGGTATCTAAACCAAAACAACCAACTTCCCACCAGTTTTACTCGGACAGGAAGCTCACTGAGGACCACTAAAAAGAATAACAGAACATTTTATATGCAGACACAGACATGAGTAAGGGACATTTTCTGGCTTATATTAAAGCTACTGTTACATTTGCCATATATTAAGTGCAATGAGGCTTTCAAGATATGTTGTTATTTTTATCCTCAATGATGTTGCCATTAGATGTTAAAAATATGTTTTTTATTATGAACCATGATTTTCACATTACTGACAATGGCCTACTTGTGCTATAACGTTTTACTGAAAGCTAAATATTTTCATTGTTATCGTGAACTGCTGACAATGGCTATATTTAAGGGAGCGAGAGGATCAAAGCTGTTAATATATTTTCAGAGAAAACAGTATTATTTTGTTAAATGAGTCAAGTTGCTTGCTCTGTTGTTAACTCAGAATCCAATGTTATAATGCAGAGCTGAAAGAAAATAATGTAGAAGTATGCTTTATAAGTATGTGTATGACAGGGAGGTTTTGTAGAGTGGAAGGTGATTCACCTACATGTGGAAAAAAAAAAGGCCATCACATTTGGGCCTTTCCCTGAGAAATGTACAAGTATGCAAATCTTTTACGTGAAATACTTTCTGCAGAGAAAATGACCCTACTTGCATGATAGTGAGACTCTGTGGCTCAAGACTGTATCCAATGATGGACAGTAATATTTAGTTGGATCAAGGGGGGAAAAAAACCAAACACGTTTTTGGTTTGTGCTCCAGACACAAGTCCTCCAAGTGATGTTTGTCCCAGCAAAGTTGATCACAATGACAGCCTTTGTGTAAATGCCTCCAACCAGCCCTTTTTCCAACCCTGATGCATCTGTCCTCTACTCTGAACAAATGCAGTGCGATGATCTGTTCAGATTGCTCCAAATGAAGGATGATCCCCTGCATCCATGTGAGGAGCAAAAAAGACTGCTCTTTTCCCCTCCAGATTTTGTCATCATGGTTTCTTGCTATGCAATATTCACAAGAGAAAATTCAGCACCCTGTAGACTCCATATCATGGTTTCTTGAGGTATTAGTGGACCCTCCTATGTCAAATACATCAATCTTTATTGTGCAGAATAAGAGTTTTGATATGAGAAGGACTTTTTTTCTCTGCCAACAATGTCTGGAATGACTGTGTTGTACTCGTCTGTGTACGACCCACACATGAGCATCTTGGGAGATATATATTTTTGTTTTCCAATACGGTTGTACATTTATTGACATAGCTGTGTAATGTAGTGTTTACTAAGTGAGCAACAGTGTACAGTGTAAAAATATATTAAGAATAAAGCATCCATAATGCAGTAAGAGGAATTTTATTGTTAACCGAGTTAACAAGTGGTTTGTTGATAGATTCATGTTACCCACTGAATTTGCTTTTTAGGATGAAAAATGTAGTTCACTTTTTCTTTAATAGTATTTTACTGGTCTTAAATGATAGTAAACTGAATACCTTTGGCCTCTGACCTTTTGATCAGACAAAACAAGCAACTTGTGAAATAAGTGAACTTCTGTGTAATAAATTGGGATTTTTTAAAAATATATATTTCATTATAATTCACTAAATTAAGACTATAATCGTTAGTTGCATTCCAAATATAATCTTAACCTTTCACTCCTATTTGATAATCTGAACAAGAATTAATTAAAAGCCCAGACTTCATCCCCCCATTTAATAATCAATCCACTCCTGGAAATAAAAGTAAGCGATTTGATTGTAATGGATGTAATTGCGGTAACAAGCAGAGTTAGTGTGCTCAGCTGAAAAAATGTAAACAAACTCATTCGCGCCATGTCAGGAGGCTGTTTTTCTTTAAAGCCTCAGACTTGGTGCTTTGTGGGAGTTTGAGTTTAATATTGAGCCGTTAACAACTGGAATTAAACGGGGACATCCCGCTCGTTCACTACACCTCCCATGACGCACTGCGTGCCAAGCATACGCGACGACGGCGGCGATTGGTTAGCTCCAGGTTCAAACCCAACGGCTGCATTCCATATATGGTCATTGTGCGCTCAGCCCTTTCATTACGGCTTTTCATGCAAATGAGATTCTAATATCCAGCTGTATGCAGCAGTAGTAAGAGCATGCGCAGACCGTTCAAAGAATACGGCGAAGATTCAAAGTTTTTGTCCAGTAAGTACGTTGTTATTTCTCCTCGACAGAAATTACATGAGTGAAATTGCGGTCATTTGTTATGTTCGTAGAGACTCGCCATCGTGTGTTACAACCTCAACCTGACGTGTGTGTTTCTAGTTGCAGCGGGCTAAACGTACAAAGTCGAAGCGACTCAACAATGGGATAAGGTTCAAGTGAACGAGAGCGTGGCGTGGTGCTGGTAGCGGAGCAGGCTAGCTAGCATGCTAACGGCTAACAACAATGAGTTGCGTTTGGCGCTTTAGCGGGCTAAAGTTTAAATTTAAATGGAAGGGGGGCTTTATTGCAACTCTCTGTATATTTTATTGGAATATTGAAAATACACGTCCGTTGTATGAAGTCGACGGTTGCGTGTTTAAACAACACGCGCCTTACACATGATTGAACGAGTAGCCCGGTAGCTTTTTGTTTCTTATTTCAGAAAGCGCTGCTGCCCGCTTTTTGTTTCGACTTCCACTGCAGACAAGTCCATGGACAAAATATGTCAAAGTTTGTCGACTTACATGATTTTTTTTAGTCTTTTTGTTCGTTTATGCCCAAGGTTTCTAATGCACTGACCGGGGGTCAGAGAAGTAACATTAACGAGTAAAACAGTGTGCTGTGGGTGTATCGTAACTGTGATGCACCTCACGTTGATCAGACTGAGCCTTTAAAGAAAGTTTTGGAGCCTTTATCAGAAATATCAAAAATATTTTTTTTTTTTTTAGACAAACTATAAAACAGAGCTGCAAAATAAGCATGACACTGTTATATCTTTATTCATATATCTATTTGTTGTTCGGGCGACTTGGCTTAAAATTCTTAAAGATACTTGGATGTTGTTGCTTTATTCGAAGTTAAAGCAGTTTTTCAGGAGCGTGTGCACAGCAGATGCATTGCACAGCCACCTAAGGGGTAATTTTTATGGAGGTTATATCGAAACTATGGTTTAAGATTTGTTCGTTTATATGTCGCTATGTGCGCGCGTTGGGACCGCCCCCTTCTCAGGAGTAGAAAGCACAACTCTGCAGACATCACCGGGCCCATCGTGGGAGTGGGACAATTACCGGTCTTTGTTTTTACGTTTTCAGGTTGGGTTCTTTTTGCCACATCGCCCACCAACAAACAGACTATGTTTGGATTTCACAAGTCAAAGATCTACCGGAGTAACGACGGCTGCTGCATCTGCAAGACCAAGTCCTCCAGTTCGCGCTTCACAGACAGCAGCCGCTATGAGGAGACGTTCAGACTCTGTTTCGGGTAAAAGCGCTCATTCCTTTATACTGTGCGTTTGTGTGGTGGATGTGATTTTCAGTTATTTTTTTTGCTTGCTACCGGTGACAAACTTGGATGGTTACTTAGTTTATGTTATTTATGTGTGTGCATTTACTCCACAGGCTATCGGAGGATCGTGTCGGTGACATTTGCAACGCCTGCGTGTTGCTGGTGAAGAGATGGAAGAAGCTCCCTCATGGCTCCAAGAAGAACTGGAACCATGTTAGTCCCTACTGCTGTTTTGTCATAGTCATATTTGTCTAATTGACAGGTTAGACTTTACATTAACATCGCATTTTGCCCGATCTGACTCAGGTGGTGGATGCCAGAGCTGGACCAGGCTTTAAAGTGACAAAACCCAAGAAGATTAAGAACAGTGATGGGAAGAAGAAAAGCAAGCTAAAGAAGCTTCACAAGTTAAAGAGACAAAGTAAGTCATTTTGAAGTGTAAGGGTTCACACTGTACTGAACTGATTGTAACTACAAAAGATTATTTTAAAAAATTATTTAGCACTGAAACATAGATTCAGTTAATTCTTTTCTTTTTATTTTAAGTTTTCTGTGTCACTAAACTGGATCCATTTGGTTTGGGGCAATTATTCTGAAAAAACAGACTAATCAATCTGATGATGATTTTTAAATGGTTCTTTTTTGGTTCCAAGCAGACTCTGATGCCCACAGCACAACCTCCAGTGTGTCCCCTGCCCAGTCTCCCAGTTACAGCAACCAGTCAGATGATGGTTCAGACATTGAGTCCAAACAAAGGCGCTCAGCTCCCTCTATCTTCTCTTTTTTGGATCGTTCTTACTGGAAAAGGCAAGCTCCTTCGTTGTTTGACAGCATATTTGGTTGCTTGTTGTTTTTTTGTTTGGTTGGTTTTTTTCTCTAGTAAAAATATTAATAATTCAAATATATATATATACCCCCCCTTGTTTTCTTTCCTCTTGTAGGCAAAAGGTATGCTGTGGGATTGTCTACAAGGGACGTTTTGGAGAAGTCATCATTGATCCTCGTCTTTTCAAGCCCTGCTGCAGTTCCAAAAAACAGAAGACACTGGCGTCCACACAAGTGGCCACACACCTTCCAGACACACTTCCTCCACAACTCCCAGAAGACACTCAAGAAACCTGGTGATAGCTTTTGATGAAATCCACCTGTAGGGTTATCCATGGCATCCACGTGGATTTGTCTCCAGTGGCAGACCTCCCATTCCCACCTTCCCTGTTAGATCAGTTAGTTAGAATTTCCTTTTCTATGTAATATTCTTTTCTTTTTTATCAATATTTTTTCAACTTTTGTATAGAGTTAATTTTCTTTTTTTATGAAAAGCTAAAAGAAAAAAATATGTATGGGCATTAGGGTTATTTATAGGTTGAGGAGACAAATTTTGATGATGCTCTTTTTGATGATTTTGTATTATGTGATCAAATGTTGTGTCCACCTTTTGATACATATCATTGCTTTGGGGGGGGTTGTCATATTGTTAAGTGTGCATAACGAAAGACACCAGCTATTTCTAATACCAGCCTTTTTTTGTGTGTGTGTAGGAACGGGTCTTTGTTGCTGGAATGTTTTGTCCTTTCCGTTTGCTCCTTATGTGCAAATGCTCAACTTTGTAGAATTTCTAGTACACAGAGGGCTTTTGGTGACACCAGGGATCAGCAGTACACTGTCCTCCATTAATTTAGCTTTTATTGTGGATAGATATGAACAAATACTCTGACATTTTCACAGCTTAAGCATGACACGAGTTTGAAACACTCCATTTGTTCAGCAGGGTTGTGCATATTGACTCAGATGTGATAAGACCATGCATGCTGCACATTCCTCTGAATTTTCTGGAATGACAAAAGCGATGTATTTATTTCTTTTGTACAGTTTCCAATGAAATGACAATGCATGTTGTAAAGCAAATGTTTTTAAATGGATTTTGTAAATATAGCTTTTTGGCTCTTGGTCCATTCAAACTTTTAAATGACAGGAATGGCAAACCACTACTTCTGTTTGTGTCTGAAGGGTAAAGAAAATTAGCTTTTATGCAAATTCTGTCACGTTTTTATCACATTTTCAAAACGAATTTGTCTCAGACACATTTCTCTAAGAGATTTGCAAAGCTGTAGTCTTTGCTCCGTGCAGAAATAAATTTACACTGCAGTGAAGGTTGAATACTTTTTGCAGCATCATTGACGTGTAATATTCCTCATTCATTTTCCAGTAGAATGATTTGGTAAGAAGCAGAACATGAAACACGTGGCCTATGTTTCATGGCTACGCTACATTTTTGTCAGGAAAAATGCTGTTGGAGAACATGTGTTTGGGATCGTCATTGCCATGATTTATTCAGATGCAAATGTCCAAGTTCGAACTATGCAGACATTATGAATGTGAGAAGTGCTCTGGGGCTGTTCATCACTTTTACTATTATGATGTAGAGTGGTGGATCTTTATTCAACCAAATTGATTTTTAAAAAGCATCAATTATTTCAGCAATAACAACATTTTCCTAATCACAGCTCATAATTGTCTCAAGATATTTCTTGTGTTGTAATGCTCAGATTGCACTGTTTTAGCCATGGTGTGCTTACTGTCTCAAATCAATACTGCAGTGACAACGGTTGTTTTTGTTTTTTTCCTTAAAACTGTTACCATCGTCAGACTTCATGAATTGACAAACAATGTTCTGTAAAGTGTTGCTTAATATATAAATTCTTCTGCGGCAGGGTAGTTAAATGCTAAACTTGTTCTTTTATTCTTATTAAAAGGAGAAATGCTGCTTCCTCTTAAACTGGAAAATAAGCTTGTTTTTTGTCCTTAGGTAGTTGCCATATTGTTTTTGTGAGGTACATTTTGGGATGTGAGATGTGCCTTATAAAATAACCTGAGCTTTTCATTATGATTCTCTTGTAATTTATATTTATTTATTACAATTTTCTTTCTTTAATTTTCAGACAAGCAGTTTAGAGCCTTTTCTGAAAATATGGTTTTAATTTTGTGCACTTCCTTTGAACATGCAATGTAGATGTTTTTCAATGCTTTTCTTTACCTTGTTTACTGTATCACGAAGTAGAATTGTAACAAATAAAATTAAAAGGGGGGGAGTGTGGTTGTAATATTTATGTGCGCCTGCAGGTGGTGGCCAAGAGCAACATAGAAGTTTTTAATGAACGAGGATTTGCACTCAGTAACACCTTAAAGCAGGAGGGATTTACGTTATATCGTTTTCTGTTTGATCTATTTTGAACGATGTTTGTGAAAAATAGAATATTTTCTGGGGTTTTTTTTTTGTTTTGTTTTTTTTTGCTTCACGTTTTCATATCGTTCCTTATATATTATATATTATATTGACAACTGAAAAATAGGATTACACATTTTGACCAAACCAAAAATCTTAATGAATCAAAGTGTCGTCACGGTTTCCTTTAAAGTTTTGGGGGAAAATCGATTAATGGCATGTTTAAGGTATAAAACCTGACAACAAGATTAATATACTGGTTAAGATCATTTACGATGACGGAACAGGCCCGTGTTGAAGATTTATCTGAATTTATCGAGATCATTCAAGTCAGGTTAATTAAAGTATTTCCGGTCATGGCTTTCAAAATAAGAATCTCCTCACTGGTGACTAAATCTGAGGCGTTTTAACCGAAGGTGCGACTCTTCCGGTTTGTTCCCGGTTAATGACTACTCGATGCGATTTTCCACTGACGTGTGCGCGCACGCACGCTCTTGTTCTCGCTCTTTTTCAAACAGGCACGTGCGTGCGCACACACACACGCGCACACACACAGACACACACTCGCTCCTTTCTCTTTTGAAAAGCCCCTTGTGAGGCAGATTGACAGGCTAGAATGAAAATGAGGCGGACGCTCGGTCACGACTTCAGTGCGTACGCGTCCTTTTGAGCGGACCTCCAAACTTGGATCATATCACCATGGGAGCTATTCGGGACTTTTGTTTGTTTTTGCTCTTGTTAAATAGTCGCCAAAGCACAGCACTTCCAGAGATTCGAGGTGGGACCGCGGAGAGTGTGTGCATGAGTGTGTCTGTTGTGTTTTCCGTCCTGGACGCTGCTTCTTTACGCACGCTTTGAAGAGTGCGCTCTAGTTGCCTCCTCGATGGTGATTTTTAAACCCTGCTGTAGTTTTTAGAGCTTGTGGCTGCAAGAAATGACTGTTGCTCTAAAAAATTGTGCGCTCCCTCTACACTCCAGGTTTTGGCACACAGGTTTTATTTTTATTTTTAAGTGAGCTTTATTCACTTTTAAATTTGTTTTCACTCAATATTTCAATTTTACAACCATCAACATATCATTATTAATAGGGAAGTTCATCTTTAATGATTATCAGGTCAATCCGATTTTTCTTTCATGGATATTCTAACAAATGATGCCAAAGCCAAGTGTCTGCCTACATGTTATCTGATTTAATGGCCTGATTAATGTGTGTGTGTGTGTGTGTGTTGGTTATCTTGACCTCTAAGACCTGTGTGGCTCTCAGCAGATCCATGTGCAGAGGGGAGTGATGGCTGTCACATTGATGCTATTTGTCAGACTACTCAAGGCTCATACAAGTGCACGTGTAAAGCAGGTTTTAAAGGAGATGGAAAACACTGTGAAGGTAAAGTGTTTCCACTTTGGTGAGTTGTTTGAATCATATCTGCCACTGAAACCATCTATGTCTCAAAGTGGGATCACAGAGGCTGGATTTTTAGGCACATAGTCTAATGCAGGGTGGGATTTCGATTGTAAAATGAATTCCCTGTTTGTAATTATAATATCAACAATGTGTAATCTGTTGCGGCATCACCTCAGAATCAGTTCAGACGCGTTCAGTTTGTGATACCTATACCCATATATTCTTCTCCAAGTTCTTGTTCTTTTAAACACTTTTGATCGGAACTCGTGATCATTAATTTTTGTTGTGATCACTTCTCAGACACAGATGAGTGCGACTTGGAGTACAATGGTGGCTGTGTACATGAGTGCAACAATATACCAGGCAATTATCGCTGCACTTGTTATGACGGATTCAATTTGGCACATGATGGACATAACTGCCTGGGTAAGGTCAGCTGAACACCACAAATAATATATCATAACCTTTTGTGACAGACAGAAAGCTGCAATGATCAGCTCTGGTGGTGAAGTTCATATTTGTGTGGACTGGATATGAAGTTTCTCACACTCACTCAGCCTTCCTTTCCCAAGCTCTCTTTTGTAAATGTTTTAAATGTAGTTTAATACAAACTGTTTTGATTTTGTTCATGCAGTGATGTGAAAGATTCATAAATATTTACGTCTAAGAATTGATTTGAAATACCCTCGATTACATTTACAATGTTTGCAGTTGGAGTTAAAAGCTCATATCTGAAAATTCTGGTGGACGTAACGAATATCTGTCCAGGGTTTTATAAACACTGTAGTCAATCTGCTGTCCTGTAGATGTGGATGAGTGCAAGTTAAACAATGGTGGATGCCAACACACTTGTGTCAACACCATGGGCAGCTATGAGTGCCGCTGCAAAGAGGGATTCTTTCTCAGCGACAACCAGCACACCTGCATCCATCGCTCTGTGGGTGAGTGTTCAGCGTTTACACTTCACACATCTGTAAACAGCAGCCATATCTACACCTGTGAACATGACAACACAGAAGTGCAATATGCAGAATTACTCAAATCTGAATGCTGTGTAAAATGTCTGGAGGAAGATACTTTTTTTTTTTTTTTTCTAAACTGCTTCTATTTCATTTCTAAAAGAGGTTGCAGTTATTAGTCTTTGTGCTGGCTTGTATGTGCTGATTGTATTAAGTCATGAAAAATGATCTAGCAAATTCTCCAATATTCACATACAAATCAGTAACTGACAGCACAATGAGGGGTGGCAGGTTCAAGCTGGCTCCGGTCACTGAGCTTCTATCTGCAGCAGCAGCATGCTGTCGGAAAAAGCTCTCTGACTGCTAGAGAACAAAGTGAGTTCATGTAAATGCAAAACTCTGGTCTATGCGGTCTGTGTCGCACATTTGTCTGAGGTGCCTTTGTTTTATCTTCTTGATTGAAGTCAACTTAAATGCAAGTACTTTCCACTCCATGGGGTCTTGACAACCCTTTTAAATCTCTTGGCCCTATCCACTCAGCTGTGACCCAGCTATATAAATGTTACTTCATAACATAAATTTTTTTAGCAGGAAATGTTATGGAGTAAGTTGCAGACACTAAATGTCTTTTCAGAGCTTTGATTTCAATAAACATTTAAGCAACTTTTGCTGTGCTCAGAAAAATCTTTTTCTCCTCCCTAGAAGTGCTAGAAATGACACAGCGGCCAATGTTTTTGAATTGTGTTAGGCGTGAGAACAATCAGTTTCTTTGAGGATGCCAGACTAATCTCTCACTTTGCTTGCCTTTGTGTGTAGCCGGTCAGTCACTGTAGGAGAGTTTCATTGTGTGCTTCTCTCCCTCATTCTATCCCAGAGGGCCTCAACTGTATGAATAAGGAGCACAGCTGCGCCCACATCTGCAAAGAGACGTCCAAAGGAGGCGTGGCCTGCAAGTGTCGTCCAGGGTTTGAGCTGGCCAGGAACCAGAGAGGCTGCATCTGTACGTGCTCGACGGCACACAGCTGACATCACACTACACACCTACCCAGTCACGCAGTTGGCTTCAAATGTTGCACTGATACCTTGGCTCATGCTTGCGTGTTGTTAAACCCTTCAGTAACCTGTAACCATGGCAACGGAGGCTGCCAACACACCTGCGAGGACACGGAGAACGGTCCAATATGCAGGTGTCATGTCAGATACACCCTGCAGCCCGACAAGAGGTCATGTGTAGGTAAGCCTGCTGTTTGACTCGGTTGTCCATTAGCACCAATTTATAATGAATGCTCACACAACTTAATAATAAACTCTAGGGATGACTGAAGTCTACTAAAAAGTACCAAAAAGATCAGATTGAATGTTGAGGAAAATGATGCAGATATTATCGGGAACATCTGAGTTTGATGTAATGATGCAACCATAAAAAAATTTTACGTCTTGAGAAAAAAGGATGAGGGTAGTTTCCATTTAACAGCTTCTTCTACGCCCCTTGGTCTTCCTCTGGGAAATAAATCATGATCAGTGGTTATTTTTAGATAATGGGGGGTGACAAGGGTATGATTTATCTTTTGGATTATTGTTTACAATTAGAAATGTTTCCTAAATGGAATTTCTGTACATTTAACAAAACAAAGGGAGTGTATATTCTATCTTAAACTTTCAACAATTGTTTTCTTAGTAACGTAGGAGCTATCTAGATGACTGAATGATAAAACTGTAACTGGAAACATCTCAGTCACTTCTAGGCGGTGCACATTTTTCCACACAATGCTTGTAAAGGATAAGGATCAGCCATCAGATATTGGGTAATATCTCTCCTTCCAGCAGCAGCGTGTGTGAGGTCCACTCATATCAGTGCGGCGTTGTCTCCAGATTCACTTTAGTGATGTGCTGTGTTATCTGACGCATGCCAAGCCACTACAGGCTGAATACCACAAGTGTTAACATGCATCCGGTGACTGAGAGTTGCCAGCACAAACACCCAGCATTGAAGTCAATAAGGAAGGTGACGTGTTGTTTTGTGAATGTAAAGATTTTGGGTGCCAAGACTTACACTGTGTGTGTGTGTGTCACAGAGCGAGATGAAGCCACCACTGAGGCCTCAGACCACAACGCCACATCCTTCACTGAGGTGGACAAACGGGTCAAACGAAGACTGCTAATGGGTAACGATCAGTCCGTCTATGTTCAGAGGATACCAGCTCAAATCTGTGTTTTACGTGATGGTGTGTTGAGCTGCCTGGAGCCACTTAGGGGTGTTAAACAGGAGGCAAGAGTAATGTTTGGTGAAATAGATGCATTCCTCCGTCTTTTGAGCAAACTGTGAAATGACTGTGCGCTCGGTTTCTTGCCCCCAGTTTCCACCCTGAAAAATATGCATTTGTGACAGTGTGGTACATTTCACGTTTTCCTTCCATTTGGGAGGAGCAGAGTGTGAATCTTTTTTTGTACAGTCAGTATTTATCAGTTGTGTGATTCGGGATTACTCCATACATGAAAAAAGTTAAATCTTTGGCATTTTCTTAATGTGTGGCCTGCACGCCAGCTGTGGCAGTGTTGGCCTGTTATGAATGATACATGTTATTAAGATGAGCCTGTCAATACGTACCTAACCTGCCTATGTTTCCTCTATTTTCCATGATAAAGATTGTGCATTTAAGCATAAATGTTTAAAACTATTAAATACAAGATGAATTAAATCCTGAATATTAAAAATATTTTGAAGAAACATCTAATATTACTCTGACCTCAGAGTCCTGCTGCAGGTCAGCATCAAGTATTTGATGTTAAGGAATAACTTACCATTTTTCAGAAGGGAGAAGTTTATTCACATACATTGATGTTAAGTGTTGTATTTTTCAGAAACCTGTGCAGTGAACAACGGAGGATGTGACTGCACCTGTAAGGACACATCGACTGGCGTGCGCTGCAGCTGCCCAATTGGCTTCACACTGCAGCCGGATGGAAAAACATGCAAAGGTCAGTTTGCCAGTTGTCCACAGAGAGGAGCATGAGACTCGTGGTGATGTTCAGCTTGGTGCTTTTTTATGGGAAGTCTTGCTGAAGTGTCAGGATGTCACCTGTTTCCCACAGATATTGATGAGTGTGAGCTTCACAACGGCGGTTGCGATCACTTCTGTAGGAACACCATCGGCAGCTTTGAGTGCAACTGCAGAAAAGGCTTCAAGCTGTTGACAGATGAACGTTCGTGTCAAGGTACAAATGACCCCTGACTTGTCCTGTCCACTCTCCTTTCCATAGACAGATTGGGACGAAATGATATAAGTTGTTTCTTACATCCATTGCTGGTCAGGTCTCTTATAAATCCATAATTTTTTATAATAATAAAATATATCCCCCTTTCCCTTTTTTTTACCAGAAAATGTTTTCTCTCTTGATTAATTTTTAAAAAGTCAAGATTTTTTTGTTCATCCAGGGTTTTCTATTATTATTATGTATTGAAAGTTGTGATTTCTGGTGATGGGATTCCCCTTTTGTTTACATTTGGATTGGGGCTTATTCCTTTAATGCTGCTGACCTAATGCAACTGCAGTTACATTTAAAACACCTTAATTAGCACCACTTTCTGTTTTTTCACTTATAAACTCTATCAGAAGCCAGTGGACTTTTACGAGATTTACCTGTCAAGGTGGGAAAGTTTAGGATCAAATGCTGGTGTATGTCTGTGGGTGGGAAATCCCTCCTGATGAAGATTGCGACTGACTGCCCTGCTATTATGCCATCTGTCTGATTTTGATTACAGATATAGATGAGTGTTTTTTTGAGCGGACATGTGATCACACGTGTGTGAACTCCCCCGGTGGTTTTCAATGTCTGTGCAACAAAGGCTACACCATGTATGGACTGGCCCACTGCGGAGGTGAGACCAAGTTAGGTGGAGGGATCTACACATAACAACTTGAGCATAACACACATGTCGTCAGTTTAGAGAAGTGTCAGGCTAAAAAGCATACAATTGTGAGAACTTGCTCATTGATGTGATTGAAAAAATGGACCGTGCAATTATGGTTTCCCTTTTTCCTCTCAGATATAAATGAATGCAGTATGAACAATGGCGGTTGTGAGCAAGGTTGTGAGAACACCATGGGTGGATATGAGTGTTTTTGCCATCCTGGCTATAAACTGCACTGGAACAAAAAGGACTGCATTGGTAAGCTAGTGCCTCTTCCTATATTATTGGCACATCTGTCCAGTGCTGTTGTCCTGTCACTTTGGAAATTGTATCATCAAAGAGAGTATGGCATCCAACATATTGGACTGAAACTTGGGGAACAAAAACAGGAGATACTTTGAATTCTGTTCTCTTTTTTCTTTAATTGTCTGTCACCTGGTTTTCTTGTGTTTGAGTAAAACATCCAAAATACTACGATGCTGTCGGTGCTGTCAGGATGTTTTATGCCTCCTCCTCACGTGCTTCTTCTTTTTTGTTCAATTCAAAAGTGATCTTTTTTTACTTTGGAGTCTTGTTGTGGTTTCTATCTAGAGGCTGAGGGTTTACCACCTGCAAACCCCCCCTCTAAACCCACCTTGAACTGTAGTAAGCAGGAGGGAGGGGACCGCTGCTTCCTGACATGCCAGTCTCAAGTTCACATCAGCAGTGGTGAGTTACTCTGGGCCTGATCTCTGTGTAGTGCCATGATGACAGCTTGTTCATACGGTAGAGGAAATAGTTTCTCTTATTGTAATTGGATGTTCATAACTTCACCTGCAGATCAGTCTTCTTTCTAAATGTTTTCTTTTCTAACTAAAGCTGAGCTACAGAATTACACACAGTATTGGATTCACTGTCACCTCAGTTACGTCACAGCTCTTATCAATAATCAAACAGATAAAAGCTTGTTATCACTGTCTGAACTGTAATTGGTTCCCTTTCACTCTTACAATGTTTCAAACAGAAAGTGGAGTTTCTTCAAATATAGAGATTTAGACTAACAGCATTGAACAACAACTTTACCCTCAATGTTTAATCTTTGCGACTTTTCAGTGCTTCAAACGGCCTTTTTAGAGCTTCATACTGATCCGCACTCTCTCTGTGAAACAACATAGTATGAATGGAACGCAACAGAGCTCTGGTGAAGCAAACAGTATATATCAGTAAATATCAGTGACCCTCATGAATGATTTATCATCTCTGTTGACATAATATGAAATGCCTCAGTCAAATCTACCTTTGTGATTCTGGTAAATAAACCTAAGCCCAGAGCAGCTAATGTATCTCCTGATGTCACTGTACATTGGGAAATGTGGTGCAGCTAAAGCATGCTAATGACACATATTTACTCTACAAGTGAAACTTTTCCTGATCTAATTGTGTGAACTTGGGTCAACATTCGTCTGCAGAGCAACTTGTCATGTTTCTACATGCTTCCCTTTTACTCTCCTATTAGGCTTTTGCGGCCCTAACTTTTGTTCGTACTGGTCTGTGTGTCACGGCCTCTTGTGTTTTCAGGGACGGAGGATTCCTACACGGTGACCTGTGGAATGCCTCTGCCCTGCTTGGCTGACGCACAAAAGAACAACAGTGGCTTACATTGCTTAGGCAAGTACAAAACATCACAGATTTACATCTTTCCATTCTGACACACAAAACTGTAACTGAGGTACAACTTCAGGCTTTCCTTGTTTTCACTGGAAACAATGTCGGTAGATCAAAAATACAAAGTTTCTTCTTATCCATCTGTCCTGCAGGTCAAGAAATGGCCAGTGTTCCACGTATTAAGACCACAGCCACTTTTAAGTCAGGCACTGCAAAGTGCAACTTAAAACGATGTCAGGAGACACTCAAGGAGAGCTTAAACTCAGCTCGCTCAGGTACAGAGGCTGCCAAACAACAAGCCTGACAATCCATCCAAACACACGACATATTACAGATAAACAAGGATTAAAATTACAACTTCCTGGTTAAAAAACATTTTGGGTTTACCGAGAACTGAGCATCTAAAGCCACAGCTTTAAGAGGATGAAGCAGACCTAATAGCTGCTTCAAAGTAAAGCAAAATCCAAAGGTAAATATGGAAAAAAATAATGTGGGGAACACGATGCGGTTTTGAATGTCTCAGTGCAGCACTTTGACTGGCAGTGACAGGGGAGGATGTAATTAGCCATAGCATGCCTTTCAGTTAGGCCTGTCCCAGCCATCAATCAAATAGGGTGCTGATTGTGAGATTATTCTGCTTCTCCAGAGGCTCTCGGCCTGTGGAGGGACTCCTCCAGAGGGTGATAGCCTCTGAAAGGGAACTGTCACTGAAAGAGAACATAATTGTTTCAAGTAAAGAGAAGTATCACAGCGACATCCCATTTCTTTTTTTTTTTTATTTTTGTGCAACCTGGTCTGCTAATTTGTTTAACAATTTTGCATTTGTATGTGTGTCTGCTGGCTGTGGTGTTCTTCCGGTTGGGTGTTTGTCTCCCATGTCCACAGATAGCAGGTCCCTCTTCACTGAAAATGTCCAATTCAGCTATGTGAGCCTGCAGTGCACCTCGTCCGGACAGCGAATGCGCAGCCGCCATGGCAGGAAAGCTGGCGAGGAGGATGGTTCCATGATCACAGCTGAGTTTGAGCTGGATGTGAACCTAGAGGAGGTAACAGGTTGGTTCGTCTCTCAGCGTTTCCTGCCTTGCTGCCTGTGAGCTTTGCATCTTGTTCTTCAACTCATTCTTTCGCCATTGTCTGTTCATCACTAAACAAACCAAACAAATTGTTAAAGTATCTCCTGTTTTGACTTGGCTCTGGTGGTGGTGGGCTGTAGGTCTTGGACATGGGGCATTTTTGTTTTATTTTCTTAATTTCTATATGAATGCTGGCCTAGACTTGTTCATTCACTGACATGGAGTGCTCTTTATATAAATGCCTAGGTAAGCATGTATGCATCCTGGGATGAATTCACAGTTTACTTTTTGGTGTGTTAACTGAAGATTTGTACTGGAAACAGCTGTGGTATCAAGTGCTTCCCTCAGCAGAGAGCTGTGACCTGAACTGTGCGCGACGGCGCTCTGAAAAGCGGCTCAGAAAGACCATCAGGACGCTGAGGAAGTCCATCAATCGGGAGCAGTTCCACCTCCACTTTGCCGGGTCAGACTACGAACTATCCAAGAATCAGGACCAGCCGGCGGAGCTGACAGGACACTGTTTGGGAGGACAGGTGCTGGTGGGGAGGAAATGTGGTGAGTTTACTTTTTCTGTTGAACTCACCATTCAGCTCACCTTATTATTCATTGGAGATATCAGGGCAAAGTTCATCAACATTCAACATTCAGTTAGACACCACTTCTTCTTTGGATATTGATGGTTCCCATCTCACAAAAGTGCAAATCCAAATGCCTGTGTCACACTGAACAAAGCAGCATTGGCTGGGAGTCAGCCCTATCCACACAGTGGTCTCATAATCATGACTTCAAGTCATTGAAATAGTCCATGCCAGTGAGATATATTTAGACAAGCTGGTTTAATGATTGAATTTGGAGCAGGTGCTGGCCAGATGAGTGCCATATTTGGTTTATAGGCATACTGAAATGACCTGGTTGAGCCCAAACGCTAGAACAGAGAGACTGTTGTTGATTCCTCCGAACTGTGAGATCTTCTAGCATATCGATCGGATAAGAGTCCAATCCGAAGGCTGAAGGCAGGTCTCTTGTTGGTCGTTGCCTGTCGGTTGAGTTTTATATGCAACTTGTGACAGAGAAAATGTTTAACGCATCTGACCGCACGCTGTCATTGTTAGAGGGCTGAAGGCTGACGTTTGTTTTCTCTGGCTGCTGGACTCCGGTACCCCTAATTTCAGGCCTCACAGTAAGTTTGTTGCCTGCGCTTTTGATATCGGTGAGAGGAAACTGGTGCCTTTCTTCTGTTGAAATGTCTAAATATTTGTTCAAATGGTATGTGCTTTGTTCGATGTGTGCATGTGTACTGCCATCATTCACGATGTTTGAACCCAGGTTTTTAAAACGTTTCACACAACTCTTCAAGTTTGTTTAAGATTTCTCAGTTTGCTTGTTGGAACACTGAGGAATATGATGACCAATAGATCTGTCACTGTTTTTTGTATAAAAACTAGCCTGAAACTATAGATACCCGGCAGTTTCTTGGAATTATGTTTGACAATGAAAATCATCAGCCTTTCATTACACACATCTTCCTGTAAAACAATAATTTGCACCCTGTACATCAACATCAAAGTTGTTGCTGATATTGATCTGTGCTGACAGGATTTGAACCTAATCTGCAGCTGTGCATTATTTCTATCTTTCAGTAACACAGGTCTTAAGTGTCCTGATTCCTTAACTCCCCCGCTATGGCTTCTGGTCAACATTAAGCAGTCTATTGGCCATGGCAGGGGTGTAGACATGTAATTTGGGAGAGGGGGTTGTGGGGGGCTGAAAGGCATTCTTCTAACCTCCAGCTCTTTAAAGGAGCTATATTTTCCCCTCCTCCCCCACCTCCCGGTCTAGCTTAGTTCAGAGCACAGTTTAGTCCTTTTCAGTTTGCCCACTCCATTGAAAAGCCCATTTGGGGCTTGTTCTCACTGCCTCAGACGGACGCCAACACAGACTCCGGTGCATTTGGAGAAGATATGCTTTGACTTCCTAGACTTTTCATAATCTTAATTCTGTGATTTGTTTGAGTTACTGGCTGCATCTTTATTTTCCAGGACACTCTGTGTTCAGTAAATAATATATGTATTTAACACATATATCTGTATATAAATACATATAGACACACACACACACACACACACACACACAGCATCGGTAAAGATGCAGACCCAGAGCTTCTGTGATCGTGCACGTCTGCATGTTGATGTCTGTATGACCGTTGTAATCAACTTGTTTGTGTGTTTGTTTTAACATTGAAGATGTTTAGGAAGTGCTGTTGATTCAAGATGGCAGTTTGAGTGCTGTGCCCCCCACCTTCCCCCCAACTGGGGGCCACTTTGCATGACCCCCAGCCACTAAACTGCTAAAGAGAATTGACTTCAGTCACACCATGGGAATCAATTAGCATCAGCTGTTTGGGCCTCAGCTTGATGAGCGCGAGCAGTGATTGGGCCGAGCAGAATGGGGGGATTCAGAAAAATGACCCCTTTTATTGGGTTCAGCTTCTAACCACTGTGATACCGTAGTGTTTTCCTATGTCATCAAGTAGGCAAAGACTGAGGACTTGAATAGAGGTGAAAGGTCTTTTAAACCTCTTTGGGGCCATCAATTCGAGGACTCTATAGAAGCGTTCTTTGCATTTGAAAGGCTTCAAGTTTTTTTCTCTTTCACTCTCTCTCTCTCTCACTGCTTCCCTCTGTCAAATAAAAGCTGTTAGGGGACAATGCAAAGATGGCTCCTCGTGGTCTTTCAGAATAAACAATGGGCCTCAAAAAATGAACTGCTCTTGAGAGAATTACATTTTCTTTCTTTAGAAGAAAATCTAACAATTTGCCGAGCTTCATATAATGGATCTACGGCTAAACTTTAATTTGTTGAGCTTTTTTGAGATTTTGCTGTGGTTTCTCTGCTTCCAGCTTCAAGGCAATAGCGAGGCACATCTTGTGCTAAACGCCCGGGATTTAATTGATTTATTCTTGTGTGGAATCAGTTTCAGTTTTCAAGTCAAGTTCTTAAGACCATCAGACAGACATAGTAATTCCCAAATTAATTATAGGCATCACTCTGGATGGGAGGAACCAAAGCAAAACGCTGCTGTAGCCCCTTTAATCAAGCCTCTGTGCCGAGATAAGAGGGAAATAATCACTTTGATTTGAGTGTGTTTGCTTTTAAAATAGGTGAAGGCGCTTATGGTGGTGTTTAAAGTTCCTCCCTGATGTACAGCTGTGTTGTATCAACTTCAGGATGTGACAGAAGCAGGGCACTGAGGCAGTTGTGGAAACAGCAACTTCTCTTTTGTCTCACAGTTTTTGTATGGCTGTATTACGTTGCAAAAGCATGTCAACAGGTTAATGATGGGGTTTTTTAATATATGTGTCTAGTTTAACTTGAATGTGCCAATTCAATACAACTGAGGCAGGTAAATAAGAGTAAGAGGCAAAAAAAAAAAAATTTTTAATATCAAGACTTTTAACATTTGACAGCCATAACTAGTAAACATACTCTAAGTCTTAACTGCCTTTGAGTACTCTGTAAAGTGTATTATTTATGTAAGCATTACAGTATTTTATAGAGATTAGATAATTAACCTTTTTTTCATGATTTCTCAATTAAAAATGATTCTATTGCTAAATACCTTAATTAAACACACTAAGAACACAACAGTCACTGTGTGATGTTAACATTTATGGGTATACTCCTGTTTATGATATCAAAGATTATCTCACTGACATCCACTCTGTCTGACTCACAGCATTAAGCTCAATGAGCCTTTTAATGCTGTGCTGAAATATATCAAAGCCAGTGGTATTAATTGTGTTCATTACTGTGCACACAAAGCGCTCAAACATGTCAGGCAGAAGATCAGTTAATGTGTTTGTGTTGCTTTATTAAAAGTTGGTGAGTAGTTAACCAGCTGCTCTTGAAGGTGTTTATCCATTTCAAGTATGTACATGGTCCCTTTTCATTATACTTAAAGAGCAACTGATGAAGTCTGGGTTACTTTAATGGTCTTGTCATGCTATTCAGCTGATTTATTTACAGTGTAAACTTACAGTGCAGTTATGACTCTGTTTGATTATGTATGGCCACAGGGCATGCTGCTATATTTGTTGATTCATGTCTGCATTTTACACTGTCTATCTCCGCTCATGTGGCTTTTGTAGTTGAGCGCTACCTGACTAGGACCTGTCTACTAAATTGATGTAAATTACAAGTTCAGACGCATCAGTCTGTTTTAAGGATCTTAAGTGTTTGTTTTTGGTTTCAGGGGAAAATCTTTCATGTAACAACCCTTGGAGACTTAAATTGGCTAATGGTTGGTCACAGTATTTATTTATTTATTTTTTGAGAGAATAATAGATGTGCTTAAGTATTAGGAACATGAATCAGCACAGCACTAAAGTCCCTTTTCCGTTTCTTTCAATAAAACCACTAAGGCCCACAAACATCTGGCCTTTGTTGGAACTGGAAAAGGGTATAACTGACATTCACTCAGAAGAAGAAGAGGGGAAAAGATACAACAATCCCCACTCGGATACAACGAGCAACCACAAGCTTGCCCATTCCTTTGAGAAACATTGCAAGCCGAATCTACAGTTTGCGTTTTGTATCCTCAGGAGTGCATGTTTGAATCTCACCACCTGTATTTGAATTGAACTGTATTTTGTGTTGTTGTCATTCCCCTGTTGCGGTTCAGTAAGCTGCAGTGTGGGGACTTACTACAACGGGGACCAGGGAAGGTGTGTGTTGTGTCCAGCTGGGACGTATCAGGATGAGGAGGGGCAGATGTCTTGTGAGGTCTGTCCCGGACCTGAAGGAAGAGAAGTCTCCAAGGTGGTTGGAGCTCGAAACATGTCAGAGTGTGGAGGTAAGTTCCTCTGTTCAAAAAACAACAGCAATGTAAAAAAAAAACACACAAACATTTAATGTAGCTGCAAATAGCAACGTTGCAAGCAAGTCACGTTCTCATGGCCATAGTTGTAAGGACTCATGAGGCATGACAGTTTTGTCTCAACCATAAACTCAGATTGACACAAGGAACCCATTGGTCATATTTGAAAGTTGCATCCACCTTTCTATTCTTTTTAAAGTCACACCCAACTGTTTCTCTTTTTTTTTTAAATTACATCCAAATGCAACCTGCTGGTGGCAACAGAGCACTTAAGGTACAGACATTAAACTTGGTGAACAGCATAATGGGACTCTCCCCTATCAATGTAGCAAATTTCTAAACATTTTACATTTTTTTGGGGTGCTGCCATAGAGTCCTCTATCAGAGGGAGAGGAAAATGAAGAAGAATTATAAAACACAATGGTTATATAATGACATATTTAAAATGAAAAAGATATGAGTGAAACATAATTGAACAAAAACCAGGAAAAGCAATAAAAGCCCAAAATGTAAATAACTGCTTTGTGTATATGAGCCACACAGGAAGCAATTGTGGCTTGATAGAGATCTCTCCCAGACAGTTGTTATGCTTTGTTAAAGCCAAAGAGGCTCGAGCTAAGATTTTAAAGATGTATTTGAATTCAGGAGCCACCATATTTTGGTCTCCTCCTGTGCTGTTATCACAGTCACTTTGGGGCTGAATCCCTCATCCCATCTCCCCTGACAGACTAAACAAGGAGTGCTATCAGCAGATTCCCACTGGCACCCAGTTTGTATTAGTCACCCAGGAGTGTCCACTAGGAGACAGCATCAATCCATTAATGTTTGGTTTGGTTTTGCCTCTTACTTTAAGGGAAGGGGAGAGATTTTCTCCTTTAAAGAAGGTTTGCATATTCAACATTTAAAAAGTTTTGAAAGTGATGCAGTCCTGAACATTTTCGAAGAGATAAAAAAAAAAAACAAAACATTGGCCAGAATCTTTGCTGTTTTTGGCAGTTCACAGTTGCTGTGACCAAACGTTTTGTGTGTGTTCAGGTCAGTGTTCACCAGGTCAGTACTCTCATGACGGCTTCCTGCCCTGCCTGCCATGTCCGCTGGGAACTTACCAGCCAGAGGTCGGCCGCACATCATGCTTCCCTTGTGGGGGGAACCTGATCACCAAGCGCAGTGGTGCTTTTACATTTCAGGAGTGTGAGACTAAAGGTGTGAAAATTGAAACGCTGGTGTCGTCAGAGTATAAAAATTTTTTCTCTCTTCTTTTATGATAAATGAATGTTGTTGTTAGCCCGAGAGATCACACAGTTCAACAAATCCCATCTACTTTTTTAGAGTGAAGTTGAAGTGAAACGTGGATGTTACTCATTCCTCACAGGAAATCATAATAGTATTGCGTGTTTACTGTGGATGCTGACATGAGCTCTGCAGCTCTCTGCAGCTGTTCATAGTTTGTAGATTAAAATCATAAAACTACTCACCTCCAGGATATCATTCATTAAGGAAAGAGGAAGGAATTCGAGTAGTTAGTTTTAGTCCTATAATAATACAATTTTATGTGTAATTTAATTTGGTTTGAAAGAGCTTATTGAACACAGCATGGCAGAAGAATTTTTGAAATCTAAAAGATGCAAATAGGTGAAATGTGTAGAGAATACTGGAGGCATTATAATAACTGATGGCCCCCTATCTCTGTCCATGGCTCTTGCAGTCCAGTGCTCTCCAGGACATTACTACAACACCAGCACACACCGCTGCATCCGCTGTCCCATGGGCACATATCAGGGGGAGTTTGGCCAGAACTACTGTGTGTCCTGCCCTGGAAATACCACCACTGACTTTGATGGCTCAACTAACATCATGCAGTGCAAAAGTACGTCTGTATAGAGCAACAGCCCTGAGGAGAAAATTAAATGCAGGACCCGATTGTGATTCCTTTCCAGAAAGTTAGCTTGATGCAACAAGAAAAAAAATTTATTTGACACATCTGTTTATCTGTTTACATCACTTTACAGACCGCCAGTGTGGAGGAGAGCTGGGTGATTTTACTGGTTATATAGAGTCCCCTAACTACCCAGGCAACTATCCTGCCAATGTCGAATGCACTTGGACCATCAACCCACCACCCAAACGCCGCATCCTTATTGTTGTCCCAGAAATCTACCTGCCAATTGAGGATGAGTGTGGAGACTATTTAGTCATGAGAAAAAGCTGTGAGTTTTAACTTTTTTTGTTGTGGGTTTTCATCAGACATTGAAGCATTAAACTTGTCAGATAGTTATAGATGTTGTCCTGTTTGTTGGTATCTTTACTTCACAGCTCTGTCTAACTCTGTAACAACCTACGAAACTTGTCAGACATACGAACGTCCCATCGCTTTCACCTCCCGCTCAAAGAGGCTTTGGATACAGTTCAGGTCCAACGAGGGAAACAGTGGGAAAGGTTTCCAGGTCCCATATGTGACATATGATGGTAAGAGAAATAGAAGTTTTTGTTCTGTAGATGTGATATTGCGTCCTAATTTTGTTGCTAAAATCTGATTAAATTTGTCACGCTGATGAGCTGTTATTTGTTTCAGAGGACTACCAGGAATTAATAGAGGACATAGTCAGAGATGGGAGATTATATGCCTCAGAGAATCACCAGGACATCCTGAAGGTATTTATTTTTCAAGCTATATAAATGTTACCTTTCTAAGTTATTATTTAAGTCAATGTTTCCTTTACCCGTTGTCTGGGTATCTGTTAATCCTGTACTTGGTTTAAGTGAGCACGTAACGCCCTCTTTTGGAGACATGTAGAAATACAGGCTACTGCTTTGTTTGGTTGTCTTTTCTTATTTGCATAATATGTTTTCTCCTCAGGACAAGAAGCTCATGAAGGCACTGTTTGATGTGCTGGCTCATCCTCAGAACTTTTTCAACTATACAGCTCAAGAGTCAAGAGAAATGTTTCCTAAATCCTTCATACGCTTCCTGCGTTCCAAAGTTCTGAGATTCCTTCGCCCTTAAGAAGGGTTCCCACAGTTTTTCTGGATTATTCATGATAAACCTACATAAGATACTGCCCACAGTATCGTTTATTTCCACTGACTTATGTCAGAGCAGTCAGTAGTAATCTGTTTGCACATGGAGTCATACTCGAGTGGACCACACCCTTGATTACTTATCCTAAGGGGGAAGTCAACATGTCAAGAAAATGAACTTTTAACTGGAGCTTTAAGACCAAGGATATGATCAGCGAAGCGATACAAAGTATAGATGTATACATATATCCTTAGAAAGGAATCAGCATCTCTTTGCTTTGGAGATTTGGAAACGTGTATTAATTAGCAGCAGAGGAATCGTAATGACTTTATACCCTCTTTTAGATTTTCAAGTCACCACCTCAGTTAAATCCACACTGCAAATCTGTGTATTTCAGTGTGGCTAAATAGTGTACATCCCAGTACGAGACTTTTGTTAATAGCATCATAATAAGATATGAATACAGTAGCTAAGCAGAAAAATACTGACTATTTGTGATACTGTATCTAGTAACATAACATAGGCTACATTCACAGGTAGAGATGAGTTGTTGACAGAAATACTGCTAATTGTCAGAAACAAATATAGCACAAATGTTTTCTTGGGAAAATGAGCACTGCTGAAGAAGTAGTGGAACCACAAAAGCAATTATTCTGATGAATCTTTTTTGTATATGATGTATAAAGTTTTAGGTGAAACGCTAATGTATTGTAGCAACTACATACATTTTGACAGTATAGAATTGCTGCAATTGCTGTTGGCCAATGTATTTGATATTCTGAGGTGTCTAAATGAATGCTACTCTCCTGGGAAAAAAAATGTAACTTTTTAAAAAGAAAAGTACATTTTATGAATTAATAAGATACCAACCATTCAGCAAAATGATACCAGTAAATATCAATACAGTTTGTATTATGAACTAGCAACCAAAGACAAAAACTCACTTCTGGAGTTAACGCTAAAAGGTTCTGTAAAATAGAACTGAGCTGTTCACCTGTCTTGGATACATGTATGTATATTGTTTATGGTTTTGTACATCTAATATGCTGTAAATAAAGATAGGTCACTTATGTTGTGTTTTTATTTGCCTCATTCACTTTACTGCATCTCCATACACACAGTTAATACTGACAGCATTTGGAGGGAAACACAATGCTCCATTCCATCTACAACTAAAGTAAATATGAGTTATTTGCCTGAAGTCTCTAAAATCTCCTGGTAGATGCTATGCTGACTTTGGACTCGTAGCGGACCAATACCAGCTGTGGTCCCAAATCATCAGACACCGAGGTGGAAACTTTACATTGGACTTCAAACAACTTGGACTCTTTCTCCTCTTCCTCCAGAATCTGAATCTCCAGATGAAATGCAAAATCAATCATTCAAATATAAACTAATTGCAACTAGTTTAATACTTAAAATTGAATGTATTTTGTAGTATTTTTTTTTCTTTTCCTTAATCTGAGAAATGTTTAAGTAACTGTACGTATTTTCCATTACTGCTGAATGTATAACAGTATTACTGTTGTCTCCTCCTCCTGTCCGTCCCTCTGCTGTGCCACATTAAACGGATTGTTCCTCTCTGTGTCCGCGGACCGCAGTTTGATTAACAATCCTGTCAAACCAGTGGATGCGTTCGTTTTAAACTTCAGGTATTTAGCCGGTCGCTGAGGGGGGCGGAGTCCGGCCCCGCATGTATGTGTTTTCGCAGAATTTATAGAAATTAATCAATTAAATGTTGAATTAATCAATTAAATTCAAAGTCAAAATCTCAGCTGATCTGTTATAAGCGACGTTATCCAACATTTCACCGCGTTGTGTCCCAAACCGGAGATAGTCGGCGCGGTCTTGTGACCTGAACCGGCCGCCACATCCGTAAACTACAAGTCAGCTGCACGGAAGCGGAGGGTGTTTATCGTCGGATGGCTAACCCTGTCAACCTCTGAACCTTATTTTATTTTAACAACAAGGCCGCTGCTGCTTTGGACTGTGAAAGTCGGTGACAGGCCGTGAAGATGAACACCGTGTTTGCTATCAAGGTTTTTTCTTTGGTTTGTTTTGTGCTGCTGAGCCAAGTGACAGCGAAGGTAAGCTAATATTAGCCAGGCTAGTTAGCATTACAGTGAGAGAAAATGGAGCAACTTAGCTCTAATATCTTCCCTCTAAGATAGGATAATTAATTCTTAAGAAGGATTAATTATGTGGAATTTGGAAAGCTCGGTGTAAAACGTGTTAAACTAATTTCCGTCATTTCCGGGTTTGGGACAGCTGTGAAAACGTCGTAGCTGTTGCTAACTAGTTTTAGCCTTGGACTTTCAGCATTAAAGTCAAAAGCCCGAAGTCTGAATTTATTAAAAGGCTGTTCTACAGGAATGTAATGATTTTGGCTCAGTGTACACAATGTGTACACATTTTAAGTGCTTTATGTAATCCTGGGTAGCTTCTCATTTCTTTGGTCATATGTTATATAGTTTATCTGACTCTGCAACGTAACTAAATGTAGTGTAGAGTATTTTTCTCAGAGCTGTTGTGGAGTGAGGGAATAAAGTAACAAAACAAAATAAAAAAATAAAGAACCCTGAAAAAACGTACGTTGTGATTGTATTTCGCCATAGTGCTTGAGTAGATGAATCTTCCAACAACTACTATTAATAGTAATGAAATAGTGATAATAATAACAAGAGAAACTACAGCAATAATAATGATGATAATAGTTTTATCTCTATAGCACTTTAAAACAAAGTCAACAGTCTGCTTCATATGATTTTAAATTAGGGAAGACAGCAAAAATAAGGACAGGAAGAAATGGAAAAAAAATTCATAAAACATATTCAACTATATGTGTACATGTTAAAATATAAGTGCTCTCTTACAGAAATCTGAAGACATTCGCTGTAAATGCATTTGTCCGCCGTACAGAGAAATCGAGGGGCAAATCTACAAACAAAATGTATCTCTCAAAGACTGGTACGTTAATAATAATGTGTCACTTAACTTTTCTGTAAAAGTATGATAAAGTAT
Source organism: Remorina albescens (assembly GCA_034769265.1). NCBI lineage: Eukaryota > Metazoa > Chordata > Actinopteri > Carangiformes > Echeneidae > Remorina > Remorina albescens. Next base: position 6,409,474 of record CM068479.1, read on the forward strand.
GTAAAAAAATATGAGATTTTCATTTCTTGCTTTCCTCTAACTTGATCTTGTAATTTGCTTGTTTCTTAGTAACTGTCTACATGTAGTTGACCCTATGCCAGTAGATGGAAAAGATGTTGAAGCATACTGTTTACGTTGTGAGTGTAAATATGAGCAGAGGAGCTCAGGAACCATCAAGGTGAGTTGACTGTGTGTGTGTGTGTGTGTGTGAGGGATTTTTGGAGAGAAAAATCCAGCCCATATATTGGAATTATAGGATTAATACAGTGTTGAAATCGGGCTTTTTTGTTTGTTTGCTCTTCCTATTTTTGGGTTTTGTGTTGTGTGTCAAAGTGATACTAACCAATAGTCATTGCATACCTTTAGTTTACCATCATAATGTACCTCTCCATTCTGGGCCTGCTCCTGCTCTACATGGTCTACCTGACTCTTCTGGAGCCCATGCTGAAGAGGCGTCTATTTGGACACTCGCAGCTCATCCAAAGTAATGATGATCTTGGGGTATGTGTTTCACATAATAATACTGCATGGCAACTCAGCTGATACCGTGTATTATGGAGATTATATACTAGTAATCCATAAAATAATAAATCCTTGTTATATAGTACTTTTCTCAATAAAGTTTTGCAAAGTGTTTAACAGACAGAAGAGAGCAGTTAAATTTTAACTTTTAAGCTTAAGCTTTTCCAGCATGTATTACTCTCAGCTGTGTAAATGACTTCCCTTTGCACAAAATATCACAAGTGATTCACCATTTGCGGGTAAACATTGCTATTTTGCCTCCAAAAACTTTTAAACCCTTGTTTGTAGGCAGGATGTTGAATGTGCTGTGAACTCCTCTAAGGTCTACACATCACTTCTCACTTATTATTAAAAACTTGAGCAAACATGAAAATGTCAAAAGACATCAGTTATGTTGGCAGCTTTTGTGGAGCATTGCTGTACTTGGTGTGTACTAAGATATATTCCAAATACAGGGAGTGGTCCATAGTCTCCGAAAATGCTCTCTCATCCCATATCAGATTTTTGTGTTATGGGAGGCTTCACTGCAGAATCCATTAGTGAACACAATCACATGGAGAAGTCTGCAACAAGAGAGCACTCAAACAAGTACATGATGCAAGCAGCTTTATCCACTTTCACAGCGCACAATTTAAACGGCTTTGCTACTCGTATTCTGATAAATGAAAGTTGTCATTAACAGACTAAAAGATACCTGGGCAATGCTGCTAGATTTCTGCTGGAAAACTTGTTTATTGGAAAATGAGACCTGAGAGAGTGGAAGAATGGATTTGACAGTTGTACTGTGAGACAACATCCCTAAACCTAACTATGAAACTGAACACAAGTGTACGTTTTTTTTTTATTGCCTAACACTAGTCTGCTTACAAAATTAACCAAACAGTAACACTGTTCACACTGCTCACTCTGCCAAGACTCCAAAATGTATAAATCACTATGCCTCTTCTGTTCTAATTGTGGTCAAAAAAGGGAACAAAAACTGATCACTGATCAACGGGGAAACTGGGATAATAAAGTAATCCTGAATAGGCAGCACATGCAAACACAGTTGGATTTCTTGCCTTCACAGCAATTTATTTTTCATTTTTCATAATTTTATTTAAAAAAGAAAGAAACCATTTAAGGACAGAAACCCAATTTAGTCTTCCTCAGTTCAGTATCAGTATTTAGATATGTTAAAAATTAAATAAAGTGAAACATTGACTGTCTTAGCCTGAGGGTAGAGGGTGAACTGCAGCTGTCTCACTGAGCACTGTTTTCACTGGCAGAGTACATGCAAGAGGAAATGTAACATGAGAGGTTTCTCTTAAAAATCTTTTGCTGTATAACAGTGTGACTACACACAGGCAGTTTTACAACAGCTAACATGAAAGTGGTCTGTTATGTATAACTTCCTTTACTGTACTAACCAATGAAACCGGAAGTATTGCTGCAACATTAATTACAGAGAAAATGGTGGGCTTATAATGTTTATGTTTGTCTCTGATGCACAGAGGCTGCCCACTAACAATTCCCCTGAAGGAGCAAAATAGGGAAAAAAATCCACTTTTCTGTTCTCTGTGACAGGGATCCCTCTAATCCTTTATTGCTCTGACCAGTTTTATCACTTGTATGATTTCTCTCACAAGTCTGTTTATGTAGCAGTTTCAAAAACAAGTTATAAAGTACTCAACAGAAAGATATAAAACCAAGAGCGTTCAAAGATGAGTGAAATGAAGTCAAACTGACTGAAATACAAATTGAGCGAAAAGATAAGTATGGTTGCAGTATAAGTGAAAGAGTTAGACATGAGGCTTTGATAAGGAAGAGGAATTAATACAATAAAAAGATAAAATATATCATTCTGTTCATCAGTTTGGGTCCTTCTTAAAATACCTTTTGGCTTATAGAGTGCAAGGCAAAGTCCTCAGAGCACTCTTTTTAGAGGTGATTTTTAAAATCCCCCCCAAAAATGCATGAAATCGTAGATCTCAGGGGGTGAAGAATCTTGTATTCCAATAGGATCTTGAATCTTGCCAGTAAAAAGATATAGGATCTTGTATTTGAAATTTCCCCACTGTGAGACAAATAAAGGTATTTGATTGGAGTCTTCACAGATAGACTTAAGTGTGTCTCTGATACTTAAGTTTGACCTACAGTGTGTCAGACCTCTGTAGCTCATTTGTTTTCCTTTCTATGTTTTCAGGACCAGCAGCCTTTTGCCAATGCTCACAATGTCCTTTCCCGATCCCACTCTCGACCCAACATGCTGAACAAAGTGGAGCATGCCCAGCAGCGTTGGAGGAGGCAGGTCCAGGAACAGCGAAAGTCTGTGTTCGATCGCCATGTTGTTCTCAGTTAAACTGTCCTGTGAGCAAAAGTTACTTGTGGAGCAAAACAAAACAAACAAACAAACACAAAAAAAGAAAAACTATAACAAAAAACACTGTGAAGAGCCCCCAATTTATATCACTCTCTTTGTCTCATTTGTGGTTTTTATTTCATCAAGTGTGATTCTAAGGTGAACATGATGAAGAAGCTCTTGGCAGACTTGGGGGAAAGGCTGGGAACTCTGCAGGCAGCACAAGAGATTGCAATGAATTATTTTTGTTTTTGCACAATTGCTACTGAGCACTCTTAAATAACGTTTCCTAAAGTGAAATGTACTCTCTGCCCACTGTCTAGTTTGCAGAAGTGCCAAGTCACCAGAGAATTTGCAATGAAAAAATTGGCAATACTAATAAAGATGCAAGATGAGTTTTATGACATTCTCTAAATCTTCCTGGCTGCTGTCAGACAGAGCTGCATCAGTCCAAAGCCGACCAGTCTTTCAGTTTTTACAAGCCAATCTGACTTTTAGAGTAAAACGTCCAGATGTTGGTTGGTGCCACTTATCGTGGCTCAATAACTGTCCTTCTGGCTGCAGCAGTAATCTCTAAGCATGTAGCTGGTGGGAATTTTCCTCCCAAAAACAAATATTAGTTGGAACTACTGCTCTCACCGTAGGAGAAAGGAGCTTGTGTAAAATATAGATCCTTAAGCCTTCTTTGAAAATGCATGTTTTATAGTAAATCTTTTATAAATGTGTTTTCAATCCTGAATTCCTACCATTATGTTTAATGTCTGATAACTGTTCTGAAATCCATCATTTAATGCATTACATTAAATCTGATGTTTGAAAGTAGTTTTACCTAATTTCACTACAGGAATTGATGCCATTCCTGGCTGATGTCATAGTAAATGTAGCTGTGCTATTGATCCTCATCTGTTAAAGACCCTATTGAAGTCAGGGTCCCTCCAACTGCCTAAACAGATCTAATGTATCATCTTTGATTTTTGATTTTGTCACTTCTTTGTGCTTGGCTCAACATCAGTTCCATAATCAAAGTCCCCATTGGCTAACAGTCAGCATTTATTGTGACGGCAGTGTGTTGTTTCTCTGAGCACAAAGGAGTTTAGTTTGTGAAAAGTTGGGCTGTGTACATGAGCAGAGGGGGAAATGGTTGAGCGATATTTGATGGCATTCATAACTCTTGTATATGTGATACCTTTAACTTTGAAATAAATGAATGTAATATTTGTGATTCTTGCATTTTTGCTTCTTCTTGCTTTATGTCCGTTGGGGACCGAACCAGCTACCTGACTTTCAGGTGAAGGACTGGATTTTACTGGATATGACAGTTCTGTTTCTAACTATTCTTCTGTGGTTAGTATTATTAATCTAAAAAAGTTTACTTCAAGAATTTGCCACTGAGACGAACATCTGGGTCTCTGAGGCCTGAGGTGTCTCTGGCTGAATAAATCCCTGTTGATGATTTGTGCTCATTGTTTTGGGGACAGTTTGTCTGATTTGAAACTCTTAAACTCTCAGACTCAGTCTGAGTCACTGTGACGCAGTTGTTTTCTGTTGAATTTTATCTGAAGAAATTCCAGCTACTGTTCTCAGATATGCTGCTTTTTCACCATAGAAGTCCCTGAGTTACAGCAACTGCTTGGAAACATCTGGAAAACCTCTGGCAAAGGACCAGTTGTAGTCGTCACTAAAACTGATCGCATCTATTAATAAACCGTCTGCAGATATTTCATAACCCCGAGCTATCATCTTTTTTCATTTAACTAAGTGATTTCCATATAGCCGCGTCATCATTTCCTGTGCAGTCCCCTTTTCCCTTTCCCCCTCTCATCGCATGCAGTTATACGGAGGAGACTTTTTCCGCAAGAAAAAAAAAAAAAAGAAAAAAGCAAAACTTCAGTTTTGAGTTTGCACAGAGACAGCGACACGGGCTGAACAATGGACCAGTGAACAAACAGTGCAGCACCAAAGACAGTCAGGTATGTTCTTTGTTTCTGCTCAGGAGTATTCAGCTGGAGCCACATCCAACCTTTTCACTAACTTTAAGTCACAGTATTTGTAGCATCTTTAGATGGTTGGGTCTATAAAAAAAAAAAGAAACCTTTGTGTTTCATAAGTTGTATTGTTGACATGATTTATGTGACTGTAGTAAACTTTATTCATAAACGCTGACTTTGATCGGTTTGGGGAAACTGTCCCATTAAATACACTGTTTTATGACTGGGTGGGAAAATGTGTTTTTCCTTTCAGCTTTAGTGGAGCATTTATATTGATTCGCCTATAGGAGGCGACTTAACCTTTGAATTTGATCTCAGACAAATCTGTAGTTTGCAGAAACTAATTTGCATTTTTTTTTTTTCTCCTTCATGTTGCAGCACATTTCACAACTTGTTTTAGTTTTTCTGTGGCATTTTTCCCACACTCTCTCTCTCTCTCTCTCTCACACACACACACAAGTCTCTTGCACATAAACCCCACAGTGTGAAACATTACACTATCACACTAGATTGGCCTTCAAGGTTCAGCAGACAGATGTTGTGGCTGTTGCGTGGTGAAAAGCTAAAATGTGACCAGATAAAGGATTGTCCTTGAGTTAAACTTTTATCCTCGCTGCTCCTCCAGCTTGATGTGTTTAGAAAGTATTAACAGTAGCTATTCAAAGTATATTAGAACTAGTAACCTGCTGTTTACTTTATTTTGAGGGAACAATAAAAGTTGCAAAACATCCCAGATCATATTATTCTGTGATTCATGTGAAATTGACCAGAATGGTTACAAATAATTGTGGAATAACTCATATCATTATTTTTCTTCACTTTATTATCCTTATAATATATTTTTGATCACTTGGTGAATTGGTGATTTTTCAAGTTAGGCCTATGTAAGGCCACAGAAACCATCATACTTGCAAAAAATTACACATAAGGTCAGTGTTATCTGACAGTGACAGTGTTATAAATAGTTTTTTGTCCTGTGTGAGTTACAGTTTTTACAGATTTTCTCAAGGCACACTGACTGAAAAATTAAGTATGTACTAAAACTTAGGAAAAAATGTTTTATTTGTGATTGTGTCAGTAAACCCTTAAATGTAAAAGGATGAAAAATCAAACAGCTTAGATTCCATGTTATTCTCCTTGAACAATGACAGAAAGAGACACTTGTGGTTTATCTTTTTAATTGGGAAAGAGAGGACGTGTTTACCAGAAAAGCTGTCTTCCATTTTAGAGATGTCAGCCTCTATCTCAGTCCCATGAGCACAAGTGTTGTCTAGACACGTCAGCCTGACTCAGCTTAATGCTGGATTTTAAGAGTTGTCCCAGGTCTGTTTCTGAAAGCCAAAATGGTTTTTATTACTCCTAATGTGTGTGTGTTTGAGTGCGTGTGTGTGTTCTATTCAAAATGGGAGCAGATAATTGAGCAGTGACTGTGACTTTGCTGTTCTTTTTCTCAAATGGGTTCAATATTTCCACGTTTTTCTCGACCTTTCAAACTTGTGGAATGTGTAGAAGCTGAAGGAAAATATCTGAAATCAATCTTTGGAGCATAGGTGGCAAAAACCCCACTGAGCTGAGGATTTGGGATTCACAGATGATCCTTAACAAACATACATGTGGTTTTGTGATTTAACATGAGATAATAAAACGTTTACTCCTTTGTGACTGTGGGTTTAGCAGGTGAATAATCCCGAGAATGGGAGAGAAAGTGAAACATTTCCAGCCCCTGAGTTCTGTGGTCAGTCTTTGAGGGTCACTTGGCTATGAGAATCTCGTGAATGCATTGTAAGTATATGCTTGGAACAGATGAACGGAATGTTTTGATGTGAACTTTGTTTGATGCTGGTATGTCATGCAAGAGGATGTGGCTTTTAATGACAAATCCAGATGGCAATGTGATCAATGGAACAATGAATTCCACAAGTTTAAACTAAGGTTACATTCTGGTAAAATAGCCCACAAAAAAGAGTTCAGTGCCCCTGTGTTTTGTGATGAGACACACAGTGGGGTCCTGCAGTGTTTTCAGGAAGGACAATCTTTATGAGACCTTGCTGGGTTTGGAGTGATTCTCTGAGAAAATCTGCACTTTGGTGGAGTTGTAGGTTTCCTGCTGACTTGATGCTACGAACTGTGATAACGGATGTCTGGGTTTTGTGACTTCCTCTGTTCCCAAGTCTGTGGGATGATAAGACACCCCAAGAGATGTAAGAAAGGGTTTTATGGATCGGTACCTCTATAGCATTGCATGTAAAGATGTCACTTGAACGTAAACAAATGACCACGAATGGAAAAAGGATTGTTCACTATTATTGGGTTTTTGATGGGGTTTCTTGAAATAAATGGGAGCTATTTTGATGGTTCAATTCATTGTAATAAAAAACCAAACAAACAAAAAAACAAAAAAACAACAACATGTAGTGCTGCTCTTGATGGTTCAACATTGACCTTGGAAATAGCAATAGAGATTAATTAATTTTCTTGCTAAGTTTCAGTGCAGATAAGTTTTTCCTCCGCGGATCTGTGGTGTGTGTGACACCGATGATACATTCAGAGTATGAAAGATAGCTTCAAAAAATATTTAAAAAACTTTAGCAATTTTATTGAAAACTGGAATATCACATTGATTTATGCATTCAGACTCTTTGTGATGACATATGTAATTTAGCTCAGGTACCTCCCATTTCTCTTGGTGGTGTTGATATGATCCTTATGACCTTGATAGGAGCCAATTGTTATATTCAGCTCTGTTACATTCAGCTGATTGCTCATGAATAGGAAGGATACACACCTGTATTTACAACATTTTGATATTCAAGTAAAGCACAAATACATCAAAACATAATTTATGTATACAATGCATTTCCATTTATCTTTGCTGACTTCAAACCTTGTTGAGGTGATACACGCGTACATCAGGAGCCCATGAAAACACTTTCAAAGTCATTACAGGTACAGGAAAGCACAGAATTCAGTGTGACAGTTTCTCAGTTAGTGACTCTTAAAGTTATGTTTCAATCTGTTCATGCTTCACTTGAGTATTATCTTATCAATGTTACTTTCTACTTAACTGCATGCTAGAATTCATGTCAGTGTTTCTTTGCAGAAAATGTGATATTGTCAAGTATTATAAGTGTATTCTATGACAAAGACTCAAAAAATTAAACCAGGTTCCCAACCAGCGACAGCATTAAAATGCAATTTACTTGCAAGTGTATGAGAAAATAACACAGGAATTAGCATTCATAATAATATATTACCATACCATTACTGTATTTTTTTATCTGCTGAATAAAACAAACTAGTGTACTTTTACTTTAGTATAGTGTTAACTGCATAACCAGTGGGGTACTGAAGATAAGTATTTACACACGTTTTATAATGAGACACAATCAAAAGCACTTCTACTCTGTACAACATTTGAGAGAAAAAATATAGTATTTTTTACTTCGCTACATTTATCTGATAATTACATTGACATATTTTTCGGATTAAGTTTAAAATACCCAACCATATGTAAAGTAGTGCAAAATTAGCCTCACTTTGACTATCTACAGTATTAAACTGCTTACATAATGTAATTTATTGCATAGTAATATAAGGCCAAACCGAGTCATTCTGCTGTATAGTCAGTGTTCTAATTGTTGATATTTTAAATACATTATGTAGGAAAAACGAGCATTAGACAAAATCTGCAATGGATAGATCTGCTGCAGAAAAAATACAGTATACAGTGAGGTAAAATGATAGTGAAACCGTGAAGTAAAGTAAAACTATGTCAGAGCAGATGTAGTAGTTTCCGTCTCCCCTTGCTGCTTGGTCACACATTCATCTTGGACAAATGAAAGACATCTTTGTATGTCTGAATTGTGTTCTCACTGGCCGCTGCAGGATTTTCACCAGGACAATGTGTTGCAACATGGATCCTTCCAGCAGAAACTCGTGAATATTCATCCCCAGTCCTGAAGCCTACCAGGACAATAAACAAGAGGAGAGAGGCTGAATGCCTGTCTGAGAGGAGGGAGGGGGGGGGCAAATCCCAAGAGAAGTGAGGAGGGGGGGGCAAACAACCCGTTTCCATGGAGACAAGTCCTGCCTTCCTCTCCACAGCAGCTCACTCTGAGAGGGGAGGCAGGAGGTTTTTTTTTTTCTTTCCCCCACTTTTTTTTTTTTTTTTTTGTGTCGGTTTTGGTTGGAAAGACATGAGTCGGAGATTACTGAGGAGGGCAGGTATCCGGTCAAAGCAGCCAAACTTTTTCAAACCATAAACCCACCGGGATTTGTACAACGGCGCGGAGGGATTACAATCTGAAAATGTCAACTGCCATGGATGTGAAGAGAAACTCGGAGGTAAAAGAAGCCGCCTGCTCTTTTTCAACCGAAAATTGAGTTAAACAGGGAGGTTAAACTTCTGGTTAGCGACGAAAAACCACCGACAACAAGCCTCCGAAACAAAACAACGGCGCAGAAAAACGAGTAAATTGGTTGAAATAATCTTAATAATAATATCAAAGAGTGGCAAGGTGCGGTTAAATGTAGTCCTAATCTCCATGTGGCCATATTTGGTCATCGGCATGTTAAACGATGAACTGCAGTAAGCAGGCTAAAACAACACACTGTGTGTGTCTGTGTGTTTACTGATTTACTTGAATGGAGAAAAATGTCCCAGTGGATTCAGGCCCTAACTTCGTGGATTATAATTAGACTAAACTATTGTCGCTTAAAGGTCAAACGAGCAGATAAATAAAAAAAAATTAGATCACTAAACTCAGCTCATTGCTGGATTTAGGATTTATTAAACCTGGTTATTTCACTGTACAGACTGTAGTTATTCTCCTGATGGGTGCATCACATCACTTTAGTCCACGGAACATTTAATCTGTACTTTATAAGGAACTAGTGATGCCTTTACACCATTTCACTTAAAAAAAAAAATCCAACCACCAATGCAGATCTTACATTTATGGAAACTAAATTAAGATGATTAAAATAAAAGCATAGAATCCTCAGGTTTAAAGATGAAGGCATAAATGGAATGTTATTGTTTTTAAATGAGGAAAGACTTTAAAAACGCTAACAACTCATCATTTTAGCTCTACTTTGGTCAAATACTTTTTCTCAACTTTGTTTCTGCTGCTATGTTTATTTGGCAATTCATCAACACATTGACATCGTTAGAGCACTGGCAAAATGTTGAAAGATTTACATCTCTCATCAATGTTTCTAAGAGTTCTTATCAGATCACATTTTATATCTTTATGTTTTTACTTTTTTACGAATAATGCAAACCCTATTATTTGACTGGTTTGGTTTAGCTCTTGTTTTCCCGAAGATCTGTTTCTATTGTGCAAGTCAAACAATGAACCTCCCCTTGCACTGGAGCTGTCAACATGGCCATGGCCAGGAACTTCTTCTTTGTTGTCCATTGATTTTAACAGGAATAAATCTGGTATATCCCCAACCACTTTGAAGGGGACTGTTGAAACCATTTTTATTCGTCCTCAGGTAACTATACATCCGAGACTTGTACAGCATTGCTCATGCTGGTATTTACACCTAGCTGGGAATATCTTAGAGTGAGGGTTTGACACTGTTGTTCACAAATCAGCCCTAGGGGAACTGTTCCTTCCTCAGCAACAGTCCTTCCAGACTGAGATGTGTACTTTTCTGGTACATATGGTTTTAGCAGATTTCCCAGAGAAGGATCTTAAACAATGTGTTCAGACCACAAGATCATCTCCCTTAACTTTGGCCCAAAGCTACTGAAGAGTATGAATAACTGAGCGAATGTTGTTTTTGATACCATTTATCCATGTTTCATTACTTATTATGGGGCTGTTTGAGCTTACATGCAAGTACATTTACACAATTCATATGTGCTGGAAGATTAAAATAATGAAGATTAAATAACTTTGTAGATGTTGTATTTTGTCCACTAAAAGGATAATACCAGTGCCTGGCTGTACTATATAGCAGTAATTTTTCAGTTGACTTTGAGTTTCACACTGACATGACTTTAAACCTTGTACCTGTCCTCACACCTGTTATTTGGTTCCACAACAGCACTATTTAGTGAGTAGGAAGAATACATGATTGTACTGGTTATAAGGATCTTATCTTTACCTAGAATTATAACCCAACAATGACTCACTGTCCATGATGTGGTGACAGTTTCAGTGTTGATATGAACAAAGCAGGTACTCTTACAAGTAGCTTAAGTGAGGTTTTTGAAAGGAAAGCAGTTACCATGACTTGGTGCAAACAGAGATTGGCCAATTGATGATAATATCACTTCTGAGATAACTGGAAGTTATCTCAATTCACTGAACACTATTTTAACACTGAGGACAATTTTGGCTTTACATTCATGTCGTTTTCTTAGTATTTTGAATCCGTATGTGAATTGTGTCATCACCCGAAAAACAAATATAATTGTTTTCCAAAATTTCTCCTTGAAATGTTGTCAACCTATATTAAAACTAAAGATTTTAAAATTGCGACAGAAACAGGCTGACATCACATCTTCAGTGTTTCAGATACCGCCAAACTCCTTATTAGGCTTTTCTCATTTACACGTCTCAACATTTCCAAGGTGTTGCACTGCTAAAATCTTGATTTTTAGAACAGCATCTTTTAATAATAATATATATATAAAACAATGTTCTGGTCAGCAGAGAGTGGTGATAGAGAGAGCATGAACTTACAGAGCAATACTGAAAACTACTGAAAACAAAAAGATGTGAAATTATCAGTAGGTGCTTTTTTGTACAAAAAAAAAAGAGATGGTCTTAAAGTCTAAAGGGATTTGGTGATATAACAAATCTATCAGCAAAGGCAGTGAGTTGGCATCATAGCTTGTATTGTGCCATATAATTCTGAAAGGGCAACAACTAATAGAGAAACTTATACACTCAGCCAGCCAAACACTGGTGTAACTTCTTCACTCAGTCAGTCGACAATCAACATTAACATTTGGCTTAGATTAGTTAAACTCTGGCTTTGAGACAGAGGAAAACGAGAATATATCTCTTCTTCTTATGTCCTTGAGAAAGACTTTTGTGTCAGAGGTCAGCTCTCTGACACAAATTCTAGACCCCCTGCTGAAGCTCAGATGGATGTAAGCTTGTTTTCCACATGCCTGCTTCTGCAGCTGTGCATGCTCATATCCAGGTTACACAGAAGGAGAAAAAGATTAAATATTCCCTGATTGCTTGGAAGAAAAGCTGAAATAGCTGCTAAAAAAAAGAGATACAGAAACTATTCCAAGAAATAGTTCCACTTGGTCAATTGAACTATACATGGCAGAGCATGTGGTGGAGTATGGGGCTAATTGGACAGGTATGACTATGTGCAACCTTGGTGGTTTTGTTTTAGACATGTAAAGGCTGCGAGAGCCTTCAACAGCCCATCAGAGAGACATTTATAATACAGGATAGTGCCTCAGTTTCAGATAGGAATTTTTGCTTTTCTACCTTCTTTGCAATACAGTACAATGTTGTATGTGTGCACGTTTTACATGCACAGTTTGTGTGATAAATGTTTTTATGCAAACAGCATTATCCTGGGTTAAGTAGTGTTGTGCTCCTGACTACTGGGATATTTATGCAGCTCTAATCCCACACTGCTCTTCTGACGTGGTTCAACTCAACCAGCTCAAGTCTCTTTTTGTCCATAGGGGACAAAACTGGTCTTTCTGCAGATACTGAAACAATCCTGTGGATCAGTGTGTGGGCCCTTGCTCTCATGTCTGCCAGTGAGATGTGACGTGCGGAAAGAGTTGAGAATTTGCAGAGATTTTCACTCCTTCCTTTCTCCATTGCTTCTTGGCCTGTTGGCTTGTAGACTTTGCAGTGGTTTTCAAAACCTTGAAGTCAGGTTTCTCACCAGCAGAAACAGACAATGTCAGCAATATGAGCAGAGTAACAAGAGAGAGAAGGAAACAGTATTGACCCATTTTTGGAAGCTGTTGTGTCTGCTAATGTTTCAGGATTAACATAGATCTTAATGCAAACCCAGTCACTGGTAAGTTTGTTTATCATGATGTCACAAAATTGCAATGTGCCCTTGTAGGCTGAATATCATGGGCCAGGTGCTGAAGGTACATATTTCTGGTGTGGTCTTTGTTGAATGAAAAAGAGGCTCTTGGCATCAGGCCCAAGTGTTTCTGCCCCTCTACCATGTTTTCTTTCTCCCTCTTACACATTCTTTAATATTTTAAATGCAGCCACAGCCTGATGGATAGAGCAAATATTAGTACATTCCTCCATGTAGTGGAGAAAACTGTGTATCAGATAATCTGTCAAATGTGACAAGGCCAAGGACGTACAGACTAGTTTCAAAGATATTTTACCTAATTGAGTCTCTCCTTTTCAGGCATGTCCATGCAAACAAACACACATGCACACACACACTTGGTGCTGATAAAGTATTTACTTTTTAACCACATGTCCCTCTCAAGGATGTATTGAACACAAAGGGTTCTTTTATTCCAGCATAAGTAGCTTAATGGAGACACTGTTGTAGGCCCAATTGAATAAATATGCTCTTGTTGCTGAGGAAAATTTGCTTCATTGATATGCTTCTCATGAAATCAATTAGTGCTTCTGGACGTCATTTTAGAATTTGTTTTTCAGTCAAGTCCAAAGCAAAGTCACTTTATATCGCTGTGTTGAGTTTGAAGCAACATCTCTTCTGGAAGTATAGGGTTTACTATTCTGTGTAAATGTGATGACATACGTCAGAATACCTTCTGTGTGCGTGTGTATGTGTGTGCATGTCTGGGCTTTAACAGAAAAGAATAGCAGCTGTTAGTTTAATGAGTCATAAGGTGGCAATGTATGTCGCCCCTCACTTTATATTGACTCATGTTTCTTACCTGACCTGATAGCTCAGTGACATTTTCTGAGAACAAATACCTTCATGATGTATAGATGAATGACTAAATAATTTCTTTCTTATTTTGAATATGTAAAATAAAAAAGACTACAAAACAGAAAATACAAACAATAACAGTCTTTGAAAAGGAATACGATGAACTATGTGTTCATACTACTTTCGCACTCACCCTCCATCAAGTCATATTCATTCATTCATCTTCAACTGCTTATCCGTTTCTGGGTCGCGGGGGGTGCTGGAGCCCTGGAACAGACAGAGACAAACAACCACTCGCACTCAGACCTACAATTTAGAGTCACCAATGAACCTAAACATGCATGTCTTTTGACGGTCGGAGGAAACCGGAATACTTGGAAGAAACCCACACAGGCACGGGGAGAACATGTTGACCCGGGAACCAAACCCGAACACCTTCTTGTTGTGAGACAACAGTACTAACCAATATGCCACCATGCTGCCCCCATTAACGCATATACAATTCATAAACAGGAAGTGTAATATACATTTATGGCTTAACTTTACTTTCCAATGTTCTGATCACTGTTGATTATATTCTGCCTTAGTAGCATCAAACAGTCCAATGCAGTTATGAACTAGCTGGTGAACATAGTGCAGTGAGGTGTTTCCCTTGGGAGTTGGTGAAGACCTAAAAGAAAGTTAAAAGGTGAAGAATATTTAAATGAAATTATTCCTTTGGCCAGAAACACCAAAGAAATGTTAATGTTGTTATATATCCATAACAACCTTTTAAAAATCTGCTGAAGAACTTAGTGCTTTCTATGCACCAATTTCTTGGTTAATGACAGCTCCAGCCAAAGTGCATCCTCCAGTGTCATTCTATAAAACATTGATCAATATCAAGTGTATGATTATTACTGAAGGAACGCTACCCATCAAACTTGAAGCTGCTGACTTCTCAGAGTTGACTGTTAGCTTGCCTTTGGCTCAGACATCTCAAGAGAAAATTTGTGTTAAATCTGGTTGACTGCACTCTAAAGGTTCTCTAGAGCTTTCTTCAAAGTGGTTGTTTACAGGCTGTAATTTTGTGTAAGGAGATGGTATCAGACCTCAGGAAGTCAGTTGGCTAACGCCTTGGTGTTTACACTGTAAAGTCCATTGGGCTTCTGTGACCCATTTCTGTGTGATATGTTTGAGATTTCTCGGTCAAAAAATAAAAATCATGACCACAAACAAATAAATATTGTTCTTTGCTTAATAGTATCACTGAGATGTGTAGAGCTGGCTTAATCAAAAATATTTTTTCTGACAGCTAAATTTTTTCCCCAATATCTTTCTCCAAAACTTTTTAAAATAAAAAACATTGTTTTCAGCAAATTAATGGAAAATATATTTTAGACAGATGCCTGTGTTTATGAATTTCATCCAAGTAGAATATTTTCTTTCCATATTTATTGTTGAATCCAACAGTTTTTTGTGCATCACACAGAATATTGGTTCCTAGATTTCCATTCCTGCGAAAATTCACTTTAAATTCACTTTCAATGTTTTAAATTCTCCTATAGTCTTCTGGAACACAGAATGACAACAGAAAAGGACAGATGTAAACTGCACAGGACAGCTTTATTCTTTGTGTTTGATGAAAATAATGATGCATGTCCACTCCTCTTAGCCCCACATGTTACGGGAAATAGCTGACAGCAGGAATGCATCTATCTCTATTGGACACTGCTCCACTACTGGTTGGCCAGTTTCTTCATACAACAATTTCCTGTAAACAAGTCATGCTGCCAAGCACCCTCCCATCCTCCACCTCTGATGTCGATGAATGTGTGTTTGACCTCCTTGTGCACCAGAACAATGGCTTTGAGCTCTCTTGAAAGGGTCAATGTTGCATTTGAGTGTAAGTGATTTTCAGGGGCACTGGCCTTCAGTTTGAAAGGACTAGTGATGCGGAGTTTGCATGTTCACCCCATGCTTACGTGGGTTTCCTCCCACCATCCAAAGACATCATGTTTGGGTTAATTGGTAACTCAAAATTGTCTGTGAGTGTGAGTGGTTGTTCATCTCTGTCTTTCTCTGTGTGTTGGCCCTGTGATGGACTGGCGACCTGTCCAGGGTGTACGCTGCCCTCGCCCAATGTGAGCTGGATTGGCTCCAGCACCCCCTGTGACCTGGAAACGGATTGTAGTGTTAAATAAAAAAGACGCTTAATGAAACTGATCTACATCATTCATCTGGGAGAACACACTGTAAATGATGATATTAGCACTGTCGTCAACAAACATAGATATTACTAGATGTTGATACTCGTCTTCTCACATATAGTTATTTTTAATTCAGTAAATAAAATTCCTAATGAAACTGTTCTCAACTCTGTATTTTTCTATTTTAGGAAGAATGAAATATTGAGTGAAATAAAGCCGATCAAGACTACATGTTGACTTCCAAGCCATGTGGAACCTGCTGCTAAAATCCTGTTTTTATAATCACAACCACCAAAATCACTAAAACTAAAGTCAAACGCCTATACAGTGTTGTGATTTACTTGTAAAATAATGGTTCAGGGAGTAAGTTAGAAGTGAGTATCTGTCTTATTTACTCTTTTAGGCAAGAAAATGCTGTTCTGCCTCTCTGCCACTTATTAAAAAGTAGATGAGATGGCAACACTGGTCCATCTAGCCAAATCCTGGTTTGCCTAAAAAGGTGCTGAAATTGTTGCAGGGTACTTATTTGATGATATGTCTTTTAACCTAGCAACAAATGTCTGTGAACACCCCATAAATCAAAAAGAGTTTGCTCCAATTCATCTTGCAAAAGCAATTGCTGGTGGGAAAACTTCCAATCAGTCATAGGGCATTTGCCTCTTTTAAACTTTCCAATATCAGTCTGCCCAATATTAAATATCAACAGGATTGAGTGAGCTGATGGGATTTGTTTTGATTTGTTTGAAATGTAGAAGAGTCCTCCCTTTCTGCACACATTAAAGTACTCAGTTATGTACTTTGTAGGTTTATGTGACACAGAAATGTCAATTGGGTAGCAACTACATGAATAATGGCCTTCTTTCCAAATTTCCTTCACAGCTATGATATAAACATGGATCAAGACTTTATTTAAGTATTGTGTGTTTAGCTGATTCTGTTCCAGTAACTTACTTAAGTGCTGTATAATGTGAAAACAGATATATTTTTTTGTGTTGGAATATCTTCGTCTCAGACAGACAGAGTTTCTCTGGTGCAGTGTCTACATGAGGTGTTAGTTATGCCACTTACTTTGGGCTTGTTGAAAATTGTCTGCAATGTTTACACTTGAGATTCGACATGGCAGATGTGGTGAAACTGGATAGTCTGTAGGATATTTTATTTAGTTGCCTTATGAAAAGTTGTCAAGTGCAAAAATGACACCTTTCCCTCTAATGTTATTGTGGTACTAGGACAAGTAAATGTTAATTATATTTCTTTGCCATTATCTCTTTGGTATAACAGGAACCCTTGCTTACCTACACCAAAAAGTCCAGGTGTGAGTTAGGCACACATTAAACCAAAGTGATAAGCAATCAAGTTGGGTTATATGATTTGACCCGCTCAGAGTGATGGCACTCCTCGTTTTGGCTTGGCTGAGGTCTTGGAAGAATGTACGTCATCTTGTTTATGATGTGGCAATGGATTTTATTCATCACAATTTTATGTCTCTGATCTGTCAAATATATTGTAATTGAGCAATTTCTAAGTCATGCTTGCAGAAAACCATACAAAGTTAATATTCCATATGACTTAATGTTTTAAATGTTTGCTGAAATAAATGGTGCAAAGTTTCAAATGTTTTACACCCTTGTGTTTGTTCATCAGGTGAGCGGGCAGCTTGCAGACAAAGATGACTGCCAACAAGAGTTCGAAGGCTGCGCCTCGTGCAGGAGGGGGTAAAGCTCCCCGGGACGTACCTGAGAGGTCAGTGACAAGTTGGCCAGGGCTGGGTTGGTTTAAGTGTGCTTCCAGTCACATGATTAGAGATTTCTATCTTAAGCCATCTTCCCATCAGGTAATTAATCTTCAGTAGTTTTCATATTTTTTCTCATGGAAAAGAACAAGCAGTGATTTTCAAATATGATAATTCTTCAAAGCTTTTGGAAGAACAATCTTGTATGCTGGACAAGGGCCCCATCGTTTTCTGAGCTGTGAGCTGAAGCTTGTGTTAACATGTAGAGAGCTGACATTGTCCTGCTGTTACAGAAAAAACAAACTTGGCGAACATTATGTGATATCTGGACTTCTTTCTCATGGTCTATCATCCTGTCCATTATTAACAAGGTCAAAATTTTTTAAAAACAAAAATTTCATGAGAGACAGGCAGCGAATGAAGCATGATCATCCTCCCTGTAGCTGTGATGTGCAGTGTGTGGCACATCAGTTTTGTAATATTACTTAAAACTTTGAATCTGCTGCAGCTGCTTAATATGCTTGTTGTGTTCAATAGAGCTGCTGAAAGTAATAACACACACAAACCATAATCATAGTATTGCTGTCATGGTCTAGATGAATTGCATTCATGTTTCAGTAAATTTTTGGATTTACCACAAAGTTGTCAAAAATATGTAATTTTCATCATAAACCTGGTGATTGTAAATATCACTATAGCACGAAACTCTCTCACCTTGCTAGCCCTGTTTCTTTAACATGGCAACTGTGTATTTATATCTTTATTGAAACTTTCACTCTAGTAGAGCCTTATTAACAATTTACGGTCCACATGGGCTCACATTAACTTAGACTCTTAACTGAACTCACATCAAAATCTTACGGCAAAAATACTTGTATTAACTCTGTTTTAATACATTGAGAAGAAATAGTTGCATTAATTAGCTACACAATATGTGCCCTGAAACTAGGAATCCGTTTTTAGGACAAATTACACCCATTGTGAACTGTGTTGCCCCAAGAGAAACAGACAGAGACATGCATAGACACGGTGTAAAAAACAAGTTAAAAAAAAACAAAAAAACTTGTGATGTGTTGAATTCTTGCTCTTTGATCTTATATGAAAGAATGATTGAGAATTTACCAAATACAGGATCTTCTTTGCCAAGATTTTCATGCTGTTATTAACCTCAAAGAACACAGTTAAAATTAAACCTGAGAGATGTTTAGGCGGCAACAAAAAAAAAACAAAAAAAAAAACTGTCAGCGCTGTGAGAGAAAGACTTCATACTACTGTGATTAATGTTTTTTATACAACAAGACATGCTCATTTATGGGAACTTATTTGCTGACATGTAAATAGAGTAAACCCTTTGAGTAAAATTATTACTGGACCAGAGGTGCAAGTTAGAATTATACATCACCATCAATTAATAAGTGCTGATATGGAGTTATAGTGCACATATGTTGAGTGATAATAGTGTTAGTCCTCTGAACAATCCGCTCTCTCCATTCTGGTCAGTCAAACAAAGTGGCTTGTGGTTAGCATTCCCTGGAAGCCTGAAAGAAAGCCAGAGGCCAGGTTGTGACTGGCATTCAGCTCTTTGTACGGTATAGTATGTGTGGCCAGCCCAGCTGAAGCTGACTAAACTGGACCACTATAAACCTCTAAAAGTCCCCAAACCCTAAATAGACCAAAGTTCTGCAAATGTGTGTATAAACAGAATTTTGTATTGTATTGTATTGCACTTGATTTTTTTAGCAAAAATCAGGCTTTATATCAGAATAAAGCACACTGATGTTTTGGATTAATAGTGACAGACCATAGCAAGCAGAAAGATAATTTAAAGCTCACTAAACTTGTAATAGTGTGTTCTCTTATATACAGTCCTTATAATCTCCTTGAAACATTCACAGAGTCAGTTTTAATTCTATTTGTTGTCTCGTCTTGTTGCTGTTTGTTTACTGTCGTGTTGGTGAAGTCATGGTTGAGCATGGTGACATCCTCCCCCAGTTTCTTTTGTGTAATGAGAAAAATGATAGCCCCTGTGACTATCAAACCAAAGAGGGAAGTCATTTTCATGAACTCAATAAACTTTAATGTTACCGGCAGTGGAATTGTATTACTTTGTGTTTGGTCTTGTTGGTACTAAAAGATTCCCGCTGATATTGAGCTTATGTGGCACCGTTCCTGCTCCGGTGTCTTGCATTAGCCGTTCTCTTTGGCAGAGGTTTGGTTAGGAGTTTTGCCAGGGAAGCGGTAAGGTTTGGATT
This sequence comes from Remorina albescens, assembly GCA_034769265.1. NCBI lineage: Eukaryota > Metazoa > Chordata > Actinopteri > Carangiformes > Echeneidae > Remorina > Remorina albescens. The sequence goes on from CM068479.1 coordinate 6,429,363, forward strand.
TGCCAGAAAAACTCTGATAACTCCCCAATGAACCACTGCAACATGTCAGACTTTGGACTGCTGATTTATATCAAGCAATGCTCAAAAAGTATTTTCTTCATGAAACAAATGGTGGAATGTAACTAAGTTACATTTATTCGCGTATTGCAATTCATCACAAATCCAACTTGGAATCCAGTGTGACATCTGGAGTTGTTTTGCTGATTAAGATTTTACATGGACACCCCCCCCCCCCAAAAAAAAAAAAAACAATACAAATACCCTTGAGCAAAACAGATTCTGCCTGTTTTCTTTTCACAGGTTGGTTGTTATAGGGGCTATCAAAGTGACAAATTCTCTCTGTATGGCTGTATTTGGAGTTATCCAGATTTCCCATACTGTATGTATATGTGTATATATATCTATATCTATACCTATAGATATATATTATACACACAGACACATACACATCATATTAATCTGCCAGTGTCACTACTGCTATTTCAGCCTTGCAGAGAAACAGCTCCAGGCATGAGCAGTCATCCTGAAAGCTTATATTTCTTCAAGAAAAGTGAGATAAGATGCATCCATCGTGCTTGCAGCTTGCAGGTTTCTAGCTGTTGTAAAAGTTTCCCCACCCCGGAGCAGGAGGAGTGAAACCAGGGAAGGGCAGATTGGTGTGAAGTGTGATCTGTCCAAACCTGCAATGTTGGATCACAGTCTGCAGTCCTCACCTTCCTCCCCCTTCCTTAACGCTTGTTATTTTAACCACGGCTATGACATCAGATGCCATACTGCTTTGCTTTCACAATAGTTAATCTGTTTCCAAGTCTTGAGAAAGTTCCTTAAAGACTATGAGTAGTAAGGTGTCGTGGAATTAGAGGAAAGTCTGCCTCTTTGGAAATGTTTAAGGAGGTGAGCAGTGTGAGAAAATGTGTGTGTGTGTGGGGAACAGTGATACAATCAACACTGAGAGTAGGACTTCTTTAGTACCTAGTGGCACTAGCCATAGAGATCAGGAGAGAACAGGGAGGAGCAGAGAGACTTTTGCAGGTAAGACTGCTGTCATAAATTTTGCTTTCTGTGTGAGGTCCATGGTGGTTCTCCTGTACTTATTTTGATTATGTGAAAAAGTCTACAGTGGTATTTTAATGTAGTCTATATTTCTCTTGGCCTTCATTATTGCCAAATACAGAATACTTTCCTGTGGTTATTCTAAGTAAGTGGCTCAGGTTTTTATTCTGCCTTTGATGTTGGAAGTGAAGTCAAAACCAGCTGATTCTTTAAAGTTTTCACCCATCTGTTCCATATTTAGTTTCAGTTACTTTTCATGCTGCAAGGTTAAGTGGATTTATTGATAGCTCTTATTATTCAACTCTCCTATAAATATCCTCAAATGTATTTCTTTCTTTCAGAGAAAATAGGAATGTCTGCAATTAAACTTCACACCTTTCTTTGTCCTGTTTCAGGTGCCAGTCAACATCACCGTGTCCTGTTCTCTCCACCAGCCAGGGGCAGAGCCAGCAGCCACTCCTCAGCGATAGTGAGAGCCCTGGGAAGCAGAGCAGGTACATCCGCACTGACGGCAGATTCCTGGTACGTGCTGGGTGGAATAGCAAGACAGCGAGCCTCTGCAGTGGTGCCTCTGTCACAGGTGACACTGAGCCTAGAGGCTATCTCACCAAGTCAAAGAGCATCAGTTGCCTGGAAAACAGGCTCTCCATCTATAAGCCCCCAGCTCAAACCAAATGCTGTCAGGAAAAGCAGGGTGACCAGGAGCAGAAGGACAAACAAGGGGATTTTTCTGCTGGAGATGGACTTAACTGTAGGCCACTGAGCTGGAGCACACTGTCCCTGGGACCTTCCTCCAACCAAAGCCACAAGCGCACCCTCTCTCTCACCTGCTCAGTCGCAAGTGTTCCCCCTACCACTATCCGCAAAAAGATCTCAGAATGGGAGTGCAGAAGGGTGGCCCTGCCTAGGATGAGCTTGTGTCTGGATAAAAGAGGAGGGGAGCGTGTAGGTGGCAGTGAGGGCTGCCCGAGTCTGCTCTCTTCTCCCTGTAGTGAGAAGACTTTTGACTTTAAGGGGGTTTGCAGGATGAGCACAGCATTCTCCGAATGCTCTTACACGGGGACAGAGGAAGAGGAAGGAGTTTCAGAAAAAGATGGACTAGGTCGCTTCCAGAAAAGGATAGGTAAGACAGAGTCCTCAGGAACATTTGTACGTTCCCTGTCTGCTCGAAAGGAGACATCAGCAGTCCTTAACAGGATACAAAAGATAGAGCAAGCCCTGAAGGAGAATCCCAGCCCACCCCCACCACGTTATCTGAGTAATTGCTATGCTCCAGACAAGACAAGACAAAAGTCTTTTATGATAAGTGACGATTTGGACAGTACATGCGCTAGTAAGCGCAGCAGCATTTGCTCAGTGGCCACTGAGCCAGACGCTTCTTTGGTGCCTGATAAGCTGTCTAAACTCAGACAAAGATTTAGTGTGAGCTCAGCCAGGTCTGAGAGCCCAGAACCACCCAGCCAACAGACCTCTGTTGGCACACCAGTAAACCCCTTACCTAAACCCAAACGCACTTTTGAGTATGACGCCAAACAGGACCAAAAGGACGTTTTGTCACTCAATGGACTATCTCCAAACAGAGCCTCAGAGTCGCCCCCACCTCTGCCCTCCACCCCTGCACCCAGCATGACACGAACTCCTAAGACCAAGGGGAGCATGCCCATGAGAATCCAGGAGAGGTAAGGATACCGGTGTACTTTGTCTCTCCTTTAAATGAGATAAAAAATACTGAGTATCTTCGAAGATCATTTCAAGCATGGTGAGCTGCATTAGTTTGATTCTTGCCTCATACAGTAAATCGTTTGTGCCATTTGTCTTGATTCTTCATGTGTGTAAACATTAAAGCTTGTGTACGAAAGATGCTACCGCTGAGTGCAACATATGACCAATTATTTTTGTAAAGCTTAGCTGTTGGGGGGACACTCATACTATTCACAGAATCTGTATCAGGACTAATTCAGCCTATCACACTTTTTAATATCTCATTATATAGGCCTGTATCAGGAGAGAAAAAAATGTACAATGCTTTTTTTGGAGGTTTGAAAGTGCCGAAGTGTGTCAGAAGTACTTGTGAGTAGTGTGTTGTTGTCATAAGTTGCCTGTGCGATATATCAAAAGCAACTCACCCTAAAAATGTTGAGAAGGACATTTGAAAAGTCAGATATCATTTTTAGAAGAATTAAGTCTATAGACTGTAGTCTATAAAAAGATCTGACCATTTGAACCCACACAAATCTACAGTATTATTTATTCAAGAAATTCACTACTTTGTGTCTAAGTGATAACACGAATGTATTCCACAGGTTTTTTTCTTTTATTCTTAACTTATAGCTGTCAGAAACAGACATCCTCAGTTTTTTGTTTGAGGGTGGGGCCTGTCCAGATTGCCCCTACGTGAAATGGGGATGAAATCCTTAAACAATCTTTCCTCGGACTCTGTGTTTAACATTCCTGTGGCTCTAGCAATTTCAGACCAAGTTTAAAAGCCACAAGCTTTTGATGTCACAACGTGACTGTAGATCTCTGCTCTAATGTAGTTCAGCAAAGCTCCTCTGCATTGACTTGACAAGTGATTTGTGCCTCACACTGTACAAAGAATGCAGAAATAGGAAGAAGTCTGCATGTTTACTTGTGACTTATCCAACATCTCCTTGTAATTTGAGCAAATTTTAATGATAATATTTCGCTTTTTTGGATATTTCATGACAATTACTTCTGATTTCTGGTTTGAGGAATAAGACAGTGTTTTGGACATGTGTTTATAACCACTAGAAGTATCTTCTCCACCTGTTCAGGATTTCTCTGTTTCCAGATGGCGATGGGAGACTGTTTGATGTCAAACTGTCTGTCTGAGCTATTTTTAAAAGCATCTGGACTTTTTCTGTTTACTCTTAACTGACTACCTTTTTTGAGTCAGGCACTGGATTCAATCTTCTAATAGCGACTTTGCCGCACTCCCTCCTCGTCCTGATATATTTTGACTTTCTCTATTTTTTCCAGAGAGTCATGTGAGTCGGAAGACGCTGTGAGTCTACCATCTTCATATCCTTCCTCACCTACAGAGAATGGCACACTGACCACAGACCCACAGATTCGACCCAGTTCCAAAAGCACTTTAGAGGAGAATGCCTATGAAGACATAGTAGGTAAGTACATCAGTTCACTGGCTTTCAGAACAGGAGAGAGGATCTTCTATTAGATGCAGTTTAGAGAAACTATAGCTTGGACAGTTTAACCCAGTACTTCTCTGTGATAATGTGTGCATGTTTATGGTGTACAGCCAAATTCCTTTCCACTACCAAATGACCCCAGGACTTCTGCCCAATCCAGCTGCCAGCTCCCCTAGTGCATACTTAATGTGGTGAAAATGTATGTTAATGTAGTCTCATGATGAAGCTTCAGTTTCACATGAAATAAAAAGTTTTCACACTGAAATATTTTTGATTACAAAGGAATGCTCAGTGATGACCAAATAAGGGGTGATTTTTCAGCTGTAACTATTATATGAAGGGCATGGCTGATTTTCGTGTGAATCCCAACAAAGCCCCCATTGTTCATCCAGCACCGTGAATGTGGAGTTTGCAATTGGGAGACGCACTTCTGCCAATTCTGGTTTGCTCTTGACAAAGACATTGTCTTTCTGTGAGCTTTTGAAATCGCTCTAGCTATTTAACAACAAAAAAAAAAGCTTTCAAACTGAAGACCGAAGGGAGGAGAGCAATTTCCACCACTACTGCGCAGTGGTTTAACAGGTCAGATGATATATTTTAGAAGCAGCCACAGCAGCAGGAAATAAGCCATGTTTTGGTCCCTCTGTGCCCTTATTTTAACAAGCGTCACGGACAGACAATCCCACATATTTTCTGAACTCCAATAGGACATCTTGTCTTCCTAGGCTTGGAAGCTCTTGGGAGGACATTCATTCATGTGTTTTGGCACCTGCATTTAATGTCAGACATTTACATCAAGAGTTGCATTTTAGATGACTGTTTTTAAGTGCTTTTTACTTGTGTAACTGATTGATGGGGTGCCATTGATTGGTCTTTTTGCACCCGGATGAATCACACCCTGTGCATAAATGATTCAGCTGTCTGTATCATTAAGTCCTCGAGTGTGGAGATACTCATAGTTTGGTGCAGTCTGGTCTTAATCATTCTCTGAGACTTGTTTATGTAACAAGTGATTAAACTTCTAATCAAATTACAGTTAGACAGCTACATACACAGTTGGACCTGTGTTTTTGTTATTCTTTGGTGTAAAAATTGCCAAAAATACAGTGTATTTCTCCTACATAATTTAACCAGTGTGGTCAGAAGCAGACTGGATTCATGACTGACACTCTGTGTGGTTTGTGGTGCTGCCAGATGTTACTTCAGAACTGTAACCCATGTTTTGAATGGGAGAGCGAGGCCATTACACTGTAGCTTGTCCACTTTCCACATAAACTAATAGCGATGCTGTTGGTATAGTTTGTTCTATACCTCACCTGCCCAAGAGTCCATTGTGTACACAGTCCATTGTGCCCCCTCCCTGTCTAATGCTGTGTCTGGGGGTGTGTTAGAGAGATCTAGATGTTAGTAATCAGAGGAGTAGATTAGTACCCTTCAGTATATAAGCAGCTATATAGACATATCATTTTCTCAGCAGGCTCTCATTACAGTATTGCTTGAGTTTAATGGGGTAGCGGCACAACATGGGGTCAGACTAAACCCTTTTATTCTGTTCTTTTGTTTTAACGACGCACTAAAAATCACTCCAGTCACCTAATTTACTGTGTGACAGAGTATAACACCTTGTACATCACTGGCTGTGAATGTGAGCTGGGTATGTTTCTGTGGGTGTGTGTCTTAACCTTAAGAAGTTCAATAATTAACCGAAAAATTGATAACAGAACAAAGCTCTCTTTTTAGGTTAATGTTTGAGGTTTTAAAATAGTCACTCAATATTTGAGGAGTGAGAGTTCACTGGTATTTTCACTGATGTACTCAGATAGAAGGAACCCAGCTACCACATAGATTTTTGTTCTTTTCCTTTCTGCTGACAGATAACGCTGCTTTTCTTTCTTTCAAAAGTTCCCCTCATGCATTTCGACACCATCTGGCTATGTTTTAATTCTTCACTATGGTTTCTTCACTTTCTCACAACCTTTTTTCAAACCCTGCCAAAAAGCTATTCTCAGAGCACATGTCTGAATAGACATGGACTGTGGTGTTACACAAGTTTTCCTTTTATTGAAGTTGGCCCTAGGCCAGGTGACATCAGTAAGGGCAAGCAGTGTAATGTGCCCTTTCTTTTCTTGTTTGCTATCATTTATTGACTCAAGTGGAGAAGATATAATTATAATATGTTGGAATAAAGTCTTTTTTAAGAGAATTTAATAAAAACATTTTTTATTAAAGACAATGAATTTAGTATGAACTGTGTTTAAACTTAAATTATCTAAATATATTTATATTCCATATTTCCTGGATGTTTTACAAAAATATGTTTCAGAAAACATATGGTGAGCAAATTATGTTATATATTATTATATATGATATTATTACTATTTATATATTTGCTAATTAAAAGATAACTCGTCACATGATTGAAACAATTTTACTCTCAGAATCAAAGTCTACGAAGAAGAACTTCTCTTCATCAGACAGTTTGCATGCCTGGACAGTGACTCACCAGAAGTGTTGTGTCCAGAAGTTTCAGCTGGGCCCACTGAGGCTTATGGGGCCCAGTGCCAACAGTAACTGTTTTGAAAAAAGGGAGTTCACTTGAGCCAGCTCGTAGTGACCTTTGACTTACCTTTCATGACTTATCTCTTCGTAGACTAACTACAGATGCCCTTTAATGCCCTCTTTTTGAACCTTTTTCACCACAATCCTTATATGTCTTCTATTGAAAGAGGATCTGTCCATAAACAGTTGTTAACTGACATTTTGTCTGATTTACACTGAATATTTACTACTCCACAGAGAAGGAGAACCCCTATGAGGATGTTGACCTGAAGCGGAAGAGTTTGGCTCAGAAGTCTTGCTTGTTTGAGAGCAGCAGATCTTTGACCACAATGGACCGGAAGCTGAACTCTCCACCTCAGGTAAGTCATAATCCTGCTGGGATCAGCAGCACTGACATGTTTTCCTAATAAATATGGGTTTTTTTCTGGTAATATAAATCCTCTCACTATGTTCCAGTGCTAAAAAGCTTTTCAAGAATCAATACTTATTTATGTCTTCAATGATTAAGGTCTTGTCTCACTAAAAAAGGGGGACAGGGGCACCCATCATTGCTGATTGTCACATCAAGTTCTGTTTGCCCCCCATACTATTGAACATCAACTGCTGTATCCATTTATGGTTCAGCCAACAATTTTGTGTTGTTTGTGTTGTCGTAAGTTAGAAAATCAATTAATGGTTTATTTTCATTGTGCAATAAGCAATTGTATTCTGATTTTGTAGTTTTATGTACACTAGCAACAGGCACAGAAAGTTTAGTTTTCTGTGGAGTTGGAAACATTTAATCACAATTCTACTTAAATTGCATTGCAAAATACAAGTTTTGATGAGTTAGGGTTAGAGCTGTAAGTGCCAAGCTCCAGAGCCACCACATTGTGTTGTCAGTGTCTGCCTCACAATGAAAATCACCACCTGTTCCTCAGGTTGGATTGCTCTAATTGTTGCCATTGTCATGTTTTTTTGTGTCAGAATAAATGTGAGGCAATAACTACGATATGAAATTAGAAACAGTAATATTAAATTACATGCATATATCATCTCCTATAAATCCCTCCAATACAGGGAGGGATTTTGAATGCAGTACAGAAATGGCAGAGCCTTACATTAACAATGAAAACTGCTATAAAATATAAGAGGTAATTACCTCAAAGATTAAGTTGCGTTCATCTTAGCGATTATAACTTACACACTTTGACATATTTCCATGAGTATCTTAAAAATTAATTGATTAAATGTTTGGTCTTTTATTTTTCTCTCACTAGTTGCCTTCTAAACCCAGTTGCCAGTCCCTACGGCTCCCTGGTCCAAGTGACAGGAAGAGCCACCGGATGTCACAGTTATCCAAACGCTACAGTCATGATGAAATGCTGCTTCTTCCCCAGCTGGGTGTAACATCTTCACCTTGTGGCCTGCTAGATGATAACATCTGTAGAACTAGTAATACCCTTGGCTCACACAAGCACTGGAGGATCCCCAAGGTAGACACTGCGAGAGCAACACCTACCCCACAGCTTAGCAGAGCTCTATCTTTGATATATGTCCTTTCCAGTTTTAGACACCAGCTCTGGTTTCTTAGTTATGGTCAGAGCAGCTCTGGATCACTGACAATTTCTCATCGTGACAGAGATGTTTTAAAAACACATGGCCTTGATGCATGTAATTACTGCGTGGGTTTCAGCCCCTGTGGTACCTTTTCTGTAGAACTCCACTTGAGGCCTTTCAGTTTTATTTGTCTGCAACCCTTAAAGCACTCACTTAGTGTTTTATAGTGTTACTTTTGGCCAGGTGTACCACCTACCTCCTTTATATTTAGCAAAACCACAAATTCTTCAATGGAGAATTTCCTCTTGTTTCTGTTCACAGCTGGTCCAGAGGATCAACTCCATTTACTGCACTAAACGTGGGAAGAAGAGGTTGAAGAAGCTGTCCATCTCCAATGTTGAGACTGCATCTCTGAGAGGTAACAGCTCTCTGTGTTCGCATTATCCACTGACCACATTAGTGACTAAGTATTTGCTTCTTGCCACCACATAGTGTTCTCACGTTGCCCCTTTTGAGACATGTACAAGAGGGGCAAAGTGAACTGCCCTTTGATATGTAGAAAACCTTTTTTTCCATCTCATGTCTATCTCCAGATGACAACAGTGAGAGTGAGAGTGACTCTGATGACAGGTTTAAAGGTGAGCGTTTATCTGCAGGGGTGAGTGGCTACACTTCTGCAAACTCTGAGCCCTTTTTCTGAACAGTTTTTCTCAGTTTTTCCTGTGTGCAAATTTGTAATTTGGGCAGCGATTATCAATAGACCACACATTTATCGTGTCTGCATTCAGTGCCAGGAGGGAAGTCTAATGAGATTTAGTGATGTTTTGGAAACTCCTGTGGCATCAGAAAAAAATTATTACACCAATATGTACATTGTCTGACTGGCCAAAGGTTAATGTCCAAGGATTTTTGGATTCACATATTAAAAAAGTGTAATTTTGATTAGACAATTAATTTCATGTATTAATGTTCCCATTCCTCTTCAGCTCACACCCAGAGGCTATTAAAACTGCAGTCCATCCTTCGACGGGCACCTAGCTACCGCACACTGGAGCTGCAACTGATTGAGTGGCAAGAGAGAGAACTCTTTGAGTATTTTGTTGTTGTTTCACTAAAAAAGAAACAGAGCAAAAACACTTATTCACCAGAGGTCACCTACCAGTTCCCCAAGGTAAAATCATGAAAGTTGTAACTGAATTGTACATCTGACATAGCAGGAATCTGCAGTGACAGAATTATTCTTACAAGAAGTGAAAATCCAAATCCAAGTTGCAGCACCCCTAGACAGTTATTAAGGACTGTGAAAGTGTTTTAGCTCAGGAATTAAAAATCACAAATACTACATGTCACTGCTTACTGTTTTCTTACTCTTACCATGGTCAAGCCACATTATTATCAGTGTCTGCTGCAAAGACAGTTATGTTGTCCACTGATGTATTTAATATTATCTCAAACCGTTGACTTTCTGTTTTCACAAGCAATGTAATCCAGTTAAGTCATTTTTAGTAAGCTTTGAAGATGTAAATGCCACGGATAAAGCCTGTTGGAACAAGATCTCATTATGTATTATAGGCTTTGTAGAGTTTTCCCACTGTGAGATTTAGTCATGGATTGCTGCAAGTGTGTTTGCTGGAAATGTTCTGCTTGGTAGAACATATATATTTTTCATAAACCAGTTACCAGTCAAAACTTTGAATAGGAAAGTGTGTTCAAACTTTTCACAGATACGGTATGCTTTTGAGTGTTTGAATTTAAAACCCTTAAAAACCTATTCACAAATGAATATTTCTGTGACTTTTTCACGCTTACTGTGTAGATTGTATACAGTTTAAGATTACATTGTATTTATTTATCAGTTACTTGCACTGATGGAGTAGATAGAATGACCAGGATCAATTTATGTGTGAGGGATGTAATTTTATTAAATGTGAGTTATAAGTTTAGGTTTTGAGAAAATACATCTCATCCAGGCAGGGGAAACATTCATCCTGTTGTTGAGTTAATGGGCAGGGATAGTCTGGTCATTTACTCCTCAGGCTCACATCTCTGGGGATTTGGGGGAGATTGAGTTATCTGAAAGAGACAAAGCTGACTGAATCTCCTCTCACAGCTAGAGAGGCTCACCAAGCAGATGAGAGAGGCAGAGCAAAGGCTCAAAGCCATTCCTCAATTCTGCTTCCCAGATGCAAAAGACTGGAGTCCTGTCTCTGAGTACAACAGGTAACACAATCAATTTAATGTTTACAATGATAAATTAACTAACTGCTAAATTAAAGGTGGACTTCATTTATGTAGTATTACAAATTGGGAAGCTCATTAAAGATCTCTTTAAAAAAAAAACAACAGCAAAACAGCAGAGATATACTAACTTTTAGCACCAGTAAACATTGGATGTACACTTATTCTCCATAGAATCCATATAATTTATCCTATAGTCAATATCTATCATATAAGTTTTCTGAGTTTGTAGGACTTCTCATAGTTAACAGAAATAAATAATGTCTAACACAGAATGTTTTGTCACAGAATGTATTATCACTAATAATTTTATCAACTCAGCTGTGTTTATCTTTCAAACATCTCCACCCATGTTAATGGCGTGGTGGATAAAATCTTTCATAAGCTGTGCTAACTCCAACAAAAATTCAGTGCCCCATGTCTATTATTATTATTATTATTATTATTATATCTTTGTGTGTGTACAGTTACCTATACGTGTAGATATGATCTTGTCCATTGTCATGTGCACACATTTGTTTTCTACTGCAGTGAGACGTTCTCCTTCATGTTGACTGGAGAGGATGGCAGCAGGAGGTTTGGGTACTGCAGACGCCTACTGGTAAGCCACCAGTTAACTGTCCATCATATGTGCCCTGGCCATACCCTGCTGAGCCCTGTTTGTTGTGACTGAGCTTTATATGTGGTTTTCCTGTTGAGTGTGACCATCCACTGTGGGTGCAGGAAAGGGGTCATATAGACATAAAAGGAGGAAAAAACATGACGCAAAACCTTGCTCGTGGCTTATGGTTTTTTTATTGGTTGAAGGGGTCAATGAGGGATAACTTCTTTTGAGATTTGGTTCTGTATACATTAAACTGGCTTGACATGGCTTGCTCATGATTGGAACAGCCAATCAGTATGATAGTGCTGGGGCCACTAATCCTTTTACTGTTGTTCCATTTTTCCCAGGAAATACCTACATATTATCCATATTGAGTTGGTTACGTTGTCATTCAGTAATAGTAAATAACTATATAAGAATATAATGAAATTATAATTGGAAATGAAAGCTTTGATCAACTCATTCCATTTAACAAGCATTTTATCAGGAGAGAGGCCATGAAAAATCCAAACTTTGTCATGTGGAGAATTTCCCTTTCATAATGAGACTTAGAAGTTTTTTTTGTTGAGTTTCTCATTTAGCTCACGGGTTGAGAGCATGACTCTGTGGGATTCTGTGGATGTGGTGGTGATTTTGCTTGCCATTTGGTTTTTTTTAGAGTATGTTTATAGTACTACAATGTGTATGTTCTCAGAGGTTTAGTAGGCATGTTTCCAGCACTGTGTATGTATATGTGCTGGATTATAGCTAACCATCTTGACCAGACAAATGTTTTTGCTTGTTTTGTGTTTTTGTTGCCCTCATGCTTCATCCATTACGTTGATCTGAGATTGATAGAATGTGTAATGAATGCAAAGGAAGAGGTGAAGTGCTCCTCTGCAGTAACTTTGTTTCCTCCCTGCTGTCTGTCCAGCAGTTGGCAGTAACCAAGCATTCCAGAGGACTTGAATCAAGCACCACATAGTTGATTTAATCATCCATTTGGAAAAGCGAAGGAGAAACAAGAGGAGAAAATTGTATACCTAATATGGACAAGTGGATTGGCGTTTTCTTGAGGGCTTGTGTTCACTTGTGTCTGTGTGTTTGAGTGTCTGTGAGCCTGGGGTCTGGAAGCACATAATGGTCTCTGAGTGTATAAAGGAAGGTAGATATGATCAGTAGGGGCTGATAAACTACCTGTGTTTAGGAAGTCAGTATCCACATGAAAGACTTTCACCTCTGATAACAGACTAGATTCATCCACTGTATTTAAGGAACTTATCTAAATATATTATCGTGGCAAGACCGCTTCATAGATTTGTTTTAAAATAAATTAAATTCAGTGTTATTCAGCAACAAAAAATGCTTACTAAAGCCTGGAAATAAACATAACAATGGTTCAAAGACCTGTTTTTTTTTTTTTTAATGGATTGGAATTCAGACCTAGATGAAATGACTCTGCTGTAGGCACAGTGACGGTACTATTGATATAAGCACAACACCCAGGTAAACTAGCAAATGTTATGCTGTAAAATCTTAAAGCGTCCTAGACAGACCAGTCACATGCCCAGCAGACTGCTGATAACCATAAATACCATGGCAACAATGAGCTACAGCTTTAAAACAATTACAAGGATGAATATGAGATTTTGAGAGTAAAAAAATTGTGGGAAAAAAGTGATAATATTATGCCAAAAAATCATAATTTCACAAGAAAAAGAACATAACTTAACATAACAAGATTAAAGTTGAAATATTACAACAAGTCTTAATTTTAGTAAATTATTTTTGAAGAGATACCAGATGAGCATTAAAATGAGGGTCATGGAGCTCTTTGTTAACTGGGCTGCAGTACAGGTTATAAGTGAAGAAATACTTCATTTTTTACTCATTGGGACCATACTATCATTAGTATCATGACTTTAACAAGAATATGCAGACTTGACCATGAGGCGGCTCAACACCGGAGCCAAGGAGGCTGTTGGAGCTCTTGAGTTTGTTTACCTCTGTCACAGGCAAAAAGAGGAAAGAAATTCTGCAGTGGGCACTGTAATATAATAACCCTTTTCTTGTAAAATCACGATTTTATTCTTGTAAAATTGTGATTTTTTTTTTTCTTGAAGTTGCAAATATATATATATATATATATATATACACTGCTCAAAAAAATAAAGGGAACACTTAAACAACACAATGTAACTCCAACTCAGTCCAAATCAAACTGTCCACTTAGGAAGCAACACTGATTGACAATCAATTTCACATGCTGTTGTGCAAATGGAATAAACAACAGGTGGAAATTATAGGCAATTAGCAAGACACCCCCAATAAAGGAATGGTTCTGTAGGTGGTGACCGCAGACCACTTCTCAGTTCCTATGCTTTCTGGCTGATGTTTTGGTCACTTTTGAATGCTGGCGGTGCTTTCGCTCTAGTGGTAGCATGAGACAGAGTCTACAACCCACACAAGTGGCTCAGGTAGTGCAGCTCATCCAGGATGGCACATCAATGTGAGCTGTGGCAAGAAGGTTTGATGTGTCTGTCAGCGTAGTGTCCAGAGCATGGAGGCGCTACCAGGAGACAGGCCAGTACATCAGGAGACGTGGAGGAGGCCGTAGGAGGGCAACAACCCAGCAGCAGGACCGCTACCTCCGCCTTTGTGCAAGGAGGAACAGGAGGAGCACTGCCAGAGCTGTGCAAAATGACCTCCAGCAGGCCACAAATGTGCATGTGTCTGTCAAACGGTCAGAAACAGACTCCATGAGGGTGGTATGAGGGCCCGACGTCCACAGGTGGGGGTTGTGCTTACAGCCTAACACTGTGCAGGACGTTTGGCATTTGCGAGAGAACACCAAGATTGGCAAATTCGCCACTGGCGCCCTGTGCTCTTCACAGATGAAAGCAGGTTCACACTGAGCACATGTGACAGACGTGACAGAGTCTGAAGATGCTGTGGAGAACGTTCTGCTGCCTGCAACATCCTCCAGCATGACCGGTTTGGCAGTGGGTCAGTAATGGTGTGGGGTGGCATTTCTTTGGGGGGCCGCACAGCCCTCCATGTGCTCGCCAGAGGTAGCCTGACTGCCATTAGGTACCGAAATGAGATCCTCAGACCCATTGTGAGACCATATGCTGGTGCGGTTGGCCCTGGGTTCCTCCTAATGCAAGACAATGCTAGACCTCATGTGGCTGGATTGTGTCAGCAGTTCCTGCAAGACGAAGGCATTGATGCTATGGACTGGCCCGCCCGTTCCCCAGACCTGAATCCAATTGAGCACATCTGGGACATCATGTCTCGCTCCATCCACCAATGCCACGTTGCACCACAGACTGTCCAGGAGGTCTGGGAGGAGATCCCTCAGGAGACCATCCACCACCTCATCAGGAGCATGCTCAGGCGTTGTAGGGAGGTCACAAGGGCACGTGGAGGCCACACACACTACTGAGCCTCATTTTGACTTGTTTTAAGGACATTACATCAAAGTTGGATCAGCCTGTAGTGTGTTTTTCCACTTTAATTTTGAGTGTGACTCCAAATCCAGACCTCCATGGGTTAATAAATTTGATTTCCATTGATAATTTTTGTGTGATTTTGTTGTCAGCACATTCAACTATGTAAAGAACAAAGTATTTAATAAGAATATTTCATTCATTCAGATCTAGGATGTGTTAATTTAGTGTTCCCTTCATTTTTTGAGCAGTGTATATATATATATATATATATTATTATTATTATTATTATTATTTATTTATTTATTTTCTCTCAAAGTGCCCCTAAAACTCTGTCGCAGTCGTACAGACTAAACATGGAGGGTGACATAAAACGCTGCAGTTACTCAAACAATCAGAAATGCATTTCTGGATGGGCCCACAAATTTCCTGGGCATTTGGAAAGTACTACTGTCCCGAGCATGGACTCTTTTGAGGATAAATCCATAGCCTAGGAACTTTTTTTTTTTTTTTTTTTAACCTTGGTTCCTCTGGTCGAAACACACATTAATCCTCGAAACGTTTCTTGGAGAAAGTTCCTCTGCTTGAAAACCGGCTTCTGGTATGTTGGTTTTATCTCAGATCTTAAAAACATTTTTAGAAACTAGTAGTGCAGCATTTGAAAGTATTGGCCATTTGGATGGTCAATATTTTGAAGGAATGACTGATTTGGGAACTTTTCCTAACCGGTCTTTTGTGAATCCCCTAACTGTATGGAAATGCTCCACTCTAAGTGTGTTTATAGTCTGTTTTCAGAATATCTGTGCCTGTACAGGCAATATCTCTTCATCAAGTCTATTAACACGTGACTCAATAACTCTGTGAACTCCCCTTACAGCCAACTGGAAAAGGACCCCGCCTTCCGGAAGTGTACTGCATCATCAGCAGACTGGGCTGTTTTGACATGTTCTCCACGGTGAGCTCAGTCTTGTCATCAAGCTACACAAATACATGCATGAACACATACATAGATAAGCAGTTACAGCCAGCTACTGTGGTGTTGTAACTGTGGTTAACCCAGCTGAAGTAAATGACATTCAGCAGGGCTTCTGCAGAATGCCTGTTCATTGGTAACGTTATTTCTATGTGTTTTCGTTTTAACGCAAGGATTTCCCAGAGTAAATGTTTTCTTCACTTTTGTCTTAGTGGCACCAACATGAAGTGGATCTGTCCTTCTCTTTGACTTTTCAGCCTTATCTGATTTCTTTAATAATTCAGAGTTAGTGAACCCAGACTGCGGAAACAAAGTTGGTGCTATATGACAATATGAAAATAAAATAAGGTGGGGGATTTCAAAAGATACTGTCCATACCTTGTGTCTTATATTTTTTAATAATGGGGGTCTAGTGAACCCATGTGAGCCTGCTGCCTTGCTGTAATTAAACAAAACATTGGCAGTATATGAAAGACCTGAAACATGGAAGAAGAAATCTGAAATGTGAATTTAGCTCTTGCATGAAGCAGAATAACAGTGCTTTTGAGATTAATGATCATGCACTGTAGTTGCAGGTGCATTAATTTGTTGATTAATAAATGGTAAATGGTTTATCTGGATTTGTGGCATGTGGCATTTCAGGGTTCTCAACAGATACCTCAGATCTCCCCTTCTTGACAGTACTAACCTGAAATAAAAAAGAAATGAAAACAAAATGAATGTTGACTCCGCCTGTCATGGTAAGAGAGGGAGGGAGTGTTTGGTTTCAGTGGGAGTTGTGTATGTGTGAGAGAGAGTGATTTCATATGATGAGAAAATCTCCAATCAACTGTGCAGACAGCAGGGAGCTTGGATCAAAACAGATGGGCAGGCACACTAGGTGGAATTTTCCAATCACACCGTAGAAACACATTCATTTCTCTATTTTTAATAACAGTAAATGAGTGCAGAAACAATTTCAAGTAGTCAAACACATAGCAGTACGTTTCTGTTGATTGTCAGTTGGGGTGTGGCAATCTTGATTTTAAGTCAGATATGGATTGGAATGATATCATGATTTAAACCTTCTAAATCAAAGGTGAGAACAAAGATGTAGCCACACCCTCAGTGTCATTTCCCGCAGGTAGGTCAAGAGGAAGAAAACACACAATTGTGTTGAAGTGTGGTTAGTCAACATTACCTCCCCCAACTTGAATCTGCAACCAATTAAAAGACACCATGACTGCTGCTGATATAGAGGACATGTTAAACAAACTCTTTGTACTCTTGTAAAATCACAGGTGTGGGAATATTTTGCATTCTTCCTGATTTATATCAATGTTTGCATTGTCGACAAAAAAATTACACTTTGTAAACTTTATGTGTGTGTCGAGTACCCCACACAGACAATACAACAAATATGGCAGGATATCTCCATCAATAAGAAATAGACCTAACCCTAAAAACAACACTTAACACAGTCAACTCATCCATCCTCATTCAGAGCTAAACTCCCACAAAATTCAACTCGTACTAAAGCAATAACTCACAATAGGGCGTTTCGTAGCATCAGACATGAAACCTTGTTCAGTGGTGGAAACTCTGGATTAAGCATTTAATTATTGATTATTATTATAGGTACATTGTGTTGTTACTAAATAATTCCAATCTGACAAAATGGCCAAAGTGTGGTACATTGGCAACAACTAATGGAGATTTTATCACTCAAGACACCATGCAAAAAATTTTATGAAATAAGGATAAATAAATAAAAACATTAAATTAGTTATTATTATTAAACCAATGATACTAGAACAGATTAGACTAGTCTAAAAATGGTATAGCCATCACTGCTTAAAAAAAAGAAAAGATCAAGTATCGAATAGAATCAGGGCCTTAAAATTGAAAATGAAATTGAATCTAAGATTTGGAGAATCGTGATTGTCACCTATTTGTCACCATGGTCAATAACCTTGATGACTGTGTACTTCAACATGCCCTAAACCATATATATATATATATATATATAATATTTTTTTTAATATTATATTTTATATTATATATATTTCATGCTAAGTAGAGTTCCACTGAAGCTTGTGCCATGTTGTTAAAACTGGTGGGCACATATAAAGGAACCTGCACTCTTTCTTCAACATTCAGATCCTGGATGAGGTAGAGAGACGGAGAGGCGTGTCAGCTGCCTTGGTCTATCCCTTTATGAGGAGTCTGATGGAGTCACCCTTCCCTGCACCAGGGAAGATAATTAAAGTAAAGACCTTCCTGCCTGGTGCAGGAAATGAGGTCAGAACACATCAATACATAACTTCTCTTGATCATCCCTCTAATTATGCACAAATAATTGGTCGATGTAATTTTTACATGGATTTGTGTGATGACTTGAATTTATTCTTTTTTTTTTTCTTCTTCTTCTTTTTGTGGTCATTCAGGTCATTGAGCTGAGGCGGCCCACTGACTCCAGACTGGAGCATGTAGACTTTGACAGCCTGTTCAGATGTCTCAGTGTACGGCAGGTGATACGAGTCTTTGCCTCACTACTCCTGGAGCGTAGAGTCATTTTTGTGGCTGATAAACTCAGGTGAGGCTCTCTCTTATGTAGGACCATCATCTCTGATATATTTTAATTTAAGAGAGCCATGTTATTTGTGCATATTTGGTGGCCAATTCATAAAATTGTGTAATATCAACAGGTCTTAGTACCATGACACCAACCTTTCACAGTCTGTCACCTGCCCAGGCAGTGAGTGTCCCTCAACCCTGAAATGTTTTCTTCAATATTGTTAGGACTGTAATAGTAGCATTATGCTGTGGTTTGGAGGCCAATCAGTCAGCCAACTGGTTTGATAGCAAAAAGTAGGTCACAGTAATGAGAGTCATCATCATAGGAAAAATAGGGTGGGTCTGATTAGATGCAAAGCCTCAAAGGACCCTGTGTCCCTGTCTGTCCTTTCACAGAATAGAGAGACATACTTCATTGGAGGCCAGGGTGGAGTGGGAGGAGATCTGAGTGGAGAAGTAATCTCTCTATGTATCAGAGCCCAGTTTAAACAAACATCAGTAGGGGCAGTGACTGTGAGGGGAAGGAATGCACTTCCTGTGGCCACAACTCTGCCCTCTATGATCTGTGGCCCAGCTGTCACCATTTGAATTATGATGGCACGTTCACTCCCTCTGTATGAGTGGCACCCTCTGTGTCCCTGGAGAAAATCACATGAATCTCCTCATTATCTGAGGGGATAACATCAAGGAGTCATTGGGTGGGAATCTTGAATTACAATATTATCATGATATATTGCTAACTAACGGGCAATTATGAGGGATTGTGATATCTTGCAAAAATATCAAGTATGATGCATCTTAACATAAGTGTATCCTAAAGGGGTGAAATAATCATTTAAAAATAACAGTCCACTCACTTAGAACATCCTTCACTGAATGACCAAATGCTTTGGGTTTAGAGGCAAGATTTTGTACATTGAAATATATTCTCAGGGCTCCCAGAGGATGAGCTTAATTGACTTTGGTCCCTGACTTTATCTCTTGTGGCATCACAGGCATTGATTTATATTTGTAAGCATCCATGTATGCATGCAGTACTGTACTTTGGTTTCTTTTGAAAACATTGACATGGCCTCACTGCAGCATTAATGACAATGATAAAAGGGCTGCTCCCTCAGGGCCTGTGGTACATAATCCATTCCCAAAATACCCCACCAGTAGAACATGATGTATGTGTTTTCCATTAAAATATGCAGTATATTTAGTACAAAAACATGCAGAATTGCCATTTTGGTAATAGTTTTGTTTGGGGTCTTCTGCTGATTTTTTCTTTGTCATGAAAAGATTAACATTAGATCAAACAATCAACAGCTATGTCATGCTATAATTGCTTAACTAAATTGACCTGCGGTTGCTGAATGAGCTTTGTCAATTTTGGAGACTTATGTAAATAACCCGTCTCCTCAGGCAAGACTTGAGGACTGCCAGATTGTGTGTCCATGTCTTCATTTATCTTTTTGCATGAGAGTGACATACTGCTATATCATGCACAAAAATTGATCCTACTTACAGGATCATTTTGAGTTTTCCCGCAGTGGTACTCCCTTGTTAAAATTAGTGCCCCTCTTTAGAGATCAAAAAAAGCCTCATGCCATACTGTTCACATCAACACAATAAACTCTCCATCTATCCATTATCTATACCGCTAATCCCTGCTGACACTAGGTGAGGTTGGTGTACACCTTGGCCAGGTCTATCACAAGGCGACAAAATTTCTCACCCCCAATCACACCTGTGGATAGTTTAGAGTGGCCAATGCATGTCTTTGGACTGTAGGAGGAAGTCGGTGTACCTGGACAGAACCCACGAAGGGAGAACAGGCACACCCCACACAGACATGCACCACACCCAAGGTTTGGTATGGAACAATGCTTGTTTAACTTTTAATTTGAATCACCCATAAATGCCAGTTTTTTTGACACGAGAGACACAAATCCCAGCCACCTCACTGATTACAAAATAAGCTTAATTTTCATTCAGTCATTCATTCATCTTCAACCGTTTTATCCATATCCGGGTCGTGGGGGTTGTTGGAGCCAATCTCAGCTCACACTGGGTGAGGGTGGGGTCACCCTGGACAGGTCACCAGTCCATCACATGGCCAACACACAGAGACAGAAAGAGACAAACAACCACTCACATTCACACTCTGACCTACGGGCAATTTTGAGTCATCAATTAACCTAAACATGCTGGAGTACCCGGAGGAAACCCACACAGGCACGGGGAGAACATGCAAACTCCGCACAGAAAGACCCCAGGCCGGGAACCAAACCCGCGACCTTCTTATTGTGGGGCAACAGCGCTAACCACTATGCCACCACACTGCCCAATAAGCTTAATCTAAGATGGCAAATATCATTAAACAAACCAACGATTGCCATGTCACCTGTTGTCTTCACCTTTTATTCCTTCTCTGAAAATCTGCCCATCTTGTACAAGCTGCTCTGTATATCAGATTCTTACACATTCTTACCTACTTCCTACTTTTTCTTTCATGCAGCCTGCCTTCATTCTTTCTCTTCACCCCTCAGTTTGAGACCCAAAAATTCAGATTATTGGATCCCACAAACTTCTGTTCAGTTAATTTGATTTAGCAGATTCAAATACTTTATTGCCAAGATGCGATGTTACACTAAGTTGATGTCTTACACAACGATTTGAGTGGATGAGAAGAAAAAAATATATAATGAAAGATGAGAAGTCTGTGTTTGAGAGGAAGAGAGAGGGTAAGAGTAAAAAGGGAGGTGACTGTAGAAGGAAACTAAACAATGGCTCATGAATGCTTTTTTTCAAAGCCACAGTAAATTAATCAGGCTCACTTTTCCATGGTGCTTAAGTTTCACTGGAGTCTGTGTCTCCTTCCTGCAAATTTAGAATAAGTTACTAAACAACAAATAACAGGTAGAAGACTATGTTGAGTATGTGCAGTCCTGCTTTACTTTTGTAGTAATCCAGTTTCTGGCAGTGAGTTGGAGCCATATGTAGCCTACAAACAGGTTTTGCCTCTGCAGTGTTAAGATCCTTTGACAAGTTGAATTATTTCTGCTGCTGTTGGCCTTTTCCTAATCAACAAGTATGGTGGCATGGCAGTCTTAAATTAAGATTGGTAAGCCAATACACTCTCTGTAACAAGCTCTGCAAAACTGCTTTTAGCAACTCAACTGGTTTCCCATGTGGTATTTGACTAGAGAGAAATGGAGCCACTGTAAACCTGTGAAATGTTTCTGATTTTTAAAGAGTCACAAAATCCTTGGCCGTTGCTTGTAGCCTCACCAGCTGATTTTTACATCAGTGTCTCTTTTGTGAATTTTTGCAGCCAGCTGTAGACATTCATATACACAAACACCTGCACACATTCATCGGCTCTCTAGACAGCCATGATCAAACTCAGACACTATGGTGGATTTAATAAGAACATGTATAGAGTTTCCCATCAAGAAGCCATTTCTCATTGTGAAATGGCTTTTGCCTTCTCTGGAGCTGCAGAGCTGGTGGCTGGAGGTGCTCAAAGACAGGAAGTGAGGAAAAATCATTTGGGGACTAAGGGAACAGAGAACATACTGTTGACAGATTGAAGTGAACCATGTGCAGCCTGTCATAGCAATCCTACAGATCAGTATGTATTCTGCTGCCTCTATATTTGATTTCTAGGTATTATTTTGAGCATGGGAGGAGCTTTCACAGTGGTTTTGCAGAGCTTTGCGGCACAGCTGGTGTCTGACAGCTGTGGTTCAATCCCGTCCTCTTTGTCCTCTGTCTATGGAATCGGTTTTAGCCACGCCAGGACTGCTAGACACAGTGCAATGCTTTAGTAGAGCTGTGAAGCATGTGGTGCTACAGGCTTCTGTCTCCTATCCTCTGTCTCTCACTTTCTTTTTTTCTCTCTCTCTTTCTCTCTCTCCCACTCTCATACAACTGCGTTTTTCCTTCCCCCTCTGGGTTTCACAGCCTAAGCCTCTCGATCCCATGTTTCCTGCAGTATCTGCCAGTTCTGACATACACACGTTAAACCAAACCGATGAGAGCTAATATGTCAGGATTAACTCCCAAACCTCAACACATAAGAGCTCTGGTCAGACCTCACCTTTACAGAACTGTTTCAGGCCTCTTTTCTAGAGAGTGGAGCCAAAAATGTATGTGGCTTTTCTATGTGCAATCAAATTGAAGTTAAACAAAAGAATCTTACTTTATACTTGTGTGGTGTAATTTTTATCTTCCAACCAGTTCACACATAGCTTTGGGTTTCATTAAGGATCAGTCTAAACCACCTTCATTCATAAACGATCAGTGTAAACCAACCTTGTTCCACAAAATGCCACATAACTGGGACTGAATTTGCTCTCCTCAATTGCAAACAAAAAATAAACTGAAAAGAATAGTTGAGGTTGATGGGAATCTTTTTTTGCGAGTGTTTAATCATAAAACTGAAATGTGAGTCAAAATATTTTACCATCCAATATTTGCTAACATATTTGAACCTGGACTGATTGGCTGACCAGCTGAGCCTACACCAATATTGTTATCTCAAGGCCCCCTTCTCCTCTGTGGCTAAAAACTACAATTAACATAATCCACTGCCATGCACCCACTTGCAACCTAAATAGATATTTTCATATACAAACCCAAAACAATTGGTACTGTCCAATTAAAATTACTCAGGGTGTTTTTTTGCTGTTTAATTATTAGTCTCACCTGTAAGTGGACAACTCCTTTTTTTATTACATCTTTATGGCCTAGGGGTCTGAAGTTTTGGTCTAAATCTAAAAGAATGTCCCTTTTTCCAAAGTTGAGTGGCAACCTCTGATAGTGCGGAGTGTTTTCATTGCAAGTACATCTTCTCCCAAGAGTGTGTGGTTGGGGAATGAGTGTAATTGATCCTTTTGGTATCAGTGATGTGCAGGGCCATGTGTAGCCTGTGGCAAAGGTTTTTTTAAGATCTGTGCCCCATCACTCCCTGTTGGAACTCGTCAGACCCAGGAGATGGGATCTGGTAGGAATTATGAAGCCTCCTCAGGCAAATGGAAATCATACCGGCCAAAGCAAAGATGAGAGTGCTGTATGTTATGAGTGAACTGGAAAAGAACTAAAAAGACTAAATGCTGCTGGTTATAGTTGCATTTGAGTTTTCACTGGTGTAATATTTCACCCTGTCAAGAAAACACATTTTAATCTTGGCCATTTGAATCATGTTAAGTGCACATAAAAAGGCCTGTGGCAAACTGGTAACCTGAAAAATATTACTGGATAATGTGTGAGAGATTGTCATTTGCCTCAGTCCTTATATTTAGGGTCCAGATCTCAGTTGTTTGTATGTTGCTCTAGAATGTAGCTGTTAAAGTTTCTGTGGTCTGGTGTACAGTGTGAATGAGGTCACGTAAAAGGGAGTAACTTCTGTTTACTCGGACGTTCTGTCTGCTGTTGATGACAATGACCGCGGAAAACATTTCTCATTAAAAGTGTGCATTTGCATACCATTTTTGATCCCTGGTCTTGTACTTGAGCCATACTGATTTAGTGCCTTATGTGTGTGTGTGTGTGTGTGTGTGTGTGTGTGTGTGTGTGTGTGTGTGATTGGACCCACAGTTTATATTCACTCTCTTTGTGTACATGAACTGGACAGTATGTAGAGGACAGAGGGGAGGAGGGTCAGCCACTGTCAACAAGCGACAGATCGTGAGAACGACAGGCTGCTATTTGTGATCTCAATATTATACCCCAGCTGTTGAAGTTAAACCAAACTGGTTCTTTTTTGTGTTGCATCAACACAGCCTCCATCTTAACCACAGCAACATGTCAGAGTCACGCCACCCCTGTAGACAGAGGAGAGTTATGCCGCAATAATGCATTTTATTAGGCTCACCCTTCATCACTGTGGTTTTTAGTAGCTGGAATTTAACTCAAAGAGAGGGAGGTGGAAGAGAAACAGATAAAATAATTCATTTATCGGAGAAGGACAGAGTGTCAAAGCCAGTGCTACATAGCTGAGCTGTTACGCTTCATAAAAGCAACTTTGGGGGAAAAGAGGATTAGTCACTCAAATACCTTGCGGTTGGAACTCAGAGATGGAAATACAGTTTGTGCTCTTTTGGGTCAATTCATTGTCTAATTAAACATTTTGGGAAATTATTATATTTTTGTGCCTTTACATGAGTTAATGACAGAAGGCACTATTTGTAGGAAAAAGTTTTTCCACACAGCCTACCACCCTAGCTTTTAGCCTTGAATAATAAAGTTACTCATTATTTCTGAAACATCTGCCCTGTTTTGCCCATGCTTAGTTTAATCTGGTGTGGTCTTTGCAGGGCGTTGCTTTGTGTGTGTAAAGATGATTGATGGTGTGTTGTTTTTCCTTTTTTTTTAACCTCTTGTCATCAGCACCCTGTCCAGCTGCATGCTGGCAGTTGTGGCGCTGCTCTACCCCTTCTCCTGGCAACACACCTTCATCCCTGTGCTGCCAGGCTCCATGTTGGATATTGTCTGTTGTCCTACTCCCTTCCTGGTGGGGCTGCTGTCCAGCTCACTGCCCAAACTTAAAGACTTACCTGTGGAAGAGGTGAGTGTATCATCTATGCAACTGTCTCCAAACTCAATTCAGTCTCAGTGAAATTTTATTTCATACCTACCCTTTTAATTGACTGCGTGACCATATTTTATTTAATTTTTTCATTAAAAAATAGTAAAATTGCACTTTCATTTGTAAATATTCATTATGTTTGTGTTTGGACTGATGGAGCAGGAAATGCAAATATATATATGTAGGCATTAAACCCTCTGTACAACACTGTCCTAAATGTTCATAAACTGTGCCTACCCTACTGTAGGTGATTTATGTGAATGGAAGCTGTCAGTCACAGTTAACACTGAAGTGTTAATGTGCTAATGTTAATGAGTAATTTCATTCCCCTGCAGCTGAAATAAACAACTCTAACAGAGATGTTTTTATTGGTTCTGAAGAAAAATTTAATGATATAGTTCTGTTTTTTATTTCCCAGGCTTTAATGGTTGACCTTGGCACTGACAGATTCATCCGACAGGTTAGTCTACAAATCTAAACCAAAGCAAATCTAAAATTTCTTGAGTCACTTGCTTTAAAAGAAAAATAAAAAGATGCCCTGTTGACCTATGGATTTAAGACCCTAATTATATTGTATTACATCCACGTTATCAGGTTAAAATACAGGAAAAAAGCCATTCAAACTAAAAATAAAAAAAGAAAAGAAAAGAAAACACATATGTCTGCCTGGGAAGATATGGTGTACAAGGATCATTTTATTTCTGTGACATTCTACAATGTAACATAACAGTCAGTCAGTCTTAAGTTTCTCTCTAAAGATAGAAAACATATCCTTATTTCATTTGAAGAGGAAGATTTTTTTTTCTTTTTTTCCTCAAAGGTTATATAGTCTTGTTTTAAACAGGGTTGTTAAACATGTGGTTTGTTCACTGAAACTGGGCCTTTGAAAGTTACTCCCCAAACTTTGTTGTTTATCTCTGGTGACTGCAGTGTTTTTGGATGTTTATAGATGGATGACGAGGCCTCACTGTTGCCGCGGAAACTCCAAGCGGCTCTTGAGCAATCGCTGGAGCAGAGGAATGACATCATCAATCAGGATTCTGACAGCGAGTCAGACGAAGGTGAATAGGTGACAAATCATGTCTCCCGACCAAGACAGATGTTTTTTTATTTGGTTTTGATGAGAGCACCATGTCTCAGTGAAACTCATTGTGAAATTACATCTTCTGTTCAGACTCCCCATGTTGGTGAGTCACAGAGACTGACCTGAGAGGTGATAACAGGGTTTATGATGATGACATGTCGTTGAGCTCACTGATGGCAGATTATGCTTTTTCGTGTGTTCTACAAGCAGTTTATTGTTCGAGTAATGTCAAGGTAAAACTCTGTAGCTAACCACAAGATATACAATTATATGACAGACAAAAAAATCTGTAAAACACTACATCAAACTGTGTTGTTTTTTTGTTTTGTTTCAAATTTGACTCAGTGTGATAGTTTGTTTACATGCATGTACTGCAAGTCTCCATAATGTGTTTCATTTAGGTCTTGTGGTTTTCACCCAGGCGTCCTGGGTTCAACTTTTGCTGTCGGAAATTTTATGCACCTCAGTAATAGTTTAACAAGTTGCAAAGTGTTTGACATTCAACAAATAATTCTAAATTAAATCGTACTTGGATCAGGTCTTTGCATTAATAGGTGTCAGACTTTCTGTCTCTGCTTTCACTAACAGTTAGCACTGTTAACTCTGACAACAGTTAACACTTTCTATGGTTGTGTTCCGTCCTCAGTATGTCAGTCACAAGCTGTTCTCATTAACGTGCCAAACAAAGCAAGAAGCACTGCAACCTATTCAATGAGAGGAAACTCTTGACTTTTACTTTGAATACAATTACGGCTGTACACAACATTTAAACTTATGAAACTGCCTTTGTAGTTTTCGATCATGTGCCAAATTTCAAGCTACTCGTGATATTTACTGTATGAAGCAACTAATATGACAGGACAGTAATGAACACTCTCTCTTTGGCCTACGACTTACAATTCTGGCTGCGCTGATCTTGAGTTTGTTGCCTTTCTCCCTGTAACATTTACAGAGTGTCTTAATGGTTTCTTCTGCTTACAGTCTCTTCAGCTCAAGCTCAGACTTGAGTTTTTCAATCATTCACCTCCTACATGTGTTGTTTTGGATTGTATTTCGCCATGGCACTCTCCTAGCCTTTCAACAGCTTTTGTCTCACTCAATACTTTTGTCTTACTTTGACAGCATCATTGTGAGAGAAATGGAAACAGTTAGGGGCAACCACAATATTATTATTATTATGTCATATCAGGTGGTTAATTTTCTTCAAGTTGACCCCATGAGTAATGGGATAGGTCCACGAATCTCCACGAACAATGGCTGAGGGTAAATTTATGCGCGAATATTTATCCATCTACTCATCTTCTGGCTAAACCATGTTCAGTAAAACAATATAGTCTGGCAGTATCTATGCACTGTGCCACTCAGGGTGATGTGTCTAGTTTAAGCAAACCATGATTTATGTCCTGTCATTTATGTCCACAGAGTATAATTCTTTGAACAGCCTGGTGTCAGAGGCCTTCATCCGCTTCTTTCTGGAGACAATCGGCCATTACTCCCTGTTCATTACTCAGAATGAGCGTGGAGAACGTGTTTTCCAAAGAGAGGCCTTCCGAAAGTCGGTGGCGTCTAAAAGCATCCGTCGTTTCCTTGGTGTTTTCATGGAGTCTCAGATGTTTGCTGGGTTCATTCAGGATCGAGAACTGAGGAAGACCCGGGCCAAAGGTACACTGTCTTTTTTTGAGTGTCACTGGTTTATATGAATGTTGTTTTATTTTTTTATTTTTTTTGGCCCCAAACATCTTGATTAAAAGTTTCACTCTTATCTATGGATTTCCAGTCCTGTGTATTTCCTGCCCATTGCTCAGCAGACGATACAGCTCTGATACTGACCTCTAGTGGCTGAAGTCTTTCATCAGCATGTTTTCTCCTCACTGTTCCTCCAGGTCTGTTTGAGCAGAGGGTGGATCAGTATCTGGAAGAGCTACCAGACACAGAGCAGAGTGGAGTCAACAAGTTCCTTAAAGGCCTTGGTGAGTTTCCTCAGCAGACATACAAAGCTGACATCTGAGTCCAAGAGTGAAATTTTAATTATTTCTTAGCTGAATATTCTCTCACAAGTTGTCAATTGTCAATGTCAATGTCAATTGCTGCTGCTCATCTATTCCTCCTGTCCTGATTTTAACTCATGAATACCAAACATGATTGAAGTCATCAAACTAATATATCTGTCTACACTAATTGAAAGCTCAAAAACATTTTTTCTTCCCTTAAACTTTTTTTTTTTGATACTTGAAGCTGTTTTCACTTTTCGTCAGCTGGAGGGGGAAAGTTTCTCTCTACTTACCTGTCACATACATTTTAATTTGATTTTGTCAGATCAGTTGTGCAGTTTACCATTTGAATCCTCTGGTGCACATGAGAACTGACTTTTCCATGACGCAGAAAATCCATGATGGACACATATCATTCCTCAGAACAATGATTTCTTTGTCTTAAAACATGTCTGTTTAGGTGATTTAAGATTTGATCAGAAAACCTGATTGAGAACTATCAGGAATCAGGATTATATCAGATTTATTTTTGTGCAATCAAATTTTTTACTGAATCCCCAAATACTATATACTGTAATGACCTGAATTAAATTGATCCTCAGATTTAGTGCATTTTATATAATTTAATGCATTTCTTTTAACCTTTTTAGGGAATAAAATGAAGTTTCTCCACAAAAAGAACTGAGTGGAGCTGATAACCGGATGTCTCACATCTCTACATCACAATGATTGTCACCTTTTTGTCTTAAATCAGCATTTTTTTTCGTAAATATGTACATATTATTTCACTGTAAACTGACTGTGATACCCTTCAGTGTATGTTTATAATCTTATGAGATAGCAATAGCAGGACGGTACACAACGAATGAGCTGTAGGCTAACCACTGATGTCCGAGCGTGCTTGTATAGAGTGTTATCAGTATGTGTGAGTGTATATGACTTGATATTGGCCTAGATGTACAGTTCATATGTATTCATTTTGCATTATTTCACCGCTGTGTTGTCCTCTGTCTAAGGAGTGTAAAGCCTATTCATAAACTGTACATGCACCAGGACGATGAAGAAAATGATTGTAACTCTTCATAAAGTCTGTTTGCAATCTTTTATTAAAAATGATCATTCAAATGCTGAATTCACAGCTTTTTTTGTTTTCTATTAATATACATTTTTAAACAAATGGTGGTTAAATGTAATTTGATTCATCAAACTCATCAGATTTGAAATCAAACTAAATCAGTAACAGTAGGTCAGATTAACAGATCATATCGAAGTAGCCCATAAATGTAAGTGCTTTGTTCTGTTATCTTCCAAAAACAAATCCCAAAGCTACGTGTATTGCAATTGAAAACAGAAATGTGTAATTCATTTTGCCAGATGTCATAAAATCACCTCTTTTTTTCAACATCTTGTATCCCAGTGACAGCTTACCCCAAAGCTATGTTTTAGGAAAAGCTGGCGAGATCCCAAAAAGCAGTAAGTCTAGCAGCAGCTACCACATGTTGCTAGTAACCTAATTACATTTGCACACATCACTCTGGTGGCTGTCGGTGCCATGCTGCTATCAGCTCTCCTAACTGAGGGCCTCATTTTTGACTCCTGCCACTTTGATTACTTTTTCTCTGCTTGTGTCCTTTGGAGTCAGTAAAGGTGACATTTAATATCAAGAAATTGCTTTGTGTATTGGTTGTAAACCTTGACAAACCTTACATTTTCTCTGAGATGTAATTTTGCAACAACATATATAGGCCAAAAACATTCAGTTTGTGTATTTGCTCCATCATTCAATGTAATGTAATGTATTTTACGGGAAATATTTGTATTTTAGAGTGAATCATTCATATAAAAATCACCTGTAGTTGTAGCCTGCAGTAACATTTTTCTCAGATAATGTACTATTTCAAGCATTTTATTTTAAATTTACATTGTGTGTACACACACACACACACACACACACAAAGACACACTGCCTGCGATCATTCTGTTGGATGAAAACTTGGGATGATCTAAACGCTGCATTAACTCCTTGATTATTATTTTTTTATCCATAATGCAGATTTGTCCCATCGTGTTGTTATTGACATATATTTTATATCTAAATTGTGTCCTCACATGGGCAGCAGTGATGTTCAGACAAATTCATTCAAACTTTTCCAGGCTGCCAATCGTCTCACTGCCTCTTTGAGAAACGTCAGAAGTATCGCAAGAGAACGGACATAAAATCTCACGATTAACTGCGAGACTTGAAATCTCCCCCAAAATTTTTTTTGGCAGGTCCAAAGAGCAACATCCGATCGGGGAAGATCGACCAACAGTCGGGGGAGGGGGGGGGGGCGGGACACCCAGGTCAAGGTAAAGGACAGACGGACTGTAGCCGCCCAGCCGGCCGTCACGGCCGACGTGATGAAGTTGCTCCCCCGGCGGAGAGCGTCGCTTCCCGCGGACAGTAAACTGCAGCCTCCTGACGTGGACCCGGCGGGATGTTATCCGTCAGCTGCTCACTTCAGCGGCCACATTCAGTTGTTTTAGTGCACAAACGCGGCTGCGTTCTTCAAATCGATCCGTGTGCCGACTTTGGTCTGCGGGCTGCGCTCTTTGTGTAGTTGCGGGTGAAAGCGGGGTGCCATCAAAAGGGCGTCATCTCCTGCGCACTTTCTAAAAAACAGTGTGACGCTCGGTGATGCTCGGGAGGTGAGGCTGCAGATGCAGAGGCAGGCGGGGGGGGGGGGGGGGGGGGGGGTGTCAGCTGGTGCGCTGCAGCCTGACTGACGTGCTTCTTATTTATATATGAGATGTACAAAGTGCTGTCAGACCGACAGAAGGAACAGGTGACCAACATATGTTTAAAAGTGACTTTATATTATTCAGCAGTGAACATCTACAGTTTTTTCTAAATTCTAAGACAAAGTATTGAGTCACTGGATCGTTTCACGTGTACTGCGTTAGAAACTTTTACTGGTTGTTTTTCCTTATCAAGAGACTGTTGTTATTTGTGTTTTGGGGCCACATTAATGAAACTGGATTTAGACATTCCCAAAAATAATTCAGGTGAAAATGAGGATTTTAGAAATATTTGCCCAAACTCTCTTAGTGCAGTGTCTCCTGATAACCCTCTAAATGTTTGTCCGCCCAGTGGCCAATAGTGTCATGGATGAATTTGCACCTAGATAATCTGTAAATGTAATAACTCGTTATTAGAAAAATCTTTTCTAGTTATGGCAATAACTTGGCATTTACTCTAAAAGCCATCAGAATCAGCCTTTGAGGTTGTTGTTGTTGTTTTTTTTCAAACAGTAAAAAAACCAAACAGTTTCGGTCATGTCCTTAGTGCTATGTAGTAACCACAACACTGAACTTGCTGAGTATTTTACATGCAGTATGGCTATAGTGTGTCCCCTATTGGTCAAACAGGTATTATAGACACTTTAAAGGAAATAATGGGGGTTACTCTATGATCATGTCAAATAAGAGATCGGTTGTGTAAGAGTGAACTCACAGCAAACAGAAAGTGAAATTGTTGCAGATGGTTTCAGGGTGTTTGTCAGGAGGGGTGTGTTCAGATCCCATCAGCTGCAACAGTTGAAGTGGCACATAATGAGGAAATAGCTCTTAACAGGCTCTCTTTTGTGTAACTCTTCAGTGACTGATGCTATTTTTTATTTAACCAAGAGAAACGTTTCAATATATTTATAGATAACATTTCAATTTATAAACAGTCGACGCTTCCGTTGAACAGAGGATAAATTAATTGAGGTGATACACAGTCAGCTGCTGTGACAATTTAAGAGTGGTTGGACATAATCTTTGTCGGTGATCTCATCTCCTCAGTGTTAATAGACGTTGCATTGGGAGGCTCTTTCAAGGGAGAGATCACTGCACGTGTTTCTATTATTGTGACATCTCTTGAGATTCCATGTGTATCTAAGTGCCAGCTTCACTAAGCAGGGCAGAGAAGCTGACAGGAGGTTTCGCACAGATGCTGCAGAAATTCAGAAAAAAGTAAGTTCACAGTTGGAAAATGCTACGGAGCTGTGTGAATAAGAGGCAGGGTGTACTGTGACTGACTAATTGTGTTTCAAATTGGCCTTTGAATGCACCGTAGGGAATGGGATTGCTCTGAGCTCCCCACTGAAGCACCCAAGGATGAGAAAGTTGTCAGATTTGTAGGTCAGGCTGCAGGGGTTGTTGTTAGGCAGAATTAGTCTCAGCTCTAGATGTCACGTTGGTTTGATTCTGGGTTTTATTTGGTGGAGAGTTTTACGTTCTGATACTCTGTTCCATAATTCCCCCTTTCAACAGTCTTATCATCGTGCTCCTGTTTCTCTTGCTTTCCTCAGACTTTCTCCATGTTGTTCATTTTCCCAACATGTTAAAATCTTAATTGATTTCACAACGTTGGAGAGAATTGCAGGAGTCTCATCTGGAGCTTATCAGAGCCTGACCCGGTTACAGTGTGCAACATTAGTGTGTGGTTCCTCTGGGATATGTCCCCTCCTCGCGCTGACAAAGGGATGAAGGCCACAGCCGGCCCGCCCCAGCCCAGCCTGACACCACCGAACATCACTTAATCTTGCCTAACAATGTCTGCTCCAAAGAACATAAAGTTGCTTACATTACAATTTCTCCCTCTTCCCTCATTGTAGGTCACTTGGTCTTCCATCTTCCATTTTGGAAAGTGCTTCCGGGGATATTTTGCCCTACAAAAAAATAATTATCTTATCTCCCTAATTCCCAATTATTATGCACAGGCTTATTTAAGAAAAAGGATTAGATTTTTCTTTTTTTTTTTTTATGTTGGCTGCACCAGCGAGCAGGGGATGAATTTGAATGTGACACTCCTCTCCTCTGCTGCAGTGAGGGGGTCCTACACATGGATGAACTGGGGGAGGAGAGAGCACAGTGAGGCTGTCATGTAAGCCGTCTCCTCTGGGGCCACCTCTCGGTGCGCACTGCTTCCTGCCTCAGCTCTAAGCCTCAGTGTTACTGCAGCTGAGGCGTCAGACTGCTGGTTCTCTTCTCCCTCCCTTTAGAAAAGCAACAGCTCTGCTTCCAAGCACTGAAATGGAAAAGGTAAGGTGCTTCTGTCTTGATTTTTATTCTTTTCTGACATGGCCAGAGACATAATTCAGCAGGAGATTGTTTTTTTTGCGCAGCAGTTTGAATTAACATTGTTGAGACTGTGATTGAACCCCTTCAGGGAAGTTTGAGGCCTTTCTGTGTAGGGTTGACAACACTCTCTATGTTTGTGTTGCTCTCTTTCCACTCCAAAAGATATGTTACATATAAGGAATACCCCCTCATTTGCCTTAGGACAACACACAGGGTTTTAAAAGGGGATTTGGTCCTGAGGCACTGTTCACTCTTCCTAAATTTGCAGCAAGGGTCAGCTGGAGAGGATGAACTGCCCCATGAGGAATAATAAAGTGTTACACAGGTGAAAATAGCTGTACTGTGCATCATCTCTTGTGCACTTCATTTGCTCATATCTGAGACAAAATTAAATGTAAACACAAGGGAGTAAGAGGAGTTCTGTACCGGTCTTGTAATAAAATTTTCCAAATCCTTATTTCAATAGATTTAGTGTCATTCCTTTTTATTGTTCACACATTAAAATGTTTAAATGGTTCGGAAATTAAATGAATGTTTGAAGAATTTGTAAATTGCAAGCATGAAAACAAACATCACCTCTAGTGCAAAGTAAGAGAGCAACACAAATATTTTAGACAGATGCAACCTCATCTTGCAACACTGCACTGTGTGCATGTGTTTGAGTGTGTGTCTGCTAAATATGCATTTTAAAGAGCGTTTTGTTGTGTTTTTTTTTGTTTGTTTTTTTTGTCTTTGTGTGTCTGTCAGAGCTGTTCAGAGTGTTCTGAGCCAACACTTGCTCAGAGTCTGTGCACACTCTGCAACAAGTGGCTGTGTTACCAGTGCACAGATGTGCATCAGCATCAGAGAGCTCCAGCCACATCCCAACACGCAGACGTGCACCAACAGCAGAAGCCCAGTGCCACCCAGTGCCCTGACCTGCACCAGAGGGGCTCCAGTTCGCTGCCACCAACTGGACAAGGCAGGCTATTTGTGTATTTCAGGATTTTATTACAGCCACTTCCTCGGCCAGTATAACAGATTATTCGTGCCTCTTTCTGTCTCTGCACAGCCTGTAGCTCTCTCTCTCTCTGTCAGCTGGAAATCTGTTTGGGTTTTGTTTTCATTTCTGTGCTCTGTTTGTTAATCATGTCTCAGTAGGAACCATTGCAATGAATAATGTATGACACTTGAGATGGCTGATAATAGTTCTGGAGATCCCTGTGTTTTATTACACCCTTCTTCAACACATGGCCCAGATTTTGGAGTGCTCGCACAATTTATTTTTTTTTCTAAGATTAGTGTGTTGCTATTTAAAGACCCTCAAGTGTGCCTGGCAGGTTCGTTTCCATCTGCTTTTGCAGGTCTGCTTTATACAGTTGTCAGATCATAACGAACAGATCGTAGACACCTTTATTGTCATGTGAGAGTTATACAGTTTAACTTGTTTACTTATGAGAAAAGCTGTGTAACTGCGTTGACAGGATGTGGTCAGTGAGATCAAGTCGATGCACAGCGGGTGATGCTCAGCTCTCTACCACAGAGATGTGTTATGATGTGCCTGCAGGAAGGGGTCGGCCGGGTTGAGCTGGCCAGCAGAGAGCAGCAGGGCTGCGTTCATTAGCTGTATCCAGCTATACTCAGGCCAGCAGCTTTTACAGTGTCCTATTTAGACATTTCTGAGGGATATTTTTAGTGTGTGTGTGTGTGTGTGTGTGTGGATGGCGGTGCATCAAAGGCCTATTGAAGAGCACCGAAAGATCGTTCATCATTTACATCGTTGACACCCTACAGTGTTTAACACTGTTTACCAGTCCCAACTTCAACTTGAAACCAGTTTTTCACAGTTGTAGCTTGTCTGTGGTCAGTGGTGAACAGGACTTTGTACTCTGAGTTTTTCATAAATATGAATATGGTTTCATTTGTGTGTGTTACACTTTTGTTTCTCAGTCATTGTCTCTTTTGGAAATGAAAGACCTGTTGAAAAAACAAATGCAAGAATAATGCATGGCGCAACCCAAACCCCCCCCCCCCCCCCCACACACACACACCAGCACCACCTGAGATGTGACTGAATTTCCTGACAAGAGTTGCTAATGCTATTCTCTACCTCCCTCTCCCTCCTCACACCCTCTGTCTTTTAGGCCCAGGGTCGTATCCTTGTTCCCTCCTAATGTGCCACTCTCACAGACAGGAGCCCTTGGAGCTGTTTTGTGAGTCATGTGACCTTCTGTGCTGTAGCAGCTGTCACCTGTCCTCCCACAAAAACCACAGGTCAGTACAGAGATGCACAGCACAAGGACACTCCGGGGAAGGGCTAACTGCAGGTTAAAAACTTCCTCTGAGTAACAAGGCTCTTTAACTGCCTTGTCACTTTTATCATCTGTATCTGCATACACTACCCTTGGCCAGCCTAATACCCATTAAGTATTCATGTGCTTTTGTTTTCTGTGATGTCACAGTATAGTAGCTGCCTCTAAGGTCACCAGCACATTGCTGTGTCCCCAGGGGTAATGAATTTAATTCTGGTGTTCTGCATGCCCAAAGAATAAATTAATCAACTTTCTATCTGGTGCTGTGATCTCTCATGTGCTCAGGGTGGTGCAGATCGGAAAGGCCCTGCAGGATCAGCAGTGGCTGTTTGAGAGCCTGATGGTGCAGGTGGAAGAGAGGAGGTCTGCAGTAGAGAACAATGCGAAATCGATAGAGGGCAGGTTGGTTTAGACTCACTGTGTTGCAACTTCTGCCAGAAACTGAATAGTGTGAAGCAAGTTAATGGTTAAATTAATGTCTGAAATGCTGCTGGAGTTTTCTGCCAGGTATGAACCATTTATTTTCCCTTTTATGTCTTTGTAGACTTCATGGAGTAAAGATTGCGCACAGGAAGGCAGAGAACCAGATTAAAATGGCAAAGATGATTATGATGAACGAGCTTAACAAACGAGCCAACCTATTAATAGAGCAACTGGAGGTAATTACTTTCCCTTTCTTTCTCTCCTTCTTATCGTTCTGCTAGCCATGGGAGTACATGCAAAGAATCTGAAACGGCCCTGAGGTAATCCGTCCAAAAAAGCAAGCAAACGGGGGTCCATAATAATATGTCAGAGCTGCTTAAGGCAACATCTCAGGAACAACATCCGTCAGAGAAGGACTCATCAATTTGGCTTGATCTCGTACTGATGCTTTCTGCCTGGCAGCCTTTAAAACATAGCCATACGCATATTTATGGCTGTCTTCGCAGAAAATCTCAGAGGACTTCCAGCATCGTCTGGAGGACCAGCTGCAGGGGGCAATAGAGATCTGCAGCCAGCTGGACCACGTTCAGAAGTTCATCACCTGGGCTACGACCCACCACTGCAGCGGCCCGGTGCTCTTCAGCAGAGCTCTAGTAGGTGATAGGACTGTCAACAGATGTCCACTGTCTTACTAAAACAAACACACACACACACACACACACACACTCTTATGACTACTAATTAAGTAACTAGTAATTAATTGCTGTGAGGAAGTAGAACTAGAAGTTTTATGCCTTCTTTCATTGTATTTGAAAAAGTAAACCCAAATGTTTGTTTACTTCTATGATTATATACATGTTTAGTGAACTACTCACAGGTATTAATGCTGAGCCAGTGAAATCAATTATGTAATATCCTCTGTGTTTGTTTCTTATAAACCTGAGAAAATTTGTGAAGTTGCATCGCAGATTTGGTTTGGCTTGGACTCAGAAACTCCAAATTTTGAACACAGTCTGCATCCAGAACTGGGAGCATATTTTAAGACAACTCAGTGTCTTAGTATCAGTTTGGACCATTATTCTATGAATGTGTCTCTTGCGTTACCTGCAACCTTTTGAAAGAGCAACAGTAAATTGCTTGAAAAGCCTTTTGACCTCAACTCAAATCCACTGGTGTTAAAATGGAGTATGTTTGTGAGTTTGTGTCATTTGAACTTTGAACAGCTCAGTTTTCAAAGAAAAATGTCTGTCTTTATTATTTAAGGATGTTTTTGAGTACATCTTTGCAATTAAGTCAAACCAATGTGGAGAATTGTGTCCTTTTCATACATCGACTATCTGTTCTACCCGCAGATTTCACTCCAGATGCAGCAACTGGTTGAAACATCACTTCACTCAGACACGTGGAGTCCTGTCAAGATCAAATTCAACTGGGATGCTAGTTACTGGATGAAGCAGATGTCGTCCTTGGGTAAAATGAAAACTACAGGAGATAGATGACTATGACAATATTTTAGAGAAATGTAATTAAACCTGTTAATACCACCTGTGGCTTTAAAAAAATGTGATGCACTGGAATGAAAAGTTCACTTCAATCTGTCTTCAATTTATGTTTAGAATATTTTTCCTGTGAGATGCGTACAGACAAAGGATTACCATGTCCATGTACTTTGATACTGTCAATACGTCTTACTGTGACTTCATTGTTCTGCAGGTCATCTGACTGTTGAAGGGGGTAACTGCACTTATCCTCAGGGTTTTGCCTGCTCCAGTATTATGAGGCCTCAGCCAATCACCTGCTTGGCCCTGCCGTCTGTGTTTCACAGAGGAAGAGACCCGGGCTGTGGGTACCAGGCCTGCTGTGAACCCCAGATGTGTTGCCTGCATGCCCTTCCCTCTCAGCCTGATTGTCCCACTTTGGACAAAAGTCAGGTGGAAGCTGCACTTTATAACTCGAGCTGTGTTGACCCTGCCCTCATCTCTGCCTCCTTGCACCAAAGCCAGCAGCTCCAGAGGTGTTGGGACACTGACAGCTCCTCACACTGTCCTCCCACTGCATCACCTGTCCCCATTATGGGACCCATCCAGCTCAACTGCAGCCGAAGATCTCCATCTCAGCCACAAGCTACTGACTCCCAACCCCACTCTCAGTCTAAATCTTATCTTTCTCACCACCCACACCAGAGAGAGATTCTTTCAGACAGCCAGGTGCAGCTGGGTGCAGAACGCAGCGGGCCAGACCAGTGTCAAGGGAAGCTATCAATTAACACAACTCTGACACAGGAACTCACCCACACAGCTGTGGACAGAGACATGACGACTGAAGAGAGCTGGGAGGAGAGATACAGAGTGGAAGAGACTCGTGGTCACACAACGCTGGTTGAAAACAGAGAGATGTTGGATGAGGAGCTGCAGCAGCAGGACAGAAGTGAGCAGAGTCCCGTCCAGCAGCAGAGCCACGTCCCTCCTGCAGCAGAGCTGAGACAAGAGCAGCAGAAAACCAGATCTGCACTGACAGTCAGAGACCACAGAGACGGCAGGGTGAGAGATAAAACTAACACCAGATTGATACTTTTTTTTTTGTGTTTTTTTTAAAGCAGGGCTTCATCCTAATTTGAATTTTAAAATGTTGACAAAGATACATTCATGTCGGCTCAAGGGTTGAGATGGAAAAGCTCATGTTTGACCATGGAAACAGCAGCTAATAGTGTGATGTCACAGCTGTTTTGGAGGTCAATCACATGTCACTAAAAAACAATCACAGAAAAAATAAGTGTAGGTACTCAAATTATCTTTAATTCCTTTAGGTAAGTGAAAGTAAATTGATGGTAATTGGGCTTATTATACATTTAAGCTAATTCTTTGCTCATAAAATATAAGGAAAACTTTGCATAAAAATATGATAAGATAAACAATATCAACAAAACATTTACTTAAAATAGAACAAACAGTTGTGAATGTTATTTGAAAATACAACTTTGTTGCTCATCAGTATTTAACTTGACATTTGGACATGATGTGATTTTCTTGCATCACAGTGTTGGGTTCTTTCGGTTCACACATGGTCCTGCAATGTTTTTCTGGGGCTCAAAAAAATTTTCAACCCAACTCACAACTCATGACTTGTTAAACCACACTGCTGTTTTCACACATCTTTCAGACACCACAATATGTCCGTCAGTAAGATCTATTTCCCTTAAAAACACTTGTTCAGAGAAACACAAAGAACAGACAAAGGAAACAAAGCCAGATTCAAAAAGAAAATCATGAAGTGGCAGTAAAGTTAAATCAAAAGCCAGCAGAAAAATATTTTACATATGGGCAGAGGTTAATTTGTATTTCTGTAATTTCTGAGGGAAACTAAAACTAAAAGGAGCGCTGTTCATTTTAATGCCAGAACACTTCTCACAGTTGACAGCTTGCCTGAAAACAGATGGTGCAACAGAAACCTGCTCTTGCTTTTATAAAGAAAGGATGATGGGAAAACAAAGAGCTGCTCTGACAATTAGAGCTTTTCATAGCAATGCATACTAAAACTTAGGGGAGTGTTGTTCCTCATAGTTAAACTTGATGCCAGATGGTTGAGCAGCCACATAATCTACTCTGCAAGAAATTCTCAAGATGCATGATTTCAAGCACAAAGACGTATCATTTTTACATTTTCAAGTTGCAGCTTCTGAAAGTGTCATAAAACCACTTGGGAGCACTCATTTGTGTACTTAACCTGTCATTAATGAGTCACTAAGGGAACAGGGGGAGTGTGAATTTAGCTGGTTTGCACTCTTAGATAAATTCCTACACCCTCCCCAAATCATTCCAGCGAGGATTATGGTCTATTTTCCTCCACAGTCTGAATCCTCCATACCTCTCCCAAGGGGCATGGATCAGGTAAGTGTTTTAATCGCATGATACTTAGGAGCCCGGCATCAATTTATATGATGGTGCACCAGAAAAGAAGGGGAAAAAAAGAAAGAAGAGAGGGACGTGTTTAAAAAGAACTGGAGTTAAATGATTCCCACCCCTGCTTACATTAACTGGAGACACAGCTGAGGTTTTTAAAGGAGCTTTTCAGGACACTGGCATTAGTAAAATTCTAATATAAGAGAGTGATTTACAGTACTGGCTTAATCAATGGGCCACTCTGAACCCCTGATGGTGAATTTACATATGATAATTGGCCTTGTAA
Source organism: Remorina albescens (assembly GCA_034769265.1). Lineage (NCBI taxonomy): Eukaryota > Metazoa > Chordata > Actinopteri > Carangiformes > Echeneidae > Remorina > Remorina albescens. Next base: position 6,469,140 of record CM068479.1, read on the forward strand.
CTAAACCTTTCATTTCAAGTGTATTATATGCAGCTGTGGGCCACTCTCCATGTTTGTTGAGTTGTTTAGAATCAGACCCAGAATAAGCACTGAGTGATGTTTTTGTTCATTTAGTGTTTGCCAGTGTGCGTCCGTGTGTGACACTCAAGGTTTTTTCCAACAGCAGAATCCCACTCCCACTTTTCTTTCTCCTTTCTGTCATTAATGGCGTGAACAGCTGCAACTGTGCATGTGATCTCAGTTGAAACCCTGTACAGATCTGTATGTTTGTGTTTCTAACAGAGATCTACATCCCTGGGGGTATCAGTGACAGCCCGTGACTGTGTATCTGATGTGCAGAGCAGCAGGCTCAGCCCTAGTTCAGTGTGCACAAGGAGAGAAAGACGCTCCCAGAGCATCCCTGCAGAACTGGCAGCCACATCCTCCGGACCTGCCACACAAAGACCCACAGGATGCACCCACAGCATAGAGGCAGGAGCTGCGAACAAGGTAACCCTGCAGATAATCACACACGTCGATGAACTGAGGCTCTTTCAGCAAATACAACAGGACCATTGTTAACATGTCTACTTTCTAAATGTGAGCTCTCATTGCACATTGTACATAACGTACCATTAACCATACTATTGTCTCTAATACACAATTTTGCATTAAATGGGTCTTTAAAATTAGTAGTAGTTGAAAGACCTTATATCAAGAGCCATCTAGTAGCTGTTGTGGAGCTTTCTATCATATTGCATGATTATTGTCAATAGAAGGAGTTGCTCAGATGTACACTTTTAAATTTCCTTTTTTATTAATTTTTCATCCATGTTATGAAGTTTTAAAAAGCTCCTTGTGGCTCCAGGAAAGGCTTTGTAAAATCGGATGCTTTGATCTGAGGCTTTGTAAGTTTAGAATATGGTCAAATAACATGTATTGAAACAGTTTTTTTTTCTGTTGGAAAGGTTTACCTACACAATTTACATTTACATGATGCTTGTTTTTTTTTCCTCAGTATGCTAATATGGATGCCAGACAGAGGAGAGCTTCAGATGGGGTGCTTTGTGTTGTCAAGGAAACCTCGTCTGACACAGCCACCCCTAGAGGCCACCGTCCTCTGCTCTCCTATAAGACGGAGCCAGGTGCCGGAAATACATTTATTTCTTACAAAATACAATGTTTGCCAATAAATGAACATTTTTGTTACATTTCTCTTTTTTAGATAATTCTTTGTCTTATGTAAATGAAGCAGTTCATTATGAGGCCAAGGAGAAGTGTCAGACTTCAAGAAATGCCCGCAACATGTAAGTAACCACTATCAAGTTAAGCTTCTGTTCACACACAGATCATGAAAACATGGTCACTTATTCTCTACCTGCTTTCAAAGTAACAGAGATGCTGTGAAGGACTCGGTAAGGCCCAGGGTTCCAGTGGTTTGCTTAGAGCGTCTCAAAATACTCGTCTCTCAGCTTCCCCCACACGGACGACGGCAGAGCGACCCTTTGCCGGCCAGCACCACCGAGAAGAGTGAAACCGTCCCACAGCAGAGAACCTGGAGTGATGCAGCACCTCAAGTATGTCTCTTTTCTTTTCACTCAGTAGGGGAACGCCGAAGCCATCCGAGTACAGAACATTTCTAAAATTAGATATTTTTTTTAAAAGACACCTTCTTTTTACCTGTAATTTTCTTTAACGAGCTGTTAAACAGAATGATTAAGCTTCCTTCCTATTCGCTCCTCTGTTCTGTTGTAAACAGGGGATAGCTGGAAGCTCTGACACCAGGAGGAAAACCTGCTCACTCACAGCACCACCGTATGCTACAGAGCAGCCAACTCTTTATCAGTCAACCAACAGTGAGTTTGACAGCCGAGGGAGATTCAGCTCCTGTAAAGCAAAGACACTGCCCTCCACAGACCCTAAATATGTTCCCCAGAGTTACTCTGTACTAGATCTGGACTCCGACTCTGACCCAAGGTCAGCCTCAGAAGATGCAGTTGTTTCTCAGGATGATCCAGACCCAGAGTTAGACTCTGATGAATCACCAAGTTCTGACCCTAATGTGGAATCCTCATCTGAGACTGAACTTGAATTTCTGTCTGAAGAGAAATCCGTGGTTGCAGGAGAGATTGGGCTCTGCAGAGAAGCTGACAATGCAGGGGATTCAGAGCCAAGTCTTGAGTACGAGGCAGACCCAGAATCGGATGCAGGAGCTGGGTCAGAGGATGGACCAGACCGGGATGCTGATGCAGAATCAGATGATGCTGAAACAGAGTCTGACATCCAACTTGAATATGATCCCAGTTTTCAGGCTGAGACTGATTCCAATGCTGTGTCCGATCAGGCTCCAGACTATCAGGGCTCTATGGAGTCGGAGCTTGATATCGATTCTGAGCCTGAACTGACAACTGATGACCCACAACCACTTCGCTCTGACCTGGAAGAGGAATGCAACATTGGAGCAGTTCAGAGGCCACTTCTAATTGCTAACCATGCAACTGAGAGGAGGACAGAGGATGTCCCAGAGCAGGACAGTGCAGAGATAGAGAGTGAGGACTTTTGCGCTGTATGTCTTATTGGAGGAGACCTGCTGTGCTGTGACCGCTGTCCCAAAGTCTTCCATCTGTCCTGCCATATCCCGTCTCTGCTAAGCTTCCCCTCGTAAGCTACTTTTACTCCAACTTCAAATGTATACATTTAATATTTTTCTCTTTCCTCCTATCAGACTGTTTATTTAGAGCTGGTATGGTTGAACTCATGCTGGTTTTTCTCCTGGTCAGAGGTGACTGGGTGTGCAGCCTGTGCAGAGACGTTGTGAGGCCAGAGGTTGATTATGACTGCGAGAACGAGAGAACATCTGGAGAACACAAACTGGCACATGGACTATCTGCATGTGACCAAAGAGTAATTCATTTAATACGCTGGATTAATAATAATGATAAGTGTTTATTTTAGTCTTGTTGGTGAGTGTGTGATCTATAACAAATTTCTCTCATGTTTGGTTGACTTTTTGTAGAAATGTGAGCGGCTGACTCTTCTCATCCTCACTAACATCCTCAGTGCTCCCTTCCATGAGCCCGTCAGTCCACTTGTGAGTGAATCTACAGTGAAAGCTGGTTAATTTTCAAGTTTTTATTTATTCATAATTGTACTTAGACTAGACACATTAGCATCATTACAGTTTTCCTCGTGTTTCTGCATGCATAATTACAATAACTCTGACTGTGGGTATATTTGTGAGGCTCAGTAGGTTTAAATGTACCCAGTGGGTTAAAAAAAAAACCTTTAAAAAATAAAAATTCACCAAAACAATATCCTCAGGGCTTGACAAGTGAGTTAACTACATTTGCTTCCTCATTAGAAATGTATAAAGCTGAATTTTTTAATAATTTGTGTTACTTTATATCCCTGTATACACTAGCTAGCACTTCTCCAATTCTCGGCTATTTGATGGTGTTACACAGCACTTCCTGATGTGTTACTGCTACCAGCTCTATGTGAAATGAAATGCATGTTTAGCCTCATGCTCGTCTTCGTACACCTGGACTTTTGCATGTTGGAAACACACAAATAAAAATTATGCTGTTCCAAAATCCCATTAGTTAGGTTTAACACTTCTGCTGAAGGTTACCTCGTCAAGTCCTTCGCAGCAAAACCATCATTAATTAAGGATATCCAATGATATATGAACTAGGAACAAGTATCATGTATGTAGATGGAGATACATTTGACACAGTTATTCATAATGCAATCCATGACAATATTTACTTATTGAGGGGAAAGGACTTTGAGGTAATCAAATTAAAATGACTTCAACAGCAGATCTAAAGCAGCTTTTTCATGCAGGCTCGCCATTACTACCAGATCATCAAGAGGCCAATGGACCTGTCTGTGATCAGAGCCAAGCTCAATAAGAGGAACCCCCGACATTATAACTCACCTGATCAGTTTGTTGCTGATGTCTGTCTCATGTTTCGGAACTGTGCAAAGTTCAATTATGTAAGTCAAAACAGGGATGTCTTCCAAGTTTTTATCAAATGTAGAGTTTCATAATTATTATCACGATGTAAACAAATACAATATAAAATAAATATAATTATCATTAATCAGTACATCACAAGTAATTGTGCTTTTTGTCTGACCTTAGCCTGACTCAGAGGTGGCTCAAGCAGGCCGCAGCCTCGAGATATTCTTCACTTCCAAGCTGAAGGAAGTTTTCCCAGACAAAATGTTTGTTGCAGCTGAGGCAGACTCTGACAGCGATGAGTACGATGAGGCCTACAGAACAGCTGAAAGTGGTTTCCCGTGGCCTGAGAGGAGGGAACAATGCCACAGGAAAAGGAAGCGGAGACACTCTCTCAAGTCAAGGAGACATCACTTCTAGCTAGGGTTGACCAGGGTACAGCCATGGACACAAATATATTTTATTTGTGTGTAATCAAACCATTATTGTCGAGTAGGTTGTGGAGCTTTCAAAGTCTTTCCATTTTGTAAAGTGAAACTGCCTCTGTTTGGGATTTACAGTAATATCACTGTGCTGCCATCTGATGGCATCTGAGCACATTGAAACAGTCATGTACTTCAACTGATTATAGGATCAGAGTGTGTAAAAGAAACAACCTTAAAGTTTAAGTTATGCAGTATTTTGGGAAAATTTAGTTTGTTGAGTTTCTTCTGCTTAAAACTTAAAAAGTTGTAGTAGAGAGGTGACGCCATCATTTTTACTGTATCATATCATATTTTGGACATTGATGGTTTGCCCCTGATGCACTGGAAATTACTTACAGTGTTTACAGTGATTAGACCTCCTAAAATGTTATACCTTACAGTATCTTCCATATGTATATTGTTCAATGAGGATTCTGTAATTGGATGTTGATTAATCTCACTTTGCATCTTTATTAAGTGGTACTTTTTTTAGGAGAACATATTCCTCAGTTTACACAGCACTTTGAAACTTTGATATTAGTAAAGTCTGTATTTTGCCATATTCATAAATGTTCAACATATTTGTACATGTATGACTGTACAGAATTTTATTTTACTATATTTCTCATTTTAATTACTAAATGATTGCAGGCAATTATCATAGGTTTGATTATTGATATAATTATGTGTCAGTAGCTTTTTTTGAAAAGCATCCGTGAAGCCTATTGACTTTCTGAGCAGAGTGATAAAGAATGTGAGTGATTGAAGGCAATATAACGAGGGCATATGTATTTTTATCTTGTTAGAAGATTAAATATCTAGATTAAAACATAAAATTACAATTTTTTGCATTTAATCAAAAATATTGTACTATTCCATTATCTGAATATCTCAGGCTGAATAAGAGTTTAAGGTATTGATATAATTCACTATGGATTATTTTAAAAATGTCCTTGCTTTCTAGAACCACAGTGTTCAGAGAAATGGGTAATTTTATAATGTGCACCATTGAAGTGCATTTCCTGTTTTTTAATATACTTTACTTGCTTCCTGCTGCTTAAGCTAGCCTTTACTCATCTCTTATAGTAATTAATGCACAAAGTATTGTCTGTATCTTCTTTAGTCATTCCAAAAATGAGTGAATATACAATATACCTGCGTGTAATGTCACTTCCTTTTCAATCAATAGATGTAATAATATTTACTATTGTCAGAGGGAAGACTGCTAAACTATAGTTACTGTTGTTGTTAATTTTTTTCATTTTTTTACTGTAACAGTAAACGGTAGATGTCCATATATAAGTATCAATAAAACACATAAAAAAAACCCAATATTTTTGATTATTGTTAAATGATGTGTTAAAAAGTGTTGTTTTTAAACTGAAATCGCAGGACCCCCTCAGTAAAGGTGCTGTCCAAGTTGGAGTTAAACATCAGCTCAGTGCTGTAATGTTCTATAAAAGATAAATAGCTTTCTTCGCTGACATTACATAGTTCATTTTCCTCTTTTAAAGAGCGCACACAGCAAAAAAGGCTCAGGTGTTAACATACACATTGTTTTGGTCAGGGCGGCATTTTGCTGTTTTACTCCTGAATATGATTTGTGACCTTTCAGTCAGCAGCCTTGGAGTAAAACATTACAAGATGATAATGAGACACTTCTGTGACCTTTGGTGAACAATGTAAAGGGCAGAGAGAGAGGTTCTGATAGTACTGAATCAAAAGCAAGACCGGCTGACTGGTGAAGCAGTTTGTGAAATCAGAGTTTGGAGTCTCTTTACAAATGTGTGTAATAAGGAGGACAGGCTGAATTTTAAGCCTTTTGGAGGCCAGGAGGCATGTTTTTAACATGTTTGAACACATACTGGCACTATGCCTGTGTATTCAAACCTGTGTCTGTTATGTTGATTGGCATTTTTTCCATTCTGTTAACTGAGAAGGGGCAGAGACCTTTGATGTTCCCAGTTGAGGGGAGAGGTTTGGCGGTATAGCACTGGAGTGGTCCATAAAGTTGTATGTAGTTAAGACTAAAGGGAGGAAGATTTAACAGCACATAACACAATTATGGTGAATTCAAGCTGGCTCTGCTAGGGAGCAAGGGTGGTGGAAAAACAGCTGAACACAGCAACGATATGATGGATTGAACTGTTTTGTTGATCTTTCTTTTTGTTCTGTAAACTTTGACTTTTAAGAAAGAGTTCACTGTGGACTATATGAGTGTGTTGTGTCATTGCACATACTGTATTTCTGCATATCTAATATAACTGATATACTGCCCATGATAGAGCATTCCCTGCCAATTCACTGAAGATCATTTGTTTGTGGACAGGCAAGACCAGGCAACAGAGCTACACTGGAGGGTTAGTTAACACAGATTAACATGCTCACATTTAAAGTGTATAAATAAATTAAATAGTATGGATAAGTTAAGCTTCTTTGTTGCATAAGGATGCGTACACACCTATGATGAGGTCTCTGTGACGACCAAGCTGTTCTGAAACAAAGCAAAACAACACGTTATTGAAGAGTTAACTTCCAGTGCCAGAACATGATATACTCAATTATAAAATTCATCCCGACAAATATTCAATGTGCAACTGATCTCTGGCTGGGTCCTCAGATAGCAAAAGCTTTCAAAAGCAAGTTAGATAACATTAGCTTCAATTAGTTTGGGTAAGCATCGGTTAGCTCGTAGAACCTTCACTTACTTCTCATTAGCTTCAGTTAGTTGCATTAGTTACACCCATTAGCCAATTAGCTGGTATAAACTGGAGTTAGCTCCCATTAGATTCAGTTCAAAGGCTTTAGCTTCATTTAACTTGGTTTGTTGGCATAAACTTAAGTTAGCTAACATAAATTTCCCCCGGGATAAATAAATAAAGATCTATCTATTGATTGATCCATTAGCTTACTTTAGCCGGAATTAGCTTTAGTTAGTTAGTATTAGTTTAACTACCTCAAATTTATACCAATTAGTCTCACATGGCTCTAGTTGGCATAGCTTTAGCTTCATTTGAATCACAGTAGCTTTATTTACCTCATATTAGCTTCATGTAGCCGGAATTAGCTTTAGTTAGTTGGCATTGGTTGAACTACCTCAAATGTATACCCATTACTCTCACGTTCATGGTTTTATCTTCATTTGGACCACAGTAGCTTCAGTTACCTTATAATAGCTTCATTTCGCCGGAATTAGGTTCAGTTAATTGGTGTTAGCTTGAGGTAGCTCTCATTACTCTCACTTCCTTTGCTTTAGCGTCAGTCAGCTCACTTTGACGTCATTTACCGCCTATAACCTTCGGTTAGCCGTCTTTAGCCTCAGTTAGCTGGCGTTAGCTCCCTTTAGCTGTAGCTTAATGATTATTGAAAAGCAGAGGTCAAACTGAACATGGCGAAGCGATGAATGCTGGCCGGTCGAGGGTCTGATTAGTGGTTTCCATGGCGACAGCACCGGACACTTATGCTGCCTTCACGTGGTATGGGAAAGATGAACCTTTCCATCTGTGAAGTGGAAATTACGAGTGCATTGTGTTCAAGTGCTTTTGTTGTCGTAGTGAAGTGAAACATGTCGGACCCACAGTTTATCCTGACCTGTTACTTGGGTAAAACAGTTTTAGACTTCCTAATTCATCTGCTATACCAAGAAGAGGATGCATCAAAACGCAAGGTCCATGAACAACCTTCCATCTCCTTCCTGTTGATAGAGAGTTTGGGCTATGGGCTGGGTCATCTCTTGGTACCAGTATATCATGGTGTCACTGGCGTACACTACAGAACAAATATTTTCACTTGAGAAAATTGCCTCCGACCACACAGTTCCCTACTGGAGGCTATCCTCGACTGACTGCTAGTTAGCATCTGCTCTTTGGAGGTAAAACCAAACAATACGGTATTTTAAAAAACGACACTAAGTTTAAATGGAGATGTTATTAAAGTTCTGTATGCCACAGCATTATGTAGGCTACAAACTAACCAACTAACATCAGCAGAGAACTTTTAACCGAATGCAATGCTTACCACTCACGATACTTTCGTTGCTCTGCGCCATGATGAAAGGTCAAAGTTTATCTCATCTCAGCAGCTCTGGTATCATAAAAATCTTCCATCTTTCCAGTGGAAATTACAAAGTGAGTGGGTGTTCATGTGCAATTTTGACATCAGTTTTGGTATTTACCATAATAGGACATGAAGGCAGCATAAGATCAGACAGGAAAGCACAACCCTCAAATGAGTGGGTTAGGGTTAGGGTGGGAGCGGGAAAAACAGGAGGGCCAGGCAAAGAGCGATTTGCCTGGACGTTTTCTGAAAAACTTTAGGACTCATCTACTCTCAAATACACAAACCTGACAGACCCCCGTTCATTTTTAGCACTTTTCTCTGAGACGGTTTGCGCATCAACGTGAAGGAGTCATAGCACACCCTTCTCATGACTCACGCAATGGTGTGAATTTTAATAGTTTTAAATTAATAAAAACAAAAAACGTGTCTGTCCGTCATGTCGACAAACGGTGCAGAACTAGTTGCGGTCTTAAGTTTTCCTTAATAACTATAATAACCCTGACAGATTACACTATTTGTTCTTAATGCATAATAGGTTACATGTATCAGGCACACATAACAAACCAGTAATGTTGTTATATTATAGAGAGATATGTCATATATGTGATCAATGGACTTTCCATAGTGTTACTGTTGAACTACATTTTGCCAGTTTAAGGGGACTCCATGAAACCTCATTCGTCTGTTGTAGTCTGTTTTATAGGGGTTTGAAAACAATGATGTGCACATTTGACCAACACTTAGTGTTTATCTCGCAGACTGGATATCTGTAATGGAATTACAGTTAGAGGTGGTTTGAGGGCTATAGCATTTCAAACCTTTTCACTTCTGTCCTAGATCAGTTAGCTTGTTTTCCCCCTCTGAGCAATCATGCACCATTTTAATTATTCCATGGTTTGACTAAACTGACACTATGCTGTGGTCACTGACTCTGTGAGAAAGCGCTGGGCATTTACATTTGCTGTGATTATCTTCAGTAGTTAACGTTTTTTCATAACAAATGTTACTTTAACTAAGTAAAATACATATATTACTTTGCAGGTTCTTTACAGTTCAAGTTGGAAATGTTCAATCCACATTTATAAGTGCTAATAATTTGTCACATATTTTATACCATGGTCAGCATGAATACTCTTTTCTGATTGGTTGGCAGGTGTGCGTTAAAACTGTTTAATGCACACGTAGTTCAGCTAAACTTTGTAGGCTAACTGCTCTAAATTCATCCGCGCCTGTAACCATAGCAACATACCGAGCCCAGTTTTATTTTTATTTTATATATATCATTTTATAAACAATAACCACACTGTGGAATAATTTTGACCTAAATCAAGCTAAATTTGAACTTTTAATAGCCTACTTTTGGCTTTGATAAAGCGATTGAGCCACACTGCTCATCCCGTCCTACTGTGACTACTATAACTGGCGTGGTTGTAAAAGGGACTAGTTTATTCCTTGTCATGACAATGGTAAGTTCTTGCTTCGAAAACTTTAGATTTTGAGTGCAAAACTTTCACCAAAAGTTGACAAATCCTTTTATTCCTATATTCTTGGAAAATGACCATGGTATAAGCGGGTTAATCCACTCGTAGGTGTGCATTAAACGGTTTTAATGCACACCTACTCATGGATTAACCCTTACATATATTCCTCTCTATCATACAAAATAAACCTCAAGTTCATGTTAGGTTGTAAGGTATTTCTCATACTCTCTCAGCTTTTAAAGGTTTATGCCATGACTTTTATGACAGCAGAATATGTTCACAGTGAGCACACATGGATTTCTTAACACTAACATTTTTAGTCTTGTTGGCTGCTCCAGGGTCCCATACAACATAAATCTCTGTGACTCTGCTGCTGTACTGTGCTGAAGCTAATTTACTCTTTTTAGCACCCTTCCTGTTTATTTTTGACAAATATCCTTGCTGCGGTGATATCTGGATGGCGTGTTCTTTGTTTTGTTTTTTGTTTTTTTTATTTCTTTTGTTCAGATACGTTAATATGCCATATGCTGTACCTGATTTCCACATCCACCTTTGCTGTGTCAGACTGAAGGCCACAGATGCATCCAGGAGGAGCCTATGAGCTGGAAAGATGAATTTGTGGTTGGTCAAAACAACCAACTATGGTACTTATTAACTTTGATGAGTTAATAAGTACCATTCAGACTAATGTTTGCAGGGCTATCACAGCAAAGATCAGTGAGGTATGCCACAAGTTCAGGACCATATACTGGACAGGACTGACCGGGATGTGCCCAAAGTATCCCACTATGGATTACAGTCTCACTTTGTAGTTAAAGACACCTCATCCATGTTAATTAACAGGATTATATTCATTCAACTTTACCTTTTCATGATATTTGAAATGGAATAAAATGAGATGACAAAATTTCATTTTATTAAATCATTATGAAGATGGCAAAAGTGGGTGACACCACTTTCCTCGGGGTCCAATTTCCTTGAGTTTCTTTTGCCAATATATTATCAGTGGATTCAAGGAGACCACTTTGGTTGGTTGGTTTTCAACACTGAGCAGGTACTTTAGGAGGGCCAATCCTTGGCTAAGGAGTACACCTCCCACTTCCAGAAGGTGTCTGTGGCAGAGGACTACTTAGAAAAATCCAACCCCTTTACTAAGCTCATTTGTTGTGTAATGGAGAGCCTTAAGCACTCTCCAGACCACAGACATTACACTGGCTCCAAGTCCATAGCAAAATTCATCAATATCGTCTTTGGTAAAAGGCGGAAGTCTGTCTGATGGAGGTAATCAGTGGTTGCTAATTGTAATGTATGTCCATACTCTTGACTATGTGTCTTGGTCAGTAAAAATAGGGATGTGTGCTATGAAAACACCAATCTACCAATATCTCAAATCCTCTTCTTAGGGAATTAAATATAAATTGTGTCTCTCAAAGACTATGACAAGATGAAATGTTTCATTTCATTTAATACATTCAGTCATTCATTCATTCATTCATTCATCTTCAAATGCTTATCCATTTCCGGGTCGCTGGGTCATTTAATACAAAGACAGTTAAATTCTTTGGTCATATTTATTGACTCCACTTACTGAAAACAATAGGTGTGGTCAAATGTATTTTTCTTACTTTCCCCTTTGTATGATTGACAAACAACAGTGTTTTTGTTGAAGCAGAAACTTTCTCATGAAATAAACATTTTCAAATTTGCAGTTAGTAGCTGCATTGCAGTTCTATTTGCCTTTCTTAATGGTGCATCTGGAGAATTTCACTGAAAAGCAGATGTAAGTCTTAAAGTATAGTTTCCCATTTTCCAGGGCTTGCCCAAATTGAAGTTTGTTTAATGTAAAACATTTACAGGTGACCCCCCTCCTCTGGTTTTAAAATATTTTTTTGCCTCAATGAACTTGCTGTCCAACTCAGCTCATCTTATTTATATAAAAATAATAATAATAATACATTTTCTTTATAAGCACCTTTCAAGACACTGAAAAACACTGTACAATGAATAAAATCAATATACGTAAGAGAAACAATGGAGAATGTAATAGAAGTCAAAGTGAGTGATCAGTCTTAAACAGGTGAGTTTTGAATTTGGACTTGAAGATGGGAGAGAGTCAGAGGGTTGCAGAGGTGGCACTGAGGTGGGCAGAGGGGATGATCGAAGGGAACAGGCTGGAGTGGCAATGTGAAGAGGGTCGGACAAATACGGAGGGGCAAGGATGTGGATGACCTTGAAGGTGTACAGGAAGAGTTTGAATTCTATATGTTGCTTGACCGGGAGCCAGTGAAGTTGCTGAATGATGTGGGGTAATGAGGGGGTTTTGCTGATGATACAGGCAGCAGAACTGTGAACCAGCTGGAGTTTATGGAGGCACTTTTGAGGGAGTCGGAAGAGCGGGGTCAGGGAGGGGCAGAGTCAAATCAAATCAGGTTTATTTGTATAGCGCCAAATCATAACAAAGTTACATCAAGGCACTTTACATATAGAGCAGGTCTAGACCAAACTCTTTATAAAATTATTTAAAGAGACCCAAAAGATCCAATGATAAGCAAGCAGTTGGCGACAGTGGCAAGGAAAAACTTCCTTTAAGAGGCAGAAACCTCAAGCAGAACCAGGCTCAGGGGGGTGAGTAGGGAGAGAATAAGAGCAGGAGGAGGGGATATTCAAAACAGGTGTAGGCAGGAACATGATGCTGCATGAAGTTCATAGAAATAATGCTGTATGGAATTCATGAAGATGTGGGAGCATCAGGCATTGCAGGAACATGGGATGGTGAAGATTCATCACCTGCAGGGTGAGGACCGGGAGAGAGAGGAGAGGAACTGGGAGAAACAGAGACTTCAGAGAAGCATGATTGTCGGTATGTTGGCGTATGCACGGGGGGGGGGAGAGGGGAGAGGGAGAGGGAGAGGGAGCGAGACAGGTGCTCAGTGCTCCCCCCAGCAGACTAGGCCTATAGCAGCATAGCTAAAGAGTAAATGAACTTTAACTTTTTAACTATAAGCTCTGTTATACAGAAAAGTTTTAAGCCTGGTCTTGAAAATTGCTAAAGAGTCTTCCCCCTGGACCGATACTGGAAGTTGGTTCCATAGAAGAGGAGCCTGATAACTGAAAGATCTGCCTCCCGATTTACTCTTGGAGACTCTAGGAACCACAAGTAAACCTTCATCTAGAGAGCGGAGAGGCCTACTAGGACAGTAAGAAACTATGAGCTCTCTGAGATATGATGGAGCTTGGCCCATGAAAACATGGGAGAAGGATTTTAAATTCTATTCTGAATTTTACCGGCAGCCAGTGAAGAGCAGCTGACAAAGGAGAGATGTGATCAATTAATATTATGTAGACCGGGTTATTTAGTTATTTATTTCTTATTTCCAGGTTCGCTGTTGTCCAACAACATTTGGAAAAGCAGCATTATAATGGAAAGTGGAGAATGGGGAAAGAAGTTTTGTAAAATTATAAGAAAAAATATTAAAGCAGTGACACATAAATAAAATAAGTGTGGCTGCTTTTCTGAATCTGAAAGAGTAAATGTTTATTGAGACCTTTAAAAAGTACAAAATAAATAAAAAATAATGTAGCAGTTTTTATTTGCCATGAGTTCACAGTGTATCTTGATTAAATATTTCAGACATTGTTCAGAATTGAACTATAACAACGTATTTACCAAGGTTTTGTATTTAAACACAAATCTGAGGTACAAGTTTGGTTAACTGTTGTTTTCACAATGCCACATTTTTGCAAGCTTTACTCACTTTTTTTTTTTTTTAATATATGTTTGTTTTTCAGAATGGGAAAAGAACACAGGACAAGGACCCACCCCCCCCCCACCCCCCCCCCCCCTTGAACTAACAAATAAAACACGAACAGGATCAACTCATCCTTAAAAAGATAAATAAATAACAAAGACCACAGTCATGGCAATAAACTTAATATACATATTTAAAAACAAAAAAAGAAAACTGTACAAAGTTAATAGTAGAATGAGAGATGCACACAGCAAGGTGATTCACAGTGATTGACATGTTAGTCTCTTCCTTGAAATAGTTGCAATACAGGGTCCCACATTTTTTAAACATGCCTCCCCTGTCTTCATTATAAAGTCTCAGTCTCTCCAGGTGAAGCATATTTGCCATTTCTCTCAACCACAGATTGTACGTAGGTGCAATGTCCGACCTCCATGTGCAGAGGATTAACTTCTTCGCAATCACAGTTCCAAATAGGATAGCCTTTTTCTCATATTTATTGGCTGAAGTCAGAGGGGTCGTTGCCCCAAGAATGGCTCCCAACATTTCCCATAAGCCATAGAAAAGCAATGAAAAATACCTTTTCCAGTATGTATACAGTTTACTGCATAACCAAAAAGAATGTATTAAGTTACCAGTCATAGACTTACATCTGTTGCAAAGAGGTGAAACATCTGGAAAGAAACAGTGCAGTAATAGAGTCTATGTAATGTCCTAAACTGTATAAGGCAATGCCTGACATTCACAGAGCAATCATGTATAGTTCTTAAGCGTTCCTCCCATACTTCATCTTTCAAATCTGCATTTAGTTCATCTTTCCATGCCTGCCTAATACTTGCTGTGTTTAATGGAGTATTGTTGTGCACGAGCCGGTAAAAGAATGAAACTGCCCCTTTAGTGCCAGGGTCAAATTTGTTTATCGCCTCAAGGACCTCATGCTCTGCCTGAATTTCAAAGTTGGGTAGATGCGTCCTGACATAATTTCGAATTTGAAAGAAACGAAAAAGGCCAGATTTAGGAATGTCGTATTTAGCTACAAGTTATGGGTATGAGGCAAAAATGCCGTTAACGTATAAATCACCTATGTTGCAAATGCCTTTCTGCTTCCAGAGGAGGAAAACATTATCAGTCAGACCGGGTAAAAAAGAATGGTTTTCACATATTGGGGTATCCAAGTAGGTTTTTGGAGCCTCGCTGTAATGTTTAATCTGTTTCCAGATTCTTATGGTGTTGCCAGTTACAAAACTGTTATTAAAGCATGCCTTTTTAACAGCATTGGGACTGTTAAGAAGAGCAGATAATGAAGTTTTTTTGCAAAGCATTCTTTCCGTATACAACCATGCAGGGCAGGAGTCTGCCTCAGAAGAAGGGCCCTTCTTCCACCATGCAATAATAGATAAGTATGCAGCCCAATAATACAACTTGAAATTCAGTAAAGCGAAACCTCCCATATCCTTTGGTTTTGATAGGTGTTTTTTAGAGATTCTAACAGTTTTATAACTCCAAATGAAAGGAATAATAATCGAGTCTAATTGTTTGAAGTATGATTGAGCAATAAAACATGGAATGGACTGGAAAAGATGGAGAAAGCGGGGCAACATGATCATCTTGAGTGCATTCATCTTCCCAACCATGGATATTGGGAGGGTTTTCCAAAACTCAGTGTTGGTTTCGGCTTGCTCAATTTTTGTTTGCCAATTTATCGAAGGAGATCATTTGGGTTTTTGGTGACAGTCACTCCTAAATACATAAAGGCTTTGTAGGATTTCTTAAATGGAATGGATTGCAAATATGTCTTGTTAACTGTTGCGGAGACTGGCATAAGTTCGCTTTTCTCCCAGTTGATAGAAAATCCTCAGAGATTGCCAAACTTATAGATGAGATTCAAGAGAAGAGGTATTGATGTTTGGGGCTGGGAAATGTACAAGAGAATATCACCGCATATAGCAAAAGATAGTGTTTATAGCCAAACATGTTGATGGGAGAGATTAAAGGGCTCTGTCTGATACTGGCAGTGAGCAGTTCGATGATAATCACGAACAAGAAGGGGGAGAGGGGGCAACCTTGACAGGTCCCACGGTGAATTGCCAATGGAGGGGAGATATTCTGATTAGTAATAACTGATCGTTCGTGAATAAATTATTTCAATCCATTTTGTGAATTTTTTGAGCACAGACATCATGTAGGGCCACTCTACTTGATCAAATGCAAGTTGTGCATCCAGTGAAATAACAACCGCCTCTCCTGAATGCTTGGCATATAGTATATTGAAAAGGTGGCGTAGATTGAAATGCATATGTCGACTGGGCATAAAGCCAGTTTGATCTGGGTGTATGACGGAGCATATGCATTCCTTAAGTCTATTGGCCAGAATTTTTCAGCGAATTTTGGTTTCGATGGATAATAATGAGATCGGGTGATATGATGACACTATCTGAGGGTTGCGGCCTGGCTTTGGGATTAGCGAAATATTAGCTTTGTATAAAGTAGGCAGCAAACCCGAGGTCAGTATCATATGATTGAACATCCGTAAGAGCAGCGGTGACAATTTGGAGCCAAATTTTTTGAAAAATTCTACATTGAAAACATCTGGGCCTGGTGCCTTGTTATTGGGGAAGGAAGAGATAACTTGCATGATCTCATCCAGATTAATGTCTTTTTCTAGCCTATCAGCCGAATCCAATGATAATTTAGCTATGTCCAGATTCTTAAAAAATGCAAGCTTTACTTACTTTTTACCTTGAAAATAAAATAAAGATTTTGGAACTAATTGACCTATCCAATGTTATAATGATAAATCAGTCAAATAACTGACTTCTTAATTTACAGAAATTTAACTGGATAATCGTTTATTTTGATTCATTAGTTTTCCCTGAGTAAATGCCAAACATTTGTGGTTCCAGCATACAAATAGGAGATATTTATTTATTTATTTATTTTGCTTTTCCTTTTGCATTATTGCGTTGACAAACAAGAGTTGTGAAGCTACGATTTGGCCTTGGGTAATATATAAGTAGTTCTCTGATACTGTAAAACTACAACATAAATGCATTAGTAGAAAGTATAATCAGGATTATTAGATATTGGTCCTTTGTGAAGACAATAGTTAGTTGCAATCTTATAGCCTCACAAAATGTTAAAAACATACCACCTTAACCAACCACAACAGTATAGCTCTGCAGTAAATCCTGAATAATAGTAACATATCATATTATACAGTTAGTTTCCTTATTGTAAGCTACTATGCTTGAGTTTTCAGTTTCAGTTTTCAACAGTTTTATTTGTAATGGACGGATTTACTGTATACTTCCTCTCTGTTGTTTCCCTTTTTTTAGCCGTTTTATTAATATGAATCAAAAGGTTGGAGGCATAAATTCATCTCCTCCTTTCCTTTAAAATTCCGTTTAACTCTCTAGATAGTATATTTATATATATTCAGATTGAATGTCAATGTCTGAACCTCAGTCTCCATTAACAACTGCGTCCACTAGATGGTGACACAGAACCAAACAAAATAAAGGCTGTCACTGGGCAAACAAACAGTCAACATGTAGTTTGTACATGAGACAGCTCAGGGTTACTGGGCAGGTTGGAGGTGCAGTGGAGGTCCGGTGCTTGTGAGGATTGTCCTAAACTCTGGTCTACTTCACACCAGGTCCACACACACACACACACACACACACACACACACACACTCCAGCCAACAGGGACACCGCAATCCCTCGAATCGAGAAGACGCTTCGTCCATTCATTAAAGTTTTGTCCCTCTTCGCTTTCCCTACTCACTCGCCGAAAAAGTTTATGTGAGGAGATACTACCTGTCAAATGACAATGCTCTCCTTTCGAAGGTGAGAAACTTTCCTTTAACTCTTCCAAAGGCGCCTTTCTGGTTTTGTTCACAGTATTTTAATATTTGTGTCGTTTTAGACGGTTTTACCCGCTATAGCAAACGTTCGCACAGCTTCGTGTTTCGTTGCCACGACAACGAGTCGGCGCAGAGTGAATGCTACCAACGATTCATGTCACTCTCTAAGCTAATTATCTGTGCTATTTGATGATTTTAGAATAATATGATTAATTAGTTACCGATCATTGTAGCTGAGTTATATCATGAAATTGGCAGATAAGACATATAGCTGTAAAAATATAAACATCAGAAAATACCCCCACAGATCAGTTTAACAGGCAAACCTAGTTAGTTTTAGATACTGGAAGCCGAGCAGTGTGAAGCTGATTGAAAAAGTCCAAAAGCAGCTTTGCAGGTGGACAATGAATGATTTATAACGGAAGGTGTGGGCATCTGTGTATTCTGATATGAATGTGCTGACTTCTCACGTCATCGACATGAATACGATTTCTTCTTGTTTCTTCCATGGCCTACATTTTTATAGATGTTTGCCCTCCTAGCTTCGCAAAGCTGGGCCCAGCAAGGGCAGAGATTAGCTTTAACCAGGATTAAACCAATGAAAAAATTTGAATTTGTTGGCCCTTATCTCCTAGCGACATGTGGAGTGCTCTGAGCAAATAGCAGAATTTGATCTTTTGCTTCCTTTTGGCAAAGCATGTTTTCTTGCCAATAGACACTTATCAGACATGACCACTGAAGACAGGAGGAATTCTTGGAGGAGCCTTTAAAACGGTTTGTTCATAGGCACACAGCATGCATTGATTGAGTTTTTTAATGTAGAAATGGGAATTTAAAGCAACCTCTTCTATAGTATGTCTCAAACACAAGCAATTTACAGGTGTGTTTCAGTATTTTTGTAAAACAAAGAGATATTTTCAGATCTACCTGCAGCTTCCTGGGTCTCAAAAACCTTGATTTTTCAAAAACACATTTTATTACATCTGCATTGCATCAAAAATATTACAAATTATGTATCACAAATATATCATATTTCCATTTTCAGTTATAGAGACTCAACATGTATTACTTGTTTGCTGAATGTAGGGATTTTCCAAGTCCTACGGATCATAAATTTTCAGGTGTCTTTTGCTGTATGTATTCGGTGTGTTATATGCAGTAATGACTTAATTGCATTGGACCACAAGCTTTGATAATCTCTCTGCATAATATCAGGGTTCATCCCATAACTTACCCAAGTAGATGAGCTCTGTATTTGCATTCTAAACATGCAATTTCTTGCCTCATCAGGTAATGTAATTCCACACTTCATTAGGACTGTGAAGTTTATCATTTGTCATCAAAGCCAAGCTGTCAATAAATGATTAAGTTTCACGTAGAAAAAAAAAATGTAATATTTGGCTCAAGCAAAACGGAGACTAGTGTACATTTTAGTTGCAGCTTGTAAGAGTTTGCTGTTGTTTGATTTTTAAGGTACATTACAGCGGCCACTTGTTACACCTAGAGGCATTAACACCAGAGAAATGCTTGAGCCCATTAAAGAAAGCAGACTTCTAATGTAAATTGTGTAGGATTGTAGGATTTGGATGAAAGTAGTACCAGGGAACTACTGTGACACTGTAGTTTCAGCAATACATGCCATTTCTTTCTAGGCCACTGACCTTCTCACAGTTTTTAACTTGCTGCAATTGCAACCTGTAAACATCTTTGGGGCTACTCATAACTTTAATTGACATAATTGATTAATAAGTCAGTTATTTTTTCAAATCTAGTTTATAAAATGTAAGAAATAGTAATAGCTATTTATTTCCCACAACCAGGCTATATTAATACTGTATATCTTATTTGGCCGGAACTACATTTCACGAACTCAATATGTTTAATTTAAAATTTGTTTATTATATAAATAGAGAAAAGCAGACATGTTCACATTTGAAAAGATTAAATCAGAAAACATAAATTATATAATTTTTTTTAACCATTTCTGTTTTGTCTTATCAAGAAAAGGAAATTATTTATTTGTAATTTTATATCAGTCAAATTAATTACATTAACTTATATAATTGACCACTTGCTTCAGTATAAAAATTTTGTCCATCATTTCCTATACTTCCAACTGCTTTTCAAACCTGGTAGATCAGCAATGGTGCATGCCGGTAAAAAAAAAAAAAAAAAAAAAAAAAAAATATATATATATATATATATATATATATATATATTTAGACAAAATTATCCGAAATATTTTAATGTTACAGAGTGTAAAGAACATTGCAGCCTTTAGAAGCTAGTAAGGGTGGGGAAAAAAGAGTAAATATCCATTATCTTGAGTCAATGAAAGACAAGCATGTTTAAAGGAAGAAAAGGTACACGGGACCAGATTCACCCTTTGTACGTCCATTCTTTGTTTGTTCCAAATGACATTGATTTTGCGTGCTTAGTTCTCAGACAGTATCCCTAACACTCTGAGTCATTAGGTATAATGTATATTTATTCACTCAGTAGAGTAAAGAAACAGAAACTACTGTCTGACAGAATGATGGAGGAATGAGGCAAGTATGGACTTGACTTGTGATGAACCGTCAGCTCTAATTACTTCCTGCTGAAAATGGAGATGAAGCAAACTCTCCTCTCCTTGGAGTTGGTGGGTGCACACTGATGTTTGTTAATTTTTCAGCATCTCTGTGTGTGAACAAACACAATTATGTTTTGACATTGGTCATTTGTGTTGTCAACTTCAATTTAGTTAACATTTGACCTAGTTAATAATTATATATTTATTCTCTGGCCATTCCTTCATCTATGCAGAGGTGAAGAAAGAGATCTATAGAATCGGGTAAGACTGTAAGACTGACTTTATCAAGTATAAATCAAGACTTCAGTTTTCAGAAAGGTTTTCACATTTCACATGACGTGCTGGTACATGGACGGATAACTTGTTTTGTTATATTTCCAGATAACTGGTCATAGAATAAATACAATTAGTCATGCTTTTCATTTGTAAAAGGTCCATGTTCAAACTACTTGAGTGATGCTTGAGTGATGTTTGGGGGACCTCCACAGTCCACCCTCTTGTTAAAGGTTGTTAATGCTGGATGGCCAGAAGAATTGGTTGCTTTGCCATTTAGGATATACGAGGTTTCTTTTAACTTTGCAGGAGAAGCAGAATTTTTTTTAACCCTAATCTATATGTTATGTGTGTATGAATCAAGGTTTAAAAAATACAGTAATTCCTGTCTACAGCCCCTCAGGTCAGTGTGGGATGGTGACCAGGTGCAGTGTAAAGGTTTTGAGTTATTAGGTTACAAAAGAGAAAATATAATAAAACAAAAAAACAATAAGTAACTTATTTTGTGTTTTGACCTATAGTCTTAGAAACATGGATGTAGAGATTGCAGGCAGACAACCCCAGGCCTAAAGCAATTGAAGCCCAGTGTCCATTAGTGACCCTTTTTAAGGTCGGGGCTTCCTGCTCTAATCTGACCCTGATATCCTGTTTCCTTTGAATCAGAGAGCTGGGGCAAAGGCCCAGACACCTCTGTCTTGCAGGCACGTGGGGTGCACAGGACCTTTTTCCTCAATTTACTGTCCCCAGCGATTCACTCATCACATGCCTCTGTCTTCCACAAATGAGCTGTGATTGAGGTGATTGAAATTTCCAGAGACTGTCACAATCGTTTTGATTTGAAAAATAGACAGGAGATAATGGGAGAGACAGGCCTGTTATGAAAGCCCTGTCAGGGCTAAAATAATGCGTCAGAGTGAAGAGGTTAAAGACACCGTTTCCTTGTTAATAATTAACTGCCCTGTGTGTGGTGGATCCACTTCATCGCTCCCAGTCATCACTTGATAATTGCTTTACATTTAATTTGGCTTTAGAGGCTGTTTTCAAGCTGGGTAAATTGTGCTTAAAGTTAATATGAGCTCAGACAGAGACAGCAGTTTGGTCATAAACCTCTGATAAGAAGTGACAAGTTAGAATAAGTAAAGTAGTAAAGATTTACAGAGTCTGTTCACTACTTACTACACCATGGAATTTTTTTATTTTACCATGACAAGCTAAGTGAAAAATAATATCATCAGTTCTGGTAAACTGGCTTTCACCTGAAATTATTTTTGTGAATTGCTTAATCTTTTTGGTTTCATGGTTGTAGTGTTTGCATTCGGGAATATTTGTTTGAATCAGTACTATTATATTTTAGATTTGACAAACAAAGCTGTTAATTTAGTGCAGTGGACAAATATTAGCTTCTCCATGCTGATGCAATTAGTGAAAAGTACTATCATTGTTGCCATAATAGACAACAGATAATGGTACTTAGGTAAGCTGTTGTAACAAATGTCTGCAAATGCCATGTCTTTAGGTGTTAGACTATTAGTCAGCTAAGACTTGCAGTGGTGATGGTGTCATTGCCGCCTGAATTGTTAGAAATGATGATCAGTTGGCCTGTTACAGTATGTATGTATGATTGCAATATGACTGTATGATTACGTAGATGGTAAGAAAGAAAAAGGGAACTGCTTATTTTCTTGGTCAACCAGGAAATGGCTAGTTGATTCCTCCTTTTAAGACTGAGCATGGGCTGTTAGTCATCAGTAATTACTGTAAAATGATAGTCACAACATGCCATAGATATGGTACCATACCGATGTTCAAAAACACACATTGGTCTTTAATAAACACAAAATTTTAAGATATCCATTTTAGTGACTGCTTTAATCTCCATCAAAATGTTGGCAAATAATTTCAACAGATTTTCCTGTAAAAAGAGTAAAAAAAATGTAGTTACTATTTTTCAACAAAGAATTCCCTTTGTCATAGACAGCCCAATTATATCATGGCTTGATGAGGAATTTCAGGGCAATAACGACTCACCTTTCATTCAATCTCTAGATGGCAGAACAGATGTTAGTGGATTAGACATGGACATGGTGTCCCCGTGGAACAACAAGGACACATCGGAGAGGGATGTGCCCGTGATACGCCTTGAGAAGGATGCTGATCTTAGGGTATGGACAGCTTCTATACATGATCCCAACACAGTCCTGTGTTGTGCTACAAGCCCACCAGTAAAGGAGCCAAACATGCTCATTGGTGACCTCCATAGTACAATCTATCTGCAAAATAAGAGAATCAAACTTCACTTTGCTGCAGTATAGCCCCCCTTCACTGGGGAATTTGACTGCTCCCTTTGCCAAATTTGAAACAGCCAGTGCTCAGCCTTGCATGCACACAGATAATGATCAAGTTAATTAGACCTGAGATTGAAGGAACTGCAGCAGCAACTTAATCATTTGTAACTTGATTAGAAATACTATATTCTGCAACTCCAGGGACCAGAAAGCTTTCAGTTTTTTTCCAGAGAGCTTGAAATTAGGATGTACTTCAGATTTCAGGTCTTGAGCTAAGACATAATGTTTTTGTAATCCAAAACAGGGAAATGATCCTAAAGTCCTGAACACAAGCTCAAGGGAAATCCTCTGCTGTGTCTGACTGACAAGAGCAGGTGTAGATTTCAAATGTAGTAACTTCTTCTTTCTTTTCTATCCCCCATAGGAAATTTATGAATTTGGAAGAAAATTGGGTCAAGGTAGCTTTGGAGTTGCTTATGAAGCCACCCACAATGAGACACAGACAAAGTGGGCTATAAAAGAGGTTTGCAAACCAGCAGTAAGTATATTTTGCACCTCTGTGGCAAGCCTGTTTTTCAGTGGGTTAAAAAGTAACGTTAAACAAATGGCCATAACCATGCTAAATCACCACCAGTGATTTTCTTTAACTTCAGGCAGGAAGTTCAAAAGTTGAGATGCTGGAGCATGAAATAAACATTCTCAAGCAAGTGAATCACGATCACATAATATATGTGAAGGAAGTCTATGACACACCTAGGGTGAGTACTGCTATCCCTTACGTCACAAACTCAAAGTAAGCCTTATTAAGAGAGTAGGTTGCAAGTTATGCATTTAACATATAATCTTCTATTATGGTCTTTATATAAATATTTCCTTTAACCACAAAGAAATTGACTGCATGGTAAAATGTATTTTCTTTGGGTTTTTTTCCTAGATGATGTATTTGGTTACCGAGCTGTGCAGTGGTGGTGAACTGAGGCAGCTGTTGCAACGGAAAAGGTTCTTTACAGAGGACGAGACAAGGCAAATCATCCGTAACTTAGCTGATGCTGTTGCCTACCTTCACAAAAAAAGTAAAGTCATGTTCCAGGTTGACATTTTAATAGAATCAAAATAAAAAAATCTAAAATATCCATTCTATCTTTAAATGTAGTTTCAATGCTGCTGTGATGTAGATGTGTACATGTGGTGGTCACTGCAGCCTGAAATCACTGATGGGGGTGTTCACAGGTGTGACACTTCTGTCCACTGACACTGTGAAGTATGGAACGGGTAGTACTGGATAAAGTTTTACTCTAAGGTATTTGAGAGGTTTAAATTAACTGCACCTGTGGAATTGGAAAACCTTGATTCACTTAGATTATATAGTTCTACTGCACCATTACTGCACTCACTCAAACTGTGTTGCCCTCATTGACGTAAGACTTGCCATTATAACTTTATAATCTTTATAACAGCATGGTTCATTTTGATAAAAGAGAAATAATAACTAACTGCCAGGAAACAACATAATAAACATTTTAATTAAATCTACGTGTTTCATTTGGAAATACCTTTTCCCCTTCCAATGATAAAATCTGTGGTTGGTAGTAATTTAGGACTGGCAATAAAACATCATTACATGTGGCTAATGACTAATTTACAACAAACTAGGGAGCAATACTGATTAATAGTTGTCTTTTCACATGGAAAGTACCTTGTGGTTTCGCTTACCTCAGTACAGCAAAATGACACTAATGAGAACGCATTGACTTTTCACTGGGTAGTCAGAGCCTTTTTTGTTCAATGGCAAATCATAATGGCAAGTCCCTGAGCTTACATTTGTTTGGGTTTTCTGTAAAATTTTTTGATGTAATCTGTCAGTCCCAGTTGCAGTTCATAATTTTATAGTTGTTACACTTTGCTGTCCTTAGGCTTAGCTTTCCTTTGAGCTTTAATGCTAACACATGCGGCTAACAACATGGTACATTTTGCATATTCATATACCTTTTAAGACTGCAGATTCAGCTCTTTCATGAGATTCCTCAGTAAGTTACCAGAAAACTGAGTATTCAAACATTATGCGCTAAAAGAATGTAATAGCTGGTTGTTTCCTCTCATCATTTCATTAAATGACTCAAAGAAAATTGAAACTTGTGTATTTTAATATTGTTATTTATAATTAGCAAATAACCTTGATGAATATGAAAGTGAGAGTTCAGCTGCAGCATCAAATGAACATTTTTGAGGTACTTCTTTTATGCACAACAGTTGGTCTGACTTAGTTTTCACACACCATCAACACTGTGGTGTGTTGTGTTATATAATTGGTTGCTTCGACCAATGCAGTGAGAAGGACTGCCCGGGGCAAATTGTTTTTTTCCTCCTGCTTTCTCCACCAAGTTTTGTTAACCATGCCCTTCATCCTGGACTGCTGTAAAATAAACACCATGTTAGTGTGAGTGAAACTGTTTACTCTTGTGACTGACCAAAAAAAAAAAAATAATAATTTATTTTTCCCCAAAATTTAGGATGCTTTGCAAAATGTTTTGCTGACTTTTCAGAAGATAGGCATATTCCATGGACTAAGTCCATGAAGCTGTTTTGTTAAGTCTCTAGTCACCTGTGTGGAGTACCGAAGACCCCATTTTCGAAAATTTGATCCATATTGTTCTTAAATATGAATGTAAATACTGTTTAAATGTGATCATCACAGATATCCATGTTAAAACTGTATTCAGTCCCATGATGTCTGTGTGATAGTCTTTGTCCTCACATCTGACAGACATAATGCACCGGGACTTGAAGCTTGAGAACATTCTTGTGAAAAATTCTCCTGATGTGGATGATAATGACAGGATCAATATCAAGGTAAGAGGGTGACTAAGACTGTGAAGCATTCTATCTCTTCCTCTTATCCATTTGCTTTTGAACAGAGTGCAAGAAACTAATCGGCACGTTTTCCTTCTATCTCCTCTCTGTTTAGTAAAGGCTTTAAATACTACCTTATTATGAGAGACTCCCTCTGGTCTCTTTTTATATTCTACATTTTTCAAAGAGAAACTCCACTGTATCTTAAAACTAATTACCCGGTGAGCACAACATGTTTTGTGCATTTACAATGAACCAGCCAAACAAGTTCCTGGTATGTGATGTAAAACAAGCCTAGGCCACAGTTCCTGTATCTTTCTCTTTCATCTTTGTCACTTCGTAAGAAAGTGTTGCCATGGCACAACATCAATTACTACATCACAGTTGTAAGTCTCTCCTAGATGTTTTTGCTTTAGCAATGATGTGATGTATTTGTAAATATGTCTACCTGCACAGCCTTAGCATATTCATGTGAAAAGCCATTGGTCATTTATCGTTTTCTTGAAATTCACAATTTAGTATGACCTATGTCTGCATATCTAAATTATGTTTATTTGTATCACACAAGTGCTATTTTCTGCCAAGGTGACAGATTTTGGCTTGTCGGTGAGGATTGCTGGTGTAGGGCTTGAGAACATATTGAATGAAGCCTGTGGGACTCTAAGCTACATGGGTAAGACACTTGTATCTGTTCAGATATTGTCACATATGTATATATGGTCACACACGCATTGCACACACATGCATCAATCTGCTATAATGTTATGAACACATGCCTAATATTGTGTGGGTCCTCCTTGGTCTCATGCTATTCCACTGACAGATGAATAGTGGAGGTAATTTGCTCAAAAAAAAAAAACCAAAACATGTGCAGGGAAAAGTAGAGAAAAAGTCTGCTCGGCGGTGAATATAAAGCATGGATATTAGAAAACTGGCTGTATGAACAATGTTTTTGACACATTTTTGAGGCATCACACATGCATGCAATGGTTTTCTTGAGAAACACAGCAGGTGACCTGCAAAACATCAGAAATTTTGTTAAACCTGCATTTTTCTGGCTTGCAGTCTTCATGTTCTCCCCCTCTCCCACTTTTATTTGTGCATTGTTATTTTTTGTGGCTCATTTCTGTGACCATTTGTGGACAACTGTGTAGCACCTGAAATGATGAGTGGTCGTGGTTACAGCCTGTGGTGTGATGTTTGGAGCATAGGAGTTGTTATGTATATGTTGTAAGTAGACACAGATATATATATAAAAATTCATATATGTATTATACAAAGACACATACACTGTGAGTACATGTGTCTGATCTGTGTGTCTCTGGAGACTGTGCGGGGAGCCTCCATTTGTGTCAAAAAAAAAGACAAACCTACTTCAGGAGATTATGGAAAAAGAAGTCACATTTACTCAACCCATCTGGGCCACAGTCAGTGATGCAGGTGATGCTTAATCTTCTTTCTCTTTCTTCAGTAACTGTAATAAGAAAAAAGCTTTTGTTTGTGTTTTTGATGTTGTGTACATAATTATTTATTCTTTTTGTAAACATACTGATTAGTAGAGTCTGTCTCAACAGCAAAACATGTATTGACCTGCCTCCTGAAGGCAGACCCTGCCTACCGCATGTCAGCTAATCAGTTACTAGAAAGCCCATGGATTACAGTAAGGCGCTGATTCGTCCTCCTGCATTCATAAACTTTACAAAATGAGCCACATGAAGAGCTCTTATGGGGTGCTTTGTTCAACAGGGTGACACTAATGTGCCTGTTATACAATCCAATGTGCTGGATTTGATGCGCACCCAGCTGGAAGAAAAGGAGAGTAAGACAATGAAAAAGATTTATTTTACATCAAATCATTTAATCCAGGTCACGATTTGATAATTTACTGTGCACAAATGTCTTCTCGATATATGAAGATTATATATGAATTGAAAACAAAGGGTAGCACAGTATTAGCAATTATGCCAGTGTTCCTAAATAAATTAAAATGAGCAAAACATACACAGCAACAGGTTGTTATATGTAAATATGAAGTATTTGCTTATCATACAGTGGCGTTTAGAGATGAACAGAATGTGGATTTAAAGATTAAGTGGTAAATTAAAGCCACATGAGTTCTTTGATATGGATGCCATTTAAAATTGTCCACAACAGGATCAAAGACTTTGGACAACTTATCCCTCACCTCCTGGAATGACACCCTATCCCCGGTCCCCAAGGCAGCTTCACTAGAAACAAACATTAACCACAAAAACTCTGCTAAATTCAGATGTGAGAAAGACAGTAGCTTCTGTCGAACTTCCACATCCACCATACCGTTGCAGGTAAGTCACATTATCAAAGCTCTGCAAAATATTTAGTCTCTAATTACTAATGAAAGTACAGTACTGTATGTGGTTAATGTTCTGTCCATTACACATTACTTACCTCATGTACCTAATTTTATTATCCAATTAAGGACATAATTTAGTACTTGCAGCAAAACAGTTTCTTTACACAGGCAAGTAACACAAATAATCGTGACCATACTATAATACTGTCTTTATATCATTGAGTAATACTAAGGTTTTGGCTCAGCTATCTATATTACTGAAGCAGTGTATGGCTAAGTTTCCTAGACACACAGAAGTTCCACATAGTTTTACATTGCTAAGTGAAATGATTACAAATATTTTGGATGGGCTCATGCTGCACCCCTAATGTCAACATACAACAACAACATTATGATAGTGGAACTGAACCACATAGAATGTTCCTTAAAAGTGTAGTACCATCCTATAGGTGAACCATTATCTGTTATGTATGGTCATAGAATCCAGGTACAGATCTCTCATGTTTCTCTTTGGGTTACTCTTGTGTCTTGGAATAAAGCCTAAAAACAGTGGGGGCTTCACCCAGCACAGAAATGGCTTTGAGACCTCGGGACTGTCTCAAACTACTGCCACACAGGTTTGTACAACCTTCTTCAGTCTTTGTTGTTTTTTATTTTTCTTTCTCTCTTTTTTTTTTGTTGTTATATTTTCATTAGTTTTTGAAATAACTTTTATTTTTTACAGGATTATAATGTAAATTCAGCATTTTAAACACTTTTTTATGAAACAGCTATTGGGCATTCACATTGCCATGTAATGCTTTTTATATTAATCCACCACTAGATGGTGGCAGATTTACCTGTTACAGACAGGGTAATAAAAGTAGCCATGCGTGATTTTTTTTTTTTTTTTTTATACATAAATTTGACTGTTAATTCTGTCGTATAAGATGAATATGAGTATAATTCCTCCAGTGTCATGCCGGTGTGAAAACTGCCATCCAGTTGACTGCAAAGCAGCCCAGACCCCAGGAGAAGAAGAACCTCAGCACTGCACAGAAAGCTGCCTCTGACCCTAGTAAGACAGACAACCACAGAATAAAGACTGTGCTCCGCAACCCATCAGCTGGGTTTAGGACATGTAACCATACAGAATAAAACCAAATTGTGTGGGCATACATAAAAGAAACACTACAGTACAGGTGTACTTTGTTTAATATTGATTTAATTTATTGTAATTTTGTGATTTAGCAAAAAACTACGAATGTAACTACCGTAAATGGTACAGCCTTTATGATTATGGCAAGACCCGAGTGGTGATAGCAGTGTCAAATTGGATTTATATACAGGTGTGAAAACAGTATAAGAAGTCCAAGACCACTACAGCTGGGAGTCCAGCCGCAGCAGGGCCTCATGCCAAAAGGAAAGACTCCCAATCTGAGGTGTTATTCTGGATGGGACAACTAATACTTACTGTTACATGGCCAACTGTTTTGAGCCAAATACAGACTCATATTTTTTATAGTGGCCAGAAGCAAACAGCGAACGAATGAGTTTAT
This sequence comes from Remorina albescens, assembly GCA_034769265.1. Classification (NCBI taxonomy): domain Eukaryota; kingdom Metazoa; phylum Chordata; class Actinopteri; order Carangiformes; family Echeneidae; genus Remorina; species Remorina albescens. Next base: position 6,498,548 of record CM068479.1, read on the forward strand.
CAGATATTGCTAGTGGCATCTGATTGACGACCTGGAGTAAGTCAAATAAAAAGAGCTACACAGGAAATTTAACAGCAGCACAGGTCATTCCTTAATAAAACTATTATTTAGTAATTTACTTACTCCTATCATTATATTTTATTATTATGAGTGATCTCCTTATTTATATACACAGTGAATGTGCCCTCTCCATAGAGAAAGTAATAGTTAATTGAAAATAATTAAATCTTTAAAAATGAAAAGGGAATTTAAATTTAATACACTGGGTTGTACGAGTACTAGCTAGGGGTTACGCAGGTATTAATATGGTAAGAAATTTTTTTAAACATCCAAAGAGTCATATTTGCAAAAACAAATGTACCAATGAATTTCCTTAAAATTAGCATTTGTCAAAAATGTGTGATTACAACTTCTGAAAGTTGTTTTTCTCTGGAAAAAAAGTGCCAAATATCAAAACACAGAGCTCTTTGCATATTAATACGCTATACAAATACAAAACATTCAGTATTGTTTTATAATCACTTGCTAAATTGCAGAGAACACTTGTCAAGAGTAGAGGACATTGTACTAGTTATCGTTTCACAACACCAAAGTAAGCAATAGGGATTCTCTATTTTCTGCACTGACCTCTTATTTCGAAAAATGCCCTATATGCAGTGACTGCACCCACTCAGTGTCAAAACAGAAAAACTGTCATACAGGCTGGTTACGCTCCATCTGAATGCAGAGGATTGGGACTGAGGGCAGCCACGGGTCTAATCTCATTTGGAGGCCATTGAAAGCAGTAGGAGCTACTTTGAGGGCACTGCCATTCAAACACAGGTTTTTTCCGCTGCAGAGAGAATAATTCCCAGCATAGATACAACATTTAAGTAGCCAAGCAGAACACACAGAGGCTGAATTTCAAATTCACCCATTTGCATCTTGAAGTGAATGAGTGCCAACAATGGGGCCCTGTGTTCATACACAGGCTCTGCTCTTAAGTGTGTGCATGTAAATTCAAAAGCTAATTCTGCAATTCAAGGAAAAGTCTTAAAGAGTGAACACAGTATTTTATACTTCCTGTCAGGTAAATGTACTGGCTTTGGACAAAACTTTTGGAAAAATCTTTTTCACTGTCTTTTGACAGTTTATTTTTAAAGACAGACTGTTTGTGAGAATGAACAAATGACATTATCTACGATTCAAACTGCTCGCCAAAAAGACTGCACCATCACTGCAACATTATTGATATACTGTATCTCTTCGGTTCACTCAGACTGGGATAAACAGCAGATGGAGCTGTAGTAAGTTGCTGAATTCATTTCCTGCTGTTAATCTGACAGGAGAGTGCTGTCCTTAAAGCTTCCTACCTAGTTTTGTGCATGAAGATGTGATTAGAATTGATTGATTAAATCACTACCCATTGAAACTGCAATGTCCATGTCATGTGTCACCAATTAATTTGTTGAATGGTACTGTATTGATGGTCCATTCAAACACAAAAATGAATGAGACATGCTTAATTTTGCAGTTTGTCTTCACAAAATGTGATTTTGTTGGTAGATAATTTGAGAAACAAAACACACAATTGTTGGTCTAGTCAAACCTGTTTTCCCTTTAGATTACTACACTTGATTTGCATAAAGCCTGGTCAGATAACCTCATGTATGCCAAATTTTGTCAGAAGAAGAGATGGGCTTTCAGCATATGGTCCTCATAGTCTTGCGCAAGACTTTTAATTAATTAAGGGGGGAAAGAAAAGAAATTCCAAATTGATTTGTGCAAGCTGAATGTGACCTACTGCAAATTATAGGAGTGCTTGTTCATTCCTTAGGGTGGAACAAATTCAAAGAGAGAGAATCACATCATGAAAATATGGACGAATTGGTTTCTTCATATATGATGACTGCTGGCTCAGATGCTGTTAAAATACTGTCAGCTCCTATTGCTGGAAGAAAACAGGAGCCTCCAATTCTACTTTTGCTCCTTTGACCAAAACAACAGAGAAAAGAAGTGTAAGGAGGGAGGACAGAATGAAAGCGGCTGGTGGATAGGTTAGGGGCGTGAATTTTGGACAAAGCATGAAGGCAAAGGAAATTAGAAAATTCGCCGGGTTGGAACAAGGGATGCACCCTCTGCACCCCCCCAAAAGAACCATCCCCCCTTTTCCTCCAGCAGTTCTCCTGACAGATGGAAGTAAGGGTGGGTGGGTTGACGGGCTAGAGGGATTAAAACTCTGCAGTCCCATTTTGGAGCCTGAAGAGAGTGTGTCACTGCTGCAAAGGTGGGGTGTAGAGAGGCACTTGTCGTAAGAGTCACGGGGTGTGTGAAGAGGGTGTACGCAGGCTAATGTCAAAAGAGGTAAGGATGCTTCCTGTCCGTTGGCCCCCCATCTGCTGAATCCACCCTTATCCGCTGAGGAGTGTGGAAGAAGCTGCTGGGGGAGGAGAGGGGGTCCTCTCAATAACCTTAATAGAGCTCCCTTTAATTAATCAGTTCATCTACAGAGGCCCAATACCTGCAGCTGAACCTCCCTCCCCTCATTTCCCCCATCCTCACCCCAAACACAACATCCTCAGCCTGCTGCTGTGACATTGTGGTAATGAGGTAACACAGCTACAATGTCATGGAAATGTTGCGGAGACGTTATCTGTGGGAGCTCATCAAACATGCTGATGTTCCTGATCCCCTTCAGTGTTTGTGGTGTGTGTGTGTGTCTGTTCATGTATGCTGCTGTATCACGATGCACAGTTCACCCCCCCAACACCCACCCCCACAAAATAACAGATACATATGGCCAAATGGCAGGAAGAAACCATGATGCCTCTATTTCCACCAGAAGAAGAAGAAAGGAGGGGGCTAGCCTCAAGTAAACATTTGAAACAGATGGCAATTTCAAAGCAAGCCTCATCAATCTTAGTTGACCTTACCCCTTTTTAAAACTACTCTTATTTAGGATATTTGCAATTATAATACATACTGTAAGCTCATTTGAATATCAAATTAATTACTGAACACACTGCGGTAAATACCTCTTTTATAAGTCCTTGTTAAAACTGAAAAGTTCTTGACTATGGTTGGATGGTGTGTTAATTTACAGTGATATCTAATCCCAAATTACTTCACATAAAAGGCATTACTATACATATTTTAATGGGGAGGTGGTTGTTTTCATGGCAATTTTCTGCTAGAGTACATTTTTAATTTATTCATATTTAATTTATTGGTCTCTGCATACCCGCTCACTAAAACTAATCAACACTATGTATGGGCCTCTTAAAGCCACATCTCTTGTGGCAGGCAGACAGGCAGCTTCTGCATTAGGATAAGCTCTGCTCTCTTGTGCACAGAGCTGGGTGAAATGCCCTGCATTCAGTCAAGCAGGAGGATACCACCTCCAAGGAGACCATTCAGTTCTCACAAACAACCTTTTAATCAGATGAGAAAAAGGGGGGAAAATGAAAAATGTGCCCAGCCTTGAATGATCCAAAACATTTCAATTGCTGTGGATAGTGACCACCATCACTGCTGTCAGAATATGGTCCTTTGGGGACAATGCCTTTCGCTGCGTTTTCTGTTACTTCCTGCCCTCAAACTCCTCTGCCCTTGAATTGGTTTTATGGGGTTTTGACAGTCATTTAGTAGAGTATGACTGGAGTTCTTATCACCTGACTACACTATACACTCCAAATATCTATCGACCTATTGACAAACCTTGAGGATGGTCTGCACAACCTTACACATGGAAATGATTTCAATTAATTATCATTCCCCTTTGACAAGGCAGAGAAGAGGGGCAAACAAAGGACCCTAGACAACAGGAGCATTTCTCTGGTGTAATGTGCACCATTTGTAATGAGCAGTGGAAAGGTCATTTGACACATTTCTGCCAGAATGAATTCATTTATTTCAAGCACTTAATTCTGTAGTCACCTCGTTGGTGCACAGCTTGGCAGTGCACTCAGAGGGTGCATTACCACAAGTAGAGGCTTTGTTTCTTCCCAACAGCCACTGCTGACCACAGGTCTGTGGGAATGCCTGAAGAGCAGAGAGATAGTGAAATGGAGTGTGGGAGATCAAATCACCACTTCTATCATAGGAAAATTGCCTCCATCACCTTCATGTAATTGGAGCATTCATTACAGTTCAGTAAAAATGCAGGTTGCCATTAGATGGGCAATTTAAAAGTCGGCTCCTGGAGAATGAGAGACTTGAGGGGTCATGATATGGGGTCACAGTCAAGTAAATAATGGGAATTGGTCCCATGAGGTTTGGAAAACCACAAAGCCTGTGGTCACACACCAAAATACAACCTAGTGCACGAAGAAAGGCAGGAATTCAATCATCAGACAGAAAATAAAATGCCCCTTGTGCTGTCTCAACAGTACAATAATTACAGCTGGAAAAAGGCCGAATGTAATTCGCTGTCACATACCTGTATTTACTATAACCTAATGAATTTAGAAAGTTTTGTGATGCTTATGTGAATACTGGAAACAAATTTTTTACATTAATCCACCCACTAAGATGCTGTGCCTGTACACACTGTATAAGCTATAAAAACAGTCAGGTTGACTAACGAATTCAATAATCATATTTAAATCACTAGTCATGAAGGGAGTCATGTAAAGGTTTAATAATAAGGGAATAATAATAAGGGAAGTTTTAACGGGGAGGATGCTGCCATCAGCTGCCACGGACCGCTTTGTTTTTCCAACTGCTGTTTTGCTGCTGCTTATATTTTGTATAAAATTTTTCTGGTTGGGAAATATTTGACTGTAAGCAAAACCAGAAGTGTTAGGTTGATCAAAAGAATTTTGATTATTTAATGTGTTTAGGTTTGAAAACAGAGTTGTTACTTAAGTTATAATGGTTATTTTGTAAAACTTTGCTCTAAACAAAGAAAGCACAACAATAGCTTATCGGCTTATGTGCCACAGTTCTTCGCTAACTGCAAACACGCCTGAAGTCAATACTGATAACATTATTTTAGATTCTCTTTGAGAGATTTAAACACTCCAAAAACAAATCTGGGCATTTATTTCTCTGTGAACCCCACTAATGACCATGTTTTTGGAGGAGAAAATGCCTCATCATTAAATATGAATAAACACATCATGATGAAACAATAAAGCAACGGCCTTCTGTGGAGCTAGTTTAAGTATTTGCATGTCTAAAAATCTGGAATACCACAAACAAAAGCTGTGGGGTCATACTCACAAATGAGCTTTAGTGAGTATTAGTAGTAGTAGTAGTAGTTGTGAGCATTAGTGAGCATTGCATTGTGGAAACACATGCTCCCTATTGTTAAGACTAAACCTTTAAAATTCATAAAAATGAGATGATAATCAATCAGATGTATGCTTACCTACTGGAGGGGATGTTCAGGGGTTTACAAAGCATTAGGGTCAGAAGCTCTCACACAGTGTATGGGTGTGCTTTCCTCTCAGCTCTTTTACCACTCAGGAGTCAGATTGGACTTCTCACTCTCAGCTACTTCACATTATTGTCCATTATCACACCGTGTTCCATGTGTAAGGTGACAGTGGTGCTCTGATGGAGAAGCGACAGGGGGACCTACACTGCAATAACATATTATTAGCTTTTTTCACAGCTCCACTGGGCTGGATTTACACTGGGTATCCAGAGACCTCCGAGGGCAGCTCACTGTCACAGCGGCATCCACCAGCAGAGCAATTCCTGGAGATGCTCAGGTGTGTGTGTGTGTGGACTGAATAGCCATGCACCTATGCAATGCGCACACGGGTCACGTGAACACACACTCACAAACACACACATACAGACTGTGTGTAATCAATGATGGGCCTTTTTCAATTAGCCTCAATGTGTTGTCATTTTTGAATGCTATTGTAGTATTACATGTTGTACATATAAACAACTCTCCTGCCATCAATAAATGGATGGATGGATGGATAGATAGATAGATAGATAGATAGATAGTCTTTAAATCCACTTTACCAATCTGGATCTGAGGTAGAGTGCTGCACATCTGCTTTTGCTGTTAAATGCATGATGCTCTTGTCCTTGGTAATGTTAACAGTCTCCCTTGTGACTGATGCCTCTTGTCCCAGCCCTGTTTATAAAACAGTCAGAACTTCGTTAAGGGACAATAACATCAGCCAAGCTCAATTATGGTGACATTTTGCTGACGTGCAGATTGCCTCCCCTCAATCTTTTTTATGTAAAATACTGATGTGCCAGTCACATATGGATGGATGAACTTTGGGAGAATCAATGGTATTGATGAATCATAGATCATACAAGTCAACAAGACTGACAACGGGAAAGTGAATTCATTACACATGGAAAGTCAATATTAAATTGTAATCATAATCAGACAAAGTGAGTTATGTCTAATCAATAGCACAATTATGATAGTACGTGGGACTTGTCTTTGAAATAGAGACAATAAGTACATTCAAAAAGGCTGCACGGTGTTTAAAACATGCACAAGCTTGTTTAGATGTCTGAATTAATACAGGTATCTTCCTTTTATTTATGGTGCCACACATTATCTCACTTAGCTTATTCAATTATATACCTCTTCATTGCACATGGTGCGTTTGCAAAAAAAGAATTTGTCAGAACTTTTTAAAAACCACAGAAGTTACCGGTTTTGTTCTGAAGTATGTTGGAATAAGGAGGCTAAACCCAGTGAGATGATTGTATTGGATTATCCTTTGTGCCTTGAAATATTGGGAGGATTGCCTTGTGTTTGAGAAAAGTAACACTCAGTAGCTTCATCTGTTATTGGTGGTCTCACGGTGTTGGCAAAAGTAACACAAAATAAAAAAATCTAAAAAATATTTATAAATCGCCAGAAAAGTTCTCTATGTATTTATTATTGATTAATTTCTTTACTTGTCTTATCTTTACTTCTGTGTCATTTGGCCTGTTGTATCCTTTGTAGGTCATGGAGGTTTGGGCCAGAGAGTAATGCACCTAGCAAAAGTGCATTATCGAGGTAATCCTATAATAAATACATGGCACACTTAAACTAGAAGAAAAGTTTTGATGAGCCAAGAGGACATTTTTGATAGTTCAAATAAACGACCAAACAAAACATGAAGCAGAAATAAGTAAATATAATACAGTGCTGGAGAAGGTGAACTGCATAAGACCAAGAAACATATTTGTCAGAGGTTAGATTTAACATTAGTGGACATACAAACATGGCATCTTTGTTCAGAAAAATTATTAGGTACAAGAACTTCACAGTTCATGACATGATCAAGTGCTGAATAATAAAATCAAACAGAGATTAAGTTCTCCTATTCAGAAAGAAATCTGCACCTTAATTTTTTTCTGTATGTCATGGAGGAATTATTGTTGAATAAACACAGTAAAATGCTCTGCTTAGGACTTCACAACTGAGACAGAGAGCCTGAAGCCCTCAGAATTGTGTGTTTTTTAAGGATGTGACAGGTGGATTGATCAATCAGATTTCATTTATTTTGGCCACGACCAAAAATGACTCTTGTTTGCCTTAACAAACATTAAAGCACAGAGCTATAACACAGGGCAAATTGTCATCGGATTTCAACTACAAGTGTTCATTGTCTTCACTTGTCCCCTAATTCAGATACAAACATACCCAAGGCCAGAAAATGAAAACAATTAATTTTGTGTCAGATAGTTTAACTGTTTGAATAGACTTCACATCATAATATTCATGGAGGGGAATGATTTTTATGAAAAACCCTTTTCAGGTTTTTGATCTGTGGACCCTTACAGGCTATAACAAGTCAAATAATTGACTGATAGCGATGCATAATTGGACTTCATGAGTGTTTCAAAGGTAGGAAGTTGCTACTTTTTCGCCCTTCTTGCTGGTTTATAATGCTGACCCAGAATCATTTCACTAGCAAGTCAGTGCTTATACCCATGGTTCCCCACTAATGCCTAATAACTTTCACATATGACGTATATAATTGGATTACATGAATATCTCTTACAAACCTTACATATATTCTCTCATGTTACATTATGTTTTCCATCGCATTGTTGCACTGTCTTGTTATTAAATATCTATAATATTGATATTTTATAACTGTTGATATCTAAGCAACTTTTGCTGCTGATTTTTTGTACATCCAATTCATTTGATTCCATTTCTTTTCATACACACATTTTCAGAAATATTCACTTGCCTAATGCTTAAGAGATGCATGGTTTTACAGCTACTTCTAGATTTGGAGACAACTTAAGTAACAACTGTAGGGAAATGTGTTAATGAGCGGTTTGCATTTTGTTCATATCCGTAGCTCCATACTTTCATCAGCATAGGTGTGATCGAATGCAGATTTCTGAAGAGTGAAGAGAATGGAAATCTGTATATACTCTGCTGGGCAGCAGTGAAGCACAATTAAAGTAGCACAGTTTATTAACAGCAATGAAAAGCTAAATTAAAGACGTATTCAAAATACAAGTAAGTTAAGTAAGAAATTAATTTTCCAAGGTTGGAAAAGCTGTTAGGGTAGAACAAAAACAAATTTAGCATGTGATACTAAATGAAAACTAATTCACATTGCTGCTTACTTGTGCATTACAGTTTACACGTAATATGAAATGTAACACGAACTGAGACCAGATACAGTGTTGTAGTTCAACATTTTCTTTCTATGTGTTGTTCACTCTATCCTGGGACGTCGTGTTCGAGGGTAGAAGAACATACAGTAAGAAGCTATCAGGGTTTAAGGGAGCAGATGATGGATTGTGTTTACATAGTTTAGCATGAGCGGATTATTCAACTCCATCCTCACAGCGAATGTAACTGTTTCATCCTCGTGTTAAATCATTTCTGCCGGTGAGGAGAAGAGCAGACAGTTCAAACTTAAGTTTTCATCACCTCTACATTTACTTGTTGTCATGCAAAGTGGCATTCAAACTGTTGGAGGACATTTCAATCCAACCAAGTGCCTTCACACATCAAACTTAGTTCAAGAGCAAACTATTGAACAGATGGCAGACGATGCTATGCCTTTGTACTGGTGACAGCCAAGGACCAAAGTATTATGTTCTTGGGTGGTTCATCCATCCCATTCTCTCTAACACAGGGAATTTCTACAAAATTGGCAGAATAATTCACCTGGACTTAAAAGTGAACTGATTAGATTTTGGTTGGAAAAGGTCGAGTTCACCGTGTTCTTCTGAAGTTAATGGTAAATGCATTCAGAAGTATTCATCAAATTTGTTGCAAATGTTCACCCAGTATCAAGCATGAACTGAAAAACACGATACATAGCAAAGGCCCTATTTAACACAAATGTAGGACAAAATGATGAAGTGATGACATTTAATATCCAAAGATCATATTCACTGTGACATCATAAGGTTCTGCAAAAACAGTTCCGACACTTCTCACTTGTGACCACATTTTCTGCAGCTTGGCTGGTTGGCATTGGCGTTCAACCACAAGCTGTTACTTCTAGTTCCCTAAGCAGCAAACAAGCCTCTTTCCATTTCCAGGGATTTTCCCCAATATCTGGCACATTCATCCTACTTCTGCTGTTTAGTTTCTATTTACATTCAATTTCAATGTTTAATTAAGTTTAATGTCCGACTACAGATGTTCATAGTAAATCCAAGTCTTATAATAATCGCCGCTAATCCTTGCATGTGTTGTAACAGCAGAAGCACCAAGCTCTGTAACCCAACACAAACTTTGCCTATACTTCACAACTTGTAGGTTATTTCTGATCACTTTCTTTATTTGAGTCATACCACATCACATAAAATTCCTTTTACTTATTGAAACGTTCACAAGTTATGTATAGGCAGATCATAAGAACATGATGTAGCTACATGGAGTCATACCCATGTGCAACGTGTTTGTGCATACACACGCGCATACCCACAAAGAGATATTAATATTTTCAAAAGTGAATATAATCATCTCTCTCTCTCCCTTTCCAGCCTTTGACTGCAGCAATACAAAGCATTACATATGACTCACATGATGTGAGGCTCCCTTTCCTAATAAATTTCCTGAAGGGGGGGGGGGGGGGGGCACTCTGTCATCTTCATTATAGGATGACAGCTTTTCTCCATCAAAAATATAATCCTAAGGATGTGTAAGTACTTTGAATTGGACACTATAATTGCTGAAAAGTCAAAACACGCAAGGCTGTGTCCAGACAATTTTCAGTGAGGTCTTGTTTTTCATTGTGTTGACCGGATTTAGCTACAAGGTCCAGTAACTTCACAAACCTGACAGGTGCTACTGCAATACTCACCTCCTTCTCTTTTGTCAACTTCTCTCTTCATTATTTCCACTTAGCAACTGAGAGTTTAGAGGCCACAGATTTTTCCTTTACACTACTAGAGGGACAACCCATCAGCTCAACAACATAAAATGGGTGTAATATCCTTTAGATAAATGGTATGTGAGGTTGATGACCTACACCTTGGCTTCCCTTTATTAGATATCCCTTTGCCCTTCAGTCTGTTGTCTTTCATTCCCTGCCTTTTGTTGATTAACCATAATTAGGTGACTTACTATAGACCTTGGGCCAGCCCACTCCTTCAGTGATGTGTTACAGATAAAAAAAAAAAAAAGTCCAATCCCGGCACCCATCATAGGGGGTCAGCACAAATCAGATGCAGGGGCTTTCTTGTGTCTGGCAGCCGACACTTTCAAATGTTGGATGGGGGCGAACGAAGTTGAAGTGGGTCTGAAAATGCTAATTATCCCTAATTCATGTAAATAGGTTTCTTAATGGAGGAATTAAGCATTTTAAATATGCAATTGGAGGCAATCAGTCCTTTCATTTGAAGAGGTGGCACAGGTGCAGAGGATTGAAATTCATCTTTCACACAGGGTGGCTCATTTGTCATTTGGCTGTGTTCAGGCATGGATGACGGGGACTGGGAGACAGGTCCTTCTGCACCATTATGTGCAGATATCGGGGAGCGAAACACACTGCAAAACCTATGATTGTGTTCTTGTTGTCGACCATATCAAGATAGAGCGAAAAGCAATTAACACAGACCCCAATCAATACTGGTAAATACAGCCGGTGCAAAAATATAGCTTATTCTCTCCACTTAAAGAAGCAATATCCTGAAACATTTATCTATTTTTTATGGGAAATTATCTTTATTTTTTTCTACGCCATATATCAAATGTATTCATGCTTGTATATATGATAAAAACAATATATGTAGTGTCATGTTTGTATGAAAAAAGAGTGTCGCACACAACAATGAATGGAGGCCAGCCCACCTACACATCACAGGCAGAGGAGCAGCAGAGTAGACAGCTCTGACTTATTATTCTGATCATCTCAAACAGACAATAAACCAGGAGGTCATGTTTCAGCATGTAATAACACGGTGTAGCAGCAGGACCGGAGACAGAGGGAAACTCTTGCACATCGAGTATGGGTTATGAATCAAATGGGCAATGTTTTGTCCCAGAAAATGACTTATTAGTCAATATAAAGGGGGGGATACTATGTCTTTGAGGTGTAAATAGCCATGGCTCTGTAGAGAAGTGGAGGCAGCCCTGGTTAATGAACGAGACAAGAAAAACCTTGTTTAAAAGGACAAAGCAGATCACAAGATTTCAAACCCATTAGCTGCTACTCACATGGAATGATAACAATGATAAAGGATGGTAGGGCCTTTTGATTTCGAAGTAGCAAACTGTGTTGTCTTGGGAAAAAATCTTTTCCTGGAGGAGAATCAAAGAGCAGTTCATTTTCACACTGACCTTCAGGGCTCAAGGCGGCCAGACAAGGGCACCAACAGATTGAGAATTAATTGGTGCAATTAACATTTTGTGATTATAAGGACTTCAGATCAATACCCTATGCAAATAACGATATTGATGTGCAGCAGAAACCCTGTTAATTGTGTTTGGCGAACAAACAGGCCCCTGTGTTACTATTCCATAATGGAACAGGAGGAACAGACAGGTTCAAACTGCTGACCACTTTAAATGCATGAGGATGCCCGGCTGTTTCACTCTCCATCCTACCAGTCCACCCCTTCACCCTCCACTCTGCTTAAGACTCTTCAGGAAAGTTGCAGAGTTTGATGATCTCAGTTACTTTTAAGTTAGCCTTTTAATGGCTCTTTGACAAGGCTCGTAAAGGCTGGATGAAGATTCTCCAGTGTTTCTGTGATCACCATGCTCATGTCAGGCAGCAGCAGATTACACAAAGGGCCTTCTGCCTCCTTTTTTTCTTTTCTTTTTTTTTTTTTACAGTATTTAACAGTGGGAACGGGCAAGTGAGGAATAATGGAAACACTCTGCGCTGACAGCCATTGAAATGAATTAGTTTCAGCTTTATTGCTTTCGACTGGATTTTCCACTCTTGTTATTAAACTGCGTTAAAAATGCACTTTCATTTCAGATAAGTACCAGTAATCCTGTTTGCAGACCACAGCAGATGAAGTTAAATATAATTTAAGCAGAAACGGAAATGGGTGGAACAATGTAATCACTGAAAGTGAGATTGAAGTGATGGTATTCTTATCATTATTATTATTTTCATAACTGTTGATTTGAAAAGACACCAGTGATGGTAACAGCATAGTAAAAAGAAGGTGAGAAGAGATGGGGGGAAAAAAACACCCATCCAATAAATATCAGACCCAGTAAATCCCTGCTCACTGCTGCCTGTCTCACTTTTTCTTTCTGCGACAATTGACTTGCAGATTGTTGCTGGGCTTACATCCTGTGGCCTTGAGGAAACACACAGTGCTGGCAGCGTTCAAAAACCATGAAGCTCCTGTTAATTAGCTGAGTTTACAGGCCGAAGGAATAGTTAGCAGGGTCTTCTTTGTGCCATACTTTGGCCCTGGTGTTGATTGTGTGCTTGATTTAGGCATACCTGTTTTTAACTTGCCACAGGATGTAGCATACACGGTAAAGACCTTGTTGGGAACGCAGTAGAGCCAGTTAGACACAGAGCTTAGCTGAAATATGGATTTGGACCAATTGAAATGATAGATATTGGAACCCTTTGCCCCCACTTTACCATAGTTCAAAATGAGATTCTCAGGACCAAGATTACTGGTTATATTATAAAAAGTATAACAATTGTCATTGTATTAGACATTTGTTAGTGTGCTAATTGCCGTTAATTCTTTTCAATTTTGGGCTGTGCGCCTTTAGGCATTAGCCTTAATCTCCCTGGTGATGAAGTTGGTATATTAAATAGAAAGCACTAGAGGGAGGCAACAGTGGACATGGAATTAAACCATCATACTCAAAACTATGTTTAACAAACACTAAAACTTATTGGGCTATTTAATAATGACTTGAAACTAATAAATGCGTAAAAATGTATTTGCGATACCAGACCCTCATTATAGCCACTTTCATGAAATAAATATAGTGTTTTCAAGTAAAAGTTTCCAGTTTGAGCAATTGATGACTTTATTTTTCGCTAAAATAAAGTGAGATTTTAACAAACCCACAAATATTCAGAAAAAATATATTTATTTTTTTATTGGAATTCTTAGTGTAATTAATATCGATATTAGACTCATTGCTATGGCTGTGTGGTTTTGTAAAATCCATTCAGTTGCTGCCTGATGAACTTCCTTTTACACTGGATCAATTAATGTCAATGGTCAAGAATGTAAAAATCAAGATATGTAGAGCTGCAAATGCATGAGGATGAAAATCAATCCTCAAATAAACACGAGTGAAAGAGGACGGGGGGGCTGGAGGTGGAGGCTGTAGCTGGCTTAACAATAAAATAAACATTGCAGAGAGGATGAAAGTGATTGTGGTGATGATGACATCAATTCTATCTATTATTGGACCTGTTATAAAATTGATTGTATCACTGCTGCTGCAGTGAAAAGGCACCTTATTCTACCTAAACAATCAACATATAAAAGATACATAATGATGACATGTGAACCATTTCCCAAACGCTGTAATAGACACAAAAATAATGCAGATAGTAAATCATAAAACTAGCAGTCAAAAGGCCTATCTGTGGTCAGGCCGTGGAGAGCGGATGCAAAATATACAATAGTATTGCATTTTTAGACATGGTTCAAAGAGACCTTGTCAAGATTGATATCCTTCCTGTAGCTTTAGTTAATAGTAAGGCAACACCCCTGAAATTAGAATCCACTTCTTTCTAAATGCACCACCTGTGAATGGAGGGCATCCGGAAATAAAAAAATAAAAATGGAAGGGTGTGTGCGTGTCATTTCTATAGGTTTCCAAGACACAGGGAAAGGAGAACAGCCAATCTGTGAGGTGTAATGGATATGTCAAGAATTGCTAAATCATAGGTGTCTGAGGCAGAAAGACAACTAACCCAAACATAATGTCATTCTTGAGGCAGTAAAAGAGGCAAATGTAAAAAAGAGGAGATGAGGAAACGGGAGTGGATGTGAAATATTGCATTTAAATTTGGAGACCCAAAATGAGAAAACTATTAACTGTATATTTTCTTGTGTACTGTTCTTTATTATTACCTATTTGGCTTCTCTGTCTGGGTGCATTATGGAAATGAAGTAATGCTACTTTGCTTAACAATAACACACTGACTTTGAATCCTCTTACTTAAGGTTTGATTGCTTCTTGACGGTGGTTTTAAATGAATTGTGTGGAGGAGTGATAAAGAGCTTATTGCCAAGAATAAAAGCCCAGAGCAATGAAGAAAAGCTACACATGGAGTGGCTAGGCGATACAGGCTATTACGGTGAGGGAATGGTGTCCTTGACTGCCAGGACGGCTTAGAATTTTATTTCATCTTGTTTTGCTGGCTGCTGACAATGATGCGTGACTCTGGCACTGGAGGAAGAGGGCAAAGCATGAGAGTCATTTTAGATCTCATTTACATATAGTGTGTCTATAAGAGCATGAGAATGGCCATGTTTCCTGTGAATATGCATTTGAGCGTATTAAGTGCATGTTGCAGTACATTCAGGTGCATTCAAGTGTTTTATAAGTTTGCTTTTTTAAATGATTTGCACGGTAAGATTTGGGGAAAATTTACTGTGCTTATCATTCTCCTTGTCTCGGGTGTGTTTGTGAATACTCACTGGCTCTGACCTCTATCACTCACACACACTGAAGCCCCCAAACCTCATGTAAATTCGGACAATGGAAGACCCTGGGACTCTGGGAATTGTTGTTTATCAGCACAGTGAAGAGAATGGTGGAGCTGTAATGGCCCATCAGTGAGTTCAGTATGCAAACTTCTCTGTGCAGCAGCAGTTTGAGGCCTCCCCTCTGAGCTGCGCATCTCTGTGTTATTCTGGTTTGTTGCTTGTTTTGGGACCAGTTCATTTGGAGGTTATCACTGCTTTTGTCAAGGTGAGTCGGTGCTTTTGTTGCTGGTTCAATTTAAGCAGCAAGATCTCCAAAGAAAACTTGTTCTCCCCTCAGAGTCCATTCAGCCTCCAAAGTTATAATTTTAGAGGTATATTTTATAAAATGCATACTTTTTAAATAAAATAGTTAAAAAAGTTACATTGTGTGTAATTACCTACTAGGTACTGGGACATAACTGCCCCATCCTTTAGTTACTGTTATTATCACGCTTTCCACTTTTACACATAAAACATGCACTTAATGTTAAAAAAGGAGCAGCTGTATCTTTGCTTGATTCCGTGTAATTTTTAAACAAAGCATCCTCACACAGAGGCAGACAGAAGGCTTCAAACCTTCAGTTGGTGACCTTTTACTGGCAAAAAATGATAACTGTAATCTTTGGATTTTTGCTTCTTGGCTCATTAAGCTTTTAACTATTAGCTAGAAGAACTTTAAAACTACAGTCTTGAGCTGACCTTTAATGTTTCCCAATGATCTTTTTAAAAATAACAAAAAAAAAAAAAAAAATTGTCAGAAGGCTGAATATATTTACAGAAGAGTTAATAGCTAATTGTGTTAAAATTAATGCTTCATGTCCCGGGTAGAAAGTCAGGTTAATGCTAATAGAGGAAACAGCATTACTCTTTTCACTGGTAAAGGCAGGTGGGGAAACTAGGCTTTATTGTGACAAGATGGTCTTTGGTTACTTAGCATAGACACTAAATAGCACTTTGTGTTTTGAATTGTAATGGTTGCATTACTTCAGATAGTTGATTGGTGATGATGGAGCTGTAAAAGACTCGTTGTTATGGTCATGATCATGATTTGGTTAATTTTGGTCACAAAAACTATTTGGTTAGTTTTAAAGATCATGAATTGGATTCATTGATCTTTACATCACCCAATCTTCTCATTTGCTCCCATCCATATTATTCCAGGCACTAGGGGTCGCCTAATAATAAAAACCTGATTACAAGTGATTATAAGCTGCTTGCCCTGATGACCTATAGTGTCTTTGACCAAATACTTTAGTACAAAGTGACTTCGGTGAGTTGCATTTAATATTCTCAAAGCCAAGTACTGCAGAAAGATTCTGTCTAGTATTCAAGCTAACATTACAATTATGTGCAAGAATAAATTACAATATACTGAAAAGGTTAAGGTGCCGACCAACGGGTCCAACTGAGGCTGAAAAACAGGAAACACTGTACAGACAATCTGACATACAGGGGAGAGAATCTTCACACAAAGACATAAACACAAAAGCAACAAACTCCAAGTGAGTTCTTGACTTTGTGAGTCAGGCATGCCAAAAGCTGTTACTCCTTAAATAAAATATACTTCCAGCAATTATCATGTGATGATGCTGTGTGTGTTCAGGCATGCAGGAAATAATGATCATGTGCCACAAAATGCTTGAAAAATTACAGGGGCGAAACTTCTCTCTCTGATAGGTTTAGGCATTTCAGACACCCTTTTCCAAAGAGAGTTGGTCAGAGCTTTTCCTCCACTAAAACAGAGAAAAATTTAAGATCAATTTGTGGGATTAGTGGACACTGCCGAAGAGGCCTGAAGAGGCCCACATTAATTTGCCCCCCCCCCACCCTCCAGTTTCTGACTCAAGTTGTCTTAGCTCCATTCCTGGCCACAGACTAAACCCATCCAAACGCCAAATGCAAGAACCACCACACCCCCAATCCGGTTTATGAGATTCATCATCACCTAAAACACCAGCCTTGATGGTGGCTCTGTACCTGATCAGCAGCCCTCCGTGCACCGCCTCCTCCCAGAAGTTCATTTAATGGAGGAAGTTTTGAGGTGTGGGTGTTCAGGGGTCTCATGTCAGGCCTGAAGCAACAGCGGAGGTGCTTTCATAAACCATGGGCGAACAAATGGGATTTAACACACAAGAGGCTCTGATGGCCTATTAATTCTGCTCTGGCATCCAAAATGAGCCAAGCTTCTCTCCTAATTCATGGCTAATTTCTATCAGAGGTATCAGGAGACTTTTTTTCCTCCGTGCAAGATGCATCCACATAACTTTAATGGATTCATTCAAGGGCTACGGCATGCAGGCATTGATTAGATTGCCTCTGAGGCCTCGCTGCTGGTCGCTTGACATAGGCAGCAAATGAAATGTGACCTCTGGTAAAAGGCCTGAACCAGCCATCCCCAGTCTAATCCATTAGCTCAGAACCTTTCCCAATCCCATTTAATTAATGAAGTGATTTGAAAAAGGGTGAACATTTACCAATCCCTGGGACTGTAAAATAGTGGACCTATAAAATAACTGAAACAACAAGAGCAGCAACAGAGTCAGTCCAAAAAAAAAAAAAAAACCCAACATGAAGTGAAAGCATGAGCGTTTGTAATTGTTTGCAATGAGATGGAATATTATTTCAACCCTGAGACAAGATGATCCAACCACAAAGCACATACAGATGTGAGATAATGAGTTGGGTTAAGGGAAATTGCCTTTTTTTGGCTGGATTGCTTAAATATTTGTCAGAAAGAGAAAAAGTCAGTTTATTCAGATTCATCAAAGTCAAACAGTGACAGCAGGGGAGGGGGGAGTTAATCAGCGAAATGTAAAACATAAGAGAAAAATATTTTCCACTTCTGTCTGCAGGAAGAATTTACCAGTATGTTCATCTTGACTGTGCAGCTGTGATCGGCACGCATGAGCACCACCCCAAATCTGCTTTCTGGAATTCACATTCACATTTTTTCCCCTTTTAGAAAGAGTCCCCTTTCTATACACAAACTTTTCATTCAAACTATTGGAAAAGGAGCTGGAGCACTATATTCCTCGATGTGAAAACAAAGACAAACACCAGATATCTGTTGCTGCATATGTTACGTTGCTTATTTTTCTAATTGAATTCATTTATTAATCATTTATTTATCTTCAATTAATAATTTATGATGCAACACAGTGGTATGCAAATGAACAATTTAAATTTAATGAGTTTTTAATGACCAAACAAATAATTAGTCCAGCGCAGTGTGGTTTGCATATAATTTGAGAGGGAATGAATTTGAGAGCTTTGTTCAACGTTTGAGTAAAAGGCTAATTTGCTTATAGAGCAGTTTATGCAGCAGAAGAGCTGTGTGGTACATACAAAAGCCTTGCAAAGTCATTACCTCAAGATACTTAAGAAGTCTCCAGAAGGTTGTGTAATGGACATGTAATGCTAAAGAAATAATGTGAGTCATTATATTCCACATAATCTTAGCAAATAGCAAAATACAGGCACATGCTCCGAATATAACACAGGCTGTCAAAGGAAAAATCCACTGTGGATATCCTAAATATTCTAAATATTCCCATTGGTGTGCAAAAAAAAGGTAGAGGGTTACATGCCACTGGAGCCAAATGGCATTTGATAATGGCTTTTTTCTGCAAACCCAAAAGACATTGTTAAGATTTACATTTTCAAATATATGCTGACCTTTTTCCTTCCTTTCCCTTGTTCGCTTGTCATCAGCACTGTAATTGAATCAATATATTTCCTGATCAGCCCAGAGATTGAATAAGGTCACAGGAAGCCATGTGTGGACATTAAAAATCATTATTTTACTCAAATTGAGCAGAGATGGCATACACCATTCAGGGTTCAAAATGAAATTATATTAGAGTCTATTAGACTTTTACAATTATAGAGACGTTCCAATATCACAACTGAAATGAAGTCATAATAAAAAGCCCACGGGTGTATTACAAAGAAATGACCCAACTATTTTTTTCCCCTACTTTTGCACTTTTATGGAATTGATGAAGAGAGAACTTGGTGACTTTACATTTACTGATAAGTGACCTTACTCATGAAAAATAGAGGAGCCTGTTTCAGTTGCTCCATTTTCTCACATCAGGTTTGCTGTGGAGCTGTGTTTTCCACCTGCAAGATATCAAGTTAGTAACAACATATGCAGATTTACATTTCCATACAGGCGCTTTCCAGTGGCAGTAAGTGGTATTAATGTGGCTGCTAAAACAGTTATTGCTTTAATTGCCTTTAAGCATACATTAATTTTAATTATTCACTTATTTTCTGGGATATGGGATTTTGCAAATGTCTGACTACCAAAATGGCTAATTAAATAGCCCAGTAGAATTATGCAATTGGAAGACAAAGTTTCAATCCTTTTAATTCCATACTCCATAAAAAGGAGGAAAATTAAATTAAACCCCACTATTAACTGAGAGTCTTCAGTCTAAACTCTTGCGAATTATGTCTAACTATCAAATTAAATAAATCTCCCTTTTTAATTGGCTTACTTACTGAAATGAATAACATTTATCAGTGATCAACGTATCAACCCCGAGTGAACTCAGAACGAGAAGGAAGAGAAGGAAAAAAAAAGTCCTTCCAGCTTTACTGTCACTCTTATGGTTTACTTTTCTGTAGTTTGCACTTTTAAAGATATAGTTTCAATATTTAGAGATTAAGCTCAGTGTTTCCAAAATTAGACAGTTATGTGGCTCCACACATTAAGTGCTGACCTGTGATTTGTCCGTAGCGTCGCATCAATCTGCAGAGGAAGAGGTTCATTTCTTCAGTTGTTATACCTCTGTTTCACTTAAGGCGCAGCCCCACTGGTCAATTAGGCATGATGGTCACAATGTCTGCAGAGTTCTAACAGTGTGCTCCTTAAAGCCTGCCAAATGACGGTGAGCGGGGATATCCAGTCGCCTGGAAACGATGCCGGCTCCCACAGCCATCATCATCATTGGTGGATGTAAATAGCCTTTCATCTCAGGTGGAACAGAGCCGTTGAGTGAACACATCTACATTGGCTGTTTAAACTCTGCATACAGAGGGATGAACGGTAATGGAACACTGTCTATTCCACCTCTCCAGATTCTTTGAATATAAAACCTCAGAGTGGAACGTCTATGAAATACATAATGACAATCTAAATCAGGGGGCGGCTTCAATCTACAAGGATTAGTGGGCTTGATGTGGTTCAAAACGTGAAGGCATACTTGTCGTCTTATTACTGTAAGAGCTTCAGAAGTCCTCCCTGGAAGAGTGAGGGAGGGCGGGGGAACACTCAACTATGCCACAGATCTCTGGCAGCAAATTAGGGACTGTGTTATCTGTTCAGTGTGGAAAAAAGAGGCTGTGAGATACTTGGCCTGTCACATTTTTCAGGTAGAGGAAAATAACTCTGGTGGATTCTTACTTTAATGATATTCCCTGAATATTACTGCCTGAACAGAGCCATGCAACACTGCAGACATGGACTGATATGAATGTGCGGACCTGTACACCCATATGTTGGAAACAGACACTTGTGTTCATTAGAGGTCTGCAGTATGTGTTGTATAAACATCTCTATCATTTGTGAACACTCAGCAGTAACAAAACTAAAGGTGACATTTAAGTAATAGCAAAGGTCATTCGGTGTGCTTACACTCCTTGTAAAGGTAAGTGAAAAATTCAAGATATGAAATAACTGAAATGTTAAATTAAGGAGGACTGTAAACAGAATTGTTTTGCTTTGTTGGGATTATTGGGATCGGAACTGTGACTCATACCACTCAACATTGGATACATTTAGATACAGAAACTTGGTCCATTAAGATATTTAATGGACAAATTTTCAAACAAATAAATATACTTTTTGAGAAGGAAATTGCACTTGAAGCTCATATTGTCTAGTTGCTAGCAGCTGATCAGAAAGCTGCATTTTAAGTAAGTATATGGTTGTTGTTTTTTTAAGACTAACTTAAACCGACTGTATAAATTGTGATGTGGATAAATCATGCAACTTAAACTTCCTTTTATGCCTTTGATAGATGAGAAGACAGTTATGAACCTTTATGGACTCACTAAACTACATTCACAGCAGTGTTTTCTGGTCACAGCACAATAATAGAGCTTTCTAAAGCATGTTGATCACAAACTATACTCCTTTGGTCCAGATGAAGCCTCTCCGAAAACGGTCAAGATATCTTACCATGGCAGACTGAAGAGTGACATCCAAATCTCTATTCTTAATCACAGATTAGTTTAAAATGCAGAAAGGAGATGGTTTTCTCCACCTCTACAGTAGCAGTGACATTGACCACCTTGGCATTAAAGTGTCAAAGGCATTCATATCATGTCCTTTTTGTTTGTACATGAGAATTTAACAAAAAACTAGCTGTCAAGGTTCAGCTTGAACACCAGGTTTCCAGTATAGATTTTTACCATTGCCGGTCCTCTTCCAGCCCTAAAACTATTGTGCAGTCAACCTTCATGTCTGTCCTTGACTATGGAGATACTTAGTATTGACATGCTGCCGCATCAGCACTCTGTGTATCATAAATACTTTATCACAAATGACAGATGAAGAGCTCATCATTGTTCTCTGTGTTGCTCCGTGGGTTGTATCTCCTTACAGTCAAGAAGAAATAGCCGTATTGGGTTATTCATTTACAGAACTCAACCCTTAAAGCCTCCAAACTACCTCACATGTGATAAAATCTAATGACCATGGCACATGATCCTGGTAAACCTTAATATCCCTCATATCCACACTAATGTTGACAGAACTGGTTTCAGATGCTATGAGCTGCTTAAATGAGATGAAATGCAAAGAGTCTTATTTCCCTGGGAAATTTTTATCATTTTATATTTAATGACAGTTTTAAATGTTATTGGCCTTAATTTCCTATGCTGTGAGTTTGTGTTGTTTATGTTTTTTGGCCTTATAGGCGTGTTGATGCTTAAAATAAGTTTGTATAGTTTTGATTTATGTATTCTGTGTGTTCTACCTTAGTCCTGTAAACCTGCAGTGTTTCCAATGGCCTGGGTGTTCTGTACTTTCATTGTGCGTCATCATTGTGCTCAACACACGATCACAACTACCATCTGCTCAGCTACAGAGACACAGTAGTCTTACCGCCACGCATTAAGTCATAGCCACATATGACAACACAATCGGCACAAATGAAACCAGAACCATGCAATAATAATTTCAAAATAATCATAAAAATCCTGTTTCAAAGGAACACTGATCATAATGGGCAGTGCACCTCAGTCTCACCCAATGAATATCCTTAATATATCAATAAATCAACATGCACACGATGGTACTTGGCGGTCACATTGCCATACGAAGATTAGGATGAAATAAATAATGAAAAATAAAAGTGTGGCATATGTCATTTCAAGGATATGAGGGCTGGTGTCATTAATTCATGACTCAAAAAATTGATGATTACACGTCTAATGCAAAAGGTATAGAAGAACATGCACATTAACTCACATGCTTTCTTAAATGTGCTCTAGCTGTTGTGCTTTGCAGTCTGATCGTTTCCTTCTGTAGCCAAACTGGCTGGCTCGCACTGTCACCATGGCTTTTTGGAGACCCGATGGTGATGAATGCCTTTTCCTTTTTGTGAAGTTCCCTGTACCGCTACAGCATGCCAGGCAGAATGAAAAACAGATTAAAGAGGCAGGAAACCGACACAGAGAGGATGTTTGGCTGTTGGCTATTGAGTTATCAGCCCTTTTCACACCTAATGAAACAACTTTCAGCACTGCAGCTTATTAAATATCCCCCAGTCACTGGGCAGAGCTGCAGAGTTGCTTGGCCCTGAGAGTGGTATATTAGATTTTAATTAAAAACAAACAAATTACCAAGAGCTCCGTGGATCCAGGAAGTTTAACTCCATCCAAACAGGACCCAACTTTTAACAGTGGAATGATTCCTGTGAGGTTTACAGGTACGCTCGTAAAAGCTCCCGACTATCTATTAATGCGGAGAGTGGAGTTAATACATCAAAAGACTTTCATAGATGAAAAAACATGCAAATGGCACAAAGATAAGATAGCAAGGAGACTAGGCCCAAACATCAACACACACACACACACACCCTCTGAGCTGAGCAAATAGGAAATCATCACTGGCTGATTTGTTATTTAATAATCAACCTAATCTCTGTAACCTTCACCATGGATACTTCAGTGCATCCACAGTGATTCTGAAAATCAAACTGAAAAGAGGTTAATAATGATTTCAGTATCCTTTGTTCTTGAAGAATTCAAATAGAATTTAATTTAAAAGCTAAATATGCCCTTTCAGGTGTAAATCCTTCTATGAGATAGGAATCTTTTTCTGTGGAGGTCCACCTTTAAAATAGAAATATAATCAGCTCATTATCCCTGCCTGTGTTTATAATGATGTTTTAAAAAAAATTCAATTCATTGCTTCATCACTTGGCTCAACAGATTTTCCGTGTGTCAAGTCAAGTTCTATTATTATCCTTAGAGTTTTTTTTCTCAGCCTCCGGTCTCACTAAAGCAAAGCTCACACATTGGAAGTGGTTTCTGCTCACAGCGGGGCCGTGTTTGTTTTAGCATTGGACAGCGATTGGTCTTCCATTTGAAAAATATTCAGCTCATTACTGAAATATAGATGTCAGGTGTATGAACATCTGGAATACATTTTTTATTTGTCACTCCTTTGCAATAGGACACAGATGAAGACAGAGTGGAGGCAAAGAAGTGACTGGGAAACTGAAGGGGATCTGTCCCAGGCTGCTAAGCCAATGTGGACTACTTCTTCTTCACTAGGCCTTTTCCTCCCAATGTGACTCCTTTTCTCCCTCTGGATTTCTGCTGACCTCCAGCTGTACACATAGCACGGTTGTTCGTTTCATTTGGATTTGACCCGTGCTTACCTTACTTCCGAGTGGGCTTCATTAAGTGTCTTTCTGGCCCTTTCAGGGCCTTCTATCTGTCTCTCTCTCTGAGACACTCACTAAGTGGGAGAACTGTAACAAAAGGAAAGCCTCCAATGGGCAATTCTCAGTGGAGAGGGTGACCCAGCCTTTAGGGAGAAAAAGAACCTGAGGATAATAGCAAATGAAGCCAAGGGCTGCGTTAATGGGCAGACATAGTGCATAGAGACATAGAGTTCCTTGGACTGCTTCAACTGACAGACATGTATATTAATACTCAGCACTTTTTTTATCAGAATGAATATGAATATTCATCCTCATTTATATTTCAAGGCATTTCCATTCCTGTGGGGGCTTTTGTTGGTTTTGACCAATTTCCATCCCCATTACGGAAATGACAGCTCTCACTCTCGGGCCCTGACAGAGGTCTGCCCAATGCACAGGAGGTCCTACGAAGAGGGAGCTTGTGCCTGTTCCCAGCTGTCCACAAACACTCATTAACAGAGGAAAATATCCAACGGAATCTCTGTGAGAATTTTTAATCACACAAAGGCCCTGCTAATTAGGCAGCTGATGGGGCATGGAGAGCACAAGGACGAATTCTTTAAACAAAGGACTAGAAACTTTAGGAGCCTTAATTACTCGGGCAAAGAGTTCATTCCAGAATGGCAGAGCACATCATTCCACTAATGAGACCAAGTGGCAGCACATATTAGTGAGAAATAATGTGGAAAGTTCAATTATATTGTGCTTTTGGAGCCTTTTCCCTCTTTCCCTCCCTGCTACTTATGCACACACATAAGACAAAGCTCGGGCCAGTGCAGGAAGGAGGCAGAGGCGGAGGACACGTAATCACTGGCACCAGCACTCTGTTCTTCACGTGTATCTTGGCAGGCTTGATCATCTTAATTGCCCATTAGAATGTTCTCCTGTTTGAAAATGAATATCATTATGGCACTGAGTTCTGGTCTCTGCTGGAGAAAGACTTGCGCCATTCAATATTGCATTTGTCTGGAATTCCAAACACACAATTGGCTACCATTTTGCAGTAACTAAACCCTTAGATATGCTATGAATTGAAAGGGCAAAGGCAGAGTTAATTACCCAGAGGTAAGATTAACGCTTTCTTTCTTTTTTTTCTTTGCTTTTTTTTTTTTTTTTTTTTTTGCTACAAGGACAAAATGGTGTGTGGCCTTGAGGTTATTGCCAGTTTGTTGCTGAACTCAATCTTGAGGAACAAGAGACAAGAATAAAAATCACTGTTGCTTTTTCTGGCTTAATGTGTGACTTTTCATAGCAGGTGGGCTCGTGCTGATACTTCAACAGCAATATCTTTTGGTGGAACATGCAAACCGAGCTGCTTTTACGGATTTGGTTCCATTTCCAGTTCCATTACTGGAAAAAATCACACCAAAGTTTTTAAGTGTTCAGATTATATTATTATCACCATTGTGCAGTAAGAGTGTGGAAACAGAGTTCTGCTCACTTGTACTTAGCTAATAACATTAGTAACCTTTGTTTCACACAGTGAATGGGTAAATTATTGTGAATGACAATCAAATATTGTCCAACTGAAAGGGTTCACACCTGTTTAAAAAATTGTATTAAAAATCCTAATGCCCACATCAGGAGGTGCCGACATACCAGTTACGGCAAGCAGGAAGCAAATTTCCTGTGAAATAGAACAGCTAATAGGGAAAGGAGGGTGGCAGGCAGCAACAAGGAGGGGTTAGCATACCCAACACAGAAAATATGACAAATATGTCGGAATATCTCAAAATGCATCATTTAGAAGTAGACCGAACCATGAAAACAACACTGTTAACACAGTCAAATCATTTAGAGCTAAACTCCCACAAAATTCAACTCGCACGAAAACAATAACTCACTTTAGAGAGTTCTGTTGCATCGGACATGTGACCTTGTTCTGGAAAACCCCGGATTAGGCATTTGATTAGCATACTAAAGCCATGCTTCAACTAAGCTTTCCGGAAGTATTTTTTCAGTTTACTGGTGAAACAAGTTGTTATGTTATATTGGTAATAAACTATTTAATTTTGACAATAAGGCCCATCCATCTGAGCTAAAAGGAATAATAATAATAATAATAAAAAAGAATTGAATCAAATTGTTGCCTTAAAGTTGAAATGAAATCAAGTTGAAGATTTGGAGAATCCTTACACCTCCACTAAAAAAACAACTGAGTACTTCCTTCACTGTATTTATTCGGCTAGCTTAGGATCTGGCTAAATGTACATAAGCCTCAGTATAAAAAAAAACTGGGAATCAAGAGGATGTGTGCGCTGCTCCTCACTGCCTGCAGCCAGCCTAACCCTCAGAGAATAGTCTGACCAGAGAAGACCCACCAGTGAGGCAGCATATTGATTTTTTTTTCTCCCCATGTTGTTTTCGCTAGATTTGCTTTGTTTCTTTTTGCCCGTTGCCCCTTTTTTATTTACAGGCAGTGGGATCAATAGACACTTCCTAACTTGCTTGTATCCAGCTTTATGAAAATACATCTTTCAGCCTTTTCTAAGCACATTGCAGATCTACGTCATCTCTCCAGTGGTTCAAATGATTTGACTTCAAATGATTGACAAGTGTACTTCTGTAGAAAAGGTGACTGCATAGAACGAGATGAAAAACTTCAGCAATGAAGTGAACTTTTAATATGTATGTTTGTTGAGCATTTCTCTGAGCTGTCATGAACTTTGAAAAACATCTCCTGAATAACAGCCCTTGCAGCCTTCAGTTCTTTGATGAAAATAAGTAAAATGTCCTGTGAAATTTCGTAAGTAAAGCCACGGGACAATTTTTTTCTGATATTTTGTGGAGATTTTCAGAATCATGGTCAATGATGGTCAAGGTCATATTGTAATGTAAAAGCAGAGAAACCCAGTGGGGCACTTGACCTTTACACACTAATCTTTACTCCTTGCCACAATTTTGCTCTCTTGCTCTGAGTTGCAGGAGTTCCACTCAGCTCTCCTTTCCTTGCTTTGATAGCTTAAATTGAAAGTTTCTGTTTGAGTTTAGCTCAGAAGTGTCGATTGCTTTCGCTAAAAAAAAAAAAAAAGGATGTTTAAAGTTGGCAGCACGGCATCATAGTGGTTAGCACTGTTGCCCCACAATAAGAAGGTTGTGGGTTCGGTTCCCAGGGCTGGGGCCTTTCTGTGCGGAGTTTGCATGTTCTCCCTGTGCCTGTGTGGGTTTCCTCCGGGTACTCCAGTTTAACTCCCACCGTCCAAAGACATCATGTTTGGGTTAACTGGTGACTCTAAATTGTCCGTAGGTCTGAGTGTGAGTGGTTGTTGGTCTCTGTCTGTCTCTGTGTGTTCGCCCTGTGATGGACTGCTGATCTGTCCAGGTTGTACCCCGCCCTCGCCCAAAGTGAGCTGGGATTGGCTCCAGCACCCCTACGACCCGGAAACGGATAAGTGGTAGAAAATGAACGGATGGATGGATGTTTAAAGTTGTCATTGACTGTGTTTTTTTGTTCAGTCATTCAGTACTTGCAATACAAGACACTAAATGGTTCATCCTATAGAGATTAGTGAATTAAAATTACTTCCTTACTTATTGTTCATTGTGTCTACTGGCATGTAAGGCAGCAACAGAGGATGGTCACTTCTGTCTCTTCAGGGCCAATGTCTTCATCGTGCCTCTGATGTGGTGCAAAGCCTGCAGCGCTCACTCTGCTGTAGGACGGCAGGTGTTCTTGGGAATAGGTGGTGACCTTGGCAGGAGGGGCAATGCACTGCTGTGGGAAATTTTGAGGTTGCTTTGCTTTGGTTTCCTCTGGGTACTCTGATTTCCTCCCACCGTCCAAAGACATCATGTTTGGGTTAATTGGTGGCTCTAAATTGCCCGTAGGTCTGAGTGATTGAGGGATTGGCCCCAGCACCCCCTGTGACCCGGAAATGGATAAGCGTTAGAAAATGAATGAATATATGTTTTTGTGTGATGTTTGAAAAAATGATTTTGAGTAAGTTGCTGTATTGATGAAGCTGAAATAATGACATTATACAGGACATACAGTATATGATATTACATTTTTTACTGCATCTTTAGGGAGTTGGTTGGTACATGTTTGCCAGCAAACATTATCTGTCTTATGATTCTGAAATTTAGGAGAAATGGTGTTTGCATTCTACAGGCCTGGCCTCCTCTCCTGCCGCCTGTTGACAGGAAGGCTGTCCCTGCCCTGATGAGCAATGCTTACATACTTATTCTGGAGCAGAGGGTGCTACACATTGAATTAAAAGAGTTCTGATTGATAAGGTAGTTGAAGGCAAATCTGCTCCCACTAATTGTCTTTCAAATGCCCTCATTAATCAAAGCGGAGCTGGGCCCAGTGACGGGCGGCGCTGTCAGCAGCTCTGCTATGGGCTCTCCTCCGGCCACTCACCTCTCAGCATGACGCCTGCTTCCCCTCTGTCAGGCGCCGCTGTCTGAGGACTACAGGAGCACAGGCCATCCGTCCGTCCGCTGCACACCTGCCTTCTGCAAGACAGGATCTGACCGCCCCCTGCCACTAGGACGGCCCCAGAGACCAATTTAGCAGCCACTTAATGATTCATGACTTCAAGTGGTGGAAATGAGGGCAGCATATGATAACAGGAATAAACACATTTAATTAGCTCCTCATATGCATTATTTATTTATTTACCTGCACTCTGGTTAATTTATATATTTTGTGTTTGTGTTGCAGGGATTTTTGTTATTCACAGCATCTGGCAGAGAGCCTTTGTTGTGTGGTTGAGAGAGTACCTTCTCCCACACCTATCTTTTCTTTGTTTGTTTGTTTTTTCTGAGGGTGGAAAAGGGGTTGGGGGGGGGGTTGTAGCCATGTACCTTCTCCTTATCTGGGGACCTTTGGAGAGGGTGCAGTGGGGTGGGGTACCTGCAGGGATTTGGGAAACCCCCACAATGAAATGAAACGATATGGCGGGGAATATTAGACATTAAAATATACAGTTCGCTGTAGTCTAAGTAGCCTTGTTTGTGAATTTCCTGACAGGTAGTTACTCCCCCACTTTTCTTTGAGCATAGGGCATACATTTTCATGGAGGCACTAATCAAAGCTGTGCTGTGGCAAACAGCACAGCCACAGTAGGCCCAATCAAAGCCGCATACCTGGCTCTCTTCCATAAGGCTCCGGGAACGCTGATGACAACTCTTACCCTAGCATCTGCCATCGTATCCATCACAGGTTGACTTCCTTCAGTCTCACTCCCCAAATGTCTTTCCCTCTTATAGACACATGAGCACAGACTGTACTATGTGCTCTCACTCAACAGAGTGAACTTCATGTTTTTAGGAGCTAAGTAAACACAGAGGAGTAAGTTACATCTTTTTCTTTGCTGAGTTTGGCAAAGAAAATCATTAAGCAAATTATGCTGTCAGATTTTTATGCAGAATGTTCTATAATTGTCATTTTTGTGGATTTTGTGAATTTGCGCTGAGATTATCTCAGTCTTACACATTACTGAGGGTGAAAGAAGGAGGAGGAGATGCATAAAATGCTTTAGACGCTGTCAGTGCACAGAGTTCTCTTAATTAGTTGTTGTTGAAATAAACTATAATTGTGTGCATGGCAGCAAATTAAAATGGCTGGTGTAAAACGAGCTCAGAAACACAATGTGGAAGTGACCTCTAGAATTGTCTCCTCGAGGCTTGCTCTCTTTATGTGCAGGAAAATCAGTGAGAGCAGTGTTAGTGTAACGATGACAGTTGAGGAGGTCAGAGAGGCCTACGTTCAAAACAGCAGCTGCAGAGATTTCTGCTGCTCGCCCACCCGCCAGCCTGCTCCCTCCTCTTCCCTTCTTCATCCCTACGTTCCCTGTCTAATCCCCGGCCACTGAAGACCTCCAGACGCCCTCCTCTCATAATGACATGGCTATCAAACCCAATTGCTGTGGTTCAGACCCAAGGCAGTGCATTAAACCCCGAGGTGTCTGATTGCTTCTCCAGAGTCAAGTGGTTGTGTCCTCCCTGACGTTACCACAGCCACTGCCATCGCTGCTGAGACGAGAGCCCTCACAAAGGAAAGCCTCACCCACTTACCCATTTGCACTGACCACAGACATGTAATAAAGGTGGCCTTTCTTGAAATGCTGAGTTGACTATGATGGAAGAATTCCCTGTAGGTTTATTGTAACCTCCCCATCGGCTGCTGTTTTTATTGACGGCATGGTCAAGTTGATTCAAGTAGGAAAAGTTCAGATTATACTTTTAAACAAACACTGAAATAGTACAATAAGACACAAAGACATCAAAAGTTAACTGCTTTCTTTCGGTGCTGTTCACTTGGGATATGGGAGTGAAGATGTATTCATGTAAAAGTAAAATTACATGATTTGATTGTCTTTCTGGTTTGTTTAGCTGACCTAAAAGTGATCCATAGTGTGAGAGACTACAATGTTTTCACTTGTCTTGGTTCTAGTGCTGCAACCTCTTTATTCTGTTTTGTCTCAAGATAATGACTCGACCAGATCATTCTTAATTTGCATTGGAAACAGGCTCAAAATAACTCTCATTATACTGGCAAATTTCTTCACTTGGTCAATAAAAAAAAAAAAAAAAGACTTTTAGAGCTCAATAATAAAATTATAAAATAAGTGCCTGTTAATATGTGGTAAAGGTGATGCCGGCCAATTTACTACTATAAAACGATGTCTGTAAGTGACAGGTGTTCAAGGGCTTCAATCAAAGCGAGTGAGTACAAAAGCAAAAGGCTGAAGACACACTACCAGCAGAGGAAAAAAATCGAATACATAAAAAAGTTGATTTATGAAACATTCAACAGAGTTGAGCCTTTATAACACAGCAAATATTGGCTCAGTTTGTCAGGAAAACGATGAAAATGCCCTTTTTTCCACTTTTGTATCTGCAGATCTTCACATGTCAAAAACAATACTGCAGTAAAAAGCTTTTGGCATAAAACCAAGACAGTTTTTTAAGTGACAAAGGTTAAATGTAGATATTTTAAAACAGCACATTTTCAAATGTTATTATTAATTAATTGCTTACTGTTGTGAACTTACACTGCAATAATGACTTAGCTAGTCAAATGGCTTGGTATCATCCATGGAGGTTGCATACAATGTTGCAAGTAAGGAGAAAATAATGAGAATGAAAGAGCAAATATCTGCAAGTATTTTCACTGTGTGTTTCCATATGAATGTGTGTACATGTTCATGTGCACTGTATGTGTACGTGCCTCGGTGCCGGTGTGTAAGATAGAGTGCAGTGTCGGAGTTTGGGCAGAAGGTGAATAACTACAGTGCTTACAGTGTAATCATGGTTCCTGTCAGCCTTGCTGCAGGAGAGGAGGGCGCGCCCAGCAGACTGAGCTCCAGTGATGAAGTACAGGCACCGAGGAGCACTCTACACCTGGATATTTATTAACTCAGGCCTGACAGTAATGAGGCCTGAACAGGTGGGCTGGGACACACATATCAGAGTGAGGAGCATCCGCCAGGAGGCAGTGGGGGACACGGTGAAGACGTGTGGGAGAAGTTCACCCTGAAGTAATACAGCCCTACAGAGAACTGAGGCTGCACACCCACTCTCACCAACATACACATCTGACTAGAAACAACGAGAATAATTAAATGTTTATTTCTCATATTCTGCTCGAACATGTGCATGGCACACTTGTTAAAAAAAAAACCCTATATACTGCATTTAAAAATAATAAATTAGCCACACACTGATTGTAGATTGAGAAACATATTATACTGACCATTTATATGGAGAGTTTTTAAGGTGGATTTTTTGTGGTACTTTTTCGTGTCACCAAACATGATAATGAAACACAAAACACATGTGAATACAGAGAGAGGTACTGTATAATTTGCATGCTAACACTCCTGTTACAGAACAGTCTGTGAATATCTGGAGTGATTTTGTGCTCAGTTTACCCTTTAATTTGATGAGAAAACACCGCTGTTCTATTGTTATTTCCAGAAAACACAACTTTACTGTTAAAAAACATACAGAAAAACTTTCCTCTTATCATTTTTAAGCTTAATGACATACATTTAAATTGTCTGCAATTCAGACAAACACTTAGTATACAGAGTTGCAGACCAGAATGGAGAAACACTGAAAGCAGTGTGAACTAAAGCACTGAATTCAGCCTCATTAAACTTAGGCATGATCCAGAGACTGTCATCAGGAGAAAGTTACAGATGTGATACAGGAAATGGAAATCAGTGACTATCTGGCCACATTGTGTGGATTTTGGGAAGAATGGCCGAAATGCTCCGACTGGAAAAGGTGGGCAAATCACCAATAGGGAGAACTACTGTCCAGAACTCCTCAGGGTTAAGAACAGAGTCACAGTTAGGTCAA
Source organism: Remorina albescens (assembly GCA_034769265.1). Taxonomy (NCBI): domain Eukaryota; kingdom Metazoa; phylum Chordata; class Actinopteri; order Carangiformes; family Echeneidae; genus Remorina; species Remorina albescens. The sequence continues at coordinate 6,530,872 of CM068479.1, forward strand.
GAGTGAGGGAACAGGCTAGGCTAAGCATAGAGGTTGGGCATGTAGGGATTACAGCTGGTATGATTCAGTGTGTTTGCATGTCTGTATTTGCCTTGTGCTGCTTTCCTGTACTCCAGTTGTCTTATTAAGACCCTGAGTGAGGCTAATCAGTGCTGTCATCTCACACTGAGCAGATGCACCGAACAAAGAAAGAGGAGGAGATCACTGGAGGACCAAGGTGCATCTGCGGGGGAAGAGACAACTGTAATGCCTGAGCTGATGCTAACTGATGGCACTTCCTGTCAAGTACCCCTCTCAGAGTCTAATGGGTGGAGAAAAGGTAGAAGGGTGACTACGTTCAACATTTCATGTCAAATCCACCTTAATAATTCGTCATTTCTGGCTGTGACTGACACAAACTGTGGCTGAGACAGCTTATTGTGCCCACCCAAAAATGGCACATTGGGAAATTCACTTAACTAATGCAGTCGATTGTGGGCACAGTGTACGGCACTGTGGGTAATCTGGCTTTCTGTTTGGTGAATGAAAAGTGAATCTTGAGCCCTACAGAGGCAACATGATTTGAAAATGATATGGGCAAAAGGGACAGATGGGAGTATAACACATAAACACTTATGTCTCTCTTTTACATCCGATTCTGTCACTTTCTTCTTGTCCTTTTCCTCCTTTGTGTCTCTCTCTCCATGCTGCCCATGGACAGAGAATTAAGAACTCAGATAGGACTGGGGGCAGACTTTAAAACCAGAGTAGTTACGATTAACTAATCTCTCCAGCCTTCCAGTTGAATCTGCTGGGAGCTCGTGCTCATTTCCTATGCAGAAACTCCTAACAGATGACCTTGGTCTTATCAGGACAGGTCTAGATCTCACCAAAACCAGCAAGACACAATATTACGATTACATATATTTGTTGGAAAGAGAGGAATATCATTGTTCATCCGTCATTGTGTTCAAAGTTAGCCTCCATAAACCACAGTGTGCTAGCGGTAATGAGAAGCCAGTGATCTCTGCCATCTAATCAGCCACAACAATAGGTTTAGATAGGTCTCATATCGAAATGTGTGATACAGTAGCTTTTGGTTAATCTACACAGATGTGTATCTACCACAGTGAACTATAATCTTCTTCTTCAAGGGCATGCTACAGTATGTAGGAAAGACCACTACGTGTGTAATTGGAAAGGCATGCACTTGGCATGGTTTAAATGAATACCACACATGTCCTGCCTTAGACATCAGTAAAAAAAGGGGGCTTTCTCTTGTCCAATGAGCTCTATTTTTAGCCCTCCAGCCAAAACCAGTCACAAAAGCATACAATAGGGCTTTATTAGCCTATCCCCCACACTGCTGTGCAAGGAGGACAGATCCCCAATCTGAAGAGAACAAGCAGTTCCCTTTAAAGATCCTGTGTCTGGGACTAATCTGGTAAACTCTCATAAATGCTCTTCAGCAGCCCAGATGGAAGGAATTAGCAGTCCCAGACAGTGCAGGGAGGCCTTAAGCCTGTGATATACCGCCGAGATTAATTAGCTTCCAACTTTATATATTATTATAGAATCTTAGGTTGCTACAGAAATTACCATGTCTTCAACTCCATTAGAGAGTTTTGTGCTGTGGACCATGCAGCAAGCTGAGGTGCTTAGCAAGGCACCGTCCTCCATAATACATGTTGGCCTCATCTGTACTCTGACAGCACTTAAGAAACCTACAGCCATTGAGTGACAAAGAGCTCATCTATTTTTTAGTTTTGACTCTCACTGTATGAGGGAAGATCCTATGTGCCATAGTGCTACTGTGGGTGTGTGTGCGCAAATGTGCACAACTGTATGTATGTCTGTGTGAGTGTGTGCAGGGGCAATTAGAAATATGTTGTTGGACAACAGCCTTGGAGTTACTCACAAATTATCTCAAGTCTGTGCAAGCTGTAGTGTCTGCATGTGAGTTGCCGTTTTAATGAGTTCTTTTCATGCAGTCCTCCACCGTCTCGCTTGCTGGAGCTGCAGATTCACTATTTTTTCACTTACAAATCTGTGTGTTTGAAATATATGTGTAGGATAAAGCCCCCAGTTGTAGGAAGATGAGGGATACATGCAAAGAAAGTAATAGACCTTTAAGAGGAGGAAAACAGACAATCTCCTGCCAGTAAGAAATCTGTATCAAATTGTTTTGTGGAAATGACCTGGAGTGGGGAGCTCAGACCTCCATCTCTGTCTGTGTCAGAGAGCTTAAAGAGGCTCCCCAGTCATCGCCTCTCCTGTCTGAAAAGAATTTGTACTTGATGTGGTTAAAAATATATTGTTAAAATACTCAAGCACACTGCACTGGTAACATCCAGAGAACACTATGAATAAATGGGTGGTAAAATATCAGTTCCTTTTAAAAATAGCTTTGATTGTAACATGTTTGTCAACATATTTTATGTTGCATTCCGTAAAAGCTGCGTGTTTTGAATTTGTTGCGTGGCTGTAAGCTGTTCAAGGGAAGCCATCTCTATTCTTTGGCAACATCTGAGTAATGCATTAGGAAACACTCTGTCAGAGATATGTGTCCTCTCATGGATGCCACTTGTATTGATTTTCATTGCCTTTTAATTGAAAACCCTTTCACTTAAGACTGAGGCAGATGTGGAAAAAGGCTAGGTGCATATTCAACTGTTAATGTTACAATCGTGTTCAATTAAATATGCATGAAGCCTCCAGTTTAAAGACTTTAAAATCTGTTTGTGTTTGCTCATCATTGAATGATCAGCCTTTGTAAAAAATAAATGAATAAATGAATTAATATATAACACAGGGTTAAACTTACTGCCATTGATAAGCAAAAGCCTTAAATGAAAGAGAAAAATTGCAGATCAGTTTGTCAAAGACCATGAATATGAGGACAATTAATCTCTCAGAGGCTTCGATTTTCAAACTGAGGAGATGCGGCCCATGGCTAAGTGTATGACCTGTCTGAATGGCCCTTAAAAAGCACAGGTGACCACTCCGCTGCCTGATAACAATTCCTTGGCATGTGCTAAGTGAAATTGCTGTTTTCAGCTGTGCATTTGTTCAGCAGCAGGTTGACGGCATGCAGAGAGTGAAGAGGGAGGAGTGGAAGGTAACTTTGTCTGTTGAGCAGGCAGAGGGCACCCGGTGTCAAGCGGTGTTAACCTCGGCAAGAGAAATGTTAGAGTGAGACAGAAGATATGTATGGCACTGGGTCACATCCTGAAGTGGTGCTCCTTGTAAAACCTGAACCCGCTCCAACTGACACAGCAGTCGTGGCATTTTTTTTTTTTCTCTGAAGTGCTAGGATAGGCTTGGGGTACAGAATAGGGAACTGTATAGGATACTGTAAGTACATTTAGATCTCTATTTATTTCTATGATTTCTCTCAACATGGCAGCACGGCGGCATAGTGGTTAGCACTGTTGCCCCACAATAAGAAGGTCACGGGTTTGGTTCTTTCTGTGCAGAGTTTGCATGTTCTCCCTGTGCCTGCGTGGGTTTCCTCCGGGTACTCCGGTTTCCTCCCTCCATCCAAAGACATCATGTTTTGGTTAACTGGTGAATCTAAATTGTCCGTAGGTCTGAGTGTGAGTGTGAGTGGCGACCTGTCCAGGGTGTACCCTGCAGTGTGAGTTGGGATTGGCTCCAGCAGTAGAAGATGAATGAATGGATGAATCTCTTAGCGTAGTGCAGTCCAGTATATCACTATCATTAACTACAGACAGTAATTGTATTTACACAGCAAAAGTGCTCCACCCTGTCAGGGGGTGGGGGTGGGGGTTTTTAGCTGAGGACGTATTGGTAATACAGATATTATTACCATCAGAACAGAGCGCCTACAAAAAGTGCCTTTTCAGGGTGAAATGAATGTTTCTGACTGACAGCATCTGTGCTTGCCCACTGCGGCAATATTTGTATGAAATTCAATTTTTCAAAAACAACAAAAACAAGGGAAAAGATATGCATTACCATCACTTATAAATGAGCCATTTATCTTACCACAAGCAAATTATCTGTAAATGGCTCAAAACCTTGAAAAAAAAAATCTGTATTAACATAAATAAATAAATACATAATCAGTATGACGCACCATTACCTTAGGGTGACACACAAGATTTCTGATATAATCATTTGTCCATATTTTGGGGAAGTGCAGCTGTCAAAGGGCTGTTTCCAGTGTAGAATAATTTCATTTCTTCAGCCAGATCAAGCTACTTTAGATAGAGAGCCACATAAAAATGACCAGTAATGACAGGACCAGAAAAGGTGAGAAGTGATTAAGGAAAGATGCCAAGCAGTGTCATGAGGAACAGCCCTGAATGTGTTTCATGGCCAAACCCAGTTAAAGATGTTTTAAAATGTATGAATTCAGCAGTAGATGTTTCATGGATCAGTGGTGGGATCATTAGGCTTTATGCTTGTCAATTTAGGATCCTTCATAAAATCTAAGATGGATTAGAAAGAAAAAACAAACAGCAGGTATAAAAAACAAAAAACAGAGCCCCAGAAGAGATGTAGGGTGTGAAACTCTGAAGGTGAATATTCCATGACATTTCATTTGCAGTGGTATTAAGGTGTGGAGCAACACTGGCCATGCGGGTAGCGGGCTGGTTGAAGCATGAAATTCATTGTCAAATACTTTTACTTTTACTCATCCAGTTTAGGGGAAAATAGCCGATATTTGGAGACAATAACAGGAAATATGGAATGTGAAATTACCATCTTATTTAAAACACATGACATTAAATGCTACAGAGCCTGACAAAAGGCATTTCTCTTATTATCATGACTACTTAGTTCGATTGAAATCCATCATGTCATTTTCGATGGCTCAATTCATGTAGGTTTATTAATAGAATATCACCGAAAACCTATTACTCTTTTGAATATCAATGTGAAATGCATAAATCGCAAATGGGGCATGGGTTCGTGGAACGTGCCAAAGACCTGTTAATGAAGGCCTCTGATTAGCATTTGTTAAAACTCAGTGAAGTTCTTGCATGCTAAAGGTCAGACTGCTGTTCTGACAAGGGGAGATGAAAACATTCTACTTTTTGGGGGAATGTCATGATTTGAATTAAGATTGTCAGATTGGCTGTAAACTCCTATCACAGTGCAGGCGTATGACCTTTTCAGGGAATTGTCATTTTCCGCCCCTGTGATGCCACCATGGCTCAGCGGGGGAGATGCCCCTCTTCTCTCGCCATGTAATTTGTCCTGGGTGTTACCATTCACACTGCACTACTCTCAGCCACTCGCTCAAATGCCTGTGTATATACAGACCAGCAGGCTGCGACTACAGAATAACGAGAATATAGCTGCTCAGGTTCTACTCTATGCTTTGTATAAACCAGCAAAGGCCTCAGCTCTGTGCTGCTGATGGCCTGTGCATCAGATACTTACATCCCTACATGGCTCCAGTCGTGGAGCAACCACTGGTCTAAAGCAAATATGATCGCAGTAAACGATATTAACTAGACTCGCTACAACAACTGCATTCATGAGTGATCAAGCAGTGAAGCCAGCTGTTGAAAGTTGCTCTGTGTACTTTGGAGAAAACTTTTTTTTCCCCCCACAACAATGTTTTTTTTTTTCATAACAGACAACACATCAAATACAAATGGCCACATACATAATGAAAACCAATTTCCCTGTTGCCAGGATATTATCACAATATACATTGGCTAAAAAAGAGACACATTCCATAGAAAAATAGGACATTTCAGACATCTGGTTAGAAAGAATGACAGTTTGAAGAGCATGTCATAAACATTTCTATCAATGTAAAAGGCTCCCAACGATACATTAAAATAAAATTTATAGAAATGGGGTTGAAAAAAAAATTAACATTACAAATGTTCTCCTTTTTAACCAAATTTATCTTGGTTTTAATCTATTATTAGCAGCCAAACAGAGAAGGCAATAGACCCAGTGAGGTTCTAACAGCCCGAGGTTCTCCCCATATCTGCTGTCTTTGGTAATTTGATTATTTATAAATATATGAAGGAATCCCAGGCACTGAAGTACAATATCAAACAATATCAAACATTAATCCTGTGGCAAAATCTAAATTTAATATCTTTGTTTTAGTAAATATTGTGCCACAAATTAACCCTAAATAAAAATTGGTGCCATCATGCTAATACAACAGCTACAGGGCACAGGCATGCTGCCAAGACGGCAGGTCCACTGACCTGTCCATTTTGGACAGGTCAGTGGAAACCTTGCAATGCAGCTGGATTTTCAATTTGCAAGGTTCAAACCTATTCACTTGTGGCTGAACCACAGGGTTTTGGAACAGTCAGCTTCCCATGAGGGAGGAAATACTGGCAGCTGCAGAGAAGCAGCTGTTTGGGTATTTGTAAGAGTGACGGCAAGATGGCAAGAATCATCTACCTTAAACACTAACCAGCTTTCAAAGCTCCCCAGAATTGGGTTTGTTGTGTTTTGTTTGCACCTCAGCACTCATCACTTAATCATTAATCATCATATGACAGACGCATGGTTCATTCAATCAGCTGCCAAGTTCCCTTTAAAAGCAACTCTCCTTCCTGGTTTTTCCAAAGAAAGAACTATAATAAAGAAAAGCAGAGTCTCAAAAATCGAAATCTTTCAGTTTCCTTAATTGTAGGAAATTAAGTTTCTTGTCTTTTTACAATATAAAGAATACTAGGTGTTATATAAATACTGGGAAAGAAAAAAAATACTGAATCTATGGAGAAATGCATGCATCTTGTTTTCAGAAACTGTGCCTTAAAAATTACCAGCCAGGACTTCCCTAAGTTTGTAATGTCACAATGAACCAGTGTCCACCCTCAGTCAGGCCTCCAGCACGAGCCACCTGAACCTACAGTCCAGATTGCATATGTTCCCCCAAAATCTGCATTTATCCTTTTCTTAGCCTACAGTATATGACTATTCTCATCGCACTTGGATTACTTTTCGAGTTGTTTTATGGATTACATCTGGACTGAAAATCAACTATTGTTGTGAATGCAAACTTTCTTATTCACAGTTTAGGGATGATAAACTGTGGAGCTGTTGGAGCTCTGAAAATAAGATAAGGTGCTAGACTGCTTTGTCACCTAGGCTGCTGCCCAGGTTAAGAATAATTCTGCCATAATTTCCTCATATACACCACCATCACACCTTCCATCTACATGCCTGAACACCAGTTAGTCTCTTCTCTGCAGTCCCTATCAATCCCAATCACAACTCCACACAGTCTGGTATGGACTGTAAGGAGAACACTGCTGCATCCCTTGCTCCTAGAAATTCACTCGCCACATTCCACTTTCGACATGTTTGTTTCCCTAAATGATCTAGATGCACACTGACACTTTATGGTCAACCAAAGGGCCCAGCAAGAGGACCTTAGCCGAAGGATATGGACAATGCAACAATGTGGCTGGATCACTCATTCCACCAGAACTGAGCCCAAGTTTTCTTTTGTACAGAAAATCCAGCCATGTTACTTTACTCCAAATTCTGTTCAGCTCATTTCAGCACTGACTGCCCATCACAATAAAAATCAAGCTATAATCTGTTCCCTGTGTTTGGCCTGGCTGTTTGTCACCCATAAAACTCTTTTGATTGGCTGGATCATCTATTGTTGCTTGAGGTACTTACAATTACAATTTACTTCAAATAAAGGACCCAAAAAGTGTAAAATATGCGAAATTTTATTTCAAATGCAATGAATGGAACGTCATTAAACTTGAGGAAACACTCCCAAGATGCTGCAACGTGGCCGCAAAAGATGTTTCAGACCCATTATAAGGACCTTAAAGATACTTTGGCCTTTTTGGAGACTTGGGATCCACACATTTAGCTCCTGTGACATGACTTTTGAAGTCTGCCTTTAGAGATTTGTACCTACAATGAAGATCATGCAGCATATCAGCAGTATAGCTGATGTAGCACTGCTGCCCTTTCACAGCTAATTGGTTACTCTGTGCTCATCATCTGGTTATCAGCGGTGATTGGCTGATGGTAAGCTGTGACTGGTCATTCGAGTGTCACTGCCCTGTGTTCCTGTAATTAAAATCTTTCATCCAGAACCACATCCCTCGTCGCAAGTAAACCCTTTCGTCAGATGGCAGAGCTCAGATAAACTGTCTTGCAACCATTTGTCTGATGACTGATTCGTACATTTGCAGTATAAAGATTAAGAAACAGAGAGAAACTGTTGAGATATTTCCTGAAGATGTATTAATCAATGTGCAAATCAAATTAGCAAAGACAATAATAATTTTCCCATTCATGAACAGAGGCAAGAGATACTACTGAAGATGAACTTATTGTTTTTGACTGTTTATTTTCTCTTTATACTGTAATTTCAATCCATACCTGCACCAGTGAGGGTTTCATCAATGTTAGGAAAAGCAGAACAACTGTAGACACTGTTGGGAGCAAGAGGATGAAGCAAAAGATGCTTGATATTTTTAATGATGTTCAACATATGTTCGGGGCTTTAACTAGTGGCGGGCACATCACTGCTGGATTTCCACCAGGCCAGCCTTCAAGAAGCATGGACAGAAATCTTTGGAAATTAATTAGAGACAAATCCCTTTTCGCCACCGAAGTGTGGCATTTAAGGCATTGTCCTTGGCACTTGTATAACACCACCTTTCGCTGTCGACCCCTCTCCTTCCACTGGCTGGATAATGGAGCCTAATCCACATTAGCAATCACTCCAGTCCCTGTTGTGTAGTGGCAGTCCTTCCTAATTGCTTGGCATTATTAGGTACTTTACTTGTAAATTTGAAGAGGAGGAACATCATTCTACTGCATCCAAGCAGCAAATGATCCAATTTGCTTAATTTCCAAGAAACACCACCAGTCTGTTTTTCCATTACTGCTCCCCTTATTGTTTGTTGAGAGGAAGGATAGAAGAGCACATAAGAGCAAGTTTAAGGAACTGGAGATGTTTTTTTATGTAATGATTAACAGATAAAAGTAATGTCAGAGATGAAAGAGACTAAATATATAGTCATACATAAGTGAAAAAATTCACTGTATCACCACTGACAAGAGCAATGAACAGTAAGAATTTCATCAGATATGCTTGAATCCTTTGCGGGCCGAAAACAAATGCAGAAGTCTGTCTGAAATCAGCTTGTATTTAAATGAACTAGTGCTATTGTTTAGACTTTTCAAGGAGGCAGAAGGAGAAGAAGAAGAGTACCTTTGATCTAATATGATGTTTATCCTTCAGCACTGCAGCATTGTTTACTTAATTAGAAAGGGGCATTTATTTATAAATGGAGTGAGGCAGCACCAAGGCAGCAATGAACCCCACAGACTCACAGTGATGATTTGCTATTGGTGAAGAATGTCAGCTTTAAATCCTTAAAACGTAAATATCTGAGTATCCTAATCTGAAACTCAGACACTGGCCTGGGGAGGAGAAGGGAAATGGTTCTCTAATTTGTAAACCACTCATTCTTTATCTCTTTTCTCGGAGTTGTCTTCACAGACTGAGACACAGCCGGGTTTTCACTTTCTCTCAACCTCCATGAGGCTCTTTTTAAAGTGTCACAGTCACCGTATCAGTGTTTCACTTTCTTTTAAAGAGATTTACTCATGAGTTGTTGACTGCTGGTCTCTCTGTAGTAAGGGGTATATTCAGCCCAGTCCGGCTCATCCCTCCCTCTGCTTGTCAGTTAGCCAGACGTCCAGAGTCCCTGGACTGCATGACGAGGGAGGGAGGAGGAACATTGACGTGGCCCAAGGCATGCTACCACACACCAAGTGGGAACAAGGCACACATGACAGCATGATGACACTTGCTTTTGTGTATCATATCATTTTACCAATCATCTGCTTTTCATTTATGTGGGACTCTCTACTCCAACGCAAAATGTCAGGCCTGTTGGCCTGGTTAGGTTGAGAGAAGAGTTGGCTGGATAAAAAACAAGCTAATGAAACCCTCCTGTCCGTGGCCAACTGACAACCCCGGCACTCCAAATGAAAGTGGAAAGGCAGCCTTATTACTGTATGTTTCATACAACAACTGGAGAAACTAATGTGACTTGATATCCCAGGATTCCCTTTGTTGTTGTTATTACTGCTGTTGCTATTGTCAATAAGGGTGATGGTAACACCTGGTGTTTTGTTGCAGTGCTCTCTTTTGTTGTCTTTTTGTTGTTAAACCCAATCAGAGTTTGTATGCAGAGGAGCCGCTGCAGATGGGAAGAAACACATTTCTCGCACAGAGGGTTGCATCTTGTTATTGTGATCCTCTCTTTTTGAATTTAAAATTCAAGATGAAACCTCCAGATCATCATCTGTCTTGACAAAAGAGCAGCGGACTATAACATAAAGTACAGTTTTGTCTGCCTTTAGATTTCAGTTTTGTAGTATTTATCTATGCAGCATAGATGCTATAGTCAGTTTGGACATCATGTGTAGTTAAAGTGTATATGATACTAAATGATTAACACAATAATGTTCCCAAGTTTGCATAATTTATAATTTGTCTAACCTGGCAAACTCTTTGTGGAATATTTACCACAAACTTGCTTCTATTGATAACATCAATAAGTAAACGGTGTTCTGGACCTTGCACTGATTAAACTTAGTAGATTTGTCCTTCAGATAATAAAAAAAACTACTCAGGCCCTTCGGCCTGAAAATCATTTCTGCCTTTACTTTACCTACTCTTTTTCTCGCATATTGGATATTTTATATTGAGTTTTTACAGACATTCACTGTATTCTGTTGTGTTCCTGAACTTGGAGGGAGTAGAAATTAGGTCCACATTCACTCTTTGTTGGCACCACTGTCAATTTTCCACAGAGCCAGAAACACTTGGAGACAAACATTTAAAAGCTCTTTATGTAAAAACAGGAGGAGAACTAAATACAGAAATGAATAAATAAATACAATAAAATGTGGGCACTGCTCTCATTTTGCAGCTTGGATGCAGCCTTGTCAAACGCCACTTAAAAGCGAAGGAGCTGGTCTTGGGGGAAGTTGAGATGTTTATTCTAATGGATGCCATAATGAATGCTTACGAAATCAGGCCTTGGCTTCGATAGGGGGCTCTGTGCCAGCATGGTTTTAAAGCAGAGCAGTCACTGCTGCAGCCCTGGGCACTTGGCACGCCGAGTTCTCCACAATCTCCCGGTACACAGAGAAATGGCAGCAAGGACCTAGAGATAACCACCCGTGAAATCTCTCATCACAAGCCTTTGATTACTTGTCCACTATTTACTGTTTTTAAAACCTAAACTTCAAACATAGCAAATGAAATACAATTCCTGTGACATCTCCCTGCTCACTGTGTTTACTGAAGATGGCTGTCTACAAATTGCCCCGATGTAGCGTTACTCACTTGAGACGCTTTTGCAGCCACCAAAATTTAAATCAAACGCTGGATTGTCACCAACTATCTAATTCTTTACACATTTTCATATAATAATGGAATATTTAACCAAAACAGGAGCAACTTTCTATAGATTTTACAAACGTGTCTCTTTCTCCAGATGAAACACATAAGGGCGTTTTGGGTTTTTTTGTTTTTTTTTTGTTCTTCTTTTTTTTTTTTCCTTGTATGGCCTATGCATGAGTTTGTGTGTATGTGTGTGTCTGTGTCTGTGTGTGTGGGTGTGTGTCTGCTTGGGGTGAAGACTGAAGCGCTTTATTAAAATGATGAGAGCAAGTTCAATTTGAATCATGCAGTGCCTGTCAGTGGCTTCTCGAATTGCAGAGCTGATGAAATTGCTCTTGCGGTTATTTAAAAGCAGTTGTAATCCATCTGAAAATGCTGTGGTATAATCCATTTAATTTCTTATTCCTTGCAGCAATAACATTGAGTAACAAAAATCTATCAAAGCAATGTAGCCTGGTGATTTAGTAATTATCTTTATTTTACATTATTGCAATTCAGTCAGGATTAATTGGAGTCTTATCTGAGCAGAGCGGCAGGTCACTTACCTCAATACACCACAATGTGTTTTTATCTTAATCATCAACCTCCACAAACTCAATTGTGACCCACTGTGCCAAGAAATGATTATTTTCTGATGCATAAAATCAGCAACATATACAGCCAAGCATACTGAAAAGAAGAGCTAGTAAAGACTTTTAACAATTTTCTCTTTAAAAAAAAATAGAATACAAAGCAGTAAAATAAAAACTGACTGTTGCACTACTGCAATGATCTTATCAGAAGATGTTACAAGGTCTGTAGGAAGAGCGGCAGGATGTATCACATGGTAAGTGTCATGTGGTGATTCCCAATGACCAGAACTCCCCAAATATCCAGTATTGATCAGCTGTGTAAATTCAGTTAACGTATGAGTTATGTTGAATATATTCCCCAGTATAACTTGCCTGTAGGCAGTGCACTGGTAATAAGACCTCAGGCAGCCACATAACTCTCTGAGACCACTCTCTTATTCCCCCACCTGGGCTATCTCATTCACTCACTCATCTTCCACCGCTTATCAGTTTCCGGGTCACGGGGGGTGCTGGAGCCAATCCCAGCTCACATTGAGTGAGGGCAGGGTACACCCTGGACAGGTCGCCAGTCCATCGCAGGGCCAATACACAGAGATGAACAACCACTCACACTGAAAGGCAATTTAGACTCACCAATTAACCTAAAAATGATATCTTTGGACGGTGGGAGGAACCTGGGCTATCTGGGATCTGATATTAATGAAATCATCAGCCCTGTGGAAGGAGGAATTAGATGAATGAAGGAAAGGAGAAGGAACCTTCCAAGGCCTATTAAAGCTATAGCGAGTGAGATTGAAGTAATTAAAGCTTTATTCATAATGAAAACATCAAAGCGTTTTTGTTTTTATTAGTTTTTCTGTTATTCTATAATGTTTTTGCTTTGGTACTGAAAAATATCAGGCGCGATCATTGTCAGTGATCTATTCTGGTGGGAATGAGCCAAAATTTGTATTTGAGCAGCTTTAAAGAGGAGCGAGTAAAGTAGCATCTTGCAGAAGATGCTACTCCTTATTTCCCTGTTCAGTATTTTCTACACTTATTTCCTTCACTTGTAACGATACCCGCTTTTCAGCGATTCATAGCCTTTGTGTGTATACAGTGGCTTGCAAAAGTATTCATACCCCTTGAACTTTTCCAAAATTTTGTCACGTTACCACCACAAACATAAATAGATTTTATTGGAATTTTATGTGAAAGACCAACACAAAGTGGCACACAATTGTGAAGTATAATTTATATATATATATATATATAAGATAGAAAACAATAAAAACAGCAGTAAGTACCATCAGAAGCTGACATCCAGGGTGTGTCCGACACACCCTGGATGTAAGATAATAATAAAATGGATGATAAGTGGAGGTCAGGGACACAGTGTGTCCCTGACCTCCACTTATCAGCACACATACAAACTGAGCTTCCACCGAGCTAACTTACACACAACCACATTACAGCACATCCAGGTTGCAGGTGGCTGCCATGTCTAAACATGTATGGCATATTTACTAAAACGGTTGCCTGTATCATAAAATTATAACAATTTGGAACAAGGGGGCTGAAACATAAACAACACAAATTGCTGCCTCTTGGTTGTTTGCCATCCAGTGTATCCATGTCTGTCCTGCCTCATATATGTTGACTTTTCAACAAGATCTACACAATCACCACAATTTCAAGGTGGGCAAACAAGATTAGTGTTACCAATTCATTATCCAATCAAAGGAGAAATATGGTCACAATCTGCCCTTCTCTTCCTGAATTACAGTACTGAATCATGGCCATGTAAGTCTTTAGAGAACCTCATGGCACCGTGGAAATGACACTTGACCTTTCGGATATAAAATGTTCACACTTTATTGTTGTAACCTATTAGACATTTGTGCAAAATTGTTTAATAACTAACCAATGAATTCTTGAGTTATGGCCAAAAATGTGTTATGAGGACACAGTGACTTTGACCCCTTTACCGCCATTTGACCCAATTTGAAGACATTCTCACAAGGTGTTCTTGAGACATCTAATCCACCAGATTGTGTTGGACATACAGATGGACAACTCAAATAAATAATGCCTCTGGTCACAGCTGTCACTGGTGTGGCAACACAACAAAGCTATGACCCTTTAATATCTGTGCCCTAGTGGTATTAAGGACATCAGCAGTGGTCTGTTTGTCTCCTGCCTGCTGGTGGATAAAACACATAAAGACTGTCCTCACTAAGATTAATTGATTCCTTCACATTTGGATTCAGTTCAGAGAACCAGAGAAATTGGTTGTTTTGACAGTGGCATGGCTCTCACTCACTCACAGCCAAAAAAACACACAATACCTAGACATGTATGGTATAGACATGGACAGCTTTAAAACTCTCTTACCACCTCTTCATGCTGATGGGGAACTTTTTCTTCACAAATATTATGATTGTGATGAATCAAAGGAGCCATCTATCTAAAAATAAATAAATAAATAAATCAAATCATATTTTCATGTCATAAAAACAACTCTTAAGACATTACTTGTGTTGTTTAAATCACTTACACTGTGCTAACAGAGTGCTGTCTTCTTCTGAAATATTTTTCCCATCACAAGAAATAAATACATCACAGGCACTCAGGCAAAGCAATCATTATTTTTGATTTGAATTTATCTTGCCTTTAGGTATGAGTGTATTGATTCCGTAGCAGAACATGCACAACAGGCCAAAATAGAAACACGTAAACCCTTGGGTGTGGTGGGACTTCATGATGGCATTTTCATGTATTTTGATCATAGCCTCTGTACTCCTGGAAAGCCTCTCACATGTTCTGCAGCATAAGTGCTCATGTCTAATACCCTCAGAGGACATTTTGGTCTGTCTCTATGAGTCTAATTTACGGATATCTGCATGAGTTGGGAAGGCCTGGGGCCAACCATCTCATGTCTTTTTAAGGGAGGCCGTGGGTTGTTGCATTAGTAGGCCCTTTCGGGACAGGAGCAGCATTTCAGATAAGATCGGCGGTGGGATGTGGTGAGCCGGGCCGTTTGTTCTCGTTGGCCATCTCTCATGTTGCACCGCTGATTGGGAGGAAAGCCAAAATTGCTTTCACCGGGGCTCACTCCAGCAGTAGGCAATGATAACTAACAATGCCCCCGGGACCTAGTTAAAGCTGCATCACACACGCTGGAAAACCACTTTAATGTGGCAGTATTAGGAAGCTGTCAGTTGGGTTGGTGGGGAAAACAGATTCCAACTCATCGTGGATTTTGAAAACATTTGTTATCCTCAATTCAAAAATGCATATAATCAAGTAGGCTTTTTTAATTTCATTTCACCCAGCTTTAAGAGAAAAAGGTCTAAAGCGAGGATACATAACAGGAAATTACCATGCTTCATCTTTTTTTCTCCAACCTTCTGTTGCCTTGCTCCGTATTTTGGATTGTGGAGCTCTTGTCATGCAGATATGCAGCAGGTTGTGCATTCCTCTTGTTTTACTCTGATTATGACTCAGGTACTGCTCGGTTCATGTTTTGCGCTACTTTCACTATAAATCCACATGTGCAATTTCCTTAAGTGGTACTTAAAATTAGTGCTCCTCATAGCTGCTGCTAATTACACTGAAGCTTTCCCTGTCAACTGTACAGCAGGAAAACAGTATGAATAGTACTTTTTTAAGGCTAAATATGATGGAGCTGCTTCTCAAATACCTCTTTCACTAAAAGGATATGTTATACATTTCCCTGCATGGCATCCACTGTCAGAGTAAGAGGTTTATCCAGACTGCTTTACTTCAAAAAAATAAGTATTTTCATTTGATATCATCATGTCCTGAAACATTGTCATATCTTTATTTGTGCTGTTTGACAAAACAAACAGGCAACTCTTCAAGTCTGAAGTCTCAAAAATGTACTAAACCTTTTTAAAATGTGAGATTACAACAGTGCTGGACCAGGGAAGCACAAAATCTTATTTCACATCTGATTAACATCTCAACTGGTGTGATGCTGGCAGAGAAGATCCAAGAACAAAAATTAAGGCAAGTGGAAAAACGACGTTGGTCAATTTTACCATTTGCTGTATAAATTGATGTTATCCTTCATACGCAAACCCATTAATTTTGTGATTAAATTTTCTATTCAACAAAAATTGTTGACTAGAAAATCTATCAGTGTGATAATCGTCGTAACTTGTAGATGTTTGTTAGCTTGAAGCTGGCAGACGCCCCTGCAAATTGACGGGACTGGCTCCTTAGATTATATGAAGGTGGTGTGAATGTATTTTTATACAGTAGTTCCGAGGTGGAAATGCCCAGTCATTGCTTTAGCTGTTTATTTTGCAATTCGTATTATAATAAAAGCACCATATGAACATGTTATAAACCTGATTTTCATTTTTACTTACTACATTTTTAATTTTACTATCTGATAATCTGGTCATCAAAAATGTAATAAGAGTCGTTTTCAAATGTTTGAAAAATACAGGGAAAGACAAAGACAAAGAAATACTAAGCTTCAAGAACCTTTGTTCTCTTGCTTGTTTATTGTGGGAAATTAGAAATGTTCTCTGAGAGGGAAGATTGAGTCGATAAGAGAAGCTGCCGGTTTGAATTCTTGTACGAAATTTTCAGTTTAAATATGAAACAAAACAACTTTTTTTGTTGTGTCTTCTTGAATTGCACAGCCATTAGTAGGACCTCGTTGCCCCTCACAACACAAAAGGTATGCAGCACACCAACAATGCACATTTGATCAAAACTAATTTTCTTTCCATTCAATGTCAAGTGAACAAATTCAAAAGACCTGCTCAATTATGTGCTCAGTATAAACAGTTTAATGACTGGAAGACCTTTATTGATGTCTAAAAACACATTCCTGCAGCAAAATAAATGTCATCAATAGGGTTGAAGCAATGATTTGGGTGATTGATGGACATCAAAGCGATCACTGATATGATTTGGTGTATTGCTCTACAGCAGTTTTATGTGTATGCCCATATATAACTGATACTTGCACAGTGACGCATGAAGGCACTCAGACTGTGACCAGCTGACTGTCACTGAAGCTGCTTGTTATATAAGTGCTGCGCTGTGATTAAACAGAGTGGAAGAGATCGGCACAGACAGAATACGTTTTGTCTGAGTTCTTTGAGCTTTGCTTTTAACAGTTGTCGCACTGAATACGAACATCCTTTCAGCCTGTCGTCTCTGAAGAGCATATTTTTTTCAACAGCTTGGCAGTCAGTGTTGTAATAACATGGAAACACCTGGTTTGTTTTGGCATTGGAGCCCACAACTCACATGATTCCCCCGCAACCCGGAAACGGATAAGCGGTAGAAAATAAATGAATGAACGAATTCACATGATACATGATAAATTATAATCTCAAGCTTTTCTCACCTCAGGGGGAAAAAATAGCTGCTAATGCTAATTCAATGTGGTTTTTGAGTGAAATGATAGACATCTCAGTAATGACCTGCCTCTGCGAACCAGTTAGAAAGATAGACTCGTGTAGGGTCATAAATTTCACCCCTCTCTCTAACAGTTAAAATACAAAAGCAATTTCTTTTAAACTTACAGCCAGCATGTTTGAGGAGTCAAAGAAGAAATGTAGTCATCACTAAATGTGTTTATATCTTTTGCCTGTAAAAAGAATATGCCAAAACTAAGGTAAAACATTACGTATGTACACAGGCACACTGTTGACTCTGATCACTCAGCAAAAGATACCCTTTCTTTGCTTAATGCCTTCCCTTCCATTTGGCAACGCTTTCTGAGTGGCCAAGAGGTGTTCTTATCCATTTAATATATGCTCACAGTGTATCCTGCTGAATATAGATTTGAATCAATAGAACTCTGGAGTGGCTCGTTAAACTTAAATCAGCTCGGAAGTGGTGCATGCCCACCTCACAGATGTTGTCATTAACCATCGCCTTGCAGATTATTGGAGAAACATCCTTGTGTGAGCAGATTCACCAGTTTACCTGCAGACTGTTGGCTGGAGCTCCAATGTCAGGTGAACCAGCACTGAGGAACAAACATATTCCCACCACTACACCCTAAATTTATCTTTTGAGTATCAAACATGTCCAATGAAGGCTTCAAGAATAGTATTAAAAAGTTTGAAATTTTGTCCTTCAGACGGTATGATGGTTGTAGTGAATAAATTTGTGTCAGTTGCCACGATTTTCCAGTGACTAGTTTTTTGTTCTGGCCTTGCAGGTGCAGATTAGAGAGCTTTCGGTTTTTATTGGTCAGACCTGTTCTATTCTAACTGACAACTTGATGTAGTTTACTGAGTGGCTCTCACGTCCGACACTCAAACTGTTTCTTTCCCAATAAATAAAACACTGGCCTGAGGACAGCTCATGTCTCCTGCTGTTTGAGTCAAACTAAACAAAGAAAAGGGAGAGACAGAAGTCTTTCAACTGCAGGGGTGAATACTGGCTCAGAGACTTTTGCATGAGAGCTACAAGATTAAAAACTAAGTAAGCTGCTGTTACACCAGTTATGTGCAGGCTAGCAAGGCAGAAGTTTCCCAAAAAGGTTGTATTACAGACATATGCGTATTTTGCCGAACCCTGATTGATAGTAACACGGTGTGCAAAATGATAGAAATATCAGTATAAAATAATTAAACAACAAACTTTAGCCTCCAAAGTTATAATACAGACAAAACACAGGCAACAAAAACTGAACATTGTCGCTTTTGTGAAAGTCGGACTGGATTGACTATGATTGATTATTATTATTATTATTATTGACTGAATCACATTAGGCTATATGAAAACTCCTTTGTTAAACTTTTCGGCCGTCATTGCATATTGTTGTCTATTTAGAATTGAATACATCACATAATGCTTGGTGTGAAGCAGGATTGGATGTTTTGCACCATGACAGAATACATAGCTGTTTCTTTCTAAATCACTCTCTAAGGCTCTCTAAGGAGAAATCCATCCACTGTAGAATGAAATAGAATAGAACAGAATAGAATAGAATGCCCTTTATTGTTATTATACAGTTTTACAACAAGATTGGAGAGCTTCTCCCTTTTCAGTGCAGTATAAACATACACAAAGATAGTAAGTATGAAAAAATCCAAAAATATATTACAAGAATAAGCATAGTATAAAAGAGAAAATAAAATAAAATCTAAATCTCAATGTGTAGTTGCCTTATATACAGTATGGATATGAAAAGAAAAAGGAGAGATAGGTTAATACTGAGAATATAAACTGAAATGTACAGATGTATTGCACAGGGTGTTTGGCTATGTACAGAATAAATAATAAATATATTGCACAGGGTGACAGTAAACAGTGTTTTACATATTAAAACTTATATTAAGGGCTGGGGTTGTGTCTTGTGAGAGTTTAGAGTGGTGATGGCTCTCGGAAAGAAACTGTTTCTCAATCTGTTTGTCCTTGCTTTGATGCACCTGTAGTGCCTCCCTACATTGTCTACACTTTTTATCTGTGCAGGGTCATCAGGCTTCTTCTGTTAATTTACAGTGCTGAATAAAAGTCACAATGAAGTTGAACTTCATTGAACTTTGACCTTTTACATGCAAACTATCACAACTCCATTATTTTATGCTGTTATTCATTATTAGTCAATGAACTATTTTATATTATGTTCAAAAATGATTTCTGATTTTACTGTGACTTAGATCAAAAATTCTTCATCCAAACACCCGTTCTTGATATTCACACTCCCTTTTGAGATATCATGTTCACGTGAATGGGACAGAGGGTAAGATTTATGTTCTGAAAAAGAACCTGAAACCACGATGAAAAAATAAACGATTAACACATACAGCAGTGTGGCCCTTTAAAACTGCTGCCCTGTTTTGTTTTTTTTTTACTAGTTTTGCTTTAAATCTGCCTACACATTTTTCTCTTTGTATGGGTTCTCTGTTTTCCAGCTGCATGGCTAGATAAAAATAATAAAGGGAAGTGACTCATCTGCTTTTCTGTAAAGAGTGTATTGCACAGCCACGCCTTGTGGGAAAGGGTTAACTGCAGCAGCAACAATAATGAGTGCGCAGTGAGACGTGTGAAGTAATTAGTCAGTCTGCTCTCTAATATTTACCCAGTTAATTATTTGTGAGTATTACTCTTGTCTTTCCTTCAGCTGGCTGCCTGTGTTTTTTTTCCACACCATTTATCACTGTCCACCTCTTGTTGGTTCTCATCCCTACTTCCTGTCCTTTTCTTTTTCTCTTTTCTTTTTTTGCAGCTTTTCCCTTCGTTTGCTGTGGCAGGAGAGTGGCACTTTGGTGAACCCATGTCCCTGGTTGTGCAAGGTCAACTATGATTATTTATTCATCTGCTGTTTGTCTTCGTAGCAAGATGTGAAAATGGGTGCTAACTTTCCAGATTGGTGCACATCATAAAAAGGTCACAGTGAGGACAGATTTAACACTGACTGTGAATGAAGGGCCTGTAAGCTGAGTGTTGAAGTGAGGAGGACTCCACCAAAGCAAAGGTTGCACTTGGCCACAGTAAACACAACACATGTGCTTCATGGGAAATACAGAAATATGGTGATGAGGAGTAATCAGATTGATAGACATATTTCGGGAATGTATCCCAAATTCAGCACAAATGCACTGGCAGATGGATGGCATTAAAATAACAACGTTAGAATTAGAATAAACTTGAAGGAATATACCAAACTGTAAAAGTGACAGTGTATGGTTTCCAAGTGGGTCATGAGTTGGACTATTTCTCATCACTGACTCCTGAGATTCCTGTTGTAATGTCACCATGAGATGGCCAAAGAACCAAGTGAGTCTCCAGCAAGATGTTATTACATGTGGACAAAGGCAGTCTGGTGATTCCCTCCTGTTTCCGCTCCTTCAGCACGGGCTGCTTGCTGTGACCTTATGATTGAGGTATACATATGAGAAAAAAAATCCTCTCAGGTGACTCTCAGCGTGAAAATGAATGAGTTCATATCTCTCAAAATGTCAAACTATTCCTCTAACTTCATGGAACCATCAGTGCACTGATGGTTCCATGAAGTTGGCCACTACAACTGATGTGAATGGATACAAGAAAAGGACAGAAATGTATTACCCTTGTCATTCTTTAATTAATGTTCCACATGTGGAGGAAATACGTCTCCAACCAGTGGAGGTGGGGGAGGGGTCAAGCAGGGGAATTGGGTGGGCCTGGTTCATTGAAAGAAAGACAAAACAGTAATTATTTCATTATGGCATGACAGCAATAATATTAAAGTTGTGCAGCTTGCAGTGTGCTTATCTGTGGAACAAATGAGCTCTCCCCCAGGAGAGCAGACTGCAACACTAAGCCTAACGTAGGGTTTGCATTGCTGTCTTTCTTTCTCTCCCTCTAGCACACACTTTCTTTCCCCTTTCGCAGCTACCTTTTTAATATTCTCATTCATAGTACATGCAATTATTTAAATTTTTTTTTAGCACAGATAAAAAAAAAAAAAAAGAAAAAAGAAAAAAGAAAAGAAGGGGCCTCTTGGGTGACGCAAATGACTTCCTTCTTTTTATTAGAAGACAAGGTGTTTATTAGGGGGCTTGTTGGCTTATTGCAGGAGGTTTCTGAGTTTGAGTAATTGTCCAATTAGGTGTAATTTCAGGATTGGTGCTAACCCAGGCGATTGTGCTGTAAGAGGAAGACTACCACCGGGACACACATTAATGAATCCCACTGAGACCTGTCTACCTTTAAGAAAGAGAGACTGTGTCTGCTTCTGTTTCGCCTTCCCAAATCTTTTTAACGAGGCATTATAACTGGGATTTACAATTGAGTCATGGCACTACTTCTCCCTCCCCCACTTCATTGTTCCTTATTCTTCATCGTCTGCGCATTGGGTAACAAAAATAATTTATCATTCATGTTATTTCAGTTCTCTGAGCAATTGCCTCTTATTCAAACAGAAAGGTTACCTTAATTGTTATGTAGCTCAGCTGTTTATGCCCTGGCATAAAAATGCATGTTAGCTGCTTCATGGAAAGGTCACTCATTACAACCCAAATAACTTTTTCTCTGTTGGTGTGTGCTCCTCAAAGTGTGTGTTGTCCACACAATACCAGTTGTTTTTTATTTATTTCTTTCAGGGAGACTGCCAGGTTTTCAGTAGCTGTCTCATGTGATGAACTTGCTCTGTCTCTGTGTTGGTCTTTCTTTTGTAGCAAATCATTCTCATTTTCCTCCTTAAAAAAATACTTTGACTTTTTGGGAAACACACTCATTGTCTTTCTAGTAAAGTGTCAGATGTGAGAATAGCGACCAGTCTCATGTCAGTCTGTGAAACATGAAACTATAGCAAAGAACTGGATGTTGGAATACAGTGGAAAGAGGAAGTCAAGCTTTGAAAAAAATAAAAAAAGGTAGCACCTAAAGAGCCCACTAATGAACATGTGTCTGAGTGATTTATTATATATATATAATTATATCAAAAATTTTATTGAATGAACAACAATGCAGAGCATGCTAATGATATTTTGAAATGCTGCTGGACAGACTTTGTAACCTTCGGACAGAGTCAGGAAAGTCAGTTGTTTCCTGCCTCGATGCTCAACTGGGCTGACTGACTGCTGCCTTTATTTCCTTATTTAGTATACAGGTGGTGAAAACTGTCTCATCTAACTCTGAAATAAAACAACTGCACAAGTTCCCCATAAAACTGGGAGCCTTCATTTTCCAACAATCATGATCTTGGCCATGTGCGCCAAGTGTGAGCAGTCAGAGCATTAACCATGCTTTTTTGTTGTGAGGAGCAGCCATTGTAGGAAATACTTCTAACATGAGACTGCTGGCAAAATATGTAATTTGTCCTAATTGTTGCCAAATGCAGAAAGAAAAATAGACAACAGGAGAAGGACAGCATTAGGTTGACAACTGGGAGGACTTGTTACAGACACACAGAAACTGAAATATTAATTTGGTAGGGGGCTGTGATGTTTAAACACTCGGACAACATCCTCTGTGTGTTTACAGGTCTGCGCTTTGTGGACGAAAAATTGGTGTTGGGACGGTCTAAAAAATTAATCACACTGCATAATGTACAAAGGTCTGTCACGGAAACACAAAAAATAGGAAGGTGACTCTATCATCAAAGGCCTGGTCCTCACAATATGTCCATGCATGCTCTCTGTACCACTCTGCTCTTATATCTGTATGGGCTTAATGCTCCTGCAATACTGAGGATGGAGATGAAAGAACTACGCACAGGGAGACTCTTCATTAGCTCAAAACTCGGCGCAACAACACTTTACTTTACACCACCTGACCCCGGGGTGAACAGAGCACGTGCCCTTAGAGTGGATATCACACGGGCACACTTGTTTCCAGGCAGCAGGGAGATAAAGCACTAAGCTGTTCATATGACTGCTCGCAACATCAGGAGAAATGTGTTTGAAGCTCACATCTAGTTTGGGTTCACGTCAAGGTTGCATTACACCCACCCACCACCAACACCACCCTCTGGTTCTCTCTGTGTCTGGTTCATCCCTTCTCACATTAGAGCTTCTCACTGTCTCACTACAACCACTGACACCACAACCAGCACATCACATCCCTGCAGCAGCTACCCACTGCTCATCTTCACACTAAACCTTGTCCTTCTTGAGGCTTACGTCTCAACACTCCCTCAGAAATAAGCCATTTCAAAAAGATTCACGAGCAGCTAGAGCTGCCATGCTGTATAACTGCAGCCATCACAGGCTTCTTCACTGATACAGGCTGACGTCTCAAAAGGCTGCGGGATTCAAAACAAAATCAAGTTTCCTGATCCAGCGACAAACTGAGCTATTGCAAAGGCGCTTTTACTAAGACTCTTTGTGACATGATGATTGGAAGACAGACTCAAATTCCCAATGAATATGGATGCAGCTGTTTATGCCTCAAGGAGAAAAAAAATCAAGCACATACTTGACTGGTAAATATTTGTAAAAATCTTAGAATGCTTTTGGCAAGGTAGGCTGTATATTTTGTTTTGTGAGGGATAGATTATTTCTTTCCAGTGTGTGGGCTTGGACTGTCAGTTCATACTATCTTAAAAAGGATTATCTGATACACCTAGGTCTGATTTCAATTTGAATAGGTGTGAATTTATTTTGCAGTTCTCAATATCACATACAAATAAGTCCTCTATAATCCAATTCCACCCCCACATGAGAAAAATGATGAAATAAGAATCTCATTATACTGTCCTGCTTTATGTTGGCTTGTTCCCTCACGAACAATCTTCTGAATTCAACATCACAGCGTTCACTTGCAGCCCTTGAATGGACAGAAATGTAAGTGAACAACAGGTGATGTTTTTCTAATTTCATAAAACTCAGGTACACAAATTCATTTCCAAGTATTAATCCATTTTGAAATACCTGCACCCCATATCTTATTTACCGACCCTATGATACTGAATCATAGTGATTGAATGTGGTGGTAGGAAATTAGATTGCATTGTGTGTCTTTGGCTAATAATTCCAGTTGGAATAGCTCCTCACTCTGCTTGACATGATGCACCCAGGGAGAAATATGGAGGCTAAGAGGGAATGTTAAGGTTGCTTAGGTTCATTCAGAGGCCTTAGAAGCACAATGAATCAAGCTTTACTAAACCTTGGGACTGGTGAGGACCTGTGTAATTTGCTCTGAGAAGTGTCCTCTAAGGAGGTGTGTGGTGCTTCTGGCCCCAGGAAGATGGCTGCCCTCTTCCATGAGTACAGTGTGATGTGATGATAAGATGAGGTGTCCTGTTTAAGAGCTTGATTAATGGCAGAGGATGAGATGGCCTCTCAGCACAGATACTGTTTGGCTTTACTGAAGCACACTTGTGTTCTGGCAGGAGGAGCGTGCCGGGGATGCTCCACTTCATCCCAGCCCAAACCCCAAATTACCAACACCACTGTCACCACAGCTCATCTTTACTTAGAGCATAATAGCAAAGATCACGATCAATTTTCACAACTCCACTGGAGCAGGCTCCTTCATTATGTTTAAAAACGATTCACACTGATTGATCCACAGTGAGTGCATGGTATTGATAAATAATTAAAAAGCTCTCAGTTTAATTTGGGGGTAAGTAGAGGATGAAGAGTGTGGGATGTGGGTCAGGCCTGGGGTTGTGTCAGGCTCGTGGGCTCTTAGATGGTGTAATGAAGCCTGGCCCCCTGCTGTGGCACGCCCAGCCTCAGCTCCCTGTCTGCCTACCCACTTTGTCCCAGTGGACGCACAACCAGCTGGATTCGTCTGCCATATTTGCAGCAATCAATGCAGTCTAACTTGAAAGAAAATCAATAAGATGTGTCCACTTATGCTTCAGAGTGTAGAAGATCCTTCGCTGAGGCAAAGCTGCAAAACAGACACTTAAGATTTAATAAAATGTGCTTGAGGTGTTGCTGTGCTTCCAATTTTTTATTTTTCTTTTCATTAAGGCACATCTTGCTTTGAAACACAATGATTTCATGAAGCAATGAGTTCACTATATTCTACAGAGAGAGGTTCTCAATAGATTTACTTTAAAGGACAAAACAATGATAAGAGGGTTTTTGACAGTGTCTCACAGCTATTAGTGAAGGGGATATAGTGACCGACTGGTCCCATCAGACAAATTACAGCGAACAGCATGTGTTTGGTCATTCACAAAATGACATGTTTTTTTGTTTAGCGCTGAGGACTTCACTGACAAGTTGGGGTTATCTGCTCAGTCCTGTGAGTCATTATGGTCTATTGCTAATGGTTTGTGATCATTTATACTTTTTGTTCACAGAACTCCTGCTGGTTTGTTTTTTTCTTCCCTTTGGGAGTGGGGGGCAATATGTACACACAGTGTTGTATTTGAAAGTATCAGAATGTATTTGGCATTTTTGGAAAATTGACTTTGTATCTGGCAAGAAAAAGGTGTTGTCCTATACTCTGGGGTTCATCAGCTCATGGGGGTTTTTAATGCTCAGCCCACCAAATCATCCACCCCCCGCTATTGCCACCTGGCTAAACCAGTTAACACCACAGGCTTGAGGTCATGGCTCAGTGACCCTGGTGCAGACAGTTCCTAGAGGTGTGATATCAGGCCTCTGGTGGTGTCTGCCTGCAGCCTCACTCATAGCTGAATATCACTGCATGGCAGTCATGGACTCACACCTCAACTGAGGCGCATGATGACTGTAATTCTGAAACAAAGCAAGGTCAACCCTGACACAGACAGATGGACACACACATGCACAACGACAAAGTGACAGGCAAACACAGCCAAACTGGATTTCTGAACACACACACTGTGTCTGAGGTGTAGAATATTATGCTGTGTCACACTTTTTAGTGCTGATATCTGTCTAATTGATGACTTTGTGCCACATCAATCCATTATGCATAATTTAACATGGATCAAGTCCCACATTAACATAATCACCCATTGGATATTCTGCATAGTGTGACACGCTAGTGAGGCGCAGAACCCCAGCCTGAGAAGGAGTGACAGGGGAGATACACCCTGCATGGGTTGGCAAACACACATACATTTTCCATCTCACAAGCACACAAACACACACACACATACAGTGCACACATATACACACACACACACACATATATGCGCGCACAAACACACACACACACACTGGGATAGGGCTGATGTTAAGATGTCAGATCCTTATTCAATTTGAGTGAATAGTGGGAGTCCAGTCTGAGGATTTTGTGTTTATGCAGAGCCACATTTGAATAAACAGCCACACATACACACACACACGCGTGCACACAAAGTGAACAGCTTGGAGAGTGAGGGGTGTAGAGCCGCCTGCTTAGACGCTGCCGTTTGCAATCACTAAGCAGCTTTAGTGTCTCCTACCACAGTCCTGATTTAAAATTCATAAATGCTAATCCTTCATAATTTACAGTTTAAAAAGCAGCCCTGCTCACAGGCCCTGTGGCCACAGCTCTGTCAGAGTAATTATACCAAGGAGCTGGGAATGGACTACTAGCTGAGACTTTCAACAGTCAAGGAAATCCCCCTCACTGGCACCAGACCCAATTACTCCAAATACCTAAACAGATTATCGAGTCATTTTCCAGTTCAATCTGGACATAGGTGCCAAATCAGTGTTATACTTCAGTCAGAAGGGTAAATAGTATTAAACTTGGGACATGCCTGTTCCTTATTATAAGTGGACGGTATGCCAAGTGATTTTATTAGCCTTTTCATTTAATTTGTGGCAGCAGAAATTGTCTTTTACAAGGTTACTAGGCTCTCTCTCTTCCGTTGGTGTCAGAGGGTGATTTGCTGCCCTCCCACTGTGCACTGACATTACAGTGTACAGGTGTATATACTGTGTATACGTGTCCGTGCATGCACGTGCATGTGTCACATGAACACACGACTCTATCTTGAAAGGTGTCAGTTTCTAAACTCAATTATTTGTCCTTGTGAGGACAAAATACATTAGTTTAGAAGTAGATTATCTGTGATTCTTTCATCCAAGGTCACTAATAGAGAACCATTATCAAAATGGTCTGATTTCACTGTAATGGTCCACAATGGCACCACAAAACCATTGAAGCTCTTGTGCAAGCGCTCTGCTTTCCCAGTAGACCCTCTGGCTGCAAAATGGCTAACCATTCTTCTATATGCATAATTTGGTAGCTATCTCAAATATTGATTCATCTCTCATCCCGATGTACTATATAATAGTCAGAGAAGTGTACACATATGTAAGATAAAAAGATGTTAAGCCATTTGTTATCACAAAGTCCAACAACCGAGTCGATGACATTGTTTTCATCAGTGCCTTATAACACAATCCAGCCTTCACTTTTACATTATATCAAATATTGAAGGCTGAGACACCATAAACAATAGCATTTTGTGTTCCAACTATTTATCAGTTTCAATAAAGACCAAATGTCTGATATAGTGAAAAATAACAGCTGCAGTCAGACTATTATTACTATCAGTTAAACTGAAGATGATTTCTTTGGTTACATAAACTATGAGAAGATTTTGGACCCCAGTGGCGTAGTCTCAAGAGTGCACAACCCATAGACCGGAGGCTATATAAAAAAATTTAAAAAAATCAGAAAACAAATCTATGTTATCTTTAGTTTACTGTCATATATAACAAAACAATATATAGGATGATGCTAATAAGAGTTCAAATATCCATGATGATTTTTTAACAACTTATCAATTGAGTAATTATTTAAAAATGTTTATTTGATGTACATTTTTAATGTCCTACTTTAAATGATTAACTTTATACTGAATGTTTTATTTCCTTTTACAGATACTCTATGTGATTAATGTTGGAAAATCTGCCTCCTTCAGCTGAGTCTTTCAAATATCAAATGTCAATCAAAACTAGTACAGTAAATTACACCAAAAAATATTTTATGATTCCTTCATTTTACACTGCAAAGGCTTGGAAAATAATTTTTGTCTCTAAGCTTGATATTACTCCTATCCGTCAGATATGGAAACGACCCCAAATGATGTCTGAGTGACATCACAGCGACTCTCATCTCTAAGTGAAAGAAATAAGAATTCTGTTAGAGCACATTAGGATGACGGCGCTGGACATCTTTTCACTAATCCCAAGCTCTAAAGTTTTTCTGTCTTCTCTCTGTAACCATCAGCCATGAGGAATTACTCACCATCACTCAGATGTCCCTTCCCTTTCTCTTTTTTACATTCATACATTCATCTTCAACTGCTTATCCATTTCCGGGTCACGGGGGGAGCTGGAGCCAATCCTATCTTTTTTTTACAGTGTTGCTGAAAAAGACTACTGATACGCTGATGCCTGCATGTTTGACGAAAGCTATTAAGCTTTGTTTTTGGCACAAACACACACAAACAAGTCACCAGTAATTCTATTACTTTTGGAAACCTTTAAGAAGCTAATTTCACTTTACCTTGAAAATCAGTAAAAAAGGAAGAAAATTAAATATTTCTTTTTAAGTAGGAGCCTGTATCAAAAAGTGGATTACTCCATCAGGGATCTAACTTCCTGATCAAAAACAAATCCTTAGTTTATCTGTGTTGACATCTTGATAAGTTAAAATTTACAGGCAACACCTAGAAGCTGGAATAATAGTGTCAGGGAAAAAGAAGAAAGATGGAAGGAGGTCAGGTTCAGTCTCATGTTTGACAGTTGTTTTCCTAAACCTGCTCTGATGCTGTGTGGACGGCGTTTGAACTGACAGCATTCCTTCAAAGTACAAAAATTTGGATCGACAGTTTGGGACATCCTCACTTTCTTTACACTTTAGGATATAGATAACTGCAATAATCACTACAGGCTTCCTCTAGTTCAGCCCACTACATGACCCGCACCCACACAAAGTGTCTATATCCCTGTTGTTAGTTCTGTCCACAGTTTGGAGCATTCCAACTGTTCTGCATACACATCTTACGATGTGCTAATTTGGACACATCATCAATGTTGTGTCCTGGCTTCATTGGATGTTTCGAGTCTTACAACAGACACCCTTGTGGCTTGTGGCGTTTGAGACCAAAATGATGTCCAGTCTCAGCACAGACTGGGTGATGTAGGTTGCCGCTCGACATCCACTGACATCACCAAGTCATGCTGCGAAAAGCAGGCCTCCCAGGATGTTCTCGGAATTGCTCTCTGGCTGCTCTCCTGCCTTGACAAACTGGATCGCTCTGGCTATGGTGCAGGTATGTCTGCTATCGCCGATCCCCTTGCTGATTGTCTGTGCGATGGACTTGAGGACCTGGTCATGTCTCCAGTGATAGCGCCCTTCTCTCAGTGTACTGCCCCGGTGTTCTCTTGCTCGAGCTACAGTAAACTCCTCCCTGAGAGAGGTGAGAGGGAGCCTGAGCTTGTTGGTACTCCAGAACAGAGCGATGCTAGACAGGCTGCGTGACAAGCCCAGTCATCTGCACAGATAGCTGTTCCCCTTGCGCTTTAATCCCTCCATCACAGTCATGTGTACCTCATAGATGAGCAGGGCCCAGACGATTTTTGGGAGGATACCATGTTGGTAGACCTGGGCCTTGAATTGTCCCGGGGAGACCAGACTTGTCCACCACCTTCATCCATCCCTCCAGGTCGGCGCTGGTTGCCTTGATGGAGTCTATTTCCTTCAGGCTACAGTTGAACTCTTCACCAGTGTGACAGAAGGGATCTGGTGTTCTCCTAGCTTGAAGCGGAATCTGTCCGTGACTTTCCCTTTCTTCAGGAACAAGGAATGGATTTGGTGGGTTTATAGCTCATGTGGGCCCAGGACGTGAGCTTTACCAACCCCGAGAGGATCCACCTGGCTCCAGCTTTTGTTATTAACGTGATGTCATCCATGAAGGCTCTTATTAATAAGTTTGTATCGACCTTACAGTAGTAACCTGGTTACTTATTTTCAGCTGTACAAATACATTAACTGCAGGGCGAAAAAAATAAGCAGCAGCCAACAAGCTAATGATATATCAGCAAGCACTAGCCCTCAATAGAGTGTGTAGTAGTAATTACCAATATTTTTTGCTCCTTTCTCCTCTTTGGTGCTCTTCCAGCCCCAAATGAACACCTAGTCTAAAAACATGATGATGTGCAGTGATTAGTATATTCACAAACTACACTATGTTGCAAAGTAATCTACTCTCTTTGGCCAAAGCTATTATTATTATTATTTCGATTATTTTTCTAGTTTTGTGATTTTTCTATTTTATTTCATTTTAAATGATCTATTATATGTCTCCTAAAAAGAATGTCGCACAATTGAACTGAATTATTTCAGAAACAAATATGCAAAAAGAACTCTCTTAGCGTGTTCAAAACGTCAGTAGTATTCTCTCAGAGCGATAGTCTTATTGATGAACACTTCTACCATTTCTATTGCTTCTTTTTACAGTCATTTCATCCTGTGTTATAAAATCACTTTTACATCAGAACTAATTTAAGTAAATTTTATCATCCTAGCTCACAATGTACATGCTGTCTCTGGCCATGTTGCTTATGATTGCTGCGAAAGATGCCATTGATCCAGTTAACCATCATGGCAATCATCCTTTAGCCTTCCAGTCTGACGATGATGAACTAACTTCAAAAACGGGCCCGAGGTCTATTACTATCAGTGTTCAAAGTTGGTGTCAGAATGACAACACACTCACACATGTAACCATATATCTCATCCAAAACACATCATGGCTTTCTAATGTGTCAGGTTTGTGGTGCAGCAATTTCACAACCAAATAGCTCGCAGGAGTGATAAGAGTTTCATTACTGCATGAACAAATCAAAGGCAACAAGCAACATCATTCATAAAACCGTTTTCAATATTTCACCTGTTTTAATTTAGGTGTTCAACAAAGCGACAGAGAGATGGAAGACAGGGCACGAAATAATGGAGAAGTGGGTATAAGTACACAAAGAAAGCAACACTCCAAAGGATATTGCTTTTAGTTATTCTAGTTGTGTGCTAAAGTCTGCACTCTGTGTTGTGCAATTTTGAACACTAAAATCTAATCAAAACAGTAATGCAAGAATAAAAGACCTGTTTTCAGGCCCTTCTTACAATTCAGATGAAAACAAAGAGATATTTCTATTATCTTAGCTTTGAAACAAACCAACTAGCCTACGTTAAATTCATATCTAATGTTAAATCTTTGAAGATTTTATAGCTAGAGAAAAACTGAGATAATAACTGAGGATTTTAGGTTTTTTTTAACTGGTTTCAAGAGCTTATTATTATGTTTGCAAACTGGTTACAGCCTTCTAGATCAATTCTTGTAAATTTAACAAACAAAATATGGGAAGGAATACATGTAGTGGAAACAATTCAGTTAAACTAAATTCAATTTAAAGGGCTTTATTGTCATGTGTATAATTTGATAATACAGTGAATATCTGTATTTCACTGAAATACAGGAAGCTTTACAATAAACCTTTTATGCTCATAATATTATGACAATTTTTTCAATGTATGTTTGCAAATGTGCTATTGTGAAGGACTTAATATTCAAATGACTGTCCACAATAGCAGCGAGTGTGTTTCACTTACCTTTTATTTCATGGCATTCATGGAATTACATCATATTTAATTTGTTTACCCTAAAATATTCGATCTTGGATCTTGCAAGACAATATCCTCTCTTAGCATCATCAGCATAATAATATTTTTGTGGTTATGTTCTAATACTCAAAGGACTTGGTTAATGTAAGCAAAATTGATTTAATGGATTATAGTTAAAATTTTTAACAAAGTGCCTTTGTTGCATTGACCTAAAATTTCCAGCAAAATGTGGAAAAACATGCTCCTCCCGTGGCAGCCCCTGCATGCTACATACATCCTTACACAAGAATAGCATGAAACAAAGGAATGATTTTGTTCTTCAAGAATTAAAATTGATAAATAGATTTACAAAAACATGTGAGAGGTTGCTGGCATTCTGACACCTTCCTTCAACACTTACAGTTGAGGACCTCTGGCCCAGTGATCTTCTGCTGTCTTACAGCCAAAGACATGCAGTTTTGTTTGGTTTACTGCACACTCTGAATTGCCTGAGTTGTTGTCTGTTTGCTGACCATAGTGTCACCTCCCATTTTTTCACTCACTTACTTCTACCATGACCCTGAGATGGATAAGTGATGTATAAAATGAATGAATGGTTAGGCTGTTCGTTCATCGAATCTGTGGTGGACACATTATTTTGAGAAATTGCCATGATACTTGTAGCAGAGATTCTGCTCACAAGACTGAAGACGTTATTTATTAGGGGTGTAACAAATCGGTTTTGATTTAAAAGATGCAAGTGCATCTATAAAAGGAACCTGGATCTGTCTGAATGTAGCATGAACCGGCTGAAGGCCCGGTTCTACGTGAAAGTCATGAATTGGTCTTAGGTTGTTGCTGTGCTGCTGAATCCTCCATCTGCTCAATGTCTGCAGTTCTCTCTCCCTGTCTTTCTCTTACTCTCTCTCACACACACACACACACACACACATGCAAGCATGCACGCAGTCATAAAACTCTCACGAGGCTTGTAGTAATGTCAGATAGCGCTCTGTTTGTGAAGGAAAGACAAAATGTCCGACTAGATTCACAACGCACAGTAAAATTTGTTGTCATTGTCAGAGGAGCTTTGTAAAGTTCTTAAAATGCAAAATGTTATATTAATAAACATGACGTTTTTCCAAATTCATGTGTCAAACATAAATATTTGTTTTCTGGTCTCTGATAAATCAATCTCAAAGCGAGCAATGGCACGTTATTGACTTCTGTTAATTCATAATGTATTAAACAAGCAATGGTATCAAATTGTATCATGTTCCATCAAACTGTACTGCATTGAACCAAACCAAAATGTTCCATTTAAAATGAATCGTCCCTGAATCATATCATACCACATATATCTAGATACGTATCAGAAGGTCTTTTTCATAGCCGGTTGATTTCCTTCTATCCATTCATCATCATGTTTTATTGAACTCTTTTCTCTGTTCTCTAAACCTGAAACAAGGGAGATGCTCATTCACATGCATTCTTACAAAAATACTTTGTTAATAAATGATTGTTTATTAGTATAATGGCCCAATCATGAAAAGCAGTAGCAGCTGGAGAGCAGCTGATGTGTATATTCAATGCAGATGGAGCTGTACCTTTTTTGATCCAGTTAGTCTCCTCTGCATTTGTAATAGACCCATCAGGACTGGAAAAAAGAGAAACTGCAGCACATTTCAATAAAAGTAATTGGCCCTCATGCAGACAAATATAGCCACACATTTGCTGTCACTATGTATACGAATGCAAATGTAATTACCTTGCCTATGACGCCCATCTCGCTCTCTCCCTCCCGCACTCTCATATGATTATGTTTTCCTGCCTGGGTTATCTGTGTGCGAAGTGTGCTGCTGTGCTGATTAACAAATAATTCTGTGATGAGCCCCACAATGTCCGGTTAGGCATAAACTAGATTCAGTATGTTTGGACAGGGAGCTGGGTTCTTTGGGGAATTGAAAAAGTGCAAATCAAGTGATGTCATTTTACAGCCAGAGGGCCTAGTTTTGATGTTATATAGCTATTTAAGCTATATTTCCTCAGCAATACGGTTTAATACTAAGCACCAGCTCTCACATCATTTCAACATTAGGATTAACCACCGCTCGTGAATGTGTATCAGGCTATTGAGAGCTGCACAGTGTGACTCTCATAACATAATTAGTCTGTCTCTCCAGGAGGTTTTTTCCAGCTTTACCTATATGCTAAAGTAAAGTGCCGTCACTTAGATGATAAAAGGGATAATAAATATGACGATATGGTGAAATGTTGGCTGTGTGAGCCAGCCAGCAGAGGTCTAATTGGATGAAGAAACACTGTTGCATGACGTGTACTTCCCTGAGAGCACACAGACATTATGAAAACCTCCTACACTGCTTTCATTTGATTCAATTAATTTATAGTGCATTCAGCCCCCTTCGCTTTTTTCACATTTTGTTACATTGCAGCCTTACGCTAGAATCAAAAAGAATAAATTTTTCCCCTTTCAGCCTACACTCATCCCCCCATACTGACAAAGTGGAAACAGTATTTTAAAAAACTTACCAAATTTATAAACAAGGAATAGCTGATATATCTTCAGCATTCAGGCTCTTTGCTATTACACGGATGGTATGGTGGTGCAGTGTTTAACACTGTTACCTCACAGCAAGAATGCTCTGGCTCTGTTTACTACTTTGTAAAAAAAAAAAAAAAAAAGCTAGCTGTAGCAGTGAAGATGTGGCCTGAAGCTCTTAAGCTCTAAGCAATTAATTTGAATGCATTTTGCTCGTCGCTCCATCCCTGCCCTTAATGTGATCCGAAAAGGAAGACAAGAAATCACCCCGTCTCCACGGTGGCCCAGCACAGATTCAGCCTGTGGTCGAGTGATCTCACTCAGTGTTACAGTTCCCCTTTTCCATGTTTGGTGCTGTGGTTTTTGTTTTGACAGGGCCGAGAGTGAGCCTTAACTGATCGCCATGCCTCAGTGTAGCTGAGGAAAAACATTGGTTCAAACAATAAGCAGAGGAGCAGAGAGGTGGGAGAGTGAATAATGTGTCAGGTGCTCCAAATGAATTAAAGTGCAGAGTAGGGCAGTGGAAATACCTCTGTGTGAGGCCCTAATCAGTTGCAAACAAGGGAGGGAGAGAAAGAAAAAAAAAAGAGCTTTCATTCCTGTAACTAATCATTTGCGGTTTCCCAATGCAGTCAAGCCAATGCCAAAGGCAGAGACTAATAAACTGGGAGGCTGTGTAGATTTATAAATGATTAATTAAGGGGCCTCCCATGGGAACTACAGCAGATATAAGCAAAAATATTAATTAGCTGAGATGAGACTTAAACTAATAGGAAAGCATTCCGGCCATGTTGGAAAGAACAGGGTGGGAGCAGCTCGTTTGAGTCTGGGCTGACCGAGAGGGCTCTCACCACTGCACCACTGCACCACAGTGGGCTGAGGTAAGGGGCTGTGTTGAATTTGGCTGGAGGATAATGAAAAGTTACAAAGATTGTCAGACAGACAGACACACAGGTCCTTAGCATTGAGTTGTAACAGAGATGACTGAGTGACTTAGAGGGTTAGGATCGGGTCTGAAATGAGTTCTTGACTGCCTCAAGGACCCACACCCCCCCCAACCACACACACACACACAGCTACATTACCATCTCTTGTTGCCTCTCTACATGCCTGCCCTTCTGGGAGGTCTCTAAAGCCTCTCTCTGCTACTTATTTTCATGAATGTCAAGATGCTGAGTTTAAAATCCTGCAGATTAAATGGGAAGTGTTGAGTTTATTCTGAATCTAATGAAAGAACTAGATAATTTCATGCAGAGAATCTCAATGACATGATTCTTATTTCCTGTTGTTGAATGCAAAGGTGGCAGCTTATTTGACCATTTCTGGTGACTGCAGCATCACCTGGGATGAGGCTGATGACCCAACATGACCCAACCAAAAGATTCAGTGTAGGTATGATACAGTCGAGCACAAAGACAGAGTACCAAGGTCTCCTGGTGCTAAAACTATTCATGGTAAGTGTCAAGTCTGATGGCTGATCTGATCCAGCTCCTATGTCATGTCTCAAGTCGGACACAGTTGGAGAGCTGCAAAGTCAAACAATAATCTTGTCTCTGGTTTCATGTTTGCTGATAAATGATAACAAGTTCTGCTTGTGTTCTTGGTAAACCCACATCAAAACAAGAGGGGAAAAGTGTTTTCAAGAAAGATGTAACTGACAAATTTGTGGCAGGAAAAAAACCCAACACATATTTATTTCATGGATTCCTCAAACCCAATATTAGTTTATGTCAGAAATCCAATTTCTTATAAATTAAAATCACATATGAAGTGTCAGGCAGCACAGCTCAGGCACATACTGTAGTGGTTAGCGCTGTTGCCTCACAATAAGAAGGTTGCGTGTTCGATTCCCGGCCGGGGGCCTTTCTGTGCGGAGTTTGCATGTTCTCCCCGTGCCTGCGTGGGTTTCCTCCGGGTACTCCGGTTTCCTCTCACCATCCAAAGACATCATGTTTGGGTTAATTGGTGACTCTAAACTGTCTGTAGGTCTGAGTGTGAGTGGTTGTTGGTCTCTGTCTGTCTCTGTGTGTTGACCCTGTGATGGACTGCCAACCTGTCCAGGGTATACCCCGCCCTCACCCAGAGTGAGCTGGGATTGGCTTCAGCAACCACCGCAACCCGGAAACAGATAATCGGTAGAAGATGAATGAATATCAAGTCTCTGACATATGACCTCTCCAGTCTGAATAATATGCCTAGCCTCTGCATAGTTACATATACTGTTCACCACAATAAAGACCAGTGAGGAATAGCTTGAGACAGTAATGCCTCCGCAAATTTGACTTTTTTTCCATCACTTCAAATATTGTAAAGTGAAAATAGGATAACAAAATTGAGGGCATCACAGCACTAAACAGCCAGCATGAAATACGATTAGAGAAATATGAATTCATTAATATAGGTAGTGCAATATTCTTTTACAGTCTTGGCAGTGAGAGCAAAACCCACAGTGAGCACAAACTGCCTTTGGCGAGTCAAATATTTGAGAGCGAAATAATAGGACCTTATAGATAGTGCTAGCGCTTGTGTCTGGATGAGATTAAGAATCACCTGACTATACAGTAGATTCCTCAAATGTAATCCATCCACAGAAAAGTGGAGGGAGGAATCAGACCTAAA
Organism: Remorina albescens; assembly: GCA_034769265.1. Classification (NCBI taxonomy): domain Eukaryota; kingdom Metazoa; phylum Chordata; class Actinopteri; order Carangiformes; family Echeneidae; genus Remorina; species Remorina albescens. Next base: position 6,567,959 of record CM068479.1, read on the forward strand.
GTGACTACATCAAACACTCCCTATATGTCATTCTTGACTTCAGTTTCGTGTGCAGGTTAAAAAGAACTGGCCTTGGCTGTTTTCATGTTTTCAACACAGAAATCAGATGAAAAGAGCCTGAGATGAAAAATTACGGCCAAGTACACACTTGAAGAGAGAGGCAGACATTCCTTTAAGCCATCATAAATGACTCACTGCAGAGCCAGGCTCTTGTGGCGGGGAGGTGCTTCAGAAGTCAATGTTTCCCAAAATCTAGTGTCAAGGGTGAATACATGTTTATAGATTTCATAAATAAATATTTCATTCTTCTATCAGTGGCATGTATGGGGTGGAAGAGAACCCTTTTATGTCACTCTGGTTTTTGGATGGGTTGGTGGTATGTGTACAGAAAATTGAGGTTACTAAAGGCTACAAGCAGGAGTGAACTGAGAAGGCTTCCATTTGAGCGATAGGCAGAGTAGAAATATTTTTTTTCTCCCTGATGCCATTTCTGAGGGTGTCCAGTAGAACCGCAGTGACGTTTGACAACAATTAGTGGTGCTGCTTTGAGATGTGACAGGCAGGCACATATACAACACAAAGCACACTGTGACCGCAGATCAGCTTCACAGAGGATCAGATCAGCAGCTCCATCACAGCTCCAGACAACAGTGATACTGGAAGGCAACATCTATCATAAGAGTCAAGAAAATTCATACATGGGTTAAATATAAAACGTTGAAAAAGGATTAGAAACTTACATTACATAACAACAGGCCTGTCAGGCTCAACATCACACTGATGTAAACAGAAAGCTCTCCACACTAAATGTTACTAAAATGCAGCAAAATAACATTTTATGCCAAAGCCTTTCATAGTTAAAAAAAAGTACGATCATAGCTAATTTGACACTTTTCAGATCTGACACCATGATGGTTCAACTTAAGTCACACTGCTTCTGTCTTTGTGCCTGACATTGGTAATTATGGTGGGAACAGGGAAGTTAGGTGTTATTTTTAGAGCGACAATGTCCAATTTCGGGACAGGTGCGAGGTACCTCAAACCTTATAATGTTGTAGCAGGACAAAATAGTTATAATAGTTTTAGTTATTTTTCATTGCTAATTTTCCAGTTTTAGAAAACACACTTCACATTAAAGGTCAAAGTCTACGTCACGCTTATAACTTTCATCCTAAAAGAAAAAAAAAAACAAAAAATGCGTCAATGTTTATACAAGCATATAATGTACTAACAACACTTTTCACCTCAAGGCTCCTGGATTTCTGTCTGTTGGATAACCTCTCATGTAACAACACACACTATCCCCCATCTGACCCCATAAACACAGTTGTCATTGGTGTTTGTGTGAGTTAAAGGTAAAGGCAGTACCGTGGACTCACAGAACAACTATTGTGTTGGCAACTAATGTGAGAATTGCTAGGAAACCTTGTGACAGCATGTCTCCCCATTTTCAAAACATTTCCACAGTATCGTCAGATAAATCGACAATGGCAAAAATAATTAGTTGCAGTTGGATTCTAAATAGTTAAAGCAATTCAGAGTTTACGGATCTGAAAAAGGGCTATAAAGGTCATAATAATACATATAATAATACTGATAATAATAATTGGGAAATAAAATATACCATAATACTGGGCTATTTTCTGGGAGACAGTATCTATCATACAGTGAAAATCTGATACCACTGCAACCCTAATCATCGTGGGGATTTACTCCCACTCAGCTATAATGGCTGTAGTAGGGTCAGCCACTAGGGCCTGCTGAGCCGACAGTGTTACATAATTCAAAAAAAGGAAGTTGTATTTTTTTTTTTTTTGGTGTCTGGCCGTCTACATGAGATATCCGTCTTTATATATACAAACCATCACCTAACAGCACAATCTAGTGTCATAGAATTTAGAACAGTTTACATTTAGTGTCCCAAGAGATACTCAACAATGGAGATTAAATATATATACAGACACATAGTTTGCCATTAACACAAGCAGAAGATTGATATGTACAAACAAGCTAAATTGTTTAAATTTATGTATGAGTTCCTTTAGGCCAACACATTACATGTTCCAAAGAAGTCTGTGGAGTCAATCTATACAATGACAAATGGGAAAACACAAGCAGAAACTGATACATTGAAACAAGTTCCTTCCTGAGTGGTCAGAAAGTTTGGCACAATGTTGTTAAATATCATTGTATGATGTAGCATCAAGATTTCCCCTTACCTGGAACTAAAAGGTCTACCTCAAATCTTAAAAAGCAACTGCCGCTCTCAAACATATCAATTCCACATATTTGGGCACAAGCAGTACAGGCAACGACTGTATTAACAATATCTTACAGGATCAGGAAGCAATTCACTAAAAACTGTTTGTATCAGAAGAAAACACTGGTCTATATTTGCTACAATCCGTACAAGTTCAAAACGTTGCTGTAACCCTCTTGGATTGAAAACACACACAGGCACAAATCCATGATGAAATTGTGTGGGTTTGTGTGTGTGCATATCTTACTGTTTGTGTCTTGTGTAATTTCCAGGTAGAAGGAACGACTTCAGGAACTAAAAACAAATTTTGGCAATAACTGAAGTGTAGAATAAAACTGGCCCTGCAAATAACCACAAGCTATTGTGTGAGCACACTCTCTCACACTTTCACTAACAACTAAGAAACCAAGCCTCAGACACACAAAAACAGCATGCACGCATGAACAAACGCATACACATTATACAAGCTGGGAGAGACCTTTGAGGATTTCACAATAGCACATTTATCCACAAAATTAAAAATGGTGATTGATCCATGGAATATTAACGGTCAACAATATTTTTCATTAAGTTGTGAAGGGGAGCAATGGGAGGCATTCTGGTGGAAGAAAGGAAACAGGTAGAAGAAAGAGCAAAAGCTTTATTTAATGCTGATCCTGTTTTGTAAAAAGGCCCAAAGAGAAATGTAAATACTCGACTCCAATAACACGACAGCGCACTAATCATATTTACAAACTATATTAAATATGCCCATTGTGTTTGCTTTGCTGAGGATTGGCTACCATGTAATTGTCACAGTAACCCATGTTGGCTTATGGGAAAATTTAACTGCAGTGATATAAGGTGACTGGTAGGATTATTATTACTTTATTATGACCCAGTATATGTTTATTAAAACAATTTGTCATGCAGAACAGGAGTGGGGAATGGAAACATTAAATCCTCCTCCACTCTGGCCGCAGAAATGAGTTACAATAAAACTAATGGTGGAGACGCCTGGGCTGAAACCAGAGTGGTACGTAATAACCCGCTGCTCCGTTTCATTTGCCGATCATTTCCTGTTGGGCCCTCACCATTAACCATTCATGCTGGGGATTAGTGAAATGGTCCTGTGACAGCTATTGTTGTACAGACTGTGTGTGTGTGTGTGTGTGTGTGTGTGTATGTGTGTGTCTGTCTGTGCAACCGTCTATGTCCTTGTATGTATATCTGTGGGTGTGTGTTTTGGCTAGGAATGCATCTGAAGTCTTAGGAGGAGGTGTCATTTTACTGAGTGCCTGGGAGGGGCAAGATTAGTCTGTCACCTCTGTCTAAAATGAGTTTGAGGCTGTAGCTCCAGGGATGCAACATAAGTTTAGCCATGGAGTTAAGTGCATTTGTGCTGAACAATCCCCTTGATTGTCCTTCTGGTTTGGTGTTTGTGAGTAGTGTCATGGTAAGGTATGGGCTGATTTAGGACCTTAACTAGCACAAGAAAAAAACTGGGTATATGTACTCATATCAACACAAGTTTCCCATCTCACCCTGACCAAATCTTATCCTGCTTGCCTGAACTGTAATTAGAAGTTAATCAGAAGGATCCACTGGTCCATGTCTTAAGATTATAGTATAACATGTTTTTAATTTTACTTTTATCTTGTCGTACTAGTGAATAACCTAAAGTGCTTTCAAAGATGATATGACATATCAGGATGGTGCAAGCATCGTAAAGGGTGATTGAGACCATATTCAGTAGTTTCTAGTTTCTCCATAATGCTAGATGCCATTTTAAAGTGTTAAAGAAACTATATGTAAGATTATAATGCAACTTATTTTTATTTATGTTATAGTTATAGTTATTATAGTTACCTCTGTTCGGTTCTCATAAAGTGCTGACACTGCAAACTGACATTAACTTTGATAAATATATATAAATGTATTTATATATGATACAAAATTGAATGCGTTAATCCCAATTAATTCATTCACATGATTAATTTGAAGCAGAGTTTCTTTAAGTCTCTGTCCAAGATGGCAGCTGGCAATACAGAGTAAAAGCCGAGCATTACTATGCAGGACTGTCCTTTGGAGAGGTGGCCAGTGATGATGGGCCATCGCTAGTGATCAGCTCATCCAGGAGCCCATGAAAAGCTGCCACTTCTGGCTTGCAAATATCTTGCCACTCCAGGTAACATTGTACACAAGAAGCGGTCAGCTCTCCTCTCTGATAAACAAGTAAACAAGTGAGTCCGTCTCAGCAGCTGGCTAAAGGATGAATAAGGGGGCCACATTAATGTGGATATTTGTTTGTTTACAAAGAAAGAAAGAAAGAAAGAGTGGTTTCTAAATATGATTTGGTTGGTATGTTTTTCATATATATATATACTGCAATCTGGACACCACATCTGCTCTTTAGTTTAAATAAACACGTTATTTATATACCGCTTTCTTTCATTCATTTTTTTGCCTCCACAAAGCCCCCCCCCCCACAATTAATAATGAATGAATGTTAATCCTGATTAATCAAAATTAATCCACAGGGCCGTGAGATTAATCTGATTAAAAACTGTAATTGTTTGACTGTGTGTAATATATATACATACATGTGCTAACTGTTTACCATTGTGCCACACCATATACGGTACTATATATTCTCATATCAGTACAGTTATCAAACTTTAAAAGTGTAACTTATTTATGACATCTATCAACATGTTCAGTCTCATTTATGTCATTGTGTTGAACATTGTCCATAATGCTCAATCACACCTACACACTGCAAGAACGCACATGAATACTGATGAACGACTGAATAGACCACAATTTTTTAGTTCATTAGTAATCATAGACTATATAAAAATTAACATAGACATTGGGACTGAAGAGTGAAGCCAATGCAGAGTGCTTTAAACCCACCTATCTAATGACCATTACGGGGACACTCCACTGGTTGCAAAAAATAAGGCTGTTTTGTATTAAAGTCTAGGTGAAAATGGCTCTACTTTTCACCTATTTTTTAGCTCAGTAAATGTTTTACTAATGAGTTTATGGTCCAATTGCTAGTTGTTCCATACAACATAACTTTCACTTTTTAAGTTATGGTCCCAATGAGAGAATTGACAATATTGCTGTGTATGCATTTGGGTGAGGCTACTGTGTGAACAGCCTACACCAGAAACGGTGACCACCACTCACAAATATGCTTTCTTCTGGTTTCAAATAGCGATGACCCATTTAGAAACTCGAGGTTTCAAAATGGCTGCTCGCAAACCAATGGCTGACATCATGGTTGATAACAAGGGATTTGTTACATAAAGCAGGTTTAAGCTATGTCAATTTTCAAATTTTTCAGTGTGTACTGCACTTTAATGTTCATAGTACATCTAGCATCAATTAAATTATCTGTATGTACATTGGCTGTTTTGAGTGTACTTAATTTAGTAACTTTTCCAGTGTGAACACAATGCTCTCAGAACCTCCCTAGGTTTATTATGTTGTATTAATTTGAGACACAGCTCTATCAAAGAAACACGGGAGTATGTGTAATGACTGTCTACATCATACTCTCAGAAGACACGTTTCCATCCCAATTTAGTGAAAAGTTGAAACAAATTTCCAGGGAACTGACAACAGAAAATGCAATTAATGCATCTCTCCATCTGCTATCGTTATGCAAATTTGAAGAGTTGAGTGCATTGAGATAATTATGTTTGTTTCATGTGTTAATTTGAGGAACATTGCAGTTTTCCCATCGGTCTACAGAGATCTGCTGCTCTCGACTGCCGCACTTTGCCTTCAGAAGCTTCACTGGTTGTTGTTTAAGTCTCATGCTTTGTTATGAGTTATTTGCAAAATGTGTTTCCAATTGTGCTGCATCCATCCATCCATCTTCAACCGCTTATCCGAAGCTGGGTCGCGGGGCCATTGTGCTGCATTTTGCAGTGGATGTAAATGCACTCACGACGATAACAGGAGTGTCAGCATAGAGAATAGTTTCTGTCATTGGGCGGTTACTGTATAACTAAGTAGTGAATGCAGCCTAACAATATTGGTGCACAGGTATCAGGACAGATGTCTGCACAGATACCTAGTGTTTGGAAAAGGCTGGCCTGTGTTAATCATGAGTCTGATACTCATTTCAGTCTTTTCTTTTTATCTGGCTCATAGTATACAGTGTAGGTTATTAGCCAACAAGGACATACTGTCTCTATCATTTCAAATGGCTGTACCTCTATCAGCATTAAAGCACCAATGTGTGCAATCGGGTTGGATCTATTCACAGAAATGGGATATGATATTTAGAAATATGTTTTTATTAGTGTAAATAACTTGAAAGAAATAACTGCGTTTTCATTAGTCAAACAGGAGCCTGCCATGCTACCCCACAATGTTACTATAGTAACCAAGAAGAGACAAACTGTGAGGGTCACCCCCTCCACCTCTGTGAGTTCCCTGTGTTTTCTCTGTTGTCTTTCCCTTGCAGCTCCTTTGCCTCCCTCTGGCTGTCTTGTTTGTCATGTTGGTGTTATGGGTGTGGGCAGCCCACTCTGTAGAACTCCTCACCATGCCAGATCTTCCACGTTTGGTGTAACTCTCGACCGACCTGGGCGCTCTGTGACAACTCACCTTGTACTTAGGTTTCCCTGTGTCCAGGATCAAGCTGCCTCCCAACTCAGCCAATAACTGCCCACCCACACCAGCCTCTTCCGTGTTCCTGTGAACCCCCTTGCTGCTTCGGACCTCCTGCCCTCTTGACCATCACTCCCCAGTCTTCCTGCCTTGCCTAACCCTGCCACTGCTTGCCCCACTTCCTTGACCGCCTTGCCCCACTTTTTTCATGATTACTTCTGAAACCCCCCTTAACCCCATCCGGCTTGTCCGTGTTTTGCTTTTGGGTCTCACCCTATTCTCAGGTAAAACCTGACAGAACAATCTGGCCACAACAATGACCCAGCAGGCTTTTCATGCTCCAGTCCTGAGGACCTCAGCCAAGCCCTTTATACCCAAAGGGCCCTCGTTGGAAACCATGACCAAATCCTGAGGGATATGGTGCAGGCTGTACTTCTCTCTGACAGTATGCAACAAATGAGGGTTGATGTCACCCATATGGCCCGTAGCGTCAGCCCCAGGAGTGCCCAGTCACCCCAATAGGGTGTAACCCTCACCTTCCTACTCCTGAATGCTAGGATGGTGAGTTCTGTGCATGCAGAGTGTTTCTCATCCAGTGCACACTCACCTTTGATCAGCAACAACAGACTTAACATTCAGACTAAGTTAGCTAAGTTAGCCTTTGTAATGAGTTTACTTCAGCGTAAGTAAGTAAGTAAGTATGTAGAGTGGGCTACATCCGTCAGGGAGAGTGAGTCCAGTTTTTGTTCCTTGTTTGTTAATTTTTGCAATGACATGAAAAAGGTTTTCAACCCCCTTTTTCAAGGTCTGTGTAACTTGAGACAACGCTTTCGTAGTGTGGCAGAGTACTTTACTGTGACCCATAAGGACTTTTCTGGCATCCTGACCCTTGTGGCCAAAAGAGCAGGCCTGCCAGTGAGTATGGGTGTCCTGGGGGGGCAAAACCCAAACACCATCCCCACAAGGAAGCTCCAGGTGGCTCTCTGCCACCTTGTGTTGGGCTCAGCAATTTCTCCCTTTTCATGGTCTGGTGGACCCAGGCACGGATTAGCATCCCATGGACTTGGAACTTGCCCAACAGGCTTGGATTCCTCTGGAGCCCCAAGGCACCCCATTGAAAATTTGCACTGAATTGGAAACTGCTGGCTAGAGTCACTTACTAAACTAAACCTCTCCACCTGATCCTGTCAGGCAACCATGATGATACCATCCAATTTCACCTTATTTTCCCTAATTCCCCGCCAGTCTTAGGACAACCTTGGTTATAAAGACACTATCCCCACTTGCTCAGTTTCCAGACTGGCGAATTGGAGTCCATTCTGCCATGCCACCTGTCTTCAGTCCACTCTGTACCTGGTTCAGAACTCCTATGCTTCAGTTTGCAGCCTTGTTGAACTGCCAGATCTGTTTCTGGTGCCCACTAAATAGCACAATCTCGGGGAGGTATTCGGTAAGTTCCGTGTACTGTCTCTTCCTCCACATCGACCATACGAATGCACCATCGACTTTCTCCCTGGAGCCCCATTACCTACCAGCTGTCTATATAGCCAGTCACATCCTGGGAGAACATATGGAAAAATACGTAAAGGAGTCTCTGGCTGCCAGCATAATCTGACCCTCGTCCTCTCCTGTGGGAGCTGGATTCTTTTTTCGTGGCTAAAAAGGATACCTCACTCTGCCTGTGTACTGATTATCCGGGCCTTAATTCAAAATTAAAAACAACTATCCCATTCCCCTCATCAACACTGCCTTTGAACCTCTTCATCAGGCCACCATCTTCTCCAAGTTAGATCTTTGCAATGCCTACCATCTGGTAGGGATACAGGAAGGGGATGAGTGGAAAATGGCCTTTAACACACCTCTGGGTCACTATGAGTACAGTGGCAAGAAAAAGCATGTGATCCTTTTGGAATGTCATGGTTTTCTGAATAAATTTGTCATAAAATCTGATCTGATCTTCATCTAACTCAAGGGTATTGACAAATATAATGTGTCTAAAATAATAACACAAGAAAAAATCAGATCTTTCATGTTTTATTGAACACACTCATTCAAAAAATAAGTGAACCCTTAGAATTAATAACTGGCTGACCCCCCTTAGCAGCAATAACCTCAACCAGGCACTTCCTGTAGCTCTGGATCAGAACTGCACATCTTTGGAGGAATTTAAACCCATTCTTCCTGGCAGAACTGATTAAGCTCTGCCATATTCTTTGACGTCTCGTGTATGGCTTTCTTCAATTCTTTGTCGTAGTTTGGGTCCTTGTTCTGTTGCATCACCCACATTCACCCACATTCTAGAGAGTTTCAGCTGATGTACAGACATTCTCAGATTATTCTGAAGAATTCTCTGATAAACTTGGGAATTCATCTTCCCCTCAATGATTGAAAGCTGGCCCAGCCCTGATGCAGCAAAGCAGGCCCAAATCGTCAGGTTTCTTCCACCATACTTTACAGTTGGGATGATGTTTTCATGACGATATGCCGTGCCCTTTCTACGCCAGATGTAGTGCTGGGTGTTTTTTCCAAATAGTTCAATCTTAGTTTCATCAGTCCACAAAACATTTTGCCAATACTGCTGTGGACTGTCAATGTGCTGTTTTGCAAACTTCAGGCGTGCACAATGTTCTTTTGAGTATAAGCAGTGGCTTCCTTCGTGGTGTCCTGCCGTAGATACCCTGCTTGTTCAATGTTTTACGTATTGTAGACTCATGACCAGAGATGTTAGCCAGTTCCAGTGATGCCTTCAAATCTTTGGCTGTCATTCAGGGTTGTTTCTTTACCTCACTGATGAGTCTTCGTTGTGGTCTTGGTGTCATTTTGACTGGGTGTCCACTTCTTGGTAGAGTTGCAACAGTCCCAAAGTGTCTCCATTTGTAGATTGTTTGCCTAACTGTAGACTGGTGAAATTCTAATGTCTTTGAAATCACTTTGTAACCCTTGCCAGCTTTATGCAAATCAACAATTCTTGATCGTAGATCCTCTGAAAGCTCTTTTTGGCAAGGCATGGCTCATATAAATGTGTTCTTCAGAACAAACTCCAGAAGTTTGAGGGGTTTTTATCAGTCAACGTAACTTTAGTCCACACCCCTAAAACTCATTGTCTTAACCAGACTCCAGGTATGCTAAAACCTGACACCAATTAGCTTTTTTGAGGTTATTAATTCAAGGGTTCACATACTTTTTCCACAAGCACTATGGAGGTTTTTTGGTTATTCTCAATAAAGACATGAAAGATCAATTTTTTTCGTTGTATTATTTAAGACACATTATATTTGTCAATACCCTTGACTTAGATGAATATCAGATCACATTTTATGACAAAATTACTCAGTAAACCATGAAATTCCAAAAGGTTTACATACTTTTTCTTGCCACTGTATTTAGTGATGCTGTTTGGGATCAACCTTTTTCAGGCTCTTGTAAATGACATTTTGCGTGATTTCCTTAATACAGCTGTTTTTGTCTACTTAGATGTTATTCTCATATTTGCCCAGACCCCCAAAGACCATCGAGTTCATGTCAACCAAGTACTTAATTGCCTCCTGGAAAACAAGTGTTTTTTTTTAAGCTGAGAAGTGTGAGTTTCATGTACTCTCCATTACATTTCCTGGCCACATCATCAAAATGGGGCGAATGAAGCTGGACCTGGGAAAGATTAAATAAGCGACAGAGTGGCTAAACCTGGACTCAGTTAAGAAACTCCAGGGCTTTCTCTGATTTTCCAATTTTTACAGGAGGTTCATAAGGAACTACAGCAAGGTGTAGTTCAGGCAGCTCAAAGGCTAGACTCCCGACAGGCCGGACAGGCTTTGTGTTTGAACATCAAACCTGATGTTCTTTCATGCCAGTCTGCTCCAGATGACAACAGCAACCAAACCCCAGAACACGTTGTGCCAAAATCCAGCATGCCGTTATCCAGTGGCCGTTACTTTGGAGATCGCATCAGCAGTAAAAGGTGAACAACAACCCAACCTGTCCCGGACAAGGTCCGTTCTCAGGTTCACCAGTGGCCTCATGGCTCCTGGATAGTGTGTCATCCGGGAATTAACCGGGAGCATGCCTTGGGTTTCAAACTCCCCTTTGTTTCCAGGTCAGTGGCAGTCCTCCTCCAGACTGCCATCCCGAATAAGTCATTCCAGGTGGTAGAGCTGGTGGGTCTGGAGAGAGGCTTGGGAATTCTGTTGGAAGAAATCTTGTGAGCTAACCATTAGATGCCCCTCAAATCTATATGTGGTCCTGTGGTCATTTGGTAACGTCCTTAATTGTTACAGTTGGAAGATCGTTCACTTTCTCTCTCTCTCTGTCTGTCTGTCCTTGCTTATATTTCAAAATTATACAATGAAATTAATTGGTCACAGTAATAAGATAGGATCCATTGATGCCATTCAAAATAGCCTGCTCTGGTATGTGAAATTGTGTAGTGTTTTTTAATTTACGCAACACCAGTTATGCCAACAAAGCCTTGGTTTTCTGAGAAACACTTCCTTATTACACATGAAACACAAATAAACAAACCTCTAATTCCTCAATGATTAAAAAATAAGCCAGTGCTCTCCATTACACAAATGTGTGTACTGTGGTTCGCTTCAAGACCCCACAAAAGCTTTGATAGAGAAAGAAAATGGAACCTTTTGTAGTTTAAGTGTAAATTAATTCACCATTAATCAGATTTTGACTTTAAGACTTTGTCTCTCGAAGACCAAACCGGCCCCAGGCCCTGTGTACTCCCTGTGCCTGTGTGGGTTTCCTCCGGTTTCCTCCGGTTTCCTCCCACCATCCGAAGACATCATGCTTAGGTTCACTGGTGACTCTAAACTGTCCGTAGGTCTGAGTGTGAGTGTGAGTGGTTCTTCTCTGTCTGTCCCTGTGTGTTAGCCCTGCGATGGACTGGTGACCTGTCCAGGGTGTACAGAATGAATATAAATGATGGCAAAGAAGGTGCTTTTTTTCAGTACAAACTATTAATTGCTGCTAAAATCAATATCCTGCAGTAAATCTAATTGTTTTGAAAAGATTCAAAACTGCAAATGCAAACACATGTAATTATTATTAGTAGTAGTAGTAGTATTTGTTATACAACTCTGGAAATGTAAATAATTTGAACATGGTACAACCACAGTTCTTTATACATAACTAAAATGCTTTCTGTACTATATATTTGTTCAATTTTGATCATGCAGTTATTAGTCTGAAATTTAACCTGCTCCATTTTCCCTTCCTTTAATTCTTTTTCTCCCCTCTTCAAACCTGCTCTTACGTGCACAACACAATGTGCATTAACTGTCTTATAATTATGGAATTCTTAAAACATTATAAAAACTCTACTTAAAAAACAACTCTTTCCTACTCTGTATTTATAATAAATTATCCACATGACTAAGTAGTGTAGAATCTGAAAGATGAAATGATAATTTGTTACTGTGGTTGTGCCAGTTTTGAAAAAATTACTGTCAAAAAAGTGGTGGTAATCAAATGGACTATTAGTTTTTAAGCAAGGTCGCATTGCTTAGTCCTCATTATTTCCAACCATCCACTGCCCACCCCTCATCAGTTCACTGCACCCCCTGTCCAACACTGCCACCCCCCACCACCACCACCAATACAAAGCCTCTTATGACCACATTAATGCAACTAATTACCATGTCAATCCCAAGTAATGCTTTTTAATTGCCCCTCAGAAAGGGGCTATTTCAAAAAGTGAGTGGTGCCTTTAAAAGCCCACTGAAAGGCTGACTGTAGGGTAGGTTATGAGAGAGGGAGCCCTGTTTCAGCCCTACCGCTGGCATTAGTCAATCTGCTGTCCAGATGTCTTCCACAGGTGACAGCTGCAATAGCCTAACAAGCAAATTAATCACGGAGCTTTTGTGGCGCTTCACTTTAGGGAAACTCATTTCATTTCATAAAAGGCTTCATCTCCTGTGAAAAATGACAAATTGTGGCCATGGAGTGATGTGGAGGACCAAGCAGCCGGCTCTCATTTCTGTACCATGCCTGCAAGGTAGTGAAGAAAAGAGAGGCAGAGAGATAGAGCAAGGGGAGAACTGGGCCAGAACCAGCGACGCAGTAATGAAGCCCAGCTCTGCCCCCGTGGGCTCAAGTTCTGACGAGCCTCACAGGTGGCTCGGTCAGATTAAAACCCAGTTTGGTTATGAGGACTAGGCTTTGAATGAAGGGATAGACTGGTCTGTCAGTCATTGTCCCGAAATTGCTACATGAAGAATATTTTAAAAAGCTGGTCCAACAAGGGATTTTTGGGGGGGCAGTTTGTTTTCTTTGATTTAAACCAAGATGGTTTGTTGTATTTTAATGTCCTTTTTGGTTTATATGTGATGTTTTATTTTGTTGTGGTTTTGGATATCTGGGGTATGTGTTAGCTGGCGCAGAAGCGTAAGTATGGAGTTTATTTTATTTAGAGCAAGCGGCCTATGCTGTGTGTTTGGAATAGATTTGATAGCAGATGCCTAAATATTGGCAAGACTTTCGTTCACATCAATGTTTCCCACCAACAATCAAGTTCTTTATACCATAGCCTGACCCTAACTAACCAGGGTTTTTCCTGCATAATGAACTACAAGGTGGCCGTCTCCAGCAAATTTCATGACCTCTCAAAACTCTGATGTCATGTAAACCTTTATTTTCTGACAAGTGTTGCACTAGAATGGTGTCGTTTTTAATTTCATTGCAGGATTAAGCCTATGTGGTAGTGCTGTATTAGTAACAGAGCACTGGAAGCCACTGCTCATTTCAACCTGCCATACAACCAAAGGAAGAAGAAGTCGCTGCTAAAACTTGTTAAAACAAGGATGAAAAGAGCTGAATTTCCTCACAGATTTTCTTCCCTACAGCAGATGTGTTGGGCAGTATTTCATGGTGTTTTTACTCCATATGGCAGGGTAGCATGTATGTACATAATTACAATGGTGCTAGATCTGCCTCAATTTGAGCCAAGAAAAACCCTGATAAGTTGTTTTTGTGCCATAATGTAATCAGACCTTAACTATAAACATTTCTGAACATTTTTTTTTTAATGGTTCTATAAGACACTGATAGCTCAGAACATTTATGTGCATTTTTGAGAACCTCAGGGTTAGGGTTAGGGCCTGAAACTTGACCCATTCAGTTTGCACAAATAGACTGACCATAGGCCAAACTTTAAGGGCATTTTTGTTTTATTTAACATTTTGTCTATATATATAAAGAGGCTGTAGAAATATTTTTATGAGAGTACATCATGAACAATGTCATAACTTTAAGGTAACAGAAGTGTGGAAAATTGAAAACTAACAATGGCCATACAGGAGCAATGAATTAAACTTTTTGGATTTAAAAGCTTCAGAAACCCATTAATACATAAAGGAGATAAATCCTTGAAAGCCGTCCAACAAAAACTGTAATTATCATTGTCAGTAGAAAAGAAAAGAGCACAGGGAGGCAAGAGGATTACACTCCTTCACAACAGAGAAATGTTCTATGTTTATTTCTTTTCATTTGTTGAAAGAAATTCTGGGGTGACAGATGTCAGCAACACTTTATAATTTAGCATAATTATCATGTTCATTCTATTTTACCGGCCATATTGTATTCCACCTTCCATTCTTCAAATTCTCACTTCAACTCACTCTCACTGCATGGAAATTCATAGCCCCCCTCTTGAATGTTTGACCATGGCACACAGTGAAAGATTTTTGCTTAATGGATTAAAAAAAGCAGATTTCTTGACAATACAAGGAATTTCTTACCGTATAAATTAAAAGTTTTCATTTATTTTGGATGAAGTCTCCAACAAACTTTCTCAGTACTTTTATACCTTGCTATTCAGAGCCTGTTGACAACATTTCCTAAATGTAGATGCGTACGTCTGGAGAAGAGGACATCAGCCGTTTATGAAAACCTTTCAGTCTTCTCTTAAAGGATCTTTGCTGTTATTGAGTTTTGGTTACCCAAGCCATTTACTCTGGAGAGTCAGTATTATTATTATTAGTATTCAGAATATTTGAGACATCACCGTTAACAGGACTGTTAACGTTAATTATGCACAAGTTGCAATTGCATTAAAATGTTTGAGACAAAGAATCTACAAAAAAGTGGAACTTAAATTCAGAAAATAGGGTGTTTAATAGGCAGTAAGTGAAATTTCCTAAAAGATAGAGTCTGAATATCTAACATTCATGATGGAAAGTTATTTTGATTTAAATTTCAAGGTAACTATAAAGTTGTTGGGTTTTTTTTTTACATTTACATGCAAGTGATCGAATCTTAATATTGGTAAACTGTACCGTGCCAAAAGATAGGACACATGTCAAACAATTGGTGTTCAGATATCACCTCTAAAGGAGTTCAAGGAGGTGACAACCAACCAGTAAGTTATGGCTTGATCTTGACTTGCAAACTGTACTTTGCCATGGGGACTCTGGACCCTGACGCCCAGATGCAACGCCTGCCCAGCAGCTGAGATACAGCCAACCTCTGACTCTTCAGTGAGGCCCCAGTGGCAGATATGCTCTTATCAGGACAGGCTGTGGCTCACATCTTCCAACAACCACATGCAGATATAGAAATAGGGCCCTAAATAGTGTGACAGGTGAAATTCTTAGCACAGGTGACTGTTGTGTATGTTCTGAGAGCAGTCGAGATCAGTCTGCTGTGAGTGAACCGTTGAAAGCAGGTGTCTTGGGGATTCATCACTTCAGATCAACCAGTGAGATTAAATGATTGATGAGAGCGGAGAGATCCAATTCATCACTCGAACCTTTGAGTTATTATGTCTGTTAATTTTCAGATTTGTATGAAGTAGCATCAGAGGAATTATTTGAATTTTTTACTGAGATGAGTTGATTCCTGATTGTCCAAATTGAGGCTACAGCCACAAACCAGTTATTTTAGTACAAAAAGTGGAAAAATTAACCTCTGTCAAAAGGATGAGAAAATCATCCAAAAACCATCCATAAAATGGGATGTTTCTGTTTTTACATGCCTGTTGTTACAGATTGAACAAATGAGCCATAATGTGTTCAGTTCTGGTGAGTGAATTTTCCTAGTTTTGAACAGACAGTCCAGCTGTTTACCACATTTCCAGTGTTTATACTAATCCAAGTTGATTGGCTGATGAAGTGGCTTCATATGCAGTGTGCAAACATTGGGGGAGCTATGAAATACCACTGTCATCTATAACTTGGTAGAATGTGAGTAAGTGTAAATTATCATCACATTCATCATGCATTATGTTGCAAATTGATTTGTAAGTAAAAAGGGATAAACAGTGTTTTCTTTGCAGTTAGTACATTTGTTTTAGCTTGTTTAGTTGATCCGTTGGTGTTGCTTCAGGGAAGGTAGACATGGGAGCAGTTTTTGGAGTGTGTGCAAGGGAGTGCAGTGAGTAAGAACAGGAAGTGGACTGGTGTCTACTTGAAGATATGGGAATATACACAAGCACGCACTTATTCATATACACACCCGGACACACACACACACACACACACACACACTCGGACACTCAACACCCCCCCTCCCCTGAGGGCCCAGAAGCTAATTAGCTCCTAAAGCATTTATTTATCACAGATAAACTGTCAACCAATCTCACTGGCATATCCCCAACGGAAATAAGAACTACTCATTAGTTTGTTCAATTAAGCTTTCTTTTCCCACTTCAACATTCCTTTCCCACATCCCCACTGCAACAAGAATACTTTTTTTGGTACTGGTAAAGTTGTTCAGCTTAAGTAGATTTCTCATATATACACTGAAGTAAATATGTAAGCCTTCTGCATCTCTTCTATTAGTTGGTATGTATGTTTCACTAAAGTGCATGAAACTGTATGTGGAAAGTCCCAAAAGAGTATGTCTGTATTGTATGAATAAATCCTAAAACAATATAGGGAGATTTGTTTACTGTAACAACGTTCAAAGAATCAGCCTGCTGGCGCTATTGAATAAACTCAGGAGCTGAACTCATGCTGCAACTTTTCCACACAAAGGCCTGTTTGGGATTATTTTTAGCTGAATGAACTGAATTCATATTGTTGACCCTACTACACTTTGTTTATGCAGCAGGGACAACAAGGTGGGACCGAGTGGATCGAACTTGGTGTCAATAGCCAATTATTCAGTGTGCTGAAATAATGCTTTTGAGCTTCTGTATGTACAGTATTTCCAAAGAAACATGTTCTTATTTTAGGTTGAGTAAGTTGTGTTTGATCTGGAGGCTGAGATATGAGGCTTATACTTTCTGTTGCAATAAAATCTTTAAATACTACAGGCGAAGATACCAGGCAGCTCACTCATATTTAATGTTTAATATAATAATAAATTCACTGTGCACCCATTTTAGCAGTTTGAATAAAGTGCCAGTTTAGCTTTTATTTCTCTTTTGTGAGGAAGTGACATAATTTTTCTCATGTTATAGAGCTAATTGTTCATTAATGTGAACTTGCTTTTGTCCTCCATTATCAAGGTTTTGGTACTTTTTCAGATTATAAAAATGGTCATGTTGTGCAATAACAGAAAAAAATGTGAAAGATTTTTCTTATGACCTGTACCCGTACGTTGTTTTGACAAATACCATCAAAAGCAAATAAAATCTTAAACATCGCTGGTATTTAAATGTCTAAGGCATTATAGATTTGTTGAAGTGATACTGAACTTGCTGGAGCGCTTTTCTTATTGTGGCAGCCTCATCACAATGAAAGATTACTGATATTCCCACCTATTTAGACTTTTCCTCATACACCAAAACTCTCAGTAGCACAACAGTCATTAACATTGCATGGGAGTAAACTTCTCTGGCCTGCTGATGACTGTGCTGAACATGGAAAGGGGTTTTACTTTCCTCAGGCCTGAGTATCTATCCCCACAAGACAGTATTTCCGAGACACCACGCAGGCAATATTTGGCCCATTCCATCACTCTAATTCACTCCCTGCACATCCATATTTCATTTGGCCTCGGCTTTAATGAAAGTCATGGCAACTTCACCACCACTGGAGTCTCTAAGCGCACACACACTGAAAATGAAGAAAAATCATAAATAAGCACATTGGCCTTCATACAAAACAATATGAAGGGGAATAAGGCCCCAAAGTTGGGTCGTGAGCAGGGGAGAGAAGGGTGGGAAGATTCAGCTGTGTGGTAGATAGGGAGGCCATCTGCCTGAAAGAGCCAGACTATCTCCCATCCCCACTCCCCGCTTTTCCTCCATCCGACATCCCCCTCCCTCCACTGAACAGACAAGTGCCTGTTTATCCCAATGCCCTTTAGAAGACATTAGCACAGGTCTCATGTGCAATCCTGTTATCTTCTACTGGCCTGAATATGCTTAGATTTTAAGTAGGGTTTGCTGTGTTGAGTTGGGCGTCTATATCCCCAGGAAGCAAACACGACATCCCCACTAAAAGGCTGGTGGGGCACTGGGCTAGGTGGGGCGGCTGGTACCTGCATTTGCACCGGGTTTACACAGCACCCTCCCACTGTCTACAGCACAGCGTGTTAGCTGAAAAGAGCATGATGTCATACTCATGTGAAGGGTAAAAGCTGAGTATGATTCTGCTGTTTGTTGCAACATAATAATGAATTACCAAAAAAACAAAATAAATTTCATTTTAAAAAAAAGAGACAGCAATTTTGACAGTGAATACAAAGACATAGATGGTACATACATGCATATACATATGCATTGATATATCTGGAAGTGACTTTGATGACAACTGATCTCTTCTCTGAAATATGGATATGACTACATTTTCTATGAAAAAAAGACAAGCCAAGTCCAAGAAAGTTTGATGTGCATCACTTAAGCAACCAAATTCTATTCTAGAGAATTATTCTTTTTAATGTACCATGGCCTATATTTAGAGTCACCAAACACACCAAACACTCAACTACCAATCCAAGACGCCTTTAGACCCTTTTAGAGAATTGGATAAAACAAACAAGATGCAGGGACCAAAGAACTACTTGCTCATGGCAATCAGAATTGTCAAACTTCTACACAAAAATCCACAGTGCATTGTGATAATTCTGTTTGCTTGTCATAGTGCTGATATTGTCTATCATATTGTATCTTAAAACCACCACTTTGCTAAGGCCAGGAAGTATGAGGTCAGGTTGGAGTCGGTGGAAACAACTGACCTCTGTTCTCTTCTCAACACACAATTACTTGTTGATTTTGAACCAATGAAACAAATGACGAATAAAATGTTGATTATTGAGCATTAGAGGTGTTGGTAGACAGATTTAGATGACTAGTGGGCAATAACACAACTGGCTGCTGGTGAACAGGCATAAGGAGGGTATTAAACAAACTCTCAGCAAGAAACCAAGTGGGTGTATATCACAAATGTATAGCTACTAGGGATGAACGAGTATACCACTATCCGTTTCTTTTCAACCATCTACATTATCTATATCCGTATTTGTTCTCGTTAGGGGCAGAATTTAAATCGGGAGTGGGCGTGGTTTATACGAAAGTTGTATTTTTAAGCCTGAAATTGATATGGGTTGGTGAGAAGTTGTGATATTTATTGTAAGCCTCAATATATTTTTATTTACAGCTTAATTTGTATTACGCAAAAGTAAGAAGAGCAAGTGGACCGGAAAAAAACCGGACCCTGTGAAGAAAACAGCGAGAATGAGAAACGCTGCATGCAGCCCTGTCTCGTCACACAAGCTCACTTCTGCTACGAATCAAGTTTTTACCCCATAACCCCATAAATTGGTGCAGATTTGAAATGTTTGGGTTATAAAAAGCTATTTTAAAATGATGGTGTAGTAGTGTGGATGTGGCCTAACTTTTTATCGCTATTAGGTTAAATGATGATGTTACCGGGGGACTTGATCAGGTAGTTGTAAATATCGATGCCATTCAGTGGGATCATTTCTCCATGAAAATGAAAGCAAACAGAAGGGACAATGAGAAAGGCCCACATATGTGAGTTTTTCATTGTACTGTTTTTTCTCCGGTACAGCTAGCGTGTTAAAATACTCTGACATCTGACATGTTGAAATAATGTTTTAAGTAGTGATGGGCAGATCGATCCCATGGTATCGATACCTGCACATCGCCCGTTTTGGTATTGACTACTAATAAATAAATGCTAAATAAAAGCGCATGTGTCAATTCCAAATATTTGTTAGGTAACTTACTCCAGTGTTTTGTGCCGAAACACCCCCCCAGCCTGCAGCATATTGAACTGGTCCATCCAAGTCACGTGACCAGAAGAGCCGCGAGTTGTGTGTTTACATCCTGCTAGCAACAACAAGGCAAGGAACACGTGCGTTTCTGAGAGTTTCTGACGGAACGGAGAAAATGGAGAAATGGCTGACAAAAAGGGAAGCTAATTCTTTTTTTGAGAAATGTTCTTTCTGTACAAAAGTGTACACTTACATCTCTGTCAGGACCAAATTATTGCTAGTCACCAAAGGTATGGTTAGTTTGACAGAGTAAAAGTTCAAATGTGCACTTTTTTGTTTTTTACTATTTTATTTCATTCATGTTTTTGTTATTTATTATTTATTGTATAGTATTAATGGTAAATGTATTGTTTTGAAAATGATGCTGCTCAGCAAAAGTTCAAAGAAAGCTCAAATGTATTTTATTTAATTAATATTTATGTTAATTATTTGTTTAACTTTTACATTTTGAACTGTGCACATTAAAGTTGTTAAAGCTTTTACACGGCCAGTATTTTATATGATTTGTTTTAAAGGTACTAATATTATGATTGAGAAAAAAATTCACCAATGAGAAATTACCAGTAATCAGTATCAGTAACCGGTATTGAATATTTTATGCAAAAAGTAATTGGTATCGTATGGAATCTTAAAAGTGTGGTATCGCCCATCACTAGTTTTAAGCTAACTACTGGACAGTGTATTTTAAATTGTGCCGCTGATTGTTTTCCCCTCTGGTGGGCGTGGCTTTCGAAGTATGACGCGTTGTGCTCTGTCTCTATCACAGGATGCCCTGAGGAGGATTTTACTTCAGCCCGAGCACGGATATTGACTCGTATTACTCGTATGGTACTCGTACTCATCAAAATTGCTATATCCGTACTGGACACTCGTTTCAGCTGAGTATTTCGCTCAACCCTAGTAGCAACACCTTCAGAGTGTGTCACCAGAGTATGTCTTTGCATGTTGCAGCAACAGTAGAGTCACACTCAACTAGACCTACAACAGTAACACATTACAGAAATAACTTTAGTTAACCTGTGAGCATTTTAAAAGCATGCACAAGTTTCTAGCATCCAACTCCTGTTGTCCAACCTCTGCTCTCCTGCATTATACCACAGGCAGCAATGCTTGCTCATTGGATATGCACCATCCCCACTATGGAATCGAACTGATTAACACAGCCAGTCACCAGATTAATGAAAACTGCAAATTATGCCATCATTACTCAATTCATTATTTCTAAATAATTACGCCAAACGCACAGGACGAGACGAACACAGCTGCTCTGTTTTAGTCTGTCTCCTCTCTCCTTGTTTCTATGGAAAACAACATGGACGGATGGATGGACAGATAGATAGATACTGTATTAATCCCGAAGGAAATTTAAGCCATCCAGTATCTTACACAGAAACGTACATAGCACCCACATATAACAGACACAAAACCCACATATCAAACATATAACAACAGATAGACAACCAACAATCACCCACAAATAAATTATATACCAATAACGCGATATATTAGAAAAAATAATAGGAATTTAGTTTGGGGAGAGATGCAATGGGCCAATGTAGCCTGTGAGTACAGTCCAAACAGTCCATAGCAAACATCACATTGTGATGAGGGAATGGGGGTGGAGAGAGGTAGACTCATTCTGTTAACCCTTTTTCACACCTCCTTTTCTGTGTAGTGTTAAAAAGTTGGATGGCCCTGGGAACAAAGGACCTCCTAAGTCTGTCTGTAGAGCATGACAGAGACAGAAGATTGCCACTGAACATGCTCCTCTGTTTTGAGAATATTTTGTGTAGTGGATTCCAGTTGTTGTCCATGTAGGCCAGCATTTTACTCAGAGTCCTTTTCTCTGTAGCTGTTGTCAATGTGTCCAGTTCAAGGCCGACTACAGAGCCAGCTTTCCTAAGCAGCCAGTCCAAACGCCCAAAGAGTCCCTCTTTTTAACGCTGCCGCCCCAACACAAATAGTTTCTTCCCCCAGGCTGTTTCCCAGATCTCCCCATAAGCCACCTAACAACCTCATGAACATCTGCACTATTGTATCATATCCCTCCTCAAATATTTCTAATTTCAATGTATATATATGTATATTTCCTTTTTTATTTCTATGTGTCTTTCCCTTGTCCATAATTGAAATACCCCATGTGTAACCCCAGGTATTTGTATGTCGCGACCACCTCCACTTTGACCCCCTCGATCGAGACTGGCAACAGGGGGAGCATGGACCTCCTGAAGTCCACCACCATCTCCTTGGTCTTAGTGTGTTCAGCTGGAGATGGTTGAGCCTGCACCATTCCCCGAAATTGTTCACCAGGCTTCTGTACTCCTCCTCCTGCCAATCTCTTATACATCGCACAATTGCAGTATTGTCTGAGAACTTCTGCTTGTGGCCTGTCTCTGAGTTATAGCAGAAATCAGATATGTACAGGCTGAACAGGACCGGTGAAAGCACCGTCCCAGAGAGGGAGTCTTTCAGCCTAAAGAACTGTGGTCTCTCAGTCAGGTAATCCATAATCAAGGATACCAGGTGGGCGTCAACCCCCATCTGCACGAGCTTATCTCCCAGTGTGAGGGGCTGGGCGGTGTTAAAGGCACTTGAAAAGCCGAAGAAAATCATTCTCACAGCACCTCTCCCCATGTCCAGATGAGAGTGGGGTCAGGAGGTAGATGATGGCGTCCTCAATGCCCGCCTTCTACTGGTAGGCAAACTGCAGCGGGCCAAGTGTGTGGTGGACTTGGGGTCTGAGGAGGTGGAGTAGTAGTCGCGCCATGGTCTTAATCACATGTGATGTTAGAGCGACAGGCCTGAAGTCATTCAGCTCACAAAGATGAGGCTTCTTTTTCTTCCTTCCCTTGTCAGAGGCTCATGTTAAAGATGTGCTGCAGAGGCCCTCCCAGGTCCCCAGCAGTCTGGGGCACACTCAGTACGTTTAAATGCACAGTTAAATCGAGCTGTGGTTATAGTTCGATAAAGCCATCTCATAGACTTCTGTCCTATTCCCAGTATACATGCACGGGAGTGAAATCGATTTATTTGTTGAAATCATGTCGCATCCGCTACGATAGGTGGCGATATGTACTCTTTCGGCTTGTGGGTAATGGGCCACTACCGATTGACCTATTACGTCACAGACCACAAAAGAGGTGGAAAGAAACAAAGACCGGTGAACTAGCAAGTTAGCCTCTGTGTCCGTCCAAAAAAGAGCTTTTGCTGCAGACTTTGCTATGTTCGACACGTTAGCAGTTAGCCGGCTTCTTTTGTGTGAGCTCCTACGTTTGCCTTTATGTTTTAAATGCCGTTCGACTTCCGGGTCATAGTTTAGCACAAAACTTTAGCACATGCGCAGATCACCTCCTCCAGCTCCAGTCCGACTGTCCGTATACATGCAGCAGTAGATCGATTTTCAATCGCATTGTCTGGGTGTGTTAGTCCAACAGTTATAAACTCGATTTCAGTCGAGCTAACGTGTTTACATGTACTTTAAAGTTCCAGTTTTGGTCGGACTGACGAAAAATTTTTTTTTTTTTGGGTGTCATGTAAACGTGCTTACTGTCTGGCCCAGCGGCTTTCCTGGGGTGTAGTGTCCTCAGCTCACTCCTCTCACTTAGTCCTCCATGATGGGGCAGGGGGGTTAAGACGTCCTCACCCTGCACTTGGGCGAGGGGTGCAGCTGTGGATGGTCGCTGGTGACTTCTGGCTGGTTTGAGTGTGAGTGGGGTCACACTGTCTGTGGTGACACGATGGGGGAGGGGCAAAGCAGCAGTTAATGGTGGAGGTGATGGTGTGGGGTAAGGTGTCAGGGGTGGGCAGGCCATGGCAGCAGGGGCAGGACAGTTGATCCTGTTAAAAAAAGTGGTTAAGCTGGGTTGCTCTCACCACATACCCCTCCACTGTGCTGCTGCTCTTCATGCAGCCTGTGAAGGTTTTCACGCCATCCCAGACTTCCTTCAAGTTGTTCTATTGCAGTTTCTTCTCTACCTGGACGGAGATGGATGGAGGCAATATTTTGACAATATACCCCCCCCGTAATTCAGTGTGCTGGATAGGCAGAAAAAGCAAAACAAGTCTCTCTTATGGTTTCTTGGTTACCCGCTGGGGTTTCACAATCTTGATTGTAAATCAGATATTGAAATGGCATCACAATTTTGACCTTCAAAATCAAAGGCTGAATCGAGGATGTAGCCATGCCCCCAATGTCACATCCCACACGCGTGTCAAAAGGGAAGAAATGTGGCAGGTTATATTAAGAATGACACCCTGAGTTACCAGGGTGGTTTCCCCAAAAGTAAGCTGCAAATATAACACTTGTGTCTTTCTGTGAATTTCAAAAATTTTCAACTCAAGTTTTTCAGATCAACTATATAATAAAGGAGGAGTGCTCTAAAAAAAACAGCAGGTGTGGCGAATTTGCTCAATCTGGATGCATGTGGCCACATACAATTTCTCCTCATTGGGAATAAGATGGTGAGGGTCAGAAAAAAGACTTTATGGAGAACTACCCTTGCCTACCGTACTATTATTGATGGTAGTGTTAATCAAAATACAATAAATCCATGTTTTTCTAATTTTGCTTTAAAAAAGAAATAAAAGGTAACTCCAGACACTCTTTACCTGCTTTTGCTGAAATACTGTAAATTACTGTAAATACTGTAAAGATTTCAAGTCAGTGGTCTAAAAACAAATACAGATGGGTCCATTATCCTATTACAGCCACTCAGAGCGGTATGATGCAGCTAGAGATAAAGAACAGACTGAGCCATCTGAGCCCATCAGAGGACATTAAATGCTCTCACTCTCTCCTCTCTGCGTTCACAGGGATCCAGTTGAGCAGAGGAGGCAGGGTTGCTAAAGTATGCGGGCTGGGATCACACGACCTGAAAAATTACACAAATAAATTACTACAAAACTCATATAGTGCTGTGTACATAATAGAACAGTGCTCAAATCGAATACAAACAAAGTCTGAGCAAGGACAAATTATTTCCTGTAAATCAAAACAGAAACTGTCGACATATGAATGAAACTTGACATTTACATTTTTATGCACCCTTTATCATTTAAATGTGCTTTTGTATTTCAAACCATAAGATACCAAGCATTAGCCTTTGATTGTTTAAATTTATAACATCACTATTTAAAGTGTAATTTATCCCAAATTTAAAAAGTCTTGCACTGTAAAGGTTCCTCTAAAAAAACCGTATCATGTCATGTTTTTATAACCAGTGAGAGTACCATTTCCTCCAGGTGAAAACTGGCATGTGAAGACAAAGTGTTTTCATTTTAAGTGTGGCTGTAAAGGGGATAGTCGCATATGAAAATGAGGGCGGCGGGGGGGGGCACATTGCAAATATCCCCTGAAGCTGCCTCTTTAGAGAAGCAGCCTCAGCATAAGGTATTCACTTTGCAGATAAAGGCCTTCTTTCCACTCATAATCAACATATACAGTAATGCATCATTTTGTACCAGATAGCAAGAGAAGAATTAGCTGAAATTATTTCAAGTTTTTGTTAATTACTTTTGGAGCCTGAAGCTGTTCACAGCAGCAGCTCATGCCTCAGAACTGCTGGAAAGTTTACAGACACTCGGTCACATTAGCTGACTTCAAGCACTTATTACCCAACTCTAACACAATGCTTTATGAAGCATCTCGGGCTCTATCTGTACAGTATGTACACCTCCAAAGTGATCACATGGCTAAATAATATTTCTGCTAACACTCATCCCTTAAATTAAAAAAAGCAGTGGGCGTGCATTTCTGTGGGAATAATCCAATACTCCTGATCTCAATGGGGCATTTATGGAGGGTTTTATAACTCTAATTATCTAAGCCCATTATAGTATATCAACTTTTAGTGGTTCATTGTATTCCCAATATGCATCAACTGGACAGATGCCTCTCTGGCACAGAATATTTATCTCCAATTAGAAGGCAAAGAAGCTAAACTTTAGCTGGACGCAGTGCTTTATGCCTTCATAATTATGTACATGGTATCCTGATTTTTGAGTAGAACACACAATATCATTGCTTGGCAGAGACTTTTTGCTCATTCACAGTGATGACAATGGCCTTACTGTCAAAAGGTCACAACAAAGTTTTATCCTCATACGACTGTAAAGTGTCACAGATTAAACACACAAATTATATTACCATCGAAATCTAAACAAAGAATGTAAAGAGGACAGGCCTTCAGGACACAGTTTGTCATCACTTACAAGGTTTTTGTACAGTGTTCTGTATATTGTTAGCACTTAATTTGATTCCTCCTCATTCTCATTTAATATCTATAATCAGGGCATAAACACTGTATAAAATAGTTGGATGATAATGAATGATTGATAATGTGATGTACCAAATTTTTACTCATACAGTGATGTGGTTTCATTGGTTTTAGGACCTTTCATAAGTATTCATACTTAAAGCATCTATAGCTCCAGCTGTACAGTCATTTATTATCATTGTATTTATTTATTTATCCTTTTTTTGGGGGGGATGCAAAAAAGTCTGGTTGTTTTCTCCCAATAGCAGAATCTTAATGTTTGCAGGCGCTGACACAGCACTGTGGAGACAGGACTGGCTTTATACACTGCTTTACAATGAGATATATAACAATGAGGGTTATATATAGCATTATCCTCTCGGTTGTATTTAGATTACCTCTATTTAATTTGTATATAAGTTAGGGAGTTATCTGAGATGTTATTATTTGGTTTCCTGCTGAGTATCTCCTGTAAAATGGGCCTCTACTCCACAGCAGCTGGTAGCTCAGCCCCTGACAAAGATGTTAATGTTCTGAAAAGAATGTGCAAATTGCAGAAACAAGTCCAAGTGTGGGCAGAAAACACTTCTTACTTAGAACCAGCGATGGAACAAATTTGGTCAAATTGGTAAAGTGCCCAAAGGGAGGAGGGAGATGTTCCACGGAAAACCAATTCCAAGCTTGGGTGAGCTCAGGATTGTTTGGAAACTCTCCAATCTGGGGGCCTGCATTGAATTGCGCATCAGGCAGACACTGTTAAATAAGATTAGAATAAGGACCAAGAGAGCAGCTCAGGTACCTCACAGGATGACTACGTAATGTCAAACCACAGTTACTGTTTAACAGCTGTACATCAGCTGGTACAATGGTACATGAGATGACATGTAAACTGACTGGGTATTCACTGGAAACATGAGGTTTTTTTTGTGCATTATGAGCTCTGTTTTTGACCCCTGTTTCTCTCTTTGATTTATTCCTCATAGCCCCAATTAGGATTGGCCCACTCCTGGAGGAGTTGAAAAGCTGGCGATGGATATGTCATGGGATGGTATGATCAAAGCAGGACGAGAAACACAGAGAAAAAGGAATCTCATTCAGTTTCATATTTATTAGGCCTTCAAGAGACTTGTATTACAGTGTGTAAATGCAGCCACTTCCAAAAAATGCAGCTCAAATCATAAAAAGGCTGAATGAAGACTTTCAAATAAAATAAGGAGGCATATTAAGATCATTTGATGAGAACTCCAGCAAACTAATATGACAGAGAGATCTTGATGCGTTGAAACAGTGACTGATGTACGCGCCATTGCTTTTGGTTTAGTTCATCAAGGGCAGGGAATCATTATGTGTGAAACATTACAAAGGGGTTAAACTTACTGTTAGTTTCCATGTTTTACACTGAATGGTTTTGGCCACTGTAATAACAACAGCAAAGGGAGAATTTGCTCTATTCAGATGCTCTGATTCCAACTTAAAATACAATAACATGATGATACACATGATGCCATTCAAGAATTGAAATAAATCAACTGAAAGTCATGTATGCTCCACAAAAAGTTCCCAGTCCCATGTTGACATCATAAATGAGAGCTAAATCAAGTTACTGTGCAGACAACAGGCCTCAATAACCTATACAGTATGAGTTGTCATGTCAACTTCCTCAAGCCAAACCCAACTTTAATTTAAATGCTGTGGTGAAGATTTGGCTAGATTTTCGCTTTAGCCTATTATTTCCCAACCATAAAATCACTCATTTTGCACAGCTTTTCAGGTCATATGCTTTTGGACTGATTTCCCATTATTGCTTATCAAAAATTGTATCCAATAATTATTTTGAGGAAAAAAAAAAAATCCACATACTCCGTGGTGTTCCACCACATTCACCAGCATGCTGCTGTTCAATCCAGGTACAGTGGATTTACTTATCTGTAAAAGTTTTCCTATTCAATGTGGAAACATTTTGGTCAGAGTGGTGAGAGAAAACAGCAAAGTTATGGCCCATAAAACCAAAACAAACTGTAAGACACTTAAGCTATCCAATGTACTGAAGGAAAATGTAAACTGTGATCACTTTTACATTATATTTGAAGTAGACAAATATAATATTATTATTTTTAGCACCCATATTATTACTGATTAATGCAGCTTAAAAAAAAATCCAAAGCAGCCTGAGTTAGCAGTAGTAGCTAATGCTCATAAAATATTGAAGCTGCACAGCCAATGTATAATCATAGCTGCTGCATGAGGGTTCCTGAAATGATGTGAAGTGGTCACAGAGTCACTAAGTGTCCATAGAGTGAAATAAGGTTTTGGTTCATGTGAAATGAGTCCATTGTTAAATACAAGCATGTGGAATTAACAGGCCGCCTTTCTTCTTTTCATCCTCAACTTAGTGCTGTTTGACTGAGACAGATGGTGAAGGTAAATCAAAGCAGCTGAGTGGAGAGCACTCCTGACAGCACATTAGAGCCTCTCTCAATGAACTGTCACAAGTGCAGAGTGAAAGTAAAGTTTGATCATACATGGCTGCTGACCTGTCAGACATCCTTAAAAGCAAATGGGTCCTAAGTGCTGTGGAGCCCTGAATGAGCCTGAGACGACAGTTGTAGCCGGTGCAGAGAGAGGGCATTGGCACTCCATCCTCCATCCCACAAAAGGACAATGAGGTGAGGAGGACTCTGGCAGCATTTCCCGTCCTCCTCCCCACAGTAAAAGCATCTGACAAAGTGTCAGTCTTACACATCATCATTCACATCATTAAGGGCTGCTTCTCAACTTTTATGCTGCCTGTGCAAAAAGTTCATTAGTCTGTACCAGGCTCCACTTCACTCCTAAGTATGCACATTTTCTAACCAAAGTGCACCTCCCAAAATGTTTTATCTAAGGTGCTCGAGTGTTTTTCTGGGGCCTTTTGCTGTTCTCGATATTGGGAGCAGCTGCTGTTGTGGACACTCTGAGCATACTGATACTTTGTACTGATCTTGACATAATATTAATATCAGGTTTCACAAATACACACCAAATGATCAGATATGACGGATTAATTTTTTCAGTAATTATTTTACAGTTTCAATTTAAATTGCGTTAATCATGTTAAATTCTTAATAAAATCATATCTTGTAGTGTAGTGAATCAAAACCTATACATGTTTTTTTTTATGTGTCAGACATGTAATTCCCATACCAATGACGATAAAGATCAGGGTGACTTTTAGAAAGCAATGAAGAAGGGTCGGTAATAATTAACATGATTGCTTTTATCACTGAGAGACAAGTAAATTAATTTTTTGAGGGTAACCATTATTAACAGATTTTTCTGAGTAAATCCTCTTCTGAGACTGTCCTTCAGACTCTCATGCACTTCAAAGACTGGACCATTCAAACATTTTCCCACATTGATGTTTAACATGGAAATATATTCTTTTTGGAACATTTGTCATGTTTTGCTGGTCAATAAAACAGGTGGGCATGGAAATGGACGTTAAACCACAATAAATTGAATTTAAAAAATAATCACTGCAGCATATTTTGTTCCAGTCGGATAGAAATAATAGGTTTAATTAACAACTGTCAGTGCTTCTCACTGAATAAACTTGCAAAAAAATATTTTTCCAGAATGCATGCACACATCTATAATTTAAATATAATTATATATAATTATATGTATATAGTTTTTCACTTGTCACTCCACAAAGCAATCGCAAAGTGTAGATAAATTGCAGATGAAGATGATTAGATGAAGCTTGATAGCAGCTTTTGAAAACCTAATCTGTAAGAACCAGGGCTTAATTTGTCTGATTGGAAAGCAGACCATCTTAAATTAAAGAAAACATATTGGGACAGCTGCTGTGGGAATAGGTTGAGAGGCCTGAGCTGATATATCTTTAATGAGGAACTTACAGGCTCTTGAACCAGCAGTGGGTATAGGCCTTGTTTACCTCTGCCAAAACCTGCACTCCAACACTGCATGCTACTTCACTCTTCCATTAGGGTGTGTGCTGAAGCCTGTGCCCACTGTTCAGTCCGCCACAGAGGCACTTCTGTAGGAATTTGGTCTCCCACATATTCTAAAACCCACTTTCAATTGTTTCCCAGTTGGCCGGCACACCTTATCTGCGATGCAAAAGAACATTTTTGTAAGTGCTCCACCGGAGAGGGAAAACACACAAACAAAGAAATATTCAGACATAGATTGAACTTTGTTGTACTTCAACCAATTTGTTTGGTAGGTGGTAGTGGGCACATGGGTTGTTTTTCCATCAATTTAAAAAATTTACAAGAGGGGTGAGTAAGGCATGTACATTGCATGTGGGATCATCATCATGATATTAAAAATGTAAACATTTCTAGAGGCCTTTCAGAGTCCCAGTGAGAGAACATTTCTTCTACGCCAATGCTTTCAATGTTGACCATTTAGAGTTGATGTCATAACTGTCCTCAAGAGAGTTTCTCTTTAACAAAGAGGATAACCTAGTTCTAAAACCCTGAACAGAGGACAATGGTAGAGCACAAAACGTCTGTAAGTCCATGCCATTGTGGTTCAATGCTTTCAGTGTCACTGTTTCCGAGATGGACATCACCTCCAGTTTAAAAGCGGGTGTGAAGCAGGAGAAACAGCCATTAAGAGCAATTCAGCTGCATGAAAGTAGTGTCTGACAGGTCCTCTCTCAGTGACAGATGTCATTATAACCTGTAAAAGGTGACACTGCTGCTTTAAGGTTGTCATTTTACCCTTCAACTCTGGCAAAACAAAAGAGCATGCTCTGTTTTAGCCAATATACTCAACATCCACTGCAGTACTTCACCAAGTCAGTTTTATTCATACAGGGCCAAATCATAACTGACATCATCTCAGAGAAGTTTCCATATTGAGCAGGTCTAGATTGTGACTTTACCAGTATCATTCGCAGAGACACAACATTCTCTCATGTGCAAGCACTGTGGTTCAGAAAAACTGCCTTTTAACGAGAAGTAACCTGTCGGCTGCCATCTAGCTTAAACAGTTGGGCTGAGGGACAAAGAGAAGGCAAGAAGAGAGACTTACTGTAGGCAAGAATGAGAGAGGGCGTCCTGGTGTTTATTATAAGTTATGTCTAATTTTGAGGGAAGATATTAAGGAATGTTTTATGCTTTGTATCTTTATGCTGAGTATCTCGGCCAGCTCAAAATGACTTCCACTGTGTTTCTTATATACAATACATTATAAGGTTATTATTCCCTCACAAAGCAAAATCTATCTGATCCTGTGTCTAAGGGCAGCATAGTTTCTAAAGCTTTGAATCAAGACTCAATTTCTTGAACTACAACTCCTTCAAACAAGAAGCTATAGGGAAAAAATGCTCAAATTTTCATCGTCACCACAGCTCAGATGACAATTATGACAGCCCAAGTTTAATCATAGAATCGGGTAGTTCATTTTCTCAATGTCAACATGAAACCTTGTCAAAAAATGAATTCTGTCTTTCTCTTGGGAGATAAGCAGGCTCCAGTGCACCAGGCTCATTCAGAGGAAAAAAACTTGCAGGTCACAAGGCAGCGACTTGCATGTTTTCTTATTTTTTTTCACCCTCTCGCTCTAACCTCCCCCTCTCCTTTTTTCTGAAAACCACCCAAGAAGAGATTAATCATGAAGGGAAAACTCAACTTCACCCTCTAGCTGCAGGTCACAGTTCTTATTTCGTGTGGAATTGGCTTTCGGAAAGCAGAAGGCCTGCCCGGGGGGCAGGGACCTGATATGAGAGGAATTTGAGAATGAAGCAGAGGGGATTGATTAGCCCACTTCATATCCCACACTCCGTAAGCACAGTCCAGCTGCAATCTAACACACCGCTGAGCTGAATAGACAAGAGAAATTGGTTTCCATCCTAATATTTAACCTTCAAGTCAGCTCTAACAGCTGTTGATGGGTTGCTCTCCCAGGTAGTTACCAGACGACTCTTTACATGTTACACAGAGAGGGAATAGCAAAGTGAGAATGTGATGACTTTTCTGTAGGTATTACAATGGTGTGTAGCGCAGCTAGGCCATTGAAGCACATCATCTGCATGCAACTCCACTGAGGGATTTAATTTTACACCTCTACAGGCTGTTTGAGTGTGTGTGGGTACACACATTTACACCACCGTACGCACGTTAGCAAAAGTGCACACATGCACATGCAAAAACAAGTGCGCACATGTATATACTCAAATCACAGAAAATAATGTCATGAAAATTGATTGTGCAGCTAATGGATGGATTATATACTGCCATGATGACTTACTTTGATGCTGGTTTGTCAAAGCGGACCTATTTAGACTCTGAGTAAAAAGTACTTGAAAATATCCTACAATATTTCCTCTCTTTTTATCCCTTTTCATGGGCAGATGTTAGAACAAAGAGCGATGGGATCACTTCCTTACCCTTAGATCGCAAGTGTGACTACAGTTTAGATTTCTGGTTTCATTGGTCTGTACTCAAATCCAGATCAATGTATAAAAACACGAAGTGTTGGCTGATAAATGGGGCATCTCAGCAAGTCTCTGACCATATTAGACACTAATGTATATTTAGCGGCTTCATTTATAGGCCAGTTTGATGATATCCACCCACCATCTCTTGTGCCAGTCTTTGGGAAGTGTTGATAAGAGAGCCGGATGTCATCAGGCTCTTTTTGCAAGTCATTAAGCCATACAGTTTATTCCAAGCAAAGTGTTGCCCATTTGAATGAGCACATTAATGTCTTATGATAATCAAGTGCTTGAGTTGCAGAATTGCAGAATTGGATTCATTTGTAGAGTCACACATTTTTTATTAGCACCTTATTCTGTTCCAGGGCTGTACCAATGCCTGACAACACGCAGCTCTGTTTCTCCACAACGAATATTAGAAATTTAAGCACCAAGCTTCCATGATCGCAGATGGCATATTTAACATCACATTTTGGATTTGAAAGAAGTAAATTTAAAGTAAATTTAGCAGATTTTTATGCTCCCTGTAGGAATTTAGCTCAATTTGCTGAAGCATATTTCAGCCAAAGGTAAGCTATCCAATAAAGTCGTCTGGTACAAATCTATAGATAAATGGTGCTTCACATTCAATTACAGTGAAGATTTTATCTTTACTTTTCAATGATTTTGTCAATTAGTCAACACAGAGTTTCTTAATTCATCAAGGACTCTGGCCCAGTATTAGTCAATGTGTAAGCATTTATTCAATTGGCAAAGGCAAGGGGAGAGAAAGAGAATACACATGAGATGACATGGAGATTTTTTCATTATAACAAATACACTTGTAACCGAATGATCCACATTCTCCTGAAGACAGTTTTCTGTTATTTGAGAATGATGTCTGCTTCTTGAACTGGGTTAATAATAAGCAAACAAAAAGAAAGGTGGTAAACAGTCCCTTGTTCCTAAAGTTTTAACACGACTTTTGAGCAAACACAGAGCCCACCAAACCAATCCAATAGGGAGCCAATGCAGAGACCATGAAACTATACTCACAACACAAATTAATTGGAATTAAAAAAAAAAAACTAATTCTGACATTCCCCGAAGAGGGTCTTTCATCTTATAAATAGTGGCTGCAAACTTGAGTATTTTGCTTAAGCAACACAACACTGCAGATGATAGGATTCGTTTGGCTCAACCCCAAGGGCCCAGCATGACAAAGAACACTTGTTTAGCAACTGCATAACCGGGTCCCAACATGGGCCTGTGACTGTGCCAAACCTCACCTCAAAACCTGCTCCATTTGCATTCTGCCTCTCCAGGCACCAGACAACAGTGTCTAAGGGGACACAGCTTTCCAGAGATGGCATTGGAAGCTCACACATAAATTAGTCTTTATTCCCCCGTCTCTCCTCCCTCTCTTCTCCCACCGCTGATCATCCCCTTCCCCTATTATTTGTCCCATGGCTTCATCACATCACAGTTCATGCAAAGGAGAGAGTGGAATCCAACTATTTCTCCATCTAATTACAATCTGTATTTACTTTCCTGGGGCTCTTGTGTGAGCCAGCATATCTGCTTTTTAAGTCTTGAAACCAATGTTTAATTCAGCATTGAAGACGTCCCTTGGAATAATAAAACAAAAACACAAGAATAAGGTTCATGCCAAAGCCAAACCCACAAGACTGAATTCCAAACTTTACATTGGAAAATAGAAATATACAAGGAATATACAATGCACTAAAAATAAAACTTTTTGCACCACATGGTAACATATATACCACATCTATCCACATTTTCCATATGAGCATTCCCCTTTTATCACGACATGAAAATGTTAGTTTCAGATGTGAAAGTGACACATCAGAGAGCATAAGGCTTCTCCTTTATTCCAAGGATCTTGTCCAGCACTGTGGATACATAAAATTAAGTAAATAAATAAATAAATAAGAATACAAGCTGAAGGAATGTAAATTCTTTACTATGAAATAGTTACGATGTGAATGGTCCACACATGGTTTACTCTGTTAAATGTTTCCAAGCTGACCAAATTGTGCCCTGCCTCTTACTCAATGCAAGCTGGAATAGATCTTTTTCTCCATGTGACTGCAGGTCGGTCATATAGCCCACAAAATGTCTGGCTCCCACTTTTTGGATGATACAAAAGACCCATTAGAGGGGCTCTGGGGAGCCACTTTTTCCATGATGTCAAGAGTACACCCACGGAAGGATGACAAAATAAAAGAAGTAAATGAGTAAATGAGGGTGGAACCACAGAGATACAGATGCTTTTATGCAGGTCACAAGAGGTCACTGACTTGTTTGATGAGTAATAAAATGAAATCACGCTTTTCCCATTCACAGTCACTACTTCTCAGACTTTGGCTACCGGTCATGGAAGCCTAACATCTTACATAGACATATGCAAAGTATTTTTTCCTGTAATTTAAAATCACATCAAATCAAATTTATTTATTTATAAAGTGCCAAATGATAACAGAGTAACATAAAGGCATCCAGAGCAGGTCCAAACTAAGCTCTTTCTTTAATATAGGGAGCCAACAAATCCCTCCATGAGCAAGCACTTGGCTTTGTAGGTTAGGAGAAAGATTTCCATTCTGAATTTCACCAGGAGCCAATGAAGAGAAGCTAACATCTATAGTTTTTTGCTCAACATGCGAGTGGAGAGTTCACAGAGAACAGCAAGACAGAAGACCGCTGTGGTTGTGACTCTTTCAGATGCCCCCCCACCCCTTCCTTCCAGACAGTCACACTCTTCCTCAGCACATCATTTGCTATTGCCACAAACGTGATCATTAATTTACCCTTCCCAGGGAAACTTCATATACCAATGACACATTTTTTCTTTGTCTAATTAAATATAATTTTGAACCTCTTTAAATCCAACTTCATCCAAATGCACAATCTACTTTTTCATTTGCTTTTGTACACGATATAAGACATCAAGTCAATAATTTATTAAATTACTTTTCCCATTCATTTTCTTCTATCTATAATTGATCTTTCCAGTTGAAATTCTGTTGTTCCTCTTACTCAGCCAGTCTGCGGAGAGGCTGCATGACATCACTGTGAACAGGGCTTGTACCCCCCGTGCCTTCACTGGAAAACACACATACACACACACACACACACACTGTGTATGTTAACTACTAAAACATTAATTCCCTCTCTTAAACTGGCTTTATTATTTTTTGAATAATTCATTATTTTTTTTTATGGCTGTTTATTTACAAAGCTGATTTGATTTATTTACTTTTAAACACTGGTATCAGAAAATATGTTCATGAATTAAAATAATAGATATAATATTTCCTGATAGCAGTATAAGTATTATAAAACACAAACATTATCCATGTCCCGAAAGCAAAAAAGTGCGCTTTTTATCACACCCCCAGATTCAAGCATGAGCCGAGGAATATGCTAGGTGGTAAAGTTTTTCCTTTTATCTTTTCTGTAGTTCTGTAGTTTGATTGTACGTGAGCAATTACTGATACTGTTGGTAACTGATAGTGCCATTGCCTTGCCAATAACTGAACATTCTACTGTGATAATACATCTATTATTATGCTTTAATATTGTAAAAACAATATTATGATGACTCACAATATTACTGATAAAAATAATGATATAGTCTATTTATGAGAAGCTTGCAAGACACTCAGGGAAAATATACAGGTCAAAGCAGCAACAAATCAAGTCATCAACAAAAAAAAAATGCAGTCTTAAATTCTCAAGTGCCAAAGAAAGAAGTTCAATAGCTAAAGAGCAAATAGTTTAAAACATGAGTTGCCTCTTTTGGAAAATGCCAAATTAAGAAGGGGTTGCCCTATATTAATACAGGGAGCCCTAGTGGTTGTTGACAATATACATGTGAATGTATTGATTATGTTGATAAGATGAAGACTGTTCGCTAACAACGTAAGCACACCCTCAAACCTTGGGTGGGTTCTGTCTCTGCTAAAGAAAGGTTTTACCCCCAAACAAATTCAAATTATCAATAAAAACAGTTCTGTCCAGGCTGACTGGAGCCGAGTGTGGAAGCTCAGGAGTTTGCAAAATGCTCAATGACTCTTTAAATAGGGAAGCAGATAGGGACCAGAGATAAAATCATGCTTCTCAAAGCATTTAAGTTAAGATGGATGAAATCATGCTTTAAAATTTCCAACTGTTTCAGCAAAATATAATTTGTGCCAACATGAATGATGACATTTTGGATAAGAGGGTAGGTTTTGCTTTTATGTGGATATTCCTGATTATGGAGACACCATCTGTGATCAACAGCGGAGGAGAAAGAGTCGATGGAGATCTCCAATCCATGGAGAGATCGTCACCCCTTTGATGAGTCATGATGCTGTCTGGACCAACAGATTCCTACTGGGGTTAAAAAGTCAACCAATGCTCGGACTGACAGGCACCAGAAGGAAAGGTGGAATGTGAGCTCCTACCCAAGACTGTGCTGTTTGGTCCAGGCTGATAATGGAGAACTCCAGAATGAGCCTGTACTTCTATTTGAGCTTGCCCTCCAGACCAACTGTGATTTTCTTCATTTTAGAGATGAGAAGTTGGCAGCATCCACAATCTGTTTATACTTAGTATTGCCTACAGACTCATTCAGGGAGCTGGACTGTATGCGGCCAAGATGAGAATTGACTTTGATAAGACCAATGCTGGTGATAAGGGCAAACTAAAACCCTAAATAAAGAAGCTTCTCATTTAATCAATGCTATTCTAGTGCTGTCTGTGAAGCAACTAATGCTGAGTACGATTACTCAGCTGTTTTCAAAGAGATCTTAGCATCCAGACACCCAAGGTCTAAATCTTTCATCCTGTTCAAAGATGCAAACAAAAGCAACTATGGTCTGAATCATGAAAATGTAGCTAAAACGAAATGGTTCAGTTCATGGGTGCTTTTTTTAAAGATTTTTATGGCCTTTTCTGTCTTTATTCAGTCGAACAGTTTCAAGAGGGACAGAAAATGGGGGAAAAAGACATTTTAAGAAAGACCTGGCAAATGACACAGGCTGGAACCAAACCAGTGTCAACCCTGTACCCTCCTGGAAATGGGGCACGCACAAAATCATTATCTGATAATTCCTCTCCTCCATGGAAGCAATGCTACATGCTAGCCTAACAGACAAACTGAGACGTTATGACCCATCACTTCTGTTTCAGTGGTTCAACATCATCTCAACGATTTCTCAAGAAGTGGACAGTAGTCTGGCTGTGGGTACCATGAAAACCAAACCCGCTCTGGATTTGCATCCAATGTCTGAAAAAGGAAGAGAGCCTTTCAGGGCTTAGTAGACCTTATTTCTTTAATTTTTACCACCAGGCCTTCTAACTCCTGCTGCAAAGTAACAACAACCTTCCTTACAAGGGTGCCGCTCTCGTGCATCTTTTAGGTGTATTGGCACTCATTCAGTTCTTCTCCTGGGTCCTGCATATGAGGTGCATGCAGATATGCACTGAGCATCTGGGATTGGAGCCTTATTGTCAAATGTAGCATAAATTAATGAATCGCGTGACAGTCGACCAAGCTGGATCCACTTAGAGACCCTCAAATTGTGCCATTTGGAAAAATGTCCAGGTATGTACTGATGGGTTCCTTGC
This sequence comes from Remorina albescens, assembly GCA_034769265.1. Classification (NCBI taxonomy): domain Eukaryota; kingdom Metazoa; phylum Chordata; class Actinopteri; order Carangiformes; family Echeneidae; genus Remorina; species Remorina albescens. The sequence continues at coordinate 6,606,330 of CM068479.1, forward strand.
AGAAAAGCATTTTGAGCTGTTGGATAGAAGCAGGCAATGTAGCCATGTGAGGCCTACTTTATCTGTGTGACCCTTAACAGGCAGTGTCCCTGGAACTTGCTAAGCCATTCACTCTACTGCCAGACATTGCTACTAGGAGTAGCAATGTCTGGCAGGGTTAGTCTTTTCTTCCCTCTGTGTACTGTGTTCGTTTTATTGCTGGGTTTAGGGTTGTTCCAATAAACAAAGAACTCGGTGATCAACAATAGTCAGAGCAATAATTGACTTTGCTAAAAAAAAAAGAAAAAAGTTTCAATTTCAGGATGCTCTTTGTCTTGCTTTCCAATTAATTTGTTAACTTGTTTTTGTTATATTAAATTTATGTAAATTTTATTTTCCTTGCCCTCGTCTCAAGTCAGCATCCCACACTTATGACTGATGCTGTCAACGCAGCACACACACACTTCAACCAGCTGACTATCAGTGAAAGATTTTTTGTTGTGTATAGGTGCCCATGGCAATTAAACTGAGCCGAGGAGATCAATAGACAGTCAGAACATATCACTCAGTTTGTTTTTTAAGCTGCTGCTTTTCATAGTAGTAAATAGAACATTCAGTTCTAACAAGGATGTGAAGGCACAAACAATGAGAGAGAGAGAGAGCGGTAGCCGTAACAGTTGTTTTCACAAATATCCCCCTGCTGATTTTAGGGGCTGCTGATTATTAAATGTGAATAATTAATGCTTTGTTTTGTAGCGACAACTTTGTTTCATTTTAACTTAGCTATAAAATGCATTTGTCCCACTGTCATCACTCAAGGTATTTCAGATGAGAGAGAAATGACCAGTGAGTTTATGTTTCTGTTTGTGTATTTTTGTGAACTAACATCTAAATTAATAGGGAAAACCTGTTTAGGGCGCCCTCAAATTGTAATAACAGTATTAATAGTTGGTGTTATCAAGCACATATCACACGTGGAAGGGATAAAATACATTCACATACTGATGTTTTGTTGTTCCCTTTTTAACTTAAAATTTTATTTATTTAAGTTACTTCAAAAATTCACAACAGAATACAGCATACTTTTTTTTAATGTACAAATGTAGAGGGACATGGATCAGATTGTTTTGTTGGTTATGAATGAAATAAAAGAGGTATGCTTTCTACTGGGTCAGCTTTGAGGAACAGTCATGGAAAATTGGTTAATAATCAAACGTTTATATAATATGATGGTTCATTTCACGTCCTTCACTGAAAAACTTTTTCTCTCTAATTACAATTTCCTTCACGACCTAAATCATCAATGCAAGATGTTTGGAGATGTATTTCTGATCCCGGTAGTTAGTGACAAGAAATGAGTTTATAGAAAAAGAGCTCATATTAAGAGACTTTAACCTGTACAGCTGGCTCATTTTATTTAAAACTGAACATCTTTCACAACTGTGTCACGCAAAAGGAGCTCAGAGAGGCAAATTGCTTTTTGGTGGGTTTTTTCTTTTTCTTTTTTTTTTTTAGTTTTCTCTGTGCTGTTGAATGAACTGCAGAGAGATTAAACATTCTTGGATTCAGAGGAAAGACGGACAAAATTATTTGATGCCATCTGAGACCCATCAGTGGTAAGGATCTCAATGCAGTTAGTTGACACATTGGTGATTATTCATGCCCCTCACACTTATTATGCTGAAGGGGCTGAACAATGGATTTTTGTTGTGGGAAGTGAACAGTTGGAACTTTTAACCTCTGCCAAAACAACTGTCCTATACATTTCTGTCGGCAGTGAAACACCAGAGACCTGAAGGGATGCAGACATCTCTGTCTCCCCTGAGTGTAATCTGGCTAAGATAAATATTTGCCATCCAGTCTGAACATCAAACAAGACCATTGTGTTGCTCTTGTGGGGCTTGCTGTGATTGCTTTACTCTGGTACACAGATTTAGCCTTCAAGTGACTTTCACTTAAAACGGCTTTCTTTGCCAAAATATCTACCACCAACCATGTGGCTGACAGCTGAAATGTAAATCACTCTAAAATTCAATAAGAAGGCAGGACATCTTGAACAATTGCAGAAACATATGAACACATATAAATAATTATTCTTGACATGCATTTTTTTTGTTTTTTTGTTTTTTCAAAAACTTGGGAGAATTATTACTCTTATAGCTTTTTTCCTCGAGTCAACTAACAGGTGGGCTGAGTATTGGCAGTGACACAAATGATATTGCAATGTCTTTGAAGAGCTCCAGTAAAGCTTTTCTCTGAATTTCTGCTTACTCTCCAGTATGCTGGCCCGTGCAACTCGTGTTTTACCATCACACACATCCATCATTGAGTCAAGAATCATATCAATACTTGCCCATTTAGGGAGAGCTGAGTAGATCAATTCATCTAAAAGGAACCACGAGCAGACATGCGTTTTAGAGATTAGAGCATATATTGGCTAGTCGTCTGATGGAGGGTTGATGGTTCATTAAGTCAATGGAATCTTTAATCAGTAGGCAAACTTTAAGTCCAAGCTTTTAAGTCCGGATTTCTACAACCTATCTAGTTACACAGTAAGACACAAAGCTCTAAACAGCCTTTGGCTTAATTTCATGATGTTTATGTGGCATTTTCTAACCTTTTGTCCTTTGTAAAAATGCATTTTTAAAAGTTATTCATGATAAGATAGGCTACTGTGTTTGTAACGGATTAGATGTAGTCTCGGAGGGAAGGTTTCACAAACTGTTTCATGTAATAATAATAATGGGAAGTATTTTTGAGCCATAAGTTATTGTTCCATACTCAAAGTCCAACAACTTGTAATCTTTGATCATTAAAGGTAAAGGAAAAAGATACGTAAAGTATGAAATGTATGCCGTCATATCCTCACAGTATTCCAAATGACAATGGGTGAAAACTCACCAGCATCTTCAGTCGCTGGGTTTATGTAAATCCCACAACTCAAGTTTCCGTCTACCGTCCAGCATATCCCTCTCCACCTAAATCATGGGGCATACTCTTGCCATGATTCCTGAGTGTCACTTGTGTCCACCTGAATTATTGTTTGTGTGTAATGCAGAGGAAGAACCGGCACACAATGAGAAGCAGTTGTGCCCTCTGATTGATTGTTAAGTGTTGTCCAGGAGCCCATTGCCAACCTCCACTTAACGGCCTGCACAGCAGAAAGCAATCAGTGGCTGTTACTAAGGGTCTCATGGGGATGGGCCTGGTCATGATTGATCTGCAGTGGATCTCTGAAGATTTTACAGAGAACTTGGTTTTACTAGAAACATGTTCAGGTCAGAGAGGGTGTCCTCAGCCTTGAGTTGTGGTATCAACTGTGGCATCATGTCAAAAAAAACTTTGCTTAGCTCAGCAAAAATACACCGAAACCTTTTTTTTTTTTTGGGGCTGATTTAACTTTTGTAGTTTGGAGAACAAGAAATTTGTTGGTGTGTCTGATCATGACTGGTAGTGACCTAAATGCCATTTTAATCACCATGAAAAATTGTGGATATTTGGATACATTATTCATACATTACGTTAACTGTAGTGTATTATAGCCAAAAAAAATCCCAGAGGATATATTGCATCTCTCCAGGCACTATTGTACCTGATGATACACAAATGCACACACACATCCACCTCTAGTACAAGGCTGAGGAGCTCTCCAGTGGTGTGTCAATGTGTTCAGTGACCACAACGCCTGGTGTTAGTCTCATTACAGAGGGATCAAAGGGGACATGAGCTTCATAGCAGCGGGAGCTCTCTCCAGCTCCCTGAGAAGCAACTCCTCCTCTAATCTCAAAGGTCACATTTAGTCATTCAAATATAAAACAGAATCACATCACTCACTCACACACCCATGTGACCTGCTCAAGGGTGACTGTCCAGAAGATACAAAGAGTGAAAATCCAAATGCAATTCATAGGAGAGAAAAAAAGCAGTCGCTGTAATTAGCCTAAAATGTGCCCAAATTTATCATGATCACCCTGTTGATATTAAATCTAGTAAATGTTCCTTTTCAAATATTCAGTTAATAATCTGAGATGGCATGCAACACACAAACAACGAGCCTCACTAAGAAGCTGGAAGAGACTTTATCCTTGCCTTGTGTGGTCATGACTGAAAAAGAAGGCATGAATGGTGCTAATGAAACACTAATGTCAGGGGCTAAGTGAGGTAAGGAAACCTAAAGCAGAGATGAAACAATACAAATACATGCTGCAGCTAGTTTGCATTTTTATTTAACCTCTTTTTCATTTATTCTTTTACTTGCACTATATGTTGTTGTACGGTCATGTCCTTATAAAACACTACACAAACATATTAAAAGTCATCAACCCTACAAGAACCGTCTGCAGTCAACGACACAAATGCCACCGTAAACAACTCAGCGTTTACAATTAAAATCCCCCCTGTGATATCTGTCATGGAATTTAGTTTAAAATGACACAGTGAGTGGACAACGATGGTGGCAGCTAATAACATTGCAGTGCCAACAGCAGTTCCTCGGGATCTGAGCAGCTGTTCTGCAGTCTATATTGGCCTGTTCTTCAAGTGGAGAAAAAAAAGAGAAACCTAGATGAGAATTTTGTGCTTCAGTGGCTATTGAAAGATGAGGCAATAAACTGCTAAACTTGAGTAATCACACACTCCCTGAGGAATTTCTCAAATGGGGATGGTCAAAAACCTTGAAATTTGAGCCCCTTGCGCACGGGCCCAGGCTTTAACATTTGATGAGATTCATTATTGTAGGGAACTGAATACAAGTGTCTCCTGATTACAGGGTCCACCATTAAAAGTTCCCACCAGTGTGCATTTCCATGGTAGAACGTCAATGGGATTAAAATCTCACTTCACTCCAGTCAATTCTCCAGTAACAAGATTTCATTAAAAGCAGGCAGGGAGGAAAATGGACTAGAAAGCACTGAAACAGCTGGACTATAAATTATAAAAATGTGCTTTCTGCTAACTGAACACACCTTCAGCATGCAGATGCATTATTATTTAATGTTCAGAGGAGCTGGTTTTATGTAAATTGGAGTCTTCTATTCTCTCTAGCCCCCTTCTCAATGGCAGGTACTTCCAAACCAAGCAAAGGGGGAGATTATGCAAACCAATTAACATATGAAAATAACGTATTAATATACTGTCTCTGAACTGTATCCAATCAGTTCCTTTTCACTGGCGTGTGTACAAAACAGTTAAAATTAAATTTATACTGCTCTTCCTTAACATATTCTGCAGCAAATGGAATCAGTGAGCAAATGCTGACAAAAGTTTTACTGGCCTCTGTTCTTCCTTAAAGGCAGACTGACTTTAAGAATATTTATAAGATGCCATGCTAATAAATTCCAGTCTTTGTTTCTCCCTAATGATGTGTGCATCTGAGACAAAACAGTCAAATCCATAGTGGTAGCCAGGTGTTAATGAATGGCTTACATTATGCTGTCCACTAATTACTACTGCACCATAAATAAAACACAAGACAATCAATTAGTGGGAGACGTGTGTGTGTTCATCCTGGGTAGCGAAATCCTCGGGGCAGCAGCTTTGCAGCAGACCTGCTTCTTCAGGGTGCAGTTTGGAAATGGATAGGATGAGTTCAGATGAGCATCTCTTTGAATCCCACAGAATGCACTCCAGATAATTTATTGGTACTCACAGAGATTATGAGTAAATTAATATCCATGCAATTTCAGCCTACTACCGACTGACTAAAATGTGAAAATGGCACATGGAGTAGAAAGTCCTTTCCACTGAATTAGACAAAAGAAATCCAACAGGCGGCTATCATCCCTCTGCCTTTTAATGGAGCTTTGAAAAAAGGCTTTCTCTTCCACTTCATACAAAGCTCCTCCAGTTTCCCAGACACCAACTGGCTGACGTCTCACACTTGATTCAAACCAGAGCAGGGGAAATCAGAGTGCATTAACACTGCATGTAGAAGGCACTAACTGAATGATCCCAGCATCATGCGGCCCCTGGCCTGGCCTATCTGCGTAGTTTGATGCATAATTTGAGCATTAATGTAATTTACATTTTAACACAGTCCCAAAAGTAAACTGATTAGTTGATAGTTATCTTCTAATGTGCCAAGTGGACCCACATGTCACTTGTGTGCAGGCACAGGGACAGGATTACACATAACAAGGTTGGTCAGGAACACAAAGAGACGCTGCCTACCAGAAGGACAGACACCAGAACGAGCTACCACACACACACGCAAGCACACAAACACCAGTGTAACACAAAATCTTGCGGGGTGAGTAACTCTGGTTCAGGTTTGCTTGTGTAACATTTCTGTCCAACAGGATCCATCTTTCTTCTTTATTTTCAAGGACCTTTAAAATAGATCATATCAATAAGGAGGAAGAACTGGTACAATAAATCTGGAGGATATCACAATAGGTTCCCAGATGAGGTTGCAGTCTATAGACCACTTGGTAGCATCAACAAATATGCTACTGTGCAAAGTTTCAGCGGTTATTGCTGTGCCAGGCATCATATTAATCAATCTAAAATTCAAATCAAGAAACCTATTAAAGTATTTCTAGGCCGTCACATGTCTTTTATCTCCGTACTGACAGTTCCATCTTTTTGATGGGACAAATTAGAGCCCCCATAGATGACAGAAGTGCTTTAAAAAAAAATAAAGTGCAACAGAGTTGCATTCCAATGATGCAACACTCCCAGTGGTTACATCTGCTCCATTCTTTCATCTTTCTCCATTGTTAGGTGGGAGCTGTCACATTAGGAGGAGAATCGTGGCTCCTTCCCACCCCCAAGTACCCCTTTTTTTCCCATTCCAGCAGTTGGCAGGGTGGCAGGCCCATACAAAGGAGTGTGCACCAGGAGCGCAGAGGGGAGCACTGTTAGAGGAAAAACAGTTTGGGAATTAAGGTCATTAATTTTCCACTTTCAAGGGCTGCCACACAGACGGAGATAAAGTCAGCATAAATATTCCGCCGAAGTTTCTCCTGTTTTTCTCCTCTCCCCATTTTCATCGGCAGCTCATTTATCTCCATGCTGTCAATTAGAGGCAAAAGCAAAGAACTAATTAGGAACTGTGCAATTTTAATTAGCTGTTTTGATAATTAAACTAATTGGTTCCCTTGTGTTTCTGCAATGTGTGCTGAGAACTTTTTTGATATCTGGGCAGCAGATTTCCCATCCGCTGGTTAATTAGTCACTTTTGCATTAAAAAGGAGCCTTCCTTAATAGCCTTAATTTGCAGTTGAAAAGAGAATCTACCATCAATAATTTGTGTAATTGGTAACCGTTTGATTGTAATTTAGAGGCATGGCCGGACAGCTCGGCATGTCTAATTCCTAATGACTGGGATTAAAGTTGGATTAACTGTTTGGGAAAGGGATTCACTCTCCCCTCTTCCCTATCCACCCAATGACACCTTGTCTACATTTGATTGGTCATGAAATTCAAATTGACAAGGTGAATAGAGGGCCTTTTACCCTCCGTATAGCTTTCTATACGGTCAGCCTGTCAGGTTCCATCAGAAAGACTCTAATAATTTACATTTTCTCCCACTGTCTCAGGAGCTCCACACTGTAAAATAAAAAGCGGTTATGATTTATGATGTGATGTGTTAAACCTCTGCTATCAAATGCATTTGTGTACATTTCTGATGGGAAAACATGGCCAAGATCAGCCACTAGGAGGAGCAGAACCTTAAATCTCACAGCAACAAAGTGAGGAAGGTGTCACTGTTTTTTGAAACTTCACTCATGTAAGAGGAAGTACATTCCTCCCTTAACATGTAATTGTATACAAATATAGTGTATATTCACATATCTTAACTGAATGTCTTCCTGTACTGTAAATTAGAGGCCTAAAGTCATTGCAGAGACAGTGACATTTCCATAAATTATCATTTACTTGCCAAACTAATATTTGCTGCTGTAGCAGAAGCACCAGGGGAAATCACAATGATGTTTACAGATGTCATCGTAAGGCTAGGATGAATTTAAATATTACTAGAAGTTGGTAAACCTGGGCTAAAAGCATATTATTCAGCATTTTAACTATCAGGCACTATCTCTATACATTTACAACACCAAGCACCGTCAGTGGTCTGATTAAAAAGCACCATTCATCCCACTTAGCCAGAATACAATTAAGGGACATGGCTTTAAAAGCCCAGCCCCGAAGGCTCTCCCCATCCCACATAAAAGGAGCACTCTCCAGTGAGCCTTGCCTGTAAATATCATGTTTGATATGAGGTTTTAATCTTCTTAGCCATTCTGAACTATAGAATGGGCTCATCCTCTCTCTGAAACCTCTGTCCAATGGCTGTGTGCCTGAGGACGAATAGGAACACAACACTAGTATGCTATCTGATTAGGTGGGGTTAATTACAGAGCACTGTTTTGTAGTGGCTGCATTTGAGAGCCACCCATAAATAGATGGGCATGGGTAATGCATGCTTGGAAATGAATTTTAATTAACTGTGTATCACAGAGGCCCACTTGGGGGCTTGTTTCTAGTATGTTCTGACCCTGCTGTTGGATGTGAAGAGGGACTGGGTCTGCAACCGAGACACTGTGACAGGGCTGAAGAGAGCGTCTTGGCCTGTGTGAGCCATGGATCATAGACACACAGGAAGCTGTGTGTTTACACAGAGGTAATGTGGCTAATTTATATTGATGAGAGCTACCTTGATTGAGAGCCGCTGTGGAGCCAGTCCATGTCCTCACATCATGATCACTGTTAAAACAGGAGCTGGACTGAGACACATGATCTCTGCGGCTACTTCAACTGTTGAAATATTATTGAAACTTTAATACTTGCGCAATGTCTTCAGCTATGTGACTTTATATAACACAGAGACTCCAAAACTTGGAGCGCCAGTGTGTTGCTTGCAGTAACCTCAGATCTCCAACCATTATTACCACTGGTCACACACATACACTATTTTTTCCTCTCTCTCTTTATATTGTGTATGTGTGTGTGTGTGTTTTCATTAAAATATCGAAGGGCTATTTGAAGCCAAGCCTAGATGAAACTGAAACATTCCTCTCCCTTTCCTTTCCAGTTTTCTGTGTGATTGGATTAATTATATGTCACTCACTTTACTAGAGGTCAGCAAACATACATTCTCGGTCATAAGTCATCAATCTATGTGACCATGGAGATGAAAAGTCAAGCATGTCAGCCAGGAAGCTGGACAGAGAGGGATCAGCCCATTGATTTCAGGGCCAACCCAATCTCACCACAGCCTGCTGCCCTGAGAACTGAAATTGTCCCTATAGGCTATGTACAGTGAGCTTTATACCTTACATTTGTGGTACATGATCACATTAGCGGGGCCTATTTAAAATGCGGTTTGACTCGCAACGAACGATCCTCTATTTTTATTTTCTATTTTTACTCAGGTTAGCTCACAGACTTTATTTTCCTTCACACTCATTCAGACAGATTTAACTGTAACTACACAAAAATATGTCTTCACCTATGACATTAACATGACCACGTTACACTACGGTCATGTTTGATCTGAAATAGTTTGACTATAAATATTATTGCAATTGCTTATTATGATTTGATGACAAGGTAGCATACAATAATGTGCTTTGAGTAGGTTTGTAATATCTGGTGCAAAATGTTAACAGAAGGCAAGGACAGACTGAGCAAGCTCACACCACAGACCGCCTGCTGGCTTGCTGACGAACCAGCATTATTGTAGCTATACCCCACTCCATTCCCCTAAATGGCTAATCTTTGTTGCATCTCACCCTTAATTGGTTAACAGTCTCTGCGGGGCAAGTGAAAGTGGTGCTATTTAAGGCTCCACCATGAAACAGCAACACTTTCATCTTGGCAATAACAGGCAACAATTATATTACCAGATTCGAAAGTGAACCTTCTATCTACCCACTAATCAAAAACGCAGCCCATCTGTTGTGCTGTCTCTTCTGAAACTGCAGCCTGTATGATAACTGTGTCTGGACACTAATTAACTGCTAAATAGACCACAATTTCTATTTAATTCTGCAGAAAGAAGGTAAAAAGACGGAACACAATAAGCGCATTTTAGATTGACTCCAACTGTATCAGGCACTGATAGAGCATCATCGTTCTCCCTCTATGTCTCTCTCTCTCTCTCGCTCTCTCTGTCTCTCTCTCCTTCTGTGCGCGTGCATCAATACAACCTGACGTGCATGCGCGCGCTCTCCTGCTGCTGCTCCCTCTCTCAAGCACTTTCAGACTGGCAGGCAGACCAGTCACGCGCGCGCACGCGCGCGCACACACACGCACACGCACACACTCACTTTCCCTTAGCTGTGCTTTTGTGTTTTGTCAGAATTAATGAGAAAAGTTCCCTTGCCCTAGGGGTAATTAGTGTCCTTGGAGTTAAATAAGCTAATACTTAGACACCTCTGGCACAAGCAATTATGTTTGTGTATTGAATAATTGATTCAAAGAGGGGGGAAGGGCTGCTAATCAGATCTGAGCATAATGAATTGATTTAATTAACAGGGGAATCCGAGGCTCTCTGGAAACTGCGCGCATTTATTCAGTAGGAGCGGAGGCGAGCGCGGCACATAAACTGGAGGGAAGAGGCGGCGTGAGTTCGCTCTTAGCAGTTGTCAGATTTGCAATTGGATTTGTTTGAATATAGTTGCCGTTTCGGAGCAAATGAGAAGGCGAAAGAGAGGATATTAACAGCGAGGAGAGCTCAGCCGTTCAGTCTGAGCGCCTGATCCGTCCGTGTGTGCACACTTGCAGATAGCAGACACTAAGATTTATATCGCTTTTCATTGTTTTCTTTTTTTGTGCTTCTTTTTTTTTTTATACATATATAAATATATATTCGCATGGAATTGATCAAGAGCGACCCAGGCTGTTTGACGCTATTTATTTGCAGTACACTTGAGTCCGGATCCGGGGATCTCGCCGCGTATATCGCCGTATTCCGCCGTTTGAATTCTTATTGATAGGAGAAGGTGGGGGGGGGGGGGGGGGAGAAACGTGCAGACGGTAATTCATCTTTCCAGGCTTTCTGCTGTACCGAGGCTCAGTCTAGTCAGCCGCGCGTTTCAGAGCCGATTCCCGGAGCAGCCGAGAGCACACCGAGCGGAGCAGCAGCCTGCTGGAGCCGAGGACGGATCGCCCGGGGAAGGACTCATCGTTCCTCAGGACGATGGTGTTGGACAAGGAAGAGGGTGAGTAACATCTACGGCCGGAGGATGAGATAACCTGGAGGAGGAGTGCAGAGGGGTGAGCGGGGGGGGGGGGGGGGGGGGGGGCTACTGACATTTTACACGCTAAGTGTTTCCCGGAGCCCCGGACCAGGAGCACCCGCAGCCTCCGCTTTGTATTGGCTTTTTACAGCCCATTTAATCACGACAAGGCTCCGTGTTTTTGACTTTGTTTTTGTTTTTTGTCCTTTGCGACCGAACCTGAATAGTGTGGCTGCTTTCTGCACCACGAAGTTGGGCTGCACTTAACGCAAAAATACAGCCTTCCACCGTCAAACTGCAGTTTAGTTTGGAGGAGTTGTGTCTGTATTTGGAGCAGATTTGTCTTAAGATTTTTTTTGTTGTTGTTGTTGTTGTTGTTTTTTGTTTTTTTTTTTGGTTTGCTTTTAGCCAGAGTTTGAGGATACTCCACAGACGCAGCAGTGCATGTGGCTCCTCTTTTCTTTCCTCCTCTAAGTGCTTTTTGCGTCTGTGAAGTTCGTGGAGCAGCCTTTGACATCAGCACAGGATGGGAGATGACAGCAGAGTGCTTTTAACTTGATTGCAAATTATGGATAGGGCCATGCAACGTTCACTCACTCTCCATCCAAACAGGCCTACTTGCATTACTTATCTATTTCAATGTATTTAGGTTAATGGGTGAGGCAATCTAATTAATTTTAATTTAAATCAAACTCGCCTCTAATGAAGTCCCATTTTGGATTAATCTGATGCTGAGATGAGCATGAATTTATCACATCCAGGTCCAAATGGTGCTCAGTATACATGATTTTAAATGCACTTATATAACATGAAATTAACAATGAAATGGAGACAATATATAGTATTAATCTCTTGATGTGACCTGACACAAAGTTATTCTCTGATGTTTCCCTTCCTTTCGACATGTCATTATTATTTATTATTATTTTAAAGGTGGTTTTTCTGACAATTCAGACCACCTGCTGACATGCACAATGACAATCTCCACTAACCATAAACCCAATTTTTTGTGCTACTTCTCAAAGTAGGCTACATTGAGTTTATCCAGAGTTCCCCCTCTGTTTGAAAAGTGATGGATGCATCCGTAACCCATTATTTGTTTGAAAAAGGATATTTCATATCTCTAAGCAGAGCATCCTTTCACTTACAAATAAATAAAAAAAAACAACAAAACAATAAAAGGATTTGGGCAGACATAAATTGGTCTGTCTGGCCGAATCCGTGTTGTGCTGCTAATGTACCCAAATTAACTCAACTGTAAATTGTCTCCGTTGGATTTCTTTGTAGCTAAAAGTTCCCTATATGATTCATGATTCAGATTGCTTTTAACAGTTATTGGCTAAGCAATATGGTAAATGTACAAGGTGATGCAAATGGCATTAGTGGGAAAGGATGCACAGGAGCATGTAATGCAGTCAATACTACATTAACTACTGATGCCCAATTACAGAACCAGGGAGAGTGGCTTTTAGGAGCATTAGGACTTGCAGAAAAGCTGAGATCACCTGCTGCTCATTGCCTAAAAGCTTCACCCTTTATTTGCTGGGCCCGACCAGCAGCTCCAGCATTTTGGCCAGGTTGTCAACAGAGCTGCTTGAATCCGGTCTCTTTCACTATGGTGCCTCTTAGCGTTTATTGGCTCTAAAGTTATAGGCTTGTCAATTCAGCCTTCTTGTCTAATGTATCCACTTAGTGCCTGCACAAGTAAATGTGTGCGTATGTGGAGAGGAGGTGTGGGCTGATGTTTTGGGTGGCCACATGAGTGTATGTGTATGATTACTCTCTGTTTCTCTTGATTGATTCACTATTATGCCAGTGTGTGTCTGTGCGTGCTGCTTAAGTGTTCATATTTCAGTCCCTGTGTGTCCCATAAAACAGATCATCAATGTGTCTAGTCTCGCGTTCAAAGGCTGCGATGCTAGTTGGCAACAAAGTAATGCTGCTGCTTGCTTGGCAGACTGTTTTTGAACTCTGACTTCTCTCAGAAAACTGCAACAATTTGTGCCACATTAGCAATAACCAGAAATAAATGACTGTGCCTCCTTATCGTTTCTTCATTGAGAAAATCTCCCACCAATTCACTATATTAAGAGTCACAAATGAAAGATAAGCTTGCCGTTAGTCATAAAGTTCATCCTAACTTCTTGGTCTCAAACTAAAAACTGTTCTTGGGTTAGTTTTGTGTTGTTTTGTGGTGTCTTTGTACATCAGAAGTGTACAAATGTCAATACTGATGCCGAAGTGATCGTCATTTTCTCAGGTGATGCAGTCATTAAGTAACAGCATGCTTTTCCAATATCTGGTAAAGCAGTGTGTTAGTGAGCCAGGAGGAGGACTGGAAAAGGATTACAGGCACTGCTCTGTGAAATGACCTAATGTGCAGGTCATAGTCAGTAATGAACAGCAACACATGTACCAAAATATTCTGTGTCAACATTTTATTTCATCTTTCGATATGAAGATTCCAATTTGCGGCTAATTTGAGAGGAAAATGCAACCCAGGCATTTTTTTCTCCTCCTCCTCCATACCAACTGCAGGAGAAGAAAGTGGGTCCACACTGAAGACATATTTTTGCTGAACATTAACACAACCACAGTATACTCTTTAGAGACCCAAGCAGAAGAAAAATCCTCCAGCTACTGATAAATTTCTGGTTACCTATGCTTGTTAATTTATGACCTTGTTATCATCCTGTCCAGTGAAATTTGTACATTCATAAAGCATGTGATTGAAAAGCAATGCTTCAGATGAAAACAGACTGGTGATCTGTCGGCTGCTGTAATAAAACTTGGGCTTCAGGCTCTGATTTTTATTTTGAAATAATAAGAATTGCTTCATTCTTTACCGGTGTTACCATGGTAATACTGTCTTGTAGCAATGTTATATTGATTTAGAAAGTGGACAGTAATATTTCTTTTCTGTTATTTGGTTTCTGAGGGTTGATTTCTAATTTCCAGTTGGAGATTACTTTTATATGTTCCTTAAGTCTTTTCACTTTTACAAGGGAATGCAATTTGCTCCCCTGTATTTACTATTTTCTCAGCTTATTGGTTTGCTCTTACTTCAAAATTAAACTTGCCCATTTCAAATATTGAAATTACGTGTGGTTTTTGTGCTCAGGGCCCTGAAAAATATTACAAACACACTGCTTCATTTGATATTTAAGTCACTTATCTTTTTTTATGAAGGTTTATTTCAGGCACCTGCTTTGTGTAGGCTCTGCTTTTCCAATTATGTCTTAAACAAATGTCAGGAGACAGTTGTGTGTGATTTAAAATGTAAAATGCACGAACTATACCCTACACACAATTAATGCATAAAAAGGATCCTTTTTCATTTGCATACACATGACTAAATATTAGCAAAACCTGCATTGCACTATCAGCAATATATGCCTGTCTGATCGAGGTGAAAAAATCTAATCTACTCTGCGTTGACATGTAATTTTATTTGTATCCTCTGTATTTTTTTTTCATCCATGTTTTACTAAAGCAGTTTTCTCATTTTAGTGAAGCTCAGGGGAATAAAACTAACACTAAGTCACATTAATGCCATTTTTAGCTGAGTGGTAAATTCCGTCTAATCTCTTTCTGATTTCACAAATGTAGAATTCTCACTGGAAACAATTTCGTCTGTCACAACTAAACCTCTAGATCCTTATCAAACGTGATCGTTTCACATCTTCAAGTGTGGAAGATCTGTATCATCTTCCAATAATCTAAGCGCAATTCAAAGGGGTTGAACTGAGACTTAAGAGACACGTGTTAGTGAGCGCACCCACCTGCTTTCAGTGTAGATGGCTGAACTCATCAGTGGAGCACACAAACTAAATTATGGACTCTTGAGCTGTAAGAGCATCTCTTTTATTATTTCCAGAGGCAATACGCTAGACATGCTATCATCCGTACATTTTCACAACAAGATCCGGCTTCCACATAATTCACAGGGAACGGACAGTGCCCTGCTTGGAGTTACTGGTTACTGGTGATGACGCCACATGTTGATGTGGGTGAAAAATGATTCATACATTGATATTCCTACAAACAAACCCCCTGCAACATGTCAGTTTTCTTCACACCAAGTTATTTATTCACCAGTTTACCACTTGTGCACTCTTTTCTGACTTGCATAAAATTCTCATGCAGCGTTTAAAGTTTTCTCTTTGCTTTGCTCCTTTATTCTGACATTGTAGGCTTAATAGAGGAAGACAGGAGAGATGGGAAAAAGGGATGTAGCAAAGTTCTTGGGAGAAGCTGATGTTAAAACCACAATGTTACCAACTATACTAAAACTGCTAAGGTGACCAAATGTCCACTTTACTGAAGAAAAACTTTAATACTGTACCCACATGTCGCCTGTTACACTCTAATGCAACATAAACTCTTTGTGAAATAAATTTTCTGTGAACTTTGAAACCTAAATGCAGCCAGGGCAGATGGAGTTCCTCAAATATTCATAACACAGGATTTTACACATAATAATGTTTACGAGAAAATAGTTTCAGAAATTCAGACATAAACTGTGCTACACAGAACTGTCATGATTTTTCATTGCAAAAGTGTCTGAAATCATGCATTTCAAATGGTTTTAGACACAGAAAAATCACACAAGTATGTTTACTTGATTACTATAGATGACCATGTTTTATGCAAGTGAAAGCCAGATTTCAAAGTTAATCAATGAAGAAGCAGTCCGTCTTTGCATGTTTGTTTAAATAAAAGGCAATGCTGTACGTACCACATCTGTGTTTATGTGTACTATAGCCAGACTCCATACTTAATTTTTAAAGCCACAAGCTTTAAAAAGTAAAAAAAAAAAAATATATATATATATATATATATATATATGAATCAATGTGTCTGTGGATAGTCATTTTTTAAGCAGGAGCAGGAATTTTACAGTTAAAAAAATAAACTTGTCAGCTTGCTCTGGTGGACAAGCTGTGTAATGGAGATGTTAGCCCTAAGTCACTACTTTTGTGCTTAAAAGTCTGCTATAAACTAATGAGCCATCTATCAACCTTGCTTAAGTGTATATGTCTGTGCAAAAATATCAATAAACATTTTGGACTGCTGGTACTTTTCCAACACATTTAAGAAGAGCAGGTGACAACGTGCACAAGCGTCTATGTGCTTGTATTCGTGGTTATTGGTTTGAAGTAGTATCTGCAGAAATATAATACTGTCTTCTTGTACTGATATGGTTTTTGGAGAAGTCAACTATTTGAGCTGGCCTGTTGTAAGCTCTCTATAGCGTACACATCACAGCACCAACAGGAATTCTTGTCAGTGCCATATTTCCCATCTGCCAAAGTCCTGATCATCCTTGATGTATTTTAATTTGTTTTTGGCCCTGCCTGTGTGAGTGTGTGGCTCTGAGGATGCCAATGCTGCTTGTTTAATGAAAGGCACTTTGTTCTTGTGGGGGTGTAAGGAACAGACTAACCTCTAGGGGCTGCTAGTGGGGCTGTTACACTCTGAATCTTGCTTCACTCTGTTGTCTTGTTACTCCCTTTGCTGTGTTCAATTTTCTGCAGGTTGAGTGTTGCTTTGGCCATAAGTAAGAACGAAGACATGTTATGATTTTGAGACTTCTTATCTGCCTTCACAGTAGGATAAACATACTCTCAGTGTAATAACACTGAGTTTGCAGTTTGCAGCATTTAACCCATAAACAATTTTCATCCTCCTGGGTAATCAGTATTTTGTAAATCTGTAGCTTCCAAGGTTTGTCTTTTCATATACAGATTTACATCAAGTATGTATTCAAATAAACAATTGTTAGATTATTTTTATTGTTAAAAGCAACCAAATCAAAAGTCTTCTCAGAGCTGCTTTTGCGTATAAGAGTCCAGAGAAAAATAGGATGGAGGCCTTACACTCTCTTAAGACACTGCTGCTAGCTTGTTGGTAAATACAAAGGCCTGGGGTCCGTCTCTTAAATAAGATCCATCTATGCTGAAAACTAATCTCTTATTGGATGACCTTCTCTAAATCAAATTGTAAGTAGCTAATTAAAGTCTGTGATTGAAAGGGGTAGTTCTTTGCGTCTTAAAGGTAGTCGAAGAGGTTTGGGATATTGAAGTGTTTCGTTTAATCAGTTTTTAACTATTATGTCTGCAGCCGTAAACAGCCACACACACTCCCACTGAAATTAGCTTTTACCTAAACTTGTTTCTCAGACCTTACACCCCAACCTTACCCCCATTCCGATCACATCTCTTTTCATTTCATTGTATTTCAAATTATTTGACACTCCTTCTCCAGTTGAATTGCCATTTCTTTTTTAGCCAGCAGCAAGAATAACTCCTTGAGGAAATACGGTCACGTTAAATTATGAGGCAATATAAAACTGTTAAAAGGAATTCATTAAAAAGAAATCATCTTCCTAATCAAACATCATCCACTGTTCCTCTCTTGCACATCTTAAGATGGGTTTTACTACATGGGACGCTTTAGTTAACCATCCCACATGACATCACTCCCGGTCGCCATGAGGACCCCTTCCCTAACTGTGCACCGAACCAACTTCCCTCATTATTTACCCTATCAGGTGTGGGGGTGGGTGTTTGAATGACATTAGAGGCCTGCGCTGCCAAATAACTGCCCCCTGTAGAGTATTTGCATTATTCAACATTAAAGAGCTTCACACAGTGCACCGCAGTATGGTGTTCCTTCTTCCCCTCCATTTTTGACACATTGAGGACCCTGAATGGCACACCTGTCTCCTGGCATATCCTTTGAAATAATAAGTGTGCAGTAATTGCTGGGGAGTAGGGAGGATTTTGTACATCACGCCCTGACCTCAGGAGTGACACAAACTTTAGAGGGCTACATTTATTCCTCTCTAAATGCATTTTTAATGTGGACCAAGAAGTGTTTGTGCATTATTCTGTTCCGGATGGCAGAAAGTGTGTGCGGCAGGTCTAATTTTTTTTTTCCCCCTCCCAGAAATCCTGGAGTAGCAGATAAGATTGTTTCGTCTCTTCTTCAAAGTTCAAAGAATATAATTTTGGAATAGACAAATTTTTCCTTTAAATATAATCTCACATGCAAGACTCTGATCTCAGATCTACTGTATGAACCCTGAAGATGAGTCTGCTCCCTCGTTCTGCACATCAGTGGAAAATTGGTAAAAACAACAAGTTTGCTGAAGCTGAAAACAGAAAACAACAGAAAACAGAAGCCACTGGCAAAGCCCAACATTACGTCCACATTTGATTGGCTTTTTGTAACACCAAATCCTCTCCTTGCTCTGCCAGCTGACAGTCCTCCTCCTTGAAGAGCCCTCTTGGGTTTATTGGGGGGTATTCCTGCATGATAAAACCATGTATATGTGTGCTTTTTCTGCTTCTCTTCATTCATCTCATTCCGTCAGTCTCATTTTCTTGCATCATCTCTCACTCCTTTTCTGCAGTTGACAGTTTACCTAGTAGAGCTCTAATCTCGCCCTACTACTGAGAAACCAAGTGTTGGAACAAGTCGCCTTCTGTAATAATTTGGAAACTCTGCCAGTTTCATGTCTTGAAAAAAAGCAGCAATGAATTTAATTAGAAAGCTGTTGCATATCGCTGTGATACATTTCTTTTAATTAACCCCATGTGAATAAATTAAAAATAATAGGGGGCTGAAAAGTGTGGAAAAAACACCCTAATGAAGTTTTCCGTTAATTGGGATGGAGTCTGCAGCCAAACCACAGTGAGTAGTGAGCACCAGGAGTTAACAATGCCTTCTGTAAGCCTCAGAAAAGGGCCCAGGGCCTTCGTGCTGACTTCAAGTGTAAGAAATGCACCTCTGACGTGATGGAAATGACCGTGGGCTTGGAGAAAAAGCAGTCCTGTTCCAGGCTGCTCTGCTGAGACTCCCCATGCCGCGCTTGAAGCTGGGCCAGTGTTATTGCGGCCCTAATGCAGCTGACTCATTTGGAGCGGATCAGGAGTAATTATGGTAGGGAAAGTGGCTGCCGACTGTGGGGGTCAGGACACTTGTAACATGTGAAAAGAGCAATTATTCCAGGAGACAAAACCCTCCCTTATCCTGGTCAGTGCCAGGGTCAATGCAAGGGACGGCTGGACTCCGTTTCACCGGGCTTATTAGCCACCGCAAGCTGCAAAGTTTGAGAGAGTGCATCTTGTTAATGAACAGTCCCCTCCTCATCCACACCGGTCCTGTCTGCTCTCCTTCCCAAATATTCTGGGTGTTAATTATGTCATAATCATAGCATGCATACAGTCCCAGAAATCACCTCACAGACCCAAGCATTCATACACAACCATCTGGAAATGTGGCGTGGCATACAGTAACACAGAATCCTCTTAAAGTGAACTTTAAGGGGAAAAAAAAACTGTCAGTATGAAACATAATACTGACTTGGGCCTTGTAAGAAATTACCTAATTTGAGAGAGAGTGTGTGTCTGTGTGTTACTCTGTGAGAGTGCGTTCAAATCTTCATGCATATCTTTTGCTCCTTGCATAGGCTCCTGTGAAGGAGAGGAACATTAATCAGTCAGTGAATCAGTGGCCTTTATTGTGCTTATCATTCAGAATACACTCATCAGTCTGCTTTCAGCTGACATCTATTCCAGCTGATATTATTACCAGATGTCTTGTATTTTGTCTTGGCAATAGAGAAATGTATCTATGGGCTCAATTACAGCAATGACGGAAACTGAGTGAAAGGGGCTGATTCATGCACACAATGACAGGACATCTGCATGAGATCCCTATTAACCCTGGTGGCAGACACCTTGGCCCAGGGTCAAGTTTTATTTGGGACTGCCATGGCCACAGCATTTACATTGGTGCAGATTAGATCAGCCAGTGAAGCCACAAGGCTTTGTATAAGAACCATTTCTGATTTTCTATAATTTAGGCCATTTTCCCTCTATATGTTTTATACCTTTCATGGGAGATGTAAAATAACAATCACAGTTCAGTACAGATTCTTTGTAAACCATTAGTGTCTAGTTGTCCTGTGTAGGAGTGTTTTGCATAAACAGATGATGGTAGAGCTGATGAGGAGGCAAATGCACTTGTTTCCGATAAATACAATCAGTAGTATCTAATTTCCCTGAACATCCCAGTCGATGTATTCACCACGCTGGTGGCTAGCTCTCTTATTTGTTGCTGCTGTGAGCTGTAATTATGGAAGCCCCTCAGAGGAGGCCCACCCAGGGTCATCTTCAACCTCCTTGAATGCCCACCTTCCTCCTCGTATATCCTTTACCTCCCCATCCACCAATAAAGTCCCCATCACACGCTTTAGTGCTTTAAATCGATCAAACGGCAAATCAGTTTTAATGTGATTTAATTTTCGGCACTGCTGTTGACGCCCTGCGTGTGTTTGTGTAGTGAAGAATACCAAGAGTTTATAGGGTGAAATACTTAAAATTAGTGACATGAAACTGCTAGTAATAACTTTATCCGTTGATCAACACCAACAATGTGGCATTTTGATAATTGGCTATTTAGTTCAGTCATTGTTCAAGTGAAGAATTGGTCCCCCTTTCTCAAATTTCAGCTTTTTTGCTTTGACTTACATCAATGCTGAATGTTTTTGGCAGGTCTTTTCTGTTAGTCACAAATAAAAAACAACACATCACTAAGATATTGTGTTGGGTATGGCTGCAAGGATTACTTGATGAATCAATTTGTAAAATGGTAGAAAAATGATGATGATGATGATGATTATTATTATTCCCATAGCAGTTGATTACAAGATATTAAGCAATCGTCCTTTAGTCCACATTAAATGACACATCATGGCTGATAATGGCCAATTAAGGCTTCAGAGAAAACCTGTATGCATGTATTATATCACTGGAGCTTGCCATCCAAGCACATGCATATTTAGATAGTCTTTTTTTGGGGGGGGTGGGGGGAGTTGTTTTTTTGTTTTTTTTACGTTCATCAAAGCTTTTAGTTTTGATGAAAAGGGGTTTGGTGCAAATCATTTTTCTTTTCACACTCACCCGTCTAAGGAGCTGTGAAAATGTAGGTCTACTTGATAATTCCATTTTTTTACTTTTCAAACATTTCCTCGAGTGCTCCAAACAGCACACTTTCTTTTAAAACCTTAAATATATCAAAAAGGTTAGCAGACTGATGTGATTTCTTTGATAGCTGTAAAACGGAAGTCTAAATGGGGTAACACAGAAATCGGATGCTATCTCTATAATGGAAAATACATGCTCTGACAGACTGCTTGGGCAGAGAAAAAATAACTGTACATATTCTTGAAAGATACAATCTTAAGGAAAGTAGATGGATGTAAGAACGGAGAGATGACAGGCCTTTACACACAATGCTAATGGCAAATTAAATTCCCTCTCAGGAAGGATATTTGGCAGGGCAAGTGCTGTCTCTCCACTTTGAGGGGTAAAATGCATCCCTTGTTGGAGAATGAATTGTGATGTGGAGAGGTATGCTTTTGGTGACATCAAATGACACTGGAAGGTCAGTGGCACTTGTATCTGTTAAATGGATTGGATTAAGTGGAGGCTGCCTCCAGGTCTGCAGCTTCCTTTCATAATGCAGCTTTTCTTTGTGGGAGGTGGCAAGCATGGGAGGTTCTGTTGTACACAACAGCTTCACAGAGCGCCAGGAGTGGTGACAGGTGCAAGAAAATGTCTCATGGCATTAAGGGAATTGAAAAGACATTTACTTTACACAGTCATTTTTTTCTGCCACTGCTTTTTGTTTAGTCGTTTTGAGCTAGTGCTTGCTACACTACTATTAAAGCTGTTTTCCAGAGGCTGCTTTGGTCAAAGACATCAAACCCATGTTTGTTCCCTGCAATGGATTCAAAAATGAGGCATCAGTTGAATGTGAGTACTGGCAGACATCTGACATTCCTCCAAATGAGACATCTCTCTTTGAGCCAGGCCTGGAGGACCAGGGCCTATGCATGGAGACACAAATGTCAGACTAAGTTGCACTCAGACACAGAGTGTTGTCACTTTGCTGATGCTGAGCAGTGTTTTTAATCAAACAGTGTATCCAATTGGAGAGAGCGAGCAGCATACATGAATTCCAGGATAGGTTAACTATTGTCCTTCTCAAAAGTGATGTAAAACACAAACGTGATATGTTGTATTAGTGTGTGACTGGTGGTGGCCTCAACCAATTAGGAGTAGTTCTCTGGAGGTGGAGGAACGACCTTTTTGTATAATTAGTTCTCTTATTTAAAGCAAAGATTTTGAGTAGAATAACTAATTAGGTGTCATAAAAGGCAAATTGAAGATTTTTGTGATCCCCAAAGGAATTACAGCAACTCCTTTCCTTGCACAAGTGCTGGAGCACACGTACACAGACGCACATAGACATACACAGGCGTTTTCGCTCTCCTCATTAAGAATGTTTTTAGTTCTGTAGAAACCTGTCAGGCGAGAACGGTTGGCATACCTGGAGAGAGCTCCCCTAACAAGCCATGAAATGCAGATAGAAGAGTCCACCCTTATCCAGTGTGGTTTGAATTTGAAGCTTTTTAGCTTCATTTACACTGAACATTGGTATTTATAGCAGGTTTTGTGATCCTAATGTGCCAGCTTCAAGGGGCCTGTTTTGAGTAGGGAAAGGGGGAGAGGGGGGGAGCTGGAGGGCTGGCAGAACACTAATTGATGGCTCCCATCACCAGTACTGGACCAATTAGCCTCTCCTTTCCACTTCTGATAAAGAAATAAGACGGCTCAACACCACCGGACCACTTACTGACATATAAACCAAAGCCATAAATTTGACTAACAAGCTCTCCTATTTCTTTCAACTCTTTTTTAAAAAGGGAAATGCTAATTATATTACATTCATAGCATTATTGATGGGTGGATGGCCAAAAATTGCAGAGCAAATCTGGATCCAATAAGGTACTTTGTGAGTCTATTTATGTGTGCAGATGTGTGTGTGTGTGTGTCTGCTATGTGTCGTGGGGGGGGGGGGTCTCATTTGAGAGACAAAAATATGCTTTTCAAATCGTACAGAAAACCTTTGAAAAGTAGTGTAAAGTTTTTATGAAAGACAGCAATCTTGACAGGCTTAGCGAAGAAAAAAAAACTGCAGAATGAGACAATCCCTTGTTGCCAGTTGACGTTGTGTTTATCAGAGAGAAAACCACAGAAGTAACAGTCAAGCATCACATCTAACTACAGAGGGACCCCATTCACATTTGACATTACGATAGCAACATTACACTGTTGCTATTGTTCATACCGGGAAAGAAATGAAAGTAAAAACTTTACTTTTTCTGGACAGAAAGTACTTGTTTACATCTCAAAGTCTAACAGTAAAATAGTGACATTTCATTTATAACTCAGAGTACATCTATTTAAAATGGGCCTTTGGAGATGCCTGAACATACAAATGCTGGCCTCATCCCCCGTGACAAAGAGTGTCCACTTTTTTTTCCTTTTTTTTTTTTTTTTTTGAGTTGAGAGAGAAATGTGTTTTGAAAGTAGAGTGGCAAGTGGCGTCCACTGTGTGTTCTTTTAGACAGATCAATAGCTCAGTGTGTGAGAGAGTGTCTTAAGAGCTGTTGTCTTGTGCTTTCAGCTGTGGCAGACCTGTTAGTGCTACAGAGGGGAGCTGCGTGCCCCTGCCTCTGTACCAGCAGTGGCCTGAGGGGGGCTTTTAGTCCAAACACAAATGTCAGCCACACATAGACTATTAGTGTTTAGTGCAGTTATTAAATGGACTTTATTTGTCCTTTAGGAGGCTAAAAGGCACACTTAAAGGGGACCTGCGTGACAGCAGGGCAATTTGCGAGTTTGGTAACTTAGACTCGCTCGTTGCAGACACATGAGTACAGATAAGTGTAAAAGGAGGACCGGCTGTAATGCTCTGAGTAGGGAACACTGTGTGCGTGTTTGTGGTTTGTGTGCGCATGTGTGTGTTTGTGTGTGAGCCTGCGTTTGTGTGTGTCCCTGTGTGTGTGTGTGTATAAAACACAGTGAGTGAGTGTATGCTAAAAGGCACTTAGGCCATAACATATCTCACTGGGGTCTGGTAGCAACGTTTTTGTGGTCAGGGGCTTTTTAAAAGGTTAATGTTAATCTATACCAAACAAAGCCCAAGAGGAGCTTTTACAGCCGTGGACAGTTGAGTGAAATGGGCTTTGATGAAATGGCAGATAACCAACATACAACACAGCTCACTGTAAATACCACAGAAAGCTAAATAAACATTGTCTTTTATCCTCAGACTATTCAGACTAACCCCCCCACCCCACCCCTCCTCCGAAGCCTGCTGCAAGTGATCGTGTAACTTTTGTATTACAGCATGTTCTTAGTGGAGCCAGTAAGTCAGAGCTTTGTAGTCCAATGTGACCCGTGTGCCTATCTACATGGAAGAATGTTTTCTTCAATGCATATGAAGCAGGTAGGCAGCGTGCTGTGGCCGTGCGCAAGGCCAGGCTTAGATGCCTCGAGAAGCAGCTGGCTTATCAAAAAGAGAACATGAAAAGTCACTCGTGTTCCTAGGCCGTAAATCACGCATGGCTTTCTCCTTATCACTACAGGTGTGCCGATGCTCTCCGTCCAGCCCAAAGGGAAACAGAAGGGGTGTGCTGGCTGCAATCGCAAGATTAAAGACCGCTACCTGCTCAAGGCCCTGGACAAATACTGGCATGAGGACTGTCTCAAATGTGCCTGCTGTGACTGCCGCCTGGGGGAGGTGGGCTCCACCCTCTATACGAAAGCCAACCTCATCCTCTGTCGCAGGGACTACCTGAGGCAAGAAAGACACACAATCACCTTTCTCCACTTACAGCAAACACCAAGCCATGACATGCCAAGAGCTGTGACATGAGAGGATAACAAAGGTTTCTTTATTCTCCTAATAGCAGTTGCTTTGGTTTTTCACTAAGTATTTCCTGGGACTTCCAAACAAAGACATCAATTAGACTAAATCAATTGAAATAACAAATCACCGTAAAACCTAATGTATAGAGGCTTGCTGTCATATTCTTTTACAGCATACATCCAGCAGAAGGTAATGTTGTTCTGGGATACTTGAGCGCTTACATTTTGCCAAGGCAGAAAGAAAGGACATTTGACGCCTTTTTGGAGTATCACCTCTCTGCCTTTGTAAAAAAAAAAAAAAAAGAGATGATAAATAGGCATTGACTGATTTAAATTTTTCTTTTCTGTTCTCACTGCATCAACATTGAAAAAGGGGCATAGTCAGCATTTAAAAATAAGTAGCAGGTCATACTTGATTGTCATTTGCAATAGAAGAAATTATCATTAGTAATAACCTGTTCCTAACAGGTGCTATTGGTTGTTTTTACCATTCTTGCAGAGAACAATCTCAATAATGGTTGCACGCTGTCACAATGGGCTTTAAAAAATTAAAAAAAAAAGTTCCTATATGAAGTGATTAAATTCACATATTCACATTCATCTGCAACAACCAAAAAAAAAAAAAACCCAACTTTTTCTAAACAGCTTTAGAAACCTTGTGTCACTGCTCTTACCTCCACCATAATCCAGTCCCATTATTAAAACTCATTGTATGTTACATGCACCAACATGTTTGTCAGTGAAATATTCGTAGTGTTAGATCTCACATGTTCTCAATCTTGTCTGGTGAGTTTATATTTTATTTATAATGACATCATGTTGGTCAGTTTAGCTAAGCGACATTTGAACCACACCGTGTTTGTTTTTGTGGTATCTTTGTGGCATACTTGACATGACATCCTTTTCTCCTGTTTACATGAGTGTGGGGGACTTCTGTCATGAAGGAGACCCATTTAGTTGTATCAGAGCTGTAGGGCTGTTAGAAACCTCCAGGCAGACACGTTGTTTCACCAATGTTCACCAGTGCCCCGCCCCCACCCCCACTTCCATTCAGATGCCATGCCATCTGCTTGTTAAATTAAACATGACCATTTCCTAGGCGTTAAGTCACATTCCCGATTAGGTCCTCCCATTTATCTGAGAGGGTATCCCTCTGGGGCTGACTTAGGGATGCCAGAGCCCCAGGTCCCTCCCTCCCACAACTCCCTGCACTAAACTCCCCAGGCCCCCCATCTCTTTCTCTGTTCTCCTCCTGTCTACTTGTTTCTCCATTCCCCCACTGATATCTCCTCCAGATTTCTGTTACCCACTTAGGTCTGAACCAGTTTATTACTCGAATTTGTAAGAAGAGATTAAAAGGAGCAGGATACTTTCAAATCACAACAAAAAATCCAAAGGAAATAGACCCGCCACCAACTTCCATCCTGCCTCACTGGTGGATCTCGATGACATTTTACTTTCATCGCAGCTTTCCCTGTGACCTAAAAGAAGCCCACAGCCGACTTGAGAGGCGCTTAGGGACGTTACGTAGAGGTAGACCATTACCATCCATCAGTTCCCACCCACAGTTAATGCTTTTAAGATGCAGTGAGAGGTCCACTAAGACCTGATGTTGCCCCAGGAAAGGGGCAGATGGTGCAGATGAGGTAATAATAAATGAGTAAATGACCAAGAGAAGGCAAAAATGATGAAGCTGAGAGTTTCACTTGCGAAAATACATCTGCTGAAAGGAAAGCAACCTGAACCCTAAAGCCATAAGGGTCTAACTGGCAGAGTGAAGCAAGAAGGAAAAGCTCTCTCACACATTAGACCAGTAAGATGTAGAGGTCAAAGAAGGGATGAAAAAAGGAGAATGGCAAGAGTTAGGAATAAGAAAATAGAAGAAAGTAAGAGGAGAGAGCTTTCTGTGCTCCTCTTGGCCCATTTTGCCTAATGAAATCCATCCCACACGCCTGCTCTTCAGCCTGCGACAAATGCAGAACACTTAATGGCTAGAGATGCTTGAGATGAATTCTATTATAGAACAAATTAAAAACCTTGCCTTGCTTATAGAGAAGAGGCAGTTTGGGAGACCGGAGTATTTGCGAGTAGGTGATGCAGCCTCCATCCGGTGCCAGTTTCCTTTTCATTCCTTCTTTTCTGTGTACTAAGACACAGGCTCCTCTCACCTGCAGTAATGAAGTTAAATCTGTGCACTGAATTAGCCTCCTGCACTTGATTAAAGACAAGCGGGTGGATCAAACACACTTTAGTTATTTCCCAAGGTTTGGAACGCTGCCACGCTCATATTAATTATTATGGGAGCTCCATCTGTGATTGTCCTTCAGTGGCATTAATAACTTATTGAATGCACTCACGCTTTCCTGAATCTTACACTTCAACACATGCAAACACTAAAATGCACACACACCTCAGCCAATGTCCTCCCATGTCCTCCAAAGCATTTCACCACCAAAAAGATTCAGTTTCTACTCTCTCTGACGTTCAGTTCACTGTATCAAAAATGTCTTTAGCATCTTGGCCACAGTCATTTGTTAGTATTGAGAATTATAGATTAATTTGGCATTTCCTGTGTGTCCAGGGCCCAGGATCAAAAGACTTCACCAGAGGGGTGACAATCTAGCCATGGTTTGATCATCACGACTGGAAGCCTGAAATCATTTAATTTTCTATTTCATATATTAGAGAGGACATAATAGTCACCAACTTATCAAAATTGGGTATAATTAACTGTAAGAGGAAAATGTTTCAAAGATAATGAACATTATAAGTTTTCCACAAACCAGCAAAATAGCAGGGGGAAGATGATAGCTCCATGTGGATGTGACTGTTTTTCAAATCCGTCTTCTCCTTACAACTTTACTAAGTAAAACAACTGCTCCCCTCCTCAAACAGTTGCCTTTCCTCTATGGACAAAATAGATCTGAACAGAAAGGTTTACACTTTCAAAAAAACACAACTGTGTGGGAAGGTCAGAACATGCTATGCATGCATTAACAGCTTTCCCTTTTATGAAATCTGACAAACCCTGAGCAGGAAGGGGAGGTCTCAAAGAGCTCAGGGAACAGGTAGAAAAACTTCAAGAGCCACAGGCCAGTCTGAGGAAAGCAGTAGAGAGACGCAGATGATGCACTGTAGGAACTTTAACAATTTGAAGTTAGCAAAGCTGGAAGTTGAAAGAACTAAAGAGGACCCTCTTTTCCCCAAAGATCCATTGTAATAACCCAATAACAGAGGAAGGAGAACTGAGCTTCTTTCATGCTCATGCGATCCAACTCTGCTCCCAACGCCACCATCAGCACACAAAGTTAAAATTTTCACTCCCAAAATAGGAGCCTTTTTCAGGAGTCCACAGTACCGTGCTGAAGACTGTAGGAAGCAGCGATTAGGTAAAGATACATGTTGTCATAAATGATATTCCTGGATTTTACGGTAAGCTACCAAAAATGTATCATTTGCACTAGAAGAACTTGTGAACTAACATTCAATTATTTACAAAACAGCATTCAATAATTAGATAAAGCAAAATTAGAATAATTATAGCTTTGAAACCCTGCATGATTAAAATGAAATACTTGAAAGTTAAGCAATCACTTTAATGATAAGCATTTTATTTTTCAAACAAAACATTAGAAGTTCGAACCTCGGACTACGGGAAAATATAATTGTCAGTTTTTACTGTTAACTATTATATTTTCAGCCCAATTACCAAGTAAATACTATAAAAAAAGAGACACATTATATATAAATGCAGATTATATTTTAAGCTCCTGAAAAACTACTTTCACTTTTATCATCACCCCATTCAGTAATTCATGCCAATGTTTTACAGGTTGCGCAGAGCAATCCAAATCAGCACTTCTTACACTCTAATCCATTTCAATGAACCAAAGCAGCGTCTCTTCTAAAATCAGACTTTTTGTGCTTCAAACTTTGCTACATTGCTGATAATAGATTGACAAAAAATGATGGATTTATGAAGAATACTCATGTATTTTTGAGAGACTCAGCCATTTAAATAGAAATGTTGGGGAAAAAATGTTAGTGGAGAGTTTTTTTACTTTCCTTTTGAGAATATTGCTTTATTTAATCCAAATGACCAGGGAAATTGAAGTGCATGAGCCACTGCACTCCTACAATACAGGACATGTGCCAGAACAATACGTGGGAATCCTGCAGAAAATAGTCTATTCAAACAAAAAAAATCTATTGTAAATGAAATTAATAAATGTTTTCAAAGGTAATCCTTTGAAGGTACTGTTTCAGTGCTGTGAAGCATATTGAGGAAAAAAAATGAGTGTAGCAACAGTGCTAACATGGTTTTATTGTCCGTATGTGTATGTTTTTTGTAGAATCCATGTTTGCGCTTTGGTAAAACCAAAATATACCTCGGCTATTTTGCATTCCCAAAGTTTATGCTCATGTTGATTATGTTAGCTTTACCCAAGTTCTAATCAGTGTCCATTCAAGTCCGGTTCCTGTTTCACTTTCAAAGGCTTAAATGTCCCAAATCTATTTTGCTTAACCTGACATATGTGTATTTTTCTGGTTCTATGTTGCATCCTCTCAAATTGGATTTAATCCCCTTTAATATACAGTACTTCTCGATCATGCTTTGGTGTGAAACAGTCATTGCTTACTATATGCGGTGCCCTTCAGCTGTTGCTCATGAGACTGCTGCAGTGGTAGCTCAACTCTAGTTCCTTTTAGCTTTTCAGGGGCAGGAGGAAAAGAGTGTAATGTGTTTGAACAGTTCTCTTAGGCTGTAATCTCCTTTTAGCAAGAGGAGGTCAATTAAGCCATATGTTGATGCCGCATTATAACCCAGACACATCACTTGAAGAATTGAATGAGTGGAACACAGCCATATCCAGTGCACTCCTACATTTCAACAGCTCATGTTATGGTGAATATAGAACTTTTCTTTTGACAAAGAAGTGGATCCTTTTGCGATTTAAAAACTCCCAGAATGATCTAGAGAGAGACCATGCTCACTTAACATACTGTATTTCTTCCCAGAAGGTGCCTCGCCTATTTGCAGAGTATGTGTCTCGTTTGGGTAATCGAAAGTCAAGTGTGCAAAAATAAAATAATAAAAATATTAGGAAAATGAGATTTAAAACTTAGTAAAGAAAGTGCTGTTGCAAATATATTAAAACATTTAGAATATTTTCACTCCTTTATTTAGTTTTGTTTCACTCCCAGCTTTATGAAATAAATAAATACAAATGTCCTGTATTTCCACCGTGCCACTGATGTTAAAATGCTGCTTACCGAGAATAGCTGGAGCTGCATATGTAAACAGATCTTTAGAGGTGTGGCTCAAAAATTGTCACAATAAAGCAGAAAAGGGCTTATACCTACAATATTTGGATTTCTGGATTGTAAAAAACAGATATAGCTGGAAGGTTAAAAAAAAAAAAAAATGGGCGCTGATGTCTCACCTCTTTCAATGAAGGTAGAACTTAGTGTCAGTAGCAAGCTGGGCTTCCCCACCAGGCGTTTTCACAACCTGTATGTATCAAGTGAGCACCATGTCCACAGCCCAGCAGGGTGGAATGGAGATGGGTTAGAATAATCCTAGAAGCTGTTATATGTCTATGCATGTAAGTCTCTTGAAGTGACCAAGTCTCTGTAGGCTCCTTTAAAGCTTCGTTCCCTGAGGGAGTGAAAGACACTGTGTGACTCCTCCAGGAGAGCTTGCGTGTTAAAACCTGGAACAGACCCTGCCACACAACTGTCACAACGACAAGTGAGGTGCAAGGCTGTAGGTTATGTTCAACAGGGTGGAGAATTTCTGCTGAATAGTAAATTAAAGGAAGAGCTTGCGTTTCATAAAACACGTTCAAAACTCAGGGAATCAGGAATGCCCAATCTTGCTTACTGAAAGTCCCTCACAGAAACTGATGTCTTGTTGAAATTGTAAGGTCAGTGTCTGTAGCATTGATATTTGGTTCATTTTTGGATCAATACTGAATGTGTACTGAAAAATTGTTTAGCTTTTTGGCAAGGCAAAAAAAAAAGTAATATAACAACAACTTTGTATGCGAGTTCTCTGCCGGTAGCAGATGTCCACTGTATGAGAACATGTCACGTTTTTTGTTTTCTTTCATTTCTTTTTCTCACTGAAACAGGAACCAGTTGTAACAATGTCTCTTTCTAACATCCTGTGAATCCCTCTCATGGAACATAACAGCCTTTCTCCCTCTGTTTCTGTCTTTCCTGCTCCTCTGGGGCAGTGGCCCCTAATTAGAAGTAGTGCTGCTGGATAGACGTTTTCTTTAACAAGGTGAAAGCAACTGAATGGGACTAGCATAAACGAGGCAGAATATCAACACAATGATTCCTCTGTCTGAGCCCTACAAGTTTGGGGAGAAGTGTTTAACATACTGTTGGAATGGCAATCTGCTGTTGCTTTATCCTCTCTTGCGAAGCTGTGAAACAGCCCTTTTCCTGCTGCAGAATATACAAATCTATGTCTCAGAATCTCCAAATTAAACATGGGGGCAGGCGCTCGGAAAATGAAAATGTAAATTCTGAGTCGGAAAAGCATTTGAGTTTCGTTTGCTCTGAGTAGATTTACATCAGTAACTCCTTTCTCTGTTTGTGACCTTTATCATTTGGCTCTTATCTAATGAGCCTCAAAAATTTGCGGCGAGGTTTGAGTGGTGAAAATGGTCAGCGTAAAATATTTCGTTGACTCTTCAAGGTTCAAAGTCTACCATGAATTTCTCAGGCTGCTCTTTGAATGAAACAGGAAGCTGGAGAAAGAGAGGGAAGAGACTGAGTCTGAATCCTTGTAACTGAGATCTTGTTGAACGCATGACTACATTACATGGGTAAAAATCCAGCTGGCTTAGGTTGCAGATACAGTAGACTCATTAAGTATTTTAGTTTTGAAAGCACAAAACTTTCGATTGCTCAAATGGTTCACCTCAGACATAATTTCATTGCTTTTGCAATGGGCAAGGGATAAATTCTTTAAAGAAGGAGATTAAAACCATGTGATCATTTTAATTAGATTGTTAGTCAAGAATTAAGATCCATGTTTGTAACTTGCATTAGAAAAAATGCAAGTGGATGCCAAGAAAGATTTGAGCACTGCATTCAACGCATTTCCATTTTGTCCCATTTCTTTTTCCATTGCAGTAGATCTTTGTGCTATTGTTCTTGCTGTCAGTACATTTTTTTGTTTGCTCTTTTATCACATCAAGGTAAAGAGAAGGTGGGTTAATCTCACTCAATCTGTCTGTGCTCTATGTCTTTCAGGCTGTTCGGTACAACGGGGAACTGTGCAGCCTGCAGTAAACTGATCCCAGCCTTTGAAATGGTGATGAGAGCCAGAGATAATGTTTACCATTTGGACTGTTTTGCCTGTCAGCTTTGTAACCAGAGGTAAGAATGGGGATCATAACAGCACAACACAGCATTTTATATATATATGCAACACAAGTATATAAACAAACAGAACATGCTTTTTTCTTTTTTTCTTTTCTTTTTTTTTTCCTATAATGTAGACCACATTTTGTGAGACTGAAGATTGACTGAAGCCCTGCTAATTATTTTCTATTGTGAAATATTGCCGGTGGTGTGTCCTTTTTCTGCCTAGACCTGTAAATCTTTAAGCCACGGGGAACTAAAATAAGCCCTTATGAGGTATAGAAGCAACCAAAAAAAAGTGCTCACATAATATGTTGCTGCATAAGGAAGTCCAGACCTACACAGGTGTGAAAAAGTGTTTCAGTAGTGATAGAAACTATTATGAAATTGATGTGCATAGAATATGACATACCCAAATATTGCTTTTCCCCATTAACATACTGTCAGTAATGGCACAAATCTGGGAGCAGAACGTCCTTTGCATGCTTGTCAGGGGTGGTGTGACCCTGTTCTTCCACACAGCACAAGCCCATTAACCTTCTGCAGGCCAAATTCAGTTACCATAGTGAACACCTGCTGTAAGAGAATTATGACTGCAGTCTCTCTCCTCAGCTGGCAGACATGAAGCCAGGCCTCATCTGGCATGGTATTGCCATGGCCGTGACTGTTTTACCAGTCTGGCACATTACTAAAGCCAAGCTATGCTCGCCTATATTCTTATCTCCACACCCCTTCAGTCACATTATGAAGCTGTCTGCACTGTGTCACACAAACAAACAGCAGCTTAGAGAATAACATCAGTAGGGCAGGCTGCTATGTGTTATTTTCCCTCTTCAATTGACTCTTAGATGAAAAATATGCTCGAGCACTGGAACCAAACTGATGCATGAAAAGCTAACCCTGTGGCAGGAGTTTCCTTGGAACCTCTTATAGTGCCAGAGCTTTTTTGCCAGGCCGAGGAGCATTGACCTGTCTTTCACTGGGTGCCAGTGCTCATGTCTGCTTTCCTGTAAGGATAGGATCTGAATCAACATCTATTTGAAGCCGTGCATTTATGATGACAATCAAACAGGCATTGAATCTAACGAGGCACAGTGTCAAAGTGCGTTAGGTAAAATGTCTTGAGCCAAATGTGTGCAATCAAACAAAATCACCCATTACCTTGTGATCTGAAATGCTACATTTTTTCTGCCAGTAAGCAGAGCGGAGTCAGCCAGTCATCACACACACACACACGCATGCACGCACCACTAAGTCCCAATGCCAACAGTGATCGTCTTTGTGTTCTCATTAACAGTTTTGTCTTTGCTTTTCTCTGCCAACAGGTTTTGCGTGGGGGACAAGTTTTTCCTTAAAAACAACATGATTTTGTGTCAAATGGACTATGAGGAGGGCCAGCTGAATGGGAGCTTTGAGACACAGGTTCAATAGTTGGAACCCCGTGGCAGCAACAATCGGCTCCACACCTTACAGAAGATGGATGTTCTGCTGCACTTGGAAAGAGACAAGCGTCTGTCTGCTTGCCTGCAATACTTTTTAAGACCCCTTTATCAGTCCCTAAGGACTGTATTGTAAATGTTCAACTTTTTGCCCCTCCCACACCCCAACACTGAGCAGTTACAAATTTTGATGTACAGTTGTGTCTGCTTAGCTGAGCACTGTATTGCTTGTATGTTTTGTGAAATTGATTTCAGGTTTGTTTTCTTTTCCTTTTAGAAATGGCTCATTGGAGGGTATGTACAGTCTGTTTTTTCTGTATATATAAACTGGAACATTTATTTTATGAAATGTAATGCAATTTTATTACTAGTGTGAATTAAAGATTCTTAAATGTTCATAGTGAGTTTTTTCCTCTTGTACCAAAACCAAAGTTGTTGGAGGAGGTTGGCCCATGTGTTGATATGTAATCATGTCTTTAAAAACTGCAACGCCATAAAAAGCCTTGCAGGAGAAAAGTATATTTGAACTCCTTCAAAACATAATGCAACAAAACAAGTTTTATTACATTTTGCAGAGTTCTGATGGAATTAGAAATGCTGTTTAAAATAAACTAAGTAAGATTTGGAATAAAAGTATGCTTCTCCAAACTGTGTTGTTGGGAACGTGCAAGTGCCATGAAAGGGAGTGCGTTGAGCTGAGGCGCTCTCTGTAATTCAAGCTTCACTAATTGCCATCTGATTATGAAGAATCGAGAGGGTGAATTGGCCTGGAAATGAAATGCAACAGCAAATAAATTAGAGACAAAATAAATGCTCATTGAGTTTGAACTCATTGAGACTCATCAGTGACAGAGGTGCAGAGCTGTATTAAAAAGTACTTTTCCCAGAAGCCTCTGTTAATGGAGTTGTGTGACACTCTGTTTATCTGATGAGGTCCTAATCTGATACACACACCTAGAGCCCAAAATATACCAAGTGTGGTGGAGCTGTAAAATATTTAGCTGATTCTTCAAGTGATAATGATTTTGCTTAGTACCTTTAGTTGTATGAATTAATTACGAAGTTACTTACTTTTGACACTGGAAACTAGTTCTTTATATATCATTAATGCTACTGCAACAAAATAATTCTGTGAACACTTGCTACAAATAATATGATGCAGGTGATAAACAGCTATATGTATACCTGTGATTTTTTTGCTGAAATATTAAAATGTTCTGAAAGCCTGATTTATTTTTACAGACTAAGAAATGCAAGAAAGGTTTGTGATGGCAGGATGACACAAATGTATAGTTTCCTGGACTTAGGTTTGCACAAACCTGAGCCATGAATACACTTTATTATCATTGGACTGAAATGTACAATGATTTTCACTATGGATTTATCTGCAGATAATATTGCTTATTATTCTGTAAAGTATTTAGCGTGCAAAATTTCACATTTTTCATAACCTAAGACGACATTCAGTCACATTGCTTGTGTTATCTGACCAACAATCCAAAACTCAAAGACAATCATATAACAATTATGCACCAGGAAGAAAAGATTTATCAATTAATCACTTCAGCTCCAATTTATATTTATTATTTTAGTGCAACTCTGGATTTACATATTAATTGACATTAAAAAATCACAACACTATTGTCATGTTAAATGCATTGGAAACTAGTGAGAACAAACGCTGTTGTGTGTGTGTGTGGGGGGGGGGGGGGTGTTGGGTTTTTTTGCAACAACCAAATCAGAATGCAAATGGGCACAGCTTAGAAAAACTAAGAACTCTAAGATCATATCTATTTTATTCTAGTCTTGTAACAGGGCAATATGCTACAGTATATATCAGTCTGGTCAGGGGACTGTAGCCCTTAGTTTCACTCTGGTAGAATGACATCACATCCTACCAGAGCTCTTATATGACACATCAGACTGAAAACCAAAAGGCACTGAGTTGGTCATCTTACCTCATTAGCTCTGATTTAGTGGAATGCTAGAATACACCTGAAAAACTGTATGATACTCCTGCACCCTCAGTGCAGTGTATATAATTCAGGCTTGGAAGATAAAAAGTCACCACTGTAAAAACCAATTGCACGTGATGTCCCCCTGTGTTAATGCTTTACACATCTGGCATACTTTACAGTTGTGTGTTACAGCGTATGAGACAGGGGTTTCCAAATATAGCAGTACACGCCGAATAAAAGAGGCAAGGTAGGAGGAATTTGTTCCAGGTGCATGTAGCCATACACCAAGCTAAATGTGGCTCAGCTGATGCATGAATGTGTTTTCAGTGACATTGAAAAGGGCCTACAACTATTACGGAATAATTAAAAACATGTAAATCATCCAGCCTCCACTGCTGGATTATAAATTATTATTCAACACAGTATCCTTTCTTTTTGGAGAAAGCAAGCAGACTTTAGATTTCAACCCAGGTGTGACATTCTGTAGGCACTTTCCTACCAGCAAGACACAGAGCAGCAATATAATTTGCTAACACATAAATCAAGTTGTGCAAAG
The DNA here is from genome assembly GCA_034769265.1 of Remorina albescens. Taxonomy (NCBI): domain Eukaryota; kingdom Metazoa; phylum Chordata; class Actinopteri; order Carangiformes; family Echeneidae; genus Remorina; species Remorina albescens. Next base: position 6,642,615 of record CM068479.1, read on the forward strand.
AGAATTAATTAGAAATTCATTAAAAATTCAGACTCACGGCAGGTGTGCAAATAAAGGATTAGGTAGACATCAATTATACCACATAAGAGAACATTTTAATTGCAATTCCTGGACTGATTTACTGAGGGAAACAATCAAGCTCCATGCAACACGGCTGATTGCTGATTTTATGGAAAAATAATTAGGAAAACACCTCACCAGGTAACACTATCCCTGGTTATAAATTTACACACACATGAAGATTTGCATTCGCAAGAGTCGCATGTGTTCTATGCAGATGCACAGATACATCCAGGCTTTTATCTATCAGTCCATATCTCTATATAGAAAGAGATAGATATATCAAAAAATCTATATATGTGTGTGTATATATGTCAAACAGGTGTACAAGCCCAGAATGCACATTCTAATGCTGATATAAAAAAAACACATACACACTCACCCTGAATTAAGACACACAACACACATACACACACACACAAATACACATGCACTGCAGCTTGGCATTCCCATCTGCTTGTACTAGTGGAGAAGTTCTTAAGCACCAAATGTTGTGCTGTTATGACTCAAGTTTGTGAATTCTCCAACCTCCTCTGTGTTCCTGATTACTGCATTATGGCATCTGCTTAATTAGCTTGGCTTGCGTCATATGTTGCACACACGGGGGTGTTAAAAAGTGCCCTTCCCTATTGCTCATTATCTGCCTCGATTCATGTGGTGTATAATCTCTCTTGACAGACATTCATATTGACATAGGGACAGCTGTCAGCAAAGCATGGTCATAAAGGGTTCACATAGACTAGAAACCACAAGGAGAGCAGATATGTGGAAAGGCTGCCAAAATTCTGAGTGAAACTAGTGATTTTGTGTTTCATTTTGCATCCATCAACACAGCAACAGCTCTAATTATGTTGAATTTAATTTTATGCATGAGAGTTTTTTGGGAGAAGGAACTGATAGTAGCTTATGCATTTTGATTACTACAGGTAACATTCAAAGTAACCTCCTGCCAGTGTATTTTCTAAACTGGTATGATATCCAACTGTTGGAAAGGAATCAACCTCATTATTGCCATATGGGAAATTGCAATTGTTATCTGCATAAAGTTCTAGAAAATCATTTCAATCTAACAATACACTACTTTCTTGACAACACAAGGAGTTAAGATAGGAGATGTCTCTTCTTTAAATGTCATAGAATCACATTCTGTCAAGTCGAAAAAATATGACAATCATTCTGCACCATCACACTAATGAAAGCCCACCAACAGGACTTTTTTGGGACCTTACCATCAGAAAGAACATTGAATGAATTATTTTACAAAACCCAGGACTATATACACCTTTTTTTTTGGTTTGTGCATTATTTAGACATGGCAACTAAAGGGTGGTTAACATAAATAAAGTATTGTTATAGCCTATGTACTGTTGAATTACCTATGCCAATGCTCTCACTGAATCATACAAATTTCCCTGCTTGGACTGCCTCGAGCGTTCAAGGTTAGCTCACCAAACTCACCCGAACTCAATAGACATAGTTGTGCGCACAGTGGAGACTCCACTTGGGAAGAGGGCGAGAGTTTTTTCGGTGAACATTACGACGGTGAATTGTACAAGTTGTGCGTAAATGAAGCTGTAAGTGTTCTATTGTTTATCACCGTATTATTGATAGTCATGTTAATTTAATTCTGTTTGTAAATGTAACTTGAACATTATGCTGTCGGCCATTGGCACGAGTGTATTAAACTCAATGGCACCATTTCCTGTGCTACGTAGCAGACAGAGAAGCTAATAGTTTCAGCCAAATTCTTATAATTATCTGTGTGTAATGTTTTGTAGTTGACTGTTTTCAGTAGAAGATGTCATTATCTCTCTCATAATCTCTAATTGCACTGAACAGTCACATTTATTAAGTTTTTTTGTATTCTTTGTATTTATGCAGAAAACCACAACCACATAATCAGACAATTCTCCAAAAACTGGATGTCATATTGTTGGAGTTCATAAAGTACTTTACTACTACTACCAGACTTGTATACTGTACGAAAGCATAAAAACATAAATATATTTCACAGAACCTTAGCAAAGTACACAAATCGCAACCTGCATAACCATGATTCATAGAATACTGGGCTGTCATTCCCAAATGTCAAACTCATGGTGGCACTAGAGGAAAAGTCAGGGTTCATCTAAGTCATTCACCATCTGCAGAAAATGACAGCAAAAAATTTCATGGCATTTAATAGTTGTGATATTTCAATTTGGACCAAAGTCATGGTGGATGGATGGACTGCGCAAACACTGCCAAGTCTAGCCATGCCAGTAGCAAACCAGCAAACACACATGTTGAATTATAAATAAACCATAACAAAAAGAAAACAGACAAACAAACACATAACACAGTGATTGAGTTAAGAACAGTGGGGCAGTGTGCAAAAAGTGGGAGGGTTTGGAAGATGTGCACAAACATGCATGGGAGTCCTTAATCGCTCATTTGTGTCCCATTAGTAGAGGCTAGAATTAATCAACCTTTTTAATATACTGAGTGCATATTTCCACTGAATAGAACGTGGTATGCGGTTGTTTGGAATCATTTAGTGAATTTAGGTGGGATCTGATCTTTAAATGTTTAAAAACATACTTTATAGTCTTTAATGAGAGATGTTGTTTTTTTAATGTCTGATGTATTTTGGTGTGTAGTGTTACAATCTGAATGCATAATCTATATTCTCTACTTTTATTCCATTCATTCTGTCCTTCATTCTGTGCAGAGACAGCTATGACCTTACAGCATCAGAGATAAATCTGGAGCATTTGTTTTAAAATGGGGTGAATACACTTTAAAAATAAGAGCAGAGATGCTAACTTTCCATTATTCCATTTAAAAATAAACCGATTTTCACACCCAATCAAAAACCAACCAACATATGTTCCACTGATGCCTAATGGGCCTGCTTGTGCTATGCGCAGGAGACTGGAGAGGGCAATTAGCTGCATGTGGCTTTGATTAGCACTGATTCCACAACAGCGCTGGAAGGAATATAGAAAACAAAACACTAAATTACCGTTGAAGCTCTTTTTGACAGAATGCAATAAAATGGAAAAAAAAAAACCTATTTAACTTCATGGTAATAATAGGTAAATGTGAACACGTTAACTATAGCTTGGTGCCCATGGCTAAGATTATGCATATTCTACCTACAAACAGCCTGTGCCATGCAATGCATATAAAACTGAAATAAATGGCTACAGATGCTTGAACTTGCCCTGAATGAGGTTTGCTTACTCTGTGATCTCATTCTTAAATGAAACCAATTTGCCTCGAAATTGGTTCTAAGGCCTAATGCTGAACTCTGTACATCAGCTCTACCACACACACAGCACACGCACGCATACACACACACACACACACACACAGAGTTGCTTTTTACAAATGCACTTTCACAGTCACACTGCTTCCACCCCTTCCCTCACTGCAAATCATGTTTGACTTTGAAGTGCTAATTTTGGAAGTTTAGCCAATTTTTATTTGCTGCTTTGAAATGTATCCCCTAAGCTGCTGCACCAGCAATGAAATATACAGACCTTTACAATGACGGATAAGTGACCAAAATGAGAAGCGCCTGGTTTTCTTACTAACATTATATAATTGTGAATAATCCCCACATTGCATTTTCTCCTGTGCTATCACTGCCTTAATTTATATTCAAAAATATTATGCAGACTTCTTACTTTTTGCTCATTCCACAATCCCCTACCTAATGTTGGAGCTAATTTAAGCTATCTACAATGCAATGCTGCTGACAAAAACCCTAAACTATTCTTCACATTATTGTTGGGGTTCATCATTATTTGGGAACAAATAGGCCACAGTAACAGTAACCTGAATATATGGTCTCACTTTAGATTCCTTTTTATCTTTAGTGCATTTCTCTTCAGGTGAAGTGCAGTCTTAGTGTAGACCTGTATTAACATACTAAATTGCTCCAGTTTGCTAAACCCTGACCATGATGCACAGTTTCACCATGGTGCATGTGGCCCTGTGGACATGTGTCACTTGGTCATGAATAAAACATAATTTAGATTGGTCAAGTTTATGTAAAGGTTAAAATTGCATTGTACTTATCTCTGTTGAGTTTTGTTCCTATGTTGTACCGAAGACCAACACAGTGAGAAAGAGGCCTAAGTAGTACGTGCAGCAGTGTTTTCCTTCGTGATGGATGCAAGGATGACCTCAATCACAATCCTTTTTTAACTACTTTCTGCAGGAGCTGGAGCATTATATAGTAAAATAAGTTGATCAGATTGGTTCCTCACCAAGCAGCTCAGCTAATAACATGGCAAGCAAAGAGCTTGAGGGATAGAAGATTTGGAATGTGGGCCCCTTCACTTTTCAGTGTTGCTCTGCTTTAACACAGTCCTGGACTTGGCAATAAATTGCTTTGGTAATCAGCTTTTTGAAAAGCTTATTTACTGCTTGTTTTGTGTTTATTGTAGTTCTCAGAATGAAATATAAAATTGGATTTTATTACATGTGCAATTTTCTCTTCTCGTAAAGAATAGAGAGAAAGAGAGTGTACATCACCTTGTTGGATGGATGGATGATCCAGAGAGGATGAGCACTGGATATTATTTTTGATGACTTTTGTTTTAATGCAGCCTCCACAAACTCATAGGAACATGCGTTAGTATTAGGTGGCAACATTTAATGCATAACATTTCCCTTCTAAAAGAAAAAAAATGTATATTAAATAAATAAATAAGAGTACCAGCGACATTGTTTAAGTCAACAAAAGCTGACATATAATGGGTTTTTTTTTTATTTATTAAATTTTAATAGTTTTGCTCTTACATTTGATAGAGATGATCACAATATCCTTTAATACAAGCTGTCTGCCTCAATGGCACATTTTGGGTTTATTTATGGTGGTCCTGAGAGCTGAACACAATGCAACTGAATAAAATATATGAAAACAGATTAAAAACTCATTCAGAAAGCATCATTCATCCAACACAGGCTGCAAATCATCAAAACACAGACAAATGCTACAAATTATCACAACACAACCAGATACACAAAGGGGCTGCAAATTCTCACAACACAACCAGATACACACAGGTGCTGCAAATTCTCACAACACAACCAACCATTGGCTAAATTGCCAGTGAAGCTAAGACTACTACAGGAACAATGACTGACGGAGCAAGCGACCTTAACCAAACCAAAGCAAGTGATATTGTCAGTTTGGGGGTACTTTTGTTATGAAAAGGATGACCAGGGGGTTGTTCTACGTAATCTGCAATCAAAGATACACTCACAGTTAAAGGTGAACAACAGTTGAACTACACTACAAGACTGTATGGTTTACAAATGGTGTGCGTGTGTATTTGCGCGTACATGTTAAATAGATTATTAAAAACGAATAAAAAGTTTAGGCATGAATGACACTTAATAATCATACCATCAAAATCCATAATAATCGTGAAACCGTAATTTTTTCTCTCACTATACTTGGGCCATCAAAATCCAAAATTGTCCCATACCTACTAGGAGTTCAGGGGCTGAATTTCATCTCTGGACAAATAAAGTTTTTCTGTCTATCTATCTATCTATCTATCTACCTAACTATTTATCTATGTAACTAATAGAGAATTAGATTTTTCTCTCTTTTCCAGGCTAGTTTCCATTTTTCATGACTGGTCAATACAATATAATTCCAATATCCACATGAACATTATAAAAGTCACAGAAAAACTGTCAAAAATGCCCACAACAGATGTTTGTACCTAAAACCTTCTGAAAAATGAGCTTGCCAAGTCTATGAAACATTCTCCCATAAAACTATATGATATTTTAGATTTTAAACGGTACAAATGAATGAATGTTCACCTATTATTGTATTCAGCCTACTTATTCAAACAAGAAAAACATGACATCGCGATCAAGTAAACAAAAAACTCAGCTTTATTGATATCTTAAACCTCCAAAATAGGCTGATAATCTTGTTCTTGTGTAAATAGATGCCACTGAATTAGTCTCTGTATTTGTATTCCGGTCAGAGGTAAACATTCAGTAGCTAATGCTTAGCGTGTCACAGCTGAGCACAGGCTGCACGCCTGTTGTGACGTCATGACGTGCCAACGTTATTTGTTGTGTTCTGCTCTTTTTGCTTGGTTTGAATGCAAAGTGATGGCAGCACCCAGTAATGAACCTTAGGCAGTGGCAGAAGCTGTTATTAATGTACATCCAATTATTGGAAATGTGTTTAAAAACCTCTCATCGTTACGAGGCATTTTTATTGCAATATATACTGACATTGAATTATTGCCCAGCACTAATTCAAATAAAGCAACAGAGAGTTGTCTTCCTCAAATTTCTGATAGCGCGCCACTAGGAAGCAGAGGCAGAAGTATATTCATATTTAGTCCAGCATAACTTCCAAAGCTAGTACTATTCATATTCAGCTATTATTCTGGTGGCACATAGTTACAATGAAATCCAAATGAGATCTCTGTAGCACTGACATACTTTCTGCTAGCAGGTACAGGATGCCTCATATATGATTAATTAATTGCGGCAGCCTGCCATCTGTGTTTTAACTGATTAAATAGCTCACAAAATGGGATGCACCTTTTGATGTGAGCCTTTGGGGAACTGGCTCTGTCTTTGTATTTCTACCTTGATTAAGAACAATACTCCAGCACTTCCTCCAGCCCTCGATTTCAAAGTCTCTTTAATTTGGGAGGAAAGGACACAAAGGTATTGGGGTGCTTTAAAATGTTGCCTGTTTCCAGTAGTCAAGGGGCTGTCTCTCTCTTTCTTTCTTTTTGTTTTTTTATAAAGTGAATGTTTCACACGGTGCTGGACCGGTGAGCAAGCATCGAGCTTTCAGATAAAAATTGATTCCAGTAAATTCTCACCTGAGATCCATCACGGTGAAAGGCTTTAAAAGGTCACACATGTAATAAGTTCCTATGGTCTCAGTCCCTCCAATAATAGGCCTTTAGTCTGCCATGGAAGGCTGGTATATAGAAATAATTGAGTAATCTGTGGACCATTCAATTCAATTGTGGGATGCACTGACAGTGCAAGGCCTGCTGGGCTGCGAAGAGGTTTTCCTGGAGAGTCTTTTTGCTGGCAGGGAAATGGTTTGTCCCCTGAAGCTATGCACCTCCATATTTGCAACGGCACAGTAGATCCCTGACATTTTGGAGGCTCTTCCAGGCCCAACTTGTATAAGTTCCTGTCAGCATTTCAACAGAGAGAGGAGAGAATGTGACACGACATAAATGTATGCCCAAGAGCACAAATTCAATTAAAAGCTCTCTTGGTATCTTAAATTAGCATATATCCCCTGCATAGATAGAGTGCATCCTGTGTTATACTGGCTATACTGAAAATCCACAGATTTTGGTAGTGGAACTGATAAGTGTAGCCAGTAGATTTTTTTTAAGCTTTATCAAGCTAATTAAGCTTGGTACTCTACCTAAAATGAGCTTAAAGTAGATCAAGAATTCCTTTTAAATGTTGCAAGCTGACCATGAGACTAAAGATCTGCACATATGATATAGTTCTAAAAGACTGAGAGCAAAGCTGCATGATCAAAGTAGAAACTTAACAACATGTTTTACCATTAGCTTACAAGAAAAGAGGCTTTTAGAGCATGAAAACCAAACTGTTTACCGCTAGCAGCCCTTTCTCGATGGGGGCAGTGGCTGCTATACTTCCTCAAATCTAATACAGAGCAAAACAAGCATAGATTACTAATGCTAATCTATGCTCTGCAGGCATCACACTTCCATATTACACGTAAGATTTCATTACCAAATAATGTAGTATGAAATGCTACATTATTATGTCACATCCAAGCAGACAAAAACTATTAAATCAATTTCTTGAACTTTTATTCTTGTCTATTTTTGGTTTTGGGAATCTTAATTTTATTAAGGTACGACCTTATATTGATCCCTCCAAGAGGACAAATTGTTTTATACAGCAGCTCAATACATACCGATAGACAGTAAAAAAAGAAGAAGATAGATAAAAGAAAAAGGGAGGAAGGCAAACAGATAAAACATTTACAATATTTAGATAAAAATATCTACATTTTGTGCACCTTTCACAAAGGTACACAGATAAATATATATTCAGCAGTTTTTGCTTGTATATAAACTATCAGTCAAGAATCTGGATACACCTTCTCTTTTTAATTTACATAGTAGATTCTCACTGAAGGCATCAAAACTATGAATGAACACATATGGAATTATGTAGTAAACAGAAATACTGTAACTCAAAATAAATGTTTTATATTTTATATTCTTCAAAATAGCCAACCTTTGCTTTGATTACTGCTTTGCACGCTCTTGGCATTCTCTCGATGAGCTTCATGAGGTAGTCACCTGAAATGGTTTTCTAACAGTCTTGGAGAAGTTCCCAGAGATGCTGGGCACTTATTGTCCCTTTTGCCTTCACTCTGCAGTCCATCTCATCCCAAACCATCTCAATTGGGTTTAGGTCAGGTGACTGTGGAGGCCAGATCATCTGGCGCAGCACTCCATCACTCTCCTTCTTGGTCAAATAGTCCTTACACACCCTGGAGGGGTCATTGTCCTGTTGAAAAATAAATGATGGTCCAACTAAACACAAACCAGATGGGATGGCATGTCGTTGCAGGATGCTGTGGTAGCCATGCTGGTTCAGTGTGCCTTCAATTTTGAATAAATCCTCGACAGTGTCAACAGCAAAGCACCCCCAGACCATCACATCTCCTTCTCAATGCTTCATGGTGGGAACCATGCCTGTAGAGACCATCCATTCACCTTTTCTGCGTTGCACAAAGACACGGCGGGTGGAACCAAAGATCTCAAAATTGGACTCATCAGACCAAAGCACAGATTTCCTCTGGTCTAATGTCCATCCTTTGTGTTTTTTGGCCCAAACAAATCTCTTCTGCTTGTTGCTTTTCCGTAGTAGTGGTTTTTTAGCAGCTATTTGACCTTAAGGCCTGATTCGCAAAGTCTCCTCTGAACAGTTGATGTAGAGATGTGTCTGCTAAAAGAACTCTGTGTGGCATTCATCTGGGTTCTAATCTGAGGTGCTGTTAACTTGCAATTTCTGAGGCTGGTGACTCGGATGAATTTACAGCAGAGGTGACTCTTGGTCTTCCTTTCCTGGGGCGGTCCTCATGTGAGCCAGTTTCATCGTAACACTTGATGGTGACTGCATTTGGGGACACATTCAAAGTTTTTGCAATTTTCCACACTGTCTGACCTTCAGTTCTTAAAGTAATGATGGATTGACGTTTCTCTTTACTTAGCTGATTGGTTCTTGCCATAATATGAATCTAAAAGTCGTCAAATAGGGCTGTCAGCTGTGTACCAACCTGACTTCTGCACAACACAACTGATGGTCCCAACCCCATTAAGAAGGCAAGGAATTCCACAAATGAATCCTGACAAGCTACACCTGTGATGTGAAAACCATTTCAGGTGACTACATCATGAAGCTCATTGAGAGAAGGCCAAGGGTTTGCAGCACTGTCAACAAAGCAAAGGGTGGCTACTTTGAGGAATCTAAAATATGAAACATATTTAGAGTTATTTCACACGTTTTTGTTTACTACTTAATTCCATATGTGTTCATTCATAGTTTTGATGCCTTCAGTGAGAATCTACAATGTGTATAGTCATGAAAATAAAGAAAAACCATTACATGAAGAGGTGTGTCCAAACTTTTGAATGGTAGTATATATATATATATATATATTTTATTTTATTTTTTTTTTCAAAAAGACACACAGTGTCAGTTGAACACTCGACACCAAACTCCAAACATTTACCATACAAAATACCTATCTCTTTCGAATCATCTCAACATGTTGATAATTATAAATATGACAGGGCTGCTCCAACCGATTGGACCTGCTACACTATGATTGGACAATCTATGGAAGGGCTAAAGCAGACAATCATTTTTTGTGCTAGCATGCTGACAGCAGTGCAGTGGAAACGCTGAAAGGAATAATTAAAGACATAAAAGAATGAATTGAGAAAATAAGACACTGACTATGATGCAGATCTCTCAGCTCATTCTGTCACCGCCTGGTCTTTAAATAATCTTTTCATATTCCAATTCAATATGACGCCTCTTACACTGGGGCCTTTGAGTGAATCACATCAATCAGTACTCCATCTCTCCATCACTCTGTAGTCTCTTTCTTTCTTTTTCTTCTACTCGCTTTAACATTCTTCAGCATCTGAAAGAAAAAGGGGACAAACCATCTTGTGAAGTTCATTTCATGTGGTGGGTGTCCTGTAATTAACTTACTTCAGAGGGATCATTTGTTGACTATGTGTATATAACAATGCAGCTGATGGCAGGCACTGTAAGACGGCTTTCTGTCTTGTAAAGTCTCCAAACTGCCACAGCATTTCCATGCAAGTCATAGATGTCACAATAGTCTTTACACATAATTTTATTTTCAGCAAAAAAAAACTGTTCCTGCCCATCAAAGAAGCTTTCTCCACACATACACACACATGCACGCACACAACATGACAGATTTAGAAATATGACTTAAACCAGAACAGATGGCCCTTAAAAGTAAAACACAGTAATTCAATCTGGCTAATGGGAGGAAAGCCACAAACGGCTCCATTCTTATTTCTTTGACTGAGAAACTCAGCTGAATTGCTTCTCCGGCTTTGATGCTCAACCCCTCCATCATAGTGTGTTTCTGTGTTCCCCATGCATATTATAAGACATTTAAAAGGAAAACAGTGTATATTTACCAGACATGCTTCACCACGTGTACAGACAGGAGCTATTAGTGCCTAGACAGAGGGGGGAAATGTATTGTAATTGATTGTTACAAAAGATTACCCTCTCAAGAAGCATCGAGCTATTTCAGAACTGTATTTGATGCCTTAAAGCACTGTGCAAAGAAGGTTCTTTCAGCACCAAACATCCGAGCTGACATGCAGTTTGCAAAACAATTAATATGCGCGTTTGTTTGATCTTTGTCCCCACTTTGGTTCTCTCTAAGTGTGAGTACGACTCAGTTGCCAGCCACACGGGGAAACCATGGCTTCTATCGAGGGATGTAATTTGTACGCAAACAGAATGCATATTCTTTACAAATGTCAAAAAACGTGATAAGGAGTTGCTTTCACCACTAAATTGATGTCATTAAAATGAACGATGAATTGTTGTTGGAAAGTTGTTCCTGCATATGTGGCACCCATCTGCGAGATACAAAGTTGTTTTCGTGAAGTCTGTGAGGCTGAGTGGACCAGTGTCTTAACCTTACGACACCAAAACACAGCTGTCTTGAACTCATTTAATTTCACTCACTGTCACTCAGTCTGTATGTTTATGAAAAAAATCTCCAGTTACAGAGGGTTATATTCCCTCATGAGGCTTACCAAATTCCCAGCGAATCTGTGTGTAGATATCAACTTTACAAATAGATCAACCACACATTCTCTACAAAAATTATGAAGGTGTAAAGTAGCCGATTTGATGGGAAACAAATCTGTGTCCATTATGGATAAGTAATGTGTGTGCAAAGGGGGATGGGTATTGAATCTAGAATTCCCAACCAGCAGAAAATTGGTTTCTGTATAGCGGCAATATAGTCTGGACACATCTAGTCAGTGTTTGGAGGAAATATATTAACCTGCTGTGCCATGTGCACAAACTTTCCAACCTTATTGTTGACAGGTTTTATGAGCCTAATGCACTTTGTGATGTATAGCATAATAACCCAGTCTATGTCTGTAGGGCCTTACTCTTAATATTGGCTGCCGAGTGGATCAGGCTAAATTATTGTAATGAGACAAAATTTCCATACAACAGCAAAATGAGTTCATTACTCTAAGTTATATCGGTGAAGTAACCAAAAGAAATTGATGGTTTTATTAAGGTGGAATTGAATTTCAGTCATAAACAGAATTAGACCAACATGCAGACAGTAAAATGTAATAATAATTACATTTGTGTTATCTAAAAGGTTATCAGAGTGGCCCCTGCTGCTTCTTATTTGTCACTTTCAAACAGAGGTACTGTTTTTTGCTATAGGATAACTCTGATTTCTAGGCTGTACCAAGCTGCTTGCCTGAACACAGTGGTTAAAATGCAGGTGGAAATCTAACGCTTGCTTCCTTTTTTTTTCCTGTTTTAAGTTTACCAAGAAAATCGTGACCACACAGCATGTGCACGAGGCTAGCAGGAAGAAGAGCTGGTACTTTCAGAACATCCTGGATATGTCCTGGCGTCTTTCCTAATTCAATCATTTCCTGTATATAACCACAGGGAGGAATTTATTGGCATGCACTCCTCTTTAGATTTCTGGTTGTTACATATTCAAAGCATGGAAGATTGCTTTGTGTGGAAATGGTGGGCTTTATAATATAAACTGAAGCTGACCTTCTATAAAATGACTACAGCGTTTTCACATAATACATCATGGGCACAGATTTTGAATACAATTACACAATTAGGAGCACAATCTACTTTTAGTGAACCCCGAACTGCTGAAGTCCACATCTAATGTATCCATTAAACAAAGTATTGGTAGTCATTCCTCCCAAGGTTACTATCCCTCTCAGTAGCTGCCTGCACTCTCCAGCTGTCCACTAAGGACCGGTTCAGTGCATCCTCTACATCAGCTGATTATGCTATCTATCAAGCTCAGCTGTCACTGCCCATTTAAACCTTTGTCAAGTCCTCCAAACAATGCACCCTGCAGTAAACCAAGTAATTGCACTTTTGTAATCCAACACCTGAATTTCATTTGCTCTGTACATTTTTAAAAGCAGATAAGCAACATGGTGTTTTTATAGAATAATATTTTAGGGCTTCATTTGCAATGAAGGGGGTAAGAGAAATAGTCCTGATGACAAATATTCCAGGATTGAAAAGAACATTGTTTCGTTTCTTGTTGTAGTTACAGCAAGCTGAAAGAAGGAAAAACAGATGCCAGACGTTTCTTTTTTTTTTTTTTTTCTAGTTGCCAAGGCACAAACAGGATGCTGGCAGCTACAAAGATTCAATTATAAAAAGTACAGAAAATAATTAGAAAAAATAATAGCACTTGAAAAAAATTGCCCCTCCAGAAATTGCGCATAACAATAAATCTGTTAATTAGCTCATTAATATTCAATTGGGGTCAGTGGACTTAATGGAACCTTTTTCATGGGCCAAGGAAATGTTTAACACTCGGTTTTTCCTCTGCCTGTTCTCATTATCAACTATGCACAGGCAGGCCTTATCACTCCTCCAGATGGTCGGGAACAATGCAGCACCATTATCGTCTTCCAGCAGCATGTGTGCCTTGTAACCGGTGTGTGCCTGGGACAGTGAAGTATAGATACTAAGGCATTTAGTGTAATTGATATGTGGTATATATCGTATTGTTTAGGCCTGTTTGTTTGCTCTGCTGGTATTCAAGGCGAGAGGAGAGGCGAAGATTGATTTTCACTGCAGCCATTCCCGCTCTCACCACAGGTCACAGATAACTTGTCAACGCAGGTTTTTGGGCCGGTATAAAATGCATCAAGGCTAAACTCTCTCAGGCATAGTGGAGGATAGAGAGTTCCATCTCTGCAAACACAAGCCCTCTCATTGCCATTACCTTGTGCATGAGACAGATGTTTTATTCAACAAGTACATTGGATGGAGAGATGTCCGAGCAAAGTCTTTTTGCATTTCTGCTCTGTTAGGTTCACAGTGTAGCCCATGTTAGAGTATTTTTAAGCTTTTTGTTAAAATTTCAATGCAAGGATCAACATTAAAAATGTTAAACTTTTATACATTTTTTTTTTTTTTACTGTAATTGATTCTGGTAGCTTAAATATAAAAAAAAAGTAAAGACTTCTCTTTATTTGAGATGACAGCACAAATATGTCAATACTTACAAAACATACTGAATTCTCACGTTAGATTTGATGAATACATAAAAGCGGTCCCTCCGACCGTTTTTATTATTATTTTTTTATCAATGCATCTTGTAGCCGGTCAATCTGATGGTCCTTACTTCATTATCCCACCATGGCTGGAGGCATAGAGGAAACTTGCTACGCCCCTGCCTCTGCACTCTTCCTTTCTAAGCTTGTCAAAGATTCAGATTACTTCAAGCTCTTTTCACCAACATACAGCATCACCCTATCATCAGAAAGCAGACCAGGACATAACCACTCATGCATACACAATTGGCCAGGAAATGACTGTGTCAAAGTCTATATGGTAGAGCCAAGTTTAATTAATGTAGGTATGATGAAAACTAAACTGTCACTATGGGGCATTTCAAGCCTTTAACATTTGTTGAGATCTCTCCTGGAAATCAAGAACACCAAAAAATATGCTTGCAAGGATTTTACAGCTCTGTGAGTTTCTAAGCAGAGTAAATAATGCAATCTGCAAAGAAATCTTCTTTCACTGACATTCAAAGGGGAAATTGATGCCACTTGTTACAAATATTCAGTGCATTTATTTTTTTATCAGCATTTTCCATAATCCAGTGGATTAATGTGTCTCAATTCGAAAGATGAACCGTGACATCGCCATTTTCCATTAACGTGCTCCATCTCTTGTCTCCATCATTATATCTACAATAGTTAAATGTCACCCTTTTGAAAGCCAGCATTTTCACTCTCATCTGGGGTTATCCCCCTTTGAAAATAAGACAAAACATAAAAGCACAGTTTGTTTTTGTCTCGCTCTGAAGCAAAAGCTGTGGATTTTGCAGAGATAATGGTTGTTCCATTTGTTCTTAACATGTCAGTTTATTGACACCATTCTCAAAGCAAAGGAAGATTATTGGAAATGATATATTATCGCTTCAAAAAAATAACATTCAGCAGTGCAGAAAAATACCGGGATGGACTGAATGACTTCAGAGATTTTCCCACATCTTCTTGACAAATAAGTGAAACTAAAGGCAAAACACAACAAAACTGAATTCACCTGGCTGAAACAATCTAGAAGGACTTAACAATGGAAGTATTTCTAAACAAATAACTGACAATGACTTTCAGCTGTGAGAGCTAACAGAGCACAATGGCTGGGAATGAATGTGCTGAATGTGCTACGGCTATCCCACAAATAGAGGTGATCCTAAATCATGTGCTTAAAGGTTGCAGCTTGAAAGCCCAGGTGTCATGGATAATTCCTACTCAGATATCTATAGCTCTCACTATCTTACCCCATCCTCTCTCTCCTAGCTTAACTTCACCTCTGTCAAACAGGCAAGCAGCCATCCTATTGATCCCCCTCAACCTCCTAATGCCCACCCTCCTCCCTAGGCCCAGGAGTTAAGGGCAGTCATTAAACCTGTGGGCAAAGGAAAAGAGGGCACTCCCCACTGAGTGCAATTGGGATTTGAGAAAGTTAAACACTTCTCAAGCACAAAATTCCAGCCTGGGCAGCAGAGAAGGGATTCTGTCCTCAAGCCTCCTCACACTCCCCTGATCAGAAGGTCAGTCCCATCATCAACGTCCTTCTTGCCCATCTTGCACTCTCACCGCCTTTCAGAAGATCTGGAAGAGCTCAGCTCTCTCATTTATTTCAAGCACTCTTGTCAACAGTTTTTGTTGCTATCCTTGACTCTAAAATGGATGAGGCTTCCTAGTGAATACTTCATACTTCATAGAGAATGACTCACTGCAGGGCTGAAGGGCAGACCACAGATGGCAAAACAAAGTCTGTAAATGGTCAGTAAACCAACCCGCCTCGGCCCAATTTGTTTTTAGAAAGGTAGGGGGTATATTATCTAAACGCTCATTAGAATTATTGTATGCAGATATTTAACATGGACATTATTTTTTCTAATAATACATTTTATTTATATGGTGCCGTTCAGGTCACCCAAGGCCTAGTATTGTTTTACTCATCGGTCAGGTTAATGTTGGTAATAATAATTAATTTCGTCCAATCTAATTTCCTGCTTCATGAGAACTGTATGTGGAGTCAATTTTTGTATAACTCACCCATTTAAATTTCTTTATGTCAATTACTATGATCATTGAGGACATAGCCACTTCTAGTGACAGGTTAGTGCAATCATGATCATCTAGCTGTCTGCTCTTTTATCTGTGCTAATTCGAGACTTCAAAGCCAGGTTTGTGGTATTGGTGCTTTTTCAATGATTTCTCATCTAACTATTGGACTAATTGTATGGCTTGCTGTGCAGTTAATTGATTAATTAAATGTGGGAAGGTCTAAGTCTAGCATTATTTTAAGGTTCCCTGAGAGTACTAATTAGCAGGTACATTCATGTTACCAAACCAATCCCAACAAATGATTTTACTTTAGGTTATCACATGCCCAGTTGTGCTACCAATGCTAACAGGAGCGTCCGTTTGCCACAGTTAAACTGGCATGCAACAAAAAGTCAGCCCCATTCGCACACCCCCTCATGTTTGCTTTTCTTTCTAGCCTGGACTTGAACTGAGTCAGGCATTACAATTGAAAACTTCAGAAGTGCTCTTCCAAAATCCGTGGGTGACATTACAAAGGTTATATCTTTCTTTATATACCGTTTACAGATAATACCCATGTTCTCCATTACAGATTTAGGTTGCAGGCATCCACACCTTTTATTACCATGGTGGTTGATTCCATGGGGATCAACATGGTATATGGGAACCATGCACACATGGCTGACAGCAGAAACTATGTAAAAGGGGCTTTAATCCAAATTCATTTACACCTAACAGATTTTGTCTTGAAACGATGATGCCACACTGGTCAGTTGATTAAAATATAAGTGAACATATTTTCATTTCATACAGCATTAATGGAAAATGCCATAGTGACATGTACTTGCTCAGTCATGTATACAGTTAAATACTTAATTGAAATCTGCCCTTATTTTTAGGTACTAACATACATGTAAAACCAAAAGATGCTTCACCCTTCTCGGTGTGTAATGTGCGCTGAAAAAAACAAAAAACATATGTCAATAGCTTATTGTTCTTATATACATATATATATATATATATATTCTAGCATTTACATTTTTCCACATGAAAAAGTGAAATCATGAGCAACATGATGGATTCAATTTAATGTATAATGCTGCTAATAAATTAAGATTAAATTAAGATATAACAGATGTTCTTTGCCTCTGTTCTCTAAATGTGGAAATGATATCATCAGTGTGAAATACCTTTAATGGACAGACATGTACTGAAAATTCAAAGACATAATTAACAACAGATGGTGCCTCTAAAGTTACAGAGAATTAAGCAGGACAAGACACAAAGAACAGAGAACAGCAGAAGAGACAGTAGCCATTTAATACTACAAAGCCTCCATTATACAGAATAAGACGGTAAAATATGCCGGACAGGGACAGAGCACAAATTGGTCTAACCAAGTACTGACCAATCTAGAATAAGAGTATACCCAAATGTACTTTCCTCCTGTGCTTGAACGGTGGTTGTTTCTAACAGGGTAAACAGAGGAAACTAGAGGCTCCATGGATGTATACTCTAATTGACTACAAGTGATTCATTGGTCCTAACAAATATGCCTGAACCTACAGATGAAAGATTCCTGTTGGCTTTTCTCTTTTTTCTTTCTTTTGCCAACACCCATGTTACCCTGGTGCTTCTTATCAATTCAGACCTGTGGGCCTCCTATAACACAACCTGCAAGAGTGAAGGAGGGGTATTTAAGGCCGTATCGCCACTACAAAAACAGCTGCATGTTTACAAGAACAGGACAAGCACATTACGTTCAAGCAATGCAGCACTGCCTCCAATCCTGTGCTCTCTTTCACTCACTACATCCCACCCCCTCGGGGTTAGCAGACCTTCCTTCATGTTCAAAGATTATCTGTTAATCCAAAATGTGCAGGAGCATGAGACGACAGGAAAGGCACCAACACTCTGGGGGGAGAGAGGGATGCATGGCTTTATTTGTTTGTTGGCTTTCATATTAATCCATTGGAACACAGTGCTGTTCCCCCTCTTTTTCTGGGCATGTGTAAATGTTTTAGAGCCATTAAATGGAAGATGAAATTTTCAATGGATAGCATGTAAAAGTATTAATTGTAAAGACCATTATTTGGTGTCCATGAGGCTGAATCAGCTTAGCCACTCCATTCCCACATTTGCATACAAAATGCTTTATTTTGGCAATCAATGAAAGTGCTCCACTGTATGTGTGGCTTATCACATGCTTGCAGGAAATGGATTCCTTAGCCATCTCGTTAAATTCTGTTGATGCAGAACAATTTGAAACATGGCACAGGCAGCAATGACATTTAAAGATGCCTTGGCTTAATTATATTTTGCAAACATTTGGGCTGTTTGTCCTCGGGGATAAAGTGCCTCCACTACAAAGTTAACTTGTTAATAATTCAAAATGAATCTCTCTTTTTGTTGAGCACCAATCATTATCTCCTATTAGTGCTGGTTAAGGGCATTCAAGGTGGCTCCAGCACACAGGGGAGAAATGCTGCTATTTAATACTTAAAAATTTAGCACACACATGTAGCACAATGAACTTTCAGCAGAAATATCCTACCACTAAACTTCCTGGGCTTTTTTTTTTCTTTTTTTATAGACTTGAGAAGCTGATTTGCACTGAGGATGGGCAATGATTTTCGATTAATCGATATGTTTTTAAAAATTAAAGAGTTCATGTAACAATCATTTTCTTTACAATGGGGGCCAGTGTTATTTCCCTTGTTCTCAACAGCACCCAGAAATATTATGTTATTACTTAATGTATGAAAAAACCACTTTTATTTTCCATATTTGTACCTTACAAGTGCCCCTGGCACATGCATTTTTTAAACTTTGTGACACTTCAAGTCAGGGCCAATTACTGTTGATATGAATTGTTCCTGAATCTTTCTGTGGAAGAAAATAACACAAATCTGTGCACACACCAGTTGTTGTTTTTTTTTCTAGAAATACTTAATAGACATATTCCCTTCAAATAAAGATACAGCTGAATAGCTTTCCACATTCTCTGTACATTACGTTGGGTGCGCAGTGTACATGGAGCAGGCGATCGTCGATGAAAAGGCGGAATAGTTCCCGGCAACAATCAAATACCATTTTCGTCGGACATGCACATCTCTAATTTGCACACTAGATAAATACATACATACATCTGCATAAAGAAATTCATTTTGGAAAAAGCAAAAGGAAGTGCTAATGCATATTTGTAGCTTGAGATGATCTAGTTTTACAATTTGTCATCGGAATGGCCATATTTGAGGGTGAAACCTCAAAGGGGCCTAATGTCTGATGAATCTTTAAAATAGGGAAAATAAACAACTGTTAGAATTTGTCAGTTGCAGGCAAATTGGCGTTTACAGGTAATTAGTTTGATAACCAGTTAATCATTTACATCACTGTTATAATGGGGAGATATCTTTCTTCGGCTTATGCCAACTGAATAACTTTGAATTTCAGACTGACAAAAACTTTCTAGATGATACCTAGGGTTTTACAATTTTCACAGCATCATTTTGATTGTGTGGGATGTCTGCACCATTTTCTGGATCAAATCAATTATTCATTATTATGGCAACCAATAACCAATATTTGGACTGATGTATCAACACAATACTGCCAGAAGTCTTTGGGTACCTGCCACAGAGTTTCTATTAATTTCTCCTTTCCAAATGAAACTATCTTAATAATAACTGAACAATATAATCTTGATGCAAGAGGATTAACTATCCACCTGTTATAAGTGCTTGCTTTAGTTTTGGCTAAGATTATTTGTAATCAGTTGTCTTCAGTGTAGTTCCCCCCTGGGTACAATGAAAACACCTAAATATTTGCCTAGTAGCCTACGGATGCAGCTTTATCATGTACAGACATGGACAAAATTGTTGGTACCCTTCCATTAACAACAGAAAAAACACAGTGGTCACTGAAGTAACTTCAAACTGAAAAAAGTAATAATAAATAAAAATTTACTGAAAATTAACTAATTAAAATCAGACATTGCTTTTGAATCTTGGTTCAGCAGAGTCATATTAAAAAACAATCTAATGAAACTGCCTTGGACAAAAATGATGGTACCCTTAACTTAATATTTTGTTGCACAACCTTTTGAGGCAATCACTGCAATCATTCATTCATTAATTCATCTTCAAACGCTTATCCATTTCTGGGTCGCAGGCGGTGCTGGAGCCAATCTCAGCTCACAATGGGCAAGGACGGGGTACACCCTGGACAGGTAACCAGTCCATCACAGGGCCAACACACAGAGACAGAGACAAACAACCAATCACACTCACAGTTTAAAGTCACCAATTAACCCATCCATCCATCCGTCTTCTACTGCTTTTTCCGTTTCTGGGTCACGGGGGTTCTGGAGCCAATCCCAGCCAACGTTCTGGGCATGAGGCGAGGTACAGGCGAGGACTGGCAACCTGGACAGGTTGCCAGTCCATCACAGGGCCAACACACAAAGACAAACAGAGACGAACAACCACTCACACTCGCATTCAGACCTACGGACAGTTTAGAGTCACCAATTAACCCAAGTAACAAAATTGTGATTCTCTTTTGAGCCTCATTTTAGTTTCCGTTTTTCATATGTTTCTCCTAAAATTCACTAAGAGAAATAGGTGAGACAGCAATTCACAGGATGGGACTTGAGACTTGAGGAGATAACTTGCAGTCTCATTAAAGCTCATTCTTTTCTCTGATGAGAAGACAATGAGCAGTACTAGAGCTACTATGGAGCAATATGTGAGATTACACACACACACACACACACATATATATATATATATGACCAGGTGGAGAGATTATATCTCCCTTCTGGCTTGGGAAAACCTCGGGATCCCCCAGTCAGAGCTGGTAGGTGTGGCCAGGGAAAGGGAAGTCTGGGGCTCCCTGTTGAAGCTGCTACCTCCGCAACCCGACCCCGGATAAGTGGATGAAGATGGATGGATGGATGGACATACCTACATACACTCACACAATAATATCAAATCAAGGACACTTCTTTATGCTAAAACAAAACTTTTATTAAAATGGCCAAATTTACCAAACAGCAGTGTTCTGCGTATTATCCATTTCTTTTCAATGGAACGCACAACCTGATCTCACCCACCTGACTACTAAATTTGAAGTTTGTCCAACCCACTTAAAATGTCATATTTTGAAGTGAGTAAAGCAAATTAACATCAGCAGAAGATGTGCATTTAGACTATTTTAGTTAAGGCGTTAAAACTACTAGATTGGGATAAACGAGAGTGAACCTGGGAATAACAAATGCAGAAATAGTGCTCTAAACTATGGAAATGGAACAATACATCAGTAAAAACACACTTGGACACAAATGTCAAACACTGGAATCGAACAGGAGTCTGCTGCTTCAAAGATGGTGTATGTGTGTTCCACCCACGAGCCAAAACCTCTGCCCTTATCAGACTTTCTGCTTGTCAAACACGTGAGACCAGGATGGAACACAACAATCAGAATGATGACAGGGCTATAAGCTTGACAGCAAATTTGACAATGGGAATGTCTTTAGAAATACTTGATTTAAGAACAGTATAACAATGTTCAGCACAGCTGCACAACAATGGAATATTCAGAAATTTACAGTCTTTCAGTCCCTCATACAGCATTTGTATATGAGGGCTTTTTTGACCAGGGTCATCTGAACGGGTGTCCAGCCGTCTGTGTGACACATTCAAGAAATTACAGACTTTGAAGCCCTCGTGCGGCATTTGTTGATCAAGGCTTTTTTGACCTTGCTTTTCTCAACTGGTGTCCAGCCATGCAGTGTGCCACAGCGCATGATGTAGGCTGCAAGAATAAGAGAAAGCACAAATTAGAGATGAATTCCCCTTACATACAGTAACAGTGGTGTGAAAAATCATTACTACATTTTTACCAGGGAAACAGTCAATGTGTCCATGGCCCGGGAGGTGGAGATGACTGGTTAGGTGGAGGCTGATGTTGTTGCCTGGGAGGTGGAGGCTTGTAATGTGGCTGGATAGGTGGAGGCTGGATGACACTTCAATCCATAGAATTTGGGTATGGAGGTGCAGAGGGGTACTGAACTTCTTCAGGCAGTGATGGGAGGTTGTGGGATCTCTGAGCAGCTCCCTCTCTTTTTGTCATGTCCTTCTTTGTGCCCTTCTTGGCCTCCACTGTCTTGTCAGCTGTTCCAATATAGTCCACTGTGGAACTGTAGAACTTGCTGTCAGACCATCTTGCCAGTACAACATCTCCTGGCTTCAGATCTCTGAAGCCAAGAGATGTTTTCTCGTGATAATGAGATACTTATTGAGAACTAAGAAATGAGAGTCTGCTCCATTTGGGCACAGCTGTGTTCATTTCCATATGTTTACACCTATACCTAAACATTATAGCAAGTTTATAAGGTAACAATTTATATGTGGTGGATGTCACGACAAAGCGTCCCAGTAACCATAGTAACTCGTGTCACCTGTCTGCATGTGCACCGCGAGAATCTAGTTATTCAGACCATCAGGGGGGAAATGAGAAATAAACACACACACCACTATTTTATTATGATTTATTCCCATGAATGCTGCTCAGAGAGATGAGCAGCAGCAGCAGTGTTTCTCAGATCCAGTGGAAAATATTTGCTTTTGTCAGCATTATGTCACCCCACTTTTCACCATGTAAATATCAAAATGGCTGTTTAAAATATCTTGGACATTTGTTTATTGTCATGGACAAGCATATAAGAGGGTTTTTCCTGGCTTAAAATGAGGTGGTAGTGGTGCCTGATCGTGGGCTCACACTCGCACATGTACCTTGCCTTCAACTGGCTCAAGCAAATGTTTTACTAGCAGTCTATTTTATGAGTTATAATTACATGATTAAAACATGACAAGTATTATTTTAAAGTATATTCATTTATTTTTTAAGTACTTTGCTCAACAGTTTGGAACAATAACCTTCAAGGATCTTCGAGATCCCTGGACCTCCCTTTGAGGTAGCATCATGTAATCCTCTTCTTCCTTTGGATGTATTGGTGGTTTTACTGTATCAAAGATACTTTGATATGACAGTCTATGGTGGTTGGCCGGTGAGAGACTCTCCATGACTGTGTCCGAAACCACCCCCTCACTCCCTACTCCCTACTCCCTATAAAGGGAGATGAATATAATGGACTATATACCGAACTCATTCACAAAATGAACAATCTCTTTCGGAAACTACTTTTGGTCGCTGTCGCGCAATTAAAACGTACCCCACCAACGGCTAAAGACAGAAAAAAAAAAAAATTCTGATTAGTATTTTGTTAAAGGCTTTTGATAATCTGATGTCCGATTATACTGTTAATGCTGTTTACATTGATGTAAACAGTACGTTTAATTGCCTTGTTTTTGAAATGTGCTATAAAATAAACTATTCTGTTCTGCTGGAATTGCCATTTTCGCCACGAGCGATATCTTGCTTGGGTTAGTGACCATCGGCTATTCACTACTTTCCACAATGCATTGTGGGATACTTTCAGTGCACTACATTTTGTCGCAAAAGATTTCGGACACCAATAGAAAACGACGAGCTCCCCATATAGTGCACAAATTCGGGATTAGGGAGCGGTTTCGGACACAGCCCCTCATTCATTCATAGCGCCGGTTCATCCGCTAATTTCGGCACAACGCCACTGCCACTACTGGCGGTTGCGTGAAACTGCAGTTACAAATGACTGATATGACAGATCCCGACAGGAAACACTTGATGGAATTTCCAATTAAAAACATTGAGCCGTGACCTGGTGCAGGTAACAAATTTGGCGGTGGCGGCCACCACCAAATTCTCTATGCAGGAAAAACCCTGTATAAATTAGGGCTGAAACGATTACTCGAATAAATCGAATTATTCGATTACAAAAAATGATCGAGGCACTTTTTTCTTGAACGAAGCTTCGTTTGATTCAATCCACTCGCATAATACGTCACGCTCTGTTTTTGTTTCACACGGACCTTAATTAATGATGCGCAAAGTTTTCAGAGATGAGAAGGCAAGACGGAGCAAAGTCAAGAAACTGCAGAAAAGAGGAAAAGACAGAAAATGTCGAAGGTGTGGGACCATTTCAAGCTGTAAAACGGAGCTTGCATACCATAACAGCACTTCTTCAATGATGCAGCACTTACACCGAAAGCACCCAGTCAACTCGAGTTCACAAAGCAGAGATGACAAAAGGTAAGGCAACGTAATACAATCATGCTAATTGAAGGTTATTGCTAATCAAAATAAACGCTAGTAAGAACTTACGGTAATTGGTTATTTGTGATGGCTAGTTAAGAATGTGAATCGATACAGATGGCTAGTTATGATATCCCTAACTTTAGTTCAAGGAAACAGAAATGCTGCTGCGTTAAGTTAATTTGTGTTTTATTGTGAGTAGGCCTAA
This sequence comes from Remorina albescens, assembly GCA_034769265.1. Classification (NCBI taxonomy): domain Eukaryota; kingdom Metazoa; phylum Chordata; class Actinopteri; order Carangiformes; family Echeneidae; genus Remorina; species Remorina albescens. The sequence continues at coordinate 6,666,999 of CM068479.1, forward strand.
TTGTTAGCCTAACGCGTACAAAGAAATGTACTCCCGCTTGCTCTCACTCACTCAGATGCACGCGCACACACACTTACTCCCAAGTGATGGCATCAAATAGGCCTACTAGACATCAGAATATCAGGTGGTTGGTAAGATTAGAGATTGGAATCTAAAATGCACAAATATTATACATTATATATTTATTAGGCATATCAGTACATCATCATTTTTTCTCTCTCTCTCTCTCTCTCTCTTTTTCAAAAGATCACAGCGGAGTATGGACAGTTTCATTCGGACAACTCCATCATGTTCAACTGAACAAGCTGCTTTAACGCAATAAACCCAACTGATTGTTCATTTTCAGAAACATGTCTTTATAGTCCTTTTTCTCATTTTAACTATTGCTATTTAATAAGGCAAAATTATTTGGTCGATTACTCGATTAAACGATGAAACAATCGGTAGAATAATCGATTACAAAAATAATCGATAGCTGCAGCCCCTAATATAAACGCCATTAAAATGAGGGCCATGTATTTGGGTGTCTCTGTATGTGTTCATTTTTTATGAAATATTATTTTTTTAAAAACCATTAAGTCTGGATGAGAATTCAGTGAGTGCCTCCAGAGAGCACTTTATTTGCTTCGCCTGAGCTCAACATGAGATGCATGAATTAGGCTGGGATGAGAATAGTTTGAGTTCATAGTGAGAGCTCTCTGATTCTGTGAATTATTTGAGCGCTTGATGAGATCTCTTTTGAAACTTAGGAGTTAGGAGGCTAATTTGAGACTTTGTGTGGCTTTTTGTCATAGAGAAAAAAGTGAGAAACAGAGATAAGCCATATTCTCATTTTGGTTTCACACAGACCTCATTGTTGTCTAGGAGAAATAAATTAGATATTTTTGAGAGCTCTTTCTAATTTTCTTTTCCTCTGGGAAGCGATTTCTGTAACTCTCAATGAGACTTCTGCACCTGTCGACAGGTATTTTGGCCCACTCCTCGTGCTGAAGCTGTCTCAGGTTTGAAGGGTGCCTTCTCCAGACTGCATGTTTCACCTCTTTACACGGATGTTCACTAAGATTTAGATCAGGGCTGATAGAAGGCCACTTCAGAATAGTCCAATGTTCTCTTCTTAGCCATTCTTTGGTGTTTTTAGCTGTGTGTTTTGGGTCATTATCCTGTTGGAGAACCCATGACCTGCGACTGAGACCAAGCTTTCTGATGCTGGGCAGCACATTTCGCTCCAGAATGCCTTGATAGTCTCAAGATTTCATTGTACCCTGCACAGATTGAAGACACCCTGTGCCAGACGCAGCAAAGCATCCCCAGAACATAACTGAGCCTCCTCCATGTTTCACAGTAGCTACATTGTTCTTTGTATGCTTCATTTTTGCATCTGTGAACATAGAGCTGATGTGACTTGCCAAAAATCTCCAGTTTTGTCTCATCTGTCCAAAGGACATTCTCCCAGAAGCTTTGTGGCTTGTCAATATGCATTTTGGCAAATTCCAGTCTCACTTTTTTATGATTTGCTTTCAACAGTGGAGTCTTCCTCGGTCGTCTTCCGTTAAGTCCACTTTGGCTCAAACAGTGACGGATGGTGTGATCTGATACTCTGTACATTGACCTTGGAGTTCACCTCAAATCTCTTGAAGTTGTTCTGCGCTCTTTGGTTACCATTTGGATTGTCCATCTCTTCAACTTGTCATCAATTTTCCTCTTGCAGCCACATTCAGGGAGGTTGGCTACAGTCCCGTGGACCTTAAACTTCTGAATAATGTGCAACTGTAGTCACAGGAACATCAAGCTGCTTGGAGATGGTCTTATAGCTTTTACCTTTAACATGCTTCTCTATAATTTTCTTTCTCATATCCTCAGCCAACACGCTCCTTAGCTCTCTCTTGTCCATGTTCAGTGTGGTGCACACCATGATACCAAACAGCACAGTGACTACTTTTCACCCTTTAAATAGGCAGACTGACTGAATTCAAGATTGAAGACACCTGTGATGCTAATTATAGGACACACCTTAGTTTAACATGTCACTATGGTCAAATTATGTTCAATCTTTTCAAGGGGTACCATAATTTTTGTCCAGACCAGTTTCATTAGTTTTTTAAAATGATTCTGTTGAACCACAATTCAAAAGCAATGTCTGATTTTCATTCGTAAATTTTCAGTAAACTTTTATTTATTATTGATATCAGTTTCAAGTTATTACAGTGACCATTGTGGGTTTTTCTTTCTTTAGCGCAAGGGTACCAACAATTTTGCCCACGTCTGTATTATTTTCATCACCATATAACAAGTCCTCCGCCCCTTTTTAATGTGTTAGGGTTACATGTGAGTACATGTTTACAAAAGTAATTTACAATAACTCAGAACTCTCTCATTTCTTTGGTACCTTCTTGCTAATTCCATATATGTTCACATGTCGTTCAGACAAGTCAGTTCCTTTAGCTTAGCAGTTAGTTCCTTTTCCACTTTCTCATTTGCGCATGTTTTGCGTCATCAAATAAATTTGATCATAAGATTGAGATGTTTTTTTCCAACTTCTGCAATATCTTTATCTTCAACACACAGCTGCACTCACTCATCAGAGTCTGTGCCCATCTGTGTACATAGTAGGCCTCAGTGTAGATAGGCTATTACTCGTGATCTGTAACCAATCTGATGATGGTGGGACATTGTTCCAATCCCCAGACTGAAAGGCAGCTGCATCAGAATCAACTCATGCATTTTGAGTTAATGTAGAGAAGAATAGGGTAAGTTGTCACACTGTTCATACCGTAAACTTTTTGTCCATAGTTGGTCAGTGTCAGTTTATTCTGAAGTGGGCACAGTTTTTTTTATTTTTCACCTTCAACAGCAAAATAGTTAGCCTTTAGATTTTATGTAATCATAGTCTATTTGAATTTTCAATATTTTGTACTGAGCAGAAGAGACATTAAAACGTGTTTTCATACTTTCGCTGCAGTTCTATATTGAGCTAAATTTGAGATTTTGTCAACACTGGGACACATGGCAGTTTGGGGCAAGTTGTCTCAATGATTTTGGGACAAGCTGTCACACGTATAAATACACTTGCTGTATAAATAGGCACAGAGAACATTGTGGGGGAAATCTGAACTGGGACACCCCAAATGCCCAGTTTTCTTAAGACATATGTGGCTCCTGACTGATTCCTTCACCTGGTCTTTGAAGGCCTCATTTGTGAAGAGATAGTCAGGAAGTGGCATTTGTCCCCTGAGGTCATAAACATGACCACAGGACAGGAAGGCTCATCTGACCCCCCCAGGGAAACGATGGACAAAGGACTACCGACATCCTTTGATCTCCCCAGATGTTACATGTATAAAACTAAACTCAAGTCACAGGGTAATTGTCAGACTGTAACCCACCTGGGGGAAAGAACTCTGTCCCTACTGAGCTGACTAGTTAGATACAACTCTGACTTGTTGCTTGCTTGTAACTGTTTTGTTTTTAATCTGTGTTGTGTTTTGTTTAATGTTTGTCCATATTAAATCTTTCAAGCTTGTCCGTGTTGAGCACGTTCATTCTCTCACCTGGGAAATAGAAAATTGCCACCACAAGCATACTCAAGAAACACTGTGATATTGTGATATTTTGAATAAGGAAAGAAAGGAAGGAAACGAGTCGTTGAAGGAAGGAAGGACAAAATAGAATAACTGATAATTGATGAGCATCAATTTTAACCAAGCCATCAAACAGCCACCCAAAAGAGATTTGGGTGCAGTGTGTGAGGTGCAGCAAATGGGGCCACAATGCTTGCACTTCAGGCCAGGCAATTTAGCCATGCCTGAATGGCATGGCAATGGTGGGGCAAGTTGTCACAAGTGCACGAACTGTATTTAACTGTCTACAACTTTGTACTAAAATAAGATATGAAGATGTAATGGATATAAAATATGTACCCAAGACTTTCTCTCTCATTTGGTATGACATTTACACCATGATGATGTATTGTGCCCAGTCAGTGTAAGGAAGAGTAAAAAAGTGTGACAACATAATCCGCTCTCCCCTACATTATCACCAAAATATACTGATAGTATAAATATTGATCATCATAAAAATGCTAATTATTTGATCTGAAAATGGGTTGACACCTACATCATACTTTTCATGCTTTAACATAGACAACTAAAGCAGATAACAGAGAAGCAGCTGCAATGTACTCCTGAAAATGAACGCCTTAGCTCTGCCTGTACACAAAATAGCTTGTGTACACACTGGACATGTTCATTCATGAGAAAGTGATCTCATTCAAGCTCTCCACAGCAAGATGTGAGCATGTTTTGTACATGATAGCCCACAAAGGCAACACACATTTAAATTATATCCCTTGCTGATAGCGTCTGTCCTTCTCGTAATGATAAATTAAAGTGTGCAGACCAACAACCATACAACTGAAAGACAGTCAAGGTCTAGCCTATGTTGTAAACCGTGTTTCAACAACATTAATTCACCTCAATCAGTTTTCACAACTGTCTCTCTTCTATGAATATACAAGATTCCAATTTATGACTGTGTGTCCTTCATGACACTCAAAGCCAGGTGCATCCCCATCAATATCAGCAAAAAGAGGAAAAAAATTAAACCTTCTCAAAATATATACTTTAGGAGTGCATTGATTTAATATACTGCCATAAGCCCTTGCTCCTACACTCGACATGCAATTTGGAAATAAATTGACTGATTTAGATAGAGGCACAGGGAGGAGTGAGGAAAAAAATCTGGTGTAAACCTGGCCCGCTACTATTGAGTAAGGTGACATTGCGCAACAAATCACTTGCATGAATAGAGAAAGAAAACGATTTCTATTTCTGAAAAGTAATTTTGTTTGGGCAAGGTGCGTTGATTGCCATGTATGTGATTCTATTCCTCACTCGAGTCGAGGAGCACGAACATTTTATAAACGTCAATGTTATATTTTGCTGTTAGCATAGTAATCAGAAAGGCCAGACTTTCATCCAAAGAAAAACAGAATCTCATTTATTGCAAGTACATAATAAAGGGCCAACTGCAACAGCCTATCTCTCCCGTGCTTTGTGTACTGCTGTGCAGGAGCAGAAACAGTTGACTTTTGCAGCAGCAGAGTCCATTGTGTTTTAATTGAGCCCAATGAAGAATAATTAAGTAATTAAAGGCTTGATAAGAGAAAGGCATAGTAAACAGATAAAAGACAAGTGCTAGTATTAACAATATGGTATACTGCAGAGTAAATTGGACATGCCACCAGTATGGCATCACTAAAAGGAGACAAATCTTCAAAAGCACTACCCAAAATGGGCCTTCAGTCTGAATGTCAGTTCTTAAAAGAGCTTGTGGCTGTGAATATGCACATGGTCAGATTTAAAATTTAATACTTCCCAGCTGGATTTTGGGAATGGGAGTGCACTGTGATTTTCAACACTCTGACATTAGCGGGTTTTATTTTTTGAGTAATTGCACAGCTTGATGTGTACTCAGGGGTTTCCATGAGAACGATGAAAGTCTTATTTCAACAATGCTGCAATTATGGGGAAATATGGAAATACATTTTGGGCCAGTTCACAGTTGAGTTGACTGGAATAATAGGAATAAAAAACAGAAACAGGAAGCAAGGGTGAAAATAGCAATTCGAGACTCAACCGTCTTTAAAATACCAGGCTATTATGAAAAAGAGTCCTTATAATTTATAAATAAAATCTGTAATATCCTTTATGTGTCAAACACTGCAGCACATCCTTATTACTTTAAAGTGATTCACAGTGCCAAAATTTCACAAATACTGGTATCAACTTTATTCAATATACAGCAATCATAATCTGTATTGGCATCATGTGCTGGTTAGAAGTGATAATCTATAATCCATTCATCCAAAGAGGGTACACAAATGCATATTTGTTTCCTAGGATTAAAAGCTTATAGAGGGAGTATGGCATGGCCAATGATGTCCATCCGTGCCAGCTAGGGCAGAATTATCTGCTATATTGTGGATACAAGTTTTGTATATACATATATATATATATATATAATTTCAACGGAACTAAATACTGACTTTTTTCTTCCAATATTCACCTCAACAATATGTCTTTTAATAACAATTTGACTATTCGGTACATTTGATTTAGAAGTGATAGTAATTTTGAAATTGTTACTTGATAACCCTGCCTTCCACCCTTTCTTGTGCTTGACAAACAAAGCTGTCACAGGAAGATCACAAGTTCATAGTCCAAGATTGAAAAGGTCTCCAACCATCGTTTGACTGAAATGAAACCTACGTTTCTGCACAAATAGGACGACAGTCATAACACTAAAGAAAATCCTTCTTTAACCGGAACACCACATATTATAAGTGCTGTTATTGTTTGATTAATTCATTGGCATGTATTGTAGTTGTCATACACATCAATTTGCAAATTTTTAATTTGATTTACTGTACACACGGCTTCTAATTTGGAATTTATTATCAAAGAGGTTTACCAGCTGACTGACAGAGAACTGCAGATGTACATATAAAAACTGTTTCATTTATAATATCCACTCTGTAACAATGGCTTGCTGTCGCTTGACTTTCTTCACTTAGTTTAATTCTCCTCTTGGTGTCTGTCTATAAGCACTACTTGGACTTTCAATACACTTGAGAAGGATAAAATAAGACTTATTCCCTGTGATGCCCTGCAGGTTTCTATTGAGAAGGCCTTGGTAAGGTTTTTTCTACCTGATAGTTTTTTGCACTTCAGTTAGTGGAGTGCTCTTTATAGACTGTAAAGACTCATATTCTTCTGAAAGACATTTTGACCTCTTTACAAAACCCTCTATTCGAGAAACCCCAAAGTTCATGGTGATGCAGAAGTAATCAACTACCAGCATATCATGCATTAAAAAAAGCTTCCCTGTCAACTGTATTTAATCAGGCCAAAGCCAAACTGTGCAGAATTATATTTATCTTTGATGAGAAAAACCTTTCATAGATTCCTAGGCCATGTTTGATTACTGATTTGTATTGAAAATCACAGTAAGTGCATGAAGTGTTGTTCACTGAAGTGTCTAAATGTCTTCTGAGCATGCACCATGGACAAAAGTAGCAGATTTGACCAACAACAAACACACATACCTGTGGGTGAAATTTGAGCTGTGTTACACTATTTACTAGAAGGAATTCATTTATCAACCACCCAGTGGGATAGTTGTTTGGCCTACATTGGAGCTTTACTTGACTTGTTGAATATGAAAAGGAAGTTAGCATGCATGGGTATGGTCTCACAGTAACTCATAATTGTAGTTGGATAGAGGAAACTACTGTTTTACTTATGTTCAGACCAAAGACTTTCAGGAAAGGAGTGTAAAACAGCGACCAAATGCAACCACGAATTCCAGTGAAAATCCCATTTTGGTCATAGAGGACCATTAACAAGGGCTCACAACCCACAACATCTGAAAATTGAAAATCGACACAGGTGCCCTAGCCACACATGCCAATCACGAGCCATTCAAGGATCTTCTCTCTACAGCCACTACTTCTGGGTGAACAAAATATTCAAAAGGACAGCACAAATGTCATGCTTACATAGTCTACTCTAGAGATTCAGAGGCACAGATTCCACTGGAGTACCAGACAACAGACAGCCAAATAACCACCTCTTAATAACAATTTCATTAGCACATGGCTCTTCACCATGAAACAGTCAAAGCCTTTGTGGCCAGTTGCAATCTTTACCACATAAATCTAACATGGAACAGTAGAACCTTAAAACCGCTTCCTTGAGGTGTAAATGATGATTTGGAAAATTTATTTTATTTGCATCTAACCAAGGCCAATTTAAAAACATCCACTTCTGAATGCCTCAGAGGTGGTTATAATGACAGTCAAATTCCTGCAGGTTTTGAGAATTGCATAATAGGTGAGGCTGCATATCATCTGCATAATAGAGAACACTGATGGTATGCCAATGAAATGGAGTAAAGACAACATAAACACAACTGGACGTAGGTGTGACCCCTGGAAAACTCTAGGGAGCACCCTAAAGGTGAAGGATGTCAACATCAGTGAAGTGCTATTCTCAACTATTTTCAATAAAGGGTAACTGACATGTACACTCAGAGCTATCGGAGGATTGCATAGGACAGCTAAACCAAATACAGCACTATAGTCAATACATTTGACAAAATGCTGCCTCATAACAATTAAGTAGTTATGTAATTAAGCCTGATCAGAATTAATAAAATTTTATTATTCATATGAGCAATCTACAATAAAGGTTCTCTAAAATGTGACAAGAAAGGAGAGATGTGTCTGACTGCTTAAAAAAACACTTATTTTTCAGAAATAGTTCAAGGGATGTTGGTTTTTTATCCATCGCTCCACAAGTAAAGGGATAGCACAGACAGATAATAGTTTAAATCAGCTTGGTGCAATTAATTCTTTGTACATAAATCCCAAACAGTGAGGCCAAAAAATTAACCAAGTAAATATGTTACCATTTGAAAAGGCACAACACTATCAATACAAATAAACACACTTAGTAAACATTAAAAAATAATGGCAAGCCATACAACTGGCAGTGATGTGTGGAGCCAGTGATCACTGGATGGTAAAATAGAGTAACATGAAGTATTATGTACATGTGTCAACCCTAACAAGTAAACAACAAAGCTAAAAACATAGGGACATAGCACTTAAAGTATTTATCAGTTTAATTGAATGACAAGTACTTCAAACAAGTTTTATAAAACTTTGGTGACTTTGCCTTCAAGTTGCTCCGCTTGGCCTACAGTAGTCTTTAGAAACATGTTAGCATTTATTTTCGGTATATGTTGTATGACAGGTGTAGAAGTGCTTAGTATTTCAGCTGTTTAAACTTTTTTTTTTTTGTTTGTTTTGAGTGACCATGCTTACATGCAGATGCACAGATTGATCTGTAAGTTGACTTGTATTTTACTTGTAAAGGCAAAACCAAGAAGACCTAAATATTATTACATTTTTATAAATAACATCACTTATTTAGCCGGTCACCATAAGGTTAACAAATTGATCACGATATCAAAAACCTTTGGTCACCTGACAAATATTCTGTGAAAATTGGAAAGTGCCTACTATCCTACTATCTACTATCTAAAACTTAGTGTAGCTTTGCTTTTGTTTCCAATCTTTATTAAGAAATTCAATAAAAGCATTGAACACTATAACCTATTTACCCTCCCCATCTTTTGGAGCTAATAGCTTTCTGATAATAACTTCCAATAAATGTTCTGTTTTTAAGTTTGAGCTCATTTGATTGTTTGGATTTCACTTTAGACAGATTTCACACCCAATATTCCAGTTTACTTTAAATACTGGTCAGTAAACTAACAGAAAAAAAATATGATGATAATGTTCCAAATTTAAGATAATAATAATAATAATAAGACCCATACAACCATCTTAGTTTGATAACATCTAACTACTGCAGCTGCGTGCGATGTGAGCTGCAAATGTGAGAAGGAAAAAAACTGAAAGACACCAGATCCTAAACTTATTGGCAAATCTATTCGACATTATTAAGTACACTGTAAGCTACTTGACTGTTTGGGCTGAGAAGGTAGTACAAGGCTTCTTTAACTGAGCCTGCACTGCCATCTGCTGGTGTTCAGTATGAACCACACCACATCAGAGAAAAGTCGCAGTAGGTGGGATAGGAGGTCGTTGTGCTGCATTCAAGTGCACGTTGTAAATATCTAAGCTGTAAATGCAAGTTGCACATTCAAAGCCTTTCCCTGGAAATTATGAATTGATCCTGGCTTCTGTCCATTTTCAGTTTATCCCAATCAGGGTTGAAGTGTCTCTCTCTAATCAAAAACCAAAATATGACAGTATGACGGTTCAGAGGAGAAAACCCAGCTATTAATAAACACCAAATCCAGATAAATTCAACAACAACAAATCACACGAGCAAACAACACTTGTGAAACACATCCAACCTTTACATCTGAGTTTGTCTGAACCAGTTCACCAGGTGAACCAGTAAAACACTTGACAAAGCCAGACAAACATTTCTTAATATAGCAGACATAGCACACAGTGGGACTGTAAAATAACTTTCCTTTAATTTGTGTCTGGGCAATTCTTGGCTCTGACTCATCTTCCAGCTTCAGTTTGTTGTGCCATTAACCTGAAACAATGATAATAAAAAAGTTTATCTATTTCAGAGGTAAAATTTGGATCTTGATGCACCACTTGGGATTAAAGGCACACCTTGATTTATGTATGTCAACATATGCACAAAGTGTGGTACAGTAACACAAAAAGATAAGCAACTTGATCATAGATCACATTAATTAAATTCTGGGAAGATTTAATCCAAACAGAAAGCTTTTGTTTTCATTTACTTTTGGAGCCAAAGAAATAATTATGAGGACACATATTTGAGATGGAGTTGGCAGTAGCAGGAAGATGTGTCTTCATTGATTGTATTTCTAAAGTGTTTGGCTCTCTTGTGCAAAAAGCAAAAGCGGTGATTTGATGCTGATTGTGAGAGTCAGTCTTGAAAGCAACGGCATCTCTGTGCTACTTTTGGCTGTTGTAGGTTTGTTGTTTTTGAACTCCAGACTCTTGCAGAATAATTATAATAACTAGGCCAGTTTATACTTAATATTTCAAATAGCACTTGAATGCATCTGGTCTAATCTAGTCTAATCTGGGCTCAAACGTCAGTAGATGAGAGATGACATCTGTGCACACTATCTTTACTGCCAGAGTGAAATAAATGCATGGCTGTTATTTTCTGAGACAAAATGTCTATAACAACTTGCCAGAAGGTTACTCTTATATCATGCTCTGTTCTCTGCGTTTCTCTTTTCCTGCCCAGAATGCTCTTGCCCAGAGGAAAAAAGGAGATGGAGCAGCCTGAAGGTAAAGCGGTTTATCAGATCATCATCCATTCATCTCCATCCTGCTCCATGTCTTTTTTTTTTTCTTTCTTTCTTTCCAGTATCATCACTATTGGAGTTGGTTCCAGCTGCTCCTCTAACCATGCATAGTGCGCAAGGCCTGTGGCCTTGTTTGCACGTGTTCATCATAATATTTAACAACATAATTACTATGATTGCAGTCACACAATGGAGGTATTTGTTGGAATTTTACGTGGAATGTCCACAAACATTCTTATGCATTTTATGTTAAGGACGTTAATACTGTAAAGATGAAGTGATTGAAGGGTTGTGTTATTATTCATATTAGATACTTTCAAATAATATTTGATTTCATCTATTGCTAAATCGCTTTAATCAAATGCAAAGCATTATTCTCATAACTTTGCTTGACCATCAGACTGTAGCACCTCCAATCATACATTAGTGAACACTGAAGTCATAAACATATGCTTTGCTTCTTGATGTTTTCCTCTTCCCTTTAAGAGTTTCATTTCTTACTTAGGGCTATCTTATGACCAAAAAGGACTTTAATGAAGGGGGTTGTCTGGAAAATTTGCTTTGTTTTTATTGTTGCACCAAAGGGTGACGAGTAAATTGCTTATTTACATATTGCTGTGAAACAAGGATACTTTTTATTGAACATCACTCTAGTCCAATGAAAACAAAAACATTACTATAGTAAAAAAATATTTCAGATTTCTGGGACCAAAAATTATCCTTTAAGGTATGCTCCAGAAGCGAGCCATTAATTGAGCAGGGGTTGTGTAAATATGATTGAGCTCTGACATGTTTTAGCAAAATTTTGCAGTTCATTGTGTGAAGGCAGATTTAGTCAGAAGGAACAATGAAGCTGCCACAAAACTTCTGTATTGCATTTCATATGGAACCAAACAGAAATTACACTTAGTTATTAAAAAATATTGGTTAATGCTGATCAACTACCAACAAAACTGAGTCAATCCAGTAAAGCATTGATGACATAAACAATATCCACAAAACCATATGCTTATCACGAAACTTGATCCAATATGCTAATCATCCCAAAAAATTATTATAATAATAATAATCCAAAATGTGTCACAGATGGGGTCGGTGTAGGCTTTATTTTTTAAATTTTAATAAAATCGTAAGACTGTAGAATTTAACAAAATATATAAAAAGAAAATAAACTCATAGTACAGTATAGTATACTTTAACTGAAATCTTGCAACCCAAATGATGAATAAAAATAAATTTTTGTTAGTAAAAATTCTGTATCAGGGCAAAATGCAACTCAAAATATAAGTGCAACTGCTAGTTTGACAGTAAAAAGACTCTCATATCATTCTTACACTGCATCAGAAAATGCAAAGAGCTTTGACTGTTTCCATGTATTTATTAGCTGCTTTTGTTTTTTTGTTTCTTTGTTTTGTTTCTTTGTTTTTTTTTTTTGTTTTTTTTTTGGGGGGGGGTTTTTTGTTTGTTTGTTTTCCCCACAGGTTTTACTCTTTAAATACAAATTGTACTTATGGGCAGTACTTGTGTGCGTTTACACTGATCATTTCTGCCTCTGCCTATACACAACAGAGATTTTGTCTCTTTTAGTTGGCCCTGGGTTCTACCCTCCTGCGATGCACCAGCTGTCAGCGCCAGAGGACTCAGATCAGTGGGATGTGGACCCTTCATACTCCATGACCCACAGTACAGAGGTCATGGCCAAAGTAAAAGGCATCGGACGAGGCAAAAAATACAACCTGATGGCTCAAGTGATCCCAATATATGGCTTTGGAATCCTTCTTTATATTCTCTATATCATATACAAGGTGATTAGGTTTTGTGATGATAAGATACTGCGTTTTTTGTATATATTTATATAAAAAGTTACCCTGCAGCTTTGCACTACACTAATGTTTTGTCTCGCACACCAAACAACGTCATGTAAATACAGCAAGAACATACCTTATGATCTCTGTGGATGTAGTTTGTGAATATCCTTCCCATTTAAACACTTTGATGTGCAGGATTTCTTTTTTAAAATTAGGAATAACTAATCCTGATGATTTCCATGTTCATAGCTAACATGTAAGGGGAAGACCACTAAATCGGGAAACCACCGACCAGTAACCATGGGTAACATGGAGAATAAGATTAGTGAGTACCTTGGGTAATATAATATAAAATACAAATATGCATTTGTAACATAATTCCAACAATATTTGTATTTGCATGTGTCCCAGTTGAAAGAAATTTACACACCTAAATATAATAGGTTAATATTCTGTTGACAGAAAAGTGCATCATATTTTGATTTTAAAGAATTATTTCTCTTTTAAATCTCATAGCAACAGATTATTATGAGTTTGTCAGGCTGCAGGAGAGACTGCTACAAACAGAAAAGATGATGGAGAGGATTACAGTTGCAAAGGGCCGTGGATCCGGGAGGTAGAAGATATATTTTTTCCTCCTAACACACTACTTTTCACTGCACATAGGACAGGAGAACCTGAGAGATTGCTTCATTATGGCATAGTTCAGGAAAGACCTGGCATGGAAATTAAAATCTCAAAAATAAAGGAAAGATTATTCAAAGGACATTTTACTGAACAGCCACTGCTGCTGCTTTATTGAAAAAGGCTTGAGGTCATATTATAGCATACGTTGTTTTGAAGTAACTCAATGTATAAAAAAAAATGGAAACAGGTTTTTATCTTTTTATCTTTATTAGTCACAATTATTTGATTGACTTCAAAAGAATCAAGAACGCAAGAAGAAAGTGTAAACATGAAGTTCATTCATTTTACTGTCATCTACTCTTACCTGCATATCCGTACTGCTCTCCAGTGGCAGAAGGAGGAAGAGTAAAGCATCAACATCAAAGAAAGAAGAGAAATTACTCAGGCAACTTTGCCAGATCACACATCTGATGCAAGAGGGTCGGTTGGAAGGAGCGTCTCCAGAGATTGAGGCTGAGGAGGTCCCTTATGGTGCGGATTGGGAAGGTAGATGCCGAAAGCTCCTAATGAAATTTCTGTGCAATATTATGAAAAATATGTTGCCTGTACAGTAGCAGATTTTGGCCTCAAAACAATCATACGCATTTATCATTATATATATTAATGAAAAGAAGCTGTTTCTATATTTTATATGTCTGTCTTCATACACCACTGCAGGCTACCCAGAGGAGACCTACCCAGAATATGATGATTCCTATGACAGATCAGAATTTGACAAAATTGTACGAACGGAACCCTGCAAGCAGCCCACTGCTGAGGCCCTGGCAGAGAGAATGGAGCAAGAGGAGGAAGATGTCATGGCAAGAAAGCTATCCATAGTGCAGGAAGAGGATGAGGAGGAAGAAGAGGATGAGGGTGAGGGTGATGGAGAAGAAGATGAAGATGAGGAGGAAGATGAAGAGGAAGAGGAAGAAGAGGAGGATGCAGAGGAAGTAATAGAAGATGAGGACAAAGATGAGGAGGAGGAGGAGGAAGAGGAAGAGGCTGAGAAAAAGCGGTTGCTCAGTCCTCATTCACCCCACCTTGCTGCAGAAAGACAGCAGGAGAGAGTTGGTTTGGAGCTGAGCAAAGAGCTACAATATCAGAATGGAGGAAAGAAACAAATAAGCTTCAGTGACCACAAAGATGTCTTCCACTACCCTAAAGAGGACACTTGTGAGGATGAGGGGGAGGAGGAAGAGGACGACGAGTGGACAGAGGTGGAGGAAGAGGAAGCTGATGAAGATGATCCAGTGATGGAGGCAGAGAGCCTGCAGTTCAGCTGTGGAGGTGGGCCAAACCCAGAGGAAGAGGCAGAGGAGGATGAAGAAGAGTATCTGTTCATGTCAGCGCCTGTAGAGGGTGATGTTGGCGTGAATGCAGACATGCCTAAAGAAGTTGGGGTTAGTGGGCTGAGGATGCGGAACAGGAGGGAAACATAATGGACTTCTCCTTTACTTAAAGTGAGTTTGTAACCACCAACTCAATGTCCCTCACATTGTACAGTGTTTATGACTAATCCTTATGTTTTTGAGATATTGGACACAAGCTAAATAGAAACATACCACAGTAAAGACTTCTTCCAGAAGTTTGGATCCAGTATGCACAAAAAAAGTTACATTTTATCAGTTCAAATTGTGTTTTTCATTCAGGTTCCTCCCATGTATTTTTTCTGGTAAAACAGATTCGGATCATCAGCTGTTGTTTTTCCTTACAGTGACAGAGACTGTTACTATTTTAAAGGTCCTAGTTGTCCTCTGTCCACACCAGTTCCCCAGTGACAACTCAGAATGTAACCTGTAAGAGAAGTCTATGTAATTTTTGTTTCTCACATTTTAAGGACCAGTACATTGCTATTTAATTTTTATACATACCTGTGTATCTTACTGTGGATAGAAACAGTGTGTTAGGGTTCAATACAATCAAATTAGCCAACCTTTTCTGGTTGTGAGTCACAGAGTAAAAAGAAGATAATGAAGGATATACATAAACAGGGGGATATCCAGACAAATGAAGAGACTGAAACTGAATCTCACTGGAACAGAGACATTGATGAGTGGATACAATAGTGAGATCAAGCTGCCGAAAATCCCATGGGTAGTGTTCTCTCTCTGGTCTATGAAGCAGAAAGCATCATCAAGGAAACAAAGCCAAACAACTGATCATGGGAAACATGCCCAAATAGCCCAAATATCCACAGCTAAACAATTACCATGTGTCAATCTCTGTGGACAAGCAAGTCATTCCAAATTATTATTGTTATATCCATGTAAGCTTTTTGGCTACCTTTCCACAAAAAATACCAAACCATTGTTTTTTGACTTCTAATAAAGCATTATGGTGCTGTTCTGCTTCGACTTTTTTGATACATGATTTTGCCATTTAACACTCCCCTGTACATAAATATTAACTATAAACTGGCTATAATAGGAAGAAAAAGTACAGTAGAGCTCTGAACAAGGTGCCTGTAATTCAAAGGGATACAAGTAATTTGGGTTTGAATTTTCGGGTTTTGTTTTTTATTTTTCTGAAAGTACGGGAAACGAGTTATGACGTACTGAAGTTTTATTTATTGATTTATTTTCATGGTCAAAGGACTGTGTCTATGTCACCACAGTAAACCGTATACCATTCATTGTACATTACAACGAGAGCACTGAAAACAAAAAGTGGAAGAACATTTGGTTCCAGGACACATGTATGAAAAGCAAACTTTACAGCAAGAGTATCAACAGTTTTAGAATAGAAATTGAACGTAGTTAGAACACAGTTGAGTACAAGAATAGCACATTTGAACATTTCCTCATAAACCGCAGTAACCACAGTGGCATCAGAGATTTTTCTTTGCGTTCATTCAGCATTTTGTAATGGTCATAAAATACAAAATACTATTATATATATTTGAGAAAGGATACTGCCCCCATAAAGGGCGAGAGGAATAATACTTTGAGTAAAAATGTGAAGAGCATTTAACTAGGTGATATAAAAACTTACTGCCAGTCAGATGGGGAATTCCACATCAGTGGGGCGCAAAATTAAGATGTCAAGAGATGGACTATGTGTCAGCTGTGGCAGATTCACTCATTCACTGTGTGTTTGTTGGCAGTAAGTCAGTTTGTATTGAGTTTGTTTCTTCGAGTGAGAGACATCAGAAGTGATCAGCACAACCTTAAGCCTGAGTGCCTTGTAAATTATATCCACTGTCTGATCTACAGTTCTCTGTAAATAATTATTCCCCTTATAAGTGTAATGCGTTGAGGACCCGAAACACGATTTCATTATTCATGGACAATTCCTAAGATGTTGTCCAGTGATGTGCACTTTGGATTATTATTTCCTGGAGATTTTGCAACCCCAGCTATCTAATCCATCTAAATTAACTTTGCAATCTTTGACTTTATTCGAAGTAGCTACAGAGAAATATTTCCAGTGCATATGAGGACAGCAAGAGTAGCAAAGACCAGTTCAAGCTCAGCTCATGTAACAGCCAAAGCATAATACTGGAATTAGTCTTCAAAGGCACAATAAAGTATGTACAGCTATATCTCGTCCACTCCAGACTTCAAAGTAAAGTGCACCATCGCCCCATACATTCACATACATGACAATGTGACACAATCTGGTATATTTTACAGTGTAACATGCTTTTGTTCTGTTTATGTCCAAGTCACTAACTGTTTTGTGTGGATTTGACAGATTTTCCGTCTTGTGATGCAAATTCATGTGCTTCCAGCTCCATGGAGACATTACTGCTGAAATAGATGCAAATGATGAAATGATGATAATGAAAAACAAAAGAGTATGTCTTACATACATAAATACCAAATTAATATATTGTGACGAGCATGTTGTTTTTATTGGAGTTATTATATAAGCAGTGCTCATGCTTGAGGAAGTGTAGGGAGTTGTGTTTTTCATGAGGCAGTCAACTTTTAAAACTTACAGATGTGTAACTGTTAGTTATATTTTATAGACAAAAAAAAGGCAAATTTCTCTAATTACTACATGAAGGAACAGTGTTTGTTTTTATAATGTCATTACAGTACGAAATTAACATTGTTATCGAAACAAATGAGTATGATTCGAGAGTGGATCACGCTTTGTGCTTGTTTTCCTCCACTGACCAAAACCAACACACACACATACACAAACACATACAAAACTTGAGGCCTGTAAAGCATTTTGGAAAATGCTGGACTTCCGAGGGGTGGTTTGAAGATCTCAAACCAGCCGCGGGGATACATGAACAGCCCTTGTTTAGAGGACAGATGGATTAGTTCTCCACTGAACTTCAGGCCGGGATCTATTCACAGGCTAACTTGCTGTCAAAACTGGAGAGGGCAATAGCAAAGGCTTGCAGGGCACACATTGGGTAGTTATAGTCCATGGTGAAGACATCTTCTGCCACACGGCCAAACTGCATCACAATATAGTCGGCTACAGAGGAGAAAAATCAGAAGGCAAATTACACACATGCCTCAATGAAATAACATTTCCTTCCCTTATGATAACTGATGATATTAATTATGAAAGATATTTCTGTCATTTTCCACTTCTAAAAGGAAATACAACTGCTTTCTAGCATAGTGTGATTATTCACCTTACAGTGTTTTCAGATACACTTGTCTCAGCTTGCTCTAATGACTATTGTGCATATTCACTCACAATCCAGATTATGTACTGGAAAAGAATTGAGCACAGAGAACATCTTGGACTCACGGTCATTGTCGTGAATTATTTGGAAATTCTTGACTGATGCCTGAGTGACTCTGCCATGGAAGTTGAGCACATAGGATTGTGTGTCATCATTCCAGACGGGTGTCTTGTTGTGGAGTTCAATCACACTCTCTGTGTTCTTGTTTTGCCACCTGGCCAGCAGTGACTCATGGTCCTGTAATTAAGACAGAAAGGACAGCTCTTGAGACGGACGTTACAGATATCAGATAAATTAAGAAAGTATTACAAGAGGCAGAATTGGTCAGCATAGATTTGGCTAAGAATTATGTAAGACGTACATTTCGTGGGCGAATAGACACTCTCTCGTGGTCCATGTTCATCCCAGGAATGATGACGCTCATTTTGCGAGGTCCTTTGAATCCTAAAACATTGGTTTCCTAGATTGAAGAGATGATTAACTTTACTGTAAGCATATTACCCAGAAAATCTACAACATTTGATAGCTAAAGCTACAGTAAATTTTATTTGTATACGTTATTTAAGTTACTGTCAAAGTAAAGGTCATTCACCTTTATAATTTGTTGGATTTAAGCCTGCAAAAGGGAAAACTTAATTTCAACCTGCTAATGGCAGTGCCCTGACTCCTGAGTTTGTTACATCAATGCCTTTAGCCGATAATCTGAGTCAGAATCTCTAAATTGTGCATTTGAAAGGTCACCAGACACATTAAGCTGGATATTACTTTTTCAAAGTAAATGCAATACCATGACATGACATACAGCTTTTTTTGTTGGTTCACAGACTGATATTTTAAAGAATTAATAATACTTCAGACCATGTAAACAATAATTAGAATCCCATTGTCATCAATACATACAGGTACCTCTTTGTAATCACGCCGAATTATAATAAGCTGTTGTGCTATCCTGTATCTCAAAATCATCTTCAACATTATGAAAATCAGTAAAGCTCTGCAATAAGAGGCACTTTGATCAACTCACATAGCAAATTGCTGCTAGTTCTTGACGCAGATTGCTCGCCTTGAGGCTGGTGGTGCTCTTCATTGGGTTCAGGCCACTGTCATATACTGTGAATTTGGTGCCCATGAGGTTAGACCTGCAAAGACGTTAACACAAGACATTTGTTTGGGGGTCTATATGTTTGTGCAAGCATGCCAGGTAGTACTTCTGTGAATTTGACGGGGCTTTTGAATTGCTTTCATTCATTAAAGATCATATAAGTGTGATATTTGCAAAACGACTCCATTTTACCATTTTACCTTCTCAGACTAATGACAGCTTGTACAGCAGGTTGTTGTTGTTGTTCTGTTCAAACTTCTCCTATTGGTACCAATTCATATTTATAAAAATTCCCGCATTATGACACTCTCGAATAGTAATGCAGTTATGGGGCTTTGATGGACTTTCCTCTTGTGGGATTGTGGGTCAGTGGGGACTGATGGCCTAGTTTCCCAGAATGATGTCAGATCCAGACTCTGACCACAGAGGGAGTCAAGTGCCCAGCAGTTAGTGCTTTGCCTTTAAATTATGTCTGACCGTAGATGGAGCTTGAAACAAGCTCTTTGAGAGTCAAGTATGTTAAACTTTAAAATGAGTGGTATTTGTTTATCTACAGAAAAGAAAAGAAATATTACCCTGATCCTGACTAAAGATTCTTAATATTGCCTCTACACTACACTGTAGTTCTATGGTCTTGTATGAAATGAGAGATGTCATTAATATCATCAGCATATAATGGTGATTCATAATTACTGATGTATTTAATACAAGGCATTAGCATGTCTTCATAATGTTTTGATGGATCACTTCCAAAATCTTTTGTGTGTTTGAACCAAATAATTAATTCCATCTACAAAAATATTCAGGAGATATTATAGTTAGTAATTAATCTCATATCAATACAATTGGATATCTGGGGGAGGCAGGTAGGTTTTTTACCTAAACAAAATCATTCTTCATTGTCAATTCTTGCATATGCATCATATGTACAGTAGCTAGTATGATCTCAAAATTGTTTTTCGAAGGTGCAGCTTTAAGAAACAGGCTCTCTCTACCTCTAATTGGCCTTACCTATTTTCAGTGATTCACCTCAAGAACTTGAGAAGGACTGAATGAAAGGTCACTGTTGCTTTAGGTTTAGATAGCCATCACTCAAGTGGGCTAGTGATTGCAGAGGTTTGAGCAGTGCATCAACAAATAGTCAGGCCAGCTCTGAAGATTAAAGGCTGCATGTAGCCATATTTGATTAAACTCCTGAGGAGTTTCCATGGAGCCACTAACATGGCCCTAAAGCTGTCTCTAAGGATTATGCCAATACTCACTTTTTGTCAGTGTTACCGTACCATGGCCTTTAACATCCAATTAAATTACAGTTAATGTATATTTATGAGGAAGGTAGCAAAATAAAAGTTGATACAACCATTTTACAATATATTTTTGTTCTTAATTGTTCTCAGTAAAGCTAAAAGGGAACAAAACATTAGGTTCTGCTCCTACACAGTATGGTGGTTTACATAAGATAATAATATGAAGATGCTGCTCAAGCACTTCTTTTGAACTATTTTCAGTAGCTACAGTTCACACTGATTTGTGAAACTTAGTGTAAAGTCTTTATAAAAAATTTTTTTGGAAAGGGTTCATGCAGCAAAGCCATCAAGGACCTACCTCAGTTTACCAATGAAACTTTCACCCCCTCTGGACAGATCAGTGGGATCAATGGAGATGAGGTAATTAGCGGTCTTACTCTTTTTCCTCTTCCTGCCGGCCAACAGAAACACCTTTGACAAACCAAACCAGAAACCAAATTAGAAAAACGTAAGCTTCCCCACTGTGCTTCAAGATAAATGATTTGGATGCACACAGATTGGAACTAGGAAACAATCTCTTTTCAACAACATGCTGGTCAGTAGACAGAAAACAGATTTGGGTCGATGAAACATTCTGCAGTTTGAATTCAAATATATGGGCAGATATCCCACATGGATATATATATACAGCTTATAGAAACTATAGAGTGTTTTGTTAGGAAATACTCAAAAGTACAGATTTTGTGATGTTTGTGCAGCTATTTAAATTCTGTTGTTTATCATAGCAATGATTATGCTCTATCAACTTTTCTCACCTTCTTCCCATCCTCTCTCTCCAGATGAAGGTAGTAGGTAGGATACATGCCTCTATCCATTCCCTTCTTGTCCCTGGTGATTCTGCACTTCACTCTGAGTCCCTGGGGTGCAGGTCGCAGAGAAAACTCTTCAAGGTCGTCTACATCGATCGCAGGTTCACTGACTGGTGTGGGTGCTGAGGCCACCTCCTGTAGAAGAAAACAACCCACAAAGGCCGGGACCCTTGGTGAGTGGTGGGAGTGGTGGACTGGTGAGTAATTCATAAAAGTTGACTTTCATTAGAACAGAGTAATGAGTCTGAAGATCAAACCGTCCGCTGGGACTGAGAATTAGCACACAGTGTCTAAAATAAGGACCTTCCTTGAGAGGGAAGGTGGAGTTGATTGGCATGGAAGAAGGAGGAAAGCAAAATGATGATTTCAGTACAATTCCAGCTGGCATTTCATTCTGAATTAAGTGTAGGTGTTTATAAAGAGCGAAACATGATTTTCTGACTTCGTCCTAATTATCACAGTGAAATGGATAAAAAGGGAACCAGCAGTACATGGACTCAGTAACTTCAGATATTAGGCAAAGCTGGTACAAAGCTAGCTGAGCCCATACTTAGAAGAATGCAAAGCAACAACTGAAAATAACATATATATATTTTCTAAATATTTGACAGTTTGATTATATAAATTTCACATTAATGGTTCACTGAGTCTTGCTCCAAATACCTTTGTTTCAGTTATGGAATTTATAACCAAAATATCTTTTTCCTCCTTACAAACTGTTGGAGGCAAATCATGTCTGTATGGGATTAACAGAATCTTTTGCACTGTACCATAACACAAATCTGTGTGGTAGAAAAACAATGGCAGGCCTTGAATAATCCCAGCATTATTTGTAAAAGAAGCAGAGAGGGCAAAGAGCAAACCCGCTTTGTTTGTAACAGATTAAGGCATAATAGTCTATTAGGGTATTTTTAGCCATGAAACAGTTTTAAACACAAAACAGCTGAAATAAAAACTCAAACGAAACATTTTTCTGCTCATTATTTAGATGTAAAGGGCATATTAAACAAACAAAAGAACAAGACGTATGTTGTAGAGTATAAATGTGTTCTGTGAACTTCCTTTGACCTTAGAAGACTTTTTGCTGGTGGCAGAGCCTGGTCTGGTGTTGCTGTTTAGCTGTGAAGAACTGGAGCTAATTTCATCGTCGTCGTCTTCTTCTTCATCAAAATTCATACTACTGGATATACCTTTACAGAAGAAACAGAACATATAAAAAGAAAGACAGAAATGTGTCTGGGATTTTTTCTGCTCTTAACTGGTGACATGAAATGTTGCACCTTCTTCTTCCACTATTATACCTCATCACTCTTACAAGTTGCTCAGAGGCAAAGCTCAAATAACTTGTAGCATGTATCATGCTAGTGTGCCCAAGTAGGTCACATGATGAAACCAGGTGTCTGAACTCACAGGACACCCAATGGAGTGTTATTTCCTTTTCATTTTATTTCAATTCATGTGGGATACAACAAATACTTTCATTGCATGAAATCTACTGCCATTCAGTATGTGAACTGCAGTGCATGTTGATGTCCAGGTGAATGGAGGTGACAAAATAAAGAATGTAAGCACTGGCAGTTTGAGTAAATTAGTAAGAGCAACAGTTTTCCAGAAATTAGCAAATCCGGTCATCCATACTGAGCAGATTATTTACAGGTCGTCCATCATGATTCTACTTCTATCAACAGTCAGTCTGTGGTAGGACTCACCACACAGACTGTGGTGACACTGACAGTACCTTTCTTGAGCATGGTGATGCGCAGATCCTGTTTACTCTGTGACTGTGTGCAAGTCATGACAGGCTCACTGTCGCCCTCCTCTGCGGTGGGATGGCCCACTGTCAGGATCTGTATCTGACCGTCATCCTGCTGGGAAGCCAGGCCATCGATTGCTGCCGAGCCACAAAACCACAAGACGCCATCAGAACACAAGTGCATGTGTACTGATCTCTTCTTCTTTGTTCATTGTCTTTCCTTTTCAGTTAGCTTCTATTGCCTGGAAATTACCTGGAAAAGACATTATGTCTGTGCTGCCTCAAACCTGGTTCCACCACAAACAGTACAAGTGCAAAAATAGGATAAAGACGATAAGAGAGGGTGAAATACTGCAAATTGGCTTTCATCAGCACTATTTTAAATGGTTTGTTTCATTTCTTTTATTGTGCATTTTATTCCATTTTGAAATTAATTGGAAGTCTTGCCAAGAGGAGATGTGCATGTAGGAGACTGGTCTGTATTTATTTTTTGGTATATTTGCCAAATTGAGCAGTCTTGTGTTGTGTATTTAATATCAGATGGTGCAGCTTGAATTAATCCTTTTGAGTAAATTTACTGCTCATCTATTTTGTTGCCTTAATGCAGCTGTCTTAGTGATAGTACAGTAGCTTAGTGAAATCACTCCCCTGATACTGTGTGCTCAAGCTTAGCTTGAGACAGACAGACAGGGAGACATGATCATAAGTGGTGAGTTCGGCACTACTGGCCTGATTAATCTATTACCCCAGCGGACTTTTTTTTTTTTTTTTCTGGGACAAAGTGATTCTAAAGAAGAGCATTTAGTCTACTGAGATAAATCTATAGTGTCAGAAAGATTAGTTAAGTGTGCTGTCATAAACCTTTGGTTGGTAAAACATAGCAGGGACCTTTTCTGTTCCTTACTGATCTGCACTGATTTTTTTGAGTGCTTAGATTATAGGGCAAATATTTCGTTGTTGTTGCACACCAGTCAGTCAGTTCAGTCTGAAATAACATGAAAAATGTTGAAAAGCACAGAAGCAATTGATTGTTCCAAAGAATTGTAGATCCAATTTTCTCTAGACTAACTCATGTGTCCACTTGTGTTGTATCAGTAGGCTCACAGCATTCATTACACACAGTTGAGTTCTGGCAAGTATAATGCCCCAGTGGCAGGAGAAGCTGAGTAGCTAAGAGAGCAGTATCACTGGCTGTGTTTGTTTCCAGATGTGGATTGAAAAATCAGCAGGCCAACCATTATCTGAGCATAGACAGCTGCAGCTGCTGGATTATAGAGTTCTTGTTCATACTGTGGACTGCCTCTAATGACTGATCTGCTTATTTGCTGTTCAAACACATAGCAAAAGCTACAAAAATCGTGTTTGGTGGGTTTATAACATACAATTTTAACCAGTAGTTCAATGGCTCAAATACTCTCTTTCAATCGTGTTTGTTTTTCTGTCTTTTCTGACCTATTCCACCCTAATTCACTCCGTCACTGCTGTCCATTCATGTCTATTCATTGTCTATTCCTGACTCCATTTGACGACACGCGTCTCTTAATGCTGGCAGGCTGACCTCTGTGCTTTCCCTTCCTCTCCCGCTTTTCGCTGACTGTCTGTGGAGTGGAGCTGGCTGATGCTTTTCCCTTTTTGGTTGAGCGAGGTGGCTGTGTGTCCGCAGCCACCTTCACCTCCTCCTGTTCAGCTTCTTGCACTAAATACAGGGACGGAGGGGGGACCAAAAAAGCATGCAGGATTATCCAGAATGACAGAAAAATGGGATGGAGGGGGAAAAAGAGGAGGAGATCATTGAATTCACATTGACAAAAGGAAATAGTTTTTTGGCAGGAAGTAATGATATTGCATTATCAATCCAAAGATATCTAGACAAAAATTTTATGATAAAAACTGAGAATACCTTTCCTTAACCTTAATCTGAACTTTCTCCATTCAATCACATCTTTCAGTATGTATTCAAGGATGCAGATATGGTTTTGAAATTGTAATTTTATATCTTTTAGGACCATGAAAACATTTATGCTGGGTCAGATTCACAAAAGGAGTTACAAAATTCCTGCTTGTGAATCACAATCTTAGTGAGTAACACTGTCATTTCTTGGCTGAGGGTCCTCAGCCAAGAAATGGTCCCTTGAAAACAGTGATCGGATGTGGCAGTCTGGTTGCTGAAATAAGATCTCATCAATCCCAGTCCTACCATCTAACACGGAGCACTTAGAACAGTTTCATCAGTCTTTCTTGTTATTTAACATTGAATGTACTACAGTATGTGTAGAATGCAGTTTAAGTAGGAAAAGAAACAAAAACTACATAAAGACTAAAAACTCTCTGGACCCCAAGAAAAAACACTTGACGTAAGTGTGCCAGATTTAGCTGGCAATCTGATATCTTTATATGTCCAATCCATACTGTTTCATAAAGCATCCGTCTGAGCCTTGTGAATCAACAGAGCAGTGTCAGTGGTTCGTACCGTGGTAAATGGTGCTGCTGTTGCTGCTGAGGTAGGATTCCACCAGTGGAGCCTGTTCCTCGCTCTGCTTGGTTCGGCGAGTGCGAGATCGCCCTTCCACGTTGGACTGAACCATCAGGGGCTCCTGCCTCTTCTTTTTCTGCTTCTGTTCGAGGAGTACTCGCTGTTGTGGCGGTTTCATGTGTGTGTATGTTTGTGTACATGCACACAAACATGCCCAGAAAGATAAAAACACAGTCTAAGCAGATGACAGTTTCACCCTCCTATGATACAAATAGATCTAAATCCTGATCTGCTTTCCCCACTAAGTGATTATGTAAAAGTTCAGATGCTAATTGTTTGCGATGACTTCAATAATTTTGAATAAACTATGTAACAGTTTCATGAGGCAAAGCTTTTCAGCTTTATCCTCCTCTTCTTGTCAAAAAGATAACTCAAGGTAATACATGATTCAAAAAACTTTCCCTTTCAATAATGCATGTAAAAATTGTCTCTGATAATCTTTAGAGTGGCTGTCTTGTCAGATATCTTAACACTGTAGGTTTGCTTTAAAATCAAGTGGCAACAGCGCAGCCTCAGATAACCCTGTAAAGCCAGGAAACACTCTGAAGAGGTTTCAAGATGTGCTGTCTTAACCACTCTGACCTGAGGCCAGATATAACTATTCATTTGGACTAACTGTCAGCTATATGCAAGTCTTCAAACCAGAGCTCATCAAATATTGAAGGTTTCTATTAGCGGAGATTCAGGCTGCAGAGCTCTACAGACTCTTGTCCAATACAGCAATACCTTTAACAGCAGGTCCTCTTATACAGTACAGGAATTTAAAGACAGAAGCTTCTCTCTGTTGTTAACATATAAACTAATCCTTGAAATAAAGATTTGAGATGCACAGTTATATACAAGTTCCTCTCCCTTCTTCTAACCGATTACCAAATGCAATGAGATTACATCACGCTGTACTTTTAATCCTGTGTGAGTCTGTAGGTCTTCCAGTTTAGGGGAGTAACTGGGTTACATATGGGGTTCTTCACCATTCAAACATGGATGGCAGGCTGTTATGTTATGTTAGGCAGACATCTTGGAAAAGTGTCTCATTGAAAAATAAGGGACAGGTTGCATGAAGAATTTGATGTCGCTCTGATTACATTGGAGAACAGCAGTGTTTTGAGAATGGTACCACATTCACACAGCTCAGGTAAAAAAAAATGGTTCGACAGCAGAAACAGCAGTTTTCACAATACAAAGAAAAGACCATCTGTGAACCTTTGATGAAGCAGTGGAAGTTTTTTTCATGATTAAACTTGACTGTTATGATTGATTCAGCTGCTAAGTAACACTGCAGACAGAACAGCACAGACCCACCTGTCTGTCCAGTTTCTGCTGTCGGAGGTTGGTCCCTTCATCGTCTAAAGTGCTGCAAGAAAAGAGCAAAGGAAGTGGGGAAGTGTTAAAACTGTGTGAGATGTTTAAAGACATTTTCCAAACTGCATAAAATGCATGGGGGCCACAACCCTGGAAGCCCTGGAAAACAAAAAGTAGATCTGATAATTCAATGAAAGCAACTGGCAAGTTGTTACCTTCGCCTTAAACTAGATCCATCAATTTCACTGTACTGCATGAGTCCTCTTACCAGGTTATCTTGTTGGTGTTGACCATTCATTCATTCATCTTCTACCACTTATCGGGGGGGGGGGGGGGGGGGGGTGCAGAAGCCAATCCAAGCTCACACAAGCACGGGGAGAACATGCAAACTCCAGGAACTAAACCTGCGACCTTCTTGTTGTGGGGCAACGGTGTTAACCACTATGCCGCCTAGATGTACCTAGACACTGGGGCTAATGCTAAACTGAACCTGCTTTATGTAAAAAAAAAAAAAATTAACTAATGGTCCCATTTAGAAGAATTCCATCATAATGTAGTCATAGTGTATGTATTCGGGCATGAGATCAACAGTGTGTACCACACAGTACCTCCTCAGCTCATCCTTCTCCTGTTAACATTTTTTCTTCTTCTGGTTTTTTCTTCTGGACATTTTTTTTTTTTTTTTACATCTTTCTGGATAATTTATGTATTTAACAACTTTTAAAAGATGATACAAGGGCAAAGGAATATCGTGGAGGGTTCATTGTAAGCGCATTATTGTGTCCCAGCAGAACATTACAATACTGACTGCACAATATCAAGCATGCATCTTATCCCAGCCTGTAAAAGGATTCTCAGAGCAGACTGTTGAAGCACAGCTGGGTTATATCTTTCTCAACAAGAACACAGGACTGACTTGAACATCATTTGATTTGTGGAGCCCCACAGCCAGACATAATGTCACTGGCCTAACTAAATGCCCAATGGTCAGTGCAGCAAGAGTAATGTCTTTAAAATGAACCAATGATTTCAGAGAGTTTGCCAAGCTTTCTCTTCCCACCCCAAAAATACTTATATGCAATAATCAGTCAATATCAATATACTGCTTGGTAAGAGCATAAATACAGAAATAATAAATCAACATCAATGTTTGCATAGTAACAAACTTCACAGGGGTAAAATCAAAATAACCCACCCTATAATAACCTCTTAAAGAACATGTAGTCAGGTAACATTGTTTACTATGTAGATACAGTGTAAACTAACCCAGTAAGAGCAGGGGGCCGCTATTTCATTCGTTCAAAATAAAGTAACATTTTAATTTGTCTAACCAACAATCATAATTTTCAAAATATTAAAATTACAATTCACTTGCAATTATTTTGTATTTTAAAGTGATGCATTACATTCTCTTAAACTAATCCATTCATTTAACAGGTTTCACATGTTCTGGCAAGAGGTTGCATGATGTACATTCGCTCTAAGTGACGCAGTTAAATGTCATCTCCATGCATGCAACAACACTTTATCTATTTTTGACCTTTTCTATTTCTGTTATCATGGAATGTTTCGAAACACAAATATTTTTTGTATACTTGGGCACAAAATAAATGTTATACACTACAGGCCTTGGACATGGGTGTGCGAGGCTTGCTGCCTTTTGCTCTTCTTTGCAAAGAGCTGAACATGGTAAAGGAGAGCAGAATAATTATTTATTCACAAAAGTACAGGGTATTTATCCAACACCAGGGATAGACTGTTTGCATCCAGTTCTTCGTTTTTTACAGCCAGAGCTCTTAATCCCTGGCGAGAGACTTAATAATTTTTCCTTCAGCTCATGTGGCCGAGCATCTCAAAGACCTCTGAGTGACCTCTCTGGTGCCTAATCAGAGGGAAATGGGAGGTTTCCTCTTCAAGATGAGGAGAGAATGAGCTGTAGCAGAGCAGAATTTCAGAAATTTCATTTATTCCCCATTATTGTACCATTTTCAGTTTAAGACACAAACAGGAAATGTGTTTCCTTTTTATATATGAGTCCTTCTGACTAATATGTTTATGTTTACTCTGAACCTTTCAACCATAAAGATGTAATGTTAATTTGCATTGAAAAAAGACAAATGCTAAGAACCAGATAATTAGTTTCATTGTGTAGTGTTTTCTAATAATTGCAGGCTTATGAGTTAAAACATCATTAACTGTGGATACATTTAAGACATTATAGTTTCTTTTAGTTTTAGCTTTTTTTGACTGTTAATATTTTATCCATCAGCTTTTCATTTACCATAATTTCCCCCTAATAAATGATAAATAAAGTATGTCGTTTGTCAGCATGGCTGATGAGCATTTTTTTTTTTCTTTTTCCTCAAAAGCAGGAGCATAACAGAGACAGTCAGTCCTGCAGCCACAGTCTGCAAAATAAGTTAATGAATATTCAGTCTACCTGCTTTTTTGCACTGCTGACTGGTTTGATGACAAAGGCCCACACAGGCGCAATAAAAAAGTATTTACCTCCCACTCTCTCTCAGACATACAGACAAACAAAACACTCCATGCCTGCAATCAGTGTAATCAAGGGTGTAAATAGGCATCAGACAGGAATACAATGACACAAAGAGAGCTGTTCCAGTGGAGGTCAGAATGCTCATTATAACAGAGAGTCTCTGGTCAGTCTTCTCCTGCACCACACGGATGCTGATGTTTACAGAGCTTGTTGTTGAGGGCAGATAGTTATTGAGTGTAAAACAGCAGAAATGCTCTTTTGCTCTTCAGAACAACAAACTGAACTTCACCAAGAAATTGAAGAAATGTTTAGAACTCTGACTCTTTTGGGTCGGAGGGAGAAAGCCTCTGCACACTGAGGTCAAATGCAAGTATTTATCGATAATGCCAAGAATTTCTGCTCGAGCTTTATCATTGAGGTAGAGTGAAATAGTCTTTTAACATGAATAAGACCGAGCCCCTTTCCATAGTGTGCCAGAGGCAGGAGCACTAGATCTTGTCATTGTGGTAACAACAATAAACACACATTGAAGTTTAGGGATAGGTCAGGGTTAAGTTAGCCTTAGGGGCAAAAATTATTTTGCTGGGTTAAGGAAAAGACTGTGCCTATGAGTGATTTGGTTGTAATAAAAATGGTAACTATTAAATTCTCACAGGAAACAAACAGCAAATAGGAATATCCTGTTTTGTCCTCCATTCATTTCCTCCAACTTCCTAACAAGAACTTTAATGCTCTTTATACTCTTTATAAGTCAGCTTACTTCCTGCTTTGTTCATACTCCAAATTACTACAGTACAGTCACTGGAGGCTGTCTCATAATAAACTGTAACCATAGAGCATAGTGAACTTTTTTACAGAACGGTCTCAAGTGAACAAAATGTGAATTTATGGTGAAAATGGTGAAATGTTTGCAATTAAGTATATGTATAAAATGTTTGGTTTTTTTTATGTTTTTAATTGGGATCTACATTGTATTGTATTTTGAAACTGCTGAATTTATTTGCTACTTGATCTGACTAATGCTCATGTCCATATTGTCCCTGGTCCTCCATGTTTATTCCAAAATGTATTTAAGTGCTTTTTTTATTATTATTATTATGAAAACACAAAATAAACCAATGGCTTACATGGGCAATATAATTACAGTGAATTGTATTCTGGTGAATGTCAAGTTTAAAACGGTAAGTCTTGTAAAATTTTCCAATTGTTCCAATCTTGTTGATTATAAAAAAAAAACTAAAAAAACCCCAAACTGAAACAGCTCTGACTTGAAACTATTAAAATTTTGATTTGCTCTTGCACAGAAATAGTGAAGATCTTTCATTGAGCCACAAATGAATTAGACGCAGCTAACAGGATTTGGCTATTATCAGTCAGTGAAACTCTGCTTCACACCTTTATAATCCAATTTATATGCATCACCAGGTTTTATATGTGTAAACGTCCTCAGCTGATGATTTTGAAGCAGCACCTGGCAACACTGTTTGACAATCAAATACACAGTCAAAAATATGTTTAGTTGCCATTTGCATGGCAAACATGCTTATTGTGGAGAAAAACTACTCTATAACTACAAACTGCCATTTCTTTCTCAATTTATATTATTGTGAGATATGTCTCCTTTATTTTGTACATTTTTGTGAATTCATACACTGTACATCTCCAACGAGATAGGAGAGCTACACAGTGAAGCTGTTTCCCTCAACTCTGCACAGAGACCAATGCATTTTTCATGGCAGCTTCACGGGATGAGAAAAGCTGCTCATTGAGAAACCACCAACCTCTCTGCCCCGGTTTTCTCACTGCCACCCAAATGGCATGCTTCAAGAGATCATTTCACTGTTTGCCAAAAGTTTCAATAAAATCTGCACAGCTCCCTTACTGCTGTCCTTCTGATGCAACATCATTCCCAAATTCATGGATTAATACTGTGATTTATAGCAACCATGAGCCAATGGCATCAAAGTAAGACAGGAAACCATAGCAATAGGGGTGTTTAATCAGATGAAAGAACCAGCAGCATCAGCCCTGCACTTGGTAGAGAAGTGACTAAAAGCTCATCAACACACAAGTTAAGTTTTTTTTACAAAAATGAAGTCATTTGGCACAGATGGCAGGAGTGGATTCTCATTGTGAACCAATAAAGCCCATTTTGCAAAACATGTATGCTCATTCAATGCACAAATGCAGCAACTTCATCAGTGACTTTATGGAGAAACAAATGCAAATATTTGTTGCATAAATGTTATTCTACTGCCTCTGTTGATACAGACATCCCAGTGAAACTAATTTGAGTCCAATAAACCAGAGCTGACTTCAATTATAGACAGATTTACACATGAACTGTTTTATGATGAGGAAAGATGCGATTAAGTGTGAACCAAATTGAGATCCACAGTAGTTATGCAGCCTAAATTCTGGGATTCATTATTTCGTATTATTTCATTTTTTTCATGATATTCCTTAAAAAGATCCTCAGTCCAAAGCGTATGGGCTAATTTCTTCCCATTTTGATTGAAGCAAATGACCCAAATTGCCAAATTATACGATAACACATGGTTTTCTTTCATTGTGCCGATTCCATTCAATTGTTATCAGTCAAATCTCCTTGTCAGACACTCACACGACTGAACATCTGCTCAAACACACACACACGCACACACACAAGCACACACTGCTTCCACTGCTTCAACAGATGAACACTGTATCCTTTCCTGTGTTCTCAGGAATGTGCTACAGTACCTGTAGGGAATCCAGTCGGAGGAGTGCTTGGAGCTCATTCTGCATCAATCACTCTGCTACTGCCAAACTGCGAGGCTGGTGGCCTGCAACAGCACCAGTGCAAGTTGCTACAGGGTCTGAGGACAACGATCACAGCCAGAGAGCCCACATCGTTTTTTCATCCTCTGCACACAGCTCTTATATCCTCAGCCTTGCTCGTGTTCCTTCGTATGTTTTGTCCTCTGGCTGAGAGGCAGCAGATGACTAGCAATCCAGACAGACAGCCGCACTCCTCAGCCATGCACAGTGAGCACATGAAATATCTGTTTTCTTCTCTTCCATGTGTGTGTTTGGCATCAATGCCTCTCCTCTCCTCTTCTCTTCTCCCCTTCTACCGTCTCTGCTCCCGCTCTCTGCTATGCTCTGTAGGCTGTATCTAAATCTCCCTCCGTTTCTTGCCCTTTAAATCCCCCCTCCCTGGCTTCTTCTCTGTCCAAATCTCGCTCTCTACCTCTTAGCCCAATCTATCTCTCATTATCTCTCGTGCAGCATCACCTACGGCAGTGCCAAGCCTAAAGCAAAAAAGGTTGTACAGAGGCACCTTTTTCCCGTTTCTTTCGTATCCCCTCCATGCTGTTTCTGCTCAGTACCACCCCCCTTCCTTGCTGCAACCATCCATACATACATGCTCTCTCCTTCTCGATCTCTTTTTTTTGACACTTTCTGTGGCCCTCTTGCAAGCTGTTTGTGCTGCATGAGGCATGCAAAGCAGGGACTGAGATGTGCTTTCGCTACCATAATTTATTTATTCTCTCAAAGTGAGAGGCATTAGCATATGACTGTGCAGAATAGTGTTAACAGTCTTTAATTCAACACTCTCTACAGCCAGACAAAGGCACCCTGTGATAGTGCCACAGCTCTGAACCTCTCTCGCACACATCTGCTTCCGCCTTCAATCTGACGCCCCTCACTGTCACCACACTAACACACATCACTCACTGTGTTCCTCGGCTAATTCAGGAGTCCATCTTCAGACGGTTAAACTAAGTGGCTTCCTTGTATAACTGGATAGTTTACAGGCAGTTTTCTTAACATCCAACTGTATCGAGAAGCATACAGCATTATTACTTTAGGTGCAAATGAAAGTTGTACATCTAGCGGCATATAGCCTCCCAGCAACAAGCAAAGTCATGTATTTTCTGTAATTCATCATTCATATGTGGTGCACCATTTCTTGAATTATTGTCACATGGATTGAGGACATTTACTGCACCAAAGTACTCTGAAATACACAAATGCAACCCCCCTACACACACACACATTCACACGCAAACCCACACACACACCCTCCCAAGGTCAGAACTCATATAATGAGCGGATCCAATCAGACACACTGTGCAACATGGTGAAATCTCTTATTCGACATGGTGCAAAAAATATGCCTTTAGAGACATTCAGACATCTTCCATTAATTATCTGTGCAGAGTTTGCATGTTCTCCCCGTGCCTGCGTGGGTTTCCTCTGGGTACTCCGGTTTCCTCCCACCGTCCAAAGACATACATGTTTAGGTTAATTGGTGACCTGTCCAGGGTGTACCCTTCCCTCACCCAGTGTCAGCTGGAATTGGCTCCAGCACCCCCCGCAACCTGGAAATGCGGTAGGAGATGAATGAAAGAATGAATTTACCTCAGGTAAACTGATCAATATATAGTATAGTCTACTCAAAATTATGCCTACACAATATGGACAGAAACTCATGTCATGCCACAATTTCTCCGGAAATGGGGGCTTTAATGAAAACATAACATTGATTGTGATCTCTGATGGTGTGGCCTTTCAAAAATGTCAGAGCACGGCGGTGCTTTGTTTTTACTCAAACAGAAATTATTGACTGAGCTAATAACAGTAAAATAAATCAGCTTTCGTAAAATAGCAAACAGATCGATCCCTCAAACAGTGCTTCCCCCACACTGTCACAGGGCAGCAGAGATGTTTCAATTAACGGAATAAGAGTTCGGATGAGTGCATCCCTTTTTTTTTCTTCACAGGACTGAAACTGATTGTTTTCCCTACTGGAATCTTGTCTAAGGGATAAGTTCTGTAGAAGAGTTACTTGTAACTGGATGAAATTACTGAGAAGCATGTTGACAACAGCTTGTATTTTACTGAAGTGGGCAGTAAAGTGAGATGTACCTCCTACACAGCTCTGCTGCTCTTTCTTCTGCAAAGTGGAGACATGCAAGATAAGAAAAATCCAAATTTCCCCCCAAATGAAATCGGGAGGACTAAAAGGGAGATAGTGTTCTTTTCAAGATTTGAAATGTATTTCATCATCCAACTGTCACAGGAACAAAATCAAGAGAATTGAATGAAGAAAAATGACCTGCATCATCAAACCTCCTTGCTGCAATTTGGAAAATACGATGGCACACTAATACAGGCGACATCTTGTTGAACTCAAGCCCCAGTGTCAACAAGCATTAACTGTGCCTATGCCCTTAAGCAAGGCGCTGATTCCCTATACACGCTGACTGTCAAAAGAAGAGACAAAGAACATAATTCTAGGCTGAGACCTGTTGAGTATGGCGATTGGATATGGACTGCACTGAGTATCATGCTATATGGTATATGTGGATAATTGTCAGTACAAGTAACGGTCAAAGTGCTTTGTGGTTAAAGGTTTGTGCCTTTCTCATCAGCTGCTGTGATGGACGTGGAGGTAAATGGAACAAGCCAGGCCACTGAAGAAAATGTGAATGCACAACACCCTGCTTAATATTTCATTCTAAAGGGAGGAATATGAAACCAGTCTTTGGACATGAGGCCGTTAGAAGCGAAAAACAGGCTGACATAGGCAACGTAACTTTATTAAGACAAAAGTGTATTCTCCTTCCTGTTAGACTTTCGAGTGGGGTCCCTCTCGCTGTACAGCCATTACAACATTAAACAGCAAATAATAATATCTTCCTGTCAAATTAAATTTTTTCAGTCCAGAATTTGAGCAGTTCTCCCAGAGGCATTTTATTGTTGGTAACAGATGGCCAGCAGTATCAGTAATTATAAAAATGGTTCTGGCACAGAGGCACACACTGATGTGAAAATGGATCCCTGGCTTGTGTCTCCTTTCCTAGCGGGACTGACTAAAACACAGCTGCAAAGCGCAAGGCCCTAATAAACCTGATCAGTCATTCAGGAGATGTGATAATTAGTGAGTAACATTTACCTCTGGTGCCCACGTTCTACTTTATTTTTTCCCAAAAATCTACCAAAACCCAAGTTGTTACACGGATGTGTTTCAGATTGAATTGCCTCCAAACTCTAAGACATAAAAATAGGCTTAGAGTGTGTGAGCAGTTCTACTTGTCTTTTACACTTTAAAACTCACAAATTTATCCCTGAAAATTTGAAACACAAACGCTGACGAGGCGGTGAATATCAGTGATGAAGCTATTGCAATGCACCAAAAGTCCGCTGCCGTCATGTTTCAATACCAGTCTCAACAATGCACCATAAACAGCCATAGTGAGTTTGTGAATGAAGTTGTGAAAAAAACAAAAAACTGATGTATCCTCTAGATTTAGACCAAAAAATAAATAAATAAATCTGCAGCAACTAGAGAAACTTTCATTAGAGACGATTAAGACATAGCGAAGTACTGAGTGACTGATTTGATCTACATTAGGTCACTTCACACACAGGAGCGCTCTGCACTCCAGAGAAACTGGAGATGAGCCAAGGGATCCTGTCTGCAGTAAACTGGTGTAAGATAAAAGATTGATGGATGGATTGTGTTTAATGATCCTCACCTGTTCAGTTCGGCAAAAATGAAAGAGATGAGGATGGGAGGAATAAATGGGCGACACCTGATGGCAATCAGCTTCTAGTGAGTGAGTGCAACTTGATAATGGAAGCAAATGAAATGATTTGGAACCTAAAATCTTCATAACAATTGGGAGCTGTAGTTAGTTCAGAGCCTTTCTCAAGTGCAGTGAGAGTAATAGGCAACCGCCTTATACAGCATACACATGCAGTGAATGCAAAGCAAACACTGTGTAAAGGACCACACAAAAGGCAACTTTTTGAAATATTGGACAAAAACTCAAAAAAAAAACAAAAAAAAAAAACACAAAGAACATGCACATGAAAAGGCAAACAAGCCCTTTGTTTTTTCTCTCACAGAAGTTTCCAAAAACACAATAAAACACTACATGGGAGCTGCAGAGGCTTTTAAGCCTTTTCAAAACCATTATTATATTCCATTTTCAAACTACTTCAGACAGTCTATTTGGGAATTTTCATAATATTTGATTGTTCATACTAGACTTCCAGGCCTAGGCACTCTAATTATTTTTTAATAAAACCACGTTCAATTGACCTGTCAAATGCGATATAAGGAACGCTTCTGACATGTATGACCATGAGCGAAAATCCCACCAGAAACAACCTGCTGGGGTCCCGGTGGTCTGACGTCCAGCCACAGCTCAATGGCCGATTTCCCCATTTAACCTTGAAAACATGTCTTCATACAGACAATCAAAGAATTTGACAGCAATGGTAACTGGTGAAAAACCAAAAACCCAGTCTTGAAAGGTTACTGTGAGGGCTTTTGTTTAAACAGGGGCATCTTTATTTCAAGGGCAGTTGTAAATCTTAGTGAGAAGGAGAGAGAGAGACACAGAGAGACTATGTGTTTCAGTTTGGGTGAGTGAAAACTAAATCTTACAGCTTCAGAAGCAGAGTGAGAGACGATGTGTGAGCTTATGCATGAAAAGAATGAAAAGTGAATGAGCACATTAGCTCCAGCATTGGTTGACTCTAATGTGTGCTCTCTATTGATTCTCCCTTAATGTGTGCAACGTGATCTCAGCTGGTGGAAACAAATTGGGGAGAATTTGCATTGTTCAGGTACATTTTTCACGAGCCACATCTTTAGCAGCAGCATCATGTCGAGCATTTTAAAGACCGTATGCACCTGAGACTGTTTGTTCTCAAGACTACATCATGAAAGTGTGCTAAAGAGTCAGCAGCAGGGTAAATGACTGACACACAAATACACATGACATGCACTGCAACACATTTCACCATAAAATGACAGCACAGTAAAATAACAGTACAATACTGCTGCCAGTATTGTGCTGTTATTTTACATCTACTGTAATTTATATAATACAGTGATTGGAGTACAGTATTGCAGTGGCTGTTACTGTGATTTACCAGCTACCGTAGTTTATTTTAACAGTATATCACAATGTTTGTGGTCCAGTAGGCCACAACTGCTAGTACTGCTAATCCAGCAGGCCAGCTCATGAAGGAGGAGAGCAGAGAGGGGGCTTCAGAGACAGGAGGGCTCACTCCGATCCTGATTTCAAGAACCAAGAACCAGAACTGACAGATCCCCCCCCCCCCCCCCCCCCCCCACCCCCCCCTTATAGCCTAACTCTTAACTTATTTAACTTAATTAACAACTTTACTTAAATCTATAAAATGGCAAGGAGAGAAGCTTTAAAATCAAACTAACTTCACAAAGGCAAAAACAATATATGGCTAATTAAGATCAAGCTGGCAGAGGAACTTTGCCAATCTAAGCAATCTGAATAATCATGCAGACAAAATGCTTCTGACAGTTTCAAGAGATCAGAAACACTTTCCCTCCTCAGTTGACCTGCTACACACTGACACACTGAGAAGATACTCTCAGACCATTACATTTTTGTTTGTTATTGTTAAACATGCATTAGCCATTCATTTAGCTTAAAGGGATGACTCTTTAACAGCATTTTACTTATAATTAACATGAAATACAGTAAGATATTGTTGTAATCCACCGTAAATGTACAGCAATGCAATGCAAAAATTATGTGAAATAACAATTGTTTACTTTTATTGTTAAATGACTCATTTAGCAGTTAACATGCAAGGGAGGAATATTCAACAGTAGTTTACAAATACTCTAAAAAGCAGTAAGATGCTCTTTTAAATTCACCCTAAGTACACAGCACTTTGTTCCAGTGCAGTCCTTGTATCAATATAAATCCTTGTATCACGTCTCTGGTACCTCAACAGAGTGCATGCATAAAACATGATTTGGATTAGAAAATGTCACATTCGATGGAGCTCCTAGAGTCCCATTGAGGCAACCAGATGGACTGGTTGAACACACCAAAGTTCCTTTGCATCCCTTTTACCATAGCACATTGTTCACTGTGTGTGTGTGTGTGTATGTGTCTTTATAGTATGATGGTGATCTCTAAATGCCAGATGGTTGTCTGAAAAGCTAACAGCACACATCTGCATCTGCACATTCAGCATATATTTCTGTATGTGTTTCCAGCAGTCTTTTTCATTCTGATGAAAATGCTTAATTGAATCATATATAGGAGAATAAATCGGAACAATTATATATCGTCTCTGCCTGAAAGACATGTTGACTAACCAGCTCAAGGACTGCAAATTATGTGACTGTCTGTAAACACAGGCAAAATGATTGTATAGAAAGTTATTGCTGCTTGACATTAAGAGCATTCATAAATCCAGACTAGATATGATTCATATTATCAACTCCTGAAACACTTCATAGAAACAGCAAAATCCCTTGAAGTGTGTGACTTCAAATCCAGCTGTGAGAACATTTCAAAATGTGAATCAAACCCTCAGTGTGACAAGCCCGAAGCTTTGTTAAATGAGTCTTTATAACAGGGTTTCCATTAGGAAACCACTTGTAGCCAAGGCAACAGTCCCAACATGGACTGATGAGTCATCTAATACGTCCCCCCCCGAATATACAAACATGTTGGATTATTCATACGCAGTCAAACAATTTCTTTAACTTTAATCTCATTTTTTAGCTCTTAAAATTGTAGCGTTGGATCTGAAATGTCAGATTTTTGCTGCATCAGAGTATATCTTTGCAATCACCAAATCTACATCCTTTCAATAGTTATTTGCAGAGAATAGAAAGACATATTTTATTGTTGGCATTATTTACCAAAGGGTTTGAGCTTTTCCTCACTCTTAACACTGTCAGCTCACAACAAACAAGACGGAGATTCCACAGTTCGATATTTGAACACTTTAATGTGTTATTTTGTTTGTTTGTTTGTTTATTTTTGTTTTTATTTTTTTTTCTCTGAAGAATATTATTTGCCATCCTACACCTGTACACAATCTGGGCACAGAGGAAGTCTTGCGCACGTACATGACTGTGTTCTTGGGCTTTCAGGATATTCTATATTTGGACAAAGCATAAATGTATAAAATACACATGAATGTACTGCAAAACCACTCAGGTCTTTTCTTACATATTTTTTCCCTCACAGAGTGTGGCTTTTAACAGGCTGTAAAAAGTCAAGTATCAAAAGCATAATGACCCATTTCTGATTCAAACAGGTCATAAGAATCACACCCCACACAAACTGACGCAAACACATACCTCACACCCCGCTGAGTGTGAGACAGGAGAGAAGCAAAGATGTTAAATAAGACTGTCGTCCCTTCAGATGCTGTGCAGCGTGCCAGCCCTGTTTCTATCTTTAGAGGATTATGTGCAAGTGACTCACTGTTTTTAAGCTGCGTCTGCTTGTGCTTGCCTACTTTTTGTTTTACCTTTAACTCTCAAATTAGTTTTTGCAGTGCCACACACTCAGCCACCATCTCTAGTTTGGAAAACATCCAGATGAGAAAATAATAGAAGAGAAAAGCAGAAAACAGTGAGGCACAGAACGTTGACAATCAAATGGACTGTAGCCTTGAGTGACGCTGTCTTTTACTCTTCTGGGACTCATCCCCCCCCTTGCAGCACATCAGCAATCAGTCAGCTTGTTCACTATTTAGTCATACCCAAGCGAAAAGGCTCTCAATGAAAGATGAAGCTGCCCGTGTTGCTCTGCCCCTCGGATCAGTTCATGGATGAGGGAGCAGTGCTAATGAATGTTTTTAATTCTATGGACAAGCAGCGCGGTGGAGGGAGCACCGCGGTGCCGAGGTGTGAAACACTTCCACCCTAACTTAACATCTTTGTGAAGAGGCAGTGTCTGATGTCTCTGTGTGTGTCACACTGCCTCCTCTGACACATGTCTGCTGGTTCACTCCCGTTACCATGGCAACAGTGGAAACTAATTTAAAAGCCCAGTGGCACCGTAGTAAACCATAATGTGAGCCTCAAGAATCACATGAAATGACACACACATGCACGACCACCTTCAGCAACAAACCAGGAAGTAGCTGTGATGAATGATTATGTGGCCGTGCCTGTTGTGTATAGTAACATCAGTGTGGTGCAGCAGTAAGGTTAGTTGTGTTCACGTGTGTCGACCAACAGGGGGACTCACTGAACAGACACAAAGTTGTGTAGTGATGGCTCATGAACACACGGAGGTGCTGTCAAGCTTCCCATTTCTAGCTTCTGATTAAGGAGTGATCACAGTTCACAGCAAACACAAGTTCAACAACTGCGCCCGATTTTCACTCTTCATGAATTGCTCTGGTGCAAAGTATTTTCATTATTCATCATTTTCATTTCATTTAGACACATTTATGTGCTGAGCCATTGAAAACAGACAAAAGCAAAAAGGCAAAAGTATAACTTGCGACACCTTCGCAGTGGGGAATAAGTCATGGTAACAGACTTTCTACTATCACCAGTTTTTATTTTCCCTCCTTATCAGTTGGCACTTTGGTGTGGGAAACCGATCCAATGTTGAGGCAACAGAGTACAAAAACTGCCTGATATGAAAGTTAAACAGAAATACACCCTGAATCTGCACATCACATGTGTAAATGTGTTTGTCAGGGCTATTAGTTTAGACAACTTTTTTTATTATCAAGGTCATTTTGCTTTCAAAGACAAGCATGAAAGAAACAAAGGGCATGGTGCACACTGTATTTTTGTATCATAAGGAAGAGAAAAAATATTTTGGTCTCATGTCAGTTTGTCAGAAAGCCATGACAACCAAACAATTTCAGACATCCGAAACAAACACATCAGGGTGATGGGGGCAAACAACTGAATATATAATTGATGACTGTGGACCAGAGTTAAGCCTCATGGCTGGATGCCAAACCATTTGTCACAATGTCCCGATAGCTGCTCAGCACCGGTTCAAGTGTTTCACAAGCCTAGTTGCTTTTGTGTTTGAAAGATCGAAGTAATCCTCCATTAATCACCCAGCAATTTATGTTCGCCATATTAATGTTATTAAACATTCAAACAACATCAAGAAGAATCCAGCCAGAATAGAGTAACACAATGCAGGGTCGGAGGGATAGAACTGCATGTTCACACTTAAAGTCTGCTCAT
The DNA here is from genome assembly GCA_034769265.1 of Remorina albescens. Classification (NCBI taxonomy): domain Eukaryota; kingdom Metazoa; phylum Chordata; class Actinopteri; order Carangiformes; family Echeneidae; genus Remorina; species Remorina albescens. The sequence continues at coordinate 6,708,342 of CM068479.1, forward strand.
GGATGAAAGGTACAAATTTACACACACACATTCTTATTTCTCAAAACTGCCATTTCTCAATTTTTACGCCATGAAGTTTCACCATAGCAACCAGCTCCAGAGGTATATCCCACACACATCCACCAGAGAGCCACAGAGGAGAGTGTGGATATAAGAATAAGAGGGAAAAGAATTAGTGTACTTTATATTTCCGGGCTTATCAAAACAATGTTCAAAAAATATAAAACAACTACATAAAAGGAGCAAAATCCACAATAGAAAGATTGAAGATATTTACCTCTTCCACTATAAACTAATGCTGACACATTTTTCAACATAGCACATAGAGGATCGGTATCGATGGTTTTGAGAGCGTCTTTAATTTTCAGCCCATACATGATATGTATTATAAACAGTTATATATAGCATTAATATTGGTGGTGGAAAGAGAAATATGTGACACTCGCTGCAAAAGGTTAGAGAATAATAGAGCATCTAAGGAAAGCTTTGAATAAAGGTGCAAAGAAGAACGATGGTAGAATGAGATGAGATCATCAAGGTCATAAGGAATGAACTAATAAAAGAAAAATTTCTGTGTCAAAAATGTGAATGCTTGTACGTATGTGTCAGGAACATTTTTACATCTAATATCATAGTGGAATAGTACATGCACACTTTATCTTTTTCTGGATACAAGCCAGGAGGCACAGCTGGATTGTCATGCTGCTCCAGACTCCTGTTTCACAGAACACCTGCTGCTAATAGGGTAATTTGACACAAATCCACTTTGATGTTAAGGAAAACCAACAACCTCTTCTGTTTTAGTAAAACAGCTACGGCATCAAAGTGAGTCCACTACGAGCACTGTCATGGCTGTCACACCGTGATTATGATCTATGAATTGAAGTGATGCTATTCCTTTCATCAAACTGCCTTTTCAATCCAAACAGGTGACTTACTTTGGTTAGAAATAACAAAGAGATCACCTCCAGCGATGGTAATCTGTAAGAAGTACCTATGATTCGACGTCAGCTGGTGCAGATGTGAAAATGGGGAAAAAAAAGAAATAAAGAACTTCAAATTGGCTACGCAGGCCTCTCAATTAAAAAAAAAATCTGACTTTAATAGGACTCTCAGATCTGCAAGAGCTGCTCCGTGACTGGAGCCAAGAGTTCAATCTGGACAGGCTGAAATGTCTTTCAGCCACTGTGCTGCTGTAACCAGCTCCCAGTGGATATTAAATCAGCCCCAGCCATTACAGGTTTTAACAAGCTAAACACTTGACTTAATCTTTCAATCTTGCTCTTTCATTTTATATTACCTGTTTGATAAGTATGAGATTAATCTGAGCAGAAACTTCTGTTTAGATTTAACGCTAAAATTCAAAACTGCTCATAAGCACTGACTGCCAACAAACTGGGAACATATGCAAGGTGTGATTTAACATAGGGCACAATTATTCTTTTACAGTATGCGTACATCACTGAGAAATTCATAATATGTTAGAAAATCATTTAACACAAGCACAGCCACACCACTCAGCAGCATCCCCAGCCCACTCTCACACTTCACAGATCATATTTTCAAATACTTCAGAGAATAGAAATTTTGAAGGGTCAGCGGAGGACATCTAACAGGCACTGTCATGGACTGTGAAGCTTATTGTCCTGCATCCTTTGTCTCTAGAATGTGTGTATGAGCCAAATGCAGATTTTTAAGGGTTTGTATGTGCATACCAATGGACAGTTGTTACTGAGTAATTATCCAAAATATATTTCTAAACCAGAAAATATTATGTTTTTCTATTAAATCACACAATATACACACAGAGGAGTGAAGCTCAGGTAATGTTTCACACACAATAGGGTTGACACTTCCCCTTAATTCCCTTGCAAGCAAAATAAGAGCCATAGCAGCATAGACAAGAGCCTGAAAATTTTGTTTGCTGCCCTCCTTCCTTCTGGTTCTGGTTACTACAGAAACAGGTGGACAGTCACTGAGCTATGAACTGCATAATAACGACGGTGCAGCAGAGCTGGAGAATCAGGAGGTCTGATGAATATCACATGACAGGCTGCAAAAAACAGCATTTTTTTTTTTTTTATCCAGTTAAACAGTTTGTAAAAGTAAAACTTTCCATAGATATTTAGTAACATCAACACAATAGTATATTGAAGCCATGAAGATGCTGAAGTAGTGCTTAAGACCATCACCTGAAAGCACCTGTCATGCAAACTGCTCTCTTGCACTGTGCCTTTACAGTCATGGGAATTGTATCCAGTCCGTCCGTAACGCCGAGCACAAGCACAGCTCTAATATAAAGTGATGAAACACTTGCTAACATAATTCAGGAGAAATCTAAAGCTCCGTACTTTTAGTACTGAATATCTGCGCCGTTCCCTTTACAGCCCACTTTGAGCCGGTCTTGTTCTTAATTTGAAATGACAGTGCCTTGGTTGGTAAAGCACATCTTGTTTCTGCCCACGAGAATTATCAGCCATGGGTGGCTATGATTTTTCGTTGCACTGATCTGTCAGGTTGTCAATATAAGAACTTGGCTTGGAGTAAAACAACTCCTCAAATGTGATGAAAACTGTGTGTTTTCTTTCTTTTATAAGAACGATGATAATGCCTTCTCCTTGGATGGAAACCAATAATCAATCTTTTGTTTGGCTGTCTGCATTTTGTATGTAGCAATCATGACACATTTCTGACTCATTTGTAAAGCCATCCACACTGGCCCCAGTCAATAGATTCCCACTACATGGGCTTACAGCACTTAGCATAAAACTTGTTATGTAGCCGACATTCAGTGGAGGAGGGTCTCCTGGTCCACTCGACTGGCTTCAGTGTGTGAATAGCAATATTTATTATGTTGCAAATATTGCAAAAAAAAAAAAGACCACACTGTCAAGTAGGTTACATCTTGCTACATACACAGAGACACAATGCTAGTACTGAGAGTCAAAAGCTCCTGCTGTGGCCAGTTAACACCTGAACTGCAAGCTGAACACGACATGAGCACACCTCAGATAAACCTCCCTGCTCTGATGTGAAATCCATGTACATTAGTTATTCAAAAACAATATCCTAAGAAAGCCCCTCACAGCCAAAATAAACTGAAATGACCAAGCAACGCAGATTTAAAATTAGATTTGGGACTGATCCTGTCAGTCAACTGAGAGTCTTCAAGGAAAGCAGTGTTTTGCTTTGTTTGTCAGTCAATATCCATTGCTATAAATGGGATCGTGTATCAGTGCATCTGTATTTAAATTGAAAAGAATGAAATTCAAGCACAATGTAATGTCTCTGAGGTTGCTGGACCCAAAAAAGGGGAAGTGTTCCACCAAAAGATTTATTAACGTACAAAACAAAAACTGGACTGCCAGGTTAACAAAATATAACTTAACAGAAAGATGAAGCTCAGAAAACACCTCTAGAAATTTGGGGTTTCTCAGGCAAAGCAACACAGGCAGAGGTTGAACCAAGCATTGACACAGACAATCTGACAGGAAGTAAAGAGGGCGTATATAAAGGGAGGACGAATGAAGATGATGAGGGTCAGCTGTGGAAGACAGCAGGAAAACTCAGGTGAGGGGAACTAGTGAGTGGCCAGATCTGAAATGACACGAGAGTTAGTAACAAAACCAGATGAACAGTGGATGACCCAAAAACTGTCTGAGACAGCTGAGACAGCTAATCCCGCGACCACAATGAGTGAGGGCTTGCCAATATGGCCACTGAGGAAACAATGCAAAGCCTCCCAATAAACACAGACACTGTCCATATCCACACCATGAACAATGTGCATCCTCACTTACTGGTCCAGGTCTGTTTGGTAAAGATTTCCACAGACACTAAAGCAAAACAACAGTGACAGTATTAACAATTGTCTATTGATAAAACATAAATAGTCTGTGTTTCCAGAATCATTCAGTCTGGATATCTTTAGAATTGCTTTGTTCTGGGTGTCAAAATTGCTCTCTTAGTGTGTATGGTAGCCTGAAAAACGAAGATACTCTGGCACATTATGTCCTACCTGTACACAGATAAACTAGGCCACTGTGTGTGCTCTCAGTGGTATGTCAGATAAATCCCTTGGCAGACTGGCATCTGCACCAGCCTCAGCATCTCTATGAAAGTAAGAGACTACTGAGATGTTTTGGTTTTTTTTACCATTCAACATTGTGCTATTAGATTCAATGTGCAAAATTATTTCTAAAATGTCAAGCACACAGCAAGAGCTCAGTTGGGAAATTAAAATTGTGCATATTTATTGCCAACTTTCAACCATTACCAAACAAAACCTTTGCTTAGACACAGTCACGATAGAAATTGATTTCATTTCACTCCACATCTAATGTAAGTGGCAGTTGAGTAAAGCAGTTTTAATTAATAAATGGTTAATGTTAATTATCACTTTGCTTTCAGCAGAGGACAAGTCTCTGTTCAACACATCATCAGGTCCCGTAATAAAAGATGAGAAATTATTGAGATAAGTCCCATTGCTTCTTCTATTCACACCCCCTTTTTTCACTGCAGTTTGACCGGAGGGATAACCTGTACATAAGGAAAGAAAAAGTAACCTTTTTATTTGGTGATTTTAAAAAAAGAAAAAAAAAAATGCAGGCTCTGAATTGTATCTTGTCAGCCCACATTGCCCCTCCATCTCTAAGATACACTGTTTACTGAGTGGGTGCCAGGGCACTGTGTGATTGTGCATACTCCAAGTACAAACAGGCTACACAATCAATTGCAATGCCTGCAAAAACACAGTATTATTATACGGCCACACTCAAAACTGTGAGAAGTAAGCCCAGTCACGTTACATAATTATCTGCAAAGCATCTAGTACCATAAGAAAGCATTTTAACTAATTACTAATGAAGGGGGGGGTTTTTTAGCAACATTGGAGTTTTTTTGATTGTAATACAATATTCTGCAGAGTGATTTGAATCTAATTTAAACTTTGGATACCAATGATCAAAGTTGTGTGTGCACCTTACTTCCATATAGATTTCTTGATGGCATACTGTTTCACATTTTTAATTTTCTCCACTGGCAACTACCAGCTGAAATTAAAAAAACTGTCTTACTGAGCAGCTGGCAGACTTAGTCTGATTTTAATGTTAATTCATTTAGCGTGCCAAACTACTAAATAAAACTTGGCTCGTAAAATTGCTCTGCTAGGAGGTGCCCACAACATTATGCTGAGTTATCACCAGCCCCTGCTGCCTCCTCAGTGTGACACCTCAAATGGGATAACTATAGATTTGCATGGTTGAACATATTTCAAGCTTTAGCTAGGGAACTTTTTTCCATTTAAAAAAAAATAATAATAATAATAAAACTTTTTTTACAAGTTTTAGCTACTACGAGCTAATTGCATCAATGTGCAAGTAGGACACAAACTAACAATTAATACATAGTTCAAAAACATCACCTCAGCGTTTTATGACAAATCCCCTTTAAGGTGAAAGTGTGAAAGGTTTTGTGGTGTTATAGAGCTGCTGACTTATGAATTATGTATTCGACTGAACAGCTGTTTGCGCTTGCAGAGTATGAACCTGTAACATCAATTTCAACATGGTGACTCAGTCACCCTTGTTTATTTTAAATTCTATTGTTTTAGGAATAAATACACCACTAATGAAGGCCAGCACCTCAGGTAGAAAGCCCTGGTGTCTCATGCAAGGGTTCTCTCTTTCTCTGGCTAATGAGACCACTTCTCATGTTGAGGCTGGCAGATGCAAACAATCAAATGAAAACAATTAAAGAGCAGCGTTTCCTCTTCTGTGCTAACCAGTGCTACAAAATCAAAAGCACAGCCTTCGTACACAAAGACATTCCTGAGGAAGTCTTTCAGTACATATGTAGTACATATGAAGCATCTGTGTAGGTTCAGGTTTAGCATTAGCACATGAATGCTGCTTTGAGGAAAATAAATGGACCCCAACTGAACTGGACCCCATGAAAAATTAAGAAGTTGTGTCCTTTTTTCGTTTTCATCACTGCCCTTGCTCGCTGACAAGAACAAACACATGAATATGGTCTACTGTATTACAAATTGGCTGCCAAAGAGGAGAAACAAGAGATAAACAACAACTAGCAAGACTTGTACAGATCTCACAGGCGACCATCAGGGGAACTACATTTATGGAAAATTTGATGGGTTTTTGTTGTTTTTTTGTTGTTTTGTTGTTTTCATTGATATCACAACGTGGATTGATTAAATTTATTTTGAGTTGTGAGTGTTTTAAAGTAGCCAATTCTAACCTTATCTCCTCCTGTATGTCTGGAAGAATAGGTTTAATAGCAGAGAAGCTGCCAATATGCAGACTGAAAACAATCAGCTCACCTGACTCCTGGAAATAAGGACTGATAAGTAAAGCCATAAAACTTGGGCTGATGTTTTTCTGGACAAAATTAAATGCAGTAATGCTGTGAGAGAAAATAATACCCCTGCACGGGCCCTGGCACTTCTCACAGCTTATAACTGGCTGCAAACAGCAAACATTACTTCACAGCACTGTGAGAGAAATCTTAGAAGGCTAAGAGAGCTACGGCTCCGCGGCTGTCTCTTGAGATGTCCAAGCACAGACTCGGAATACCAATCAAGCAGTCTGGGCCAATATATACAGTGTTGCCAGGGAAAAACCTGCTTTACCGTTCCTCAGGTGATACAACATGAGTATCCACAACCTGGTCTTTGCTGTTTAGGGAGAACTGCTTAGCCAATAAAGTATTCCTGGATAGATTTGTGGTAATTAACCCTAAATACCCCTAATCCCTAACCCTACTGAACTTGTATTGTGCTGTATTTACAAAATGATTTTGCACAAGCCACCTGAACATGTTTACATTAGACTGGCTCCATGATGGAGCCACTATCACAGACTCACTCCTTTAAACTGAAATCTTATTCCATGTTTATGACATCCAACACAGACACAGACACACACAAAGTTTATATTTTGCTATGATTGAAATGGAAACATCATAAATGGCACCCTGGTAAACAGTGCTCCACCTGCTTCAAACCATCCCCCCCCAAATGGACCAGAGGACCAGTGTGACTATACTACCTGGTTTTATCACCCATCTACTCTGTGTTCACACCACATGTCTGATATACTTTGTACCAAAAGGCTTAATCATATATTTCCACCTATATGATAGCCTACTGGTTACGAGGAGATACAGTGAATGGTCATCAACAGTTTTTTGTTTTTTTATACAAAACTTTAAATGCAAAATGTCACCTAGATTCTATCTATCTTGACCCGATGTTTAATAGTTATATGTGTTGAACATTGTGAAAATGTGAGAGAATAAAGTCTCCTACAATGTGTAATGTAAGCACAGCGGTATTATGGGAGTGTGATGGGCTCCATCGGCACAGACAGTGCCGATGGAGACAGAACCGTGTTTCTCCCCGCAGACACCGGATGATGAACCCTCACACATTCACATTAAAATCCCTCTCCCCTTTCCGGGGAAGGTTATCCTACCTGTCATAACTCCATCTACTGTAAGACATGCTCCTGTTGCTGCTGACTCCATCCATGTCTCCGATTCTGGTTGGACCGGACCTGACGGCGAGACGGCGAGAGAAGTCAACAATGACAACAACAACAACAAACAAAAAAAACAAAAAAAAAAAAGAATGAATGAAAGAAAGAAGGGAGGAAGGAGGGAGAGGAGAGGACAGAGCTGTCCTGGTTCTCCTGTGTGATGGAGGAGCAGCAGGGAGGCTGAGAGCAGAGCTCTCCTACAGGACGACGGGAGCGCGCACTGTCGGCTGTCCCCGTGCACGCTGATGTATTCCTCCCGGTTGTTTGATTTTTCGGAGCAGATCCCTGCTGGCTCCGTCCTGTGTGTCGATATCCTCCATCTCCAGGCTCCGGTCTAATTATACAGATCGGACCGACGGACGAACTGCGATCTGTCTGTTTGTGTTATTGGCAGCAGTTGGGTGCTTAATGGCCAAAAGCAAACACTGCGCCTTCTCAGTCATTTAGTGATCAATGCAAACAGGCAGAAAGCAGCCACTGCCCACTGCACACTTCTAAACATTCATTTTGTTTCCTTTTCAAGGCCTTTAAAGTGATGTCCCTATTTTTCTTTCTTTTTTTTTTTTTTGAAAGGCTAAATTAAATTGTAATATGTGGTCTCAGCACATGCTCATTTATGATAGGAGCCATTTACTTCATTGATTACCTGAATATTACACAGAACAGAAGATTTTTTTTTGGGTATAAATGACTCCACAATACCACAAGATCCCTCTATCACAGAATACTCAAACATGCCCCACTGATTATAAATCTCACCTCATTACAAATATCATTTATTGAGATGCTGATAATGATGACTGGAATAGAAAAGGAATTACTTAGCCCAGATGATGTGTTTCCACCCACATAAATTAAACTCGCTAACTCAGGAGTCTGTTACCCATACAGCTCAATCAAAACCTCAATGACTCTTAAATGTTTAATCTTCCATCTTACATCCGCAATTTTGCTTTTGTACATTCAAGAGTTCAGCTAGGATGCTGTCTATTGTGAGGGGATTTAGGCGGCTGGATTTCTGAGATGAAAACTAAGGGGGTAGTGCTAGTTTTGTTCGTGCATGTGTGTGTGTTTTAAGATTTTAAAGGTTTTAGGTTTTATTGCAGTCATTGTGATGATAATAGAGACTGACAGGAAATATGTGGACAGACTGCAAATATTCCAGCCAGTCTGGAGTTAACCGATGAGTCCGGCCCTGAACACCTAACCATCAAGCTGCCAGGCTATTCACCACGTTCTGTACTTGGACCATATCTTGACAACTTTTATCATCTCCATACCTCCATAAACCTCACTATAAGGTTTTAGCATGCAGAACGTCTCCTCTTGAAAAGCCAGTTTGTTTCAGAAGGTTCCACTGGAATTCACTCAGTGATCACACCTTTGCTTTCTTTGTTTTCTTTCTTTTATTTTGAAAGTTGTCGTGGTAAATAATCAGGTGAAAAACCTTCAAACACAAACACAAACAGCACTTTAAGAAGGCGTCCAAAATATTCAGTCAAATATACGCTGGACTTAAGTACTTGACTTTTAACCTTACTATCTTAACAGCTTTTCAAGTCCTTTAAATACACACAATACTCATCTATTATCAGCTCAAACAATGCTCCAACTTGTATCCAAACCCCATGATTTTTTAAATACACCACAGCCCCAACTTGAGACACATGGAGTGAACACTGGCTCCTTCTTCCTTGTTTAAACAAACTTCAGTTCTGCACAGACTGATTTCCTCAGTCCAGTCTCTCCTGCCATTCCTTTCACACCCTGCTTGCTCCATTGTTCTGAGCCTGTGAGTGAGAGTGTGTGTCCAACATCCCCTGATCAGCTGATCAGCTGATCATCTGCACCTGGTGCACTCAGTCTGCCACCTCCAGGCTGAGAGGCACACCCAAACCTGATGCACTCAGACATGAAGGGATGTGGCTCACAGCCAGCTCACCTGAACAGTATTGATCCAGCATGTTCTCTGTCCCATATTTATGAGGGAGATAGATATTACAGGTTCTACTATTAAAAGAGGTCATTTGATTTGATTTGATTTTCATTTCATTTCCTACTAGCCAGAGAACAATCTCACAAATGTATCGCAGCCATTTTTTCTTTTTTTTCGTTGCTAGTTTTCTCCTTGAAGCTTAAAAAGTTGGAGCATAAAATACAACTGAGCCGCTTAAAACCAACTAGCCATGGGTGAGTAGTTTACAGCTGTGCAAAGCAGCGTAGCAACATGCATAATCAAATCAAAATCAAATCAGATTTATTTGTATGGCGCCAAATCATAACAAAGTTACATCAAGGCACTTTATATATAGAGCAGGTCTAGACCAAACTCTTTATAAAATTATTTAAAGAGACCCAACAGATCCCCCGATGAGCAAGCGCTCGGCGACAGTGGCAAGGAAAAACTTCCTTTAAGAGGCAGAAACCTCGGGCAGAACCAGGCTCAGGGGGGGCGGCCATCTGCCTCGACCGATTGGGTTGAGAGAGAGAGAGAGAGAGAGTGAGAGGCATGGGGGGGGCAAAGTTGGGTAGAGTAGAGAGAGAAAGAGAGCAGGAGGAGGGGATATTCAAACAGGTGTAGGCAGGAACATGATGCTGCATGAAGGTCATAGAAATTATGCTGTATGGAATTCTTGAAGATGTGGGAGCAGCAGGCATTGCAGGAACATGGGATGGTGATGATTCATCACCTGCAGGATGAGGACCGGGAGAGAGAGGAGAGGAGCTGGGAGAGGGAGAGAGGGGGAGAGAGAGGAGAGGAACTGGGGGAGACAGAGACTTCGGGAAAACATGGTTAGTAAATGCAGTGCACATGCTTAGAACTGAGAGAAACTGCGATTTCGGAGAAGCAGGTTGTTGGTATGATGGTGCATGCGAGCGGGGAAGAGAGAGAGGGAGAGGGAAGAGGGGGGGAGAGAGAGAGAGGGAGAGGGGAAGAGAGGGGAAAGGAGAGGGAGAGAGAGAGAGAGAGAGAGAGAGGGGAGAGGGAGAGAGAGAGAGAGAGGTGCTCAGTCCTTCCCCCAGCAGACCAGGCCTATAGCAGCATAGCTAAAGAGTAAATGAACTTTAACTTTTTAACTATAAGCTCTGTTATACAGAAAAGTTTTAAGCCTGGTCTTGAAAATTGCTAAAGAGTCTGCCCCCCGGACCGATACTGGAAGTTGGTTCCATAGAAGAGGAGCCTGATAACTGAAAGATCTGCCTCCCGATTTACTCTTGGAGACTCTAGGAACCACAAGTAAACCTCCATCTAAAGAGCGGAGTGGCCTACAAGGACAGTAAGAAACTATGAGCTCTCTGAGATATGATGGAGCTTGGCCAGTAAGAGCTTTATATGTTAGGAGAAGGATTTTAAATTCTATTTTGAATTTTACCGGCAGCCAATGAAGAGCAGCTAACACAGGAGAGATGTGATCCCTTTTTCTAGTTCCTGTTAATATTCGTGCAGCATCATTCTGAATCAACTGAAGGCCTTTCAGAGATTTGTTTGGACATCCAGATAATAATGAGTTACAGTAGTCCAGCCTAGAAGTTACGAATGCGTGGACTAGTTTTTCTGCATCCTCTTGGGAGAGGATATTTCTGATTTTCCTAATGTTTCTCAGGTGGAAGAAAGCTGCCCTACTGACTTGTTTTATGTGAGGGACAAAGGACATGTCCTGGTCAAAGGTTACTCCAAGGTTTCTTACAGTGGAGTTGGAAGCCAAAGTAATGCCATCCAGACTGATTAAATGATTAGATAGGGTTTCTCTAAGGTGCTTAGGGCCGAGTACAATAACTTCAGTTTTGTCAGAATTTAGAAGTAAAAAATTATGGGTCATCCAGACTTTTATGTCTTCAAGACATGTCTGCAGTCTGACTATCTGACTAACTTCATTTGGCTTCATTGATAAATACAGCTGAGTGTCGTCTGCATAACAGTGGAAATTGATGCTGTGTTTCCTGATAATGTTGCCTAAAGGAAGCAGATAAAGAGTGAAGAGGATTGGTCCAAGTACCGAACCCTGTGGGACTCCATAACTGGCTATAGTGCGTGAGGAGGAGCTATTGTTAACATGTACAAACTGATATCTATCTGATAAATAGGATTTGAACCACCTTAGAGCAGTTCCTTTAATGCCAATTTCATGTTCCAGTCTCTGTAATAAAATATTGTGATCAATGGTGTCGAATGCAGCACTGAGATCTAAGAGGAGAAGTATGGAGGCTGATCCATTGTCTGAAGCCATTAGAATATCATTGGAGACTTTAATCAGCGCTGTTTCTGTGCTGTGGTGAGCTCTAAATCCTGACTGAAACTCTTCAAGCAAACCGTTCCTATGCAGATGGTCGTATAATTGGTTTGCTACTGCTTTCTCAATGATTTTAGAAATGAAGGGAAGGTTTGATATGGGTCTGTAATTGGCCAAAACATCTGGATCAAGATTTGGCCTTTTAAGCTGGGGTTTGATGACTGCGGTCTTAAGAGTCTGAGGTACATAACCCAAAGATAACATCAAATTAATGAGATCTAGAATGAAGGGCTCAATTAAGTAAAGAATGTCTTTAAAGAGGCTGGTCGGCACTGGGTCTAATAGACAGGTTGATGGTCTAGATGATGATACTATAGAAGCTAGCTCTGAGAGATTCAGAGATGAGAATGATTCCAGATGTAAAATAGGCGTTGCAGTTGATTCAGGAGTTGCTGTATTCAGTAGATTATTGTCTAATGTAGGTAAGAGCTGTTGAATTCTGTCTCTGATTGTTATGATTTTATTTGTAAAAAAGCCAATAAAATCATCACTGCTGAGAGCTAAGGGGATCACTGGTTCTATTGAACTATGACTCTCTGTCAGCCTGGCTACAGTGCTGAAGAGAAACCTGGGGTTGTTCTTGTTTTTTTCTATTAGTGCTGAATAATATGATCTTCTAGCACTGCGGAGAGCTTTTTTATACGTTTTTAAGCTTTCTTTCCAGGCTCGGTGAGACTCTTCCGAGTTGCTGGAACGCCAATTTCTTTCTAATTTCCGTGTCATCTGCTTTAAGGCACGAATTTGAGAGTTATACCACGGAGCCAGCCTCCTCTGTTTTATTACTTTCTTTTTGAGAGGGGCAGCATCATCCAGATTTGAACACAGTGTGGCCATAGTGCTAGTCACAAGGTCATCAACCTGTGTATGGGAGAAATCCTCATAAAGAAATAAATGTTTGTACATATTGATATAAAACATTGCTACACATTGTTAGCTCAGTTAGACTTCCCACAATTCAACCATTCACTTAATTTTACAAAAAACATAGGAGCTATGGTATAATACTCCCGTTACTAGGTCAAAATTAGGTTTTTAAATAATGCAAGTGTGCTAATTCATGCTAAGATTTTCTAGATATGAAGATATTCTAGGGTGCCAACTTGCAAATTGATCTTGAATTTGAAAAATTAGTTTTGAGAAGAGTATACATATATATATATATATATATATACTGACCAAATACAGCGTGTTTGTGCACAACTACCAGGTCAGAATGATATATTTGTTGAGGCGTCACCTGGCAGAGCACATACCAGGAAGCAGCCTGGGCTCAGCCTAAGCCCTGGACTGTTGGTACATGTCACCCCCTCTTTCTTCCCGACTTCTTTCCTCTCGATCTTTCACAGTGGATACTTGAATAAAGGCAAAAAAATGCCTCCTGTTCAAAAAATAAATAAATAATGTATTTATTCAGAGGGCCTGTGCTGTGGCAGAAACATGGAACAAGAGGATATTCTTTTGGGAATTCACTAAATGTATTACCTAAACAAGAAGACAAGAAACTGAACCCACAGAGACATGCACAGTTTAAACCATTGTGCATTGTATCTGAACAAACAAGCAGGACCGTAAAAAAAACCCCCAAAATCCAAGTATTTTAGAAATCTCTTTTTGCAGTTGTTTTCAAAGGTTTGAGTGATAATAATGTACCAGTTGCAGACACAGATGTCTTGAATCACCTCCATCAAGGGTTGCCTGCAGACTTAATCTGACTGGCATGGCTCAGTACAAAAGATTCAGGTCTGTGAAGCCTTTTTTTAATCTAAAAGAAAGATTCTCTACCCAATCCAGCTCAATGACAGATTTTATTTTAGAACCAAAAGCTAAACAAAGACACTGATAGGAAAAAAAAACAGCATGATTTGGAAGTACACTAGGCTTTGCAATGAAATGGGAAGTGGGCATTTCAATTCTCAGTAATTATGATAATTCATTTTTGGGGTTTAAAGCTTCTTGGTGAGGATGAAAATAATTTCTCAAACTGCCTCCTACCTTACCTGGCATTACATTCTGAGCTGGTGGTGAACAACCCAAGATAAATATTAATACTTCATTAAGAAGCTATGATCCAAAAAAAAAAAAAAAAAAAAAGAAATCACTCCTGGTCACATCTTGGTGAAATATCCAATTTTGTAAATTTGGGCCAACAGTTATTTTTACTTTAAAATAAGAGAATTAAATATTCCTCTTTACATATATACACAGCTGTGCTGTGAACATGTATTCACTTAGAAACATATAAAAATACTTGTCAACTAGTTTGATAAGAAAATAATGTATAAAAGTAGAGTAGAAACATTTAATCAAGTCCATCACTTCCATCATTTGACTTTGTCGTTGTTTATATATTACAAGATGATGATATGAAAAACAAAATGCAGTACTTCATTTGCATGCCTGAACAGAAGTACATTAGTGGAAAGGGAAGGCAGGACAGTATTTTGTCTGTGATGACGACAGCTCCACAGGTGGAAGGTCCGGTGAGTTCATGTCCTGTTGGAGATGGGTTACTTTTTGACGACGTACATCGCAATGCTTCCGCTTGTCCCTGTTTTCAGACCAGCAGACCATTGGGGGAAAAAGTTTTGTAAAAGAATAATTGAGAGACACAAAACAAATATATTTCCACTGTGTTACTGGAATGATATAAGAGTAATTTGATCTATATTGTAGACTAAATGTTGGACAGATATTATGCGTTGCATTGGAATGATCTGACCTAAACTGAATTCTGAAATCTTGATTTGCAACAAATGTATTTGTTAACTTTACTTGTCATAAGTCGAATATTGAACATACAGTGTTCAGTGCTTTGATCTGAAATTGTGTTCGTTTGAAAAGCCACACAATATACTATCATTAATTTTTCACTACTTCCTCTTATAAATGTGAAAACAAATGTACAATGTCCAATTATGACGGAGCTGCCACCTACCAGAAAAAGATTTCAGATCAGTTTGCTACCCACGGTACATTGACGAGATGGCACAGAATAAAAATCTTCGATCTATAAGACTTAAAGGAAATCAGATACAGTAGATAGTCCACATTTGGCAGTTGAGATGCAAGCTGAAACCACAGACAAAGAAAATAATCCACTGCAGAATGCCAGAAAATTCTATCATTGTAGCTTTAAGGGCCATCTAGGTTTCATATTTATATACATACTTCTATATTCACTTTCATATATGTAAAACCAAACTCAGCCTCACACACTGTACTGTGGTGATTTAATAGGTCATTAGAAATACACTTTTAAAATCACAACAAATGTCACTTATGTACAGTAGCAGATTAGCACATGGGAGTAAGGATGGACATGGCACAACCTACACAAAGCTTCATAAGATAATCTCTCTGCTCTGATCAGACACTGGAAATTAAAGAAAGTCATTAACATTCTGGATATATAATTTTCATTCAATCTCGGTAGCAAGTACAAATGTTACTACAAGGCAAGAGAAGTCCTTCAGAGTACAAAACATTTGTCAGGCTGATTTAGAAGGCAATGTTTAGTGTTGGGACTCTCTCGTGTGAATTAGATTACGGCTGAAGGTAGAGTGGTGTTAAAATTTGGCACTGTCAGTTGTCCATAGTGATGTCCTGGGAACAGCAGCTCCTGGTCATAGTATCTCAGAAAAGGCTGTCTGAAGTCATGCACGTGGAGAAGGCAGCGGTCAGTCATCCACTTTGGATGTGATGTCAGGCAGAGTGGGTGGGGTAGGAGAGAGTAGCTGCATGAGTTACAGTGATAAGGCCGACTCAGACGATCACACAATGGCAGCCGCTTTTGTCTTTCTCTTTCCTCGTAGGTTCTGGTGACGGTGGACATTCCTGTTCTTGGAATTTTCTGGGATTTGAGAGGGAGCAAATCCGTCAGGACACACCGGATTTCACTTTTTTCTTTTTCACAAGAGATACAAAAAATTTAACTGAAAATTTAACCTAATTATTTTTTCTTAGCTATGGTTCACAGAGAGTGAGGTGCAGGTGGACAACAGCGATATCACATACTTCCGGTCAGAAATTAGAAACATATTACTCAGTTGACTATTCAAGTGATTTTATAAACCACTCACCTGATTACTCTAACCAGCTCGTGGAAAGCTTGATCTACGTTCATGCGGATTTTGGCTGAAGCCTCCATATATGTGACCTTCAGTTGTCTGGCCAGCTGCTGCCCCTCTTCCTGGGTTACCTGCAGAAAAAGGAATAAGACAAAAATGACGGGCGGAAACCTGATTGTCAAGTACATCTAAGAACTTTTTCCACAATCCCTCAAAACAAACCATGTGTTTATGAAACACTGCCATCATGTTCTGACAAGCAGAGATGAAGCAGTCAAGAAATGTTTTGGAAACAGATCACACTCTTCGCACACATACTCACCTTTAATGTAATACTTGCATACAAACGGGCTGAACTACATCCAAACTACAATGTCGCACTGTGGATATGTGTAAAGTCCTTTCATTAAGGCTTTAAAGTTTGAGTGGGCGCAGATTGCACACTTTGATTATTAATATTATCACGATCTTGCAGCCATTTTTGGTGTTAACATTTACTGTGCTAACAAATGATCCCTGCAGGAATTGAATAAAGCAGACTCAAAGATAAAGAAATTATTTGTGCAGACACAGACCCCTTTATAATAATTACTATAATACTGCAGTTCAGCTTATACCATTAGTTCACATGAATTAGAATGTAGCATGTACTGCAAAACACACATGTTCAGACTTTCACATCCAACTGAAAGTGACCCTTAACACTGAAAGAAGAACTTTGTGACTTTCCAATTTAGCTCTTTTCTCAGATGCTGAATATATTTACACAGCATTAAGAATTTGCATTCATTCTTTATACTGCAGCACTGTTTTTTCTCTCCTCTTAATTTCTGTCCAGTCGTTCTAAATCAGGGACATTGCTGTTCATCAACACCAAAAGTGAAGTGGTTTTTGATTGCACCTCATTTAGTAAGATTTTTAGTTTAAACTTACAATACACTTAAATTAGCATGTGGAATGCATCTGGGACACAGCTGAGGTCTGCCTGCACCCTCTCTACACAGCTGTGCATATAATTTGGGACTCATGCAAACACAAAATGAATCAGGACCAAAGGTTCAGCTTTATACGGCAGCAAAAGATAGCAGGATAGAAATATTTATGATATTGGCCAACTTTTGAATGATGTTGGACATACCGCTTTGCCAGGTTTGACGTATGTTATTAACATGAGGACTGAGCTGTTCAGGTGTTGCTTATTTACGGTTTGAATAATTCTATTTAAGCTTCCATTAATGGCTGTTTATTTCATGCAGCAAGATGCCTCCATTATCTATAATGCCATCCAATGTAATGACTCTAACATCTACAGTCTCATGCGAACTGCTTAACCATGTGGAAAAAAAGGGGAGAAATAACCATCACAGTTTATTTAAACACTAACAACAGATTTCCGTGTGTGAGCCTGTAAAGCTCCTTTTCACCATAAGGGGGTGGTGTGGCTTCAGTGGAGGAGGTGACAGGTTCCACTTTACCAACAGCCAGATAATCCATCTTGTCATCACACCCCCTTTTCCCTGCATCCATCCTCCCCTCCTGACACCACCATCTCAACAGCCCCGCTTTTAAGCTTTAAATCACACCCTATTGTAATTTAGCAGCTAGCTTTAACTGCAGCTCTTGCTTCCACTTTAAAGAATGCAGATGTGAATCCTGTATGTGATATTATCTCTAATCCTCCTCAAACCTGTCTGTTCAGATCTGAAATTTGTTGGACTTACTTGTCTCTGTAGTTCCAGATCTGCTTTGTTTCCTACAAGGATCATCGGGAATTCATCTCGGTCTTTGACTCGGAGAATTTGTCTTTGGAATTTGTAGATTTCTTCAAAGCTGTAAAACATATTACATTTGGTTATTTTCTGTTTTCTTAACAGGTCAAGTGATTTTTGCTTGCAATTGCATACATCAATCTAAAGCTGTACATGCTTGGGGTCATTGCTGTTGTGGATTAAACTGAACGCGTTGGCAAAAAGGAAAATGTCAGCCACATTATTACAGAAACAAAAAGTTGCTAGGTGTGCTGACTTCTCTGTGGTCTCACTATAATCTAACTGTCATGTCAGCCAAACAGCACACATACATATAAATGTATGTAAAAGAATATGGAGGAAAAAAAGAGGGAGAATGAAACCAGCAGCCCAGCCAAAAGGCCCACAGACAGCTCGGCGAGCACATAGTAAATCTGGAAAGACTTGACTAATATAAATGGCGGAAGGAAAGACTGTTTACAATATAAACATGGGGAGGGGGCTGTGGGTGGGGGCAGGGGAATGCAGCTCTCTGCACTGCTGGGTAGGGACACAAAGACAGGGAGGGTGGAGTGTGATAGACTGACTACAACAAGAATACAACACAGAGTAATGTGAAAAATATTGTCAAGGTGACTCACGCACTGATAAGCAAGTTGCTTAAAGTCAAACTTCTTTTTTTTTTAAATTTGCGTTACTACTAATGGACTGTGATATCCATTTGGTGCATTTATTGTTAACAATCTCACTTTTTGCTCTTCACTCTTACTTTATTAAAGCAGCTTGACTCTGCAGTTTAGTTCCTTTGTTGTATGTCTGACAAAGTGGCAGCCATAGTAATGTTTGCAGTATTAATCCACACATGCTGATACTATGGTTACCACGGGTTTCAGAAAATCAACCACTGCTAAAATTTAGGATGGATTACAGTTTACAATCTTTAAGATTTTAGCTTTAATGAATTCTATACTTTTTTATTTTGGATGACATTCAGCAGGAGATATATGCTTCTCTGCTTTCACTTCATACTCAAACTGACACATTTGTCGTGAAACGAAAGAACATGAATCTTAAATGCTTTTAGCTTTTGCATACTGAAATGCAAAAGTTCATGTAATAAAGAGAGAAATTAAATTCTTAGCAAATTTCATACATGACTGGAAATATCCCTGCATGACTCCCATACTATTGTTTTAATACCATATGGGCTTTAAATAGAAAGTGAAGGTACACCGATCAGTGAATGTAAGAGAACAGGATGAGGGAGGTAGGGTTGAGAACAAAGGAAGATGACAGCAAGAACAACAGCAGAATGGTCCGGAAGTGCAAGCGGCAACAAGTGAGAGTTTCAGTGCATGATTTATGGTGACAGGCGGAGGAGGGGTAGTATGAGATTGTAATTGTGAACAGTAAACAGAGATGTGCTAACAAAAAGAAAGAGAGACAGACAGAGACATGATTGTGCAGTGTTGAGTTTGCAGATGAAGGGAGCTGCCACTCACCTTCCTCTGTCAGTGACTGAGAAGACGAGCAGGAAGCCCTCCCCTGTCCTCATATATTGTTCTCGCATGGCTCCAAACTCTTCCTGTCCAGCTGTGTCTAGGACTAGAGAGTGTGTGATACACACGTTGATACAAAGTCACACATACACACCAAGAATAATGTGCAGCAAAACTGTTCACTCAACAATCAGTTCTTCAAGTGCAATGCAACATAAACAGATGTGTGTGTGTGTGTGTGAGAGAGAGAGAGAGGGCTGCAGACACTGTGTGTATCCTGGTCATATTAGTTTAGAAAAATGCACTCACTGTCAAGCCTGGCCGCCCTTTCGTCAATCACACATTGCTTGGTATAGGAGTCCTCAATTGTGGGGTCATAGTCAGTGACAAAGTAGGACTGCAGGAGACAAAGAACAGGCCAAAATAGGTACAGGCTCTGAGTATATCTGGGGTTTGTAATTATGTCGGTTCAGACACACCTTGTGTCCCAATTCTGGGTTATCTGTGCACAGTATTAACTACATACTGATCTTTGCGAACAAGAAACCAACATTCTATGTTGTTTCATGATAACAGAAAAACGAAGCAATCGTGTGTACCCTATAGAGGAAATCAAACAGTGACTTCAGAAAACAACACTTTGTAATTGTTGATATTTTTTCTGAGGTGTCTCTGGAGCCCCAGCATTACCTTCTACTAATCACCCTGCAGCAATAAGCTGTTTCACCACTTTCTTTGCGCATTGCATGGCAGCACTCTCAAAAAACTTAAGTGTCTGATTCCTCTGAGTCTACTTTATTTTGCCACTTTTCATGCACAACTGTACAAACTGAAATTCTGCTAGGAGGGAGCACTGTGGCTTTAAATCATAGCTACACAGCTACTAAAATCAGATGCTGTCCAAAGGAATGGATATTATAACAAACAGTCCCTCCTTGTATTTTTGATTAAAACACACGCAGCCTTACTGACCTCTACCTTTACTGCTGCCCTGCAGACACGAGACAAACACACTGTCTGCAGACACTTGCGCAATATGAGTATGAAGTAAATATTCCCTCGCACAACAACCACAGCTTAAAGTTTAGAGAACCGGCTGGTTTTCATGCTAATAACACATTTATGTGATGTTCCCTCAGCTGCAGCACTAGCACCGCTCACTCCTCAAGGCTTTGATTCTTTCACTCTGGGGCCAATATCTGGTCTCCCAGTAACCTAACTGGAAGGGTGGGGCCAGGGGATAGGGAGGAGGAGGAATCATGCATTTTTTACATTTTTCCCATGTTTTGTAGTTCTTGCCCTCCTCTGGGACTACTTAAGTGGTGACAGCTGAGGGGAGTGCTTGGGGAATGTCAAACCAAAGCCTTAGAACATGGACCGATCGGGAGAACATAAAATCCAGACAAGATTCCCCGTCGTTCCAACAACAAACCAAATTAAACTTTTACAGTTATACAGTCGTGTACGTTTAGCATAGAAAAGGTGCTTGCTGCAGCTAAAGGACACAAGAGAAGGCTTTCATCATCTGAACTTAATGTCTCTGTAAACCTCAGACAAACCTAATACAGATTCTTTAAAAAAAAGAAAAAAAAGATGCTGATTCATTCAATCATCAATCTGATTAATTCTCATGAGCCCAACTGATACATCTGACCAACACAGCCTACAGTTAAATGAGTTAACACCTGTTCAAAGTATATCTTTGTCACAGGGTCAAATGTATGGAATATTTGAGTTAATATTTCATACTTGAGTTAATATTTGAGTTTCACCAGCCAGCATCTCCTCATCATCATCATTTTCCCTCTAAAATATCAACATCAGCAATAAAAAGAACCAATGTCATTCAAGCTTGATTTCAGATAAGTGAATGTTTGCTACAGTTATTTGTTTTATTTTACATCCTCTACATACTAATTTCTCCATCCTCCCCTGCAGCTTTCTATTGCTGCAGGAAATGCAGGTAAATGTCTCCTGCTCACTCTCAGCCACTCTGCAGCATCCAAGTATGCTGGCCTGTGTCACATCCACTCACCACTGTTCAATAATTCATCAGTATAACTGCGTATCCTTGAATGTGCTTCACTGCGCCGCACTGCCATCGCGCCATCAGATGACCAGACAGACACAGAAATAGACAGAGACAGAAAAGAAGCTGCTTGGCTTTTCTTTTGCTCGCCACCACCACCACTCCCCTAGACATAGCTGCAGCACGTGACTTGGGCTTCCCGTCAACCTCTTATTCCTATCCTGTCAACCTCGGGCAGCCGCACTGAGCACCGCTCTCCACTGGCTATTCCTCCCCTCCCTCTACATGCATGGGTAGTGTAGCTACTGCACTTTGTTCTGGCCAAGCTGATTCTCCCTGAGCCCTCTCCCGTGATAGATGAGGCTGTTTTCCAGTGCCAGCACTAACAGGGGCTGTAGTTCGGCCTCGCAGAGCTTCAGCTGGGCAACAATAGTGCAACGGGCCTGGTGTGGTGGTGCAACATGACTCAGGAGGAGTACCGATAAGTATGTGACATAAACCAGCCTGAGTCATGTCTAGTAATATGTGCAGTGTGTCATTATATTGGTCCATGACTTCATTATATGTAAAAGGCTCCTAAAACAGTATAAATCAGGCTGTATGAGTCAAGCTCAGCTTGACTCATACAGCCTGATTTATAGTTTGGCAGAGAAATAAACTCCACAAAATTACTACTATGTCTAACACCTGGAACTCAGACTGGGCATCAAATCTCAGTGCTTTTTGACTAAAGAGCTTCAAGTGTAAGAAAGTGACAAAAAATTACAAACCTACAAACATTTAATGATTAAACCAGTGGGGGAAACTAGTTATTTATTAATTCAAAAAACAAACAAACAAACTATGGTACTAAAGGCATGGAAAGTTTTCAGATGCTTTCTGTTCTAATGCAGCAAAGAAAAACTGACATGAGCTTGCTCAGTTATCCGTCAGACTATTTCACAGGTACGTACCACGGAGGCAGACAAATTCCTGGACACGTTTCCATGACAACATTTGAAAGCCAACATGAGTGAGACAGCTGACAGTAACAGCGAGGTCATCAGCTCAGCTCTTAATGTGAGACTATAGTTTGTACCATACACACAAACACACACAGATGCTGTACAGCAGCCCGCATGCACTAAATCACAGAATATTCACTTACATTCCCTCCATTCAGAGGAAACATCAACTTGCTGTTTTACAACTTACTTTGCGTGGAGAAAGGAGTGACAATTAAAACACAACTCTGATATAACTTAGGAAATCATCGGGCTTGTGCTGACATGACCACCGTCATGGGTGTGTGTATTTATGAGCTGGAACACCAGCATTATTATTCTAACAACCCAGGATATTTACCTGCATTCCAAAGCAGTAAAGTTAAAGTTACAGTGGATTGTTGAACCAAGGACTATCAGGTAGACCAATTGGTCTACTGAAGCAAAACAGACAGATTGTTAAAAATAAAAAAACAAGAACAAAACAAAATAAAGAGAGTGAAATCCAAGAGCCTGCAGAACCAAGCAACATTACAGTTTGGTGGCAAGGTGGGTCAGGCCACACAGCCCCGGTCAGTGCTATAGGAAGGAAACTCCACCTCTGCAGCAGGCAGCTGGCCTTGCCGAGCCTTCAGGTGGCAGTGACGTCACAGACAGCCTATCCCGCCAACCTGCCAAAGTCCAAACCTGTCAGTCAGTTCCCCTTTAGCATTCCAACTATACATTCCAGGCCTCCATCCACACCCAGCTAATGCAGGCTCTGGACTTCAGGAAATCACCAGGAGGCCTGTTTTGACCATGAATACAGGGATGGTGGATGATTCTCAGCTGCAGCACAGCTTTTTTATTGTCGGCTGAAATTTCCACACAAAGAAGAAAGCCAAAAAAAGGCAGGAAACTTGATCCCCGACTAATTATTTCTGCATTATCAAGTACTATCTTCATTGTTGTTGTTGTTATTTTAGATGAATTAATGGTTTAGATGTTAAATTTACAATGATGATAGAGGAAAGCAGAGAATCATCACATATGAGAGGCTCAAATTGTAAAAATAAACAATAAAAGCTATAAATTACTGAGTAATTATCAAGTGTTTTGTTCAAAATCTCCCCTGTGGGTCAACTAAGTGTCAAATGCTTTAAGCAATTTAGCCATTCCTGGTACAAAAAACAAAAACAAAACAAACAAACCCCCACAACTTTACCATCAGTGATAAACCAGAAAAATCTGTGCAGATTGAACCACATGAACAGCAACCAATGAAGTTTAGGTGCATGATTTCTAAACCAAACTTCATCATTGGATATTAGTATCAAATGGTATGTGACTTTCATGATTCCATTAATACATGCATTTAATTTGAACAAGTGCTCTTCAGTGGAGACATGAAGCAATAAATCATGTCTCTTACAACTGCTGGTTGCCATCTTCAAGGAAAGCAAGAAGGGGTGATATGTGTAGGCGTGTAATGCTTGCACTATGCACCCACTTCCTCTCCACAAAAAGCAGCCTCACTAACCCTAAATATAGACGCTTTTCCATCTCTGTCAGTTATCCTACTTGATTGGTTAGAGCCGCCTCCTCAACTCTACACCAGTCTCACATCATTAACTACACAAAGAAAAAACTCCAGATTCAGCACCAATAGACAAAAAAAATTTCACAAAAAACCCCCCAAACCTTAGGCTATAAAATAAATAAATGAATCACACGCTGCACCAACACAAATGAGGAGAAATGGTGTGTCTGCCTTCTACGTTGTCATAATGAAAGGGAAAGACGAACTAAAACAAATAGTCATCAACATACTCAGGAGTTAATTACTCTCTGCATATGGCCCAATGCCCACTGAGAATTCACAGACATTAACTTGGAACTTGGAAATCATCATAGCGATGCTTTAACTAAAGAGAAATGTAGATTGGATGCCATTGATTGTGTTATTCTATGGAAAAATACTGTCAGCATCTGCAGATTTACGCTATTCCCCAACCTCCTCATTCTCTTTACCGACACACCACAGCCAACCATAACATTTTCCTCTGATGAGGCCGATACGTGCTACAAAGGATTCTGTCATTGGGAATGGTGAAAGATCTCAAATGTAAAGCTTTCTCGAAAATTTTATGTCATATATGCACATTTTCTGGATCACCCAAATATAAATAAGATGGAGGAGGTGGTGTGAAAAGGAGCTGAACAAGCTGAAGATGCAACAGCCTCATGGATTCTCAAGACCCGTGTTTGTTTGTGCAACTTTGATGAGAAGCTTTTTTCATGAAAAACTGAAGACAAGTCAATGTTTTTCATGATAAAAAAAAAAAAAACGCAACTTTTTCATTTGCGTCATGGCAGTACAATAAAGGTGTCTGTCTAATATTCAGTGAGAAACTCTTCCACACCACAACGTACAAGCCAGTTGTATGGAATGCTTCGTCCAATTTGGCAGGTATCTGAAAAGCCCAACTGAGTAATAGGTGTCAAGTCTTCAAGCTCACACAAGAAAAAAATCTGATAAGAGGATAATTTAGTCGGAGGAAATACATCTTCCGGGATCAGGAGAAGATATGACTCTCTTACACTGAGTGTTGAGCTTAATCTTAACCAATCTGGCGCTCGTTCATAGTTCTGCTGATGGAGCAATACAAAGTGACCGAGACCTTAGCAAGAAGGAGATGGACAGGAGGGCCCCCCGCAGGAGGCCAGGGTGGGGTGGGTGTGGGGCGGGGAGGTCGTGGGGGTTACCCTCCAGCTGACAGGTGAAATGTTCCATTTGTAAGACTTGCTCAGTGGTCCAAAGCCAAGGGCAGCAATTTCAATTAATGGCACAAACGCCATGCCAGGCGGTCTAGAGCCTGCCAAGCTGGAACCTCTGCTAGACAGCAGCAGAATGTGATAGATCCTCATGAGCCGACATAAAAGGGATCATATCAAATTGAAAATTGAATCCCACGTTAACATATGTCAATTCAAATGAAACTATTTAACCTTATTTCAAATATGTGCAAATAATATTAAGGTAATAATCAGAATGAAAATGCACAAATTTTAAATTACTATTTGAAAACTGTGCAAAATTTAAAGTTTCTCCACTTTAACAGTAAAATGGTAACTGAATGTCCCTAGTGTGGGAAAATGAAAATTAGATTAGCACATTTTAATTTTTACCCAGATGACACATGGAGGGGAAATTATTTGTTCCACTGGGCTTTCATACAAAATTTAAATATGCACATGAATGTAAACAACACATAGAAAAACATCTTTGAGAAATGTTGTTTTGCTTTGCACTTAGAACATTTCAGCATAAATCTCATTACACTGAAAAAGGTAAACGATGTCAGGGTCATATTCGTTTTTTATTACGTATACATTAGACACCAGACCAGTCAAGCATGCATTTATCTCCAAGAATAGAAAAACTTATTTGGGGCATTTGTGTATCACTTCCTGTCCTCAGACCTGTGAAGGTTCAACCTTTGCAGAACCTCCTGGGTAAGACACTGAGCAGCTGTTGACAATCAGAGAGCCACCACAGGGTTTAATCTTAAACAGATGTAAGTGAAGACCAATTCCTTCACATCTTTACACTCTCTGTACTCCTCCATCGTCATTTTACTTCCCCCGCTGCACAGGATTTCACACAAATGAAACTGGAATTTGTGCGTGCAGCATTGTTTGAGTTCTTAAGAGAGCCTGAAGTGAGAAACGGTGGAAAAAATAAAACCGAATGAAAGGTTTGAGGGGGAGGGACATTGTAGGCTACATGGAGATCGAGAGTAAGAGAAAAAGAGGGGGAGGGAAAGGCATTAACTTCCTGTGGAAACACCCACTTTTCCCATGAGCTCATGCAAACCAGGAAGGTCACTTATTCAATACCTAATACACATGGAGAGAAAGAGAGCACACAATGTGTCTATTGCCTTAAAGGGACACTGGGGAGCATTTTGCTAAAGCTGGGAAAACTTCATGACAGGACACACTGCTGCTGAGTACAGAAAGTTTTGATTTCCATGCTCACAAAACTCTTAAACCACGACTGCAAAGCTTAAAGTTCGTACTGCACAGTCATCATCAACACCGGCAACATTTCCATGAAATGCTAAGAGTTAAAAGATACGGTCTGGGTGTAACGCTGAACGTCTGCATGATGCCAAATTAAATGAACTTGTGTGGATCACTCTGACAATATCTCCTCCTCCTGATGTACAGCAGATCAATAACCTGTCCCTTTAATCACTCCTCTGTCCTTAAATGTTGACAGACCGCGGAAACCCTCAAGGATAATTAACTTTTCGTTAAACTTCTGCTTCAAATGCTCAATATTTACAAGTAGTTCTCAAACTTGCTTAGAAGTGACAACAAAGGTGAAAGTGAAACCGCTGCCTGAAATGCTGAGCCTACGACTTATTTTTTTTATACTAATTAATATACCAATCTTATCTCATTATACTAATCTTATCCATAATATTGTTGCAGTGACTAAAATTACTCAATTATCAAAAAATGATTCATTTTGTCAGCTAGCTCACTGCTAGACAGACTCATCATTCCAGCTCCAGTAAATGTCACTGTAAATTAGATTTCGCAGTGCTAATTCACTGCTCAGCATGGGTTGACTTTCTCAATAGAGGTGCAATAGAAAGACTGTAATGTACATTTGTGATATATTCTCCCTTCTCTGTCTCTTCCATATAGCCTGTAAATTTTTTTTACACAGTTTATTCATTACCAGTTTGTTTTTAGTTTGTTTAAAACCTTTCTTACTGTCTTACTTTTCCCTATAAGAGTCTGTTTTAGAGATGTTAAGTTGCACAATAGCAGATGATAGTAATGCCACGACTATCTGTGGGCAAGTTGGCGTGAAACAAGTGTTATTATATGTTACTTGTACTTTATTACAGCTATGTTGGACATACAGTGTACGCTGACCGGCCGGAGGAACCCAGAAGGCTATAGAGTTGGGGACAGCACTCATGCAGAGAAGAAGGGCAGGGATGAATGTCCCACCAAGTGGGCCAACTCCTGACACAGTCCACCCCCTGCTCTCCCCTGACCTCTCTGGCCTTAAGACTTCAATCGCCCTGCTAAATATCAACGTGTGCTGGACTCTGAACACTTTTGAACCTACTCAAAGCCGAAAAATCAAAGCGGTGCCATTTGAAGACCTTTTTCCACAGGATCGCTTTGCTCAAAGCTGCCTCTTTGCTCTTCAGTGGTCACATTACAAACTATTTCTTTATCTCCATTTTGTTGCATTATTAGTGGTGACCTGTGCAAATAATTTAGAAGCCCACAAACTGATTAAACAGAATAGCACAAAGGCGGAGAACTGTACGAACCGCCCATTATTGTTCTAGCTGGTCATGCGACATCACTCATGTTCCCCTTCCCTGCATTAAGCCTGTTCTAAGCCGAGCCACTGATGGGTTATCAATGCTGTTTTCTCTGCAGCCCTGGGAGAGACAGGAAATAAAGACTTATTTTGATAGGAGGTACTCTAAAAAGGCCTGGTGATCCTCCTGACTGCATTTTGCTCTGGTGAGTCTTCATCAATGCTGGCTTTTGTGGAGGTGGGAAAACTTTGGCCCATGTGACGCCATATGAGCATCAACACAATCTAAGTTTAATAAGTGTATGAAATAAACTACACTTGCAATTTCTGAAGAGAATGTGGTGGGATTGCTGGCTGCTGGAGATGCTAAATCTAAAATGTTTTTTGTTTTTTTTTTAATAAAATATAACCTCACCACCAACATCTATTATTTGTGTTTGTATTGTGAAAATCTTTTGAAATGAAGACCTGGGTATTCATGCGTGTGAGACAGTGTTCAGGTGGGTGTCACTAATAATTTAATGCCATTTTGTCTTTTCCTACTTGTAGTGTTCAAGATGCATTAGCTGAAATGAACTGGCAGATGTTTCCTGACTAAAAGTGTACAAAGTAATAATAATTTCAAGTGAGGGCTTTTGAAAAGACTTCGACACAAACGTCAGTCAGGCGTCACAAGTTGTCTAATCAGCTGATTATGAATCAGCTGATTGTGACCTGCTGCAGACTCAGAAGCTGCCATGGTGATTTTATTGCTCAGCTTCTACTATAAGAGTGAGACATGGACTCAGTTAAGAGCTGTCTTTAAGTTAGATATACCAGTCAAAGATCGTAATCACCTGAGGCTTTATATTTTTAGATATTTTCCAAGAGAAACGACTATGCTGAACCCACTTAGATTAAATATTTGTCTATGGTGTCAAAAATGTGCCTTGAACAACAATTTGAAAAACTTCTCTCATTCCTGTTTTCCTCCTGATTCCCTGCTCTCGATTCCAACTGGCACGAAATGGGCAATTTGCTGTTGTCCTGCTACTTTCAACGTCAAATTCAGTGTATCACTGTGCTTCGGTCGTCACATTGTAAGAAAGAAGACAAATTTGCCTACATTCTTGGAGAGAAATCATGTGTGAAGAGTGAAATTGGTGGCAATGACGATGCACTGAGCTGACTTTCTTTGGGCAGTTTAACACCATGTAACAGTCTGTGTCTGATGTCATTCACTCTGACCTTGTTGTAAATCCAATCCAATTCAGTCCAAATCCAAGATATCAAAGACAAAAGTCAAATAGTTGAAGGATGTGAGACTCATTTATAGCCAAATTGGATTCTGCAGCAAAAAGTATGCCATTCAGAGTAAACACAAGAAAATTGTGCTACAAAAAAATGGACCAGACTCAGTGACTAACTCCCTAAACAACCTTGCAACCTTCCTTACGTGCCCTAAAGATAACTATATCTAACTAGCCCAGTGAGCAGTGATAACTAACATGTCTTTGGGGTCATCAGGTGGGAACCTCCTCCAAAGTAGTTGTGTTTCAAAGATGATGTTTTCATGCCTTTGAACATTGCCCAAGTTGATTTCTCTGGGAAAACTTCTGTCAAAACATTGCTTTAAAAAAAAAAAAGAGAAGATATAATGTTTGGACTGCATGAATGGAGTTGTAGGACTAGATAGGTGCCAAAAAAGTGAATGGGGGCAAAAAAATAAAAAATAAAGACATTTTTTCACCCAAGGACAACATACGGTGGGATTGCTTTGTCAGCAGCCCTAACAATGAAGCAAAGGGCTGACAGTGAACAATGTAGCCAGGGAGTTCATCTGGTTAGGAAGTGAAGATTATAACACAAACCAGATACAGTATAAAATAAAAATACCTGTCATTCATTTTTCAAACATCATGTATTGTGTGACGTATTGAGAAGTGCGTTTTGCTGTGACACATCATCTCTGACGTGATATTCTTTCCATGTTTTTTTCCCCATTCTGGGCTTTATTCAGTTCTTCTTTCTCTGCTTGCCTGTGCACACAAGTCAGACTGCACATGCTCGCATCAACAAAGCATTACTTTGACGGCAACTCAGTGAGAGAATGCCAGCTGCTGCAGTGGCTGTGTGGACAGAGAAACTACTGTCACTATGACTTTCAAAAATCCTTATAAAGTCACCCAGTGGAGTGCGGCTCAGTCTATAGTATGTGGTATGGGAAAACTCATATGACTGACTAAATAATGGGATGCTGATCGACTCTGAAGAGGATTCAAAACAATGATTTGCAAAATGTGGAAATCTGTAGAAATACCAATAAATGATGTATTATTCCATATTGGCAAATTTTTTACTATGGATTGATTATTTATCTGCATTTAATGTTCAGTTGTCAATAAAGCTGTTCACCCGTTGGTTAAACGATATGATCATTTTGCTGTGTTGCATTATACAGAGTTGTTTCTGTTACTTTGCCTACATTTGTCGATATAAATGGGGCAGAGAAAATCATAAAAAACCTGGACTACACAATTTTTTTGTTTTACATTGGCATGTCAGTTATATTATCTGTTTCTTTGATCATTAATAATCAGTAATGACCCTGAAATGGGACATATTGGACAGTCCCAATTTTAAAATTAATAATAATAATTTCTGATTCAGCTGCAGAGCATCCTGCAGGGATGAGTTCATCTTCTCTACAATCGCCACGCTTAACACTGACACAACTGCTGAGTGTTTGTTTCTGCACCAGGGTACTCTGCTGCCGACTATTATTCTTAGCATGGGGTGATATGTCAAAGGAAATGGGGCCATTCACTTGCATCATGTCAGACACACAGCAGCATTACTGTTGTGTGCTTTTAAGATAGCAGTCCGACAGCATAGGCAGCAGAAATGATATTACTTTAGCAGGCAACTCCCCATAAATAAAGCTAATGGGAACATTTTCTCTCAGTAATGGTCATCCTTTCCTGTCCTGTCCACATCGAGACTTCGCACAATGATCACAATCAAAAACTGTCCACATCACTGACACAATTATTTCTTGTTATTAAGCAAATAGAGATGGGTGAAAAATTATGAATAATACCTGAATAAATTGGAGTCAAAATTATGTGTGACATGAAGCATCCTTTGAAATCAAGATCTCAATCTAATGGACTGTCATGTTACTGTCCGTAACATGACAGTAAAAGGATAAAATGGGTTATTCCAAAGGCATCACACATTGAGAGCTCTTCTACCATTAACCACACCTTAATTGCCAACTGAGAGTTGAGAAGATTGTGAACCTTCAATTTGTTTTTTGTCCAAGTAATAAAAATTAATGACATATAGCAAAATGCTCCTCACCAGTAGCTCGGGACTTTAAAAATCAAGAACTAGCCAGCTTGTAAGCAGGGTAGTGTGTGAGAGTGTAAGTTCTGCATATTTTGAGTAGCAACTAGAGAGGTTAGACGCTACTTAACTACTACTGCTGTGAGTGGACAATGTTTTGGTTGGACAAAGTCAGGCAGCTGTTGGCACTGATGTGAGGGTTTGCCGAAACCAACTGGTGTGGACAGTCACATGCAGTTGCTGTGTGTGCCGAATGAATTTTATTATCAATAACTGTGTCACTAATCTTAAACATTTCTAAGTGTATGTACACATGTACCTGATAGTAACTCAACAGCCTCTCTAATCTGTTTTAATATCAGTGGGAGAAAGACCCAGAAGCCCAGTTGTTGAGGAGACATGTCCTTTGTCATCAGCACATTTGGACAGTGAGTCGTGCTGTACCGTCACTTGTTGAGGGGTTGTCTCATTCCATGCCTCACCTCCCGCTGATGGACAGCAGGTGCCCAAGAGGCCTTTGGACAATGTCTGCATGAGATGTGGCAAATGTCCACCAGCTGCCTGGCAGCCAGCTCAGAGCTCAGCATCAGTCACAAGCACCGACATATAAAGAACCATTAATTGTGTTCAACCAAATGAGTTGCAAGAGAAATGTCCTCTGAATGTGCATGTGGCAGAGGGAAGTACTACTCTGATATATCCAACCACTACGCTGATCAGATGAAATAGTGTACATACATTTGGAAGATGAAATGTAAGAAAGTGGTCGGAAT
This sequence comes from Remorina albescens, assembly GCA_034769265.1. Taxonomy (NCBI): domain Eukaryota; kingdom Metazoa; phylum Chordata; class Actinopteri; order Carangiformes; family Echeneidae; genus Remorina; species Remorina albescens. Next base: position 6,739,948 of record CM068479.1, read on the forward strand.
GAGTTGCTAGAATGAGCAGTATGTCAGTTTCCCATAGCCATAGTTGTTGTTATATGACTCTGAGATGTGAGACCTGATACTGTGGCCAGTTATTCTGAAACAGACAGATGTGTGAACATCGAACAATAGCCAAAAACAACAAGGAGAAACCCGCTGCTGTCTCTGTCTGTCTGACTATCTGAAGGTCAGTGACCTGAAAACAAGTGGGCATAGAGCGGCTGGAAAAAAAGTTTTATTTTACCTTTCAAAAGGGAAAAATGGAACATTAGACGTAAACAACTGCTGCAGTCTTTTAGTGCTACCAATAAAGTGGAACTTCCACATATAACACAAGTCATATCCAACATGCACTGGCTTTATACAGTTACAGATATTGGACAAGACATTGAAAAGCAGCATGTGGAAATCTGTTGAGATAAGTTTTTAAAGTAGGGTGTTTAATAATGAGTGAATAATTATTTTCCTGCTACTGAACAAACATTATGCTATTCTCCACAGAAACATAATACGGTGTTATTTTTGTATTTTAACAGCATTTTCTGGCAAAGATCAATGAAAGGTCCCCATGGAGCAGTTTCTACATGGCTGCCAACATGACAGGCCCCAGGGTTAACCTTTCTATCCAACTCTTGTAGATTTCTGCGATTCTTACATTGTTTTCTATGTGCATATAAAAGAATGAATGAAGGGTAGTAAATCCCTCTCCCCTGCTGATGAATAAGTATGTCATATCATGTTGTGGTGTGATAAATATTTCAAAAGAGACAGCACGGTCAGACTGAGCTCACAACTTTTGAAACCATGTCAGCAGTGTCAGTACAGATACCTGAACAACAGTTTCCAAAACATTACTCTGAGAAGTCTGACCAGGTTGGCTTCATTCATTTCTTCTGCAAGAAGCCAAAGCTCTCAAGTGTCAAATAAATTCTAACCACACACTGCTATGCAAGTGTATGAAAATTTAGACAAATGAGTAAACAAATTTGAGTGCAAATACGAGCCGACATTCAACATCAGCTTTAGGTACTTGACATTTGGTGTTTTCTTCAAAGTGCAAAGACACACACTGCTATTAATTTTTACAGAATTAAAACAGCTTATATCAGCCTAGCCTGACTTTGATTTACACTTTAGATGTCTAATCAGCTCTTTTTAAATCTGCATATTATATTAAAGTTCCTGTACGGTTTTCTAATCTTTTTAGTCTGTGATTTTTAAAAAGAAAAACTCTCTGCAGTTTTTATCTTATCTTAATTAGCAGGGTTGTGCTTCTCCAATAAGGGCCGTCCAATAGATATCTAGATACACAGTACGATAGGATTCAGGGACGACACATTTTTAAAATAGAACATTTCCGTTTGATTCAGTACAATTCAATAGAGTTTGATATATTAGGATATGTTACAATCTGATCCAGTTCTTTGTTTAAAGCAGAAAATAATTTTCCATTATGAATTAAAAGAATTCAATAGTATAAATGTTCCATTGCTTACCTTCAAATAGATTTATCAGAAACAAGGGAACCAAGTCTCATGAGATTTTTATGAGAGTGTGTGTGTGTGTGTGTGTGTATGTGTTTTTATTTGACTTTTATTTGACCAGGTAAAATGTTAGAGAACTAATTCTCATTTACAAACATGACCTGGTGTGTGTGTGTGTGTGTGTGTGTGTGTGTGTGAGAGAGAGAGAGAGAGAGGGCTGCAGACACTGAGCAGACGGAGGATTCAGCAGCACAGTAGCAACATCAAACTGACTCATAACTTTGTAATCGGGATTTTGGCTGGTTCATGCTACATTCAGACCGGTCCCAGGGTCTGTGCACTGATGAGCTTGGATTTTTTAAATCATTACTGATTTTCCAATTCCAATTAGTTATTTGTTACAACCCTCTTAATTAAAGTACATATTAATTTTATTCTTTCTTGTTCCCTGTTTCAGAGAGACAGAGGCCAGCAACTGAAAGAATCACCTGATCACAGATCTGCAACACCTGGTGGGCTTATGCAGGACCACACATTTACCTCCAATGAACAGCAACTTTCCTTTGAACAGCAGCAAAGACGCGTCTCCTTTTCTGATGCTGCCATTCACTTTCTCTCTCAAACATACAGTCGTTTTACGAATAATAGAAGTGACTAGTCTCTGAGTAACAGATCTCACACAAAACTCAATGTTACATTCAAGGTTATATACGAGGAAGGGTGCGAGTGGAGGAGCTAGATGATTTGATTTGATTATCTGAATCACTTCTCTTGACAGGAAAGGTGCATCAGACAGTCATTTCTGCCAGATAATAAAAATCGTACAAGTAAAGCTCTTCTTTCATTGAAAATGGAAAATATCGTAATTGACAATAACGTAACATAACTCTTACAAGTGATGACGAGAAGAAGTATTTTGGAAAAGGAAAAAAAATTGTTTATGATTAACACGTATGATGACCAAAACACAGAAGACAGTAAATCTGCTCATGTTAGTGATTCTAATTGATAATGGATCCTCTTTATTATTAAACTGACTACAAAAGACAGGTTCAACATGTCTAAACAGAGCAGAATCAACCATTAAAAAAACACTTTTATTTAGAAAATAAGTTGTCCTTCATGTTGTATTTATACCATTACCGTAAATTTGGCTGTTTTGTTCCTCCTCCTACTGAGACAATCATGAGTTTCTCATTAGCTTCGAGCAAAAGAGATGACCTGCTAGTCTCTTGAGCTTTGGGTGGGAGTGTCTTTACAGATCTCTTACTCCTCTTTTTCATGAACATTCCTATGGTGTTCTGTATGGGATTTTTCCAGGCTTAAATAAACTACCTCAGCAACAGGACTGTATATATCAGTGTATTTAAACAAGACAAAAAACATAAAGCCCACATTACAGAATAGGTGGATGGTACAAACACTGTAGTAATTACACATCTAACTCGAGGAAAAGCCTTGTGGTTATGACAATCAAAGGGGATAAGGGGATTATTTCCTCAGAAGCACGAAAGTGCTCAGCAAATTTTATCCAAGGCTGCCCATTAAATAGTAAGCCATATAAGATTTTAATTATAATAGTATATAAGAAGTTTTGCCTGAGGATGGCACAACAGAAAAAACCAAAAAACGAAACTCAGCTCTGGTGCCAAACTATGCCAGCTACCTCAGAAACCTGACCATGTAGTTGAACAACAAGCTTGTTTGGACATTTGTGCGCTCTGGAATCTGAAAATGACCTCACTGGTCACAAAAATCTTAATAAGAAACAAGTTTATCATAACATCTGTGTAGAGTTTAAATGACTTCACGAATGGCGGCATATGAGAAAGAGGAACACGCACATAGAGGAGCTACAGCAAAGAATTATGTGTAGTTAAAATGATTTAATTCTCTTTAAATGTTTTCTAACCACAGCAGAGTTAAAACACTTTCAAAAGAGCAACGCGATGCAGACTGAATTTCAGTGGATCAACAAATATTATCTGACCCTGTTAATGACCAAGAGACTTAGTTTAACAGGGAGAATACGCCTTTCTCTATATTCATTCACTAAATACTAAAAATGACCAAACATTTTCATTTCTCAAGTAGGCTATGATATCCAGCCCTGTGGAGACCTAAATTCTCCTCTTATCTATCGATACACAGTGTACATTAATAAGGAGACAGGAGAAATAAATCCTAGAAAATTACAGCCCCACTACAGGTGGAACTTGGCACCAGTATCAGGATTTGTGTGGAAAAGTGTTATTTTACAATCGCATCGTATTGGAAGTTACACACACTCACATATTAGTGTGCATATATCGCTTTTACTTTACAGTAAACTTAATCTTGAAAAGAAATCAATCAGCAAAATCAATAAGGCTGTGATGTACCTTTGCATACTGAGTGACTGTCAAACTATTCACAAAACCATGAAGAATGTTTACAATTCCTGAAGGTGACTTTATTCTTCCAGGTAACATAGTCCTGCTTGCTGAAATATCATATCATATTCATGTAATTACATAAATATTGTATTTACTTTTATATCTTTTTAAGTGTTGCGAAAACCAACAAATTGCTTTCTTGTGTGTTTGTGGTTACACTCTGTGAGAAATCAACAGGTGACTATCCTACAGAGCTAAATAAACACTGCACTCTCATCGGGAACACACACACACACACACACACACACACACACACACCTGCCACAGCTGAAAACCCTAGGCTAAGACAGCGCTTACTGTTTTACGGTTCAGTCTTCCATTACATAGAAAAGATATGAACTCCCTTAAAGGACATGAAGAGACGGCTGTCAGAAAATAAATGGAATTGTTTGCACTCAGCAGTGTGGCATGTGACACATCCCTGAGCCAGACAGAAAGCTACAAAAAAACTGCCTGCATCCAAAAATGGGTTGAGAGTATGCCCAGCTCAGGGTTACAAAGCAACTAAGTCTCAAACATGTAAGTGTCACTGCGAACACTTTGCCTAACCAACTGTGGCTGCTTCTGAGAAATGCAGATGAAACAGCACACACTGCCTTCAGCTCCAGCCTTGTTATCATTACTATATCTTGCCTCCATTTGCCTTAGGACGGCTGTCTTATAATCCATGTTTATTTTATTGAATTACTGCTCATAGCAACATTCCTCAAAAATGACCTCATGAGTAAGTAATAGCAGCCATGTCAAAAAACATGTGAGATATGTAGAAATGGAGGAAGAGCATAAGAAAGACAAAGAGAGGTTGCTTATACACTTCAGTCTTGAAAAATACTCAAAAAATGTTCTTCAGCCAGCAATCCGGCAACACAACATCCCATAATAGAGCCATCTCATTCCAGCAGCTTCTTCTGTGACTCTGAGTAAATCAAGCATGTTTAAGATATGTCATTATTTCTGGGATAAAAACAAACCTACAGACAGACACACACCAGTCCATATGCAGTCTTCACATGGCCAATGTGAGTAATGTTTTCCCTTACTTGGGACGCTTCCTCTCTGACAGACGTCACATTAAACAACTCTGCTCCACAACCTTTTGCCAGATGACTCAATGTTATGTCATCCCAATGCTATTTTAGCTTGAGTCAACTGCTTGGCATTAGGGTGGCCAACAGTTCCAAGGGACCTGCCACACTGTTGTTATTATTGAAGATATCATCTTCTATTCTCTGACTCCCGCAAATCTCTGCTTTAGCACAGTAGCCTGTATTTGGTCTTAGACTCCTCAATATCGAACCTCACTGCCTTGCTGTTTTGAAAGTTGGCATCAAATAATTCATACTGCTGTCACGTATTTCTAGATCCAAGTCACTGAATTTTTTTATTTTTTTATTTTTTTGGATAAATGTGTTCGTGTTAAAGCAACTTTAAGCATTTGGAACACTTTTCTAAATTTAAAAAAAAGTTTCAACAGTATTAAAAAGGGTATTTAACATGTTCAAACGGCAGAAGATTGAAACATGCTTCTTAAAATGGTAATTGTTTTGTGGTCACCCACAGCCACCCCTAAAGCACACACATGCATTCCTGCACACAAAAACTAGCAGTAGCCTTCCTCAAGGGGATTATTTTTACCAGCGTATTTATAGCACTAACTACCTACCTATTTGATGACAGAATCTCAAATTATGATTAATTGTCTCACCAGCAGACTTGTACACAAAATTTAACTGTTTTTTTGGTCATGAAGTTGATGGAAACTGCATTTATAAGAAATGAGGGCAAATACCGTTTGTGCAAAAAGAGTCATGAAAATATAAATCAGCAAAGAATGAAAAGTTTTTGTGTCACTAAAAGACTTTTGGCACACAGTTTCTTCAGATAGGTCTTTATCTACAGCCTGTACTCTAAACGCATGTGTAAAAAGAATAGTGGGTAATAGTTACGACAAGAACCTGATATTTTGGCAAAACATGTTACGTTAATTAATACTCTGTGAAAATACCCACTAATGAACACACACACACACACAGTTGCAGTATTTCCGGAAGCAGGTCATGTTTTTCCATACAAAACTAGGAGGTCCTGAGAGCAGCAATAGAGGGACTTCCTTTGCCAAAGGGCCAAATTCCGCATTGTCCATGACCATTAACCCACCCAGGCTGACTCAGACCCCCCCTGAACCCCAGCCCCACCCCCCACCCACACAACATAGTTCCACATAGTTCTAAGGAAAACCTGGACTTCACAACCAGCTGTTAGGTCTTTTCCCCTGGCAGACAACTTCTAGAAGGCGATGCAGGTTCTCCTCCTGCAGTCAGCATCCTGGCAACACTCGACAAGTGTGAGAGGAAACACGCCATGGGCTACACTTAACACAAAATACATACAAAGTAGACGATCAAGCTAAATCCCATAACAACAGTGGAAAAACAGGTTGTATACACTGACATTCTTTACTTCTCAAATTAAATTTATGGCAACAGCAGGATGTGGGTGGCTTGATAATATCATGTAAGAGACTGTAACTAGCAGCGGTGAACTCACTCACCTAGCAGAAATAATATGCTTTTTTGTAATTCAGGGATGAGCTTTTGATTGGTGTGGCTGCCTGTCATTCTGGCAGTAGATTTTTAAAGATTTCTCAGTGGATGCTTCATCTTTGTTAAATCTCTCTCAGGGTGTGAATCCAATCATCAAACCATCTTTGATAAATCTATATAGTGTTGATCACGTGTTCCTTTAAGCGTAAAAAGTACATTTTAGAGCTAATTTTGGTTATCAGGTGTAAGAAGCATCACAACTACAGTTGGTGTCTTCACAGTGCTGTTACCGTTACATACACTAAATCAGGTGAAGCGTCTTGTGAGTGTGCACTTTCTGTTGAGCTGGAAATGCTCCCCCACTTCAGGTCAGTAGGGTCAGTAGGCTATGAAAAAAATCTGAGCCACAGTGAACTGATCCCCTTTTAGTTAGCATGCAGTTAATGAGCTTTTTGAACCCTCATTAGACACAATTTCCCCCAAACACACACATACACAAGATTTTCACCCCCACTCTGAAACGTGTGCCAGCCCACTATTATCTGACATTCTGGCGACATGCAGCTGCCTGCAGTCTGGTCTCCTGGAAGCCAGAGCTTGCATCAGTAACACATTGACATGGTGGGGGAAGGTGTGGGTAGGGGGGGGGCACACACACAAGGCAGGGGGGCAAAGTTTGTCATCAGCTTCGTGCACAGCAAATGTTTGTGTGCATGTTTGTGTGTGTCCTTTTGTGCTGGAATGCAACCAGGGATAGAAGGAGGTAAACTGTTTACATGCCTTTCATTGTGACACATGAGTTAGTCAAGTAGGCTGCTATAAACCCCATGAATTATCTCTCAAGGGTGTGGAAGTAAACTTTTATTTCCAAGCTTATGCACATTAGTGGGCTGCCTGTGTCACTGCAGGGGGGAGCTTTGGAGTAACCAGCAGCTTTCTGTAGTGAAAGTCTACACCTGAGCACAAAAGTTAATCATCTTTCAGTGGACATTTTGTGGTGCTGCTTATTTTTCAGTCACTCAACCCTTAACACGGATTTTCTCTGTCTAGTTCACATATTTCTAATGAGATTTTGAGCACTTTGGTGTCGGGGTGTACTTTCTGAGTGATTCAATGACATTTACACAGACTAAAGTGATTTCTATTGGACTTTCTCTGCAGTCTTCTCTCTTTTCGGTGTTTTTTTTTTTTTTTTTTTTTTTAAATCTTTTTTCTACTCCACCACTTTAAGCTTCAAGTTTTCTGGCTTTGGTCGGCTCATGTTAAGAGGCAACAACTTGTCGGCAGGAAATCTCAACCTGAATCTGTTTCACTCAGCACGGCAAGTTCATAAAACTGGATAAGTGGCTTTCCTTTCTCTTCTGGCTATAAACTGCAGAGCTGAAGCGGATACGTAGGAAATCACCGTGTTAAAGTGACAGCAGTTCTTCTCCGATGAATTGACCCAACAATCGTCCCCATCGGACGGTCAACATCTTCCAGCAGCCCCTCGCTAAACGGGTGGAAGGCCTCGGCAAAGTAGCCGAGAGGAAAACAGACCCCGATATCCGCCTCCCCGGGCTCCCGGTGCTCGGCCTCCCTCTTCTCTCCCTCCCGCCGGGTTTTTTTTTTTTTTTTTTCTGGGGGAAGCAGGGAAATCAAATCTCGGTTCTTACTGACCTGGATAAACTGTATGGTGAGGGCTGATTTCCCGACACCGCCGCCTCCGACCACAACCAGCCGATACTTCTCCTGCACCGAGCCGTCCTTCCAGCCTGCCATCGGGGACTCTTCGCTGCGCGCTCCGCCGCCGCCGAAACACCAGAGATCAGCAAACACCCACTTTTCCTGCCGTCAAGCTGCCGAGGCCCTGCGGAGGAGACACCGGGGAGCAAGCGTCGGTGCGGTCCGTTTCTCAGTGCGGGTGGTGGGGGTTAGGAGGGGGGAGGGCTGGTACACCGGAGCTACGGGTCCATACGCCTCGTCCCGAGTCTCTGCCTCCGCGTTAACAGCGCGATGTTCGAGATGAGGTTCCGATAAGAGCAGCGATCAGCCAGGACACTACTGAAGTCTGGCGCTAGGGGCCCTTCTGCAGGCGGTGTGTGACTGCTCAACACCCCCTGGGCAGGCCGACGCCGACACACACACACACACACACACACACACACACACACACACACACACACACACACACACACACACACCCTGCGGCCCTGTCCTGAGACTCATATCACACTCCCCTGCAGCCACATTCCTGCCCCCCCCCAAACACATACACAGGGTTATAAGTTTAATGCAAACCTCTACATGTATTTTATATTTTCTTTAAATGTTGGGCTTTCTATACACATCTCACATCTTGACCAGTCAACTTTCTCACTATGTTGTAAACCAAATTAAAATGTTGGACCTCTTTGAAACATTACTACACTCCACCCCTGATTTGACATTATTAAGAGCACCATACAAATGATGGCTAGTGTCTCCCTTTACTCACAAAACTGCCTCTGTTTTTAGTGGCAATGGTTCAAGAATCTGTTAGAAACATTTCCTAAGATTCATGTTCATGTTGACAGGATTGCATCATGTTGTTTCTTCAGATTTAATCCTCAGTCATTTTGCCAATCACCTGTTCGAACACGTCCCAGAGGTGTTTTATTGGGTTCAGATCTGGTGACTGGGGAAGCCACTAGGACTTTGGCTTTGTGACAAGATTTATTATCATGCTGGAAGTAGCCATTATTGCGCCCACAGAGGTAAACAACAAAATCCAGACGGACCGTGGCATTCGGAGCATGTTTGACTAGTATTAAAGGGCTCAAGAAAACATTCCCATCACAATCACACCACCAGCAGCAGCCTGAATTGTTGACACAAGGCAGGTTGGATCCATGGATTCACATTGTTGATGCCAAAATCTGACCCCACGATCTGCTGCTTCAGCAGAAATGCAGATTTATCAGACCAGGCTATGTTTCCCAGTCTCCATCTGTCCAGTTCGGTTAGTCCTGTGGCCACTGCAGCCTTGTCTTTCCGTTCTTAGTTGACAGAGGTGGAACCTGATGTGGTCTTCTATTATTGTAGCCATCCGCCACAGAGTTTACTTAGAACTTCACCCTCACGATGGTGGATTGGATAAATTCATGAATCAGCAGGTGAGTGTTTTACAGTCTGTATTGCTCAATGGGGTGCATAAAAACTGAATCAACTAAATGTGAAAACATCAAATCAAAAAGTCAGTTTGAACAGGTTTGCCCCAATAAGGGCTGGGAATTACTGTCTCCTTCAGTCACTGCAAATACTCAAAAATATATTTGTCAATTAAATTTGAGTAAATTTCACAAGATTATCAGAATTATTCCAGGTGGTATGGTAATTATTTTACCATATGTCAGACTCTAACCTAATACATAGACTGAATTATTGAACAATCAAATTATGCTATGAAGAAATTGTTACAAATCCTGATGGCTTTGATCAAGTGCCAAAACCCACAGTCTGCTCTGACACCCGTGGTGCCACCTAGTGTTGAAAGAGAGAAACTGGGCCTGAATGGAGAAGTATTCTTATATCTTGATTAGTGGTAAATAATACTGGTTTCACACATTTAAATCAATAGCTACAGTGCTGATAGTGTTGCCAAAGCTTCACATGTGTAATCACAGTTAAGAAGACTATGAAAACTTATTTTGCTCGAGCATTTATTGAAGTAAGACGCAGGCATCTATGAAAAGATGGCAGTTAAACTCCTTGTGCCTTCAGAAAATTAACAGATGCATTAGAGGGCAAAAAGCAGAAGTCTTTTTGATCAGGTCGTTAATGCAAAATATAATAAGGCCAGGATAAATTCACTGTTTCACAGAGAGAACAAAACAAATATGAGGCATTAAGAATTTATCAGCCACCCTTTGTTGAGGAGGGTACCTTCTGTTTCCACAATAGCAATGCCAAATCTGTGTAAAAACACAGGATTCAAAGTCAGAGCTAGATTATGAGGGTTTCCCTGTGATTGTAAAAATTCTGAGTACTGCAATAAAATCCAGAGAGGCTGCATACAGCAGTTTGGTAACTTGGTAAGCAAAATGTTTACTTTCACAGCTTAAAGTCTGACCTTGAGGCCACCTTTAAGCCTTTATCCACACCCCTGGGGAGACACAGATATTCAAGATGCATGGCTGGGGTTGTGACCTTTTAATTTGGCATATTCTCAGATATGTGCCATTAGTTCTAAATTATAGAGTGGAGGGCAGGTAGAATATGTTGGTCTGCGCCAAAGCTAATCCATTTCCATCTCATTATCACAGCACCAGAAGAAACTCCAGATGGTTTTGAGAGTATCTTTGAAATCGATATATTATCCTATGTTCAAGAAATCAGGTCCTTGCCTGGAATGTATTAGTATTTTTGATGGCACTGTCACGTTGGATGTACTGCCAGAACAAATGCCAATCAATTTCACACTGTGCAACATATCACTGAAGGCATCTGATGAATTCTAATTAAACCCTGGAGCTCTGAAGCTGGACACAGCAGGAGCTCCAGGCAGGAGTTCACAAAACCACCTTTATGTAACAGTAACAAGTTTCTTTTAAAGATCCAATTTCATACTACATAAACCATTTTACCATAGCAAAATAACCTTCCAGTACAAATCATTCAAAAAGCATCTGTTTGAGGAAAACGTAACCCATCAAATTGCTAACTTTTATTTAATGATGAGTGATACTGTGAATATTCTGTTCTATTTTTAATTGAATAACTGAGATCCAAAGTACCAGAAAAAATTATCAAGACTATAAATGAGGCGCCTGGTCAGTTAATTTTGAGATCTCTTGGTGACAAACAGCACTAGCCCACATTGATGTATTTATTTTAAATGTGATGGTGAAATTGTGAAATTTTGTAAATTAATGAAACATAAGCTTAAAGTGGAGATGTCTAAAATTGCAATAAGAGCTCAGTCTCAATTAATAGATCATGAAGCATTAAGTTCTTTTTTTTAATACATGTGTTTATTGAAAATAAACAGGACAGGGACAGTTACTGAGATGTAGTTTTCAGAGGGAAAAGATGAAAAAAAAAAAAAACTGCAACTGACCACATAAAGTTTCAAACTTGCTGTGATGAAAAGACTATGAAATTCATGATACAAGAGAACAGTGGGGGCCTTTTACTCAGTCAGAGGGATCAGCTGTTTCAGAGTTGTCTCAGACGTTTGTCTTCTTTTGGGAAAGGTTGATCTTGTCTCCAAGGCTTAAGGCCATCCCCTATAGAATGAAGGAGGGACAATTTATTGCAAGAGAATTTATGTATTACCAATGGGGATGCATAGAAACATCACAAGTAATGTGTTCATTCATACATTTGTATTCCTTGTCCACTCAGCCCAGTACTACCAGTTATTGAGTTAAAATCTTACCATTCAAAAAGATAAACTGGTAGCATTGCTTGAATTGAGAGCAAATAAAATTCAACCAAACCTTTACTTTACGGTGCATCGGCTGTGACCCACCTGACTTTTGGCTCTAATGCGTATGTGACCATTGACAGGTGCTTCAGGCCCCAGGTGGATGGGCTTCTCAATGCTGACATTAGCAAGGGCGTCTTCTCCAAAGATAGAACGAGCATAAAGGTTGGCAGCCATGAAGCCACAGAAGCCAGAGAGTGCCTGGTTTGAAAGATAAAAAGAAACTAGTTGAAAGGCTTGGTGATGACTGCTACAATGACACCACTACAACGGCCACTGGAGATTTTTCCCAACATGAATTACGACTGATAGTCTTAATTGCATATTTTATCTTTCTCTATGAGTGGTGCCAGCATTAAATACTGGTCTACTATCATTGTTCTCCTGTACACAGTGTCTCATACCAACCTTCTCTGGAGTCAGACACTTCATGTTTGTGGACTTGAGGATGTGTTGAAGGTATTCATTCAGATCGGTGATGTTGGTGTTTACTGTCACCTACGACAAATGAAGACCATCTTTAATTTTGACAATTCCTTACTTTCTAAATACTCTTATTGATTTGCAGAGTATAGATAAAAAATTCCCATAAAATTAAAAAGACAAGAAAACTACTGAACAACAAACCCAATAAACATGTTGGAGTTAATTTGCTGAAATGCAAAGCTCACCTTGTTTTCCCATTCAAACTCTGCCCACATCTGTCTGAATTCTGCATCGGTGCAGGAGGCTGGCTGGATGTAGTCCATGATGTCAATGTGGATGTCACTGAGGACAACGCAGTTTCTGTCGCTAGCAGCTCCCGACACATCATAAACTGCAAAGAAAGAATCAACAAAATACTGTGATTTCCTTTAACAACCAAAGAAATGAGTCATAGTTGACCAAAATAAGAAGAAAATAATTGATAAGACATTGCTTGTATTTCTTGGTAATATAGCATAGCATTAACAGGGTGTAGGGATAATGCAACTTATCGGTCACCAATCGTTATCGGCCGATTTTGCATGTGACGCTGAAATTCCTCATGGTGGAAGTCATTAATGACATTTTAATACCACCAATCACATTAGACATTTGAGAAGCCACCACCCAACAGAATACAGCGAGTATGAGAAACAGGCGCAGGCAAAGCCAGTCATATCTATGTTGATGATACTTTAAGCTCTTATTTGTCTTTCTACTGTTACAGATAAACAAACACAAAATGCATTATGATTGTAAACAGAACTAAACAGATCTCTTACCAATGTTACCAAATATAATGCCATTTTCAGTAGAAGCCACCTTGACATTAGCCTTTATGTTAGCAAAATCGTGTGGAGCCAGAGTTAGCGGTGAGGGTTTCTCAACCAACTTGAGATCACCTATGGAAAAATAAATTTCAGTTTTGTGAAATAAGTACACAGGCAAATTTACCTTCAATCAGCCTCACTTAAAGAGAACTTGTACATTTGCCCAATGCAGAAGAAAAAAATTAGACCTTACCTAAAGTGGCGAGCTCAAGGGTACAGTTCTGGAGAGTATCACTGGTTTGGTTTACCACCAGCACGTCCAACACAATGTCATACTGGTTGACGTGAACATAGGCTTCGGCATAGACTGGGTCTGAGAAGCCAGTCAGCTGAGTCACCTAGATGGACAAAGTTAAGGAAATTTAATAATCAGTAATAATAAAATAAATTGAATGCAGTAGAATTTTGTCACCCACTTTTTTAGTGGCTATTTTATAACAGGGCACCTTCATGACAAGGACTCAAGAGTCTAGCGTGACGAAAAGGAATTAATTATTATTATTATAACTGAATTATTATTATTATTATTATTATAACTGAAAAAATGAATGGGGAAGATATCAATCAAAATACAATCAATCTTATCCAAGCAGAGATGCTATCTACAGCCAAGCTTTGTCTCCCACAGCTGATTTTCTTCCAAACTCATCTCCAGTTGTCTTGCGTGCTCTAGTTTCCTGCAGGGCTGTACCTTGTTGAGTTTTGAAGCCAGGGGATCAGCAGCCTCCTTTCTCTGAGTGTTGCCCATAGCAGCCAGCAGACTGAGCTGGAACTGGTCTTCCTTAGAAGTCATCTCATTTTTGGCTGTGAGCTGCATGAAGGAGATGGGGTCGTCTGCCTGGACTGTTACATTACGTTTCTCAGACTCTTTCTGTGATCAAAAAACAAAACACATGGTTATTTCTAGTTGGACAGTGAAGTCTATAGCTAAACCACACCTAAATCAACAAAAAATATATACAATTGCTGTTGTGCAGAATGAAAACATAAACTGAAATGACATTTCCATTAAAAAAAATAAAATAAATCATACATTCATAAAAACTAAATTTTATTGTCTTCACAAATACAAATGTACATTTTCAGTATTGAAAAATGGGCTGGGTACAAAAAGATTAAATGAATGCCAATTGTGGCTTCACTGAGGATGATGCCTCAGCTTTGCTACCTCCTGACAGCTCAACTGTCAGGAGGTTAACTACTGAGTCTCAGCATCTAAGTCAACTGTCATTACCTTCTGCAAGAGCTTCTCTTCTTCCAGTCTGACAGTCAGCATATGTGACAGGGATTTGCGGCACTCCTTGTTGAAAATGTCATTCATAAGTGGAGAGCACTCTGACAGGACCTTCAGGCACAGTGAGATGCGGTCCACATCATCGTCTGTAATTGGCTTCTTGGGCAGAGAAGATTTGCCCAGGTGTAGCACGGTGACCATGATTAGCATGGCCTCTGCAACAAATGACTGGGGGCACCATTAGAGCAGCGATTAGAGGAACCATCAGTTAAATTATCATATATTTATTTTTAAGTAGCATGAAAGAGAGCTTACATTCTGTTTCTTTTTGTCTTGAACAATAGCAACATAGCGCAAGGCCACTTTGGTTAGGGTGGTAGCCAGAGAAGCTGCCACATAGAAGTCGCCATCCATCAGGAAGCCTCTGAGTGGAGGTCTGGAACAACATATCTATCTTTATTAAGCGAGCTAAATGGCAAATTCCATACAATCACAGAATACAATTGGCTAATCAATACTACTCCCAGTGTGCAATGTTTACCTGTCTTCCTCTTTCTTTGATGGCCTGGAGGAGCTGAGGGCACTCTGTGTCACATAAGTGCCCATCTCTGTCACCAGTTTCTGGGCAGGAGCTGCACTCACTTCATCCTCTGGCTTCACCTCTCCTGTCTCCCTCTTTATTTCATTTTCTACAATTGGGATCTGTTCAAAACATGGATGGCAGATAGTTTGACAATTATAATTAAGTTGGGACTCAACAGTAAGCTTGTGTTACACAACAATATATAAACATACCTCTCCCAAGGACCTGCGTACTTCTGTCATCACACTCTGGATGTCTTCCTTGGTGCTGCAGTATTCTCCCAGGATCCACAGCGCTCCCCTGTAGATCCTGAAATATGAAAATAATAACAACATGTTAAATCTCAGCCAAGTTTACAAAAGAATTGGCAAATGTGACTATAAAAAGAGTATATGACCTTCAAAGGACCAAAATCTAACAAAATTTGAGTTGCTCTTTATTTTGTTGTTTAACACATCACTGGGCCTCACATGAGCCTCACTTTTGATAAAAGCAAGTTTCCAACAGGCAATATCTCAAACTTGCAGGTCAACTCCATTGATGCATCTAAGTATATGTAACGCAAACAGACCAACTTACATTTGAGCTGCTTTTTTGACAATTAAAAGATAAACAAAAACATTAACCATATTCCTGGATAGTATACCCTAGAATTTTCTTCTAACTCCTTACTTGACAGTTTTGATAGCGTGAAAGACTTCCAGCATCTTCTCAATAATCAGGGGTCTCAAATTGTCAAATCTCTGGATGGCCTCCCGAACGAATTCCAGCACATCAGCAGCAGCTGCCTCATTAGTGTCACTTAGGAACTCCATCAGCTGTAAATCACACCAGCACACAGAAAAATCTTAGCTTATACTTTTATACAGTCACACACACAGGCCAACATTTGTGTCTTTCTTAATAATGTGCGAAATATAATACAGTTCAAGAGCATCTTCTTTGTTGTGCATAAATAAAGGGAAACTCACCACAGGTATGACATTGGCTGCCATGTCAGGGAAGCGCACACTGCAAGAGTGTAGAGTGCGCACCAACAGTTGTCTGTACTTATCAGTGTCTTCATGTTCTGTTACGTTGTTTGTCTTGATGACCTCTTTCTTCAAAACAATCACCAACTGAAGAGAAAATACAAGTCACATTGTTGCAATGTATATTCATTATATTTTTTTTATTTTATTTTTCTCCATTAGAGAAAACAACTGAAACGTGGATGTACTTATGTATATACTTTTCATGCCACTGACCTCTTCTACATTGCGAGATGAAACAAGGTCTAGGGCCAGCTGTAAGGTCTTCTTTCTGACTTCAAGGTCAGGAGTGCTGAGAACACGCAGGATGTCCATCACAAGGTCCTGGAATAAAAAAAAAAATACAGACAGTCATCTTATGACTGAGCAGAGTTGATGCCATTAGGTAGAGAAAACTGTCTATAGTATAGCAATGTTTGCCAAATGGTTACTGGCTACCTTTGAGCCTATAAAGTTGACTAAATAACACTTATTCTGAATATTTTCATGTAAATTCTAATGGGCAGCAAATGATTATTATTTTCAATAAGGCTTAATTTTGTATTAACAAATACTCTATAGAGGGCAATGGTTTGTGGGTAACAAGGAACAAAATTCACAGTACCTGGAGTACACGCTCATGAGTGGGATGCTCCTTCAGTTCAACCAGGCGATCAAGAACAATCAGCTTCACATTGTTGTCACTCTCCTTGATAATCAAATCAATGTAGCACTGGGCAGCAGCCTGGAGTCCAACAAAAATGCTTAAGAGACTGCATCAGACCAAAGGTGTGACTGAATTGTGTGTATACATGCATATAAATACACAAACATGAATTTTTACATAAATATGTAAATGCCCAAGATCATGGTCTTGGCTTAATGATGCACCTTAATGGCAGTGGGGGCACTGGAGAGAGTTACAAGAGTTCCAGCAGCTTCATACTTCACAGCAGGGCTGGAGGACTGCAGCAGGTTATAGATGCAGCGGATAAACCGGGCGCGCTCAGAGGGGTTAGCATGGCAAACCTTTAAAAAAAAAAAAAAAAAAAAGTGAATAAAAGTGCAAGAAATTATACGTCAACTGTTAACTGGAGTAAACTGTTGTGCTACATAGTTTCAGTTGAACTAATAAAAGCCTTGGCTTACTTTGTAAATCAGCTCCACGATAACCAACTGAAGAATGTCGCCAAATGTGTGCACTTGGTCAATGCATGTGCTAAGGTAATCCAGAGCTCGATCCTATTTGATGCCAATATGACAATGACATGATTTATGTTAGGTATTTAATAAGATATTATTGACCTCAGCATTCTTTAGTAGAAACATTAAGAACAGCACAATGTACTACAGACCTGATCTGCATGAATCAGCATCATGAAAGCATTTCTCTTACAGCTGGCATCTTTTTCATTGACAAGAAAATCATGGATCAACTCTGGAGCGTCTGGGATGAGATGTTCAAAGTTCCTAAACCAAATGCATATCATCATCATTTGCATATCCTTCACAAATGAATGGGAAACAAAATACTTTTGGAAAGGTGAAAAGGCAGTTTGTACCTGTAGATGGTGTAAATGGCCAGGACAGCATTACGGCGCACATAGCTGTGACGGTGCTCCAGGCAGGCCCGGATAGCTGGCATGAGGGGCTCAAGCAATTCAGACTCCTTCAGCTTGCACAGAAAACGCAGAGTGGATCCACGAATGAACTCATTGGGGTGCTGCAGGTCCTGGAATTGAAAGAAAAGAATTCTGAGGAAAATACAAAAATATTAAATGTTCTCAGTAGTTATACAGTTATTACATTATAAATTAAGTAAGCAACATATTCTGTTGTCATACCAAAATAAGTGGAGGCTCACTGCAATGATCTGCATCCATGGGTCAGACATTCCTGCTAAACTATGCAACCATCCAATCTGTGCATTATATCTTTATCATGCCATGGTTTTTGAGTGTGAATTCACTTACCTTTCTGTAGGCATCACAGACCAAAATCATCTCCTGAAGCAGCTTGCCATCTGGAGTCGTTTTGGGGACAATCTCCCAAAAAACCAGCAGTAGCTTCTTGATAGTGTGGTCTTGAAGTGGCAACACAAAGCGGATGATGGTCATCAGCAGTCCTGGCAACTTCTCACCATTCAGAATCATGATGATGACCTTCTTCAGGGCTTCTGTCTTTGCCTTGATTTCCCCCTTTTCTGATGAATTTTGTTATTCAAAACATTAATACAACTATGAGAGTGACTGACATGACTTCAGACATGCAATCTAGACTTTACAAATGTTCAGCTAAAAGCTTTCTCTGAGAAATTGTTTAAACTTAACAAAGAAAAGAAATACAAAAGAGATTACGTTATTTGTATTTTCATTAGCCACTAATCATTTAGGCATATTGGCATATAAAACCAACTTTATGGAATAGTTACCTAAATCAGCTTTTAGGCTGACTTCGGAGGGGGGCTCTGAGTCCGATGGTACATTGATCAGAGTGTAACACACATTCTCTGCAGCTGTCATTTTGCTGCTGGGCTTGTGGCACTTTAGAAGAATCCCAATAAATATCACTTACTGTAGAACACCTTTGAGAGAAAAAGTTGAAAGCTGAAATGCAGAAACAAAATGCATCTACTTAAATATTTTTGAAGCAAACCAACATATAGCGTTAAGACCCTCGGATAACACTGCAGCTACTGTCGTAGATATAGCATCGTCTGTGTTAACTGAGTTTTCAATAACAGATCTAGAAAACCTCAATAAAAATAAAACTTCAGTCACTTAGTTGACTTTTGAAAATGTTATAAGAGATTAAAACCAAGAAAAATGGTAACTAATAAACGGTAGCTTGCGCCAGGTTAGCTTGTGCTCAGGCTAGCAATGAAATGGAAGACCTTAACGTTAGCTAGCTATCTTAACAGTTAGCTCTGCAGGGAAATAACACACAGATTATGTTTATTGAAATTGATCAATAAAACCTACCGAACTGTTCGACTCTTATCTTACAATGATGCCTTCGATATCCAGGTTTGGATATTTACATCTGTAAAAAGAGTAGCTCCCTGCCCGAGCCGTCTCTCTCACTTCCTTGTGACGTGGAAGATTACTTTCTGAGCCACATCACTGCTACCGTGGGCCGGAAGGTCCAAACTGCGGAAAGCGCAGGGGGAAATGCTTTCTCGGCCTGTAATCCTGATTGGTCTGGAAGTCAGTGCAACTCACCTGAAAAGAGGATGGCTTTAGTAAACTTTACATGGTAAGGATGCCATGTCTGTAGCATCCAAGCTCACTAGTGCACTATCCAGGGTACAAGTCTGGTTGCGAGACTCGTGTCTCATGTTCAATACAAAGAAAACTTTTTGTATGGTGTTCAGTAAGCTGTTCAATCAAGTTGAGCAGATCTCATGTTTTTTTGGAGGGAGTAGAACTGGAGCTGGTACCACACTTCAAATAACTCGGGGTTATACTGGACTCCAATCTCACATTTAAAAAACACATCAAAAAGGTGTCTAATACAATCAAATTCAGCATACAAAACTTCAATCAAATTAGACCCTTCATCACAACTGAGGCTGCTAAATCCTATCTACATTGTATGGTTTTCTCTCACTTAGAGGACTGCTCCACTGTTTGGTCATTCACTGGTAGCACTATTCTCAAACCCCTTGAACAGCTCTACAAGAAAGCTATCAAGGTGTTTGACAACAAACCTCAGTCATATCATCATTGCAAAATTCTAGAGAAATATAATTTTCTCGGCTTTGATAACTTTCGAACATTTAAAAGCACTTGCATGATCTATAAATGTTTACATGGGTTGGCTCCACCTACTCTAGGGGAATTTATTAAAAGAAGGAATAGCCAACTGTGCACAAGGGCAACCTCTAGGGGGGACCGCAAAGTCCAATTTAGAAAGTCAGTTCTGGCACAAAATATCTGGTCCATCAAGGGCTGTGCCAGCTGGAACAAACTGCCATTAACTATTAGGGAAAGCCCCACATTTGCTGCATTTAAGAGCCAGCTTAAAACATGGCTCAAAAGCAATCAATATTGCTTACATTGGCTTTTTTAATTAACTTTTTTAGCACTACGCACTTGACCTTGTATTTCTAGCAATCTAGGATAGAGGAGAGTAGCTGTTGCATGAATGGTTCTTGTCTGTGCATTAAATGTGATGTCTGTAACTTTTGTTATCTCTGATGTAGCTGTCTGATGTGATGACATATTGCATGTCCGTGTTGTTTTGTAATGTCAAAATATGATTGAATGTTTAATTTTATTGTTATTTATTGGGGATTACGGATGGAATTTAGCGGTAAGCTAACTCCGGTATATTTACATGTTTAGAGTACTTTGTATTGTGAAAATGTCCATGAATGTACACTGTCCTGTCTAAATAAACAAATAAAATTTAAAAAAATAAAAATACATACTGGGACTACACAATTTACATCAAGCACTACAGACCCATGACTTCAAAATACATTTAACAGTGATGGCAGAAGATAGATAATGAAAGTTATTATATATCTTAAGAAGTGAAGCTGTAAAATACATTTTTAAATAAATGCTAATCATTTAAGTGTCCTACTCAGAATCAGTTTCATGTAGTTGGGGTTTGGGTTATGTTTGGGGTTTCCAACAATTTCTAATAACTTCCACTTAAATGTTTATTTGTCCCTCATCGCTTCATCACTGCAGATTTTACCTCTGTGTCACTAACAAAAGGAAATATATGTTTAAAAAAATATGTAAAATAACACAGTAATATTACTACCAAATTCAACGAAATACTCCAATAAAAGGTATGCAGCACCCCCCAGTGGAATCATAGCGACATAGAAGATGCATTGGAAAATAAATGAACCTTAGTCTCAAAGGGATTGCCTTAAAATGTTTGTTAGTCATTAGCTTCCACAACATAACATTACAACAAATGAGAGTCAAAAGCCCATAAAAATTTTATTAATAAAAATTAAATATTTGAATTTTCTGACTTTTTAACTTACACAATTAAAAGTGATTTATGGGAAATGTTATAAAACTGCAAAGACACAATATATCAACTTTTGGTTCAACTAATGCAATTAAAAGAACACAATCAAATATTAATCTGCCCTTTTTAATTATAAAGTGTGTATGAACAAACCATGTTGGAGAAACTCATCTAATGTTCCCCTCTACAATCACATTGTGCATTTAATAGTTTTCGGAGGACTACAGAGCTCTACATGAGGCTGTTTTTTTACAAACAGTAATAATTTTAAGGTCTACTCATCTACTCATTAGTATGTTAAATGAGTTGATTTGGTGGCTTGATTGGTTCATTTTTCTAACGCTTATACACCAACATATTCTGATAAACCTCGACACAAGTCTTTGCATAGACATACACTTTCGAATTGAAGATGTTGATAAGGAGGGTTTATGGTTCAAGTCACTAGTAAAGTACTTCTTTATGTCACACAGCCTTGTCAGCAAAAGAACAAAGAGTACAGTTATGCTTTCATTTTACTCTCAATAGTGTGTACTCATTGTTCTATGGGCAAGAAGTTGTAATGGTGCTCTGCTGAATACAAGCCCTAACTTTTGGTTTAAATGGGATCTCCAAACACTAACATTACAATAATATTTGTTAAAAAAGTTAAGGAAGAGCAAACAAACAACACACACATACACGCACACAAAAACAAAAAACTCTGGCAAAATGAAAACCTTTATAATTTTTGGGACTTGGTAGATCATAACTTGCTCTGCATGTTTACACGTTTGTGTCTCTGGTGGATCCAGAGTTTGACACTTTCATGTGGAGGATGTGTGTTTTTCTCTTCTCTGGATCTTGCTGTTTATTCTTACCATGTAATAAGCTGCTGCTGAATGCATTTAAATATAAAAACAAATAAAAACAAAAGAAAAACAAACAAACAAACAAAAACAACACATCGTTTATTCCTATGCTATTTATTCATATTTAGCTCTGTTCTATTGAAATAATCCTGTAACTCTTAATATGGAGCCACTATGCCAACACAAGAGCTGCGACATTAGTGAAATTAAACTGTATGTAGTCTGATTAATATGATTCATTCCACCTGTGCTTTTCTTGCTGCGGTGTGCCAAAATATTTGCTGTGTAAGAGCTAGGGCGTGTTAGTTGTCTCAAACAGGTCAGAGTTTAGTATTTAGTCAGTTTGTCTTCTGCTGCTGTTACTGATTAAAATTTATATTACTGCACTGAACAATATTTAAAATAACAGGATGAAGGAAAGTGTGTTTTTGTTTTAAGGTAATACAACATAATGTTACAAAGAGCCATCGTAGTCCACGTTTTCAGAGTTTCTATGTTTTCCCGTTGAGGCACAGCAAAGGGTTTCACCACGAATTATTTATTTAACCTAAAGTATAAAATGATGTGTTCGTATTTTTAAAACCTTTAAATCTTTACAACTCAGCGTTTGGTTCAAGCCGGTTACTTTGATCAGTTTAATCGACAATCATCCCTAGACAGGGAGAACCAAACGATCCCAGAGCAACGAGATGGCGCTACATGTGATGACAACATAAAAGACACATTAATATTAAGATGATTAACTTCAAATATACAGTCAATTATACAGCAACTACGCTAATTTACCCTTTACGCATATAGAAGAGAAAATGAGTGATTACAAGCATTCAAAATTGTTTAGAAACTCACTGCAATTTGGCCAGGTTTAGGTTATTACTAATAATATCCACAGAAGGCACGGTAATATTTAAGTTATGTGGCCTGTATGTAAAATCGTGTCTAAAAACACAACATATTTGAAATTAATAATAAGAAAGACTCCCCTCAATTTAAAGAGTGTAATTAACAAGTAAGGGTATTGGATTTGAGGGCAAAAAGGCTGTGTGAACTTTTGTTTATTATCATTGAAAAGGAGAACTTTGAACAAGTTTCTTCCATGTATTCCAGCCGGCTCAGGGTGTTTATTATGTTTCATCCGTAGCGCAGCCTGGGATCGGCCCTGCGCTCCACAGCACGGAGCACGGAGCTCCGAGTTGTGGCCTGTAGGCGGCGACACGGAGACCCGTTTAGGTAAAAACAACATCTCACCTTCTTTCTTTAGTCCAAGTGCTGGAGCACGTTTGAGTGACCATGGAGTGCGTTCGCTGTCATGTAGTTCAGCGTTAATACGGCGTGAATAGTGGCAGAGGGGGG
Source organism: Remorina albescens (assembly GCA_034769265.1). Lineage (NCBI taxonomy): Eukaryota > Metazoa > Chordata > Actinopteri > Carangiformes > Echeneidae > Remorina > Remorina albescens. The sequence continues at coordinate 6,763,174 of CM068479.1, forward strand.
ACTTTGAGGAGCCAGAGTCGAGCCATGGCTGCAGCGGAGGACGGAGAGCTTTTGCACAGTAAAATCAGGCACAGCGACGGAGCTGGAAGTGTAAACAGCTCAGAGGGCTTCAGGAACGGCTATGTGAAGAGCTGCGTCACCCCCCTTAAACAGGACCATCAGAGGGGCTTTTTCTTTAACTTGTGCAGGTTTTGCAGCGAAGACGTCCTCAATTCAAAATCGTTAAAGGTCTCTGCCCTGTACGTCGGCGCGTTTGTCATTTTCGCGGTTTCTTTTTTCATTTCTAGGAGCTTGCAAAGTGACTCGCTTTGGGATCTGCGGACTTTTTTGTGGGGCTTCACTCAGTCCATCAGTCCCCTGTACAGCATAGGATGTGCTTTCTTCTTCCTGACGTTTTACCTGAGGAGGAAAAAGAAGGAGAGCAGCAAATGTTGGCTCCTGTCACTGCCAGCGTCGTGTTACCTCGGGGATTTTCTGGTGTTACGCTTTTTGCAATGGGGAGAGGAGCAGCACCAGATGCAAATGGTGGGCAGGTTGTTATTCGTGTTGGGGTGTGTGGGTCTGCTCACGCTTATCCCGACTCTCAAACTCAAAAACAGTGTGCTCATACTGGTCTTCGCCAGCGTAGTGTGGCTGGTTTCTTTCACAAGTTTGAGCGGTCTGCCCGCGCTCCTCAGACCGCTCTTCGCCTGCTTTGCGGGGGTTTCGGGCTCCCTGTTGGGGCTCTGCTTCCACCGCTGCTACCCGTCGAGGGAAGCGCCGGCCGGGGTCTCCAGCTCGGAGGAGAAGGTGCCCGTGATCCGGCCGAGGAGGAGGTCCAGCTGTGTTTCTCTGGGGGAGACGTCCACCAGCTACTATGGCAGCTGTAAAATGCCCCGCAGACCCTCGTTGCCCTGTATATCCAGAGAGCAGGTAGGTCCGACCCTGCAGGACCAGGGCTGTTGTCGAACCCGGTTGGAAAAGTGGGCCCAACACACATGAAGCCTGCACCAGAGCAGGAAAATGAGCTGTAGTTAAAAAACAAACAAACAAAAGCAAAAACAAAACACTGGCTAGTGAATGACTTTTCTTGGTTAGTCCAGTCTATGTCAGGATAGGACAGTCCAACATTATTTATTTTTGCAGTGTTATTATTATTATACAGGCGTGTTGTGATTTTTAATAGTAAAAATAGGATTTTTGTCCTAATTTAATTTAAATCTAATATATTAAATTTAACAATTTAAATAATTATTTTAAAAAGTCTCTATGGCTTATAAGTGCTTTTAATTAAATATCAACAATATGCAAATGTATGTAATCTACTTTCCTGCAATAATAGCTATCACCAATGGTTATCTGTTCATTTAAAAGTTTATATACTATATAGTTAATGAAATATCTATCCATCTGCATCATTTATCATCAGACTAACAACAAAACAAGCAGCAAAGCAAGTGATGTCGCCTAGAGTCCCCTATAACCAGCAGTCAATAAATGAAAATGATTGTGAGCACATGCAGGGATAATTTAGTGTCCACATTCAGTGTCTGTTTCTTTTTCTGTTTGCTTGCATTTATACTTGAGCCCAAAAACAACAGTCTGTTTACATACAGGAGGTAACAGGTCCACCGCAAAGTGATGCTCTGTTCTACTTTGCATGGGTTTTGTAAACCAATACACCTATATCAAGTGATATCCAAACCAGGTAAACACTATCATGTTGCATACAGTATATTAAAAAGCTGCTGCGAGCTCCTGCCTTGATTTGTGTGTTGACAGTGTAAGTCAAAGGACAACATGTATGTTGCCGCTATTATTTTAAACAACATATTTCAACTTCTATGCTGGAGCACCTGTAACCAACAGAATTTCCCCTGGAGATTAATGTCTGTCTGATTCTGATATTTAACAGCAAAACATGCTGTTCTTAGTTGGATGCCAACCCATCAGCTGACGCCCATTGTTTTTGTGTCCTTCAAGCTTAGTTAGAAATGATAAGAGAACTAAAAATGTATGTCCAGTTTGTCTCAGTTGTCCCATTTCCAGCAGTTGTTTTTCCACTTCATTCACTTCATTGTGCTTTAGGCTGTTTGTTGATTAGCAGTCACATTAAGTTAGACCTTGAACGTGGCATGAAAGTTACAGCATTTCTAATCATAAAAAAATCAGCATGAATTTGATCACAGACAGTAAGACCCTTATTTGACTACCACACTATTCCAGCTCTTCTTTCATCTGATAAGAATGACAAGAGGCCTTAGCTCCAAAACTTGGAAGATAAAAATTATGTGAGCCTAAGAGCTTTCATTTAACCACTACAACATTTACGTAAAGCATGTTGCTTGACCATTATCTGCAGACAATCTGGGGTTTATTAAGACTAAACAAACATTGTATAAGATGATAATTTATAATCAGATTATTCCAATGACACATTCATATTTGACATATTCAATGTCTATGGATTCAACACTTGAATCTCACTGATTTCCCCCCTTTCATTTTCCAAAATAAGTTTTACAGTTTATTTATAGGTAGGTGTACACAGCAGAATCACACTGTCCCAAATAGATCATTAAACCTCCTTCATACCGTGTAAAATTATACTATCTAAAGTGTGGAAAATGCATTAAAGTAGCAATAAAAACACTGCAAAAGTGTTGGAAAAGATGCTGTTGATCATATATAATTGCACCATCTTGTCAGCTAAACATATGAAATACATCTGAATCCATATGTAGTGAAAAGATAACCAAATTGCCGGCCATTGTCAGTACCCACACCATTGTCACATTGTCCTTAACAGCTTAAAAGGCAGTCTCCCAGTAAGCTCTTGTGTCAATGTCAAGTATTCCTTGGCGAGTAAAGGGGATAAAATGTAAATATGCTCTGTAATTTTCCTGTTTGTGAGGAAAGAAAGTGAGAAATGCTAGTCAGGTGTGTCGGAGTCTGGATTGCCTGTTTTTAGGGTGAGTCTGTCTGTATGTATTTGTCAGATCCATGATGGAACTTCAACTGTATGTGGGCACAATACACATGATACATCTTATTCACAACATACTCTGTTTTATATTATTTTTAGCCCATGATGTACAGAAACACTGCTGTAGAAGATCTTTATATATTTCAAATTTTGTTTTCTGTTTTCGCAAGATTTTGGTTTGGTTTTAATTTTGCAATAAGCTTTTCCTTGTCTGGTTTTAGAATCAGGAAATGTTGTCAGTGGAGAAGAACTGTAAACTGAGACAAAGAAATAATCTTATAAGATGTAACTTCTCTACCTCTTAATGATTATTTTTTATACAACTCTGTCAGCTTCTGCGTCAGAAAGGCACAAAAAAGGTACAAAGGAAGACTTGGAGAGGACTCACTCAGAGTTCACTGCTGATGTCACACATGTTCTTTATCTTCACACATATTTTACACACATAACAACAGTAAACCCCTCTTTCTTCTGTCTGAGAGGGTCTGTGGTTTTCTGTCTCTCATTTAAAAAAATGTGTGGGGGTACAATATTTGATGGTTTGGTATACAGCAAGTGCATCGTCACCGTTGAATTCTGGTTGTATGGAGATTTGGGATGTAGGTCAGAGATCAGATGTTTTAGTCAGTGTGTCACAGATAAATATGTGAACAGAGTCTCAAGACTAAGTAAACTAGGAGCGTCAAATCAATTTAAATTAATAGTAATACTTACATACATACTGCCAGTGGTTTTGCTAATGTTCTCTATTTGTGTGGCAGAGGTCTGTAGAGATAATAGAGTGTAACTACGACAGTGGAACAAATAACAGTATCCCATAAAGGACCTAAACAACAGTGACACTTGCAACCAACCAACTTTAAAAATAGATCATGATGTAAATACAGCTTCCCCCTTTTATCTGTGTGGGAAGATCATGGTATAACCCCAGTAAAACACCCTGACTTGTCAAAGTACAGAAAATCCATTTAATCGATTTACCTATATATCATTCATGACAATTAGTATTTAAAGATATTTACAGTAATTACTATATTGTCCCCAAACATGGCAATTTTATGTCGTTATCAACTGGAAAGAATAAACTTGAGAATCGACTGTGCACTGTGTGGAACTTGTGGACTATCAAGTGCTTTAGAAAAAAAAAAGAAAACAAATGTAATAAAATAATTTGTAATTAATAAGGATTAACATTAATAATAGTTGTATAGCTCATTTTATAGTCCACCAGAGAATCCATTTGACATTTGTGTGATATGTTCTTCATCACCACTCAATGAATGTGGATGCAAACTTAATGTAAATTGACACCATCTTGAATATTCAAGATAAAACTGCAGCTTCAGACAAATGTGGCCCATGGTCTGAAATACACCAGGCTGAGCGTTGTGTCACCAGACACCCAATGTTGTGTATGACCAGTGCTTGTATTTTCACAATTTATACATTTAAAATATTTGGCTTGTTTTTGTTGGTAGGCCTGTTGTTTTGTTATGACAATTTTTTTCATCCACCAGTAACTGATGACTGAACCCTGAGTAATTTAAAGGTATTATTTGGTATTGCAAAACCAGACATTAATCAAACTTTGTTTAAGTGTTAAGACAATGTGATCAACTATATTATAGCCTCTGGATTAGCATATTTTAAACAGACTACTGTTTTTGTTGTTAAACTACACCAGGGGTGTTTAGCCACCGGTGGCGCTGTAGAGCAAGAGTTTGATGAGTAGATTTTCATATTTGTCTTATAGCAGCGTTGTAACAGCATGCCCATGAGACTGGTGAAAAATATGGATCAGTTAACCAATAAGGCAAATTTAACTTCTAATAAATGCTTACAGGAAGTTCTAGTTAATGGACCATAAAATAGTCTACCTCGTGCTTTTGAATTGAATAGCATCCCCCGGATAAACAGAAGTCTACCTGTCAATAGTGGGGAGTGGTAATGTATCTTAAAAGGCAGCTATGTGCCATTGAATTAGGAGAAAAAGACATCACATGTACACGGCAAAGTAATAAGAAGTGTTAAGAAGTATTTAACAATACAGTGCAGTAGAAGCACAACCAAATTTGTTGTTTAAGTGCATCTTTAATGTTTATTTTAATGTACGACAATATGCATGACCAAGTGAACTCTAATAGACTAATGAAATGTGTCAAATTCAAAAGTTAATTGTAACAATTCTATTTAAAATGAAATAACAGAAAACTATGCAGAGCTGATCTTGTCTGGGAATGCACTGGTAAGACAAGATCATATCTGGATATACCAAGAAAAACTTTTTTTTTTTTTCAACTTCAGCTGCAAGTTTGTTTGTTTGTTTTTTTTTTAATAAGGCTGAGGTTATTAATGAGTGCTGCATGTTACAAACAATTCCAACACACTGTACAGCTCCATTGATTACATACAGACCAACACATTGTAAGCCAAGTTGTCTGATGGCACAAACCTCAACAGACATTAGTCTGTATACAGTAAAATTTAAAAGTTAAATATGTTCGATAATTTTTGACTGTGTTGTGGTTTAACATTTTTGGCACGCTGCTTTAAAGCATCTTAACATGAACATATTCTAAATAGAAATGTTCTCTGCCATATGATTAAACCATACAGTTATTATCTGTGGTCTCAAAGAAGGAACCAAACACACCACAAGGCTTTTGACTAATTCATTATAATGTCATGATACAGTCAAAATATTTCTTTAATTTTCTTATAGATCAATGTCTCAGTTTGCTTTATATCTGGAGTCTGTATTTGAGCACATATCTTCATAGCTGTTGTATTGTGATCCTGAATTGTGAGTGATTTTAAGGAAGGTCCCTTCCTGGTTGATGCCATCACTGTCTTCAGTACTATACACAGCAGGCCTCGTGCAAGAACCTTTGCTCAAATTGTTCTTTTTTTTCTCCCACATACTCTCTTAACTCTGCAAACTTGTCACAAATTGCTCCCTTTAGACTAATGAACCCCACCTGCTCATGAGTGTTTGGAAAATTTCATCATCATCATAATAACAAAACCAAAAAAAAAATGCTGTATGAGGCTGCATTCTGTGCAGAAAAAGTTCATTCATAAAGATGTCGTACAAGTGTAGAAAGAATTTCACACCACTAAGCTTCAAGCGCTCCTGTCAGAAATCACCAAACAAGCATGCAACAAAGCTAGCAGTCAGCAGTCATATTAGATGACATAAAAACCAACTAGAAAAGATTAAGAGTACATTTATCATTGACATGTCATCCAAGCAGCGCTGTGCTGTGACAAATCTTCATCTTTTTACCCGTAACTGTTTTAATTAGGAACAAATTTTTGTGTTTTTCTTTTTGCCTTTCTGTTCTCGTAGCCTTGGACAATGAGGGACACTCCTGAATGTAGTTCTGAATAAAATAAATGATGATGATAAAGAGGAAAAGTTTTAGGCTACACTAAGTTAGATGCTAAGTCCATGACTGTGAAGGTGACAATAATTTTTAAGATATTAAACTAGATTATAAGACACCGTGTAGTATGCAATGTTTTGCTGTTGGATGGATGATCCTGGACAGAGATCTGCTTAATGACACTGATGCAGCTGTCAAGCTGTTTTCAGATTTTTCTTCTAATGAAACCACTGAAATGTCTTTGCTGGTTTTGTTAACGGAGCCTGCATATAAGATAATACCTTTAATTTAGCTGTATTAGGGATATTTTTAAATAAATAATTTTCGGTTTGGTTACAAAATTATTCAAGCCACTATAATTCATAAGTCAAAGGAGTCTGTTTGTCTCAGTGAAAGGGGGGACGGGAAGCCAAGGCTCTCAGTGCAGGTCTGGACTACACATTTTGTTTGTGGCTAAGAAAATTCTCTCTACAAAAAAATGTAATTCCAATTAACTGTGTGTATGTTCTAGTGGTTGCGAATATGTGTGAATGTGTTCACACAACTGGTCCTTGCATCAGGCCCATTGCTTTTAAACTGGGCTAAATTGCGCATTTAGAAATCAAAACACAAGACAAAGATTTCCGTTGAAAAAGAAAATATATTACCCCAAAAAAGAGAACAAATACAAACATTTTATTCAGTGCATCTCACATGTTCCTATTGCAATTAATTTAAACTTTTTCTTCTGTGATCATTTCAAGTCTCTTGTGTTTTGTGCCACAGTAATTCAAAACCTCTTGCACAACCAAAGCTTTATGGATTGACCGTAAGTACCAGGGGTCAGGCTCACTGAATCCTTAATTTATTGCAGTAACTGTGTCGCTGTGTTCAGTTAAATTCTTCAGTAGAATACCTAAAGAAGTCAGTGAAGCATAGGGTTGTGACACAGAGAGGAAGCCCGGTAAAACTCTGTGTTTCCTACTTTTATTGCAAGATTGTGCTTGCACTTTGAGACTTTCCAGCAATCACAAAGTGTCACAAACTGAGACTTTGGTTAAAACAGTTTGAAAGTGAGAAATATGTTTGCAGATTTTTCTGCTGCATACTTTGGTTGTGGAATCTGAGAATCATGTAATTCAAATGAATAATTTTAGTGCCCAACCTGAATAACAACCTGTTCTTCCCGACAATTTTGTCAGCATGAAACTCTGAGACCCAGTTAGTACTTTGAGATAAACAGAATAAAGTGGAGATAATGTTTTTAAAGTAGGATTATTGTATTTGGGCTTTCATGGCAGAAATCTAAAAAGCTTTACTTTGTCAGTAAGACCTAAGAGGCAGCGTTGGCAGTGAATTCAGGGAGAAGGCCCTCTTTTTGTGTGGTTACCACTCTACGGGGGCAGGCAGGGTTAAATAATACACTTAACTAACCCCCCATCCAGACAAGAACAGAGAAGCAGGCTTCAGAGAGAAAAGCTGGAAGGGAGAGCAGTGAAACGCAGAGCAGCTCTCAGCTGTCACGTTCGCTTGCTGTAAAGCCATGTGGAATGATATAAGATTGACGTCACAACCCAGTGACGTACTACAGGGTGATTGCAAAGAAGGGAAAAAATGCCAAGTCTTATTAATCGCCCTGTAGAATATAGTGTCTAGCCTCCAGCAGGGATGAGAAAGGGAGGAATTGTTTGTCTCCAGACGGCATACAATGTTGTATGAGTGTTTAGGTGGGAAAAAAGGGTGACATGGAGAATTGTACTTCCTCCCATTTAGCTTATTTATCCAAAGCTTCAGTCACAGCCACAGACTTTAGATTTTTTTTATTATTTTGTATTAAAAAATAATTTTAATTCTTTAAGATATTATGTGGAATATATGCAGCATTTTAAGTCTGACTCTCAGTGTCATGGTAAAAGTGTATTGAACTAGTTATGTAACGTTTACTTTGAACAAATCCCTCCTTGTCAGTATTATAGTAGAACAGAGAGAAAGTAATTAATGCTAAAATTTTGTAATAGATTTGTGATTTAGAAAATCATCACCAGTTTAATCCTTAATGTATGGATATATAATAATATAATGTCGTGGTTATTTTTGCCAGTAATGAGATAACATCATGAGTAAATTGAATTGTACCTTATGTGCTGTTGAAGAAACTATTTGCACCTTCAGCCTCTTTATCTGATTCATCTGTGGAGATGAAAGCCTCCATGCATTTAGGGGAACTGTGGTCTAGTGGCTCTTTTGTCTTTGTTTCAATATTATCAAAACTCATCTGATTAACTTGTGTAATGTTCAGTACAAGTGTTTGTGTATGTGTGTAAAATTCACAGTGTGTGCAAATTTAGTTTTATTTTCCATATGCTATACATTGCACCTTTTTTAGTCTCATAAACATGAAGTTAGTCCATCTTGTGTCTAAATAAATCCAGTAATCAAATGATAAATCCAGTAATCAAATGAAACCTTATTTGGCTTGTTGTGCAGCTCATGGCTTCTAACATACTCAGGATGTGTTATGACACCACAGTCGAATTGTTGATCATATTCTCTTCTGTTTTTTTTCTTTGTCCATTGAAAAAAAAAATCAATACATTTTATAAGATGAATTAAGTTAAATAAGAAAACCTTTTGAGCTCAAACTAATTTTTAGATTTTAGTTTACAATAATAACTTAAGTTTTTAAGAATTGATACCTTCTAGTTTTAAATAATGAAATTTCCAATGTTATCAGCAGTTAGAGGGTGTGTGTGTGTGTGTGTGTGTGTGTGCTTCTTTTTTTAAGAAAACTTTAATCTTGATATTGAAGTTAAAAATGTCCCCTGTGGCACCCATACATGTGTCATCTATCATACATGTATTAATTTTGGTGGTCTTCAATAATTATGGGATTTTAAATTAAAATGAAGACATGGCCCTGAAAATGGCGTCCAGGTCAGTTCGAGTTGATTATTATGATAAAGTTCTGTTTGATGAAATGAAATCAGGGTTGTTGAAAGAGAATGATGTAAACCTCCGTGTTTAGGTGGTTGTGTAACAGCCGGGATCCGAACACCAAACCGTTCTAATTCACTGCTTAGCAACTACTTATCAATGCCACAGGTAACTTTAATATTATAGATAAACATTTTGTGAACATCAAATCAAGATCTGAAAAGGCACATACTCATCTTGCCTACATACATGTAATGGAAGTTTTTTTTTTTTTTCTTTCCAAGTGTTCATGTTGAAATGCACATAATTTTATTATTTCGAGAATTCCTCCTATTAAGAATTGGCCTGTTGTTATTGGATCCAGATGACCTGCTCGGACAGATTGAGGAAATTTTATTCTCCTCCCACTTTCTTAAATGTCAGAACTAGTTTGCACGACTGCTTGTAATTTTTCAGCGGCAGCAGCAGCAGGACCAGTAGAAAGGGTTAAGTTGAGCGAGGTGCTGTGTGTTTGGCTGACTGCAGAGTGAAACAGGATGCAGCGACTGCATTGTCAGCCTGCTGGTGTGAGTGCAAACAGATGAGGAAATGCTGGAGCGGGTACTCCAAAACTCGGGTTACCCTGGAAACGGTTTGCGTCATGATCACCAGCAATTAGCTTGCAGCTCTTTAGTTTTCATGATAGGTCTACCACAGTTTAGCCTAATGACTCTGGTGTCTGAATATTTTGTGAGTTGATGGTGACTCTTCAAAGACAGTTCTGCTTTGCTTCTCTCTTAAACAATTTGTTTTTGTAATAGAAATAGCCCATAAATTACTGAATTATTTGATGCTCAGTTTTTAGCTGTACAGTTGGACCCCTCTCCTATTTTTCTCTATTGAACCTTGATGTGATGTCCTGACCTTGTCCATCTGCTTGTGTACAAAGCTTATTTTTTAGTTGAGTTTGTGTGATGTTGAAGTCTAGAATGTTTGTCTAGAGAGGGAGCAACCAAACCACTATTGCCAACTAAGTTTGGGCTAATTAGAACTATTTTTCCCCTAGCAAGTGTGGCATCAGATATCCGTACTTTGCCTGTTTTGACATGCATGAAAAATAGGCAAACGTGAAGCAGCCAGATTAGATTAGTAGTGACAAAATGTTCCATAAACCATTGGCACTTTTTGTAATCAAGCTTTATATTTTTCTGCGCAGCTCATCTCAAAGTATTTTGATTACAGCATATGGTTCCAGACAATGCAAACGTTTGAGGTGGCTTACAGATTTTAAGTTCAGGATGAGGTTGCTGAACCTTGCATGTGTTGTTTGTTCAGTCCAATGACATGGTGAGAGTAGAGGAAGAGAGCAGCGTTACGTTTGGTTAAGGGGTGGTGTGGTTACATTAAGTCACTACGAAATAGATGATGGTAGCTCTTGTATAAACTGCTGCTGTGTGAATTTTGTCAGACTGAAGTAGTTAACATTTTATATGAATTAGCTTTTTGTTGCACTGAAAATAATCAGTTATATTTGAATTTCACTCTCATTGAAAGATTACATCGCACTCTCATCAAATTTTTACTTTTTGTTCATCTACTTTTCTTTCCTTCATTTTCCTCTCTACCTCTGTTTCTCATTTTCTCTGAATTTCTTTCTGTCTCTCTCTGTGCACCTCTTTTGAAAACGGTGTCAGCACTGCTGCTTTTACACCAAAAGGCTGTTGCTAAGTGACGGTTGACGTCAGCCGCAGCTACAGAGGAGGGCTTGTGTGTGTTTAGCAGCTGAGGGCAGATCCCACTGAAAAGGGCAAAACTGAGAAGCACTATTAGTCATTGCAATGAAAATCCTAAATTCAACCAACAGGATCGCCATTTCCTAAAACTGTGCACAATTTATTCTGAGCGACTTATTGTAAAAGTAAATCTTTGAATTTGGAATGAACAGGGATAGACCAAAAAAAATTTTTTTTGAGACACTGCAGTGGGCCAATCCCCACCCCCTTTTCTTCACTTTTTCTTTAGTCTCTTGCTGTCTCCCTTTCTTTCTCACTTTAACCCCCGTCTGCCCCTCCCCCAACACGTATGCACACACACACACACACACGGGCTCAAATGCCAGATCCCCCCCACTCTTCCCCTCCCATAATGTAAGTGAGATTTTGTACATAGATTTTGTGTCTGACGAGGTCTCTGACTCTGAGCTCCAGTGAGATATCTCCCCCATCCAGCCAAGGTTGCTCTTGATCTGCTCACCATTGTTCGGTGAATCAATTCCCGGGGACCTGAATCATCCTCTCCCTCCCCACCCCTGCACACGCCACCCCTTGTTCCCCAATTGCTTTTTCTCCCTCTTGTGACTGCACAAAAAATTTGATATGACCAAACATAAAGGTTATCAGCATTTCAGGCAAAAATGTATTCAGTTCTCTTCATCAGTTTCTTTATTTTCTAAGATTTTAGTAAATTTGTGTTCTAATATTTATTTTGTCTGCATCAAAGCTAGAACCATCATAATTTGCTTGTGCTTGCTTGACACATGCAAGACAGTATCTTATTTTTTTGGGTGTGTGTGTGAGAAAAGTTGAATAGCTATGACACCGTCATTTAAGCAGTCCATACGCAACAAAAGACATGCTATGTCTGCTGCATGGGCGTTCTGACAACTGGGATGAAAGTTATTATGGCTGATAAAGGCTACTGCAGGAGATAAACCAGCAACGGCACAGACTTGGGGGTCTTTCGGCAGTCATATGGAGCTCGCTGCTGGCAGAGTGAGTGAGTAGAGAGGACAGGGTTTAATTGCACGCCCCCTCTGCTGCTAATGTACACTGCGCTGTTCAGATACAGTCTTGAGTGTGGCCCGCCCCAAATTGTCATTTCTCCCTGCGAAGGCCTTGAAGAGACATGCTCATAACAATTTTTTAATAGTGAAATTCAGGGATTAAGGCCAGACTGGCGGTGGTTTAGTTGCCAGAGAGGCTTTCCTTCAAGAAGATGACCATTGAAGAGCCACAAGATTCATGGAGTTATGTACTATAAAAGCTTAGGAAGTTGTATTTTTATACATTATGCAATTCATGTTGTTGCTTTCCTGCCGCAGCGTGACTCACCTTTGTTATCTGTCACAGCCCTGCATCAAATGGTCAACTGGATAAACAGTGGACTTGATGCCCCGTACCAGCAGCAGGGACCCTGGTATGGGGCGGTTGGCAGACAGCCGTTGTTAGCTGAAGCAATGGATGGAATATTTTCTATCTACCTTCCTTCACATCTTTTTCATAAAATTTGTCTCCCTCAAAGGAATCCCCATTATTATTGTCAGTTCACATCAAGTCAACTCAGATCAAATCAAATTTATTTACTTAGAACCAAATCACAACAGAGTTACGTGAAGGTACTTTACATATAGAGAAGGTTGAGACCAAACGCTTTATAGAATAATTTGAAGAAACCCAACAAATCCCTCCAAGCAAGCACTTGGCAAAAGGGGCAAGGAAAACCTTCCTTTAAGAAGCACAAACCCTCAGGCAGTACCAGGCTCAGGTTGGGCAGCCATCTGCCTACAATGGTTGGGTTGAGATAGAGAGATAGAGACAGAGAGAGGGGTGAGAACAAGAAGGATAGAGAATACAAGAAAGATGAAAGAAAAAACATAGAGATGCTTCTTTTACTTACTTGCAGTAAGTAAAAATAACAGAAGGGATGATCGTAGTGATTAATAATGGCAGTTAATGATCACTAATAGTAACTGCTGCAGCAGCAGGTGTTGACCAGGAACATGGAGCAGAGATGATTCACCACCTGCAGCATGAGGACAGGAGGGGCAAACAAACTACAGGAAGAAACAAATCTAGTGACATGTAATGGTGTGATATACGTACACAGGGGAGCGAGAGAGAGAGAGGGAAAGAGGGAGTGCATCCCCCAGCAGTCTAGGCCGATATTAGCATAACTAGAGAGGAATTAAACTTTAACTTGAACTATAGGCCTTGCCGTGGAGGAATTTCTTAAACCTGATCTTGAAAGTAGAGAGAGAGTCTTTGCCCCTGGACTGATACTGGGAGCTGGTTCCACAGAAGAGGAGCCTGATAGCTGAAAGATCTGCCACATGATTTACTCTTGGAGACTGGAGGAACACCAAATAAACCTACATCCAGAGAGTCAAGTGACCTACTGGGACAATAAGGAAGTATGAGCTCTCTGAGATGTGATGGAGCTTGGTCATTAAGAGCTTTGTATGTAAGGAGAAGGATTTTGAATTCTCTTCTGAATTTTACTGGGAGCCAACGAGGAGAATCTAATAGGAGAAACGTGATCTCTTTTTCTAGTTCCTGTTAATATTCATGCAGCAGCTTTCTCAATCAACTGAAGGATTTTCAGAGAATTGTTGGGACATCCTCACAGTAATGAATTAGTACTCCAGTCTACAGGCAACAAATGCATGGACCAGTTTTTCAGGATAGTTCAGATTTTCACAGTATTGCATAGGTGAAAGAAGACTGTGTGTTTTACATTAGTTCACTTTTCACTTGAAAGAAAGCTGCAACATTGTCTTAAATACGCTTGTAAAAAAGAACATTATTAACGCTGTTCCAACAATGACATTAAATAAATTTTTTGATACAGGGTTTTGTTGTGTACTTTTATACACCCAAGGCTCTCCAACACAAATCTTGTAGAAGCAACTGCAATAACATATTTTGTAGTTATCCACAGCCTTTTATCTAAACAAATTGGGATTTTCTAGCTCTCTGTTTATTTAATTCTTCTTGTTGGTAATCAGTATTTTTACAGTATTTCTGATATTCCTTGGAGCAGTTTTGTCATTTCTTAAACTATATTTTCTGTAATTATGCTCCTTTAGAGCAGTGTCTTAATACTTAACCTAAAGTTGATCAAAATAAAAGATTGTCTACTACACATATCTTGTTAACTTGGTACATGTAGGCCTCACCTTTCCTCTCATTAAGTCTGTTTAGTAAACCTACTATAGGTTAGTGTGACTCTGACTCATCTGACAGTCAGCCGGTGCTCCAGTATTTATGCCATGTGGCATCTGTCTCAGGTGATGCAGGCAGAGCTTGCCGAGTTCTGAGTTTATACTTACAGAATTAAAAGGGCCCCCTGCTGAGTCTCCTCATTCCCACAATAGGATAGTGAGGGGAAGGTAACTGTAAGATCCTTGTCACTTTGAAAGTTACATTTCCTGTTTGGTGACTCTGGGTTTAAACTGAATTTCGATTTTTTAGGGAAGCCCAGATTGTCAATTGTGCACGACAACAAATATGTTTGCCTGCTACCTCTGCTGCATACTAGTCAGCTTCATTACATATGTTGCATTAGTCTTAACATCTTGGATAAATTTTGGTCGCTTTTGTTAATGGACAAATTTGGCTCAGACATAGATGTTTGTTAAATACATCAGTAGCAGAAGATGTGTATCTACAAAAGAATTAGTTATCCTGTGCTCATTTGTTATTTGAATAGGAGAAATAGGAGCCATGTGATGAATGCGTCCTGTGATGAAGGTCAACCCCCTCCTCAAAATCCCTTTGTGCTGAATGGCAGAAAAATCTTTTCTGTTTAAATTCAAATATTGTCGATGCAGGTAGGAAAGTGTGTTACTTTGTGGCAAAGCAGGAGTGAACTTTTTGCTCAAGTTTGAAGTATTATTTTTTGTTGGTTGAATGGTTATGGTTATAAATATTAAAATATGTCTGTCTGCTTGTGTCTGCTCCAACAGCAGGTTCTCTGTTTTCGGCACTGAGAGCAAACTGGTCGTATGACAGAATGACTGTCTTACTTCATTATGTGTGTGCTACACACCAGGGACTCCCCAATGCGAAATACCAACACACCCCACCCCTGGATTATTCTCATGAAACATCAACTTATTGCTTTTGGAAATTGCGGCAACATATGTTTTGTGGCCTTGCACAGTTGTAGGACTCGGTCCCCAATCCGATCCAGTGCTGCAAACAACCAGAGGGGCTCCTGTAAAAGTTTATGCACACAGAAGGTGTAGTAGAAAGTGTTCAGTTGCCCATTGTCCTACCATACCATGGGAAGTGGATTGCTGCACATTTGTGGGTAATTTCTTCACACAGAAAAAGGCGTTGATTAAAGTAGCTGAACTGTAGTATATTTTAGGTTTTTTTTTATCATTCAGAAATATCCGTTACACCTCACAAGAAAAAAAAAAAAGAAATGTTGATTTCTAAAGGAGTTAGATAAAACAACAACAAACAAACAAACAAAACCAGCCCCAATTTATTTATTTATTTATTTTTAAAACACAAATATTAATGTTGCGTGCCCAGATTTCGGACCACTGAAGGGTACAGGATCTCCAAAAGCCACTTTCAGACAAACAGCTTTTATATATTATGGTCAATAAATTAGCAAACATTTGTCTACTCTCACAACCACGAGATGTGTAACAGCATTATTATTGTATTGCAACCGTGTCATGAATTAAAGTCAAAATGTGCTTTCCTTTTTGCACTAATTTAGTCTCCACCTACTCCTGAGAAAATATCTGGATATTTAGGCTCCTCCATGACGGGTGTATAGCTGAGTGATTTTAGTCTGAACTGTTTGGCTGCTTCCTGCTGCTGGTAGAAACAGGCTGAGCTGCAAACTGTTTGGACAGAACTTTGCAGTGAATATGCATCTGTAAAACCAAAATAAATCAAATAGGCTAAAAGTCTCCGTAGGGCTACAGAATTTAGCAGCAGTTCTCTGTTTGGGTGTGTGTGAGTGCATTGATGAATGCAACTTAGATTTTTTTTTAATACATCTACAGCCTCAGAGGCTGTAGATGTATATATCTTATGATATTACATGACTGTCAGGCCTTGTAAAAATAACACCCAGCCAGGACAGCAAGAAAAGGAAGGAAAAAAAACAAACAAACAAAAAACAGCAGCTGTAAAGGTATTTTGAAAAGTACATGTTTGAGCTCTGTATGATCCTGACCTATAAAGTTAGTGGACCGAATTAGGTTAAATTACTCACTATGCAGTAACTATAGTGTCACCTCCCCTTTAATGCTAGCACTGTGCATGTCATATGTAAGGGAGAAATGAAAAGCTGTCTACAGCCAGCGTTGGTAACTAGCTCGTAAATGATTTACTTAACACAAATTCTGTTATGGTCTCTTCTCTCACTGTTCTTTGTGTCTGTCTCACTCACTCCACTTCCCTGTGAACTCCTCCTCCTCCCTTTGCTGGGCTCTGATGGATGGCGTCTGTGTTCACATGCTTGTTATTGGCCAGAGTTCCAGGGCTAAGGCGTTAGGTTGTGTTTATGAGAGGAGCCTGCACTGATTCCATGATAAAACCAGATGTTCCCTTACAAGGATTTGAGCTTCCCTCATCTAGTTCTCATGTCCATATCAGGTATAACCTTCCTGTTGTACTCGGGCCTCCTAGCCTGCAAACTACGGCTTGCTCCTGGCCTCTGCAGAAGTCAAAAAAGGTTACGTGTGAAGGACATACATTACACGTGTGCACTTTGATAGAGAAAAATATTCTTAAGTTAGAAAATGTTAGGAATGTAAACTTCATTTTCAACAGAATAAAAAAAAAAATGTAAGAAATATTACAAAAAATTGTTACCTAAGAAAAAAACTAAATATAACAACAGTATTATGACTGTAATCTCTGACATCATAGTTATATTTTTATCGGTGTAAAACTATTCATAATTACAAAACAATTAAAAACTAATCACTTGCATAAAGATTTAAATATAAACATACATATTTATGCATGTTAACAGCTTCATGTGTAGCCTATCAGCAGATCCTAAATGGCCCTACCTGTCTTTTTCAATTATGTTTGAGTATAACAACATGTGGTGCAACTGCCGTGACCTGTTAATAAAGGTTTCCGAGGATTGGAACATGAAGTCACGTACACACTACAACTATGCTGTTCACATTTCTAAGTAATCTACCTGGAATGTGCACCTTCATGTAATGGATTTGGCATGCTGTATTGCATTCGTGTCAAAGTTGTTTTGTTTTGTTTTTTTTTACAGATAAGGTGGCACAGTGCTGCTGTCTGGTTAAAATAAATAGAAACGATCTTTCAGTGGGAGTAGCAAACCAGGCAGCCAGACAATGGCACAATCCCACATGTCTGCAGGTAAACTCTCTCAGTGCTACCAGGTGGATTTCTTTGCCTGCTGAGTGTTCAAAAACGTATAGACTAATAAAACTCAGAAAACTAAAATTTATACCACACCACAGGTTAACAGGACATTCTTGGTGAGACGGTAAAGCTCTGTGCTGCCTTGTTACAGTTGCAACAGAAAACATTTGCACTGACATCACCTTTGACCCCTTGCAGTGAGTCTTTCAAAATACCAGCTTTAACCAGATTATTGGAAACCAAACTTTGTAAATATAAATCAGCGTAAATGGAGAAAATATAGTTGTAAGCAAAGGAATACAAAACAGGTCAATCTGAGATAGATCTTGATACTTGATGTACCTCAATAAACAGCTGCTTCAATTTTTTATTTTTATTTATTTATTTATTTATTTTCTTTGATGACTTGTGAAGCCGTAGGCTGGCTGTGATTTTATATTCTGTGCGTCACAAGGTCAATGGTCCTTTAAATAATTGCTGGTGTTAACACTGGGTAAACCTGGGATATCTATATGAACCTGCAGATCAGCAAATCAGTGTCAGCAGAAAGGACTTTGAGAAGTACTAATTCAAAGTATTTACACTTGGGCTCTCTGCCACCACTCTTCAAAGGTCATACGTGCTGATATTTTTGCCAACCTCTTGTGATAAGAGAAACGGGCATCATATATTATTTCTTAAATAAAAGCCAACCTTAGAAAACAACAGAATAAACCCTCATACACACACATACCTCTATGGTCTCTGTACTATTACCACAAGAAAGATCTGGTGTCAGGATTTGGCAGTTGTTTGTTATCATTCTCTACTGACAGTCCTTACTTTTTATACATTTGTGTTTTTCCAAACCTTTTCTTTATTTTGGCAAGTTAGCCTCTTTTTGTTTAGCCAATGCACATTTTGTTTTTGTGGAACCTTTTCAGTAATATGTGTGTTTAGCTTTTAACATCAGTTTTTGACCAATACGACAAATCAACACCTAAAATACTGTGTAGTGTTGCTGTGAGGTGTGACTGAAGCCTGTTATATGATCTCCATTAGCCTGAGGGTCTCCCTACTTTGCATGCTGGCTTGTTTAAATATAGGTTTTCCTCTTTGGCATTCTTGGACGTCATCTAAAAACTGAAACTTTTTCGAATCAAATGAACATGTTATGTCCTTAGCAGTGTTGTTTATATAGCTCCCTGCAGTTGAGATAAGAAAGGGAAAACTTACAAGAATGTTATCTGCTACCTTGTAGTTCATAAGAACAGAATGAGAAGCTTCTTTGGGCAATACAGAAAATAACTGAAAGCACAAATTTTATATAAATGTTACAGAAATGCACATAGCTAAAAATGAAAAAAAAATTGTTGTAGGTTTATTTCTGTCTGTCTAACTGAGTTTTCACCTGAGAGTTGCAATTGTCAACTGCCATGAAATTTTTAACCATATTTTGGAAGATATCTAATTGTTTGTTTGTTTTTTATTGTTATTCATATTTGGCAGTGCTAAATATGTCAAGCATCACAGTAAAAAAGGAAAAAAAATCTTGTTATAGAAGTACTTCAGATTACAGTGATAGGTGCTGGATTTTGCAGGGCAGACGCTGAACAACACCAGTCCAGTGAAGTGGTAGATGAGTGTGAAAGAGAGGGATGACATTTTGCACGAGCTCCTTTCCCTAGTCAAAGAATTTTCCACAGTCCTGCCAGGTTGCCCTGACGACACTGGTGACAGCCATAGGCGGACTTGCCATCTGGAGTACCACCAGTTTTTTTGGTATGGGCCTTTTGAGCTGTGTGCTGCTGGAGAGCCTAGCAACACTGATGCAGAAAGATTCTTTGCAAGTGTTTGGTCCTGTAGACTGTCCCGGTGTGAGGACCTTCTGTATCTTTACCTACTTTTTACAAGCACGTGCTTCATCAGTGTATATCTTGCTCATCTGCCTTACTTGCTCAGTATACTGGGACAGATTGCATTAATTGTGAACTTTTAAAGTTACCAAAAAAAAGAGTGAAAAGAGACAGTTTTTTTTAAAAATTATTATTATTCAGCAATTAATTGACACAATCGGATGTTAATTTTTAGTAATTGTCAAAGGTGCTTCTCAGAAAAGGGCTGTCAGCATATTGTCCTGTCTTTGCACTTGACATTTTAACAGAGCATCCTTTGTCAAAGCTCTCTTCTCACTCAAAAGCATGTTAGCCACTTCCATAAAATTTTAAGGTATGAACTTTTTTTGTAAATAACACCCTCATACCTCAATTAGTACGGGGTTATATGCTAATTCACTGTTGAACTAATTTACTTTATTTAGAACCACTATAACCATGATCTGTTACAATGTACATGGAAGAGAGTCAGGTGAACTGAGTCATCAGAACCACATACTGACAGCCATGTCAAAGCCAGTCTAAATTTATCATTATTACCAAATAAAACTTTAAAGCAAATTGTTGATGAGGGATAATTTTACTGCCAGCAATAATTTCTGACCTGTACAACCCTGAAAGGAACAGTTCATCAGAGACATTTGTGCAACCTTTAGTGATTTCTGTTTTATCCCAGACTATGAAAACACTTAACTGAGCTTGTTGAATTTCTATGTTAATGATAAATACAAATGAAAAAGAAAATGTTTCATCCCTGTTATTATTTACAGTATATTTTATCATATGAGTGAGTTTTATATGCGTGTTAGTGGAGGATCAATCTAGTGAGCCCGTCTGGGTCAAAAGTTCAGAGACAGTTGTTTTTTTTAGTCCCTGCTCCTTCCTTCAGCTGCTGGTCTAAAGTCAGCTAACTTGTCTGAGCTCTGGCTCTGTTCTACAGGCCCAGCCATATCCTGGCAGTGTAAGGGCAGACGCTGAACAACACTAGTCCAGTGAAGTGGTAGATGAGTGTGAAAGACCAATAGAGCAGACACATGCACACACACACACACTCTCACTTTGCAAACCACCTCATCTGGTTAACTCTCTTTTCTGAACAGAGGCTTATAAGAATCTGGCCAGCTTGTGCTTTCTTTTCCTCTCTCCATGTCATCTTTTCTTTTTATGTGTGTGTTTCTTCTGACGGAGCCCATTCATTATCAGCGTGTGCATGTACAGAGGGCTGCTGACGTTGTATGTGTCGCTCAAGACTGACGTCAGCAATGCCCTGCTGCTCTCCATACAAATGGCCGGGCTGCCTGTCTGCCTGCCATTGATACCTTTTCTCTGTCCCCCATGCTCTTATTAGCGTCTTTTTATAAGCTCCAGCACCGCTGACATCACAGTGTTAGAGCCTTGTTAATATGACATGCAGGTGTGACTAACCAGCCATCTAATAGTCATGGTTTATTGAATGCTGCAAGGAAATATTTACGACAAGTCTCATGCTAAATAATTGTGTGTATGTGAAGTGTTATCTCAGTGTTTCTTGCTTGTGCATTTAAAAACATGAATTGGTGTTCCACTATCTGTGTTATTGTCGGTTTTGTCTAGGTCCTTGTTTGCTCGTATCTCTACATTCAGAAAGGTGTGTATAAATATAGTGCTATCATTTCCCTTTTGGAAATACCTGAGCCATAAATAAACCTCATGCACACACACACGTGGCTGTGCACCATGTTACAGAGAATGACAGATACACAGGATGTGCCAGATCCAACAAGCCCGATCCATGTCAGCCTGAAATTAAAAATAGTAAATAGTATGAAGAGTAGAAAAATTAGGCAGACGTCTTTGCTGACATGTTCCCATATTCACAGTTGTAAATACTGAGCTGATACTGATGCCCAGTATTAAAAGTTACAAACACATCTTCAAAAAAAAACCTGAGTTCTTTCACTACTTTTTTAATGGAAGTTTGACTTAATGGCATAATTTACAGTCAAACACAGCGTGCGTGTGTATATATCTATCTATATATATACATATATATATAGATAGATATATACACACATACACACACGTGGGAACACTCTTAGGGTACAGGAATTTTTGAATTTGTAATGTAGAAAATATAACATGACGAGAGGAGGAGCGAGGAGCAAAGAAAAAATAAGGCTTCACATTAAAACACCACTATCAGCTATGATGTCTATCAAAAACAGGGAATTACACATATCTTTAGCAGCTGAGGTAAATAAAGGTCCCAATCACGCTGAGAAAATATAGTAGGCCAAGCTGAAAACTGTTGTGGATCCTGAATGGAGGCTGTCCGTGCTGAGAGAGACAAAATATTCTATATTACAAGATGTTGTGTTTTTTCCATGAGTGATTGTTTGACAAGTAACTATACCTTAAATCACAGCAAAATCTTTATTTATAATTTCCGTGTTATAATGACACCAAAGTTATAAAATCCAGACATAAATAGCAGCAGACCAGCAGCTTGGAAATGCCTTGGAAGTTCACATAATGTCTTATTAGCTTCCTTTCCATCGCTCTTTCATACTACAACAGCAACAGAAAGATGGAATTGAAAACAGCTTTATTGGGAGTTTGGCTGCATTAAAATACTGTGCATGTGCACAGAAAGTGGGAGATAAGCAAGGAATTGAAACTACCTGACATTAGACAGAATGCACACACAACACAAGGTCAGTCGTTTACAGTTTACATCCTGTTAAATAACATCTCCAGTTTCATACATTTGCCACACACAGTCCAGTATTACAGGTCATATTTCATTGAGTGGAAGTATAAAATAAGATAAAATGGAAATACTTAAACAGCCAAATGTTAGTATCTCTTTTTCAGTCTTTTTCACATTTGTACCTAAATGTCTTTGAGAAATTGTAAAATGTACTGAAATGTGCTTTTGTGCATACATGTGTGTACATACCAGCACCTGAGTTGTGTATCTCTGTCTATGTGTCAGCCCTCATGCCATGTTTTCATAACATCAGATCAGAAAATGTCTCACCTGTTCATTGTAAGATTTTAATCTCATCACATGCAGAAGGCCCTCACTGTAAATACGTTGTTGCTTGGCACAGGCCTCTGTGGGGATGACAGTAGTGGTGGTAGACACCAAGTCAGCCAGCTTTTCCTGTTCCTGCGCTGTGTGAGGGCTGGAAAAGAGTCCATGTTTCTGTGCATTGTGATCAGAACGCACAAAGATTAAGAGAAGGTCCATTTATTGTAATTTACATCTATGCACATTGAAACGAAATTTGTTCTCAGTTCAGGAAGCTTGTGTTATAATAAATCAAGAAATTATCTGTTAAATAATTTCTAAAAGATACTGAGAAAGATACTGTCATGGACCTGCTGACAGATTGTACACTTTGACTGTGTTGCTGGGTGTGTACTGCGTATGTAATTGAGGGTCAGTAGAAAATAGAACTATCTACAAAACCTGAGCCCTTTGTTGAGTAAAATCAAGTCCGGGGCCACATGTAGCCTGTCAAGTTGCATCTCTGTTTTTTGCCCCCCCCATAATCCCTCTCTGTTTGTCTGTCCTTTACTCTCCATCCCTTCCTTAGCGGCATCCCTTCCTTCAGCATTTACCCATCTCCCTCTCTGTTTCAGCCCCTCTGTGTCTCTCCGTAAACAAGCAGAAAGCCAGCAACTCTGTCCTCCAGCCGTCTGCCGCCAATCTGTTGCCATGGTGTATGGAGCATTGTTTGCTGGCCTCTGTGTCGGGTTGCCATGGCAGGGCTTATTTGCCATATTAAATGTTTGGCAGCATTGTACAGTTGCTGATGACAAACACCCAACATTCCACTTTGATCAATGATACAGTTACTGATTGGAGGAGATGGGACAAAGCCACTGTTCTGTTTACCCACCATAGTTAGAGATTTTAATGTATTTATGTCGTACACGTATACATTGGAAACATGTATGTGTCAAAGCAAATAATTTAATGCACAAATGTGAAGGGCATGTACAGAAAGAAAGCTTTGGTTCAGTTTTCAACTTTCTTGTTTTCTTATTTAATTAGATTTAATTAGTTCTTATTTTAATAACGTGAGTGAAACGATGCATTTTAGATGTAACTAAAAAAACATTAAAGTATTCCTCAATTAAAGTGAATCAGTTTTTCTAATAATAAATATTAATATAGTTCCTCGTTGAAATTATTGATATTTCTGAATATGATTTACTTTTATATTATCATTTGTTGTGCTTGCTTATTCCTGGAAAAATTATGACACAAAAAAATCCACCAAAAAAACACATGAGATTTGATGGTGCGTGTTTACATATTGAGTGCAGGTTGTTGCTGTTTGTTGATGTTCCTCTCAGATAAGGTTTCAGTGTCTCAAACCCTAGTGGTGAGGGGTTAGACTACTTGGTGGCCTTGGTTTTGTTGATTTGATTTTATTTGACAAACTGATGTATTTCTCCACCCCAAACATATAGATGGACCTGAATACTATATGTTTAATTTTGTCACTTTAGAATCACCAGAATGGTGAAAGCTGATTTATCACAAATAGCAGGCTTCACATCTTGTGTTTCACCTTTGTGTGCATGGCTGAAAAAATGAGACGCACATTTCGAAAAGTCCCGTGAATGCAAAAAGATATAATTGGGCCATATAACAAGGTTAGTTAATTGCTTGTCTAGAGTAATTCTATTCTTTAAATGTTGTATTGTAGTTGTAGCTACACGTTTCTCAGGCCTAGTGAGTTAGGGTTGCATAACTTTGACTGTACACTGCTGTAGTGTGTGGGAGCTGTCCAACAGATATACCAACAGATAATGTGGAAATGCTGCCAATTGACGTAGTTGCTGCTAGATAAGATCTCATAGCTCCATTGTAGACGCACCATGGTGGTTTTAGTGGTTTGCTTTGAGCGGAAGACCTCGGTCTGCTGTTGCTAAAGCAGTGTGGGCTAGCATACCTGTAGTAGAAAGTGCATCATGTGGTGCAGGAAATCCATATTGTAAACTGTTAATACACCCTGTTTAGATAACAGGCAGAATAGACCTGCAGAAGCTCTTTCACTCTGTTGCTGACTGGCCAGTGCCCTTTCTGAAAAGCCATGAGGCTAATGTGCTCAAAGTGGTGCACAGGTCAAAGCCTGCCCTCTACCAAACACATCTCATATTCTGAGTTATACACTAACGTATGACATTTTACTGATAGCTATTGTGTCTCTCTTGTGTTTTTTTCCAGATGATCTTGTGGGACTGGGATCTGAAACACTGGTACAAACCACAGTATCAGGTCAGTGTTGTGTTTATTTCAGCTCACATATGTAAAGATACATGTGCATGTATTAATTCAGGTAACGCAGAGTTAATACATGTTCCCTCAGAGAGTGGCCTGTGTAATCCACCTGTAGAGGGTGTCCACAAATCACCTCTTGGACATTCAGTTCTGCGCCTGATATTTGATTTTTGGTGAGGCAAAATACACATTGTGAAAAACCTGGCATAGACTGACCTTGGAATTGTTGTCATGCCACATTTTTTATCTCACGCAGACATTCTTTGTTGTGTTTGAACTATTTGTGTAATCTGTCAAAGAATTTAGCTCACACAGACCAAAAGTCATTATTCACTCTTGTTAGACAGGACAAAGCCAGCCAGAACATGTTCCCTCATGAAACCTGCTCTAAGAAAAGACAAGGATTACACCTATTTTGTGACAGATTGTTCTTTAATTTATGGGATTTCACTTTTGATATTAGCACAACACTACACATCTCATAAGAGTTACATATGCAGTGTATTTGCCTCCCAAATACTAAAATATTGTATTCACTGTTGCTGTTCCTGCTGTGTAAAAAGCTAGAAGAATAGAGGAGAACAGAGGAGACGATGAATGAAGGCTACATGAATCAGTAGATTATCTGTTCTCCTTATTACAGCGCACCCCTCCAGCAGGCCTGTAGGCTACAATGTCTCAAGTCGTAAACCAAAATTTGGGACCTGTTTCTCATGGCAAGAAAACTGTCTTGGCTTTTAACAAAACTTTCTCATACACATCTTTGAAAGCTGAATACAATGGCTGCACAGAAGTCCTTTTGCTTTCCTGCTCCCTAACTTGTGTGATATCTGTGTGCAAATGGCAGGGTGCGGTGAGCGGCAATGGCGTGGATCTCTCAGTCATCAACGAGGCCAGGAACTTGGTGTCAGACCTGATGATGGACTCGTCTCTGTCGCCACAAACAATCTCAGCTTTGCGCAGCATCTCCAGCCTCATGGGGACGTTCTCGGGCTCATGTCGCCCAAGGGTCAACCCCTTCACCCCCTTCCCTGGTTTCTACCCCTGCGATGAGGTTGAGGACTCTGTAGAGAGAAGTGACAGGAAGGTGATTAAGGTGGGTGCCGCCATCTCTACCAAACTTGTATGGAGTAATAGACATTTTTAGCTAGCAACTGCTTACATGAAAGAAATCTTAATTTAGGAGCCACTTCAGCCGCTAAGTTACTTAAGCACACTCCAGATTTCACAGTACATCTACTACTCACCGTCACCGTGTCACGAGTCAAGTATTATCAAGGTGAACTAGATTTTTCTCTTCTTTTGTTTTGCATTTTTCTCCTTGTCATTATTTCTGGAATAAACAGCTCCCCGTCAAATACAAATATCACTGGATCCTTTAGGACCAGGTGCTGACTGACAAGAGACATTGACACATTACTTAAACTCATCAGATATCACAGCACTCCACAAAAGTTTTCTACACTATAGAAAAGAAAGAAAGGATTTTACAACCGGGTGAAGTCACTGAAGCAACAGTCCTCTGTCCTCCATCTTGATGATGGTAAGGTAGTTAACAGGATTACACCAAACTGGTTTCAAATTGTCCCAACTGTCACAAATGTGTGCTTACGCACTTATCTGTTTGTTCATCAGTATCAATGTGTTTTTCTGATAGTTACACTTTGCACAACTGTGACACAAAAGTAATGCTTTTTACACAAAAATGGTTAAATTCCAGAAATACAATCTATTTGGAATGAGTGGTATGGCTTGCTACCCAAGCATGCATGTCCATGATCAGGGTCAATATCCTGTATCTAAATAGCATAACTCTGCACAGGCAGGCGTAGCAAAATAAACTTAATGAAAACAGACATTAAACATTAGTACTTTTTCCCATCTGAGCCACATGCATCCCTGTTTTCTTACTGTTTCTACAATGTGCCCAGACTCAAGTCTAGAATATGCACTGACATTTTTTCTTTTTCATGGAAAATCGATCAGGAATCATTGAAGCAGTCAGCCAGACCAATCAGACCAATAGCCAAAGTCAATATTCACTTTGGTAGCAATAAAATCTTTTCAATTATCAGCTTAGCACATTAATATATTTGATCATGTTGCATTACAGTATGTTGCCAGATTATGCTGTGGTGCATTATGGGAAATTTTCGTCAAGGGTAAACTTTTTGACCACAGGAAAATTCTCAATGATTTTTGGTGTGATGTTGTTTGACTCACATAACTAGCTTCATTTTGTTGAAACATAATGAAACACAAATCTATCGTGGGAACTTCTTTTCTAATCAGGGTTTGAACAGCAGAAACAGTCTCCCCACCCCTCAGCCCAGGCGGAGTTCAACCTCCTCCTCATCCTCCATACTTTCTCATCTTGACTCTGCATCTTCACGCTGGGAACGCAACAATGGCAAGAGATCCCACCCTGACCTCAGCTTGACCAGGTACCAACACAAAGTGATCGCAATTTTTTCCTTTCTTCAGAAATATGGTTTTGGATCAGATTAAAGGAAGATCTGATTAATGTGATGTGGCTAATTAAGCCTACAGCTGGACCAGCAGCATTTGTGCCCCCTGAAATCAAGGCTGCTGTTCTTTTTCTTTGATCAGTAGTTTCGAATAAGCACAAAATCCTGTTCATCCTTAAAATAGTGGTAATAGTGGAAATGGTACATTTCTAACGAAACCAAGTGGACTTGGTGTTATTCATTTTTAGTGAGAGGATGATGTAAGAAGTGTAGTTCACCACTTTTAAATTAACAGCCCAGTATTAGTTTCTTATTTTAGATTTTACTTTTGCCTTTTTTTTGTGTGTGTGTCTACATTTCTCCTTGTCTCAACACACATCTGGTGTACATCATCATCACAGCTACATAATCACATTTCAAAGTGTTGAAAAGTAATGAAAACAGGGTTTTAATTTTCTGAAATTAGACAGCTTTGGTCTTCCGCTTATTCTGTGATTAGAAACTATGTAGGTTAATGTGCACCAGCTAACCAGCAGAAATAACTATAGTATGAATACTTTTAAGAGATATGTTACAGACATACACACACAAATTACAGTGCAATACAGTGAAAATGACAACAGATTTGACTTTTACTAAATCAACATGTAAAACCTGACTATAATTATGATGCTGCAGCAACATAGAATGAGATATCTTCAGTAACTCCATAAAAACACAGCATACAAATAACTTTAACAGTAAACTTGCTGTGGACATTGAGCTGTAGTAACTGTCTTTCTCCATAGGATGGCAGTAGAGGATTAGCTGTGACGGCTGATGAGCCAATCAGAGTTTAAGATCTTGACAGATTTGACAGCATTCTTGTCCAGTAGTGTGTTGTGCACTGGGCAAAGCAGATGAGCTGATTGTGAGGTAGCTGTTAAAGATAGGTCTAGTTTAAAAGTTATTAGAATATGTTTGTTTGTGTCCCAGCTCAGGTCTGCCCAATGGGCCCAGTGCAAATCTGCTCACCATTCCGAAGCAGAGGTCTTCCTCTGTCACCCTCACATACCATGCAGGGCCCAGGAGAGCAGGTAAGGAGTAACCATGAAACTTTCAGAAGAC
Source organism: Remorina albescens (assembly GCA_034769265.1). NCBI lineage: Eukaryota > Metazoa > Chordata > Actinopteri > Carangiformes > Echeneidae > Remorina > Remorina albescens. The sequence continues at coordinate 6,791,300 of CM068479.1, forward strand.
ACTACATTTTGTTATTTCTCATATTTTGACTAAATATTATTGCTTTTCTGATCCTTTCCTGCTCTGCTGACCCTTCATTTTCTCCAGGCACATCTCCCAGCCTGAGCCCTGTCACATCACCAAACCACAGCCCTCCCGCAGTAGGTACAGGTTCCTCTTCGTCTCACGTCACTCGCTCACCTGTGGAGTTCCCTGACACGGCCGACTTTCTGAGAAAACCGAGCGTCAACCTGAACCTGCACAAGCCCCTGGGCTACACACTGAGCTCATCAGATTTTCAGCAATCTTTCCGCAGCTCCACCTTCCCTGTCTGCAACAAGTGAGACCTGCAGTAATGAAGTGGTGTCACTCTGTCTTGTTTCATCCACTCTTTTAGTCAACAACTATAAAGTCATGTCGGGTCTGTCTGTCCATTCTAGCTGCGGCCGTCAGATGTCCAAGGGAGTTTCCAGTAGTGACACAGGGGAACCCCATCAATCATTTAACAATGAGGCTCAACGCAGGTGTTCAGGTACTTGCACTTACACTGAATATACTTTATATAGCATGATGGCTTTATATAGCGTGGTGGTTCACAATCACTGTTATATCTATTATTACATTATATTGTATAGAGGATTGAAAGAGAAACATTTGTATTAGCAGGTTAGGCGGCTCATTCTACTTTGTGCTGGATTCCAACAACACTTCACATTGACACAGGCACATGTGAAGACTCTATTAATAATCTGTAAATTAGTAAATGCAAATTTGATCAAATTTGGATGAATAGATACACCTGATCATCTTTATTAGAAACTTGTAAATGTAGTATCAAGAGCTCATTGAAACACAGTTTTGTGACTTTGTGCCATGCTCTCCAATTCATTGTGGTCTGTGTATGCAGGAGATGAAGGCCTGGACTTCGTAGCGGAGCCTCTGAGCAGGGAGGAGCGTGAGACGGCAGAAACACCTAGAGATGGGAGGACGGACATGGCAGGGAACATTGGGCAGGCAGAGGAGGAGAAGGAGAAGAGGCCAGGCAGCACAGACCATCAGACTCAGGAATCAGAGGTGTGATTGATCAGAGGGCCTCTGCTGAAGGACGTTATTTATTTCCAATAAGCCCCTTTATCAACCTTCATGACATGCACTCCACTTTCACATGTTTAGTTCACACTTTTATTTAGATTTTATATGTGTTGCAGTTTTCACTAAAGTAATTGCTAATGAACTATTATTATTATAACTTTCCAAATTCTTTATAATATGCCTAGAGTTTGGTTAGTGTCATCTATCTGTCAGACTATATCAGTGTTTCTGTACCATGCGCTCTTTTACTGAATATTCTGTGGCAATGGAAATAGATTACATTAGATTAGATTTGTATTTTTTTAACCCACACTGGGGAAATTCAGTGTTGACAGCAGCAGTACAAACATACACACACATACAGTGCACTCGGTGCACATAAGTGGACTATTTAAAAATAAAGAATAGAAGTATACAAAAAATATAACAAAAATATAAAGAAAAGTATATAGAGTATATTACAAACAAGTCAGTAGCTAATAGCAATGTGTATCAATGCTAATTTGAGCATATTGTTACTGTGTCCAGGTTGAGCAGGAGTTCAGACTAGATCCCATGCTGGAGGACCACGAGGCGCTCATGGAGAAGATGAACACTTGGAACTTCCAGATTTTTGACCTGGTGGACAAAACAGGAGGGGAGAGCGGAAGGATACTCAGCTATGTTAGTACAACTAACTCCATCCAACAATTTTCCATAGCTGGATTACTATGTGTCTGCTGAGTGTGATGTTATTGCTATGGTAGTTTCAAGACAAGCATGTTAAGTCTGAATTTAAGTGTCTGGTTATATGAAGAGTTTAAGGGCTCTGTGTTTGTGAAAAGAGAGTTGTGTGACCAAGCAACTACAGTACTAGTACAGCGTAGTGCAACATACAATCATAATATATTACAACATTTACAGTATGTAGTCAGACTTTAATAATGACCCATCACACTACCTCTGCAGCAGCAATAAACAGCATAGAATTTCAGCAGACTGTAAACATCTTGTCTCTGTATAATGATGTGCAAATAGTTGTTTCAAAGAACAAAATATTTCAATGATCCTCAGTGACGATTCTGGTTACCTTGTGTTTGTATTTTCTCAGGTGACATACACCCTCTTCCAGGATACGTGTCTGTTTGAAATTTTCAAGATCCCGGTGAGGGAGTTCATGACATATTTCTGTGCCCTGGAAAACGGCTACAGGGACATTCCCTGTGAGTGTTTCCCCAGGATATGCATGTCTCTTATTGGAGGAATTAAATTGCCATTGTGTGACTGTGTTAAGATGCAACTTTACGTGAACAAATTGTCTGAAATTTTAAATTATGGCATGAATGATAAGATAAACTAATTTAAAATCATTGTGGGTAAAAACAGATCATAACCGGGTCCATGCTACTGATGTGCTCCATGCTGTCTGGTACCTCACCACTCGACCAATCCCTGGGTTCCAGCAGATCCACAGTGAGCATGTGACAGGAAGTGATACAGGTAAACACCAGGGGCAGAGGTGGACCCATAAAATCATTGATCATAGATTGTTGTTACCATTTAAGGAGCACAGGCTATAATCCACATACACAGTTGCACAACAATTAGTCAGTGTCTTCTCCCATTTTGGCTGTCCTAAATTGACTTCTCACATGTCATCAACTTGTTTTTTAAATAATCTGGGTTATTTTGTATATATAGTTGTTGCATGTTTCTCAGACCATAAACATTTTTTATACCCCTTCTAATGAATGACAAGCAGAAGAAGTCAGTTTATTAGGTAGGTAAATGTGCATTGATAAGGAGATATGTCACCTAAACATGGTCCATATTGGTGTGGTGCCTTTGGTGTTTCAGATCAGGCTATGTTCCAGAAATGATCTTACTTATATTTTGGATTACACAGAATTTCTGATTCTGAAGAAGAACTCTCCCCTTCTACTTGCTGATGGCCATTTAAAGAAACTTACTGGCTTCCAATTAAAAGTCAAAGAATCGAGAATATTTTGTAACATCTTCTTTTCTTTTTTTTTATACATTATTTTTTTCCTTTCTATCTGATATCATATATTTGGAAGTAGTTACAATATACAATATATGATATACAATATCACTATACAATATACTCCAATATTCACCCACTCTTTGAAGGAGCAAATAGAGAAATTCTGTTTGTAATTTGTTTGCAGCTTTTTGGAGTCTCTTCTTGGACGTGGCCGTTATTCCACAGAACACAGATGATCTTGTTTAAATATTCTCAGTTTCCTCTCTGCTGATAGTATTTTAGATCTATTAGAAATGATCAGGGGTTTATCCCGTCATTCGATGAGGGGATGGTGAGAAGGATGATGAGGAAGATGACGGCATGGCAGTGATGGGAGAAATTTTGTGAATTTGTTAAAAAATTAACAAATATTTGCTTAGATTGTGGAGAGAATCTGCTGCTCTTTTCTGGAAAAGAATCTGTTCTAACCTTCTTTTGCAAGTACTCCTGAGATTATTACAAGGTGTACACATGTTTTCTTTCTCTTGTTTTCTGTCATGTTCCAGATTCAGATAGTGGGATCTCTCCGGGCAGGATATCCTACGCTTCGTCCAAGAGCTCCTCGATTTCCGATGACAGCTACGGCTGCCTGGCCTGGAACATACCTGCCCTTGAGCTCATGGCGCTTTATGTAGCAGCTGCAATGCACGACTATGACCATCCTGGTCGCACAAACGCCTTTCTAGTAGCCACTAATGCACCTCAGGTAACCACCAGCATTTATTGGTACTTTAAAGTGTTACAGATTGTAGAACCAAATTTAATTTAGCTCAGTGGGTTGCACAATCATATTACCAATATTAGTTTATGTGTTTCATCACGCAAAGCCATACGTGGTATAAATTGCATAGTTGATACTGCTTATCCGTGCAGGGCCTGTGCAGTTGGGATCTGAGCTGATCCCAGCTGACATTGGCTTGGGGTGGGACACATCCTGGACAGGTTGCCAGTCTATCACAGGGTCAACGTATAGAGACATACAACCATTCACCTACAGAGTCACCAATTAACCTAAACATGCATGTCTTTGGACCAGGGGAGCAAGCTGTAGTTCTCAGAAGGAGCCAAAGGCACAAGGAGAACATGCAAATTCCACTCAGACAGGCCCCAGACAGTGTTTACCCCCAGTCCACCTTGCTGCCCATAAATCCCATTGTCAGAGATGAGCTGCACACCACATGGCCAGTTTATGCCAGTGTGCTCTTCCTGTGGTCAGTCATGTAGATGGGAGGTGAAAGTGTTAACTGCATGCTCCAGTTTAAACATTGCCTGTTGATTGATAACATTCACACTGTCTGTCCCTGGTATGTGGGTTAAAAGAAGAAGAAGGAACCCTGAACCTATTGATTGCTAATGATGTTGACAACTGCCATTTCAGTTAAAACAGCGTTTCTTGGTATCTAATGTCCCTGTAACTGCTTTTAACCTGCTTCTTCAGCTATACTTTCACCTGAGCCTGTTATTTTTTGTCTTTCATAACCAAAAACCCACATTTCCCTTTTATCTCATTTATTAAGTGCTTGCTATTTTTAAATCCATTAGAAATCGGCTAACACATATGCAGACAAATTATGTAAGCAATTCATGACTGGCATTTTAGAGGAAATTGCAGGAATCTTCTTACCATGCCATCTTTCTCTCTCTCTCACCACTTTCCCTCCTGTGTGATGCAGGCAGTGCTGTACAATGACCGATCAGTGCTGGAGAACCACCACGCTGCATCCGCGTGGAGCCTCTACCTGTCTCGGCCTGAGTTCAACTTCTTGGTCAACCTGGATCACGTGGAGTTCAAGCGTTTTCGCTTCCTTGTCATCGAGGCCATATTGGCTACAGACCTCAAGAAGCACTTTGACTTCCTGGCTGAGTTCAATGCCAAGGTCTGAAATGAAGAAATCCTATGATAGCTGATAGTATAACTTTCACAAAGAAAGCACAATAAAACTGCTTTTGCTTCTCCCACACTGTCAGTATTGCTGTTCGCAAGGATCCCCGGCCTTTTATTAGACATTATCCTGCTGGTTTTACTCCAGCAGTCATTCTGCTAACGCTAACTAGCCATTCAACTGCAGCAAGTCTGAGGATGAAGCAGTCAGTTGTTGTTGCATTGGCTCATGCTCAACCTATGGAGTCCACAGGGAATAATGTTTAGTGACACATTTACAAAAAGCGTGGCCAGTTGCAAAAAGGCTTCCGTATTTGTGTGTGTCAACAGGTGAACGATGTGAACAGTCCAGGAATTGATTGGACCAATGAGAATGACAGACTGCTGGTGTGCCAAGTGTGTATCAAGCTGGCCGATATTAATGGGCCAGCCAAAGTCCATGACCTGCACCTCAAGTGGACAGAGGGAATCGTCAATGAGTTTTATGAACAGGTACAGGATCTATTCAATTCACATAGACTGTTCCCTTTTTTTGTGACCCTAACCCAAGGTCACAAATAAACAGTAAAGAAAGACAAGATAAAACTGTGAAATCACCAACAAAAAAAATCTGAGATTATCTTTCTTTGCAAATTTGCAAAGCTGAAAACTTCATAAAGATAACACAGTAAAAAGATGACTGGGAAAAAATGTCAAACTCACAGCTCCATTCATTTCACATTTACATCTTTTTTCACTTTTCCTTTTTGTAAAATGGGCTTTAGAACAGAATAGAATAATCACAATCCAGCAAAACAAATTACAGTTTGAAGAGGTGATATAATTCTGCTCCTATGTGATTGGGCTGTACTTTTGTGTCTATGAGGAAAGGTCTTCAGCAGTTATCTTGGTTTTTGTCCAAAGGGGGATGAAGAAGCTCGTTTGGGATTACCCATCAGCCCCTTTATGGACCGTGGCTCTCCACAGCTGGCCAAGCTGCAGGAGTCCTTCATCACCCATATTGTAGGACCACTGTGCAACTCCTACGATGCTGCAGGCCTACTTCCTGGCCACTGGATTAATGAAGCAGGATCAGATGAAGATGATGAGGAGGGGCAGGTGGACACAGACACAGACGAAGATGAGGATGAGGAAGATGAGCTAGAGGATGAGCTTGCACCAAGTAAGATTTGACACCTGGTCACTAAAGTTATCTTGTGTTGCTGTTACACAAGTCTAGATTTTCCTAAATCTATTTTTGCCATTTGTCCCTTGCAGAAAGGAGGAAACGCCGCCGCAGGTTGTTCTGCAGCATCATGCAGCACTTGACAGAGAACCACAAGGTGTGGAAGAAGATTATCGAGGAAGAGGAGAAGAGCAAAGAGCTCGGCAAACAGCAGCAGCCAGACAGCCTGCTCCCCAGTCTGCCTGCTAACCTCCCAGTCTCCCCATCGGATGACATCCAAGTCATCCAAGAGGAGGAGGAGGGAGAGGAACGTCAGTAGCAGGAGGATGGAGGGATGAACAGAGATGTGTGAAAAGGACGACAAGAGGCAGTTCAAGGGCTTGAGTCCCCAAAACCTGCTGCCTTTCACCGACATAAACACAAACATACATGAGAAACACATGCAGGTAGTTGATGACCGCACATAAAACACACTTTGCTCCCACTCTCTCTCTTACACATAGATGCGTGCGCACGCACACACATACACACACATTGAAAGATTCACTGTGCAGACACACTCAGATGCTTAAGCAGTCTCATTGTTTTTGGAGATACAAAAAGGCCTTACTACTGTGAGCGGATCCTCGCTGCAACGGTGGGAGCCCAACTCCTATGCACTTTCACCCCGTGGAGAGTCAAGTACACCCAGAGGAAAAAAAGCACCAGAACTGAGTAGGAAGGTGCAGAAGAAGAGATGATGGGGTCCAGCATTAACTTGCCCTCCATGGTAACATGGCTGCGATGCTGCCTTGAATGCAAAGCGCTTACACCTCCCTTAGGTACAAAACAATTCCTATCTATTTAAAAATGAAAGGTAGAGGAAAAGTAATGAAGAAAGCAACATCGTCAAGTGATTTATACCCTTTACCAAAGTGAACAGTTCAAACATTGAGAGACAAGAGACTGAGACTGTTTCAGCCTCAATGTCAGGTATAATTTTGAATTTCATATATATATATATATATATATATATATATATCTATCTCAAATGTGCCTGTCTGAACCTTTACTGAGTCCATATTGGCCCAGAGCCTAGGCTTGTGTAGTTCTCTCTCCTTGCTGGCGACACGAAACACTGTATCAGACTCAGTCACAGAGACATTATTGAAATGTTGACTGATTAATTGCATTATATCTGCATCATTTTTGATGCTTTTACTCTTGTGTACCACCCGTCTCTTTTTATTTTATTTTATTTTTTTTTTTATCCTTTATCTCTCCTTGCCTCACTTTGTTTGTGTGTGTGAATATTTTTGGTGGGAATGTGATAGAAAGAATGAGTTGGGAGAAAGAGAGCACATTTTTAATTATTTTAATATGTACTTTGTGTGTGCGTCTGTCTGTCTGTTAAGAAATGGTTGGTTTCTAATCAGTGAAATGTCTTCTGATCAGGAGTGCTGTTTCATTGAATGGACCCTTCATTTTCTTTTTTGATTATAGGTATTTTTTTAAAGGTTACTCAGGATTCACGCAAAGTTTAATAATTATTTTGCAAGAATTTATGTCATTAATATGAAATACACTTTAAAAACTAAGAAAATTAAAAATCTGGGTGACTGAAGTAGTTTGTAATCTCTTAATGAACAACTTGACAACAAACAAATTCAAGCAATTGAGATCCTCTGTGACAGAGGAACATACAGTATGTGCTGTCTCTTGGCTATTCAATACACTGTTTGCATAACCTTTTTACAACCTCACTGGAGAAACACTTATCATGATTGTCAGCAGACTGCAAATGTCTCTCCTGCAGCACCACAACTCATCCAATTTTGCAGTTCTATAACAATATATTTGGTAGTGTCTTTTTTCCTTCTACATCCTCTGCATTGTTTTTAAGCAAACAGTACAATGTCTAAATGTTCGTGATTCAGTCTGAACTGATGTTTATACAAACTGAGAGCTCACCCATCTCTCTTTTTCCTTATTTTTTCCAAACCCACAACTTGGCCAGTGTGTAAAGAAGGGATGCAGGGTTTAATTTCACTATACTTTTGTTTTATTTTACCTATATATTCACACACGCACGAGCACCACAAGGCAGTTTAAAAACTACTAGTTCTCTATTTTTGTCTCTAAAAAGCTCTTGGCATTCCAATAGAATAAGACATTTTATGAAAGGGAAGGCAGAATTGCTGTCTCGCTCCTCTATCACCTTATTAAATAGTAATCTCTGGAAACAATGTTAAGTAAGCAGTGTAAATCAAGTTAATAATATTTAAAGACAAAAAAATAGATAAATGTGTGCACATTTTAATACCAAACAAGTGTTTAGCCTCTGTACAAAGGAATATGTGCATATAAATATATATTTTTTAAATAATCAAATGAATGCATCTGTTTTCTACATGCAGTTGACATATTGTACATTGAGATCCTGTAATTACCGTTGTGTTTCCACAGTTTTTATCTACTTCTATTTACAGGTGTGCAACTCTGGGGTTTGGTGTTTTGATTTTTCAACTGGTTTCAGCCTCTCCCTGTTCTGTATCATAACCACTCTTGTATTCTTCATTATCTCTAACTATCACCGTTGTCTCCTTCAACCCGACTAGTGCCAAAATGAACCTACATACGAGTCTTTTGAATTTTTAAATACATCCCTGTCATTTTTGATGAAACTGTTAAAAAAACAATCCACTGTCCACTAATTCAGCACCAAAAAGCAGACAAAGCTGGGGACAGTGTAAAGTTTTTAGCTCCTACAGCACGAGATGTCTTTCAGACATTGGTGGAGGGCAAAAAGGGCAGTAATGCAAATCCTGAACATTTGACTGAATGGATGTTCATTCGGCGACCTACAATATGACTCAGAAGTAATGCTAATATTTTCCATTTATGTATGATTACTACATGATGCAGTTTGTTTACATGGTGACCAAGTCTTGGCGATTCTATGAGAATGTGTTTGTGTCAAGGGAGAGCAGATGGTTGTCACAATATTTTTTGACTTTTTGTGGCAACTTTGGGGCACCAAAGAACGTAATATGTGGAAATACCAGTTTCTCCTGATAAACCAACAGTTCATAGGGGGAAGTGTCTTTTATGAATGTTAAACTCAGAAAAGCTGCTTTTCACCATCATGTGAACTTGATTTACAGATTAAAATTAAAATGAATGACTGTGTTGGGTGCCCTGGGACTGCAGCCATGTAGATGCTAATCAAAGAAATCTGCAAGTATTAAATGAGAATCTCTTAATATGACAGAGATAAATCAGAGATCTTTGTTCATCTCAGAGTTGGATTTTTAGGAATTCAGCAGAATATAAAAGAAGACATCCAATTTTCATTATCTTAAAAAAATTTATGAATGCACAAAACACAAAAGCAGTATTGCAAAAAAACCCCAAAAAAACATAAATGTTAAAACCTGAATGCAGTACTTTGTTAGTTCTGATAAACACTATTTACCAGAAATCAGTGTGCAGAGTCAGTTTCTAGAAAATCCACCAAGGTTGCATTTGCCTTTTAAGAGAAAGATTTTCCAATGAGGACAATCCCGGGAGGAGGGGTCGGGTCGTTTCAGTTGACGCAAGTCCTGGCTGCCATCCAGCTCCAATACACAGTGTTCAGGACTTTCTTGGAAAGTCTGTTAGTCCTATTTAACTCCACACGAATTAGGGGTTGACCTGAAGCTGTCCAGACAAGTCAGGGCTATGAACCATCATAGGTGTACTTACTATTAATCATTGACATATACATGCACCCACCCCATCACTGGCACATGGACGTTTCTTTTTTCACGTTCAGAAGAATTCTCATAGAGAGATCTAAACCAACAGCACACTTATGTTCCCAGAATGTCCTGTCAGTTTTGTCACCTCCCATATGCTGCATAAAAAGGTACTGTGCAAGCATGCATTCTACTCATTAAGAGAATCTGATATGTGTGTGTGTGTGTATGTGTCTGTATATATACATATATATACACACACTTTGAATTTTATCACATGCTGAACTGGACAAAATCCAGTGAAAAAAGTTTCATGCACCTGTATCGTGTTGTTGCATTGCTGTGCAAAATACTAAAAGTTCTGGCTTGAATAGCTGAACAAGCCATCATAAATGCCTGCTTGCTTAGTGGGGATAAGGAGTGTTTTTAGAGTGTGGTACTTTCTGCTGCCTGCGGACAGCACAGATGGCGTAGGGTTTGGGCTGTAAGGTCATGCCCAGTTTGGGAGTGACCGTGGGAACGGTTCCTTGAGGGAACTGAAGATGAAATCTCTGTAACAAAGTGGTGAAAAAGAGGAACATCTCCATCCTGGCCAGTTGTTCACCCAAGCACTGACGCTTCCCTGAAAGAAGAAAAATATTTCATTTAGAAACATATGTACAGACACACCAGGGATTCTGTCCTGTGCTGACGACCATCACTTCACGCTATGTTCAGTTTTCAATTTTTGATGATGCTCTGAGATCACTAACAGCCAGGACCAAACTGTTCTTACCTGCGGCTTACACTGATCTAACAGCCTAAAGTAGTCAAGGGATGTTTCTAAAATTTTTAATAGAATTTGTGTGTCTGGCCAATAATGAGTATTGATGATACATAGCAATTTGCAACAGGAGCTTCTGCAGTTTAAGTGAAATCTAAAGAAACTAACCCATGGAGAAGGGAAGGAAGGCCTCCCGCCTCACAAAGTTGCCATTTTTGTCCAGGAACCTCTGTGGCAAGAAAACACCTGGGTCGTTCCAGTACTTCTCATCGAAGTGCACCGAGTAGAGGTTTGTGATCACCATGGTGCCTTTAGGAACTGTGTACCCATTGACTTTTGCATCCTGTGATGTGGCACGGAAGATACCGAGAGGGACAATGTTGCAGAAGCGAAGGACTTCATGCAAAACAGCCTCTACGTAGGGCATCTTCTGTTTGTCCTCCAACGTGGGAGCCCTCCCGTTGGCCAGCACACTGTCGATCTCTTTGTGTACCCGCTCTGAGCAATTAAAAACAGACACTACCGTCAGGCATTTATTTACATGCACAATACCACAAAAACAGTGACATTTACAGCTAATTAACACTAGAAGTCAAATATTCTCATATTGTGATGATGCTTCAACGACAACTGACCTTGGATGTTGGGATAGAGGGCCATGTACAAGATGGCCCAGCGCAGGGTGTTAGTCGTGGTCTCTGTGCCAGCAATAATGAGCTCACCCACTGAGTAGACGAGGTTTTCATAGGAAAAATGGGAACTGGGGTCTCCAGCATTTTGCTCCAACTCATCCAGATAGGAATCAACATAATGACGAGGTACATGGGATACCCTGCCTTGAGAAAAATTCTTTATAACCTTTAGTAAGAAGTCATAAACCTCGGCAGCATTGCGGAACAGCTTCTGATGCTTTCCAAAGGGTATGTACTCGATCCAAGGGAAGGCATTGTAGAGGAGAGCCCAGCCACTCACTGCAAGCTCCACGTTCTCACTGAATATCTCAATCATGTGCTGGAAGTTGCGGTCGTCGTAAGTAAAACGCTGTCCGAAAATGATCAGGTTGGTGATGTTGGACACGGCGTTGGTCACAAGGTGTTTGGGGTTGAAGGGCTTTCCCTTGTGTTCATCAATGGCATCGACGAAGAACATGCACTCCTCTGAAATTCTCCTCTCAAACAGTCTCTGGCCGCTGCCGAAGTAACGGAAAGAGTTGCAAGCCAGTTTGCGGTGTTCAATCCAGCCCTTGCCATATTTACAATTAAGAAGACCTGTTGAAAAAAAAAAAAGATTTTAGATTTTTCAACGCAAATAATAACAATAAAAGGCCAATTTCATTTCATAATCGCATCTTACCACCCATTTTGGTCATTTTCTCAAATAAGGGTAATGATGGCCGATCTGCAAACACCTCACTCTGATGGTAAAGGCATTCCCGCACACAGTCGTATCCATTCAATACCACAGTCATGATGCCTCCCAGGTCAAGGCTGAAAATCTGTGAAAGTACATATTTCAACATGAGCACCACTCCTTTTGTTCTTTACAAACATTTTTATACATGCAATGTGAGACTTGGACCAAATTGTAGGCATTGTGCAATGACTAACATTAGCAGTCTTTTGCAAAGTGGAGTTCCATGAGCCAGGGAATTGGGAATGATTTCATCTTCTTTTTTTAAAAACTGACTTTCAACATGGCAATGAGTGAATGAAACAGACCACATAATCATACCCACATAATGTTTAAATCTACAAATCACATTGTAACCACAAAGATGTCTGTGTTCTTGTGTGTGATCTTTGTTTTGTGGGCTGATTTGCCAGTTTCAAATGCTCCAGACCGCCAAATGTTTGTGGGAGCCCCCTTTGTTAAGGGATTTTCCATCCTGTGTGTGTGTGTGTGTGTGTGTGTGACAAATGCAACAGATTGCTGAGCAGGAAAGATCTCCACTCCTGAAGGTGCTGCCGGGTGCTTTACCTGTCCGTGAACTTCACTCTGCTTCTTGAGGAAGACGTGCGGCTCGGTGGCCAGCGACAGGATGTTTCCAATGACTGGGATGGGAGATGGACCGGGAGGGAAGCCCGGGGGCCTCCGCTGCTTCACCAGCTGGCGGACCAGCAGGAGGGCGAGCAGGGCGACTGCCAGGCAGCCGGCGGCGAGCAGAGGCTGCGCGCAGGACAGCGGCGCCAAAGACTGCGGCCTGATTGGAACCATCTTCCCTGAGTTGAGTGTCGTCTGTCCCGGCCGGGCTCAGCCTGCTAACTTTGGCTTCCCCCTCACATCGACTGCAGCACATGTATCCTCTTGCACATTTGCTATCCCCCGCCTCTCAGGCTAAGATTGGCCAGAAAGTCAGAGTAAACTGCCGGTGAACTTTGCCCTGGTCCTGATCAATAATCGGGAGCATTTCGGCGCTTATTAGATTTGGAATTTGCATTTATTTATTTTTTGGCCAGTCTTTTGATTAAAGAGGGCGGGAAGTGTGTTGCATAAACCGCAGCCGGTCGGGTCCACTGCAGGCTGGAGAAACGCTCTGAAAGTTGGAAACGTCTCAAGTCAAATTGGTGTGTAGGCTGGTGTCAGAAACGCACGTGCACGGATGGCGATAGGAGGGAAGGATGACACGTGCACAAACATTAATTGACCTCAGAGAATTATGTAAGTGTGATTGAGGAGGATCATATAACAGTGTGTGGTTGGGGGGTCAGCAGAAACACACCAGTGCACTCCGCGGGTTACAGGGAGAACACCGCAGAACTCCAATCAGAGAGTTACACAAAAACTCCCAAACTGATGCTTTTGTAAGAAACCAAAGATTCTTCATTGAGTGAAATTAACATTTCTGTAGTTACAATGTTTTTTTTTCTCTCCCACTGTTCTATAAATCTATAAACATCTCATCGGGTCATGATACTTGACTGTTTTCACATGCTGTGTCCGTCATGGCTCAGCAGGACGGATTAACAGGTTGGCATCACTACACTAAGTGCAAAAGCAAGAAGAAAAAACTTTGTCAGTCAGTAAATTCATGCAGTGATACAGCTGAGAGGTGGAGAGCATGACCTGATTTCACAGAAAATAAAAAATAATAATAATATTTCAAAATTGGCAATTTTAACAGTACACAACAGAAAAAAACTCTTAAAATTAAATTAAATTAAATTTAGTTCCTGTTTTTGTTACACAAACTGTGTTTACTTTCTTTATGTTGATCTCATGTCATTTTTGAGCATTAGCATCCTCTGTTTTTGTTACTTTGTTCCTATTTTTTTTTATCACTGACCAAAAAAAAATTTATGGAATTTTTTTTACTGTTACCAAATAACATCACATTCACTATAATAAACAGTACCAATTTTGCAAAAACTTTTTCCCTGCCTCCTTTGTGCATTAACATTTAATTCACTGTGGTAATTAAAAGAGTAATACTAGTAAAACATGCCTATTCCTGCATTAACCTGGTTTGTTTTTAACAAATAAACTTTGCCCCAGTAAGCTGCTGCAGGTTCTTTCACCTCAACACGTTAAAGGTTATGCCCTGAACTACATTCAGAGGTCAGAGGTTAACGCAGCCACATTCCTGACTTGCATAGTTGTGTGAGAATTTTCAGACTTGTAAGATAAAAACTTGAACTCGTCCTTACGGTGATAGTCTGTGCATGAATGAAAGCTAAATAGGTAAAAGTTTTTATACAAATGAAAGGCCTGTAAGGCAGCAGTTGTTTTCATTCAAAGTTCATTCAAATCAACTATAAATTCAAAATAATTTGCACATTAGTTAAACCACGGTCTCCTTGCATTGCTGTGTGATCAGTTCATCATGACTGGTTCCTCATTAGACATTAAGTTGTTTATCCAGCTGTTCCTTCCTGCTGAGGCAGCTGGTAAGCTTTTTTCTGAGATGTATTAAATGGCCTCTACAGACCTGTCCCAATCATTCAGATTTGTTAGGGCTACCTAATGAGGACATTCTTGCAAATGACTTCTATGCTTCCTGCCAGCTCCGCAGGCTCAAAAGCTATTCTGGAAGCTTTATACCAATAATAAGCTTAATACCAATTAATCAGATAAACATAGTCTCAGCATCGCATTATCCTGTTGCTAGTTAAAATAATTAGGCAGAACATTAGCTGAACAATCCAGGTAATAGAATATGCAAAAAATTAAGGTAAATCATTGCAGTGATGAAACTCATAGCTCATAGCATGTCCATTCCTGGACACTGTTTAACCTATTTTAAATTACCCACAATGAGCAAAGATATATGGACTCACATATAACCAGTGTAGAAAAATCAAATGTATACTGTTTCCCAGGATACAGTTTGTTTTCATTTTACCCAAGTCTGTCTTGGGGTAATTTTATTCTGACCTGACCGGTGTTTGGGATTTAATGCAATTACTGCATGTGTGGTATAATAACATCAATCTTTATGTTATAAGGCCACTTGTTCTTCCGGTCATCCTATACTGTGAGGCATTTGCAACATGTCAACATGTTGATGTTCGACAGTAAATTGTTTACCATGCAGACAACTGAAATTGTCCATGTGGAAAATCAAATAATTGACCTTCTCTAATGCTCTCAAGGATCTATTTTTAAAACAACACAATGATAGTGGCAATGTCAAAAAGGAGTTTGTTAATCTCTGTGCAATTATTGGCCAGGTCTTTAAACGTTTGGTGAGCTTCTTAATGGAGAGGATGGTGAAGTCCTTTTGGTGAGCCTTACTAAGTGCTTCACAGACACTCAAAAAAACCCATCCATGTTAGTTCAGACTTTTCATTTTTGTTCACAGTGGCCATAGATCTTTGAAGGGCACTCTGTGGGTTTTTTTTCTTGTCAGAAAATGATGCTGGGACTAACAAAAAAGACAAATTCAGACTGACTCAACTTAGACTGTCGCTGATGTGCACTGCAGTGAGTATAATGCTGCCCTCTATCATACAAGCTCTCCTGTGTTGTAATTAATTTTCCAGACCAATTCATGCCTAAAATTTGGGAACATGAACAATGTTAGCCAATTGCATTATTTACAATGCACTTTCTCCTTGGAATATTATTTTTCTGCTGCAAAATATGTCCCACAGAGCAGGCAGTGGTGATTTGAAGCTTTGGCTCTCCAAGACCAAAACTTCCACAAAGACCAATATAAGGTGGAGCTCTCTTCTCATACGAGTTAGAGATGTTCAGTGTTGATTACATTAGTTATTGTGTGAGTGTGTGTTGACTTTCCAGCTCCTGTCTTCAGTCCTCCATGAGCAGTTTCTGACAGTATATGGAGCTGTTGGAGACTAAATTAGTGCCTTGTTTAGGGTCTGCAGGCCTGCTCAATAGTACTAAAAGGCTCATCAACAGTAATGAGTTACCTTGTGACGCAAAATGTAACTGGAAGACAGGATGCATCATCCAATATCATTGCATAAGGGGAATTAGAAGATGGCCAGAAACCAAGAGCCCAATAATTACCTTAAAGACACCAGATGAATTCTATGGACAAGGTTAGTCTTAGTCATGGACCCTTTACTACCATGCCCATTGCCCCTAAAATTTTTTCTTTTCATCCAACTGCATAAAAATTATTATTTTTTTAAAGTTAAATTTAAAAGTTTCATATTCAGGCAGATAATTACATATCATGGTTATAGAGTCACAGGATGTTAAAATTTAAATCAGAACTTGCCACAAAAAATTATATAAATTAGAAATTAAAGGATAAGATAGGGTCTTCCGACCACAAAGTACTCCTGGATCTGTAATTATCCCTGAACATGATATGGTCAAAAGTTCAACACTTACCCAGAAGTCAGGGCTCTTCATCTTTTTGTGTCTTACATTAGGTTATGTTTGGTCACAAGTTATTTTTAAAACATGAGCCCTTCTATTAATACTAACTTTGTGAAGCTTTAATTGATTGTATCTTGAATTGAATTGTATCTCGTTGTGTCTCAGCTGTTCCTTTTTAATAATAATCTTACTAGAAATGAGTGTGGGAGTGCAACAAAAGCCGATCTGGGCAATTGCTTTGAAATATATATATTTTTTTAATAACACAAACAGCAAACTGCGAATTTGATCGCATTTCATGATATTTCCAATTTGTGTCTACTCTATAAGTGAGCATACTATGGAGTCCATCCTCTCTCTCATATTGTATCAAAGTCTCATTTCAAAAGATGCAGAGTATGTATGTAGTGTAATTATACTACCAACTGATTCAGAAATCTGGCAGCTTTTTTATGAATTGATGTGATTACCATATACGCTTTTATTGGCTTTATTTTTATTGTAGGACATCCAATTGGTCAGCAGTTTGAGGTAAAACATCTGACTGGCCAATCGACTATGAGCAAGTGCACACTCAGTTCTGTCAGAGAGTCATGGGGAACATATATAGAACTCTGTAGTGTGGGAGTGCTCTGCAGATTCACAAGCGAATCTTATCATTTAACTCTTCATTGTCAGAAGACTTATTATCTTAGGGTGAGTATATATAAAGACAGTTTCTTTAGATCGTAGTACCAATATTTTTTGCAGTAGTTATGATTGTTTTGTTAAAAAGTGCAGGCTTGATGGTGACATGGTTTTTGGAGAAAGTCAGGACTGAGGAACTGTTAACTACGCAGATGGTTACTGGTTGCTAGAGATTGACACTGTTCTGATGGTTTGATGATGTTATACTATCAATGGTAGGGCACAGATAATTCTGCTTATGGACAAAGCTGCTGCTGTGGTTGCTGGCAAAGATTCCAGCATCAGTATATCAACAATAAATCCTCCCTCTGCATGTGTAACCTCAGTGATTCTAACAGTGAGGCAGTGTGAGGTAGACAGACAGAGAGAGAGGTCATATAGCTACATGTTTGAGAAAGTCTTCACAAAAATGTTTGATGGCATAACACATTGTTCATATTGGTCAAACAAGATGAAAAGCTTTTCCTTGCAACTATTTTTCATTTTTCACAAGGAGTCATGATAATGCTGAAACTCTGGACTCTTCTTCTTGCCTACGCACTGGTCATTTGTCAGCTGTATGTCTCTCAGGCAGCTCCATCCAGGTGAGACTTCATGACTACTGATTTAATGCTAAAAGCCTGATATATTTAATATATTCACCTTTTGGAAAATCTTTATGATTTTCGACTCTTTTTTTGAATGGACATTTGGATTTGATTGAATTTGATGTAGATTTCATCCTTAAAAATATCTATAAAATTTATTTTCTCAAATCGCAAAAACAGTTTTGCATGCTGGGATCATCATCACCAATTTTATCACAATGTTCTTCTACACAATTACATTTATCTTACTGTGAATTTTTAAATGTAACGATTTTCTCAGATTGTTTTAAGTTCTACTTGTATCTCTTACTTTTTATTTGCATGGATGGGTTGCACAGGTTTGAAGCAAATGTTGTGGTAGAACCCTATCAGATCTGAGTGAATGTATATTTTCAGAAGTGGAAAGGAGTCCATGTCAGATGGGCTCACACTATCAAATGATGATGCGCAAAGGTTACTCAGAATTATGAAGGAGTTCATGGAGACATCTTCAGATGAGGAAGACCACCAAACAGCTGATGGGAACAGGTATCTACCCATCAATCCAGCTATCTATCTAGCTATAATAATACATTTACAATAACTATACCTCCATTAATTAATCAAATTATAACACGCCAACAACTCCGACTTTGATGTTTATTAATTATCAAGGTATATAGTGTTAACAATGTAAATCTATGCTCTGCCATAATCCTTTGATGCATGTTCATTCATTTGTCCATTCATTTAGTTTTACTGTAAATTAGAGTCATTGGTCAGGGAACAGCAGAGAGCATGATATCAGAGAACATGAGAGAATGTGCATGATAGGCATTAGTCTAGAACATGAAACTGACCAACATCGTGCCACCTCAACCAAAACATTTTGGCTGATGAGAATTTTCTTATGTCTGTTTGATCTGATAGCATGCCTAGTTGCTGTAATTTATGCTGTAGATGCATGACATTTTTCAAAGTCATCATGCATGTAACTAATAATATTTATATGCATGCCACAATTACTGTAAGCCTGTTCCTGCATGTTTATCTCTGTCTCTAACAGCTTGGATAGACCCATGTCTAAGCGTTGCATCGGTTTAAGCACTTGTGTGCTGGGCAAACTCTCCCAGGATATTCACAAACTGCACACCTATCCCCGCACTGATGTGGGAGCAAAGACGCCTGGCAAGAAGAGAAGTCTATCTGAGCAATACGAAAACTATGGCAGCTCTTACATTTGAAACTGCCACTTTTTAGCCCATCTGTCCTTTGCTTGTCCATTCAGCCCTATTCGCAGAAAACACTGCTGATTTATGTTAGAACTTCAAAAAAGCATTCTTCCTTTAATTTTCCATTGACTGACATCAGATTTTGATAGAGAATGAAAAATGTATAATTAGCCACAGAATTGTGTTCGGCAGTTCTGTGTGATAAATAAAGTAATAATAATAATAATAATAAAAGGAACAGCTACAAATCTTTCTGATGATAACTTTATCCTTTTCATGGTTAATTATTTTTCTTCTAGAATAAAAAATGAGTTAATTGAAATAAGCTATATTCAATTAAGTTGAAGAAGAACATGAAGAACACAAGGGAGAAAATGGTAAGCATGGCTATCTACAATGAACACACATTGGGATTTTTTTGGTTTGATTTGTTGATGACAGTGCCAGAGAATATTGTTAAAAGTCTCACATGTGGATGTCAGATCTTGATATCATAAAAAATTGTGTTTACTATCCGTTTCATTCTGATAAGCAATACAACAGCACAGAAGCGGGCATGCAACACAGCTACCTGCGCAACTCATCGCTTGGCTGACTTTCTGAGCCGGTCAGGTGGACTAGGACACAACAACTTTGTTCCCACCAATGTGGGCGCCCAGGCATTTGGCAGACGGAAGCGGCACAGCCCTGTGTGAGCACAACAGCAAATACATGGTGTCTTAGTGCTCAGTAATTTCAACTCAATATTATTAGAATTAAACAAATTTGATGCATTTAAATCCTTTCTTAGAATTGTTTAGCTTTTATTAGTCTTAGAAAGATAAGTAAAAGTTGTTTTCAGATTTTCTGTATTTTAAATTTGTGTTGTTACAAATGCAAGTTAGTCCTTTACATTTTAAAATCTTTACTTCTGTTGAATATATTAATAAAAGTAAAGTGTTGTGCAACTGAATAAGTTTAATTAAGGTAAGCTACAGTACCATATATTGTCCATCTGTAAAAATTTATGAAATTTCATAAGACAAGCAATTATGTCTCACTAGCCAGATTGGATTGGCCAACACTGATAAAAACATTAGCATTATGAACTTTCCTTCCAGCCATTTTATTTCCACCCATATTTCCTCGTTGGTAAAGCCAAATGCTCCAATGAATGAATCTTTTTTAATTCACTGTGCCTCACAACCCTTTTTTCTTCTGTCTTTGGCTGTCTAGGACAAGTGCCTCCTTTGAGTGACAAAACTGAGTCATCATCCATGTGCAATCACTTAGAAATGAGAGCGTCATTTACAAAAATACCCTTCATTAATATGGGTGGATGTCCTCTGCTCAGACTAACAGACAGTTGCCAGCAGAACATTTTAGTCCATCTGTAGTAAAATCAGAAAAATAACTAACATTGGTGTCATTGTTGTCATGGAAAGATAACTGGGATAAAATTTTGTTTTTGCTAAGTTAGATGTATTTTCCTGTGGCTCAATTTCGCTTCTGAGCTGTGTCTGCAGTACAATGTGTGGAAGTCTTACAATGTACATCTGAACTCCCAACTAATGTTTCAATAACTGTGGCTGTCTTGTACCTTGATGTAAAAATCTGCATTACATTTCCTTATAGTGTACAATGCAAGTATGAAAAATGTACTTATAATTGTGTATTGAAAGCATGAATAAATTGTATTTTAGCTACATTAGGTTTTTGCCTCTTACTGTATTTGTCTTGACATAAGCTTTCCCACAGCACTATCAATTCATTCATCACAGTATAGATACTGTTGCATGAGTTATGATCCAAAAAATTAAACCAAATGACATGCATTTTGGGCAGCACGGCATCATAGTGGTTAGCGCTGTTGCCCCACAATAAGAAGGTTGCGGGTTTGGTTCCTGGGGCCTTTCTGTGCAGAGTTTGCATGTTCTCCCTGTGCCTGCGTGGGTTTCCTTCCACCGTCCAAAGACATCATGTTTGGGTTAATTGGTGATTCTAAACTGTCTGTAGGTCTGAGTGTGAGTGGTTGTTTGTCTCTGTCTGTCTCTGTGTGTTGGTCCTGTGATGGACTGGCGACCTGTCCAGGGTGTACTCTGCCCTCGCCCAGAGTGAGCTGGGATTGGCTCCAGCACCCCCGCAACCTGGAAACGGATAAGCAGTATAAGATGAATGAATGAATGACATGCATTTTTCTATCTTGATGGACACATGCTTATTTGGAGTATCCCCAGACATGATTAAGGAACAATTATTCACTTTGGTGACTTTTTTACTGAAAAACAAATTACTTGAGCATTCTAATTGCAACTGAGGCACCTGTCTTTTGTATCCCAAAAATAAACTCTCATTCAAAGTTACATCCTTTCCTCCAAACATCTTAACACAAAATCAGTTGGCTGGGCATGCTCATTAGTTTTTTGTTACTGCAGCAAGTTTTTGCACTAGACCACAAAAATCTTAGACCAAAACAAATGCATCACTCACAATACCCCCTGACCCCCCCTATATAACTACCTCTAAGTTGTTACAAAAATATCCAGTAAGAGCAGATGCTAAACACAGACTGAGCACAACTGAATAAAGTTGTTCTGTGAGCCATCAAAAAACAATACAACCACAACCATTATCTCATGCACTATTAGAGTGATGGCAGTAGCTGGGCCAGCTAGTGATAGCAAGATTTGCCAAACAATTTCACAATATCCATAACAGCAAATCAATTAATGTGTTTTGTAACAGCTCACGTTTAAAAACAGACATGTGAATTTGCTTTATGTATGTAGCGAAGGGGAAAAATACCCGTTCTTAGCTAAGGAGAGTTCTCTCCATCTCAGAAAGAAAAGGTTTTTTCTCAACGGGAGAAAAAAAAAATCAGCTATGAAATAATCATGATTGACAATGAGCCAATAAAGACACTACAGGGGCTAACAAAAATGGTTCAAATGTTTGGACAGTCTGAAGGGCCTGCTGGTTGTCCCAATGGAAGGCCTGCCTGTGCTCTGGTGCACTCACATGCACTTGCAAAGAACTGAAAAACTCAGATTACAAACACCTTCAATAGTGGTGAACCACTCAGGATGGCATTACTCCTCTGAATCTTTACATAGTTGTTTTACACCACTTTATTATTTGGATTAGTGTTTACTTCTGTAAATTATTCTAATTACCTAGGTTGTTCTTTTTAGTGTATCACCTATCTGTATGTGGAGGAGACCAGGAAACAGGACATGAAGTGTAATAGACCCTTTTCACTGTGTCCCAGGCTGCTCAAACAATAAGAAAAACTTCCCATATCTTAGTTTTCACGACTTCCCAGCTGATGCTGAGCTACATGCCTGTTGGGTGAGGGCAATTAGAAACATATGTCTCATCTCATGGAAAGTGTTGACTGCAGACGTAAGTGCTGCAGAGATGGCCCCTCGTCTCTTCTAATTGCCCTCACCCAACAGGCACTAAGCTCAGCATCAGCTGGGGAAGATATGGGAAGTTTTTCTTATTGTTTGAACAGCCTGGGACACTGCAGTAGCAGGGTCTCAGTGAGTGTGCCATGATGGATAGTATGCTGTTGAGAGATGGAGTCAAGGAGAACAGGGAGAGAAAAAAGATTAATTACATCGTCATCAGATTTCTGATAGGTGGACATCATGTACAGTAAATTGACAGAATATTAGGTGGTGTAATCCCCACCCGTGCATACGATACTGCCTGGCTGCATCGCGTTAGCCTGCCGGTTAGCATGCATATCTTTATGTTACTTTACCACTTCAAGGCAGCTACGTAACGGCAACGATCGCTAACGACAGGGGGAAATTAAGATGCTAAATACTACAAGAGAAATCTTACAGTCTCGATCTTTCCTTTAGAAAATACGGGGAGTTTCGTTGAATGCTGTCTTACGTTCCCGCATCTTCAGTTTAAAAGGCTCAAACCGGATGTAGCGATACCCTGCTTCGCTTCAAAACGGAAGTTGTCCGACGTCATTTGAAAAGGGTCAATGTCATTCAGGTAGACAAGGGGGCGGGGCTTCGGCCTATGGATGTACAGCTTAACTTCAAACAAGCACCGTGATGCTGAGAGAAAACAACTCTTTTTTAATTTGCGAAATGGGGAATTTTGTTGGTAGTTGTAACAAGTTAACGTTACCATCTACATTCAATCAGATCTCCTAAACAACTGAAGAGAAGAGAAACATTGCTATGACAACTGCTGACATGAGGCTTGCTATATACAGCAGCTAAGCTAGTTAGCTAGCCACCAAGGGTAGCAATGATAAGTTGGTGACTTTATTTCCGAGAAACACAATTTCCTTGGACAAAGAAAAGGCTTCCATCAGTGGACACTATAGAAAAGTTTGGATGCAAGTCCCCAATGAGACTAACTGAGTGGTGAGAGAAAAAAAGTGGTGCATTTCTGCGTGAGTATGGAGGAAAGGAAGAGGTCGCTCCGACGGAAGAAAATGGCGCTAATGACACTGGATGCCGAAGAGCAAAAGTCAGTACATTTACTTACTCTGCTACTGCTGCTGTGAAATTTGTGTCTTTGTTTATTGTTGTCGCGATTAATGTTGTTTTAATCAACGCTGAGTTGACCGCTTAGCAGTGTTTTTGTGTTTTGGTTTTTTTTTTTTTTTTGGTAGCTGATAGTTGACAAAAACTCTGTGCTGTGTTTTGTAATAAGAACAGAGAATGTGGTGTGACTTTAATGTGGTAAAGTCAGCAGATCACGGAGGGGATGTGGAGGAGTGCACGCACTTGTGATACTCAGAAAGTTGGTGATGAGAAACTGTGCAAACACCACAGAGGGACTGGTTATTGATCAGTGCTGTTCAGTCATACAAGATAGGAGTTAGGGTTTGTCAATGACCTGAGCTTTGACAGGGGAAAAAAACTGCATGGGTCAATGAGGTAATCTAAATTTGAACTTTAATTCAGTAATTTGATGGTGCTCCATTTCTCAACCATGTAACCATGGTAATGGAAGATGAACCCTCCTGAGGTTCGTTGAAGAGCATCAGATCAAAACCTGTCAACAGCCAAACTACTGACATGTCTTTTACTGTAATAGTCATCATTCCTACAGATTACAACTGGAACTCTACAATGAAGAGAAAAACATCAGATATATTTCTTTGAAATTTGGTCCAATCGTCTTTGCTGGTTCAGACTTTGTGTGTGTCAACTCTATTTTTAAAACTGTGTCTTACAATGTAGCAGAATTTTAATAGGAGAAACTGTATTGATGCATTTCCTCTCTTGTTACATTACTTCTTCTTCTTCTCCTTTTGGCTTTTCCCTTCAGGGGTCGGGACAGCGAATCAGTTGCCTCCATCTAAGCCTGTCTTCTGCATCCTCTTCTCTCACACCAACCACCTTCATGTCCTCTTTCACTACATCTATAAACCTCCTCTTTGGTCTTCCTCTAGGCCTCCTGCCTGGCAGTTCAAAACTCAGCATCCTTCTACCAATATATTCCATATCTCTCCTCTGGACATGTCCGAACCATCTCAGTCTGGCCTCTCTGACTTTATCTCCAAAACCTCTAACATGTGCTGTCCCTCTGATGTACTCATTCCTGACCCTATCCAACCTGGTCACTCCCAAAGAGAACCTCAGCATCTTCATCTCTGCTACCTCCAGCTCTGCCTCCTGTCTTTTCCTCAGTGACACTGTCTCTAGACCAAACAACATCGCTGGTCTCACCACAGTTTTGTACACCTTTCCTTTCATCTTAGCTGAAACTCTTCTATCACACATCACACCTGACACTTTTCTCCACCCGTTCCAGCCTGCCTGCACACGCTTCTTCACCTCTTTTCCACACTCTCCATTGCTCTGGACTGTTGACCCTAAGTACTTAAAATCCTCCACCTTCTTTATCTCTTGTCCCTGTAACCTCACTCTTCCATTTGGGCCCCTCTCATTCACACACATATACTCCGTCTTGCTGTGGCTAACCTTCATTCCTCTCCTTTCCAGGGCAAACCTCCACCACTCTAGCTTCTCCTCCACCTGTTCCCTGCTCTCACTACAGATCACAATGTCATCTGCAAACATCATAGTCCATGGAGATTCCTGTCTAACCTCGTCTGTCAGCCTGTCCATCACCATAGCAAACAAGAAGGGGCTCAGAGCTGATCCCTGATGCAGTCCCACCTCCACCTTGAACTCCTCTGTCACACCTACAGCACACCTCACCACTGTCTTACAGTCCTCATACATGTCCTGCACCGCTCTAACATACTTCTCTGCCACTCCAGACTTCCTCATACAATACCACAGTTCCTCTCTGGGCACCCTGTCATAAGCTTTCTCCAGATCTACAAAGATACAATGCAGCTCCCTCTGACCTTCTCTGTACTTCTCTATCAACATCCTCAAAGCAAATACTGCATCTGTAGTACTCTTTTTTGGCATGAAACCATACTGCTGCTCACAAATGCTCACTTCTGCCCTTAGTCTAGCTTCAACTACTCTTTCCCATAACTTCATTGTATGGCTCATCAGCTTTATTCCTCTGTAGTTGCTACAACTCTGTACATCTCCCTTGTTCTTAAAAATGGGCACCAGCACACTTCTCCTCCATTCCTCAGGCATCTTCTCACTATCTAAGATCCTGTTGAACAACCCAGTCAGAAACTCTACTGCTACCTCTCCTAGACACTTCCAGACCTCCACAGGTATATCATCAGGACGGAGTGCTTTTCCACTCTTCATCCTCTTCAATGCCCTCCTCACTTCATCCTTACTAATCTTTGCTACTTCCTGGTCCACAACAGTCACCTCTTCTACTCTTCGTTCTCTCTCATTTTCCTCATTCATCAACTCTTCAAAGTACTCTTTCCATCTTCCCATCACACTATTGGCATCTGTCAGTACACTTTCATCTCTATCCTTAATCACCCTAACTGCCTGCACGTCCTTCCCATCTCTGTCTCTCTGCCTTGCCAACCTGTATAGATCAGTCTCTCCCTCCTTACTGTCCAACCTAGCATACAAGTCATCGTAAGCCCTTTGTTTGGCCTTTGCCACCTCTACTTTCACCTTACGCTGCATCTCCCTGTACTCCTGTCTACTCTCTTCAGTCCTCTCAGTGTCCCACTTCTTCTTAGCTAACCTCTTTCTCTGTATACACTCCTGCACCTCCTCATTCCACCACCAAGTCTCCTTATCCACTTTCTTTCCAGATGACACACCAAATACTCTCCTACCTGTCTCCCTGATCACATTAGCTGTAGTTGTCCAGTCCACTGGAAGCACCTCCTGGCCATCCAGAGCCTGTCTCAACTCCTTCCTAAAAATCAAACAACACTCTTCCTTTTTCAGCTTCCACCATTTAGTCCTCTGCTCTGTCTTTGCCCTCTTCATCTTCCTCACCACCAGAGTCATCCTACACACCACCATCCTATGCTGTCTGGCTACACTCTCACCTACCACTACTTTGCAGTCACTGATTTCCTTCAGATTACACCGTCTACACAAGATGTAGTCTACCTGTGTACTCCTACCTCCACTCTTATAGGTCACCCTATGTTCCTGCCTTTTCTGGAAGAAAGTATTCACTACAGCCATTTCCATCCTTTTTGCAAAGTCAACCACCATCTGTCCTTCTGCGTTCCTCTCCTGGATACCAAACCTGCCCATCACCTCCTCATCATCTCTGTTTCCTGCACCAACGTTTCCATTGAAGTCTGCACCAATGACAACTCTGTCACTTCTAGGGATGCTCTGCATCACTTCATCAAGGTCCAACCAGAATTTCTCCTTCTCCTCCAGCTCACATCCTACCTGTGGAGCATACCCACTAACAACATTGAACATCACACCTTCGATTTCTAGCTTCAGACTCATTACTCTATCTGATACTCTTTTAACCTCCAGAACATTCCTAACAAACTCCTCCTTCAAGATAACTCCTACTCCATTTCTCTTCCTATCTACATCATGATAGAACAACTTGAACCCTGCTCCTAAACTTCTAGCCTAGCTACCTTTCCACCTGGTCTCCTGGACACACAGTATGTCTACCTTCCTCCTCTGCATCATGTCAACCATCTCTCTACCTTTCCCTGTCATAGTTCCAACATTCAAAGTCCCTACTCTCAGTCCTAGACTCTTGGCGTTCCTTTTCTCTCTCTTCTTACGAACACACCTTCCTCCTCTCCTTCTTCGACGAACAGTAGTCCAATTTCCACCGGCACCCTGTACGTGAACAGCACTGATGGTGGTTGTTGTTAACCCGGGCCTCGACCAATCTGGAATGGAAGTCATAGATTCGATTCGCATGTTTGATTTGGCAAAAGTTTTACGTCGGATGCCCTTCCTGACACAACCCTCCGTATTTATCCGGGCTTAGGACCGGCACAAAAAGGCACTGGCTTGTACCCCCTTGCGGCTACATTTCTTGTTACATTACTGTTGCTCAAAATAACTTGATAAAACTTTGGGACTGTAATTAAAGAAACTCAACCTTCTGATGTGTTTTATTAGAAAATATTACACACTGTTATTTATTTCCCATGATTACAATGTTCAGTCAAATTGATCTCATCAGGCTTGAACAAATTCTCTCCTATTCTCTGTGCTCTGGCAGTCATTAACTTTTATTAAAAGCTTGTTATCCATGGTCATCCATGATTGCCAACATTAAGTTCAGTAATGGTGAGCTTGCTTTATACTGCAGGCTTCTGGTTAAAGCTCAGAGTGCCATTGTCTGACTGTAGATTGGTATCAGCTCAGCTCTCACACTGTGTTGGTCAATGTCTTTATAGTCTTCTCTCTCTTCCTTCCACTGTTGTAAATGCTGCTTTTTAAAATTCTACACCTTTAAACACTTTTATAACACACCAGTTACACTTTTTTAAAATTTTATTTTAATTCAAATTAATAGTTTGATGTTAGATCTTCTTGGTGAAAGTATCTGTTGCAATAGTGTTATCCAGGCATTCATCAGTCATTTTGCAACTCCTTGAGTTGTCTGTGTCGATGCTGGGTTAGTTTACACTTTCCAACCATTTCAAGCAGCCTGTGATGGTTGCCCTGTAGCACCCAAAGATTATCCCCCATATCACATTGCCTCCATCCCAAACCCCTTTGACCTACAGTCATAATGCACATATTAATTAACAGTCTGGCTGCTTGGTCCCTCACTCAGGAGATAGTGAATATTTACAATTTGCCCATTATATACACTGTTAAAATGTTTGTTTCCTTAGTCTCCCAGCTTTGTGTGCTTGTTCTTCTTTTTTTCAATCAATCAAAGTGCTGCTCAAAATAGTTTGGTTCCCATTCAACCTTTTAATTATATAACTTGTAGTTGTGTGGTATACTGCCTTTTCACCAGATTCGGGCCACCTTGCAGGTGTATAGTCAAGTCTAGAAAGTGCACGAGTTTTTCCTTCTCTACTTTCCTACTTGTTTCTTTATAGGCAACAGTTGGTTTGACCCTTTTCTGCAGAACAAAGAATACCCACGAACCATCATTTGTTCTAGTCCTAACAGCCCCCCAGAGTGTTGTCATAATTTCTCTGGAGTTCCTGTCTAACAGACCCTGAGCTCCATGCCTGCTCGTCTCCTCTAATTGACATGCCTATTCTGCCAGTGTTTTTTTTATGCAACCACTCTGGTGTCTCTCAAGGGAGGGGTTGGATTTTTAAAACTTGGAAGAACAGCAACAAGAGAATATTACAATATGAAGCAGATACACAGTTCTGTATTAATTGTAGACTTGTGCAGAGTGTGTGTCAGTCTCAATTGTTCCTGAAAAAGAAACAAATTTATTTGAATTATATATAGAGATAAAATATAGAGATAAAATTGTAAAGTGGCTTTGCTAAATGGCTAACGCCCAGAATTAACCGTGACTTGTTAGGAAGACGTACATGAAAGAAGTCATGTAAAGTCAGTAGTCAGTGTCTACAAGGTTTTAAGGGGTCCAGCATTTATTCTGGTGGATCTACGACAGCAAGGAGTATTGATAATGCCACAGCTTCATTGGTGGGATCATCGGATGCTGGGCTAGAATCATCACTGGTTTGCTTTGGCCATTTTTGCAGCATTTTGCCAGTTTCTTAGTTTAAAAATGTAGTTCAATGATACTCATAATACAAGTGGAAAACAATGTGTTTGAGGTTTAACAAAAAAACAAAACAAAACAACAAACAAACAAAGAAAACCCAAGCAAACAAAAAAAAAACATGTTGCATTCTTCTGTTCTATTCTAGTGTGTAATTGTCAATGCTTTATAGAAACTAATTATGTAGA
Organism: Remorina albescens; assembly: GCA_034769265.1. Taxonomy (NCBI): domain Eukaryota; kingdom Metazoa; phylum Chordata; class Actinopteri; order Carangiformes; family Echeneidae; genus Remorina; species Remorina albescens. The sequence continues at coordinate 6,820,436 of CM068479.1, forward strand.
TAAAAAAATGTAAATGTAAATAAGATAAAATATACTTCAAAATACTACAGATTTTTTTATTTCCTTTTTTCATACGTAGTCTAAAAGAAATCCTACAAATGTTGAAATGGAAAGTTGGATAGGGTGCATTTTCAGGAGGAGGATGTGTGTAAAATTTGCAGCTGTCTCCCTTGAGTATTGACCAACAGTTCATATCTCAGTTGATCAGAGTAGCCATGTGCAAAGTCCCAAACAAAGCTAATGAAGGAGATGAGGGCTGGTGTTAGAATTAGTTCAGAGCCTCAGAGGACCTGTTCGACATGCCAGACGAGCATCTGTTACTTTTGCCCCATCACCATCTGGAGGACAAACTGCGTGTCGGTTAGAGTTGCCCTGTTATATTGTTCGACAAAAGTGCACAGATTTTGGTGCCAGCTGGTCGGAAGACATTGAATTTTTCTGTATATATAAAACAAATGAAAACTTTTTGTTTGGACACGGAGGGAAAGTCATTAGTATGCCCTTGCCTAATTTCACTAGAGAGCAGTGGTCTGTCTATGCCCAGTCCAGGTGTGGTAGTTTGCCTCATGCAGGATGCATCTTTTCAATTCCAGTGGAAAATGGAAAATCTCATGTTTGATCTGGGAGATGAAGGCAGACTTCACTGTTTCACTTAGTTTAACTGAGTGCTTACAAAGAGCATTTATCTTTTAAGTGTTTAGAATTTATCCTTTTTCAGTTTGAATCCCCAAAGAACAGACTTAACACTGACTGAAATGCATGGGTGTGTATTATATTTGTTCTTTCACCCTCTTCATACTCATCGTGCTGGAGTCAACAGTCTTTTTTTTCAATTGTCTGTGAGCACTTCCACTGGCGAAGGCTGGGCTCAATGGTATCTCAGTGCTGTTGACTAGGAAGTTAGTAGCTCAACACTATGACCTCATTTAGATGTTTTCTTCCATTAAAGGGATCAAACCACAAACCGTCATGTTTGGCCCTCAAAATACTCTTATCACTTCCCCTTGCTAAATAGTAATTAAAATGGCTAAAGTTAGCTGATATAAATTTTTTTATATATAATAATAATTGCATGTCGTGTTTCACTGGTTTAGAAAGAATTTGTAAGTGAATTGAAGTGCATTCCACTATCCTCTTTATTTTTCCGTTCTCATCAAGCATTAACATCAGTAGTGATGTGATTTAACACACTAAGCAATTAGACTATCCTTAAACTCGATACAATCTGCACTCATGCTGGCAATTTCAATCCTTTGAGCAAAGTATGATTGAATATATTGTAGTTCCATAATCAGGTGTAGTATCATTACAAAATCTGCCTCTCTTTGTACTACAATGCCACCATGTGGTTAAGTATGTACCATGCTGGCTTCCAGTTGATTTTAAGGTTTTATTATTCTCCTTTAGAGCTCTACTTGGCCTGGGTACTGATCTAATCTCAGACCTTTTAACCCCTCATACCTGGAATTGCAGCTTGAGGTCTTTTAACAGAGGTCTTTTATTCAACTCTGAGTCTAAACAAAATTCTGAAGGAATTGCCATTTGTACTTTGCGTGTTGATTTGGTCATGTAAACCACTATGTAACTTTGTTTCGAAAAGTGCTAGATAAATAAAATTTTTATTATTATATGATTATTATGTACAGATTTCTTGTTTAATAAGTGACCAAAATCTCTAATGTATTGACTGCAGTTTTCATGTTTTTTCATGCATAAAAATACTGATCTAATCAAGGCCTTTAGTGCTCTGATAACCTGTGTGCAAAGTATTAGATAAAAAATATTGATATTAACTAATCTTTTCTATACTTTCAAAATATTGATCTGTTCTTGTCTGCACTGACTTAAACGTTCTGGAATACGGCTTCAGAAAGTTTTTTTTTCTCAATTAAAAGAAATAACTGAAAGTCTTTCAGTTGTTTCTACTCATCTGTGATTTTATGTAAGTTATAGGGTAGAAACAGTAAAGAGCCTTTTAAATTTCTGTCTGGAGTCTACTTTCAGCAGATTATATCCACAAATCACTTAATAGAGTAAGGCCACAATATATTTCTTCCATGCTTACCATGCAGGTTTGAGTGGAAATTGGTAGGTTCAGTGAGAACTATTCTTTTAAATTTGTGTTGTCAGATAAATAAAGAAAACACATTTAAAAAGTGGTGTTGAAGTCATAACATGCATGTATGAGGGAGTGTTGTCTTCTTTTACTCTGTTGCTGCCTGCTTTGCTAAAAGGTCAAAAAAAAAAAAAAGAGTGACATTTTGACACTGACAATTGACCATTATTGTCCTACCTGGATATAAGCACCAAAAATACATTTGTCTTTTTCAAAGCTTTTATTTTCCCAATTTTATTATTGTACATGGCATTGGGCGACTGTCTTCACCTGCATCTAGGTGGTTATAGTTGGTAACAGGAATATATCAATCCATTAGGCACAATGCACAACTTCAACACCACTTTGGCATGGGTTTTGATTGTACATATGCATGCTTTTTTGCCCATACAATCCATGGATTATCTTCTTTTATCTGTCTTTACAGTCCACTGATGAAATGTTATACCCAATTACAGTGTTTATTCTTTCAGTGAGACTGTCTTTGCTAACATGGTTTACCAAACAAGCACCAATAAGTATTCCCTTGTCCAAAAACACATTCTGCTAGCTTGAAGAGCCTTTTCAATAATACAACACTTTCATATTATATTCATAATGCACTACGGTGAACACTGCAGCCTAGTCTGCTGGGTTTAATTTAATGTAATTTCAGGGCCTAATTTGGCTTCCTACATGTCAGTGGTAATGAAACTTTTGTATGTGATCTAGATGCCCTCCAGTTGCATTTTCCCAGACTTTCAAGATTTTGAGATGAACTTTGTGCATAACATTAAATTCAAAGAGAAAGATAACCCCATGGCTTTTAATTGTGCAATTGAAAATGACGATTTAAATATCAAAGGGGAGAATGGAATATAGGTTTTCCAAGATCTCTCAAGATTTATAATGGCCTACAACTATTATTTTTCTTTCCTTACTTGTGCCACATTTAAAAATTAAATGTTAATCTGCTAGTTGCTACTCATTATATATCTTTTGACCTTTTATGATCATCAACCTAACTGCATACCAAAAGTAAAATTTCTTGAAAATGAAAGGGGAAATAACAAAGACTCCACAACCTTTACAAAACCGTATGCTCTTTTGATTCATAAAAAGGAATTCATGCATCTATCTACAACATGTAACGCTTTTTTAAATACACAAGATGGTAGCAACGAGCCAGTTCTGCAGTTTTCTATTAGTGGCATATATTAAGGAATCGTTGCTGTTTTTTAGTCTTCTGTGCCAATTTACACAGTGCATTAATGCAGAGGTATTTCCTCTTTGGTTGTAACTCTGTCTACTCAAACAGATTATTCCAATAAGAGGAAATTCATGGAATGGCTTTAAATATGTTGCTAACTAAATCAATCTGTATGTGATAAGGACCGGCTGTGAAATGTCAGAGCCCATGTTGAACATATTGAACACTAAATGGCAATATGTGTTTTCATCTACATTATTGGCCAGTGAGTATAGCAATATCTTCATGTCCCTTGTGATTAAAAACACCCATGCTTAACTGCAGTGCAGTTGTCAGTATTGTTAACCACTCTAACTTTTTAGCCATTAAGGTGGCCAAATGTAAATCCAATGTCCTTCTACTATTGAATGAATGTATAGTTTCAGGGCTGTGTATTATTGACAAACATCACATGTATGAATGCTATAATACTTAAGATACTTTCCTCAGCCTTTTTGAAACCCTGGTTATTAAAGCAAACCATCGGGCGACTTTCTAAACTTCAGTCAACACTGGGGCATGTTTAGTGTGTGGCTTCAATATTTCTAAAGATAACATTAAGCAGACTTTGGAAGGTCTGCGTTGTGCTCTGTCAAAGACTTAGCCTTGGCGCACTCTGTTTCTGCCTCTCGTTCTCTCTGAAGGCTGCCTTTGTAGGCACAGGAATGCCCTGTGTGTACTCTCAAATGTAAAGCAGGCCTTCTGTTCAGATACGCACATAGCTGCTGATGATTTGTTTAATTGTGAATGACAGAGGGATTTATAAAATACTATGTTTGATAAAGATGCCAATCTGATCTGTTTCTTAAAGGAGGCGCACACAACATGCAGCCCTAATTGTTAGGCTTCTCATTAGGGCAGTGTCATGGGACCTTGCTGGATAATGAAATAGCTCCATGGTATTCATCTTGTCTAGTGTGTCTTCTGATCATACATGCTCTTCAGTCGTAATCTTACAGCCCAACTGGGTTCAAACAGCTATCGATTTGTTAACCATTACATGAAGTTGTGTGGACAATTTCAGTGGCAGCTGAAAATTTCAATCAAGATGTCCTTTCAGAAATGCAAAAAGCTTGAAGAATTAGTGGCTGTTAACAGATGTTTTTTCATTAGTACTATATATTTAAAATGAAAAAAAAAAAAGCTTAGTAGCAACGGACTCTTTTAGTGTACACGTGCCATATCCTTATTATCTCAGACCTATAGTCAGGGGTCTAAAGTTTACAAGGTTAATGATGGATCGCTGCTTCCCCCTGGAAAAAGTTTTAACATTCATAATAATGAAACGTCAACATTATAACTGCTCTTAGGCTGAAGTCTCAAATTAAAATTTTTCACCAACAAACATAAAGAGACAGGAAAAACAGGAAATCCAAGTGAATTAATTTGAACTGCTGTTAAAGGCATGGTCCAACAATGTAAATCTCCTAAATGAATTTTATATTACAAAATGGTCTTACCATTAAAGTCCCTGCATTTTAGCCAGCTGTTGCAAATTACTATGTGGCTCTTAAGTGTAACCTGAACAACACTTTACATGTCTGTCTGTAAACACTGTTGTACAGTGAGGGCACCATTACACATCCCACCTTTGCCCTTATATCACACGGAGCACACACCCCAAACAGATGCTCTGATGCCGCTCACATTGTCTCCCAGCCACACTTTTAACTTCAAAGCCCTGCCCACCCTTGTGTCTCAGGAGGAATGGAGGCACCATAGCAGCCAGCCTGCACTGCTTTGCCATGGTTAACTATGACCGCAGGCTGGAGCACCTCCCCATGTCTCATGATACCAGCGCAAGTGCAGAGGAGGGGGTAGTAAGCGTCCTGCACCGCCACAACTCGCTACCTTGTGCCTTGCCACCATATAACCTGTCCCTGTGAAACAGAGGTACATTATGCAAACTGTTACAAGGCTTTACTTGTAAAGGACACTTTATGTATAAGTGTAGGTAACCTCTAGTGTGACTTGGCTAGGCGTGAACTTCTTTGGGTTGAATTCCTCTGGTAGAGAACAGCAACAAATTAAGAATTTGTTCCAAGATTATAAGATAATGTCTGCTGTGTTTTTAGGCAAATTTGAGCTTTGCCATGGTCTAGAAAGTCTCCTCCATGTTGAAATGGTGGTGTTCAGCACAAAGGAACAATGTGGTGGATTTACTTTATTATGAACAAAGCTTTTGTCTGAGGTGCTCACACACTGAACAGGGGTCCAGAGTGCAGGAGCAGCTTTGAACTATCAGGTCAAAGACATCACAGAACTGACGCGCTGTTTCGCATTCATCTTATACCTCACACAGGAGGCCCATCACATTTGTCCTTTTGATTGTCTACCGTTTCTTTAAAGGTCTGGCTGCAACCATAGGTCATCTAGAGGCTTTTATGTAGAGAAAAACAAGCGGTGTGTTCTTATTCTTGCCCTGCACTTCAGGGGAAGAATGGCAAAGAGGCGAAGGGTTCCACTTGTTGGCATTGCTCCCTGCTGCAGTAAAGCACAACCATTGAAATAGTACTTGAAATCTAAACAACATTCTTTTCATTAAAAAAAAACAAAAACTTTGCACATATCAATAGGAAGGTGGGCATAAAAATGAAACCCGCTGCCATGAAATATGCAAAGAAAGCCCACCACAGAGAATAGCTGAAAACACAGGTTCTTTTGATGTTAAGTCCTTTGGTTGTGCATGTCTTCATTCAACTAGCCTGTGGATGTTTTAACCTTCTGTAAAACTTGCTCCAGTGCTGCACTCTCCTTCTCTACATCAGAGTAATGTGAATTTGCAGTTCTGCCTAGGATTTTTATTTCATGAATGCTATGTTTCTCCTTGGCCAGGTTTATGAGTGCCCACTATAGTGTTTCACCATCTGTGCAGCTTGGTTGATAATATCTCAGGTATTCGGTTCGGTATTCTTTTCGTGTGCACACAGAATTTTGTTGACCTTGATGGTACTATGTTAATTTCTTTGCCTCTTTTGCTAACAAAAACAAATTGGACGAGTAATAAATAAAATAAGTTAAAGAAAATGCTATAATTCTCCACGTTTCCATTTGTCCTTAGCACACCCATAGTCTTACATACTCACTGACTCTCTCTTTCAAACAAACAAAATAATACAAGTGGGACTAATAATCAATCAGCTGTAGAACAAATATCCTTTGTCTCCAGGCTATTATTGCCTGGTGAGCCCGTGTGAGTTGTGAAGTATTGACTGTTTCAGTTTTGACAATTCATTCGGAGATGAGAGGAAACGTGTCAGCGCATCGAGCTGTGCAAAGGGCAGATGAAAGACAATGCAGGACATGTTGGAGCAGATAATTAGAGAAAAATATAATCTCCACTCAATCTCTTCTCACACCCAACACTTTTTTTTATATTGAGAAGTCTCCTGTTGGAAGTGAAAGGGCCAGGCAGGGTCCCAGCAGTGAATGAGACACTGCTGGTCTGCTCCTGAGGAGAAGCTCAGGATTAGTTAGTATTCACTGGACATAACAAGGCCTTTGATGTAGCCAGTATTCTCTTTACTCACTAGGAGCATCAACATTTAATGAGACCTGATATCAGCCTTTTTAAGAGCTCTGAATATTTTAGATAAAAGCAAATTTCATTCACCAATACCAACAGACCATGAGGTGGTCAGAGGTTCATTGTCACCTGTGTGTCTAGGTGATATAGTGGAACTATGCCTTTTTTGTAATGGGATATGTTCATTAGAACAGGCCCATTTCACTCCCTCTTAATCAGCACCACACATGTCATGGGAGGATACTGCCTGGAGCTAAAAACTAGTGCATAATTTATAACTCCAGGTCAGGCTGTGCAATGAGTGCATATTATCTCAACAAAGGTGCATTACTGTCACATCATTTCATATTTACAATTATGTCTTGATGCTCATTTAGCACACAGTACTGCAATAGAGGAAATAAGGAGGTTTCAAGATGTAAAAATTTTAGTGTTGGTTATTTGTCGATCAGTACTCATTTAAATAAGATCTCGAATCAGGCACTTATTTTTTTCCTCAAAGTATTCAGCATCTGTCTAACACAATTTATATGTGTATATGTGTGTGAGAGAGACAGAGTGTGAGAGCATGCAAGAAAGTGTCACAGTGAGCTGTGACACTGCAGGTGTTTAAACTGTGGTGATGTAATTGGTCACAAGGGGAATAGAAACAAGAGCTTCACAGTCCCTGATTTGATCCCTTGGTTATTGATTTCTCAGTCTGCTTCTAACAGAAATAATTGCCACATGTAATGTATTATTCAATTACAAGACACTGCTCTCAAGTTTTGGTTTGATGGTCCTTTTTGAATCACTGAGACCTATAGATAATTCAACACCATCAGCCCATTAAGCAGCGCGAATATTAAAAGGTATGCGTTAATCCTGTCTATTTATTAGCAACCGTGACATTCACCAGTGCTCAAAGTTTCCCATTTTCAGCCTTTGTATAGTTGAAGGAAGTGAGCTTAACTTTGGTTGAGATTTAGGTATATTCTTTTATTGTGACTCTTCAACATGGTTTCTGGGCAGACAAGTTATTTCAACTATTCTTTGATGCAAAAAAGGAAGTAATTGGAACTACAATACTGTACCTGTGATGATGTGAGGGGATGCCAGTGGTTTCTTACTAAATTATATAGGATGCAGCTTTTGTAATCAATTTGTTCCGGATAAACTCCCATGGAAACTTAACGGCGAGAAATTCTTTTTATTGAAAGGAAAGTTAATTGTCACAGAAAATACTTCTTGGGATATTTTAGGGTCACAGAATTATTTCTCTGCTTCCCTTAATTTCTACTTTTCTTTTTGTTCCTGTTTTAGGAGACAGATCAAAATGATTCTAGCAAAGACTAAAATATGACTGTACCCTTCTGGACAACTTTTGTTCCTTGTTTGAACTTCCCTCTGTAGAAAATTTTGATGACTGTCAGACTTACCACAACCAGTTCATTACAAATTAAATGCTGTGTTCGGTATAAAGCTGTTTTTTGTGACTTTATTCAGACAAGGCTTAGTAGTTCTGGTGGATTCCATGGATGAGACCACTGAAATCACATTCTTGTTTCAATGTTTTTACACTTACAGCGGCAGAAAGTGCTGCTTTTGGAAATTTAATATATACTGATATATTCATGTGATCTTAATTGTGAGGTTGCCTCAATCTCATGTTCACTGGGATTCCTTTTTTTAAATCAAGCGCAGTTGTGTGTTCTTATAACAATTCTACAATTTGTTTGTTTTGTTTGGTCAGCAATCAATTCTAAGAGTGAGAATTTGTTGACGTGTGTGAAAATTCCCTTCAAGACTGATCGAGACAGTTGAATGCTTACTTATTATATACTGCCTGATGACTTAATAGGTGGGTACAATATGCAGTATTGACCCGTTTCTATTCTGTGTATTAAATAATACACATTGCTGTTAATTCAACTACCAAAGAAAGATCAGTCAGCGTTGAAATCTCCATCACCACTGATGTGCAGTGCTGTGTGACACAGTTTTAATGATCAGCCATCCAGCACTTGTTTACAGCTTGGCTTCCCAGTCATGTTCTGTTAATACCCACTCTGTTAATATTTATCGTCAGTCTTAATTGGTTTAATGTCACTACACTGGTGCTGATGTCGGCCTGCTTGTTGGACTGGCCTTGGTGTTGTTTCAAAGTCTTTATTATTGTGACAGTGAAGTCCTGTTCATTAAAGTTTCACTTTCCATTTTCATCAGTTTGAAACTCATTCTGTAAATGCAAGGCAGCTGTGGTTGAGTCAAACCCTGCAAGCGATCACAGGGGAGGCGCATAGTCTGTATAAATTATCAGGAATATGAACTCGATCGAAGATGTTAATTGCACCAATGGTTAGTTATGTGGGGAATTGCCATGCATTTCATGCAGCGATAATAAAAATGAATTTTTTAACAAAGGGATCTTAAAATAATATCTGATCTACAGAGAATACCCACATCAAACGAATAATTCAAAGCTTTGAAATTTATCTTTGTGGTCCGAAATGTTAAGCACTAACCCTGTGAATATTGTACTCAGTTCAAGTTTGTCAAAGGAAAAAAACAAAACCAGAGTTAATTAACAGTTATTACAGGCCTTTTCAACTTTAATTTGACTTTCAAATATTAGCTCTTACATATAAACTATGCTTCTGGCATTTGCAAATTAGCTTAGTGTCTTTCCTCTAATGAGGCCTCATTGAGCCCATAGTAACCCACACACAATAATATTAATAATTCAACAGCATAAAATGTATTTAAGGATAGTCATTAGATTGCATTTTATTTGCATTGTATTGATTTAAAACACATCACCTTTACAGTGTAGTAAAACCCCAGTCTTCGGTCAGAACTAAATTAAATGATGAGGTGATTATGAATATTAAAATTCAATATTTTAATAGCTTTCTTTGGGGTTGCAGGAAGTTTTCAGGAAACCAGGGTTCTTAGTTTCTATAACGTCAGACCTGTATTACACAGGCCCTATGTTTTATCTCTTTAGATTAGATTGGGCTTGGTGCATCACTACAAAATATGATAATATATATGCAAAATATGATAATAATGAAAGATTTTCTCATAAATATTTAATTGATACATTTAATTCCTGTCAGCTCTTCAGTAAATAATCTAACATAAAGACCCCACCTTTTCTTTGGTATGTTGGTAAAATTTCAAAAATGTGTGGTTTAGTAAAACCTCCCCCTCAGCCCTCACACTTCGCTCTCCTCCACCCACTTGCCCTCCTATCCCCATCCTCCTGCCATCTCTCTCTGTCAACAGTGATTTTGCCTCTTGCCACTGATCAAACGCACCTGCCAAGCCTCGCTAACATTCCCTAGCATGTTCACTAATTACCCACAAAGCCTTGCAGATTTATACTACTAATAGGGGATTTGCCTCAAAAGGGGGCAGGGTTGTACTCCATTACAATGGTATTTATTTACTCATTTGGGGGAGAATCTCTGGGGATAATGTGCATTACAGATGTTTTAAAGCAGAGAAAATGCAAATTTTTTCATGGTTATTGTACCATTTGGAATGAGTCACTGCCTTGTATTCTTCATTTGTCTGAATTGTCAAGAAGGATGACAAAAGGGTTGTAATATTGTCTTTATCTTCTCTTCATTTACCCTTAATCACTGAAATCACCAACAAATTTTACTTATTATAATCCTTAAGTTTTAATTCAATTAGATTTTTAACTGTGTAGTTACATGAAAAAAATTAGATCAACTGTTTGGCAAATCACTAGTTAATTTTATGTGCTGTCCACTTTTTATAAACACATTTTGGATTTATTTTTTACTGAAATCACTGGAAAAGCATAATTGAACATTTCTAGTAATTTTTACTGTGACCTGAATTTCATTGTTGCTGTTTGCATTCCTCAGTACCCTTCTTAATCCAGAATTGAGTCAATAAAGTTGCTTTGATAATCAATCAATATAATAAAAAGTAGTTGTGGATACCTACATATTTTTATAACATTATCACTATGTGCTTAGATCTTAAGCTTGCTCAAGGCAGGTAGATTGAGATAAATTCAACCACTTGTAAGGGGCACACTGAAGATAGAAACAAGTGTCCTGCTTCTCTAAAACATCTAGAAAAAAATTGCTCCCTAGTGATCCAGTGAGCACTTTCTGAAAAATTCAGTGGATTTTATAGTGTGCTAGTCACCTGAACCTTCAGGAGGGGGATGAGATGGAAAGATTCACAGAAGTTTTGCTCATGGGCTGCCTTGTAGTATTCAGTGAATGCCTGCTATTGAGTGGTGGAACATGTTGCCTGATTTACAATGTCTGTCAACCATGAAGCCTTTTTGTGTGTTGTGTGTGTGTGTGTGTGTGTTTCTCTACAGTGTGTATAAACTCAGTATATGTAGGTGCATAACAAGTGCTGCACTGATTTCTGATAGTTTCTGCACATACAATTTAAATAATTTCCACATAATTTAAAATGAGCTAAATCAAAAAGGTCATTGCATATGAAGGGCCTCTTCTTATTTGTATCGAAGGGGTTGAGGGCTCCACACATTTATTCATCTCGTGTAAAAGGTCCAACTCAGCCCTGAGTCTGGCAGAGACCCAGCCACTGAGGGCTTCATCTTGGCCTAGTGAGTTGGTGTAAGCATCAAATATTGTTTTTTGTCAGGAGAAGGCAATCACTAGGGAGAGTGTTTACTGCCTATCTATTTAAAAGAGAAAAAAGTTTACTTTATGCTCGCTGCTTTCTGCATGGTTAGCTCCTCATTGCTGCTCTAATGGAAGGGAAAGCACTCTGCCAGTTGTCAGCAGTGGTAACAGCAGCTTGGTGTGGGGAGAGGATGAACGTGTTGTGAACAACGCTTGAATACTTGAATACTCCTCCAAACAAACAAGCCTGTCTTTCACATGAGCAAATACTTGGTCACGATAGCATGGTTAAAAGAGGGGGGAAAGGGAGGTATGACATTACAAAATGTTTACACTTTATCACACATTTTGTATGGCCAGATTTGTGCACAGAGGTGCTCCGTGAATCATTGCTGTAAAATTATTACAGGACATTGTGCCTTATATAATATAGTTACACTAAATTTGAGTCATTTAAATCTGAAATAAAAATTAGAAAGAAAATATATGGTGCCTTGTAGCAGTTAGATCCTTCTGTGTATAATGGGTACGCCCACGGCAAAATCCTGAGAAAAAATATATTTATGATAATTTACTAATATGACTTTTGCGTTCATTTTTGTTGAAACTTTTTGATCTGATCAGAATGATACTGTTGCTTGTTAATGTATTGGATATAATTGAAAATAATTGAGTAACCGTAAGATTCTTTTTTCACTTTATAGAAGATGTAAGTTGGTACAAGAACATAAGGAAAAAAGGAAAAACTCTTTTGAATATCCTTATCTCTAAAAAGGATTGGTGGCTTCATAGAGTGTTATCTTAAAATAAGAGTTGCAAAATTAATTGTTAAAATTGTCCACAGAGGCAGGTGCATAAACAAATAACACATATGGGAACCTACCCGTTAATCATACACACACACACAACCAGAAAAATAGATTTTTCTTTTTCTGAAAGGATATTGTCAGTAGGAGAATAAGCAATGAAGACGCCACAAATCTGTAACCTGCCAGGACTGATCCCCCCAGCCTGTCTTCAAAAGCAAATAAAGAGTCTTAATAAAGGCTGCCATTACATGAGATCTTTTTAAGTGAGACACCCTCCTTCCTTTAAAAGTCAACCCCCTGGTGAGCAAAAAAGCTTTCTTCACCAGTCTCATTTCCACCATTCAATAAAGTTGGTCTTCTGAAGAAAACCACACAGAGCTCCTTTTTCTTCTCCTCTTTGCAAAAAAATAAAACAAAACAACAAAACATCAGCTTCTTATTAATGTCATCCTCATTAGATCTTGGCCTTTGCTCCAGAACAATTCTGGGATTTAGCACGAAACTTAGCAGTGGATTTTTTTTCTATCTTTTGTGATCAGTAGTGATTCAGGTTCATATCTAAGGTGCCAAAATAAGGCTCTTGTTCTTGTTTCATTTAACGGTTTATTAATCATTAAATATACTTACCTATTTTGTTTCTATAAGAAGAACAAATAATATAGTGTATGCAGAATGTGACACCTTTTGGTGATTTATGTCCTTAAAAAACTGTAAAATATACTTTACCTAGGGAAAGTGCTCGATTGAGACTGTGTCAATGGAGACCAGATGGTGGAGCCAAAAACTCAGAAGACAAAAAGTCTGAATTCTAATTCATTCTGACCCTCAAGTTTCTTGGATGGTTCTGAAGTTTGTAGTGTCTTTCTCTGTCTGTGTAGGTATGTGTAAGTGCTTGTGTGTATAAAAGCGTGTGTGTTTACCCTACACTGAAAACACTCACTTGAGAAACAGAGAACAGGGCTCATTTTCTAACCAACCCCCCCATCGGCTGCTTCTGGGCTATGGATGAATAATGGCTGAATTCAACTGTGCTGAAACAGAAACACATTCCACACACTCTGCAAAGCTAATAGCCAGAGCAAAACAACCACATTTGAACATTTACAATTAAGAGAGCTCAGTGATTGAATATCCGGGTGACTGGTAAGTCACGCCTTGGAGTGAGATAAAATGCTGCTCCTGGATATTGCTGAATGCTTCACAAAATCCTAACTATGTTTTAGATGTGCCTCAACAACACTGGGAAATGAGTCAATTTGCCAAGGAAACAACATTTTGTTTGTGATGAGCGAAAGCAAAGGGAATATAGGCTTTGGCATATCTAGAAGGAACATTTCTATGCTGGCAACTCAGTGCTTTGCCGATTCCCTGTAGGTAAACTGATAGGTGAGTGCAATACTCTGTAGATTTAATTGCAGAATTACAAACATAAAAAAATATGAAAGGGCATGGTGTCCATTTTAGTGTTTTGAAATATTGTTTTTTAAAATAAAATATTACTATATAATAACAAAAAAAATCTACTAATTTAGCAGTATCATTTTTAATCACTTTTTTCCTTAATTTTCAAGTTTATTCTCTTCCAAAAGCAATTTACAGTTTCTACTCATATTAAGTTTGGCACACTTTAGTGTACAAGGCAGATTATGAGTGTTAAAATATTGAGGTACTGAGGGAGAAAACCCTCATAGACTCACCCTGATTCCACTGGAGATAAAATACACATATTTGAAATCAAGATTCCCACCTGAACATTTTCATTCAGATGTCAAATGAGCTTCCTCCTACAATACAACAATAATTTGTAAGCGTTATAAAATAGATAACTCTAATTGACGGAAAACTCAATGACTATTCTATATTAAACGAGGAGCAGTTTTAATGAAAATTACTCTGCTAAATTCTTTCTGAAATAAATAAAGCTAGACAAATCTGTTATCTCCTGTATAAATATATATTAAAAAATAACAACGAGCTCTGGAGGATTTTCGGGTCAAGTGTATGAAAGATCACAAACAATCAGCTCAGTGAAGAATGTTGAGAGAAACATCTGCGGATTCATTCACCCATGGCCGCTTATATTGCTCTGGCCATCACACGCCCTAATGGCTTTACCTGGTGGCCTTTCATTCACAGGACTGACATCTCATGTAGTTAGATTTGACAGATATTCATTCCGCAGAGCATCGATAGCTGACTTCTCCATTTTATCAGTCCCTGGTTAGAGAGCTGGCCAGAAAATAATTCTGTAGCAATTACCATATGTTGTGATTGTGGTTTTGGAGCAACACTACAACATCTGTGTTATACTGGCATCTGGGGCACCCTGAAAGAAACTTCCCCAGTCTACATTCCTTCCCTGCATCTACTGAACAGGTGCTGTCTGCAACACTGCTCTCCTACAGAGGGGCTTTGGGCAGACCACACGGTTCCTCGCTCTTAAAGCTTTTATATACACACAGCTTGTTTGTAAAAAAAAAAAAAAATTGTAATTACTGACTCGCAGAGTGTAAGTGCACTCCACAAACAGCACAGTCATTTCTTTGTGGTCAGTTTTCAGTGAAATGAAGGCAGCTCCCCCATATTTGCTCTAACTGAAGAAAAATCAAGCTATTTCTTAAATGATCTATCTTTGAAAATGTGGTAATCTTAAACATTTGACGCAAGTGTATTGTGTAACACTTTATTTCAATGCTTCTGACAGTAGGTCTGGCCATAACTGCACACAACTTTGGATTGTACAGGTTAGGTTAATATGATAATAATTCAACTCATCCTTAAGACTGAAGACATGGGCCTTTCCTACTCCTCTCGGACAGCATATTCATGTGGCATACTTTCCATCAATACACTCTTTCAAGAACACACATTCGTATTCACACCAATGAAGGCCATAATAAATGACAGCAAATGAAAAACAGCCTGCTGATAAATGAAGACTACATAGGGGGATTCCCTGGCTTAAACAATCAATTATCTCTATAAACTTGTAACATCTATCAACATTTGTCACAAACCATACAGCAGAGCAGGTGGCAAGTTAACACACTGTCCACCTGGGACCAGGGGGATCAGCCAGTGGGCTCCCAGTCAGAGTGGTGTGTGTTAAGTGATGTCTCTCGGTAAAGGGCTGTCCTGCTCTGTCATACACCCACTCATACCCTCAATATACATGTCATTATAGTGCAGGATGCAACTGTCACACAACCTGGCTGTCTATCTCAGACTCTCTCAATGCTGTAGCTGTTTTGAAATGCACACTTTGATTTTTGCACCAAATCAAAGGATTCCCTTTGCTGTTCTCTTCATCCACATCCTCTTTCAACTCAAACCAGCAATGAATATAAGAGAAGTTATTGTGGCCAATACAATAAATCAAAAACTTAACAAGGCAGGACCTGTACATGTACCTCTTTCATATTTCACTGCTGGCCATTGATTTATTACATATGACACATACATGAGAGGGCATTTAAGTCAATCATTCCACAAAGTCACCTCACTAATTGATCTAAGCCTTTCACATATAAATGTACATAAATAGAAATTGTCGCATTATGTATTTTAATGGCTAAGTAGACGAATGTAAAGTGGACAAAGCTGTGTATGATTTTTCAAAAGTATTGTATATACTGCATCTCCATTATCAAAGATTCCTTAAGATTCCCTCTTGTTTTCCTACAGTGACTGATTCATTGACTGTAGATTCTGAAGCACACAACATAATGTTTGATGTGCACAAAGCTGACACAAAAAATGAAATAAGCCAGAAAGTATGAAGAGACTCACTGCCAAGATGACAATCTGTTTTTGAGAAGTGTGTAATTAAGAGACCAACACATTTTACCATCAATAGCACAGCACTTGGTTCTTTAGAGGAAGGAAATGGGGAGAATTAAACACTTAAAGCATGACCACAGCATCGTCTTTGAATAAATGGGAAGAAAAAGTCAATTAAATGGGAGCTATTTCAGTTCTTAAAAGATGGGGTAAACACTGGGTTTGCTGGAGAAGAATAATCAGAATCACATTTTGCACAGCTATAAATTTGTCAAGGGACTGTGGAGAAGACAAAGACCTAGAAATTATCTCAGACTAGTTCAAGAATAATTAAACTTTAATGGTTTTTGAAATAATTGAATCATTCATAGAAATGCAGGGTTTATAGCTGGATTTCTACCGCAGCAACATTCATTACAAACACATGGACTCATGCTCAGGCATTCTCATTCACTTCAAAATATGTTCATATCTCTGTTCTCAATTTGGCTTATATAGATAGATTGACTGGTTTTGCACATTTCATCTGCTTAAGTACAAATATATTAAGAACCCGAGCATGTTTGATCATTTTAAGATGGCTCCTTGAAGAAAGTCTACAGCATTTAATTTCTCTGATATGGAAAATGATATTCTGGTTACTTTATGAACCTGCCACAAATGCTTGTTGAATATAAATAATCTGAGTGGGGATTAACACTTAAAAGTGAAAATGCAGAAAATGTAAAAATCAAGAAAGGTTTTTTAAGATGTTTTGTGATTCTTTTTTCTTTCTTTCCTCATATTGTAAGCAATGTGAGCTCTTTTCCTGGTAAGCAATGTCATCGCATGGCAAATTCCCTTTAGTCACAAAAGGAAGTATAGAAAGCCAACGGCGTATAGATGAGCTGGAAGACATTCCCATTCATATTCAGTATTCAAATTCTTGTCTGTATTTCTGTGTATGTGCATGAGTGCTTGGTGATCGTGGCGAACCGATTGCTGCTTGAAGTACTGTAGATTGCTGGCTTTGACATTTTCCCATTGTGCATGGTGGTGCAGCAGGCAATAATTAAATATCAGGTGCATAAGCTGCTCTTTAATTTGACATGTGTGCTTGAGGCAATAAACACATGTGGTGCAGTGGGGGCTGTATAATTGCAGAGGAATAAAATATCATATCAAGAGTGAGAGGATCATTGTATCAGGTACCCGATGACAGCTCGTTTGATCATAACGCCAAGGCTAAAGAGGTTGGCTAATTAGTTGTCATTAAAACTCACCCTCTAATCAGGGCTCGCTCTTGCATAAAAAATGTCACTATCACATGATCAGCGCACAATGCCTTTAACCCTTTCAGGCAAATCTCAGTGCTTACTGCAGTAAGTAATGGGAATAGTGAAACACTGATACATAAATATGACTACAGTCTTACATATTTTTGTGAAGTTAGATTAAGAAAAACTCTTCTTCTTGTCATGTGTGATGTAGTTTCTTATACATTCTTATGTTCACATTTCATCTGAGCTGAATAAGCTATAAGGGAAAAAATTCAAGTCTTACTTATATAGTTTCCCAGTTCCCAACTCAACAACAACCTACAGGCTAATAGACTAAACAGAATAGAAAAGAAGACGGAGAAGTAAATCAGTGAAGGGAGATAAAGACTACTCTCAACTCATGGCAGCACAAATGCATTATATCAGTGTAAATGGGTATGACTTCTTCAGATAACACGCTGGTGAGAGGCCCCTGATGTCTCCCAAACCATGGGTGCCACTTGCCATGACTTTCAAAGATGGCAGAAAGTGCTCCAGTGAGAGACCCATGCATTATTAGCTGACAACCCCATATAAATAATAAGGTACATAATGCCAACTGTGAGTGCCTGTGTCTCCACAAGGACGCTCAACAGGTGCACCTTTCGTTGCTGCATTTCCATTTTGTTCAACAAAGAGCCTGCCTGTGCGAATGACTTGTGTCTGAAAGCTTTGCCTGATCATTCTTTAATGTGCCACTTTCCAGAATGCACAACATTCACAGGACCTCATGATAATAGGCTCGTCGGGATACAGAGAAAGGAGCGAGACGCTTGTCAGAGTGGATACATCCGTGCCTGACCCGAGGGAGATGCCTCGGTGCACGACACATCAGTTACAGGACACCGAGAGACCCACACCCCCATCCTCCCCACTTGCAGGCTAATGGTTGTCAAGTTAGTGAGGGCCCATGCTCTTGTCTGGGCCCGGCCTGTTGTCATGTGAAATCCATTAGGGGTCACAAGCACACAGGATGGGCGGTCGATTGATAAAGCAGGAGAAGATGTGAGGCAGAAGCAGGGGAAGAAAAGAAGCTTTTTATTTCCAGACTGTACTGTACTCTCCATAAGGACTTGTTATAGCAAACTGAAGTAGAGTGGAAAATTGACGGAGATGTCTTACATTTTGATTGTACTTGTGGGCCATGGGTTGTAAGTTTTTATTTTGAAATGGCAAAAAATTTAAAATGGTCTCCTGTGTAATCTAAAACATGTCAAATGGAAGCTCTTCTGCTTTCCACAAAGATAGAATAAATAAGGTTTTGTTTGAGTTGAGTTAAACACCCTCCAGAATGGTCATGGAGTGATTTTACTTTCCAAACCAACCAAACAAAACATTTGAAGAAAACATTGAATTCTCTTAACGCAAGAGAATTATGATCTCTGATCGTACACATAATACGATTCAAATGAAGTTATCCCTTAATTCAATCTGTTCAATCTTATTTACTCTTTTTTACTTTTTTCCCATGTCATTGCCCGTGTCTTCCAAATTTTCATTATTCCTTACAAAGCTTATTGCTCAAGCCTTGACACTGTTACCAACTCTAGAGGATACATATGCTTTAGTGACAGCACATTGAGTCATAGTGTGGGTTTCTTAATTAGATTAAATCACAGGCAGTTTACTAGGGTGCCACTGGGTGGTTGAGAACCAAAATCCATATGCTTTTCATTTTCTGCTTCTGTTTTTTGTTAATGTTACTTTAGGATTAGGAACATCCATCTTCCTGGGAAATCAGTCACAACAACAGCATAATTTTCCATTTTCTTTTCAGCTCCAAGCACACTAAGTAGGTTCTTTTGTTTAAAGTATCAAACATGTCATTAATAATGAATCTTGCATTCTATTTTTCATGCCCGTTTCACTTCATATATGATTGATAATTAGTATCTTTTATTGTGACACATATGCTCGAGGCGGTACTCTGCCTCATATTTTTTAGAAAAAAATTTAACACATAGTGATGAACTTGATCCTTTGTCTTTACTTGGAACTATATTCTTCTATGGAAACAGGACTTGGTGTGCTTAATACAACATAATGATTCCAATTAAGTATCATTATCTGTTTATATATGTATTGCATTTCAGTTGTGGTAAATTTTTACATTAAAGGTTTTTACAGTTTTCATCCAACAGTATATTTGGTAATGATCCATGGACATGTAATCATACTTTGTGATGCTCAGGTGATTGTTAACAGAGTTTTGTCTGTTTGTTTGTTTTTTGTTTTGTTGTTTATAGACGTTATGGTTTGACTTTAAAAATGTTTTTAGAGCGTTAAAGCTGTTGTGTTAAAAAGCGTTAGCTGTTGAGTTTAAGCC
Organism: Remorina albescens; assembly: GCA_034769265.1. Taxonomy (NCBI): domain Eukaryota; kingdom Metazoa; phylum Chordata; class Actinopteri; order Carangiformes; family Echeneidae; genus Remorina; species Remorina albescens. The sequence continues at coordinate 6,840,141 of CM068479.1, forward strand.
ACACGATCACTGATTTATAATTTCATATATGTCTCAGTACTTCGGGGTCTAGAAGATGTTTCTTTGTTAACCCTTCTATCCTCCAGACTCATCTAATACTATTTAGAGTTATGATCACATTTGCTTAGATAATTAAAGCACCAGAGAGTCCGATAATAAAATGACACCCACAGTTCATCAGCAGTAAATTAGTTTTAATTTGAAGGACCAAATATATTTATTAAATATGTTTACATGTTCACTGAAAAACCCCCAAATAATCATAATAATAATAAAATGAATTTAAAAAAAAATCTTTATCCAAGTAAACAAACTCTTTTACTGGCTCCTACTATAGATTAATAATTAGTTATTGTAGTTGTGAAGTAACCTGTTCATTTGGGTTTGGGTTAAGGGTCAAGTGTGGATATTTGTGTTTGTCTGTGTGAAATAAGCTCTGCAAAATCGAGTTATGATTAATTTATACATGGCTTTAATAAGTTATTTTGTTTGTTCATGTCCATGTCTGCCTGCATAGGAGATGGTTGAGTATTGTCTGGAACTGGTGCTTTCCTAGGGTCTTTGAAGGATGCGACTGAGCTGCCTGTGATAATTAGAGAGCTATGACCTTCTCATTAGTGCCAGGAGGCTGCTAGTTCTCTCGAGCCCTCCCTTTCACCGTCATCCAGGCCTGCCATAGGACAATCAGTATATCAAAGCAAAAATATTTATTAAAGCTAAAATTACTAAAACACACAGCACAACCTTTGAATTACAGTCCCTAATATATGCATAATCAAATGAATCATTGTGCTAACCCCCTTAAAACCTCACCATCCTGCTCGCTTGTAGCTTGAATTTTTCATTACAGATTTGCAGGGCTTCAAAGTGTTATCTCAGAGCTAATCCATTTCTTCTTCTCTGACAAAGACCTGTTTAAAACAGTTGCTTTGTTTGGACCTGCTCTAGTCCCTGTCTTTAACAATGAGTTGTATAAAATTCTCACTCAACTGGCAAGGCTGACAGGAGAGAAGAAAAGGGGATAAGAGGAGAGAGAATGACAGAAGGTATCTAAAAGCCTTTAAATAATCTCTCACATTTGTTTTGTTTGTTGCCCAAGGGACTGTATGATTCATTAGGAACTTCCAATTTTCAGAAAAACATCTCTTAAGCTAAATTCCATGGTAGGATAATAGCTCTGGGTGTGTGTTTGTGAGTGAGAGAGGCAGATAATTAAAAGGAAGCTCAAGACTCACGTTTTTAATTTGGCTTTTAACTGATTTCTTTTACTCTCTTATTTCTGTTATTTTGCTATTCTTATGCCTTAATCATCTTTATTTTATTTTATTTGTTTACTTTTATTTTTATTTGTTTTATTTTAAGTCTTGTCCATTTTATTACTTAAAAAATTTTAAACCTTCACATTTCTAGACATTTTATCATTATTGCCTGTTTTTATTCCATCGTCTTAATCTTTTAGTTTTTAGCTCCAGTGTCTCCTCATGGGGGCCCTCCACACAGGGAGTTGTGTCCGGTCTGCCCACGGGGACGTCATCCTGGAGATCCCTCAGACCTGGGTGACTGGGGGGCTCTGCAGTTGTTGTGGAGTCTGCCTTGGTCTGCCCGTGCTGGCGGGGGGGGTCTCTGTGGCGGCGCTCCCTGTGGCTGCGGACTGTGGTGCCTCTCTGTGTGGATGGCCACCCATAGTTGGCTTCTCCTCACCTTGATCCTCAGTGCCATGCCATGTCACCAGTCTTTTTACTGTGTGTGTGTGTGGGGGTGGGAGGGACGGGCTTTCATTTTTTATTGTTGTATGTTTTATATGTTGTTTGTTATTTTATTCTGTGAGGCACTTTGGGATTTCATTTTCATATGCATGAAAAGTGCTATATAAATAAATAAAGTTTAAGTTTAAATAGAAAAGTAATACATAAAAAAGGGGTACATCTTGAACATAAGATGGGAATGAACTTGGTAAACAGTCCAGAAATGTTAACATGCTTTCACATGTAAGAAGCCACACTCCTTGAGAGAGCTTAGAAATGTTTGGGTGCTTTTGGTTGTATCACATTTTGCAAAGTTGAATTACATCTCGTCTAGACTCCCTGTCACTGAACTTATTCCTGTTTAATGTGCTGCAGCTAGCTGCAGCTATTTTAGCATTTTCTGCTTATGTACTGAGGAAAGATTAAAAGTGTAAACTTACATATCTGGTGAATGTCTGATTGTGGTACATTATGACAAATAATTGTTCCAGACAGGACATGGCCCGGAAGCTTATCCTTTATAGTTTTACAGGATGTTAAAAGTTGATGCTGATATCCACTTTTCATCCATTTTTTTCTTTTCAGTATTATTTTTTGGGCTTTTATGCCTTCTATTCCAATGACAGTAAGTTGCAGGAAGCCGGCAGAAAAGAAAGGGAGAGGGGAGAATGACGAGCAGCATAGGTCCACAGGTCAAAGTGGAACCTGGGACGCTGTGATATGCGTGTTAACCACTTGACCACTCGAACTGCTACTGATACTGAACAGAATAACAGAATTAGATATCAATATATTAGTGAGGGCTGAAGCTATGTTCCAAAATTGTACATCTGGAATTTCCAACCAGTATCAATTATGGAGCCATCTTTTTGAGAGTATGGTATGATTTTATTTGTAATGAGGACGAGGATGGACATGAATGTGGACAGCACATTACATAATGTTGGGTTACATGATAATCCAGTGAGTAAGTCCACTTGTCAACACGTAATGGTAACATACAAAGAAATGTAGCAATAGAGAGAAGAAGGATACTACTACCTTGTAAAGGTGATTTTAAACCATGCAGGAATGGATAAAAAAAAATCTGTTCTGATGGGTAAGGATACACATAAAAAGAAAAATGTAAGCAGAACTTTATTCATAAGAAAATGCGGTAGGGAATCGTTTAGCTAGTCAGGTACGACTGTCCCCTGCTGGAATTTAAGAAGAGCATGACTGAATTATATCAATGTTCCCGTATGAAAATAGATTTGACACACATCAGCAGAAGTGCTACCCACCGGATGCTACATATTTACTGAAATTCAAATGGATATTCCTATAAAGCAATGAAAAACCCCCCACATCTTTCCATTAAGATAATAATTATCATTTGTTGGATTGGGGCACTCAAAATGAAAGTATTTTATTATTACTGTAAGTGCTACAATTGCTCAATGTTATATTTTAAAATAAATTGAAATGTACTTAAAAGCCAAGTCTATACAATACAGTAAGCCTAATCTGTCATAGTTTTGATTAAATTGCGTTTTGTCATCTTTGTTCATAAGCCATTACCTCAATACTGACAATCAAATTGTCCACTTGGTTTTGATAATTGAAAAGCTCTGAAAAATGTCAGTTAAAATGTGTAATCATGATGTGATAAAAGATCATTTTCCAGCTTAATACATTTGTTTTATTATAGCTACGTATATAGATTGGAAATGACATGAGGCTAAAACCCCTTATTAAATAACCTTATTGAGGCATAACTGATCGTCAAGATGGGAATTTTTGGGTTGTTTTGAAAACTGTGTAAGTTGATGGATATGAGCATGTAATCTTTATCCTTGGATTGTGTGGACCAGCGTGTGTGTCTGTGTGTGACAGACTAATGCCAAAATAGACATGTGACATACTTTGTTGAGAGTAAGGAGCCAGAAGAACTCTGCTACCCAAACCAAGTCATTAGGCTCCTCAGCACCTGCGCGGCTTCCTCCTACGTAAAGAGCTGTATAAATTAATCAAACACAGCCTTATGCACTTTGATGCAATTTATAATGCACATTAATGAGGGCTGACAGCTGTAACTAAAAGGCAGAATGATCACTTACAATTCAAATAAAAATCACAGTGCAATAACAAAAATCATTTGCATGACTTTTTTTCCTGTCATGCTCTATTTTCATCTTTATCCAGCTTTGATTCCTGCTGTTTTATCAGAGGCCGAATGCGTGTGAAAAGACTAAATGATCTGCAAATTGATGCAACACTCACTCCAGAGTATGAGCTCTAATTGTATATTGTGTGAAGGTATGGCACCGGATGATATAAAAGGCTTTTCTCCACACCTCATTTCAATTTCAATATCTTATCAGTTGCCTTTGTCAAGTCACCGCTTGTTGATGGCATTCATAAGTTATCACTTTATTATATTTATATGTTTCATCATTTTAGTTTTGTTGTTCTATATTTCCTGGTGCAAAATCAAAGTTTAAATAAAATTTACAGCAAAACATTGTGCTCATGTGAAACATCATGAGGAAAACCATTTGAGCTGACCTTCAGAGGTGCTAATTAAATTTTGGGCGTGTGGCAATGGTATAACTGATTTCATTCTTCATTATGGCCTGTAATGACATTTCTCAGCTGTCAGAAGCATTGCAGGGGGCTTGCATGTGAGGTTTGGGATGAATAACCATTATACCATCATAGCGACAGCATAAGCACAAAGGATTGGTGGGATAAAAGCTCAGAGTTGAGAATTCAGTGACAGAAGCTGAACATTTAGTGCAAAACTACATTTAGCAGAGCTTGCTTAAAAAAATGGGTATGATATGTCTTTTTCCATCCAGCTGCTTATAACAACAGGACATAAATGACTTTCCTGTCTGCAGAGCAAACCCATATGTCTCTGCCCCAATAAAAGGCTTTAAGGGGATCCTAAAGATTTAATTAAGATGTCAGTATGTGTAGGTCAGCTGCAGTGCAGATACTGGAAGATATACAGTAACAAAACAAAAAGCTCAGCTGGAAGCATGAGGACAGGCACAGAGAAGAGGGATGTTCCTGGGTCTGATTCACACACATTTGCTTCCCTTTAAAATAATTATATTTTAAATACTGGTTAATTTGTACATAGGCCAAAAACTTTGATTTGATCTTGCTCTGGAAAATCGGAGATGAGCCCATCATGTGATTATTAGTTCCTGAAAAATTATACTGTTACACAGAGGAATAGATATAGAATTAGATAACTTGTCACCAGAACCCTTGATTTGTGTTGTGTTGTGTATGTTGTACAAATGGAAGTCAAGTGCTATTAGAGCAAATACAAATAATCAAAGATAGATAACGTGTTACTTTAACACAATACAGATTGCCTGCAGTCTATAGTTCAATGCATACATTTAAATATCACCTAATATTTTATGTATCACAGCTAAAGCAACTAATGTCCTATAAAATACATTTTACATTAATGTAAATACGAAATTAAAGACTAAAACGGTCTTAATGCCTTGTGAAATGAAATGGTGATCGAAGACCAAAACTGAAACATCACGATATAAATTTTCTGGCTTTTCACTTGTTGTCGTACTGTTTTCTGAGAGACTTGGTATATTTCACAGTAGATCTGACCATATAAATCTCCATGCGTCTCCAGAATAGAGGATAGGTGTAGCTGGGATTTAGGCTGAGAAAGTGATAGGTGACTGACACACTTAAATGGTTCATTTCTATTTCAGTTTAAAGGCCAGTTCACAAGACTCATCCATCAGGTCCTGCAGTAGCCAAAGATTGCAAATTAGTTAACATGAAACTTCAAACCACATTGATTTAAATGGTAACTGTGCTGTCGGTGAAGGACATTCTTGCAGATCAATGACATTTTCCTGTCAGTTTAAAAAGGATGAAGCATTTTTTGACATTGAGCATTTAGTCAAAGTTAAACATAAACTCAAGTTAAAACCTTGTATCATAATAGCTTTTCAATGAGCTCCCTTAATCTTCAATACAAACATTTAGTGAAATATTCAGTGTTTTGGGTCATTTCTACAGGTTTGTATGTATCATACTAGGATGCTTCTTCAATTATTTAACAAGGGGAAGGAACTTGAGTTTTTATACTGGTTACCTGATGAACTCTTGGTGGAAATTGGACTTCTCTGAAAGTGAGATTTGAATACAAGAAATTTAAGTACAGCAAGGCTGAAAATGAGCCCTTGATACTTACATTTCTCAATATATTGTAAAGGTTTATTTGTTTAAGGTTTTATATCAGCTCAATGATGAATACCTCCCCCGCAGTTCCAATCTGGTGAGTTGCCTCCATTTTGCTGATTTCCATGAGGTTTTACACTTTGATATGCAAGATCATCACTTTGCTAATGTGCATTTAATGAATCCATGTTTTGAAAGTCCTTTTTTTCTCACTTTGTTGTTGTTTTTACATAGCACACCAAGAAGATTTATACAGCAGTACCCCTGCATGAATGGGCTTCCCTATAATATTGGGGGACGCTAATAGCAAAGGTCAAAATTCAATGAGAATGGTGGTTCGTTTCTGGGTCATGGGGACCTCATGTCCTTCATACAACTTCATGTGAGGCCAACCAAGGGAACCACGAGTGTGTTTGTTAAATATTCATCCCCTGTCAATAATTAAATGCTCATTATTTGAACCTGAAGAGTGCTGTGATTCCAAATTTAATATGCTTCTAATGCACGGGGTGATAAGGCATGCGTAATAGTTAGGCTGCATGATGAAAGGTCGATGCGTACAGTCGTACCCATTCTTTTTCAGTCGAACAGGTAAAAAGAATCCATGTTTCAAATGAAAAATTTACAACTGTTGTCTAGACTTTTTTGAAGAACATCTGAGGTTTTGTATTCTATGACTGTACACGATTTTGTATAAATGTCATAAAAAGGAAGCTTGTTATTTCAGGCCCTTTAAATTGAATCATATGTGGAAGTGAGAGACTTTTCCAGAGTTCTGTTATGGGAACTGCCACAGCACAATCAACCGCCCACACAGAAAATAATGACACATGAGCCAATTTAGGTGATAAGATACAGGCAAGGCATGAATACATAAATATACAATAAATATGCAAACAACAAGATATGTTACCCAAGGGCAAGGGGTCCACATGATAATACAAGCATTGTCCTGCAGCTATGTTGCAACAAGTAGTGCTATCAATTAACTCCAAGAGGAAGCCAGTACTTCAACAATCTTTTGCCCTTTTCTTAAAACTTTAAAGAATTTTTAAATGCATAATCATTTCCATCTTTGATGTCAGGCATTTCTCATTGTTTGTTGTTATTATGATCTGCATTATGAACAACTGAGAATTACCCCAGTTGTTTTTACAAACGTCTGTAACTGTGTGTGTTTGTGCAGGCACATGTTTTCTCATTTGGCTCAAGGACCTGTCTGTGATGTAAACACAGGAAGGGTAAGCACACAGGCGGCTTGTAGTCTCCATTGTTATTATCCTGTTTGTATAATTAGCCTTATAAATTGCTTACATCAAAGGCATTGTCCCTTGAAATACTTCCATCTCTCTGTTCGTGTGAAGGAGAGTTGAGTGGGGACGCGTAACCCCTGTCGCCCCCCACCAATGACAAATGTTGAGTTTCTACGAAGCATCAGAGGTTTTCGTAAGGAAATAGATAACCAAAGTGCCCAGCAGAAATTCTTAATTCTTCTCTGCCTCTGCCTTTCGTGTGGCTCTTTTCTGATTATAAAATGCTGCAAATTTAAGGTGGAGTTGAAATATGCTCTCACATTTGCATAGCTGGACAGCCACTTCATGAAGGGGGTGTCACTGTTTGAATGTTGCTCAGGGAAAGTTACCAAAAGAAAGGTTTTGATGCAGGCATCAATCTGAAAATCACACATAATGATCCTTTTTCATTTCTCTAACTTTAGCATATGCAAATGATCCCTTCATAAGGTGATCATATTTTGTTTTTGAAGTATCATCACTCTTTGCCATCCCCTACGAACCCAGAGATGGGGGCGGCTGGGCATTATCCCTGTCGCCTTCCACGCCCGTCCACAAAGTGACTACATGGTGAATATTCCAGTGCTTCCATGTTAATTCCTCTCTCTCAGTAAAAAAAAAAAAGTCTACAGTATCTGTACTAGATTTAATGACCTTTACATCCTCTAGTAAGTGTACTGATGGCAAAGTGCTGGAGAGTAGAGCATGTGCTGAATCTGCTGCACTCTGAGATGCTGCTGTGAACAATGATGGCTTGGCAGTTGAAAGTGATGAGGGACAGAAAGTGTCAGAGGGGGTTTGCACAAATTTGATTGACATTACCAAAGCTGCTTCCTCCATCAATTTAATGGCAATTATTATTTAATGTATATTACTTAAAAGCATATGCAAAATTAAGATTTAGTCACAAAAACACATTTTATATGGTATTTAAAGAATGATATGCATAATATATTACTTGTTAATATTTATGGCTAAGAAGTTCAAGCATTTCTTGTCTTCAGCTACTCCTCTGCTGAAAGCATTGACTCTCATGATCTCAATTAATAACTAAAAAAGTAAGAAAAGGAAGAAGCAGCACAAAACTGGAAGCTTTTTCCACAGAGGAGAAAAACCTGCCAAGGGGAATTCATTTCAGATTCAGATTCGCTTATGTGTAAGAACAAGAGACTGGTGTCCTTCAGGCTATAATTCAAGAAAGCTCACTGGAAAAAATCTTTATTCATGATAGATTTGAAAAGAGACATTATTTGTTAAATGAATGTTAAATCCAATATATAAGACCCTTAACCTCCGGAAGGAAACAAGTGTGCATTTCTATTTGTGCGAATAAAGATTTTTCTTTTCAAGCATAAATAGGTTGTATAGGTCACTGGATAGTTCATTAAGCATACAGTACCTGAGAGTTTCTCAGACTGATTCATGTGTAAAGGAATATAATAATTCTCAAGTACTCAAGTAATGTTTTCTATTTGTAAGTGCAAAGTGGGGAAAAAAATGTAGTGGTTACTACACAATGTGATAAAGTGAAGCGGTTGAGGATAATATAGTTTTTCCAATCCGGAAAATAACCTTCATTGGGCCCCAGCTGGTTGTCACTACATTGTATAAAAGACACCGAAAACCTAACAAGTTTGACAAGCTTCAAAACAAACATGCACATTTTTGGAAGTATTAAATGAGTTGCAAGAAATTGGTTATTCCCAACCTGAGATAAGGAGCCCAAAAATACTCTTTCTACACATGTTAACATTAATCTTTTTTTTTTTCATCTGTCTGTTTTGTTTTTATAATAATGAAGGTAATTAACTGCTCTTCTGTTTCTACTCACAGGCACAGACGCTTTGTATAAGATTTAAACATACACTGCTCAAAAAAATAAAGGGAACACTTAAACAACACAATGTAACTCCAAGTCAGTCACACTTCTGTGAAATCAAACTGTCCACTTAGGAAGCAACACTGATTGACAATCAATTTCACATGCTGTTGTGCAAATGGAATAGACAACAGGTGGAAATTATAGGCAATTAGCAAGACACCCCCAATAAAGGAGTGGTTCTGCAGGTGGTGACCGCAGACCACTTCTCAGGTCCTATTCTTTCTGGCTGATGTTTTGGTCACTTTTGAATGCTGGCGGTGCTTTCACTCTAGTGGTAGCATGAGACAGAGTCTACAACCCACACAAGTGGCTCAGGTAGTGCAGCTCATCCAGGATGGCACATCAATGCGAGCTGTGGCAAGAAGGTTTGATGTGTCTGTCAGCGTAGTGTCCAGAGCATGGAGGCGCTACCAGGAGACAAGCCAGTACATCAGGAGACGTGGAGGAGGCCGTAGGAGGGCAACAACCCAGCAGCAGGACCGCTACCTCCACCTTTGTGCAAGGAGGAACAGGAGGAGCACTGCCAGAGCCCTGCAAAATGACCTCCAGCAGGCCACAAATGTGCATGTGTCTGCTCAAACGGTCAGAAACAGACTCCATGAGGGTGGTATGAGGGCCCGACGTCCACAGGTGGGGGTTGTGCTTACAGCCTAACACTGTGCAGGACGTTTGGCATTTGCCAGAGAACACCAAGATTGGAAAATTCGCCACTGGCGCCCTGTGCTCTTCACAGATGAAAGCAGGTTCACACTGAGCACATGTGACAGACGTGACAGAGTCTGAAGATGCTGTGGAGAACCTTCTGCTGCCTGCAACATCCTCCAGCATGACCGGTTTGGCAGTGGGTCAGTAATGGTGTGGGGTGGCATTTCTTTTGGGGGCTGCACAGCCCTCCATGTGCTCGCCAGAGGTAGCCTGACTGCCATTAGGTACCGAAATGAGATCCTCAGACCCATTGTGAGACCATATGCTGGTGCAGTTGGCCTTGGGTTCCTCCTAATGCAAGACAATGCTAGACCTCATGTGGCTGGAGTGTGTCAGCAGTTCCTGGAAGACGAAGGCATTGATGCTATGGACTGGCCCGCCCGTTCCCCAGACCTGAATCCAATTGAGCACATCTGGGACATCATGTCTCGCTCCATCAACCAGCGCCACGTTGCACCACAGACTGTCCAGGAGTTGGCGGATGCTTTAGTCCAGGTCTGGGAGGAGATCCCTCAGGAGACGATCCGCCACCTCATCAGGAGCATGCTCAGGCGTTGTAGGGAGGTCATACGGGCACGTGGAGGCCACACATACTACTGAGCCTCATTTTGACTTGTTTTAAGGACATTACATCAAAGTTGGATCAGCCTGTAGTGTGTTTTTCCACTTTAATTTTGAGTGTGACTCCAAATCCAGACCTCCATGGGTTAATAAATTTGATTTCCATTGATAATTTTTGTGTGATTTTGTTGTCAGCACATTCAACTATGTAAAGAACAAAGTATTTAATAAGAATGTTTCATTCATTCAGATCTAGGATGTGTTATTTTAGTGTTCCTTTTATTTTTTTGAGCAGTGTATATTATGTACTAATAGTGTAGATATGATTGTATGACAAGTTCTCAAAATACTACACTACACCTGCGCTCACACGTGAAGTCTACCTCCCCTCCCCAAAACAAAAACCAAATAATTACAGATAAAATGTACAAATACACTGAGTACTGATACAGTAAACTGAAATCTAAGTTGTAAATATTTTGCCACTCTGTCTTTTTGCTCTTTGTTCTGTTACAGCTAAGATTTGGATTCAGCTGGGGAGTATGACTGACACTTAGATGGGGGTTTGATGGTCTGTCATTACCCACAGCGAATAACGTGTGTTAATATAATTAAATTATAAATGAGTGCATGAATACTATATCAGCATGAGGGAGCTATCAGGGAATTTAGTGTTGCTTTCCAACATCAGCAATTCTGCCATTTTATTCACCCCGCTCATCTTCATTAACTGCTGAAACACAATGCAAGGGAATTCCAGCATAGCTGTGTAAGTTGACTGTGGGTTGATCACTCCTATATATATATATCTTATGCATAGAGCACCATCAAGGGTGGAGGTGAGAGACACAGACTAAGGAGAAACCCAGTTTAGAGGACAAGGACTAAGGTTATCAGATAAAATAAATCTGCTTATCTTATTTTCTGGAAACCCCCTGAGGGAGAGAGACCATGAACTGACAGGCCCTATGTAATTCTTGACAGAGGAAAACTTTGTATACAGACAGTCTCAGCAACATGTTATTAAAAAGATGAGCATGGCCGTGGAAAATAAATAAATAAAGAAAAAATACTGATTAAATTTTAAGCAGCCGGCGGGCCGATAGTTTGCCTGAGGCATATTTGTCAGTTTCAAAGGGTGTTTTTATTAATTTTGTATTTTGCATTTTGTTAGTGGAAAGAGCTTACTCCATTGGGAGCGCCACAAGCTATAGCCAGCAGAGCCTATAGTGGAGAGAAAGGAGATGCAGAGCATGCCAAGCAGAGCCTGCACACTTAGAGGAAGAAATCAGCTCTAGATCACCAACATAACCCAAGGACCCCCCCATCCTCCACCCGAAGCACACAGACAGGCTCATATAAATGTAATGTATGTGCAAATCTTTAATTTGAAACGCAAAACCTCTATTGTACACAACACACAACAATGTGTTAAGTTGGTATCCCATTGTACAGATTCACCTCCTTTGAACTGCCCCACACTGCAGTAGCAACACTGGTTATTTTCCCTTCCTTTTATGAGAATCACCAACTAGTGAGGATGCTGATTTTCTGTTTGGAACTTGTTGGGTTTGGGGTTAAGGGCCGTCCACAACAAGAACTATAACTATAACTAAAACTATAACGCTAAAATGCCAGCATCCACACCAATGAACTATATCGTTGTGTTGCTAGGTTACGCCAAGCACACTGAGTGCTCGGCGCAACGGTCAGCAGTGGAGCAGAGATTTATTTATTCCAAGGGTGCGCCAGATTCCGTCCCAGATGCCCCTCTTCTTGGTGACATCTTTATACAGTCTGTCATTCTTGTCATACAGAGCTGGATTTTTTTTGTACCTCAGTGATAAGCCTGTCTACTATGTCGTCTGCCATGTTGAATGAGTGTGTGAGTGTCGTAGTGACGTGAATAACGTCTCGACCTGTCATTCCTGATGGATTTTGATTGGCTGTCAGTGTTTTTATCGTTCATCAAATCGCTCTGAAAGTGATCCGAACGATATCGTCCACCACTATCGTTGTTGTTATAGTTGTAGTGCGGACGCTGCCATCCACTTGAGTTAAGAACGATTTTTAGAACTATATATTTATAGTTATAGTTATAGTTCTTGGTGTGGACGGCCCTTTAGCCTTAATTTTTCTTTGCGGAGAACCAGGCAGTGTTATTTTATGTCACCGTAAGGTCTGGCTCATGCAAAGGTCTAATCATTAACACCACTGACCAGTTTATTTTCCTATTTGTACATGATACACAAATAAACATGTGACTCATCATACTTTCAACATTACAAAAATGATACTGATACTGATACTGACATGGAATATTATCTGGCAAAATAGTTTACAGATAAATACACAAATATTTAAATAAAATCATATTGGGATTATTTTGGTGCATATTGCAATGGTGATAAAATGAATGATTTCAGTTGAAATTATGATTGTTTTTGTTTCCTCTGTTTCATTTCCTTCTCCTTGAAAAATTGTGCTAAAAATGTGGGGAAATGCTGCGGCAAATATTACCTTCAATCAAAAATTTGGATATTGCACTCGGCCACATTTCAATTTATACAATATTTTTACATTGACATTGTGCAACCTTATGCTGTGAGCCTGCAAATTGAAATGCAGCATACATCAAGGAACACAGACCTTGAAAAATTAACAAATTGCTGAGCAAATGTTCATTTCTACAAGATGTACAAAGTCAGGATGAGTCAAATAAGAATAAGAGAAAAAAATTGAGAAACTAGGAATTTCATGAACTGCAAGCAAACAGCATCAAACAGCATTGAGCATTGAGCACCAAAGGCTGCCCTCAGGCTATAATTTGCAGAAATTTTACCTGCTGCCGGACTGATGCAAGTGTGAAGACAAAGCTTAGCAAGTGTGTGTGTCTATGTGTACACAACTGACAACTGTACACATAGTAATTTTATAGAAAATTGCCTGCATTTGGGTCAAGTAAACCTCCCAAATCCACCAACAGCTTTAATCATCGTAAAAAAGAGAAATGGCCGTTGAAGCATTTGATGGCTTTTAGCAATGTGTGGTGCATCTTCAAAATCACCATTCATTCTAAAATACTCATAAAACATTTGTGTCAAATCAGCCAGACATAGCAGTTTTGAAAAAGGTGCTACTTTGTTGGGTAAAGGTGATGGAGTTAATTAGGTGATGAGGAGGTGACTGATGTTATGTATATACAGCACACACGACAGAGAGAGAAGCCAAGTGGGCTGCTAATCATGCCCTCCACCCCCTTACTCCTGCGTTCGTCTCCAACCACATACTTTGAAGTCACAGCTGTCAGGAGCTCTGTGACATGCCTTTGGTTTTATTGGATTTCATAGTGAAAATCTGCTTTGTTTATTATGGTTGATTTTGAATAAATTTCATAGAAAACGCTAAATTACATTTAAGTGACGTGTTCAAAGAAGCTCACTTTAAATTGGACGAAGATGGAAGTTTCTTTTTTCATTTTTTTTCTCTTTATTGCAAAGGAATACATGTCCCATATGGTGACATTTGTTAAATAAAAACTGGATCTATGAGTACAGATGACTGGGTGTTGTATACCAAACATTTAATCAGTAATCAGGAGTTATTTACATTAACATAGTCGTCCTGTTTATCGAAAGTCATAATGGTTGACTACTTACCTAACGCGACACAAAAATGTACACAACAAAAAATCTGGTGCTGGAATTTTAAATCACAACCGCTTAGTTTGTACAACCATATTTTTTAAGTTTGTGATTAAATGACACACACTATTGTGATTACACCACAGCAGTACACAATAATAAAGAAGAGATAATGCCATGACATTATTATAAGAGCCAAAGTATGCATCTGTCTATTGTCTGCATTACTGAATATGAAGGAATTGTTCACATAAATGGATCAGTGCGTGTTATAAATCTTGTCCACGACATGGACACAATAGGCAATGATGTGCGTAAACCTCAGTGTGGCTGCATAAACTGGCTGGTTCCCCCAAATAATTTCATACATTTAATCCACAAAGAATAGTTTTTTTTCTTTCAATGAATTTTCCATTTCACATCACTATGATAATTCATCAGCAAAACAAAGGCCGCACATTTATGGCAATATAGTCTTTGAAGTCAATAGAAGTCAATAGAAATAATAGCTGCAGCTTTTTGATTATAAGTTAGATAGACACTCAAAAAGCCATTGTCCATTAGAGACTCATATTCATCATCATTGTAATAAAAAAATCATGCAAAAAATTCATAATAAAGTCATAATTTCATAAATCATTATTTATTTGTGCAAGCGATGCAACCTATCAACCCTGTCAGCACGCTCGTCGATAGTAGAACAAGCATCAAGTTCTACACTAAAATTATAATTATATATATCTTGTATGCAATAAGAAAAACATGTAAAACACATGGATAAGGATGGATTTAAGCCAAACAGGACACGCTCTCTTATGACTATATATGCACTGTAGAAAGTGTCAAACTTATTAAGATAATGCACTCCCAGTCTGTTGTTAACATATCCTGAGTTGTGATTGGTTTTGTGAGGGGTAGGGGTTGCAATTTGTTGCGAAATATGGAATTAATTACCGAATGTGGTACAATAGTCATTTTATCGCAATAATTTTTCCAAGCAAAAATTATAAAATTTGATGAATCCCACAGCTCAACCACACCATGTTGTGATTTACTGCTACAGCTAAATTTGACAGTTTGCTTGGCCTATTGAAAAACATGCAGTTGCTATTAATTTTAAGTTTTTCAAGTTTATACCCGGGGATATGTAGACATTTAGAAAAAAAAAAAACCCTTAAACTTTTTAACTGATGTGGCAAAAATGACCCCCAATCAGGGGGTCAAGGGTTGTGTGATGGTCATCTGATTTAGAGTTAACATTTTTGTTTTGCTTTTCAGAAGAGAGCTTTCCTCTCACTGTGTCCTCCTTCACCTGATAAACATATTTCAATATTCGTCGGAAACAAATTGAACCTGGAGCCCTTATTGTCTGTGTTTGGAAGACAGTGTAAACAGTTTGTTCTGCCTCCTCAGGTAATAACTACTGGTTGCTTGAAGAAATGAGTTAATTGATCACTGGCTGTGAACCAAATCAAAATCACAGCAACCAATTAGGATCAAACCAAAAAACCGATTATGAATTAATGAAGAAGGCATTAATGAATTTTTAATGCAAAGGCATTACAGGCCTGACACTGTGTGTTGTTGATAGATGAATGAGCAGAAGAATTAATTGAGTTCAACTATAAGTAATAATTTCTTTTTTATAATGTTGCACTTTATCTTAGTTTCGATCTGATTTGAAATCAGTTGTTAAAGGACCTTTAGATCATGACTAATAATGAGGCTTTCATAAACAGCTCCTTTAAAATGTTATTACAGGCACAACCATGTAACATCTTAACTACTGTATGAAGGTCTGGTTGCCTTTTTAATCTGTAATCCATTTTTAAGTTATTTTATGGCAGATTTTTAATACTTAAGAAGAGTTTCAGCCCCATCAATTCACTGAACAAAGCAGATAAAATAGGTGTGTCATTTTGTTTGAGGGTTACACTCGCTGAATAAATATACATATATAAATATTTTCAACATGTAAACTTGTTTTTTTTATATACCACAGTAATAGAGAAGCTTAACTGCGCGGCATAGTTTTCTCTCTCTCGCTTGTTGACTTTAGAAAGAAACTGTTGTGAAAAAACCAGACACTGACCTTCCATTTAATGTTGACTTGTGCTTGCAAGATCCCTGGTGTAAAAATAAGGCAGATTTTGAACATGTTATATAGAGTTACAAGACCTTGTTTCTTTACTGTCTCCCAAACCCCTTTTACCTACTCTCAGACTCCCCTGCCACCATTCGTTCACAGACATAAAATAATCCACAGATGAACTGCAGGAATACAGTGTAACAGCATCATGCCCAGCCTGATGGCACCTTTGAGCAGTAGCAGTTCTGCTGGAAGGCTTACGTTTTATAAAGCAATTACTTTGATATAATTAATAATACATTTAATTATAACTGCTCACACACTTACATAGACAACAATAAGACAAGGACAGGAATAGAAAAAAGATGAATTTGCAGCATAATCAAGGTAATATGATACACTGTTCAATTTGTCTTCTTAATCTCTCCCTCATCTCACAGCTAACACATTAAACTCACAAACACTTGACGAGTTCTTCATTTTTGTCATTTATTTAAGTGTTGGCTTCTTTTTTCTTCTTCTGGTCTTTGCTTTGGTGGATGGGGGAATTTTTTCCTTAATTCCATTAACTCTGTATTGCTGTTCAATCTTTGGTGCCCTGAGCATCAGTGTTGTGGCTTGGCTGTCTTTTAGCAGTTCTGCATCAGTGCACTTGGATAGAACATGACAGTTACATTAATGTCTCCATGTAAATTGCTGTCTACATGAAGGAAACAAGCAAAAAGGGAAAAAAAAGAAAATATAGAACATTCATTGCCCTCATGACAGCAGGAATTACAACACCATTCATTGTGTGGAGCCCCAAATGGCCAAGTCTATTATATTGCACAGCAATTTCATTGAGGCTCAAGCCAGGAAGATGGACAACAAGAAAGAGCAATGACAGAAAACACTCACATAGTGCATTTTAAGCAAGCAGGAAAAAAATGAAGGAAAATAAGGGTCAGGGCTACTGTTACATCAAGGCAAAATACATGGAGTTATATTGAAGCAAAGTACTGTATGTGCATTTCTGAAGCATAGCACATGGCATTGATGGTACCCAGTGGGGTTTTTAGTTGTAGCTGAAGGTTTGTTTGTCCCCAAATAGTTTGTATATGTTGTACCGGCACACATACAAGGAAAAACACTCTTTTGGTTATTTCCCCTAACTCTAGAAATGCATACCTTTTAAAGCAGCCTATCAGACCTTTGTAGTAACAACATCTGCAGAATATTCATGGCTATGAAATGAAACACACTAAATGGTCCAACAAAATTGAACATGATGGATTAAATGCTCTGTCAATAACTTTTTTTAACTAATGCTCCTGATAAATAATGTTTCCTGAGGTGCACTATCTAGAGATAGAGGAAACCAGAATGTTTCCATTGTTTATGGTGGATTATTTTGACCTCATTGGTGCTAAAGACGACAGATGGTATAGTTCCAGAAAACAATAATGTTGCCGGTTGCAGGAGAGAGAGAGAAAGTGAAGTTTTTTTAATGAAGCGACTCAATGTTTTCACTGGACTAATATGTTTAATTTACTTGTGTGTAAACCTGCGAAGATAGTCACAAATTTTTAATTTTAACCTTTCATTGCAGATTCCTTGAAGTGAAAAGGGTTTTTAATATTTTTATTGGAAAACACAAGGCCAGTTGACCTATACTAGGGTGGCCCAAAAATCTGTTAACCTGGGCACCAAAATAAAAGTATCTCCATGGTAATGTAGCTAAACTGTCCCTTTTAAGGACCCATAACACATGTTTTGATCACAATTAAAAGTTTACCCTTTAAAGCAGTAACCCCATTATTATATAAGTGTTTGGCAGGTGCCCTCAATATCACAAAAAAGGCAGAAGAAAAAGCTGACCGTAGGAGATTTTGTCTCCACTACTAATGCCACATCAAATATTTATGTTATGATATAAATTTCCTTTGACCTGCCCTATAGGAACACAATAAAGAGTATGTGCAATGCCTTACTCATGGTGTCTGTTGATTGCTCTGAGGACATTGCTTATCCCTACCACCACTTCCCAAGTTAAAATTATGGAAAAACATAAAAGATGCATTAAGAAAAACTAATAACTGTTTTTGGTTTGCTTAAACTGCAAAAAATTAACAACATCAGGCTGGTGGTCAAAGCACTGCCACCAGTTGTATGATTTTTCCAGCTGCCACTATTTTAGAGTTGGGAGAACTAATAATTAAACGATAATGAAATTAAAGTGATAGGAAACAATTAAGAAGAAACAATTAATGAAGATGTATAGATAAACTTTGTCCTCAAACAATGACCTACACCTAAAAGTAGAACATGAGTGAGTGGATCAAGTGTATCTCGGTAATCTTGAAGTGAAAACAGACATTACAGAGTTGTTGTCAATATGTGTTAACAAATGTTTGTTTGACACAATCATGTCAGGATGAATACAATCTACAATGAAAAATTCCTTTTAAAACCTGGTACAATAACTTTTATTGACCTGCAACATCTAGACAACGTGACACAACACAGCGTGTGTGATCTTTGGCTAGACACTGATGGCAAGCCATGGGATTTTCTGAAGTGAGGAGGGCTTTTTCAACCTTAAAGTACATCTAGCACAAAAGTTGTGTTGTGTTAAGATGACAACATGCCCTGAAGGTCTATCCAAAGATGAGTGTCTTGGGCTAGCCTTGTTGTACAGACAAATTTTCAAGCTTCTCTGACTTCACAGTTAGCCACATGGAAAGGCAAGCATACCTGGGAGCCACACATTTGGTGTCTCTCCCCCACTTTTTTTTTCCCCTTTAAGATGAGGTTGGATGAGAACAGTGTGCTGTATTTGGTGCTGTGTTACATCAAATCAGCATCCATTTTAAAATTTCAATTATTAATGTCATACGATAAAATTTGCAGTTTAACCCAAATCTTAAAATTAATTATTTTGTGAAAATGCTGGACTAACGACTGTTCACTTATGGATCTATGGATGAAGGAATCGGTGCTAAGTTATAATTCATAAAATTCATTCATTTGATATGGTTGGTATATCTTATGTGGGTAGTTTTAAAAATTTGCGTCAAACTGTTTAATATTACTGATTCGCCATGTGAAGGTGCAAACCTGGGTTTGAAATATAACAGTTTCAGTTTGGTGAATGGGAGAGGTGACAAGAATAAGAGAGATTTCTATTATTATGCAATTGCTCCGGGTTTCCTAAAGAGACCCCTTAACAATATTCCTTTTACACTGTGCTATCCATCACATTAATGAATGGCAGTAACTTATCCTGGGACAGCACTGTGACACAGCATTTAATTACAACGCATGTGTAATTGAAACACCCTAGGAAAATAGTGTGATGTCTCCCTGGCTGTAACGGGGTTAAAAAACTTAATTAATTATGAGGCACCTCCCTCCCTCTTTATTCTGAGTCACTGGCGTCCCTGCCTCAGTGAGCTGATGACATTTTCAGCCTCCCTTTCATCCTTCAGAGAAATGAATGGCGTGGCAAGAGCGTTATCAAATGAGCTGTAGAGCCAGCCAGTGAATATGTCATTGAGTGTGACTGCTCCCTGAGTGAGTTGTGATTTATCTGTGTGGCTCCCTCGTCATGTTAACTGACTTGCTACCCACCACCCCTCACCCCCACCCCGTAGTTGACAGGCTCAGTAGATCATTTGGGGGGGATCTCTAGGTGAGACGCTGGCTAATGTAGTCTGAGACCCCCCCTAAATAACAGTACCCCTTGTTTTGACCCCAGATGCCCCTCGCTACATTTAACAATTTCCATTCATTTCTACAGAACTCTAATCAATAGAATTTGACACTCCCAATCTTAGACAACGACTAAAATTCGCTTCTTGCTGTTTTAAGTGCAGGGAGAGCAGCTTCAAAACAATACAATGTGCCTGCATGGTAGTTTATTTGATTTATAGTAAATGACAATACAGTATCTCGTGGCTTGGAATGAGAACTTAAATGGTCATTAATATTCTCTGTGTCAGAGACTTGTTTGATCCACTGAACGATTGCACAACAAACATCCACAAACTGATTTTTCTATACTGTAGGCCTGGTGTTAGAAGTGGAAAAACAAGAAAAAAGGAAAAAGAGATAAAGTGGTAGGAAGCTAAAAGAATCCCTGTTTGTCATAATCATTGCAGATTTTTTTCTACATCACCTTTTGTGTATTCCTACTGTGTAGACGAATTGTAAATGTTAAGATTTTTTTGTACATGAAAACAAGTTTTTTTTAAACTAAATTATCATATAGTTAATATCCATATTCTTAATAAAATTGAACCATTCTTCACTAATTACTAATTAAAAAAACTCTCAGAAAATATTGGAGAATACTTCTAAAGTGATATTTACAGCTCTGCTGTTGACATTATCTTGAGTAAAGCTTTTGTCAAAAAGCAGGATTTCTGAAATTCGCAGGAAACTTTGGAGAAACTTGCAGCAGAGACAGATTTGAGTTGTTGACAAGGCACTTCCTGATCTTCTTGTACAAATAGATGCACTTTAAAGTTGTTTATGTCTGAATCAAGTTTGTGTGAATAAGTAATGTATCATCAGCTTTCGAAAATGCTCCCAGTGCCTCTGTTTAGAAGAGACAGCACTTACATGTACATCAGGCAACGGGTTGTGGGTTGTGGGGTAACACAGGGACAAGCGAAGGGACCATGAAAAACTGTCTTCAGTGAAAAGGGTGATGCAGCATCCCAAATAATCTTTTTTACCAGCTCCGTTTGTATCATCCACACTCACGCCCATGCCCTGCCCCACCTGAGCTTGATTAGTAAATGTCTGAACCTGAAGTACAGTGTTGAAAGGCTGCCAGCAGACAGTCACGCATCAAATAAAAAGCGTCACCATAGAATCAAAAGAGTCTTTCTCTGCATAAACATGAGAGCAATGGAGGTAGTGAGCTGCACTGAATGTGAGCCAGTTCTGACATCCCCCAGTACTTCCTCCACACTGTGTTACTGTATATCCTTCCGCCTTTGCTGTCAAATTCAAATGCCATTTTAAACCAAGTAAAATTACTGCAATGCACTTTCTCCACCAGATGGATCCAAATAAGACACATTGTTAATATATTGCTTATAATCAAAAATGTATCTTCACAATATTAAATCTCCTTTTGCAACTGACTGACTTGGTTTTCAGAATATTTTATGAGAAGAGCAATGAAAATGTTTTTCGTAGTTATAGCATGGTGCTGATGAGACTGAATCAACATCATATGCCATTAGGAATATGAGAATTGAACTAATTGTTAATCCCAAATTGTGAATTTAGTTTTGATATTTGGACATTAAAAAATCATTAATATCTCAGTACTAACAAGACAAGTGAATTAATTAGCTTATTTAAAAAATAATTTCTCAGTATTTGTTTTAACAAAAAACATTCCACAGAAATCTACTGTCCAAACTCAGTTCAGTCCAGTTAATATCAGAGAAACGGGGTTCTCTTTATTATGTCTCATAAGTATATTATAGTGGAAAGCTGACACTTTTTTCTTTCAGTGTCCTGCTATGCTGCTTGAAAGACCTTTATCTTCCAAATGTGCAGGATGAAAACAAGAATAACAGAGTAAGGTATAGCAGGAAGGACTCTTAACATCTTGTATACAACTTATTGGAATAATGGCCATCAAGAGAACATGGCAGTTCCTGTATTGCTGCTCATAGTACTGTCTACAGATGTTCGTATTAGCTCCAGCACTGTCATTGGTAACTGTCATGTAAAGTGACAGGTCATTTACATTTTTGATAAAATGATCCTGCATTTTTTACTTGTCTTTGAAATTAAAGACTTCTTTAATCATTGTGGATGGAAGGGGACTTAGCCGACGTACTCATGTGTTTCTGATTGCATTAGAACTGATGTGGCGTGGCATGATGGATATTTAATAGTTGTGCTGTCCCTCTGTATCATGTCAGGAGTCTGACACACACAGATGCTCTGGAGCTCTCCAGCCCATACAGAATTGCTTTAATTATTAGGCCAATAATCTTGGCCCTGAGATGAGAAGAGGGATGAGCACAGCAGAGCAGAGCAGAGCAGAGCAGAGCAGAGGAGAGATGAGAGGAGGAGGAGGAGAGTAAAAGTATAGATGGTCAAAACAAGGCCATTCAAGACAAGTTAGAGGTTGTTGTTGTTAAAGGTTCAGAATGAGTCTATTAGACATGTATGTGTGGTGATGTGCTATCAAACTGACATACCATTTTCTGTTTTTCTGCATTACTTTCTTCTCCACAGGCTTCATAGTAGGGCCTAATTGCTGTGTATATCTGCAGAGGCTGTGAAAAGCCCACGGCAGCCCTGTAGTGCCCCAGGCAGTGTGCTGATCAGACCTCTCCCTCTGCTGCACTAAACTGTCATCTTCTGCAGCTATGTATTTTTATATTGCAGCATAAAACTGATTTTACTTGATTAAAAACATCAAATGTTGGCGATGCCAATACAAGTGTCTTGAAAGAAACGCCACAATTGCGTCACTAGTATCACAGAAACATCAATTAGTGCAGAGGCACTGGAAAGTCTATTCTTGATAATCCAGCGCTATAGTGAAGGAACATAAAATGGCCATACAAATTCTCCTAGAATACTTTTTATGGAAATAAAGAGGACAGATGAGAGCAGAGGCCAGAGAGTGATTATGTGAGAGAACAGCCACTCTTACATTGGCACCTCCAGCAGGCGGGCCATCTGCATAGAGGGCCTGGAAATGAGGATGACAATGCTAATCACTGCCATGGAGGCCTGACTGGTGTGGATGAATGGCCATCTCAGGCTCTAAACACACTTAGTAGTGCTCATCACACAATGTTTTTGTCTGGCAATGCCAGGTCCACAAGCCTCCACCAGCCCTGCCCTTTTCCTGTGCACACTCCATCACTCAGTGGCAACATGTGTATGGCTTCCTGTCAATTCAGGAAGTCTTGGTTCATGTCCCAGCCACATTAATGGACTAGGCAGAGGATACTCAGTGATTTCCTATTTCCCTATTGAAGCAATTGTTGTTGGCTATTCTCATTCATCATTGCCCCCCCTGAAAAAAAGTGAGATCATTATCTGTTTCTTGTTTCTGTATTGTTCTTTTTATTTCTCATATTCAGTCCTTCACCCTTGAAAACCTTGCACTTGCGTCTTTAAGGTGTTTTCTTTTGGTGAGCAACTAAAACAAATCAAACTCTGTAAGTCATTATGAATATTTCCTTTGTGATGGAGTCTTAGGATTTGTCACAAAAAACAGGGTACGATGTATTGTAGCCTCAGGTCAAATCAAATAATCCAAGCAGGTGAAATTGTCTGGTGAATAAGATCAATTTAATGACGCGTTTATTCTCATGGCTGATCAATCACAAGGCTGAATTAAATAAATTATGCTGTCAGTTAGAGAACATTTCTGTTAATTCCCTTTATCCGTTGAAAATGAAAAGAAAAAATGGGGAATGGCATTTTACATGAGCAAATAAAAGACTGTGCCAAGACGGTCTCTGGGCACATACAGGGTTTGGTTATCGAGGGAAGGCCCATAGTCTCAACTTTTTATCGTGATGGTTACCAGCTGTGGTGTGGTACATTGTCATCTTTTCATTGCTTGTTTCTGCTGGTGTCACCAAAAGTGAATGTGAAGAGGACCAGCTGTCTTGCAGCTGGGTTCCCTTTGAGGTAAATCACAAAGTCTGCTGTTTGGCTTCATTAGCTCACATACAACAAAATTTTATGCTGACCAGAAGTTACAGGGAATAGCATCAACAACGGCTTTTTTTTTTTTTTTCATCTAAATAATTGTATTTAGATGAGTTTTGATACGTTTTTTAGATAAGTTTTGATTTCAGTTTACTATTTTTGAAAATACAACAGTTGTCACAAACCTAAAACCACAATAAAGATGACCTATCCAGTTTATTTATGTTGTACTACTGTTTGGATGATATCGTGATAATAACTTGTTTGTGTGTTTGACTCATTTGAGGGAGAGTGGAAAGGAAGTTTCAGCATTTCCCTAATAAATGCAGGATGTTTACACATAAGACAAAAGTCTAATGCTGCATGTACAAACAAAGGGCGCATGGTGATTAACCCATGTTTTTATCTAAATAAGGTTCTGTGCTCTGCTGTTTCTTATATTTAAAAAAAACAATAGTTATAATATGATGACAACAAACATTTTAAACTCCTTGAGGTACATTTTTAATTGTAAGAAATTAATTATCAGTAGTTGGGGCTAAACATGACTAGACTGGCATTGCCAGACAAGTTTGCAGGCTCTGGGATCTTGCAGTCTTGCAGCACAGAGTGCGGTTCTTTTTCCAGTACAAACATACTGTCTGCTTCCCTTAATGCTGTCCTGAATGCTGATTCAACAGACCTCTTCACATTGGTGGCACAAGTGCTTCTCTTGTCATAATGTGAAACCTGGACCACTTTAGATAAATGGTTGTAATTTGCCCAAGGAGATTCTGGATGGATAGAAATGAAGAGGAAGACCAGACCCATTTGTGAGAGCTATTTAACACAAGCTCACTCATTGTTTGGTTTCCAGGCTAAAAGGACATCATGTTGGAGAAGTCTCAGTGGGTTAGAAGTGAGACGGCCTTTTGTTTATCATCACCATGAGAACACAAACACTTCAGCCCAAGGCAAGATTTGTCACACAATTATTGGCTACATTTTAATGACATTTACTATGTAAATCGGCGGTCCCCAAAGTTTGACTTAAGACATCCCTTGACCTTCTCTGTAACACTGCTGCCAGGTCAAAATTTGCAGTTGTAGACAATATTTAAGTCTTATGGGAAATTTTCCAAAGAATGTTATTGGGCCCTGCTCTCAACAGAATGAACACCTTCTTTTTATATGCCTCATGAACATTATTCACCATATTTGTATGTTGTCTTTTCTCTGGCATATTGGAATGATTCATAAAAAAACACACACTTTTGCACACAGAATCAGATCAGTAGTTTCAAAAACTTTCTAAAGGTTTGTATGAATTTAGTCTTGATCTACAGACCTCTTTCAGACTGAGAACACAGGCTTTTTACTGTGTTTCTTGCTGGTGGTCTGCGCTGCTGCAGTTCAACTTTCATGTAGGGCTTGTCGAAAGCATTTCATTCTACTATGCTGTGCTTTTCAAAATCCAATACCAAGTAAGAAATAAATGCTCAGACAACTGCATTACTGTCCAGCCTGTCAGCTTTGTTAAATATAAGCTCCATCCTGCCTGCCAGAGCCTTAAAAGCTGAGTTGGCAGAGTGCAAGACTGGAAGTGACAAAAGCAGATAGCTGCAGCTACAATTTTAGGAACAGAGAATGGACACTTAAATGCATTTTTATACGTTTATGACGGGTTCATTCTGTTCTCTATGAATGAATAATAAACAGCACGCAGGAGACTTAAGATACAATTATCCACTCTGAAGTACCTCCCTTGTCACTACAATGAGAATTAAAGTCAACATGCTGTCGGATGCAATGGCATTCATGTTTCCCTTCAGCTCTGGTAAGTTCCCCTCATGGGGCAGAATAAACCAAAGTAGCATAGTAGGCTGGAAATGACACATTTCCGATTACAAAACCATGTCAAGAAAAAAACACTTGTATGAAGGTCGTGAGTGTGTTTTAAAAGCATCTAACATAGTAACAATATTCAGTAACAGATAGAACACTGTCACACATTTCGGTACTCATTAGCCTTCATTTTATATTACAGTTATGGTTTCACTGCCATTAAAGTGACATTTAATTAGATACAACAACTTTGAGCACCGAGTTGGCTGTGCCGTGGGTATTTCCCTTTGTCACACTCATAATTCATTAACTTCTGCAAGCTTTATCTTTCACAAAGGATGTAGTCACTTTTAAGTCTATCTGACGAGTGCAGCTGTTTCTCAGATTGGCTCTCAGACGATCCTGGCTCCATGCTTCAGTTGGAAGGCTCAAGTCCCTCAGCATTGCATCAAGGTATTGAGATGTTTCATGCAATTATGAAAACCTCATTGGTCACATAAAACATCCATGAATTCAATCCCAATCTGTTTTTAGGTTGTGATCTGCTGCATCAATGGGCTGAGACGTTTTTTTCTTATTCAATGAATTGTTTGATTGAAAAAAGAATAGTCAAGAATAATATCTAAGCAGACACATCCACAGGGGGTAAAGGAGATTTCATATTTTAGCCACACTGGGAGGCATAAATAAATGAGTAAATTGGCTCCAACTGTATAATTGGGATACAATGATATTCCCTTATTCAGCCAAATCTCCGTAGATTCATAGAATCCATACTCATGGATATGGACTTGTTTTGAGCATGGCGTAAATAGGTACACTGAATAAATATGCCGATATAAACAGAAGGAATACAAGAAAAAATCTACACATATGCACTTGTCCAAAAATCTAATTTCCTAAAATGTCGGACTGTTACATAAGCTTATGTTGCAATAACTTGACAGAGGCCAGCAGCATCTTCATAAGCTTTTTAGATGATTGCGACGCTAACAGATTATATTTTCACTGTGACATCTTGACAACAACTCAACGTATTACTAGAAACTTATTAACTCACTTTATTTGCTCATTTCAGTGCAGTAGTCCTTTCCAGTGCTCTCAGCTATGTGTTCAGTGTGTAGTATCAAGATGTTACTGACACATTTTATAATTGGAAAGCCCCGGAACAATCATGACTAATTCCAAAGCACTTGATTCACCAAATGTATTGTTGATGTTGGCAGACAGAGATTGGTATGTGCCTTTAGTACACATGGTGCTAGACGCTTGTTTACACCTAGAGTTAAGGAGCTTCACCTGAAGGGCAAACAGGATGAGCTGCTGGTGCAGCAACAAGGTCATGGCAGATGGACAGCAGCTGAAACTTAGTCACTTGGCCTACGCTGACTCATTTATGTTAATGTTGGTTGATAAAATGAATAACATTGAAAAGGAAAATTAAAGATGTGGAAACTGTGCTAATTGTGGTGGCTTAAATTGTTTTAACTGAACAGAAAAGCAATAGAAAAAATTTAACTAAATATGGTGCTGACAAATTAGTAACTGATTTTAACTGATAATAATTTAATTAATGAAGTTGAGATACTTCTGTTGCATAAATCAATATAGTTCACATGATAATGGGTTATAATACAGTTTATCAATGTACCTGATATAAAAAAAGGGTAATAGATATAATCATAGAGTTGCCAAGCTATTTTCTATAATTGCTAAACTAGTAATGTCGCTAGTTTAAATTGAGAAAGTTGTGTCTGCAGTTGATTTTTAATTTTTATTTATTTATTTATTTATTTTTTCAGTGGTTTCTTTTTTATATGTTGATCATACAGTTGAATTGCTCCATGTGAAATGATTCCAGTGCAGCAGCACAAAAAGCCTTAGTGGAATGGTCCAGCTACAATATGCTTGAAAGATGAGGAACTCGCCCCCTTCCAGCCATTTACTGCAACCCTTTTCTACAAAGTGCTCCAAACGGAACCATTACACGATTGAGGTGAAAATATTTGCTTTTATCACCCATCTATTTGAACACACTGGCCACATCTCCAGCCAAAAAATACTCAGTGTGTAGCAATCACAGCCTTGCTTTACATGTCATCGTTTCCAAATAATTTACCAGCTGCAATTAGCTGATTCTAGTTGTCATCACAGTACTTTACGAACTCTTTAGGGAAGGAGTTAATGTATTAAAAAGACAAAAATAAAAATCTGAATGAAAAGATGTATTCTGTACATACAGTCTACGTATGCATCACTTATGATTGCACATAGCTGTTGGAAATAAAAATGACCTCTGCCTGACAAATTAGAAATAAACCTGTTTGACAGGCCCCGTTTGGTAAGAACAAATGTGAGACATGAAAAATTGTTTGACACACTTTCATAAAAGCAAGTGGCGGCAACCCATCCTTTAGCATGTGGTAATGGCCTCTCGTTGTTAGATTCAATGGAAAAAGCTATTCATACTGTTATGTGATTGAAAAGAAAATTGAATCCTTTTGATGTTATAAATGTGTCTATTACCGCATTTGCACACAAAATTTCTATGGAAATTATAGAGAAAGTAGTGATTCTTGGAAGGAAAGGTTTGGGAATGACATATTGAATTCTATTCCTGTGTGAATATCAATATAGTGTATACATAGGAGAACAACTCCAAAACTATATGATTTTTCACTGGGCTGATGAGCTAAAATGACTCAACTATATATTTGCAAGGGGAAAAAAAGGTTAATAGTCAGACATTTCTTATACTGCAATGAATAGCCTCTTCAGTCCACTGCTAAACTTAAGAGAATCTCTGTCTCTGTCTCTTGCATATTAAGGAACATCTGCAGCTGCTACTGGAGGTCAGAAAAGGTTCAAAGGTGGGATGGATCAGCTTGACATTTTGTACCTTTGAAATAATTTGAAATTGAAATAATCAATGAGAGTGTGAAGTAGCTTGAGGTTTTAAGAGAACCTTTTTTTTTTTTTTCTCTTCTTTGCAGTCGGTCATTGGAAGAATTATTCAGAGTACACCTGTCAGTTGCAGCCTTTTATTCATGCACTGAGTATTAAGATGTAAACAGGACCCTGTAGTATACAGATAATTTCATCTATCAATTATAGGTGTACTAAGTAACCCTTTTTTGACAATAATTTACCATTCACAGGTAGGTGCCCTGTACACTGCTGACCCCTAAGCAGCTTTAGTAGAGCAACTGCGGATTAAGTCTTTTTCTAAGGAACCTGCCAAAGGTGGGGAATGAAGTGAGCTCTGAGATTCATTCATTCATCATTTCCCCACACTGATATTGTCTTCTGGATTAGGAAATATTACAGTGGACATGACTGAGGCGCTCCATCTATTATGTTACAAAATTATTAATGAGTTTGCCACTAATGATTATTTTAATCACTTTGTCTATAGCATGTCAACCGGGTAATATCCCCACGCTGGTTTCACATAGTTTAAGATGACATAATCAAATTGCTTGTTAAAGTTCCTTAACTGTGCAAAATTTGAATAGGGCAATGTAACAAACATAAAACATATATACTTTAAAAAGTCTTTTAATTTTTAAAAATGTATTTATTGATAGTAAAAATTATTTACTACTAAAATGATCAAAAGCGAATATTTAGGAGCTAACCTATTCGTACCATTCATTTAAAGTATTAAGAATACAGAGCTATCTTAATATTTTCAGCATATTTTCAACCAGGTGAAGGCAAAAACATTGATAACATTGATAAACATTGATATCTTACATGTATTCATCTATATGAATAAAAACCTGTAATTAACAAAGTATTTCAAAAGTTGCTAAAATAATAATACATTGCAGAAATAATACATTGATGACAGAAATGGGGTGGTGGGGGGGGGGGGTGTTTAACTATTGCAGTTAGAGAAATGTTTTTATGGCCGTATTGGGTGAGTCTGTGTCATAGTTGAGGGAGTACTATTAATAAGCTAAACTTCACATTTCAGTTTTTCATTGCAAAACATGCCATATGCACAAGGTGCTGAACAGTTTGGGGAGTATCTAGCAATAGAATATTCTTCACAGGCTCCAGGGGTCATCAACATTTAACCTTTTTTTGCAGATGGATCGGGAAATACTTGATTCCTGTCTGAATGTGTATTTAATCTCGAATCATTCTGGCATTAATGTACCATTTTAACAGAGCTGATTGGCTCAGATATAAATCTGAAATTTCACAGGATAAAAAACACAATGCTGTTCATTTTACTCATTTTACTGTCAATAACCCTTAGGCTTTGTTAAAGTTCCTGCAGAAACCTTTTTCAAGTGTTTTTAATAGTGTTTGTGAAGTAATATGTGTTACATGTGGCAAAACTACTGACAAAGCATGCAAGAAACTAAAAAGGAATCAGTATTCAAGGTAGCACACCTCATAATTTAACCCGTCGTTGAACACAAGCTGCTTTCTGATCACTACACCACAACATTATTCAATTGCCTTAATGAGTGCATTTAAAGGCTATTCAGCTATACTCATATTTGATGTTTCGGGCCTGTTGTAAAACATTTTGAAGTCTCAGCAAATGGTTGTAATAGCTTCCTTTCAAAATGGTGATAATGATTATGGATGTATTCAAATGAAATTAAATCTGAAAGACTGTGATGCAAGTCACTGCGACTAACTCAAGCGCATCAATCATTTTCCTGAAGCTTACAGGAATACTGTCAATTCACTCGGAGGTGCTTTTGATGTTAGACACAAAGGAATAATAATTGCTTTAATTCAAAGGTACACTTTATACTTACAATTTCAATCAAATTTCAATCTAGGATCAAAAACATATGTTTGCATTATGCTTTGGAGCAATCCAGTCCCGGAGTTCGAGGACAGATTTTCGAAGAATGTTCAGTAAATAGAAAAGCAGATGGCAGTTTGTTTTTCTGCACTCATTTCATTAAAAAAGATGCACAAAGTTTCCACCCCACAGGACATAAAACCAAAACATCATGATTAAAACCGGGTATGTTATATGAGAAGTAGGAAATATAGGCTCTGATGATTAATTTCAAATTAAAAAATATTGACTAATTTCACTGAGTTGTTTGATCGAGAGCACCACGACACCAAATGAAAACCTTTCATGGCTGGACAGAAGTAGGTGTTGAATTCCTCATACCCTGAATAAAAGCTGTCACTTGTTTTGGATTTTCATAGAAGCGAGGAAGTCAAGCAAAGTGGTGGATGTTGTTGTTAACGTGATGGATGTGACCTGAGGACAACGATATTAATTTACATGTGATTAGCAAGACTCTGATTGAGTGGATACAGAAGTGGCATGCTGTGGTGAGTTGTTGTCGTTTCATGAGGTTGTCATCTGGTGTGTGTGTGTGTGTGTGTGTGTGTGTGTGTGTGTGGGGGGGGGGTGTACTGTATGTCAATGTGCATGTGTGTGTGTGTGTGTATTTGTGTGTAAAACAAGCTCAGTGGCTGCAGGTGTGAAAGTAGCCTGGGCTGTGAACTCCTCACACTCCCTCATCCTCTCTCACTTCCTCTCCCACTCATTTTCTCTGATTTGGTTTTACACTGCTGCACTCTACTCATTTGCATCTGCTCCTGACACCCTTGTACCAGTCACAAGCAGCCCCTTCAACACACACACTCTCTTTCTTTTCCACAGACATACACACGCACACACACACACACACACACACACACACACATACAGTAACACACACAGACTCCAAAATGACTCTATCGTTTGCAAGTTATAGTGAAGTGTAAAGAAAGAGCTATAAATTACCCTTTACAAAAAAGTACATTCTTTACAGCTGTCAAAAGGCTTTGGTTTATTTATGACAATATCAAAAGCATGTAAGAAGGCTTGTGTGTGTCCTATCACTTGGTGTGTTGTGTGATGTGTGCCTTTTTATTGTGAGTAAGGAGTTGGTAATGTTGGTATATGTTTCTATTTATACTGATCTTTTTACGGCAAAGATTCAAGCATGGATGCACAAAAGAACTGATAATCAAATCTTTAATCCAATTTATTTATCCGAGCAGCATAATGAGCTGAATATATCAGGCGGCTGTGGTCATGGAGCTGTGCTGCTCAGAGCACTACGATGAAGTTCAATTAAGACACAATATAATAATTATAAGCTGACTCGAGAGACAAGGCAGGGTTCATTTCTCCAAGCAAAATTCTTCTGTGAAAGAGCCTGATTTGTTAATCACAATTTATTGGATAAATAGGCACAGAGATTTGCCTGCAGCTTTGCCCACTGGTCCCTGGAAGGTGAATGCCCTTTTAAAAATGCTCTTCAGTGCAGCCAAACGCACGCGTCGACACAATGGCTTCGGATAATACAGGATTATGCAAGTGTCAAATTATACATTCTAATATTTTACAGCCGCTACATGTGTGCTTCTCCAATCTCCAAAAGTTACATCATACAATTGCAGGAAGGATTTTAATTTTGAATTTTTCCAATACATTTATAACTGTTACAAATAGATACTGCAAGAAGAAATTCTACTGAAGAAAAAGCGACTGTGTATTAGAAAAAAAATTGAAAATATTATTTTAATATGCAGTAATGTAATCACACTATAGCCTTATTAAGAACTTCTAAAATATTTCATACACTCTAGGAAAATAGTTCAAGTAACACTGCAGAACAATCCTAGGCATTTGCAAGTCACAGGTCAGGCTAATTATGTCTTCTTGTGAAAAATAACCCTGACCCCGCACAACTCATACAATCATGCATTGATTTTCTAAAGCAAGCTTGTTTAATAAATTTAGCTACAGTAGCAGGACCAGGTGGTCAATCACTGTCCCATTCTCAAATCCCTTGATGAGCACTGAGAAAGATCACAGAAATAATACCTCATTGTTCTGTCTAATCACAGCATGTCACAGACAAGAGCGGATTTGCATTTTAAACAAGCACTTGTTCTGATTGAGGAACAATTATTATAAATTTCATTAAATATGAGCCACGCAGAGGGCAACACACTGCCTCCAAACATGCATTAGAGCTAGAAGAGATATAACCCACAAAGCATCAAGTTTTACTCCAACATGTTCCATTGGCAATTCAGGATATTATTTAATATATGTTTGTTTGTTTTCATTTCTTTTACACTTGTGCATACTTTGGTGATATTTTTCCTCCCACCAACGATTAATTTAATCTTGCTGACTTTTTCAAGGTCTTTTTTTTTTTTTTTTTTTCAATCCCCCCACTGCCAGTTCAAGCAAATGAGAGAGGGTCTGAGGAGAAAGGGAGAGGAAGAAGAACTAAAACAAGATGCTAGAATCAAATACGCTTTAACAGTTTTTGACTGCTTTTTCACTATTTTCTCAGAGTGGATTTGAAGCAGGGCTGGGCTGCTTCCTGAATATCTTACAGCCTCCTCAGTGTCTTTATCTACAATTCCACTTATTTACAGATCACTGGAGGAACATCTGCTCCAACACTTGCCCCAAATCTAAGAAGTGATGTTTTGCAATATACCATTTAATTTTTAATGCTGGAATTCAGTTCTCCTTCAAAACAGAAGAACTTTCATAGATAAGCGCCTTTTGATGACAACTAAACAACATCCAATAGCCTGGAAATGTAGTGGAATTCAAGGGATAAACAAAACTGTGGCAAACAAACAACTACAGTAATGGTAAACACTGCAAAAGTTGACAATATCACAGAAACTTTAAAGTAAGCGTACTATTTTATCTTAGTTATAAACAAGTCTGAATGCAGCTAATCCAATGAGATGAGTCACTATGCCAAAGAGTGCACAACAAATACCATCATAAGAGATATAAAAATGTTTTACTATTTTTAGAAATAACTAACAAGAAAAGGTCATGAATCCTCCTTTTTTCAACTATCAGAAAAGACCAAAAATCTTAATGTGCATAAACTTTAGCACAAGCTGCTGCTGACTCACACACACCTGCTTCACTATGGGGCTGAGAGCGAGCCGACTCGTACAATTACTCTAAAGAAGATGCCTTCCATTGTTACTGATCCATTTTATTACCCTGACAGGCACAGGAAATTGTGATGCACCTGCGTCTGTTCATCCATACGGCAATACAGGCTGGCCTCATGCCAGCACTCCCCACTTCAGCTACCGCCAAATGATACACATATTTGAATTGCAATACAATAGGCCATCAGCTTAATTATTACGGAGGAGTTATCATACTGAACCTTTCTGTACAGAATTGCAGGAACAAGGAAGAATGGCTCATAATACCCACATTTGCATGTGGTTCAACAATGTTATTTTTCTGCTGCTCAGTGAGAACGTACAGATTTCTTTTTTTCCCCTTCTTTTTTTTTCTTTTTGTGTGTGTGTGTGTGTCTTTTTTGTATCCATATTGTTTTCAATTGCAAGTGAGAGGAGCAGAAGACCTTATAGACATTTAACACAGTTTGATATCTGGAAACAACTGCATTGTGAATGTTTTAAAGACTCTGCATGTTCTGCACATATATGCGATATGTGAATTGGTATTACAACTGTATTTAAAATAGATGCAAAATAAATGTAGCTATATTTATATCAAATCTCTCATATATTACCAAGTTATATTAAAATCAAACACTTAATCCTCAGAAAAGCCTAACATACACATCAAAATGTCTAAATTTCTGAATGTGCATGTTTTGGGCTGAAGGAAATTTATGAGGACTTAATGCTGATACTAAATTCCCCGATCATGGAAACATGAAAAATATTCCTATGCTTAGTTGTATAAGAACAAAATTAAGGCAACTATTGAACGCACCCCCAAAAAAACACAGTCAAAATAGTTTTTTTTTTAAAATGTGTGTAGTGAGTAGTTTGTGATATAATGACACATTACTTTGTAGTATTAATATATTTCATTTGTAATATATATTCCATGATATGATGAACAGAGGTTAGCGCTGTCGCCCCACAATAAGAAGGTTACAGTGCACATAGTTTTTACACCACTGAACTTTCAAATGTAACTTAATCTTTTTAATGAGGGGATTATGCACTTCCACCCTACTGCAATATGCAACTGTCAATGGAGTGTATTTGCTGACACTGAGTTTATACAGCCTTGACATTCTCAGTCATCTGAGGAAAACCTGCTTTCTATATTTCACTTGCACATGGCTCAAATACATAAGTATCATGGTCATCAAATGGGCCATTTCAATTATAACCATATTTTCTGATTTTGCTTCCTTAGATCTAAACACAGATGTCACGTAAGCGACTTGCACCTAGTGAGACATAAGTCAGTTTAGCAGTCTTTGGGACTGAACTTCTGTCCTCTTAGGCCCCAACATGGATCCCGCTAGATCAGGTTATTCAGGTTTTTGTGTCCACTTATCTGCACGAAAAGTGCAGATAAGTTTGACTCAGGAGTTAACACCCTGACCAAACTGAAACAGTGAATAAGGTACCCACACTGAAGTCTGCCAAGCATGTATGGGACTATTTGTATTGGATCCAGGTCATGGAACTGATGTTATAACACCATACAGCCTGTGAACTACACAGTGCTCCATTTCTTCTGCTAAACAGGAGCATCATGTACAGTTTAACTCCAATATGAAAAGTTTATCTGTCTGCAGCAGTTTTTGTTACAGCTTTCCAGCTGCTTTTTATGTTGATTTTGATCTATAAACCTTAAACTCAAAGTATAAGGTATAAGGCAATGAAATATATTTTAGGAGCTCGCGCACACACACACACACACACACACACGCGCACTTTCAGAGGCAGAAGATCAGGAAGGCTCCAAGACCCGACAGCGTGTCCCCTTCCTGCCTGAGAACCTGCGCTGACCAGCTGGCCCTGATCTTCACACAGATCTTCAACAGAATCCAACCATCACAGGCCTGAATGACTACAGGCCCGTCGCCCTGACGTCTGTAGTCATGAAATCCTTCGAGAGACTGGTGCTGAATCACCTGAAGAACATCACAGGATCCCGGCTGGACCCCCTGCAGTTTGCCTACTGGGCAAACAGGTCAGTGGATGATGCAGTAAACATGGGACTTCACTCCTTCACTCCAACACTTTGACTCCCCAGGGACATACGGATGGATCCTGTTTGTGGACTTCAGCTCTGCGTTCAACACCATCATCCCGGGAATCATCAAGGACAAACTCACCCAGCTCACCGTGCTGGCCTCCAACTATCAGTGGATTTACAACTTCCTCACCGACAGGAGATAGCAGGTGAGGCTGGGAAGCATCTTCTCCAACATCCGAAGCATCAGCACTGGCGCCCCCCAGGGGTGTGTTCTTTCCCCCGCTGCTCTTCTCCCTCTACACCAATGGCTGCACCTCGGATGACCCGTCTTTGAAACTTTTAAAGTTTGGAGACGACACAGCGGTCATCGGCCTCATCCAGGACGGTGACAAGTCTGACTACAGGCATGAGGTGGACCGACTGGTCGTCTGGTTTGGTCAGAACCACCTGGAGCTAAATCCGCTCAAGACTGTGGAGATGACAGTGGATTTCAGGAAGAACCCGCCCACCCTACCCCCTCTCACAGTCCTCAACAGAACAGTGTCTAGTGTGGACTCATTCAAGTTCCTGGGAACCACAATCTCCCGCAACCTGAAGTGGACCTCCCACATAGACTCTGTCAGGAAGAAGGCCCAGCAGAGGTTGTACTTTCTGTGTCAGCTGAGAAAGTTCAAGCTGCTGGTCATCTTCTACACCGCCATCATCCAGTCTGTTCTCTGCACTTCCATCACTGTCTGGTTTGGGTCGGCCACCAAGCAGGACAGGAACAGACTGCAACGGACTATAAGGTCTGCAGTGAAGATCATTGGGGCCGACCTGCCCTCCATCCAGGACCTTTATAGGTCCAGAGTTAGGAAATGGGCAGGTACCATCGCTGCAGACCCCTCACACACCAGACACAAACTGTTCAGACTGCTTCCCTCTGGTAGGCACTACAGAGCTCTGTTCACCAAAACCACCAGACTTAAAAACAGTTTCTTCCCCCAGGCTGTCTCCCAGATCTCCCCATAAGCTGACTGACAACCTCATGAACCTTTGCACATTGCTGCACTTATCGTATCATATGCCACTGCAAATATTTCTAATATTTCTAATGTCAAAGTACACTACAAGTCAAAAGTTTGGACACACTTTCTCGTTCAAATGAATAGGAAAGTGTGTCCAAACTTTCTTATTTTTTATTTTTCATTTTTTCTTTCTGTCTTTCCCATGTCCAAGATGGAAACACCGGAGTCAAATTCCTAGTATGTTTACACATACCTGGCAATAAAACTATTTCTGATTTTCTGATTTTCTGATTATATGAAGGGAAAAATCTGCATTGGCTCCATTTTTGAAGAGGTGACAGTTTAGTATATGTCAGCAAACAGTGTGGTAATCTTTCAGAGAAATGGGCTTTGTGTTTTTTGCGTATTCCTGTGCAACAGTAAATTTCAGAGTGCAGAGATTTCTCCAACTGCATCTACCTTGTGAGATCTGAGCACAGAGAACAAGTCAGTCCTTTCCCACTGTACCTGCCCCTGCCTGGTCTGGGCTGGTTTTACTTGGCACAGCTTAACACTTTATGAATTATAGTTAATGTGCTTGCTGCCTGTGGCTGTGTTGAGGAAAACTACAGCAAAGCAAAATGAACTCTGCTGGACATTTGATTCTGAAAAATAATCTGAGATAGAGTTTTGGGGAAACTTTAACTA
Organism: Remorina albescens; assembly: GCA_034769265.1. NCBI lineage: Eukaryota > Metazoa > Chordata > Actinopteri > Carangiformes > Echeneidae > Remorina > Remorina albescens. Next base: position 6,877,475 of record CM068479.1, read on the forward strand.
CTTTCTTTTATTCACTAAATTATTTATTCACCCAGCCTATGTCTTACATGCCTCAGACCTCAAATACTGGTGTGACAAGATTAAAATATGCTATTGCCTACTCATAGCTAAAGACATATTTATGTCATATACGATTAATGACTATGTGACATTTTACTGCTACAAATTACTGCCAAGTTATTTACTGAATGTAGTAAATGCCACACATAGACTGACTGAGATCAACAAAAGCTGACATTGTGACATTGGGGTAGTAATTCAGCCACAGTGTTCTGACAGTACAGCATGCATTCAGCATTTTCACGATTTAAGAGAAAACAAAGTGCAGTTTACCTTTTTTGGAAGAACAGTAAGCTCTAAACCTCACACATACACACACACACACACATGCACACACATCCCAGTTTGTAAATGAATGCACATCAGTAGTCTTGCCTGCTCTTTGGCTGTGAGTGATGTTATTGTCATCTACCTCGTGTTGCTTTGACAGCTCCTAATCACATCTCTTGTGTGGTGCCAACTGGCCATTCAGCATTGCAACAACACTGCTTCTTCAATTTGTCAGTCACTGTCAGTGGGTGATACTTTGCCTGGGGTGTGGTTGTCCATCAGGACAGGGCTGGTCACCATGTTCACATGTGGCCCATCCACCTCTTTTAGATGGATGCCAAACAAGCCTGACTGGGATTTCAGTCTCTGCTTTTTCCTCACTTGTTGATTCAGATCCAACACACTTTCCAGCAATAGGCTGCTGGCCTTGTATTGACAATGCAACAACACGATTCATACAAAAACCTGGAGTCTTTCTACTTTCTCTTTTTGTGAATATAGGATCAATATATTGTACAGCAGAGCTTGCTCCCACAAAGACAAGAATATGTAAACTTTTGTTTTACACTCTTGGAAAAAACTTCAAATAGAGGATACATCAAACAGAGAAGCAGAACACTTTGATCTCACTCTGAATGCAATGAAGTTACAGTGCATTAAAATTTAAGAACCTGACTTGAAAATAGAATTCTGTAGAAAAACCTGTGTAGTAAAAAGACCTGTGTATTGAAAAGAATATTATACAGTACTTTTGGAGAAGGCAAGCATGAATAAAACCCATGCAGCTTTATCTGATAAACTGATGACGGATTTGCTTCAAGGTCCTGAGAATTGAAGAGAGTCCAAATGTTGATAAAGTTGTGCGTCAGCATGTCCGTGAACTGATGAATATTATTATTATGTGTTGCATGTATAGCTGCTCTGGTAAACAGGGCTAACTAATATTTTTCTTACTGTCCTCATGCACTTTTAAGTGTAGAGGATAACAAAGCAATCAGTGGTTCGGCCCTTTTTTATACGAAAACAAGAACGGTAGCCGTGTTCTTACCTACGTTGTTGCCAGCAGGCATCAATATGTGGTGACAAATGACCATGGCAGGCAAGACATTATAATTTACCACTGATTAAACAGCAGGGCTCTTAACAGAGAGCCAAGGTTCATACGGTTAACACAACTCATCTTTATGCAGGCATATATTATTACCTTACATGGGTGGCATGCCCCAGCTGCACTTAGAAGTATATACAGCTCCTTGTTCTGTCAAAGTGATGTAGCATATATTGCAATGATGGTAACGGAACACAGGAAAAGAAAATCAACAAGGAAGAGAAGATATCATGCATAGTAAAAAGCTAGATACTCAGTTGCTTTTAACCTTGATTGTACGTATCGTTGGGACAGTTGGGAAAAAAAAATTGAGACGCAACAAACAGCATGATTAATAGCACCCCCCCGCCCCCCCCAAACAAAGAGACAAATCAATGTTTAAACTTGAATCAATGTGGAATTGCATTTTATTGATCATACCCAATTACTCTTTTAAAAACTGTTTGTGATATACATCCCTCTGTTATTTGCATTTATACAAATTAGAGAATAGTGATTTATGTTCAACCAGCTTTGGTAACAGTTCTTTTTACAAAAGATAATTGTATTATGTAAACACAAACAGTACGAAATAGATGACAATTAGTTTCCATTACTCAATGTACACTCGCTGAGGTGAAAGGCAGAACAGGCAGACTAACTGCATGAAGTTTACAGTTACAGCTGTTAACATATTTGAGAATTATTAAGTTTGGAGGTGGGTCTATATTTGGGGTGGGGATCTTTTCCATTAGGGGATGATTAAATAATGATGAGCTTGTGAATATTTACTGTGATTTTACAGTGAATGTAGCGTGTGACCCACTTTAGACGTTCACATCTGAAAAGGATAAACCCTTTGATAATTCTTTGACTGTAGACACTATTTGACAGTCAGTTTTGGGTAATAAAATATGCTTCTCCCCTGTTTTTCCCCCTCCTGCCTCAGTTCTGTTGACGATGAGCCTCTGTTCAGCAATGAGATGTGCAGTCTGAGGTAAATGTGACTGAGTGATGTGTCATATAATCTCTTGGACACATCTAGTGGACGCTATGCCAGGAGAAGATATGGGGGCTGCCTCATGAAACATTTATCTGGGAAGAGTACCACAGCGGTGGCAGAGAGATGGAGTGACAGAATGGAATGAGGTAGAGGGGAGAGAATAACAACAAAAATGTTTGTTTGTATGTCTTTCCACATTTCTGTCACTCAGTCATTCCATTTTCTGGGTAAAGTTAGAGATCCTATAGAAAACATATATATTTGTCACTCTCAGACCTAACCTACAATGAAAATGAACAAGCCCATAAACAGCGCACAAGTATATAATGTACACACATACACACAACACACACACAAAGTTTTAACATGCTCTCAGGAGTTAGAGGGGCCTTGAGCGTGATAACGCCCAACAAAAGCCCTGTGGCTGAGCTCTACACAAAGCTCATAATCTGACCGAGTGTTCCAGTGATCAAACTCAGCTACATAACTGAGCAGCAAATGCAGCTCTGGGCATATTTTGTTTTAGAGTCACTTATTTAAGTCTTAGTCTGTATGTGGACATCCTTAAATGTACTATAATGCAGTAAACTAAGAAAATTAGTTCTTGATTTAAAAACTAAAATCCTGTTAAATTATTCTCTGGACTTAAGTATCCAACATGTAAGCAGAAGTTTGAATGGTTATATTTATGATCCATGTTGACCTCTATCAGGAGGTTAGAAATTGCAGTCACATCGACAGGCAACTGATGCAAAAACATTTCAACTCTTAGGGTAACTCTTAGCTCATTTGCAATAATGATCATTATTAAACATATTTGACATTTTAATCATAAACTACAAATTGGAAATATTTGCTGGTTAAAATTTCTCTTATGCCAGTTTTTGCTACTTTTTTCTGTTTTATGCAGTTATAAATGAAGCATCTTTGGGTTTTCGCTTGTCACTATTGATTCTCAAAACCTGGGATGGGCTTTTTTCAGATAGATCAATTCACTGGAAGAAGCAATCAACATCTTTCATCATGAAAAACTTTATTGCTTGCCTTTGTCCCTATCTTTATTGTTGATTTTCTTCAATTTTTTTATTTGTGTCTATTCATTTTGACTTGTGTTAGTATTTATCAATTTTAGACCAGGGCCTTGAAATAAAGCACTGTGGCCGAAAGACCATGGGAAAGATAGCTCATCATATTCTCTGCTCCCGTTGACCCTTGGTTATGCTTGGCTGGCCTGCTATGGTACTTCATTTCTGGATCTTGAGATGCTGACAGACACCAGAGCCTAGTGGGAGCCTGGTGGAGTGGCCTCTCTCAGAAGCAGGAAAGCTGCTCCCACCCTGACAAGGTCATTTTGGCTTCTTGTCATTATCCTCTGAACAGACACGGGAAAAGCATTCCTTACCACTGGTCATTAGTGCCAAGCAGAGACCAATTACTAACAGGCAAAGGGCAAACAGTAAGCGGACATGAATGAAGCCAGACAGGTCAAAGTGGTCATACATAGCAAAGGTCAGTGTTGTCATAATTTCACACAAGTTAAAGTTGTAAATAGCTCCCCAGATAAATACATGAGTAGGAAGGGTTATATTAGGTACACATTTCCTGAGTGCCATAAATGATGTCCATTAGGGATCTTTACAGCTGCAGGAGAGCATTATTGTCATTATCTGAATTGTCTTTCTCTGATCCTTTCCAAAAAAAAAAAAAAATAATAAAATCTTTTGCATTAGTAATTCATCACACACTAATGAATTGGTAGGGGCTTTTAGTGTTATGATAAGGTTAATATTTTTATTGAATTCACAAAAGAGTTATAGGTTATCTTAAGTAAATATTCTGAAAACCTCAAAAATGTCTTTCCTCAGCTAAGTGCCACTAGTGCTAACACATTTATATTGGTTCTTCTCCTAGGTATAGTGAGATACATGAAGTTCAGCAATCCTCTTTACAGTATGGACTTCTTGTCCCATGTCATGTACACGTGATTTGTAATCCTGTAGCTTTGAAAATAAAATGAAAACATACATTATATGACATACAGCATTTGAGATCACTGTTGCACTACACATCAGTATGTGGCTTTCATTTCAATTTTTAATACACAAAAGGTTCCTTACTCTTGGCTGTAATAAACCATTGAATAATTATTGTGCTCACCACTGCTTCTCCTCTTTTAAACTACTGTATCTTGACGTGTGGGGGGAAAAAAACAAAAAAAGAAATCTAACTCACTCACATCAACAGGAGAGACACCAGTTTATCCCTTGCTGTTTCACAACTCCAAACCTTTCAACAGTCAACGTGGTGTCACTGACAGGTTGTTTGTTTTGCAGCATATTCCCCAAGTCTTTGCCACTGTTCAGACACAGTGGGGGAAAAAAGGTGTCATATGAACAATTTGTTTACGATATGTATTAAACATCTAGTCCACCTGTTCTTATTTTTCTGCTGACACTATGTCCATACTGCTCAGACGACAAAAGACCAGAAGCAATCCAGCGAAAGTCTCTGAGCTCAAGACTAAAACTCTTTAAAGCAGCATGCACTCAGATTTATAAACCGATTAAAGACTTTAAAGACTTTAAATTAGAAAAAAATCTACTGGAAGAAAATGCAGAGAATTGCAAAATACCAAAAATCATGAGCAGAGAAACTGAGCACAAAAATGCGGTTATAGGTCGTTAATAGCTTAATATGGGTGTGTACAATAAAAAAAATCATTATCAACATGTCACGTGGTGTTAAAGTCAAAAAGTGAGTTTCTCTATAGAAAAAGATATACTCTTTGTTTCTGTCCACGTTTTTCTGTTGGTTTAATAGGATAAAGCATCTAAGACTCAAAGTTTGTTGGGATCAAGGGAAGAAACGTTTGGTAAATTATCACCCTGTCTTTAATATTATATGCTTGCCCCAGCAATTTTTACACACCTCCTCCCAACATGCACTTTCATACCACACAGGGGTGATCGGCTGGAGGAAATCAAGACCCTCTCTAAATTTCCTCTCAACTGATTAAGATAAACTGCTTTTCAGCCATGGTTGCCCCCCCAACCAATCAATTAAAGTAATCAATTAAAGGCCTGCCGGCTGAGCCTTTGGTAATTGAGGGTTGAATAAACACAGGCTGCTGATACTGATGATAAAGCCGGAACAAAACCATGGGCATGAAAAAGGGCTCGAAAAGTGTCATTTCTGGGGTTTGAGTAAGTCTCAATTGTAGGATATCTAAGGAAAGCCATGTTTAGTTATTTATTTCATTTCCTACCCAACACAGTCCTGGCTGTTTATCCTGGGCTGCCAGAGACTCTGCCTTAGGACGTTAAATATTGAATAAAATCATCAGCCAGGCCTTTCCAATTGGCTGTGGCTAGTATTTGAAAAAAGTGCCAGTAGAATTCAAACATGGCACTGTGTTCCAGCATGTCCTCCAGTGAAAACAAATCCTCAGAGGAGGGTGAAAGAGACTCTTTGGCCAGGCTTGGCCTCTCCACTCCTGGCTTCAGGTCCAAGAGGTGAGGAGGATATTTGTACTTTAGGGATCCTGAAATATATTCAGGCAGGGCTCCCTGACTGGTTTTCGTCCGTCTGAAAAATTTAGATTTTGATCCGCAGATGTAGCAGAGGTGGCAGGTCAAGACGAGAGAAGTAGGAGAAAGAAATATTTTTGTATTCATCAGTTATAAGCAAAACAAGCAAAAAAAACCCCCCAAAAAACGAAAAACCACCCAAAAACCTTAGCACGTCATGTGTCTTTGATGCATTAATCCTTTACTAGACTTTCTTTTTTGCTTGCAGGGGGGTTTCTAACAAGCCGCTTGTCCATTTGGTTTGAATCAGTCTGCCTCTTGTTTAGGGGACTACAAGTGTAAAACTTATGCAGGTCTCCTCCTCCTGTCTTGCTTTGGGAGGTGCTCTACTGATGTTTAACTAGAGAGTAGAGACATTACAGACAGTATGATAGGTCCTCTTGTAAGATTTCCGTGACCCCACTTCTTTACAAGGTCACCATTTACATTTGCGCGCTGTCGGAGCACGGATGTAATAACTGGTTGTTGGTAAAGTCATCTTTCATCAATGACTTACAACACAACATGTGGCCTGGATTCTGTGTTTCAGAGAAAAAGTGAGAGAACAGATATCTCTGTGTATTTGTGTATTACGAAGATAACTGACATAAAATAGTGCGATTTTCTTTCTGTTTAAATTGCTGCCATGGCTCCGAATACAAAATCATAATAAATTTAAAAACAACCCACAATTCACATGAAAAATAGATCCACAAAAGCAAAAAAGAGGATGTTAGAGTTCGAACAGCAATCTTTTTAAATGTGCTCCTGGGTGGAAAAATAATGGAAGGAAAAACTCTCCTCCCTTTCTAAGGTGTTAACAGTAATTCTCTATGTATGGACTGCGCTCAAAGCAAAGAGCAAAGCTCTATGCCTGCTCCAGCTCATTATCTAACAGCCACATAACATAATTTAACATTTCCTTTGTGTTCAGGGACACCATGGCAATTAGCTAACAAGTGGGTCATCCATTAAACAGGCCCATGGCCCTGGGAGAGATATAAGCCTCCAGGGCAACACTCAACAATTCTCTGTAATAGAATGGCTGAGTGAGAGAGTCCATTAGTAAACATTTAGGAAATCAGTGAGAAGGCAGGTCTCTACGGGTAATTATATTACTGATTATTTACTACAAATACACTCTGCTCTATTGTATTTTATTCCTCTATTGTTTTTCTGATGTGTTCAACTTTGTTTTGCTACCATTTGAGGGTTCACGTTAATGAACTCGGAGGTCATAAATACAAGTTTGCTGCCTTGCGACGGCTTGCTGGTGTGTGTGCTCAGGAGCCTACAGACAATTTTAGCTGAAATGCAGGATTTTTGCCTCTGCTTTTTTGAATGACATAAATAATGAAAGCCTGTTGATTTTCCAGAGATTGCAATTATATGATCATGAAGTCTGAGGATTGAGAGTGGTATATTGAGGAGCCCACCTCAGAGCCAAAAATATTGGTAGCCGCTTCCTGCTATTGATGTCCTCCTTAACTGTGATTCCACTCCCTCAGCCCGAGACTGTAGATATACACAAAGAATAGGCTGCACTGTTGAACACAAACCTCAATAGGGATGATATAGTATGGACACCCCTTTGAAATAGTTTACTTCAAAATAAATACTTAATGTAGTGTTCTTTTTCTGATGAAATAATTCATTGAACACACTAACATTTGTAATAGCTAACCAGCCCCTCACAACGGTGTTAGAGTAAGACTCAAGGTTGATCAATAGAGGCCTTAGGGGTTTTATTTTTCTGTTCCTTGATCAAGGCTGTCAGATTAGTATAGGTACAGTGTAAATAGGACTGCTCCTTGAGCATAGGCAGCGGCTCTGCAGCACAGGTTGGAACATCGCTCCCTCATTAATATGATTAGGAAAACAGCCTCCGGGCAGTGAGGATGCAGAGCAGCCCACACGGAGGCTCATTGGATACCAACAACAGTACAATGGCAGAGTGTCAGTGCATTTTTCATGACTCTGCTTTACAAATCAACAAATCTGAGCAGCTTGTATAAATACTTGACAAAAAATATATTTATATTTTTGTGATCATGAGCAAGAGTGAGATTTTATTCCTTCAAAGGCATAATTGGCAGGTGTTTGCTGGTCTGTTGTGCAATTTAATAACTGCAGGTAGTTTGCCAGATTTAGACAGTCTGAAATCTTTCAGATTTCTGAGATGAGTAATTTTTTGTACAGTTTTATTTTGGCAACAGCATTGTTATTTTGTTTTGTCCCCTGTTAACCCCCCCCCCGTGTCATATCATGTTCAAGCTGTGAAAACATTTCCATCAGTTAAGTTGATTTTGATTTTGATTACTCAATTAATTTTACAAAATTTGTGTGGTATATTTTTTAGCAAGGGGATGGTAATATGAGTAATATATGAGTAATAATATGATGAATTAGTGGTAAGAATGCCTCATTTCTCATATGATGTGCAATCCATTTAGTTCTGAAAATCACCATACAAGGTTTTTTACTTTTCTTTTTTTTTTTCTTTCTTTTTTTTTTTTCACAGTCACTGTCATCTAGTGAGTAATTATCATTGGTCTGTGTGTCATAAGCCAGGAAAGATTGTGACACTTCCACTGATCTATTCATCTTTTAGTGCCTATGACATCTCCTTCCCGGCTTCGGAAACAGGTTGTCACCTCCTCAATCCAACAGACAGACAACACAAGTGTTATTAGTATGTGTTCCATATTCAGCAAAATAGGTGAAAGTGAAAACAGGCTTTACAAAGTGGAGTTACCTCTTGTTGGTAGTAATTTTTGGAAGCCAAACTTGTTTATATTAAACAACATTTATTCTTATTACTTATATTTAAATTATTTATATATACTTGCATGGAAACAATGTTCCAGTTCAAGTGAAAAGGGAATGAATTTCTTCAAGTTATATCATAACATAGTAATGACTGCAATTGCAGTATTCTTTTTGCAGTAAAAAAAAAAGTATGATTTTACTAATGTTAGGAAAATTTTTTGATGAGCGCTCATTTGCCGTGTATTTTCATAATTTTTGCGACCCGGTGCTGTTGCACAAGAGAGTTAATGTGGTGAGCTGCTTTTTTTTTCTGTTCCAGCGATTGCATAGTTACAAAATAATACTCTCTCACTCAGCCATTCTATTACAGAGAGTACTTCCTGCAATGCAGCAAATACTGTATAAAAATCACACTTCACTGAATGACATGATTGGGACATGAAACTGGGATATATATATATATATACTTGATACTTGAAAGCAAAACAAAGTACCTTCAGAATCTGGTCTGATTTCATTGTACACACATTGGTGAGTTGAGACTGTTGGTTATGTATCCAGTACCACAGATAGCCAGTAGATGGTACTCTACTGTGGGGCTAGGTAAGAAAACTAAAGCGCACACTGTTGGTGTGAAAAAAGGATGAGATTCAAAGTTGTATAAACTATCAAAATGCTTTGGATATAACAGCTTTAGGCAGATTGTAAAGAACTCCTGAAATTCTCAACATTGCTTATGTGATTGTTACAGAATATACTTATATTATGTGTATGTTTGGTCTAGACCTGCTCTATGTGTAAAGTGCCTTGATGTAACTTTGTTATGATTTGGCGCTATATAAATAAATTTGATTTGATTTGATTTGATGTTACAGGCTTTGGAAAAAGCTTTGTGACCAGCACAAATTGAAGTTGAAAGCCAGTTTATGTGAGTGTGGTGTTAACAGACAACAGCTCATAGCACGTGCCTAGCAGGGCCCCGTCAGCATGAATGTTAGGAGGAGGTTACTTTAGCGGCTGATGGGAAAGCCAGATTGTTCCTGTCAAGAAGCAGGCTACAATGCAGCCCCGTGCTTTGTTTCCCCATATTCAAAGGCATTTGTTCTTTGATAAGGTGCCGGAAACAGTTAGCGACATGCTGCTGGGAACCTTTGGAAAAGAATACACTTTCTATCTATTGTGTTTTCCTTATCCCCTGGTGATGTTTGCTGGGTGTGGGAATAGGCAGCATTTTGGGCACTGCTGCTCTGAGATAGCATTCACACAGCAGAGCACAAGAACGGGCTGCATTCAGCCGTAGGAACCGGGGGCCCGACACTCCAGAATTGTACACAAGGATGGACAATGTACACTATCTTTGGTTTGGACACAAAGAACCAAGGAAATATTTTATTGTAAGGTTTGGCAGGTCTTGTTTGCAGATGCTGTCTCTCTCTCACTCTCTCGCTGTCTCTCGCGCCCTCATTCTCTGTCTCTCTCTCTCTCTCTCCCTCTCGCTCAATCTTTGTGTTTCCCTGGAGCGTAGTTGCTGCAGCAATTTCATTACATACATGTTACATTTTATGACTAGTTTACTAATGTCCAATAGAGTGGTACCTCCTACCCTCTCTCTTTCTCAGTCACTGTTCTCACTCTCTTACTCACTCACTCACTCACTGTGTCTCTAACACACACACACCACGCAAACGCACAACTTTCTCATCTTTTGCGGACACAATCCCTCTGCATTTAGTTTCATTCACCATATTTATGAGAACGGTGCACTGAGGGAAATCTTCATAATGATTTTGTTAAATTGAAAAGTAAAGTTATGAAACACATTTTCACCTCAGTTTTTCTGATACTGTTAAGCAGCACACACACAAAAAAAAAGATCAGATCACACTCTGAAGCAAGCAGGTATACATTATTGTTGATATTGATATAATTACTTCTTGTTAATAATTGGCATTCCTGTTTTGCTGAATGTCGCTGCTGATTTGTGATCCATTCACCGTTGGAGCTTATCAGATGATGTGAGGGCTAAGTGTTTTTAATAGAAGTTGGACCTACTGCTGCCACCCACAGAGACACCACATTGCATTGGGTAAATTTGTATTATGGTTTTAACGGATAAATACCCGTTCCACCTAATTAATCCACCACATCACAGGGGGATATGACACCATGAGCCCAATAGATCAAGGACCACAGATCAAAGCACCACCACTGTTAGAATCCTACACAGGCAAGAAGAAGGTTTCTTGTTTATTTCTATGTACACACGGCCTGTGAACTAATGACTAAAGAATACAGCTATATCCAAAAATTTGTTTATTGGTTGTTGACTGAATGATGCTGCATCTTTGGCCCACCAATAGGCGTGTGTAATTAGGCAGTGGGATTTCAAACATCAATGCTGAAATTTTTAAGCTTGTTGAAATTCCTTGTTCAGAAAAACATCACTCCGTCATTAGCATAATGTGTGATTTAAAGTGTGTGCTTTGAATTAAATGACCAATGGTGAATATGTAAACTGGGGTCTGATCAATATTTTAACTAGAAATCTAAGCATGTAAAAACTTTTTTTTTTGGCGCGGTTCACACTCAAAACTGGTAATAAATTGATTGTTTGGCCTGGCCTATAGCTCAGGGAAATATGAAATAAAAAGCTCAGTAATCAGGACAATTAAGAGTTGCCTGTTCTGTGTTCTCTGATCTGTTGTCTGTCTATAAAATAAAGTCTGCTCCTGTGAGAAGTTGTACCACAGAGAATGGCAGTGATGAATAGATAGAGTTTGTGAACTTGTGAACAATTTTAGTTTCCATTTATCCTGTGATCGTATTCCTCAGAGTTATATTCTGTTTTATTCGCCGTTTCTCACTAGAACATTAAATACACTGAGAAGTAAATAAAATAAGACATAACTGACCCTATAAAGGACCCAAACCAGCACTGTTAAGTTGCTGTGACATCTTGTTATGGTTCATATTATTCACGGTAGTGCACACACTTTGGCCCATCGTCAGCCTGACATAAGAAAGGAGCTAGTTGGGCCTTCTCTTTATTTACCAGACTGGCTGGACTTTAAAAAATGTCAGTGTTCTGCCAAGTTTACCGCATATTCACTGTTTACTGATGGCTGTTACACATGTGGTTTTTGCATATGCTCTCCTCTCCCACTTAAATCATCTGTGGTCCCTGGGCTTTCTTTTGACATGTGCAGCAATGGTGCTGCCATTGCATCTTAAATTTTTCAAGCAAAGAAAAGGCATTTGTATGAAATAATAATGACCATTTCAGACATATTTTCTGCATCTGACTGCGATCTGTACTTTTCCTTATTTGTGTCCAGTACAATATCTCAAACGTCCAACACATATCTACATATAATTTTCTTTAGAGACTGTCCTGTAAATTGTCCCCATTATTATTTTCTTTTGTTGTTTTTTTGCATTTTCTTCAGTTAATTTTCAGATATGTGGGGGTGTGGAGTATTGGGAAATGAGTAACACAGCTTTATATAGACTATATCACATTTCAACAACACCAACAATGTTCTGACACAACTACCTTGCATAAAAATTACAACTGCCACATCAACAAAGCTGCACTGTGGACTTGTGTGGACTCTCCTGGGACATGCTCCCACATGTCAGATATCCTGAGTTCACTGGACTGACTTGGGACTACTGTCTTGTCTTCAATAATTCATTTAACCGTATCAAATGCTTTATTAATAAACTATTACATTCCATGTAAAAAAACAAGACCACCTATCATATAAAAGCAGAATGCTCTGTTGAATTGCTTTTGAATTGATTGTAAAACATTCAGTGTATCCAGCACTGAGAACACATTTTATTCAGTGCTTTTGTGAGACTAAATCTCATAATGCTACTTAAAACACTCTCCATAATTTATTGAAGGTAACATTGTGAAATTCCCACTTCTGTCAGACTACATCAATGTAAATGATGTACACATGTCTTGTGACATAGAATCTCTTTCAAGGAAGCACTATTTGTTTTGTCGCTGTTCCTTTGTGTAGGCGCGCTTGGAGTCTTGGCAGAGTGTGGATGTCACAAAGCATTACGAAGTATGAGATTCAGGATGTGCCATTTAATCTCCTTGACTTCCCCAGTTAGCGGAGGAGCCAAGCAGCAGCTCAGGGAGCCTCAGCATCCTGTAGAACAAAGCTAGCTGACATGATGTTTGCCTGAGGGGCCTGCACGCACTCTCTCACAGGCATAGTCTCAGAGCATGTAAAACAATGAACAACCAGTCAACTGACAGATACACTAAGCTGCAGTCACTTTGAATAACAACAGTACAGCCAGCCCTGGTTAGGGACTTAGTACAAACATGACAAGACACAAGAATCTGTGAGCGCTATCAGTCAAGGCTGCTGAGATTGCAGTGTGGTAGATTATTAGAGAGCTAAAGGTGGAAGAATTTCCTCTGAATAGCAGCAACCTGGTGGGAATAGGTGCCTGCATGTATGACTGTGATGCACTCTGTTTCCTTGCAGTAAGTAAAGCATGGTGGTGCTGTTGTGGCCTGAGGTTAAATAGGAACAGATGCCTACATAGGCAGGAGAGGGGGGTGACTCTTCTTAGCTCTATTCTCAATTTTCCTCTTGTGTAATAGTGATCCACGGCAGGCTGACACGATTGACCGTCATGACCCCAAAGGCAATAGAAATTATACTCAAAGCAGTTATTTAGATTGACCCGATTTTATACACGACAGATAGAATACCACCACTGCTTTGTGTCAATGTCACCTTGACGCTTTTTGGTTTACTGTCAGCTTTGGGTTTCAGTTACTGCCAAAGAATCTACTGAGTACAATTGAGAAAGGCCACCATGTGCTCAGAAAGGTGAACAATTCTCAGTGATGTAGTATTCTTAATAGGTAGCTCAGCGGAAAGACAGTGGGCAAAAAATTTAACTTACAAAGAGGAACTGAGGAATCAACATTTCATGAGTCCAAGCATATTCTCACAGTTGTCAAACAAGCACGCGCACACGCACGCACATGCATACGGCTGCCCAGGCAGCACCACCACTACTCGCTATACAGGTAAAGAGGCCCACTCAAAGGGTCATATTCCTCAGCCTTTGGTTTTTCTGGCCGTCCTCCTGTGCATCTCTGCGGCACATGAGACTCTTCGGCACCCACCACTTCTCTCATTAGCACACGCCAGGCTGCTAGTTGCTGTGGCTGAATCCAGGGCATGTCAGGAGCCATGTCTAGGAGCCACTTGAAATGACAAAATGAGAATGAGGGCCAGGGGCTGACATATGGTGTTGATTAGCAGTCAAGTTTACAGGGGTTCTCCATCCACAGAACATAATCAGACCTATGCCCAGCATCCTGCCCACTGAGCATCATCTCACACACTGATTTACCCATGATGCCGCTGAGCTCTCTGAAATAAAAAGAAAATAAATAAATATCATTTGAAGCTTTTGTCTCAAAAAGGAAACATTGTCTTTTAAACTGGGTCTAAATTTGCTTATACAAAAATGTGTTTCACGATTATCTTGTAAACAGGTCTTTTGGAATTAATGAAAATGAAAAGCAAGTTCTCAGGCTTACCCCAAGGGACCTTGTTAAATGCTGATGGATTTCTGTGTGCACTGACAAGTAAAAACTAATATCTACAAAATAAAAAAAAAAATCACAAACTATTCCACATATTAATGAGTGATTTCAAACAGTCTATGCCTGCGCTGAATGCACCTCCCTGCCCACCAGGCACCGAGCACAACTCCCCTCAAACAAAACTTTCAGTGCCACAGTCGAAACAGCAACATCTGGCTCCTCATGTAGGCACTTATTAGGATCAAATTAAGTAGAAATGAATGGGATGATACATGACAGGGTGCAGATGTTCAAAGCCGTGGTGTGAAAATCTGAGGGCAGAAAACGGCTTAATGAATTCTGCGTCTGTGTACAGCTGAGTTGAAGCTTTGGGTTCATAGGTAAAAAAAAAAAGAAGCTAATTAAATTCTGAAGCAGACGCACAAGAAAATAAATGTTTGTTGCTTGGAGCACCCCTTATTTACCCGAGGCACGCTTAAGGACAATGTTATGATATGCAGTTAATCAGGCAATACAGTGAAGAGTAACCGAGTGGTCTTATTTTTTTGTGATTCATGAACACGTCAGACTTCCTCCGGACCTCCAGTTTCCCTAATGAGGTTCTTAGCTGAATTGTCACTCACACCAGACAATATTGGACTTTTCAGCCAGTCATCCTCACAATCTAGTAAATTTAGCTGTAACACATCGTTTTGGAGATATTTTAAATCTATTACCAGACTAATGACTGTCAAGCAAGTAAATAAATAGAATGACTTATACAATGGCACAGTCCAAAAACCTTAATTAACTCTTCTTAGTTTACTGTACTGCATTGGATTGTTTTTTGTCACATTGATATATTGCTGGTCCCTTTGGAGCTATGACACTTCAGGCAAAGAGAAAAAACCTAATTTAACATAAATGATGTCATCACATATTTAAATGTGACTTTTAGCCGGCTGTCATGGCTGAACGACTTCATAGTTACCTCACTGTTGAATCACAATTCTCTTAATTACATCCTTGAGATCTATTATTTTAGTTTATTTTCCCACTGTGGTGTGGGGCTGCCTGAGCGTCTCTTCTAAAACACCCCCCTTCCTTGATAATGTCTCCTCAGTCTGCATACTGAGCTCCAAAGCTGCACAGGGCCAAATCTAATTTACACATTCTCACTGGCACAATGTTAAAGGGTGTTTTCTCCTTACTGAGTGCACCACAGATTTTGTGTGTGCGAGGTGTCTGTGTGTGTTGGAAAATTAGGAGGTTGTAGACTTACTGAGCTAAGGGGTAAAAACACGTGTAGGTCTTCATTTTGCTCTGTAATTGCTTTATTGTTCTTCCTTTTTACAGAAGAAGGAGATGTGGAAATTTGGAATTTGAATTGAATGCTTGGATTTGTTTTGTTGAATTATATTAGTAATTGTATTACTGTGGCAACAAAGACAAGTTGTGTTTTAAAATGCACAGATTCTTTCCTGTATATTAGAATAATGAAGGATACCCATAAGAAAGTAAAGAATAAAAAGAAACGTGTACACAAGAAATATACACAGCATATCATTATGCTGGCTGAGAAGTGTCAACATTATGATTTGGTATATTATTTTACCTTCACACCTTTCTTGATTCAGCATACAGTTCTCTATTACCTCAAGCTTCTAGCAATACCAGGGGTAGACTGTGTTTTAGGCCTTTCTATTGGTGAAGTCCAGAGGGAGCAATTCTTTTTACAATTCCAAGTAGAGGGCAGGTGAGTTATTTCTTTGGCTGTGTCTTTTACACATGACTGTGCTCATGCATATTATGGAGCACCCTATAAAAAAATTTAAGTGCAGACTCACTTCCCTGCACAGGAGATGTAGCGTACTTTGTTCCAAATGCTCTGACACATAAATGAACATTTTGGTATTTCACAACAGAGGAAAATTCTCCTCTGTCTCTCCATTTCTCAGGCAATTACACTATTTGTGTAGAGTTTTAGAAAACCCCAATGTTTTGCTTGAAAGTAAAGCAGCTCAGGTCCAGCAAATAACCTTAAATGGCGTAAAGGAAAGTAGTATAAAAAAAAAAAAAAGAATTTAAAAAATAAAGGAATTATTTAACTCATGGTTTTACTGCAGCGATTAAAGTAAATAAAGAAAAGCAGTGTTGGAGCAAACTGTGATGCTAAATGGACACAATGCTTTACTACAGGAACAAGTACTATTTGTTTTAAGAGAGAGATGGATTACAGATTACAGATAATGACCCATCACAACAGAAAAGAACCAGATGGTGGATGAGTCTCTGGACTTATTGTGGCATAAACAGGATATAAGGTGAAAGCAGAGCAACACATTTGATTCTTTGTTTATTTTAAGTCTTAAATTATTATTTTCCCAATACTTTCAGAAACAATTAAAGGAATAATTTAATCACCTGGAAAAAAGGAGATATTCTAAAACTTTTGACCTCTTGTCAGTTTACAGCAATATCAGACCGTGCACAAGAAACATTTTGTGTAAGAAGTGCTAGGGAAAAAAAAGCAAGCTACACATATGACACACGCACATACCAACATGTAAAATACAGACAGACACACACTTATACTGCTCTGACTTTGCAAGCACACTCAATATTTCTGGGCTGGCACTTTCAACAGGAAACTGACAGTATTAGGTGACACCATGGAATGTTGAAGGGAGCCGGAGCTGAGTAGCGCTGACCGACAGCCTACAACAATTACTCTTTGTCCTGCCTTTCCCTCAAAATCTCAGCTCCGCTCTCAAACACAGGTGTGGTTCTGTGCAATATACATATGTTTTTTCAAAAGGCATAATCAGAAAAAAAAAAAAAGTCAGTGCTCCTTGGCACAAATATAAGCTCTCAAGGCAATGACACAATTTTCTTTCCATAGGGATTTATAAGAACAGCATGCTAGAGTGCACAGCAAGTCTCAGGTTGTTCTAAAACAGTTAGGTGGTTAAAAATTCAAGATGGGGGAAAAAAACTATGGCAAAATTAGGAGTTTATGCATCCATTTAGAGTACTGACAAGACTATCAGAAAATTTAGTCTGAGTATCATTATTATTAGCTGGAAGAATAGTTTTGGAACCAGTAAAATAGTCATTATGAAGTGCTGTCACAAAATATTTAAATTGGCTGATTTTAAAACATATCTGCTGTGGAACAAAGTAACCTTAAAAACAGGCTTTCATTTATTAAATAACTGAATATTTCCCAGTTTTTTTCTCATTATATTGTCAGAAATAAGGTAAAATAACAGATAAAAACATAATTTTTGAGGACAAGTATATTTAAACTAATTGTGTTTTCAGTAGAATAATTGTAATACTTGTTACAGTAGATTTTAACTGTTGCTTCAAATGTGTGATTTTTTTTTTCCCACTCTGAAGTTACTTTACTTGACTCCCTTGGATTTTCAGTAAAGAGGTTTCGATTAGAGGTCAGTAAGTGTGACACTCTGCCAAGTTGCATGGGGTTTGAAGACCAATCTTCATTTTTTGGAAAGTTGAATTAAATCAGTCAGCTCCAGTCAGTCAAAACAGTTTGTGTCATTTCAGAGCAGTGAGGTGCCATGTTGAGATTATGAGTAAATTATGATGAAACTTTTTGTTTTGAAAAGCTCTATAAACTGTATGTCCAAGACCAATAAACTGTTTGGCTTTAAAGTTATATGTGTATTTGTTATATAAAAAAAACAGACCTCTTTTTCCAGCACTTGACCACAAAGCAATTACAGGGAAGGAGATGCTATAGATACAGATGTTTAACTGTTGGAACACATAAAACAATACAATGTTTGTTTGTATAGTTTATCAATTCAGTAGTTAATGTTTTCAGGATCTGATTGAGCTGAACTTTCCTGCTTGTTGGGATGTGAGGGATTTGAGGCTTTCCATGGTTTCTTTGGGGTTTCAGCCACACAGCAGGGAGAAGATAAAAAGGGCTTTGGAGGAAGAGAAAAAAAAAAAAATCGCAGCGCATTAAAAAAAAAAAAAATCTACTGGGGGATCCACCAGCAGCTTAAGTGAGCCAAGACGATTAAAGGGTCAGTGGTCATAGACTGCAGGTTGAACGTACCTGATGCCACTCACCCCGGTCCACGAGACGTGTTGCCAAAACTAATCTCTCAAAATCAAAAACCATACACAGGAGACACTCTGAAGGTGAATGCAAAGTTACAGTAGATAATGACAGCTATCTCAACAGATCTCTTGAGTTGTTCAATCTTTCTTACTGTGCAAAATTTCCGAATTGTTCTTCCCAACCGATGACTGGCCGTTAGTTTAATAGAAAATACAGATACCTGACATAAAGTAAGGTTTATAATCTGTGCCTGCTTTTACTGCTTACTTTTATTGTCGTCAAGAAAAGTAAAGTAATTCAGTGTGTCAGTCGGTGTGGATCATATCTAGTTGGTGATTTAAAAAAAAATAGATTTAAACAATCTAACATAACTTTGGGCTTTGAATTAAAATTTTAAATGGCTTGTCTCTCTTTATAACATCCATAGTATCATGACTAGAGCTGATGATATTATAGGCTTAGTTTCTGAGTAGATTTTAAGATCAAATATCAACAAATATACTGAATATTCCACGAGCACGAACAATTGTGCCTGTAATACAAACATAGATGAAGAGAGGCAGTATGATTTTCCACTTACATTGTCTCCTTTTTTTTTTCGTTTTTAATTACAATATGAGCATATAGACCTGCTTGCCTTCAGGGAGCCAGCAGCTCCCTTTAAGAGATCATATCACAGACCACAGACTTTTGGAGAACCAAGCTGTCTGTGTTTCTTATGATTTGAACCTGAGATTTTTCTTTGCCACTGAAGAACCTGCAGTCTACCAGCATGTGCACCGTTTATTAAAGAACAATATATACATACTGTTTTCACACATCTGGTTGCATTTTCAAACAAGAGAACTGAGGGCCCTGAAAAAAATCCAGATGTGGGCAGGAAACCTGGGTGTTAGTCAAGAGCCAGAAACAAAGTGCTGAAGGAATTCATCATGAGAAAGCTGTAAAAGGTTTTCAAGTAGTAGAATTTATATGAATGGTGGAAAATGAGTGGATGATACCCTTCACTGTAGACTGGTCAGTCTTATTTCCTCCTCTGTCTAAAATGCCAGTCATCATTAATCTGACCAAAATGTTATCAATCTGTTTAATGCCCCTTAATATCATTATTGTTTATACCCCGACCTTACTCACACATGCACACACAGTCACACACACAAAACACACACAAACTGGAATTAAGTCCCAGCCAGGAGGGTTAGAAATAGCCCTGAGGGTGGGGTGGGCATGGGTGGGTAGGACAGGGAACAAGGGGTGGAGTGACAGGCTATTTAGACGTGCTACTTCACTTTGCATTAGAGCGTACAATATCAGGCATGACGAGCCAAAGTGAGGCCAGATTTCAGGCAATTCTGGTCAAACCTGGAGCAGTGGATCACTTACCTTAAGAAATCAAAGTCAGTGGCAAAAGATCTGATCTGGAGTGGGGCCCAGCAGTACAGGGAGAAAAGTGTGAAACCTGGAGAAAGATGGACACTCATTGAAGAAATCCATTACCACTGGAGAAGCCAACAAGCATGAAAGGAGCTGTCTTGTTAAATTGGCTGCTTGATAAAGCAGGTCTTTGGCTGGGGAGCCACTCAGAGTCACCGCTAGTGACACCAGACAGAGAAAAGAGAGAAGACCCTATTGATATGACAAAATGTTGAGTCACTTTAGTCCACCCTCTGTGTTTCGCTAAAAGCAATAGTCTAAGGGGAAAATGTGTATTTCACAGGATTCTTCAGTGATTTTCAACTTTACAGTAAAACATGAATATGGTACCTATTCAGGAAATTTGCCGGCCATTACTATTTTCTCACTTTGTAGGCTTGCAGCACTTAAAAATCCAAGTGTGTTAATGCATTTTCTATGTTTGATCCATTTAAGAGATGCAGCGAATTCAAATCGGGATGCAAACTACTTTATTAACGTCATCTGACAGCCCTTATTGTACAACAACCACTGGAAGGTCATAAGCTTACCAGGTAAACACTTTTTTAAACAAAGGAATTGGAGGAAATATAAAAAGCTTTGTCCCTTTTTGGTCAAAAAACCTGTCAAGACTCACTAAAATGTATCTTTTTTTGGCAATAGAAAAGTACAATGATCATTCAGATCTGGGTCAAATGACTCCTGCTAAGATCATCATAGATGAAAGACAACAGCTGTGTAAACCAGTTAATTTTAGCCCCTTTTATCACTGTGAGGTCTTTCTGAGCCAAACATTTTAAGGAGACCTGTCACCTGTCCAGCACAGTGCTATTAGACCAGAAACCAGCAGCTTAGGTGATGTGCTTGGGGATAAAATGGGGTAAAATACCATCAGTTTTGAAACTGGACTTTTATGAATCAAACTGTCTCACAGTGATGCTGACAGAAACCCCAACCTGAGGATAAAGAGACTTTTTTTGGCTGGTTTACCAGTTTTTAAAAAAATCTGTTTTCGTCTGCAAATTTTGGTGTAAAAGGGTACAAGTAATGGCAGCCAGTGGGATGCTCCTTATGTTACTGGCCATATAGAGCAAATTATTTATAAGTAGTGGCTTGCATGCTCGACTGTGATCAGTACTCTTAGTGTAAACAGCCATTGGCTTTATTTTCTTTCTTTTTTTTTTTAAATAAATAAACATGCATTTTGGAATAACTACCGGTACTAAGTACCTTTGCCACAAAAGGCTTGTCTGTGAGTTGGGTTGCCAGTGCTATCTGTTTTGGAGTGCCAACTTTGGCTGCAATTTGTGGGATGGTAGATTTTCAAAGGTTTGAGGACAAGATGGTGAAGAAACCTTTTGGACAGGCGATGTACCAGGCCTCACATTAAAACGTCTCCTTTGCGATCAAATGCAACCAAGTGGTAGGACTGAGGACCTCCACAGGTTTGGCCTTCTGTAATAATCAATACCCCAATGCTGAGGTACAACAAGGTGTGCAGCCTCACTTAACGAATAATATTTGGCCAGTCAAACCACCTCCATCAAATCGTAAACATAAGAAGAGAAGGAGAAATATAAGAGAGGATAGACCCTGGACTTCCACCGATGACATGAATGTAATCATCCCAGTACACAAAAGAATACCAAAATGAATTATGTGAACCCTTTTCTGACAGTAACACTCATAGTATAAATACCTAAAACGGGATCTCACCCATGCATATTAACAGAACCTTATTGATCGTTTACAGTCACTACAGAAACAGAAAGTAATCGATGGTAACCTGTAACATCGGCCTTACCTTGGGGAAGTCGGAACATGTTTATGTATTACATGTTGATCACCTGTAGCTTGCAGACCGCTGCTACTACTGGAACAGACTGTAGCTCAAAGCCAACCTATACGGTAAATGATTGACATCGAGTGGAAGATTATGTGTAAATATATTAGCTGTGCTATCGTCTTATGGATAAACATGAATGATAATATCAGTTTATGCCAAGTTTAATGTTAGAGGCACCGAGCAGCAGATTTGACATTCTTGGAATGTGTCGTCTCCCTCAAAGAGGAAAAGGGAGCCTTGGAATAACCTAGCACCTCTTTTTTGATTATCATCATCCACTTGAGCAAAACTTTTGTTAGAACTTTTTTTTTTGGAATCTTGAAAATATCTGAGGCGGGACCCAGAGAACAGAAGCACATGTAAAAGGCTTTAAACCTGTACTTATTCTGACTGACACTTTTCCAAAATATAGTTTCGGTGAGGACAGCAAGCAAAATTATGGGCCAGGCTGAGTGCAATGCTGCATAAACCTGCAGACAACAAGACAAAGAACTGGAGTGTTTTTTTATCCGGAGACTTTAACCAAATTCAAATGATTAACCAAAAATTATTGAAATATTAACATTAAAACAAGGAAGAACATAACAATGGCCCATGTGTGCACAAGTATTTTTGGAACCCACAAAGCACATCTGCCCCCCAACTGAGACGGTCTGACCATATTTCAGACAGACCCCTCATTGGCAGAGCCGGATCTACTGAGACAGTGCAGATGTGGACTGAGGAGGCTACATTTAGAGCAGCAGGACTGTCTCTGAGCTCTTTGAACGGACAGAGATTGAAAACCTCCAATATGATCACACATCAATTTCTGCATTACAACAATACAAAAACAAAAAATCTAATCAAAAGAGTCCCCCCAATCAGAAACCCTGGTTCAACATTGGTGTGGAAGTATACCCCATGGCCTTTTACCCAGAACTCAGGTCAGGAAACAGGAGAGCCAGGGCTCAAGAAGGTCGCGGGTTCGGTTCCCAGGCCTGGGGGCTTTCTGTGCTGTTCCCCCACAATAAGAAGGTCCTGGGTTTGGTTCCCGGGCCTGAGGGCTCTCTGTGCAGAGTTTGCATGTTCTCTCCATGCCTGCATGGGTTTCCTCCAAAGACATCATGTTTGGACTGGTGACCTGTCCAGGGTGTACCCCGCCCTCGCCCAGTGTGAGCTGAGATTGGCTCTGGCAACCCTGAAACAGATAAGCCGTTGAAGATGAATGAATGAAAAATGAATAAATCCTGGAACGCAAGGTCATGGTTTATGCTTATTCTCTTCTAAATACAGGGTTTATACAGAGCTAAGCTCTACTGTGATATATACTGTGATAGTCAGATAGCCAACATAGACTTCCACGTAGCTTAGAGACATGCATTACAGCACACACTTTCCATTTTATGATGAATTACTGTTATTTGTGTAAACTTTTTTAGTCACTGTATCACTAGTTGTGTGAATAGTCTCACTCTGGACTACAAACAAGAAACCGGTCCTATAGTCACATTTGCCTGACCTGATTGTCTCTTTATATATATATATATATATATATATATACAGTACAGTGTGTAGTTGTCCAAAACAAACAAACAAGCAAAAAAAACTTGGCCCAAACTGAGTCTGTTTTGCAGTAGTAAAATCTTTAGCAAACAACTTCCATTTCCCTTCCAGATATCACTTTCTGCATGTTAATCTCACAATCATACCTGTATTTGAGGCCCACAAGAAACCAGATGACAACTGTTCCAGGGAGCCAACCTTATATTTCAAACCACACACCATTACATCCTTAGCTGTAGGAATTGCACTGAGAACATGGGCTCTGGAAAAATTGCATTACAATTTAGTGGACTAGTTGAAAGCTTTTAAAACCAGCATCATAATATGAAACAGATGTCAAAGTTTGATTTGGTTGCAGTGATTCCAGAAGCGAACATGTGTTTAAACAATGTGCCAAATTTCTGACAACTTAGATATTCAGGCTTCCAACACCATTTATCCCCTGAATTAACAACATAAATGGACTGCGATAATTCATTCAAGACCTTTTTCCAGAGGAGAGTAATTTCTTTAAAAAGCAAATCGGATGATATTTTCAGGCAAGGGCTTTTACATCTTTTAGGCACAAAACCACAGTGGAGAAAACTGCCAAATCCTCAAATGAAATATACTGTACTTAACTGCAAAACCAATAAACTGATAAATTAATACTTTTCAATGTGATCTAAATTCTGTCTTTCTCTTCACACATAATGCACATTATATTGGAGAATGCCCACTGTTGAAATTAATTTGAAACTGAAGTTCATTATTAAGATATTTTCCAGGCCCATTTAATTGTCAAAAGCAGGTCTTTCTCCCCCCTTTTTCTCCTGTTATGTCATTTTTCCTCCAATTCGTCTTCCTATTTTGTCATGCATTACTTTCCTCTGTCACTGTAAATATCTAATAACCGAGAAGCCAGTATCTGTTGTGACGACTCCTTAAATCTCTCAGTTTTTTGCGTAATACCCATCAGTGTTCACATTTTACGATTTGATCCATGTTTCTCAGTGTTGAGGGTCAACTGAATATAATGTAATGAGTTAGTGTTAGACCGAGTCATAGGGCTGTATGTTGCAGTGAATTATATTTGAATTAATTATGATTGCATATACAATATTAAGGATGAATATTTTGGACATGCCTGTGATCTTTCTCAGTGTTTAAGTGTTTGCTGGCCACTACTGAGGCATTGGTCCCTAATGAGACACATTAGAAATACGGTAGGTATTTAAAAGGCAGGAGGAATCAAAAGGCTCTGCCACCTCTGGGTGGAGGGTAATTGAGCTGCTATTCAGTAGCTCTGTGGGACTGGGAGACAAACCATACTAATCATGCCACTGTAATTGACAATAAGACTGTTCTGTATTCCACTGGTCATGCTACAGGCAGTGTTGAAACCCTAACAATGACATTATTCACAATAACGCTCAAGTCTGCATATTGCATATTGACTGTGTCATCTAACTGAGATGAGAATAATAAAGATCAGAGACCGACTCCAGAGACTTAAACGTTAATCAGTTGTTTGGAGCGCATGTGGAGATTTTCAGTTATCCTTCCTTTAGCGGTGATTACACATTTTAAAGCTTATTTATCAATCCATTTTATATTTTCACATAATGTGTCACATAAAACATGAAGCGCTCTTGTCAGCTTCCCAAGAGAGGCAACCCCTAAGATTTACAGGCACATCTTTAAAATGTACTGAGTTGCCAAGTGTGATTACCTGTGCAAAAAAATAAATAAATATTGAACTGTAACTGCTTATTTCCAGTTCCTGTATTAAATTTATAGTGCATTCATAAAATATTCTGACTCTCCAATATATCACATATTTAACTCAACAGTGGGTTAATTTAGCTGTGTGATCATTTTGGAGGATGTGGTGTGTGGGTCTGTATTGCATTGTCCAGAGGTTTGTTGCTTCTTTTTCATATTTTCATTGATACAGATAGTTTAGACAAAATAGTAAAAGAACCACAATAAAAATAGTTCATGTAACTTTTGTTTTTGTTGGTATATCAGGAGTCCTGTGGTAAATTCATCTCACTGGATACGAATGGAAGGGCACACTCCTTTCTATGTAAGGTCTCATTGCTGACAACGCATATCAGAACAAACACTAACCTCTGACTGCATGGAGGTTGCATGTCATTTGCTGAATCTCAACACTCAAGTAGGGTATACTTTCCTGATCCTTCCTGATACTTTCTAGCTGATCTGCCTATCAGTATAATACTGTGCACGACTGCACCTGAGTGTAACAAGCAGTTGAGCTCTAAAAGGAACGGATGTTAAACTTCAAGATTAAGTCCTGAAAATATACTAAATAAAGTCTACGTTTCAATAGATATTGGCATTTTTCTGTGTCTTTGGTGTCATTTTGCTCACCTTTTCTAGATAATGTATTTTTTGTCATCTAGCCTACTTTGACAAATTGTTTGCTGCGTGAGTTGTGGAAGTAATCCAGAACGTGCGTTTCTACAACAAAAGCTCACGAAGATGCCAGCTGACGATCGGATATTTGTGCACCACGTACAAAGCATCATCATGCCAACTTAAGTGTGTTAATGAATGGATACGTGCCAATGTAACAGTCATCAGTGTGAACATCCCCTTTGATGCTTCATCGAGCAGAAAGCTCTTAAACAAAATGTTTGAAGTGTCTGCCTGTGTAATAACGATTCATAATTCTCTTGAACTAATGCAAAATTTGCTGCTAAAATTTTTTTGAAATAAAAATAAATTGTGCCCGGAGGGTCAGGCCGAGATTCAAAAGATCACCCAAGAGCAGCAAATGATTTAATAAGCCACCAGTTCCATGAGGGCATGGAGAGGAACAGAATGGAGAATTTCAAAGTGTGTCTAATTAACATCAGTTTATTACTACGTCAATCTCTTTGGTGAGAGCATGAATGAGGGGAGGGTTTTGAAATTTAGCACAGCTTTGGTTCAATATATGGACTAACGCACTCCTTACGTTAATATGGGACCTCATCCAACCTTCACGGGGAGAAAAATGTTTTTGCATGTTTCTAACCTGTCACAGCCAGACAAAATATGAATCTAATCAGAGCTTAGCTTAGCTTTGTTTAAAAAAAGTCATTAAAAATAGAAAACAACTTCCAAGCTTTTTCCATCACCATTATTCCTTGAGGAAAGAGTAAATGAATATTTAATATAATTTGCATCTATATGCATAGTAAGTATCAAAAGCCAAATGCTTGACAAGCTTGGTGTAATATCATTTGCAATATGTTAAATTTGCAGAGGAAACAATGTTTAAATCCTGAGACGCCATGTTTTAATCTTACGTTGGTTTTTCATCACTACCACTGTGTCTACAGAGACAAGACATGTCCCCAGCAGAAGGGAGCAAATCATAAAGAATCATAAATAAAATTATTGCTCAACCGGAGCAGTAAACATATCTCTTCTAACCTAGCCACAGAAAACAGACTGTTATTTATTTTTCTCCATCCTCTTCAGGTTTCAAGATATCTACAAACTCCTCTGAAACAGTTGGATAGGGCCAATGGATATTAAAATGTAGAAAAGAGTCAAAAAAACCTTTACCTTGAACAATTTCGGAACCAGTTCATAGTGGAATGGTTGCTTTATGGTGGTATATAGCCGTATTTTGAATGTTTTGGTCAGTTCGGCAAAAAGACGCTTCAGTGACATGTCATGGTGATTTAAGTTAATGTTTATCCAGCAGACAAATACAAAATCAGAAGTGCAAAAGCATTTGTATTCATATACAGTTAAATTGTACAATAACCAAATGTGTATTTTTGGGTGTAAAATGTACAATCCAATGTCATTCTCTGCTCTTTGTCTTCTCGTCAGGCAGCGTATGCATAAGTTATAACTGTGCTGTAATGAAAGCTTAAATAGCATATTCTTATTTTAACATCTGAGACTGTCAAGTCTTTTTTTTTAAGTTTGTTGGATTGTTAAAGCAACTTACTGACCCTTTTATCTATATACATGGGGGAACCATGGTGGTACGAGGCATAGGGATCCTGCATCAGCTTCTGGCCATTAAATCATTTGCAGAGTCAGCCACATGTACTCAAGTGCTGTAGAAAATTCATCCATGAAATCATAATTGAAATCACAGTGAGATGCAAGAAGCTGCATTTAGAGCTTGACTGACGATCAACAACGGCAATAATGTGGAAACACCAGTAGGTTGGTCCTGGGTCCTGCTGCAACCTGCCACTGCTGGACTCATTACTCAGTCAAGAAGTAATATATTGATCGGTATTCATTTCTCATTTTAAAAGTTATTTGATTTACTTATTTTTGCTGAGAGTGATACTGTGATCCAATTTGTCCTTGTGTTGTAATCACGTCAATGCACTATCTCCTCAAATATTCAGTTCTAATCATTGGATTCTAAAGTCTGTGTAAGTTTATAAACAGTTGCTCTGCCTGAATGAAAAAAACGTACCAGTAGCTCAGTACACAATCCATATGTCCAGCCGTTTGACATGCCATACCTCTGAGAGGACCTCCAGTTAGAGTAACACACTAAATCACCCCCTCCCCCTAAACAATCACAGACACCACACACACACACCCCACAACCCATTATTCAAAACTAATACAGTTTCATTAAGATAATCCAGATGAATGATTTAATGCTGCACTTTTGAATTGTAAAGTTATATACATTATTATGATGACACATTTGTTTGTTTCTTTTAACCCCCTCCCTGCCGTCACATATTTACTGGCTGAGAGTCCCCTGGCACCATCCACTCAGAATACACTCATGTTTTACAACAAAGCCCCCCACATCAATTTACATAAAAATATTCCTGCCCCAACAGGATGGAAGGAACAAAGTGGCTGCATCTGTACAGTAGCAGGACTCAATCCCCAACAGAAAAGGCAACATCCCCAAGTACTTCTTCCTCTATGGCTTCATGTTAAATTCATGGTCCAGGAACGCACTCTGGCCAGGAAACACTGATATAGAGTATTTGCATTTGCTCTTGAACTTTGTAGTGATTTAACAGGAAGACTTATTAAAAGCTACATGTCCAGTAAAGCCCATGACAGAGCAGCTGTATGCAGGATATATATTTAATTCAAGTGAAAATCCGGATTAGATATGAAGCGTACATTTTCAAGGACATGCACATAGACAATAAGATAGCTGAGAAAGTTTGATTGCAGTGTTTGGTTGGATCATATATTTGCACTGCAACTAAATTCAGTTCATGCAGGGTGAGTTGTTTCTTTGGCTGAAGAATCGGAATAGCATGGAATACTAAACAATTTACTATAAATATGGTTGAAGTCTAAGTATATTTTACTTTGTGTCAGCAGGCTTGAATAAAACTGTCAATGAGGAACTATAGCGAGGTTCTCAAATGGATGCCAATAACATTTTCTCCATTTCTTCTGACATGTTTTGGAAAAAAAACAAACAAACCCCCCCCCCCCCCCCCCCCCCCCCCCCAAAAAAAAAATAAACACCGTACGTCAGTGATATTAAACACACGATAGTACATTTTTTTAATTGCAAATTTTCACCAAAATCATTTTCAACATGTCCTTTAAAGCTTCTTAATTTCATAGAACATGTGCAGATCGGCTTCAGTTTGCCACTTTATGTGTTGCACGAAATGTTCCTTTGATGTCCTGTGTTTTAATTTTTCCGACCAGAATATAAAGATGTAAGCAAACATCTAAAGAGTGAAATATTTCTGTTAGCATTATAAATGCACTCGGAGAATCCATGTAGGAAACCATAGATCATATTAGAGACAACTGCAACTTTATCTCCATAAAAAGTGAAGCTAATCATATTCATTGAATTACACAAATTACAGACTTGGCTCAAAACCTCTCAAAAAACGTGATGATGAATCCCTTTTTTTAACTTCTGGCTGATAATTCATCAGACTACACTCACAAAGTATTGGGCTTGTAAAAAATGCATGAATTACTAATTAATGAGGCATTCTCGCAACATTTACATATTCATAAAGGTGTGTAATTCACATATGCATGAGGGGGCTGAGTGGTAACTATGAGAGAATAACACATATTGCAAGAAAGAAACCTTTATTTTGTTAAATTCTTGAAAGAGCAGAGGGAGCAGAGATGCTTTTAAAAAACATTACGCATTTATTCTTCCCCACAGAAATGCAGTCAAATGCTTTGGGAGACAAATGCACCGAAGAGATGCAATGATGTGAAACAGTATGCAAAATTACATTTTCTGAAATATTGTCCCATGTGGATTTTCAAAAGTTCATTTAGCAACCCAGTGTTCCTAACAACTGTGCTCAGAAATCTGATTGATTTACATAGATACAAATACATTTTCAGTCTCATCTCATTTCTGCAAGAAGACACGCAATAAAGTCTAAACAAAATAGCAAATAACATCCATATTAAGTAAAATTTTAAAAAAAAATCAGTCACTGAGAATTTTGCCTACATTTTAAGTGGGAGATGTAGACATTACTAAAATCTGGAATATTTCAATGGCTTAAAACCATAATAGAATTTTTGGGATTCATCATCCCAGTTAGTTCAAATCAACCAGTAGCTGTGCAACAATGTCAGCCTTTTGGAGACAAACACATTTCAGTGAAACAGGTCCAAGATGGCTTGGCTGAATTCAAGGCCTGTCCCTCTTCTGAAAGTGCCCTTCCATTGTCTCAGCCTTCTCACAAGGGCTTTGTGAAAGCTTTCCCAAATATAGGTCAAAAAAGCACAAATAACATTCAGATGGTTCCTAGGCTCTCCTCACAGCTATGCACCAAAGAATGACAAGTCCAACAAAACCATGTTGAGTTTTTCACCCTGTGCCATTGTCTTCCCACATTAACTCCAAGCTGGGCCTTTTCAGCCAGGCCAGAGTTGTGTCAGGCGGACTCGGACACGGCCCAGCACCAGCAGCAGGCTTGGACTATTCAAAATACCACGCAGAGTCTGATTCACTCCTTTCTTCCGTTACAAAAAAAAAATCTCTTGGATGCATTGTACTTGATGTCTCA
Source organism: Remorina albescens (assembly GCA_034769265.1). Taxonomy (NCBI): domain Eukaryota; kingdom Metazoa; phylum Chordata; class Actinopteri; order Carangiformes; family Echeneidae; genus Remorina; species Remorina albescens. The sequence goes on from CM068479.1 coordinate 6,907,706, forward strand.
TGAGAGAAAAAACAAAGTAACATGTAATAATGGCGCCTGTGGCTAAGTGGACCCGTAGATTTCAAGGTAAAATCCTTTTTTTTTTTTTTTTTTTAACCAGGTTATTGTTTTAGTTAAAAAGAAGATGTCAGAAAATTTATTTTTCCTAATGTCACAAATCTCTAGGACAAATACAGCAGAGTATAAACTTTAAAGGAAAGAATAAATAGGCAAATGATCACAATACACTGAATGTTGTACCCAGGAAACCAAAATTGGAAAAGACCAAAAAAGGTGAGGGATAAAAATATTCGCTGAGTATTAACAGAAAATTATTAACTATTCTTACGGTAGCTGAAGATGCAGTAAAATTTGCAAGAATGGCATTTCAGGATGCTTAAGTTTGAGTTTAACCTTGCAGGACTTTTGGAAGGCACTTCTGAGCATCAGGCGCAGGGTTTTGGCAGCTGCACAGGGAGCCTGGTGGGTCAGCCCTTCTCCGGGAGCTGCTACTCCAGACTAATCTATTTTAAACCATCTGTGAAATTAGCAAGATTTCCTAAGTCCTTCACCTCCAAGGATTAAAACATTGCTAAGGGTCTGAGCTGTTCTTACATACTGTTCTTGTATACGTGTTTGATGACTCTTGAGATCTTTCCCATAGTTTTTTCTCCCACCTGTGCTGGAAATAGATAGAAATAAGATCAAAGTTACATGAATGTAAGTAAAATGAAGTATCTTTTTTGAGCCTGGAAACATACATGGGTGAAAATTACAAAAATAATTTGAACAGAAAAGGAAAAATTGACCATCCAGTCAGATCAGGGAGGCTCAGCTCTTCTGAGCAGCTCTACCTAGGCCCTGCAGTGCTTCTGCCAAAGACAGTACAATGAAGTCATGAGTCAATTCTAATGAGAAAATCAGATAAATGGCAGCTGTTGTCAGGGAAATGGTGTTGTCTGACAGATTCACTGGGTGCAGTGGCCGTAGAATTGAGCAGATCCAAATGAGTAAAATATTGTTCCAGGCACCCCTCCCTCCTCCCCTCCCCTCCCCTCCGATGTTTAGTCGTCAGAGTTGTGAAATAGCAGTCCTGCCGCTGCACGACAGCATCGCTGTATTAATTAATATCCGCTGTTCAAACATACACATCACTGTACACCAATGACAGTTCATCCAAACAGGCCACTTACAAACTGCTGCATTAGTCCCAGTGGCTCATCAGACTCCCAGTTCTTCCCCAGACCTCTTATTTGGCTCACACAGGCATCTGTTGGTACAATGGAATGCTCAAAGATTTAAAGGGAAATGTCTCATTCATGATTAAGATATCGCCATCTCAGCATTGTTGTAATGTGGCCCACTCACATACCCAGTAATGCAAAGACAAACACACAAAAGCACGGAGCTTTTCTCCTTGCCATTTGTTGTCATGCAGGCTCGGAAAATTACTGTAAGATTTATTGTGCTGAGTTGTGTGTCTAGTTTTCCATTTACTGCCGGAGAGCATTTATGCAGACATCTATTACTTTCTATTACAGACACTGCAGCAAAACTGCAGCGTCTGTAATAGAAAGTGCTAACTTTCGCACGCTTTTTAACAAACAGCACAATGATAAAAGGGAATGAGACTAAATGATCAAATACAAAGTAATCCATTTAAACAACAAATTCCCCAAATGCTTAAAAAGTCTTTAGTTCCAGAAACCTTCTTTTTCGTTCCTCTGGATAAACAGAGGTAACAAAGAGAAGAAGAAGAACTGTAAATCAGTAAAGTCTACACTGACTTGTAATAACATTGACTCAGAATTTATTAGAAATGTTTTACCCCTTGCATCAACTAAGACATTATTTAAAAAGGAAGGAGGGTGTAGAACTCATAATAATTATGATGATAATGAGCAATAGATGGCAGAGATCCAGCGAAGAGTGATGGACATAGTCTGGGTTTACAGCACTCAAGATGACCTCTGGCTCACACACACACACACACGCATGCATGCACACATGCACACACGCACACGCGCGCACACACACACATGCACACACGATGCACACACACACATGCACACACGATGCACACAGAGTTTGAACACCTGAACGTCTACTTTGAGGAAGTCAAGGATCTTTAGGATTTGTGCGTGTGCAGATCATTCTGAAGACCAAACCCCAGTTTTTTCTGCATCAAATTTTTTCATCTAAATTGGCCAAGCCACATTGCATCCTATTTGTCTTTGTACATGTGTGTTGTAGTTAATCATCCGACATGTTTCATGTCCTGTTAATACTGGGCACCGTAAAAAAGAAAACGTATACCCTTTTTTCTCTTTATCCATTTAAGTCTTGTAATTATATGCAGGTATTGTAATGTGACACCTGCACATGCCGCACACCATTATGACATCTAATGACTGAACACTGACTTTTTCTTTGAACAATGAATTTTAAGTGGGAACCCTCATGCGAAACCAGTGAGCGTGTTGTCTTTCAGCAGTAGTGACATGACCATAGTTTCTCTGTTTTACCTGCAGTTTGTGGTGAGGTTGGACAGTTGACAGTTCCGCTGTGCATTTTCTGTGTATGCTTTCATCGGGTTAGCCGTTGGTTGGAATCAACGTCATGCCATGTTCAGATGACAGTCACTTTGTGTTAAATATGCAGCCTACTAGTTTGGATAGGGGGGAAAAAAACCAAACACATGTACAGCTGTTGCTTCAATGAAGTGCAACTCCATTGCGTATAAATGGATAACTAAGACAAGTTGCTTTGTATTTTTTTTTACCTCCAAATTATTGTGATTATGATAAAAAATGAGTAATCGCTGACGTTGAGGCTTGTCTCTCTCAAACAGCAAAACAAGTGGATGTCAGTCAAAACTGACTTATACTAGTCACTGGAGAGACAGCTTTGGAGCCGGTCCAAAAACTGTGTATGTGCACAAAGCATCATATGTACGTGTCCACATATTAATCACACGTTAAGTTTTGTTTCACAAATGTTTAAGTAAAATACTCAACATATATCCAAATTCTGTCCACGTTGTTGCAATGACCTAATAAACAGGTCAAAGGGCTGTAATGAAAGAACTAATAGCTTTCTACTCAAACTTAAATGAGTATGTATGGCCCTTCTGCACAACAGTAGTTCCACATTATGGTGTAGTGTAGGAATTGTGAAACTAGAAGAATGCACAATGTAATCGAACACATTATGAATATTAATTACATGTAAATGTGAAAAGCCTTTTTGTCATTAACTCTAATTATGAACTATAATTGTATAAAATAAAATAAATATTACACAGTTTATAGCAGATTATAAGCATTACTGACATATAAATATATAGATCATCTATTTTAAGTGTTAAGGGTTTAATGCTTAAGTAATGTTTTAATGTGTAATGTTGACAGATTAAGCATAAACTAAAGCTGTATAATATTAAGCAGTTGGCTTTTCGGTGCCATTTTAAGCCTAAAAAAAACCGCCAAAACAAATAAGCAAATTAGTAATAAGTATAAACATCTGATGCTCATGACATGCTTTGAGCTGAGCTTTATTTTCTACGTTTTATAAGTAAAACAACAGTGGATTATCAACTGGCAAATTTTGATGTATAAAATGGAGGTCAAAACTCTTTCATATGTTGCATTGAACACCTAAATGGGGTAGAAATGATTTGATGATTGGCTCCACAATAACAATAATTACTCAAATCGTAAAACAAAATGTCTCTTTAATTTGTAGGTGTCAACAGCAGTACAAAAGATGGAGTGATGTGAGAAAGCTTTCTGTAAGACAATTTTTTGTCTCTTTTACAGACGAGGAGGAAATTCTTGAGGTAAATGAGCTTAAATAGGCAGTTATTCAGCCCTGTGTTGCATTGTTACAATGGACTGAGACATATAGAAAATGGTGTTACATTATAATATGCCTGAATTGATCCTGTGGGAATAATTTTATCATATACAGAATTCACATCTTTGAGGTGTCTATAGACCCCAACATGTGTCACTCATTGGTTTGTTTTTACTTGATATAGTGTATTAATACTACCAAAGCTGAGGAGATAGCTCTCCACACACACCACTGAAAAATTATTCACCTTAAATTTACCTCACGTCAATACTGCACATGGAAACTAAAGACTTGCGGGTGTACACTTTGAAGCCAAGCAAAACAAAACAAACATTAAAAAAAAAAAAAAAAAAATTAGTAACATTTGCTTTTTTTTTTTTTTTTTTCATTTTAGCAATAATACCCCTAGCAAATAATTGATCTTTTGTACTGTATAAAGAAGAATGTGAACACAAATGTGATGGCAACATTTTTTTTTTAAGTTGAATTAAAAACTTTACATTGGACTGTACAAGATATTATGATAAACTATTTACATATTCAGACATAAACTTTTTAAGCAGCAACAGACACTATGTATTTCATTTTCTCTAATAACACCCAAACAATACTTGCCATGGGCCTAGGTACCTGCCAGGACAAAAAAAAAAACAAAAAACTATGCAGAAAATTGTATCAGGCTGCCAGCAATTCAAAACAATGGCTCCAGTGATAGAAGAGCCACACACAGTGTTGCTTGAGAGACAACTCTAAAAAGCAAAGTACCAAAGACAACTATAAATGTTGCCCTGAACAACAAATTTTACACTTCTGAACAGCAGCTAGCATGTCAGTCCAGCATGTCAGTGAATTGTGCTGATTAAATTAACAAAGAGAACATTCCCACCATATACATCACAAAGTTCAGACAGGAAAAAAGAAAAAAAATCAAATTACAGTAAGTAATGATGAAACAGCATACACGCCTTTTGTCTTCAGTTGTTCATTCAGACCATTTGCAAGTCTAGTAGTAGATGAAAAGAAAACAATTGTGAGGGCTACCTTTTCAGATGGCTGGATAGTCATGAACACGTTCATCAAGAATTGGCAACATACAAAAACATGGCTAATAGAGAATTAACTAAAAAGGCTTCACTATGTTGGTGCATTTTGCAACATTAAACGAATAAATATTTGCACGCTCCCACCTTAAAATAATAATAAAAAAAAAGAATCTAAAAACATCACTTGTGTCTGAAACAGTCATTCACAAAAACACCTTTGTTTATTATGAAAATCTAAATGCAAGCCAGATGCATGCTTGTTTTTTTAGATGAAATCAGCTTCTCATGAGAAATTGGCCACATCATGAGTGCTGTAACAAACACAAAACACAAGTGAGGATATACAGCATACCATTTAGATTGTATCATGATTGGAGAACAAATGTTGAATTATTATTATACATCAAGTGCTTTCTGTTTAAGAGAGTACCTTACTTGAAATGACGCCTCTATGTTAACAAATATAATTATTAGAGCTTTTTGTTTTGATTGGTTCTTTGAACACACTGAGGAAGATAATGAAAAGATAGGAGAATGAGGTTCTTCTGTCTGTCTCAGGTCCCATTCTGCTCTCTTCCAATAAGCAGAAAAATTCAGCATCTACATGAGGTACAGTGACTTGTCTGGTTTTAAAAACGTGAAACCATGTACAAAAATAAAACATAAAATAGAAAATAAAATAGAACAGCCAAATACATAACTTATACTTCACTAATGAACAAAAATATATTTCCTATGTTATATTTACAATAAAATCTAAATGAGATGCTGAGTTTGCTGAAAACCATATTTAGCTCCAATTCATCCAATGTGTGTGTGTGTGTGTGTGGTTCTTTTTTTTTTTTTATTGATTGTCCATATTTTTTGTTTTATTGACAATTTTAGAGCCAGCAGTGGCTAATAATAAATACAATATGTTGATACTCTACAGTTTCAAATACAATAGACAATGCACTGAAGTCTGAAGCTTGGTGTTTCATGTCTAACTGAGCCTGCTGTTGAATTTCCTGCTCACTTTCTTGTGCTGAGTGTCTCCCCTAGGCAGCCCTGAAGCTTAAAGAAAGTGTTCATTCATCATCATGTCTCTTTGCATAAATAAACAAAATAAGTAGACAAATAAACAAAAAACAAACAAAGAAAAAAAAAAAAGACTGAAATCTGGCAACTGTGAGAGCAAACCCACTTGAGTCCAACTGGGTAATATTTGTTCATTCATGGTGTTTTTCCTCAAACAGCTTCACATTAATCAGAATTGATAAAAATACAATTTATATCCAGTGCTTATAACACTTATGAAACATTGTCTCCTTGTGAGTTCTTGTCATTTTTTCCTCTTCCTTTTTTGTTTTTTTTTTTGGGGGGGGGGGGGGGTCTTTTTTTTTTTTTGCCCTTTTTTTCCTCTTTTTTCTTGCTATGAAGCACAGTCAAGTTTCAGTTCTGTGAAGAGTCCTTTTTAACTACCAGCCAACTAAAGCAATGTGGTATAGTCATGAAAATATTTACAGTCACATACAAATCAATCTAACCACCAGCAAACAGGAGCAAACAGCTTAAAAATACCAAACAGGTTGATTTGGAGGGAAATCCACTTGGGTTTGTTTGTTGGAGAGTATCCTTAAAATTTTTGTACCTCAAAATGAGAACGATGTAGAAAAGATGTGATGGGAAAAATAGGAGTTTTTAATGAGTGGTGGCTGAAAAACCCTGCTAGACTTAATATCAACGCTGCCAAGAAACAGAAACAATGCAGATCCACACTGAATGGGCATTGACGATGCAAGTACAGAAGATGACAGTGCTAAAGAGATATGAAGAGCCATCTGTACCAATTAGAGGTGGGAGAGAAATGCAGTGACCAGCAGTGGGGACCTTAACAACTAAATACACTGACCAGCCATTTAGATCCTTCAAAAGCTCTGCTCTTGTTCTGAAATGGACAGGTTCAAGGGCAAGGGAGGGGAATAGCTGGACTCATGCATTAATAATGCTGTATTTCAGATGATACCCAGTCGTCAGTCATTTTAATAATCCCCCACAGCTTGATGTACTTGTTCCATCTGCTCCGAAGTGCCTGGTGATTGGGCCAGGGTGGGAGCCCTGTTGAGGCCTTACTTCCAGCACTTTAATGGAGAGCAGAATGAGGGACACAAACCCCAGCTTTATTGTTTCCCACCTCTCCCTGGTGTTTTCTCCTCCTCTGAGCCAGATGGCGCCCCCTGGGTTCTGAGGTTGCCACAGGCAGGGGTCAGAGCAGGGCATGGCAAGGAGGGGAGCCACTTAGACCTTCTGTCCTGTAAAGAGGATCTTAGTGGCAACATCAAGGCCTTGACCGCTAGTGGAGCTTTATCATGCCGCAGTCTCCAGAAGGTCACTACTTGTCAGCTTTTTTATGATTGAGACGTTGTTCCTGTTGTTTCTGAGTGATTGCACAATGTCTTCTTTAAATGCAAGAGATAAGTGCATTTCAAAGCTGCTAAGATTATTACCAAAAAAAAAATAAGGCTTAAGGTGACAGAAAGAGAATTTATGTAAGTGCACTCATGCAAATTTGTGATTTTAAGTAACCTTTGCCATTCTATATGACAAGGAATTTTAAGAAACATGATTTTAGTCCTTTCTCTCTGTTTAGAAATATCCTCATAAACTGCCACTTCTTTTAAGACTGCTTCAGTAATCAAGTCATTGCATCAACCCGATGACTGCACTCTGCTTTAAGACTTCTTAGTGTCAGTTTAAGATTTACAATGTCTAAAAAGGATTAAGATTGAGGAAAAAAATGAAGTTCTAAGACCTAAGACTTTAAACTTGCTGTCCAAATAGGTCTAAAGTGTTTAAGAAAACATACTGTAGCAACACATTGTACAACATCAATTTGAGATTGTAATGCCCCCAAAGCTGCCTTTCACTGCTGTTCCAATCCCTCACCCTAACCATGGATTGGAGGCCTTTGGCCTTTTAGCGTTCTGGCCTGATTACAATCACTCAGATTAAAAACTTGGTCAGACTGGGCTGCAGAGCTGGAAATGAGTGACGGATGCCACCGTGCTCTGTGTGGACTGGGCTGAGGAAATACAGGGGCTGGCCGGTTTCGTTGATGATCACTGCATTGGGCTCCCTGGAGATCAGCTAGCATCACAGGCTACAAACCAAATATGTCACATACTGTAACTTCCTGCAGAGCCTGCTGCCTCCAAGTTCCTGAGTTTCATTTGTTTATTCTCTTAGGGTGTATTAAAGAAAGACTGGATAATGAAGCTGCATTAAGAGATCAAGAGATTGTCTAAGACTCATGAAGCCTCTCTGTCAAAAGACTTTCCAGATTTTATGGACAACTTGAAATGTTTGGCACCTCTGCACAGTCTTTTATAATAACAATTTACAAGAAGACCATTACTGGTAGTAATATTAGTAATAATAATAATAATAATAATAATAATAATAATGTGTCATTTCCCTGTGTATAAAGTTGGAATCACCCCGTATGAATTTTGAGATATTTTGTACTGGTAAATTTTTACTCTGGATATTTAACATTCACAAGCTGTTGGCTGACACGCTATACCTGAGTGAGTATATTATTCCCATTTTGAAATCTTGAACAGTTATTTAATATATCAAAATTACCTAATTGAAGAGGAAAACAAGTAAAATTACTGTAAGAATTAAATTTATATGAAATAATAGATATACATATATATGTATATATATGTATATGTATCAAATGTCAAATTTTCAATTTCAAGTTCTGTCTTTTGTTTCAGGCTATAAACTCATTGTGTAAATGTCCATGATCACAATGAAAAAAATAAACGATGAAATGAAAAAAATAAATCTAAATAACCACAACCAAACTGTCTTACACACTTGAAGAAACACTTAAGACCAAATAGCTTTTGATTCTGATGAAGCCCCATCTGCATGCTGGCCCCTAAATGATACATCATTATTACTTTTTTTTAAAAACATTTTAAAACCTTTATGGTGTAGTTTTTGTTTTCTTTTGCTCATTCCCTCAGATCAGGCCAGCCCTCTGGGCATCCTCCTGTATGAATGTTTTCTGCGTTGGCCTCTCCGATTGAAGAGGCCTCAGTTGGCGCTGACTGGCTCTTGTGTGTCATTTTCACTGCTATAGTCTGATTTGGGCTCATCCTCAAAATCCTCGTACATGTCCATCTCATCCTCGCCGTTGACTGGCTCACTGTTGTTTGCCATTGCATTGGGCTCTAGCTTCATGTTGTAGGTACTCTGAATGACTGGGATGGATGGCTCAGGACTCGCAGAGGCACTCGAGCACTCTGAAGTCATCTGAGGTGAGGGGGTGGTGGTTGCCATGGTGATGGCCCCGGGATAGACCATACTGGCACTGGTAGTGATGGGAATCTGTGGTGGCTGCCTGGGTGTCAGAGAAAGAGAAGAATTAACTTTAGTCTTACTTTCTTGATGAACTATTAAACCAAGCATGACCATGAAACATGATCAAAGAACAAATGCAAATAATGCTGAAAGTAATCTTGACAGAGAGTGAGTTGGTTATGGTGGGATAAAAAATATATATATCTTTTTCTTTTTTTTTTCCTGAAGTACTTAAACCGAGATGGCTGGATTAGGGGTTTCCCACAGCAGACTACTTCAAGCCAGTAGCTCTGTGAAAATGATTTGGGAAAAGAGAGGTTCTCCTGACAGCTCCCGTTTTGAACTGCTCAGAAACACGACCCAGTTTATTGGTGACATAAAACCAATACGTGGTTAGTGCTGCTCTTGTCTGCTGTTGTGCTCGATGATTGATACTCCAGCCAGTGAAGCTTATGACTGGCATGGGAACACCTGGAGAAGGGCTCTCCTCCTAACCACACACAGTAAATTAAAGTGTTAAGCTCTGACTGCTGCCCTCCAGGCTTCTGTAAGGCTATACTTGAAGCTTATATCCCGCAATAATGTCTGCACTTTATGCCCTATTTAGTGTGTGAGTGCCATTATCTAAACTCTTGAAATCATATCTATAGAAGAACACTATTTTAATCGACATGTCAGGGTTGTGTCCCAAAACCAATACAGTAGAGATTAAATTCCCTTTGGGAGTGGTCTTTATGTTATATCTGTGTGTAAAGGTATGGTCCAGTTATTTGGGTTTTTGTTTTTCGATGGTCGTAGAAGTGACTGCATGCTTACCCCACAGTGAAGAACTGCCTCATTTCTTGCCTTCGTGAGCGCATCATCTGCTTGTACTCTCCAATGCGAAGTTTTTTTCCGTCGATGATGCATGTCCTCTTAGGCCGTGGTTTGTACTTGTAGTTTGGGTACTTCTCTAGGTGGAGCTTACTCAGACGAGCCTGCTCCTCATAGTATGGCTGCTTGTCCTGGTTAGACATGGCCTTCCACCGAGAACCTGCACAATGCAGTGGATTGAGACTTCAGAATTTGAACACAAACGGGAAAAAAACCATTTCAGTAATAGCTAATTCGTTATAATAAAAATGGACAGTCAGAGGCCTTCTGGTTCTGTCAAAAGAACTAATAATATTTAAAATTCACAATCTACTCACATTTTACTGCACTGGCTCAACAGCTTATTGTAAAACTGAATTAACCTTAATAAGGGCAGATATTTCCTGAGACAGTCACCTACCGCGAACCCTACCAAGATTTATTGTCCATCTCTCTTGAACATCTCGATAGCCCTGCCTGTGCAGATTATGGAGACGAGACATACCTCGATATCAGATGGTAAGAAACAACAAACTAGAGTAGTAAATAACAGCTATGTCAAGTGTGCTACCAGGTACTGGATGACAGCACTTTTAACAGCTCTGATGTATGGACTCCAATGCTGCGGGGACAAGACCCATTTAGCCTCTGTCATTTTTCATGACAAACACTTATGGTAGTGATGGGCTATAAATCCATCTGTGTGCTGGGTGAACTGATTCCTAGTGGCCTACAAGATAACATACCTTCCCAATCTTATGTACCGGCTGATATCGCCTCAGATCAACTTTACTTACCGTGGCTGAATAAACTATCAACTAATTGTCCAAAATCCTAAATCTGTGAGGTATTACAAAAATTCAGACTGATTAAAGAAATCTCATAAAGTATCTGCTGGCTTACACAGAAAAGTGGTTCTCCACCTCTACAATCCATCATGAAGGAGGCTGCACACAGCATATTTATTGCTTTTATCAGCCTATAAATATTTACTGGGCTTGATTTAGAAGGTCTTACCCAAAATCTTGCTTATGTTGGAATTGTGCATGTCAGGGAAGGCCTGCAGGATCTTGCGCCGCTCGTCCTTGGCCCAGACCATGAATGCATTCATTGGCCTTTTAATGTGGGGTTCGTTGTTGTTCCTTCCTCGAGATTCTCTGAAAACTCGTGCCTCAGTAGATCCAGCACCTCCTGTTGGCCAACAATAATAGGGTGGGGGTTTATCTGCAGAGCCATTGACTTCCTTGGACCCTGGAATAGCCAGAGCAGGAACAAGAAGAGAGAGCGAGGCAAGACATTGATTAAATGACGAGCCATTTTTAAACTCTCCTCGGCCTACTGTTACTACTGCTGTCATCATCATCATGAAAATTGTTTCAGATGAGTGCAGATCTACAGACCATCCCAAAGGGGGCTGACACTCTATTGAGTGGAAAATCTAATTTGACAATGCAATAAAAGTGAATACAATGGCATTTAAAGAGGGTCTATCCAAAGCAAAAGAGGAAGACCTTGGATATGAATGACAGTAAAATATTTTGTACTACAGAATTCACCCTTTTCTTTTCTACTACATACATTTCAATTTGACACAGTAGATGTAGTGTCCATAGTACAAGGATGCCAAATTCTTTACAAATGCAGGACTGCAGACACTCTTAAAAAAAAATATCTGAAGGAAATTCTTGAATAAATATTCTTCCAAAGTACATTTTAAAACATATATACACAAATAAATCTAGACAAGCTTTCTCTTCTTTCCCTCTCCTTACGCACACACACACACACACACACACGGACACATCCACGCACTAAAATGCACAACAAACAAACCAGGCTTAGATTTGGGATGAGAGAGTGTGCCGTTTCTCCAAAGTGCTGTTTCTCAATCGGGGCATTCACAATCAGCATAAGAGAGTTTCTCTCAGTATTAAACTGTACATCAGACTGATAATGATTTCTGTTTGGATGCGCATTTGCTTCCTTTTATATGTAAGATGTGAAAGAATTAAATAAAAGCAGTATGAATATTTAAACAAACAAAAACATGTTGATAAACAAGGCTTGAAAAATAAGACAAAAAAAGCCTTCCATATGCTACGATACATCTTTAATGATCTCAAATCTGGAAAAGAAAGCTTGGAATGACTCATGCATATTTCATTATCCACATGTGAAGCCTTCTCATTAGACCATTCCACTTGTATCTTTGGCACATGTTACCTGGGGTTTCATTTCTATTATTATTTCAACTGATAAACAAAATCAAACTCTTAATGAGTAATGGAGGGCTGTGCAGAGGCATTAATTTCAAAACCACTGAAACCTTGCTCAGCTCTAATCACCAAAGATGCAGAAGAGTGTCTTTACTTCGACGAAGCAAAACTAGCCTTTCAAAACTATTATTGAAGCCAATTGCTGAAACGACAAAAATATGTAATCCCAACCACCTCCTATAATTGAGCTGGGGGTACAGTGATAGTTGGATTTTGTGCAAAGTGTGTTTGATGGCCAGCTGCTCAGGAGGAAACCTGTCTCTCCCAGTAAGGAATACACCCCAAATCAGTTTTCACTAGGTCATGTTTGACAACCACATTTGTGATGCACAGATGCTTGCCTTTGTCAGCGAGGCTAATGAAAAATATATTTCCACTTTGTGATTATATTTTCATATAGTTCTGGCCAACAGAAGTAAAAGTCGCAGCCATAATCAAATAATCAAGAACAGAATTAAATAATTGCAACTCCACATTAAGAAAAAAGAAGAGGAAAAGTATGTGGAATTCAAAATTTTTGGTACCAAAAAAAAACAAAAAAACAACCATGCCTTCATGTTAATATCCCTAAGATAGAGTTACAATCAATATCCAACCTTTAAATGATCATATTCTTTTACATTCATTAGCTAATGTTAATGCCTTTTTTCACCTTACCAATTTTTTTTTTTGCTTTAACATGATAATTTTCATCACTGTGCAGACAAAGGGCCCTCTTGTATTTAAAACCTCTTGCTTTTCTTTGGCTGTTTTTTTAATTAAACATATATTTGCCTGCTTCCACACACAAAAACACACATGCATCTTGTCTAAAAATATTTAAAGAAATCACTTTTTTTTCCTCTCAAACTGTGCTGCCAATGTGTCATGTTTGTTTGTTTCTGCCTCCAACATTCCTATAGGCCTTACAGTCATCATGAATTCAGAAATAATACACTACCTTTGCTGCCACAGAGCCCCACAGTACGTTAATTTCATTTAGCATGCACTCACTGTACAGGATGAATTGATTTCACTTTGTTTGGTTTTGACAACCATGTTTATTGTGCAATGAAATGTGGTGTGGTGGAGGGCTGACAGTATCCATCAACGCGGGGCAATCTGCTGACTGCCGGGGCCAGATGAAGGTATTCATTAGCTCAGGAGCGCAGCGCTCACTCAGACACGACAGCCAGTGTCTGCACCCTGGGATCGCTTGCTGTAATTTACGATGCCTCCCGTGCCATTACTCTATCACTGACACTGATTCAGCAATTTATATACTGGTGTGCATGCATACGGGCAGAGGTGAGCTTCTTACAGGGAGGGGGACAAAACAACTGCCTGCCATCAGCTAGTGCCACATCCATAGTTAGCCAGGAAACCAGCCACGTGACTTGGGTTCATTGGAGGGAAGCCAGATGAGGTATGGCACATGGGAGAGTGCCTGTCTGCTCTGCCTGATGCTACAGAAGAACGGTGAAATGCACAACAGCAGTGTTACATCATTTACTTTCATCCTTCCTCAGACAGGTGCTTTGGATGTGTAAAGAAGAAAGTGATGAAGGTTTCAAGCTGACTCAGACCTAAGATTGGCCCGGGGGGACTGGAGAGCCTCACACACAGTTTGACCTCTGGCCTTAAATTATATGAAAATCCTGACTGTAATATTAGTGATTATGGTAAAAACATTGTGTAAAAGCATAAAGGGCTTCACAGGTTAATAATCTTACTGACCCCATCCGGCCCCTGTAATGCCTATGATTTAATCACAGGCATCCTGGGGCATTAACAGCCTGTCCAGAAAATCCCTAGAAACTGCAACATGCAATTTGCCACAATGTTGTTTTTGCATTGTCAATGAAATTATGACACTGCTCTGACATTTTCCAAATGAGCATTAACTATTGTTTTTGTCCAGGAGGGGTAGGACATTTAGGAATCAGTTAGTTAGGTGTGTGATTGTGTAAATAAACACAGATGTTTAGCAGTGACAGGGGCAGGCCCCCTGGGTGGTAGCTGGGGAAGGAGTGAAACAGAGGGAGAGCTGCTTAATAGAATTTATTGTGATTCATGAGGCCTGCAGCTCAAGTGTGACAGAGCGATATGAGAATCCCCTTTTAATTTGTCTCTCCTGGAAACACTGCAGATGAGCAGCATGAATTACAGTGAGAAAGAATGATTGTGTGAGTGCTCGGGGCATGGGGGGTGGGGATAAAAAAATGAAAGGAGAGCGCACGAGGAAGTAGGGCTAAAAAAACCCTTATCAAATTAGAGAGAGAATTTAGTGAGGCCCAAAAGCATAACGCACCTGTGAGCTGCAGGCTCAGACATGACTGTGTACCAAGCCAGAGGGTAGCACTGCCCCAGCCGTCCCCTCTCCTCCCCCTCTCCTCCCCCTTACTCATCTTTGTTCTGTGGGCAGACACATAATGTCACCCAGGAATCCGCTCAAGAGGATGAGCCTCAGTGAGCAGGCAACAATCACGCAAACCTGCCAAGCCCTCCCTGTTGGGATCAAATCCAACACCTCCAACTGAAGGCATTTACTGCTGACAATAGAGCCTCTCCCTCAGAGCAAGATCAGGCTAGATTAATGTGTATGGACAGACAGGACACGGTGCTCAGTGCTCCTGCTCTAGCCTGAGCCCATAGCAATTAAACCATTACAAATTACAAGTGATATAAGCTCCACTATAACATGCCAATCCTTTTTTTTTTTTTTTACAGTTAGACTTGAGAAACTGCCAACAAAAAGCAAACCTGTTTCAACATGCAGGATATGGCTTTCACTTTTCTCTGCTCTAGCCCCTCTCTTGTGCATTTAGCCTAAAAGTAGCATCTAATCTTTCACAACATCCCAACTTTGCACTCACAGAAAGAGGTGCATCCACACAGAGAAACAGAGCGACACAGAAATCAGTGTGAAATTGGGGCTAAAATTAATTTAGCCAACCATACAGATAACCTTCTTATTGATTGTTTTGCCCTATTCGTCTATTGTTGTTACAGCCTCATAAAAATCCTCAGCAGTAAAAGCCTGAGCTTGTTTCCTACACCTTCACAGTGAAAGGAAAACAGCAAAAAAGACCTCTTCAAACAATCAACTTATTAAAGTTCAGAACGAACTAGTGCAACTCATTTAAGAGTAATTTGTAATAACAGTGCAAGACTACTACTGTTCTTCTCATTAATTCCATAAGGACTTAGAGACACTGTTTGGTTAAGGTCTCATCTTTTCTCATTCCCTCATATCTCTCAACAACCTCTTTGTTCTCTGCAGACCCTCAGTGGTGGGGGTGGTTTAGACAAACACACAACCTCAGCTACACATCAAGTCCACACAGCCATATGTGAATGAACGAAAGGCTTGGCCAGGCTGAGGCCTTTGTTGTTCTTCCTATATTCTTGAGTTTTTCCTTGAATGCTTAAAAAAACCTAATGAAATTCTTGGTGGAATTATACGCAAAGCTCGTGGCTTTGTAAAATGAGGGAAATCCAATCTTTTCAATTCCTTTGTCTCTTTTTTCCCCCTTAATTTTATCCATTAGGGCTTTGGTTGCTGCATGCTTTGCAAATATTAGCTTTAACAGCCTAAACTTCTCTGTGAGCTGCTGGTATGACAGAGGTCCACTGTACACTGGCTCCGCTCAGTGTGGCTGCTCGGCTCCGGGGAGAAAGCTGCTGCACACCAAGGGGCTTTCACACCCTCTGTAAGTGTGGAGAGTTACACCCAGTAATTTTCCTTTTAAGGAAACACTTAAGTATATGCAGTGTGTTCTGAATTACTGAGGAAAATTCTATGAAAAACAAAGCGGTTCCAAATAATTTTCCTTCCTTCTGTACAAATTGCTCCTGGAATTATTCACATTTAAAACTCAAATTTGGATCGGCTGTGATAACACTAGGCCAAAGTCAGTTAAAAGATAAATAAACAAACTTTTATGATGTAATGGTCATACGTGGTTATTACTTAAACAAAAAAAGATTATGTTGTAATATAAAGGATATGCTACCTACATGCTGAAATAAAGGCTTTTAACTACCATTTATTGATTCAAGGAGAAGGAAATCCTCACAATAAAGATTTCAAAGTCAACATCTCTCAGAGGAATAAACACTTTGTAGTTCACATCATTCACCCGCATGTGGTGCTTTCTTGCCGGTTAGGCTAACAGAAACAGACAGATATGTTTGTGGCGAGAGGAGAAATGTTAACTGTGTTCTGAGTTATGTTTGCTGCTATTGCTCCCAGCCATTCCTCTCGGGCAGGAGGACCTCTCCTCTCCCCTAACCTCTACTTGTTCCTAATCCATAGCCCACTGGGAACACCGATGTGAGGCGTCTGGCTAGAGCCGTTCCCTCAGCCATGAGCGGGACTTAAAAGGACACATCAGCCCTGGTGTGTGCTCTGCTCTAGTCCTGACTCCACAGCAGCCACAGAGGCAAGGTTCCCACTGGCAGAACGAGCAGTGGAAGCGCATCTGTCCAAGGAGTCAGACGGGTGGGATGGGAGCTGCTTCTGTGGCTGACGTGGGAAAAATATCTGTGAATCCACTAAATACACCTCTTAATTCTCATCTTTAGGATTGGGTGTGATGTGAAACTACACAAGTAAGATGTTTGCTTTGGAGTTGGTAAACATTTCCATGGGAAGTCGAAAAAAAAAAAAAAAAAAAAAAAAAAATATATATATATATATATATATATATATATAAAAGTCAATGTGAACCAATTTTAAAGGAACATTTTTGTCTAAAACTGTTGGGAAATATGTCTAAGATGCTATTTAAAGTTGTTGATGGATTACATTGTCCTGAGAAATATCTTTCCCTCTGCCTTGAGACTCTGAGACATCAAAGTCAGAACCATTTTCCTCTGAAGTGCCATGGAAACTACCACAAATATTTATGATGGACAAACATTAGTGCACCGACGTACTCCTTGCTACTGTGTAGGAACCATTGCCACAAAAGGAGATGACGCTTTGTCACTGGGGTGCAACCCGAAATTTACACCCCTGGCCCACGATCTCAAACAAGCACAACAGACACAGGAGCTCAGCTTGGAAACAAGCCAGCTTTGTCCTAAGACACCTTTGTCACCTTCTCACCTACCTGTGAAAACCTCAGAGCCATGGCTCATTTCAAACGGCATTCACCCAACCCCCACATCCCTCTGACAAACACACACATGTTTCTGCACACACCCAACCAACCTCCCCACTGATCTAATTCTGAGGCGCACAGCCACATGGAGTAGTGGCCTTTATCAACCAGTGAAATGCCTCTTGGTTTTAAAGTTTAGAATTAGTCTAGCATTCCACAATGTTAACACTTTCACACAGTCAGTTTTTGTGAGACCGGATGGATTATAAGGAAAGTTTTTAATCAGATATGGAGATGGTTAGTTACAATTACAGGTGATAAAAAAAAATTAATAATAATAGTTAAAAAAATGAAAGCAAGAGAGAGAGAGAGAGAGAGAGAGAGAGAGAGAGAGCGAGAGAGTGACAGAGAGAGACTCATGAGGACTTACCGTCTAGATCCTCTGGCCTGGTGAGGTCAATAACTCTGTGTCCGATCTTCCCTTCCTCACCCAGCTTGCCAAGGTGGTGCCCAATGCTCTCAAAATGTGCCCTCTCCTGCAGGGAAATGCATATAATCAGGCACACAGACAAACACAGACATGCAAGTTTTTACAGTGATAGAATTGTAAAAAAAAAAGAAGAAGGAGGGGAGAAAAAAAAAAAAATAAATAAAAAAAAAAAAATATATATATATATATATATATATAGAACCCCATCAGTAATCTGAAATTTTGAAAAGAATAAAAGTGTCTTTGATTAATGGATGTGCTTTTGAAGAGCTGCTCTTTTGACATGAGCTAGATGTACCTTTTTCCTCTCTCATCTCTCTATTCAGCAGCTGCTATAATAGATGACAGGAGGCAGAGAGACAGTGAGGGCCAGGGGTGCTGTAAATAGATTTACAGAAGGATACTTTGTGATCCCAGGCACACAATGGGGCCGTGGCCCTCTTTGCAGTGCTCAGATTTTCCTCTGTAATCTTCTCCTTACATCCTCCCTTCCAGTCTGCAGCACCCAGAGCTCAGCGCCCATCATTTATTCAGAGTTCATGCTTTGGAGAACACACCGTGTTTTCCCGTTTGTCATGTTGCTTTGTGTTCAGATTAAACTTGGCATCATGTTGAACTTGACACACAATGAAACCCTGTCATTCAGCGCTCTGTGACAATATTAAATGTCATGTCCGTGTGCATTTACAGAATAAAATAACAGCTTTCGGGGGGCCTCTGAATAGTTGCTGCACATTACACTTAATGCATTATGCAAGGGGAGAGTGCCGACTGCTGCTGGCTCCATTGTTGAATGACCTACTTCCTCAGTGAATACACAGGGCATTAGCAAAGGGCTGTCTTCCTCTCTAAAGACTCAACTAGGAGATGGATACTTTGACTCTGCATGATACAAATAATCCCCCCCTCCCTAGGTTTTGCCTGGGTGACACTAAAAGCAGGCACGTTGCCACCATTCAGAAAAAAAATCATTTGTTTTACTCTCATGGTGAGCGTTCAGTCTCTGCCAGAGATGTAATGTCTGCACTGACCTCTGCCCCTTTCCTTTTTAAACAAGTCTATCACAAGCAGCCTCAACAGATACTCAGGTACAGTCCCCGCATGATGCTAACAGCTCCCCTGCCACACGCAGAGACCAGCACACACATTAATCTTTTAGCCCTGTGTTTGTCATGCATTACACTGTTTTGTTGTTTTTTGACTTTTTCCCCCACAGGGACAAATGTTTTCCCTCCTCTTAATGGGACAAGATGCTAAAAAATTAAGCAGATGTAACTATTGCAAGTGAAAATATTCATTTTGTGGCTGTATTTGATTTATTTTGTTGTTTTCCCCTGACAGATGAAGTCTTCTTGTCAGCAATAGACATAATAAAGGAAAAAGGAAAAAAATCTAGTTAAAAAATCTTTCTCAATTTTTTTTTTTTTTTTTTTGTTCCTTTTCATAACCTTTTTTCTCTGAGGGTTAAAAACTATGACAAGATGAACAATGGAGATAGTTTAAGTCCATTTGAGGCCTTTCAGAGTATTTTGATTTTCCACATGCTTTTGTTTATTCAAGAACTATTCCTCAAAAGAAAGGACTGAGAGAGACAGAAAGAGGATTGCAATTTACCATTATACTTGAAGGAGCAGTCATTATTTATAGCCAGGATAGTGATTCTGATATACAATTAACCACTACGTGCTTATGGCCTGTGATTAGAGCCTGTCTATCTGACGACCCCTTTGCTTACTTAAGTGTTTTCTAATTATGACATATTTGGTGGTCCCTGCTGGGCAAGAGGGTGCTTTGTAAAGAAAAGACGGAGTGCGGTGCCTTTCTCTGTGTCACATTCTGTGTAAAGCAACACAGGCGTGAGCATACATGCACACAGAGCCGTATTCATCACCCAGCCACATTATTGCTCTTAATGAAAGAAGCTAGCAGCCCGATGACAAAGTGACTTATGTGCTATTAGTTGGATGGGCAATGGTGCTGCTTTTAGATGCTACTTGGACAGTCCACTAGGAAGACACAACGTTCACGGGTAGTGTAGATCTCTAATAAAGTAGTCATCTCCTCCTTCTGCGCTTCGTTGGTCTCTGCTGATCAATCAAGTCCTTTTATAAACTCATGATCATTAAGTATCACGTTGGGCTGAGAAGGAGCGCGAACACGAGCCATCAATCAATGAATTTCATTAATAACTAGCTCAGTGTTGAACTTCTTTCTTCAGTGCACAGTAATATGATTAGTGAACATCAGCACATTAGACAGCTGGAATGAGACTGAATGAGGCGCTTGTTTGAGGCTTACTTGGTGTAGCTTCTCCTCTGTTGACGTGAAAAAGTATCCGGGGGGTTCTCGTGATTATATAGAGAACATGTACACTTTATATGAGGTAGCATTTTACATACCTTGATCTAAAGATGTGGTCACAGTAAGTATTCCTCCCTTCCCTGTTATCTATGCTAATTAATATTAGACTATCTGTGCAATATGGCACCCCACATTTTCATAAAATTTTATATACTGAGTTTAATATACTTATTGGTTATAAGTTTGGTAATTTATATCCGTGAATTAGAATTATAGTTGAAATTAGGGCCATAAATTATGTGCAAAGCATCATGGTTTTGTTTTAAGGCTGAAAAATATTCAGTGAACCAATGCTTCTTTACTGCCCACGCATCAAGTGCTGTGATAAATTAATGGTACTTTTATTATTTTATAGTGTCATTAAATTTTTACTGATCACTCTGACAAAGAGAAGTAGCAAAGGACATGCAGTATCTGGGGAAACTGGCCTTCCTGCCAGGAAAAGAGAGGGAGAGAGAAAGGGAGCGAGCCCATCAGTATATGGCTAATATAAAAAAGGTATTTATAATGTGCAGTTCAAGGGAATGATGAAAAACTTTGAACAATACACAAAATCAATGCTGCTAAATGCTGAAAGGCTTGAGAGAGGGAAATGTTACATAAACAGATTGAAATGAAAAACTAATTGAGGATGAGAAGAGAGAAAGATACAGGAAACAAAAGATGTATCAGTGCACATGATTCCCCTCCCACTCTGACCACGACTGCTGGCAAACAACCTGTCCCTCCCTCAAATGACTTCAGCATGGTGTTCTCCCCCCACAACCCCACAACTAAAATTATAGCAGTGCACTCCAAGTTGTG
Source organism: Remorina albescens (assembly GCA_034769265.1). Taxonomy (NCBI): domain Eukaryota; kingdom Metazoa; phylum Chordata; class Actinopteri; order Carangiformes; family Echeneidae; genus Remorina; species Remorina albescens. The sequence continues at coordinate 6,928,806 of CM068479.1, forward strand.
GTGGAAAACTGCCACCCACAATAATCTCATCTACCCTGCCTGTGCAGTCTTTGTCTTTTAAGTTTGGTAACAGATGCGATTTGTTCAGTTGCACATGGTTGCCCGGTGAAGTCATAAGCGGTCCAGTTGTGAGACACACAAGAAGAGAGAGAAGTATAAAGAGAATAGATAGTCTAGCTGGAGTGTGAAACTTCTTGGGCAAGGGAACCCAGAAGAGCCCTTGACAGTGCTGTAAAGAGGGCTTTAATCTGGTCTGCCACAGAACATGTGCCGGAGGCCTGCTGCTCTGCCCACAGGGTGTATTCTGGGCAAAAGCGGACGGCCCTGTGTATTGTGCCTACTCCTGCCCTATATTTAAGCAACACACCGCCAATCCTGACACTCCTTCACTCTCTCCTTTGTAAATAGCTCCGGGCTATAGGCAAATCCATATGGCCCGGGATTGTTCAAATACAGATGAAAGAAAAATATGCTCAGTAGTAAGGTAGACTGCAGTGCAGATCAATGTTCTGTTGTCAGCTCCACTCATCAGCTGTCAGTTTGTCTGCAAGAGTTTTTTTTAAACCGGACCATGCTGTTGCTCTCATGAAAGAGCTCAGCAAAGGTGAACAGATGCTTCACTGTACCAGGCAGTGGTCGTGGCAGAGAGGTCTGGACACTTTACGCCTAATCAGTCCAAAGTGTTGTAGATACCCTGATGAAAATAGACAAACCAGACCTTGGAGCAAATTATCATACAAGCGTCTTGACCAGGTCCAAGAAACCTTTTAGTTAACAGTAGCAGCCACAAAAGGCTGGCATCTGTCCTATGGTAGTCATCCTCAACATCACACAGAGCAGGGATGGCCAGCTATCCAGTCCCATTTGTATTGCCAGGGCATCACCTCATTTATTTAACTGAGGGAAGAAAGGCATTTAATTAAATTAAACAGCTTAAACTCTGTTCGAAAATGGTGAGCTAACTCCATTCTAGGCATTTTGCCAATTTAATGTTTATTGTTTGTTTTTAATAAAAGGATATGCTCCCATTATTAAGGATGAGTTATTTTATGTGGCAGAGAAAAGTCAAACTCAGAAAATGTGACATTTTGGTGTAAATTTAAAACAATCAGCTTTCTTCTGCATGTCTTTAAGTGTCTCCTGTGGGACATTCTGTCCTGCACTATCCATATTTTATTAGAGAAAAACTCTGTGTTGATGTGCTGAAAATGTCATAATTTTAGCAGTGTATGTTCACCTTTTTCTTTGCACTGCTGGGATCACTTGTATTGACATCATGTACTTTTACGGCTTTCTAGTCTTCAATGATCCAGAACTTTTCTCTGGGCCCTCCAGGGGATTTAAAGTTGGACTGAAATCTCCTGCCTTATCACACTGTCCAGGTTGCAGGCAGCAGGATATTAGAAACTGCAGCATTACCAAAGCCCTTTCACACATAGACAAAACCTCAAGACTTGTTGGACACTGGAGCTATTATGCTTCTACTGCAACAATACTATAGACTATAAACAGTGCTTTGTGGTTAATTCTTTACCTCGCTCTTTGTTGTATGTGCCTTGTGGTGAACATGGCTTTCCAGGTCTTTGCCACTGAGGCAGCAGCTTTTCTGAGCAACTACAACACGCCAGAAATTCTCCATGTTAAATGACAACTGTAGAAAATAATGGCGATAACACCGCCAAATGACCCTACCAAGATGCAGGTTTGATGTCTTTCTGGGGAAGAGGCGAGATAGAGCTAAATACCTGACCTGGTCCAGGAGCTTGCAGATGCACACACTTGCACAGGTGCATATTATACAGAGTCATACATTATTTTTACTCTTTTGGCATATGTGAACAATTGGACAAAGCATTAATGTAAGCAATCTTCACAATAGCACTTGCTGGCTACAGCCAGTGTCTGGGAGCTGAGCATAATCTAATTTGGATGGGATAACCCTTGTATGCCAAGGATTTACATTGCAGCCAAAACGCCTTGGTTTGCAATTTCCAAGACAGCAGTCGAAAAGGAGCAGAAAATTGCTTCCAGGGCTGCAGACCAGACAAGATTATATTCAAAGTCTTTGTGAGGGCTTTGCCTGAATAGGGCCCTGGCATCACATACACACACACGTGCATGCACATGTATGCACGGACACATAGACACACACACTCACACACACACACACACACACTCACACACACGCACGCATGCAAAACGGAACAGTATAACCACTATAACCAATAGGTTAGGAGTCGGGATTTTATGCAGCACCAGTATAAGCTCCATTTGAATATTTACAGGCTGTGCTTTGGGATATGGGAAATGGACAATTGTAGTCATCAATACTGAGAAGAAGAGGTGCTGTGGGGCAGAAAAGGGCAGTTCAATAGGTTAATACACTGGCCTTTCACCTTTTGATTCCAGTTAGGGACATGTCAGCAGAGGAATATATTTTATCCTATACAACATCCAGGATGTCACATATATAACATCTCTTTGAAGCGCAGAAAACCAGTCATTCCTAACTATAGAGGGTTCAACAGGTTTAATTGGCCATAGGGCCAACAAACTGCAGATTCGGGTCACGTGAACTGTCTGTCATTTGCCCAAAATGTGGTGACATTTTTATTTAGAGTTGGCAAGTGGCTGTCTCTGCTGAATATAAGTTGCTGAGACTGAAAAGTGATTTATTGCTCTCATTTGTCTACAATATCTAAGGAATTGATCTTTTCTCAAACAGGCTATTTATAATTCACAGTTGACATGTACAAATGTGTATCACTTAATTATGCACACTGTATACTTGTATACTGTCTAAATACAACGAGGGCCACATGGGGGAACTTACTTTTCACCTTCACCCATGACCCTGAAAAAAACATGGCCAGTTATAGCTTTAGAGCATAATAGAGGGAAACAATTCAAATGGTTACAAATGGATTCAGATGTACCGTATTCTACTCTGGGCAAACTAGTGCATTCGAGGTAAAAGCTTCCACTGGGTGAGGAGGAGTTAGTAAATAATGGAACAAAGTAATTGCCCTCTGCAGACAATAATATCTTTAGATAAATATTTCAAAAAGGTAAATTGCAGAAGGGTTGTAAAAGGTTTTATTGTAGTGATGGGATATAGGAAAAACAGACAAATAAAAAGACAAGCAAGAAAATCTGCTCCAGTAAAGCATGAATATTTTACATGTCCTCAGGTTAAAGGCTTGTATTCTGTGTAAACAGAGAGTCTGGCCTGCACCACGTTCTCCTAGGTCAATGGCCGGGGAGGGAGGGAGACATAGCCAGAACCAGAGTGATAAAGGTTAGGGAGGAATGCATTGTACTGTTTGGACACACTTTGTATGAAAAGATGAATTGATCCATCTGTAAGCAGCACTTAGACCCACTCCTCTGCCCGGTCATTACAGTGGGATAAATCAATATTTAATATCCCCCTCTAACAGCCACACTGGATGATCTTAACCTCTCCTTAATCCCATTTATGTTACCTTTCCTGAATCTACTTCATGTAAGCGCTCACTATGATAAACTTCCAAACAAGAGACTGGGAGGAAAGCTATTAAAGATCACGGCATATTTATGTCAGGTGAGGCGCTTTCTTGAAATATTAATATTCTGAAACTGACCAAAGTGAAAGCTTTTATCTGGGGCATTCAAACCTTTCTAGTCCGTTGGCTTGTATCAGCAAAAGCCTCTCTCTCCTTCCCGCTCATTGCACCGCTGAATTACAACCTGCTGTTCTTTATTGCAGCCGAAGGATAAAGATGATGGGGCAATTCTTTTAGCTGACTTGATAAAGCGCGTCTGTAATTTCACACCATCCTAACAGGACCAGTGTCACTGAAACTAAGAGGTGACAATATCTCACTGTGATTTGCACAAGCAATAGAATCAAGCATGTGCTCAGTTAAGGTGTCATTCAAAAAAAGGTTTAAATGAAGTAGCGAAAACAGAAACATTACCTGAGGTGATGCTTTGAATTTTGAATATTAGCTGGTCATTTGAAAAAACAAAACAACAACAAAAAAAAAGAACAGCTCAGGTCTGTGTGCAAGGCCTGAACGACCTCAAATGAGGAGTGGTAGCACAGCCAGAATCACATTCTCCACCTGGATGCAGTCTAATTACACACTCTGTTTTTCTATTCTTCATGTTCCTCAGGTGGAAAAGACAGACAAAAGGTGGATTACAGGTGAGGAATGACTATTTCAAGAAGAAGATCCCTTCCTCTGCTTCAAAAGAAAACAGCAGAAAAGAAAAGCATCCTTCTCCCTGAGATGATTGCTTTTGCATAGATGAACAGACAAAGTTCAGGAAACAAAGCTAAACCTTGCAAAAACAGGAGTTTAAAAAGCCATTAAGTCTACCTGCCAAGGATAATGAAGCTATAGGTGTGTACAGCTTGTTGGAAATGGGACTTACAGGTATTGTTCATTTACTGCTTTCATTTCATAGCAGATCCGGCTGCTTGGTTGAACACTACCTAACTTCATGCTAAATGCTTCAGATCCCAGGTTTGGACTAAACAAAAAGGGGAAAAAATATGGGAGAAAACAGCTTAAAATTTTATTTTGCACAACATGGTAAGTCCGTTTTCAGATTATGGAGACATTGTCACATGGTTTAAATTTACAGGATTGATTCATTTTTGTAAAGTTCTTCTCTCATGGTTAGTAAGGGGTGCCAAAAAAGTGCAGGAGAGGCTCCATCTGTGTCCTCTGTTGGCTTCACTAGTTTATTTGCTTCACTTCAGTAAAAGCATAGATGATTGCCACCTGCATAGACAGTGATCTCTTCCAAACACCAAATTAGGTGGAAATCAAAATAGATATTCATTGACTTTTTTACATATACATTGACCTAGTTGAGGCTGTTGGTTGAAAGTGTCAGGTACTGAAATATTAATTAGCATCGCTCCCAGTTCCTGCCTGCTCCTCACAGCCAACTGGCAACATGGCATCAAGCTGAAAAGAGGAGGACAGCTTTTTTCTCTCCTTGATTGACTCATCGATTGAAGATATTTTTAAAGGGAATCCCTGGGAGTGTGTGCTCCTGGTACAAAGCAGCCCCATCCCGCGTCAGGGGACAGAGAGGGCTGAAAGTCTGCTTTAATTGGGCAGAGACTTCAGAGCCTTCTTAACCCACACCGGGCACTGCCATGGCCTGTCATGGCCCTAAGACTAACATCAACAACGTTGAGTCCTCTAAACATACACAAACATATTCATACTAAATTCAGTAATCGAATGCGTACATGCTGAAGTAAGCCAGCTCTTATCAATATGACCACCCTGGACATGGATTAAAGAAATGTATTAGTCTTAAGAATGACTGCTGTATTAAAATGGCCATGCTCCACTTTCTTTAATAGTTTCTTTCCTACACTACTTTCAGGAAGAGCTGAACACTCTTGGTGGTCATTTGCTTTACAGAAAAAGACTGCAGTGGAGAAACCTTGAATCAGGGATAAAGAGTGGCAGACTGTGTGATAGCAGTTCTAACCTTGTCAACTCTGCAGTTGTTGAGGCCCACTGAACTGAGGGCGGATAGCTTTGTCTCCATGCCCTGCTGGTGATGTTGGAGCTGTTCCCGCTGGATCTGCTCCCTCATTTTTCGGGCCTCCTGGATGGCTTTCATCACTGTATCCTGGTCCCCGAACAGTGCGGTAGAGTTTAGGCTAGACAGAATATCTACACAGACACACACACACACACAGTGGAGTTTGGAGACGAAAGTTAGTCTCCCAAATCACAAATTTGTAAAATATTAAGCACCAAAACAAAACCAAGACCTTACAATTGGAGCATAGGCGTAATTTATGGGGGTGGGTTGCAAACCACCCAATAATCCAAACCATCCACAACAACCCCCCCAATATCATATCTTAAAGATCGATAATGAATGTTAAGTATTATAAACACGACAATGTCGTAGATTCTCTCAATTTAGCAGGGAAGAAAGAATAGAGACGTCCCGAAAGGTAGTCCTACTTTTTTGTTTTGCTGTGTCTTAGCTGTAATGCTAGCCAGCCAGTTAGCAAGATTCGCTACCCGGTTAACAGGCGACTTTGTCGTCATGGTTACAGCAGATGGTGAAAATTGGAGGGCAACACAGAGTTAGATTTAGTAAACAGTTGCATGTCAAATATAAACATTAAGCACCCTCATCTATAATGACAATTGAAGGTAACGGCATTAATCTCTTGTTCAGTCCGGTCACTGTGTGTGTGTAGCCACAGCACCACCAGGTAGAACACCTGTAAAACACCTGGAGATAATAAACTAAAGTCTAGCAAAAATAACAATCCAGTAAACGCCGACATCAACTCTTGACATGAGAGCAGCCCACGCACAGGTGGAAATCTCAACACCCCCCCCATGTTCAACTCAAAGTTATGCCCTTGAATTGGAGTGTATAGCACTAAAAATGTGTTTGAACAGTGTGTGCCCTCCTGTTGTGAAGTGGAGAAACTCTCAAGTCTTACCCAGAGAGCCCCGTCCCAGGCCTCCTCCGAGGGGGCTGGGGATACCGCCCTTGCCGACAAGACTGTTGGGGCTGTTTTTACTACCCAGGAAAAGGTTTGGTGTTGGTGATGTGGGGGACTTGACCAGTTCTGTCGTCTTTGGCCGAGCAGAAAGGTTGAGCGGCTGTGTTCCTTCCTCCTACGGAAGCAGATAGGAGTATGAGAGAAGACAGATGTGAATAGGTGGGCTCCCCCCCCTCCACTTTAGAAGGAGCTGGACATTCCCAGACAGCAGAGTTCTCCTCTGTTTCTGGTTAATTATAGGATCCCTATCCTGACCCACACCTCCTCGCCTCTCCCTCTTCTCTCTTTAGCCTCTCCTCTCCCTCTCCTTTCCTCTCCTCCATCTTTCCTTAGTAGTTGTGCCATTGCAATCTTCCTCACAGTTGCCCAGTGCCTTTGTTCACACTAATTAAAGCAGATTCTGTCTCTCTGTGCATCTTCATCTGTTCTCCTTCTCCTTCTCATTCTCCCTGCTCTCTTTCTGCACTCTGGTTTGAAGAATAAATAATGACCAGATTACAGCGGTGCCAGTGATCAAAGACAGATGTTCCAATCATCAGATGTCGACTTGCATTATCTACTTCATTAACTTGTTTTCTAATTTCATTCCTCATTTCTGCATACTTGGGTCTATCATTTGCTTTGATATGCCTATTCCCTAAAAGAAAAAAAAAAAAGTTAAAAAAAAACAAAAAACTATTCATGAATGTAGTGATGAGATGAGGTCACAGGACAATGCACGTGTTTGGTATGCTGGTTTTAGCCTTTTATAGCAACTACTGATGTGGGATAAGTAAAGGTGTTCTCCAAGGTGCCATCCTCAGCAATTTATGTACTGGGACCGAACACAACAGTGTTTACCCACAAATAAACACAAATAAATTGGGAGGGGGCATTTGAGTGACGGTTCATTTGCTTTGGTCACGTTTGCTTGAGCACTTCCAATGTGTGGAAACTTGACCAAAGCTGTGTTTAAACCACATCAGAGGTGTTAATTGAATGTATTGATCATATACCAATATGACATTGAATTAATCAATTCAGCAAAATACAATATAATAATTCCAAAAATCCAAAAACGTATATAATCAGGAATCAACCTCTTGAAAATAGCATTATCATATTTGATTATCTTAAATAAAAAAAAATTCTAAAGTGATGACAAAGTGACCTGTAAACCTATCCTGCACTGTGAAGAGAAATAGCCCAAACATTTCTCTCCTAGAATAGAAATGCTACCATTGCGCAGTATAAATCCTGTGTGTATACAGCAGTCTTTTGAATCAGATTAAGGCTCATACTCCTGTTAACAGTATTTTTCAAAGCCCAAGTGTCTCCTTGTCCAAACATATGGCTCAAGCATTGACTGCCCCAAGGCCTTGTTATTGCTGTGCCAATAACAGATTGTCATGCAGTGGAGCTGAAGGTATACAAACAAAACCAAAGGCAATCTGATGCCACTGGACTGCGCATACACATAGGAGGACGTTAGTGTATGTACGATTTCCATTTATATATAATAATTTAATTTTAAGTACTTTGTAAAAATTGTCAAGATTCATATTATATTTGACTAAACTGTTCTATTAATATTGGCCTATATGGCATCAATCTAACAGATTGAGGTAGTAATGTGGAATTGTACTCATGTTATGAAATGACCGTGTTGAGTCAGTTTAAGAGGAAATTTTTCAATGCCAATCCCAGGAGGTGGGAGTCCTCAACAACTGTGTGTGAAGAGAAAGCCAGGATGCCTTGCTACCATTTCAGGGAGACGATTTATGGTCATTCTCCATTGTGATATTATTAAGCTAAACTTCTCCAAATGGGCACATGTTTCTGATTATGACCTTGGTGAGCAGGGATGATGTATATGGTCTTTCCTCTCCATGGAGGTCTAGTGGAGCTGTGCCATACAGCAGCAGAAACATCCCTGCTTTTGGTTTGTTTACAAGGCAAAAAAAGTAATCAATCCTACTCTTCACTTCAGCTTTGCCAGTAATTTTATAGCACTGTTGTAAGGATTTTAATCCATTTCAGTTCTCCCCTCAAAAAAAAGTGTTTTGTTTTGTTGTTTTTTTCATTAATGTGTTAAAAAATAAAATCCATGTGTTCGACAAATTACTGGCTAAGAGCAGCCATAGCTATAGCAACCATGTCCACACAGTTCTGGTTAAAAGACAAAGGATCTTGTTGAAGCACCACAGACTGATGACCTGATAGATGTTTGGCTCAGCACTGGCTGCTTGTAAGTACTAACTGAAGGAGTGAACAGCATAGATGCTACTTTGGTGAGACAACACCAGCTAGGGTGGGTCAAGTACCACTCAAGGCCTGAGCTGGTGGGTGGGCAAATTGATGGAACTGAGAGTTGTACCTTGACTTGAGTGATGGGGCTTGATGAACTCTTGTCATTCTTCAGAGAGGAGGGAGATATGGGCCCACTTGTATTGAGGGGCTGGGGGAGTGGAGGGATCTTGGCTCCAGGAGAGACCTGCATGCTGGCAAGCTGGGCGGCATACAGTTGCTGTAAAGATGTGGAGAAACCCGCAAGGCGTTAACATCCAAACCCAGCAAACATTCAAAGTTTTATATTCTGTCTTTTCCTCTCCCTAGAACTCACTGCGTCTGTCTGCCTTCGTATCCCCCCTCTCTCTTTTACGTCTTTCCTCTCTTTCCATGAGGCTGGCAGAGAACCTCCATCAAAGGTCTTAACTGTATTTCAAAGGCTGAACCCAGAGAGAGACAGCAGTCTTAAAAACCACACAGAGATGGCTTTCATTCAAAATACTGGGAGCCCCTATTTTCCACTCTTCACAGAGAAAAGTTTGCCGACTGGATGCAAGTGTGTTAGCAAAGATCTCTCATTTCTCCAGATCTACACAGCTTCCTATTGAAGTTCCTAGCCTGTGATTTGTCTCCACTCTGCCATGTGAGACAGTCCCTGTTCCACAATGTTAGAAACCTAACCTCAGTTGGATTGTCATCACAGAATATTTTAAACACAAGCATTATTAAGGCTTGTGCAGAAACCTGCACAAAGAACACTGATGTAATCACCGTTATTTTCCTTGGCAGTAAATCAATAAGCTGTCCAACTGTTGGTGACATTACCACACAAGCGGGTGGTTCAAATGACTGGCAAAGCACTCAATAACACTTCTGCCTGCAACAGGGTTGAACTCTGAAAGCTCAATTTACATTTCCACTATTAGACCAATTACATGGCATATACCAGAAAAGGTGGTTAAAGATGATGATATGACGGTTAAAAGTATTTAAAAAATACATTTGGTCAGCCACGCACTGCTAATTGTCTGTTGGATCAGATTTGTGACACAGTAATTCATCATTTATCTTGGACAAAGCTACAGTTAAATGTCTTGACATTAAATTTGGTGCCAATTTTTTATATGATGAAAATCTAAAACCAATAACAACAGACTGATTTGATTTTATTTTTATTTTTGTGCTTGTTTTTCTGTGGCCACAGGGTCCAACGCTCCCACACCACTGAGACTTCTATCCGCCCCAGGTCTACATTGATTGGCCACCAGGTAAGTGATGAAATTGGCTTTTGTCTCCTGCTGCAAATGGCAGGGGTCTATCAAATAGGGCTACTGTCTGGGAAAGAGTGTTACTCCATGTAATCTTAGACCTCACTTCATCAGACAGATAGCACCCCCTTAACTCCCCCACTGCTTTCTTCTGACTAGGTAAACCTCATGGTTGGCTGTGTTATTCTGTCAGATGGTGCTGTCAGGTAGAATCTAATTTCCTTCCTCTGGCCAATCAGCAAACCCGTTCTCATTTCCTGGACCGACTGGCCATATACAGACGGCATTTGTGTGGATGGAAAAAGTGACATGGCCCCACTGGCCTCACCTTCGGTGGTATAGATGCAACCTACAGCCAAACAAAGCACTTTATGTCCACGCACATATCTCCAGATATAAACACATATGTGCTCCTGTAAGAAACTTTATCACTGCCATATAAGCAACAGCACAAAAGGTCCATTCTTCCAGGGGACCTGGGGATAACAACAGCACATGGGCAGCGGAAATGACAGACTGATTATGTTCCCACAATGATAGCACTGCCCCCACCTCCCTCACAAACAGCCTTTTGTCTCCAACAGGAATGGACACAGGAGTAGACCCAACTCTGTTTTCTCCTCATCTGAGCTAGACTTAGTTAATGTCAGTGGTAAAGGGAGTCTATGTGTGTGGTATAAGGAGGGATGCTGACAGAGAACGAGAGCGAGGGTATACTCCATTCACTGCCTGTCACTCCAGGCAACACATGAGTCTTAGTAGAATGGTGGAAGCTGAGTCTGTTGGACAGATGTTTGCTAACAGGCCTGTCGCCCCGGCATGCCCCTGACCTTGAGTGGGAAGAACTTTATTGTCCCGGAAAAAGAGTGTAATTAGACTTTGTCTCAAATCAGACGAAGTCAGGATGCCCCTTTTCAGCACTGATTAGCAGGTCAGTGCCACAGGGCGAGAAGCAATAGCTACCACTTGTAACCAGGAACAGTCCAAGAGTCAAAGAACAATAAATGCAATCAGAGGGAACAGCAGATGAAAGGTGCGTCAAAAAAACTGTACGCTGCTCAAGGACACATGAAATAGAGAAGTTTTCATTTTGTGTAGTCTAGATGTTTTTGCCTTTGGTGTGGTCAGGTAACAAGACAATATGACAATATGTTAGACAATATATAGACAATAGGCAATATGTTTGCAGCACATTACTAAATTGGTTGACTTGTTGCATTTACTTCAGTTAGAAACAATCACGTTGTGAAAGCTGTTAGCAGAACGGGCCTTGTGGTGTCAGAAGCTGAAGGATGATAAAATTCTGCAAGGCTGGTCCCCATCAGAAGACATCTGACTGCTTCCCCCAGTTGACTGTCTCACATCTAATAGCCCCTTCTTCATATCTACTTGCCAGGTGGGGGACGCAAAAGGTTCATGGTAATGAGGGTCAAGCTGAAAGTCAATGCTCCAACTCTGGGGTATTAGAGGAGCAGGCAAAAGCCTGAGTGAAGCTTGGGGCCCTTCTGTTTCCATTTTCTCGTGTTTTTTACCCCTCTACACTCTTAACACTAGTTGTTTTTCCTTTTTTCAACCTTTAGGACACATCATACTCCATGAAAAACCACAAAGCAGCACACTATGCACAGATCGTATGTAAATAATAGCTGATGAGCTTGCAGTGTGGGTGTTCAAAGAAATCTGACAAAAAAGAAATGTGCACCTACATTTTACATGTGTTCCATGTCACTTCTCGCCATGGAAAAAAATAACACATTGTGTATTGTAGAACTAGTTACGCAAGGAAGATTTAACACTGGAAATCTTCCCTGCGTAACTAGTTCTACAATACACAATGTGTTATTTTTTTCCTAAAATCACGGATTTCTTATAATAAATACATAACAAGTCTACATTGAATCTGAAGGTTTTACTTCTGATCCCCCATCACTCTCTGTTTCCCAGTAAAGCATAGCAGCAAGCATGGATTCGAAGTGAGTGCAGCTTGTCCAAGGTCAGCCTGTTAGCCCCTGGTAATTAAAAACAAGCCCTCTGAAGGCAGCAGAGGTTAAACAGGGAGGGTTCACTTAAGTGACATTAAACTGAGATTAAACACTCTGCTGATGATCTTCGACATCTCACAGGTATCATATGCTATTAAGAGAGGCAGACTTGTTTATTATGGCAAACAAGGTAGTTTCTATAACCCAATATACAATATTGGGTTATAGAAAAAAATGAAGTTTCTCATAAATTCTTAGCTCTTTTTTTCCTGTAAGAGAAAATAATGCCTTGCAGTATGAAAAAAAAAATTCTATGAAAAACAAACGTACAATGGAGTAATGGATTTTACAGTCACAGCACGGCAGTATGTGCTGGAAAACACAGTGGCAGATATATTTGTCAGATTTGTTGATGGGATGATGGGAGCAATGATGGGAGTATTGCACATTTAAAACTGCAGCATGTAAAAAAAAAACAAAAAACTGTTACTTAAAATCCAAACTAATCCTAACACTGATTTCCTGCCTTTGCATCTAACCTGAGGTAATACTCTCTGATGACTGACACACTCTATACATTGCACCCTTGCCTCTTTGTTTTTTGAGTGAGTCTGTGTGTCTGTCAGTGTCTCATTCATCTCTGCTTGGCCTGGGCACTGAGCACTGGGCTGGATATGGGGGCATTAACTGTGCTTCACTGCACCACACCATTTAAAAGGCAGCACAGCGCCAGCCCTGTTTGCCACAAGGCTTGTACAGGCTCATTGCCCAGGGCGACCAGGCAGGCTGACCCAGGCTAGGCCCAGATGTCAGGAGTGGAGGAAGGCGTCCTGGTGCACTGTGCCGATGCTTTCCAGTATGGCCCAACATCTGTCTCATCTGCTGGCACCCAACCTGCTCTGCCTTCACCCTTCCTCCCTCCTCTAGGCTGTCTCTATTTCTCTATCTTGCAGTATATATATTTAAGTCCTCTATCAGTTTCTCTCTCTGGCACACACACACACAAACACAGTCTTCCTTGTGGAAGTGTGTGCGTGCCCAGGGGCCCCAGAGCCAGGCCTCCCATTCAAATTTGCTCACTGCATTATCCACTCTATCTGTCCATCTGTCCCTCTGTTCACCACTGCCTCTATCCAGCTGCTCACCTAGCTGTCCTATTAGCCAGCCTTCCATGCACAGATAGCATTGCTGCACTGCTCTGGGTTACCTTCAAAGACCGAGCTCCTCTGCTCATAAACATAGAAACAGCTGCTCGCTACAGTATGTCTGTTCTCTCTTTTCTCCCCTCCTCCTCCTCTCTCTCTTTCAAAGTCAAAGTGCTTCACTTGTTAATGATGGAGGCTTTTTCTTCACATCTGTACTACACAGACGTTTACATCCAAACAAAAGATAATGTGCAGTTTTCTGCTCTCCCACTTTTTTCCTGTTTGTCCCTGACTATGTAATACTCATCACTCCAGTCGTCGAAGCCACTCAGGACTCTTTCAGATATGTCTGTCTGCTTGAGATCTGGTCCAAGTTGTTGCTGAGCATGAGGGCTGCTTTTCATATTTACAGTGGGAGTGAGAGCTGAGGCTGGGCCCAGGATTATCGTGGGCCTAGAGATGTCACAGCAAATGCAATGGCTGGTAATTGCAGCGTTAAGTCTTCACTCCAGTCAAGCAACTCGACTCCCAGTACTAAAGAGCATAAGGATGTGTAACTGGAAGTGTAACACTCAGACAGAACAAGAAAAGGAAAAGAAGATGGGAGTAATTGAGTGAGAGATATACACACTAAGACACTTAGAGAATTTTCAAGATGTGGATGTGAGAAAAAAAAAGAAAGAGTGAGACAGACAGCAAAAGACTAAAAATGAAGCTTTGATGGAGTGAAAAAATATATTTCTTTTTTAGTCTACTGTGATGCTACATACAGGTAATCCAAATGTTGTGTAAGGGTGTTCTTTAGAACCCCAAAATCTGCTTCCATTGATAAAAAACAGGACTTTCTCAGTACTCAGTACACCAGTCAAGCTCTCTAAAAAACATTGAGTCACATATGTTAAGTTAATATTAGCCTGAAGTGAATTGTTTTTCACTTGGCAACTGATGCCAGATACAGCGTAACAACAAATTAAGTGCTAGCACAAATAGAAAATTCTTTTGTGGAATTAGGGAAATGCCCTTCTTGTCTCTTCTCGCAATTGAATATAGTAAGTGTCCGGACTGATTGGGGTACAATCTGAACACAATTTCCTCTGTTAGGTGAGAGGTGTCATTTGTAATCAGAGAAGGACAGACAGGGATGGAGCCATTGTTTCCTGCTGGTCCCGGGCTCATCCCAGCTCTGTGTGGGCACTAATGAAGAGGGGCATGTCGCGCAGGGATAGTTTACCCGCCTCCTCTCCTGTGAGTTGAGAACGAAAGCCAATCTGTCAGGAAAACATTGAGTGAAATTGCCCTGTTGTGGAGCAATGCCTGGTGACAGCCACTTGCAGACTGCCAGCCACCAGAGTGATGCTACCACCCAGTATTGACAAGCAAATTACAGTTTCCAACACTCAAACAGCTCCTGGAAGATTCATTTACATCCATCAGCTTTAAGCCTTTGTTACCCTGTTGGGTTTTCTTCTGTTAGACAGAAAGGGCATGGGGTGGGGTGTAGTATCCCAGACTGTTATGACAGAGGAGATTGTGACGGGGTTGCGTGGCCGATATTAAGACTGACGGAGCTGCTCACCTTTCTGGGTGGCTGATCACATCACCTCTGCAGCATTGTGGGAATTAATTCTTCCAATAAGATAATTTTTAAGGTTCATATATTGCACAATCTAAACTGAGTAAATTGGTAACAAATTATACCTTGCCATACAACTGACATGGCAAGGGATATTTTAACTGGGAGGGGAATGGCCCTATTTACCTATATGGGATTTTGCATCTGTGTGTGTGTGTTGTGTGATGAAGCCTGGAGAGAGGTGGAACTAGAAACCTTTAAAACAGTTTAAAGGGTTAATGTTTTCATGTGGTTGATGATGCATAAATACTAAACTGAATAATTTTATAGGCAAGTACATTTCCAGTGGAGCCTAACATCAACTTATTTCATTTTCATACTGCTTTACTGTTAACCCTAAGTGAAGACAAGGGTACTTCACTGCACTATTTGTTTTAGCTCAGATAAAAACAAACAAACAAACAAAAAAAAAAACTACTACTTTTCTTTGTGAGTTGTTATGTTTGTGGGAATGTTTATGAGATTTTTTCTTTTTTCCTCATGAGTGTATTATACTATGCTTTTCAATAGCTATATTTTTAAGAAGAGGGAGAGTGCTGGTGCTATTATTGCTGCAAAAGGGAGGAGATTGCTCTGATTTAATTCCATGTCTGGGTTGATATGATGTTTTTAATCATAACAGGCTCTCAGTGCTTTGTAGAGGAAGTGGTGGCAGTCACATGGTTTGTTGATCCCAGCTATGTAGAAAAGGGCATGTTTGACTTCCCTCGCTATTTTAATGGGAGCCTCTATGCAGGGTAAATAGCAGCCAGGTGGAATATGTGACAGGCTGACAGACTTCAATTAATGGAAAATGCACCTCTTTTTGTTTACTGTGTTATATAAAGGTCAGCCAAGTCATGGTCTTGGAGGCACTGTTTTTGCCCATTCCCAGGGTTAGATACATAATCAGAATTAATGACTTTAGACCCGTCTCCCCTCCTCACCCCAACCTTCAGATATATGACTGTCTCATCTGACCTCATATGCCATTATAAATAGACTCTGCCAGCATGTCTGAACAACAACTCTTTTCTAACAGACTTTACTTGGATACGCAATGTTATTAACACTCCCTCCATGTTCTCACGTACACCTGTGCAAAGTTTCTCCCATATAGTCTTTAAGTGTCCTGGTAAATCGCTGTTATGCTGCACATGTTGCAGTTGTCGATAGCCTATATTATTTCTGTTGCTGACCAAGCAGCAGGGGCAACTTAATGATACGTTAGGAGAAATGCCTCTTGGGCCTTTGTTTTCTTATTTCTTTTCAAAGAAGAGCACTGATTTTTCCAATTGACTTCAAATGCGGATTCTTAGAACTTCTAAGGACACAACCAGCAGTGGATAAATATAGTTGTTATTTTGCTTCCCATTGTGGCCGATGTTTTTTTATGGAAATAAAAACCAGTAAAAAGTGGAATGAATCATTATCACCCATTTGGGTGAGAGCTTCCTGATAATGCTGGTATTTCTAATTGTAACTTGAAAGATACAACAGATATAATTATCTATATTAAACATTATGGCCTTAGGTTAAGCCCTGACCTGGGTTCAGCTCTTTTAAATAGTGTTTGAGAACGGTCCTGAAGGAGCCTGTAGGGCTTGGAGCTTATCCCAAAAGTTTCTGTGGCTCAGCCTCATTTTGTAATAGATAGCTACGATGAGCGTTGAACCACATACATATTAAGAGTCATTCAGATTTTTATCCAGTCTTTCTTCATGTTTGGGTTTCTCAAAAAGGAAAAAAATCAGTACTATTGTGGTTTTGCTCTATAAAAACAGCAAGGAGGAAATTATTTGTTTACACAGTCAATTGTTGTGTGATAAATTCACTGACAGGTGATTAAAGAAACCAAAGTTATTCTCATTCCCTCTAATAACTATTATCTTCCTTACTCCTCTGTCTGGCAGAGCTAGTGGGGATAAATCTTCTATAAAACAGGATAAATTACATATGTAAGGTGATAAGCGTGTGTGAGCTGACGGCCTCCCGGATTATTTAGTGTGCTGCTCATTACTTAGCATACAGCTGCTTAGCCATCCTTTCTGCCCTGGGCTTGGCGGGCTTCCCTAGCATTCTTTCAGGTGTGTCATAGTTCTGTACATACCTGAAGCTGAAGAGGGCTGAGTCCTGACGCTGCTGCAGCTGCCATTGTGGATGGAATGAACTGCACTGGGTAGTTATCTCCTGTCAGAGAGGGAGAGAAAGACAACAATATATACAGGTTCAGACAATGAGCCGGCCCACAGCAGACAGGCAAGTGCCAACATGGAACCCGGGCCCTCCATTGCTCTGCCACAGCAATGTGGCACACTGCGACGAGCCCTCGGCTTTAAGCCAAAACATCTGCATTAACAAAAGGCTAAGCTGGTTTGACTGGAGTGGGATTACTCAGGGACATTCCACATCATTCCCTCCTTCCTCTACCTGCACTCTACTTCTCCTGGAAAATCACAATAATCACCATGTAGTTTAACAAGAAAGGGACTCTTAAGGTGTGTATGTTTGTGTGTGTTTATGAACAATAAAGGTTAAATATCACATGTGGTATTCAATTAGCAATTATGCAACAGGAACAGCATGTTCTCTCAGGCAGTTCATACAGCTGTAGACTTGTCTGGCTATTGTTCAACTCTACATTGTTTGTTGTGATAGCTCTGGCAGCAGTGTAAAAGTGTTTGTATGTGGACTGGTTAGAACAAGTGTGCAGTCACAATAGCAAGAAAAAAAAAAACACACTTTCTTATCTCACATATCACTGTGATCAAGCAAAGAAGAATTGGTCTCCAAATAGCAGTGCTATTCATTACTATTCACTACTGTTGGCTCGTCATCAGCACGTTTGTCAGACAAGGATATAAAAGAAAACGGCTGCAGAGTGAGTGATATCCATGGGGGTGCAGAAGCTTTTACACATTCAGTCTAGTGTGTTGAGGCAGACAGAACAGCCCCAGTGTGACAGGGCAGCACAGCGTTCCTAGAGGGGAGGTTGGTTTGAGGCATGTGTCTGCAGGAGTGGAGGTGGGGTGCACAGTAGAGAGTGGGGAGGGGTAGTTGGCCTTCGCTCAGACCCCACTTCTGGCTGTCACTTCCCCTCACAAACATATGGAGCTATTAAGACACAGACAGGGTAAATGTATATACCTTCGCTTTCACTTTACCATTGCCCGCTTGCCTCACTTTCCAATCTTGTACAGCACAGCACAATGTGATACAGGCCATGGAAATTCAATCCCCATTTAGTAGCAAATAAAATCACACAGCAGAAGTGGTTTCAAATAGTGCTGGGTTGGATGTGCAGGGCAGCACTGTGGTTATTTCAACACCTCCTTTTTGGTATGGCTTTTTTCTGCCCCTTTCCTCTATACAGTCTCTGACGTATGATTTGGGAATAATAAATGGTTGGATGTTATGTGAACGGGGGAGGGGGGGGTCATGTGCGCAGCAAGTACACTACTTCTGCTTGGGGGTCTTGGGCACCCAGGTCTGGGTCTTGGGTCTGTTTAGATGCATCAGACTCCAGCAGAGTGGGCAATATGCCACATTACTGTCACTAGGGAAAGTGAATTGAATCCAAAATGGGTTGTTTTGTTGTTTTTTGGTTTGGTTTTTTGTTTACTTAAGGGGCTATGGCTGGTCCCATGCCCAAAGCCTGGACCCTGAGAACTAAAGGGAGGTGGTAGTTCAGGTGACACCATGGTCATAAATGGCTGTATTACCCTGTTCATGTGAAGCCATGAAATATAAGTCATAGATCTGCTGAGGGCTGACAGATGCAGCTGAGAACTTTTTTAGACCAGATCAAATGATGACAAATGAACTATATGACTGTACCACTTCTACTTTACCTTTTTTCCCTCACAGCCTTTTAAATTTCATTGAAATACCACAGCTCCCTATAAAAATATATAAAGTTATATCATTATATTCTTAAGATTTGATGCTCCAAAAAATCTGATGTTATGCAGTCGAATAAAATCTTGATTTATTTTACTTTGAAGTTGTATATCAAGAATGGAGTAGTTCAACTTCAATCACTTGCATAACATACTTGACAAGATAAATTTTAGAAGTGACAACTAAACTTAATGTGGTTTAACAAAAAAATAAAACAACAACATGTTGAATATAAAATAGCACTTGGACACTGCTGACTGTCAGCAGGACACTTATGAGAAAGACTGGCAGAGGCACCCAGAGACTATAAGGTTATTCTGCACATCCATTAGAAACACATCAGATTGAATGCTGCCATGTTTGCGTAAACAGTATGAACAGACTGGGAAGTCCGACTTGCATCTATTTGTTTAAAAGATGAGTTACTGTTTCTATGACTGTGCTTGTGTACCATGTAACACCAGGCCATTGAGCACAGCTAGTGGATGGGGGGTGATGACTTACCACTATGGTGCTAGAATGACTCTGTTGCCATGTGAGCACCACAGGGCCGGGGGTCATAAACAGTGGTCCCTGGGGGCCGTCTCATAATGATAACATCAGATTAGTGTGCCTTAGTCTTAGAAGTGAATGCTTGGCCACTCACTTCATGGAGTAAAGACACAACATCATCCTGTATACGCTGCAGGTGGTAGCGATAACATTGTACTCTTTGGATTTATTGTGTTGGGTGTGGGGGATAATAGAGGTTTAAAAATATCTTTTCGGACTACAAGTCATTTTCAGACCCCCTTTGCTATTTCTTCATGAAGTCATGAATTATGCAAGAACCATACACATGGCGACCCCTGACCATGCCTCCATAATAGCTCCTGTTATTTGAACTAAAACATTTTCCGTGTCAAACCTATTGCAAAAAGCACATTGGTAAAAGACTCCCCCTCAGGCACTTTGTTTAAGCTGTCATGGCTCCATAGTTCCAAAATAGCTGACTTTCTTTTTCATCCTGTGGTTTTATAGTTAATTCATTAACTGCGCTACCACACCTTTTTAATGTTCTGCAGCGAACCTGCTGACTTCCTGGTGTTCCCTTTTCCATTTTCTTCCTTGTTCCCGTACCATCTTACAACAGGAAAAGGGACTTTCGTTTTTCTAGAGCACTCAAACTTTTTTCTCACAGTTCAGCTTTAATCAACACAACACTATCTGACTGACTGCGCCATGTATGAATTTGTTAGGAAACTTCCTTGCCCTGGGACTACATACACTATGTCAGAGAAAGCTTAAACTGAGAAGTGGGGAGACATGCCACAGATCCTTCTTTTTTACATTTAATATAAGTGTGTGAGAATCCTGTTTGGAGCATGTTGCAACAACATTTCAGAAAACTTTTTTCAGTTTCTGTTTTTAATTTCAACAGCTGCAGAGCTTGTCTTTACTCATTTTCAAAGGCAAACTAAGGGAAAGAGACATGCTTTTACATGCAATTCAAATTCATGTACAGGAGGTCCTGTTCCAACCATCAATCAAAAATGATCCGCCTTATACTTGTGCTTTAATTAGGCTTTGTTGCATGTATTGAATGATCTTACAGTGGATACTTAAAAAATTATTAGAGTATAAGTACTGAGGAAGAGGAGAGCATGTTAGTGGCCTCAGTGTAATTCAAGCATGTGTTAGTTGAAAAATATTTCTTACATAGTTGTGTAACAGCTTAAGGACTACAAATTATAATAATGAATAACACATAGCAACCAGAGAGAAAAAGAGGGCAGGACAAAATGAAGACTGAAGTTGCAAGCATACCTGGCTTATAAGACATTCCCGGAGGGAAAAGAAAGCCTTGCTGGGCGGCGGCGGCGGCTGCCAGAGTACGTTGGTCGTGTGGAAAAATGGGGATCATGAGCGGAGGCATGTGACCCTGGACCTGCTGAACAGATAGGGAGCAGAGATCAGAGAGAAGCCTGAGCATAGGTATGGTGCACAGAAACACAGAGCCCACTCAGGGGGAGGCCAGATCACAGCTCTCCCTAACGCGTGCTGACAGGGGGCTCTGCGGCAATGACGACCCTCGTGTGCTCACACAATACTGAGTTGAGCCACGCCTGTTCTTAATCCAAACCACAATTTCACCTCGGTACATCAAAGGTCCAGCAAACGCACATTGTTGCAGCATCAGTTAGAGGAAGTGACATGCAGGACAGAGAGCAGAGGCTCAGCAGGCCTGTATGGCTTCTGTAGAGAAGTATCATACAGGTTGAAAGAAGCATTCGCCAACACCCTGGCTGATGCAGTAAATACAACATATCAGTGGATAAGAGGATTGTTATGAGTATTACTCAGGTGCAGAGACAGGACTGATCAGCATCTACATGCATGAACGCATATACTGAGTGGGAAAAGCACCCACTCACATAATCAAGGATGATCATTTATTTAGATGATAAAAGCCTAAAGACAGCTTGTTAATTTACTACAACTGTTTTCAGCAGAGAAAAAAATGTGGGCAGTTTAAAAGTACTTGCTGCTTTCTGTATTTCATTTTAATGCCATTCTCTGACTGTCTGTTCCACTCACATATTAACCTTCGCCATTCCTGCTTGTGGCTGAGTTGCCTACTGGGAATATAAACTCCCTGCATGTGTGTGTCAAAGGTGGGTGAGTAGCTCATGTCTCAAAAGTGGCGTGTGGGGGTTTTGCACACATGTTGCAAGGTCCAATGTCACTGTCACTCTCTGCTTCCTGAAACTTTATGATGGGGAGCAACCCAGCAACCACGGGCTTCCAAGAGTTAATCTATTACTGAGCCAGGCCACCTCAGGGGAACCTGCCTGGAAAATGGGTTAATAAAGGTCATCCCCCAAAATAAACACTTTACAGAATGTTTCTCCATTCATCCCTCCTTAAAATCAACTCGCAATAAAACGGGTCTGGGTGCAATTACTGCCGCTGCATTGGGGCATGAAATCAACCTGCTCTGAGCAACGGCTTTTCCCCAATGTTCTGGCTAAAGTCTGCTATGATCTCCACTTTTTCAGCGTGTGCTGCTCCCTCGTAGACCCTCGACTGGAGTAGTCACCCGCAGTTTCTGTCACAGCTAGCAAGCTAAACCTACTTAAAACTGCTTTATTGATCTGTCCGGAAGTGCAGCGCTAGACCGAAAACTAAATAAATACAACCATTTTATGTCTACTGAGCTTTTACAGAAGTGCAAGTGCAGAAAGTACATTATAGAAGAATAGAAAAAGTATGTAATTCTTCCAGAAGCAATTCTGTAAAATGTGCTGTTGCTGAAGAAAAATAAATGTCCAAGGAGACTGCGACAAATGACCTTAAATAAAACATTGCTTTATAGGGGTTCGTGTTCCAAGTTTCCAGGCTGAATGGATGAAAGATGGAACTTGGCCTTGCATGTATGGAACATATGGAAAAACACAATAATTAATGTCACAACATGAGGTAGGGCCAGTGACAGGCAGGGGGACACTGGGGAACACAGCTTTTCTCTGTCTCTGTATTTGGAATGTAAAACCAGATGGAGTCTGTTGCTGAGTGTGTGGTAGGACAGGAAAGGTACATATCCCTGCATATGTATTGCATGATACTTTTCATGAATTCATTTATATACATTTGCAGTAAATTAAAAGTTGAACCTTTTTTCCACTTTTTTAATTCTAAACATCTTTGTGAGACTGCTGGTCATGCAACCTAAGTGTAATGGTGTAATTTTAATTACAATCATGGACATAATAAAAAAAAAATCTTGAGAGGAAAACAACAGATGCTTCATACAATGGAACGATAGCATAATGACAAATAATAAAATAAGTGTTTTAATATTTTCTATTTACATAATTCCTGAATCTATTTGATTTTGATTATTTAACATGTTTATATAATTAAAATAACAGAATTCGCACAAAAGATGTATGCAGATTTAACACAGTACACATCTGCAAAAGGCAGCAAATACT
This sequence comes from Remorina albescens, assembly GCA_034769265.1. Taxonomy (NCBI): domain Eukaryota; kingdom Metazoa; phylum Chordata; class Actinopteri; order Carangiformes; family Echeneidae; genus Remorina; species Remorina albescens. Next base: position 6,951,499 of record CM068479.1, read on the forward strand.
TGGACATATTTTTCTCCAGCAACACCAAAAGTAAATGATATAATTTCATCTCGGATATCAGCTTTTATTACTATTATTATTTTAAAATATGGAGCAGTTTATACAGGATTCATCGAGGCAAGACAGAGTGGAAATGTGCATTGAAGGGGAAATAAATGCATTGAGTTTGAATTGCTGTGATTTGCAGTAATGAGCTCCACACATTAAAGTTTAATTTACAGCAACTAATGTCAGAGAAAGGCAAATCTAATTCTAAGGAGCTTCAAGGTGGCAACAAATAGTGGAGGTTAGTTGATCTGTCAATTACCAGCTGGCACAGTGGCTGAACTGATTTTAATATTTTCACAAGTGCTTTTTTTCTAGGAAAAACTGATGGTTAAAGCAAATTGGAAGAAAAAAAATTAAGAAGTTTATGTAAAAGAAATCAAGAGGCAGAAAAAAAGTGCATGTGTGCCATGTACTCTCCCTCAAGTTCATCTATGAGTGGGCCAAGCGCCCAGGATATTCCTATGCCAAGATGATCTTGAAGAGTCAAAGAATGAAGTGGAGCAGATGTGAGCGGGGCACTTGGGCATCGTCGTCCCTTCTCCTCATAAAGACAGCTGCATTGTTGTGTCGGCACTGCTCTTCCTTTGTCTTAACACTGCTAAGAACTGGATAATGTCATTTCACACCATCTGCCCCCAGGCTTCATTAAAGATACATGAATGGGCTATCTTATGAGGAACAGGTGCTATTGTTTGTCCCTCAAGACCCAGCACTAAGGATCTGACTCGGAATACTTGAAGAGGAGCATCTGTAGTGATCAGTCAGAAAGACTTGGCTGAGGCCCCTGTCTCTGCCAGCATGCGCTCCAGCAGAGGTTTCTGGGGGAACTCAGCCGCCTTGCAACATGTATCATCAATTCACATGACCTGATGAAGTCTGTAGCAGGCCAGCATGCAATCTGTTTCCCTCTCAAGGAGATGTTGGTGTTTGATAAATAGAACCGACTTGCAGCTATGATGCAGATACAGAGACCAAATAATTGTGGAGCTAAACTGGTTTATTTTCATCTTTGCTTTTCTATTTTCTGAAGTAAAAATACAGGTCAAAATTTATTTCAGGTACGCACTTGTCCTATTGTGGTTTTGCAATTTGGCTGTTCATTACATTTTATTTTATTCATGGTCATTACAAATGAAGATTAGTCATTGAGTGAGTCATTTGGCTTTGTCCATCTTTTTGTGATTAATTATTAAAGTGAGCCAATTAAACATTCAATGTAAATGAGCCAAATTAGAAAGGAAATCATGTACACCATAGCTGGACTGATTCTACAGCACTTTACATCAGCAGCTCATCCTGCGGTCGGTCGGAGGTGAGTCAGATAGCTCAGCCATGCTTCAGCTCTGACGTGTAAATAAATGTAAAAAAATTATTTTAATGTTGTCTTCACCCATGAATAATGTACTTCATCATGTACATCAAGTTGCTTAAGGCCGTTGCCCACTAATATTTAAAATGATTATTTTAAAAGATGATTTTTTATTTTTTTATTTTTTTATTTTAATAGTGATGTTTCTTGTTCTAATAATATCACTGCAGACCTGCACTGAACCTCCGAAAATGCTATGAAATATGTCTGGCAATGAGAAAAGTACACAATCTTGTTTTCAGAAACATGTGAGCCTCCACCTGTAACACTTGCGCATACAGCTCCAAAACACTGAGTGCAAATGGAGATGAACAGCGCATTACAGCTCTAACTTGGGCCGCTGTCAGCACCCATGTTCCTCACTGTCTGTTATAGTATGTACAAAGCACCAAGGAGGCCTGAAGACCCCCCACTGGCTTTCCCTCTAAACCCCATTACACATCAATGCACCATCCATGCTCGGGCATTGCTCCTCGTTACAAGCCACATTTCTTTACATGGAGAAAGCAAGTTTTTACTGGCACAATCACTGAGGATTACCAAGAGTAAGATGAATTAGGGGCAAAAAAGACAAACATCGCACTCATTCTCACCTTTTTCATAGTTATTAACCTGAAATGACCTGTTAGATCCTACCTCTAATATCCTGATTATCTACTGCTTGACACATTTCTCACACAGATGCTTGTCTTTGATATAATCTGAATTAATTTCCCTTGGAGAGAGACTTTGTCTGTTTGAGGGAGATTGTGAAAGCAATATGACCACAAAAAATCTGGAGGTACTCATGGTGATGATGCTCTGAAGTTTGTACAATCATTTAGACGATAATAGGTGCCTTTCCCTTTAGGAAAAGATCACAATCACCAGTAACTAGTAATTAGAAGAGGACTCATCTGTCACTGACATCTCATTTTAATAAAATTACTTCCACACTTTAGTAGCTGTCAGATCCGCAGCTCTCACTAACCTTCTTTTTTCACATTTTCTATAAGAGTGGTTCTGTAATTTCACCCAGAGAGCATAGACTCCAGCTGTTACTGTTCACACTTTGCTCCCCCCTGCTCTCCACTAAGCTGCACACCAAACGCCTGCGAGTATAAATCACCTTTTGTGATCCTTTTAAAGGGAAAGTGATCTCGAGGAAACTGGCAAGTCTGGCTACATCTCAACTGCAGTACGCACAGTAAAACTGACACTAGACAGCAGGATATGTTTAACACCCGCCCCTGTGTACACAGCCCACTTGGTGTACACTGTACTGGAGCTTAACCAGGAGGAAAATCAGTGGAAGCAGTTCTGTGCTGCTGAATGGGTCGTGTTGCTTCAGGGCCCCCGTTTCCCCTCAATGAAACAATCAGTGGTTCTTTAAACACATATTACTCCTTACTACAGGTCACTTATCTGCTGGTTACACTAATGCTATACACTGAGTAGTTACATCACATGGCAGACACACACATTGATCAAACACAAATGCAGTGTGTTTGGTTTTGTCTGTAGCTAATGGTAATCAGACAAATGGATCAATAGATTTGAACTAGACTTTGATTCTCCAGACTTCTGCTTGTGAATGAAGGTCTTCATATTACCACCCACTAGACTGAGGCATATTATTCCTGTTAGTCTACTCTGGAAGTGCTTTGAGTGGGGAGGGCAAAAGCCCTGGAGAGGTTCAAGTCACTAACAAAGGGCCCTTCTGCTAGTCAGGTCTCTGACCTTTTTTCTCCTCTCTTCCTTCCAGCAACTGAAATTTGTGTCCAGTATCCTTCTCTGTAAAATTCAAAGGCAGAGAGCTAAAGCCACAAATAAATAGAATAGCAGCAGTAGACGCACAAAATATGATGGGAGAAAAAGGGTCTCCCATCATATTTTCTGTGAATTGTTGGGGCTCTGAGGGCAGAGCGATGTTTGTTCAGTTTTGTGTGTGATGCTGCACATCAGTCACACTTTTGTGTGTTGCACTGAGAGCTGTTGAGGATAAAATGTTGCAGATCCAGACGCTGGAGTGAGGTCAGGCTCTGCTGAGGGAATAACCAATAGATGACTTCTTGTTCCACTAATTCCTTACACAGTAAAACAAGCCTTCTTGGAAAACAGCCATTCCAATATGTCTATATTAAGATGAGAGCTTGAAAGCAGGGTAGTCCAACCCCCTGACCTGCCTAACACACTCTACCCCAAATCCCTCCACTCCAGCCCTCCTCCATCCCCTACTGACTTGGTTGGAATTGTGGACAGAACGGCTGACTACTGTTTACTTAAATACAACTGCCAGGCATGTACAGGACTTCTGCATACTGCTCTAATTGAATGAATATTTAGTATACAAATGTAGAAAAATAAATAATAAAAGCTGAATGTGAAGCTTGATGGAAAACATTTAAATAGACAAACAAAAAAGGTAAGACAAACACATTACAAAATGACAAGTTACTGCTTGTGCAACAGCAATTAAATTGTGCATTAATACAAAAATAAAAAAACAAAATAATGAAAATATGCTAAAGTGAATTTCTTGTAATGAAATGGGATTAATAGAAACTGTGTACAGCAAGTTAATTATGCTAATTCTTTATGAAATTTGTCTCAGAAATTGATCTGTGTCTAAAGTAAATATCAAGCTTTAAAGCATGTCCCTCCAATTTAAAGCTTTTGGTTGCTTTATATTTAGTGATGAAAGAGAATTTTTAGGTGACAGCCATCTGTAATGTTACATTGTCCACATTTCTTCCTGGACAAGCTGAAAGCACACATTTAGATTTAAAAAAAAAAAAAAAATTGTACATGCTGGCACAATAAATGTTATGAATTGTGTGCACACACCGACATAAGCCTGCCTTACAGTTTCTTTTCAACATCAAATTCTGTGTCATATCTCCGAAGAATATTAGCTCTTTTTTGAGGGTAGTGACAGGAAGAATGAATATTTCTTGTCAAGTTCTGGCCATAAAATGAAGGTTTGCAGTAAACTGGACAAATCCATGGGGACTCCCTCGAACAGCATGGGAAAGAGAAGAACAGACATAGAGAATAAAATAAGAAAAATTTAAGTATTAAGGCTTATGAAATAATGTGGCAAATATTTAACACTTTCTAGCAACCAGAGACACAAATGCTCTGCTCGCCCACCTTTAAACTTCCCTGTGTTTGTGGAATAAAACTGAGCAATTGCTTTGTTTCATTTTAATATGAAGCATTAGTGATTCATTAATCCAAAATGTATTTAAAATGTGAGAGACAAACCTCGTTTACTGTTATCAAGCTAATGAGAAAAGTTATTTCGTTGAACTGTGAAACGAGCTCACATTTGTGCGACAGGATTGTCCAATCTGTGGCCGGCTTTCCCCCTTTGCCTTGCCTGTCCCTCCCCCATCATAAATTGAGGCTCTGTCTATAACCTCCCAGCTGCCATGGCTGCAGAAAACAACAGAATCCATTCCGTTGTTCGGCAGAGAACAGGCTTGTCAGAAAAGGCAGCTTCACTAGAGACACAGGTGTGTTGCTGAGACTTCAACCATGCTCAAATGTCATCACCTGATGTGGCCAAGAAAAATGACATTATTTTGTAAGAGGCCAAACAAGATAGCATGATGCATTTTGAAAATTACAAAGCAAAAAAAGAAAAATTCTTCAATTCTACTTCGAGGAAAAACTGCACTGGACAAAATTGCTCATTCATTGTGTTTTGGTGGGGAATGCTTGGACTCTCCTCTAGCCCAAAAACAAAAAGCTCCTTTTTTTACATTGGCCATGGGCTGAATGCTTTGCTTTGCCACCCCAGCCCTAAGAAAACACGTGCCCCTTTCTCCCTGTCGGCTGCCTGTACACAGTAGAGCCTATTAATGCAGGTCCTTCCCCCTGTGAGTGTGTCCACCACTGAGGAAGATGTCCATGCAAAGCCAATGCAAAGACAAAACAGTTTGCACAACATTAGCAGAGAAAACATAGTCTATGGAGAGAGAGAGAGGAAACTAAATCAACATCACACTGGAGGATGTGTTCTCCCTCAACTGATATTTTCCTTTGGAGAGTTGGGTTACAATGGGTGTTAAGTGTTTGCGCTCTGCCTTCATCATGAAGGGCTCAAAACAGTTTGCAGGGCTCAAAACAGGTGCTTTATTGTTATGTCCAGATAGAACAAAAAGATCCTTATTCATTAAGCATGTAAGCAAAGAATAGATGTTCAGTTATCAGGATTATTTAGCACCATGATTAATTTACAAGATCCACAGTGCCCTGTGTCTGGTAACCTCCAGTCTTGTGTTGATTATTCCTGTCACTTGTGAAGACTGATAGACGACTGGATGTTCGCATCACAAATTAACTTGTCCCACAGCTGCTTAACAAAGCCCTCAGGTGAGTAATTTTAACTAGACCCTCAGGTCTGATTTCACACATTACAGCTATTCATGTGCCACCTCTCATATGGATCCGCTTAATTATTGTTGCTTAAACAATTTAGGTGTCTGAATACAAAGGCCAATTACACAAAGGCACAGCTTTGTGGTGTCAATTACACCAATAATTGTTCTGTATTTGTCTACATTTCTAGCCGACTGGTAAAAGCAGTACAAGCAAGTACATGTTTCATCTGACAGTGTCTAAAGAACCTCAATAAAGCCAGTGATCAAAGTTGGATTCCTCTGTGCCTTTTTTGTTTTCTTTAAATCCCATTTTCTTTGCTTTAGTTTAAAGCAGTACAGTTCAGTTACCTAGGCTATGTAATAGAACTTAAAGCTTCCCCCACAATGGGATTAAACCCACAGACCCCAGACTCTTCTAGCACCATCTAATGTTTACATTCCTAAAGCAAGGATTTGTTTTAAGAGACAAATGACATTGCATACAGCCACTTAGCTTCATTTGCAAACTATCACTGCCATTGCTGAGCTGAGGTTCAATCTATTACACCTTTCTGCGCATCATTAAGTTTTAACAGGGCCACGATGGCTTTATTGTTTAAATTGCATGCGATTTTATTTAATATTAGTATTTCTTTTGCTTCCTGACAAGAAGTCACATTTCATAACTAATTGAATTGATCCCTCCTCCCCACCGATGGAGTCCACTAAATGGAATTATTTGTATCCAAGTGTCAATATAATAAATCACAGGGGCTAATGAGTCAGGTCACCACTTTCTTTTATCTTCAGTCTTGCATGTGCACATCTTCATCAGCTAACAGTCTCCTTAAATGGAGGATGAACATGCTGGACTGAGCCTCCCTGGGCGAGAGCCAAGCCCGTCGGACTAGGCTGTTAATGCCCCCACATAATCCTACTAGCAGAGCTCTTCAACACAAGGGAAAGAACTGGCAGCAAAGCATCTACACAGAAACACTTGCACACACACACACACACACACACACACACACACGCACACGCAGTATAATTTCCCTGCTCTATTATTCTCTTATTATCATGCTAACAGTTCCAATCTAGCTGTGCTAATTGGGGGACTTACACGTTCTCTTTAACAATGTCTATTTTTGTGCCTTTTTTTTTTTTTTTTGCCAGTGCATTAATAAGTCTCACACTGAGAAAATCATTTGTGCCGGGGAGACAACAGAAGCATCTGAGAATACACAAATTATCACTATTATCTTTGTGCAATTACCATACAGCCCTGTTTATTTGAACTCATCTGAATGATTTAAAATATTTACCATAATGTTGTACTTTTGGAATCTTTGCTTCTCTAAATTGGTAACTAAAGAGGCATTAAATTAGAGTTGATAACATGCATATTCCTTCGTATATCAATAATAAAAAAATTACAAAGCAGGACCAGTAAAAGACAACTTCCCATGTGAAGCACACACACCAATGGCACAGATTCTGTCATGCAAAGATCAGATTAAATAACCAGATATTTGTAAAGCACTAGAAAAAAAGCCTCATGTAGAAATTGTAACGAAGTCCCTTCTACAAGCAACAATGGTAAAAGCATTAGGTTGTGTAGGGCTTTTGAGGATGGAGAGAACAGTTCATTCAGTCTAATGCAGGCCAGTTCTTTGAGAAAATTTTTTTTCTCAGTGACAAAGACCGTGATGATTTATGTTGAATCAGCTCAGAGACCCAAAGCATCCTCAGCTTGGAGCAGAATAACACTACAATGGCATCACAACAAGAATTTGAACGTCCTTGAGGGGCCGAGCTGAAGCTGGGGCTAGATTTTATTGGAAATGTGTGAAAGGACTTGATGATATCTATTAGTCATGCAAGAATAATAGAGGTCTCATGTGTAGTTTGACTGATCCCGAAGACCTAAATTCATTAAATTAAATATGTACAAGAAGAGCTGAAATCCAAATTTGTCAAGGTCATACAGATGTTTCCAGCTGAAATGTTAACATTTCCTCTCTAATGTACTCACTATACACAATTTTCTATCAAAATTTAAACCCTTGATTTCTTATGGGACAAATTAAACAGCAATCACTGTCACCCCCACCCCCCCAATATATATATATATACAGTGCATGTAGTGTTTTTACAGAACGTCCCTTGTGGAAACCCAGGTTTCTTTGTAACAAACGGAAATGGAAAATCCATGTGCAACTTACTAAAGCCTACAGCTATCCAGATTTTTTTCCTTTCTAAAAATACACTAACTGAAAGTAAACAGCAGCATGTAAAATCATTTTGTCTGGATTAAAAAGTAGTATAAAAGGAAAGAAGCCTCTATTCATTTGTGCTTCATTTAGTTTAAAAATCAAAGCAGTAACATATTACAGAGTTCTACAGTTTCACACATGGGCAATAAAAAGGAGGTAATTGCATTTTAGATAAAAGAGAAGTCTGTTAGCACCGACCATGGCTGTCATCCTTCAGTTTATCTTAAAATATATGCTTTGAAAAATAACACTAGATTGTCCGTCTAATAAAATGGGGGCAGCTAAATGCTAGTTTAAATCAATCTTTATCTTTAATCTAGGTACCTTTAGCATGCAACCATTGAGTGTCTGCATGTCCCCTGTTGTTTTTTACAGCATTAAAGACACATGTGAGCAACCCTGTATGACTTTGAAGTTTGCAGTAGACAACAATATACTGACTTTTCCTTTTTTTAATGTCGTATTTTTCCTTTTAAACTGAAGAGACTCTCTGTTTGTGTGTCTTTGTGGACACAAGGTTAAAGGTATGATGCAGAATCACAGGTAATGTATGTTGACATAAAGTGATGTTGGAGTTTGAAGCCGGTCCGTGTATAAGGAGAGAACGTTGGGTCAAAGGGAGTTAAACAGAACCAGACCTGTTTTATGAATGGATCATTTATGGCTTCAAAAACAGACAATGGCCTCCATAGAAATTTATTATCTCTCACACCTGGATCTCACAGTGCACTCAGGGCAGGCACATCAATGCATATTGTGATATTTTAAATTAGAAAAAATAAAATAAATGGAATGTTTTGGATTAAAAATGTCCCCCTGTTTCATCTGGGGAGCTCTGCTTTCTCCAGCCTGTTTGTGAAGATAAAGTTCACCCTGACCTTTCAGCCAATATTTATTCTCTTGATGTGTGTATCAATGCATTGGATCCCTGTGTGCCTGTGTTCTGTACTCGATCACCTCTGTGCATGTGTATGAGTAACTGCATGTCTGCCTGTGAGTAAAACCAGAGTGTGATTATAATGTGAGGTGAGGAGATGGCTGTTTGTGGCATAGTTATGGACTTAACTGTAACTGTCAATGATTTTGAGAGCATTTTATTTCATTTAGTAACCAGAAAGACTTTGATAAATCATTCTGACGCTCTGACTTTAATGCTGCTCACTTCTTAGTACATCTTGCTTTTAACTCTGATGTTACTGGAACTAGAAAATGAATATAGAAGAAAATGTCAGCAAACACAAGTCAACAGTCTGATGATCAGCGTGATGCCGTTAAGTTGCTTATCTGCGGCAACTGCCCTTCAATTAGGAGCAGGAGAAAGTGGGTGTGTGTATGAAACAGAAAGCTATGTAGAAGAGATTCAAATAATGCTTGTGTAACTGAGTGATGTTGAGCTAAAAAAAATATGAAGAACACTGAGCTCTATTTTTTTTTTTTCTTTCTCCAGTCTCCTAGTTGCTATAGAAACTGAGAGATAAGTAACTTATGGGACAAAGTTCTCTGCTTATATATTTGATTGTCATATGTGTCTTAGTAAAATCCTGAATGGTCCTTCAAAATTTCAACTCAATCAATTTAAGAGTTAATCTCATCCTGGGATTGAATTAGTGCCAAAACGATTTCAGCGACAAGGATGGACTGAAGGAATACAAACAATCTGAGGGAAAACACACAAAGCCTTGAGCTTTAACTTTTGATAAGCCCCTAACACTGTAATCAAAACATCTGCTATCTTAAAACAAGTGACATTGTAATCCCGAAGGACAAAGACTAAATCTCCCACTCACTTGTAAGAATGATGAGAAAGGATAAAAACAGAGATGGCTATTCAAAAGGGAAACTTGATTAAACTGCATGCTTCCTTACTCCAAAACTCACTCACTAAACCTCAATAACTACAAACGTCTGACAGTTTCCCCACAATCCACATGCAAAAACCCCCCGAAAGCACCTATAACATGTCCACAACAGTCTCCAGTTACAAGTTACAATCCTTGTGGTTTTATTGTTTGGACAGTTTAGAGTGTCCACTGAAGTGATCAGTTACATCATCAATACGAGACCTATGTAGAGTTTTCCTCTTGACTTTCTCCCTGAGGCCAAAACAGAGGGACTTTGATGGCCAGTGGGATCTCTAATAAAATTTTGTGCTCTCCATGCTGACAGCAGAGTAACTCCCAACACTGTTTACCTCTTTGCTAAAACTTGTTTACAGAATTAATTAAGTCAAACTTGTTATATATTAAAATGGTCAGGGCATTTTTAAGGCAGCAGTAATGAAAACAGAGCAGCCAAAATGCTTCGATAACTCACCCCTGATTCGCTTTTATCTATATCACCACACTGGATATTTTTGGGGGAACTAGGTTAGGGAGGGAGCGCATCAACTGCTTGAAATGATTTACTCTTGGATAAACAATTTTGCACATGATCAAACTTATTTGAAGTATTGAGAGCAATCTCTGTTTGTTCTTGGTTGGTGTTCTGTCAGAAAAGTGCAGCCATCAGAGGCTAATGGGCAGAGGAACAGATGGTCTGAACATAGTTCTTCTTTGTTTAATTGTAGATGTGGCTTTTCTCTCTTTTTTTTTTTATCAGGAGAGATCTGTGGCTTATTTTGCCATGGGAGAGGCTGGCTGTCTGGGCTGTGCAAGGAAGGACTTTACTTGTATCTCTGTTCAAGTGTTTGAAATGGATATTTAGAAGAATGTTCAAATGCAAACTCAGCCCCCTCCACTCTCTCTCAAAACTATGCATTAAGGGGAATTTTCAGGTACCATTTGCCTTTAACTTTGTGATGAAAGCAAGGGGCTCTAAAAGTGAGATGCATTAGGGCTGTGCCCTTATGTTCAATGAGCATTAGTAAAGGACCCTCCATGATATGAGTAATACTGGCCTCTCAGTAGTGTAGAAGGTACTTGATTTTAAAGTGTTTTCCAGACAGTGTTGTGCTCTCTGCTACTCTGTATTGAAGTGTAATATGAAATCGTTTTTCCAGTAGACTGTCCACAGTTAAAGTGAAAGGTCCAGACTAGTGGCTCCTCAAGAACATGTTAACAGTATGGCTTTTCTCTTCAATGAGTCCTAGAGAGAGTCACAGCGGTAAATGTGGCTGTTGTGCTCACAAGTTAACATAAGAATAAACTGTAGGGACACAGTGCCCCATAGAGTAACTACTTGTTGGGAAAAAATAAAAAACAAAAAAACAAAAACAAAGCAAAACAAATCGAATTGCCTGTGAGGACTACTTAAAGGTAATGGGGGAACAATTTATTTCAAGTGAGAGTTTCAAGAGGCACAAAAAAGTGTAATGAAAGGGGCGGATGGGGAGTTAGTGAGAAGAACAGGCAGAGGAGGAGGTGAACAGAGAAGGATGTGCTTGACACCCTGCACACCCAGCAGGATAATGTTGCCTTCAGACACGCAGCCAAGCTCACAGCCTTGACCACTGCCAGTTACCAAACCCCGATAACCCTGCATTTTTTTTAACTATGTCCACTAACTTGCAATCTGGGTGGTCTTCACTATCACATAAGGCACACATACGCATATACACACTAATCAGGATGATAATGTGTGACATGAGGTGCAATGGTTGAAAGACAAGGAACTTGGATAAAAAGAAACAATGCCACCCATACAGCACAGTGACGATCTGAGATGCAGTAGCTCTTGTGCTGTGAGAAAGCATGCCACGTTGCCCTTGTGGGACTGACTCGTTTCAGAGGTATTTACCAGCCTCTTTCATGTCCCCCTACCTCCAGGCTCTTCTCCATCAACAGGACTCATTAGCTGTTGTTACTTTACCCCCTTTTTTTGTTCATTCAAATGTGTTAATTATTCTCCTACATATTTTAAACCCCTCACGATTACCAACAGGCAATTACCATTTGATGAGACTGATGAATGTTAGTGAGACACAAAAAAATGAAAGATTAAAAGACCAGCTAGCAAAAAAGAAAAAAAAAAAACAACAACCCCAAAACAAAACAGATGAAAAGAAGCTAAAAGATGTTCGCCATGATATCTAACTGTAATGTAACTGTAATTTTATTGATCTGTTCCATTAAATCTAGACGTGACAGCAGTGGTACAACGATTATACGTAAGGAGGAGAAATGTTGTAATTAGCATGGAGAAAGTGAGAAGTGTAAGCTGCTGAGTGTAACATGGCCAACAGAAGCACACTCACTGACCTGGATCTGCTGCTGGAGGAGGTTAATTTTGTGCTGCTGCTGCAGAAGCTGCTGCTGTTGTCTTGCAATCTGTTTGGAAAAAAAAAAAATAAAATAAAGATGGTACATTAACTATATCCTTGTTAAATTGACATGTGACACAAGCATCGTTTAATACTTTTGTTCTGTTTTTACTAAGTAGCAGTTCTGTGGGAACTGTGCTGCAACTTCAGGCTGAATAACAGAGATTGTCAAAATGGATGAGATTGACAACGTACTGCATGGCAGGTTAGTGAATTCTCTGAAATATATTTTTCTTACTAAATTGTTACAAAATATGAAAGAACAAAAAAAAAAGAGTTTCTAAATGGCTATGAAAGAAAATCAGAGGTAAAAGAGAATGAGCAATGATGAATGTGGTTACAAGGGAGATAACTAGCACAGGCAGTGTATGACAGAGGTCCTTGCCATCCCTGAGTGGATGAGCAGCCACACCACAATCCCTCCCATCACAGAAATCCCTCTTTCTACATGCCCACTTCATTGAGCATGACAACCTAGTTTTAAGTGTCATTTAATTTTCATTTTTAAATATAATTACAAAGTGTTCACTGTAAGATATCAGTCGTCTGCAAATGTGTCAAGATTAATTTGTGCTGGCTTCCTCACGAGTGTCAACAGTTAATTACTGTGTTGTATCTTGATGGCTTGATGACATTCTAACTCTCAGCGGGCTCTCTCACTCTCCCTCTCTCCCCTTCGCTCCCTCTCTCTCCTCGTTTTATTAATATTCTTCTATTTTTAAATAAGATCCATAATAAAATGTCTTATATCACTGTTCGTTTCCGCTGCAATGTCTACAAATCCCATAGAGTTGAGTGTAGTTTGCAAATGAACATCATTGATTGCAAAAAAAAAAAAAAAAAAATCAATACTGTTAATGTATTATTAGTGTACTATGTCCAAATGCATCACTCCAAGGTATATGGTCCATCTCTTCATTTAACACAGGAGGGTTTGAGAGTGTGCTGAGAAAACTCTGAGTGAACTCCTTGCTGATAATTGACTCATAGCCATTAGGGTGGCTGGTGATAATAAAAGTGTCGCCCGTGTGGATAGTTTGTGTCCTTATTTCTTCCCCGACATTAACACACTTCATGGCCTCTGCTAATTTGCTGATTTGTACAATATGGCTCATTGGCCTGATTTGTGCTGCAAATCTAATGCCAGGCTTGTTCTAATAGGAGTCGATTTATAAGATATAGAGGACTTCCATGTTTAATATAACGTTTAATTCACACATTCTGTAGCATTTGTTAGTACAAGTCATAATAACATTTTTCCTACCACACAGCATAAATGTGGGCGAGAGAGCATGACCGAAATATGAAGCAATATAGAATATCACATCTCTTAAATCTGATATTATTCCAAATTCACACTACGATTTTATTGGCATATTTCAGCCATGAAAGGTAATATGCAATCGTGAATAGTTAAGTTAGGGAATGAAAGGCAAATAGAGTAAACAAGTTTAAAGGAGGAAGAAAAGTGGATGTTTTACAAAGGAAGGAAGCAAAGAAGGAAAGAAAGAAAGAAAATTAAGACATTGTGGATGTGAGAAAAAAAGAGTGAGCAGTTACCTGCTCCTGCTGCTGACGGGCTAACTCCATTTGCTGCCTTTGTTTCTCCATCTGTGAGGCGGCGAGTTTCTTCTGTTCATCATGTGCAGCGAGAAGCTGCTCTCGCAGGCTGATCAGCTGGGTGATCATTGTGGAGAGCTGGTGTTCCTTTTCTGCCAGGCTCTCTGGAGTCCCTAGTAAGTGAGAGAAGGGGAGAGAAAGAAGAAACAGTGTCAGGACCAGAAAGAGAAAATAAAGGGTGGAGAGCCCACAGATACAGGTTTGTGTTGTGGATATTTGGTTAAAAAAAAGAAAAGGCCCTAAAAAGTTTCACAGGGTCATATTTAAATAACCAAGGTATAGAGGTTTAACACAGAGCGGGAAGACGATTATGGTAATGTAGTATGCTAAGAATAGAAAAGTGTCCATCTGCTATTGTACTGTACACAATATTTTTATTATCTGTGTAGTTATTGCAGGCTTGAGGCAAAAAATGTATTAAAAATGCAGTGACAGACTAAGACTTACTGTACTTCTCTGTCTACAGTCACATGTCCACAATGTATGAGATAGAGAGCAGCTGCACTGTTCTCTCCCGCCGCCTAATCAATGCTAAGTGATCCTACCATTGACTTACACAGCCAACATAATTGCCAGTGAGAGGCTAGACAGTAACTCACTCTCCTCCCACTGCACTCCTGTGTGACAAGCTGATCTGGGGAAACATATAAGAAAAGAGATGGGCAAACTGAGAGAGAGAAAGACAATAAAAGAGAGAAGGAGAATGATAAAAGCGTGGAGATTCAGATAATTGTAGAATGAAGTCTGGCCTTCAGCCAGCAGGAGCTGAATTCCTTCCTGGGTGTCTTCCTCTCGTCTCTGGCCACATCTGTCTTGAGTTTCTGCGAGAGCTCCCATGGGCCCTCTCCACTCAAACTATTTTAATTTGACTAAACACCTGATTTATTTTATCTCTCCGATGAGGAAAGCCGTTTGTCTTAATAGGGCCTGTCAACCTCCAGATCCCATTCAGGGCAATTTACTGGCACGCTTGTCTGAACCTTGGTTTGACTCACTCTGCCTCCGCTGCCTGCTGCAATGGAAGAGAGCTGCAATTCTCCATTTATCCTGCTAACGAAAAAAAAGCACCTAAAAGCAGCTATTCATTGGCCCTGTGTGCAGTTTCCAAGGCCTGAATTGACTTCTTATTCACCCAACTACACTTGTTGTGAATGGCTTTTCTGTAAAATTGATACAATCAGCACCAATTTTATTAACCTTTGGCTGTGTCCATGAAGGAGCTGCCTTTACAAATACATCAGTCATTGTCACAATAAATCCCAGCTATCAATACTATAGTGGGGAGGAGAGAGGAGCTAAGGGAAGAAACCAAGAAAAAGAGAAAACAGAAAGAAATGAAGAATTACAAAATGGTAGAAAATAATCATGCAGGTCAAGATGGCCAGCACAGATGACCCTGAACTATATCTGGATTCAACAAACCCTCTTAGTCTATCTCATCATGGATTTCTGAGCTTGCTCATAAGTTTAGGAGGGCCAATAACTGTAAAAACAAACAAAAATGGCCAAAATCCTCTGGAATCTACTCGAGAAATATGTAATATCTCTGTGGATAAATTTACAGAGGGACTGGGTCCACAGAAGGATGGGCTAGTGTGAGTGTGGGGAGCTCACTTCTGTCTGGACACCAGAAGAAAATTAACAGAGGGCTCAATGTTTCGATGTTGAGTCAAATTGTGGGAGGTCAGAACTGCCCTCTGTATTACAATATGGAACTTGCCTTGCTGGTCATTTTAAATGCAATTATTTAACAGTATGTTTTGTCTCTTGCCTATTTTAGTCAAATTTGGTACTAAAATATCAACAAGAAATGTTATGTAGTGGTAAACGCAAGAAACAAAGCTGTACAGACAACTTTTGGGAACATAATATCTAAATGTAAAAACATGCTGGAGATTAAACACAGCTCAGTATAAAATCAGACATATGTTTTTTGTTGGCTGCTTAGTGTAAAAATCTTTTACATCCTGCTTTAAATTATGGATCAGCTTTAAAATCCAGATAAAACTTTTATTGGGTGGTGCAGAAGAGGAGAGTCGTGGTCTGTGTCTAACCAGCCTGCTGACAAAAGAGGCCGTTTCCTGCATATTGCATGGCTTTTAACAGCAGTGGGGCTGGGGTCTGCCCGTTAACATGTCTCCTCGTATTGCGCTTCCGATGGCAGACAGACAGCCCAGAGATGCCCTGGCGCTACATAAACTGGCCCAGAGCTAACATGTTGTGACATCCTCCTGTTAGACGACTGAGGCTCAGGAGGACAATACCAGTCTGATGGAGGAAGAGGATCCCAGGAGTGAGTGGTCAAGCTGTGCTGGTGTTTTTCTTGTTTTTCTTTCCCAGGCCACTGTGTTAACTTCAGAAATGTTACATTGACAAAGGGGTGGAGATGATAGTTAAGCTTTGCTGTTCGGTTTCAGCCCATTCAACATTCACCTTTTGAGATTCCTGACTCTTTTAAGCGTCACAAAGTAGGGCAGAAAACATCAACGAGTGACTAAATAAATGATAAGAGAAAAACAAGTAGAGCCATGGTTGCTTGTGGAGGCATGGGGGTGTGTGAGCCTTGGGGTCTTTGGATAAAAGGCACTTTGTAGGGGTGCGATTTGTTCTGTCCAATACCCACATCTCCCTCTCTCTTGGCTCCCTCCTCTCTGCTCTAATCAAGCAGTCTCTAATTTGGGTTCCAAGTCCAGTACCGGGGAAAAAGAAGGAGGCTTGTTACTTTGAAGAGTCCCGAGTGAATAACACAGATAAAAGATTCAGGCACAAAAAAAGAAGAAAAGCGAGGGAGGGTGAGGGTGAAAAGGGGGAAAATCACAAGGCACCCTATTCTCTCCCCTTCCTTTGGTTAAGACAGCTGAGCCATTATGACCAGATCTGAATTGAGTATTTTAGCGCGAGAAGACTGGAATTTCTTTGTCTCTCTATCAGTCAGCCATTGTGGATACTTCCATATGCTGCAAACTCATCCTAAGTAAATTAGGACTTGTCTAAATGCTACGATTGTACCAAGCTGTATCCACACACACACACACACACACACACACAGACATTTCACATAGCTTGAATGCTTTGCATGCTGAGGCTCTTTCTCTCCACTCTCTCCAAAGGGACGCGTGAATGTAGACATGAGTGGGCACAGATGTGTGTTGTGTGCTGCTCCAATCGATCGAATCGAAGGTACATGCCTCTGAGTAAATGCACACGTGTGTGAACTCTGTGGTCATCTGACCCTTTGCCCTTTCAGAGGAAAACACAAAGAGCCAATTGAGTAGCAGCTAATTCCATCTATTGGTACCTTCTTCTGTGTTCAAAATGGAAAGATTTTTCCGCTTGCAAACCTTACTCCAAAACCTCAAAACTGCCTCAACTCAAACTTGAATTGCAAGCCGTCTTTGGACCAAATTCACTTTAAAAATACTGACTATGAATGAAACATTTTATCCTTTGGTCAAAAAATATGCCATACTGGGGATCTACATTGGCAGAAAATCAAGCTAGAATAACATGAGCTAGTTTTATGGTATAGCTTGCTTTTAACTACACTTCGTTCATCAGAGCTACAAAGCCATATGTATTTCCAGTAATATGGTGTTAACATGTCTCCATGTACTGCAACCTAGACAATATGAACAACAGCTGCTTTACCTGGCTTGCTGCCTCTGCCATGATATAAAAACTGGTAATCTCACCAATAAAACCCCATTAACAAGCATGAGCGATGACTCACAGCACATGTCATCCACTGGCAGCAATGACTTGCAGTCCCTGATCTTTCCAATATGGAATGGCCAGTTCAAATTAGAAACTGCCTATCATCTTGTTAAATAAGTCAGATCTTCTCAGATTTTTAAAAGCCCTTAAACATATGTGCTTGAGATTTTTTACAGCTACTAATTTTTTGGAAATGTTAATGATAGTCTGGTATTCCTTTTATGGTATATCTTTATGCCTTTCTGTAGGTGTGTTTTATATATATATATATTTGAGCATATATATTTGAGTTTTGACAGATGTGATTATAATCATTTTAATGGCTCAGCAGATGATTTTTTTTATATAAATACCTTGATTGGCATGTAGAGAGGTTATTAATAAAAACACACTTCATCTGCTATGAGTTCTGCTGTTCATGCTGAACACAGATGGAGACTAATATTTTGATGATAGAGGACGCTTCACTCTTCAGTATAATTATGGTAATGTAAAAGCTCCAGCACTTCACTGTCTGTCCATGACACAGGACAAGGTACTTAATCAAAGCCAAGATAGAGGCTCGACCTGAACAGATAATGCCACAGGGAATGCCAGTGACCCTGAAATTCACACTGAAGACAGAAAATAACTCAACACAGAAACTTTACTTCTGTTCTTTCAATAACTGAACTCATCATTCTTTGAGTCTGCAATATAGTGCGACAAACCAGAAATCCTGTCACCATTGAGAATGTTGTGTGTGTATGTGTGTTTGTGTGTGTGTATGTGTGTGTGTGTGTGTGTTCATGGCAGCAAATAGCAAAGATCATTACATGAGAACAAAGATTGTCTCCAATCCTTTTATTCATCTTTCATGGTCTTTATGATGATGAGTCTGACTCCTGTCCCCTTAAGTTATAAAAAGCCCACACAGTTTTCAAGGTCTCTATCATATGAAGGGTGTAAAGGGGGTGAGACAGTGATCAAGGCAACAGCTTACTGTCTGCAAAACCTTGGAATGAATTAAGAGCTGGATGTTATCTCATTCTTTTCAAAAAATATTTATTCATTGGTCTTATCTATACAGCTGATAATTAAAGCAGAGCATACCCATTTCCTTAGACTGTGCAAAAGGGATCTTTCAAAAGACTTTCAGACTGTTGTCTTTGATGGATAAATGTATCAACGATCCCTGTGTTTTGTCTAGGTTTAATCCAGATCACAGGTGATAGATGGAAAAGGCTGAACAGGACCTGAGACCGATACAAATATTCACAAAGTAGCATACAAGAACACCTGCTTGGTTCTCAGGCTGTGAAGTCGTTGACATACTGACATCTATTTAGAACATCTATAGTAGCAGCTAGAGGTACAAGACAGTCTTTACTTTTGTTTCGTCCTTTAGAAATACTCCATGTCACGTTTTCTGGGTTGTATTGTTTCAGACACCATTAATCTACAATTTAACTTTATGTTTTTCATAAAGTTAAATTGTAGATAAAGATGTATAAGCAGCAAGAAGTATGAGATAAAGTTTAAACAATGTACTGTATGGAAAAGCCTTAATGTTATTAAACTTCATCTCCAGAAGAGAAGAAACTGCGATAAAAAGTAATGGTCTGAGTGGAAATGAATTTTGGAAATAAAATTAAATTTCCGGTTGTTCTTCTGTATCTACGAAAAAACAGACGAGTATCAAGAAACATTTGAAAAGTTTTCCTGGCCTCTTTTTCATGCAGTTTTAACATTGTCCCATACTACAGCTCAATAGTTTCCCATTTGCTTGTGAAAGGTGCCAGATTCTCTAAAAAATAAAAATGGAAAGATAGTTGAGAAAGCTATAGAGAAAAGAATTGCCACATTACAGAGCTTAAGAAAAATGCAGATGAAAGGACATCCAAGTGAAAATTAGTTTAGAAAAAAATGTAAAATTTGAAATTCTCAAAAAACCATTTTTCACCATTGCTCTTTTTGATTCAGATGGTTGTATCTGTTCAGAGTTATGTGTTGAAAAATAAAAAGTGTATTTGGATTCATTCACATCGTCACTACTGATGTGGGCCTGGACTTGAGTTATGGTTGTGGCCGCAAAGGCACAGTTTGCTTTTTTGAAGAAAAGATGATAAATATTTTGCTTTCATAAATGAAATCTGTGTATTTTTGTTTGCTCCATAAATGCTTTCAGTTCTCTCCAGATGAACAGGATTAGTATGCATGATTTCATGAAGGTATTACACAACTTTTAAAGTCACTAGTCGAACCATGACAAACCCCTGGAATATAATTCATAGCAGAAACAGATAATTGTATTCCTATCACAAAAACATGCATTCACAAATACACGAGCACAGCACTTCCTTCTTTACCTCCATTCCCACAAGCTAAATTCCTCAATTCATTAGAGGAGAAAAACACACAGTCCAACACTCTCATACATTCATCTGGCAAATGTGGCCTGAGGAATAATGATTTACTGTGGCTCATATTTCACCTGAGTGCACAGGGCAAACAGTTGACTGAAGTGTTGTGGAGAAAATGCTAACTGAGGCATTTTTGACCGAAGCAACTGGACAAATAGTCTTTTGTGCTGTTTGTGTGAACGCTTTTGTGTGTTTGGGTTAATACGTTAAACATAATATTCATATATACAGTATGTTGTAAAAATACACAAATCCACTACATGGAATTCCTGTTCGCACTGCATCAGTCAATGTCACTGGGAAATGTGTATGCACAGATATTGTGCTATATAGCTCCAATTGCACAAAACCCTCAACTTTTAATAACCCATTAAGAATAAAGTTACATTTGAATGAATAATCGTGTTTTGAAGGTAGCCCATGTGACCAAACAATACGGGCTCTGTGTTCACACAGTGGACTCCTTTCTGTCTGTACAGGAGTAAAGCCAGCACAGGTAGGGCCAGCATCAAATCAGTCTCAGCTGCCTCCCTGCCTTGCCCTATGTTCTCCCCCTAAAGAGCTTCCACTTATCTTCCTGCCACAGGACCGTCTGTCTGCACCCTACTACTGTCATGTGGACACCATTTTCAAATCGATTGTGACAGTGCAAGAGTCCGGATTTTTCTGCTTCAGAATTCAAGCAGCCATTTCAATGCTAGTGTGATGTTTTTTCATATTTATGTTTATTTTATTTATTCATTTATTTATTTATTTATTTTTCAGCAAATTCCAAGAGCATGAATACAGCATGTGTTCCAATTTAGTAACTACATATTTTCCTTCAGTTTGAGTAAATGCCTGAGCCCCACCCCCCAACAGGGGACCGGGAGACTGGCACACAGCAGGGAAACTTAAACTGCTCTGTTGAACATGGGGCTCATAGAGCCTGCACAGAGTATGCAACAGAGAGCAACCTCATCAACCACAGGACACTGTGTGTGCACAATACACACAATGTGTATCCTGTGTGCGAATATGTGAATATATATATTCACAGTGCAGAAGATATGGGATTATCAGCATTCTAAATCATGTAATTTCTTTGAGCTATGTAATTATAAATGTCAAGTTAAGTATCCACATAAAACATTGCTTTTGGTCTCTGTCTCACCCTCCTTCTTGCACTCCGCCTTCCACCTTGCCTCCTATTATCTGCTACTTTCTGTGGTTTGGAGCCCTTCCAGCTGGCCTCCCTTTCTTGCTCTGTGGTTTTGTTCAGGAGATTTCATCTCTCTCTCCATCGTTCCTGCAGATTGACAGCTAAACTCAGGTATGAAAACAAACAGCTCTGGAATTGACTGGTCAAAAGAAATCCACCACTAATGCTCCTTCACAGACTCCTTTTTTTCCAGCCCCTGTCGATGCTAAACCCTCGCAGCTTAAAGGAAAAGGTGGTAGAGATTTAAAATCATTAACTCTTAATATCACCGTTCTACATGTCTGGCTTAGGCAAAATGTCTCTACTGGATCATTGCATTTGTTTCCACTGACTCTAAAACCTAAAAAATTACTTAACTTTAACCTCGGAAATGGCACATTATGTAGCCAAACATGATAATAAGATGTAATAAGAGAGCTGTCATCTGTAAGAGTTTCATAGTTGGGTGGGATAACAGACTTTGAGAGGTAAATCTCTGATGCTGTTGATACTATTGTTTGTTTTGTTTGTTTACTGTACGTGCGTGTTCACTTCAACAGCACAGAGAATTTGGGCATGTTTCAACACAGCTGCAGTAAAAGAATGTCTTTCTTTTCATGGGCAGAGCCTGGGGTCAAATTCTGTTACAATTTTTGTTTTGCATCATTATTTGATTTCTTGGAGGGAAAAAAACATTTCCTCACCTGTCAGGTTACAGCACTTGCCTCTGCAATAACGCAATTACTTGTCTCTCAAGGTTTTGATAGAGCAATGTCAAAAGGATCAGCACAGAATATACAAGGCCACTCTTCCAGTAGGTACTGTGGTCTGCAGCTGAATGCCTGTCTTCATTCTCTACTTTCATTTATTGGTTTAAAACATACAGGCACGTTTGCCTTGTGTACTGATTTTAACCTAACAATTAATGGACCCTCTTCTTCATCATAACACTTTAAATCTTAATCATAAGGTGTTTTCTGCTTGGTACCTTTGTTTGTGTTTTAATTAAGTGGACCTTGTGTGTCTCCAACCCTGGGCTTCTTTTTAATTGCCCGTATTTACATCAGGCAGACATCAAACAGAGAGAGAGAGAGACATTTGTAAGGAGGAGCACAAAGCACCCCTTTGAAATGTCTACAGTCATATGAAATGGCATGCTAATTAAAAATCTAAGGCTGCCACTGTGATAGAAGAAGCATTTATATCGGTAACTGTGGTGTATAGACTGTCTCCATAACTCATCAACAGACAGAGGCCATAGTGTTTTTTTATCAGACTCCCTACCTGTTTACAAACCACCAAATAACCTTCACGTTCCCATTCATCAGAAGAAATGCCCTGCCTGTAATTTAACAGAACAGCTTTCAAAAGGCTAAATCATTTTAAACATTTTACCCAGTGCACTTTGATCTACAGTGGCACACAGTATACTAGGGCAGGTACAATGAATCTAGTTTACCAAGCAGTGATTTATCTTTCAGTTCATTAAGGTTATTGCCAATGAATATACTTATTACAACATTCAACAGCTCTTTTCTTCCTTTCCTCGGCAAGTGGAGAAAGTGTAATTCAATGATTAAACCCAAACACTAGTCTTATTTATGCAGGTCACACGTTACAAAAAGGAGACAACCAAGCAATGATCAAAATCTAACACAGCAGAATATGAGGTCAAATTAATGTGAAATGGTATTTTGAAAAATTAACATATCAGTGGTCTATTGAGAATGTCCTGAATTCATATTGTCTAGATGATTATCAAGAAATTAAACCAAGACAAAAGAAGTTGCCTGACGAGGATCCAGTGACAGCCTGGTGTTATCAGCCAGCTGGTATTGTGCGTTCCTGTGCTGTATAAACACAGGAGCTCTCAGTAACAGTCAGTGCTAAGAGCTGAGCTGCAGCCAGGCCAATCCTCGGCCCACCTTCATGCTGTCATAAACAGAGATTTCAGGGGAGTGGAGCCTTGCGCTTTGCTGTGCAGCCCTTGTATCTGCTGCTGCGCAAGGGCGTACACTGTTAGAGTTGAGACACTCCTCTCAAACGCCGGCACATTGGGGAGATGACTCTGTGCTTCTCCGCATCTACTACTCTTCTCTGCTAGCGGCCTCTCTGCTTTCAGCTTACCCGCCCTCTGTTTACATGGAGCATGCTTTGGGTTCAGCAATTACCAGAGCAGCATGAACACGCTGCATGTGCCACAGCACAGTTGCTAGGCTCAGGGCCATCTGAAGGGACAACAACAATAAACTGCTGACAAGCACAGAGTGTCACAGAAGTGGTCTAAATGGACTGGAATCTTGAAGACAGCAGTTTGGACAGAGTCGAGAATTCCAACAAAAGATAAGGGAGGAGAGAAATGAACAAGGAGGGCAGCCAAAGGCCTTTGTTTTATTTCACAGTACAAGGCTGTTTCTGAGACTGTATAGTACATAGATTATATATGCCTGATTGGAATGAGGGATTTGTTAACATGGCTTAATGTGGTGTTTGTTCCCTAAATCTGCTTGGCTTATGCAATCATTGTCATCCTACCTTTTACTTCTGCCAAAAGTTCACTGGTGTTGAGCCTCTCCATCTTCTCTTTCCAGTCTTTTGAAAGAAGTTTCTCCATGCATGAGGATTCTAAAAAAGATAAAGAAATATAACAAAAATATGAATAAATATTTTCAAGACTTTTAAAAAAGGAAAATTATGGAATTGTGTGTTTGATATTCGCTTTCTAGTTTTTTCAATGTTGTAAATGTTGTGAATCTCTAAGCCTGTTCACTTGAATGAAAATGGTGAACCAGATGAAAGGGCAGTATCTTATTTGATGGTATTGCACTACTACAAACATTAAAAATGACTGTCAGTTGAGAGATGAGCTAAAGGTGGATTGAGGGGGGAAGCAGGCATTGTGGGGACAGCATAAACGCAGACACACATTAAGTAGGAGGTAAAGAGTGAGACTGGGTATGTCCAAGCGTTCACATAGCTGCCAATGATGAAAACAATTAACATTTGTCCAGCAGACAATGAATCAGAGGAGGAATGGCTGCAATCTGCCACGCTGTCGCTGGGGTAGCTGATAAAGAACACACTGGGCCAGCCGACCCAGGCCTCCACCATTCCTGCACTGCTTAGGGGTCAGCCTGTTCCCATCAAACACCAGCCGCACGAGAAAGCCCCCACCCCTCCACCTTGAGCTACTGTCTCCACAATATGACTCCAATCTGAGCCAGATCAAGACTTGTGGTGTCCAGTCCTCTTCTGGTACAACAAAAGATGTGATGTGATATAGACTGTATTTTCTCTAAACTTGGATTAGAATGCAAAACCAAAGCAGACACACTAACTGTTATTACAAAGCCCAGGGGTGTAATAATCAGTATCGTAACCATACATGTATCAGTGACCATTTATGAATGTGGTTCTGACACCAAAAGGAAACAATTCTTAAGCATGTTAGAATTTCAAATGACGTCACTGGTATAGCTTTGATGCGATTGTGCTTCCATGTTGCACATAATGCAAAACACAGGCAGACAGGGGGAGAGACAGAAGGGCATGTCACGCGATGCAGTATTGTGGACTCTTTCATTTTCACCATTATCTCCCTTGACATCAGAAAGAGAGATTTATACAGTCTAGAATGTATACAAGTGTTGTTTCCTTTTATCCCACTGTAACATCTCTTGCCCTCTGTTTCCACAAACCAAACACTGTTTTCTCCCTCTGACAAACACACTGACTTCAGAGGAACTGGGAGTAACGGGGGGTCAGTAGTTCTTGTGGCCTTGTTTAAGGATGACTTTCAGAGAGATCAAGCAGAGTGACCATTTTGTTTGATTGTCCACTTCCTCCAATGTGATGGGGGTCGACAGGACATCTTCAGCTCAGGGTCATTATAACATTACTTCTGCTTTATTGACTTTCCAATTCCCAACTCACAGTTTGTCCCCTTGACCCTACGAGAGGGAGAGAGAAAAAACTGTGTATGTTGTATGTGTTTGTCCGTGTTAACTCCCTCCATGGCACAAAGATCACAGATCTTAAAACAGGGGTTAAGGGCAGAGGGAGTAGCGCCTCCTTCCTGGGTGTGACAGTTTCCTCTCCCAGAACAACATACTCCCAATGCATCATAATCCTCTGACAGACAGTACAACATCAGCTCATGTCATTTTCTTCCCTTAACACAAAAATGGGCTTATATTTAAAGTGGTGTAACAGGAAATTAAACAAACACAGTCAACATATGTTGATATGTACACATATGCTCCATCTCTCTTGTGCTCACAGACACACAAACACACACACACTTTCATCACAGATGCTTCTCCAGCACTTGATCATTAAGGAATGCACCAACTGTTGGAGATAATATGGTGCCAGCTTCCATTCTACTCCAGTCCTCCCCCTCCTTTCCATCTCCCTCCCAGGAGAACTGCCGCTCCCTCAATTCTCCATCCCCTCCGCTGGGCCAAACACGACCTGCCAAGTCCTCCAACAGGAGAAACTACAGCTGGAATGCATCGCTGTCCTCCCTGCTTTCCACCTGGGAGAGGTGAATAATGACCAGGATTAGCCTATAAAATAACTCTCAAACACCTTTCCGTGTTCAAACATTGTGGACAAAACAGGCAACCAAAAATGGATTTGGTGAAAGCGGAGCAACTTTTGCACAGGCGCACTTAAGGAAAAACAGTACATGAGTCAGATGTCTGCCTTTTTTCAAAGCACCCTTCCACAGCCTATTTATCAGAAGAATTTAGATTAATAGGAGGAATGCTATTTCAGTTTCTAAAGTGTCTGTCTGTTTTCTCGGGAGAAATTATAGATGCCAATGGAACGTCACTGGTTAGTATCAACATAATAATTAATGTCAGGTTATGACAGAGAGATAATCAAGTTGACATATATTGTGTTCACCATAAAATAAAGTATTTACAGTGTAAAAAATAAAATAAAATCACATTTTGATAGTTTTAGCAAATGCTGGTTGATTTTCAAGTGAAAAGGAAACATAATCATTTAAGACACTTAATGCCAAACCAAAAGTTTGTAGTGTAAAGAAGAGTTACACACTTGTGCTCACAAAGTAGGACATCACATACTGGGGAATTAGCATAAACAAGGGAAGAGTCTTGTGAGTTTATTTTTATTTTCCTATGGGGGCTCTTAAATCTCTTGCACCCCCACCCCTTCCATTTCTTTCCCTCTCCCTCTTGAGATAAAATGCTCTGTGGCTGGGGAGCAGGCCATTCAGCTGGGATGAGAATGGAATGAAAACAATAGTCCTTATCAGACTCTTATTTACATTTTCCCAGCGTCCCTGCAGTAGACAGCTTGGCTTGTCACCAAGCCCAGATCGCCTCACTGGACCCGGACCAACTTCCTCCAGCCCCAGTGATTCCAGTGGTCCCTATGGACCCTTGTCTGGCACAGACCCCTTCTACTCTGCAGCTAGCGCAGATAGCAACATACAAGACAAAACTACTGGAGGGGTCTGTCCAATTTCCCATTGAGAGTGGAATGGTTCCTGGACAACTAAGCCAGTCTGGGTCTCATTGTCTCTTCACTGGGAGTGGTGCTGAAATATGCACTGAATCCTATCCTGGGAGTTTCCAAGTAGCACTCAAGAGAAAGTGAATAGTCATAAGCATCACTGGCTTTATACTGCCAGATTCAATTTTTTTATCTCATATCAGCACTGTCATCTCTGGTATACAGCTTTACTATGGTGGCATTCTGTGATTTTATTAGTTTGGGTGAACAAGCACAGGGATTGAGACACCTAAAGCCCTGATGTGTTGGCTTGATTAGGCTAAACCAGCTTTTTTATGTATTAAAAACAAAGGTAATGATCCTCATAAATCTCAACAAAAGAATGTTACTAGGATGATGTCTGACATAAACAAAGCTTTCAGCACCTGGCAGTCAATGCTGCCAGAATATCATGTTCACTGCAAACCACAGCAGTCAAGCTAAGAGGCATGTTAACACAAACTATCTCTCCCATACCTTAAGGAAAATCTGGATATGTTGTGCTCTTTTTCTGAGTCTGCTTTTCCTCATTCAATATGCTTCAATAGTATTATTGCATTCTGTGTTCAAATTAAAAGACTTAATACTTTTATTACAGTGAGAGCTAGTTAGCAATAAATTTCTATGCTTGAGAAGAAAAGGTAGTGAAAAAAAATCATATGCTAATTTCTGTTTTTATAGCAACTTTAAACAAAGTCGAGCATTCAAACGATCATTACAGATTGTAGAAAAAGTCAAGTCACTGAGTGAAACACCAACTAGACAAATGAACACAGTTACAAACATATCAAATCTTGTCACTTTGCTATTGGATTGAAAAGTAATAAAGCAGATCTTAAAAATTCATGACACGCTAATTTTCAAATGGCGCTCCAGATTGCCATGGAAATATGAAGTCCAACATGTGTATTAAAGATCGCAAATAGACCAGCACTGCTTAGGAAAAAAGACTGTTTTCATTTTTACATATCAAAGTTTGCAATCTCTAAAAGGTTTAATATATTAAATGTGTCAAATCAAAAAATACACCATCATGTTTCAAAAGACCGTGACTGCTTCAAAGCTCAAAAATGGTTTGTTACAACATGCAGCAATGGGTGTTTTATTACCCTGTGTTGTCAGCAATGAAAATGCTTCCACTGTCTGCCGCCACATTCAGAGCTTCTCTGTGCACACTTTTCTCCCGAGAGAAAGATGATACTTATGTTTGAGTGTTTGTTGTGTTGAAAAGCTGTTGGCAGAGAAAAGAAGGCTATCAAGGAGAGTCAATTTAGCTGTAAGTCATGGATAACAGACTCACACATCTCCCCTTTAGCACTGGCCTTGTACATCAGTTGTCCCAGCCTCGAGGGAAAACATGTAATTACCAAATCAATGATCAACTGACACTGACCATATACATAATTTCTTCCTCAGAATGCAGAGGCCATACAGTGAGGAAAAGAGGGGAACTGCTATTTGCGGCGAGGGCAGAAAAACAGAGGAAATTAGGTTTAGAGTCTCTAAACAAGCTTCTCTTTGAATTAAGCTGATTTTTACAATTTGTCATAATCCAGTTATAATCAAGCAGAACCAAATCCATCACAGAAAATTCAATTTGGCATTCAGAAGATCTATGAACTGGAATATTACAACTGAAGAATGTGGCTTTTGTGATGAGTAAATTTGTGTCTACAGAAGAAATTCTGTTGCAATTTAATCGTATGGAATAAGCACTCAAAATAAGTCCACAATGTAAAAAGACTGAATTATTTGAATGAAACTGGAACTGCCAGTAACCATAATTTCCTAAACAAACTTTTTTAAGATTGGTAGGCCTGTTTGGTTAGGAACAACCAAAAAGGTGAATAAACTGTGCCAACATAGCGGGTAACAAAGATTTTTAATAAACATTATGTCCTGCATACAATAAGTGCATAATAAGTAAATTCGTAAAATGAAGAAGAAAAAAAAACCTTTGGGATTTTATTCTGGAAATACAGTCATTTATTATTCCATGTTGATGATTGTGATGATCAGTGTAGTCTGGATCCTACAAGCTGTAATGCTTAATGAGGTAAGTAACTGGATGAGGGATATCCAGTATGACTTAGGCTGCCAGGAGTTTTTCGTTTGCACAAATCAATGTTATTTTGAAGATTTATACCGTTCTAATTTACACTGTCAACCACACCTCTATAGCATATTAGCGTTTTAAATTTACTTTGTATCATGGCATTTCATTCTATTATGTTGTGTTTTAAAATGTCTCTAAATTGTAAAACAAGAAAACCAGAATTTTTGGAATAGCTATAGAGGAAACCATTAACTCTCACGCCTTCATTCAGTGTAGAGGTGTAGTATATTTCTTTAATTCAGGCATAAATTTCCATCTAAAAGATCAAACTCTCAGACTCTCATTGTCAGACAATGATAGGCTGAGGTCTAATTTCCTATCCACTTTGTGCCTTACGGGAAACAAATCAAAAGTAGAGATTGATAAAAAAAATAAGGCAACTAAGATACTCCAAGGAGTTCTTTGAATATCTTAATCACAGGCACACTAAAAACAAGACCCCATCATCACACCAAATAAAACATAATAATTAGAGGCAGGCAGGGAAGTGAAATGCAGAGAGAAAACATGTTTTTGTCATTCAGCCCGTAGTCCCTGAGACAACAGCTCTTGGATGCTGCAAATACTCCTGGAGTCTCCATAATCATGGCGTTATTGAAGTGAGGACAAAAAGGGCACTAATTGCAAGGGAGCAATTGAAACGCAATAGGTTACACACCCGGGTGATGCTGCACAATGCAAACACTAAAGAGGGAGCTGAGGGGAAAAAACATTCTGAGCACAACAGTGCGTTGTCGCTCATTTTCAGGCAATTACCTTTCCTCCTTGTCAACAGTTTTAATAACATCTGCCATTTCCAGGAGACTTTTTGGCGTAGTTAAATAATTCCAGCTTTTTAATATGTAATTACTTGTGCTGGAATGCATAAATAAATTGTCCAGCTTCTTGAGACATGTCAGTGTATTGTGGAGCACCTGCACCTCGTGGTGGGGTCCTTTAACCGAAACCTTATCATTATTCCACTTGGTGAACATATCTGTTATTCACCTTATTAGGTCATGTAAACAGTTGCTATAAATATACTGTAGGTAACCTTGATGTGCTTCATCTGAAATTGTGACAGATGACACATTTTCTGCTCCCATACTTCCTTCCTTCCCTCCTTTTTTCCCTTACATCCTACTCTACCTTCTCTTTATCTAATTGTATTGCTTTTATTTATAGTATTGACAAGAGAAGGTTACAGATTTAAATACCAAGTACACTAAAAGACCAATTACTGGTTTTTTATTTTTAAGTTGGAAAAAGATTCAATGTGCAAGTAACTTTTTTTTTTTTTTTTTTTTTTTTATGTTTTTACCTCAGGCAGCTAAACATGCTGACCTCTGTGACTAGGTACCTGTCCCTTATCCCTCCCTTTATCTGCACTGACCAACGTGTTAATCCCACATTGTTGACCTGGCCATTCTACAAAGCTGTGTACACACACAGCACCCTGACCTCTCTAAATAGGACACGTGTCTATCAAGCATATATGAATTAACCATTCCCAAGAGGCTTCACCTCCTGAGCTGAGCAGCATGTGACCTCTACCAATCCATTTTACTGCGGCACTCTGTGGCAATCAGGCTTGAATTATTAAAGTGAGCAGTGAGCAATGATCAATTCATTGCGGCCCTTGCTCACAGACTGCCTGGCTGTACTTCAGCAGAAATGACATTGAGAACACTTGAGTATGCTTCCAGACAATGCACATAAATGTGAAATATGTCAGACCCAATATGTCAATAATCATAACTGTACAGGCTGAGGCCATGTCCAGGCTAATCCTACAGAAATGCTGTTAGAGGATTGTAGGGTAAGCTGAGTTTCTGCGCTGTGATTCCCTACAAATGTTTTCTTAAGAGAAAGAGTGGGAAAAGTTGAGAGGTAGACAGGAGAGTGGTGTGCTGCTGATAAATATTGTACATCATTAACTTCTTTACCTCACCTCCGCACAGAAGGTCTTTAATATAAATGTTAACAGTAAATATTCAGTGACAATTTTTTGGACATATCTTGAAACACTACCAAAAACTTAAAGGACACAGGCCAGAAAAAGCCAAGATTCAAATTCAAATTGCAGCTTTAGCCCTATTTTTTTATGAGAGGGGGAAAACAAGCAAAGAACTTTCAAGACAGAGTGCAGGAAAGTATGTAACTCAAGGAACCTTGAAGTAGGAGGAGGGCACCAAAAAAAACAAAAAACATAAAAACAATCAAAACTTTGTGAGGAGGAGATGAGGAGCCAAGATAAACCAGTACTCAGAGCCCCCAAAACTGCAATCTCCCCTTAAGCCGGAGAGTGGCAGCTGGCAGAACAGCTGGTGAATAGGATTAATGTCAGAAGAATGAAATAAAACTCAACATATGTCCGAGCCTGAGGTGTTGGGACTGTGCGTGATTGTGCCCCCGATGGATGCCATGTGTGCAGCTGGAAGGAGCTGCTGTGCTGCTTCGCTCTCTACCCCACAAGGTCACTTTTAAGAACTAGGACCATTAAATGCTTGGATGGCAAAATGAACTTTTCATTCCCTTCCGTCTCCTTTCCTTTGCTTTAAAATTTATATTCGAGCAGCAAAGGGAGTCTATTGAAAATAAATATTGATAAAATAGTTATGTAAAATTCATCAGGGAAACAAACAATTATTACTTTGTTCAAATAAAATAATATACTTAAAAAGGAACAAAGACAAGATCAGAGAAATTGAGCTTTTATAAAAATTAGGGTTAGGGTTAGGGTTAGGCTAACCCTAACTCAATTTTTATGCAATTATTTAATTTTCTTTTACTTTACAATTTTGTGATTTAATAATAATCAGAATAATAAAGCTATTGATAAAACAAAGTATCTGAAATTCCAGATTGGTTTCTTTTTTTTTTTCTAAAGAATGATATCATGTTATCGTGTTTGAGTGTGTGCAAGTGGTTCATTTAAAAGAAAAAGTTCTGTTATCCAGTGGGGCTGATGAGGGGATCAGCACTGGTGGAGATGAACATTATGAAGAGAAATATGTGGACTTGATTTCAATTTTCTAATTTTACACAAAAATTTAATTACTGGGTACCTTGCATTGGAGAGATTTTTTTGGGCACCCTGCAATTTAACTGTCAGATATAAATTTGCCTGCTAATCAATGCTCGAAAACATTCACATTTATTCATCTATGTTAAATTAATAGATGTGTGAAGAAAACGTGGAGTACTGTGATCATGGCTGTTCAGTGTGATTTAGTAAATTAATGGGTGTCTGACTCTACAAGGACAAAAAGAGACTAATAGGATCCACATGAATGCATTACAATTTGCAGTGAAGCCAAGTGTCTGGTATAGACGTCGAAACTTTATTTCATCATAAATGCTGGACGATGGCGATGCGCCTCAGAGATTGAGCCATAAGATTAGATATTAAAAAGCACAAATTACAAGAATAAACTGGGTAATATGCTGTGCTTTTGGTATCATAGCATAGCTTTCTCTAAATGTGAATTTTACTTAAGTATGTGAATAAGCTGTAGAGTTTAATAACAAAAAGATAATTTCACAATGAGAGAATCATTTCTCCTTCAGCAGTTTTTGCATTTATTGGATCTCATGGCAAACTTTGTTTATTAACATGTCAGAACTCAGGATGCATAAATACTGCTTACTGGACTGTTACACCGAAGGTCGCTATCAGTAAGTCATGTTACTGGCTTCTATGAAAAATTATTTTTAAAAGAAATGCATACAAAACCTCTCACAATTTAAAAGCTTAAAGTTAATTGTAAACAAGTTTTTGTTGAATATGGGGACATTGTGTCATTGTGGATATTTTTATAGCGTGAATAACACAATTAACCAAGACAAATTGATAGTAAAGCTAAAAAGTCAAGTAGCCTCCTGACTCTTGCATTGCCACTGAGTAGAGAAATGATAACATGACACGTGTAAGGTTTGAGCATTTCAATTCTTAGAAAAATCCATTCATTTGCCCATAGATAAGTGCCTTAATGTGTTGCGCAAGTTCGGACAGCAAAATTAGAATCCATATTTTTCTATTCAATAGGCTCATTCCCCAGAGCCATGTGGACTAAGACCTGCTGGGAAAAGATGAAGAAATTTGCTTCTCATGAGCGACTGAGCTCATTGGTCCAGCTCACATCGGGGAAGCTAACAACAGCCTTACAGTGTTGCCTTCATTGGAGCTAAGTGCCACCCACCCAGAGAAAATGTCAAAGGAAGAACAACCAGAATGAGCTGTGCGATAAACGCTATGGGAAATAAAATATATTGGTTCTAATGTTACCACTTTATGCTAAATATGGCAAAAAAAACCCAAAACAAAACACAAAGCTACCCCTCAAAATCCTAATTTTAGTGAATGAACTTTGTGATATGCAATTGACAATCTTAAAGAGCATCAAACAATCATCTGATGCAGACATAAAAATTAGACCGTATGCACTTTCAAAAGGAGATGACATGTAAAACGATTATTATCATTGGCTCTCAAGCTTCGCAGTCCATATTTTTTCTGTTTCCTCTGACATCCTCATCATATCTCCTGGCACATGTAATGTTATTGAACAAGGAGAAAGGAAGAGCAACCAGTGAGAAGAAACATCAGTTTCATCATAACTGATTAAAGATTCTCTTTGTTCAAGAGGCAACATGTCGAAGTTTAGTGTAAGACATTGATGCTTGCTGTTAGGGAAAACAATGCAAATATGTTAATAGGCTGCATCTCCGATAGTTGTCATGTTTGCTTGTGTCAAGGCAGATCTCTTGGCTGGATGGCTGACGTACCTCTGACTTACAGAACAAGCCTGCAATGTGCTTTGAAATCATTAGCAGTCCATAGAGGCTGTCTGTGCCCAGGGTGTGAGTTACACTTGCACTATTTTGATCTTCGGTCAGATGACACCGGCTCTTTTGTCAAGTTATGTGTGGAGAATGCTTGTGAGCTGAATGCGACAGCTAGGACAGTGATATTGAGCTTGCACACAAGTCTCCCAGTGTAACCCTACTGCAGGCATTCTCACACACCCACACACACGCAGCAGGATACATGTGCCCTCTGTCTGCCCCCCATCCCGTTGTGGAATAGTCCCTGTTCTTCCCATTTCTGACTGCCTCAGCTCCTGCTCCTCTGTCTGAATACGTCCCAGTTTATGTCGTTTTTAATTGAAGGACTGATATTTCCCAAATTAAGGTTTTATGACCTGATGACAAATATAGTAGCCTTGATGGCTCATGGCTTCTTGTGCTTCAGCATTTCACCATCTCTGTGCTCCTTCAGCTACAGTGTTGTCATCGAAAAGTCACAGAATTAAAAACTCCTTCTGATTTCAGCACCTAGTTAGTCACAGACATAACAAAGAAAAATCAATTGTTATTCCAACGCTGTTTTACAACTTTCTCAAACTGCAATTCCAAAATCAGTGACATCACTGGCTGTGTATATTTATATCCTGTTTATTATAAATGCAGTGGATGAGATGTACCTACAGCTAGTGTGTGGGTGTGTGAGTATGTAAAGACAAACAAGCCTCTGTGCAACCCTGGCTGTGATTTGTCTCTCAGAGACACCCGTTTCCTACTATCAAGGGGTTCCTGTGCAGCCAGTAAACCACGATCACAATGGGAGTTCTGTGCTGCATGGGTGCAGGGGGACATGCTCAACAGCTGAAACCCAAGAAGATGGCCCCTGGAATGCTCCGCAGCAGTTGCTACTGTTGACTAATGGGAATATGAGAACTGAGGAAGGTGATCTTGAATGCAAAGAATTGCACATTGAAGAAGCAGCTGCTTGTTTTGTCATCTGAATGACCAAGACAGCAGAAAGGGTTCCCATTTGGAAAGGGGCAACAAAATCTACATCTTAGTAAAGTACATCTACATCTTGTGTAAAATGAAACCCATTTTGGCCTCCATAGTCATAGGGGCAAGTGTCCTTGCTACGTGAGGGCTCTGTTTTGGAACTAATTGTAAATACATAATTCAGGAGTCTGGGCTCCCTGGTCCCCTCATACAGCCGCTCCATTTAGCCCTGGTCTCTTTTTCAGCCTGGCAGGGGGACCAACTATGTCACTGAAAGTAAGTGGTGGTGTAAAGGTGTGAGGCACAAATCATAGGTGGAAGAAAAATATTGATTCGTTTCAGGTAAGGGTCACAAGGCAGCAGGGGAAACATGGGAGATGGAGAGAGGAAAGACTGGAAAAAGAGAAATCAAGCTGGAGAACAAGGAAAAGGATGGGAAAGTGAGATTAGGAAGGAGTGACGGGCAGGGATTCTTTTTTTTTTATTTTTTTTTTTATGAAAGTTCACGTCAGACTGGCAGGCTGCCCGCGGCATACAGCCGAAAAATCTATTTAACGTCTGCTTCACAGGGTGACAAGAGGGCTGATTGGCAGAGAGCAGAGAACCGCTTTTGATCATGTGTCTTAACAAGCGATTCCAGCTCATGTCTCTTCAGCCTGAACAGATCTACATTACCTATTCAAACAAAAGTGACAGACCAGAGCACTGCTCCGCTGGGCTGTTGCACTACAATACCACACAGGCCAAGACGAACACACACACACACACAAACACACACACTCAAAGACACAGTGTGTGTCAGTACACATACTTTATGTGCAAGCATTCTCACACATATACACACAAAACTACATTAGCTATTTGATGTATCTCACTCAAATCATATTGTCAGAACAAACAAGAAATTATTCAAACTAATGAGAATGTGCCACACAGAAGAAATAGTCTTTGACTGATGTTTGGCTATGCATGTGTCCTGCCAGGATGGCCCAGGCCTTCACCTGCCTGATAGGATTCTGCACTCACATGCAGCTTTCATCTATGTGTGAAAAATGCCTCAAAATCAGCAACGAAGGCAACCAGATCTCCAATCCTCATTGCATATGCATAGAATCTGAGGCTCATGCTCAGATCATTATAACAAAGATTCCTATTAATTAGGTGAGATAAGGCAGAACCAGATGACATGGCAGCTGGGATGAGAGGAGAGGGGAGAAGGAGGGAGCTAAGAAAGAATAGGAGAAAGTCATCAGTCTGTTTGGTGGGAGGGGAAGCATGTATTTTCAAAATATAATAAATAATATATACAGTATATACTTCAGAAAACAATTCTTTTTTTTTTTTTTTTTTTTTTGAAGTAAATGCATTCCCAAAAATATATCCAGCTGTCCTATTAAACACCTGCATCCAATTTCCACTGAACCTCCATGTGGAGTCAGCGCAGACTGTGACACTGACAGGGGACAGTGTTACAACAGAGTCAAGAGTTCATCAGTGCTAATCAGACCACAGGCTTAGAGCTGATCCTATTCACTCCCAAAGCTTTCACCGATTCCCTGAATCCCATTACATGGCCTGTTGTAATAGAGGATAATGACCTGGGGCCATGCACACAATGCTGATCACATCCCCACATTCAGCCTACTGCACAGTCATTACACAGTGATAATACACAACCTAGCCAGGGGGATCACACTTACAAATAGTGGAGAGGTGATAAAGGCAGGGGAAAAGGAAGCGATGTCTAAGTGGTAACACAGAGACATATATAGTACACACATATAACTGTATGCCCAGACACAATGGATTCACAGTGGCAGGCCTGGTTGAACAATTTTCTGTCAAAAGCAATGGTTAGGGAAACTCTTTTTTCTGTAATCATTAAATATCCTTCTACGTGAGATTAAAGAGGGGTTGCAGTTTGGGTGTATGGTGGTACGGCTCCCCTTTGCTAAGCTAATTAGCCATGACTCTTTCAAAGGGCTCCAGGTGTTGAATGATCTGCTTGAGCAGTTTTTGAATTCACTCTAAAACAGCTGTAGTCTTAAGGAAGGGCATCCTTTTTCTGCTTTTCGTTGTTGGTTTTATTAATAAATGAGACTGTATATCTGTTTTTTTCTTCCAGACAAGAAGATGTTTGATATGATCCATATTTACTGATGAAAGCCATATATGTGTAGTCTCCGCTGTCAAATGTTAACTCTATTTGTTTTGGAGGTATGCAGTATATCCCTTACTTAGTTTATTAATTTACTCACTAGGCCAATAGAAATAAAAGAGCCTGTTTCTGTTTCAGCATGCCACTCAGTAACACACAGATGACAAAAAATGTGCTCGTTGGATTGGTAAGGACTCAACAAGTAGACACTGAGCCCAGGAAAATCCCTAAAAGCTCCAACAGGAAGCTGAAACCCAGTTAGTCGTCCTTGTCTTGGGGACAATCATAAAGCCTTAACACACAAAGTATTTCAATGTTGACTTGCATGGTATTGATTCATACTTTAGTGCATTATATTAAACTGTTCTAATTGCATGTGAATCAAATCAAGGTCACCTTGGTTTTTATAATGGTGGCTATTTTTCTTTTTCCGCTAATACTTTATACTGACATTTTTAACTCTTGACAAGTGCTGTCTGGAGAGTAATCCATAAATAATGCATTTACAATACCTAGTAAATAAACATGGGGCACAATCGTTAGCCCTGCTGGCAACTGGGCCTAAAAGAGCTTTTACAGCAAAGGTGACTATTCAGCTAAATGCAGTGCTTGCTGCTGGGGGAACATTTTCATTCATTAGCACAGTCACAAGCACTTAAAGCACTTTAAGGATCAGAAATGGAGAGGAAGGGTGGAAGGATAGAGAGGGTGAAAGGGTACACCTATATAGAGATGAGGGGATGTAGGCATTATACCTACAATACTAAAAAGCAACTTCATTATTATATAGTGTTTGTAAAGAAATTGGCCAACAATATAATTCGAGTGGAAACCAAGCAAATCTGAGACTTAGTATTTGTTAATGATGTTAAGATGTATGTCTTAACAAGAAAAAAAAAAAACCCAACAACTTAGCTCTAAACTTTCAGAAATTCTATTTTTTTAACTTTTACTGAAAAGGTGAGATATTTGGTACATTGTTTGTGTTACAACATAACTCACATTACATTGCATCTATAAAAATCTGGAAACAGCTGAAACAACTGGAAACTGGAAAATGTATTAAGATGCCATATTCAGGAAGCTTTTCAATCCAACAGTGTTCACTCACTTTAAGATGAATTTCAGGTCACTCACTTTAAGCTATTTATTGTTTAGAGAATCTACCACAGACCCCTTTACGTTGTGATGTGTATCCTCAGAGCATGGCAGTCCTCAAGACAATGAATTTTCTTGACCAGGCAAGCAAGTTCCAATAGAAGAATAGTAGCAGATGGTTAGGAATCTCTTAGGACCTTGGTGATCCTGACCAGGCAGGGCACAAAGCAGCCGAATGAGACACGACAGTTGTCCCACTTATATTTAGCTCATCTGTTGCCTGTGTTACATTAGCAACATCATTAAGACAACAAATGGCTCCTCCAACCTTCTTGTGTGTTCTTTAATAGGATAATACTGCCCTTTTCATTTTCCAACTCTGTCACTCCATAAACAAAAGCATAAGATTATGATTTGTCAAGATTTCTGTGAGGTTTTCCTCTGGCAGTTTTCTAAGAGTCTCTCTCCCTCCATTTTACAGTATTCAGTGATCATCACCACTGATGCTTCCTCGAGGGTTCTCATGAACAGAGTGTCTCTCAGTTCCTGCAGCTTGGGAAAGCATACTGAACTTTGTAAACCTTGTCTTCTGCTGTATTCCTTGCTTAGAAACTAATTTCATGCAACACGGGAGTTTATTTTGGTGGTGATGATGCACATTGCATGAGGCAGACCAATTTCTATTATTAACAGGAGATTAAAACAGCTGTATGGCACTCTAAAGCACCCTCTCTTCCCGGTGCTAACATACGGCCCTGGATTACAAGCTGCACTTGACCATTTAAATTACTGCAACAACCAGCCTTCACCAGCTGGGGCTCATTACCATAACACCCGCCACCGCTACACTGCCTTGAAAATCAACTCTGCAAGTAACAAGACACAAATGAAATATATTGTTACCTTGGGGTAAAATGAAGATATAGTAGCAGAACATTACATTCTCTGCTAATCAGAACACTGCGAGGTGCAGAGGGCAGCCTAAAATGTTGTATTTTTTGTATAACTATTCAGAAAAAGCTCTTAAAAAAACTTGAAAAGCATGAAAAATTCTGACAGAGGCAAATGTACCTGCCTTATTGGCAACAGGGGTGTTGCAAGACATAAAACTCGACTGGGGCGCAGGTCCCCCATTCCTCGTATCTCTCTTTCTTTTTTTTCTTCTCGAAAGTCTGTTGCATACGAGAACTATGTACGAAAAGGCATTACACAAACTTCCCTTGTTAATCCCATAGAGTGGATCAAGCACTAGGAATGGTAAACATGTTGCAATTTAAATGTTTATGAACATATTTATTAACATAACTTCAACCAATATACATGGACATTATCACCAGTTAACAGGATGAAAGGCATACAATGTATGCAAATTACAGAAACTAAGAGAAAACCTCATTCTTTTATATTACACAATAATAGTAATAAATAAGCACCAGGCTAAATGGCCAAAAATGAAACTGACACCTGACAGCCGGGGATGCCCTGTCCACCATAAGATAGTTTGATTCTTGGTTTTGCCTCCCTCAAGCTTCTCCAGCCAAAACATTTTCTGATGTCTGTCAAAATCCAATAATAGGTACCATTTAAAATCTTACTTTAGTTTCATCATTTTTTTCATAGCCCACGTTGATTCAGCAGACACCTGAAGTTATGTTGGCAGTACACTGCAGTGATGAGTTCAAAGACCATGAGAAAGTTAAGCTTCTGTCTGTTTTTATTCCGCTGGCTTGAGAAAAAAAATACATGCTTTTTTTTAACGACCCATGGGTCATGGGATTCAGAAGGTTAAAGTTGAAATAATGCTGAGGCACACCAGATTTATACTGCCCCAGTAAAAGGGGTCTAGTGATGCCCATGATTGTCAATATCAATGATGCTGTTTTGCTTTTGGGTTAGTTTTTTTTTTTTTTTGACTAAAGTATAAATATCCTCAATGGAAACAACGACATTGTGTCTGTACGTATCCACCAACCAGCCATGTTGCAAGAATTACAGACACAATCTCTCCTTGTTGAGTTACAGCACTGATTAATGGCCAGATGTTACAGTGAAGTTGACCTTTGACCCTTGGATGTAAAATATCCTCAGTTCATCATTTCATCCCATTAGACATTTGTGTTGAATTAGCATATGTGTGTGTTATGGTCAAAAACTTGTTTTATGAGTTCACTATGACCTTGAACCAATGACCTTTGACCACCAAAATCTAATCGGGCCATCTTTAGCTCCAGGGGAATGTCTGTGTCAAATTTGACGACATTCCCTCAAGGCGCAACTGAGAGATGATGTCCAGAAGAATAGGACAGAGGGATGGTCAGGATGAGGCCCTCAGCCATTCATTTTGGAATGGGTGGAGGAATTTAAATACTGGCATTCTTATGTGCACTAGCGTGTTCTGTGTGTTTAACGTGTCAAATACATTTTGACATTTGTTGAGGATTTGAAGGTAACTCATTAGTTCCAACTTTTCGTTTTCTTAATGATTGCTTCTTTATTGGTGTTCAGATGTACGGGGACTGATTGTTCTCTCTTCTTATCAAAACAAGCCCACAAAATAATCAGTCCCCATATCACCATGTGGGTAAATGATTATGTGCTGAGAGGCCTGTGATGCTCTGATACAAAGATCACCAAATGAACACTTAAAAAAGAAGTGGCAAATTATTTTTAGGCTAACAGAGGTCTAATTTATTCATCTGATGAAGTGCTTAAGCTAAGAGCACCCCAGACACTAAATGAGACACATGTATTCCCAAGGGGGTTTAACATTTGATTGGATGTAGTTATATTACTACAGCCCTAATTAAGAAGGGGGATGTGTTTCAGCAGCTCTTTCAAATATTTGTTTTTCCGCCATACTCTTGACAGACTGGAGGCTATGGGAGGGAAAACTGTGTTGGGTGAAATGGGGTGCAGAAATGACAGAGACAGAGTCTTATAACAGGGGTGATTTTTTTTTTCCCTGCGAGTAATAGTAGGAAAATAAAAACTCTGAGCTCTTCGTGGTGTTTTAAATAAGATTAGTTCATTAGGCAAACAAAACAGGTAAAATCTACAAGATGGGCTGGAGTTGGACTCCTCACCAACTGTGAGGAGTGAAAAGTGTTCTGTGTAGCAAAATAAAGAGAGGTAATTTTCCTGGCATCAGGTCAGCACTATGAGTTTTATAGTGAAAGCGTTTGGCTTGGCACAGCAGAAGACCACACTTATTCTGAGGTGCACTGCCACACAGTCTTTGTCACACTGGAAGAGATTCAGAACAAACTGGAAACACTGTAACGTCAGAATTCCCAGCTTGTGTGTTCCCACATGATGTATGAGAAGGAGAGATACAAGAGAAAAGAGGTGGGCAGAAAGAAAAATGGAAAATTTAGGATGATCAGACGGATGTAGTAAGAAAATAGT
Source organism: Remorina albescens (assembly GCA_034769265.1). Taxonomy (NCBI): domain Eukaryota; kingdom Metazoa; phylum Chordata; class Actinopteri; order Carangiformes; family Echeneidae; genus Remorina; species Remorina albescens. The sequence goes on from CM068479.1 coordinate 6,992,793, forward strand.
ATTCCTACACACACACACACACACACACACACACAAACAGGGAGTACCGTCTTGCTCTGTCTTTGTCATCTCCTCCAGTTTCTTCTGTTTCAGCGTGTCCACGACATCTGCCAAGCTTCCTTTGCGGCGCTCCGGAGTTCCAAACGCTGATCCGCTCAGCAGGTCGCTTCGCTCCCGAGCCCCCTCCTCTGGCTTGTGTGGGGAAGTAGAATTGTTCCGGAAAGAGTACAGGGAACATACTTTATTGCTGTCGGATTCCTGTAAAAAAAACAAGGGATGCAATTTTTATTAAATGATGAGGGTGTACTGTGTTCTGTCAAGACTCCATCAAGCTTTTTGACAAGTTTTCTTTCAGATGCAGTCGTTGCTAGGTGTTTGTAGCTCAGGGCCGATTGCGCTGGATCAAATGGCTCCTCTCTGGCTTTCATACAGCCACTTCTTCAACGCAGCTAGCTGTGCCAGCAAATGAGATATGACAAGTGAAAAATTGAGATGAAATGATGAGGTACACTTTCATTGGGCTTATCCATAATGTGCTCAGGCCTTACTTTTCATCTGCATAGACTACACAGAGAAACCTCCCAACTGTAATTTCTCAAATTGCTTTTGAGTTAGCATTTGTGTTAGGGTGACTGCTGTGTAATTTGTTCATTTTCTACTGGAGACCTATTCTCAGCTGAGTGCCTTGAGCCATCGTACATCTGTGTCCTGTCTCAAGCTGTTGTTGTTTTTCAGTCCCACCTCTGTATGGTTTAGTATTTAACTAAGGGTCCTCTCTCTGGCTGAGTGGCTGAGTGCTTCCTGTGCACAAACAGAGACATGAAGGCAATGGAGAGAAGAATGAGCCTGCACAGGAGAGGGAAGGAAAGGGAACTCTGCACATGGGAGTGTGCAGTCAGCACACAGACCATGGCTGAGGGTTGTGTCTGACAGAAGGTGGTGTTAATTATGGTTTTTGGAGTCTGAGAATGCAGAAAGTAAGGAAGCAGCCAGGAGTTTGCTGCCTGTTCCCTGATGAGGGAACAATTAGTTCTGATTTACACTCTGGCCCAAGTAGTGAAGAGAATAAACATGACATAGATCTGTGTCCAATGCACACTGCTCACCTATTGTGGAAAAGTGAGCTTTAATCAATGGCTGTGTGATAACAAAGCGTCGCGTACAGCAGGGTTGATGATACAACCATGTCTGGAGCCACTGACTATCTCAAATAAAAAAGTCAAGAATGAAGCAAACTGGGCGGAAATGTTGACGGTGCCAATTTCTCATCCCTGTGTGGCATGTTGAGCCCCAGGCAGAGTTGCAATGCTGTGTAGGATGATCTGGTACCAAGCGCCAGGGTGGCACGACCAGCCCGCCTACTCTGCACCTCCCAGCCCTGTGTTGGATGATTATGCAGTGTGGCAGAGACGGTGGAGAGTGCTTGAGGGGAGTGGAGCAGTGCTGGGTTAATCAGCTGGCTCGGATTCAGGGCACAGCCCACACAGACGCATGGCACAGCAGTGGAGTCAGGTAATCAGCAAAGGCAACACTCTCATTCCTTTCGCCTTACGCCTTTCCCTTTTCTTCTTTCTATCTATCCCTGCCCTCCTTCATTTAACTGATTCTCTCTCTCTCTTTTTTTTCTCTTTTAACTCTCTTTGTGCAACCTTCCTCTCACTTGCTTCTTTAACCCATCATTCTTTTGAGGTAACTTCTTCACATCAATCCAAGCTGAAACATTTACACTCCCAACAAAACATAATATTATTTGAGACTCTACTGGTGACACCAGATCAAGGCTTTGGGAGACAATAATCTTGAGATGCTCATTCACTCTACAGTTGATATTTAGAATAGCTATTATTCATCCATTTATGATGTGATGTACTCAAGTCTGTTGGCAGAGTTGTATAACCCTTTCATATTTCTTGAGCGTAATTTGATAGCTGCTAGTCTGGTTTATCTCAGTAAAAGATCTGCTTTGAGAGATCAAATTTTGTCCTATATTTTTTAATAAAGGTGCTGTTGACTGTGCTACGTCACACAATTACACAACTTTTTCTGTATTTTAACATAAAACAACCTTTGCAGAGAGTTTTCTTACGATGTTACGCTGTAATTATTTCAGATTACAACTGCACTCTGATTTGAACTAATTTGATTATTGAGGCTTTTGTTTCCCCTCTCAAGATTTTTTTGTCTATTTTCTTTTCACTGTGATGTCTCTTCATATTTTTCCATAAGGACTGGTATGACTTGACTTTTTGTTTTTCTTTTCAGACAAGCCATCCACTACAAGGTGCTATACAAACAATAAATATTGGTAATATAGGTATATATTGTAAGTATTGTGAGGGGTCGATAAACTTTTTCTATCTGTTTTTAAAACTTGCTAAAATCCTGTTATTGACATCAAGCAATGTGCCACAGAAGAAAATGATACCTGAGCAATCCCTTGCTTCCCTATTACCTCCACTGTCACACCTCAGCATCATGAACAGCAGTCTGCTACAGAGCCTATTCATGTGTTTGTGCTGAAGTGTTGAGGGTCTCAGTGGCCGACTGCAGAGCTACTTCAGAAGCCCTCTGAGTCTCTTTACCTCAGACCCGTCTGTCACAGACAACCACCTGCATCTCATGTCTATAGCTCACAAGTGCATGTGTTGTTCTCGCTCTGATCACATCAAAACAGCTTCGCACTTAGAATGCAAGGCAACTGGCAGCTTAAGCACAAGAAGAAAATCAACGTACATGGACTGAGGGCAAGATGTATACTCTGTAGTATTGGCCAGGAACAACAAGTGCTTGCTGAGCCTACATCTTTAAAACCCAAGGAGGACAGTGAGACAGTGGCACATTCGTGAGTTTGAGGTTCTACTTTTACTCCATCCTTTATTCTTCTCCCCTACAACTATTGCCAGTTTTCTATTATTCCATTATTACCACAGAGGCATCAAATAAGAAAGAACCTTTAGTGATACTCACGTCCTCTTTCTGTAAATCAGCTGAAGGTGTCTCAGTCTGTGAATTCATAGTGATTTTCAAGTGACTTCAAATTTTTGGCTTGTGATATCGATTTAGTAAAGCATGGTGTGTGATTCATTCTCAACTATGCCCCCAATCCAATATCCTTTCACCTTTAACCACTTATCCGTTTCCAGGTAGCTGGGGTTGCTGGAACCAATCTCAGCTCACAATGGGCGAGGTTGGGGTACACCCTGGACAGGTCGCCAGTCCATCACAGGGCCAACACACAGAGACAGACAGAGACCAACAACTCCTCACACTCACACTCAGACCTACGGGCAATTTACAGTTACCAATTAACCTAAACATGATGTCTTTGGACGGTGGGAGGAAACCCACACAGACACAGGGAGAACATGCAAACTCTGCACAGAAAGGTAGTAATAACAATATAATAATATAACTAATCTGCCATGCTTTAATAAACTGCCAGTACTGTATACATGTAAACTATGTCCTTTATTTCACTTCGCTTCACAAAGAGGTTCCTCTGGAAATGTAATTCTAATGTCATTTTGTCGGATATTATTAATTACCCAGCATCACCCTGAATTTTTTAGGTAGGTCCTATGAAGTAACTTGACATGTCTCACCATACGCTGTTGGGCTGAAACCAGGCTCTCCCAGTCACTTTCTGGCGGTACACTGCTGAGCGGCTGCATTTCATCAGGATGGGCTTTTCCGTGTAGCAGACTGTGTAGGGGCAGCTGTGGCGTGCCATGGGCCTCAGCACTCTCCTCTTTCTCCCAAGACAAGTGTTCCTGACTCATGGCATCATCCCCATCAACCACGGAGGCGAAAGGAGATGTGGCTTGCTTGGAAGACATGACTCTGCTGTGAAGAAGGAGAGTAGGATCAGAGTGGAGTCAAGAAAAAGAAATATTGTTTTATCTGAAAATCCTCATCAGAAATACATGTAGAGGAAGGCCATTTCCTTGAGTATTTCATATTCAACTGGCAAGTCAATTCAAGTGATTGTAAATGACTAAAACTTGGATTATAGTTGGTGCCCCTGAGCAGATGATTCTGCATGGACTGAATGCTCCACCTGAAGGTTGTCTGTAGTTGCCCAGGCCTGTGGAGTTTGGAGTAGGCTGCAAGGTCTCTAATTCTGTGTTTAATGTAGATGGATGGCTTGATCTAGAGCTGGAAGTGTGCCTGCTTGGGTCCTGGCCCAAACCCCAAGACAGTTACTCAGGCAGTAGGTCAACCAGGCAGAGGGACTACCATCCAGATTTTAAGTTAACCCAGATAGGTTAGCTCCTTATTCACATAAATGTAAAAAGGTTGCCTTTTTCCTTTGATTATATATATATATATATATATATATATATATAGGGGAAATTATAAACTTTTTTTGCTGTAACAGTGTTTCCCAAGGCTAACAAACCCTACAAACCCTAAGCACATTAAATATCAAAAGCTAATAGTGGAGGACAAAATTCACAAATATGTCACATCTTTCATGAATAATACAGTGAGCTGGAAGAGTGTACTTGACATACAATATCGGGTGCAAAAGAAACTTGTATTAATTCAATTTTTTTTTTTTACAACCCAACCCTTCTGCTGCAGAATTTATATTATCTAAAACTAATTCTGCCTTTTCTCACAATTAATGAGGCTGCACTCATGCTGTGTGCTACAATGAATGAAATTAAGCACTGCGCAAGTAAATTTAATTATGAATTTGTTAATAAATTAAAAAGGGGATAATATGGGCTTCCTACTGATGTGAAGTTGAGAGAGGGATCAGGATCTTACTCAACCCCTAATCTGCTTTTCCATGAGCTGATGCTCTGCTTATTCTTCTCAACTACTGTACTTTGCCCATCAGAACTACAATGTGACTCCCTAATCCTGAACTGGATCTAGTGGATGAATGTTTGTCTGTGTGTGAGACAGAGAAAGAAGAAAGAAAAGGGGGTGTGAATGCATGGGTCTGTTTCTATGTGACAAAAATGCTCAGGGTATTACATTTCATCACTGATCACCATTTGCACCCTTCTCCTGCTCTATCTGCAGGGTCAGTGTGACAACACTTTAATTCCACCCTCGTTGGCCTGGGGTGGTTTAGAAGAAGGGGCCTCTCAAGGTTGAAGCAGGCTATGGTGCAATCATGTCCTTGCACTTTACGTTGGAAGATGGGCAGTGAGATACAGACAATGAGATCTTACAGTGAAGAAAGTATTTTATGAACAAGGTCTAATAGTTTTGGTCTTGCTCAAGCAAAGTCATGTGTAATATCTACGTACAACCACTGCTGAATTATCATTGTCTGTGGATATTCCAGGCAGGATTATTTAAGGGCCTTTTAAAACAAAGGCAACTTGAGATGCTTTACAATAGGGGGAAAAGTAAGACTTACAACATGATAAGACAGCAAATTAGGAGATTATAACTCACAAAATTAATTATAGGAAAAAATGTTCACTTGCAGTTCTATGTTAGAAATAGGCAGAAGATTTTTAGTCCCTTCTGTGTATTTACTCTGACACAAATGAAAGGCTCTGCCGCTATGTTGTGTTTCACCTTCATTTGTTTGTTGAGAAGTCTGAATTAATGTTGACACTAATCAGACATAGTTCTTTATTGAATTGTTTTGAAGAAATTTGCACAGGTTTATCCGAATACCACAGTCTATACACCTCTCATACCCTCTGTGAGTCTGACTGACAAAAACTCTCTCTCTCTCTCACACACACACACACACACACACAGGTACATAGTCACAGGTCAGCATAGGCAGGGAAGGCTGACCTAAACAATGGTAGCCAAAGTTTATCTCATGTATCTCTGCAGCTGTACAAACAAAGCAAGTAAATCAGGTAGATGTCAGGGCAGGACTTGTGCCTCACTGCCTGTCTCTCTACTTGTCTGTCAGCCAGCCCTCTGTCTATTAACCTCTCTGCCTCGATGTGTGTTTCAATGTGTCTTTTAGTGGGACTCAGCCCTCAATGCTAATCAGCCATTAAATTATTTCCTGTAATTATATCAAATAGAAAGTGATCTCAAAATTGGGCCCTGTTAATTGAAACTCAAAAGTCAGAGCAAAGTTCAGAGCATGCATGTAATGGTAAGAAGGGGAAGAAGTGGCGTTAGACAGACACACATACACACACAGACTGTCTGTCTGTCTGTGTTGCATGTGGAGAACATGGATCAGCACATAGATTTTTCATAGATTCATGCACCCAAAAAGCACCCAAAAAGCCCAAGTGAAACAAAGCATTACTTTTGTATTACACAGTAAATCAAGGAGTATTATTTTACCACTAAAATATTCAGTCTCTCAGGCACTTTTGCTTCGGTCTGAAGCCATTAGTCAAACTGCTAAGGCATGAGTAAGAGAATGGGATAAAGAAAGAGAAATGGAGAGAACGAGCAGTGGAGACTCCATCCTCCTGTAACATGTGTCTACAGCAATCTTGTTAAAGAATGCAACAGATCTGCGGTAGGCTCAATAACAGTATTTGTCAGCAGGAGTTAATAATTTATTAGCAGTGCTGGGAGGGCTGCGCTCAGGCAGCTAAAGAGTATGGAGTACCCCCTCTGCCCCACCCCCACCTCTGACAACCCCCATACAATACTACCTCAATTTATGGAAAGGGAAATGGAGAAGTGCAGCAATAATTCTCTGAAAATATCTGAGGGCAACCATACGGTATTTTATTCCTCATATTCTGAGCAGGGATCACACACTGCTGAGATCTAAAGAGGTTTGTGTGGAATAGATCAACATAGACACAACAAAAACATTGGAGGAGGAGCAAAATATGAAGAAGAGATCAATTGAATGTGGGTAGTACTTATGAATGTAAAATCTGATCATATTTACTGATAGAATAACACAGCTTCCACCCCTGGCCTCCGTGCTCTTAAAATAAAATCAGCAAAACAGCCCTGTTTCTACAACTACACTGTATTCTGGTGCTGTTGAAATAACTTTACTTGCATTAATAATTGAATCAATTTCTCAGAAAAGAAGACCAAAATCTGCTTTTACATACTAAACAGTAAAAAACAGGGAATGAATAGGAAGCTCCTAAGTCCTTCACAAGCCTCCCTCCTTCATGCTTGATTACACAGTAACAATGGACAACTAAAAAACCAGACTAATCAATAAGTGCATGAAACGCTGTCTTCTTGCCCCTTCCCTCTAAGGCTGAGACCCAACGACTTTGAAGAAGTGAGGTAAAGACAAGAGAGGGTCTGTTAGAAAAGAGAACTTGTCTATATATAGCTGACGATATTGCATACATTTGAAGGATTAAGACTCAAGTTCTCCAGCCGTGGGCTCATGTGGCCTGGAATGCTTTGAGTCATGAATTGTTTCCTGCGATAATGTTTCATCATCGTGCAAAACAACCTATTCTTAATTGGTGGGTATTAGAGGAGTGTTGTGTACTGCTCATCCTAAGCGTCTTGTGACTGCAAGACCATATGTCCTCAGCTATCCCATTTCCTGTTTCGTCATAAAAGGGGCTGACTGAAGTTCACCCACTGTATCTGCTCTGTCACACTGTTTACCTTTTATAGACAATGGTGATATGTAACTTCACACCGTCTTCCCCACCACCCCACCCACATGCCCATTTGTCCCACTACTGACGTATTGCACCATCAAGTTCCAACATGGGAGAATATTACAACCTCCAACTTAATATTTAATCAGCGGGCATTACACCTTATTAAAAAATAATAATAATTAAAAAAAAAAAAAATATTAGCAAAGGTGATGTCATTGTTCTGTCACTATTAAAAACAGTTAAACCTAATTAAATATATTTCCAAACAATGCCATTGACCCTAAAAAGAAGAAATTGCATCTTTGTAATAATATTTTTAAGTGCAGGGGAATTAGATGAAGAAAATAGTTACGGAGCTGTAAAGCACGTATGTGTGCAGCTGTGTGTGTTTTAGTGAGAGAGAGAGAAAATCAGAGAGAGAAAATCATCTGTGTGATTCCCTTCAGGGGTTCCTCCTGTTCCAACAGGTGTCATGGTAGGGTTCCTCTGGGTTGTTCACCTGCCATAATGAGATATTAGTACCTGACAGCTCCCAGCTGGAAGAGCATTGACATGGAATCCACCGTTTAGCACAATTAAATTATCACCCTCCATTGTGATTGTGCCATGCTGTGCAGCAGCCAGGTTCCTGGATACACAATCAACTCATAATACTGTTTGCGGTATTCTGAGTTACACACACACACGGTATACTTCTTGCAAATTCAAAAACAGGTAAATCTTGTTTTTTCTTTTTTTTTTTTCGGTTTAAGTCCGAGATACAATAATTGATTCAAATCTCTTAAATCTCCGATGACAACATAATTATAGACAATGATATAAAAATATAGTAAATGGTTGGAAAAATACAGATTTTCCAACCAGGTAAATTGTTGCACAGTGACTGGAAAGTTGGCTAAATGAATCTGTTTAAATTGTTACTCCATTATTGTTGACCTTCCCCTGCAAAAAGTCAACTCAATTACACCAGCACTTCATTCTCATTTCACTCTCACTTCACTCTCTCTCCTGTGCCCTCTCTATTAGAAAGTGCCACAGTTGCCACAGCTGAAATCCATGCTGAAATCATAGCCAGCCAGTGCAAATTAAGCAACCCACCTGAAGTGCACACTTTGCAAAATAATTATCAATGCTCTGCTCAATATGTAGAGTAAATTATTTGCAATAATATGCTACTAAAGGAGCTGCCTTGTATCTCACTTTAAACACTTATGCAGCTGCCATGACAGCATGGTTGGTGTCCTTGCCCCCCACGCAAAGCAAAGGCAGATGCAGGTGCGAGAGTGCTTAAGTGTCCCTGTCTGTCTACTCAGGAAGGGTCGATGAGCACTCACACTCTGAATCCTTCGTTTCCCCCCTCCTCATCCTCCTCCTCCTGCTCTTCCTCCCCCTTCTTTGGTCCCCTGTGCCTTTGGCCCTTTTCCTGATCCCAGGACACAAGCTCAGAGATGGACAGCACAACAACCTCTCAATTCCCCAGGACACACACAAATTTGCTCATGTGTATGCTTTCATTTGTGAAAGCATCCACTACTTGCCTTTTTTTCTCGTATCATGCTTTAACAAAGATTATCCAATGGAAGAGGAGCGTACTGCATGATGTGTGTCAGACTTTTAGAGGACTACATATAACAGAAGACACTAGCAGTTGTCAGACGCCAACTTCAGCAGTTGCCTTCACAGCCAAAGAGTTTCCCTGTCTCAGATGGAAAAAACACTGAGACAAGAAAAGCTACTTGTTGTTTTATGCCCCTTTCTTTCTTTTACTTTCTCTTTTTCTCTTGGCCTGCTGGGGGATGGAGTTCCCAAAGAGCCCTCTGTTGCTGCTGCTGCTGCACTTAAGCAAACCTCACAGCGAGTCAAGCCATCAACCAACACAACTCTACTTGCTGAACAACAGTAGAGCTTTGTGGCTTGCATCATAGTTGACAGTAAGTTATGAGCCCTTTGTGAGCAGGAGAAGGAAAACAGAGATCGGAATTTGGCAGGAACAATAATACAGAATTCTCCTGCTCATGGAACTTGAAATTTTCATGGAAACAATTGAGTATTGTTAAAGGAAAGAAAAGCAACAGTGACAGATGAAATATAGAGTGGGGCCCCCTTTTTGTAAGACAGTAAACAAAGCGCTATTCAGGCCAGGTCCATTCTGTCATTTATAAAGATAACTTCTTCTGTGCCCTCAAGAGTTTTCAGCAAATGGCTGCACTTCAACAAATCAAGTGTAACATCTCTCACAGTTGCCAGAAATCTGAGTTGAGGAGCTAGCTTTGAGGTGCCAAACATAGGGGAGACGTCCCAAGTTACCAAAGAGATACACAATAAGTCTATTGGGAGTATAGATATCTCAAAAGAGAGGGGAATTTAAAAACAAGAACGCAAGGACTCTCAACAAAAAAATTGAAAAGCGCCACAATCTTGGTCTTTTGTACAAATACTTTGAGAAAATAGCATAAAAAGGCACAATTTTGCATACAGCAGGAAAAGCTTGGGTATTGGTGACTCTGAATGGTTTATGAAAGTAGGGGGTGCACTGTATGGAAGGGGAACTATGGGCCTCAGCTTTTGGACTTGCCATCATGAGGTCATCGTTGGCAACTTCGGTCCCCAGCAAAACTGGGGTTGGTACAACTGCCGTTGGTTTGGACATCTGGAATGTTGACAGTGAGAGTGGCTCGCTTTCTCCTTCACAATCCTTGTTCGTTTCTTTTTTCCTAATGTAGAGCGCTTCACAATTCTGGTCACCAAATTGACAAATTTGCAGTGTCTACAGAAAAGAAAAGCAGTTTTGTTCCTTTTCATTCTCATAGATGGATTTCTGTAGCTAGGGGGGAAAAATGAGGAAATTACCTTCAACACTGTTGTAATTAAGCTTCTCTATTCTTATTCTAGACGCTGGAGGGACAACAGCTCATTAGCTACAGTTAGACCCACCTCTACTTCTTCAGTGTTTCTTTTTTCCCCCCTTTCTGCTATTCTTTTTCCCTTTCTGAATAAATTAATGGTATTCACTGAGGATTCACACAAGGGAAGCACACAAATGTGTCTCCCCTTGTGACAACTGGACCTCTTTTCCCACTTTGTCTTTGGCTCTTGTGTGTTTTTTAAGGACTGTGAGAAGAAAGGCTCAGATAGAATTGGGGAGGGGAGAGAGTAGCCAAGTTTCATGTGACACGTCAATTGGAAAATCAAAACAGGGGTAGTTAATTTGCTCCACCCAGATGAGGCCATCTACCAGAGCCATGATGAATAGGGGTCAGGCAAGCCACACCTCAAAGATTTATGATTAAGGCTTATTATGTTGAGAAACTGACATTGATTGCTGATTTAAACTACTGAAACCAATTAATTTGCCAGTGCTGAATAGAAAGCTTGGTCAACAGTGTGTGTCATTCTGACAGGTTAAATGGGAAGAAGCCGAGCAAAAGTGAAGGACTAAATGAATGGCCGGTACCCAGCTCTGTTTGGAGGTGGTTAAAAGTTACTTTGAGTGATTGACAGGTGATACAGAAAAAATTGAAATTTCACGAGCAAAACCAGAAACCCTAGCCGTTGATCTGAGTAACTGACCAAAAATTTGATTCACAGAAGACATGTACAAGCGGCTGTTTTAGCAATGCTAAAGCATAGCCCTAATAAAATCAGAGGGCTGACATACATGGTTGAACAGAGAACCGTGCTGTTTTTCCACTCTGGAGTTGCAGGCTCTGTAGTGGATTAGATGCTGACTGAAACACAAAATGCATCAATAGTCTGCTGATAACCATGTGTCTGACTACTCATGCTGTGCTTCAACTCCTCTCTCCATTTGTCCAGAGGAATGCATAAAAGGACGCATGAGCCACAAATTATATACCTTCCGCAGTCTCTTATCCAAGTGATTTTTTTTTTTTTGCTGAGCTCACAATAATGCCACAAGACGCCCGGTTGCATGTTATTTTTCTCAGTGGCTGTCAGGGGAAGGAAGTGTTTACCAATACCTGTTCCTCTGTGTTAGTTTGGCTTTTCTGTCCTTTGGTGGCTTGCTCAGAAAACACATGCATTATGACGGTGCTTCAAAATGAAATCATTAACTAAATTGCTTTCTTAAAAAGCCACAAGTGTGCAGCAGGATTTGTGTGTGTGTTTGGCTGTGGGCCATGGGCCTCTGGTTCCCAGGCAGCCTCTGCCCTGGCTCTGTTGTGGTTCCCTGCCACCACACTCATTATGCTCAGCCTCAGCACAGCACGGTGCATGGCTGTGGTTCGCCTCGCCTCACTCACTGGACTAGTAGGAAATAATCTGGTAATCTCAAACTACTCCTCCATTTCAGTTGGGGCCCCATTCACACAAAGAAACCCTTTGTCCCAAACCATTTATGACCGCCCTTTGGATCTCAGTCAGGGAATCAATGAAAACTACATTAAACATATATGTTTTTATATAAAATGATAAAAACCTAAAGTTAGGTGATGGTGAAATATCCACATTGGCTTCACACACCTATGACACTATAGACACAATACACAGTAAATTTAATTTCTGAAATTTACACCAAAAAACACACAAATGGATATGAATATTATGTAACAATTATGTTCTGGAAACTTTATAAATCTGCTTGAGATAGATTTCAGAAAACAAAGCAAACAGAATGGATGGCAAACAGGGAGTGAAGGCCAGACAAATATTTGATGAGCAGATAGGGTCTGTAGCTGAACTGCACAACAGGGTAGCTGAGGCCCCACCTTCCCAAACACACACAGACACACACACACACATATATGCTCACCCACACCTACACACCTTACCCCACAACCACAACTGTCTATCTGCTCAGCAATGAACTGAAGGTAGCAGATGTGTCTTTCACAGCCTGTAGAGTGTGTAACCAATCTGTAAACAATAGCTGGAACTTGGCAAAGGTCATTGCACTTGCAACACACTCCTTACAGTAAAGGGCAGTCCAATCCCATTGGCCACTTAGGCAAACCATGCCCTTTTGTATTTTTTGTACTTTACAGATCACTGAGGCATTCACATTGAACACAAGCAGAGTCCATAACTTGTACATTTTCTGTCAGTGTCTAGGCCATAATGTTTTGTAAACACCCATGTAAGCCCTGTACAAAATATTTTTGACCTCTTGTTCAGCTAATAGTTGGTGTAAACATATTCAGTTTATTAACCTAATAATACATGCACCTGGGTAAAGTGCCATGCACTCTGCGTCTTAATTACAACAGACAGCCATGACAGTGAAAAAGATCAAGGACCAGCCATGCTTCTAATGCCAGCCACTGTTAAAACAGGATGTGGGGAAACAGAGGAATAAATACATTTCCTAACATACCAGCTGAATTATCCCATTGTGTTATTGCTGTTCAGAGATAACTTAAGTTGTCAGACACCTTTGTTGGGGAATAGTTAAAAAATTATCTTAACAATGTGCAAAAGGTGCACGTGATCCCACACATATCATATCATCATATATGATGTTTGCATTTTTTGGCCTTTGAGGCAGAATGATGCAGAATTTGTCATGTCTCAAAAATTTTAAATCTAAAAATATCAACTGCTCTTCATCTATTAAGTAGGTCACTATTAAAATCATTGACATCTTGTTTAATTGCTCTAATGATGTGTATTGCTTAATAAATGACACTTCCAGTCTGTGTGCTGCATATTACACTTGCAGAGTAGTGTGAGGTTTTAAAAAGGAAACCTTTGTACCTATTTTGTTTGAATGTGCGTGTATTGGAGATTGCAAGGTTTGTACAGCCTATAAACTGTCTTTTGGTGTCAGCAGGGCTGCCATCCAGCATCAGCCCAGCATATCAGCTATAAATGGTGTCTACATCACTACGGCACAGGCTAAAAATACACGACACAGGTTTTCTTCTGTTTCCCTGTATTCTAAATTGCATATAAAACTTTAGCTGAGAGAATTTGTGAGACCAGCTTGATGTGGAAAAAGAATTGTATTTGGTTTGGACCTGTTGAATAGCAAGAAAGAAATTCCCTTTTTTTTCACAGAAAAATGCAAAAAAATTATAGCATGAAAGATCAATTTCTCTTTGCTTGTGAGCCAAGAAAGCTCTCTAAAAGCTATCAAAAGTTTCAAAATTTCCCACATCCCTATCCTGTGGGTGTGCCTGTAAAGTGCTTCACTCCCCTCTCTTGAAAAACTCTAAGGGATTGCATCATGGGATGAGGTGTAAGACGATGGTAGCAACATACTGTAACATGGGGGAAATACCTCATGTTGGCTGATTCATAAACACCTTGCTAACTGGCTGGCTGGTCTCTCAGACTAGGCTGTGCTGTGCTGGTTGTAATGGTAGAGTGGACTGCGCTGTGCCAAGTCTGAGTTTGTGTGTGTATGTGTCGCTTAACAACACTTGCAGTCACAGAGATTATAGCCTGTCTTTGTTTTAATTGAGTCACAGCCTTTATGGTGTCTGTTAACTCTGATTAATAGCATACAGGCCCTCTCTCATTATCAGAGTGGGTCTTTATCAGAGACCCTTGTTTGATACAGTTAGTGTCGATGCATTACGAACCGCACACCAAGAGTCAGCAGTGATCTGCATATTCAGTAACTTCCCTAAGTATATGCACAATTCATCAGATGGGATGTGATTGCAGGGGAAGTGGAATAAAGTGGAATAGAGAGGAGCAGAGAGGTCTGATTCCTGGAGGACTAAAGTCTAATCACAAAACTAACATGATAATTGAAATCTAAATTAAAAGGCTTAGCTCTCAGGGAGAGTATGTCAGACACAGAGTAGAGGCACTACTGAGAGTGAGAGCAAGAGAAGAAGAGAAACAGCACCATGAAACATATGATTTTAACTGCGAATATAGTACAGAAGCCACTGAGCCACTAACAATAAACACAAGAATAGATATGCTTCAACAATACTAGAACCAAAAAGGGCTGTAATTGACTCATGAGCTAAAAGTCAATAAAGCTGAAAGAGTTTTGAACAGAACACTTGTGAGGCTGGGCTCATGGTTAGTTAGTGTTAATGAGGAAATTAACGCTGATTTTAAAATATGTCAGTCCCTTCTATGTTCCCAACTGTCATTAACTCATCCAAGTTAATCATAGCTTCTTAAATAATCATCCTTTTCTGGTTATTTGTGTTGTCACCATTATTGTAACGTTTTAGACTAGTAAAGGGTTATATCTTATTTACATTACATTACTTTCACTATGAATGTTAAAATAATTCATTCATCTTCAACCGCTTATCCGTTTCCGGGTCATGGGGGTTGCTGGAGTCAATCCCAGCTCACTCTGGGTGAGGGCGGGGTACAACCTGGACAGGTTGCCAGTCCATCACAGGGCCAACACACAGAGACAGAGACCAACTCACTGTTAAAACAATATACTCCAAATTAAATTAAATTTGTCTTTGCATATGATCTGTAACTGACTTTGACTGACATAGTTTTTTTTTTTTAAATTTACATTAAAAATAGTGTCACAAACAAATGATTTTAAAAAATCCAGGGAAAACATTTGTTTTCCTTTACACGGTCCTGGAGAGTGTGCGTCAGTGGGCAGTTCAATAATAATTCAATATTCCACACTGGCACCATCATCCCTCTTTGCTTGAGTAGACTGTACTACATGGCTTTAGATTTCTGTTCTCAAAAGGTGACTGAAGTAATTGCTTGACAACAACCGTGTGAAAAGGGACACGTACTCTGCATTGAACAGAATAGTCCTCAGCTGGTGTGAGTGTTTTGTCGCTTCAGCTGTTCATTCATATTTTTACTCTGAAATACAAACCAGTATTTGCACAAACGCAAATACAGAAAAGGGAGGTATTCTCTACATTCGTACTGGAATATTAGTGTTTTGTTTTTCCAAACACATCCTGTGGCATTATGAACCGTCATATAAAAAAAATGTTCTTCTCAATACATCTAAAGTATTGTGTCATTGTATTAAAATAAAACTGTCCTCCATTTCACCTCAAAGATTACACTGTCTTCACCTTCACATTTACTTCTGATGTCTTACTCATTGTAAACCCGACCCAGTGGAGGAACCTTACGGATTAAGGGGATGCAGAAAAGTCCACTCTGCCACTCTCTCCTCCTCCTCCTTTTCTCTGCTGTCCCTTTTGACCACAGGATTCATATTCATCCCTCAATAACGTTTAATTAGTAATGCCAAATTCATTAACCTGTACTGCTGTTACGCTGGCCTCAGCCATAAATTAGCTTAATGTGAGCAGACATATTGCAGCTGTAATAAGGGACATAAAACTTGAAGAGAAACACATACTGTTCCTCTACATAATTATAACTCGTCACGGTTTTAGAGTGGGAGCTTTCCCGTTAAGAGCAGCAGTTCTTTTCGCTGCTCTTAACTATAAACCTCTCAAACACTTTTTTTGCAAGTAATGCGTTCAAGGCTTGTTTTAATGCCGGTTGAAATAAAGACTCCACCACTTCTCTTAAGCTTTAACTATAACTCTGTGTTTATTGTAACATTGAGCACTTGGAGCATGGAAATAAAAAATAGAAAAAGAGGGTGAAAAAATACTGTTATGCAGCTGTCAGATGAATCAATAAAAGAAAGAAATCAAACTGCTTCTGGCAGCTGGATTTAAAAAGAACAACTCTTTGCCATCTTGTTTGTCCTCATTTAATCAGTTGAGGGAGAATGTATGTATTCATATATATACTCATATATATATTTATATACATAATATTTAGGAAACAAACTGCTACAGTAAAAACAAAAGAGGACTTTTGCTGTCTTAGGGCTGCACACTGACCTTTCTGCCCCTCTATCCCCCTGTGAGCCTGCCTAACAACTCACACCAAAGAGTCTATTAGGCCTGGATCCCACTTTGTTGTTAAAAAGGGTCTTGTCCTCTCAGAACACTCACTTCCTTGCTTTCTGTTTTTTCAAGCATAGGTGCTGGAGGAACACAAGTTCATTGTTCCTGGCAGATGGAAGTTGGAGTTACCAGGGTAACAGCTCTAATCCTCCTTTTTTAACCACTTTTTTATATTAACAGTCTATCAAGTGCTACTTTTTAAGTGACAGGCAGGCGTGCTCACTCACTTTTAATTAGCTAAGATTCTGTTTGCCAGGAGACAGCATTATGAGCTAATCAAAATTAAAGAAATAACATACTACAAACAGCTACTTCTTTCTCTTGAGGCCAGCTCCAAGAATAACTATAATGGTGATATTATCTGGGAATACACTTTAAAACACTGCTGTGTCACTAACCCAGAGGACATAATTGTTCTGGTGTTTTCCACACAATCAACAACCCATTGTTGATGACTTGAGAACTGAGAGAGCAAAGAATGGGTGCCATAATCATTGGTCTGTGCTGCCATGACGATGCCGCACAAAGTGTCCTTAGAGGAAGGACTTAGAGTACTGATTTGCTTGTGAGGGCTGTGGATGAAGACAACAATTTGCCCTATAAATACATAAAAAAATATCCTTTTTGCTTTTTGTCTATTTTGCCTCTCAAATAACCCCAAGCTGCATTAGAAAGAAGCCATTCTTATGGTGAAAGGCTTGGAATCACACAGACTCATGTGAGGGGGCCACATAATTGCTGCAGAGAACGTCCCTACATATCAGACACAACTAAAACTCCAGCAGATGATAATAAAAAGGTGGGTTTGTACACGGACACTACAGTGTGTTCCCAGAGTGATAATAATGTATTAATATTTGAGCAGCACTTCTATACATTGATATAAAAAGTCAGTTTAATTCAGTGCTCATGAATGTAAACTGAGCTCTATATAACATGCCAAGATGACTCATTTAGATAATTGCATATCTACACTCAAAAACTAACTGTCTTACAAATGCACCTCAGTCATTAAGAAATTAAAATATTCCAGGGAATTACATTAATAGATAAATAGAGGTAGACAGTTTTATATTTCATCAATAAAGTTCAAAATCTAAACTTCCTGGGTGAGAGCTCAGCAGGGTTGTACAAACACAGTGCTGCACCTATTAGATGTGCTCCATTGTAACAGAGTGAGAGAAACAGAGCAGAAGGGCAGGAGGAATGCTAAGTGGGCCCCTTAGCCTAGTCAACCTTCAGTGGGTTTCATTTATCTTCATCTTGTTAGACTAAATTAATTAACAATCTCAATGTTACACACTTTCTCCTTTCATTACATCAAATAATGGCAGAAATGGAGGGGGAGGTCCTCCCCACTGGGAGTAGACAAGAGACTGAAGACATCTCTCTCTTTCCCTCACTGCTTATCTCTCCCACTCTCTGCATACCCATCTCTGTATTATGTGTCTCTTTCTTCCTGTTTCACTCTCACTCTCATTTTCTCACTCTCTTTGACTACACAGACAAAAACCTGCTAAACTTCTTCCATAAACATATAAAAAATTTATCTGAACTGAGAACGCATCCTATTTTCAACAAAGAGGCTTATAATAACACAGCAACAAACAGTTGTCTATTAAAGACGCTGAGCACATCGTATCCTGTAGTTCAGAGAACTTTTGCATCAGCTTCAGAAACAGTGGAAATTTTAAAAAAGACTGGCATAATTTTTAGGAGATAGTACAAAGGCTTTGACTTGTTTGACTTGTTGGATATGTTTAGCAATGGCCAATATGGGTGCTATTAGGAAGCACTTTTACAGCTTTTAAAGTTAACAGTACGTACGACTCAAAACCAGACTAGTGAGTCATTACAATAATGAAAAACCCATCTGGTGTACTACTGAGATGCAGTGTTTAGTATAAAAAGTCAATAACATCTGCACTCTGGAGCAGATATGTAAGAGCATGCTCAGAAAACCCCCTTTGACCTAATTCAGTTGCTTTAGAAAAGACACTGGGATTCTTCACTGGAGGAATGTCTAGCTGCCACATCAATCCAATCCCTGTTTCTATCCTTTTTTCCCCCTTTTGCCCCTACCCCCACTTCACAGCCGACTCCGGGACATGTCTTATCCCAGCAAAAAAGGCCTGAACCCGGGCAAAGCCTGCCTTTAAACTTGACCTGATTGTTGTTGCCTCCAATCTCCAACTTGTGATAGCTTCCTACTACACTTCTTGAATTAAAACAGACTTGTACAGAAGGATGTAGATCAGCAGTGCATTTATGTGTTGACTCATAATCACAGTGTTTTCTCACAGCCATGGGAACAAAAGAAAATTGCTGAGAAACAGCCAAGGTCAAAGGTCACATTCCTTCTTTCACTTTCTCTTCTCCAGTATATGTGGAATTGGATAGAGAAATATCCCTGATGACTCGGAGATGTGCTTCTGCCAGCCGCCCTCACTATCCCTCCCCACTGCAACATACAGGATTCAGCAAATCTTTGGTACCGTTAGTTATCAAACCAAACTGGTTTCGACAGGTGGTGAGAGTTAAACACCTTCAAACCATTTTGAAGACTTAATCCGAAGAAAGCGGAAATGAGTGTAGGCAGTACACTGAAAAATGTAACATGCTATATGCCTGAATAACTCCTGTCAAAGCATAGCAGATATAACCCACCACATATATTGGTGCCATGTCATGAAAGATAAAACTGA
Source organism: Remorina albescens (assembly GCA_034769265.1). Classification (NCBI taxonomy): domain Eukaryota; kingdom Metazoa; phylum Chordata; class Actinopteri; order Carangiformes; family Echeneidae; genus Remorina; species Remorina albescens. The sequence goes on from CM068479.1 coordinate 7,011,879, forward strand.
TACTATGCATTTTGGCATCATATATTTAGTCTGGTAACTGCAGGGGACTGCATGTGAATTATATATCATTCATATTTAAGATATAAATATTTCATTCAATCGAAATGTAATTGAAATGAAATAACATTTCTGTTAACCTTCATAGATTTGTATGTGAATAAAAATCCAAGTGAATTTATCATCAATATCATTTTTCAGGATTAACTTGCAGGTCATAATTCATTCAGACTGCTTCTTTTACAATGGGAACCTCAATCATATTTTAAGTATAATTGTAAGCTATTTCTAAAGATAAATACAATTAATTTAAATGCATGAGAAATTTTCCTGTTGAGCTCCCCCATTACACATTGACTTGTGAGAGTAATGGTATCAAATTGTCCTTTTTTTTTTTTTTTAAATGCCCCCAACAGTTCCAAGAGAAAAAAAAATGCTGTTAATTTAATCAAATAAGTGACCTTTTGAAAAAGAAATCAAAGAGGATTCATTAGCTTTAGTAAAGTTTGGCTGACAGCAGCTTTGAAAGGCAGATGCTGCTGCTGTGGCTTCTAATGAGCCAACCCTAATTAGGGAGCTACACTGGAGCCGAGAGAAGGTGGTTCACTAGGAAAGGAGCCAATGGTAAATACGCTCTCTTATTTACTTCCTCTGTGTGTAATGACAGCACAAATTTTTAATTAGAATCACAGGAAGGGCAAAGACAAAAATGTAAATCTTTATGTTAGGCTGAATACAAACACAGAACACAACAGGAAACAACAGTACATCACAAGACAGCGACTGCCTTGCCCCTGCATCTTTGATTAGGGCAGTTAGTAAGGGAGGGCAGATGGGGAGAGTGGTCAGAAAGAAAAGCATGCAGTGCAGAGACACAGAAAGCCTGATCTGCAGATTCATAAAGCTGTGAAAGGGGAAAGGAGTAAACAAAGGTGGGACATCTACATCTGTGTTTGTGTTCCTCAAGTTGTTGATGTGTTCTTTCAGTCTGACTGGTCATGCAGCAACATAGTATATGAACACAACTGTAACACACCCAAAATGTAAATGTGTTCGAATCCATGTTTGACATTGTTCAAATATATAGTCTAAAGCTATCAGTGTGTCAGGACGTTTATCCCCTGTTAGCCCACACTACCACCCCTGCCCAACCTGTGATCCTAAATGGCAACAACAGAAAAGAAACTAACCTCAGTAAAAAGCTGCTACGAAGAAAGCCCTCCATGTCAGCGTGTGGGGTTCTGGCAGGAAAAATCACAGAGAACCATTTTCACTATGAAACGAGTGATAATCAAGAAGAACAAGGGGAAAAGGGAAAAAGAAGGGAAAGACAGAAAGAGAGAATGAAAGAAAGAGGAAAAAACACAGAGCATACATCGTCCTCCTATAATAAGGCATGTCTTTAATTAAACCAAAAATATGGCTACGAAGCCATCCTCTTTTTTATGAACTGACATCATTAATTATACCTCTTTCTATCAAGGGAGTGGATTTGCATACAACAACGGTTTGCACTGAGAGCCTGATGATATGTTTGCATCAAATAAACTCTGCCTGCTGATCTCTATACAGTCTTTTTCCGTGGCTGTGTGCAGATATATACATTTACATCCAGCAGTGTAACCACACATGCCAGAGCAGCCCCTGTCTGTTCAGAGTAGCTAACGGTGGTCCAGCTGCAGCCCATGTGTGGCGAGGGTGGTGTGGCTTCTGGGAGCCCAGCCACAGGGGACCCAAGCTGGGACTTGCAGTCCCAATGAGGCAAAAGGATGTGGTCATGCTGTCACCACTTGCAGGGGACGTTCAGAAGCCTTACCCACAAAATACTGGAGACACATTGCTAAAAATTACTCACAACAGGTTTCCATTAGTGTATTTTATTGGCCTGTATTGTATACACTTTTATTGTTTTAAGACTGGCTGGAAATTGATTAGTACATTCATGTGCTTTGTTTTAAGTGGTAAACACAAGCAGGGACTCTGGAGGACAGACTGTCAGTGGTTAAAATTTAAATGTCTTGCAGATCGCACAAAGATCTTTATAAAGATGTTCAGACACCGTAATATGGCACAGCTACCTAAAAAAAATATTTTCAGTGCTATAACTAGCATTTTCTCTAAAGCATGTAAACACTTCTACGTTCTTTCATTCAGTTCCATAACTTTTAATTTCAGGAGCTATAAAATCCATGGATTTAAATTCCTGCTGTGAAAATTACTATTTTTTAAGTGCAATGGAAAGTAAAGAACTCTTTTCTGAACTTCTTCGGGTGCAACACATCTGCATGCACATAATGTAGAATTACATAAAATGCAAAAGCAAATGACATCTCGGCCCTTAAACACCTTAAGTTTTAGTGACATGGGTGTAATTCGGCATTTTCTCTCCCTGCTCTCTTGGCTTATGAGACAAAGCCTCTGAGAGAATGGAAAGAATGAGCTCGGTCCAAGGACACTGTGCCTTTCAGTCTGGCCAGCACTTAGCGAGGCAGTGAATCCACAAGGCCCAGAGGGCTCAGTCGAGACTTTTCTCACAATAAGGTGTCTGGGGAGGCGGGAGTGGCATAGCCAGGGGCACTGCAGCTCTGCTCTTTTCTCCACTCAGCTGGGCCCAGTGCACATAATACTCATCCCCACGCCGCAGCACACCAAGCCAGTGACAACGTGAGAAAACAACCGTCAAACAGTGCAGAGCAGATGAAGCGTGTCTCCTCACTTCTCTGGGTGCAAAAAGCACACAGGGGTTATATCAGACACACACAAACTAAAACAATCAGCGACACAAATGAGGGTTCGCTCTGAACTTGTAGTACATGCAACCACATTCTAGTGCATATTTACATACTGCACACCTGTGATCAGTGGAAGTGGAATAGAAACAGTATTAAAATTAATGCAAAAACAAATGTTTACACAACAGTCACTGGATGAACACAACTCTTTTTTTAATTGTATGAATACAGTACATGTAAATTTTCCTGGCATCCGAATCCCTCAGCAGGCTCGCTAACCAGTTAAGTAGCAGGAGAGAAAAGGAACTAGATTAAGCCATGCTATGTTTCTATCTTTATCTTTGGTCCTATTCCATAACCCTTGGCTTTTACTCTCTGTGTGCTTGCGTTTCCTCAGCTGTGCCTGCTGTCTACAGTCCCATTGTGGTCAGAAACAACTGAACATAGCCTATGGACCAAAGGTGCAGTTTGGAGAGCAAATGACCAAATGCAGGAAAAAGTGACTGAGCCACATCGTGTTTGCTCTTTGCCAAACAATAAAAAAAAAACAAGAATTTCTTTAAACTAAGGCTAGGCCATGATTCAAGGGCAGGCCTTTTAGTGAAGGAGAAGTAGAGAGGATAGACATCACTAAGTTGGCCTGGACCAGTCTGAGCAGCACGGCAGCCCTTTCGACGAATGAGCCTCTGCCAAAAGTTGCCTCTGCCTAACCAAGTCTCCCACCATCTGCAACAAATGTGCTCTATTAAAGCAGTACCATATGGACAACAAGCTAGCTATTAACACGGCTTCAGCACATCCCCTTAACCTAGCCCAGATTTCAAACTTCCAGTCAAATTGACTGCTGATTTAATGCACCGCCAGCAGCCATGTGGGTCTTGGCACGAGCTGGCACCCTCAGCCTTCAGTCATTAACAGGCTCACGTAGTGCACACCACACAGTGAGACACAGAAGTTAGCTACATAAACCCTACCAGAAACTACATCCTAGGTTACTTGCTATGTCTCCAAAGAAAACTTATATGAAGAAAAAGTTGCAATATCCAAAAGGAGGCTTCAAAGTGCAACATCCTGCACTGATCCAACGCCGACTTTCTTGAGACAAAACCATGGCTCAAAACGCTCTATTGTGCTAAGTGGAAACAAGCTTATGAAGTAGATCTACCCACAGAGCTGCTGTAGTGGTAGCCTAACTGGTGGCTTATGGCTTATGGCTCAGTTCTTCCTATTGCCTCTGCATGGATCCAAAATGGCAGTGATTAACCCTGCAGGGTGTGATTGGGGGGGGCTTTAATCCCTGTGGTCCAGGCGGCCATGTTGACGCCTCTTCCCGTTCTGAGTCATGTAGGGACCCACCCACTGCTCACAAAGCCATGCTCTCTTCTCTTCGACCATTACGCTACAGCTATGAGCCCTCTGCTCTACGACCCAGAGACAACATACACAAATACACACACACACACACCAAATCAATTACAGTTCTGTGGTTTTAACCCAACTCCAAAGTTCAGTAAATTTAGTTTGTTTATTTTTTCTCCTCCTGTCTCAGCTGCTAAGATACTGTACATAATTAGTGTGGAAACTCGTTTCTTCTTTCTGAAGCTTGAGTATATACACCGTACTGTAAACTCAGAGCATTAGTCTTGGCAAAAGCCAGAAAACTGTTTATTTTTATTTCATGTTTTGATTGCTGCTTTGGTAATTATGAATGACTTTGGTTTCCATAAGATTTTGTCACATTGATTTTTTTTAACCAATATTTAAAAATGAAATTTTAATGTCCAAAAATGTATTTGATTTTTTTTTTTTTTTTTAGTTTCAGGCTATTTTATAAATATAAAGACGTCATTATTATTATAAGTAATAGAATTAATAGTAGTAGTAGTAATATAAATGTCATGTTGGATCTGCAGTATCTTGCTTTTTTTCTTTAAAAGCCTCTAAATGTAATCGGCAATTACTAAAATTTTTGCTTTTGAATATGAAACACAAGATCATTGTTCCACAACATCTCTGCCGGCAGTGTCCCCAGGCAAATTGAAGTGATAAGCTAAAGACTGCTTGATGACGGTCTAATTAAATAAGCCTTTTTGTGCTCTCAGTGGAGCAGTGCAATGTGTGAAAAGGTACTGTTTGATCAAGAAGTGGGAGATTCAGGGAGGGAGACAGCTCCACACCAACACCCACTCATTTGAAATATGGTGATATCTGTTCCAACACGTGTCCATACACACTGACATATATGTCTATACACCTACCGTGTACCACACACACACACACACACCTTATGTTACCTTTACTGATGGCAGTGGTGTCCCATTGACCACCCCCGACCCCTAACACACTCACACAGACACACCACACACACCTCACTCAGAGCTGCCAGATGAGTAGTGAATTAATTTGTGTGAGCCACTCCAGCATTAGGAAGGTGTGTTGAAAGGTGTCTGCTCATGTTTCAAATTAAACGCGCTGCTGGTCAGCATTAGCACCTCGCCACCCGTCGGCAACTGACACTTAGGGGGTTGGGGGATGGGGAGGAAGGAGGGAGCCCATCCACCGTTCACACTGGAATAATTAGAACATGTCAGGAAGAATTAATTTCCTCATTTTTCAAAAGGATACACAGAAATTACCATGTTATTATATGACAGGGTCCCTAGGAGGATTGGATTAAATTTGATTTCTTGTGCAGCCCACACAACAAATTAAAGTCATAAATAAGATGGAAAGAAGCAGGGCACAGAGCATATGTTTATGGCAATGAGTGAAGCCAAGGGACCAGAAACAACTATCTTCATTTCATTTTATTTAAATCAGGCCGACACCGTGTGTCTGAATGACAGCAGTTGCTAATGGGCTGAGATTATAGGTTCCTTGATATTAACACAGAGATCCAACAACTCCAACTAAAAAGCAAAGAGGTATGCAGGGTGCAAGATACTGGATGAGCCTGTTCCAACAGAGTGACCAGCTATTGCTTCATCCAGGTTTTAGCACCACAAAATATTCTGAACTTGTTTATCTTACTTCACTGTTTGATGATTTCTCAGGGTATATGGATTTATTATTATTTTTTTACGCATCATAGATGCCTCAGACAGTCTTATGCTGATCATTGTCTGGTAGCTAATATCTGATGCTGGCATTTCACGTGTCCTGTTTAGTCAAACCTCAGTCAAAAAGTTTATAAACGATTGCATTTGCAAATTGATTCTAAACGAAAATGTGAAACTTTGGATTTGATTTAAATACCTATTGCATGGTCTCCCAGAGATTCATTCATTCATTCATTCATTCATTCATTCACCTTCAACCGCTTATCCGTTTCCGGGTCGTGGGGGTGCTGGAGCCAATCCCAGCTCACACTGGGCGAGGGCGGGGTACACCCTGGACAGGTTGCCAGTCCATCACAGGGCCAACACACAAAGATAGACAGAGACCAACAACCACTCACACTCACACTCAAACTCAGACCTACGGACAATTTAGAGTCACCAATAAACCCAAACATGATGTCTTTGGACAGTGGGAGGAAACCCATGCAGGTACGGGGAGAACATGCAAATTCCCGGGAACCGAACCCGTGACCTTCTTGTTGTGGGTCAACACATATTTCAAATAATCTATTTATAATGATATAAACTCCAGTTTGAAGAAAATTCAGCTGCCCCAATCTAGCAAAAAAAAAAAATACTGGACAGCATCTCTTAGAGTGTAGATTAGACTTATTAGTTTACTATTACAATCTAATACTGGATTGCCTGGAAAGAGTTTTTCAACTCTTTTAAAATGGGCTGTCATTAGAGCTGAGCACTCCCATGGGCACAAAAAACTTTAAATAATTTGTGAATCAATTAACTGGCTACTCGAAACGCAACAGGGATTTCACACTCTGGGGTCGTGGTGCATTATCAGTTAAAGATGATTCATGGCGTTTTGGGAGAAAAGTTCATGGTTGAAATCATTAATTCATTTTACCATACTTTTAGTTATGCATTACTTTCCAGCTGGTGTAGCAAGAAGATTAATGGCATGTTCTTTGGTACTGTTTTCAGCTGTACACATCTACTAGGTGAAATGAAGTCCTGCAGTACAAGGGGAAAAACCCTGTGAACGGCACCAATATCCACATTATGGTTTTGTTCTTATTAGGATGAAAGTTTCATAATTAAATTTCATGCAATTAAGTTGATGAAACTTTCAATAAAATAATAACAAATAACAACAATAATTATTACTGATATTAAATAATAAGAAATAACTTGAGTCATTTGTTTCAGTGTTTAGTGAACTCAGACAACACCCAACCTCAACAAAATACTCATAGGTGAAACACATTTTTGTTTAACCACTTTAGAACGAGGTCACTTATGTTTAATACAGAGAGCAAGCTATTAATTGAACCTGGACTTTGGGAAGATGGACAAAGTTCGGGGGGGTTCCCCATATTCTTGCCAGGTAATGAATAATATTCAACAATTAGTTTTTCAAATTCACACTGGGATTCTTTGAAGTAATTGAGGCTGCTGAATTTGAAATATTTGTCAGGAGGTTGAGCAGTCCCTATTTAGAAACATTTTGACCATAATCACTGCAGGGTCAGCAGACTCAAGAGGCTGATTTGATGAATAATAGATGAGGAATAACCATTCAAAGGTTATTCATTTTCATTTTATGGTGAAGTGCAATTTATTTAATTCCTGATCAAATAACTCCTCAGAATTCTCCCCCTCAGTAGTGCCATCAATAGAGCTGCAGGATTTGCTGTTTGTTAGATGAATGTTACATCACAACAAAGAGTGTATAGTGTGTGTGTCTATTCACATGGTCAAACACATCCTCAGGTGTTTCCAAATGGGATTGCAGGAGTGTAATTAAACTTGTTCTATAACCACTCCAGACACAACCTAAATTACTCTGTCATGTTTTGCGATTAATTAAAGCTGTGGGTCAATGGATCTAGATTTCAGATTGTGTAAGGATCCAACAGAATGTCTCAGTGGAGTGATATGGGAATGAATGCTAGCACACCAGGGCTTCATATTGTATTTTATTTTATAACATATACTGACAGATGTCCAATAACATTACAGTGACTTAAGTCCTTAGAATCGAAACTTCAGGGGTCAATTTATTGACTACAAGAGGAGGCGCATCTTAGCTGGACCAGCAGGGGACAACACACAAGCAGGACACCAAGAGGGGTACATCAATCATATCTTGTTCGTGTCTATAATTTTTGAGGACTATTTTGTCTTTTATATTGGTGGCATTTACTTTAGTGAGGGCAACTACTTTAGGTTGCATTAATACAAAACACATCATCCACACAACTCAAAAACTGAAATGACCCTAAATGTTTTCACAATTAGCAGTCACAAATGTGTTGTTTTCAGATTAAAATTTGTTAATTAATATTGATTTTATATCCTCAATGTGGTATTTCTACTGTATTTCAACTAAGACATCTTTTGCATCAACATCCCTGTCATAAATGGCAGAGCTTTACATTTGAATAACTTTAATTAATTATATTCTGATTTTATGTTGGAAACCATGTAGAGTGCATTTAAGAAGGTCAAGCCTTTCACAACAAATGCAGCAGCACTAGCACGCGGCAGAGTTACTTCGTGGATAGACAGGTGCATGTTCATCAGAGCAGAAGACAGTTTGACATGAAATGACATGAATGAACAATGGTAAATGGCCATGAACTTTGAATTCAGAGAGGTTTCCCTGCTATTATTGGAGAGCTTCTCAACCACATTAATAGGATACCCATGATATCGCCAACTGACATTTGTGGGGAAAAAAAAAATAATAATATGAACTAAGTTCCTCACCTTTATTTGTTTAATATCTAAGATACAATTTTATTTGAAAACCTCCATGAGCAGCAGCTGAGCAAAGACCTTTAAAGTAATATGATATTTATGCAGAGAGGACTTAAACCACTTTTCTACTATCACATGCTTTCGGTTGAATTATTTTCAGAGAGAACTTAAGATAGATGTTCAAAAATTAGGCTGGATAGTTACATTTTATTTAAATTGCTTATTCTGTCAAAATAATATGTAGACTCCAAATATTTTAATGCTCATTTTTGCTAATCAAAAATCTAATTTTCAAATTTTTGATCCAAGTCACCCGTAAATAAATTTCAAGACTTTTCTTCAGAGGTCAATGTGTTTTTTTCCTGAACATAAAAGCAAAACTGTAAGAGTTTAATAGCTTAAGCCAAATTAAAATTAATTCTTGATTTGCCTTAACATGATGTGAAAAAAGTAGAATGAAAATGAACATCCTCAGTAATCCCGACACAGAACTGAAGCAAAAACAAATTACCAGAAAAATAAGTTGGAGGATCTAATGTTGATATGGTTTGTCTGTAACTTTGTGCCTATATAGTAGTCTAATTATGCATACATTGTGTGCCTATCCAATTGTCCACCTCATTTGATGCAGGTGTTCATTGTGGGTGAAAGACAGCAGGGGTGTCAGAGACATGTGGCAAGACAGAAACAGCTGAAAAGGCAAATTGATACTTACAAAAACTGAAAGACTCAATCCCCAGCTTCCAGCAATCACTGGTCGGCTGATTTTGAATTCATGTAAATAACCTGAAATATAAGCAAAAATAAGAGACGAAAGGGCTATTTTAAACATGTCCTTGAATGCCACATTGTATAATTTTTATCAACAATTATAGGAGTCTTAATAATATAGTTAAAATTCCACAGAAAAATCCAACATTTAAGTGTTACCCCATCAATAACTTTAAATAGTGTCCAGTTGATTGAAAAGCACAAGTGAATTTGTAACATAGTTAATGTCAACAAAGGTCTGAGATAACCGTATTTACCGACATCAAAACAAACAGAAAGAACAAGAGGAAGCGAACCGAGGCCTCAGCGCTGTTGGCTGAGGGTCAGAGTCTCCACAGCTGAGCGAAACAGTTTTGTAAGCGTCTGACTTCCAGTTATCACAGCTGTCATCAGTGGGAATCCATTCTGGACAATGTTTAAAATCTACTTCTCTGCTACCTCATTAATCTGTCTTCCACTTGGTGGAATCCACTAATAAACTGCTTTCCTATAAAGCACTTATTTCATAAAATTTTGCACTCTCTCTTCAAGCGCTGCCTGCTAATGATTTATTTAGGGGGCCATGCTCTGCTAGTTTCAGCATGTCTGTTGATGGGGTGCAACTTAAGAGCTTTGTTAGAGAATACACAAATAACACAGACGCTCAAGTGCACTACAAGTGCATACAGTTTTAGGCATCGTCTAAACCAAATCCCAGTTGTTATGCAGCTACAGTCCAGGAGTAATGAAAATGGAGAGAAAACAATTCATTGATGGGGCTATCTAGCTTGAGGGATAAGGATGCTGTGAGCTTATTCATGGTCATTTTCTCACATTATCTTGTTTTTCCACAATAAGCCAAGATCTCATTACCAGCTGATTTATAGAATTAGTCCGCCCACAGCACTGCCAATTAAACAAAGCCAAGGGTATTTAAGGTCACGCTTAACTGATCTGTCACTAATTTGCACCACAGCACCTTAGTCTCCCATCGGCAGGGCAAATAAGCCACCAACAACAAGACCAGATAAATGTACCAACTACCACTACATTGTTGTCAGAGCGCAGCATGCAGTCTGCTGCGTGGGAAGCTGGAGGGCGAAAAGAATGAGCTAGATAAAGGCAAGAGTTGCAGACAGGTCTGAATGTGGTAGCCTTGAGCCTGGAGGTGACAATAGGGGAGAGGGGACCCAGGTGACCCTAGCTGAATGGAAAGCAGTTACATGAATAGCACCTCTGAGTTTAAAATCTACTCCTGCCTCTCAAATGACGCTAAACACTGACTATTTCACAGTTTTGAACTGTGTTCCAGCTGCAACCACCCACTCTTGTATTCACACACACATACACACACCATTAATTTATATTAGTAGCTATTCAGTCTACACAATAATTCTTGCCTACTGGATAACAACATATTACATGGATGGTAATTCAATAAACCAGTCTTTGTCAAACATCTGACTATAGGCTTAATTCCTGTTGTGCCTAAATAAATGAGTGCTCGTTTAATTACAGAGTCGATATTATCAGACCTCTGAATTCATAATATGATGTTGATTGAGAACAATGAAGTATAATAAATGAGAAATGTATTCCTTATTCATTGGTTATTTAAGTTAATTATTTGTTTGAAAGGGAAAAAATGAATTTATAAGTATAAATAATGAGCTAACCCAAATGATATTATAATGAAGCAAATGTAGTAATCCCTGTGGTGTAATAAGAGTCAGTGTCAACTGGCCAATTGTATCTGCACGCAGCGGCTCTTCTCCTGCTGTGAATTAGACCTACAGGCTGGAGACATAAAACAGCCCCCCCGCCCCCGCCCCCTTCCAAATCCCAATTAAAGGACTTGGAACTTATTATACACAACTGGAGTCAACCCCAAATTGAAATGACCAGTTTCATTACATTTTTATAAATAAAATGTCAACACAGTAGTATTCTGTGTTTTTTTTGTTTGTTTGTTTTTTTTTTGTTGTTTTTTTTTCACAAGACAGTAGCTTTTTGGGTGAGAGGAGGAAAGGAGGCACAAAGGCTATTTTTCTGTTAACATAATGTCACTATACTGGACTTTTAGCTCTCACATGCAAAATCCAAACAGACGGAGGGAGCTGACATCAAAGGAGCCAGGACAGAGCCCTCACATCCACCTGTGGCATTTCTGTCAAAGAGTGGCCTTTTTCTTTAGCTTTGGCTAGTCATAGCTTTCTCCCTCTCCGTCTCTCTCACTCACCGTCACACACACACACACACAGAGTCAGTAAAAACTCAGCAAAGAAGCTATTATTCAGCTTGAGCTCGAGCCTGATCCACCCTAATTTGGCAATTTGTCTTTAAATTTGAGTAGTTCAGACACTCACGTGTATCATACGCATATGCAGTTTGTCTGAGCATAAGACTAAAGTCAGATTCCACATTTCTGCAGCAGCACAGTGGCTGAAATATAAGGTTAAATCATTCACTTGTTCTGAACCCTCCCACGTAGAAGCTTCTCATGTATCCTTATATTACACGTCAAACAGGCTGAATGCCTGCTGGAATTGCCACTTGAGCTAAAGCCTCTTGTGCAGAATGTGAAGGAAAGCAGTTTCACCACCACAGCACAGTAAGATTCACTTTCAAATAACTCAGCCTCCAAATTCCAGACATGTGTTCCTTTTCCTTGACCAAGACAAAGAATTATGGTTTTCAAAAATCATGTGACAGTGACGCAGTATCAACAGACAACATGCCCACAGTTGTGGGCATACTGTACAGCACAGAGGAGATCAACTACAACAAGCTGTCCTGAACAAATTCAGGTTTTATGTTTCATAAATGTTAACTCAATAGTGCATCATTACTATTGCTTTGAGTGTGTCAGGATCCTAGTGTTTCCTTTGTTTTCCCTCCCCTCTCATTGCCTTGTCTTCCTGTCTTGTTTGTGTGTCTGTCTGGAGCTGGGCGGCGCTGGAGACACTACTCACCTGCCAGTCATCTGCAATCAAGCCACCCTCTCTCCTCTCTGGATAAAAGCCTGGTTCAGCTCACTACTCATTCCCAGGTTGACTGTTTACCCATGTGGTACCACACCTTGGCTTCAGATGAGTTTCATGTTCATGCTTTGTGTTTCTAACTCAGCTCTCCTTTTGCAATTAAGTCCCCAGTTCCTGTACTCCTGTTGTGACTCTGAATCCTTGACTCCTCTTCTCCCTGTTCAGCCTTTGGAACACTCTCCCCTTTGGACCTGGATCTCCCCAGTCAGCAACCCCACCCTGCTCTGCTGCAGCCACACTCACCTGGACAGCTAAGCCACCAACAAGACAGGCTCTGCACCCCAAACCCTTTTGTTAAATGAATCCACCACCTTGTCAATTCATGGGAACTGTCTTCAGAGTTCTTTTGTCTGGATTTCAGGGTCCAATATTCAACTCATTACGACAAAGTGGGTCTTTGTACATTTGTCACTTTGCTCCATACGTGTGCATGTATGCAATATGTGCAATTCACCTTGTTGTACTTGTGTGTGTGGATATGCATTAGGCAAGCCAAAACTTGTACCTCAACTTCTGTTTGGAATTCATCCAGATCTGCAACATGTTTAAAAAAAAAAAAAAAAAAAAAATCCTCCCAATCCTCCATGCCAAATCCTCACTCTCTCCTGCTTCCAAACAAGCTAAAGTAGGAATTCTGCAGAGTTAGTTATTTTGACAATGGAAGTAATCTATGCCATCAGCAGCCTGCTCCCTACCTGGCTGCAGCGTGGTTATCTCTGCAGAAGCAGCAGCCACAGGCAGGCCAGGGACAGCACAGGGGAGTTTGGGGATGCAATGAGGTGGGGCTGTAACACTGGTCCCATGGCAAATAGGGAAATGGGAGGTAGAGGATGGTGGGGGTGCAGTGTGGCGAGCAAAAGCGTGAAGTGCAGAACATTCTAGCTACAGAAATGCCCTATATAGTGATTGAACACGTGTGATTGTCTGTTAAATATCCAGTTCCATACAGTCAATCCTCTCTGCGGTAGCATCATCTGTGAAATATGAAACGACAGCTTCTATGCAGAGAGTAATCACCGTAGCCAGCATTGAGAAGACATTTCTGTTCAGGAGACAGCCAGAGTTCAGGTAAACTGTGGACCCTTTGGCATGGAGCACAGAGATTGAGGTAGTATTTGTTGAGTCATGGCCACCTCTTAAATTAATTCACTTCCCAGCAGAGTGATAAACTTTGCACAGCTATGGACAAATGATAAGTCCAGTGCTATGTTAAAAAGATATGCTGTATTTCTGCAGGAAATCCACCATGTCATTGAGTTATTTGATGTTGGAAACAGTTCAATTACGTGCAAACAGCTCTTTTTGTCTTTATTGCCTGTATCTCTTAAACTGCCTTTTTCTCTAGCTGCATCTGTCCTTCCAGACTACACATTCACAAACTGTCTTGCACCAGGGTGTCAGGAATGACTACCATAGTGTCACTCCAGTTAAAATGTCTTTGTTGAGATGAAAACTGTGCCCAATATCCTGACAGATCTGGTGAGCAATAGTGTCAGGCAGGGAAAAAAAAAGTCTCCCCAGTATGTTACAAGCAATAGCCCGATAAAGATACAGTGCTGTGGCTGCACAAGGGCCTTCGTGCGCTGCTCGGCAAACACATTATTTGTCATTTCCTTTGCGTCAAGTACCAAGAATAAAAGTCTGTTTGCTGAGCAACTGGGTTGAGGGATAGTGAAGTGAGAGAAACCACCAGCAAATAGAATGTTTTCCTCCACGGTGGATGGCCTTCAGTCCCCAGTGTTCCTAACAGGCGGGTGTGCAACCCATCAATTCTCTTTGATTCCCTCTGATATATTCTTCACTTCAAAGACTGTAAAGACGTAGAACACAGAATAGGCTTGTCTTTTCTCACACTGATGAGACCCCTCTTTATCTTCCAAGATATGAACACATTTATTTTTCTTTCTTTCTTCCTTTCTTAGTCTGGGGTTTATGTTTCTGTGTATGTTGGTGAGGCCTTTCCCTCTCTCCTAGGTAATGTGTTTATTTTTCTGAACCCACATTCTAGTTTACCACGCGGTGGCATTTCTCCCCTCTTATCGCCTGGCCCTCGTGGGGCACTTTAGCCCCTCAAATCCTGTTCACCATATACTCGTTTTAGAATCTGTGAAATGAGTGCAAGAGAAGCGTGGACACAATGTCTGCTTGTGTGGCTACTGGACTCAAATGGGCTTGGTGCTTTTTTGTCCAGGGAGATGCATAAATGGAAGTTTTTAACACCTCAAAGGAGGCTGGGCCTTTGTGGAGCCACACTAGAGAAGCCTGCCAGTCTCCCGAGGAGCCAGACACACTGAGTGCTGCAGGACAAAGAGCTTAGAGGAGGAGAATAAGCAGGGGCATCACTTTGCTTTGGGCACCAGACTGACACACGCATGTACACCCACATATGTAGCTATGCTTACATACTAACACACACAAACACACATGAACACAAAATTGCAACGACTGAAATAGCTTCAACTAACTCAAATACTTGTATGATCAAAAGCAACTGATACCTTGAATATATATGATAAAATTTTAAATCTGATCAATTACCTGACACCATTCCTGCACCTGCAATGCAACCTAGTTAAAGTTAGAAATCAAACAGCCTGTCGAAGTAAGCAAATAAGAGAGACTCAAATACACAGTGCATTTCCCCTCAGTTAAAATACAATGCTATCTGTAAATAGATTCACATGTGATTGTACAAACACGCTCAATAAAAGTGACAAATACAACCACCACACAATCTCCACTATTTGAAAATAAATCCCTCATTTCCATCTCAATTTTCCTTATTGAAATTATTTTTTTATTCCCGAGAGCAGCCCGACAGCTGGCATTTACAATCAGTCTTTATGCTGTTTAGATATCTACAATAAACATTTAGATGCAAATAACTCTGCCTTGTACAAAGGACTCACAACTCTGTCAGAAGCAACATAATCAACCTACAATTGTCTCCTGGCTCCAAGTGGTTTTCACTGACAAGGCCTAAGCTGTTAGCATCTGTATTCAAATGATTCCCTATTTCAGGCACGGTTTAGTGTGGATATTTTCCAACAGTACGGCACTGAAAATCAATCACATGGTGAATTAAACCAGAAAGGAAATAACTGATCCATAAATGATCAGGTTACAACAAGGCATTGGTGTCCTCAAATTATTCAGTGTTTTCCTTGTTCGGGGAGAAGCAGGACACACTATTTGTTAGTGGCCTTTTCCACCAATGGCTTGTATTACTGTTGCACATTTTTTTGATTTGCAAAGCCAGGCTTAGGCTGACAGACAATCATTTTAGTAGCAAGCTCAGCACAGTCCTGGCACAAAACTTTAACTGAGGGTGTGGGAAACCTTTGTGGCATGCTACAGCGTAAAGGAAACCCTAAATGGGCTGCAGTTTTCATATTCCATGTTAGAAAATAATTCTTAGACATATCACATATAACAGCGTTTAATTGGACTCTGTCTAAAATTCCCATCTAAAAAAAAAAAAGTCATGTAATTTTACTCTCAAATTAAAAATTGACAAAAGGGAGCAATGCAGAGGAAAGCACATGTACCTGAGAAAAAATCTAAAGGTCTAAGGGTTATGGTAAATAAAACAACAAAAAAGCCAAGCCTGAACTGTAGTATCCATGTGTATCCATGGTGTAAATCTGAAAGTGATGGGAGCATATTTTTTCCATTGGTCCACTGGCCCCGTACAGCCATTTTAACTATTAACATTATAACCTCTGTTTTTTCTTTTTATTTACAGTTGCAGAGGTCATTTGTCTTTTTCGAAACCCACAATTAATAGTAGCATTTCCAAATGCAAATGAGTCCATTTAAGGGGAGGGAAAATGATCAGTTTGAGAATATTTGTGCCTTCTTAATCTTCTAAAGAGGGAAATGATTTAAAAGGAGGACACAAATCTCAAGTGACATGGCAAGAACTATAGGGCACTTTCCTCTCTCCCTTTCTCTCCATTCCTCCTTTCTTTTCTCATCTCACTCATGCCCCCCACCCCACCCCCTTCCTAACTTGCCCCACCCTCCTACCCTGTTACCCTGTTACCCTGTAGGGGTGGAAGGACTAGGAGTAAGAGACAAGGAGCTCAGAGCAGGGCTCTGGTTTGTTTGTCCCCTCAGAGGAAACAAATGTAGGGTTTGAGCCACTGATCACTGGTATAATTGAGTTTAACACTCCTTTTCTGGATTAAAAAAAGAGCCTTTGAAATGAAAGGTCAAATTACCTCTACAGTCAGGCAATAAATAAGTCAAACAAGGTAAGAGGTTCCTGCCAGCATATGTTAGTGGCAAATTTAATTAGTGAAAAAACAGGAAGCTTTATTGAACACTAGTTCATTCTATACTGCACTGAATAAAATCAGTGTTGGACTTTCAAATGTGAACTAAAGGAGTCAGAAATATATGGAGGATCATATGCATTTAAAGTCACATTTCGCAGTGAATGTATCCAACCAGCTTGTTGTCAATGTATGAACACATGATTTAAAAAATCCAGCCTTTATATATATCACCAAGATGTCCACAGTCATTTGCACATAATTACACTACATCAGAAAAGAAAGTGAGTCTGTATAACATTCTGCACTAATTTTAATTAATGATTTCTTTCCCATTAAGCAATGTATCCTCTCGGCCTGTTGTCTATTGACTGCAGCACGAGTAAATGGAATGGGCATAACGTAAGGCAGCAGTCTGAAGTGGGAGCTCAGAAAACAGCCGAGCTACGCACAGAACAAGGGAAAGGGAGAGAGACAACCCTTCTCTGCAGCGAACAAGTTACAATGTGGCCTTTGTGACATAATGCACTCGACACAGCAGATTGTGGAAAATAATCCAAAATTTACTGGTTCACATATCCAGCAATAACAAGTGACATCACAACCTGTACCATATATGCCATGTTTCTGGGCACATTTTGCATTTAGTGGAGAATAAGGGGGCAAGAAAAACATCGTCAAGCCGTTATTATATTCCCATCTTGTCCTGGGAGCCCATTATAGCATGGCACAAGCGGCGGTAAAACTGAGAAAGTCAGCGGGCTGAGGCTACAGGCAGAAAGCTAGGGAGCACTTAGACTCATATTGCAAACCTAGTGCACACTGTTAACTGCTGGAGAAAGATGTAGTTCAAACAAACAATTCGCACCTCCAGATTATGTGTCTTTAAATTCTGGTAGTCATTAAGGTTTAGTTTTTCTGTTCAAGAGTTTAGTTTGCTTCTGTGTGGCAAAGCACCTCCAGGAATCTTTGCAGAGCTCCTAAAAATTTAAAATCAAGACGAGAAAGCCGAAGAAGAGGTTCTTGTAAGTGGCTGTCCAGACAATACTAACATGAAGATGTTGTTAAATGTGTTAAAAGCACAACAGGTGGGTAACATGAAAGATTGCTATGTGTTTTTTTTTCCACTTGCCCAACACATGTTTCTCATTATTCTCATAAGAAAAACTGACATTGGTCCAAGCAAAAGAAAGAGGGCTCTCAATTGGCCACCACTCACCACAAACTAGTTTTCAAGTATATCTTACATTACATATGAGTACACATTGTGAGGCAGAATACGCTGTGAACATTCCATTGGGACAAAAAAATATATAAATTGATTAAATTGTGTTTCCAAACTTGCAGTAAGTGCTGCAAGGTAAGTGTGATTGATGTGATAAAATAAAAATACTTTTCATGGTTACTTTTCTCTCAACATAACAGACATATTTCAATTGAATGAGCCAAGCAGACGTTTAAATAAAACTACCTAACTGGTTCCCACAACGTTTAGAAACATGAGTTAAAATGTATACTGAATAAAACATAAATAAATGTGGTGAAATATGTGACTTCCCTCCAGCTAAAAAAAAAAAAAAAAAAAAAACCCAGTGCTGTTCTATTTCAACTTTAAATGGCAGAAATAATATTTTTCTAAAAAAAAAAAAAGAGCATGTGTGCATGTATGTTTCTAATCGTGCATGCCTGCTCTCCACAGCAGCCCCCTAAGCGTGGTTTTGAGCAGAGTGTGGCCTGGCAGTTAAATGTTGAAATTGGAAAAAATATTACCCTTCTTTTTCTTGAATAGCCAAGAGATAAGCCTCCTTTAGCAATGAAGCCAGTGGAGTTTAAGCTTATTATTAATACCTCTCAGAGCGCAGAAGCATGTGCTGTAGAAATCAAAGGGAGTAATAGGCAGGTAAGCCAGTGTCATTTTAAAGAGGAAGTCAGTTGTGAAATTGTAAAATCGCACTGCCCTGCTGACAATCTCCTGCCCTCAGAACACACCCATAAATGATTTCTAACGTCAGTGGCTATCACATATCTGAAAAAAAGTTTGTGCAAGTGAAAAGAGGGAAAATCTAATGCTAATCTCTCCATTGATGGAGACAAATAACAATATGACCATTTATCACTTTGATTAAACAGCAAAGACTCTGAAGTTCACGAGAATATGTGATTCTTTGCGAATGTCCTAAGCTTCCCAAAGCAGTCCTGGCTTTGGAGAACATTTCTTACGGTTTCATGTTCAATTGGCTGTGAAAGTCCAGCATTGCTCTTATATGCTGGACTGAAAACTTAAAAAAAAAAAAAAAAAAAACAAGCAACAAACTAAGGTCTTTTTTATGATTAGGGTAGAAGAGCTGTGCATCAAATTTCTTGATCCCTGCATGAAGCAAGTGTCCATGTTCTCACAAGACCTTTAGTGTTACAGTAGCATATTGCTTTGTACAGCTTGTAAGCTGGAAAGCTCTTCGGTTCCAATCTGCTGTAAAGATGCTATTATAACAGACTGGACTGTATAGTACTCCAATATATCCTACTAAAAACACACACACACACACACACACACACGCTAATACATACTGTGCTTTTCTCTTCTGAATATTCATCCATGTTTCCACATCATCTGCAGGTCTACTAATCACAGTCACTTCCCCTTTAATCACAGGGCTCTAATTAGGTCCTAATAAAGCGTTTTGCCATCCTCTTGGAGTGCCTCTGTGTCACTCACACATCAAACCATGAAATACTATATTAAGGGCTTGTCAACCTCAAAGGAATACTCCAGCAGCAGTGATACACATACTGCTAGCACACCCTCTTACACCAATTGAAATTATCGAATGCTCCGCTTATATGTGACACTTGGCTATGTCTGAAACCATGGACTGAAGTAAAGCAGTCAAAAGCACAATGGTTGTGCCAGCGCTGAGGCTCTACTGGTTTCTCAGATGTCGGGTAATTGTTTAAACCTGCGTGGATATGGCATGGGGCCTCCTGCTGTCTGCTCTGCCAAGAGAGGGGAAAAATGTTCTTGCTAGCAGTTTTCTCTTCTGCTTCTTCTGTTCTAATTCAGTCCAACATGGGCTTCAAGGAAAGCCTCAATGATTCCATGTTCATCGTGGAGAACCAGTGTTGGGGATGATGATCACGGACCACAAGTTGATAATGATGACTCTTTAATTAGAAGCCTTTCTTTGGCCTGGCCACAACCCAAACTCCTCCACCCTGCAGATGGTAACCAATAAATTTAGCTTTGCTGAGGATGAGGAAGAACGTTGTACCTCCCCAGTTTACCCTCAACCCCACCCCTAACCAAGGACATAAAGCCGTTATCTGTGCTGTATGCGGCGAAACAAGCAAGTATCTGACTGCGGTCGTCCAACTCCGTCTTCTACAGTGTGTGTTCACATACATAATTTAATTTACAGTCAGTAATAACATTTTCAAGGAAATGTGATGCCATCAGAATAATTTTTCATTCACCCTTTCAAGATTTTTTTGTTTGTTTGTTTTATTAACATATCGAAACCTTTACACTGAACCTTGCTGCAAAGAGTTTCAATGTTTTTTGTTTGTTTTCACTACAAACTCCTCGCAACTAACGCACAATAAAAGTTTTTATGGATACCTAATCAAAGCACTTGGTTAGAATTCTGGAAACACTGTGGTTATGCTAAGTATATTATGGTTTAGGTTGGGCAACTACAACACTTCATTAAGGCTAGGAAAAACATCGGGATCACGGTAGATAATAAAGAAACTTGACTTTGATGGGATGCACACCGCTGTCTCCAGTGTGAAAGTCATACGCATGGCGATCCACCATGACCTCCTCCCGGTAACTTTACACTGTGGTCTAAGAATCTAAATCTGCGAAGACTCATTGATAGAGGATGTAAACTGCTTTTGCAAATGAGTTGCATGAGCTTTTTAGATATTTTTATATATTTGTATGCAATCTGCAGGGTCATTAGCTGTGGTCACATAATATTCCTAAATATACCAAACAATCTGTCTATGTCAAAATCTGAACATTTTTGCTCTTTCATACTTGTTCCACAATTCCACTCTCCTCAGCAAAGGTTTTACAGATTTTATAGACTGTTTTGTCAAGTGGAAAACAGAACGAGAACAGGACAACCCCTCCCATCTTCCCCTGGTCCTCCAGTCTAGTCTTCTTCCACCTCTTGTCAATCATCCTCCTTTAGATCAGCCCTCTCCCAGAGGTTTTTACACCCGTACTGCCTGGCAGAAACAGCACTCCGTGTTTGTGTGTCTGTGTGTATTGTATGTGGGCGAGTGGCGTGTGCCAGAGTGGCTATCCCCTCAGATTGTCAAAGAGGCTCATGGGAAATTTACTGCATGGGCCAAACCACAAGCTTTCTCTATCATTTCAGCAGATTTCTCTTTTTTAGTCCCATTCAAGAAAGTGATTATCACAGTCGGTTCTTTCTTTGGCTCTCTCTCTTTGAGCGGTGAGTCAGGCTTTCTGGCTTTTCCTCACCAACGCTGCACTTGTATGTACACTATGTATGATAATACATCGAGCATTATTGGACAACCTGATGACTGTTCACTGAAATTAGATTTTTCCAACATGACTGTCATTATAACCATAAACATAACCAAGGCAGTCATCCCTGCAGTCAAGATGCACGGGTGCTGGTTAAAGTCACAAGTCAATGTACCATTTAGCCACCAACAAAATGGGAACATCAGCTGCTACTCTGACATCCAACAAGTCCCACAGTAGTCTGCATTACCTTCAAAATAGTAAAGATTTCCCTTGTGAAAAATTCACCATATGCGTGGTCAAGAAAAAAAAAAAAAAAAATCTATTTTTTTAGATGAAAAGAGACTGAGTTTGATCCACTTACACATCACCAGAAAGGTCTGTGGCAACACAAACACTAACATTCTTATTTCTGTCTTGTGTCACAGAAAATTTACCCCCTTCTTCTACTCAAAAGAGTAGGAGAGGATAACAAAGACACACAGAGACCAAGAGAAAGCTTGTGGTTGGGTCTGCTGAAGCCATTTTCTCATAGTGTACATTAAGGGCAAAGCCTTGTAACACATCCAAGCCTGCTAAAAAGGAATTATTCAGAAAGATAACAAAAGACCTGAACAAGAAGAGATGCTATGGTTAAGTTCATCAGAACTTTAGCCACAAGACCATCTCCAACTACTCCTCTTCCTTCCCTCTTTGTCACTTTGATTTATTTTTGGCATCTTACATTAGCATTTTCCACAGGAAAAACTTTTGGGAATCTGAGTTCTGGCCCAATTTTTTTTTTTCTTTTCCATAACTTCCCTGCCTGCTTTAGATGTCACAGTAGCTGCTCCATGATGCCATGAGTTTCCATGTTGATGTGGTATTATGAAAAGAACAAGTTGAAGCTGAATGTAAGTTTTAAAATCTGCGTTTAAATTTGTGTAAATATGAAAGATATGTCTTGGGTCATTTATGCATTAGCGGTGGATGTTTTTGGGTTTTGTTTTTTTTTTTTGGATTAAGTCATACCTTAAGTATTGCATTTGTACTTGACTCAGATGTATTCAAACTGACATAACCAAATATCTGGACCAGGTTTCTGTCACAAGGGTCAAAGTGCCACATTATGGTAGAATTGCTCATCATGGTCATGTCACTTAAGCGCATACTGAGGTAGACAACATCCGGTTTTATGTGTTTAAATTAACAAATTGCTCAAGAGTTTGCACACATGCACATACACACACAACCAAGTTTCCAGACTGATTTTAAAACAGTTGGTGCCAACACATCGGCTCCCAGCATCCTAAAGGCTGGACCACAGAGTAAAGAAGCCAGATTGGCTGGCTTAGTCATTACTGAGGAGCATATTTTACATCTCATGTCAGATCAAGCTGGCAAATATCAAGCCGGCTGTCAAACTCCACCACCAACTGGATAATGTGTAATTGTTCAGCTCTTACAGACAGTAAAGACCTGTGTAACTTGGACACAGAAATAACTACCTTCCATGGAGTACATAAACTTTACAAAGCCGGATCAAGGATATAATTTTTGTCTCTTGGTCACTGATTGCATCTTTGTGACTTATGTTCAACCCTAAATGTTGAAATAATGATGATGGGGTTTTTTCTCCAGTAGGGTTATTCATAAGAAATAAGCAATTCAAATTAGGCATGTACTCCATGCCATAATCGCACTGTTTCCCCTTTGCTTAAGGGTAAGGACTTAAGGTCCTCTTTCCCATTACATTTACATGAAAACTTGCAGTGTTACAGTTGCCTATGCTGGTTCAAGTGATATTTAACACTTTCTAAGGCAGTGGGTTACCAAGGGATGGCCTGATCACAATGTCAGGGATCACAAGGAAAACGCTTGTTGTGATACTTTTGTACGTTGGCGGCCCAAAAGCCCACTTTACACTAATCTCTTTTCCCTTTTTCACTCACAAGACCCAATCTTGGGTCTTCAGAGCTTCTCCGATTCCAGTAGGGGATAAATCACTTGGGGCAAAAGATCACAGCTTCTTTTCTTTCGTGTTTTTAGTAATCCCAGCATTCTGCAGCAAGGTCACGTATATATTTAGAGTGTACACACACACACACACACACACACACACACACACACACACACACACACACACACACACACACACACACACACACACACACACACACACACGTGTGCATTGATGAGAAATTGATAAAGAAAAGCATAATTTTTCTGTGACTAATATGAAAACTTGGTATAACGGTAGTCAGTGAAAGATTTTACTGAGTCAAAGTGAAAAACATTTTTTAAATTCTGTACAACTCTTACACTGTAGCTAACAAAAGGGTTAGGGTGGGTTGCCACTGAAAGAAAAAAAAAAAAAAAAAAACAACGAGAGAAATTGTTTTAACCTGCACTGAATTCTGAACCCAAATGCATCAACAAAGTGGCATGACTTTTTTTTTTTTTGGCTTGTTTGTTTGTTTGTTTTTTAAATTCAGTTTCAACCACCTGCACTCTTTTCACACAACCTGACAGCCTTGGTCCATATGTTGTGTGTGTTTGTGTATTTACGCTTGGGTGTGTGTGTGTGTGTGTGTGTGTGTGTGTGTGTGTGTGCGTGTGTGCATGTGTGCGTGTATTTGTGTGTGCGCACACATGTGCAGGGACTCCAAAATCCATCACATTTTAATTACTGCCCGGCTGCACTGTGTGCCTCTTTGATATGGAAATAAAGGCAACCATCTTCACACAGCCACTGTACAAATCTTTATCTGATTCATAAAAACAATGAGCCCAACCAATTCCTCCACCTGATTACAGTCACAGACCTGTGTCAGGAACACGCAACCACCAAGACCCTTCCAATTAATTCTACATATTAATGTGTATGATTTAAAAAAAAAAAAAAAAAAAGAACAAACACACACAGGCTACTTACCATAGCCCAGACTGTTGCATTTTGAAGTGAGAGTTAATTATGCACAATTATGCTGTGCACTAAAAGAAATTGTCCAATTATTTTGAGAAAAACATATTTGGTGGGAGAGTGAATGATACAGATCAAAATGGGCCACTTAGGTCACTTGTGCAATTATACAGTTTCTGTGAAAATACACATATTTAGATTTTTTTTTTCATCTGTAATCCTTTAATGTTAGCAATACTGTTCATTTACAGCACCCAGAGAGACACACCAATCTAATAGAGTATAAAAATTTTTTTAAAAACTGCTCCAGTCCCGGTTGATATTCTGTAAGTATTGTACACAATAGTCTAAATAACATACACCCAAATTGCATCTTTGACATTAGACTTGTGTTAAAAAACAAACAAACAAACACAAATCTCTTAATCACATCATGGTAAATTAAAGACAAAAGCTGGATGAAATCTAAAATGTAAAAGCTGAAGATACTCTTTTCAAATAGTGGTGTGTTACAGTGTTTTATGTCGTCTCCAATTAATCTGTCTGGCTCCATATTATCATAGCTTTTCATTTAAGACAGTGACTTGGTGAAGGTGATGCACAGCTGTGTGCTCCTGATGACTGAGCTGACAACTGATTTAATCATTATTTCTCCTCTGAGAAGTGACAATGATGCAGACAGAGAAACGCCACAATTTCCTTCCATATCAGCACAAATCTATTTCATCCAAACAGGAGACAAAAGCGTTTCTTTTAGCCTGAAGCACTTTGTCATCAAAAACCCAATCCACCCATCGTAGCAAATGCTACGGTGGTAAATGGAAAAGGAAGAGTTCACTGTCAATGCATGCAAGTATTACACAGATTACTGAGCAATGCCAAACCACAGTGTCCTGTGAAAGAAAATCAAACTTCATGACAGAACTGACATGTCACTGACCTGTCAGGAACTTCTTGTCAAGCAGAAACACACTCCCAAAAAAAAAAAAACTGCTATGACATATTCCCATCAGTTTTGATCATTGTTTAAATATCCCACAGCAAATTAGACAACACTTAGAAAGACAGATGTCACAACATGTGCTGCTACATTTATTATCTCCTGCCATCCTCCACCCTTCTGCTACCCCCCCTCCTCTACCTTTACCAAGCCTGCTGCTGTTTATCTCCTCTCATCTTGTTTATCATCAGGTCTCAGCCACTGCCTCCACCACTGGAGATGGAGAAAAGTACCTGTGCATGCCCACCACCTCAACACTCTCCCACTCTCCCTCCTGTCCACATCCCTGTAGTGTGCTATCACTTGGAACAAAACTGCTTTCTTTCTTTAAAGCACAGCATATACATACATGATATATGATATGATGTGTAAAGTTTCAGTTATGTTGTCTAAATGATGTCGGGTTGGACAAAGAAGCTTTGGATTCGGGGATTTCAAATTAAAAATAAACTGCAGTGTTTATCCATGTAAACAGTGAAATTCCTCGTGCATGCACCCATAGTGGGCGATGGACACACACACACACAAAGACTAGTGCAGCCTCTTTACAACTCTGACCTTGAATGAAATAATCTACATTCCAAATTACATACATTATTAGCATTGATTGTATTATTGCTCTATCTGCTGATGACATGTCACTAGTATTTCTATACCTTGTGCAAATTTATATTGATAAAAAAAAATGTTTTCCCCCTCATCCACAATCCTGTGGAATCTGCTCATTTGTAGGCTGGATATGGTTGGAATGTCATTAAGGAAACCTGTCATTCCCTGCAGGGGGATACACTCCTGGTGAAACTGTTAGCAGAAGAACAAGGCCGGCAAATAAAGCCTACACAAACTGACACTTTCATTTGCATCAATGTGTGTGGCTTTGTGAAAAAATAGCGCCTCATTCTTTGAAGCAGTAAAAAAAAAAAAAAAAAGAAAGAAAATAAAAAAATACAGATCCCCTCTGACACAGGTACTTTGTTATTTTTTCTTTGAGTTGAGTTTTAACTCTGAATAACTACCCTCTTTACTAACAACATCAAGCAAAAGGCATAATGGACAATGAACCTGAAAATATATGGAGTAATAATTAGAGAACTATTCAAACATCACATCAAGCACATTTCTTTCTGTCTCATTCCCATTTCCTCATTTTTGTTTTATCCCAATAATTACTAGCACAAGAGCTTGGTGTAAACAAAGCCTATAAAGGAGGGGGCAGTTAAAAATCGAACTACTTTCAGTTTGTGGCACTTTGTCTAAAAATACCGAAGACTGCTTCCTTCTCATTTCACTTCTCTTCAGAAAAACAAATATTGAAATTGTGCCATTTGCGCAGTATGTACGAAGGGGGGGAAAAAAAGATTCACAGCATCAAAGTTGCTTTTGCAACCTTGCAGAAAGGGAGACATTGGACATGGACAGAGTTCGGGGTAGGTTTAGAAAAGTGAGCAGGGTGGCTTCTCGCTTCAGGCCAAAATGAAAGTCCTAAAAAAAATAAATAAATAAATAAATAAAAAATCTTTGAACTTACTGGCACATCAGCATGAGCGAGTCTAAATCTTAGCGCTGAGTCCAGGTGGGAAATGGTGCTTTTCTCTGTCTCGCAAAAACTCAAGTCACCCCCGAGATCAGTCCTAGAAAATACACAGAATGTGCAGGGGCAGTCGGTAAGACATGATAAATACTACATCAGTGCCCTGCACCTCCGTCAGGATAACACAGCAACAAAATGCACTGTCTTTATATGTTAACTAATGTTCAAATCCACTGCAATTAAGCTGCAGCCAAACACAAGCACATCTGTCTGAGGAATAAGACAGCAAATTCATTTGAAGGGGCCCCACTACCAAAATCTAATCACCACAGAAACCTCTTCAGCAGTTGTTAAAATGCACATTAAAGTTTTGCCTAACAATTTCATAGAGGTGACCAAAGGAAAGTTGTTATTTAATTAAGATGCCGGTGGTTCCCTTTTGAAAGGATTCCAAAAAAAAAAAAAAGTGAGAAATGTTAAATAGGAGCCAAACGCGGTTGGTTGGCATCAAAGCTGTAATGCCGTTTTTCACTCTTTCGCTCAGTCGCTCTTTGGGTGAGCGACCCGCTGAGCTGCACAAGCCGTCACACACACAAACTCTTATAGAGGCAGAGCCGACTGTCCCTGTATAGCCATCAGGACAATGTGCTGAATGGGCAGTCTAATTATAAATGTGCCATGTAGGCTTCCTCCCGCTCGCTCTCCTGGACCAGTCTTACCTTATGAGGAAACCGTCCGGCAGCTACAGCGAAAAGCAACTGTTAGAAAAGCTCCCAGATAAAACTTCACTCCGCGCCCCGCAGAGACACTGATGTTTTAGCTGCTTTTCACTGCCGGCAAAGTGTGTGTTGTTTGTTGTTTCTCTCTCTCTCTTTTTCTGTGTGTGTGTGTGTGTGTGTGTGAGCGCGAGCACTTTAAAGACGATAGCGCGCGACGGACAGTCAGCTCGTGGTTAATTAGCCACAGGTGTGTCCGTGAGGACGGACAGGTAGAGCCGGAGCTGAGCTGAAAACAACAAACACACAACACCGATGTCTCACTTTCTCCTGAAGTCTCTCTGCACTCCTGAAATATCTGCTGTTTCTCTGTTAATCTGGGGGAAACGTCCCAAAACGAGGGGGGCAGATCTGCAGCTAATATCTTTCTCTTGCGCTCATATTTTACTTTTCTTCAATTTAAGGAAATAAATTATGACATTTGAAGAAAATTATTTTCACAATGGACATGTATAGTCTATTAAAAAAAACAAAAAGGTTTAGTGATTAAATAAAATTCTCAGAAATTAGCTAAGTTTATATGATACTTTAAAAATATCTAAATAATTATTATTCCACTAAAGGTGTGATGATTAATTGTTTGAATTGCGTAACGATCTGACAAAAGGCAGGAAACCAATCCTGGACATATACATTTGCACTTTTCCCAAGTTGTGTCAGTTGAGTCCGGAGCGCGGAGCTTCAGGCTTTTTCGGCTTACATGGGAAGCTGTCCAAGTGCATCTCCTCTAAATGGACCAGCCCTGCGATTGTTGAGTTTAATTTATGACTTATGCATTCCTTAAAGGTCAATTCCCCTGACCTCCCGGAGAAAGTTAGGGAAGAGACAAATTCCCAGCCTGCAGACGGGCAAGAAACTCAGGCTTTCTGACAGAAAAAAAGTAATAACAAATAACAAACTCTCTGTATGATAGAGGCGATTCAAAGCGTTAAGGAGGAGAAAGGTATTATAAGGAGACATGAGCGAAAGCTTCACAGAAACTTGTCCTGCTCGCATGCAGAGACAGGAAACCCACCAGGACGCACGTCATTGTCAATGAATTGTACCGCTTTGTGGACAGAAGTGAAACTGCCAGCAGCCGTTAAAAAGTTAGCCTACGGGACATGTAAACATGGACACTAAAGCGCTGGCAGCCTGTAAGTGTTCAACAGCTCCGGAAGAATCGCGCAGTTTTTCCACGCTGTTTAGTATTAAAATAATAATAATAATAGTAATATTAAACGTGTGGGTGACAGCAGCGGTCCGGCTGTGTTTGTGTCCACTCGCACGGCGTCACGCTGCTGAAATAAACAAAGAAAGAATAGAAAAAACGGGTGATTTCTAACCTGGAGACGCGAGTCCGGCTTCTTTGGGTTGTTTAGTTGTGGTAAAGTTGTGTTTCGGAGCCTTTAGCTGCTGATTTTCTGATTCAGCTCGCTGAAGCCGAGCGCCTCGGAGCCTCCGCACGCAAAGCGCCTCTGTCGACTCGACCGCTTGTTTTGGTGAAAGCGAAGCATCACATAATGGCAACAATTAAAGTTTGACAGTCACTCCCCCAGTCAGAAAGTGTGAGAACCCGTCAGCTCTTAACACACTGACTACTTTTAAAATCTGTTCTGCTACAAATAAATATTGATAAAAAAAAAAAAAAAACTCAACAAATTGCGCGTACCGTGCCGGACCGCCTCACTGACTGAGCGCTGGACTTCTTTTTTTTTTTTTTTTTTTTTTAGAAACCAGCGACGGAGAAAAAGGTGAAAATGTCAGATAACATAAGAAGACTGCTGCAAACGTGTTGTTTACCTTGATGGTCCGAGCCGTGGAGAAGATGATAGTGCGTCCCTTTCACTCAGCCGGAGTAGAAAATGATCTCTGAGCTATCTGTTGAGTGAAAACTTAAAGTCTACTCACACGCGACTGTGCGAGGGGATCCCGTGAAGTTCAGCTGTCCAAAACTACAAGTACCTTTTGTTGTTCGCCTAGTCTACCTGTTCTTTAGCTCTGTCTCTCTCTCTCTCTCTCACTCACTGTCTTTCTCACTCACTTTCTTTCTCTCTCTCTCATGTGTGGACAAGACAAGACGATGGGTAGAGCTGCCGTCAATCTTGGCAATCAATGTGCGCAGCCATGTCGCTAGTATTCAAAGCATTTCCCGTCGTGCAACATCAGAAAGTGAGTGGCCAGGGCATTGATCTGAGGAAGGCAAAGAGGCAGGACTCCCCCTCCTCCTCCCAGACAAGAGATGCAAGAGAGAGAGCGAGAGAGAGAGAGAGAGAGGGAGGGAGAGAGAGAGAGATTTGTGGTGAAATAAAAGTGGAGTCAGGGAGGATGGTTGTTGCTGCCCGCAGTTTAGTCAGTTTAATAAGCTTACTTAAATGAACATCACTTTCAGGCTGCACACCGACTGCAAAGTTAAAGGCGACTTTTCTCCTTTTAGACACACTACACTTTCCCTTTGATCAGACTTTTAAAAAAAATATTTTTTAGAATTGTGTTTTTCGCTTTAGACAAATAGATCTTTTCAACTTGAATGAAAGTAGTTTTAGATTCAAAGTTTGTTGAGAGGAAAACAAATTATTCGGCTAAAGTGAGACGATGAGAGCAGATGAGAGAAATAGAGGAATGGTTCAGGGACTAGTTTTGTTTTATTTGCATCAGTTCAATCAAAAACATACCAACATTAGACCAATACACTTTTTTAGATTGTCATATGATGAAATTTTGATTTGCACACCATCCGGAAATCGGCAGCTTCCCTTCATGTATTTGCAAATATTTCATGGACTAGAAGTCACACTATGCACCTCAGCTTTTCTCGATTTTCAAATAATTATTTGTGATAGATTATCTTTTAAATATCCATGTTTAATTCTGGTCATGCACGGCGTTTTATTCTTCTTCTGCCTTCTCACACTATAATTATTAGATAATTGATTTATTGCATTTAAAGAAAATGCCAGAAATAAAAGACAGATGTTTTGAGAGTCACGCAATTTAAATTACCAGACCGATTTTAGAAATAAAAATGATGAGTGTGTAATTGGTCAAATAATTGTCCAAATAAATATGTTTTGTGTCTAATGGCTGGAGAGAAAATGTCATTTTCTAGCATTACGTTTAATTTTAACCTTCACTGATTGATACATTTATTTATTTTACTTTTTGCTTAAAAAATCTGAGAGCCTTTAGCTAAAATAATCAATAATATGGATCAATTAGATAGATGAACACTCAGCTAATATTGTCTTAGACCCGTTCGTAAATCCATTGAAATTCTGCCTTATATTTGAAAACGGTTTCTGAAATTATTTCAGAGGTCTGCCCCGGGGAACCCAGAGGTTGCGATTACTTGCCAAAACAGAAGCTTTTACAATGAGACAATTCTCTGTGCTCCATGAGCATATGCTTCAAAAGATCAGCTGAGCCCGGAGGAGGCCTGCAGATGTCAAACACACAAAAGAAACTCCAACGGAGCCGT
This sequence comes from Remorina albescens, assembly GCA_034769265.1. Taxonomy (NCBI): domain Eukaryota; kingdom Metazoa; phylum Chordata; class Actinopteri; order Carangiformes; family Echeneidae; genus Remorina; species Remorina albescens. Next base: position 7,042,680 of record CM068479.1, read on the forward strand.
GCACATCAGAGAGGAACCAACAAATGATCTGACGGAAAAGTTGTCATCTACAAATCAACTGCAGCAATTTGTGACAGACCTAAAAAGGGGACTTAAGACAGAGATACATTACAGCAGCAGCCCACTATCAGCCAGCATAAGTGTCAGAACAGCCAAGACTATCAAGTGTCACACGGGAGAAATAAGAAAGTTACTTACAAAGAGATAAGACAGCAGGAGAGAATTCAGATTGTTAACTGCAGTCACACAGAGCTGAAAGAGGGAGGAGAAACAGAGAAAGAGAGACAGAGGGAGGGGGGGAGAAAGTGACAGAGAGAGATAGAACTGACCGCAGAACTCATCCACCACACACCCTCAGCCCAGACTCCATTCACTTTGTCTGTCTTTTTGGTGAAGGTGAAGTAAAAACGCTCCAAATCTCCATCAAAGGAGCGTCGCGGCGTTCAGCCGCGCGTTGCCGCAGCTTCAGTGCGCGCTGCAGTCACTTTGCTCCAGCTCTAAGTTTAGACTCCCCTGTTTGTCTTCTGCTACGCGGAACTGCTCGTTCCGCACAGTTTGTGAGTGTACGCGCTGCAATATGCGTGAAGATTAAAGAGAGAAAGAGGGAAAGAAAGAATCTTACCTTTGGAAAAGAAACTTTTTCTGTTGTTTTAACCGGAGTGCCTCCTCAGATGCAGCACTGTGAAACTAAAGGAATCTTACACCTGTCACTCACTTTATTGGCAGAGCATTCAGAGCCGGTCAGATAGCTCTATATGGTGAAAGCATAAGGAGTCCTGGAACAATATGACACTGTATGCTTCAGAGCCATGCATGGTTATTCATATATGCTTTCTGCTGTGAGTGTGCTTCATGAAGGAGCGGACTTTTCGGACTCAAACGCCCGTTTGACGTGTCTCATGCGCCACCTTTTGGACACTGAGAGAAACGCCTGCAAATATCGCCTGTCCTGCAGACGTCAAATGACTGTACAAGAGACAAAACCAGAAGACCTGAGCCACAGCCTTCCGCTTCTTTCAATGTGAACTTTGAAGAGCTTTGCATTATTTTGAATTTCTTTAGCACTGCACTGAACCCTGATACAAGCTCATGGTAAAGATATGTAAAATCATTCCCTATAAGGGCTCGAGCTTTTGCACTACATTTTTATTGCTTTCACATTTTTAGTCTGATCTGCATCATAAGAACAAGACATGTCTCAAAAGGCCATGGCTCATTAAATTAGCCTAATGTGGTATTTATTACCACGCTTAAACCAGTGAAAAATTGCTTATGGGTGCAGCTGAGCAGGTGCCAGCGGGTGCTGGATAGTTCTCAAAACACAAATATAGGCTATACTATTTTTACAGAGGTGACTGTAATGGCTTCCTCTTTATAGCTCAGATGGTACTGTATGAAGGCAGCGTGAAGAGTAAAAGACAGTCCAACTTGTTGGGTGGTAAGGCAGACACATTTGCATACCCTGTGAGTCTTTGATGCATCTTGCAATTCAAGTCTGGCCCATAAATATTTGAAAAAGAGAGTGCATGAAAATCAACATTTTTGTTACATTAAATTAACATGTGTTCTTCTCCTGTTCTGCATGGTTAATTACAGAACACCATTCATTCAGTGAGTGAAGATGGGGGGTGGGGGGGTTGGGGAGGGTGCTTTGATTACACTGCAGACAGAGCAGGTTTCAAAGGTGTGCAGCTGATTCATGCTTAGAACTCCAGTGATTGGTATTCTCAAAGATGATTAATAATTATCTGCAATATAAAAGAAGACTATAAAAGTTCTACTTTAAACCTTTGAGTATGAAACCGTTTAAGGTTAAGATGTGTCAGGACCTGGGGTAAAGTGACACATTATACCAACTCCCTATTAATTATTTATAAGAAGCAAATATGCTATATACACACAATGATGCAGTTCTTAACAATTTTCACTAAAGTGTTTATTGTCAAGAACTTAGCAGATAATGTATATTTGAAAACAGTGAATAACCATGTTGTAGTTATAATCAGTCCTTTTAAAAACATTTAAAGGGAGCTGTTCATATGCAGTGCACATGAAAAGTTCATAAATAACTTCTAATATAATGTGAAATTGCTATAAGCCAGTGCCTAAAGACCTTAGTCATCACACAAGTTTAAAGTGTAATCTGAACCTATTTGTTGTACTATAAGTGTGTGAAGAATACTGAAAAGATTATATGGCAGCTGAGGAAAAACATTTGGGCAGCTCAGTTCAGCCCTCACCCCCCAGTGACAGTGAGCACAATAAATGACTGGAGAATTCTAGTTTCTGAATGTGAATACAGGCCGTGTTATTTTGTAAACAATCTTCCAGCTCAAATACAAGCTCTGTCCTGAATCTGTGTTGTGCGCGCCGTACGGTGTGAATGTGTAACATACAAAGTGCTGTCACCATCTTTCAGACAACAGTCTGATCCACTGACACGGTCCAGACATAAAGGACTAACTTCCACAAGAAAATAAATAAATAAATAAATAAATCTTAGTCATAATCGAATGCCAAGCTATGCAATTAACTCAAACACTATTTGCATACATGCAAATCCTCTCTCTCCCAATTGGACTTGCAAAGTGGGACGCTCTGTTCTCATTAGTTGACCCAAATCTCTTACTTGCAACTCTGGATTTCATCAAAGTTTAGTCAGGATCTAATATTTCCTTTCAAGTTAACAGAGAACCACTGATTAATCATGTCGAAATAAGGAGTGCAACATGCCAGTTCTAATTATATACTTACCATCACACGGCCTCAGCCAACAATACTACAAGTATCAACTCTATAGTAGTCACAAATACACTCTGACCAATAATATATGGTGATAGTTTATGTGTAATATGTTTGTTAATACATAATCTTTACTGTTATTATTTTATATCCAATCAGGATTCTGTCTTTCTATGTAAGAGATGGGAAGTTGAAACTAATTTTAACAGAAATTATAAATAAACAATATGTATGTCTCTTTTTTTTTTTTGCTGGTGCGTTACAAAAAAAGCGGTCATAAGGGCACCTGAGTGAAGATATAGTCATAGCCTTGTCATTGACATCACCGAATGTAGTAAATATCACTTAGCTCAGTGTGTATGTGTGTATGGAGATTAAAGAGGAGGCCCAGGGGCATTTGGTTCATTTACAAAGCAATTTCTTTTATGCGGAAAAAACCCAATTCACTGTAGGTATTGTAAAAGCCTGCCGTTTAAGGAACATGAGATGAATTCATTGTTTAGTGTAACAGCATCATCTCACCACACACTTAATCATTTATGTTCGAGGAATTGTGTTCTCTTACAGTTTAATATATTAAGCCAATAGAGCAATTATTCAATGCTTATTATTTTTGCATTTGCATTATCCCTCAAGCATAGCACAGCTTTACAAGCACAATGACTTTGAAATAAAGGATTCCCCACAAGATATTGTTTTAATTCCTGCAAATAGTTAGGTCAGTGTGGTGCAACATGACTGTAATTCAGCCTTCCCTCTATTCTTTTTATAGTACACACAGCACAGACATTTGGAAAAATATTCAGTGATTCCTAACTCTTCAATTATTCAACAAATCACCATTCCATTTCTTACATATTAGAAAATGTATCATGTGTGGAGCTTGAAAATGATAAAACAGCATAAAAGAATATTTTGAAATCAAAGCACCTATTGCATCCTTAGCTTCCTCAGTTTTGTATTTGTACAATTGGAGTACAATCTGGAGCCCCACAGTGTGCAAAGAAAATACTGACTGTTTTTCCACTGTAGTCTAATCCTCAGACATTTGGGTCAACTGACAACCATATTTATGTGATGGAAATAGGTAGCACTGGGGAATCAGTGTAGGATTTCTCCTTTCTCTTTTTCTCCCTATCTAGTGAAACTGTGAATATGTTACAAATCCGAGGTACAGTGTGGTGAACAATGTGGACCTGAAAACAAGGTCAGACTTCCCATTGTGGTCCCAATAGGCTCTTCTTTTCAGCCATAGAGCTGGCAAAAAAGTAACAAAAGTCAAAGCCTTGGTGTAATCAATGTCACTCTATGAACACAATGAACATTGACATGAAGCTGTTTTACTTTTTGTGATTTGTAGGAAGATATTTTACTTACTTCTATTTATTAATTAGCCTTTATTCCTTTGTAGAAAACTACATCCTTGTCAGGAAAGTAAGTAGTGTGTGTCATAGTCTCTTCGCATTTGAAAAAGCATTTCTAAAGCCAGTAAATATTTAGTTAAGGGTTAACGCGTGAGGCCTTGATTGCATTTCAGAGAACAGGACTCAATTAGCATAATAGGCCCTCTTTCATTCTCTTTGAAGTCCAGAGCACAGAATAACAAATGTATATGAACCACCAGCCAAACGTCAATACATGGAAATGCCACAATCCTCAGTGGAGGGTCTTGGGTGAATTTTTGCTGGAGGAGGGAAAAACATCCCATTTTATTGCAAAATAAGCAGAAGAGAGGATGTGATGGGTCTTCTAGCCATCAGGGCCAACAGGCGCTGTGGGGCCCCAATCCTGGAGGAGAGATGGAAGCAGAGGATGTGGCTGCTGAGGCAGGCGTATCCTCTCTTTCAGGTGTTTTCAAAGCATGCCACGATGCAGACGAGTGAAAGGAATTACTGTCCATTAAAGATAAAGATATCACTTGTGAGGGAGCAACACAACAGACAAGTGGAGGAGAATATATCCATTACACATTTTGCGTCACACCCTAGACTATGCAGTTGTACCAGCGAGACGCATAATAAATTTTTCAAAATAAATATTTGTGTTGAAAACTACAAGGCTTGTTCATAAGTGTGTTGTCACACTTTCTATTTAAAAACACGTTATTATTTTCTTTTTGACTCAGATATTCTTTGAGGTTTCTTTTACAATTGCAATGGACGCATGGTTCATAATTTAAAGAGATGAATTCAGTACTTCAGAATCTAGTTATTAGAATCCACCTTCTTGGTTGAAAATACATGGAATTAAAAATGCTCTTTTGAGATAAAAAAAAGCTTTGAACTTGAGAAACATTTCAAGAAGCCTCTCCTTTTTTTGTATTGAAACTTCATCTCCTTTGAGCATGCCATAGTTTGGTTCCTTTTTCAAATAATAGAATGAAAATTAATAGGTCAAAGCAATCAATGTGGAAGTTCAAAGAGAAACTCAGAGATATGATGAGTGCACATTTTGTACTTTTTTCTTTGTACATGATTAGAATAAAGATTCCGTCAATAAACACATCAGTGAAATATTATAAAGAACAAAGACACTTTTCGGTTAAAGTTGAATCATGTTCATGTAATTTCTAAGTTTAATTTCTGAATAGGAATAAGAATAATAAAAACTAAAATTACAGATTCTTTCTGGACAGTGTGAACTACATTTGTATTCATTACCAAATCCCAAGAAGTTGAAAGCAGGAAAATGCAGACAAAAGTCTGGAATTGATGCAACACTATCCAGCTTCTGCGCACAAACCATTAAGGCCTCATTTTATCAATTTCTGTTTTAAAAGTTAATAACAAACTTTCAATCTCAGTTAAAACTGTTTTAATTAGATAGCTCAGCAAGATGTCAAAGGAAAACTAACCCTCAGTGTCAGTGGTTGATGAAGTGTGAAATCGACACGGGGAAATAAATACATATGTGATGAACCAGGAATTGTGTTAATATCTTTAATATTCACATTTTTATAAATTTCCATTGTGCAACCTTCCCCAGGCACACAGAAAATATGTTAAAGGTTATTGTCATCCTGATGTAGGCAAAAATAAAATTCATTTTGGCAAGCTAAAACGAGACTGGCAGTGCTACAGGTACATATACATGAAATTTCACATGGTTTGGTGTAAGAATATTATCTAATAAAAATACTACCATCGCATTTAGTACCGCCTCCTCAGAACGTTTTGTACCTGGAAAAAACAAACAAACAAACAAACAAAAACTCCATAAATGTTCTCAAATGGGATCGCACTGCAAGTAAAAGCAAGTCAGCCATACCTTGAAAACATGATACAGTATATGATTCAAAGTGCAATAATATGTAGAAAATATATTTTTTTATTATTATGAGATTAAGGTTTGTTAGACACTCAGTTAATAAGCACTGCAGCTCCCACAGCAACATACTCTGTTTTTCTCAGGAAAGTTGCTGCCTGCAACTAGCAAGAGTGGAAGGAGTCGGTGCTACTTTCGCTCACACACTTCCTCAGTGAGATTTTTTTGTCCTGTAAAGTGTTTACCACAGTTCTTCTAATGTGGTGTGGACAGATGAAAATGTCCGAATTCAACCAAAAATCCTCCTTTCTTGCAGGAACCAGTTGTTTGTAGTCATTGTGGGATAGCACCTCAGTGTCCAGAAATAGCTTGAGCTGAGAGGTGATGAGAAAAAGACAAAGTAAGAACAACAATAGTAACAATCAGAGAACAGACAGACAGAGTGATTCAAAATCAGATAATGCACGGGTTTTCTTCATATTTTGTTTTGGAACCTTAAATCATCAATAGTAAAAATAAAATAAAATGCTAGTCCAGGTCCTGTCCTTAGCTTATGGTTGTTAGACATACTGTAGAGAATTTATTAGTCAAGCAGGCCAGTACCATAAACATAGATTCCATACCAATAATGATAATTACTAAATCAGACATTGGAGAATAATCATGAAGGATCAGATGTAAATCAGATGTGAAACTTAGATATTTGAGGATCACCTTCCCTCACAAACTTCCTCAACTTTCAAGTTCTCAGTGAAAACTACTAATTGTTTTACAGTTTTAATGTGAATGCTGCATTACAACTATTTGGCAAGTGCAAAACAGAAAAGCATGCAGTCACACGGGTTCTCAAGGAAAACAGTTATATTATAGCGTTAATAACAACCAATTCTCATCGTGCCAGATTGACAGGTTGTGAGGTTATGCTTTTTCTTCGTGCAACATGCATTTTACTCAAAGGTCAAATGCAGTTTTATGGACACTTGCTGTTTGTCTGTTCATTAATCAACATCTAATTACGCTGGCACCTTAAAAACAGTTCAATCATTTACTACATCCACCTATATATTCAAAATCTATTTGCTAAAGGCAAAATAATTACACCAGAAATGAAAAAAAAAAAAAGACTATACATTCAGAGAGAAAATTTCGTGGTCTTATATTTGTCAGTGGGAGTTTTAATAAGGCAGTTAAATGACACAGGCTTCTTTCTGTGTGTTTACAGTAACAGCAGTGATATCTACTGTTTTTTTGCTGGCATATCGCTGCCAGGCTACAGATGGGGGGCTAATTGGTGCCGAGGAATGCAGCTGTGCTGACTACTGAACTGTCAAGGTGCTAAATCAAAAAGTGTCTCTTTTGTTAATTATACACAATGCTACAAACAGTCATGTTCTTCTCAACCTTTTCTTTCCTCAACCATCCATAAATATTTTGGCAGTGAGACAAAAAAGAAAAAAAAATTACACACAATTATCACAGTGGGATGAGCGGAGTGCCTGCCTATGTTTGTGTTGATTATAATAGGCTCAGAGGCAGGGCCTCCCAAACCTAAACAAGATGTGCTTCCTAAAATCACAACAGAGCAGTAAGGATTGTGCGATGTGCGAAGCACACAGGAGCCCTAGAAAGGATTAGTGCAGCTATGAAAACATTAGTGTCATAAAACATGCGGTTAGGCCTTACTTTGTGTCTCAGATTAGACAAAGGTGTAGTGAATTCCGTTGCTTAGAGGAGAGGGAGGTGCCAGAGATACAGGAGGAAGAGGAGGAGGTGGAGGAGGAGTTGGAGGAGGAGGAGGTAGGGGAGGAGGTGTGGGGATGTTAGCCTGTGGTGGAACTATGAGGAGAGGACAGTGGGAAAAGACAGAGGGAGAAAACAACATTGGTTGTTAGTCAAGTGGCCAGTTCTGGCACTGTGTCAAGGCCACGCTGAAGGCTAGAACTGGTTATGAAACACACAATGTTTTCTGGAAGGATACACAACTATGACTGTGATTAAGCTTAAGTAACACTAACTGTGTTCTACATATAATGACACTGTGTGTGAATGCAATCGCATATCTCTCCATATAGCTTTATGTTATTTTTTAGAAAGTCACTTAAAATTTTTCATTTTTGGTTGACGGGAAAAGATGAATGTAATTTTTTGTCAAAGCAATAAATAAATACCTGACACATCAAAGTACTTCACATCACATTGACAGAAAATTTCCATTCTCATTCGTGCCATGAAGCAGGCCTGCTGAATGATCTGCTCGATATATTACATGGACAGCTATCATGGAGTTCATGGAGCTGATCAAGTAATTGATCGACAGTCAGGTGCAGTTTTTATTGGCTGATCATTTTAGGAAAGAATCTGAAAAGGCCCAGGATATTCTCCAGTGTGAAGATGTGCTGCATTTCTCTGTGTTATAGGTTACTTTACATTTATCTATGTTTTGTACAACTATTCATTCAAAGATATCACCTATGGTACCGGAAAACTTCAGCAGCTTTTTTTGTTATTTTCAGAAAAGCAATAAAAAATTTTGATCACATTTTTATAACATCAATTTATTTAAACTTCTTATAGAAAAAGTATTAATTTCTTCCCAGAGGGCAAATGTCACCTTCATCTTCATCATAATTGTTGTGTCATTTCACAACTTTGGTATAAAACCCCAAAATGCTAAATTATTTGATCTAAAAATCTTTAACTGGTTTGGCATTATTGCTCGAAAAATAACTTGATCACAGTAACGATTAAGGTGCCCTGGCCTTACTCAGGAATATAGAGGGATCCATCAGTGTAGACGGAACTTTGAGCTTTATCATCTCGACATGGCATCAGCTTAAAAAATAATGAATATTTAGTAAAATACATTAACAAGTCATCATGATTTATATTTTGTGGATACTTTTTCTGGTACGCAATCAAAAAATTCTTGTCAATATTTCCAACAACTAATTACACAATTAAACATTATTGACTTGTGCAGAAAAACACATTGAATAATTACGTGTATCTTTTAAATATATACAGTAGTTGTGGAGCTGAGGATTATGCATTGCATTATGTCCTGATTTTATGCCAGATGCATAATAAAGTGAAAATGAATCTTTCTTTTAATTCAGTGCTCCAGCTATGCTACTCTATTGCCAAAAGGAGAGAAAGCCATTAGTGCACTCTCCACTAACAAGATGCCAGCAGTTATATTCTCTGACATTTCTCTATGCTAAAATAATATTAGAATTGTTGACTTTACCTCAATGTGCATATTAAGCTTCCACACATGCTGACAGCTTGAGTGTTACTGTGTGTGACAGATATACGTGCGCAAATGTGTGTGTGTGTGTGTGTGTGTGCGAGCGAGGCAGTCAGACTGACAATCTGCTGCAGCTACAGTGAAAATGAACCTGTCTGCCTGCTGTAGAATATGAAAGAGATGAAAAGTGAGTGCAGTGGCTTTTATGCAGGTTCAGAGCTACATTCAAAGCAGAAGGAATGGTATGCACAGAGAGAGAGTAAAGTTGGATCATTGATCAGCACACAAAATGGCCTCATCCAGCAATTCCTCCCCTTTTTCAAAGATTTTATATGGATTGCAATTAGAGAATATCGGAACTCTTAATAAGGAATAATGTTCAGTTATTAGGAAATGAACAGCCTTATTGCTTGACTCTGCACCTTGCGCCCTTTTCATCTCCACTCCATCAATCCAGCTTTCTTGAAAGACTGCTTCTCTCTCTCCCTCTCTTCATACTCTCTTCAATCAAAAGATGTCAATTTGATGCTGAGAAAATTTTACAGAAACTGTCAGCCCTGTGATGCTATTAAAAAAATGAGATACAGTAATTATTTCTGTAAGTGATCCTGTAGAACAATGATTTTTACACTCCTTTACAAAGCAAAGATGTAGAATCAACAGTGACCTGAACAACAGCAACCAAAATGAGCACAATGTAATCAAAGTCGATGTGAATGACCAACCTGCGACTAGTTTGCTCTTGAGAGACGCCTCGGAGGCGAGAGCGTAGGACATGGTGATGATCCTCTCCTGCTCCTGCAGAGCTGAGTCCAGTGCCACCACTCCCACTTCTGGCTTGTCCACAGTAACTGTTGGTGCTAGGTTTTGCACACTATCCCATGGACATACATACATGATTGTTAATAATATGATACTGCAGTGCTGTCATTTTTTTACCAAATAGGGTAACAGTGAAATTCTTTATTTGCACCACGTAACTCTTGCCATCACAAATTTGTTTTTGGATCAAGCACACTCAAAAGGAAACTAAATTTTATTTCATGTCTGTACTACTGCAAAGAGTATTACTATACTTTTTTTAAAGCCAGTCCTTCACCTACCTGGATTTTGCCAAGAGGCTCTTGATACGCTCCACCTTACGATGACGCTCCTCCTCCTCCTGAGGACTGAGAGGTTCTTCAGGCTCTGAATCCACATAGCGCTCTGGGATCAACACTTTTTGAGGTTTTGACAGCTACAAAATAGATATGGTATATGTTAACATCTAAGCTGCTAGTGTCATCCTTTGAGAAAAATATTGTACATTCTGGACTGTAGTTATACACACTCTTGTGTTTGGATAAGTGTGATGACCCTCATCATCTTGAGGCATTGACATTATGTTGTTCATATTAACAAAGCCTACCTCTTTGTTAAGGTCCACGTCATAGTCTAGTGGTTCCAGGTCAGCTTCATGTGTGGGAGGTGTTGTGGAACGGAAGGTCAACCATTCGTCAGAGTGTGAACGGGGTCTCTCTTTGTGCTCGGGAGGTCTTTCCTCCCCCTGGACACTCCTAACTGCCTGCGCCTCCTCCCCCTGAACGGCCCTCTCGAGCAACTGCAGGTCAAACTCCTGCTCTCTTTTCCACTGGATAACGTACACAGGGGAAAAGAAAAATCCAGTGAAACAAATTAAAAATTTTTTGCTGCTTTTGCATTTTGCAAGATGTCTTGATTACCAAGTAAATGGAAAACTGACACTTGCCTTCACACTTATTTACTTGCCTTCACTTACTTATTTTCATGAAACAAGTAGTTCACAGCACAGTAGTTACCACAGGTATTTTCACATGGTTATAAAGACTACAGTAATAGAGTGTAAACAGTGTGTGTGGGTGTGTAAGGGTGCGAGGGGAAAAAAAAAAAAAAGAGAGAACATGCATAAATGAGTATGCATGCTTCTACGGAACTGAAAGCCCTTAAATAGGAGCATGCCGTAAACCCACTAAACCAGAGATAATGACACCAGCACAATGCCACTGACACAAACAGCACAAACACTCACACTGATGAGAGTTTCACCAACCACATGCAGCACGTATGTTTTTACAAAACATATATGATGAATAAAAAAAAACATGGCAATATGTGTTCATTAAAAAATAACGTTTATTTTTTGCAAACATTCACATGTGAAAAAGGAAGGGTTCTTGTAACTAACAATTAATTAGCAGATCAAGAAAACACTGAGCAAACATTATTGTCGTCTGAATAACCATGATCTCTGGGAGGTGATGAATGGATCATCAATAGGCTCCAAGCCATAAACACTCAGATTCTCTTTCTCTCAGTGCAAAAACAAAAACTCCAGCAGGAAAAATAGCTATGATGAGGTTGAGTAGGTTTAAATAGACATTGCTCAGTGTATGTCAGTGTTTTGGTCAGTAGAAAATAAGTTGGCACTTTATTTCTCTCACTCTCTCTTACATATACAAACATCCAAAAATAAATGGACTACGTAAAGACAGTAACAAGACTCAACAACAAGGGGCATTGCTGTCTAAATGATTAGAGACATGTTAGAAAACAGAGTGGTATGATGGTGAAAGCATGCTGCAGTGACGAGGGATAGATCATCAATGTTAGTGTCTACAACAGAGAGTCATGAGAAAAATACCCAGAAATGGAATATGAGGTGCAGATGGCAATAAGGTATTAGTGTGTTATCAGTTTCATAAACAAGACATACTATATATAAAGATTTTAAGCAGGACCAAGATCCCTGTGCATTGTAAATGTAATTATTTCCACTTCAGAGAAAACATTTTTCAATAGTTCCAAAAGTCGTGCACATACTTTATGTGCTACAGGTTGTAAAGCAGGAACTGTTATCTACCTGTTATCTGTTTAGGCCTTGCTCACTAAAAATGTTAACATTTTACAGCAGGAAAATCAAGTGTGGATAGTAAAAATAACGATAACTAAATTTGATTTAGTTGTTTCACTTTCAGGGTCATTGTATTCTGCATATTGCCTCACTGCCATGAGATGTCATTATGACTTTTTCCTACTTCAACAATTCACAACGTTAGTTGTAAAATAAAAGGCCTTAAAAGTCTAAAAACAACATGCATGAAATAAGCACTGTTAAAATCACACTGAATTGTGAACATTGCACTAATTCAATATATCACTATCGACGCTACAATGTTAGGAACAGACAAAATACTGATGAATCTGAGCAAAGGCATGTGATGCTACTGAAGACTGCTGCTCTCAGTTTGGTTCGCGTCATGCATGAGATTGTGAGGTGTGATACTGTTCTAGTAACATACTGATCCCAGGTCTGCAGAAAGGGGGCGTGAGGATGAGGATGAGCGTGAGGCTGAAGAAGCATGGCGGTCTCCATGACTCAGGGTGCGTTTGCGCTGCCGTACGAGGGCCTTCTGGTGCCTCTTCATCCTCTCAAGCTGCTCATCAGCACTCATCTTCCCCCTCTGCTGCTGCGCCGGCTCTCCGGAGTACAGCCGCTCCAAGGCACTTTTGGGCCTCTCCTGAGAGAAGTGGGAGAGAGTTGATAACAGGAGCAAAAGGTGCAGCAGAAGGCAGATAATACAGTAAAACAAACAAGATGATAAAAAGCACACAGAAGCCGTTGATAAAGAATTCAAAAGGAACACGGTACACAGTTCAGTTTACGCATCTGAGATTTTTCTTAAATTATTACTGAGAGAATCAGCTGCACACTGTACATTAAAAGCAGCCTGAAGTGCCATGCATGTACAAATGCTTGTTTTCCTTCTCAAGAATAAAAAAAAAAAGGATTTCTAATAGATTTGTGGCTTTTAAGGAAAATTGGTGATTACACATTACTGCTTATCATTTATCTTTATAACTGTACCTGTAGGTTGTGTATAAATGATGAAAAGACATTATTAGCAAACTCCAGCATTTTGGAATTATATTTTTTTTACTTCTAGCAAAACACACACACAAATATGGGATGGAGATGAGTTTGACCGTGCAATATATGTAAAAATACTAGAAATATAAGTAAGATGCTCAAAACATTTTATTCTTTCAATTGTTTCTTGCAAAAACAAAACCAGGATTCTTTTATTTCTTCCTACCTTTGAACACTTCCACCTGGGCCTGATGGAGCCATACGTTTAATGTGGATATCAAAGATCTTAACTCTCCATGAATTAATTCATCTATTTCACTGAAATAATCTTGAATAGTAGTTACACGCTACCATACCTCTGCTATCTCTCTATTGATGTGAGTTCTCACTTTGGATTCACTCTTTACTATTTCATTTGATTCTTCGTGTTTAATTCTGTGCCTCACCTTCATGCCAGCAGCTGAGGCTGCTCTCCGGAGGGTCACATAGGAGGAGATGCTTGAAGACTGATTTAGTCTAAGTGAAGAGCCAGCCCCTCCTGAGGGAAGACCAACAAACATTAAAACACAGTTCTCAACTGCAATAGGATCTGTGAACTTTAATAATAATAATAATAATAATAATACATTTTATTTAAAAGAGCCTTTCTCAACACGCAAGGCTACTATTAGTGAGTAGGATTTATGCTAAACATCAACAAGTGAATTTAATTTAATGATTACAATTTTATTATCTCACAATACCTCTGCTGGGTAGTGTCTGATAACCTCCATCATGTCCAGATGCCACAATAGTTATGTGGCTGGAGCCATCTCCAGCACCCAAAAGCTCTGGGTTACTCAGAAAAGGCCTCAGTTCAACCTGACATACACAGACAGAGATTAAATACAGATGAGAGACTGAAATGAAATGAAACTTAAACAACTAAAAAGACACACAGAAACTGTCTATACCTTACTGTCTCCATTAGTGTACTGGCCAGTCTCTCTGTCCCTTTTGCGTTCATCTGACTGTCGTTTGAGGCCGCGCACAGAAGTGTGTCTGATAACCGATGTCTCCCGGGGTAATGGTGGCACAGCAGGGGGGTGCTCATCAGGACTGTAGAGCTGAGGTAGAGGAGGTCTGGGTGGCACATCTTCCTCACCCTGCACACATAACACATTAAACAGGAAGATCAAACTGTCCTAACGAACATCTGATGATACTTACAAATCAGTGCGGTTACTGGGCTCCAGTAAAAGTAACTGATAGCTTACACTCTTTATGTAAAGAAAAAATGTTGCAACACTGACTTAAAAAAGAAGAGGTGAAGCTTCTCCGTAAGTGGCATGTGATGTGTGATCAATGTTACTTTCATTACAAAACAAGAATTAATAAAAAATCAAGTGAAGATAACTAAAAATAAATTAAATGTAACTGACATTTTCATCAATGGATAAAAAGTAGACGACGAGCTGGAAGGAAAGCCAATAAGAACGTTTATTCATTTTCATCTGCCAATCTCAAGTCAACAGCTGCTATTCTTTTAAAAAATGTCTTCTCCTGTCGCAGTCATGAGAACAAAAATTAGCCGTAATAGAAGAACAGACGTCTGATTTAAAATTTAATTTTTTGTACTTAATTTTAAGAGTTGCCTAAGTAAAGGCTTGTTTCGAGTCATTATATGTAAAATCATCTTTCTGGGGTTGCCAGTGGCGTAGTGGGTAAACCGCACACCCCATAAACTACAAGAAAGGCTGCAAGGTCATCATCACAACACTGATCAGTGTCATTTGCTGCGTGTCATTTCCCACTCCCTCCCCATTTCCTGTCAGTCTTCGAGCTGTCCTATCCAATAAAGCCAGAAAAAAGTCTTTAAAAAGTCTGTATTGCACGTTTTAACCTTAATACCATTTTAACAGGCTGTTAATGTTCCCAATGAGTACAGATCCAAGAGAAAAACTTTAAATAATGCATTGAACCTAAACTAAACCCTTTAAGATTTTAGTCAACTGAACTTATAACTGATTTTGTCAGACTAAAATCATCATGGTATTTCGTTGACTAAATGCAATGTTGCAAATGTTCAGTCAGCAAACCTACACAAACTGCATACTATGAAGACATGTGGTTTTGATTTTCATGCAATATGGTCCTTATTTTTGAAAGAAGCTGATGTTACTTCTGTGGCTGAGTTCACTCACCCATTTCAGCCCACTGATGATGGTTGAGTGGAGTAAGGGTTGCTGACTCGGGCTGGAGGGAAGGTTGGGGGTGTGGCTACTCGGGCTGAGGTGGGGGCTGTGCTGTAGCGGCTGCTGCTGGGACAATCTCATCTCCATAGCAGACGGGCTCCCAGACATAGAAGGCACTGATGACGCTGGTACTGACGGCACAAATTTCCTCTCTGGGGAGTTTGATGTGTATGAACATGTAACAATAGCCCACACAGGCTGTAAAGACAGTGCCTCTCTTTTCCCATTTGGGATGTTCAAAGCATTAATAGTCCTTAGGCAAGCATGTTAAGAGCTTTAATGATAAGACACAATAGCATGATCTCAAGACATTAACTGCATTTCTCAAACATGAACTGTTATTTGCTTTGTTCACATGAAGTCTCTTAGTAGATCTTGTCTCACCTGGGTTGGTGATAGAGGCGATAGTGACTTTGTAGTTGGCTCTACTGGTGCTGAGGCCAGCAATAACATCCTCAATCCTCCACAGCTCCTTTCTGATTTGTACTTTCTCTTGCTGTGAGAGAAAACGACAGAAGTGCACATACATGTGCAATAACACATTAAACTGGCTATATGCAAGTTTTCCCAGCCACTGAAGGTGCTTTCTTGGTGCTGGTGATGGTAAGAAAACGAATGATGATGTATAATGATGATAAACAAACAGATGTGAACACTCAGGTTAGCCATGTAGCAATAGCAAAAAAAAAAAAAACAACTTTTCATTTATTCTGCCAAGATATAGTATTTAATTTGAAGCTAATATATAATTCTTTAAACGACTTTGAATTTTTTTTCTTTGCTTGTACCTAAAATCCGAGAGTTTGTAACTCACCACCACGGACCGATCTATGAGAGCTGCTTACTGTCTGTGTGTTAACTGAGATCACTGAGCCACAGACCTGAGAAAGATCACTGCGGTTCATCTGTCCCTGCAGGGCAGACTTCAGCCAGTCCACATCTCTCTCCAGCTGGCTGTATTCATTCCATGCATTCTCCATCTCCTGCAGAACAAATCAGAACACTTTATGATATAATAAGACGAGAAGCAGCTTTCACAGAGTGCACTCATCACATGAGCCACAACTGATTTAAAGGTTTCAAGATCCCACCCTATTATACACAGATTTTCAGTCACACTGGCGAAATACAGTAACAAACAGGCAGGTGTCTCAACTTACTTCAGTTTTATGTTATTTTTTCACTTGAAACCAAGTTTTTCCAATCAGAAACACTTGGCTGATGAGTTGTTGTCTTGTACTTATATACTTAGTGTCTATTGAGAACATCGCAGGTGTTTGAATATGACCAATATGGTTGCAAATGTCTCAGACAGTGAAAGCCAAAAATAAAATTTTTTACTGTTTGCGTATTTTTCTATCGAAACTCTTATTTTCATTTTAATACAGAATATTTTGAATATCATTGAACTTTACACCCGAAACTCTTGGTAGGAATGAAATGCACCACTGAGTTTCTTTACAGCCACAGGTTCATCCCCGAGGACTCATTGTGATACTGTCACACTCAACCTGAAACACTGTGCCAGTTACAAACACTATCAAAAGGGAACAACTAAAAATAGAAGTGAACAAAAATGCTGACAATAAGGAAGTTCAACCAATGAAAACATAATAGTAGTGTAAACTTGGTGCAGAAGGCGGTCTAAGTAGTTTGAATGAGAGTATCGTATCTGCACAAAACTAAATGAAGTACATTAGACTGCAAATTTTGACTTAATCAAAGAAGTCAATGAGCATTCAGTAAATTTTTCATTTTTAGCTCGATCAATCTGCGAGTACAGCTGTAATCTTACTGTGGAGACTTTGGATATCTCAGCCCTGATGTGCACTACATCTTCTTGTAGTAATTTCTGCTGATAGGCAATCTTGTCAGCATGGGCTGGCTGATCTCTGTATTGCTCCATCTGCTGGTGGGAAACATCCAGCACAGACTCTAACTTATCCTAGATATGGAGACAGAAAACATTGTCATAATACAGGATGAATTCATGGCCTACAACAATATATATATATTACAGGCTGACACACACAGCTTTATACTGTATAAAATGAAAACCTTGTCCTCCTTCAAAGTGCAAATCCTAGCCTCTAGCTCCTGGAGAATCTTGTCTTGTTCACACAGTCGGCTTAATTTCACCTAAAGGGAAAACAGAATGAAATGTTCAAATGATAACAGAAAATACAATGGCATCAACCTTTCTTATTACTCTTTGCTCAGCTCTAATAGTACCACAGAGGGCAGATATTGCAACAGAGGAGCAGGGGAGGGAGAAAACACAACTGGGTGGCTGAGATGCAGTATGTTTAAAATAGAGGTTGAATGTTTCCATTCTTGTCTTTGTTCAACTCAATTTTTAACAGCACAACCAGATAAGATGAATTGATCGTCTACTGTAGTCTCCGCTGTCTGTAAATATGTCAAGACGGCTCATCTCCGTAAAAACCCCAGAGGAATTCTCCTTATCAGCACAGTGAGAAATCAAAAGGCTCTATACTGACTAGTTTGGGGGCAAGATCTGGTAATGCCCATTATGAGTAATCATAATCAAAAATCCATATTTTCCAGTTCATTTATGGAGAAAAGCCTCTTTATTGAGAGTGACAGAGTTGTTTTCCCATAAATGGGGTTATGTGTTTATGAAAACAACATAAGACTGCCTACTTCACAGTCTTTCTCACACAGTGTATTTTTTCCTCAGATCTATTTATCATTCTGTTCAATTAATAATTAAGCTGTTTTTATTTTGCTGCTGTATATTGTTGTTTTTAATTGCATGAAATATTCATTGTTCAGACAAATTTACTGTCAATTTCTTATAAATTGTTAAAATGGAACAATGCTAATGAAGAAAAGCCAGGACATCCATCTTATTTACCTCTATTCAGCAGAAAACAAAGAATGAGAAAAGCAGTATCAGGCATATCAAACTGAAAAATTTAACAGCTCAACATCTAAAAGTCCCATTACATGTATTTTTCTCTTTAAATTGTGGGGTGGAAAATAAAAGTTGTGGTCGATACTTTCAGCCCCTCACTGTGCAGTGTGGATGGATGTCCCCACAGTTTTGCAATGTACATACTTTTCCTTCCCTCCACAGCCTCTGTTTACCACAACTTAAAAATACACGCAGAAAAACTAAAAAACACTAAAATTCACATTAAAGTCAGGTTCTCCTCTGTAGTGGATTACGAGAAGTCAGAAAATGAAAATAAAGAGGGAGATAAAAAGGCCGATTATTAGACGGCTTTAGAAATCCTGAAACCATAATAATTCACTTACATCCGCATCACTCTCTGCAATTTTCACAGGCCTGGATGGTCTTTCTTTTTTTAAACTCTCCTGTCCAGTAACCTGAAATTTTGAACAGCCACAAGTAAAATGTTTAATATCAGTAATTGAATTACAGATTTCCTAGCGCCTTTACTTGAATACATCTTTCTGACACAAAACAACTGCATGAATTTTCAACATACAATCAGACTGCTGGACAAGTCAGCTGGATGGATCTGGATAAAATAAATGTCAAACTAAACTAAAATAAAATAAATACACACACAAATAAAATCTTAATGAAGAAACTGAGCACAACACTGTATACAGAAAAAGGTTCTGCAACTGTGTGTCTGAGGAAACTCAAAAAATCCCAAAGCTGCTCTTTCTTGGCTGCTTAATACTAAAAAATTGTTTACATGAACCAGCAGAGGAGTAGGTGGGGTTTGAATGTAGTTATGTTGATTTTATGATTTAAATGAATTTATAAAAAATATTTTCACATTGGGGAAATTTACCAAAACCACAGCCAGTTACTTGTCTAATTGTTGAACTGGAAGTTAATAAGACCTCTAGTTTCGTGATGGCCTAGTAAGGTGGCTGGAATGATGGCAACTATGACAGTGACAAAGTAGGTAAATTTGTGTGTACCTGTAATTAGTGATCACTAGGTACAGCTCAAATAGATGGAAATGTTATTAATGTTAAAAGAATTTGACCAAAAAAAAAAAAAAACAACAAAGTTAAAAAAAATCTGACCTGATGTGAATGATCATGGATATTGATGTAGAGGATGACCAAAGTGATATATAATGTATCCCGAGTGCAGCATTAATGTATACTCCATATTTAATGCTAATTCCTCCAGTAGTTTGGGAGATATTTTGGTCCGCACCAAAGAGGTAGCTCAGACAGATCATCCCTAGAGCTATGCAATTAGCATGGTTAAAAATAAGGAAATGTGTCTCCTTTTGGCCTATTCCTGCTGGAGAAGTTACAGAAAGCTCATTATACTGCATCATTCAGCAGAACTGCTGGAAAAATGTAACCAATACTGCTGGTGTTTACTTCATCATTCAGGGCCTATTATATCCCTTTAAGGACTTAAAGGATATCTGCTTATGTTTGGTGTGCTTAAGCAATTTATTTTTTTAACCTAATTTTTAGCCACTTATAACTTAATTAAAACATTCCTACAAGAACTTAAATTTTATTTAATCAGTTCTGCCGTAGTCGGAGGACTTTAGTAGATAAGTTCTACTAAAGCAGATCTATGGCTCCTATACAGATGTTCTCCAGATAACCGTCCAGATAACCGTACTTGCGTGTCACAGTTAGTAATTCATGAAAATGAAAAGTGTGGGTGGAATATTCATAAGACACCCACATTGAGTTCACCACACCCAGCACAGTGGTATGGACCAGAGCAAATGGGAAACTCGGTTAAAGGGCCTATTTTACATGTCAAAGTCAATTACATGTCGTGTAGAGTCTGTGAGAACAGCTTTATAGTGTGTTTGGTGGTTCTGGAGTGAGCTTTTTCAAGTTTGTGAAAATTACATCAGTGATCACCAGGACATCTTATCTTGAATTTGGAAACTACAGGTTTTTAAAAGAAAGCCTGCCTTACAACATAAGGGTGCTGAACATGTGATAACTATTTTGTAAATTGTCTTTCATAAGTTTGAACTTCTGTTAGTAATTAACTGAATTTCTGTAGCATTCAAGACTGGTGTGAACACCTGCCACAATGAAACTAGAGGCCTTGTCGTTATCATATCACGTCATATTGGCAGTATTTT
The DNA here is from genome assembly GCA_034769265.1 of Remorina albescens. NCBI lineage: Eukaryota > Metazoa > Chordata > Actinopteri > Carangiformes > Echeneidae > Remorina > Remorina albescens. Next base: position 7,063,128 of record CM068479.1, read on the forward strand.
TCCTAAAGAGCACCGTTGGGTCTTCTCTTATGCTCTCACAAGCAAAACAAAAGCAAGGATGTCAGACATTCAATAGCACATTCAAAAATGCTAAAACAGCATGCAACGAATGCCTTTGTGATTAAAACTTCCTTTTCCATCATCTCAAATCTCATAGCAGTGCTGGAGTATCACACAGTGAATGATCAGATCAAGGGATTCATGTGCAAAATCCTGCAGAATTTCCAGGGATGCATCACATTCCATTTGAGAGGCAGAAGAATGATCTGTTTCACTTTGTATGCACACCATCCTTACATTCAAACAGTACCCAAAACTTGGAGTGGCGTTTTCAAACACATTGTGTACTGAAACGATCATCGGGTCAATACTTTGGATCTGTTTTAAAAAAGGAAATGGAGAGGTGTTACAGGACGTCATCAGGTGACCTCCCTCCTTTCCAAAACATAACCCAGATTTCTACTCAAGGCATTGTGGTGTTAAACATACAAATCAAGTGGGACCAAATGCTTTGCACAGATGTAAATGGAATATATGTCAATAGCTAGATAAATGAAACTGCTTAAATACAACAGCATTCTGCCTTTGCATTTATATTATTTGTAAAACTGACAAGGGAATTGAAGTTCACATGGCTTAAACTTTTTATAAATTCAACCATGTGCTTATTCAAACTTTAATTCTCATTAGGACGAGTTTAATCATCATGTGTAGCGACGACATTACTGCATTACCACACTGCATCTGAACGTATGATCCAATGGAAAATATTATGACAAACTCAAAATTACAGCTTTCACTTTGATGAGAAGCCAGAACAGTCTTAGACTTCATGTCAATTTCATTGGAATGTTCTTTGGATATTGAATCTCAGTAATGTGAAAATGGGTTTCTAACCCCAAAAATATAATTTAAAGGATAAGAAAACATTTAACAGACATGTTAATTCCATTACAAAGAGACAGTGGAAAGCACAGAGCAGAACAGGACAGACAGGGAAAGGGGAAACAGGGAGGCAGATGTTAGAGGCAGCAGCAGGAAACAGGATTGCAGTCCAAATAAGGGAGATGAAGTAGAGGATGAAAAGGATGAAGTTGTGTTTACTTTGTTGGGGCCCACCTTCAGATCTAGATACTCCAGGTCCTTCTTCAGTTGTATGTAAGTATCATCAGCCTTTAAATGAGCAGTGGAGAGATAAATCATTTGAAATGTAGCTGCACAGGATAATGGGTGACCAGATGACTCCTACAGCCTCTATTTGCTGTTCAGGCTGTGCTAACAGGACTTTAATTAACTTGATCTCAATTACAGTTTACCTCTACCTCTGTATTTTTATCTACAGTGAGTAAAGCCAAACTGTAATTAGGTAATCGTGGACTCTTTTTGAGCTGGTTAAATGCCTCATGTTTGACCCCATACACAACTGAGCAACACAGGTCTTGTGCATGATGTGTGGTCAAACCAAGTGTTTACACTCCATCATGAGCACGCAGAATAGCCAGAGAATGATTGGATGTTAGGAACTGGGTGGAGTTGTCATTTCTGAGCACCATTGCAGCTTCGTTGTGATCTGTTGGTCTTACAGCAATGCACTGTTTGGCTCACAAGGCAAACTGTGGCCTGGTGGCTTCTTTGGAGGGAGTGCACTAAATTTTAAAAAGACACAGCCCACAGAAATGTAGATACAAATGTGAACGTTTAGAATGCAGGTATAGTCAACAAGCAACATGCTTCAAATAAGGCATATTACTTTTTAGAATCTGAATAAAACAAGCCTCTGATAGCTTTTTTAGGTTTCAAACGAGGTGGATGAGTGAGTGATAGTAACTACAAAGACATTGGTTTAAGGATAAAAGGCAAGCTGGTAAATCTGAAGCGCAATGCAGCCCATGCCAAGATGGTTGAATAAACAAGACAACCAAGCAATATCAGCAGAGTTGCACGGTCTTGAATGAATGACAAGTAAGTAATGTATGGGATTGGCTTGGAGGAAGGAGACCATGATACACTGGCAGGGTTGCAGTGTGCTGTAAAAAAGGTTAGGGAAGTACAAAGGCCCCTGACCTGCAAGCTGGGGCCTAGAAGGTCGTGCTGGTGGTGCTGCAGGTGAGTGAATGCATAGCTGGGGCTATGCACACCAGCCATCTTAGCCTGGTGCCTCCGAAGTTGAATAAGAAGCAGAGTCAGCTCCTCTGGCTGTGGCCAAGCCCGGGTTTTAAGGGCCGGAGGCCAATGAAAGCACAGAGGGATGAAAGAAAAGATTTGAGAACCATCTGGGCAGTACATGGGTTAAGCTTAAGAGACCCAAGTGGCAGAGAGGCCAGAAAATTTTTGCTTCAATTAACGACCTCATAACACTAAAGATGCAAAACTAAAGCTGCTCTGTGGAGATTTGAACAATAGGTAATGAGCTGACAACAAGGGCTATTGAAATTCTAACTGTAAAACAAATGTATGGTTCTCAAAAACAGCTCAGTCAGCTCTAGATCCTACAACTGGATACTGCTTCCAAGATGGCCATTTTAAATGTCTTGGGTTCATACCAAGACTCATTGACTATGAATGTTAGTACATACATTTAAAATAATGACAGAAACGTGGAGCATGTAATAAGATTAAGAATAAGAATCCGTACCGTTTTGCCATGTAAGCTTGGTGCACTGACAGTGTGTGTGATGTAGCCCATGGCTGGCATTGACCTTCTCTCCATCTGGGAAGACTGTGAACAAACAAAATTCATCAACTTATTACGGCGTCAAATCAAACAGATTGGCTAAGCAATCTTCAAGTGTTGAACATGAGCAATAGACCGCTCCATCACACTGATTCAAAGTTAAACCATTGCCTCCAAGTCTGCAAACAAACTTGATTACACAGCAGATTCTTTTTTTTTTTTCATCTATCTTTTTTCCCCCCTTTCATCACTTCTAATCTTATTCGAAACAAGGTGTGCCTTGAGTTTTACATGCTACAGGGCTTGGAAAATTTGACGTTTTTGCTTAACATACAGATTTAGTGAGAATCAGGCCCACTACAGAACCTTAAAAGGACACAAATAACAAGAGATTTAATTAACTACACATAAATTATACTAAATCTGCTTTCTTAAAATAACATTTGTTTGCTACCAGCAAGAGAAGCACTGTAAGCCATTCCCTTTGAGATTCCCATGCCACTATTTTTTGCTGTATAATAGGTTTTTTATTTAAATGCAAGATCAGAAGAAAGAGACCACGGCTCATGGTTGAGATACAGAGGAGATGTTTATAGGGTGCTCAGGAGCCTTGGGCAAACTGGATTAGCTGCTAATAAAACATACTTCTTAATGATATTCCACAGAGGTATACAGATTGCCATTACTCAAGCACACTCTAGCCAGAGAGCACCATCAGCCTCAAAGATGCTGGCTGCACCAAAACTAAGTTCATTCCGACTAAATTTTGTTCCCATAAACATCGCCTCATTGGATCATCTTGTGTAGTTGCTGCGGTTCCCTTTGTTGAAATTCTATCGTTTTCAAAAGCGTTTTCCATAATTGTGCATCACTCTGTTTTATATGGTTATAATTAGTGTCCTGCCACTGATGGGTGGCTGATGGAGGAAACAGCATCTGCAACCCTGTTTACTTGCACAGGGCTAACAGGCTGGTTATGAGGCTTGTGCATTATGGCAAATGTGGTGATGGTTCCTAGGGAGATCTTTTCTGATGTGGAGGGTGTGGTGACGAGACAGCACAGGGTGTGGATAACAGTATGTCCCTTTGCTGCGTCTCCTGTGGTGGCGATGGTGCTGTCTGAGCACTGCAATTGCTGGGGAACAGCGGAGCAGCGGGCTTTTACTAACACATGCTCACACCACCTGTGGAGTGGGCCTGGGTGTGGACTGTGTGAATCTGCAAATGATTCACATCAGCATCAAAGTGTGTGCGCTGAGAAGTCAGATCCTTCTCATGCTCCTCATTGCTAATCTTCCCATGTTGTCCTTGAGAGCTCACAACATCCCTCAAATCGACATCACTGGATATCTCACTCCCACCACCAAAAGCTACTGTGAGAATGGGAGCTTTGTAAGTGGCCTCACTACATGTGAATCAACACATTTTACCTCAATCCCAAGCCAATGACAGGCTACGAGATTTACTGTCTGCCAGTATTACAGTGTTAAAGCATCACTGACTGATTGTGGGTACATACATTTATCAAGGGAAGACTTATATCTTTTCATTTGAACATTATATTCATTTATCCTGCGTGTGACTATGAGGGTTGGATGTCATAAAATGATTTTTGGGTGACTCTTTTTGAGGAGGGTGAGAGGATGTGCATTCTGGGAAAGTTTTTTGTAATAAATATCAAAATTCTATTTTTACTATATCAAACAATTCTAAATCTGTTATGGTAACCTGCCAGCACACTTCATAAAGATGTTACATAATACTGCTATATTTTTATAATTATTGAAACCACTGCAGTTTTAAGGCTGAACTTCTGCTAATCTCGCCTGTAGTAGATAATGATTAGACTGCCATTAACATCTGAAGCTGATATGAAATGTTAAAGGCACTTGTATGAAAATCATTCATGTATTCATTATTCTTACTATATTAAACAATTGTTCTCTGAGCATTTATATCCTATATTCCACAATATGAGTACTTTGGAAATGATTTAGAAGTACATCTCTCTCTGGCTCAAAGTTTTATTGGGTATTGAATTGTTTGACTGAATTATTCAAGGCGAAATTTGAAAGATTTTCTTCAGAGATCCCACTCAGCCCCCTTGGTACTCTACCTGGGAAAGGTGAGCACAAATATGGCTAGGTGAGCTGGATCTTGTGCAATCTCCGACTACCACTTCATCCAGTGGCCTGACCGTGCGTCTGTCTGAAGGAGTGTGTGGCCGGCGAGGGGACAGGGGTTTGAATGAGGCAGGGACAGACAGTGGGACTTCACATGGAGACGGAGGGACAGAAATGGAACGTGGCATCTCCACAGTCACTTTCAAAGATGAGGAGTCTGTGAAGTTGGGCCCAGAGTAGACTGTAGCGGTGGGGCTGCCATGACGGAACTGCTGACGTTGCTGCCACTCATACAGCTGCCACACCATTCCCTCCTTGGTGGCCAGTCGCTCATCGGTGGACATGCGGAAATGGCTGAGGCGGTCATGGGCATATTTGTAGTCACTTGGCAGGTTGCAGGTTGCTGGAGGAGAGTTGCTGCCAGATGGGAGACGGGGAGACTTTGGCAATGACTGATAGGTGGCATCTGCTGTGCTGGCTTTGGGCTTTAAGGGAGGAGTCCGCCGAGGGAGGTTGTACTCAGGAGAAGGAGAACTGAGACAGAGAAAGACATATAAGTCTTCACCCTTTAAATATGGAATTTTCTAAAGGGAAATTTAAGTGTGTGTGTGTATATATATATATATATATATATAAATCAGCTAACTAGAGAGAAGCATTGACTCCAGGTCTTATTTCATCATTCCTGCTGCTGTAAGAGGAAAATTATCTCGGATTTAACAGTGTGAAGCCAAACTGACCTCTTAAGTGGGTCTCCTTTTTGAACTTTCATCCACTGCTCCACGTGAGCCAGTGTATTCTTCCTCTGCACATGCTTCTCAGTGTTTGCCTGTGAAACAAATCCCCTCTGATAGACAAGATTTCCATTTTGTTCCGGTGGCAGAGTCACTTGGATTACAGTCGGCTGGCCGTTCTTGTGACCAGCTCCATTGACAGAGTCTGAAGAGAGTCTCTCTGCCTTTTCTTCTGCGGTTGACTGGCTCGGCCTCCCTGGTATTTCTAATCCATACCTCACCTCATCTCCATGAGCCAGTCCACCTCCTTTATCATGAGGTTCTTCTCTGTCTGTCCGGTGAATACTTTCTGACTGGGATGTGTTCTGGTTGATGTGGATGTGGTTGGTCCGTGGGACTGTCTGCTGTGTAGATTTCTCCAGCTTCTCCACCTCTCTGTAAAAAGGGAAAGAAGAGGATATAATATTAACAAGACATTATATATACCCGCCCTGCGATGGACTGGCGACCTGTCCAGGGTGTACCCCGCCCTCGCCCAGAGTGAGCTGGGATTGGCTCCAGCACCCCGCGACCCGGGAACGGATAAGTGGTAAAAGATGAATGAATTATTTATACCCATCTGCACTGTAGGTGTGTACTTTATTTTTTTTATTGAGTTTGCATACTGAAGTTTTACAGTCCTTCACTTTACAACAGTTATAAATAACTGAGTTTTTTTTCATTCATTATCTCATTTATGGTTTAATTTACAACTCTATACTTAAAACAAAGGATTATAAAGCATTAGGAGGTGGAGAAGAGAAAGCATAATGGCCATGCAAATTGACCTGAAGGTAATTTCCCAAACCATTTGCATAGAGACTTCTACATGTGCTAAGATTCATTACCGTGCCCCACTCAGCACACATAAAAGACTACTGGGACTTATTACTTTTGAAAGGTTTTCTTGAGGAATCAATTAAGAGAGACTCCGCAGAGAGAAATGAGAGTTGTTTGATTTGATTTGATAGCTTGAATGTCTGTTTTATTTTTCTCATTGTGCTCAAATAACAAAACATATTTAATTCAAAGCAGTATTGGAGTTTACAAACTGAGAGCACTTAAAAGTTGCCTATTTCTGTGGAGATAATGTGAGTAATTCCTATAAAGATTCCTAAAAAGTTATGAAAGGTGTACTTGGATGACTGATAAAGTGGGTTGAGTTATTTAATATTATTTAATTAATGTAAAGCATGTAATATTATATTTAATTTCAAGAAAACAAACTAAAGTTTTCAAGCATGAGACATGAGTGTTTTCTAAAATATATATTTTGGGAGTAATAACTTACACTGGCCTCTAAGTGGCATCATTGTATAGATTTTTCTAACCATTCCAACCACCCATTCATCAGACAATAGATTTTTAGATGCAGTATATCATTTATTTACCACAAATACAGCTGTCATAGAGATTCAGGCCCTATCACAGACCATTTTTGCTGTTGATTGAGAATAATAAAAATAATGCTAACAAATTTGCTGTAGAAACACAGTCTCCAATGTGAGGCCTTTGCTTAGGTAAAACTAGGCATAGATGCAGGTGCACTAATATGCCCAGTTCTCTTTTGTTATAATCTCAGGACATATCCAGTTGACAGAGTATGCTCTATGGAAGGCAAGATGTGAGTACCAGTAGACATCCCACCAATGAGGGATGGGAATCCTACTCTGCAGAGCAAGACCAACCTCTTTATAGTGTGACTCTGCTGCATTAGTGCAGCCTGGTTCATGGCCCGGATCCAGCCATTCATGTCCTCCTGTGTGTCCGCACTGAAGAAATATGTCCGCATCCCGCAGTGTTCTGCCTGTGAGCCAATCACAGAGTTCTTATTGTAAATGTAGGAGCGCATTCCTGTGTGGCTCGCCTAAAAAGATGATGAAAAGATGAGAAAAAACCTGTCATTTAGGACAATGAGTGAAAACCTTTGCTACTCCATTTAGGGAGACTGACAGCTATCAAGTGAGTCAGTTTACAGCAATATTTTAGTGAAAAATTAAATCAAAAGAATAGGGAGGGAGTAGAGTGCTGCAGCAGAGACAGAGAAAAAGTGTGAACAATGTGCTGTTTCCCAGCCAAGAGAAAAGCATAACCCAGGTCATATTTTCAGACAACTCCATACACTCTCTGGACGCCAAGTCTGCAAGTGCCATACAAGAGCAATTTCAATTATGGGCAACTTTCAGAACTTTAGTCAGGACACACATATTCACACACACAGAACTACACATTATGAAAGTTAGCTTTCTTTTTGTACTTATCATGTATTGGGGGGTATTAATATGGATTAATAGCCTGATTGTTTAGTATTGTCACCAAATCCTCCAAACTTCATCAAACCACTCCAGCTCTGATGCTCATATCACAGTTATCTGCAAAACTCCTTTTTGTATTTTTCTACCCACTAGGTATATAATAAAAAAGAACAAAAGATTAGTTAGCAATGCATCTCAGTAATAAATATCTTTCCATAAGATGCCAATTATTTCACACTGACTGCAGCTTCACTGTAGTGAAATTTATGTAAATCTGCCAACAGTAGCACAAGAAACAGGACCAATTACTTTATATACTGTATTCCATGATCTTCACTGGATCCACTACAACGTGCTAAAGAGGCAGTTATTTACAATGACAAAAAAAAAACATTCACTCTGATTATAAAGATGTAATCTTTGTTGATTTAGCTGTAACAAGACTTCTCTTTTGTTGCATGTTTATAAGCTGGTCGTAACAAATATTGGTCTCACAACTGCACATATGATCTGTGGTCATGTCCTGTGAGCTCTTCACTACCTTAAGTCCTTGAGAATCAATGCAACATCCTATTAACTGCCATGTTTTCTCAATTTTGACTATGAGTCTAAGTCAAAACAATGTTCAATGAAAATTCTTCAACTATTAGGACACACGTAAAAAGCCAAACACTGAAAACTAAAATATACCTCCTTTAGTGAATGAAGTTAATGGTTTATATATGCAAAACAATATAAAAGTAATACATGCACTGCAGGAGGAGGTTAGCAACATAACAAAATTATGGAATGAAATCGGAGAAGCGAATGGAAAATATGGTTTGTGACGCTGTTGTCCCACCTCTCCTATGAGGATAACTAAGTGATAAGTGACCTGTAGCTTGACAAGACAAATCCCAGAGCCTCTGAGCATGTTTGTGCATGAAACTGATCAGCGGCTGACATGTCATGCTCTACCAGTTGACATGCAAATTAGCAATTGACCACTGTTCAACGTATCTGCGCACGTGGTCCAGCACATTGGATATGAAGGGAAATGATGATTTTGAGATTAAAGTCCAAATTTAGCGATTTGATTTGACAGTTAACATCTACAGCAGTGAACAGTCCAGGGTGAGAGCAGCCATGTTGTCCTCAGTTCACAGCATGGAAATTGGAGAACTATGAATAAGAGTGTTGAGACTTCTTCTCTGAAAGAGAGCAGTTTTCACTTTCTCATCGAAAATCCAATTTGCTAGCTTGCAGTGCAAAACAGCTGTTTTGCACTGCAATGTTGCTGTCTGCACTTCGTGTCCTGATTTTAATAAGACAACCTGTGTACTTTTTTCAAACTTTTCAAATTTACGTGCTAACACTAACTGAGCCCCTACATGCTCTGGCATTGTCTATAGATGGCTATCGCTCTGGTCATGTCTGATCATAAAATGGCCTTGATGCACATTTAGTGACGTACATCCAGCAGCTATTAGCATGATATGAAACAAAAAGAGCTGAGAAAGACAGTCCACTGAGGTGGCTAAAGTGAAATCAAATACCTATTCATGCAAGACAGGAAGTCTGTGTGATTCAGGATGGCCGCCGCAGAGAACAGTACTCACGCCGCCCACGCACACACACCAGGTCACAATGGGAGGCAATTGACCAACAGGGAATGAGAGAAACACAGTGAAATGAGCAAAAATAAGAAAAACTAAAACAACAGGAAGTTACAGCAGATCAGTGCCGACTCAGTGAGAAAGAACAGAAATGTGTCCAGCTGTTGTCTTTGGTGTGGCAGTTATCACGGAAGCAAGAACGAGCAACATCGACAATTCACAATCACACACCGTTGAGCAACCTCAGCACAGCCTATAGTGCACACAGGAAGATGAAAACAATCAAAGTGTAATTTATTGTGACGGCTTGCATCTTCTCCACTCAGCTGCTGCTTCTGATATTGGTTCCCACAATCTCTAGTCAATTATTTCAAGTCATTATTTTGGGGCAATGCAGACTGTGGTTGGAAATTCACTGTACATGTCATGAGCTCTAACTGTCTGGAACATCCCATTGTTGAACAACTGCAGACATCTACTGAGCAGTTGTCATGCTTACTTAGCAGTAAGTGAAATTTTCCAAAACACCTCAGATGCATGAAATGAAATCTCCTGCTCTTTAATGCCTGATGGCGCAGGGAGAAGGGGGGGGGGGTGAATGAGGATCTCTTAAATACTGAGTGGTACAGCAGAGCCCAGGCTCATTTCACCTACTCTTGCACATACTTGCTGTCAATCAGGGGGAGGGGATGGTGGAGAGACTGAATGATTAATTAATATCCCCAGCTGAACAATTACCATACAAATACCATTGTAAGTAATAAGATCTTTAAAGCACAGGTGATATGTACCATACAAGCACACACATTTGTATTCACACCCATACAAACGGAATCAAAGAACAAAAAGGCCAAGTACAAAGGAGCTGAGAGGATTGCAACAGAATGCCCTGAAGCTGCAGTGATGCATCAAACATTTAGCCACTATTGTTATTTGCAACAAGCTCCATGTTTACACAGAAGAGGAGCTGGAAAATGTTTACCCCCTTGCTGTAAGAAGAAGAAATAAACCTCTTAGCTGTCCTCTGGCAGATTTCACACAAGGAAATCATAATAATGACTTTGGTGCATGCAAGGAAATGTTCTGCTGCACACGTTCAAGTACAAATGACACTATTTCCAAGACTGTCTGGCTCTTTTATATGTAATAAACAAGTTATGTGCTGTTCAAATTTCTGCTAAGCTCTTTGCTGTGCACAACATTACAGACTGCAATGCTGCAGCCTCTCCAGCACAGGGTGGAGCAACTGTAACACAATGAAACATGTCTTTCTGCCCTGGTGCACAACAGACCATGTATATGTCTGTTTTACTAAATTATATATGCTAATATGAAAAGATCATGTCATTTTGAAATGTGACTAGAATTCAGAGAATTGCACTGCACCCGCCCACTGTAGGAGGCATTGGTTTGTTTTAGCAAATGTCAAGGACCAGAAGGCTCTTGCTCTTCAAAAAGAAATCTTCATTATGCCTAAGATGCATGCAAAATGCTGTTCTTGCACAAAAAATGTGAACATTATGAAGTTTTTTAGCAGCAGCATAAAACAATACCTGTGCCACTACAGATTACAAATCAATATTTCAAGAATTTGGTAATCTAGAAATAATTTTTTTCAGAATTTGATAAAAACAAGTATTGAAGAAGACTAAGAACACTCATGGATCTGATTCAGTGCCACCTCAGTGTTACCTTGAAAGCATATTTGCGGTTTATGTGGTCATCGGGCTCAACAGGTGAAATGACATAACTGGGCAGGGGGATGCTACCAAGCACTGTCTCCTCTCGGCTGTCTGTTAAGTGAGGAAAAACAGACACATACACATAAACTAAATATTGATGCAGGCACCTAAAACAGAAATCTTTAATTATGCCAAGATTTTTTACATTGTTTACAAGTGACTGTGAATTAATGGACAGAGGTGAGATCAAGGGGGCATAATTCATGGGTGACTCTTGTCTGGAGGGTGCCATGTGGCAGCATGTAGTACGAAGTGCCATGTGGCTTATGTATTATTCAGCATGATTAATTGAGGAGAGGAGGTAGATGCATAAGCAACGCAAGTAGAGATTATATCCCATAATAAAATACTCAAGTTAATGAGGAAAGAGAAGTGAGAGGTAGAGAAAGCTGGGGAGAGTAAAAGACAGCAGCAGATGTCATATGTCTAATTACATGCTGTTGTTAATCAAGAAATGTATCCTCTTCTAGAGGAAATCCAATGTATTTGCATTTTTCTCTGTCAAACATTGGCCAAGTGCACGTCACCGACTCACCTTTGTAGTAAAACAAGCAGTAGTCTGACAAGACAAACCACTTCCGTTTCCACAGTCGCATTCCAGAGCTGTCCTGGAATTAAAGAGGGAAACATGACACATAGTGAATTTATAAATCCTCTTTGCAGAAACACATTTTAATTCACATTTTAATTAAAAAGTGTATTTTGGGATTAGACCAACAGGCTGGGGGAAGAAAAGGCTTTCTGCATATCATTACAGCAACTATTTAATTCATTCAAGTTTTTTTTTTCTCCCCCAGATTTAACTCAGTACTGTGGGACTCCAGATGGGTTTGACCTGTGCTTTTTAAATCTTCCATCTCTTTGGATTGTGAGCTCACATAAAACATTTAAGTTCAGAATCCCCAAAGCAGTTTTGCAAAGCCATTATGAACAATGTTTTTTCATGTTGCACATATAACTTCATACAGAGAATGACAATGTAAATTATCATGTTTATCTTGGTTGGTTTCGCACTACAAACAGATGGACCTTCTGCCAGGAGGGTATAATGGGAATATGTGACTGATTTGAGGCTGTTTCCTTTTTAACATTTGTAAGAAAACAACTAAATATTATTTTCATTACAGAGTCAGTTATTTCATTTCAGGGTTAATCTATTAAATTCTTTGCCAACAAATGTCACAAAATGTCACAACTGTCCAGAGCTCAATGAAAAGCCATGTTCTATAGAAGTCCAAAACCTTAAGATATTACATTCAAATTATTTAATACACATCAAAGCACATCTCTAAGAATCGAAAACGGTTTGACATTTTTAAGAAACTTAGATAAAAACAAGAATACATTAAAATATAAAAATTGTTGGCAGTTCAATTTCAGCAAACATTTGCTAATAGATAAATTGCAGTAGGGTCTCTCACCATGAGCAGGGGGACTCTAGCTCACCTGTTTATACAGCCAGCCTCTCACCACCACTGGGATGTTGAGGTTTCTTTTTATAGCATGATCCCGCTTGCCAAAACTATGTACTTTCCCCATTCCTCTTGAGCCCTGCAGAGAAGGAGTTGATTATTTGCTAGCTAGGTAAATCACCTTTATTTGCTCGCCCGAGGTAACACAGCGTATTGTGCAGAACATCCCATGCATGGAATATAACGGCAAATTTGGATGTTTGAAAAGTGATGACGCAGGTTAAAAAGGTCTTGTCCATGAGCTTCCTTCTTTTAACACCCCTTACGAGATGAGGAAATACCAACTGGCTTTTCCTGTGGCTGCATCCATTTATAGTCAGGCATATTTCCAGGCAAGGTCATTTCAGACTTTATCTCCTCGATGAGAATCAATTAAAACTTTTCTCGTAAATAGTACCAGCTAAAAACTAGAAGTACACACAAATGTTTAGGGGAAAAATATGCATACCAAATTTCTTATACAGAGACATATTTGAGACATAATCATAGTTGTTTTAATTACACAAAATACAAAACAAATCACGCAAGACTTTCAATAGACAAACAAATTGAAATATATTATATGTTATAGTCTTTCTGATAATAAGGAATGGCAGTGTCTCTACCGACTGCTTGAAATAGCAGAAATTTGAGCTTTCTATGAGATTCTTTTCTGCCCTCTGTTTTCAAGTCCCACATTAATTGTTTTCACAAAAAATTTCCATGATCACTGCGGAAACAAGCGCAGGAATGTCAGACAGTTGCATACACCCCTCTTCAGTCCCACACAGTCCGCATTTCAGTTTTATTAAGCTGGAAAAAATGACTGAATTAATTCTCCCGGTCATCATAAATCACAATAAGATAACATCACCTACAGTTGATTAAAGCAATCCATCAACATGAGCATTAATAACTGTTAAGGGAGCTCCTAAAGAGAAATGTTTGGTTGGTTACAATATCAAATAAGAAAACTCTTTTTAACATTTGATACTGTTTTAAGATCAACTTTCTTTTTAAAGATTGACAGATTTTAAAAATTTGTGTTCTACAGTAAAATTAACTTGCATCAACAAAACATGTGATGTCACAAGGCCAAAAACACTGATGCTCACCTTTGACCCTGTGGCGCCATCTGCCACTGCTGAGGTCACTGGCTTGGAGGACCCTGTGACCGTGCCGGGGGATCTCTGGTTGGCCACGGACTTGGACATACGGGACTCTCTCCTGCAGTTGAAAAGGTAGTGAAGAAGTAGGTCACTAACACAAGCTGGACGAGAAGCATTGGAAGATGTTTCTTCGCAATTCCTCTGACAAACTGCAGACATGGAGTGAAGCAGACCACAACCCAGTGCTGAGCTTTCAGATATAGAGGATATGACTATTTCCTGACACTGCCATGCAACCTGTCACAGCCAATGGCTTTGCAGTGGATGTGTTAACAGTGGAACGTGCTACAAACTCTGCACAAACACTGCAGATGTCTGCAACGTTTGGACAGACAAAACTACACAAAACGACAACAGAAGCCTCCTGTTGTGCCATATGCACAGATTTGATCTGACATAGACACATACACTCACTCACACACTGCATACTTACATGATCTTTTCACCGCTTATTCAGGCTACACATCAAATTACACATAACTGTTAAAGTCAGCGTCATTGTTGGGACAAATTGAAAGATTCATTATAAAATACTGTGGTGCTTCAGCTCCATTGGCTAGTTTTAAAGTACACACAATATTGTGTCACTTGTTTCCCTGACCCCCAAGATATTGTTTGGGGTGCATGTTATTACTGCAAAAGGTGTGATGAATCATTGTGTAAAGAGTAAGTCGCTTACTCTCCTTTATCTCCCTGCTCTGTCTTTACCATTCATTCAGTTTAGGGAAAAATAATGGCATTTATTTCCATCCATCAGTGTCGAGAGGAAATAAATTATGTCATATGTCAAACCTAATTACTAGTTGGGGTTTAGCAACATTGTACCTACTGTATGGGCATTTGTGTGACTCTTCATAAACACTAACAACTCACCATCAGCAATTCAAGTCAGGCAATTGGGAATAATTTCGTTGACACTGAAATGACTACAGCAATATACCCTCCAACACTACCATTGTAAATTCAAAGTCAAATTAGCAGCAGCCGATTAGTGTATATGCATTAAAACAAACTTACAAAAGGAATAATAAAAAAAGAATTTAATAATAATAAGTTGTATCATAACAACTAAATAACATTTTCTTTTTATAAAATACACAACTAAGTAGAATATATTTAAAAAAGGATTGAAATTATATAATGTTCATATAAATCCATAGAGATACATATGTGTATGTGGCAGCATGCTGGTGTATGGAGTTTGCTCTTTCTCCATGCGTCTATGTGGGTTCCTACGGGTACTCCAGCTTCCCAAAACAGTCCAAAGACATGTACGCTTATGTGAGTTGGTGTCTCTGAATTGCCCTTAGGCTTGAGTATGAATAGTTGTTTCTTCTGGTATTTTTTTATATATCTCAGCATTGCAATAGATTGGCCATCTATCCTGGCAGTACCCCACCTTTGCCCAACATCAGACAGGATAACGTGCAGTTCCAAGGAACTTTTAACCCACAAATTCTGCAGATCTCCTGTTATGCTGCATTGCACTGTGCAGACCAATGAATTCAATCAAAGCATTTATTGTGCCCCTTCATATCCCGACCTCTTTCCATTAACTCAAGTCAGGACAGATTCATGGACAGCTGTTGCGTTGTTTAAGCCATCCTCTACACCCAACATCTATTCTCACGAAACTGAAATAAGACAAATCCAGTTAATAATTTTTCTACAATCGTGTCTTCATACTTAATTGATGACATGCGCTGCATCTTCATCTTCTTATCGAAGGGACATCACAGACGTAAGAATCTGTAGCCCAACTTCAAGATTTCACAAATGATGCTTGTAAGCACTGCTTGCACACTTGAGCCTGTACCCAAAAGCAATCCGTTCATTTATCTCTGACCTCAAATTATAAAGCTTAAATTGCAGTAACCTTGGTAAAGTCTGGGAGGTGGGAAGGGAGGCTGTTTCTATGAAGGCAGGACCATCAGTCCGGACCCAAACAGTTAAGTAATATGTACGTATATGTGTGACTAACTGACCTACAGCTTCCAGTATTTCACAAAGCCTCTTCCTGACTAAAGGAGTGAGCTTGCAATATGTAATAATGTGAGACCTGTCACAGCAGTGCCAGTTGCATTGTTGTGCAAAAGGTTTAAAAGCTACATGGAGCCTCTTATTATTTCCTGCTTTATTTGCTCTACTTTGCTATGGATAAGGAAAAGCCAATGAACTGAAGATGTGTGGGAGACAAAAGTTAAAAAAAAAAAAAATCCTGGCTCACAGATAAAAAAAAAAAAAAAAAAAAAACGGTGGAAGAAAACTTAGTATCAGCACTCAGAGCATGGACTGCAGCCATCATTTTTAAAAGCTGTTTCTTTTGTATGAAGGGTACTCTGCTGTTTTATGTGAAGCATTCATACTGTTTACCACGTCTGTCATTGGAGCAGTCTCCAGCTGATTTGTTGTGGCATGTGTTGGAGAGGGGCGATATTTCACATCACATAGCGCAAGAAGGTGGAAATACAATAAGCTGCATCTGTTCCTGTTTCTCTTGCTACAATGGAAACTGGGGCATATTGGACATTTTTAAATCCTTTCAGGCTGTGGATGTACATGAAGAGATTTGACAAATTGATCATGTGTGATAATCTAGAACAAAGTCAAAGCCTTCAGGACTGCAAAATATTGGCCGGCCGACCTCGCTCTGGGGAAGGGCCTCCTGCAGCTCTTTTTCCTCCTCTGCCTTCAGCTGATAGAGGTCTCAAGGGAACACACTGCTTACTTGGGAGTGAGGCTCTGATTCATGGAATTAATCCATTTCCACCCAAATATCACTGTACAGAGACTGAAGCCCAAACCAGTGTCAGTTAAAAGAAGGATCATTTTGCAGTCAGAGTTAGGTCACGCCTGCATTGCACACATTGAATAGTTAAACAGCATCCTAGCTGTTACAGATGAAGCTCAGGTCTCAAGGATTTTAACCAGGAGGCATGAAATAGGAAGATTAAATGAGAAGAAGTAGGTCTAGATGGAAAACAGAGACAGTTTTCTACGACTAAGTTGTAGAAGTTGTATAATTCATGGGTATATGGAGATCCAGTGCTTTTGGAGCTGAAAGCAACTATATTTAGATTAGCTATCAAAATTCTGCTGCCATAATTTTGTTGAGTTTCTTTTTTAAACAGTTTTAAATTGTGTTTTAAGATATTTTGTATAATTACATTACTGATGTGGCTTCTTCCCACAACTTGATCTTAGACAGTTTCTCTGATAAACAGAAACTTTTTGAAATGAAAAACAAACAAACAAACAAACAGACTGGGAGTTAAAGGAAACGCATATACATGATCCTCTGATAAAACTGTGCTGAGGAGCTATCTACATATGTAGTTTCTGTGGCTGCACAGAATTATTAATATTAATTATTTTTTGAGTGCCAGAAAGTTAAATCTACTCTCAAATATCTGGATGGATTTCTTTGAAAATAAGATGTATTATGACAGATATGCTTGTAGTACAAAGGGATCTGTTAACCTGTTCTTGCCCATTAAATGACATTCAAGTCACATTGTTGTGGGAGGGGCATAAAACTCATGCCATTCTTGATATAATAAGCATTAGACGA
This sequence comes from Remorina albescens, assembly GCA_034769265.1. Lineage (NCBI taxonomy): Eukaryota > Metazoa > Chordata > Actinopteri > Carangiformes > Echeneidae > Remorina > Remorina albescens. The sequence continues at coordinate 7,080,481 of CM068479.1, forward strand.
TTAGAACTGGCATTTCAAAGTACCAGAGGCATTATGTTACTGTTTAAAATATGCAAGTGAGGCAATCACAGTTTAAAGCCCCTTGATGGTGTACAAATCCCAGGCTCAGCAGCACTGAACAAGGATTAATGGGGAGTTCAGGAAATAGATGACAGACAAGGATTCAGATGAATCGCAGTCAGCTTTGCGCTGCCTTAATGAAACAGCGTTTAATTAGTGAGAATGCAGAGGTCACTCAGCATAATTCTGCTTGTCGTGGAATCTGTGCTCATCTTACACTAGACAGCTTAAATATGATCAAACACCTGCTGACGTACATTATGTTTGGCTATGACAAATATATGCTCTCAGTGAAAACAAGGTGCTGTTGCCATTCAAGTTCTATTCTATTTTTTTGGAAGTGGTGGTATTTAATATCCAATGTATCAAAGCTGAGTCGCTTTAAAAAATTTGGGCTCAGAGAAACATTGGAGAAACTTCAGCATCAGTGCTTTAGGACGCAGTCAGGTTGCTTCCTTATGACTTCAACTACAATGAGAGAAATAGCTCAGATGGGCAATTATTATTAAATGAACCCAACATTAACATAATTTACATGATTAATGAGAGAGCAATGTGTCCAAAAGTATATGTACCTGTAAACTGCTTCATTATCATGAACTTTATTAAAGCAGCAGGGGCCAACATCCAGTGAACCCCGCTTCATTAGGGAGGGTGACAGACTATTTCGCAGTCCATTTCTACGCTCCAAATGCAGGACCTTGCACTGACCTCTGGATATCTTTCAGGCTACATCAGTACCAGGCAGAGAAAAAGATACACTCACCTGTCTTGCAGTGTGTATTCTGTGTTTTCGGGGGAGATCTGACCAGTCACAGGGTGCCGAAATGATGTAGTCCTCAAGTTGTGGCTGCAGAGCAGAAGGAGAGGGAGAGAAAAAAACAAAGGTGGATCAATAATCATAGTCTTGTCTGATCATGTCCTCCCACAGCGGCTTCAAAGCTCCCAGTGATGCTTTGGTCACTTGGTAGAGCTACAGTATGGTACTGCAGGGCCAGGAAGCAAGCTCATATTCTTTTATAGAAAATGTAGGGCTCAGCACTCTCCCTTAGCCAGCTCACCAGGCTTTATTGATTTCAATTGGATGGGGCCATTCATCGCTTTAAATAGAGCATAAACGCATGTTACTGTCACAGGAGAGAATAAGAAACAGATAAGTGGCTAGTGCTACTGGTGTTGAAAGGACTTTATTATTATGCCATGACTTTATTTCTAGTTGTTGTTTATAGTGTATTTAAATATGACTAGGCAAGGAGGAGATGTATGCTCTTTTCGTGTTTTAAAAGAAATAAAAGAAAAATATTTAGTCCAATATCATTCCATTGATATTCTAGTGAAACATATTCTAAATCTATTATATTCCTCTACATACTGTTTTGGAGTATTGTGTGAGTTCTACACATTTGTCGTCCAATACACTGACATAGCTCAACAGCCTTAAACAAATCTTTAATCTGACATGTCCAGATGGTAAACTTATTTCAAATATCCCACGAGTAACTCTTTATTTAGAAAAGTGCCCCCACCAGTGTGGAAGGTTAAACTTCAATCATTCATTGTGCTTACTGTAGCTCTCAATTTCATTTCATGTATGTATGTATGTATTGTTGTATAATGTATTGTTAATGCAGAGGGCCTGTTAATTGTATGCTTATTGTATGTTTATCCACAGTTGGTTACTTTCCACCTATGGCCAGTTCTGCCCTCCATTCTCCCTTCAAAATATGACACTTGCCTTGAGATGCCACTGACTTCCCATTACTAAAACTAACCTCTGGCAGTAAAGGCTGTCTGCGCTCTCTATAAACATTCAGCTTGTGAGGAGACAGCTTTTTCTTTTTCTTTCTTTTTTTTTTTTTTAGTGGGAGAATATTAGTATTTGTAATAGTTGTACTAAGGTGGGGTGAAAACTCAACTTCGGCCATTGCCATCAAAGTCATGACAGAAAAAAATATATTCATGCACAGACGGTGGAAATATTGTGCACGTGGATGCAATAAAACTTCAGCAAATACTGATATGAAGGCCAAATTCACATGCTGCTTTCACATACACACAAGCACAAGTAAACAAAAGACTGAGATAAATATGTTTACTATTTACACTTCAAGTGTACCAACAGTAAAATAAAATCAAATAACTGAAAATATCTAGCGGGATGAATCCACTGAGGGACAGCTGCTAGGTTTCAACATTATGTGTAGCCATACAAGCAGAAAGTGATGTCTCATTGTATCACCACGGAGCAAAGGGAGGGAATATGAATAGAATAGGTGGAAAGATTTATAAGTTGACATTTCGGAAAAGTTCACAGGCCATAGTGGGCAGGAATGATGCTGTGCGATTCTATAAACATAAACAGAACGACATGATCTATACACAGAACATGAAACACATGCTAGCTTGTAAAAACTGGCCATGACATGTACATTCACAAACACACACACACACACACATGCATACACAGGCTTGGTCAGGCTTGTTTCTGGTAACAGCTCATAATTAGCTGAGCTGCTCTGTGTAAATACTGCACCAGCTTCCCCTCTTGATTAGGAATCTGTTTTAGCCGCATTATTTCTGAACTATTTGTCACGGAATTGCAGCATCCCCAGTTACTGTACAAACATTCCAGTACAGCAGGTCTATTTGTTTCAAGAAAACTATAGCTTCCTTTAATACTTGTGACAACATAGTCCCAGAGGGGAAAATGAACTCCTGCTGCAGATGAGTTATCATATAGTCGTGCCTTCTGGATTATACCGAGGAAAAACAGCTTTGTTGTCAGTGCAGTCAGATATGACACCCAGAATTGAATGTTACAAAAATGATTGTGTGTAACACTAAATTAATTATAGATTGCCATCAGGTGATCCATTATTTCTCTATTTAAGACACAAAACTAAAAAAAGGATACATCATATCACTATCCTGTCTGTTTCTTTCAGAAAGAAAGATTCAACTCAGCTTCAACTTCATATATATATATATATATATATATATATATATATATATATATATATATATGTATATGGCAATGAGGAATTACTCTAAACCTTTAAAACAGATGTACATAAAATTAATCAGCTATTCAGTTTCAATCCGGTCTTCGAAATTTTTCATGATCCCAACACGATGCAAGCTTCACTGTACTGCAAAAGCAGGCACAGATAAACAACGTACACTCCAGTGTTATGTGATTGGGCTGAAGAGAAGAAACCATGAAGACAAGCAGAGTTTCTGCTTCTATCAGTCCAGATAAAGAAAGAATGTCCAGTACAAATGTTACCACAATGATAACCAGTTCAGGACTGAGTTCAGTCCCAACTGATGATGTCATTTGTGGGATCAAACTGTATCATAATGGTCAGCAGTTTACAACGGCAGCTTAAGGACATTCTATAAGGTGAGTTTGATGTAAAGAAGTTAAGTCAATATGGATTAACTAGTGAATAAAATGCCTTCCATGTTTTCATTTCATTGAAAAACCTCTCATATGAAACAGCAGCACTGTAGCTCAAACAATGAGATGTTTTCTCTCTTTTCCTGCTGCAATATTGACTCCGGAATGCTGCTCTATCTTTTTTTTTTTTCGGGTTGCAAATTTTAAAAAGTAAAAAAAAAAAAAAAAAACAGAGTTTCAAAAGTAAACTCCCCGAACTGAATACTCACTACTGGGAGAGATGCTGCTGTTTCTTCTTGCTGCTGCATCGCACATGCAGTAGAGACAGTCTCACCTGCTGTGAGATAGTGAACCATCGTTAATCAGCTTTTAGACTCGCTGTGGTGCCGCACATCATTGAAATCCTATCTGCATTACTGCGGGCAGGTGGGAGATACAGAGAGGGTCTGTGATAGCAGCTGGCATCTGCAAAGAGCATTCACAAAGAGCAGAGTAAAGTGGAGCCAGCATCGTGAGAGCAGGAGCTTTTTATCTCTGCTTTGTCCTGCTCAAGCCTGCTATTTGAGCGTTTCACCCCACACTTGCTGTGTCGATGGTAGATATCTAATTTCCACCTATCAGGGGAACACCTCAGTTACTCATTAGATTCTCCTCCCTCTCTATTTGCTATTTTTTCTCTCTCTACCTGTTCTTTTTGGTAAATGTGACCTTTTTCAATTAAAGAATAAGTTAGCTGCTAATCAAAATGTTCTTGAGAAAAATGTCTAAAGAGTCTTTTTAAGTAAATAAATTATTGGTAGTTCCTTGGTGCTTGGGTTTGCTACTCGGCTGTCAGAATTATTGTATTAAGGAGGATGCCATACTTAGGTGGATTTTGGTCTGTGGCTGTCACAATGGTATGCCACTGGTATCCTCTGAGAGGCAGCATTGGAACTTAAGTTATGAAGACAATGGGGCATGTAGTAAAATAACCTCCCTTGACTGGCCAAGTCATCTCCATTCTACAATACCAATTAGTTGCTCCATGTACAATTGTATTATTTATGGGACTGGGCTCACATACAATGTCACACCTGCAACATTCACATCAGCTTTTGGTAAACATCTGAAATCCTATCAGTGGATTAGTATAGGCAGGGAGTTAAAAAAGCTGGAGAAACGTCTTGAACTTCCTGAATTCCCTCCAAGGGCACCTCAGGGTTACTGGTGTGTACTTATTGAAGCTATAGTTTAACAGTAACATTGACCTGTGACCTGTGCTATGAGAGAATTGAAACTAATCCTTAAGAATGCCAACCATGTGAGCAGGTGGTAACATAACATACTGAGGGCCTGTGATGAATGTTGAAAGAAAAAAAAAAAAGTAGAAACTTCAAACGTTTGCCATTTCACTCCTGGATTCAGTCACATTTAACATTTCACATTTAATTTAGAAAGAGTTTAATTCAGTAAATGAGGTCCAACCCACTGAGAATACAGGAAGAGGAGCTCTTATGGAAAGTAATTATTTTCATTTCTGTGAACACACAAGTAGAGCCTCTCGTCTCTCTCGAAGTAGCCTCTGTAATGCACATCAAAGTGTCAACCAAAGATGTCAAGTGATTGCTACTGATGTCAAGAGCTACTGAGAGCATCTCTTTGGGTAGATTTGGATGAAATCAAAATTATGATGAATTAATCATGAAATTAATAGAAAACTGAAAGGTCCCTTAAAATATGTTTCTCATGCCTATTTCATTTCAAAATGAATATCCTAAATTTAAAAAGCAATTTTTATGTTTTGCTATTGTTAAATTATCTGCATTATTACTCATAACTCTTTAGTTATCCGTCTATTGGACATGTTTTTCATACCTTTACTTGCTGGACAGCAACACCAGTGTTCGTTTGTTCACCTCGCAGAGGCATCCCACTGGAGTTTCCATCTGCCCTTCCCATAGCACTGCTCAGAGGAGCGCATTATAACCTCTTGTATTACACTTACAATAATGGCTGAAGCTCTGGTCAGTAAACAATCATCACCATCAGGAAGGGAGTGTTTTTATACAAGCCCCTCTTCTGGACCACATAAAGATCATTTGTTAATATGAAAAGATGTGACCATCTATCTTTTTATCCATATTTTTAGGGATCCAATGAAGCAATTCTAACTAAACAACTAACTAACTAACCACCAGAGAACACACAATAGAAATCATTTCATTTAGTGCCGACTTCATTTCCCAGTCAAGCTATAACCAATTAATATCATCAGTTCCTCATGTGAAGAATAGCTGCTCAAATCAAACAAATCAAAGTGGGGCTGTTGACATTAACCAATTCTGAACTTATACTTGTAATAGCATTACATGTCATTGCTATGCATGCAGAACACAGTACCCAGGCATCCTGAATGCGTGACGGATTGTGACAGTACATTATGTCATGGGGGGAGCGATATCATACACTTCCAAACACAGCCTGTGGCATCCCAAGCCTGGCAAGCAAAATTAATGAAGTCTTAATAACAGTGATTTATACAGAGTATCCCAACGCAGGCAGGTGATAAGCACTCTGCAGCAGGATTTCCACATGTAGACTGACCTTTATCACTTTCATAGCAGAGCACTGCAGCAGCCTCACTCAGCTTCATTTTGCTGACAATTGTGAAGGAATTATCTCCCCAAAGAGTTATTGACAGATTCAACTGTCATTCAGTGAGGAAATTAAGGAAGCCAAACTGAACACATTGCACTCCTTCACTACGATGACTATCATTTTTACTGTTTAAAACTGCAGATCCTCCAAGCCGAATTGACTGAGCAGCACAGTGAATATAAAGGCATATTGATTATAATTCTACTGGACAATTGCTATGTCTTTGCACTAGTCTAAAGCAGCATCGATGAAAAAAAAAAAAAAACTTGGTCAAAGCCAAGCCTTTATGGAGCTTGTAGTCATCCAGCAAACCACTCAAGCAGAACCGGGCACAGCCAGGCAAAGACAAACAGGACTTAGACAGGTCCAAAGCAGAGCAGAAACAGGTGCAAAGATTTTCCAGAGTCTGAGCGTCCCTTACACAGAACGTTTGGCAGAAATTGAAAGAGTTGTTGCATTATTAGTATTCAACACACACAAACGTCTGACGCAGCACAATTCATTATAGTCATAATGGTCCTTTAGAACATGCTGTTTTAAAACATAAGCAAGGCAACAGCCAATGCACTGCAGTGAATGCAAGAAGGGCCTATGTTGGGCCAATAAAAAAGACTTAGGATGCAATGAAGCACTAATTGTCCCAAATCATTCTGAATAAGAACTATTGCTGGTTCGTTCTGGAAACAAAACCCTTAACCAGAAATAGGTGGTAGCCATCAGTTATGTCTCATTTCATGTCTGCTCAATTGTAAAATTAATTGTTTAGACTCTAAGTATTGTACAAATAATACAGGCTGCGCAAAGTGCCAAAACTCCATAGAAATGTCATTCACACCAGCTTCCTCTCTGTCTCGCTTGTTGTTATGAACTTGTTATAGCCTGAAATTGTTCCAGCACCTGCCTGCAGCTAAAGAGAAAATAGCTTCACATACAGGACTGCGGGCACATTAGCACTTCTTTTGGCTCTATTGGCATAAATTTAGCTGACTGATAAATATTTATAGTCTGATTTGGAGTAATTCATCAAAGCTATTGTGGTTTTATATTGCCTCCAACCACAACTATTAAAGGATTTCCAAAAGCACTTATCTTTGTGATCAATAGCAGCAGGGATAAGCAACAAAGAAAAAAAGTTAGGTCTTTTTGTGGAGAATTACTCTAGGGAATAAATCAATGAAGGAATCTTGCAGCTTTGGGTCAATATTTAATACTGTAGATTTTCCCAGCACCTTATTCATTGAATAATCATCCAACCAGAATTCCTCTTTCATCTCTTCACTCTGCTATCATGAATCATTATAATCTGAAGTTGGTGAATGTGTGAGTGTGTGTATTATCAGATATTGCTGCACACCTATTTTCTGTCATGCTAAAGGATAGTCACAGGTTTCCAGTATGGGGGATCACTAACATTTAACTTTATTTAACAGTTGGCATATCCCACCCATTAGTAGACTTATTCTGAAAGACCGAACATGTTGAGAAGATACAACTGTGGAAAAACGATGACCAAAAGCTCTGTTTGGTTTAATTTCTGTTCAGTGTAATGCTCACAAGAAAACCAGAGAAATTAATGTTCTCTTAAGAAACCATTCTTTCTTTTGGGATGCATTCACTCCTTTATTCTTTTGTTTGAATTACTTCCTTCTTCTGGTTCAAAAGGTAAAAGAAAATTATAAAACTAAGAATACAGAAATCGCAGTCTGCCGACTGCCAGTGCACTTAGAAATACTTGGAGAAAGATGACATATATTAAGTGACCCACAGAAAGTGAATCGGGAGATTTGAAGCAAGCCACGAAGGCTCTCCTCTGATTGGTTAACCTACCTGTTCTTGCTGAAATTCCAGAAAGAAGCCTGACAGAGGAGATGTAAAACTCCACAGGGATGGGTTAGGTACTTTAAACTACAACAAAAATTCTTTTGGATATTAAACATTTAAATAAATCACATGAAAAATTCAAAATATTGGATCTTAAATTGAAAAAGTCTGCCAGACATACTTCAAAACATTTCAGGGTAACAACTGGTTTGAAAGTTCTGGCATTTGATCTACCTTGGTAAATCTCATCTCAGGGCACTGAAAAGCTGCAGAAGGGGCGAATTCGCGAAGCAGTTACCTCTTACCAAGAGAAAACAGACAATCAGCAAAAACATCAAATACCTGACAGTGCAGAAGAGATGATAGACCCAGTCTGCAGAGAACGATGCTGTTAGTGTGAATTGTAGTTCTTACTTGCACATGAATCTTATCAGTGGAGTTCATCTACTGATAAGGATTTAGCAAAAAAAGGGCACCTTCAAATCAAATCTTACTCCGACCGACTCTGAAACAAATGAATTCATAATAGCCGATAACTCTTTTGTTGACCCCCACTGTTTGTTTGACAGTTTTGCCCTGCAACAATACGCACTGCTCAGATGCATTCTGATCCCTTAAACACACACACACAAACAGAAAAGACAAGCCACTTGCCTTGAGAAATCCCAGGTTAATGAGATGATACATGGTGACCTCTGACCTCTGTTCTCTAGAGGTTATATGAGTGCTATACATAGCATTCAAATGCTGTATGTCGGGGGGAATGCAGATAAGTGACACAGACTATAGAAAGGAATTTGACCATGAAAGATGAAGCGCAAATCGGTCATTACAGCGCACATGGCTGCAGAGTGAAAACAATATGTCAGCACTCGGCAGGGCAAGAGCAACATCTCTATGTCCTCTGATAATGTCCACAGGGGACCTGTTAGGCTTCAGTACTGCTTTACACTTTGACAGTGAAACACCTCAGTTGTGACTGTGTTATACGCAGGAAAACAAGGCGTTTTAGTTTGTGGATTTTCAAAAGAAGTCTGAACCAAACGTTTGGAAACTATTTAGAGAACAGTAGGTGGGAGTGAGCAGGTTTTTAAAGTCAAGGGACCATGTTATCAACATGCACGAGCTGTGTAACATATCCTATAATTTTCCACTTATGTTAGAAGATTTTAGATTTTCTATTTCTGTTGCCTTCATGTTACTATGTGCATTGCATTGTAGTATCCAAGAACCCCAAAATCACACTTGAAGCATGCGTTTGCTAGTATTTAATTTAGTAGGAGAGAACCTGATAAAAATGAAACATCAACAGCAATTTACAGCTAGAAAATTGAATTGGATAGTCACTCTGCAATGGTGTTTCATTAGAATGAATGCAATCAAATGCATGTAATTATGTTGCATCTCAACCCAATGTTATATTTTGTACCGTCTTTCCCCAAGTGAAACTGTCTATCCTCTATTTAGAGCATTTCCAGGATGTAATTTGGATTTCATATTATGCTGCAATCTTCTTCACACAGACAGACAGACTGGCCAATGGGCTATTCTAATGAGGTGAGACTTAGAATTTGAATGTTACACATTCTATAATATGATGATCACACAACAATAATATCAAGTATTATATAAAACTGGTAAACTAGCTTTGATGTTTTACAACCTGAGACTGATCATTTTTGCCAAACCAGAGCATTTGCTTGCATGTTATGTACCGTGTCTCAGCAGCTAAACTTAAAGTTCAACTCACACTACAATGCCAAATCTAGCTAAAAGTCTGTGCAATGTAGGACAGAGAGGGATCCTAAAAATGGAAAATGGAAAAGTTGAAATATTTGCTTGTGTTGTCATTTGTAACAAAAAAACTAAAACAAAACAAAACTACCTTTACTGTAACAACAGGACAGCAAAGTCTTAAAGCCATTTCAAATACTGGTAACGAATCTCTTCCACTGGCAAAACTGTCACCAATATCTGAAAACAGTCCTTATACAAAAAACTTTTTTTTTTTTAAAAAGCATCTATGACCCTTGGCAATGACTACTGGCCATTGGTATGCTCTGAAAATGTGGGAACTAAACTTTTAGCACAACTCCAGGAAAGTGACTTAAGTAATATTTCATTTGAATTTGACCGACTCACCCTTGAATCCCCCTTAGGAAACTCCACCCACGTGTAGGCTTAACTAGCAAAAGGATTACTGCACTGTCAGCTGAATAAAAATTGGGAGAGTTAAAGGGCCAGAAGTTCTGCAAAATAACAATGAAAGAATCAGACAAGATAAAGAGGCACCAAGTCCCAAACTCCCTCTACTCAAACTCAGTGAGTACAAGCTCGAATCTATGCGATGTATAAACCAAAACAAGGCAGAGAATATCATGGCAATGAGTCATTCTGGATTCAGTCTGATCCAGGAGAAAGATTAATTTTCTCCCAGGTAGGATACACTCAGTACACACCCCATATTTCCATCTGACTTCCCCAAAAGCACAGATCATAGCATTCAGGAGTAGCACAACCCCACATAACACTAAAAATTGAGATCAAACCAACATCAGGAGGTTTTGTTGTGCTCTTATGTTTGCTGTCAAATGAAAATTATGAACAATGCAAATCTTACACAGTGTTATGCTATAAAGGTAAAAACAAGGATTAATAAATATATTGTGAATTAGGACAAATTAGATTTAAAGGTATATGTACCGTTGGGTCTGGAAATATGTGGACAGTGTCACCATTTTCTGAATTTCGGCCCTGCACGCTAGCACAATGGATTTAAAATTAAATGATCAAGATGCAATTGAAGTGCAGACTAATCCATTGTAATAGTGTAAAGGACCAAAATTATGAAAATTGTTTCACTGTCCAAAAATTCCCAGCCCTAAATATGTTTGATCCTTTCTAGTTTTCTCTGTTTCTATGTTTGTAATATTTAATGTAATGCGACATATAAACACATAGAACTTATAGAACTCGAGGAGCACAATTAAGAGCAAAAGTTAAAAGTAACCATGAATGATCTTGTCAAATTTAGCAGTGGTAAGGAGAAGAATGGGGAACAAAGGGGAGGACAGGAAGCCGGAGAGAATTCTGGGAAAATGTGCTGTACATTATATTTTCACATTCCTGCATTTGTGATTGATATTCGTTCAATGAACAAAATCACAGCTGTCATGGCATTCTTCCTATGATAAAACTGAGTGACAGAGCACAACTCATCCTCTTAGGTAGCTTCCTATAAACTGCACTTATACACCCATTTCAAGTGCTCACTTATGCTGCAGGTTATTGCTAAACATGGTGAGGCAGCTTGATGTTAATTCTGAAGTAATTCTGACAGCCTAAGAATAAATGAATAAATCACTCTCAGCAATCATTTAGGTTTTTTGTCTAAAACTGTAAAGTTAAAGTTATGATCAAATCCTCTTCCCTGGTCGATAACAGCAATCTTCGAGTCACTACACATGAGGCCATAAAAGAAGACCAGGACAAAGGCATTTACCTCATCAAAGCACTGTACAGGAGAATGTCTTAAATCTGTGAGTTAGCACTGTTCACTTTACTTAGTATCAGTGTCTAAGAAGCTACATACACCTTCCAAATGGAGTCATCAGATACAACAAATAGATACAAGACACATACTAAGTGCATCAAAGCAAAGACGACCAACCTGCAGAGCCTGACCCCCTTAATGCAGGTCCCAGGCAGCAGCATTTAGAATGTTGTCTCCAAGCATTTTTTTCTCCTCCAGCTTAAACAAGCTGCTGACTCTACATGACAAACAGAGTGATCTGCTCATGACTGACTGTACTAAAGTAAGTCAGTCTGTAATGCTGCACACTCATTCCCCAAAGCACATACAGGCATGGACACAAATTGCATATGTTTGCAGTCAGATTATCTGTTTGATCTTTGATCCCCATAATCCTGCAACATCAAAAATAAATCAAACATAAAAAAAAACTCTATTTGAAACTTCAGCTGTGGCAAAAATAGGCAGTGAATCCTTGAGATAATCTAAATACAGTATGTTTGAACAAGAAAACATATGACTAGATCAGATTAGAGCAAAAAAAACAAAACAAAACAAACAAACTCTAGTCCACCTTTTTGCTCTAATTAAAACAAAATCAACATCTGAGTGACATCTGCAAATACTTACAGGACTATTATAATGCAGTTCTGGTTTGACTTGTTAGGGATTGTAATAATGATTGGAATTGGTCTCAAACCTATAAAATGATGTTTTGTCAGCAGTCATGTTGGCTATTGGTTGGTGGGTTCCTGGCTAGTTAGGTGGCCGGATGGGTAAGCAGCCAAATAACTGGATGGTCCTGTATTTGTGGTTATTTTTCACAGGAAGGTGTGAAAGCTGGAGGTTAACTGTCTAATGAGACCCGGCAAACACATGATCATGGCTGAACAGCTAATTCTCTTCTTCTGGGTGGTTCGAAAGGTTCTCATTATGCCCTTGAAGATATCTGTCACAGCTGTCAGGGTCATTGAGATCAGTAAGCTAAAACACTCTTCTCATTGACCTCTTATTTGAGTAAAAATGAATTATAATGTGATGGAATAAATTCATGCTCTAAAGAATTGAAGATATCCATCCCATGCTATGAAAGCATGTTAAGACACAGCGTCTTCATGCTGCCATCTCTTGTGCAATACACTCCTCATGATGTAGAAGAACAAAACAATACAGGTGTAATTGCATTTCTCTGTATCCATTCGGATTACATTATCTGAACCTGGGTAATTCCTGTTTTCCAATGCCACTCATGAAAGCCATGTCACTTGCAAGCACTTTTGTCCAAAAGCACAGGAGCAGATCAACGGCCACTGGATCCTCTAACAATCGGATTCAGTCTAAATCCCTTATACAATCATATCAGAGGCATTATTATGTCAAACAACCACTAAATACCCTTTTTCTACCCCCCCAATCCCATCCACCAAACACTGACAAAAAAGCACAAAGATTTGTTTGACATTTGGTAGCTTTTATCAGCAAAATGACTGTAGAGAAATGTATTAGCTATCCAATAGCTAAAATGCACAGCAAACCATGGGAAATTATAATCTCATCAAATCTGAGCAAAAATACAGAAGCAACAGAATGAGTCAAATTTGTTTAGTCCAATAAATTTTGCTGCAGAGAATCCCTGTCCTGAAGGTGCCTGAGCTGCTGTAGTGCAGTATATGTTACTGCAGCACACCAGTATATGCTTTAGTGTTATCAGCAGAGAAAAACAAAGACATTTCCCTCTGCAGCAGTTCCCATTACCGAATCTGAGCAGACACACGGCACAGAGCAAAGCAGGCACTGAAAACAGTCCAACTAAAAAGGTTAATTTCACCGATACACAGCACAGGTACTCCATGACTGCAATGCTCCGTACACACAGTCACCAGACACAGAGGCCCCAGAGGCCCAAGGAAAAACACAAAATATACAATACGATGAAAACAGCAAATTTTTGTCTGAACTGTGACAACAAGGTCACTGACTAACTGACCACTGGTGAGTCAAACTACAGATGACGCAGGGTGGCCATTGGTTTGCAAGACAAGTGTTTTCTCATTGCACAATTCTCTTTGAATGTAATTGTGTTTGTTTGATTTTAACAAGGGCTGGAACTCACTTTCAGAGGAAAGAGTAGACACACTGTTTTTTGTTTAAGAGCACTGAGCGGCACAGTTGACAGGTGTGTTTACTGTGTCTGTACTCTGAGAGATGCCAGCAGGAATAAGGATGAAAATTGTGTGCCACCTTTAAATGAATGCTGATCAGGGCCTGGGCGGCTCTATATGCATACATGTCATTTATGAATGATTACATTGTGTAACTGTGATTTAGCTGTCCTTACTGTAGGATGCTTGTTGCATTGGTCTTTTGGATGTTTTTTGTATGGCTCTTTTGAACAAAGTTAAAGTTTTTGTGGCCCTTGTTTGCGGTTAAGCATATACCTGTTGAGGTCCCTGTGCACTACAAAGCTAAGCAATCTGCAAATTTGACATTTGGACAAAGCCTCAGCTCATCTGTGGAAGTCACTTGAGCAAAAATTGAGCTTTCCATCTGCAGACATAACTCTCTATGCTGATTGCATGACAGTTGATGTGAATAAGCTGCTAACTTTATTTTTGAGTGACCATTTCACACTAAATATAACATAAATCACAGCCTTTATCCTTAACTTCTGTGATTTTGTCAGATGACATGATAGTAAGAAAAGTAGGACTTTGAACAACAGCTTGCAAATTCCTTAAATGTAATTGCTGGTGAACATGCAGTGTTAATGAGCCACATTTAAGTGGATATTTTATAGTTGCTTCATTTCCGACAAGAGAAGTCATGGAACAACATATTAAAATGCCATTTATGTGAACAGAGAGTGGGAGAGAAGCAAAGACCTAAAGTGTAAAAATTAGTGGACGCAAGGTAGAGTGCACACATGGATGAGCTATATTAGATTTTGACTTGTCTTGTTGTGAATGTCCATGCCTTGTTATAATATGCAGTTTAATAGTAGTGGGGATGGCTTCACGTCTGTGAAGCTACAAGTTGATTCCCTCACAATCTGTTCCCTCTAAAGTGATGATTTATTGCCCGGTTTTCCCCTACATAGATAACAAGAGCGCCAAGTGACATAAAATATCTGAACAACTCGTCGGCTGATTAGCTATCAAATAATTGTTAAATTGACATCATACACACAGTTGCACAAGAAAAAACAAACAAACAAACAACTGATGTACTCGCTTCGTCGGAGCCCAATCCCATCTGTCCCTCTTAGTTATTCAAGTGTGCAGGCTATCACATTATCATCATATAGAGGAAATTAAGCAGGTACATTAAATAAATTAGGTAAGGTTGCACTTGGCTGACAAAGGGTAACTGAATTCAGGGACTATTTTTAGCTCTCTGTATCTTGTGAGTGGGGAGAGTTTGTAGCGTCTTAGCAGGCTTATTAAGTAAGACACCAGTGGAGGAAGGTAGGCCACATCTGGTGCATAGCTCTGAAACAGTAAGTGCCAGCAAGATGGAGATTTTACCAGAACAGTTCACTCCCTGGAATTTCTATCCCACTCACAGATGCTGATCCTAAATCACAGCACAGGGAATTTAAAAGGTCAAGGTCTCAGTACACAAAGAGTATACTCCCTTTTTCAAATACCTAAACCTTCTGGTCGACATCATTATTATGTGTATTCTTGGAAGTATTAAGTCAAACGAAATGTATAGAATTCCTTGTAGTTAATGTATACTGTACTCAACATTACTGGAACTAGCTGTACTAAACCAAAACGGTTTACTATATGTTTTACATTGCATAATCAATACAAATGGATGAGCACACATGGCAAGATAAGTCCACAAGAGGCTAAGTGTTGCCATCAGTTAACTAATAACTGCAGTTAAAGGTTCATTGAAAATAATATTGACTGGATTAGTTGGCCCACAATGGAAACCGTTGTTATCTGCTGTTCTGATGTCAAATGTTGTGGTTTGGTTTTTATAGTCAACTGCATTTTGGCTGAGAGCACAGCAGCAAGGCTGCCTGATCAGGGAGACCTTGCTGCAATGATAAATAGGCTAAATAACCTTATTGCTCTGTCTGACCAAATGATTATAAGCTATCTTTTGCAAGAATCTGTGGATGGTTGGATTGATGACAGTTTTCATGTCAATCCAAGGTAGAGCATAAAAACTGTAGTTTACCAGTTGACATAGATGGTGATAGTTGAAAATCATTCATTCATTCATCTTCTAATGCTTATCCGTTTCGGGGGCACAGGGGGTGCTGGAGCCAATCCCAGCTCACTCTGGGCGAAGGTGAGGTACACCCTGGACAGGTCGCCAGCCCATCACAGGGCCAACACACAGAGACAGACAGAGAGCAACAACCACTCACACTAAGACTCAGACCTACAGACAATTTAGAGTCACCAATTAACCCAAACATGATGTTTTCGGATGGTGGGAGGAAACTGGAGTACCCGGAGGAAACCCATGCAGGCACGGGGAAAACATGCAAACTCTGCACAGAAAGGCCCCAGGCCTGAGAACCGAACCCGCAACCTTCTTGCTGGGGCAGCAATGCTAACCACTATGCCGCCGTGCGGCCTTAGTTATATGCTCATATCACAACATCTATGCTAATATACTACTCATCATGCTGATGCAGACCACATACATTCTTAGCAAAAGGAACACCACATAGTTAAGTGTAATATTAGCAGATGTCACATAGTTTTTTTATAGGTTTGTATATGCAAGCATTCATGTTTGAGTCCATCTGTGTGTGGGATGGGCCCTAATAGTAGTGCTACTATGGATTGAGAAGCAAACTCATGTAAACACATAGATTCCTTTAGGAATAGTATCTCTGGCTAACTGAAAGATGGCGGCGGGTGTATTAAACCTTCTGTACAGTCTAACATATGGAGACGTCCCACATTAGCCATGTACATCATAATCAGCCTGAGAGATCACAGTTCTGCTGACACGTAGAAAGTGGTCGGTGACCTGTGATCATGAAGCACTGAAGTGAGCATCTCTCCCTTTCTGTCTTCCCATCATTTAAAGGCTTCTTCATTAGTATACTGTACATTGGCATACATGGTCCCTAAAGACAAGCCAAGCGTTTGCAAAAACAACACAGCCATCTGCCTTTTTTGCCACAAAGCAAGAAGAAAAGCACTTCTCAGCCTGCATGTTAATTCTCCTGCTTGTATACATATATAACAGCATGCTATCCGAGGCAATCCAGCTCCTGCAGCTGCCGGAGAGCTGTAACAGACACACCTCCTAAGTAGCTACGTAGCATTACAATCCCACATACGTGTTGGCAGAGGGTCTTGGATACACACCTGTGAGCTGCCCGATGCACTGGCTGCCTCTTATAAAGGATGTGTGAGGCTGACTGCCTTGTTTGGCCCAACATGTTAGCCGCAGGTCTGATTTGCTGTGCTGTATTCTGCTGCTGCTGTGTGTGTGTGTGTGTGTACTCCTCTCAGCTGGGAGTGCTGCTGCTGCTGACGTCCTCTGCTCAACACTGTGGCGTCGTTTCATTCAAAACATCATCTTTCCCGCCTCTCTTCGGGCTGCTGAGTTGAAGCTAAAAATGCATGCAATCGGTCAACTGTTACATCTCCACGATCATTAGGCTTGTGATAGGTATTATTAAAGCCACCCAACCTAACCAATACATCATGTTAGAGGCCCGAAAGCAATAAGTGAAACCACAGCAACAACGCATTAGCCTCATCCTAGAGAATCATATTCTCTTCCCTCCCTGTAGTGGTACTCCTCTCAAGTCTCCTCTGCTCTCCTCTAATGTATGCAGTCCTCAGCACAGCTCTGCCGTCAGAGCACTCCCCTGAACTGGACGCCTTCCCTTTCCAATCCCTCTGCAGTCATGCAGGCAATACTGAACCTGCACAGCAAACAAGAGGAGGGATGAGGAGAGTTAAGCAGGAAGGAAGGAAGGAACAAACGAATTGCAGAAGTGAGATGAAATAAGCGAAACCAATGAGGGAGTGATGGAGAGAGTGAGAGTGCACTGCACCTTAAACATCATACATGAATTGTAGTGACATATCATTGTTTATACGATTACCATTTTTTACCTTAGTTATTTATGTTCATTTTCTATCTTATACCAACTGAGATGAGTAAGGATTATCTCCACAGACCTTGTTTCATTTTGACATCAGTGTCAAACATACCATCACATCGAAATTCTTAGTAACTTCACGATGCAGTATGACTGTAAACAGGAGAGGCTGCAACAACGACCAGATCAGATGAAGAGGAGAAAGTGTGAGCCGAAAAGACATCTGATGACATGAGAAATGGAAGTTAAGACTGGGCTATGACCCAACAGTTGAGGAGACAGATGACTCTGCCATGCTACACCAGCCAGTGAAGAGAGTGGGGGCCCAGGTGAAAAATGTTTCTGTACCTGCTAATCATTCAGGAAGTCGACTCACATATAAAACAGGCAGTGCCTGGCCACACATACATACAAACATGCAGGTAATGCATCCTGCTGCGGTTGCTGTCATCCCTTCATCCTCCGCTGCTCTTTCTCAATGCTGTGGAGATGATACCAGGCTGACAGATCTCCAGCCCTTAACACCAGTAATGGTAATGTGAATTGTACATTGGTTTTCTGCTACAGGAATTCATTACATTGCATAGAAAATCAACGACATGTACGTGATTCAAATGTAAAATGACTGTACAGTGGCAAAGAACAAAACTGCCAGAAAACAGAACAACGCCAAGACTCTCAAAAGACTCTCTAAAGAGAGAATGCATATAGGATTCGGGTCATGCTCTGATTTGTCACTACATTCAAACATTCAGAGGGAAGTATTTCACCACGATTCAAACATATATGACCGATACACTGCAATTACTAGTTTCTTTACAGTTTTAGGTTTTCTATGCAATAAAATGTAAAAAATATGAAGCATTTCTTCAGATTAAACACAATAAATTATGCAGTAGCATAATATTAATAATAACCCTAAAAGCATATGCTCTATAGGAAAACTGCACAATTAGTACTTGATGACACACAATGAGGAGTAAGTACAGATAAAATGCTTTCTTAAATGTAGAGCTTTTACTATCTAACAGTCTAAATAGTCTGAGAATGGTATAACCCACAATAGCGTGTAAGATAACTGCTGAAATGAACACATATTCTAAAATATGTGTTCATATAATGCAAAGCAGAGAACTCAAACCCTTATTACCCTTACAAGTACTAAATCCATAGGTTAAAAAAAAGCAACAACGACAAAAAGCAATAAATAAATAATTATATTTATATTGTTTAAAAGGTGAAATGAACTGGCTAGTCTCTTTTCAAAAGACAACTTTCTTAGACAATGTACTAACTAAATATAAATCTTCTATGAACCCCCTTTCTTATTTAATACAGCATATTCCCAATATCAGTTAGCTACAAAGTCTTCTAAATCGTACAGTTGCTAAAATGCTACTCACCAGTTCCTGGTCAAAAGTGGAAGGTAGTCTTAAATAGTCTCAAATCTGTTGGTAAATGTCTAAACCTGTCCTCATTCTGAAAGGTCTTTTAATGTGTGAGGCAGTTTTAACACTGTGCTCAGAGCAAGGTGGGAGTGCTAAAGAGGACACAAAGAGCAGTGTAGTATTGCTGCTGTTTCAGCCCTCTCTCTCTCTATTCTTGATCAGGCAGCAATGCTGCCGGCACGAACAATTCAGAGCTCTACTTAGCTTCCCCTATGAAGAATAAAATGGTAACACTCCACTGTTCCCTTCCCACACACGGAATAAAGACAAGGGAAAGGATAAGGGCCTGACTTTCTAAGAGTTACTTCTCTTTCTCATGACCACAAATGAGCATCTGTCACCTCACTGTGTAACCCAGTCAACGTAAAGCGCTGACATTGGTTTTTGCCTGCAACCAGAGTCTTCTTGCTCTTCCCAAGTCTCCTTTATCAGATCACATCCCAGTCAGCTGGAGAGAAACGGATGGAGGATGGAGGACAGACTAAAGGCTCAGGCTGCTGCAGTGGTGGTTCAATAATCCATAGACAGACAAACAGATAAGAGCAGAGGGCTGGATGAGGGTGTTTTAGGTCAATACATGCAATGGACAGCCAGGTCAACAATCATACTTCACTGTACTGCCTACTCTCACTTTAGTCACACTGGCTTTTAAAGATAAAACAACTAGTGAAGCTAAAATAGCACTGTATTAAACCAGGAAAACACTCCAGGTTGTCAACTTGATAAATTCAGAAAGGCGGGATAAAATGTCCAGGAAGTATGCAATACAGAAGGTAAATCAATCAGTCAGACGTACACTTACTTATGAGGTGATAGATACTTTTTGGCAGGATTCATAATAAGAACAACCCAAGTACATGAATCTGTCATGAATTTCTTGTTTCTATTCTTTTTTTTAAGAAAAAAAAAAAAAGAAAACTTAAAAGTGGAGCAAATGTAAAAAAAAATCATCCTGCCAAAAACACAAAGACTCAACAGCAGTATCTAGTGGTTATAGACAGGCTTGACAGCAAATATACAACAGGCCACATTTACTCGTTCCACCACCTCAGTCACTCACTGAGATAAATTCGTATATCACCAACATCATAAAATATTTGTAACAGTGTTTTAAAACTGTTGAATATAAAATATTTGATGCACAATCCAAGCTATATCTCAATAAGTACATAAGGGTTAGAGGAGATGACTGGTTGTAACAATCTTCGATTGTCAAATCACATAAATTTGGAATACTGACTAAGATAAAATGAACAACAAATTAGCCTTGCATCTCTCTACTAAGGCAAATGAAATTGGATTGGTTTGCAAGAACTCACAGTCAATGTGTTCAATAAATGCTGTAGTGAATGAAATTGCCCTTACCAGCAGATCTGGCCTCACTAGAAGTGGCCACGCATGCATTTATAGTTTTCACACTTAATGTTCCATGCATGAAAATAATGATAACCAGTCTGATAATCCAACACCATTTTTAACGTCTCAGTACTGGCTTTCCATTAAGATCCATTTTAAAAATCTACTTCAGAGCTTCACACAATCAGGCTCTGAAATGCTAACATCTGATAGAATACATATCTCAGATCTCCTTCACCACACCACAAGGTCTCAGGTACCTGGAGTACCCAAGTACCTAATTATAAGGTTACCACAGACAAATTTAAAGCCCTGGGCTCATCCCACCATTCAGTTAACAGCTGCTAAGCTCTGGAAAAGTCTCCCACTAAGTTTGATGTCCATGGACTCTTTAAGAGAGTAAAAAAAAACAAAAAACAAAAAACTACTACTCAGACAACCCAGTTAGGTAGCATGAGGTACTTTTTGCTTCTTGGATATTTTATCTGGTGTTTTTAGTTTTGCTTTTATTAAATGTTAACTGTTTTGAAGTCTTTCATTTAATTTTCGATTGTGGCTCATGATGTGAACTTTATATATTTAAATCACTTTTATATTGCTGATCACTTTTACACCTTAAACTTCTATCTGATGGAAAAAGTAAAAATGAACACTTAAAGTTTAACATTACATCTCTGATAGGCCCTCTAGGGAGACAATATTTCTACAATATCCATCTTCTTCCTGGTGGCTGCTAACTTATCACATCTTCTCTCACCCGTTTGGCAAGACGAGAACAGTGTGGGACCTGCTTCTCGCTGCAGTGGCTCCAGTCACACTGAGGCTCTGACAGAATGCGGCAGAAAGAACTGTCATCTGAATTCAGCCAGAGGGAGGGCAAACAAACTCTCTCTTTCATAGAAAGAAGCAGAGAAAATAATTCAGGTGCACAGCTTTCTCCTTTAAAAATATGAAAAGAGTGAAAGCATCTATATTCTTTACCAGATTTAGAACTCTTTGTTTTATGCCACTTCCGCTGACATTTGCTATACATTACCATATCATATTGCATTTTACCCTGTTTATAATAACATTAAATAAACCAAATATTAAATTTCACTATGTAACATCATGAAACCAATATTACCTTGTTTCATTTTGCCTCGCTTCTACTTCCAAACTGGAGGTCTCCAGCTCAGCAGTCAGCTCTGCTTCAATATCACCCAAGTAAGTCCCCTGACCAAGGGGCAGACAGCTGCAGGTCCCCATTCCAGCTTTGGCATCTCCTCTGCTCTGTTTCCTCTCTGACTCCTGCTCCAGCTCTGACTGGACAACCTGCTCCAGTTGTCTGGACAGTGAATGACTCATTCTAGATAATGCATATAACACAGAGCACACCTCAGGCCTGCAGCTGATAATGTATTCATTCATTGCAGGTTCCTGGATTAAATATTGCAATCCCAAACAAGGCCTGATGGAAAGCTTCCTTTCGATTGGATGACACAAATATCCAGTGTATCACACTCTCAATCTCTTCTTTGTTTTCATTGCCTGTATTCAGTCTGCTTTGCTTTCTTACTTTATTTCTTGCCCCCAACAGTACAATACAGTATGCATTGTCTAACTGTCACAAGCGCTGTAATAAGTCACTGTGGTTGAGATATTGACAGCACAGATCTGCTTTTAAAATGCTCTGGCCTTTTGAGGGTTAGGTCATCTCAAAAGGCAAAAGGGAAGATAGATGCACAAATATGACAGCTGGGCACAATTTATACATGATACAACCTAGACAAACAAAGAATAATAAATCCCATTAATGCAACAGAGAAAAGATGTGCTATTTAGCATTTGTAATTGCTTTGTCATGCATCCTAATATCAATTTCAATATCACTACTCCTGCTGCTAAAGATGATGTTAGCATGTGTACTACTACCACCTTCACATGATTAATGAGTCACGTTTCAAGGCAAGGCTGTGTCTGTGTGTGTGTATGTTGTCTTGAAATTAGGTGTTTTTAATGTTATTTTCTATGATGGAGCAAAGACTGTCAAGAGAGCAATTGCTTTTCTCTTGACCTTGAACTGCAGTTACCCTGTTCATTCAGTATTTTCATTCCCTGCACAGTATACGTGGTGCAATGGTGAAAAGAGAACCACAACACGAGGCGACACAAGCTGGAGTGCCAGTATTTTGTCAAAAAATGGGAATTTAGTGATGCTGCAATCAGAATGCCCAAAGATCATATGTTTTAGCTCATGATTCATGGAACAATCTCAAGTTCATTAGCAAGTACAAATTATATGAATGATGATGATGCATAAACCACAGAATAATGCAGATAAGGATCATCAATTTGAATACAATCTCTAACCAACAGCCAATTTCAAACAGGGAGGAAGGGAAGGGAGGAAGTCTGTCTAACTTGTATTCCCTGGAACATGTAATGGGAGTGCAATTTCTTATTTTCATCTTCATAATAATATCTCCCAAAATCAAAGGTTTATTTTTGCAAAGATAAGGCAGGAGTTATCTGATCCATCAAGAATTTGTCTGTGGTGAATGACACAACCATTTGAGAACATCTATTTTCAGCTGAAGGTCACTGTCTCCACAAACAGCTTGAGGGAAAGTCAGAAAGTGAACTGTGTTTAAACACAAGCTCACAAGAGTCTAAAGAGGTAGATTTTTGAGCCAATAGATGAAAACCATGCCCAGACCATTGACTGTAAATAAAGCTTACTGTAGCCTCTGTGATGTCACCTGCACATTTCTGAAGAGCGGTTATGAGGATCTGAGCAAGCTCCTCTGCAATCATGATCTTGGCAGTACTTGAACCTGTCAAACTCCCAACTAATTGCAAAATGGGCCAAAATGGGATTGTCTAATTGAGTCTTATATATTAATATATTGCTTTATGAAATATGGCTCCTGTGGTGCTTTGTGGGATCTCATAGGGGCAAAACTAAGCTGCCCTTGTGAATTGAGAACTGAAAAGAAAATGCAAAACCCAACTGCAAGATGTGCTGAAGCAGTTTCTCACGATGGCCTGGAAAGATACATTTACTGGAAAAAAGTATGAAAGAGTAAAATGACTGAATACGAAGGTAGCCCAGCACACCTGCCCTATATAAATACAGAATTCATATTTGCTCACTGTAGCACACATAAAAGAAGAAAGCTGCTGGTGCTTTGGGATCCCATTAGATAAACATCTGTGATGGGAAGTTCAAACTGGATGGACCTGCGGACTGGGTTGATCCGATTTCATCCATGACTTATTGTCTGCATCAATTTACTGTGTATTCCATGTAAACCATGTGTGCTCTCTCAGAAAACACAATAGATTTATAGATTATAAATGTATTTGTTAGTATCTGAGGAGGAATGCTCTACCCAAAAAAAAAAAAAATATTCAGTGAGGAGTGAAATGAAGCTCTGCCTCATTGGTTTTAATTGATGGTTTATTACTTTCTATGGCTTCTGACTGAAATTACCAAGCAAGGTCTTTCCATACACGGTCCTTTGTACAGCATTAGATTACTCAGGAGTCAGTCATCAGTTACTTTCTTACTGCCTTCCTGCCAGCCCAAATCAGAACCAACTGGGAAAACACTTTGAAAGTCTTGTCTGTCAAATAAAAGTCACCTCCTTATTTTTTTCAAAACAGCCCTGCACAACGAAACTGAAATTTTAACTCACTTTAAAAGTTTGTAACTGTTTAATGCAACAAGGCAAAAAAGCCACAAAATTACCAACTATTAGACTTAATTCATACTTTATTCTCTCATACAATTATACTTTTTTTGACATGCTACAAAGGTAACACGCAAGGTAAGTACACATGAATATATTTTATACAAACAAAAGTATAACAAGGGAGGGCAAAGGTAATTTTAAAGACCTTGGGGCTAGTGCTCTCCGGTCTTTTTTTGGCCATGAGGTTTTGAACTGAGCAATGAGGTGTGGATTTGCTGTGTTTGCAGAAAAAAAGGAAACTTCATTAAGACAGCCTTAGGATAAGGGCCTGTAGGGATACTTCACTTTTTTATCTATTAAAATCATCTGAGGGCTAATGAACTCATACTGTCCTGATCATAAATAGTCAGCTAGTTAAAAGCATGCAAACACAACCCAAACCATAAGAGATAGCATAAGAATAAGAAGATTAACTTTCCTGAAAATCTGAGATAACAATTGTGTTGACGTTATCACATATAACTGATTAAATTGAGAAAGAAACAGGACAAAATGTTTTATGAGTGAAACCTATGTGTGGATATTAAACCCTTCTTCATGTGTTCTTCATGGATTGTCCCATGGACTGTGCATTCAAAATGTGGACCGTGTCCTCAACAGAACACCATTGTGCCTCTGCGGGGTCATCTTTCCCTCAGGGAGCTATAGAATTGCAAATTCTCTATGTTCAGTGAGTGCAGTGATGTGAACTCTGTTTTCCTGGTTTTATCTGTTAAATACTTAAATCAACTTCTGATAAAATCTATTTCGAATCCTTATTAAATCAATTAGCATTATGAAACCATATTCAGAGTAACTTAAGGCTGAAGTCTATCTCTATAAGTTGAAAGGGGTCAAGTATAACTCAGTTGTGTTTTATTGTGTGCTATGTTTTGCACACATATCATTCCTGCTCATTTACAATTCAGACACGTTTCATTTTCCATTTGTTTCTAAGTACATTCATCGACATTCAGACTTAAAGACCTGCGTCAACAGTAAAATACTGTCTTCAGTGAGTGATATTTCCACAGTTAACTCCATTGATTTCCATACCACACCTAAAATGTTTTATGCAAAGATTTCTTAAATTACATTGTTTTATAAAGACGTTCATTCTTCTTATTGACTGAGAGACAAAGAAAACTAAAACTTACACTCCTTAGACTACACTGGATCAGATAGTTTAGGCTGCCCCGGATAAATAGGTGTAAATAAATGTGAGTTTTGACACAGCAGTGTCTAATCAATCCCTCCTTTGTACTCCAACTCAGCTAAATTCCACCATCAACACCCAACAAAATCTACCAACCGTTGTCACAGCAGCACTGTGTGGACTTCAATCCTGCTTAAGTTTGTTGCTGTGTGCCTCCTGAATAGATAGCTAAGAGATGGAAAACAATGTTTTATATCAAAAAACCAACTTTCGATGCTAGAAATCTGTTTGTGCACTTTAAGTGATGTTTAAACCCAAATTTGACTTTTTTTTTTTTTTTTAATCAAACAAGAAGAAACATGATCTCTAGCCAGGGCAGGAAAATAAACTCACCCTCAGCACGTTCAGATGCCATTGTGGTCTTACTGGCAGTGAGTAGCAGCTGGTGGTAGTTAAAATAATAACATTTATGATGAGTTTAATGGTCTTAACTATAGCTACAGTGTTAAACTGTACCACTAACCTTTAATCTGCCAAAAACAGTGATAAATTAACCAGGTCTGTGTATCCACTCTTCCAGGTTAGTACTGGTAAACTTAGCAGAATATTCGATTACAAAAATAATGGATAGCTGCAGCCCTGTCTATGCAATGACTCAAATATTCCACCATAGATAGACCGTTTCCATCACAAGAGAATAACACTTCAAGAATTACAGAATGATCAAGCAATTAATCGCACAGCAATGTGTGTTTAGCAAAATGTTTGTTTTTCAGTATTACTACTATGTGTTAATTTGGATTCATTCATTTACTCATTTGGCAGATGGTGACTTTAAATTGCTCACAGGTGTAAGTGTGACCATGAGTGGTGGTTTGTCTCCATATGTTGGCACTGTGATAGACTAGTGACCTGTCCAGGGTGGACCCCACCAGAACTTGAATTTGATTTGGGCAACCATGGGCAGCCAGTGCAGGTCGATGAGTAGTGGGAGACATGTGCCCTTTTGGGCTGATTGAAGGGACTGCTGCATTCTGGACCTTTGCAGCTGTGCACAAAGGAACGATCGCCAGGAGGGCACTGCAGCAGTCACGGTGAGAGATAACTAACACCTGGGTGGCATACTGAATCAGGCAAGGTCTGGTTTTCCTGATGGTGAACTGAGCAAAGCTGTGAAATTGTCAGAGAGTAATACTCAGTCTTTAAACATGACACCTCGGTTTCTTGTGACCTTGGTTGGGGTAAGGGATGAAGAGATGACTTTGATATAGACACCGTGGTAAAGAAACTCATTGGCAAAGACCACTAGGAATTCAATCATAGAGAGATTTAGTTTGCTCATATATCCATGCAGATGTGTCAGAGAGACAGGCTGAGATCTGTGCAGACAGTGGAGCCTTAAGGTGGAAATGACAGGTATACCTGAGCATCATTAGCATTGCAGTGATACGTAAAGCCATGCATCTTGCAGGTGGTATATTAATACCTGGGGCTGGTTGATATAGACAACACCAATACTATGATGGTTATTATGGCATACGATTTTCTGTCAAAAATGTATACCATTGAAGTTCACATTTACATTAATTTTGCTGACATTGTAAAATTCACTCTACCATTCTCTACAGATGCTAAATGTGAATCAAGATATCATTTTAGTAGCAATTTCCCTTGATGAAATTACAGCATGAATTAAAATAATCACATCACATAATCACACAACAACAAAATTCTTGCTTACTCTGGCAGAGACACAAAGATTTGAATTTGTTTCAGACACAAAAAAGAATGAGGAAAGATGGAAACTGTGCTCATGGCAAGGCTAATGCAGCACAAGCACAGTCTAAGAAATAAGCCATGGAAAACAAAGAAACAAGCAAGGCACAGAGGCAAAACAGGATCCTTCAACTGAGCCAAATGGGCAGCAAGTAGTCAACCAATTTAACTGTCTTGACATTTAGGCTACCATATATCACACAAAGTCAGTGTTGCATTGTTCTTGCTTCTTAGAAAGAAAAGTGAATTAACAAGGAAAGCACAAAGACCACCTCTATTCTACCCACAATGTCAGCAGCAACAAATGTGTTAGTCAAAACTGTTTTATGTGGTTGTTGCAGCCCACATCTTTGGATGCCAGGATATCTTTCAAAGCAACTACGGACACCCATTGGTCTGATTCAGTGCAGCCTTCATAATTTGTCATCTGTGATTTATGATTAAAGCAACTTTCAGTGTCTTTTATTAGATGACTTATTTCGGCTAAAACAAAGTGTTGTCTGCGTTGTTAGTGGCACAAATTGTCATCTGCAGAGTACTATATAGTGTTGGTAAGCCCTCTGATTAGTAATGATAAACTCCAGAAAAGCCACAGCTATGGGGATAGAAAATCTCTCCATACAGGCCCTCTGTCTGAAACAAATGGGGCAAACTAAAACGGCTGTGACAGGACTACGGGTAGTGGAACGCAAAACTTTGACCAAGCAATTGTAGGAGGAGTCACTGTAATTCACAACTACGCTCCAATGAAGAAATTATGTCTCTGCTTTGTTTTACTCTATGCTTTGTGTTTGTCTCATTTTGTGGATGCAGCTTTCTCTCACAGTAACTATCTGATTTACACTGATCAGAATTCAGGAGGGGGACAAAAAAAGCCGCAAGGTATTAAACACTGCAGATGGAACTGCAAATATAATGCATACAATCCAGTGGGATGCTAATAATGTGGGAGGGATGTGGAGGGGGGAAAAACAACTTCAGTGTGGTCTGTGACTTTCGAAATTCTTGTCCTTCCTGTTTCAATAATGCAAACATGCTATATATCTATATCACCACATGGTCACACCCCTCTGCTGTAACCTTTACAGTCTCTCACTCACTGCCACATACACACACACACACACACACACACACAGGGGCAGTACACTTATCTAATGGAGGGAGTAGAGGTCCTGCATGGAAGATGTGAGGAGAATTTTAATAGCCTCTCTCCTGTCCTGCTCAGCACTGCGACTTTACACTGCCAATGCAGGTGGAGATGATGGGCTTCACCTATCTGATGGGACCCCTGTGTGTTCATCCATATGTCGGCGTCATTACAGCCTGCATGCAAATTTTATACACAGCTCTGTGGTATTTTTCGACCTAGTCAGGTTGGCTGGTGTGTTTTTCAGATGGACTGTGCAGTGGCATAAAGGAAATTAAAAGGAGTTAGAAAACCAGTTTACCGGCTGCACTTTAAGCACTTTAAGCCCCAAAGCAGGCAGATCGGTCCAAAAACACAGCGATGCTCATCAGCCACTTACTTGATGAAGTAGCTGGCTCCTTCGTCGGTGAAGCCCTCTTCCCATCCTCTGGGCAAGTCTACAACACGAACAAAAAAAAAACAAAAAACAAAAAAAAAAACACTGAAAAGACCCGACACAGACAAGCAGGGGCAGGGGACGGGGGGTGCAAAAGAAAGAGGCACACTGCAGTACAATACACATGCACCCGTGGTGTCCCCCCAAAGTGAGTCGATTTTCAGCATACCTGATCGGATCATGTGTCCGGAGTTCACCGGCTCTCCGGAACGCGGATGGAGCCAAGTGGTGCTGTGACTTTTATCACTGCAAGTAAAAGACACCTGTTACTGAAGCATTGGAGGAAAAACAACCAGAAATCCTCCGCAACGCGTCCATGGCCACTCGTAAAGTGTCGGACGTCGACTGCTCGAATAGCCACTCACTTTATAAAGAAAACCCGGCCATCTCTACAAACTCCGTAGGACCAGTGGTCAGGTAGGGTGTCCCGTCCGAGAGGTGCCGCCATGATCTCTCCTTTCCGGCTGGGCTGCCCCCCACCTCCTCCTCCTCCTCCTCCTCCTCCTCTCGCCCTCGAGCCACACCGCAGACTTTTTTTTTTTTTCCGGGGAGCCCAGATAATGCCACCGCTAGGGCTGGCTCGTTTTTAAAGGGATAGAAAACCAGCCAATCCCCCAGGCAGCAGCAGACTCAGATCCTCACAGTTTTATGACAGACATGAGGCCCACTGCAGATGAAAGTAAGGTGTAGCCTCCACGGCTGAGCAGAAACACACTACAGCCTCAGAGCAATGGTTTTATCACGGCAAAGAAAGAAAAACAATGGTTTAGTAACCCTGGGATCAGTAGAATGAGAATCTGCACACATGATGTAGGTTAAGTCTTAAGATCTATTAAAGGATTACACATCTCAGGCAAACCAAAAGAAACGGAGGCGCTCAGTCAGAAAGATAGAAAGTGTGATTAAAACAAGTATTCCATGAAAAAAAAAAACAAATCACAGGTTTGTAAGAGGCAGAAAACAGTCATGTCCAAGGGAAAGGGGAAATTTAAGGTATGAGTTCATAATCTTTCTCAGTCAGATTCTCAGTCCTCTGTAATTGGGGATGTTTGAAAGCAAAAATAAATATGTCTAAGTTCAAGCTCAACAAAGTAAAACTTTGACCAGGAGGGTTTTTCTACATTTGAACTTGGATGACATCAACTTAAACCAGAGGCTTGTTTATCATCTTTGTCCTTGTGTGATTCATGATGAAAAAACTGTGAAAACCCAATGGAACGATGCCATAAGTCATCTTTAAAGCATATGTAATAAGTTGGATCAAAAGCAAGTTAATACTCAACATTCTTCACTTCACCACCTCTTTTATGTGCACACCTGCAAGTGTATAAAAGTTAAATCACTCTTCCCACTCTGTCAACAATGACACGTCTTTTCCTTCAAGCAAAGTGTTAAAAACAAAAGCACTATTGGCACAATGTTTTCACTTACATATAAAAATAACTTGGTACATATTTTGTTGCTGCAGGGCTACAAAACTGTAATTCTGTGCCTGTGTACTGGGAGCTTTGGATGAAGTTTTGTCAGCGTCACATCACCTTCACTATATAGTCAGGACAGAGAGCCTGTCCGACCGTGAAACATTACAATAGTGCTTACACTGCATCAAACAGACCTGCCCAATTTACCAGTGCTGCCCATAAATTTCACTTGAGCTGTGTGAGGGCAGACAGATTTCAAAGTCAGAGTGCTTTTGGCACAGAAGCGCTACAAGAAAAGCAGCAAGGTCTGACTTCATCCACACACAGACAGAAATGTGGTGTAATTAATGCGATCATGTCCATGTAACTTTATATGCTTCAGTTGGGTGCGATCAAAGTTAGTAAGGGATTAAGGACTTCCTCAAAAAACTAGTATATTACAGCTGTTTTTTGTCGGAAACCAATTCATTGTAAAGCTTTTTAACTCTTATATATTTAACAAAAAAGTCAGAGGATAAAAGGATTTCCTCCGGTATAGAGTGAATGTAGAGTGTTTCTGTTTTTGAAATGAACTTTTACGTGAATTTCTACACTGAGATGGGTTGATGAGTTTGAAATTGATCTGAATCATATTTTTAGGCCTTAATCTTAGTTGAAAACCATTAAGAGATGTATTGGCAGTGCCTTCCACTACTAAGCTGTGCACATGAGAAATAAATCTCTTTTCACAGCTCATAGTCACTCAGCACCTCACAATGAAAATTGTTATGTCATGTATGGTGAGTTTTCCTTTAAAATCACTGACCTGCATTTTGTTTTAAAAGAATTTAGATTACGGTTTAATTCTAAACCCAGACAATGGCGACAGATTTAATAAAGGCACTGTGCTCTGTTTTGGATGCCCTGCATTACGTGGTCAAGCAGAGACTGTCAGAGCTCTGTAGCAAGCATAAATAATGTGTGGAAGTAGTAGAAGGAGAAGAAGTAAAATACTTCTATATGTTCATCTTTTCATTAATGTTTAATGGATATTCCATCTATCCAACCAGTGCTACATTATCAACTTAAATAAATAATGTATTTTTCCTTTGCTTAATCATAATATAATTGTTGATGGGGGGGAGGGGTTGCTGATCTAGTCCATCTGCTCCAGCCTTTTTTTTCTTTCCATTGCGTGACTGCGATCTAACTCAGTGATCAATAACCTTGAAGATCATTGAACTATTACACTGACATCTACAGGACAAGGAGGGTACATATCGAATTATGAACCAACTATCCAGATTAAATTAGATTCATTGTTGCTGCTGTAGATGCCAAAGCCTATAAAATCTTGTTGTATTTTATATATTTTATAATACTCATAGTTCATAGTTCTGCTTGAAAGCCAATGTTTTTACAATCCCCGCAAAACAAATTTATATATATTTTATTTCTGAACTGGTCCAAGCAGCTCTAAGTAGACAACATCTGAGTTCCCTGTAATAAAAAAAATTCTTCTACTATAATTCATTATATTATAATATATTACCTTTAATGTCAGTGTTTATAATTAAACTCAATTAATAGAACCTCAGCATGCGTCCTAATAAGGATAGTTTGTAGTTGGTTTTAATATTGCACTCACTAAGTTCTCCACCTTCTGTGCTTAGCCACTTAAGTAAATGTAAAGTCTGAATAAATTCATTCAACATATTACAACAGAGCTCTGACCAGGAGGGATGACTCCTTTCCTAACTAAATCACATGGTATTAATAGACCACCAATATATAGTGTTTACAGGAAATTGTAGGCACAAATTGTAGACTATAGGAGTTAACTTCATGAATACAATGTCTTTGGAATAACAGCTTTGGTTTAATAAGCCAACATCCAGAGCCAATGAGAGGGGTATGACCGTCTGTAAGTACAACCACAAAGTCCCATGTAAGATCTCCAGATGAGATCAGTGAGCAGCACTTGGGTGAGAGGTGGACTTGGAGTCATTAATCACAGTGCTGCTCCCTGAGCTGAGTAAAAACTCTGATAGAAAGTTTTGGAAAGTTAACACCCTATTTTAAGTAACGACAGTGAAAAATGACAAAGACAAAACAGTGTCAGACACAAACTCACTTTTATAAAACCCCCAAGACTTTGGATTGCAAACTAATACTGGCATTTTAATTTTTAATGTTGTATTAGTGTGGGAGGGACAACTTAAACATTTACTCTGGTACTGTAAATTTTATGCTACGTGTACTCCGATGCAGATTGATCTTTAACATCTAAAACTAATCAGGCTATATAATGTATTTTTATTGCTTAAATTGCGTAAATGTGTAAAAGCTGCAATATTCAAATGCTTTAAATTTTAGAGCTTTTTTCCATATGAAATGTCTTTGCTCTATGTGAGCTGACTGTGATCATTTTGGTTTACAAACCAACATATGGAAAATCACATTTGTGCATGGTATAATATGTACAATTTTGAGCACTCAAGATATTTTACTTTATTTTATTTTTTTATTTTATTTCCATACAAAATGTTCTCACTGCTATTTTTTTCTATTTTTTCTTACAATGTTTATTTGTATATAAGTTGTCTTTTTTGGACTTTACCAAGCCTGTACTATATCCTTAACTACGCTATCCTTAACCTTTTCTTTTACAAAGCCTACTCAAAGAATTTCAATGTAGCTGTACTGTAACGTCTCAGTGAAAATGGCAACAAAAATCTATTCTATTCCAAAAGCTAGATACTGGCCAATTAAAGTAATGAGTAATCAATTGAGGGAGAGCAACATAGAAAACACTGTCCTTGTTAAAAGCTTCCCTTGATTATCCAGCACTGCTGATTTTGTCCTTCTTACGTCGTGTTTCCTGACCTCCACTGGCTTCAACAGCTCTTACCGATTCTGTCGTAAATACGCAGGCCCCGCCCACTTGCTCTGTCGTCATCTCACCACGTATGATTCAGTGCAACCTAACTTGCTGGTTTGTGTGACGGAAAGCGGAACTGGCCACTACGGCTGACGCTGCCGCTCTGAAAACTGACCGTGCTGACTAGCGAAGTAGCAGCCGACGGGAGGAAAGCGGAGCAGATGATGTCCAGGATCCATAACAAAGTCAGTATATAACTGATACGTGTCTATTATGTTGTTGTGTTTTTTTAGTCGAGCTTTTGATGCGGACACGGTCAGCTCTACTGCCCAGACTGACACTGTAACGCTGTCTTGGTTTGCAAGTTTGCCGGTACCTGATTGTCATTAGCTAAACCTGTCAGTGTCAGAGCTAAAGCTTCATCTGGTTATCATTAGCGACCTAGCCGATACTGTACACCACACAGGGACTAATGGGGCCGAAGGAATAAGTGCTAATGACGAAGCCGGCCACCTACGATCCTTACTTAGCTAGAGCCACGTGGACTTTGCTGCTCACATAAAAAATGATGTAAACATGGTGATAGAAGTCTGTTTGACGGGAATTCTCCTCGTTTCAGATGTGTTGGAGCCGGGCCTTCCTCTCCGGCTGGATTGTGCTGCTGGTCCAGCTGATGTGTTCACAGTCAGTGCCCATCAGTATCGATAAGACTAAAGTCAAAGAGCCAGAGAAGCAACCCGTAGAGCCTCCAGCCAGTGTGGTCAGAAGACACAACATGTACACAACATCCAAAAGTCCACCTCTAGACTCAGTCTGTACCTGTTTATACACAAGACGAAGATCTATCACGTCCTTCAGTGTCGGTTATTGGTCATCCAGGTTATACTTTCCTGAGAAAATTTAATTTAGTACAGCAGGATTGTTAAAGATTGCTAAATGAACTTGGAAATTTGACTTATTTATTGGATTTTAAAAAATTAAGTTTTATGCAAATAAATTCAAACTGTTTAATATTTTCCGATAATTTTTGTTTCTTTGGTCTTCTTGATAGTAAAATAAATATTTTAGGTTTGTGAAAGAGGAAAAAAAACATTTGAGACCTTTTCATGTGGATAAATAAAGTTTTAATGTATAAAGTAAAAAATACCAAAAAAGTAAATATGGCACTTTAACAAGTTGATGGTGGCAATACTGTTACCTGACTCTCTTTTAAAAGAAATACTCATGCTGATAACTCAATCAATCAATGAACTTGTGCTTCGTTACATAACGTTAGTTGGCCATCAATAATTTGTGAGTATAATGTCAATTTATTAACTTGTAAAATCTATTGTAAGTCATCTAGGTAATAAAATCTACCCTTTTCTTCAATGATTTGTTACCTTACTCTCCACCATGAAACTCGGTCTGACTCTGACCAGGTTTTCCGCTGATGCTGTTTCTTTCTAGATCTCATTCTCGTGAGTAATTAGTGCAAACGCTATAGCATTAGATTGGAGAGCAATTCATTTTGTAAAAAGAAAAAAGTTTGTACAGGCTTTAGTAGTCAAACAGAACAAGTAGCTTAAACTAATAACTTAAAGATCTTGTGAAAAGGCAACAATGCATACAACTACAACACTTTTATTTAAAATAAGTAAATGCTTTTAAACCACAAAATAGCTGTGGCAATATGCTGAAGGCAGTAATGTAAATTACAAGAATTTTTAACATAACCTGTCATCTCTGTATCTAACACCTGAACAGAAGATCCATCATTTAGGTTAGCAGACACATATCACATAAAAGTAAAACATTAATTAACTCAAATTTCAGTACATTGGAGCAATGGTTGTCAAATTACTTTGTTTAATATGTCACATTGGCTTTTAAATTACATTTGATATGTAACAATTTTTAGGACACTGGACTCCACTATGACCGCTACCTCAGAGAAGTCATCGATTTTCTAGAAAAAGATCAACATTTCAGAGAAAAACTTCACAATACAGACATGGAAGACATTAAGGTATCCTGGTTTTCTTCTTCTTCTTTTTTTTTAAAAAATTCTTTTTAACATGGTTGTAAAGTTTGTACTGGCCCTGAGTAAACTGTTAGTTTTCACTTTAGGGAATGTGATAAATATATGGGGACATCACAGATTTTGGGGGGAAATATTACCAACCCATAAAATTCTTCTTTTTTGGAATTAGAGGGATTTTAATGTGTGTATTTCATACATGTTTTTATTATGTGACACAACTCAAAGTGTAAATAACACATTCTTTTGCATAATTCATGTGTAATACAGGAAGGTAAACTCGCTAAAGAGCTAGACTTTGTCAGTCATCACGTCAGAACAAAACTGGATGAGTTAAAGAGGCAGGAGGTAAACCGACTCCGGACCTTGATCAAGGCAAAGCAAGATATTGAAGGAGGGAATGGTATGTGGTGGAGTAAAATGTATGAAATTTTGACATATGTTTAAATGAAAATGCTAGAGCCTAAATAGTCTCTTAGAGATAAATAAATTGTAAGGAAATTAAAAGAAATATAATAAATGTTTCACTAATGTCATCCATTGATCCCCAAATAGACATTGCAGTGGACCACCAGGCTCTGCTGAAACAGTTTGAATACTTGAACCACATGAACCCACATACATTTGAAGTGGATGACCTAGATCGACTCATCAAATCGGTAAAGCTCATTGTTACTTTATACTATAAAAAATTATGGACATGTTCACACAATTTTGAGTCTAGTAATACTCATCATACTCAAGGTAGATGGAAAATACGTACAGGGTACATGACACAATTGCCTTGACCGAAATATTGCAGTCTACCCATATATTTGCCATAATTATGAAAGTAATAATGAAAATTAGATTTTTATAATATATATTAAGTTAATATTTAAACCTTAAAATTGCATTCTAAAATCTCATATATTTGCTTACAATGTCATTCAAATATTTGCTGTAAAATCGGTGGTGTTAAATGTACATTCAAAAATATTTTCTGTTAAATACATGAACATGTAATTGATTTTAACTCTTTCTTGCTGCCTGTAGTCATAACAATGTTATATTAAAATAAAATCAATCAATCAAAATTTCCCCTCAGGCCACCAAGGACCTGGAAAACTATGACAAAGAGAGACATGAGGAGTTCAAGAAGTATGAAATGATGAAAGAGCACGACAGACGAGAACACCTGAAAACACTGGATGATGAAGAAAGAAAGAAGGAGGAAGAGCACTATGAAGAGATGAGGAAGAAGCATGCTGACCATCCTAAAGTTAACCACCCAGTAAGTCTGACTTAGAAGCACAAACAGCATAACAAAAACACATAATAGAGTTTGTTTAAAAACTCTATTCATTATGTGTTGATTCATTTTTTTGAGTTGAAGAGTTGAATGAATTAAATTTTCACCATTGACATTTTGCAGTTGACCCAAATTTTTGCATTGGGGTGTTTTTATTTCCAATGTGATTTTGCTTCCATTTTGCAGGGGAGCCAGAATCAACTGAAGGAAGTGTGGGAGGAGGCTGACGGTTTAGACCCTGAAGATTTTGACCCTAAGACCTTTTTCAACTTGCATGGTAAGACCTGCATCATATGTTAACTGTTGAAGACTGCAGTGACGATGTCCATCCACTTTATATACGCTATAAGTTTTTAATGTCTTCTTTATTTTGTTTATAATACAGATACCAACGGAGATGGCTTCTTTGATGAACAGGAACTAGAGGCGTTGTTTACCAAAGAGGTAAATCCATGGCATCTTCTCACTTTAGTGGCCATTCTCTGACTGACGGTCTTTTGTGATTTCAGTTGGAAAAAATCTATGACCCAGCCAACGAAGAGGACGATATGGTGGAAATGGAAGAAGAGAGGCTACGAATGAGAGAACATGTCATGAATGAGGTACAGCAAGTTACACTCAGGGTGCTTTTGTAATGAAAATGTAAGTCAACAGGAAATGGCAGATTACAAAGCGATTTCCAGTTATGTTCTGTCACAATCATTCAGTGAAATTTGTAATACAGCCTTCCTTTTTGTTAGGTAACTAAGTTAAAAACAAGAGCATTGTTCCTATAAGTGTATAAAAAAATGCAGCTTAATAATCACACTTTTACACAAGGACAGTGATGCCATCAATGCACGGAGAATTAATTAATAAATTAATTAATACATTTTTAGGCTACCTTGAATCCACCATTAAAAATCTTCCTGCTCTTGTCTTCTTCATACTGTAGGTGGACTCTAACAAAGACAGACTCGTCTCTTTAGACGAATTCCTGGTTGCTACAAAGAAAAAAGAATTCTTGGAGCCAGATAGTTGGGAGGT
Organism: Remorina albescens; assembly: GCA_034769265.1. Lineage (NCBI taxonomy): Eukaryota > Metazoa > Chordata > Actinopteri > Carangiformes > Echeneidae > Remorina > Remorina albescens. The sequence goes on from CM068479.1 coordinate 7,117,672, forward strand.
AAGGAACAGTTCATGACACTGTCACATGTTGACTACTGCATCCCAATCCAAACCAAAAAGAATTTAATTAAAGTTCCCCTCCCATTATGTGTTTTTCAGACCCTGGAGCAGAACCAGGCTTACACAGATGAGGAGATGAGGGAGTTTGAGGAGCACCTTGCACAGCAGGAACAGGACCTTAACCAGAAGGCTGTTGACCTCCAGAAACAGAGAGACGAGCTGGAGAGACAACAGGATCAACTTAATGCACAAAAAATTGAGCTGCAACAGGTAAGCGGGAGTAAACCGTAACTTGAGGTACTTTAGTGCAGATGAAGGTTTTTATATGAGCTTTTAGTTTGAATGATGCAAACCATTTACATCAAAATCTGATAATGTAATATGAGATGTTTCATCACCAAGTCTTTGTATAGATGGAATCTCATTTTAATAACATTTTCTAAACTAAATATTAATTTCCTTGAATTATTGTAATGTTTATCTACTCATAGCTGTGGCTATCCATAGAACAGTGTGCACTTCCCAAACATAAGGAAACTTTATATGAAACTCTATTTTTACAGGCAGTTGAGCACATGGAGCGACTGAAATCACAGAAAGTAGAACCCCCTCCAGAGGTTCACGGTGAGTGTCAGTTACATCTTTTCATTTTCTTTTTAATTAAAGTTAAATTTGACAGACTGAGCTCTGACAATGTTAAACTGTGTCTTTGCTACAGGGGAAGGAAATGTTATTGCAGAGATACATCAAGTTGACAATCAGGTGCATACCGAACAAGATGCACATCCACAGGAGAATCATGCTGCACCCCATGACCCACACAATACACCTCAGGAACACCACGAACCACAAAACCAAAATCTGGCCCAGCAAGGTCTCCCCCAGGTGCACCAGGATCTACCACCAGGCCACCAAGAAATTCAACAAGACCAGCACAACCTGCCATAAAAATTTTTGTCCGAACTTCACAGCCTCCATAATCAGAGTTTTGCAGTGCCTACACTCCACAGAGTGCAGAGGAGAAGCTAGGCTACTTTAACCAGCATGTCTTAGGGGTGTGGAGGACTCTTGAGATGGAAAGCAGCAAAAATGTATTCCCTGTTGAATGATTCTAGTGTTTGTTACGTAATACAAAGATTACAATTATCAGAGTAAAATGACCAACCAGGGACATGCATCTCAAAAAGTGCATACTTAAGTTGTTTCTGATTGACATGATGAAGAGTATTTGGTAAAACAGTTGTACAAAAATATACTTTGGTGGGGCTTTCTTGACTTGCTGTTTACCATTTTAAGAACAGAACCTTTAAAGAAACATGCAACCGGCTCCAAAAGCTGTTGATGCAAGCTTTGGACAGGTTTTGTGTCGGAGAAGTGTAAGATATAACTTTTGTTATAAATTTCACTCACATTTTTGGACTTGACTAGATAAAAATATTCGCTTTTTAGTTTGTTTATAGGTGTCGTTTGCATTTCACCAGACTGGATTGGCTATTTTTGAAACTAAAGGCAAGATTTTCTAATATAGCATCAAGAACCCTAAAGAGCAGGAGGCACTATTGTAACTTTATTCAGTGTACAGAATTTGTTGCCATAATGGAACTATTACAGAGTCAAAGTAAGGGGAAACACTTCTTGATGCGATGTAATCATAATCTACAAGGCTTTAGTCGGATCTTGTAGAGAAAAGCTTTGTATTTTGATCTCCATCTGTTACATATTATGATCTTTAAATGGATGGTTGCCTCCATTTTAAGTCCTTTGCAAGAAATCTTGCTACTTTCTTATTGGTCAGTCTGGCTGCTCTCTTGAGTTTATTTAACAATTAAGATGCATCTGATTTTTAACATTTGATATTGGATTTGTTAAAAGAGTTCAGTTTAAGATTGTATTAGATAAGGGAAAAATTTATAAAATTGAGACACTAATAACTCGGTCAGACGTTAACAATGTCAACAACAGCATTTCTTTATCGTCTGTTTTGGTCTGTCATAATAATCTTTTCACACAAAAAATCTGTTTGGTGTAATTGCTGAGCTATTCAGGTGGCTTTTTTTACATGTCATAGTTTAGTCCATCTGAGAAGCTGACAATGGTGAACAGGTTTAGACTTAATGCCACTTTTTACTAAAGACTTGGTTTACAGCACAGTCAAATAACAGGTCTGCCTTACTGTGGTTTTACTTTTTACGAAATTATGTTTCTTTTTTGCAGTGTCACTTTTTTTGTGCGCCAAGTGTTCTTTTGAAACAATATGGCAAAATTTGCACAAAATTTACAGGTGGCATTTCTAATTGCTTGCTGCTGGATAAAACATTAATTTGACAACACTGGACCTCAGTTCGAGATAATAAACCAGTTATGACCAGTCAGTATGTGTAACAGTTTCAATAACTGTAATTAATCCATGTGTGGACAATGCATGTATACAATATATTATTTTAAAAGTGTAAACCACTTTACCTTATTTTACAAACTGATGACTTTTAGTTCCACGTATGAGGCAGAGGACAGACCACCCATATTCCCGTCATTGGGTTTCAAAGGCCCAGCGACAGACAGAACCCATGTCACCAAGCCAATGTGATATGTGAGAGCATTCAGAATTAAAATCACCAAAGTAATAGAACACAACTTTATTGAAACAGTCTCAACTGATAACAGCGTACAAAGAGGTGATGGCGCAAGAGGTGACTGGGGTTAAAAAATGCCTTTATGAAAATTACATAATCAAAAAGAAAAAGTGACTGACAACACAGGGCAGGAAAAAAAAATCATTCTGGAACTAGATTGACAGTGGCAGGGTATTTTTTGCATTTATTTTGTACAAAAAATAAATTAATGAAATCTTTCAAGTTTACAGGAATATCTATTTGTTGTTTTACATAACACAGACGTGCTGACAATCCTACATGTGTTGAAGTTCAGCATTTTGTGTTAAATCATTAAGAGGATCTAGACAGACCAAAGCAGACTGACTCTGATAAGTAGGCCAGGAGGTAAAATAAGATTACCAATGAGAAACAAAACAGTTATAAAAGTGAGTTGGGGCAAACACATTCAAAAATCCTGAATGTTCAACGTGGCACGACTAAACGGTCTTTATAATCCTTTAGGATCGCATTGCTTGAGCATTACCTCGAGACAGACCGCGAGGTCCTTGGGCAGATCCTCGTTTGTAGCCTGGCTGATATCCCTCCTTGAGAAAAGAATTCACAATAATTAGCCATCATCCAAATTTGAAAATCTAATAACAATTGCATGAATAAAAAACAATGCAATATCATGTGAGCTATTTGTTAGATAAAATAGTTAGCCTTACCCGCTGGTAAGTGTTATTAGAATATTCCCGAGATGTGTTAAATTGGGTTTGCCCATAACCACTGCTGGGAGCATTTGAGAAAGGAGGGCGATAGCCTTCATATCCCCCTGATGAAAAATAACATTATTAGCAGTTGTTTGTCTCCAATATATATTGCATTATTATAATGAATCAAAGGGACATGACTGCTGTATCTGAAACTGTTGTTCGTACCTCTAAATCCATTAGAGGAGCCCCGGTATCCATTCATCATGCCACGTGCATTCCTGGGTCCACCCCTGGGCACAGCCCTGCTGTTATAAAAGGACTGGCCTGACTGTCCAAATCCTACACCTGGAGAGGGCTCCTCATGGCCTCCTGCTGGGGGCAAGACCTGGTCTTGGGGCTTAAACCCACCGACAACTGGACATATGCAAACAAAATGGAAGTCTTTAAATGTCTATGATACACTAATGAGATCAGAATTTTCGGTTAAAATATAAAATACCTTTGTATGCATATTTTTCCTTTTGTCTTACAGCATGCACATCAATTCCTCTTTCAACTTAATTGTGACTTAATGTGACTAAAGGCAAAACCTTGTTTCCACTAACAATCTTGTTGATACAAATAAAATTTGGCTTTTCAGGGTTCTATACAAAGCAAAGAGAACAAATGTACACAGTCCTAAAATTGTTGGCCTTTCCTTTGCATTCTAATATTGTTGGCTTACTGTAGAGGTGATGCCAAACCATGTCTACAGCTTTTCCACTGTATATTAACTGCTTGGTGTAAATACACAAACCAGAAAAGTGCATGCCTCACCTGACTGTAATGTCTCTTGTGGGATGTCAGGTTGGTCTACAGTACTCTCTGACTGGTTGCCAAACCCCTGTCCATAGCCACCAGGGAACTGGCTGGGCTGCTTCAGAGGGTCTGCTTGGCTCTCAGTTGCTGGAGGTACAGGTGCATTCAGATTGAACACCTGAAGAAGGGGGGAAAAAAAAAAAAGTCTGAATCAAAGCAATGTCACAATCGAAATTTTAATTCATATACATCTGGGGAGAAATGCTTATTTTGGTTCTGAAAATGAGAAGGAATGGTCTGTTTAGGTGTTTAATCACATTTTTCCATATTTTGCTGCTACTAACACACCATTTTAGTGTATGTAAACAATTATGGAACCTGAAAATCCAAAAATGGCCACTGTTCAATTGGATCCAGATAGAAAGCATACCGCTTGCACTGACTGGAAGGGTGCAGCGTTGACATTGATGCCTCCAGTGTGAGTGGGTTTGGAGACAGGTGGGAAGGCAGAGGAAAGGGAACATGGGGCGGGGGGCTGCTCAGACACAAGGGACATCGAAACCTGGGGCAGAGGAGAAGAGGGAATTTGGAAGGCAAGCAAATAAGGATTGTGGAGAGCTCAGTGCAAGAGATGGAATCTTTTTTTCAATATTATTTACCATCTACCTTTTTACCAGATCCAATAACTCCTGTAATACACAATATGTGAGAGTATCACATTCAATCCATGTGACAGCAGTTTTTAAAAAAATAACCTGTACTACTCTACATGAATACAACACTCTTCCAGGAACATCAAAACGAGACTGGACAACTGCTTCCTGATGTGCTTCCACTCTACTTACTTGTGAGGCTTCCTGTGGTCCTGACACTACACTCGTTTGAGAGAGTCTGGAATCTGAGTGGGCTATTGGAAAGGGAGAGAAACACTTCAGAAACTACTACAGGTGTGGTAATCTCTGGGGATCACAAATTCACATCAAAAAACAGTGAACAAGACTCAAATCAACAGAATCTGAGAGAATAAATCAATCAATCTATAAAACAATAATAGGCACTGACTTGAAGGGCAGCCTATCTGCTGTAGTTCAACCGTCTGCACTGGCTTCATCGGCTGTGCAGACACAATGGCTGGGTCCAGAGCCTGCCCATCAAATTCCAGCATGGAGTCCTAGGGCAACAAAAAGAGTAAATGGATTGTCTGGTTATGATGTCCTATATCAGCAGGCATTCAAACTGCTTAAGGGTGTGCTGCTTAGATAAAGCTAGCTGAGTCAGTTTTATCGTTTATATCCATTTTTATTTCTCTCATTAATTTGCATATCATTAATTGTGTTTATATATTTGATAAGTAATCTTATTCTGCTTTTCATCTTTTTTCCCCCAATTCCATTGCCTATATTTTCCCTTCTGTCTTTCTATTGTCGAAGCCGATATAGGCACTATAATTTGTTCCCCACAAATGATTAGTGATTTCACTCTAGAGTCACATAACAAAACAGTTAGTCCATTCCACACTTGTTCTGTCAGGGCATTTTTTTGGCCTTGATATTTACTTCCAAAGGAGACATTTCATTACATGAATCAAATAGATATCTCAATGTAAAAGTGTCCATCAGTGACTGCAATTAGCTGGATACTATAGTGTAAGCTGCATTACCTGCATGAAGTTGTACGTTCCTTGCATTTGGGCCATGAGGTCTTGCACTGCCTGCTTTCTGACCACTGGGTCAGTGGCAGGAGAAGGAGTAACGTGGTTCACAGGAACAGTTGGTTCTGGATCCAGCTGGGAAGGGGGCTGGTGCTGGAGGGAATTCATCTGTTCAACAGATACAAAGAAGACAGGCATGTTAAAGTACATTGATATACAGTGAAGGCTGAGGTATATGTATATTGACAGTAAGGCCTGTTGTGATACTGTGGTAGAGCATACCTGAGCCTCCACTGTCCATTCCTCTACTTGGTCTTTGTCTGTACTGCTGTATGTGGTTTCTGGAATGAACTGTCTGTTCACAAACTAACACAAGACAGCAAACAGAATACAGAACACACCCAAAAAGATAAAGCAAATGGCAAACTCCTGTGATCAACTGTGAAAAATCTTTTGCACTACTCATAAAAATCTCACCTCTGTGGTTTCCACTTTAATTGGCTCTGTGTATTTTTCATTTGATGTTCCTTCTGTAGAAAAGAAGCAAATATGAAGAGTTTTATTACTGAGGCAAGTAAAGATCTTACCCCTACAACACACATATATTTGCGATTGAGTTTTTAATTACCAGGTTCTGATGGCTGCTCCCCAGCCTGAGACTCAGCTACCACAGCTTGTTCTTCTCGTTCTTCCTCCTGCTCACACGTCCCATTCTGATGTGTTTGTGCTTTGTCAAAATAACCACTGAGCAGCACTTTGTCCAGAGTGTCCTTCAACGATTTATCTAGAATACACAGCAGAACAAGTATGTTGCTTCAGAAGGTGTTCAGACCCCTTGACCTTTTGTGTTGCAACCTACATCAAAAAGCTAAAAGTAAAAAACTATTTTTGAACACTGTTATTGAATGGATCTTCACTGTAGAGGCTAGAGTACATGTTGACATGTCATTTGTGAACTACAGGTAGCTCATTGCCTTTCAGAATAACTCACCCAGAGGCTCTAAGAATATGTACAAATCATGAATCTATAGTGCAACCTTTGAGCAATACAACTTCACTCAATAAGTCTAGTCCCAATGCATTTTAGACAATTACACACAGACTATATTTGGTAAATAGCAAACACTGCTTATCACCTGGCTAAACCTTTACAGTGAAGTATGGTCTTGGAGGCATTGTGCTATGGATGGGACATGTTTCAACAGCAGAAACAGGAAGACTAGTCAGAAGTAAGAGAAAGGTGAATACAGCTAAATATTTTGAGGGTTGTGAAGAAATCTTCCACGCAGCATTACATCGGGGCAGCACTTCAACTTTAAGCTGGAACCATACAGTAGGGCTGCACGATTATGGCCAAAATGATAATCACGATTATTTTCATCAATATTGAGATCACGATTAATTATCCCGATTATTTGTTAAATTTTAACCAAAACAAATTTTATTGTCACATACAATAGGCTCGTTATAACTGCTTTCACATCCATATGGTGCTAAATTCCTGCTAATGTACCAAATAGTTCATCAAAATAATCACCAAAATTCGGTTCTTCTCCTTAAAGAATAAATAAAGCAAAGAAAACTGCATATGACCCTCACTAGTGGACAGTCAGTGACTGTCCACTAGTAATACATCTAGAAACTGAGCTGCGAGGTGGTGCAGGGAACAACTCTGATTGGCTCATGGAGGCACGTGATCAGACAGTGGTTTACGGAGTGCCAGAGGCTTAGAGAGTGTTTTCTCTATCACTCCGGGGAGCGCTAGATTGGCTTCAGGAAAAAAAAACCTATGATATGGAGCGTTCTATGAACAGAAGGACGCATTTTAAATATCGCTTGATCACGCGAATTTGATCATGGGAAGCCAAAATCGTGATCATGATTAAAATTTGATTAATTGTGCAGCCCTACCATACAGCTATGAAAACTATGGGTTGGCTTCGACTGTCCTGAGTGGCCCAGTTTAAGTTCAAACATAAAGTTCATCCCAAAGACAACCTGCAGATAGACTTAAAAATGGCAGTTCAGATATTTCCTATCTAATCTGACAGATCTTGAGAGAATATGCCAAGAAAGATAGACTGCCCCCACTGTTCTTGTTTTACTCCTTTATTTTATCATTTGAATTAGTCATTTATAAAAATCAAGTGGTCTCACTGAGATAAAATCTCTATCTCTGCAGATAAAATCTTTTCACAAGGATGAGATGAGAACAAGGACTAATCACAAAAACACAATATACTGCTATTCAAAGTTCACTGCGGGTGCAGAACAGAAATAATCCTGGAGCCAGCTGCAGGTAGCTGCCTCACTGTTTAACTGTTAACAATTTGTCAATCAAAAGCCATCAAAATACTTACATGTGGTCCCAGCCACAGCCTTGTCTCGGCCCTCAAGCAGTTCCCACAGGTGCAATGACGCCTCTTCATATTGGTCAGTCAACCTGCAGGATACACAACAGGGTAAAAAATAAAAATGCAGCTTTTAACAAATCAGATTTATAATCTTTATAAAATACTTTAACCGTGATAATAATGATGTAACCACTGTACATAACGTTTAAACGTTTAAATATCTGTGACACTGAAAATCAAAGATACCCCCATACCTGACGTCATAGTTCCTGTCAGGTCCAACCAGTTTGTAAAACTCATCAAGTGATGTGAGGTCAGCATCAGTGAGCAAAGGAGAACAACTGGCATCGGGGCGTTTAAGGTCCTGCCTGACACTGTCATCTCCCAACTGGTCCAGTAAAAACTGAAGCTCCAAAACTGTCTTCAGCCGCCGCTGCTCCATTTCCTCTCTCTGCAGTTGCTCACGCCTTGCTGACTTTTTCACTGCTTTTTGCACCTAAACAAACAATCACTGTTGTGTTTTTTTTCCTTCATAATTTGCTATAATTAGTTGGTTGGGAATTGTGGTAGCCGTATTTTTTGTAAACTAAATCTCAATGTAGAATTTGGAGCTTTAATTTTATTGGTGTTACAAAAAGAACTGCATCATACTGATAAAATATTTAAAATGAGCAAGAATTAGCAACATTAAACTTTGGTGAATCAAGTCTTACCTCTTGGCCCAGTGCCAAAAAGTTCTTCTGCAATTCCCGAGCAAACTCAAGGTTGTTTGTGATCTCCTGGTACTTTGACAAAGCCTCCTTCAGGTAGATCAGGGAGAGTTATTGAGATTTGAGTATCTCTAGAAATGCTCAATCGGATAGATAAGGACGCAGCAATGGATATAGATTTTTTTTCTTGATCATTGATGGGATTCTGACACAATAAAGGAATAATTATATATTTGTGTCATTTTCTCATTTATTATTACACCAGTATGCACAATTTTGGTAAACTGAATTTCCACCAACAACAATAAAATTAGTCATTTGTCTTGTCTTACCAGCTGATCTTGATTCAGTCTTTCTCCCTTATTCTTCTTTGCCTGATAGTCGTCCAGTTTGGACTATAAAAATGTTGAAAAAACATTACATATTTAATACAAGATTAAAGCAAAAGAAGGAGATTTTTAAAAGATGATAAAACTCTGGCAGTGCAACCAGGACAGACAATTGTTTGCTGTCGAACTCTGTCATACTTCAGAAGAATGTTTATGAGACAGATGCTGCAATTTGCCAGGCTCAAAGGAGCCCCTTGATAAACCCACTGACATGGAGCCAACTGATTTAACTATTTACTATTAGATCTTATATCTAATTATAATAGATTCACCTGTGTTCCCAAAATCCATAATAACTATGTCATGTTATTTTAATAACAGAGTTATCTGTTTGAGCCTATACAACAACAAATAACAAAACTCACTACCTACTTATTGGTTAAACAAAATAACTTTTTGAAAAATTACAGACTACTACCTTTTTCTTTTCCATGTTGCGAACCTTCTTGTCAATCACACCAAGAATCTGCTTCATGGCCTCAGATTGACTTCCATTTCCCAGGTCTGGAATGGCAGACTGGACAGCACTGTTGCCAAACATTGCTGAAGGCATCTATGCAAAGAAAATGTAATATATGCTTGTATCATTTTGTGCACAAATAAAAAGTACAAAGACAGGTAAATGTATCTTCAAGCTCGATTGGGAGGAGTCAGGCCATTTCTCGGTCACAGCTCTCTTTTGAAGCACCAAGGACAATGTTTGTGAACTTTGGTTCTGCAGACAGTACAGTTTTTAAGAACCAAAGTGAAAATGTGGAAAACAACTGCACAAATCCAGATCCTACGTATTTCCTGTTTTCTTTACATAACCAATTCATTTCTGTGTGCATGACAGTGTGGCAGAAACTGAGAAAACATCACCTTATAGAGTCTTTTTATTTCTGAAAAAGGGTTTTTTATTCTGTTTGATTATGAATGCTGCCATTGAACAGTATTTGCTGTCCAGGTCGGCTGCCATCTGAGGATTCATATAAACAGATCCAACACTGACGCTGCTGGGAATTATGTATGTAACGTTAATATGGTCTGAGCAGTGCTGTCATGTATTTTACTAACTTAATGTCGTCTGGGGTTAACATTAGGGCACTGAGACTGGGCCAGAGGAAGTGAAACCGACATGATCGAGTAAATTAGCCTGTCTTTGATTTAGGCTGTGTGACGAATAATAACAATAAGGTGGTGAGCCTGAAGTATCACCCTCTGTGGTGTTGAAAAGGTTGGTCTGTGTTAGACACATGACAGCACGCTGAACTCAATCAGAAAGGAAGTTATCAAAAGTTAAAATGTCGGCCTTCCATTCAAAGTTAAAAACCGTAGCTCCGCCGGAGGCACCGGCTACATTCAAAGGCAGACGTTTGCGATACATAGCTCACACCGAGTAACATAGCATCAGTTGTCACGTGGTTGGGGCTTCATTTTCAGTCTAGTTTATCAAATGTATGAGATTAATGTCAGCTAGCTACATCAAATCAGTTTAGTTAACGGGGAACAACTGGTCTTAACCTCCGGTCCTATTGTTAGCAGGGAAGCTAGCGTGCTCGTTCACGTTATGCGGTTAATGTCCCGACTTGAACGGAGGTCAATTAAATTATCTTCGTTAAAAAAACTGATGTGTTTGTTCCTGTTAAAGTCACGTTTTTTCTCGACGATCTTTTTTTATCCTTGAAAAAAACAAAAACACCCAGAGACGATGCGACAACTCGTTTTGTGCGAGGAAAGACGACTAAAGACGATTTGTTATATAATTTATCGATATTAAAAACACACCTTTATACTCTTTGTCTTCAAAGAGATCCCCTTTATCGGATTTCGCGTTAGCTGTATAAGTACAGTCAGGATCTTTTATCTCCACGGGTATTTTTCTAGAAGGATGCTCCGTCTCACACTGACCAATGGCTGACTACCTGCTGCTAGGCTAACTGTAGCGGCTACAAGGACCCCAGGGCTGGCGTCCACACTGCCTGAGTATAAATAAAAATAAAAGAACAGGTGTTATTCAGCTGTCCAACCTGGTGTAGCACTATATTTCCCCCCCAAATTTTTTAAATCGTAGATGTCAATATGGTGTTGATATAACACATGAATGTAATTAGAGGAGGTATACACTAAATCTTTCATCATTTATCATCATCAATATCAATACTGTCAGTGCGTGGCCATGATGTTAGTCAGATGTTTTTTTCTTGTGAATCCTTATTCTCAATGGTGAACGCAAATATGATATTAGATAACCTCATGTGAAGAATAGCATAATTTTAGCATTTCGGAAGCTGCAATTGTCTTTAAAATTTTTAATGAATTTAAATTTCGATGAGAAAGAAAGCAGTTCCTTCAGTCAGTCCCATGATTTCTCCCTGATCTGAGCTCTGAAACAAAGTAATAGCAAAACTTGAGCAGAAGATGGCGCAGGTGTCTCATCTCCCTCAGGGGCTTCATGCTCAAAATGTCCTGAAAAACCTTCTTCAAGCCGAGTCCTCTTGTCCTCTGGTGTGTGTTCGCCGTCTTGCTGTTGCAATCTTGAACTGTATTCTCTGTATCTTCAGTTGTTTTGGTGAACTGTACACATTACAGGACATATGTATCATACAGTGCTTCTGTCTATATTTAATGTTCATTTCTCAACGTAACACTACAAACATGTTTTCATCTCAAAACCAAATACTGAGTTGATATTTGTTTGGCTACAATCAATATGATTGAAATGGTTTTATTCCATTAGGGTCCTATAATAGGGGGTTTTTACATACTTATACATGTTTGTTCTGGATGAGAGCAGACAGTAAAAGTTCAGATGTCTCATGTGTTGCATCATATGGTAAAAATAACAGTATGTGAGATTATCAGTGTTATTGAACCTTCAGCGCTTTAGACCTTCTCAGTGAACTTCCACACTAAGTTTTCACACCTCCTTTATGAGTCCTCTGCTATTTTTGGTCGATATCAGGCCAGTCTGTAACATGTGAGTGGGGGGGTATGGAAATTTGGCTTCTCTCTCTGATGTGGGCTGCTGAGTAATGGCCATACATCTTTCAGTGCTCCTCTCCTGCAGCACATCTGACTGGATTAAATGTGTGCAGAGGATTTATTGGCTGAAAACCCGCAAGAGTCCCACAAACACTTTGGCCCCGGACCACTTGTAGTGTCGTTTAAGCATGGGAATTCATCTGAAACCCCCTGGCTCTGCTTTCTCTTTCATACCATAGCTGCATTCCTCCATTGCCTTTTCTTTAGATTCTTATTTATACTAACTCTACCATTGTCTCAAAATTATCTCTATTTTGTGATAATTCACTTGAAAGCATGAGGTCAAATCAGGATCCTGGTTGTTTCCAGACTTCTTTTGGTGGTGAGGGGCTTTTTTCCACTCCCAGCCCCTCTTTAATTAGTTGGGCAGCATTAATAATTCATGGGCCACATGTCTCCAGACACAATACAAGCATATCCACATAACTGCCATCATTATCTTTATTATAGCCACATAATTGTATTGACGGTGGGGCAATTTGCGATTCAAGTGAGTGAGTTTTGATTTTGAATGGTTTAAGTGTGGGGTTGTTTACAGGGCAGTCCATTGGGGCAAACTGTGATGACTGGTTCAGCTGCAATTTCAACTTTGTTTTGCGCTGGTTGCTGCAGTGCATCTACATGGGCATACCATTAATGAATTTCGTGATGTTGGTATTATCAAAGATGTCATATAAAATGCTGTGAAATTACCATGCATCCATTACTATATATATTTTTGCATTTCCTAAGTATTAACTGTAGTCACTGCAAAACTCATGCAAAGCTCATAATCTAGAAAGCTCTACCCACCATGTTTTGTCTGTTTAGTTTGTAAATTAGAAAGGTTGGACCTCACATGAATTATTACATGAATTAATACAATTATCACAAATGTGAAAGCCTGTTTTCATGTGTCTTCTGAGACGCATGAAAACAAAATGGACACTCATGCTGTGTGTACAGCGGATGTAGACCCTTATGTTCTTTTCAGTACTACTGTATAATTTGACTGAAGTAACTCCATTAGCTCAAAAGGGCACAAGGTGGTCAATATCAACAATCTGATTCAATTACAAACATAACATATGGAAAAGCTACACACAATTAATTCAGGTGCATGGAACAGGTGATCAGAAAAACGATGTATATAATTTAATTATTAATATAATTAACACATTTACACAATTAACTCAAAAATATGCCAACCCAAAATAGGGTTGTGTGTGTCATTAACCTAAATATGCATGTACAACAAGATGATTAATAATAATAATTGCAATTTATAAATACATGTATGTTTATGTATGTATATAAGATGCAAAAATATTATTTTTCTCTTAAAATGTTCTTAATCTGTGCAAACCACGGATCTTTCTTTGCAGTTGTTTCTACTTTACTTGTTTTCATGTTTAGAATTCCTTTCACCATAAATTCACAATTTGCATCAGCAAGCCACCAAGATCTTGGTTAAAATGTGATACTTATGAGGAAAAAATATTGTATTTAATAAAAGTCAGAGGCTGCCAGTAACAATCAGTCACTAAATTGCAATTATTTAAAGACAGTTTCCCCTTATCCCTTACTCCAAAAAAGTCATATGCACAAATTTTGCAACAATTTAAAAAGAACTGTCACTGAGGATGTGTCCACAGCCATATGAAACGCTTGAATGCTTTTCAACATATTCCCAATGCAATTCAGTTTTCATTGCAAATGCATGGAAAATATTCTGCTCAACTGAAATTATGGATTCTTTTTTTTAAAATCATAAATCAATTAATTGTTTATTTTGCATGTGTGTTTGGATGTAATTAAAGACATAATAATTAACCTATCTAGTGCATTTCATAATTGATATTTAAACTCAATTGAAATCTTGAGTTATTACAGATTATGAATATAAACCTCTTTCACACAGACTATTCTTGCTTTCCCATATTATAATATGATTGCACACATCAGGCATGTTTGATTTGATGTTGTTAGATGGCCTGCTCTCATTGTGAGGAATGAAGTAAATGAGAAGGTGAAGAAAAGGTGAACTATGACCTTTGACTTCCTTTTCTGCATTGCGTGACTAGTGTTGGCTCTCAAAGCCAAAACCTCAGTAGTGGGTCAGCACTAACCTGGTCAGCTCAATGACAGGAATCCAACACACAAACTGATATCATCTGAAAGCATGAAACCAGATCAGATCTGGCACCTCTGTCCTACCGAGCCAGGCCCAGAGGGCATCATGGGAAGCCAGCTCAGGGATGAAACACCACTGGAGATTTATAGTTTTTGGACCACCTCTGGAACTAGATTTGGAATAACATCTGTCAGTCATGGATGTGGTTAAGGCAGCTCCAGCTCAGCAGTAGAATTTGTAGGAGATGTCGCAGCTCTCACTATTAAACTAAAATAGCATTCATACGTATTTATCAGCAAGTTTTCCACAACAATTTTCTGGAACTGAAATACAGAAAAAAATTCATTAAAGATTGTTTACTAGAAATAATATTCAATGCGTATCATGTTACTGCTGATTTTGAAGTAGGAATGACAATGAAGGAGATGTGAAATAAGTATATAAGAATAAACAAGTATCTAATTATCATCATTTCAATATCAGAACTTCTATATATCTATAGACATGGGCCAATGGCTATAAAAAGTGAAAATAATGAGATGCTAGATATCTGTAACGATTAGAAATGACAAGATATACATTGAGCTGAATTATAGATGGGTGTCCTGCTTTGAAACATTTTGTGGTTTTTATTAAATCTTCGCCCATTTTACTGTTAAGTGAATTGAAAGTGTCATGTTTACTCTGTGTTTAGGTTCAGATCAGTTTGGATGAAAATCTCAGGGCCAAATAACCTCCACTGTCCATTTGTATATTTCAAAGTTATTCAGAGTTTCGGACTTCCACTGTTACCTCGGCTGAAATCTCATCTGAAAAACCAAAGCAAAAGATATGTAGGGTTAAATATTTTTCAACCAAGCAAGTCAAACTAGAAAAATACTTGGATGTAGCCTGACTGAGAGAGATGATATAGACCATAAACTGTGAATGGCCACAAAATGTCTGAAATCTTTTTATATTAGTAAAATTAAGATTTCTTTTCAACAGTAGAGATTCAGGTTAACAAACTTTTGCTCATGTTATGACTTACATAAATATATTCATCACTTTAAGGTTAAAATGTTGAAACTGAAATAACTTGATCTTGAATAGTAGCCACTTAAATCACATATGAACTATCTTAGGTCAATCAGAATGGGAGGACTAGCACAGAAAAGTACACGAGAGATTGGGAAACACGGTGCCTAAATGAGAACTGTAATACATATTCATCATATGCCAAGTCAGATCTTAAACAAACAAGTGTGGACCTGGATAATGACAAATGTGCAACTGTTTTAAATGAGCGTGCCCAGAGCTCTGATATATGCAGCATTGTTTCCTATAAGTATTCATGCAGCATTGGGATGCACAGGCAGCTGACGTCTGGTTTACATCCTCAGCAAAAGTCTCTGTCGTGACTCCCATATATCCCAGAATTGTATGTTTCTAGTAAGACATTTGCACAGAAAGAGCAAGTATCTGGACCCTGTCAACACTTCCCTATAGACTCAATTATACAGCATGGCTAAATTAGATCAGCTTTGATTGCTGTTTCAAATGATGGGAATAACATGAAGTTGTGTGTCTGGGATTTCCACCCATCTCTTGCTGTCTTATTACTGTTGGACTGCTGCATGCAATTCTGTCCAGAGCTGGTGGGTGAGTGGGCGCCGTGACATTGATGAAGGGCTGACGTGTAAGGTGCTCTGTGGATGATCTGAGGTCAGACTTTAGATTGAGCCTGAAGAGCTTTTAAGGGAAGGCAGGTTTCTGACATTACACACCAGGCTTCTGTCATAGTATTTGTATTTGTACAGAGTAACTAGCACCTTTAGACTCCATCCCAGACTCACACACCCTGCTGCCACACAAAGGTTCAAGTACCCTTAAAAAGAGTACGAGGAGCACAACAAGCACACCGCAGTGACCAAGACAGATTTTAGTCATCTGCAGTGCCACGACACCCGTCTATTTCTGTGACAGGAGTTTTTGTGTTTATTTATGCTGGTCCACTTGCCAATATATCGCCTACTCCAAGTGTTTTACTGTCAGTGTATATTTTACCCGTGTGTATTAAAACACTTGCTTGTTACCATTGTTATGCTGCCCTATTGGTAACAAACTTGTACTTGGTGAAATGACGTAGTGAGACCAGCACCACACTTTCAGTGGAGAAGATTAGGGTGGATTAAGGTGAAAAATATGACTACAATATATTTTTTTTAGATCATATAGTTCTATTAGAAAATATTATTTTTATTAAAATGTTAAATTTTTATTCTACTAGGCAGCGTGGTGTAAATATCTTTGATATCTGTGTTCAATCCTTGCACATTCCAGCAACTTCTAGAAACATCAAAACATCACAACTTATTGAAAAAAATAAATTATGCTTCATTAAACACCTTTCTTAGTCTGTTTTTACTTCTTCACTATCAGCAGTGATGATCCTGTCACTTTGTTTAGTAAAGAATTGGCCCATACAATTGAGCAAAGTGGGAATGCTTTTTATATCTTGTGGAAAGTTTTTCCAAAGAAAGAATAAAATAACACACATTAAATAAGATATTGAAAAAAGTTTCCTCTAGAAATAGGGGGTTGTTATAGTTCAAGGAGAGACATCAAATAGATTTATAGGCAGAGAGACAGAGAGAAAGAGACAGTTTGTGACTGACATCTGAGGCACAACAGTTCATTATGTAGTTAAGGCTGAAGAGCATGTGGTATGGTGGTAGTGTGATTATGCATTCATTGTGAGGCAGCCTTATGTTACACCAGGTAGAGAAAAACAGGCCAAAGAAAATTGAGCTTGGCAACTTTCCCATCATCAACCATTAAATGACATTGGTTTATAATGTCTGGAGAAAATATCAACAACACATCATTCAACATATCAACTGATAACAGAAGCAGAAATTTCGAAGGGCGTGCCTCATCTCTAACACTACCTCTGATGTAAAAACACTCGCACTTATGTACCAACATGGGTGAGCAGTAAGTGTTTCCAATTTGGATTGAATTAGCTCTGGAGTTAAATTCTTGCTCACCATAAATTTCGGAGAAGTTTGTAAGATTTCCCAACTTTTTTTAGTTGAGCAAATGAGCAAAACAAGATAGTTGAAGAGAGTTGTCTCTGGATTGGGATTTTGCATTGTGATATTTCACTGTTAGTTAAGCATACAAAATCCTAAAACAAATACATGATGCTGACATAAAGGTACACAGTTGTCCTGTTCTCTGAAAGTAATGAATACTTTGGTCTCATCAATGTAAAGAATAAAGCATTTTAAAAAATAACTCTTTCAATTTAGTCCACCTATCCCATAATAACGTGATGTACAGTTGGGGAACTTGCTACTTTCTGACTTGCTAATCTGTTGGCTGTTAGGCATGTTTCCTCATACTAACAAGACTAATGAGCACACAGTGCTACAGTAGCCTCCATATGTGCTGACTGTATGTATCTTGGTCAAACATGACATCTGTTTGGCTTGTCTTGCTTTGACTTATGTCAAGCTGTGACTAATTCCTCCTCTTGGTCTGCATCTGCATGGGAAAGAGGACACTGCAGTGATGTTGGTATTTTTACTGCTTCTTGAATTGCACATATTTTTAGAGGTCATTGTATGAAAATGAACAGTTAGTGTTTTTCTCTTTTGGTTGTAAAATATAATAAAGCTTCAATCAACCCCATTCAGTTCACATCAACAAACATTTTTGCCGTTAGGGGTATATATCTTGGTCCCTGAGGATAAAAATCCAAGTTATGGTTCTGGTTTTAAACACTGTAACTGCCAGGAGAAATAGAAAGGGCTAGAGAGCCTGGAGAATCTCCTGTCAGTGAAATAAGGCCAAGCAATTCAGATAGCCTACAGGGCTTGTTTCCCTCTATCATTGAAGAGAGAAGAGCTTGAACAGCATAAACACAGCACTTCCTCCTCCTGCTCATGGTTTTCATTGTCAGTAGCGCTCACTCCTTCCACTCTTTGCATCTCATTTCCCAGATTCATCTTACAAGAACTTTTAAAATGACAAGAAACAGTGTTCAGTCTCATGTTGACAGAACTAAACAAGCCAGAATTAATTTTGCCTATTTGATGTTAAGTCTGTATATGTACATTTTAAATAAAAACTCATCTATGATTACACTTGACATGATTCTGCTGCAGTGTACTTCAGGACAAAGGCATGCAGGACAAAATAATTACAGTGACCTTAAAGATGCAATCAAGAGCTCAGTGTCCTCCAGCAGTTCTCTCTTTGTTCCACAGGGCCATCTTAAGCACTTGTGTTTGCTGCTCATTCTACAAAACAAACAACGACGAGCAGAGCTGGAACAGTGATTAGAGAAATCAACAAATCCTCAGCAAGACATGAGCACATGGGCCTCTAGGCTGGATCGGGTTCTTTTGGAAACGGTGAGTCAATGAGGTTAGAGGACGAAAGATGAATGTCTGGATTGGGGTTGGAGGGGAGGGAGCAAGGACGCTGTGGGACCAGAGGTGTGAACTTCAAGCCGACAGAGAAGCTTCTCTCGATTTAGTTTACCATATCCGTCATGGGAACATCACTTCTATTTTCTTTTCATAACAAGACCAATCTCTTCGCAATCCTTCCAAACAGCAGTGGAATAACAGCTTATTTGCTCTGTGCAGCCTTAGTAGAAGGTGGGGGTATTGTAGTCTTTTTGGGGCTCTACATGATCCTCTTTTTGTTGGGAACCATGTTCAGTCAAGTTAGAAACTATTTTTTAACTCGCTGCAAGACAAAATTTAAGATCAGCCCTCCGGATTTTTTCCATTGTATCTCCACTGACTGATCTGATATGTTGGACCTCTCACAAGCATGATGTCACAAATAAACAAATAAACAACAACAACTTAATGTTTTGGTGATAAATTGGGGATTAAATAACTAAAGACAGAACTTTGACGATGAAGAGTTGAAATATGGAGAAGCACCCATTAGGCTCAGTAAAGGAGAAAAGACAATAATGTGGGATGAAAAATCAGCTTCAGCCAACTGTCAGCAATTATGCAGAATTTATTACCACACAACATACATGTCGGTCAACTGACTTTCATCAGGACCAACAGGCAGCTAAAACAGACTACTTTGTTTTTGCTGCATAACTTTAAAATACCCAGACACATAAAAGGGACAGACATTTTTGGCCACTTTGAAAACATGAGCAGATGTTTTCCTTTCACGGTTTATTTGACCAGACAGGTGAGTGATGCATAATGCCATGGCTCGGCACGCCTATGCGTGGTTCAGTTCTGTGTCCACCTAATTGTCATTCCCACACATGGCCTGGTTCAAATCAGACCTGACAGCGTGTTCACAGCAAACACACAAGAAAGACTCTGTGCGTATGTGTGAAATGCTTTAGGGTCTGTTTAGAGCTTCCCAGAGGACTTGTTTAAGAAGTGTGTACCTGTACAGATGGCCCAGGTTTTGAGGCCGGGTGGGGTGAATACTGATAATCTAAAGAAGACAAAACTGATGATAGTCAGACAAATTCCTCTCGAAACCCTTTTTTGAAAAGCTGAATATCCACAGAGAAGAGTGTTGGACCCTAAAGAGATAAGTTAAGAAACAACAAATAAAATATGTGCTAATATATGTCTATAATCAAAAGCCAGTTTTGTCCAGTCAGTGTGGTCTGAGAATTTGACAGCAAATTAATGCTGTGTTAGAAGAAAATAGAACAAAGGTATTGTATAGCTCTGATTTGCTACAATATACTTAGAGAGCCAATTTTCTTAAACGTGCATGGTATGTCCATGTCTGGAGTCCTTGAGATAGTTTCTTGCCACAACAGCATGTGTGAAAAAGAGAAAAATCGCATTGAGACCAGAGTGGAACTGGAAAATTTTTGTTTTACAAAATAAATCCAGGACTTATGAATGAATCTAAGTGATATTTTGAACATTATATTGGCAGTTATTGTCTGGGGACTATGGTGCTATTCAGATAGGTTTTTTTAAACAACAACAAACAAACAAACAACAAAACAGCCAGACACTCTGTGTACCTTTTTTTTTTTTTTTGTCTGGATTGAGCTTTCAATGTAACTGCAATCAACCACAACAAGATTTCAGAGGCTCAGCATTTATCCCTCAGAAATCCCACCAAACGTGAGTACTATTGGAATTCCGGAGCACCATGCCAACCGTGAAGCCTCCCTGCCTCTCACAGCTCTGCATGGAGGGGCAATTTTCCTCCAGCTGAACTTCCCAAAGCTGCCTCACCTGGAATCAATCTGTAACACAATCGAAGGGTCCTGACTTGAAAGCCCATTCCTTCCCTTTGATAGTCTCCTCTTGGTAGCCTGCACGGCACTGGAAACAGGCCTTTTGTAATCTGCAGATAAAAAAAAGCCAGGGATTGGGACAAGTATCCACCCATCAAAGTGTATTATGCAAATAATTGAGAAACAAAGCTCAGATGCTCTGTTTTTGTTTTTTTTTTCCTGGCATGATGGGAAAATTGGGCTGGTGTTTGGAAATTTAAAGGACCATTGTCATCCTTTATGTTCTTCTGAATCATTCTCTTCTTTTCCCTTTCACTTTGGATATAATAAGATGAGATAATGAGACAGTGTAGATTTATGACTTTGTATTTCCTTGATAACCTTTCAACAGCAGGTGTGGGGTCAGCACTAAACTCATCCAGTATAATCCAACTGATTCGTTTCCACAGTAGCTCTAATATTTACCTCACCAGTTATTTCAAAGGTCTTTTCAATGGCAAGGAGAGAAATTAAAAGTTTAATAGCTATCTGTTTTAGGGCTCCTGGGAAATTTAGGGTGGAGTCAAAACAGGCCCAAACCGTTTTCCTTCTCTTACGTTTTCCTCCGCAAGCAATTAATCTCTCAAACAGAACAGGTTTCCTGATGGTGTTTGTAGCTGAACTACAGGTAATTTGCTTTACTATTGGAAACAAATATTTATAATGCTGATCATTATTAGACATCATGAACTGCAAACTGGCTGTTTAATAACCTTGGCATAGTAAACTCACCGGGATCTACTTCTTTATTAGACATCCAAAGGAAGAAAAGGTTATTTCTGTACCCAATCCTTTAAATAGGTTATTTACTTGCTCATGCATGTGATTTTAATTGAGTAATTAGCTGAAATTGAATGAACAGCAGAGGAGCAGAATGTATGAATGTAAGTCTTGAAATGAAAAGGACATTTGTTCAGGGAGCCTCCTTTCTATCGAGTCAAAGTCCTTAACTTTGACAGTTAGTAAGTCACAAGCTGATGTCAACAGCCAGCCAACACTTTGCTCTTTCCTGCACTAAAAAAACTGAAGTTGGTTTTAGAATCAGTTTATTATATCTGCCCTTCATGTTCCATATCCTAGGTTTGTTTTTGTTTGGTTTTTTTTCGGTCGCATACCTTAGTTTATACCACAGTCTTATTTGGAATATTAGGTTGAACTTTTGTTAAACGTTTGTTTTATAACAATCAGCGGTGTCATCTCTGTGTGGGCACATTTAGTCAATTTTGAAAAAAATCTAAGAACAAAGTACAGCCAACTTTTTCCAGTGACATTTGTTCTCTCTGAATTGCTGTGCAGCTTTATTTCATATCACTGCCACTGAGCGGCCTTTATTGTTTCCCAGTTCAACAGCTGGCAGAGGAAGACCACTTCAAGCTGACTCTACTTATTCTTCTTTTTTTACAATAGTTTGAAATGTACAAACAATTTTGACTCATTGTTACTGCAGCAAAAATTGAAACAACTGTCATGTGTGTCATATGTTTAAGTTTCAGGCTTGGACAACAGAGCACTATGATAAAAGGTTTGCATTACAAGATTCTGCCAGAGCATCTGTTAGCTTCTTTATTCTGCGCTATGTATTTTGTCCTCAGGCACTTCAGACTCTTTCATTTATCTTTTCCTTCCTCTGCCCTCTCTCAGACTGCTCACCTCTCCCTTTCAGTCAGCGGATGTGATATTATACTAAAACAAATTGATTTGTCTTGCTTTTTTTCCTACTCGTCTTCAGTTTGATCTAATCAATATCCTTGTTTGTATGCCATGAATCCTGTTATTAGAAGCTGTAATTGTGCTGAATATTATGGTTGCATACTGTTGAACTGTACCAGGATACTGTAAAAATGGAAAGGTCTCATGGGGCTGACAGACTGCTTTAATCACCTGGTCAAAAAGTAAGGCAGCAGATCTCAGTGTTTGTCTGAGCAGGCTCAGGACAGACTGATCCAAGGTTCTGCTCTCTACTTCTAAGATCAGACTCCTGCATGTTTGACTTGCACGACCCCAGCCTCAGTAAACAACACATGCAGCTTTAATTGGAATCACTTGGTCACCCTAAAGCTGGATGAACAGGGCTTTGTTGCCGGCATGAGAGCTCCCAGAACCTGACATACACGTCTCCAGGGAGGTGGCTGAACCACAGAAGCTGTAAAAATGTCCTTCCCCTCTAAAAAGCCTAACCTGTGTCAGTCAGTGCACTTCTACTGGTGTGTCTACCGCTACTGCTGTGAAAACTATTATGCCAAAATGTCCAGTGAAAAAATGAGCTAATTAAAATTTCAACTAAACAATGTTTTTCACAAACATAAAATGACAGAGGCCAGGGAAAAAAACAACTCAACCCACAAACTTTCACTCACAACTTTAACTCCACATATCTATTTAGGGTAATTGTTTTTACTTTTTCCCTGTGTTTTTTATCTCCAGAACAGAAAAATGAATAGTCACACTAGCAGCAGTAGTAGAAGAAGTAATAGTAGCAGCAGATGCAATGGCATTTTGAAACTCAGTTTAAATGTTCCTTCAGTATTGGAAGTCGTGCACGGTTTTACTTTTGTTGCTTTTCATTGGCTCAAGCTTACATACCACATGCTTTACATCACTGATCAGTACCTGGTAGTACTCATGTTAAGGTCTAAACAGAGAGATGAGAAGTCACATATATATGTTATAATTACAGCTATTACTTGTGAAACATGATAAAATACAGTGCAATTATAAAGCTGAGTTTCTAATTGATTTTATTATATTGAGGAATATCTCTTTATTTCTGTCCAAATTAATCCAAACAAGGAGCTAATTTTCACCATTTACTGTACTTTGTTTGTCTTATAGTTTCACGAGTCATACAATAATAACATCATCACAACAAGATTTGCAGGTTGTGATCTATCAATGATTTATTAATTATTTTTCAGTTTTTAGTTGTTTCACATCCTTCTTATGTATGACAGCCATATATCCACCATCAGTGAATTAAGAAATACAGGAAAGGCCTCAGGACTGACTTATGAACAATCACACAATATAGTCTATATGTGGCAGCAATAGTTACCATTTATTCTTGTAAGATTCTCAAACTTCCTTAAGTGAATAAATGGCCATCTGAAGAAAGGAGCATCTGCCTCTGAGTGCATATCTTCTCAAATTAAATGAAGAACATGACTCTGATTAAGATAATGTTTGAAAGGACTTTTTTTTTCTTGCAGCTTCCAGGACATTCCAGGATATTAGACAAATGAGAGAGCTCTCTGTCTTCTCTTGGTGCTGACCTTTGCCACAAAAGGTCACCGGGGATTTTAATAGTGGCCATCCACATTGTTTCACTAATGTCAGTGTCTCAGCCTTGTCATTGGATTATTATAGATCAGCGGAACGACTCTACTGACGTGCTGCCATCAAAACCTGGATCACAAGGAGTATTTAGTTGACATACGTTTTGAAAGTTTAATAATCCCTAATATCTACTTTGGTCAGCTCTCATTTTTTATTTAAACACTTTGACAGTTTGTATTTTTGTTAATTATTTGAGGACCACTGAAAATCACTCTGTGTAGAGTCAGCACAGACTCAACTATAGAAAATCAAAAGCATACGCAAATCTTATTTTGTGTGATATAAGATGAAGATGAAATATACACAGTGCAGGTGACACAAGAATTTCCCGAAGCAGCTGTTAGCAGAGGTTTTGAACTGACATTTTTATGAGACATCATAATCTCCAGGACTGTATTTGGAGATATAAGTATCAAATACTTTGGGGCCATGGAGCATTTATTTAAAACTTTTGATAAACAGGTAGTGAGTCTTTCCCAACCCATCTCAGGAAATACAGAAATTTCCCTTGTCAAGCTCTTTTTTCTCAATTAGCTGGTTACGAAAAACCTTTTGAAAAGAAGTAGAGAAAAAACAAAAACAAATGCAAGTTAAAGAAAATTCAATGAAGGCAGTTTGTGACATCTGTGCACATGTTCAGCAGCAGGCCTGCCCTTTGACCCCTCCACTGAGCGTCCCACATGGTCCTGTGGCCTTCTTCTCTGGTGTCTTGGTGATGTCCGGCGGCCCGAGTTCATAGGTCACAGCGATGACAGCAAGCACCTTACTGCGAGACTCCTATCTGCCCACCAAAATAAACACAGGAGGATCTGCCCCAGCCCTCCCACAGAACTGCTGTCCAGCTCTGACTGAGTCTTCCAGATTAAATCCTAAAGATGCACAGGATCCCGCCTCCTCTAATCAAAATACTGTCAGGATCAGAGGTTGAGCTCAGAGATCACAGTCAACTTTTATCCCAGCAACACTGTTCCACAGAATGTGCTTTAACTCCAACAGAGGGAGAGTCTGGGCTGTTTTCTTTTGCTGGAGTCCTATTTGAGGATCTCTTCACCACCACCACCTGTTTGTGTTTCTCTTTTGTCTGTGTGCATCAGTGAAAGCACGATAAATGAGCTGATAAAGCTCAAGTGAAATACATGATAGTCCACATTGGTCACATGCGAGATTACCCCTTTCCAAAAAGTTTGTATACAACAAATTAAAAATCATCAACAATTGTTACAACATTGCACCATGTTTACAACTTTGTCACTGGCTAATTACTCATTTAACTGCATTTTATAGTTCGACCAATCAGATAACCTATGACAGGAAGCCAAGAACAAAGCCATGGAAAACAAACACATCATCTCTTGAACATTGATTCAGTCCCCCTCTTGCTGGATTGAAGAGACAACAACAACTTGATAACATGTATTTCAAATGTCTATGCCGTTGATGTAATATTTTTAAATACTGATGCCGAGCTTACCCACACTGTGCTGAAAGCAAACTGTGGTCATTAATAAAGAACTGATTGATTGATAAAGGTAAAAAAAACAACCGCAAAT
This sequence comes from Remorina albescens, assembly GCA_034769265.1. Lineage (NCBI taxonomy): Eukaryota > Metazoa > Chordata > Actinopteri > Carangiformes > Echeneidae > Remorina > Remorina albescens. Next base: position 7,143,181 of record CM068479.1, read on the forward strand.
ATGACCTGCTCTCGTTAAAGTAGTTATCAGTTGAGAAAGAACATTTAATTTACTGTCTGATCTGGGATGTGTGCGTGCTGCACCAGAGTCATAGACTCGAGGTTGAAATGGATATACTAAGTATAGAAAGCGGAAAAGACTTGGACTGGTCCAGGGACCAAAGTTTGAGCCACACAGTATTAAGACTACAGTGCTAAATCAAGTTTGTGGCGTTCAATAAATAATGAAAAAGTCAACAAATCTAACATAAGCTGTTAATTATGGTTCAATAGTCAGGAACAGTTGTTGCAGGAAATACACTGAGATCAGCTGCCAGTCCGATCAAAACCCACTCAGAGCTACTTTAAAGCGGTGATAGCCTGTTGAGTGTAAAAATATTGTAAAAATATCAATCGGTGGTTAATCGTAATCCGATCTCACTCCTTTATAATGCTATACTATAATAAACGAATAAAGATTTTTATCATAATAAGTTATTTAATATTGAAACAAATCAGTTGGTAAACCCCATAAAACCAGGCCAAATACATTACAGACTATATTTCAACTTTCCCTCTGAGTTTCATGGCTGGGCGCTGAAATGTTAATAACAAGGTTGAGGTTAGTTTGAATCGAGAGGTCTTTGATTTGCAACCTTGGAAATATCAAGTTTTGTACTTTGTCTAAATTGGAGACAGTTGGCCTCACGTCAAAGTCATCTTTAAGAGTTAACGTAAGTTCGCCTTTCTTTTTTGGCAGCATCAGCACTTCATTGGTTTCCCAGGCCGTAACTGTAACTGTAACTGTACTGCAAGCAACTCTGGGTTCAGCACAGCTGCCAGCTTTGAAGGATCTCACTTTTTTGTCCGTCTAGAAAGTGCTAAGCCATCTTTTTTGGAGTTTAATTTCACATTAAAGGAAAGAAAACAACGGGAGATGTTAAGTATGTGAAAAAAAAATTGACAGCATCAACCAACACTTCAGCATCTGGACAAGGTGGTGGGGAGGGAGACAACAAATTGGTGGACATTTGTTTAATTTATTCAGAGTACAGTGCCCTCTAGATTGCAGACTGCAACCTATTTGCACGGTATTATCTCTATGAAGTGGTTGGAGTTTGGTGAGGTGCCAGTGTGGCATTTTCTCAAGTCTCATCATACTGGTACACATTAGTATCACATGTCTTCACAAGGCTTGTTTTTAACTTCCCATTCTGTGGGACCTAAAAATGTGCACCACTTCTGTTGTATTGTCGATCTTTGGCTCAGCAGGCTTCCAATGCTTGCACATCAAAAATAAATAAACATTTGCCAAGAAAAAATTATTTCCAGCCCAGATTATTCCTCAAATGACAGTTTGGCCTTTTCTCGGGAAGTTGGCCACCACATTGTTTTTACCACCAATACAATACATAAGTTAACCTGGTGTTATAAAATATACATACAGTAGCACATTTTGAAAGACTGCCATCACTTTTCGTGCTGTCAGCTGCGTAATCACAGTGTTCGAGTGTCATTACCCTCAGACGAGCCCCATGGACACATTTGTGGCTGTGGTTTCCAGGGACTGTAAACCTGAATGAAGACCTCCCTAAAAGCTTTCTGCCACACACATCCAGTACAGTTGCTCCGAGGACTTAAAATGTTGGTAGGAGAACACACTGGGCAAGAGAGGCCACCAAACATATCAGACATTCACCAACTGGTGACTGCTGGATTGTCAAAAATTTGATTAATGGCAACAACTTCTTATTTTCACCTTGTTAATAACTTGAGGCAACACTCACCACCAGCTATATTATCTGCAGCATGAAGGCTGGTCACATTGTTACCTTTACTGTGGGTGAAGGTCAGGTGAAAGTTGAATCCTAGCGCTTCCTTTCCACATGTCAGTGGCCCAGAACGCAAAGTTACTCCCACTGAGCAGGAGAAAATTTACATTGCTTTAGACAAAAGCATCTGTTGAATTTAATCCAAGCTGGATGTGAAAGGTGGGTGATAGTTTTGTACATTTTTACAGTTTTATTATCAGCATGAAAAGCTTTTAAAATCCATCAGGACTATAAGGTCATGGTTAAACCTGAACAATTAGCAGCTCATAAGCAATGAAACACTCACAGAGCCTCTTGTTTTTCTCACTTTCTGAGCTTATGGACGTCAGCAAGGAAGATTCTCCTCATTTTTCACATACAAGCACAAATTACAGAGAGGAATAGTGGACAGTGACCATTCAGTATAGTAGTACACACTATCAGAGCTTTTGAATGACACTGTACAGTTTGATGAGTAATATCTTCGAACGTTTATCTGATAACAAGAAAGAATCTGCAGTCTGCGAGCTCTAACCCTAAATATATGGACACACACACACCTCCATGTTGCATGCTGTGTGGGTCAGCTGGGTGTGCTCTGAATTTGATGAAGCAGGATAATTCTCTCAACTGATCATATCAGTAAAGGAGGAATCCCAAGATCAACACCAGATTCTGGAGGTAGTCACATATGGGAAACATTTTTCCAGATGCTAATAAACTTTCATCTGTGAATTTGGTGCATGCTGAAGGTCTGGCTGGGCTGCTCACAATCTCCAGGCCCTCTGCAAGTTCTAAAGAGCCTGCAAATCAAGGGCTTTTTTAAAGAAGGCTATTGGAAAATAATAACCATCAATTGAACCCACACCATGCTGCACCGATATGTACATTCAATGTATAAATTGGCCTGTAGATATAGTGTGCACCGTGCAAATGAACCCAGAGAACTCAGGGTTGAAGACTTCAGATGAATGCAGTCATAGCAAAAGTGTCTATTTAGAAATGATGACTCCATATTTGTATTTACATGACATGTCTAGTTTCTGAAACATTAAGCACATTTGGAAATCAGATTCTGTGCTCATGAATTAGAGACACTGATGTCCTCTGGGAGTTTACTTGTTCTATCTTTGAACCTGACACAAGGTGCCAGATGTTTAAAGCCGCTCTACGATAACTAAAGCAGATGTTTCATTGGTACTATAGACAGTGATGGAGCAGACGACACTATAATGAATGAAGTGAGTTTAGATTATTTATTTAGTTTTAAAAAGAAATTTGATTCAGGATGTGAAGGGAAATTCAACCAATGTTGCCCCTCTCTCTTTTTCATTGAATTTCCTCAGCAAAGCTGAAACTCCTTACACAGTGCAATGTGCTTTAACATATGTGAAAACAATTTCAGCAGCACATAAAAAAACTGCAGTAGAGCTTCAAACAGGCAGAAGCTCAGCTCATCCTCACCCAAAAGACTTTGTAACCTGCAGGTGTGTTCACTGCAGAGAGGGAGGGAAACCTGGTTCAGCAGAAAACAAACACAACCTGATTCTTTCTAAAAAGTATCTGCATGACTGCAGCTCGCTGTCAGGACTCACAACTGACACTGCAAAGGGGAGGCAAAGCGGACCACCAATCACATTAACAAGATCCATACACATGAATATTGGTTTACCACACAGCACTATGGACTTGAAAAAAAAAAAAACACTAGTGACTGATTTACTGCTACTCATGTAGAAAAAGGAAAATGATGAAATACACAATCTCTGATTTCAATGCGATTTGCTTAAAAAAATTATGATTGGAGCACTGTAGGCAGAATTGCTTTGTGTTTACAGAGACAAAAGACCATGAAGTTCACATAAGGCAGCTGACCTTCAGTACTAACCAGAACCTCCCCAAAAAAACTGTGGCAGATGTACTTTCTTTGTTTAGAGCAGCAAATTACTGATGAAAAAGAACAGAGACAACATACAAATACAGTAATTGAAAATGACTATCTGTCTACACAGATTACAGTAAACACATTTCTATTTGTGGAAAATATGTTCAATACGAAATGGTAAATTGAACTATTGTAACCATTCCTAGGTGGTTATTTGATTTTTGTGAAAAAACATCATATCATCATGATAACATAACAATCATTTCAAAGAAAATAGAAAGTAAATTAACAAAAAGTAATGAGTCTTTGGTTTAATCTCTTTTACACTGACACTTGAGGATTATTTAAGATTTGTGTTCCTCAAACAAAGTAACATGATATTCACATATCTGTGTTTCATTTTGCTAACCACACAACATTAATGTGACCTATCATTCACTGAAAGATTCGAACAACATTCATACATCTGCATAAAATTTTTTCGTCTGATATTCATCAAAAAGCTTTGAACCAATGTCTAAAGTGAACCCTCAAAAAGAAGACCAGTTCAGACTTAAACTGAATGATACAAGACTCATAGCATTATACAGCACCAGTCAAACGTTTCACATTCAAACGAATAGGAAAGTGTGTCCAAACCCTTGACTGGCACTGTATTTACCAATAAAGCTTTAGTTTCCCAAACGTAAAGTGTAATTTGGCTGAATGTAACTGTCTGTAATGTGTCACCACAAACACAATACATCTTAATGTACAATATAAAAATTCTGGGAATATGGAGAGTAAATAATGTGCAATATGTTAAATTTATGACACATTTTTTATTTGATTATTGCACATGAGTTAAACAGTTTTTGAGTTTTAGGAATTTGGAAAATAATAATAAATCCAGTAAGTTATGAAACACTGTAAACTGGTCCAGATTAAAAATGTAAGCCTCCCTGCTGGTTTAAAAAGCAGAATCAGTTTCAGTAGTGCAACATGTGCGACTGTTCCCATTAATTTATCCAAAGCTTTTGTTGTGATTGGCATCATTTTCATAATTATCAGAAGAAACAGCTATAAACCAACATCTAGTGAAAACAGCAAAGATTAAACAACAAAAAAAAAAACTTTAAAGGAATGCAAAAAGTTAGCTTAGAAACACAATTCATCTCATTTTTCAAGTCAGAGACCATCCCATTATTTTTTGTTTTATTGAACTGAAAATGTAATCTAGACATTTGACATCAGCTTATCTTATGAATAATAAAACAGGTAGTCAGATCATGAAAGAGCTGGCCACACCTCTGCTGCAGTACTGTTGTCCCACACAGAAAACACTGGAAGAGGATACGACAGGAGAGTGATTGAGTCAGATACACTCCAGATATTTACATGTCAGGAAGATGAAACACATTCTGCAAACTGTAAGAGACAAAACGTGGTCGGGACTAATTATAGATGTTGGGCCGGTGCGCAGAGCCAGGTAATGGCTGAAAACATTCCTCGATGCTGACTTAGCCAGCTGCGCCGAGATCTTATTCCACTGGTTTGAAAGTCCACTGCTATAGCTGATGTGTTTCAAAATGCTGTTTTTTTGCTTCATAAATGCTCTACTAATGTAGGCACACACAAACACACACGAAGATGCCCAAACAGGGCCTGTGAAGATGGAATGTCTCTTTTATGTGAAATTAAATAAGATCAGCTTGTGGGCCTCTGTCCTTCCTGTTCCGCTTTCCGTTTTATGTTCATTTCCATTCCCAAACAAAGCCGTCTCTCCACGGTGTATTAATGCCCATCAAAGGCCTCAATCAAGTTGCCTCGCCACAGGCTAAAGTCAAACTGGAGAGGCTAAAGTTTAATGTTGCCAGTGCAGCAAGGATGTGGGCTCGTGTCTCCGCCATGCCCTTATTTTCTTTTAAACCCCACATTCACAAATATCTTCCAAGTCTGGTTAGTAAAAGGAAGCATCTGAAAACAGAACACACTAACAAGCCATTTCAGGGTCACTGACTGTGACAACAGTCTCGCTCATTGTGCCATTAGGACAATGTCTTTATGTATTTCACTGAGAGAGTAGAACATTCAGAAAATAAAATATAATTACACACTGCTTCCTAAAAAATTAGTCAAGGTTGTGGGTCAATAGACTTTTAGTTTAGAAGTATCCGGCACTGTGAAATATTTAAAAAGAGGCTGATAACTTTCTGCTGACATTTTCTCTTCCTGATTGGAATAATGTGCTTTGTATCAGTTTCAGTTAAACTTTCCTTTAACGTATTAAAGGCATCTATTGTGGGCTCAAAAAAGAGTTTATAGATGTAGTGGAACAAGCAACAAGGGAAGACTTCACTCATTTAAGTAAATTTTTTTCACTCATATTTTTCTCCAACAAACTGTTAACCTTAAGAACCGAATAGATTGCAAAAATAGTAAAAACGGTTGATAATTTTTTCATATATACCCTATTTTTTTCTTCTGCCACTGTTAGACATGTATTAGTCCATTCAATAAATAAAAAAAATATCATAGATTTTCTCAAATGTTTTATCATCAGGGAACTGTCACTGTGTGATTGTTATACACTAGCAGATCAGTTGCCCACAGCAAAATCAAAAGTTTGACTGTATGTGGTTTTTAATAAGTACGGTCAGTACAATCTTTGTTTTAAAAGACAGAAGTTAAACATTATGTAGGGACTACTTTTTTTGTGTGTGTGTGTGTGTATGCATGAATGTATGGCCGTGTGTGTGTGTGTGTGTGTGTTATAAAGCTCACTTATTCAATGCAGGTGTTAAGTGGAAGCTTTCACCCACTGTACCAGTAAAAGTAAATAACTTTCTACGGTCAGGACCACAGTCCCTCACATTTCAATATGGCCATTTTGGACTATAAAAAAAGGGATTTTGTTCTTGGTTTTCAGAATAAAACTATTATAATTACTAAAACTACAGATGCTTTTCCCTTTTGAAATAAAGAAAGATCAAATCACGCTTGTGGCCAAAGCATGAACCACCACCATCCAAACAAGCCAATTGAAATATAAAACACATTGTGTGTCCATCTTTATTCACAGTGGTCACAGACTTCCTGGACCTACACTAAAGATAAAAACAGATTTGACAATATTCGGACAGTCCTGCTGGTATGAATGGTGTTTCATGATGAATACCACACAGACAGCTTTTTATATATATTATTATCAGTCAATGACCTTTCAATTCTGGTGTTTTGTCCTGCACAAAACAATCCCGAACAGTCTGTAGAAATGTTGTGAACAGCTGTAGAAGCATTATTGATTTGCCCTGTTAAAATCCCACAAAAACCAAAACTTTCATTGAATTGTTGTATCAGTTTAAAAGCTCTAACATCACAAGATTAACACCTACCAAACACACTGCTAAAAATAGCACTGACAGAAGTGAACTGTTCCAGCAGGTTGAAAAGTCGGCTAAGTAATCATTAAGTTTGGTTCGCTGCCATAAAGCATGCTGCTGAGTTCAAAGTAATTAGATATTTGACTGTATTAGATGAAACATAAACTGTCTTGAGAAAGTCAGTCTTCTGAGTCTCAGAGTGAGCCGTGTTTTCAGAGCATGAACATTACATCAGACCTATAAGAATGGACACCTTTCTGCCTGATGGACTTCATGACAAATCCAGTCATGTAAAATGGAGCAGATCCTCTCTTTTTTTTTCTCTCTCCCACACATGTACTTGTATATGTGCATATGTCCACCATGTGTGCATGTCTGCATGAATATGTTTGTGCAGAATATGCACACAATGTATAGTTACTGAAAGGTGCCGGTGTTTGAAAGAATAAAAAACATCAACAGAAGGTGAGACTTACACACCTGATGAAGATTATGAACCAAACTGGGCTGATTATCTCAATAGAAAGCTTTTAAAATGTTCAATTTTACAGAATTAAAATGTTCAGCTTCCTACTTATTTATACTATATGTCAATGCACTACTCAAGAATGATTACTGTGTGAGCATGAAATGTTCCCTTTTCAGTATAATAAACAAAAAATAATAAACAAATTATAAATATAGGATGACTTTTATAAATTATGGTGTAATTCTGAATGCAGATGAAGAGCACAGCACAGGCTCTTCATTGAGCCCACTTTTTAAGCTTGTGCATAAGAGAATTCAGCATGTCTCAATTTCAGGACTACCCAGTCCCAACTGTAATCTAACAGAAGTATTCAAAACTGCAATATAAGTCAGCATTTCACGTGGCAGGGCCTTTCCTTACAAATGGAAAAAAAAAAATGACATAGGATTAAAATAAATTGGATTATACAATCTTCCTTATTTTAAGGACACATTAAGTACGTTCTTGATATATGTTTTATTGATGGCAGAATAAAATGTCATGGCTCAGGAGGGAGCACGTATTAAGCCTAAAGGATGCTAACAGGTGTGTTGTTGTTTCCCTGCATGATTTATCAAATAACGAGACATTTGCCAATGCAGTAAAAACCACAAACACTGAAAAGCTTCCAATCGTATTAAAATAAATGATTGCAGTGACTTTAGCACGAGCGATACACAGGGCCTTTAAATAAATCCCCCTTAATACTGTGTCAGTTTATGAAGCAGCCTTGGACTGGACCTGTAATACTGTCTGCAAAGGAATCACAAAGATCCAGGTTGTTTAATCTTTCTTGTCCGTGAAACGTTTAGGCTCCAAACAGCATAGATCAGGGGCCTTTGGAAACAGAATTCACGGACAGCTCACTAAAGACAATAGCTGTATCACATCGATCATTTCATCTCTCTGAGGTTACACGTTGGCTGAGCACACTGTAAAAATCTACACACTGAAAAATGCACCGTCAGTCCAGACAAGCCGAACCTCTCTAACCAAATCTGCCAAAAGACAGTGGGAAAAATAAACAAAAACAAAAAAACAAACACAAATAATGTGGTTTGTGGTTTATAGATAGATTTATGTAATTGATTCCAAATTGCCAAATTCTCATCAAATAAGACAATACCGACCTTCTCGTTATAGTGTTATTATCATTAAAGTATGTTTCGGTTAAATTTTATCATGCTTAACTATATTAATAAACTAAACACAGGTTAAGCACGAGTAATGGATCTGAATCGTTTTTAAACCGTTTTATAGAGAAACCACAGACTTGGCTGCAGGAATATAATGGACTGTGTCTGAGCTGTCCCCGGTCAACCTCCGTGAATGAAGCGTCAAATTGTGCCCTCTCCGCCCCAATGAGGTCACCCACAGCCCATATTCATGTCCTGCATTAATGTCATGTGTTAAACCCACCGCCCCTATTTCTACAAATGTTTTGAGTTTTTTTTCCCCCCCCTTCCAGATAATAAGCGCCCAAACTGGCTCATGTCATCAGCAGAATCACTCGGGAGCATCCTGGAGCCAGCAGCTCCGGGTCCGATCCTCCGAGGAGAGCCGGGTTTGTGTAACTCTCTCCAAACCTGCGGGGGAGTTTGGAGTGTTTGGTCAACGATAGTGGTTCCTGGAAAAGATCTGAATCGTTTTCTAACCAAACCCAGCTGCGGTCTGCTGCGCGCTGCACTATCTGCCTGCTTGTGCGTGTGCGCGTCCGCGTCGACGTGTGTGTGATGTAGAGAGAGAGAGAAAGAGAGGAAGGGGCGTCTGCCTCCCCCTGCCACGGCAGAGAGAAAGAGAGAGAGAGGGAGAGAGAGAGACAGAGAGAGAGAGAAAAGTTAGGTATTTTTCCCCCTTGACTCTTTTTTTTAGGCATGAACGCCGAGACTCGTGTTTCATACAGCGATATGACATCCATGGATTCATATTATAGCCCCTCTGCAGCCCAGGGTAGGGACCGCCAGACCGACCACTTTAGGACATTTCCAGCCTCTGACACCAAATACAGCCCCGCCGCCTTCCTGCCCGGCAAAGGTCAGCCCTACGGAGAAAAGCCCCGGAGCCCCTTCCAGCAGGAGTGCCAGTCATTGGATGCCACTGCAGCTGGGCAAGACTCTTTCGGTAAATACCACCTGTTTATGCAGAGGTCTGCTGGCAAACCCCCCCCGGAGGACGGCAAAGGGCACCCGGACAGAGGACACAACGGAGCGCTGGTCCAGTGTTACGGTGAGTGGGACACAACTGGAGGATGGCTGAGACAGCAGAGGAGCTGTCAGCGGAATCAGCACTAACATACACTCTTATTATATGTGTATTATTATGAGAAAACAGTTCTTCCACACTTCGTATGAGGGAAAGTACCTTTAGCTTTGTATGTGATGGTTCCTCACATGGGCAGGACGTGCTGACGCAGACAGAGCCGGAGCTCTGAGCGCAGACCGCACATAAAATGACTCAACATGGAGAAAGTGACCATCAGGACCTGACAGAGGTCACCGCTTTACTGCGTGTTTAGTGCCTGCTCATTTCTGGACTGTGTCGCAGGTTAAGACACCCAATCAGGAGACACATTTGTGTTTTTGTCAAAAACGGGAAATCAGCTTTCGATGGTTAAAATAAAAGTGTGCAGTAGCAGTGCACAGTGGACAGCACATCCCGGCACGGAACGACACGCACTTTGGTGCGTAACGCAGTTGGGAAGAGACATAATCTACCCGACTATCAGATTGTCCCTTTGGCCATCAAAATTAAATTAGGACGCATTTAATGCGATAATCTGCATTACAATCCTCAATATTGGAGCTGAGTCGGACAATTGAATTAACAGGTTTTCAGATGGTACAAATTGTGAGCTCCAAACTGATAATATTTTCCTTTCATTGCGCTGCCCGCTTGGTTCCAATTAGATTTAATTGCGCCGGGAAGCTGCTGTAATGGCTCAGTGATGAGAGTGCAAATAAAACTCTGACCCTCATTCGGCAGGAAGCCACTTTGAAGCAATCCCTGCTTTTTTTCCACCTGAAGACCTCCTGAAAGTGAACCTGGAACACACAGGACAGGAATTAAAACTCAAATCAGGGACAAACTGAATTAAGATCGACAGTCTGCTCACACACAAGTGCAGGCACTCGCGCGCAGATGCTCGTGCTCGCGAAGACAGAGATATGAACCTATGACGTATAAATTATTTCAGAAATTTCATTTCTGCGTTCAGCTCATAGCCACAGCTGGAAACGAATATAAATCAGGTGTCAGAAAACACAAGAAAAGAAACGAACCAACAGTTTTTCCTGAATGATCGGAGCTTCTCTGTAAAGACTGAAGATGAGCTTTTCATGAGGTGCCTTCAAACACGGACACTTTTTTTATGAAATCCTGACACACGCACATACATCTTGAATTACAGGCTTTGTTTACCGAGTTGGAAATATGGATGTGTTGGAGTTTTGAGGCATCAGGAAGCTTCACCGCGCCTTGTCTTTCTGCATAGACAACATTTCATCTTGATCCCCGAAAATAGGCCAAATAATCGGAAGAGTCGTTTGACCAAAAATAATTCCAAGCAAAAAATACCAACAAGGGGAGTTACACTGACGAAACTAAGCTGTGTAGAAAAATATCTACTCAGAATCACTTTTTCAGCTGAATTTAAACTGTCAGTAAATAATGCAAATCAAATAAAAATGTATGAAATTTAACAATATCTATATTAAATGCGGAATAAAATAAAGGCCAAAATTTTATGCACGACGTTAAAAGCTTGAAGGTGAGGACGCAGCCGTTTGTCCTTCAGCATTTCATAGAAATGTTTAGTGGATGTAGATTAAAGACGTTTTAATAGTTTCTGGATATCGGCCTACTGAAAAAAACAAAACAAACAAACAAACAAACAAACAAAAAAAAAAAAACAACTTTCACTGCTGCAGGATTTTATAGAAAAATATGTTACCAAAAGCTCATATTCTTTTATAACTGTTGTTCATATTAAAATTTACCCGGAAAATAGAAATAAAATTTTATATTCCCTCGTGAATAATTCACAGTTTAGAGGTTGTGAATCAACTAAATTTTTTGTGAAAAAAATAATAATTTTTTTCGACAAATAAATTATTCCAAAAACTAAGTCACTTGGTTAAAAAAATTATTCTTTCTTAGATAGAAATTTCTCACGCCAATATAAACCAAATAAATGAAATAATAATAAAAAAAGGATTTTCCTTTTTAGATCGTAAAAGGATTGTTTCTAGCAGATGAAAGGGGATGGGTCCGTTGTCGACTTTGACGTTTGTTTTCTTATTTCACCACGAGGGTTGGACCTGTACGGTGCAGCAAATCAGTATTTTGTCAGTCTCACTCTGACACCTGATATTCTTGTTTTACAACTTCAATGTGTGGATGGCCGGATTCACACTGGAGACTCAGGAAAAAACATCTTGCTCTGCAGACCGGAGCAGTCCAGGCAATAATGCCACTCAGATGTCAAACTTCTGTTCACTCTCACTTTAAGATGATTTTTTAGATTTTGGAGCATTTATGTGTTCATCATAGCTGTGAAACTAATATCATGGTGCAAACTCAAGTTGACTTCGCTCATGTGTTAATGACGTAAAGACAAAATCTTTTCAAGGACTCGATCAAAATGCTTTGGGTCTGCGGATAGTCACTGACTGAAGGCTTTAGTTCATCTTTTTTACTGATTGGACGTAATTTGAAGGCAGGAGAAAACTTTGCAGAATTTACAAGCGGGGGAGAAAAATGATAAACGATCCCTGATGTTTTTAGTGGAAAGTGCTGGAGTATTTTACTTCCTGGCTCCCTTCTTTTATCAGATGTGTATTTTACACAATTGATGGATAGTTTCAAATTGTCAAAGTTTTGCTTTGTTGTTATAATTTGTGGCTTGATCCCTTCAGTCATAGGTGATGTGAGTGCTGCTCTCAGATCCGTGTGAAGCTGCCAACTATAATTGAGGTTTTCTGGCTGGCAAAAGAAAAACTGTCCAATAAACATTTATGTACTTATGAGCCACTACAGCACATAGTGGTATTGTTTTTACTGAATGCGCTGCCAATCATATTGTTGCGTGAAATCAGCAAGGCAGCTTTTGGAGCATGGACAACATTCAATATCAGAATGAGTGATATGGAAAAAAGCTAACTGTGTTGTAGGCTGCCCTACAGCAGCCATTCGGGTCTGTGGCACAAACAGCAAAAATAACAGAGAGCAATACATCAAAAAAAAAAAAAAAAGAAGAAGAAGCAGTGGCTGAAGTAATCAGATAATTTACTCAAGTCAAAGAAACCCAACAACAACATAAAACCTCTTGGGCAAAAATAAAAAAGCCTTGTACTCAAAAAATGTACCAAAAATTCTTATCAAAACATGGAAGAGTAAGAATTAAAATTACTCATCCAGCAGAAACTTGCAAGAAACATTTAATGTTGTTTTCAGTGTTATACTTTCAATAGAAAATATATAAAAGTAACATTTGAATCTATGACATCATGTTACACCGCATAAAGTAATTGTATATTTGGGATAGGATGAAATATTAATCTGAAAAGTGAGAAGTAACAAAGGCTGTCAAATAAATGTAAATGAAATATTCTCTGAAACATGGCATAAAAGGAAAGTTTAGATATTTCAGTTGGGCTTCTATCATTTAAAAACATGCGCAGGTGTATAAAAAGACCAGCTGCACACCAAAAAAAACAAAACAAATGTCGTCAAAAACTAAACTGCATAGGAATGACTTGACTGAAAAATAAGTTATCTCATATAAAATCCGAAAGCAGCTACTTACACGTCTTTGTGAACCTCCAGACACGGCACACTTCCTCCTGTGATCTGTCCAGGTCTTCTCTCAGTGTCTGAGGGTGTTGACCTTTAGCTCAGCTTTCCTGCCCTCATCTGTTTGGAGAGGAGGGTGAGTTCCCCTGCATCCACGCAGCAGAGAAAATCCATTCGAAACCCCAGTTGAAACTCTCAGAGTGCTCTGCAACATTAGGAGTCCAGTTTTACACGGTAAACATTAAACTACTCTGGCAAGAGAAAGGATGTTATTTTATTACAGGCATAATTACAGCAGGATCGTGACTTTCATCACACTTTAATCTGACTGAGATGAGCAGGATAATGAAACTGTCAAACCACTGACGGTGTAATTTGAAGACATAAAAAGCTGCAGTTTATTTCAGCTTTGACTAAAAATTTGTTTTAGGGCAAACTTGGAATTCAATACAGTTCAGCTGCCTTGCAAGTATGACTATTTAATTTGTTGCAGAAGGAGTGGAAGACAGTTATCTCCAGGAGGATCAGCAATCAGGTGTGATTGCAAAATGAAGATCTCCTCTTTTGTATTTTGGTTCCTTCACCTACTTTGAGCCAACACAACTATTTCACCCTCTTGTAACAGCCGTTTGCGCTGATTGGTTCGAACAGGGAGTACTGGGAACCAGACATGCAGGCCTGACAACTGAAGCACACTTCAGCAAGGCAGTGACATGAGTGGAGGTGACAAGGACTCCGGATCATTTTACCGTTTAGCTTAAAGTTTGGCAGGGCAATTTACATTAGGCTCAGTTTGCATGGCTGAGTGAGAGCAACGGGCAAAAAGGCTCATGCAGTCAAGGACTTCGTCTGTTCTCTTTGGCAGATGGGAAATGAAGAATCAACTTGGAGTACTGCACATACGTACTACAAGACTGCAATCATAGACTGAAGTTGCGGGTTTTTTTGTTTTGTTTTACCTATTGTGTGACGGTGACTTTATTCAATTGTAGGTACTTTTTTTTTCCACATTAAATTTTCTTTGCAAGGCTGAATAGTGTTATGAATATTCTGAATGGCTATGGTTGAATTTTATCAGGAAACACATGGATGGTGATTTTTAACTATTACCTTTGGAGCAAAGACACAATTTACTGTTGTGTTAAAAAAAAAAAAAAATTTCCAGGAGGATCAGCAGAAAGGTACTGCATGATTTCTTTTTGTCGTTTGGAAAAATGTTTACAGTGGTTGTGGTTTTTCAGACTATTATTATGTTAAATATTCATCGTGCAATAGAGAAAGAATCAGATTTTTTGTTTTTGACATGTTAAATTGCAAAGATATGCCTACATTAATACATTTAAATATTATATTTTACTGGTAGCTCTTTGAAAACATTAATAACTATCGTATTTCCAGGGATCTGGTTAGATGGACGTGGGCCTCAGGACAGTAGTGCTACTGTGACAATTTCAGGCCTTTTTCTGCTTTTAGTCAAGTAAAGTTTCTGGACCTAAGAGAAATTTAGGATTCCAACAGCTGCACTTTTTTCACAGAGCATTTCATCAAAATTGTTGTCTTGGCTGGTGAAAACTGGTTGAATTGTGAGCTCCATTATTTGAACTTGGCTGTCTGAGTATTCACTGTCCCTGATTACTTGGAAGGAAGAAGTGATTGTGCATGCTGTTAAAACAGAGTGAACGCTTTGCCATATGACCAGAGACACAACTCCAAATAGAATAAAATAACGCTGTCCCATAATTGTTGGATGTCTAAATAAGTAACTATTGGCTAACAAGTTCATGGTGTCAATTTCAAAGGGGGTGAAAAAAGTGCTCAAAATTTGATTCTGCTGCCTCCACACAGTTAAAAAAAAAAGTTTGAAGTCAAAGTGTATTGATAAATAAGTAACTATTCCATTCAAGGTAAGAATTATCCTGTCCTTAAAATTTAAAATGTATCATCAATAAACATTCTAAAAGTGTTTAAAGCCATAGAGCTGTTTGTGAGCAGAGAAAGCTGAATTTTACTACTATTTGGAACAACTTTAATATCAGTTTTACCTTACAGTAACTAACTAAGCAGTCGTCGTTACATCATATATTTGTGTATCCTAAATTGTTCTTAAATAGGCTACAGTAAATGTAACTTTTACTTTTTTTTAATCGTTGTCTTGGTTTGACAGCTTGGCTCACAGAATATCAGCCATCAGTATATCAGATTGTCTGCAACTGTGCAGCTAACCAAGATTTTCACCGCTCCATATTACATCCCAATCATCAGTTTAAGTCAGTAAAACAAACCCCAAAAACATGTTCAAATAAATACATCGCCTTCACGTTTCCTTCCTATTTAGTGTATTTTCTACTTCTATCCATTTCACCTCTTTTCTTTCGCTCTCTCTATTGTTTGAATATCCCTTTATTCCAGATATTCCTCTTTCTGTTTGAGCAACACATTGTTAATCTCTCTATGTTGCTGCATGGTGTAATTTATAGTGTTTCCCCTTAACACAGTGCACTGACCCCAGTCTTCTCAGTGAGTAAAGAAGCACGGAAGGTGCCCCGTCGCTTTACAGCCAGTTAAATTACACTTTGATGTCGCCCCCTCGTTTTTAACTGTGAATTAATAGCTGTCCACGCTGAACGTCTGACCCACAAGAACGTCAATTTTGGTGCTGATGTCCACATGGGAACTGTCTCACACACTTAAGAATGAGCCGCAGGGGGAGCCACTCCTTGTTTTGATTTTGATATCAATATCACCGGTGATATGGATTTATACGGCATCAAAAGTACATACTAAGTTGTTGTGTATATTGGATTTGAAAACTTAGACTTGAATAAAGACTGTTGTTCTATAATCATATTGAAATTTACATGAGATAAATTGCAAATCACCGCCAAACTTGTTCTGTAACATTTTCTGTGGGTTTTGTTCCTGTGGAGCTTTTTCTGTGCCCACCACGCAAACTCCTCCCTTCCATGCACAGGAACAGTAACAGATGCTAACTGTTGGATCTACAGTAGTGAAACTAGAACATGCTGTGGTTGAAACTTAAAATATTTTGCATGGCATATCCTTCTGAAAAGAAAAAAGAGAATTGCGGTGTGTGAGTTTGCTGGATTATTACCGGGACCTCAACACTACATGCAGAAATGCAGTTGTGAGCTCAAATAGTCTTTTGAGTAATGGAAGAAGAAGACAATGTTTTGATGCAGCATGTTTTTCACAGTCACTCCTTTCATCTTTTCGCAGAGATTACATCCTGACAGGCATTGTTTGCAATAGGGCTTTCTTTAGTTGATCATACATATGGTATCCTCGGCAGGAGGGCCCATTGCCATTTACCTTGGGCAGTATTGGAGAGCCTCACAGCGACAGCAGATCGCATGGATAACAAGAAGGAGATTGTCACAATATCCCAATCCTGCCAAAAAAACATCAGCAACATGCAATATATACAATGGTCTTTGATCAGCGAGAGGCCTTACGATTTTAAATAGTCTGACAGCTCTCGCCTTGTGGGGCCTGTGGGTGCCGGACAGGGAAATATGATGAAATAACTAGAGAGTATTTACAGTGGGATAAAACCCATTTGCTCCCTTCAACCCAAACAGGATGTGTTCGTCATGGATAGTGAGGTGATGTTGCAGGCGTTGAGACCCCCAGCAAGCGGCCTGCCACCAAAACATGGCTCCTCAGCCGGAGTCCATTTCCAACGCCGCTGGGCAGACGTCTCAGAAACCAGAGCCCGATTGCTCATTGGATCTCGCAGGCCTGAATTAAACCTGGTCTGATCCACTGTCATCCTTCAAAATCTTCACTGTGTGCTGCGTGGGGCCTCTGATCAGTGGGGATTTACTCTCTCCTTGTGAGACTGAAGAAAATGAAACAGCAGCTTCATGACACAGTTTACCTCCAGTGTTATTTGTAAGACTGGCAGTCAAACCTCACTACTTTTCTTGGTACAAACTAGCATGTTCCCATGGAAGTATCAAAAACTGTCATATTACAAAATCTACCGTTTTAATATTCACATTCTTGTTATTATTTTGATCAGACAGTTATTAGTTTAACAATACATTTCCCCTAATTTAGACAGAATTTTATTTGGACAATGTGTTCATGTATAGTAGGGCACAACAACAACAACAATATGAACAACAATAAACAAGCCACTTTTTTTTTTTTTTTGGCAAGACAGTGCCTGACAAGCTATCCATTCACGTCACCTTGTAGCACATTACCCAACATGGCTGTAACTTGAGGGTCACTGGGTGCATGCCTGAGATCTTCTTCTGTGCTGACTGATTGCTGAGAAATGAATGTGGAGATCACTTGATCATACACACCTCCTAGTTCTAACCTGACAAATCACAGGATATGCTGATGAGCAGAGATGTCCTCGTTCCTGAAAATAACTTAACCTCAGATGTTATAGAGGATCAAGAAGCTGCTGCATAGTTGCCCAGAGCCAGAGAGAGTGTGCGCCCAGGGCTGAATGAAAGCATGCCCTACACACAATTTCACCCATCACATCCTGCAAAATGGGAATGTGTGGGTGTATCAATCCAACAATGTGTGTGCAAACTGATTAGTTCAATGAAGGGCAGCAGCAGATTGAAAAGAGCTGCCAGTTAAAACGAGAACACTTGCAGAGACGTGGCTGTGGAAATTTATAATCAGAGCCGCCTGAGGTTTTACAGTTAAGCTGCAGCCATGAGGCAAGCAAGTGTGTGTGCGTGTTACAGAAAGAGTACAGAGATTAATCTTTTTTATTTTTGCATGGCTACAAATGTGTCTGCTGCCAATTACTTGTAGCAATCCTGCTGACAGGTGACTCTTTTGTCAGACGATCGACCTTGACCATATGCCAGATTGATAAACAGAGTTAAAGACAGAGAGAGAGGTCGAGGTCACAAATGGTAATAGATGATACGCAATAAAAGAAAAAAACAAATGATGCAACTTTCTGTCATCTTCAAATTATGGGCAGGGTGTCTAATCCTTCACACATCACAGAATGATCCACAGCTCGTGCCTGTGCAGCCAGTGTTCCTGGACATCCATTAATTACGGAGCCAGAAAGACAAACAGTTCAACACACATACTGGGCACTGCAAGCCGGATTCCAGCCAGCGAGTATGAAGGCTTATAGAAGAGGAGATCAATAATTTTTTTTTTTTTTGATTGTTTCCACAGTATATGTCACTGTTAATGTTCCAACAGCAGTTTGTTGAAGTTTCAAATTTTATGAATTTAAGGAGCAGATTAATTTTATATGGACATTTGAAATGTTTTAAACTGTTTCCCGAAAGCTGTCTAAGATGTCACAAAACCATTGCAGCAAGCCAGTTTCAATCATATGACTGAGTAAAGGATCTTTGAAGTCTGAATATTAACAGCTTTACCCTTGTATTTTATTGTCCTATTCATGTGTGTGGCTTCTCCACACACATGATTTAAATCAGTTAACTGTGCAGACCAGCCTAAATGTTGAAGAAGAGCGATATATCACAAATTGTCTTATTGTACTTTTATATGTTGTATCATAGCCAAGTTAAAACACCCCTTTTTGCTCAACTTCATGTAATGACTTTCATACTTTCCTCCTTTTTCAAATTCATCTTCAGTTAGAGGCAAAAAAATTTCATAGAGAAAGGTTTCCTTCCCATCCTTTCAATCCTGATGTAAACAAAAAAAAAAAACCTCTTTTAATTTTCATCTCCTCCTTGTCTCTGTAGGCAAAGACAGTTCAGGTCGGACAGAATCTGAATTGGCCCCAGACTCTGACACACCTGGAATGGACACCAGTTATCTGGCTGTGAAGGATCAAGGTGTCAAAGCGGCCTCTGACAGGCTGCCAGGCACTGACTTAGCAAGCTCTCTGGATAAGGCTGATGGCGGTGAAAGCAACAAAGGCAAGAAGAGACGCAACCGCACAACCTTCACAAGCTACCAGCTGGAAGAGCTGGAAAAGGTTTTCCAGAAGACACACTATCCCGATGTTTATGCTCGGGAACAGCTTGCTCTGAGGACTGACCTGACTGAAGCTCGAGTGCAGGTAAATTAAAGTGAAATGTCGTGTATAGCTAAATATTCTAAAAACACAACATAGATCTAAAAAAGAAAACAGAAACTAACAAATATATCCGATTCCTAATAATACATGGAGCTTCATTTCGAAAAGTTCCTATTTACGATAACAGTCTAATGGAAGCAACCACCGCATACAACCACATGCCTGTCCTGTCAAGTTAAAAAAAGGGGGCTCTTCATCATGGCAGAACAGATGATGTTTAAACAACACAACCTCATGAATCCTTCAACATCTGCAGCTCTGCAGAGATAACGTCACTCATAGAACAACACGAGAGATTTATCTGGTAATGTGGGAGTTGTGGGGGAGAGAGATGGCGGAGTGGGAGCTAACAGAGACCAGGGGCCTCGGGGGGGGGGGGGGGGGGGTTGCTGAGGTTTGAGCTGCATGGGTCTCATATGTGCAGTTGAATGAGAGCAGGCTTTCATCAGCATTTGAGGAGACACACTCAACTCTATGGTTTCATTGGGATTATAATAGTGGCCTGTTTCTTTGGAGCTGAAATCAGTTCAGCTAGTAGTAGACGAAATTGAGGTGCACAGTACCTCTGAGTGAAGTCCCTTTTGTGACCCTATGGCCCAATTTCCATACAAACCGTTTGTGACTGCTCTAATGAATTCTAACACAGGCAAACAGAGTGGGAGACCTCCACCATTTCTGTATGTGTCTGTATGTGTGCCCTGTGGACTACCAAAGCCCATGGATTTTCTGTGTTTTTCTTTCATTAACATCCTGTCCAGGCAAGAATGTGTCCCTGTTGTGGTCTCCAGGGTAGGTGTGAAACCCTTCCCATGGGCTTTGAGTAAGTCAAAGACTGATACAGCAATTCATGTCTACATTTTGAGGCATAGTTCACTGAAGCGAATGCGAACATACATACTACAGCTCCATTTTTATTGTATGCCATAGATGTAGATGGTACCAGATAAGAGATAGATCAAAATTAATCCTTTATACAAGGAGCTGGAACAGTGATCAGAAAGGCAGAGAAGCACAGGAAGTCTGAACAGCCAAAGGGTTATAACTCAACCCCGTTCCTCTGCTCCATTGCTCATACTATCACATATCTGCCTGCCTCAGATGGATGCAGCTTTACAGCCCTCAGCTCTCCCAGCGGCCCTCTTAAACACTCAAGTTAAAAAGATAAAAGACATGAGATGCCTTGTCAGTCAGAGAGAAGGGTTCTACTCTGTTGAGGTAATTCACACACTAAAGGACTAACAGATCATGAATTCCGTCTCTGACATGAAAAAAAAAAAAGCCTCTACGTCTGCTGAAAAGTTTGCTTAACTTTAAATCTTGACAAGCACCATTGTTTAAATGTTAAAACTAAATGACACTTTGTAGAATATAATACTGAGGAGTGAGATGTTATACCTCATTGGCTGATGGTTCTCACACACAGAAAAAAACAGCTTTTGAGGATCTGAAGTTGTTTGCTTTTTCAGGCTCTTGGTTTCAAAGGGAGAAAGTAAGTTCAGATCTGAGTCATATGCACTACAGATACATGTGGAGGTCAAAGGTCAGGGGTCGGGGTTTCAAAAACATCACATCTATCGGATTTGCCGTTCTGTCAGCCAAGAGAGCTCAGAGAGCCAAGATGACATCTGACATGTGGAGGTCACCGATCAAACACAGATGTCAATATGAATTCATAGATCTAAACATTAAAACGGAGGACGAATCAGCAAGAAAACATGATTTGACTGAGTGAAGGACAGAAGAGATAAAGGTCCATGTAAGTGGAGGGTCTGTCCTAAGAGCAATTACATTTTATAGACAAATGTATTTGTTTGACAAAGAAGAAGAAAATGATCTGTTTGTTGAGAAACCATTTTTAAAATAGTTTAATATGATAATAACATCAGTCAACAAAGAAAATCCATTTGTGAGATCTAAGGCAGGAATTAGTCATTTGGCAAACAAAAGAAAAATTTGATCGGTAAGTTGTCAGGATGTGGTGGGATGTTCAATGATCAAGGAAACATATGCCAGATTAATCTATGAAATATATCATTAGCAGCAAACCTGGTGAGATTTACAGTCAAACTCATCTATTAAAAAATGGAGATGACATGCATGATATATAAAAGTTGTTGACAACTTAAAATGAGGAGCTGTAGGTTTATAACACTGACCGTGAGACTCATTTACCAACACAAACATTTTTCTAAGTCTAGCCAATTGCCAAATAGCATAAAGTAGAGGCATCAAATTCTCAGCATCCATCTTGAATCAGTCCAAGAGTGTCTCAGATTAACTTTTAATCAACACCAGAAATTCAAAAAAAAAAAAAAAAAACACGTTGGAGGACTTTTAGGGAAACAGGAACAAACTTAGATTTGAGGAACATCAACATTGGTCAGAGGTGTTTCTCTGATATTACTTGTGCTTTGGGGGTGTTGGAAAACCAAAGCCAGGCTCAGCCGAGGATTTCTTCTTACTTTGGTATGGAAGTTGACGTGAGTGACAGCAGAGGCGGGTTATCAATCCTCTGAGCTGGTCTCTCACTTCAAAGTGTTTTCAACCACATACAGCTCTCCTGCTGGGGCCAGTTTGGCATTTCTCTGCTCTTTCTCTTTGGAGCTGTAACATAAATAAAGCTTCATTGAAAGTCCACCAGCTACTTAAGCTGTCAAGGTCTTTACCAATTACTGTCACAATGCAGTGTGTGCAACATTAAAATATGTTCTCCCTGTATAATAGCCACCAGACTCTGCAGATCAGATGTTGGTTGCACTCTATATTAAGACACCTTGCAGAGTTTTTAATTATTTTTTTTTTTATGAAAAGCTCTTGAGAATCGGGACAAGAGCAGAGCAGCTTCGATGAAAAGTAAAAGTTTTCATCAAATTTTCTACGGTTACAGAATCACCAGCCTTGACCAAAATTGTTACATGTTGGAGTTTTCTGATGACTGATGACTCTTTTACCAGCTTTATGATCAGTGATGTGGCGGGACACAAGGCGGGATACTGGATGTTCTGGAGGGAAATTGTGCCAGTGGAGATGTAGATCTACCTATAAATGTTACTGTGGACCAATTGTCTACATATTTAAAATTAGATCACAACACTGATTCATTATCTAGACATACAAATGAAAACCTCACTGTAGGATTTGATTTAATGAGAAGCGCACCATTAATGTATATCTTACAGGTATCAAGGTCTCATCATTTGCCTTATGAAAGCAGTATGTTTATAAAATATACATAAATATACATAAAAGTATTAGTTTCTTTATATCTTGTGGTATTTAAAATTCAGAATAGTATTTATTCCTATGTTTTATATTAAAAGTCATCTCCATTAGTGCCTTATCACCTCTGTTATATGGGGCTTCTTTATTGGTTACGAAAATACAAACTGAGGGACCCTGGTTTACAGAGTCAGTTAACCATTACATCATCTCATTTAAATGAAATATATTTAGTTTTCATTTAAACCACTGGATTTATACTATATTCCATCTACAAAGTTGAACACAAATCAGAATTATAAAGAAAAAGAATTTAAATTGGCTGCAGGGGATTTTTGACAAAAACAAATGATGGTGCTGACAAATTAAAAAAAAACAAAACAAACAAAACAAAACTAACAGTGATTTGAATTAATGTTTCCAATTGACCAAATCGCTTTTTTGATAGCAAAAATAAAGCCAATGAAATGTAAATGTACAGTATATATCACTATATAGATTTTGAAGAGTTTTTTTCTTTTTTTTACAACTGTCAAGTAGATTTTTTCTAAAACTTGATTTTTTATTTATTTATTTATTTTTTATTAAACAGCAGACTCTTGTACAGGGTTATTCTGAGTAAGTGTAGAGGAGAACGTACAAAAACATCAAGGAAAGAAAGATGATGTCTGCTGGTTTCTGTGCATCTTTAATTTAAAATGAGACTGAATCTAAGAATTGGAGCTTGGGATCTCAGGAAAGTAAAGTGGAAAAAACAAACAAATCCCATTTTTATTCCAATCTCATGTTTAAATTACCTAAATGGCCTCTTAGGTTTATAGTAAAGTGAGCGTCCAAAGAGCAGATACATGAGAAGTTAAAATCAGATAGTTAGAGTTCCTTAACAAAGCATTAGAAACTGACATTAAATGGTATTTTGAGTACACACTCTTCATTTCTTTCAGAAAACAAAGCTGAAATAGATCTCTTCTGCATAACCAATGAAGTGAAGGATGCAGTGCAATGTTGGCCAGATATTTCTATTTCCTCCTTGTCTTTTCAATGTCCATTTTTTAAACCACTTTCAGGTGCACTACACAGACCGATAAGCATAAAATGTTTTTGATGTTCATGCCCTCAGGCTTCTGACTGCACTGTATGGGATCCCATTGCCATTTTTTCTTTAGATTTGAGGTTTAAATTCTTGTTAGAGCAATCTTGAGTGCCACTAGATGTCATACTGTACCAGCTACAGCTCACATCAAAACAAATGCTTTGTTGACCTGATTTCCATTTAGCCAGATCCAAAACTCTCCATGACATCAAACTGTTACAAAGCACCCGAAAGCGATCACTAAATCACTGAGCACACAAAAAGATGCACAGATGAATGTGAAAGTTAGCCCGTGAACAAGCGACAAAAAATAATGACAACCATTAGCCCAAACTAGCCGTGCTATGGTAACATTTGCCAACACATTTCTAAGTTTTATGATAAGTAGCTTGTGTTATCATGTTACTGTAGCCGGACACTGATGAAAACAGACAGGTAACATTATGTCTCATCCAGTTACTCATTCATGGAGGAGAAGAAATCCAGTTCAGGGTCAAGCTGAAGCATCTTGTATGGTTCTCCCTCTGATTAAAGCCATCATTTGTTTCATGAACATGACTGGGAAATATATTCAGCCTTGGATCTATCCAATGGACTGACAGAGCTGGTATAGACACTGATGGGGCCAGTTAAACACTAGACACTTTCCCAACTTTCCCAATCGGTGCCACTGCCAATCAGGATTTGAGCCTGTTGTCCCCAAGTGGCAACCCACTGTGACATCACTCATCAATTTGTGAGCTGCCATTTTGAAGGTGAAGTTGGGGGGGTGGGGGTTGACCTGCTCTCTGCTCTAACCGGCAGGTCGCTCTGTGCAGTTCAGTCTGTCATTCATATTGTAGCCACACCTTGACACATATGCTGCTTCATGGTATATTTGTGTCTAAATGGGACCATGATTAAGCCTTTTCCTCATAGACTGCTGTTTAAAGGGAGTTATTGCAACCAGTGCAGCCACCTCATAATGGTCATTAGATAAACTAAGTGTGTCTGCCAATTTTCTTGCTTCTGTCTTTCTTTGAAAAAGGCGAGTTTTCTCTTCAGTGGAGAATATTTGAGAGGGTTTGTGTCACCTAAATGCTGAATCCTACATTGAGCCCTCTCAGAATGGTCTGCGGTCTGCGCTGGTGTGATTATAAACATAGGGAGGACTGAGGGTTTCACAGGGATAACACAAGCACACACTTACATGCATGTGCTACCAAACAAGAACATGCACACTTTCATATCTGGATACTCTGCAAGATTAAAGTACAGCTCGCTTTTCCTCACATATAAAAATATTCTAACGTTCAGAAAATTCATCTTTGCAGGTGTGGTTCCAAAACCGAAGGGCAAAGTGGAGAAAGAGGGAGCGTTTTGGTCAGATGCAGCAGGTTCGGACACACTTCTCAACTGCTTATGAGCTGCCTCTTCTGACGCGTCCAGAGAACTACGCACAGGTACAGAATGAATACTTCACTAAAGGTACAGGGCATTTTAAGACCATTATGTCTAAATGAGAGTTGACAGTATTCAGCCTCCTTTTAATGGAGAAGTTTGGTGTGTTTTTGGAAATTATTTACTTTCTTGCCAAGAGTTAAGTGAAAAGATCAATACGACTGTTCCTAGCTTAGCATAAAAACTACAACCTTAAGAAAGAAATAAAATGAAGTAAGAGAGCTAGTGGGGTTAATCAAGCAGTTTCATCTCTTTAAAAAGATTTCCTGTCAATGTTGCAGATTCAGAACCCTTCCTGGATCAGCGGCAGCAGTGCAGCATCTCCCGTGCCAGGCTGTGTTGTGCCGTGCGACACAGTGACTCCTTGTATGACACCTCACCCTCACTCTGCCAGCGGGGTGTCTGATTTTCTGGGTGTAGCGAACCCTGGAGGTCATGTGGGACAGGCTCACATGGGAAGTCTGTTTGGAGGGTCTCCTGGCATGGCTGCAGGCATCAATACGTACGATCTCAACATGGACCCAGACCGCAAGTCCTCCAGCATAGCTGCTTTGCGCATGAAGGCCAAAGAGCACAGCGCAGCCATATCTTGGGCTACATGATATGTTTATATGGGATGGATAGGGGGGTCCTTGATGGCCCCTGAAACATCTAAACATGGCATCATGCGGTGAGGGCGCACTAAAATCAAAAATTTTAGAGGCAACAGTGACTACCTTTATACATGTTGCAATAAAATAATTGTATAAATATGCAGATGGGTGAAAATTACTCGAAGAGAAGACATCGCGAGATTTGGTATGAAGTGGCATGGCACCGCCATGCTACTTAACTTCTCTGGAGGGAGAAAGCAGCTGCAGTCGACAGAGAAAGCTCTTGAAAGCCTGGTGGGAAGGGAAGCTGTACTGTATAACAGGAATTGCAGTGTATTACTGGCAATAGGCAAAGGAAAATGTTAGAAAAAGTACTAGAGTTTGGAAAAAAAAAAAGCCATGCACTTATTTACTAGATGAAAAGAAATTCTGTTTGTACAGAGCTTTTAGTGTCATTGTAGTTCTTGTTCAGGTGCTATTTTATTCTTTTCTTCTTATTTAATTTTTGAGTGTTACTGTGTTTTTCCCTCCCATTATTCTCTGGCTGGTTTTGGTTTGACAAATAGCTCAGCAAGTATCATTAAAAACTGAACTTTGACATGTACATACTATTTTAAGGCAATCTTTATCAACATTAACCCCTTCTTGTCCAAAGTCATGCTGATGCTGGCAGAAAGCTACCAAAAAAAAAAAAAAAAAAAAAAAAAGCTTAAATGTAACATATCTCTCTATCTCTATCATTTAAAAGTGAAATGTGGTTTGTTTCAGTGCGGTCAGGGTAAAATATCCACCTGCTTGCACTGGCTCCATCTGCTGATGGCCAGAAAGAGGAAGGGATGGAGAAAGATGTGTTGGAGTATAAGAGGGGCACCTGCTGCTCACAGGGCTGAGGAGCCGGGGAGCCCCAGGCTCCAAACGGAGTCAGCCCTGTATCTCAGGAGGGCAGATTCCAAGTGGACATAACTCTGCCCTTTGCATCTCCAGTCTCAGGAGTTTCAGGGAGAGAAGTGCCTACTAGTCGATCAGACTTCCAGAAATAAAAGCCAAACCAACAGCTAATACCTTTGAAACAGAGGCAGCTGGCGGAGATTACACTCAGTGTGTTGACACTTTTGAAGACTGAGAGGATGTCAGTGTTCAACAGCCTTTTTTGAACGTAAACATGGCTGTGTTTGGCTATCCAAGCTGTAAATTCAGATGGCAGCACTGGCAAATGTTATTTTTTCTCCTTTTCTCTCATTGTTGCAGTCCAAACCAAAGGAAGCCTTTGCCCAAATTATTGCATAGTAAAATAAAATTATAATAGAAAAATCAACTTCATCAAGGTTTAATTGCATTTCAACAGGATTTGGCACCATCTGTGCTCCCCAAAATTGGTAATTTGATTATTTGAAACTGTATATGTGATTTTGCGTGGATGAAGTGCAATATCAGCCAGGGCCTTTGTCCATATGAGATCCTGTGGTATTAACTTTAAAAGGTTACACCACAAGATAAAAGGTCCAAGTGTCAAAATCTACTTGTAAAATTTTCCTTATTCCATTTACATCTTGCCCACATGGTGAATATGTCTAAACAGAGCTGCACTTAATAAAATTGACAAACAGAAGTACTGGGGTCATTTGAAATCCAGTATGGGTGTACTGGTTGGCGTCTCTGAATCTCTGGAGACTGTGAATCTGTACTGTGCTGTGTGCAGCGTCCTGTCCAACACCAGCTATCAACATCCATAAGGTTAATATTAGTCATTAGGCTTGGAATAATGATGATCATGATCGCTCTGAACCGTGTTGCTATGTCCCTATCCTCTTATCATTCAAGCATACTGACAGTGTGGAAAAAGATGAGGTTTACCCGTGAGGTTACGCATGTCCTTCTTTGTTTGCAATGCCTGATTTAAGCTTCAAGCATAACAGGGGGCTTTTTGGTTTTGAAAAGCAAATCTGATACCCCGTAGTACACCTTCAGGCAGAGCAACCATTGCTAATTCTCTAAATCGAACCACATTCTCTGCCCTTCTGGGCAGGTAAGAGAAGCAGGGTGCAGGCTATAACCTGTCAGCAGAGCAGATCAGCCCAAAGCCATCCAAATTACATCCAGTTTTACTCTCCGCACTAAATTTAAGGCACATGCATAATCCTGACTAAAGAGCACACATCTCAAAATTGAGAGGGTCTCCTTGCAAATGTGGACATGGGGCCCCCTTTGCTCTAGCTGTGGGGTTAGACGGAGGGTGAGCCGTGAGGGCGTCTGCTGTGTTCCGGTGTTCTGGGAAAAGGACAGTGCACACAGCTGCACTCGGGGGGTAAATGCAAAACAAACATGCCTCACACATGCTTCCCCCTCAGCTGTCATGGCTCTGCTTTCAAAGATTCACCCCCAGCTCCTCATCACCCACCTCAGCACACACATCGCACTGTCCCTCTCTTTTTGCTCACTTGTCAACTGGCCCAGAGCCGCTCCCACCCCCTCACACATTGCAAAGGTCCGGGGCACAGCCGCATGGCCAGCCCAGGAAGGCTTTTTAATTAACACTGAGCCATGTGGAGGCTGTGCACCGCGGTATTGTGTGTCAGGCAGGGCCGCCTGTCTTCTAACTGGTTTAATGTGGACTGTAGCAGACGTTCTGGCTTTCAGTAGCTCAGGTTTACACAATGAATGCTCTTTTTCTCTGTTTAAGTTTCATTATCCTTGGATTGAAACCTCTATAGCTGTGTCTTCCTCCACAGACACAGTGTCTACTCCAAAAGGTGCTCATGCAACATCAGCGTTACATAAAAAGCCTCTTCCTTCTTTATGCTGCACAATCTCTGAATGATGATGTCATCAGCCACTTTTCTCATTTTCTGATACTACTGAAGTCAGGCAATCAGTATAGGAGTAAATGTATGATAAATATGTGTGCTGGTGTGTGCATGCGCATTTTTGTGCATGCAAAATGAACCGAAGTGTTATAAAACTCTTGGAAATGTTACGAATTAGATGTTTTGTTTTATTTTGGGGCAATTTATGGAGCATTGAAGCAAAGTATCACTTTTTAAAACTGGGTGGTCATTGGAAAAAATGTTTTTTTTTACAAGTTGTGTTTGAACATTGTTTTTCTCTTGATATGTTAATTCTGAATTTAAAAATGTTTTGTTTTTCCCACATTTTTGTGGCTTCAAGCTGTCTTTTGGAATGAGTGTATGAATTTACTAATTCTTGCTACATTTTGTGTGATTAAAGTACAATAAGTTATTGCACTTCTACTCAGAATCTGTATTTTTCATTTAATTTTATAAAATGTCATAAACACGTCACAAGCTTAAATTAGCAATAGACCACATTTCAAAGGAAAGGATTTCACACCTGATAATTTTGATGGTTGCTTCTTCAGCGATTCAAAACTGTATGTAAGAAAACCAAAACAATCCAGACTATTGTCTTATCTGTAGTTAAAGAATTCTTAAATCACATCCATTTTCAATAAAAGCCAAGCCTTCCTCTAACTACGCTGCTGGGCCACAGCTTGGGATCAAGTTGTCTCCTGGTGTAAAAAAACAAAATAAAACAAAACACAATGATTTTTTGTGTCTTATTGCATCCAGCCTGCCAAAATATTGTGTCATCCTTGTAGTCACATTCTGAAATCCCCATATATTTCAGTGCCTTTGAAGGGACACCAGTGCTGAAATGAGATCGCAGAATCCGCAAGAGTATCACACTAATTGAGGTTGACAAAAATACGAACTGCACCCTTTTGAACTGCTGACATTGAACAGGGTGGATTAGGGAGCGTATATTAACAACAGGTGACAGGCTGTCAGTGGATCGGCCGTGTCATGAAGGGTCTGCTCTGGATGGTCCCAGATTGGAGTAAAAGCAGACATGAAAAAGAAAAATGTCTGACTTCATCTTCTTCCCACTTGACTCGCACATGGAGGGGAAAAAAGAACATTAAACTAAGATGAATTAGTCTGGTCTTTACTCATCATGTATTATAAAGTCGTATATAAACTTAGATACATAAACTCTGTCAAAAAAATTTAAAACAATGTCACTGACCTCATGATAGAAAAATAAAAAAGGCAAATAAAACCATCACAAGGACGTGTTAACAGCTTACAGGTTGTGCTGCTGTCAATGCTACAGCCTAAATACTGAAGCTGGAACAACTATCAATAAAAAGGACAAAATGATGAACATACACACACTAAAGGTAAAATGGAAAATAGAAAAACCAAAGCACTGTATGTCGTCAACTTTTCATCGTAGACTGACAAACAAATAATTATTTCTACATATGCAGTGCCCTTTCACATCATTCAACCCATGAAATGATATAATGGCTGCTTCAGTAAGCACCATGGTTTGTTTTTTTTTTAAACATATATAAATACGATGAATGTCTTCTCAGGCAGTATAAAATTACAACTTCTAGATGTTAGTGTAGTTTAGCATAATCTTTTTTTTTTTTTTTTTTTGTGGTTAGCCCCCCCGCCTCCATCAGCAGTTACTAACTCTCAATATTAGACTTTGTCTAACAGTCTAATAAGTGTAAAACAGAACGCAGGCGAAACATTTACTGTACATCATCTGTTAGCCGGCATGCTGTGTTATCACATTTATGCAACATTTGATAAAGCTTATGTAGATATGTAATTTTATAATTTACTATATGTAAAGTAAATTAATCATTTATTACTTTTTTGTTTCATAAAGTACAGCTAAAATAATCCGATCCATGTCAGCTTTTGAAATGAGGAAAGGGAAAAAAAAAAAGAAAAGAAAAAGAGTCCATGTTGAAGCATCATTAAATTATGACTATTGTACAGCACTGCTGCAAAATACAAATATATACACTGTATATGCTCATTCCACAGTGGCACTTTTAGCTCCAAAACAGTAACCGTGAGGGACCACAAACCTCCTATCATACAGCTTGTCAAACATCAGACCCAGAGTGACCCTTAAATAGTAGTTTCAGTAACATTAGTATAATTATTTATATTTTTCACATTACGACTAGAAGGCAAATTGTCCTTATCACACCATCACCAGATTTTAGTGTCTTCTTCCATTGAAGATCAACAAATCTATGTTTTAAGTTTAATTTAAAAATCAAACTATACATAATTTGAACTGAGATGTGACAATAGCATGTTACATCCTTACTCTGAATATTGACGCTCTGATATAAGAGTTGATGACGATGATGATAAGTCTTGAAGTTTTGAGGCTGTGACGAGGTCCAAACATCTTGTAGTGGGTGGTCAGAGGCTGCCGATGTTGGGGAAGCTCTTGAGCTTCTCTGGGAAGTCGTCTTTGTACAGCACCGGATCTGCACGGTGTTCAACCACCTTCAGCGGCATTGTGCCGAACACTGACGCAAACTTGTTGATGCACTCAGATCTAAGAGTGAAAACAATGTTTTTACTTCAAAACATGTAGTTATTTAGCTAGTTCTGATAAATAATGCTTGCAAATGATTTGTATGGATACGGGGTATATACCTTTTTCTTTCTTTGCAGTTACTGGAAGGTGTTATCGTCAAAGACATTTCATTTAACTTAATATTTTTATTTCTGTTTACGTCTTGCAGAAAATCACGGAACTCGGCTGTGTGCAAAACATATATGCCTTGAATGAACAATTGCATCTAATTTTAAAGAGGTGATTTATATTTAAATAATTAAGGCGCAACGTTTTCTAAATTAAATTTAACTGATAAATACAGTCAGTTTTTAAAAAAGGAGCTAAATGTTTTATATGAAGCGCCACGCATATTTTTTTGGCATTACAAAAGGTTGTCATGTTTGATGGACTCCTTCCAAGTAAGGAAACAAATTAAGTTTTCAATGAAAGTGAAACACTTGATGGTCTGGATATTTTGGGGGCATAAGAGGTTTCTGCGTCTTAAAGGAAGTTTTTCCTTGCCACTGTCGCCGAGTGCTTGCTCATCGGGGGATCTGTTGGGTCCCTTTAAATAATTTTATAAAGAGTTTGGTCTAGACCTGCTCTATATGTAAAGTGCCTTGATGTAACTTTGTTATGATTTGGTGCTATACAAATAAATCTGATTTGATTTGATTTGATTTGATTTTTGCCACAGGGGCTCTCCAGTAGCCTATTTTTGATAACAAATTTAAATGGGATTCTATTTATTTATTTTTATTTATGTTAAGTGCAGTATAAGTGATTCAATTCTGAAATTGCAAATCAAACTAAAACACAAACCAATGAATAAAAGATGATTTAACAGTGGTTGTGCCATTCAAGATTTCCAAAACAAAGTTCCATACCTCTCCACCATGTGTGTCTGATCCAGGGAAAGTCCATCAATGGCAGTGCACTCAGGGCACTTGAACTTTTTCCTGGGGGTCACCTAAACAGGAACAGAGAAAGGTCACACCAGTAATGTCAGCTCACTTTAAGCATTTGTAAAACTTCAGCAGCCTAGACAGAGGCTAATAGCACTGCAACATCCTACAAGAACTTTTTTCATGTGCAGTGCGGTGAGACATGTCATCAGTGGGGTTGGAGACCGATGATGTATGGCTTTCCTCTGTCTAGCCTCCCGCACATGTACACATTCCTGCACCCAACAATCTGGAGCTGTGAATGTATGTGTGCATGCAGCAGAAAAAAGTGAAACAGAGAAGAAGACAGACAGGGTCAGATGAGTTGTTTTCTGAAGGAACCTGCTTGAGATATGGCGGGAGGTGAGGGCATGAGTTCAGGCACGGTGAAGTGTGCAGCTTGTGATTCGATGGCTCTGTGTGTGTGTGTGTGTGTGTGTGTGTGAGCCTGACAGAACTTGGGAAAACACACTCAGAAAGCAGAGCACCAGTGAGTGATACCAAGATAAAGGAGTTTAAGACTGGGCTTTAGCTTGGGCCCCTGCACCTGGGCATAGTCAATGTGATGGGGAGGGAGCAAGGCAGTGAATCAAAGGGTGAGAGCTGATCAGACCCAGAGATGGTGGTCTACTTGGTCAGGGTCCAGGCTCCCCCTGCAAGCTTAAAGGACCTCGACCAGTGTAGCCAGAGCTATGTATGTACCTTTATGGGGGCTTTTCCTGTGATGTTAGCCACCAGGAAGTTCATGGCAATATCTTCACAGTTCATGTGAGCATCCACCCAGTTCTTGATGTCTCCTGGCATCTTGTAGGTGTACAAATAGTTAAAGTACTGGAAGGACAAGAGATTAAAAACACCAAATGATTACTGGATGTCATATAGATATCCCATTATGCAAAATACAACAATCTTTGACCAGATGTCCCTTAGGTATGTAGTGGGAACCACTGTTTCAGAGTTTGCATTCAAGTTAAGTGTGTGTCTGGGACTTAGTAGAACACTCCTGCCTATCACTGAACACTTCTTCATTGAGCTTCTATAAAGATTCAAAACATTAAGCAAAAGGTCTTGCATGCCGAGACTAGCTCTTAGTAAAGCAGGAGCTCAAGAAGCCAAAATAACATAATTTTAGCCAGGCATTGCCCGGTCACCTTGTGATAGAAGGCAGCTCCAGTAAGAACCATGGAGACCTCATTGGTCCACTCTGATTCGTACTTCCATTTCCCCATTTCATGGTCCCAGAGATGCAGCCGGCCAGGATAGCCCACCAGCCTGTCTGGGAACTCCCTCCAAACCTAAAAGCAGATGAGAAGACACACTGTCAGACATTTTTAAATGAAATTCCATTAAAAGACTAATGTTTTGTTTCTATTTAAAGACAATGAGGGATTCTTGTTAAATGTCTTAAGTTTCAAAATATCTCTGCTTTCCATTTTCAGACTAAAATGTGTAAAGACTGAGTGAGAGTCAAATTAAAATATTTTCAGATAGAAGTAGCTTCACTACTGGCTGAATATCACAGGCTTCACATCAGCAGAAGGTCTGGTCCCTCTACAGCAAGCTAGAAGTAATATCATCCAGTCAGACAGACAGCTTCTTTATCCTGCCTGTAATTCCATGTAATTATCCCTAAACTGAGCACAATTTTATTAAACGGCATTTAAATGGATTCAGGTGAGTGTGTCTGGCTAAGTAGGGCTGGGCAGGTATGTGGGGATGGAAAGCATCAGCTCTAGACCTGTCATCATTCTTCACACATCAAACACATCCATTCAGCAGGCAGCCAGATCCCCAACTTGTGGAGAATGACACTGTAATCTCCGTGTATGACCTTAGACCCTGTGATCAAATTGAAATGGTTCCCTGTAATAACTGCCAAAGATGTGAAAGAATGTAAAAGTCTTCTCACCTCGTAGCCAAACTGCAGCTCGTCAGATGTCAGCATGATGATATCATCATCGATTGCTAACACGGCTTCAGTCTCTATCTCGTCGTAGGGGAAGAAACGGTTACTCAATTTGTTCTCTTTTGTCCGCACAACTTTGAGAGGAACACCAATCTTTGGCCAAAGCGACTCTGTAGGGGGAAAAAACAAACAAACAAACAAACAAAAAAAAAGAAGAAAAATAAAATATTGTTTTATACACAGGGCTGAAACAATTTAACTTATTCATTAACAAATGAATATTTACCTGGCAAGATTGCTTTTTTTTTTTTTTTTTTTTTATAAATAATCCATAAATCATTTAAAACAATGTTTCAATCAAAATTAACCAAACCCTTTTTGGTTTCCCAACTGACCATGTTGAAATTTCAGACTGTCATTAGGATAAATTAAGCTCTATACATATCTTACCATAACCCAAGATAGATTAAATATACTCACAGATAAATACATTCATAGAGGAACAGTGATAGTTAACACATCTTTAGAGATTTAAGATTGACATCATTGAGGTCTGTTTTGGCAGTGAAAAACTGTCTCTAGGAGTTTAACTTTACTCACTGACTCATATCGTTACACAAACCTCAAGCACGTGCAAATCTAACCACACTACAATTTTTCATGAATAAGATCAATAAAGCGTTTTTTTAGTGGAGGATTTCAAAGATCTTGGGTAGTGTCCATGGCACGGACTATGGTAAAGACAGATCACACAGAATGTGATCTGTCATTAATGGGGGTAACTGAGGCCTGGCAGCCTTTGAGAAGCGCTCCAGGATGTCCTAACCACGTCTGAGTTCTCCCGTCAGAAGCTATTGTCAAGTAAAATGCGATGTTAAATGCACAGTCTTTGTTACTGTTACCCCCTCATTTACTTCTGAGGTTGGAGACAGTAGGAATGAGGAATTATAGGCCATTATCTTTAGTGCCAACTTAGTATTAGTCAAAATGTTCAGACTGCTAAAGCTGCTCCAACTCCTTAACCTGCATCCAAAAGTCTATCGTAAAAAATGGCATCATCTGAAAAAGAAATTATTATGCATGCTTTCTGAGCTTACAGTGGCTGGGCAAGAGTTGCCTTGTGTACAAAAGATCAATTGTGAAAGAGAGGAAAAAAAAAAAAAAAAAAGGTACAAACATAGAATGCAAGTCAAGACAATTAGATTAACATAATGTAATTTATGACAGTTGCAAAACTTCAGACTCAGAAACAAAAAACAGAACTGTTTTACTTGGTAAGTATATTCTTTTGAAAAAACAAACTAACAAATAAAGTGTAAATATAATGGATCAAGGCTTGGTGTGAATGGGAAACAACTCTGCGTTTGTATTGTACTGAGCCCCACAAGTTTGACCTGTTGATGGCCCCTTGTTAATTCAAATAGGTCACAAAGCTTCAGCCAGGCGCCGCTGATGCCTCTAATGAAAAGGCCACTCATAGCCACGAGGGAACACTTCAAAGTCCTCTTGCTACTTCATTACATTAGCCAACTCTTACAGCAACAGGACTGCTTAAATTCCAGCTCTAGAAGTCTTTGTCAGGGTAAAGCCATCAGTCAGATAATGCACCATTAACTGTTCTATACTTTTCATATTAAGGCAAGTAATTTGAGTGCATAGTGATATAAATAACAACTACTAAGAGCTTACTTGGACACATCTGATTGACTAGAACTGAGGAAGGCTTGAGCCACAAACTGGCGGTAATGAAAGGCAGCAACAGGGACAGACAAATAATAACAAAAACAAAAGTTATGCCTCATAATGCTTTTTCAGTAAGAACGGGAACCTACTGATGGCTTCTACTTTGTTGGTGCAAGGTCATGAAGTGCCCTCGATGTGTGACTATACTTGGGGTTCTGAGTATGAAAACTTTAGCTGCCCTGTGATCACTTCAGCCTCTGTCACCCAGAAATCCAGAGAAGTAGCTCTAGTATTTGGCATGGCCTGACTGTGGCATGAACAAAGAGGGTACAGGAAAACTTGACAACAAACCTCTGGGTCATTATGGCAGTGCTACTAGTCAGCTACTCTTATTTGGATCCAGCTTACATGGTGTGGCACCCATCTAAAAGTAGGGGATTGCTATGTGGACACTAAATGTTTTCTTACATTAGAGTCAAGCTGATGTTACAAGTTGTTCAGGCTAAATTAGTCAGTTAGGGCAGTATCAGAGTGCTTGCAGCTACCCTGTTTCTATCACTGAGGGTTGGCTAAATATTAGAAACACTGCTCACACTAGAATGAAAAAAAAAAAAAAACCCAACAAAAAAACAACAGCACCACGAACCACAGCTTTAAGCATAAATATCCTTACCAAGGTAGGATTTATTTCAAATCCTATGAGAAAGTATACGCAACTATTTCTCTTGGAAACCTCATGGACTTCAGTGACAATATATAACACTCACCCTCAGGAGGACTTTTGTTCTGATTATTCCACACAACCAGCAGCTTAGCCAAGCTTGGCACCTTGGAGATTTCTGTGATGACCCTGAAAAGACTCTCCACACGATCATAAGTGAGCACCACTGCTGTAAACCCAGGTGCCCTTGGTGGAATTAGGGGCAAGAACAGAGGGCTGTTGACACTGGACCACTTCTACATAAGACAGAAAAACAAACAAGGGCAAAAAGCATTAAACTTTTAAATTTGGTATATTTTTTCTAACTACATGCACTACAATAATGATTCACAGGACATTGAGGTCACCTGCAGTAATTTACAGATGATGTCCTGATATTATCCCTGTGATGCTCTATAGACAGAGAGCAAAGAACTTCAAAAGCTTCCAGTTACATGAAAACAGAAAATGACTAGAACTAGTCTGTGTGAATATAAGAATTCCCTTTTTGTTTACTAAGGTTGTTTTCTTGAGTGAGATAAAAAGACAACCCATATATCTGATTTACAAGCACGTGTTCCTGTAAGACTTGCAAATATATGAGCATTAGGCTTCACTTTTGACAGACTTCAAAAGGCACCAAAAATGTTCCACACTGGTTACAGTGACAATCAGTCTCTGGAGTGCAAAGAGAGCATATTTAACAGTAAATATGTGGGCTTCTTGAAGTCCATATAAACTTAATTTCTCCTCTGGTCCGAGGTGACCACAAAGTGATTATGTGGCTCCTTCCACAGCATCAACACAAGTCTGTCAACAGAGACACAGTCACTGCCTTTTACACAACATCAGTCACTCCTCCTCCAATAAAAGATCAGTTAACTGGCAGGTGGAAACTTCCTTGTGGCCGTTCTCACATTGTCATTCAGTCAGGGGGGAACCAATTAAACATACTCATATAAGCACCAGAGCTGCATTAAAACAAATGCAGCCACAAACCACTTAACTCATTTGTCTAATACTATGAATGAGATGAAAAGAAAACCACAACTAAATGTCACCAACAGCTCTGACGAAGTTAGTGCGTTTTCTTAGACTTTGTATTTACATTAAAATAGAAACGTTGATTTGGTCATTTGAACTTCTTGAGTTGTTCTTTATTAATTTCAGAAACTTGAACACCCCTTATTTTTAACACCTTTATCTTGCTCTTATGTTGAATAAGAGCAAGATACAATGAAATACTATGGTATTCGAAATGCAAATTGTCTATATGGAGAAACATCCCTACTGCAACACATTTTATACTCAATTTTAATAACAAACAGAAGTATCAATAGCGAACATGTAGATGTATGAAGATGTAGAGGCACAGTTGATGTAAAATGGTACTAAATGACGCAAACAGTAAAGTTAAGGAGGTCGTGGGTTCTGTTCACAGGCCTGGGGCATTTCTGTCTCTATGTGTTTGCCCCAAATGATGGACTGGCGACCTGTCCAGGGTGTACCCTGCTCTCACACAATGTGAGCTGGGATTGGCTCCAGCACCCCCCGCGACCCGGAAACGGATAAGCAGTAGAAGTGAATGAATAAATGAATAATTTAATTTGTATTGGCTCTGTTTCCACTGACTGGATTTCAAAGAAAATGGTTGTGGCTAAGGTGCTGATTTTCATGAGAACAGAGTGAAAATACAAATGTCCATACCCAAACTGACTGTACTGTAATTTTTTAAACAAGTCAGTGATCAAATAAGACTTTCATATGTCCAGGTGCCAATCACCAAAAAAAGTTCTGAAATGCCTGAATCCTTGTAATATTTAAACCTTACAAGTATTCCCACTGCCTACAAATCCCAAACAAAAACCAGCTTGTCCTATATTCTGAACCCCCTCCCCCCCCCCCCCCCCCTTCTAAAGGCACCAGCAACCCTGGGAAATGTGCTTTCAATTACCAGACTAAAGAACTACAGGAAGAGAGGGGGAGAAATGTCTGCCTGATTTATTTAGAGCTCTGTGCAAGTTCTTCTCTCTAGCCAGTCACTGAAGCCATTGAGAAAACACTTCATCTACCATTTCAGGCAGAAATGGACAGAGGTCTGTACCTTTCACACATTTGTGACACATTTAATCTCCTACAGGTCTGGACAAACCTAGAGACCTGAGTGACACAGAGATTGGACTGAGGTCTGGACATACTAGCACAACATCTTTTCATAAGAGGGCATAAGAAGTCAAGTGTAACTATTTATTAACAAACTACCTGCTCACAAGAAAACAAGCAACCACGGTGAACACTAAGCAGCTGCTTGACCAAAAACCTGTCAATCGTGAAAGACTGAATGGGTTAGAGAAGAACTAAAGTGGCAAACACCAGAAAACACCACTCAGCACTGCCTGTTCACACCAGCATGACTGGATCTGGACTAGAAACCTTTCTAATTGAGGCATTTTAGTTTATTACCTTATACTAGGATACTTGTAAAAATTTGATGGTTGCAAATAGGGGTGGGTGATATGGCTCAAAACTGATATTGTGATATTCCTCTCATAATATTCATTTTTGCCCAAGGATTTGAAATTATTAAAATTACACTGGTAATATCATCAATTACGCAATATTGTCCATCGCTAGCTGCAAAGACATTATTAGGCATCACCACACACACATTCACATGCACATACCTCTACCCAACAGACTGAGGAGACTCTAGATCAGGCCAAGCAGATTAACAACTTCTGAATGGGGACATACAGCCAAACTGTCTGCAGCCACAAACTCCCAGAACCACAGGGAAGTTTAACACACACATACACACAAACACCATTCTACATAGTGAGTGTTCTCTCAACACAATGACTCAGACATGCAGGAACTTATTTTTCACCACAGAGGAGGCATCCTCCTAGTCTAAAATTGCTGACACAAACTGGCTGTCTCAGAGCTAGCTGGGTGTAAACCAAACTATGAAGGCCTGCATGTGTGAGGCTTCAGAAAGAGGGAATGCATCTACTGTCACTCCACCACAGAGGCTTTGATTTAGAAGCCACAGGGGAGTTGAGAAGCTTATCTGTCACTGTGAGCGTCTCTATGGTCAAAGCTCCATCCTGGATGCTGTCAATTAGATGTCTGCAATAAAAAGACTTCTACGAATACAAATGACTGGCTCAGCACAGTAGAGCACACATACTGTATGGATTAAAAACTGCATGCTGGAAGACAGCAGCCTTAGGGCTATAGATGTGGCTAGATACCAAATTTCATAATCATGTAAATCATGGAAAGTTAAGAAAGACAATCTTGCTCAATTACTAAAAGTTGCAAAAACTTGAAAAACATAGCTACATACCACCACAGGTGGATTGTTCCACTGCTCGTAAGTTCGTGCAGCATATGGGTATATGCGGTCATTGATGATCTGGAGCGTTGTCAAGCCAATAGCCTTCATGGAGCTGAAGTAGGCCTCCCAGAACCAGTGTGCCTGTGGAAAAATGGAAGACAACTTTTTAAAATGTACCATATATAAATAATGCATTTACCAATGGACAAAAAAAACCTTGAATAACCAGAATTAGTCACCATAATGGAACTCTAAATGATCAAGTAAGGCGGACTTGTACTGACGGCAATATTAATGTTTAAAGGTGTATGATAATTGACATTAACTCCAAAAAGTTTTCATTTAAGTATTGAGATTTTATTTTTTATGCAACATTTTCATTATTTTTGTTCTTCTTTTACCCTTGAAAGCAGATTACGTCATAGTACATTATGGAACATCCCACCAGTGTGAGGTCATAACTGTAAAATCCAGATCTATTCCCCTTGGTACATTTCTTTAGAGACATTTTTGGACCCCTCTGGAGCCTCTTGCCCTTCAAAAACTGTTCTTCAGAAGCCTACTAAAATGTCTTTTGACTGTGGCTGTTTTATTTCAACAGGCCTCTGATGTGTAATGCAGACTCTGGTGATAAATTAACTCCTAATCCGTATCTTAATGTTATCATATTGGATGATATTATGCTCAACTCTGAATGCCCTAATTCAAACTTCACTTCACATAGTTTTACCAGGTAAGGCTGCAAGCACAAGAAAGAATAGCTGTGCTCTCAGTTTTATTCATAATATTTTATGCACTCTGACTTTGTTTTGGCCGAGCTAAAACTTACCATGACCCGATCCATTTGGTGTGGTGTCACTGACCATGACTTCTTGGCTCTCGCAGGCCCCTAAACTATTAAGAAACTTCAAGGGACCGTTCAGAGGCAAAAGAGCTTCATAAGAGTTAATGAAGCATTAAACAACAGTCTCCTGCCAGGAGGCATCATGTTAAACTGACCCAACTCCACCCCAACAGAAGGTTTGTGTGTAGAGCAGTGACCTACGTTTATATTATCTTAGCATCCTATTTAATGATTATGTATTTTTGGCTAATATGTGTGCTACGTGTTTTAAGACAGTCTTTTGTGGCATGTGAACAACATCTGACCATTTCCTGAATCATCTATATCCGTGTATGGGATGAGGCCTGGAGACATTCATCACAAAACAGCATTTATTTTTATAGAGTGGGTGAGGGGAATCCAAAAAGACAATCTAAACTCAGGGGGGAATCCCAACGGCTCATAAATCAGCCAGTGATGAAAGTTTCTTTTCCGACTGGGAGGAGGCAGAAAGCAAACTGTGCTGCCCCGAGGGCCCGACCCACCTCCCTCTACCCACTCCCAACGCCTGCAGGAATTTTTATGAGTGGCAAAGAAGACAACGTTATAACTGCAGCATCTATAGTCTACACTTTGATCTTCTTTAAAACTACAAATAAAGCAGCTGACACCAACTCACTCAATGAGCCAGTGAAAATTTATTTCACCATTAGAAAAAAAAAAAAAAAAAAAAAACGAAAAACAAAAAACAATTAGGGGCTATGCTATTGCAACTATAAAAATGCCGCAAATCACAGTAGTGTCACGTAGAGTTACAAGGGACAAACTTTCTGGAATCTTTCAATGAAAATTTTTAATCTTTTAATTTCCAATTTGGTGATTGATAAATAAAAAAAAAGGCTTGTTAAAAAAACTGTTATGCAAGGCCATTCATAGATATATAAATAGTAAGCTCAACAATTGGAATCAAAAATATTTCATAAGATGGAGGAATGCACAGTGCAGGGTTGAAAGTAAACTGAATTCTCACAGAATCCAACAGTTTTAACCAAGATCCGCTGTAAAGCTTTTTTTTCCAGCTACATTTAAAATGCCTGTTACAAGCAAACTTACAATTTAGCAAATTCACAGTTTATTCTTGTTAATTCCCAAAAATTCCCATGGAAAGTTTCTAACTTCGAAAATTCCCAGAATTTTTTCCAAAATATATTCTTTTAAACGTCAGATCCAACAGTCAAACAATGCAATGGCTATCTCAAACTATCTTTTCTTTAGTTTGGAGGGTCTTCATTCTTTTGCTGTTTAAAATAGTTACAATAAAGGTCAAAGGCATCATCAAAAGTGGTAGATTACAGTCTGCAACACTTTGACAGAAGTTATCCAATGTCTGACAGATGAGTCCACCTATAGATTACAATTGGCAGGGAGTAAATTGTGGGAAGAGCCAGATAATCATTAGCATTTTTGACAATCAAAAACAGCGGTGAACAAAATCTCTCAAATATTTGAGCAACTCATCGTAAATATTGTTTTTTCAAGATTTATTTGCACTTTACTTCTGACTGTGATCATTGACGTAAGTGTAGAATGTTTTGATCATAAAAACATTTCTGCTCACACACAGACACACGCCTTCCTTGTTAATAATAATTACTTTGTCTCCCAGGTGTAACTCAATCCTTATTAGAATGTCTAAAATAAAATGTTGGTGGACTTTGTGTCTAGAAGTACATGATTGAAGAGAACTGCTTAAGCAGTAGCTTTCATGTGGGATCACACAGTCTTGGTGCAAGTGAGCCCCATGGCTTTCTGAATCACA
Organism: Remorina albescens; assembly: GCA_034769265.1. Classification (NCBI taxonomy): domain Eukaryota; kingdom Metazoa; phylum Chordata; class Actinopteri; order Carangiformes; family Echeneidae; genus Remorina; species Remorina albescens. Next base: position 7,185,533 of record CM068479.1, read on the forward strand.
GACTGACCCACAGATGGACAATAGTAAGACATTCTGCAGTTTAACACAAAGCCTCATCATGGCACTGCACTGCATCCTCTTCTGTTCAACCCTTATATTTTGATATTATTATGATGCGTAGCTCTCAAGTTTAGGCTATGAAGTCCTGATAACGCCTGCATTTGTGCCGGTAAGGAAAGAGCAGAAATCTGCTTGAGGATTTCAGTTGAAGGCTAAAGGAGATAAAAATCTGCAAGCCTAGATTGGTAAATTAAAAAAATGTTATTACATATCCGACTGCAAGAAAAGCTATTAAGACCTGTCATCGTCCTGACTGTTCAGCTGTGTATAAGGGAGTGCATAAAAAAAATTGACAGCATGTAAGGGAGAGAAGACCAGACCGACTTGATATATTCTACAAATCAGTTGCAGACAGCATTCTGCTTGGTCAAATGCTGCAGAGACTGCAGTTTGTATACAATGTATGGAGGCTTTCCAAAGTTGGAAAAAAAAACCAAACAGGTAGGATTATTGTACAAGAAAAAGATGGTTATCAGGAAATAGTAAAGTAAGACTAGAGTAAAGGACATGGAGGAAGTTGTATTCCATCATGCACTCAATCTTGAATCATTTGACTGTGGTAATCTGATAAAATTCTGGCGTGCATGTGCGAGTTCAGTGGTCTCACTTTAGCACTGTTATGTTGCAACTCTATGCTATGTAGCCATTTAAAATTATCTAATTTCATTTAATGTAGTGACCTAAATAAATGCTATTACCTCATTTGAAAATGAATTCAGCTGTCCAAAATATGTCTCCTGATGGTAGCTCAACAGTAGCCTTTCACAAATTGCCCTCACATGTAATTATCACTGTTTTACAGCTGCATGACAGTTTAAGCAAATGTTCTGTCACTGCAGGATGAACCTAATGTGGACTGTTGATCATTATGTGGATGTTACTTTGAAATGGTCAAGAAATAACAATACACAGCAATATTTGATTAACACTTGACCTCCCTGAAAACTGATGAGTGACTGATGGACTAGTTTCAGGGACCTAATTTCCTTCAAATCAGCTATTTGTTTTTGTTGTTCTCTGACCTATGAATCTTAAAACTATAAAACCTTAAAGTATTTTTAAGAAAGATTTTCATGACTTGGCATTTCCTTTGAGGTAAGTATGAATTAACTAGTTTTGCTATCACAAAAGTCAGACTGCATAGGAACAAAAAGACATGGTATGAATGCAAAAGTTGCTGAGCCACCTGCTGGCCAAAATAATTAATGCAGCAACTACAACATCAATAAAAAAGGAAATCAATGTTAAGTTTTGCTAAGCTCACAGTATTCATTCAAATTATTTCTTACATAAACTAGAACTGAAATAAAATCTTTCACACCAGAAAAGGTAGATGACAAGGTGGGGAAAAGCGGAAAATGTTCCCGCCTTTCCACATTTATGCAGGTTAGATTAAAACAGACATTGACTTGGCTGTTGCTTAACTTGGTTGGGATGGACTCCATTGTTGTGTCGAATCTTTTCAATTGTTATTCAGAATCACATTTCAATAACTTTGGGTTCTTAACAGTAAGTTTCACTTCCATTAAGCTAAGTTTCATTAAAACATGACAAAATAAGGTAGTCAAGGCCTAAACATATCATTCCATGTGTGTCTGAACTTCCAAATTTTATACTATTAATAATTTTAGCATCTATCCAAATACATTTGCTGTCTTGACCACTAAAGTGCATGAGCACTCAATGAAAGGAAACTGCATCCCATGTTGGAAAAATACCAATTTATGGTCTGCTTAACCTACATTTAATTTACATCTTTTCTTTTTGGAAGCAGACCTAAGTCTGTCCAAAACTTCACAAGCCTACTTTGACACACAGTCTAGTCTGGTTTCAAGACCCACAATAAACAACAGACATGAACAAGTTTAAGTTTGTGGTATGTTGGAATTAAGGTGAATATCACTCTTACAAAATTCAAGTTATGTCACTGCTACCTACTACTGTTCATCTGAGTTCCATAAACTACGTTTGTGAATGTGGTGGGATGTTCCTTTTAATCAATAATGTCCTGGTGAGCCCTCAAAAACTTCCTTATGATGGCAAGCTTGAGAGGTACTTGGGTACTATGGCAGTTATTGGGACTACATCACACAAGCAAGCATTTGACTATTTGTAAATATAAGAAGAGAGGACATTTTATAAAACTTAACCAAGACATCTAATTAGTGGTCAATTTTGTCTGCCATCAGTAAACAGTGCCCCTGTTGCCAATTGTCTACCATCTCCAAACTGTGTAAAAAGACATTTTTCTGTTTAAATTCTCAGTTAATGATAATGGATATGCAAGTCTGACAGAGAACTGAGACCAATGGCACAAAATAACCCTATATCAGGGCACATCATTAGCTTCACTTAATTCACTTCTCTTCAAGAATAATTCATTCAGAAAAGAATTGACTTTTTACACTTTTAACAATTCAATCCATCTGCAAACCATCCAAGTAGGTAGGAAGAGTACTTTGACCAGTGGACAACAAAACAATATCATACCTTTGATACCAGGTTACCTGTGAGCTACAAACAGCAGGATGCCCCAGTCCAATGGAACCATCTCACAAGCAAGCCATTTTTTGAGCCTGTCTGGTGTAATCCAACCCCATGCTTGTCTATGAGCCCTGGGCCTAAAATGTCTGTTTGGCCGGTATAATTGGTAAATGGACCAGAGTTGATACAAGAGAATGAGGAGCAGCTGAACTGGTGCACTTCTCTCATAGCTGCTTTCACTTTTGTTTATTGTGGCTTCATGCTGATGTCAAATGGAAAGGGAAAGTGAGCAGTCTGCATTTCACTCAAGCAAATGTCAATATGGTTGATTCTTCTGAAAGCTTTTGAAAATCTAGTAAAGAAGGAAATTTAAACTTGGAAAAAAGTGAGGATGGCATCCAAATTTCTGTCTGTCACACAAAACTAAATTTATTTTTACTTGTAACTTCAAACTACTCCCAACCCTAAGACTTGACCTATTGATTGGTTGCTTATGGTATGGGCACATCTCAGACATGAGCGCTTTAACTCCAGAGACAGCACCCCTGACCACCATGTCAATGTGAGGTCTCACTTCAAGTATTGCTGAAACAGGGTGACCATTACCTGTCTCTGCATTTCTTCAACTTGTCTGTGAGGGATACTCTTTAGGATGGTGTACATCTCTGAGAGCTTTTCCTCTGGAATAACCACGGATGCTCTGTGTAGAAACATAAAATTAGTAAACTATACATGGAAAAATTATTTACTTTTCTCAACTGCATGGTGACTTATACTGACCTTTTCCAGTCAAGTACTTCAGAAAATGGCAGAATGTAAGAGTCAGCGAGGATGACAGGGACACAGCCAGCCTGCAGAACATCACTGAGGGCAGCCTGACCCAATCGTGCCCCCCGCAAAACTACACAGAATGACGACTCCTGCAGAGATACATTGTGAGAACATTGTTAATGGTCCATGCAGTTTTGCTGATGTTTTGCTAACATTTTAAAAAGTCAAACTGATTTTTAACAACAGTATCCTCATTCTCAACTTCGGGTGATGGATTGCAATTTCAACCTCCCAAAATATTTTTGCTCTGTTAAAGGTAATTCACTCAATTTAACACCTAAGGAACTCTCAGGCCCCAGGAACTGCAATTAATTTCATCACTGAGCCGTGAAACATGAACCTGTAAGCTGCTCAAATATGCATATGACACCCTTTCAGCCTACAAGCACCAATTCTTAGAAGTATTAATATTAGGACCTGAAATGTGAAATTCTATTGACGATATTAACTATGAAGCTAAAAATAACATTGGATTTTTGTTCTGAATTCATGTAAACAATTCATTTTAGAAAAATAATACAGCTAGATACACTTTGTCATTTAAATAAATATTTTTTTAATACAGCTGTTCTTCCCACCTGCAGGATCTGTGGGTAGTCATACACCTGCCCCTTGTAGCAGCGTTTTCGTGCAGGGGCGGCACCCTGAGACAGGTTACTACATTTGTCCAGGAGGAGCAGTGCTTCTCCATTTTCTTCCTTCAACCGCTCCAGTTCAGCCCTGTACTCACGGTGGATGGCCATTTGAGATGATAGAATAAAGTATCGCCTTGGCCTTGAGAAACAAAAAACACAAGAAATACAAGTTCACACTTCAAACTTCATGTTGATTCTTCAATCAAGTAACTCCTTAATTAAGTTTAGTCTCGAGAGTGTAATAATACCAAAAGCACTCACATATAACACATCGCTATGTTCCTTCACAGCACTGTCTTAAAGAAGTTATTGATGAATGATTTAGGTAAAGTAACTGGAATTAGATCAAAGTAAAGAGTGCAAATTGCTTACCCAGGCTGTCTCTCAGGCAACTCGACATCTGCAGAAAGTGGGCTGTAAACTGGAATGCTGACATCATAACCTTGTCTGTAGGTCCATGTAGAAAAACCGCCTCCAGCCAGCAGTGCTCTGAAACAAATGGCCTCCATTTGTAACACTGCTTTGACACACTGAAGAGTTCAGACATCAGCTACAGGGGAGCTCTTTTAATATTAACTATGTTCTTATGAGACAGGTGGTACAATCAAACAAGGCTGAGTGATCTGGTTCATTGATCCTTTGTTTGTCCACTAGTCCAGGTGTTATAATGAATTTTGGAACCTGTTCTCTTTCAAGTTAAGAGACTATAAGGTGGAAACACATTGTCAGCCACACACCTGGTTCTAATGAAGCTCCATGCCAAATAGACTACAGCTGGATGAGCCCAAGAAATTCTCTACAGCAAAAGAGTGTTCACTGTCTCGAAACTGCCTGTTCCTAAACTCACCTTCTTTCATAGTAAACCATCACTGCTGATAGAACATCTTGAGATACACAAGCTCTGTGCTGCTATATGCACCCAGATTTCAAATACCTCCTCAAGGCTTCCTGAAAATATTTTATATCCTTATTGCTTGTAAATATCTCTTTAGTCTTTAATGAGTGATAGTTGACAGCACCTTTTGATTAATTTAATTCATACCAAGCCTTTGGTGAGATTTCTTTACCATTTGCCTAGATGTTAGTGTTAGCATGTCATTCCATTACATTACCATTATGTCAATACAGCCTGTTCACTACAAATCAGCAGTGTAATTCATTCCACTGTATTGTCTGGACATACTAGAATGTTGTTAAGATTAACTCTAATTGGTTATTTTAAATTTCACAAATACTACTGTCAGAATATTATGAGGTCTCTGAACCTGTAACATATATTTATAGCTACCTGTCTCTGGGCACATCCAATGCTGTATTGTAGTCTGGGGGACCTCCAGGTAACATGTTGAAAAGCACGTGATTCATCCCTTTGTCCCATCTACCAGTCACACACAATAAGAAGAACAGATTGATTAACCAAAAATTTTACAGAACGATTTAAGACAAGAGTTATCATTATTACTTTCTGTCCTGTGAGCTTTAACACTAATCATAACAACACAGGTATGGGATGAATTTGAGAAAAAGTTGTTCATAAGGAGGAATGACTTGCGAGTAACTGAAAGTAACAAAGCATGATTAAAGCTGTGAAATATTAAGTATTTTTTAATAACTGACTTAAGTATAAACATTTACCTGGGTAGCATTGCCAGAGCCTGGGCTGTCTCTCTGATACGCAGGGAGTTCTGGTTCAGCACATCAATGGATGGGATGAAAAGACATGCCCTGGTGACGTCATCAGTGTAAAAGTCACTGTCAGAGATAGCGCTGAGCAGGTCATTGTATTCTCGAGACAGTCCAGTGCTGCTGATAGGAACCCCCAATTCATCCACAAACCGCTGCAGGGGGTAGATGTAGACCTACAAAAGCAACCACTTCCACAATGTAACTACTGAAGGGATATACTCGGTTTGTATGCGTTAAATGGTGTGAGGGCTACTTTGAGCGACAGTTACCTTGATTCTGTTCTTAGGGTTGTAGCCGCATCTGTATACATCAAAACAGGTGTGCATACGGCAACTGAGGTCACCCCTCTCAGGTATAGGGCTGGAGACAGGGAGGCGGACCAGAGGTGCATCGTGGACACTGCGTTTATCAAGGGCCCAGTCAGCTGTGGACTCAATGGAGTGGGGCCAGAACTGAAACATCCCGGTGGCAATCAACCCAAGCAGCACCACAGAGAAGAGGGTGATGTAGTAAATACGATGCTTGGTTTTCATCCGGGGGATAAGAGCAGGGCCACGCGAGCTGTATTTCCCAGAGGGATACATGGCTCTGTCCAATCAGCCACTATAAAGACAGGACGCAGATCAGTTACAGCTTCATGTAGTTTATACTAGAGCTGCAACAATGAGTTGATTAATCAAACATGAGAAAAAAAAAGCTACTTTGATTACTGACTCTAAGTAAGCATTCAAAGTAGCTTTTTTCTTCAATCATGCCCTAAAGTAAGATGAACATCTTTCGGATAACACATCGGGCATTTTCATTATTTGACATTTGTCTGCCATTTTACAGACAAAACAATTACGACTCAAACATTAACTGACGAACTTATCGATTATGAAAATTATCCTTCGTAGCAGCTCTGGGTTATACACTATTATGAAGTGGATCTTCCCCCACAGGTAACAGGAAAAACACAATATAAATCCTTGCGAGAATTTGGGAACACAGGTCCTCCAAAATCTGAGTATTTGACTGTCAATTTTTCTAAAAAGACTAAAATGGGGATCTGTTTCAGAATGATGCTGATTCAACGCATTTGCTGTCAATTAGTAACGATGCGATCAACCTCATTTTTACCAAGTCAATCCCAGGACAAAACCATTTGCCTTCACGCTGTGGAAACATAAGTTGTCACAATACAGAGAGTTTTCTTTTCATCTAAAATCAACTGGGACGCTAACTCAGCTAACGTTGTCCGTTAGCTAACTCAGCTGTGTTAACATTCATGCTAGTTAGCCCGCTACCTTTCCTTACCAAACATTATAAACGATGGGAAAAGGAGGTCGTTCTTTAACTTTTTCTGAATATGGTTTACCCACCTAGACGTTGAACGAAACGGAGTACCTGCTTCGCCCTTAATTCATGGTCACAGTAAGTAAAAAAGAAACAAGAACAAAAACAAAACAACCGACACTCTTGAATACAGTACTAATGCTAACCTAGCTTCGAGCTAACATTAGCGGTCCAGGAAATCCTGCAGTTATTTCCAGAAGTCCTTCCTCTTTTTCTGTATTAGTGACTCATTAGGTAGATGTTTTTGCTTCCCTCTGGTGGACTGGAGGTAAAGTGAACCTGTTACAGCCTACCTGGAGTCGATATAAAAATGTTTTTATACCGTCCATATCTTTCACTAATTACCTTTTCCCACCGCTCAAAGACACGATGTGGTGAAAAGCACACAGCAGTGATGTGAACATGGCCAGTCTGCACATTAACTTGCATACAGCTCACTCTTCCTCTCATTCAAATATTAGATCAGTAAATCTACCAGTTTACATCCTTACTACCTCATCTTTCATTTGGATTTGTGCCACACTTGAGGATCTTCCTCAGCAGGATTTCTTAGCGTCACTTTTCTGTTTTTGGTTAATAGTGAGGACATCGTAGTTTCTTATGGATATAAACTTACAGATCAGTAAATACTGGGCTAAGCTTCTTGACAACCATTCGTTACAATTTGTCTCTTGACTATTGCTTATCTTGTAAGATGATTCTAAGAGATTTATCAATAATTTATTACTTTATCCTTACTTTGTAATATTCTAATGCTAGACATTTCCTTCTTCTGTCCCAGTGGGTTGGGCAGCGTATTCACTTGGGACAGAGATGGAAATAACTCCAAGACCATATCTGTGTCAAAGCCAGATATGATGTGTTATTTTTGCACATGGATTGGACTCTGAAATCCAAACCTAAAATTTCAATTATGGTGTTTTGTGAGAGAAGTCCAAAGATTGTCATCTGTGTTGTTAAACAGACACCTCCCATCCATGCTGTGTCGTTTGACCCAAGACACCTCCATAAGGCTCAACAGAGTCAAACCAACTCTCTGTACACTCCACCTACACTCAAGCTTAAATATAGACTTGAACAACTCATGCCATCTTTACTCAAAATCCATCAACATTCAGCACTTCTAAAAGTGATAACACACTCTTAACATCACATTTTAAAGCACAGGCTTTTTCAGGATGGATCCCTTTGGCAACATTTCCTCCCAAGTACAACACTTATAGATTCGGAGTACTTGGCATGGAAAATCATTACCTTAAAAACTATGCACTATTACAAACAGCGAAGTCTATTTATCTGTGTAATTTTCTGCGTAAATGTGCCAGTAACATTTGGAACCTTTTAGAAGAAACGTTTTAGGAAATACAATGTAGACACACATCTAAAAGCAGAACATTTATATTTACACAGTACTCTTATTACTATATGAAATGTAAATAGGAACAGGCTGCTAAATTCGTAGCAGTGAGGAAAACAAATAGACCTCGAAACTCTGTCATACAAACTACAATGAAATACAAATTTTGCAAATTTTAAAAGACATCTGGAAAGAGATGGTGAAAGAGATATGACAGAAATTCAGTTATATTTTCATAGTTTGCAGTTTATTCCATTACAGGCAGGGTAGATGGGGGGAGGGGGGAGGGGTTAAATACATTCTATTTGTGGGGCAGGAAAGGAGGGGAAGCAAACCAGGTAAACATGGACAAGACATAGTTGAATTATTCTTCTTTCAATATAAACCAATTTGTAAATCTGCCAATAGTTTGAATAAATAACTAAAATGAAATATTTTTGTTATATGTCAATACTGATATCTTTTAATATATCTTTTAATATCATTATCTCATTATATATATTTGTTTTCTACATGACTCTAGGAATTTATCTTATTTTAGACATCTGCATAAATAATTACATATAGAGGATGGTGCTGTACACATTATGGTGGAAAGTATTATAATGCTTTCTTTCACCAGTGTTTCACATATGACCACCTGCAAGCAAAGCCTGTGAATGCAGAAACCTGCTGGCTCAACGTTCTTGTGAGAGACTGCTGGGACTGGCAGCATGATTTGAGTTGTGTCAGACTGTAAATTATCTGGAAACGTCTGCTGTGAGTAACCACAGCAAATCTTGTTCCAAATGGAAACAGTGAAGCTCACTATGGTGATTCTAGGTATGATTGTGGCGCTGCATCAAAGGTCACTGAGAACAGGCTGTCACTCTACAGCATGCCTCACCACTATGAAAGATTTTTAAAAAGAGCATATTGTCATCATGCCATGGGAGAATGTCACATAGTTTTTCACTCAGACAGAAAAAAAGCTGAAATATTTAACTCCTTAAATTTGGGAAAGTCTAAAAAATTCCCCACACTCTCCCAAAAACTGAGATATAAATCACTGACAACAAACCAATCAGTTGCAAGCGCAATAAGGATAACAATACCATCAAATATAGCAATAAAAGTGATATCAACATTACCAATAATAAATAATGCAAATTGTAAGCCACCTGTCACACCCAGAGTAATATGGAAAATTGTATACCCCATACAGTATCTAGAATTGGCATACATAATATTAGAACCCCCTTTTTTTTCATTCAGTCCAATCTCAAGCATGTTTGAGATGAACCAGATTAAAGGGAAGCAAACACCTTGACATCCATGATGACTTGGAGCACCTTGAGAAAAAGAGAAATGATATCCTGGGAGACTTTTATGATACACAGTTTGGCCTGTCAGGTGACCGGGGCATTTAAGAAGCCTCTCAGAAGTTAGAGTTTACGGGATTCGGTATCTGACAGTGTACGAGCATGTCTGGACATGTTTAGAGCTTATTTACTATGTCTTTGTGAAAAAAAAAACCTTGTTATATTTCAACCATGCTACTCTGAGATGCATTAGGCATGCAGACCCTGACCTGGACAAATTGCTAAAAGCTCTCCAAAGAGTAGTAAAGAGTACAGTAGTAAAGAGATGAGGACTATTAGCAAGTTCATATTTGGGCCAACCAAGGTCCAGAGGTTATGTTTTCAAAATGAAAGCCATGGCAGTGCTTTGAGGTCAGGATGACATCTCTTCTGTGGTGTTGCTGTGTAACAGTCTACATGGGATTCAATGGTGAGGAGACCATACACTTAGTCTGTGTTTAAATAAAGTCCATATGCATATACAGAATTACATTTCATAAATACATTTGGCAATACAATGTATTAAATTATTTGGCAAAATGGGGCTAAATTGAGCAAAATAATGTGTGCAAGAATATTCAAATGTCAATCTAAGTGGCTTAGTGACAATTTATTTTCAAATATGAAGAAAAAAAAGTCTTCATGCATTATAAAGAGTAAACAAAAGACTCAAAAACATCCATAGGCGTCTGTAATAACTTTGTCACTATCACTACATTTTTAAGACACACAAATTCTCACCAATGTAACACACTTACTCTCTTTCTCAGTCAATTCTTTACAGACCTGAGGAACATTTTGTAATGTCTTCTCACTTCTATTCATTGACCAATATGTCCATCTTCACATTCCTGATTTTGGAAAACAAAACAAAACAAAAAAAAAAAATAAAAGCTGGACAAAATTTCCAGAACTTCTGAGGGTGCAGGAAGTTTTACAGTACATCAACCCCAGATGATGTGCCTATGCTAACCTCTTCTACAGTGTTAGTTTTTAAATCCCTGCTCAGTTAACTATTCTCCCTTTGATTTCAAGTCAGGGAATTGATGTAATGCTGACACGTCCCTACGTGGGTGAGACAACATTGTTTTGGAATGGCAACATGAAGCTACAGTTATCTATATTCACCCAAAAGCAGCACAGCCCCCTGGCATGCAGAGAGAGGTATCTTTTTTCTTAGTCATTGCAATAGTGAGAAAATGCTATGAACAGCGTTCAAAGGGGACACCTGAAGAATGGAAATAGTTTGTGATCAAGTTAAAGTTCTGTCACTGGATTGCTGATGAGTGATTGCATTCCATTGCATGCATGTACTGTGATATGTTTCAAAATTTGGATGACTGCACCTCTCAATGTAGGGCAAAGGACATCAGTCTTAAGAGCACCCTACACCATAGATGATAGTGTGTTCTCTTCAGAGCAGTGGCAAGGCGTAGATGTTCGTAGGGAGTGCATGGCGGGAGGGGCAACCTCACCGGGGGAAAGGTCGTTAAGCTCCTCAGACGACGAGAGAGGGAAGGAGGGTGACAAAGAGATGCCAGAAGAGGGATCAGCGGATCCAGCAAAAGTGCGTGGGGGCTTTGGGACTAGATTAGGCTCTAGTGTTGCTCTGGCCAGAAGTTGTTTGTCATCCAACTGCTGTCCATCTCCGAGGCACTCACCTTGCCCAAAGGAATCCCGGCCTGACTCTGACTCCCCATCAGACAGCTCCAGAGGTGGTGAGCAGCTGCCATCCAGTCTGAATAGAGAGTCTAAGTACTGTGCAAACTCCAGCACTGCCTGGCTGGGGTTTCCATTGGATAGTTGGGGTGAAGGAGTAGAACCTGACGGTCTAGTCTCTGCACTTAATAGGTTCTCTGCTGTTTCCAGCTCCCAATCTTCCTTTTCTGTATTCAATGGTCTAGAACCAATTTGAGGGCTGAGAGAGGCGTTAGGAGTGCTCCCTGGGCTGTACACACCAGGAATCTGTTGGTGATCCCCATCAGGAAGCATTTTTGGGTTGGCATTAAGCTCTGGCTTGATAGGCTGAGCCAAGATGCTCTGATTTAGTAGAGCTGGGGAATGGTGTCCACTGTAGTGAGGCGTGGCAGGAGATAGCCGCATTGAATACTCCGGGGTGGATCTGGATTCCACTGGGGTAAAGAAGGGACCAACCTCACCCAGGTGCTCTGGCGTTTCCTGGCAGAGGCAGTCAGCAGCCAGTAACTCAGTGCGAGAGCTGAGAGATGGGTTCTCCTCTGGGATTGGAGCATCCAAAGGGAATGGGAGGCTACCCAGTATTGGCGAACCTCGTAGTGCTGCTGAGGATCGCCGAGAGTCGAGACTATAGAGGGATTCGGCATCTGACAGACTCTCCATGACAGCCAGTGGTGCTTTGCGGTCCCTCAGTTCCACTGCCAAGCGCTCTCGTGCTCCACGTAACACTACAGGCACTGGGGGAGGTGGGCACTCAGAGAATCCATCCAGAGATATTTCAGACTGGGCACATGAACTAGAGGAGAGGAGAAGAATGGGTTGGAGAGTGGTGACAGGGAGAGGAGGTTGAGAGGGGAATCCAAAATACAAGGCACACATGTAAAATGGGTCGAAACACACAGAGGGTTAAAGAAAGGAAAATGGGAAGGTGTTAGTATTTAAACCAAATCTAGATTCTACAGACTAAGTTAATACCATTGAAACAATAGATAGATGAAAGGAAGAACAGAGTAAAGGGGAGACTGGGAACCCAGGAGTGTAATCTAGTACAAATACTATGCTCCTATATTAGCATTCAACTATCACTACCAGGAGTTCACACTGACTTTGGACAAGGGCTACACCAGAAAGGCTGTAGTGGGAACTGAATACTACCATATGTTGCAACGGCTCTGTGGTCATACAGCGTGCATGCGTGCATGAGAGAAGGGAACACATTATGCAAAATTAGTATTGGCATGCTTTGCTTACCGTGACAATGGTTTTTGTCTTGTTTTTTTTTTTTTTTTTTAAACCAAACGAACAGACAGAAATGATAATTTTGAGAAAACAAAGTAACCATTAGTAGTAGTATTTTTTAGTGCTGGATAGATTATTAAAAGTAGACATGTCCTAATGATTACCCATACAGTGTAGGAAGGAGGCTTTCTCCAATATATTTTAAGTTAGAGAAGAAACTGAATATACAATGCATGAAATAAATTGTGTTATATATTGTTTTAAGCTCCAACACACCCACAGTGGTGCTTGGTGTACTAACCGAACACTACTGTTCCTGCGGTGGTGGGTTGTAGGCGTCGGCTGCTGAGAAGTTGTTGACGTATCCATGAACAGGGTCTCAGGGTTCAAGTCCACTTCTGTGGGGCTCACCATGATCTTAGCTGCTGACAGCAAAGCTGTTTTCCCTTTATTGAAGTTCTCCAGCACCTGTGAGAAACACAAAGTTATACATAGACATGTGACTTAATAGGCATAGAGATGGTAAGAGCAAGAGTGCAGGCAATTCGTGTGTTAGTACAAGGGAAACCACTTGGATGGAATAGTAATTGCATAAAGAAAGATACGCAAGGTCAGCTCTGAACTGGATTTAGATAAATCACCCCAATTTAATTTTCTAAATTAGATTTCTATTAGTGCTGCATAAAAGCAATAGACATTCAAAATCATTTGTTCCCTTGCTTATTTTGCAGACCAACCTAATAACCCTTCAGACTCATTTCATTTAAACATTTCTCATCATTTGGCAAACGTGCAGACAGGCATCATTTACTAATCTGAAAGAAAAACATTTTATTGGTATTAAATAGAGGTTTATGCTTTCATAAATGAACAATTGATCATTGCATGGACAAAATAATCAATGTCGACTTATGTATTTGGATCACCCTAAGTAAGATCTATATTTAAGTGGAGATATGGTTACTTGTATCATTATAGAAATGAGAAGCTCAGTGTAGTTCAGAGAAGTGTAATCTAAAGGTGAGTTTTCACCTAATCTGTGTGACATGAAACACCCACGTGCGAGTGATGATGCTTTGCCAAGAAGAACTAAGACCTGCAGTACAACAAAGACTAGTGCACCATATGACAACTGTATATGCATCTACAAAACATTTAAGAAAACCTGTCCCACACAATGTTTATTGGGTTATATTAATGTGATAAGATTGTGAGGAACAGAAACACGAACAGCCACTCACGTCAACACACAATTACTACATATACTTATTAACTTTAATGGATTGGTAGAAGCACATTGTGGTATAAAAAGACAACACATAAACCAACAAATAATACATGTGACAATGGAACATAACATAGGTAAATGAAAACTAATGTAAACAAGTTAAAAATGGCATTATATTAACATGTTAATAGGTTTGGGTGATGCTGATGGTTACTGATGAAGAATGAAAACGTGTTACATGGATGATTGTGAACAATGTGAATTCAGGGCATGACTTCTGCAGTTGGCAAACAACAATAAATATTCGGCACGATAACAATGCTAAACATATCCCCTGCAGTTGTAGGCACAACAAACAACTTTTTAATCACAAAAAAATAAATAATAATAATAATAATTCAGAACATGATGAAGCAGGAGACTAGAGTGCATGGAGGTAAATTTTTGCTTGTAGTTATTGCAATGCGCAATGGAGTTTTGCATTGTGTATTAGTGTACTGCTGCTGTTAAGCAGCATTATAGCCATGGGGTAATAAGATATAATTTATGAAATCATAACAAACTATTCTGAAATGTAAAGTAGGGTACAGATAAAACAAAATTCCAGTTTCAGTCACTCCACTGTACCAAGTCCATAATAAATGAAAATTATAAATTTGTCATAATCAGTGAGCATCAATTTTGCAGCAGAGTGATGGAGGTCAGCAGAGTTCTACATTATTTACACACTTGTTCCTCCTTGTTACTCCATGTGCTGCTGATGAGTATCTGACAGTTCCTTGAAGGGTTATGAATTACAAAAAGCTTTCAAAAAGGAAAAAGGGGAAAAAAAACTCTAAAGAGAAGAGCTGCAGCTACTTAAAAACCCAGCCAGGAAGGAAGAAAGAGCAGTTAATGTGAAAGAATTCAAGTTACCATGGAAACGTTGTGAATACAAAGACGACTTGTTAACTCAAGGACCAGGGTTAGCAAATTCATCCCACAACAACTGACCAAATGTACCATAGCTGTGAGAGGAATGTAAGAAAATGAAAGGGTGAATTAGGGAAAGATGGATGAAGAATATTAGTAAAGAAAACTGGAGTCCAGCTGGATTTGGACTCTTAATAGAAGTTGTAAAATGCAAATGTTTTTAAATGTTTTGACTTTAAGGTTTATAGAGATTGTACTGTTATATACACACCATAAACCCAAAATGTGCTTCAGGGACTATTTAATGATCACATTTACCACCTTGACGTGTTGGTTCCTACTTTTCCTGGAACATCTTTTTAAGGCTTCAGTCAACTTGCCAGGACTTGTATCCAGCCACCAACTTATGTGCAAGTGGAAAGCGCAAGAAAGAGTGATTACTCATTCTTCTCAACTGCTACATTAGTTAAGCTGCTTTGCAGACATTTCTGGAATCTTCTGTGGAAGAAATACCAGGCTCTCTCCACTTTGTTTATGATGATTATATAGTCATCAGTTTTCTATGGCCCTTCTTAGACGAGTGACACCAAAGCCTGAATCGGGCAAAATTTTTCTCCTGTTTAACTTCATGGAAATTAAGTCACTTCATCTTACTCTCACAGGATTCATCATAATAACAGCTACAGCCATCAAGTGCTAATAATAACTTATATTTGCAAACATGACTATTTAGATTGATAATTATGGTAAACAGAGGTGAGGGAAAGCAAAGTTAAATACTGAGTTTCAAAGTCTGGACAGGAGAATCAAAAGAATTGTTTGGCATTTGTAAACTACAGACTTGGTCATTTTCAGCAAAAGAATTAACCACTGCATCAACACATGGGTGAGCGTTGGGTGGGTCTGATGGCGTTTATGGAGGAATGCATGAATCATCTTCAACTGAAAGTACTCCAGAGTGGGAATCACAAGAAGTGTCACCCAGTGAGGGAACAGAAACCAAGCACTGCTGTGGGACAGAAGTACTTTCTGATGGGGGAGAAAAAGGAAAAACAACAGAGGCTGCATCTAAAAGAGATGGAAAAGCAGCAGCAGTCTGAGGCACAGAGACTGCTTCAGTCTCTGGGATGGAGGCAGCACAAGATGAGTCTTTGTGGGTGAGAAAAGCAGAATTGGGTGGAACAGGACTAGAGTTTATTTTGTTCGTATGGCTATGAACACATTGGTACTGCAGGCAGGTTGACAGAATTCCAGTTGCTTTGGTTTTCCTGCTCAGACAGGGGACAAAATGGTTCCAGTACCTGCAGAAACACCAGAGGTATCATACTACAGACTAGGCACAGCAGTTTTAAACACATACCAGACCCAGAGACAACCAAAGTGCAGCCACAAGAGGGTGCAATAGCCAATGTGGATCTACACATTAATGCCCTGTTGTCAGAACAGAGGTTCGATTTTCATGATGAATATGCCCAGAAAAACCAGAGTAGACCATGAAACCAACCAAAGAGTGAGCAGTGCACATGCTTTGAGACCAGAGCAAAAAAGAGCAGAAAATGAAAGGTGTGTTCAGATGCAGGTTAACACATGCATCGATCTTTTCAAACGCCCAGAAAAAATGATCAACTGTACATTAAAAGGAAATTCCACTCAATTTAAATCGTCAAAGATTCAAATGCCAGGGAGGGTGTCTTACTCATAAGAACAGCACCAGTTTGTAGACACATATAGATGAATATAAAACCTTTATATGAGCAAGTAGTTAGATAAACCATCAGATGTCATAACTTGTCATTTTAACTTTTGAAATCATCAGGTTCAAGTTTTTCCCAAATATAAGAAGATCAGAATTAAATTCTGGGTTTATGACACTGAATTTTTTACACTGCTCTCTCTAGTCAAATCACAGCCACCTAGCTGGAGTTCAGCCACTGGTCAGTAGCTTGAATTACTTATGTCTGGATTGGACTCTTGTCTGACAGTAAAAACATGTCAGTTTTAAAACAGTGGAATCCCCATTAATGAATAGTTGAATATTTTTTTGTGAATGCATCTGCATAATTTTTTTTAAATAGTTCTGCTCCTCATACTGATTAACCATCAATTCAGTCACCCATTGTCTGAAAGGCTTGAAAGGTTTGACAGGCTTGAAAAACCACCTCACCATCATTTCAACCATAACCACTTGCATGCTCACACATAAAACAGACCTTGTTTAGACCCTCCATCACCATGTGGGGCATGTGCTCATTAAGCATAGCAGGTGATATGATGACCTCATCGAAGGCTTTGTTGTCTCCCCACAGAGCTGAGTAGGTCGGCTCTTCCTGGCCACAGCTGCAGAGATATAAAGAGAATCAAAGTCTTTCAATCACGGTGAAAAACAAAGTGAACCCATAGAAAAAGCTCATCAGCTGCCTGCAACAAACTCTAGACTCGACATACAACAGGAAGAGAAGCAGAACAGGATAAGGAGAGAAGAAGTGTCTCCTTGATGCTGCACTTCAGCCACTGAAATGGCTGACTTGGCAACTTAATGAATAAGCAGGTGTATAGGTGTTCCTTAAAAGTGCTTGATGTAGTATCCCCAAACTTTACATAATACAAAACAAGCAGAAACAAAAATGCTCAGCTACAAAAGACACAAGGATTATAAAATAAAATGATGTTAGAAGTAAAGTGCAACAGAGAATGCCAATAGAAGAATGGGGCCTTACTGCCTCACCCACACTATAACAAATATCCAGTGCATGCCTTTGCCCAGAGCTGCCAGTTCTTTTATGTCACAGGTGTGAAATAAATTCAAGATTTTGTTTGAGGTAGCAGTGACCACGCAAAAGTTACACAATACTTGAAGTGGAGTTGAACTATAAAAAAATTTATGTTTTTGCACAAAGACGAGCTTCAGCCAATACCATTTAACTGATGAGTGATCTCACTTGTGGAATGTGCACCACACACAGCAGAACAGTGGCAACGAACAACAACATTTGGGGATATAAATTGCTTTAATCCCCCCACATCTTTCAAATCAATTTTCTCACCATGTTTCTGGAGGATGGTTGTGCACCACATGGACGATTCTGCCAGGAGGATAGAGGGGGGTGGAGGCTGAAAGGGCAATGCTGAGGTCACTGGGGTGGAGCCACAGGCGACTGCTGGGGGGTGCTGCTGGCTGAGACTGAGGGTCCTCATCCTCTAGCGGAAGCTCTGATTTTGGGATGCATTTGGTGCCTCCCGCGATGATCCTCCACTGTTGCAAGGAAAAATGTATTATGTTACGTAACACATCTGATTCTAAATTTATCATCTGTATATTGTACGTTTTTTTTCTGCAACAGCCAGGGGTTATCTAAACTATTCCTCAATTACAGCAAAGACAACTCCAGTGTTGTTAAATTTTCTTGAGTAGCAAAATCCAGCAGAACCATGATTTCTTTGATTTTGATTGGTGAAAATCCAAATATCTTATGATACTATTTAATCATTTATTAGTATTTGCACAGTAGAGGTTCCTTGAGAGAAGGCATTGCTCCATACAGATTTTAATAACAGAGCTTCTAGTCAAAACAATACTTTACTTTTCTTGTGGATGCCTTTGTCATACAAAACATGTTGGGTCTCTGATTGACATCCACTACAATATTATGAGATCAAGTCACCTTTGACTTGTTACTTTTCTGTAGGACTTCCAAAAGGTGGCGTCGGAAACCCTCCAACTGAGAAAGGCCAAGCCTATGAAAAACAAGAAGCAGGCAGTGTTTATAGTGGTACAACTGCAAAGGGATGTTCACCACTCAGTGTTACATGTAGTCAGATATATACCTTGGTACCAGGTCTTTTCCTAATACCACAGATGTTACAAACTCTTTGGAGTACTCCATGGCATCCTCACTGAGTAAACAGAAGAACATTACATTTTGTTAGTATGTATTGTGCAGAGAATAAAAAGTGTGAACTAAGAGGAAACTAAGTTGTCAACACACATTTCTGCATTTCCAAATGATGTGAAATAGACATTTGTTTTAATGCAACACCTGGATCACATATTTAAGGAATACATTCATCTATACATTTGTACAAGATGTGAGACCTTATACAACTGGAAATGATGAAAGGGAAACGAGAAAATGAAATTAAAAACAATCAGAATCTACAGAGAAACAGAAATGGGAAATTGTAATGGCTCATTCTGGACATTCAAAAGGCCCTCAGTGGGGCCATTTATAAAAGATTGAAGTTCTGATAAATGAATACACCTAAATATAATAACATAACACATTCATCTATTCTAAGCAGTGCTTAACCACAACTAAACAGGTATTCCTCAATTGAATAGTGCTTTTGGTCATCCATTGAATTGCAGAACCATTCAGGCAACAGCATGCCACCTGTCAATCACCTGCTTTATATCAATCAGAGACATTACACACCTTTGGGATAAACTTGCCTATAGTATTTATAAATAGGGTTGACTCTACGCATAAAAAAGTCGATATATCAAAGAAAAAGCTCATTAAGCGGGATCAGCAGGAGCTTTCAGAGATTCTACAATCTCTAAACTCACCTTAAAGATGAAACGCCAAACCTTAAAAAGATATTCCTCCATTAGGTATTTGGTGATGATGGAAGTGATTCAAAATCAGCTATGGTCATTATGTTAGGTCGAACTCTAGTCACTGTTATAATTTGAGGAAATTTCATGATCAAACCTTCCAGTGTGACCAAACCTGAACTGACGGACCACAGATGAACTATTACCTGAACTAAAAATACAAATGGAGGTGTAACAAGTGTCACTGTTGTGACAAAGGACAGCTGTATAAGATTTTCTTCTTCCTGTTTCCTGGGTGTGGTAGAATGGGAAGCACACAGGAGATGTGATTACTAATGTGTGCCTCCACTGAATGAAACAAATGAAATGAAATGAAATAAATCCCAGCTTGCAGATACATGACCAAAAAGCTTTTCCTGGTTTGCCTTTTCAACACTGTCATCTAAGGATTTAAAATGTTTTAGCTTTTCTGGCTCCATGGTCATTGTTTCTATTTAGGCATATGGCAGGTTGGTGACAGATTGGTTTTGAACAAATGCTGTAACTACAGTATTACAGCATTACAATTCTGTTCCTGGTAAAAAAAAATAAACATGACTATTATTATATAACAGATAATTTGGTGGAGACTTGTAGGTTTTTAACCAGATTAACAAATAGGAAGAAAAGTATATTCTATAAAACTTCACAATACAAAAAACTCACACTGTCATGCATAAAATCTAGTGTAAAACCAGGAAGGAGAATTTAAGATTAACTGAAAATTCACTGCTCTAAACCAAAATATTTACATTAGACTTGGTATAACTCTTGTTAAGGGCTGATGTGCACAGCTACAGAGCCTTGTCTCAGGTTAGCAGCACTTGCCTGGGTATATCCCATGATAGGAATCTGGAATAAAACACATGTCGGTTTTCTAAACATGTTCATGGCTTTTAATAACTTCCTCCACAATGTAGTCAAACAGAATGACTGATTTTCCCTTGTATTTTGTGGCCAACACACACGGATAAACTCACCTTAGAAGGCCACCTGGTGGAGAGTAAGAATAGCAGTGAAGTGTTGGGTACTGAGGTCTCAGTAGGAAGGAGAGGATAGCAGCAGTGCCTGCACCGAGAGAATGCCCGACTATCACCAGCCCATAATGCATGGTGCCCTTGCTCTGTGTGGGACAGCCAGAGGCATCATGATCACAATAGCACATTGTTAACACAATTAACATTTAAGCAATTATCTCTGCTATGGTTTGTAGTAGATTTCTTTGTATACATTGGCATTTACCACAGTAACTACTGTTAATACAATTTATAGACCATGCTCATCACTGAGTTGGTCATTGTTTATATGCTGTACTGAGTCGTGTACCAAGTCTCTTCCAAAGGCTTGTGACAAGATCATTTCCTGCTCCAGTTTCTTCTTAATATATTCTGCTGAGTAAACCATCCCCTGAGAGTGGAAAAAAACAGAAAAAGATAAATTAGGAGGAGGGGGCAAGAGAAAGGTGAGAGAGAAAGAAATATGGGCAGGAAGGCTGCATCATATCTTTCATATATTATGTATCTGTTGATATGGTTACATATTAATATATAGAGAGCTACTATTCTACTATATACTAGTAAAAACTAAAGTGACCTTTGAACACATCTGGGAACTATGAGAAACTAGAACAGAGAAACTTTGGGAGGGAAAATGTCAGGGGAGATTTTACAGCAGTGCAAGTCTTCTAGGTGGGGTAGTTTGAAATGGAAACCTCTCACCTTGTGGCCAAGCCAGGTCCCATGTTGCTCTTCTACTGGCAAACGTTCAGAATCTCCTGTCAGATCAGTCAAGGCGTCCTGAAACATACAACAAAACATTTCATTTAACAAAGCAAAGAATACAAGTGGATGGATGGCAAAAGGGATATTTCAACCAAGAATGTGAAAGAACAGTGAATACAAAGATCAAGCAGAGGAATTGTAAATATCTGTCATAGTTTCTATTTCAAATCTGTTTTTTATTTTTTACTGTGATTGAAAATAATAAAGAGCCATATAAATAGCTAATAATGGTTTTTGCTCATATAGAGTAAATTTTAAAGACATTGTGGTTGCCACTTCCAAGCTATTGAAGTATTATGCTCCCTAAGAAAGTGATTTCACAGAGTACCTGAAAGACAATGGGCACCATTATGCTAAGTAACCACTATGCTAACTAAGCAAAGCAAAATTTTTTTTGCTTCCACTTGGGTCTAATGATGCAGAGCACCAGCCTTTGAACAGGTTTTTACAATAATATCTAAATGATGTATTATGGGATCAATTTCACTAGGGCTCACAACTTAAATGGCCCACCACTGATTTAAATATTCATCTTGAAATTGCATCTTTGACTTCATTAATGTATGTATTTGTAAACTGCAGGTATTGACAGGAAGGGAGCGTAGCATTAGAGATCGAGGAAAAAGAAGTTATTTTCCTCTCAAAAGACGCTTTGCTTATGTAAAAATGGATAAGACATTTTTATTTACCTACAGTTGAGGAGATGTTATAAACAAGATAAAAAAATTTACATTTCACCTTTGGTGATAGGGTCCCTCTGATGCTGATCACAACCTTCTCTTTTTCATGATCCACAGCCACAAAAAATGGAGTCTCGTAAACCTGTGTAAATGAGGCAGAATAGACATTAGAAGTTATAACCGTTATTAAGTGAGGAGGACATACAAGTGTGGAAAATGAGGAGTGGCTTTCTGAGAACATTTGCAGGCTAGAAAAAGTACTAAGCTTGTCATACCTCTCTTATTATGTCACAGAACAGTCATAAAACTTACTCCATAACAGGAATTAATAGATGGAGATTGTGCTGGACAAAACCACTAATAAGTGCTCTGCTCTGGTATGAAAAGTCTACATAAGAATAGAGTTATTATTCTATGTAATTTGGAAACAATTTTAACAACTAATATAAGAAAATTTATACATAAACTGTTATCATCACTAAAAGAGCAGAAAACTAATGTGTGGAAGTGGCGACTACACAAGTTATTTTCTTCACTATGTGACAGCCTGGTGGTTATTTTTGTAGCTAAAACCATCATGTCGTTCAGTTCCATTGCCCATTTTTACTCATCAGCTCAATTGCCAAAAAATGAGCTCTACCAACATTGTGCAACATAAATTATAGTGGACAGTGCAACAGCATACCAATCACAAATCACAGAACTGGTCCCCAACATTAACTGTTTAAAAACTGAATACAGTCATTTAACAGACACGGTGCAGAATACCCCGTGACTTTTCCTAAGCGCAATGGCAGATTACTCACGGCATCGTGGCAGGAAGTGTAGACAATGTGAACCTGCTTCAGGTCCCGATCCAGGAAGTGTCTGCGTATGGCCAGAACATTACAGCCACAACAATTGTCCTCCTCCACAGTTACAGACTGTGACAACCTAGAGCCGGACACCGATGTACATCTGGGAGGAGACAGAGAGGACAAAAAAAAGATTAATAGCTGATGCGATAATATACCGCATTATAATGCATCTACTTGCTTTTACTCAAAGCCATTTACAAGTGAAGGACAACAGGTAAAACCACAGAGGTGTATCTAATATCCCAGTACAGTCAGTCAGGATAAGAGTATGCCATTAGTTCAATATTGCATGTGTCAGTGAGTGGGTTTTACTAGAGTAGCATTGTCTCAGTGGATAACCACTTGGATAAAATATTGACACATTGAAATTTGATACTCATGAGACACAGAAGCCAAATGAAACAAACTGTGCTTGTGTGTGTGTTTGATTGCATACGGGCAGGAGCTGGCGAGGTGGCACAGCCCACAGGCGGGCTTCCTCATGAGGTACATGGGCCAGCCGTATGCAGCCAGTGCAAATAGCATGTAATAACAAACCTCCTTGTACATGTTCATCTCAGCCTGGGAAAAGAAAATGCAGACGGGTGGAGACACACACACACACACACACATATCACAACAAATGAGGGATAAGAGAAACAAATATTATTTAAGCTAGATCCATACAGCTGCAAAGTGTACACCATGTTATAAAAAAAAAAACATCTTGTGATTAAAAAGGTTTCTCATCCGACTGATTGTAATATATGATGCTTTACCATTATTTTTCTTGTCATATATAATATACACAAAACTTTGTTTAAAATGCAGCTAATGGACCCCTGCGTCCTCTTGGTCTATTTCCTGACCGTAGTTTGTGAAATTCTCGAATAAAGATGGCCTCATAAAGCCTTTGTTAGCAATAGTACAAATAAGCCATATTTTTTGTGCATTGTTCAATTTCTTCACTGAACAAATAAAATCCTTTCAAGGGAAAATACAGTGAGGAGAGTTATGAGGCATGACATGAAATGCATATTATATTTTTGTGATTTTGTAGTTATTTCTTACTTGAATTCAAATCCTTTTTACTTTCACAATGGTTTACAATGTTTATTCTGATGAAAAACATCAGTCAACTATAGCACAGATAGTCAATCACACAGAACAAACTCACCGAGTTCTTAAGGTCCAGATATCTAGTATTGCGAGTTACAGGCATTCCAGATAAGAAGGCTAAAATGTCATTGTTGGCCTTAGGAAGAGAAATCAGAATAGAAACGGTATTTTTTAATCAGAGCACACATACTTAATACAAAACACAGACCATTACATATTTTATAGACAGTGATACCTGGTCCAGGATAGCAGATCTCTTAGATCTCTGTCTCTGGCGGAGAAGTACCAGACCGGCAATAATATCACTAGGCACAATATCCAGGTCTCTGAAGAACTCTGCAAAAAGGCTAGCTACTTCTGAATATGCATCCTGGAGAAGAAAGCAGCAGATATCAGGATTTGTTGGAAAAGGAGAACATTACAAAGAGGACTGGGCTGCAGAGGTTTTTCCAAACCCTGTGATGTACTGTGTTTGTGCATAACAAACTAAAGTTACAGTTTCACCCCACTCCAAATGCAATTTTATAGGCTTAGAGATTAGGTCATTTTGGCTTTGCACTTTCTTCACCAAACAGATGCTACTTTTACAGCACATACACATCACATCACATCATACCTCCATGCTTGGCTGCAATCAACAACAGATAAAATCACCTGGATGTTTAACATTTTGAAATGTTACAGTCTACAGTCTAGCCTAAATGAAGCCAAAATTTTATATGACTGCAGTTATATCTCAGAGTTTTGCACACAGCTTGTGAAATCATTTTACAGCCATATTTTCTATAAAATATTTAATTTCACTAGTAAGTGGATAAGAATAAATGTCTCTGTCTGTCTTGGTTAATCCTAACTGGTCTTAATCATGTATTTCTGGTCTCTTTGATGTTTTATTCTGTTGTCCTTTAAACAAAGACAAGAAATTATTAAGTGTGTGTTGTGACTCACTGATTGTGTATCTTGGGCTCTTGTGCAGCACATGAAGAACTTAAGTCTCCTGCTCCAGCTGCTGGCTTGGCCTTCCTCTAGTCTGTGTCTAATGGAGACAAAAGAGGCAACAAATACTGTCAAGACTGTATATGTGTAAAAAATGGGCAGGATGTGCACGCCTGGACGTTATGCTTGAGTTTAATATTGTGTCAAAACAAAGCAAGAGACTAAAGTGGAGAATCTATGGGCCTGTAAATACCTCAGTGTGTATGTTGTGAGGTTACGCTGACGACGTCGGGTGGCTTTCAGTTTGACAAAAGTCCGACCCGTAGGATCAAAGGTGCACATGAGGGTAATACAAACGCTGACTATCACAAGCCAGTTACATGCAACGATTCCTGCAGAAAATATAAAAAAAAAATCATTCACATTCAAAAATAACAAATCCATTTAATTTAAATGTCTGTTTATACTCCCTTTCATACCCTCTTTCACTCACCCAAAGCCAGGTTTTTGGCTGTGACATCAGAGCATGGTTGGTAATACTGGACAAGCCAGGCAATTCCCACCACGGCGTATACCAGCTCAACCAACAGAATGGCTTGAAAGAGAAAGAGTGAGAGTTAGTGAGAAGAATAAAGATCAATACCTGCTTAACCAATACAAGCAATGTTTTAATGTTAACTTGAAACACAGCTAATGTTCAAAGCCACCTCCTTTAATCCCAACAAGGAACGAGAGAAAATCCTAGTAAAGAAACCACATATTAAAAAAGTGTGTGAGCCCGCAATGTCTTACCGAGACGTATATAGAGAACATACTGCACAGCTTCCCTAGGCTGTGTATACAAAATGCTTCCCCTCATGCTCAACCACATGATGGCGCTCTCACAGATAAGGCAGCTGACCAGGATGCCCAGGTACCCTCGGCCATGGTCCACCAGTGTGATGGAGCAGGACTGGTCTGAACCATATGGGAGGCCGAACAGAACCACCGACAGAACCACCAACCTGAGTATGAGTTGAGGAAGTTGCAATGAACATGAAGAAATATATGGTGCGTGATCTCAGAATTTGTCATGCCACAGATTTTTTTCTACAGATACATCAATAATTATAAAATTAAATGTATAGGTAAAAAAAATAAATAAATAAAACCAATAGATCGACAATGAAACACCAACTCACCAGATGCAGTGTAATAAAAAAAGGAAGAGGGCGGGCAGTACCAGGTCATCACTGCCAACTGACCAGCGCCGCCGAAACATCACCATGCCAGGCATCACTGCCCTGTGGAGAAACCAAACGTAGAGAAAAGCTTCAGGAACAATTTACATCCATTCTCTCAAAGCTGTTAAAGCTTTTTTTTTTTTTAAAGGTATTTTAAATGGTTTTAACCTAAAAGCCTATAAATTGTGGATCATATTCTTAAATGCTTCAAACAGCAAAAGAAGGAATGATGGAGAACCCATGATGTACAATCTCACAGTGCATAATACTTGACCAAACAGCAGGTAAGATGTACCGTCAGCATCATCCATATGACACGGCCATTGCTTTCTTTTTCCTGAACTATCTTTATACTAAAACCCTGAGAGGGCTGTAGGGACTGTAGGGTAATGGGGAGGGTAAGTGGGTAAATGGATGCAAAGAAAATGTACCAGTTAATGAATAAATGAAAGGGAAGCTGTTTTGGTATGAGATGACATCGTGCTGGTTATGGTCATGTGATAAAGCTCAAATTTTTTTTAGCTTTATTAAACAATCTTTTTTGACACTTTCAATCACTGTCCATTCTATGTTGAAAAAACTGAGTGTTTACTCAGGTTGCCTCTAGGCTAGACTAAAATGAACTATAAAAGACATAGTAGGAGAGAAAGAGTTGGAGAAAAGGAGCCACAGAGAGGCTGATGGTGGCCTTATGGTTGTGATTCAGGCTGATACAGCCTTTATGGTGCACTGCTCCTGCATATTTGCTGAAAGCTAAAGGACAGCATTGAAGATATACATAGCAGCCAATGTGACAAAACTATCATATACTCCACTGCATATAAAATCAAACAAGGGTCGTGATGAGATTAACAGATAAGGCAAGAGAAACATTTTCTTATCGGTCACTGTCCAGCACTCCCACTGCTTTCATTGTTGTTTCAGGATATTATTTTTCCCCACTTTCTTTTAGTCATTTAGAAAACTGGTGGCAATTTTTTTCTTTCCCCTTCCTCACATTTGTCAAATGCTCACTCTGCATTGTGCTGACATAAAATAGAAATTGTTGTAATAGTGCCTGGTTACATATAAATTTAGGAAAGCAAAAGAAATCATGATTGGTGTCTTGTGAAGTGCATCATTTTCGTTGCAAACAATCATGAAGTGTGCACTAGTTTCCTGGGTAACTTAATGCACTATGATGACAGAAGAACAGATGAAAGAGAGTCTCTCAAAGGCCTTGCTTTGTTTTGAAGAGATATAATAAAGCCAAAGCATTCACAACACTAGTCATAGTGGTAGGTAGACTAACTGTCAAGGTGAGTGTAAAAGACCTGACTGCCCAGACCACGTGGATCCCAACGTGTAATACATGTATTCAGTGTAGTAGCTCAGCACATCAGCCTGAATCGAAGCAGGCTCTGCATTGTTTACATTACATTACATTACATGAAGAAAAATGGACCTAATTATCTCTGATGGCAGGGATCAGGCAAAAAAATAAAAAAACAACTCATTCAGGCATCTATGCTACTACCTACATAGCTCTCAATAGAGATGTGTAGAGTATTACAGAAAAGCACTATAATTTCCTCTATCACTATCATTTGTGCATATCTGGTGGAGAAGTTGATTTTTACAAACAGACGAACTGGAGGCCTGGTTGTCACGCCCTTCCGAGATCATTGGATGTTAAACAAAATTCAATATTTGCAATGCAGCAGGTTGAAATTAATAAAATAAAAGTGCACACATTACAAAATAATTACAGCCCTTCCAAAGCTACAGGACATTATTAAGATTATGATGTGGGATGGAGCAATCAAGGAACAAAACACCACCTCATGTGATCTCATAGGAAACCACCACATGTACACAAAATAGAAGCTCTGGTGCAACAACTTATTGCAATATCAGTGAAATTATACAATTAGGAAAAAAAACATCAAAAAGGATATACTTAGAAGGGATGAAAGAATGTTTTGTGATGAGAATTGATTTCTCCTCCGACCATCAGGAAGGGTGATTCAGCAATACGTTTGGCCCAAATCTTAAAAAAAAATTTGTGATGGATGATGACAATAGGGGGTACGGGGATTAAACACTGTCATTATTTAGCCATGTTCCAGTTCTCTCCTTTATTTCCAAAATGACTGCCTGTTCGGTCTAAACATCTCCACTGCTTTGAAATATAGCTCAATGCAGCTAAAAGGTTTCCCCTTTTGATTAGACTAACATGAGACCTGTGAGCATTTCAACAGAGTTGTGAATTTTCTCTTTCATTCTTTTCTTTGACCTGACTGTGACCAGCCGCAATTATTTCACAGGATAATGTTGGATTGCTTTGTTCAGCCACTGCTGCTTCATTATGTGCAGCCTATTAACGCCAGTATGTTTATGATAAATGCGATACGTATGGAGGGAGCACATCCACACAAGCACACAGTCAAGTGACACTGTTAACACATTACTGCTAATAGTTCCTTTGAGCGGCAGACTTTGCATTTTCAGAGAAAGAAAAGACATTGAACACAATTGTGAATTCCCAAGCGTACACACAATTTGTTTTGGTGAGTAACACGGAATGTAAACAAGGCACTTTTATAACTTTTATAGCATTATTATCAAGCCCTCCTAACACTATTATTCACTAACTGATACTATTGAGCTGGCAATTAGTTAGGGGCCATATATGTAAACATCATAGGCCAGGATTGGTGAAAATAACATACACAGCCAACTCAAAATGGATCACATTTAAATGGGATGAGAGGATGTGGCAATAATTAATCTTTATTATTCTACCACGAGGAGGAAATGCCTGGTGGAACTAGCTTTGCTTTGTGAACCATATTCAATTAAACTCACATCCACTATTCACCTGACTGCGACACATCCATAATGGGTGCTTGAAATTTTATATTCAGTGGCAAAGAATTCCATTCTCCTTTTCGACCGTGAAAATGCTGACTGCACCTCCCAACAGTGGACAAAATTCAACCCTCGCTAAAAGGCTTCAACACAAAATTAAATATAAACTCAAAGCTGTAAAGTCAAATCTATACATGTAGGAGTTTAATAAACTTTATGAAACTGACATTCGCCATTAGGCTACAATAACTTCTGTTATATATTTTATTTGTTTTTACAGCAGCTGTCATATTAAGAGGGCTGAAACTCAAGAGTGAAAACGCCTTGATTTGATTAACATGCATTATAAATCTAATAACACCAAAAAAACCTATTATTTCATGTAGTGGGAACAATTAATTCAGGATGTTTCATGCCAACTCAAAGGAGTTTTCTTCACTGGTATAATGACATGAAAATTGCTTTTGTACCAACTTAGCCTAGGAAATGCTTGCAGTGTGATTATAACCAGCTAACTGCTTCAAAGCAGAAGGGAGTCAAACTATGAGTAGTGGGGTGACAGTATGAAGGTTTCACCTCCAATCAAAGCATAATAGCAGGTTGTTTCACTGACTGGCACTGAATGGCAACCAAATATGACAGACCACGCAGTGAAATCAGGAATGTTTTCCATGGCAAACGGTGTGACAACCCAATATGGAGCTTGTTACTTGCGATGAATATTCATCAAAGTGATGCAACACGAAGAAACCACAACAAATAATTCTTTAAGCAAAAGCCACAAAGGATACTGAGAACCTGCTTTATGGCACTTGACCTACAGATTCTAGTCTGGTTCTTCAGCTTTGTAATAATGCAATAGAGTAAAGAAGACAGAGGAGTGTAAACAGGTTCATGTGACCAAAGGCAACTCCCAGCTTCTTGTAAAGCTCTGTTGAGGTAACATTAAAGAGGACAGTTGACGGAACAAAGAAGAAACAAAAATGGGAAAAGAAATAATGCAACTTTTAAACTCTTGTTGAAATCTCATTTAGGCCAAAACAATCAGGCCAATGAAATTTTAAAGATCTGATAAATGTAAGTCGCAAAGTAGATCGCCAGGGAAACTGTTATCAGCACTCTCCTCCAGGCGTGTTGTTACGATGTGGTTTAAACTCCCAGCAGAGACCCCCAACAGCGGAAAAAAACATCATGACATAATTAGAAATTAAATGGGATAAGAACATGACAGTATGACCTTGTTGTAGTGTAAATTTACTCAGTAAAGTTTGTTTAAGTAAAAGGTCTGATGAGGTAATGTCAGCTCTTTCCATCTGTCTGAGTATTTATTCATTTTCTAAACATCCCATCACAGGAGGCTGACAGTTATTCCAAAATACACAAGGTGATTTTAGTTTCTAAATTAATGGATGCTAACCTTTAGTTTGCTGCTTAGAAGCAACAAAAATAGAAGGTTTACAAGCGCATAATGGGTTTCAGGACCATTACTTTTGCTATCAGTGGATGTATCCCCCCCAAATTAATTTCTGATATTTCTTTGACTTATTTTTAAATTTTAGTTTGTCACATCTTCTTTTTGTTGATGAGCATTAATTGTTTGATTCTATTTGGTTATGATTTGGTTGGTTTGCTTGCACCCAATGAATATAACAGTTTTTGCTGTTAATGGTCAAATCTACAAAATGTTGATCATGGTTAAATAAATGGTTAAAACTATGGTAAAACCCTGACACTGAAACAGTAAATTAACACAATTATCATTGTCAGCTGTCTGTGGAGCCGTGTAGTCTGTTTAGTCCATCTCAGGCAGGAATGCCAACAACAGATCCAAAGGTCAACAGGTATTTCCTATTAGTCCTGCAGACCAAAGAAAAATGCTGTGTAATCCCAGCCCAGTTATTATTATTAGTTGTGCTGTTTGGCCTCTATATTATGGGCATTAGCAGATGCACTCACACTTTTTTCACCACAGTGAAATGCTAACAGCTCAGTCAAATGTTGCATTCAGCTTTTTAACAATTTTTCATTGTTAAAAACAAACAAATACATCTTAAAAATTGGACTATTTTGACTATATATAACCCTAACCCTGTCATACAGAAGGCCATCTTCCTTTGTCCAGGAAAATGGTGACTGATTTTGATAATAGGAAAATATGACCATAATTTCAAGACTGCATTTATCAGCTCCAATCACAGGATTCTTTCAGACTAACCAGTTTGACTGCATAAATAGTTTGTGGTGCATTTATATTGTAAGACCAAAAGGCGGAGATATTTTATTTCCATTCCACCAAATGGCATTTATTCAATAAATGAAGCATGCAGCAAGTTTCCATCTAGACTGTGAAATAACCTTGGTAAATCCACCTGATGTTGTACATGTTGCACACCATAAAATAAACCAATATACACAAAGGCTGCCAGGATTAAAACATACGTTTATGAAACTAATTAAGATTTAAAAAATACACTTAGGAGTGTTAAGGCTTCGCAACACACACAACTGTGAAATATAATACTACTTTCTTAGCTAGACCAAACACAAGTCAACACGCTTTCACACACATACCTGACTCACTCAACTGCCACAGCAAACATCACTTCACGTAAAAAACCATTATTATAAGAAGCTTAAGCTACACCTCAACATCTTTTATTGTGATATAATCCACGCAAATCCACTCGACAAAACGCTGGAGAGGGCAAATTATTACCATTTTCTGGACATTCAAACCTACAGCAAAACTCAGTTTAAATACAGGCAATTGAATGTCATTGTTTCACTTTACAACACTAATCTTTGGGTATACATGACATTGTCAAAATAAACATTTTGTGCATTATTGTCAATATCTCTGTAAGTAATGAAGCCCTCAGTTCCAGCACTTTTAGCCGACACACCACACGCTATGCATACTATGATCAAAGTGCACACTAAATATCTAAATCCAGACCTTTAGGTCAACTCTACTATACATACAAAACCAAACTGAGTGGCTGCCTCTCACTCTGCTGCTCTGACTGTTTGTTTTCTGCACGTCATGAGTCATGCAAACCCTTAACTCTGATTATTAGCTTGTGATGCCTTCTGGGTCCAAATGACATGTGTTTTGTGAAAAGACTGTGACATATTCCTGCATGTGAGCCATGCTTTTGTGCTCACAGAGTGCTACTGTGTGCCAGGCCCAGGCCCGTAGCCACGTGATGCGAGAACAGCGATGCAACAACAATGACAGGGATCCCCATCCATTATTATGGCTTTGTCTTTGACTTGGACTTATTTACACAAACAAAGCACGGCCATGCACACAGCATCTGTTACACATCCTATAACCTTATAAATCCCAGGATCTTTATTTGCAAAAAAATAATGGTTTATTAAATAGCTGGTTCTGTCAATACACATACATATTCCCAATTAAACCGAAGTACGCTTTGACCTCATCACTGCTGCGTCTTCCCTGTTTTACAGAACTGGGACTGTTCTGGTATGACTGGCAGGAGGTGTTTTGGACTCCTACTGTTCTCTCTTAGTCTCAGCGAATCTGATGCAGAGACAGCAACATCAACCCAACCTGTGGCACACACTGTAAGCAGACTATTTCATTTTCTATCACATGCTCTGAGTGTTTGTTACTCCCCAGCATAAGTTGAATGTTTACATTGTCTAAAAAGCAGCTTCACTGGTTGGACCAATTATTCAGATAGGAAATACAGTTTCCTGCTTTTACCGGTGATTGATATGTTAATCCAAGATAGTTGTTAGATTTTACGTAAACCTTCACTTAGAACTAGTATGCTTATGCTGACAGATATTGTGATTGTGGTAAGAAATTTGAGTTGGGGTCATAGCGATGTACCGGTATTATCAGCTGATATGAGCTATTTGCCTATTAACCAACAGTAACTGTAGTCACAAGAGTAATGATAAATAGTATATCATTATTAGTAGTAGCAGCTGTAAAAGTGGTAGCAGTAATAATGTTTCTTATCTTATTTATATGTCTTACCTGTTTTTTTGTTTAAATACTTTGACAGATGGCAAATGATAGACGAGGTAAAGAACAGGAGTACTTCACTACAGACCCACCAGCTACGGTGATATGCAACATCTGCACAACTTCCATGAGCCAGGGATCTGTCACCTTTGTACCTTTGTTAAGTACTATTTATGGCAGTAAAACAAGTTTATTTTTAAACCGCATGATGTCTCATTATTTTGATAAGGACTCTTAAATAACTAAACATAAGAAAGTGACCACTAAACTAAACATAATAAATTGTTATGGAAAAATCTTAGTTCATGATATGTAATTATTAGTTTTTTAAATCCCCAAATTTCGAAATCGTTATGGGTCTTAAAATCCTGTATCAGTGGGGCTCTATAAAAATTATGATTATGTGATTTTTGTTGGGTGTTGTACCAAACAAATGACCTCCCAGAACCCCAGAGAATACACTTTATACAATTACAATATTATACATACAGACATTGAACAGATGTTTGATGGTACAGTCACCAACAACAGGTGTCGCCCAACAGACACAACCATTTAGTCTGAAACTAAAAACAGGATGTATGGATGTCTTATAAGCAGTGAAGCTTTAATAACATGGCCATTTGTTTTTCAGCACTTGATCGAACAAACATAAAACCTTCCCCTAAAATATTCCCCTTTTGCTTTAAGTGGTTGATGGCAGCAGACAGTAGTCAGAGAGTTTATACAAGATGAGATGCTCTGCTCTGATGCACTAGATGTACTCTGATGAGTCTGCATTTGTCAATACATCACTCCTGAAGTCAGAATAGACACGTGGCTTCACATAATATTTCAGCAATTACACTGGATGCTCTGATGATGTGAACATTTGACACACATTAGTTCCATTTCTGAAACACATACCCTGACTCATACAGTATGCATGCATTGCTTTGCTACCCAAGACAGCAAATACCAACTACAATGAGCACAGCATACATTTTACATCTGTCGGCTAAATTCAGCAGGATGCGCACCAGAGGCGTTTAAAGAATCTAACTAAATCAAGGTATGGTGTGTCTAACAAAAACAACACATGGCAACACATTCTGGATATATCACATATTTGCTTTAGCCCATTTCATTTCTACAGCTGATTAATGGGATGTGAATACTCACCTGGTGCTTTTATTGGTTGAATGAAAACATTATATCTATTAAAGCTGCTAAGATTCTCTATATTGTACAGGACAAAGTTTGAATGCCATGTAGTCTGTACATAAAATATGCAAATCTCTGGTTTCAGTGAAACAGTTGACAAACCATGTGCGCATGTGGAAGTCTGTGTTTGGCGGAAATGGTGAAATTCCTATATTCAAGCAAATACAAGACTCAGCCATAAGTACCCCTTAAAAAAGGATTGAGTCACAACAGAGTCATCAGGTATTCCTTTCATAATTTCTATTAAACAGTAATTAAACTATTCCAAGATTAATTGAGGAAATATTATTAAAGAGAAGCTCGGTGGGTGAACATGTGGGCATACAGTTACGTAGTGACTTCCCTTTCCTGACAGTATGATGTCAGAATCAATAGGTATCCACTAGAAAGGTAAAAATATTTGCCAGTCAGAACAATGAAGGCAGGATCTGGAGGACTGGATTTGTAGTGAGGTGGTGACACACAAAGGCTAAAAAGGCTGAGAATCAAAAATGCTGAGGTAACTCTGGGTCGGGATGATGGCACAAATGCAGCACAACTCTGCATGTCTCCATCTCATCTGCTCTCTGTCATACGTCCATCTGCTCCAGTCCGGTTTCACTGCTTGGGTCAGTGTTACACTCACTCACTACGCTCAGTTCAAAATTGTCTCCAGCATTTGTCACAATGCTGGCTCTGCTCCTGGAGCCTTTCATGATCCATCTCTTCCTCTTCTATCAATCCAAAAGAACTTTACCTTGTCCTGGCTCCATCTCGCCCCCTGCCTCTCTCATCTTCCGTCTTCTCATCTTCATACTCTCTCTTTCTTCCCACACACTCATTCAGTATTCATATTGTAGAGGAGATTTTTGAGCGTGAAAGCGAGCGTGTGCATCTGCACCATTTTCAGTGCAGAGGAAACCTACATTTTCTCCCCAAGCTTTCCTCTGTCTCCCTCCTCTTCCTTATCTGGCTAATCCAGATTCTGGTTTTGGTTTCTTGTTGCTCATCTTTTTTTTTTTAGACCGAGAGCCATGTGCCACTCACTCCTACTCTGCCTCTGCCTCTTTCTCCATCTTTATTTCCCACTGCCACCCACTCAATCCCTTTCACCTCTTCCCACTCAATTTTCTCTGCGTCCATTCGACAGTGATAGTATGTACACTTCAGATTGCATGTGTGTTCGTGTCTATATGAATATTTTTCTTTTGTGTTGGGGTGGTAACATATGTGCTCTGCCAACCTGTCTGTGACCTGATGCCACAAACCATGTAGAGAATCTGTTTGTTGTTGCATCTGATGACATACTGAAAATAAATAACAAAATAGCAGTTTTGTCCATGCAACAGAACTGCAGCTATAGATTTAAGCTGAATGCTCAGTGCATTACTCTAAATTGGCATTTCCACACAGTTGTACTGCTGTCTGCTGATGACTTCTCTGCAGAATCAGTTTCGCAGCTTATAGATTCTGCAATGCATTCAAACCTGTTAAGCAGGGAGCACACACACACATACACACACACACACACTCAAATACACACCCGCATGCAAAGTACCTGCCAGATCTTTGAAACTATTGCATGGATGTTATCATTGTGATGACATTTTAAAAAATTTGGATCACCTGTCCCATGAGGCACTACTGAAAAGAGCAAACCTCAACTTAAGATTCATGCAATAATATATACATCTCTACGAGACACAGGGAGGTCCTTAGGTAAATCCCCACCCCCATCCCTGACACACACACCCACACATTTTCTGAATTCTCTTGTGAAACACCGTACACTACTGCTTTGACAGTAATAAATTTCATTCAAACAACTTGTGTCTTGGGGGTTCAAGTTACTGGGTTAGGGTTAGGGTTAATGCAGATAAATAACTATACCTTAACCGTGCAATGCTATTGTTGTGTTATATTCCTTTCCTACATGGGGAGTCATCATACTTTATTAAAAACTTTTGGTTTTTTATATACTTACTTGATTAATCTAAACATAATTCAAATCACAACATGGCCAAATGCAATATCCAAATCGCAGCGGCTGAAAATAGATAGATAAATAAATATATAAGAAAAGATCAAATGCATCACAGAATATCAGCCAAAACAATCCCAACATGACACATATTTTTTAGCCCAAATTCTGACCACATCTAAGACTTCAGATATAGACTTCACATATCTTACTTGTATGCAACTTTATATGCATTTTTGCATTATATTTTCAAATACCTGTGACGACCCATGCACCAGCATTAGGCCCTGCAAAATCCAATAAAATTCATAAATCTGTAGTGGAGAAAAAGGAGCCAGTTTTTAGGCACAGGAAAAGATGACAAATGAAAAACTCACATACTCTGATGGGGAAAATAAAGAGGCAGCATATCTGCCACGACTCACTGAGGGCAAGTTGTTTGAAATTGGGTTGTTTTCAACAAAAGTGCATAACAGTTTTGTTCAAAAGTCAAACGACTGATGTACATCAATTTTCCTACCCCTAATACCAGTGAACAAACTTTTTTTTTTCTTGAAACTACAGCACTTAAATAGATGGTATGAGGAGTCAGGATAGAAAGGTGCAAGGCAAGCCATTTTAACTTAGACTTGATCAAACATGTAATACCTTAAATTCAGGCTTGTCTTTGTTTGACAGGCTTAAGGCTAGAGACATGACACGGTTCAAACATCTACATGCCATAAACCATTCAGTGCTTCTGCTCACACTCAACTGGTGCCTGAGCATTAAGCAGACAACTACAACCGGTCTGTACTCCAATAGTTGCCATTCTGTGTGTCATAGCTGACAGTCTTCTCATTCCATTTCCCTGAAGTGACTGTATCACTCTCCTGAACTGGAAAGACATATCATTATCTTTCGAAACCTTCAGATATGTTTACCATTCTAGTTGGGACAAATGACACTTTCTGCGATTATTGCCCCTAGGTGACATAAATGTGACGAAATTGTCAGCAAGTGAAATTATCAGCAAAATATTCTCACTGTGAGTGATAAAGAAGTGTCACATTCCTCTTGCTGTCTCTGTGCCAGGTCCTTGCTTAAAGAGGGAAGCATGTGTCTACGAAGGGCATATAGTCTCTACTGTACTGTACAAGCCCCTGGTTAAAATCCCAGTGACGGTTAAATAATCAAGAAAAAACCGTTAGCACCATCACTGGTAATGGGGTCCCAACTGACTTGGCCACCTTATAGCTGCAGCTCCACTGAACAAACTGTCACATCAGTTGGTGCCCTTACGACTTGTGATTGGCATTTATCAGAATTTTACATTAAAGAGCCACCCTAAGTTATCCGTTATCTGTCACTGTCGGTAAGTGCAACAGCATCCAAACGCGCTGCTGGCCCAACAAGTCGAGCAGCAGCAGTCTAATCTGGTGTAATCAGGACAGCTGCTTAAATTGGCATCCTGCGGGCCTCGATCCCCGACATGGGGCCTTACCCATCAGCAGGGCGTGAGCCAAAGAGCCGGGTCACACCAGTTCCCCCGGAGCTGGAGGCTTTGTAACAGTCTGCTCACCTGTGTTTTGACGAACGCTTGCGAAGAGCCACTGCATCGGTTCCGCTCGCTCTCCCATATCCTTCCGACTGCCGTACCCCCTCAGCCCCGTTCGCCCCGGTACGGGCTCAGGTTTGGCAGGACAGATACATAAACGGCTCTCCGGTTAAAAAGATTGAAAAAAAAAAAAATAGTTTAAAAAAACTGCAGTAGCCATACAGACGTCATTATAACGGTACGACCCAGAGATATCAAGGACCCGGGGCTTCCTCGAAGATCCGGGCAGACCTGAAGGTGGGTATCGAACAGCGTCTTGAATCACACGCTGCAGTCGGTAGCTGGTGTGCGGTGACACCTCCCGGACCTCGGCCCGGAGAGCAGCTCCACTCCGGCAGTGATTCCTCTGAATCTGGCCCTTCCCCTCGGACACTTACGTATGAAGCGACTATTCCCCTTCCGTGTTTGGCAGCTTAACCCCCGCTCTGTTCACGCACAGCTGGCTGTCCTACTGTCTCATTTTTTTCTTATCTTCCCTTTATTTATTTATGTATTTTAATTTATTTATTTATTTTGATCGCAAGCACTCCGGAGATCCTGCAGGGAAAGGGCGCCACTGGTGGTTTGTGACTACCAAGCAGTGAGCTTCAAAGAGAGGGGTGTTTGTCGAGAGGGATACCGCTGCTCTCCAAACGTCCCCCCTGGGGGTTTTCAGATTATTGGGAAGTTGTTTTTTTTTTTGTTTGTTTGTTTTTTTTCTTTTTTGTGTGTTTCATAATTAACATCAGTTTACCAAAAACTACTATACGATATGCCCATGCGCACCATAGTAGACCCCCTCCCCTCCCCGAAAAAAGCTAAATACCTCAGCTACAAACAGGGATCCCCAACAATTACTATCAAACACTGGTTTAAAATAATGTCCAAAACTAACACAAAACAGTATATTATTATTTTGTAATCATCAAAGTGTATTTCGTGAACGTCTCCTGTATGTTTATTCTGCCTTCTCTCTTTTTTTGAACCACATCGAGACCCAACTGAAAATACAATCACATTTGCATCGAGAGAACACATGGGATCGCCGTGAAAAGGTGGAAGGGGGTTGATGATGGACTCTGTTTTTTCTTTTGTTGTTGTTGTTGTTTTGTTTTTTGTTTTTTTGACAGGTTTGGGATTGTGCCGGGTTGGCGGTGTTTTCCAACAACACGCTTTTGACCAGGGCAGCACGGAGCCTGCGTGGGTTTCCTCCCACCATCCAAAGACATCATGTTTGGGTTAACTGGTGGCTGTAAATTGTCCGTAGGTCTGAGTGTGAGTGTGAGTCTTTGGTCTCTGTATGTTGGCCCTGTGATGGACTGATGACCTGTCCAGGGTGTACCCCGCCCTCACCCAGTGTGAGCTGGGATTGGCTCCAGCACCCCCCGCTACCCGGAAACGGATAAACGGTTGAAGATGAATGAATGTACGCTTTTGACCAACGATTACTCTCTTGGTGGACACCTCCTCTTTGGAAGGACGTAGACTGGGCGTGGACCGGCGTCACACTGCTCAATCTGTAGATGAAGAGAGGTGAGCAGGAATTTGTCAGAAAAATGTAGACGGACGAACAACGGCCCAGTCAACGAGACACACACGAATCAGCCAAAAAAAAAAAAAAAAAACAACACTGAAAGACAGCAGTCACGTGGACACTTTCTCACAGGCCGCTGCAGAGACTGTTGACCTCAGGGTGAGGGGTGATCTGGCACACTTCCTGGCTCAAAGTAGAATATAGATGTATTTACTTAATCAGATTTTATTTTGTGAAACCAACATGAGGTATTGTTTGATAAAGTCTTTAATATGATGAATACATACTGTACAATTTCTAACCTGAGCTCATCTATAAGGAAAAACACACCAATGTGATTACGGTAGTTTGGTGGTTGCCCCACCGAGAGAAGGTTCTGGGTTCGATTCCCGAGGTTGGGCTGGATTAGCAGTTGCCCAAAGTAAATGGTTTAGGACAGAGATAGAGGGATGGGGGGATGGGGGCTGTAAAAATTAGGGGGGAGAAAATTAAAATAAATAGAACTGATGAATTAGTCAGAACTATTCCCTGTAAAATAGACTGTGTTATTCATAGGTGTGATATGCACTTTTTCATGTACAGCAGTCCATTGGCTATGAAATGAAAAGCCTAAAAGTCTGTTTTTATTTTAGGGTTTTTCCATCCATCTGTAGCTCAGTCACTCAGCTCCACCTAGGACAGAAATATTCAAAAGGGTAATGTTTTCTCCAGAGGCAGTTTACAAAACAAATATGGAGACACTGGAACGCACCCAAGGTACCCTAGGTAAATGTTAAACTGTATTTAATCCAGATTAATGAAAATATCGTCTAGGAAGTGCTCCTGTTATATCAACAAGATCCTCTTTTAATCTGCATTGTATCTGTTGATTTGATATAATGGAACACTAAGTTTTTGTCTCATTGTAATAACCCTTACTACCTTCCTAACAAACAACATAAGAGATATTTTTCAAAAAGACTATGGATATAGTGAGGGGATAGACTACCCCTATTGTTAGTACCAGATGGTACATCCCAGTTTCTCCTCTTCTCCCTCTCATTTGCCTCCCTCCTGCTTCCAGTGTCCTCGATCTCTTTGCTTTCCCTTATTTTCCTATAAGGACATTCTGAATTCTACAGATTGCTGTACTTCCTCCTCAATCTGTCATTCTTGCCATCTCTGCAGAGCCGTTTGAGAGGTATGTAACATCCATATTTTCTCTCAACACATCACCACATAAGAATTTAGGGGGCATTTTCTAAAGATGTGTCCAGCCTTCATTCCCTTAAAGAGCGAGCTGCTATGATGCATTTATGATACCAGAAGTATTTATTCTTCATTATTTTACATCATTTGCATTTCCATTAATATCCCATGTCACAGGCACTTTCTTAGTTCCCTCGTCCATCTTGTCCTCCATTTATAGCACATATGACTCATGCAGTTTTAAAGTGTGAGAAGAGACAGAAAGACGGGGAAGGATTAAGTCTGTTTCTGTTTTGTCTGTATTATCACTTGTCTGAAATAAAGATTTCAACCCCTGACTATGAATAAGCTCTACAGCTGCAGTATCATTGTCCCCTCCTCCATTACAAAATTGACAGATTGTTCCATGAAATAGCACTGAACAGGAAGTGGCTGTAACATTATATCTTTCTAGTTCATTATACTCTCATTACAGTTTAACATCATGTCACAGCATTTGTGACCAAAATAAACAATTCCCTGTCCCTGTGAGCATTGCTGTATTCGCATCAATGTCATCTTTTTCCAAGGTCACATGTAAGGCCTCAATGGCACATGAACGCTACAATGCATGAATATTAAGGGCAGTCCTAGCTCAGTGTCCCTTCACTCAACAGAGCTGATAACATGATGTCTGAGCCTAATTTAGAGGATTAATCTTGCTGTGTTTTTCTTCAGTGAAGCAGCACAGGCTGACCTTATAAAGACGCCTCCTGACCAGACCATACCTCTGCCTCCGAGTCCATGGAAGCCAAAGCCAAGTCTGGAGCTCCAGCGCCTAAGGCAGCCTCTAAAGCAGAGAAGAAGGAGACCGCAGCCACACGCAAGCCTGACCCAGCACCTGCAGCCCCTGAGCCTGAGCATCCCCATGCCCAGGATGGAGCAGAAGAAGCTGAGGCTGCAGCGGCAGGTGATGAGGCTGCAGCCTCCAGCACAGACTCTCTGGAACACCTGAAGCCTTTTCTTATTGGCGGTGCAGTTATTGCTGCAGGAGCCATCTTGCTGGGAGTGTTGCTAATGGCGAGGAGAAATTAAAGTGTCACTGCTGATTGGTTCACAGACTACCGTGGTATAGATGGGGGAATGGGGAGCCAATGTGCAAATTATGTTCTTTTTTTGGCCTGCTTTTAATTGTAGTGTTTCAAACTATTCAAATTTTGATCAAGCCTGTATATGGAGCATAATGCACATAGGATATGCATTAAGTTGCTTAAAATTTGCATCTAAACTATATTAATGCATTTCTTAAAAAAAAAATGTAGTACTGATCTTAGAAGCCTAATCTCTTTAAAGGTGTCATATTTAACTGCTTTTTCTTATTTAATCCAGTTGCAATCCATATTGACATAATCTTGCAATGTTTGTACATTCTTGCACTAGAAATAAGCTTGGTTCACTTTGCTAAAAGATCATGAAAAACTGTGTTCGTACTGTTGAAACCTATAGATATCAGTACTGATTATTGGAGTTGTTCTACATTTCTTTTACTTTTTAATAAGACAGAATGAAATACCAGGTTTGAAAAGGAATATGCATTGTGATATATTGCACATATTTTGGCTAAAACAGTGCCCAACTAAAAAGGTTCAGTTTCTCTTTAATCTGAACGCAATATGATGCATATCAATGAAATGTCAAAGAGAGGACAGTACAGGGAATTTTAAAGGATCAGCTTTCTCAGACACTTAAAATATAAGTATACAGTGATTCAGGAATAGGATATAAGGGATTGTTGGAGATAAAACAAGTTACATCTGTGGGAGAGAACAAAAATAGAGTTAAGTGCTGCTGTAGATTAAGGAACACTTTTATTTTACTGTCAAATATCAGAAATCACTAACCTTTCATGTGTAACATAATGGGCACAGTTGTGCTTGTTTCAGTTTGTTTACATGTTACTGTAGATAATTGGCTATAGCAGCCATTAGTGTTGCAGTATCAGGTTTGAAACTTGTTGTCAAAATATGTTTGTTTCTGTTTTTGCTTTACTCCCTGTATGAAGCTATACAGAAAAATATTCTTATTTTCCTAAACCTCATCTATAACAAAGTAAAACAACAATGTATGGAGCATTCTGAGATGCTAATACAATGACAGTGAAGTGTAGATTAACTATTATTGTACAGTTTACTCAAAGGAAAAAAATTATTCAAGTAGTCATAACTTTGTTGCTGAATACACTCACTTGTACAGCTGTACACAATAACATCCACTCGTGTAATTGTCATCAGTCCCTGTTAGATAAGCAGATTGCAATCGACTTAGAGACAGTTCTGACACAACCATTACTTGACTTTAGTTGTAAGGGGCATGTATGAACGATTTACCAACCACATATACTTTAGGAATGTACCACATTCACCACAGTTAACACCCAAAACACATCTAATGGATAGTATGCCAACACCAAACAAACTTTACCATACATTGTACAATACAGTGTACCAAAAAAAGAGAGAAAAATCCTATTTTCATAAATTCAACAGCGTATAAATGCAATAATTCAGATAGGACTCATCATTTAGCACATGTGCTGTAGCAAATTAAATTACATGAATGATGATGTAATACTGTTGTTGGTGATTATGATACATGATGTTAGTGATGGCAATGATGGTGATGTTTCAGAAAATGATGATAATGGTAAAGATGGTGACTGTAATGAGGAAAAGAAGGTTATGATATATTTTTGATATATTTCTAATATATTTTCCTTATGCACACTCTTCTGCCCCCAAACTCCTAAATGTAAAAAAGAAAGCAGTTTTAATGCAACCCTCATTAAAGGAAGTGAACCAGCCCAAGTGAGTATTTCTTTGATAATAATTCCAGTCTTCATTTAGGTAAGTCAGAGTTAATCATCAAATATGAAAATAGTCACAGACAGCACTGTCATCCAGTGGTAAATGGGTTAAATGTAAAATAGTTCATATATGTGAGTACACAAACAAAAACTACCTTCAAAATTCCAGACTTTTCAAAAGCTGATTGAAGGCCAATGATTTGGACATACTGGCTTTGAATTTAACAACAGCAACAGAAATATGACAGAGAACACCCACTTCAAATTCATGCTTTCATGTCTGTTTACAGCGAAACACGGCTGGGGTACGCTTATATTTAGGATCTGAACCACAGTTTTAACTGCACCAGTAACCTATTCATTCAAATTTTACTGAATATTTACCAATTTGTCTAAAGACTGGTCATTGTTATGTGGCTATAATTCTCAATTATGATTATCTATTGAGGTCTTTTTAAAAAAGGAAAAAACATATCACTGAGCCATACAGCTGACTTTTCTCTTTGTAGAGAA
Source organism: Remorina albescens (assembly GCA_034769265.1). Classification (NCBI taxonomy): domain Eukaryota; kingdom Metazoa; phylum Chordata; class Actinopteri; order Carangiformes; family Echeneidae; genus Remorina; species Remorina albescens. The sequence continues at coordinate 7,229,170 of CM068479.1, forward strand.
GGTCAGATCTCTCTGACGGTGGAAGATGTGGGGAAAAAATCATAATATCAATGACTCGAAACTTAATAACCAGTTTATTAGTAGACGGAAGTTGCGCTCTTATTTTGAAAGCTTTGAGCCGGTAGTGTAACTGTGGAGTTAGATCATTTAACTGTGTGTCCTACAGTATCCTACCCTGCTGTTCCTTTGTGGACCCTTGAGGTGCCCTCAGTTGATTTTGGGATCCTGGAGGCAAAGAATGAAATTCAAGAAATGGACAGATTTTATGTAGAAGGTGGGGCCGCATTTGTCTTCCCTAAATTAAGAATAACTATAATGAAAAGATTAAATAATAACTTACACAGCAGAACTGGTGGCTATTCTTTTGGCTCTGTCATGGAGTGAAAGTAATAGGCTTAGGCCTACTAATATAGCCTCAGACTCCTCATCAGCACTGCATAGCATCAAGAATGTACAAGCTCAGTCTAGACAAGATATTATATTAAAAATGGTTCAATTAGCAAACAGTTTGCAGAAATAAGGAATCAGTGTTACACTCCTGTGGGTTCCAGCTCACATTGGAGTTACAGGGAATGAGGTATGCTAAGAAAGCTAGCTAGCTCTGTTAATATGGAGATTACCTAAAGCAAGGCTGAAATCAACAGTATAGTGAAAGGAAAAATGAGAGAGAAGTGGCAGAATCTGTGGGACCAAATACAAACAGGTAGACAGTTTTATAATATTCAAAGGACTGGTGGATGGTGAAGAAATACAAGTAGAAACACACAGGAAGAGGACATAATTTCTAGAATGAGGTTAGGCCATACATGATTGAAAAGTACTTTGTTTCTAATGAAAAAACATGTTGATGGAAACTGCAGTGAATGTCATACTCAAGGAACCATATAGCATGTTGTTGAAGCCCGTACTAGATACCAGTATGAAAGACATCAGTTATTCAGGTACCTTGAAATTTTTTAGGAATTTGTTTTATTTTTTTAGAGAAACCGGTTTATTAAAGAGAATATAACTTCCTTAAAAAAAATAGAGTAGGTTAGATAATCCAGACCCACACTCCTTTTCAGAAGGTGGCGGTAATGCGCACCATTCGTTGCTTGCCAACCGCCAATTAAAAACAAGAAGACGAAGAAGAAGAAGGCAGCGTAACTGCTGTAACGTCGACTTAGGAGGAAACGGCAGCTGCTGTCTAGTTGCAAATTTCTGTTAAGAGCTACACCAGCTTTAACTTTTGGGTTAACTGGCCTTGTGACGGTGAGTACACCGAATCTGAAATGTTTCTACTTTTCTCGGTTGACTGATAAATAACTGTGTCAACACGTTGCTAGCGGGCTAACGTTAGCTAACAGGACATCGTTGTGCCAATCGCGTGGTTAAAGCCAGTGGACGAGCTGAAGCTGTGTACCTCTGAGTACGAAGGGTCCTGTGGCTAAAACACATTTGAAATAAACCTTTTAACGAAAACACTACAAATTGAAGTCAGTTTTTTTCTTACATAAAATCTCAGCTAACGACACGAGTTAGTTTTCCGACAAACAACACTAGCTAAAAAACATCCCTAATCGTGTGCTCCGTCTAGCACCTAAAGTAGTGAACCGGTTCACAAATTGTCCAAAACAAATCAAAGTTACCATTAACGGTACTTTAACACAAACAAAATGGCGTGGTTACCATTGATCGGTTAATCTAAGCTTGCTGTAGAGTTACCTTGCTAGCGTGACATCAAACTCTCAGGTAGAGATGCTAACATGAGGATATGCTCTGTTCCCAGGTGATCCACAATGATCATCCCTATCCGCTGCTTCACGTGTGGGAAAATCGTGGGTAATAAGTGGGAGGCATACCTTGGCCTGCTCCAAGCCGAGTATACTGAGGGGTAAGTTGATTCCCGCTGTTTTCAATTTGCAGAAGAGTTTTCCTTAAATCATCCCATTGAATCTAATCATACATAACAAACTTTTAGTCTATTCACTCAACTTCCTCTAAACTTTTGAGTTGTCTGCAAATCAGATCAATGATGCAATGATGGGATAAGTGATAACAATTATCAAAGGCCATTTAGCTGAAATCCTCTCTGCTGTTTGCAGTAATGTGCATGTACTTTACTTGACCTATATGCAATGCATTACAACTGACTTTACCTTCTCTCTCCCTCTAAAGTGATGCACTTGATGCTCTGGGCCTGAAGAGATACTGTTGTCGGAGGATGCTACTTTCCCATGTGGATCTTATCGAGAAATTATTGAATTATGCTCCATTGGAGAAGTGATTGGAACTGGCTACCTCAGAGAAGCACACAGACTTTGTTGGGCTGTGGCCTGGACAGATGCATGTTATTATATTGATGTGACAACATGCTGACAGCAGAGAAAATTGTTGAAACATTACTTTGGGCACCTATTTTGATAAATGAAGTTGTAAAACAAAATTGTTATCTGTGTTACTTGTTTCATTGTCTCCTAGTATTGATGTTTATTAAATCAAGTTTGCACCTTTTATCAGGGAGAAAATGACTGTATGCCACAGAAAGGACCCAAATCAGTTGATAGGAAAACTACGTTGAACTTACTTTTTTGTAGTACACATTAAACAGTCTTGATAAATATTAAATATACACATGAAGGTGTTTTGACTGATTAAAGGTGAAATACTGATAACATCTTTCCAGTATATGACCATACAAATACTGACTTGGTTTTCAGTGGGCATAGTCAATATGACATAAACACCTGAAATTATAGTTTCAGGAAATCTTTAATTTGTAAGTTTAATACAAAAGCAAGTAATGAAAACAATACACTGTGTAGCATAGTTTATTATGGAGTTCCTGTGCATGCAAGCATTGAACTCTGAAGTCTCAGCAACAAATCTACAACCACATTTTTTAAAAGAGGAGAAGTCCCAGTTTGTACAGTTGATAAACAGAACACAAAAAAGTACACTTGTGGTACTTTTGATACAGTCTCACCTTAGGTTTCTTCAGATTTTTTCACAACTTGAAAGACTCAACCAGTCTGAGGAGAAAAGAAACACATTTAGACAACAGATAAGACACGAAAGCAGTCACACAAGCACACGTCTTAAAATTTCCAAGTTTAAATACAAATACTTAGATTATACTTTAAAGGTTTCAAGTTCTCAAATTTTTGGGCAACATCTTTTGATGTGATTTTACTCTATGTTAGAGCACAGAAATTGATTATAATGTAATGAAAAAACAGTAATTGAGCTATTTGTCAAACAACTAAAAAGTAACGAAAAGGTATGATTGATGAAAAGGTATTTAAATCAAGTAAAGGGAAGCTTAATAACTTACTGAAGTCAGCGGTATCTGTCCCTGTGATCTCTGTGCCTTTCCCGTTCCCTCAAGCGCTCCTTGTCTCTGTCTCCACTCCAGGAACGTTCTCTGTGTCTTTGTGACATTCGTGCACCCTCCCAGTCTGAGGAGTCCTGGTCCCGATTTCTATTGCGCTCTCTCTCTCTTTCACGACCCCTGTCACGGTCTCTTTCTTTGTTTCTAGAACGGCTGCTACTCCTGAAAAGAAATGGTTTATTTGTGTGATCTAGACTGATAATAAAACTTATCTTATATTCAGATTCAGCTTTAGCTTGTACAATAAAATGCATCATGTTTTAGAACCCTGGCATAATTATACAGACCTGTAGCCATAGTTGCCCTGGATAGAGACTAAACAGTCTTTGAGTGAGGTGACCAGGGCTTGACAGCGATCATCTCCATATACTCTGGACTGCTTGATGATGGCAATGGCAGTTAATAGAGTCTCCATGGCAACCCGTAGGTCTCCTGCATTAGTAATTAAAAGGGATTATTTATTATTATTTTTTAGCAACAATTTCTTTTTGATGACATTTCTACCAACAAATCAAGGAAGGAAAAATTAAATTTGAGCAAGCACAGTGTTTCGTCATTAATATGTTGCAAAAGGAAAATGTAGCAAAAGTCTCCTGTCATTACAAAGGTGTTGTATTTGAAGAAACTTTTACAGCATCTTTAACAACATAAAACCAAAAATTCACTTACTGTCTGATCACTTTGTGAGAGTGGAGAGAACAATGTCTTCATTTAGATTTTGTCAGATGGCCACCACATGGTTTGTTAAGGTCTGTGTTCTTGCACTTGACAGAATGAGCTATACTTACCAGCTGCAGCTCCAGATACAGCCTTGGAGATGGCACTGCTGGCCACAGCTCGATTTCTGTTCATTAGCTCATCAAAATCTCCATCTGAACTGTGTGATGTGTGTCTGGAAAAATACAGACAGTTACCATACTGACTGGCTGTTATTAAAATTGAACAACCAAAAGTTCTTAATGAAATAACTGCTGTCATAAGGCTGCTTAAGGTTTGCAACAGCTATGATATTTAAAGCAATATATGTTCTCACTTTTGTTGGCTGTAAGTTTTGCTGCTGTGTCCATCTTGTGCCAGGGAGAAGAACGCTGGATTTAAATGTGAACTGGGAGGTGGTTGGCCAGAAACATGGGCTGGATGAGGAGGGAATAAGGGGGGTGGCAGAGGTGGAGTGATGTTTGCAGGCATATGTGGGAAAGGAGCAGATGGCTGACCGTGAAAAGGGCCAGACAAATGGGGATATCTGTTTGAAAGTGATGGAAAAAGTGGAGGTATGGGAGGAGGGCTGGGCTCCTGTGATAATAATGAGGGAAACTTGTCTGAAGAATCAGAGTCCTTGGAATCTTTGGAAGTAACACGCAAGGGAATACCTGCAGAACGAAAACTCATTGTTTTTTGTCAATTATGACCATCATACATTACATTAAAAATACATCAGTAAGTTCAAAATGATGGTGATTGTGGTATTCTTACGTTTATTTGCTATTTCCTCAAACACAGTAAGGTTTTGGCGAGTGGCGAAGCGACAGTCAATCCTTTCCCCATTGAGTTCACATTGAGGTATTTTTTCCAACAATACTTTGAATGACTCCTCTGAGGTCACCACCACTTCTGCAAAACTGTAAAACAGAGTAGAAGAAACACTGCATCAAGACTGTACTTTGCATTTTTAAATACATCCTGACTTTTGCACACTGACCATGCCAGGTCCAGCCCTATTCTATGTTTTTGCAATGCCTTGTGTTTATCTATATTTTTCAAAAACTAAATCTATAACCACTCACCCTCTTGACTGGCCATTAATTCTGTTCTCCGCAAATTTGATCTCTTTGATGTCCTTCACACCCAATGTGTGGACCATGCATGTGAGGTCCTTATCAGACGTCCACTGCAAATGTTCACAGGTTTGGGGAAAGGGAATGAGAAAATGAGAGGAGGTTAGATAGTTTCAGATTTGTTATCCTAATGAATAGAAGGACTGAGCCGATGACAGCACCAGACTCATAATTCTGGTTAAAATGTTCTATATCTTATACATATTTTTTTTCATTCATTCATCTTCAGCCGCTTATCTGTTGATCTGATTTAACCAGAGTACCCAGAGGAAACCCACGCAGGCACAGGGAGAACATAGAAAGCCACACAGAAAGGCCACACAGAAAGGCATCAGGCCGGGAACCAAACCCACGACTTTCTTATTGTGGGGCAACAGCACTAACCACTATGCTGTCGTGCTGCCCCTCCAGCCCTCTATACGTTTTAAACACCCAAATTTAAAATACTCACTGATATTAAAACCAAGCCTTTAGCCTTATGAGAGAATCTAGGGAGAATGCTAAAGTTCAGGACGGACTCCTGAATGAACATGAATTTTATTTTTGCTTAACTTCCGCTTTTTAGACAATCCATCAAAAGAAGCATTGGAGGTTATTTTGGAAATACAGGTTATTTGGCCTTTTTGATGAAAAGACATAAATGTAATTCGTGTTGATGATGAACCTAATACTTAGTTATACTCTAAGGGACACTTTTTAAGAGAGTAACAGTCTTGCCAGTGGTTGCCACAGGGAAACAACAGTTCAAGTATGTTGACAAGAGAGAGGCCTTTTGCACATTATTAACCTTGAGGACCAGCAGAAAATCTTGACACAACTGGAGAAATGATATGTCGCCAAGCGGTTGTATCATGCACTTGATAATAAAAAGTGCTCTCTGAGTCTACATTTTGTTTCAGCCAACATACTATAGTCATATTCACACTCCTCATCTCCTAAGTGTCATTTTGTCCTTTTCATATACTGAAATATTGCACTAATCTCATCACCTCTCTCCAATGATGCCTGCAAATAATACTTAAACAAAAGAAGTCTTATATGAAAGTCTTCCAGTACATTCTTTGTTCATGAAGGTCAAAGTTTCCAGCTTGAAACTGTTTTCAAGAGGTGTTTGGTAAACTGTGAGGTGAGTTTGGCTTTTGCTTATTGATATCAATAGGCAGGCAGAATAATAAAAAACACCTGGCCTCATAATGGAACATTTTTCAATATCAGCACCAACTGCAGCCTCCAATTTGACCAGAATGACATCAGTTTAACCACAAACACAACATTATAACCTTCATGAAAGTAGGATATATTACAGCGCCGACGTATTAGACAGAATACATCAGCACTGTAATATATACCCTTTTTTTTCTGTCTTGACATTTTACTATAGTTCCTGATACAAGACAAAACACTGCCATGGAAATTCTGTCAGGGGACATTTAAAAATTGATTTACAAATCTAAACAAAAAAGGGCAATAAACAATACAATAAAGAAATAATCAACATGAAGACAGGGAGAATACTACTCACCCAGGGAAAATTTCCAATATATAATGACAGTTTCTTCATTGAATTTCCTCCTTTTGGGGATTTCACTGCTGCTGATTTAGCCTCCTCTTTCACTGGTGTCTCCTTAGGAGAGGACATCTTAACTGTAACTTTCTTCTCCTGATCAACTGAGCCAGTCAGAACAGCATCAAAAAGTTCATTTGCTTCAGCAATTCTGTTCAAATCCTGTGTAGGATAGAAAACAACACAGAACAACAAAGTCATCTGATATGCTCCCATCCTGTGTATCTCAATCTGGAGGGCATCAATGAACAAACACACCCAAAAGAAATACAGATCCTAGGGGTCAGTTGAAAGAATGAAAGGGATCATTACCATGTATTCTTGAATTGGCCTTACATACAGACATTTTAGCAGACCATAAAAACTCTGAATAATTAAAGGAATATTGATATACTACTTGATCCAGCATATTTTCTTGTTGTAAATATTTAAGTAAATAATGATGACCAGAATACCTTAGGCATACTAATAGTTTGTTGGATGAAAGTACACCAACCGGGCCAGAGAGGGGGGTTCAGGGTTGCAGTTTGTTTCAAACACTCAGTTGTCAGTTTATTAAGAACACCCAGTTAAAACTAATGCAGTGGTCCAGACATGAATTCTCAGTTTTTGTTTAAACTACGTTAAACAGGTGCTGATTTTACCATGGGATCATTTGTTTCTAATACCACTACAGTCACATTCAATTCAATAGGGGCAGACACAATAACTGACACACCTCTTTGGACAATGCAGCACAGTTCACAGAGTTATCGACTGAAAACTGTTTTGCTATTAGCAATCTGCTGCGATGAAAGAAGGAGACTCACCTCCTCGGTTTGACTCAAATCACTGTAGATATCTATGAAATCATTGGAAGTGCTCGATCCGGCCGCGGTTCCTGCAGCAGCCATCGTGGGGGCCAAACAGATGATCAACTGATGGCACAGCAGCCTCCAGCTTTTTTCCTTTGTTTATGTTCGATTACACTAGTGATCCAACCTCACCGACCTCAGCTGCTCCGTTAACATCCAGCACCTGTTAACGTCACACCGGTTTTTTTTTAAACGCCCAACTGTTAGCTAACGCCGCTGTCGAGCCCAAACAACAGGAAAATATTAAATAAAGGCAAACCACGAAAATGGAGAGCCAACAGAAAACATGCTGCTGGAATTTAAACTTGTAAAATATATGGAAAGTATTTTGCAAGTGAATGCACACACTAGGAGTATCTAGTCACCGGTTGCTGTATGTGTGATAAGCTAATGCTAATGTTTCGGAACAACATCCAGATGCATCAGGACGATTGGACCGGGTGACACAACGTAATTATTTGGTTCCCTGCGTCTTTCCATTTTAAATTCTGACGTAAAGGAGATTGGTATTATATCGATTATATTAGATATTAACTTAATATACACATATCAATAAATAAAAAAGTGTATCTTATTTTAGATCTTCTCCTGAGGCTACATATGACGGACACCTTAGCTATGAGCCTCAGTTGTGCGCAGCCCCTAATCGTCCCCCGATAGCTTCCCGTGAAGTGAAAAGGCTTCTTGTGTAATTTCTCTGTTGTGTGTCTGACATTCAGACATCGGTAGCAACTCTCACAGGAGTATCAGCTCATCGGCTTGTTTCTTACATTCCCAGAAAATAGAGCATTAACATGCTGTCGGCTGTCGTGGCTAAACGGGTGAGTTATGGACCAAACGTTACTTTTCTTTGTACATTTTTGTAGGTTAAAGTGCCGAAGTGAAGGCAACGCTCATATTAAAGTCCTGATACTAAATCTTACAATGTGATTTGTTATTGTGGTTTAACCTCTATTCGTTAATGTTTAAACAGCTATTGTATCGTTCCGTATACAATGCAGGTTGTAGTTGTATACATTTTGAGCCGAGTTGGTGGAGGACAGTTGTACAACAGGACAGCCTGTGGTCTCTGTTATGTCACCCTGCTTCTCTCTCTCTCTCTCTCTCTCTCTCTCTCTTTTGACTGCATTGATGTTCGTGTTTACATTCATACTAAACTTTCGGGTCTTCAGCTACACATAGCTGCATTATCTAAAGGAAAAGGCAGACATTGTTAAAATTAGATTTCCTGTGGCTGTTCTTAACACTGATACTGAACGTATCATAACCTTCAGATTCCATTTCCACTGCTATCTTATTCCACTCCACTTTTAGTATTCAATGCAGAACTTCACACAGAGATACACATTCCGACATGTGCTTGTCCTTAATAGTTTGTACATATCAGATGTATTTCTTTAAGCAGACACGAGAATCACTGACCAGCTTTCATATAGATGAAATGCCAATTTAAAGTGTTGTGCTCATTTCTAACACAAAGGCAGGGTGGGACAGTCTGATGTTGTGACCAGCATTGCATTTCAGCAGATGTTTAACAGAGTGCATAGTGTAGTTCTTGACTTGTCACATGTGCTCGATGACATAATACAAATCACTTGTATTTGTTGAACTGTGTTTTTGTTGCCCATCAGCTGGTGGTTGGGGTGTGTCGGGCAGCATGGAGACCAGCTGCTGCAGGACCAGTATCATCTCGTAGTTACCGTGGAGATACACCAGATGATACCAGAGGGGACCTGATCGAAATCCCTCTTCCTCCTTGGGAGGAGAAGCCGGGCGAGCCCACTGACATCAAGAGACGCCGGCTTCTCTATGAGAGCCGCAAGAGGGGCATGTTGGAGAACTGCATACTGCTCAGGTTTGTTTAACTGGACTATTCTTGACCCTTCTGCCAGTCATGTAGCCATTCTGGGGATTTTGGGTGTTTTTGTTAGGCTTTTTTTTCCTTTTTTTTTCTTTCCCCATTTCAATCTCCAAGAACAGGAAGCTGCTGCTCACATGAATTATGAATCCGCCTCTCTTGTAGCCTATTTGCAAAGCGGTACCTGAACACAATGAGTGAGAGGCAGCTGCAGCAGTATGACAGATTGATAAATGAACCAAGCAACGACTGGGACATCTACTACTGGGCTACAGGTGAGAGAACAGTTCTGCTGATGTTACAGTTCTGTCTGTGCAATCTCAGTTCGACACACACAGAACATGAAAGCAAGTCATAAGTTAGTGAGCTGGCAAATGATAGACTCACTTCAAGAGACATTTTAGACACTGACAGGAATTCATATACTCCCACAGCAAAACATTTGAATATTTCATGATGCAAAAACAGCTATGCAATAATAATGCTCATACAAAGTGCAAATTAGAAGTATTTTCTTTGAGTTTCAGTTTTGTGTTCACAGCAACAAATAGATCATTTAAAAATCCGTCTGTAACACTTAAACATTTAGGAATGTCCAGTGGACAGAATATTTAACAAGGCTTTTTTTTTTAAAAACTTAATTCTGCCTGCTAATTCTAAAATCAAAATATTTTCTTTACAAATAATCTTGTTTTGTTTTTTTTAACCTATCCTTTTGACCTAATCTTTTAAGCACTTTCACTGTATCAGGACAACTTACCATTTATTCTAATAGTGCTTTGTCAATTTGATACAGTTCTCTTGTAATATGCAAAACAGCTGAAAGGCACAATCAGTGTGACCACAGCAAAAACACCAAAATAAAAAACAAACATGTTTTGCAGGCAGTCTACATTCATAGAAATAATTCATTGCTATGCTATTATTATGCACATTTAACTCGTTATTGCATTTAATATCTCATTGTCAGGCGTGAAATACCATTGTGTCATGTTGTGCTCTTTGATCTTTACTTCTAACGATAAAATAAAGAATCACTAATTTTCTCTACACTTCACCCTCAAGTTAAGATTTTATGAGGATAATTAAGAATCTCTAAATAATTAAAGATCTCTTTATGCTTACAGAAGCTCAGCCCACCCCTGAGGTTTACCAAGGAGAGGTCATGGATATGCTGAAGGAATTCACAAAGAATCGCAACCATGAACAGAGGCTGGATGCACCCAGTCTGGAGTACCTGGAAAAAGAAAACCAATGAGCTGCATGGCCCTCTGGACTTTCTCAGAGACTTGGGGCACGGAATTAACTTCAGTATCTCTCAAAATCCCTCCAGCAAAACATTATGGACTGCAAAATATGTGGAATCCATCTGATTCTGAGAAATAGTCAAACAGCAGCAATTTGCCATTATAGGAATTATAACATTTGTGGAACATTCTTTGAGACTTTATGGATCAGATAAAGACTGATAAACCACAATAGTAGAAATGTGTTAATATTTAGCTATAATTGTGTTGTAAATTTGTGATTCTGTAATTAAAACTACTCAGTGTACAAGTTGCTTTATGGATAAGCCAGATTTCATGAATGGATACAAGTTCATTTAGAAAACGATTTCACCATGCTTGCTACAGACATTGTGGGTTAATTAATAAAAAAATTGGTTGGCATTGCTTCTCTCTGATGGTTGTCTTTTACCACAGGGGTGGACCACGTTACTGGAGGATGACATGTTTGTCTATATGTACCGCATCAGTTACATTACACTGGTTGCATTGCCTGCAATGTCTTTTATGGGACACCAGATGGCAGCTTACCACTTAATTTTCAGTGACTCAAAACGTGGCACATGCTCCCCTCAGTCTCTGTGGCAAATGGGTAACCTCTAATCAACATATGCTTCACCTACCTTTTTCTTAATGCTGGATACAATCAGTTCTCAGTAGCCTTATTACATATATGCCTGCCCCTCTGTTGAGAAGCTTCATACAGCAAGTTAAAGATGATGAAAATTGAGGCACAAGCTTCCTGTAAAAAAATAAATAAATAAAAAATTACATTACTGTTACTACATTTGTGCATTTAAGGAGGATGAAAGTGGTGGCTTTGGAGTTGTCAGTGTGTTGTGTTGTTTTGTATTGCAGTACTAACCCTAACCCTATCAATCACATATATGTCAGTAGCCTTATCAGGCTGGATATTTTAGTCATCAGTGGATGATTGTGTGTGCTGATTATGTGGAAGAAGTCTGTCCTGACTTGTCATGCCGGTTAGTGGAACTTCGTACTGAGAGCAGAAAGGGAAAGTCCTCTGGCCAGGAGCTGTGCACAGAATCTCAAAATAGACCAAACGACAAGCCTGCTTGGGTGTCTCCATTGAATTAAAGTGCACACATGATACACTATCAAGGTGAATTCAGAACAAGGCAATCTTACAGATAAAAGACAAATGACTTCTTGTCACCCTCAAGGGAAAATATGTTGGGTAAAATTTCCAGCCTTCCCAATCCCAATTTCTGTGTTGTCAGCTTCTCCTAAAATAGACTGAGATGATGTCAGAAGGGTCCCCCTCTGTGTGTGCTTTGCTCCTCACCATCTGTCTCAAGAATAATGTCTTTGTGTAGTATGTACCATAACAGTATGGATGTAAATAAGTAAAAGTTATAACTTTAATGATAAATAGATACACGGATACAGATAGTTGTATTGTAAATTTGGGATTCTGTAACTAAAGCCTCTCTTTTTTGAGGCTCTATTTGACAGTAGTTCAATGTGGACCATTACTTACTCTAACTATTCACTGTCTTAAATAAAAGAAAAGGAAAAAAGAAGATGCCACCTGTGGATCCCACATACAGGGGGCACAATTCCTGTAGTTATTGCTCTGAGGCTTGTTTAAAGTGTGTATTCATCAGTTGCCCAAGCACACCCACCGTGCCTCTCTACAGCCCAGAGCTCCTGTCATCGTTCACAGCTGCTTCCTGTGTCGTGACAGTTCCTTGCCATCACCCTCTGCTCCCTTGGAATTTCAATTTTAGATTCTCATGTTTCCTCTCTTCTCTCCACCAGCAGGACCAACAGCAGCACCAACAGCAGCAGTAGCATCCTTCAGTGTCATCTTATCTTCACGTTTGCTAGAGTGTCATGATCAGAGGAGCACAAAGGGAAGCTGCTCTGAAAGAGGGGGAAATTGCCAGGTTGCCACACTTCTATCCAGGCCGTGGCTAAAAGTGTGAGATGATAAATTAAACATGCAGCTTTTTCAACATCTCATACGCGCACAGTTTTTCTCTTAGAAGTTGTCTTGTGTGGAAGATGCAGTGAAAAGTTGTGTGTGGGAGTAAATCTAAAGAGCCATGTTAATTACCTCCTTAAAAGTTTAGCCATATTTGTGTCTGAGAGAAGAAAATAGAGGAAAAAAAGCAGCTGTGTATTTACAGTTGTTCCTGTGGCAAATGCTACAAAAGAAGCTCAGACAATTTAAATTAAGTTTCTTTTTTAGCTTGTGGTCTCTAATAACACGTTGTTAGGTGATGTTTCTTTCCACAAATTCTAAAATGTTTTCATGCAATAATAAACAAAAACCTTTTAAAAAACCTTTTCTTCTATCCTAACTATTAAATCACATAACAATGTGAGCCCAATGTGAGCCCCAACACATAATATACTGAAGTAGGATTTTAATTGCATGGACATGTAAGATTTTTTCAGTAATGTAATATACTTGTAGTTAAAGTGCATGAATCTTTTTGTGGTGAGACGTGTGACTAAGATAACTGTTGAAACCAAGTTTCTGAACATATCAGACCAGAATTATACACACACACACACACACACACACACACACAACACCAGACCAGAAGTATCTTTGATTTATATACACATTTATATTTTTATATACACTGTACAGATTTCAAAAAAATAAACAGCTGATATTTAACATTGTGCACCCCACATGTGTGACTACAAAGAGAAAAGAGAGTGAGCGAGGGGGCTGAGTGATACGAAGTACAGACAGATATCAACAACCCCGGTAAATACTGATGATTTTTTCTTTTTAAACTTTGTCTCTTCATACAGGACACTTCACAATCATTTGTACAGTATATAAATTAAAATGTTGCTGGTTAACCTCTCTTTTTCTCAAGCAGAATGCCCCAAATCAGAAATGTGAGCCTGTCAACTAAAATTTTTCAGCATGTGGCGTTTGGCAGCTGAAAGTGTTGGAGAAAGTGGAGAAGGACAATTTTAGCTCCATTTCTTGATTGTTAAACAGATCTGACCCTGACTGATATCCACCAATATTCAAGTTGCATTGCTTGAAGTGACTTTTATGAAGCCATTGGAATGTAATGCTTTGTCAGCAGCACTCAAAATAAGGCCTTGTTTAACACACAGGGCCATCAGGACAGATGGATGATGGGGTTTCTGGTTATTTTGGGATTTGCCAATGCGCTGCTCTGACCTGAGACCTAGCTAACAGTGATGCAGAGAGGTGATGATTATCTCCTGTCACACCTTTTTTCCTCTGCCTTCACTGAGACTTGGAAGGGGAACGCATATGGTGAAGAGCTAGGCATGGTTGGGTTCATAAGGCACACACAGGAGACTTTGTGCCAGAAAACATGTGTGCACAATGGGGGTGTTTACAGGGAATGTCAGCCGTAATGTTTGGGAGCCACCCTTCATGCTTTTTTTGGCCTTGGTGAATAATGTTGGACCAGATTGGAAGGACAGAGAGGACAAAATGTCAGTAGCTGCTTCTGTCTGAGTTCAAAATCTGGTGCCTAGTGGAGAAAGAAAACTGATTTGAACTTGGGTGGTGTAAAGCCGGATTATTACATTTTTCATTTGACCTTCAGGCAGAGCTCATGTATGACAGATTTTTCCTCTGCGCAAACCAAGTGTCCCTTTGAACCACACAAGGAGAATGACCCTGCTAAGAAGAGAGGTTTGTTCCAGCATTGTCGTCAACAAGTGCAGTGATTCTTCAAGAAGTGGCAACTTTTAAAAAAACACATTTCTTTGTACATCTGGATTTTTTCATACAGAATAGAAACGGTAAACAATGTTGTTCTGTATTAAACTGGCAAAATAGAATTCATTGCAGATATACACAAAAAGGGACTCACAATAAACACAATCACACAAACCAAAGTTCAAATATTGACACTCACCCATAGCGCAAACACACGCATACACACATCCAGTAGACAAAAACGAACAGTGGAATGTAGAAAGACCCCCCCAATCACCACCACAATATTATTACTGTGAGTTATTTCCCTTCATCTTCTAAATATATGTCCATTTGGGACTTAGGGGAGGTCACGTTCAGGCAGTGAAGCTAACATCTGGAAGACTGACCTGTATTTAACACAAAACTACATTAAATCAGGTCTAACATTGTCCTTTGACTCGTACTTCTTTGTAACAATGAAAAGAAAATAAGAATAAAAAAAAGATTGTGTAAGACTGTTCCAGGTTTAATGCCGGATAAATGCTGACATACTCTTCATGAAATGGTTCACAGGGGACAGAGAGTGAACAATTTAAACTCCAAGGGATTCCTTATATTACTGTCTTAACACTAGTCTTTTATTGCCTACCCTTAAATGTAAAAAAAAAACAAAAAACACACTGTCACTGTAATTTCCAAAAGCCATTTCAAATGCAGGGAGCACCACAATGAAACATTGTACTGAGAGGGGGGGCATAGGATAAACCTCATATATATGTGTGTGTGTGTGTTTGTGTGTGTATATACATATATATATCTATACACACACACAGACACACACACACACACGTATAGATTTTGAGGTGTCGTACTGAGGTATACTCTTATCACCTTGGTGACCTCCCCAAGTCTTCAGCTAACTTAAACACATAAATAATTCCTCCTTTTTTTCTAACCTACTTTCATTATCAAGGGCATTGCTATTTTTGACAACAACTTTTAATTTAGCTGTGCAAGTCTAAAGTACTGCCTCAGTCATACACACAAACACAAACACACATGCACACATGCACACACCCATTAACCCACGCTTCCACACATATGGAAGCTGGCTTTTTGCTTATTTTCTGTCTGGAAGAACAGGTTGATTTTTTAAGTTCTTTTTAAAACCAAAATAATAAAACACAACATTAATAATTTTACTCTTTTTTTATGTCCATCAGGATTTCTTTTCCAAGAAAATAGGAAAAAAAAAGTTTTTTTGACACTTGCCCTAACGGGCCAGTGGTAAATGATCATGTTCATATATATTTATCTTTTTTTCTTGTTGTTGAAGAACTTCATTTGGGGTTACACCACATCACCCACAGCACGCACAGACGACAAAGGTTTCCAGCCAGGGGAGAATTATTACAGTGGTGCAAGAGAGAGAGTGAAACGTGAAAAAGATCAAACATGAATTGAGTGACAAGGTACAGTTGCAGTCCAATGCCATTGTTAATAAAGACCATCACTGTTCCACTGCCTGTGTCGGTTTCCTGATTTTCTGGGCATTTCAAAGGTATGGAAGATTAGTGACAGAGACAGAAGAGGATTCGAACAAAGAGGCAAAGAGCAGAGTGGAAGATTCCTCACTGCAACACCAGATGTGGTTGGTAAATGGGTTGCACAGATCAGCACCATTCACACTCAGCCCATCTTTCGGCCAAAGAGAATGGTTGGAAAATCAGTTTGTTACTTTTCGGTTGGTAGTTTGTACTGATGAGTGACAAGAGGTACTGCCCTGATGTTAAGAAAGTGGTTGACAAGGGGAAGAAAAGATTTAGGGATGGGGATTGGGAAAAAAAATCTCATTGAAAGAGGAGGAAGTGAGGAAAAGACATCGAAGACATTTTTAAGTTCAGACAAAGTGATGAGAAAAGGTTAAGTGGGAATCAGAGCTTGACAAGAGTGAAATTTAAGGATGATGGCAGGAGGACTGAGGGCAAGGGATATCAAAGAGGCCTGAGAACAAAGAGATGACAGTTTCTGCAGCCTATGACGGCACTCAGGGAGTGAGGGATACATGTTGAGGGCAGGAGCTGATCAGCTGATGCTAAATTCTGTGTGGACAAACACTGTAGGCAGGTTGGTTGTTGGGTCCCTCAGGCCTTGAGAGCATGCCACTGGGCCACGGTAGTACGAGGATGACCCATCATGTCTTTCCAGTGCTTTACCTCTGCAGGGCCACTCTTCCAGGAAAGGTAAATCTGTAAGAAACAAAGTGCCAGTGTAATATCACACAGAGAATGATAAGGTTAAAAAATAAATAAATAAATAAAATGACAGAGTCTTGAGTCTAGCCCTGCTTTCACAACTAAGCTTGACACTTTAATCCGAATTAAACTCAAATCCTGGCCTGACAAGGAGATGTTACAGGAAGAGATTTCACTTGCTAAAATACTGAGAAAGGCTAAAGCTGACACTGATAAAGATCAAATACTAAGTGGTAAAGTAATTTTCATGTAGAAAAAAACTCCAGCTCTGTATATGTCATATGTAACACTGTCCGAGTATTCACTGTCTCAACTATGACCAGTTTTAAGTTATGAGTGTGGTTTAATAGGCAACACATCATAACTGCTATGTGTAGGCAGACGATATATGTGGTTAGGATGGCATCAAGCAGAGTACCTGCAGTTCCAGTAGAGGTCTATGAATGGCAGAGAATATAATAGCTAATCTGTGGAGTACATAAACTCAAAGAGGATTTTTACAGTTTCTGAAGGAACAGGGACCTGAGTGTCTTTTCAGTCTTTGGAGTTTTTCCAGTATTTTAGATAACAGCATAAACCATGACTTGTGCTAGTGCTCAGGTATGTGATATATCTCTACACTTGTAGAGAGGTGAGTATTTAGCATGAAATAAACATATATCAGCATGCACAAGGTTGTAGGGCTCGTTAGAGCTGAGTTAAATATATTTTATCAGTAATGGCATAAAATGAATGTAGAGAAAATAACAAAAAGACAGAAACTAGGGTAGGAAAAAAGTCTTATATAAGTACACTTCAAATGGATTAACGCTGACCAACTGTTAATCTGGCATAGCCGAGGCTATTGTGCACTATGCATCAATGTTTGTGTCTAAAGCAACCATACTGTTGAACATACATGAGAGACAGGGAAGTTTCCAAAAATTGATGAATCAAGTCATCTTATTCAGACATTTCAACCTTATTTGTTTTGTGGCTAGGAAAGAGTGGTTAGACTCTCCACATGATAACTGTCCTCAGTGAGTTCTCCTGCACATCTTTCCTTGACATCATGATGTTTCCCATGGGGGTCAAGGAAAAGTCCTTAGGAAATGGGATCGTTTTTGACTTTTCAATTACAGGCTAGGTATGCATCTACCAGCAGGGGGCAGTAAAAACTGGCTGAGTGATCAGCTGCTGATGAACTGTCACAGTCAGAGAAAAACACAGAGCAACAACAGAAGACGGGGGAGAAGAAGGAGGAGCATGAGAGAGCAGGAGCAGAAAGAGAGGAGAGGAATAAAGGGGAAGGAGTTACCTTTCCAATGACATCATTGCGACTGAGCCTGTCCTTGTCCATGACGGTGATAATTATGGTGGTCTCCCTAAGCACGTGGGCAGGCACGTCAAAGGGGAAGGACTCATTGAAAACAGGGTTCAGACAGCGCTTCATTACCACTGTCTTCTTCTTTTCCACACGCTTGTCCTTGTGCATCAACCAAACTTTTACATACGGGTCTGTGGAAAAGGAAAATTCATCTGTTTGTGTGCTGTTTACAACACTCAGTCACGTTTACATGAAACCTAAAAAAAATGAATTATAGCGTCAGTCTGACCAAAACTGGACTTTTTAAGTACATGTAAACACGTTAGCTCGGCTGAAATTGAACTGAAAATTGTCGGACTAACACACACAGATAATGCGATTGAAGGTCGATCTACTGCTGCACGTATACGGACAATCGGACTGGAACCGGAGGAGGTGATCTGCGCATGTACTTAAGTTTCACGCCAAGCTATGACCCGGAAGTTGAATGGCATTTAAAACGTAAAAGCAAACGTAAGAGGTCACACAAAAGCAGCCGGCTAACATGGCAAAGTTATGTACAAATTTACAAGGTGGTTTTCCATCGTCGTGCCAGTTTACCTCTGAGTCGCTAACTTGCTAGCTCACCGGTCTTTGTTTCTTTCCACCTCTGTTGTGGTCTGTGATGTCATAGGTCAATCGGAAGTGACATGATTTCAACAAATAAATCAATTTCGCTCCCTATACGCATGTATACAGGGACAAGGACAGAAGTCCGATGAGATGGCTTTACCGAGCTATAACCATAGTTCGGTTTAACTGTGCATGTAAACGTGCTTACTGTTTTCTATTAAGTAATACAATGTTTGCTTGTGTTCAGTCATTAATTTCAGGGCACTTTCCAGTGGTAAATCTGTCTCTCATCTTTGTTTTGAAACAGTGATGTTGTAGAAAGGCAATAGTAAAAGGACATGTGAGATGAAGGAGCATCTATACCAGAAGTGCCTCCGATGTCCATGGCTTTGAGGTTGCGGGCTTTGATGATGCTTACAGTGATGGTGTTGGCTGTGGGGTTGTAGCATAAAGACACCAGCAGATCCCCCCGACTCCCCTAGAGAAATCATATACAACAACAGTGAATTATTTGCTTTTCTCCCTTTTTCACAACCCTTTCTTTATCTGGCTTGCTTTGTGTTTCTGTTCTTTCCTCTGGCTGTCTGTTGTCTCCATCTACCTGTCAGGGGCTCCATATTCCCCTCTATCTCTTCTCCCACCAGCTTGCTGCCATTTCCCCCCTGGGAGCGTCGTGGCAGTCAGGAATGCTGTTACATTCTGTCCCATCATCTCTCCCTCCCCCTTCCTTTTCACTCACACTGCCATCGCTACATGGTTTCAGCTCCTTCCAGAAAGTCTGCATGTTGGCCAGGTCCAGTTTGTTAAGGGGGATGGACACCTCTCCTATGGGGTCATTCCTGCTGAAGCGGTCATAGTCGAGAACTTGCAGATATAGAGTCCTCTGGACAACCTTCTCGTAGGGAAACCCTGAGAAAGAAATCGACAGGAGCAAAGTCCTCAAACCTCACAATAATACACAGACAAAAGAAACAGTTTAAGCATGCCTGCATGTGTGTCAGGTATTGAGAAAGCCTCCATCAAACCTTCAAACAAGAAGGTCTCGTTCCAGTGGGGGTTTAGATTCTTCCTCTTCACTTTAGTCTCCAGTTTGTGCTTCTTGTCTGGCAGCAAGTATAGTTTCACAAATGGATCAGAGGTGCCAGAAAAGTCCTTTGCAGGCAAATCCTGGCCCTTAAGAATTTTGACAGTGAGGGTGGAATCCTGAAAACTGTACCCAACACTGAACTGAATACGACCAAGCTTTTCACAGATTGGACCCTCATGGTCATCTTCCTCCGAACCTGGAGACAGCTAAGAGACACAGAAGAAAGTAGAAACAAATGTTATTTCTCTGAATTAGTTATGTAAAATTTAGATAAATCTGGGGTGGCTAATTTGCTCCTCGTTGGGTACCACGTCTTTTAAGAAGCTTAGTCCTGTGAGTTGGAAAATAATTCATCCTTACAGTAAACAGTCCCATTCATTTTAGAGCAGAGTTCAAATCATACTTCACATGAAATTAGTTTGTTCTTAAGATTGCATTCAATGTACAAATTACTTAAAACACTGATAACAAAGTAGAACCTAAGACATGACCACAAAGTTGCTGATATAATCATTTCAAATTATGCTACACAGTCCCAGGTGGTGCCTGAAGTCGCCTCCTGTTTATCAAAATATTGAATTATATTCACTATCTGACTTTCATTTGCACGCGGAAAAAAAAAATGTCCTATGATGCAATGCGTTATGTGTGTTGTGACTGTGGCTCATGTGGTCTTAACAAAAGGAACTCACTGCATAGTAAATAAATAAACCAAATCAGGATCTCAAACTATATTTTCACAACATGAGGTGGGAAAATCAGCAGTGTGGTGTGCATAAGTGTGAGCGTGTATTGTCAGGTGTTGTAAGGGAACATAAGGATTTGAGGAAATATAAGCCAGACCCAAACTGGTGGTGCATCTGCAGAGAGGAGCAGAGAGAGAGAGATAGGCTTTACACTTCCTGCAACACATTGGACACCACACATATTTGAGATTCACCAATAAACTACCTGACAGACAGAGACAGAATAGTAAGGTCAACTGAAACCAGGAGAATCACATGGGTCATTACATGTGGTATAAATGCAATAAATCACTGATGTATCATAAACCATCGGTCTGTAAAGAAGCCAAATGTCTAAATGGGACTCCAAGAAATCTCTCTGTTGAGTAAATGACTGAGGACTCTTGAACAAAGCAAACAAGGAAGAGACTTTGTATACAGTCCCTCGGACTCATGGTAAGTTTGAGCAACTGAGAAAATTTAGGACAGCATCAAAACATAAAAGGGGGATATTAAAGACACTGGAGATTCCACCATGAGGCTGAATCAACATATCTAAAACCGACTTGACAAAAACTGAAGCCTAGCTCTTTAATGGAAGACTCTATTGCTGGACTGATGTCATAAACTACATTAGGTGTATCCACTAGACAATCAACAAAGTTTATAAGCATATACACCACGTCACCCCATGGGAAGTGCACTTCTGTTAACCTGACCAGAGTGACACACCGCCATATGCATGGCATATTCACACACAGATGAAACACTCTCAGGGTAGCTAATATACAGCATCACAATAAATGGCAAACTTGCATTCCAATCCACAGGGGGCACTAACTCACTAACTGCACTTCAACATCCAAAACATCCCTTACTGGAACCTTAGCATAATGTTATGTCTCATTGTTGCTGGCAGCTATGCAACAAGGCCCCACAGTGTCCATGCTTGCGTGGAGATGAGATTATCTGTTGGCAGACAGACCCTCTGACTGACCGGGCCACAGTGTGGAAGGAAGGAAAGAAACCCATTTTAAATGTGCTTTCTGATTGGGAAAGAGCTGAGGCCATCAGTCATGGAGCAGTTTCAGAATTGCAATATCCAATTCCATACTCTCCCACACATTTCTGGTGGTGCTGTGAACATCATTCTCCATGCTGAATATGATCGCTCTTTATGCAGTCTTCCACCCAACAGCTGGCCCAAATTGCTTTTCCTTTAGTTTCTACATTTGGCCACCCTCTCTTTTTCCCAGAGCTCTCTCTTTTCATTTAATTCCTAAATTCTCCACTCTAATTTCTTTTTCTGAAAACCCAAACAACTCTGTGTTCAGTAGATGCAAACTCTCTTGGAGTAAAAAATATAGCCAGATATGTGTAGCAATTGTAATGGATAAATCAGATGATATTTTCTATATTTGCTATTTAAGGAATATAATTACATCCACACATTTGGAAAAGTGTGTGTGTAAAATTTATTTATTTATCAAAAATTAAAATATGCATCCATAACAAGTAGATTGGACTACTATAGTAGCCTATTGATGGCCCTCCAAAGATCAGCTGTGCAGCAATTTCAGTTCAATTCAAAATGTGACAGCATCCTCATTAGAACTAACAAGTTTGAGCACAGCCCCAGCTGTTCTCTCAGTGGCACCATATTAAAACAAGAGGTGATTTAAAAATTCGGCAGGTTGTATAAAGCTCAAATCACCATGCACCCCAGAATATAAAAGAACTGACAGTAATCAAATTTGAGCTGTTAATCATGTTGTGACAACCACTTCTTCCTCTTCATGCATATTGTTTGAAAATATGTCCAAACTGCTCATGAATGTCTTTGACCTGTAAGATGGAATGATCTCAGTGCTGAAAGCAACATATATTGAAATAACAAAACTGCCAGTCTTATCCTTCTACAAGTGAAGCACATATAAACCTTAGCACGTGTGTGGATGTGTGATGACACAGAGGCAAAGACACATTCACACCACACTAGCCATGGCTCTGTGAACCTCAGATGAAATGAAAGCAGTGTCACGGTACATCCTGATAAGAACCATGTGAGGCTGACAGGGCCCACACCCATCCTCCCTCCAACCCTTATCACCTGAGAAACTTGACGGGGTTGGAGGTGTATACACTGTGATGTTCAGTGCCATTTCACAGCATCCATCTTCTGTGGAGCAAAGTCTGCATATGTTGCCATCGCTTTTCCTATAAGAGCGCAAGTGGCTCAAAAGTGCTGGATGGGTATTTTCAGCATGAAAAGATGGGTTGTGTAATATATAGCCGCCTTTGGCAAAACTGCCCAGAATGAGTATTATCATTAAGCACCACCACTGTGAATTCTTTAGACATGCCGTGAGACCCACAAAATTACACACTGCTCATACCCATCTCTGCCATACTCTTGTAGCACCCACAGTGTGTGTTCTTTTGCAGCTAATTACTGAACCTTACTGAACAAGGCCATGTCCCCTCCTATACCAGTGTCTCTCCTCGGGGTGATGATTACAATATGTTTCTGTTAGCTGAGATACTGTATGGAAAATAACTGTTGCTCTACAGATGGGTGAGCTGAAGTGGGATGAAGACAGTACTTTTTGATTGATGAAAGACTTGGTAGGAGGTAACACTTCTCATAGGACTTTGAACAGAAGTGTGGAGGCTGTCTTTCCTCCCAGTTTTCTCTACAACCAATACAGTGTGTTACAGCCTGTACTGTAGGTGTTAAGCAAATAAAGGTTAACACCTCTGACAAAGTTTTTTAGAGGCATAATTCTGGTTTGTTGGTCTCATTTTTGTGACTTTGGACCCGGAACATCAGCTCTGAAAAACAAACTTACTAAGGTAACTGCAGTGCAACTTTTAAAGTTTACACACCTGCAGTTCATGACATGAGGAAACTACCATTAAAAGACGTTAGAAGGAGATGGCTCTGCATCTTTAAGCTAAGGCTATGAATCTTTAAATTGTTACATTAGCAAAACCAAAATTTACTTATAAGGAGGAGGTTGTGGTGGCATGAGTATATCAGCAGAAAAATACTTCAAGGTGCCAGCACCACTCTGTGCACATGGCTTAATAAGATTGGATGTATCCAACTAGGCGGGTTATATGTCCTGCTAAATTTAATTGATGGTGATTACACTAATGTTTAGAATAGTGATACATTACCAAGAAGCTGAAGTCATATGTTGAGGTCGTTACATTATTTCCTCCACGCCTTGGCTTGTTTTCCTCTTCCTTCTCTCATGCAAGTCTCTTGGCTTTCAGATTTATTGTAATTTAAAAGGCTTTGCTGACAGGAGTCCTCCTAATCTTAATACAGATGAGTTCAGCGAAGCAAAACACAACAGAATCAATGGTCTATCCATAAAATGTGTCTCATGGGCTTTGTTATTTTTTGTGTTACCATGAGCATGTCACTGGTGACCGAGTTGGCCAAGTCAGAAACAGATGAGTTGGCATCATGGCTTGTCCCCTGGCGGCGTCCGGTCTCATCTGGGGTCTGACCTCTGGGACTACTGCCTGGTTTGTTACCGGGAGTCCTGTTAAAGTGGATGCAAGCAAACACATATTAATAAACATGGCCATACTCGGTTCTGCCCATCGACTTTTTTGCAATTTTGGCCTGGGGCTGTTTTTCATGGTTTGGACCAAGCCTTTCAGTTCAAATGATTGGAAATGTTCATACTGCAGTGTACCCTAATATTTTTTTATTTTTTTTTTGCAATAATTTGGAGAGGGTTGTTTCCAGTTTCAAAATGATAATACCGAAGTGAACAGGGAGTTCATTAGATGTTTTTCCCAAATTTGGCATTGAAGACTCTGACCTCCACCCCATGCATTACTTTTGGGACATACTGGAGCACTGATTGCCAGCCACACTTTATGGACAACCATCAGTCTCAGACCTCTCTAATATCTCTGTGGCTAAAAGGGAGCAGCATGGCTCCAATGTGCTGTGGAAGACCTCCCTGAGAATTGGAGGTTGATCATGTGAGACTCTTAAAGCCTGTATGGTGAAGGTTATGTGACAGAGGAAGGCAGCTGAAAGAATAAGTAGTCAGCAAATTTGGGAGGTTTTTTGTGTAATTAAACTTTCTGTATTCAGATTTGTTAAGCTGTACCTCGTTTCTGTGATAAGCCAAAAGATGTGATTATTCAGTTTGAAACTGAAATCAAAGAGAAGAAAACAAAGAAAAGAAAACAAAGAGGCACCAAAACTAATTGTACAACATCTTCGTCCAATTCTACTGCTTCACACACTTTGAGGATTATAGTCTAAATATCAGGCATCAATTGAACTAAACCAAAAAGAATTAAATACTAAAAATAGAACACGGCAGAAAATGCTCCTGATTTACATTATGTAACATGGAAAAGAAAAAGATATAATATCAGTCTAGGCATAATGACAAATAAAACTAATGAACACATAAGGCTGAGAGAGATGAGCCAATTAGACACAGAGACGATGTGAGTGAGAGACAGAGACAGAAATAGTGAGCGAGTGATCACGTGAGCTGTGGAACACAAATGTAAAATCAGAAGTGGCATTAGACGACAGTATCGTGGGGAAGATGATGTGAGGAGAGATAATTTGAAAGCTCATCCGCACACAGAGGTTGGGAGAAAGTGAAGGTGAGGATTTGTCTTTTGTTAAGACAGAGGATTAAAAGAACAAACAAAATAAGGTTACTGAATGTGAGATGAAGACGTCACTAGATGCACACAATAACACACACTAGTATTAACTAGAAATTGAGGAGAGATTTGAGGAGAGAAGGGAATGGAGATAAAAGCATAAAAACAAAAATGAGCCAGATTTGGTTTGGGTTAAGAGTCAGGTGCTCTAAAGCTGAGATAGGAAGCAAACTGACATGTTACATGTGCAAGTAGCCGGAGGAGCCTGGAGAATGACTGCCGAGAGATTCACAAGGGTTGTCAACCAAAGAAGCAAAATACAGAAAGGACATGGCACCGAAGAGAAAAGAATTGATTCGTCACCCTGCATTCATTTCCTGTGATCTGCAGGTCAGGGAGCCAACAACGCAGAACAGACTGAATTCAAAATGTGATTGTTTCCGTTTCAGACTGAAACTGAGGTGTTTTGTGTTCAAGGACCATTTCCACTGTTTTCTCTACAGTGATTTAGCTGCTGTGTAACCTTTGTAGAGTAGTGGATCATTACAGAAGCACACAACAATTTAGATAATTTTCCTTTCTTCCATGCAGCCAAAAAGAGAAAAGCACTGATAACTAAATTCAGTTATTATTGTGAATTCCTGTGAATTGAATCATTGTGATGCTTTGTTGGATTTATTTTGCAGGTATACTAAGACTTATAACAGGCCACAGACCCCCTAGGTTTTAAGGAGGTTGCTGGAGGAACTGCATGTGCTTTGTCTGGTCTTTCCAGAGCTTGTTTGTACAGATTAATTTAATTTTCTAGATGCAAGTATAAGTTTTCAGTCATCAAGTTTTCAAACATACTCTTTAAATGCGTTGGGGTTGGTTCGAAAGAAGTCAAGGTTATCATCATCCCCTCTCTGTACATCTGTGATACTATTTGTTCATGTACTATGTGCCAACACATCATCTTTCTCACAGTGGCTGACTGGTTGTTTATCTTCCAAGTAGATTTTATAGCATGACAGACAACAAGCTGAAATCGAAAACGTTCTCTTAAGATGAGGGTTGCTGAACAACTGTTTCACATCTACACCTCTACTACTCCACAGCAGTTAAGTTGAAGCAGAGCAACATGGATGACTCTTAAGAGCCTTTGCCTACTTTGCCTATGGAGTACATAATATATGCCTGTCAGCGGGGTTTCAACCCAAGGACACTATAAATGCTTACTTGTCAGAGGCATTGGTGCAATGACAGCCCAGTCAACCCTATTAAATCAACACCCACCCCAAGACAAGGACCACATGAACCTTTAACACTGGAATCAGCTTTACATCCCTGAACATTTTCTCCATTATTTACAATGGAGATGTGAATTTCATTCTATCATGCTATTGTGAATATTTGGATATAAATCATTTTGTGCCATGCAGAATGCATGCAATACTTTAACGCAGTCCCGATAAAAACTTTTAAAGCCACTCCAGGCCTGCTTATATAATGCATGTTTTTTTCTGACTGTACAGATACCCACTGCTCTGTCTACTCAAGTCTAATGAAACACAGAACCAACCAGCAAGTCAGACTGCTTTTTTTGGTTTAATTAAATTTATCTTAAAACCCAAGGCTCAATTTTGCCAGTAAAATAAATAAATAAATAAAAGCAGAAGAAAGGTTTGTTAAAGTACCCACTGTAAATCTACATGTAATCTGAGACAAAAAGACATGCAAATTGGTGTTAAATTGCCAGATATATGTTTAGAGATTATAGTATCCACCCATCCCGGCACGGGAGGGTGAAATCATGTTTACAGACTCTTATTGATCATCACAGAAATACGAGAAAAAGTGCGTCTATTTTAAGCTCAATGTGGGACAATTCCGTTTTTCAAGGAACTTTTGGCAACTCTAGCTGCAACAAACCACAGGTAAATATACATATTTTTTCACCCTTACATATACACACACCTGCAGTCACACTCACTGATGCTGTACAATATAAGAGCAGACCTGATGACATCTGTAAATCAGCTTTTTGTCCAAAAATATCAAGACAGGGATGGCACAAGCTGCAGAAGAACTGAGATAAGGGGCGGGAGCAGCTGTTCTCCTTCTACTGAATTAAAAATATCTGAATTACACTTTTTTTTGGCTATTATTGGAAAAAAAAAAAATGAAAATGTATCACACAGTGGAATACGTCCAAACAGAAATAAAATATCTGTAGTTGTGTTTCCCCTTTCTGCCTGCTAGTGACTATCTCATCCCAAACACAACACCACTTACATAATTCATCCTTTGGGGCTGTTGTAACCATGACGACAGAAATGTGTGCTCCTACTTAGGATTGTACTTACTACTATCATGTATTTTACACAGGGTTGCAGTAACCATGGTAACATGAGCCTTTCAAATAGAACAGTAAAACCCTGCCTTGGGCAAATGGAGCAAACATTTAGAAAGCCTTAGAAACACAGATTGACTTCCTTCAATTTACACTTCTGCAACCCGCGTGACCTTGCAAAAACACCACTGCACATATCTCTGCGTGTGTGAGCTTATGCTGTAAGTGGATTATTCATAAATGCCAGAAAAAATGGATAAAGAATCATACACAAAGACAGACCGAGATGAGTAACTAGGGAGTCAGTTTCCCTCCCTGTCCAAATCATTATACTGAGACAAGCTCTGCCCTCACTCTGCACACTGCTTTTTTGGTGCAGGGAAATGCTAATGAAAAAGTAGCCAGTCTCAAAATCAAAACAAATGAATGCACACACACACACACACTACCCCCCTGTGGGCAATGGCCTGGAGAAGAATTTCGATCTGGTGCATTGAAACTGAAAACACTGACTTTTGACCCCATGGCCTCGATCTGAGACTGAGCTGTGAACCATCTTTTGTGTGATCTGACTAAGCGGGTCATTATATCCCAGTGGAGAATGCAGACATATTTTCATCTCCTATCACATGTGTACTTTCTGTTTTGGTGCCAGTTTAGTACTTTATGGAACACAAACATTTAAATAAAGTGTGTTTTGATAAAAATAACAGAAGTCAATCTGCTCTTTGTGTGACCGTGGTGTCTCCACAGCTGTGACATGGGAAACAATGAGAGTTCAGTTGAGTGCCAAGGTGTAGCTTCTGTCTGTTTGCTTTTGCATCATATGTGAGAGTTTCTCTTTTCTAAAAATAAACAGCACTAATGGAATGAGAACAAAGTAGAATCTGTATGAAATGCTGATTTCAGCAAACCTTCCCCAAATGATCCATTTATTTAATTACCTCTTTAGTGGTCCTTACACAGGACATAACACTTCCTTCACTCAGAAAACAAAACATTTCGAGTGAAAGTAATATCCATTCATTCAATTCAATTTCAATTCTTATCCACTTCTGGGTCGCGGGGGTGCTGGAGCCAATCCCAGCTCACATTGGGCGAGGGCGGGGTATAACCTGGACAGGTGGCCAGTCCATCGCAGGGCCAACACACAGAGACAGTCAGGGACAAACAACAACTCACACTCAGAGTGTGAGACTTACGGACAATTTAGAACCACCAATTAACCCAAGCATGCATGTCTTTGGACGGTGGGAGGAAACCCACAAAGGCACGGAGAGAACATGCAAACTCCGCACAGAAAGGCCCCAGGCCCGGGAACCGCTTTCTTATTGTGGGGCACCAGCGCTAACCACTATGCCGTCATGCTGCCCTGAAAATAATTGCCAAAATTAACCTGAAAATGAGTTTTGAGTTAGATTTATTTTCTGACACAGTTGAGAAGTCCACTGTGTATGACTGACTGTGTATGCCTCAGCTAAACAGTTATCAGCTTGAAAAAAAATAATTAAAAGTCAATCAGTTAGCTCATTTGATCTGAAAAAGCTTTTATAGTTGGTATTCTACCTTCCGTCAGCTGGTAAAACCTCTTCTGCTAACCTGCCTTCAGATATGAGATAATTTATAAAGTGATGCAAGTGCAGATTTATTGCATTCATCTTCATAGCTGTTGTCATGTGGGCATACAATAAGAAATAATATGACCTCCTTGTCATTTATAGTGCATATGGACAATATTCAGACCGCTTTAATTCCTTTACACATTGTTCTATTGAAGACTTGAGACCTGAGATAATAATAATTAAAAAAAAAAAAAAAATCAACAATCTAATCTATACTCAAATCAATATAGCCACAAAATCCAACCGAATTTTAGGATTTAAAAGTAAAAACTGAAATGTCACATTGACTTCAGTATTCCATATCTTCAATGCAACACTTGTAATTTAACTCAGGTGCCTCACTTTTCTTTTGACAATCAAATTTGTACATCTTACATCTGGAGTCCACTTGTAGTAAAATCAGGTCAGTGAACATGCTTTGGAAATACACACACCTGTCTTTACAAGGAGTGAGATGACAACATAGATCAGAGCTAGATAAAGTTATGAAGTGGAAGAAACTACTTAGAGCACAGCGACTGGACTTTATCAGGACAGATCTGGGGAAGGCTACAAAGAAAAAAAAAATGCTGCACAGACGGTTCCCAAGAGCACAACAGCCTCCATAATTCTTAAATAGAAGAAATTTATAACAACCAGGACTCTTTCTGGGGCTAGGACGCATGACCAAACTGAGCATTCTGGGGAAAAGGTTCTTAGTAAAGATGTGAACAAGAACATTAAGGGCACTTAGGCTGAGCTCCAGAGATCCTGTGTGGATTCCTTATGTCAGGTTTTGCCCTGCAAATTTCTAAATTCCTGCTTCCACCTGTTTTCATGGGTGTGTTGAGTGTAGATTGAGGTATGTTAATTTTTTTTTATCTAAGCTGCAATATAGCAAAATGTGAAACCAGTGAAGTTGTCAGAACACTTCCTGAATAGTGGTGGATGTAGGTGAAACAAAAACAAACAAACTGAGAGTATAGGTGAGTATGAAACCTGACATTTTGAGCAGAAACACCTGAAAGTATATTCAAGAAAATACAGGGGTGTCACTTGAAGGGTCAGGGTTAGTGTGGATGTGTGAGCAAATATACTGTTTATCAGTGCATGAAAATCACCCACAGGGGAATTTCTTTCCTTTTTCTGATGCTCAGTAATGAAGCAGATTTATCAGAGTCTGGCTGTGCTGACAGACAACTAGACTAAGAGAGGGTCTCTGTGACATCATCCTGTCACATGCCAGTCAACACCCCGAGGAAAGGGAAGGGAAGAATAATAAGATAGTGACCTGGGAGAAGAGGAAGGAGAGGAAACAAACCGATTTAACAATGGGCAAAGATAGAAAAAAGACTTTAATAGATCCAATGAAATAAAGCGCAGCAGAGAGATGGAGAAAGTAGAGGGGGAGAAGGAATGAGAGATGAGGAGACAACGTCTTTATTGAGAGAGAAAATGAAGGCTACGGAGGGTAGAGAAGAAATTGATGAGGGAATGGGGGGAGGAATGGGAAGGAAAGGGTGAGGGAGGGAAAGCGGATCGACAGGTGAGAACATGAGGGATGATGGGTACCAGCACGGGCCGAGTAGGAGGTGTGTCCTCATAAACAGAATATTGTATCTGGGTCATGCTGATCATACACTAGGCCTAGGAGACCATGAAACACAATATAGGTCTCATGTCCCATGATGGATGAGGCCCAGGCTCCAATGTCAGCCCACTCAGCGCTCCCAAACAACAGGGACAAATCACTCAGCCGCCCCTCGCCCCGTCAACACACAAGTTAATACAACTAATGGAGCCATCTGCACTATTTGACTGGCTTGACGCTCTGTGAATATATTTCTGCTGCCCTGTTAAGATTTATCCATGGAGACCTGATGTTTTTGGAAGTCACGCTCCATGCATAAAGAGGGAGACAAACCAACACGCAGTAATGTCACATCACAATAAAAGTGAATAAAATTTGATAAATGACATTTTTTTTTCTCTTCCACTACTCACTGTCACTTTTGCTGTGACACCCCCCTCACTTTCTTTTCATGAACTCTCTTAAGTAAGTTTCCTGCTTGCAGCCTGAGGCAGCAACAAGGGAAATGGTGAATGAGCTCCAGACTTAGATCTGACAGGTTTTTCCGAAAGATGCCTCGTTTTGTGCTGACCTATATCGCTTTTTCTCTCCAATCATCTCTCCTCCTGGGGTGTCGCCGGCTCCAGACGCTGCCACGGGTACCAGTGGCCAGCCTGGAAAGTTATTAGGAGGCTTGACTCACAGGTGACTATTGGGTAAGGCTTATGATTTAAAGAGTCAGATATGGTGGCTGATAAAGGATTGCCACAACCTTATGCTTGATTAATTCTGTAGAGTCTGCTGTTGCACAACTCAGCGAGGGCAGTACAACATCGTCACTGCTGTTGGCAAGATTCAGACTTTGATTCCCACTGAGGCCACACAATGTACCTACCCGTTGTTTGAATAACTGCCCACATCAAATGTTATGTGCTGCTGAGCAGTAGCCTCAGTTTATTCAACCTCACCTCCACAATGACAGTCTGAAAAAAGGTATCCTGGCCAGATTTTAAGTAGAAATATCAATATCATCCAACAACACTATATAATTTTTGACACTGTTTAGCATTGAAAAAGTTAGATGTGAAAGAATTAGCAAACAATTAAGTGTGTCAACAAGTACACCATTTACTTTCCTCGGCTCTTTAAATAATATCAGGTTCTTTCAAGGCTAAATGTTTCACAGCTTCCTACTAACTACGTACTACTAGTGTTAACAGGATGTGCAACTGGAATTACACAAATGAGAGACCGAATGAAAGCAGTTCTTTTTTTGCTTGTACAACCAAAACAATGACCTTCAAAACCCTGCAACACTTGTGCCTTTTTTACTTTTTATCTAAAGATATGGATTGTTACAGCTTTGAAAGGCCACAATGACCTTCACCAAACATTTCTGTATAAACAGTATCATGCTGCAAAGAAGCACCTGAAAAAAAGCCAAGAAACATTTTACAAAGAAACATAGAAAAAAAAAAAGATGGTAAGGGGTGGGAGAGGGGGAATATTTTCTGTACACGGCTTCTTTTAACAGACTAGGACAAGAGCTAAAATTATGTGGTTTACAAGTACACAATTCTTCACTGTAAAGCAAAAACAGGATTATGTATAGTCAGATATGTAGCTTTATGCTGTAATGGATATATTTAGTATATTTAGTGATACCAACTTAATTTGAATGTGCTTTCATTGACAGTCTATGTGGGCACAACACAATCCTGGTTTGCATTGAATGGAAGCAGTTGCTGCCATGCTCCTTTTCTGAAACTGTTGCACATTTTATTGCCTTTACAAACTCAACATCCAGAGTGGAGGTTGTCCAGGGCCACTGAGCTTTTTTGGGCTTATTCACATTTATTACTCTGTTGCATCTCTGTGCGTGGTGAATCTCTCAGCTCATTATTTTGCAGTTCTGCCATGCAACAACAGCTTTCTGAGATGGTAATAACGCAAACAGCTTTAAAACTTCCATTATGGTCATCTGCAGGTGGGTGATTATACCCTGTGTACCAGGGTATACATGGCTTTCACTGGCCTACAACAGTGATCCAAACTAACTCACACAAGAAATGAGATGAGACTGGAGCACTTTTCACTTGGAGAGTGGGAAAAATAAAACAAACAAACAAACATCAAGAAAAACACAGGCTTGTCTTTGCATTGAAAGAAAATGTCTTCTTTGATAATAGCTAACTGTAATGGTAACTGTGTTTTAAGGGATTTGATCCCCAAGATATATTAAATACAAGACACTTGCAATGTCCCTGAATCACAGATTAACATTAAACCTTTCTCCCAATCAAAGCGGTAGTGATACCTGCCTGTCAATTTGTTCAGGGGAGATTTTAATGCATCACCCTTATCATAGAGCACATGAATTCAGCTGTAATCAACTAAAACAGGCTGGGTATTTTTACCACGTCACTTTTGGGAGTGACGTGGTAAAAATAGATCATCTCTCATTTTTGAAGCTTTGATGGGCAGTTCTGAGTACAAGAGTAACTACCTGCATATCACTGCTGATTTACAAACTTCATATTCAGCATGAATTAAGTCAATCATCTCTTCATTCGTGTAATGATGGAGACAGTTGGTCTGCTTTGAAAATAATTATGATTCCTGACATGACACAGTGATTCAATCCTCAAACACTTTACAGCTGCACCGATATTTCTGTATTAAAAATCCCTGTATGTCATGTCAAAGACATACTATAGTACTAAAAATCTTTTTTGCTTCTTTTAAGTCACTCTTTTGGTTTAATAGCAACATAAATTCACCGTGTTTTGGTTTACGCTTGTTGCTCTCAGCAAATAATATTATAGGTTTATCAAACACAAAAATGACTCAGAATAAATGGTAACGCTCTGCGTCTGGTGATTGCATGACAAGGCAAATGTGTGCAACACAATGTTAATGCAACAACAACATATATGTTGTGCCTGCACCTTGTGGGTTTTTAGAAAGCTTAAATTATAAATGTCTGAATATATGAAAGCTTTTACTTTAGGACAGGGTGTCACTTGGTCTGCTTGTTTAATTTCCATATTTAGAAGGGTTGTCTGAACAAATATAGATAAGACCTAATACAAAGTGCACACTGGTTTTGCTTTTATGCTATCATTTCCCTTTTATCAGATCTGGCCTTTGTAGATGTTTGTGCTCTGAGATGTATTTGATTTCATTAATAAACCAAGAGAATCTCAAACCTCTGTGGAGGTTTCTATTTTTAATCTTGTAGCGTATTTCTCTAGAAAGCTGAGAGCAAAGGTTTCCACTCTTTCTCTCTGTCGCTCACTGTCTGACAGTGACTTGTCTTATCACATGTATTGTTGGCGGGATCACCCTGTTACATCGTTCTCAGTCTGCTGGTCTCAATGAAAACAGCCCAGAGCAAGCCAGCAGACGGGCAGAAAGAGGTTACGGGTTAACTGCAGAAACAGACAGATGAGAGAGATGGACAGAGATGATGACGGAGAGCTGGTATTAGTTATGGAAGGACACAAAACAACTTGGCCCACACGACCCCTAAGGGAAGACGCTACTGGTTGGCTGTGATTACAGTTAGGTGCTTGAAAGACGTCAGCTCAAAGATAAGGAGACTGGATGAGCGATGTAAGCTGGTCCTCATCCTCTAACTGACCCTCAGAAATGGTTCAATAGAATTGTGAAAGCAAAGGCAATCAGAAAGTTGCAGTAACTTCAGAAAATGGACAAACTTATCATGTTCCTTTCTTACAGGACAGACCACTATTTTTCCATCAACTGCAAACTCACAGGTGACCTACTTAGAACAGCCCACTTGGATGCACTACAGAGAGGAGTTTTAAATTTGATTGAATTCCAAAGTACTATTTCTGGAAGAAAAAAAAAAGCAACAAAAAACAAAACACGCAATAAAAACACATGTGGAGGCACATTGGACATCTTCCAGGTTCAAGCTCAGCCCAGTAGTGTCACAACAGTAAGTGAAGCCCATTATCCCTCAAACAGTCAGATGTGATAACCGGGCAGTCTGTTTAGGCCTTTGTTCACCAGATAAGAGACTGTTAGTCTCTCATAGGAGCTGTGAGATCACTGCTAGATGAGACATTAGCATTTTTTCAAGTGTTTCATGTGAGGAACCTTGCTTCTACATAATGAGGTTGGCCTTTTTTCCATGCCGACATGAAGAGCTGCCCGCAAGCAGACTTACAAAGGTCTGGGTGGAGAAGAGGGAGGACACGAAAAATGAAAGAGACTCAAAATGTGAACTTGTGGGAAAAAATGTGGTGATATGCAAAATAAAAAAAATAAAATAAAATGTGGAAACGTGAATCTTACCAGAAGAGCACAACAAAAAACAACAAACAAACAAACAAACAAGTAAACAAAAAACACAAAAAACCACAAGAACAAGCAAGCAAACAAACAAAGTTATATTACAAGTGGGATCAATCTTAATCAGCCTTTCATTACATTCCTGTGAGTAGAATAAACAGCATTACTACAGAGATTTTATTTTTTGGGGGCGTAACATGCACCCCACCATTTCAGATCATGACCTATTTGTTGTGGTCAAGTCCTGACAAAACAGTTACTTGTCCTATTGTTGTGCATAACTAATCACATTCCTTACATTATCCTTCTCTCACTTTCTCTTTATTACCTCTTTTCTGGTGTGGTTTCATTTTCTTTGCTGGCTGGTGCTTCCTGTAGATCTGGGAGGTTGGCAAAGTCATCCTGTTCAGCTAGCCCGATTGCTAGAGACACAACAACCATCTTCCCCTCACTGGGCACACAGACAAACAAGACAACACAAGGCCACACAGGTACATAGACAACAGGTACAAGGTTACCCATATCACACACACACAAACATATTCCACCATACAGGTAAAATGCACAAACAGGCAGTGACAGAAACGCAACACACATAGCATACATTCATTTCATGTACAAAGAGAGAGTAGGAGAGAGGTGGTAAACTGTTGTGAGGACATTATTTCATTTGAACAAATGGTTAAAAAATACATACTTTAAATTAAAGTGCATTTCAACCATCTGTTTGCCATGGAGTTGAAACTACAACACAGATTTTCTTCATTGAACACCCCATGGCATGCATTTCTAGAATATCTGTATAACATGTTTGATTTTCTTACAGTTAAATTAATGTTAAGCTCAATGAAATTGATCACTGTCATAACACAAAACGTGTACAAACCATCAACTACAAAGGTAGCTGAGTACTTCAAATACGTTAGGATTTCTGGCCACCTTATTCAATATGGTCTGTGTGGTCTGGCACCAAAATGACCTATGATGTTCATATTTTACATCAACATCCAAGTGTAGATGTTAAAGGCAACTAACAAGAAACATCAAGTGCTCCAGGATTAGAATAGCTTTTTTCAATGGTGACTTCATTCGTTATACCAGAAAACATTATCTGCCATGACAGCTATCTCCCTTACACAAGTAATTCATTTTAATAAAAAGGTTTCCTAGTTTGTGTGTTAGCAAATTTCACTACATTACCATGAAGTAAAAAGGAGATCTGTTGTTACTGAAAATAGCTTTACAGACCTTTTCTTTACCGTTCTCTTTATCAGTACTGGGAGGTTGATAGTGTGCTATTAAGAGCCATCTGACTAATTAGTCACTGAGTATGAATACTTGATGTGCTGTATGCTCTACCATTAGCTCAGTTGTTACAGTAGAAACTGACTTTTCTCTGGGTTTGTTTGTTTAGAGATGGGAACACTGAGATTTTGTTGTATGGATCCTATTAAAGCATTCACACATTTCTAATATCTATTGTTTTACAGCTTAGTGTGCCAACTAAAACACAGGGGATAGTATACTGTAGACCACTAAGAGACAGGGACAGTTACATAATGTGAATTATATCAGTGAACAGCATAAATTCTTATAAAAACAGTGATAGCAAACAGTTCCTTTCAGGGTTTTCTTGAATCCACTGCAGATATGGTAGTGTTTAAAAGCAATTACATAAAATGAGAATCATTAGATGTAAGTGAATTATTGTTGTCTCCATGGCTTCATCATGATCTGTTTCATAGAGAAATGTATAAATATAGAAAAGCAAAAGTCAAAAAGAATGCATTGGATTGCTTATGAGTGAAAAATAGAGGCAAGTGAAATGCCATACAGAAATAACAGATGAAGAAAAGCAAAAGGAAATCCATGAAAATTTAGGCGGCCTTAACAAAGCCCTGCAACAAAGAAACACACCACATTGATTTCCAGTTGTTTTTCTCCTGCTTAACATGCCTGAAGTCATTTAAGCGTGTCAATTACATCTCTAAGTGTGATGTGCCAGGAATTCAGGCGGCCATGCAAACATTTACCTTAACTAATGAAAATTTGCCCACAACTAACCTTGTAATTCACAGTCACAAAATATGTGCAGGCACATAAGTACAAAATTCTTGCTTCTCATAAATCTCTGCCTTAGCTAAATTCTTTTCCTTTTCATACAGCTGATTCAAGGACAAGTTTTATGTGTTTCCTTTGCTC
This sequence comes from Remorina albescens, assembly GCA_034769265.1. Lineage (NCBI taxonomy): Eukaryota > Metazoa > Chordata > Actinopteri > Carangiformes > Echeneidae > Remorina > Remorina albescens. Next base: position 7,266,273 of record CM068479.1, read on the forward strand.
ACGTTTTAACTTTACCTGATTTGAGGATTTTAAGACATGAGGGGATTAAGCTTCATTTTCCATTTTTATACTTTGGATTAGTATCTTTCTTGCTTTGGTTTTAATGTCAGCTTGACCTGGGGATGAATGAAAGAAAGTGGTGCAAATGTAATCACAGCCATGATTTCCACAATGTTTAAAAACTGCAAAGATAATAAAAAAGGTGCAATGTGCTGATGAACATGAAATAGTATAAAAGTATGAACAAACGCCAAAAAGGTGAGATTATGGTAAGATTAACGTTTCATTGTGCCTTTTTTTTTTTTATATGGTTACTCTGTTTCATTTTTTTCTCCTCAGTTTTTTCTTGATTCTTCCCTCATCTCTTCAGATCTCATATTTGCAGTCTATTTTCCCAGGCTACATGCACTTTCTGTTGTGCAATCACTCTTTAACAAGTGGCTGTAAACTGAAGCAAGATCGAAAAATATGAGGAGCAGACAACCACTTGAGAGACAGCAATCCACTGGGGATGCGTAAACAGCACCACCATGACGCTAATCGATAAAGTGAATGGATTTGTATTGATGAACAAAAAAGACACACATGTTCCAACCACAGGGCATTGAAATCATTAGCTCCTCCACCAGCTCTATCAATCAGAAATTTAAGCGGAGTGGCTCAGCCACCTATGCCGTGTGACAGGCATGGATGCACATAGAAGGTGAAACTGCTGCATTTGGTTGTTCATACCCCACAGATCGCAAACGCATAATATCCCCTCCCCCCAGGGTGAACAAGTGATGTATTTGGTCTAGTAAGTTTCATGAGGACAGGGACAATGGCTGATGCCACCTCCCTGTGTATGTGTTCAGCCTTATTTGAATGATGATTCACATAGGCAGGGAGGTCATTGGCCTGGAGACACTGTTAATGGGAAGACACGCAAAAAGTACAGGAGCACATGGATGTGTGTGTGAATGTATGTGAGTGTTTGGGACAGGGGGCTGTTTATGTGAGGATGCTTTGAAGAGCACATCATCTGTAATCTATCATTCAAGTCAAGTGGAGGAGGAGAGCTCTCCCTGCTCGTACCTCAAACAATCAGCCTGTTCTTCCCAGCATGTGGATGAATTGGATAAGGTGGCTTTGCTTAAAATATATTATCATAAGAGCATTTAGGAACATATTTCAATTATGTATACTGCCCTTCCTAATATTTCTACTCTACATTAATTTCACAGTTATCATTTACTTTGTATATTAAATTTGAAAACACAGAAAGTATTTAAACTCACAAATAACAAATTAGTAATCAGTGATGAAATTTAGATTTCCCAGGGGTTAGTTCTAAACGCTTTATATTTCTAGTTTTTATTAAAGGATAATATTATGATTTGAATATTACGACACTGATAATAAGAGCAGGAGCTAATAAACACAAGAGTGGAAAACTTCTCAACACTTACAGGAATGACTTGACATCCAGTCCTCTGTTACGGATCTGCTCCATCATGTGATCCCAGCTGCCTGGATTCGACCTTGATCGACCTGCCCCTGCCCCTCTGTATCGAGAGGCTCCAGCCGGACTCCCCCGGACCCCCCGTGGGCCCCCGCGGTGACCCCCCCCACCTGGGCCTGTGTGGAGTTGGCCCAGGCTCTGTGAGGTGACTGGGGGGTCGTTGGGGCCCGGAGGGGGCTGGTGAGTGAGGGGCTGTTGCAGGCTCTGCTGCCGGACAAGGGGCCGTGGGCGTGCCACAGCCGAAGATGGGATGTGCTCCAGGGTGGAGGCAGTCGAGAGCGAGGTGTCCCCGAAACTGACGCCGGGCACCGAGGAAAAAGATGGGTACAACAAGGTAGACACTGGAGTTAGAGATAACATGACAGATAGAGTGCAGGGCAGGAACTTTTGAAAGGATTTAGAAAAGATGAAAGTATAAAAAAGTTGGTTACACATGATCATGGTGATCTCAGAAGGAATGCGGAGAGGATAAAAATTTCAAAAACATATATAAACAAAGCACATATTAAAATACAAGAACACTGTGTGCACGGTGAATTTCCAAGTCAGAGAGGATCAAGTGAGAACAAACAACAAAATATGTTAGCAAAAGAGTAGAGAAAATAAAACAAAAACAAATGAGGTGTTAAAAAGCTTTAGAAAACTTTTACGTCTGTATGAATCCCAATGGGTATATTTATAAACTTATTCTGTTAAAGTGTATGTGTGGATGAGCAGGCAAGCAAAATGTCATCGTGCGATTATTACTCTGCAAGCTGGTGTCAAAACAGACCTCTGCTTAAGTGGAATGAAACTCAAGCTGAAATTAAACTATCATTATCACTTAACTTGAGTCTGTTCTCTAGCTGCAGTGGTAAATTGTTTCTGTACATTACCTCTCCCCCTAATTAGTCCTGACCTACTTCTACCTTTTTGCCTTGTTGCCTAATCCCTCAACCAGTCTTCCACTGAGATACTGTCTGCTCTTGCTATTTTTTCTCTTTCTTTTGCATTTATGCTTCTGATGTCAACTTGCCTTCAACTCCTCTATCAATTAACTTTTTATCTCAGCCCTCACATCAATCTAACTCCATGCCACCTCCATCACTGCTCTCTAAGTCTGCTCCCTAATTACCGGTCTGCTACTTTAACAATCATGTAATAATACTTCAGCCCTTACCCTCGCTTCAATCACTGCCCAGCCTGATGACTGCAAGTCTGTACTAGACAACTCTGTCTAAAGCAAATGCTGTGAGGTAGGATTTACTGCATGGAGTTGTGTTAGTGGCAATCTTCAGTATTAACTCAGCTCTTACTCTGCTGGAGAGCCAGGATACAGCCCCCCTGAGGAGCATAGCAATGCTAGATGAAGTGAGTACAAGCCAGATCTCAAATACATGCACTCATGCAGACATATTTTCTCTCTCTCTCTCTCTCTCTCTCTCTCTCTCACACACACACACACACACACACACACAAACAAAATCATTCATATGTTGCAAGCTGTTGGAGTCTTTCCTGAGGACAGGCTTTGATGAGAGTGTTTACATGTGCATAATATTTTAACTTGTGCAAAATATTTTAGCAGACAAAATGGGAATGAATGTATTCAAGTTGTTTGCCATATTTCTGTTGATGGTGTGTGTTACAGAGTCTTGAAGTGGCAGAGGTTACTCCGAGCGTTTAGGGCTCCAGATGGTCAAAGTCTCAAAAACATTAGAGGTCAGATAGCTGGAGAGCGTCCAAGCACTTGAACGAAGCTTCCAGTTGAATAAATGCTAGAAACGTTCAAAAACTGCATTCAAGTATATTTTGGTTCAAAAGTCTGTTCTCATTAAAAACTTATTGAGAGATGTTTACCATGTGCCCTCAGGTGTTTTTTGATGAGAAATATCCAATCATGGAGCTTGAAACTGTCAGCTGCTAAAAGGAAGTGGAAACCAAGAGGAACAACCTTTGAAAATTAATTATACAGTTTTAATCTGTTTAATCTTGGGTTTGCTCCTCAAGTTAAGAAGTTTTGATCCAAAAAGCAACAACGGCTTTTGATCTTGCTGTAAGAAGTTAATATTTATAGTGGGAGAGTACTTACTGACACTGGTTCCTGACACGTCTCCACTCAATGTGATACAGCAGCTCAGTCTAATCAAGTAAATAAACTCAAGGTCTTTAAATATCCATATTTAACATATCTATGTTTTTTTAAAGTCCAGTATGTGGTAAATATTTGAGAGTTTTTGACAAGGTCACATTGAAAGGGTTTGAAGCATAGTCAATCCGATGAAATCTGTGGTCAAAGGTAATATATTAAAGATATGAATATAAATGCATTTTACAGAGAAATAATTGTTATTTGACTATTCTAAATGTGAACCAAAATATTCAGTCAACTGTAAATATGAAGGATAAAAACAAAGGTTAGTTGTTGCACCTGGGAAAATCTATATTGTTCATCATTTTCTGGGCCCAACAAATATGTTATCAGAACTGACATCGTGATAAATCAATATATCCGGCTGGATTCGTGGTGGTATTTGTCCAGACATCTCGGAGCCACTCCATGTGCTCATAAATTTTGCAGGTCTGCACTGCATCATGAATCTCTCAATGAATTAACTCACATGAAAAACTGAAAGGCTCTCCAACCCAGGCTCCTTTTCTCACAGTGATGTCCTTGATGTTAATTTCTAGTTGTGCTTTCATGGACTGTAGATCTTCCCTTTTATGCTGCACTATTCATTCATACGCCCTAAGCATGAGCCCTCTATATAAGTTGTGTCCTATACTGGCGCAGCATTTTTTCTCTTGAAAGTAAATTAATATGACTATAAACATTGAATGATTATGTGATTATGAGGAAAATGAAGAGGGCGAAAAACAAGAAGGGATTCAGAGCAAGAAAAAAAGAGTGGAAAATTAAGGAGAGAGACAGTGAAGGGAAGACACAAATACCTGAAATGGAAACCAACTACAGAGGAATGGAAATACAGATTTAAGAAAAGATGGAGCAAGATAGGAGAGTAACAGGAGTGAAAAATAACATAATAACTTAATATCATGAGTCCATGTACTATGTACCAAGTCTGACAAGTCAGGGAGTTAAAAAGTTGGTGAATGTTGGCTATAAATGATTAAAACATCACTAACTGTGAAACTTCTGGGTTACATTTGTTAATGTTTTTTTTTTTTTTATTTGTCGGGTTCAATGAATTAACTATTTGGGCAATTCAGTACAAAATTTGGTTAATTTGAAGAAATATCACATAATTACACTTTAAACGACCTGCAATATAAGTCATTAAATAACAAATGATTCGTGGTTAATCCAGAAAACATAATCATGAGTATTCATTTTCTTTTGCCAGGTGTCATAATGTTTGGAATCAATTACTGTTTAAAGCTCAATCACTCGTTAAAATTATGTTGCATTAAGCCATGGTGCAGAAAATGGTTTCATTTGCATCACTCGCCTGATAAAACTGCTCACCTGCTGTTTATACAACAGCCCACTTTGAGTTTGAAAAGCTGTTACGTCAGGCGAATAAACATGCTATTTCTGAAGACCTTCTGTGAGCATCTGTCATGTTTGAAATTCTTGAAACTGTCACTGCCTTCAGTAAATTGGAGCCTGCAGAGGAACAGTGTGACTGTGCACACTCACTTTGTCTGAGACTGTCCTCACATCGTTTGGTGGATATTTGGCAGCTGACATAAAATTGCTATTTGCTTATGAGTGAGGATGCCCTCTGTAGTCAAGACACATCAAAGGTTTGTCATACATCACAGGTAAACTCAGCAAATCAGATAGCTTCTCCTTCAAGTCTTTTTTACATTATCTTCATCTGCACATGTCGAAAATAGCTTCATTTCCATGTTTGAGAACACATGCAACAGTCTCAGTCATGATGCCTTTACAGACTCACACTCTTTGTTGATATCCACACCATTCTGTTCTGTGTCCACTGTAGCCCCTCATGCGTGCCCCCTGTCACCATGCACCACTCACTTGCTAAACCGCAGGCCTCCAGCATGCATGTGGCTCTGGACCGTCTGCCAGCGCCCGGCCTTGCTGCCCCCCGTCACCATGCTTCGAACGCTGTCACTGCGACTGGGTCCCGCCCCAGTCCCAGAGCAAGCACCACCCCCGCTGTCACTGGCCCCTGGTGAGGGTCCAGCACCGCCCTGCCCACCCTTATCCACAGCCCCACTGGGAGGAACGGTGGGGTTGATCGTAGACAAAGAAACACGAACAGACAGGAATAAAAGGACCAAGAGAGGATAGAAAGTAGAGAGAGATGAACAGACGAGAGACAGACGCACAGACGTACAGAGCCGGAGAGCAAAAGTATTATCAGTTAGTCAGATTTGTGAAAAAGACACTCATGGACTCATGGACTCTAAAGTCCAGTCACAAGTGTAAAGTATACAACAAAAGAAGTGGAAGAGAAGTTTCTAGTCAGCTAGAAACACAATAAATAAAGCAGTGAGGACCTCTGAGCTGACATTTGATGTGTAGCACTGAATAAATTGGCTCTTGTGTCGCTCTTTGGACAGTAGACTGAGATATACAACTGAGAATAGTTCTGTCCAAAACTGCACACAATTTGAAGGCCATCACTTCATTTACTCATTCAGTTCATTTACGTACAATGCCCAATTCCCTGAGTGGTTAACACTGGCAAGATACTTGCAAAACCTAGAGATAACTTTGATTTTGCAGTTACACAAACCACACCAATCTATTTTTGGAAATAGCTAAGGTGAGAAACGGGCCAAGAGATGCAGCAGGTCTGCTCCATTTCACCCCACACAGGGGGACAGCAACGGCCAACCTGCTGGCTCTGTGGATTGGCTATAATAGCCAAGTAATGATACAGATGCATCATCTTCAGATTTCAGGACTGCAGATGAAGGTGATGAGAGGGGACCACTAATGTCTCTGTAAACTCACAGCATAGCAGACTTTGTGTAAAAATGTTTTGGGCAAATATTTTTAGCAGGACAGGCTATTATAATACAGTTTCTGTGTTATTTCTCATCATGCCAGTACACCCAGACTTTGAACTTACAAAGATGAGTACAAACAGAATGTCAACTTCAGAGCAGGAATCTGCCACTGAGTGAAGACAAATCACACAACACACACTGCACACTAGGACAACATCTTCAACAACATTTAGACGTTAAATGTAGGATTACAGTAAAATGAATAATTTCTCTCTGAACAGCACTCTGATTTTGAAATGTGATAGTTAAGCCTAGAGGGACTAATATTGTACTGAAAGTATGAGGCTGCAGGGCTTAACAAGTTGACCTTGAGTCTTGTTTTTATTCGGTAGAACTACACACTTGCATTAGTAAAAAGCACTAATCTTATCATCTGTTGGTTTATTTCATTATTTACTTTGCTGCTCCAAACTAACACAAATGGAAACTGTACAGGTACTAGACTGTTGCTAAACAACACAAAGATTTTCTTGACCTGCACACTAGCCTGAACTTATGTACGTTACATCAGACCAACTTCTCTTACTTGCCTTGCTACTTGCACTACTGTCTGTTGCTGTTAGCCTCCTTGGCTGAGGATTGAAGGCTTTTGCAGCTAGCTGAATTTTTTAAGCTGCTACCGGGCGAAGGGAATTTACTTCTGTGCAATCACAGATAGATAACAGCTGTTGGTTTAACACTGATTTAAAAAAGATTTCATAGAAGATGTGTAAAGTGGAGTGATATATTTAGATGAAAGTCTCAGTGCTGCTGTGACGTGTATCAAGATTCATCCAATCAAATGTTTTCGTTGGAAATAACTGTTGTATAAACATAAACCGATTTGCCTTTGCTACCTAAAAGCATCTCATTTTGATGGCAAGGAATAGGAAACGGTTGACTCTGAGATATGCCATTATCATCAGTCTATTCAATGCCATTCAAATATAAATAATTATGCTGATATTATTATATATAACCTAATATAATAAGATACCGGGTAATTGATCACCCTGCAGTTTTCAGTCAAATGAGATTTAATTAGAGAGGATAAGAATAAACAGGTTCACTTAATGCCTCAGTGACACATGAGGTGCATCCAAGTGATGGAGTGGCGGTTGATATGAAACAGATGTTTTACCATCCAAACACTTAATTGTTGTACTGTACTACACACGACAAATACAGTGTCACTAAATGTAGAACGGGGCTCAGTAGACTAGACTCAGGAGGACTATCAGCCAGCCTCAAAGCACTTACAGTATCATGACTGATAGCGAGAGTGGTGACAGCAAATGAGCAGAAAACAGAGTGAGACGTGAGATTCACACACACACAAAACGATAACAGTGAAACAAGTAGAGCAGAAACCACTGCATTAAAGGAACAGCTGCACATTTTGGGAAATATGCTTGTTGGCTGTGTAGTGGACAGTCAGATGAGAAGAGTGATACCAGTTTCACAGCTGCCTGTTAAAAACAAGACACCAGCCAGATACCAGAGAGATAATGTTGGCAAAAGAGTTTTAAAGTTAACAAAATCCATTAATTAAAAAGTTGACTTTAGTTTGTTAAACACACATAAAGCAAACAAAAGGCTTTCCAGCCTTAATGCAAAACAAATATTTATCAAGCAAACTGTATAAGACTGGTGTTCATCTTCTTATCTAACTCTCTGCCAGAAAGCAGCTACTCTTCTAAACTACCCCACCCAAAAAAATAGCCTATATGATTAAGTCAGTTCTGCAAATTTGAATACTTTTTACGTGGATTTTAGAGGCTGCAGGTGCAAGTTAAAGAGGGTGTGATGAGTCTAGCAGGGCTGTGTGGAATGGAGCTATCAAACCTTTACACTTGTGCACCCTTTTCACTGTGAAAAATAATGTGATTATAATAAATCATGAACTGTTGTTTTCCTGATTTATTGTTCAGTGTTTTGAGTTTTTACTGTAACATCCAGATAGTACAAATGTATGTCCTTAACAGTCATCATTTAAAGTGTGATTTGAGTTTTCCTGATCCGACACATTAACTCATTTTGTAGGGCTTTTGTCAGAAGTAAACACTGTTGCTCTATCTCTAAGTCATCGTTTGGAAAATGGTTGCAATTTCTTCCAACGTTAGGGCAGACCTGGGAATCAGCAATACTGAGGGATGTAGCTGCACATCTCTATCAGATGTTACATGGCCAGCAATGCATACTAAACACCACCTCAGTGTGGACATGCCTGAATGCAAAAACATGAGGATTAACAGGGATGAGAGGAGACTTCTGTCAAATCTGACCTTTTCACTCCTCAGGGGCTCTATTGATCAACCACTGGCTTTGACTCAGAGTATTTTTTGTGTTATATGTCAGGTGTTAAGGCACACAATTCTGACCAATTTAGTGTGCAAGAAATCTCTAAATGACTCATAATGCCCAATTTTGGGTGTGAGTTTTTCGAGGTATACACAAGCCCCTGTTCACAACAGCCCTGCCCAGATAGAGGGGTCCCTTACCAGCCGTGACTGAGACTCACTTGGGCGTGAGGCGAGGGTCTCCATAGGGAGCATATGGAGACATGTTTAAGAGGAACTCCTTCGGCGGGTATGAGCTCCACCTCTGTTGGACGTTGCTGCTGTCATTGTTATTCCAAAAGTCTCTGTCTAAATCACTGTGCCAGGAAGATAGAAAAAGATAAAACAGGTAAGAGCAGCAAACAAAGACAGTGAAAAAGACTTAACTAGTGAAAGATGAGAGAAATGCAGAGAAACAGGGCAGAGAGAAACCAGAAAGTGTGTCCAAACTTTTGACTGGTAGTGTATATGTATTATGTTTCAAATTAATGTTAGAAAAGCAATACAACAGCACAGATATTATAAAAGACTGTTATAGATATGAATATTCTAAATTAACCATTGATTGTTTTCTACACAAAGTTGTAGAAGAGATGTCCTGTGTTTGCATGTGCTTTGCAGTGAGCATAATCTTTTCCATTCCAACTGATTTGTGTCATTTTGTGTAGCCAGTCATGTCCAGACATTAGTCTTCTTTATAGCCTTCTAAAACGTTTCAAGGTAAAGCTTATTCATCCTTAGACCAACAGTTGATTTATACACATTACAAGTAAATTTACCCTACACTGTGTTTTTAAGAGTTTGCAAGATTTAATCTCTTTGATAAATGAGAACTGTAGCACTCAGAGTGGACATCTCAGCCCATGTGGGGAGCTACAAGTTTAGCTTTCCAATCAGAAATGGTTGTTAAAATGCGATACCATCATCACATCAAGGACCATTTCCATATGCCTCCATTGTCACTATCCCTGACACTTACTTGATGGCTTTATTTTCCCCTCGGCCTCGCACAGAATCTGGAGAGCTGGCAGTCTCCACCCCAGGCTTATTCCTTTTCCCCTGCAAAGAGAGAAGAGGGAGATAGAGACAAAATGACAAATGGCGGAGAAAGATCTTCGAGCCACGTTGTGATTGTTGTTTAGAAAAGCAGTTTTGATGCTGAAATGCGCATTATAGAGGTTGTAGAGGTTCGGGACATGATGTAGAATATGAAGAACGAGGGAAGAACAACAAATTGGTTTAATGCCAGGACAGCAGCTGGCTTCTGAGGATCAAAATGTGACAAAATTTAACTACAATGAGATGCAAAACCATGCTCTCACATGCCTGACACCTGCAGGGACATGTCTTCATATACAAACAAAAGGAAACCACACACTTACACAATGCAGAGTAAGTAAGCTTTATGTTAAAGTCTGCAGAGAGTGCTGAATAAACACCAAAATTCAAGAATAGTGAGTGTAAGTATGGTATAGTTAGTTGGTAGAAGTTAGTGAGTAGTTTCCTTCTTCCTCCATCAAGTTAATCTACAACACAAACTTCCTGCTTTTCGTTGCGGGGAGTAAAAGAATATACTCTCAGAGTGTGAATGCAATTATTGCTGAAAGTTTAATTGAAAAGATTATATTTTGTGCATGATAAGGCTGCATCAAATCAGATGCTGCGCAATGTGACTGTGGCCCGGGTGACAAGTATAAATTCAGGTCCACATCCAGATGTGGTGAAAAGGAGGAAAAAAGATGCAAGCATTAGAAACAGGATGGAAAGCAGGATCACTTGGAGGGTAAGAAAATTCTGGATATCTAAATTTCTATTGTAATATATTAAACTGCTTCCTTTGGTTTCTCTTAAATTTGTATCAGTAAATAAAAAGTTTTTTCAACAGCGCAATGAACAGTAGTTACAGTTATGGACCCCTATATTTTAGAGAACCCTTTATTTATTGAACTCTTTTGGGTAATAAAACTGCACTCTTCCCCGCTGAGTGACACTCTGTAGTTTTACATAATGTTTTTCCATATCCTCACAACAAGGAAATGAAGAGCACTTATGCCATAACAGGATCTTGACTGTCTAGTCTAGTTTGCTTCTTAATTTGTCAAACTACTGTATAACAAACATACCACGTGATGAAGGGAACTTTTTTTTATCAAAACTAATTAAATCAAACCTATGTGGACTTGATCGTGTTTGGAGGGCTCAGCTAAACTAGCATCTGTTGCTGTTAATAATTATCTATATCATCTATATCACCTAACTTGGTTTCGATGACAAATGACATGTCTCGACAAAAAATGCTGCACTTTGCATAAGTTGTCAGCAAGAAATGTCATATCTGATTAGAAAAAGATTAGGCTTTTTTACCAGAACACAGTGTGACTGGATGATATAGTGAGCAGTAATGTGGTCACTTTGATAATTCTTTATTTCAGGACTTGCAAAAAAAAAAAAAAGTGTTATGTTAAAAAGGAATGTATTCACTTTTTGGGCTGTAATAAAACATTTATGGTCATTTTATGAATACTATTTGATATGGGAGGCAGGAAATTGGACAGAGTGAAGAGGAATGACACATATGAACATATGAACACACATGATATGTACCCTGACCACCTGGCTATCAGGTTGACTTAGAAGTCACTTAACAGGCTCACTTCATTTATAGCTTCCATCCATTCATATACAGCTGCTCCACCAGGATCACTGCACGGCTGGAGACCATCCCAACCAACATCAGTCAAACTGAGGTACACCCTGGACTGGTTGCCAGTCTATCACAGGGCTGATATATAGAGACGTACAACAATTCACATTCACACAGCAAATTGTAGTCACCAGCATAAACAGACCAAGGGTCATTTACAGTGAGATACATTGTACAGAAGCTTTGCAAGAACACTAAAATACAATAGAAGGAGCTCAGGAAAAGACAGGTGGCACTATGAAGATGGAGAATTGGAGTGGTGCTATTTCGTTGCAACAAGAGGAAGATCTTTATTTTTATATGGGGTTGCTGTTCTGCTGTTGGAATTTGATTGTGTACACAAGTCGCCAATGCCCACTTTATAATGGTGCTACTTTAACAACACAGTGCGCGTGTGGATTCTATTTCAACTTGTGCTTCTCTAGTATTTCCCAGTATGTAACAATCAAAAAATATTTCAACTGAAGAGGTATGGAGTTTGCATTTCTGGAGTGGACTGTATTTATTTGGACTACTGGAAGAAACTGGAGAGACCAAAACACATATAGAGAGAACATAAAAATTTAAAAGAAAGCCGATGGATGATCTGCGGGTTCAGGTTCAAGCCCAGAATCATCGTGTCCAAAGTGACAGCACTATCCTCCAAGCCACTACACTGCCATGTGGGAGAAGAGAGGTCTTAAAAGGAGGACAGTCTGACAATATGAGTTGCTGAACAGACTGAAAATGTGTTCCTCTAATTATTTATGAAAGTGAGCAGAGTCACTATAGAAGCCTGTTGTGGATTGTGAATGAAAAAAAGATGACTGGACTGTATTGTAAGTTTTACAATGTGAACAAGAGCATAAAGCCAACCATGACCCCTTGTAGGGGCAAGAGTGGAAACTGTATTATTTGTATGAAATCACTGAATATAGTTCTGTAATAACATAGTAACCAAGCTAAACCATTAAGATCTGGGTAAAAAAAAAGCTAAACAGATTCAAGGGGACAAAGGAAGGATTCCACTATAATTTTGTTTCAACGCTGTGGATGGTATTAAGACACTTTAAATGCAGTATGGATAGTCTTCATTGCATCTTATAAATATTGAAGAGCTGTCTGAAAACCTGAGAATAGATGGCATCACATGTAGTTTCAATGTAGACCAAGAGAAGTTTACAGTTTTCTCTTTCTTTATCAAGGTTTCTTATCTACCATCTGTGTGGATGAAGCTTTATCAAGTCTATTAAACCCTCATCCTTTGTTTCAACTGTTAAAATCTCATGTTATATCACAGACAGTGATTTGTGTTTTATGCTATTTCCTGCTCATTGACATGTCCACGTGAAGCATAATTTGTGGAAAGTCAAGAGAAACATTTGTCACCGATGTATGCTTATTTTTGCATGACAGTTTTATTTTTTAAACTTTGATCATGGATTTCTTTCTGGTTAAATTATAAACTCTCTGCCACATGCAGTGCTTGTGTTCATTAAATGACCTGAAGCAGCATGCGGCCGCAAAGCTCTCAGAAACAGCACGGTGCTGAATGTTTATCTTAATATAGATTTCAATGTCCGGCAGACAGGTGGCCTCTTTAGATATCTTTCTGTATCTATCTCTAATGCAACCACAATATACTCTCATTTATCACATCACATCTCTTATGTCGAGTTTGGCACAGACATTTTAAATAAATCCTGATCCGATCTGTTCCTTCAGTACCAGTCAAAAGTTTTAACACGTTTTCCATTCGCATACTGTTTTGTGTGTATGCGCAAGACCGAATAATATTCAACTCAGAGCCTTAGAGAAGGATAGAATTCTAGCAGTCAAGAATATGCTATCAAGTACCACTCATCTATCATTAAACAGAATCATGAAATCTTCACGAGGCTGGAGAGGTGAGGGTGGAGAAGGTACAATGTTGAGAGACTGTGAACTGGGAGGATGTGAGAAACAAAATGAAAGAGTCAGAGGATGGGGAGGAAGAGGAGCAGCTGAGTATGATGACAGAGCAGAGGGGCAAGTGAGGAACAAAAAAGGACATAAAAGAGGAGGTTTGAAACAGAATCAAGAGCAACGGAGGCACCAAAGCTGCACCGAGGAGACTAAAGACGCCACATGAGATGGTTCAGATGTATTCCCCTCAGGGCCAGAGGGGGCTTCCTGTTCAGAGCATAACCCCAATCCCCCCTAACCAATAGCATGAAAATGTGTCATTCATATGAATGGGATTCATCAGAATGATTTGCGACATATCACTTGATTTGAACACATCCTAAACAACTCTGATTTCCCACTCATTTTTTTTTGTACCAAACATAGTGTATGTGGATTATGCTCCCTGGAAGCACTAAGGCCGCAGAGGTACGGTGGTGAAAGTCAGAGAAAGATCATAGTTCTGGCTAAATGTTAATAAGTCAACCTGGCTGCGCTTCAAGCCAGTGTTGACATTTTCTATATTTAACCAAGAAAACAGTGTCCCTAACCTTAACCTGGTGCTGTGTGCTGTGAGTGCCTGAACATCCCCATGCTTTGAAGAAAAGATAAGCTCTTGGAGTGTGAAAACTAATAACAGATTGTCAGTGAATATTTTGTGGATATATACAGATATATCTCCCAAATGCAATAAGGTCCAACAGTTCTCGTTAGGTTATTAGAAAATGTATGCTTCCCTTTAGGGAACATTGGCTGTTATGGTATCTCTCTGTCCTTTTTTTCTACAGTAAAATATATCTAAATTTAAAGCAACATACATTTATTTGAGTATGTGTGTGTGTTCTGAATTGCTTTTTAAAGCAAATAAGGAAACGACTTAAACCCACTTTATTCATGAATATCACAGATGCAAAAGTAGGTCTTTACTAACTAGAGCTGAAGCAATTTCTCATTAATTATTTACCCATTGGCAGAAAATAAATTGATAAATATTTCTAAAAGTGATTAACTGCTATTGTGGCTCAGTAGAAATGCGTGAGGAGCAAACATCTCAGTCTCACATGTGAGGACTTGCTGGTTTCATTTTATATATGTGGATAATACATTTGAAAAGAAATGCCTAAATAATGAATCAAGTTATGAGCCAATGTATATAGGATAAAAATAATCGTCAGTCGGTATCACTGACCTTTTCAGCACATCCATTTACATTTTATTGGATTTATTGGATTTATTTTTTAGATGTTACATACAGAAAACATAATGGTATGCAAGATAGAAAAAGAGACAAGGACTGTGAAGGGTAAACTACGGCAGCAGCAGAGGTGAGAAAAGAGAGCGAGCATCTTTGAAAAAGAAATCAGTGACATTTTGACAAGGACACAGAGACAAAGTGACACAGAGACAAACAAGATATAAAAGAAAAGGGATGGTGGCACAGAAAAAAGACAAAGATATAGATAACTTTGGGGATAAGCAAAGATAAGACATTGGTTTGTCTGTCAGATTCTGTACTCAAAACAATATTAGTTTTAGCATTCTCCTTGGGCAGTTGTAAATGTTACCCCAAGAAATTATAACATTTAACTCTCTGTGCCTTTGCATGTTTCAGTAGCTTCATTCGCATAGCGTTTGAGGCAAGGAGCCATGATGCACAAAGCTCAGCGCACACAAAGCCATGTTTACAGAGTGCACTGAGGTTTCTGATCATGATTACTGTGATGCCCAAACATGCAGCCTTTCAGTGGCTCCAGCGCCAGAGACCACATAAAGCAATACATACACAACAGACACATAGCAGGTAATCACTGTATACATCCAATTCAAGGTCACACTGTCATCAAAGGAAAACACTTGACATACAGTACAATGGAAAATTCGACTTCAATGTCATGGTCTTGTTCATGAACATGAAAGAAAAAAAAAATACAGAAATGTAAATTGGATAAAGGTGTTTTTGTGAGAGTCATTTCCCTTCAGTCACAGAGTTGGAAGCACTGGAAGAACGAGTACAGAAAGCAGATGAATGAATGTTTTGTCAGATTTCTAGTCTTGTTTTAATCCATTAAGCCATCCAATACATCCTGGGTAGAATTAGCTTTTCTAATTTTAGATTAGATATTAATACTATCTCATGTTCAGTCCCATCTTGAGACAGCATCCATCTGACATTGGTACGCGTTGACTTGAATTGGCGATATGAATGATATGAACACAAACACTAAGTCTCAGCCTACGTAGTTTGAAAGGCATTAATTTTTTTATTCATACTACATGAGTTGTCTTTTATCAAAGGATTTTTGGAATGCTGCTTGTCCTGTTTAGGTTTGAAAACTCTGGCTCCAACAGTCACAGCTGCCAGAAAGTGGTGATTTGGAATATGCATAGTGACTATTCACTTTGGAACACAATTACATTGCTGAATATGATGATAATTGTAATGGTGAGAGTTTGAAATAAACATGATGATGATTTGTAATACTGCCATTCTTCTTTGAAATCTTTTATTACTTAGTTTAAATTTGTTATTAAAACTATTTTTGGTATGGGAATACAACTAATACATTAGTTTCGCTATCAGGTAATCAAAAGGCAGTAAATGTCTTTAATATACAATGAATTCTTTGAGAATTTATTAGGTCTGTGCAGAAATTTGGCTATCATTATTTCCTGAAGGCCATTAAGACTGTAAATGTCTGTTTTTTTCTGAACAGTGCAAAAGCATATATGATATTACTGATGTGAATCAGAACACAAGCAATAACCCTAATCGTCACATTGGAGAAACTCTGTTTTCTCAAGCATCAATACAAAAATTCTGACATCACATCATATTTATTTGTGCACGGATGTCATTGAAAAAACTCAATTTTTTTGTTTTAACTTTATTAATAAACAGCAACTGTTGAACCGAAGTACTGAACGAATGGCATGATCATCTGTGTCTTTTTCCTGCTGAGCTGATGTGCTGTGTTTCTTTGCCCCCCCAAAAATACCTTTTAATATAAAATTGGAAACACAAAATCCCCCCAAAACTGTTGCAATTCCAGATTACATTGACTCAGTTCAAATGACTTTGGGAGTGTGTGAAAAATAAGCACAGAAACTTACCAGTTTACGTTGGCACCAGGTGCAGACTCCACATAGTGTTACCAGCCAAATGGCACACACTACGAATGCAACAGACACCAGAAATACACTGAGAGACACTGAGCCTGAGGGAGAGAGACAGACACACACAGATTGGTAGGTATTAGTACATTTACTGGAGCGCTTTTGAATTCCGAGGCTCTAAGGCTCATTCACTGTTCAAATTGTTAGTGTGACAAAATTTTATCTGAATATGAAGGTACAATCAGGAGGAAATGCTTGGCAGAATGCATTCCCTTCCTCTTCCTCACTTTCTCCATTCATCTGTGTCATCTGACATCTGTCATCAGTGAGACAGAGAGAATGAAACATGAAACAAGAGTGAGGGAGGGAGGACAGAGATTGCTTCATGCTCATGCTCCCCACATGCCTCAATAGCGGATCCGCCCATGTCAGGAAGAGATAATATCATGAGGCCAGAAGCCATGCAATTGGTAGTTTCCGTTTTCACTCTTCTATCTCGTAAATCCTGTAAACTTCCTCCAGTGCCTCCTATTCCTTGCGTCTATTTTTTCAATTACTGCCTCAAAACAATGCTGTTCATTCAGCTATCTGCCACCTTCTCCGCCAAGTGATTCAAAATGCAGTGGCACTCTGGAAAAACAATGTCAGCAAACACCAAGCTCATAACTGCAACATTTTTTTCCCCTTTGCAGTACACTGTACATTTTCTACATTTGTGTCCATCTGAAAATTTCGTTTCACCGTAGATTTTCTCCTTTATCCGTCAATTTCTTCGGGCATTTATAAATTCACTGCGCCAAATAAACAGAGGAAGTGGATTAGCTAAGACAATTAATTTTCCCCATCCCATATCTTGTTCATATTTTTGAATCTCTTTCCTTCATCTCCTTTTCATGTTTTATGCTGGTTATTATTCCCATCAATTGTCAGCTCCTTATACAAGCAGTTCTAAAACAACTATTACCATCTGCCATTATTGGATTGGATTCAAACAGAGCTAAATTGGATGCTGGGTTGTCCTGTATTATTCTCCATCTATCTGTCTCAGTTTTCCAACAAGACTTAAGCTTACCAATCTGTTTATAACTTTTGGTTGACTATCTTTTCATAATCTCTAATGTTTTCAAGAAAAGTTAAAAATATGTTGCCTAAACATTTTCTATTGCTAGAAAATTGTTGTGCACTACAGACAGTGCCCATCCATACTGGTCTGCCACCCAGGAGATCTGTAGACCTGATTCAGGTTGGAACTGGGTGAGCAGGTACAAATGGTCCTCAGCAGCATCTTTGCTGTCCTCGTTCAGAGAACAGCAAATATAGTAATTATATACAAAACCTATTTACTGCCACTGCACCAATTTCTGCTTCCTGAATCTGTGTCAACCAGAACTGTCCTCCCTGAATCTCAACACAAAGATGATTGCATATATGTTTTCAGAGAGCTTCCTTTCCCCAATAGAGAGACCAACAACCCAACACAGAGACATCTGATTACAGATGAATAATAGGTTCTCCATTGTGGTTCCGCTCTCACTTTACTATGATGACAGATACAACACCTGGATTACTTCAACTGCTGTGTGCCAATAGTGTTTGATCTCCACTTACTCACAGTCAAGATCTGGCAAGAACATAAGTGCATACTCTCCAAAATCTAGCCCCCACTGCGACCTTTCTCATTAAATGGACTACTGAGCATCTGTTGGAGTAACTGCCCTCATTAAAATGTACCGACACTACAATGATCAGTAGTGATAGTATATAACTGTAAAAGGATTAATTGAAATTTGACAAACATAATCTGTAGGAAGCGATTCTTAATTTCATCATGGAATAATGCAAAAAAAAAAAAGAATGCATAAATAGAATTGGATGGCACATTTCCTTAAGGGAAACAGAAAATTGACAGATAGAATTTAACATATCATGAAAGGTTTAGGACCTCTGGGACAGGAAAGTACTCCCATTGAAACAGGGGAAGAGAAGTGATCGAGCCATCAGGATGAAAGAGCACACATTAATGTTGTAATTGTAACTGTCTTGGAGACCACAACACAACATCTTGCTTCTGGCTGGAGCTGCTAATGGCTAGCCCATTTCATCAAAGGAATTGTGCATCTCAAAAGTTAGATAAAAAGAGAATCTTGGTCCAAAAGCCAGCAAGTTTTTTCATCCACCAATTATCTTTAAAGTATGCCTTAGTACTCTTAATTTCTCATTTTATCTGGCAGAACTTTTAATCCTATCCAAGTCCTCATCAGTGGACCAAGTTTGTTCAGCCGCCATGGTGATGGATCTGTTGATACAGCATCACATTAGTTTTATTCTCATACAAGCTGAAAATATCCGAATATCATTATTTATATTTCTGAGGTTTACAATCAATACAAAATACTAAAACTGTCATTATGTCTTTATTTTAATTATTATAACAGTTGAGGTTGTCTTCTTTAAAAAACAAAACATTGTGATACCATCCCTTGAAAAGTACATCCATTGCCAATGAAATGATATTAAGTCAGGTCATGGAAAGTTGAAAAATGGATTACCTCCAGATGTAGCACCTACTGTGCTGTGTTTGGTATCATACTGGGTGCTTTATTTCCCATGGCTCTGAGTATAAACAAAGGATTCTTAAAGTACTGTTGCTATTAGACACGCTCTATCAGTCACTCTCATTCTTGATGTGTATTTTGAAATAGCTTCATATATGGTCTGAGATCATCCATTTAAGCGTCCCTAAATATGGTGCAAAGACTGCATCAGTGAAGTTCTCAATTTTAAACTGTTTAAATTTGTAGTTTTTCTTTTCTCCTATTATTATTATTATTAATTATATAATTTATAATTCTGAATTTATAATTCTAATAATTTGAAGTGCTAAAAAAAACCCCAACAAACAAAGAATGCTTTGCCTCATGTCTATTCATAAAATTCATAAAAAATACGATTGAAAGCACTTATTAAACACACAGTCAAGCTAAGAGATGAAAGGGGAAACTGATCTGTTTAAGAATGCATCTACTTTCTCTTCTGAGCAGTATTTCAACAATGATAAACTCTGAGTCCATCATTACTGAGTAGGCTAGACAAATCAATGGATAACGATTTACTGGCATTTTGACTTCAAGTGTATAAGCCATCTTTGTGACACATCAGGCTCTAGTAAAACATTTTAAGCAACACTTAATTCACTCCAGTTTCCTCGTTCTTTTATTTAACTTCACGTTTTCATTCTTTGCCCGTTGCCACATTATTATTTTTTTTTTCAGATTTAAAGTCGATTTTTTTCAGTACAGCTTTTGGTTGTGTCACCATCCCGCTAATAGTGGCCGTTTCTAGCAAGCAAAAAAAAAAAAAAAAGCTCAAAAAGTCAAAAAGCCACCAAAACCGAAGCTATTTCCCACTGTTAACAGACAGATTTGAGAGCTCTTGCTTTTATTCATTTCAAAGCTGCATGATCCCAACAATTCCTTTATTGAGTGGCCTGGTAGAAATTCTGAATGTGAGACTAAGTTGTAATATAGAGTAATTATCCTTTAGGATAAAGCTTTCACCTTCTCTCTCCCTCAGTTTCTCTCAAACACCCCCCTCTTTGCTCTTCCTGATACAGTCCATACTCTTTTCACTTGTTGGTGCTAGTTTACCCTGCTCTCTTCCACTTGCCACGCTTATCTGTTTGTGCTCTGTTCACTCAGCCCCTGGTGCTGTCACCTGCCGCGACACAGAGAATAACCATTATTAGTCACTGGAGACCAACAGAAAGCATCTCTTGTTGAGGGTCGCAGCAACGTGGAAAGGGCCACCACCATGGGAGGAAACCCTCGACTGGCACAACAGACGCATCTCCAGAGGAGTAGTGACCAGTGGGAGGAACGTGAGCAATCTATTATATATTTGTGGAAAAAAAAAATGAAGGTGAAGGAATAAAAAAGCCCTTGTCTATTTAGAACACTGAGATTATATTACAGTATCTGTTTTCTGCACTGCTTGTAGGATGGATGTCATGAACTGATACTTAGGTATCAATTTGATGCTCACCAAGATGAAACTCAAAAAGAAGAAGACAGGTAATATGAACAATAACAATATAAAACTGCGGATGAAACAACAGGTCCATTACAAAAACATTGCTAAGATTGATATACTTATTGCTTTTGATACTGATCATTAGGGAAAAGTTGCAGTCAACCAAAAACCAGCATGCCAACAGTGCAAGAGAGTGTTTCAAATGAAAGGAGCAAACACCACCATACCGCGCTTGATTTCTGTCTTTTGTATGATTAAATTTGATATTTAGAATCATGGTATTGGTACTTTGGTAATCTTTGATTTTGTGATGTCCCTAAATTGAGACACAAAGAATAAAAGGATGCAGTTCATTGACTCTGAAGATTGCATTATTTATTCCTCATGACTCTGTATCAGTGGCAGGAGTGGAGAGGAGGGAGGAAGCTGTGAGAAGTCTGGCAGGTAGAAGAGACAGCCAGCTCAATCTTGAATTGCCAGCAGGTGCGTATTTGTCTCACATGAAACCACCTGACTGTTGGCAGAGTTCAGTTTTTGTTGAGCTTCTCTGTTATATGAACATGGTGATATATTCAGTCCACATTTATTAGTTTAATTTGACGATGAAAAATTTGCTGTGTGTGAAATTGTTATTAATATCAAATTAACTGATGGCAGATGTCAGCAGGCACACTAATAGATGTACTTGATCACACAGAGATAATCTTCAAACTCTACTTACACACCACTGCCCTCCCTCAAGAACTCTCGTTCACAGCAACTCAACAAATCTTTGTCAGAGATTGGCGGTTGCCTAAAGGGGGGTGAGGTCTCTCTCAGGTATAGCCTGAAGCATGACATTTTTAAAGGAAAAACAGGAAAAAACCCTTCTCTGCCAACTAATTTCCATCAACCGGTCTAGTTGCCCTTATATTCATGGTGGCCCGAACTCTGTAAAGTGGTATAAAAGTATAAAGTCAGGCTTTTGGTGAAATGGAGTGCTTGTCTTTGCATTGTGTAATATCACCAATGAGGAACACCCAGTCTTCATTTACAAATGCTATCACTGCATAATTATCCCATGACACAGATGTCTTAAGTTGGGGTATAGTCAGCATAGTAATTCTTGAGTTATGGCCAGTGACCTTGTCCTTTGACCTCTAAAATTGAATGAATACATATTTGTGTCCAGGTCTGTATTTATACCAAAACTTCCTGGGAAGTCTTGGCGTAAATATGAGAAGTTACTGAGATATTCCATTGACCAGGATGTTGTTGTTGCGTCACAGGAACCTATTTACCATCAAACAGCCAAAACTTGTCCAGGCAATGTGCAAATAGCAAGACTGTCCTGAAGAAGAATGAGCCTTCTTTCTAGCTGCAGTATAAATGATAATAGGAAGAAGTCAGATGTTACATTATATTCACCAATTATTCCTTAACAATGTGTTTATTATTGGATTCATGATGCTGAAGCCCGAGTTAACCACAGTCCACAAACCACAGTCCTCTTTTTTTGTGACTAAACCCTAAATCATTGTATTATCACTTCAGAAAATGTATACATTTTTCAGTGGTTATTTCCAATGATTTTAAAAGGGAAAAATTATATAGGTCAGTCAGATGAATCAATACTGTGTATGGTGTTCTATAGGGCATGAACTAATATTTAAATCAGTAATACAGAGAATTTGTTGATTGAGAAACAGACCTGCCTAATGAGCTCCACTTAATAAGTCTCACTGAACACAAAACGGGTTTGAATTGCAGCTCATTAAAAACATGAAAGAAGCTCCAGTGTGGGTGGCTGTAGAATGACTTACTGGGAATGCGTAACCAACTGTTTACCTTGAGAAAGTTCAACGTGGCACGTGGGCATCCAGCTAGACACCAGGATTGCACTCAACTATTTTTAACATTTCTGAAAATAAATGTTTGTTTTTGTTTTTTTACATTGTGATTTACACATGAATGAGATAAAGCCCTTTTACATTCATGCCATCTCACCTGCCATTAAGTGTGTTGGGAAACATACATTCCCTAATGCATGCCAACAGTCTTCTTTACAGTCCTGCCAAACCATCATTGTGACGATGTAATTCTGCATTTCATTCAACTGAAATGTCTGATGCATTCACTTTATTGCCTGCTTGATGGCCAATCTAGGCCCCACAGGGGATGGGCATCTGACACACTGGCCATGGTCCAATTTAAATAGTATTTTCTCATTTCGATACACATGACTATATCAGAGAGGATGCGTGCCCACTATTTGGATCAGGCAAAGAGAGAAACCTTGAACAAAACCAAACTCAAGTTTATCAAGTTTGTACAGTAAGGAAAAGCAATGTTTTGTTTCAGCATTTGCGACATCCAGCAAACAGGCTGTTTTTGCTGTCTCAGAGGAGAGCCATGACAGACTCATAACCTTATACCCTTATGAGGCAGGTGCGTTTATCCAGGCAAAACATCTTAACAGTCTGCTGGCAGAGCTCTCAAAGTGTGTGTCTATAAGAACTGTGATCTGTTGTCCATAATGAAGAGGAATCAGAGGTTTACTGTGTGCGACAACCAGGCTATGCCTGAATGAATACAGCTGAAGAGTCAATATGACTCACATAGTGATGCTGGAGAGTACTGTAGGAGAGAAGATAAAAGCTAAGTAGTTGCTAAGAGGTTAAAAACCCTCATGAAATAGAACAGACACTGAGAAAACACTATTAGAAATTCATTATTATTTAGCTCCTGATTAAGTCTCACATAACAGAATTAAAGCTCTCATCATACAGCAATTCCTTATTTGCTGTGATTCGATATTGCCATCTGTTACTAGACTTTTGTTTATTTTAATCATTTTGCAATTCATTACTTTTGACACAGTGACCAGTAAAAGCAAAGAGGTAATTTAAATTTTAATTATTATCTTCAAACTTCATCAAAAGACCAAAATTGTCACACTAAGCACTTAATCAGTAGATAAAAATGGTGCATTTTTAAACATATTCAGCATTTCTTTTTTGTTTGAAATATGTCTTGTTAGAAACTCAAATGCCCTATTGTTTGAGAAATTCTTTGTGAAACTTTATTCAGTTCCTATTTTTAATATCATTAGTATGAATGTTATGGCTCACAGCAGACTGTAGGGGAATTGGAAAATGTCAACCCACTTGGCTTTTGATCGTAATCAATATAAATAGTTCATTTTGATATCAGGTGGTGATTTTGTGAGTGACCCAAACTTTCAGAACTCCCAGCATGCTTCTCTTCAATAGTGGGTCTCCAAACCCAGTGAGAAGAAATATTGAGGGGATCTAGAATAATATACAGTCAACTCAGGATTATAAACTCAGTGCAAAAAATAATAAAAAGCAGTAATATTTTTCTATAAAGATATAATTAGTCACAAAATAATACAGTTTTAATCATCTCACCATAAAGCAAGATGTGTAAATATTTACAATGAAGCAGTACTTTCCTTCAGCGTATTTATTTAAATATATTCTGAGGAAATATTATTAAATGTTGAGCAAAAATTTGAACTCACATAGCTTTAATCTTTGGATATAGCACAGGAAGTATGGACAGCTCATCCCTAAAGCAAAAAAAAAAAAAAAAATCCAAACCAAACATTACATCTCTAATCTGTGCTATCATGCTCAAAGCTGAAATCCGCACTATATGCAATAATGACTCTTTGGACTCTGGATAAAATGGCATTGTCTCCACTAATAATTGGTAATTGTAAAGCGCAACCCCGATGCCATGAAAAAAAAAAAAAAAAAAGGAAAGACAGAAGGAAAGAAAAAATCGATTGCATCTTGTGTGGGAACGACACCCTGTTGCACTGTCTCATTGAGCCTGTAGCCTTTGGACCCTGAGAATATATATACTAAAGATGGCATATTGCAACGTACTTGGTTAGCTTGAGGTCATCCTTTCTAATGGGGAGGCTGTGAACCCTTTTCATAGATGCAGTTTTATTTTGAAATCTTACACAAAGTTTGTATCTTTTAATAGAGTAAGAGTTACAGATGATCTACTGGACAAGATGATACAGCTGCCTTCTTGTTCAAGGCCTGGGGTGGTTTCAAGAATAGCTATTAACCAACCAGACAGTTTAAGATAATCCCAAGACCTTATTTCTTATTTTAGGGATGTTAGGTTATGGAGTAATTTATGAAATATTTTAGCAATATTTTAGAATCCTTTGGTCTCGACTTCTGGATGTACTGATTGTTTCACTTTTTAACGTATTAATTATAGATCCTCTAATCCGAGTCGCTGAAGAGCCTCAACTGCTAATGTGAACGTTGTGATACAATCTACACTCTGAGATGAAAATGGAACAAGCTAACACAGCATGTTCCTTTTCAAAGACTTCACTGGACACCACCATCTTTTAAAACCATTAATTTCCCACAATCCAGCGGCCGTTTTATCATTAATCAATTAATCACATCCTTCCAATGTTTTAAAAACAGCACATATTTACCAAATATGAGTTTGACTCAGATTTAGCTTTCTAGGATTGTGATGTCATATGTGAATTAACATTTTTTAGATTGCAAATTATAGTTTGAATTGTGGAAAATACTGGTTTGGCTGCTGTCACCAACATGACAGTGCAGGAGTTCCTCAAGGTTAGAGATAAGATCAGGATTGATGAGATGAGCGCAGAAAATTTCACATATGTGGAGAAAGCTGTTGCTGTCATACACTACAGAGGAGCGTAAAGGTAATTGACAGAGAACACCAAAAAAACTGAATTTATGGACAAACCAATGTAATACCAAGTGTAATATTCATTTCATTTAGTGTAACACGTGCAGCATCTGTACTTAGCTAAAAGCAGACCTGTACATTAATACATCAAAGTTAATTTACAGTATAAAGTCACCCTGAAACACTTACTATATGAATCCATTTGCGGCTGGTCTGGACAGAGTGCCAGGAGACTGGCAGGTAGGACCAAATAAAATTCAATGCAGCAACATGCAGGAAGCCAAGTTTGAAACTCTGATGTGGCCAGAATTTGTCTCTTTTCCATCTTCGGGCCACCAGTGCACATCTGGAAAAGTCTACTACTGTTATGTGAACACATATTCTCAGTGATGAGTCTAGTTACAGCCTTGGACTGGACTTCCACTGTATGACTGGTGAAATCAGAGAAAGTCATTTTCTGTTTTTATGTTGATCCTTATTTGTTTGAGTAGTGGTTAAAAGCCAATGACACTCTATGCTCACGGCGTATATATAAGGGAAAGATTTCCTGTCTAAATAAGGTATGCAAAGTTTTATTATAGATGGAAATCAAACAGAATTGTATTGACTATGTATACATGATTGTATATTTTCATTTTTAACCATAGGAGGGCTTTCAAGGGTACTTAAACTTCACTGCTTCCCCTTTTCTGCTTTAGTCCATTACTGTTCTACCTATTTTTTAATGCACCTCTAATTTAATTTCTCTGGCTTGTTTGTTCAGTTTCTGGGTGTGGCATAGAGGAGACTACAGCTCCACTTCAATGTATAATCCTCTATTGCAAAATGAAAAAAGAGCTGAACGTTGACCCTTTCATGAAACATTAAAGAGCCACTGCTGCTCCTTAATCATTCTTCAGTCCTTAAATTCTCTACCAGCATATGTTAAACAAAACTACATTTCATAGGGCTGGTTTGTTTTACAAGATAGTGAGTAAAATACATAGTTATGAAATGGTCACATATGCTGTTAGGTGCCTGCTAAAAGGCTCTGTGGGGCTAAAAGACAGCAAAACATTATTATTCTCATTAACTTATAATAAACTGTAAATAAATTTTCCGACTTGAACTTGATTCTTTGAAATGTACTTTGAAGTTAAGTTTCAAACTAGGTGATAATTTTTTGTGGCAGATTTTTTTGTCTGTTGGTTAATATGCCCTATAATCTACTCATGAATCAGAATATTGACTAGGGTGACAGAAATGTAATGTGTGAACAGTCAAGTCAAAGAGAACGGAGAAAGGAGAGTTTACACTGGGTTTAGCCAGCTAATCTGCCTGCAGTGCTCACACACTCTCAATCTAAAATCTAGTCTATTTTTTGCCTTGAAATAAAAATGATTTCTTGTTTTTTCTTGTTTTTTTTTGTTTTTTTGTTTTTTTTTTGGGAGGATAATGGCACATGGTCCCATGCAGCTAATCATCTCTAAAAGCGGATGAGCACCCACACTACTGGGGAGCTTCGTTATATCCAATTTGCTGCTATCCAGCAGGGGGCTCCATAAAAACTTCTCTTTTGTTTCTTTCAAGGGAGATAATATTTTAAAACATCCACTTAAAATCAACAGCTCCCACATAAATGTGTACAAGGTGTAGCATCATTAAACCTGATTAAACCTGAGAAATTTCATGCACTTTTTTGAACAACGTACTGCGTAATTTACTTCCCCACTTTAGTGTCTGTGCCTGTAAATTCAGACCTGCGAGCCTGTGCCAGGATTCAAATTCTTATCTTTGCAGTGTAACATCACTGCAGCGATAAGGTCAGTCTTCCATCTCAGCTCTTCCGCTGTCTGTCCAGTTACTGTCTGATCTGATCTGTCTCTATCTCCGTAGCCTTCTGTCTCTCCTTTCTCAAAGACAGATACACTTGAGCATGCACATGCAACAGAGTTTTCCTCTTATGCAATATACTGTATATTGATGACATGACTCCAGAGAGCATTCACTGTCACATGTAAAAAGAATATAACATTAACCGTTGATGACTGTTGAAATCAAACCAAACAGAGCCCCCCCCCCCACTTGTTGCCAGCACAGGTATAGACAACCAAGAGTTCTGGACAATTATGAGCTGTTCAAATGAGGCCAGCATGTGGTAGCAGAGTGCAACCTAAAAATAAATCCCTTCTGCCAAATTATTTTGTTCTGTCAACTTTGAGAGAAGGCTTTGAAATCATTGTTATGTCAAAAACAAAGCAGGACAGAGCCACGCTACTTTGACACAGAGCTGCTGTGAAGTTAAACAATAACAACAGCATGTTAATTTGTGACAACACGGTGGGTCCAGACTCTACTAAATACCAAGTGAGTGGCTGTGACTGACAGTGATCTCTGGTGTTACTGCACCAGCATGATGGCAACAAATTTAAATATTGATGATTACCTTTTCATAAAACTCTTATCCTAACCAATAAATCAACCTTGCCAGCAGAATGATACAATCACCTGCACATCGCAAATTGAGAAGCTTTTAATTCTACATGCATCTATATATAATACTTACAATCAATCAGTAACTCCTGAACTCACTACTGGTCTAATAGGAGCTGCCAGCTTGGACGTATTCAGGCTTAAAGGAAGAAAAACATGCTTCTCTCGATCTTGCAGTTTTTTTTTCACCAATGTCTTTTTCAGCGGCTGCTCAGTAGCATACTTACTAGTGTGTGGCGTAGAGCAATGTGACTGGCATTTTTATACTGTGCTCACTTGTCACCTTAATCGCATAAACACAACAGTAAGGTAGGAACAGAGTCGATCAGGGAAGACAGACAAGCCACACTAACAGCAATACTTTACAACCTACAGCCTAAATCAGACAAAGCTTTAATGCATGACATACATAGTATACAAGCTGATGTCACACTGATAAGAATGTAAAGCTGACTGAGGATCAATGTCAGATAGACTGTGTAGTCAAGCCAGTGTGAAAGATATCAGGATTTCAAGTGGATGAAACACATATATGCATGATATGGCTGACAGACACTGTATTTCTGACACTGACTCAAATATTGACATTTACATTTTCAAAAAATACAATGACAAAAGCCATTTTTAATTCTTACACACATGAAGCCAACAGAGTAGAAATGCTTCTTCCATTTACAACTCAAAAGTAGTTCTTAAGTCAAGTGTCCATCACTGTAAGTAAAACTTTTGGGTGCTAGTAAAAAGCATCTTTCTGGTGAGCCGGTAATAGTTATTCCATTAATAAATATATATGAAAATGACCCTCCTTTACATATATTAATATATTAGTGTCATAAGTGAATGTCCAATAAACCAAAAGCAAAAGCAGGAATAAGTAATGTTAAAGTACAGTTGTAAAGACTAGATTTCTGTCCTGTTGATCTTCAACTCTTCTTCAAAAAGTTGGCCATTCTTCAAGTGGAAGGTACTTCCAGATTAACTAAAGTTAAAGACAAAACCTGATCTTCATAGAAAAAACAAAACAAAAAAAAGGATTAACAAAAGAAGAGTGTTTAAATACCATCAAATACGACCACTCAGTAAGAAAATATGGCATAAAAATGTTTGGTTTTTCAAGAATTGTGATCAAAGCAGGCTTTAGGTTTTTTGCACTACAATTTCTCTTAACTGACTTGCATGCATAAGATGATAGCCATCTGTGATAAGCTACCAATGATTTGTAACATAGGACTGGTCCACTCACACAAACAACAGAGGCCTTATCAGCCTACGTTTACAGTAATCAACAGCTAAGGGAGGCAGTCACCCAGTGTCGCTGTGTTGACACTTATGGGTCCCTGCATGGAGTGCTTCATGACTTCATTACTGGCAGTAAGACCTGAGAACAGCGTTAACCCGCACCACAGTGCTATGATGGACTGCCAAGCTGAGTGGCTTTGACAGGGACGTCCATATGGAGACACTTCCTTGAGCCCCTCTGTCTGCCGGTCTCTCTCAGGGTCTGACTGGGTGGCTCTGTCACTACACTCCTTAGTTCGCCCCGTGTGGCTTAATGTCTGCTGCCACCTCTACATGTTTTAATTGTTTTCTCCTGCTCACTGAGCAAAGGCAAACTGTCTACAGTGTCAGTCAGGCATGAACGTAGGCCAATACAAGCCAAAGACTGATCCTTGTATATCATGACCCAGGTGTGTGTATCTGGGTCATGATATACAAGGATCAGTGATCAGTGGAGCTGGAAACAGCTGTGCAGATGACAGTGAGTTATCAGCGGCAATATGTGCGTGTGTGTGTGTGTGCCCAGGACAGTGAGCCCGCCAATGTGAACGACTATATGGATCCCTGTGCTCTGATAAAGGTCAAATGTGATGTTGACCCCCTCCTTTGTTCCTGTTAAAATTACAAATAAAATAGTAGGATGCCCTGACAAGGAAATGATTCATGATTTAAAACAACTGCTACTGTGAAAAGCAACTGTAACTTATAGAGCTGTAAATAATCTGAAACATCTGTACCTTTATGTAGAAATACGTTCCTGCTAGTCAATAAGACTTGAATTTGAGTCTGAAGAAGATGTGCCTTCTGAATGCGTTTAAAACCCCTGTATAACTGTTGTGCAGAACTCTGTGATTTTGAGACACTGCTTGTATCCTCCTGTGTGTGAGTTTTGTCTCCTATATTGTGCAATATACCTATTCCTTCCAACCAATCAGTGGTCTTTGTGTATTTACTAAATTGTTGTTCAGAGTGCTTTAAGGAAAAAACTTCAATCATATTATGGAGGTCCCAGCAAGATGTGATCTGGGATATGGGGACTGGTTGTTCATCTGATGCTGTCCTCTGACAGGACAATCACTTCCAGGAGCTTCTGAATTCTGCTCTTTGTCAGAAGTGGTGACACTCCTCTTGGACAACAGCACAGTGAGTGACCTTTTTTCCATATATTTAATTGTTAGAGGGGTTTGGTATTTAATGTGGAAATTAATGGTCGTGTGAAGAAAATTATTCAAAATTTTATGAGTATAGGTTCAAACGCACACTGATTCGGTAGAAGTTTTCCAAGCAGGAAATTCCATGAAGGAGTTTGTCTGGGAAAAGGCCGAGAGTTGGGATCTATGTCCAAGGTCTAGAAACAGAATAGGGGTTCCTTTTTGACCAGAGAAATAGAGAAATAGGGAAATAAAGACAAGAGGTGAAATAAAATGTAGAAGAGGCAGGGAAGCACCCTGGCCTGGGGTCCCGTCAGACAGGAATAACTGACAAAGCATGCAGAGAGAAAATAGGGCTGCATTCACGCTGTGAGTCTTCATGCTCATGTGGAGCTGGTCAACCTTGTGAGGTTGTTCCCTTGTGTGATTGATATAGATATGGCTGTAAAACCTGGTATGAACATAGCCTACTCAAAAGAATAACATTTAAAAAAAGAAAAGAAAAAGGCAAGTAGAATATATGCTGATGGAGCACTGAAGAAGTACTAAAGCACAGGATTACTAAGTAATCTTACATTTGTCTTTGAGGGAAGAAGCCTTCTATAGACGCATAGTTATTTATTTATTGTTGGGGCTGGCCTGCCTGTCTGCATAAAATTAATTATACTGATTATCCTTTGCAAGCACTATCTCAACAGCTAGGAGCCATGGCATCTTCAGTGAGAACACAGCAACATGAGAACAAGGTCACTTTTCTTGTGACCCCCCTTCCTCTTTATTCTGGCCTGTTGGAGGAGGCTTTAAATACACTGAGAGTTGCAGACGATGGTGACTTCAGGAAGACGATAAAGGGAACTGTATATCAAGTAAGGACTCCAAAGCTGGCTCCTAAGTTTTTGCCTGGCAAACCAGAAGTAAGTGACAATGTTTTATGGACAGCTTGATCTTAGGGCCAATGTTAGAATGTCCTGATGGATCAGGAGGAATTCAGCATTTTTACCGACCATAGAAAACAACTAAACTACAGACCATCATTGATAAGCTGCCGGGGCCTAAGCATTATGGAAAACAATTTGCAAATGCTTTGGAGAAATTGGTTGCCAAGTGTAGACCAACAATGGCTGAGCTTGAACATGTTTGTGTGACAAAATTAGGGCTTGCCTGCAACCAGTTTGCAATCTGCAAAAAAAAAAATGCCCTGAAATCAGTGCATCGAAGAAAAGGTCAAGGCAAGAGCTTCCGCTGTGGTAACAGAGAGGACTCTGAGGTACGTTGGAGATGTCACAAAGTGGGTTGGCAGGAGCTGTCCTACAGAATTACCAGATCAGACAGAATTACCAACTGTCCTACAGAATTACCAGAAGAGTGGAGTCTTGGGCAACATTACTGCAAACAGACCCTTTGGAAATAGAAACCAAGCGCTGCAAAGGACATGACTATCAGAAGAATCCTCACCCGGCAAAATGGGACAGAAAGAGGGTGAAAGACGATTGAATCTGAAAAGAATGAATTGTTCTCTCTCCTCCGCTATTACAGATCTGCTGACCTCCCAATGCTTAAAATCAAAATCTATGGAATGTCCTATGAGATGCTGGCTGATACTGGAGTTACTGAATCCACGTTAAGATCAACAACAGGTGCTTTCCAATTGTCTAAAAAAAGTAAGATGTGCGTTGGCCTTTCGGGAACTCCTATGAAGTGTAAAGTGACTGAACTGTGTCCAGTTGAGTGCGATGACTTTGATGTTCCAAGCATCAATCATTCATTGGTCATTGTCCCTGACTGGCAGGTAAACCTAGCTGGTAGGGATTTTTTATGCGCTTTGGGGCCAACTATTGTTTTAATGAGACTGCTTTGGTCTTGAAAAAATCTGATCCTTCAGACGACCTTTTCATTGAGATGGTATGCCATTCCTCAACATTCTTTAGGATTCTTTATTTTTTTGGAAATTGGGCCTTCTTCTATTTTTTCTGATTTGTTATTGTAGACAATGGATCTGTGGTTATGCTAAGCTGGCACAACCTCTTTCTGATATGATGCATGTGACTGGTCTGACTGTACATGATATATTGACTTTGACTCCTGATGCTACTGAGTCATTTGAAAAACTGAAAGAAGCTTAGCTTCAGCACCAACTTTAGGCTTTACATTTACTGTGGATGGGAAGAATGGCTTCTATAGTGCTGTGTTGTTGCAGAGACACGGGGATAGATTGAAACATTTTGCTTATTTTTCTAAGAGGCTTCCAGCGGTAGTGAGGGGCCTTCCTCCTTGTGCTAGAGCCATAGCAGCAGCTGCAGGTGCTATCATATCATCATCTCCCCCTGTTGCTCAAAGGTCACTGAAGGTCTTAGTTCCACATGCTGCTACTCTGTCAAAAGCAAAGACAGCTTGTTTTACACCAGCTTCAGTTCTTCATTACTATATTTTGAGTTTACGTTTACGAATTTATGTTACGTTAGTAAGATGTAAATTCTTGAATGCAGCTACTCTTCTCCCAACAGAAGAAGTTGGGGAACCACATAACTGCTTAGCAGTAATTACGGAGGTTGTAACCCCTAGACCAGATCTTTCCAGTGTACCTTTTCCTAATCCAGATAGGTTTTTTATGTGGCTAGATTGGCTCGGAAAATAAATAATAAAGGATAAGTTGGTTATGCTATTGTCAATGACAATGTAGTTGTTGAATCTGCAAGGCTTCCTTGTAATCTTTTTGCCCAAGCAGCTGAATTATTTGTCTTAACTTGAGCATGCATTCTTGCAGCGGGACAGTCTGTTGATATTTTTACTGATAGTAGATATGTGTTTGGAGTTTGGAGTCATTGTGGATCTGCTGGTGAATGGTGTTGACTCTAGATGGCCTCAGGATCAGGCAGATCATCAGTCAGATTACATTCTGTCTGTCTGACAAACAAAGGTCTTGCTCATGTCTCACCAATGAATAAGCAGCCAGGACACCCTCATTACTCACTACATCAGGATCACTTTTAAAGACGGTCATAATTAGACAGGGCTTCAAAGTCAGAATCTGAGCTGGGGAGCTGGACCACACAGCTGGACCACACCACTATGTTTTTGATGACTGTGTCCTTATTATTGCCTTGGCTGTAATCAGTGCCACATTTGGCCTTGCATTATGTCTTGAACCTTCATGTAGCTCACAAATGAACTCTGTAAATTGTGCTTTTGTCAGTTGTCTCAACAACAACTGATGGAAAGACTGAGACCCCCCAGCACCTGAACCCAAACTGAGTTAAGGGTGTGGCACTTGAGCCAACAGATTAGAAAACATTTCTTCCAGATCTTACACTATGACATCTTGTTTTAGGATGCTCTAGCGATCTGGTGTTGCTTTTTTCATAAATTTGGAGGTTGGCACTATAAGTTGAAATGTGATGTTGTGATCAAATGGTAAAAAATTTAAACAGCAGAGACAGATAAGTAAGTGTCATGGCAGACGTCACTATGCTCATGCTGATAAAATCCTAAAGATACCATATGGTGCATTTTCTCATACTGGACAAAGCTCATCAATAAACCACATACTTTATATGACTGTTTTCACCGGTTGTGTGGTAATCCTCATGATCAGTTAATTTTTCCTTTGTGAAACTTGTGACACACTTTAAAACTCAAGGATAAATTGATGAGTGTTTCATTCAGACTGGGGTTGAAGGGAATCATTCATCACATTTCTTTCAGAAGATTCATGGAGGGCAATCGACATGGAGAACAAAATGAAAAGAAAAAAAAATAGTGATAGTTGGGGTGTTTTGTGGGTTTGGGGAAAGCTTGATGAAGCACCTTTTTTCTCTAGTAAAATATCAATATTTTCCAAAGATTCATAATAAATGACAAAATTTTAATATTGGGGATGGCCAAAGCTCATTTATTTCCTTACATAAGGAACTGAATATGCACAAGGTTAAACCAATTTTTTTTTTTTTTTTTTTGAGGCTTCACGATTTATTAATTTATTACTACAAGGTGATTGTCCATTTAAGGCTATTTAAACATTGCACAGTAAATGCATCTCACACAAATCAACAAACTTCTTATATTTAATCTCCAAAGCAAAAGATTTCTATGGCAAAGGGTTTATTTTTAATAGACATCAGAGACAGACGAGCTTTTTATGCCTGACAACTACCGGCATTTCATATTAGTTTTGCATTTATACTGCTATTCCCTGCAGTCCTAAAGTCCTAAGAAATAAAAGATTTGCCAATAAATTTTGAAAGTGGAAGGGCAAATGGAGGGAACAATTCAATCATGTGCCATTTGGCTGACCAATGGTAGAATTATGCTCACACATTCAATAGGTCGTTGAAAGAGTCAGTCACTCACACATACAATATACTATCGTACTCCAAAAAAATTAAAAGTAATCTATAATTTAATAATATTAATTGGTAGATTTTTCTTGATGATTCACTACCGAAAGCAATTACCTTATTTCTTTTCCACAATTCATCGATGAAAAATTTGCACTTTGGTAAAAGAAAAAAAAAAAAAAGCCTTGTCCATGGTTTTACTGTTAAATGTCCCGACAAAGTAAATACCAAGAATTACTTTTGATAACAAGCCACACTGGCAGGCGTTCAAAAGCTTTTTACCGAACAACAACATGAAGAATGGAATAAGAAGCTGGCATGAACTTCAAACCATAACAATAACTTAAAATGTCATCTGTCTTAAGACAAAGCACCTAGTGTTTAAAATGGTACAATCTGAAACAGGCAACAACTTGTATTGAGCAGAAATCAAACCAACACAGTGGAGTCTTGTAGGTAAAGAGCTTTTTATGTTAAAAAGAACAGCACATCTTTCTTGCAAAATTATCATAAAGCAAAACAGCAAAGGTAAAGTCTTAAAACAAAAGCAAAGTTCAGTAGGGTATGTAAACAACGCAGCTATGTGACAGTATTAACGTGGAGATTTCCTTCACAATGCACTAAGACTGGACAGTGAGTTAGGCTGTGACTGGAAGCAGCTTAAATGGCTTTAAATAACTTGAAAGGGGAGCAAAACCTGAACAAAATACCCAACCAGATCACTTGAAAATCAATTTACGTCGAATCAAGTCAATTTTGTGTTTTGTTATCGTCCAAAATCACAAATTGCCCTTAATGGTTTTACATTTGGGCCATATAATGCATCCGTATCCTCAGATTTTCAAGGAGACAGAAACTAAAGGGGATCTGGAGACATTTCAATGAATCCTCCACCTTTAATGACCATACAGGTTGTTTTTTTTGTACTTTCAGCCAAACCCCCAGAATAATACTAGCAGCAGCAGGTTTACTTAAGTGACTGTCTTTCCCTTGCCCTTAGTAGTAGTAGTCATGGAAGAATAACACACACCCTGGTTAATAGGGTGTGTGCAGTTGTAGAAGTTGCTGAGGATCTTAGGCGACATGCCAATCTTCCTCAGCCTCCTCAGGAAATACAGACGCTCTTGTGCCTTCTTGACCAACTGTTGTCCTTGTGGTAGGCGACACAGTCTTAGGTGAACAGGGTGTAGAGGATGGGGCTGAGGACACATCCCTGTGGGGTGCCAATGTTTTTGGTAAAGCGGGCCGAAGTGCTATTTCAAATCCTGACAGACTGGGGCCTGCCAGTCAGAAAGTCTAGGAGCCAGTCACAGAGGGTGGGGTGCAGACCTAGGGTGGACAGTTTGTGGGTGAGTTTGTGGGGGATGACCTTGTTGAAAGCGGAGCTGTAGTCAATAAAAAGTATCCTGATATAGGACTCTTTATTTTCCAGGTGGGAGAGGGATTGGTGAAGGGCAGCAGTGATGGTGTCTGAGGTAGTCCTGTTGGTCCGATAGGCATACTGCAGGGGGTCCAGGCAGTCTGATATGCTGCTCTGGATGTGGGCCAGCACCACTCTCTCAAACACTTCATTATGATTGGAGTGAGTGCCACTGGCCTGTAGTCATTCAGGCAGGTGGGTGGGCTCTTCTTGGGAAGGGGGACGATGGTTGTGGTCTTGAGGCAGGTGAGGATGATGCTCTGGCTGAGGGAAAGGTTGAGGATGGAGGTGAGAACATCAGCCAGCTCATTGGCACATGCTCTGAGGGCCCGCCCAGGAATGTTGTCTGGTCCTGCTGCCTTGTGGGGGTTGATCCTCCTCAGGGCTTTGTGTACCTGGTCTGATGAGATGGTTGGTGGAGGGGAGGTGGGTGGGGTGGTCCAGGTGTGTGTGTGCCTCCTGTCTGTGCTGTGGCTGGAGGTCTCAAAGCCTGTATAAAAGGTGTTGAGATCATCCAGTAGGCTGTCTCTAGATGGTGCTGGTGGTGGTCCTGTGGTCTGTGATGTGCTGGAGGCCTTGCCATATCCGCCCGGGGTCAGCAGTATAGTAGAAGCCGTCCAGCCTCTCTCTGTACTGCCTCTTGGCCGCTGTGATGGCTTTCCTCAGTCCGTACTTCACAGCTTTGTACTCATTCTCATCGCCTGATTTGAATGCAAATGACTGAGCACACAGCATGTGACGCACCTGACTGTTTATCCAGAGTTTCTGGTTGGGAAACTTATTGACTTGTGTGATGGGCATAATGTTGTCAACATGCGTGCTAATGTACCCAGGTACATACTCAGCATAGTCCAGTATGCTGACAGAAGAGTCCTCCAGGGTGGCTAGAGTTTGAAACACATCTCAGTCTGTCCAAGCAAAACAGTCCTGCAGTGTGCCCTCAGTCTCAGGTGTCCAGAGTTTAAACTGTTTGTTGACAGGGTTTGTTTGTTTCAGTCTTTGTCTGTAGGCCGGGTACAGGAACAAAGAGATGTGGTCCGAGTGTCGGAAGTGGGGGCGGAGTGCAGCCCTGTATGCACCACGTATGTTGCTGGTCCAGTGTGGAAATGTCCACATGTTGATAATATTTGGGGAATACAGTCCGCAGATTGCACTGGTTGAAGTCGCCAGCAGTGATGAAAGAAGCATCTGGAGCACTGAGCGCTGCCGTGGAGTTAGCTCGCGGGGGGATGTGAACAGCAGCCAAAAACAGAGTCCCAATTAGGGATGGTACTATGACCTGCTTTTACCATTAACCACAATTTAAAACATAACCTTTGTTAAACTGAGTAAAACCGAGATTAAAAATGTTACGCTCACAGAAAAGAGAGGGTCACTAATGGTAAATTACTGATTAGCAATCTGCACTGCAGGTTCTCAACAAAATGCCACAGAAAACACAGGAGTTTTTTCTTAGTTTTTTTTAAGGGACCAGAATGGATTTAAAGGTGGCCAAATTGCCGAATGAAGCTAACGCTGCTACAAGAACAATGGCAGACGGAGCGAGCAATCTTTACCCACCCAAAAAACAAGTGAAATCATTAGTGGGAGTAATTTGGTTATAAAAAGGATGACCAGAAGGTTGTTCAGGATGACAGCCACCCAATCTGCAAAACCTGCCAAAAGAAAAACTGCAGCCAAAGCGTTCAACACATCCAATTTGGTACAACATGTACGTGATCACCATTCAGAGATACACTCACAGTTAAAGGTACACAACAGTTTAACTACACTACAACACTGTGTGGTGTAGGAGGGGGTGTGTATATATGTGTGTGTGTGTGTGCACGTGTTAAATATATTAACAACTAATAAAAACAACAGGAATGGAGGTCAGTACCATCAAAATTTATAATAGTCATGATAATCTTGAAGCCGTGATTATTTCTCTAACTATAATCATACCATCAAAATCCATAATCATCCAATCTATATTCCAAATATGTCCAAAAATAGTCAAATAGAGAGCAGCTCTTGACAGTTAATGCATAAAGTACAGAGCTATTAAGTCTATAGCCCACTTACAATCCCCTGGATCATACAATGTGTGACCATATTAAAAATACAACCTGATCATTATGCTATTCTTAAAGTCTCATCACTGGAAAGGTTGACAGTGTTTGGTTTCTCTTGAGATGGATGCTACAAGAGTCCATGGTTCCTCCCAAATCAAAAGAATTTGCCCTTTCTGGAGCAGAAATATGACTTTTAAAGCAATTTGCCAATGAGATACTCACACCTGTCAAAAAGTGGAGGCCACTTTGTATTGATTTCGGTGCTACAGGTCACCTAAAACATTAGAATTACTCATCTGTGACTGATAATTATGCAGAGAAACTGTGATAGATATATAGCCTGATGTGGACCAAGGAATTGGTCCAGGGAATATTTGTCTTGATGGTGTCAGAGAATCAAATAAATAACTGTCACATCCTCTAGAAATGAAATATGTGCACTGAGAAAATAGTTCTCTGGAAAAAAATAAAGAAATATAGAGGATGTGTTGGACTGACAGACTTACACAGCACCCAGCACCTACACTAACACCATGCTGCAATAGATCCAAATATGACCAGGACAGCTTTCTTGGGTCATTGTTCACATTAGGGAATTATGGAGCCATACCATACAATAATTGATGGAAATCCTTTAAATAGTATTGAATATTGCATTGGACTTCTTTTAAATATTGTACATTCTTCAGATAATAAAACAGTTTTCTGTTGATTTTGTGTTGTGACAGTTAGATGTGATGATTTTGACCATTGCCCTGTGTTGCTGTGAAGTGCAATGTTGTTGACTTTGGAAATGGCTGGCCTTGGTCTTGTGACAGAGTTGTAAGATTAGGTGCAGTTTACTGAAAGCAATTTCACCTCGCCAGTGCTGTAAAAAGGTATATGGTTTGTTGTTGAAAGGCATGAATCACTTAAGGTGTTAGTGATGGAAGGCGCTCACCCCTGCAATATATAACTTATGATGTGGCTTAACTCACCTTCACCCCATTTTGTATGAAATCTGTCTCAAGTCTCAATATAGACACTGAATGCTGTCATGTTTTGAAAAACAGCTCTTTAACGATATGAGAGGTTTCAGAGCTAGATATGCCTTAGCGCTACTGCCAACCTACCATATTTTTAGAAATCAGTAGGTGTTTCCAGTCCAGGATGGTACAACTGTTCACAGTCTTAGAAACTTCACAGATGACAGAAGACATCACTTGGAGGGCACTGACTTCATGTCAGCAAATGTAATGTCCACGGGGGTGCCCCCTTGTCATGCCCTCAGTCCCCTTCTCTTGGCTTTTCTTGTCTACTTTGCTTGTATCCTCCCTGCTGGTCGAATTTCTAATAGTTGTATGTTTAATTCTTGTTACCTGAATGTCTGAGCCTCACTGAGTTATTTAATCTTGTCTAATCCCTAAATAGCCTCGAACAGTTTAAGGGACATTAACCATGACTTAATGCTGTTTTCTTTTTTGCTCTAATTCAGGATCAAATGGATGCAATTATGGGTTCTTGATCCTGACTTAAGGACTGGAGCTGTCTTGCATTTATTCCATCAGTAAAATATTATGTAAAAATGTGCCAGTTTGTATTGGGTGATTTTATCTTTTTAATCATACACCACCTGTAGGCTCAGTATCTGTATCTACACTGTTCTGAGACCCTGAAATATACTTCAGGCAATGAAGAGATTAAGAACAAGAAACTGTGGAATCCTGGTGAACTAAGTTTATCTAAATTCATCAAGCAGCTGAACACACTTGTGGCATGTTTTTCTACAATGAAACTCAAATGTCGTCTACTACATTTCTTCCAAAACACTTGCAAAACTTCCAACCAACCTGTTACACTTTAAGGTTACTTTGTTTTCATCACCAGTTCAT
Organism: Remorina albescens; assembly: GCA_034769265.1. Lineage (NCBI taxonomy): Eukaryota > Metazoa > Chordata > Actinopteri > Carangiformes > Echeneidae > Remorina > Remorina albescens. The sequence goes on from CM068479.1 coordinate 7,306,129, forward strand.
CCCAAACTGCCTTTGTACAGATAGTGTTTACAAGTCATCGGCAAAACTGTAGAAACTATTTGAATTAATTTCATGATCTAATTTCCTTCCATTGCTGGATGAAAATTTTGATTCATATCAATGGAGTAAATCCCCTAATCCCTGAAAAGAAGTAAACAATTCTGAGAAATGTAAAAATTTCAGTGTTTTCGGTGAATTTAGTCAGTTTTTTTCTGTTGTCATGAATGTCAACTTTCCAACTATGCTGGCAGCACCTATCCACCTCTGCCATCACTCTTGCACACTTATACACAGTCTATATGTCAAGGCAGGAAACATGTTTTACAAAATGTCTGTGGACCAGCTCAAGTTCATGTTGGAATAAGCCGTCAGTTGTATTTTATGCAATGATATTGTTTGATACATGACCATTCAGTAATTAGTTCATTCAATGGGGTACTTTGGAATGGCTGAAATATGAATTGCCTGGTGCTTTTTTAAAATTCATTTTGAACTTGTTTTAAAATCAATGGAAAATGTGCAAAATGCATTAAGCATTCAGGTGCATTCAGTTTAGGAAAAATCAGACACCAGGGTGGATATTTCCAATTAATCAGTTTAACAGCATGTCATTTGTCCAACCAACCATTAATAATATGTTTGCTTCTCTGGAATTAACAAATATGTTTCAAGGCTGCAACTATTTGAATATTTTACTTTCTATCCTGTTGGTAAGTATTTTTTGTGATGAACACCCATCACACGAGCATACATACTTCATTTATTCAAGCCTTTCAGGAATAAAATTCAATGAGCTTCTCAAGACTATGTATACAGCTGTTCAGATATTCTTATTCAAACAATACTCACACCGGTTCCAATACAGGAATACAGCGTCATTAATTTCTGTGAGGAATCAGCACTACGAGCTGAACAGTGGCTCAGTGTTTGTTATCACCAAAAGTCTGTCATTGGATATTCAAGTTTCCTTTGCATGGTCTGATACACCTATACTTTGACTTTGACCCATATGAGATTTTCACTTCATGATTATCATGGCCAGAAGATCCCACTCCAATAATATTATTGTGATATCTACAGAAAATTTGAAAACAAATGAAACCATAATATTGATGGTTTGATCGTAACAATTCCTTTTCAGCATGGATTGTTATAACCAGCTATTATGAAGGGATGAAAGGAAGAATCGATACATTTGAAAAGTAATTACATACTGGGAGAAAAAAATTAGTGCAGTTTTTTCTTCTTTCACCTGCCATTTACAGTATGACTTTTTAATGCACACTAACATGGTTGCTACTGGCAACATAACATGACAATGATTCTGACTCTTTTTTTCTCTATTGGAAGGTGACTACCATCAACCTTAATCTGTTTTGAAATGGAATACATAGTTCAATAACAGTTGGCAGGCTCTTTGTTTTCTTTGTCAGATTTCCTTGTGCTAGTGGTTTGCTTTGGTAAAACCAGCTTAGGCCATATGGAGATTTTTTGTTTCCATCCTGCATGTACTGTTTATAGAAGAATATATTTTGTTGTGAAATCCAAAATTGTGAGCCATTGTACAAGGCCATAGGACCTCTATAGTTTAACATCTTTGCAAAAATGCAATAATCTAGAACCGTGTCGGCAGTTTTTTCTTTTTCTGTTGTTGCAAAGCTGACTGTTTTTTCCTCTGAGTGTATGACAGTCTCTGAAATCACTCACAACGTTTCACAACAATTCACCACAACAGGATTCTACAATTTTCATTCAACTGAGACAACGTGGTGCATAAATTGGGCATTTGAAGACACTCATAATAGTAAAAAGTAAAAATATAGAACTCAACATTTTGGATGAGATTTACTGCTGTGTATCAAATGTGGGCAGACAGCAGTCTGATTAACTGAAGAGGTGATTGGTTGATTGTCTGCAGGTAGCTGCAGGCAACACCAGGCTATTCAGACGTTCTGTTGGTGGAGTTAGACTCTCACGCCTCATCTCCCACCTCAGCCACACTGACCTCATTTGCTGCAGAACTGTAATTATAAAATGCTATATGTGTCATCGTGATGGTGCTTCTTTGTTGGGTGATAGTAAAGGTGGAATTCAATTTAAATTATCCTTTTTCTGCCTTGTTTCTTAGTCAGGGAGGTAAGTAATTGCACCATTTTCTTTGATGTTGTTTGGTAATACATTTTGTGTTACATTCCCTTTCTTTGTTATGTTTCCCCCTCAGAAGCATCTTCAATACTAAGCTGAGACAGAATACACAGGACCTTATGAGATTGCTGAGAATAACCCCAAAGGTATTTCTGGGAGGAAAAAAAGGGAGTCACCATTTTTTTTTGCAACATTATGTCTTGACAGCAACAACAACAACAAAAAAAATCTATGCTCTGAAGCCTAGTAATGAAAAGGCAAAAAAAAGGAACAATTCATCCTGACTGGCTAACCTAATTTTGTTCTGTGAAAGATTTGTTACTCTTCAAATGTAGTAATTGTTATCCACTCCTGCAAAGTGCTCATTATTATTGTCATGTCAAGTCAAATCACTCAAAAGTGATTGACAGATCTAGTGAGAGTATTTTGAATTTTAAATTCAGATTTGAGGGGAAATAATTAAGGGATTAATTGGGGTGTCGTATTAAAAATGTTTGTTTTCAGTTAAATGCTTCATGTCATGCATGCCATTTTAAATAAATATACACAGCGGTGTACGCAGTATATTTAAGCGCGGTAGTTTACAATAGGTTACTACTGCCTGCAGCCTAGGAGACTGGCGCATCTGCCTAGTTGTTCTATTTAGGAATAGGAAAATAGTTTTTTTGTCTGTTTGTATTCACTAGAAGAACAGTCCGTGCTTTTAAAGTTGTTTTGCCGTGAACAGAAACCACCAAGCGAGAAGACGTTCTCACTGTAAAAAAGGTACAGGGACGTGTGCAGATAGCTAAAAGTATCGGGAAGTCAGTTAGTAAGTGTGTTCCTCCAGAGGCTGACTCCCACATAATGATGTGCATGAGAAAGAAGCATGGAGACAAGGCTTGTTCTTTGTTGCTGATATTGTACCAATATGGTTTCCAGAAGGGGGTTCTTTGAGCAACAGACAATTGGGACAGTTGAAATTAAAAATAAAAAAACTTGAAAAGGAGAATAAAAACTTGATGAAGTCAAAGAAGGTGAAAACTAAGGATATCCAGCAGTATGAAAGTCATTCAAAGATTTTGCAAATGTGGTTCAATGAAGCAGAAGTACAAGCAAACAAGTTAGCTGCTAAACATTTGCCAAAAGAAATGCCAGGATCCCCTTCTTTGTATCCACAGATAACACAGCAGATGCCTCATCTGAAGGTGGATCCAGATACTGGGGAACAAAGCTGTCCCTCTTTGTTCCCCAACCCCCATCTGACCCCTCTCAGAGGTCTTGGCCTCAACAACAAGGTGCTCCACCATCTCCCCCCCCCCCCCCCCCCCCCCCTCCCCCAGGTTACAACATTCGCTCCTCTGGTCTCAAGAGTCTCCCCTCACAGTCCATTCAGCAGCCACTTCTCCACTCCCTACACAAGTGCACTGATATCAACAAATCTACCACCTCCTCCACAATGCCCTTTGATGGATTATATCCTGAATCACTCCAACCCCTCCTTCAGCTCTGATGGTCAAACTTTGCGGCAACCAGAGACCCTGCACATTGCCCCACCTCCAGACTTTGAGATGATTATCAGGCTCTGGACTGAGAATGATGTTAAAGAGGCAGCACAATGTCTCCCAGAGATGGGTGAAGTGGGGGGTATTGAGTTTACAGGTTTGGAGACTTCTGTAGAGAGTTCAGGCCAACCACAGCTCAACTGCGTCTGTGTACAGGGTGCATGACTGTCCTTATAATGATGGTAGACGTCAAGATGCCCCTTCATTCAGGCAAGGAGGAGGAAGAGGGTGTGGCAGAGGTTGGTAGAGGACAAGGTTCCATAGGAGGTCCATACCAGAGCCAGCTACAGCAACCTGGAGACGGTGACCAGCATGAGCACCAAAACTCCCACACTGCTGATTGAGAAACAACAGGGCAAGATTCAATTTCTGGTGAAACATGATGATGACTCATCTCCTTCACCTGTACAGCAAGGTCATGCACATACACCCACACACATTTCTGACACATCTGCTCCACTGACATTGCAAGATGCAATTACATTATTAGAGAAAAAGTTTGCTCCTATTTCTGGCACCGATCTAAAATGTGATTTTTACAAAATCTTTCCCACCTACGAGCTCACAGTAAATGGGCATCAAATTAGGTTTTGGTTGATTCCGATGCTACACACCACTGTGCACACGTGCAAATTCAAAGATCCACCTAAACTCAGTGGAAGGGTCATGCACGCTATGTCTGCTTCTGGCTCCACTGTAAAAAGAAAAAAAAAAAAAATCTGCTCCACTCAGCACATCTGATGGTGACATATTACTGAAACATTCTTTCCAGATTTCATCATGTTTTCCAGTAAACTTGCCAGCACGTGACCTAATGATTAGATTGGGTATTTGTCTATTCTCCAACCCTACTGGCATTGAAGTGAGAAAAAAATTGTTTGACATCAATTCACCCACACAGCTTGTCCAGATGGACTGTGGTGTGCCATTGTACAGTATGTCTACCAGCTCCTCCTGAATTCTGGTCCAGTCGCTAATCACATTTTATTAAAAGTTAAATCACATGTCACCTCACAGGTTGCTGACTGGATGCAATCTGACCAACTTCAGTGTTCTATGCATGTCTGTCATGGAGCAGACTGACCTTATGAGGACCAGTGGTTCAAATTGACAAATGACACAGTTAAACTGACTATCTATGTACTGGACAGACAACACCAGTTTCATGACTGCCTCCCTGACTTTTGACCAGTACTATTCAATTGAGGTTGAAAATTCCTATCCTGTCTCACTGTCAAAGTCTCCTGGACTAGGATGGCAGGACATTGGTCCAATAGCAAAAGAATTTAACTGGCAAGCCACAGATGATCCAAAAGTATTTTTATCTTACCATCTAGGCTACTACAAAACTCGATATCAGGCTATACTTCATTGTCTATGCACTGTGCACTTGGTTTCCCACACCCAAATGTTCACAATTCCTGTCCACCCAGGTATCAGAGGAACATCCTGAACTTGCAGATATTCCATCTGAGTGATGGGCCACAGATGACTATGGCACTGGCCTCAAAAAGAACTGCCCAAAATCCAAAATCAGATCATAGACCACATGTACACCAGTGCCCCATTAAACCAGACACTATGGAAGGTATTACCCCATTATTTGACTTGTTATTGAAGGCTGGAGTGATCGTTCCGACCCCAAACTGTCCTACGTGAACGCCCATTTACCCAGTTCGAAAATCATGTGATGTAAGTGGTAAACCTTGAGGTTACAAAGCTGCAAGCAGTAAATGCGGCAGTGCAAATTCTACCACCGGTGATCCCTAATCCATATACAATCCTGTCTCAAATTCCTCCTGAATGCACATTTTTCTCATGTGTCAACCTGAGCAATGCATATTCCTGTATCTGTCCACCCAGACAGTCAGTTCTGGTTCACATTTAACTTGAAGGGCAAACCATACACATTCACACGCCTGAGCCAAGGGTTTGTTAACTCTCCAACATTGTACAATGCAGACTTGCATGATAGCCTCTCCACTCTGATCCTGTCACAAGGCTCTGTCCACCTACTTTATGTTGATGACATTTTAATCTGCAGCCCCACTCATGATCATTGTGTCTCTGACACATTCAAACTGCTCAACCATTTAGCGGCAGAAGATCACAAAGCTTCCCTGCCTAAACTGCAGTTTGCTTAACAGGGGTAGATGTTTTTGGGGCACCTTATTTCACAGGCTACAAAACAATCCCTCCAAAACGTGTTGAAGCCATCAATAAAATTCCTCTTCCCATCACCAAGAAGCAGTTGATATCATTTATTGGAACAGCTTCTTATTGCAGAAATTTTATTCATGACCTTCCTGCAGAATAGCTCCCTTACAGGCTATGGCCACTGATAAAGCCCTGACTGGCCCGTACTCCCGTGTTAGATGGACTGACTGCACATATGGCATTCACTGGCTTCTGCTCCTGCTTTGGGAATTCCTAATCCGAATATACCCTTTGTTCGGACTGTTGATGCTAAGACTGGATGTATGACCTCTGTTTTGTTACAGAAGTATGGCCGTGATCTCGGTCCTGTGGCAAATTTCTCATCCAAACTTGACCCTGCGGCTGCAGGACTCCCACACTGTCAACAATCGGTGGCTGCAGCAGAAAAAGCTGTTCTGGCTTTTAGAGATCTCATTGGCTATTCGCATTTAACACTTTTGGTCCCTCATGCTGTTTCTCTTGACAGAGCAGAAAACTTCTCACTTCACTCTAGCCCTGTTCCTGAGATATAACGCCATTCTTCTTGACCTGCCAAATATTACGGTCAAACGTAACCTTAACCCGGCTACTGTCCTCCCAACCGAGGATGATGGTCAACTACAAGACAGTGTCCTCTCTGTGCAAACATCTTGTTGCGCACGCCCTAATCTTACTGATGTTCCTTTAAACAACCCTCATATGATATTGTTCACTGATGGCTCATCATCTAGAGATCCCTTGACTGGCTCAGAGTGGGTTTTGCTGTATGCTCTTCATCCACTGTTCTTGTTTCAGGTTGCTTACCAGACTCATATTCTGCTCAATCTGCAGAATTTGTGGTTTGTTACTGAAGCATGTAAAGCAGCTGCTGGGACATTTAGTAAAGTTGACCCATGGTTTGGACAATGAGTAAAAAAGGGAATGTTACAGGCAATAATAAAATCATGGTTCACAAGAGGGACAGCATGGCGGTGTAGTGGTTATTAAGAAGGTCATGGGTTCGGTTCCTGGGCCTGGGACCTTTCTGTGCGGAGTTTGCATTTTTTCCTCGTGTGGGTTTCCTCCCACCGAGCAAAGACATCATGTTTGGGTTAATTGGTGACTCTAAATTGACTCTAAATTGGTGACTCTAAATTGTCCGTAGGTCTGAGTTTGAGTGTGAGTGGTTGTTGGTCTCTGTCTGTCTCTGTGTGTTGGCTCTGTGATGGACTGGCGACCTGTCCAGGTTGTACCCCTCCCTCACCCAGAGAGAGCTGGGATTGGCTCCAGCACCCCAAGCGACACGGAAAAGTAAAAGTGGTAGAAGATGGATGGATGGATGGATTGTTCACAAAAGGTTTCACTACATTTGCTGAACAACATTGCAAGAGATGTCTTGTATGTGGACAACACAACCCAGGTCGACCTTCCAAGATACAACAGGCAGCACAAATGCAAGTATCAATTCCATTTGAACATCTGATGATTGATTTCAGCGAACTCACACCATGTGAAGGTAAGAAGTATTGCTTGGTTATGGTTGATATGTTTTCCAAATGGAAAAACCCTAAAACCAAATCAGCACTGTATTGGGCATAAATGTTAAACAACATTGTGCATACAATCCACAAAGGGGAGGTGCAGTAGAAAGAGCAAATGGCATTTTGAAAAAATTAACTAGCCAAGTGCTGTGCTGAAACTGGCCTCTCTTGGATAAAAGCCTTCCCCTATGTGCTCACAAACATGAGAATGAGAAGCAGAGCTGTTTTCAATCTCTCCCCATTTTAAATCCCATTTGGTCACCCTCCATCTGTTGGTTGAAAACCTTTGAGAGCACCTACACCACTGACTCTCACAAATTCTTAAAATTCAATGTTATCTTACTGTAAACAACTCAAAGTTTCTCCGTTCTTTTGCAGAACAAGTGAAAGAAAATCTACCTGAGCCAGCTGACGGTCCACTCCACAACCTTCAACCTGATGATTGGAAAGTGTGGTTGTTAAAAATTACAACTCCTGTGGTGGTCATCCTGATGGTGCGAATGATATTTTTCTTGCTGTATTACTCCCAAGATCAGAGGATGCATTTCCAGCATGATCTCTGTTCAGATGATGCAATATCAACTGCTCCAACAAAAATTAGATGAAGATAATGACATTCCTGATCTATTCCCTGATAGTTATGATGACTGTGATGACTTATGGAAGGCGATTTGTAAATAAGGTAAATAATATCTTAATATTGTTCCCCATTTACTTAGACCTATCCATCACAGTGATGCTTTTATCACTCAAAGACAATAAGCTACTTTTCCACCTGTCAGTGAAGCGTTAAACTGATAAAGGGTTGTAAGGTTGATGTTTTAGAAGCTTGATGTGTATGAAATTTTCAGTGATCAATGTATGATCAAAAGGGGAAAATGTGAAAGATTTGTTACTCTTCAAATGTAGTAATTGTTATCTACTCCTGCTAGGTGCTCATTATTATTGTAACCCTTACATGAAACGTGACCTCACAAGGGAAGAGTGCTCTGTACTTCATCACAGCCTTTTTCCAACAGGTATCTGCAGATACTGCAGCCTTAAACCTCTTTGTTCGCCGTAAAGATATCTGCTGAGTGCTTTAGGAAGGGGTCACTCCTCACTCCTTGCTACAGAGTTCTGAGCTCAGTGTGACTGAGTGCCCCTTGCTGCAAGATATGTAATAAACAAAGACCAAGACGCCAAAGTCTCCTAGTGTTATTCTCACCAGAAGAGTTTTGCCTCCACCACAGTTCTATGTGACACTGTTGTAACCTGTAAATAATTAGTCTCAATTCGAGGTAAAACATTTCAAATTGGAGTCGAGGTAGAATCCCTTGTAATGATTAATTAAATACATGTCCAATATGTTATATCTCATTCAAAAGAGAAGTCAAGCACTCTCCATTGAGCGCTACTTTGCAACAGCTGGGGGCATGATGATGGTAACCTAATGCACATTACCATTAAGTGCATGAAGCTGCTGGATATTAGCAATGATTTTCTGAGGATTTATGTGCAGAATTAGCTCCAACCAGATGCACAATGGCAGTGACATACAGTAACTGTAGACTGTTACATCTAAACACACATTTTAAACAAGGTTGATTTAACATCAGGTAGATCTCACCATAAGAGATTAAAGTTGAGTTTTACATCTGGTGTCTCTGTTGACATGTGCACACTGGCACACTGGTAGCAATGCACCAGCAATGATTGGCTGGGAGAGACTGAAGAAGGGGAGGGAATATAACAACAAGATGGAGTATGCAATAAGAAATTGTTTGAGAATTTCAAACACTGTGGGGAAAAAATCTTGTTTATCTGGAGGATATAAACAAGAAACTCTGCATTCAGAAGGACAATGTAAGTCTAATTAAATGGAATTGACAATAAGGACAAACTCTAAGTGGCAGTGGTGTGGTATTTGTTGGAAAACTGTATCTGGAGGGGGAGTTTTAAGTGAGTGAGCGCTTTGGGGGGAACAGCTGAAATCTAAATAGTGAAATTGGTCTGAAAACAAAATCACAATTTGATGTTTGAGGGTTTCGGTGGTTAAAGCCAGTGTAGATACAACTCAACCCTCCCTGCGTTACATTTTATTGTCGACAGTACCTGAAATAACGCATCTGCATTATGCAATGCCTTGCTTTGTTAATACAGCGTCTGTTTTCAGTCTCAATGCTTCATTAGGCATTTTGCCGGCTAATGTACTCACACTTTGTGTCAAGAACCCCAACTCTTAGTTTGTTTTCATGTCTCATCACTAACTCACCTGTCATTTAAGATCACGCCCACCTCTCAGCCCATGCAATCTGCTCATTCCCTGCACCTGGTTTTCTCCACCCATCTCCACACCTGTGGCTCATTCTCCCATCAGTCCTGGAGTATATATATGCCAGTCCATTTCCCCTGCCCTCTGCCAGATTGTCTTGTGTTCCTGTCAAGCTTTCCAGTGGGTTTTTTCCCCCCTTTTGTCTGATGTGCTGTTTTTGACCCTGCCTGCCTGTTTTCGGGACTCTGGATTCCCTGCCTGCCCCTTGTTGGATTTGTTTGCTGGTTTGTCTGATTTCCTGGTTTTGGCTCTGCCTGAACTGACTAAGTAAAGAGAACTTCCCCTACCCTCCATTGCCTCCTTGTCATGCATTTGGGTTCAAATCCGTACTGGTGATCCTGACACTTTGACACTGGGATCTAATCCTTTTCAAAATAAATGTTAAACATTTGATACCCAAGCACAGCTGACTGCATTATCTTTAAACTCCTACTTAAAAGTGGAATCTTAATCTATAAATTCTGCTCCCTCGAACAAGAAACTGACTATTTACTTATGAAAATATTTTCTCTATCCCTTTGAAAAAATATGTCTTGTATCATTATTTTGTTTATGTCTGCATTGTTTGTTTGTCTGGGAGTGTGCAAAATTATTCGGGTATGCAAGGTGACTCACCGAAGAGCCTGGAGAGATAGTGAGAGATAAAGAGAAGGCAAGTAAAGAAAAGCAACAGCTGGATGGAAAGACAGAGTGGTGACAGATTGGAAGGAAGGGAAGATAAACATTTACCTTTAAGTAGTTTTAAATTTAGATTATAAACATATAATCTTGGTTTAAAATGTCTCCCAAACTTTATTGATAATGAAGGAGAGGTGAGACATAGTCACTAATGTCACAATTATTAAGATTTCAGATTATTTATCAGCATTTTTGTAATTCTGCCATGTGCTGCATAAATGTGGTTAATGTACCATTTACAACACTGAGGCTATAACAAATATTTGGCTGCTGAGGATAAAGTAGCTGTTATGAACTGTGAATAAACAAACCAATTCTAAAAATAACATGTCTTGTGCATTTGACACACAAGGACATTCCTGTCAACAGTTCCCCACTGTTGTACTGGTAGTAAACAATGCAGCAAACAAATTGTTTGAGAAAGAAAAGAAAGGGTCAGGCTGCTAGCATGGCTGCTAAAACTGAAAATTTCTCCTGAAAATGTTCAAAGATTTCAGTTTGCAAACATTTTATGACAAATACAATACATGCAGCACATTCACTTTGTTTTATATACTTGCACAATTCATATTGGTGAGTGACACTACATGGAATTAAATTTAAATTTTATCAATTGCTTTTCTACCATTTTTAATCAACTAATATGGTTGGCAAAAAATGTAATCAAGTAATTAAAACCTGGAACATAAACTATAAACTAATATGTCCATTATAAGAATGAAAAATTTTGCTTTCGTATGGTCTTGCACCAAATAATTATATAATACCCATTAGAGCTTTTCAGCACTGTCTGATTTTCAGAAGGATACACACATTCTTTTGCATTACAGCTCCATGTTGACACAATAGAAATAAAGGGTTAGCATTGTTAGAGCTGCTCTAAATAAATAAAAAACAAAACCAAAAACAAACAAAAAAACATCCACCCTAAACCTCTTTTCAGCCAGAGTTTGGGCGATTAATACACATCTACCAATATTTAACAGAAAAATTACATTTAAACATTGTTTTTCCATCAATTCAATTTAAAGGCTTGTCCAAGGAGAGCACACTGCTTCCCTCCTTTCTATCCACAGGAGAGGGCTTAAATGTAATGTAAGTCTCTGTAATATACTTGTCCCCTTGTACAGTATGCTGTGAGCCAGCCTGGGCAACAGCTTTAATGTCTTTGTGTGTTGGACCTTAAATATTAGATAAACTAATATTAATGTTAAACTGAAGGTGAAGCTTCAATCGAGTGACTCTGGCTGGATGATGTAACAAGTTGCAACTTCTGGGTTACAGAGGGCATAAAAGGGGATAAGAAAGTCTGTAACTGAAACACCATCTCTTATAGTGCATTGCATCTAGATGTATTTACATTTATTGTTATGTTGCTTGTTGGAACAACTGAAATCTCCAACAAGAATATATATATCTGCGACCCAGAAACAGATAAGCGGTTGAAGATGAATGAATGAATGTATATATATGCAACTACCAACTCATTTAACCTTTAACTCTAGTCTCTCCATTTCTCTCTATCTTCAATGCTTTACATCCAGTTTTCTCAACATCATATTACCCAGCATGCATATATATCTCTCTTACACACACATCCACAAACCCAGTTGTGTAGTCACTCTCTTTTGTAATTTTTTTTTGCTATTTATCTCGGCCTCCGTGTGTCTGATTTGTACTCCTGGGATCAACACAGTGTACCGTTGCTTCATGATTCTCAGCCCTCGTGCCATAGCAATCTAGGACAATATCACATCACAAGGATCAGACACTGCAAACACTGTAGCATACATACTGTAGTGAGTCACAAAGAGACAGACAGTGTGAGGGAAGGGTTGATAAATAAATAGATTGTAACAATGAAAAATGTTTTTTTTTTTTTTCTGGCACACTTTTAACAAAATATGGACTAAACTGTTTAATATCTATAATATATATGTCTTATATGAATATATAATATATATGTAACATTTTTTTTTACATGACCCAAAATTACTTCCCTTTCTGTAATGCACCTTTTCAGGACAAGTGGACATGACAAACCTGGCAGTACCATAAAAATTCAGGATATGGTTTTAAATCCTCCTGCCTATCCAACTAGGGAAAAGCAAATGTGGTCTCTTGTTGGTTCCTCTAAATTATTCAAAGTATTTATTTATAAAAAAAAAAAAAATACTGACTGGCCCTGCACCCAGCTGTCTGCTGCTCTCTCCTTTCACGCCCATTTCCAGCAACCAGTGCAACCAAGCTGTTTGGGAGTAGGTTCATTGTACAATGGTAATCATCATGGCCATCAATAACCATGCAGAAATGCCAGGAAACTTCTTGTCCCTTCAAGAATTTATTTTCAAATCAAACTTCTCAAATTCTCAAGAAGAAAACAAAAACAACAACAACAACAAAAAAACGCCGACGGACTAATGAGTTGGAAAAAAAAAACAAAACATCATGAATTAATTTCTTGAATCAAATGAAACTCTTCAGGATAGGTAAAGTTTTTAGTTCAGCTCAGGGTAATAAGTACAAAGAGCAAGATGTCCTTACCAATGCTCCAGCACCATGTGGCAGTGAAAAGACTGACTGAATGGGTGTGCAGAACCTAAATAAGGTGTACTCAGATGGGATCAGGTAGACAAAGTGACACAAGGAAAGGAAATGATGTGAGGTGAAGGAAGCAAGTTAGGTAAGAACAGATGAACAACCAAATACCAAGAACTTTTTGTTTTATGTCAACTTCGCTGTATCTCCCATAGATCTGACACTCTCCACTTCCTTTTATAATACATCTCTTGTATATTTTTTAACACTAGTGACAGCACACTGTGGATGGCAAATTGAGTCTGGTGTTAGTTGGTCTTAGTAATTCACTAAAAATCAAAGGAATACACCGACTCTAACATAAATACTTATGGATGTATATGTACGCAGGTAGAATTATATCCAACATATCGTCCTGTCACATTAAAAGAAACGGCACTAGCAAAGATTGCAAATTCATCCAGAATAAGGTTTCAATATTTATTAGACATATACGGTAAGCATAATTACTACGTGTCAGGACCTGTGCTTTGTGTTTTCTGTTTCCTGTGTTTTATTTTGAAGGTCTTGTCTTCCCCTGTGTTGTCGTTCAATTTACTTCCCTTCCCTGATTACCACAATGTGTTTCACCTGTGTCTTGTTATCTCCCTCTCTGTATATAAACCCTGTGTTCTTCCCCCTTGTTGCCAGCTTGTCTTGTCATGCACAGTGTTCCAGAATTATTTCCTCGTGTCTAGTCCTAGTAGGTTTTTCATCAGTTTCTGTATTCCTGGTTCCACAATTATAGCCTGAGTGTCTGCCTGTACCTTCACCTTGAGAGTTTTGATATTCCCATGTACCGACTTGGACTCTAATAAACACCCTGAGTATTGCCACTATGTCTGCCTGTTCTGTTTGGTTCGTGACACTACGGTATTCCCTATGGTAGTTATCCTTTCACATGGTAGCCAAAGAATTATTTAAATTAAAGTTAAACAGCTCAGCCTTGGGCCTTGGGGCTTTTTTTCAGTATTTACATATTCTAGCAGATTGGGGATGAACAACTAATCAAAAAATTATATTAAAATCACTGCAATTTTTCAAATGTAGGTCAAATGTGTGTTAATAGACTAAGCATTGTGGTGCTACAGAAAAGTCCTGGTTGAGAGATCATGTCCAGACCTAAGAAACATGTTTGCGCTAAAAGCCTCTGCAAAAATCACATCCTCATTATAGACATATTTTTTCAAGGATATACCATGTCCACTGACTAATATTTCAGTTACCGAAACAACTTGCAAAATGACTTTTTTTTTTTATCCTTGGGCTCTCTACCAGATTAGCGCCGCTTGTTTTGTCAGTCTAGCAGCAGAACAAATAACTTCTGTTCAGCCTTCTCTAACTTTTTCCAAATCCCTCATTGGTGTGCCATCATTGCTCCTCATCTTCCTCCTTTCCCTCCATCTCCCTTTATGGCCAGTTTACATCAGCATAATTTAAGCATTTAAATTGAATGATGGATTTCATCACACAGGGAAAATACAAACAAAAACTATGCATTAAAAAGCAGGGAAAAGAAAAATGAAGGACAGATGTGCAGAACTGATGCCACAGCAGGCAATCAGCCTCACAATGACACAAAAACTGATGTGGATGCTGTCACATCATTGCACAGACACACGCACGCGTGCACGCGCACACACACACAAAATGTGGTCCAAAATCTGACCCAAGGAATGAGAAAACGGTCTCAAACCCCACCGTATGCAGGTTCAAACACTTAATTTACAGAGGGAAGGGACCTTTCATTCTGCTAACAGGTAAACAGACACACACAAATTCATATTTCTCCATCTCATTACCCTGGAGAGAGCACATTATAGAGATAGCTGATAACAAGAGAATGACAATTGTAAGTGGCAGCGTCCAGGTGGTTGGTGTTTATTAGTGGGAAATAAGGGTGAGGATGTGTGAGTCCTGTCACGCTTTTACTAGCACTTTATATTCTATATGTGCATTTATACTTAAAATTTCATATTTGACATTTTGTTTGTTTTTCTGTCTTTTCAAACATATTAACTGGCCATACAAACAACAGTAAATAAGAGAGAAAAAGAGCTATCCTCCCTTACGGGGAACCCTACCGATGAGTGAAAGGAGGCCAGAATATACTGTATATTCTGGCAATATTAACCAAAGGAATACACAGGTACTGTAAAAATAAAACGTATATCAAACAGAGAAGGTAATGTGCTGTACAGGTGCAAGAAAGGTTGATGCTGGAGTTTAATCAGGGGAGGATAGCTGCTCACCCTTTACTTTGCACTCAGAACTAAAGTACACCTTTGAAATGAGAATACCTACTGAGTGTCTTATGAAAAACTGTTGACGCTTGAAAGTATAAAATGGGGCCTGAGCCATAAGTGGGGTCAATATGTGTCAATAAAAGTGGGCTTCAGTAAAAACACCAACCCTCTACTACAACTGCTGAGTATGACAGGCCCCCAAGACTCCCATGACTCTACATGCTACCTGGACACTAACTGATGCCTGCTCTACAGATGGGTGACGCCGAATTCAAGATGTCTGATGTGCACTGGACAAAGTAAAACTTAATTAACTGTGAAGAAAACATTTGTACTACATTCAATAATCCCTGGGAGCTTCTTCGCATTGGCTTATTTAATTATACTGCTTCTCTACTATCTGTAATGAATAATTGACCAGTCGAATGTGAATGTTTTTTCTGCCAAGTGAAATCCAAAACTAGATCAAATAAAAGATCAGGATATCATGCAGGCATCCGTGTTTGTTTATATTCAATGCAATACCATGACATTTAAAATGTGATAAAAAAAATAAAACTGGAAGGTTGGTGAGGAGAATCTGCGGAAGAAGTTGAGGGTTGGTACAGTAAGAAAAATTTGAAAAGATGAGGAAACAGACCAAAACAGCAGAGAGGAAATGAAGCAATGCATGTGTCAAAGTGACAGCTATGCAGCCTTTGAGATCATTCTCATCAAGACTTGTACAAATCTAAGACTTTGTTTTTTATGTGTCTGCACATCCTCTGCCTATTCTCTGTCAGTCCTGTGTTGGCAGGAAGATCCTGTCTGTGAGTAGCTCTGTCTCACCATCTGTTCCTGGCTAGACTGCTGATAACTGTGCTTATAATATCCTGCCCGCTTCTCTTTGTCTAGGTGGTGTGCACACATTTTATCTGGATAATGTCCTCTCCATCCATCCATCCATCCAACACTCTAGCCAGCCAAACATCCAGCAAGCTATCAATCCCCCACTTAAATACTGGGTGAGCCAAGCTGCACTCTTACTCTTAGTGTGACATTGTTTCCTCCCTCTCAAGCCTCAATTCTGGGCAAAAGAGCAAACCAGAAATAGCCCTTTGCGTTACTCATACTGAGAGCCAGAGCCCTTTGGAGTCCACTGTGGGTGGAGACAGGAGTCCCAACAAGTATGTACCCATCCTATCCTGGATGGCAAACCAAAATATAGTAATAACAATTTTTAATTTGTTGTTTGAGTCATAACTGAGAGATCAACATAAATTGTTATTTAGGACAGACTATAGGATGCCGGCCCTTATTTGGGATACATCCCTTAAGTGGCAACTGGGGGTGATAACCTACACCTCAGCATCCATTAGGGATGCAAAGGTACTCGGTAAAATACCGAACCGTTCGGTACACCCTGCACGGAACAATACGCCCTTATGTCCCGTGGGTTTTCGGTACAAGTCAGGTTGCATTAGCGCTTACTGCTTTACAGGCTACTGTGTGTGTGTGTGTGTGCCTGACTGTCCAGGCGAAAGCCCTCCCCTGTGAGTTAATGTCCAATCACTGTTGTGCCTCCACCCACTCACGGTGACTAACCTATCACACTGTTGCAACTGGAGCTGTCGCAGCTCACACACACAGAAGCAGGAAAACTTCTACCTCGGAAACGACAACTTTACCTCTGAATGCTCCGGACAGTGATTTTACGAATCCTACTATGGCCACGCCAAGACCAGCCTTACCCGCCAATCAGAGGCAGAGTAAGGCGGGTCTTGGCGTGGCCATAGTAGGATTCGTAATATCGCCTCCGGACTCGCCATTGCTGCAGGCTATCTCTGATAGTATGTGTGAGGCTGCTGTGCATGTGTATGTTTGTGTGTAAACAACACCTGCCCAACTGAACACTGCCTCTGGTTGTCCTACCATGAAATCTTACTCTACCTTAGCCAATCATCATCACTCATGCGGTTGTACCCCCCACCAAAAAAAACCCCAACAAAGACACCTTTGCAGCTCTTGTGGCGGAACGCAGCTTCTATGAGTTGCTTCACTTCACACTTCATAACGCACCACATTTAATTGTCGGTAACGATAACGGCGTTGTAATGATGGAAATAGTAATTAGTTAGATTACCTGTTACTGAAAAAAATAACGCCGTTAGTAACGCTGTTATTTCCATCACTACTACTATTTATGTATACAAGGAGTCAATGCTAAGAGGCACTTCAACATTTCAAAGTGTTTTTTGTTTACATTTTTGTTTGCTTTAATTTTTTATACATATCATAAGCTACAGTGTAAGTAGTAGGCAAGGAAAAAGAGGCATGTCTACTATTTGAGTTTCAAGTGTTGTATTTGTTGACCAACTGTTAACTTAAAGTGTTATTCAGGACCAGAATTGTTTGGAACTTGTTCTGACAAGCAAAATAAATAATCATTTTGGTAGAAAAAAAATGTCTCTTTATGAACAAAACATGTACCGAAACCGTACCGAAACCGTACCGAAACCGTGACCCAAAAACCGAGGTACGGACCATACCATGGGCTACCTGTACCGTTGCACCCCTAGCATCCATAAAGGCAGTTCACATATGACAGGAAGAATGTAATAGAGGCAGATTATGAAGAGAGGTGAAATGGATGGAAGTGATTGTTTAGTTGATGTTGTCTATTTAAGCATGATTGTTCCTTAAAATTAACCAAACATTTTAAATTGACAGAATGAGGATAGTATTTAGGTAAATGTAGATGACAATTTTTCTACGGTTACATCCTTTATGTGTTCCACTGGGATAGGGATTGCATTGTGCCCCATTTCATTTGAAGGTAATGTCTGTGAACTACTTACTTAGATCTACACAAAATACAAATCCTGCCACAGAGGAATGACTGTAACAGTACATACATGCCCTGATCCTTTGGATATCCTTAATGATTATTTGTGTAGAGATTACAAATACATGTAAAAGACGAAGAACTTGCAGAGAGAGAAGCCAGGAGAAGCCTTTGACAAGCAGCTTTTTGCTCCTTCCTTTTTTAAAGTGGCCATTTAGATCAGGTATGATTTTTTGGTTTTAGATGTGATCAGATCGCGTCATATGACCTAAATTGGATTTTGTCATAATGAAGTCTATACACACTCTTTGTGATGAGCCCTTGGCTGACAGGTGACAACAACTGACAAATGGTGGATGTGAACAGTAATCATTATCATATGAGCTGTATATTAGTGGATTTTTGCATTGCTTGTCAGTTATTTAATTAAACCGTGAAGGGGAACATGTCTGTGTGAAGAACACTGTTGCTTGAATCACATGCTTGAGTCAAAACTCAAATAATTCAATACAAGTACAAACACAAGTTATACAGAGGCATCCTCCTGCCCTGTTGGGACATCTAACTGCTCAGAATGGGAAGAGATTATATTTACTTGAGAAAAATAGAATTAAATGTAATAAAAACATTAACCAATATTACTGTTGTTAGCATTTTACCACACAGGAGCATAGTCACTGAATAAAAGCCATGGTATATGTCTCTCTCTCTTTTGCTCAAGAGCACTCACTACTCAGGCACACGATAGATTTTCTTCCAAAATCTACATGGCCTCTCTCGCTTCCTTTCTGCCCTGTCTCCAATTATCTATTTCTGTATTTCTCCACCAGCCCCCTATTTCTGCCAGTAACATTTTCAACCCACACTGCTGGTACAGTGGTAGGCTACTTTTCTTGATGCGATCTCATCCAAAATCAACTACACAATCTTTGGCCATCTTTTATGAGCTGCTTATCAATAATTGTACGACACAAAGTAAAACCCGGACAAGATGGTAAACAGGGTCAAGTGCAAGGAGAGACAAAGTGAATGCAGAGAACAATTAAGATCCTGTCTTTATCAAAGGCATGCTGCTAAAATAGAGTTATGTAACAGCATGGGCCTATGTCTAAACCGCACACCAAATCTATTATACATCACCACAATCACAACACAACACCAAAATATAGAGATATCTTTTTATTTTGATGACATCTTCCATCATCCTCTTTTCTAGTTGTAAATGTGCGCACATATATACAAAAGAGCAATATGTCCCAATGCATTTCCTCACTGTCTGATCTCTTTGGTCTGTGAAAGTGGCTTGCTTCCCAAACGTGAATAAAAATATCTTTGTTTGAGACTTTATTAATTACCACTGTCTCTCTCTCCTCTCATACAGCTTGTCTGAAGCTACTAATAAGATTCCAGCCCATTAGTTTTATCCATAAGATTAATTACACGTTTCTATATGAATGTAACTAATATCAAGCAATTATTTCTCACTGTGCACATGTCAAATTAATAATGGTTCTGTTTTGCTCTTTGAATCAAGGCCTGCTTGATACCCGATTCTTACTGTTCTGGAGAGACTACAAAAACACTAAGGAAAGATTTCCACACACAAACTAAAAAATATTACCTTAAGAAATGTATGTTAGCTGATACTTTACAATAGTGTTAAAACTTTGGCTTGTCATACTTTTTTGGGAGGTACAGTTGATTGTGCTCTTAAAGAAACACAAAAAACCTTTAATAGATTGAACTCTATTCGTGGAGCATAGCCTAGGACAACCTGATCAATATTTGTGAAAATGAGCGATTCAGAACTTGAATTGTATTACAGCATGACTATTTACACCCATCCACTGACACCAACACAAATGATGTCCAGAATACTTTGTGATTTTAACACTTCTACCATTGAGACTGTATATACACTGTAATACACTGTTAGATTCCATCAACTGTTAAAAACCACCTCACAGTTCATTATATTGTATACTTGTGGCATTAAAAGCTCAAGTGTTAGTTCAGCAGTTTTAATAAGATTAAAATCTTATGGGTGTAAAAAAATTTTAATAACTATAGAATGTATCATTTCCATATGTGAGCAATATGAAACGAGAAATTCAAAGAATTTCATCTGCTACTAACTCAAAAGCCCATTCTTGGAGTAGAAGTGGTGATTTGATGAAAACACAAAAAATGTGACTTTAGTAAAAGTACGTTTTATTAGCAAAACGTACTTAAGGATCAGAAGTAAAAGAACTCATCATGCAGCAGAAAGCTCCCTATCAGGAATCACTGAGAAAATCATTAGTAGACCACTCCATAGCGAGTTGCCACTCAGAGAGCACAGACCTCTGCTAAAGCCAATGTCAAACAACATACACAGGACTTAAAAAAATAAAAAAAAGTCATAGTGAACGATAAGGATCTGCCCAGAAATGTAATGGGTTATTTTTCTCTGGCTTGTGTCCTCATCACTTCACCTAGTTTGCTGAAAATTGGTCCTGTACTTTTTCCTGTTGGTTCAATACTTTTAGTGCAATCCATCTGACAAACAGACAAACAAACGAGAGCCAACTGACAATTGTGGAGGTAAACAGACCAATGTAACACAAGAACAGAGGGAAATTGTGCAAACTCCATACACAAACACCAGGGCTGGAAAAATACTTCATATTCATTACTTTTTCTCTTAGGGATGTTCTGATCATTGGCACTGGGTCAGTTATGGTGCCAGAAGTAACTATATTGACATTATTCATAGCAAAAACAAAAACGTCTGTGTTTTAGCCCTTCATTCTGTCTCTTTGGCTCAGTTTTACTTCATTGAGTTACTTTCCATCTGACCAAACCTAACAATGACTTCCATACATTTAGTGGTATAAGTAGTAATACAGTTTTAGTAAAACTTTAATTTGTAATGTTCATTTGTAATTTGTAAAATGCCCCGATTTTGAAAGATAGAGTACAAAGTATCAGAATACATATCAGGAGAGAAAAAGTGTCAGGCTTAAAAATATTAATTGATTAGTTGATCAAAAAACAAGTTTTAAATTGTTAACATACATAGTATATAAATAATGGATAAACAAATGATTGAGCCACTTACAAATATTTCTCAAAATGACACAGCTAATAACCTACTCTAAGTAATGTCCAGAAAAATTGGTTACTTTGATTGAGGAAGCTGAAACTACATCTTATTTGTTTCACAGCCAGCAAAAGAAAAAAAGTTGCTTCATCCCCTCAGCTAAAGTACAGGGAAAACTAATGTCCACTGATTAAATCATATTCTCTGTCATAAACTGCCACAGTTGTCTTTTACAAATGCTGTAATAAACAAGCATTTTATGTTTTTCTAACATTTATTTAGATTGTCTTTGCTGGAAAATGTGTTAAATGTATTTTCTTTATTGTCTAGACTATCCAGGGTAATGCTGCATGACACTTAAAGCTGGAGGCAGCATGGACTATAAATATTTTGGTAATGAATCTGAGCTATTGATCTGATTCACTTGGACACAGCAGACAGCTTATAAGCATAGATAGTAACAAGGCAAGCCTTACTGAACATTTAGGAACTTCAGGCAGATTTAACATAACAACTTGTCAGAGTTACAGATTAGCTGTTTAAATGAGAGCAATTGTTCCGTTTGTTCTTTGTGCACTTGTTTTACGTCTTCATTAAGTCTGTTTTATGGAAACTTTGGTTCAGATTATAATGTGTGCTAAATTTTATGAAAATGATTTAGTTTTAACTCATAAAAACATCAACATCCGCACTTCTAGTCGTAACTTTAGACTTTTTATTGTACAATCATCATAGAGACATACTTGATGTGACTAAGAATATTACCACCTGAAATAGTGCCAATATCTGCATGGGTTTTATTTATTGTTTTCAATAAAACTGTCAATGTTTTTTTTTTCCAGCAGCTTTTACAGAAAACTTCTAAATTGGTATTTTGAAGGTGCTGCACTTTAGGATGGCTGGGCTCTGATGTACTATTTCACCTTTTCATCACTCCTTTTTGACTTGCAAAAAACTATTACAGGTTCCCTCTCACTCTCAGGCTGACATGCACGCACGCAAGCGTACATACACACATACATATTCTCTCACTCACTCACACACAACACAGACAGAGACACACACACCTGTCATGTAATCATGAAATCACTTCTAGTTGCAGATGGTGACTCATCTTTTGTCCCTGGTGAAAACATATCTGGCAATGAGTTTGTAAGACATTTTAGAGGAGGGAGATGCAGTGTGCCAACGTGCAGGGCACCACTCTCCACATCGGGAACTCCTTAGTGAACAGCATGCTGCTTTACAGCTGGGGAAAACAAAGATATTAGCTGCCCATTACACTTGACAGTAAATGTTGTATTCCCTCGCAACCAATATAACATCTCTCAGAAGCTAGTCAGGTGGGAGAAAAAGAGAGTTCCTTACTATTCCAACTTGTAATAATGTAATTCTTGCCAGATATGCAGAGCTGATTTCTTATTTATTTTACATTTGCATGTCTGGTTGGAGAGCTTTTTTTTAAAAAAAACAAAACAAAAAACAAACAAAAAAAAAACCCCATTATATGCAGTAGACTGATGAGGCTAATAGAAGTCAGACCCTGCTGATAATTGTCACACTGTACATGCATGTCAGTCATTAATACGGAGCTTTCATTACTCCATGTGGGTGTGGTGGAATCAGGGGGGCAAATCTTACTGCTGTTTATTTCATAATGCTTAGTGGAAGACGCTGGCTGCGTCATGTCGACGGACGTTCAGACGCAAATCTCCTTCATCAGGTGTTAGTCAGTGACCTCGACCTCAGTTCAAAGACTGAGAGTAAAAACAGCCCGTATGGCGCCTAATGAGGCATCAAAAGAAATGTACTCCACCATTATTTCTGCTGACGGAAGAGTCCGTGTCATGACACGCCGTCTGCTAGTGATTTCCCCCTCCGACCGTAACGGAGGACACACGTCCGTCCGTGGCGGCTCAGTTGGAGACAATAACACAAACGCTCACCGGACAGCCGCACCGACCAGGTGGGCTGCTCACCAACGGGGGCGACAATTGATGGATGACCTTGTGGATTGATGCTCTGGTGACCTCGTGTGAAAAAAACCACGCCGGATTTACCCCCCCTTACCCAATTACGAGTACAACAAGTGCTCAAGGGTCTGCCTAGCAGACGGTCCACAGTGCCGCCTTGGGTGGATGCAACATCTCCTCCCGCTGCCACCCGAGGCTTTTCACTGCTTTTTCATTCAATCCACACAAGCAAAGGCAGAAGCATCGCAGCAGTTGCCAGCAGCTTGTTGGAATGACCCCCCAGTATCGTTACTTTACATCAACATGACACACTCAAGGGCATCTGGCAACCAACGCCAGAGCTTTTGGACCACAGTGTCTGGGTTAAAATGGTCCAGGAATGGCCGCTGAAATCTTTTGCTCACCTTTGCTGTTATCTTCTTCTCTGTTGAGATGCATGACTCTTCTTACAGTGTACTCATTTAGGCTGCCTTCTTTCTTCTACTAGCAAAGCTGGGTTTCTTTTGCAAAAGAGTACTCGGGATAAACTCTTATTCCAAATTTTGGATCTGTGGTCCCCCTTTAGCCCGCTTATTGTCTTGTTCGGCTGGCACGCATGGACGCGCCTGCACTTGTGCGTCCTCCTCCCCTTGTAGAGCTGGAGCAGGTAGTCTAGGTGATGTTGGGAGTCTACATGTATTTTGGCTCTCTCACGTTGTCTCTCCCACTCCCCCTCCCTCCCCCCTTCAGCTCAGAGTCTCTCAAAGGGATGGTCGCAGCTAAGGTTTCAGGGAGGAGACCGCGGGCAGACGGGTGGGGTGCCGTGAAGTAAGCCGGGAGGAGATTGTCTACTCGCAGCTGAGGCGAACCATCCGTGCGCCCTCGGTGTTTGTGACCATTTCATCGGAGGCTCCCCCCTTTCTCGTCCCAACCACACCGACACATTTACCGCACCACTTTCACTCCCAAAGAGCAAAATGCAGCTCATGGTGACATATGAACAGATAAACCTGGATATTCATGTGCATGAATCCTGTTTATATGTTAGCCAATATTGCTCATCTGTTCAGAAACAAAAAGCAAATAAAAAAAAAATACAATTAAAAAAAAACCATAAACAAAACGCCATGCCATTCAGCTCGCAGACATGTTGCATTAACCCTATTTGATAATACTGATAAATGTGACAGACAGTCGATTCCAGCAGCCAATATACAGTCAGGTGTTTAAGTCCTCCGCAGCTCTGAGATGAAAAGAGCGCATCTGACAGTAGCAGCTAAAGAACAAATCACAGGTAATGTGTACTAATGTTTTTCTACACTCAGTCCTGATCCTCAATTATGTGTAATCGCTGTTTAATCAATAATCAAGGGGATTCATGTGGGAGTATCTTTACGAGCAGGCAGGACAAGTTGTAGCCCACATTTTTTTGTTGTTTGTTTGTTTGTTTGTTGTTTTTTTCCCCCCAATCTGTGGTTCACGTGTTGAGTCTCTGTTCTCCGTTAGAGTCGGTGTCAGGAGCAGCCGTTGTAGACTACTCTCATTGTGATCATCAATGCCGTAACAGCCAACAGGCCGGTACAGTCCATTTACTCACAGTTCACGTTCACCCAGAAGCCTGCGTGTTTCACGGCTCACTGGCGGGCTCTAGTGTTCAACATGAGCCGGTGATGGTCACTTGCTTGTTCTTACAGGAGGAACCGTCCCTCGCGGTGATCAGGGCGGGTAAATTCTCCAGACGACGGACAGCCACGCCAGCTGGGTGCCTATAATGAGTGATATTGGATTAGGGTCAACCTGATTTGACTGTAGTTCACCAAGAAAGCTTAAGTTAACCCATGTGTTTCTAACTAGCAGAGAAAAGAAAAAGAAAATGAATAAATAAATAATTAGTACTCTCTATTAGTATATGATGATCGATACTATAACATATATATTAAAAGGGATTCAAGAAATTCAAGAAAAACGATCATGGTATTTTCTTTTGATTTTGAACTTATGGTAGCTTTTACAATAACCATGTACAGAACATAGAACTATGAAGTTATTCCAGTTAGTAGATTTATTCTATCTATTGCATTTCCTCCCATTTCTCATGCTATTCCCAAAGGAGCTATTCTAGGGAGTTTTTACTTGTCAGAATCGAGGGTCTAAGAATAGAGGGTGTCATATGTGGTGCAGATTGCAAACTGCTTTGAGGATACTTATGTGATTTGCTATTTTGGGGGCAAAATAAACGACACTTGATAAGTGAGATTAACACAAATGTTAAATCTGTATTTAACCAGCTAACGGTTTGCCAAGGAACATAAATAATAAAAATAGACTTTGATTAATGATTCATGAACCTTTCATTAGCAGGAAAAGCGCACAAAGAAATGCTTTATATATCTCCATCTCTGACAACGAGAGCTGACAAACATCAACACAGGATTTCTGGGAAAGATTTTCAATTTCTCACATCCTGATCTTGGATTACAGGCAAGTGCAGTTCAGTGCTTTGCTGTGTTGAAATTCAGTTGAACATTTGTTCCTGTTCTACCATCCAGATTTCTGCGGGATACCTCTCCTGTGACAGTTCCCCATGTGTTGTTTGTGCATCTCTGTAAAGTCAATAGTCTCCTTGTAAATTTTTACTGGTACAGCTTCACCACAAGTTAGTCTGCTGCATAAACAACAGATTCATACTTTGAAAATTAGACACAAAAAGCTATTTCTGTTCCAAACTTCTCATTGCATCAACTCCCTCCCTCACCCTCACTATCTTAGTTATAAAGATTTATTAACTTGTCACAGTGTCTTCTCTAAACTCAAAGAACACATTCATCAGCAATACCTCAGCTGTGCTTTAATCCTCCAGCAGTTTTAAGTACATCACATATTTTCCTCACAAAGATTTGTTCAATCTATGGACTGTTGTGTTATTTGAAACTATAAAAGAAATCCTTATGAGCAGCCATAAACTCAAGGTAGTTTTAGAGCCATTATATTGCAATCAACACTATTATTTTTATCAGCTGTAAAGCAACACTTCTAAAATATAGTGCACAGCAGCCTTGGGAATAATATGCTATGTTTTTACACCATATTTATATGCCTTATGATATTGTTGATAGAACGTTGGTTGAACATTTAATAGTTAAATGATCAATTTACTTCAGTGAATTTGCATGTGAGCGTGATATGAATGACATACGATATTAAATGTGTGTAGGTGACAATTTACACCAATTATTTGCTGTTTAAAAAAATTACTCCTCTAACATTAAATCTTTAACACCCAGGTCACCAAAATGGTTTGTGGTTATGGCAAGTCTGAAGTATTTTACATGGAACAACAATTGAATGTGTGTGAGTAACAATTAACTCTAGCAAAGTGACAGACGAGAGGAGCTTGTTCTCTGATGAAAATAAATTAATTGTTAAAAGCACAGAGAGCTGCTACAACATTACTTCAGCACAAAGAGAAGTTTTTCCATCAGGGAATGATAAGAGCTTTAGATGGCACTGATAGGTCAGTGTAGTTAATCAAGCTGAATGAATATAAAAAGGTAAGATTGTGATGAAAAACAGAAACAGATTTCCCATGCCAAAAACACTGTTTCACAGTTGGTTTATAATGTTTATTAATGGCTTGTTTTATAAAGCCATCTTCAGCTTTATTGATAAGGATATCTTGTTGGGTGGGAAAATTTTATTTGCTGCTGACAACAGGTTGCCAACATGTTTTTTAACCTTTCCTCTTTGCGTAATAACTTCAGCTGCCCTGCCCCCCTCTGCAGTTGGGCAAATATGGAATGTCCTCAGGATGTGGACATTCAGTGTTAGGACAGATTTCGTAACACTAGAAAAGCTTTTCCATGCCAAAAATGCAGGACAGATGTCCTAACACATTTTTTTCAGTGTTTTGAAATACTTCTGCACAACCTTTCAGGACAGTATATAAGAAGGTATCACAATTAATCGTCACTGAAGAGATATTCTACAATTAAGACTTGGTCTACTCTGCTGGTACTACACAGTGAGATTAATTTCAATTTGAAGAACTTTTAATTGAATTAGAACTTGATAACTATAACTGCATGTATATAAATTGGGATTTTTTTTTTCTTTTAGGCATCTATAATCATGAAGTTGCTTCTAGCAGGAATCGTTTTGATTCTTATTGTGGAGACCAATGCTCAGTGGTACAGGTTTCCTGTTGAAGCTGCTCAAGGTTAGAAACATGGCTTTAACATATTTACAAGAACAATGTGTATATGTGTATAGTAAACGTGTCTTATATGCAAAATGTAGGGTTTGACATGAAATATTTTATTTAATGAATTTTAACTTTTGTTTTTCTAAACATTCTTTTGTCCTTCTAATCAGGAGCTGGAGATATGTGGCGAGCCTACAGTGACATGACGAAGGCCAACTGGAAAGGCGCAGACAAATACTTTCATGCAAGAGGAAACTATGATGCTGCCCAGAGGGGAGCAGGGGGAAGATGGGCAGCTGAAGTTATTAGGTGAGGACCAAAAAGTAAAAAAAACCAAACAAACCCATTTTGTTCAAACTGTTGAATGCTGCATATTAGCTTTTGTTTTCTCACAAGAAATCCTTGTTAACAAAGGTTCTATGAGCCATTATTTTTTTCTATTGATATGCTACCAATATATTACACAATTCAAAAGCATTTTTATTTGGTTTAATTTTCATGTAAATTAAAACTTAATCCATGTTTCATATAACATAATATCATCTGATAAAGCATCTGCAGGCCTACCTGTACAGCTCCATCTCAAAGCATACCTGGTGAAATAAAGATGAGTCTAGTGATTATAAATAGACACTTCCTCTTAGCCTTGGTTGACTGTCATCTAAAACTACCTTAAGTTCTAACATAAATAATAAAGAAATCAGGGGTACAGTCTCATCCAAATATATATATATTTTTTTTTTTCACATTTTTTTTCGCATGTTTTTCCATGCTTATATTAATTTTGTGGTGTTGTTCCAGCGATGGCAGAGAGTGGATACAGGGAGCCATGGGTCGTGGTGCAGAGGACTCTGAGGCTGATCAGAGAGCAAACCGTTGGGGGCGGGAAGGAAATGACCCCAACCATTTCAGACCAGAACGACTTCCTTCCAAATACTGAAGATAGAAGCAATTGACGTCTAATGACAACATTACCTACTATGAAACAGATTTAACTTCGGTGCGGCTGTGATTGAAACTGCAATTTTACAAAATGGCCACTCAGTGTCAACACCTCCAACTAAATAAAATCTCTTGAATGAAAAGCTGGAGTGGGGACCTTTTTTTGTTTTATGATTTCATTTTTTTTTTTTTTTTTTTTTGGTCGGTTATGAAATTGGTATTTCACAGCGTGGATAAAAAAAGACATGCTTACCTTTTGTCGTTAATATAACGAATCTCAGTCCAATAAACCTCCATGGCGAGACAATACATCTGGGAACCTCAGTGAGAACGGCAGATGTAGGAACTATTTAGAAAGGAGAGAAAAGAAGTAAACCATATAATTTGTTAAGACACATTGCTGTTGGATATTCAATATGTAATATGTTTGTGCTTTAAGCACCTCCATTGAAATTACAGTTATCTATACTGTATTGATGTCAACAGAAAATGTGGGCTGGACCTTGTAAAGCCTGCAATAGAAGATGTGTTTTTATGCTGATCATTTTACAAAACTTTCACATTTCTCAACGATTCTTAAATGCCATCCACGTGCAACTAAGTTTTCATTATTCTGGTTGATTAGACTGGGAGTTACATGAAGCCACCAAACTCAACCTGCCAACCGAAATGAAAAATATACCAATTACATGCGGCATACAAATGTAGAGCTTCACTCCTTACAAACTGTGTCAAAACATGCTTTAAACAATATTGATCAGCTATGCAGTATCATGGGGAGAAATTGTCGGGTTGTTTATAATTTTTGGGAGATTATAAAATACGTGACACGGTTTCAATGACAAACCATATGTGCACAAAGCACCAAAGATCAAGCGCCATTCATAGGCACGAAAGGCGCACCAAAGGCACCATGCTCTCAGCAGCTGACACGCTGTACACCTCTCTGAGTTATTATCAGGTGGAAGCTGTGATAAGGCAGAAAACAAAGATGCCCCAACGTTTCCTCAAAAATCTTTTTCACCTTGAGTATCACGGTACTTTTCTGAACACTTAAATGTCTTATCTGTGTAGATAATGTAAAGAATAACTGAGATATTGCAGTAGGAAAAGTGCCCACATGGTTGTGGCTCTAAAGAAGTGAGTGAACATTACAAAATACGGGGCAGTGGAGGTGCTCCTGTGCTGAGAGGCTGACAACAGGGAAATACTGAATTTAAAAAACTCTAGATAACCCCTCTTCCAACCAAAACGTCATACAACTACGCAGGTAATGACCACATGTGGCAACCCGGGAAAGTCCACCATCTTGGCATTGTACAATATCTTCGTTGCACCAAAGGACATTTAGTATAGTGATTCCCCACTACTGGTTGGGTTTTGTTTTTGTTTTTTTTTTGAGAAGTGGAGTCGCTTTTTGGAGGGCTTGTTTCATTAGAGCTGGTTGCTTGTTTCTCTCGCAAGATCTGGCAACACTGCTTTGGACAAGCGGGAGTATTCAAGTCCGTTAATGCTAATGAGAGAATTCATTGAAGTAACATCCGGTAACACGATGTTCTACTATCACCAGCTTTTGTGGTCTGTATCACCAATGAACCCATTATGTGTACATTATAACCCACACTAACCTGCCGACCCTCTGCGTCAGTTTGTTTATTTTTCCGCTGCCGACGTTAATCATCATTGTCGCAATTTGCTTCCGGGTTACATTCTTGTCCCAGTTTCACTTTTAATGTTTTTTTCATTTAGGCTAAAAGTAGGCCATTAATTACTTTGCTTTAGTGTGGGTGTTTTGTTTTGGATGTAGGATATTTTTTGTCAAAAGAAAGGCATTAATAAAGATAGGCATGAAAAGGATGATTTCCTCCTGTTTGCCCCACCTGCTGTGTCTTGGAGAATCGCGGCTGCAGACAAATCAGATTTTAACAGGTGACCTCGGTGACGGACGCGTCAGTGGTTGGATGAATCTCTGATGATTTGCAGAAAATGACTTTAAGTTTTTTTTTTTTGTTTTTTTATTATGATAGAGCCAAACTGGGTAACACGAGCCCACTGTTAGCTAACCATGAAGCTAACACATTGCCAGGTGCAAACAAACTTTTAAAGCAATTTAAACCCAGTTATATTTAATTACAGTACAGTATCTGGTAAGTGCAGCAACAAAGAGTAGTTTGCATATTTGTTTAAGTCTGTAGTTATATTTTTGAGGCAACGTCTAAATAATGGATTACTCTGTCCAACTATCGCTGGTGAGGTAGCAGGCTCTCTGCTGCGGGTGGTGCATTCACGGACCAGATGACTGCAGTGGGCTGCTTCTGTGTTATACTGGTTCCGGGGCGCCGCTGTCAGCCACTCTGCCTCCGAAGCGTTACGGTCTCAGTCACACGGTGAGTGATGCTCGACCAGGCAGCACCAACCCACACACATCTGAAACGGAGGTGACTCGACCATCATATGAGATTCTCCAGGTAAGATACAGTCATTTTAAAAAATGTTATATCGATACTGCCATTTAACGCCGCTCGGTGCAGGGAGGGTATGGTGTTTCTCCTCGGAGGCACCCGGAGCAGCAGAGGATGGATGCTGATCCCTCAGCTGGTGGGTTTGTTCTCGGCGTCGGTGAAAACAACGGGGCGGGGACACTGGGCCGAAAATGTTTCTGCTGTGGAAGTCTGGTGCCTGATATAGACAGTGTTTCTGGGTATCCCCGTCAAAAAGCTTAAGTCTCCTTTGACAGTCTGCTCACATCTAATGTTACAATCCTCGGTGATTCATCAATGCACAGCGTGGTTTACGCCTAAAATGATCGATTGTAGTTGTATTGCCAAAGGCCTTTAGTGTCTCATCAGGATAGGGAGGTCATTCATTTTTAGATGCCCTTAATGGGCCGTCGTGTTATTAAACGATACCTTAGGCTTTTCCAGGCTACTCTGATTTCTCTTTGTGGAAATGGCGTTTCCAACCCTGACATTTGCTCATTTTCCTTATATCCTTTACATGTTATTACCTCATATATATGTTTGAATGACATATTTTGTTGAATTGTTCCTATCTAAGTTGAAAACTGTGTGTGTTACACTGCACCCCCACATCTAAGTACGCCACGATACCCTCTTTCAAATATATTGGTTTCAAGTTGTGTAAGACCTCAACATACTATGAGTCTCCTCGGTATGGGAAGTATTTATTTGGTGTTGGATTTGTTCATCCCTTTGTGCCTACTGTGTACCACTCTGTGCCAGTACTAGCCACAGGGGAGGGCAGTTGCTGACAGGCGTTTTGTCTGGCTGTTTATTGTTCAGAAGGAGCTGGGGACAGGCTCGCATGATCTGCTTTGCATCATACAAACTTTGTCTTTATTGTCCTCATCCAGTCATGTAGAATGTTTTTCACTAGCATCTGTCCACTGGGCATATGATATATCTCCAGGTTGTCTTACATTTATATTGCAGGTCTATTTTTTTTTGTTTTGTTGGTTTCTTTCATAACAGCCGCATTGTCTCTTGAGTTGATGTGGCCCACCGTGGAATTTAATGTTAAGCTGCATTGGGTTACTAACAGCAGTGTAAACCTTTTAGGTTGATATGATCAATTTTTAATCATTTAGACACCCACGTTTAGCTATACTACAAATGATTCAACATAATAGGTAGGCTTAGTAATGTATACTCATTGGATCAATATGACAGAACAAATAATTTACATTTGTATTCCATCGACACAAAACCAAAATGGTAGTTAATGAGATCAAAAATACCCATGGTAGGTTCTTAATTTAGAACTTTGTGCATCTTGATAAAAAAATACAATCATAATCTGCTCAGTCAAAGAAAGTAACCAAGAAATAAAAGGGGCTTCAGTGAGACAGAAGCACAGACAGTAAGAGAAAGAGAACATTGGTTGTGGCGTAGCTGAGGAAGAGAGTGTTGACTGCTACACAGGATGAAGGCATAAAGACAAGAATAATGCATGGCTATTAGAGAAAGTGAGGGACCCCAGAGTGCTATGAAAGAAAACTGTAAGGCCTTCCAGGATGCACATAGTAAGTTGACGTGATACTATATTCAAAGTAGAGATGCTAACTTTTCATCGTTTTCTTGTCCTTTTCCTCCCATCATTTCTTTGTCTCTCCTCACTTTCATGAGACAGTATTCTTGTGCCTATCTCTTTAATTTCCCTGCTCTGCCACCATATCTGTAGCCTGGAACATTTTTTGAGTAGCACCTACCTGCACCGAAAGACAAACCCCCTCCCTAAAACCTGCTGGGATCTTATTCATGCTGCAGCCCAGCTGGAGGATACTCTGACTCTAAGGGAGGAAACACAACAAGGCAAAAGCACTGCTGCACACATGGTTAATAGGGACTATTAACAAAGGATTATAGAAACAATTTTTTAAAAGAATTTTTGAAACCATGACCCTATTAAAGCATTGATCTACACACACTCATTTCGAGCTTAGGCCAAGCAAAAATGCCAGTGCAACAAAGAAATCAATGATCTATCACATGTCAGGGGCATTTTCTTCATGAAAGTAAGATATATAAGGTTACAGGGTGGATGTTGACTTTCATGTTGCAAAATTGTTATAAAGGCACAAAATAAATATTGATTAATTATTTGGCTTTTGTAAGATAAGTGGTGCTGCAAGTGTTGTTACAGAAATATGTACTATCGTAGAATAGCTTTGGGGCAATTAAAGCAAGAATATTTCAGTCTATCCAAGGATTTAGTATGTAGAAGATGAGCTTTAAAGCAAACTGTTGCTGTGTGATAACCAGCAAACAGAGATTGGTTGAGGGATTACAAGTTTCAAAAAGCAGGAATTGACAGGAATTGACCACTCTGACAGAAGACAATTACTTACCCACCTAAAAGTAGAAAAAATATTTTGCTTTTGGACTACTATAACACTGCAGCTGAATAATATTTTTTTTATCATTAAAATTTAAATTAGTTTAGACATCACCATGATTCAGCTTGTGTTTAATTGAAAAAACACTAAAGTCATTAACTACAATGACAGAAATGGGCAGTAAATTTGCAAATGTGAGAAAATGGAATCAATGTGTTTGTAATTTTTCCTTAATGTATAGTTAAACAGTTATTCAATAATGAAAGCTTTTGTCCATTAATTGAGCCAAACTAGTTCACTGATTATTTTAGAAACATTTTGGACAACATCAAGACTTTTAATGACACCGCACTCCATGTGAGTTGTTCTGGGTGCATAGTGGACCTACAGAGTACGTGACTGTGCCATCAGAAACTGAGGCTATCCTAATTCCCCTCTATGTTTATTTAGATACCAAAAGTTTTTGGTTAATATAGTAGAAAGATGGTGGTTTTGGTTCAGTGTTAAAAAATAGATTATGTCAGAAGTAAACCTGTATTGTCCATCCATCCATCCGTCCATGTTCATCCACTTATCTGGGGTCGGGTTGCGAACCTGTGTTGTGTTGTACCAAGTTAAACCAAGTGCTGTGAGTGCCTAAATATAACAATTTTTAAGTAATGTAAGTCAATATTGTATTTACTGATCTGATATTTTGATGGAGAAAGCTGACAGTGATCATTTTACAGGTTCAGTATTATTTCAGCTTATCATATGTTGAAAACATTTCATCATTAGCAGTCATCATGTGTGTCTAAATAGTTTTTTGTGAATGCAGGCTGCATTGCTTTGATCATAAACCATCTCTCTTTTCCAGTAAGGTAACCATGCTGTAATCTAATATATCTTCAGAATTTGTTCATTGTTGTGATTGTCTTGCACAGCATTGGCTTTGTTGGCTTTCTGTTTGCATTTAAATAACCTTGTATTTTTACAATAACCATGGTGCAATGTATAGATACATACATTTTTCTCTATTATATATTGCTTTTCAAATTGTGTTTCTAAGTAATATCTGATCAAGTGTCAGATCAACTGTCATCCAGGATTGGCTCCAGCCAACAGATAGTTAATGGATGGATGGAAGTGTTCAAGGAAAAATGTTTCAAAAAGAGTTAGCATCTTGTATTTTTTTTATGCTGTTTGTTAGCTTGGAGCTGGCAGCAGCTGGCACAGTGTAAGTGGTTGTGCTAATGCAAACTATAGCTTGCTCCACTGACGAGGTTTGGGGTTTATTTAGTTGATTTTCTACAATTCAAGAGGAAAATGGGAAGCCATAGCACTGCCTATGCTCATATGGATATGTGGACATGTTGACAAAGTTAAAAGCTTTTGTTTTTCACTGTAGAGGGGAAACAATGAGACATTGACATTGTGTGGGCTTGGAAAACACAGCTCCAATTTATGTTTCCTCTGCATAAAGCTACTAATGAAACAGCATCATGTCCTCCCTCAGACTGAAAGTACCCAAAGATGGATCTCCACTGACAGGTAATGTAGCATATTAGGGCGGGTGATATGGCTTAAAAATAAAATGTTCCCTGATTTTTTTTCACAACAAACTGGATTTACAATTTCAATCCTTTTTTTCCCTTCTTAAAGACAAACTAAAATCACAAGGAAATTATTTAAAACAAGTTTTCCTTTTTTTTGTTGAATTTTCCTTTCCAGAATCAGATAAAAGAATTATCCCCTTTCTGGTTAAAGTGTAAAAAGTTCTTATTTCTCACTTTGTGTTTTTTTACAAAGTCTGACGCCATTTTTGTTCAAATGGAGTTGCCATATGTAGCTGTCCAAGATGTCGAATCTGATTGCTGCCCCTTTGCAAATTACATCAGATAATGACAAGCTCAGCCCACTCTGAATTACTGGAGCCCAAGAGGGAGCATTGTAGCAGAAGATAAGAGACCTTTTTTCATTCAAAAGAAATGGTCCTAAACAACAAATTTGAATTAATCAATTAAATTGATTTAACGCCCAGTCCTATAGCATATTTATGGTGAGTTCCTTCTGGAACTGTTGTTAATTGCATGTTAATTACAAACAAAATCTTTTTTTTTTTTCCTGGACCTGGCCTTCAATCTGAACCAGCTGATACAATAGTCTGCCTTCATGTGGTTGTTTGTTTATGGTGTAGATTCCTCTGCTGAGCTGAGTTTGTTTTGTATCTTTCTTTATAGCCCATTCCCAGTATGGGCCACACCCCAACCCAAAGGAGAGAGTTTATATCTAACTTCTCCTATGAAGACACACAGATCTTCAAAATGTCTTTCTACAGCACAGTGCTCTTTTTTGCATGTCAGTCTGGAAATATGGAATAGTATGTGATGGTACTACATGAAAATGGGTTCTTTCTTATTATTCCTTTTCAAATTTAGAAGGTGAGAGTTGGTGGATTACATAATTTAAACTGCTGATCATTTTTCCAAGTGTGCCGGGGTCCCTTCGAATCAGTGAGGTGGTGCATACTTAGTGTTTCACTGCTCTTTATGGCATTAGCATGTAAATGAGCTGAAATCAGTTTCACGCTCTGACCAAACTGGGCCACATTGGGAGGAAACCAAGATGGCTCAGAAACAAAGAAGAGGAAAGAACATAAGAAACTCACCTCTTCAACAGTATAAAGTAAAAAAAAGGGAAACCCATTCATCTCTGCATTTATGATGGGTGGCAGTAAAGAATCAGAGACAACATCCAAAGAGAACAAGACTGAGTTGAGTAGCATCAAAACATCCATACCAACCATATCCATACCTACCTGCAGTTGTGTGAATCACATCAGTCTAGTTTCCCTTCACAATGTGTCCTCACTGTAACTCTTATTAACTGAGCTGATAAATTTTCCCAGATGAATATACTTGCAATATAATTTCTGTATTAACTTTTCAGTATATTATAATTCAGCTGAATGTTAGTGTAAATCATATCAAATAAGAATACAATATCAAATTTGCTTATCAATTCCTAATCCTTTCAAATTGTGAACTGCCTTTTTTAGGTTCTTCTTGGAACATTCCAGGTAATTAAAGAGATTAAGAATTTTACTACAAAGTTTAAAGATTTAGCTGATATCTACAATCACAGTTTTGGCTGAGAAAATTGAAAGACCAATTTTTGACAGGCTCATGAACTTAATGTTCACAACTTCAGGAGCAAAAAAAAAATTTAAAGATTTGAAAGGAGATTATTTACCTTCAGAGCTTAGTGTATCTTGAACATGTTGTCAGTATGGAAATGGACCAGAAATGGAACCCAACCCTGATATTGAGCTTGACTTTTTGGTACAGTACATGTTCCTGCAGGGTACAAGAAAAAGAAACAAGAAAAATATAAACCATAAGCTATAGTCCAGGGCACCAGGCCAATGTATCCACCGAAATGGATTACTCATAGACAAAGTGATTACATGCTGCAGCGTTTACTAAGTTTTGCTTACATGTTTATTAAATATGCATGTGTAAATATTATGTATAGAACTTCCCTACGACAGTACTTATTGACAAATATAAAGGTTTTTAA
Organism: Remorina albescens; assembly: GCA_034769265.1. NCBI lineage: Eukaryota > Metazoa > Chordata > Actinopteri > Carangiformes > Echeneidae > Remorina > Remorina albescens. Next base: position 7,342,763 of record CM068479.1, read on the forward strand.
CTTGAATCAGAGGTCCTCCTGTCCTCCTCAGAATTACTCAGTTATCTAACTAGCTGAACCTGACACCTCCCACTGTAATCCTTTTCATGAATCTTTTACATTTTCTGGACTTTTTAACCAATTAGGTGCTAACAGATCCTCTGATGCACATATAAAACAGGGCAGTTGCTTGGCAAGTTTTTGCCTTGTGATAGGAGGTCAAGTCAGCATGACAGTCAACAACCTTGTAAAATGTTGACGAAGTGTTAAATGCCAGGGAATAGCTTATGCAAGGTTTTAGAGGGAACAGCCTACCAAAGGCCCTTTACTGTCATGAGAAACAAAGAAGGGAGGTTTCTGACCAATGAGGATAGACTGGGAGGGGATAGGAATAGACCCTGCTGAGGATGGACTCAACAGGGTCTGATGAGCTGAACTGTTCATGCATACATACATACATACAAGGATGTTGTGTAACTATCAGAATTTCTTGTGAGGTTATTTAACCAATCCGCGATTTATGTATTTGGCTTTAGGCCAGTACAGAAACTGCAACAAATCTGGTTTTCCATATTTGCATCACTGAACCTAAGACAACAAGCTGCAGGGAATAAGGCTATACTGTTGTTTCACAGTCCTGGGTCCCAAGGTTCCCATCCGTGGACTGACGTATCCTTTGGTCCAGTTGTAATTGTAATCTGCTGAGTGTTTTGTGTCAAACACTGTACTGCTGCAGTGTGCTGCAGTGTGAAGTGGACCTGTGGGACCACTACACCCCTCAGGGCTGTATGCAGTGGAGGGAAAAGACTCATGGTGAACTACAGCAGTGGTTATATGGGAAGGGCATCATCATTGTAACTACTGATATCTCTCTGTCTCTCTCTCTCTCTGTTTCGTTCAAAAAGTGGATCCCGCAGTGAAAAACTACTTTTTTATCGATAGACTCAGGCATAGCTCTGGGGTTAGGGTAAATTAAATGGTAATGTGAACTATTTCTTGTTTTAAGTCTTTGGGTGTACTTTAAGCCTCCAGGGAAGTACTAAAGGCATGGCTTCAGAAGAACAATACAAATTCTGCATGAAAAGGAAAAAAAAACACAGTATTTTGTTTTGTATTGTTGATTTGTCCTTTTTATTGTGCTGAGGCATTGCTCAACTGTATTCCCTTGGAAGAATGAGTCAATGCTGATAACTTGCAGTTCAAATGGCTATTTATCTCTTCTCTTCATTCAGTTTCTCCAAGATTTGGCCAGAGAGACCAATGAGGTCTAGTTTAAAGCCACCTGTTTTTCAAGTAAATGTTTGATTATGCATCTCTTTGAACAGTCAGTATTGCATTACGTAGTGGATGTTTTTTGTCTGATTTTGTGTTATCTGGGAACTAAGCGAGATCAGCTGTTCTGTTATTTAGTTAAAAGATGCCACTTTTTTTCCTCCCCCCATTCTGACAGTAACACTTTTCTCAATGCAATCCTCCTCTGGCTGCTCTTTAAGAGCTATCATACTGACACCAAAAGTGTGCTGCTGCTGTATTTACTCGTTTATCTGTTCCAAGTGCTGGGCGGGGAGAGCAACCTTGAGGTTGTCACAAGGAGAAATGAAATGTGACATTTTGTGTTGGCACAGCTCTCATGTCAGAGTTCGGAAAAATACAGAGCAGCTAACGTTCATTAGTTTAATTAAACATCCACCCTGAATTCGTAACGTTAGTTGTCATCATTTGGGCACACCTCTGTCTCACACGTTGGAGGTATTGAAAAAATTGTATTTAGAGCTCATTACAGCAGATGTACATGCTGATTAGAGCAAATCAAATGTCAAGTTTTGCTATGATGATTTTTTCTTTTTTTTTTCAATCCCATGTTTACAAATTGTATGGTCCTTCTGTAAATCATCATCATACCCTCTGTAGATCAAGGAGAAAGAGGTGAAAGCCTCATCTTCATATTGAATTATGTGGTTTTCAAGTGTTATCAGTTCAACACTCGGCCTGATATTCTCTTTCCTTTTGTGTTTTAGGCCATTGCTTGGAGTAAACAGTAGAGTGGCTCTGCTTACCTGCGTATATCGGTAAGTTAGCTTTACTGTGTCTTGGTAGGCAATTACAGTATAAGTGCATACTGAGGAGTGTGGGGGGAATTTTTATAGCATTGAAACATGGAAAGTATTTCAGTCCTCCCAAACTGTGGGGACTGTTCAACAATTGTCCAATCTTGTATGCTTCTGTATTGTTATGTGTACCACAGTGTCCATCATTTCACCAAGTAGTTCTGTTTGACAAAATCCTCAAGAGACTAAACAAAGCCTTGGCACTTAACCCTTAATACATTCAGAAGTGAGTGGTGTTTCATCTAAACAGTACAAGTGTACTGTTAAACTTAGGCTTGTTGCTGGACTCTGAACAGGCATAGCTACAGTTAACCTCAAGGCCATAAAGAGCTGATGAACTTGCTTGGCTTCACACTGAGTCATGCCACACCGGCATATTAACAAAGAGTTAACACAGGAAATGAGAAGAGAACACAACGAGTTGACAGATGGAAGATATGGAAGAAAATGGTCAAAAGTGAGATTTTGTTGGGTGGAAGTTGTTTAAGTCGTGTACCTAGTCTTTTGACTTCTGATAGTACAGCTCGGTTATCTCTGTGACTATGTTAAGAAAGTATCTCTAGTCACTTTATCGATAAAGAAAATTTCATTCAAAAATATTGTATTAAGTGTCATCACCATCACCCAGCTCTTGATAAACACCAGCACAGGATGAGATATAAGTGAAAGAGCACAGAGACAAGAGGCTTATGTGCCTCCTGGAGGAAGGAGCACATCATCAGAGAACCTGACAGAAGACATAATGTATCAGGGTGGAGGAAGAGCATGCAAAAACAACACTTGGGCTCAGTGTTGTGAGCTTCGCAACACCGCCTCGCCTCATCATTTATTAATCTTCTGTTAGAATATTCATCCACCCTGATACAGAGCCATCCTCCTAAAGAGATGGAGAGAGAAATTGATAGACCTAATCACTGTATCACAACCTTTGTTACTATTGTCAACCCACTTCTCCCATCAGCTAGCACTTAGCTGAGAATTTGAAGTTTTACTTCTGGTTTTGACCACATGCTTCTCTTTAATGGGATTAAAGAGAGACAGGGTGGTGTTGTTTGTTTCACCATTTGACCCAGTCTCTTGAAAGAGCTGTGACTCCCTAACCACATTATTGACATGAGCCCCATGACCATGCTTGAGTAGCTCCATCATCACCCTCAAAATAGGTCCCCACTAATCTGCATGCCACTGATAATGTTTATATGAAATCCATGGCTGCTTGGATTCATACAGGAAAACCTAGCTGTGGATTTGAGGAAGGCTGCCTTTTGAACTTGTGTCAACTAGTGCAGTGGAGAGATGTGCGCTCAGTCTGCAAGCTGCTCTGCTTCACTTATTCAAGTGGAAGACAAAAAATATGGGGGTCCCCTAACTTGTTATGAATCATTGAAATCCTCTGTGGCTCTATTTATGTGTCAAATAATTTTGTGCAGGCATACTGTGAATGTACTGGTAATTTACATCAGAGTCATGGTGGAATATGATGCCTGCTATGAAGTTGGCCACATCTGTCATTACATATGCTGTTAACTATGTGAGGAACTGTCTGTTCTTTTCATGTCTTCTGCTATTTTGGAGGCCAAGCAATGAAGCTATGTAGGTGCTTGTGTTTCTACCTACTTCTCATTTTTATATGTGTGTCTATGAGTGGGTGCATGCAGCATAATAATTATTTTATTGCATCAAAGTTCTTCTGCCTTGTTGCCATTTTGTCATATTTGCCAACCCACAAGAAAAAGAATGTGTGGTATCACCATAAATTATATTGTGCCCTCTGATAAAACTCTGGAGCTCATATTCTGTTCCACCATATACTAACAGATCACAGAACCTGTGACATAAAACCCTGACATAGATATCACAGAACTCTGCTTAATTTAGTTTTACGTATAATTGAATTTCAGTTTGTCCCCTGCTATATTAAAGATGTATGGTTGCCATCAGCCATAACAAAATGTGTAAAAATCATTAAGAATGAACTTTGATTAGTGTAAATATTTTTTGGAGTAATTTATGGCAAATTAACTAATATATACTGATGCATCTAATAAACAATAAGTTAAGAATTCACAGAATGGTGCCAGTGATATTGAATCTTAATAAATTAAAAGAGGCAGAGTTAGTTTGATGACCAGAGTGCATCTGTGGCAGTTCTCATTACCTCAGCCCTGCACTGTTCTTCTTGAAACTGCTTTTAATAGTGTGATGATAATGTCGCAACATCATTCGCTCTTGAAAGATGATGTTCTAGTGACTTCCCCAATGAAACCGCAACTGAAGGACAGCATTTTTATCCACACAGCAACTTTGCCTAACAAACAAAACGAGAGCAAATACAGCGTGATGTGATGTAACAGGATTCAAATGAGAGCTGCAATAATCCAGATTTCATGGGATCAGTGCTGCTGTCAACTCTGTTTGGTCAGCCATCATGGCCAAGCTCTTTCAGACCGCTATCTGTCCTTGCTGTCTCTTGTGATCTCTAATGATCCCTACCTCCATCGCCTGTGACAGTGAACTTAGTACTCAGTGCACAACAGTGAATTGGCTGAGGCTATTTATTAACAGGCTGCATTGTTTGACTTTGATTTATTTCTCTTCCAGTTTGACCTTTTGTAGAATAAATAAAAGCATGACAGTTCGCTCAGTAAGTCATTTGCGCACACTGATGGACTTAAACACCATCATCACTGAAAACATAATCCTGCATTTTCAATGGAACTCTTTAGACACACATACATGTTTACATTGCAGCTTTGATCTTTCAATAGAAACAGAAAAGTATGTACATGAGAACGGTTTTATTGAAAATTTGGATGTATTAAGATCCTGCATATTATGTGATCATAGAGAGTATGAGAGGAACTCAGACAGAGAACTAAAGCTGACTGACACAAGGCAGAATGCAAATAACCTATGATGTCCTTTGTTTGACTTTGTTCTTTTATATTGAATCCATGTAGCTTGTAATGATCAAATAAAACAAAACAGGAATTGCTTATAGATAAACATGCATGCATCTGAAAACAGCTTTGATCAGATCTAGTCTTGAAATCCCACGTATTGTGTTGCCTTGGCACATACATATTCTTCAGCCTTGTCTTGGTATAACACTGATCGGGAGCCAGTCTTGTTACCAAACCGAGGATCTGACTGAATTCTTGTTTGGCACAGTTTCCATTTAGCAGCACGAGTGAGATTTCCCCAAAGAAATCTAGGTTTAACAATCTTAAAATAGCTTGAATCATACATTATTTCAACAGGCCTGCCTTCTCTGTCAAATTGCACATGCTGCTATGATTACTGACTTGTTTTCTCTAGGCTTCCACATCTGAAAAGATTCCCTAGCCTCATCAGCATAACTTCATTGTTGATATGAAGAGATTCACAGATGGCTTTTTTGTCTTGTAAAAGTAAATGCACTTTAAAACCATTGTACATTATGCAACACACAGAGATAGATAATGTTACTGATATTTCAGTTGAATGTATAAAAGAACCATTCCTGTGTCATGCGGAAAACAAACAGAGCTGCATTCAGGACATGAAGATAAGTATTATATATGTGTGTGGAAAGGAGGTGGGCAGATTTCAATCTCCTTTTCTGACTCTGTGCGTTTCCCCTGGGGAAAGTAAAGCATAATGGATGCTGGGAGGTGTGACAACCCCTCCTGAACCCACCACTGCTTCTGAAGGATTGATGTGACACTTTCATAGTACAAAGGAACACACATGCACACACCACACTTAGTCAGCCAGATGCAACAAACTGGGGCCACAGTGTCAACTAGGTCTAACCAAGCGTGTTTTTGTCTGTCTGTCTGTCTTTTGTTCTTGCCAGAATCGTGCTGCTCCTCTGCGCATCCGAGCAGTCACTGTCTCTGTGATTAATCCTCAGCCTTTCAGCTGGCCTGTACAGATACCGAAGCCAAACAAAAACTTGTACAAAGCTCAGCACCAACCATGCTCCCATGGTCCTTTTCAGGGTGCACAGATGTGTGCAGGTCGAACAGGCAAACCACTTGCAAAGCAAAGAAGCAGAAAAGCATTATTTTTTTCAGGAGCAAACACTAACAGACAAGTATGGTTTGTTTTTCAATTTACAATTAATTTTCAACAATGCTTTGGTGTGTTGTTTTCAAGGCATTTGAGTTACAAATGCATGTAGAAGTGGAAATAAAATCAGGTTAGACCTGATGGACTGATCACCAGTGTGTGTGTGTATCAATGTCTGTATTCACTTGTGCGATGGAGAAGCTGATGAATACTTTCCTCCCGTTTTCCCTGAGAGGTTGTGTGATTGACTAAACCCTGAAGTTATTTCATGTGCCTGCCACAAAACTACATTAGTGGTCTGGGCTGTTGCCGCTCAGTCTGCCTCTTTCTCAACAAGATAAGGGGATATTTCTTGGCCCAATATTTCTTGCTCTGTCCTGCACTGTCAATGAATACAGTGACCATCACCGCATTCAATGAATATTATTAGCATTTTCTGAGGAATCTGTCAGTGCAGAAGACAGCTTTTTTGGAGTAGAAGTACATTCTGTTTTTGCCGTGGTCTGATATCTGAGCCGAGTTTTCAAAAAATACAGTTTATACTGTGGTGCAGTGACCAGTCTGAATTAAATTAAGAGACACCTATCAAATCTCCAGTATTGCCAGCCATATATCTGTTCACCTGGCTCAGGAAGCTGCTGCCATTGTACTGGTTTGAAAAGACCTCACAGAGGTCAAGAGAGTGAAGGCGGCTGAAAAATAACTGCCATAGATTTAAAGTTGATGAAAAATTTGGATTGAGGCCTGAGCAGAAAGCTTTTTCTGGAGATACATGATTAGGAAGCAGGACTGTGAAAGACCTCTGACTGAGGGATCAGGTGGACCATTGTGTCAACTAGGGAGCAATTCTCACTTTCATCTCTCCAACTTTAAGTGACAATTCAAGAAGAATAACAGGCCAGTGTTGCAGGGCAGTATGTTGTATTTCCAGCCCTTTGGCAACCTTATGGAGACTATTCATCTAAGGAAACTAATAATTGTCTGGGACATACAAAATTTCAAATATATATACAGCAAATATGCTGCCAGTGGCTGATGATGCCTCATTTGAAACTTAAACTCAAAACATTGATTTTTCATCCCAGTGATGCAAATGAAAACCATCTGTAGTTCAATCATGCCATCTCAAATTCAGTATCACCACTACAAAATAGCGGAATCTACCGTTTCTGTTACTTTAAGTTAGTTTCTGTCCCATATTGACCGTAGCACAAATTTAACCTGCTTTATGTCATGAGTATTTGTGGCTCGACAGTGTGCAACATCATATATCATCAGGTATTGAAGATAGCCTTAAGGAGAACAAAGGAAAGGCTGCCAGTGTAGGCTACAACTGGGCTCCTTCTCCTACTTGGGTCCAGGGTAATTGCAGGTACACAAGCAGGTACTATGCTCACTATCTTTACCGTGTTAACATGCTAAGATTTGCTAAATAACATTAAACATGATCTATAGATGAGCTTGATATGAATGTCATTAGTTTAACAGGGATTTGCTCCCAAACCAAAGTATTCAGCAAATTTAAACTTCCACCCTGATAAGAGGAATAGATGGGTCACGAAAGTTGGTATAATGTGGTGTACAGACTTACATGGCCGCGCCCAGAACCCCAAAAACAAACACTATGGGACAAATATATATCCACAAAGAGAGGGAACAGCCTGATGTCCTCATATCTCTTTTATCCTGATCTAGAGAGGGCTTCTCTTTAGTCTTGTCCCAGAAACTGCACTGTGAATCTGAATGGAGGGTTGCTGCTTGTGCTCATGGAGTTAACCCCCCCCCCCAAAAAAACCTTGTTAATTCATTATGCCTTCATTTGTTGCGCAGGAGCAAATTTTCTTTCCACCAAAAGTGTTTTCTTTCCAAAGGCTCCAAAACCACAGTAGCATTGTTTGAATAAGGATTGCATGCATATGTTTGTCCTGTCAAAGGGTTATTTGATGATTGGCTAAGATGGTCCTCCTCTCTTAGAAGCTGCACTGAAAAACAAAGAGTTGCCATGGTAACAGTCAGGGTGAAGGAGGAGGGTGTGTCTGGTGTGGTGCTTGAAGTAGTGAGATGGACATTGGCAGTGATAGTGCTGGGGGAGCATGCAATGCGTTCTTTGGTCCTTTGCCATTCGTGCAGCTTACCAAGTCTTTGCTTTCCTTCTCTTCTCGTTGCCTGCATCGCTCTCTTGTTGTCCTGAAGTGAGTAGGAGGCTGTAAGGAGAACAAACGCTGAATCTCAATGAGACAGCTGAGAGGAAACAAATTTTCTCACTCTGTCTCCCCCTCATAGTGCTTTTATTCTTTATTTACAAGCCACATTACTCAACATGGTCAGGTTATCACACAATATGTTTAATGATGTGGAAATGTTGCAGGGGTAGTTTAATTTGTTGTACAGTTAAATGTTTACTAGATCAAATGATCAGAGCTAACCCTAATTAAAAAAAAAAAAAAAAAAAGACTGCTTGCAATAGTGATTATTTTATGGACCAAAAAATTTTCTCTTATTCTACATCTCTCATGCAGTCAGATTCTTCCTATCATGCTTGAATGTGCTCCTCAGTTTCTTAGTCAGGGTTTATCAATATGTGCGGATTGCAGTTGCGATACTTCAAGTGAAGGCTTAGGCTGAGAGGGTATTTTGGTTAAGAGTGGATGTCCCAGTTAAATTGACCAAGGCTTACTGCTTGTCTAGTTTGTTTTTTCTCTGACCAAAAAGAATTTATGTTTTGATTTTTCAGACCATGTGTCTGACACAGAATTTCCCCACTGCAGATTAAGATTAAGTTGGATGTAATCATTGTGACAAAAGACTCGGACCTGGTGCCACAGTTGCAGTCATTGATTCAGAATTGTTGTTGACCGTTTAGGATCAAATCTAAACGCATCACATTCAGAAAACTGAGTTCAGGGAGGTGCTAATAACACTATCATTTTATAGTTTCAAATGGCTGCAGACTATCCCGTCTTGTGAAATGAAACATCAGGAACAGGGCTGATGGTGAACCTGCTAAAGCACTGTGGACTATAAAGACAACACACACACACACACACACACACACACACACACACACACACACACACACACACACACACAAAAATTATCAATGGAAATCAAATTTATTAACCCATGGAGGTCTGGATTTGGAGTCAAACTCAAAATTAAAGTGGAAAAACACACTACAGGCTGATCCAACTTTGATGTAATGTCCTTAAAACAAGTCAAAATGAGGCTCAGTAGTGTGTTTGGCCTCCACGTGCCCGTATGACCTCCCTACAACGCCTGGGCATGCTCCTGATGAGGTGGTGGATGGTCTCCTGAGGGATCTCCTCCCAGACCTGGACTAAAGCATCCGCCAACTCCTGGACAGTCTGTGGTGCAACGTGGCATTGGTGGTTGGAGCGAGACATGATGTCCCAGATGTGCTCAATTGGATTCAGGTCTGGGGAACGGGCGGGCCAGTCCATAGCATCAATGCCTTCGTCTTCCAGGAACTGCTGACACACTCCAGCCACATGAGGTCTAGCATTGTCTTGCATTAGGAGGAACCCAGGGCCAACCACACCAGCATATGGTCTCACAATGGGTCTGAGGATCTCATCTCGGTACCTAATGGCAGTCAGACTACCTCTGGCGAGCACATGGAGGGCTGTGCGGCCCCCCAAAGAAATGCCACCCCACACCATTACTGACCCACTGCCAAACCTGTCATGCTGGAGGATGTTGCAGGCAGCAGAACGTTCTCCACGGCGTCTCCAGACTCTGTCACGTCTGTCACATGTGCTCAGTGTGAACCTGCTTTAATCTGTGAAGGGCACAGTGTGCCAGTGGCGAATTTTCCAATCTTGGTGTTCTCTGGCAAATGCCAAACGTCCTGCACGGTGTTGGGCTGTAAGCACAACCCCCACCTGTGGACGTCAGGCCCTCATACCACCCTCATGGAGTCTGTTTCTGACCGTTTGAGCAGACACATGCAAGTTTGTGGCCTGCTGGAAGTCATTTTGCAGGGCTCTGGCAGTGCTCCTCCTGTTCCTCCTTGCACAAAGGCAGAGGTAGTGGTCCTGCTGCTGGGTTGTTGCCCTCCTACGGCCTCCTCCACATCTGCTGATGTACTGGCCTGTCTCCTGGTAGCACCTCCATGCTCTGGACACTACGCTGACAGACACAGCAAACCTTCTTGCCACAGCTTGCATTGATGTGCCATCCTGGATGAGCTGCACTACCTGAGCCACTTGTGTGGGTTGTAGACTCCATCTCATGCTACCACTAGAGTGAAAGAAACGCCAGCATTCAAAAGTGACCAAAACATCAGCCAGAAAGCATAGGAACTGAGAAGTGGTCTGTGGTCACCACCTGCAGAACCACTCCTTTATTGGGGGTGTCTTGCTAATTACCTATAATTTCCACCTGTTGTCTATTCCATTTGCACAACAGCATGTGAAATTGATTGTCAATCAGTGTTGCTTCCTAAGTGGACAGTTTGATTTCACAGAAGTGTGACTGACTTGGAGTTACATTGTGTTGTTTAAGTGTTCCCTTTATTTTTTTGAGCAGTGTACATATACATATTATATAGATTATTTACATCATAACCCTAACCAATTACTAAAATTACCTCTAATGGAATTTAAATTAGCAGAACAGAAATAAATCATACTGCATGTATTAAATGTGGTTTTCACTGATTTTATCTCCCATCACATCTCTGCAGATTCCTAAAGAATAGAAACATGCATATCTGGGCATAATCTGATTTTTGAAAACTAGAACAGATTTCTCTTTGCATTTGTCTGCGTAAGTCTCTGTACAAAAGACAGAGTGAACATACTAAACAAAAAGCAGATTTGAAACTGCAATTTCCTCTGTAGCAGCAGGTAGCCAGGACTTCATTTAGGAAAGAAATTAAATTATTTCTCTCCATTCTCACTTTCTATTCTCAGTCACTCACCCATATTCCATCTCTGCTTGCTTTTAACTTTGAATTCAGCTGACAGGCCTCAATCTTTTTCTTTCCGTGTTGATATTGAGCCAGAAACAGAAATAACATTTAACTCCAATAGCAGAATAAAATTAAGTTTATAATGCGATAAATCATACACAGTATCTCTACATATAAGCACCCCCAGAAACATCGAAGAATGTCTTAAACTGTGAACAATTTATTTTTAATGCAAATCACCGTTAAACCAAGTCCATGGGCGTATGTGTATATAGATTACAAAATCGGGTTAATAAGACCTTAAGCTTGTTTCATTCAAGTATTTTATGTTGAAACTTTAGCCAGAGAATGGCTTAGCCTCCATTACCTAACAGTTACTCATTTGTAATTTGAGTTGCTCTCTAGCTAATTTTAGTTTGAGCAGTGGACTTAAATCATGAACATGTTTCTTAAGTCAATCATGCAATGATATGAACATTGTAGCAATGAATTTAAATTTATATGAGACAATGGAGAAAATCAAGAGATAGGGTTAGAAAATTCGAAGTGAAAAGTTTGAGTGTCACTGTCATAAAAAGTTATTAAGTCAAACAGGAAAATATTTCCTAAATATCCCCCGGGATTAATAAAGTATTTCTGATTCTGGAATCTAGGTATTTGATAATATATCCAGAGAATTTCTCAGTGATGTAGAAACATCACAAGAGTCAACACCCAGTTAAACAAAAACAACACAACAATAAGAGAGTAAGAAACTAGTTTTGTGTGTCAGGAACTTTGCAAAGCCAGTGGCTCAGCAAGCTGCCACTGATGATGTTCACCATAATGCAAATGCAGCCATATGGAGAACATGGTGCTCTATCGTTTCCAAGACGTTACTGCCTCCACTCCAACTCCTTCACAGTCTTTCCACAGCTCACACACAGTACACTTTAGCTGCTAAAACCTAATGAAAATGAGGAATGGCAGAGATCAGTGACCTAAGTGGTCAGGGCAGCAGATGTTATAACACAAAATATATCTTGAACTTCACTTGAATTAATACAGCCTGACAATGAACATCTGAATAATATTAACATTTATCAGTGTAACTCTGAAGAAAATAACCTTGTCAACTTGGTTTAGGTTTGCACAACATTGATGAAGCTAGTGGCAAAGGGTGGTGGAGCTGAAGAGTCTAAATGAATATCATGAGATGAATATGCACTTTTTTTATGTTGGTATGCACTAAATATACACATTACATATACACAACAAAGTGAAATAAGATCTTGAGTTTAGCAGTTAAAAATATTTGTCGTTGAAATACTATTATTTTCAGCCAGGATGTTGTAGTTTTCATTGAGCTTTTCATTTAAATTATTATTTTGAACAACATTTGTGTTCACATAACCATAGTAGTCTTCCAGTGAAAGTTGATAAACGTGATTACATAATTATTGCCAAGCCCTGAAAAAAAGACACTGCAAATGGTCATTGCAGTCATGGTCCTGTTTTCTCTCCTTCAGGCACCTAAATGGCACAGACCAGATTAAGCACATTTACATGCACAGTTAAACCGAACTATGGTTATAGCTCGATAAAGCCATCTCATCGGAATTCTGTCCTTGTCCCAGTATACATGCACGGGAGTGAAATTGATTTATTTGTTGAAATCATGTCGCCTCTGCTACGATAGGTGGTGATATGCACTCTTTCGACTTTTGGGTAATTTTTAAATTTTTTTTATTTTTTGCATTGTGAAAAGCTTTTTTTTTTTTCAACAACTTTATTGAAAAAGTTTCAAACACAGTCAGCAACTCGACAGTGGAACAAGGTTTGGCATCTCACATTAACATAAAAAAAAAAATAGGTACATAATGTTAAGACATGTACAGATTAACATAATAAAAGGAAAGAAGAGAGAGAAAAAAAAAGAGGCGAGGTAAATTACGTTTCTCTAAATAGTTCTTCAAGTATGTTAATGGTATGTAAACATTTCTTATTATCAATCATTTTTATACATTCAATATAGTTCTTAAATTGAGTTTCAAACACAGGAAAGAAAGGTCGAGCTTTAGAGAATTTAGCTTTATGGATGTGAAACTTTGCAATTAGAATAATTAGATTAGTTAGGTGTTGAATTTTTCGTTCTCAATTTTTATAATATAATAGTACATCTTTAGCTTCCAAATTAATTGGAATGTTGGATTGAAGGTAGATATAGTTTTCGATTTGTTTTCCAAAAAATTTGGGAAAATTGACATTCAAAAAAAAGGTGCTTCAGTGTTTCTTCTTCAGCGTTACAAAATACACATCTGACATCAATATTTTTTATAAATCTTGATATATATAAATTCGTGGGATAAATGTTATGTATAATTTTATATTGAATTTCTTTAATTTTGTTAGAGATGGCAAATTTATGTGGAAGGAGCCATGTTGTTTTCCAATTAATATCAGAAAAATAGAAAGTCCATACAAATTTTCCTCTAGGTGTGATTTTCCTTTTCTTGAAAAAAAGATTCCTTATATGCTTATTGTTACAGCGGTGACTCATAATATTTATACCACTGATGAAGAGGGTCGACTTTTGGGTAATGGGCCAGTACCGATTGACCTATGACGTCACAGACCACAACAGAGGTGTTGAAACAAAGAAAGAAACAAAGACCGGTGAGCTAGCAAGTTAGCGACTCAGAGGTAAACTGGCACGACGATGGACAACCACCTTGTAAATTTGTACATAACTTCGCCATGTTAGCCGGCTGCTTTTGTGTGACCTCCTACGTTTGCGTTTACGTTTTAAATGCCGTTCGACTTCCGGGTCATAGTTTGGCGCGAAACCTAAGTACATGCGCAGATCACCTCCTCCGGTTCCAGTCAGATTGTCCGTATACATGCAGCAGTAGATCGACCTTCAATCGCATTATCTGGGTGTGTTAGCCCGATAGTTTTCAGTTCAGTTTCAGCCGAGCTAACGTGTTTACATGTACTTAAAAAGTCCAGTTTTGGTCGGACTGACGCTATAATTCGGTTTTTTAGGTGTCATGTAAACGTGTTTATTGACTATAATATTTTGGTCTTTCTTTGTTTAAAGGAGATTTGAATTAGATATTCTGATACTTCTGTGTCCTCATGATACTTCTTCATTGTCAGCAGTCCTGTCGTCTCTTCTTCTTCTCTTCTGATGTCTGATTGTCTAATATGCGGGTGTGAGCAGAGGTCATAACTTAGAATTCAAGGCTGTGAGACATTGGTATTCCAGAGGCTGCATTCTGACAGCCATCTGCAGTTTTTTTTTTGGACAGATGAATCCTCTGTCCTCTCTTCAGCCTTGTATTTAGGCGCACACACACATATATCTAATACATGTGTCTGGCAGGTTCACTTAAAGCTTTATATTACTGTAGCAGCTGTAGCACTACATTGCAGACATGAACAGGTTTGTCCATGGAGACAGCCTTGCACAAGTGGTCTCCAGCTGCTGCTCACAATAGACTATAGGGATACTGCAGGCAGGGAGGCTGGTGTGCTGCTGTTAGTACTCTAGATGTGGTGTGATGTGTCCCCCTTTTTAGTAATAAACAGCTTGAACCAGTGTCTACTTTTCAGTGCATTTATGTGGGAGACGTGTGTGTGTGTGTGTGTATGTGCAGGTATAAAAAGAAGCACACAGTGATGGAGCCAGTTGGAATTCTTTTGGCACTAATCATTGATTAAATTTTTTAGTCTCTTGATTTAAATTTGAAGTCCCATGGGGCTGGAGAGTATCCCTGCATACATAAGGCAGAAAGCAGAAAAGTAATGTCCTGAAGAGACTCGATCAGTTAGTGTTTTAACCTCACAATGGTGGTCACCTGCAATAAAGTTGTGGAAGAAGGGCTTAAGATGCTGACCATCTAATTGGAGTATTCTCAATTTCGTCTAACAGTGTTTCTGGTGGCTGTAAGGTCAGCTGATTTTGGGGGGGGGGGCGTTGGTGCAACTGACTGACTATCTACTGTGGCAACTAGATCCACCTGTAGGGTCACACATGGCAGTTTACTGCGAAATGCTTAGAGATGTTTCAAGGTATAATATCCTTCAAAAAATTATAGTTCTGGCACATTCTCTGTTTATTAATCAAACATGTAAAACATTTTCAATTTGACTCTAACAGTGCTAAACAGTTGGAGCAGAGCTGGTCCATGTTTTGTTATGATGGCATTATTGTTCCTGTACAAATGCATGTAAATTCTATCTGAAATACATACCAGGCAAAGCAGATTTGGGTAAAGTCACGTGACTAAGATTTCCAATTTTATATGGCATTGAGGAAAAATATCTATATGTATGTGATGAAAACATTATGTGAAATACAAGTTTGGCAACAGTGGAACACCAACATACTGAAATACAAGGACTTGTTAATCCAGAGAGCAAAAAAAGAGGAGGTCAGGGGGTATCTGGCCCCGAGGGATGCAGTTACCCATCGTTACGATTCTTCCTCTCAGCTCTAGGGGATTGGACAAGGCGGGGCTGGGTCTCTACAGGAGGATACTGGGCTATATTGTGAAATAAAAAGGAGGGTGGAGCCAGGGAGGTGCATACTGTGTAGCAGCTGTGGGGGAGGGGAGGAGCAAGGAGCAAAGTGAGAAGAGACGAAAAGAGGAGGATGAGGCCGTTGTTCCAGCAGGGCCCAGTGCTATTGTACTACATCCCAGCTTAAGACCTCAGGTAAGAGATCAAGTCGAAGGCTAATGCTTTGAGAGATGTAAAAAATGACATTAACAATATATTTGGCAAATATTTAATAATGAAATCCTTTAATGGGCTGTTTTAAATGAACAAATGGCCTCATTAGTTGTAGATGTTGCTGTATATCATCAGGTGCATTGATCATGGGAGTCAATGTGTCTGTGTGTATTTACAAAGCCTTCATACTTGATGGTGCCCCATCCGTGTTTTGGTTGTGTTGTTCAGACCCAGTCAGCCCAGGACATAAATTCTGAGTGCACATGTAATATCACTCCCCTGACTGGACTACCTGAGGAGCGACCAACTGCATGTGTGCATGTGTGCATGTGTACGTGGGTGTGCGCTTCTTAGTCCGTAAGATGTGTTTGTGCCAGGTTGCTCAGAGGTAATTAACCAGTAGAATCGCTGGTGATGGAAAGTTTAATTATGGTGAAGTAAAATGGAGGAAAGCAGCAACAAGATCCTTCTGAGGGCAGTTGTTCATGGTAACTGGATGGCACAACAAAATGGGGATGGTGACAAAATGGATGCCAAGGCACAGAGGGCACACCTAATGGAAAGAAATATACTAAATTTATCATCTTAACTCTGCCAGCCGTCAAAAGGCAGATTGGCTAATACAAATGCTCTCCTATGGGTCTAATCCTGCACTATGCGTGTTTGTGTGATGATTTTGGTGTTAATGTGGGGCTTAATGTTGGTTTGTTGTTATTCGATCTGGTTTTTTATGCCATTTGTGATTAATAGGATACCTTTAGTACAGTGCAGTTAGATTACTCTTGGTTGCTCTGGATGTAAATATTATAGAGCAATAGGGGGGAAAAAAGAATACCTTGTAGTTCATCATGTGTTGAAGAGACTGGTCTTTTGGTATAATCCATATCTCATCAGGAGAAACAAGGACATTTAATGTTAATTGTACTGAATATTGTAGGAGTGACATTTTATTTTTTCAGCAACGGGTTTGATAAAAAGTGGTTACCCAAAACTAGTTTCAGAGAAACGTCTTACTGTCCATTTTGTAAAACTAAACTAAACTGTCAACTAACCGTAAACTATCTAAACTCAAAATAAGAATTTTATACCCTTCAAAGGGTACAGAGTAGGAGGAAATGTTGGTAAAATACACTTTAATTAAACCATTAAAAAACTCTCTATTTTTCCTTTTTTTCTGTGATTGCATCCTAGTCCTGGTGATTTTGCTCTACATTTAAGTTATTTTATTCATTTATTTAAAAATGTCATTGTGTTTTTTATATTTCCGATTAGACAAAAGTTTTGAAAAAGCCTGTCCTTGACTTTGACGGTTTGATTATTGATGTTTGAGAGCTAAAGATGCTAGAATCAGTCATTTGTGAGTTTCATCACATACATCAGGATACTTACAGTAAATCTTCTCAACTGACCTACTCCAAGACTTACATGGGAGTACTCTTGTTTGTTTTTCAGGTTGACCATTCTCACTCAGCCAGAAACTGAAGAATCAATAATTGTCTGAATTGACTGATCATCTAAAAGCCCAGTGGTATCAGTACAGCCCTTATGTGAAGATAATCGTGATTTCATTGTTGATCCTTGGTGCAGCTCTGTCTGATAATTTTAATGTGAAGGTAGCCTAGGAAGGCTTTATTCTTTGTCATTATCATTCTAAATGTATTCAATATATTGAGCAGACTGTTTCTACTGTTGTTACTGTTGTATATCTGAGAGTTTTAGGCACAAAGGTGTAGCTCTGGCTGTGGATGAAGTAAACCAGAGACTGTCAAGGTCAATTGCAGATCAAGTGGTTGATTGAATATATGGTTTTCAACTATATGCAAAGTGTAGTGAACAGTGAGAGAGATAAAAGGACTGTTTGTATAGTTTATGTTTGTGTATGTTTGATAAATGGAATAGAAATTAGAATCCTCTTGTTTTTAGTCCTAACTTTTTTCCCTAATGTGTCCTTTCCTGTTTCCCAGGATCAAACCAGTAACAATGCATGGCCTTTAAACCGCCCCTCATGGCTCATAGGAAGAGACCAGGGGCTAATGGAGGAAACAGCATGGCCACTGTAGTCCCTGTCCCCTGTCCCAGCCCTCATCCTACAGAGCCATGTGATCTGAAAGCCCTTCCTCCTCGGCGACGCCCAGTTCGCTACCCCAAAGAGCCACATGACCGGAAACCCATTCCTCATTCCTGTAAGGCACAGTATTCTTCTCCCAAGTCTCAAGAAACTGTTCACAATCGTTCAGGCGTGGATGTAAACACAGAGGTTGTTGAAGTTAAGCGATACAGCAACCAAGCTGATGCCGGACTGGAGGATCAGCGACCAGTGACACCCTCCACACCAGAACATGAACATGATCAAGATGACCATGACCAGGTGGAATTCCACGGAGGAGGCGACAGCCTGGATGATGACTCCAGCTCTGACTATATTAATAACACCTCAGATGACGAGGAGGATTATGATGATGGTGAGTGTAGTGTCAACAATTTTTGTTATTGTAAGCAGCAACAATAATTATTTTAAGCTTGATCATTATTATTTTCCATAATCAGTTTGGTGTATTATGTAGATTCCCAACAAGCTTTGTTGTTAAAAAGACTTTCCTAAAGTTTCCAGCACTGATTTGGTTCCATTTCTTTATCTCAGTTCTGCAAGCACTGAACTGAAAAGAAATGTAAAAGCATATTTAGGAATGCACAAAAATAAAATCATAACTCAGTTGCAACAGCGAAACAGAAACTGCGCTCTGACTGGATGAATCAGTTATTCAGGGATTCATACTGTCACATGACAGCCATCCCAGCAGCTTGGTGAGGCTTTGGTGCTTCACCAAGCTGGTAAATTCAACACAAACATCAGTGTTCCCACAGTGGTTCTACTGATCAGCTGGACTTCAATTAATTTGGACAAAACACAAAGTACAACTCAGGCTGAGGAAAATGTCATGATTATTGTATTAATTTTTGTATTTAGTCGAGAGTAGGAATTTTACTATGATAATCTCATCTAATAGGCATTCAAGCATCAGCAATAATGATAATAATAGTACACATTTAGTACACACAAACCTTGTGATGGGATGATGGGGAATCACTTGAGGATTCATCCTCTGGGGACCACTGATGTCAGTGAATAGCAACAGCTGGTAAGAAAATTTAGTCTGGACCAAAGTAGTGGACGGAATATCCTATGCTGCAGACTGGTGCTGCTATACTTGCACAATAAAACCAACATCTTCTATTTTGAAACATATCTGAATTTCTTCAGAAAAAAATGGAAACCTTTCCTTCAAGTCACATGTAGTTGTTTGAGCTTCATTGATATGAAATATAACGTGGTGCTGATGTTACATACTTTTTGATAAATAAGCCGCAGATTAAGAAATATATTTGTTTGTGATCTTAATCCCGCAGGACTAGCAGAGGAGGATGAGGGTGTGACTTACTACATCCGCTACTGCCCAGAGGATGACAGCTACTTGGAAGGTATGGACTGCAGCAGCCAGGGAGACTGCAACCACAGCCCTAACCAAGGGGACTGCACCAGCACCATGCAACCGGTTGGCCCCCACACCGATGAATGCCAGGAGGCTGTTGAAGGATGGGTTGAGGAGGATGAAGGTGAGGGGGACATAAGAGAAGAGGAATGGGTGGAAGATGAAGAGGCAGCAGTGAGGGAAGAGTGGAGAGAAGAGGAAAATGAGCTAAGGGAAGAATGGAGAGGGGGAGATGAGGCAAGGGAGGAGTGGAGAGGGGAAGGCCAGGTCAGGCAGGAACAGTGGGTTGGAAGAGAGAGACATCGGGAGGAAGAGTGG
Source organism: Remorina albescens (assembly GCA_034769265.1). NCBI lineage: Eukaryota > Metazoa > Chordata > Actinopteri > Carangiformes > Echeneidae > Remorina > Remorina albescens. Next base: position 7,362,361 of record CM068479.1, read on the forward strand.
GCTGAGGGAGAGGGCGAGGTTCGCTGTGAGGTGGTGGAGCAAGATCCGGATGAGCAGATATACAATGGAAGACCAGAGCCCATCCTGGACCACCACCACCATCATCACCACCACCAGTCCTCCCTGCAGGACACACTGCACACAAGAAAGGAAGAGGAGGAGGCAGAGAGAGAAGACTACTGCCCCAATGAAGAAGAAGATGAGGAAGGTGATGAGGAGGAGAGACATGGAAGGTCCTACACTGGAGACTACTATGCATCTGAGGACAATGGGAACTCAGTGCGAGTCTCTCCCTATCGTGGCCGTAAGGTTCTGGTGGTAGAGGGTGAGACGGGGGAGGAAGCAGAGGAGGACATTGACCAAATTGTTGCTGAGATCAAGATGAGTATGAGCATGGGGAGTTTGAGCAGTGGTACTGATCAAAGTCCAGAGGAGATGAATCAGGACCCTGCAACCAGTGACTACCCCCACCCCAAGCCTGATGCAGCCCCCTACCCACCACCTCATCACCGCCATGACAGCAGGCCCAAGTCCCTTAATCTCCCCTCCATGCACAACAACAATCCTGACCTCCAGAGGGGCATCAAGGCACATCCACGCTCCCCTGAAGACAGGCAGATATGGCCACAGGAGCAGGTAAGCTGATTTTGAAGCAGAGTATTTTTATTGTTTCACATTGTATATGTTAACCTGAGCCATGATTATATTTCATGTAAGAATGTACGTTGGGCTTTTTAAGGCTTCTGCTGCTGGGAGTTTATAGCTGTTATTCATCTGCTGTCACCCGTTAGTAAGACCGCCACAAAACTAAACAAATATGCCATGCATCATCAAACTCAATTGTGATTCAATCATAGGCCCCAAAGTGTCCATGTTTACATTATTTAATTTACTTTGTCACATGTGGTGGGAGGAACACTAAGATTACTGAACCTTTTTCAAGATTATCCTGCTATAGAGTTTGTTATCATCGATCCCTTACTTTATCAGTATCTGTGTTGCTAGTAGTAACAATGTATTTTAGGGATAACAGATGTGATATGTGTCGTTAATTTAGTCAATAATAAAAGCCTTTGTTCCTGTTATTCCCTCTGAAAAAGGTTAACCATAAAGTGGATGCAGTTTCTAATTGTAATACAAAATTTATTGGTGATTATTGAATTTCCCCATTCTGAGTGACAGAAATGACATAACAGCACAACCGTTATACAATAGTGCTAATATGGTCAGAGCCGATGGAGAAGATGTACTGTATGTTCAGCTTATTTTACTGATCTGTAGAAGAGATTTTTTTTACCACAGGAAATTATTAAAAGGGCTTTGTGACGAAGAGTAAGAGATGAGTTATATGTGACATGTTACTCATTGCATCCAGAGAAGAGCTAGTGCCTCACCCTTCCCCCATGTTACCTTGAGATGTCCCCCCCTGCTTATTTCTCTCCATTTTGCAGACCTGAATGAATGTACTCACACTGTAGTCACATTGATAGACCCAAACACATCCTGAGCTCCCCCATCATCTAAAAGTCAGATAGTAAAAGGAGAACAAGGATAGTCTCCTGTGGGCATCCTGCTGATACACACCTGCTCCACCGTGTGCACATGTGCTTTTTCAGTCACTGTGTGCACCTCATTTAAAACTGGGTCAGACAGTGAAACTAGATTAAATTGGAAGAATGTACAGTACACCACAGATTTAGATGACTCCCATCATCACTGAGATGATTTTGTCGTTCTGTCTTCTGTTATCAAATGCAATGTCCTCTGTACACCAGTTCGACATGACCCTGGAATGAACCAGAACAACAGTGAATTTTAAAAAGCAGATTTGTTGCGCAGCATGGAGTCAAATGATTATGCTAACAGAAGAGTTGTAAAATCAAGGGAGTTCATAATACGCTCATGTTCTGCTGGTGCAGTGCATTTCTGGAAAGCAAAAATATTACATGGTATTATAATCTCATTTCAAATGTTGCTACATCTACATGCTCCGTATGTCAGTGTTAAATTACGGGTTGCATATCGGTATGATCACAGGTGAGAAAGAACTTGATTTTACAAATTTGTGCATTTAAAATAATGTATATAGTATTAGAGTAGTATGTCTTATAAATTAGCCGGAGAAAGTATACAGAAAAGAACACAACATATAATTTCTGTATAACATCTCATTTATATGTTTTATGCTATTTTTATATATAATTATGACTTGATGTGGATTTGATGAGTGTTTCTTGATGGCAGGAGCACAGTGTTCTGCTAAATGTGTCCTGCTGTGTACACATTAGTATACTGTAGGCTGCCAGTCATCTCTTTAGTGCTCTTACGAATGTTTATTATGATAATGGATTAAAATTGATGTAATACTAATTTATTGATAGTAAAGTTCCACAGGTAGCTGAGTAAACATTTGTTAATACAGATGAAGGCATGTACAAAGTTTGAATGGGATCACTTGGGACACTTTGGCATTCCAGCCCACCTAACAACAACATGAATCTCATTAATGTAATGACAGTTTGCACAACTGAGTTACCCTGCATGATGAATACTGATCAGGACTCTATGTTTTCATTCCATTTTGGCAAAGGAGGCCACTAGTGTTTTTGGTAATTAATTTCAATTACAGATGTATAGCAGCATGGCTTGTTCCTCTGATTTTCACCTTCTCTCTGTCATTGTAATGAGAAGGAGGGTTTGTTGGTGTTTTTTTTGTTTTTTGTTTTTTTTTAGTAATACCATTGAAAGTTAATGAACAGTTGAAAACTGCAAAATGGATATCAAAGGGAATACATGTAATCTTCCCTCTTTGTTTTCCACTAGCTGGACGTTCTTTGTGTGTCCGTATATGTGATGGGAAATCAGACAAAAGGTAGAGCTGAAGGACAAAGTAAATAATCATGTTCGCACAGCAGTTCAAATCCAGACTATCTGGGCTCTCCACTGATGGATTTTGTTTCATTTCATTTATTATTTGACTTTTCAATTAAATACATAATGGCTATTCAGAGCAGAGGCATGTAGATACAATTTTTATGACAAGGCAAACACACACACACACACATACACGTTTTTATTAGTCACTCTTATAAAATCCAACCAGTGAAAGAAGCACAAAGCTCTGTTGTTCTTTGTTGACCTGCCAGGTGAGTAATGGTGCAGAACAACGCAGAAAACAGCAGCGCTCAGACCTCAACGTTCCCCTGGAGAACAACAATGTACCTGAGGTAAGATGTTCGATATTCTGTCGCTTCTTTATCATACTTTAATCTATTTTGAGGTTGTTTATATTTCAGACAAAGGGTGTTTTTGTTAATGCATGTGAGTCTGTGCGTTTGTATGTGTGTGACTGTGAATAAATGAGTAATTGTGTGATTAAAACCTCAGCTCATGTCCACTGCTTACGGCGTCATGACGTCCTGGTACAGTAATTGAGCAGCATGTCTGCTTGCAGTTTTATGAGAGACATTTTTTATTAAGATGTCCGCAGTGGATGCTTCTCATACAGGCTCCACCCTTTGTCCTGGTGACAAGTAAACTTGCTGAATGTTTGTGATTAGGTTGAAATGAGTAAGAATTTCATGAATTGCTTGACAATACACAGAACTCTCTGTGGCCGTCTGTTCTCCTTCACATCTTTTCCCTTCCAACTCCTATAGTCATGTGACTGTGTAAAGTGGATGAGCAACGATTTTGCACTCTTTTTCAGTGGCCATGAACAAAGTTCCCCATTTCTGCCCCAGTATACTTATAATGTGTGAATGCATGTTGGAGCATGATTGGAGGCAGGGGACCACTGGTAATCGCAGAAATGTCTGGATATTTATGATGCCTATTTCAAATAAAAACACAAAGGAATTATGCTGCAGGAATCTAAAATTTAGTCAGTCTTGCGTTGACTAAATTTTGTATATATATTTTGTGTCATTGATTTATTGATTTATTTATTTATTTATTTTACCACACCGGGGTTGTTTTGCTTCTTCACATTCAGGTGAGGCCACAATTCACTTTCTGCTGAAGGAAATACTGATGCCAATGATGGAGCGTTAAAGTCATGAGAACAATACAATTATTGTGTGGTTGTGTGTAAACATGTCATTTAAAAGAATTTGCATCAACTGGCACTTACTGCTCACAGATGATTTTTTGTTATAGTTGGGTTTCAGCAAAATAGCAGAAGGGCAAGAGTTATGCATAATACCAAACAAATTGGCTTATTTCTGCACAGATAGATCAGGTATTTTGAACCACAGAAGTAAATCACAATAAAATGTAACTAGTTGTATATGCTTGAAGCAAATCATCAAGCTTCCTGGGGAATTATGTCAAATTGGACATAACCATCAGTCAATGTCGAAAGTTAGCCAGCTATCTAAAATGAAAAATAAAATCATTATTGCTTGATTTGATTATCAGATTTATGTTGTTTGAACAGAATATTGTACATTCAAAAAAAGCAACTGTTCCTCGCTAAATGACATTTCACGAACTAAGACAAAACTGTGACAAAACACAGCAATTTATCTCTCTCTCTCTCTCTGTTTTTGTCTTTCAGCCAACAAAGAAAGTGGCCTCATTCCCCAGCTTTGTCGATGGTAAATTAATCTGTCTGAACACCTGTTTGTTGATAAAATTAAATTATAATTGAGGGAAAAGGAATATTCTAGGAATCATTCCATGCAGTCTGTCACATCACAGGCCTGATGTAAGTCTTCCAGTGCTTTCTTCCCTTTACTGGGCAGATGTTAAACCTAATAATGTGTGAGGGGCTCAGTTGCCTATCTGCTTCTTCAGATCATGATAACACATTGTGTCCCTGAGTGGGTGCCTGCGAGTTCACATCTCCATATCACAGACACAGATTAGTCTCAGCCCAGCCTCCCACCAGCTCTGCACTTCCATTAGCTCGCAACCAGTGGCCATTTCGCTGCTCAGTCCCCCAAGCCTGTTGTCACCTCCAGAGCAACAGAGTTTGGCTCCATTTCTGCACTTAGCATATTGACTACAGTGATTACAATACCCTCTCCACCACTTTTTGAGTGTAACCATGCTCTGTCTCCCCCAATGTCTCTATGCTAATTACCACCATCTCTCTCTGGCTCAGTCCCAGGACCCTGCGAGCCAGAAGACCTCATTGATGGAATTATCTTTGCTGCTAACTACCTGGGCTCCACTCAGCTGCTGTCTGAGAGGAACCCCTCCAAGAACATACGCATGATGCAGGCCCAGGAGGCTGTCAGCAGGGTCAAGGTACTCAGAAACACACCCAAACACACCCAGCCACACTGACATGGCCTTGCAAAGGCAAACGTTGTGCTGCATTTTTTTCCTGTATCCAGTCATCCGAATCAATGCAAAAGTCCTCGCAATCGACAAGCCGTGCATTTTCATTTATCCCCTTGTTGTTCCTCTGAAAGAGCTATAGATCTCAAAATAGGCTTTCACTTCTTTTTAAACAAAAGTCACAGGAACTGATCTCATGGACTAAGAGGCCAGTTCCATTGCACAATCTTTTCCTTTAAGGAAACTCAGGAATTTTACCTGCTTTTCATTTGGAGGAAGCAGAGATTAAATTTTGTTCCTGTACAATAATGTTGCTAGTCTGGATGTAATACGTTCCTTTGGTTCAGGCTCAATGTTGACAGGTCAAACACAGGTACCACAGCTAGTTCCAGGAAGTAACGCCTGAGACTCATTTATACTGGGATTAGCAGGTTGACATTTCTTGTTGTTTACAAAGATTGAAAATAAAGTTATGTTTCTACTTTCTGAATAAAATAAGGTAAGAAGAGCAGAGAGAGCAGCAATCAAACAAGATGGAGCCAAGATTGAGAGAGTTGGAAAATTAATCTGAGACGGAGCACCAATAAGGGAACAAAGAGTGTGAGCAAGCAAAACAAAACTTGGAGACAGTGTTGTTGAGTTTTCTGCATGTTTTTTGTAATTAATTAATTTAATCAAACTCAAAGATTGAAACACAACAGGCTTTCTCTATTTCAAACAGAGCTGTGATTTTCTAAATTGCCATTGGTCTAATTTGCCTAATCTGTTGCAGCACTTCTGAATCAAAACCATTAAGCACTACTCCTCCAGTTATGCAGCCCTAATTAATTCAGAACACCAGTGAATATGATGACTTTGTTTTAGACCGCAAAATCATCCCATTTTAGTTTGCATTTCACATTTGCGTGTCTTATGTTTGAACCAATTTTGTAAGTCGGGAAGTCACCCACTCTGTGTAACTTGGATATGAATATCTGGTAACTCTCATGTTAAAACAGCTCCCGCCCTGAAGCTCTTACTGAACAAGTTGTAGCAGACCAGATGCTTGTGTTCAACCAATCTGTTACACAGTGACACAGTCCAGTCTCCTGACTCATTGTAAGGTACTAGAAGTACAATAGTACAGTAGTTTGATGCCAAGTACTAAACTTAGGTTGAGGTTCGGGAGTGCTCAGAAAGCTTCCTGAAAAAAGGTTCCTGTGATAGAAAACAATCTATTCCCCTATATCTTATATCCCAGGCCCCTAGAGGTGTTGTTAAGAGGTGTTTGTTCCCACCCCAGGAGACAGCCTCTGATCTGTGCTCTCGGTTTGTTGTCCCACTCTTAAAGAGCGCTGTAATATGATGGCAGCCCTCCCCAGAGGTGCCAGCGTCATGTTACAACTGTTTTGTAGTTGTTTAGGTTGCATCGGTAAAACTCTATTGAAATATGCACAAGATCTGCAGAGAATATGCCCAGCTGCTTTACTTCAGCTCTGGCTAAAACTGCTGGTCTATCATGTTTGCTAGTGTTGTTACATGAACATCCCGATCATCAGTTACACACAGGCAAAACGTCACTATTTCAGCATTGTGTTTCAATTTTTTGTAATTTTTATTTTATAGTAATGAGACATTTTTAGTTGAGGTCAAGATTGCTCCCAGTAAAATTTTACATGGACATTATCAGGGATATTTGGTTCTGCAGTAAAAGTGATACATCAGGCATGAGTGGCCTTCCAGGGCAGCTAAAAGTCTTGGCCAGATTGGGCCGGAGGCATGTGTGTGACACAGCCGGAACAATAATGGGACTGCTGGCATGAGACCTTTATATTTCCCTTGTTGACACCCGTTCCTTGCTCCTCTCTACGGTGATGATGTTGTCTCAGAAAACTACTGCGGCTGGTACTGATGCAGCTTAAAGGAGCTGGATTATTGTTCATCAGACTGGTCGCTGGTTCATCACCATTTCTTTATCAAAAGTGAGTGATGGGTCCATCTGCACAGAAGATTAAAATTCTGATCTTTCAGCAACATGAGTTTCAACTTTTTGGCATTTCCTACTCATTCAGACTCAGGTGACGGGTGATCTTGTGCGATCAAAAAACATTGGGCTGATGTTTTGTTTTTCACAGTTGCTACTTAGCATCAGTCTATTTTATCTACATCTCATGTGGAAAAAAAGCTTGGCTGTATTTCTAAATATTGAATGACGTTATGTGTAGTGGTCCGCTTTTAGATAGTTACGTGTTGTACTCAGTTTGGATGGATACGTGTGGGTATAGCTGTCCCATGGGACGTGTCAGGAATAAATGAGTAGAGAGGAGACAGAGACAGAGGTTTGGAATATCAGGTCAGCTTTCATGATCACGTTTCAGGTGCACAGTATTAGCCAACATCAAAAAGACATTAAAATTTAAATAGCAGCCAGTTTTTAATTACCTCTTGTCTGTTTTTATGTCCAGTGAAGGCAATTATTTTGGCTTCTAAAACTGATTTTATTATCAGTCTGCAGGTCATTCATGTTTTTTTCCATATTAAGTAAATAAAGATGTGGTTTGAGCTTTTCATTAAGGTACAAACTGCCATTACTGGGTCCCTGTTGTTGTACTAGTCCAACCACTCAGCCCTATACTTTAATTTTACATGCCTCAGAATAGTGTAATTTCTCTCACATCTTTTTAGATTAAGGATTAGTTGGTCCTTGTGCAAGATCCAAAATTAATATTGATGTGAAACTGTGACTGAGAGAGGCTAGAAATGGCTGCTCATGTCTGTAAGCAATTACTTCAACAATCTGATCAAGGGGCGCTGTGAAACCGAAAAGGGTGACAGGAAAACTGGCAGTCATGAGTCTTTAAATCTGTAGGATTGGTTGCTGCTCTCGGTCTAAAAGTCACCACAATAAGGATGCCTCTCGGTGCCATTTCACATCTGTCAAATCTGTCTCTGATTCTTCTCACCCACTTGCTCACTCTCTGTCATGCACAGTTGATTTCCCTGCAAAAAAGTGAGGATGAAACCATGGCAACAGTCAGCCATCACTTTTTAATGCTTTCCACTGCTTTGGAAAAAGTCCACTTAACATGAAGTCTTTCATTATCTCCTCAATTTGTCCCTCATGGACAAATTAATAGTTGTACAGCAAAGAACGTTTAATCCCTCACATTGAAATGAACACAGCAGCCTGCACACAAACCCACCTACCGAGACAGGCGGTGTAGATAAGTCATTCTTGTGTATTTGGTTTGGAGCAGCCTGTATTCAGAGAAAGTAGTTCAAGCACAGGAAGACTGGAAGACACCCCAAGACTCTGCTAAACTGAGCAAAAACAAGTGTATCAGGTAAATTATAGCAAGGCTGTAGAGGTTATTAATGCAGATCTTTTTGGTTTGCTGCTCTTTCTCTCTGTTTGATGTAATATGTATACACCCCCCTCCACTCACTCTTTTCTAATCCTCCATCCCACCACTCAGCTTCTTCTTAGCAGAGCAGTCGATACTTCTGAAAGTCCCTGATATCTGTCCTGCGTGAGATCTGAGCTGATCATAGAGGACGAAACTTAACAAAATGAAAAGCAGAAAAACACTACCCTTTGGGCTGTTTACTTTGCTCTTAGCCACTATTTGGTATTCTTAATACAGCTCTGCCCAGGCAAACATCCACTCTCACTCTCAGAAATGTAATGAGGGTCAATCTAATTTCCTCTGGTAGATCAGATGGAGAGAGAGAGGGAGGTGGCTCTGCTTAAACTTTATACTGAAGGGTTGAGTCTGAAAGATTACAGTGCTAAGAGTACTCCAGAGGATAACTTATCCAACAGTCCAACAACTCTACAGCTAAATTCCCGATAAACTAATCAGACCCTCCAACTGGGTGTAATTGCCTTCATTTTGATCTAATCTGCTTTAGTGGCTCTACCCTGTATTTTTTAAATGCATTTATTTTTTATTTTTATTATCTCATCTCAGACAATAAACCCCAATCACACAGTTAAAAAATTAGTCAGGACTCTATACCCTCCCCTGCCGCTGATTGTTTTATTTCCTGGTAATAGTGTTTAGACTCTGACATGAGCATAAATGGTGGCTGAAGCAGCGTCTGTATACACAGCCCAAATGATAGACTTTAAGTTTATTTACTAGAAGAAAAAGTTGGAAGAATCCCACTTCTAAATGCGTTACACCTGTATATCTAAAGTAAAGTTTAAATGCTAAACCTTATAGATAGAATAAAATGTAATTTAAAGTTGTTTTTTGAAGTTTTATTAAAAACTTGAAAAACAAACTCCAGACTCCTGATTGAGCTATATATTGATGTCAAGAATGCAGGAACCATGTCAATCCATGTCTGCACGCTTTTGATTTGTGTTTAAAAGAGAAAGGCAATTATAACCCTCTGTAATTGCTGTTTTGATTTGTATCTGATAACCAACATGGCTGTGCAAACGCTATCTCTACATCCGCACACAAGCATATCAAGGCATACACACCACTTCTCTTTCTTTTCCTCTGTCTCTCTGTCACTCTCTCTCTCTGTATCTGAGAGCAGCGATGGCACACCTGCCATTTGGTTTGAAGCTTTACTGTCTTACCTTCTTTTATTTACATTCTTTATTTCCTCCTCCTCTTCCTCCTGTTTTTTGTGCTCCCGTATCCGCTGACCTTGTCCTGTCCCAACGCCTGCCTGCCTACCTGCCTGCCTACCTGCCTGCCTGCCTGCCTGCCTGCCAGAGGGTACAGAAGGCTGCCAAAATCAAGAAAAAGGCGGTGTGTAATAAACAGCAAAAGAAAGACCCTTAAGCTGCTTCCCCTCCACTCCCACCTTTCCTTTCTCATTTTATTTGTTCCTGCCTGTGTCTATGTATCCTCTTCTATATGTGTCTCACACTTTTCTGAGCTTTATTCTTAAATCCTTGTCAGGTTTCTCCAAACCTTAAGCAAGCATATTTTGCTCTATGTGAATGGCTATGCATTTTGGCAGAGATTGTCTCAAACACGCCTGAAGGTGGAAACATTTTTCAAACTGATGGATTCCAATATTTTACAGTGAAAAAAACTGGAAGGCAGATTTAAGGCAGGCACCAAAAGTTGTGTTGTAAACACACAAGGCATCTAGACCAGAATATATTATTTTTTGGGTTTTTCTTGTCACATTGGAATCCGCACTGTCTATAATAATAAGTTGTATGTGCACAACAACACTATTTCATGAGAGTATAAATGTATGTTACACTCGAGGGCTGGAATGGTTTTCAAATGATATAAACTGTAGTTAGTTAGTAAAGATGTGGAGCAGCCAATCGGCAAAATTTCCTCACAATTATGAGTATTTGTTGTTAAATTGGAAAGAGAACAATAATTACAATCCCTCTCCTAGTTTTTGCTTACAAAAAAAGCACAACACCTAAATATAATGACCTCTTAACAACTTCAAGTTAGCTAAGAGATTATCACGTAACCCAGTACAAAAGCCTGACTAACATAGTTTACAACAGCTAAAGCAGAGAATCAGTCTCTTTATAAGTCTCATCCATATCTTCATTATTTTCGTTCTGGTGATCTGGACACAGAGTGGTTTGAAGGATCATCAGTAAACGACCTCTACATGAATGCACTTTAGCTGTGATGTTATTAACAAATAATGAGATTTCAGAAAAGGATATGGAATTCTTAAACACTGAATGGCTATTTGTCAGGTGCCTTAAGTTTCTGGTCTAATTTTGGTTTGTCGTATATTTTTGTGATATATTTGAATAGACATCACAGTTTCAACCAACATTTCATTGGTAAACATCCAGTTTTGTCAGAATTCAGAACCACAAATCTGCAATAGCTATTTCTAGACTTATCACCAGATGTTGTGAAGATGCTCATTTCTCCTGTGATATTACCTCTTTAAACTACCATGCATGAAATCCACATTACCAGTTAGATTTTGAAGTTGAATCATGGCTGCTATCCCAAACACTTACCGGTGTTCACAGATGAGCTACCTGTACCCATCACTAAGCCCTGAATTAAAACTAAGTTCATGTTTGTTCCCCAGAAAAAGGCACCCCGGGGAACTGGTGCCTCCAGAAATGAAAACAAACACAAAAGGCAAATAAGTTGCAGACAAAAAGTGAATTAAAGCACCTACTCATATCTTTTTCTAATCTTTCCTGAGTGTATGTGTACTTTCAAACACTTTAAATAAAATAAGCACTCATAAGGGCTATAAACCACAATCTCATATCCACAATTTATTACAAGAAATATTATTATTCCCTTATTTTCAACCCTTTGGGCAATTTTTATTAAAGGAATTGAATATAATTGTCTTAGTGTGCAGCACCAAGCGCCATCACTCTCTCCAACAGCTGGCTACTTCGGGTTTAGGGTTAAGCTGTTTTTTGTATTCCATGCCAGTTCGCCATGCTTGTGCCAGGGCATTTAATACAAAGAAACACTACTGCCAAATGCTTCCTCTTTCTGCCTTTAACCTGAACAACCTGTCCATCGAACAAACATTTCCCTCGCTGGACCCTAAACAATACATGCATGCATTTTGAATGTCTAACTGAGGCTTTCCTCCATTTTACACAGATGCTACATAGGAAGTTGTGAATAACTGTTTGTCATAAGTAGTCATACTTTGTACAAAGGTCTTGAAACATACAAGTCAAGAAAGGTTGATTTGACTGAGTCTTATTTGTTTGTTTATTCAGAGTGCAGATGGAGACGCTCAAACCCTAACTGAAGTGGATCTGTTTATTTCCACACAGAGGATCAAAGTCCTCAATGCAGACTCACAGGTGAGTACCAGCAAGCACACACACTTTATGTATCTGTCTAAAGTGTCTTTTCTCTCCAGTTTTTCCTTCTCACCCCCCGCTGAGCTGCACAAGGCTCTGCATCAGGGGAGCTTTGTTGTGTCATCTTAAGAGCAGCTTAACTGTGGACACAAACTGCTTCTTATGAAACCTGACTGCTGATTCTGATTCAGATTTTTTTTTTTTTTAATCTCATGACGTCACTGTCAGAGTTCCCTTTAACTGGGGATAAGAAGAGACATTTGAGAGCCAAAAAATGTTGCATGAACATCTGCGCAGGGAGTTTGACTGGGAGAGAACTTACTGAGCAATCTGTTTGACTGCAGCACAATCTGCCATCCCTCTTTTCCTTCTTGGAAGATGAAATTTGATATAAAATAACAAAAAGATCATTCATGGTATTGATTAGTCATCTTTTAAAATTGTATAAGAATAACAATAAGGACTTATCAATTATTTTAGAGCCATGCTTAGTAAAAAAAAATCACTTGTGTCGGTCCATATGAATGAAAATTCTTATTTTATGGTCACACTTTTCTTTCAAGCTTTGTCAAATTTCTCTCGCCATTTAGATTTAAAGCAATCAGCTGTGTGAAGCGTCTGTAAAAGCTTGAAGTTAGAGTGCTAGATAGAAGCAGAACCATCTCTGGGAACTTTACAGGTTATGAGATCATGAATAGAGCTTTGAGCTCAGTTAAATGTATATGTAATATATATGATTCATTTGCAGTTTTTCAGCCTGAGCGGCTGTATGAACCGCCTGAACAGTGTCAGTGTCAGATAGTGTGTGTGCATGTGTGTGTGTGTGTGTGTGGGCAACTACCTGGCAGTAGCTTACGTGCTGCAATGCAGTGTCTATCTTCCTCCCTTTCCCATCTGGTTGCCGCTGGTCCTGGCATTCTTGCGAAAGAGTGATTCTCAGTAAAAGGCCTATTTTCCGCAATTAAAAGGCTCAGTGCAGCTTGCATTGGGTTTTTGACAATGCTGCATAATAAAAACAACCCCAACGGTGGGCTAGCACAACAACACTAATCAGGCAAGTGCAATAAAATCATGAAATCATTAATCATTAATGAAAAGAATTTAAATGACTGAAATTAGTTTAACCATAATATCATAAAACATGATCATATATAAGTTCCTTTCAGGTCCATATTTTTTCTAAAAGGTTGTTTTATAAGTGTGTTCAAAAACATATCAGCAAAATCCATGGCACTTGTCAGACTGAGTGAAGAAACATGATTACACCAGTCAAATTAATTTGTTTCATCAACACAAACACACAGATATTCAAACCCCCTCTGAGTTTTTTGTGCACCTCAAGATCTAATTAGTTCGGTATTAATGGGCAAGATTGTGCAGGAGGTTTGATTGAAGTCAAAAGTGGCCTTTAGGTTTTCTATCAACAACATTTCAATCTGCCTCTCTGTCCTGAAATAATCATGCAGCCGTCATTCTTTCATTCATTCTCACTATATACAGAGCAGTTTTATATGGAGATGGTTGTATATCTTTTAAATCCCCAAACTGAATTTATTTTGCCTTTGAGGTGTGTGGTTATGATTAATATCCCAACAGGAAACGATGATGGACAACGCACTCCGTACTATATCCTACATCGCTGATATCGGGAACATTGTAGTCCTCATGGCTAGACGCCGGATGCCACGCACAGCCTCACAGGACTGTATTGAAACTACGCCAGGGGCACCCGAGGCAAAGAAGCAGTACAAGATGATATGCCACGTCTTTGAGTCTGAAGATGTAAGTGTGTCCTGTGTTGTTCACAAATTATTCATTTTAAGTCTTTTTGACTAGGAGCAGTTAAAGTTGCACAGATAAGGGTTACCGAGGGAAGTTGTCATTTTTCTGTTTTGTAAGAGGACTTGCCTGGTACATGAATCCTCCAGCATGTAAAGATGAGACTTCTTATTGATTTCTTGAGTCTCAATTAATTGTTGGATATTATATTGGCCTCCCAGCGGAGGCCAATATAATATCTGAATTCTTTCTGCTTTTTTTAAATCCTTGCTCCACTTTATCACAAGTGTTACGTCTTAAAAATGTGCAATTTTTAATAACCAAGTGGAACAACCCACAGACGTGAAAAGATGCAAATAGGCTGGTAAGTTTAGATTTTTTTAATTTATTTTCTCACCAGATATGCTTCTTGTCTTGTTGAAGCAGATTCAGAAAGACTTGGCAACATGAACAACATTGCTCAAAAAAGCCAGCAACTCAATGTCTGTGCCAGTCAGACACATAAAGGCTGGACTCCAATCCGTCTGCTCTTCTTTTAATTTTGCTGCAATATTTTTAAAGGCAGGCCAGAGTTATGATGGCACCATTCGGTCGCTTGTCCATCAACTTATGAACTGTTTCTGTTGTTGTAGCACTCTGCCTGCATGCTGTGTTTGCTCGTCTTTGACTCTTTTATCGTTTGCGAAATTAATTCACCGTGTATTGATTTTGAGAGTTTGGGGCTTTAATGTCTGCAAATTCTGCAGCTGATTTATATGCAAGTGTAGAACTCAATTAAATTGGAAAGTAGGGAAAATATAGCCTCGCAAACAAGGCACCCTTTTTATTCTCTCAATCTATATTAATTCTCAGAGCCAGGAAGTCTATGTCTTCTCATTTTTATGTCCTTGTTTTACTAACTTTACTAACTAAACTTTTACTCAACTCAGTTGCACTGGAACAGCTCTTCAAACCAATAAACAATGTTCATATCTTTTTTGTTTTAATAATTTAATCATCTTCATGTTGTTTATTGTTTTCCACTCCTGGTTGGTAATAACCCCTTCAGTGCTAGAATGTAAACTAGAAGCTGACACTTGATAAAGCAAAGTTGATTGATGATTTCATAATTGCAGTAAAGACAAGCAATTATTTTGTGAATAGTAAGTGACTTATGCCTCAATATATTCTTGGTACACTCAGTACCACTATTGCTGCTTTTTTCCCCTCATTGTGTCGTTACTAATATACAGCTGACCGAAGATAGCCTTCTGTGGACAATACGTAACAATACAAGATTACAAATAAATATTTGTCATGATTCCCACTTGTTCTGCTGGCAGGCCCAGCTTATCGCTCAGTCCATTGGCCAGGCATTCAGTGTAGCTTACCAGGAGTTTCTGAGAGCCAACGGCATTAACCCTGAGGACCTGAGCCAGAAAGAGTATAGTGACATCATCAACACCCAGGAGATGTACAATGATGACCTCATTCACTTCTCCAACTCTGAAAACTGCAAAGAGGTTGGTTTATATCAAGTGAAGGTTCACACATACAACTTAGAAAACTGTATTCCACTGTTTGTTTTTTTGTTTTGTTTTGTTTTTGTGTGTGTGTGTGTGTGTGTGTGTGTCACTGCAAGAAAAATGAGACACAAACACTGAGACTTCACATGTGTAGCACAAATTAGACTCAAGCTGCAGGCCCACACCAGAATCTGAGGAGTGTACAGTAACTTATTGGACAGATCAGGAGGCAGATGGTACAGGAAAATCTACTCAGAGCATGGCAAATTCTTGGGCTGTAGAAATTCTCCTTTACTAAACACTGTGGCCTGAAAGCATTACTGAGGGTTTTAAGAGAATTATAAAGCGTGAAACATTTTCTGCTGGATGAGCAAAGAGGCTGTCTGGGCACCACCACACAGCTGTTATATTACAGGCACATGAGCTATTTGGAGTCATGAGGCTTTCTTCAAGCACTAAAGTTTCTCAACCAACGGTGTTGAGGTTTACTTCACGTCTCAGGGCTCCAAAGAGCTGCAGGTAGCAGGGAAATAAATGTATTGATGATTTGGATGTGTAAAGGCCTTCTAATTACAGTAAATATTTAATTAATAGATAAACCATAAATAAATTACAAGCAGCCACTTTTGTTGATGCCAAATGTTGTCACTCGCTATCAGAACACTCACTGAAATGACCCCAGGCAGAAGTTTGTGATGCAAATTCAAAATTGCCTCCAAAGTTTTTGCCGAAATGAAAGTTTGTGTGACATTTAATTTTGATCCCCCCATTTAGTATTAATAACCCTTAGTAAATGGTTTATGGTAGAGTACCTAGTAGTCAGTGAGTAATGTCAAACACAAGAGGGAAAGGGAGCAGGAACAAGTCATATTAATATTAAAACTGGTTCTCTGCAGATTTTCCAGCAATTTAAAGCTGAATCAGGTTTTTCTCAGTCCAGCTAATACCTTCAAGGGAAGCAAGACTGATGCAAACAGACCAATGTATATGATCCTGTTTTATCCTAATCTGTTGATTCAGATAGTAGAGTTAAAATGTTTGTATCTTTGTACTATAACCGGCTCAAATCAGTCAATTATCATTTATGGTTTATTGATGGATGGTCCGTCTGTGGGCATGATTGACCATAAAACAGACCAACAAAATGTTTGCTGTTCTTCCTCCTCCTCCTGTACAGCTGCAGCTGGAGAAGAGTAAAGGGGAGATCCTGGGGGTGGTGATAGTGGAGTCTGGCTGGGGCTCCATTCTGCCCACAGTTATCTTGGCCAACATGATGAACGGCGGGCCAGCAGCTCGTTCTGGCAAGCTCAGCATCGGAGACCAGATCATGTCAATCAACAACACCAGCCTTGTGGGGCTGCCACTTGCCACCTGTCAGGGAATCATTAAGGTTAAGAAACACTGATGATGTATCCAAGAACGTAGCTGGAGGATAAAATTACGGAGCCCCTAAAGGGACATTGGCAGATTTTTTTTTATGTAAGTTTCTCATGCGCACGAGAAGCTGGGCAAAAAGAAAATAATAATAATGTAAGTTTCTCGTGCACACAAGAAACTTACATTAAAAAAAAATCTGCCAATGTCCCTTTAGGGGCTCCGTATAAAATGGAAGCAATCCAATATTATATCATTTAAAATTTAACTATGTGGTTTCTGTGATAATGAACAAGTTTTTTATATGTGTGTGTCTCAAAGGGCTTAAAGAACCAGGTCCAGGTCAAAATGAACATTGTCAGCTGCCCTCCTGTTACGACCGTCCTCATTAAGAGACCAGATCTGAAATATCAGCTGGGCTTCAGTGTGCAGAACGGCATTGTAAGTTTTGATCTGACTTCTTTCTGTCCACCATGAGCATGTAGGTGGGTTCCTTTAATATCCACAGTATTTAAAGAGGGAGGCTTGGCAACATTATTAATCCTTTGTATAACTTTGTTTAATATAAAACTTCTATAACTTGTGAGGGCTTGTTGTTTTTTCACATTCCTGTCTCAATTAAGATTAATCTGGTCATTATTTTAGTTCCTGTGTGGATACAGTGAAAAAATAAAGTGTCAGAGCTGTGATAAATGACTGTTTCCACTCAAGATATATTTCTCTACTATTTACCCAATACAATCCAAAAAAGGCCCTTCTATTCTTCCATCTTTAGGGCAGATTTGAAGTGTATGTTGTATAGTTTGTTGTTGAACTTCCAAGCACAAACTGTATCTTGTTTGATTTTTGTTAATTCTCTTAAGCACATTAAATGACCTCTGTGTACAATAATGTGCTTTACAAAGAAACTTCACACCTCACCTCTCTACACCGTCTCCATCCTGCTGCGGCTCTTCAGTCTTGCAGTGACTTTAACTTGTGTGTGTTCTTTTTCCGGTTAGATATGCAGTCTGATGCGAGGGGGTATTGCTGAGCGGGGTGGAGTCCGTGTGGGTCACAGGATCATTGAGATAAATGGTCAGAGTGTGGTGGCCACAGCACACGAAAAGATCGTCCAGGCCCTCTCAAACTCTGTCGGCGAGGTTAAACTGATGCATACAAACACACACTTACAATCACACAGAACAGTCACGCCAATTCACAGATGCTAATTAGTTAAAAATACCCTGTATGATCCAGCGTGATAGGACAGTAAAAATCAGGAATCTCAATTTGGGCTTCTTTGATTTTATTTTGACAGCTCTATTACTGAATCATGTGTCTCCCCAGCTTTTTAGAAGTGCAATTCTCTATTACTGGTATAGTCAGAACTACACATTATGAATATAAAACACATGATATAACAGTGTGATTTTTATGTATCTAGACTCAAAGTTAGGGTTTAAAGTTAAACTTTAATAGTGCTACAGAAGTAGCAAATAGTACACAAATACTGGCACACATAATCCAATTGTCTGTTTTTCATCCAAAAAATGTTTAAGATTGGTGTTATTTCTCTTCCTGGTAGATTCACATGAAGACGATGCCGGCAGCCATGTTCAGACTTCTAACAGGACAGGAGACGCCTATGTACATATGAGCGACAGCCGTGCGTCGTTTCCCAGGAGCAGCTCTGGGCTGTGATTGGTTATTTTACAGGCCACACCTGGCTGAGCAGTGACTGTGTGGGAGGACAGCGTCTTCCTGTTGATTCATTTTTCTCAAATGTTTTTTGTTTTTTTTTTTGTGTTTGTTTGTTTGAGGTTTTTTTTTTTTTATTCTTTAAGCTGATGACCTTAAATATTCATCATCTCCTCCTAACTGTGCTTATTAACATGCAATGGCTATTTTATTGACATGAGATGCTTTTTCCATCTTTAGAGCTGAAGAGACAGCATGTGTGTATGTGTGGTGTGTGTGCGTGTGGATACTGTTATTTATTTGTCGTGTCTGTGCTTTTGTGTGTGCAATTGTGCGGATGGACCTAATGTGTGACTGCGTTACAATTACATTTTTTTATATTCATGTAATGGAGTGCAATACTTCTACTACTTGTAGAGTTTAATTTTCTTCTGATTATTTATTTGTCATGTAAATACATATTTGCTAATATTGTAACTGAAGGAAGTGAGGGGGGAAGGGCCACAGCTGCACTGTAAATATTTATTGAATCTTGCTGTTGCATTGAAAGCAGACCTTGATGATGGCAAAGACACAATTAAATGCCAGATATTATAGTGGTTGCCAGTAAAAAGGGGAATTGTTTAAGTGTTTGAAATGTTGGTAAGTTGATATATATTATGTACATGTGAATCACACCAATGCTTGCAGCAGGGGTTGATGGGAGAAACGCCATATCCTTTTCCTTTACTTCATTTTACAGCAATACACAATAACAAATTGAACCTCTGAATGGTAAGTCTTTTCTAAACCTCATGTACAAACACTCGCGCACATTTAAATTTCAACAAGCAAATGAACTAAACTATTAACATGCATTTTGCTTTTGATATCAACGTCACACGTATGAAAAATTAAGTTTCTTTTGCGTGATTCTCTACTGTATGTTCATCTTTCGTGTTTCTGACTGAAGCTCATGAATACAATGAGTGGATTGTGAATGTAACTGTTCTGTGTGAGCTGTCCCATTGCCATAAGCAGTATTAGAATGTCTGTACATAAAGAGAAACTTGTCTAGTGTTGTGCTCATGTTACAAAACGAAACAAAACACACAGGTTTAGTCACATCTTCCCACCTGTATGTTGGCCTTCAGTCTAGAAAGAACTGTGAATTTCACACTGTGACAGAAAAAAGGGTACCACTGCGTAACGGTTTTACAATGCATTGTAGTGAAATATTAACCATATGAACATTATCTGTGTGCATGCTTCGTAGTAGTATCATGTCATTGTGTTAAGAAAATAAAACCTGAGCTAAACCTGGCTGGTTTTGTTGGACCTGATCAAACTGCAAACTGTTTCTGAAACGTTTTGTGTTGTCCTGTGAGGGTGGGGCCAGTGCACCAAGTGGGGGTTTCATGGTTTCATTTTCACTCTAATCCTGATTCTATGGAAGCTCACTGCCTCCAGAAAAATAAAGAACATGAGAAGTAAAATATGAATAAAACAAAACAAAAAACTACATTTTCACATACCGCACTGTTATGGAAGTAAATCACTATCTCATCATTTTGAATTATGATGAAATTAAAAGTGTCTAATTGAACACACATTTTCTTTTTTTTTTTTAGAGTAAGACATTCATTCTTTGTCTGATAATTCTTCCGATGAGACAGTGCCGTGAACATACTGTAAACTGTACACACAGAAGAGGGTTAGAGTTCCTGCTAATGATTCCCTTTTGAGCCTTTGGTTCCCCCTATTGCCTATAATTAGTTAATGCAGGTTCTGTACAAAAAGAATCATCACAAAGTAATGTAGTACTTGCTCATTTATAGTTTATTATTTTAAAATTTTGTTTGCCGGTGTGACAGTGTGCAAAAAAATATAAAAAGACATGATAGCGGGAATAAAAAATTTGAGTATATAACAGGTTTAACCATCATAAAATAATCACTTGTCCTATTTGTTGCCAATTACTTGTTGACACAGCAGTCAGTGCTGTTTTTAGTGTGTGATCGAACCAGCTTTGTTATCTTTCTCAGGTCAATGTCCAGTTTGTAGAACTGCCTGTTAAGCTAAATGTCTTTGTTCCACCATAGAGCTGCGGGCCACATCAAGGGTTCTGGTCATTCTGGTCACACTTTAACATGACCTTTATCCCAAGTCCCTGACGTGTGGTCTCAAAGGCTTGGACAACTTGCTCCAGAGGGAAACGATGGGTCACAAGGGGCTTCACATTCACTTTACCTGACGCCAACATTGCTATTGCCATCGGCCAACTGCAAATCAGCAAGACAAACATTTCAGTCAAGAGTACACTCCCTCCTGTGCCTTATAATTACTTTATGAGTTGAGCTTCAGCCAGATGCATACTCCCAAATATTAGTCCCTGCAAAGGAACTCAGAAGTTGAACTGCCTGCAGTAATTATTTCTGCACATCTGTATGCAGAAACAGACATGAACATGATTGATATTTTCTCACGTGTTGCAGTAGCGGAAAGATCCTCTGATGTCCACTTCTCTCAAAGCAGCGTTGACCAGAGGAACAGAGGCCATTTCAGAGCCGAGACCAACCAGCACCACCACACCGCCCGAATTTGTTGCCTGAGTTCAAGACATACACAAAAACAATCATAACATGGATTTGTTTTATGATTGTTTGGATCCTGAAACTTTTTGTCCTCATTGTGGAAGAAATATAGTCAGAGATCATCTGGTGGAAAATCTACATCTCCTACTGTAATAAAAGCAGAAACACAGCACACTGAAAAATACTGAGTTGGGGAATGTACGGGAACACCGACATTAAAAATAGGTGTGAGTTATCAAAAATTAATATGTCACATACATAGATGGCACTTTGGATGCTGCTCTCAACCCCAGTGCATTCAATAGTTATCTGAGGTGGCACTCCAAGCATATCCCCTACAGTCTTGGCGAGCTGCTGGGGCTCATCGCCTCTCTTCACCATCAGCTGGAAGTCTGCACCCAACTCTTTCGCCATCTTCAGACGCTCTGGGAACAGATCTGAAAACATCATAGGAGACAGATTAGAGACAAATGAAATCTGGCTGTGTGTGTCATGTCACTTCAGTTGAGGTAAGTGTTAATGAACTGTGTGTTACCCGTGATGACGACCTGCGAGGCCCCCATTGCCTTGGCCACAAGCATACAGACCAACCCAATAGGTCCTAGAAATAATAAGATATGGACACAAACAGAAGAAATGAAATGGTAAACTTAAAGCATTAATTTAAATGTGGAATTTTAAGTTTGATCACATACAAGGAAAAGAAATTTAACCTTTAATACATAACTGTTATGAAACTATCTTGTTTCTAACTTGTTTTAAACACAATGGATTTGTTAAACATTAAGGCCCAATTCCAATGTTCACCCTACTCACTACCACTAGCCCTCACTCACTACCCCTTAACCCTTGAAAGGAAGCCACAAGGGGTAGGGCTTTGTAATCTTCCCTAGGAATTGGGACACCACTTGCTACGTCACCGCGTAGTTAACGTTCGGGCACACAAGCGACTGCGTAGACCCAGCAGCAACATGGAGGCTACGGTTCATGTAAATTTCAATCGGCATGATTTTAATTTTCGTATGTAATGCCCTCACCCTGTTCGTACTCTGTCTGTCAATGTACATTTTGTCAACATATATATATATAGGAGTGGATCCCATATATAAAAAACAAAACCAAAAGCATTGAGTCTACGGTTGCGATCGGTTGCGATCGTTGTTTTTTTTTAGCATTCATCATGCTTCAGTTGATAAATAAACCAAGAGGTACACGGAGAAGAATACACCATTGATGTCTGTTGTCTCTTGTGAATTTTTTGTGGTTTTTTCTCCAACTTCTCCACATCCTCTCACTCTCTGGGGATCGTGGAACTGGCCCTTCCTCGGGAAGTCAGCATCGGAAAACCCTCGCTCTGAAGGGCTAGATTCATGGCCCCTACCCCTCGTTATGCCCCCTACCCCTACGTGAAAAAAAGGAATTGGGACACCACTACCCTCGCGGGAACACGCAAAATTTAGGGGTAGGGCTAAAAAGTACGGGTAGGGGGTGTATTGGGACTGGGCCTTAGTCTCATGTGAGCTGTGTAAAGGTTCACAGGTTTTTGTTGAGTCAGTGTGATTTCAACACTTTCAGCAGAACCCACTGATGATTAAACCAGATTCTTTACTGCTTTTCTGCTGCAAGCCCTGAAATGTCAAGGAATGTTTATAAAACAGTGGGTGACTCCACCTATGGTACGAGTTTGTACCTGCACCACAGATCAACACGGTGCTGCCGAGTGTTACACCAGCTCTGCGACAGGAGTGGATCCCAACAGACAGAGGTTCAATCAGAGCTCCCTCCTCAAATGTCACATTATCAGGCAGCCTTGATCAGAGAGACACAGAGAGAAGAGAAAGGGGGAGGCAGAGAAGGTTGTATTCAACGTTAATTAGGCAAGAAAGTCAGTTGGCTGGCAGTTGTTAGGTAACTACTGGTTCCATGCAATGCTGCAAAAGACTATTACTTGTAACAGAAGTTAGCACTGTGTGTGTAGTATCTGCACAGATTTCCATCATCGGGGGGTGTGGCACAGAAGAAAATGGCGGGAGACAAGTTATATCGTCCACTTTTGAAGTATTCGTCAATTTCACGGGGAACCCCAGGTTCAATGGCCACCCTGTCACCTAAAAATAGGTTCACAGCACTGAGTTTATCCAAGTTCCTTTGTAAGAGTGTTGCTCAGAGTGAACACAATTTTTTTGCCACATACCATAATGTCTGTTGTGTGACATTAGCATGTCACGATTGCATATATAAGCAGACCCATTTTATTGGTGTCTGGAGAATTGCTTTGAAAGTTGAGATAATATGATACTTTTCAATAGTAAATGTATGTTTGAAATATAAAAGTTCATACCTTAAAGAAGAGATGCACACACCCCATTCAACCTCCTCACCTATTTTAAGGTGCTTGACTGCTGATCCGACCTTCACTACTCGCCCTGATGCCTCATGACCCAACACCAGTGGCTTTTTGAGCACAAAGTTTCCAATTCGCCCATGTTGCCAATAATGGACATCTGATCCACAGATTCCAACAGAGTGCATCTGCAATAAAACCTCTGGATCATGGTAGGATCCAAGAAAAGGAGACAGTGACACTGACCGACTGATAGACTGCACATTTTCTTGTCAAATATGGACGACAAAGTCTGAAGTCTAAGTTTCTGATCAATTCAAATGTGAATGAATGAAATAAAAAAATTAAAAAACCAAAGGTAATGACTTTCTTTCTTTTTTACACTCAATGTCTATTAACTAACACCAGACCTCTGAATAATGAACTTCACAAATAATAATTTAGCTGAATTTTACAACTGTGGCCAAATGTACTTCTGTCTGTCTAATACTAAATGCCAATAAATTGAAAAATAGTTTTTTTTTCCTCCAGCAGCTTAAAATACATCAACATAGAAAATGAATTGAGGCGAAGCTGTTGCTTTGCAGAGTTGGGCTGTAGAAATGTTTCTATGCATTAGAAGTAATATAACCTTATACAATATACATGCACATAATATCCACATATTTCCAAATGAAGCTGCCCGCACATTATAACCTGCACCTGTACAGTATATATGGATAAATATATATACCGTTAGGTCCTGGCTCCGGGATGGGCCGCTTTTCCTGTAAGAAAAAGACAAAATGCACAAGAGATTGGTGCAGATATGCAGGTTATCCAGGTCTGCTGTCGGTATCCTACCAGTCTGAGGTCTCCTTGAGAGTGAAGCACCGCCGACAGGTTTTCCTGGGCCATCACGAAGAGCAATTGCGACTGTCAACACGGAGAAAGAGCTAAAACTAAACTGTGTAACTCCTGTTTTCTGTCTGTACCAAAGGACGGACAGCAAGGTACTTCCGGAAATCGGGGGCAGCCACCAAGAACTAAGTGTGATTGGTCGAAAACCTGGGGACTAGTCCATTCTGCAGTAGGGGTGGGGGGAACTACCATTCAAAGCGATGGAAGCGCACAGATAAAATGGCCCACAGCGCGCCTGTTTCTTACTATTATTATGAATTATGATTGAGTCCGTATCATTGATATGCAGTTTGTGTTATACTCACACACACGGAAAACGAGCGCAGTTTATTTCCAGTACTGTTTTCAAGTTTAACTAAAAAGACAACATTTAATCAAGTTCTGCATTAATGAAGCACAAAGTGTTATTTTGTGTATAGTTGGTGGGCTTTACTTCCACGGAGGAGGAGCGGGGATTCAATGATCCATCCATGTCTGCACAAATCACCTGTCCAGTTTTGGGGGCAGGTCTGTTGTAATAGCAGTGCACACACTGTGAGACTGATTACAGATTAGAAATATGGACCTATTTGCAGTTTACCATATTCAGGGTTTTTCTGAGGAGCAAGTCATGTTAGGACAAAACAACCCCTTTCACGCATAGTGGTCACTACAGTGTACAGCTATTCAAAAGCTCTTTTCTACTTTATGTGTGAGTGTTAATGTCAGAGTTGCACATCAGTCTCTACAGTGGACGCTATTGTGTCATGCCATACAGTGCAACCCATTAGTCAGCCGTTGTGAGTGCAAAAAAATAAATTTTATTCATTATTTTGTTAAAAACATATTTCATCAGTTAAAAGTTCAAAAGCACGTTGTCCAGCCTAGTGGACATGTCACCAACTCCTTGAAAAATGTGTTTTTAAAAAGGTTGCTGTTTTTTTCATGCCTACAGAGTAATAAAAACACTTGGGAAAAAATCCTGAGGGAGGTTTTCATAATTTTTGCATGAAAGGCTTAAATTAAAAATAAATAAATTAGAAAAATGAAATCAAAGGTATCCATGTTACTCTTTATTTTATCTCAGTGTGTACATGAGTGAGGGAGTCAATGCCAACATAATAATCCATTTGCAAGCATCTTATCTGAAATGTACAACAACTCTACTTCTTCCTCTTGAACATTTTTCTCCCTCTGTGCATGTTTGTATCTGGGTGAGCTTCACAGGTGGAGCAATGGAAATACACAGGATGGAAATCATGCAGATCACCTGAATATTTCTGCAGGTTGTCCATGCTGACAAACCCTTCAATGAAAAAGTCAACAGTAAACAAAGGAATCTTGTTGAGACACAGGGAAAAAATAAATAAATAAATAAATAAATAAATAAATAAAAAATCCGACAGCTTTTGAATATTTCCAAATAATCTAAATAGGGGCCACACCAGGTCTTCAACAGAGGTCAGGGGTCATTATCATCTCTTTAGAAACTAGTACAAACATTTTCTCACTGAACACAGTAATTTGTGATGAATTCTTCACCTGAAAGTTTATCATCATCTGGATCATCGTGAAAATTACCATATAGAGAGGTATCGCCTTCTGATGAGTCAAAAAACAAAACAAAACAGGGATTTAATGACTAGTTAGTTTATAATTTACTGAGACATTCAAATTAGAAGTCTAACATACTTGCCTCTGGTGACTTTGCCTTCACTCTTCTCACTGTCTGCCTGGAAACTAAAACTCTTACAAGAAGCCTGCAAAACAGAAGGCAGCCAAATGGAGTTGGGTACAGTCATTTCTGCGATTTGCCTCTATGTAAATCACCTGTTGTACTTACCTGTGCCACTAACTGCTCATCTTCACATTCCCAAATCAGCCTCCCAACCACATTTCTCACTTCTAAAATTACAGTTGGGAAAATACTGCATGAAGTATAACTTTTAAAAATTATGTTTTAAAGTGAAGCAGCTGGTATTTGAAAAATGACAGTGTATTAATGAGGAGATTTTTCGCTGATCTCTGACATTTTACAGATTGAGCAATGAATTGATTATTGACCTGTATGCAGTTCATGTCAATGTATCAATAGTGAAGAATTTTTTTGTCTGTAGCCTTACAGTTCTACAGTGGAATCATAAGACCTTTTTTGAGGTTTTTGCAAGAAGAAAAACTATAAATATGTTACAAATATCACTAATTTGAGTCCTTACCACCCTGTACTGAGACCGGAAGTAGCACGTAATGGCCGATGGCCACAGACTTCACACTCTGGCGCTTCTCACAGGTGGACAGAAACAAGCTGTGAAAAACTGTCACATTGTTCCACAGGTAATCTTTGCTCTCAAAGATCCTGAAGAATAAAGCTAAAGTTTAGTGGTTTTCAGTATCTTAGGGATGGATTGCTTTTGCTTAAGTACAGTTGTGTGGCATTTTAGTTTTGTGATCCTCCTTTTCACCTGACAGTATCTGGACATGCAGCATCTCCACTGAAAAGATAGTCTGATGTCCTCCAATCAGCAATGGTCCCACCCTGCAGTACTACAGGAAACATTTTTATGAGCAGAAAGTTCATGTTTTGGAAAATGTATGGCCAGTCAAGCTGTAATCATTAGTTAACTTTGAGTCAATATATTTACTTCCCTTTTAAAAACAAGTCCTGACGTAGTTATGATATGAAACTAACGTGTTTGTAACTGATTTTTTTTTTTTTTTTACTGAAAACTAAAAGAACAGGTTAGGTTTGTTTCAAGGTCCAGGCTTCCAACCACCTAGCTAATTAAATTATAAGTATCATCAGCTGACAGTACTTGCCCCAAAAGTTGCAACATGTCTGTGGTACACTCGTTGAAAACCAGGCTGATATGTTCCTAAACATGACTCGTTTTTGGCCAGTTTACTAGTTTGAGGAAACAACGTTCTATTATGATTATTATTATTTTCTAAAATGGTGGCTCTCCAGTTTTCGCGGTTCAAACGGCTCCAGCCTTTTATTCGTTTCTTCTTCACCTCATTTTTTCTTTTTCTTCTCTGTTCTTTTGTCCGCCACCTACCGGACCGGACCAGAGCGGGCGAAGAAAGCGTCAGAAAATGTCGGAGTTGAGCGGAGGAATCCACAGTAAACCGGATATATGGTTTAGAAGGGGAGGCAGGACCGAGGAGGAGGGTGCAGGAACACGGAGATGTTTTATAATAACAACAGCTTTGGCCATAATTCTTCTTTAAACGACTTCACAGAAACACACTTTCACTGTTGATTACTGAAGAAGGCCCTGACCGTTTCCAACTTGAGCAGCCCATCGGAAATGTTAAACTGTAGAAAATGGCGGACGGAAGAGCTAGTTTGTAGCCATAGACATATACACATAGACGCCGCACTGAGAGCTGAGCTGTACGTCAACGTCGCTGCCATATTGGATAAGGCGCAGAGAAGATGCATCATTCCTGTGCTGCGTGGAATTGTTGCAAACGTTGTACACCCCAAACCAAATCTGAGGGAATTACCTTTCACAGGCAAGGCTTAACAGTTACCTTTGACAGTATTTGGCCCATAGACTGCATTATTTGGCCATTTTAACATAGTTTTCAGAGCATAATTTGCTGATTTTGTGGAAACATATCCCCTCGCATTCATTCATTCCTTTATTTTGATTTATTCTGCTCATGGTAGTATACATTTTCATCAAAACATATACCGTTAATAATTTAACAACTCAGTTTACACATCCACAGTAGGAAAGGAACGGGAGGAAGATCAATCTTGTATGTTAACCCTTATTCAGAACATAAACAATGAATTAGCGCGGTCAAATCCGCCTTCAAACGATGAAGTCTTCATTCTTATTTTATTGTTTTGCCCCAAACATTTTTGTTAGATTGTTGTTAATTGCTTGGCTAACTTTTGTCATACTACATAGGTTCCCCAAAGATAGCAACAGGAGGAAACAGTGGGAAGTAGCTCTCCGGAGGGATGGATTCAATGCAAGCTCGTCCTCCATGCTCGGCAGTGAGCATTTCAAGCCGGAGGACTTCAACAGAACAGGGCAGACAGTCAGGATGAGAGATGGAGTGATCCCTTCTGTCTTCAGTTTCCCAACTCACCTCCAAAGGGTATGTATATCACTATAGGCAGTAAGGATTGAATAAATGAATGCCATACTATGTTGTTTTTTTTTCTGAGTGTGAATGAATGAATTGGCTATTTTGTGTGTTTATGTGTATAGTGTACATAGCCTGTGTGTGTATGTTTGTTGTACATAGCCTGTGTATTGTGTGTGAAAAATGACTATGAAAAATTGCTAAAATAGGCATATGTAATTCTGTTACCTGAAAAATTGTAACATTTTGTAATTTGTTGTCTGAAAAATGGCAAAAATATGTAATTCTCTTGCCTGGAAAAATTACTAAAATATGTGATTCTGTTACCTGGAAAAAATGACAAAAATGTGTTCTCTTGCCTGAAAAATGGCTGAAATGTGTTATTTTGTTGCCTGAAAAATAGACCAAAAATAAATAAATAGAAGTGAGAAGATGTGATTCTTTATTTTTAAGCAACACTCGATTCCTGTTCCAATATATAGCCTATATGTGTGTGATCAATAAAGTTCTTCTTTTAGTCATCTGAGAAGATTAAATACATTGTTTTTGGTCCCTAACTGTTTGTCAAGTACAGTAGTGCATGTGTGAATGAATAAATGAGAGGAATTAACGTAAATTTCTTTGTAGAAAGGCGCTTTATGAACTTAAGACCATTTACTTGTATTAGGGTTAGGGTTCGTTTACAGTGCAGCCTTGCCTCATCCAATATGGCGACGACGCTGACGTATCGCAGCAGCGGCCAAACTCGCTCCATGCGGCGTCTACGTATATATGTCTATGGCTGTAGCAGCCTTTTTCTTGTTTAGTGTTTTTCTAGATAGCGTAAAGGTTGGTAGGCTTACTCGTGCGTTATGATTTCAAACACACCCAAAACCAGAAAAAAAAAATCACGCCGGAAGAAGTAAAGACGATGATTCTGTTGTGTTTCCGGTTGGTTTAATACAACTGTTAGCTTGGAACTGAGCTGTGGACTACATAAAAATGGCAGAGAGGTGAAGCCACTGCTGTGGTGCCCTAAAGCTGGAGTCTAATGACCATCAGGGGGGACTCCATTGATTGTATGTAAGTCTACGAGGAGGTCAGTTTCTCACTTTATTTATTAGCACATTAAAAGTTTTCCTTGATGAGTTTATGTTTTCAATCACTACTTTCACTTCTTTAATACAACATCCAATACAGTGTTTATTAAAAATAAATGGTGGTCTAATTTCGAGGAAAAATTATGATTAATCAGGGTATTGATTAGGGTGTGGTTATTGTGTGTGACAGACTGTAAATCGCTACAGTTGCTATGTAGCGATAGAAAAACTTAAAAAAGACCTGTGGACTCCTGACCTTTTTGAAAACTTAGACTTTTTGACAACTCACCTGGAAAAGGGACGTTTGAGCTCTGATAAACAAGTCTTGCAGCTGCAATCTTTAGCCTACAGGCAGTGAGTTACCCTTTGTTAACTCATGATTGAGTTTGGTGGTGCTGATGTCCTGCAGGGCTTTTCTTCAGATAAGTAGCCAGACAGTCAGTCAAAATTTTTATTATATAACAGAGTTCCTGCTAATGATTCCCTTTTGAGCCTTTGGTTCCCCCTATTGCCTATAATTAGTTAATGCAGGTTCTGTACAAAAAGAATCATCACAAAGTAATGTAGTACTTGCTCATTTATAGTTTATTATTTTAAAATTTTGTTTGCCGGTGTGACAGTGTGCAAAAAAATATAAAAAGACATGATAGCGGGAATAAAAAATTTGAGTATATAACAGGTTTAACCATCATAAAATAATCACTTGTACTATTTGTTGCCAATTACTTGTTGACACAGCAGTCAGTGCTGTTTTTAGTGTGTGATCGAACCAGCTTTGTTATCTTTCTCAGGTCAGTGTCCAGTTTGTAGAACTGCCTGTTAAGCTAAATCTCTTTGTTCCACCGTAGAGCTGCGGGCCACATCAAGGGTTCTGGTCATTCTGGTCACACTTTAACATGACCTTTATCCCAAGTCCCTGACGTGTGGTCTCAAAGGCTTGGACAACTTGCTCCAGAGGGAAACGATGGGTCACAAGGGGCTTCACATTCACTTTACCTGACGCCAACATTGCTATTGCCATCGGCCAACTGCAAATCAGCAAGACAAACATTTCAGTCAAGAGCACACTCCCTCCTGTGCCTTATAATTACTTTATTTCCACTTTTAAAATGCAGTCTTCGCAAATGCATGAATAATCAAAAGATTTCCAGTTAAAATCTTTATAAATAGTTTTTTTTTTTTATCAGAATGTGGCACCAACTTTCATAACTTCTAGAAGCTTAACTTACCACCTCCCCTCGTGGTATAAAACATTGAACATTAAATTACCCTTTCTGATCTGATGACATGTTCTTCCCAAAACTGAATTTGATTTCAAATTGATGATGCTGCTGATGGTGTGCTCTTCACATATGTTTTGTGTCCTTTTTTGTTTAGCATGAATGATTGGATGTCCTGTGAGTGATTGTAGTATTGTATTATTAGTGATTGTAAATCCTAACAATGGTAGAAAACACTCTGAAATTCCAGAACTTATTGAGTAAGGTTGAGCTCTTGAATTGTGCAGGCCTGTGTAATAAATCACATCATGTATGGAAGCATTTGTTATGCTTCTCTAATTGTTGTTACTTGTGTTGTCACTTGTCTGTGCACTGCAGCACTACCACGTTTCACCACCAGGTGGTAACATTTAGCAACTTATTATACAATTGAAAACATTGTCACGGGCCATATTAATATGGATTTTAACACACCAGCCTGATAAAATGTTTAGGGTAAAATCCTGTATTGATTTTTGATAAAGCAAATTTGACTTAAAGCTTGTTTTTCATTACATATAGCATAGCTTTTATTGGGGATCTTGAGTCTGTTAAGATAGTGAGCGATCCTTTAAACCTTTGGACAGCAAATCATGTAGATTGTGATGTTGAATCAGTTCCTTTAATTAGCCACCACTAAAGCAAACTGTGAATGAGCATATTATTAAGCTACTTTGCTGTATAATAGAGTTATATATTCAGTGTTCACATTTCCTGTAGGTAAGTGTATTCACAGAGAGATGAAAAGCATAATGAAATCTGTTTGCATTTTTATGTGCTAATGTTATAGTGTTACTATGTCATAGTAACATCATGATATTGAACAACAGTTGTTGTTTTTTGTTTTTTATTTATTTTTTGCTGTCTATACGCGAGCACCTTTATGTTCCACAGCCTCCTCAGGGGATTGTCTACAGGTCACTCATTGCTCCCACAAAGCAACACACAGAGAACCCATTGAGTCCTGTTTATGAATCCCAGCCTAATGCCATGTAACCTTGTGTTTTATAACAGCAGCAGCCTATTAAGGAAGATGCTACTATGTAGTGAAGTTGCTTCGATGCTGCTTGTGTATGTGATGGGCTGTGGTTGTTTGAACCCAGAGGAGCTCTCTGGAGCAGGCTATTATGGATCTGCACATAGAAATGACTTGGGAAAGCAGCGATCTTGCGTATACTGCTTGTCCGTCTGTAGCTGCTCAGCTTTGTGTGCTCCATTGGCCTGACATACATGCACAAAGCTGGAGATTCCATGAAGGCTGCAGCATACCTATTTATAATATTTTCGTTATGCTGTATATATTGTGGTTTTACAACTGAGTTCCTCCACACCATACACTGACAGGTTGATAACCGTGTTGCCATGACAACAGTGAAGCCACACCCTGTTCCTTACACCCAACCCCCAACATGCTCTGCTCAGAACAAAGCAGTGGAACGAGGGCCTGGTTTGTAATACATGACACATAGCATATGAGCAGGAGCACAGGAGACAACATTAATCAGCTATTTAATGACCTTCGCAGTAGACAATAATAGCTTGTTTTTTATAATTATAGGAAAAAATCTAATTTTTTCTTGGTAAAAGAAGAAACCTGTTTCTAACCTGTTTTATTTGCTAGAACAAGTAATGTAACATCCCGGGTTATGGATTTTACAGTGTGTGAGAATTGGTTGTTCCATTGGTTAGGATATAGTACTCTTCATAATGCATTTTATGAACAAATAAATGGTATGAAGACACCACCGGGAGAATTTCTGAACTTTTTGTAGTCATTGGATTAATGACAGTAATTCTTTCTTGCACTCCCAATTAAATGGAACATTTAATTAGTCAGTTAATTGAATGGACAGAGGATTATCAGACAGATAGTAAATGAAATATGTTTGGTTAATAGATGGCTGGGCAAGGCAAGCAGTCTGAAGATGTCTTTCTTGCTTTAGGAAAATGTGTTGGTCATTTTCCCCTGACATTTTCTAAACAAAACAATTCATCTTTCGATGAAAAAGTATCTTCAGTCCTACTTAAATGTTGATGTTGCAAATGGCATTTGTTATAATACATTCATGCTCCACCTGTCACATTTTCTGTCTCTTGCTCTTTTCTTCCATCCTGTTGTGTGTTTATATGTCCTTTGATATCCAGGAATTCACATAACCTCAATTATGTAAAAATTGCAGGATCCGTCCTCTCCTCCCCCCACCACTTTTTTTTTTTTTGCTGTTGTGCTGATTTTGTCCATTCAGCCTCCCTCCTGCTGGACGGAGAAAATGGCCTGCGGTGGCAGAGCTGGCTGTCCTGGTGTCATCCATCTCCCTCTGTCCGTTGATATATTGCTCCAGTGTGTGGTAGCCTAGATTGTTGTGTTGCCATTGTTGTTGTCTTTTAGCTGTCTATGATGATTTGTTTGTTTTAGCACTGCAACTAAGGAATATTTCTTTAATTTATAATTATTTTCTAGATTAAATATTAGAAAATGTTGGAAATTGTCATCACACTTTACAAAGAATTTTTATGAACTTGGAGTCAAACAACCGTCCGTAACCCAAAGGTATTAAAATTTTAAGACAAGGAAAGAGGACAAATATTTGTAGTAGAGAGGATAAATTTTCACCATTTTGGCCTAGACATTGTTTCAAATGACTAGTTGACTCTCACACTTTATGATTAATTTCTTTTAATTACTTGCTTCAGTTTTGGTATGGTCGTAGTAATTCAATATGAAACCTTTTGTATCATTACATAGATTTTGTTGTTACACCAATGCTGTGTCTATGTTTTGATAGAATAATGCCATGTGATAAGCCATGTTTCATATGTTTTTATTGGAGGATTTTGGTCAAGTGAAGACTGCTTTCCCAAGATAATTTAAGCAGGTACACGTGAAACATGTTCGCTGGGAAGGAATAAATGATGAGCAGCATAAACAGTACAGAAAATAAATAGCTTAACAGAAAAAACTCAATCCTTTATGGTTCCTCCACTATGTGAAACTTGTACAGACATTTGCAAGTAGTGGGGTGATTATGCAGTATAGGGAAGACTGGATCAAGAAGAGACTTCTATAAAATAGTGTCCAAAATGAGCAGGTCACAGAGACGAACTGGCATCTGTATGAATTGCTGCAGGCTTTGAATTCTCTTTACTGCTTCCAGACATCACCAGATAGCCAGTCAGCATTCTCATATAGTACTTTGTCAGCGAGATGGAACAGCAAACCTTAGTGGAGTTATATCATTGAGGAGTTATTGAAGAGTTGTTTTGCTATCTGTGTCAATTTGTCACCTTAACTTGCATTTAGTTTAGTTCTGTGGTAAATGAGCAGTCTGTTAACTCCCTATCTCTCTGTGTGTCTTGTCCTCTGTCTCCCTATCAAGTCTCTTTCTCTCCAGCTGAACCAACAACATCAAAGGAGTCTGCTTGAAATCACAGGTGTTGAAGGATTAAGGCCACCGCAGGATAGGGTTTTATTCTCAGCCTTATCTTTGATGTAGTGTCTCTTTGACTCACTTCTGTCTAGCCTATAACATGGATTGGCAGACCACAGTGTTCATCACTAAACTAAAAATCTGAAAAAAAAAAGAATTTTTTTTAATAGTTGCCAGATTTTGTGCAGACATCATTTCTTCTCTCATAGTGGATTGGAACAACCTCAGGGTTTTACCCAGTCAAACTTACATTTAGTCATTTATTTAGTATTTGGACAAAAAATG
Organism: Remorina albescens; assembly: GCA_034769265.1. Classification (NCBI taxonomy): domain Eukaryota; kingdom Metazoa; phylum Chordata; class Actinopteri; order Carangiformes; family Echeneidae; genus Remorina; species Remorina albescens. The sequence continues at coordinate 7,396,708 of CM068479.1, forward strand.
CAAACAAAATTAAAAACATGACTATACCATCAAACTGTACTTTGTGGTCAATAGTGATTAGCAAATGCAAGCATGCAGATATGCTAATCTAAGATGATGAATGTGGGAAATATTGTACCTGCTGCACATCACTATGTAAGCATTGTCATGGTTAACAAGTCAGCATTTAGCTCATAGCACATAGTTGCTGAATGATTGTGAAGTCATTTTGCATTGGCTGAAAAAGAGAAACATCTTTTTTCTCCTTTTTGTAATATCATTTGTTACACAGTATATGTGTAATAACATTTCTGTATATGGTGTGTATATAGGATTTATTTCATAGGTTCCCATAAAATTCCCCTCCTCCAGTGTGGAAGAGGAGGAGGGAAGGTCAACCGAGGCCTGGGGAGAGAGAAAAACAGGCTAGAACACCTTAAGGCCACACATAACCATGTAACTAATCAGAATATACACAAATAAATTTGCCAGATAAGATAATACCAATAATGATATGATTAGTGTAATGCAGCTGTTACACGGTTCAAGTTGTGTTGAAACAAAAAATAGATGTAGGAAGGCAGCTGTCGCACAGTGTTAGCTACAGAGCAAATGGTGGTTGAGTTCTCTCGGTTTGTTAAAACTGCAAAACAGTGAAACTGTGTTTTTCATAATTCAAGGAGTTAGTTTTGTTGTTGCTGTATTACAAGGGTTTACCAGAGAGAACTTTTCTACTGTGTCAAGTGGAAAATAACCTTTTTGAATGCATGGAAACATAGCTTCAAGCCTTATAATTTCAGTTTAAAACTGAAACTAAACTGTCACAGTGATATTTAAAATTACTGTGATCAAACAAAAATGTATTGCATGCTGCATGGACAGATGTTTTTACATATAAACATAAAAACGTGCGTTCATATGCTCCACACTTACCTAACTCTTTTTGCCATAGAGTTAAACTCACATTTCACGTGAAAAGATTTGAAGTTCCAAAATGTTACAAAGAATATTCCGGCGCTGTAAATTCACACATACTTCACAAAGTGAATCAGAGGGGATGGGGAAACTTTTCTAGAGTGACTACTCTGGTGCTAGCTGTAGGCTCAGTGCTGACCTTTAACCCTGGTTGGGTCACTGGGGTGTGTTGGTGTGCTGAAGAGGGACAGGAGGGTACATTGCTTCCCGGACCGTTAAGAAACCATACAGACAACAGCTGAGCAACATCTGACAGTGGGCTGAGAGGAAATGTCGCAGGCGCCACCGGCTTTCCTTTAGGGGAACAGGCTCCCTCTTTGGAAGGCATAAGCTATAGGCTGATTCACATTCATGTGTATGTGCATGCATGTGTTTTTACTCTGGCAAAGCTGCCAAGAGTTATCAGTTAGGTAACAGTGAAGGATGTTTTTGAGCAAAGGACACCTGCCGGACGGAAACTGTCAACAGAAAGAAAGTTTTTTTTTTGTGTGTGTGACTGGAGCCAAGTTTGTGTCTCGCCAAGGACTATCGTGCTGCTATGCCAGACCACGTGTGAATGTTATTTGCCCTCGTAGTTACTTGGGACCACAGTGAGTCATCTTTTAGAGTTTCTGGGACGGTACCATTAAGAAATGGCTGCCCCCCCTGGGTTGACTCCCCACTAAACATCAGCGCAGTATCTAGATTAATGACATGACCTTCCTATCTTTCTCCTCTTCCTTCCCATCATCTTCTCTGTCTTCTCTAACTTTGCCCTCTCCTTTTATAAAGCTGCATTTCCGCCAGCTTTTATTGCAGACAGCAGTGTTTTTATTCTTAACTGTCCCCAGCAGAACCAAAAATAGTTTACAGTCAGTGTATCTCACCAAAACAAACTGTGCATCTGAGACTGAACGAACCTGTTAATTGTGTAGCCTATTACAGAATTTTTCATTCAACTTTTTCGTTTGGAGGAAGAGATAGAAGACTAACAAAACCACAATAGAAATGTGAAATATTAAAATGAAATGCTAAACACTATATTGAGATCAAAACACATCTTTTCAGAAACTACTCGTTTAAGTATTGCTCATGTTGGAGCACCAATGTTGGCAAAAATTAGATACATTTTTTTACCATTAATGAAATGCCAAAGAAACAGGGTGCCCTCTCACTATTTGTTTGTAACTTGCCATAGAGTGGTAGAGGGTAGCCGTAATATGTGAAAATGACCAAAAAATTACATTTTCAAAAGCCTGTAACTCAATTTTGCACTTCAAGTTGCGTTCATTCATTATTAGGAGTGTTGCTTTGTGTTTTGGAGTGTGTCTAAGAGTCAAGATGTTTACATTTCAGCAGTTTTGACTTTGACTATCTCTGGTGAGGCTCAACTATCATCAGATCTAATACTGAAGCGCTGGACTACCATATACTAACACTAAGTATTAAGTATAAGTATAATGTAGCATGAATATGAATGCACAAGGAAAGTGCGATAACCTCAGCTTACTTTAGTGCATTCTTTGTGCTGTCCGGAGAAAAGTGAGGGGATGGGAATTTATTCTTAGAGTTCCCAATTTTTTTATTCAGCCACTCAGATTTCTCTTACATAAACTACAATTGCATCTGTTGCATGAGAACTTCAACTATTATCAATTTTTAATAGCCGAAAAGTTCTCTGAAAAGTTTATATACAATAACACTGAAATATAAATGACCTTCAGTGTCTTCTTCTTCTTTTACACTGGTCACAAAAGAACGTAAACAAAAGAATGACATGAACAAATGAAAGAATGTTATTGGTTGTCTGGCTTTTCTCTTATTCTCCAAGACGCTGTGATCTCCAGAAGTGCTCCTTCTTGTTCTACCATCACAGGATGCTCCTGTCTAAACATGAGGCCCATCATCTTCTTATAACACTTACACACATAACTTGTGCTTTGGTACTGTCAGTCACACTTGTATCTCTGTTTTCTGTAACCTCCTGTCTTAGAAATAAAAAAGAAACATGTCTAAACTTTATTGATTCAGTGGTAATCCACTGCCCTGTCTTGTAATGAAGGTGACTTCATTTGACATTCATTAGTGACTTCATTAGTGTGAAACTGGTACAAGCATGTAGGTGCAAAGGAAATCATTTACAATTGCACCTACAATTAGTGGCAATAGACCAGTAATAGTGTTATGTAAAACAAGAGCCCAAAGCTTACATGAAGAACGTGCCACAAATAATATATGCTCTTGTTTGTGTAAGGTTGCTTGCTTGCCCATGCCAAATTGCAGGAAGGCTGAGGCTTTTATTATTGTGGCAAATTCTAAACTGTTGAGACTATCCTGCCAGCTTGTGTTACTGTTTTAGATCTCCGATAAGAGGCAATGAGAGCAGGGGATGAGTTTTGCACTGGGGAGCGCCATTTGGTTAGTGTTTCTGACTGTTGCTCCGCATGACTCCACAGGGCACGAACATACATCGTGAGTCACTCCACAGCCAATCCCATCACTGAAATGGCCCCCACCTGGGGTCATTTACTGTATGGTTTCATCAGTAATCAGCCACTCCAACTTTGACTTTCTGCTGAAGAATCCAGTAATGATAAAGTAGCTGGTTCCTTCCTGTAAGGACAACAATTGAATGAGTAGTTTGAAAATAGTCATATTTGCTTTCTTTCTGATTGTTAGCTGAGACAATATTCTTTCCCTATTTATCTTCCTTGTGTTTTTATGTCTTTATGGCTAACCCTCAGCCATGCTCATAAGTATGATGACTAAGAGTAGGAGATGAAGTGGATCTGATCTGCAGGGTGACTGACCTCCATCTGAGTTGGGGTTCAGTGATTTAGTGGAACCTTGTTGCGTAGCAGCTGTTTCTTTTTACTCTGTTTGCTCCAGGAGGGAGAATGTGTGCACTAAACAAGACATGATATAATTAGCTCTACTGCATATTTACTGGCCTTTTATTGTGCCTTATAACTTGTTCATCAGGAGTATAGGAGTGCAAGGCAAAACCAGTATAAATCTCTAAGTAGGTAAGGGGCAAATAAGTGCTCCGTGTTTTGGTCTTATGCATATTTAAATCTAAATCCGAGTTCTGTTTCTGTGCCTCAGTAGCTTTGGGCGAACTGTCACACGCATGTTTGAAATACTTGGAGGTTAGTTGAATACAATCTTCCTCTCGATCCACATCCTCTTTGAAATTTGCCGGACTGCCAGTAAATTTACTGGATCATATCATGAAAGGATAAAGCAAGTATGATTAACAAAATCCAAATCCTCCTTGCCAGACAGAAATGTTACAGATTAAAAGAAAAATCACATGATTGACTATATTGTTCTACCGATGCATCACTGAATGATGCACACAGATGAGGAACCGGGATCTATTTCTGTGGGGTGGATTGAAAAGGTATTTTTGTATGAATTTATTGATTTAATAATTCTAACTGCAAAGATAGCAAAACAGAGCTTGACATCACTAATGGAAAACGTTAAAATATAGGCTGACAGCATGAGTAAAGTAAAATTCCTTCACTTGTCCATAAGTTCTCTCAGATTTCCATCATTACCACCACAAGGACAAGCCTTTTTCATTTCACACCCTGGCAGGAGATTGTGAGCACTTGCTCGTGTTGCAGTTGTTGGTTCAAGTTACCTCTGCCTCTGCAACGGGAAGTGAGCCTGCTGTGACCTTGACCTTGGCCCTGCGGATCTGCTCAGTGCAGCAGAATCTCTCCCACAATACGTAAACACCTATTCAATCACCCTGATACACTCTATCATTTTATGCCAGTGTTTTTAGCACGTTATTGCACTTTTTTTTTACTGCAAATGAAAGGTTAAACATTTTATGTATGATAATATATCTTGTAATTCATGTAACTAAGACATGACTGTTACATAACTTCAGGAATAGTTATTTCACTGTTACCCTTTCTTTTAGAGCAAGATGCTATTGCTCCATCTTTATCCTTCTTCACACTTCCCTTCCTGACATTATATGGGATATTATTATCTAAGAGATGCATCACATCACACAGTGCAGCCATAGCAATAAAAGTCAAAGTACTGATGCACTTATAGTAGAAGCTTGCACACTCCTGTCCAATTGATTATCACAGGACTGTCTCATCTCTCCATCCTCGTATTTCATTTTTGACATGCAACCCGACTGGCATCGCTGTGGTTTGGTTTGCCTGCTCACTGTTGGCAAACAACAGCCTTGCACTGCTAAAATAAAGCACAACTTGTGTATTGGGTTATTGTCTTGAACTTAGATTTATTCAGTATTGTCAGGAAAATAAACCGATGCACAGGTTATTTATTATTCTTTTCTATATTTGTTGAACTATTTCCTTTGTTTTACTTTTCATATTTACCTGTTTTTCCTGATACAAATTTTTTCATTTCAAATCCAGGTTAAAGGAAAAAGAGCACATGAAAAACTTATAGGGGCAGGATGTAAACTTTGATATGTTTGTTGGTCTGTAACTGAAAGCTTCCACCAATAAAGTAACACTGTACAAATCTGAGCACTATATTTTCATGCAACTGTGCACAAGGTGCTGTTACTGAGATTACTGACTATATGCATTTGTGTGCATTTGTATTTGTGTTTTTGGCTGTGGTGTGACAAGTTGTGTTCCAATTTTAGCATTCAATTGTGTGTGTCTATTTGCAGCATGCTTGTGTATTATGTTGTGAGTATTTGTAGCATGTTTGTATATTTGGACGTGCTATAACTATCTGTGTTGTCAAAAAATGTTGCATCAATTATCTGGCATTTTGTCTATTAGTGGCAATGCGTTCAGCTCCAACAGCCAATGTGCTTATAGGATCATAAATGTATACATTATGGCAGAATTTTGGTGGGCGGTAATGTTTATAAACCTTTAAAATAACTATTTATTTACAGATGAAGAAGTGCAGCACATTACCACTCTATGTACCTTGCTTACATGGATGTAGGAATACACAGATGGTGTAGTGCTGTATTTTCACTCTTCGCTGAAATTGCTGGGATAGGATGTGCAGTGACAGCCCACAATACAGACATGTAACGCTGCATGGCAGCACCTACAGCTCTGTACTGGATATAAACGCACAGTTGAATACATCATTGGTATAAAAACAGAATACATTTATTTATCATATCAGGAATTCAATGGAATTCATGTGTAGCTTTGTACTAAAACATCTAGCAAGTAATAACATAATCAATAACAAATTGACCTACTCCCAGTGTGCATATGTGCAACTGTAGGTGCCAAACTGGGAATCATTTTGAAAAAGCAAAGAAAATGTATGCTCTTTTTGCATTTTAACATGTATTTTTGCCAGTAATTCAGCAGATGTTTAATATCGAAAGAGTGTTATTATTAAGTTAGGCCAAGTGGATTTGATTTAAAAACCTGGAGCTTAGCCCATCACCCAACAGTTACTCAAGATTCCTTTTCTTTCTCTTCATGCTGTCCATATTATACTTGCATTATGCATGATAGATTATAGTGTGATGCTCTAAATCTTCCTTGCTGCCATTTTGTTCATTTTCAAATAAGACTGTCCTTTCTGAAATAAGCAACAGGGATGAGCCTTGGCAACGAACAATAAAAAAAACAACAACTCAAAAAGGGTTAGATATGACTGCACTCCTATCATGTCAATCCCTAAATAGGGAACTAAAGTCAGGCATTGATCCCTATTTTACATTAAAATTGAAAACAAACTGCCATTGATGCAGACTGGCAGCCCAACAATTTAATTAACTTTGATTACTTAATGTTCACATTCATCTCTAGGGATGAATCAAAATGTGTCATCACACAGCTCAACGTCCAAAAGAGGAGTGATTGTTTAACTGTTTAACTAAATATTTTAAATATTATACGACATTAAGTAATTAGAATTTGGTTTGGTGACATCATATTGTCACAGCTGTGGTTGTATAGTACAGTTTGTTTACTTACATAGAAGTGTAGCTGGTGCATGAGCATAATACTTTGTGCAACCATGTAAACATGCAGTTTTGTATTTCCTATCTAACACTTGCAGAGAATCATGTCCAATCTTTAGACTGGAAATTTTTATAGTTCCCAGTTGTATCATCACAACACCAGAGCAGACCACCAGACGCTAACAACTGACACTTGGTAAACTGCCTCTATTGCTGCTCTTACCTGTAAACAGTGCTTTTTATAACAGGAGAGAGAGCTGCTCCCTCCCATAGTCTCTTAGCACCCCTGTGCATCACTTACCTCAGCAAATCTGTGACCATCGTGGGACACTTATGAGAGAAAGTCTCCACCTGGCAGGCTGTTAATAAAGGTGACAGTGGGAGTGCAGCAGAAGTGGCTGCAGGTGTCAAACCTGGCTGACTGGAGGCACAGGAGCACAAAGATTCATTTTAGTGTCAAGTAATATCATTTTACATGTATACCCCTCCTTACGTTGAACCATCCTTGTTCCCCTTCACCACACCGCCTACACTCCTCAAGCTACACCATAAATCACTGTCCAACCAGAAACAGCAGTCTTTTAGTATCCAGAGCTCCTGGCATTCATTCCCAATCTCCCCCTCTGTTTGTTTTCCGGTCAAGATCCAAAAACTCGCCTCCTCTAGCATCTGTCCTAAAATTGTGTGATGCTGAGTGTTTTCAAAGTCAGCTGTTTCCATCTGTTACTTAGCAACAAATGGTGGGACTTCGGAAGTAACATGCCTGCCTTAGAGAACAGTTTTTATCCACATTTCTACCTTTTTCTTTGTAACTGTGACCCGAGATATGAGTGCAGCCAGGCACTCAGAAGTAGACCGAGGCAAACACTGAATCGCGTGCGCATGTGTTCTCACTGAGCCATGTTTTGTGCATTTCACATGCAATTCCGAAGAAACAACAGCAGGGAAAGACCTTTCAACAACTGTTTCATTTACATATTTCATTACCCTTGATTGGATTCATATGCTTTATGCATCCTCTACAGCCTCCACGTCTGGCGGTCCATGTGTCCTTTCTTATCACATTACTCCTCTCATGCAAGTTTCACACAAATCACAGGCAGGTTTTTTTATCATGCAGATACTGCCGTTAATTGTTTTTTTTCACTGCACATTGCAATGCTCACCAGAATTGAGCAACAATTTGCCATTTCATTTACTGTTGTGCTACATATAAACAGGAATGACCACTGTGCATTAGCGTTAGCCATATATTCTGATGCTTTTCCTCATGTCTCTGTTATGATTATACCTCTATAATATGATACCGTTATTAGATCTTGCATTTCTAATCAGTTTGGGAATGGGCCCAGCGCCATCTTAGATCTAAATTTAGCTCAACATTAATAACCCAAATTAAAAGAAGATGCTCTCCATAGTCACATTCTGCCCTCTGCCTATATAAGACCCGGCATCATCTCACAACATAATAAGATTATTATTATGACCTTCATCATATATTTTCTTTTCAGTTTCATGTTTTAGTTAACACTTCCATTCAGGTGTAACAGTGCTGCACAAGCTTCCAAAACAATTCTAACATGACTAGAGGTATGTTTGTGTGTCCTTGTTTTTATTTTGTTGCATTATTTTAAATGTGTATTTTCATGTAGAAAAACCATGGGAAAGGAGAAATCATAGCAAAAGTTTTAGGTTGGGCTAAAACAATCCTACCTCCATCATTTCCCGGCTTTCTATGATAGCCACATAGCTTATCAAAGACCAATAAAAATAGGTTTGCCTATTTGTAATTCTCAGCGAAATGATTAAAGGAGTAACTGCTTCAGCTCTATGTGAAAGTAAAGGGATGTTTTCACCACGCCTGGTCAGCTTTTGCATCATTTTGATGTGAATACTGTGAAGTGTCGGGTCTAACTCAGCTAAGCCCAGAGCCAGTGTCACTGTGGAGCTGTAGGTCTGGCAGTGAGAAATTAAAGCACTGCAGCGGAGTGTTGAGTTACAGGATGCATACAGCATTAACACAGCCCTGACAGAAAGCTGCAACCTGCAGATGTTATTCCTGAAGGGTGGTGGTAACTGTACGAGTAGTGACAGATAACAGGTGGATGATGACACACGCTGGCCACTGTGACTAGTTTCTGTGCTGACACAGGCAGAGAAATCTGCATGTGTACGCTACTATACACTCAGTTGACATTATATATGTTATTATATATCTGCTCTTGTTGTGTGCTCATTGACTATATATATATGCCTCATGCATGAAAGAGAGGCAGAGTAAGAGTGAGACAGGAGAGCAGTCCAAGGCTACAGATTTAATCTGGCTGCTGTGGTCATGTGATTAATCGTGGCCAGGGGCCAGGGGATAGTGTAATTTATGGTGAGGGGAGATCAACACATTTGGATGGTTACTGCTCCTGAGGGAAATCTCCCTCTTAAACCAATCCAGTATTTTTCTCCATCTCCTCCTAACCCACTGCAATATCACAGCTGTGATAGCTGGGTTTTGGGCAAGTTAGCCATTTATATCTGTGACTATAAATATGATCCAAGAGACTTCTAGAGTAGTTTTATTTTGGATTGTGGCTGTCAAGGAAATGTCAGAAAGACAAATACTTGATCTTGAAATGTAACACAGATGAAGTGGGCACATATTAAAGTGTATGCAATTTAAATGAGACACAGAGGGTCTATTTAAAGTACTTGGACTCATTAAGGCCCTTTGCAAGTGAGTATCAGCAAAGTGTTGTTATTACCATCAATTAAAAAAGTTACCATGGGCCGTGCCTTACACACAGTCTCTACTGTCCCTCCTGTCCTTCTGGCTTAAACCCTTATCACAGCTGTGGTGAGCTCGCCCTCCTTCAGCCTGCTGCTGTGTGCGTGTGTGTATGTGTGTTTACTTAATCCTCTTTCCAACCCCAAGAACTGTAAACACACATCAGAGTAGTTGGAGAAAAGACGAGGTAGATTGTGTTGAGTTGTTGTCTTTTTTTTTTTTTTCTTTTAGTTTTGGGGGAATTTGTGTTGTTTTCCTTTGTGCCGATATCAAGCAGTGCTGATAACAGCAGTTTCCCACTGACCTTCCCCACCAGCTGCTCTCTGGCTTGTGCCATACAACAAGAGCTGCCTGCATGTGCACTGGCTGTCTGACATTACTCCTTGGCAATTTTGGATGTTATTCTTTCCTCCTTCATTCCTGAGTTTATATACTAGATTTACTTTTTCCGGTGCATGTATCATCTCAAAAGGACTATGATTTATATACTGTAATTCCCTTATCCTTTTTATTAGTCTGAGCAAATCTGTAAATACAGTGAAACTCACGTGCTGTCTCACCTCATGGTGTGGTTTCAGTGTAAAAAATGTGTGTCGCTCTCCAGCACCCCTGCCAACTTTTTTTAAAGGTTAATGGTCCTGCCTGACAGCGCGGCGGGGTAATGGTTAGTGCTGTCACCCCACAATAAGAAGGTTGTGGGTTCGGTTCCCGAACTTTCTGTGCAGAGTTTGCATGTTGTCTGTGTGGGTTTCCTCCCACTGTCCAAAGACATGTGTGTTTTGGTTAATTGGTGACTCTAAATTGTCCGTAGGTCTGAGTGTGAGTGGTTCTTCATCTCTGCGTGTTGGCCCTGTGATGGACTAGCGACCTGTCCAGGGTGTACCCCGCCCTCACCAGAACGTTAGCTGAGATTGGCTCCAGCACCCCCTGCGATCCAGAAACGGAAAAGCAGTAGAAGATGGATGGATGGATGGATGGTCCTGCCTGAAGCGTTTAAATAGAAAGTGTCTTCTAATCACTCTGCATTCCTAATGAAAAAGCTCCTTCTCCTCTTTGACAGCCACCTTAAACATACCAGGTACCAGGACACGGGAAGTCACTCTAAGATAGATCTTGTATTCACAGACTCATCTGATGTCCCCCTTGTCCTTGAGGGCCCACTAAAGATTCATGTGTACTGAGCATTTAAATCTGAAACCAAATCAATTAATGAATTGATTAGCATCTAGACACCACCTTGACTCTGTAAACTATCAGCCTCTAAAGGATGAGTAGAGGTAACCTGAACCTCACATTACACTGTGGGTTGGCAGTATGAGATAGTACTCATGAAAAAACCTGAAACAAGTTATTGTATCAGCCTGTTAAAAAAAGAGAGAAATAATAGAGTGCAGTGGGTAAGTATACAGAATATCATTAAACCTCTTAGTTAAAAGCTATAGTCAACATTTAATGTATTGATGCTATACATGATCATTCTGTTTGAATTTGGCTGTTCTTACTGTTTCCTTTCTGTTTCTTAATTAGCTTTGCTTGGCTCAGTTTGGTTTAGTTTCCAATGAGATCATGTGGACTCGTCTCTTTACTCAGTCAAACCTGCAGAGAAGGAGTGTATGGCTATTTAAGGAGATTAGGATTCAAGCAACAAGGTCAGTAGTTATAAGAGATGAAAACAACCCTATTCTTGAATAACATAAGAAAACATAACACTGATTAAAAAAAAAACCCCAAACTGTTAATATCAAAACTGAAAAACAAAATGTATGTGTAGCCTAATGTACCCAACACAATATTTTAGAGTTGGAAAAAGAAGAAAAACTTGACAGTGCTCTCTGGTGGACAAACTGTGACACAGTTTCTAAAGACCCTCAGTCATAGTATTAATTTGAGGGATCTAGGCGTCTGAGGTGTACTGTTGATATACAACATAATAAAAATATACATTTTACATGAATAAAAAAGGAATAGGCTGACAGAAACAATGTTTAATAATGATGAAAAGCATTAGAGAAAACGTGAAGCACTAATTACAATATTAACTAACAGAAAATAGAAATGCTGAAGCATGATGAAGGTGCATTGTACAAGCATAGAAATACAGTGTGGTACATCACCCATGAACATGAGGGAGAGCTCACACTACAAGGACAGGAGAGAGTAATGCAGATAAAAAAGATGGAATATTTATTCTGTAGATTGTATTTCGCGATTTTAGGCTCACATTGCAGAGTTGAAACTTCAACTTATGTATGATAAATCTGCAAATTTGCCAAAACCCCTGTTACAGACATTAAATCTATCTCCTTCATCTGCCTGTTGGTCAGATCTTCTTGTTGACCTTCATCATCTCCGTCACCCAGGATCAGTAAGGTTCCCCCCTCATGAGCCATCTACACCCCCCCCCCCCCCCTTCTCTCTCATACAAACACACACACACACGCTGTCTCTCCCTCCTCTCAGACGTTTGGGTGCCACCGCCGCTGCATCTTCCCTCTGACTTGTTTATCTTTTTTTGGACTCCCCAAAAAAAAAAAAACTAAACAAACAAACAAAGCAAAAAAGGGGGAGGGGGGGGGGGGCAGTGTCGAACCACAACAATGATCCGGTCCTGACCAAAACTGAATGGATTAGCCAATCTATTCTGAACGCGCTAATGAGATTAGAGAGCCAGAGCAGACATGGGTCGCGGTGGCGCGGTACCTTCCGTTGAGCTCCTCGGGGAACCTTCTCCCTGTCAGCACTCCTTCGGACGTGGAAATGGACATATGGACAGCGGAGACTTCGCTGCCGGCCGGGGACAATAACAGCGGACCTGTGAATGAACGCTCACCTGTGCGGCTTGTGCGGCGCGCCGATTCCTAGAAGTAGAAGTCGGAGCGGAGCTCCCATCGGGAGCAGCTGAGAAGGAGGAGGAGGAAGAGTTAGTGAGAGTGCTGGGAACCGGAGGAAAACAGGACAAAATGAAGTACCAGAAATATATCACGGTGATGCAGATGGCCATGGGAGTGACAGCCTCCAACAAAGACTGCCTCCCCACCAAGAGACAGCTGTGGTGAGTACATGGAGGAGGAGGTGGCGGATGATGGGGGAGCTTGTGAGAAGAAGAGTGGTGTCTTTTCATGAGGAGAAAACGGGTTTAGGAGCTGACCTCTCACCTTTGCTGCCATAGAAAAACAACATGAAACTAAATAGTAATAATGATAATGATAAAAGCCCCTTCGCCCCGGTCTCTCGTGTGAAGTTGGGCTGAGCAGCTGTTGGCGGAAGTGGGCTTCCTCCATCTCTCTCTCTCTCTCTCCCTCTCCACACACCGTGGCATATTCACACCGGTGATGTCCACGCTCAGCAGGCATCCGTCCAGGAACACAGGGATGTTCGCTTCTCTAGCTTTTCTGTGCGGCCGTGCGTGTGCGTGCGTGTATTCCCCGTGTGTGTATGTGCGCTCGGCCCAGTGGACCTTGTTTGTTGTGATCCGCTGCTGAGGCTGAGTTTCACATGCAGCGGTCGGAGACGCGGACAATAGCAGACGGAGCGGATGTGTTCACAACAACAGTAGAAAACAATGCTGAGCTCCGATACAGCCGCTTTGAAACGGTTTCGGTCGCACCTGTGCGCTCTCTATGTTTTCTGCCCCTCCAGTCTGTAGCTGCCTTCTCCATTTGACGCTTTTAAGATTAATTGCTTGATTTGTGATTTTCCCAGCAAGTCTCTTTTCACAGATCTATTTCCGTGATGTGATGTACTAAAAAAAAATAAATAAATAAATAAATAAAAAATGATTCTCCACTGATCATTAATTCAGCAGCCTCATGTCAGCTGCATTCAGATCACAATATGTGAGAGTTACGCTAAGTGGTTGACTCTCACTGGTTGTATATATCTGCTTACATATAATTCCATTATCAAAGTCTGAGGTTTTTTAATCATACATAAATATTCTCTATATACTCTGCTCCATCCACTGAACGCACCAGCTCTACTTTACAGGCTGCCAACATTATTTCGCTTCTTGGCTTTTGAAAACATCTGTTACCAGCCGATGGCTCATTTCAGTTGCTGCACGGCGTTGTTTTTATCATTTGATCCCTAAATGATCAGCGAATTGGGGAAAAGAGCCATGATTCATCATCTTGCTGGGGTTAAAGGTGCTGACAATTAATCATAATGCAGGACCTTTCTTGCCTGATGTTAAACAGAAAAATGTTGCATTGGACAAGGTGTGGAAATTCATTTGTCTTAGACGACTGACCAGTTGCACATTTCTTAAATCAGTTGGTTGATATTTGAAAACATGAGATTAATAATTAACATGTGCAGCTTTTTTGATGCCCCGTGTTATGATCTCATTTTAGGTCATATTAAGGTAAACTATAAGTTTGCCCCTTTCTTTAGGAGCCTCTTAAATACAACAAAGGAAAAAAAAAAACATGACAAACCTGAGTAGTACTCAGTCTAATAATAGACTCTCATTATGACGTGCACATTCAGTTCTTCTTCCTCTGCTATCCACAAAGGCAACAATGAACATGATGAATAATCCTTCCAGATTGGCATAACCGTGAGAAGACAAACACTGGTTTATTGAAATATATGTACAAACAGTGTTTTTGTTTTCATCCTAAATACACAAATTAATAGCTTTAAAACTTTGCCTGCACAAAATCTTGTAGCAACACACATGACTGAATCAGAAGTCATTGCATAGGGGAAAAGGATAGGTTTTCTCCTCTCAGCTCTGGTGACTGCTGTCAAATGTGTTGCAGAGGACACTGTGGTGACTTCGTTTTGACACTTCTCCCTTAAGAGAGGCGCGACGGTACGTCTGTGGCCATCACATCACGGTGGGGGAAGGGGCTTGGCCATTAAAACAGGATTACTGTATTGCCTCCGACAGCCACTTTAACGAAAGGAAGCTGAGGCAGCGTGTGTCAGCAGTGTGTGTTTCATGGAGTTACCCAATGTTTTCACTCGCATGCCGTGTCTGTGTCCATTCATTGTGAAGTTGAGAATCAGAATCAGGAGGTTTGCATGCACACAAGAGACTCGGATGCTGGGGAAATATTCAATGACTTGCTTGTCAGTGATGTTAGGGAAGTAAAATGTCTAAAAGTGTACTTCTACCATAGATATATGGCAGTGTTTGAGGTTACTGAAGTAGCCGATAACAACAAATAAATCAATAGTAATACAAAACACATAGACTGGCGACTTGTCCAGGATGTAACCAGCCCTCACCCGGCATGTTAGCTGGGAATGGCTCCAGCATCCCCCACAGCCCCGAGGAATAAGGGTTGAAAATGAATGAATAGATGATGATTCAAAACACAATAGGAAATAATGGATTATTCCCTAAAGAGTGTAGATAAGGAGCTGGTCGTGCTCCATTTTAAGATCCTTTATCCATCCTGGAGCTATGTATTATATCTACTTAAAGTGCTATGTATTGCTAATGCGATAAAAAAAAAAGGAAAAGTAATAAATACTTGAAATTTATACAGTAGATGACACAAGACTGATGATAGTAGCTTAAACAGAATGGCCACCTACCATCAGAGCAGCGGTAAGTGCGTATCCTCACTTAGCTTTAAGATGTAATGTCAGTATATGTCCTTAAAAGGCTTAAGTAGTTCATCTTCAGTCATTTTTAATATTTTTACATCACACATTTCCATAACATTTCTGAGGCAATAATAAAATAATGTGATGCTACAATTATTGTAGATCCTTTTTGGAGCATTTTGGACTCATCCACAGGAGGTTAGGATTAGGGTCAATACAAAATCACCTGAAATATTTTCACCTTTGACACAATATCTTCACTTTGCAAAGGAGGAATTAATGTAACTTGAAACAGAAAACATGTTCCTTAAGGCCACATGTAAAACATTCAATATTTTGTTAGCCAGTTGCATATGGTGAAGATGGTTTGTGTAGACTGTGGTGATCAGTGAGGAGTGTGATGTTTTTATTTGTTGTAAATTCCCTGCACTGCACTGTATGAAACAAGAAAAATAAATGTGTCTAAAAAAAAAATCTGTAATAAGCACTGCTCTGTAATTAGTTTGAGCTGATCCATAAACAATAATTAACTTGATTACATGTGTTTAACTGGTCGCAGCTCTTCCTAACATGTGGGTGTATCATCCTGTATTGGGTGCCAGATGTCTACTCTGCTCCCCTCTACAGTGACAGCTCCGCCTGGTGTTCTCAGTCTGCCTGTTTAATGATGCATGAAGTCAGCGTCCCTTCTTCCCCCCCAACACACACATGCACACAAACTCATGAAGCAGCCCCTCTGATTTGCCTGTCCACACATCCTCCCTCCCAGCTCTTCAGAGGAACACACAAACACACACGACACACACACATTTAGCAACTTGTATCCAACCCCCTCCGCTCTTCCAGTTCACCTCGTGAAGTACATGATGCGTAATCTCACACAAACTGACAATGCCACGCATTAGTTACCTCAGTAGGAGTCCAAGTCCAGGGTGGGCCTGTCATGATAATCAGTACTTCTCTGAAGGCATGTAGAAAAACTCTTTTCCCTCCTCAGTATCTCAATTTCTCTCCTCCTCAGGTCAAAAAAAGGACTTTATATTAAAGTCAAGAAGTCTCATTTTAAAATCATGAGTCATGACTTTGTCTTGTGACACACGATCCTCCTTTCCACAGTTCTTTATAGAGTACAGACAGAGTTGCACATGTGTTTGTGTCCATTAGGAACTCGCATGTTCTTACTTTGGCAGAATGGTTGTAATCTCCTCTCAGATGGTTTATGCCACTAAAGGGAACAGATTACACAGGGTTTATTGACTCATGGCTCACCCCCTCACCCCCACCCGCTGACTGAGCATCCTGTGGTGTGTGTTTGTATTTTTGTTGGTTTGGGTGTGTGTCTGTGTCTTTGTGTGTCCATTGGGGCATTTTGTGATGACTTTTCAGGTCCGATTTTAAATACTGAGCGAAAAAAAAAACAACCAACTTTTCCCACAGTGTTTGATGTGTTGAATGTTTTCAGAAAAAGAGCAAGCTAGACTAATGTTTTCCAAAGACATAATTAAATCAAGTATTTACAGAGGACACTTTTTAAACTTCAAATTTATTTTTAAACTACGTCTTTGGTATCAGAAACTTGGCACTGAATCACAAGGCACTTTCAAGTCCTTGATAGTGTCAAAACAATTTGAATGGTCCATAAACATAGTGAGGTTTGATACATAGTACTACAGTGACATAGTAGTGGAAAAAAGTAAAGTAGTAGCTCTTTAATCAGAATTACAAGTTCATTTTTCTACTCCTCAATGTATGTTAGTGAAAATTTTTATTGCAAAAAGTTTGTTTTGTTACCAAGACTCAAGTTTTATAATGGTCCTAAAATTGAAGTATTAGATCCATATGGTCATTTTAATGGAAACACCCTGATCAAGGTGTTTTCTCTGTGGTGGCATTCCCCATTTTTCTCTCTTCACAGAGAAATACTGTACCAGGGATATAACAGGGTGACTTTCCAGCTGCATCCTCTTTGAATCTGACAGCAGTTCTAACACAGGGCATGTCTGGATTTGTATAATTCTGGAGCTAACTAAGGGTCTGGTAATGGTGTTTAAAGAGCCTGTTGGCATCAGTGATGGTAACACAGGCCTATCAGCGACTCATCATCTCCAGTCAGAATCGGATGCGGAGCAGCAGTGACTCTTAGATTCTGTGAGTCGTGAGTCTCACGTTCTCGGCCTTTGGTGACTTTCAGCTGTCATGATGCCTCACAGGGGGCTGACAAGATGGGATCCATCACTGCCGTCCCAGAAATAGAGAAGGACACAGCAGAGCGGGTCCATTTTAGTCTGACAGGAATCCTGATTTATTCCTTTTCCTTTTGCTTCTTTGCTTTGGAAATTAATATCTTTTTGTCACCATTATTTTTTTTTTATAAGTAAGCTTTTTTTTCTTACTATTTTGTTTTTTTACAATGTTACAGCATTTTACTGTAGTGTGGAAGAGGATCTTTGAAAATGAGATACTCCCCGCTGATACTGACAGTGAAATGGGTTGATATGTCTTCTGTCCCAATAAGACTGATTGAAGAAAATCTATCAAAGAATCAAAATAATCACTGTTTTTCACTAAAATAGAGAAAGCTGTGGGCAGGTCCTGATGGCATAAGGTAAAGCATAATTCTCGGTCCACCCCACAGCATTCTACCAGTTTAAGCTAAGAGACATCCTAACCAGATGCCTGCACCACCTCGACTGACCCCTTCAGTGGAGTCTCCAGTTTGAATTCTGCCTAGATGGCCTCAGAGCTGGTGGTGCTGACAATCATGTCACCCCTCACCAGGCTGCAGACCTCCTTGGTGGATCCTGAAAGTCAGAGTTTGATGAAGCTAACAAAACCATGGCATCTGCAAAAACACAGAGAAATTATGTGCGCCCTCTAACTTGGCCCTATCCTCCCCAAAGCTGCAACTTGAAATCCTTTCTCTGAAAGCAACAGTATTGTTTTCAAGGTGACATGGCTTAATGCTGGGAGAGACCAACACCCACCAAGAACATGCTTGCACTGTTGCACAGAGTATAGGCACGACTGCCACATCATAATGACCTCAGACAGTTCGCACGTCTGATTGTTGTTATTTAGAACAAGCTACATATTTGCTTCTCTGTGAGTCTGGTTGAAGCACTGAAGCCACAAGAGTACAAGACAGTTTTTGTTTCCTTTGTATTGAGGCACATGTCAACTGTACAATGCTTGATGTTCATTATTGATGATACCAAATCCTATATTTGTTAAATGGCAGTTAGCTGCAAAAATCCCAAAGTAAACTGCAGAAAACATGTTTTTGGTTGGAGGCATCATATTTGGTATTCAGCAGGTTGAGCAGCAACCCAGACTACTTTCCACTTCTGCTATTATTCTAACTTGGCTTCATCGCAGATCATCTCACGTATTGAAAGTTTGATGCACTCTGAGGTTGATTGTATTTGCGTTGATATCTGTTCTGCATGTATGGGAGCAGTGGTGTTAGTTGAAATCGCACGTCACACCCCACTCTCTGCAGGGGTCAGACAGCACTCGGACATGATAGTTTGATATATGTCTAAAGGCCTAATCTGGTCTGTTCATCTGTCAGGGCTGTCTAATTTAATCAGAGTGTTGATCCCATCACATATTTTGTTTCCACTCCTCTTCATCCCAGGTAGCTTCAAAGTTAAATACAGCCTTCAAACTTTTCGACAATATTTCTTCTATTTTCTTTGCTTTCTCCTCTGACTGATTCAAGGATGTTTTTAGCCAACCGCAATATTAGTCATTTGTTTCATGCATATGTTAGGGAGAGTCACTGAGGTTATCTGCATCAAGTGGGATGTGTCATGCACCTCTTGTCATCAGTTGTCCTCTGAAGTAGGAGGGGGGCCCTTTAGCAGAATGATGAATGTTCATCAGCTGCCATCTCTTCTGGCTGAACAGTCAAGCATTACGAAGCAGTCAGGGCGACCTCTAAGCCATACACTGACAGTGTCGCTCTGTCCTTTGTCCATTTACATTATGTTCTTCCTTGTTTGGCTCCTTTTCTTCCACCTCTGCCCCACAGCACCATAGTCCTTGATGCTTTGTTCCCTTGTCTCTTTTAGTTTCTACTTTGTCTTTTTGTTCTAACTTTTTATTTTTCCCACCTGTGTGATAGAAGTCTTTGCAAATGAGTGAGATTACATTATAGTGAAGCAAGTGACTTACACACTGGCAGGGTAAAAACATTTTGAAAGGTTTAGGAATATAAATAAAAAGAGAAGGCAAAAGAGCTATTTTGGATGCACCGCTTTCACGTGATGAGCCAGCAGATATGAGCAAAGGCAAATCCCAGGATGGAAAGGCATCTCATCAGGAATCTTTTTGTCAGAGTACAGTCCGTTGGTGATAGACATGATATAGAAAGCCAATGGAGATACAGAATAATAAGAAATTCTTCTCTAGTTGAAACGCCTGCATTGAAGACCATGTGTCCATGTTTGTGTGTGAGAGAGAGACAATGGGAGCCTTGTTGCTTTGGTTGAAGTGTCAGGATGGGGATGAGACACACCTGCTTCTGCCCCTGTGGCTTTGCTAAGTGGAAGCAATTGTTCTGAAATGTGCAGTCGATCTGTAGATCTGTCTTAACATAAAACCCCTGAGATGACAGGAGAGTCTAAAAGAGAGGCCTGTAGTCACCAGTTTAACTAGATGCTTTAAAAATGTCTTTAAATACTGTAATATTGTATACTTTAGAAAGCCATATGTTTTTGGTTAGTGACTAAATTATCAATTTGAGTCTAATTTTATACACCCTGTATGGAAAAGAATATCTGAGCCCCAAGTTAATTCCTTTTACAACCTCTTGTTACAACATGATGACACTTAATGGTTCAAGATTCAAGATTCTTTATTGTCATTGTACAAACATACAACGAAAACATTATGACACTTTGTTGTGCTGTGGATGATTGTGCAATGAACAATACATAACAACAATACATACACATTATATATATTTTTTGCCTTGTTAAGGTGCCATTACTACCTGTTATAGGTTTATAGGTATCTTATCTGTTGATGAAAGTCTTACTGTCACCCTGTAAAACTGCCAGTACTCAAAATGGGAGTTTTGCTTGTTTTCTCTGACACCCTTAGTATACATCGAATGTATGAATACGATGTTAAAACTACATACAAACTACAAAGTGATTATTACAAATTAAACAGTAATTAATCAGAGGCTTCATAATATTCACTCAACAATGATGGCAGTGCTATGTGGAAGAGACTGCTCACTCTCTCCTGTGTGGCTGTCATCTGCCTCATGTCTGTCTGTCTGTCTCCCCAGGACACTGCATTTGATTTGAACCCACTTCATCTTTCTTTATGTTTATCTTTGTTAATTGGCTCGAAAACTTCACAGAGTCGCAGTAGCAGCAGTTCACAGTATTACCACAAAGTCCAGTTAATAGTTGATTGTGTCTTATGATCACCGTTTAGAATGTCTTTCCCAATACCTTGATGAACTCCAGCTGCTTTTGTAGAGATAAAGCAGAAAGCTCCAGAACAGCTACTTCATGTCAGTTCCTGTTTCCAAGGTCAAAATGAACTAAACCTTTAAACATAGTCTTTCAATGATGTTGTGCTTTTTTCACTATTATTTTTTTATATAAATATTCAGTTTATCTACTGTATTTTTAATTAGGTTATATGGTATTTAAATCTAAGCATATAATAACTGAAGAACATACTATTCTGCTGATAGATAACCTAAACTTTCTAAAATTAGGCGACAACATTTACACATTGCTCAGATTCTGGGATGAGGTAATCTGTAAAGCTTTTCCAGTGACCTCTTAAATCCAGGGCAGGAGGGAGATTCTCTATTTTGGGCTGAAGTCTCATGTAATATTCATAAACTTCACCTCTCCGCAGTCAGCGCCTAATGTTTCTTGTTATTTCTTTATTTACGTGGTACAAAATGCTATGCTGGTAATGTTTCTACTGAAGGGGTCACTTTGGGTGTGCAATGTGAGTGCACTCCAGCCTGTTTTGAGTTTCTCCGTGTTTCTCCAGAGGCAGTGAAAAGTGAAACTAACTTCTGGTTGTACAGACAGACATATCCAGTTTAATCCACTGGCCTGCATGGCTCAATATATCATCCTAAAATCCTGCAGCATCATGTATGATAAATCATTCATTAGTTGGCATCAAGTGTCTTTCTGGTTTTCTGTATAGTTTCAATATTTGTACCCTGATGTTTATACTACCTGTCTGGCTCAGGCTGTAGCTCATCTAAAGGCTCAGCTTCCGTCCTTGTTCCACATGTAAGTGGCTCATTCCACATCTGGTGTAAATCTCTGGTGTTCGTTTATTAACAGTGAAATACAGAGGAAGAAAAATTGCAGGTTGTGCCAGGTTTTCACAAGGAAGAGCACGTTGTTTAACTGTCGTCGTGAGCTATGATAGTGTGTTTGTATTCAAAGTATTTTTGTAGACATTGTAGAAACAGGCTTTGTACTAAATTTTCCTTAGAAATTCTGTTTCACACACATACTATATATGTGAGTTTACATCTATATGAAGATATTTATTTTTTTATTTTAATTTTATTTTTTAAATTTAATTTAATTTATTTATTTTCCAAATTTATTTTATTTTATTTTTGAATACATTTATACATTTATTTACTCCTTTATATATAGTTTTTGTTGGGCTTGTAGGGGTGGGTGGGATTGTTGTGTTCTGTAAACTGAAAAAAGTCTATAAATAAAGTGCTTAAAAAAAAAAGAAATTCTGATTCACTTTATCCTTACTTTGATTCCAAGGAAGCCACATTCTTTAAACAAAAGATTTCGCATTGTCGTATGTTTCTTTTGAGTGATGATCTTTTAGATCCCTCCTTTCAACACATGTAGTCGACATCTATACTCTTTTTTTTTTTTTTTTGAAACAGTGACTGCTGGTCAGGGTAAAATTTATGTTTGTGCCTTTTCCAGTCTATTATTATTCATTTTTCTTCTCCTATAAGAAGAGCAGGACTACAACAGGACACAAAGGCTGCTGCTTTCTTTGCCACAGACTTTTTTCCCCACAAGCACAACATGGCAGCAGGCAGCATATTTGATGTATTTTTTTATTTATCTTATTTTATTCTACTGTTTGGTATGAATCAAATCAGCTATAAACAGGTCTCCTATCCTTTCCTAGTATGTGCGAAGTAATCTTGAATAGGAAAACATGAAAGACAGTCAAAGTTTCAGTATGGTTATATATATACTTAACATTTGCCTTCAGGTTTTTATGTTGTCTTAAGTTACTTCCTACAATGTGAGTTGTGATTGAAACACTGTCTCCTTTGTCTTTATTGAACCTTTTATCAATAGACACACTTTGAAATCGATATCCCGCACTGGACATGAAAGCAAATGCAGCATGTACTGACAGTGCTTTAGGTCTAAATACAGGTGGAAAGTGCTTACCATACCATGCTGTGACAATACTGGCACAAGTGAGCAGCTACAGGTAGTCAGCATTATTGGATTGCAGTAATATCACAGAACCACACTTTAGAGGGGCCTTTTCTTGGGAAGCACATGTGCTGTTATGAGACTTTTACCACAAAATGTATCACAAATTGATAATGCAAAAATCACCAAACCATGATGGTGATAAATATATTTTGGAAATAGCACCTTCTGTCAGTCAAGTTGATGTGTCAGTGGATATGGATGAGCCTACTCCATACCCAGTATCAGCATGACCACATTTATTGGCTCCATTTACAGGAACGTGTTCTCATTTAATTATTTACTGGGCTTGAGTGGGTTTATAAAGATAAACTGGCTGCCAGTTAGGTGATAATAGTGATGTGTTTATTTCTGTTAGTCACATGTTGAATGTATCATATCCATAATTTTTGCATCCTTATATTGTATTGCGTTATATTGTATATGAAGGTTTTTTCATGACATGTTATACGTTTGTGTAGGACTTTGAACTGATTAATGACTTTTTGGTACATTTCAAGTATAATAAATTTGTTTAGGGGAAAGATGCAATTAATGATTATTTCTTAGAATGATAAATCTGTATACTCATTTCTTGATTGACCAACTTGTCTTTTTTTTAAATCACTAAAGCTATTCTGTTTCGTCCATTGACATAGTTATGTAGAAATTCTATAATTGACTGCATTGAGTTGGTTGTATAAGATGTTTTTTTAGCAATCCCTCAATTTTCAGCCATGCGCATTCAAAGCAAAAGAGCTTCATTGTGGCTTAATGATAGAAGACAAGAGGATGCTCCATACGTAGGCTGCATTTGCAGGCTACCCACTGACATTCAGCCCAATTATTCACACTTGCTTGAATGTCACTACAGCCAACAGGAAAGGGTGTCCTTTAACAAATAAAGACAGCAAGAGAAAAATTATGTCACTTTTATCTAGCAGACATCTTTATGTTTTTCCTCAGATATGGAGCAGTCAGTATGGAGTGGTCTTTTGAGAGAATATGGCCACTGTGAACTGTGTAGTATTTATTGGAAAATAGAAACATGACACTCTTGGATATATGCTGTATGTTATATGCCAGTGATTCTCAACCTTTTTTCAGTGAAGTCCCCCCTGTAAATAATTTCATCTGCCCTAGTACCCCCTAACGGTTAGGGGGATTTTTATCTCTGTGTTAGGTCTCCACCAACTCCTGAGGAAAATATGTGGCTCTTAGGTTATTGAAACCTCCACTATATCCCCGGCTACCACTTTTGTATCTGGCAGGAGGATGACATTACACTTTTTTTTAACCTTTGTATGTGAAAGTGACAGTGATGAGAGACTGAACTGAAAACAGATCAACAGTTCATGTAAATATATTGATTGCGGCAGCTTTAAAGACTCTGATTACTGTCAGCCTTTGCAGTGATGCGACTGCACTGAAGGGAAGGATTAGGAGTTGGGGGAAAATGAGTAGACACGGCTACATCACTTTGAGGATCCCTGATTTTCTGTCAGTAGAAATTAGTAACTAAATTTCTTGCAGAGTTTGACTGCCAGAAGGGAAACTATGGTGGTGACAAATGATAAAGAGAGACATTTTTTAAAGTAAAATGCTTACTGTGCATTTCATGCCGGAATCTTAATCAATATTATCTTTTTTTGGTTGTTTTTCTGTGCAGGGTGACCCCATCAGATGGAGAAACATCCCCCTCAGGTCCTCCAGACTGTTCAGATGGGCCTCTCTGTGCCACTAGTGGCGCTGGTGCTATGGCGATGCCTGCCACCTCCACCCTTTCGTTGCCCATGAGCCAGGGTAAACCCTCTCTGCGTCGCATCAAAGGCCGCATTCACCGCAGCAAGAGCCTGGACAGCATCGATCTGCTCGACTCCAATGTAAGGCTCACTCACAACTTAGAATGTAGTCACAAAGGAGGAAAAACCATGTGCCAGTTTCCAGCCCACCACTGGTCAGCTGAATGAAATGTCAAGCTAACTAAATTGAGACCATCTCCCATGTTGGTTTGCTTCAAGTCTGAAATTCTTTAAACATATTGTGAACAGAGATTAGATGCAGTGGGATGCTCAAATAAACATAGAGTGAACTATGGTCAATTGTAATGGTAGAAAAATAATGAGTAGTTTGGTCCGACAAAAAATATAGTGTATTTCTCCAGATAGTGACGGTGACAGGTTTTAAATTCAGGGTTTCAGCAGCTTGGAAAGAGCCTGTGACCTGCTACAGCCATATACTCGGTTTTTGACGTAGTTTGGTTTTGTGCTATTCCTGTGGAAATACCAAGTCATAGTCCCACATTAGATATAAGCTTTGCTTACATTTACTAAATTACTGTAATTTCAAGGGAGAATAAAAGGCCAAGAAGTCCAAGTACATGTTTTATCCTCATGTTTTCATTCAGATTTAACATCTACACAAGCTACAGTGTGCACATTGCGCACACACTCACACTCATACTCACACACACACAGATGACTTTAGTTATGCAATATTTCTTTGGTTTTCAGATGAGCACAGTTTAACACATTCCATATGTCTCTCTTTACTGGGTTATTCTCATGAAAAGTATTAATCTGATAAATGATTGGGTAAGCTGCTTGGACCTAAAAACCCTTACTAACTCTGGGATTGTCCATTGAGCTGAGAACTGCGCTTGGCCTACCCTCTCCACCGGTCAACTCATGCGTACTTGTGTGTATGTATGTGTATGCTTGTGCGTGTGTGTGTTTATGAGTTATGTGGCTTTTGGGAAAGCAACCAAAGGTTTATGATGTAAAAGCATGCCAACCTGCTACTAATGCACGCTTGGTAAGGCTGTTTTTTTTTTTTTTTTTGTGGCACCGGGCTGTGATGGACACTCAGAAACAGATAAATCTCTCTTCTCCGCAGCACCACTGAGAGTGTTTCTCCCTTTTACTACTTTCTTTATGACTTGACCCTCTGTATATGTCTCCTTTAATAAATGTTCACAGTGTGATGTTTCCTCTTCGATCCCTATTTTCCTCTCCATGTCAAAGGTGTGCAGTGAGCAGCCTGGTGTGTCTATGTAAGGATTCATTATTCTGCCCCTACGGACCAGCCAGCCGGTCGTCAGACAGCAGAGCGACTCATGATTATGTTTAAAATGCATCATTTGGAGTTCAGACAAGTTAATCCATTATTGATGGGGAAGAGGGTTGAAGATAGTCAGCAGAAGTTGCATGGTGAGGGTGACGGTCAGGGACATTGCCAGCAAAGCCTTGCAAACCTGAATGATGACACACACACACACACACACACACACACATATGTCTGCATCTCAAAAATATCATAGATTTTTAAAGCAACCTTGGAGACCTCTGCTGCATAATAGTTGGCAGTGAGATGTCTGGCTTCAATCATAGTTTATTTGCTTTTTGGTTACCTGTCCAGTGAGAAGAGTAGCAGTTTGCTGTAGTGATGTTGGAGAGTCAGGTAGTGAATGAAAGTTAGATGTGACTTTGGTGTTATGAGGAAATATGTTCTTAGGCTCTGTAATATAGCAATAAGTGGACCACTAGAAAACTACTGACTTGGAAATTAATATACAATCAACCAGAAAAAATAATATTAGTAATGAAACAGACTGGTATGGCTCGTGTGGATGACTGGGTGGTGGATGGGAGTTTTGGGGGCTGCGGGGTGCTGGGTGGCTGCGGTGGGTCTCTGGGTTTGGTGTCTCATGTGCTCCCACACACAGGGTGGTGGGCCTGGGGAGCCTGGGCCCCTGACCCAACTTTGGGCCCTGGTGATGGTCTCACTCATATTTAGGGAATGCCCACAAGGTACAAACCTTATGTTTCCTAATATTTCTGTCTGTAATGTAAACACTATAGAAAGGCAACACTGTAGATGAGCCAGAATCATAGTCTTTTAAGACCATTCATCATCAGGTGGTGTATAAGGATAGTGTTCAAATGGCACCTCAAGAGAACTTGTGATTTTCCCTCAGAAGAAAACCCACATCCTTACAACTCACTAAATGCTAATGATAAGTTTATTCCATACATCACATTTTATCTACCACAATATTCAACCAAAGCCAGAGTTTGCGTGTGATTCTCAGGCATTTACAACATTCCTGCTCCTTTTTCTGTGAATAATATCAAAGATGCAAACTAAAAAACGGCTTCACTATCTATTTCATCCCACCGAGCTCTCACTCCAAGAAACAGTATCAGACACTTGGAACGGGTTACACAAATACATTAGCCGCCATCCTTTTGCCTCGCTGTGGACCATAACATGTCCATGAGTGTAAGTCTGCAGCATGAATAATAGATGGAAGAAATGATCTGCTTCATAATGCAGTGTTGTCTTTCCTTTACTTGCAGCTATTTTTGTGTGATAAAAAGAGCAGTGTGAAGGCTGTACAAAAGGCGCTGTTTAAACTGGGTTAATTCATCAGGGATTTTAGCTTTTATTCAATACAGACCAGTAACTCCTCTCCTTTATTTGCCTTTTAATGCTAAGCAGTTCAGTGAGGAGAAGGTGATTCTTTACAACAATGTCAGATTATAGATAGATGTATGTTTATGGCTGTGAATGCATGTTGCTGTAAAGTGTCTAATATGTTGCTGTCCTTTAACTGGAAGTATGCCCTGTCTTGGTGAGATCCAAATGGCACAGCTCTGTCTGATCACTGGGCTCTGGTTTGATTCTCAGTAGGTCTTACTGTATTGCGGCCTTATTATTCCAGTTAGTCTGTCCAAATAACACAGGAAAAGTTTTAAATGAGGGTTAGATTTTGAAATTGGCACAGTTTTTTAAATTTGATTGGGAAAGAGTCTCAAAGACCAGGTCATGTCCAATTTCTCAAAATAAATGGAGCACCAAACCTAAACATACAAAATAGT
The DNA here is from genome assembly GCA_034769265.1 of Remorina albescens. Classification (NCBI taxonomy): domain Eukaryota; kingdom Metazoa; phylum Chordata; class Actinopteri; order Carangiformes; family Echeneidae; genus Remorina; species Remorina albescens. Next base: position 7,424,266 of record CM068479.1, read on the forward strand.
TTAACTGCTAAAATCTTTCAAAGACTGTCTTCTTCCACCTGTGTGTTCCAGATTGGGTTAAATTCAGCAACTAAAATGCATATGTGCATTTTGTTGCATATGCATATGTTGAAAATAAGTTAGCATGTTATCATGCTAATGCTGCATACACATCAGTCAGTGATAATGAGTTTCAGACTTGCATGAATGTATCATAGGATATGTGATGGCCAACCACACCCAGCATATAAACCACACTTGATCGTTCTTTGAGCCTTGGATCCTTTAAAGAAGTTCACCAGCAGATGATGTTGTGAGACACATACATATATGCATTTATATGTATATGTATATGTATATACACACACACACACACACACCGCAGAAAAATCTATACTATTGAAGTGGTGATGTAAGTGTTTCTACATTCATTCACTTGTACCACTTATCCGTTTCCAAGTTGCGGGTGCGATTTTGAGTCACCAATTAACCCAAACATGATGGACACCGGAATACCGGAGGAAACCCATGCAGGCAAGAGGAGAACATGCAAACTCCACACAGAAAGGCCCCAAGAACTATGCCCCCATGCTGCCAGTGTTTCTACTGATAAATTGAAAACAGGGTTAGGGTTAGGGTAGGCATAGAAAATCCAAGCAAATAAGTGGTCAGCACCAAAAATAGAGCTGAAGTACAGCTCTACTTTTGATATTGATGGTTTCATTTTTGAATGGAAGCTATCCATTTAAATGATTTCTTCTTGTAAAACAGATAAATTATGATCTGTTTCAGTGACAGCACCTGTGGAGACTGAACACATTTAATCATAGTTGATGGTGAGGCAACGAGAGACACTCACATGATGACTGACAAAAAGAGTGGAAAAGAGAAAGATAAAAACTAGAGTGATAAATGTGAGGAAGGAATGGAGGCTACGACTTGGATGAGCTGTGTGAGGGATGACAGAATGGTTTGACAATCGGGTTCACAATGTTCCTATTAGATCAATATAGTTTCCCTGGATAGACAGAAGGCTTCGCAGACACCTTATAACTCATTCTCTTTATCACTGTCCTCAAGGCACTGCATGACAAAATTACATCCCACAAACAAGCCGTTTATCTTACCTGAGTTGAAGCAGGCCACTGGAAATTACCTTTGGCCTCTGTGCACACGTACTGGGCCTGGACTGCTGCAAGTGTTTCTGGACTGGATGTTGCATAAAAGAGGAAACAGAGTCGATATCTGAAAAAAATTATTAAACCTGAAGCCGTTAATTTTCAGGCTTACTGTGAATAATGACACCAGACATCAGCCAAAAGCTCTACCTTTTATATCTGTCAAACCTTGAAGATGATGGTATTATAGTGAGCCCACACACACACACACACACACACACACACACACACACACTGTTCACGCAATCAGAGTAAGGGTTGCGATATAATTTTGGTAGATATATGATGCAATAGAGAGAAAGCTGCACATGAAGTCAGCTGAAATCCCTGATACTGAGACTTCGTTTTCATCGTCCTCTGGGGGCAACTCAAATACATTTTTTATTGACAGTGTTGTGTAGGCACATATAGGCATGTGGTATATGATGTCATATATGATTTTATTATAATAGTATTGATTTAATAGTCATACCAGAATTGAACAGAAAAACACCAGGCCAGTTTTGTCATACTTCTGCAATAAGAATCATGTCATCACGCAATTTTAATGGTTGGAAAGATATCTTTGTATATCTATCTTTATATATCTACTAAATTATACCCATTTTATTCTCTAGGTATGATAAAACATAGGAATATGCCTCAGTCCAGAGAAATACTGTAAACATGCTGTTTATGTGAAACAATGTTAAAATCTAAACAAAAGGATAGTACTGAGTAGATCAACTCTGCTGTTCATAACACATATTGGGGGAGAAAATAATTTGTGCATCTTAGCCAAGTGGAAATCTGTCACCCAGTTCTGCTTTAACTTTTGGTTTTACCATTACCATTTAACTATAATGATTGTGATGAAAAATAAAAACAATTACATTTACTCAAGTAAATTGTACTTAAGCAAGCATAAGTATAATATTTATAGTTCTTGCTGCTTTATACTTTTACTCCACTACACATCACTGAGGAAAATTGACTCATACATGAGTTCCTTTATGATAGCTGTGGTTTCTTTTCTGATTAAGAAACATGCTGAGTTTGTAATATTGAATATTTTATTTAGAATAAAAGCACATATGTGTAAAATATGATGAAAAAAGCTTTTTAATGTGCATGAAAGTACAGGAGTAAAAGAAAGCCCATGGTTTAAACACTGTACTTGTTGACATTCCTCTGTGTGCTTTTCACCCGTCAGTGACTTTTTGGATTGATGGTGTTTGATCACTTCTGCAGGTGATGGCTTTACACCTGTCATGATGGAAATGGATGAAGTCTCTCATTCATTGCATTTGCCATTAATCAACAGCAAATCTATAGCCTATGGCTTTCCGGTTCCCTATGGCTTTGATTTTGATTGGAGTCTTCTGCCTAATGACATGCTCCCTGCCTCTCATAGAAGCTCATCCGGTGGCTGCCTGCATCTGTAATGTCAGAGAGGAAGGGCAGGCAGGATCAATGCTTGTTCTATAGATAGATGAAGCAATGATCTATGACATCCACAGCAGAAGCCTTTAAGTGAGAAGCCTTTATTTAGCACAGGGTCATGTTGAACAGTTCACATGAAATGAAATTAAGTTAATCAATCATTCTGGTTTTGCAAGATGTGTTTAAGCGTGTGCATGTGTTAGTGAAATCTGTTGGAGATACTTGGAGAAGAGGCTGGGGGGATGGCTGGTCGCATACACTGCAGGAAGTCCATCTTAATATTAGAATGTCCGGCGGTCTGGTGTCCTTTGTGTGATATTGATTGGTCGCATTAAGGAGTCTGCAGGTCAGCATTTCTCAAATGGGGGACAGAAGAAGAACAAGATGGAAGAGGGCAGAGAGGAATTACCAAAGGGCATGAACAGATAGGATGAGTAAAGGAGGAGAGCAACAACGAGTGATGGACGGACAGAAAATTAAAAGAGAAGTCAATGATGAATAATATGTTGATTGAAGAAAGCATGACCTCAAACTCAGCCTCACCTTATGTGTACCTATAGTATTTAAGCTTCAATGGTTAAAGATGACCTATTGTACTCACCTTCATGTGTTTGTTTACCGTATGTTAATAGTCAATTTTGCTCACCATCATGTAAGTAGCAGTCAATACTCAAGAAATGATGTTAGGTACCATATATGCCCTGTGATATTTACGTACAGAGGAAAAGAATGAATTATATTGATCAAATCAGACCAACAAACACAACAGGGCTCTCAGTGGCACATCCTCACTTAGCAATAATTTTCAGCCTCAGCCGCTGTCAGTGTTTCCTCAGTGACCTTCAGTAGCTCTGGTGTTTTGATGTAATTTTAGGTTTGCCCTCACATCTGTGCATTGGTCTCACCTCTGCTGAAATGTTTTGCTCTAAACAATGTATCACACTTAAAAGCAATCACAACACCTTGTAGCACTGAGTTGAATTTGTCTAAATGGAATCAAGATTTGATTCAAGATTTTATTTTCCTTACTTCCCAACATTTCCCAACACTGCCTGTTACAACTCTGGAAGCTAATGCAACAAAATTTTGCTCCCCAAATGCACTGCTGTGTAATTTGAGAAATGACAATATAAGGAAGTCTAAGTCTAAGTCTAAGATCTCCATTTTCTTTACAGTAGGGTTTTAACATTTTTTTTTTAATCCAATTTCCAACGTGACAGAAACTCTGCCGTGTCAGTCGAGAGCACACAGTCGATGGATCATGCAGGAGATGTGTGGGATTATGAGAGAGAAGATTGGGTTAATTTATGACTTCAGCATTCATCTCAGACCATGGGGCTGCAGCAGCAGCATTGTCTAATGAGCTGGGCTGGATTTTCAGTGGCTCCAAATTTAGGCCCTCTTCTGTTTCCATGGCAACACAATTACTTTGCCCTGGGTGTGGGATGTTGGGGCAATAATGAACACAGGTTAAAGCAACGTAAATGGACAGTCTTTTTGTTGAGAAAACACAGTGAGTCTGGAGTCATGTCAAAAGGTTATTTGTTTATTTGTTTATTTTGTAATTTAGTGATTAGGTTGGTAAAACATGAGACACATAGTATTTGTTATTTAGTATTTTTTATATAAAGATAACATGTTAAGGACTGCAACTAGAATTTCTTAATTTATTTGATGTATTTAATCATTTCATTTATTAATCAAATTAAATGAGTTCGAAGTGAAAAACAATGTCTTCATATTCTGGCAGAGACAGTAATAACACCACTGGCTACCTGGACGGGTTAAATAAAGTTTTTCTTGACAGTGGTGTTTTCTGGTTTGGAAACTTGGACAAACAAGTTGTTTTTATATCTTTCTGCATTTTTTAAGATATCTTGTTGAAAAATATCACCTTATTTTTATTGCTCGTTTTGTCTACTATTTTAAATTGTAATATATCATTTAATCTGTCAAACATCCTGTTATAAGTCATAAAATGTAATCAATGGGCTCCTCCTCATCTGTTGATACTGTATGAGTAACTGTACAGACTGTAATGTCACCTCTGCCCTGTACTTAATTTTAATTGCTGGTGATGTTGCCATTTTTCAGTGATGCCAGGTCCTTAAAATCTGCAGGTGAACAGAAAAATCACTCTGTCTCTGGCCTTTCTCTCCATACAGACACCTCCAGGGGCTCCCATTTCATGTTTGACTTTTATTCTCCCTCTCAACTAAATTGACCACCAGGAATGTGAAACTTTGTAAAGTGAGATGCCCCCAGGGCAGTCATGATGCCAACCTGCAACCTGTCCCTGTGGCGTCTGTCTACAGAGAGGAGTAAAGCATCTGATGAAAAAGAGAAAAAAAAAAAAAAAAAGAAGGGGAAATGGGTTAACCAGAGCCGGTGCATAGAGATATCTGCGTGTGTGTGTGTGTGTGTACGGTTGTTTGTGTGTGTGTGAGTGCTGGTTTTTATGTCTGTCACTGGATGTGTGTGTATGGGTCTCAGGAGGACTACTTGTTCAGACACGGGGGGGGGGGGGGGGGGGGGGCTCTCATGATGGATTTGTCAGAGGCCAGGGGCTGTGCTTTGCACCATCAGGATCAAGGTTGCTATTTCAGGATGCTACCTGCTGAGGGCTGTACTCTGTTTGCTCACAGTTTTGATGGCCTCGCCACCCAAGTCCATTAAACAAGGCAGACTTGGCCTGTTCTGCTGATGTGTAATTGTGAGAAGGCCTATTTTTATAGGCAGACCTTTTTTTTCTTTTAATTAATTATTTCTCATTTAAACCAACTTCGTCCAACATGTTCGATCAGTGACATTTATTCAATTAAACTTTTTTCTACTTTGCCTCAGATGTCTGTCCCTTGATGGGATATTTTCTTTACTTAAATTACTGTACCCTAATCAAGAACAAGGATAACAGCAGCACAGAGACTGAAACTGCTGCTTGTTAAATGATGGATGAAAAACATCTCTCATTTTGATAAGGACTTAAAGTTATGGCTCAGCTTTTAAAGGATTTAATTTTATGGCAGGAATGTGTGTATGAGTGTGTACAGTTGTGGGTGTGTGTGTTTCTTTTGAGAAGTGAATCAGCATCTTTTGCTGATTGACTGCACAGAGACACAGACTGATCTCTGTGACCTTTGGGGGTAACAATCACATCTGACTAAAATTAGTTGCAAATTTATAAAATGTGTTTAAACACGTGAAACAGTTTGAATCATTGCATTGATTACTATTTTTTTTTTACCTAAAGGAGAGATATGCATTCATCCCATGTATGGGTTTACATAGATTTTACTTTAATTCAAAAGATTAGTGTGTGGTAAACAAAATCCTGCTATTCAACATTTGTACGTATCTAACTTGATTTAGAAATAAATGCTTTAGAATCTTAAATCATAATTATAAGCAGATGTACTCACATTAGTAATCCTCAGTATGAGTTTTTGTCAAAAATTAAACATTTTCCTGTATGTACATATTTCAACATTATTAATACTGTGTGTTTTACTACATTGACATTCATCATCAGTTCAGCCTACCTGAAAACTTATGGTACAAATATATTTGTAGTAAGATATATTTCTTTACAACTACACATTTAACTAAAAAAACGTCATGAGCCAAATAAGAATCTACTTTGTATAATAATAATAATAATAATAATGACATGCATTGGTGCATATTTTCCATAGTTTTTATCTTTTTTATCATGTGGTGGATAACATGGCTGCAAGAAGTATGTACTCTGACATTACTGTGCAGTGTGACCACTCACAGTGCTACACTGGCAGAATGAAGACAGCACTGAAGCTTCTCTCCAGTCAGCGGGACTGAAATCTGGGTCAATGTGCGCTTTCATCCTGCAGAGGACAGTGTTTCACTACTAACCAACTGAGCACATCACTGGTTTCTCCAGTCTCCATTTCAGCCGTCTGACTATGAGGGGATATAAATAAGTACTTACATAGATAAGTCAAATGTCTTTAAACTCTTTGGTACTCTTCACATCTCGAACATATTTGAAAGCGTAGCAGCAGGCAGTTAGTGAACTGATGCTCAGATGAGGAGAGGAACAAAGAGAGTGGATGGTAAAGATAAAAGCATTTGTCAGCTGTTGTTTGCTAAGTATCCATCAATCATTAGTCCGAAGAAGGTGGATCTCTACCTTTTTGTGAACCTTTGAACATTTATATGAGGAGCATATGTGGTGAATTTCTACGAAGTCTCCCAACTCAAGTCAGCAACCACATTCATTTCATGTGGGCAGAATATGTAGAGTAGAAGTCTGTGTTACTGTGTTGCCTGTGACGTAAGGGTAAAAGCAAATACCTGAAAATTTAATTAACGGAAATTGACATTCCAGAAAAGCCCAATGGGGATTTTACTGCCAAGCGGATCTGTGAAGAAAAAGAAAAAGAGCACTAGATCCAGATTCATCAGCACTTTAGTATAAATATTTACAGGTATAACCCTTTTAGCTTCATATCTTTTCTACTAGCTGATGGGAACAAATTGTATAGTCTACTTCAAGTGTTGAAATAAGCAACTATGGTTACATGGTTAATGCTGAGTACTTTTATCTGAACCAAACATCAGCATGCCCCCTGAAAAGTGTTAAAGATGTTCAGGGAGGAGCTGAAGAAGAGTACATGGACAATGAGTACAAAATGTTCTGATGTTTTTTCCTGTTCTTGTTGATGAAACAGAAAGGAGAGATATGAACTCCCCAGCACGCCTGCTCATATTTATGAGTTGGTGTCAAGTTTTAGCTGCAGATATTTCATTAAAAATGAGAGCGGGGGCAGACAGAGGAACAGCAGGGGATGACTTATCAGTCAGGTGATAGGGATTTTGCCATCCATGGGTCAGTGCTTTTTCTTGGAGCCTACCTGAATGTAACAGACTGACAAAAGCAATGCCCTCATCAGTTTTATTTCTTTTCTATTGCCTGTGCATCATAGGCCCTTTCTACCTTTTTGCTACCTTTTTTTAGCCATTGAATATGCTAGCTCTTAGAGATGGGCATCTCTAAGCGCTATCAATTCTGATGGACTCCAAAGAATAAAGCTGGTATTTTTTTCAGCATTGTCAGAGGAGCCTAGTTCCACGGGCTGCCCTTAGACAGTATGCATTTCAGGTTTATTTTCAGTCGCACCTCCCTCAGAGCTTCTGTGATGTTGCCAGCAGATTAACTGTCCTCATAGACCTGTAGCCCTTGTTATTTTTCCTGCTTGTTTTCTTTAATAAAGGTAGCCATCCTCCTTCGTCCTGAGGGAGGCTGGCAGACAGATGGGCGGACAAGAAGTTGAGCAGGTGGACAGGAGTAATAGAAAGGGATTGTGTGGTGGTAGACAGAGTGGGCAGAAAGGGAGACGTGTTGAGTGGCTGTTCAGGAAGGTCACGATACTATGAACCTCTCTGTTCGGAGCAGTCACAGAGAATGTGACATCTCTGTCTGTGACGTTGTCGTGTTTGATCCTGTATTGTCCAAGTGAAGCGCTCCATTCCTGTCAGACTGACTGGCAGACAGAAACACACTTGTGTATGGGCACTCACACACTGAAAGCCATTGGCTCTATCAGGAGCAAATGCGTTTAGAAGGAGGAAAAAGGAATTGCTTTTGACTCTGCCAAACATCAAATCAAATGGTCTCCAAGTTAAGAAGATAAGTTTGGTAATAATATAAACTGTTTCAGGCCCTGGAGAAATTCTAATCCGGTAATTTCCCTGGGTTGATGATTAATAGCCTGCATGGTTTCAATAGTTGCAAGCCTGTGACCCCAAATGTCATTGCTCATTTGAAGCAGCTGGATGTTTGGTTGACACCCGTTCTGCCCCTCCAAGCTCCACCTCTCCCTCTGCAATAGCAACTCAGTCATCCTAGTGGCTGATCGCCTATCCCTAATGGTTACCCATAAATAAAGCAGCAACCAACGGAGAGAATTCATTTCCCGAAGCACAGAGGACTGGTACAGATTTACGTTTTGGAGGCAGACTCAGTTCCAGTGCTGTATATCACTCTTTCCGATATGTTTTGCCCTTCATCTTTTTTCCAGGCCATCTCTCCACTTACAGAGAGAACAGAGGGTTTTCCTCCTTTTTTTTTTTTTTTTGGCAATATAGTATTTTCCAAATCTCTTTTTGGTTTTCCCTTTGATCTTCTTTTGGTTTATCTTCTCATGTTTGCCGATTCAAAAGCACCTTTTCAAATCAAAGGGAAACTAAAAACACTCCAATAGTCCAACCTTTGACTTTCTGGAATTTTCTCATTTTATTGTTTCTGTTTTAGTAGCTGAAGCTTGACATCAGTGAAGGTTTAGTATCAAAGTAGTGCTCCTTCAGCCTCATTGTGAACATGGAGTCATAGTAACAATACTAGTCTATCTTTCAAGAAAGACATTCAAAAATTTTGGTAAATGAATGCATAAAATTTTCTCATAAAATTCACTCTTTCGTCAGTCTACTGGGTTCTTCGACATTTTGTTTCTGCATTCCTAAACTGTGCATTGATCTGATCTGTCTAATCTGTGTGTTCAAAGAGATCCCATCTTTTCCTGTAATCCAGTTCTTTGATTCTCTTACATAGTTAATGCAACTACACAGCTACATATGGACGGGGGATGCAGCAGATTTGCACATTGTACTGCAGATGCTCTCTCTGCTTGTGGGTTTGTATGAGAGTGTCTGTGTGTGTGTGTGTGTGTGTGTATGTGTGTGTGTGCATACAATATGCTGGTCCGTCCTGAAATGGGCATCCAGGTGTTTCAACCAGGAGCCATAACAGACCTGAGTTTATTAATTTTGTTAATTTCCTCTTGTCTGTTTGCCCCTGGCCGCTCAGCTCTCCAGTCCAACATTCCACACACTCCACTGGAATTAAGGGAGAGGCCTGTGGCGAGGTAGGGAACGGGCTCAGGAATGTCTCTGTTATCACAGGGAGGGAGGACGGAGAGGGGAAGGGAGCAGGAGGTCAGGCCACAGGGCCCCACTCCTGTTAGGTTGACTTCAGTCAGGACTGCTGGAGTTGTAGGAGTTTCCATCATCAAAGCTTTGATCTTTACGCTCAGCTGGGCCCATGTGTTCATATTACAACAAAGGTGCATGCCTCTGGCCCAATCAGAACAAATAGGAAACTAATTTTAGAGCTGCCGCTTTTTAAATCAATATCTCCACTGCTATCAGTGGCAGTGTCATGCAGATTATCTCACGGCATTCACAGATGTCACACCAGGTCTACAGTGTGTGCTGCTCATCAGGATCATCAGCTCACACAAGCAGATGCACTGACTGCGTACAGCTCGTGCATGTGGAGGGACACATACATGGGCAAAAGTATCCCTCTGGGTTGACTGTAGCTGGAGTCAGACCACGTGCAGGCATATGCACGCATGTGTGGTGAGTGAACTTGATGATGTATCATGAGTACAGAGCTAATCAAATGTAAATTTCTGAGGGTTATAGTTAAAGAGATTGGTTTCCTTTTGCTTGATATATTATTTCTGATGCGTTTGATGTTTAAATGTTTAATTCATGCTGGGCATATCTAAATGTTCAGTGTTTTGCAGAGAGATGTATTTTGAAGGAGGTTTACTTCAATACCAAGTGAAGTTTCATGTTAATGGATCACAGAAAAAGTGATAGAAAAGAGGGGCTCATATTAATTTCAACGGTTTTAACTATGTGAAGTAACTTATCTACTGTACTGATGATTAGTATGTAGTTTGTGTGCTGATCTGCATTGTCTGACTATTAACATCTGTAATTGTTAACTGTATTTTGCAAATTGGTGACGGAAGTAAATTACATTTGGAAGAAAAGAATGGGCAAATCAAAGTACACTCCAGTTAAAATTAAAACACACATTCAGGCATGTGAGATATTGTTCTGAAATTTACTGTATAGAAGATTTTAAAAGTGAATAAAATTAGGTAGGATATTTATGAATCTTCATTTTTAAATATCTTTCCACTACTGGCATTGATGACTCACAGCAAGAAGATGTTTGGTCTTCCATCATTGATTAGGTTTCTTACAGATCCCCTAGGATCCTTCCACCCCTAAGACATGCATGCTAAACCTGTCCAAATACAAAACTATTCCTCTGCCAGAGTGGGTTCTTGGGTAGATTCAAAAGGATTATTCCTCCACAGTAATAGGAAATATAAAGAAGTACATCAAACAGACATTAAAACAAACTTAAATGTCTTTTAACAAGCTCCAACCTAATGGTTTTATGTTGGACTTTTGATGCTGTTCTTCACAGTTTTCCTTGTGCATGACAATGCATCACTTAGCATTATGTTTTTCTGACAGGCTTTTCAGTCCTGTACATCTCCTGTGTAATTCCTGCAGTTGAGTGTTTTATTATAAATTTAGAATGAAGGGATTTCAGTGTCAATCTATTTAATCTTGTCCATACATAATGTAGTGTAACTTACAGTATATATAAATACAAAGGGGATTATTTTTTATCCTTTTATTATCCCTGTTGTAGATTTGAGACAAGTCTTACCATGTAATATATCAAGTATTTCTGAGACACCTGAATATTAACCACAGTAATAATGTCATTCAAAATGGATTACACTGTGCTGTAAATTACTACCCTTACAACAGAATAAGAGTAGTTGAAAGTTTATTATTGAAGTCCCATGAAACACATTCCAACAAAATGAAATTAAAAAGATATATTTTTGTATTTATATCTGGAAGTCCAAGGTTAGCTACTGTGATTCAGATACTTTCTGGTATGCAATCCTCTTGTCCTGCAAATTCCTATTGTGTCATACAGTCTGACCTTCCAGAAGGACTCCTGTTCTTGCATATTACACACTGACTCACAGCATGACAACAGGACTAATCACAGCCATGTAGCTGTGGTCTGCATAATGTTTCCTTTCATACACTCTAATTTAAAAAAAATGCATGTTCCATTAGTTGCACATAAGATTGAGCAATGAGACCATAGGTTTTTTAGATTCCCTTTATTTTGTAAGTTTAATTTCAATCTTATCTAAATCAAGGATAACAGCAGAATTGAATCCTGTGTCAAATTTAAATTCTTTGTATTGTATTTTGCATTTTAATATTACTTTAGTGTTGTTGCAAAGTAATTCATCTTCAAACTGTCATTTTTCAAAGGACTGAACATGTCAATCTGCGTTTGTCTCTACATTTCTGCTTGTACATGGCTACAATGAAACAGTCTTTCTCTATGGTTCTCTATTTTTGCAATAACTATAATTAAGCGAGGCTTGATTACAGTTAGCTTTGCCTTGTGTGGTTAACTTGGTTTGGCTAAACTGTGCGTAAAACCTGGAATATCAGGAGAAGCAGACCTGTGCTGACTGGCTGCCTTGACTAAGCATTCACAGAGCAGTAGTGTTAAAGTGTTGTCCCATCAGTGCTGCCTTCATATGTTGTTTGTAGTACATCACATGGTTAGCCAGTTTAACTAGACACGCCTCAGGTGATACAAGAGCTGTAGGCAAACAGCGGCAGATAACATCTCTTAACTGTACGGAGTGGGTGGAGAAGCAAAGGCAAATATATCCACTTTACATTTAATTTTCTGTTCTCTGTTTTGTTGATTTATTTTATTTATTTCTTTTATTAGACTTCAATGGTGTCATGGCATTGAATGACATCTAATAAATATTGCGACCAAATCTGAACTGAGAATATCCCCACTAATGCATACAAAGCTAAAACAAGTTTAGTTTGGTGTGGAATTGCTCAATATCACCTCATCTCACATCATTAAACTTCTGTATTGTCTGTCCTGCATCCCTCAGAAAACAGCACAATTAGAAGATTTTTGGTGCTTAAAACTGCAAATATATCTTAAGCACTTAAAAATAATAAAGCATTGGAAAAGTAGTGCTGTTTAGTCTTAGTGCTATTTAGTGTCAGTTTTTATTTTAAGTCTAGGTTCGTAAGGTCCAATTTTTAGCACTATGATAAAAAAAACAAACATATTTCTTTATGTTGTTTTACAAAATTGTTTTACAAAATAAAGAATTATTTTCTGAGATTTTATAGAGCAAACAACTTATAAAGGATTATCCAAAACTAAAATAATCTAAACTAAAAATAATAAAAAAATTGATATAGATCTTCAGTCACCTTTGTGTCCCTGCCTGCTTACATTCACTTTCATTCCTTTTGCAGATGCTTTTGTCTAAAGCAACTTACCAGGCAGAAATAATTAAAGCGTCACAAGTTTACCTACAAACCTACATCAGAAATTGTATCTTTCTGCCCGGCATGTAGGAAAAGACCGGATGTATATTTTTAGTCTCACCTCACATATGAGCTCATAGGAACTGTCTGTATACTGGAGAATTGGGCACTGTAAATCCCTGCCCACTGCCCAGCTCAGTCCTGACCCAGGTCAGACCCCACAGTTCCCAACCCAAGAGAGGTGGCTTAGATTGGCTTTTAGCTCCACTGCCTTTCTGCTGAGTTCATCAGGCTAGTCCTTTGAGCAGGGAGCCGGCCCATTGCCTTGTGGTTCTTTCTTTCTTTTCAGGCGACAAATGTGCTAAAACAGCGCTCCATAATCACTTGGTATTAGGGGCTGTTGTGTTGGGCATTAGTGGTTAGAACTGACCAGCGGGATGTTATAAAAATGAGTCTGACAAGAGAACACCAAAGCTGATGAGTCTGGATCCTGGCACTTGACGGCAAGGGGATTAGTCAGCTAACACAGTGGCTGGGGCGTCTACAGGGTCGGGTCCCATCGCATCTCATCACTACGAGGCTTGAAGCGGCCCCTGTGGCTGCTGTGTCTCCATCCGCGCCTTTGGTTTGCTGGGTCTGGTTCCTATCCTGCTCCGCTTTTGTATGTCCCAGTTCACCAAAAACACATCATTTACTATGGTGAGGTTGCCATTTCATTGGAGGTGTCATAAACGTTGGAGAGAATGGGCTAAGTGGCAGTGGAGGAGCCTGACTCAGTCCTTTGTTTTTTTTTTGTTTTTTTTTTAAGTCTCTTTTTTTTTATCAAAACATGCCACAGAAAGTGACATGTTTTGATAGGTTGACTGTTTACACAGCAAGCTGTACTATTGTGCCATAGTAAGCATTTCAATGAAGCCTCAGGGGCTTTCACTGACTGACTGCTCTTTGAACAGTCGCCAGGAATGAGTTTACCTCAGTAAATGTGGAGTTAATTCAATTGGTTTTTACATGAATAGGGTTGTTGGTCTGAATTCTCAGCTCGAACTGTTTAGCAGAGGTGGATGTGCCTGGTTCTCTAGAAGCTTCAGTTGTTTCCTTTCCTTTGCCCAGAGCGAACAGCTTCATACTGCAGGAATGTAGCAGTAACAGGCAGTACCATGGGAAGAGTCACTGAAAGTGGGGGTGAGATGCAAGTCCTTTATTTAGGCGAACTCCGAGTTCACAAGATTTGAAACGTTCCCAAATTCTTTATAACTTTGTGACACAATATAATGTAGTTTATCTCATTCTCATTTACTGTTTCTCCTCTTTTTCCTTTCCTTTTCTCCATATTGTCCCTCTATTTTCTCTCATCCTATCAACTCTCTTACCTAAAAATAAATAAAAATGCTTATATTTTAAATTACAGGATTCTTCTTTCTTCTTTTTCCTAGCTGGCATGTATTTTTTCCATTGATATTCCCTCTTTAACCCCTTAACCCTTTCCTGCTCTGCTAATCCTTGGCTGTATTTACTATCCCTTTTTCTTTTCATTTCCTTGTCTGTAAATATATATATACATTCACCACTTCCAGTTTGTCCACTGTGGTTTATTATAGCTTATTCTGAAAATTTATGATCCATGCATTTATTTAATGAAACGGTTAAGTGCCAGCTTAATTGATATTGAGAATAATCTTTTGTTTCAGCCTTATATTAAAGTCTGTCTGATTAGTGTCTAATTTTACCTGATGTGCTGAAGTCTGGTATGTTGTCACAGATACAAAGAACAGTCATGGGAAAATAAACTAGAGAGCACTCAACCAGATTTACACAGAAACAGAAAACGTTCATTATTCTTATGAAAACCAAGACTGCGCTGTTGCAACAACTACATTTCTGTATCTCTTCTGTTGTCCCTCTTATTTCTTTTGGAGAAACTGTAATTTGGATTTGTAACAGGAAAGTTTGACACACTATTTGTCGTAATTATCAGTTTAACTGCTAATTTTATTGCACTCTCCCTTACTCTGTCTGAAGTGACACGAAACCTGAAAAATAACAGAGAAGGGTAATTGCTTTATATTTTTGTGTGGTTGCCAAATATATGACTGATGATGTGCCTCTGCTACTGTTTTTATTGTTTTGTTTTTCTGAGTTGTACCAGATTGGGCACAAGTTGTTTCAGGGACTTAATACCTCTACATCACTATTTCCAAAGACAAATACTGAGAGAATACCTAACAAGCACTTTCTTAACTTGCTTGAGTACAGCCAGTACAGCCAAAGTCTATATGGATACTATAGGACTGCTGATTGATCTGCTGAGGATGCTTTTGCAGCAAGTTGAGGAAAAGTTAATATTCTTTCTTTAAATCATGCCAGACTTGTTATTCATTTTAAAGAAAGCAAGGCACTCAAAGAAGACATTGTTCAGGTAAAGTGCAGGAAACACTGTTGTAGTTTCTTCTATAAATATGAAGACTTCACCGACCCATCGAACTGTTCTGACTGATTCAAAATGTCTCCAGCATATCTACAACAATGGAGTTGTGTAAAAAAAAAAAAAAGAAAAAAAAGAAAAAAGTAAAATAGAAACACTTTAAATGTAACCCCATATCTGTTCTGTGAGGCTTTCACTGTTACATTAATGCATGCAGTAAACACTGCAGTGACACCTGCACAAAGTGCTGTCCTCTTGTTGTATCTTGTCCAGTCCTCATAGACTAAAATGGTACTGCTTAAAAAACAACTTGAACTTGGCCTCTGAATCTTCTCAGTTATTTAATTTAGAATATGGCGATTGTGTGGATTTGTGTGGTCCTGCCGCTGTCGGTTTGCACAGATCTTTTCCACTTTGTTGCACTTTTTTGTCACAGCTCCATTCAATGCCCACAAGCAATTTTCCATCTCTTGACTTGCTTGAATATGTTCTCTTTTTGACCCTTGAGCTCACATGTATTACGAAGTCCGGCTGAGCATTACTCATGTGATTATAGGGAAGCAGTGACAGTATAAAATCATCAACATTTAATGAAAAGGAAATACAGCATGGTTTATGCACAGTAATTTGAAATGAGGTCTGATTCTTTAAAATACCTCTAATATCTTTATTGTATGGAATATTCCTGACTTGTTTTTTAATGATAGTTGTTTTCTTCCTGGTTTTCCTAATGTTCTTAGAAAGTGAACCATCATCATTAGAGAAAAACGTGATTATTCACAGAGTGTGATGTGAGATTTTGGTCTGGCATTCTGTATTTTCCCTCCATGTCAGAAGCTGGAGGACACAGTGGTAGAGCACAGACACAGTGTAATACTTTTATCTTTAAATACAATTAAGCCTGGGCAGTAACAAATGATTGAAGTCACATTTGCATTGTCCGTTATGCTACTGCAACAATGAAGGGAAAAGGTTGACCTGTCATATGTATATGATAAAACACACAATCCCACAAACATGGGCATACATACTAAAATGAGCTGACTGCAATATGGATTGAACCTTGGTATTTGCAATATTTCTAATTTACAGTCTCATTCTGCAGCAAACAATGGGGTCGTCACGTGGAGGGGAAGCTTGACGTAATGGCCAGTTCTTCTTCAGCAGATTTACACAGTATATTGGCCATTAAAGGGTGTAGGTCTCCCTCTAAGCAGGAACACATTCAGTATTCAGGCTGGTTCGAGGAAGGAAGGTCATAACAGCTTGTATGCTTTACTGAGAAATAATCACAGAAATAGAAAAGTGGTGAAATTTTAAATAGACCTGTTATTGTGCTGTGCAACTTGGGCCATTACTTGTTAAGTCACTTGAAAAGCAGAGTGGAGTTCAACCAGCCTTGCTGCAGCATAGTCTCTGTTCTCTGGCTATAAAAGGCACAGCAGTCCTTGTCCGTTGGGAGGAGTAAGAGCAAGAGAGAGGCAGAGAAAGAGGAAAATGAGAGATTTTTTTGAGGGGAACTGGTTGATCACAGCCTGCCTCCTGAAATCAATTTCTTCTGAAGATTTAATGTAGCCTGGTTCACTCTCAGTGACTTCTTCTTCATTACAAAAGCTAAGTTGAACTAACTGTTTTTCCAAATAATAGCATTTTAGATTATTCCTACACAGGTTCACTTCTCTTCTGTGGTTGTGAATGATTGAGTGAAGAATGCAATCAAACACAAAAGTGGGAATATAAAATCCAATAATAGGAAGCTACGTTTAACCATGTGACCATCATTATATTTTTAACATTTTTACAATGTGCCATTCTTGTAGATACTGCAAAACATGATAAAAAAGTAAACGAATGACGATAGATTTTGATAATAGCTGATGAATGTTACTCGTCTTGCAATTTGACACTAGGGATGTCAATCTACATTTGTTGGTCAGCTGCACATTGACTTTAGTTCAGACTAACAAGGAAATTGATACAGTCATTAATATTTCCCAGTAGATAACTCCGACTAATAATGATAATCTCAAACATTATTTATACATTTACATCCATAGATCCCAATCAAAAAATCCTTGTCACTGTAGGGATTGTCTACCTTTCCCTCTAGCACCTCGTGTTGGTGCTACAAATGGATTGAAATTAGTTTTTTCCATTCACGATCCCTGCAGGATAAACTATGATGACTTGTGATTTTAGGATTTTTATTCCAGAACCATTGTCTGTTTGGATAGCTGAAGTAGTTTGTGTTCAATGCCTACTTAAAACCTCATAAAACTGGTCGTGTGGGTGCAAAAGCTTTAGTCTTCTCTCACTCTCTATCTTTATACACTCAATATACTATGTCTTATAAACGCCCTTGATTATACAAATGATATGTTAGCAATCCTGAAGTTGTTAATTTTGCCAGAGACTGCTCAATAGCTCACACGCACAGTGCTGCGGGAAATCTGTGTGCTTTCTGCATGATGTGGGACAGTGTGATGAATAGCATGTGCTGTTAATGGATACACAGAAGTGTAGTTGACAGATTTAGGTGAAAATCAGGTTTAGAGGCTCTCTTCAAGGATGAATACCTATGAAAACTATTTCTGATATAAAGCTGGAGTCTGTTGATATATAAGGAAAGTAAAAATCTGGTTAAAAGCTTCAGCCAGTTTTTGTTGCTGTTCTTTGAATACTTCCTTTAGACCAGAACAGTTTTTTTGGTATTTAATATAATTCTATTCTGTTTTTGCTCATGGTATTTCTTTCTTGTGTTCTGTAACCAGCATCTACTTGTTAGGACGGATCACTGTAATTACCATGATTTTATGGATGAATACATTTGACCTCAAACCTTAAACCATGTCTTATTACACATAAACTCATGTTTCATGAAATCCCAAAACCAGATTTGTGATTAATGGTTGAGTCCTTAACAAAAGCCTTAACAATACTGACCTGTAGTTGAGGGATAAATTTGAGAGATGCCTGCTAATCCTGTCATATGATACTAATCTGGTCCCAAACAGTTGGCCCCTTAAACAGAGATGTGATGTTTGTATACTGATCATTAGCGGGTTACAATACAACCCTTTTCACTTAGACTTTATTTGGTCATATTAATTTCCTATAAGTAAAATAAAATAAAGCTGCAAATCATATTTAAAGTATAAGTCCTTTCCATTCAACATTTGTCATAATGTAAATAAATTGCTATGAACCTAGTCACTCTGGTTCTGTTTATATTTTTACTCACATTTCAAAGATGTGCATTAAATTTGCAACAATCCTTAACTGAATAAAACTACAGTAACCCACTGTTTAGGACAATTTCTTAGACTCGTTTTTTAAACCAGAGTGTATTTACCAACATTGGTAACAAGTAATGTCTTAAGTAAGGAGAATAAGTAAGGACGGAAAGAGAAGTCAGAAGATACTTAGATTGAGCAACTCGTTATTGGTTCAGGTTTTTTCATGTAATTTGAATAAACTAACTGGTTATATAAGAAAAAAAGTTAGAGTAAGTTAAACAAATTATTGGGTACCAATGTTTGTGTATTAAAACCTCAAGATGAATGGCTTCTCGGTGCAGCCATAGGTGATTGTAGACTGCTCTACAATAATGTGACATGGATTGATAAAGACCTTCAGTTGGTCCTATATCTCCAGATGGTTTGAGTTAGTCAGCAGGAACAGAGCCTCTGCTAGACCTGCAGGGCAGCTATTAGTCAACGGGGCACAGGACGGATCAGGGAGCCTCCCACAGACTTAAACTCATGACAGATGAAAACAGGCTAAACAACTCTTTTTCATCAAACATCACATTCTTTTCTATTTATCATAATGTATCTCTGTCCTTGCTAATGTGAACACTTCTATGTGCATCAACTGCTAGCTTCACATTTTTAGTGTGTGCACGTTATGCTATTTCATTCTACATTAGCCTTTTTGCTGCAGGAGTAACTGGGTTGAATGAACCTTGTGATGTGCTCCTACTGAAATAGGGGCCTGATTGTTCACCTTTGTTTTCCATGTGCCTGCTCTTCCATGAGCGCACCTGATCTCTGAAGCTGCCCATTGCAGAAAAAAAGCTGTGTGTTTTTGTGTGTGTGTGTTTGTTAGCGAGAGAGAGAGAGAGAGAGAGAGAGAGAGAGAAAGATGGAGAAATGAGAGCAGGGATACAAGCATAAGGGACAAAGATAGCTTTGATCACATTGGATTGTCACTAATGTCTTGGTCCTCTCTGCCAGAACATCTGATGATCTGATCACAGGCGTGGATGACAGTGACAGATGAGCAGCAGAGGAAATAACACTTATTTTTTAAAGGTGATCATTAATATTTTTGCTCAAGCTTGAATATATTTTGTTGTTAGTGGAGACCTGAGTTATCATGTTAAACATCCTGTTGTCCGCACTGATCGATCCCGACAAACGTTTGAGGAGCTTCCGAAGGAGTGAGCGACTTGCATCAATACTAGTATGTATCATGTTTAATATTCTTGTTTCTGTAGACCCTTTTGATGAAAGTTAAGATTTTCTTCGAACATACTTCAGAAATTAACACTTGCTTCCCTGGCTGCTGTAAGGCTGCAAGTTTTTAGAGCTGTTCCTTTGTCTTGATCCTCTTCACAGTATGATTTGGCCTTTCTGGAGGTCATCCCCTGCTTGCAACCCTCAAGACATGCCTGTTACTCCTGACTGGCAGTATTTTAGCCTTGTAGGATTATGTCTGGTGGGAATTAACCCCTTAGACCACCTACACTGCCACAGAGCCACAGAAGTAAGCGTTCTGGGAGCTAGATCCAGGGAATGCAATTGCTCAGTTTCCTCTGAAAAGATAAGCTGTGTCTGTATGTACATAATCACGTGTACAATAACAGGGGAAGCTGAACACTTTTATACTGCTCAATTACTTTGTGTTTCTTATGTGGCTCACTTGGATACCACATGTATTGTTTTCTAGAAACAGAAGTAAACTGTGAAACAATGCAAGCTGAGACTGCGGCATCCTGTGAGTGGGGTGTGGTTTGGGAAGTCACAGGAACTCCACTGAATGGCTTTTGTGGTTTCCTGTGAGGTCACCACAAACGCTGCTTTTTTTTTCTCCAAGTGACTCTCAGTTCAATTAAGTGTCCTGCTGTGTTATCAGACAGATGCAGCACCCACCCACCCCACCCCCCAAACCACAGAGAAAGGAAATATGTACATCCATTTCATCATTACGTGACTAACTTTTGAAATATTCTGCTCACGCTGTTTTTGCTTTGAAGAAAAGCTGTGGCAGGATTTTACAAAGATGTGCGCTGCTTTCCACGGCTCACATTTCAGTATTCTGTGGTCTTTTCTCGCCCTCCTACTTATGATTTAGAAAGAGCACTGCAGCCTTTGCACTAACACAACCTTGGCCACCATCTGACGGAGAAAGTGAGCATTCAGCATCAGCAGAGACAGCGGCGTCGCTTCTCCTTATTGTATCCCGGACTCTTTATCAACCAGGATAAGAGGAGGGGGGGTTACTTTTTTTAAACCGTTATAAGAATAGTTACGGGGCTAAACGTAAAATACAAATACTAAGCATTGGTGCATATGAAAATATTATACACCGTTAGAAGTCGTCATTAAAGGAGATGTATCGCGGAATTAGATAATGACCCCGTTTTTCAAGGGCCATGCACCCCTCCGCAGTGGGCTGGTCCGCTCCGCACAGACGCCGTCGCTCGCAGGGCTGAGGCAGCAGGGAGAGCTTCACCCAGCCTGCCATTGCTGTGAGCCGTCCGAGTGATGCCTCTGCCGCAGAACTTTTCAGCCAGCGGTTAGCCACGACACGGTCAGGAAAGGTGCTCTTCTTTTCGCGTCCCTCTTTTCTCCCCCCTCTCTCAACCCCCCCCACCCCCACCCCGCACCAAGTTTCCTCCATGAATCGATGCCCGACTGGACTAACATCAGCGTTTCGGCTAACGAAGATAAAATAATGAACTTTGGACCTTACTCTCGGCTCTCCGTGACATGTTTCCCGTCGTCCCGGATTAAATAAAACACCGTAGCCCGGCGTGGCGGCGGCTGGGCGAAAATTCAAGCCGAAGGGAAAATAGCGCGCTCTCCCAAGTGATTATCGAAGCAGAGACACTTCAAACTTTTCACCTGCCACTTTAAGCACAATAGGAGAGTAAAATGTCCTCCAAAGCTTCAAATAAGGTGAGTACCTGGATGTGTGGAAACCAAATGAGAAGTGATAAAACCAAAGATTGTGCTAAACTGGAAAGTTAAACGGTGGCTGAATTTACTGAAGGCTTTGTATACCAGTGGTTGGGTTAATTTAGTATGCCTAATGGTAGAACTGTGTGTGTGTGTGTGTGGTTTAGGAGTTGGGCTGAAATAAACACTTAGTAGCACAGCCTCCAACCAGCCATGCTGTTCCTACAGTAAGAGGTTCAAGGTTCAAAATAATCTGATTTGGGCTGTTATATTTGATCAAATTTGCCATTGATAATCTCCAAGCCAAGTCTAAAATCAGCTACCTGTTGATTCCTACCGTCCCAGGTTTAATACTTTGTTAAAGCAGTGACAGGAAATTCCCAAGGATTCAAAAAGAACCTGAGGAAACATGCGCCACGAAATCCCATCCTGAGTACTTTTTGTGTGGAACTTGAAAAACTGATATTAATACTATTATTAGTGAATTCAGGCAAAATACCCACCTGTTATCCATCCTGTGAGCTTTATTTCTAATCAGATTCAGTAACTGAAGTAAAGCTGAAAACTTTAACAAGTTAACAACAACTTAGTGCATCCTTACACTTAGTTTTCATGTTGAAGACCTCAAAATTAATTCTTCATATGTCTTTTTTCCTGTATCATGGTAGCAGTTGTGTGTGATTGTTGGTTATTGAAAAAAAAATTTTTATGAGCCCTGCAAATTCCTATCTTAATGTTGTATGTAATAGATTCATCCATGACTTTTGATACTCTGAGTTTTACATTTGAACACATATGTCATGTGATTGCGATGTCTTAAAAAAATATACATAATTTAAAAACAAAAAAGTCATGGTGGATAAAAATTAATCCAGCCAATCATATTAGATTTGAATATTTTCCCAGTGTGCCCTATAAGGGTTTACTCATTTCAGTTTGGCAAGTGAGGAATGTGCCGTGTTTGTGCAAAAGAGGTGGTGATATTCAGGTTTGGGCGGTTGCTCCAGTTAGACGAAACCAGTCGTTGACGTAATGCTGGACTGTAAATGATGGCTATTGTCACACCTTGTCATACAACTTACTACATGCGTTTTGCTTTCACTTGGCAATGAGCTAAAAATATCTGGATTTGTAAATTTTCATTTCAGTGCATTCTCTCTTCTTCTTTTCTGATTATTCTTGATTTCTTTCAATGTTTTAATTGTATTGTAAAACGTTTGAACATTTTGGATTCTTTCCATTGAAAGTGTTACTGTAAGAAAATGAGTAATGCTAATTAGAGCCTGAGGTGATGGGCTGACAAATAGGAATGAAAAATGTTATGTTGATGCACACGTTTTTCAAATTGGCATGGTCATTAAGACTACATTTCCTGATATTTACGTAGAATGAAAGCTTCCCTGCATTGTGTTTGTTATAAATTCAGAATAAGCAGCAAGTTGGGTGTGCACCAATACTAGATTGTCACCACAATGAGAAAAGACTGCTTCCATTTGGATGACATTAAAACAGGAATGTGGGATTGGAGGGGATCATGTTCCCTGTTGATAGGCAGCAGGGAGCAGCTTGGTTTTGATTGGTGGACAGTCTGCTTACTAAGTTGCAAAATGTTATGTGAAGTTTTGCAGCTCATGTAGACAATTTCAAGAAAACTGTGGTTTATACTGTTTTCCCTATATTTTCTGTATTGGTGAGTATTTTGTTAGCATTCAATGAATTTGCAGCTGTAAAATTTTCATGGATGTTTTCTTACATCAGTGGATGTCCTGAAATATCGCAGCACTTGATTTAGATTTTTATTTTTTTATATATATATATATATTTGTTTTGCCCAACCCCAGACGTCTAGTTTCACCTATTGGCTTCTGTTCAGGGGTCGCCGTACTATAACTAAACTTGAAAAGACAGTAGACAGTAGGACTTGAAGATACACCTAGTAAGATTGACTCGCCCTTAACTAAATTTACTGGTACTGGATCTTATGATGCATTGTCAGACATAATCTGTTAAACAAGTACATCTCCCTTTTTCTGTTTCTCAATGCTCAGTATTCACATATTTTCCCCATTTGGTATGTTGTGGGAAACTCATATCTGTAGTGCTGTAGATAATGATACACTGTATTAAAATGCTGTTTTACAGGAATACAATAATTGTGGGTGTGTTGATGCGTGTATCAGAGTTAAGCTATTATTGCACAATATTGTGAACTAATAATGTGTCAGTAGGTAAATAGTCTGTTTCAGTACAAATTTAACATTCATACTCAGTTTGGACACATCTTGGCAAAAAATATTGGGCTGCAGAGAAAGTAAGCAGTTTGTCTGACCTAGTCTTAGTTGAAAACGTCTTTTCAGTTTGTCATGATAGACCTACCCTTCAAAATACCACTTTAAGACTGTTAATTGCTGTTTAGAGGGTACCTTCTCTGTGTTGACGGAAAGGGACACATCTTTATGCTCGGTACTGAAGTTCCTGTCCTGGCACCAAGGGAGATGAAAGGACAGCCTCTTTGCCTCCATTTCCAAAATTGGTTGAAATTTTGTTTAATTCCAGACCTTTTGAGTCACAGTCAGCACAGCCATTCACAAACATTCTGGTTAAGAATTTCATGAATAGCTTTTTCCCCAGCTGTAGGAACAAACAAGTGAGTAACAGGCAGTTGCTGATTTCAAAAAGCTGTGTCAGACTTATGTACCCTGAGATTAAATTGTGCAACCTCAGGATATATGGTTAGCATTTTTAAAGACAGAGTTTGGATGTGTTTGTTGAATAATATTGGATGAATGTAACATTTAATGTACACTTTCATCATATTTTGATTATACAAAAGGAGTTGAAACAGTTAACATTTTAATCTAAAGCATAATTTAAATATGATTTTATACATTGGCATTTAAATTGATAATTTAATTGATATCAGACTAATTGAAAACCACTTCAAGTGTGCACTATAATTGCTGGCCTCTTTTGCTCTGTTTGGCCTGCACCCATTCTTGCTTGCTTTCGTGAATGCATCACAAAAAAAGAAATGTAATTTTGAGCATCAGCAGTCCCTCCAGCCTTTAGACTTGTGTTCTGAGAGGACAGACTTAAATAAGTGGAAATGCATTTGGATGGAAGAGTCATCATTCAAAGTGCCCCCAGCCTTTAAGCAGAGCAGGTGTAAGCTGTGCCTGTATAAGGGGAAAGGGCTGCCAGTTGCTCATATGGAAGACTGCAGCCGGGGGCATGTTGGTTCAGCTGGGCTTCCGATTTTAGGCTAGTTTGTCCCTGACTGTGACCTATCTGGATCTAAACATGAGTGTAATTTATTTTGTCAAAAACGCTCAGGCATAGGTCAAACACAGGAGACTTTACCACACTTAATATATGCAGTGTAAACCAAATTTAAGTATGACTATGGCCAGATGCCCAGATTCAATATACAAAAAATGTAAAAGTTGGATTAAAGTTGTTATTGGAAAAACAGAAGCTAGTGAATTGTTTCACCTCCTGTCAGACTGTAGATAAAACACTGAGGGAAAGCAGCTGTTTGTGTTTGTTTTTTATCAAGGACATCTGACCTGCTTATCCTCTCATCCCTGAGGGGGGGGGCAGATACACACAGCAGGAGGCAGGTGGATAGCAGAGTGAGAAGAAGGAAAATGCCCTCTCAGGGATGCTGTGACATGGGAAGAGGGGCTATTGGAGGGGGTGAAATGGAGGAATGAAGGAGTGGAAGGGGGAGATTCATCGGTTATAATCTGAGTCACATGGCAGATCTTAAAAACACTGCCTCCCTCCTATAATCAGCATTTTTGCTCTTTGTTTTTTTTTTTTTTTTTCTTTCTTTTTGAAAAGCTCACTATGAACTATTTTTATTTCATTGAAAGGCTACAACAAAACAGGATGCAGCAAATGCCATTGTCTGGTATGGGCCAATGGCTTGTGATGAGTATAGGATTGCAAACAATAGCCTTAACAAAACAATCCACCAATTAGATTTTGGTCATTGTGGTTTGGCAATGCCTCAAGCAGGATGTTATTAGTCCACCAGATGTTGGATAGCTACCTGCTTCTTATTAAATACTTATTCCTATTGGATGTTAATGCACCACTTAGGTCACTGGTTAAGTTTGGAATGAGAAGAGCAAAAGAAGAGTTAAAGTTCTCCTGAATGATTCAGCAATGAAAACCATGTTGATAAAATTATCAACATGGTTTAGCTCAAATCTGAAGTGTCAAGTATCTTTCTAGACCTTTATCTCAATGAAAATGGAACTTGGCAAATTAAGTGTGGCTGTATGAGACAAAACGGTGCTCTTGATTGAGATGAATGAAACAAAATATCATATAGCCCTAAGTCGATGTTAGTCTCTTGTTTCCATAAAACAATCAGCCTAGCAAAGCAAGAACGCTCATTGCCTGCACTGCATCCTGTCTGGTATGGCGGAGCAGGTCTCTGCAGGGATTTATCATTCCCACTACAGGCACAAGGGATTTGACACAGGGTGTTTTGCGAGACAGAGAGCTTGAAAGGGACGGTGAGGGAGAGTGAGAGAGGGGAGGGACAGGAGAGAGTCCATGTGGCACACTGGCTCAGTTGGTTAAGAAAGAGAGAAAGACGCTGGAATAGATTCCTCCCAAGGCTTGTTGCCCCTCATGCCTTCACACACGCATACATGCTGCTGTGTGTTCTTTTGCTTATCTTCCAGTATTAGGAGTAAAGCACTGTCTTTTATTTCTGGGAAATGGAGTGACCAACAGTATGCAGTGGGTTTCACAATTTCCCAGATGTCAGTCTTAATGCTGTCAAAGAAAACGCCTTCTTTCGGAAGTTCTCTTTTTATTATGGGCTGATATATACTTATCTTTCTCGTGATGGATTATTTATGTGTGTATTGACAGCTCTGCAGTAATCCTCATTTTCCTGTCCCAGTTCATTTGTTTATTCCATGCATATTTTAATGGGTCATATTGATATATTGACCATCCAAAGCATCTCAAATCAGCTGAAAATAATGCTCCATCTACATCCTTAATTTTCAAGAAAGGCACATCAATGCAAGTAAGCTTGCAGCACACGAGCTACAGAGGGCCGTAATAATGAAATGTGTTGTCCATTTCAGCGCAATGTTGCTCTTGAGGCTCAAACACTTATTTTCAACCATCACTCCTGGTTTTAATCACCAAATGCAGAATTGCTATATGATTCACTGTGCACTATGGAGCTGTAGTCATAGACAAAAAGAAGTCTGACGTAGTTTTTGGAGATACTCAAAGTAAATGAATTATCAGGACCAAAGAATGTCAACATGACATTGTGAATATATGTCTGTCATTCCTGTATCCTACAGTTCCCAGCTCTGTGAAAACACTATATCGACGTCTACTCATTTAACTTTGTGCACACCACTGAAAAAAAAGATGATGAGGCCTCATTACAGTTATTTGTTGTTTTTGCATTGTAATTGATTCTTTAGGCCCACTGAAGGGTGTGAATTTCCTCTCCAATAAGGGTGCGCTGGATTTCCGTCTTAGTTGTTGTTGTTGAAGTCATTTATATATTATATTGCTGCACTTGTGCATCTTGTTAAAGAATGCACAAATCCCCTCCCTATCTCTCACCTCTCGGGGGAATGGTAATTAAATTGGTAGTTGAGTGCTGGGAAAATGGTGGCTCCAACAGTAACTCATTAATTCACTATAGATTCTGCCACACAACATCCCTATTGTAGCAGTCTTCAGAAGGCTTGGGAATGCCATTGAGTGGGTTTGGCTTCATGTTTTATGGCAACATGTGAAACAGCAGACTGAGTTTGGGTTCAGAGTCGCATAGTTTGAAAATGTTGTGCAAATACAAATTTGAAAAGTGTTGTTTTTTTTTGTTTTTTTTTTACTTTTGTCAAATGTTCCGACTGATCATGCTGTGTTCATGTTTTAACATTTAAGTGTTGTTCCTAGTACATAATCAAATACACTGCTCAAAAAAATAAAGGGAACACTAAAATAACACATCCTAGATCTGAATGAATTAATTATTCTTATTAAATACTTTGTTCTTTACATAGTTGAATGTGCTGACAACGAAATCAGACAAAAATGATCAATGGAAATCTAATTTATTAACCCATGGAGGTCTGGATTTGGAGTCACACTCAAAAATAAAGTGGAAAAACACACTACAGGCTGATCCAACTTTGATGTAATGTCCTTAAAACAAGTCAAAATGAGGCTCAGTAGTGTGTGTGGCCTCCACGTGCCCGTATGACCTCCCTACAACGCCTGAGCATGCTCCTGATGAGGTGGTGGATGGTCTCCTGAGGGATCTCCTCCCAGACCTCCTGGACAGTCTGTGGTGCAACGTGGTGTTGGTGGATGGAGAGAGACATGATGTCCCAGATGTGCTCAATTGGATTCAGGTCTGGGGAACGGGCGGGCCAGTCCATAGCATCAATGCCTTCGTCTTGCAGGAACTGCTGACACACTCCAGCCACATGAGGTCTAGCATTGTCTTGCATTAGGAGGAACCCAGGGCCAACCGCACCAGCATATGGTCTCACAATGGGTCTGAGGATCTCATCTCGGTACCTAATGGCAGTCAGGCTACCTCTGGCGAGCACATGGAGGGCTGTGTGGCCCCCCAAAGAAATGCCACCCCACACTATTACTGACCCACTGCCAAACCTGTCATGCTGGAGGATGTTGCAGGCAGCAGAACGTTCTCCACGGTGTCTCCAGACTCTGTCACGTCTGTCACATGTGCTCAATGTGAACCTGCTTTCATCTGTGAAGAGCACAGGGCGCCAGTGGCGAATTTGGCAATCTTGGTGTTCTCTGGCAAATGCAAAACGTCCTGCACGGTGTTGGGCTGTAAGCACAACCCCCACCTGTGGACGTCGGGCCCTCATACCACCCTCATGGAGTCTGTTTCTGACCGTTTGAGCAGACACGTGCACATTTGTGGCCTCCTGGAGGTCATTTTGCAGGGCTCTGGCAGTGCTCCTCCTGTTCCTCCTTGCACAAAGGCGGAGGTAGCGGTCCTGCTGCTGGGTTGTTGCCCTCCTACGGCCTCCTCCACATCTGCTGATGTACTGGCTTGTCTCCTGGTAGCACCTCCATGCTCTGGACACTACGCTGACAGACACAGCAAACCTTCTTGCGACAGCTTGCATTGATGTGCCATCTTGGATGAGCTGCACTACCTGAGCCACTTGTGTGGGTTGTAGACTCCATCTCATGCTACCACTAGAGTGAAAGAAACGCCAGCATTCAAAAGTGACCAAAACATCAGCCAGAAAGCATAGGAACTGAGAAGTGGGTCACCACCTGCAGAACCACTCCTTTATTGGGGGTGTCTTGCTAATTACCTATAATTTCCACCTGTTGTCTATTCCATTTGCACAACAGCATGTGAAATTGATTGTCAATCAGTGTTGCTTCCTAAGTGGACAGTTTGATTTCACAGAACTGTGACTGACTTGGAGTTACATTGTGTTGTTTAAGTGTTCCCTTTATTTTTTTGAGCAGTGTATAATCTTAGCTGTTATTTGTAGCACAGGACACTCTGTACATTCATCATTGCTGGTAGTAAATAATTTTAGTCATCAAGTGTGTAATGTGGCGGCAGCCAAACATGACTGAAGACCCCTCGCTGAATCACCCCTTTGTTTAGTTGTAGTATGTGTCTTTGTAGGTGAGTGGTACAGTGCGTTTCATTACTGTCATAGCCAGACATAGTGTGAAGTGAAAACCAGTGAGGGCTATACTGTTGTTGCAGCTAATCAATTTAATTTTGTGGAATTCAATTATTAAAAATTGTATATGTCAGTGTGAAATTCATAGTGACAGTGATCTGTCAAGCACCAAACTACAAATCCTATGGTCCTTAACCTTCACCATTCTGACAAATCTATGACAGCACTACCAGGGATCACAAACTAAATAATTTACACCGCAGTAACTTCTCAGAACCTTAAACACTCATGGCAGAGGTGGTGTCATTCCCATTACCAAACGATGACTCTTTATTTACTGTCACTGATGCTAATATTGCATTTTTGGTTCTTGTTACTAAATTGGCCAAGTTCTATAAACTTTATAACATAATTTTGGTTGGTTATGCTCATCTGTGGCCTTTGATTTTATACTGCAAGGACAGACTACATGGGGAAAAGGGCACAAAATTAAACTGAAAGGTTAAGGCAGAAAGCTCAAGAGCTTGCAAGGAGAAGGTGAGGGAAACCATTTGAAATGAGAAACAGCCATAGTTGGGCCTTGTCTGCTTATCTCCACATTCCTGTCGAGTCTGTGTGTCATGGGCGGAGCAGGGTGTAAATACTGATAGTTGTGTACAAGTTGATTGGTTGAATCCAAAGGTTCCTGTGTTGGATCTGGTTATTGTTTTCAGTACCTTGGTTTGCAGTTGATTTCCACAGACACATAACCTGCGTACAAGGGCAGTGTGTGTGTAAGACAGTGTTTTATAGGCACATGTCTAGATACAATCCAACAGAAACAACAATGAAAAATGAATATTTTTCACATAAATCAATGATTAATCATCACTGTAGTTTCAAAGGAAGGCAGATCGTAGTACTCACCCTAAATAGAAATGGATTACAGATATAATTGGCCATCAGCTCCAGCTGTGGACATTTGCCACAACCACCATTTTTTTGTTTTTCTCCAAAGGAGAAAAAAGAGAAAACGTGAGTAAATAAACATTTCAGTCTTGTGAGTGTCAGCCCTCAAATCCCTAAATGGAGAGCTGTGTGAGGGGCTAAGTTTATAAGAAAACCACAGCTTGAACTAAACCAATGTGAAGGATTGTGGGAAAAATGGAAAGTCAGAATCCCACCAGAAGTTACCGCCCTCTTCTATGACCTCGACACTCTGCCTGTCTCTCCAGGCAGGGAACAATTAGTGTGGTTGAGCTAGGATGACTTTGCTGCTGGTTAAGCTGCATATGAGATCGTACCATAGCCAAGCTGCGTGTCAGGGTCAGTGGATAGAAATGAACAGCCCACTGCACATCAGCTCTGTGGAGTTACAGTATGGTCAGTGACAACATTCGTTCACTCATTCATTCATCTTCTTCCCCGCCCTCACATTGGGTGAGGGTAGGGTACATCCTGGACAGGTTGTCAGTCCATTGCAGGGCCAACATACAGAGACAGAGACCAACAACCACTCACACTCACACAAAGACCTACGAACAATTTAGAGCCACCAGTTAACCCAAACATGCATGTCTTTGGACGGTGGGAGGAAACTGGAGTAACCGGAGGAAACCCATGCAGGCACGGGGAGAACATGCAAACTCTGCACAGTGAAAAGAATCAAAGCCAAACTTTATTGCATGCATTAGCTTTGTGTTTTTTTTCTATGACCAATATAGGCCTAGTTGCAAATAGACATTACACATTATAGTAAAAGTTCAGAGTACACCAAAACATCAATTGCTCAACAGAACAAAATACTGTATATAAAGCTTCCCATTAATTCAACATTAATTGTTAATTTTTAATCACTCTTAATTCAGGTTGAGGGTAACTTTGAACTTTTATTTTTAATTATCCTTTTTGATAAATTTGCCAGGGCATTTTAATTTCTGTAATGTCCTGCAGTGAGTTACCTTATCTTGTAAATTAGATTAAAATTTAGCATAATATAAAGATCCGTTGTTAGTAATTGTATTAAAAACAACTACCCAAGAGTTTGGATGCATGTATTTCCTTTTATCTTCTAATCATTGGCCCAAATTTAACAAGGTGTACGTCATAAGATTATTTTTGAAGATTAAAAAAGTAGTGTTTGAATTTGTCTTTGGCAGATTGTACCACAATAAAAACCACACTTTCATTTACCTGTTTTGGATGTATAATCTCTGCAAAGTGATAGAATCACGTCTAAAGTTTAGATAAAACACAGATGGTATAATTGTCTGTTAGTTGGGAGGTAGACATGTTTTCATGGATGTACCCTGCTACTTGAATATAATTTGTGTGTGTGTGTGTGTATGTATGTATGTATGTATGTATGTGTGTATGTGTATATATATATATATATATATGTGTATATATATATATATATATATATGTATATATATATATATATATATATGTGTATATATATATATATATATATATGTATATATATATATATATATATATATATATATAAACAAGCCTGCATGCTGGCATGACGGTTTTCTCCGTCCATCCATCCATCCATCTATCTCACTCTGTATGCTCTCATGAGACAGCAGCTGTAGACTTCAGAGGGAAGCATGGGTCAGATTAACATTTTAATCCAAAAGCCTGGATTATAGGTTTTGTATTTTATTCCTACCCTCACTATTCTACCATTGACTGCGGCAGATAGTTTTCAGTCAGAGGTGTGTGTGTGTGTGTCCTGGTATGTTGTGCCTGGGACAAGCATAACGGGTTTTTAATGGAGCTGTGTGACAGAATAGAAGTGATGTTTTAAACTAATTAACTCAAGCATATTTGAGCATGTCAGCACAACAGTACATCATTGCTGACTGGGGCTCTGCATCACCATCATCATCATCATCTGCCTATTGGCTATTTCCCCTCATCTTCACACCCATGTCTGTGTAGCTGCCTCTCCACCCATCTCAGCAAAAAAAAAATTTCACCAAAAATGGATACTGTTGAATTAATCTGTTTAACACTAAAGGTGACAGAAATTTGTTGAGTTGGTTGTGTTTTCACTTCATACAGCAGGAAAGTATCCACAAAAGGCAGAATATAAAAACTTTATTGGCTTTTATGCATTTGCACGTGCTGGCTGTTCAGTCCTTGCCAGAAAGAGTATGTGTATTTGTCTCTAATTATATGTTGTTTGAGTGTACTGCCTCGCTCTTTCCTTTGGGATCCAGTAGGAGGGGAGATATGGTCACCAGGGAAACTATTGCCCAAGTGATGGGGTGAATTGCTGGTGCAGGGTGGTGTCACTGACAGGGCGCTGCCAGTCTAAACAATTATCCAAAAGTCTATCTTCTCTGTAATGCATGTGACCACCCCTACTGTTTTTGATGCAGTATCTGGCTGGAATTTTCTCTTTCACGGAGGGTTCTTGGTGGTTGAGTTGCGTTATGTATATCTTTGTCCAGCTACATTTGTAACAGCCATTACAGATAACGTCTAGCTAATAACCATCAATGCATTTTAATAAATTTACCAGTGAGATTAATACCCCTCTATATTTTAAAGTTCTCACCTTAATGCAATAACCACTTGCCTCATAACACTCCATCCTATTTTAGATTATAGGTTGTAAGATGAAGTGAGCTATACTAGGAGGAATTCTCAATAGTGTGCATAGAGATTTTGTTGGAAGCTGAAGCTATTTCCTGCAAACAGGAAGTGGAGTGTTTTCCTGTGGGTCCTGTGGCTGCTCTTGCTTACATCCTGTCTCGGGCTATCAGAGACGAGCAGGCACACTGACCTAAAGCTTTGTCAGGGTTTTTTTTTTTTTTTTTTTTTCTTTCCCCCCTCACATTTCTCGTCACCTAGACCTTTTACCAGCCCTAATGTGAATTGTGAAAGGGTGAGTTATGACGTAGTCTTTCTTTTTTTTTCATTGTTCATCCTACATTGTATCATTCAACTTAGATTTAGCAATTTATCCACCCACAGTATGAAGCATTCCTGTGGTAGGGATTAAAAAGAAGTTGGATGAAATGTGTTGTTGAGTAATGGACCATTGGGCAGCTGTTTCATTGGTGATACTCTGATGAATATCTCTGAGTTTCTTCTAAACTCATGATTCATTACAGAATCTCATCGTCACCTGCCGCTTCATTAATTTCCTAATCAAGTTGATGAAAATAAGAAAAGTGTGGTGATGTTCAGCTGGCTTTTCCTATGGTTGCAAGGTGGATGGGCCTTACAGCGCACAGATTAAGATGTTGTCAGTGTGCACTTAGTTTGTTTAGATTCTGTAAATGGGGGCTGGTTTAAAGAATATGTAGAGTGAAAGGTATGCATGGAAGACTTGTGTACTTGCCCTGACCCTATACATCATGGCTCTCTACTGCTGGCTATTATTGTCCGTTTTAGCACTAATTTTTCCAGTCAGTTCATCAGTATGCCCCAAAGAACTGGATTATTCTCAGCCTCCATGAGCCATTATCATCTGAGCTGGACTGTGTGTTATGGTGGGCCAGGCAGGGCCAGATCAGGGTGGCTGTAGCTGAACAAAGAGGCCCTTTAGTATTAGATTATAATTTCTGTGTGTGTGTGTGTGTGTGTGTGTGTGTGTGTGTGTGCATGCGCGCGTGTCTGAGTTTGCATGGACAAGTGCACATGTGGTTTGATGGGTGCTCTTTGTTTCCCAGCCCTGGGCCTTGCTGGCCAGCACTCAAGTCTGACTAATATGGATGTATAAACCACACGAGGCTACCGTCAGTTTGTGCAACATCAAGGGCACCATTGTTTCACACAACTCTGTGACTTTAGAGATAAACCTCATCCTTTGTTCCCGTCAGTATTTATATTATTTTACTCCAGAAATCGAGACAGGCTTGTGTTCATGTTAGTTTTGGCCCTATATA
The DNA here is from genome assembly GCA_034769265.1 of Remorina albescens. Lineage (NCBI taxonomy): Eukaryota > Metazoa > Chordata > Actinopteri > Carangiformes > Echeneidae > Remorina > Remorina albescens. The sequence continues at coordinate 7,458,196 of CM068479.1, forward strand.
TTATGTGATCTTTTATTTTGCAGTATCTAAAATGTCCCTGGAGCAAAATAAACAAGATAACCCAGTTACCTTTGTTACTGAACTACAGCTAATGAGTTCTTGGCTACAGAAAAAATAGATTTTTGTTTTATGAAAGATAATACCACAGTGGCCTCCCTCAATCCTATTTGGTCAGGCCATGCATAATATTGCCTTTTGAAATTCACCCAAACTGAACAGTTTATTGTTTTGATGTGTCTTAGTATAAATATTAATGTTGCCATTATTATGCCATTCGCTTTTGCTAATGCCGGCGCTTTCATATGCTGTTCTTTCAGTTTTCATCAGACTTATTCTCTTACGTGTCTTTCTCCTCATATATATCACGCTCACTTCATTATGAAGTGATCTATTACTGTAATATTCTTATTTGAGAGACAGAGCTGTAGTCCCAATGGAATAAATATTCTAAACAGAGACAGCCAGGCTGTCTCTCCTTAACCATCTTGGCTGTCACCAATTTCCCAGTTAATCTTAAATCTGTCAAAAATATTATAGTGTATAATTTCTTCCCCTTTTGTGACAGAACCTTTTCACAATTGGTAATTAGAGATTAGAAATAATTAGAAATACAGAATGCATATATTATAATCTCTCATATGTCTACTTCTTATTATTTCACATCCATAAATGATCAGTATAAATATTCTGGGAGCTTTGAAAACCAAATTTTAAAATCAAATTCATCAGCAATGCTGTGTAGTTTTATTTAGCCATTCAAATAACTATGGCGATGTAAATGGAAAATAAAATCCAAAAAAAGTATTTTTAGACATTTTGTAAATTAGCAAACCAACCACTCTTTGGGGCCATGCAAAAAATATTGCAAAAATTAGTATTTTGATAGCAAATATGATTTTTATGAATTTCAGTCTCATGTCATTTTTAGACAGTTTCATATTGTTTCCAATTTTTAGATGCTCCTGACAAGTTCTTAGCAGAAATGGACAAAGCTGATTCTAATTGGTCAATTGGTCTCAAATTAATGGTCTGTACAAGTTCACAAGTATAGCTGATGTGCTGCAAATATACTGTTTATGGGACTGATAATAACTCATGTTTTTATACATTGCTGCCAAAATTTGATTGAGGTCAGGCTACTAACTGCAAGTCTCCACTGTTTCTTTTCTGACTCACACTTGACCTGTGGCAATCATGTCTATGGCTCATACAACTGTCATGTACTAGACGTCCTTAGAGTACATGGAGGCTTATGGTCACTGTGTAGTTGTGGCTATGTAGATTTCTTTTCACTTGTCCTCTGGGACTGTTTCTTGTACCCTGCTCCTTTGCACTGTATATCTACAGTAAGCTTTAGCTATAAGACGGTTAGAGTCACTCTCTCCCTGTCTCTCACTGCAAACCACAGTTCAAGGACAAGGCCACCTGCCTGCATGGCTGCCTGGTCACATGACCCCAGCATGCTGTTGTTTCTCATGGCGTAGTCCCTCTTTGTCTGCCTGGACTGATGAATGGATGGATGACCATATCACAAAACATTTTGGAGGAATAGATGTCTTTGGGAATGTTGGTGGAGCTGTGGGTAAATGGGTCAGGTCCCTTCACACAATAGGGGCATTACTGTGGGAGTCGTACTGGCCGACTGGGGAGGAGGGAGAAGGGTAGGAGGGTTAGAGACGGGGGACATCCGAGCCCTCTTTGGCAATTATGAACATAAATAACATCAACACAGAGCAGCCATGGAAATTAGGGTCAAAGGGTTAACTGTGTATTCTAGAGGTTGAGGCCAAGCGATTCATTGCCGTATAGTGGAGTAGAGTGAAAGGGAAGGCTTGGAGCACAACCCAGATTAGGGCACCTATAGTGAATGCAAATCTTTAAAGGGCTACCTGTAAACACTAACCTCTTTCTGCCCTCATACCATGTATGAGCTGCAATTGACTGAAAGACCCATTGTGCTTATTTAACCCAGCGATAAGGGCACCACATTAAAGGCTTGAGTGGCTGTAAAATATAATTTTGACAACAATATGATTAAGTATAGGACAACTTTATATCATTTTCATTAGTATAGTAGATCTAGAACTTTCCAAAGACCAAAGTAACTTCTTCATATTGTTTTGTTTAATCAGCAGCCCAAAAACCAAACATTCTTACCTTGTTATTCTGATAACGTAAAGAAAAGCGGCACATTTGACCAATAAATGTTTGACTTTTTGCAAAAAAATAGACTGAAATGATTAATTGATTTTTAGAACAGTTCCCATCAATCACTGAAGTGAAAAATCAAATGAAGTTAAGTGCATGTAAAAATACACAATTTTTTACTGCATACCTTTCTACTACAAACACAGATAAAATATTGAAGTAAAGGGTGTGATTCCTTTTAATTTTAAATATGCACTTGCACTTTGCAACTCTGCAGCTTAAATATTCTGTAAACTCTATACTTAGGATAAGGGAAGGTGATGACAGTAATGACCATGATTATTTTGAAGATGATGGGTAAGATGGTTTGGAGATTAGGAGATGATAAAAGGGTGTGGGAGCATTATTATCTAGATGATAGGGTATGCAGATAATGCGGTATGTTATTTTAAAAGGCTGATTACAGGAGGTCTAATAAATGAGCACCCTCCTGGTGTTTATATTTTTCCTTTCTCCTGCCACATTAAAGCACACTCAGCATTCTGCTACAGACAGCTGTACCATCACTCCCTGCAGACACACAGGAGCACAGTTCTTCATCAGCTGGAGTAATGCTGTAATTTAAACAGGACATAGCAGCCTGGAGGTTAAAATTAACTGTAATCTGAGAAATAATAGCAACATTATCAGATACTTATAGTTTCACACTGACTTTACAGTTTCTCTGGTCTGACTGCTTCAATCATTGATGATGAATGAAAGAAAGACATTAGAATTCTTTTTTACCAAAAAAAAAAAAAAACAATTTAATTATACCATAAGGTGAATTGTGTGCATCAAGAGAAACCTGTTGAATGAAACTAAATTAGTGGAAACGTGTTCACAAAAGACAGCTACCTAGCAACAGTAATCCAGTGTAACAGGTCAGAGGAGCAGCTAAATGCCTCCTCTGCTTCTTAGCTCTCTAAGATGACCCAGCCAAAAATAATATAGGAGTGTTTACTCAATCTTTGGAGCCTCAGTCAGGCTGTTTACTCATGCTTGCTGTTATTCATAACCTTTTCAAATGTGGACTTTTGCAACTCAAAGTCTTGCAAATAGGCAAGAGAAACTACCTTGCTAGTAGCCAAAGAACAACCTTGCCTCCTCCAAGTGAACAGGATATGGGACCGCTAGGTGTAGGTGTAGCTTTAAAAGGGGAGGTCTTATTAAATGCTAGACATAAACAATGTTGGTTTGAAGAAATAATTGGTCAATGATAATTTGAATGTGGCATTTAAGTATATCTTGCATCCAGTGTGAAGAGCTGGCAGGATACCTGTTTATTGTTTTCAGTTTAAATTAGATGAATTGAATCTAAAGTGTTTTTCAATGGACCCATTGCATATAGCTATTTCATGCAATGACACTTGATTATTTCTCTTACAATGGACATATTTTTATTTTTATTTGATGTTTTGTATACACTGTTGAATGAATCCACAAACATTAAATTTACCGTAGGATGTTTGTTGTCGATTACATTACACTGTACATATGTACCGCTTAAACTGGGCCTAGGGTACTGATTCTTTCCCTCTTGTGTTGCAGAGTGCAGCGATGGAGGAAACAGTCATATGGGAACAGCACACAGTGACCCTTCACAGGGTAAGTGTTTACAACTCTTTAATCCAATCTATCCTTTCTTTTTTTCCCCCACTCTGCCTGTCTGTGATATCTTAATCCTATTCTGTCTTCACATTTTACTCCCTGTTCCTCTCTGTCTCCTGCACATCCATCTCTCTTCTCACTCTGTATTGAGTGAGCCAGCTGTGGCAGCAGGATGTGTGGTAATGAAACAATAGTCAGGGAACCCAGATGTCAGGAAAACAATGCTAAGGAAGACAGAAATCAGCATCTACTTCCTAATTACTTCATTTTACTTCCTTCCTTTTCGTAACACATTCTCCTTTATACAACCTCAGGGAAAGAGGGTGAGGATAGTTTTGGGCTGTGCGCTTTTTGCCAGGTCAGTGAATATAACTAACTATCCCCTCCAGCACAATCAGGTTAAATGAAAAAAATATTCAAAGCCACATTCCCACGCTGAGCAAAAAGATGAGTACAAACATAGCCTTATTACATGGTGAACTGCTGAATGTACTGTGTTTTGTGAGAGAATGAACTCTTTTTTTACCTGATGATGTTGTGCTGTCGGATTGTGCAAAATACCTGTCTAGACAGGCCTGGCTTGCTGTAATCTAATTAGTAGTGGCTTTAGTGAGGCTGGAGGAGCAGTCCAGTGCGACTTGTGTTTCTGAGCCTTGCAGCTTCCCTATGTTGTTGTGGTTGTAAGATTGGCCTTTTATATCATGTGGTTCTTGGTGGCTCTTGGTGATGGTTATTCCATAAGCCAACACAGCAGTCGAACCTCATGGCAGCTGTCGGAAAATTAGCAAAAATAAGCCCTGTATATACTTTTTCATGTGTAGGCCCCAGGATTTGGGTTCGGCATTGCCATCTCAGGTGGACGAGACAACCCCCATTTCCAGAGTGGAGAGACATCCATTGTGATATCTGATGTGTTGAAGGGAGGTCCTGCAGAGGGATTGTTACAGTACGTATATGACTATATTGCCATTCCCTTTTATACAATAATAATGTTTTATTATTCTGTCAGACAAAGTCAGACAAATACAAAGTTTGTCTGATTTGATTATTATCGAGTCCATCACAAGTTACTATTTTGGAGTACGTTGAATGACATAAATCTTTACATCGATGAATGCTTTGATTATTTCGATTCTTTCACTTTCCAGAGAAAATGATCGAGTGGTGATGGTGAATGCTGTTTCTATGGACAACGTAGAGCATGCCTACGCTGTGCAACAACTCCGCAAGAGTGGCAAAAATGCAAAGATAGTAAGTTCTTTACAGACTGCAGTTACCAACCCTGAATTCTGGGGTCTGGCTTTCACAATGACCCCTAATGTAACAGGGATCATGTTCACTGACTTCAGATTGCTATTTCCCATATTTCCCAAAAATTTCCCAAAATGTATTTTCAACAAAAATTAAATTGTATATTTCAGATTTGAGCAAGAGAAATTGTATTTTCACCATTTAACAATCAAAACTTTCCCTGTTTTTCAAGACTATTCGTAGGAAAAGGAAAGTACAAATCCCTGTGTCACGGCCAGGAGACAGAGAAACAATGTCAGAGCATGAAGAAGAGGACAGTGATGAGGATGATGGCTATGAGCACCACGATGGTCGTGGTGGCCAAAGTGCCTATGGAGGAGCAAGTGGTGGCACAGGCACAGCCAGGCGTCACGATCGTGAGCGTAGCAACAGTGGTAGGCGGGATCACAGTGCCTCACGGGAGAGGAGTGTCTCACCGCGCTCTGATCACCGATCACAAGCCTCATCCGCTCCACCCAGACCTGCCAAGGTCACCCTTGTCAAGTCCCGCAAAAATGAAGGTGGGTAACGCAAAGATGACTATACATATTGTGAACATATCCAATTTACAATTTACCAAAAAACCTATTCTTCAGAAGACACATGCATAGTTTTCTCAGCTTTACTAGTATAAACAGTAAAATTGCTAATACATCTTTTTATGCTTATCAACTCTGAAAGCAGAATATGGACTTCGATTGGCCAGCCACATCTTTGTGAAGGACATTTCTCCTGAGAGCCTTGCTGCCAGAGATGGAAACATCCAAGAAGGAGATGTTGTACTCAAGGTAAGAGGAAAGCAAAACGGGGCATGTGGGTAAACAGAGCTTTTTTTAAATTGAATTAAATACAGTAAAGGAATGGAAAAATATCATTAGAACAACATAAAAAATAAATGTGTAAAGAAATGGGGTTAAATAATTTCAACAATCACTGTCCTCTTTTTCATGTTCTGGTGGGATGGAAAAAGATGAAAATCAGGAATTCTTTTTACTGCCAGTCTGCAGGGCTAATGTATGAGCTGAAAGTGGTTCATGGAGTGAGGTCACAGATCATTAGTATGCAGGCTCACCAGCAGGAATGCCACACATTCTATTATTCCTCTGAATTTTTATCCACTCATTCACAGAGGAGGGAAACAAATCCCCCTTCACGCTAAAGGGACTCATTCAACATCTAATTTATTATATCAATAGAGGAGTGGCAGATGCATTTTGTAGTTGAAATGCAATTGTAGGAAAAATACCAATAGAAATTAATAATTGTGTAAAGATAAGAGATAATACCTTATTTATATACAATGTTTAGACTCAATACGGATGGTATGGACACTCTTTGTATTTGACCATACTAAAAGTGTTTCGGGCCTAATTATGTGAAGCCCTCTTGGTAGCATCCTCATTGTTAATGTGCGATACACTTATGCTGTTCGTTATTTCTCTTTGCCTTTTGATGTTACTGTAGTTTTTCAAAAGCTCATGGTGGGTTTTTCAGCAAAATTTTGCAATAATGATAACTTATCTGTTCAGTACTTATGCTGACCTGCTTCTCTTCCTCTGGCAGATCAATGGCACAGTTACAGAGAACCTATCACTGATAGATGCCAAGAAGCTGATTGAGAGGTCAAAGGGCAAGCTGAAGATGGTTGTACAGAGAGATGAGCGAGCCACACTGCTCAATATTCCTGACCTTGACGACAGTATCCCATCAGCTAATAACTCCGACAGAGACGGTGAGACGACACAAATGTAGCAGTGCCTAGCTGGATGCAGCTAGGATTTGAAGGACAATGTAATATTTTTTTAAATCATAGCTGAAATAAAAATTCCCCTTTTATTTTAACTGGTGATTTATGATATTGATCAAATGCTCATGCATATTTAATATACATCTCACAGATATTTCAGAAATACATTCACTGACATCTAACCATTCCAATCGATCCCACGGGAGAGGAAGTCGATCACGTTCACCTGACAGGTCTGAACCCTCAGACCATCTCCGTCACTCACCTCGACAGTTCAGCAATGGCAGGTAAGAGGAACATGCACACGCATGTAGACTGCAAATCTGGCTATAGGACACAGTTGTCCCACAGTCATTCATCAGTATTCCCAGCACACCAACACATATATCATGTTCACACCCGCACGTTAGTGGGTGTCAAGTAAGCACTTTGCTCTACTAATGTATAAATCAATGGATAAAGCATGCATAAACCATCACAGTCCCTCTGGAGCCATTACTGAGTTATAATGATGCTCTGCTCTGGGAGGGAGCTGAAGAAGAGAGGAAGGATTGATCCAACTTCTGTTGGGCGAAGAGCTTGTTTTGGAAAATGCAATAGAAAAATGCAAAGATAGGTTTATTTAATATTTTTCACAAGCATATTATCGTTAACTTTACATGAGCACAGCACTGGCCTTCGCTGAATGGGACGGATGAACACAGACAGTTGATAAAACAGGACTGAGGAGTGAAACAGGTTTGTCTCATCTTGGAACAGACCAATGCAAATTACATCATTGGTTGTAGTTAGAAAAGACACTGGCTTTGTTGCTTGTTCGTTCTGTTTGATACTGATACAATGCTATGTGTGATTAATCAATGAAATGCCTGAATCTCTGCTTCTGTCAAGCACTTTAGAGTTCAGAACAATTTTCTGTGGGCTTCTGTGATCTTTTTGAAATGGAGGTCTGGCACCAATTGGGCTTTTTATGATAAAGTATGTTCCGGCTACTTCTAGTCAAGTTGCTTGGCAGTGATGTCGTATGACTGGATTGACCTCCAGTGATGTCATATCGCTAAATGGTACATTTTTAGACTGAGGAGTAACTATACTTGTCTCACTGCAGGATGAGGGGCAGGTTCACTGTTGCACAGATTACTTCCACTGTAAATTAAGTGCTCAAAATTGTCTTTTTTGAGCATGTAATCCTCTGGGTGCTCTTTTCCTGACCCCTGAATTGTTCGTATCAAATATGTTCACAAGAAAGGAAACCAATTGTTTAAGCCATTTAATTCTCGCTTACCATTGAACTAGCTTAACCTGGTAAGCACACACATTGGAGTTGAATCTACTTCATACATGCTTGTGGTTTAGAAAGTAACTGAGGAAATAACTCCCTGACTCACTACACTGCGATTCAAGGGAATCTTGTCACTATCTCCCACTTTATGCGGTGAAAAAGGAATTTGACACACTTCCCACAGAGCTTTGCCCCCAAGCAAGATGGTTTGCTGAACCTGATTGGCTGTAGGGCTTTGAGGCATTTTTTTTCTCTAGGACATAACAGTGTTCAATCTTTCTGAGTACAACAGATCATCAAAAGCATTTTTCATCCAAAGTGTCTCTCAGTGAGTATTAGAAAACTTTGTGCACAGGCAAACCTCTTTGATTTGTCTTTCTAGGAATTGAATTTTTTTTTTATCTTAATAAAAACCATGGTTCAACTTACAGATACATGTGTGTGAGTATGTATTTTTTTATTTATGAGAAAATTTTTCTAATTTAGGTTCAATTTAGTTTACAAGAGTAGTATTTAGATAATGTTTTTGTTTGTTTGCAAAATTGTGGTATGAGATATAGTTGTCTTTGTTCCATTATATTTTGAGGTATGTGGGTTGATTGGAATAATAACGACCAGGACTTTTATGCAGTTTAGAGATTCTTTTGTATCTGTTCCATTTTTAAATATCATTTGTTGAAATCTGTGCAGCCATATCTATTCTTGCTCCTCCACTATTTGTAACTGTCACTGACTTGCGCTATCTCACCTTTATCTGTAAGAATGTCTAAGCAAGGGGACTGAACAAAAGCTTCTGTCAAATGGTGTTTGTCAGCATGAAGCCTTTTTTTAGCACCATTCTGCTGCAAGGAACAGCAGATTTAGTCCACAACACCAACTCCTCCGTTTCTCTCTGTCCTTTGCACTGTTCTTCATTCCCTTTTCCCTCTGTGTCACACTTTCTTTCTCATCCATCCATTACACACAGACACACAACAACTGTCTCTTTTCCATTACAATTCTGGTATTTATCCACGGCCTGTAGCTCTCATTCATTCCTCCTACTCCACAATCAACTCTGAGGTCTCTCTGATGCTTATTGTGTTGAGATATACATGTGTTCAGATCAGATTCATATGTAAACCATAATGTTTATGTGAGTAGCTGAACAGATTTGCTGGCCTAGAAAAGGCATCTCCGTTTCAGCAAACACTGTAAATAAGCTCAGCAGCTGCAGAGCTAACAGGTCAACAATGAGTATCAGTCCCTTGTACTTATTGTAGTACATGAAATCATGTCCAAGTGTTGCGTTATCTCCCTCCACTATATTTTACGACTGCATGACAGCATGAGAAAAAGTGAAAGAATGGGCATAAGAGAGGTTGCCTAGTCTGAGCTAATGGCACAGTCTGCACCTTCACATTCTTCTACAAAAGCTTCTGAATACAGCTCAAGTACGGTGCCAGGAGCCGGTCATGTGACCAGACTGGAATTCAACCATTGTTTTAAGCTGCAGTGCCCTCTCTACTCTGTTAGATATAGTTTAGTAGACACACGCACACAAACAGAGAGAGAGAGAGAGTTTTACCTTGTTTATTTTATTCAGGTTAAACAGGAAGGTGGACTGAAAATTATTTAGTCTCCAGAGTTTACGTTGGGAGTCTCAGTTTTGAAGCTTCACCTTCACTTTGTGGCGAATAAAATGCGAAGTTTATGTTAATCTTGGAGAAAAAGATTTTAGATTATGGTTAAGAATGTGTCTGGCTATTTATATTCTGCAAAGACTGCATAACTTAGACTGAAAAAGAACAAAAAAGGTGATTTTTGTCTATTGATAGAGCCATGCATCCTTCATTTTTCTCGTTCCAGTTCCTGTCCATGTCTTCTGATCATGTAATTCATGGCTCATGCTGTTTCTTTTTCAGTCCATTTTAGCGTGGGGGATGTGGTCAGCATAGGTAAAAACTGTGTATATAAAACATCCACTGTCTAATACACAACCTGCAATCAGCAATGATGTGAAAATCACAGCTACTTTGACCTGCTGCTGCCATGTGTGAATTTCTGTCATTTCAGTCATCGAAGCCGTGATGAGGATCGCATATCCAAACCAGGGGCTATCTCTACGCCAGTCAAAAGCTCTGATGATGGGGTGTTGTCACAGGCCAGCGACCAGGCCAGCTCCAGAGATGACAAACAGTTACCTCCACTGCCTGGTAAAGAGCGCATCATTAGAGGCCAGTGCTGATGCTCGCACTCATCTCAGTCTTGGCGCATTTTATGTGTCTCTTTCTCATAGTCAGTAGTTTCATAAAGTACCATTTAAGCGTAAGAGAAAAGAGAGCTGAAGCGTAGTATATTTTTCCCTCTCAAGTTATCTATTCGCTGCAGATACCTTGATATAAATTAAAAATAGTTAGAGGAAGACAGACAATTAATCCGAGGTCAGGTATACCCTTTTATAGGAAACACCATTTCTATTTAAGGGACAACTAACCATCTCAGCTGTTGTTTGTGTTATATTTGTATTATACTTGCTATACTTGTTATATTTAGCTTTTTTTTTTGTGGCAGAACCAAAGCCAGTCTATGCACAGCCTGGACAGCCTGACGTGGACCTGCCTGTTAGCCCCTCTGATGCTCCTGTGCCCAGTGCCGCTCATGATGACAGTATTCTCAGGTAAATCTTCTCACCTAAAGCACCTCACCGTATTACATGTGAAAATTAATCATGTTGAAATTATGGCGTTTATTATTCACATAAATTTAGCTCTGGTCATCCTTTGTTCGGACATTGTTGCTACACCACAAACTTGTCGATATTGTTGCCTATTTTTTGTGTGGCCTCTAATCACTGTTTTAAGTCCATTATTTATTGATCTTTTATGTTGATTCTGTCTGTTCGTTTGTGTTCTCTTATAGGCCGAGTATGAAGCTGGTCAAGTTCAATAAGGGAGAGAGTGTGGGTTTGCGGTTAGCAGGAGGGAACGATGTGGGAGTTTTTGTGGCAGGAGTTTTGGAGGACAGTCCTGCAGCCAAAGAAGGGCTGGAAGAGGGAGACCAGATTCTCAGGGTACGATACACTCCATCACACAACAATAATTTTCTTTCTGTGATCACTGTCTTAACCTGACTAACTAAATTTTGCTGAATTTCCAAGAATCCCAGTTATCTCAGTTCTGTTTTGCCAGAGAAATCTGATTTGTCATGGGCACAAGGTTTTTCCAAGTTTTAGGTGTCGATAGTAGAGGTGTCACAGTCAGGATTGTAAATCAGATATTGAGCGAAATTGCATCACAATTTTGTCATTCCAAATCAGAGGTGGAATCAAGGATGCAGCCACATTCCCACTGTCACATCTTGCAGTTGTGAAAAAACACAGTATGGTGATGCAACATGATCTCTTCAAACTGGAATCTGGAGCCAATTAAATGTAACCATGACAGTTTCAGAGATACATTAACCAAACTGAACCCCGTCCTGAAATCACCAGTGGGGATATATCCCCATTCCATTATTTGCTCTCTATTAGAGGTCATTACTGATTTTTCTTCCATGTCACATGTGTGAAATTGGGAAAGAACATCTGGTGTTATGGTCAAAATAGACAAGCCATAGCTGCCCACACAAACATAGATAATCATTGGTGAAACTATGTGATCCCTTGGTCACAATCAATTTAATTCTTTGTAAAGAGTTCTTGGGAATAGAGTACAATGTACATCAGTCTGTGAGTCATTCCTAAGCCGTGCCTTGTGTCAGAACTCCCCTTGTTTTCAATGTGAAAACACAATAGAGGTCGTTCTTGCTCTGTGACTTCGAAACACTTGACCGTCTGTCTGTCTAAATACTAGTGCAATGTTGTTGATGGGATGATGGAATCCCTCTTGAAGTGAATGTTGGATTCATTCTAACATGTTTCCACATCAGTCAAGAATTACACTTGGTGTAACTATGAAGGTACTTTACAGATCCGTTTGTATTGTGCACCAACAGCACAAACTGAACATTTTTCCCAGGACAATAACCTTGAAAAACTTTATTTGATAAACAAAGCTATGTTTTCACTTTATATCCTTTTTTAAATTAGTCTAGAATGTCTAATTCCCCCCCCAGTCTTTGGTGTATATCTCTTTGTGTACTTGTGTGTGTTCTTCCCATTGTACAAACATGTCCTAGAGACTTCCAGTACAATGCTTTCCGTCTCTAGGCTGTTTCCCTTTGGTCATGGTGTGCTAGTAGAGACAAAGAAGTCAAGCCCTCCTGTTTCTGGGAAGAATAAAGGTGTCTCTCTCTGAGGTTTAATGACTCAGCCCATGTGTTTCTGCTTCCCCTGTAGCCCCCTTAAACAGAGTCAATAAACAGCAGTTGCTGTATTTGAACAGCAGCAGGAGACAGAGGAGGCTTCCTTGGTTGTAAGGGGAATACCCCTCCCTGCTTCTGTTGAGGAACAAGTTTTCCTTTGTTTCTTTTAATCTTGGAGAAATTAAATCAGTGTTAGTGCTTCATGTTTGGTTTTTTTTTTTTTTTTTAGAAGAAAAACAAAGGAATCATTTAACGCTGAAAAACAGGATATGCTTTCATCTTTCTTTTAAGCATTTAACAGTAATGATTCAATATAACAGATCTGTATCAGGTTTGGCCACACACACACACACAAAAAAAAGACTTTATAATTAGCTGAATTGTCTGATAGTTTATTGGTCCCTCAGTGGTTAAGTTATTTTCTTGTACCTCTTCTGTTTGGCATGTGTAGGTGAACAATGTGGACTTTGCAAACATCATCCGGGAGGAGGCTGTACTGTTTTTGTTGGATCTCCCAAGAGGAGAGGAGGTTACCATTTTGGCTCAGAAGAAAAAGGATGGTGAGTGATGGCAGTGTAAAGTACAGGATAGAAAATCTGCACATTTAAAATGTTACAGTAATCATCTTTGTTATCTTCTGCCTTTTGTTTAGTGTATCGACGGATTGTGGAATCAGATGTGGGGGATTCGTTCTACATTCGGACACATTTTGAATATGAAAAAGAGTCACTGTATGGCCTGAGCTTTAACAAGGGGGAGGTTTTCCGTGTAGTGGACACCCTCTATAATGGGAAATTAGGCTCATGGCTTGCTATCCGGATTGGCAAGAATCATCAGGAAGTGGAAAGGGGCATCATCCCCAACAAGAATAGGTAAAAGAAGTTTCAGGTCACGCCGCCATTACCTGTGCAGCTTGTTTAGGCACTTTATGAATGGCAGGGGAGGAGTAGGATTATTCAAGCACTGTGGTTAATCTTAAAGTAGAAAGACATGATTATGTGCAGAACATTTCCATTTTAATTCACTGTATTTGACAAATTTACTATGAATGATGATTTTTAGTGTTGTTTTTTTATGTTTTTCTGTAATTTTGTTTAACATCTTCATTTCTGAAGTTATTTTGAAGTTGGGTATTTTAACACATCCCCTGTGTCAGAAAAAACGTTCATAAGGTTCTGCTCTGTGAAGTATGAGAAGACTTTCTGAGAGATGTGTTTTTGATGATATACTTGTCTCAACAGTCTGTAAGAGGCTACAGCACTGTTGATACAGAAATTCCTCACTCTCCTGCCAACGTAAAACACTATTTTTATCACATAAGTCAAGTACTATGATGCATCTCAATGCCTTGAGCAAGTTAAGCTGATCTCCTTTGATGTGTTTTCATAATATGAGATCATCCCCACCAGACTAAAGTGATATATAAAAATATATATTTAAAAGAAAAAAAAAACATCAGAGGAAAACAATTATTATTTAATGCCAAGCGAATTATTCCTCCATGTAGGCCCAAAGCCTGTCTTACCTTACCCCTTCGACTGCCCTATTCTGTTTTCGAACCTATACAAACCAAAAAATCTGCAAATCATGAATTTTTTAAAAGTACATTAGTGCTAGATAGGGCTTGTAATTTCACTGCAAAAACTTAGTGTCTATCACACAGTATTCTGTAGTTATATCAGAGCTTCTTTATATGGGTTTATCACAGAAACCTAGCATCATCTTGAGAAATTAGTTTGCCAATTTCATTGCTGACTGTTATATTTAGCAAGGTATATCTGTTTAGTTTGCAGAAAAAATATTATAGCATATTTTTAATACAATTGACATAGATAATTACTATGAGAAAATGTGACCCATCATACTGTAAAAATTGAACAATAAATTATATTGTGTTAACCCTCTAGACAGTATTTCAATAAGTCTAAATCATCAGCATTTTTCATTAGTGATGGCAAATACTCCAATAAGTTTGGCAACCATTTACAATTCAATTCAGATATAGTTAAACTATATTATCTTAACTAATCTAAATTTCTACCATTGGCCCAATGACTCTAGTCCAAAAAGCTGATTTTATTCCTTCTCTTTATAGAGCTGAACAGCTATCCAGTGTACAGTACACCCTTCCTAAAACACCAGGTGGTGACAGAGCGGACTTCTGGAGGTTCAGAGGACTGCGAAGTTCCAAAAGGAATTTGCGGAAGAGCAGGGAGGACCTGTCAGCTCAGCCAGTTCAGACTAAATTCCCTGCTTATGAGAGGGTGGTGCTGAGGGAAGGTGAGTGTACCGAGTCATAGCAATTAACTGGACAGATTTCATGTAAAAGCAATAATTTACATTGGAAACCAGATTTCACTGTACACCTAAAATAAATTCAAGATTCTCCCTTTTAATTGGGAAGTGGAGCTTACTGAGGAGCAGTACTTTTAGATTTTCTTCTGTGCTCAGTGGATTTATAGCTGTATCATTAAGTTAAACCTGAAAAGCTTTTTACATATCGACAATTACTGATCATACCCATATAATACATTATATGTGTAATCTAAAGCACTGCTATGTAAGTGTTGCATAATTTTAACCTTTGGTAATCTCATGTTCATGTACAGCTGGGTTCTTAAGGCCTGTGGTCATCTTTGGGCCAATAGCAGATGTGGCCAGAGAGAAACTGGCCAGGGAGGAGCCAGACATTTTTGAACTAGCAAGTAAGTAATAAAGTAAACTTGTCCTTCGTTTCTTGTCTCTTATTTTTTCTATTATGCCTGTTAGATGGTAGTTTAGCAGGCTTTTAATGCATCACACATTGTTAGAGCTCAGAGCTATATATATATATATATATATATATACATATACACACATACACACACACACACACACCTTACATATTCACAGTTGTGGTCAATATCATACAGCTGCTGAAATCACTGTAGGCTCTCTGCCTATGGTATGAATCTTACATCTTGATAAGGTACCACAATTACTTTATAACCACCAATAACCTTATTCAGATGTTCATTTAGGATCCAATGGCTTATGGTCATTTACAGGGTATGTAATTATTTTGCCTATGAGATCCATTATGCGTATGTTTAACATGACTAGATATAATTTGATAAGTTTAACATTCAAAATTGGCAAAATATACTGTACAAAGTTTTTTAATTGTAAGCTGTAATGTCCGTGTTAATGCACCTGACTTTTTTCTCCTTCTTAGCTGTGCTTTTCCGCTGCAAGGACACAATAATGCACAAGCAAACAAATAGCTAGGTGCTGTAGCTTTCTTAGTTGGGCATTAAGTTTTAATGATCACAAATAAGACTGAAAGGATAACTGTGACTTTACTAGTTGACGTTCTGCATTATAGAAAGAAATAGCCTGTTTATTGTATTTAATCAGAAAGTCAAGCCATTCAGGCCTTTATTTATATCTGTTGTCCTCCCCTTTCTCCTCTTATCTGTCACTCTTCTGCCCTCCAAGTGGAGCTGCTCACAATCTTTCATTTCAGCCTGCCTTTTCTCACCTGCTGAAATTGCAAGCATCTTTAGTGGGTGGTTGTTATTTGGACACTCGTACATTCACACACAACAGACATGAGAAAAGTGATTCCATTCCTTGATGTTTATTTAAGCAACAACAGTGATGTCTGTGTAACTTTATTTTCTTTTCAGAAACACAGCAACAACAAGGAGGGGAAAGTATGTCACTTAGTGCATCAACTTTTTTTGTTTCATTTGATTGAGTGAATGACAGAAAATCTATTAACTAGTACCTGGTGGCTAGCTGCCTATTCAGTAGATGTTTAAACAATAGCCATTGTCGGGTAAATGCACACAGGGGAATAACACTTGATTTAAGGATTTCCATTTCAATTAATTACAATTGGCAGTATTTGTTGTATCAGAAGATTTCAGAGTGAAACCCAGACAACTAAACACAGGAGACCTGAAATTAAAGATGCAATATGACACTGACACACAGGTTGTGCATCACACATTTTTTAAGATTATTTTATATTTTTGTGGGAAGAAAGTCTACTCCTGAAATTCCAGTTAATGCCAAACAGACAAAAAATTTTTATGTAGATATACTGAGGAAGAAAGAGGCACTTTCTGTGGATGGTTCACATTTAATTAAATTGATATTCTACACAGTTTGCAGAGGCTTAGGTATAAGAATAGTGTGTCATTGTGATATCATCTCCTGTCCCTAGTTATTGAAAAGATGAGTAAATGTTGTGAGCAAAAAAAAGTGTATTGCACACAGAAGTAATTTCATAATTAAACTCAGTGATATTCCCCTACTTAATGTAGGTTGCATCAAATAGAATGATAACAGCAAAGTGGCATGTTAAGATGTGCAGATCAACATAAGGTGGACACAAAGTATGGTTCAATGAATTTGGTTTCACATAATAGACTGGGAATGTTGAGGTTATTTTGCATTTGTATGGATTCTTCCACCTTATGACCCATAATTTGTCCCATGATATATAATGGCTCATTGCTATCATTAACTAAGATGACACAGTCAGCATCTCTGGAAATATAAACAGTCTCCCATGTTTGTGGGGTGGTTATCTGATAGAATGTATATTTATGTCTAAAAACCTGCATGTAGAGCAGAATTAGGTTCAAGTATGTCCAGGACCAAATGTTGATTGCTATAAAATGCAATCATAATTCATCAATTTAAGCTTCAAAGTTAAACTGTAGTTTAACTAGTTTAAATCAGATTTTTATTTTTTTATTTATTTTTTTATGCCAGTGATGTGTTTGTCCATCCCAGTTCATAATGCAGCAATGGAGATGTCAAGTCCATAAGTGTGAAAATCTTAACAGTTTGATGTCACAAACACTATCAAACAGGATCTTATAACTTCAGGAAAACAGAAAATCCTGAATTATACATTTAATGTTGCTGCATATGCTTGAATCTCTTCACGCATGGCTGTATTTATCTGTTTTTAAAAAACATAAAAATGTCTTGGATAGTCATGACTAATGTTTGTAAATCTTAGCTTCTATCAGAATATCAGAAATTAAACCTGACCCCAGTTCAAGTTATTGCGATACTGAACATTCTTTTGAGATGACTGGCCTAGTTTGAACCCTCTGTTTCTAGGCAGGAAACTGTTGCTTATCTTTGTTTCAATCAAAAACCTCTCTACACATCCTTGCTTATATCCCTGAGGCTTCAGTGACACTGTATTCTCATTAAACCCAAATGACCCTCCTGCTCTTGTATGTGCATATTTCATGTCTGGTGTTTGTTACATAACACATTTCCTGCACCATAATTTATACTTTTACATGCAGTTGCACGCACACATCATGATTGTACACTGACTTTAATTAAATTACCCAAACTAGCTATTTACTATTGCATGGATTGGCTGCTGTTCTCATTTTGACTATATAATCTTGCTGTTTTCAAAGACGTACACTTGTCCTCCCCTGTTGAGAGATTATCTTTAATTAACTAGTCGTTTATGGGAGTTGACAACTGTACTCTACTAGGTTGTCTAATCTTGCTCAGCGTGTGTTTAGTGTTTCTCTGTCGTCCTGATGTGATGTTGTAACTGTCCATTTTACTTCCGTAGAGAGTGAACCAAGAGATGCTGGAACAGACCAGAAAAGCTCTGGAATAATTCGCCTGCACACGATTAAACAGATCATTGACAGAGTGAGTGAATCTAGATGTACACACACATTGGCGAAATAACACAAAGAATACATATAATAGAGATATTTTGTCAGATTTATTATGATAATGGGGATTCACAATACCCCGTACAACTCACTGCTGCCCCCTGGTGTACCTTTTTCTTTTATACTGTTTGGCATTAGAAACAAAGTCATAACAATAATCTTCAGTCAAAATAAGATAATTGCTCAATGCATGGAAGATAAACACGTTTATGTTTTTGCTCTGATTTGTCTTTTGTGTATGAAGGACAAACATGCGGTTCTGGACATCACCCCTAATGCGGTCGACCGGCTGAACTATGCTCAGTGGTATCCGATTGTGGTGTTTCTCAACCCAGACACCAAGCAGGGTGTCAAGAATATGAGGACCCGCCTCTGCCCTGAGTCTAGGAAGAGTGCCAGGAAGCTGTATGACCGAGCCCTCAAATTAAGAAAGAACAATCACCACCTCTTAACTAGTGAGTCCATTGCGAGGGAAGGAAAGAAGAATAGATATGTGAACTACAGGGAGGGTGAATGGGGTGGTATGAATGGGAGAGATTTCACTGGGGTACATTTACAGGCCCTACATAATGAAGTGCTGCAGAGTTGGGGCCTGTGGCTACTTATTGTGCCTGACCCTGTATAGAAAACCTTGTTCAGCATTGACTGACACTCTAGAGCCACCACAGGCCTCTTTTGTCAGGGAATGGGGTGTGACTATTTTTAAGAGCATCTGTTTGTGATAGAGATATTTCAGAGGTCCGATAAAGCATTCATCATAGCACACACTTAGTCTTTGTAGTACAAACACAGGGTTACGATAAAATTTTAATCATGAGGGATGTGTTTAATTGTCAACTGAATATTTGTTCATAGTAACTTATCTGGAAAGATTTTTCTACTCTCCTTTGGTCCTCCTTCTTTGTGTATCTAGCCACCATTAACTTGAACAGCATGAATGATGGTTGGTTTGGGGCACTGAAAGAAATAATCCAGCAGCAGCAGAACCAGCTTGTGTGGGTTTCAGAGGGCAAGGTAAGACAAAAACAACTCAACATACAGGTAGATAAATACATAGTTTATCAGATAGAGTGCTTTATTGAGCCCAAAGGGCAATTATAAATTGGAATTTAACTTTCCTTACTCCCTTTCTCACTTAATTCCTTCTTTCCTAGGCTGATGGGACAGCTGAGGACGATCTGGACATCCACGACGACCGCCTGTCCTACTTGTCAGCACCAGGCAGTGAGTATTCCATGTACAGCACTGACAGTCGCCACACCTCCGACTACGAGGACACTGACACAGAGGGCGGAGCCTACACCGACCAGGAGCTAGATGAAACACTAAATGACGATGTTGGTCCACCCACGGAGCCTGCTATCACCCGCTCTTCTGAACCCGTTCGTGAGGATCCACCTGTCATCCAGGAGCCCCCTGGCTATGCTGGCTTCACAGTGCAGCCTGACCCCCTCAACCGCATCGACCCGGCTGGGTTCAAGGCACCAGTGCCGCAGCAGGTAGCGTTTCTGAGAGCTGTACGTCTCCCCTGTTGTCTGGAGGACGTGGTGTGCGTTAGAAGGGTTTTTTGGAGGCGCTATTAAAGGCACTTTTTTATTTTTACAGTTATTCTGTCTATCTAAAAACTATATCAGTGAGAAAGTGAAATCTCTTGTGGTCAGGTATTTATTGCAATATATAAATATAAAATTATATATATATACAGTACATATATATTTAATCACATATATTGATTTATTTTATCTATATGTATATTGATGTTTGTGAGCGTGTGTTTTTTATTTTTTAAAAGGATAACTTGATAAGTTTTACTGTTACTCTTGTATTCTGTATTAACACAAGCTGTTTTAACAGTGTGACTGTTGCACATGTCACTGGGAAAGGAAACTTCTATTTGTCCAAGTGTCTGTATTAGTACTCACGTATGTGCACTTCTTACCTTTGTTGTACCTGCGATGGGGACTTTCACAATATGATACCAGAAAGTATTATGTGCATGTTGGAAATACTCGTGTTAATGCAGTGTGTTAAAACTGAATTGTATTTATCATTATCTGATTGGCCATGTGATACCCAAATCTATACATTTGTCGTCTCGTGGTGTGTTTATGCGCATAAGAAGGGAAAAAAGAAATTACTGTACTGTAACCGTAGCATTAAAATTACCGTAGTATTCTTTAACAATGAAAACTTGTCGTGCTGCTAATTCCTAAATCTCACATGACCCTCGATTGATCTACAGCTACTGTTAAATGTGAAAGTCGGCTATTGGCTGTTTTATATCAGTATAAGCTGTAGGCTCAAATAAGGAGCAGGCCAATGTAGAATGCCTATGAAGGTAGTAGTATTTGTTAATACTGCACCGTAGTGTGTCAGCGCGTGTTATTAAACATTTCTGAACCACTTCACAGAAAGCAGAGGCCGCTGCTGTCCCTAGCATCCCCCAGCAGCCTGAGCCCTTGGCTGAGACAATGCCCCCTGCTGTCGACGTTACTGTAAAAACTGTAGGGGTTCTGAGCCCTGACGAGGCTCCTGCAGCTCCCCACAGCCAGCCAAGCCCCAACGCAGAGGCTGACTCACTTAGGAGGCCCTCCCCCCAGCTAGCCCCTCAGACCATCACACCAGAACCTCTACAGTCTGCATTGGCCAGTTCTGAACCAAAGGTATCCATCTGACTGCCTCTGGATGCTCCGTGACCTGGCCCAGTTCAGCTCAGTTCCATCTGACCTGGCTGACCTCCTGTGCTGCTGCTGCTTCCTGTTTACCTTCCTGTTTACCTGTTTACCTAGTGCTGCCACGCTTCTCTCTCTCCTTCCGCCCTGCATGTGTGCTGACCACAGTGCTACCCCAAGGAGACAGAGATGTTTGTGTGTGTGTGTGTGTGAAGTTGTTAATAGTGTGTGTGTGTATGTGTGTGCATGTGCTGGTAAACAACAGTGGGCTTGGAGGTGATGGCTGTGCTATTTTGCCTATTTGTAGAAGAGCGATGGAAATCCTGCAGCTCTGACTGTTGCTTATCTTCTGCATGGCTGCAATATATTTGCCTTATTCTCTGATAACCTCTAGAAGTACATCTGTTTTTGCTGTGTTTATCAGCCAAATTAAATGATTATTTTCCTTGTAAAAGTAGCCAATAAATTTCCAACTATTTCATATCTTTTGAAAAGCAACCATTTCCAAGTTACAAAAACATCTAAACAAAGTAATTCTTTAGATTTTGATGGATAATTATTGGTTACTTCATAAATATGATTATTTATTTATATATGTATTTATATAAGGGATATGTGCTTGTACATTTCAATATTATTGTGGTTGTTTAATTTGCATTTAAAATTGACCAGACAGTGGGTGACATTTTCCATGTGAATGCTGCAGTGCACATGTGTGATGAATCCTCAAATTATTTGTCAAATTATTGATTGGCCCTCTTTAGCAAGCTCACAATCCATTTCCATATAAAATTTTCACATTTTGCCAGATTGTCAGGACATAAGAATCCAAAGGGATTATGGGAAATGGAACCCTCTGTTTTTGTTGTATTTTTTTTCCAACCACTTTGTTATCCTTAAATTTATTTTAGTGTTTAATTTGAGTTCATGGTGGAAATTGAGATATTTTTGAACGGCAGAGTCTGGTTGTGCTGCAATTTTTGTTTAATCTAATATAT
The DNA here is from genome assembly GCA_034769265.1 of Remorina albescens. Taxonomy (NCBI): domain Eukaryota; kingdom Metazoa; phylum Chordata; class Actinopteri; order Carangiformes; family Echeneidae; genus Remorina; species Remorina albescens. The sequence goes on from CM068479.1 coordinate 7,479,975, forward strand.
GATCCAACTAGTAACCCTTCCCTCTCAGTTTCTCTATTTCAGGTCTTTCCCTTCTGGTTTTTCTCTTCTCCAATTAATTTCACAGACTTGCTTTAATATTCTTCTCTTCTCATGCTATAACTGACTTTATATATGTCCAGTTTTTATTTATAAATGTATACAATATGTTATTGGATCCTGTGCAATTCTTAACCTTAATTATTTGTTCTCTATTTGTTTGGTAGATGTTTCCAAAGGATCCATACAACACAGACAACACAGGGAGAATGGGTCACAGCATGAAGGCTATGACATACAACCCTCAACAGGGTTATCACCCTAACCAGCAGCCATACAGAGATTATGACCACCCACCAAATCGGTATGATATCAGCAGTAGTGGAGTCAGCAGTGGAGGTGTTTATCCAGAGCCAAAGTACCGCAACTATGAGTCTAACCCACCCTACGAGAACAGTGTGCCTCATTACGACCAGCAACAGTGGAACCCCTACAACCAGCTGCTCTCTACTGCCAACTCCCAGGGATATGACCCCTGTTCCCCATACGGTGATGGCTCTGAGCCCCAATATACCCCTCCTCTCCGCTATGATGAACCCCCAACTCAGCAGGGATTCGATGGACGACCTCGCTATGGTAAACCAACAGGTCCAGGGCCTGTCCATTATGATGATCCTCCACCTCCTGCCCCAGGACCTGACCTGCACTATGACCAGGATTCTCACCTGAGTACGTACCCAGCTGCTGCCCGCTCCTCAGACCCTGCTGCCCAAAGGCCTGTCTACAACCAGGGACCAACACTGCAACATAAAGGCTACAAACCTCAGCAGTATGACCCCATTCCTGTAAACTCTGAAAGTAGCCCCACACCTTCTTCCAAAGCAGAGGCTCCCTCAACTTCCCCAGTGGATGCTCCGAAGCCTGCACATGTCAGAGATGAGCAGCAGGAGGATGACCCCGCCATGCGGCCCCAGTCAGTCCTGACAAGGGTCAAGATGTTTGAAAACAAACGCTCTGTGTCCATGGACCGAGCCAGAGATGCAGGGGATTCATCTGGGAGCAGGGTAAACTGTTACGCTTTATGCTCATGCAGATGTAGTAGTTAATAGAGCACTACATTTAATTTATAATTTCTTCTGAAAGTGACACTTTACAAGTGAACATTTCATTTTTACCTCATTGGTAAGGTTAATTATTTTTACTCTTTTAGGCAACTGACTTACCCTTGAAATCAGGTGGAGTAATCCCTAAAGCAAATTCTCTGAGCAACCTGGATCAAGAAAAAACCTTTAGGTAAGCTTACATTCATACTTTTCAACTGTATTTTTGCACATCCTGTAAGTAATATTCACGTAATTTACCAATATGCTTAGCCATGTTTATTTTGGTTATTTGTCATTGTAAATTCTTCTACTGCTATCTTCTCACCATCTCTACTTTTCACTTTATCTATTTGACTTTTCTTTCACATAAACCCAGAGCTCCAGAGCCACAGAAGCCCCAATCCAAAGTAGCTGATGATATTGTGCGTTCCAACCATTACGACCCTGATGAGGATGAGGACTACTACAGAAAACAGCTGTCTTACTTTGACCGACTCCAAGCTGGCCCCAACAAACCCCAGCCACAAGCACAAACAGCGCACAACTACCCCAGGTATTGGTCAGCCCCAACCATATTCCCAGTTACTCTAAGTATAATGCTGTCATGAAATGTCTTGGGCTTTCTCCTCTTAGATTAGATGGATGAAAGTTTCTTTGGAGATTTTAGCATCCCTTTGTTTTTTTTATTTATGTCTTGGTGAACCTCAAATCCATATTATTCGTCTGGTGATACAGGACAGAGTCAGTGGAGAAACCAAGTCCAGTGGAGAAAAAATATGAACCTGTTTCCCAGGTGACGCCATCTCTGCCACCTGTCACACTGCCCAAACCCTCATCTGAAGGTAAAATTAATAAAATTAGTTTTAATTCTGTAAAGGAAAAAAATCTAAGCATACAAAGCAGGTAGGCTCTTCTTAGAGATTTCTTACTAATAAAAACATTTATACAGAATATAACTCAAACACATATTGTTCCTTGTGGCTTATCCACAGCCAAACCTCCTGCCCAAGAGGACACTGTCCAGACCAACTTCCTGCCTCAGAAGAGTTTCCCTGAGAAGTCTCCAGTTAATGGCACTAGTGAACAGCCTTCAAAAACAGTCACTAGCACCGGTGCACCACCAGCATCCAGCTACAACCGTTATACACCTAAACCCTATACCGCCTCTGCCAGGCCTTTTGCCCGTATGTTTGACAGTCCTAAATTCAACCACAACCTTCTGCCCAATGACAAGCCTGAGATTGCTCCAAAGGTAAGCAGACTGTCCCCAACCATCATTATAGTGGTAAGAGGGTCTTAAAAATAATGGTACAAGGGGGGTACATTATATATTGACAAAATCAACTTTAGCAGTCAGATCTGCTGCCATGTGTGTTCAAAGAAAAAAATGTACCAAACATAACAACAATATTTTTGTTATTGTGAGGAATGATGATGTCCCAGTGTTCTTTACAATCTTTTGTGCTTGGACTAGGGCCGGAGCTCCAGCCCAGGGAAGCCTCAGATACCGCCACAGCCGCAGAACACAGACCACGATAGGGGTCTGGACGCTGTCACTCGTACTGTGGACCACCGCTCCAAATACCAGCATAACAATGTCAACTCTGTGCCCAAGGCCATCCCTGTGAGGTAATGAACTCAGTCTGACTGCAGTACAAAATAAAGGACGTCCAGTTATATATAGATGCATAACAGTAAAGTTATCTGTCGTGCAGCCCCAGTGCCCTGGAGGATGATGAGGATGAAGATGAGGGCCACACTGTGGTTGCTACTGCTCGAGGTATCTTCAACTGTAACGGTGGTGTCCTGAGCTCCATTGAGACAGGTGTCAGCATAATTATCCCACAAGGTGCCATTCCTGACGGTGTGGAGCAGGAGATCTACTTCAAGGTCTGCCGAGACAATAGCATCCTGCCACCACTGGACAAGGAAAAAGGTAACTTGATGCAAAAATGGAGGAATAAAGAACCCTGGGGGATTTCTATTATTCACATCTCAATTATTAGATGAGCAGTAGTTTTTGTTTGTGAGCTAAATTGTGCTTGTTGTGAAGAGGTAAAAGAGGACCATGCCAATTGACTGTCAACTGTTAACTCAACAATTTCTGATATTCTTGTCAATTTAAAATTTTAAGTATCATTAATATTTTGAACAAAAAGTCACAATAATAATCATAATAATACAATGATAAACTTGCATCATCTCCACCTCTGTCATCTTTACTGAGCTTTCTACTTCTGCTCAATGGCACAATATCTGTCCAGCTCTAAACAGCTGATAGACACACTTAGTGACTAGCAGGCAATGAAGTGAGCTGAACAGCTAAAGAACCCAATATTGAGTTAGTTAAGACTAAAACAGCTTAAAATGAATATTGGACTTAATATAATAATCAGCTGACCAGAAACATTATAATGTACCACTATAAGGACTAAAGGTGTAAATAGTAAACAGTTTATTTACACCATATTAACTTCTTGCTGATGTCAGGGAGACATTCACAGCCTGTTTCTGCTGCCCCCAAGTGGTCATAGAAATTAGTCATTGAAGGTTTTGACCATTCTTTGGGCAGCAGGGTAAAATGTTTTGGCTTGTATTAAATACTTGCTTTACATTTAGCACCAAAATAGCCTAAAAAGATGGATTTTAGATGTGCAGTATATTGGTTTCCCTGAGAGATCTTAGGCTGTCTCAACTGCTGTGAAGAGACAATTTGGGATGAGGATGTTGATTACTGACTTGATTTAGTTGAGGTTAATCAATCAGTGATTAAAACGCTTCAATACATGATACGAAATAAAAATAATAAGTGGAGACTTCCAAGACGTCCTGCTTTGGTTGTGCCATACAGGAAGCTTCTATTATTAGTAATTAACAAAGTGCCAGTACAACATTTTTTAACCATGATTGTTTAGCCTCAATCAAAAAGTGTCAGTCATATGAATCTATATTTAATTTTTTTTGGTCATGGGATCTAAGCTTCAGTTCTAACTCTAATGGAGTTCGAGTTATACAAAACCACTAGCAGATGAAAGCAGAGAAAAATGCTTTAAAGTTCTGCTTACATTAATATATCTGTAATCATCCTGTTCTGTGTTTGTGTTTACAGGAGAGACTCTGCTTAGCCCTCTGGTGATGTGTGGACCTCATGGCCTCAAGTTTTTGAAGCCCGTGGAGCTGCGCTTACCTCACTGTGCGTCAATGACCCCTGATGGTTGGTCTTTTGCTCTAAAATCCTCCGACTCCTTGTCGGGTATGCTCTGCTCTCTCTGTTCTTCGGGGTCGTTTGGGCTGGCTGTGTGACAATTTATAGGTTGTGGATCACTGTTTAATGAGATTTTACCACTATTTTTGTTTCGCTCTAACTCAGGAGCTTACACGCAAACATTTTTCATGTTTTTTAAATTTGTAAGATGCTTGAGAACAAATCTAGGGGTAAAATCTGTTTTTCATATTTATATCTTTCAGTTAATTCATTTTCATCATTTGTGCTAGTTAACTTATATATTAGCTGTATCACACATTTTATGTGCTATTTAATAATTTGACACGCTTTAATTGCATTATTTGTCACAAAATGTTCACCTTTCACTCACCTTAACAACTTTCTTATTTCATTTAACATGCATGCTTTCATCACATGCTTGACTGTACAATCATTTAATTCCATCAGGTAGAATTATAGTGCATGCTTTTTTGCTGAAAGTGATTTTTCTCACGTAGCCACCCAAATCCTGAACTGAAGAACAGCTTATGCAGATTTTCTGGAAAGTGGGACACTCATAAACAACAATGCCTGACATTATCCTCCAAAAAAATTCAAAGGGCCTCAAAGATATCTTGTTGCCATGTCAAAAACAGCTATCTAAATTTAGCTTTCTTCATCCCAGTTTTTTTTTTTTTTTTTTTAAGGGTACCTTTCAGGCATAAGGGATTTCAGACAGGTTTTCAGACTGGCCTCAGCTTGTTAGCGAAATTGAGTCAGTTTTGAAATTGGAGTAGGGAAAGATGTATGAAAATACACAACAATTGCATTTTTATTTGCTTTCATAGGCTACAGGAGACGAGCATTCAAACAAAGAAAAATAATTCAATGTAATTTTTAGGACTGTACTTTGACAACTTCCCGTGTTTGTAGACCAAGAAACTAAATTCTTGTTTGCTTTTGACATTTGACATAGTAGATGCTATATTACAGATGGCAAACTCTTAACAAAGTAAAGCCAACAAAGCATAATATGAGAACACAGTGAAATACATTCTTATTATATTTTAGTAAGCATTGGAATTGATCAGCAGTGTATTCAGGGCAGAAATGAGATGAAGGGAGAAGACTGCATACATTGGGATGATGGAAATCAAAACCACAATTTATTTGAGACTACAAAGGTAATTAAAGACAAACATTCAACTGAAAAACACCAAGGAGACTATTTACTAGTTCAACATTTGATTTAAGCCTTTTCTGAATACTATCCTTCTCATACCCTGCGGTCAAAAATATTGGTAATTTTGGCAGTTGTCAGAATTAGCTATTAATTAATCTCAGCTTCAGCATGAGACATGGACGGCTGAATGACATGTCCACTAAAGCTATGGTCCTGCTAAATTTTGGGGGGATTATCAGGCTGCATCTTAATCCTCTTATTATAAAGCAAGGCCACTCTCTGGTATGCTGCTCTCTCTTTCTGTGGTTTTCACTTTCTTTCTCTGCTTCCCTTTTTTCTCCTATACAATTCCTACGTCTTACAGCTTCTCTTCAGTTTGTATGTGTTACTTTGGATCACTGTTTTAATTTATATATAAAAAATGATTTCTGGTTAAGGTAGAAAATGATTTAATTTGAAAACTGCATGAAACTAAATGTCAGACATTAAGTAATATAAACCACACTGCATTATTGTGTTAGGGCTTTTAAATGATATCTTGTGTGAAAGTCGTTCACACACTTACATTTACCTTGTGGGGACACACAAACACATAGATAATACAATGCACCTTGTAGGCGGTTTTTCATTTTTACAGTGCATCCGGAAAGTAGGATTAGGGTTTTTCCACATTTTGTTATGTTACAGCCTTATTCCAAAATGGATTAATTCTTTTCCTCAAAATTCTACACACAAGATCCCATTATGACAATGTGAAAAAAGTTTAATTAATGCAAATTAATTAAGATTTAAAAAACTGAAAAAAATCACATGCAAATAAGTATTCACAGCCTTTGCTCAATACTTTGATGATGCACCTTTGGCAGCAATTGCAGCCTCAAGTCTTTTTGAATATGATGTCACAAGCTTGGCACACCTATCTTTGGGCAGTTTCACCCATTCCTCTTTGCAGCACCTCTCAAGCTCCATCAGGTTGGATGGGAAGCGCCGGTGCATAGCCATTTTCTCTCTAGAGATGTTCAATCAGATTCAAGTCTGGGCTCTGGCTGGGCCACTCAAGGACATTCACAGAGTTGTCCTGAAGCCACTCCTTTGATATCTTGGCTGTGTGCTTAGGGTTGTTGTCCTGCTGAAAGCTGAACTGTCGCCCCAGTCTAAGGTCAAGAGCCCTCTGGAGCAGGTTTTCATCCAGGATGTCTCTGTACATTGCTGCATTCATCTTTCCCTCTGTCCTGACTAGGCTCCCAGTTCCTGCCGCTTAAAAACATCCCCGCAGCATGATGCTGCTACCACCATGCTTCACTGTACCGATGGCATTGGCCTGGTGATGATCAGTGCCTGGTTTCCTCCAAACGTGACACCTGACATTCACACCAAAGAGTTCAATCTTTGTCTCATTGGACCAGAGAATTTTGTTTCTCTTGGTCTGAGAGTCCTTCGAGTGCCTTTTGGGGAAACTCCAGGCAGGCTGCCATGTGCCTTATACTAAGGAGTGGCTTCTGTCTGGCCACTCTACCATACAGGCCTGATTGGTGGATTGCTGCAGAGATGGTTGTCCTTCTGGAAGGTTCTCCTCTCTCCGCAGAGGAACTCTGGAGCTCTGACAGAGTGTCCATCGGGTTCTTGGTCACCTCCCTGACTAAGGCCCTTCTCCCCTATCGCTCAGTTTAGATGGCTGGTCAGCTCTAGGAAGATTCCTGGTGGTTCTGAACTTCTTCCAGTTACGGATGATGGAGGCCACTGTGCTCATTGGGGCCTTCAAAGCAGCAGAAATTTTTCTGTAACCTTACCCAGATTTGTGCCTCGAGACAATCCTGTCTTGGAGGTCAACAGACAATTCCTATGATTTCATGCTTGGTTTGTGCTCTGAAATGCACTGTCAAACTTTGGAACCTTTATATAGACAGGTGTGTGCCTTTCCAAATCATGTCCAATCAACTGAATTTACCACAGGTGGACTCCAATTAAGCTGCAGAAACATCTCAAGGATGATCAGTTGAAACAGGATACACCTGAGCTCAATTTTGAGCTTCATGGCAAAGGCTGTGGACACTTGTGTACATGCGATTTCTTAGTTTTTTATTTTTAATTAATTTGCAAAAATCTCAAAAAAACGTTTTTCACGTTGCCATTACGGGGTGTTGTGTGTAGAATTTTGAGGAAAAAAATGAATTTAATCCATTTTGAAATAAGGCTGTAACATAACAAAATGTGGAAAAAGTGAAGCGCTGTGAATGCTTTCCGGATGCACTGCAAGTTTTCATGTCATGGGAGCAGTAATGTCCGAAGAAACCTGACACTATACCAATAGCTTTGGAAAACTAATAGGAAAGTACATGCACCATGTAGTAGAAACATCTGTCAACACTGAGGAAAGACTCTTCTATCTTTTATTAGGCATTGAGAGTATGCTGAAGCATATATAGCTGGGTGATTCATTTATTGATAGGTATTTTTCATTCTAACTTGTGGATCTTCATTGGTTGATATCATGATGATGTATTAATCCATTAAGTAGGGTTTTGGGCTCAATATGCCTTGTTTTCCTTTGGGGAAACGATTTTTCCATATGGTATACAATTTTCAATACAAACAGTTAATTGGGATAATTCTCAGATTTTACCTTTTAACTTTTTTTTATATTTAAATTTGAAGTGCAATTTTTGTTGTAACAAAAAATAGGTCATATTTCTAAAATATTCATTCAACACTAAATGATGGTCACCATTGCCATCTGGAAACTTGACGTTTGATGTTAATGTTGTCGCATTTTCCTGAGCTGAAAAATTGAAGGAAAATTTACATCTATTCCTGAAATTAAACAAAAGATGCATGATCATAACTCAGGTGCAATTTTTTTAATGAAGTTCTGCGGTTCATCATCTGTGAGTTGTATATATTTTTCCCCATTCATTGTGTGTTACAAGATGGACTGGAGAAATAAAATGGTCACGTATTAAAGGTCCTTTATACCAAGTGATTATGACCTGTAAAGGACACACTAATTAGGAGCTTTGACAACCACAGAACAGTCTGCAGCAAAAAGCACTGTCGGAAATCTAGAGTATCATAACGGGACTGTTGATATAATGCACAGCGTAAAATTTTTCAGATGAGTGAATGAATTTAAGCAAGAAAACACCACGATGGGCAGGCAACACCAGCATACACCAGTCACAGTGAACTATTTCGCAGGTTTAAGCTTTGTCATTGGTAACAATTCGGATTTCAGTGTTTTGCCCAAGCACATTTCACCAAATTCAAGACGGACTACTGATTGTCGTGTTTATCTCCTCCACATTACGCAGACTTTGTCACTAGTTTAACTGTGTAAAGATCTCAATATTCATGCTGTCACATACATAGTCTGTCAACTGTATCGATGGACCTCTGCCAAGTTGGCTCTGCTTACTATGATTGATCACTGGAACTTTCCTCTTGGCACAGATGTGTATGTTTAGAATTGCAATTACACTGAGACGTCCCAGTCCCTGAGGTTTAATTTGCAGTCAACAAGAGACTGAGGACAGTCATAAAGAAATTAAACCACTTTTACTAGTCTCTTCTGCTATGCTGGGACATAGGCCAAAGGTTTGTAATTTCACAGTTCATGGCTTTATTGTACAGAAGAGGTTGTGATCTCATAAAATGGATTACACTTTGAATTTGCCATAAAAAGCTGTTATTTTTCACTCGCTGACCTCCTCTGATCTTGTGTGTGTCCTCAGGTGACCCCAAGAGCTGGCAGAACAAGTCTCTCCCTGGAGACCCCAACTACCTGGTGGGGGCCAACTGTGTTTCTGTGCTCATCGACCACTTTTAAAGACCAGCCGGTGTGATGTTACTGAATGTGGAATAACGGTGGATAAAATAAAGAGAATGGCACGCACACGCACACACATGCACGCACACGCACACGCACACGCACACACACACACACACACACACACACACACACACACACACACACACACACACACACACACACACATAGGTGCACTCCAGACTTACAAACTCACACCACACTGGAGTATGAAGAAGATCCACATAGTCCTGTTTACTGCACCAATGGATGAAGGAGAGACACTGATGATCATTTAGAGCTGTTCTTTAAATTCTTTTCCCAATTTGAAGTTTTGATGTGAAATGAAACCATAGATGCTTGCCATGCCACTGGGGATGACGTTATATATACTATAAGGCGATGTTAAATGTCATTTTTTATGAATTTAGATGGATGGATGTGATGAAGCAAACATGCTTCAGAAATATTTATGCTATATATGCATAGAGTATATATAGTAGTCTAGTGAAGATTTAATAAAATAATACTCACATCTGCCTAAAACCTTCAATAAAGTTCCCTCAATATGGAAAAACGTGGAGATACATATTTGCTTTCAGTCACCTGAACTGAAAAAGAACGAGATAAAACCAGATATGGTGATGCTTGCAAGTTTCTGTTGAAGGAGATGGCAAAACGATAGCTGGATACAAACCCAAGCAGCACATTTTAGAGATGTTCTTCCATTACCCCTTACTTTATTCCAACTTTTCCTACAGTAATATCTTGTAGCTCATTTTCTTACAGAGTATCATGTCTCTCCTTCCAGCCTGAGGGAGATCTATGCATGTTCTTTGCTCAGGTCCAGTAGCCTCCTCAGTTCTTTCCACATATCTTTTCCTATCTCTCTCTACCTGACTCTCCTCTTTCTTCTGTCTGTGCGCTCTTGCACTCACACACAAATAAGCAGTGATGCCTTATCTGCAGATTATTCACTTTCAATAAGGAAAAAAATAAGTTATGATAAATTATGGTATGTCATTTATTTGCCATTTCATTTTTTGTGAACCCTTTGTATAAATGAACTTGGGTTTAATAACAATAACAGTTGATAAAGGATAACAAACGTATGCTTTTATCTGCTATGCATTACTTAAATAATAATAAAAAAAATACAAGAAAGTAGAAAAGAATTGGCTGTAAATAAAGCTAGCATATTGCCTTGTTTCTTTTGTTTGTAAATGAACTTTTTGTATGTCTTTCTTTTTTGTATAAAACTTAGAGAAAACATGTTTTAAAAAAATGGAAGAAAATGAACGTGGTTATCTTTGTATTCTGGATATACCCTCGAGCCTTGAAACTTATAACCCAACAATAATACATCACACCTTTTCTACCAATATATTCACGTTTATGGTCACAAAAAGCTCTTTTTATGGCTATTTAGAGATCAGGAAAGTACTTGGCCTAAATACTTTTAAAACCTGTTCTTTTCAAGGGTGTGCTCCAAGTGTTCCCCTCACTGATTTGTGATACTGGATGCTGTATTGTGTGCCCTTAAATGTATTTTTGTACTAATAGACAATATGTTATGTATGGCACACCAGTACCATTTTATTTTTAGATATAACATGGCTTTAATTGGATATTAGCTCTTCATGTGTGGCTGACCTTTTCCTCCTCTGCAACACAATTTTAAGAATATCACTGTATTAATAAAGTCATTTTTAAGGTAAAATATGTGTGTTAAAGGAAGTTGTTTTCTTAAGCAAAATGTGCTTTTGAGTTCATCTAAAAGCAGCTTCGATCACTGCTTTCTTTTTTTTATGTCTGCATTTGTTCTCAGAGTTTAACACCACAGGGTGTGCCAACTTTTAATGAGACTGATGCACTTATAGTCTTGCAGCTAAATATTTTATTATTTCAGTGTGTGTGTGTGACCATCATCAGCCTTCTCTGGAAGATAGTTTGTTGACCTTTATTGAGTGAAATGACATTTGTGTGGCAGGGAGGGCAGTGCTACACTTCGGTGAATATAGGGGGGAACAAAGGACAGACAAGGTGCAGAAGGATGGACAGGGGAAGGGAAGCAGGTGGTGCTGGTATGAACTAGTGGAAAGAAGGATGCTGTGCTTTTCCTGTCACCTCACTCAGGATTATGAGAGTCCAGTGGGTTTCTGTGTAGATCTCTGGAGATATGGGAGTCCAGATAGGTGAAGGTGTCCCAATAGAGGAGCCGAGTCAAAGATGGGGTACATAGTGATGGAATGAAAGAACAGCTCAACCCATTTTGGCAGGATGCATGAATTCTTCATGATGTGACCCAACAAGAGCTGGAAAATTAAACCACACATGCATGTGGGCATTCCCTAAATATGAGTGAGACCATCACCAGGGCCCAGAGTTGGGTCAGGTGCCAAGGCTCCCCAGGCCCACCACCTTGTGTGTGGGAGCACAAGAGGCACCAAACCCCTGACGCACACAGACTGAGGAAACTTCGGTAGAAAGAGCTCTTCCATATACTGGGAGAAGCCCCTGACCCCCCCCCATCCCAAAAGGGGGAGAGGAAGTGGCGAGCCATCACACACCGGCCAGCATCGGACTTACAGAGTCTACTAAGGAGCTGCCATGGACTGATCACCACACAGCGCCAGGAGACTAAGCCCATCCACGAGGCCTCAGAAGAGCCCAGGCACCAAATTGAACTGTCCGCCGTAGAGCCCCCAGACTGCCGGCCCCATCTGCCACCAAACCGCAAAGGAGAGGGCCCCGAGCCATGCCATGACTAGCAGGAAGTGAGAGTGTTCCCTTTCCTGTGTTTCCTCAACCCCTGCCGAGGAAGCATTGCCCTGCACCGTGAATAAGTGACCCTGGATGTGGTGCGTTAAGGGAAGAGAGGAGGGTGGGGGGAGGTCAGAGGTCAGCAGTGTGAGGTCAGAGCTCGCCCCAGTCTGTCCCCTAAAGTGTGGTGCATTAAATCTTATGTTGGATGTATGTTGTTTACCTGAATGTGCCTGTGAGAATTTATATTGTGCAAAGTGTGTGGTGGGTGCAATTTAGGAGGCAGGCAAGCAAAGGCCTGGTCCCCAACCAGAGGGCTGCTGTGGCGGAGGTCCAGGGGGCCCACAAGCAGGGTGGGGGCCCCAGGGTATCCAGAAGCCCCCCCAACCGGATCATTGCTTTCTTTTCAGTATATTTCACTTCAGCTGATCACATCTTATCTTCGGTATCTTTCGGTTTTTAACATTTTATTTTTCATCAGGATCAGAGATTCTTTTCATGATCAGTTCATCTCTAAATTAATCAACTGCTTAATTTATAAAGTAGTCCAAATGCAGGTCAGGATTCGTCAGAACTGTTTTCAAATTCTGTGCTTTGTCTGGACCACAGTTTGAAACCTAAAGATTTTACTACAAAAAATGTTAGTTTTTTTTTTTTTTTTTTTTGAGGTGTAATTATCAGAACCATTGCAGATTAATTTAGTCATTTAACTGATCATTCAGGTACTTGTGTTGTTTGCTGTGGCCCTCACAGCAGCAGGGCTCAGGATTCACCGCCAGGTGGCGCAGCTGTGCTGAATGAATCCGCCACACAAGGTCAGAAACTCAAAGTCTTCCAGGTGTGGTGTAATGTCTCACGATATTAAACACCTCAATGTTTCTGGTTTATTCATTTTAGTCCATTCGTACTCTGGCCGACTGTGTGTGGTGTAAAAACAATTTGATGAGGAACAGAAGTAAATGCTGAGATTATACAGTTGCAAGGGCTTAAAAGTTTTGCTGTTATATTGATGGTCTAATTAAAATGTGTATTTCATCAACAGTGAGTAGGGAAGGGATTGTTTTGGGACAGCAGCTCATCTTTTTGTCTCCCGGTCCTCTGCAGGTGTGATGTCCATCCTTCCTGAGCCTGGACCGAACTGATGGACTGATGGGGGGATGTAGGGGACCGGGGCCAGTCCAGTGACACACCTGAGTTTGAATATTAAACAACTTTCTTCTATTTTTTCCATTTCCCTGAATCCAAAGAGCGGTTCATGCAGCCCTTTAATTCACCAAAACAGGCACCTGTCTCTGTCATGATGCCACCAACACATCCCCACCTCAGAACCAGCAGCGAGGACAGATAGCATAGGTTGTTTTTTTTTTTTTTTCGTTGGGTTTTTTGTTGTTGTTTTTTTTGCCTGATGTAGAGCCCACCCCTTTCCCCCCTCCTCTCCTGTCTTGGTGAAGCAGCCTCCGCGCTGCTCGCCGCTATGTAGCCGCGCACTGTGGCACATCTCCAATGCGCAGTGAGCGTCTCCTGTCCGGCTCCGGCTCTGCGGCCGTCTGTGGACGAACCTCACACGACCGACTGGCTGCGGATATTCAGGCACAGAGAAAGAGACAGAAAGCCCGCAAAATTCGGCATAATCTCTTCTAATCGGACTAATGTTTCTCCCCGTCTGGATTTGACTCGGGTTGCGGGTTTCCTCGGGGCTCCTGTGCGGCTCGGAGTTGTTGGGGACCCGCAGCGGTGATGGCAGCGTGACGGGGCTGCAGGCTGGATGACAGCAGGAGGATGTCTTCCTTCTTTTTGCAATTTTGCGTTTTGACTTTTGAGGATTGTTGCCGAGATAAACCTGCAGTGTTTCGTGTTGTGCGTTTCGCCTTGCAGACATTTATACCTAGTGTGTGTTGTGGTGAACATCTGGTGGCCGGTCTCACCTTCCTGCTCCGATCCGCCGCAGAGCCTCTCTAATTGGGGCTCCTCTTCTCCTTCCTAATTGATGGGGATCGTTGCTGTCGGACTCTGGGCAGCAGTGAACCTGTTCTCCGGCGCCCTGCAGGCGGATACACACCGATTCAGCCCGTGTTGGGTGGTATTGTCCTCCCCTGCAGCTCTGTTTGTCATTCACTCGGTCACCCGTATCCTTCAGTCACAATGCCAGTGAACGCGCTGCCCCGCGGCGGCGGCCCGGGGTCCCTGAGCCCGGCGTCGTTGTCCCGCAGCCTGTCACGGCTAAGGGAGTACCGGACCCGAACGAGGATCATGCTGGCCCTGGGGGTCTCTCAGATGGTCCTGGGGAGTCTCATCCTGGCCGTCAGCTTCGCGGCTCTGGCTCTCACCACATCACCCAGAGTGAGACACTCTTGCCCTTTCTGGGCTGGTTTCTCTGTGAGTACAACAATTTCTGTTTTCATCATCAATTCATCCAAGTGTTTATCTCCTGAACAAAAAGAGAATAGTGGATTTTAGTGGACTAACATTTAAAGCAAGACACTATCAGGTGACTCTGGACTGTTGAGATTAGATTTATCACAGGTCATATAATGGATCCATAAAGCACAACAGGCCTATTTGTCATTATTGGTCTCACAAACTACTGACAAAAGTGCATTAAAAATGATCGTACATTTTTATATTATTAAACTCTAATACGTATGTTGAAGCAAGTGTTTCAGTCTCATATGAACTAATTGGTGTGAGGATGCTCAGCAACAGGAGCACCCTCAGACACACAGAAGGCTACTCTGTAAATTTCATGCAGTGCTGCAGCTGCGTGTACAGTAGATCTGTTTGGACTCATTGAATTGTTGTGTGATTTTACATGTGAAATTTTCATAGTGGTTTCTGTAAATATTTATGAATGCACACTTCCTTGATTTCCTGCCAGAGTCCCTGAGCAGGGCTGATCCATTAATTATAGAGGTGGTGGTGGGCCAGAGTGCAGAGTGAGGGGAGGTCTGTGGCACAAGGGCTATCTCTGTGGCGAGTGTCTGTGAGTGTAGCAATGTGTTTTTGTAAGAAGAATAGTAAGAAACCAGAGCAAAGCTAAACTGACTTTAGTAAGGAATATGTTTCTGGCCGGAGAGCCAGATGTGCTGCATCTCACCTTCTTTTAGCTCAGATGTGTCTTTTCAGTTGCTCAAATTGGGTTCAGTTTCTCAGCTATGTTATAATTTGCTGTAAGTATTCAAGTTCTCAGCTGTGGTCATAAAACTTCTTAAACACAACATTATTTTAAAAACAAAGAGCAAAATCTGCCACGAAAACAATTTCATTCATCAAACACCTGGAGAAATATAGAAATCATCAACTGTGGCTTGTTGGCGATCTATTAAAGAGGTTCCTTTATGTTAATACTTGTGTAATACTCTCACTCAGGCAGGTGTTGAAAACAAAAGAGCCTGCTGGCAGCTCGATGCATCCACCACAGCGACGCCAAGTCCCAGATAATGTAGTTGTGACCAGACCTCCATCTGCAGAGTGTCTGGTGCTGGAAATAATTTGCCTACGTGCAATCACTGTGGAAGTTAGGACCTTTAAACAGCTCAAAGCTACTCTGTGAAATAAATCTGAAATCATCACATGATTAAAAATCAAGACTTTTGCGTGAAAAAATATGGTGATTTGTTTAAAAAAAATTCCTTGGCCCTGTTACATTTGATTTTGCGTTTGACAGTTTGGTTTAAATGTCATTTTACAATAGCAGCTAAGGCATCTGGTCATTGGAAACAGCCTATTGGAGCTGATTTGATTAGAAAACTGTCGACGATCAAGAATTTAGTTTGAGCAAATAAGAAAAATCAGCAGTTTCGTTTTGGTGGAATAAGATGCTTTTTGTTGCTCCGCTTCACGTTGCACAGCGTAAAGAATCAGATAATCTAATTCTAGTTTTAGTTAAGAAAAGAATTCCCCCTCTCTTTTTTATGTGTGTGAGGATGCTCTTCAAGCAGTTAATAGTTTTCATGATGAATATCTGTTGCACATTCTTTAGTGAAGTGTATCTGTGTTTATCTTGAGCTCTTTGAATAAAGTAGAAGGATAGAGACTTTACAGTCATGGTGAGCAGAGCACAGATCATGGGTCCAACTCAAGGTCGTGCATGAAAAGAAAAAAGCAACATAAAACACAAGGACATCAGAAGGTAATGAATGAATAAACGTGTCAGAGGGGAAAAATGTAATTTGTAAAAATACACATCTACACAAATCATTTACATAGGTATTCACTCAAATAATGTAATCCATATTAAATGGATTGAATTGTTTTAGTGAACCTTTCATATCTTGGAGACAAGCTTCCCTGTCACTGGGAGGAAACTGATCACTATCTGCTTCCAGGTAATCTGTATCTTTGAGCATGTAGTTTCCTTTGAACCTTTGCTTTGCTCCATTGATTTGAGCCATATTGGTGACCTGAGTTAATGAGCAAGGTGATGATAAATCTTCATCTATTCAGCACTGGTGGGTGTGTGTGTGCTCGTGTGTGAACTCTATAGGTGGCTGTGTGTGGTCACCGTGGGACATCATTAAGGATCTCTGTGTGATGACAGGGTATTGTGGGATTTCATGGCAGATGCAGAGAGAGAAGGTGTAATCTTTACATCCTATGCAGGGCAATCACTGCTGAGCCTGGCACTCTCTCCTCCTGGGACAGACACACACATTCATAAATATATCACATCTGAATGTTATGCATATCAGTTGTTCTGTGTCCCTCATCCTGATTATCCACACTCCAACATTTTTACAGCTTTGATGTTCAGTGTTGTATGTTTAAGAGCATAATCTCTCTCTCTCTCTCTCACACACACACACACAGACACAAACTAAATATTAACAACTAAATATTAATAAAATAATCTAATAGCCTTAAACTTCTATAGCAGGGGCCAATTACTCTAAAATAGAAATTGTCATAGCCCGAATAATTGTGTGTGCATTTTCATTATATAGCATCTTCTTTAAATACAGTGAAAGGTCATTAAGATACAGGGAACTGGCAGGCTAGTGGTTTGGTTCACAAAGGAAAAATACATTTTCTTGGGAAATTTTTACCAACTCCATAGATATCCATATCAGGGACATTTTGTGTAGCTCGCAGATTGTGAAGATTGCAGAAGTTCTCTATGGATAATCTCCAGAGCTGTTTCTTTACAGGAAACAAATCCAGATGACAGAATATACTGAGAATTTTCCAGAGACTGGCACTGATGCCTCAGACAGATCTAATTTTTATCCTTTTTTCAGTCCTGTGAGCTGTACAAATGATACTCTATTCACCCTTAACTCTGTCCAGATTTGGGAAAGATTTCAGAGTAAGATAATCCATATATATTAAAGCAAAACCAAAATTATACGTGACTTTATGTGTAAATTAGAAATTAATAATCCCAATAGTAACAGCATAAATTACCATTTCAACAATCTCAGGTCAGATCATAAATTCAGCAGAAATCTTCCCCACACATGACCCCAATGAAAGTTTCCCTTTTGTCTTCACACCACTATATTATGTAAGAGCCTCCTGAGTTTGTCCTGCAATGACATCATTGTGTGATTTGATCATTGTGGCTGTGACAGAAATATTATTCTGGGAGTCCACACAAATCTCCACACTGTTGTTTTTATTTGGCCATTTATTCCCAGCTGTCAGTAGAGAACGTGCCTACTCAGCTGCCATACTCATCTCATCAGTTTAAATGGAGTGTGGTCAGCGCACAACCTCAGAACAGACAGTCCCTCGCTCTTAAATCTCGTATTGATCAGGTAATTAGATGGATTCTCATCAGTCATCTCACTTGTGTTTGCTTCTCAACCTGTTGGTATTTTGTGTTATATTGTCGCTCATATTGTGTCTGAAGCAGGCGTGTGTTGTGGTCTCATGTAGTTTAGTGATCAGTCTGTCATGCTGTGTCACTCAACAGTTGTAATTCACTTTCCTGCTGCACCTTAACCATAATAAGTGAGGAGGCTCTCGGTATGCTGCTACTCATTACTCTGAGGACCCTCCAGAGCATCCTGCCCCCACTCCAGTGCTACCATTGAGGATCATAATGGTGGGGTGAATGCCCCCCCCCCCCCCCCCCCACACACACACACACACACACGTTCAGTGATTGAGCACAGTTCAAATATTTCAGCTTCACTTAATTCCCTGTCTCAATGGTGGAGACACATCCCCACTCTGCCTTATATCGTTCCACCATCCACTTGTTCTTTCATAATTTTGGTTGGTGATATGTGTTGGATGCTGGGAACAGAATGATCAAGTCTCTTTGTTGCAGAGCCCTTGCATTTTTTTTACTCTCTTCTATTATCCAATGGACAAAAGAAACAAAACTGATTTTCACCAAGGACTATGTCCTCAATTAAACGTAACACATTGTTAAAGAAAAAACAAACAAACAAATGTTGTGTTTGTGTTTAAGTGGACGATCTGACAATATAAATTGTATCACCTGCTGTCTGACATTGGGTTTTTTGATAGAAGTTTTTTTTTTTTTTTAATTATGAAGCCTGAGTCATCATACTGACAATAATAATATAAAAGAGAAGCTCTCGGTGACAAAGAGGAAAACAACTCAGGGTCATCCAGAGAAGCTAAACTTGCCTTACCTTTTGAAGTGGAATGAAATTTTCATTTCAAATTTTGTATGTGCAGTGCTTTGTGATTTGATGTATGACCGACATTTTTTTGTAAATTTGTGCTTAAAAAGTGACTTTGCATGTGAATGTTTGTGTGAATGATCTCACCCACTTATCACCTGAAGCAACATGTTCAAACCATCATCACACTGTGCAGGCATGTTGACTCAGGTGATTCAGGCGCATTGCGTGTTGCCGTCAAACTTCATTTCAGACTTCACTTGCGTGTTTCATCTTAACTGAGCAGGTAATGTAAAGGAGTCTGACATTAAAACATTCTTTCAGATTCATCTGTTGAAGAGGAGAGTTTAGCACCTGCATCATGGTTCAATTTGTGGTTTATGCCAATGTGATGTGGAAAGATGAATCCTTCAGTGTGCAAACTGAGAATGAAAGTTTCAGTGAAGCAGGAGACAACATTTTATGTCCAGCAGTTAAACGTGTAGAACAGAATATATACAGGTGTAATTTTCAGCTTGTGTTGTATTTCTGGAGTGGATCTTTAAGCCCACACAGATCAGACATATCTGTACTTGCACAAATCAGATCTGTGCAAAGTGTGTACACATGTTTTTACTCAGTAACTTTCATGTATGTGTGCAAACCTAAAACACAAACTGGCTCGATTATGTATCATTTTGATCTTTGAAGGTTGAAGCTAGTTCATGTTTAATGAAGGCTGTGGAGCCTCTCTTTTTTCTGGCAGTTTTTTTTTTTTTTTTTTTTTTAAACACGACCCAGCCCTGCATATTCACATGGGAGGCTAGATGGGATAAAATCTGAATACATGATATATTTGTATGTGTATTCATCTCAGATCTGTCTCATAAATTGTCCTTTTCATTCCTGAGCCTGATGTTGTTTGTAGTGCCCCTCTTTGTTAGTCTGACCTGCAGCCCAGGATGTGTCTGACAGAACGCTTGATGTTGCACTTCTTTACAAACAGCCCTGACCTGGCTCCCAGCAGGTCTGCCTGCAGACTGTTGAATAGAAAAGGCCAACAAAGTTGAACCGAGCTCGCTGGGAACAAAGGGCACCCAAACAGAGACCGGTTAGTGGAAATGGAAGACTGCCAGAGGCGAACATCTTCCCTGAGTTATTCTGTTGGTTTTTAAGATGAGGGCGTGGCGCTGAGGAAAACGCTCACAGGTGCTGCACAACACCTGTGTTTACATTTATTCTGCTGCTGTTAATGTCAAATCTGACAAGAAAGAAAAGCTTAATGAAGAAGACTCATCTTTTATTTGGGGAGGTTTAGTTTCCAGAGACGTGACAGATTTCCACCTCCTACTGTCTCTGACCTGTGTGAAGATGTCCAATGGTTTTCAAAAAATAAAATGAAGCTCTTTTCAGTGGCGTGTTGCGACAGGCCATCTGCAGCTTGACGGTCTGATATCAGCGGCCAGACAGATGGATAGGGCTTTGTTGACGTGCTTGACTTGTGTCCCAGCTATAACTTCTTCCTGTTGTAACAAAGGTGTCTGACATTGCTGCCTTCAGCTTTTATATAGCTGATCAATGGGAACGCCTGCTGACTGGAGCCTCTCTTTGTTCTATGATTAGCATCTGTAGTGTGTTGGATGGTGCTTTTATGGTGTAAATATGTGAGAGGGGAGGTCATAGGTATGTGCATTTGTAATGGTGTATATTAATTTGCTTGTGTGCAGCAGGAGCAGACATACAGGTCGTTCATTGACTGCCTCCTCCTTTACCTGTTAAATAAAGACCAAAGGGTCAGATAGACAGCTGAGGAATAAGGGGCTTATTTGTGTTTTTTGAGACAAATTCGTGTAAGAGAGCATGTAACAACATTTCTGTCTGCCTGTGCAGTCTGTTTGTCACACACCCTCTCAGAAAGTAACTGATCTCTGTGCTGAAAGCTGCTTTAGGAGGTTAATCAGGCAGTGAGAAAGATTAACCAGAAGCTCCAGGACAACCCCGGAGAAAGTTTGGTACTTTTCCAGTGAACATTACAATGTAACAACACAGCTTTTAGTCAGTTTTTAGGGAGCAAGAAAAAATGAAATGGGGTTCAATTTAAGTCAGGATTTCCTGGTTCTTTTCCAAAAGGAGGAAATTTTCAATCAAAGCCAGTGTTATGAAATTGTCCTGCTCAATAGCCCTTGGTGCATTTTACTCCCTTTATCTGGAAAAGGACTCCGTATTAATAAATAAGCCATTATATTGTTGTTCAATTAATATTTCCTTTGCTGATGTCAGCCACACAATATACATAAAGTGGCCACAGATTCACAATTAACCTGATTCTTTCTTCTCCAAACATGGCTGTCACAAAAAATGGCAAAACGCAGCTAGGTATTTCAACTAGGTATTATTTATGTGAATGTCCCAAAATATTAAGGTCATTGGAGGAGGTGATGAGTAGAAATTGTGGATAAAATACTTTTGATGATAAGCAAGATAAAATAATGGGATTCAGGACAACTGAAGCATCTCCTGCTCTGCTGTGCAGGCTGGGTACACATTGTGTCAGGATGCTTCCCACTGTGTTTGTTGGATGATCCTCACCTCTTTTCAAGAGCAGATTTAGCAGTGTTTTGTTGTATCTTAATGGGGGAGGCAACACTTAAACATTTCACTCATTCCCTTTCATCATTTCTCACAAAGTTTCTTTTTCTTTTCATGTTCAAGCTCATGCAACAGTGTGAATCTCTCTAGACACTGTTCAAAGGTGTGACTAAACCATATGCACAGTTTTGTTTCTATGTGTTTCTTTGGAAACATGAATATTTGCCAACACATTTTTAATATCAGCCAATTATTCAGTCCACAGGAAATGAATTAACAATTACAAATGTTTTTATCTTTTCCATCATTTTGCAAACAAAAATTGTCTACTTATAGTTTTAAAATTTTGAGGCTCTTTCATTCTTTGTTTTGATGAAGAAATAATATATTTTCTCTTGATCAATCGAAATAAACTGCAGATTAGCTGTGGGGTTATTAGAAACTGTGATTACTGGATTAATTAAAAAAAGCACTGGCAAATTCATCAGTAATGAAAACAATCATTGGCTGCAAGAACGCGAGTCAGTCTTCAAGAAAGTTTGTGTTTGCAATAGATTTGTGTTGTGCTTCATTGTGAATGGAACAACACGAAGGTTAAATTAAAAATTTTGGCTTTCTGTATCTTCTGAAATCAAACAAGAATAATAAAAATTGCAGTAATTTCCTGCTGGAAATGGGAAACACGGATGAGGTCTATTTAGATAAACGAGCCGTGAAAGTAAATTCTGCCTGTCAGGGGTCAAATCTTTAACAGCACTTAATAGTGTACAAAAGGTAATCCGATCAGAGAGCACAAACCCACAATATATATAACGCTGACAGCATTGTGTCCTGGTGGAGTGCAGCAGCATATTCTTAAAGCCATTTTTCATCTATAATAGCCTGAATGATGCATTACCTTGTGGTTTCAGTTGGTTCATCAATACACGCTGAGCTGGCAACAAAGAGACAGGCTGAATCTCTGGATGTTTTCCAAGGACTTTGTGTATCTGCACGCCGCTCCATGTGTGTATATGTGTGTAAAGCAGACAAAAATATGGAGGAGAGTGAGAATACAGGATGGGATTACTTGATCTGACAGTTTAACACATCTTGGTGAGACATTTAGAGGAACAAGCGTACAAATAAGACAAGATGAAATCTGTTTTCTCTCCACTGCCGAAAATAACTAAACAAACCTCTGTCTGTGCACTCGTTGGATTTTCTCTTTGTAATTATTAATACTTAATCAACAGCTTAAGAGAATGCATGTATCTCTTCATATAAGCTGCCTGCCAGCTCTCTGTAGTCTTTGCCTTTAATACATCAGGATGAGATGACAGCTTCTGCAGAGGGAAAACTCTGTTTTCCTTACTATGTCTTGCTGAGGGTGAATGTGCTAAATGCTCATTTATTTGAAATCTTCCTGAGGCTAAAGTAGATTGTGGGAGCTGCTGTTTTGTCTCTCTTAATTCATGAGGTTTTGGTTTTGTTTTGTTTTTTTTAATATGCTTGAATAAATAGAAGAAGAATTTTACACTGAATCAAACAAAGGGAGCTGCAGATTGTGATCCTGTGCTGAAGGGGGTAAATCTTCAGGTGTTCCTTTCAAAGGAGAGCAGGGAGCTGCTGATCAGCCATCAGCCTCAACTGCTCCTTCTCCCTCCTTACCAGCTCAGTCATTCGGCTTCAGTGTGGTTACTAAACCTCATCCCCCACCCTCCCTCTTATAATCTACATTCTTTTTGATCCCACTCAGTGCTGGTTTGTGTCCCTGGTGGTTACATCACTGCAGGAGCCATGTTTCAGCTGTGGCTGCAGGATTTAGCACCTCTGGGATTACGCATCTAAATTTTAGATTTTAGAAATTTGCACAACTGTCACAGAAACTTATTAGAGAGTCAAACTGAAGAATTTGTTTTAGCCTAAAATGTTAGTTCTCTGTTTCACTATTTCCTTATACTTTTTTGCTGTCATGTTTCAACGGAATGTACACTACCAGTCAAAACTTTGGACACACTTTTTTATTCATTCGAATGAGACAGTGTGTCCAAACTTTCGAATGGTAGTGTACATGTTATTTTGCTGCATTAAAACACAAAACTCTACATAAAAATCAGCACAACTTTTCTACTTAATCTAATCTAACTCCTTATTCAGCATATGTCTCCATCACAGCACTGCAAGGACGAAGTGGCAAACCTAAAATATGCTGCCTGTAAAATTTTATTATTGTAAAAATCATTCGACTCCGTACTTAGGAAAGACAAACTAGAGCCAGAGAGCGATCGGCATAAAAACCTAATCCCTCTATCAATGAATCAGATTTTTTTTTTCAAGCAAAAATGCAGAATTTGTCTAGGTTCTATATCTCCACTGTAATTTTGTTTTGCTTTCCTGCCTTTGTCCTGCTGTACCACATCTGGAAGATCTGGGGACCGGGGAGGCCATGATAACGTTTGCTTTGCGATTACAAGTAGTGGCTATTAGATATTGGAAGCCATGAAGGGAATCACATGATCGTCACCGATTCTTGGATAATCGGTTGCATTCAAACAATGGTGCCACAAATGTGAGAGGAAAACACAACTCACATCTTTTGTCTTCACCTGTCCAGTTTGGTTGAACGTGCCTCTCTGCCAGCTCCAACCTTTTCTGACCTGCTTATCAACATCTCACAGATCTGGTGCTCACTGGATATTTGGTTTTTTTTTTGTTGTTGTTGTTTTTTTTTTTACCAAAACTCTGTGGCTTGAGACTGTTGCATGTGAGAATCCCAGGAGATACACAGCACCAGACCTGTGTCTGCATGAATTAGCAGGTGTATAGTGTTCCTAATAAAGTACCCTGTAAGTGTTGGAGCAGTATTGTTCTGATGCTGTGTTGACTTTGACTTGGACCTTGTCATGGGTGGATATTATGGTAACCAGAGACAGTTAATATGCCTTACTGCCTGTTAGCATCATTTTAGTGAGGTCGGGAACAGTGTGTGTGTGTGTGTGTGTGTGTTGTTGGGTTTTTTTTCGGCAACTGATATGATATTTAAGGGAAAAACTTAGCAAGTGTAAGAAAGAGATAGAGCATGTATCGCATGGAAATCAGAGTGACAAAAAGCTTGTCATTGGTGGCATGACAGAGGCTGAGAGGGAGAGATAGAGAGGGAACAAGAAATGTGAAAGCAAAGGAAGAACAAAAAGGATTCGGAGAAAAGTGAGTTCTATTAGAGGAATGAGGGCAGAGAGTGAAATGTTTTGGTTGAAGTCAATTACAGCTGTGGTGCAATGGAGTACGAGTCTGGCCGTGTCTCCCGTCTCTATATTCCTCTTATTAGCTGGGATTGGAGGACGAAAAAACTGTGTCTTTGTCCAACAGTTGAACCTACCAGCTCACAGGCTTATCTGCTTAACATGGCCAGCAGTTAGACTGGACCAGACAAGTGTGAGGACACTCTTTTCCACTATCTGCTTCTCCTGACCAGAGGTTATCAATTAGGCTTTGAAGTATGAGACTGAGATTCTTGGTCTGTCCCAGACCAAATATTTTGCAAATTTTTAAAGCTAATTTTAAAGATGAACTTCATACAAAGTGCAGAAAACAGAAAAATCCCCCAATGAAATAAATCAGATTTGGTGTGACCACCATTTGTTTCTAAGATGACACAAATTCTCCTGCCTAGTTTTACCAGGTACTTGCAGGCAGGGTATTGGAGAACACCGATCCTCTGTGGATTTAGTTTGTCCCAGTGTCTTCAGTGTCTTCAGTGTCTTCTGTGTCTTCTGTGTCTTCTGTGTCTTCAAATAAACCCAGACTGACTCCATCGAGATCTGGGCCCTGGGGGATCCAGACCATCTGATGCAGGACTCCTTGTTCTTTCCATCATTTCATTGTCATGCAGCTGAATAAATTTAGACGACTTCCTGGTGGTATTGAGGTTGAGTCAAATCTTCATGTACTTGTACCCTGCTTGGCGTATTTAATTGTGTTTTCTGCCTTTTCCAGCAATTGTGCTGAGTTTATATTGTTAAATTGGCAAAGACGTTGCTGTCATTTGCTTGTCTCTTGTTTATTTGTGTGAGTTTACAGTTTAGCTTTAAGGGTCACCTCATCAGTTCTAAGTGTTTTTATTTTTTTTGTTTTGTTTTTTTCTGGTAAAAAAAAATCTGAATTTGAATAGATGAATCATGTAGGACCAATAATTAAAGAATATATTGTTCTGAGTAATTGTGTTCAGACAGCCTCACTTGTGCATTCCTAGGTGGACAAACATTTGACAGACAAACAAAGAAAAACATGTGACTCGCCAAGGAAACGTGTCAGTCAAATGCAAAATATGATGCTTGTTCTTTTACAGTCAGTGTAGCAGATGAGCTTTGTTTCTTTTTCTTTTCTAGCATGAATGTTTTTAATGGTTAAAAATTAACAATACAACTTTTTCTTGCGAGAGGTCAGAAGAATTGTCCCTGAAGCTCATCTGGAGTGTCCAGGATCATCAACATCATCAATCCGCTCGAAACACTTAAATGATCAGACCACATGAAAGCAGAGCTCAGTGCGTGTTTGATGAAGCTGTAGGCTTCAAACCTGGCAGCGTGGCAGTCCTTTGACACATCGGGATCTGATCAAAATGTCACACTTTCAGAAGAAAGCAATTCTGGGTTGAACCTTTGTGAATTAAAAACATGTTGCTGGGTCAACAATAGATTGAATTCCTGTGAGACTATAGTTATAGTTAAATATAGTTACAGGATTGGTTAGCTGACTTTTCGGTCTCCTGCTTTGGAGGCATTGGTTCTATCTGCACTGCAGTCCTTGTTGCTGCAAACTCCCACCTCTTTTGTCTTGGTCAGGGTGTTGACAGAGGCAGTCAGTGTGTCGACAGCCCAACCAGAACAAGTTACTAGGGCAGCAAAGACGACATAGTAGCTCACCACTGAACACTAATGATTATGTTTGATGAGGCACCACAGTGGGAAGCTATACCCTGGTCTGTGCTGTGTTGGCGCCACATAGGAATAGTAGAATAAAAATGGTGCAAGCTGATAAAGCTTGTACTTTTCACTCAAATATCCAACATTTACCATTTGACAGAAGTGTAAAGTATCAGGTGGGAATGACAGGAAAACATCCCATACATTATTCTAAGATGCTTGTATTCACAGATTACCCTGAAGCCTGTAGTCAATCAGTCCTCCAAACCAAACCAGAAATGTGTTGCTGTCATGCCCTGTTGGAAAAGACAAATCAGTGTTTTCTGCTTAGATGTCCCCACTGGCAAGATGAAAAGACTCATCTGTGTCTTGCAAATATGTTAAATTTCATTTCTTTGGCTTATGGGCAAAAACAAGTGAAATGTATTGCTGGGTCATAATTTGTGGTAAAGTTAGTACCTAGTAAATGTTAAGGGACCATCTGTTCTCATGTGATAATCAATGATAAATATTCGATGTAGTGCTCTGCCATATTTAGTCTGTTTCAGTAACTATCCCAATATATTTTAATCACTAAAGTGTAGTAATGCTCTAAGATTGTTTTTTTTAATTTATCAATATATTATAAAAAATCTCCAAAAGCCCCAAAGAACTGCATTACATTACAGAGTTCTTAAACATATACATATACATATACAAAAAATCTTTTCTTTTAGATGATGTCTTGGGGTAGTATGTCTTTCAGATTTCTTTTGCCCATCTTTTCTTTTGTTTGGCAAACTTTTCAATCATTGTTTCCAATCAGTTTTGTCTCAATAGAGAGCACAGATTGTATCCCTTTTAATGGGACGGCATGCCGCTCTTCCTCTGTCATGGGTGTATCTGGAGGGGACTGCTGGTGTCAGTGACTATACTCTGAAGGTTATTTTCCATTAAAAACTGAAGCAGAGACAATGCACCACTGCATTCTCCTTTTAATAGGTCTGTTTTGTGATTGGCCTTATTCAGATGCAGCAGGGCTCCACTGCGGTTTAAACCAGAGGAAAACTGGATACACATATATTCCACAGTTAATTATAAAGTAGCTAAATTGACCAGTGGAATGTGGAATGGTCCTTAAATCTAAATAACAGAAAACACCTATTTTCTGTGTAAAGCTAAACAGTTATTGTGTCCTGAATAAGGAAGGCCACAGCACTCTGTGTTTTAACACCAGTCTCTGTTGTGTGCTACTGTTTGTGATTTGGCAGCACACATGCTGTCCGTGTGACTGCCTCTATTTGTCCCTCCCACAAATTAGCCCAGTTACATAAACTATCATTCAGGTGGAAGCCAATTTCACAATTTCCTCCAATAAAGGAACTGTTTCCGCCTCTTTTCTGCTCAGAGAATGAGGCACACTCTGAAACTGTCAGCAGATCTAACAGTATTTCACTGGTATGACTCCTGCAGCAGTCGGTCAATATAAGGCTGATTTTCATGTCCCGTGGAGCTGACTGTGGTCTGGCTTTACTGAGAGAGGGAAAGACCTGCTAGCTGCTAATGAACTGCAGTCTGACCCAGATGGACTTTCCTTGTCCTCCATGAGTCAGGAAGCATATACTACAGGTCTGTTTTCATTAATGACGAGCTGCAGCAGCATCATCCTGTTAGTTTGTTGCTATGGCTCGCTGGCTAACTGCTGGCAGGAGCTAATTACAGTCATGGATGGTTGTGTTTATTGTTGTTTTTGTGTGTTTAGTTGGCACTTTCACAGGACTTAGTGTAGCCTGGCTGACTGACAGCCTGGAGGTAGAGGAGGAGGTTTGGACCTGAGGGGAGGTCACAAGTACAGCTATCACTTTGGTGACGTTGCCTGGCAGCCATTTTCCAACTATTGAGGACACATCCTGTTTTGTTTAATCTTCTTTTTTTGTAATCTCTTTAGAGTGATAACTAACTAGCTATCAATCTAAATTGACCCAGAAAGATGAAGTGAACTGTGATGGTTGAAGATGTTTGACGTCACAATATGATGCATGATGTAAATATGGCGTAAGTGCTTATCTCACCTTCCTGTAGCTGATTATTTAACTAATATTGAAAATA
This sequence comes from Remorina albescens, assembly GCA_034769265.1. Classification (NCBI taxonomy): domain Eukaryota; kingdom Metazoa; phylum Chordata; class Actinopteri; order Carangiformes; family Echeneidae; genus Remorina; species Remorina albescens. The sequence continues at coordinate 7,508,184 of CM068479.1, forward strand.
ATTGAACAATTCTATGAGAGTCTTGTTGTCTCAATCAAAAGAACAAAGCTTAGTTGAACTAAGCGAAAACTTCTTATGGCCCAGATCTGTTCAGTCCCAACAGAATAATAATATAATACTATATGGTTTTGGGGTTTTTCTGGGGGGGGGGGGGCTGGGAATTGAACACTGGGTTTCCGCCTTTGTGAATTGTTTGTGTATCTCAATGCCTGTACTTTCTTCACACCTTCTATCCATGTACAGTTGCCAGGTCTGTGAGACAAAAGCAGCCAAACAGCAACTCAAAACCCGCCCAACCTGGTATAAAAAGAGTCCAAAAAATCAGCCCAATACCAGAACTCAAAATATGCCCATAAAAATCCATATATGTTGATTTTAAAGTCCAACAGCATTGCTATAATTGCAAAATGCACGATAATATCTAGAAAATAACACCATAAACATCAAAGGCAATTTTACAGTTCTTTCACCTATGTAATTTACAGTATATCAGAACTTAAAATATAATATGGGATACCTTACATCAGCTCAGACATTCACAATGTTTTAGTCATATACTTACAGCAAATACATTTACTGTTATACCCTGTTTCAACTTGAACACTGTATCCTGTTAATTTAGAACATAATAATAATAATTTACTTACAATACATAGCCTATGTGTGTGTCCACAGTCAAAATGCTTGAATGGCAAGCAATGTGTGCTGCTAATTTAAGCTCAGCAACCTTAACAGAGCGGATAACTTTCACTGTAGTTATGCCACTGTCAAACAATTTGTGCATCTGACATCTAGAGAAGGGAGCAGCATTTTTTATGTTTCTGCGTTTTGCTGTGGTGTTGGAGATCGCTGTGGTGCACACAAATCTCACATTTGCAGTATCGACAAAAAGCTTTGTTATCATCCCCAGCTACACGCTCTATCCATTCTTTAAGTCCGTCCTCATTTTCCCATTCTTTTGTATATTTCCTCCCGTATTTTGCCCACTTACAGGGCGTCATTTTCTTCTTGGCTTTGGTGCTAGCCAGCAATTTCACTACTTCAAAGGCAGGCGACAGGCACTGGGCGCAAGTGGTGCTGATGATCTGATTGGTTATGTGCTGCGTTGGCGTCACACAGCATTGGCTGTGGGTTAGGGCATCATTTGTGTGTCTGTGGGGTATGTGACATATGTGGGTAGTTTATATGCTGATCTGGCCCGGAGTCAGTTTGACAGGATTTGGGTATAAACATTAGTCATTCAAAATATGAATCTTTATTCATAAGCATTATTCATCATCTGTATGCAATAGGTCTGCCCAAGTCCAACCCGTGGACAAAATTTGTTACCCACGGCAACACTTAAAAAGTAGCCCAATTTGGCGGAAAAAACGTGGACTTGGCAACCCTGTATCCATGAATAGAAACATCTTTCTAACATTATCAACTAACCATTTAATCCTTGATGTTGATGAATCACAGGCTGCAGCCTCTTATGTATGGCTGAATGTGTGTGTTTTTTTTTTTTCTTAATTCCTTTTGCAAAGTCTAATATTAAATATAATTTTGTCGTGGACTAATGGTTGGACAAAACAAATTTAATATGTGGCCTTTGTTAAATTGTCACAGTTGTCTAACATTTTATGTTTCAAATGATTCCTAATGACTGGAAAAAAATAACAGATTAATAAGTAGAAATCATTACTTGCAGCGCTAAAGTGAGGAAAAGATGGCAAGTGATGTTGTTGCACAGGAGCTATAATGGGCGATGTCACATCTGGACATAAAATAAATTTCAGACTTTCCTCTGACATGCTGCGCAGATACATTTTTTTTCTATTTTTTCAAAGAACAAGAGCCGTGGCCACATCCGTTGGAAAGATTTCTTATTTAAAGTGCAGCTGATTTTAAATGAACAGAGGAGCAAATATGCGTGAGATGAATAACAGGAGAGTGTAATAAGTGTTGACAGTACTCTCCATGATTAGCATCTTCACCTCACAGTGTGTGTCTGACTCTCAGACCCTGCTGTGACACTTGAGGTTCACATGCACAGAAACCCCACAGCAGCCTTTAAAATAATATCCCAGTAGCTCTTTGTTTATCCAGAGCAACAATGTTTGAAATCTGTTCTGCAGCAATTAATGAGGCGTCCCCTTTTTTTCTCTTCCGCCGCAGTCTGAGGGACATACAGGAAGAGCAGCAGGTCTGAAACGCGACTGCACAAAGAATCGATTCTCTTCATGTGGCATTGACTCGTCTTTCATCTAAAGCTTTGGTGAGGTTCTGGAAGAACCAGCCCACCTCAGCTTTAATCGAGTTAAACACTGATGAGGTGCTCCCACACAATTTAAGTCTGTGTCTTGTGTGCTGTTAGGGAATTTGGTTAAAACACGAATGACTCTGTGTTTAACGTGATTAACACACAGTTTTCCTTCAGAGGCTATAACACACGAGGAAATCAGTATATGTAAGAATAAACAAATGATGCTTTTCATAGTTTTGCAACGTGCTAAATATTTTCATCTCTTTGGGCTAAAAAATATGAGATAAAAAATCACATTCCCCTTCAGCCCCTTTCAACCTTCTTCACTTTTTCCCTTGTTTTTGTGCTAAGCTATCTGGCTGCTGGCTGAAAACTCACATTGAATGGACAGATATGTGGGCGGTGTCGGTCCTCTCATCTAACTCTGCTGGAAAGCGAATGCGAGTATTTCTCCAAGTATGGAACTATTCATTTAAAGTTTAAAGTGTTCACGTTTGAATTGGTGGCTTATCTGAATTTCACAGATTTTCTCATCACTGCAGAGTGTCGGCTGCGCTAACATCAGACAAGGTGACACCCACTGTTGTGGTGGAGATGTTCGCCATTTGGATTACAGGGATAATCCCTTTATTATTTGACATTATGTTACCTGAGACTGGTTTGACCGCTACAGTGATGTGATTGTGTGATCAAAGTGTGCTTGTGCAGTGCAGGGTTTGTGTGCTCATAGATTTGCGTTTGTGTGTGTGTTTTTAATCATCCACACAGGGATGATAGTGTTGCTTTTTTTCCTCTGTATTTTGAGTTATTGCCTAAACTAAGACATGCTGAAGTGATCTTTGTCTATGATTTGATCAATAGACAAAATTACTGCAGCCTCCCAAAAGGCCAATATTGTAATGTGGTAAAGGAAATGCACTGCCATATGAGCAATGCTTTCTCCCAAAGTAATCCACATTGATTTGTGAGGCCACTTTGAAAAATTGAGGGGGTTTTAGGGATTGTGTTGGTCCACCGCACAGCACTTGGTTCTGTCTGCATTGGTGTGTGTGTGTGTGTGGGTCGGTTGAACTGATTCTTATGGATCAGTCTGCAGTGTAGTAAAGTACCTAAATCATAAAATCTGTTTTTTTCTTTCTGTCTTTCATTCTTTATTTAAAGGAAGAGGATCCTCACTTGGGGGATCCCTGTCTGGGATTTTCCCAATTATTTTTATATGGTAATGATTATTGTGTGGGAAACCATCCCTAATAATATTCATGAAAATGTGGGTGCTGATTTGTGCATTGATTTGTTCAAGAGAATGACAGTTGGAAACATGCAGCCGATATTTCAAAGCAGAGGATGGAGGGAAAATGTCTTTTAAAGGGAGGTTTTTGCTCCCTTTGCTGCACAAAGCTCCCGTAGGTGGGATACATTTTTATCATAAGTGCAGCTGTAGCCCACTGCTTTTTTCTCTCCATTAGGAGGAAGGTATTTACAAAGAGGAAGAGATTAAAATACTCCAGAGTGCTGAATATGTGTGTAAGTCAGGTGACATTTACCTTATGCACTCAGTAATGCTTTACTTAGGTGTTTTATGGACAACGTTGTGGTGGGACAGAAATTAATTGGGGCAGAAATGTCCTTGAAAGTTAACACAGCCGTGAAATTAAAAATGATTGGACAAACAAAACACAACTGCACAGTAACAGCAGTAGAATAAAATTCTGACTCCACACAAACAGCACACAACATCATCACCAAACAACATAATAACTAATCTAAGTAAAAACTTTTAGCGGAGGAAGGTGGGCTGCTGTGGGGGAGCGAAAGGGAGTGCAGAATAATCCTTTCCTCACCAGGAGTAATTTATAGTAGAGAAAACTCATAACACATTTGATCACAGCCAACAGTTTACATATTCTTTTTGTTTACAGTGATTTAAAATGAATGAGTGAATGAAAAAACACATTGCATCATATGCAAACCTATCCCAATATTCTAACTTTAATACAACTTCAGTATTTTTATTTGTTGGGTACTGTCACCAAAAGGTAATGACCATAAATTTAGTTTTAATTTTTCATGCATACTTTTAAAAAATCCCAGAAAATTGAATTGTTGCTAAGCACACTTCTCTAAACATTGTATATTTTCCCTCCAAAAAAAAAAAAAAAAAAATTCTGATAACATGTCGAGACATAAAACGGTGCCCAGGTCATTCTTGATCATCAGTTCACATTCGATCCCAAATTACATCAGTGATCTGCATTTTTTTTGTCATTATCGTCTTTATCAATATTTCAACAATTTTATGACTGCAGCTGTAGTTATAAAATAACGACAATAATGTGGAGTATGTAAAGTGTAATAGAATTACAGAACACTCAAAATTCTAATTTTTTTGCATCTAAATATTTATGTTAAACTTAACGATATCATAGATAATTTCATTGCAATGACCAAAGTCCACTTTCCCAGCATACCACCTTCTTTTTGATCTACTGTAGTAAGAATTTTACTGTGCTTACATGGTTGCCACCTTATTGCCTAATCTCTTATCATCGTCCCTTGTGCTAATTGCACATATTTTTCTTGGTAAAGGTTCCCTGTAAACTGTTGATACTCCATATAGTCCAAATAATTGTGCTTTAATTTGTGGGTTGTAACCTGAAGTGTTACCAAGAAAATACACATTAGCAGAACAAACTGAGAATTTTCCAAAAGCCCTAGATATCTAGAAAAACTACCTCTGATAAGAAACCATAAATCCTAATGCTTGAAGAAGGATTATGCCTTCAGGGCCTTCCCCAAGCAATATGATGTAGCAGTTTTTTAAGGGATGCAATTTGTTGTAAAACCTAAACTTTTGCAAAAAAGGAAAAGCAAACTTCCTCCAGTCACCTTGGAAAGACTTTTGCTGCCCCTCCTTAGTCTCTCTCTGTCATTTAAACACAATTTGATACCCACACAAAGGCACACACATGTTATACATTGATTCTGGTGGATTAAAACTAGAAATAATTAGGGGGCAGTAATTTCACATGAAGTCACAGAACACAGTGCTGATGTAAAAGATTTTTTTCTTTTTTTCTTTTTCATGTGATCATTGCTGTCTATCTGACAGTGTAGTGGCTGCCTGAAATGCTAAATAATCGTAGAACACTGTAATCAGCAGTGCTGTTTGAAATTTGCGCCTGACCACACTGGTGATTTTAGTGGGCTCAGAGTCAGCATTGCTCATCTGTTTATGCTTTCCTTGATGAAATGATGAACGTGCTGCATGAACAACTGCAGTAAAATGAAGCTAAGTGGGTTCATTAGTTGTGATGAATGCTTTTTTTGGGTGTTGTCGTGCAATTATTCTTGTAATGATAGGTTTTGGAAAACGTCACAGAGTTGGCCGCTAAAATACGGCCTTTAACCTCCTGAGGCCTGAGCTTTTTATTTGGTATAAATGTTGGTGGGAACTGTTGGCCATCTTGATTATACACTGATCATTGAAATGTGGTTTTGCGCCTACAAGAAAACTGACAAATTGTCCAAGGATAAGGCTGAAGGGTCTAAGTTATGCAAAATACAAACTATAATGGCACAGAGAACCCAAAATGTAATGTCCTCATATGAGAATGCAGCGTCTTAGGAAGCTATAGAGTGTTTTTGGGTGTTTCATGTCAGGATACATACAAATTTTACAGGAATGTATTTGCCTGTAGACAAACATGCTTAATCGCTCCACTGGCTTATTGATAATTTTAAAAGTTTGGTGCCTCTATCATTGAATGTGGTACTTAGGTGAGTAAGGGGCAGCAGTAAGGGGCGGCAGTAGCTCAGTCGGTTGGGACTTGGCTTAGGAACCGACTGGCTTAGGGTCACTGGTTCACATCCCAGCCTGGACAACAAGATGCAGAATGTGGACTCCTGGTTGATGGAGGTGCCACTCCACCTCCACGCCACTTCTGAGGTGCCATTGCCATTGCCCCCCGAAAAACCACTCCAGGTGTGCTGAGTGCCTTCACTCTGAAACCTCTTTGCATGTTTGTATGTGTGTGGTTGTCTGGGGGCCTATGTGTATATATATATATATATGTCAGAGTGTAAATGTAATTTCATTGTGTGCACATTGACTTCAGTGTGTGTACAATAACAAGATTCTTCTTCTTCTGACGTACTGTGACTTTACAACCTTTTATGGGCAACATTAAAAAAGATCCTCGTGTTTAGCATTCATAAACAGAATGTAAACATATTTCATTCATTCTGTTATGATGATGGTTTTTGTTCAAATAAATACGCTGTTTCTAAAGTCACTGCAGATAATTTTGTCCTAAACCAGAACACAGTCATTGGTAACCTTGATCAATATTAAGATGCTGATATCACCAACTGGAAGACCAACACTTGTCTATTTCTGACCTAGTACTAATAAAGCAATATCTTCAATCATCAAATTCATTTAATTCAGATCTCTTTCAACTCCAATTTAAAATGAACATTAATCTTTGACCAGTCCAAGAAAACATGGTTAAATACACAGTGGTAGACAGCAGGCATTATTAGTGTGACATGAAAGCTCTTTGGAGCTCTTCATTTATTATTCAGTGAACAACAGAGAAGTAGAGATTGATTTAGATTTGAGAATTTAGTAATAATTTTTTTTTCTCAACAATGAATTTTTGCTGACCACAGCTTCTGTCGCCCATAAATCCATAGATCCAAATTAGCCCGCGGGCTGTTTTATATTCAGTCTCCTCATCTTTTTAGGTGCTAGCAGAGCTGTAAATCACTTGGTCTTGCTTTACTCTCGGAGCGGGAGAAGTGGTAAGTCCTTGCAGGTGCTGTTGCCTGTCTCTTCCACTCTCTTCAAAACTTGTCTGAGGTTGTATCATGTGAACTGCTTCCACTAAAGGCTGCGCTGCCTCGCTGACATGTCCTGTGAGACAAGACTTGAAGGGAAATAATTAAACAACCATAAAATTGTGCTTGTTATAAAAAAGAAAAAAGAAACCCAGCAGACTCAGATAAGCAGAGTTCCTCAGGCTGATGCTGATGGTGGCACCAAAAGATTGTGGTCCTTCCCTGACTAGACTTTATAGTTCATTTTCCTATAATCTAGAGTAAACATGCGAGACACATGTGCTCATAAAGACCCGCTATCTGATTAAAGCACAGTCACAGTGGGAGGAAGCCTGTTTCTCTAATCAGGGCTGAACAACAGATGCCAGCTGCCTCATTTCACCGCAGTCATCACTATTTAGCGATGTGTTCACTCTGTAATGTGAATATTGAAATTCGCCATCCGTCCTTTGAGTGTCACCCAAATTAATTTCTTTCAGATGATGGCTGGTGACACTCACACAGTAGACATATATCAGTAATCTTCAGTCATTGAGTGCTCATCTATGTGTTAGGGGGATATGTCGCATTGTGCGTTTGTGTGGTTGGGAAATTACAAGGCAGTGAATGAAGCTTGAGGCCGTAATCATTCGCAGAGGCCTTTCTCAGCGTTAATTGCTTCTTGACTTGAAAGTGGCGCTCAGCGGCCGCCTCCCTGTGAATGACCGTGTTGTGTGTTTTTTTTCTTTGTTTGTTCTAATGACTTGTGCTGTTTGTAGTGAGCGAGTGTTTCTATCAGTGCTGAGCACACAAGTCCAGTGACTGATGGCATCGGACTCATTAGTGGATGAAGTGTTTGCTGGAGAAGGAAAACTCTATAGAGTCTAGTCCAAACTTATTTACAGATCTAATAGTTTAACAGTTTAAGTGTGATTATTAAAAACTCTTGGAAAGTATAAAATGAAATCAAATATTTGTTATCTCTGTAAATTTTGTTTTTCTCTCAAAATTATTACAACTTCAGATTCAGTTTTGATTGGACGGAGCCGGTCAGCATAGATTACATACAGCTGCAGCTACATTACATTACATATATAAACATTAACAATAGTCTGAAATATTTATAAGAAGACTGCAGGATTTTTTTTGTCATCGTAAGCCAACTGATGCAGATGAGAGGGCACATTTTATACATCCTTGAAACCACAAGTTAACACATAGAAGCATATTCTATCTCTTTGCTCGCCGCACTCTCCTGTCAAATCGGGTCTTGGCTGCAGGGCGAGATAATCCTGTCAGCGCAGGATTGAAAGTCTGATTCAGCTGTTGGTGTCAGTGCAGCCATATCCAGGATGGATTTATGTGTCTTGTTTGCTGCTGTGGCAACACACTGTTGAGAGCGCCAACCTTTTACTCCTGAATTATGACCACCTGAGGCCCAAAATGGTCCCTCAGAACTTACAGGAGCAGTTTAAAGCTGCAGTTGCACTAAGTTTAATATCCAAGCAGGTTCTTATATCTGCCTCTACTCTTGAACATTTTTCCTCCTTTGTCTTAATAAAGCCAATTTATAGTGTTTCAAATGTAAATATATAAAAAACCTTAAATTTAGGATCATACCATTCATTTCAACCTTATAGCCATGCATTGGAAACATACTGTTCAATCTGAGATTTTATTTCCTACTAAATATGAATGCAAAAAGAGTCATAGTTAAAATAGGAAGAAATGTCTTTCTTTTGCTGAGCAATGCACCTCACCATAGTGGGAAACAAAGAGATCTGTCCTCTGTCTTTCACTGAGATTTATAGTGTTTGTGTAGTGTCTACACCCTCTTGGTAAATTTGTTGTCTTCTTGCTGATATTTTTCTTGCTGCAAAGATTTATCAACAGATTTGGTCATGTGTTGAATTACATTCCCACTCTGCAAATATATCTAGATGATTAAAAGCTGAATAATCTGACTCATAGCTGCACGAAGAAAGTCACCAAGCATCCTCTCTTCACCTCTCTGTCTTTTTTCGCTTGAAACACGCTCTGCCAATCAGGTCTGCTCTCTTCCCAAGATGCCTGTGATGCAAAGAACCAGGTCAAATGTTTTTCACCCCCACTTGTCTGTCCTTTTCACATTGCGTGAATTAAATGTTTCGCTGGAAGAAGACTGCACAAGAATTTTACAGAAATAAAAGCAAAATATTGATATGTTTGTTTCTTACCTACATTTAACACCACATATTGCAGTTCAATTACATCATTCATATATAAACACTGTTTCTAGTCAGGGCCAACGTTTGTGCTGTGATTTCATCCCATTATTTATCTCTTCTTTATTACTCTGGTTTGCTCTTTATTGGTCAGAGACATCTTCAATGCTATCTACCCTCAAGTTAACCTTTTGCAAGGTTTTTTTTTGTATTTATTTCTAAGTATGAGTATGTCATCTCTTATCGTCTGGTGACTGGACTGTTCTGCTCAGTGTCTTTACTTTTTATGTTTAGTTTCATCTTCTGTACATACAGTGCTAATTTCTGAATTTGTTCACAACCAGCTTTTCTCAAAGAATGGCTCATAGTTTAATCACAGTTTGATTGTTCAAATATGCAAATGTGTGCGTGTCCCTAGCAAGATAATATCTTCATGCTTATGATGATGATGGCATCTACTGAGATGTGACTAACATTTCCCCTTAGTACCTACCATTCAGTTCAGTCTGAACTTCACAATATGCACTTGGACTGACTCATACTTCGCGCCACACAGGCTCTGACAGGCCTGTTTTATGAACTGTTTTTCTCAGACTGTGGCTGTAAATAGCAGGAAGGTGTTGCTCCCCTTTGACTTCAGAGTGGGAAACAAGCATGTGTGTTAGCCTAACAGTCAGGAACTAATTGTTTATTACCCAGAATGATGACATCAAACATGAATACTTCCTCATATGATGTGATAGTGTGAATTTTGTAGCATTATTATACTTGTGTTTGACCTACTGCTTCGTTACCATGGCTGCAGCACACCAGAGCTGCTAAGTTCAACATTAATATAGAAATCAGCAGAGGTACCGGAGACCTCCATCCATTGAAGGAGAGGAGGAAAGGGTGTCTGATTTGCCACGCCCCCAGGCAGCAGCAGTAGCCAACCTGCTGTTGTCCCACTGTTTCCATGGCAACGGCTGTGAGGTGCTGCTGAGCTGCAAAGTGCATGATGATATACAAGATGGGGGGAGGGCTTAGAAAGGAGAGGCAGGTGGTGGGTGGAGAGAAAAGGGAGAACTATAAGAAACTGATATTGTAAAAGAAAAAGGGGATCTGGAGAATGTTGCTGCTTGCTGGAACAGCAGGAACACAAGGAGGGAGGTACACGCCTGTTAGCTTTATCAGCGTGAGCTTCAGTCAGACAGGCTGCGGTGCAGAGAATCTGTAGAGCTGCAGCCACAGCAGCATCATCCCCCATTGTGGCTCATATTGCACACACACTTGGATGCATTTTGTGACACTCTTTCATGGCCAGCAAAGGTTGCTTGAAGGGTAGAGCTGAAACTGTCATACAAGCATTAGGAGTATGGCTCCCCTGATGCTCCAGCTCACCTTCATTTGTCTTTCTTTTGGGAACATGAATACACACACACACACACACACGTGAAAAAATGTTCCTGGTGAAATATATAATTTTTTTCCTAATTCCTATTATCCATGTTTAGAGCATCTGTCATCAGCATCAAGATCAGAAGAGCATAGAGTTTTACATTTGTATTTTGCAAAGTGGAGTGAAATGCCAATTCATTAAACCAATTAGGAATCTCATTAAAATAAAACAGCTCTCACTACTCAAAAGCCAAACTTAGAAATATTGATTGGCACTCTTAATCAGTAGCACACTAAAAATATAGTCTGCTGCTTTTCAGCTTCCTTTGGAGGCTCATGATGACAGGAGAATTTACCACTTGAGTAATTGCATACTTTTTTAGGTGCTCTTCAGTCAGATAGACTGAGAGAGAATTCAATAAATGGCTTAAAAAACAGTTCACAGCCCTGCTTGCTAACTGCCAAGATAGAATGTTGATTTCCCCAATAGTTATGTTTCCCTCTCAAACACATTTGTCAACCTCATGGTTACAGCAGAAAGGTCAGGGGATCACTATAGTCTTCATCCTTTAGGGACCATGAATGGCTGCACAACTTTTCATGTCAACTTATAGTTGTTTAGACAGCAAACTTTAATATGTTGCTTCATTTTGGAAATAAATCGGAAAAAATGTCTGAACAGAAAGTAAAATCAACACAATTCATTCATTCAGTCATTCATCTTCAACTGCTTTTTCTGTTTCCGGGGCACAGGGGGTGCTGGAGCCAATCTCAGCTCACACTGGGTGAGGGTGAGGTACAACCTGGACAGGTCACCAGTCCATCACAGGGCCAACACACAGAGACACACAGAGACCAACAACCACTCACACTCACACTCAGACCTACGGACAGTTTAGAGTCACCAATTAACCCAAACATGATGTCTTTGGATGGTGGGAGGAAACCAAAGTACCCAGAGGAAACCCACACAGACATGGGGAGAACATGCAAACTCCACACAGAAAGGCCCCAGGCCGGGAACTGAACCCACAACCTTCTTGTTGTGGGGCAACAGTGCTAACCACTATGCCCCCAAAATCAATACAATACAAAATATAAAACACTCTTTACAAAAAGCTCACATTTAGCGAAACCCTTCTGCTCAAGAAAGTAAATTTAATTAGAGGCATTTCATTTCATTAAAAGGCAGGATGGTGAGTTTCCCTGGAAGTATTCAATCATATTCTCCAGATTTATGCAAGTGTGCACTTACAGCAGAAACACACGGTCAAACCACACACACATCTGTGTAATATTCTCTGCTAAAAGCAGAAAGAGCTCAAAGAGAAAAATTTTCCTCTCCTAAAAAAAAATAAATAAAATAAAACTCAAGTGAAAGAAAATAAAAGAAGCTTTTAGACTTTTAGAGAGAACAGCAGGAGAGGAGATGAATGAATTTGCTCTGTTTGTGCTTTATGTGTTCTCACAGTGAGGTTTCTGTCTATCTGTTCTCACTCCGGTATTTTAGTTTCATCATCCAAGACAGGGTTTTTATGACTCTTTCTCCGTGTGTGCGCTTGTGCGTGTGAGTCTGTGTGAGTGTGTGTGTGTGTGTCTGTGTGGGTTTGTGTGGTTGTACTTTGTGTGATAAGGTCGGGGATTCTTGGGTGGGTCCTGGCCAGTTCGTGGTTACCAAGGTAACCGCACTAGCTGCATCCATCTTGGCTGCGATGACGTTTGAGAAACAGCCTGCTTTCTAAACCCTCACTCTCAGTAATGGCTTCTTTGATTGGTGCCATGCATAAATGAATAAGAATAGGTCAAGACTGATTTAGATTTTTGTGGCAGTATCAGCATTAACATATGTTTTTAGTGTAACATGGAGCCTCCCCTGCTGTCTTGTTACTGGAGGAAGTCTTCACCATGGATACTTGGATTAAGAGACTGTTCAATCAGGAGAAACAAGACAAAATAAAACAAATTGGATTGTCTGTTCTTGTCACCAGAGATTGTAATTCACCTTTACATTCAATGATTTCCATATTGTCTTTTTTTAATTCACTCTGTTCTATACACACAGCATGCCTGTCTGTCCATCCTGAAACATGGATCTCTTTGCTGTTTTAAGCTGATTAAGTGTTTTTGACAGAATTTCTAAAGATAGTTGTTGATGGGGTGTCATGAGCAGTTCACTGTACAACTCCCCTAGAGAGAAGTTTCTGATTTGTGGAATCTGGCTTAATGGATAAAACTGAGTTGAAACAATCAATTGGGAGACAGATAAGATATAATTCTCCTGGATTCTTATCTGCATACACCAAGTGAGCAGACAAAACAAGTATCTGCATGATGTAATTCAATGTAACATTGCAGCTACACAATAAGTTTTAGTTTGTTGAACTGTTTTGAGGTAGTGGTTTTAAATTATTGTGTGATTTCACTGTATTGAAAAGTGTTTCAGTTATTTTGTCCATGCCCATTTACATATAGTAACATATGTAGAAGCAAAAATATTGAGAAGTAAATATATGCAACACAAACAAGGACCTCCAAAATCAAAACAGGGTTGTGTCAATGTGTCCTCTATGCCTGTAAACAAGTCCTAAATGAATAATAATAATAATAAAAAAAAAAAAAAAACCCCAAAAACCCAAATGTTTAACTCACGGTTTGTAGAAATGATAAAAATTCTAAATTTTAATCAACTTCACTGGTTTTACAATGTTTGGACATTGGAGTAAAGTAATGATGGATTATACTGCTGATACACAGAGTGTAGAGCTGCCCACATGAGAACAACTACACAAACTCCTGGTTTCTTTTTATAAAATGTCATTATAACTAGCAGGTAATTTAATTGTATGAATTGGGACTTTCTCCATCTCTTTTTTAACATGTACCAAATACTGTCAGACTTCTGAAAAGTTAATGGTTAAAAACCAGCCCATGTGGGAAAAAATAAAGTTGAGTTCTGCTTTTCTCCAATCAATACATTGTGTGAACTGCGGGGCAGAAATTACAGAAGCTCGGGTGTCAATTCTGCAGAAGCTCCTCCTGGGGGTTTCCAGACAGTTTCTGGGACAGCAGGGAGATGCAAACTCTTCACTGTGTCCTGAAAACAGCTCTGAGCTTTCCTTCCAGTCACTAGTCAACAAACATTTCAAGGAAAGCTGTCTAACACACTTTAACTGACCCATTTGAAAGTGAGGAGGCTTGATATAAAGTGCCTCGATAGAACTCATAAACTATAAGAGGAAACCGCTATTTGATACATAAAGTACAATTTTTTAAAATGTTATTTTAGATGTGTGAAATATTTAATATAAAATATTTTGAAAAATTATGATGAGAAATAATATTGCTTTGATAGAGGAATATAGTATAATTTGTTAGACACTTGCATAGTATATCAATACCAGATTAGGACAGCATAAAATTCTACAGATAATATTTTAGTATCAAACAGAAAACAGGTGCTGTGCTCAGCTTGATTTTCTGTAGTGAGCGATCATGGACAATCTACATTTTAGCGACTTCAAAGATGGCTGGAACGTAAAAGCATTTTTAAAGAAGTTTGATTAATAGTTCACGTTCAAGATTGTGTCTCAGAGTGTAAATGAAAGGATTTATAATCCTCCATGTAAATCCAAAATTTACCTTTGACGGTTTAGTAAATACGAACATGGCTCTCTCCTCATCCCAACACCAATTGCATACCCTTTCACACTTACTTGCCTTCATTAACTAATTATACCTGAACTTTTTCCAGAGAGAGAATCTCCGGGTGCTTTTATCTTTGTCGTGACACATTTAACTAACTACTGCAGCGCACTACTCATCAGAGATGATGGTCAGGGGAACATAGTTTTATATTTTAATTTCTCTATCTCTGGCACCAAAATTTCCAGACTCACTAAAGTAAACTTTGAACCAACATTTAACAATGCTACTTTAAGTAATGAAATGGCACTATGAAACTGAATATAACAAACATGGAAATAAAAATGTTTTCCCCTTTGGAGAGAATATTTTGTATTATCATCAAATTGGGTTCTGTAACAAATACCAAGGCAACTTTCTATATTTGTTTCTTTATTTTCTTTGGAAAAAGATAAGGCTGGTTTTCCTGTATCTGTGTGTACTTTGCAAATTTGGATTGAACTCTGACTTGGACTTACTGGGCTTCTCCTATTCAGGGATCCAGCCGGGCTAACGTGTCTTTCGTTTGTTATAGAGCAGTTTGAGTTAAACCTTATCATACCATCTTTGTAATAAGTTGCTGATGTCAAAAAAAGGAGATTCTTTAAGGTGTATCCGTGTTTGTGTTGCAGTGGGCCTCAGATGACTGACAGTACGTGATGGTTGTCTCTGTCTGTCTGAAAATCAGAGCAATGTACTCTTCCCTAACTTTTCCACTTATCGCCCTTTCTCTATTTACACTTGTCAGAACTCTCCCATGTGTGTAAGAGAAACAGAGAAAATCCCCATAATTTAATGACAAAGTTGTAGTTTTAAAAAAGTATTTCTTTTTACACTAATTTGTGTCTTATTATGGGTCATTTTAAGGTTGTATTCCACATCAAAAGCTCCCTGATCTGAACATCCTTCTACTAACTACAGAGTAATGGCATCAAAGACTTTTAAATGTTATCCAGTCTCAAAATTATGATTTATCCCTACTGAATAAATTTCTCTCATTTGCCTGTCAATATTAAACTGATTAGATTACCTAAAAATATACTTGGGCCAATGTTTTCTAAACTTCCTTGCTTTCAGAATTGCTCATAGCCTTTTCCATTTTTCCATGTTAGGTGAGCTGTTATATTAAAATTTCCAATTCATTCATTTCATTAATTTCTTTTTCTTTCAAGTTTCTAGCATCATTTAGCTGTTTAACACACAGCTGCACTAAGATCTGGCAGCAACTGACTAAAGGTTGTTCTGTTGTACGTGCTCATAGTAATTTCTTAAAACTGCAAATACCATATAATCAGGGCCTTTTCATCTCAGAAAACAATCCATGTGTGCTAAACTTCATCATTCTTTGCTGCACTACTTTTTGAACTCTTATTGTTTGCATTTGCTTTTTCATCTTAATTCACCACCTTAGAAAATGATAAAATACCAGGAAATATCAGACTGATTGAAATATGCCACAGCATTTTTTTCAGCAAGTCAGTGGGTGTGTGTCCTACGCAGGCTTTGGTGACTAATGCTGCTAAGTATTGCATGTTAATCCTTTTCTGTGAGCAACCAAGGAGAAAAGCCTCCAGTGACTGACACTCAGCAAAACTATCGCATGGCTCTTGCTCTCACATCATCATCAATTCACACCACACACACACACACACATACACACACAGGCACACACACATCTACACTTGGGTGCATATGATGCACAGGACGATGGAGGAACGAGAAGGAAGAGACAGGGAGAAAAAGATTGATATTCAGTCTCTGCTGCAGTGATGGTGCTCATTCAGTCAAGAGTGTGTGTGTTGATTTCACCCCTGATATTTGCAAAAATGTGACATGGCTGACATAAAGCTGCACTTCAATGTGGAATATGTTTATCCACTGACGTAAAATTACAAAATAACACTGGATTGAAGCTTCCTCCATGCATCCACATCAATGCCAGAGGAATCATGATATAAGGTATATATGGCTAGCATGTTCTCCCTCTGCCTGTGTGGGTTTCCTCCGGGTGCTCAAGTTTCCTCCCACCGTCCAAAGACATCATGTTTAGGTTAATTGGTGACTGTAAATTGTCCGTAGGTCTGAGTGTGAGTGTGAGTGTGAGTGGTTGTTGGTCTCTGTCTGTCTCTGTGTGTTGGCCCTGTGATGGACTGGTGACCTGTCCAGGGTGTACCCCGCCCTCACCCAGTGTGAGCTGGGATTGGCTCCAACACCCCCCGCGACCCGGAAATGGAGTCGAAGTGGTAGAAGATGAATGAATGAATCCATAATGACTGGGGTGTTATGTTGACAGATGTGGTTAACCATTAAATCTTCTCAGTAATTGTTAATTAGTGTCTCAAGTAATTAACAATTTAAAGGTACATCCTAAAGGTAAATACAGCAAAATATCAACAAAGTATCAAAAAACTAGACTTAGAAGCTAGAATGATAATGTTGTAAAGCATAACATATTAAAATTAATAAAAATAAATATCCTTTCATCAAAATTATTACCCAAATGAATAAGTCTGTACTATATCTTATCCAAACTCAAAACTTGTCTCATATCTTCTCACGGAGCTCTCAAAAGGAATAACATGATTTAATCTTCAGCCCTTTCTATCTAGGTTGCACAGTTATGAAAATGATTAGACTAAAATGGTTGGATAAATAACCAGAAAGTGAATTAGGAGGTAGGATCTCAATAATGCCTTGGCTGCTTATCACACAGTGCACCAACTACAGACAGAGAAAGAGAGTGAGGCTTGTCATGGTGACACAACTAGGGATAGTAATATTAACCGGTTTTACTATTAACCACGATTTAAAACGTCACAATTATTCAACCATA
Organism: Remorina albescens; assembly: GCA_034769265.1. NCBI lineage: Eukaryota > Metazoa > Chordata > Actinopteri > Carangiformes > Echeneidae > Remorina > Remorina albescens. The sequence goes on from CM068479.1 coordinate 7,525,342, forward strand.
GATTGGTAAAAACTAATAAAAACACTTGTATGAATGACAACTGATAATTGTACCATAAAAAGTAATCATGATAATGGTGAAACCGTGATTATTTTTGTCACTATAATGGCCCAGATTTAGACACAACCTCCCTGGACTCCATGTGGCTGAGCCTGACACCAGTATGCTGTGTGAGGGGTACCTGCAGCAATACAAAACTAACACAAACCTCTGTCTGTTGCTGTCTTGTGCATTTTTATTTTATTTTTTGCAACCAACACCGCATGTACAGCTGAGACATTGATGGTAAACAGGATCCACGCAGGCTCAATCAGACACTCTTTGGTTGCTTCTTTGTGTCCCACTAGCCTTCAGTATACATTAAATATCATATATATATATCATTTTTGTTTAAAAAAGGTAAATGAAATATAGGCATGAGCATACATTCACAAGTGAATTTCATTCTTCAGAACTGCCTGAACAAAAATACACTCGGCCTGCAAAGACAGTAGAACAATAAAAGACACAATGGGCGTTAGCACATCAACTAGAACAGCTACCGATTGTTTCTGGCACTCACAACAGAGCTGGGTAGTGGCATAATTGCACCCAGTGGACACGGGGGGTGACATCCGTTATTCTGGTACTGTCCAAGCATGACTGCAGAATGACAAAGAGTTCACACCAACAAAATGAGCTGAAAAACAATGTGCTAGTCATAGAATTTTTGTGTTCTTATTTTTTGGATTTTGATGGAGTTTGCAGTCACAGCGTAACAATAAATAATAACCGGATTTTAGGGTGATTTTGGTCTTTGTATAGAATTTATTGATAAAAGATAACATAGCAGGACCTTTATCCAGGTTTCCATTTGTGTATCTGGCTCCCAAAAGTTTTAATCTTGTATGTGTATGATTGTGTTTGTATGTGTGTGTGTGTGTTCAAATGAAATATTGACATCCCTTTCACTGGGTCACCAAAGTGCAGAAATATACCGAGGCTGCATGGGCACTGAGCAGAAGACGAGCTGCAGAGGTGGAATGGGATGTGGGGAGAAACTGGAACAAGAAAGATGGCAAAAGAGAGAAATGGCAGATATCAAGGAAGTCAGTGGAGAGACGCGAGGAGGGGAGCAAGATGGGGGGCAAATGTGGAGAATGTGTTGGTGTTTAATGGAGGGTGAAGAAGGGTGAAAGGCAGAGAGCGGCCATGGAGAAACAGAGCACCCAGAGTACCCTTTGTTCACACACATTTCAGTGATACAGGAATTCACACCTCCATTTACAAGCTCTGTAAAAATGCAACAACACACCCGAGAGTGAAGCGTGCTGAGAAAACCAATGGGTCTTTTCCTTTTCTTTTTTTTTCCTCTTCAAATTTAGATATAATGTGATTAGGCATCTCGTTATTTAAAAAATCAATTTAAATCAAACAGACAAATCAGTAACAGATGGATTAATAAATATTAATGTTAGTAAGGAAGCGCAGAGCTAACAAAGCAAGATGGGTCCAGATAGTTTGAATTTGTCTCAGGTAACTGGAGGACAAAATTGCGAAAGATTATTGGTACTGTTGGAAAAACCAGTGATGTACCAGTGATCCCCAAGGGGCAGTCCCACCACTCATACTGTTTTGCAAGGTTTTATGATCCACCCAAAAACATTACAAATTAACGTTGGAAAATAGGATCTTTTCTATTATATCAACATGATTAGATGGTTAGGTTTAAAGGAAAACTTCTTGGTTCAGTTTCAGCAAAGATAAATGTTTGGGTTAGAATTTGAGCTCTGTAAAGGTCAGAGGATGAATGTGCTGATGGTTAAAACAAACCTTCCCTTGCATTTTTGTTGATAGATCCATCCAACCCGACCTCATCCATAACATCATCCTGTATTTGTACCACACAGAAAAAAAGACAAACGGATAAAATCAGGACATCCTAGAGGAACCAATGTGTACACTTTCAGCAGCCTTTGCTGTCACCAGCTTCAGGTTGTGCAAAAGCTCGGAGCGGATCAGAGTAGTTTTAAATCTCCAACCAAATGTGGATTCACATGAATTCATATTGCAGCTTCTTGAAATCCAGCTGTATTAACTACATCAAATTACAGGATCACACTTCTTTCTTCCCAGATAAAGAACAAATAATGAGTGGAAGAGTGAACCTGTGAATCTGGGCTAACTCACTGACAAAGACAATGACGATAACAAATCCCAGCTGATCTTTATACTGCTCAACCTGTCATGTGGAAGATGATTTTTGTGTCTACCACAAAAAGCAAGGATTTCAATCACCCAAGAAACAAGTGCTCAGATGATCAGACAGACTATAAACGAACAGGTCTGACAGATTGAATTGCTCAATTTGGAGACAAAATGGAAAATGATGCCACTTGAAATGGTGCTAATTTAATAAACTATGTGCTCATCTTTGGCAACAGCAGGCCTAAGCTGAAGTTAAACAGTGAATGGTGTTTATGTTGGACATTAGGGCATGAATGTACCAACTGCAGAAGATACAGTATTTTAACCTCAACCAAAGGAACAACTAACTGGTATTACTATAAATGACCAATGTACACATGTGTACATCTGTCAATGGATAGTAGGTTGCACACAGTTTTAAAAATAGTAGCTGACATAGATGAATTCCAGACACCAATCACTAGATAGATAGACAGACAGACAGATGGACATAAAGATAGTTTGATAGATTCCATGAAACTGAAATTCTCTTTAGCCTAGACATAGGACCGTCTGATCATACTTGTTATCATTCATTTCTTACAGTGTCTGTTTTGATTTGTCTCCGCCAGGTGCTGCTCTCTGGACTGATCGGAGTGGTATCATGGAAGAGGCCGCTCTCTCTTGTGGTGAGTGTCCTCATAACTCCCTCACTCGGCCGCTAATCCGACAACTCTGAACCAAGAGGGAGTCGAGTCTTTTATTGTGAGGATGGGATTGATGGAGACATGACAATGTACTAGAGAAACATGTCCATGTGAAACAGGCGAATGATGAAGACACCATATCCTTTTGATTATCTGAGATTCTTTTGCTATGGTAAACCACCAATCATGACATAACTGCATATTATTAATATGTGCATAAATGCATCTGTTATATAGTGTTTATAAGCTTGGGGGCTATTCATGGATTTATAAATCGCTGAAACATACCAAACTCTGGTGGTTACACTTGTGGTTTAGCAGCTACAAAAACTGTAACTGAATGTGGTTTCAACTTTGGGGCATGCTGAGGTTGTGTTAAATTCCCAGGATCAAAGTTTCAGTATGTTTTCACAGCCATTGACCTGGAAACTACAGGACCAAAGTCAGTCAGAAGGCTTTGCAGTTTTTACTTTTCTTGTCTCTCTTCACATTTGAATAGTCGCTGGACTGTTACTCAGCAGAAAGAAGCTGCTACTGATCTGTATGTATTAACTCCAGATCAGCAGTCAGCGGTGTGGTGCTAAATTCCCCTACAGTGCCATTTGTATGATGTTTCTGAAATTGTCTCCTGCCATAGTTTGACTTTATTCTTGGAAACCAATTCTCTATGAATTCATCCCTATTTACACATTGATTATTGTTGTATAATGTTTAATGCATTAATATGTGGCATGTGATTAAATGATTAGAAATTGGAAGAACAGCTTCTCTAAATACCATTAATGAGGAAGATTTGGTAACACACTGACAATTCTGACAATGATGCTGCAGGGAAAGACAGTGCAAAAAAAAATATTTTAATAATCTATTTATTCTTTTTCTTGATACTTACCACCCTAATTAGGACAAAAAACATCCTGTCAATCTGAAGCAGAAAGTGGCTGAGATCTCTTATCTTTTTCTCTCTTACTCTATGTATATCATATTAAAGAGATATCTTTTAGAATGATTATTTCCAAGTTGCAAGAAATGTACTTTCTTGCTTAAATAAATATTACTATTGCAGTATAATGGTTTTTCACCTGGGTGGTGAAATGTTTTTCTCGCTCCCATGAAATCCAGGAAGTCATTTGTTTGCTGAAGTGGAGGCTGAAAATCAGTCATTGACCGTCTAGTTTCCTCCTCCTTCATACATCGAAATAACAATAATGCAGCTGCATTATGGTTTCCATGGAACTAAATATATTATCTTTCCCTCTCTGGTATTTCTCTCTCTACTTAGTCCTCACTCTTACTGTCTTTTAAAGTGGCAATTAACATGGTGTCTTAATGCCACAAAAATTCGCATCTAATTTCCGCAGCTTGGCTCCTCCCCACTCACCTCACATCACATGCCTCGCTGCCTTTAGTTTTATCAAACTGTTTCCCTGCCACACAAAAATATAACACCACCCTCTCCTTTAACATTTACATTACTTCCTCCCTGATAGACTTTTGCATTGTGTTAAGCCAGAGAAAGAGATGTAAATCATTTTTGCACTTGGGGATCAAAGGAAATAGCCCACCATTGAAGTGTTCGTAGAAATTGGTTACACGTGCTCTGTAAAAGAGAGGAATCCTCTTACTTTTCTTTCCTTAAAAAGCATTGCTAACTCTGATGGAATATTCTTGTGCCTGCACCTACACAGAGATGTCAGCCCACAGCCACTGCTCCCTTGTCTGCAGATGTCTAAAAGTTCATGTCTAGTGTGCTTTTGTGACTGTTATTGTTGCATCAAATGTTCAGTCTAATGTTCAGTCCAATGACAGCCAAGCTTTTTCACTTCTGGCTTCCACCCAGTGCTGACTGGCAGGTGACTAATACACCGGTTGGACGTGTTCAGGCCTGGCAATAATGTACCTAACCCATCTGCCAACTGTGGATGGGCAAAATCAATCAGGATTTGTAATACCTGGAGTTTTTCCAAACCTTTTAAGTATGTGAATTAAAAACTGTTAGCATATTTGATATTGGTATCAATACAGTCAAATTGCTCAGTAAAGGACTAGTTGAATACTCAATTAGCCGGTGTAATAACTATTTAGCATGCAAAGATTTTAGGCTAATTGTTATGCAAAAGTGCCAAATAATTGTTCTTCCTCTTTCTGGTGGTCTGTGTGGATGGGGTGTGTCCCATATAAATTGATTATATTCTGATTAATTAAAATCCCTGTCTATTTAAAAATAAAGCAGGAGTAAGCACCCCTTCCTTCACAAGCAAACAGACACACACATACTTTGTTTATTTTATATGAAAACCAAAATGGAGTGAGCCTCTACTGCTTCATTGGCCAATATGCTACACTAAGATAACCTTGCTGCTGGAAGTAACTTCATACTGAAAAAAACAGGCACATTAATTGTATCAATATTCATACCTAACTCATAGCAAGAAAACAAACATACATTTTACTTTTCTTTTCTTCTCCATCATGGTTCAGTGAAATTGCAATAGATTTGCTATTTGTTATTCCACTTCCATATACTGTAGACTAAACTATGAACTGCAATTAATAATTTGTTATCCTTTTTTAAATGGGCCTTTTCATTGCAATATGCCTTCAGTAAACTGATTTATTTGAGTCAGCCTCTATAAGATGTTGTGTTTATGCTGACAGTATTAGACGGAAAGACAAGGGTTATAAATAGAAAAGGTGAGACCTGGTGTAGAGAAAAAGATTGTGCACATTTTTGGCTCTGACACATTGCAGTTAGGTTGGCGCATGATGCTGAGTTCAATGCTTGGATGTTTGGAGAATGCATGTGTGTAAGCTAGAGTGGAAAAACAGAAGATGTGTTGAATATAAATTTATGTCGTCCCCAATGTTGCCTTGTAAATTTCACATGAAAGATTTATTGATGCTGTGTATATACTTTCAGTGGAATAAGAAAAACACACTGCATCCATGTTTGGAATGAATCTGCCGTTTGCACCTCCTCTGAAACTGGTTAATATAGACCGTAGTTTTCTATCCAGTCTAGTCTGCTGCATTATTGCCACAGCAGATTTACTCTGAGGCAGGGGAAAGACAAGACCTGCAGTCTTCTGCTGTTTGTGATTGTGATGGATTATGTGTTTAGAGAAAGAATGAGACAGAGTTAGGAGGCAGCAAGTCCTTGTTTGCCCTGCAGGGAAACAACATTGAAAGTCTGCAGTATATAGCCTTTTCTCAGGAAGCCTGTATTGTTGTTGCTTTGTCGCTGTTACGAATTTTTTTTTAAGTATAAGCACATATAGTGCACATGACATATACTTCCACATAATTCTATTTATCTATTAATTTACAGTTAATTTTATTTAACTGTAAGCATTTCCATGTCAGCACTCTTCAACGACTTCAAGCAGAGGGAAATGGTCCAGGCTGGTTTGCAGTGGGGTTGTATCAGATTCCATCTTGGCAGCCATTTTAGATTATTTGTTCATTTTTTCTTATATATACATACTGTAAAGTCGGCATCTTGGTCACAGTTTAGTTATGAATTTGCACTGTGGTACAGGACCATCAGCCTCAACTTCATACAAAATACTTAATATTTTTCATGCAACCTGCTGTAATTCCAGTTGTAGTAATGCATGAACAGAATAGTCATAGAATTATCATTTTATTAACTTTTTAACCTCATCTTAGTTTATTCTCCAGCCAGCCAGCTTTGCTGTTTCATTCATAAAAGAAAAACACCATGTAGGGACCTGATATAGGTATGGAGATTTAAATTATGAAGAGGTACATCAGTCTTTAGGGTCAAATGGTCACTGCATTAGTGAGGTGTCAGACAGTGAGACTCTAACATGAGGAGCTACTTTCTGCTAATTTTTCCCCCATGGAGGAAATGGAACTTGTCATTCATGAAAGAGTACAGGACTGGAGCAGGTTTATGTTGCTGAGCCATGGTCTGAATGTCACACTGCACTTTTCTGTACCACTAACTATATATTTATGCAACGACTGAATCAGTCTGACTGTTGAGCTTTTTGAACTGAGTCTATGTAGGACAGCATTATTCACAATGATTATTCAACTGTCACTGGAACTAGATTCCTGTTTAGGGAACATAGAGCCACAAATGATTAAGACAGAAATATCACAGCAACTGTTGAATGATTTGTCCTTAAATTTTACACATTTCTACAGTTTCCTGTAGATGAAATCTACAGACTTTGATGATCCCCCCCGCCCCCTTTTTTTTTCTCTTGTCATTGTGAGCATGAAAGCACAGTGTGAGCAGCTTGTTAGCAGGCCAGCAGCAGATTTCCTGGTCTCTCTGCATCTTCAAAGGAAGCATTCAGGGACAGGGCTAACCTAACAACTGGATACAGCCTTTCAAACAAACTCTCTATAATCTAGGTGTGTTACATTTTGTGTTACTGTCAGAAAATGAATTAATTTCCACGGCTGCTCAAGCCTTCCACTGTAATGCATTAATCAGCTGAGCTACAAAGGTTTATCTCAACACCAGCAAGTGCCAGACCTACACAGTATGCCCCAAGAATATTAAAGCCGCATCTGTGCTGGGAAAATCTGTTTTTTCTTCTCTCATTGTTTTCAGTAGAAATGAGATGTTGTTATATGTTCCCAAGAGTGTTTCATATAGCAGTATGCGCTCCTTAAAAATACTTGCAAAAAATAGCCATGACCATAGACAGGGCAGATGTTTCACCTCGGTCACCTCAGTGGTGGTGTAGAGTGACTCCAGAGCATCCATTAACCTTCAAAGTGACGGGCTGGACACAGAGCATGTTTCTGGCCTGATAGTAGGAGTAGTTACTTTCCCTGGTACCTAATTACTTTTATAACGCTGTAACTCAATTGCTAGCCCAGTTAATTTTCATCACTGTTGATCTGTAAAAATGACAGTCTGCCATCCTTTTTCTTCACCACCATATTTCTTTTCCTCTTATTATTATCCTCTTATCGTAGTTCTTAAAATCCCTACAACCACCTCCTACTGCTTCCACTGGATACATGAACTCTCACATTTTCCACATTGAGGACATTAGTTACTGATAGGGGTGCTGGCATTATGTCCTGCTATTTTCTGGGATTACTTTGTTATAATGTGTAAATTTTGCTAACTTTATAATTACTCAAAGATGTATGCAAGTGATTCAATATTTCCCCACCATTGTATTCCTGCTGTATGGAGAAGACTTTAAAACTGTACTTATACATTCAAGTTGGACAAAGCTTCAGCTTTTTCACCAAAATATCCAAAACAACATGTTTATTTTTAGAGTAACGAAGCACCAGCGGTCGTTGCAGAAATGAAAGGTAATCGAGTCTGCAAATGGACTTTAAATGGATTATTTTACCATTCCAGTTGAGACCATGTTATTTAACCACCATTTTTGCAAAATTAAATAATGTTTCTTGCTCTCATCTCCGGTACTAAAACCTAAACCACTCAGCCACCTGTGCTCTCCACGTCTTCAGATATTTAGCTAATGATGTACACATGAATAGCACATACTGATCATAACTGTAAACTTTCCATAATGATCTCAAAAGTATAGTGAAAGGTTGATGAGGATGTGCTCTGTGACAGCCTGTGACTCTAACAAGCCATAAATATGACAGAAAGAGAGAGAGAGAGTCATGGGGAAACACCCGTCTCCATACCGGTGGAATAAAGATTTATAAGCAAACACAGGACAACAATAAAAATCGATATATTCAGGGTGTGCGTGACATTTTTAAATGATCCAATTGTTGAAGTGATAGAAAGGTTGTACATTAGATCAGTTTAGGAGGTAATGTTGGATCAGTTTTGCCTCGGAATAGTCTGACATTTTTGATAGAGACCTAAATGGAGAAATTAATTCTCTAATCAGGAGTGAAATATCCAATTAGGTACATCCCTTACTGACTAGCTCTGTAGCAAGCATGCATGTTTAGTTGTGTGTGTGTGTGCCCACCTCTATGATGCCCTTTGAGGGCATTAAATGTTTAATTCATGAGTAGCTAACCTGAAACTAAAACACAATGAGAAACTGCAGTTTCGAGTCTTCTGTGGTTAGTTTGTCTTTTGATCATAACAACATGCAGGGGATTATTTAAACTGGTATTGTTTGTAGTATGCTGTAAATATAAATACAGAACGAGGTTGCATCATGATTTTATGGCTGTGCATGTTTGAAAATGAGGGAGCAGCCTTATTTCTATGATCTGCATGGTGTATATGTGTGTGTGTGTGTGTGTGTGTTTGCGAAGGTAGAGGATAAATGGCTGCAAAGTAAAGTTTTTAGCTACTGTGTGGCTCGTGACTTCTGAATGACAGCAAAATGACAACATGGGTTTTTCTTTTAAGTCAGTGCCTTAAACTTAGACTGTAGTTTAACATGTTGGGCCACATCCACTCATGTCAGAGTGTTTGTGAACTTTCCTCTACATGCCAAAATCCAATACAACTGATAGTGTTAAATGTGGGTGTGTATGTTGGCTTATTGCTCTGACTCCTGACAGACGATGCTGGACTCTTCCTGAATTCTAGATCACATTGATTTTCTTCACCCATTTCTTTTGACTTTTTCTGTGAAAGACCCAAAACTAATTGTAGTCTTTCTTGGTTTCTAGAAACTAAATTGCTAGTGCGTAAGGCAGTGTTTGATGTAAACAGATTAGACACATGATGTCAGGCAGTATTCTCTTAAATCTCCTCTGGCTGGACATTTGTGAAAAATGGACATTTACACACCCACCACTACGATACCCTCCAATGTTTCATTCATGAATAGCAAACCAGAAACTAAAGCACAATGAGAAGCTGCAGCTTTTCATCTTCTGTGGTTTGTTTTGCTTTTTATTAAGATGAGCATGCAGAGGATTATTTAAACCGGCATTGTTCGTAGTATGCTGTAAATATAAATACAGAATGAGATCGCATCATGATTGTATGGCTGTGCATGTGTGAAAATGAGGGAGCAGTCTCATATCTCTTATCTACATATTAGAAGTGTGAGTATCCAGCTGTAATAATCATTATCTGGATCTGAATTTTTTTTGGTCTTGTCATGAGCACCTGAATCCTAATACAGCCTCAAACATCAGCAAATTTCAGTTCACTTAAATTGCTAAACCTTGTGTGTCCACACAGTAAACTAAACTAACACCATCTGCTCTGGCTGAGCAACCCAACATAGTCACACAAACACATAGCTATCAATATCACTTTCTGCCATGCACATAAGGGCGAAGAAACAAGCTAGTGTCAAAGAAAGCTGATCATTTTGAATGTATGAATGTCATCATGTGTTTCACCATTATTTACACCCAAGTTTTATTTGTCAGACCATTCAGCTGGGCTTTGCAGAGTCTCAGCAATGATCAAGATAATTAGTGAACGCAGAGAGAGTTTCTGAGAGTCCTGAAGAGCATCAGTAATAAAAATCACATATCTATCCCTGCAGTTTTCTCCACTCTAGACTTCACTTATCCATTTTTGGTTTCAATCATTTTTTGTGTTTCATTAAAAAAAAAAAACCCAAAAAAAAAACCTAGTCATTATACTTAAAAGTCACATTTCACTTTATCTTTAACTTTAATTACCTGCTGTCTTTATTGAAAGAAAATGTTGAAATTCTTTGTAGTCAGATGCTTTTCAGCCCAAAATCTATCACCTTCTGAGTAGAAAGCAACTACAGACAATTAAAATAAAGCGCAAGCTGAGAACTAGGATTGGCCTGAACTTCCACTTTCTGTTCCCACTGACATTTGTAACTCATTAACATTGGTAATATTCACAACCAAAAAGCCACCCTTGGAAAAACAAATTTCATTTGCTACCTAAATGCCATGTCTCAGAAAAACCATTACCTCAGCACACAAAATAAATAACAGCAGCACACAAACCTGATGGCTGTGGAAGGTTTTTGACAACAGAGATCAAGCAGAAAATGCCCCACCATTTCTCACACCGACTTAATGCTGCTGTTTATTAACCTCCAATGTTTTGGGCAGCTAACCTCCATCAGAAATAAAGAGGAGAGGGTCTGGTAGTGTTTATTCATTCATTCATCTTCTACCGCTTTTGCGTTTCCAGGTCGTGGGGGGTGCTGGAGCCAATCCCAGCTCACACTGGGTGAGGGCGGGTAACACCCTGGACAGGTCACCAGTCCATCACAGGGCCAACACACAGACACAGACAGAGATCAACAACCACTCACACTAAGACCTACAGACAGTTTAGAGTCACCAATTAACCCAAACATGATGTCTTTGGTCGGTGGGAGGAAACCAGAGTACCCGGAGGAAACCCATGTAGACACGGGGAGAACATGCAAACTCCACACTGAAAAGCCCCAGGCCTAGGAACTGAACCTGCCACCTTCTTGTTGTGGGGTAACAGTGCTAATGACTCTGCTGCCATGCTGCCCCTGGTAGTGTTATTATCACTTTTTTTTAATGACTAAGGATATACATTTTTGATATTAAGCATAGGGGTCCAATATAAATTCATTTAATTATTTACATTTTCTCAATCATCAGCCTTTTTCAATATGTTCTTATTGATATAGCAACTTATTAGTGTATTTGTAGTATAAAACTAACTGCTGATCATATCGACTGTTTCTTCTGGTAATGATAGGACAAACAAACTACGGACACGATTGCAAAACTCTCAGGTACACTATATAAATGTGCTGTAGTGCTTTGCCATATAATGACTAAAGGTCATCAGACTATAAAAATAAAATACAAAGCAGGAAGTGACACAGAGCTTTTGGGATGGAGAAGATTTTATTTTTGTGTACTGTTATCCGGTTAAATCAAAATAATACTCATTCACAGCATACAGTAATGATAAAATCTTAGCTCATGAGAGCACACACGCATAATCGTGCTTTTCTTTCAGCTATTGTAAAGCATCACAAGTGGGATTTGCTCTTCTCCCTCTCCTGTCACATTGCTTCCAATCTCTTTCTCCAGCACACAGTTAGAGCTGTGTGTGACATTGCAGCGATTGTGTTTGGAGCAAATAGATGTATTAGAGGCAGGGTCCACCAGTTTATATTCCATAGTTGACTGAACAACTAGTTCTCTGCGGTCACTTGTCAGGGACTCAAGACGTAATTGTAGTTTGCACACAATCATGTCAGCCATATTTCACAGCTGAGTGAGTTGATATTGCAATGTGTGACCACTACTTCCCAGCTGCAGCTGCCTTATAGATGCTGAAGACTCACCCAATGCTGTACTGTGGTCTTGGTCTGGGTCTCAGTCCAACAGCCATAGATGGTGAGGGGAGGCATGGGAGTAAAGAAAGGACTGGAACACCATGGTGTGCACCTACTGTATGTACTTCTACAGAACAAGATTAACTTTTGTATTATCACAGTGGCCATCTTAATCTCATTAGCCTCTTTCTCAGCAAACAGTTGTGACATCATAAATGGCAGAAAATAATATCAAACGACAAGGAAGGATCAGATAGTTTTTAGACTGGTGACTGGGTTGTTTCTTCAGTTATCCATCTATCTGTCTGCCATTTTCACAATATCACAGAAACATCCCAGGGAATTTATTCAAACTTTAGATCATTTATAACAATCAGACATCATTTTGTCCATATTGGTGTAGTTTGACAAAGAAAACATACATAAAACCATATCCTGAACAGTAGAGAAGGCAAACCAAGGAGGCAAACTGAGAGTAGCTATATGTTCGCTGTGTTGATTTGATTGTGTACCTGTGGATGAACACATACATAATGTATGTATGTCTTATTTTGTATGTATGGATAGTAGAGTCTGTGTTTCCACAACATGAGCTAGATTGTACAGCAGTTTTATCAAGCAGACTTGTGTAAAGGAATATACCACATTGAGTGCTGCTGCGGTGGGAAGGCGGCACGGTATGATTAGCAACATAGACTCTTACCAGATCTCTCCCTTACTGGAGAAATTGAAAGCTGGAAACCCTGAAAGTGAACAAATACTCTGTATACCCACCCAGAAAGCTCCCAATGTCAATGTATCCACTCTAAAAAATATCAGCATAGTTCATGCACTTTGTTTCTGTGAAAAAAGGCTACTGTAAATATTCTAACATCACATGAAACCAAATAGTGTAGTCTACGAGTGCCTTGGATAAGTTTATTAATAAGCAGTAGACTGAGAGTGTTTGCTATATGGAGTGCAATTCAGTGTTATCATGGCTCACCAGGTGGAGCACAGGCCTATCATGCCCGACTTTCTTGTCTCACCAACCCAGTAAAACCGAGTTCACTTGAGATTGCTGCTATGTGCCATCCTTTGTAAATATGGAGCTGTGAAGTATGTAAAATGATATGTAAAGACATAATGCTCTGAAAGACTTCACTTACTCTATATATTCACAAAGAATGAATACCTGCTGATTCCATATCAGCCTCTATGTTTGGACTTGTGTGGGCCTTTTCTGTCTCCCTCCTCCTTAGAGGTCTGTTATTCCCCAACCTGACCCAGATGCAGAGGTTTTAGTGGGAGATGTAGCCTACTGCCAACAGAGATGGGCCCCACAGGACCACCTGTCAGGAGCTGCTAAAGGAAAATACAGAGACCGAAACTGTGTGTGTGTGTGTGTGTGCGCGCGCAATATAGACCGACAGAGATGAAAGCAAAAGTGCATGTTTGTGTGAACGTGTGAGTCGGAGGAAGACTGAGCGAAAGGTCATGTTTAGGGGTGGAGACACTGTACAAAGAAAAAATGCAGGAAACATTGCATGACTATAAGCCAAAGGAAAGCTCTTGAAAATAGCTTTTGAGTGGGATTACTCCCATTCAAATGCTGAATGTAGGATTTTATGATTTAATGGTTAGAGTTTCTTTTCATCTCTTTGAAAATGTTTTTCCAGAGATGGCACAAAAACCTTTTACATAAAACTTCTATTTTACTCAAGTTCCCACAGACCTGTGAGACTGATGTTTGAAGAACTTCTGTTGATCCCTGTTCCTGTCACATTTTAAATGGTTCTGGAAAAATAAATAATGAAACATGAGAATATTTATACTAATGGTTCGTAGCATTATTGCAATGTGACTATATGGCAAGAGAACAAAGACAGAAGCAGAAGCTTTAGCTTTGTTTTGATGAATTTTCCTTGGACTAATTATTGGCAATATTTTTTTTTTTGCCAAAATAAATATTACCCATTGCTAGGCAACATCCTTTTGAATACTTCCAGCATCCTTAAATCATAAGATTAATTTTGGCTTAGTGTGGTGTTTTTCTAAATGTTCATCTCACTTGCGTTTTCTAGTGAGCAAAAGTGACGTTGAAATTAAATTTCACCCTCTGTGCTACCTGCAGACTGAAAGAGACTATTCTATTTATTTCTTTGCTGTATTTAAATCTGTTTAATGAGAACTATGACTATAAATTTGGTTAATTAAGTATTACAAAAGTAAATAGACCTAGGTCAAACAGTCACGTAAAGTAGACTAGTTTTCTGCTGCTCAGAGCTGAAGTGTCCTGTTCAAGGACAGTTAGGCAAGGTGGATGTCTGCTAATGTGTGTCATTTCTCTATACACCAGGCAGGCTGCATAAGTTTCAGTGTGTGTGTGTGGGTGTGTGCTCCAGGAGTGTTTTCCCTCTGGTCACAGTTTGCCTGCCACCTCTGGTCAGTTTGCATTAGCACTGCAAGGAGCACGGATGGCATGCAACTTTATAATTTGGACTAAAGATACAAAAGGTTATTTATATCCAGTAATTAATTAGTAATATGGTAATATCAATATATGATTCTTTTATTCAACCCCTGTCAACATTTTTAATGATTAAATGTATCATTTCACAGCTAATGTCTCCCACAAATCTTCTGCACAGAGAAGATTTTACTTGATATTGTGTTACCTGTGTGTTATACTTTCCACTCAAGCAAAAACATTAAGCAACCTTAATTATCTTATCAACCAAATAAAACGGATGTAGAATATTTTTGGCTCCACACATGAAAAGATCAAACAAGTCCCCTTTCTGTTTTCCTACGGACTAAAAGCTGTCTCCCTTGAGGCAATGCTCAAAAGCTTTTTAAATCCAGCTGTCTCTTTCTTTGTGTTGAGTCCTCTCCCTTGATTATGACATTGCTTCTCCCAGCACATAAAACCACACACATGCACTCACACCTATAGCAACCATCTTTCACATGCGCCCAAAATGACAAGAAATGACAGGTGAGGGACTGGGAAAGAGCTCTGCGAGAGAAATCCTGGGCTGAGTGTGAAAGAGCACAGTTGGCTCAGTGAACAGGAACCTTTTTGGTCGAGATAATACCCGATGAATGATATCCTCCCCTAAGGCACAGAGAAGCAGGAAGTGTGGCTCCATATTAATTAGAATATGAATTAGATAGTCTCCCTTATCTGATGGCTCGTCGGAGTGAGAGTGGCACGATCCAGGCAGGAGTAGCAGCAGAGGTGTTGCAGCTAAGTTAAAGTTCAGGTCACGTTGCTCTCTTTCAGTCCTACTTTTGTAGCTGATATGATCATTTTTACTTTGGTAAACATAGAGCAATCATAGTAATAAAGTAACACAAAATGACAATAGACAAAAGATTGCCCAAGACTTCAATATAAGAACCTGTATACAAATACTGTATACCAATATGCGGAATAAATTGGATATTTATGTTTCACTGGAAAATGGTTTGCAGAACACCGATTATGTCTGACCTTTGAATTTAAAAATAGAAATACAAAACCTTTATATGTATGGGGAAGTGTTGAAAGTTCAGGATAATATATATTTATATATATATGAAAACACCAGGTAATAATTTTAGATTAGCATTATAATCTTATTTTCTTATTTTTGTGTGTTTTACATCACATTACATCTATGGCTTCAACATCCTTGATTGTCGCTGAACTACAACAAGCAAAGAGCACATTTTACAAAGTTGCTGCTGCACTTCTGTGTGTCTGCTGGCACCAGTTTCATTTCATTTCATCTGTCTCATTATAGCACCCCCCGCCCACCAAGAGCCAAGGGGGCAGGACAGAGGAAACATAGGCAACTTGTTTTGGCCCTTTAGAGGTCAGTGGTTGATTAAAAAGTTGAAAATTGGAGGTTAATCAGCTAGTGAACCTTCTGGCTGATACTGTCTTTCATTGTCTGGTTTAATCAGTAAGTGTGAGCACTGGCATAGAGATGAACTCCTCTATCTTTTTACACGCTTTCTTCCCTGACTGCCTGTCTGACTACCTAATCCTAATCTATCCTTTCCTCATCAGGATGTTTGGAAGTATGAGGCTTTACTTGATGTGAGGAGACCTGTTGTTAAAAATGCCAGAAGGTTAAACTTGTACGATGTAGTCTTTCATGATGCACACCTGCTGTCTAAGCTATATTTCTCATCTGGCAATGAAATGTTTTGGAACGCTAGTTCCACATGATGTCTCTAACTACAGGAACTAATCCATCACATCCATTGGAGTCTCCAATGAATGTCAACATGACTGCACATCAAAGCCTTGCAAGTCAAGAGGTGATTGGTGCTTTTTCCAACTCTCCTTTCCTGGTCTGCCTGTACAGAAAGTGATCCAAAACCACCTCTGGTGTTAACATGACTGCACTAGATATAATCAGTGGGAAGATCAAAAATGACCTTATCACTGGTTTTAATGCCGTGATAGCTGTTGTATGCTTGGAAAAGTTCACTGTATGAAACATCACTTCTTAGTGCTGACAGTGTGCAGGAGTCCTAAATATTACTTTCTTTATTTTACTGTGATAATAGTTGTTGATTTTGCATCTCCGGTGTCCTGTTTAATGGGAAACATGAGAAACAAGGCTTTCTTAAATGCAAATACCTCGTGAATTAAATCTTTTGCAGTTCCCCTGCTAAATCGTATAAAGAACACCTGTTCAGATACTTACTCAACTGAAAATATTTACATTTGTAAATCTGCTATGTGCGCTTTCATAGAATTCCATCTTTTCATCAGTTTTTTTTTTTTTTTTTGATGTCTGCACATGTGTCTGTATTTCTGAATACCTGCACATGAAAGGCAGTTTAAACTGACATGTGTGCCAGTGATGAAGCTGTTCCTCAGCAGTATTGAGTCTGTGGAAGTCATTACATCTGGTTTAGTGCAATATCCCCTGGGTTCTACTGATGAGAGTTACTATCAACACCTACAATGTTTATTTGGACCGGCACTGAACCCTGGGTCACACAACTCCCATCACAACTAATCCTGCTGGTGAAGTCCGAAAACACACGCACACACACACACACACACACGCATACATAAATATTCCCCATATTCCCCATGGAACAGAAAGGTAGAAAGTGGCCTCAGTTACCGATGAGACCTAATGAAAACCAGCTGTTGCTGCTCTGAAAGTGGTTTTTCTTGTCTGTTGATAAAGTCATTGGGATGGCTGCCAGGAGAATCACTTTGTGTTCTTTGCTGATTGTGGTTTTACCCCCGAGTTTTGTGTGTGTCAATGTATTTTTGCAATTCCAAAAGCAGCAGCACAGTTTACCAGATTTGGAAGTTTCTGATGCCATTATATCAAATTGCTTCCTCTTGGTAAGTATTCACAAATAATCTCTCACTGTCCTCAAAGTGTCTTTTGTTCACAGATGTTTCTGGGCTCTGAGGGGGCCCGGAGACTGATATACAGTATCAGAGGGAAACTGAAACAGTCGGTTTTTGATCTGCTGAGCAGCAGGAAAAACATTTCGTTCCATCTCTTGTGGCTGTGGTATAATTGAAAATAAATAGTGTTGTGTCGCAGTACTGCTGCAGACTAAAT
The DNA here is from genome assembly GCA_034769265.1 of Remorina albescens. NCBI lineage: Eukaryota > Metazoa > Chordata > Actinopteri > Carangiformes > Echeneidae > Remorina > Remorina albescens. The sequence goes on from CM068479.1 coordinate 7,542,994, forward strand.
ACTAATTTGTGCCACAGTCAGAGGAATTTCACACTATTTACAAATTCTCCTTTTGAACAATTTCCCTGTTAACTGCTTTATATTTGGTTCCTGCCCCCTCCCCGAGGGTTATACCCCAGCTATAGGTCATGAGGATTTTTCAAAAGGCCTATTTAAATGTTGGCATATCTCGAAAACCTAATCTGCACATGCTACACCTGATACACATGAGTGTATGCGTATAAAATCTTCAATATATTGTACTTTATGCTTTAGGCTTCACATTCCTGCTAAAATATTTATAAAGTTCTGCTTAAAATACTTCTGAAAATGGCAGCTGGTGATATATGACACTAAATGAGTATTAAATATCTTTGTATTTCTTTTTTATATACATATAATTTTTTTTATGTAATCAAGACCAAAATATATATTACAATTGAAATTGAAGTTGGTATACAGGCTTTGTTTTTTTTACACAAACCATCAATTCCCACACTCCTCTCCCTTCATAAAAAAATATCTTTGTATTTCTCATTAGTTGGTTTATACTGAATAAATGAAAGCCTTTTTCTACTTGCTGGTGCATCAGTCTAGTTTTTTTTCAGTAGGTGCTTATCTCTAATTCGAGCTTCTTCAAATAAACAGAGCTTTAAAATGGAGAGAAGACGTGTATGAAAGACAAACATGCATGACGTCCACTTCTGTGATGCGTTTTAGACAATTTTGTGGAAGTCTGTTAAAATTGAGAGCAGATAGTTAACATTAAACTAGAAAGAGGGAAAAAACTATCCTGGATATAGCCAAAGGTAATAAACCTGACTGAACAATAAATACAGACATGTGTACTAGCTTCTTCCACTGTGCCTTTCCTGACATATTGCTGTATTTCTTGGCCCATCAACACCACCTGGGGACCAGTGGAATAGAGTTAAACTGTCGCTTGTTCACATACTTGTGTTCCCATACATTAGAACTCACAAACTCACCCCTAAAAATATTGTTGCTTATCATTACAAAAACTCGAGAGCATCTTTAGGATCATGCCCATGTCAATGCATCTACATACACCTCTACAGGCATAGGCCACATTTTCCCTTACAACATACGTAGCTCATCCGAAACATCACCCCTTTTCTCTGCAGGCTGAAAAACGGCTGCAGCTGGATGAAGGATAGGAAAAGGCAAAGCTAAAGACAAATGACTCTCACCTCAGTGACAGTTATGGAGAATTACAGTGATACACCTAAACCTTAGGTCTTATATTGTAATCTCTGAGTGTGTGTCTTGGAGATGGATGGTGATTGTATTGTGGTGAATTGTCCTCCACAGTGAGTGCTAAACGATATGATGATGACACGCAGCGTAAATCAGGCTCAGTACAAACGAATGGCAGGAGTGTAGCTTTTGTGTGTGCAAGTGTGTGTGTGTGTGTGTTATTTTTCCTCTTTGGCATGCAGAGGGCAGCACAGCAGTAATTAATGAGTAGCAGCTAAACGGTGCTATGTGATCCTACTTGGTAAAAAGAAGGCATTGGTGTGGGGCCATGCGTGACAATCGGCTCAGTAGAGCAAAACTTGTGTGGGTGACACACAGGTGACACCCACGCCTGGAGAGGCCGGATCAAGGGGAATCGTTTGGGGACCTTTTGGTTGTATGAAATTACAATTTTCTAATTGTAGTGATTCAAAGCCAATAAGTTGGTGGCACAGGCCTTGTTGTTTTGTTTGACAGAAATTCAAGAACCAGTCATGTAAATGCACAAAGAAAATGTCCTTTTAAATGAGCATTGTATTATGGCAGCACACTCCAGCAGAGGAGCTTTCATAAAGAGATGTTTCTCCTCAGTTGAAAGCACATATTGTATCTGACTGGCTCAGCCGACAACAAGACAAACCCAGAGAGGTTTAATAAAAAAAAAAAACAACAACAACAACAAAAAAAAAACCATCCAACAACAATTTATGGCCTGTATGTCATAGAAGGAGCTTTTAGTGTCACCCGTTTTTGTGTTACAATCTGGCTGTTGTGATAGTTGTCAATAGCATTCTTCATCTTAAATGGTGGTACACTCCGTGAAGCAATGAAACTGTTTCATGCTTGTTGTTCACTACTGCAGAGTATCACTGTTAATGATGACAGCCACATTTGGTAATCAATAGTACGTGAGTAAGTATGAATGGTACAACAATGGTCGGTCTCTGTGGAAATTTTGGAACCACTGGTGACAATAATCCCCTGCAATGCCAAGTAATTTTCACTCTAAAGCATCATCAGATTGTCCTGTTGTATCCTACGCAAAAAATAAATCCTAGTTGAGGAAAATGTAAAACTATCAATTACAATAGCACACATGTACTAGATGGTGTTATTTTTGTGTGTCATGCCTGAGCATGCAGTGAGATTTTTTGATTGCAGGAAAATCATTTTTGCAAAGTTATTTTTGCGGACAAAACATTCTTGAGGAAGGAATAACTTCATCTGAGCAAACAAAAATGTATTCTGTACTCAAGTAATGTATTTTCAAATTTGCTTTTGTCCACATAGGCACACTAAGCTGATGTCTCTTCCTCTGTGTCAGTCATTGTTCCCTCACAGATCTCTGCTCTGTGTGCTGGCAGATAACTGTGAGCACAACATCTCTGCACATTGTTACAATGCACCACAAAATCAGCCAATCACAGACTTGGAGGAAGTATTTTCTTGATTGGATGTTCTGTCACCAATCAAATCACTGCTGGAATTATTAACCCCAGAAGTACTTTAACATGGTGGATAAGTGAAGGTGTTCAATTTTAACTGAAGAACAACATACCATATTACTATTGTATTAAGTCACTGAAATGCAGTCTCCTCAGTGTGCCATGGCGCTGACTTTATATCTGCATAGGACATGTTGAATAGCACCACGGACCACTGAAGCCACACATGGCCTCCTTTGTTTCACTACAGTTACATCTTCAGTCAGTCTTTATGAAATTCCAACGTTGTTCTTTACATAATATTATTATTACTATTACTATTATTATTAGTTTACCAACTAAAATGAGGCAAATTTGCTAGGTTGCTAAAACTACGCAAATCATATTAGATCTCTGTGCTCAAAAAAATCCCACTGCATGCTCAGGAATGAGGAACAAAACAAAACCAACACAATAGTTTTTTTTTTGTGGTTTTTTTTTATGCTAAGCTAGCTACAACATACAAATCATCATGAATGAAGAATTGCTGAGGTTTAAATCAGATAATATAATTTATCTGGAAGTCAGTAATAAGCTCAAATCAAGTAATTGAAATTAACAAAACCAACAGTCTTAGAATTTCCTATCAAACTACATGTTTCTTCCAGAAATTACCTGAATAATAACATAAAGGATTGCTTTGTATTTATACATTTTTTCATATTTAAATCATTTTAATATCTTGTATCCCTTTTTGTACCTGATATGTGCTTCAGTCTTGATAGAACTCAGTGCTTTTTCTAAAGGATTGATATTATTTTAATCAACCACGAAAACATGTAGCTGTTATCCCATTCAAATGAAGTGCTAATTAATCAAATTTAAACATCAACACCACCAATGCACTATGGAACAACAGTGTTCTTCTGTCTAGTTCTTATGCTTGTCCCTGCCCCCATCAATCAATAGTTGTCTTATTGATTTTTTTTTTCTTCCGTGTTTGGATTTTCTTTTCACTCTTTTCTCTTTCTCTGATTTTCCTCCCCCATCACATGACGAGCTCCTCAAGTTTGCCCATCAACCTCTCAATGTATCCATTTTCTGCCACGCTAAAAAGCATTTGAACTCATCTCTCCATCTGTTTATCAGATGCCACCTCCAGTGCCTTGGTCTGTTCCGCCCCCTGTCCCTCTCTCCTCCTCGCCATCTGTGTATGTGAGTTCGCAGAAACCTTCATATTCCTCTAACTCCTCCCTAGTGTCCTCCATTAAATGCTCCAAACCTTTTTTTCCCACGCTTTTTCCCAAACTTTTAAAATAGGCTGTTATGATGTGCTTTAATTACATTGACAAATTATGAGCTTGTGGAGCTCTGCTGCAGTCATCATTTCCTTCAAAGTGGTGGTGTGTATGCAGAAAATGTTGGTGCCTGGTTTGCAGTTTCCTGAACTGAGAGGGCCTGTTGCCTGTTATTAATTTTAGAAGTCCTTCTGTTATGTCTGACCTGTGATTTAAAGTAACAGAAATCCCAGCCATGTTTTTGCTAAGGTAGGATTTCAAAAGAAGCCTTTAAACTAATGAATAAAGGCCAAGAGGAGTGAAAATACATTAGATTTAAACAGCCAGCTCTTTCTGTTGGGGTTGTAGAGAAATATTAGCTCTTTGGTGTAAGTGTGCTGTTAGTGGACGTGGCTTCATAGCTGTGACAAACTGTGGATGGAGAATTTCCACCTGTCAATACATTGTTTCTTGCGTCATCAAATAGTAAGCTTCTCTGTAATTCCGATTTTGCTTCTCTTCAAACTGGGGAGGTCTGAGGAAAAACACCTTATCGATTTGTTTTGACATCAGTGCTCATTTCACCTTTTTCCGATCTGTTGAAGTCACTGAGTGACAATTGATTAGGAAAGTACACTGTGCCTCTGGAATTACAGTTGCTAGCACATGCAGTTTCAGAAAGAGTGTTGAGTTTTGTCTGTGTTAGTAAGCAGAAGCATTTTGACATAATATTCTCCCTCTTGTTCTCAATTTCCCTCTCTCCTTCTCCCTTCCCTTGCTCTCTCACAGATCACATTCTTCATGATGCTGTCAGCTGTTTGTGTGATGCTCAACCTGGCGGGGTCCATCCTCTCCTGCCAAAACGCTCAGCTGGTCAACTCTCTGGAAGACTGTCAGCTGGTGAGACCAACTGAACCAAAAACCATTGCTCTCAGATTTTGTACTTCACCCCCGAATCAAATGTCTGAGCCTTTTCACATTGTATGCATCAAAAAATTGCACTCCTATAACAAACTTTTTCCAGTGATATCAGTATCTCCAATGAAATTGCTTGGTGCAGATTTGCTGAAAAACAAACAAACAAAAAAAAAAAACAAGCTTGGGTGTGGCCATATCTAAAGGACACATTGTTATCATTGTTGTTGCACAGCTTGTGTTGTTCCAGTATTGACGTTGGTATCAACAGTCAAACCTCTAACTATGAAGTCAGTTAGTAATGGACATGTGTTGTCTACGTCATGAGTTTACATCACTTCCGTTCTCTGCAGAACAGAGTCACATGAATAGAATTGTATATTCACCTTCCATTGGCTAACATCTAAAAGATAGCAAACTCAAAGAAGACCATTTAAAATGGTGGTCAATGCTTAATCAGCGTTGGCTAAGATTTCCTGATTAACAACTGCATTAATGCATAATGTACAGATACATGAGTGCATTGTTTGCTGCTGCTGCTTTTCTAGTTGTTTTCAACCACCACATGCCATTAGTTTAAGGCAATTTCAGGTAGTCAAGTAAATTAGAAAACAACTATAAGCTTCAATTTTGCAAGATGACTAAAACAGTTACAGCTGGTTGTAATTTCCATGCATCAGTCATTCCCACAAATTTAAACCTCTCTAAGCTTCCCACATTATAACACTTAGCGAGGGGTTTGGTGTTCAGCTCATGAGTGGCATCCTGTCTCTTCTCTCTTCACCGTCTGAGTCAGTATATGTATAAACCCGACATTGCTTCCAAGTGTGAGATGCCCCACAAACACTGGATAATACATTTTTATAATGAGATGCAAAGTTGATTTTTTTTTTTTTTTTTTTTAAGTAGACCTTATAGTGCCTGGGGTTCTGATCCTTTTCATGACTGAAGAAGCCCCTTGTGATTCATCCAGCACCCAACCCACTTACCCGACCACTTCTATATTAGCAAGCCCTTCCTTTTGCAAGCCAAGTAGATCAACTTCGCTGCTTTGTGTGGCCCCCCAGAGACCATCCCCCAGTTGTGACTGAAATATTAACATTCCTCATCTCCTCTCCCCAATGTAATTAACCCATACTTGTTGGGTTCATGTCCTGCTTTCTCTCAATCTGGGACACATAGCAGAGGTGTGCTCTACCTCGATTCATCCCTAGGTAGTTCCTCATATCTCACAGTCTTTGTCTTACTGTACTTTTATGATGTAAAGCTGCTCTTTTCAGTCACACTGTAATATTACCTGTTTGATAGCCATACTTTGATTGAAAACACAGCTCATGCATATAACATCCAGCATAACCTCTACATTGCTACTTTTAGGAGAAATAACATGAACTCTAAGTTTAGGGCTGATCTGTGCATGTGTGTTTGTGTGTGTGTCCCTCTGCATGTGGGTTTGTGTATGTGGCGTTCATGCATGAGTGCGGATGTATGTTCCCCCCTCCTCCCCACCAGCTCAAGTTTGACAGCGATGGAGTGTGCGTATGCTGCGAACTACAGCAGCAGAGTTCAAGTTGCAACAATTTGGGAGAGACATTGAAACTGAATCCACTTAGGGACTGCAATACCATACGCCTACGTCTCAAGGTGGGTGGATGCTGTATTGTACTATATCTGTTGGACTGCATTTAAACCCCAGTGAAATTAGATTAAATTCCCAAATCAAGTCATTGACTGACTGTTTTGTACATTAAAAAGTGGGATGAGCGTTGTAGTATCTAACATGTCTGCACTGGTAACTATGGTAACAAAACTGTTGTAGTACATAACATTTTTAGGTGATAGAAATGTATCCTCTTGCTTTCCAAACTGCAGCCATACAGAATCACTTTACCAATTCATCTATTGGATCCATTAATAATTGTACATGTTGATGTATGAAGCCATGTTTCAATTGCACACTGTGACCTCACTATTGTGGATGAATGTATTTGTGCAGATGGAGAAATAGAAAGTTTTATACCCTAAAATACAAACATTTTTCTGCATGGTTGGCCACACATATCATGGCAGCTTCTGAAGCATCAATAATTCCAACTATCCAAGATCCTTTTTTTTAATAGTAAACTGATAAGTCTCTTTACTTTTAATGTTAGTCATAAATATGCACATTCAATAATATGAACTGAAACTTGTTGCAATGAGTGGTAAATTTTACAAGCCAACATACAATCACAATTAATGACACCTAAGGGCCCCTCGAAGTGAGGACAGAGTTTATCTAAGTTTTTAAATGTCACAAAATAAAGGATTTTTGTATCATTGGGTGATAATTGGGACTGGAATTACAACTCATCAGCATTACTGGAGGCAACTGCAATAAAGCTTGGTCTCTTTCACCCAACAATAAGGTTGACTATACTCTAAGAAATACTGGGTTAAAAACAACCCAATCTGGGTAGTTTTCCAACACAGCGCTGGTTAAATAGTAGACAGACTAAATGTTGGGTTAACTTAACCCAACGATTAGTCTGGGTTCATTTAACCCAGCAAGTTGGGTAGTTAATATAACCCAAATATGGGTTTAAATTGACTACAATACTGGGTTAATTTAACCCCATTGATGTGTTATTATTATTTTTTTTGTTTCTCCACAGTAAAATGTGAAAAATTCATTAAAGTATACATTTCTCAGGCACAACTGATGGTCATCAGTTTTACTACACATTATCACACTCACACCAGGTCTATCATTGTCTTGTACATCTTGTTGACTATTGGTGAGTCTTGAATAAATAGCTCTCTGCATTTTGTTCTTAATTAAATATCATCTCACAACACATAGTCCCACTGGTATACACACACAGGCCTGGCGATGATGTGATAATAATGATTTATTAATTCTATAGAATTTATTACACCTGCAGTTCAGTCGTTGACTTGATATTTATAAACCAACTTTCAAAAAATGCATAGGCCAGAGCAGCTCACAATGCAATGTCAGAGCACTCAGAAATCTCAGAGAATCGTGAGGAGCCACATTTATATTTCAGTAAGATTAGCTGTCTCAAAAGTAACACATTTGAAACTAACAGCTAAAATGCTATTATTAGCAACAAGAAAACTGTCAATTTCAAAACCTCTGATGGATTCAGGCTCAGTTCTGTGACAAAATATGCCAAAATGTATTATCTTTACAGACAAGATTAGTCTGAATGAATGTGTAGATGTTGTGTATTTAATCTTTTGTTTTCTTTTATAAATGAAATTGTTTGAATTTTACAGTGCCTGGACTTGGACTTTTGGACTTCACTGTACTTATTTATTGAATTATATTTTTGAAGTTCAGAATTGAAATCTGTTTGTGGGGAAAGTTTATTTTGACCTATTAAGTTTGGTTTCTGCACAGGTTTAATTCCATATTATTGCAATATTAAAATTACTTGATTTTTTTCTACATTTCTTTAAGCACTAAGACGAAAATTATATCTGCTAACCATCAGCATGTTTTAATAGCTGGATAACAGAATAGCATCCTGATATTTAGCTGAAAACAGTGATGTACCTTTGTGCAGCCGCTCAGAGCAACTGATTTGACTCTAGCTACTTCTCTGGTAATACCTTAATATACAATATAACCAAAAGCCAGTAGTGGTAGATCTAATGTCTCCAAGTTTCCTTCTCTGACTGTGTATAATATCCCATGTGAGACTAGTCAAATGACAAAAAACACAAAACAATGTAAGTGAGTCAGATTAATTTGGAAGGAACTGGAGACTGGCAACAGCACTTGTCTTTCCCCAAGAGGCAGACTTTTTAGTATGCAGTGTGTATCTAGCCTGGGCTGGTGCATGATCTCGGTAGATTGTCTTGACTCAAGCTGTCTGTGGAAATGATATACAGTATGTGCTACTGCGCCTTTATTGGATAACAATAATCATATCCATTCATTTTATGCCCTTGATTGATTATAAAACATTGATAACCAAATAAAAGACTTCTTAGGATGAAGCATGCTTATGAAAAGAGGAAAGATCAAGCACATTTGTCAATGTGATCATAACTCGTTAAAATAGATATGGGAATTGGTGCTATAAACCTTTATTAAGTGCCAAAGTGGTCAAATGTGTTGAATAATGTCTAAGAGTAAGCTGTCATGACCAGTTCCCCAGAGTCTTCTGCCATTTCAGATAGCTGTTAGGTTTTTGCTGATCCTAATGAACTGTATGGACTGCCCATATAGTTTCTCTGGTATGGTAAGGACTGAGCTTTCACAACATATAGTCTGAGTAGGAGACCACCTTTTCTACACAACACCAAATTTTTTCTACATGTACTATCCACATTGCTGCCTATATGTTTCAGTCACTCTTTGTTAGCACATTTAATTTTCCTCTTCTCTTTCTTTTCATTACATTGCCCGAGGCTGTAAATAATCAGTGTGAGGGGGCACTGAGATAATTTGTGATTTCCTGTAAGTGGGCAGATGTGTAACCTTTCTGTGTAGCTGACTGGCCTGAGGCAAGGTCTCTTCCAGAGGTTAAATATCTGGTTAGCCCTCATGTTAAATAGCTTCTCTGAGGATGTTATTACTTTTTCCTCGTAGGATTTATTACATCATTATGTACATTGTAGTCACAGGGGAAATCACAGAAACGCTGTCTTATACCTGGAAAGGGGATGGATCACCATAACTAAAATTTTGTTTGGATGAATCATGAATTCAGATCAATTTTATGCAATGGTTGCAGTTTGATATTGCAATCTCCAACTTTGCTGTTAGTGAATTTATTTGGAAAAACTACCCACCCGGCCTTCACAGTCAAAGCTACACAAAAGGAAACATAGTGATGATTGACGGTAAACATATCTAAGTTAGTTAACTTGTGGTATGTTTTTAGTATGTGACTAAAGTCAATGTTTACATCGAATCAGTTAAGAAAACTTTCTTACTTGCTGTCTTGCTATGTTCTCTGACAAATAATGAGACATTGGTCAGTGATCCTTTTGTCAGGGATAGAATAAAAAAATTTCTGATGGATTTCCATAATTATGACCTGTCCAGGGTGTACCCCGCCCTTGCCCAGGACGTTGGCTGGGATTGGCTCCAGCACCCCGCGACCCGGAAATGGAAAAGCGATAGAAGATGGATGGATGGATTTCCATAATTATCCTTTATGTTTTGCAGGAGGGTTAGTGACTACAGCTCAGTACAGGACACATATGTGAGCCAGCAGGAGATGTGATTAGTTGCTTTGAGGTGCATAACACAGATTTGGAATGGCATGAGGTCCATCCGTCTGTCTTTGTCAGCACTAATAGTAGACTCTATAAAACTGATTGAGCTGTTTCAGAGTTTTTTCTTGGTCACAGCTTTGGAGGAAGTTTTAGCCTTCCATAATAACTTTCAGGCAGGGTTTTTATTTTTTTATATATATATTTTACATAACCTGTCCAACTAGGAGTTCAGTACTCTGTGCAACAAAACAGAATCAAAATGATCCGATGGTCTACCGAAGGAACATGTTCTGTAGATCAGAGAATAACAACTCTGGGTTTCAAGAAAGCTTTTCTTTTACTACAGAGACAGAGAATTGAATACCGTATAGAAAGTGGCATCACTGAGTTACAAAAACTACTGCCTCCTGCCACTGGATGTAAGCAAAAGGGGTTTTGCTGACAGACTGGACTACCCGGCCTGAAACTGATGTATGGGCTTCCTGAGGGAAGTCCTGTGCTTTCTGTCTGACACTGTAAAGAGCTGCTTGAGGATGCAAAGGAAAGTGGAGGTCAGCACTGTGACTTGCACTGGGACTATCAACAGAAACCCCATGCTGGAGAAATGCATCATGCTGCCCTTTTGTGTGGGGGCCAGGGGGAACAGTCACTTCCACGCATGTGTGTCATTTCTTTTGGCATTAGAAAGCCATGGTTGGAGAGACTACAGTGGAGCATCAATGATGTGAAAAACCAATTAAGCTCTGTGGAAGGCAGAGTGCTATATGGTCTGCCACTGTAAGGTTGTGATCAAAGAGTTGGTAGGAGTTGGCTAGATAAAATTAGGCTTGGGTCTGTTTTTTTTAGAACGTCATAACATTTTATTAAACATTGTGACTCACTCAAAATTCAAATTCAAATATATATATATATATATATATATATTATAATTGTGCAGTAATGCTTTGTTTGGAGCAGACGGATTTATGATGATAATGCGATAGCTTCCTGAAATTTTCTCTAATGCTGTTCACAATACTACAAGTAAATTTTCAAAATGTGCTAAAATGAGTAAAGAGTGTAAGTAGGTTACTATGACTAGCATGAATAGTTTTGCTACGAAGCATGTAGCATGTTGTGTCAGAAAGCATCGATCTTTTAGGCAAATATTTAGGAAGAAGGGGTGGATGATCAATTGACTACATATTGGACTGTTTCCTGTTTCAAGCCAACGTTCATTGGTGTTTATTTCAAATGTAATAATTTTATAGCCTTGTTTATTTTTGTAACCAGGATGTTGAAAGGATGACTTGAATTCATACAGTGTAGTTATTATTGATTCACTTTTAAGGCATTTGAACCCAACACGCTTGGAAAATGGCCCCATTTTTTGATCATTTTCCACCTTTAAGACAAATAGCACGAGCAGCTTAATGGGACTGTTGCAGGTTTTCTCTGATTCACAGTGCTAGGCTAGTATTTCACCAGCATGCACATTTATTTTGCTAACAGATTCAATAGTAGTTTGTCCCTTTGCTGTTCACTACATTATCAGTGTGTCAACATGAATATTTATATACTTGTGAATCTTGGTGTGTGTAAAGTATATAAATAAATGCCTTTAGCCTGGCTTTAATATACACAGACATCATATTTGTTTTTAATCACTTTTTTAAATATAGTTTAAATATGTAAACAGGGCAGATTTCACCCTTTTTACTGCTGTTGTTTTCTTACTCAACAAGATATCTGTTGAAGTGTTTTCTCACCATATTGCCATTCTGCTGTGCTTTTTTTTTTTTACTAATAACATGTTTTTTCTTATATGCCACATCCATTTTTCTTTCTTCTAATATTCCTCTGTCAATAAGATTTTCTTCCTCCTTCCTCTTCTCACCTTCTCTCTTGCACCCCTGTCACTGCAGTTATTTTGCCACACTCTTCCTCCTCCTCTTTTGTTCCCTCCCCCTCTAACAGTCTCCTCTCCCCCCTCTCTACTTTAGGAGCTGCTCTTCAGCGTATGTGCCCTTAACGTCATCTCCACCATTGTGTGCGCTCTGGCCACTGCCATGTGCTGTATGCAGATGGTCTCAACTGATGTGTTGCAGATGGTAAGTGTGATGGAGGGGATGATGATGACAAAAGCTGCCTTTATGTTCTTTTCATTGGCCCCCCGAAAATCTGAAGCCCACGACCATCAGAGTAAATAAATATACGGCTCTCAGGAATAATTTGCCAGGTTTTAGCATAATTTTGGTTTTAAGATGTTGGAGACTAAGGTTTGACTGTCTGAAGGTCAGTAGCCATTGAATGTGCTGCCTCTGCCTCCCCTTGTGTCAAAAATATGTTGCAATCGAAGAAACAGCTTAACATCTCCTCAGATTTTTTCCTCTAAGGTACGCCGTCCTCAGTATGACCCTTTTTTTTTCATTTTACAAATATTACCAGCAACGAAATGCTTTCAATCATGAGGGAAATTAACATAGCCAAACACATCAACAACTGCAGAGCCAGAGCAGCGCTGCCAACATTTTACCAAATAGAAAATAGCTTTGTGGTAAAATGTGGTGCAAAAAGATTTAAAACATTTTACACTATGCTATAAATTTTGTGCATGCTGGAATGAGTGCAGATAATAAAACTGCCTTTTAGGGCTGCAGGTGATTTTTGAAACTGTTAGCCCATGAAATGCACTAAGCTGAAATAGTGTACAGTATGAAAATATATTTGAAGATCTGCAGTTTTGCATGAATTTGCTAATTGATCATTTTTGAGGCAACTGGAGGAGTAAATACAAGAAACAATGAATGTGATTATTAAAACATTAAGCTATATATAATTATGAAAGTAATTCACTTAGTTATATTCTGTTCTTTAAACAGGAATAGACAGGTAGATAATACATTTCTTGAACCATCGGCAAGGGCCATTGAGATGAAATAGACTGCGTTGTAGTTGACTGTAGCACTATTTTAGACAAAACCCATTCCTGTTAAAGAAGAAGTATACAAGGGTGGGCAAAGATTGATTAATCTGAAACTTTATGAATTACACAGCAATTAAAATGGAAATTGAAAATCAATCTGACCTTGACTTGAGCCTTAATTCACAGCAGTTTCTGCTTCAATGCCCAGAATAGAATTTACTTCTAAGATGTAGAGAGATTTCTCACAGTGATTTTACAGCAGACACTTATAGGTATAAATATATCAGATCATGAACTTGTTGACTTTTGTCAAAAATGACCAATGAGTAATAAATTAATGGTATTTTTGTACACTACTTTATGAACAGCAGTAGTATATGAGTAGTAGGAGTATGTATAGCAATGAAAAACATGCCATGTTAACTCAAGCTCCCTAAAAGCAATCACCAAAATAGATGTTCACCAGCAGGGTAACTTCTGGAAGCTGAAGTGGCTGAGCTTAGTGGAATCCAACTATTGATTGAAAGGGAAGTAAAGGACAAAAACATTGTGTCTTGTCTCTGACATGTTTATAGAATGGCCTTGTTCCCCACTTATGAAAAGATGTCTTAACCTTTTATTTAGCTCAGTAAATTTAGCTAAGTCAATATTGAGCAGTGACAGCCTGGAAGTCAGAAAAGGAGGCTGGCTGTGACTAGAAAGCTGCCTGACTTAGAAGTCTGAGTGCGGAATGTCTGAATGTGAAGTACTTTGAAAACATCCGTCAAATTGCCTCTGAGCATGGCGCTTGACTCGTAGCAGTGGACTTTACTGAGTGACCGACAGCACAGATATAAATATGTGTAATTGCTTGCAATAACAGCAGGTGTTGTAACAAGCTCACAGTTGTTCAGTCTTTTGTCCCTGGAAAAATTATGGGTTACAATAATGAACAAATAACTAAGGACTCAGTACCATGTGTAATTAAACTCTAATAGTGGCTATTTTCTCGCTGTGTTTCAGTTCATGCCAAACAGAGCACGAGCCTTAAATGCTGACTGTATGACCCCCCATGGAACCATGCTCCACCAAACATTGGATTTTGATGAGTTCATTCCTCCCATCCCCCCTCCACCGTACTACCCACCAGAGTACACCTGCACCCCCTCAATGGATGGGCAGAGGTGAAGTATCAGTCACACTTTTTCTCAGGGCTCCCTGAGGACTTATGTAAATCCAATGACATGTGGATACTGTCAGAATAGAACACAATAATAAAATACAATTGGCAAATTTTGTCCAACAGCAAGATAATATAATTATGAACAATAATCTACTTGAGAATATATATGCATATAAAAATATGTAAACAACTCACCCCAAATACTTGCCACACACCCATCAAACCAATTCATCATTCACATAGAAAAAAAAATCAGGAATTTGGTTATTACTGCATTAAACAGTACAAAATATGGTTAGGCTACTGATTGTGGCAAGTATAAATTAAACTAGAAAACTGGTCCAGTGGCACAATAGCAGACAGTGTTTTGGAACTTGTAACTGTTTCTTGCAGCTCTCTACCCGGACCTCTTAAAACTATGACTAAGAGTTGGTTGTAAATCAAGCAGCAATAATTCTTACAAAGTTATTAAGAAAATGAATCGTGATACTGATAGGTGAGGGACTGGAGGGAGGATTTTGGATGGCCAAACACCAAAGAAAAGAAACAGGATGTTTAGGAGGGGAGGATGATGTGTATTACAATGTGGTATCTGTTAAGTTAAACCATTTTGTCAGGTTAAAAACTGCTTTAACATTTTTATTTAATATCTATCACCCTATAATGCTGAATAAACAGATGCCAAGACCAAATATGCATCTGGAGACCAAATCCATCAAACTAAACACCAGTGACATGGCTCCATTTCCAGTCTAACTGTGACTATCACATGTGGTATTATCATCTCTGGCCAGCTTGGAGCATATGTGATTGTCAATTGTTGTGAAAGACTGGGTGACTCCTCCTTCATCACTCCCTCCATTTTCTCTCGGCCTTGCCAGAGAGAGTGCTGCTGACGTAGCCATTTGGCAAGAAGCCACATCTGCGTGCCAGTTATGCCATAAATATAAACAAGGCAGAGGAAGCATTTATGGTGTTGCAGCCCAGGGCTGGGGGTGTGTCAGGACATAATCATGCCTCAGATGATTGGTGGAAACTTTCAGGTTGTATTTTATACTCTGCCACTTTAGAGGAGAATGGGGTTGTAATTAAAAGATATTACTGTGAGTGTGACTGTGTGTTCTTATTTGACACCACATCAAACTGTGGCAGTGCGCATAGAGTTAAAGGGCCAGCACATATTATCTGGACAACATTTTTCTTTCTTCCTTTCTTTCTTAATGTTCTAGTAGAGTATATTCACTTTTGTAAATACTCATCAACATCTCTCTTTGTTTTATATTCCAGTTTTTTGAGATGATTTATTTGTAACTGTGCCTCTTTATCTCTGGCAGAGGTCTGCACCTGGACTTTCCCCATTCCCCCTTCAGTGCCATCTATGGGGTCCCCATCAACAGCCCTGGGACTCTGTACCCAACTGACCTGCCACCTCCATATGAGTCTGTGGTGGGGCAGACCCCTGCCAGCCAGGTGAGGGAACCATTTAAATACCTTGCTTCAAAGCAGGTCACTTTATGATTCAATACTCTTTTTCATATTCATCTTCTTCTGTTTTAATGGCATCTGTGTATAAGCAGATAATAAGAAAGGTATTGCAATAGTGTAAAATTATATTTTCTAAAACAGAAAATGTAGATTTAAGATTATAAGTGAATTTGACCAACTTTGGATATTCTGTTCTAAATGAGTAGTCTAAATATTAAATTTTTACTTATAAAGTCTAAATGATTATTGGAGATATTGGAGAAAATTTTGTATCTGCATTTTGTGATGTTGTCCGTCGAGGATGTAAATCAAATTAAATCTGAGCTTCATCTGCTGTTTCAGCCTTACTGAGGCAGTCTCCCTTGACAGTCATGTTGAACTGTTAAGAGCTTTTTTCAAACCAAGGCTTTGCTGCATTTCATTGTTTGCTGTTTGAAAATAAGTCTGTGTGCAAGCAAATCCCTTTATCTTCTATTATATTCCCAGAATCATTTAACAAAGGCCTATAATCCTTTATTTCCCTTATACATGTAAAATCCATAGTTGTATTCTCGTCCACTTTGAACTGTGTCCTTCAAAGAAGAATCAGTAGCTGATTTTCTCACCTGGAATAGATAAGTGGTGGTTGCTGTAAATAACTAATGGAAGCAGGCAGCAATCAATTGTGTGAGAAAACCAAAGAAGGCAGAAGAAAGAAGAAGCTGATGATTTCAAACTAAATACTCAAGGCAATTTGGCAAAAAATTATGATTCATATATGATATGTATGTAATATACTTGACCTTGAAAGGCACATTACTGAAACAGAATTAAGTTTTTTATTTGAGGCCACAGAATGGAATAGTTTTCTCCCTCACACCTGCTTTTTAGACTGAGGTATTTTTACTAATGTGTTGTGGTCTAACAGAGCCCTCTACAGACCAGAATATGGTACTGTTGTGTCTGGGCCAGACAGTTTTTGTTATGCAATAAAGTACATACACTACACAAAAAATATCCTGTATGATCTAAAAATCTGTTTTTTTAACACATTGTATTGCTATGGTCTCCACCTTCACTAATAAGTCCCTCTTTACAGGTCACCACCAGCAATGAGCAACAGGCTACTGAGTCCAGTTTGTGTGAGAGAAACACCACTGCAGGTCTCAGTGCTCAGGGTAAAGATTGTAGTGAACATTGTTCACTGATGTGTGTGATAGTATCATACTGATGATCCCTCTTGCCCATTTTCAGCTTCAGTGGACAGTGCATCACTGATGGTGTCAGAAGTGGTTGATCAGGACCAGACTTGCTCTTCAGAGGACTTGTGTTCCCTCGAGGTCCAGGGCTCAGACTCCTCTCCCTACGGTACACTCCACACAGCTCCCACCGATGGGAGCTGCACCAGCATCGAGCTTTGTTTACGTGACTCCTCACGTCTGCATCGTGGCCTGCCTAACACAGATGCACGTCCCAGCGATACTGGATATAGTGAGTCTTCACACACCCAGGAGTCTCTGGAACGCTCACCAGACTGGTCCTCAGAAAACTTATGCAATCTCGATCAGGAGGAATCCACAGACACACATCCATGTGAAGAACTCAGGGCTGCAATGCACATATGTGATGAGCTTGCATCAGCCAAACATTTCCCAGAGGAACCACCTGAACTGTCAACACACTCCCTCATTAAAGCACGAATGATGAGCCGAAAGCTCACTCTCCCTGTCAGTATCCCCCTACCTCCTCAGCCTTGTTCCCCCATTTCTGTGACCTCCTCCGGTGGAACTTCAGCCATTAGTCCATTAGCTCCTTCTCCTTCCCCTTCCCCTCCTAGCAGGGCACGTGGGCCCAGGCTGTGTTTCAGTGTTTGGTCACCATCTTCTACATCACAACCTCCCTCTACCGCACTCCAAAGTGGCTACTCACCCTCAGAGAGGCCTCGAGTGCTCAGAGCAGCTAGAAAGTACCACAAGCTGGCACGCATTGTCCGCTCTACCAGTGACCCTATATCCTGCTCCTCTACAACAGGAAGTAAGTTTTACACAAGCGTATACTACACCATAAAATATTACACTTGTCTGTCATTTATTGTGTAAACCTGTTATCAGCTAATCCCTTCAATTATTTTGGACTTTGGAACGATGTGATGGAAAACTATTGCTTTTTTTCTATCACTTTATGAACCAGACAAAAGATTTATTGATAATCAACACAATAAAATGGAAGATTAGATTGTAACCCTCAGTCAAGGAACAATAATGAATCGTAACCAACCTGCTTTGCTGTTTTTTTTCTCTCCTTCTACAGGAGAAAATAATGGATGTGCCATTGTAAATAACCCTGAACCTGAAGCTTCAGCTCATACATCACCAGATCAAGGTAGATAGTATACAAAATCTGAATTCATGTGATTAGGAGATAATCATACAGTACATTCACAATTTGCACATCTGCTGCTGAACAGCATTTTTATACTATTTTGACAAAGACCAAAAAAAAAAATCTCTTAAGATTTAAAATTAAAATGAATGGCTTAAGAGAAGTTCCTATACTTCTTAAAGAAATCATTTAAAACTATTTGAAACGTCACTTGGCCCATTAGTTTATTTAAAAAAATTATTTTATGACAAGCTGACATTTTGGAGATTTTGTCTTTTATAAACAAGCATTCATATAGGGAGATAGTTCTTAGCTACTTTTAACTAAGCTACAACAGTGAGCTGATCATGAAAATATGTTAAACTACATCAGTGACACAGAAAACTAGAATATGAATTCACTTTAATCAAACATCCTTTAAGCACTGATTATAAGAAATATTTGTAATTAAATTAATTTAAGGTTTCTCTTTCTCAAATCTTCTTTTTCTTTATCTTCAGAGTCCAGAGACATTTCAACAGAGGCTGTCAATGCTAAACCCATTCACATATGTGTCAGGAAGCAGCAGAAAGAGGACAGGAAAGGTGACATCCACCTTAAATCCCATTCAGTACACGCAGAGTCGTCCCTTGAACGCCCAAACTCCTTGGCTGACCTGAAGATGTACAAAGACACCAAGATACTGGTGGCCAGATTCCTGGAGCATTCAAGCTGCAGTTTACCTCCAGAAGTTCAGCAGGTTGTCAACAACATCAAGTGTGTCATCAAGTCAGATGAGAAACACATGGAAGAGGCCATCTTTAGTGCAAATGTCATAGATCAGGTAACTGGATCATACAGTATATAATAACCCATGAAAAATAATTTGTCCAACCATTTACTTGTTTAAACATGCTGTACTTTGAGCGTAATGACTAATGTAGAATAGCATGTTAACATGCACTCAATTTAGCTAGCTTATTCTATGAAAAAAAAAGACCAACAAACAAATAACAAAAAAAAAAAAAACCCTTGCAACTTTTAAACTGCAGTACCAATGAGACATATTCCACAGTATGTTAAATCAAAATATAGCGCTTATACATCCATCCGTCCCTCTTCTAACGCTTTTCCGTGCACTTATACATATCACACTTAAACTGATTTAACTTCTTCAGTTCTGCTCTCAGACAAAATTTGTATTGACTCAAGAGTTTAACAGCTTGAATACATGATATGCATAAAAAGCAAGGCAAGTGGCAACATGCTGATTTGATTCCTGTTGATTTTGTGTTACCAAGGTAATGACCCAGCGTACTATAAGCCATCAAAGGAAGAGAAACCATCAGGATCTCCACCTCCAGAGCTGCGGCGATTTGAGTTCATCTCCATCTCCCTCCATGCGCCATCTCAAACACCTCCCACAAACAACCAGCACCTCCATCAACCCACAGGACTCCGCTTCCTCTGATCAAAGCCTTGAGTGCAGAGAAACCATTCTTTGACCACTCTCACAGCAAGGACTTGGGTCAAAACTCTGAGGGCATTTCAGGGTGCTAAAGTTGCAGACATGCGATGCTGTGCGTTTTTCTGTAAAGTAATCAACTTGTCATTATTGGAAGGACATGTATTTGTACAGTATGGCTGCAGTATGAGCTAACTGGAATGCTCTCTTACCGTTTCTCTTAGTGCCCTGTCAGACCATGCCCAGTCATCAGCAGAAATGGTAGCAAACTCAGACTGAGCCTGCCAGTGACTGTAGTGGCTTCTTTCTCATCAGAAAAACAAAAGAATATCTCTCCCTCAGGGGATCTTTTCTACTAAGTGTCATCTCAAAAAACAAATGAATCTACAATTGGAAAGTTTTAACATGTGGTTGAAAGACAAACAAGATCATGTTGTCAGTATTTCTCTTACCCTCAAAAGAAAAATGAGAGAAATATGTTTGTATGAAACAGTGAATTAAGCTGACTGGGCATTATTAGCCATTATTTGCAAATTTGTGGAACTGTTACTGATAAGGTGGTGAATATTTTGTGGTGTCGCTGGTTCAAAAACATCACAGATGTGAATTATTTAACTTACCTCATTGTGTTACAATTCTTTTCAGTGTTACAATAAAAGCTGAGTTCTCACGTGTTTGTGGTTTATACATTTAACGACATCTGGTCTCAACCACACCCAGTAAAAAACAAACAAATGCTGGACAATACAGCAGTGTTACATCAGCTTGCTTGGTCCATATGCACAATTTCAAAGCTCACTTCCACTTCAGTGTTGTTTCAGAGGCATGAGATTGCAATTTATGCCTGTTAAATGAAGTAGATGGGCAAAAAAAAGCTCACTAGAGCGACTTTTACATTTAAACTTGATTTATTTTCTTTGTGGTAACACATAAAAGTAACAGCTTAGTGAAAAAGTGAAGCATGTGCAACGGAATTGATCAGACAGCAATAGTTACGCATTTTTAGACTTTTATTTCCAGACAGACACACAACCTAATAGCCAAAATATGAACACGTCAATCCAGACGCTGATTTCATTGTAATTGTGAAGTTTTCTTCCAGCAGGCTGTGCGCTTCCGGTCTTGAGGCACAACTCGCTACAACACAATATGAACAGATTATTACACCGCGGGGCTTTCGGTTTTCGACGATCATTCAACAGCTAAATTCATACATCTGTCAAATAGTCACCAAAGTAACTCGTTGGCGTCAAGTAAAGCTAAAAACAGGAGGCAAACAGCAGCGTTTTCTTTGTGATGCTAAACGCTCAAATTAGACTTTTATATTGAAACGACGTTGCTCCGGTGTAGCGGAAGTGTCGCAGGTCGATTGCATTTAATTTCACATAGCGCAGAAATCAGGTTATTGTGCCGCGGTACGTGGAGCTTATGATACAAAACGTGTGCCTTAGTAAAAAAAAATTGGTTTAGATTAGCTATATCACAGGAATTAAATCTGTCCTGCGTGAGAAGAGATGTTTTTGTTATGTCTGACTGTAGCTGGCTGTGTTTTCGCTTCTACCGTTGCTAGCTAGCCGAACATGGCAACGTTGGTAGGAGCTAACATTGGCAGTGGTTTTGTTTTTTCCAGGTTTTTCTGAGATCACAGCGACTCCGGGCTTCAGCATTAACGCTGTCTTATAGGACTTGAGGGGAGCTACCGAAAGGAAGAGAAGCAGCCGAGGACTGCTTTTATTCAGCCGGCCGTGGGGCTTGTGTTTGGGCTCCTCTCGGTACCACGGAGCCGAGCTGCTGTCCACGTCTAGTCTTCGTCTGCTGTGTTTAACGTGTTTAACGTGTCTAACGTGTCCAGCTGCCCTAGGCCACGTCCCTTCGGCTGTATTTAATTTACCGACACAGCACGTCTTACAAGGAAGATGCCTAGTGTGCGGAAGGAGGAAGGAGAGTGAGGAGCCACAGAAATGTGAAAAGTCTTGAACATTCATGACTGTGAATCTGTGGAGCATTTGCATTTCGGAGCGGTTGCCGCATACACACGGCATGTCACGAAGACAGATGTGTTTTTACTCCGGGAGCGTACTCTGACTGAGCTCGGTAGATTGCGGTAATAATCCGAAGTAGCGTTGTACTTTGTGGAGATGGTTGGGTTTGGTGCAAACCGGCGGGGAGGCCGCCTCCCGTCTTTCATCCTAGTCTTTTTGATGGTGATCATCGTCATAATGTCTTTCAACTATTGGACAGTGTCCAATAAGCACGGCCGCTTGCTGGATGAGCTGGCGGAGGTGCAGACACAGGTGAAGCGCACGGACGCGGCGCGGAGCAGGCTGGAGAAGAGAAACTCGGAGCTGATGGTGCAGGTGGAGACGCACAGGAAGCAGATCGACCAGAAAGATGGAGACTACAGTGTCCTGGAGGGCAAGCTGCAGGCCCGAGAGGCGCTCATCAAAAAGTGCTCTGATGAAAAGGTATGGAATGTTTTTGATCCCAACACGATTCTGGAGGAGTTTAATTTCCCCGGTACAGTGTTCACCGATTATAGCAGGAGAGAAAGAGGTGTTCAGAGGCTACACCTTGTACTATGCCAAGAAACCAAAGTTGTCAGAGTAGTATAAAATATTGTTAAGCAAAGCAAGTTGACGAAAAACAAAACCAAATAAGACCTTTAAAAAATGTAACCTGAACATCAGATTCATATCTTGCATTTTTAAAAATTATTTCTTATTCTATATTCCACTGCAAATGCTTCTAATTTCAATGTATATATATATTTTTTCTTTCTGTCTTTCCCTGTCCAAGTTTGAAACACCGGAGTCAAATTCCTAGTATGTTTACACATACCTGGCAATAAAAATATTGCTGATTTCTTACCATGGGAAATAACTGTTGTCTTTAAATAGCAAAACTGGGTGGAAAAAGTCAAGCACCACTTTTCTACTTCTGTAAAATTTATTTGTGGACCATAAATTAATACTTTTAGACTGATGGATCGAACATTCATTTTCTGTTACTTATCTAAAGTCCATGTTTATTGATTTATCGACAGAATACATGATTTATACGCAGGGGAAATTAGGTTTAATAATTGTTATGTACAACTTTAAAGAGCTGAGAAAAGAAATTGGTATGAAGAGTTACTTACTAGTTCATGAGATAATTAACTTCATGCTTTGACTGTTATGCTCATAAACCCTGGCATTATATTGCAATCCACGTATCATTAAAAATATCTTTAAATGACTTTGACTTGATGAAAATTGCATAAAACCTCTGTAAAGCTCTAATAAAAATGTTCATTCTTTATATCGCTAAGATAATTAGATAGATCAGTATCTCATAAATGTAATGCACTTAGGAAAAGTCCATGTGTTCATCACATCAGAGTGTTACATTAACCTAAATCATTATATCTGAGCTCATCTCGATACCTGCATTACATTGTTCTGATTACCTCACTTTATATCAGATCTACAGCATACTTGGAAAAACCTGGATAACACATCATGGATAGAGAGTTGTAGCTCAAGTAGGTATTTTAAAGAAATGAGACAACCGGGTCATTGTAAGGAGGCAATAGGTTGTCTGAAGTACTTTATGGTACTAAGTACCAGTAGACAAATTCAACTTGGATCTCAGCCAGACAGTCATTCAGCCATACAATTTTATCTTCCTCTTCATCACTTTTACCTGATGTCTGCTGCACTTAGAAAGTATTTTTCCTGTAAATCTAACCTCACAGTGCTTTTAAGTGCTTTATTATCCATGTAGGTGTGATGAAGAAAATGGGGTCATTTCACTGAATCTATGCATCCAAACCACATGGAAGTGATGGATTATTTGGTACATGATTTGCTCATGGCTTAATTATATTTCCTAAATTATGAGGTAAACTGATAGTCAAACCACTCCCCCTTCTACTCATAGCAGAAGAACATTCAGTGCTGCTGGTAAATTTGTTTATTCTATATTATGCTATGTGTGGTTGTGTCATAGTGTCTAGTGTCTAGTGTCCAACAAGTATAACTAAACAGGGACACATTCGACCTCATACCTCAGGAGTTGTGAGACTAATTTTAACTATAAAAAAGATTACTTAATCTACCTGTACAATCACAAGCATTCTTATTGTGTGAAATGCTAGATTATTAATTGTCAAATTTGATTGTAATTGGCAATATGGGGGAATATCATTGTAACCATTTCTTGATTTGCATAATTTTTGCCGACAAGCTGTCATTAATCTTCTTTACTTAATCTTCTTTTCTTTACTTCTTTACTGGTGTTAGTCACTTATTGACCAGCAAGATAATACATTTTACATGCAAGTATACATGTATGTATACTCAGCAAACAAGTCTAAAATTAAACCTAGCCAGTCCCTTTTATAGTTATTTTATAGGCTAAATCCCCCTATAATCCAAATGTAGGAAATTATCACTATAGTCCCATCTAAAAATAGTTTCCCATCCTCAAACTTTTCTCCTGTTGGCCATCATAAATTTTTGAGTCAAATCAGAGCAGAGCCTAACAACATTTAGATTTTGTTTAGTTGTGAGAGCTGACGTGTTTTACTAACAAGTTTGAGTTTTTCTTCCATGTTCATTTTCATAATTTTATACCCGGAAACGCTTGGCTTATAAATTGTCTGTCTTTGTGGAAGAGATAAAAACATAGAGAATAAAGATTATCTTTTTTGGCGAAAATGGATGGTTGAGTTTTGTAAAATGATAAAAATGCTTGTCAGCTTCTTAACTCCAGGATCTAGTTCCTTGTTTCACAAGCAGGTGTATGTGTTGAATAGTAGTTGTTCCACTCCTTTCTTTTGTCAACAGCCAAACCCAGTTAGCAGACACCTACTATATACTTTGAGAGGCCTCCAATACAGTGAAAATAGTTGATTCTGAAATGGCTTCATGACAGTACATGGTATATTCCACACTGTCTGGAAGCCACATATTCTTCATAATAAGCAGTGTGGCAGTCCTGTTGTCTATGTAATCATTTTCAGCATGCAACAGGAGAAAGCCTTTAACCACTTATGGGGGTTTGACATGCTAAAGCTTCAGGTTGAACAGCAAAATGGGATGAACCTGCTGCCCTTCGCTGGCGTTACTGGTGATGCTACAATTCGGCAACCAAATTGCATGAGTTAGTGATTAATCTCTTATTAAACTGGTTTCTGGACTGGATGAGTTGATATTAATGCAGCTTTTATTCATGGTTCCTTCTTTTTCTTTCTTCTGTACAGCTGAAGCTGCAGGGTGATGTGACAGCCCAAATGACAGAAATCCAGAGGCTGAAAGGTAAGACAAAATGGGGCACTCTCAGATACACTTGTGCAGGTGATCTGTTAAAATATTTCTGAAGTCTCAGGTAATTAAATGTGGCAATTTAATAGACAACAGCTACTAATCTTCTCCAATACACTGTCTTTGTGTGTTCGTGTTTATGTTGTGGCAAACAGAGCAGCTAAAGGAGCTGAAGCAAGAGTTCATGAAACAAGAGGAGCAGCTAAGAGAAGTGAAGAGAAATAGCACTACATTGGAAAGGAAACTGGAGTATGAGAGGTATATTTAAATATATGATGATATGTGGCATGAAGTCACCACTTCACTATTCATGAATTGTTGCTTCTTCAATTATCTGTTATCATGATGGTTAGTGGTATTTCATTTGAATGTATTTGTTGTAATCAGTAAATATTAGGTTTTAATCTTTATTCATGATTCAATTGTTCCATCTAATCTCAGTGAGATTTAATTTCACTTGAAGTTTTTGATTTAGTTCCAGATTTATAGCTATCTTACACCTGTAATTTTTAGAGTTTGGTGAAAAATCCCAGATAATATTGGCTGAACTAAGGAAGAATATGTGTTAACTAGTTTACAGTGTGGACGTCAGATTGCACAATTGAAAGACGAGTATGAAGAATCAAAAAAGACTCTGGTGGAAGAAGCATCAAAGCTAAGACAGGTTGGTATTGTTCAAATCTTGATAAACATGGAAGTGGCTATACTTGTGGCTCTTGGTGAAGGAGAAATTGGTGCATCATTTAGTACTGTAGCTTTTATTCATTACTTACGAATATAACAATTGAAGCAGCTAAAGTCCTCTGTGTCTGTTTTCATGTTAAAGCTATCCTCTTCACTACACTGTCAACTTCTCTCCATTTTGCAAATGCTTCTATTTCTGATTCACTTTTGATGATTCTTCAGAGTGTGTTGGAGGGTCAAAAGGGTGCAGTGGCAGGTAGACATGCAGCTAGAGCACCTGTTGTGGAGATGGCTGGAGAGCGCCATACAGTGGCCACGCACCAGCATGACAGTGCAGACTTAAAAGGTAAAGTGGGCCTGATGAAGTGAACCAAGGCTTATACTGTCTTGAGTGTTCTTCTGTTGCTATGTGCTTGTACAGTAAATTTAGAGAAAATGCACAGCCACCAAGTGCTCTTCATATAAATTGGACTTTCAGAAAGTCCATTATAAGATAATCACTCTGTTAGTTTCATGTGTATGCTCATTCATGTCACTGTAACAGGGAACCCATCAAACTATTTTAATGCTGGTCCGTCTACTAAGTCAGGTTCTTTTGCCCTTTTACAGAGGAGATGGGTAAGCTTGGCAGTGATGCTGGCATGCCTGGCATTGAAGACAGCGAGGTGGGAAAAATTGATGATGCACAGTTTGGTAAGCAGTGTACCAAAACCTTAATCGTCACAAAGAAAAGTTTAACTGGATAAAAACTCTGGAAAACAAACCAATATCAAATCAAATCAGATTTATTTATATAGCGCCAAATCATAACAAAGTTACATCAAGGCACTTTACATATACAGCAGGTCTAGACCAAACTCATACAATAAAAGATAGATAATTGGCTATAGATGTGACTCCAGATCTGTACTAACACACTTAAATCCATGTAATGGTGCCTTCATATTTTACTGAACAACTTATCTGACGTTGAGGCTCCAAATGTGTGCTGTAATTCTGTCCTTATGAAAAGTAATACATAAAGTCATCAAAGTGAATGTAGTGGTCACACTTTTGCTTTGTCTCTTCATTTATTTATAGCCTTGAAGAAACCAGCCATCACTCAAAAACATGATGAGGCCCCTGATGCAGTTGTAGGAGCTGGTGCTGGACCTGGTGTTGGGGCAGCTGATGGCCCAGGGGGCCAGGGCCTCTCTCTGGACCAGCCCAGGCTTCAGCAGGACATAGTGGAGGGCCGAGCAGCACCTCTAGGCATCATTAAACAGGCAAACAAACCCATAGTGTTTGAAGAGGACAGCAAAGCTGGTATCAAGGCAGATGAGCTGGGAGAACAGCAAAGACAACTGAGAGGTACAGTATGCTGTACATCCATATCATTATAAAAATCATTGGTCTTTCAAGTCTTTTGGCATAGGACATTTAATTCTCAGGCCTTGTTTGAAATAAAGCTTTACTGATTTAATGCCTGCATTAATATGTATTTCATTACCAAATCTTAAGTTAGGTGAAGCACCAAACTGTTTTCTATTTTCTATAGTTTTAATGAGTTTTCTAAGTCCTCTGTTACATCTTTGGAAACCTTGGGTGCTACCTTAAAGAACCCAGACAGTGAATAAGATGGATAGTTACAAATGTTTAGAAGACATTAATTGTGAAGTATATTCATTTTCTAGCTGGGGAGATTTAGATATTTGAATGTGGCATAACAAAGAACATTCTCTGATGTCTCATTTCAATCACACATGCAACCACATATAAGTTTCTTTGTTATTACTAGCCCCAGATAACGTCAAGGGTGAAAGTGAACGCTTTAAGGAGTTTCCTCTGCCCCCCAATCCTGCCCAGGTGCCCAACCCCATACAGCCTCACCACGCCAAAGACCACATCCCAGCAGAAGCAGTCCATCACCGCCAAAGTGAGTTCCTCCACACTCTGACAAAGGGAATTCTGTGATTGGCAACAGGAGCAGTGGTTTGAGGGGGTGCATTTTTTTAATTAACACACTGACCACTGATTGCTCTTGAAGGAATGGGGGAAAATAATATTGCACACAGAAAAGAAGCATAATCATAGCTGTCCTGCATTTGTCCAGCTTAGCTGCTGCCTCCCTGCTTCCTGTAATATATCCCACTGCAAGTGGCATAAGAGAGTAAAACACAATTTGGTGTTGTGCCATCTGTGTGGATGTTGCCCATTACTAACTGGTTACACTTCTACTCAACTAATTTCCATGAAAGTGTTCATTTTTGAGTATCAGTTTGTAAAACACAGTCATGGGGTAGAGCGAAGGTTCATTTGCAGAGGAGATGGATAACACACACCTGGCTCCCAGATGATCTTTTCCTGCTGCCTCCTCCTTCTGTTCTTTCATCTTCCTGACACATCCATTTCATCCTCTGCAGTCCTGTTGCTGATAAAACTCATTGAATTCAGTTCAAATCCTAGTTTGCTTTTTTTTCTCGAATCTTCTACCTCTGATCTCTTTATACTTACATCCTTTTATGGAAGATTAACATCCAACACCCACCAGATGTCTCATTTTTGGCAGCTTCTTGTGGTTACTAAACATGAGCAGGACGAAGGCTCAGAAGTACCCAGTTGTATTGCGAGCAACCGTGCCATCTCAAATCTGTGCAGTGCAACACAAATAAAAGCTGCCTCAGGCACGCATATGAGAGGCACCAGACAGCTATCGTAGATCAACCAGTAAAAAAACCCATTCTTTACTATTAAAGCAGTTAAAACAAAAAATTTTGGAAATTATAATATTGAAAACTACTACTACTACTACTACTAAAATATACTACTGTTATTGTTCACATCCACAATATCACGGTAAAAGCACCTGTTTTTGATCCTTAGATATTAAAAGTCAAATGGACGGTCTAAACAGTCTTGTGTATCTGAAACTTCATTCAGATGACCGCAGTAATTTGTCCTCTTCAAATATTTTCATAGAAGTAGACAACATCCATAAAACAAAATAATACATATATTGTCTTTGAAAATAACACCATTGTATCAACTCTTCTCATAG
The DNA here is from genome assembly GCA_034769265.1 of Remorina albescens. NCBI lineage: Eukaryota > Metazoa > Chordata > Actinopteri > Carangiformes > Echeneidae > Remorina > Remorina albescens. The sequence goes on from CM068479.1 coordinate 7,571,465, forward strand.
TACAGACAAAAAGTAAACATAAACAGATTTTACTGTAGGTCAATTGTATTTGCTTGATTGATAGCACTCCTAATAGGACTCATTACAAAGGATTGACTTTACAGAGACCTTCGTCCTCTCATTAGAATCTGCGACCATGTATCCCACCATTTCATCTTCTTCATCCTCTATCTACTCTTCATGTGATCACTTTTTCCTTCGTGCACTCATTATACAGTATTTCACCCAGCCTGTCTTTCTCCAACTGCCTCCGCTTCCCTCCCCTCCTGATGAGGCCCTTCTCTGCCTCCTGCAGGCCGGTTCTTTGATGAGAACGAGTCCCCAGTAGATCCGCAACACGGCTCTAAGCTAGCGGACTACAATGGGGATGATGGGAACGTGGGTGAGTATGAGGCCGACAAGCAGGCTGAGCTGGCCTACAATGAGGAAGAGGATGGTGATGGTGGGGAGGAAGACGTTCAAGGTGAGCCAGGCCTGGGGGCTGGACTGCCTGTTCAGATGTGTATCCACCGTTCCTCCCTTGCTCCCTCCTTCCACCCCTGTCCTGCTGCCACCCCTTGCATTTATACAAACAGTTAGTCGCTCACAGTACCCTGAGTTTGGTCGTTGAATCCATCATAAACTCTGGATATTCAAATATTCAAGAATTATGATCAAAACCCTTAATGGTGAGAGTGGAACTCCAATGTATGCAGTTGAAGATGAGTAACTGAGTTGTGCTATGCATTTTGGATGGTATAGACACAGTAACAATCATAGCATCCTGTTTTGTTCTGTATAGGGAAAACTTGACCTAGGAACTTACGGTTCTGTGAGAGTAATTCAGTTGTCATCTAGTATTTTCTTCTCTCCTGCCTGTGCTTCTTTTTAGCCATACCACCTGTCTGTGCCCACCAAAAATCTGACCCACATGTAGACTAGTAGATAAATATAGCTCAGTGTTCGTGAATGTGTCTGTGTGCTCCTTGAAACATTGAACTGCATGCTCGAGTGTTTCTATTTTTCTTTGTTTTGTTTGTTTCCTGCCATGAATTTCTGGTTACCTATTAGATTTAAATTTTAATAATTGATTAGAATGCAACAAAATTCCATCTAAAATACAATAAAATTAGTTTTTTTCACTGGAAAAAAAAACCCCAAAACAATTTCAGTTCTTCTGCTGGGTGATTAGAATATGGCGAAGATGTATTATTTCTATTTATTGTGTTTGCAATTAATTGTTCAGTTTATATACAGTCTCTGTTTTGTTTTTTTTACTGTTATTGTTATTTCAATGCCCAAAAAGGAAGCTTATAATATTGTAGGGAGGTGTAGGAAATGTTTTATCCCCAAATTATATGTATCCTCAATTAATTTCCTCTAGATTAAAAGATTGTTGCTATTACAGGGAAACAATGTAGTGAAAAAATCAGCACTTGAATCTACAGTCCAATTTGGCATGGGTATATGCAAAGCAATGGAAAAACCTAAATCCTGATACTGGATTACAATAGTTTGGAACCAAGTTACTGATGTGATCAGGCAAGGACATAGTTAAGATAATTTGTATGCAATATCTTATGCAATCATGCAACTTATGTAATAATGAATTATGGTTACAGCGCTTTAGGTTTATTGTCTAATACTTAACATCTACTGTTTGTATTGCTCTTTTTTCAGATGATGATGATCGGGACATGCTGGCAGATCGGGCTGTGGACTATGGAAAAAGACATCAACCCATTGACATTCTCTGAATTGGAGCTCGTACAGCTGTAACTCATTAAACATATTCAGACCTTTCAATACAACAAAGGTCTCTCTTGACAAAAAAGTTGGAACATCAGTATCTAAGAAGTTATATGGTGCATCCGCAATGTCACGGACTGAACAGACATTGCAACTAATGAATTAATTTTGATTAATATAACAAAATATAAAGTAAAAAAAATATAACGGCATTGTCCCAAGCTGCTCTTTATTTGCTAATGGTCCCAAGACAGTAGAGGAATATACTGTACATTGACTGTTGCAATTTGTTATTTGACAACTGTCTCAGTTCATAACAGAGTGGTCTAAATCAGCTGTTAATCCACATCTGAACCTCAAAGTCGAAATGTTTGTTTTGTGGGTTTTTTTTTTTTGTTAGGTTTCTTTTCAGGTTACTGTTGCTTCAAAAAAATATCTCTTCATTCAAGAAATTTATCAAAGAGACTATTGCAGCATTCTGTCTTTCCAACATTATTTTGGGACTCAAATGGAAGACTTTTTGTTTTATTTACAGGAATGGGAATACATTACAAATGCCAAGGACTCTTCTTATGGCCTATTAAATAATTGTCTTTTCTTTATGACATACACTCAGAAGTGCTCCTCATCGTTTTTTCTTAATGATGCCACTGCATGCATTTAAACCATTAATATTGAAATGAGCAAAAATATTGATGCTTAAGCAATACTTAGAATAATGTTAGTATCCTCCACAGTGTGGAAAGATGAATTTAGCACATGGACATACTGTATACATGCTTCCATTAATGAGGTCTCTTGTACATAGTGTAGTTGAACTGTTCCCATTTGTACTGAGGAAAGCTAATCCGTCACTTTAAGGCGAAGCAGTTAACGTGAAATCAGTTGTGTTTGTGCAGCCAGCAAAATTGATTTCTCATGGAAAGGCAGACTGAATGTAATTTAATTTTATTAAAGGTGATGCTCCATGTCACTTGTCAGTTGTGGAAATGTTTAAGCGTCAATGTAGATAAAAAAAAAATCCTAGTAGCGAGTTTCAATATTCAGAACAACAGCGCCTGGATGCCTTAAGTTCACACGTGAAATATCCTGAGTTTCAGTGATGTTTTGCGCATATATGGCATGAATTTTATGAATGCACGATCGATTTTTGACTTTTTAAAATATGGAGTAGCTCAATACTTGCTCGGTAAAAGAGGAACAACAAAGTCGACAGGCCATCTTCAACCCCAGCTGGAGAGGAAAAGACGAGTACGTGTCCGCCGCAACGCTGGCTGGTGTTTTCAGAGGTAAGGGGGTGTGTCTGTGTCCCATACGGGTATCTGCCTTGGAGAGACCGAGCAGAGGCGGGAAATGGCGCCTGGTAGCACAACGGTGTGTCATTTCGGAGACGGCCCTTGAGTAGAGAGAAAAAGTCGGTGCCGATCACGAAAACAACCGCTTCCCCCGGTGTGATGGTCAGTCGGTCTTGAGTCGTTATCTCCGGACAACGCGGCTGGCCGTACAGTAAGTGGAAAACACTAATCAAACCCGGCCGTTGTCTTCTTTGGCTTGTGGTTTATGTAATGTTGGCTAACGACAGGATAAATATTTTCAATCCCTGCCTGTGCACATCTGTTAGCCCGGAGCAGTTTCTGTGGGAAGCTAGGTTAGGTTAACGCTAAGCTAATATGTGCTATGCTAGCTGAGTGCGGATAAAAAGTGGTGGCCTACGTTGGACCGGGCTAATTCCTGTTCGACCCGGGCAAATTTTAAGTCATTTCTGCTTTCCGCAACTAGGCCAGTTAAAAGACATCCACTGCAACAAAAAGAGGCTGCAACTGTCTATGAATAAAGAGCATTTCTCAAAAATGACGCCAGGTTAAGTCTTGTTGCCGACGCGGAGGCTAACCTTCGGATCGGCATTCTTCAGCTGAACTTTGCTAGCTGTATTACAGCCAGCTAACACTGTCCTCTTTACTTCATATCCCTCCACTGAGCACACATTCGTGCCCCACACGGGCTAAATTAAATCTCACCAGCTGCATTGTTGTGAACAGATAGCCGTGACTGAATCAACAGAGCTTTGAGATAACGTTACTCTGTCAGCTAGCTGTTAAATTAATGATGTCTGCCGAGTTTCACTGTCAACGCGCCGCAAACATTAATACCGTGAGTAATTCGTGAAGACAGTCGGGCCAAATCGTACAGTTAAGTGCAGAGTTGTCATCTAACTCCCATCACTTACAGTACCTCACAGTTTTATCTTAATTTCTCTCAAATTAAGATGCCGCACTGGCGTGCTAACAGTAAGTTAGCCTGTTTCGGCTCGCGTTGTTAAAATGCTAATGTGACCGAGGGCGGGGTTGTTAGACTGTATCAAGACCTCCAGGCTACATTTAGGTGACGCTTAAAATCCGAAAGTGTTGAAGGAAACTGTTTTACATTTATTCATAAACCCTGGCACGCAACACACGACCTCCTGTAGTTCATTGAGGCATGTTAGCTTCATCGAGCTAGCTGCCCGATTAGCTTGGTTATCGCGACTATGTAGTGCAACTTTTGCTAACAATGATAAGTGGGGGAACTCGGACAGACCCGTCGTGAGGTTAGTTCTTACATTACTATGTATGTTTAGCGCTTCCTCAGCCAGGCGGCCAACCTGATCCTCAGTAGTTTTAGCCCAGTGGACGCGGCTGGAGGAAGGGCCTCACTTGTGTCTCCTCTGCGTCTGCTAGCTTGCTCATACAGTCTAAGTGGCATGCATGTTCCTATTTCCCGCTCACTGGCTTGGACCTAGCTATGTGCATGATCCTGAGGTAGAGGGCGATTTCTCACTTAGGTGGATGTTCAGCAGCTGTGGTGTTGCTGTCATGTAACCTAGATAGAGGTTTGATGGCACAGGACCTACAGTAATAGGAACTAAAACTTAGATTTTATTATCATATGGCAGAGTGAGGGAAATCCAGATGTGCCGTGTGTATAATGTGCTGGACGATGCAAGGAAAGAGTGAAAGAATGCAAAATTTGGAGGAATACATTGTAGAAGTGAATGGCATTGTGTGTTAATATGAATAACAACAACAGCTGTAGACTTTACACGTTACAAGTACAGTGTCAAACAGTTGGAGGGAATGCAAGTTTGCAGCATCTGTCAGATTTAGCTTACTGCTTGAACTCGTATTGCTTGTAATGAGATGACTTGTGGAATGTGGGCATTTTAGTCACACTTAAACACTTACTGGCATAGATATTTTAACCAAAGTATGAAGTTATCATCTGATGGTTGAAGCCTAAAAAAAGATGAGCATTGCCAAATGTTAACTGAAATTCTTATTGTAAGATGCTAGTGCTTTGATTTGTTTTTATGCGAAAATCACATTGTAAAATACATCAGCATCATTGTAGCTCTCTGTCATTTTCATGCATTATGTAGTCTAAGGGAAACAAGTAGAGACTAAGTATAGTAGTACTAAGCAAAGTAGTTTCTCAAGAGGCACTAGTATTTTTTTTATTTATTTATTTATTTTAATCTGATCTCTAAAACTTGCAGCACTAAAACTTTCCAGGTGAATCAAATGCTGACAGTACCCTCGGGTTTAATCAGCTTTTTGTTTTTGAATAAGTGTTGGTCTGAGAATAATGAATCTTGAATATTAAATTGGATTATCGATATAAAAGCTGTACCTTGGAATATTTTTTCAAACTGTGTTTGTGGCCAATCTTTGACATTGACGTACATGTAAATTCATTTTCTTGATCTGATTTATACATTATTCTGAGCAGTCAGATCTTTCATGTTTGCTCCACTTTTCCATCATTGGTGATGTTAAAATAATTTTATCATCTACTCTGACTCTTTTTAAGTGTTTGCGTTAGTGAAATTGAGCAAGTGTGTAGCCCTACATATCTGCTCTATATATGGATAATTCCCTGTGTAAAATGTAAAGCAGATGTGGTGAAGAGCCTTTATAGTGTGCTTGATGTACAGTACATATTGGAAAGGTGCTATTGTGTGCTTAGGGTTCTCACCAGGTTGTGGATATGTCTGGACACATTTTCAGCCAGTTGCTCTTACGTAAATGCAAGGGGCTGGAATGCTTGACTGACAGTTTGTGTTGACTTTGAATAGTTTATAGTTGTCCCTTTAAATACTTGAGGATATCACTGACCAATTGAACATCTCCACTGTGGTAAAGGAGGAATGTATCGCCTTTTGAGAAATTTTGGGCCAAATTAGACACATTTTAAGTCTTTGTCTTTAACTACAATGATTCAGTTTTCTGCATTTTGACCTACGCATTTAGTTTCAATTGATGTAGTTATTAGTAGGGAGTGTCTGTAGAATTATGAAAGTAAAGCCAGCTGTGGCTGCCGTGATCCACTGTGATGTAAGTGAAATGGGATCTTGAATGCATCCAGATGTTGGCAGAAAATGCACCAGCATTGCAGTACACATCGATACACCCCACAGATTTATCCAACTGTTGAAACTATTAGGACAACCTGTTTGTCCATTTTACAACTGGTTATTTTGTGAGATTTGTTTTCTTGGTTTTACACTACTAAAATGCCCCTTACTCTCCTCCTGTTGTTTTTCCCAATGTCTGATTTTCCCAAAACAGCCTTACATGTGACTGCAAAAACAATGAGACTGAGAATGCGTAAGGCGTCTCAGCAGCCGAACCCCAGCGTGGCAAGCCGCCCGTCCCGAACCAAGCGGAGACATTCAGAAGTAGAAGAGGACACACCTACTAGTGGACGGAGGGGCTTGTTCTCCACGATCAAAAAGTTCATCAGAGGAAATGCTGTCAAGGTAACTAACTGTATCATTACATCAAATGACCTTGCTTTGTTTAAAGCCTAATGAGTGTGGTGCCCCTTCTGGATGCACTGAAATATTATAACTGAAGAAGTTCTCCTCCTCCTGTTGGTGTGTTTTACCTAAGCCTTTTGCCATTTCTGTTTTAAGAATGTACTTAGCCTGTGCTTTCCAGGTCTGTTCAGTTAAATACAGTGTTTCTTGGTCCAGAGTGTCATGTTTCCCAAGAAATATCTGGAGGAATGCAGCAGCTTGTCTGAGAACTCGGACTCAGGTCTAATTTTAGCTTTTGGCTTTCAGAGTTGGTGTGCAGGGACAGGAGGTAGTAACAAGTGGAAAAGTCAACTCCGCTGAAAGGAACTTTTCCTCTAGAAACACATGGGAGATTTTTAATGATTTACACTGTATTATTTCATGGTCCCCAATGTATTAACTCTTAATTTAAGAGTAGGAGTATACCCTTTGTTCTTGTTTGCCTATCTGTATCTATTGTTTAATAGTGAAAAATGAAATCTCTTACATTTTTACTAGTCCTCTGTTTTTTGTTTGTTTTTTTTGACCAGTGATATGTTAAGACCCATGAAAGTGATGGGTAACAGTGAACTTGGAACTGAAGATGGGTGTAATTAAGTCACAGATTATAGCAGGTTTGATTGTGGGATCAATTTCTGGTGAATTGTAGTACTATGATGTCAAGAGGAAATCAAACACCACTCATGTAGCACTTTTTAATTAAAGGAAAAAGGTACTATAAGCAAAGTTCTTTGTCATGTTTCACAAGAATTCACACAGCCTCTTGGCAACAAGGTGTCAATCAGCCACTGTCAGATGTGTTTTACTGTGAGATCAGAGTCCATGACTTTTCTGTCACAGGTGTGAACAGTTAAAAAAAGAAAGAAGCTCAACTTGGCACATTGTTTTGGGACTCCTGGCAGGTTTTTAAGAAATGCAGTGTATTGTGGTGGTGTTTTGCCGTAGGTTGAACAGGAATGCCCAGCCAAGAAGACACGCCTCCAGTGTGATGTGGACAACAACCTAATCACCTCTACAACTCCAAACACCAATACCCCCGGTAGGCCTATTAGCCGGGTTGGAAGAAGAGGATCCATCAATGGACGTAAGTGGCACTAAAGAGAATTGCTAATTAAGGTGCCAGATTTCACAGCCATGCATGCACCCATGTGTGCTTTCTTTAATCTTTGCTAAATTGACATATGCTTAACATACTTTTTCCAAAGCCCCCCAAACATTTAGTCTGAACCACACAAAACTTTGCACATATAATACCAAAATGCTGTTAATATCTGCCTGAAGTTTTTTAGTTTTCAACTTGTCACTGTTAAATTTCTAAAACATGTCACATCTTCTCAACAGAGGCAACCAATCACGACAGGAGTAAGGAGAAGCCCAATGGTAGTCTGGAGGAGACGACAGCCGTTGAGGTGACCACGAGCCCTCCCAGAACAACCCTTCTTGGGACCATCTTCTCCCCAGTATTCAACTTCTTCTCACCGGCTAAAAATGGTAAGTAGACCCCACAGGTAGCCCGTTTCATTCATGGCTAACATCATAAACCGAGACCAGGGCTAATGAGCAGTAAATTGAGCAAAATACATATTTCGGAGGTCCATAGGAATTTTGGATACAATGATGTGTTGTCATGCTGCTCCAGTTTTTAGGTGCGTTTAACATATGATGTCTAATGAAATTGCTTTTGTGAGTGCTTGATCACATTTTTTACTAATGCAGCAGTGTGTGGCACAACTTGAATGCCTCTTTGTTGTATTTGTTTCAGCCTCTTCTGGTTCAGACTCTCCGGACCAGGCATTGGAGGCAGAGGAGATAGTCAAACAATTGGACATGGAGCAAGCTGTGGAGACACCCAGCAGCACAGCCACAGCTACACCGGAACTGTGTGCCACCACTAACTTTTATTCAAGTGTATCACAGCTACCACGTATGCGGCCTCCCCACATCCCTGAGGCATCTTCCAGCATAGAGGAAGAAAGAGAGCTTGATGCAGACCTTCCACCTCTTACAGGTACATGTTACAGCTAAGAAAACATGACTCTCAAACATTCTTCAAGTAGAGGTCATACTAATGGGTTGTGGTTTTTGTTTCGGTTATTGTTGTGGTCCAAGCTCCAGGCTCTAGTCCAGATATGGCCTATGTGGACTCTCCCCCAACTGCAGTACCACCAGAGGCATCTTATGAAGAAGACTGGGAAGTCTTTGACCCGTGAGTTACATGGTGCATCATTGTCCTAGTACCAGACCTTAATTTTGGAACATGCGACCTTCCTGTCGTGAGGCAGCAGTGTTAGCCACTATGCCACTGTGCTACCCTTCCAGTAGTTGTGCTTTGTTAAGTTCTGATGCATTTCAAATCAGGATGTTTTGTTAGTTCTTAGGCTGAATACAGGCTTATCTGATATATCACAGTTCCACAAGGTGTTAGGTTTTCTGTGAAATTCATTTGGACAGACTTATTAATGTTCCACTTTACTGAGAATACCATGGTTTAAATTGATGCTTTAACATGTGGTTTATCAAATGCCTCAATTTGTAGGTATTTCTTCATCAAGCATGTCCCTCCACTGACAGAAGAACAGCTCACTCGTAAGCCAGCTTTGCCACTAAAGACACGGAGCACACCTGAATTCTCTCTGGTCCTTGACCTGGTCAGTTGCATTGAAGAAACCAATATATATTTGTTTATAGGTAATAATACCGATACATTTTATGGCGGTTCTATTAAAGTTTCTCTGTATCTTTTTTGGTTTCCCCTTTAGGATGAAACATTGGTTCACTGCAGTTTAAATGAGCTAGAGGATGCAGCACTTACGTTCCCTGTTCTTTTTCAGGATGTCATTTACCAGGTAAGTGCTGCCTTTACAAGACTGGGTTACCTTTTTTTTTTTTGTTTTTTTTTTGGCACTAGAGGGGGCTGAAGTCTCACTTATAAAACAGCTCTCCTTCAGGATGGTTTAAAAAACAAAACAAACAGTAGACAAAGATGCCAAAGAAACTTTTCTAATGAGCTTAATCTTTGATCATACAGTTAACCTTGTAATATGTTCATTATAAATGTTTGGTTGTGGTCTGTTATTGTGTGCAGGTGTATGTTCGCCTGAGGCCTTTCTTTAGAGAGTTTTTGGAACGCATGTCTCAAATCTATGAGGTACATATAAACTCTATTGATTAATAAATCATAATTAAGACAGATTAGAAAAATATTGACATGTTTCTTCCTCATTTTTAGATCATCCTTTTTACAGCGTCTAAAAAGGTGTATGCAGACAAACTGCTCAACATCCTGGATCCTAAAAAGCAGCTAGTGAGGTATGTGTTTGTCTGTGTCTTAGACAACAAACCCTAAAGCTGACATCAGCCTGAATGAAAAGGGGTTGGGCTCAGTAAGCACTTCACAAAGCCTTGGTGTTGGCATATGTTGCTTTGAATTATTGATTGAACTCTGTCACTGATTGATTTTTTGTTTTCTTCTCCTGTGTCTTTCCTTTACTGAAACTGTAGACACAGGTTGTTTCGTGAGCATTGTGTTTGCGTCCAGGGGAACTACATCAAGGACCTCAATATCCTAGGCAGAGATCTGTCAAAGACCATCATCATCGACAATTCACCACAAGCCTTTGCATATCAGGTGAACGCCTAAACAAGCAACACTGAAGCTTTTATGTTACTGTTAACAGTAAATATCAGTAACTGTCATTTTTTTATACTGATCATTAATTAAAATATTATTTAAGCAGTCAGGTAGTTGGTTTTGGATGTAGGTTGACAGAGCTCTTAGAATAAATTTAAACTTGTAGGAATTCACTGCTGATGATTCTGAAAACAACTTCAGCTTGATGTCTGACGGAAAATGCTCAAACGTCATTTGACTCCGCATTTCCCACAAACCCAGGACGTTTTCTGATGTTGACATGTTGCCCCTCTTATTAATTACCACAAACATAGTGGGTTTTGTTATGTGGATTGTATTTATTTTATTGTAGTTACCGGGAGAAGCCAAAGACAAATTTTCAGTGAGGTTGACAATACAGTCAGTCAGCTTCAGGCTCAAAAGTAATTGCGGAGCTGCAAATTATATCAATTTCTCTTACTCTCTTAACAACACACATAATTAGATGTGTGGTATTTTGTGATAAGGCTCCACAGCTTGTTGTCCCTGAACCATTTCTGCTTAATATTCTTGGCTTCATGATTAAAATCCCCTTAAGTGGAAGTGTGGCACTTTCCCATTTTAATCTTAAATTTTGGTTTCGGTTTTATCATCAAACCCATTTCAGGTCAGTTTAAAATACTCATGTGATGGAAATGAACTTTTTTTTTTTTTTTGGGTTCCTGTCAGTTGTCCAATGGGATTCCTATAGAGAGCTGGTTCATGGACAAGAATGACAATGAACTTCTGAAGCTGGTGCCCTTCCTGGAGAAGTTGGTTGAGATGGTAAGATGTACTTACTTTTCAGAAGTTAATGTAGTACCTATTACAGTAGCAAAAAATTGAGCGAATTTAGAATTTTTTGACAACCTCAGTGAAAGTGATCTAACTGGTTCTTTAATCTCTTCATGTTGTGGTTCTCCTACTTGCTGAACTCGTCAGAATGAGGATGTGCGGCCACACGTTCGGGAGCGATTCCGGCTTCACGATCTGTTGCCCCCTGATTGAGCTGGACCACAGTTTCTCAGAATGGGACAACATGAAAAAACTGAAAACAACATGCGTGTATAAAGCCCTTCTTTGGATTACAAACTACAATATTGCTATTATTTTTAAAGTTTTAGCCTTTTACCTCTTTTTTTTTGTTTTGTTTGTTTGTTTTAGTTTTTTTTTTGTAATCCACCATTGCTTTAAAAAAAAAAAAAACTTTAAAAGAGAAACATTTTTGAAGATCTGGGCAACATTTTCTAATTATCTTAATGTATAGATGAAACTACCCACCATGAACAAGCCCAGGTAGACGCCTCCTTTTGACTGACTCTCCAGCTGTGGAACCTGGATATTGTCTCCACATTAAATTCTGAAGTCTTGATGCTGGTTAAGTGGATTTGAAAATGCCACTTGTTATAGAGGAACTCCACCCAAGCAGTCCATGACCCCAAACCATCCCTTGGTGCTCACGCTATTGACACCGACGAATAACAACACTCTGTGGCTGCTGACCGGTTTTAGAGAGAATGACTGGCCCATAAATCAATCTGTGCATATGTGTATGTTTACTCCCAGCCACTCACTCACACACACACACTCACTGATTTGGTGTTTGGCAAGCCTACAATCTGTTGCCTTTACTATCATATGCATTCCTCTGTAGCTGAGTCCAGTGTCTTTTGTTGGTTGCGTTTTTTTGTTTTTGTTTTTTAATGTAACAGATTCAAAATGTTTTGCTTCTGTTTGTAAGATATGGTATTTTAAAAGGGGCCATGTAAGTTTTATTGTAAACATTTTTTTCTATTAGGAGAACAATGGTTGCACATCGAGTCCACTGCATAGTATGTTGAAATGGAATTAATCCAGGACTAAAGTGTAGTTTGTTCTCAATTTAACAAACGGAGGTTTAAATCAGTGTGTTGCCTTCACTGTGGACGCAACATGGCTCCTTAATTAAATGTTAGGCTAAAAAATCTTGTTACCTGTAAATCTGATATTGTAAAGGTCTAAGGGCATTCATTTTCAAAGTGATATGTGTCAACGTTAACCTTCCTTTAATCATAGTATTGGATTTTTTTTTTTTAATTTTTTATAATCAGTATCGTCTTTTACTCATAATCAAGTATTCTGACTAAATCATAGTTCTGTTTATATATGTTGTGGCACGTATTATGTCAGTAGCATTTTGACTAATGTAGCACATCTCAACCAGTGTGTCATTAAGTCTAGCCATAGTAGAAATCAATGGCCAGACCCTGTACCAGCCATATCTGGCACCAGCAACATACTGTTTTAACTGTCAGCTTCACTAACTTCTCCTCTGTCTGTCTGTTTCATACTCTGTACCTTGAAGCTTTTTTTTTCCCCCCTGGTATATGAATGTGTTTTTCAGCCTGACTTCAGCCTGGACACTCAAGCCAAGCTTACATTTAATCCACTATTGTTTCATTTTGATTTATTTAATAGTGAGACAAACAGTAGGCAGACATGTAGATGTTGGACTGGCATCCTTACAAGCCTAAACCTGTGAGGTAAAGACAGGAAGATCAATGCCTGTCAGTCCTAAAACAAAAGGCCAGACCCTTGAACCTTTGGCACGCATTGATGAACTTTTTACAGTTCTTGTTCCGTTCGAATCAAAGTGCTTTTCATGTTAAAGCAAATGTGATTGGATTTGTCTGGGTTGCCTGTACAGTGCCATAAAATTCAGCTCCTCACATATCCCACTTCATTCAACAACAAAAAATGCTTAGATGGAAAGAGACAATCAGACCTCAGAGCTCTGCTGATACTGAAACCTGGAGACCGCTTCCTATCTCCTAATTTTCCCGTGTGCAGTTTGTGTTGTGTACTGTGATATTTTTTCCCTCCTTTGCGTAAATTTGCCAGATGAACCCTGCTGTGCCCTGCCCGAATAACGCCTGCTGCTCACTTACCACAGGTTTTGTTCAGAGATGGTCTCCCACCTGTCTTTGCCTTTTCTAACCAGACGTTAGTAGCTCTCCAGAAATTAGAATTAGTGTATGTTCATGTAAAATTCTTACAGGGCACAATTGTGTTTTACTCTGAAATAATGTTATGAGTGCACATGTCCAGACTATGAATGTAAATTGTACATGGGGTGAAATTTTAAGTATCTCTCCGAATTCCTTGCCATGTTTTCTCCTTGGCAAGTAGAGCAAATAGAGGAGGACGGATGCCAACTCGCGTCTGCCAGTCAGACAGTGACTAGGAAGCGAGAACAATGTTGCATTGAAGCGGAAACATGTCTTGAAGTTCCAACATGGTAGTCCCCTCCCTGCCCCCACATGACCTCTCACCATCCTGACTGCCACCTTTTAGTAAGCGAGCCCCACCAGCGGTATGTGACGTAGCCCAGGGCTGGGGTGTGAGTATCACTCGTGGCTTGATTTGAAGGATGGGTGGGAGGCATTTGATACTTTTAGCTCGTTTTTATGTGCATTACCAGTTTATTGTACACTTAAGTGTTGTACAATACATGCAGCTTCATGTTTAAAAAAAATCCTTAAAGTAAGGAAAAAAATTTGTATTTTTGATTTCAAAAGGCATGTCATATCTACTTTTTAAATGTATTAATGAAGATTTAACTTTACATCAAATGGAGTGTTTTTTTTCTTAAATATCTGTATGTTTAGTTTAGCGCTATGTCACTGAACTGTTAAGTTTAGCATGTAGAAAATAGGCCTACAGCTTGCTTTGCAGGAAAGCCCTGAATTAAATTTTATTCAGGGCACCTTTTCTGCATAAAAGAAGCAATCTTGTTAATGAGGTTTTTTTTTTTCTTTTGTTTTTTGTTTTTTTATATCCATTAAGCCATTTTACTTGCAAGAACTGCTACTTGTGCTGAAGATGTATTTAAAAATGTTTTAAGACATCTTTGTTAGCCTCTGGCTAAGCTATTGTAAAGTGTATATACAGTTACATTGAATTTCTGAAACAAAGTTTTAAAGTTAAAACCATCTTGCATTCTTTGTTTTTACTTATTTGGACTATGAGCTGATGTTGAAAACATCCTGAGAGGGTAGAGGAACGGTGAGTTACAATGGTACAGCTACACTACACTTTATTTTCTCATTTTGAAATAATATAGGGGCAGACTTTGTAATAGCAGTTCAAGTATAACCATCACACCTTTTACTAATTTCAGTGTATTGAAAAATGTGTGATTTTATTTTAGGCTTTCAGAATTTGCCTATGTTAACAAAACATTTTGATTTCCCTTTTACTGCTGATTTATTCAACTTCAAATAAGATTTTAAATGAGTGGAAGGGCTTTCTTAAAGTTTTTAAAAACACAAAGTTTCTCAAATAACATTGTAGCCACCCATGAAATTTAAAATTTTATTTTAAAGCTTGATGAACCAAAGCCATTTAGATGAAGTATGTCCAAAGGAATTATTCCTGCTTGACACTCGGTGTCTCCGGTCCATGGTCCCTCAGGGAGACATCAGGTTCTACAGGGGATTAGAGGCTGACCACTGGAGTCTCCGCAGATGTCTTATTGTCCTCCGGCCGTCCTCCCGGTGTCTCCTGGCTGCTCAGACCGGCCTCGGGTTTCAGGATAATCAACACAGGCCGTTAATAATTCAGCAGCACCGGCCGAGCTTGTAGCTGAAATCCGCTCCGTGTTTCGCAGCCCGGGCTTCGCACCTCGCTGCGGTCCGCCCCTCCGCCGGCCGCGGCTCTCAGGGCAGGTGTCGGGTTGCAGGAGCAGGACCTCGGCTCCGTGATGGGTGCGGATCGGCCGGTGTGAACTCAGCGCTGTTACCTCCACAGGCTGAACCGTAGAGGACTGTTGTTTCCTGCTGACGTCTGTTTCAGGAGGCTGACAATGCGGTCGAAGGCAGCTGCTCACATTGTGTGCATCCTGTTAGGTAAGTTCAAAACAGGACTTCAGAAAATGATAAAAAAAAAAAAAAAACCCTCCCAACATGGGCTGCTTATCCAAATAAAAACTACTTGTATCAATGAAAATGTTGGTCACTCTTATAATTATTGCCTACAAGGTAAACACGGCTAACTTAACATTTGTCACATTAAAAGGCAGAGTTTTCTTTCATTCTCTGTCCAAGACTTCAGAAACTTAACTAAACCGCGTCAGTACCAATTGTCACAATAACAGATCAAACGTGGTTCATCAAACATATGGATTTCTGCTTTTTTCTTCTACAGGGATCATATCTCATGTCAAGCAGGTGTATTCCCAACCCCAAAAAATACAGACTCACCAAGCTCAGACAGAGACCACCAAATTACAGGAGACGATCCACAAAGTCATTCATCAGATCCACTCTCTGTCCAGTGAAAATGAAATCACACGCAGCTACATCGTCTCTCCAACAGGAGAGAGATTTTCCTTAGATGCATATTATGATGTTTTCAGTAACCTTTATGCCGTCCTGCAGCCACTGCTTAGAGAAAGATTCATAGATGACCTACCCAAAATGTTAGTTTGTATTTTGTCTGGGAAGCAGGACTGTGGACTGGAGGCAGAATTAACAAAGACGGCATGTCTGGAGTTAGGAAAGCCACTCCTGATGTTTGTGTCGTCCCTGAGATCCCAGACATGCACCCCTTCTCCGAACAGTGAGGCTGAGTTATTCAGCTTTTCCAGGGTCTACATCAGAATGGAGGAATCGGTGACAACGGCATTAAGTGGCCTTCAGCAAACCTTTATAAATGTTCTGTCAAGAATCCCCTTCTCTGGAAATCTGATGGCCGCTATAAATGGCCTCATGGATTCAACTGTGACAAATGTCTTAAAGTTCATGGCAACATCACTCCAAATACCATTGGACTACATCAACATAGCTTTACAGTTTGGAATTAGAATACCATCCTTAGATGGAGAAGAGACCTGTAAACAAGGTAACCTTGTTAAACCTCCTTTATGATCAGTACAATGTTTTAATGAAGCCATGTAATTTTTTCTGAACTGTACTGCACAGTTTTTTTCACATACCCCTTTGCATTACCTAAATTGTTGTCCTGTTTGTTTTCCAGGTGATCTCAAGCAACTCATTTTGTGGTAAGTCATTCTTGATTTTGCTTTTGACCATGAATAGAACTGTGGAGCAATGATTTAAGTCTCTGCCCACTTTGTGTTGTGTATCATTCATTTTCTTTTATTCCTCATCCTAGAATTAGTTCCACCCCTTTTCATAAAGGCATTGTTCGCTGACTCAGAGTTGGGATAATTCTGAAAATCTGAAACTCTATAAAAAATTAACACACATGATAAGGAAAAAAAAACCAAAAACAACAAATGTACAATCTTGTGTACACATGAGTATATTTCTGTGCTAAGTGAGAGTGAGGAAATCAATTAAAATAAAGCTGGCATTGGAATAAAAAGTAGGAAAACTCCACACTATTAAGTAGAGTAAGCAGTGAAGAAAGATACAAGCCAGGGAATGTGAATGTAAAAAAAACACGGGATTAAAAAATGATTCATCAAATGTCTATTTTCTTTAGGGGGATAAACCACAATGTGAGCTGGTCCTTCACTAATTCCATCATTGACATCCTCCTGGACATCTTCCTGCCTTCACAACAGTCTCCATGCACCTATCCAAGGCCAGGGTGCCAGAGTCCCCTGAGGGGCCCCTCCCAGCAAAGCATCTCAGAGGGAGCAGAAAACAGCGATGACATCCTTCTCAAATGTGATCGCCACAATTTGGCCAGACTCAATGACACACTGTGTGCTGACATCCTCGCAGGTTCAGCAGCGGGATCTTCTAAATCCGTACTCACCTTTTGCCAGGCACTCAGCTCCCTCAGCCCGAACCAGCTGGAGCAGGTGTGGAGCAACATGTGTTATGTAATTCAAGCACTGACATCTCCGCTCCTCGGCAGGTCACCTGACTGCAGTGATACACGCTCTCCCCCTGCCGTCGACCCTCAGTCGACGACACTCCCCCATCGAGTAGCGAGAGAAGCCCCCAACCTCAAACAGCTCGCGTGTGACTACAGCAGCTGGTTGGAGAACCAGATGGTGGATGCTGTCCTTGTAACTCTGTGCAGTGACAACGAACGTGAAGATTTTGTGAAGCAAGTGTGTAATAATGCTTTGTTGATGAGGAAGTTGCTGTCAAACCAGATGAACAGCTGGCTGTATTCATACTGTGCCAACTCCTCTGCAGACCTCGGGTACATGGTGAGTCATTTCTGCGTCTATGACCAATGGGTTGACCAGCCCACAGTGCCAGTGGACCCCTCCTTACTGGAGTTCTGCATGAACCTGGACAGTCCCAGACTGACCAAGCTCATTTGTGAGCACACCGGATTCTACATGCTTCTGTTCTCCAACACAGAAAATTTGCAGTTCATGCCTAACTGCACAAACTTGTCCCATCTACCATCCCTTCCCCACATGGATTCTTTCATATTACATTCCTGTCATTACTCAGACTGGCACGATATGACGCAGGTCACCACTGATGTTTTGTTACAGTGCATCCGCCTTGATCAGAGTGGTTTTGCTCAAAAGGTTTGCCTCAACAAAACATTTCTAGACATCTTGCTGAGTAATGAGGCAAATGCTTGGCTTGAGAATCACTGCGACACGTCTCTTATATTTCAAACTCCTAAACCCACTCAGGCCTTCAACATTGCAGACTGGTGTGACTACCAAACATGGGGAGGACGGCAGGTGGACGATTCAGTGGTCGGTTTCTGTTGGCAGAATGATCAGCTGGCTTTTCAGAAAAATGTCTGCTGCAAGCCATCTGTGTTTGAAAAGCTGCTACAAAACCCCCAAAACAAGTGGCTGATATCAGTCTGCACAGACGTAGAGAACATGAAGGTGGTCCCACAGGTGGGTGTTACTGGGATGACAGGGCTCTGTGCATCCCAAATCTAATCAACTTGTATGCACAAAACAGAGAATGACATATGTTATTTTTTAGTCTCTTCCGTAGAAATGTTTACTATTCAGAAAAAAATCTAAAAGAGGCTTTATAGATGCAAAAAGGTCAAATTTAATCCATGTAGAAAAAGATGCAACTTGTAACAAAAATGTGACAATAGTTTTTAGTCAAACCATTGTCATTAGCACAACATACAAAACATGCAATTTCAGAGACCTATAGGCTATTCAACCAACACAAATGACCCATCAAGAGAGGGGAGAACTCATCATATGCAAAAGATATGATGAGTATATAGATGGCGCTTGTTCGAAAAATAGCTGTATAATCACATTCATCCCCCGAGGCAGCAGTATCCCTCACCAGAAGAATCACAGCAAACGTTTAGAAGAAAGCAAATTGAAATTGTATTTTTAAACAATGGAGTAGTACAGAATCTGTATTATGATCTTGTTTTCAATTCACCTGTATTTTAGGTGTGCAAGTACTCTGATTGGACGCGTCCCATCATTGTGGACATGACTGAGCTAGCCCTCTGTGCTGAGATGGACCCATTCAACTTCACCTCCATAGTCTGCAACAACGGTACCATCACCAAGAACCTGTTGGCCAATCAGGACAATACCTGGTTAATACAGCACTGTGCCAACCATTCAAAATCTGGGGTGTCTCCTGGCGATGGTGTGGAACAAGGAAGCAACTTGACTGGATTCAGTCCCACTGAACAGTGCCAGTACGCCAGCTGGAGTGTGTCTCTTCCTGATGCAGCCCTCCTGACTCTCTGCTGGGAGCATGACCAGGCCAGTTTTATCTCCTTTATCTGCCCAAACTCAGTTCTCCTTTTTTTGCTGTCCCGGGAGCCGTCCAGTGTGTGGGTGAGCAACATATGCGCCACCTACACCAACTACACCTCCACCAACATCAACAACACTACCACTGGGGGCCCAAATTCTTGCCTGGCCAGAAATCTGGTGAAGCAGTTCAACTGGACCTGCTCAGCAGACTTGACCTCAGCCTGCCAGCCTGGAGCCAGTCAAAACATGGTCCTGCAGATGATGGTGCACTGCTGGGTGGAGAGTCAGGGCTCCAGGGTGGCGGATTTGCTCTCTCAATCTGTGGCTACAGCATTGAAGCAGGCAGTTAGCAGTACTGTGGTGATCCTGTTGGCCCTGGAAGAGGTCCAGAATGTCTCTCTGCATGTCACAGAAAACTTAAGACTCAGCGTTTTAGCATCTATAGTTCGCTATCTTGAGATGGAAAACAACTTTGACAAAAAGAGGGTCTTGCTGCAGTGCTTTGGGGTAGGTAGTTGTTTGGTTGTGTTGTAACATTTTGAGAAGAAAAGTATCTCACTATCATAACTTTTAAGTATTCACATTCTTCATTTACTCTGTTACAATCATAAGGTCCCCATTAAAAATGCCAAAGTAAAACTATTAAAAGTGAAAATACTCATTACTCAGAACAGCAGTAATGTTACAGTTGGTGGTGGAAAAAGTACTCAGATCTTTTCCTTAAGAATGTGTAAATGAATCAGATGTAGAAAGGTATTAGTATTGAAAAGTTACTTCAAGTACCAAAAGCAAAAGCACTAATTTCAAAAATATATAAATTTTTTCCAAAGCCATTTTTAACTACATATTTAGTCCTGGGTAGTAAAACCAATAATAATGCTTCACCATTTAGTAGTTGAATATATTTTGCATCAGTCGTCTGAATCTGAAAGTCATTTGTAGCTACTGTATTTAGCAGTTTTATACTATTATATAAATGGATTATCATTATTCATTCAATAATGTCTACGGAGCATTTTGTCGTCTTCGGTCAAGATTGAGGGTTTTAAACTTTTTTCGTTGTGTTATACTCTGAGACTGAACAGAAATCAGTCAATCAGTGAGAACTAATAAAATAATGTGATATTTCAGACCATTTCCTTGAAATGAACTGTGAAGGTTAATCAGAACACAGAGTGAATAGAGAGACTCCCTCATCTTTTATTCATATACACTCATTCAGTTTCTTTGTGTGTGTATGTGTGTTCATTGACTTTATAGTTTTTCTAATTATTCATCCATATCAGTTTCCATTAGTGTCACTTTATAGCAGTTGATCTTGCACAGCAGCCTAAAGCTGGTGTACTGTTGCACTTTTGTCATAGATATTGACATAATGAATCTCTTCCTTTGCTTGTAGTCTCTTGCAATTACAGTAATGTAGTAAAACAGACTCCCAGATTATGTGTTACCAATAATCCCTCTTCAGATAATGCTTCAAGTGTGTATTTGTGTGTGTGTGTGTGTGTGTGTTTACCTTCTGTAGACATTACTAACCAGCTTGATGCAGACAGCAAGAGATGTGACCAGTGATGAATTGTCGTTCATTAAGGTAATATAGTTATGTCTTTATTGTCTCTTTTGTTGTGTTTATTTGGACTAACATCCTGAGCTGCCTTTGTTTCCAGGAGTACTTCAGCATACCGTTGAGCAGCCTGAGGCCGGTGCTCAGTACAGCCCACATCTCCACAATCCGACTTATCCTTCAGTACTACAGCAGGAACAAGGACGCACTGCAGGTGAGTAAGCATACACCTTCCATCTGTGTTTCACACAATGTGTCTGTTTGGTCCTGCTGATAAAAAAAGGCGTTTGTTTTCCAGTTGCCCGATAAGTACCTGTCCACCATGGTGTCAGTGCTGCTCCAGACCCATGTGGTAAAAGATGGTAGTCTCTTCCCAGAGTTGGCTCCACTTCTGGCCCTAGCCAACCCAGCTGACATCCAGACTTTGCCCTCACTGCAGAACAACATCATTGTGTAAGTGATAGTGTCAGCTTGACATCCCCCTATTTACTGAACTCCCACCATTATGAAATGCATTTATTAGTGATTACTCTAACAGCAGTATTAATTCTGGGGTCAGTAAATAGACTGAACCTTTTAATTTGCTCTGCGCTCTTTCAGTTTGTACCCTGGAATATTTTGCACAGTGTTATTAGCTAATTAAAATTTTTTTGTGGGCTTAGTTTAAATTAGTTTAAACCAGCTGTTTCTGTTGTTACACCATTTGTCTCTAAGATTGTTTCTCTCTGCACTTGTTGTACCACCAAATCACAACAGTTCCCAACTGGTGGATGAACTGTTAGAATATTTAATTAAGCTTAGTGTGAAATCTTTATTAGGAATTCATGTTTAGAGATGCCATTCATTCTGACGCATTGCAGTCATAAGTCTAAACCTTTAGGGTTAATGTGCACACAACAGCTGAGTATTTCTTGTTGATAGGCTGCATTCATTCATAGTGTAGGCTCTGCATGAGACAAATGATGAATTATGTTTAGAGAATGCAGCATGTCATGCACCTTCAGAGTGAATTTCAATTGTTCTATTATCCTTCTCCCATCCAAAATATTGTTATCGTAATCTTGGGACGAGACAGAAGGAAAATCTGGACGTTGTCAGGATTTTGCCAGATACCTCTGACAGAAAAAGAGGTTGTACCTATTATTAGGATTGTGTCAAAAAAGTGTTTGCTGAGTTTGTGTATCATCTGCGGAGAGGAATTAAAACCCTGATTTATGTCAATGATGCACAATCATGTAGTCTCACTTCCCTACAAATATCATGGAGTCTATATGGTCAAAGGCTGGGTGTCAGACGTCAGTGAGAACTGATGTGTCATTGCACCCTGAAGTGCCAGGAACATGCATTATACATAGTGAGTAAAGGAAACTAGTTCACTGACTAGATTTCAATCTAGTAAGAGCTTCTAATGCGTTTGTGTGTGTCGGGGAGGTCATTAGATGTGGAACAGCGAAGAAGTCTAGATTTCCACTTCAATCAGGTTCTAGCTCTATATTAGATCACAGCTAAACATAAACTCAATTCATAAACATACATCTAAAAAACCTGAACCAAAAGCCCTGAAAGTGAGATGCAAGAGTGACATCCAAGATTAGGAAACAACTACTTACAAGAGCAACACAACATTCTTGAAATGCTAAATAATCACATACTCAAATTTATTCTCCATTTGATGCTTCATAATAATACAACAGTATGTCATTTTATAAAACCATGGCCATGATTTCAGAGAGTACTTTCTATATGTGCTTTAAAGCAATACCTTGATGTTTCTGCTGGACATATTCACTTTCTTGCTAAGAGTTACCACTATGACATCTATAGGCTGTGTAGCTGCAGCTGAGCTCAGCTGTCAGTTAGATGTTAAAATAAAGAAAAACAACATGACTCTGTCCAAAAATTTAAAAATGGTACTCCCACAGAACCACAATTTAGTGTTGTTGCAGACTAAACAAACGTGAAATAGCATGTGACTGAGTTGATTCATTTGCCTTTATCTTCTTCCTGTCATCTATTGCTCAATAAGACAACAAACTATATGCTAACTGTCCAAATGTCAAGTAATTCCCTGAAGATTTGTTTTGTACCTGGCTTACTGAAACAAATGGTGAACTTCCTCTTGGCTACACTATGTGTAAAATGCTTGAATGCAATCTTTCAAATGTCATATATAACATTTTATTAACTAAATATGCTACAAAGGAACAGTTCTGGTTTATCATACAAGTTTTTTTTTGGTGTTTTTCTTTTTGGGCTTTTTTTTGTTTGTTTGTTTTTTTGTAGGAGGGAGACCATTAACGACAACTTGGGACACATGACCCTGGACCAGCGGGAGGCATTTGGCTTGTGGTTCAGCCAAGTTATGTCCCCATCAAACATCAGCAGAGGTCATCAGTCACTTATCAGGGATACTGGAAACCTGATCACCTACTTGCCCTTCCGCAACTTCCAACACCTCTCATCTGCTCAGGTAACAGCACCTCTGAGCTCTGACACCTAGCTGGGAAACTCGAGAAACCAGGACTCTCCAAGTTCGATTCATCACAGGGCACAGCGGGGAAACTTGTCACATTCTGGCCAAAAGAAAACTCAGACGGCGTCCTCTTTCTCTGACACCACCAATGTGTGTCATCTGTTTCACTTCAATATTCAATAATGAGTAACCAGTCACCAGAAATTTGTCTGACACTGATCTTTTAGCACTAAAACGTGAATGTAAAAGGTGGCTTTAAGGGAATAATTGGACATTTTGGAAATCATGCTGATTCCATCAAAGTATTTAAATGAGATATATATTTTAATATTTAATTTTAAGTAGTTTTTGTATGGATTTTTGTTTTGTTTTGTATGAATTAGGTAAAATTTCAATGTTAAAATATTTCTTCACGTTTTATTTGTGATCACAGATGAACCGGATGAATTAACAGATACTATCACAACTCTTCTGTCATTGTGTTTATCCACAGCTGTTAGATGGGTTGGATGTGCTGCAGAGAAACACACTCACCTCTTTAAAGCAAGAATTCATCGCTCACAGCCTCATCAGCACCTTCAGAAACCTGACAGCTCAGGATTTTACCAGGTGGAGTATAACCATTTGACACATCCGACCTCTGTCCATAGGAACTCTTCATTATAAATGATGTCAATTAGTCCCTTTAATCCCATTTAGTTCATTGACAAAGTGGTATGTACTGATAAATTAGACTAGAGCAAATGGAAGTTTTAAAATATATCATCTGGGGGGCAGAACTGCTGAAAGGGTAAAATAGGGGAATTATGAGTAGCCAATAATTTGATGAAAAGATTAGAAAATAAATAGATGAAGTAAGTAATAAATAAGGGCAAAACGAAAAAAACAAACATGACTTGACAGAGATAAAAGTCAGAAATAAATGACTTTTTTTTTTTAAACTGAGGTAAATGGGAACTATGGAAAGATACTGCTAACACCTTTCTCTTTTGTGTTTGTTTTGTCTTAAGCAATCAATATCTTAATGTAAAGACACACAATGGACAATAGAATTACCGAGATATAAAAAGTATACCTCTACAGGCCATATAATAGCTATGCAGACTCAAAGATGAAAAGTGTTTTTTCATCCAAAAACAAAACTTTTGCTCTGTGTTTAAAACTGTTTATTTAATTTCAGGCTGGGTAAACTCTCTTGCTTGGCAGACCCAAAGGACCTCCTTGTGTATAACGGCACCGAGGCCTTCGGTGTAATCCAGGACATTGTTATGGATTGCACACGTCAGGGACTCAGCCTGCCCAACCATTTGGTTTGTAAACCAAAAAGTTGATACTTATTTTTCACATTTGTGGCTCACTTGTCACTAGAAAGTATTTGTAATATTTATACTGTCTCTGTACTTAACCAGATTTCCAGTTTGTTACTGAACAGCACAGAATTAAAGGTCCCCTCTTCACTCAGTACTGGTCGATTGGCAGAGCTTGCCCACCTCCTGCCCCTGTTGGGTGTCAATTTCCTGCAGGGTCTCACACCAGCACAACTCCTCGCTGTCCTCCCTGCCCTCAGCTTTGTTCCCTTCAGCCCTGTACAGGTAGATAGTTGCTCTTCAGTGCTGTACAGTATAAAGTAGCACAAAACACATCAAATCAAATTTATTTATATAGTGCCAAATCATAACAAAGTTAAATTAAAGCACTTTACATAAAGAGCACATGTAGCATAAGCTTTTTCAAGAATTATTTAGAGACCAAACAAATATTCTATAGCTCAATTTCTATTGCCATTTAGTGTTCTATATTAAAAAACAGACTCCTTTAAATGAAGCAAATATCAGATGTCAGTGAGTGGGGATTCAGTCAATCTTTGACTGTGTAAGCCCGTAATTATTGTACATGGTTGTGCTTCCTGGCAGCAGGTGGAGGTTGAAGCTACTGAAGAACAGCTGACAAGCAGTCGGTTCATGAGGCAAAGATCTGAGCTTCACTTCACTTCACTCTCAGCTGCCATCTGAACTGGAGCCTTTTGCTTTTACTTCAGCCTCACAGCTGTTGTTGTGGTTATACCATATTTCATAAGATGTTACCTCTTCAGAATGTATAGACTGTTTGAAGAGGTTAGTGAAACAAAAATACTTATTGGACAGGAGCTGTTGAAGCTTACACAACTTAATTTTATAAATAGTCATGCAGAGTTGATGAATAAGATATTTCACCTAATATAAACTTGGATATTGGGCTGGAACAAATTGAGACAGAAAATATAACACAACAGTCAATTACTGGTTAAAAACACCAGCTGAAAGATAATAAATATTTTTATTCATTTAATCTGTTTCTGTTTTTCAGGCATCCATAATTGTGGACAAACTGTCTTCGATTACCACGGTGAGTTACTGATTAAACACTGTGAATTCAGGGTAGAAATAGTGCATTTTTTTGTATCCTGACCCTCCAACCTTCCTGCCCTCTGTTCAGCTGACATCTCCAGGCCGGCTGCAGGAGCTCGGCTCCATCATCAGGGGAATGAAGACGGAGATCTTGTTGACACTCACCTCTGACAGGCTGCTGTCATCCCTGCCTGCCATGGCCCAACACACACCAGGCCTTAGTCCAACACAAGCCAATGCTGTCTCCACCAAACTATGGGTACAACAAAGAATTGGCTTAAAGATATTTATAGAATTAACATTGATTATTTTAAAGTATATTCAGTGTAGAATTACACAATAAAACTGAGATAATAATGGTACTATAAAATGCATTTTATAGAATTTAAGATGCATACATTTAAGATGTATTGTTAACAATGCAAGATCTTATCACTGCTGTTATTTCACCCATTTCAAAATCTGAGCATTCTATATATTGCCTAAAGTTAAAATTAAATAGTAAGGCATTTTCCTGTTATTTGGTATTGAGGCTTTTGAGGACTCCTGATAGTTGTCTTAATTTGTTTCCACTGTAGAGGACAATCTGTAACACCATTTCCTGATTACCTTACCTCTGTTCTGACCAGGGCTTCCCAGAGGTGGTCAGCTGGTTGGATGACGTGGAGCCTTTGCTCTATTGCACACCTCTGCTCAGTGTCCTGGCCAGGACTCGTCTTCTTGTGAACAACAGCTCCAATATCTCCAAAATCCCCTGGAACACACAGCAGGTATTACACAGATTACACAGCCCATCTTGGACCAGCACAAGGTGTAGAAATTCATGGCAATAAAACTCAGAGCCTTTTTAAAAAGGTGTTGCCAGCTCATGATGCAATCACAGGCTGCAATCCTGTGGCAATGTGTGTTACTTTTTTTTTTTTACCTCAGCAAGGCCCGGTAAACTTTATTCTTGTACACTGCAATTTTGCACACAAAAATAAAAAAGCCTAAATATGCAAGTCTTTGCTTTATAAATGCAGTCTTGTGTGAATACATGATAGCATCAAACCCTGACCCTGTGACTTTTACTTTGGGTTATAATCTCTCTGTGCTTCCTCTATTTGTCATGAGAAGGTATGTATGACAGCACCTTGATTAGCTGCTAAATTATTAAGAGGAGACATCATCAACACGGACACTGTCAATGGATCTGCCTGTGATTACAAACAGCACAGACGACAACAGTCGTAATATCAGATTGCCCTTTTATCTGATCACAATGAATCCAAATTAATTAAAGCTGCAAGTTAAAATGACTACAAAGCCTTTTTTTCCATTTTCCAATTTACATTTTCTTCCCCAGGCTAAAGCAGTTTTCAGAGAGATGCTTGAAATTAAACCAAATGTAGTCCAACACAATTTTCTGTAAGTACAATGCTTTCAGTGCTAAATGTCCACATTCCATTGAATACAATCGGCAGATTATGTCTTTATGGCAATATTTTTGCATTGTTTTATGTAATCAGGAGTCTGGGAACACTGGCTCAGGGTGCGAGTTGCAGTGTCTTAAAAGAACATTTTCAGGCTGATCCATCAATTTCTGCAGTGGCACAGATCCTGGCCATCCTCAGACAGCAGCCTGGTCCTCTTCACACCTCACTGGTAAACTTCCACTTCTACTATATATAAGATATTTGACTTAATTCTTTCACAATATACAGCATATGAAACACATCGTTATCTAATTGTCCGTCATGTGTCTTTGTTTTTCTGGACAGAAAAAGTGTGTGATTGAGGAGTTGTATCAGCTGGAGTTCTTCAGTGAACTGCTTAAAGATCTTGGTGCTGAAATTGCCTTGTCAATGCCGTAAGTTACAGTTTTCCGTTAATCTCTGCATCATTAATGTTTGTTTTCATCTCATAATGAATTGACAAGTATTGTATGTCAGAACCCTTCACTAAAAAATTTACTTTCTTGAAAGAAAAGATAAGACAGACCTTGTGTTGTTTTCATATTTGATGTATGAAAAAAAAAAAAGAAAGGCAAACTTGGCCAAGTGTGATTTTCAAGTGATTATAAACGGAGACTATAAATAGTGAATAACAGATTTATTGATGCAAAATGTTGCTTCTGTGTGGTTATCTGCAGTGTGAGCACTATTAAGAAGTTTCCTACAGCTATGATGGACACACTGAGGAAGATAATTATTCAGGACTCTCATCACTTTCTGATGCTGGCTAGAACAAAGCAGGAGCTGCTGGTGGACAAAATGGTGCAGGGGATGGTCAGTTGAGCGACACTGTGTTGATATTCAGACTCATGCATTATTTTAAATAAGTAATATTCTTGTGTCATCAGTGATGTGTGGACATTTTCTCCACAGGGCATGTACTCGGGGGTGTTCACTGAGGAGGAGTTTCGTTCACTGGGCGTTATGGGACCGTTTGTGGTGGATGAAGTCTTTGTTCAGGTGGACCGTAGCTTCTTCACTTACAATCTGCATTTCTTTCTTGGGCTCTGCTACACCAGGAAAAAGATGGAGCTTGTGGCTCGAATCCTGCAAGAACCTGCCACCTTTGGGTAACGTGTTCACCGCACATTAGAGTTTGAACTGTTGGAAGTATAAGATGAATCCTTTTTTTTTTTTTTTTTTTTTAATGAGAATTGCAGTAAAATAATGCACTACAAATAAAACAAAAAAAAAAAGTAAATAGTAAAATCATGTTAAATTGATAAAAAAAAAACACTTTCCATTTTCTTATGTAATGATGTCCATTTTAGAGTTTGCCCATCAGAGTGATGATTTTTTTTATAAAATTATACTGAAGCAGTTTGGTATTATAAAAATCTTTTTGAATACCATCTACTCACCTAGCAGGGAAATTGATCTACTGTTTCCTCTCAGCTCAGTCAAGACCTGGAACCAGACAACACTCAGTCAGGTGGACCGCTTCCTCTTTTTCCTGCCTGAAAGCAGTCTGCAGGAGATTCCCATGGTGACTTTGCTTCTTTTCATTTCATTTTTGCATTACATTGGAATTAATCCACAGATTGAGGAAAAATTTAAAGTCAGACCTTTATCAGATGTCAAGAAATCCCCAATGAGCATTGGGATTGTTACTTGATTCCTTTTACAGCCTAGGCTGACGAAAGTATGTAAATAACACCTTCAGGTCTTCCATCTCCACTGGGTGTCAAGACCAGGTGGTGGAATTCCAGTTTTCTCATGGACTATCAATGTGTATCTATGTCTTATCATGTACATATGTGTGTTGCTGGTTGTGTTCCTGCAGGCGCTGATGACTTTGGGGCATATAGAGAAGCTGTTCATGAGCCAGCGTCAGTGGGAATTTGGGGATGTGGGAAGTCACTGTTTGAACAAGAATGAAAAGATGGAGTTTTTTCAGAAGCAGCAGTTTGTCCTTCAGTTTTTCCTGGGCTTCCTCAAAATAAACCCTCTGTCACGTGAGCATCACTTTGATTCTTAAAGTCTCTTTAATAACCACACTTCTTCCAATGTAATTTTTCAGGAAAGATGCCATTAAAGATATCATTAAAGGAAATTAGTTTTTGTGAAATACACTTACTCATTTTCTAACTGAGGGTGAGATCAGAAGATACACAGTACGCACATTTTACATATGAACAAAAATAAACAAAATCTAAAAAAGAAAACAAAAAAGGAATTTATAAAAGGCCTTTATGTGACATCATATAGTGTATGTCAACAGCATCTTCTGATTTGATATTTGTGTCTGTCACTAGCAACCCCTATGGTCCCTACCTGTGAGATTCTTCATACAATAGCTCCAGCTGCTTGGACATCTAGCAGTCTGACAAGCATGTCACCATCAGCCTTTTCCAATTGTCTGGAGCTGATGGGTCATGACCCTTTTCTTGCATCTTACCAACGCATCCAGGTACTCCAGAAGGTCAAACAGGTGAGCTTCATTCATAATCTAATTCGTTCCACGTGTTTAATTTAGGAATGTACAGGGAAGCTTCAGCTCCGCAGCCTCAGGTCTTAATGGTACGGCTCTGCTCTGCCTTTTGCTGGGTCTCTCTGGAACACCATCTGTACATGAAGATGTATGGCCCTGTCTCCTCCTTCTCCCAATCTCTAATCTCACAACTGGGTGGTGTGGCGATAGAAATGACCACTGAAGAGCTGAGCAGCCTCCAACTGACTGAGCGGAGCACCATTGCTACTCTGGGTGCTGTCAGTGCTTGGAGCCAGAGACAGGTAGCTGATATGACTGCAACAGTTAATCATTACATCAACCCTGTCCCACTCCCAAGAACTACTGTACAAATTTACTGTGTGGAAATCTGGCTATTTAGTTTTACTATTATTATTTAAAATGTGTATTTTCAGTTCATACAATTATGATAATGATTTTGATTAAGAGATTTCAGATATCAGTGTGTTTCTGATGGTCAAATGATATAGCTGGAGCCTTCTGATGCCATAGTTTGATGAACACAAAATTTTATTCAAAACTATTTCAATTCAACCGAAATCCGACCTCCTGACTGCACTTTAGAATGTTATACAAGCCAAATATAATGAGTTTGCTTCTAAAAAGCATGTTTGGATCATAACTCTTGTTTTCATCCCAGCTGGCTGCACTGTTCACCACCGTGTTAAACTCCACCAAACAGAGTCCAAGCCAGCTTGACTCCAGCATAATGGTCGCCTTGGGATATATTGTGTGTGGTGCTAAAACCACAGAGATGAGGTCATTCAATGCTGTAGAATTCAGGTGAGAGAATAACAATAGACATTGCATGACCTTGTATAGGTGCTTCTTAAAACCTGTATTTGACCCCTGGTGTTTGACCTTTGGAACGACCTTTGTCACATGCTGTGCCCCCCTCTCTGTGACGGCAGTAAGGCAGTTCTCTGGCTGGGTCAGCTGAAGCTGTCTTGCTCTGAGGAGCAGTTGGGGGCTCTTGTTGGGCTGCTGACTCACAGCCTTGCTTTTGGACCCATAAGCTCATGGGGAACAGATGTCTTCATTGAGATTGGAGTTCTGGCAGGTACAGTGCACTGACTGTCTTTACCTGATAAATGTTTGGGCCTGACTAACGTGGGGCACATTAGTGAAACAGTTTCCTCTCCCTAAAGCTGGTCTTCCAGACTTCCCCATGTCAGCTCTGGTGAAAGAGCAAATCGAAGGAATCACACCTACAGCAATCTCGATGATACCACCTGAACGATTTTATGTAAGTTCACTTAAAAAAAGTAAACACCATTCACAGACTTTTGGAGTTTTAAATATTGTGCAGAGTGAAATTTAATACAGAGCCGTAAAAATACGATAAAAAAACATTTGGGACAATATGCCCTAAAATGAGTTATTATCACATAACCTTTTCTGTATAGTAGTTATATATGAATATTCCTGAAGGACAAAATTAAAATTATTCACTTGCTTTCAAAAAATTTATAATTTGTCAAGGTTGTTTAGAGATTGTGTCTTTTGGATGGGACACTGAACTTACAAAATGCAGGGCACTGGCTGGCAGAAACTTTCAAACTCAACTTCATTGTTTAAGTAATCACTGGTCTTTATCTCCAAGGTGCAATAAAACTGACAAGGGAAACGATTATAGAAAATATATTTTTTAAAGATGATCAGGATGGTTTAAAATATTCTACTGCCCTTTTTTGAGATGAAAAAATCCCAATGTTTTTTTTTTTCAGACTTTGAAGACCTGCCAATCTCCCCACCCATTATTTGCCCTTTATTATAGATTTCCCTTATCTCTGCCCACCATCTTCTCTGTTGCTGTGTCTCTCTGCCATTTCCTCCAGGTGGCGTTAAACCACAGACAGATCAGCATGTTCTCCTATGAGCAGGCGATTGCTGTTACCAATGAGCAGTTGTCTGCTCTGACGGACGTTCAGAGGACAGCGCTGGCTATGGTCCTGACACCTTGGGAAAACAGGCCTGTGGACTTCAGAGGTAAACCAATGAAATATTTGAAACTGTAAGAAATGTATAGACAGGTCATTTTCACAAACTTAATATTTCTTCACAGAATTCAATTTATTTGGTTCAAACAACCCTCAAAGCTCAAACCCAAATTGTGTCCCAATTCCATACTAATGCTATACACTACACTTTTTACACAATAATATTTACTAATTTTACTAATAAAGTGTGGGTTTACTTTGTATGCAGGAAATAAAATACTTACTGTTTGCTTCAAAGGGGAACAATACATTATGTACACTGACATATATAACTCCATCTACTACTGTGGAAATTGATGGTCAGATTAAATGTGCAAAGATAAGATAAACATTCATTTTAAAGATATAATCATTTTCTTTTTGTTTTCTTGTCCGACATCATCCTGGAGCTGTCTCACCATCATCTGCACTTTGTTTTAATTTTGCTTATCAGCTGTAAGTAGCTCCTCTATTTCCTTTGTGTCAGCAGCAATCTCAAAATGCAGAATCCATGATCCACAACTATCTTTACGTGTGTAAACTTTTCAAGGCAAAACTTTTTTCTCATTATTACACATTATTCTGATGGCAGAAGTCTTTGTTCACAAAAAAGAGACAAATACTTGTGATTGTGCAGTCTATTTGGGGGTTTCACCACTTTACATTTACTGTTAAGTGTCTCAAGTGCCAGATATTCTGAAAAACCTACACAAATACCTTTCTAAATTTATTTAGTACAAAACACAGCTCATACTCAAAATTGTGGGTAGCTTAGTATGTAGTGTAGAATTGGGACACTTGAGTTTCTTCTATTTATTGCATTATTAAAAAATACAAGTTGAAAATCACCATGACACCATCATATCATTGTGACAGTGTTTCTGAACAAGTGTAAACGTGTAGTCTACTACTTAAAAAAGGGTTTCAGTAATATAAATAATATAAAAAGACAGATAATCCGCATTGATCATATTTTGCATTGACCTGCATTTGTATTGGTAACACTGTTTTCTACAGGGAAGTCACTGGGGCTGACGCTGAGCCACAGTCCTCTGTGTCTCATACTGGGACTGCTGATTCTGCTGATTGTCCTGCCCTGCCCTGCCCTGATCTACCCTGGCACATGACCCCACTCACCCCTGTCGGATCAGGAGACACCTCCTCTCCCATATCACCAAGATGATCTCATGGATTTTATGCAATACCATACCTCTTTGTCATAGGCAGCACTTCAGGAATTCTATACACTGTAGTCATTGAAACTGTTTTTTATTTATTTATTTTGTGCAGTTATCACTTTATATATATATATACATTGAGCACAAAACAAATAAAACAAAACACTGAATTCAAAGATGACAGAAAACATTTCATTGTATAAGCAATGTACCCACCATGTTTAACCAACATTCATATAAATATTTTGATAGACCTGTATGAGCCTATATGTGACACCTTACCCAAAAGCAATCCAAACAATTGAAAATTCTAACTTAGTTATTAATCATTATACAGTTAATTTTGGTGAACAAAGTTGTCTTGCAATGTTATATGTATTTTTGTGAAAGTACATCATTATTTCGTCAGAGGAGGAGCTTTAATATTTACTACATTTACATATCAAGGTTAGTTATCCTGATTATATAGCACTTGCTGAATGCTGAATAAGGCACGATTTAATTAACATTGGTCAGTGTCAGTCTATTTTGCTGTGAGTTTTGTATTGTGCACACTTCTTGGTGTGCTAAATATACACATAAGTTATTAAAATGAAGCACACTGACCAATTGACTCTGTCTGTTCTTAGCCCTCCTGCATAAAAAGCTAAATTGTTGTTTGAATGTTTGATGTTTATATATGTAAAAGTTAATCCACGAGTAAGTGTGCATTACACGGTTTTAATGTACACCTACTCGTGGATTAACCCGCTAATGCCATGGTCATTTTCCGAGAATATAGGAATAAAAGGATTCGCCAACTTTTGCTGAAAGTTTTGCACTCAAAATCGAAAGTTTTCGAAGCAAGACCTTACCATTGTCATGACAAGGAATAAACTAGTCCCTTTTACAACCACGCCAGTAATCACAGTAGGACGGGATGAGCACTGTGGCTCAATCGCTTTAACAAAGCCAAAAGTAAGCTATTAAAAGTTAAAATTAAGCTTGATTTAGGTCAAAATTATTCCACAGTGTGGTTATTGTTTATAAAATGATATATATAAAATGAAAATAAAACTGGGCTCGTTATGTTGCTATGGTTACAGACGCGGATGAATTTAGAGCAGTTAGCCTACAAAGTTTAGCCGAACCACGTGCGCATTAAACGGTTTTAACACACACCTGCCGACCAATCAGGAAAGAGTATTCACGCTGACCATGGCATAAATATATATACATATATGTAACGTGGAGTTCATCACAATTATTGACAAACTCTGAACATGTTATGGTCAAATATTATAGTTATATACAATTAATACTGTCCCCACTATTTATTGTTGACATTATTTTTGTTAAGTGAAGCTTTTCTTTGTTTTCAATTATATGGAAACTAACAAACCAAATTCCTATCTATATGTTTAAGTTTTGATCCTTTAACGTTTGGAGAGTTTATATAATTCAAAATACGGACAATTACAGCCTGTTATTATAAAGGGCAGTTATGTGCAACATGCTGACAAAGTACTTGTCCAGCAGCCTCTTTGTGTTATTATTATTATTATTATTATTGTTGTTGTTTCTAATTTAAATGGAAAAACGCAGTGGCCTGAGGGAGCGCAGGGCAGGGGGATGTTAGATAAGCTCACGCTGACGTCCAGGAGGTGGGAGCTGTTCCTGGATGCGGCCAGCGGGCAGCAGCACTGACTCCACCGCGACTGTCAAACACAACCGACACAGCCAACATGGCGGACTGGGGTGAGAAACTAAGTTGGGAAGGATAGCTATGTGCGGTTGATCCGCTCTGTCACAGTGTTTGATTTTAGACTCTGAGGCTCCCTAACTGTCTGAACCGCTCGCTGGATGTGGATCGGACTAACGAATTTCATGTTATCGTTTTTACAGACGCTGAGAACTTCGAGCCCGAGGAGCCGATTAAAAAGGCGGCAGCGCTGGACAAGTGGGAAGGCGAAGACGAAGATGAAGATGTTAAGGTGAATTAACGCCACTAACACTCACTGGGCCTGCCTGTTAACACCACTGGCAGGGGGGATGTTAGCTAATCGGGCTGGTAGCTGATTCAGCGAGTGTGGAGCCAGCGATGGGTAGAAATATCGGAGCCAGGGCTGCGGTGCCTGACCTCGGTCTCTGGCTGCCTGTCAGTCCGAGACCCGAGTCCGTGGTAGCTCCATGTTAGCTCGCGGCTAACTCATGTGGCTTCACCGGGCATGCTGCTTTTAACTCCGGCTTAGCTAACCGGGCTGCTACTCGATCTTCAAGTGTCGCAACCACGTTAAATGTTAGCGACGATTTTGGATTATAAATATTTTTTATTTTTAAATCGAGGTGGACAGTCGGGGGTGTACATTTTGGGATAGCCGGGGTTCATTTTGGTAACGAAGCTTGAAGCTAACCTCCCCCGGGCCACTCGGCTAGCAAACTCGTCAGCCTCCCGGCAGCTCGCGTCTGAAAGGAGCTTTTCTGTTAGGTAACCTCGACGATAGCGTCGATAACTGAAGCTGTTTGAAGCCCATGGTTTGTATAGTCGGTAATCTCATCATTGCTCAAAGATGGACGCCCTAAATAATTGTGCAAGGTTAAAGAATGATATCCTTTCCTGAATTTCCATCCTTTAGTTTCGTGAAACATGAGGCGGCGTTAGCTTGCTAACCAGCTTTAGCCACAATCACATGAAATCATCATCTCAGCTGATGACTCAACCGAGCCAACATCCAGGCCTGGAAGTTTCCCCCTGTACAGCAGGCAGTGTGTCGGTGGAGCATTACAGGTGGTTTTTACCTGGACGTTTGACATTGACAGTGTCCAGAAAGCTCAGATTACTGAGCCACAGAAGCTGCTGGCAGAGGCCTCTTCGATTGTTCAGGTTTCTGTCACATATGGTACCCAAACTAAGAAAAGGGATGATTCCATGGCCTCTTTAATACGCACTGAGGTTTAAATCAGCAAACAGGGTTAAATGTCTGTCACACCAGCGAAAAGCGGTGAATATTCAAATGAAATTAGTTTATAGTCGCAAGTTTATTATATTGCTTAATTCTTGGATTTACAGTATGACTATAAATAGGTCATACAGTGTTATAAGATAATGTGGGTACCCCTGATTAAAGCAGGGTCAGGTATTCCCTTTACAGGGTAAAGTACTCACTTATTCACAGAAATTATATAGAATATTGGAAAGAAGTACACACCTGACCACTTGGCAGACTTATACAGCATGTTTGTACTTGTTTTGTTTTGGGGTTTGTTTTTTGGGGGGGGGGGGTTCTGCTCTGTTTTAGTCTCCTGCTTGTTGTGCTTTCTTCAGGCGGACATGTGGATCAGGTGTATTTTTAATTATAGCCTGAATATGAACATCAAGACTTCTAGAGGCCTTGTATATCAAAATATTGAGCGCGCATGCATAGTCAGCCATAAAAAGAAATGAGCCACTGTTAAAATGTTAACTCTAGTCTTTAGGTCTTCAAACAAAGTTTGAGTTGTTTTTGTTGTTTTTTCACAGTTCATTCATCTAACAAAAAATATTTGAAGAACAGAACAGAACTTTTGAGATAATGTGATCTAGCAAAAAAAATTTATTTAGTTAATCGATATCACTCATCCTTAACAAAACAATATTTATAGTTATGGATGAATTTGGATTTAGTCAGCATGACATACTTTTGTTGCATACATTCCTCTGCATGCATTGTAACAAAAGTTTGTAGCTTTGTTGGGCCATGTCCTCAGTAGTCAGATATATAAATATTTCAAAAGACTTTTATGACACAAATTTATTTCTGTCTCAATTTACGTTTATTTAACAGTTCATCTCTGTAGCCTAAATAAATGCCAGCTATCCCACCATTTTCCTATTTCCAGGATAACTGGGATGATGAGGATGAAGATGAGGAGAAAAAAGCGGACGTGAAAAAAACAGGTCTGTATTTAATAACCAACCTTTTCACAAAACCCCATTTTATTTTATATTCATCAAGGGCTAACGTTAAACTCCAGCAAATCCAATTTTCTTATTATTTTAACTTTCAGAAATGAAGGTTTCTGAAAAGAAAAAATTAAGTGAGAAGATCAAAGAAAAAGAAAACCGGTTAAAGAAGAAACAACAGGAGCTGAAGGAGAGGGAGCAGCAGAATACAGTAATTTTTATTCTTATTATTTTTAAACCTCTTATGGCTTTAACAATTTGCTCTTTAACACACAAAACTTTAATTGATTCTGTCATCTCTAATGTTTTAATTCTGACTTTGTGGTATATTTGTGGTAATACAGCCAGGAGTGCTCACTCCTGAAGAACAACTCGAAGAGAAGTTAAGAGTGAAGAAATTGCAGGAAGCTGCAGACTTGGAGCTAGCAAACGATGCTTTTGGTAAGTCAGGATCACTTTTCAGATAAAGAAGTAAAAGAATTTAAGTAATCTGCAGCCCATATTTATAGTTCATGTTCCGTTTGTCCTTGGATTGCTTTTATGTTTGAAAAGTTGAAGAAATATCTTGAAAAACTTCAATGTGTTTGCAGATTTGGCATTGAGCGTGTTTACAGTCTACGGTTTGTAGCCTGAGTATCACCACATTTTTTTTAGATTAATACTGATATATGAATCTATGAATGGCACACCTTTCTTGTTATGGAAGAAAATTGCACTCAGTAGAAATGTGTAAGAAAACGTTTTGGTGATGCAGTTTTTCAGTCTGCGCTAATTTAAGTTTCCTTTTTATATGCAGAATATTTTATCATCACTGATCTCAGCACCCTTAAAAATTTGAATTACAACAATCCTTGAGCAAAATTGTTACTTTACACACCTGTATCAAACTTGTGGTCCATTGTTTCATTGGAGATTTGCATCTGATTATGAATATTGTCAGAAAGATATCAAAGCACTTGGTAAAATGTTTTTCAGGTGTTACCAGCACTACGAACAGTGTCACTGGGATTGATGCCATATGTCCATCTTCCAAAGAAGACTTCACAGAGTTTGAAAAACTGCTGAAAGAAAAGATAACCCAGTTTGAAAAATCTGTGCATTATTCAAGTTTCTTGGATTCATTGTTTCGGGAACTCTGTATTTCATGTAAGTATCTTCTATATTGAGCATTATATATTTTCACCATGTGAATCAAAGTAGGATGGACCATTAACTGCTTTTTCCCTTCTTACAGTGGAAGTAGATGACTTGAAGAAAATCAGTAATTCCCTGTCAGTCCTACTTAGTGAAAAACAGAAACAAGAAAAAGTGAGTGACTGCATCCTGGTATTTTCTCACACCTGAATTCAGATTTTTAGTTCATATTCAGTAGAGGTTACCTTGTCTAGTCCCATGGTTTGTGGTCAAAGTTGAAATCCTGTTTTGTTTTCTGTTTGTTTTTTTGTTTTTTTGTTTTTTTAACATTCATAAGGTGTTCAAATTGAATTTAAATTAATAAGGAAACGTTTAATTCCAAGATGTGACTTAAGAGCTCAATACACTTGAATAATTAACTGCATTGTTCATACAGAGAGCTCTCAAATCAAATTACAAAGTTTTATTTGTATTATATGTTTATATTTAATGTATGTCAAATATTAAATTTTTGCCTTTTCAGCAAAACAAAGGAAAGAAAAAGAAGAAAGGGGTTTTGCCTGGAGGTGGATTAAAAGCACAGTTGAGAGATGACCTTGACTATGCATCATTTGATGGTGGCTACGCCCAAGATTATGAGGACTTCATGTGACACTGGCTACATCATTACTGCCCTTTCCCCCTCCCAACCCTCAGAAATGCAGCTGTACCTTCTCATGCTGTCCAGTGCCATCCTGGAAAATTTGAACTATGTGTTGCCCCCTTCATTTTGCTTCAGTGACCAGAGGGATTACACCAGGGAGCATCCAGTCTCACCAACTCTTTATGTTCAGACATATGGAATTGCCTTTTCCTCAGTCTCATTCAGCATCAGCTCTCTCACACACACACAAATATATACAAACACACACAAACACAATCATGTAGTAACTGTTGGGTGACCCAGCTTCAATGGAGAATACATTGTAACTGCCGTCTGTCGTCTTGAGTTTCTGTTGGGCTCATTTTTTATTAAATGTTGCTCCTGTTAAAATGGCAGATATAGTATTGCAGTTATAAATGTGATGACATAGAAACACAAGGTTCTATGCAAATTCTTTAACCAGAATGTCATGTATATATTATAGGTCTCACTTACCTGTGGATGGTTCTCTTACAGGAAAGTATATAGTATCTATAACTTTGGTTGCCAAATGCAGAACAATATTCAGTACATTATTCAACTTTGTCTCTGGAAAGGTTGCATTGTGAGCGATTTTTGGACTGATGCAACATGTAAGTAGAGAGAGAGAGCACATGTAATTCATTGTAAGATAAAAGGGATAGACAAGTAAAATAAATGTGACTTTAAATCCCACAGCCATCTTCTTGATAGATCTCTGGAATATCCTTGAAAATTTGGAGCAAAGAGTGCTTATAGGTATTTTTTGTGCATGGGGAAAAATGTAATTTACTAATTTGATTTGTACTAATGCAGAGAAAGTATGGATCAGGCAAGAGGATAAACTTGCTACAACTGGTCTCCTAATCATTGCTTCTGCAGGCTTGTATCAAGTGTGATGAGGAGCGGGGGCTTATGGGCTTCACCCCACCATATCTTCATATGGGCTACAGTTAGAAGAAAGGGCCTTATTTCTCATTTTTTAGCAATTTTGACCAGTTTCAATATTACATGGACAATTGAGTACATTATAACGTGAGAATTAGAACATCTGCAGTGTTTTATAAGCATCTAATTTAATAAACCACTGGTCAAAAGGACAAGTTGTGTGTTTCTGTTTTGTTTACAACATCACTTACATAACAGCACCCACCTCACTTATTACTGATTTTGAGGCACATGTAATAAATATTTAAATACAGTTTCAAGTAAATATTTATGATGGTACTTTGGAAAATGTGGTGTATGACCAAAAGATAATGTAACTAATCTTTCAGAAAATGTTTTCTTTTGGTCCACTAACATTATCAGTTAATTTGCAAAAGAGTCAATATAAAATATTTGCATTGGAACACATAGTTAACACTGTCCACTCATCTCCATTGTAGGTATTCATTCAGTATCCATGGTGATCATCAGTGCTTAACTTGTGTGTGGTGTGCGTCTCTCTGTAGGATGTCTGGTGCTACGTCTACGACTGCTGCGAGGAGCGTTGGCTCTCTGCCGGCGTCGGTTCTGCCTGCCCTCTCCTTTCGACACACTTGTTACTGTCAGACCTGCAGAGCTCTGCTGCGTCTGGAAGACACTCTGGCGTGTCACATCTCGATCTCCACAGGTGAACGTCAGGGCCACCCCTTCATTGCTCTTCATGACACGAGATGTACCGTCAGACGTGCCATCAAAGCAACGTCCAAGTGCAATCTCTTTGGCTGTGCGGGGATCCTGGTCTGTCACTGTGTAAATTCCATAGTTATGGCCCAGAGGGTCAAGAGGAGCGAGCATGGTGAACTCATTGGTGTCATTGTTGACAGCAAGGGGCAGGTGGTTGACAAGATATTCTTGAAGCATTGTGTTAACATGGTCTCTTTTACAGCTTCCTTGTGGAATTACCTTCACCAGGGTACGATCGACACGTTCCTGATCATACAGCATCCCGCTGCATTTGAACTCCATGCACACGGCCGATACAGTTGCCTGGTCCATATCTCGGATGCTGCGTGTGTCTCGGAGGCCATAGAGCTGTCCCACTGTCTTGGGATGGGTGCCGCCCATGTTGC
Source organism: Remorina albescens (assembly GCA_034769265.1). NCBI lineage: Eukaryota > Metazoa > Chordata > Actinopteri > Carangiformes > Echeneidae > Remorina > Remorina albescens. Next base: position 7,611,668 of record CM068479.1, read on the forward strand.
GGGACCGCACATTGATCTCATGTGGGCTGCTGATTTTGACTTTAATGTAGCAGGCACGATATTCCATGGGCTTAGGCCACCAGCTCAAGTAGTCCTCTGTCCAGCTCATTGGGTCGTCCTCATTAAATGGCACTGTGTTGTAATCATAGCGGTCACCTTCTACTCTTGAGAAGCGGAAGTGTGCTGCACTGAATGGGGCCTGCTCACATTCTTTCAGTTTCTCAAATGCATAGACTGGCCCGTTGACTTCCTCAGCCCTGTTTGGACTTGGTTTTGCCACATTAATGCTGAATGCTGTTTTCTTTAGCCTGGGGTCTTCATGGTCAGACCGCTTGTAGTTTAGCTTTCCAAGGTAAGGTTGAGGCACTCCAATGAGGTGGGTATTAAGTTTGGGAGCAGAAGCTACAGCGTCAAGTTCCTCCCCTCCAAGGTTGGCCATGACATAGGCAGAGTAGGCATCTGATTTTTGTTCATCACAGAAGGCAGGAAGACAGGCACCATTGGAGCCTGTGATGACACTATCAAACCGGCCCCATGCACGGGGATTAGTGGAGTAGCCAGCTTTGGGCTCCATGTTTATGAGACTAACCACAACTCCCTCCACCTGCTCACTGGGCATGAAGCGCTCGCTGCGGAAGGCTCTCACTTTCACATAGCACCTGCGGTCTTCCGGGACGTCCAGGTTAAACAGCCGTCTCTCTCTGATCTCCATGTTACCGATCAGGAAAGTTCTCTCTTCCCTTTTGCCTCTTCTTTTCTTTTCCACCTGTAGACTTCCCTCCTCCTCCCACAGGCCAGTATCAGGGTTCAGGGACCACAGCTTCATGGTCTTAAGGTGCTCAGGCATTGTCACCTGAGCAGAATCCAGGAGAACCTTAACTTCACCTGCATTCAAAGGCTCATTGTTTTCCTCCCCCCTGAAGTCAACTGAGAACATACCATAGGTCCTCAGGGGCAGAGTATCTCCCTCATCCCCTATAAAATTGAGATCACTTTGAGCTGCAGCAGCTGTGGAAATGTCTCTTGGGTCAAGAAATGTTACACTGGCATTGACGTTGCCTGTGAAGACTTCTCCATTCTCCTTATAGAAAGAATGAGGAGGAATTTGAATCTGAACCATTGCCTCCTGGCCCTCTACCTCCCCAAGCTCCAAAGTGTTGGTTTCTGTGGAGCTGATGGTGACAGGAGCTTTCTTTCTTAGAAGTTTGATCTCATGATAAATTGCTCCCCCTTTGGTGTTAAATGGAAGTACCTTTGTGGTGTTGACAAATGTCTGCATGTTGTCCACAAAGGTCAGAACCAGCCTCTCTGTGTCTGGAGGGACCTGAATGGAGAAGGTACCTTTGTAGCCTGTGCGGCTGATTCTGACTCCGTTCATAAAGATGTGGCCGAATCTCATTGGCTCACCATTGTCTGCAGCAATGGCCCTACCATGCACGATAGTCTTGGTGTCCACACACTTCTGGCAAGCACACTGAGTCACCACCATGGTGGGCAGTTGGTAACCCTGGCATTTTAGCTGCCTCTCCTCCATCTTTTCCACTCCGCAGCAGTAGGCCACCTTGTCTTTGCACCTGATGCCATTGTCCAGCTGTCCAACACATGTACTTGTGGGGCACTTGCCCACATCATAGTAGAAGGAGTTTGTGCTGTTTTGGTAACAGTCATGTGGAAGGCGGATGAGGTGGGATTCAGGTTTGGGATTACAGGAATTTTCATTTCTACCTGTATTTGAGATACAGAAACCAAACATTTGTTTCAGTTTTAGTTATTCCGAAGATTGAACACACAAGGGCTGTTTTTATGTATTAAATGTATTTATCAAATTATGAAAAACACACCTAAAACTTTGAGTGTAGCTGATTTTGTCTTAATAGCCCCAGATGAAGCACTTGCTTTGCAGAAGTACTCCCCGGCCTGCTCAGGACGCAGATCTTTTAGGACCAACATGTTCTCAGACTGCTTCTCTATGAGACTGTTGTTATGAAACCTTCATACAGCAGGAAAGACAACACAAGCAAAGGCGTGAAATATATAATAGTTTAGAAAAAACTAATTTGTGCATTGCTACTGACTACAATTTCTATATAATAACTCCTACCATTGGTACTTGTCTGGCTCGGGCATTCCTGCTACTTTGCAGCAGAAAGCAACAGTTTGTCCCTGCCTTTTGGTCTTGCTCTCGGGGTTGCTTAACACATGAAGCTTCTCTGACAAATTACAGTTGAACACAGTATTATTATATTTTAGTGTTATTACATTATTAACAAACAAATTGCCAACAACTATGAGCCCCAAAATTATTTTTACAAATGTGATTCGCTAAAGTTACAATGGCATTTTGCTGAAATTCCAGATATTTAACATACCTGCTCTTTTTAGCTGGATGCTGAGGACTGAGGTGCGTTCGGTGCTGTTGGGCACAACAACAGTAAGAGTGGCATGACCCGACAGGCTTACTGTCAGCGTGGTGTTGCCATCGGGGCAGATACCAGGGATGCGGAAATGTCCATTGTGGTCAGTGAGGGTTCGGAGCTTTCCATTGCAAAGGATGGTAGCCCCTTCAGCAGTGAGACCTCCAGCGCCACGGACAGAACCCAACAGGATGTGTTCTTCACACATGCATGTGTCACACTCGGCATTCACCCTCCCTGTCACACATTGCAAGGAGCACTCTGAAACAGAGTAAAATGAATGCAAAGTTAAGTGCTGGACAGATTAGCTCCATCAATTTTGTAAATTTTCCATACCAGACGACTTAACTGGATCAGTCCTACTACACTGACACGAACTCACCTGTTTTGGGGCACTCAGGCGCACTGCATGCCTTCCCTTCTACTTTAGGTCCAATGCAAGACACAGAATGAGACTGGCACTTTCTGGAGCGAACTTGGACCCCCACTTGACCACAGAGGGCAGGACATGAGCTCCAGTCCGTCCATGGGCCCCATGTACCAGGAAAGATCGCACTGGTATCTATTGGAAAACAGGGAATAAATGGGATTCAAGCCATTACCTTGAAAAAAAAAGTTATAATTTATGCAGACAGAAAGTAGTTGGAGGAAGCAGCAAAAGAGAGATTGAAGACTTGTGTCAATATCTGAATTTTTATCAAAGTTGAGTTCAAACCTTTGGGACAGAAGAAGCGGACAGTGTAGTTGGAGCAGTTACGTCCAGGACCTTGCTCCTCATTGAGGCACCAGAAGCCTACAGTCGGGTCGGCATGCACCTTCTCGCCTGTTTCACGCGCTGGGACCCATTCAGTGGTTCTCGCTTCAATTGCACGCGGAGTCTCACACACACGGGCACGGTAATAGAAGCGAATGGCATCTAGTTGCTCGTAGTCTCCACGACCTCCAGGGTGATCAACATTGAACCACGTGGTCCACTCATAGTTTTCTAGACACACAGAGCAATCAGAACAAAACACAGCCAAAGTAGTAGCTTATTCCTCCAACATAAATATCACCAGTTAGGAATAAGACGAAACCATCAAACAACCTCACACCATTGGGTTTAAAATTTTGAAACAACAGTTACCATCGGTGTGGTAGACTGCAGGACTGGACTCTTTATCGTCCTTTCTCCTTGATCCTGCAACAGGCAAATTAAAAGTCACATGAAATCAAACATCAGTGACCGGGAAGCCACTTTGTGTATATTTGTAAATTCTGCAAACTCTAATTCACTTTTGAGACTGAGCTTGTCAGAATCCTGTCTGGGTCGTACCTTTAGCTGCAGGCCAATGTTTGGAGGAGAAACATCAGATCAGCTCATACATCAACATCAACATCAAAGTTTACCTCGACTTTACAGTATCATATTTGTCTACTCTATGAACATACTGCAATGCACATTTGCAAGTGTCCCTAACTGAGTAAAATATGTGTGTTTTTGGGGTGGGTGTGGTGCCGCTTAGGACACATCTGCTACCAACAAATAACAAGAGTCTCAGCATCTTGGTGAGAGACAGACCTTGAGCAACAACAACACTAGCTGCAGTGATTCCAAGGACGAGGAGAAAAGGCCTCAGTGGCATTTTCACGATCTGTTGCAACGTCTGGCCCTTGACCTTTCACCTCTGCTTCAGCCTCGGCTTGATAGAGGCCAGAGACTCCTGGTGGAAGGATTGTGAGAAAATAAGGGGACTAAACATAACAAGGGATCAAAATTACCAGTGTTCAATATTGCAAAAACATTCAAGTACCAGTGTTAAACTTTATTAAAGTGAAGTAGTCTTTAACTCTGAAGACCAGAAAATGTGCCTGTAAGGATAATGTTGACCAATATTTATTAAAATTCAGTGTGAAAAAAACCCCCCAAAACAAAACAACAAACAAACAAACAAACAAACAAAAAAAAAAAACATAGCTGGACAGAGTCCCCCACTCAGATTACACATCTGTGTTAGCCATCAGCATTCATCATGGGAATGCTCAAACATTTCTGCATCCACTGACGAATCACTGGCAACACAATCCACACACACACACACACACACACGGTTTGTATTTGTACATTGCAGGAATGGACAAATTAGTCTCTGGTATTTTAAAGTGAAAGTACGGATAAAATAATAAATGTCTAAATGATGTTTGGAGAGAAGGGTTTACATACAAGAGATTAGAGGGCAGTGTAACTATAATAAAAACAAATAGCAGATATGGACCAACAATCATCGAAAAAGAATAATGACAATGAAAATTACCAATGACAATAGCTTTTAAATGGACCTGAAATTTGAATTAAACGGCCACTTGCTCTCTCATACAGTGTCTCATAAAGTCTGAGACCACTTTCCAACTCACTCACTGGAGTTTAAACTTCAACTACCAAGCCGTCTCACAATTTGCCTGTATTGTTTTTAAATCATGGAATAACCATTTTCTGCCATTCAGATTGTGATATTTCCCCTTCTGATTGTATAATCCAAAGTATTTTGTTTTAACAAATTTATATGGACATATGAATATATGTAATGATTAGTTTTTTCTTACCTTCTTGTTGAGTGCTCTATCCTGTTTTTTGTATGGGAATGTCCTCAGATAGGTTTTGTCTCTCTTTCCTTTCTTTATGTTACTCTCCTCCACCTCAGATCTTCAGTCTGGTTCTCCTTGCTCCTTCAATCTCTCTTTTATAGCTCCTTCTCCAGCAGCCCCCTGCCCCCCCACCCCCTCCCCCACCCTTGGCTTTGGGCCACAGTGTCTTTTCATTACACAATTATCTTTAAGATTTATGACCTTCATTTATTCAACAATGACATGCAGTGGTTATTAAATAGTGCTGTATATGAATTCAAGACAGTCAGGGGTTCTGAGTAACAAATGCTAGTGTTAATACATTCAGCCCCTTGTGTTCAAGATCAATGCTGATTGCGGCACAATGGGCATATGTCTCTTCCTCTGCTCTCAGTCTGTCAATTTCTCTTTCACAACTCTGCATGCATAAAGTACAGTACACGCTGAAACAAGAGACCCAGAATGAGTTCCCAATATCAAACACAGGATTCACATTAAAAAAAGTCTGGAGTTCTTTAACAAGTTGCTCCTGGTTTTCACATCTTATGCAGCTATGCATCTATACTTTGTTATGTAATGCAGGAGCAGCTACAGTTACACATCTGGCAGTGTGATTACACACTATTTATTTCAATGCATATCTGCAATCACACAACGAATTTTAGACAGAATGCTTTCATGTTGATATGACCTTCAGGGGCATAAATTCAGTCAGCTAATAGTTATTTAATGCATATAGAGAACATTATTATCACTTTCAAAGTTGTATTTCTGTTCTTGGGAATGCAAATTCAGTCTTCCTCCTCTTTCTGTTTAATTCCTGAAGGAATATGTTCCTCTTTAGCTGCTAAATGTTACACTACGTTCCGAGATTAGTTTTTAAAACAGAGGTGAGAGAGTACACTTATACACCAGAGAACAAAAATGATGGACTGAAAAATACAGTTAAAGAGTGACAATTCTCTGTGATCACCCTTTTCATTTCACACTCATTCACTGAATAGTCACAGCACAGGGAAAGAGTCAGAGACATACAGAGGATGTGGAGCAGATTTAATTGTGCACTTGTGTCCGTCATGACTGTTTACGATTCTGTAATTGCAGAGATCTGTTGTTTTTCCTCAAGACCTTCATTAGTTGACCTCATGTCAATTCCAAAGAACACCTGGGAGGGGAAGGATTTAACCAACCTTTTAGCTTTTTTATTGGGACTACTCTTCAGATACACAAAGGGAATTTTTGCTTGTAATGTGCAGACTACCAGAGACTGAGAATGAAGAGTAACAGGGGGAAACAAAACACAAAAGTGAAGAGAGTCTTCTCCACAAGCACAACCTCAATGCATGTTTTGTGAGGACAAGTTTATCATACTTTGCAGGGTCTCAAAGGACTTTATGTCTTTGTAAACAAGGAGGACAGAAGTGGTGGTTGATGATGTGAGGTCAGGAAAGAGAGGGAAGTGAGAACAGACGCACAAACACAAATACACAAAGTTTGGTTTCTTGGCAACAGAACTAGTCCATATTGTGCTAAACAGCAAATGGATCCCACACAGGTAAATCATGTTGGGTAAGTCTGTGTAATTACATCGAATAGGACTTTTTAATGAAAGCAGTTATTTTTATTGGTGTCCTCTTTTTGTGATGATTTAAGCTCCATGGTATCATGCAAAGGGTGAAAGTTTTCTGTCATCAGGTTGGTATTCACAACATCTGGAAGCATCTGTCATCAACACCAAGAGACAGAGAAAGTTCCTTCGCTGGTTAGTTTGGGGTTTTTTTTCTGTTTTATTTCATCATTAGTGTAATTGGTGTTTTTATCAGACACTCAGCTACAGCAGTTTTTTTCAGTGATAGAAATGAACCATTTATTTCTTGCTTTCAGTATACGCTGTTTTCTTATGTTAATAAATCAAATAATAATATGACAGTAACAAGCAACATTCTGCTGCACAATAAGCCAGTTGGACAGTAAATCATGTTGACAATAATTTTGTTAAGTTTTACACTGTAGTACCTGCTGTACATGCTGTATATTTACATGCATGTCATGTTTTATTACAACTTTTATTTACGCAGAGGGATGTGTTTTGTCATCTTTAATCATTTCACATGAAATGCCAGGAATTGTCATACAGCCTGGAAAACTGGAAAGTTAATTACTTAATTAATGGTTAATTAAAATATCTCAGAGCACAGCAGTTTCAATAAAATCCCTCGTCACAGTTTCCTTTTAATCACAACAACAGCTCATCTACATTCTTTCATGTTAATAAAGATGCAGGTTTTAACTGGCGTTGTTGTTACTTGAGCTCAGATCCAAAATATAAATCAACACAACCTGACACACCATCAATTACTGTGCCAGGCTGGAGTTCAATCCCATGACAGAGCCAGAGCCAGAAGAAATAAGATTGAGCTACAAACACCAGAACACTGAAGGTAATAAGCAATTTTATTACAAATGCTTTCATCTTTATATCTTATTATTCATTGTTTAAATGCATGATGCAAGAAAAAGTTTTAAATTTATATCAGATGCAGCTTATCTTTCTTAGCGCTATATCTAACCTATAAAAAGAATGACTGTTAGTTATTGCCTTTGTATATTAGAAAGTAGAATTACTTGAATGCTGATGAAGTACAATATGCACTTGAAAACAGTCAGCCTGCATACTTATTTGAAAAGGCATCCTACCACTGCATTCAACTCAAGATTAATATTAATGTCTAGCAGAATTCAAGGTGCCAGGTTCAAACCTGACAGGAATAATATGCTTTCAGTTTGTAATGAATGAAACTGTCCTAGTTATCGCAGTCTAATCTTAATAACAATCTGCCAGTGTTGGGATTTGGCACTTCTTTTCTTCCATGAGACTCTGTGGGGCAAACCAATTTCATCCACAATGATGAAAACTCTCCTGGTAGTAGAAGTTGTCTATTTTCAGTAGGCCCAAAAAGACGATATCCTTCCTTAAAAGTCAAACACATTGGCTTCTTGATGTTTTGGTAATTTCCTTGAATGAGAATGCTTTTCTTTTTTTTCCCCCCTTATCAGATTTAAAGGAAGTGGAGTACTTTCTCATTTTGTCTGGCGGGCCCCTAATGACAGTAGCAGACGTTGCTCTGCATATTTTCACCGGTAGAGTCATTAAAAGCACCAAGACTAACCCCCCTAGTCTCTGCTCTCTGCCCAACCTCTGCTTCCTCTCTGTCCTGGGCTGCTCTGGAGAAACATTTAATACAACTCAGTCTTTGTCTTGGCTACAGGAGTCATCTCTGTTAAACCAGCAGGAATACTGTTCTGTATTCTCATCAGGTTAAAGGGTAAATTCACACTTTTTGCTAATTTCAAACAAACTAAAGTTCCTGGTGACACAAATACAGGTCAAACCAGTAACTCTCTCACTATGCAATCACATGAGAATTATTCCATGATATATGAAAAATAAATCTAGGACAGCAGCTAATTACTGTTTTCAATTAATGTGGCAATTTTTTTCTTGTAAAATTAACAATTTGTTCCGTACAAATAGTCACAAAGAAGGAGGAAAGAACAAACTTGCACAGCATGGTTTCCCAGAGGCCACTAATTATTTTGCCTTATTAAGTGTCCACTACCTAAACATTTTTGATTTACAAAAAACAGAAAAGCAACTAATCATCATACTGAAGATGGAAACAAATATTTGTGTTTTTGATTGCTGTATAATTAATCATTTGGAAGCTGTTCATTTTCTTTTAAATTACTGATTAATCAAGTCATAATTTCAGCTCTAAAACATGCGTGTTATCCTGTAAGTTATACAAATACTACGTTTTTATATTTGCAATTTTGTATTTGCCTATTATTCCTGTTCTACAAATATCATCAAACTTGAGCCAGTGTTGAATGGTCTGGGTGATGGTTGCACTAAAGGTTTGAGCATTTCCTGCCAAATATTTGGTTATAATAAAAAAATATTACTAGGTTGGTCTCCTTCATTCACAGTCAGAAGCCAATAAAGTAAAATTGGTTGTGTTTGTGTTTCAATAGAGGAAATGTTGGAGATTAAAGATGGGTCACTTTGTGTTTGGGAGAGAGGTGCTTCTTTATCGTGCGTAAATAAACCACAGAGGAAGTCTGCAGTGCAAACAAGCTTGAGGATGACACATTGTTCCTCATCAACTAATGATATAAATATTTTAGGCTGAGCACTGTATGTTAGTAATGAAAGTGAGAACACGTTTGCCTAAAGCCTTTGAGGCAGTAATGACACTATTATAAGCCTTGTACAATAACATTAAACATATATCTATATCTATCTAAAATTAACTAGAGGGTGCATTATGGTGAATTTGAGGACATTCTATTACAATACTGAACAATTACCATCAGCCACAGTGTTATGTTGTTCATAGCTAACCACAAAAAGGCCAGTATAAACTATTGAATTATGTTTTGTAAAGAAACTGATCAATGAAATACACTGACCTAACCTAACCTACATACGTATAACCTTATTTAACAAGCAACACAAACAACAGCCTCTAAAATAACCATGAAATTTAATTCTCTCTGAAACTATTTCATCATCAACATAGAGTATCTGTCCTTCTGTGATAGGATGATTTGGGCAGGATTGTTGTATTAGACTGCATTAGTTTTAGCTAGGTGTCCCTAATAAACTCAAAACAGAGTATAACTCTCTTTACATGGATAAACTTAATCTTAATAAGAATTTAGACAATTTAGACAAAAAGGCCTTTATGGATACTCAAAGTTTGTGTTTTACGCATCTTTTGCCCTTTATCTTTACCACATATGATCAAAGTGGAAACCCATTTCCACTTGTAAGATATGTTAACCTGGAACCTGAAGCAGAAGAAGACGACGTGTTATTCTGCTGACAAATCATGGAGAGCACATGTAAAGGCTCCTTCATGTTTTCTGGCTGGCTCCAGCTCAGTAAAGCATGAAGACTGGAGAATTAAGGGCTAGATTAGAAACATGTGTGGGCTGACCTGGAAGACAGATGATATGCGTTGAACAAGGTCATCTATTTTCCTTCTGGACTGAGGTTTGGAGACCTCTGGAGAATCCTGGTCCAAAGATCTGATGGGGGAGGATATCTGACCTGGGTGACGAAAATGGAAAATTCTCCCAAAAAGTGTTTTGTCTTCACATTACTGTAAATCCAATGTAACCCAAGGAGACCATTTATAAAAACGCTTTTAAATATAATCCCATCTCAGCATCATGCGTGCAAAACAAATCTCAGGGTTAAGACAGAAAATCTAATTTTGCACCTTATAAAAATTTGTTAAATGAAAAATGATCCCTTAATCATGTGTTAGAAAAAAACTGCTTGCTTAATCCTCACATCTGCTTTAGCTTTGTAATATTTCTAGCATGAGCATAAATCAAAATAGCAATCAACAACGGAGCAGGTGAGAATACAACAAATTTACTCCATTCAGAGTAGTTATTGGCAGCAGAGGTAAGGAAATGTAAAAGTTCAGGAACATAAGAACAAAATGTGCAACAGGATGATGAGAGAAAAGCACGAGTAAACTATGGCACCGATATTTATCAGAGTCAGCACAGATTAAATGCTGCAAGAAACCTCTGGATACAAAGAAGTCTAAGACACGACTTGTTTAGTCAGTTCTCTTCTCAAATTGTGTGTAATGTATTTCACCTCCATGCGTCAGTGATGTTGAGTTGCCTGTATTTGGAAATGAGAATAAAGCAAAAAAAAAAAAACACCTTTGTGGACAACAAATGTGCTTTATTTTAAATTTGGAAAATGAATATGGGAGTTGTTACCATGACATTTTTTGCTTTGGTAAAACTTGTGAGTGCTCCGACCAGCTCCCTACAAACACACCACTTATTCAATAGTTTTTAATAACATTCTCTGTCAGCTCTGATTTTAGGAGCTCTGATTCATTAGTAACAGATTGGCTTTGGGCTAAAAGCCATAGATAGGAAGGCAAGTTGGTTATTTGGATTTGATTTAGTATTTTCTGTTCATTGTCTTTGTTGAGAATAATATTAGCAGCCTTATCCATTAAATATCTGTTTCCATAAGGGTTAAAGCATGCTCAGCTCAATCATCGACACTTATTTTCCATATTCAACATTTATATAGACTGACAATAGGAACAATTATAGACTTGAAAGTGAACGTTTATGTGAAAATGATGATTTATTCATGCTTTCTCTCCCATGAGCTCACAGACAGGAAACTGAACAGCTGGTAGAAACACAGAAGATCAAGATTTCTTTTTGTGAAGTTACAAGTTCTTTAAAATCTGGCTTGAAGTAGCTGAACTGGAGAAGAGAGTATTGCACAAGGAGCTATTCCCCAATCAGATGACTCACTCAGAGAGCTCCTTTAGGATCCTCCTTTGGCAAGGAAGTCAAGATGAGGCTCCGTGTGAACATTTAGAGGAAAACAGTAAGCCTCACATACGAAACTCTGTGTGATTAACCTGTTCATCTTTATGTCTATTTGTTTGATTTAACGCTTGGCTGTTGTCACTGATATCTCTTTGTTTGATGTATGTAAAGATATAAAGAGTGATTCTGCTTTCTACGCTGCTTCACTGCAAGAAACAAGTTACTTATCCCTTACAGACCACACGGGTCAAATCTGATCCGTCTCGACATTTGAAAGCAGGAAAAATATCCTAAAAATCATTCTTTTAGCATGAAATTTGATGACTTTTCCTAAAGTGACTCAAAGTACCCAAAAGTGATTTTTTATTTTTATTTTTTTTTTTTACATTTTATACTTTTGTAAAGGTACTACAAATTTTTGCACACTGAGTCCGATTAGGGTCAAATTTGAGCCGCACCTATTCAGATGGATTTTAGCTCCACCAGAGTGTGTCAAATCAAGGAAAATGGTGCTTTTAAGAAAATCACAGTGGTTGGCACTGTGAGGCGGAACAAACCTGAGCTGCCACCCGCTTGCTTTTACTGAGGACACCACCCCAGTATATTCAAAAGAAGAGCAAGAATGTCATCCTCATGCGCACATGACATAAGGCTGCAGAGGTGAGTGCTTGGGAGGACAGAAAACCAGCCATCATTCTTGACTATAATGTCAACAAAGGAGGAGTGGATAACCTTGACAAAGTAACAGGGACATACAGCTGCAGGAGGAGGACCGCCCGCTGGCCTCTTCTGCTATTCTACAATGTCATTGATGTATCAGCCTATGATGCCTTTGTTAAACAGACTGAGCTGAACCCTACCTGGAGGGCAAGCAGGAGGAACTGGAGGAGATTCTTTTTGGAGGGACATGGAAAGGCCCTTGTTACTCCATGCATTGAAAAGCAACAGCACCTTCCTCGCACAGCAGCTTCAGCAGCACTGGTTAGGGCTGTGGAGTAATCTGAGCCGAACCCTGATCAAGTCCCACAAGAAGCCAACACAAGGGGACAGAAAAGAAAGCGATGCAACTTCTTCCCTGCAAAACAGGGACAACCTGCTGCAAATGTGGGAGACACAAGGAAAGTTTCCTAACACTGCTTTGAATGCAGACTACTTTGATAGACTGAGAGTCTTGAGACCTTTTTTTTTTAATGTTGTGTTTAGTGTTAATTATTGTTGAATTTTAGCAGTGAGGGCAGCATTTAATCGTTGCAATGGTTAGAAATAGTTATTTGTGAATTCCAAATGTTCCAGAACATTCAGTCAATTTCCATTTTCAATAAAACATACTTAAGTCACTATGGCTTTTATATTTTCATTTCTTTTGTAAAAAAAAAGAAAAAAAAAGACGTGATATGATATTGTGTAATAGATGTTTGGCTCCTAAAACGAATTTAGCAAAACCTAAAAAATACAGTCTCCCTGCTCCCTGGAACATATTTTAAAGATTAATCCTGCATTTATTAATGTCAGATAGGCGATTTAACCATTTTAAATAGATCTGTGGTTCAAAATTTGGTATAGACACTTAATATAAGGGAATTATTGGGGTGGGTCAAAATTGACCTTGATTTCTTGATTGATGCTTGCTTGATTTCCATCAACCCAAAACTAAAACAGGCTCTGCAATGGCGTTCTGAACATGAATAGAAGAACACGGCATTATAAGACAGGGGCAGAGGTTGCTTGTAAAATTTGAAAATGACATGTCCCGTTAACATAAATACAGACAATTGAAAAGCAAAATAATTTATTGCACTCATTTCCTTAGAGCATTATACTGTTGATGCATGACATGGAGTCATGTCCATTCACTGAAACAACCAAAAGCTAACCTGCTAAGACCTTTAATTTTGTAAAAAGATATATAATAACTGTACTACATCGCCTACTTGTCAAATTACAATATTACGGGTAAAAAAGAAGACGGACACGTTGGGACTCACACAGCTCATCATCGTGGTGTGGAAGAGCAACTGTTATTCTGGACAGTATTTCAGCGTTGCTAATGAGGAAAACTGTTGCAGGTTGTAAAACTTAAAAAAAAAGAAGCCAAAAACAAACATCTCGTTCCAGTCAAGAACAACAGAGGATATAGCCAGCCTGAGCCAGAGCTGTTGCTGGAAAAATTACATATTTTTGGGCATTTATCCCAACTCATCAGCTCTGCTAAATGGTGTGGGAAGGTGGAAGCAGCAGGTCAAAACACGGTGATACATGATAGACTATTTGTTGTCTTTGTAGCTGTAATCATCACAATCTGACAAATCAGATTTATTTTGTGAACCTTTGAAGTGACTTTTTTTTTTTGCTATAGTACTTTTAATTGATTCTTCAAATTTTTACTGAAAACACATGAACTAAAATTTCATTAAGAGTTGATGATGAAATGTGTATGTCTCAGTGTCATGGTGACATGACACGAGCTCCTTCAGTTGCTTCGTCAAACTCACCACTTATCAAACATGCCACACTCACATCGGAAACATTGGTTATTATTCACTTTTACCGCACAGACAAGAACCCGATCGTGGGAGCTTTGAGTTCCAGAAGTAATTTGAGATCTGGCTACAGTAGGTCTGGTGTGGCTTTCATCTGTGGAAGTCAGGACATTTTTCCCTCTTTTTAAACATTTATGTGACGATAAGTTCTATTTGTAATTGCTGTTCAAAGCCTGCTTTGATATAAGGTCTTTTGCAAAACTACTGGCTGTACTATTGGTATGTTGATATAGTTGAGCACAGATGGCAGATCATCTAAGTGTTTCATACTGTAACAACGCTCCTCTAACCCCACATTTTAACCACCAGACTGCTGAGATAAAGTCTATTGTTATGTCCTTCTTGGGTCTACATCTGTTTACAATCTGCATAACTGTCTGACTACTGGATAGACACAGTGTGTGAGTGTGTTTGTGTGTGTGTGTGTGTGTGTTTTTCAGGCAAAAAAAATTGCTCAAATAAAAATTGATCTGTTGGGAGTTTAATATAGTTTTATCATGTGTACAGGCCTTGTCTGCAATATTATGTTATTATGAAATAAACGGCAAAACTCTCTTGGCAGTTGTTCTTCATACAGACAAAACCTTTAAAACCTTGACCTCACATTTCAAAGTGTGAACTTGAATTATACTTCTGATATTTAGATCTTTATATTTAACAGTGGTGGTAATGTACTTAGGGATTTATGACAAATTTCCCAAAACTTGAGAGAATTTAGTCAAACAACTGTCCATGTCTAAGGCCCTGAGACCCTGAGAAAAAAGAAAAATCCTCTGCCTCTATCATGTAGTCACCTGTGGTCATTTGGGGGCTTTCATTCACTTTGCCATTACTTATACTAACAACATCTGGCAAGTAGTTCATTAGCTATAAGCAGTATCACTCTGTTGGAATGTGTTAATATATACCAATGTTTGGATAGTTGTCAGTATGTCATGAAGACTGAACTGTGTTTGACGTGTAATTATGAAAGAAATAAATTCATCCATTGCTTGTAATTGGAAAAATTAGTAAACTATCCAAACCTAACCTAAACTTTCCTCTGCTGTCATTAGTACTCTGCAGGAAACCTTGAGGCTGGGAAAGCAATCATTCTAAATGGCCCAGTACACACACACACACACACAGCTGTCTCTCCATGACTTCATAGGAAATTAGCTTGACTTACATTCATTTCCAGGAAACTCGCTCTAACCATAACTACTTGCCTAACCTGAACCTTATCCTAACCTTAAAACATGTCTCCACCTTAAGATTTAAAGATTTAGTTCATGGAAACTTGCTTTTGGTGTTACTTTGTGAACACCTTTGGTCCCCACAACATGAATAATACCTGGACCACACAAAGACTTCTTTTGTCTCATGTCCACATGAGCAGCCTCTGAATAACAATACATACTGACTGTGATGGACAGGTCCTAGAAATGAGTATGTAGATATTTCTCTGCTGCGGCAGCTTTCTGTTTTTCTGTAGTTTATGTATACACAGGACAAACTCCAACCATGAATTCACAGGTGGTTTTTATATAAATGATACATGACATATGACTTTTTTTTGTGGGCCTGTGGCCTGATGGTTAACACTGCTGAAGGTCCCTGGCTGGACCCCCAGAACTGCCCCCGTCACAGAAAACACCCCACCTGATCTTTCAAGAAGATCAGAAACACTCTGTCTCAAGAGGATGCTGTCCTTACGACTGTAATTCACCACTATCAAGATGTCCCAACCATTCTCTGAAAAGCCTTCAGCTGATTCCGAATGCTGCTCCACAAACTCCAACAGGGAAAAGAGATCACGTGTCTCCTGTTAGCTTCTCTTCATTGGCTCTCATTGAAAATAGAATTTAAAATCCTTCTCCTAACAAAAGAAGCTCTCAGTGACCAAACTCTGTCATATCTCCTAGTGCCCATAGTTGCTTACTGTCCCAGTAGATTTTATTTGGTTTACTCACCAACACATAATCTTTTAAATAAATGTTTTAAACACTGAACAACTCATCAGTGGAAACTTTGGTTTTTATCTTGCTTATGTACCAAAATAGAAAGACATTTATAAGATCCTGACCAGCAATGCTTGCCTGCCTGTGCTCAAACTTTGGATTTTATTTTGTTTCTTCAGTAATGTAGATAGTAGACAACTATAAGGCTCTGATCAGCAAGGCCTGCCTTCTTGCCAGCATGTTGTCAAGGAGGCCGGATACCATCTACACTAATAACCTCAAAGAATACTCACAGTAGCCTATTCTCACACAGCCCGGCCGCTCCTCACTTGTACTGGTACAGTATAGCCGAAGTTTCAGGAATATGCTGTAGCCCACGGCTGCTGCTCTGTAGTGGGGGCCTGATTTTGGTGTGACGTCCCCCCACAAAATCAGAGACTTCAGTAAAGAGAGTGGACAGGAGAACAGATAAGGAATCAACCTGTTTTAATTCATTTCTTTTGACAAGTGAATCCCTTTGGACAATATATATGATTAATATGTAAACAGCTCCATCTCAGGTGACTTTTAATGCACCAAATTAATTTATCCTCACTTGTGGAATTGATTCAATTTAGTATAAAATGCATCTCCCCAAGTGGATTTAATGATGTGGTTGATATTGCAGAGTAAAGACAGATAGTAATACATTTATGTCTCTCATGAATTTTTTGATAAAAAAAGATGTATGATGCAAGGTCGCGGGTTCAGTTCCCGGCTTGGGGCCTTTCTGTGTGGAGATTGCATGTTCTCCCCGTGCCTGCGTGGGTTTCCTCCAGGTACTCCGGTTTCCTCCCACCGTCCAAAGACATCATGTTTGGGTTAATTTGTGACTCTAAATTGTCTGTAGGTCTGAGTGTGAGTGTGAGTGGTTGTTGGTCTCTGTCTGTCTCTGTGTGTTGGCCCTGTGATGGACTGGTGACCTGTCCAGGTTGTACCCCGCCCTCACCCAGTGTGAGCTGGGATTGGCCCCAGCACCCTGCGACCCGGAAACGGATAAGCAGTTGAAGATGAATGAATGAATGAAAAGATATATGATGCATATTTTCAAGAATGTGTATGAGCCAGGCAGTAACCGATTGCCTGATTGTTGGTAGGAATTAAAAGGCTTAGCTTTAACTGACCCTTTCACTTTTTGTATCGAGGAAATAATGTAGAAGGAGGGAAGTCAACATGCAATCCTTTTTTACTGAGAATTTCTAGAGCGCAAATCTTTTTAGTTTGCGCTTGAACTCAGATTTATTAGTTTTGTATCTGTATTTATTTAACGTCAAACCTCCTCAGTTTTTTTTAAATCAATTAAATCAAATATATTAAAATACCAGCATCAGAGCAGCTTTCATGTCTAAATTGTATAAAACAATTCAGAAAGTGAATTCTTTCATTTTTCCAATAGGTGTCACTATTTGTCAGTGGTTCTTCAACCACACTGTTACAGTACAACAGCAACATTACAAATGACATGACATGCGAGAGGCATCAGTCAGGGAAACAATCACTGCACTCCCAACAGAGCTCAAATATGGGGCTTTGGTCAAAACAAAAGGTTGCAGTAAGTGAATGCATTCAGCAGGGCAGCTGCTCTGTTCGGAGAACAGGTTCACATTAAACCATGATGGCTTCTAAAGGTTAACACGGATGACTTTAAAGGTCAAAACTGGCATAAACCGTAAATGGAAATGTTTTCATAAGAAAGGAAATGTCTTTGTTTCTTCACACATGCCAGATTCAGTCTTTCTTTTCTGAAACAGCTTTGCTCTTGATCTTTGCAGTTCTAGGAAATAAGAAATGAATGAGAACCACCACACAAATATGAAAACACTTGCAAGCAAATGTGATTCTGTGTTGTTGGCTATATTTATGTTCTCTTCCAGTGAAATTTAGCCATCTGGTTTGAGTAATACATGTAATAAACTGGTCACTGTATAGTGCCTTTACATGCTCAAAGTAATAGCTTTCCATGCTCTGGAAAAATCACCTGGTAATTGGCAATTCTCCTCCCAGCAGGGACACTAAATGTTTCATCTTGCTTTTCATAATTAGCCAATTAAAGCTTATGCGGCAGATATGTTTTTCCTCATTGTACTCGGCTCTAGGTGGATGGTATGAGGTTCAGCAATTATATGCTGTAATATTTAACAGAGAGAAAAGAGTGAGTAGAAGGAGCAACACAATACGTGTTGAATCCAACATGTCAAACATATCGCTACGATTTTTCTGTGATGATAAGCTGCTATTTACCACAAAGTGCATAAAGTGCACACCAGACAGGTAACAGGAGGATTTATGTCAGACGAAGAAACTGTATAGAAAATCTATATGTGATGGATATATAGCATGATCAAATGACACACACACACACACACACACACACATATATATATATATATATAGTCTTAGCTAATTTATGATGCCCATTCTCAAATTATAACAGATAATAGATAAACTGAAATTATTTGCAGAAATAGACAGTGTTGATGAACAAAGAGTGGAGTGAAACTGGTAGTGAGAATGACAGTAAAGTTGTGGACAGTGAAACAATATTTTGGATCTGCATGGTTGGCACATACTTCTCGGTGGTGACAATCAAAATGGTGGCCACAAGTGTGAATGAAGGCCATCCACACTTGAAACTGCACAAAGAATGGTGAGTTACCTACTTCCAGAACAGTCAATGTCTGCCCTTTACTTGCTCGCGGGGCCCAACCACACCGCATTTCCCTCTCCTTCTCTCTTTATGCTCCTCTCGTCCTTGACTGGTAGTTGCCCACAGGTGCTTCAATTCACCCACTGCAGGTAAGGGAAGGAGCAGAGAGAGAGAGAGAGAGAGCACGCACACATAGCTAAAACACACTGTTTGGAGGCTGTAACACAAGGTTAGAAACCATCCTTACAACCTTTCTCCTTCTGATACCAAATCATTTTTTGAATCAGCTTCTGGACAAACCTGCACGTATGTCTTCTGCAAAATATATTTGAGGTTGATTTAGTTCTATAGAAACTATAATTTCTGCGAGACACTGCTGGCCACGACAATTTTTTCA
This sequence comes from Remorina albescens, assembly GCA_034769265.1. Lineage (NCBI taxonomy): Eukaryota > Metazoa > Chordata > Actinopteri > Carangiformes > Echeneidae > Remorina > Remorina albescens. The sequence goes on from CM068479.1 coordinate 7,630,633, forward strand.
GCAAAATTATTTTAGAGCACATAAATCTTGAAACACATACATATCAGAGTTGGTTTAGTACTGAAAACAACATGTAAAATGACTAGGCTCACTCACAGACAGTTTGAGAAACATTTTCATGGTCATTTAAGACGTAAAACATATTCATGGTGATTTGCAGTTGTCTGGGTGTCACAGAGTGAAACACAGCGAAAGCTGTTTCTAAAAACACAACCAGGGACTTGCATGAATTACTTTAGTACAGTGACATGAGTAAAATGCCAAGAAATGATAATACAACCATCAACAATGCTGACAGTGAGCCAGTTAGGAATAGAAACAGTTGCTGGCTCAAACCAGCCTGTTCTGTAGCTTTGGCCAAATAACAGTAACAAATCAACACAAAAGGAACTTACAAAGTGTGCTATTGTTCTCAAAGATTGTATTGCTGTGAAGTTTCCATTGACATGTGACATTTACACGGCTATAGATTTAAATCCATAAAAAAAGCATTTCTCTCCTAGAAATTCATCTGTTGGGCCATTTACAACACACAGGCTTTTCTCCTGCTGTGGGAGTATATCCAGTGCAGATCACGTTAGTCTCTGACTGCTGGTCAACATTGCTGGTATTCAGTTCAACTACAAGTGTTGGGAATAAAAAAAATTGTCTAATATTGTCAGTAAACTTATCTTGTTGCTGCCAATCTTATATACACGACCTGAAGAGCACTCACATCTACTTACAAGGGGAGAAAACAATTCATACCCACTAACACAACACAAGTTATCAGAAATGACAAGGAGAATGCAAAAAATGTTTGTTTTTGTTTTGTTTTGTTTTGTTTTTTTGCCATTGCATCCAACTCTTTAAAGAACTAAAGTTATCACAAATGTGCAATCAGAAAGACCTGTTAATCCTAATTCTCTTCAAGACTCATGTCAGCAGAAAAAAAAAAGCAAACCGGCTGGAACAACATATGGGTTTGGTCTGTAGCTAATCTCTAAACTTTGTGAATTTTTTATAGTGCACAGTAAAGTGCAAAGAATATAAAACATCAATGTATCCTCAGAGTTATTTCAACCTGGAGAAGACTTGAACAGACAAAGAAGCCCTTAAATGGAATGCATAGAGAACGAACACTGAAGCATGACAGAGAAAATGGCTGAAAAAAATGTATTTGGTGAAAACAGGAAGTGTATGAGCAGAAAGGTGAGGCTGGTAGAGGTGACCACAGAGAACAGAGGTGTTTGAGGGATACCATATGTTGTTGGAGATTATTATTGGCTGCGTAGTGAAGTGTGGCACCTGTCTGTCAGAGATAATGGATGATTGGGGACTTGCAAGGCACTGGCTGTCTGCAGGGGGCCTGAGGTGTTCAGAGGTTAGATGGACTGGATGGGTGCACCGGTGGAGCGGGGAGGAGAGGAGCAGGTGGCACTCTACGGTTCACAGTCAGTGTAACGATGAAGCTACCTTTGTAACTCAGATCATTTCAAGCCTGACAAGGCATGGGTGGGATTCTTTCAAACAACACTTGGATAGATCTACAGGCAGTTAATCTTGTATAAAGAGGGTCAAAACATTGAATATCAACCGCCGTAATTTGTTACCCATCTGTCAAATAGTACGCTTTGCTGGACTTTCAGTCATTTGTACAGTGTAATTTGGGTTTGGAGTTCCTAAAAAGGCTTTTGTTTGACAATGTCTTTAAGAACTGACATTTAAATTTAGTTTAAAATTTTCTTTTGTTATTGTTACACTACGCTCACTATAATGCCATTTTTTTTCACCAGCACAACAGATTTTTACTTAATTAAAGGTAACTACAACACTGATAGAGCAGTGGAGGAAGGATGGGGAAATGGAGGGGGTTGAATCTTTCAAGACCTCTCAGAATATGAGACTATACGTGGATCGATGTTGTTGTTGACTACAAATAAGGGACAGACAATTCTTAAATGCCAAATCAATCAGATTGATTAGAATCAATCAGCCTTTCAGTTGGGGACAGTGAGTGCGATTCTCTGCGCCAGATATGTTTAAAACTTACTGAAAAACCCTGATAGCCACAGAAATGGTCATGAACTCTTTGACTCTGTTTCAAAGAGGTGTAGAGATGTTCACAAGTCTTTTTTTGCAAGTCCAAGTCAAGTCTCAAGTCTCTAAAAAAAAAAAAGTCTCATGTCTCTTCTGGTTGTAATGAGCGTTCTGTCATCTGGTGCTATCCGGTTTGTTAAGAATACTGCACAGCTATATCTGAGAAATTCAAAGCATCCACTGTATTATTATCACTTCTTTATCTATACATAGCTGATGCTAAGCTAAATATGTTTGCTAACCGTCCATATGCGTCGAGTCTGAAGTCCCTGAAGTGTGCGACTTAAGTGGGACTCGAGTCCCCATCTCTAAAGAGGTGGCCTCTGCCTGAGCTAATACTCCCATAAACAAGCTCTTGTAATATACATTGAATGATTAAAATGATCACTGAGGCGTGAGAATAATTGTTCTGCTTAAATCAGTCATTTCTTAGGATTGGCAAGTCTTGTGAGCAAGGTTGATAAGGTGGAAGGTGACAGGCAGTCTAGCATTAGGACCCAGGTTAAGGGGCAGGAAGGTCACCTGGGCCTTTCTGTCTGCACTGACACACTTAAGAGGGAGAGGGAGAAGCTTTTGTTTGGCATTTGATTTGGTTCATGTTTGGTGAGGGGCTAAACGTTGGAGTGATTGTATAGTATAGTATAATATAGTATGAGTGATTGTATTTCTTTTAAGTCAAAAAACAAGACATTTTCAAGCAAAATGCAAATGTTTAGTCTGTATAAAACAATATTAACATGGTTCTCTATAAATATAGATTCCAGTCACCTGCGTTTCTCCGACTGGGGGGACATGCAGTCAAGCAGGGTGTATATTATTATTATTTACTGTTACATGTATATTTTTTATCTTTTTAAAATCATTTTTTGTCCTTCTGTATCTTTTAGTTTAGTTTAGTTTTTTGTTTTTTTTTACGGACACTCATAGGGAAAAACGATGGTTCCAATGTTGGATCCAACCACTGTTTTTCCCAGAATTAATAGGTTTTTTTTTTTTTTTAAGTTGAGTTAATTTCTGTTATATTAAAATACAGCTTTGCAGAACCCCTTTCCTGTCAATGTTGATGGGCAATGTATGCACATGTTTGGGTGTTTTTGTGAAACTAGTTCATCTTTTACTGAACCAGTCACATATTGCATGACCATTGAACAGATTTAATTTAGTCTGGATGGCAGCAGAAACAAAATGGAACAGGAATAGACAATTGCAGCATAAACAGACTTCATGCACTTGGTAGTTCTTTTGTCAAAATGTTAATTTGCTTTTATGATGAACAATGTATTCTTTATAATGATGTCAGACTGAACGCAGACATCTTTATTCATTACCACCCCTTTCGGTGTTTACCAAAAGTACAGGAATGAGGGGAATTATGTAAAGTTGATGCTTCTTGGTATAGATCCTACAAGTCTCTGGACACCCACAGATAAATATCACTTTACTGACAAAAATACGTATGCATCTGATGTTTTGATGATGATGATGCAAGTGAAACGTGCAGTTCAACATTTTGGTCCAAATATCCCATAGATGCAAACGATTCCCATCATTTCACTGACCTTTCACCAATCCAGTACAAACACACAAGAATTTGTTTTGCTTCCCGTCGCATTTACTACATTTTCTCTTCTGTTAAGCTGTCCATAAACAGACTGGTTTCTTCTTTCTACCCTCCCTTTAGGCTGTTACGCTTTGCTGTGCGTCTGTCTCAGTCCCAGCAGTGTAGAGTTCACACACAGGAGAAAGAGAATGGCCATCTGGATTGGGTCACACTGTAGCCGTGACCACAAGGGCTACAAGCCAGAACTGCTCTCCAGAACATAATAACCGTCCAGGTGGGAAGAAATAATGACAATGGCTATGGGAACATTTCCCTCTCAAATTACAGTGGCGCTCTTTCTTTCTGCAAACCCCCTCGACCCAACATCTCTCTCTGGATTGCCCTCTTTTTTAACACCTCTTGAGTTAGTTCTGCTTACATGAGTTGATAAATCCTTTTTTTGTGTTCCCCCGTTTATTCACATTTTGTCTTTGCTTTACTGGCTTTGCTTCATTCAAGAGGAAATCTGTGTATCTGCACAGAGTGAACATTTGGGAAAGAGCCTTTTGTTGCTGATTTGAAAGAGCAGCTTCCAGTCTGACAATTGACAGCATACCGATAGGGGACAAACAGAGGTCTGTACACATTCACCAACTCTCAGTGTCCTAGCAGGAACGCATGCTGTAACACTCATCACGCACACACACACAAACACACACACACATACACACGCACACATGCACACACACACAGATCAGCTTTGCTCCTGTTTAGTTTAAGTGCGTGTCAGTGAGGACACCAAAGCTCCACCACTGGAGACACAAAATCTACAATTCACCTTTTTAAACATGCATTTCCATAACACTGGAACAGTTGCTGCTACAATAAAGTGCACTTCTCTTTCCTCTCTGGCATTGTGGAAGCGTCTGCCTGCTATGAATGCCTTGTTGTCTTTTGTGTCTGACACTCTTGACCTGCATTTTTTTGGACCAGCATCCCTCCTGCCCCTCTTTAGAGCTTGGAGAAATTCCTCGCTGTGGCTGAAATCCCCAGAGAACACGTCTCTGTGTCTTTTCCTCCTTCAGCGTGTAGGATAATCAACTCCCATAGAGGAGTAGGTGACCTTCTGTTGCACTCGCTCCATCTATATTTGCTGTACAACAGAAACAGCGAGAGGGGCAACAGTAGGGAGAGAGGATTATAAGTACAGACTAACAGTAAAATCATGGACGGAGATAGACTGTGCTTGGCCTCAGTGCTGGTCTCAAAAATGGATGAGGATGGTTCCATTTCCAGCAGATGAAGAAGGAAAATCTTTCCCTTCTCTGGTCTCCCTGTTTCAGTTCAGTTGTGGTCTACCTTCAGATAGTGTGGGAGTCTATTATCTTGGAGATTACTGTTAAAGCTTTTCATTTCATCCTTGTGTCTGTGCATGGGCCATGCACAATAAGGAATGAATGAGTGCCCTGCAGCCGTAGGTCTGACGTGATTGCACTGTGGACGCTGGTCTCAACCAACCACAGAAGCTAATTCTCACTCACTCTCACCCCTCTGACCTCTGCTCTCCTTTCTCTTTTATTTCCTTCCTAGAAATGCCCTCCACTCCATGTTCATGTCCCCACTACTGCTGGCCCTTAACCTGTCCATCTGGACTGTCTTATCACTGAAACAGATCCCTACTTCATGACATAAGTTTGTCTTTTTGCTCAAGTGGCCCTCTGTAGACTTCAGATATGGCCTGACGAGTGAGGAAGCTGTTTGTATAACGGAAAACAAAAGCAAAGACTGCATTAATGTGTCTGATAACTCTGCATTGTTTACACTGATCTTGTTCATATTATACCATCACAGTGAAAAGTTCATTTGTTTTTTTGTTTTTTTTTTCATCTTGCTGCATTTGAATGATTTGTACAAACAAATGAAAAATGTCTGGAGGGTTTATATTTAAAAATGATTCTGATATAAATATACTGATAAATATAGTGACCAATAACCTAATTGATAAGTTACTTTTGAAAATATTTTATTTCCTGATGAAGTGAATTGTCGTGTGGTGAAGGCTGCTATGGAGATGCTGCCTCTGGTATTGGTTTGTATCTGCTCCGCTATGCGAGGTCCTTTTGTATGAGGATGTGTTATATTTTGAAAAGACTAGCTGAATTTGAAAGTGGATAGAGGAGTTGTTTTGCATTGATGGCCACACAGGTCTATGCAGAATAAGATGTGTTGTGGCGGGTTTGGGTTACTTATACTCAGCAGCTTCTTATGTGTATGTTCCTGTTCACATATTCTATATTTCACTGGACTGGAAGTTAGCCATAATGACATGCACTTGTACTGCACATAAAAGTGTCTTGCATTACCTTCCATAAATTAACTGTTCATCTTTCTAAGTCTTCCTCCTCCCACCTCAACCTCACCTTGTGCCGAGGAAAGTGGTTTCATCGTCAACCATGTGCTTCGGCAAACAATTTTTCTTCCTTCAATAGAATGAAGGAAAAACCTATATTTGAAAAAATACTACTGAGAGGACAGTGATGTTTTACCGCTTTCACAGATTCATGTTGTTAACTTTTATTTTCTTTCATTCCCGTTTTATTGCTTTTATTTCCTTTTTTCTGTCAGTTCTTAGTCCTTTATTTCTTTTCTTCTTTTGCCTTTTGCTACCACTAGATGTTTCCTTTTCTTCTCTACTTGTCCTCATCTTTCTTTTTTCTTTGTTGTATCTTTTTTGCATTTTCTCTTCTGCCAATCTGTCTGCACCAGTTCTTCAGGCCATCTGTCCATCCATCAGCAGGCCACCTCAGATGGTCCCTTCTCTCAGGAACACCATTAAAAAAGGGTTCCTCACAGCTGTAAAGTTAAATATGTCTGACATCACAGGTGCATGTGACAGGCAACCAAGTACAATGAGTACTTAACAAGGACCCTGACTGAGCAGCCGTTACAAATAATCATGGAAATTGAGAGTATAATTAATCGGTATGGGTCTTTCACCTTTGTTTTCTTGGCTTTTAAATTTTCTAATTGATTTCAAATGGGTTTTGCAACTCAGCAGTCTGGGGGCAATATAGTTTGGTCAATTCTTCTGGTCTGGGCCAATCGATTCAACAATGAGGTTATATTCCCTGGACTGTACTGATCAATTGATGATGATGGTTTTCCAATTGTCAGAGGCAACAGTTTGTAAGAATCTCCATTTTTACCTTAGAGACTAATAGAGTGACCTTTGCTGGCCTTGAAGAAACCATCAAAAATATAGATTTTGTGACTATAAACACACAGCTAGAACTATTTAATAGGGCAGGATAGAAGTTTTAGTAGTTTAATAGCTCAGAAAATCTTACATTTAAAAATAATGAGACTATAAATCAACACTGATAGCCATTTTTTATCGAGATCCTCTGAGAGAAAAGAATGAATTTGACGTGACTGAAAAGTGATGAGTGAATGATAGGCGGCGACAGTGACAGTGTAATTGTTCCCAAGCATCCCCTTAATGCGGCATACGTTGAACAATAACCCTGACAACTTATTAAAAGAGACTGCAATATTTGTGTTTCATATTCTGAAAAGTCAAATCAAATCTCTGGTGCTTATTTGATAAAAGGCGGTTCAGGGGCTGATCATTTTATAAAATATGTCAAGCTCTGTGCAGTGCTTGATGACCAGGCTGCTCGTCTTCTTTGATTGGTGTCTGAGTGGTTCAGCTGAAGGGCAGAAGGTGAATTGATTTGAGTGATGTCCTGTTCATAGGCAGCATGTTGGCCATGTGATGGAAGTCAGGAGGGGACAGCTACTCTGTCAGCAGGGACGTATGAGACTGAATGACATCTAAGGTGGGGGGAGGGGAGAGGTGGAGGGAAGGAGGGAGGGAGAGGGAGCGCAGATCTGTTGCTTAGCCATGTGTTGACCTTCAGCAGACCTTCAACAAGCAATAATAACCAGACTGCCTCTTAAAGGCAATGCAATGCAATTTTAATAGTCTTAACATTTTATAATTAATGTTTTTAATTAATCTATGCTTCTGCAATCCACATTGAACTGTTGCATTTTAAATGAAACTTTTATCCTATCTTAATGTCTCTAAGGTATCTGTATGCCTTTGTAAAGCACTTTGAGAATTGCCTTGTGCTTGAAAAGTGCCATTGAGTTAATTTTGCCTCGCCTCCACCAATGTTGTGCATTCTCCTTACAACTCACACACTCATCTTCCATCAGTTTTGACCATGAGGAAGTGAGATGATCAACTAGAAATTATGTATAGTAACAGATTTTCGTACAAATACATTAAATAATAATTATATGCTAGTCATTTGTAATGGCAAATTAGATTACAAAAACTTGCCGCATAAATTTGTCTTTTATTTTATCAAGATTATTAGGTTCATTGTTATTTTCGCACATTGTGTTTATTTTCTAATACACACTGTTAGTGCAAAGAACACCATAGTCAAAGACTAAAATGAAATACTGGCGTGTTCAAACCCAACAGTCTTGAAAAGAATGAGCGCTCTTACTTTAGTCCAGTGTATTTTCTTTTCCAGTAGCTCACTTGACATGCTGGAGGAATTTCAGCATAAATCCCTCTGCACAGCTCCTGCAGGGACCTGTTAGCCTGTCCAGCTTGATGGCCACGTCCACAGTGCTGCTGTAGAGAAACAATTCAAAGAAAACAAAGGAGCAGTAGTTCTCCATTTCATGCTCTGTTGACTGCAGAAAACCACTGCAGTATGTTATATGTTGTTTTCAAGTAAATTTGGTCTTACCATTATACCAAGGCAATCTTTGCGCTACTTTAACAGGTGACTGTACAACTGTGCTACAGCAAATCTGTAGCTTTGTATTTAATCCACAGACAGTGAGTGGTATCAATCTTCTTATTCCATTTTTTGTAAAGATATGAGTAAAGTCATGTACCAAATCATTATGGAACAGCATGTCTCAGCTGTTACTTTTCATATCTGTTTGTATATATTTATATACTTTTTTAGACAAAGTGCTTGAAAAGATTGTTGTATTATTTAAAATTTCTTTTATTTTAAAATGTATTTCTTTTAAAATTTCAACTTGAAGTGTGAGAAGTTTGCTGTTGTCACAGAAAAGTAGTCCTCACTGTACTCAGAAAAAAAAACGAAAACCCTTCTCTCTCAAAATATATCAAGCATAACAAATAATTGGTGTATTAACATAACATACAGAGGACTTCATTGTGTTTGTTTCTCTTTGCCGGTGATGGGGATGGAGGAATGGGACATTGAAGATTTAACCAAGAAACAAAACACTAAAGCTAAAAGAACAAAAAGAACACACAGACACAAACCTGTTTTATTGCACATATTCAGTGTCATATCAAAGCTAATTCAGAGTGTGAGGAATAAGTGACTAACTGAGGACTTGCATGTATCGTCATACATACCAAGCAGCAGCAGCAGACAATCCCAGGGATGTGCCTCCAGCTGCTGAAACTACTCTGACAGCTAAGTGTCTCTATTCAGAACCTGAATGAGAAACTAGAGCACAAAGACTCGTTCGTGCTCGTGCTCACGAAGACCTCGTTCAGTTATATCGCCAAGTGCTTGACAGGCATTATTTCTTCTGAAACTACATGTGGCAACTCAGCTATTGAAATGCAAATTATAAGAGCACTGCATGGATGGCAAACATCAGCATATTTCTCATATTAAGGCTAGGAGGCTGTAGGACTGTGTGATATTGTGGAAATCCAACTGTGCTCAGCCCCCAGGAACAGTGATGCGATCTGATTCAGTGGACAACAAACCCAACCCTCTATGCGACTGCTGCATGCAACAATATGTTAATGCCTCTATTTTCACCTGAATAGTCATGCTCACGTAATTGTGTTTAATGTCAAGGTGAGAGGGACAAACCAACAAGAAGCAGGAGAAAAATGGAAAGTGAAAATAATCTGGCCAAAGACAATAAGTCCTTCAACAGTCCTCCTGATGTGAATTCACCTTTTATTTTTTAATAGTCTACATAGTGGCAAAAACCTATTTATTATGCTTAATGAGAACACAATAATTGCCTGCACAGTTTGCTATGACATTATTTGCACACGAAAGATGTTCTACATTCATCATTTAACATTTCTGATGCTTTAGGCATTTCAATATGAGTGACTTTCTGCTGTCTGTTGCACAAACATACGTAATTATCACCATTGAGAATTAACAAGTGGATTCAATGGATGGAGCCTTGAATTCCTATTGCTGTGCCTTTCTGTGCCCATATGAACAGTGGTACCAATGTAATGCTTTATGAATTATTCAAGATATATGTGTGTGTATGCAAATGATAGAAGATAGTTATGATAATTGAATAAAGGTGGAGGCCTTCAGTGCGAACGCAGCTGATGTGAGGGAAGGGACAATTGCCTTTTCTTCTTTTGCAGCTCAACAAATTCATATAATCTCATTATTTAACGCCCCCCCGTCCCCCTCTTAGTGCACATATTATCCAACTCAAATGCACACATGCACACAAATAAAGACAGTATTTGTGTATTCTTAACTGCATTTGTGCATAAATGTGTTCATATGGCATCCATCAATTATTATAAGAACTGGTATCTGGGATTGGCCTCAGCAGCCCCCGCGGCCCAGAAACAGTTTCAGCGATAGAAGATGAATGAATGAATGAACTGACTTTTTTAGTGCAACAGGTTTCTTGTTATTGTGACAGTCGAACCTCGTGTTAACCTCTGTTTGGGCTGTGGAGGGTGCAAAGAGACGAGTCCCCGAGGAAAGAGACAGGTGAATAAGGCAGCACGTCATCCAGGTTACAACCAGCACCACAACTGTAGAGATAATCAAGCTCATATCCCCTAAACCATAAACCAATCTGCCCTGCGCTCTGCAAAAAAGTAACCAATGAAAAGACAAAAAAAAAAAAAACTGGAAAAAAAGTATGTGCAATATATATGAATTACTGAGCAACTTTCAGGGAGTTCCTGATGCTTTTTAACGAAATAATAAATCCCAGACATATACAGTCCTATAAAAGTATATCATGGGCATGATTTCCCACCAGTCACTTACATTATAGCGACTTGCTTCGGCTCTGATTGATTTTTTCTCCATGGCAACAGCAGTCATGGCTCGTGGGTATTGTGTGTTGTGTTATGTAAATGTGTGTAAACTGGTGCTGGAGACGTCTTCTGTGTTTCAGTTTGAGTAGCCATAAAAACACAGAGTATTGGGTTTCAGAGTTATGGCCATAAAGAGCTGGAACAAGAGTCGCAGAATGTAAACATGATGATAAAGTCAAACAATTTGGAATAACACAATTTATCGACCTCATGAGAGAAAAGTGGAGCTTGTTCAATAAACATCAGAAAATAAAGACACTTTTTGTACGCAGTGATACAAAAGAAAAGAAAGGCCAAAGAGTTAATGAAATAAAATATATTCATAGTGAAGAGATGGAGCTATGTTGAGTTGTGTGAGGTGTATTATGTGCCTGGTGTAAGCAGTGAATGTGCAAGGACAAAGTTAGTGAGGACAAAGAGTCAAGAGCAAATAAATCTGTTGAATTCATATCAAATGCGTTGAACAGGATCAAAAAACAAGATAAATCTAAAATACTTCCACGATGGAAAAGTTTTAATTACTCTCCAGCCTGAGAGATCCACTGTCAATGTGATAGCATTGTTCTAAGCCTCAATAGCACCAAATTGATAACAACGCCGGGTGGGTTTATGGTGTAATGCTGGCGAGGTGGTTGCAGGTTACAGGCAAGAAGGGGGGGATCAAGCTGTATCTCAGGGGAGAGTTGACACATCCCCTGATACTGATTGTATGTTGGCGCATCTGGACACATTTGTCCAAACTGATCACCTCAAAGAGTGAAATGCTACGAGTAGAAGCACAAACTGGAGAATATTAAGTGTTTTGACAAAGACATATGTACTGGGAAGAGAAAGCATGATGTAACAGCCTTATTGTTACTGCTGGGTTTACAGTACACTGCAGTGTGCTCAATGACTGATTGCCCTGTGAGGGTTTATGGTTGTTACAAATAGATTGTCTGTATGTGCATGCGTGTGTGTGTCTGTGTGTGCGTGTGCTGTCAATCTAGTCAGTGAGATTCAGGTCTGTTTGTATTGACATAGTAACAAAAACTGCGCCCTCGTCAGCAATACTTGGTGAGACAGTCAATCATGACCCTGACCACTCTGACCCTCATTCCTCCAGGGTTCAATACACACTCACACACACGCACACAGACACACAATACAGACATATGTATGCTTAGACTGTATGGAGGGATGATCCTGTATGGAATGAAAGAAATTGTAAGGTTTGTGACTTGTGGTTGTAAATAAATATAGAATCACTTCCTCATGAATTCAAATCACACACTCTCGCATGCTATGTTTGTGGAACTAATTACAGCAGGAGTAACCATCTCCTGCCTTAAAACAGCTATGATGGATATGTTTCTCGCGAAATGCATAATCTAAAAATGTGAGAACGATTGTGCAGCTTCCTACTGTATAGTAACTTTTAGTTTGTTGTTTAGTTGCCAAAGTCACAACTGTTTCATCCTCATGGAGTTTTTGGCTTAGTGCTACAGATAACCACTAACTTGTTAACTCAGTAGAATACTGAGAAGAACCAGATTTTACTCGCGTGAATTGGTGGAGACCAAAAACTGAGTAAATATTTGGCTCAACAGGAAGCCTCAAAAACGACCCTAAATGTATGCTAATGTTGCTCTGTAAATGCTGGGCATATAAAATTACCAACCATTTGCTAAAAGATGTCACATCATCCGTAAAGGTGACAACAGTAAAGGTCACTTCTGGATTCTATGTCTGTTGCACCAAAGTTGCTTTTTTGTTTTCCTCACTGATTTGTGGAAAAAATTGTGAACAGTAGCTGACTACTCAGTTTAAACTGGATATCACCAGGACTCTACATGGAGGAACGGAAGGATGGAGTGTTTGCAAAAGTTGTCCACAGACAAAGACAAGTCAACCTTGTCTCCTTGATTTCAGATTTAGCTCAATGGCACCTCAATGGTCAATTTACCAAAATTTGGAAAGGATTGAGTTTTTTAAAATCAGAAACAAATTAACTCTGGTGCAGCTAAGGAGAATGTGTTGCCCAGTTTACCAGAGTTATCTTTAAATCACATTCAATGAATATTTCTGTACTGTCGCAATGAACAGAAAACATGCGTGGACACAGAATACATTTTCTTAATGGTTTGTGTTTTACATTTTACATTTGTGTTTTTTTGTTTGTGTTTTTTTTTTCTTACAGCTCAAAATAAATCAAACATGGGGTAGATCGGAAGTAAACTCTAGCTGCATTGACTATGTCTGTCCATTAGGTGGCACTGCTTTTCTTTCGTGTGTATTGAGGGAATTTTGGCATTTTCATAATGCTTGTGTGGGTGTGTTTCATCATCCAAACATTACCAGGCATGCAGGCCAATAGCATGGTGCCTATAAGCTGAGATAACAAAGGGAAAGCCATCATAAGAGTCTCAGACAATGGCCAGTAAGGTGCAATGGCTCATAAAAAGATTGAGCAGGAAAATGTACTTTTAGGCCAAAATGCTTATATTTTGAATTAAAGTGATCACGATCTGTATTCTTGTGCTTGCTGCCCTCTTAATATCATTATGTGCTGTGACTCAGTTAGTCTAAGACTCTATACCAATGGAGCCCTCTTGTGAGCTCACAGGTATTTTATGGTCACCTATTGATTGTACAATTAGCAGCACAGTGTGTCCAGTTGAGAGTAATGGTTATTGAGTGAGCTGCCAATGATCAAGAAAGGCATTGACCAGAGGAAAATGGTGGTGGTGGTGGAAGTGCCGGTATTGGTGATGCTGGTGAACAAGGGAAGGGGCAGCTGCACAAGCCTTCCTGACATCCACCCTACCTCTGTACGAGGCTGCTGATTTGATAAGACAAGTCCTCAGCCGCATTGACCTCCGCCTGTGACCACTGAGCTGCTCGTCGCTCCACCTGAACCTGACCCTTTGTCACATGAGGTTTAGAAATGTGGTCCTGCGTTTCAGAGCAGGTAAAGGTCCATCCATTAGGCTGACTATCCTCTATCCTGAGGGTGATGATGCAATTTGAGAGCAATGCAATCATTTCACATGATCTAATCTTGGAGTACAGCCATGGGATTAAAGTGGACCCTCAGGCCCGTTCTAATTTTTATATGTTTCTGTTGTCGATTTAACAAACTCGGTAGATTCATGTTGGTATGTTTCTGGTCCTAAAACTTCACTCAAGCTCAAGATCCTATGAATGTGTCAGTGCTTAAAACAGGATTACAGAGATGCATGTTCCATGCAGATTTCACAGTATTGGGTAAAACAGATGAAGCAGTGGAAACAAATTCTCCTGGGACTTCTGAGCGGTAGAGAGGGCAGGAGCGTAATGGAGGTCAGATTTGACAGGATTATAGTGACCGCAGATGTTTGGGGGAAGAAGAAAATTAGAGCAATGCACACAATAGACCACATATTAATTCAGGAGACAGGCTATAAGCGACTTGCCTCATTCAATCATTAATTTAATGTTTAATGTTAGCTCCAAGAGATGACAAATTTCAAATGAGACACACTTCAGACAACAGACACTAAAAATGCATTCTCTGAGCTTCTTTGCCTCTTGGTAGCATCACATCCAGCTACAAACTCAGCACTGCATGCTATCAACTAGATGGTTGAATTTTAATATTGTTACTGGTCAAGTAGGTTTTGATGGTCAAGAATAATTTTAGTTTTTAGTTAATTTAATTTTAGTTCAATTAAAGTATTTCCCTTTTTGTTTTTCAAGCTTTTAAACACGTCATATGGTCCTTATTCAAACCAGTCATCTGCAGCTCAATAATCAGAAGACTTCTGATTGATAATAACTTTATATCTAACATATTAACAGATTCTTAAATCTTGTAGGTAAGTATTTCATATATATATATATCTTTATGTTACTAATTAACTGGCTTAAATTTACATAAGTAAATAAGGTTAAACACGATGGCAACAAATCTGTCACAGCCAATCTGAGACTGTGAAAACAAGCTGTAAACACAATACCAACATTCTAATACTGTACTGGGTAAATGAAAAGAACTTTTGCTGCTCATTTACATCATCAGATTAATATATGTGCAATATTCACTATCTTTTTGCTCTGTTTTTGGTCTTAAAATGAGGTACAATGCCAAAACAAACAAAGTAATTTTATGTATGGATTTTCCTCAACTCCAGGAAAAAAAAACTTGGCTCAGTAGCTGCTAACTGTGTTCTTTAGCCGGTCTCTAACTGTGTCTGTCTGATGTTTCTTGCTGGGCAGGTAGCTACCAGCTGATTTATCAGTGCAGCCTCCTGCTGTGTCAACAGAGACACTAAAAATATGTCCTGAAAGACACTAAAAAGCTCAGTGGAGTTGAAATGAACCGTGGGTGAACCATGGAAATGGGCGAGTACACTCTGTGTGATCAATTCTCTCATTTAACTCAGTAATAATACATGAGTCAAAATGTTGACTAATGCTGCTAAAGTGGCAAATTTCTTTAGTTTTACAAGAACAAAAAATCTATTTACAATAAGGAAAATAAGAAACGTGAGAGTGACATGACAATATAAGATAAGCGATGAAAATAAAAAGCTTTTCTCTGAACTCTTTGACTCTTTTGGCATCTTTTGGGCCATCTTTTTGGTTGCAGCTTGAATTATATCACTCCCTGCCTGCATTTGACCACCATGAGACACAATTAGATAACATGTCAAACTCATCTCCATCAGCGTAACCATCTCAATCCACTAACATCCTTTGCAGCTGCACCAAGGGCAGCTGGGCAAACACTGACCCGTATCTGCCTCATTCCCCACGACCCGTTAAGCTGACCTCACCCCCACCAGTTCCCCATTTACACCCCCATCATTCCTTTGCTCCTCCCACCTCACTAGCCAAGCAACTGGACCTGGTGCCTACCCAGGTCTGTGGTCCCTCAGCAGGACTCAGGAATTCAAAACACTTAAGAGCTTGGGCAAATACAGAAGGTTGCGCAACACAAGGAGGAGGGTCAGTTTCTTCAGACAAGGCCAGCTCAGCAGACACTGGTCTTTCTTTATTTTTCTTTCCTTCTTTCTTTCTGTTCGTCTTTTCAAATTTCTTTTTCTATTCCCCTGCTTTCTTGCTTTCTATAGTTTGTAAACTTTTTCACCACTGTGATGAAGGACGGGTGAGGAGAAACTGAACCTGTCTCCGTTTGTTCTCTTTTTCCATCTCTTCCTCTCATTTTCACTTTCAAGCCCCCCACCACAACACACACACACACACACACACACAGAAACCCACAACAACCAATGCCTGATTTATTCCCCCATGAGTGCACTCCTTAGCCCTGACAAGGCTCAGGCAGTCAGGCTTGTATAATCTGGAGAGTGCAATTTTATGAACATTATAAATTAAACTCTCATCCTTACAAAAATGCTGTTTTAGCATTATTGTAAAGTACTTCTTGAACATATATATTAGTAATGTAAGTTATAATAGCAAATCAGCTAAAAGTGGCTGAAAAACAACTGTCAGTCTGATGGAGTCTCCAGGAGAATTAATGTTCGTGCTCTGCTCTCTCTTTGCTTCAGCGTTGCTCCATGTGAACACTAATGATGAACAGAATCCTTCACAATATCCTGATGTTGTATTTCAACATTCAGGGCTTATCACATTTGTAACGGTGATGCTTTAGGGTTACATAACCCCTTAGAGGTTTCAAGGAGAGTTTCTCGGAAAGAGCTGTAAATGGTTCTCTGATAATAGTAGTTAATAATAATAGTATATATACTAGTATATATACTAGTATAATAGTAGTAGTACTAGTATAGTACTAGTATATATAATAGTATAATAACAATAATAGTTCTCTGTATACATTTTTGCAGTGATTGTTAATTTGATTAACTGAAGATTATGAAGTAAATGTCACACAATAGAGCAAACACAAATTTATCCAGATTAAATTTGGTTGGTCTTGGCTAATTCATCCATCCACACAATCATATTGTTGATAGCTACTTTAAGTCTTTTATGGTCGGTTCACAGTAGTTTATTTTGCCCTCTTTTGTGAGAGTCTGGCCCTTCTGCTCTGATGCCCTGACAGCTGTCTACCACAGCTGATCTGAGGGCAGATCTGTTGCTCTTTGAAACAGAGATCTTCATCTTCGCAAGGCTCGTACCAGAAAAATATTTTACAGCATGTGCTATCCACAGCTCACCTATCTCCATTTTCCTATTTTATGCTGGTAGGTAGACTCCCTGCATTGCAACTGCTAGAAACACTTCAGTCCCTTGTGTGCGGCCACGCCCTGTGATTAAAAAGATAGAGAGAAGAGGGGCGATACAGTGGAGAAAGACAGGAGGGGGTTGGGGAGCAGACAGGGTCAGCTCTTCTGTCTTTGCTTCATTGATGGATAAGAACACATTTCTGTGTTCACTGTTTCCCCCTGCCTTCAACAACTATACTCTGTTTAGGGCACTGAAACAAGAGGCTGACATTGGCATATAGCAGTATGATTAGAGCGTGAAAAATCAATACATAAAAACATTTCGGTCAATGAGACAATGAATACAATCTGGTTTTTTTTTCATGGACTGCACAATGAAACAATCCTTCCTCAAGGCCAAACACAAGCCCCGAAACAAGCCATATTTGCAGACCACAGTCTCAGAATGGATCTCTTCCTGTGTAAAGATAAACATTAGATGAGAGCCTGCGGCCACGAAGAACAACAGGCCAAAGGCAAGCAGCAATGAGAATAGAATATCGAGTAGAATAGGATATATTTTTATTTTCTGGAGACGCGGAAATCCAAGGCATAGCAATATAAGAGACTATTAAACCATGTGTGTGGACAAGGTCACAAATATATCAATTCCATGTGGCTTGAATCTTTTTAGTGACTCTGGATAAAGTATATTTATGGCACTCAGGACGAAGGACTTTAAAATTCATTTTTAGTTGGAAGCGGGATTCTTTAGTGGCTCCATGAGGACTAAAAGTGGTTCAAAGTGGCGAGCATGGGGTCAACAGGGCCCAATGTAAAGTACACAATCTACACAACTCAGCACAGGACTGCTATTTACAGTACAGCCGTGCTTGCATATCTGGTAGGCTGTTCTTTAAGCACAACAGTGTTTGGAGATAAATCAATAGGCTATGTCAACAATGACTGTGACAAAATGCCAAGCAGGGTATAATATCCTGTAGGCTGGTTTTAACATGTTAAACATAATTATTTAGTATAAACTACGCTGGAAGTGAAAATATACATTTTTCAAATCGAACTTGAAAGCATCTTACACATTTTTTTTGTTTTTTTACTGCCTTTGCGGTTTTACTTGTGCCTCCTCCAGCATTCTTCGATTTCCTCTCTGCCCTCATGGCCACCCCACATCTCCTCCCTTTGTCCCACCCTCCCTCCTTTCTTTGTCCTGCTCCACACACCGCTGCCATTGTGGGGATCTCTCTGCCACTCCCCCTCCCCCACATTCTATTCCTTCTCTCCCCTTTTCCTTCTTGAAGGTGCTTAGGTGCGTTGTACATATTAACCGATGAGTCGACACTGAAATCCAGTGTGCATGCATGAGTGTTTTAATGACATGACAAGAGAAACTTGAGGGAGAGGCGGGCAGTTGTGTCATAGCTGATGACTGTATTCCTCTGCATGTGAGCCCTACCCTCCCTGCCACTGAAAGGGCAACCAATTTATCTCTTAGATACATATAAATGTGTTATAAGGGCACCGATACCTACAGTCGACTTCTGCAGAGAGATTCCCCCGACACACATTGCAATCACATCAGCCCTCCTTTTCTCAGAAACAGTCACTCCATTAAGGCTTTCAGTGCCATGTCTCCTGTGGCCTCGGGATGTTAATGCCCATATTCTCCATCAGTCATTCTCCGCCACATGACACTCCATCTCACACTGCTGCCACAGGCAGCAGCACAGGGAGGAGAGAAGTAGCAGAAACGATTTTGTCTTTTTCACCTGCCCAAGGCTTCACACAAACACACCTACATGGGCACACTCATGCTTGATGCCAATTGTAAAACTGACAAGGTTTCAGCTCAGTTACTGTACAAGTTATCTTAAGACTTCATAGTTACATCTTACAACTTGTCTCTCATGTTCTCATCAGCTTCTTGTTGAAGGACATGGATAAGAGTCAGGGATCAGCTCCTCTAACTGTGACTCTAATCTCACCAGCTAACATATCTACATTAAAGCAATATATTATATCTAAAGAAAAAAAAACATTAATGGGTTAGAAATCACAGCACTGTGAAGTGTGTTGGAGTTGTTTTCTTGAGCTAAAAAATTACATTTCTTTGCACATGATTTCCGTTTGGGCTTGTTTTCACTTCTCTAATTATGGTTGTTTCCAGTCATAACAGGCACCTCATATGACTGTGAAGAAATCACAAGTAGTGCAAAAAATTGGCTCATCTCACCACACTGTAGATCATTGCTCATATTCAAGCTGTTATTATTCACTTAATGGATGGTGTGACCCACAGGAGTGTTTACTGCACTTAACCCGCAACATGCCACGGATAAACTAAAGCTTCCATGATGTGGCAACACAATGGTAAAAACAAAAAAGACCCCCCAAATCATTGAGTTGTAAACACATGGTTAAAGTCATAGGATTGGCCGTATGAAAAAAAAAAACAAAAAAACAAAAAAAAAAGCACCGTTGACTGTGAGCTTGATGCAGGGAATGAACGGTGGTCTCTCATCTCTAAGTCAATGTTTCCATCCATTTGCTTTTGTTCTCTGCTTTACATTCAATGCATGCATGTATTATTTCCCTTGCATAGCTTATGTATGGAAATGTAACCCAGTCTTCCACGGGGAAGGCAGACTATTAATAACACTGATAACTACTATACAGAGAGGCAGGTATAGAATGCAAATATAGGAATGGCAATCACTGCATAAAAAAAAGGAGCCTACCTGCTTTTGCACTTTGAATAAAACTTTGACTTTGTGGTGGCAATTTTCTATTTCCCAGGTGAGAGAATGAATGTGCTCAACGTGGCCAAGCTTAAATGATTTCATACGGACAAACATTAAACAAAACACAACACAGATTACAAACAAAACAGTTACAAGCAAGCAACAAGTCAGAGTCGTACCTAACTAGTCAGCTCAGTAGGGACAGAGTTCTTTCCCCCACGTGGGTTAGAGTCTGACAATTACCCTGTGACTTCAGTTCAGTTTTATACATGTGACATCTGGGGAGATCAAAGGATGTCGGTAGTCCTTTGTCCATCGTTTCCCTGGGGGGGTCAGATGAGGCTTCCTGTCCTGTGGTCATGTTTATGACCTCATGGGACAAATGCCACTTCCTGACTATCTCTTCACAAATGAGGCCTTCGAAGACCAGGTGAAGGAATCAGTCAGGAGCCACATATGTCTTAAGAAAACTGGGCATTTGGGGTCTCAGTTCAGATTTCCCCCACAGATTTGTGGCTGAATAGTTTGGCATTCGGCAAATGCCGTACACTGTGATTATAAGAATCCCTTAAATCCATCCTGGCACTAATACTTATGCACACACACACATACACACTCACAAACACAGACACACACACACACACACACACACACAAAGGTTAGCATTTAAAAAAGAACTGGCTGACAAGATGGTTTTGATTAATTGTGATGTGAAAGGAGGGATGTCACCTGGGAAGAGTGTTATAGCTAGAAAATCTGGAAACAGTAAAAAAAAGCAGAGGGAAAAAATGGGGAGGAGGGGGAACAGTGAACATCAGAGGCACGCTGGTATGGAAGTTGGCTGGATTGACCTCTGGCCTCCTTCTCCCTTAGCTGCTCCCTTTGAGCCACTAAAAGGCGTGTGGTGTGAGAAGCCAGAAGACAGCTTCACCCCCCCGTCTCCTCCTCTGGGCTCTCTCTGGGAAACTGAGGTCCCCTTTCTCAACTTGCTTCAAATGCTGTGAGGTCAGGAGGAGCCGGGGCCCAGTTGAGGTGGTCCAGTCGGGGGTAGGGTTTCACTGAATAACATGGCCAGTCTCGGTTTGTATGTGTGTGTGTGTGCGTCCATGGGAAGGAGGGAAAGGGGAGCTGCCTGTTCTCTTCCGTCCTCTCTTCATAAAAACTACAAATGGAGATGAAACTTGCTTAAATATACACAAACACCCTCCCTCTGTCACACAACACAAGGCTCCCATCCCACACAAATGCACATATTTACACATCACAGCATGTGAATATACACCCATGGTCTAGCTGCAATTGCTGTAAGGAAAAACAGAAACTGTGAAGTCTGTCAGGAGCAACAAGTCAGGTCAGCTACACATTACTGCTTCCTTATTTCTTTTGATACTTCACGAAAATGAACCTATTTTATTCTGTTATTACAAATTATAACAGAGCTGTTGCAGGTTTTTTTATATGAATATGAAGACATTCTGAAAAAATGAAGTTAACTTTGATATCCACGTTTTTCAGTATTATACCAAACAACCCTTTAAAGACTTTACGCAGTCCTGCACATGCACACAGCCAGTCAGCTCATTTAAAAATATGGCTGTCCTGAAAATTACACAGATGCAATTCAAATCTTGCTGCTTCAATGGGCAAGTTAATTTTCAAGATCCAAGAGTGCAGCCACAGATTAAGTACAATGCCAACATTATCAATAGGTCTGATTACCAAATCTACAAAAATAAACTTGAACTATCCTTTGAAGCCATACCCAAAAGAGAAGAAAACCAGACAGAGGGATGGAAAAGGAGAAGGTTGATTTATATTGGACTCTTTGTCTTGAAGTTCAATCATGCACTGGGATTCACAGTGATTAGAAGTTCGGCACCGACCCTCATCGACCAGGTGCTCTGGGCCTCATGCTCAATACTCTTTGTCTGGCCAGTGGGCCATAAGTTATGTGCTGAACAGTGAAAAAGGATGCGACATTTCACAAGGGGAGAGGAGAAGTCTGCATCTGATTGATCAGCCGAATCTCAGTGGACCACAGGAAACCAATGGGCAGACATATGTGTGCTGAAAACTAGAGTTTTTTACACACACACACACACAACTTTGTGCTACCCTTGTTTGGACACTGCATTGATTTCTGTCCCAGATGCAAAGTTTAACAACTAAATCTTAAACCTAACCAGGAAAACAGGAATTATGTTTTTCCTCATCGCTACATTTGGTCCCCATGAGGCATACTGGTGTCGACAGGGGTGGTGTTTAAACAAGAAAAAGAGCCAATAGGTAACTAAAAGACACACACACACACACACACACACACACAGAGAAAGACTAAAGACATTTTTGGATTTAATATTACTAGATCTAATTTATTATCACTGTTATTGTTTTTTTCTTCAATGTTGCACAATGAACCCTAAAACAATACAAACCACTAAAAATTGTCTATTTTGCCTTTTTTTTTTTTTTTTACAAATATACATACACACATACAGTACATACAGTATATGTGGATATGTATGCAGATTTATAATTGCAACACCTTGGTCTTGAGAGAGCATAAAAACATAACCATGTTGAAACATACAGTAGTGATCCCTGACAATGTTTATAGTTTGAATCATCTCTTATTGACTTGAATTGAACAGTAAAAGCAGAGAGAGGCAGTGAACTCAGCTGACAGACACATAACAAGACAAACAGGCTGATGGACAAACAGAGTGGACAGATGTGTGATCATGGGCTGACTTCACAGATTTGTGCTCCTGTCATTTCTTCAAAATGACCAATTGATTCATCCAACACAGTCAACACTACAGAGCTTGAGATGCAGCTGGTAACGCATATAGTTTTTGGTTTCAGGTTGACACGACGTACATTTGAACCCTGCAGTGACTGGGAAGAAAAACTAAAACTGCATAGATTAAGAGAAATTTAGCTTGTTTTATTCGGCTGCAGTACAAGCAATTTCAATGACAATGTGGTGAAAATGATCTTTTTCTGTTCTCTTTCCCTTTTGCTGCAATCAGATATTTTACTGAGCTTTATACCATAAACCTGAAGAAGAACCGAAAAGGTTTCTGCATAAAGAAAAGCAAATGTTTCAAATTGAAAAACACAAGATTAAGTCAAGGAAGAAACTTTTCACATAGAGGTTGAGGTTATGACCTGTCTGCATAACAGGACAACTGTCTCACTCAAATGATCAGCTTCAGCAGGAATTGCAGCTAGATTCTAATAATTGTTTTTTTTTTCAGCTTGAGATAGAGCAGTGTTTCTGTTTTTGCTCTCCTCGTTGGGATAAACATCTTTCGCTCAGTTGGAAAAAAGTGACGAGTGGTGCTTGTCTGGTAATGTTTTGTCCTAATGCAGCATATCAGATGATTTGCAAGTCACCCCTTACCACTGCAGATGGTGACAGTGAGTAAAATTTGAATCCTTGGCCAATAAAACTACCTAATATAAGAACAGTTCTTTGAGCACATCAGTAAAATTCTTCATTCAAACCGGCAACACTGGGCAGAGCAGGTCAAACATTGTTACACCCATACGGTCTAATGTGGCACAACACACTTTCCCTCTATAATTAAACAGCCTTTGTCCCCATAGCACAGCAGGTCTGAGGTTTGGACTGTGAATCTGCAACATAGATTTCAAGTAAATCTTGAATGTGAGTCTCTCTACAGGGAGAGCTTAAAAAGGGAAGCTGTCACTGACTTTCATGTTTGATGCTAATTTCACAGGACAGGTGTAAGGGGCCATTAACACCTGTGAGGCTGAGTCCACTCAGGGGCTCCTTTTTATATTTTGGTGGCCAGATAAAGGATGACTGAAGGACTTTAAATTGTGTTTTCTCCTGAAGCAAAGATGGTTTGGGAAGGAAAACGAAGACAACTTGTCACTTTAAAGATAACAGGACTGACAGGACCTCACCTCGAGTCACTCGTGAACATGACTGTTGGTAACAGGATGACAATGGAGTGATCGTCAGACAACAACAAGGGCAAGACAAATTTAAATTTGTCAACCGAAAAGGTCACTCAAGCTATTTTCATCAATACACACCATCAAAACAGATGACCAACAATCTGAGAAAGAAATCATCAACTGCACCATATTGAGATCACAACATTAGCTCGCCATTATTTGGCTAAATATCACAGTGTTACCATCACAAGTCCAATAATGATTAACTAACACTTTTCATTTCAGTTAAAATAACACATTAGCTTTTTGTTTCTCATGCAGATCTATTGTAGGCCTTTATCTGCCTACTACCTTTAAATACATTGGATTCAATCTGCTTTCTTGACAGTATATTGAAATATAATACTGTTCTCAAACATTAAATTACAGTTACATTAAATCACCATTTGACAAGAGTATAAATTACTTGTAAATCCCTTATAGTCATAATTTGAAATGTACACTCATCGGGGTCTCAGAACGCCACAGAGATAAATGCATCGGAAATGTAATCAATTCACGATCATATTGGGTGGTCATTTGGTGCCAGAATGATCGATACTACATAATTTAAGGAATATTTTAAGAAGAAGCTTTTCTCATCAGTCTTTGGACTTTTAAGGTTAACCAGAGTTAGAATATCTCAGGTCTCTTAAACATCCTCACTGATGTATATTTTGCGTTTTTCCAGAACAGACTTTCTGTAGTGATCCAATGTCACTCTAGCCAGTGTAGGCCTACCCTGTAACTTCCAACGTGATCTGGTTACCTGTTGTGCAGTTAATACACATTAAGGAAATAGTGAAATTCTGTACAGTCTGATATGTAGTTTAACCTTTAGAGCTATGTACTGACACAATAATATATAACACAACTCCAGCACATGCCCAGTCCAGCGTGAGATCCTGAGGGTATCAGAAGATGGAATAAATTGAAATAAACTATGACTGCAACTTCATTAATCTGCTCATTATGTTCTGACTTAACTGCTTGGTCTGGATCACCACAGCCTAATGCTCCAATTATTAAGTTTCATATCCAATATTCAGAAAAAAAAAAAAGGCAGCAAAGTCTCACAATTTAGATGCTTGAACTGAATTGTGTTTGGCATTTTTACTTGAAAAGAAAATTCAGATTAATTTCTGTCTATTGACTGTCTCGGACTCATTTAATTGTTTCCATTTTGTGATAAACTTCAATATTTCATGGATCAAATACTTCTCTTGGATTTTAATGTTGCGTAGCTAGTTTGATCACTCTAACTGTAATCCAATGAGACCTGTCGAGGATTTATGGGGCTCACATTTTTTTTCCATTCAAAATGTAACTGCGTGTTAATTTTTAATTGCTACAGACTTGTGTCTATTAACTTCAGGTACACTAAGGAGACAGTTGAACTATTTTCAGAGAAATTTTCCAGTGGTCAGACAAGTGACATTTAAGTTAAACACTCATTACCCTGCCAAGACTTTGACTTACTTAGATTTGCTGCGACATTGCTCACAGCAAATCTGTCTGAACTGGGGACGATGTGGGTTTTAAGAATGAAAGTTATGTACAGCCCAAAAGGCCAAATGTGGCCTGTTAACATACATACAACAAGTGGATCAGAGAGTCCCTGAGCTCATACTCTCCCTGTCCAAAGGTCAGGATTCAAGAAGGTAGATAAAGTTAGACTGACTAACTGACAGATTCAGATTTTGGCTTGGTTGTAGCACTTCCCAAGGCTGCAAAAGACAAATGACAAAGGCTCCTTTCTTAAAAACTGCATCAACGAAGGAACCATGTTGTCTCTTGCACTGACAAGAGTTCTAAGCACTAGTCAGTCATTGAGAACAGCTTTCAGGGCTACATGAAATCACCCAAGTTGTAATGTTACACAGCAATGTGACAACCTGACCTATCAATATCTAATCATGTAAACATGATCGTCACTGCACAACATTCCCTGTGAATCAGGTTAAACAGTATGGCACTAAAACCTGTCACACCCGTGGGTGAGATGTGGACAATTTCCTGCAGGAGATTAACCTTAAATTACACCGAGGGACAGAGGAAGGAAGGAAGGAAGTAAGAAAGAAAAGCACACCACATCTCATCTCCCCCAGAGGAATTACATTCAACAGAAGTAAAAACACTGATTAAGGCTGCAGCAGCCCCGGAACAAAAATATCATACTGATAATGAGTAAATATACAAGCAGGAGACATTTTGGTTGGGACACTTGTTCTGCTGTAAGTACCATTATTGTTGTTTCAGCACTTGGTAACATGGAATTAACACCAAAGTGTACAATTAGGTAAAAGAAATGGATTCAAGGAAAAAATCCACAGACAAATAACTTGAAAAAGCAGAGAATTACAGTAGTTAAGACAATCACTAAAATGGAAGCTGTGTAAAGTTGGTTTGCATAACACATTAAAATGGAATTAAAAGTATTTCTCTGCAGTGGGGACACATACAACTCTTATAAGCAATATCATGAATGGTCAGGATATAATACTACAAAATAGAGTTAAATGGCAGTTCAGTTTCTTTTAAACTTGATTTTTGTTTCATGGACAGCACTAGTTGACATTTCTCTACAACTTTTACCAAGTGGATGATAACAAAGCAGTCAGAAATGCCCGAAATCCCCAGTAAATAACAGCTGCGAACAGATGGTCATAAATTGAAGAATCTCAACCAAACCATATGAACATAAAAATAATTGCATTAATTAGTCCAGAAAACAGAAAAACAAATCAATAAACCAGTCATATTGAATTGTGTTTGTGTTGAAGTTGTATGTGCCACCCACTTTAATTATTTTATTTTATTCACAGACAAACTTTTCAGAGAGGATATAAAGTCAAACAGTGGTGATGCAAATAAAGTTAAAAGTATCTGATATATATATCAGTTAAAGAAATCTGATAAACATTCACACCCCTAAGCATGAACACAAACTGTTTTAATAGTTAGTGCACAAAATACAGGTCTTAAAAAGTTTTCCCTCCATTTGTATGTTTGTATCCCTCTCTGTTTGTCCAGCTTGTTTCGACACTTAGAATATGTTTATGTACATTTATATGTATGTATGAGTGTATTCCTCTATTCTATTGTTCGTACTTTCTATGTTTTCTTCATTAAGACCTGAGAGAAAGGCCAAAAACAGGGTTGAGGTAGGGTAATCATAATGCATTGGATATAGTCCTGTACAGGATGTGAGCACACTGAGCAGAGAGCTGGAGAGAGAAGCCCTGCCATCATTTATTCACCCAGCGACCCTCTATTTTTCTCAGCCAGTTCTCTGTCAGCGGTCGTCAGCATCCTGTGTTATTAGAAACATTGTTCCTGAAGTGCTAAGCTAGTCAGTGTTAACAGGGGGGTGAAGACTGAGCAGCAATCACAATTTTTTGAGGAGATTATCAATAGACAAGTATGATCAGCAACTGTCGTGTCTCCTGGGCACCAGAAGTGTAAAAGGCTACTAACTCTGTTTAAAAACAAGGTAGATAATGTGACGTGAAAACAAGATTAGTAAGAGCACTGCAGATGGAAATATTCAGAAAAAGCCAAGAGATACACTGTAGTTCATTCAAAATAAAGCAAATAACTTATTTGTGTTCTTTCTTTCTTTTTTTTTTTTCTTTTTTTTTTTAGATAAATGTCATTTTTGCGTTGTTAAAAGAATAGTTGAACATTTCAGGAGATGAAGTAGAGGTTCAAAAATGTGATGTGACTTTTGAACTTATATTAAGTTAAACAAGAAGACTGACTTAGCTCTCACTGTCTGGGTAAATGTCAGTACACAGAGACAGCAGGAAACAGTTTGGCACAAACCTGTAAAAAGCTTTCACTGCTATATTTCCTGTTCTGACAAAACAAATACGATGAAACGTGTTACTTAAGGAGCTTCAGAGATGCTGGGAGGTAGATTTGTTGTTGTTTTCCCTCTCTCCTTATTCTGCTACTCTCAGCTAAATGAACCATCTGCTGGCTCTAGCTTCATACTTAACATACTGCCATGAGAGTGGTGTAGATTTTCTCAACTAACTTTGAACTGATTCCCTAAAAGGTAGACCCATTCCTTTAAGTATGACTCTAGAGCTGGGAGACTTCACAGCTCAGCTTAGCCTTGAAGTGAAAGACTTGAAGTGGAGGGGAAGCACCTCTAAAGCTAAATATTTAACATGTTACATCTCATGCGTGGTGTTATCTGCCAACTGCCAACAAGAAATACAACAGAAAAATGCCAAACTATTTCTTGAAGTTCTTACACAAACAATAGTAAAATAATGCTTTTGGACATTTTGATAAGACTTGTAGTCATCCTTTTCCTCTTTTGTTTTTCATACACGATAATATGCATGAAACATTCATTCAGTCAATAAAATGTCTGCATACAAACACACATGCAATAACACAGGCACACAGCTAATTTGATCTATTTTATATTGTTTTGACTCATGTCCAATTGAACATTAAATGTCAAAGTCAGCAGTGAATGGCCCTCGAAATCGTAAAAAATGCAGTGTATCTCTAATGGTCTTTTCACTCCACTGAAGCAACTACATTTTGAAAAAAAAAACAAAAAACAACCCAAACAACTGTATTATGATCTTTTTTTTTTTTTTTGGAAAAAAAAAGACAAAGCTTACCATGGGACAACATAATTCATACAAATATTCCTACAAAACTGTCATTCATACAACAGTGTTATCAGTCTGTCAACTTGCATGAGGTACTGACATTGAATTTACAAACATTATATTCATTAACAGAGGGAAGCGGGGATTTCACACAGGGGGGAAAAGAGGGTTTTTCATTATGCAATAAACAAACAAACAACAACAACAGCGACAACATCAACATTGTTATCTTGAGGTAGAACATTAACTTCAGCATTTGGAAGTGCTTCACGTTGGATACTCTTTTTTTTTTTTTTTTTGTTTTGTCTTGTTTTGCTTCAACAAGCAGGAGAAGAGAGGAAATTCTTGACATCTGAGGTAGTGCGGCACCTGATCTTCTAATTTTAAAACAAATCAGTTCCTCCGCATGTAAAGTAATTGTGAGCATAGAGGAAGGTAAAGTCCCAAGAAGCTTCCCGCAACACATTCATTCTGGCTGAGGTAGGTTTTTGTTGAGTCAAAAGGTTCACACAGCCAAGTCTAGTGCCTGTATGGAGGCTGAGAACTCATAAAAACTGTTGATATAAATGAAATGAAGTCCTGAGGCAGAATATATAGAATTGCTGGAAGAAGGCTGAGGTCTTCTGTGAGCAAGAAGGTGGAATCATTGGTAGGTGAGAGCAGGCAGCAGAAGTCTTTGACATCAGAGAAGTAGGAATAAGACCAATAACCACTTTCACAAAAAAGAATATATATATATATAGATATATATAGATATATATATATATATATATCTATATATAGAGAGAGAGTGAGGACATTCTGGGGCCTACATTCTGCCTACCAACAGAAAATAAGCACCACCAGAAATAAACACGACTAGGGCTGTCACTTTTTCAATGTAGGAATCATTAAATATCTCAATCAAGCTATTTCAAATCAAAACAGATTGTTCAAAATAATTCACTTTGTTGCTTGAAAGATTCAACATCAGCCAGATGCACTGCTGCCCTGTTGACCTGTATGTGAGTGCAGTGTTGCACTGATCCAGCCATTAGAGGAGCCTCAACAGGAGCTGAGAAAAGGCCAATTAACGTCCAAATTACTTTGGATAAATATGTGTTCAAATTTTTTGAGCATTAAATTTTTTTTTTTTTTTTTTTAAGAAAAAGCGACAGCCCATCACTCAAAATAAAGAACATTTAACTGGCTTGTTGGACTAGAGACAACAGTCCATCTGAAGAGAGCACCCTAAACCCAGGCCATACACTCTGATACACAGTCCTAGATCCTCTAGAACTTCTTAAGTTACCAATAAAAAAATCTTTGCACAAAAGGAAAAAATTCTTCTGAAAGGAAAGATTTGTCAACCTGAGTGAGAGAAATGTCTTTATGGACACTGTGAGCAGTGCCATGTAAATTAGCCTTCATACATGATTAGCCTTGGTTGTGGTGACCTGCTGCAGGAGGATCCTGGAACTGTGTTTCAGTGTCCCGCTCTACCACAAACTCATCCAGTGGTATTGTAGACAGTTGGGTGTCGTTGAGGATGTAGGAGTCAGACTGAGAACACAAGCAGATATTAAATAAAAAGAGACTGTGTTTTTATTTATGTACGGATCAATTTTAGCATAGTTTATTCCTGCTTAAATTATCCTTATATCTTTAAATTCTTTTATCACGTTGTCATATATGTGAAGTATAAAAACAATAAAAAGAGCATCAAAGAGCTTCAGCCTACAGCTCAGTGCTCCGCTGAAAATGTTTGCATCCTATTTAACTCTGTTGTATTTATATATAGTTTGCTACTGTCTGGTTTGTTTATATTTGCTGTTGCACAAAATTATTCCAGTGATAGTAAATAAATTCAAAAAGTAATTCCAGTCTGGCTTTGTTGTCTTGCAAGTGGTGGCTGTTAGAGGCTGCAGTCATTCTTAAACATAGAGACGACGTTTTTTGCTCTCTGGACTCACCATACATGTTTCTTGCATGTTGGGCTGAGTGAAGAGTCTCTCGAGCTCGTTGCTGTCGACCCCTTTATTCCCCAACACACTGCCATTGACCTCCATCTCTCTCCTGGCAGCCCCGTTCAGCCCAGAGGCCCCCTGGGAAGAGGCTGAGGATTCGAGCACTGTGCTCTGCCCTGCCTGGGGGGTGGCCTGAACTGTCTTACAGATCATTAACCTGGGGATTACACCAACACACACACATAAAACACTTGTCAGCTGCATGAACATTATGGACTGACACTGAACCCTCAAAACAATTATTATCAGGTTGTTTCTATCAGTTCCACTTGGTGCCACTAATGATTTATTCATCGCGTTTCCACTGACCTGCCGCGATAACTGAAGATGAGGAAGAGTACACAGAAGATGATGCAGGTGACTCCAATGTGAATGCCAATTATAATGCCTGTAGTGGATGTTTTACTTTGTTCATCTTTGACACAGTCACACGGGGTGTCCAGTACTGAGGAGATACAGCACACATCACAGTCAGTTCACATAATCCAGGGTACATCATGAAGTGTGCTTGGGTCATACAGGAGATTAGTAGACTGTCTGTCTGAGGTATGACTGCTCAATTTGACTTTGCTGGAACAGAAGATGACTCATACAAAGGACATCCACACTGTAGTCAACTTTAATGGGGTTTTGTGTGACAAAGTGTGATTGTGTGTGGTCGTGTCTGAAAATCACCAGATTTCTCCACAGCCTCCCGAAGTGAAACAAATCGAATGGTGGCATTGCCATCTCCATGTTGGTTGTAAGCAAGTAGCCTTATTTCATAGACCAGTGCAGGATCTGGAAAAAAACAACAACAGCAAAAAAACAGAAAGTTATTTTCAGATAATATTCACTACAAATTTCAAAAAGATAAATTATATAAAAAAGGATTAGCAATGTCAGGAGGGCAAAGTTTTCTGACTGGATAAAATTGTTGATATAATATGGGGCATATAATGTATTTTAGAAAAAACCCATTTTTTTCTATTAACTCTGTTAATCAATGGAAGTAACCCTAATTTTGCAAATATATTATACTATTGGAGAGTAATCATTTTCCTCACTGGAATGATGTGAGAAACTCCATAAATAACATTTTTTTTGAAGAAGGAGTTTTTTTTGTTGTTGTTTTTTTTTATAGTTTCAAAAAGAGATTGTAAACTGCTGTTTATTGGCCCAGATTAAAGGAAGGAGTTTGATTTGTTTAATAAGATTACAATGAGTTTTAAGAAAACGAAAACAGTTCAGTTGATTAATAAATA
Source organism: Remorina albescens (assembly GCA_034769265.1). NCBI lineage: Eukaryota > Metazoa > Chordata > Actinopteri > Carangiformes > Echeneidae > Remorina > Remorina albescens. The sequence goes on from CM068479.1 coordinate 7,662,127, forward strand.
AATACAAATAATAATGGTATAAATCTCACCCAGCTGAGTGATGTTGTATTGGGTGACATTGCGGGGGAAGGTGAAGGGACCAGTGAAGAGCGGGATGTGGGCTCTTCTGTAATACAGCCTGAAGCCTTGATGTTGGCCCATCTTGGAAGAAGGCTCCCACATGGCTTGCACCACACTGCTGTTCACCACCTTGGTGTAGAGGGAAGGAGGTGCTGGCACTACAACATAATATAAACTGTCAACCAAAGTGGCACAAAAATATGATATATATATATATATATATATATTCATTTAATCTGTAATGTAACATTTAGCAAATTTAATTTGATAATTCTTCAAAACAATTTCACATTCACATATCAACTTTAGGGCAGCACGGCGGCATAGTGGTTAGTGCTGTTGCCCCACAATAAGAAGGTCACGGGTTCGGTTCCGGTTCCCAGCCTGGGTCCTTTCTGTGTGGAGTTTGCATGTTCTCTGCGTGGGTTTCCTCCCATTGTCCAAAGACATGCATGTTTGGGTTAACTTGACTTGACTCTAAATTGTCTGAATGTGGGTGGTTGTTTGTCTTTGGCCCTGTGATGGACTGGCAATCTGTCTAGGGTGTACCCCACCCCTTGCCCAGAATGTTGGCTGGGATTGGCTCCAGCACCCCGCGAAACAGAAAAGCATTAGACGATGGATGGATATCTACTTTACAATGATGTTCTCAAATGTTTGATCTTGCTTATTTTAAATTTCAGCCAGCACTACAAACATGCTGATCTTTCTTCAGTGTGTTTGCTATTGGTAAAAGATATTGTTAGTGGGTAAATGTTCTGCTTCCTACTCACCCTCTCCATGAGTTCTCTCAGTGACACTCTCTGACGATTTGCTAGCTCCGTGGGATGTATAGGCCTTGACGTAGAAGGTGTAACTGGTGGAGGGCTCCAGGTCCCTGATGATCTGCTGCAGTGTCACTTTACTGACGGCCTCCTCATACTCCATCTCCACTGGGTCTGATACCAAATGATGGGGAAAGCGGGGATGGGATAGAAACAGACATTAAAGTGATGAGAAATAAGATCAAGAGAAGAAACCATAGATACAATCTGTTTGTCTCATCATTTTATGGTTATTGCCCATTTTACTGGTGCTACCAAAGCAACTCTGTTAGGAGAGAGTTAATCCAGTTTGGCCTTGGGAGGTTGAATGATGATGGTGGGCTGAATTGCAGGGATGGTGTAAGGACAGCGGGAGTAAAAGTGGGAGTTACAGAAGAAGTGTTAAAGCTGTTTATTGTTCTTAATCCAGAGACATTCAGCCGTAACTGCTATGTACCTTCAGCCCTTCATCAATTGGGCCATGCAATCTTCGAAAGGTAATTACAGTGAATCTCACTGGTTGGCCCCTGAGGCCCTTAATTATCCATCCGATAGAACTACTGCGGAGAACAGCAGCTGGCGCTATGTGACTCTCACCGCACACACACACACACACACACCCACACACACACACACACATGCACGCATACTTTCCCATGGTGTGAAAGAAACACACACTGAGCACATGAGATGAATGCAGAACTCAAAAATGTTGCTCTGGCAAATTGCTTTTGAGATTCAGGCTGCCCGCTGCTGTCTCTTTTCATCAGTCTAGTGTAAAAGCTTATTCCCATTTTTAAATACAAAATAGTGACAAAAATGGTGCTTTATAGTTAGGTGCAAAATATTTTCAAATTGAATACATGAATATTTAGCTGTAGCCATAACTTGTAGAATGTATTTATTATTATTATTATTATTGCTTCAAATCAGTCATTCTGCTCCCCCAACTTTCTGTAGACGGTTTTATTTATCTCTCTATAGCTTCTCCTCATCTCACCCAACATGGCCCTTGATGCTGATTTCCTGTGGTAATGCTTTGTTTATTATTTATTTTAAATGCTTATGTTTTTGTTACTTAAGCCATCTGCTGCTGCAGCCTTACCTGAGGTCCTGCGGATGTGGAGCACATAGCCTATGATGTCCTGAGTGTTCTGATCGGGCTCCCTCCAGGACACCTGGATGGTGGTGGGTGAGAGGGCCTCAGCTTGCACATGATTCGGAACACCAGGTAGACCATCAGCCCAGAGAACCGTAAGGCGTGCACTAGCTTGTGTGGAGCCAGCGCTGTTCTCAGCGATACACTGGTAAATAGCTTCATCCTCCTGGCTGATGCCGTAGATTGTGAGTGTGCTGTGAGAGCAGGAAGACAGAAGAAAGGGAAGAAGATGATGAAGAAGAAAAGGCAAAAGGCACATTTAGATTTTTTTGCCATCCAATAATAAGAATGATTAAAATAGATCTCCATCATACACCATCTGCAGGTAAAAAAACATCTTAAAATCTTTAACCTGAGATTGTCAATCAGAGTGAACGTTTAAATGTAACTATCTTGCTGTACCGCTGATTGCAGAAATGCAAAACCACCTTTTGAAATCACTTTTACTTGATATATTTGTTCGTGAGTTGTGGTAAATTATATAAAATAGACCAGAATCTCAAGAAGCCAATCAAAGGACCAAAAATAAATAAAGCGGTAAGTTTAAATCCTCTATAGTCATCTCTATTTTTTTTTCTTTTTAAATCTTTTACAGATTACTGTCACTGCAACCTTAAGTACAAAAGTACATTGTTGTTTTACTAAAACTAAATACTTGTTCTTGAATAAATGCAATAACTGTATCCACTTCATCCTTCAGGCCTGGACTCAAACATGAATGGATTCAAAGATGAATGTGAGGATCGTAAAGTGCAAAGTTCAGCTGTGTGTGTTTCAGTTAGTGAGAGAAATACACCAAATACTGCAGACAGCAGCACTGCTCTGTATATGGTGTCGTTGCTCATGCAGAGTGCATATTTTCAAACTCATTTGCCTTTTACTTCAACTCCCATGTGAGTTGATAAATCTGTTCAGTGTATCAAAAATGTAATTTGCCTGTATTAGTAAAACAATTCCATACATTTGCATACACACAACCTCCTACACTGAGCAATCATTTATCTCACTGCCTTCATTCTGTATTTTCACTCTTTGTCCCCATCTTTCTTTTTCCGCTTCTACATTTTCCCTCCCATCTTACCTCTATTCAGCTATAGAGGAAATATAGGGAGGGCATTGTATGTATGTGTATGTGCGTGAATGCTAAGTAGGTGTTATTAGATGAGAATATATAATCCACTTTTCTCATTGTGTTTGTCCTGCGGCAAGAGAAAAACTAAAACATTTAACATACTATGGAGATGAGGTCCTGTGGCATAAAGTAATTCTTCATGCCAAGGCTATTTCTCCTGTATTCGAGGTGCAATGTGCACTGTGGAAAACTGACAATACACAAATAACAAATACCTTTGAAATATGGAAGGGCTTCATTTTTAGCTTTATTTATTTTCTATGTGAAAGATGGTGCAGCCTTGGGTCATGGCATTTCAAGAGATTAGAAGAGTTTTTTCACGTAAAGTAGAAGAAAACTATCTGGCTTCTGCTTCTCACGCTGTGCTTCGCCTTTTAAAATAGTATTATTGATTCTAGGAGTTCAATACATCCTGCAGCATCTTGATAGTCTGTCACTTGCAGTTTGTAGAAACCTGTTGAGCAGATTGTCGTCCCTCTTTGATTGACAGATTGCATCCTGAGTGTATTAAAACAGGATTTATTAAGAAATGCCACAATGATCCCGTGAGGAGAAGCATGCAATTTACTGAAAGAACAACATGTTAGCTTTGTGCAGTTAACATGGTCTGTTACTGGACACCTTCTGGATCTGTGAAATGGGACATGAGGAAAGTGGCATTTCAGCTCCTGGCGGACAGCACTGACCTCATCGGAGACTCAGAAAGGTTTGTAATGATGGATTTGTAAAGACAAGGCAATGCTCTTCTAGGTCAGTGGGCAGTACGGAGGAGTGAATCATTTCATTTCCTTTTCAAAATTGATGTTCTGGGACACAATTACTGTACATCTCTAAATTGGGTCAGACTAGGCGGGGAGGTGGAAGACTCATTATTCTGGCTGGCCTTCCAGGTGGATTCAATCGGGATAGTTATCAGGTCAAAGAGGGCCTCTGTATTTCACCTTTTCTAAGTCAATCCCACCTCTGACCCCAGAGGTGGCAGCAGTCGCCAGCCCTCAGCTCGCTACTCAACCATCACTATTCTGACAGCCTTTCATATCAGAAATAGATGGAGTGTTCGCAGACAGAGAGCATGACCAGATGCCGCAGGAACAGCAAAGAGGCCCCCCGGGGACTGCGCTACTCCCTGTCACCGGGCCTCGTTGGGCCTTGAGGAAAAGGTAGAGAAATTCCACAAGATGTTGCTTGTTTCTTGAGGCACAGTAGCGAACACAAGTAGGCATATTCACATACACATGCATGAAAGCACACACATACATTACACATGCCAACTTACATGCACACAGACCAATGCTGCTGATGTATGACCTATGAAATTCCATGCCTGCTGTCGAAACTTCCTTTCTAACTTCCTGGATAGAGACCTGAAGGATGCCTAAGGTGCTTAATATGCTTGTATACATATTTACATCCATATTTGCTTCATACCTTATGGCAAATTATCACACATTATTTATGAGTGCAGCATTTTTTCCCCCAAAATGTGAGATAAAAATTATTTAAGTCTGTTTGGTTATGGCTTCATCTAAAATTGTTCTTTCTGTTTTGCTTTGGCGTCATATTTACAGGGTTAATGTTTGGGGAATCATTTGGAAAATGAGGAACAGCGTGTTTCTGCTGAAGTAGGTGTTAATTTAGACTTGCTGCAGCTGCAGCTCACATTTGTTCCTATACCAGGGCATTTCTCGGGAAAGACCTAATGGAGCCTGAGACGTGAAAAAGAACTGGTTTTAGTTAAATCACAGTTGCCTTAAGCAAACCTTATATTTATGAAGCAAAAGCCCTGATGGTCTGTGAAACCATTTTATTTTTATTTAATGGAGAAGAATTAACGTAGAACACTAGGTTTATTCAATCCATTTTCAGGACCACTGTCTTTCTAAAAAGATTAATATGAAAAATTCTCTGTCTAGTGGATTAAAAAATGACACACTCTGCAAAAAGACCTCTCTCTTAGCCTTAAATATTTAGTCTTAAGATTTTTACGATTAGACAGTTCAGTCTAGGAATTTGGCCTGGGGCCTTTCTGTGCGGAGTTTGCATGTTCTCTTGCATGGGTCCGGGGTGTACCGCACCCTCACCCGATTTTAGTGGGGATTGGCTTCAGCAACCCCCGTGACCTGCAAACAGATAAGTGGTAGAAGATGAGTGAGTGAGTGACGTTGATATACAACAGAAGAAAATCGCAAACAAAGATTCATAAAATGTGTAAGAGAAAGCGAAAGATGGAAAGTTTGAGTGGGAGAGAAAGAAAGGGTTTGGGAGGTATACAGTCTGAATTTGGGCTGTTTGCTTGCCATACATGAGTTCTAAAGCTGATCTGACTCATCAGTTCAAGGTCATTTCACAGACTGATGGATAAGGGGAGTGGCTGACAGTGGGGCCTTGGGTCTGTTGTTCAGCTGCTGAAGCTGTGTTTACTCTCCGTTGTCTCTGAGCAGCACTGCGTCAAAAGCCGGTATGGCCATTCTGGATCCAGCAAGAGGGAAAGGGGAAAAATATGGGGACAAAAGAGAGAACAGGAGGAAGAGGTGGGAAAGGGGTGGAGGAGCAATGAGCTGTCTGTGGCCTGAGAGGAGGGAAGGGCCCAGGGATATGACTGATTACAGGCAGGGTCAGAGTTTAAGGCCAATGCCCAGGCACCAGCTCTCTGTAATGGGGGCAGGAAGGGGGATGTGGGGCACAGAGAGGGGCCGCAAACAAGAAAGGCAGGTCTTGGTGAAAGAGCAGAAAAAAAAGAAAGGAGAAAAAAAAAGAGCCTTTGAAAGGATTCTGCTACAAAATGTCCAGTTTTGGGTGAATCCCTGATCCAATCTGATGTTGGCCCTTAGTTGCAGGGAATAGTTTTTTTTTTTACAATTTTTTTTACTTCTAAGTAATTTAGAGAAAAGGGAAAAAACTTTACTCATCATCATCATCATCACTTTTACAACAAACAGGCCTTCATCCTCATGTATCATGTGCAATCACAACTTGCATGTATTGGAAGATCACACTCCCAATCTTCAGGGACTCCTAATCCTTAATTAAGAGTAGCTCTTAGAGAGCGTTCAAATAGCCACGATGGCATGTTTTACCGGAGCCTGGTCAGCAGAGACTGATAATGAATTGGATAACAATAATTTTTTGGAGTGTGTGTGTGTGTGTGCAGGTGTGTGTTCTCTGACATCATTGCTTCTTACACTGGACTTCTTGTCTGTATGTGCAGTGTGTGTGCAGATGCAGAGTTAAGGGCAACATAGTTGGGAATTTTCTTGTTTGATTATGCATGTGCACAAAACGAATGATGGGTTGCACCACAGGTTATTTGTACATATACAGGCTCACCTGCTCTCTGATTAATGTGTGTGCATGCGTGTGTGTGTGAATGAAATGTACGATCGATTTCCTTCCTTCCCTTGTCCGATTTTTTCTTGAAGGTCACCATCTTGAGAGATGTTTGAGGGGGGAAACCTCTGCTAATGTGTACATTTGTATAAAGACAGACAATCATACCCAAGATAAACATTAATTAAAATTTCTCTACTGACTATGTTGCTTCCTATGATAAAATGTGTAATTATACATAAAAGAACTGAATTATTATGTTGCCTGGAACTGATATCATTACTGTGCGCACAATTTGCATACGATTTTTTATGTTTCACTTTGGAACAGGCAGTTAACACACTTTATTATGAAATACTAAGAATTCTTGTGATTGTTGTCCCAGTTAATGCAGGTACTTTCTATCCTAACTATTGAGACAAGTGGTAGTTGAACTAAAAGAGCATTTCCATCCTGATTGGGAACGGTGACCTCCCATCCCTAACTCTGATTGGTTTAGAAAGATGAGATGTGATCATAAAAAGGGAATATCTCCACATCGCTGCTAGACTGGTCAGTGAGTCTGAAAAGCCTTTCCATGTCCGAATAGTTAATGAAAATATTTCAACAAAAAAGTTATATTGTGTAGTTTTAAATGTTGGGAAATGGATGCATTCTTTGCTTCAAATTAATGTTTATTTTTGCTGTATTGAACTGAAACTACCCTCACCGATCGTTTGAATGAAGGCAGGACACAAATCCTCGTCTCTGGTGTCCACATTTTACTACTTTGGAAAACAGTAGAAACGATTTGTTCATTAATCGTCCATTCACACATGCAAAGAAAATTAATTATCAGTAATTTTGTTCAATGACTAAAGCAGTCATTTTAAAGGATTTATACCACTCCATTTACACATCTTGCTGAAGAGATGGTTAATATTGGTTAAGAGTGCTGTTTACATTTAGTGATTTGCAATATTACACTAAAAACTGTGATGTCTTCTCACTGCTCAGCTCCACTGCACAACTCTTAAGAAGCACATCAAGATGGTCCGTTCTCTAAAGGTTCTCTAAATAGCTGACCGCATTTCCTGGTCAACTAGCTGAGTTTATGAGCTAATTAGCTAATGGTAGATCTCCAGATGACGCCTGCCTCCTTACCCAATCACAGGGTGTGGTTTGTGATGCATGAGATTCATATTATAGCAGGTCATACACTAATGGTGGCAAGTGAAAATGCCGTGATGCTCTGACTACCTGCTCCATCTTTCTTTCTTTATCCTCATTCGTTTTTCCCACCGAATCATCATTTCTCTTTTGACTGTTTTTCTCCCTTTTTTCTATTCATTCAAGTTGATCCCCTCATTATTTTTCTCCTTTTTTTTTCCCTTCCTCCTTTGTTAGTGCCTCGCTCCATCTCTCTGTCTGATATAGACTGGTAGTGGCAAGTGGGAGTTGAGCAGTGTTTGTGAGCAATGGAGGTGTCTGCTCCCTTCACTGAATGCTACAAAGTGCAAGTATTGATTTTTTGGTGCATATTTAATATATTCACTTCATATTTCTCTTTTATGAATAGTAAGAACATCCATGAATGGTTAACTGCCAAGGTCAACAGTAAAAACGTATCTCTGTGTGCAGCAATGAAAAACAGAAATTACTCAAAAACATGTTTTTGATTAATACAGTTAGTATTCACACATACAATTGAGAAGGTGAACACTTGAAGGGTATATAAATAATGCTCTGAGTTATTATGCGCTTGTATCCTGCAACTGTTCAATTAAAGCATGTCATAAAGAAAAACCACTCATGCAAAAAGTGACACTTCTAAATTAAATCTAAACTCAGAAGATAGTCCTGCCACATGCAGTCTTTATAGTGCGAGGTGCTGGAAATGCTAACTAGCTGAGCTGGTTGCTCAGTTTCCCCGTGACATTCCTGGGGACTGCCATGGGAAAGTATCCAACTTCCAGTCAATATGCAGCTCACATACACAAAGGCACAAATAAATTGAGGCTCATGTCTTGGCGGGCATGATTCTAGCAGCTGCGGTGTTGGAAGCAACAAACACACAGAGATATCGGACATGTGATGATACCAATGATCTGATCAAGGAAGTCGTTATGGATAATGACAGCCATAATACTTCTGCAAGTGTGGTATTACTTTGTGAGGATACAGTGAATACAGTGACTGTTTGTGAAAGAGAGCTGGGCTTTTAGATTGAAATTTGGCATTGATTGAAATGAACATACGACTTTCTACCAACCCAACCCATACAAGGTTTATGTACCATATGCCTCATACATGATAGACTAAATACAAATATACACAACTGAGCTTTAAATGGTTAACCAAATTAAATTCCACCAGTGATTTACCTTTCATTATATTAAACATATTTGTGTTTCTTTTGTATTTTCATAAGGTTCATTTGTATCTCATATTTAATACTTTGTTTAATTAATTGCTGGTGGAAAAAGTCAAACAAGGCTCGTATCCCGGAGGTGAGCTTGAGACTGTTAAATGAAAATCTGTAAATATTAATAATAAATAATTAATTAGCCAATCTGAGAGAGAAAGGAACTACAATGACATCCAGAAAGATTCATTTCTTTAATCCATCTATATTAATAGAGTCTATTCAATTTGTAAAAGACATCTTTCTTCCTGTTAGACTGCTGGTTGAGCAAGTTAATGGTTACTGAACTACGTCTCAGTGCACTCTTTAGTCATTAGTCAGAGGTTTAACAGGAGTGTTGTAAACACTGTGAAGAGAATCAAGAAAAAACTGAACCCAACTTAGATTTAGTTGACTTGGCTTATAATTAGTTGTTATTAATAATTTAAAATGATCATTTACTAACCATTAACATCTACTTTGGAATCACCAAAGTTATTATGTTTTATATGGTAGTTATGAATTAATTTCCTCAATAATCATTAGTCATTTTCACACATTATCAGCTGGATAGCTACACATTGTTCCCCAAAAGCTATCTGTATCCCTTGCTTTTAAAATTATCATCTTGAATATAAATATGAAAAATCATTTGTTGGATCAGATAAAAAGACAGCAAAGCTAATTCTTGGTGTAAAGAAAATAACAATGGTCACAAAATGACAACTTGTTTGTTGAATGATAATAAGAAATTTCAGTGTCAGAAAAAAGGCCATCTTGAAGAATCCATTGTTATGACAGTTAATCACTGATATGGTTTGCTCAGCCTCATTGTCCTTATGTATGATTCTTGTTTATGCGTGAATATGAGTTTGTTTGTTGTTTTACCTGTTGTTGTTCCTGAGTTTGACGTGCCCCCTGGGCTCCAGAATCTGCCCGTTCTTCAGCCAAGTGAGCTGGGGCTCGGGCTCACCCTGAGCATGGCAGGTGAAGATGGCAGTGGTGCCAACAGGACGAGCAATGGACTGTGGAGGTTGAACAAACTCTGCCGGAGCTGGATGAAGTGGAAACAGAGTCAGATGAGTTGGACTTGAAATTAAAAATATGTACAGGATTAAGGAGGCAGTTAACACAGCTAAGTTATAAACAAGTGTCCGGATGATTAGAGTAGGATGAAGAAAGGAACAAAATGAAGCTAATGAAAACAAAAAGAACAAGTGAAGGAACTTAGAGAGTAATGATGAAGAATTGGATGTGTTTGGCAAATTATTATAATAGACAGCAGAGCAATGTAGGTACAATGTACTAAATAAATGTGAGATATAATTTAGAAACATGGAAGGAGGAGAGCAAAAATAATGATTGTCTTAATCAACGAAAGAACATTTACATTAAAATAAATTGATGCAAGTAAATGGATACCATATCGTATAGGATTTAAACTATGGTCAATTAGTGGTAATAGCTTATTCATTTACTCTCTGAGATAAATTATGTTACATCCGCTGAAGTTCGATTTTGGGGTTGGGGCTTTAATTTGAAGTGACAGACAAAGGTGGTGTATCATCTCCCCTGCAGGCATTGTCCCAGCACTTATCAGTGATTTCATAACCTGAATTATTGATGCCCATCTTAACTCAGAAATAATTTTATGGTGATTATAAATATCTCAGTCATCTGGAGCTGGAAACCTCAACTCATCATATTGTCTGTTATAAAATAGCTCCGCTGTTCTACCTTCCCATATACCAGTCATTTTATTTAGCGTTATTTAGTGAGACTGAGAACCTAAAACCGAATTGTGTTTGTAACAGAGATGCATACAAAACAAACAAAAAAACCCCCAGCAAAACACAAAACAATAACAGCCAAACATCTAATTCCACTGAGAGTAGAGAAACATGGATCAATGTGCTGATTGATGCTCAAATATCAATTATTGGTCATCACAATGTAAAATCAAATAAATAGACCAAAGCCCATGATGCCGGTATTAATTATGATATTGATTTTGAGGCTTGAAACATGATGTCAAGAATCAGAGATTCACTTTATTGTCCCACAAATGGGAGATTTAGGTGAACAAAAAAGGCATGCAAGCTGAGACATGTCACCAGTTTGTGTTTGTCTGAAAATGTAGCTAAAGAATACACAAGGAGGTTTCAGAGCCAGACATTGGCCAGAGAAACGAGGGAATATGAAATCAATCAAATCAATTCTGTGAATAGTTCGAAGTGAACATGGTGCCACCTTAATTTTGAATTAGCTGGCAAGAAAAAAGCAGTAGTTTTTAGTTACTTGTTAACATGACAAAATTTTGCTGGGGAACATTTTGAGCTGAGGATTTTTATGAAGTTGGTATCCAATGTACACGTGACCATCTCAAAACAAATTGCAGTATCCATGTTCGTTGTAATGAACGACACAATACTTGATTTTTTACAACATTTGTTGACCTCCCTCTTGTTTGTTGTCTACATTATTCCATGTAAGTGTTTCCACTCTCCCACTGGAAAAGCTAAAGGAATCTCAGGCTGCTGAAAGGAAGCTGGTGACAGCTTGTGATGGTGCTTTCATTTATCTCGTCCTCTTTCTCTGCTTTACTCCCTCTTTCACTCTGCCTGTTGTCTAAAAGGTGAAGGTCAGAGGGAGCTCTGGAAGATATTGATTTTTCCCCATAAGGGTGTGGGTTAGATCATCAGCACCATCCATCCATCCATCTTCCTCTTGTTTTTCCCATTTGGTTCACACATTATGACTCCTCCTTCAGTCTTCAGTCTCTCATTTTTTTTTACCTCAAAGAAGGAAAATTAACCTTATTGACTAACTGTATCAGAGCATTTGTGCATTGTATGATGATTTCATAAGGACATTAGAACACAGTATTTTAAAATTCCTGACCACTTGACTTCTCTGGCTTGAAGGCCTTTGACACCCTGTTATATTCATAAATATGTCAACTGGCTTATTTATACCAGACTAATAGGAGCCAGCTTTTCAAGGACATGTGGTGAAATTAACATGTATTTTTCCTTTATTAACATTGGCCTAAGATAAATTAATTTGGAATTAACATTACACCGTTTCCACAAATCAATTTAAAACACCCAAAGACATTGACACGTAATTAACATCCATGGCGTTTGTTCCTTCTTGGGTAGGATCCTGTCTCAGAGTTGACATGCAGATAAAATGAAATATCGATCAAGATCAATACTGTGATGGACTGAAGCAAAGTATGGTGCATTTGATCTGTATGTGAGAGAGGTAGATGTTTTTCTAACCCGGTGACAATTGATGCACAAGGCAGCCCACACCTGGCAACACCCCATTGGTCAAACCCATTTACCTCTTTGAGCCAGAGATACTGCATCAGTGTTGCATTTTATAGCCCATTAACTATGCATTTGATTTATATTTTTATTGTATTATTATTCTATTTAATTTTGATTTAAATAACTAACATTGCTGCATTTATTGTTATTTACTTTTGCTTTAGCCGAACCTGAGTTCCAATATGAAAATATCTTTAACTTTTATATCTAAGATATGCCAAAGCCATAGTGTCATAGTGTGTGTAGCCAAGATGCTTTTCAATCCCACTTGCCTTGTTTTGAAAGTGAACTTCTCAATACAGTTAAACCCTAGCAAGGTTGCAGGGTTAGATCAGAGAAAAATTGGTGAGGATATTGTAATCATTGTAACCCTTGTTGGATGTGTGTCACCAGAGAGGGGGAGTATATACTCTATAGTTTAAAAACATATTTGAATCTCTTCAAAATATTTTGAAGATCTGTGGGCATGAAAGCGAATTTGAGGTGAGGAAACTGCTTGCTTTACAGTGCTTACACAAAACAATACAGTGTAGTTTAGAAAAAGGGTCATTTGTGTATCTTTTACTTCTCCTTAAAACACAAATTTTTCAGCTAGGAGGAAAACTTGCACACTATTCATATATCTTCTCCAATTTGTCTCTGAAGGATGCATTAAGAGAATTGCTTAAATATCTATTTTAAAAGGAAGGAATATTCACGATTTTGTAGTAGATGACGACTTTGATGGTATGTTCCCCCAAACTAAACACTGTCTTTGTTCATCTTGTCTCAAAAAGCTATTTGCTTTCCATGGTTTGTCTTATCCATGTCTAATGGTCAACAAAATTGCCATTGGTAGTTGTTGTTAAATGTTGTCGATTTGTTCTGTTCTTTACTGATGTTGGTCAATATGAAGGCTTAAAAGACAGCGTTAATTAATTTATATGATCATTTATATTTCAATCTCCACCTGTCAATCATAGCTGGGGATTTGCATCGTGAACTATGATTGGTTAGTTCGACTTATTGCTGCCAGGCAGACAAAAAAATCAATCAACAATGGTATAACATACTGTGGATTAAAATCAAGCAAAACCTTGGTATGATGGTATGTCTGACAGATATGCACCATAATAATCATTTACATTCCACCCACATCAGGCGCTGGAGTCATTTAGTGGCAGAAACATTCGTCCGACTACACACAGAGTTGCCTACAGCTGAGTTGTGCACTCCAACAAGCACAATTCAAAGTGCTGGGTAGTAGGATGTTGGTGAAGTTTTTGCATGGTACACGGATTGCCGAAACAGAAGTCCACCCACAGAACTGACAAGCTTTACCTTATCACTGGAGTACAGCTGTGTGCTTTCACGTTTTCCTCCACAACCTCCTCCTACCTAATGTTTTGAAATGGCACAGGACTTTTATCCAGAACTCACCTTGGACCACCAGACGTCCCTGAGCAGTCCTGCGGACACGGGTCCCTGGTTTGTTAGCAGCACACACATAGACCCCTGAGTGCTGCACACCAACATCTGAGATCATCAGATTCCCTGTGCCGAGTACCTGGATTCCCTCCACACCAATGGGACGGCCATCTAGTCAGGGGAAATAGAGGGAATAGGCAGTTGAGAAGGATAAATGGGACAATTTTAGATAGTAAAACTGCAAAAAAGGACAAGCTTTGAACATGTATGTGTTTATGTTTCATGGGGGAATGGGGATGTGTTTGCAACTGTAAAGATCAAAGTGGGGTTATATTACCAGCAAAAGAGACTAATTGAATATACAGCATTTTAATGGCTACTGGCTGACAAAGACTGTGCTATTTCTAGCATCACATTCACTGTGAAATCCGTCGTAATTTTATCTGTCTTGTGATGATGATGCCAGAACAACTAACACAAAGGCAGTAAACAGAGAGAGGCCACTGGGTTTTTGTTTACTGATGTTTGCTGGTGTACATTCTTAGTTATCTTTATCGTGAGCGGGAGATAGATTGTGTAAAACTATATACAGCTGCTCTAATGGATGGTCAGTTCATTAAAGCTGACACCTATTATTATTTTTAAACCATTCAATGAAATATCTGAAAATGCTTTGGACGAAGGCACATTTCCTTTTGAACATTTATACAGAGGAGGTTCAGCTGTAATCGGGGGAATACAAACTGCAATTTCTAATCTCCTATCTACTCACACAATCTGTAGTTGCCTCCTCTCTAGCTCTAGCTGAACTTACATGATAAGCTCACACTTTACTGTGCTCCCTATTTTGAGTCTCAACCCCAACAATGACTTCAGTCCGTCTCTGATATTATCTTCAACTTCCATCTACACCCAGCAAGTCTGTATGGCCCAGATTTGATGTGTGAAAAAGCCAGGCAGGGGGGGCAGGGAGATGGGCAACACAGTGGACACATGCAGAGGCAAGAACTACAGCCAGAAACAAACCATATGGTCACAAGTCAGCAGTGTATTTTTAGGTGCACTTTCATAGCTTTAATGCAAATAAGTTAAGGCAAATATTAACTCATGACCTGTAATTTAATATTTATTAGATTACTAACAAGCAGGACGGCGTGTGAGACAGTCAATAAAATCTGCAGAGTAAACAAAAACAGTTTTACCATTCTCTTTAATTGCATATATTCACTTGTCTGACACTTTAAAATAAGATTACAAAAACAATAACAAAGGAAAGACCCATGCGTCTCCATTCTCAAAGCAGCCATAAGATCCATTACAACTGATCAGAAGAAATTCACAGTCAGGTACAAACTTAATAAGAACCCAAACTTTGACAAGTGAGAAACCTTACAGAGAGACAAGATGTAATCTTATGGCAATGGAGAGCATAATATTGTGATTAATCGTGACATATTATTGAACTGAAAAAGATCACTCAAAATTGCTTACCAAGAGGTTTTTGTTGGCATCTGTCACTATGACATGTTTTATTGCTCTTTCTGCATTTTGCTATTATCACTACCAGAGTCACTGGACTGAGAAATAACAGTCCAATGAGCTTTTTGTCTCAACAAAAGAAGTTCTTGGCTTTTACTGCTATATTTCTTCCCTTTCTCTCCCTCTTTCCCTTTCCATCCCCATCAGTTTTTCTCTGTCAAGCACTAATTAGATTAGTGTCAGAAAAGAAAGAGAACACGCTTGCAAACTGTGGAGCTTTGCAATGAATAGCACCAAACAAACTCTAGCATTACGGAGTGACTGATGTGAAACTATCAGATTCATTAAGCATCTTATCCCAGCCTCCCCTGGCTTAATCTAATACATACAAATCCCATCGTGTTAGCATTTCATTCTAGTGATATTGTGTAAGGCAATACCGCCAATCTGATTAGCCCCAACTGTTTGGGAGGGGGAGCAATTTACATTCAGAACAGCAAATCAGATTGGATAATAGGTAAAGAAAACAGATACCACATTGAAAAATTTGTCACGACAGACTTTGAATGATTGTTCAGAAAAAAATGCATGTGACGGGAGGAAGAAACTAATCGCATCTGTTTCAGCATCTCCTTGCAATTACTCAAAGGCTCTCTAGTGCTTCGAAAAGGAGGTTTGACTTCACGAGCAGATGAAGCACGCATTTATCAACACAGAGTCGAACATAATGTTTAGCCCTAGGGCCCTAATGTTGAATCCCATTGCCTCATGTATACACAATAGAAGCTGTAGTTTATCAAGTGTATTCTATGCATGTGTGTATTACACAACATGGAAGATCAAAGCAGTGCTTAAAAGAACATCCAAAAGCACAAGGACACAAAGCGAATACAGCTCGCACAAAATTCTGTATGAATGCACAGTGTGATCTCTTGATCTTTGTGACACACCGTTATTTACAGTACACACATGCTGAAAATTTCAATTAAATCTAACTACACAAACTAGTATTGTGCATTCACCTTCTGGAGCCTGGTCTTTGACCCGATTAGAAAATTTTCTCACCTAGTCTGCTCCAAGATACAATGGGCCGAGGGTAACCGGTAGCAACGCACTCCAAGATAGCAGTTTGGTGAACAGTGAGGGTGAGGTTTTCTGGTCCAACCAGGATCATAGGCTCCTTGTAAACAGATGACTGAGAGCCTGGAAGGAAAACGGACAGTGTAGGGTAAGATTGGAATGAGCATGATGAATGGCATCCTTTTAATTGGATTTCTTTAGAGTGCAATATGTTGTATCTCTTAGTTCATGCAGAAGAACAATAGGTTTAGAGGAAAACGGAGAGGTCATATTCAAGCAGTGATGGAGATACAGCAAAGACTGAAATGTTAATCTACAGTGAGTCTGTATTGCATTAATGTGACATAAAATAAAGCATGTTGATGTGAAATTGATTAAATATAGCAACCTGAAACAGTGAGAAGAGCTGCAGTGCTGTGTTTCACTCCTGCACTGTTATGGGCCACACAGCAGAACTTTCCGCTGTCCTCCTGTCGCAACCCGGTAATCTGCAGGACACCTGTGGGCAGCAGAGTGTATCTGTGGGGGACAAAACAAGATATCAGACAGAAGGACTTAAATACAATTAGAGCTGGTAAATTACCTACAAAGTACTGCCATTTCTAATGAGCTTATGCTGCAGTTTGGGCCAACCTTTCATCCTTGGTGTCTACTGGACGGCTGTCTTTTTCCCAGCTGATGACAGGCTCTGGCAGACCATGGATCTGGCACTGGAATCTCGCCACACCAGACTCCTCAGCATGTACTGACTCTGGTTGGACATGGAAGTCTGCCATGGCTGTGGAGAGAGGGGGCGAGGGATCATCAGGCTACATCATGACATCAGAGAACTGCAGACCAACAAACCTATAATGTATACATAAAATTAGTAAATAAGTTTACGTTATCTGGGAAGAATGGTAAGGGGATAAAATAACTTCAGTGCACCACTGTGATGAGCCAATATCATGTTAACTATCAGGGATGATGATTCACAGGGTGTGAAGGCTGAGTAGCTAAAAAAAAGACTAAGCACTTGTAATGGTGAAGTGCATATTGTTTATATGGACGCAAGAAGGGTTTTCCAAGAGTGCTCAAAATAAAGTGCACACTACTCTTTGACTCACCACATCACCAAGTTTATAAAGGGTAATGGAAATGAGAGGGAATGATTCCAATACTGAGTTCATCATGACAAGTAATGTGGTCAATTGTCTGCACACGACCTACAGAAGAAGATCACAAACCAGTGATACAATACTGTTGTGTTACTGCTGTTCTCTTACTTGAAATATATTATGATGATATTTCCCAAGAGAACATTTTTTAGGTTCAAGTTCAGGAAACTGATGTCGACATGCAGATATTATGACTGAATGTTATGAGGATCATAACATTTCAAGGCCATAATGTGGTATATATATCTATTTATATATATATATATATATATATATATATATATATATATATATATATAAAACCACAGGGGACACGTATACTTACAATAGGCAGTGGGATCTAAAAGTCTGATCCTGCTTTGCCATTAACACAGTTAAGACCCCTTTCGGCTCCTCTTTCATTAGTTTTGTCTGATTGATGCATTGTTGCCTGCAGTCCTGTGTTTACTTTGAAAGACTTAAAACTGTGAGACCACACAAACCATTCAAAGGGGACATTTATATTTAAGAAAAAAAACAGAGGACAAATAAATTAGTTGTAAATCATCGGTTACTGAAGGTGATTTCTATGTACACGTGTTAAGTACAGGGCTAACATATGGATTTCCTGCCATATGTTAACATTTAGTATGTAGGCCAGGCCCGTTTTTTTTTTTTTTTTTTTAAGTTCATGCTAACAAAGACAAGGACACCACAGACGCACATACATCGCCATATAGAAAAACCAATATCAATATCCCTACAGAGAGCCTCATTTAGCTGCATCTCACATATCTACTCCCCATAGAACAAAGGCGGCATCGAAGCTGGAGCCAGCGACAAACTCAATTAGAGAGAGGCCCTCTGCTTCCACAGTTCTCCCACCTTCTTCAACACAAGAGTACTCATTTAAATGTCAACCATAATTAACTTGGACGAAGGGGACTTATCTGAACACTGTTAGCATAACAAGAGGGACGGACTCTTTATTATTTCATACCCTCCCACTCTTCCCAACCTGTAGATTGCATTAATTCATTACTTACAGGATGAGCAAGCAGTTAGAAGCACTACTAAGTAGGCTCAATGATGCCTGAAACTTGCCTCTTTATTTTCTATTTGTTGGTTATTAGTTTTTGTCCACTCATAATATTTCATCACCAAACAGCTATTGAGGTTCATATACAACCATTTATATGTTCTTAAAATGATATTAAAATGGTTTTCTTTTACCACAGTGAACTTCAACTCATAAAGCATTCTTCTTTTTCATTTAAACTTACTAAATCTGTAAAACACTTGTCAGAAGGATCAAAATATTATGCTGAGCTTGGGGCAGAGAGTGCAGCATTGAATTCATGCCCTGAAAGGACTGTCACTGCTGACACAGAAGGGTGAACTGTAGGAAAATAGCTAGAAATCCTTCAGAAAACAACACAAGTCCACTACAACTCAACTCACTTCTTGAGAATGGATTCGCAACTTAGGGTGCATGCACACATAAGCATGGCTGACTTTGTTGTACTGAAGGAGAACAAGAGGGCCAGTGGCTACAGCAGATTTCTTGTACATCTTTGCCAAGCAATCATGGTGTCCAGTGACATGTGTCTGTCGACACCACTCCTTTAACGGGCCCCACACTTGGCCCTCATATATAAAGCATGGTTTCTCTGAGAGGCCTGCACCCTTGCTACTATTGACACAGTCAATCAATCAGACACATTTGGGTTAAAAAAATAAATAAACAAAAAAACATAAGAACACATACACTGATGAGCACATACAGAAGCAAGTAAACATGTTAACTATTTGTGTCCAGTGTAAAGGTAAACAGCCATTTGCAATCTGCATTGTGTATAGCTATTGTTGGAAAGGTTGACGAGTCAATATAAAGTGAAAGAGTGCAGCTAGAGCATATACATATATAAACAAAGTCGAAGAGCTGCTTCAACAGAAATACACAACTGTATTGATCGGCCTTACCGTCGTAGAAAGAGACTGATACACAAGGCACTGAGGCGCTCATGCTCATCCCAACACCCACCACCAACAGGCCTATTACGCTACTGCTTTTCACTCTTCCTTTGCTGGGTGTTGACAGACACTCACACATGATTAAAGACAGTCCACTGCCAGCATGACGCTGCTGCATTAAATGGAGCAGGCCTAATTGCTGCAATAAGGGAGAGAATGGTTGGGGTGCACACTAGAAAGAAATCCATACACAAGTGCACAGGAAGGAGACTGCCTTTTGAACATATGCTTCATGGTTCCTCTGTGACAAGCACAAAAGAAGAATGAGTGAGGGAGTAATAGGTATCGAGGTCACAGGCAGGAAATGTGAAGCGTGGTGATTTAGACAGATACCACAGCTGTAAATCAGGTTTTGTCAAAACTTTGGTCATCTAATACTAACAAACAAGTAAGTAATACTGTCCGACTGTGTCCTTTTTTATGTGAGTCTGAAACAGGTAGAAACTAAATTATTACATGTAAAAGGTCAATTGAAAGGTCATAATTTCCCATCCTTTAGCCCCCTGAAACCACACAAAGGATGAAATATAAATGCGAGCACAAATGTACTAACACTGATTATTGGATTTGTTGGCCAATGAGAAGCTAAAAGAGCAGTCAATATTGCAGAATATCCCCATCCTTCAGTTTAACGCTGATGGCAAACAGAAATTTAAGCAAGTGGATTTTCTGCCTTTCCCATGTGAGACAATGTGTCTAATGAAGAAATGTAGATTAAATGGGTATTTTCTCTGAATGACCCCTCAATTAATTATTATTTGCCTAATAGCTCTCAAGTAATGGCCCATTTCTTTAATGCTCAGTTAGACACAGACACATAAAAACTCCACAGAGAATAATTAACAAGGTGATTAAAATCCCAAAATGTGCTGTTTTATGTGACAGCTCCTGCTGTGGTGGCCAAATCTGTCAATCTGATGACACTTTTTTTTTCTTTCTACACAGACCTGTGGTCACATTAATTTTTTTTTTTTTTTTTTTTTGTGTTGAGAATGATTCATCGATATATCAGATGTAATTCTGCCAACAATGGGACAGAGATCTCCATGTTATAATGTCATCACCCTTATTCACATCCACACTTTGCTCCAGGCCCTCTCCAAACTCTCCACCATACACTTCAACCATTTGCCCCCCTCCACTGCTGCCCCGAGTCCTCTCATCACTAAGCAGTTGTTGCTTGAGCAAGGTGATGACGGCTGTGCCCACTCCACCCCCAAGGTGGTAAACTAGTAAAATAGAGATGAAGAACATAAATAATGGAGAGTCCACACTTCAACAGCCTTTAAATAAGCATCCCTGAAATAGCAGCCACTGCGTTGGGACCCAAGAGATGGCATTTTAATGCAGATGTGTTATTTTATTGGCCGCCTGCCCTAGTGCCCCCCCACCCCCACCCCGCCCCGCCCCAGCCCGCCCTCTCCTTCAACACCCTGTGTTGCATCCAAGCCTGGGCACTCCTGTGATCAATCTGCTGGTACGTGGTGCGTGATGCTTATCCCCTACAAAATGAAGGGCTGCGTGTGCTAAACTCTCTCTTCCTCTGACACACATTCATTTTCCTCCTGCTATGCTTTGGCATATCAACATCTCTCTGCTTCACTATTTGCATGAGCAAAATCTTCTATT
The DNA here is from genome assembly GCA_034769265.1 of Remorina albescens. Classification (NCBI taxonomy): domain Eukaryota; kingdom Metazoa; phylum Chordata; class Actinopteri; order Carangiformes; family Echeneidae; genus Remorina; species Remorina albescens. The sequence continues at coordinate 7,683,091 of CM068479.1, forward strand.
GAGCTGCACATCTTGGTAATAATAATAAATAAAACCTTTCCAAACTATGACGCGATGTATTCAGTATGACCTCAGAAACATTTTTTCTTATTGGTTGTGTCTTGCAAATGATCAGTATTGTTTCTTTACCTTCAGGGATATTTTGGTAACAAATCCACAAGGGTGACCAAACAACAATCAGCATGATGCCAGCACAGCTAAATATGTGCTTCTGCTGTATATAAAAAAAATACATTCTGTCCACTTCAATTAGCAACCTATTTTTTCATGACTTGACAGCTTTTATAATAGCTGTCACTGGTTATTTCACTTCCTATATTCACAGCTTAACATTACAGATTTTCTTAGTTGAGTACATTTCTCTTCTCAAATAGCAAAATGACCTTGACTGGAGTTTTATAACCGCTTCTGCTCATGCTCCGAGCTGGTTTGCATTCGACTTTCCAGTGATGTGACTGTCCGTGTCGGTGCGTTGATCAATATTCTGGAGCTTGTGAGCAAGTTAAATACAGTAAGATTGATGGCTGCTTTCAAGGCTCCCAGCAGGAGGCAGTGGGAGCAGCAATGCTACAATAGTTATCAGTGACAAAAAAATGCTTAACGTTTACTTTTTGATTAACCCAAAGGAACTCAAAAAAGACGTGAAGTGTGTCCACAGACATAGAAACTCTTGCATATTGTAATGAAATCCAACGTAAAAGTTTTACAATTACATTTACCTCAAATAATCAGACTCAATCTGTTGTTGATGAAAATCCAGAACAAATAAGTGGAACCTGATTTAAAAGCGTTTTCAGGTCACATTGTCCAGATTTAGACCTTAAGTGATCCCTCCACCAACAATTCAAATAACTGATTAATCACCATCAAGCAATGTTCTGAGAAAAAAATTACTTGAATTCATCTTACATGCTTTATACTGTTACTTCAAATGCTCTGGGGGCAAACATTAATATACTGCCCTTCAAGGTGGCCATTGCTGACAATGTGAAGAAACATATTTAGACAATGAAACGTATATCAGCATAAATACAAAGTTAACTTGGTAGCAGAATAGTACAAGTAAGAAAATAGGAGCTTTTAGTTGCACAAAGACAGTATGATGATACTCTCCTCCTCCCTCCTCCCAACCTCTCCAAACCCAGGGACAAAGCCTGGGCCTCCCCCGGTGTCTTGCTCTCAGCCTGAGCTTCGATCACACCCCGCTTCATCACCACACCCCACCATCGGGCCTCTATTCCTCCCACTGCAGCACCCCCACGACCCCCAACCACTGCTTTCCTGGCTTGCCCCAAATCTCTGCACTAAGCCTCCCATACTCACTTCAACATGCAGACCCTAATTAAAGAGAAACCCATTAAAGGACAGCAGATGCTCAAAATTAAGGGATTATTTAAATGATTCCCAGTCATGGCTGATGTAAGATTAGAGGCAAGTGAGAGAGAAAGGAGAGAGCAAGAGAGCTGGTGGAGAGCAACAAAAAAAGGAGGGTTATAATAACAAATCTGTGGCACAAAAAGTAGAATGTGACTCGAAAATGAACCGTTATTGTGTCCAACTTGTTGATACCATTTCCTTTTTTAAATAAAAAAAATATTAAGTGTTAAATAAATTTGTTTGTGCGTGCATGAGTTTCACAAGTAACAAAGAAGGGATTTGATGTGAGAGAACAAAAAGAGCGGGGCTTTTGTATCATTTAAGGACTAACTGGGCATACAACTGCATACTCATTAAACAACTTCAAACAATCTCTCATGATAATCAGAGAGACGGCTCAAATGGGCTCAAAGACTTCACAGAGACTTACTCTGGTGTATGTTTTCCACGCTTCCCGTCACATAATCTAGTTTACTCTAGAACGAGGATGTCTTTCTCTTCAACATCCAGGTGGCCCGCACTTTATTTTTATGCCCACAGATCCCATCTGAACACCATCTAACATCTCATGTTCAGCCTTTAGCCTGTGCTCCCTCTCAGTCTTTTCCATCGCAGTGATCTAAAAGTTAGATGCAGACTGGCTGGTAGAAGAGGGCAAAGGTTTAAGATTATTATTTTTTTATTATCTTTGTACTGCGTGTAGCTATTGCCTGATAAGTGTAACTTATTTGGTTTAAGAAAACAATACTTCTCTTGAATCAATATGCAGCCTACAGTTTTCTATTTCTGCTGGATGGACACTGGGGATGAAATTCTGCTTCTGCTCTGGTTGAAAAAAAAAGAAAAGAAATACTGAGACAAAGAAGTACTCTCCCATTACTGGAGCCTGGACTCCTCTACTCAAGAATTCAGAATCTCCTCTTAACTTAACCCCCTCCTTTGTTTGTCCGTCTGCCACATTACCACCTTATTAAGGACATTACACAAGGGATGGCCCCAGAGAAATCCCCTTGTTGAGCTAGCTACTTTTCCTCTATCCTCTGCCAGGAAAGGTTTTTTTTTTCTTTCAAAAGAGCTGAAGAATGATACTGAAGTTCTGTTTGTATCTTCGGGTAATTTCTGTATTTGACAGGATTTGAGAACATCGACAAGATTGATGGGAGCTGTAGTTGTTAACCTTAAGTAAGGGTTCTTTCTCCAGAGCTGCAACAGCCGTAACATTAAACTCAGAAGATGAACAGGAAAATAATTCAGCTTTTCAAAGAAGCTGATGAAAGAAAACTCATATGGCAAAAGACAAAGAGAACTGAAAGCTTGTAGAGCAGAAACTAACTTAAAGTGGGTCGGGATTTGGCCTCCATGGGTTGCTGATTTCCTGCTTTTTTCCCCTCCTCTTTTACTTGGTAGGTAGCTGAGAATAATGAAATTCTTTTCCCCTGAGTATTTCAGGGTGCTATAAGCTTTCCTTGAGGGTCTGCACTCAAATTTATTTGGCTGTAGAGGGAGAAAGCCACTAATTTAAACACACATGCACTTTTTACATATTCACAGGGCGTCAAGACAGGATGAAATAATTTACACCTCCTGCTTTTCCAAGATCATGTTTCTTTTTTTCAAAGCTGTCATTCTAGCTTTTATTACCAAGAGTATTGCACCTTAAAAAGATGTTGACACTCTTCTTTTTCACACTTGATTGCAGCTGGGAAGAGGCTCTCCCATCACAATGCCATTTTCCACTAGCCCAGAGGCCACATAACTAATTAATATCGCCAATACCTCAGCATGCAACTACCTACTTGAGAATTAAAATGAGATGCCTCTCCCATCATCCTGCGAGTTTATACCCCCATGAATTACGTGCAGTCTCTAATTCAGCTCATTCAATACACTCTTTACGCGAAAAGCAAGAACCTACACCTGCTTTGATCCTGTTCCCTCGTTTCATGATGTCGTAGAGTCTGAAATATTTCAAAACCGTCAGAGACATCTGTGGTAACATAACATTTATATTCAAATGGAAATCACATTACATTCTTCTTCGGCTCGTCTCCGCCTCTTGTTTTGTGAAGTCAGAAATAAGCGAGGCCCGCAGACAGCAGCATTCTGAATAACAACCTGGACAGACATTTGGCATCACAATTCTCCTCTCTAACGCTCATTACTTCCCCCTCATTAGAGGACAACTGTTGAGCTGGGAGGCCACTTTGAGGAGACCAGGATGAAAATTTCAAGAAAAGTCTTTCCTTTGTGCTGCTTATTCTTAATCACACATTTCTGTTGTAAAGTAATATACCATACCTTAGTGTGTGTATGTATCTGTGTGTCTCTGTGTGTGTTTATCTGTTCCTTTCTGAGAGCGTAGCATACAATATTGCATATGGATCTGACAGTGAGTTTAAGGGGGCTGGTCTAAACCAGAGGTAGATGGATGACCCCACATCTGGCACTCCCCCGAGACATCTGAAAGATGCAGGGCGGGACTGGCCAGTGCGCTCAAATGCATCTCACAGCATCCTGAAAACCGGGCTCCCCAAATGGCTGAAATGGCTGTGTAAATCTTACCCCCTCGTCACTCTATCACACACACAGAAGCCCCTGGTATTTTTAAGTGGGAGGTCCACAGAGCCTCAGCTGTGTGGTTCCCATTGGGCATTCATATGTGTAAGTGTTCCCTCTGACTTCCAAGTCTTCCCATCGCAGCCTCCAAAAATGCAATGCTGTCAAAAATGCATATAAGCAAATCCATCAGTGGAGCAGACTGACAACTGGACGCAGGAAATCAACAAATCCCAGGACTAAGGGCCTTTGGCTATTTGACTTCTGTTTGTGTTCAAAATGATTGATGACATACAGCATCAACTGACAGCATTTAAAAAAATTTTTTTTTTTACCAGGATTTGTGGAAGAAATACAAGATTATAGAAACATCTTCTACCCTCAATCAGTTTCTTGCAATGAGAAATAACAATATACTGTATATACATATAACAATATGCATACTATTCTGTGTACATATCTTTTCACCCTTCTTCCTTCTATGGCTTGTCCCCAATGAGCCAGGTTGAATAAAAAATATTTAACAGGCGCTGTCACATATTTAGCAGCAATTTTTGATGTCAGTAAATGTAGAAAACAGTCTCTTGATGGCACCCAGCTACATCATTATCCATATTATGCAGATTAATCCTTATTTTAAACTGCTTTATCCTCTGACATTTTCTTTTGAGGTTTTTTTTTGTTTGTTTGTTTTCCCTGTGTCTTATTTCTTCCATTTCCCTAACACATTATCTTTCAAATGAAATGACAGGTAATTATGGTGTGTAAAATGAAAACCTTTCCATTAATTTAACAAGAATCACCTGTGAAATAGAACTAATAGGTAGGAGTCAGTTCCTCAGTGCTGCCAATATTTATCCTAGCAGAGATAGGTGACGGGAATGTGTAGTAACAGACAAACAAGAGACCATATGTTCCAAACATACAGCATGTAGCACACACTAAAGATAATGTTCCATCCATCCATAAAGTGTCAGGGAGGGCACAAGTTATCCATTAAGAAAACTGACATTGGAGTGTCCATACATGCAGGAAGCTGGAGGAATCAGGCTCATTCATCTCTGAGAAAGTATCCATGTTACTTGGATACAAGACCTGGGACAAGCTGTCACTTTTACTCTCAACTTAAAACACGTGGGCATACTTATTCATGTGTGATGGCTTATAAATGGCAAAGGTGGACAGAAAACCATGTACACACAGATATGCACAAGAATGAGTTTCTCTCACTCCCATGGACGCACACAAGCACACACACACACACACACACACACACACACACACACACTCTCACCCTCCCCTGCTCCATCAGCTCAACTGACAGCAGTAATGAGTTTCTTCTCTGTGTAAGCCAACTGGCACCCACTCAAGGGAATTTTTCAGGCTGAATTGTGGCCATTAATCACAAACCCAGGCAACACAGTGCCATCACGTTTGTGGCAAACAGAGATGCGTTCATGGGGGGCAATGGGTCTATAACTTAGCATAGGAAGAGCTGGCAATTATGTCAAAAACACAACGAATGGACAGATGAGCAAGGAAAGAACATAAAAAAATTGAGTGGATCTTCATTCTGTAAATCATTGTCTTGTATGAGCAAAGGTCCCAAGTCCGGGCCTTTATTCATACTGAACTTATCAGAAGCTACATAAAAGAAGTAGCAAAAAACCAGATTTTTCATAAACTGTAAACAAAATTAGATCTTTTGAGCTGCTTATCTATGTAGCATTAATTTTTAATCCTTGATAAATGATACAAATTCAGTCTACAGTAAGGAATCCGTATAAAGACCAATTCTATATATTTTTTTCCATTTTTCATAAGTACGTGGAGGAGAAAAGCTGTAACATTAATCATCATCACCAAAATAGGTGGGAGATACTTCTGTCAATCACAAGCAAGAATCTTGTGGCAGCACCACAGATGAACCTTCGTGGACGTGTAAATTGATGTGCTAAACACTTAATAGAGACTGTAATATGGAGCATGGAGAGAGGCAGTGGAACAAACGGTTCCTAATTGGCAGAACTTGAAAAGCATTGAGCATTTAATATAATGACAAAGAGAGCAGCAGTCATTTATGTATGGAAAATTGCTCTCACCCCTTTTTGTGATGTCAAGACATTGTCACCATCACATGTTCATGTTGAGACAACAGGCAACTCAAAAGTCTGCCTCCTGTTCTTTCCTTTTCACTGTCTTGTTTCCCTCCCTCCTTTCACACTACCAGCTGACTGCAGTTGCCAAGGATATTGCTGCACCCCCACCCCCCCATCCAACCCCAACCCCATGCCTCAAAACTGCCTAATCCTGATGAATTCATGCTAATATTGAGTCAGTAACCCCCAACTCCCTTTGTATGCACGTGCGATTTCTCTACAACGCCTACTGCAAGGAGTCTAGCTCACACCAATTCACAAGGAAAAATAAGTACAGAGGAAGAGGAGCAGAGACAAGAGAGAGAGGAGAAGCAAGTGCAGGCCCTGTCATAACCATTTAGTGTTACAAGACAGCGGGTGAGAAATGAAAACCCCTTGTCTCTGCCTTTACCTATGGTGTGTGTGCAAGCAAAGGCTCTGCAGATAGTACATTTGTTGCAATATCTGTTCTATCAGATAATGAAATACCATTTTCAGGTTGTGGATAAAAGAGGAGCAGAGCTGGATTTACATAAATTGAGAGAAACGTTTTTTTCCCCTGAGGAAGAATCTGAAGGTTTTATTAACAATGGAATAAAGAATAAAATTTGTCTTTGTACTGATTGAAATTGAATTTGTGTAATTTATTTTGAATTTATTCTGAATTAACAATAATAATTGATTTAAAGCAGTTCAAAGCACTCATTTTTGTTTACTGTTTGATTTGTTTACATTTAGCAACTCAGATCTGCAAATAACCATTATTTTCTTCATGGATCAAACTGATGACTTTTCTCTCAGTTGATCTGTTCATTTATAAAATATCGGTGATATTTTCCGCTTGCATGGTTTGTTTGATGTATGCCCCCAAACAATTCAGTTCCCATCACGTACAGTAAACATAACAAAAAAAAAAAGCGCAAATCTTCATACTGCAACAAGCAAACGGGTTGGAGTTAGAAATATCAATGTCCTTGCACTGTTCTATTAGAGATGACATACAGCAAAGTCCTCAAAGCACAGAGGTTGACAAAGAGCACACAATCAGCCTCTGGTGCCGTCTGTCTTGACTGGCGTGCTCTCATCTTGCCTATTCCCCGCAGTGGATGGGAGGAGCACTACTATGATCTGTCAGACACAAGCATACATCACAGTCTCCTCCAGCCTGCCGTCAGCCAGCTACCCCTCTAAAACTCCCCACTCACACTGCCCATGCTGGCAAATGAAGATGGCCCCAAGTGACATGTTTCATCTTTTCATACCAAAGAACTGGAATAGCCCATGTTAAATTTTCTAACATATGACACAAGAAGACTTCTGTAAAAAAAAAAAAGTTGATATGTTCACAGATATGAGAGATATTAGACTCCATTTGAATGTATGACACAAATTCTTTATGTAGTTATAACATTTCATTTGCTGAGCAGCCAATAAGCGAAAGCAAACTGAATAATCTCTTAGGTTGGAGCATAAAAGTTCTGCCACATTACTTGAGGTGGGAGTTAAATTAAATGTTAAACCCTGCTTTCAGCGCAGAAAAAAGGCCTCAGTACCACGTGCGTATTTTGAAAGAAGACACACTAGAGTCTGTTTTTTACAGGCAGCAGGTCCAGTAACGTACGGTCCCTGACCATGATCCTGAGTGAGCACGTGTCCATGTCGGTGCATTTATTTGATGTTAAGACGAGGTAATGTGCACGATGCAGAGATGAATTACGAGTGCGGGGTCAGGGGACCACTTTTCTGGCATGTTGTAACAGCAGAGACATGCTTCTTCATGCTAAGCCTGACCACCATTTTGCTCTGCATCCTGCTGCCTATCAAAAGCTGCCCTTGAAACAAAGCTATTGAGGTCAAGGGGTAACAGTGCCGCATTGGAATGGAATGTTCCTTCCTGGTTGAAGGTCCAGCCTCCAGAGCCAGAGGGGCCCAGAGATCATTTGAGACCACCAGCACATGCTCAGTCATTTTCACTCACTCCCTCTCACAACTTCAATCAACCGCCTGCTTTGGACAGACTGCCCAAAAATTTAAGATAAGACTGCTGATTTACCACGCCATGAGAAAGAAACCTGGAATAAGATATGGGACTGAAATGCTGATTATGAAAAGATTTGATTCATTTCATTGCTGTTTTTCTTTAAAATACAAAACAACATGAGGTCCTTTAAAATGTGTCTTTTTGTCTCAACTGTGCTGATGGGAAACCACCCTCAACAACAAGTTTTTGCCTCTGGAATTTACTCCTGTAATATTTTGTCATTTTTAATGGTAATATAAACTATATAAGGGTCAGATTTTGTAAATTAGAGTTTAGGAAGTGATACAGGCTAACAAACTATAAACATTGCAAACAGGTTGTCATGCAAAACTGGCCACACCAAATATATTTTATCCTGTGCTGCCTAAAACCTCCTCTAATTGGTTCCTGTGGAATCATTTTATTCCCGGTGGCCAACTCTGCACACACTGGAGCTTGACAGTCTTTTAACCCCACATGCTTCTGCAGCACGGTTCCCATGTGATGACTGTGGAGAGAAGAGAGTGTAAATATCCCAATAACTTCATGGATTGTTGTTTTTTGGGGTTTTTGGTTTTTGGTTTTTTTTGGGGAAAAAAATCCCAATTCAGAATGTCATGGAAAAGACAATTGCAATGTATACACACATTCACACTCAAACAAAGGATAAAACAGTTCGATCACTTCCTACCACAGTCTCTCACAGTACCATTTCCACCCTCCCTCATTATTCCCTGCACACAAACACCAGTTAGCCTCCATCAAAAATAGAGAAAAATTGTTTTCACTGCGCTTAGCTCAAAAGTCCACTGTGAGGGGGGAGATTTACGACATGTTGTGTGTAATTAGTGTGGTGGTCAATTAACAGCAGAGGCTAATCCTTATAATTGTCTGAAGAAAGTGGAAGTCCTGTTTTCTCAAGCCAGGTCCAAAATCCATCAGTCATCAAGTCATGCATTGTTAAAAACAACAGCAATGACAGAGGTAAAGAATTGTATTTTTGTGTAAATATGACTCTTCTTCTCACGTGTGATAGAGATAAACAAATGCCCTGACTGGGGGAAGGGAAATGTAGCTTTTTGCTCTTCCTTTTCCAGGCTGCTGTGCTGTTTGATTGAGAAAGGGCACGTTAGAGCTGCAGTGCTGTGGCAGGTTTGGGCCACCTTATTTCAAAGCCAAAGCCAAGGTCACTGCTACTGCCCCAGGGCCATCAGACAGGGGGATGGGTCCCCACTGGGGAATGAGCAGGAGGCTAAGCGTTGGAGGAGGGGAAAAGTAATGGGAGGGGAATTAAAAAGAAGGGGAGGGGTATTCTGCCCTAGTGCACACAAAAAGGTCACCGTTTCCCAGATAAACCCCCCTCTCTACCGTCCAGCCCCTCATGACCTCTGACCTCTGTATTTCTAAGTCAGAGCTGAAACAGAGGATGGAGAAGGGGGGAGGGCACAAGGGAAAACACACCCACCCAGAGTCAGCAGTGACAAAAGGGGGGCTCAGCTAGCTGAGTAGGTCAGGAGAACAAACACCCAGGCCACCATCAGAAAGCAGAGCCACCAGAGGCTGCACATCTCCACAGCCTCTGCCTGTTCCCAGCCACTCCACTGCCCAGCGTTTCACAACTAACAATAGGTGCTGCTCTGCACCAAGAGGTACCCCAACACACACAAACACAAACACACAGAGCTGCTGCTTTCCCATCACTGACTGGCCTTTGTCTCCCACTCTTCTGCTTATTGACCACCACAGAAGGGTTTCCTGATACCTGCTTAAACAAAGTGGAAAACTGGACTGAAGGGCCCTGTGTGTGTGTGGGTGTACATATGTGAAAAACTAAGTGGATGATAAAATTATATAACACTAGTATGTTTGCCATTATCTCCAAACTTACAATACTAACTAAAAGCTACCACTGGCTCTGCCTTCTTTCTGTCTTTGTCTGCCAAAAGAGAACACAGGAAAGGGGAGTTTTGGTGTTTTTATTGGTGGATGGTGCAGACCCCGTAAAGACTTTTAACTGCACAATCTGACTATAAAGGCTCTGTTAAGGGAAGTGAAGCGTGGTGACGGGGCAGTAGCAAGAACTACTCAAGCCCCCTGGTGAAGCCCAGAATAATGGAACACCAACATACACACTCACAAACCTGCATATTGTCATGCCTTTAGCCTTAGGAGAACCATCTATTGAAAAAGTTGAACACAACACAATAAGTGTTAACCAAACTAAACCACTGTTGTCTTTACATGGGACGACCATTCAAACACACTCTTGTGAACTACAGATGATGAAAGGACACACATGTTGGCATGAAAACACAGGATTCATTGGTATGGACAAAACCCTTGGCGAAGGTTAATAGCAGATTTTTCAAGATCAAAACAGATCAATCCTTGATTGCAGAGCCAGACTGCAGAGTTTAAAAGCATGGTCCGCCTCATCCAACCTATGCTCTCTCCTTTCACCTTTCACCTCTATTACTTAGGAATTCCTCCCGTGAGCCTTAAAAGCAGGCAGAGGGAATCTTACGCCCCTTTTCATTTGTTTATTTGAGAATAGCTATGGTGGACCAGAGACATCAATACAGGCTTCATTAACAGTCCCTCTTTGTCCAACATTTAGGCACAGATCCAGTCACATGTACGCAGACATACAACACAGACTTTAAACAATGCAATTCCTCTTACCCACACGGTTGGAAGCGACCTTCACTTTAACTAAAATACAACTCTGGCCCATTAGCATAGTGTTTTCCAAAGTTTAGACCTCAGTGAAGTAAAAAGATATCATCTGTACTGGAATAATCAAGACAGAAGTGTACACAGCTGGTGAGATCAGCTGCCTCAAAATCTGTCTCAGCGGGCAGAGCCAGCAGCATCGTGTGATCACATGGTCACAGCCTGATTATGCATTTTCAACAAACCTACTATATAGTTTTCATCGCAGTGTACAAGGCAACAGTGGTCATTCCAGTCTCAACATTCAATACCAAAGCCAACTATGTTTCTCTGCGGGTTTCCTAAGGGTTAAATACTGGGTCTGTTACTGTTTCAATTATTTGTTCATCTAGCTTTCATCTTTCATATATATTATATTTCAGCCAATTAAAGCCAACAGCCAACAATTAAAAAATACATTCAGCCCAATATTAAAATTTTATCTAAATAAAAAAAAAAATGTCAGGGGATCAAACTTTATATTTTTCCACTTTCAGCATAATCTGTGGAAATTTTTCAGATTCTTGATTTGGTATTTATAAAGGTTTTTATTTCATGGCCTTCAGCTGTGACCAATCCTGTTGCATTCTAATCTCTTCTGGTTTGTGATCCTGTAGGTTTAACAAATATAAAATTCATTTATGGGAGCTCTTCATTAACTAACCTTATTTTGCTCCTGTGTTTTTGTTTACAATGTGTACATACAGCCCTCTTTTTTTCCTCCAAGACCAAATCTGGTTTTCTCAGCACACCACACAAAAACACATATAACTCAAGTCCATATGTTATCCTATCACTGCGGGGTAATTGGATGAAAACCATGTCAAATACAGAAACAATGTTCCTGGAGGATTAAGCAAAGTTCAGTGTTTCTATCCCCAAGCTGTTTCACCGCTTGTCGATATATCTTCCTCTGCTTAGTGGCTCTAGCAACGCTGTTTACACAGTTATTTATTTTTAGAGCATGGGGGTAAGCATTCTGCTGCACGCAGTAGCTCATCACTCAAATTGTGAAGCAGCTTCCCTCTGACAGAACATTGTGCTAGCTCTCTATGTATGTCTGTGCTCTTTGCATTGCTGAAGTCAAGATTTTAGCACAATAGCGACTACTGTGTTCTTGATTTTCTATAGCCATTCACTTGACACATTTGGCAGAAAGGCAATGCAATTTATATAATTCTGTAAAGCAGATGAGGGTGCAAGCCCTTTTTTTTTTTCCAAAACCCCACAATATTTGCAATTTTGCATACCTAAACCAAATTTCAGCAGGACATACTGAATGGAATGAACTAAGGCAATACTGTGGGATCTCTTGGTGATTTTTACAGCTTCAAGGTCAAAAACGTTCTGTCTTCAGAAATAGGAGCGACGTAATGGCCCTGCCATTAGGGACATTCTGTGTTGCCATTTATTCAGCTTCCTGACAAAAAAAAAAAAACTGTAGACAAACAGTATCCTTATAGACATAAGGAGGACAGGAGGGTAAGAGTAAGACTGGCAGTTGTTCACTCTTGCCTTTGCTCATATGTAATTACACAAAGTACAGGACAAGAACCTTTTCTGAAGTAATGCTGAGATGTTGCTGTCGAAAAAAAAAAAAAAAGAAAAACTAATGAAACCTTTTCATTGTTGCTGACTCTAAATCCGTTTAAATCGAGCATGGATAATCAGGCGAAAAGATCTGAGTCCGCAGGTGTACAGTAATAAACCCATTTCTAGTGTAATTACACAGCAGAGGCCAGAGGTCTCTTCCCTTCAGACGGCTTCGTCAGAACAGAAGAACAGAAAGACAGAAGAAAGGCCCTTTTTTCCCCAATCCTTCTGACACACTGGCAGACAGATGGAGGGGTAATGACCAAACAGCAGGGAGGAACCCTTTGGTTTAACATCAGCACACATACCTGCCCAAAGGATGTATCAGTGCAATTATAAGCCATGATCATGTGCACTAGTGGAATGTCAGTGCAAGCAATGATATCAGCAAGGATGAATTACATTTGCTCCTGAGCATACGAAAACTGTTCCTCTGTTGGTAACACACCAATATCAAACATACAGTGGATATTTTTTTTTTTTTCAATGGATTAAAGGACAAGATTAAGAGGCTTCAAGTTTAAATGTCTGATCAGGCTTAAATCACATTTAGTCGGCTAATCTATATGACAGAAAGATGACTTGCTTCGTGGCAAGTGAGCAGAGAGGAACAAGGGTAGGAGTGGACGAAGCGAGGGCGGGGTTTGGCTTGCAGACAAAGGGAGCTACAAGGAGATGCAGGGATGGAGCTTCAGAATTCAGCCAAGTAGGAGGCCATGAAAGGGGTGGGGACAGGAAGGTCAGAGGGTGATGGAGAGCCACAGTCGACCCTCCAAACACACATGCATGCACACATACAAACACTCTTGTGTAAACTAACATGAGCTCCACATAAATCACTCTCACTAACTGCTGTCTGAGGCTGAGTGTCTGCTAGTGGCAAGCCATCCATACAGCTTTGAAAAGTAACATGTTGCAACTTTGCATCTTCTGCCACAGCTGAACATTTGACTATGCCTGGTTGACTTTACACCTATTTACATTTACAACTCCAAATGAGAAGCATGGGTATGAACTGAGACAGTTTTACAGGCATCCTCTCTCCTCTCCCATTTCATCCTTTATGGCCCCCTGGGTTCTCCTTTTTCATTAAAGTCTCATTCAGAAGTCCACCATTGTAATGGCAGTACAATTTACCATGACGATTTTACAATTGAAAAAGATGGAAATCATCTTCTAAGAGGCTCCTCACTAACGCTAAAGCAGAAGTCTATAAAATAAATAAGAACTATATTGTACAGTTATTGTACTTTCAATTGTATTGTATTCATTTTATTTATTTATAGTTTCACCCTCCTCGTGTTGGACCCGACTTTGCCTGTTCCCTGTGCACTTCATATTGTGTTTGCAAATCTTTGGAAATAGTCCCCAAGGTCAATTACAGTCTCCACATATGAATAGGAATGAGAATTATTTTAAATTATTTTCTAAAAAAGCTTCAATTCTTTCTAATTAAATCCTGACAAACAGACAAAAGCAAGTCATTTCAATTGATCCTAAAAGCTATTTTGTAACGGGGGGCTTTTGTGGTGTGTTGCCTGGTGACGCGGGTTTGTCGTGGGGGGAGGGGCAGGATCCCTGGCCGGGCCCACTGTACCAGGCTTGTCATTCATCCAAATGATGAAAAGCTTCCTGAACCTAAGCTAATGAGGAGGTCCTAGAGAAACAGAGGAAAGAGAGAGAAACTGCCCACCAAAGAGATAACATTTTGGAGGAAAAAAGTGTTTCCTTGACCAACTGCCGATTTAGAGGGGCAACGGGGAGTCCGTCTTACACCAGCCCCCGACATTGAACTCACATAAATGGTTGTCAAGCAAATAAAAAGTGAAATTTATGGAGGGAGGTAGTGTAGAGACTAAGATGGAGGCTTTATCCACTGGGAGGGCTATAAAGAGCCTTCAGTAACCACACCACCCATTGCATCACAGTGGTACAAGTCAGAGCTCTGTTGTAAGAGAGTCTATAACACAGCAAATTACCCCAAATACACAAAGAAAACATCAACATTAACAAACACTTGGAAAAGAAAAAGAAACAAACACTAGTCACTGACCTTTGTAAGGAGCTCATTTACTTGTTGTGGCCATTTTTCTTCAAAAACAAAATGAAAACACAAAATAATTTATGCCCCGGGAAAAGCTGCAGTGGTGAGCCAGGACACGATGAAATGGACCAGTAATTGTCCAAACCCTTCTAGCCTTCTTAGGACAGTCCAACAGAAATTATACTGCTAGGAAAGCTGCGATGGCTGTTGGTGAACAGGTTGAGTTCAAGTTCCCAGCAAGTCAACTACAACAACTGACAGCACAAAGAAAGCTTCAAGAGTTCGAAGAGAAATCAACAAAAGTTTCTAAGATATTAAAATGTGATGTTTTTACCTTTTGAATCCCTTATTCATTTTCATGTTAACGACTCATGAAATTGGGACTCCAGCGGGTAATTTCTGCTGAATCTTTACTTATTCAGCATCTTACCAAAGGTTACCTCAACACACCCTGAAAGGTCAGAGGTCAGGGGTCAGAATGGGACTTTTGCCCTAATCAATACAAGTCAAAAAGCAAAAGCAGGAAAGGGTCTGCAGGAGAGCAAAGCCCAGGTAATCCAGAATATTTCCACCAGCAATGTTTTTGAACCTGAGGAACCAAGACAACAGCACAGCCAAGGTCAGGTTCATTCACTAAGATTACATCCAAATTACATTTTTGATGGATGACTGCTCTAAACTCAGATAATCCTATATTTTTCATGCTTACACAGTAATATAATCTGGATTTAAAAAGGATGAAGGTAAAACCAAACTTTGCATCTATTACCACGATTATTTTACTTCTGTTCTATCAACCAAACTATAATCAGTCTGATTCTTAATTATAGATGTGAAGAAAACAAAAGGCCAAGACCCCAGTATGTAACAGGAAAATGTTCAAGGTTAAAAATTGTACTGTGTTTTGCTCTAGTACAAATCATTAGGATAGCGTCATTCCGTCAATCATAGCATGTATTCCTTGTAGCCTGTTTGTGTTTACACGTCAATGGGGACAAAACACTCGACAGTGCGAAGGCCCTTCTGCATCTGTAACGGTTATAAAGTTATTATTATTTCAGGTCCCTGAACTTGTGCCCTTTTGGCAGCTTTAATATACCCCAAAACTCATGAAATTTGGGCAGCCTGTCAGGACTGGCGAAAAATTTGATATTTTATGGGTTGAAAAAATGCACGCCTGAAAATGGCTCTATGGCGCCACCTTGAAATTAACGAAAGTCACACCCCTTGCTCCAGATTAACATAGACGAACAAAAATCGGTACGCAAATGTAACATATGGCCGATAAAACCAGAGCCCAGTGGATCAGATAGTGGATCGGACTCAGAGCGCCACCTTCTGGACACAGGAAGTCAGCGTCATATGCAAACATCCTCCAATTTACATGATATTGACAAGGTGTTTTCCCCAACTCGCACACAATCATGTGACATATAACTGGTAAGTGTTGTCTAGCCCCATGTAGTGGAGCCTCAGAAAATGTTGCAGGTATGTCACTGGTGAAACATTTTCAGTTTTGACCCAGTTGGGTGAGGCCAAGTCCCGGGGGCGCTGAGTTGCAAACACATGTGAGGACGTGTTCATCGTTGCTTGCAGCTTCAATTTTCCTGGTATTTACCACTTTATTAAAGTAATTGTGTGAAATAAAAATGTGCAGGACCATATTGATGGCTTTCTTTTTATGCAGAATAAAAAATGTGCTAAATTTGCATCTAGAGCGACCTTTGAAAAGAAGAACCCTTCAGTGAGGCCTTAAAAAGTTGCAAATGTTTGACAGAGCCAGGCACTGAGAAAGTGACTTTTCCCTTCGGCCAGTGAGACATCCATGCTAACCTTCCTATCCCACTGAGTAGCATGGCTGTATTGGCCACAACAGCACAGCAGTATGCTGTCTACACACAGCACAGGAATCAACAGGCTTCTGCAGGCCTTTGTCCATCTCTGTGTTACAGAATATACATAACAGAGCCTTCAAAAAGTTTTAACTCAGCACAGTGTGGAACAGTACAGAATCACTAAAGTCCCTGCAGCAACTTCTCAGCGTGTCCACATAAGATTGTCTTGATGTCTTTGATTTAAACTAAGTTGAGACATGCGCTGTAAGTGTATGGGAAAAAAGAGTCTGACAGACTCAGTATGATATGATAAAAATGTTGAAAATGAACCATGGAAACAACGCTGGGTACTTCATGTTGATTTAAAAAATGTCAAAGAAGAGAATTGGTATTTGAATCGGAGAAAATGTATCTTGCCTCTAACAGGGAGCAGGCCGCCGGGTCGCTTCGAGCTTATTGCACTCTCACAAAGCAGCTTGGAGACTCCCAGCATGAGCACTTGTTAATGTTAAACTCAAAGGCTTCAATTTCTAAGCAGCACTGTAGATGAGCATCAGAAAGTTCATTACACTCAAAGAATGATATTAAAATATTCAAATCACTGCATAGCCAGGCATATTAAGTGCATTTACATGCACAGCAATACCCCGACGACTGGAACTGGCTTAAATGTGATTACTTAAGGCGCTATTTCAATTACAATGTTTACATTTGTAGAGAACACAATTTAATCAAACTTAAGTAAGTGGCTGCGGTTGCATTTTTTGCTTGAGTCACAGCTGCGTTGTTTAATAACGATTTCTTCATTTGCAGAAAACACTATCTGGCCCAGAAAAAATATTATATTTGTATCTGAAGAAGACAGCCAATAACTACAAAATAAAGAGCAGCCTCGTGGCCAATCATGTTAGTTGTGTTACATAAAGCATCAAATGGCTAACATGTAAAATTTTGGGGGCAAAAAATGCACAAATGTAAAAGTTTGTAGTTATCAGATGTTGATGTTGAAAATGTGAACTATACTAGCAAAACACGTAAGCGGGGACTTACTGGCTGCCTGAATGCGGGCCTTACGGCTGACCACTAGCCCAAAGGAATTCTGGGCTATGCACTCGTAGTCACCCTCATCAGATGACCCATCAGATTTGGTCTTCAGGAAGTGCCTGATCAGCAGTGAGCCATTGGTGAAGGTGGTGTGATGCTGGTCCTGAGTTAAAAGTTGGCCATTATGCCTCCACTGTGTTGTAATTGGAGGGATGCCGTCCACCTGGCAGTGGAGCATGAGGGGCTGCTCCTGTACAGCAATGATGTCGTTGGGCTCCAGGGTGAAGGAGAGCTCCGCTTCGCATATCACACCTGAAGACACACACACATATATGATAACTGGATTTGAGCATGAATGTTCAGTCTTAGCGGTATGCAAAAAAAACAACAATTTAACCCTTTAACATACAGTTGTTTATTATCATTTCCCCATAAATAGCGTTATAGGTGTAAAATCATCTTATTCCTCACAATCTGACAAATCACTTGTTTCAAAATTTTCATAAACAATTTACGTGTTAGCCTGTTATAAACAAAACAGTCGTTCCCCTATGTTTATTTATTTGCAGTGTTATTAGCATGATATCAATGAGTGCAGTAATTATTGCCAATTTTCCACAACAAAGCACCTTTCAATGCACAGTAAACACACGTCAGCAACCAAAAAATTGCTGCTACACCTGTTGAGAATGAACTGGACTCCGTTTCTTTATATTCCTTTAGTCCTTAAGGGTAAACCAGTTAAATTCAAAGAAATTTTTCAAGTAGTGTAAATTGTTATGAGGGTTAGTTATTGCAGGCTCTACCTCAGCTCTGGTCTTAATCCTTAGCTCTGGTCAGTATAAATTGCTTGTGTGTTGACTTTTCAAAATTTAAGAATCTTTGGAAACTTCTTTGGGAGCTTTAAGATCCACACCACGAAATGTAAAACTTTTTCTTTTCTTTTTTTTTTTTAAGAATAATTTGGACCCTGCTTATTAACAAGAAACCTAACGCAAGGCCCACGAAAAACATTCATGTCAGAACAGGAAGATTTTGCTCAGTTGTCATAGTCAAACGGCATTAATGCTCTTGAAATAAATGTAAAGAAACACTATGTAAAGACTTCTTTATGAAATATTGCATATGGGGGTGCCCAAGTAGTTTAGGGGCTAAGATGCTGACTATGAATTACACCATATGCAGTTTGGTATTGGCAGCAGAGATCAATTGCCTTCTTCTCCTCCATTTCCTGTCATCTTTCACCACTGTTACTATGCAATAAAGGCATAAATGGCACCCCAAAAAACTGCTATGGAAAAAACAGATGTTTGCTTATTTCCCAAATTGTGCTTCATTATCAGTTAATAGGTTTGAGTGGGCACTTCCTCTTTGAACGTCTGTATGACCAGAAAACCAACCACAAGTCTGTTCAAAGATTTTTTGTTACTTTCCTTTAAATTTCACCCAGAAGCGTGTTTAAGGTTTTTAGGGGCCTTTACAGCAAAAGCACAGTGACCTTTAGTTAGAAGTTTAGACTGAAGAGTTGCTCGTAGAGTTTTGTTGCCATATCTGAGGCTGAGTAGCACATGCACATTTTGCCGCAAGTGCTCAAACACACTCACCAATACTTTAAATACTATATATATGACTCATGTCATCATGTTGAAATTAATCATAAAGTCAACTAATTCTACTGGAGCGGAAAAGGCGTTATATGATTTCTCAAATGTGTGTTGGAATTTTCTGTCTTGTTATTGAAGCTCTACTGTAATATCCATTTTCTGTCAAAGCTACTTTGCAAATGAACCCTCAAAGTAAGAATGTGTCCAATGTGTTCTGACTGAAAGCGCCTTACTGTGTCTTATACCTTGTAAATAAACAACTTAGACTGAGCTACCTTCAGGCTAGAGTCACTGAGTTTGCAGGCTTTATGCTACTGAATGCATGGATTTTGTCGTATTACAAGCACACACATGCATGGTCTTGTGTGTGTTGGATGTTTCAACTAGTGGCAGTCACTATCTCAATATGATGGCTCTAATTGTTTGTTCTTTTCCAGCCATAAACACCAAACATTTCTCCAGATCAGTTAGATTTGCTGATAGTGATGTTTACCACTCTGTGATGGTTTAAGCAGGTCAGATTTTCTTCATTTGTGGCTTCTTGGGGTAAAGAGGGAAGAGTGAAAGAACAATTAACAAATGATGTAAACAGCCTGACCTGACTAACTACTATAAAATAGGAGCTTAGCAAGCTCTCTTGGTATCATGTTTCAGCTGCTGATGGACTAAGCACTACCAGTCTCTGCCCCAGGCCCTGGAATCTGGTGGGAGGGGGCTAGGGAAAGGCATTAGAGGGGGGCAAAGCACAAGGGTCAAAACAGTGAACCTTCAGTTTCATCCTTCAGATTCCTGCTAAGCAATACTTCCCCTTAGGTGCAGATAAGGAATTCATTGACACACTCCTTATATTATATGGTGTATAATATAAGAAACTTTTCCCCTTCCTGTCTCCTTAGTTTATATCCTTACTTTATGCCCCCCCCCTCCACACACACACACACACACACACTTTTTTTTCTCTCTCAGCAAGCACTGTAAGTAAAATAGCCATAGGACCAAAGAGACATCAGTGCTACCACTTGTGAAAAACAAGGGGGTGGTGTTGGAGAAATATTTAACCCTTAGCTGGCAGGCAGGAATCGTGCTGCCATGGCTACTGGTCTTCCAAACTGATGCTGGTCACAGTTTGGTCCGTCAAAGATCACAATTTCAATCAGAAGCAGCCAGCAGAGGAAAATAAGCACAGGAAGCACCTGCGGCTGCGCATCCAGTCAGTCACATCATGTTTTGATGAGCTCATGGATAATTCTGAGACAGGCATAATCTACTGCACAAATTCCTTCTGGACATATATGAGGATTTAAAGCACATGAAAGGGCTCTTCAACCTTCAACCTCCCCTCATGGAGATCGACTGAAAGATATTGGAGGGTTTTCATTTTCAGGTTTTAAATCACATTAGACTTATCAAGTCTTTCAGCAAACAGGATAATGATGGTTCAGCATTCAGTGTGTTACAATTTCATTGATTTGGAGTTGATTAAACAGCTTTATTGATGTTATATATACTTCCTCGTGACTTCAATTAATCAGTTTCTTCCATTAGCTGGAACAACATGAAGGTTCTTGGGCTGCAGCTTTCCTAATGAATAAAGCATGCTGCTGGTGAGACTATCTAATGCAATCCTGAGCTCTCGGTGGTTAGAAGGTTACAAACAACACTGTGAGAAAGGTCCGAGAAAATCCTTTTGACCACAGCACTGAATCATAAGACAGATCCAGTGAAAAAAAATGAGATAAGGGGACAAAAGAAGCTGCAGAGCCTGACAAAATTGCTGTAGAAACTGGCCGCAAGAATCCACCTGTCTGCAGACAAACATGTTCACGGACAAGAATTCATACAGCCTGGATTTTCATGGTCTGATAAGGAGACACAAACAGCCTAATGCTCTTTCAGTGCAGAGGAAAGAGACTCTGGCATGTGGGATTACTGTGTGAGACCAGAGACAAGCGTTGGCTACATGTGGCTCATGCTCTGGCTTACTGTTCACTGTTAAGTGTGGCTGGTACAAAGTTTTACTGCTCCAACAGTAAAGAGAGGCTCTCACACCTGCAATTGACAGGCAGATGCTGTTAGCAGACACAAGCAGTAGTTCCAGAACTAAGTGAGCTTATGAGACACCTCCAAAGGTTTCTCACAGGAAGCAAATAATAGGTCACTGCACAATGACTGCTGTGCATCATGTCAGTTGACAGCCTATGAAAATGATGCTGTGTTATGGCTCAGATTTACTATAGCCTAGAGCTGCAACAAAGGATTATTTTCATTGCACATTATTTTTCTGATAAATTGCACACTTTAAAATATCAGTCCTTTCTCGGTATCAGACTGTTGTAACTCTTTGACCATACATTCACTGTTCAGGACAATACATATAACATATCTCCTTCTGGATTTATCCTCGCTAAACTGTAAATGGAAAGGTTAAGCATGATGTCAATTTTGAAGAAATGGATGCATGCAACCATTCCACATTCAAGGTGGATAGTTAACAGCCCCAGACAGAAAGAAAGAGTAATTGTTTAAATGTTTCAGAGAAAAAGCTATGTCCTTAGATCGAGTGCATGGAGATGGTAGAGCGGTAAAATGCAACAGGAGAATGCTGAGAAACTGTCCATATGTTGTCATAATAAATGTAGGGCAGCTGTCACACAATTAACCTCTCTTGGCCATATTGTATTGTCTTGCCTCAAGGTTTTCATCTCTAGTATGTTTTTGTAACCGTCAAAATCATAATCCTTTTCATGATACCTGAAATTCTGGGAGCTTTAGATTAAAATAAATTATTTTAGAGCACCGTTAATAAGATGAAATATGAACAGTAAATAAATTAAGCCTAACATTTTTCTCATAAATGCTTTGACTTAAAATTCATAAACCTTGATTCTCTTATTAAGACATCTTTTGAATGTTGTATTCAAAAGAGTTTGAATTCTTGGATATGTAAGAGATCTAAAACAGATATACTTCTGTCATTTATATTAACCCTGCTTAAAAATGTCATAAAATGTGTGTATATTCAAACTGAATCTTATATCTGAGTGAGAGAAACACTTAAAAATGCTTTATTTCTTTCATGTGATGGGTGAATTGGACTTCCATCGATCACAGAGCCATGTTTCTGAAGTTTCGGTTCCCAGCCCTGCAACTGGACATGTTATGAGCCACTGTGTATTAGTCTTTATGATTCCAGTGGGGGCCTTTGTGTGACCCTGTGTGGTATGCTTTGCAAATATTCAATACTTTCTCTCGCTTTTGAATTAAGGGGCCTCACGTAGAGAGAGAGAAACTGTCCATCATAATGAACAATGGGCTGAAAAGGCAAAGCAGGAGAGGGACAGTCTTGACATTTAATATGTACAAATACCCTCCCCAGCAGGCAATAAACACAGCCTTTTAATCCATCCTCAGAGCAATAATCACTGTCATTTCACCCAGCCATGGGGTGGTGTGCTACAGGAACTCCAGCACTTTTAAAAGTCCCCGTCTTATGAAATAAAGCCGCATCTACTTTTGAGAGCATATCACTTTTTACATTTAGAAGGAAAGGTTTGGTCACACAACTGGATTTGTTGATTCCACTGAAATAATAAAAGCAAAAGTAAATTTCACACCAACAGATTGGTGCTTTAATGAAAATCCCTGAATATTAAAACTGCTTGATCCTGAGACAATGTGATTCCCTACCACATCAGACAGGCTGCCCTGATACTGTACCCAGGGGTGCCGCTAGGGATTTTGGGCCCCATGAAAAGAATCTTTATAATTTATAATTTATATAAATTATAATTTTATTAGGGGCCTCTATGGGCCCCTCTCAATCATTGGCCCCTGGAATCCTTCTCCTTTTTCCCCCCTTTTCGGTGCCCCAGACTGTACTGACACACCTGAGTAAAGGGCAGTTTTGAGGGGAACCGGAAAACCACTTCAGAGACCAGCCTCCGCCACCGTGGAGCGTTTTCTGCACAACTTAGACCCAGTGCAGTGAAACCAAGTGTGACCTTCTCCATGCACCCAGTGAACCCCTTACAGTCATGCAGGCGGTTTATGTGTCCAGTTGTGTTCCGACAGCTACACAAACGAAAACAACAGAAACTTTGCGGACTCTTCCGCACGTGCCTGCCGCGTATTGTTGCGGTGCTGCAGGAGCTCCAAAGCCATCTGGATGTGAACACGTTGCGCATATTAAACACCAGCACCCCGAATAAACATCTCAACTGTTGCAGAACACACTAAATGAAAAGTTTCAATAGCCAGCATTGGCATGGCTCGGAATCTATAGGTAAGTTACAGTCCCGCAGGTATAAATGCCGCAGTGCGCCATGCTCCAGCCCCGGACCGTCCGGTGCCATTCGCCGGCCGGAGGCTCCCACACAGCGGAAAGGGGGCCAAGTTCAGGGTTAGGGGGCAGGAAGGCACTTATCGCCGCTCGCAGCAGGCAGCAGGCTTCGGAGAGCAGCAGCCTGACAGCGGCCGGGTTTCCTGCAACAACTCTCACCGGTCCGGTCGGAAGGAAACGGTACTCACCGATTAAAGCGTTCAGCAGGATTCCCAAAAAGACAGGGACAAGGCGGCGGCGCCTTCTGGCTGCCATTTAAACACTTCTAGGAAATATTCCAGCACTTTGCAGAGAACAACGTGGAGGTGAATAGGTAGGGGAGGAAAAAAAGAAAAAAAAAAAAACAACAACAAACATACACACACACACACACCGATATCCAGCTTCGGCTACTACATGTCCAGACCTACAGTGCTGCACTTTGGGAGCTCGATGGGGTCGAACAAGCTTTTTGCCATTTTTAACCATCTATCAAGAATCTGTCAGCATCCAGCTCTCTGTCTCCCTCCCGTCCTCACTCATTCTGCTGTATCCTCTCAGAGGCAGCCCCTCCTCTCTCACTCTCTCTAGCTCGCTCTCTCTCTCACACACACACACACACACACACACACATCCACAAACACAAACACGTGCACACACAATTAAACACATAGAAGCTGAATCTGCTCTGGGAACAAAAGAGCCGACGGCTGACTGCTTCGCTCCCAACGCATGAGAAACCTGCACTGAGAGCTGCATGATTTTTGCATGTGAATACAACAAATACAACAGCCGTGTATTTACCAGGAACGCCTCTACTGATGTTACAATACTACTAATATCAGTGTCATTCACAATAACAAACAAAATAGATATTAATGAGCACCACTATATAGAATGTATGCCATAATAATTGATAGTGTTTGATAACATCCTGCTCTGATGATAAATGATGATTTGGGACTATAATGAGATAAATGAACAGACTGTGGCCACAACATGTGCAGTTATTGGGAAACTCGCATATTTCCTCTGTCTCTGGTTGCACAAGTGTAAACTAAATAAAAAGCCTGCGATGAAACAAATGACACCCGAGAACGGACACACACTGTATAGTCCAACAGCTATTGCTTTCATTTTAAAATGTTAATAATAATAACAACAATAGCAAAAATAAATTAAATTCATTCAAATTGATGTGTTTTTTTTTTTTCAACTTCGTTGGTTCAACACGAGTGAACCTGATATAATAAATAAACAAGGAGGACCCCGGATAGTGAGTTACATCAAAGCAGGAGTGATTTCGCTGTACTTGGGCTTCCCCTAGTGGAAAAACATGCATGTCGGTTCTCAACAAGAACAAAAAAAAATTGCTATTCCAGTGCTCATTGTCCAATGCAGTAAATTAGACATTAGATTGTAAACAAATATAAAACCAAAACGGATGGATTCACACATGTGCTTAATGAAAAACTCCTCCCTCCTCTGTAGTCAGGCTAATTTAACGACATAAATTTTTAAAAAAGGGAGCAAATTCTAAATGATGAGAAACCAGAACCAGAAAAAAATTATCATTTCTTTTCATAAACCTTCAATCATGATCAAAAACTCTGAATGAAGAATCAAATAACTTTCTCAGCCTTCATTACAACAGTCAGTCTGCTGACTTTAACAGTCTCATGTCATCAGTTACACAGTTCATGTCATTCATTATGTTGACAAAATATGATTAAACCAGAAAGCAATATGAAAATAACAACAACAATAATAAAGGACAGTACAGTTTGTAGTGCTGCCATTTAAAGGTACAGGGTCCTCCTTTGTCCACTATTGTAAGTGAAAACGTGGATGGATTACTGAACAGGGCTATAGGCCACAGGCCAGCAGGACACGACTGGGCCTTTACCCTGAACATCTGCAGGAGGGTTTTGGTCAAAGTTAACCAAACAGCAACAAAAACATGCAAAATTAGTGTAAAGATACCAGAGCGATTGTTGAATGCTAACAGATGCAAAACAAGTACAATGGGATGATATATGAATACATGAGCACACAAGTCAACTAAAAACGTAATGTAGAAGATCTTGTTCTGTTCTCAGTGGCCCATCGCCCCATAATCCATCCATGAGTGAATGTGTAAAGACGAATAAACAGGGCGAACCTTCAGCACTCAGTTACAACAAAGCTGTCCTCGGTTAGCTGTACTCTAGCTCTTCCTAGTGGCCCAAACATGTTTCTCGGGTCTCCAATGGCACATACAGTTTACGGGAAGGCAAATTAAATGGACTACATAATTGTTGCAGAAGCTTTAGTCAGAACCAGATGTTGTGTTTTAGATAACTCTTCAGCAAAGAGAGATTTACCATTTGAATTTGTGAGATCATTTTTTTTTTGAGTAACTGGGGGAAAAAAAATAAAAAATCCAGAAAATATGGCATATAGTCAGACTTTCATTCCGTATAACCCATAAACTTCATAATATATACAAATTACTTTCCAAACGGCTTGCCATAAGAAAATGAAGGACTTATAGATAAATTGATGAGATATTTGTTGTCAAAGATCAATGTCATCATGCCCTCACAAGACCCAATTTTGGCCTTGAAATCACAATGTCTTGGGAATTCTTCTAGCGAATCCCTTCAAATTTGCCTGCATGTGGCAAAATATCCAGGTAAATATTTTAGGCCATGACAAAAAATATATATGCTGATTATTACACCATTTCTACCCAAAAATTTCTAATAGGATAAAATGACAAAGTGACAATATTTAATGTCTAAAGGGTCAAAGGTCAACTTCACTGTAACAACATAATTTTCTGCACTTCTGGTCTTTATTCAGTACTATGACCATATGTCAAAGGAGCTGCTTCTTTTGGCGGTATATCTCAAAACATTTAAGGTAGTCAAAACTATCTCCAATTTAACCAACTACTACTCCATGTTACACACTGATGCATTGCTTATAACAGTGTAATTATGTCTTAGCCCATTTAATAGTATTGTCACTCACAGGAGCCATTTTTCCTCATTAAGAGTATTTCCACTTTAGAAGTGCATTAATACTTTTCCATAAATATGACTGGCATGTCTACTTAAATAAAGCATCTGAGTATACCCCTGACAGTGAGGCTGGACAGTAAAGAAGGGATTTAACCTTGTTTTTTAATAGTCTTCACTATTGGCTTATTACTCAGGGAGTTTGGGATTTGTGACCCAGACATCCATTAAGTAATAAGAAAAGCTCCAGTATCAGAACACAGCAGGTGTTATTCTGGTGGAGGACAGTTTACAACAATTAAGGACATCATTAGTATTTCTTTAATCTGATAAATCACATATTTCAAACCTGAAAGGCCTGCAAGCCCATTAACTGCTGCTTCTGGTGATGGGACAGTTTGGTTTGTGAGTTGTTGTGCTGCTCTGTGCAATCCCAAAGCTGTAATGAGAGACATTAATCTGATGATGATGATGATAATGGAGATTTTAAAAGGACCTTTCGTCATATTCTACTCTTTTTTTTTTTGTAATTATTCTTTGAAGAGTTTTAAGAGTTGCAGTGTTATGGGCCCGAATTGGATACAATAAGATGAACGACAATTGCATACAACATCACCGCATCTGTCACAATAACCCAGCCAAGACTTTGAGGCCTATAATGCTCATTGATCTTGATGCTTTTGAGGCTGCAGTTTGTGAAGTAGTTATCTGTGCTCGCTATATACTCCTCGGGCAAATGCAACAACCACTATTAACACAGATCTTACAATGTCTGTATTAAAGGCTTATAAATCGTTGACTGAAAATGTCTCTATATTTCCAACCAAGCCTTAATAACTAATAAAAACAAGGCACCAGCAAAAGTTGAAATGTGATCTGCATATAACTATGGTGCACATTTTAAAAAGCCATCCATTTGTCTTTACAATCATCTATTAAGCCTGCACTGCATAGTCAGTAAAAAGGTTGTTGTCCTTCTACTGTACAATTCTTTTCTGGATAGCGTAGTTCAAATGTTCATTCGTGCCATCTCTCTGCCGCTTTCACACACACACACACACACACACACACACAGTTTCGCCGACACAAAAAGCCCCTGCCACTCCCCTTTATGAGCGACTGGTCTACTCGATAGCCCAGGGGAGCCCGGCGGGGCACCGTTTCATTGAAGATCTGTCATTATATAAATATGATCGATCTGCCTTTTATTGATCAGGACCGAAGTCACTGACTGAAGGTGTGTGATCGGCCGATGACTGCATGGAGGAGTCTTAAAGGACCGGTCGGGATCACAGCGCTATTCACTGCCCTCCCCACTTTCCTAAGAAGGTGATGCCTGTATAATAACACCGCGATCCGCTATGAGGCGAATTACAGGAAAGGCGAAGGATGAAACTTTGATCGAGCTGCAAAGCACCGCGGATCAACTGAATGGAGGTATTTTTTTTTATGTTAATCTTATTATCCTTTAACAGCGAGAGGAGGTTGTGATGAGCTCTATATGTCAGGTCCTTACTGTTATATTCACCACTAATGCTGCCGTGTGTTGGATTAGCTGCTCTGGCAAATGATGAAATCATGTTCATAACAAACATTAGAATATACATTTAATGTGACAAAATACAACTTTTGAAGAATATATTTCTTATATATTTAATATATGTCTATTACAGCAAACGATGAACTATTAAAATAAACGCAGTAACCTCTCAATCCGACCCAGTGTTGCTCTGAATTATGGTCATCTCTCCGTTTAAAAATCAAACAAACATGTAGCTCATGAGTTTTGTTCTGACCTATATGTTTGTTTTTCTGAACAAAATCAGGTATTAGTGGCAGTTCACACACAAGGTACAGTCATACTGTATGTGTGTTTGTTGTGAGTCCTTTTTAACTTGTGATTGCAGGTTCAGTGGGGTCAAACAGGTTTAAACCAAGATAGTTCTGGAAAATATTGGTTTAAGTACTTTGACATTTAACTCAGACATTGTCATTGGCTTCACTAAGCGTTTAACAAGCTGTTAGGCTGTGGTTTTAGAAAGCATGTCCATCATCTTCAGGTTCACAGCCTGGACAGTAGACCTGCTATCAGATATTAGCAAGAGGGTATTAAATTAGTTTGTGCTGTTTCCATGTAGAAAAATCTCCAACGACACTGAATAATGAACTGTACAGAGAGTTCATAGCCACTGCAGTGGGCTGTGGTCCGTCAGTATAACAGGTTTTGGAGATGATATTACTGTGGCATGTCACAAAACATACAGTGCAGTAACAGAGGAAGGTGCAGCATCTTCTCAACATTTGACCCAAGCTGTTGAGCAGTTCAGTCTGTTAGGCATCATTTGAGGTTACTTTTAGCTAGAACAGGGACATAATATGGTTATTTTCTGACCACACATTAGATTGGGAAGGCATGCACAGAGGACTGACAGAAACCAGCTTGAGCTGAGAGACCAGAAAGTGGGATGGATCCTCATATTTTCAGGCAGAGCTAGTTTAACAGCAGAAGGATCAATAATTACCAAAACTTGGAACGGACCAATGTACCGGGGTGAGAGCTTTTGAGATTCAATGAAAAGATGAATGTCCTTGGTGGATAACAACTGTAACTGACCTGGTTGGAAGGGAGGGGCTGGGTTCCTGTGATGGTTGGCAAAGCGTCGGGTAGCCTCCTGGATACGTTCCAGAGTTGCACAAGTGTCCCACAGGACCTTCCTGCAGCGCTGAATATGGTCCTGGATGGCAGGTACAGCAAGGTCGACCTCCTGGATGGGGACAAGTGAGGCGGGAAATGGGGGAACCCCTGTTGCTGAATTGCTGAAGTGAGAGTTCCAGGTGGTGGGGTTGGCCTCAGCCATGCACCAAAGAGCTGCTTCCAAGTCCTCATTGGTTCTCTCAGTTTGGCTGTTAGCCTGCAGGTGATATCCTGATGACAGCTGGCGGTGGCCCTTATCGCTTTGCAGAAGCCCTTCCAAAAGGCCTTCCAAGCACTGGACACAAACTGAGGTCTCAGATCAGATACAATTTCCAAAGGAATTCCATGTATACGTACCACATGATCAACTCAAAGTTCAGCAGTTCCCAAACCAATGGTCAGTTTAGAAAGTGCCATGAAATGGGCGGATTTAGAAATTGATCCACATTGGTGAAAACCACAGTGTTACCTTGGGAGGCAGTAACAAAGTAGATGGCAATGGGGGAGAGTGGGTGGAGCAGACCGGCTGGGGCTCAGAGGGAAGCCTTGCTGTGAGCGCAGGCAGCCACAAACTCCCGTGTATCTTGGTCAATATTGGGCCACCAGAAGTGCTGCTTGAGCAGATCTAAGGTATGTTTGAAGCCAGGATGACATGCCAACGGGAAAGTATGATTCCACTGCAGCACCTGGCAGTGAACAGAATCAGGGATATATATAGATGGTTAGCTGGTCCATTAACTGGGTCTGGCTGTTAGCTATGAATCCCTCATAGCCCTCTCGATCCCCAACAAGAGCCCCATGATGCGTCCGGATGGGTGGATGGAGTCAGGAGTAGAGCTGTAGTACTCGGAGGAGTACTGGTGAGAGAGGGCGTCGGGTTTGACGTTGAAAGATCCTGATTGGTAGGTGAGAGTGAAGTCAAAAGGGCTGAAGAATAATGCCCACCTGGCCTGACAACAGTTCAAGTTCTTGGCAGTTTAGATGTAAGCCAGGTTTCTGTTGTTGGTCCAGACCACAAAGGGGTTTCTCAGCCCCCTCCAGCCAGGGTCTCCATTCCTCCAGTGCCTACTTGACTGCTAGCAGCTCACGGTTACCAACGTTGTAATTGTATTCTGTGGGGGATAAACAACGAGGGAAAAAGGCAAACAGTTCTCGGGACCAACATACTGCAGCAGCACTGCCCCAACCCCAGCATCAGAAACATCGACTTCCGCAATGAACTGCTTGCTGGGGTCCGGCTGCACTAGCGAGGGTGCGGAAGAAAACAGTTATTTCAGCTTTAAAAAAGCTTTGTGTGCCTCAGGAGACCAGCAGAACGTCACATTAACAGATGTGAGTCTAGTGAGTTGTGAGGCAACCTTACTGTAGTCTCAGCATTGGTAAGGCTGACTGGCATGACTTCATATTCAAAATACCCTAGTGTTGTGTTAAATGCAGTTTTTCATTCGTCACCTTCCTAAATCTGAACCAAGTGGGAGGCAGGTAGGTTGTAGGAGGTATAATTTGGAAAAGACCTTGGTGTCCTCTAGAGAGCCCAGGGTGGAATTGATCAGTGGGAGTCGGTACTTATTTTTAACAGTAATCATGTTTAACCCACAGAAATCAATGCAGGGGCATAGGGTAGCATCTTTCTTTTCCACAAAAAAGAAACCAGCACCAAGGGGAGAGGTAGAAGGCCCGAATTATCCCCGCAGCTAGAGACTCAGTAATATATTTTTCCATAGCCTCCCTCTTGGGGCATGAAAGATTGTACAGTCTACTTGAGGGGAGAGATGCTCCAGGCAGGAGGTCAATAGCGCAATTGTATGGACGGTACAGAGGGAGAGAGAGAGCATGATCCTTGGTAAAATCTCCCAGAGTTTGTGGTATTCAGGGGGTGACTTTGGACAAATCTACGGATGGAGCGGCTTGAACTCCAGCAGGCAGGGCAGACTTGAGGCAGACAGAATGACAGAGAGAGCTCCAACCCAGGATTTTACCAGCATGACCAATCAATGTGAGGATTATACTTCATAAGCCAAGGGTGCCTCAATACTATTCGGGGTAGTAGGAGAGGGTAGCAAGTGAAAAGTGAGTTTCTCGTGGTGGTTACCTGAAACTGTAAGCGTCACTAGGGAGTACTTGTGGGTTATCATGGTGAAAGCCTTCCTGTTGAGAGCGAGGGCAAGAATGGGGCTCTGGGGTTGTTGGGCAACAGCACTAACCAATATGCCACCGTGCTGCCAACAACAGTTCAATGAAAAGTAAATTGAATATGGAGGAAAGAACAGACTTCTTCCTGCAGTAAAGACTGATTTGTCTTCCATAAGGAGAGGTTCACTTACAAAGTTAAACACTGGCTAAACACTGTTTTCATGACCTAACACTTGTATACACATCTACAAAAGTAAGTCTCACTTTTTGATCTCAGAGACTAAAGCTCCTCAGTTGTGCAGTGGTAAATGTATATGATACTGAGAGCTTCATGAGTTGGATAACAGAGGTCTGTAGAAACCCTGTGGCATTGCCATGTCAATAAGGTCACAAGGCAATGTGGTTTTTGGCAAAAAAGGGCAGGATGGCAATACACAGCATGAAAAGCAGAACCAGACAAAAAGAATAATCCTCCTGGGAGATGCAGTAAGGGCATTGCCTGCGTTGACTGACCTTATCTCTTGACCCCTTTTTGTCAGAACACAAAATGAACTGCGTATAAACACACACACACACACACACATATATGCAACACATATACATGTTCATGTATATAATATTCATATTACATATCATAAAGCTAAAAATAAAGAAAAGCTTATTTAGCTTAATACGGTTAATAATGAGTTATATTTTGAGTTTTTGGATATTTTTATTTGATAAAAACGTAACCAAACATACTAGAATGTATAGTTCAGTCAGTTATAATAACCAACAACCAATAGATCATTTGTTTTGTAGTGTGTTGCCTACTCAACAGCTAGATGAAATGTCCCAGTAGTGTTAATAATGCTGCACTGTCAGGGGACGTGAGAAATGTAGATGATTTGTTCTGTGGCATTTGAGTTGAATGAATATAATTAACTCACAGACCTTTCAATTTGTAATTGTACAGAGTTTATTGTGTTAACCAGTGAGGGGATAATAAACCCATGTGCCGGCTTATCTGGGGTGAGCTGTGGGTTGATAGACTCCTCTTGTTGAGCCGAAGCTTTGCTCAGACTCTTATCAGGGCAGACCTTCAGCTACAAAGCTACAAAGAGGAACTAGGGAGAGAGGACGAAGGGTCTGTCTTCACCTCGCTCTGTGCGTTTGGAGTCTATTCTTTTCTTCACAGCTGCTCAAACATTGATTCATAGGAAGTCATGACTGATGTCTGGATCTATCTGGGACACTCATGGAATTATTATGACATGACTCTCATTTAAGAGCAATAGACATACTCAAATTAAGGTCTTTGTATTTAAGGGGATTTTACTCAGCTTTCTGCAGTGTAGAGCACTGTTGGTCATCAGTGAAGTGATCTTTCAGTCAGAGGTGAAGCAGAGCCAAAGAGTTGCTGTGGCAACAAGCCTTGTAATTTCATTACCCTCCTTGATGGAGGCACGATACTGAATAAGACATGGAAGGAAATCAAGATATCTGCTGAGCGAACTACAACACAACTAGAGAAGACATATAGTATATTGAGTTTCTGGCTTCTGTCTTCTGTCACTAGCAGAAATAATGTTAAACTGATTACATTTTGGTGCTCAAAGGTCAAGGACAATTCTCACTGCCCAAAACACCTTGCTGGTTATATAAGATATAGACTTGAATGTCAGATTGGATAAAAGGATGCAACACTTCTGACTCAAGTCTCTGGGTTTTGCTTTGTCCTATTTCTACTGCCTTTGGACACATAAGCATGAAACACTGAGATGGAGGAAAACAAACACTTTCTTTGGGCCTTCATTAATACTTTATTTCTGTGCTGTGTATTGAAAACTGTATCTTTGGAGGCATCATACAGTACATCTTGGTAAATGTTGCCTAATCTGATTAAATAAGGCAACAGAAACAAATATTTATCTGGTTCCCATCTTGTATAAATCATATAAAAGCCATTTAAAAGCTAGTTAATGCAAATAAGCACAGTGCTTATTTGCAGAGTTTCCTCTGTGTTGAGCAATAATCCTTGGAAATGTTTGTCCTCAAACAAGCATTGCAACTGACTTCTTCTTTCAAATGTGGTGTCTTATGAGGACAATATATTTGCACCCATGTCCTACATATGACCTCATCTGTATGGAGTATTTCCCTCGAGCTTTCCGGGAATTGTCAGGAAATCTCTTGTTTGAGATAGCAGTAGCCTGATGATAAGGAAGGAAACTACATCGATAGAATACAACACAAACTCACATTTGAAAAACATAATTTTGGAACAAAAAAGAGGATTTTTTTGTTGAATTATTATTATAACAGGACGGTTTTTGTTTTCCTTACTATCCTCAATTCACTGGGTTTCCATCTTCCATTACTTGGTCTTTATTCACAAGGAATTCTTCTACAAATGAATATGACCTTGAGGTCCATTTAGTAGCTGTTGTGGAGCTGTCAGTTACTTGACATGATTCTCATCAAAAGAGTTGAAAGTGGTGGTCTACAAGACTCAGGAGTCTTTAAAGTGCTTGACATGCACAATTCCATGGCAACTGAACAAACCCCATTAGCAGATGAGGAGGTTGTGACGCATTTGAAAGCCTTTGAATGCTGACTTAACAAACTTTGAGGTGAGAGTGTTATATATCAACTACTGTTTCCAAGATCAGCACCTTAAATCTTTTTCCATTTTTTTGTTTTTAAGTCTCAGCATCACAATTATTTTTGTGCACTCTAAATTCATATTCATAATTTCTGTGTATTGAGCTGAATTGACAGGAAACATGTTGAGAGAGATATAAGAGACGTCTTGTCATAGAAGATGTAAGCCTCTACAAGCTCAGGATGTTGTGGTTAAACTGTATGCATGTCCTGCCTGCTAGACATTTATGAGCTTCTTCGCTCACTCAAGTGTTGTTATGAATTTTATATTCCACCATATAAGGACAACAAGCACATGAGCTCTCTGATAATGTATTGTGGGTGACTCACAGTGGGATTTCTCACAATTTACCATTGTACTACCACTGATCACATCAATATTTGATTCATATGTAGATACATAGTTAGTCAGGTCTTTAATATGGTTTTCAGAAAACTCCTGCCTAGAGGGAAGTTGTAGAGCAATCTGTGCAAACATTTGTACCACTTCCCTCGAGAGGGTTAATGTCGTGATAATGTCTCTGGTTAAATAGACAGCATTTGTTGATGTGCAAAGCAAAACAGCGATCTGAAATGTTTTTAACCAAATAAAGTTGGTGCCAGCAGAGTGGAAGAGCTACACAAGCGTTAGTAATGGTTCTTTTATCAGAAATACACCCACAGAGCCTGCTTGAGTCATACTAGAAAATAATTTGGTGTTTCACTGAATCAACACAGCACACTACCAGCTGTGCTTGTGTCAAATTTCAGGTGTAAACTTTTACTAAACTGGTCTGTCTAAGAGGCTGAGAATGTTGCAGCATTTAACATTTAAGTATGTTTACTTCTCCTGACCCACAGCTCAACGTTACCCACCTACTAACCTGTGTCTGTGTGTCCCTTTTAAGATGGTCCTGCAGTGCTGACAGCATTCAGGATAAACCTGCACTCAGGTACGGGCAGATCAGAGGCTTTATGTGATGCCTGTCTGTCCGTCCTTTCCTCATCAAACTGTTCGCTCTTTGGTTGTTTCTGTTTAGGCTGTTAATTATCTGCTACTCTGTGGTTTGTCTGCTAATCAAACCCAGGCCTCTGTGTGTCTGATCTTTTAGCCTCTATCTCAGCTTCTTGTCATCAGAGCCAGGCTTGTGGTGGTCCATCCCACTGTGCCCTGCATGTCAATCTGCAGTGTCATATCAGCATTGATGCATGCACTCATATAATGTAGTGAGGCATGTGTACATTGTAATGTTTCAACTAAGGCTGGGTGATCTGCCCATATAACCTGTAAGGATATCGATGAAGGATTTATGCATCTACAGTATATAAGATACATTTCTCAATCATATGTGACTGTGATAGTTATCTCCTTAATATTTACAGGTTTAAAGATGTTTTACATTTGTGTGATGTAGTACATTGACCTTTAAGGTTTTATATCTTCTGGATTTGCAAAAGGAAATAAAAAACGGATAGTTACGACTCATTGTTTTGCCCAAAAACGGTCAGCTGAATTCCCAGGGAGTAGCAGGTTTACATCTACCATGAGAGGGGATTTTAACAATATTACCCACCTCTATTGTGAGTCACAAATGTGGGATATAGTTGAGCCAAAAGTATTGATGCTTTTGATCAAATTAAAAGTAGCAATAAACATATAATTTTTGTAACTTTTAAATCTGTTAAGTGCCAGAAATAAATGGTTAGTTTATATATTTAGTTTAGTTTAAATATATATTATGTATGGTGCTTGTGTTTGTTGTGTAAGTAGATGTGAGATACTGACATCTCCTTTCACATCCTCTTCATAGACAACTAGTAGTTGCTGGATGATGCACTTGTTTTGATGACTCAATCTGGGAGCTGTAGTGAAGAGGGCCCCTCTCATGACAGTTACTCACACTGGCATGCAAAATGAAACTAAATATGCATCTCATCAGGGGCTACGTGTTGGATTTTTCAGAAAGTAGAGGTGGACTTTCTTTCCAGAGGAAGTCGCCATCATAAGGAATGCACACTTCCAAGTTGCTCTGAATAATTTTTAAACCCAACTGTGCAACAGCATCTTTGTTTACATTGAGAGAAGGTACAGCTTTTGAGTTTTTTTCCATCTCTGTGTGAGCAACACATGGGAATCGATATAATCCTCTTATTCTGATATACCACAGACCAGTGATGCATGGTTATTCCTCTTTTCTTTAATTATTCAGAGTGAGGGAGAAACATTCGGGCATAATTCTTATTACTCCACACTGGCCTTCATCATTCTTGTAAGTAGAGATGAAACAACAAATGTTGTTTTGGTAACATGGACAGATATTTCTCTGTGGGTCTGAGCTGTGACAGTTTTACGTCCTAAATTAACCTTCTCGGCGGGGGGGCTGCTACCACATTAATGGTATTAGACCCAACGCTCTGGCTTTGGGCTGTCGCGGGGGGTAGTTACACTAAACACAGAGATTGACCAGTCGAGTGAAAGCCATTTAACAATTCTCATAATCAGTGCATTTGTTTTAAGTCATCACACATTCACAAGATGTTTATGACTTGTGCTCATTAAGAGAGAAAGTTGTTTATCTCACTAATGCTATTCATAAAATAGAGCTTATGAATTTTCCAGGTCAAGGAGCATTGCACTGAAGCAGCCCATTTGGGAAACCAGTTGGTGGTTAAAAGGGTCACTTTGATTTACACATGATTCAAGGTTGCTAACATACTTTTTTTATAACCTTCCATTTTGCTCGTGATGTGTTCACAGCAGAACACATCTCAGCTACTGTAAATATGTAAATAGAAATCAGCTGAAGTAAAATTAGGTTAGAAAGGGATAGAAAGTGTATTGGAAAATATGG
Source organism: Remorina albescens (assembly GCA_034769265.1). Classification (NCBI taxonomy): domain Eukaryota; kingdom Metazoa; phylum Chordata; class Actinopteri; order Carangiformes; family Echeneidae; genus Remorina; species Remorina albescens. The sequence continues at coordinate 7,719,636 of CM068479.1, forward strand.
TGTTACTTTCAAATGAGTTGTCATTTAGTTTATATGCATCCTATTTACCTGCTGTTGCCATGGTTATCTTGTATAAATGTGAGATTTCACGAGCAGTAATTATTTGTAGTGAATGAACATGTTTGCCTTTTTGTGTCAGTCACTGAGTACAGCTTAATTCATTACCCATATTCACTTGTTTGTCTCTCTGTGGAAGTAAATGCAACACACTGCTGCCCCTTTGCTTTTGTTTGCTTTAGCTAGAAGTTGATAACGGGCTATGCACATTTGGAGTAAGACCAAAGAAGTAAGACAAAAAAAAAGAAAAGAAAACTAGAGAGGGGAAAATCAGCTGCAGACTCAATCGAGCTTCCCACGAGTCCCATGGAAAAAAAACAAACTGCCATTTGCCATTTTATACTTCAGGGATTCCTATGGTCCAAATGATTGCATTCCTTCTTAGTTAGTCCACACAGAGACACACAAAGTCCCTCTGTCATTGGCTCACACTGCTCTCTGTCAGATCCGTGTGTCTAATCAGAGGTGTGAGTCTGGGCTGAAGCTGAAGCAGGCTGGAGATCCATGTCTCCTTTGTGTGCTGAATGTGTGTCATCTTGGGGGGAGGTTGGACTTGTGGTACAGCAGCCAGCCTTGGCCCAAGTCCCTCCTCTTCCTCATCACTCACTCGTGCTCCAGCCTCCCCCACGCAGGAAGTGCTGCTTTCCCACCACTAAGGAAATAATAGGAGGAACAGGCTGCAGGCAGAGCCATGCTATATGAGCACATTCCCTCTGCCAGAGTCTGCCACGCAGGAGAGGGAGGCACTGCTGGAATGTGGTGTGTCATTGGATTTTGTGTGTGTTTGTGTGTCACTGCCTTTGTGTCTTTCATCCCTCTTTTCCACCTTGCCGTCTGTTAAGAGTCTGTGCTCGCAAGACACTAGTGTTTTTATGAGGTCCTTATTAAACTGAGTTTGTCTGAGCTGCTTGTGCCGTCATTGTTCTTAAAGGGACAGTGTGGATTGGAGCAAACCTTAATATTATCCTGTAGAGCACACATCCTTTATGTCCGGTTGTGTACCTGCTCCACTGTTAAAGGGATTGTTCTAATTCTGTCTATTTTTAGGTTAGCATTAGTATTTTTACTTTGGAATTGTTAATACATTTTATTTAAAGGAAACTTCTTAGATAAAATATCTCACACTCTATGACCACTAATCATGGGCTTTTCTCCAGTCAGCTGATATTGATCTGAATGCCATCTGACTGGGCTCAAATAAAACATTACCACAATCCCTGAACTATCCCTTTAAAAAGATACTATCCGTGGGAATATATATAACAAAATGAACACAGACATTTGTTGTTCACAATTAACTTGTTACACTAGTTTAAATTGGACTCCCTGATCTTAAGCAGCAAACAAAGTGACATTATGAACTATAACACAATACTATCTAGGGACGCACATAAACACAGTAGATGTATCAACAATGACTGTGTTGTTGTTTATTCACACAAAAATTAGATATTGAAGACATACATTCTGAATTCTCCACACTATTGCACTACACCTGTATGAAACTTACCATTCCATACAAATAATCAACTTTGAATACAGGCTGTTTTTGCTTCTATACATATTTGATTGTTGTTTTTCTTTTTCAGATGAAAACAGTGGAAATGGTTTTAGTTCACTACCTGAAATTGGGACACTGCCTGGACACACAGAAGTAAGTTTAGATGATTCTCTTTAACATGTACTGTAGTCAGTCTATGTGCACAGTCAGCAGTTGACTTAGTTAGCATAAAGGCAGGAAGGCAGAGGAAACAGCTGACCCAGCTCTGTGTGAAGGTAAAAAAAAGAAAACTAAAGAGATCCATCTATTTTGTTTGTTTTAATTTGTGGTTGCTTTGGTTTAATTGCTTTAATTACTGACATACAGTAAGAGTAGTATGACAGAGGAGCATGTTTCCTAAAATGTTGAACTATTCCTCTAATCGTTAAACTGCTCAGCAATATTTCAGATTTGATTTGACCTAGTGCATGTAAGGTACGTGTCATTTTCAGCAATAGTTAGTGTGACAATCACACTATTTACAAAGCCAGTGTTATTTTCTTTACAGCCACCAGATATTTTCTGTCATTGTTTACATTTGTGTGATTTTGGTCGACTTATTTGCTGACCCTTTGTTGGCTTGCGAGTCACAAGACTAACTGCATTCGTCTCACGTGTCTCACGAAATGAAGAGACTGACTGTAGCTCAGTCAGTGTACTGGGTTGGGTAGGCTGATGGTTCATCCGTCTTTATTCAGAATACTGATTATATTATGTCTCGATTTATGACTTCTGGATTTGGTGACGGGAATGAGCAGATTCATTAAATAAGAATGTAATTAAATAACTGTAACCAGCAGTGTTCACGTCACACAATAATCCAAAAGATCAGTGAGTGCATTATGATCTGGGCGTACACTAAGATACTGAACCAACTGGCTACTCCGTGTTGTCATTCAGCATTTTTATTATGGCTGAATATATAGCAGTCACCTTCAAATGACAAAAAAACTAGAGACAGCTTTTCTCTGCATAGGCAAAAAGAAAGACATATCAGCAGATCATTGTTGAACCAATGTTAAAGTGAGGCCTTTATTAATATGAATAAATACATCTACTATACAATTTAGTGCATTGTATGTCAGTACATTCCTGTATATTAAATTGAAAATTCAAATTATAGCTTTAACATAGTCCAACAAAGATATTTTTTGTTTTCATATTTTCAGAAAACAATCTTTTTGGCACTACAAAATTTAAATATTGTTTGAATTAGGCCGTAATCCTATCAATGTTAAAAATAAAATCCAAGATGTAGGATGAAGGTTTACAGCAATATCTAAGTTGTTTAAAGCTCATGCTGCTCTGTACTTACTGACTTACATTTCCACATTATTGTATGCCATGTAGTGACCACTTGAGCTGGTATCCTTTTTTAGAATTTGGTCATTTCTAAGAGAGTGTTATTTCCACTGGTAGACAAAAGTTCAAGTTTTAGATGAAGCAATCACTGCTGTGAACAGCAAAACCTTTCAGAGTTAAGACAACGCCTAAAATACAAATCTTTGTATAGAATCCGTAGCATCCAGTCCTCCTCCAGCATTGACTATTTTTGTGTAATGACAGGCTGTGATTTTGGCATCTAGAATTTTATTTTTGCTCAGTGGTTTTCTGTGGTCATTATTGGCTCATTCTAAGCTATTTTCTGAAGAAAAAAATCCTCCTGAAATAGTGAAACACAATTTTTGTTGTACTGACAACTGAATGAATTTACACTCGGTGCAGTGGTTGATATTAATCCACTTTATATATGAAGTATATATTTATTTCTAAAATTGGAACACAGTGTTCTTTTATGCTCAATGTGTAATACTGTCTGTGTTAAAGTCTGATGTCATTATGTTTGTCTTCCTGACGCTGATGGTTTAGTTTCTCAGTATCACTTGATCAAGTAGTGTATCTTTTTGTTTGCTTTAGCTTCCCACTCAGTGAGAAAGCTGAAAGTGTTTTTGATGTTTGTTGTTTTTCCGTCAGACAGACAAGCTACAGCCAAACAACGACACCGTGTTCTTCAGGGATGGAGTACGAAGGGTAGACTTTGTGTTGTCTTATGTGGACGACAAAGATGGAGAAAAGAAACAGGTGAGTGTAACATGTTTAGGTCACTGAGCAGGGAAAGTCACGTGTTGCTTGATTACTCAGCATTTTAGATTAGGCAGACATGCTATTACACCATTTCCATCCAGAACAGGAATACATGGTACTACAAAGGGGAAGCGAGATGAATGATTCAAAGGACATATTTGGACATATGACAGTTACGATCTGACACTAATGTTGAAATACAGCATTTGAAATTTTGTAAAAGTAAAATCAGCTGTTACTGGGAGACAGAAATAGGATGCATTCACAAGTCCTTCACAAGTCTCAGCCAGTTATAAGAACACTTTCTGTGCCTGTTGAGTTTCCTGTTGCCACACTCAGATGCTGCTTGGAGTTATAATTATGCAGCTGTGAACATATTTTCATTTGTATTGCTAAAGTGGCTATATTCCATATTTTTATAATTACAACGTGATTAGTCACTCGTCACGCAGCTTTAGCGAGAATTCAGTGAGCTTCAACAGAGAAATAAATAATAATAATAAATAAATAAAAATGATAATAAAACCTTCTCCTTATTTAACAGACCCAGTTTAGAGTCAACAATAAACTCAAACTTGTCACATTTGAATTACGATATGCATCATCATCAAAAAACGTAAGAGGAACTTTTGCTTTAAAGTTATCTCTAATATTGGAAGTGAGACCACTCCAATAGAGACTCTGCCACCCTCTGGACTGGGAAAGCAGGACTTCTGCACCAAATTCCATTATTGGTTTGACATTTACAGCATGATTAAAATGCTATAAGTATTTATGAACTAAGAGTTCGAAAAGCCGTTGATTTAGACTTAAAGCAGACGCAACAATAAATCACATTTTTGAGTTGAAAAGTTTTAGGTTAAGTTCCCTGCTCTGTTGTTTAAAGGTTTGTGTTGCATCATTGTAGCCTCTTTAAATACATTCAAAAGTGTCTGAGTTCTTTCTTTGTAATCAGTGAAAGTCGGTTGCCTACTAAAGCCCGCCCCCCCCCTCAACCCCTTCATGCCCCATTTTGGACCAGTTGCCATTGTGGAAAACTCCCTGGCAGCATTTGTGATGTCAAACAATCAGTCTGACAGAATTAACTGCAAAACGCCAGCGAAAAGGTTTTTGGTCCAGGAGCCTCAGAATGGGGCTTTATTAAGTTTCTGTCATGAATGTAGGTAAAACCGAAAATAAGCTAAGACGGTGCAAGTTTGCATGGCTCCTATGGTTGTGGTGTGTCTCTGTCCACAGGAAAGGAGGAGGGAGTTTGAAGCAAACCTTGAGAAAGCAGGACTGGAGCTTGAGACGGAGGATAAAGCAGTAAGTTATTCAACCCCAGACTGCTTACACCACCTAGTGGATACTTTGCTGAGGTACATATGCAACAAAAAAGGTCTTAAAGGGATAGCTCAGCTTTAGACACACACTGTCTTCCATAAGTATACTTATGAGATACTTGTATACTTGTAATTCTTAACTGGAGCCAATTAACCTAAACATGCATGTGTTTGGAGGGGAGGAAACCTATGCAGGCACGGGGAGAACCGGCAAACTCTGCACAGAAAGGCCCCAGGCCGGGAACAGGAACCCTCAACCTTTTTGTTGTGGGGCAACAGTGCTAACCACTATGCCGCCGTGCTGCCCTCTTAACCAACATTCACAATCTATCTATGCTCAGGACTCCAAAGACAAGAAGACGTATTTCTTGAAGATCCATGCTCCATGGGACATACTGGCCACCTATGCTGATGTCTTAAAGATCAAAGTTCCCTTCAAGGGGAGTGACATGCCCCATGGCAAAGATGTCCCACTGGAGTGGCTTTCACATCCTTTCCGTCTCCCAGAACACATAATGCACCCACAACCTGACTATTTCACCTACCCTTTTGACAAGACCAAGACTGACTTCTTCCTCATCACTAACAAAGATACGTTCTTCCCACCATCTACAAGAAACAGGATTGTGAGTATTTTATTCTCTCAAATTAGAACTGCCTTTTTACATGACCACTTTCCTTTGGGTTTTGTATTTTACAGTGTTAGAAAATGCTGGTCCAAAAAAATGCATATAGTTAAATAGCTCAGACAAGGCCAAATCCCTTAATCTCTCGTTAAATCCCTTCCTCTGTGTAAGGTTTTTTACATCCTGGCCCGATGTCATTACTACAAAGAGGATCGGAAAGACAAAGAAAAGACGGGAATCAAGCGATTACTCAGCAATGGGACCTACACGGCTGCCTTCCCACTTCACGATGTAAGACCACGTGGAAGAAAAAATATGTAGATGTCAAGCTATAAAGGTTGATTCACTTGGGCTAACAGCCTTTTCTTCTTCCAGGCTTTAGGATATCATACCGTAGCTATTAGAAAAGTAGCTTCTTGGTTCATGTACCACACTGAAATGCTGCTTATATTTTAAGCAGGGGGGCGGGGTTAAACACATAGAATAGATTAGAATGGAATACATTAAACTCTTAATTCTACCTTTATTATTATTACAGTTACTTCTTCTCCATCATGTCATCGTAGTGTCTTATGTAGGTCATGTTTCATCCTTCCCATGTGGAGTTTTTACAATGCTGGTATTAAGCAAGGACTAATAGACATATTTTGGAAGCAAGCTCATTGACTTTCTTGCCAAGAATTTTTTTTTTTTTTTATTTCCAAACATCTTTAGTTTTACAGCTCACATTCCAATGTTTGTTTTCTTCTCAGTGTCGATACTGGAAAAGGGCAAGAAATGCCGAGTGCGAGAGTGAGCGCTACAACTTGTACAAGTATTGGGCCAGATTTCTCTCCTTTTACAAAGAGCAGCCTCTGAACCTCATCAGGTGAAAGAACAGCTTCTGTCTTCTCAAGTTTAAAGTGATTCTGATGTGTAATGTTTGAATCTGAAGGTTCACTTCTTAGACAGGAGTTTAACAAGGTTTTTTGCCAACAGGAAGTACTATGGAGAAAAGATTGGGATCTACTTTGCCTGGCTGGGCTTCTACACTGAGATGCTGTTCTTTGCAGCCGTCATGGGGCTTATATGTTTTACCTATGGAGTGCTCAGCTATGACGACAACATATCAAGGTTAGTACTAGCAGAGGGAGGGAGCCAATAACGATATAGCCAAAAGTATGTGGATCCACAAACTATGTATATGTGTTATAATCATATTATATATAAGTCAGGGGCATTCATGTGGTGTTGTAACAGCACCTTAGCTTTCCCTAGGATTAAAATGCCTGACTGCAGCCATCTACTCACATTCATCAACATGATCACTAGCTAAGTCAGAGAAATGATGTTGGGAAATAAAACCTAGCCTTCCAGTTCCTCCAAAAATGTGTTTAATGAGGTTGAGGTCTGGAATCTGTGCAGGCCAGTCATGCTCTTCCAAACAAAACTGGGGAGCCTATTTCTTTGTGTTGAGTGTGTGCTTTGTGTGGAGACATCATCAAGTAAGTTTAAATTAAGAGAGCAAAGCAAATTAAGTGACCAAAAAAATAATGTAGCTTGACAGACTGACACTGCACGTCTATAAGATGGTTTGTTCAGAACTTTAGTCGAGGTGCACATCATTACATTTAACAGCCATTCTTGAATGAATGCCACTGTGCTTAGGTCTGATTATATTTACTTATGTTCATTTGTTGTGTTTTGTTTTGTTTTTCCTTTCAGCAAAGAAATATGTGATCCCAATAAGGGGGGCAGTATTGTTATGTGTCCACTTTGTGATAAAAAGTGCCCTTTCTGGAAGCTCAACTCTACTTGTCTCTCATCCTGGGTAAAACATTTCATTAACATTTAATATGTTACTGGAAGGTTCAACACTTATGTTTATACTACATAGCTACAATTCACGTGCCTCTACACGCAGTTTCTTCAATTGTCTGCAGGCAAATGAAAAAATTAATAAATGCAATGCTCTCTTTAATTAATTCAGATCTTTCATCTGTTGTGGTAATTGAAATGTTTTGTTTAGTGACATTTAATCCTACAAATACAGTTAATACTGTAGATGGCATCTACAAAATAGGCAGTATGTCACAGTTTTTATGTCCAGCATGTCACTCCCTCTACTCCTAAAAATTGTATCCTTTTCCATATTCTCTCTTCCAGCAATCCCATCTGTTTGATAATGAAGGGACGGTGTTCTTTGCCATATTTATGGGGATTTGGGGTAAGTGTCAGTGTGTTCAGCCCATACTGTATTGAGATCCAGTCTACCCCCTCCTACTGTAAGACAGATTTTCCCAGTGAAAGCCTTTTCACACCAACGCATCAGCCCCTTTAAACATATTGCCAGGTCAGAAAACTTGCCAGCACAATTATGTTTTTATGTTCAAGCAATTGGAGGCCTTTCCCAAGAGCATGCAGGCCAAGAGTGTCTGCAAACTGGTTAATGCACAGCAGCCAAGAAATGATAAACAGCTGAAAGTCATTACACTTAAAATAAGGTTTTTTAAAAAGTTGGTGCAAAAGCCACAACTGGATTTGAGCCATAAACCCCCCCCAGACACACACATGCTTGCACGTGGACTGAAATTTCATTCTACAAAAAAAAAGAAAAGAAAATCTGTGATCACTAGTAAATAAATTCACAATTTTTTGCTTAATTTCCTCCAATCAATTTGACAGTAACTCTGTTTCTGGAGTTTTGGAAGCGGCGCCAGGCACGGCTGGAATATGAGTGGGACTTGGTGGATTTTGAAGAGGAGCAGCAACAGCTTCAAATCCGACCAGAATTCGAGATCAGATGCACCAACAGGAGACTCAACAAGATCACTCAGGTTCTTGAGGTTCCTTTTTCAACCTTGACAATAAACATGAAAAATATGTGATTAAAAATGGTGATCCAAAAATAATAACATAATAATAAAAGTGATATATCTTTCAGGAAATGGAGCCCTATCTCCCCATCACCAGCAAGTGTGCTCGCTTCTGCCTCTCTTCAGCCACTGTTGTATTCTGGGTAACTAGATGTTCACCTCACTTGTGTGTGTGTGTGTGTGCACGCATGTGTGCTAGTAGAACTATACCTAATTTCCATGAACAGTCTCATACTGTCAACAGGCTTTACATGTGGATGTGCTTTCTGCAGATTTCTCTGATAGTGGCCTGTATTATTGGGGTCATAGCGTACAGGCTGGCCGTGTACGCTGCCTTTGCAAGTATAATTAAAGACCCCATGAGAAAGATCCAGTTCGTGGGCAGAATCATCACTCCTCAGTTGGCAACATCTGTTACTGCGTCCTGTATCAACTTTGTCATCATCATGATCCTCAATTTCTTCTATGAGAGGGTAGCCATTTGGATCACTGATATGGGTAAGGAGCTTTTATCTGACATTTACTTGATCTAAGAAAACTGAATAATTGAGTTTAACACTGGCAACAGGGTCAACTTCATTTGTCTCTTCCTCCTCTCCAATGTTGCTTTTAACATGAGATCCTCTCCAATGTTTGCTTGCAGAAATCCCAAAGACTCATCTTGAATATGAAAACAGGTTGACCATGAAGATGTTTATGTTCCAGTTTGTCAACTACTACTCCTCATGCTTCTATGTGGCCTTCTTCAAAGGCAAATTTGTGGGTTATCCTGGTGAATACTCATACATGTTTGGCAGTATGACCAAACTGAGGAATGAGGAGGTGATTTCCTTTTCTGGCCTACAAACCCATGTTTTCTACATTGTTCAACATATGAAGGCAGCCTCATAATCTGAGGGCTACCAGTAGAAAGTGATATGAAAGGCTGTTAGGCAAAACTAAAAGCCTCTTGCTGTCCTAGTGTGACCCGGGAGGCTGTCTGATCGAGCTGACCACACAGCTGGTAATTGTCATGGCTGGGAAACAAGTTTGGGGAAACATTCAGGAAGCTCTGCTGCCGTGAGTCCATCAATGTTTCTCCTCCAAGTATTATTAATATTAGTTGTTCCTATGAAATAAAAACATTCTGTGAAGCGCACATTTAGTTTTATTTGGCCTTGAAAAACTGTTACTCTGTGTATCAGAGATTCCATTCTCTTGTTTAGACTACTTAATGAAGTCACTGTTCCAAGACCTTTAGACTCATGTTTAGACTTCATAGTGTAGCCACTATGTCGCACTCCCATTTCTTACAACTGTATGAGTGATAACCTATAAAAACCCTTTGTGCTGTGGACTCTGTATCTGTATCTGTTCACTCACCCCAAACAACGGGAGCATATTTGATCCTTTTCCGGAGAAACCTTTTTCTTTTTGAATTAAAGAATCGACACAGCAGATCCTTGGGTCTGTCTGATTGTTTCCAGAGTCCCACCACATCTCTTGCCAACTTCACACAAACTCCAAAGTCTGATTTTACCCAAAGTTAATTAATCCACATTAACTATGGTTATTCCTCATGGGTTTCTTGCTAGGTTGATACGTAACTGGTGGAATAGCAGAAAGGGGCGGCACAATCCTGAAAACCATTACAGTCGCTGGGAGCAGGACTATGTCCTGCAGAACTTCAGCCAACTGGGCCTATTCTATGAATACTTGGAGATGGGTGAGATACATCACAGCTTTGGCTCTATTTAAAATTATAATTAACATATTTTTACAGACTAATGGGATGTCCACACATTTCCCTGTTTTCCTATCTCTGCCTTTTCTTTTTCGTCACTCAATCTCTCGTATTGTTCTCCCTTTCTGTCATTTCAGTGATCCAGTTTGGCTTCATCACTCTATTTGTAGCCTCTTTCCCTTTGGCTCCCCTCCTGGCTCTATTCAACAACATACTAGAAATCAGGGTGGATGCCTGGAAGTTCACCACCCAATTCAGACGACCAGTGGCGTCCAAGGCCCGAAACATTGGAGCGTGGCAGGAGATTCTCAACGCAGTGGCCATTTTATCAGTTGTTACCAATGTGAGTTTTGTTGGTCAGTAAATGTAAAATACTGTTGACATTGAGTTTAATTTGTTGTCCAACTCTATACTCGCTTCTACATTTTCATATACAAAACTAAATGTTTGGCTTATAAATTGAATTCTGCTTTTTTGACCGTGACCTGAATAAAATGTAAAATTTAACTTTAACAATCACACTAACTATTCAGAGGTGCTATTTCACAGTCAGACATTGCATTGACAGCCTTGTGTGTTTACATTCACTCCAGGCTTTTATCATGGCATTCACGTCTGACATGATCCCCCGTATGGTCTACCTGTATGCCTACGGTAATTCTAGCATGGAAGGCTACATCAACAACAGCCTGTCAATATACAACATCACACAAATACCTGCGTACAACATGCCCGAGGAACCCAACAACTGGCTCGCTAACTTCACCGAAACTTGCAGGTATCAAGAGAAGAGCTGGTTATATGTCACTTCAGTTCATAGTGATGACAACTCTTTGTCAGTTACCTAACCGTTTAACAACAATATTTCCATTCTAGTGTTTTCTATGTCCAGTGTGTGTAACTATAATACTGAAACTTTTAATTCAAGAATTTGAATTACATAAGGGGTTTTCATCTTATTTAGGTCTAGACTGTAGCATTACTGCTGTGTGCCAATACATTTTTATATTTCATCTTTACATTACTCCTTTTATAATGCTGCTCTTCTTCTTGTTACATATAGATACCGTGACTATCGTTACCCTCCAGGCCACCAGAGGAAGTACACTCACACCATGCAGTTCTGGCATATCCTGGCAGCTAAGTTGGCCTTCATTATTATCATGGAAGTAAGACAGCACAGTTTCTATCTACCGTACAGTGTTGAAATAAATGCTCAAAACTATTTTAAGAAAATGTTTCAACTCTGTGTCCTGTGATTATCCTCCCTCTTTCCCAGCATGTGGTGTTTGTTGTGAAGTTCTTCGTGGCGTGGATGATCCCAGACATCCCATCAGGTGTGAAGGCACGGGTTAAGCGGGAACGCTACCTGACTCAAGAGTACATGCATAACTACGAGGTGGAGAAGCTCAAACTTCAGCTGAGTGCAAGTTTCATCACGGAGCCACAGTCAGAAGTGTCTTTAATGATGGACAGGCATGAAGTGTTGTCTGAGTGCCTGTGACCCCAGCTGAACTCCTCTAACTAACCAAGCCAAAAATGGGATGGGAGTTTAATACCCTGTTGCAAACATCTACATGTAAGGGCTTTTGTCTCTGGGATAAGAAGGCTGTTATCTCTCCTTTTTAAATTGGCTGCCATGTCAAGACATACTTCTTTATCTGCATCGAGTCATCACAAAAAGAATCATTCAAACATGTAATACAACATTTCACTTTACTTCCATACTTTAAAGTAGATTTTTGAGTGGCTGAAACTTGTCTGTGGCATAAAAATTGCTTGAAAGTATTAGGATGGAAAATAGCAGCAAAGAGCAAAAGAAAAAAAAAATGCAGTTTTTATCGTTCATTCATTGGATAACATACAAACTCTCCAAAATGAATCTATATGTGTTAAATATGTGGGGTTGAACATATTATATTAAGTTCAATGTAATTAACTTTTTAAGAGCTGGATGTCTGCATGTCATTCCTCTAGAGAATACAAAATGAAGGACTGAGCTTTAGAGTTTAGACGATGTGTTTATTGTGAAATTGTATAAATGGGATTGTATGTTCATATAAGTTACCTATGATGTAAAAAGCCCCTAAACACTCAAAGTTGGGTATGTTTAAATACATCAGCTATGAAACCCAATTATATGAAATGGGAGTTCTTATTTGTTACAGTTTGTTTTTGTATTTCGATTGTTTATGTAATCGGTAGCTACATAATATTTGGGCCTCAGTTTTGTTTTCTGGATGTCCTATATTAAAAAAAAAAACTTTTGAAAAACTGTGCATTACAAAACCAAGTACCTCCATTATATTGCAGTATTTAGGGTTGGAGGGTTGCAACAATAGTGTGGTAAGACAGAAGCTGTAGGCTCATTGTGTCTCATCCGTCAAATGTATTTCCATCTTGCGCTGGGACCAATTATAAAGCTTTTACTAAAGGAGATTACATGAAAGAAATGTTGGAAGACCGCGGAACAGATCTTCTGTTTTAATACAATCAGTTTGTGTGGATGATGTCAGGTTGATCATGCGTTGGCTTTACTCCTCCTTGTGTTACACAGGGATAATAAATGGCCCATATTTCTGTTCTCAGATATTCCTTTCTCTTTGTGCTGTAGGCACAAACATCTATAACCCTGGTTTCAGAGATGTGCAGAAAAGAGAAGTTCTTTAAGCTTGGTATACATGTGAGTGAAAACTTCAGTGAAAAAAATAAATGCTTAATGACATTTAGTGCCTTGCTCATACTTTCTAGCTGGATACTAAGTGTTGCTGTAGATATAAAGAATATCTAGTTAAATGGGTTGTAGAGCCATTAATTTATTGATCTGTTTCTGCTCTGTAGCTTGAAGCATTTGTGTTTAGAGTTACTTAATAATCCTTTGTTTTTTTAATCAGTTTACATGGAACACCTTATTTCTTATTTTTTGCTATTCACCACTTCATCAGGACCGCTGAGCAGTGTTAGGTCAGAAAGTTATCGAAGTAGATTTTATGTTACTAATTACAGCTTTATCAAGGGACCAGACAGGTATCAGTCCTCTGCATGTTCTGTGGGAAACAGGTCTGATGATATTTCTGTGATAGATTAATGTTTCATCATATACTGTACGGCTTTTTACCTGCCTAAGCCTTAACATGCATGTGGATTTTTCTGTCTTCATGTTCAGACTTCTTTGTGGTTGACACCATAGCTGATGCAATTGTGATTCCAGCTAACAGCAAATAATATGTGACAGTCAAAAAAGGCCTGGCCTACTCCATTCTCAGGATTAAACATCTTCCAGTGTTTGTCAAGCCTCACTTGGTGACACAGTGTGCAGATGTGTGCATGATCCTGCAAGATGCATAATGTATTTCCAAACAAACAAAGCAAACAAATGCCTTAAATGTCTGTGTTTACTTGCTTTTGTATGATTTTGTAAAGACAGAATTTCCTATCTGAATTCAAAACTTGTTTCATATCATTTGTTGTTAATTGACTTGTCCTGTTTGATGTGCAGGAATAGCTGTTATGTAATGCTGTTACATTCTAAGTTCGCTGTAGCTCATTGTACAGAAATGTAAAAAAATAATATTCACAATAAATGAAGAAACAGCCATAGTTAGTATGAGTTTTCTTTGTACATGACCTATAAAAAGCACCAGATAACATACATCTAACAGAGATAAAAGTTAAAGGTTTATGCTCTGTAAGTGAGTGAGTGAGTGAGTGTCCAATGCGATTTAAATACATTTCTGATAAATCACAATACATGAATATGCAAACATTTTTGTCTCTGGGGGAGAAATCTAGTCTCCAACTTCAATAAACAGGCTTCTGGAAATTGAATGTTGAAACACAAACAGCTTCCAATCTAGTTGTGATGTCTTAAATTGCCTCTGATGGGCATCATATTAAACTATAGTGCAGGGAAACTTTGCCACTTCAGAAAAAAGATGTGAAAATGTTTTAAGGTCAAACATCAGAGTGTAGTTAGAATAAACAAAACCAATCTTCACGTTGACAGAAAGTTTAAAAACTAAGAAAACCCAATATTAAAATGATAACCAAAAGAAAATAAATTACAACAGACCATCAGTCGAATAACCATTCAAATAAAAAGAGAACCCGGTATAATTATGTTTGAGAACTCCGTTTGATTGAGGAGCATATAACCACCAGGTGGCGGCCAATAACCACAAATGACAAAAAAAAAAAAAAAAAATGTTAACGCTTTTCTCATTTCTTTTATCCTATATTCACACATCCACGAGTTACCACAAAAGTGATAATGATCATTGATTAGTATCATTATAATGATTATAATTATCCTTAGGTTACTGTCAGTAGTAGTAGCAATGGTGGTAGGTGTAGCAATGGGCAATTATTAAACCTTCATGCTTTCAGTATTTTTGTAATTTAGCTGAATGGGTCTGCAGAGGGCGGGGACCACACGACTTATCTCATCAAAATGTTAAAACTAATTGACTCAGAAATTGTGTTCATTCCTCTGTAGGAGGATGTGGTCGTCGGGGGGATGAAAATCGGGGAAACCTTTAAATTATTGATGGATTTTTGGTGAGGAGAGGAGGATGAATGGGGGGGGGGGGGGGGGGTCCACTCCTGCTCATTTGGTTTCCATAGCACCGCCCTCAGGAGAGCTGCAGCTTTCTTATAAGTGGTTACTGTGGGGTTTTTTTTTATGTTTGCTTTTGTCGGTTTTTTTTTTGTTGTTGTTGTTTGTTTGTTTGTTTGTTTGTTTTTTGAGCTTTTATAAACTGTTTATAAACGCAAAAATAAAAACTAGACTGCCGAAATAGAGCTACAAATTAGCTTGTGAAAAAGCGACAGATTGAAGTACACCATGTTTCCTTCTTTCTGTGTCCTACACCAATACTGTCTGAATACTGTGTGCACACCTGCATGTCATGTTCTGACTCTGGCCTTGTTTGGCGCTCAGCAGCTGACCAGATGTTGGAGCGGAGCTGCTGTCGCTGACCTCGGTGCTGAACACGACGTCAGATCAACCTGCGCTCACCACAGAACACACGATCCAGCCTCACTCCCTCTTTCATTTATTCAAGCTACTCCAAACACCTGCTTCTGCTTCCTAAACTCAGAGATCTTTTTTTAATTTCTCTATCCATTCATCCAATATCTATTTTTTTTCTTTCTTTTTTTTTCTTTTTTTTTTATTGTCGGACAGTGATCCGGATCGGTCGACGACGCTGACAGTCGGTTTCGCTCCTTTTCGTTGTGGTCGTGATGGCACTTGTCGCAGTTCCTGTACTCTGGGCAGGGGACGAGCTGGAGGTGGATGAAGGCGCACAGCTCGTTTGATTCCCCCCGTGTAGGCTACAAGCAAGCTGTTTTTGCTTCGGCGCTCTTACCGTGAAAATTAGTCAGGTTTGCTGGATCGTCGCCTCCCTGGGCTCAGATTTGTCATAACTTGGTTTGTTGTTTTCCTTGTGGCTGCTGCAGTCGGCCATCCCGCGCCATAACATGACGATTAAGCAGTAAAATTATATTTTTAAAAAAGGCCTAAACACAGAAATTGGATATGGAGTCAGTGAAGACGAGAGCTGTGGCGGGGGTGAAGGAATTTGCGGGGAAGACCCTCGGTCATATGTACAGGTAAGGAGAGGGGCTTTTTTTTTAAGCTTGACTGGCGCGTGAGGCTTGCCTGGTCCTAAAATTGGATTATTTGAATGATGGATTTAAACTAGAGACGAGTCACAGTGAGGTGTAGGTATACAGGCCTGATAAACTGATTTACAACTTATACGGATCTATGGTTACGCCTCTACAAGTGATAGGGAAATTATGCAATCGTGTGTGTGTGTGTGTGTGTGTGTGTGTGTGTGTCGTGACGGTTGTGGGTTTGGCTGAACCTACATGCCACTGGATGACAACGTGCATGCGGCCAGTCCATCCTGATGCAGGGCCCAGAGGTGAATCTCATTAACAGACAACAGGATTCATTTTGGGGGCTTATTCATAATTGATGATACATTTCATATTATCTTTATAGGCCAGTGACGGAAGAATGACGACAAATCTTTCCAGGCTTTGTCCCATATTAATTCAAAATCACCATTTTCTTCATTTCATTGGAAATGATTTATATAAATTTTCTTTAATGTCAACATCCTGGTAGTTTCAGCATCTTCAGCTGAATGAACAAAAGGGGAGACATCTGGCTATATTTAGATTATGCCCATACGAATTTATGTTCCATTTTTTTACACACACACACACACACACACACACACACACACACACACACACACATATATATATATATATAGACTCTTTCCTGTGTTTAATCTATCGAAATCTTCAGGAGGGATTAAGTAAAACTAATTCAGATTTATTCGAGCTTTATTGAGGTGATTTTTTTGGTTTTCATGAGGTGCTCAGAAAAATGTATTTTCTGGGTACTGAGGCCTTTGATCTCACCGCCACTCCTGTATCTCTTTGCATTTTATTCGATGGTTTTGTTTTGTTTTACTTCCCTTTCAAATCAGATTCGAAATTTCTCAGTGGTTGGGGGACAGAGAGATTCTGAGGGTTTGTTTTTCGTCATTTTGCACCCTGCATTAAAAAAAATAAAAAATAAATAAAAATAACTTTCCTGGTGGAGGAGGGAGGGAGAGGGGTGTCTTAAAAAGATAAATCTAAGGACTTTGAGGGATGCCCACACAGAAGTGTGTCTGGAGGCTGGAGTTGCTGCTCGGTACCGTGAATGCTAATTAGTGTGAAGAGAGAGCGGGCTGCTGCAATGCGGTACAGTCAGAGACAGGCTCGCCTCTTTCAGCTCCACTGGCTGTGTTTGTTTCACTGCTGATTTATGAACGCAAATAAATGAACTTGACTGGTGTTATTCCTCGCGTGTGTCTCCTTTAATCATCTGATTTGATGCATGTGATGTTTGTTGGTGTGTGTGAGAGAGAACAGTGTAGAGGCCTCACTCCCAGCTCAGCTCTGGGATTACATTCTGCAGGAAAAGCATCCAAGATTTAGATTTAGAATAACAAGCAATCAGCCACAAACCATCCAAGATCCAAGACTGTCATAAAATATTCATACAAAGTTGAAATAAAAAACGGGCCTCCTTAATATTTATCACTAGGCTTAGAAGTGTGTATTTGTTTTTTGAGCGTCGTCTTCTCATGTTATGTTATTTGACTTATGGGCTGAGCACAGAGTTTTTTCCTCACCTGGCTGTTTGCAGGGTTGTAGAGAGGAAACAGAAAAGCGGAGAGGTGATCGAGCTGACGGAGGATGGGCGGCCCCGGGAGGCCGCGGAGAAGAAACCCCCGCTGTGCGATTGCAAATGCTTCGGTCTGCCCCGCCGATATATCATCGCTATCATGAGCGGCCTGGGCTTCTGCATCTCCTTCGGTATTCGGTGTAACCTGGGCGTGGCCATAGTGGGCATGGTCAACAACAGTACCATCCACCAGAACGGCAAGATGATCATCAAAGAGGTGTGGCATCAAGTGTCCCTGACATAGAGACCGAGACATCCCAGTCTAATTTCCTCACGAAAAAGTCTGGGGGACAGGGGGACACCAATTTCTCCCGATGTAAAACAGAACATGTTAAGGCCTGCTGCCACATTAGGCCACTACATTTTCACGAACTAACAATCGTGACTGATGTCCCTTTTCAAAATTTCAATGCGTATTTTAAGGATTTTCTTTTTCTCTTTTTTGTACCCAAATAACACTGTGCATTTTAAAGCATATCCAAATCGTTAATACACCAGATGATTACGCTTTATTATATAAGGTATAAGATAGCCTTTATAATAGGCCTATATTCTTTGTGTATAAGGATGTCATGTAATTGGGCCATAAGAAGATTTCAGATCAAATGCATCATTGTATTTTGTCCTTTAATGCAAAATAATGTAACAAACAAACAAACAAACAAAAAACCAGCAACAACAAAAAAAACAAAATAAAAAAAACAAAAGCAAAAACAAAAAAACCCAACGATCCTTCATAAAACTGGAAACATATCCTTGCATAATGGCACATATGAGGCTAAAAGGGACACACTAACATGATTTCTCATTAAAGGAATTCATAATAATAATAATTATTTTTATTATTTATGTATAGATGTAGGCGAATTCTGTCAAGCATACAGCCTTTATTTTGGGGTTTTACTACCAAATACCCTAAAGCTACCCAAACTGAAGATATTCATTTCTTCATTCATTCAAGCTTGTCAGTAGTTTTTCTTTGGCAGAAGAGATGAATCATTATGATCAGATCAGTGTCATCTGATCGGAATAAACGACTGCAGGCCTTTAATAAGCAGGCCTGTCTTCAGATCAGTCCCAACGGACTATCATTTTTTGGGGTTTTTTTTTTTCATTCACCTTTAGGCTCACAGCCAAAGGAAAATCATTGTCATATGTTTTGTTTTTGTTTTTTTTTTATGTGTTATTTCCCTGGTATCTAACAGAAAGCCAAGTTCAACTGGGATCCAGAGACGGTGGGAATGATTCACGGATCTTTTTTCTGGGGCTACATCGTGACACAAATCCCGGGGGGGTACATCTGCTCCAGGCTGGCAGCAAACAGGTAGGCGGCACTTAACGCGAATCACCATAAACACAACACAACCCTTTCAATTTAGCCGGATGAAGCACTGTGGTGTTTCATCATTTTAGGCCTAATAAGCGTTTTTATTGGACTATTGGGCGAATCTCAACCCAAGATTTGATTTTACGCCTTTCTCTTTCTTTTGTAATTTTCATAAGATGGATAGGAAACGAAAATGAACAAATGGGCACTGGAATATATTCCTTCGGTATGATAATAACAATATCTAATAAGAAGAAGAATCCAACAAAGCAAAGACAAGATAGAAAAACAAATACTGAATTATGTGCATTAGCCAGTCCCCAGTTGCAGGCTTTTTGCATGCTGGCGGCAGACAGTGAGGTCTATGAAGTGTTGCAGGGCTGCATGGGAGGGGGAAGAAGGGGGAGGAAGGGGGGGGCACCGGGACGGCAGCTTCCCAGCTCCTGGTGTCAGGGCCTCCTGCCACCTGTTAATGAGCTCCCCGGGGGCAGCCGGATTTAATCCGGCCCTCTCCTGGGTCATGGAGACCAGGCCGTGCCTTGTCGCCAAAGGCTTTCATTCATGTGAGCACTGAGACTCACTGTAATTACGGTGCAGCCCATTACATACACTGGGCAATATAATAATAACGCAACGGCGCAAATCTTTGGGATGGCCGATGATATAGGAAAGACTAACATGGCTATACTTTGCTCTGCATATATTTTGTTGCCAACATTAAATCCATAAAGGAACAAATGGTTTTAATTTTTAAAAAAAAATGGCGTAAAGGCCTCAAGCTTTACCACGCTGTTACAAACAAATGTTGTTAAAATGAAATTACAAATGTTAGAAAATAATACTTAGCCTGTTTGGAAAAGTGCAACCAGACCATCAGGATTCTCTACGTGTTCAGCACATATAACGAAACATTCATTCATTAGATTTCGTTAATAATACAGTATCGTTATCACTATGTAGTCCCGCCTCCTCGTCCTGTTGATTGACAGGAGGACGCAGTCAAATCAATTGGTCTCGTGCCTAACAGTGGTGTGAGCCGGATTAGGGGCGGGCCCCAAAGCCAGAAGACACGTGACAGAATTGAGAAATAGCTGTTATGGATATTAATGCCCTCCCCATGCACCTGCTTTTTTGCCAGATTTTTTTTTCTTTTATGCTAATTCATTGACTAAATGAACGGATCCCTAAAACATGGATCATTTTTCCTTAAACAATTAATAAAAGCCATATTAAATAAATGAAAAAAGACCTTAATGCAAAAAGAAGTAATAAGTAAAGGTTATGTTTTCCTTTATTTCGATGTCAAATTAATATCAGTATTGTTTTTGGTGAAAATCATCATTTCCAATCATGACTATATTAAGTAAATTATTGATTCATTTATGTTAAGACAACGTTGATGGTGCAGAAAAACGCAAATAATAGGGCTAATTTCAACTAGCCTACTTAATATCAAACTTTGTTTCAGCAATACCTGGCGTCTGCCAGGTACTGCAATCAATGATAAAAAAAAAAAAAAAACCAAAACAACTAAATGCATTTTTTGAATATATTTTCTTATAGTACTGTGAATCTACAAAAAAAACCCAAAACAAATAAAGCTGCAAAATAAATATTGTCTAGTAAAAAGTATAAGCTCATTCAAGTTAGTTACATACCGTATAAGACATGCTTACTTACTTCCTACCAATACAGTTTGCTCCACTCTCCAGTGTGTCACAAAACCTTGAGCCAACAATAATTTTAAAAAAATTCAGTAAATTTGATCTAATATGATATTCCACGCACTGTTCCTTTGTACCTTGCCACCCAAGCAAAGCTATATAGGCTAAATTACATATGCAGTTAAGTTGATTATAAGGGGGGCTGTTAATTCTATATTTAACATGCATTTATCATTTTCAGGGTATTTGGTGCAGCCATTGTCCTAACCTCGACTCTCAACATGTTCATTCCCTCGGCTGCACGAGTCCATTATGGGTGTGTCATTTTTGTCAGGATATTACAAGGGCTGGTGGAGGTAAGAGACTGTTGACATACCAAAGCCTGGGATTTTTGAATCATTCTTTCCTTAAATAAAATCATAGTAAATGAAGATCAGCAGTGGACACATTCCTACCTCTAGAAGAACATAAAGGTTGCATTGTCTGATGCAAGTTTCTGTTGTTATGGCAATGAATAGCTGGAGATTTGCAGTGAAATACTATACAAAGGGCTTCCTGCACATTTTACTCCACAAGAAAACATGAGGGAATACTGCGCCGGATATTCAGCCGCAGGAAACACGAGATGAGCCGTATTGATCCAGTCTACTATAGTTGAGTGTTTGTGGGATAATGTAGTTCATTTTTTATTGTCACACACTGTATGCCGAATATTGCAACAGCAAAATGCTTGTATACAGATTGATGAAAAGAAAAATGCTGATATGCAAAGGAACGTCAATCCTTTGCTTGTGTCGTAGAACGTGACACCTGCTCTATAATGAATCTTTGCATGCTGATGAAATCCATTTTATTGAAAAATATTTTGGGGCTACTGTTCTTAGCTGTACAAATATAAAAGAGACAATGAAATGCAAAGTGTTTGATGGGCATTATTTAGAAGGTAGTTTTTTAAGACAAAGGAATGTCCGGCTAGTTGAATGTTATGGAACCAAAGGTATTACATGTTTTGTCAAGATAAGGTATAACAACGGATTCATCACGTCAGGTTTAGCATCAGCTAGAACATTTTAGCGTTAATTAGCAAATTTTAATTGGAAAAAATATGGTTATTTCCAATCTTGTGGAGAATGAAGAAAAGCAAGCTAATTTTATAATCTAGTATTTCATCCATCATAAAGTGGCGGCATTATGCTGTTCTCCTGAGACTACACATGCAGATTGTATTTAACATCAGCACAGTTTGTTCAAATTAG
This sequence comes from Remorina albescens, assembly GCA_034769265.1. Classification (NCBI taxonomy): domain Eukaryota; kingdom Metazoa; phylum Chordata; class Actinopteri; order Carangiformes; family Echeneidae; genus Remorina; species Remorina albescens. The sequence continues at coordinate 7,741,343 of CM068479.1, forward strand.
TGACTGATGAACCCTTAATAGCTGCAGGGCTGCTCTCCTCCATGAACAGCTCATGTGGTCCTCTTTGCTCAGCTTGCTCATGTTAATTACAATGGTGAAAATGGAAATTTTTATTAGTTCTAATACATATTTTGAGACCTTTATTTACTGAGGCATTACTGTGTTGGTTATAAATTACATAGATTTGGCTAATAATTTGTTAGTTGCAGAAACAGATACAGATAAATGTTTTCCCATTGTGCTATCCTTTTTTGCATGTTTCTTATTTGTGAATCTCTGTTGTCTGTTGCTCTGTGATGTTTAGGGAGTAACCTACCCAGCCTGTCATGGCATCTGGAGTAGGTGGGCTCCTCCACTGGAGAGGAGTCGTCTGGCCACCATATCATTCTGTGGTAAGTGCTACCTGCCGGTCTTAATAAAGTGCATAGAGAATTGATGTGTCACAAGTTACTATAGTTGTTAAGAAGTTTGTATTTCCAAGCTTCGACTCCGTCATCTCACTGTCTTTCAGGCTCGTATGCTGGTGCTGTGATAGCAATGCCTCTGGCTGGGATTCTGGTTCAGTATTCAGGCTGGTCCTCGGTGTTCTATGTCTATGGTAAGATTGATTGATAAGGGCTTGCATGTGATATGTGTGTGAGATATTATTGTGGTAACAATTTAGCAAAAAGTACATGCCTTCTGTAAGCATGTTTATTCTGAGGGTTTTAATAGTTTGTGTTTAGAGTGTTTTGTTTTTTTTAGCTTAGTTAAAACCTTAAGAGTTTGACAGTGAGAGAGTCTGGTGAAAGTCAAATGGATTTATGCAGGCAGGCTGTGTATTGATCCCCCCCACCCCGCCCCTCAGTGTTTCGGTGTGTCAATAAATAATCCCTGATCTTTATTCGTGGATTGATGGCCAGCTTTCCTGTCTGGGTTATATTGTCTCAGGCATTTGGGAAAGATCAGACTACCAATCACAGTGTGAGTTTAGTGATGAGGTCAAAATTAGCTGCGATGCTTCTATCCATAATCATTTTAACTTCTGACAAGTAATATGTCTGTTTTTTGCAGGATGTTTCGGCATCTTTTGGTATATGTTCTGGATCCTTGTATCTTATGAGAGTCCTGCTGAACATCCGTCAATCACTGATGAGGAACGCTGCTACATTGAGGAGAGCATAGGAGAGAGTGCCAAGCTTATGGGTCCTTCTGAGGTGAGGGCATAGCCTCCAGACAGACAAACTTACAGGAGTCCATAAATATATTCATAGCCTGTTTCTCAATTGTTTGTTACCAACACAATCCCAAGTGACACTGACATTAGCTTTAATTTAACATCTAACCCTTTTTGATGTACTCATCCAGAAATTCAAGACCCCCTGGAGGAAGTTCTTCACCTCTATGCCTGTCTATGCAATCATTGTGGCCAACTTCTGCAGGAGCTGGACTTTTTACCTACTGCTGATCAGCCAACCTGCATATTTTGAGGAAGTTTTTGGCTTTGAGATAAGCAAGGTGAATTTATGATGCAAGTCAGGTAACAAGAGATAGACAGGGAGCACGACATGTACACTGGATAAATGTTGCATTCAGATTGTATCGGGGGAAAAAAAGTGATTTCATGTTTTTCATGACACTTCAAAAGCAATGTTACTGCATTTGTTCCCTATAACAGATTAGGAAGACCAGAAATAACAGAACAGGTGAAAAGCAGCCAAAGAAGCCAAATATATATGTAAAAATACAAACTCTATCCTTACTATAGTACAACATGGACAACTATTTTTTTAAGTATTTCACACAACCTTTTAATGTTTAAATCCCTCAAAATTCAGTTTGGAAATGCAATGCTAATATTAGACTGATGCATTCTAATGTTCTATATAATGCACATTTACTTACACCATTTTGTAAATTTAAATTCAGGGTGAAATGTATCCAATGCATTACTCACTCACTCAGTCATCTTCTACCGCTTTTCTGTTTCTGGGTCGTGGGGGTGCTGGAGCCAATCCCAGCTAACATTGGGTGAGGGCGGGGTACACCCTGGACAGGTCACCAGTCCATCACAGGGCCAAAACACAGAGACAGACAGAGACCAACAACCACTCACACTCACACTCAGACCTACAGACAATTTAGAGTCACCAGTTAACCCAAACATGCATGTCTTTGGACGGTGGGAGGAAACCGGAGTACCCGGAAGAAACCCAGGCAGGCACGGGGAGAACATGCAAACTCCACACAGAAAGGCTCCAGGCCGGGAACCGAATCCACGACCTTCTTATTGTGGGGCAACCTCGACACCACAATGCTGTCATGCTCCAATGCATTACACCTTCAAATAATTAAAACTGTACAATAGACAGTTGTCCATCATTGCGCTTGTCAGTGATGACATAGTCATTAATGGTAATTCACTAAAGACTAAATTATTTTGTAAATTGCCTGGAGGTGAATGAATAGATACATTTACAGTCTCTGATTTAATTGTCACTTCAGAGTAAAAGTGAGGGATACAAAAACAGGAAGGATCTAACTTTAAGTTTTGTTCTTACTAAAACAGATTATTTTGTGTCCATATAGGAAGAAATTGATTAAAAATGATTGTTCGGGCCTCTAAAAATAAGGAAAATGTAAAAAATAGATTAAATTGTAAACAATAAATTGATGAAGCTATTTCAAACAGGCATCTGTAGTTATGTGTTGTGTTTCTTTATTTGCGCTGAAGCTTATTCAGTTTCTGTATGTTGTTTTAGGTCGGTATACTATCTGCCCTTCCCCATTTGGTGATGACCATCATTGTGCCCATCGGTGGCCAACTGGCCGACTATCTGCGCAGTAGGAACATCGTGACAACTACCACTGTCAGGAAAATGATGAACTGCGGAGGTGAGAAGTCTGAACTGAGAATGAAATATCCCTTTCCACACCTTCTCTGCAATGTAACGGAGTGTTATTGTCATGGTGTTAGATCCTGTTCTTTTTGCTGCTGCCCTTCACTGCCAGATGGATCTAAGAGACGATTGTGTTTGTATTTTTGGTAAAAATCCATCTGTTCAATTCATGCTCATGAGTTGAGTTTCTGTTTGTGACTGTGCATTGATTTTGTATTTGTCACTTATTTAATTGAGTGCAGACAACGAATCAGGCTTAATTCAATAGGCACTGTGATGGCCAACAGCCTACGGGCTTTGTGTTTCTGTGCATATGACCTGCTGTCTCTCTGTTAGGATTCGGCATGGAGGCCACATTGCTGCTGGTGGTGGGATATTCCCACAGCAAAGGGGTGGCCATCTCTTTCCTGGTGTTGGCAGTGGGCTTCAGTGGATTTGCTATATCAGGTTAGTGCAAGTAAAACACACTTTTAGCTCATTTGCAAAGTAATTAAAGTATAATAGAGGATATTATATACTATAAGCTATAGTGGTAGCTTATAGGGGTGTCAAATTCAATCACTCAAGGGGCCAAAGTTTTAGGTTGTGGGCCAAACAGGAGGGACATTTATTGAACAGACTAAAACTAACCATGTTTTGAATATAAATATGAATTGAAACAGACAGATTACAAAATTTTTCCCAACATAATAAATAAAGTTATTAATATTTTGTTCTCTATATGTAGTGCAAACATAACTAAAAATAGTATTTTTTTAATTCTTAAATTACAGCCACATTAACTCCAGAAACAAGACACATGGTTTTACTTGCAATGTCAATAAATATATATACTTTGAAAGCCTGAAACCTTAATTGTAAACATCCACAGATGCATGATTAGTGTGTCATTAGGGAAGCAGGAATGAGGGTTCTCACAGGTAGCCTACTGTTCTGCACGGCTGCTGTTGTGCTGTATTTTGGGATTTGTAGTATGAGTGTTGCAAGCACCTCATACCGCTGGGCCATTAAATATTTCACAAATGAAATAATCTCATGGGCCAGATATAATTGTATCCTGGGCTGTATGTGGCCCACAGGCCTTGAGTTTGATCTGTGCTATAGCTGAAATTATGTTATGAGTGTTTGTTGAGCTCTTTTACATGATTAAATGTGATGTGTATTTGTAAAGTTTTCCCATCCTTAATAACTCACATTTGAATTGGATATATCTGAGTGTGTAGAATCCTCTTTAAAAGAACAGCTATTATTCTTTATTGGCATGGTTCTAAAAATATGTCAGGAAACTATTCAGGAAAGGAAATTCCAAAGAGTGGAAAAGAATATTTGCATATGTGATCTTTTGCATTCCTGCTGAAATGAAAAGATTGATCCCACTAATATATAAACATGGGCAGCATGGATGCCTCCAAAAAAAAACAAAAGAAAAAAACAAAACCAAACCAAACAAACAAAAAGAACAAGTGGTGTGACCGGGTAGTATATGCTGGAAAACTTCCTGGTTGGGGGAGGATCTTTGTTACCCTTGGACTGTGTCGAGCTACCAGTTTCACCTCTACTCTCACTCTTTATGCTAAGCTAAGTAAAGCTCTGTCATTGTAGTTGTTTGTCAACATCAATAATGATAATTCATTCATTATTTCTTGCTCTCTTGGTCATTTCTGGCTTTGTTCTCATTCTTCTTCAGCCCAAAAGTACAAACTTTCCAAATTTTTGAATATCCACCAAAGATGATTGTGTTCTTACAAATGAGGAACATGTATCAGAGGTGAACACTTGACCTCTTAAAAGTGTTGGCTCCTTGGCAGGCAGCCACGAAAGTGGGGATTTGGAATCATGTAGTTTTATTAACGTCAGTAGTCGCAGTGTATTTTGCTGTTATTTGATATAATGATTATGCTGACATGTTCTGTATGTAATATTCATTTAAATAACAGCAGCTATAAACTCACACAGAATTAGCTTGTCACTGAAGTCTTCATTTAATCATCAGATTGAAGATTTGCACATTTTTACCGGGCAGCACAAAGAATCTTTCGGCTCTCTGTTGCCATCCATTCAACAGATCTTTTATGGTTATGCTTGGCTACAGAGCATGCAGACGTCTGTGACTGAGAGCAAAATCAGTTTCTTGCCTGTTGTTCTTGAGCTTTCTCCTGGAGTGTTTAATAATTCAGTGGCAGATGTCCTGGGGGATTTGCTGGGCAGCCAGCAGCTCATCGAGGACACTCACTCATTCAGCCAGTCAAGGTGGGGGAGGAGGAAAAGGTTTGCCGAGTTGCTGCCTATTTCTCCGACACAATGGTCACCACTTGTTCTGCTTTAATCCACAAGAATATATTATAAAATAATAATAATAAGCGTGTAATCTTTTTGTTGTTGTTGTTGTTTTATTCTATTTAACACATATAGTCATGGTTCTTCCTTCCATAAGATATTTACACCTGGTTTCCTGGAGTTGTCACATTTAAAATGGTAAATTTTATCAACAATTTAATTTCCCTCCTTTTTTACTCTGCTAGGTTTTAACGTCAATCACCTGGATATTGCTCCACGATATGCTAGTATCCTTATGGGCATTTCTAATGGTGTGGGCACCCTGTCTGGGATGGTGTGCCCTCTGATTGTTGGTGCTATGACGAAGAACAAGGTAAGGATCCTTCCCCTCAGGCTCAAAATTCTGCAATGATACTCATTTCATGTATGACCAATAAGATCTGTGAAGTACAGATAATGTATGTACAATCATTTCTAATATAAATCATAACTGCTGACAAATACTTAACTTCATAGCTACATGAAAATGCAGTAAGGGTGTTGTATACCACTTATTAAATCAAGAATTCTTTATGCTTCTATAGTAATGAATGCCAAAGACTCATGTATTCACTGATTTCGTTTTAAGCAACACTTTCATCCATCTGGTCAATAGACACACCGTCCATGTTGAATTAGATTGAAGAGGCATTTTAACAGTTTTTAACAGGCAATGCAGGCTGAATTTTGGCACAAGAAGCACTAACTCTAAACGGAGAATGGTATACATCTCAGTGATTGAAACACTATATCAGTAGGTTAAGCTCGACATATTATTTTAGCGCAGTTGGAAAAATAAGAATTATATGCAGGTATTATTCATTTATCCAACTATAATTGAACTATGGATTCATCTGATGCCTTGACATATAGTCTCTGCTTTTATTTAGTGGAATGAAACTTTTACATTTGTTACAGTCATCTTATTTTACACTCAGTGGAGGTATTGTGTGCAGCTTCTATCACTTTTAAACTGGTTGTTGTGTAATGTTGTTTAATGAAGGTAGGTGTGACCCATTGCAGGGTTGAGGCTGACTGATGCACAGGTTGTAGACAAGTTTTTTTCTCTGCTTTATTCATAAAAGGAAAATAACTGGTTTTCCTATGATATCCACTCCTTGTCAGACTCGAGAGGAGTGGCAGTATGTATTCCTGATTGCCTCCCTGGTTCATTATGGGGGTGTGGTGTTTTATGGGATCTTTGCCTCGGGAGAAAAACAGCCGTGGGCTGATCCGGAGCAGACCAGTGAGGAAAAGTGTGGCTTCATTGATGAAGACGAGCTGGCAGAGGAGACAGGCGACATTACTGAAAGTTACGCAGCTTTTGGAGCTCCAGCTAAGACGTACGGCGCCACCACACAGGTGAATGGAGGCTGGGCTGCTGGCTGGGAGAAGACGGAGGAGTATGTCCAAGAAGAAGCACAGGGAGGAGGATACGGATACAGGCAGGATGAGGGATACTCCTAGATCAAACACACATTCGCTAACATAAGTAGACTTATTTTCCCGTGTGCTTCAGTTTAGTCATGAAAAATATCAGCAAATGAGAAAGATAAAAAAAATTTAATTCATCATTATATTGTTTGCACAAACTTAGGAAAAAAAGATCAAAACGTGATCAACTTAATGTAAAATTACTAAAATATAATATATAAGAAATTTAAAGATTGATTAATAAGGATATATCACATATCAATTTGGCAGTCTGTAAACGTATTATTATGCATATTTATAATAGATATATTTATTTCGAGTGCAATTGTGTGTAGACGTAAACATTTTCATCCCATCAGCCAAGGCTTTGTGACCACACTGAAGTCTGTAGGGTTACATAGATGCTGCCAAATCAGAGCAGTCCCCTTATTTATCAAATTAACGGTTACAGTACGACGTCCTACAAGCCAGCCATTACAGTGTATTAATATGTCACTACACAGCATTGTAAACAGAATTTAGACGCTCTGTTGATATAGATTGTACTGCATCTCTCCTGAATGCACTCAAAGTAATGTGACCTCTTAATGCACAATGATAATTTTTGTTTTCTTATCCGAAGCTTCTTGTGTGTGTAAATTTAAGTCCTTAACTTGTAAGTGACCTGCTGTAGAGATTTGGTTTGAGAGTGGCGTAACGACTTGTGGTGACCGTTTGTTTACACTTTGCTACATGTTATCCATTTTGTACCTCTGCCATTTAGAGTGTGTTTGTTTAGCGATTGCAACCCACCACCTCCCAGCAGTATAGTGCAGGAGTAAAGCCATTCTCATTGTTATACGTCACTATTAAGCCACCAAAAGCCTAGTTATACCAATGCGCTGTTGGAAGATTTGTCTTACAGAAAAAATATATGATAAAGATACATGAAGGACAAGAAAATTACATTAAAGATATACAAATAAATATTTGCAGAAATAAATAATTAAACACAATTTGAAATTGGTAGTGAAAAACTCTATTTAATTTCTTTGATTTTTAATAGTTTCATTCTATATTTTTTGTGTATTTTTCTTTGAGTCAAAATGAATGTTAGCGGTAAAGGTTAAGACGTTTCCTCAAGGTGTTACGGAGATACTGTATTTACAAGAATAGGACAAGCACATAGACAACCTGAAGACACAACACTTCTCTGCTCTGGTTGTCACCAGTAAAGAGGCACAAAAATATAGATAAGGAGAAGCAAACAGATGAAGAAAAAAATTACTGATTACTGTTGCTATAATCATATTTTTTGTCAATATAACAACCAGGTTCACTGTTTCCCTCCTGTTACCTTGTTCATGTAAATTGGAGGTTTCTTCCTGTTAAAACCAAGTTTTTCTCCCCATTGTCACCAAGTGCTGCTCAGAAAGGAAACTGAAAAGTTTCTCTTGATAATACTGTAACATTACTCTGTAAAGTGCCTTGAGATAATATATGTTAAGATTTGGCGCTATATACACTACCAGTCAAAAGTTTGGAGACACTTTCCTATTCATTTCAATGAGAAGGTGTGTTCAAACTTTTGACTGCTAGTGTAAATAAAACTTAAATTACACAATATCAGTTTAGCTAAGTAGTTCGTAGCAAAAACAAGGGGCAAAGCTCCTGCGTACCAGTCAAGTCATGGCCATAGCAGTAGGTCAATCCAATCAGTTACACTGCTGTTACCAAAGTGGCTATAGACTGTGGTAGAACAGGCTGCCTCAAAATACTAATTTTCACAATGAAAATTTATTTATTTTGCATTTATTTAATTATTAATTTCTGCATTTTTGGCATAATTATTTGTATGTGTATAATTTTTTGTCCTTCATAGAAATAACTATAAGTGCAGAGATGTTTTAACAGTTTATTGATTATATGTAGACATTATTAGATAAGAGATTCATATTCATATGAGACCTTATGAAGAGTTTGTGCAATAGACTGAGACTGAGTATAGATGAGCCAAAACGAATAAGTCTTATTATATATGAGCACCGACTCTAATTATGTTTAATTCAGTTATTTCACATAACTTAAAAATATGTGTAATGGACATTTAAAAAAGGGATAGTTGAATAAATTTAATCCTAAAGCCCCAGTAAACTAAATATATCTTTACAACATCTACTACAAACATTTTTAAAGAGATACACAAAAATTCTAAGTCTGTTTCATCAGGACTTTGTTGGTTTAGTTTGATGAAGTTTGACTAACAGCGACAAAACTGATTCAGTAAAATTATGTTATATATATATATGTATACTTCACATAGAGGCTGCTAAACTATTTTCAGTTTTATAGACAATAAAGTAAGAAATCTCAAATGTATATGTATGCAAACTGCCATTTGTCCATTTCCATTACAGAATGAAAGTGACAAAAGACATTTTTCACTTACTGTATGATGTTACCAATTGTCTGTAGGCCTACCTAATGAAAAGTGTTTCAGGCTTGTGAGTACTAACAAACAAACAAACACCCCATGTCACCAAGATCTGTTATGTCTTCATTCTGAACTCACACAGACCAATGAGGTGTGAAGGGGCCAAATTTTGTTGGATTTTTCACTGTCTGTGGAGACATTAAGTCAGCACTTGACAATGTAGATGTGCGTGGATGTGTATTTATGCATGGAACAAAGTGAAATTTGTAGTGTGTCCTTTTGGTTTCCTTTCAACCTTTTTAGACTTATCTCACAAACTGTTACTGATGCTTCAATTTCTTTGCACAATTAACCAAAGGTGAGGAGCAGAGCGGGGTTTTAGCTGGAAGTCACATACTTACAGCCCATCAGCAGCAAAGTTTCAGACCCCTCCAGTGCGCAGGTGACACCAAACATTACTCAGTGTACAAAGCAATAAATCCATAGTAACAGTTCTGGTCAAACATCATGAACAGTCATTATGTTACTGATTTTTATGCATTTGTTTAAAAGTTGTGTTTATGTGGTAACAAATGTAGAAAATAATCGCTTAAAGAAAAAAAAAAAGCATAGCAATGTACTGTATGTATGGAAATATAGTAATAGAGTCCTACACAAACATCTTTGACATCAAGATAGTGCAAGGAGTTTGTGACAGGGCTGCTCACCAGATGAGAATGATAAAACGAGCTCCTGTCTGAGAGACGGATACTCGTCTTCTTTATGTTTATGTTTTTGGTTCGGTTGTGGTCCACTTAGAGTTTGTGCTGTTGTCATTCCCTCTCTCTGTGTTTCCCTTCCCTCATGTTTCAGTTTGATCCATGTTTATCATTAACTGGCTGGACCCCCCCCCCCCCCCCGTAGCCCTGTTTATGTACATGTACCCTCTCCCTCTTCTATACAACCCTTATTACATTGACATTAAATTCTTTAAAATCAAGGACAAAACCTAACCAAGCGGTTCTACATTTTCAAAAATGTTCCACCTGAAGTAGTTAAAGTTTCCTGTTTTTGTGCCTCTGAAGTGTGATTCTATGGCTTCTGTGGCTGTGTAAATTGAGAGGTTTGTTGATGTATGAAATGCATATATCCTTTTTTGATATAAAAAAGAAGGTAAACAAATCTTTGTGTGTACTGTGTATTTGTACTAAAGAGATCCATTTATGAAGCAAGGCTGACTGTACTGAAGAGCATAACAGTGTTTTCTCAACTTTCTTAGCGACTAATACTTGACCACTATAGATTAGGCTAATAGTTGCTTATTTACATATCATCAGTTGTGTAGCAACATTATCATTCATTTGGTGTCTGGTCTTGGTTAATTATTGGTTAATGTACGACAGTATTCAAACAACAAAGAGCTGAAACCCAGCATTAGGTCCTGTAACCTTAAAGTGAGCAGCAGATTTCAGTGGTAAGTCTCTGTGGCTTCATGACAATCTAACCCCCTCAGACATATATATATTAGGGATCGACCAATTATCAGCTGGGCCGATTATCAGCGCCGATATTCGGCATTTTGAAGCATATCGGCATTGGCCTTTTTTTTTTTTCTTTTCTTTTTTTTTAATCCGACGGCCGATAAGAGATCAATTTAAAACTGCATTATTTTGGCTCTGATGCAGCCACGCCTCTCTGTCTCCAGCATTGTCCCACCCACAACACCATCTGATTGGTTACACGCAGAGCCACGGCATGGGTAACAGCCAATCAGCAGTGAAAGCTGTGCATGCACAGTGCTCACACACACGCCAGAGAGGAGAAAAAGTTTTGCCGAATGTAGAAGGTCCAGAGAGCAGATGTATGTTACATACATGGATGTATAAAGAGAACTGGATACAGCGTCGGAGGTGGGGCCCATTCATTTTTTACGGATGTTGCTCAGTGGCGCATGATGCCCCAAAAAGTTTGTTTTCCAGGTTTCATGTCGGGCATAAAAATACCCGGATTGTTACGCTGACAACCAGACAAGACCCATGATGCAAACACTGAACAACAGGAGGACCGATAAAAGAATTTTTTTAACAGTCAAGGTTACTTGGCAGAGTGGCAGAGGTAAAGGAGAATGGGAGATGAGCGGGTGAAGTGTCCAGGGATGAGGGGCATGGCAGAGCAGAGGCAGACAAGGGCAAGGCTGGGCGCGCCAGGTCAGGATTGATGGATGCTGGCAGGCTGGAGACAAAAACGGGAGTTAGGAACAGGGGGGAAAAAAACCACGGTCAAGAAACACAAGTGAACCTTTCTGGAGCCAAAAGTTTACCGCAGAGGTCAAAAAACGAACTGGCCAGGAGTGGATGAGTGAACCAGTCTTTAAAGCAGAGTTGATTTGATTGCCTAGATGAGCAGCAGGTGAGTGAAGGTGGAGTCAGGAGTAGAAGCAGGTCAGCCACGCCCAGCCTAAGACTCACAGGGGAAGACACACAAAAACACAGACAGAGCCAGCAGGGAAGGGGAGCAGGAAACACAAGGGGAGAAAGACAAAAACCCCAAATCCTAACACGAATCTTCCGCAACAGTTATATTGAAATTTTGGAAAACTTTATTTACTGTAGAAAACTTTAGGGAGCTATTTATTTGTTTAAGTTTTCATGGGTGCTCCCTGTACTTTTTGTTAGAATTTTAAAACAAAGATGTCTATAGTCTAAGATAAAAAAAAAACAAAACCTTTAACATGTTGCAAATCTCATAAGCTGTTTAATAAACATATGCTTAAAGGACTTTGTATTATTCAATATTTTCTGTTTTACTGCAAATTAATATCGGCTCCAAATATCAGTTACTGGCCCTGAAAAAACCATATCGGTCTATCTCTAATGTATATATATATATATATATATATATATATATATATAGCAGGATCTAAATTTTGGAACCACTTTGCTATGGGTCAGAATGGGATCATGGAGAATAAATAGTTGATTTGTGGTAAAAAAATTTCATTTTAACCGTAGCTATAAGAGAGATGGGAAGAGTGTTCCAGCGCCCGAGGTCATCACAGATTTTCTCTAGGAGTGGATCAAAGTTCACGTGGACTAGCTCCAAATAAGTGAGATATTTATACTCAAGTGTTTAATATTGCCTGTTGAGAAGGAAAGTTGGAGATTTTGGTCTGCAGGATTCCAAGCATTCTCCATTATTGGTAATATTGTTGATTTGGACCAGTTCATCGATTAGCCAGCGAGGGCTGAAAAATTTGATTTACATATGCTTCCTGTAATGACCTTTGAGGTTGTTGCAAGTAGAGTAAGACATCATCAGCATATGAATTGATTTTGTGTTCGGAAACAGCCGAGTGGATACCTTTGATATCAGTGTTCTGACGTATTGCTGAAGCCAAGGGTTCAATGAATATAGCAAACAGCAGGGGAGAGAGGGGGCATCCTTGTCTGGTTCCCCTCTGCAGAGTGAAGCTTTGCGATGTGATCCCATTTGTGGTGACCGTAGCCTTGGGTGAGTTATACAGTGCAGATACCCAGTAGATAAATGACTCTCCAGAGCCAAATTTTTTGAAAGGTAGCAAAGAGGAAGGACCAGTTAACTTTTTCAGCATCAAGTGCTACAACAATAGCTTCTGTGTTGCACTGCGACATGCTGATCAAATTAAGGAGCCTTCTAACATTATCTGTAGAGTGTCGGCCTTTGATAAACCTGCTTGGTCATTGAGAATTATCGATGAGATTATTGTCTAGAGGCAAGTGCTTTGGAAATAATTTTGCTATCGGTATTGATCAATGACAGAAAGTGATAGCTGGAAGGGGTGTTGGTTCTTTATCTGGTTTTAAAAGTCATTTAATTGCAGCTGTATTCATTTGGGCTCTTATGTAACCTGTGTTTTTTATCCCGGTCACTGTCCTGAGGAACGGAGGAGCCAGCACTGACCAGAAATGTTTCATAAATTCAGCAGGCAAGCCATCCGGTCCGGGAGCCTCACCTGCCGGCATATTTTCTAATGCAGTTAATAGTTCATTAGTGGTCAGTGGCGTCTCCAAGAAGTTTCTTTGATCTACAGTCAGTTGAGGCAGATTTGGATTTTTAAGAAAGGCCTGAATGTCTTCTAGGTTTGGGTTGTTTGTTGTTGAATATAGGTTTTGGTAAAAGATATAAAAGATGTGATTGAGTTCCTGGGGTGATTGAGTATATTTGCCGTTTGAGTCCTGAATTGCAGTTATAAGAGATTTTTCTTTGTTCTGTTGGAGTTGATTTGCAAGAAATTTGCCTAATTTGTTGTTATGTTCAAAAATTTGTTATCTTAGTTGTTGAAGTATAAACTCTGTTTTGTTTTTTTTTAAGTTGGAATTTTGCATTTTGTAGTTGGGTCCGTAATTGTTCGTTCGGTCTTGCAGCATATTGTTCTGTTAGTTTTTAATCTTATCCTCAATGTTTTTTCAGCCAGTTGTTCCTGTTTTTTCTTGTAAGAGGAATAAGATCTAATTTTGCCTCTGATTACAGCCTTCCTAGCTTCCCCAAATCAGAGATGGAGATAAATTTGGAGAGTCATTTTCCATTCCTTCCTTATTAACGAATCAAATACTGGATCCCTTAGTAACTAGGTATTAAAGCGCCAAGTGGGTGACGGTTTCAGGGTGGGTTCTACTTGAAGGTGGAGGGACACCAGTGCGATATATATATACGCATATATATATATATATATACACACACACACACACACACACATATATACACATCTATTTATATTACTTAAAGCTACTTAAACATTCTAAGCTAATTAAACAGTTCTGCATTCGGGACCATTTTGCGGTCCATTTGTCTCCAGACTGCTCTGCTTCCTTCAAGTATCATTGTAAAACTGAACTGTACAATTTAGTGTTGTGCTGATTTACTTACTGGATTTAATAATGGAAAAGGCGCCTGCAAGGTTTTCAGCGACGCTGCCCTGAAGATATTTCTGTCCTCTGTTAACCATATGGGCCAATATAAGGTAGTAAGCTCATTAGTACTTGGTGAGAAGTTAAAAGGACTGTATGACAGTGAACAATGTAAACACATTGAAGAAGGAAAAGTCAGAACATCTGTGAATTTGCCCTGTGATAAATCTTATGATCAAAATAATCTGAATAATCGAAACTGAATAAATGCCCATCAAAAAATTACTTGGTTTTGCGAAATTTCAGAGGTATAAATTCAACGACTACAAGATTCTTGTTTACATTCCTGTTTGCATTTCTGCATTAGAGGATAGAGATCAGGCTAAACACTTAGCAGTAAACCTGACAGGATTCATATGCTACTTATATGCAGGATGTAATCATTATAATTCATATTGATATGTGGCCATGAGACTTCCAAATCACCACCATACATCATGTTGGATCTGGATTTGTTGTTCCTTTATCATATACTATGAAAGAGTATGTCAGGAAAAATCATCTAGTTTAACTAAAAAAAAAAAAAAAATGAGATAAGTGTATATAGTAATATTGTTACAGTCTGGCTGTCAGCACAGTGAGTTTTAGCTGTTCCACCAAGGCCATAGGAAGTGCGGAGTTAAAGGCTGCCACCTCCCCTGTCTATGAAATCAATAGGGTCAGTCCCCAGTGTTCAGCTGGACCTATTGACCGCTCTAACCTCCTAATGGAGATGAGAGGGAGGAGGAGCACTTACTGAGCTATTTGGAGGTGTTACTTCGATTTAAGAGCCAACCCCTACTTCCACCAACAAAGCTGGTGTGACACATCAGGAGAGATACCACCAAAATAAAACTGTGGAGATAAATGACATTTGTTTGTTTCATGAATCATCCTGAAAGTTTTCTTTTATGGAAAAGATATATTTTAGCATGTATAATACATCTTCAGCTGACGATGTGCAGACTTGGCATAGAGTAATGCTGCTCAAGTCCATGACTTTGCTGTCATAACACATTATGACCAGAGGTTTTCAGTTTGTATAATTATTTGGCATGATTGCAAACAGTTCGGTATGCACAAACCTTCCTTATCATCAACACTCAGCAGAGATGCAGCTGCCTAAACTATAAGTTGGCTTTTAGACCATCATCTCAGAGGGTTTCGGCCTTATAGTCACACTGCAGTGAATTTTGCGAAATGAGCACGATCCCACCTATGAATAAATGGGAATCAGGCATTATTTGCACCTGGAACTGGAAAACATCAATTGTGACCTCGTATAGGAATTACACACGTGTCTTTCAGAAAGCTGTGCACGCGTGTGCAGACACACACACACACACACACACACACACACACCCTTAAGTAAATTCAAGATTTGTCTCAAAAATCCCCTGAGAAAATTTGAGGAAAATTTTCACATGCATTTAAAATAATCAAATGATTTTAAAAGTGCATAGATAGATATATAATCCATGAGTACTAATTTAACAGGGCCACTGTGCTATAAGATAATGATTAATGACATTCTGTAACACATGCAGTGGGTGATTCACCACTTCCTCTGTATTTGAACCTTGTTGTCTCTTTTTAAAGTCTTGTTATGGACTCCTGCACCGTGTAACAGCATTAGAGAAGTAAAATTCAGGCCACATGTTCTTTCCTAACATCACTGACTTAAAACAGCTCTGCAGGAGCTCTGAGAGGCCCAAGGTGACACCAAGATCACTGTTTGATTTATGCACAACTTCTAGATCAGGTGATACAAAAAATACGCTCCATCTCCCTCATCTTGTGTCTGTTTGTGTATCAGTGCTTTTGTTAATTTGACAGGCTCAATAAACGTGTCACCAGTCACCCCTAAACAGCATTTTCTCACAGTCAACCAGCCAGAACCGTCATCCTGTCTCTGTGCAAGTGAGGGAGGTGACCCATAAACCTTTGTGACCATCACCCCACCAATTACCCAAAACTTACAACTGCTTCTCCCCACAGAAAAGTGGGAAAACACAATCATCCTTTCTATCAGCGTATGCATGTGTATTTGACAGCATGGATGCTAAATTAAGAGAATGCGTGCACATATGTTCAGCATCTTAAATGGCTCTTCATATGTGGGTGGGGGCAGGTGCTGCTACAGCCCCAGAGGAGCTGAGGGGAGGAGGGTTGAGGGGAGTGAAAGTACATGCCAAAATTACTTTTTAATGAATCGGGGGGGGGGCTGTGCTCATATTGTGCTGGGGCCCCTGAGATCCTATGTGACTCATAAATAAGCTCCTCATTTGCACAATGTGTCTCCAGCACCTCTGAGCTGGTCACGAGATGATGAGAATGTATGCCTTTAGATAGGATATTGATTTAAGGTCGAGATGGACACATGGAGATTAGTTCAGGTTTAAATGAATTTATGACAGAAATTATTACTGCCAAAGTGCACCAAAGCATCTAAACTGCAGTATCCTCGCTGAGCATTTGCCTTCTTTTGGTGTGAATACATAGTTTAAACTTGCACCTTCGTCCAGTGTCACATACATCCACATGTGAGCTGTCCACGGTGATCACCAAAGATTCACAGCGTAACACAACTACGAGTGTGTTCACTTAGCTTTACATAGATATGTACAATGCAGAAAGAATAGAGCAAGACATCATTGTGCTCAAAACCTTAAATTATCTTCTAAGTTTTATATCTCATACTTCTACATGATTGCACCCACCTCCTCCCCCCTCACAACAGGCTCTGGATCAGTGCCGATTGGTTTGGAAAACAGCAGCAGGATCCTCCTCCTGCACGAGTCAGGAAGCATGATGGGTTGCACATGCCAGCCTTCGGCACTATAAGCACAGCTGGTATATATTCAGCTGCACCCACCACCAAGCCCCCCGCTCCTCTCTCAGCATAAGCAGCCACCTTGTCAGGAAGTGCGTCATAGGCTTGTCAAGGGGGAGCCTCTGGGGCGAGGCAGAAACTCTCCTCCATCAGTCCTTGTTCAACACGCACACACACATGCAGACACAGAGTATGATGCAAGATTGTCGTGTGCATGCTAAAAGCAAAGAGCTGCAGATAGTTTGTTCACAAGCACATGGTGACAGACATAATATTCTCCTATTAGTCTATGTGTTTTAGATAGAAAAGGAAAATGAAAAGAAAACTTTCTTCCTTTTTTCACAATTATTAATGACAAATACAAGGTAAGCCTAAAATATATCAAGGACACTGCAGATTCTATCACTATCAGCTCCATTATTTAGAGTAAACCACACATTTTATGTCTGGAGAGATAAAAGTTTGGAAGGTTGTGCGTAAGGTCACCTAGAACATGTCAGGATTTCAAATAGCATTTATATATTTGTTTGATTTTTTCCTTTAAAAATACAAAATTTACTTGTTGCTTTTCTCTGTGCTGATAAGGACTGAGCACAGTGTGCGGTACGAGAGATGGTGAGGATTAAAATATTGGTAACATGGGTGGGGGGCTTCTTCCTCTCAATTAATGCAGCTAAAGGACCTGAACCTGTGTGGACATGTGTGCCAGTGGTTCTTTATTCGGGCTTTTCTCTTAATGCCCTCTCACCAGATGGGAGCTTGCAGTAGATGTGTGTGTGCAAGTGTGTGAATGTATGTATCTGGTTAGGAAGGGAGGAGGGGGGGGGTATTTCCCAAAACACAAGCATCAGGCCTCCTTTTGTCCTCTAGCCTGTACCGATGGCTTCACAGTGGGGTGACACACACACTGCAAATCTCATTAAAAAGGTGAGAGATGGGGGGAGGGCTTTTATGTCTAATGGTGTTGGAGGAAGCATATAATAACTTGGTACAAGCAATGTTGTGTTATACTATGACTGCATTCACAATCTGTAATTGATATTAATTCATTGGAAAACCTAGACATGGACAAAGACATGGTTACAGACATCCCTTTTCCCGCCTACTTCCTTTGATGCTTTATTGATTTTGTGCAGCCACTGATACTTGTCCATCTGATTTCATTAGACACAATGATGTGACACATCTGATAGAGAGGTCTCGAAGAGGAGTGATAAACAAGACTGATGCTATCACCGTCTGCCTTTTTGTTCCGTGTTTAGAGACATGGCTCAGTTTCAATTCTTGCCCACAAGAGCTGACTATGATTCATCTATTTTCTAAAACTGTGGTGATAGGGACAACAAAAGGAAAGCTTTATTAAATCTAAACTAAAAAAAAAGCCTTTTATTATCTCATGCTAAATCATTTATTGTAATTGCTGGTATGAATGGTACAATACCAAACCCCTCTTCACATCCTGCAATTTACCCATTAGACTTTGAAATTGCCTTGCAATTGCAGGAAATTGCTCTCCACCCACAATAGCGTACCCTTGCACTTGCTCCTCAACTGAAAAACAAAGAAAAGAAATCACCTCATCCAAACAAATTCATTTCACTCATTGTTATTCACTTCCTGCACGTGGATTTGATGAGAATTTAACAGCACACATTTGCATTTGTCAAATGGATTTTACTTAATGTCAGCGCAGTGATAAAATATTGATGCATGGTGCCTTTAAGAGCTAAGCCTGTGAGAGCAGACACCTTGGGACCAGTGTGTGGGAGAAAAAGGACAGACAATAAACAAATAGGATAAAGCCCACAGGAGATGCTGCCTCTGTCATTTGCTTTGGAAAGATGATGGTAAATGGGCAGTTTGATATTTCAGCTAAAGTTACAACTACCATTAGTTTTATACCAAGACCACCAAGAGGGCTACATTTTATTATTTTTAATAAATAAACATGGATAGAATTATGACAAAAAAAATTAGTTGGTCTTACTGGCATTCTTCATGTGCCTAATTTTCTCAATATAATAAAAAAATTGGAAATATATCAAAGAAATGCCAAAGAAACACCAGCTGTGGTATGAGATATTATTGACTATTAGACAAATGTGTGCAGTATCATTTTAGCCACATTGTGTTAAAATTTAAAGCCTCAGAAAGCCTCCTCTGAGCTCTGGGTTGACATGATATCAGTCCAGGTTATGGCTTTGACAAGACAAAGGTGAGGTGAGTGTAGGCTGCAGAAGAGTCTGATGAAAAGGATAAGATAATGCACTGATCTTTTTTTCATCATCTCTGCCTCCTTTGTTATCTGCCATCTTCCTTTGGCTCACTGTCCCTCCCTCATGCTCTTCCTCACTCTGTCAGTACTGCACGGTGACTCAGACACTGCAGAGATGCCACATCTGAATGATATGAGCATGAGTCACACACTGGTTGGACTCTGCCCATCTGTGAAAAGTTTTTCTTCTTCACGTACAAGCATACAAACGTTGCAACCTGCCAGGCAACCACTGGCTGGTGATAAACTCTCAAAGATGGTAAACTCCAGCAGATTTGGCATTGGCTGTGCAGATAGTGAGTGAGCTGCCATGATCGATGCATCAAACACTTATTTTCAGGCTCAACTCTGCACCTACGCTCCTGACTAAACAAACAAGCTGATTTTAACGGTGTACCCTTCACACTGTCCTGACTACTACTACACAAGGAACGTGTGCACACACACAGTAAATCTGTCAATCTGCTGCTCCACAGAGGGGCAAGATTTTTGTTCATTCCCTTGCTCTCTGTCCACCTGTCAGTCTATCTCCCTTCTGCTCAAATGGAAAATCAGCTCTTTGACATAGAGTTGAAGGTTTTAAACCACTTACTCAACTCTCCATTGCACACACATGCACATCAACACAAATAAACGTTTTGAAAAGGAGGGAGAATGTGTGGAAATAAACACACAGTTCTTCAGCTTCTGCAGGTTGTGTGGCACCATACGGCCTCACTAAACAGCTGAACTAGCAAAGTTGAATGGTGAGCACAGACAACAAGAGGAAATTATTTGTTAAAATTAAATATGAAACATTTTGTCATTCATTAGACTTATCTTATATGAGATGCTGAACAATCCATCTGACGCAGCATTTTCAGACTGGAGTGATGTCAGTACGACAAACAAATTTCTCTGACGCTGACATTACATCCCACTGTGACTCAGGAAATAAAAGGAAAATACAAACCAAGGTTTCTAAACAGCTCTGAATCAGCTTATCCAAATCTATAACAACATCCTGTCTTTTTACCCTCTCAGTAGTGAAGGGCACATATGAGGGGGTGATACTTTTGTGTCTATCCCTCTTGTGTTGTGCACATGTTCTGTTGATTAATGTGTATCTACTTGTATTATTTGTGTATGTCCTTTTTTTCATGGGTCGTTTGTCCATGTTTCTAAAACTGAGATGAGTTGCTATGGAGACTAGAATACTTGTGTTAAAAGGAAGTGGCAAAAGAGAGAAATGCAGTTGTCAGGAGAGACTCTAGGACCATGAGGTTGAGGCTGAAAGAGTGAGCCTGCAGAGTATGTCTGCATGTGTGTGGACTCAAGGTTCAGGTCTTTTTCATGCTTTTCTACACAAATATATATTTCTTTTTTTTTTATTACTGCTTCTGCTGCAATTGAGTTTCACCTAATTACAGACAAATATCCAAAAATAGTTAAATGCAAGGCAAATATGAACCAATGTGTTGTGCACTTCGGAAAATGAAAAATTGATTATATGAAAATATTAACCCATGGTTTTGCTCATATATGCAGCTCAATCTTTGCTCATCATCACACAGGGAGTGAGGCTGTGATCCTTCACATGTTGACAGGGGTTAAGCGACTCGCAAGCATTAACAGACGTTTCAAGCACTCCATCACTTGATAATTACATTACACTGGTACTCCATTGCTTCCACTCGCTCCCAGTAATCTTGTTAAAATCCCCGTGATTGGAATCCCAGTGACAGAGAAACGAATGACAGTGAGGCAGTCACCCAAGGAGCTGAGCCCTCTCCCCAACAAGCTGAAGGTTTTGAAGTGTATTAAGCTTTTGTTGGGCAACCATAGAGCTGCATAGGTATACAGGTATTGAAATGAACTAAAAAGCATTCAATAAAGATAGGCTGTGATTCCAACCACAGAGATCGAAATTAGTTGTTTGCAGAAGGAAGGATTCTGCACAATGTTAGATGGGCTTTCTCTCTCTCTTTTTTTTGAGCAGATAAATGAAATCATTATACAATATATATAAATGGCTGCTCCCCTATTATAAGTAAAGATGGCTCCTTTTTTTTTTTTTTTTTTTTGTCTGGGCTCAAGAGTATGTGATTAAACAGCTATGCTGCCCTCTGGTGGTCATTAGATAAAAGTCCATAGAACTATGATACTATAGCAGGATATTGCATTTTGTTTATGTTATGTAGTGTAGAAAAGATAAAAAATAAAGTTAATGTTAGAATAAATAAAATAAAATATGTTTAAGTGTTTTTACATCCACTTTCCTTTTGCAGACCTTATAGGGAAGTACAGTAATTTTCTGTCAGTGATTCCAGACTGGCTCCTTATTTAGTCCCTCGGTGTGACAGGTAGTTTAATTAAAGTAAAGCTTTGCCCTGCAGCTAGCGACCCCCTCTCCTGCAAGCCTGAGTTAAAGAAACCAGCCTTCATATGTCAGGTGCAGGATTGGTAGACATATAATTTATTTGGTCATTTGTATGAATGCCTTGTAGCCACACACCCACAGATACACTGCGGCAATGAAACAGTTTTAATACTTTGTTGGAAAGATTTGCAGTAATTAAGCATGCAATGACATAATTAATTAAATTTTTACGGGATATGAAAAAGAGTTATTTTCCTCACAAGTAAAAAATGTGATGATGGCACATTAAGCACGTTTTCATACAATTTTCAAGTAACTGGTTTTGTTTGAAAAACATTTTATGTGAGACAGAGCATTGTGAAAGGCTTGCTGGTGGCATTTAACTAATGAATAACAACAACAATTAAAATGTTTATGTTAAAAAGTTATTGGTTCTCAGAGTTCCGTAGTGAATTAAGTATTTAAATGCTTGTTAAGAGCCTGGTTCCATATTAAATGGCGATCATATCTGATATGTTCATTGTTTCAAAGAGAAGTGATGTTTCAATATAACAAATTATTAAAGTGCAACGAAATGGGAAGCCAAACTAGAAAGTTTTTGAAACTTGAGCAGAAACCAAATCTTTTTTTCTGTTCATACAACTGAAGCACAAAATATATTCATTTACACAAACATAGCTCACTCCAGTTAGAGATGAAATCTGCTTTTATCTGACAGAATGATAAAACACTTGTAAGTCTCTAATAACCGTGTCCCCATCTGATGAGCCTCAGGTCCTCTTGACCCAGGGGACCAATTTGAGTGGGACACAGCACATGGGGCCCTGTGCTAAATTACTGACATCACCCCCACCCCACCAAAACCATTGCAGTGGGGACAAGCAGAAGGCAGATTAGGGTTCAGTCGTCTTGGCAACCTGAAATGCCATCTGTCATGTGGTTACTGATCCACGTCGAGGCTGAATATTAAAATACAACTAGGAAGGATTCACTGAAACCATGACTGTGGCTGAATTTAGCAAAAAAAAAAAAAAAAAAAGTCTACCTTTGGGGAAATGCACGAAGAAGAAATATACTAAATGCACTTATGTTAAGAATCACGGTAAAATGACCAATCCTGTGGTTGGTCATTCAATATGAAATCCTTGAAAACCAGAGATATACCCAGTCTGGCCCAGCCGAAAGGTTAAAATGAATGTCTATTGCAGACTGTTATCTTTGCTGGCTATGGCACTGACTGTTAACCAAGAAATAATCACATAACCTCTTCAAAATGGCAAATTATGTCTATCTTAAGCTACAGATGTAGTGAAATGGCAAGTATTTATGAAAGCTGATCATTGTATAAGAATGCATTTAACTGCAGTTCCTATGTCCAGGGTAATGATGCAGAAATCACAACAACAGTTTTAATAGGATTTGGATAACAGCAGCAGTACAGGAGAATGGCCTTTGCAAGGCTTTGGAAATAGAGACAACACTGCTATTGCTGGTTAAAGTCTTCACAGGGTTTATTAACCATAGATTACTACCCTTATTAATTTAAGTGTGTTAAAAAATGAAATGAACAAACCAGTTGATTTGACTGTGTTATCTGGCTTCCTTTTACAACGCAGACTGTATTCCAGATGCTGGCAGACTATTTATTAACCCTGTGGGAGCTTCTGAGTCATTATTAAAAAGGTTTAAGAGGTCTTTTTCTTTTTTTGCCTGCATTTGTCCTCATAGTTTAACACCACCGGGTGTGTCAACTTTTTACAAGATTGATGCACTTATAGTTTTGCAGCTAAATATTTTATTATTTCAGTGTGTTTGACCATCATCAGCCTTCTCTGGAAGCTATTTTGTTGATCTTTATTGAGTGAAATGACATTTGTGTGGCAGGGAGGGCAGTGCTACACTTCGGTGAATATAGGGGGGAACAAAGGACAGACAAGGTGCAGAAGGATGGACAGGGGAAGGGAAGCAGGTGGTGCTGGTATGAACTAGTGGAAAGAAGGATGCTGTGCTTTTCCTGTCACCTCACTCAGGATTATGAGAGTCCAGTGGGTTTCTGTGTAGATCTCTGGAGATATGGGAGACAGATAGGTGAAGTTGTCCCAATAGAGGAGCCGAGTCAAAGATGGGGTACATAGTGATGGAATGAAAGAACAGCTCAACCCATTTTGGCAGGATGCATGAATTCTTCATGATGTGACCCAACAAGAGCTGGAAAATTAAACCACACATGCATGTGGGCATTCCCTAAATATGAGTGAGACCATCACCAGGGCCCAGAGTTGGGTCTTAAAATGTTGTCTGTAGTATACCTGCTCAAAGGCACATGGGATAGGATGTGGTTTACTCTCAGTTTGTCAGTTGTCTCAGATGTTTCTCAGGAAAAAAAACAACATTCAAATTGGCTTGTTGTGGTTTACATTTCAGTGCAATTAAAACACTCTGTCTTGTGATAATATATAACTATTTAATCTTATATGCATGCAGCATGAAATGAGACTAATGCATCAACACGCACAGATTAATATGCAGAATAGCATAGATCGGTTGAACCCTAACCAGTGCAAATGAGCAGGAGGGCAGCAGGTTGGTTTACTTATGAAGGACGGGGGGTTGATAGATAGATATGGCATGAGGGACTCATCTCTTGGGAGAGGGCTGCACATAAACCAGCAGTCACCCCTGGGACTGCAGCCCGCACACACACACGCACGCACGGTGTATTATCTGCTTTGCAGAGACAACCAACTATTGACTAGAGGCAAGAAGAAGAGCAGAGACGACGTACAGTTAGGTTACAGCTAGCTGGCTAGCCATAAACAAATGTTTGTTATATTAGCTGGAAAGATAAGCTAAAAAGCCAGCTGACCACCGATGACTGCGAATGTTTAAGTGATGTTTTGGCTTTAAATGAAAAAGACTGGGGTGCAGACATGGAGTCAATAGTCTGAGAGGTTGAAGTTCAACCAGCAACTTTCTGCTCTTGACCCAGTATTTCCACATGTTAGTGTACTAACCACTCAGCCACAAAAATGCCCCATACTCATGACCGCAACAATGGCAAGCTCTGAAGCGCAACTGGAAACTGTCCACAATTACCACTCAAATGATTTTTGCAGTAGCAACTCCAGTATGACAAGCAACATGGCAGTTCCCCTTACCTGTCAAACAATCTTTAAGTTCGTCGTCCATCCAGTGCTCGTTATTTATAATCCTTTAGTCCATGAGGGGGTTCAAAACATTTCCAAGTTGCAAATATTGTCAGGTGAAGCCCATTACAGAATGACTGGCATCACTCCTGTCCACATATCAGCCATTTGCTCTCCGGGTCCGGTTTGAATATGCTAGTAAGTTAGCTGCATGCTAATGGGAGCATTCCTTGCTTCTTCCTTTGGCTTTCACCGCAGAATGGATGAGGAATCAAAATTAAACAAAGACGATAAAACACTTCTTGATGACTGTAATGATGGCCGCCAAATGTGGACTGTACCATTAATGGCTAATTGGTAGCTGACCTCAGGAACCATTTCGGAACCAGGTACTGCTATCTCCATCACACGGTCTCTTTTTAAAGCACGAAGGTCAGGAATGTTGGTTTGTAAGCACTTTCTGTCCATATCTGGGAAAGACTTTCATCACAGATGCTCCAGACCGCTGAATTAATACACAGTTTTACGACGCTAGTCGGCGTTACCATGACTACGAGAGGAAACCCGGAAGCGAAACGTTACGTCACAAAACACAAACAAGGGTTGAAATTTAAAAAGGTAAATAAACAAGTATGAAACAAGAAAAAAGTTTATATGTCCGTATAAACACATGGCTGATTTCAAGCTACAATTTAAACATTTACTCAAGGGGAAGTTAATGTACAACTTAATATACTTAAATAATGCCAGCAAAGATTGACCCCTTCATATAGTTTGTTTTAACATTTTTTTTTCTATAATTTTATCATAAGAAATGTGTATTATTTTTTACAGGCTAATTGGTGTATTTGAAATTGAATTTGATTGATGTGTGCCTATAAAGATCTTTTAAACCATGAGGTGGGGGCCCTGACCGACCTGCGGTGATGATGTCTTTCAGTCTGACTTGTCTGTAAGTTGACACCACAAACTTGCAGGCGTGTTCAGGAGAGTTTATGTTAAAAGCGGCGGCCCCTGTCACAGGGTGCTGTAGTTACATGTGCTGATCCCGAGGGCGCTCAACATCTGGCTGTACGTGAAGAGCGCATCTGCATGAGCGGACACACACGGCCGAGAACAGACTTTCAACAAACTTTTAGGAAAAAGTCAGTCTCTTGAAGAATCCAGTTGGCTTCCTGTAAGTACATTTACAGGATAAAGTTACGTTTTTTTGATAAAGTTTGGTGCTGATGTTGTCAGCTAAGGTGATGATGATGGTAAAAAGTCTCTGTACGAATGAAAATATTGTCTCATTCATCCGTGGTGTAAAAAAACCCACTTAAGTAAAAGATACCACAGTTTAAAAAAAAAAATCTGCATTCAAATCTTAACTGAAATAAAAGTAAGCAGTTATTAGGAACTGAAATCAATATTAGTATCAAAACTAGACAGCAAGCATTTCTACTTCAACATCTAATCCTGTGTTTTGGGATCTGTAATCAAGGTTTACATTTTACAAAATCAGTTTAAAATGTTTCCATATTGCCTGGAGTTTAATATACAGCACATATTTTATAATGTGACTCATAAATTGAGCTATAGGCATGAGATAAATGTTCCATGATCACACACACATCAATATATAAACATTTCAAATGACGTACACCAAAAATATATTTTGAGGGAAGAACCTGAGTAATTGTTTTGTTTGGATTTTTTTTTGTTGTTGTTGTTGTTAGGTTTGTTTTTTTTTTGTTTTGTGTTTTTGTTTTGGGGGGGGGGGGTCTGCATTTGTCCTCATAGTTTAACACTAAAGGGTGTCAACATTATATGGGACTGATGCAGTTATAGTCTTGCAGCTAAATATTTTATTATTTCAGTGCATGTGAGATCTGAGTAATTGTACTCCCCATTACTATTTCTCAATAATATGATTATTTAATTGTGTCATCAATAGTTTTTCATTTTGCTAATGTCTGAAAGTTGGTCAGTGACCATGGTTTAACAGTTCTGTTAACTCTTTAACAAACTGTAATCAAACTGTTCAACACAAAGCTATGAGCATTGGGTTTCTGTTTTTTCTCATTCTCTGGTTATTATTTTTATTTTTAAACACAAACAAAAAGCAAGCCACACCAGTTTCCTCCCACCGTCCAAAGACATGCATGTTTGGGTTAACTGGTGACTCTAAATTGTCCGTAGGTCTGACTGTGAGTGTGAGTGGTTGTTGGTCTCTGTCTGTCTCTGTGTGTTGGCCCTGTGATGGACTGGTGACCTGTCCAGGGTGTACCCCGCCATCGCTCAGTGTAAGCTGGGATTGGCTCCAGCACCCTGCGACCTGGAAACGGATAAGCTGTTGAAGATGAATGAATGAAAAAAAGCAAGGTAACTGTCTCACAACAGTTGCTCAAAAAAAATTATGAATCTCAGTGTGAGTTTTAAAATGAATAATTACATGAGTGCTCAGAAGACTGAAATTAGTTCTCCAACATGTTCATGGTGTCTGACATGTCATACTGTAGCTTCACTGGCAAAAGCTTCCCCCAGAATTCACTCAATGAACTAATTGTTCTGAGCTGCACATTGTTTATTTGATGGACAATCTTTTTTTTTTTCTTTTTTTTAAATCTTGGGGCCAAAAATGTATTTTATTGTGTTTCATTGGATCTAGAGAACTGGAGGACTCCACTCTTCAGGGTGCATAAACAGAAGCAGGCAACCGACCTCTCCATCCTGTGTTGATAGGAGGTTTATTTAGTCTGAGGTGAGAGCACCACTGAAGCTGAAACTTATACCCCAAATATGCAGCTGTGTCAATTAAATAACAGTTCAATAAATAGTCATTCTATAGTTTTAAATTATATTTTTAAGCTGTTACAATCTCACAGCTTACTCTTGAGACAGCAGTTCATTGATGGAGATAGCTACTGCTGCCAGCATTGCTGTTGGACCACCCCTGAAGTTATTCATCTTGATGTCTTATGAATAGTATTGATTTTAAAACAGTTGAGAGATGGAGTAGATGTTGAACAGACTTTGCAGACAAAAGCAGAATACACAAGCCTGCAGGTTGCAGTAGCAGCAGAAAAATATTTGCACTGGAACTGATTTGTTGCAACAAAGATATTTTCCATGATAAAGAGACAATACTTGCAGTGACAGATTTGCAACTTCAATTTTCAAGGAAAGGGGAGATTTTTGCATGTCATGGTGGGAAGCAGAATTTTGTTAACTAGTTGTGAAGTTAGTTGTTTACCAGACACTGGCTTTGGTTTCATTCTGAGGAGACAACGGTGTCAGAGCTGTGCTGAAGGCACTAGATCATTAATCACTCTGTCATCTTATGTACATAGAGTACATGTTCAGGTATTTAAGCCAATGCTGCAGCTTAGATCCTTTATTTTAAACACATTTTTAGGCAGAGTGGTGTGTAATTTAGCTTTTCACATTTTAACAGCTAGTTAGACTTAAAATGTCAGTTTGCTTTATTGCCAAAACACAATTAAATACTGTGAAAAACCACTCAGGAGAATCCTACTCTGGAACATTAAAGGTTGCAGAAAGTAAATGAGGTGGAATAGAGAAAGCAATAAATGCATGGGCCTGTATGGGTGTGTATGTGCTTGTGCACCAGTGTGTGCTTACATATATGCACCCTCAGCTCTACAGTAATATAAAGGCCGCTAGTGTCTGAGAGCCAAGCCAGTGGGTGACCTTTGCCCTCCCTTCCCAGCAGAGCAATCCTGGAGCAAAGGTGCGAATATTGCACCTGGATGTTTTGTTAGAGGCCCGCACTCTCATGCCCTGCTGGTCAACCTGTAAACCAGCCTCAAATTTGGCAAGACGCCCCTTCATATTCCTTGTCTCTGCTCCATGTCTGCACGATTTGTTTGCAAAAGATTCTTTTCCCCCGTGTCTAGTTAGATCCTCATGTCTACAATATCTTCTCATTTATCTGATACAACCTGAGCCAAGGATTCACTGACACATATTGCAGATACACCTGTGCCCCACTTACTCTTAAATCAAAGTGAAAGAGATTTTATCATTGACTTTGTGCTAATAACAGGCAACTTTACAACAAACTGCACTTTAACTTGTAATAATGATCTGAAAATCTGAGCTGATGGTACATTCATGCAAAAACACAGATGTACTTAACTGTGACTAAGCTCAGAAGCCCAGTTGTGATGTTACCTCTCTCAACATCTGTCCTCCAGGTGCTTTACTTGGCCGCCCTACTAAAGATTGTCTTTGTTAGAGATAAGATTTTTAGCAGCTCAGCTTGCAGCATGGCTTTAGGATGGCAAAATCATTGGCTCTGTCTGTCAGGCCATCAAAGAAATAACTGCACAGCGAATTGTCATGAAATACCATGGAGACATTTTTAGTCTATTGACATTCATGTCTTGACTTTTCTGCACTAGACACATGCGAAAACATGCAGCTCTCTGATTCATTTGAATGAGGCTATTAGGTTCCAGCAAAAATCACAGGTCTGACCAGCAGAAAGTTGAACATGGCTCAACTTTTGCTTCAACACAACTTCATCCAGTGAGGCACAGCCACACATTCCAGCTGGATAACTTTGCAATGTGAATCCTGTATTTCCACTGTTCACCTCCTGATGACCACCACAAAGCATAAAAAAGACAACAAACTGGTCTTTGGCATATCGTTAACCTCTGCAAAACCTCAAAGACTTAGAATTAGTTCTTAACTAGTGCCTGAAACAACATGCCTGTGGAGTTGTAACTTTTCTGTTGTTTATCATTGGGCTGCTTTTGGTCTGAATACTCGCTGGTTGTTTTTGTAACTACACTCTAAAATCATTCATTTGGCACAAACTAAATATCTGTGTCTATTGTACAGTACATTCCCCAGCAGATTCAGTAGCCCACTGCATGTGTTGTTGTCTTAATTCCGGCTGATTAACAGTGAATATTACTGGCAGTCGTGCCGTGTCTCTGGATGGGACTGAGCTTTATGATGGCGGCTGCACTGGGAACAGGACAAATGAGCCATGCAGCAGCACACAGGGGCATTGCTCAGGGCTGTAGCTGTATGACTTATGAAGCCAGTCAGTTTAATCCCTTTGATTAATGGTTGTATGAATCGTCTGTTTCTGAGTAAAATGTCCATGCATGGGAGCCAGTGTGAAAAATACGTTTCAGCACGCACTGTTGCATTTATATACATGTGCAGAAAAGGCTCTATGTTTTCATGCCAAACTACACCCATTATAATCCTCAAAAACCATTTAGTTTTAATTATTTATCACTTCACATTGACGTCAAATCTGTTTTAAAACAACACTGACATCTGAAAAAGAAAGAGGGAATTGTACAATAAGAAGACTATGATAGTCTGATTTGCTGCTGATTAGCCATATCATGTTAGCTCATTACATTTGCATAATATCAGTAAGTAAGAGAGCAGTAAGAAAAACATTTATTTGCTATGCGAATAGGTTTTAAATAAAAAAAATTGTACATTTTTCTTTTATTAATCCTCCATTAACTTCATTTTCCATTCTTTTTGCTCTCACATACTTTTACTAGTTGATACTATTTGTTATTCTCTGCGGCAAGCACACCCAACAACAACATTTTTAGGTTCTTTCGCTTGTTTATAATGTCATGTGTTTAAATGTGTTCTCAGAGCACCAAGTTCAGATGTATCTAAAGCAAAAGGGCCATATCTGACAAATTAGGTAATTAGTCAGATTAGAAATAGTGAAACTGTTGAATATAGGCATGAAAAACGGAACAACCCTTCGGATCTCTCAGACTCTTGCACTATAAAAAGTATAAAAGCATGAAAACCAAGAGCATTATCAATTTAAAAAAAAAAGCATTTTATTTCTACCAAAGCTAGAGACCAGTTGGAGCTGAAACATGGACAGTGACGTGGGAGTGATAAACACTGGCCTTGAGAGTCCTCTGAGTCCCAGACACCTCACTGGTTTAGGGATGAACAGTCCCCTAAGCCAAAAGTACAGGCACTCTGGACCCGGCCTCACCAGTCCACAAGAGTACAACCAGTGGCTGCCTTGCCGTCATGATGCCAGCCTGCTGCCTATGAAAGAAGACCTGGCTTTCTGGCTCAACGCCATGATGGGTGAGACAACTGATCCTTCATGTCTGTCTAACTGTAAACTGGAATCATTATTGTTGTTTTGCAAAATATACACTGGAGTTTTGAGTATATGCACCTTAATTACACGACAAATGTTAATTAAAAATTTTAGTGCAACATATTTAAGTAATATTAATAATGGCTATACAATCACCTTGGGCTGTTTTTATCACAGTCAAACCCAGACAAGGCTTCACCATTTTCGATTTGAACTTGGGCTTTCATTTTGAAAAAAAAAAAAAAAAGTTTGAAAATGCTGCAGAGACACATTAACCTACTTATTATCCCCAATCCTTGAAATAACTTTTCATTAGGGGATGTGCAGCTTGGGCTACAAGGAACAGGATGTTTTCTCCCAGTTGCCTGCATTGTGAGGGAAAACATAAAACATGTACACATGCCACAACCTGTTAGAGCTCATCTGACAAGGCGCCAACATGATGAGTTTCTGACTGATGCAGAAACTACAAAGAAGACACATGGAGCTAAAAGCTTGTCAGCAAGCGAACAGTGATTTATTTTGAGGCAGAAAAGTTATTCTGATTTTAATTTCAATCTATGAACTTGAAACCTGATTGTTGTTGTTTGATACACTTTTCTCAGGAAAAGCATTCCTGTGGCAATATTTTGGTATTTTAGAAATCAATGAATGAAAATGAAACTTAAGCAAACCAAAGGTTTCTATAATATAAAAGTGTTGTGAGCAACAGGATGGTGTTGCAAATGTGTGGCTAGCACTCCATACGGATCATGTCACATACATATGCAGGAATTTAGATATCTTTTTACCTTCACATCATGAAAAATATATACAGACTCACCCACGTAAATTAAACACTGTCTAATTGGCAGTATAACTAAGATTATTTTGAAATTAGTCATATTTGTTGAGTCCTGCTCCATGAAAACTACACAATGGATGGAACTAAAAACATTAGACTTTTAATTCCACCTTGTGTTTGGTAAAGCTTGTTCCATAATTGCTACTATTAGTGTATGTGATTGAGTGTGCATGTGTGTGTATCCTCCTCAGGCGTGGACCTCACAGCAGACAGTCTGATGGAGAGATTGGATAATGGTGTTCTCCTCTGCCAGTTGGCAAAACTACTCCAGGAGAAGATGATCCACGGGAACAACAGCAAGGTGCTGCAACAACACAAAAACCTGTAGCTGTTCACATGCACAAACACAGAAGAGGAGACCTGTGCCAATCATGCCTTTCGGGCCTATTGTTTATTTCTTTTTGGAGGAATAACCATCAAAAACAAATTCACAATATCTGATTTAGATGTCTACTTATCTTCATAGCTTAACAATAAATTTAGCAGGAGTTGTTTCTGCTCCATTGCCAAGAATCAGTGAACTGCAGGATCAGGGCTTAACGTTGCAACAACAAAATGCAGTAATGTCTGAGGTTGTCACAGCTTGAGCCCACAGAACTGGCTCAACTTTAGTCTGCAAAACCAAGTCACGCCTGATATTGGCAGAGGCCACATTTAGAATTGGATTCACTAAATGTCTATGCCTGTTCATGTTTCCTATTACTAAACCTCACCTTGCTACAGTACACTTTGTTAGTACAAGATCCTTTTCATGCTTCATCCTTAATACGAAAGGAAGAAAAAGAAAAAACTTGGCATGTGGGAGGAAGATGTCTCTGCCACCCTCACTGTTTTGATATTTAGTCGTTGCTGTTATAATACATGACAGGTATATTGTTTGGCATTAGACTTGAACCAATATTAATCCCTTTGTGTGTTACTGCAAAAATAAACAAACAGTGTTGATGTGTGTTTTGGAAACATTTACAGCCGTTTATAAGAAGAGTGATCCACTGGCGGGCTGATGCAACTTCTGGATCATTTTTCGCCCGAGACAACACAGCCAACTTCCTGTACTGGTGTCGAAAGATTGGCGTTGATGAGGCATACCTTTTTGAGTCAGAAGATTTGGGTGAGTTCAGACGGGAGATTGCATTTAACATTGTAGATTTAAGGAGTTCACTTTTCCCCTTCCACTAGTAAAAGCCTCAAGTGAATCATGTCATGAGGTAGAAATAAGAGACCCACTGTCTGTATCTACATAAACACAATGGACTCAGCACTGTGTGTCTCTTTTGCCACATATATTACATTCTGTATCATTTGACAAAAATGTTAATATTTATTTCCTGGGATCAGGAGTTTCTTTGAAGTGATATTTCCAATTAGTAGGTATTATTGGTGATTTACAAAGTCTCTGCAATGTGTAATTAAAATAACTTTTCCCTGATATGAAAGTAGAATATAGGGCTCCATATCCTCAAACACATTTCTCACCTGGGCATGTCCATGCATGGCAGCAGATGCGTGAGAATGTTAATGTGCAGGTTAATCCCCACCAACAAAGTCCCCCTTGCAGGCAGTAAATCCACTTCACTGGACTAATTGAGTGACAGGGAGAGTAAACTTACTGTACTTTGACTTCAGGCCTCACTTTACTGCCTCAGTGACACCATGGCACAAATTATATCCTTTTTCTTTGCTCTCATTGGTTTACTTGCTGCAGCCAGTATGTACTGGTGAACATTAAATGCAGATCAATGAAAATAAAAACCCATCAGTGATAATGACACTTGAATGTTGTGGACAGATATGGAGTTGTACATAGTTTTACTCTCAACAGATAGTCACAATAACAAATGAACTTTCTTCTGAAGACTTTCTTCTCCAGACTGACTGCACACTCCCCCTTCTTATAAATACTGGAAGCAGGAGAGGCTTTCATACCCTCATGCCCTCAGCTGCACACCCAGAGCCCACAGGAATTCCCGTTTTGCTTCAAAGACAGAGATGCACAATAGAGAGTGTTTCCTGAAATGTGCTCTGTCTGTTCACTGGAGTTCCTATTTTCTTTCAGCACAGGCAGAAGTTCATCTCTGGCAGCATCTTCCCTTTCAGATGTGTAACCTTTTTTTTTTTTTGCCCCCCACCATCTTTGTGTGCACTTTATGCATGTGCTGTGTGAAGTTCTCCACAAGCAACCTCGAGAAGTATGCCTGTGCCTGTTGGAGCTGGGACGGATAGCAGCCAGGTAACTAAAAAAAATCTCACTGTAATCTTCAAAACCTGAACCAACAGTAAAACAGCATTTCTCAAATGGGGTCCACCCTTTTTACATCTGCCTCTAATGTCCCCCACAACTTTGTACAGATGAACTCAGGTGACTTCTGATTGACGTTAGCCATCGTATTCCAATTGTGTTCATGTCCAGTAATTTGGAATGACTCACTCCATAAAAGCTGTTTAAAGCATTTGGTTCATCCATTGGAGCTGTCGATATTTGGTCAAGTTTGAATTCAGCGCTGCCACTGGCTAGATGAGGTGTTTCAATGATTCATTTGTCTTAGCTTCATTAAAAAAAAAAAAAAAAAGTTAATCTGTTTCCTCTAACATTTTCACTTTGCTTTTATCTGTCTCAAACATTTTTTTTTTAAAATGTAACTAATGTAGCAGCAACCTTTGGATTCCAATTTGAACTGTTTATCCATGACTAGCCATGAACACTTTATATATCAGGATACTTTTAAGTAATCTTGTCAAAGCCTTTTTTGGTTAAAGATTTATTCTTATATTTGTTGGTATATTTATATCAAACCTCTCTCTCAGGTATGGAGTGGAGCCTCCGGGGTTGGTGAAGTTGGAGAGAGAAATAGAGAGGGAGGAGGTGGGTTGCTTATCTCCATCATCCCCTCTGCTCTTCTCCTTTTTTCCTCCTACATCACTTTATTCACCATCACAGTCATCCCTGCTCTCTGCCCCGTCTCCCCCTCCTCCACCACCTGCACCCCTCACTTCAAGCACGACCCCTCCGTCTGAACCCCTCGCTGGCTCCATCGCCTCTGATCTTCCATCAGCCGAAACAAACCCAGTACCCACATGTTTATCCACTCCGCAGTCATCCATCTCAGCCTCTAACCCTTCTACAACCGTGGCCTCAACACAAACGCCTTTGTTTCCTTCAGCCTGCACCTTGAGCACATCTGCTTCACCTCCACTGTCAGCACAATCACCAGGCCAAACCCCAGTATCTACCGCCAAAGTCTCCCCAATCATAGTTAACAGCCACAGTCCAACACCTGCAGCGTCAACTCCTCGATCCTCAAGCAAATGCACAAACCGGAGAAGCACAAGCACCAACAACATTTTGGATGATATTGTAAGCATTTTAGAGCAAAATTAAGCATCTTTCACTTCACAGTTGTTAAGGGTGTGCACTGAATGTTTTTTTATTTGCTCTCTCCTCTCTGTCTTTACAGGTAAGAAACATTATTGAAAACCCCCCCTGCAGCTGTCCCACCAGGTTTCTTGTGGAGAAGCAACCCAAAGGCAGCTACAGAGTTGGGGATAAAGTTCTGTATATACGAGTAAGTGCATTAATGCTAAGAAGTGTACAATTTCAATTAAAGTGTCTACAGTTATGTCTAGGCACTTCGAACCCAGATCAAAGACCTGGACTTTGTGTCCCCACCTTCCCAACCTGCTTGCCACGACTTTATGGGAAGAGCAAAAACTAAGTGCTTTGTACACCTGAGAAATCACTAAACATAATCTAGAACACAATTTAATAGGTAAAACTAATTAGCTTGTCGCTTGTATTTTCTCATTAGAAGACATTGATGATTCACACCTGCTTTCTCCATTAATTTGATGTTAACACTGCTGACGTGCTGTTTTATAAGTCAAATGATAATTTAAGATGTCTAATGTAAAATATGAAAATTAATAGATGAAAGTTAGCAGTTAAGTTAGGTAAAATTAAAAACATTACTTTAAAATCTTACCTGTAAAAGTGTAACTTGATACTTAAACACTATTACAAATTGATGCATCATCGATTGTGCGACATATAATGAGATTTGAGATGTGAAGGCCCCCGAAGTCATTAATCACCAGTTGAATCAGCAACAAGTGCATCGTGTCAGAGCGACTGATTTGCAGTCATTTAGGATGGAGACATCAGTGCCTCTCAGGCTCCCTGAGTCGTGCCTCACCCATGTGCGTCCGTACAAAGGCTTGAGGAATGGCCTTCTGGGAGGCAGAGTTGCTTGGCAACCAATGGACTGGATAGGACTGGGCTGACAATGATTTTAAGTGCATACACCTTGAGCAAAGAGCTCAAACCTGGATGAAAAGAAAAACATCTCTGTCAGGATGATTTGTGAAGATATGACCATGACGTGTGCTTTAAATGGAAGCTCACTCACAAATCCAAAGAGTTTGAATGGAAAGGTTTCACTGAACCGTCT
Source organism: Remorina albescens (assembly GCA_034769265.1). NCBI lineage: Eukaryota > Metazoa > Chordata > Actinopteri > Carangiformes > Echeneidae > Remorina > Remorina albescens. Next base: position 7,777,306 of record CM068479.1, read on the forward strand.
GCATACAAACATCAGTCCATACAAATACAAATAAAAGTAAAATAAAAACACTTCGGCATTGGGAATAGTGTAATAGTTAACCTTAAACTCTCATTGAAGACATGACTTAATCTTGAAGTGAATATCGTTTATATTAAACGGAGTTATCAGATCTTCGGTGTCTAAATCCAGTGTCAGTGATTGATGCCTATTCAAAGCTTTGTTAATCACATAAAAATGTTATTGACCCCACATTTTCTAAACAGATAAATGAATGCTGTCAGAAGCAGTTCGCTTGCTAAAGGGTTACATCTGCATTTTGACTGGCTGACAATCAGACAACACATTTTTAGTCCCCATTTGGAAATGAACACTCCCCTTCAAGTCAGTGAACACCTGTTTCTGCACTGCAGACATGTCAGCAGAACAGGAGCATGTGTTCAAACACCACATCAAAGAAACCTCAAGCAATCACAATATAATAACCAAAGCATGTTTTAAGGGTTGTTTTTTTTTTTTGTTTCTTTAGGGTGGGTTCACATTTATGTGAAAAAAATTAAATGTTTAAAAAGAAAAATCTCCCAAGAATTTTTATTTTTTTTCAACATCCAAACTGTTGACCGTTTGTTCTCACCGTCTCCATGTAGCCTTACAAATACAACATCTTACCAACAGTCTGCGTCCATCAGTCACCTCTGATTATTATTTTGTAGACTCTGCTCACACTGCTCCGCTTTGCTTTTCTCTCACTGCTGACAAGCAAAACACACGCCGGCTGTGTGAATAAAGCACTGCAGCCCATCAACCTTGACACCATCCATTACCTGGAAGCTCACAGCTGCCCACATGAAGGCAGGGAATCACAGCAAAAACCTCAATTACCATACAGCATGATAACCCCCGTGCTGCTCCTCAGAGAGCAGTGAATGTGTACAGACCTTTATAAAGAGCAGATAGTATTGATTACTAAGACAAAGTCATTAGCGAGGGGTTTAATCAGACAGCTTGTTAATGAGCGGCTGAGCATGACGGCCCCTCCTCACATATAAACTTTCTACCCTACCACTCCCCCCTCCCTATTCTCTATGGAGACTATTCAATCACGCCAGCCTTGGAGTGCTCCGCCATTCTTCAGTGTTAAAAAAGAGGAAGGCTTTTCTTTCTTCTCTGCACCCAATTAGGCTCTCCTCCAGCTTTGAAGCAGAGATGCAGTGTGACGATGTCAATGGAAGGAAAAGACATTCAAACACTTAATATCATACCACATCAGCTCTTTGATTTGCTTACTGTAAGCCTTAAATTTAAATTAAATTAAAATATCTTGTTTTGAAGATCAGGCAGGCAGCAGAGAGAAATAAATGAGGATAGGGTAGATGTTTATCTCATTCTCAGCCTATTAACAGAAGACCCCTTCATCATCCTTCTTATGGAAGTGTCCTTGAACAAGACATTGACTCTATAGAAGCTACAGGTTCTTGTTCTGTAGGTGACCCTGACATCTGAGCCAACAATAGTGTTGTGTAATATTGCAAATATTCTGGCACAACAATCAGTTATACATTCATGCATAATCACAAGAAAAACCTGTGTTATTTCCATCATTAACATAAGACCTCTGTGAAGTAATTGCAAATAAACAAAAGCAAGAAAATGCATATTAATGCAATCCTTTGGTACAGTCCTATGATACAGATATTTATGAGGTGCCTTTTTTTTCTTAAACCATTTTCACCTAAAATTTGTTAAATATCGCAGAACCACTGAAGCTAAATAGGTGTTTCAGTTTTGCTGTTATTTAGCCGTAAAACTGAAATCTTCACCAACATTATTACAGTTCAGCTGATGGGAAACACGAAGGTCTGTTCAGATGGTAAACCAGAGCTCAATATTTTTCATTTTCTTGGATGAGTAGGGTTAGGGTTATATTCCACAACAATGATACCAGTAGTTGAAAAAAAAAATGTGAACCTTGCGGTGGCATGAAAGGAAATGTCAGCAGATTGTAAAGGTCAATCCTCTTGGTACCATGTATGTGTGTGCAAAACCTACAGTAACATCACCCAGCCAGTCTATTTATATTTATCCAAATGTATATAAAATAAAAAGGGTCCTGAAGGGGCCTTAAAATCTGCAAAGCCTGTAGCACTTACTGTCCTTTGAACTATGATTTGATGTGAGAAAAAGGAAAAGCGTGAGAAACCATTTAGAAAGAAATACTCAGAAATTGTTATACCAACCTTTCAATCAGTTTTTGTCTTTTCTGCAAATTTACAAAGGACTGACTACATAAAAAAAACAAACAAACAGCAGCACTGTAAAGAAACGGATGTGGCTAAAGCCTGCCTCCTACTGGCCTGTCTTCCAACATCTCGTCTTTCCTGAGTAAACTCATGCATCTTTCAGCAGCATGGAGAGAGAGAATCAATGGAGCTGCCAGGGCGGACACAGGGGAATCCAGACGGGAGCTTATGGGCTGCAGATGTGGCACCCTTTGTATTGAGACCTGCGGGGGGCGGGGGGCAGGGGTAGGCAGGAATAAAGGAGTCTGCCTGACAAAGAGGGCTTGTGTAGAATATTACAGACTGTGCTAAATCATCAGTTTAGTGTATTAGTTGTTAAAGATACATTGCTCCTTTAACAGTGTACTGATGCAGTAGATTTCAGCTGTAGAAATATAATAATCATCCATTTAAAGTCAAGCATGTTTACATTGTGATTTTATTTGATTAATAAATAAACCTGACTTAGAGAAAGAGTCATAAATACGACAACTAACGCACAAGAAACAACACAGTGGCACATAAAAATGTATGAAAACAGTTCCAGAGGCAGGTTACATAAACGTCAAATGAAAGCTTAAAAACGCTTTAAAAAAAAAGATTTGGGGGGAAAAAAAAACTTGAGACGATGGCTGAATTTCTGAGAATGAATCGCAGTTGGGAGAGTGACGTTTGACAGCAGAGTGGTTTATTCAGCATGTCAGACTTGACCCCTGTCAACCTCAACAATTTAATCTGCAGGATGACAGCTGAGACGGACCATGTCTGGAGTTTCCTTTCAAGCCGCCTGTGTCGCCTGCGTGTGCCTGTGCTTGTAACATTGATTTTTCTCTCTATGTACACGTGACACACACCGCCCTACATAAGAAGTGGAGATCTGATTGTATTATCACTTTCTTAATGGCTCTGTAATGAAGGGTTTATTGGTGATAAGGCAAGTGGGGGTGGGCTGCTGCTGACAGGACAATGGGTGGCTTTGAAAGACCTCCTGGGAATGTTAATGTCTCCTGGGAGTTGAGGCTCTGCGCTCAACTCATCTCAATTTTTCCTTTCATTTTTTCCCAGGCTTTATAATGTGGCAGTAGTTGCCATGGCAGCAGTTGGTTTTCAGCTTTAGGGACGTCTGTCTGTTAACCATGTTGATTCAGATTCAGCTGACCTGTGTGCAAATACTGTTAATAAAATATAGACTGGCTGTACAGTAGTCATTTTATATTAAATACTGCTTATTAGGTGGTTTTTGTTGCAGATAAATGTGGGTATGCCTTTTGTGCGTCACTGTGTGCGTGTGTTTGCATGGTTATAGGTGGATTAGTCTTGCGTGTGAGCTCAGCTGACGTGTGCCATGACGCATTGTTTCATTTGGTTTAATTAGATTGTGACAAAGAAATGCAAAGCCATGCAAATGGAATAGCATTTTCATTTCATGGCTAGAGCATTAGAATATTAGAATATTAGGTTTGTGTGTGTGTGTTTGTGTGTCTCGCTGTCATGTAATACGGATTTCATAAACGTCCTTTCAATAATACAGCCTGTTAATATATGCACACTTTATTTCCTATGAATGCCTTGATGTGCTGTCTGCTGTTACTTTTGCAGATGCTGAATGAGCGTCACGTGATGGTGCGCGTGGGCGGAGGCTGGGAGACCTTTTTAAGTTACCTGCTCAAACACGACCCCTGCAGAGGAGGACCAGCCGGCAGATCTGAGGTCAGGCTCTGTAGGTACAAAGCAAAGCCACCCACTTTGAACATCTCACCTGACAGCTACATGGTGGTTGGCACCCATTATCGTGGCAAGAAGTAGACTCACACGTTTTCTTTTTTTCACCAGGCCAAACGGTACAAGGTCAATGATGTTTAATATAAATTATAGTTCTTTTGTCTAGTTTTTCTTTTTTCTTTTTTGTATTTCAGGGTTGTAAATGAGTCGCTCTTACCTGATTATTAACTTTACGGATTAACATCTTGCCATTGAAGCTACATTACTGTATATGTGCAGAGATTTGTGGAATAGAGAAATGAAATAATCGAGAGATATGTTTTTTAAGAGAAAATGCCAAACCAGCTTCTTCTATATGAGGGTGGCTGCTTTTCTTTGACATATAACATCACAGACAGAATATCCTTTTGTTTTGGACTGTTGGTTGAATATGACGAATAATCTGTATGCCTCATCTTTGTTTGTGAGAGATTATGACAGACTGTGTCTTTTGTTATTGTAGTGTGGTGAGTAAACATACAGCTTTTACATGATGTATTGTGGTACTGTTGTTAGATCTTGCATCTTGGAGTGTTATATTTTGGATGGAACAGTTTGAATAGCAGTCAAGGTCTATGTTTAATGACTTTTAATGTATCCAATTATTTTTCTGTATTTCACTGCATGCAAACCTTTTTAAATAAACTGTCATTTACAGCATGTAGCATTTTGTGTTCATAGTTTGTATGTAATAATTTATCATTGTCTATACTGGACAATTCCAGGCTTTGTCAGGGAATTTAAACAGGTAAAGGCACCAAGCATCAAGTCCTCCCTCTAGATGGCACCATGTCCTCAGTGACAAAGGGCCAGGCCTCGCCTCAGTGCTTGTTTTCAGGACAATACAGTTAAGATCATGTCTCCCCTCTCGATGGCAAACATCTCACATTTGAACTGAACATCTTTCTTTTTTCAATTTAACTTCAAGCATCACGACCCCACAGATACAACAGTACAAAACAACTTACTGCCCCATTAGCCAGATAAAGAGTCAGGTATGACATTTTCATAAAAACACAAGGAACATGAAATTTCTTCGAAAAGTGTGCAACTTTGGCAGCAGAATATGTGAACAAATGCAAACTGTGAAAGTCACAGCAACTTAGTAATCACATATTTTATTTCATTAAAATAAATTAATTAAAAATGAACACAAGTTTTCAATATATTGAAAGAAACTAGCTGTAATGAGCTCATGCAAGACTGTAATGTCTTTTTAGTCCCCACAAAACATCTGCAGTGGATTGAGACAGTATAAATGACTTTTAGAAAATAATAGCTGTGCTACTGAAACAAGTGCCACTCTTCACGGCGGCATTTTCACAGGGTGTCTTTCATTGCACAGAGTACTTTTCTCATGAAACACAGGAAGTTGCCACATGAGAGGGATTTTACATCAATTTCAAATGCAGTTACACTGTGCTGACCTCATCCGTTCTCTAAAGTTCTTCTGTATTGAAGCACAGTCCTATCGATGAAAAAATCTTAGTTTGGAATTACAGATAATGTTTGTGTACTTTAAATTTTACAAGTTGAGATAAGGGGGCGGAAAAATGTGCTTACATTTTTTTTTTTTTGGGGGGGGGGGTAGCACAAATCCCGCACATTTGTAACGGTGGCAGATCAGAAATGGAAAAGTCCAGAGAGAGAGAGAAAAAAAGATTAGTGTGCAGTTGTGCTTCAGTCCTAACAACACATTATACTGGCAACACATGAGTTACACTTTATTGTTTACAGTAATATTTAAATTACTGTGCATCAGTCTGGGTGTGAACTTCAGACCTTATAAAACCAAAACACCAAACAGCATCGCATTCTGTGAGTCACAACATGTCAGAAAATACACTGGCCCAGAAACATCCACAGATATAAATATTTTTATATTTATGGCATGTCCTTGTTTCTGGCATAAATATTTTCACAATAAGAGCCTGGCCCAACTGACCCTAAACTCACAACATTGTATAAACCCAGACTCTGTAAAAGACACAACAGAGTGCTTATTACATGCTCTGATCGTCATTTGCTGTTGTATGTGTCCTTGCAAACATTTCATGTATAACCCCACTGGCTCAAGCTTCAGGCTCACAGACTTTCATGAGACCCAGCAAAGTGCAAAGATTCAACAGGACACTGAAGATACATTTTTCAATCATGCCTCAGTTAAATTTTTTGAATTCAGGAAAGTGGTGACCTCATGAGGAGGTTAATGGTGATGTGAAAGGACTGAACATCACGCACAGTGTTGTCAACACATTATAACACCTTTTTTTTTTCTTGACATTGGCATAGCTGATTGAATATCCGATGACTCATATCCTGCATTTAGCATTAATGGAGGAGGGAGAAAAAAACTGTCTTCTTTAAGTTTTTAGCATCATAATGTGAGTTTGATCTAAAATTTTCCCTCTGTAACGGTTTTCAAACATCTTTTGAGGGCCCACCTCATTTTGTTCTCCTTAATGCACAAAACTCATTTATTGATACTCACACACAGTTAAAGGTGTCTACCACACATTAGTCTGCTAATATGAAGGGGCATTTCCAATTTAAAAAGCTTTTTTTTTTTTTTTTTTGTAAAATGTATTACTTTACTTTTTACAAATAGCCTACTTTGTGATTTTTTTTTTTTTTACTGTAGCTGTTGATCCACTCTAAAAGAAAAATGTTTGCTGACAATAGAATGAAGCCGTTTTAGTATGAATACTTGAGACTTTTCTCTTATGAATGTACCACAACTGAAACACAAAATGAACATACAGCGTATTTGGATTCCAGCTTTTAACATATGTCTCTAAACCACTATTTGTGCTTTTTTCAATTTGAGATTTGGATGAATTTTTAATGCAACAATGGGATTGCAAAAGTAAGAAAAGAAGTGAATTATTCCCATGTTCCTATCACACACTACACAATATATAGTGTATAATTTTGTACACAAGTACACAAGAAAATAAACTGAGATGGTCAACAAGAATGGATTGGAAAACATGAATGGATTTATTACTTAATTTAGACCTTTTGGTTTTGTTTTCAGAGTATATACATATTGTGCCTTTTCTTGTGGGACAGTGATTTTCTGAAACACTGTTTGATCTTCTCAGTCCAACTATTCAATAATAAAAGTACAGGCAACTGGAATATCATATTTTTAGTGGCAGCTAATAATTCAGTCATTAGTCACACATTGTCATGGGGTGAGATTTGTACGTCTAATTTGTTGCGTTGTAATAATACAAAAATGTGTAAACTGTATTATGTGCTGGCTGCAAATAAATGTCATGAAATGTGCCTTGATAGGCATCACTGACTGTGCTATCTAAACTACATGTAAACAAAACAAAGGAACAAATGTTTTATTTTAGCCAGTGTTTACACCTTTGCCTTTTACCGTTAGACTATCCATTGTAGATGAGGACCAAGAATGCAGCTTGTGCTTTCATTTTTAGTTTGATCACTGAAGTTGCTTTTTTTTTTCTCTTAAAATTGCTTAACTTGCCTGTATTCAATATTACACAGCACAGCTAACCAATATTAAGGGTAAACAATGGACTTATCGGATATTTCCTCCACAGCTTGGCTTCTTGTTTTGCTCGTCAGGTTATGATTCAGCTGTCGGCAAACAACTGGGTCTGTCAGAGCTGTAACAGCACAGCAGCTTTAAGTCACAGCTCAGCAGTTACTGTGACTTCACACTTTCTTCTGCTCATCGTTTCATTTCATTTTATCCCAAAAAATACTTTCATGTTGCCAAATACATAATGGATTCACTCTCCCTGCGCAATTCTGTCTTCTTCACACTTTCAGTCAGCATCACCTTTAATCAAACAGAAAACAGTCACTCTTATTCAAAATCTACTTCACACAAACAAATGTTCTGGATCTACATAGAAATGCATGTTTACACATAGAATCTTTAAAGAAGCATCAAATGTTTTGCTTTTCAATGTAAATTTACTTCTGTGTTTTATCGTATTGACCACAAATGTATATCCATCTACTGCTCTGCAGAGGCTGCAGACGTTCTACCCCCGGGACTCATGTTTTATATCTGTAAGTGTGCTACACTAAAGATAAGCAATGGGCAGTCATCTGACATTTGAATGTTTTTTGGGTTTTTTTTTTGTTTTGTTTTTTTTACATTACAAACAATAACACAGCACAGATCACTTGACTGGAAGAGGAATGCTGACAAGACGCCTGATATTTGTATGTTTGTTCCTTTTGGAGGATCTCTCTTGATTCATCCAGGGTAATTGAGCATGTGTAGAAAAAGCTGGTGTGTGTGCGTGTGTGTCTGTGTGTGTGTATTTGCGTGTTTGCATGTGTTTGCATCTGTACGTCTGCTGTTGTTGTTTGTGGCTTTATGTACTTAAGAGAGCACCATTTTAAGACAAATTTTCCTCAGAGAAAACAGTCGTCTTCAGATCACCATGAAGTCAGCCTTTCAGAAATGTTGACCAAAAAATATTTTAGCCGTGAGGGCCATGCCTCAGTCATATGTTACGTAGGTGTTACTCTTGCTGTTCCCGGAGGTCCCTCTGCGATTTCCGAGATTATGTGTGGTGTGAAGTTTGTCGTTCCTTTGCTCCTTCTTTCACTCAACTCAATTTAGGCACACTTAAAACACTGAGGGGAGATGGCGATGTCATAGGTGGTGTGTGATGGTGATCAGACAAAAACTGTTTCAGAGTTGCACATCAAGACTGGAAGGGTGTGGTTTGTGCTTTCGGTGGGTCAGTCGCTGCTCGGCACCTCAGTCCTGTCACACGGTTCCGTTCTCTTGCCTCGGCTTGTGGGTCGCTGTGCGAGTGGGTGTGCTCAGGGATGGGGCCAAGGTGCAGAGGAAGCCAGCCAGCAACGTGAGACCAAGACCCCCCCAGGCACAAAACATTGACCAGCCATAGCCATGGCTAATGTCCTCAGGGAGGCCATACATGTAGCGAGGATAGCGGGATAACTCAAAGTTGATTCCTGCCACACATGTGCACAAGGAGATGATGCAGCATGTTCCTGTGTGACCAGAAAAGACAGGCAGTGATTTCAAATGGCTCTAATCTGATTACTGAGTTCTGACATGCTCTGAGCATCTTAATGCAGGACTGGAATCATGTTACAGCAAAGCATTGATCTACTATCGTATGATAACCTAAAGACGCTCTCTGCTGTCAACAAGTAAATACAGAGATGGAATAAAATTGGCTTTTGCCTGTGCTTGTGTATGGATGCGAGCATATGTGCTCTCACAGTACCTCCCATGAGAAAGAGTAGTCCAGCTACATATTGCATGAGGTCATGCTGCTGGCAGCATCCCAGCACACCAATGATCCAGCCAAAGAGAATGATGGACACAGCCATGCCCACAAATCCAGCCGTCATTCTTCTTAGATCTGCAGGGAAAAGTGAAAACGTCACCAAGAGGACTGTAAGCTACAGCTGCTGAGCAATGAAACTGGTGATTACTCATAAAAATTTACAAATTTAAAAAACTGAGGGGAAAACTACATTTGATAAAGCTGTAATCTGTTGACGCAAACTACTGCCAATTGTTCACCGGCTACAGTCTCACTCATCACTCATTCTACTGCACAAAATTAGTGTTGTCTAGGCATACATCTTAAAAATTAGAATTATTATCCATAATTGTATAAAAAATTTGATATAACAACCAACCAACAACCTGATGTTATCTTTAAGAGACAGCTGCAGTATGCTTCTTCTCGTTATACTATCATGCAAAAGCTTAAGTGAAAAATTTGCCTGAGAGCCAACGAGCTTGACAATTAATTTCATGCATCTGGTATTTTCTCGTGGTTCAGAAAGTTTTACAAAGAGAATTGCAGAAGCCAATGTAAATTTGAACAAAAATATGAATATGTGTTTGAAAGAAAAGTTCTAGTTAGACCCAAATAAATAATCAGGCATTATCCAGTCATTGGTGGAAATATGCACCGCAAAGTTGAACAGCTCTCTTGGTCTTTCTCTTTGAACAAGGATATCAAATAAATAATATAAGCCTATCTGAATTATTTAAGAAGAGATTTGATGGATGAAGCCATTTGAAAGCCGATGGCTCCTTAAGAGTATGATGGCCTGATAACCTCTGTTCATGGCTCCAGATAGGGAGGAGAGGCTCTTAAACATCTGTGATTTATTCAGGAATGAGGGGAAGCTGCACCTTAAAAGTAATGAAGTATTATCTTCATATAGTAATAAATCAGAAGTTGACAGATAACAAGTAGAAAGATGTTTTTATGGTAAAAGACACTGTTTGACTGACAAACTGAATGGACACTGGATTGAAGTGAATGATTACAACACAAGGAAAATATCTAAAAAAAAATTAAATAAAGGTCGGGTCTACAGAAGGGATTATGTTTGTGCATAATATGACCTACATGAAGCATACAAATAATACAAAATAGGCCCCTAAATCATGCCTTGAAGTACACCAACTTATACATATACTCAACTGAACTGCTAAATGCAAAAAAGCTCATATAGAAGATGCGGTTTTAACAGTGGAGACTTGAAATACTACAGCCTTAGGGACCTCTGTCTTGTATTTCTTTCCCACTTCCATTCTTCCTCTTTTTTCAGTCAGTTAATTGAATACATTAGGCCGAGAGGGAAGAGAGCGGAAAAGTAAATGTGAATACAAAAGCTGCTAAGAATTAAAACTCCGTAACTAAACCAAAAAGTCCAAAGAACGCCATAAAGACAGAAACTTTCAGACTTACGGAGTGCATGCCACTCATCCTGTCGTATGGTCTTTGTGATGTTGATAGGTAAATTTCGTGGGAGGATGGACGAAGAGTAGTGATACTTGACTGGAGTACATCTTTGAATGATTCCTGGCAGAGAACAATGAAGGAGACAATTATAACTTGAACTCACATACTTTTCAAAAAACTGAGATTTTCTCAGATTTATGGGATTTAGAAACAATACCCACGATGGAAAAGATTCATATTTATTTTAAAGCATCACTGAGTTTTAATAAACTTGTTTTGCCTTATTAAACTCATGTTCTAAACCATTCCTACAAGGTTATTAAGGGAGGATTAGGAAAGGAATATAGATTGTTCTACCTAAGACTGCATATAGGACCTTAATTGTTCTTATCCAAATTGAGTCTCTTCATATTTACTTACAGTGCAGTAAACTCTGCTAAAAACTTTGCTGTATTTAGATTTAATAATTTTAGACCACTGTCTCCTACCAGAACTGCAGTGATGAGATAATTTAAGGAAAACCGAGATATATATGAACTAGGATAAATTATTTGGTCTAATCCTATGAGCAATGATTATGTCAGAGCATGAGCTTCACACACACAGATCTTTAAATGCTAAAATTTTACTGCTTGTCTTTGGGAAATTTTAGCTTCAAGAAAAATGGAGAGTAACTGGCAAAATGCTAACACCAAGACTGAATTAAGGGTTTGGCATTTAAGTGTGATGGAAGCTCTAATTCATTTATTAATTACCAAAATGGTTGCAATTTTATTTTTCTTTCAGTTGACCAATCAATTAATCACTTCAGCTCAATATATACTTCAAAATGGGTTAGCAATGGACAAACAAAAATAAATACTCATGGATATGTCCCTCAGTGGCAGAATTACTTGAACAGAGGGAACTATTTTCCTGACTGTCACAATGCTGTGATCACAGAGACTGTAATCATGATTAGACAAACATCAGACACCTCTACGCCCATGTACCATCAACGTTAGCAATTTGAAGCACTTGAGAAAATAACTTTCAACAGCTTGTGGTCCCCTAATGAGACATTTTCACTTCTTAAACACTTTGCAGCATTTTATGTTTGCTTTCATTTTCCTTTCTGTCTGAGTCTGAACTTAGTTTTTTAAATTGCATCACTTGAGAGTTGTGTATTTGTTCTTTGCCTACAAGTGGACTGAAGGAGATTTTTTAACATCTGACCTCACTGTTTTTCTACACCAGGTTTCAAACTGGTGAGCCTACTGACATTTACATATTATGTGTCACAGCTCTGAGAACTAGAGCTTTTATGATGTGAATTATTTGTGTGATTTAAATGGCACGATCACTTTAAAATGTATCATTCCATCTAATATTACTTATGCACAGTCACTCTATACTATATATTCATCATTATAGTCAATGTGATAGTGTCAGATTGAAGCTGGTTTTTTATTTTTTTTGTTATTTTTTTTTACATAGTTATTAACGCTGGCTCTGGCAACCCAATAACCTTCATAAATAAACTGATATCATGTTGCTAAGATATCAAGACTAATATTAGTGGTTAACTTAATAATATGCTCTAAGTATTAGCTTAGTAAGTTACATATAGTCTTTAGTTCTGGAGTAACAAAAAGTTATCTGGCTGTATAGACATTTCATTATCATACTGACAACTGGGCTAAATTCGAATCTGCTCCTCGATTCTGGCTGCTGAGGCTCCAATATTTTGAATAACCCAGAGCTGCTGGTAACAAACTCTTCTAACCAAAGTTCAGATGTAATCTGAGCAGTACAAGGTGTAGACATAATGTCTGACACAAGGAAGAGACAGGGACGTTTATCTTCAGCACCACAGGACTGGAAAACCACATTTTGGAGACAATGCCAATAAGCTTCATGCAGCTAGTTTACAATGGAGTAATGTGCTGCTGTCATAGTTCACCCCGATTTGACTGACAGATACAGTCAGCTGAACAAGAACAAGATACATATGAAACACATCAAGTGTTCACTGTTGAGGCTGAATATGGAATTTCCTGCAGCAGACTGTAAGGTTTAAATATGGTGTCATTTACTTTGCAGATTTGCTGATTTCAACTGATAAACTTAACAGGAATTAATTATTATTTTAAGGTGGAGATGAATCTTTGGTGTACCAGACAGGTGATGCTCAGAGGACACAAGGCCAACATTAGTAATGTGCCATTCAATTTGTTTTAGCAGTATACTGATGAATGAAAATATGTGTTAACTATAAAAGCTGTGATCCAAACAACAATTTGTGACACTGGTGTTTCCCATGGAGTGAGATCCTCCTCACTGGGAATCTGCTCAGCTTTAGGACCTTGTTGTAGACTAAATATAGCATCAATGAGTAAGGCCCAAGGCCTGAGCTTCTTATGGCCACTGTGTGGTATTTTCTGTCTGACAAATTCAGCTTTCTCCTGCCTCATGAACTCCTGTTGTGTGACATTAACCTTTTCAACATGGTTAAATCTCCTACAGATGGGAGGGTTCAGAAAACAGGGGGAGCAAAACTAGACTGGCCATTATCTCAGAGAGGGACTGAAGAAGGGGAACTTCATTCAGCACCATGGACAACGACATTCAGCCTGACTAGAAAACCACACATAAGGACTGAAAGTAAATCCTCCCTTTTCTCAAACCATGGCTTTATAATGTCAAACACAAACACAGGTCGATGTGAGGGGAGGACCAGGGCCTCCAGATGATCCCCTGTTTGTGTCAGGCTGGGCGTGAGCTCATCGCCGAGCATCACGGCCTAGTGCAGCCTCCAGACCGCCCGTGTTTACCTTTGTAAATAAGGTCCTCGGTCTCCAGGTCGAAGCCCTCCCGGTGACACTTCCTCCACAGTCCGGAGATGGTGGAGTTAAACTGCCGGCTGCAGTGAGACTCTATGGACGACGCGGCGGCCAGAAAGTGCCGCTTCTCCCTGACGAGCGCCGGAGCAGCCTCCGGGCCGCTAGCTTTCCTCTCCCGGGTCTTAGGAGGCATCTGGAGGGGGAGGTTGTGGTTGGAAATGTAGATGTAGCCCGGGTCGTTTCGCTTGTTGGCATAGTTTTTACACCTCTCCCGATGTCTCCTAGCGTCGGTCTCGTACCAATAGTCGGTGCAAATGGCCATGGCGAGCAGCCCCAGCGCGCAGAAAGCCAAAAAGAGCCCCGTGCTGGTTAATATTTTCATAGCGGCCATCTTCCCCACTCGACGGAGAGCCCAGACAGTCGCAGGAAGGTTCCTCCCCCGTGGCTGCCGCGGTGCTGGTGCTGGAACCGCGTGAAATAAATCACGACGGCGTTCACAGCCTCACGCAGTCCAGCCCTCGGAGCATGATGGTGCAAGGCCAGGGCCGTGTCAACTGGATGTGGCGGTCTATTGTTGTGGCGGTACCCGGTGAATGCAATGTTGTTCCCACCATCTGTTATGGTACCGGAGGAGAGAGGATGGACGGCGACCAACGCCGAGAGGAGGAGGAGGAGGAGGAGGAGGAGGAGGAAGAAGAGGGATGTAGTTGCGCGCTCTCTCCTCCAGGTTGTTGCTGTTGCGGGATGGGGAGCAGACAAGAGCGTGTTGTGTTGTGTGTGTGTGTCTGTATCTTTGTGTTGGGGGGGGGGGGTTCACGCATGAATGGTCAACTTTTGGATTTGGTAAACATATGAACAAGCGAGAGGTAATGAATGAAGTGAAATGTGGAATATCTCCCTGAATAGCAGCAGTTGTCAGTGTGGGTTGTGGTGGCTGTAAATTGTCAGTCTTAGTGTCGGGGAGTTGTGGATTTTATGACTCAGCCATTCAACCTGGTGGCCGTGAGATGAAAGTAAACTTAGACTAACTTGTATTCTAAAACTCAATGTTTGAATATCTTAATGTGCTTGAATATAAAATGTAATTTACTCGTGTTAAAAATAAATGACTGATGTCAGACATCAGCAGATAAAGGGGGACGCTAACCACTTACCACTAACTATTCATTAAAATAAAAAATATTAAACTGAAATAAAACTTATGTACATATTACTCACTATTTACAGGGGCTGAGTAGTTTAGCTAGAGTGCTACAGAATACAAAAAAACCCCAAAAAGATTAAAGACAGACATACAAAACAACAGCTGAAAGGTGAGAATTACTGTATAACAGTAAAAATGATTTCAGTTGCAGATATGGGTGTGATCAATAGTGGACTCAAAGTAAAAATATTTAATAACTGAGCTGACAGAAGTTCAAAATGCAGCAAAACAAGCAAAGAAAACAAAACAAAAAACAAAAACAAAATCATACACCATAGGTGGTGAGTCTAAGATGCAAGATACCATCATGTTTTTCTTGAGAGCCTTTGAATACATTAATGAGTTTTGTTTGAAATGCTTTGGTTTCAATGTTATACCATATAATTCTGTTTACATTTGTTATATATTGAATTCCTTTAATATTCTAAACTTTGTAAAAACTGCTTTGTAGTTCATTATATTTATGTCAATACATACAAACTGAATCCTACATTGACTAATGGAAAAAGTCTTTTTTCGAATAGCTCCATAATCAGATGAGACTGAATGATACCAATTCTGTTGGCAGGTTTATGGGTGGTCATTTCTTATGGTACAGTGAAAAACTGAGTCTTTTCATCAATGTTGGACTTGTAAAGCGTGGTTCATGCTGGGAACATTCAGTTTGGGAATGATGGAATTTTGCTCTGATGTCAGCTTCAGCATAGGAGATCAATTCATTCAAAATGTAGCTCAGGATTTTGTCAGCAGTCAGACTTAAACTCCTTACTGCATATTAACTGAAGGTTGGTACAGCTGAATTTATAAACACAAAACTACTGAGGTCTCCACTTTCAGCAATGTTATAGTTGTCAAGCAGAACATAAATTGTATTAAATCCAGACTCCAGGAATTAAATACTTATTTAACTCTGATGTTATGGAACCTTATTCAAACACCAGTAAAGGATTTGTCAGTTGTGCGTCTGCAGTATTTCCTGCTGAACATCTTCCACTACAGTGTGCTTAGTGGCTGTTTGTTGTCCTTATGTGCTGTGACTGAGGAAAGCTTGGACAAACAATGGGCTCCTCACAGGCTGATGGCTAAGGAAGGCAACCTGCGACTGAGTCATTATGGCAACAGAAGCTGGCCAAACAGACTGTGTTGAAATTGGACAAGTGTGAAAACACCCAGTCAATACCCCCTCCCTCCTTTCCCATATGACATTTCAAGCATAGGATCTTTGCAGTAGAACTGCACTCATGATGGTCAATTTTTTGTGCAGCAAGGTCAAATAACCACACTGGGCTGCCTCATGACCTTAACTTAGTTCTACCGCCAATACCAGAATATCCTGATCTCCCTGAAATCAATATAATGATTATAGATATAATCCCAATAGATCATACTATTTGTCTGATCATATGTGATATTTTTGCCCTAAAGTGAAAACAAACTGAGAGATAACAAAGAAACATAGACTATTAAAATACAGATTATATATAAATTTAAAGTTTATTTCTTTCGGAGTGGAAACTTTTACTAAGAGGTGAGTCAACAACAAAAAGATATGAAAAATCTTGCATGCTTAATAGTTATCTGCCCCATGAAGTCTTAGAAACAAGTGTAAACTGCACTAATCTTTTTCTTCAATTAATTTTGCCTAGACAGGCGTTATTTGAACGGCAACATGTGCATAAATGGTGTAGATTGTAATGTGTAAGGAAGATACAACCAGCAGCAGGAAATGTACTTTGGTGTAGGAGAGACAATAGTGTAACAGATCATCCTGACTTCTTGGCCGTTCTTAACAAGAAATGATTATGGAGTGGTGGTTGTTGTGCATCTCTTTTTGCTTATCTTTTCAATAAATATGCAGCAGCTACATCAAGAACTGAATATGCAAAACAGTAACAAACATACATGTTTTAACAATTTAGGGTTAAATACATCTTAAAGGGAGAGGTCCTTACAAAGGTCCAATAAAATCTGTTCTTTTAAGCAGGTATATGTCAGGTGTACCTCTGTAAATATTTGTGCAAAACAACATGATTGTCTGATCCACAATAAAAAAAATATTTGGTAACAGATATCCATACAAATCCTCTGAATTCCCTTGGTATTTAAGTCTGGCACATTTTGAAGTGTCCTTACAAACCAGTCATTACATTACAAGTCAGCAAATCAACAAGGTATTCCTACCGGTCCATAAAGTGCCATTCCTTTGTCAGACATCTGTTTTAGTGGAAGAGGATGATCATGATGGTAGAAATGTAATGTCTTTGTTGAGCTTCTAAGAATGGGGATTTTCAGATGTAAAAGTTCCTGTAGAGCAGGTGCTGAGTGTTTTAGTGTTGGGTAAGGGCTCCTTGCTCAGTCAACAATGGCAGAAAGGACAGCCATGACAGCGACGCCACAGAAGATGAGCAGGATCTGCAACACAGACTGCCTGGAAAACAAAACAAAAAAAAAGCCACACAATAAAATAAAGTTTACAGATTCAAGGACATGTGCCATCAGCCTATTCAGAACTTGCATATATCAGATGATATATATCAAGTTTATGGTGACTGTGTCTTTTCACACAGTCAACATATATATTATACACATTCTGCTACTGGTTCAAATTTTTCTATTGCCAATCAGACAAATGCAAGCTTGTTAGAAGAAAATAAGTCTATGTCTTTTTAATCTTCCATGTTTCTCTTGTAAAAACTATTTTTGAATTGATCAAAAGATCCAAATGTAACTTTTTGATTTACTCCTCCAAGATGAAAGCTAGCGAGAAGCGTTCTTTAACTTACATGTAAATTTTGTCTACTAGACATCTCCCAACACTGATATCTATCACGCTTGCAGATGTGTTAAACTGGTTAGCCAGATGTTGAGGTGGCAAAATGAATTACAACATATTGCTCATTGGCCATTCCAGATTCTTTGTGTTTATCTTTGTTGTCATTCAGACCTCTTGAGTAGCCCAGCCCACAACCAATTGTTTGAGGTTAGACTTGAAGTAAAAATATAAAACCCTGCTCTAAATGTTGACCTGCTGTGCAAAAATAACTTAAAGAGCAAATACACATGGAACCTTTAAATTATTTATTATTTGAAAATATCTCACATACCTTAAACTGGACTCCTGTAGCAGGTCAGGGACCACATTCACCAGGGCTATGTAGAGAAAGCCCCCAGAAGTGAAAGGCAATATCCAGGCAGTTGTATTTTCTAGAAATGGGACAAAAGAACTTAGGACTCACTCTGGCTAGTCTCCAGTTTACAACAATATGTTTAATTTTACGTGTGTGTGTGTGTGTGTGTGTGTATTTTTATGCATATATATATATATATATATATATATATATAGAGAGAGAGAGAGAGAGAAAGGTATAGGTATATGTCTTACCTGTGCCTTTTGGAGACTGAGTGCACAGAGCAAAGCAAGTTCCTAAGATGCCAACCAGCGCTGTAGAAAGCTGCATGCGAGCCGCACTCCATCGGTCAAACCCGGCTCTCAGCAGAATAGCAAAGTCTCCCACCTGCAGATGAAGACATTTTCGTGTCGAAGGAATGGCTCAACACAACATATTTATACAAAATCTTCAAGTAAACCGTGAACCTCTGTATTTAGAAATTATGTTGTTGATTTTAACCAATATTTCATTCTGTCATCTCACCTCATGGGGGATTTCATGGAGCAAGATAGCAAATGTGGTGAGGAACCCAACCTGCAAGAAAAATCTCATTAATGTTGCTTTGTCTTGTTTGGTTAAGAAATCTGACATGTCGTATCAAAGGGAAAATGTGACTTGGAGCTGGGGAGCAGTCAAGCTGAGTGCCAAGCTGAATCTGCTTAGCTTGCAATGTACAGCACAAACATGGAAAATGTAAAAGATAAAAGGAAGGGGCATAGATATGTGCACATCACATGCGGGTGCAAGGCTATTGGATTTCAGTCATTGGTCACTCAACATAAAGCTTAAACAGGATTAAGTTAAACAACCTTGATTCATAATGTGCAGCTGTATGTAAATGTTTAGGCAATCATGGGCAAATTATGTAGTGTGCTAATTATTAAGTGGAAATACATTAATACAACACCTGCAGCAGACAGCGAGAAAGACTTAGCCTTAATTTAAACCTGCTTTTAGTTTTTACTTCATCAATAAAAGAAAAAAACAGGAAAAATAAATAAATAATTTTAGCATGTGCAGAGGTTTGTGCCATGTTAACCAGCAATTGTAGTTTCATGACCTCTTTTCACTTAATTTTCTTAACCTTCTCTCACAAAAGACTCATGAGTAATAACCACGCTTCATTAGAATCCATGAGAGTATACAGATTTAAAAATTTTAAAGTCTGTTGAATTCAGATGGAGTAAAAACAATGCATTCTGAAGTCTAGTGAAATAACAAATGAGTCTAAGAAGCAAGGGGATATGAAAAAAAAAAACAAAACCCAAAACAAAACAAAAAAACAAATCCAATTCAGGCAAAAAGAATCCAGTGCTCAAATCAGTATTTAAATAAATATTCTTGAAAATAAATTTGTTTTTGATTGAGGTAACAGGGGTTAATGACCATCTTCATTTACCTTTGAGAGGAAATTCAATATTCAACATGACCCTGGGCTCCTTCAGTGCTATTTACTAACAAATTAAAATTATGTACATCAGCCGTTCACAATTAAAAACCTTGAAATGGGATTTAGTCATGTTTAAACAACACTGTGTTGGCACAGATCATTTTCATACAG
Organism: Remorina albescens; assembly: GCA_034769265.1. Taxonomy (NCBI): domain Eukaryota; kingdom Metazoa; phylum Chordata; class Actinopteri; order Carangiformes; family Echeneidae; genus Remorina; species Remorina albescens. The sequence continues at coordinate 7,796,816 of CM068479.1, forward strand.
CATTTCACTGTGGCAAAAATCGCATTGCGATAAATGTCCATGAGCATAAACAGAAAAGACTAGTGAGATGTGTTGTATGTGTATGTTTGAGACATCTAGTTAACTTCCTCTCTGGCACATTGATCCATAGTTCATGCTGCTAGCCTTATGTCTCTCCAGCTGGACTCTCATTCCCACAGCTACAAATATACCTTAACTACTGAAGTAACACAAAACCCACGTAACTGCATTCTGATGTCTATTCTTGTTGAAAAAGCTGTAACATAATATAACAAGAACATGTTTCATACTGAAAGCTGTTGTATCCTGTAAAGAATGCCCACAGAGTGGCAATGCTGATAAACCAGGTTTACCACTCTGCCAGGGAGGCATGCATTATACACTGCCAAACACCGCACTCACAAGGGAGTTGTTATATGTCCAAATTCCCCAGATATATTTTTGTCCTTTGCTTTCATTAAAGTGGCAGTAGACAATACACATTACATGTGTAGCAGAAATTAAGCCATGTGAATGTTGGTTTTGAACCACAGAGCTCTCTCCATAGTCAGATTAGCCTTGGAGGAAACATAGACAAACTCTGGTGGGTGGCCACATAGATGTGGAAATTGACAGTAAACAATCCAGAAATTCAGTCCCAGCTCAGCCTAATTTCTATCCCAGTAATTGTGGCGTTCTCGAGTTAATGCTCCATCTGAGGTTCACTCATGTTGTAACCTGGTTTCTCCCCTTCTTTGCGTCATCTGATAAGAGCATTCTTAGTCTTTTGCTGGCTAAAGTTTTCCGTTACCTGCTTTTGTTTCACCTTCCACGTTTTATGCTACCTGGGGAAGGCTATCGATACCCACCAAAGAAAAATAAAGCAATATGATCTCTTTTGGTGGTGGCAGTGGAAGATACATTTCCTTTTTCCCCCAAATCAAATTTTCCCTTTCCTATAAAATTTTGTGATAGCAGCAAAAAAAAAATCATCATGAAAGCAAAGGACACATGGAACAAATTTTAACACCAGTGGTGTCATTAAATTATTCTTTGACCATCTACCGTTTTTTAACAGAGCTATTTTTAAGTTTTGCTATTGCTACAAAGCCAACAGTATCAGTAACGCCTAGTTACCAGTCTAGAAAAGCATTGATAGTTTAGCAACAAACTTCAGCAACTTACTTGCCAAGAGCTGTTTATAGTGGCAGAAAGCAACGCCAATGTTGTATTCTTTTTGTAATTTTATAATTTCTTGCTCCTGACAAGACTGAAAAGGCAACAGCTATTAATATTAACAATAAGAAATTTAATACTTCAAAATTGTCACAACTCAGTGAGATGTCTTGGTGTCCTTGTCTTGTGACTTCCTGTTTTATTTTGAAATTTAACTGCCCTCTCGTCTCAGGTCACTTGCCCTTCCCTCCTGTGTCACCGCCCTGATTTCTGATTATTCCCACCTGTTTCCCATTACCTGTGTGTGTGTATATGGTCTGCCTCTCCCGTTGTTCAGTGCCAGAGTGTCTTCTTCCTGCGTGCACCCAAGCCCTCATCCGCAGTTCTCCACAGCTTTGCTTTTGACTATTGCCTGTTACCTTTTGCCTCACAGACTGAGAGTTTTTTGTTTCCCTCCTTTGGAGTGGTCTTTTGTTCTTTAAATAAATTCGGCTCGCCATTTATTCCTCTGCTCCTGAGTCCTCCTTCTAGCCCTGACCTGACAGTACACTCTGGCCAGTGTGGACTCAGCAGAGATGGATCCAATGGAGGCGGCTCTTCACGCTCAGGAGGCCCGAATCTCTCATCAGGAGGAGTTTCAGACAGCCATGGCTTCTCACATGAGTCACCTCTTGTCTCGTATTCAGGACCTACTGGACAAGCTCGACAAGGTACCAGCTGACCCCACAGCCTTGGACCCCCCGACCACAGTCACGGCAGAGCCAGCTGCAGCTGTGCCCACAGTAGGGACAGGCATTTACTTAGCTGCTCCAGAACGTTTCTCAGGAGAGATTGGACAATGCAAACCATTTATTGTAGATTGCTCTATGCATTTTGAACATTTGCCCCAGGCATTCCCCACTGACAGGTCTAAGATAGCGTTTATGATTTCCCACTTGTCAGGCAGAGCCAGGGCTTGGGCCACAGAAGAGTAGTCCCGAAGCTCGTCAGTTTGCAGCTCCCTCACAGACTTTCAAAGATCCCTACAGATGATTTTTGACCCAGTGTCTAGTGACCGGGAAAAAGCCAGAGAGCTGAGCAGCCTGAAGCAAGGAAACCAAACCGTCTGCAACTACGCCATCCACTTCCGCACCTTAGCTGCAGAGAGTGGATGGAACTCCACGTCCCTGCATGATGTGTTTTCTCAAGGGTCTGTCACTCCCTATTCGAGAGCTCCTGGTGCCGCTGGATCTGCCCCCAGACCTGGATTTGCTTATCGCTCTCACCATCCGGACGGATAACCAGGTGCGAGAGCTCAAGCCGGTAAGTCGCACCGGGGGGGGCGACTACAGAGAGACCGCTGCGCTCCCAAGCACTTGAATTGCTGGATCACAGACATTCGCCGCCAGGTGAATGCCATTCCCCTTCGACAGAAGAGGAGGAGCCCATACAGCTGGGTAGGACTCGGTTGACGCAGGAGGAGCGACAGCGCAGACGGCAGGAGGGCCGCTGCTTCTACTGCGGGGAGTCCGGTCACCTCGTCGCCACATGCCCCGCCAAAAGGCCTACGATGGTGAGCCAATTCACGGCCCCAGGCTCCACTTCACGAAAGCTCACTGTCAAGGTAATGCACCATGCCACCACCACACGCCTGCAAGCACTCATAGATTCGGGGGCTGACGAGAGCATGATGGACTGGGGATTAGCAAAAAGACTTGGTCTGAAAACTGAACTTTTGGTTAAGCCAATCAAAGCTATCGCGCTTAATGGAAGCGCTTTATTCACTATTACACATGTCACAGAGCCTCTCGAACTACACATTGATGGACATTATAAACGAATGAACTTTTACCTATTCCAGTCACCCTTACTCTCTCTTGTGTTGGGACATCCATGGTTACTCCGCCACAACCCTCACATTAACTGGGAAACAGGTTTTGTCCTGGGGTGGGGGGAGGGATGTAAGAACAGTTGTCTAAATGTGACCAGGGGGGAGAATCGGACTGAACTTAATGTTGTCTCTGTTAACTCTGCCACAGACTCCGAATACCCAGAAGTGAGTTCGGTTCCTTCCTGTAACCACCACCTCTGGGAAGTTTTTAACAAAACCTAAGCTATGTCACTCCCTCCTCACCGGCCCTACAATTGTGCCATCAACCTGATTCCTGGCTCCACCATTCCCAAAGGAAGGCTGTACTCTGTCTCGGGGCCGGAGAGAGAGGCCATGACAGAGTACATCGAGACCCCTCTGAAAGCAGGACTCATCCGTCCGTCTTCTTCCCCTGCTGGGGCAGGGTTCTTTTTTGTTGAAAAGAAAGATGGTTCTCTAAGACCTTGCATTGATTATAGCCCCCTCAATGACATAACTATTACAAATCGCTATCCTCTTCCCCTCATGAACTCTGTTTTTGACCAGCTCCAGCAGGCCAAGATTTTCACCAAGCTAGATCTACGAAATGCTTATCATTTAATCAGAATTAGAGAGGGTGATGAATGGAAGACGGGGTTTAATACCCCAAGAGGACATGAGTATTTGGTCATGCCTTTTGGCCTAACGAATGCACCAGCAGTGTTTAAGGCCATGATTAATGAGGTACTAGGGGACTTCTTAGACCAATTTGTATATATATACCTTGATGACATTCTCATCTACTCCCCTGATCTAGACACACATATGGAACATGTGACCAAAGTGTTGACCAGGCTCCTAGAGAATCAACTCTATGTGAAAGTAGATAAGTGTGTGTTTCATGCTGACACCGTCACCTTCCTGGGCTTCATTGTAGACCCTGGAAGTGTACAAATGGATCCAGCTAAAGTGAAAGCTGTGGCAGAGTGGCCAACACCAGATAGCCGAAAGAAGGTTCAACAGTTCCTTGGGTTCGCCAACTTTTTCAGACGGTTTATCCGAGGCTTCAGCGCTATAGCTGCCCTGCTCCATGCTCTTACCTCCCCTCAGGTGCGGTTTCACTGGACGCCAGTAGCGGAGACGCCTTCCAGGTCCTCAAGCGTCACTTAACCTCTGCTCCCATCCTTACCCTACCTGACCCTCGGTGGCAATTTGTTGTCGAGGTCAACGCTTCCAGTGAAGGGAATGGAGCTGTTCTTTCCCAACAGTCCAAGGAGGATGGAAAGATGCATCCCTGCGCCTTCCTGTCACAACGGCTGTCCAATGCTGAACGAAATTATGATGTTGGCAACCGCAAACTGTTGGCGGTGAAAGTGGCCTTAGAAGAGTGGCGGCACTGGCTTGAGGGCGCTGACCATCCCTTTATTTTCTGGACAGATCATAAGAACTTAGAATACATCAAAAAACCCAAAAGATTGAACTCTCGCCAGGCAAGATGGGCATTGTTTTTTTAACAGATTTTCTTTCGTGCTCTCTTACAGGCCGGGGTCCCATAACGTCAAGCCTGATACCCTGTTTCGACTATACGACCACGAACCTGTTGCCATGGATCCTGAACCCATCCTGCCACTGACCTGTGTGGTGGGAGCAGTATCCTGGCAGATAGAAAAGAAGGTAAAGGAGGCGAATGGTGAGGCGGTGCCACCTAGTGGGTGCCCTGAGAATCGACTGTTTGTCCCCATTGAGTTGCACCCACAGGTGATCCATTGGGCCCATACCTCGTTACTTACCTGCCATCCTGGAGTCCGGAGAAGATGTTTGCCATCTCCCAGAGGTTCTGGTGGCCATCTATGGAACCGGAGGTCTGGGAATACATTGAGACTTGTTCAGTCTGCGCCAGGAACAAGACGTCCTCCAGGTCACCTATGGGACTGTTTCAACCACTCCACATTCCTTCCAGGCTGTGGGCCGAAATCTCCATGAACTTCATCACAGAGCTCCTGGTCTCACAAGGTAACACCGCTGTTCTCACGGTGGTGGACAGATTCTCTAAGATGGTTAGATTCATTGCTCTGCCAAAGAAACAGCTGAAATCATGATTAACCACATTTTCAAAGTCCATGGATTCCCTAAGGACATTGTCTCTGACCGGGGGCCCCAGTTTGTGTCACGGTTCTGGAAGGAATTCTGCAGAGTCATTGGAGCCAAGGCCACTCTGACTTCTGGATATCACCCGAAGGCCAACGGCCAGACAGAATGCTTCAACCAGCAACTGGAAACCGGCCTCCGGTGTCCCTCCAGAATCCCTCAGCTTGGAGCAAGCACCTGGTTTGGGTTGAATACGCCCACAATTCACTGCCAAGCTCTGCCACAGGATTCTCTCCCTTTAAATGTGTTTTTGGTTATCAACCGCCTGTTTTTGCAGACAATGAGCCCGAAGTGTCTGTGCCATCTGCATACACCATGGTTCGCCGCTGTCGCCGCATCTGGGCAGCAGCTCGCCAGGTGCTGATTTGCCAAGGGGATCGGGTCAAGAAAGCTGCGGATCGCAAGAGACGGCCGGCACCCGCATACCAGCCAGGTCAGAAGGTGTGGCTCTCAGCCAAGGATCTCCATTTGAAAGTTCCCTCCAAGAAGCTGGCACTGCGGTTTGTGGGTCCGTTTCCTATCACTAAGGTCATTGGTCCTGCGGCAGTGCGTCTTCGCCTGCCCTGGTCTCTTCATGTTCACCTGACCTTCCATGTCAGCCGGGTCAAGCCAGCCAAGGAAAGTCTGCTGGTCCCGCCCATCCCACCCCTGCCCCCACCTGAAATTGTGGATGGTGGCCCTGTCTACAAGGTAAAGCGGCTGCTGGGAGTGCGCTCCCGGGGCTGGGGCAGGCAATATTTAGTGGACTGAGTGGGCTATGGCCCTGAGAGACAATGGATCCCCTCACGGTTCATTGTGGATTCCAGTCTCATAGAGGACTTCCATAGGGCGCATCCAGACCAGCCTGGGCTGTCAGGTGTCGGCCCTAGACGGCGTGGCTCCGTCACAACTCAGTGAGATGTCTTGTCGTTCTGCGTGCACCCCAGCCCTCGTCCATGGTTCTCCACAGCTTTGCTTTTGACTATTGCCTGTTACCTTTTGCCTTACAGACTGAGTTTTTTGTTAGCCTCCTTTGGAGTGGTTTTTTTGTTCTTTAAATAATTTGGCTCGCCATTTATTCCTCTGCTCCTGAGTCCTCCTTCCAGCCCTGACCTGACAAATATTCAGATGACTCTGATTTTTTTTAAATTTCCACCAAGTAAATCTGCATTTGCACATCGAGGATTCCCATTCAGTTACCTTTATTTATAATTTGTATAATCATATATATCCATGTTGATTTTTGGCAAGGCTAAACTAACATTTGTTAGCAGTTATTGGCAGTTCATTACTGCATGCGGAGTACTCTAACCCTAACCATGAGAGATATTTCACCTGTAATTGTAGTTTATGAAATCCTGGAACTTTTATATCAATATTCATGGTGAGGACTAAGGGTGAATATAATCACATTCTCACACATAGTTTGTGTGGTGTGGTTTAACTGGTGATTTACATTTAAACTTTGTCAAAGCCAACCCACAATCAATACACTACATGCAACGTATTTCAAAAGTAGGCAAAGGATGAAAGAATCAGAGCATTCTCATTCATTTGTGAAAAGTGTATTTTTTGCATATACCTGATTTTCAATAGACATTCCAAGAGAACTGATCTTTATTAATTTTGGTTTTAAAGATATCGCAGCCTCTTACCTTTTTACTGATCAGGAAACTCCCTGCTACTGCCAGTCCATGAGTGAAATTGTCAATGCAGTTGGCCAGTAGGTTTAAATACCCACTTATCTGTGACAACACAAAACATAAAGCAACTTTCTCACATGACCCATCAAATCAGATCTAAGAAAACTGTGGTCAACATGAAAAACAGTTACTCATTAGTCAAAACAATCATGGTCAAATTGAAGTAGTTGTACATCTAATATAGAGAAGGTAAACTTATGTAGGTTGTGAAGTTAAATACAGAATAAATATTGTGTTTCACCTAAAGTTACTTTAACTCTGTACCAAGTTTATAAAATGGTATGTTCCTTCAGGAAACTTCAAATCTAAGTCCAGTTTAAGAACAAAAGGAAACACATTAACACTTAACACAAAGTAGCTTTTGGTGATGTACCATGAATTTCTGGGTAGTTATGTTTTTCCTTTCCCTGTGATATGCCAATTCATCCAGCTAGCAAGCCAGTCAGCTGGAGTCATTCTAGCCCAGGAATGATATATAGAGACAAACAACCAGACGCACTCACACCCACAAACTTTAGAATCACCAATTAACCCAATGTGCGTGTCTTTGAACTGCAGAAGGAAGTCAAGGTCAGGAATCAACACCAAAAACCTTCTTGCTGTGACACGGCAGTGTTAACCAATGCAAAACTGCCCTGGCTCACAGTGAGTTATGTCAGATGTTTTTGAATTACATGTCCTAATAATTTGTGATGTCACAAATAACACAACCACTTTCATAAATCAATTGTAAACTGCTTAAGAAATAGACTGTTGTGCTTGGGTTCACTATTCAAAGCTAGTAGTTATGTTAAATTAACATTTTTTTGTTTCACAGTGACAATGAAAAATAACATGAGTTTTGAGGACAGAAAAATGGAAATAAAAAAAATGCCCCTCTTACATAAGGAACTCATATCAACAGTTTAACCCAAGTTGAGTTTCTAATTTCTTGCCTTTTTTGTTAAGTGGGAAATGTTCTTGTCAGCTTTACCTTGATTTTCTCTGATCTTTTCTGCAGACTCTGTTGCTTGGAGGATTTCCATGACTCAGCACGGTGGCCATTTCTGAGTGATGCCACTGCCTTTTCACTGAAAAATGAAATAGACTGTGTCTGTGAAGAAAAAGGAAGGAAAATTAGGCCAAAATGAGCACTCTGTCCCCATGTGCACACTGTTTAATACATTTTTAACTGTTCTTTAATAAAAAAAAAAAGTGTTTCTATTACCAGTGTCTACTGTCAGTTATGTACCAACAACTTGTAAGAACTTTTCTTCTGTAAGAAAAGATATTGCCCATGCTGACCATTAACACAAGTCGTACTAAAAACTTTTATGTTGCATGCAGCAAACAAACACTTTACTGTAATTTCATGAATGCCACTGGGCTCACCCATGAGCAGCAGAACAGTAGGCAAAGGCCTGATTATTTTAATAACTTCTTACATATACAGTAATGAGCAAGTCAGATGACTTTTAATGTTCAACCTGTTTATCTTTTAAAAATAAAACAGACAGATTAATCTCAGGCTACAGCCTCTGTTTTCCGAGAACAGCCAACTTCCTTCTTCGCTTACTCAGAAAGCACCTATGTTGCAATTTAAAACAACTGTTAAATTAAGTGAGAGGAAAATAGCTTGCTGGCCTGTGGCCAGAAAAAGCATTTGCTCCACGTCTGTGATTGAAGGGTGAGAAGTCTATCAATCACCTCCTGCTGTAAAAAAGACTGGGCCTAAATTGGCAACACAGAACAACCTATCACCTGTATATAATGAGAAATTGTATTCCTTTTAAATTAAGCATTTGAACCCTTGACACATATGATGCATCAATCAGAAACACTGAGCAGAATAATAAATAAATAAAATCAGTGGTTAAAGTCCCTGCATCTTTAGATTACTCTAAACACTCAGTATTTTAGAACAAAATTCTTACAAAATACTTCCATGTCTCACAGACACAGTCACACTGTCCCCATCTATTGTTGTCTCTGTCTATAAGCTGAGCGCTCTCCTGTGGACAGTGAAATGGCTAAAGCAGCTGCTTCACCCCATCACTATAAATAGACACGAGCAGAGGAGTTGAGCCATGCATTCTAATCTTCTCCCTCAGTAGCATTACAAAAGACGGATGGGGGGTGAACCTGCCTTTACAAACAGACATCCACAGTCTACAAAGAAGGAATGTCATAGGCATTTTTTTTTTTTTTTTTTTTAAATCAGGCTTCTCATTTTGATGTTTGTGAACACACAAATCAAATAATGAACAGCAGCAGTATTTCAACAGAGTGCACAGTAGGCACCATCTCATACAGGGTTTACACTGCTCATCATAAATATCCTCTTCACATGAAAATCATACAAATCTCTGGGGATTAAAACAAAGATTGTGATTTTACAAGGGGTTATGTGCAAGACTGGTTCTTGACAGTAACACATAAGAATAGTATCAATCTTTATATTTACAAGAAAGCCAATAAGCACATTCCCCAAAATATGAAACTAAGCTTGACATCCTCCCTGTTAGAGGCAATCACAGATAATCCAGTTGTGCAGCCAGTCATCTGATGCTATGGTAGATGACCAAAGTAGTAATAGCATTTACAGAAATATGCAGCCCAAGCATCAAATGGCTCTGTGTAAAGAATTTTAAAAATATATGTGATGGCTTGTACTGACATGTCTGTGAGCAGTGAGGATATTGTCCACTTACAGCAGAGTTACAATTCAGGTCTGATTTTGAAGTTGGATCCTCATGGCTGTCTTGATCTGGAAAGATCTTCTCCAAGAGAAGGAAGGCCAACAGGCCAACTATTACCCACAAACCTTGGGTCATGTAGTGGTTTTGTTTACCAGCTATGGGGAGAAGAGAGATTGTACATAAGAATGAAACATATAGTGAATGACAACTCAGCAATAGTATTATTTAAGTACAAAGAAATGTGCGTAGCACTTCTACAAACAACATTGTCTGATGACAAAAATCATGTGAAACATTGTTTTAACTTTTCCAATGTTTCATTTGCTTTACACTATATTACAGGTTGACTAGTTGATTGATTAATGGCCATTTTATTAAAACAAATACTGTCTAAAGGTGTTGCTTTCAAAATTGACATTACATTGGTCTGTGATAGTATATTACAATACCAGACATATCATTAGTCACTCTTATTCTTCATTGTCATTATTTTTAATCTTAAACTGGATGAATAGTTCAAAGAAATTATATATTCTTCAGATGGAAAAGTGGTGATGGCATTGGTGCAAAGGAAACTTACCTGAAGTGTCAGACAGTGCCCATGCTTCAGGAAGGAGGTGAAGAAATACATCACCAAGCAGACCACCAATAGCAAAGCTCAAGAGCTGCTTCAACTTCTGGCATCCAGCTGAGAAAACACAGAAAGAGTGAAGAAACAAGGCAGCCATTACTACACAGTCTGATGAATGAATAAGTATTCATTAATGTCATGTTAGCATTCATTCCATTTTTTCCCCCTTTTTTTGTGGTGCCTTTTCTACTGATCATTCAATTATTTTTTAGCAAATAATACTTGATCAAATATAAATGTGCTTAAGTACTTAAGGTAACAATAGGCAAACACACAGTGAATACTCATGTATTCTACAGATTTATTGGGGGATTTTTGTGGATATCCTTTTGTAATGACTAGCCTCTGGTGAGAACTGCACATGAAATCCAAAAATACATCTAGAATGCCACGTTCTTGTGGGTGGGGCCACTTCAGAGGCTACAGGCCTCAGGCTGACCTACAGTCACTTAGCCCTGATAGCTAAAGCTCAGCAGTTGTACAAGAGGAACAATGTACCTTCATCAGAATTATTTAAATGTTACAAGTAAGCAATACTACGCACACTGGAGATTCTCAATTTTGTGGCTCAAGGTACTCCAGAGCCTTCAAATTATTCACATAGTTTCTTTAGTTACAGTTAAAGTGAGAAATGTATTTAAGAAAAGTTTTCAACAGAATTAGATCTGCAGATAGCCTGATTTCAAAGCCTTCAATCTAATTTATACTTTGAGGCATATCTATCCAATTCTACGGGGACAAATGCAATGAAGTGTATGAAGTCACCACTAAAGATGTTTTGTTTCCAGGAAAGTCAAAAGGATATTTAAGGTTGTGCTGACCAAAAAATAGGAGTACTATTTTTTGAGCACACTACAGTCTGTGTCTCTTGTTAAGCAGGTGTGGAGAGCTGAGACTCAGGTTGAGCCAAAAAAGAGCTTATACTGCATAAATGTGGACTCTAACCTACTCTTCTTTCAACACTTCTGTTTGGCTTTTAATTTACATTTACAGATGCATGTATGCATTCAAAGTACTGGACACCGTCACTAATATCACTTGGACTGTTATTACTAATATGACTTATTACAATGAGTTGTTCATTATTGGAAAATTAAAAAAAACAGGCACTATTTGCCGGTTTTGCTATTGATAGATATCTAATGTTAACATAATCGGCTGTTTACAGACCAGTGAAAAGGAAATATTTGAGTTCCACATCAAACTTCACTCCTTTGTTTGAAATGAGCTGTCGCCAGTAGTGGAAAGCAAAACAGATCTGAAATTCTTTTACCGTTTTGCCTCAATTTCTCTCTGTACTTTTCTACTCCTGAAGATGGAATGCTAAACAGCTAGCCCTGGTGCAGTTGGAGGGTCTAATTTTTGATACTGTGCCTCTGTAGTGTCTAGTCTGTACTCAAGAAAGAGTACTGTTCAGTGGGCATGCTATGACCCCTTATCTTGTAAAGGAAACAACTGTTGAAAATCACATTCAGGTTCCGCATTACCATCTCATACCTTCTGTTTTGAGGGCTGCTCCAGCCTCAATGGGAATGACAAGCAGGGGGAAAATCCCGCTGAGCCCTACAGCAACAGAACCCACCAGGGACAGGAGCCACACATGAGCATGCTCATTGGCTAAGAGGTCTACTACTGCCTGGAGGCCTGGGGAGTCACTGGTCAAGCTAGGTCCTGGTCCTGTTGCTGTAGCTGTTGCTTGAGCCATAGCTGTTTGTGTCATCTTTGGCTGCTGGATGCTCCTCTGGAGGTTACCATCAGCAGGGTAACTGGAATAGAGCAGCTACGGCCCAGCTGGGCATCCGACAGATTCCACCTTTCATCTGTTCCAGGGTCCAAAGAGCACTTGAAACCAGTGATGATGTAAGAGGAGCACACTTTCAGACAGACAGGCCTCTCCTCTCCTATACCAATGATGAACAAAAAAATTTAATAAACATGAGATTAAGACTGCAGCTCATATTTATTATTCTACAACAACCAACCTAAATATCAAAAATTACTTTGATACTTTGAAAACAGAAACCAGATCCAAATGGTTGTAGTTCATGCACACAGTTGGCTACATTAATTCACTGCTTCTGTTATAAAATACATTAATCCGAGGAATTGTAAGATGCTTGATATAAGGAGTGGTGGTATTATTATACAGTTAACAGACATTTTTGCTTACTTTGTGAAATATTGGATTACCACACTGTCAAACAGTTAATTACAGCAGTGTGAAGTTTACAGGAGAAATCTCTCAACATGTAAGATATTGCACTGAATTTATTTATGGGATACAGACTAGACACTGGTGTCTGCCTTTAACTAAACACTAACTAGAGTAACTCTAGTTATGTTTAACACTAGTTAGTGTTTAGTTAAAGGTCAGAAGAGAAACTCTGGCATCACTATTAATAATATATTTAGTTTTCTGAACTAATTTAACTGTACAGTCTAAATCTGTAAAGCACTTGCATGCACATATTGGACTTAAAGGTCCAACCTCTGCAATCTAAATAGCAGTTGCTTCTTCTTGGCACAGGTAAAAGTTAACGTGGCGTTCAAGTACCTACAACTGGTTCAATCTTTAGCAGAAAAATGTTTAAACAAACATTTATTATATGACACACTGAACCAAACCTACAGGCTGGCTTCCTAACTGGAAGTTAGCAGAGGACCAGTTTAACTCACAGCATATGCGTTGCGATACGAAGCACACGGGGGGGGGGGAAATCAGAACGCAGAGTCTGCCATTGCACGCTGAAAACAGAGTTGTTGCTTTAGTTTTTTTGTTTATTTGTTTGTTTGTTTTCCAGGTGTGGTCCAGGAGCTGCAGATGTCGCTAACTCTCAGTCAGACAGTAAAAGTTAGCAGGCTAACATTCGCAGGCTGATTAGCTTCAGCACGCAACCTGTTCAATTTAAATCTAACGGTCAGCCGTTACAACAGCTACTGGGAGCTCGTGCTAACCAAACGGTTCTGCAGACGGTTGACAGAAGCAACATGGACGCCGAGTGTCCGAGTGGACGGTTTTATCGTAAATACCTGGTGGATTCCACTGCCTTTGCACCAGTGTGTCCCTGCCATCCAGGCCGACTTCGTGAAGGCAGGCTTGGGTTTTCTCCTCGCTCCAAGCAGTCGAGGGCAAACGGGACTGATCGACGGTCGGTCACCGGGGCTTTTCCCCCAAACAGCCACGTATCAGGATTCTGGAAAGGGAAACCCAGACCCGCAGAGGAGGGTCCGGATCCCGCCCCAGCTGAGATTTCAGGAAGTTACAGCAGCCTCCGTCCCGAAGTGGGATCCACACAGCACACAGATCGGTCTGGGGACATGGTTCTGAGTTATCAAATGAAATCTTTTTTATAAAGCGAACAAAAGTAAAACAGAGTTACCGCAAGTCACTTCACATATACAGCAGGTCTAGACATAACGCCTTGGTTTCCATTGTCAGGTAACAGTTGATGTAGGTCAGCGTAGTTTAGTGAAGTAGTTTAATGTAGTTTAGAGTAGTTTAATGCCGTTTAGTGAAGTAGTTTAATTCAGTTTAGTGTAGTTTAATGTAGTTTACTGAAGTAGTTTAATGCAGTTTAGTGAAGTAGTTTAATGTAGTTTAGTGTAGTTATCAAGTATGAAATTATGTTATTTAGTTTTATTTAATGCTTGGCCCACGCAGCAGGTCTGGTCATGTTTTGTGAATAGCACCTTTTTCTTTATAGGTATAACTACTTGTGGATTCATTACCAATGAACGGAAATGGCATTTGCAGCTATGTAATTTGAAACCTGATCAAATAAATGATTATTCAAGCACAATATATCAGAAGATTCACTGGTTGTGGTCCGATTATAATCAATTAAATAATATTTGCAATTTAGACTTTTTTTTTTTTTCACATCTGTATCACTGTTTCATTTGATTGTTGGCTTTACTAAGTACCTTTGACCAAAACAAAATAGCAAAGGGGTAACATTTTTATAAGGGGTAACCATTTAAATATCACTTTTGAATTAGTATTCAGACAATTTTATGTTACACAGTTGCTCAGGTCCCTCCCAATTCTGTTGATCATCTTTGAAATGTTTCTACACCTTGCAAACCTTATCTAATCAGACATAAGCTATTCTATCTCTCTCTCTCTCTCTCTCTCTCTCACGGAGGCCAACATATATATATATATATATATATTGGCCTTATTATGTTATTTAGTTTCATTTAGTGCTTGGTCCATGCAGCAGGTCTGGTCATGTTTTGTGAATAGCAAAAAGCAAAAATATAACATATATATATTGGCCTCCGTGTGTGATCTTCATTGGTTTAGAACACTAAAGGCCCTACATGAAACCACAAACATAAAAGTACATTTGACAACAAATCAAATGTAGAACAGCAAAGTACAGAAGAACAGAAGTACTTTAAATAATCACTATAAATAAAAAACAATTAAAGAAAATAGAGAAGAATGCCATCAGTGTTGGCACAAGAGTGCCATTACACTATGCTGTTGTCATAAATACATTTCAACAAATTATGATGTACACTACCAGTCAAAAGTTTGGACACACTTTCTCATTCAAATGAATAGGAAAGTGTGTCCAAACTTTTGACAGGTAGTGTATATGTAATTGTAGGCTGTGTTAGGATACCTAAAGATGCTGAAATCTACAAGCACGATACTCATTCTTAGGCATTCTTATTGTGCCATAACTTGTAGGAAGTAAACAATTAAAGTTGTACTCTAATTTCAGTCACAGTTCTGGGAACCACTCACATCCTTTTTTTTAAATAAGCTTCTCACCAAAGGTTTAGTGTTAATATTATCTTCTTGGAATTATGCTTTAGTGTGATATTTATAAGCCTGTCATGAAGATGGCTGAGCCAAAAAATCCTCATATAGAGGAAGACAGTTGTAAAATTAAAATATTGTCACCTTGTTTTTGCTGTTGTGAGACAGATTCCCATCAGTTACTGCCGAACATTAGCTAAAAATAGAATAGTTTAAAACAAAGATATTGACAGGGATTTAACCTTAAATATTGTTTAAGGTTCAATCCCTCTCATATAAACAGAAAACTTGGATCAGGTTAGATGGAAAATAAACTCATCAACCCACAGGAGATATTTGGATTTGATAAAAATCAGGCAGTCGTGCAACAAAAAACTGCAATATTTCCATTTCATGCTGCTTTATACTTATACTCAAGCAAGCCCATAAGAACAATGTTACCGTGCATAATGAAAATGTGCAAAATGTAATGTCTCATCAATGTGTAACAACATGTTTGACGACAGTCATTCTCTGTGGGACACCAGAGGTTACCTGTCGGAGCCTTTTGCATCATTTAGTATATTGATTGCATTGAGAGATTGTGGAGTTTGTAGCTCTGCACTTCTAAAAGGCTGCAGAGGCCTTGGAGTAGTAAAATTCACCCCCATATTGACAGTTTGAAAATGAAAAAATAATGAAATTCAATCAAAAAAAAATTCACTCAAATAACATGTTAAGTTGTACAACACTAATATTCTACTGTGGAATTACATTTATTTCTTTTTATAATCTCACAACTTCAATCATTTTCAATTTTAACTCTTAAAGGCTTCCACAGACGCTGCTTCTGTTTTAGACCATAATTAGACCATCCATAACCTGCCTGCAGCTTCATGACAATTGCTATCTAACCTCTTCAGATGTTGTCATGTAGATGACTTATTGAGACTAAAGGGAGTGAAATCATCAAATACTTTACTCATAAAATTGCTTGGATCCTCACTCCTACTTACCTCACTCAAACTCCTCAAAAACCCAGTAGTTAGACACTCCCTAAAAATATGGACCCAATTTAGGAAACACTTTGGCTTTAACAGTTTTTCTCTTCTAAGCCCCATTGCATCAAATGACCCCTTCAAACCATCCTCCCAGGACTCAGTCTTTCAAGAAAGATACAGTCCTTTTTCAGAATCCATTTTTAAAAAAAGTTAATATCTGCCTTATATGCCATGTTACTGTATCTCAGGCATGCTCCTACGGATAAGCTCAGATCAGCTTGGGAGGAGGACTTGGGTCTCTCCATGTCAGAAGACACTTGGACTTCCATACTTAAACTGGTTAATTAAACTTCCCTGTGTGCATATCACTGCTTAATCCAGTACAAGGTGGTTCACAGGGCTCATATTTCAAAAGCAAAACTAGCCTCCTGGAACTCTGAAATCAGCCCAAACTGTCAAATGCAAAGTTGCTGAAGCCTCACTTATTCATATAAACAGTAATCCCTCGATTATCGCAGGGGTTATGTTCCAGAACCCCCGCAATAAGTGAAAGTCCACAAAGTAGAAACAGGATTGGCTAAAGTCATTCATTAGAGTATTGTAATGTATATTTTGTAATATTTTTATATATTAAAGCTTTTATAAAGCCTCCACACACTCTTAAAAGCCTTTGCTACACTCTTAACCACAGATAAAGATGCTGAGCGATGTAGCGGACGTGTGCGTAGGAAGCAAACTGAGCGGCGTGGGATGATGAAAGCTAGGATGCTGGGAACTGAGGCTGCGGTCACTAAGCCAATCAGCGCCCAGGATACTGAACAGCATGCTCTCATTGGTCGTGTCTCCTCTATCGGCCAATAGTGTGGCATTTCCGAAATCATCTGGGAAGACTAAGCCAGATTTCGATCGGCCCGCGATGTACCGAGGGAACCGCGATATTAATTTACAATTAATATTTTAAAAAATCCACGATGCACTGAGACCGCGAAAGTTGAACCGCGATATAGCGAGGGATAACTATACTGGTCATGCTCAAACCTTAAAAAATATTGGAGGGAAGTCTTTCACACACTTTCTTAGGTCTTAAATATCAGACCAGAACCAGATCACTTGATAACTTTCTTTGGGCTTATGGAAGGGGAGGAAGTGTTAATACTAGCTCGACGAGCAGTCTCGCTCAGCCGGAGGGATGCTACTCCCCCCACCCATGCACAATGGCTAGAAGACATTATGTCCTGCTTCAAACTGGAGAAAATTAGATACTTCAACAATGAAGTGGGAAATTTCAGAAGATGTGGGGTCCTTTTCTAAATGCATTCCAGACCCTGTAAATCTTTCACCCATTCCAAGCACAGGCCCTTAGTGTAGCAATTAGCTCTTATTTTGTTCAACACACTGGCAGTGACAGGGGAAGGATGATTTTAGTTACTGTGGTGTTCTGTATTTCTGTTTATTCCTGTACTTTTGTTTCATACCTTTACAACCAATTATACAACTACATTGGTGGTAATTGCTGTTGATGTGTATTTACGTTCATTTCATATCTGTAATGACTATTCAGCACTGCACTTATGGCTTTTTTGAAAATTTCAATAAAAAAGATTTTGATTAAAAATAAAATAGAAACCTGGAGTTTTTCAACACCTTCAAATTGTCACGTTGTAGAGAGGCCACAGCCACTGGATGGGGACCCAGTGATCCAATCCACCAAAGTGTGTATGCTGGGTCCATGCCAACCAGTTAACATGCTACTTAGATTTACATGCATCAGTATCAACAATCCAGTAATGTCATATATTAGTGTAAATGGAATGAGTACATTCTGCAGATATGACTATTTTGCTGGTTTTTGAAGACAAGAATTTTACTTTTATTATCATGTATTAGTAACTTTACCTCAGTAAATAATCTGAATACTCTTTCTCTTCTGTAAAACAACCTTTCAAACTAAATTGAATCTTAAACAGTGAACAGTACACATTAATATATCTATTAAAGATATTAAACCATCTCTAGAAAAGTTCTATCTCTAGAGGAGCACCCAAGGTCCAATGGTGCAGCAAATTGCCTTGGTAAACTGCCTGACCACCAGGTGGTGTACGTGACAGGACTTTATTCCATAAATGATAGTTTTATATTTGCCCTGACAACAGCCAAGAAACAAAACAAAACAAAGAAAAACTAATTGTATAACAGCATTTTATCTCCTGCTGTGACATTTTGTGCCTATTATTTTTTCTACATGTATAGGGCTAAAATATTTTTTACAAGACATAACTATAGAGTCTAAATGGTTAAAATGTCTGCTATAATGTCCATCTTGATTGCTGGAGTTACCAATACACTCCCTCCCTGACACACACCAGAAGAGGGGGGAACCATACACATTTGGAAAATTCTTGCCACTATGGTAATGAACAATCTATGTCTTCAATGTCTTCAATTTACAAAAAGTTGATGATGAATTGTCAAAAGCAGATTATTGTCAATCTGACTATGTGCAGTATGTGAAATTGTTTGTAATATAAGAAGTCACAGACGTAGAGTCTAAGAGAAGGGTCAGTGTTTAAGTTCTCAGGTTTTTAAAAATAAACCCGCTGACCAGCAGGTTTAGCACTGTGAGATGTGAAGATAATGAAAAAAAATACATGATTAATATCCGCACTGAGTCATCCTTGTCTGACTTGAGAAATACTTTAAAAAAGAGGAACTTAGATGTTTAGTGGGATAGAGGCCCAAAGCCTTATATGGGTGTAAATGGGTAAATGTACACATTTTTGTTTGTAGTTAAAATTAAGATCTTCCAAATTCCAAAGATCAGATTAAAACAGCAGATTAGGCCTCCCACTGCAGAAATGTACTGTAACATCCCGTTGAAACCTTTTCCGTTGTTATTGTCTCTTGTCTGTCTATGTTTGGCTGTGTGTGATTTTTGTCTATGTGCCTTGTGATTCACCTATGTCTAGTAATACCCACAGCCCAGTCTGATAGTTGAATCTTGTAAAGTCCAGAGAAAATGAGGAATCGGGAATAAGAAGTGAGAGGGCTGGATGTTCCCTTGCACGCATGTCAAGCGGTCGTTCCATGTCATTGTGAAACACATTATGGCTACTGAAACCACTGGTAACTATCAGCCAGGAAACATAGCCTTTCTTTGTGGACTGTCCACCCACAGAACTGAAATATTCTGTTGTATTCTCTTGTTTTTATGCAGACTTCACGCATGATGCAAGTTCAACAGGATGAATTTTGTGGGGGGCTGATCCAAAAAACTGATCCAAATTGTGAGCTGGACACCAGTTTCTTAGGTTGATACAATCCTAAAGATACTTGATGATTGCACAAAGTCAGTAAATGACTCTCACTGCCCTTGCTAAAAGTTGAAAGGACAGACTACAGTTAATAGATACATTTCACTGTATTATCCATATTTTGAATTGTTAAGCAAACTGTGGCTGTACCAAAATAGTACCATTTTATAGCCAGCACACAGAATATCAGTAGCCTCTCAAAATAAGCACATGCAATCAAAGTGATGAGAACACTGACACCTCCACACAGCAGGCCCAAAAGGTCCAGGGGGCAAACTATGGGACTGTGAATGAGAAGTGCCACTGTAACACTGTAACAGTTGTGTGCCTATGATACCAGATATGTATCTTGTGGCTGCATTCAGGCAGCAAACTGTGAAGTGCTCAGTTACACTCGTAGCAGGAACAAACCAAAATGCAGTACTTGGTTAGAGCAACTTCACAGTGTGTTGCTTGCAATTAAAAACTAATATACGACTGCTGATAACTTTATTTTGGGGGGTTGCGGGCTGATCCCAATTATGAACTGGACACCAGTTTCTTAGGCTGATACAATCCTGAAGATACTTGCTGATTGCACAAAGTCAGTGAATGACTCTCATCGTTTTGCCTGCAAAAGCCAGGCAGTGCAAAATTGTATTGCATGTTCATGACTATTTATTTTACTTTCTCTCTCAGAAGTGTGCCTCTGCTGCTCTGACTGGTTGACAAAAATTGACAAAAATATCAGTTAGCCCATGCTTCGCTTTTCAAAAACAGTTGTGTAACTGCACTCTTAAGTTGCGCTAAATGTGAACAAATTTTTGAGATAAAAACCATCTATTTATCAATTATATTTTTTATTACTGTAATTTCTAATTTTGCAACGCTGCCACTGGAAAGTGCCACAAAATTTCAAAATCTCTAATATATTCACATGCAGCCTCTATCAATTCTCATGATGTGTTTGAAAAAATATAAAAATAAAACTCAAAAATTGTTTCTAGATTGATATGCAATGTTGATACAAAGTGGTTAATTACTGAGTCTGTCATTCTGTCTTAATGATTAACGTACTGTAATAAAAGAATATAAATGAAATATATTTTTTTTAAAAAGAAAAGGTTAAGCACTGAAGTCTAGTGGAGGCCAAAGACTCGAGAGCTAAGATGAGACTGAATGAGTTTAACTCCTTAGCAGTGAGAATTCACAATGGATTGACAGCCTGAAACTTGTTTACTAGGAAGAGTTTGTCACCTTCTTATTTTAATAAAGAAGAAGAAGAAGAAGAAGAAGAAGAAGAAGAAGAAGAAGCCTTATGGTACCAACCTAAATTGGTAGATTTAAGGAAGTTTTTAGTTCCCCTGTTAATTCACAGATATATAGAAAGCCTGCATTTTTAAAGCACCTCTGGCAATTTGCTTCCAGTAGTTCAACGGCTCCCTGGTGGACATTCGCTGCTCATTATGGCATACTGTTCTCAAGGCAAAGGTAAGACCCGAGTGCATTTGTTCTCCATGAGAAGCTGTGGGCGTTTCCTTGCTTTCCTTACATAAGCACACTGACATGAGCTGGTAGTTTAGAGTTACTTTGTTTTTGTTGGTATACAAGCTTAAATTTACTTGTATTTTATTCTTTATGATTTCTGTGTTCTTTTTTACTTGACTGTTTATGCTTTAAAGTTTTCACAAATTCAACTGGATAGATAGACATTAATGCTAAATTGTTTACATTTGTTAATTTTTTCCATTTAGGTGTTGTTTTCAAATGCAAGGTTGAAAATTGTTGCGTTTACTTAAAATTGACAAGAAGGGTATGCTTTTCAGTTTTTCTAGTTATCAGGAATGGTTATTCTTTTTCTTTCTTCTAAATAAAAGCAAACTGAACATAAACTTTGCAGCCATGGGTGATTCAATGTTAACTAAAGTAAATATCTTTTTTGCATGCATCCAATGTAATGAACAAAGCCTGCTTGTCTCTTTTTTAGTTTTTCTCTTTGTGGACAAAAACTTTTTTTTTTTTTTTTTTTTTTTTAACTGAATTACTCAACATGCTGAGACAAATTGGTGAGCGAAGATGATTACGAAATTTGAATACTGCCACAGGAGTTACAGAGTGTGGACATCAACCTGCAGTCATTCTGGTCAAACTGATGTTCTACAGAGGAGTGCAACACTTCCTGTTGCGACGTACCCTGTATCCTGTTTTCCACAGTCAGTGGTCATGCGTGTCATTCCCCTCTGCTAGGCTGTATGGGTTCAATCTTGTGACCCTGTGCTGTGACTCCTTTGAGACTGTCTCAAGGGAAACTCCACATGTTTGACAAAGACCCAGAATTTCAGCAAAGGAATATGCTCAATATCACAATGTATCAATTCACACTGAGAAATAACTATGAAACTATTGTTCCTTGCTAACATTTGAAGGGACAGACTACAGTTAATAGATACATTTCACTGTATTATCCATATTTTGAATTGTTAAGCAAACTGTGGCTGTACCAAAATAGTACCATTTTATAGCCAGCACACAGAATATCAGTAGCCTCTCAAAATAAGCACATGCAAACAAAGTGATGAGAACACTGACACCTCCACACAGCAGGCCCAAAAGGTCCAGGGGGCAAACTATGGGACTGTGAATGAGAGGTGCCACTGTAACACTGTAACAGCTGTGTGCCTATGATACCAGATATGTATCTTGTGGCTGCATTCAGGCAGCAAACTGTGAAGTGCTCAGTTACACTTGTAGTAGGAACAAACCAAAATGCAGTACTTGGTTGCAGCAACTTCACAGTGTGTTGCTTGCAATTGAAAACTAATATACGACTGCTGATAACTTTATTTTGCACACTGTATCTTACTGGACATAATATTTTAATGAATATTGCCATTTAGTCACAGCTTTTTTGTTGTAAGGCAATCTAGCATTATGTTTTAATGCAATTAAATCATCAAAAGTAAAAACATTCAGTGAATAAAAATAATGTGCGTGTAACATTGTGTTGTAATTGAGCAAAATAACCTAACATTGCTTCATATATCACAAACTCATTTATATGCTTTCTACTATGTGTGTTACACCTTAGAAACCTGTATTAATAAGAATAAAAATATTAAATGTGGAATATGCCATTTTATGTTTCAAATAGAAATTCCAATTCCAAGTATATACATGTAGGACCATTGTTTTTCAATGTGCCCAGTGGTATGTTGTCATCTTGTCACTGTTAGTCCACAAATAAGGGAATCATCCCATTGCTGAATTATTGTACATAACAGAGCTGAATCCACGGTGCCATGGCTAAGGTCAGTAAGTTATTCAGAGGTGAGTACAATATACACCCAAGAACTTTATTAGGCACAGAAAAGGGTAGAAAAATTACATGCATTCCAGACAGCCTGCATTAAATTCTATATTTATGTATGTTGTTTTTACACTGCTTGCTTTTACACCATTTACCATGGACTGGATTGTACTAACACCTCTCTATATGAGTTCAAAACCTCTCCAAATACCCCAATCATAAATATCTATCGCACTGTAAATGAAAACTGATACATCTGAGATTTCTTAAGGTATAGCTAATAAAGTGTTCTCTGAGACGTTATGGTGAATGGCAGTACAGCCGGACAGTCATGCACATGCACATAAACATGACGCATGGAAACATTTTTGGAAAAAACAAGGCAAAGCATGTGATCTTTCAGGGTAATGGTGTTTACATTTTTTTTTTTTTTCATGATGTCGCAATCCACCAGCTGAATATGAAAAAAGAAGTGCTACAGGCTCAACTAAACACACCCGGTTTGTTAGTTTGTTAGTTCTTTAGTAATCTGTTACACACCTTTTAGTATTTGTGTCGAAGAAAAGGAAGAATTTTATGTAAATTACTTTGTTGTAATAAATCCAAACCTGGTATCAGCTTCCACGTGTTTGCTGTAATATATCTTACACAGTAATGTCCCAATTGTTGATCATTCCATGTGCATTTACAGTTTTTCTATTGTACACTGCCATTAATATTCTTTTTTTATTTTTATGTTTTTTATGGCATTTCAGCAGGCCAAGCTGCACATAGTGATTACAAAACGATGTTGGGCCATCCTGTCACACACAAATCTAAAGAAACATACACCAACAAAAAAGACAACCAGTGGTGAACAAGGCCTGGATCATCCTGACCATGGGACACGAAATAGATTCATTTAAAAGCCTCCTTCAAGGAACTGAATCTGAAAGACAAATTCCCAGTTCCTCATTTAACAATATGTCACTTTGTGTGCTGCATGTCCTGCATCTCTCAGGCCACAAGGCAAAAAAACTGACTGCAAAAAATGCTGTTCTGCATATAAGAGTCCAAAGCCTCTTAAAAGTCATTAAAAACACTTTAAATGAATCCATTTTGTGTCATGAAAGCATGATGCAGGCCTTGATAAGCACTGGTTGCTTTTTCGTTGGTGAATTTTTCCTTAGTTTTGGTTGTGACATGATGGCCTATGGAAGCAGATAACAGGTTTGATTTTATTGCAACATAGTCATTTACCCAAAACTCTTATTTTTTTCTATTTTTTACAAACATGCACATTAAGGATTTAATGTGATTGTGAATGAAGTTAATTTTGAGAGAGAGCCAAATCCATTTTCAAATCTGCTTGTAAGAACGTATGGACTGGTGCACTGGATCATAAATAATGATTAAAAAATCTGAATATTTTACTTACCATTGTCAATGTCGTTGTCATGAATTTAAGATTTGTGGACTTAAATATGCAGGATTTTTTTCATTCTCTCACATCTATTTTCACTCAACACAGTGTGTGTATTTAAACAACGTCAAGCCACTAATAAAAAAAAGGAGAAAAAAAAAAAACATTATCATTTGGCTCCACTTAAAATGGTTGAGGATGGAAATAGTGCCTTGCGCGCGGCAGCTGTGTATTAATACCCATGGAAAATGGTGCTGTATTTGACATCAGTTTTGCTCAACCAGCTGTGATTAAGCTGGGGGCCGAACGATGGCTGGCCACAGTCTATGTTGTTTTAACAGCTCCCCAAACAGATTTGGATCACTGGGGTCTTCTGTCAGTAAAGAAGGAAAACAGGGTGACAGATTGATCAAAAAGATTTCAAACTAAAATGGATGTACAACTGAATTTTATAGTTTCCTTATGGCATGATGATGTGCAGCAGAAGATAAATGGTATATGCAATTTTGCACACAAAATGCTGAAACCATTTGTAAATATTTCCTGTTGCTTCTTCATCATAAGTCTGTGACTAACACACTTGTGCAGCGCAGCTTTCAGCACCCACAGGAATAAATGCACTGATGGTAATTAGGAGATAAACACAACTTCAACATTTCTATTGTTCAGAATGTAATATTTTCAGAGCATGGTCTTATCACAGTGCTGCAGCTCTTCTTAAAACTGGCAGTGCTAATAATATACACTCTCAGATTTGTGCTATACCATTACACCATGCTATACA
This sequence comes from Remorina albescens, assembly GCA_034769265.1. NCBI lineage: Eukaryota > Metazoa > Chordata > Actinopteri > Carangiformes > Echeneidae > Remorina > Remorina albescens. Next base: position 7,821,472 of record CM068479.1, read on the forward strand.
ATTTAACCATTATCTCAGAACCTGCTATATATGCAACATCAGTTTTTCCACTTACCACAGTATGGTGGGAACGAGTAAGTGACATATTTCACATATTTTACTTTAGTTTTATTCTAATATCTTATCAAGATAAAATAGTCCAAACCATTAATCATAATATAATGCATAACAACGCATTTGCATAGCAAGCAAACTTTTTTTTTTTTACAGTTTCTTTGTTGGCCATTGTTTTGGTTATTGTGGTTATTGTTTTACAGCAGAGGGAGTTGCCCCCCAACCAGGATTTGTTGTCGTCATTTATCTCAGGGTGGTTGCAACACACATAATGTACCTCCATCTTATCTTCCAGATGAGTGTGTGCGTGTGTGTGTGTGAGTGGGTGGATGTGCATATGTGTGTGTGTGTGTGTGTGTGTGTGTGTGTGTGTGTGTGCGTGTGTGTGTGTGTGTGTGTGTGTGTGTGTGTGTGTGTGTGCGTGTGTGTGTGTGTGTGTGTGTGTGTGTGTGTGGGTGGGTGTGCGTGTGTGGGTGGGTGGGTGGGTGGATATGCATGTGTGTGTGTGTGGGTGGGTGTGCTTGTTTGTGTGTCAACACTTTCTCCTCAACAAACTACTGTTACTAACAAATGAATCTGATTTTCTAGAATTATCTTAATTTCATTGTGTGTGCTGTGTGTAAGTGTGCAGAGTAAAATGTATTGTATTACTTAACAAATGTGTCTGATAAAGAATAAAGAACATCTTATTATTGGTTCAAATATGATATTTACTGTATTTTGGTATTTTAAGATGAAGACTTTTCTGAAACTCTATAATTTAGCATTTATAAGCCCTTTATAATCACTTAATAATTAGTTCATAACAGGTGGCAATGTATCCGTATGTACAGACATTTACATATTATATTATGTTATAAATGTTATAAAATTATATATACACAGCCTTAATATAATCTTCTACAGTTACTGTATTTCCCTTTATTATCTGTTCAAAACTATTACTGATGATATATTCATCAAGATCTTAAAATGCCTTTATATTGGTGTGAAATCACATTATAGTGTGCACGCTGCTGAAATCAAGTGTTAGCTGGCACAAAGCCCTGTATAATCACACTTCTCATTGGATAACTCTGATATCAAGGCCAAAACATGCCACTATTTTAATGAAGTCAGCACTAAACAGAATAAAATAAAATCAGACTTAAAGTGTTAAACATTTAACATTAACACTAGAGAGCAACCACCTGTAACTTTTTTTTTTTTTGGTTGAGGTGAGACTGAGAAAAGCACTTGGTGATGATTGGCTGCTGAGGGAGGGGACAGTAGCTAGACACTAATAAGATTTGATGGTCTCCTCTGACAAATCATCAATGGCCAGGCACCTTTAACAGACACACTCTGCTGCTCCCACCCACACTTTTTTTTTTTTTTTTTCAGAAGTCAAAAGTTCCTTTTTTATTTCACAGTCAAAGGGGAGCCCTGACTTATTTCATTTTATCTGACACAGCTAAAGGCCTCAGAAAGTAGTTAAGGTCATAGGTGTATACTATACAATAAGAGAGAGAGACATCTTTTGGTTTTCGTTGAATGAAAGGAAATTTTGAAACATTGTGCAATGGTGCTGCTAAAGTTTTGAAAGATTGTGAGAGTGTTTTGCCAGCAAAGAGTCTCAGAGTTGGTTTGTTGGAGAAGAGGTCTCCATGTTGCATCCATACAGAATGGAGAGCTACTTCATCCCACCTGTAAGTATGATTTGTTTTATTCATATCTTAAGACTAAAAAATTTCAGTGAAGACTTTTTTTAATGTAGTGTTAAACTGGAAAAAATGTTTGATATTCAAGAGAATGGACAAAATATATTCAGAACTCCAGATTACTTTATATAAGTCTACTTCAATTTGAATACAGAGTGTAAGAGTCTCTTATACTTTGACCGCCATGAAAATGAAACTCAAAAGTTTTTGAGAGTTTCAGAAGCAGTAGAACGGAAAAAAAAATTACAACCGTGAAATGGTACAAATATAACTAATGCCGATACCAATCTGATTTACAAATGGAAAAAAATTTAGAAACATTACTGTCCAAAAGATTTAACATTTTATAAACGGTGAGTATTAATATTTCTTTTAAAGGGCAAGTTCATTCCTGATCTAAAACTATGTGTGCCAGAAAGAGTTTTCTTTTATGATAATTGGTTGCTAAATATGAATGTATTTGTTCTTGCAGCATTCCGAAGAAATGTATGACTCAGAGATCTACAGACATCAAATTGCAGAATATTATAATCCATATGTCCTAGATTCAGATATCCAGGCAGGTGAGTTTCACTTCAACATCGACTCTGTCTCATGCGAACACTGACTACCTTTCTTTAAAAAATCCCTGTGGTTGATATTTAAATGTTCAAAAGTTATATCAACAACAATTCAAATGCACTGGAATAAGTTGTTTATGTATAACACTGTATTCTCAGTTTTTATTAAAATAAACTACAGTCATTTTACTCATTTCTTTTTTTCATTTTCCAAATTAACCACCATGGCCCAATGTGGTGACACTCACAGATCTGTTGCATTTTAAGGCTACATAAAAAGCTTGCAGTGTGTGCAGCTGGAGCACACCACATTAGGGTGTATGGAACACAGGAAACAGATGCCATTTCTTTCGGGTGCTACATCTACAGACATTGAAAAACTTTTGCCCCATGGGGTTTTATTAATACAAGAGAGACACTATACTTTCTCTTGTGATCAACAGTTTTGAATATTGCACCAAAACAACTGAAATAGTGTGACAGTGGAACGTTATGGTGTCATGGTGGGGACATGTTGTAGTAAAGATATCTAATGTGTATTTTAACATCTCATATGCAAAAAATATTTAAATACTGATGCGGACATGCTAATAAAGAGGTGTGTTTTTATAAAGGTCATACAAACGTTCAAAGATAAATCTGAAAGTTTTTAATTGGTTTTGTGGCAAGGATTATCTGGCCTATTCTTTATTTGCCAGGTTATACTTACTTTAACTATAAATACCATTCAAGAAAGGGGGGGGGGGTTCAATGACCACATGTAAAAGATAAAAAATCCAATATCAACAGCAAAAGGAAAACACTTCATGCTGAATTTGCCACAGTTCTCCTCGTTTTATTTTATTTATGTTAACATAAGCACTATGAGTAAGTAGCTTGCTGTCAACTCCAGTTGTTTTTGAGTTTCTGCTTTATGACAAAGAAGAATTTTCATAGAAAGTCTGGCTTTTTCCATGAGTCATCTCAAATTGTCTGCAAACTGTTTTTCCCATATCAGAACATTTTAGGGACTACCTGTTGAGTTTTGAAAGGAGTTGTACTTGAATTAAAATAGGCAAATGCTAAGACAACAAAGTAGTTATATTGAACTACATCAGACTGTTTTTCACCTCCTTTATTTAGATCACTGGGACTATCACCAACACTCTAATGTACACCCTGCAGAGTTTGACAACCTACAAGAAACAAACTTCACAGAGCTGCAGTGTGTTCAGGCTATCCATCCTCCAGGCATCATACGACACGAACCTATAAGATATGACCCAGAAAACCTTCTTGATCCAAACCTCGGGACGCATGCACACGTGTTACAGCAACCAGTAAGTGTGTCTGGCATCCAGAAATAAAAAAAATTAACATCACACCTCTACATGCATTCCAACATACATGTAAATCTACTTAGGATGCATAAAACTAAACCTTAACAATATGGCTGGGGGTTTTTTTTATACAACAAGTGACCTTTCAGTGAATGATGAATATTAGTCAAGGATTACAAGTAATGTGATCACTCATTCTTGAGGTGCTGACAGGGACAATAAGTGAATGACTGTCGTGTACATAGTATACTGCTAGTACAACTAATTGAAGGACTCATTAGAGTCAAAGCCCTCAGTGCTTTTGGTTGTCTATATCAATAATTATTATTGTTATCATTACCAGAAACAGACAACTCTTCATTGTTGGAAAATGTTGCAGAGGTTTTATGACCTACACACACTAGCTGGTCTTGGTAAAATACATAATAACACCTCTGATTTGTCAAACCTGATGTGACTTTTGGTTGAGTTTCAGAGCAGACAGGACATTTATGGAGTTGGAGGCTGTTTAGGGTCCTGTGACAAATTTGGGAAGTGAATCTTGAGTTACAAGAATAACATTAATTTTAGGCTTTTTTTTTTTTTTTTAAAGCTTTAAAAAAGCTATTTCTTTAAAAAAAAGCGGGACTGAAGAGCTGAGCTCTCTTAGGGTCACAATGACATGTTTTCAACCTCCAGTTGTTAACCAATCAACCAGGAAAGAGATGTCAGGCTTTAGTCGACATCAAAGTACAGCAGGTCTAAGCAAGTCAACTTGTATAAATTAAACCTCTTCATGCTCACAAATAATTTGTTGGGACATTCTCTGAAAGAGGATGTAAAATCAAATATAATATATCATAACTAACATATAATTCTGTTGTACTTTTACTCATTTATAGCATATGAAATATATTTACTTTTCCAGTGGACTAAAATAGAAAAAATTGATCTGATTTCAGCTCCACAGGTTGTGCTTTTGCTGTTTGTATCAATCCCACTGAAGCCACATAATGTGTGAGCATTTGACCACATGAGGGTTTTCACTGTAAAATAGGAGTGGGAAAAAACAGTGTTAGTCAGTTGATACATGATATGAGAAAAAAGTGAAAGCTAATATTAACACAGTAAATTCACATGTGGGTCCCCATACATGGGCTGTTTTTTGTAAAGGATGTTATGCTGCCCACTCAGGCATACACTACTGCAGTGTGCACACATCACAGCTCATGCAGAGAGTGATAGTGTTGTGTTCTCTCACTTACAAGGGGAGTTTTGGTTTTTATTAATATGCATATGTATTTTAAGTGCTTAAGAATGTTGCTGTATATGATAGGCTACAATTAACATGTGAAAGTTATTTGAATTTAATTGTAATTGCTTTATAAACTTCTGGGCATTTTGACAGTATATGCATCACATTTTATAAGCTACTAATTCATTTTGCATCAATTTAATGTAAATAATAGTAACTATATGTGATGAACAAATCCAGTTGATAACCACCTTACCACTTTATTGCTTTCCAGTATTAAAAATCAAGCTAAAACTTCAGTGAATATATTTGTGGGTGTTCACTCACTTTATTTAGGGACCTAAAATTCTGTGAAATGACATATACTATCAGTCAACAGTTTGGACACACTTACCTGTTCATTTGAATGAGAAAGTGTGTCCAAACCTTTGACTGGTAGTGTATGAATTTATTATTATTGCATATGGTTTAAAAAAACTGCATAATCAGACAGCCAATTAGAAAATATATACATTAAATCTAATGTCATCATGCAGTTTTTGGTTTCTTTTTTAAGCGTTGGAGTACCAGAATAGACATTTTATATATATTATATATATATATATATATATATATATATGATTAGGTAAAATATTTTGAATATTTTGCTTTAGAACATATTAATTAATCCTGCCTTGTGCTGTAGGTAGCATTCTTTCCTCGGACTGTGTACACACCACACGTGTCCCAGCGCAGCTCTGATGATGAAGACCATGGAGGCCGAAGTCCTCCGCTGGAGGTGTCTGATGAGGAGTGCCAGAGAGATCGAGCTCCTTATGTCACTTCTGGTGAGCTGGGTAAGGAACAAGGTTACCAGGCCTTTTTATGTGTGTACACTGGTTCGGCACTCTTGGTCTCTCATTAGCAGTTAACACCAATACTTTAAGACACAGCAACTGCACTGGCCATTCAAAGACTTTCAGTTATCCAAGTCATGGTATAGCGAGACCTGCTGTATCATAGGGCTCATTTTAAGTTCAGTTACCTTTGACTTTGTGCTTACTTTTGTGGTAGTGTTGTCAGTATAACATTGTATTGTGTAATATTGCTAAGTCTCTGTGATTCTTATCTCCAGTTAGACAGCAGATGTGTGCCGCTGCGTTGAAATCTAATTATCTGTATTCGAATAGCTGGTGACTGGAAATTACTGAGTTCGTCTCACATTGTAAAAATGTGAGTAGTTCTCTGGATAACAGGCCAGGGATGTCTTCTTTACATTGGGTGGTGGAGATTTCCTATTGCCTCATGTCAGATTTTTGTTCTGCTGACAACTTTACATGCACTTTCAGGGCGAGCTTTTGGTTGCACAATTGCTTTTACACAGATGGTGACACATCCTCAACAGAAGTGGCCTCACAGAACTTGGTTTCCAAGGTTGGATTTTTATATCGGATTGATTAAATGGTCCAGTATATCTACTGGAAGATTGCAAGTTACCTTTGGCTATCATACAGGAAGTTTCCACTTCTTATAGAACTGTGGAGTGATCATTTAATACACCCTTCCTAGTTTTTACGTTTTACTGAGTAATTGTGCCTATCAGGACTGTTGAACAAGTGTCATGTATCAATGTAAACTGGTTTGCTTTTCCTTTATTTCAGGGTAATGTCTTTTTTGCTTGATTGTTAACTAGAGTGTCCTGGCTTACTCAACAGACTTTACTTTCCTTTCTGGCAGGCTTAATATCAGAAATGACAAGTCGAGCCTGAGTAGAGTAGTATCTGTAGTACAAATAGTGCACAGCTCTTTGAATTTTTTGTTTTGTTCTGGGTTTTTTCTTTTGTTGCTGTTGTTGTTGTTGTTGCACCCAGCAGGTGAGCTTTGTGCGTTATTTAATTCAGACAACAGTCAGTCCTTCGAACTTTTGTACACAATGTCATTTTTGATCCTCACATGGCCACCATATTATCAGTACAAAAAGAGAGCAGATGTCTGAGTGTACATATTCCTTGTTGGGCTCAGAGCGTCCCAGGAATATGTTCCAGACAAGGTTAACCAGGGAGGAAATCCATGGTCCTTAAACTACTGCATATTGCAAGATAAAGAACATCCTTCTTCAGTGCACACTGCGGGGGTAAGACCACGTACCGAATAAACATAATGGAGAGGCTCTGATCTCAGTGAATCATGGTGATATATGTCACTTTCAATTAATATGCAAGCTACAATGGACATTACTTTTACTAGCCTGCTTTGTGGGAACAAAATTATTTCTATCTACTCCGATTTTAAGGTTACAGGGTATGTGAGAGCTGCCCGACCACGAAAATAATGCACAAATAATGCTTTTTTGCTATGAGATGTTGACGTTAACCGTGTTTATTACGATTAACGTGACTGACCCTTTGAACTTTAACAACTTGCTACAGCCAGACATCAAAGCAAAGTGATCACACATCATGTGTAAAATGTAAGCATGGAATAATCAGCTTTGGAGAGATTTAATATATCATGAGTTATCACATAGCACATTCACAGTCTAGTAAAATACTAAAATGATGACTATAAAGGTTATATCTTCTTAGATTTACTTTTTTTTTTACAGTATGGCTTTTTTATGTTGCCAACATACCAACATCATACTGCAGAGCTATCACATTAGTCCCAGAATACATGTAATATGTTGTGCCTATGTGTCCCAAAGAGGAGCAGAATTTGTGTATGTGGTCGCTAGTTTATTTCACACTATATAATTATATAACTGATATGATTGTACAAAATGTCAAAGAATCTCAAAAAATCTATTTCTACTGCTTCACTGTCTTGTAAAACAAATGTGGCAGAATGAACTTTTAGGATTATAATACAAACAATTTTCTGCTGTTTCCAAAAGGTAATAAAAAGAAGATCCGTTTATACCAGTTCCTGTTGGACCTCTTAAGGAATGGCGATATGAAGGACAGTATCTGGTGGGTGGACAGAGATAAAGGGACATTCCAGTTTTCTTCCAAACACAAAGAGGCGCTCGCACACCGTTGGGGCATTCAGAAGGGCAATCGCAAGAAAATGACCTACCAGAAGATGGCTCGAGCTTTGCGCAACTATGGCAAAACTGGAGAGGTGAAAAAAATTAAGAAGAAGCTAACATACCAATTCAGTGATGAAGTCCTTGGTAAGAGTCATCTGGAGAGAAAACCATATATGTAGCCAAGAGGGATACTGGGTATCAGCATTGAATCAAGTGTTGACGTCAGAGCTATAGTTTCTGGATTTCCACTTTACATCAACATTACTGTTCTGATAAATACAGGAATGTTTCTGAATAGCAGCAATGCTGGTAGGAATTGCTCCCACTGTAGAGCAGCATTACAGTGGGAGCAATTCTTTGAAAAAAAACTGGTAATGTAGCATAAAAGTTGCTTGGAGATCATCATCCAAAGTAGAGAAAAAAATCCCATAGAACCCTCAGTGAGGTTTTTTATGTCATAAAGAAGCAGTATAGAAATATTTCTATGTATATGTATATGTTTCGTAAATAGGCATTCAGATTTAGAAAGCGAAAGAGACTCCTGTTCACAGAACTTTGTCCTTTCTGGCTACCTCAGATTTTCGCTGAAACAGGCAAAACCAGAACAACAAACCCTGATCATTTGTGGAAACTGCATGAGGCATTAGAGTTTGGAGAGATTCAAAAGGCCATTAGCCAAATATATCGAATAAGTCCATGAATAAATAACAACTGCATAAAGAACAAGGAAAATTTCCTGAGCATCAATCAGCTTCATCTACTATAAGAAAGCAACACTTTGAAGGAACTAATTGTGATTCATGCTATTGTTGCATAGCCAATGTCAGCATTAGCATTACATTGCTGTTCAGCATCAAAATTAATTCCTTTTCTTAAAACTGTACCCCACCATTCATAACTATTTATTGCAGGATTGTTGGGTGAAACTCCATTGAAACTCATGCTAGCTGTAACATTTCAAAAGACAGGTTTGAAAACAGGAAGCATAAGAAACCTTTAAGGACACAGTATGTCCTGGATAAGCTACCTTTAGTGAAATGAAAATCGTTTGAAAACTCCTTCAGGTGTTTAATTAAGACCAAGGGGGTCAATGTATATTTACATCAATCCATAGAGAAAACACATCCACTCATTTCTATTAGATGTGTTCGTTTTCTTTCAATTTGAATATTATTAATAATCTTCTCATCCCTGGTCGGAAATGCACCAGCAAACACTGGCCAAAACTTAACATGTACTGTGCAGATTTGTCGGTGAAATCAATCTTCTCATTGAACTCTATGTGTTGTTGCATGGGGTGCATCTTATATCACAGGTCACTGTGATGTCCACAATGCTCTTTTACAAATACATAATGTTTTTGAAAATGTATTTTTACATTTTCTAATCAAAGTCGAAATTGTGTTTCATGTGTAACCAATTATAACCAACCAATTGCACTCACAATGGCTTATGGTTTGAAACTTTGGAGTAAACTCTGTCAATTGTGGTAGCTTGTATTACTATATGTATATATTTTCAATTCCCTATAATATTTGAAACAGCAAGAAGACAGAAATTAGTTGGTAATGAGATAAACTAACCAAGAGCTTTCATTGCGACAAGGTTATTATAAACAACTATGACAGTTACTGTATTTACATAATGATAAAATGTTTTGTACAAATACATGAAACTGGTTAATTTTAAGAATGGCTGTATAAAAAATAATTTTTCATCAATCCGTGTATATTGTGACTTCAGTGGATACTCAGACTTCCGACGAGAGGAAAAACACAAAAAAAGGGGAAGAGGAAGAACATATTGTATAAAGTTGTGCAAGAGTTACGGATGAGATCTCTCATCAATTATAAAGATAACTGAACCATGAGAAACTGTGGGATCAATACACTTCATATATATTGGTCTGTGTGACGCAGATGCTAGCTCTGTCCTCACGATAGGTGTAAGCAAAGCCCACAGTGACGCAACTGAGTTCTCATACTGATAATTGGTACGGATTAAATTTGATGGTGTTTTTGAGCTGCTTTGTCCTCGTTCAGCATTATTATTTATCTTGAAATGCTTGATGTTTTGTATTTTTGTAGCAAAACAGCTTTCTTTTGATGAATGAAAGAAGTAAGCAACCTAATGTAAATTTGCCACACTTCAAAACAACTGTTACGGATTCAATTCATTTCAGTAAAATGTGATCTACAATCACAAAAAACACACAATAACATGACATAATAATGCAAAAGATAATACTAAAATACAAAGAAGTCATAATTTGTTATAATGTAATGTACAGTTTATAAATACAAAAATAACACAGCGCCTGCTGTTCCAAGAGCCAACAGCTCCCCTCAATGGTGAAGTTGCAATTGATATCAACAGCAGCTGATAAGGTGAAAAGAAAAGTCCTTGTATACAACATAATACAATACAGTACAATATAATAAACATTACAGCAATATTTACAAATTTGGAAATACAGGTTATACAAACACAGGCAGGATCTGGTGAATCCTGAACGTATAGTACAGCATACTGTAGCTTCGATAGCGTAGTTTAGCATAGTATAGCATAGCATAGTGCATGATGGCATATATGGCATATAGAGTTATAGAGAGAGGAGGTATGTATACAAACACATATCAATAAATAAAATGATTATATAAAATGCCCCATACTTGTTGGGAAATGAAAATTAATTTTGACTTCTGAGTGTCGGTAGCTGGCTTTCTTAAAGCCCTTACACATGGTGGATCAAGGAAAACATCAATGTAATTGCCAACAGTTCAAATAAACTATGGATATACTATACTTCAGCAACTGCAGGATTCATTCTTAGAATTACAGGGTGACAGGGTGTAAACACAGATGTGGAAAGAGCACACAAACTTTTTCTGTTTCTAAAGTTAGACGTGTCTCACATCCATTCCCCCCACCCTCTCAAGGCCTGTCATTCAGCTGAGGTGTTGGCGGAAAGGATGGCTGAAATATAGCCGGAGGTCAAACATGACTGGCGGTGTGGTGGGGGCCGAGTTGCAGCTGGGATGGGGTGTTTGGTTTTTGCACACTGTCCTGGACCAACAAAAAAAAATGTCAGGAGAAGTGGGATGGTTCATGAAAGAAGGGGAGGCCATTTACAAGCAGCAGCACTATTAAAGGCAAAGGGTTGAGGTAGACAAGAGACTGTTTGGGAAAGGTGAGTCACACTGAGGCGGAGAGGAAACCATTCAGGATGCCAGAGCCAGTCAAAAAAGCAGGTCAGTTTGCTTATTCAGTCACTTTTAAAATGTTGTCAGCAAACGACATTGGAAAAAAAGTCAGCCTATTTGCAAAATACTACACAACATTCAACAAAGTAACCATCAGAAAGTCTGAAGATTAAATGAAAACTGTAAACTTATGTGAACTTTCAACATGTTATCAACATGCTGCTGCAGAATATCACATACTAAATAGTTCTTCTTTTGTGCAGTCATGTTACAAAAAACTATGCAAAGCTATAATAGGTGTGAGAAAATATCTGACTGCATTGTTGCAACTCCTTTTTAACTACAACAATCATACCACTAACTTGAGATCTGCACATTGTATTCATTTCAAAAAGTCATATGCTGTATGAGTGTAATGAGGAAATGTAACACGTTTCTGTATTTAATTGTGTTGCAGTGTTGTACTCATGTCACAGCTTTTGTTATTTTGTCACAATTACATGCAGCAAAACTTACTAGCAAATACAAAACATATTAATTGCTATAGTAGGAGTGAATTCTCAAAAATAAACTTGTTTAGTCCCACACAGTCACAATTATAGCAGCAGTGAGGGAAGAATAACATCAATGATAAATAACTAACAAAATACACAAACTCTAAAATGTTACATCCATCGTGAAAATGTACTCCAAACAAATAAGGCAGCAACAAAATAAGCATAAACTATGTAAAATAAAAATTCCATTTTATGTCAGCAGATAAAAACAATTCAATATATGTGAAATGATCAGTACTTCCAATATTAGCATTTTATGGGTTAATAAGATGGGACAAGTGGTTCGGAAATGTACCAATACTCACTAAGCCAGTAGCCCAAATCACAATTTAGCACCTGCAATTATCCCTCCCTAGTTCAAAGTGTTCTCCGGTGGTATGCTATTCACTCTAAGCCTCTGTGTTCTGTGTCCAGAGTCCCATTATCTGTCACACAGTCCAAGTGGAAACATCTTCCAATGCTGGAAATGGTGTGAAAGGATATCTGTTTGCTGTTTGTGGAGTGTCAGATGACACGGAGCAGCCCAAGCAGCCAGTATGTGCAAGTTAAGACTTTTAGTGTCAGGGATTTTTGAGGACAACAGTTATGATTGTTTTGAGCCTGTGGTATTACTGTAAATTAAAATTAACACCCTGTAATCAACAGGATGTTTTCAGCTGCTTTCATTTTTTTTATCTCTCAAAATAAACTGTGTCAAGCAAAAAACATAAAATAAATAAATAAATACTGAGTTACTTAATTACTTACTTAAATGTGTACCTTTGCCAAACTAAATAAAGCTATTGGCTGAAATCCAGCTATAGATTAAGAATAAAAAGTAAATAATATCAATAATTGATTATATTTCTGTGAAGTTACTGTTGACATTCATCTGAAACAGTGTGAAATTGTTTCTCGTTGGCTTTTGTGGATTAATAAGTAACAAATCAAAGAAAAGCAAAACATTTTAAAACAAGTCCTTGTTACTTTAAATCAAATCAGGTAAAGAGTGAAAGGTGAAGCAGCATGAATGATTGGCATCATGACAGGAGACGTTGTAGAAGACTGACTGCAGCCTCACAAAGGGCATATCATTCTTTCTGTGTCTCTAGAGTCACAAAAATAGATTCAGCTTAATCCCCTGACTGTAATACCTGCACCCCCGCTGCAGCAGATGCTTGACAGCCTCTGTTTTTAGTCCAGTATATATACATCCTATATTTAAACTCTTTGGGTTGTCACACAGCATGTGGTGCGTTTTGTTTTTTTTTTCCTATCTGTGTGGTTTTGTAATTCTGTGTGTTCAACAGTTCAGGCCTCATACCTGGAAATAATGCATCAGAGTTACACCTAGTGGCTCCAAACACAGGGTCTGACTGTTACAGACGTGTCTAAAGTCAGCACTGTCAGTTGCACTCCACTATTTTTAGTGTCTTTTTAAAGTTGACAAGTGTCCACAGATGACAAACATTTTCAAAAGAAAACAGCATGAGAATGAACAGCTGGTGTTTTTCTCAGTGACTTTAAAACTTACTATTAATAGAGTTTCAGACTGACAAAAGACAATGGTGTAACTTTTTTTTTTTTGTAGACATACACACGTCTGCAACTTAGATCATATATTTCCATAGTTTTACTAAAGGCAATACAGTGTACAATGACAAACTGGTCATGGAGGTTACATTACAAACTCAGCAAGGAATTTAATAGCTTTACCGTAGGAAATTCCCGTGTTTCACTCTGCGATTTGTTGTGCTAGTGTATGAAGGGCATTTTGTCTCTTCGTGTCTTTTGACTCAACAAAAAACTCATATCTTCTCACATCATGATAAAATTCTCATCAATGCCCATCCGGTAAGACAATTGTGCTACCTACTCATAATTGTCTAACAAAGGTTTAAAAGGCCTACTTTTTCATCTTGAACCTACCCTCCCTTTCAGTTTCAGCATTCACAAAGAAACCAAAGAGTCAGGAGGCAGAGGAGGGGTCCTCTGTGGTCTTTGAAGCAGGGACCGAAAAGCCTGAAGCTAAAGTGAAATGGCAGTGCAATTCAAAGGACATCGCCAGTGACAACAAATATGTGATCACAGCTGATGGAAACAAGCACTCCCTCACTATCCAAGCCATAACCAAGGAAGATGCCAATGTCTATGCAGTGATTGCTGGGGGGTCAAAGGTTAAGTTTGACCTGAAAGTTATAACAAAGCAAGGTGGGAGACTTTGATGCTGCAGCTGTGTGTCTGCTCGCTCACCTGTGGTTTGAATAGTCAGCACAGAGCACATGAAGAAAAGTCACTAAATCTCTGCACCAAATGAATCTCTGAAAGTTTTTTTGTGGTGTATGTGTAAATGTTTGCTCTTCAGGGGGTTACTTCAACGTTTGGGTAAGACATTTATTCACTTTGTCACCAAGAGTTAAATGAAAGGATCCGTCCACTCTCATATTTTTATTGTAAATGCGAAGCTACAGCCAGGTGACAGCAGAGCTGGGAATACAGACTGGAAACAATCAGTCTCAAAGCACCTTCACAGCTGGATACAACATGGATTATCTGGTGGCTCTGACTAATCACCAGGATCTGAATTACAAACAAGGGACAGTGACTGTTAAGATGTGCTATAATTTTTTTTATGTTTAATTTTTAAGGAAAATTGAGTATGACTGGAAATAAAGGGATAGAGAACAGAGGGACCACAAGCATATGCCAAACGGAAAATGAGCATCAATACAAAATACACACTAATCACTTATCTGACAGGTTGTTGCATATATCACCACAAAATATCTGCCCTGCTGGCTGCCTTTCTCTCCAATCTCTCCTAGGATTAACCTCAAGGCAGATATGCACATCTCCAAATGAAATCGCGGACTTCTCTTCTTGACAAGCTTTAACCTTTGTCAACAGGACATGCTCAGAAAAATGTCACAGCTTTAAGTCAAGCTAGGTTTCAGACACAACGCCACCACAAGTGGGTACTACATTATATGATGAAACAGACTACAAGTTAAAAAAACAAAAACAAATTATTATTCAGTGAGCGGTAAGGTTGCTCATGGATTTATTTTGTTGACTATGGACAGAACCAGGCTAACCGTGGAGCCTTTATGCAATGCTGAGTTAACTGTCTGCTGGCTGTAGCTTCACATTTATCATCTGGGTATGAGAGTGGTATCAGTCTACTCATCTCACCCTTGTCAAGAAAAAAAAAAATGCATATTTCATGCAAGCATGTCTTTCGGCTGAGTTAGCCTCAGTCTTTTTGTCCACACTATAGAGCACTGTGTTGTTTACTGCACTGACTGTGTGCTAAGTGTGTCACAGAGCACCATTTGTGTCTTTAGTATGTGTATGACTGGCCGAGGTTGTTTGTTTGGAATTGATACAGTGGAAGGGCAGCACGGTGGCATAGTGGTTAGGGCTGTTGCCCCACAACAAGAAGGTCATGGGTTCGGTTCCCAGCCTGGGGCCTTTCTGTGGGTTTCTGTGGGTTTCCTCTGGGTACTCCGGTTTCCTCCCACCCTCCAAAGACATCATATTTGGGTTAACTGGTGACTCTAAATTGTCCATAGGTCTGAGTGTGAGTGGTTGTTCGTCTCTCTCAAGGTGTACCCCACCCTCACCCAGGGTGAGCTGGGATTGGCTCCAGCACCCCCCATGACCCAGAAATGGATAAGCGGTTGAAGATAAATGAATGAACGAATGATACGGTGGAAACAAATCCTGAAGAAACATTGCAATCTAATCAGCTTGGTATGTGATGGATGACTTCCCACTGCCGTCTGTAGATCATATTCTTACGCTGTCTGTGCGATGACCTTGACCCTCACACCAGCACATTATTTCCTCATGAGTAACCACCACTTGACTGGTGCTCAGGCTAGGCATGAGAGGCAGCTGATAACAAATGGAAAAACATGCAGCCATTCAGATGATAAGACATATTCAGGTGATAAATGGTGGCCAGAGACAAAACATTCTTTAAAATAAGCAGATAAAATTGCACAAATGTCAACATTTTCTAGTTAAATGTTTATTCATAAAAATTGAATAAAGAAGATTGGAAACTTGCTGATTACTTGTTAAAGAGTCTCAGGCATTATTTGTTGTTTTACTGTATCTCTTACTTGTGGCTTGTTATCTCTGCGCTGATGGTAACTCAAAAGGTCCAGTGAAGGCTCCTAATGATGGACCCACAGAGTCCAGTGCAGAAGCAGAACCAGCCCCAGCTCCACCTGCAGCAGCACCCACAGGGGAAGAGACCACGGCCCCAGCACATGAGGCTCCCCCAGTGGAGGGTCGGTTTGTATAGCTGATTTACTCTAATGTTCAGTAAATACACTGTTCTCTCCACTTCATCATGATCAAGCTCCTGTAAATGTAAAAAAACAAAACAAAAACATCCCTGTCTGTGTGATTTTCCATACGAATGGACATTACAGACAATGTTTACATACAAGGAGCTGGACTAAGTTGTAAACTTCCATCAAAATATTCTTGTCCTCTCGAGGTGTGTCTTATAGGCTTGTGTTTTTGACCCATCGGCTTAAAATATTCCAAAGATGGAGGGAGAACTTTCATCTTTTAAATTTCTTGTAATCCAACACATTAATTTGATCAGTAAATCTGAATCAATTTCAGAATTTTACTCAAGGCACAATTTTTCATGTTGAAATGACTTTACTGCTGAAAGTGCATTAAAATATCCCTGAATGTATATTCAACTTTTCACTACACTGTAAAAAAAAAAGTAAATTTACAGGAAATGTTCTGTAAATGTTTTTTTTTTTTACAGATTTTTCCTGTTGCCAGTAGATTTACAGATATTTTCAGTAATTTTAGGTTTTATTTTTAAAATTACAGTTAATTAACCATAATTTAAGATTACATTAAAATTATGTTTTTTAATGAAAATTTATTGTATTTGTACATCTTTTAACGGTAATTTTACATACAAGTCTCTGTATATTTTTTACAGGTTTATTACCATTTTCCACAAGACAATGTAATACCTATAGATTAACAGATACTAGCAGTAATTTACAGATTTACCTTTAGAATTACAAGTGATTAACCATAATATAATTTTACATTATCATTCGTTTTTAACGGTAATTTAACATATTTTTTTCCTATTCAAATGCAATTTTACATTAAATGTGAGGTATTAATTTAGATTGCTGTCCATGATAATGAAGACATACAAAATGACAGAAAACCAGTCATTCAAAGTGTTTTCCTTAAAACTGCGGCTAATTAAGATTCAAATTTCAAAGTTGGCGCCTGTTTCCAGTTTGCTTGGCCCCGCCCATAACGACCAACTGGCTGAGTCTGAAGAATGACAGTTAGTTGGATTAGCTCTGATGTCCGTCTAATCAGTCATGCAGGGGAAAGACGTGCCCTCATGGACTCATGATCTTCAAGGAGGATGTCTGAGACAGCCACAACGGACATGTCAGCCAGACACCGTTTGAGGTGAGTGTCCCAGATAACGCCTGTGAACGATATTTTAATTGATTTTCAGACCTCCAGTGGACAGCCTTGAAGCTAACGTTAGCATCCCTCTGATAAATTGCTACCCTCACATAAGCTATTGTTAGCAGATAGCTATCGTTTTTTTATGGTTTTGTGACTACGTGACTGATGGTCATTTTATTTTACAGATAAAGTATTCATTGTTAACGCGCTCTTTCGGTCAAAGCCTTTTCTAACATGGCCAGAGGTTAGTGTAATTGTGTTGCTCTCTTCTGATGTATGTTCGTGATTTGAATGCAGTCAAACTGCTGTATGCTGCTCTGTGTAATGTCCCACTCGTCCTCCGTGAGTTCTGTAGAGACTTAAGATCGTTAATTTAAAATTTTTTAATTAGTTTCGTCCTAGCATTAGCATGCTAAGTTAGCCTGCTCATTGCGGTTTTCCCTCGCTAGTCTGCTCCTTTTTTCCACCAGGAGAGTTTATCTCTGTCTATCTCCACAGGTGTGGAGATGTTTGTTCATTTGTGTTTAAATGTTTTGAGTGTTAATCTCTGGGTCTATTTGCTCTGTACATGTTGTTGCTGCTAAATGATACAGATGGCTGCTGAATGTGATATTAGTCCATTTGGATTTAAATGTTAAACTGATGTAGTGAAATGCGTTTTCTGGTTACCATATTAAGTTTGGTTAGATTGTTCAATCTATTAAAAAAAAAAAAAAGCTGAATTACTGATGTCATTTATTTTTGGGTTCCCTGTTAAAATTTTAATGTGGAAGCAATGAAAGCAGAGACTAACTTGTTTAAAGGACCAATTTGTTATTTTTTGTAATTTAGTTTTACTGTGCAAAATTGATTATGTTATTGTAACATTTCATATGTCAAAAAGCCTTTTCTAGTTCACACACAGCTTACAATTTCTGTGTGTTTCTGTGTGTTACCACAGTTGCCAAGTAAAGATCCAGAGATCCAGTCCTGACTCCTGCGTCTCCTCTCCAACTCGGGACACAACAGAGACAATAAGTGGAGATATATGATAGAGGATGACTCCTAGTGAATATTTGTTCAGTTTACTAAAATGATTGTTAATTACCCTAAATTTACAGATAGCATCTTTAAATATACCCATTAATGTATTTTGATGTAGAGTGTTTAATTTATCAATATCCAGTTCCCTAAAATAACTACTGTAATATGCCTACAGTAAATGTTCAGAAATTCCTATTTGATTAAAGGTGCATATTTTGTTTATACATTGTCATTGTTTTTTTTACTTCGGGAAACCACCATTATGCCACAAATCGGTGTAGATGGACAAGAAATGACTACTAAATACCCTTAATTAACAGGGATTGTCCTTAAATGTAGCTATTTTTGATGTATTTGTAATGTATTTAGCTTGTTTTTCCACTGTCCAATGGTTGCTTTTTAATCTACTAATTCTCTAAAATGACAGATAAATACTGTACATTTGCAGATATTTATCTTTAATTTTATGAACTTAGTTTGTTTTTCTACGTTATAACGTTGTTATTGTACTTGGGAAAAATAGTATTTTAACATGAAATTACTGTAGATAGACTTGGCGCTTTCCTAAAATAAGTAATGTATACCGTGAAATTACAGAGCTTAATTTGAAAGGTATCTGATTTTAATGTTTTTTGATATAATATGTATGTTATTTTACAGTAAAATGGGAATTTATCAACTATAACATACCATATTTTAATTGATTTTGACTGTAAAAAGCTGCTCTGTATTTTTACGGTTATTTTATGTAGTTCAGTGATACGGTTATTTACTGTAATTTTACGGTATTCGTTTGGAAACTTTGCCGCCAGTGCTTTTACCGTTTTTTTACAGGTTTTTTTTTTTTTTACAGTGTACAATAGAGACAAAAGACATGATGGTTTCAGCATCAGTGTACAGTCTGAGGTTTTTTTTCAGGCCCTACTTTGATTTCTAACATGCTTGTGGATTTGACATTATTTATTTGATTTTAACCTCTCAACTTCACGTTTTCAGACGGGCAGCCTCCAGACACCAGGCAGGACCTGACTGGACTCTTCACAGAGAAACCGCAGAGTGGAGAAGTCACTGTAGGTGAGTTTCTTCACAATACATGTCTTAAAATAGGATTATGATCTTTTTCAGGGAAACTATATCATCTTGGGAAAATGTAAAAATATGCTTAACAATAGAAGTGATTAACTTGATTAACTATATAAAACATAAAATTTGAAAAAGTATCATAAGTATCATGTGAGAAGAAATATGATAAAGACATTAATCCTGAATCAAAATTTCATTGCAAATGATATAAATTAATTGGATATTTGGACATGTACAAAGATATGAAATGACTTTAAATAAAAGAAAAAAGTAAAGGCTACACTAAATAAAGTAATTCATTTGTTGAAAGTCATCACAGAATAAAAACAACAGCAACAAAAAGTTCAAGTGGTGTAGTCAGAATGTGGCAGATATTGTGTTAAACCACATGACATCCTGCTCTTTTGGGCAGGTGAAAACATTACATTTGTGGCTAAAGTCAATGCTGAGTCACTGCTGAAGAAACCCACCATCAAATGGTTCAAAGGGAAGTGGATGGACCTCGCCAGCAAATCTGGAAAATACCTGCAGCTGAAGGAGACATATGACCGCAACACAAAGGTACTGAACAATAAAAAACATTAAAACAGGTTTAAGAAGGCATCTTGAACTTTTACATTGACATTAATTATGACAGTGACTATAATCTTTTAATGGGCAAGTGAACATCTTCATTTTCATCTTCAGAAAGTGTTTTTATTTAGAATGAGCTTGAAAGTGAAACATATAAGTTTTGAAAGTCCTACCATGCTCACTATTAGCTGGACAAAACAAGATAACCTGATGAGCTATATGAATGCTACCTAGAGGTCATTTTTCTTTTTGTTAAAATTGGATAAGATAAGCAGGGAAGGAAAGTTTGACCACAAAACTGTCTGATCATGTTCTACATAAAACATATATTCATGGTGTAGAATGAGTTTGTCCTTTCTTTGTCATGTAACTTTGTCTCCCTCACATTTCTCCTCATATCTGGAGATCTATACGTTTGAGATGCAAATCATCGCTGCAAAGGCAAACTTTGCCGGAGGGTACAGGTGTGAGGTTTTATCAAAGGACAAGTTCGACAGCTGCAATTTTGACCTGACTGTACATGGTGAGTATTTTTTATTTTGTTTGTGTTGCCAATTACTATTTTTGTGACATCCAATTGTTTCTCATACCGTCCAATTAGACACTATGATTATATTTATTCACCATGGCTTCGGATCATGCTCTGCATTTCAGAGGCAAGGACAGTTGAAGGTCTTGACATAAGAGCAGCTTTCAGGCGCACGTAAGTTTTACAAGATTTTACTTTTAATGTAATGTTACTTTGAATACATATTCAAATTCAACACAATATATATATATATATATGACTTCATGCCACTGCTTTGTCATTTGTATCGTATTACTTGTATTTTAAATTATCTAGTTATACTACAAGATTTAATATCAGTTAGAGACGTTTGTAAGCATTGTTAAGCTACTTTCCTGTTTTATTTTCTTTTACTTTTTTCAGTCATTTAATTCACCAGACCCCAATTTGATTTTAAGCATTATGTGATGCAATTTGACACCAAATTAAAACAAGAATGAAATTCACTATCTGCTGCCTTTGGGCAACATTCACTACACTATGATATGAATATGTTCATTACAGTTGAGTTGAGTTCATTTAAATAACATTTTATGCAGCATCAAAGGCTTTTTCACTATGCATTTTGATTCATATAGGTTTTCACACATTGACTATGAACATATTGATGGTTATGTTGACTAAAAATTAGAGAAGAAAATGCACATCAGTAGCGGAGTATTAGCATGTTTTATGTAAAATAAAAATAACTGTGGAAATACTAACCTATCAGGAATGAAGCTGGTAAGAAGAGAAGTGGACCATCATCAAGGTAGTTTCTTGGGGTAGGGGTTTTGTTGCAACTATGGAGGTTGAAATTCAAACTATGAGGACTGTGATTGTCAGAGAACAGAGAAGTCAGGACCAGGATCTGAGACCGGTTCTCCCCTCCTGGGGCCTGTTTCTTTTCTGTCTTCGAGTCAAACAGAACCAGTGTTGTGGATGGCGTAGCCTCTGATCTGCTGAGTTTGAGAGAGTAATGACAGCAGGAAGCCCATGACAGAGCTAAACAGAGATGGCTCAAGTTCAAAATCCCGACTGTAGCGGCGCTGATTGTGTTAACCTTTGACTGTCAATATGTAGAGATTTGGTCTATTAATCTGTTATGCAACATCCGCTCGTTGCAGCTTCAGCTCTCTCTGATCTCCTCCTGGTTCTCAATCAAAACAGCAGAGCCAGCTGCACAAACAGCTCTCCTGCAGTTTGAGCTTTGACAGTGGTTTGAACGTACTGAATAAGCGAGCTGAGCTCTTCCACACGGTTGTCACATAAAGGAAACGCAGTCGTGGTGTGTTGTCACTTCACCTCACAAACCAGAGTCACTTTCTAATCCTGCTGTCAGATCAGAGGCAGGGGACACGCACACAGTCAAGTCTCTGCCCTTCTCTTTATCTTTTATCCTACTGATCAGAGTTGAGCAGATCCTGTTTAGTGGTTCCTTTGACCTTGAGTGGTTTGTATTGTTCTTGTTTGGACAACTGCTGCATCTGCTTATGGCTTACAGGAACACATTAACCTTTTGGGAAATGTACCTATTTGCAAAAGAGATAGATAAAACCACAGATCAGCCATATCTGGGTCTGAAGTCGAAGCCGGTGAGACATGAAGCAGGAATAATTATCTGTAAAAGTTTGTAAGTGCAGACCTGATTGTTATAATGCTCACCTCATAAGCAAATCATGCCTGGCTTGATTCCTGTTGCGGGCCCATCGCCTTATTTCCTGTGGTCTCTTTACTGTGAGTTCCCAGCAGGGTCAAAAGCAGAATATATTGTCATTTCCTTTTCTCCATTTATAAAGGCACCAAAAGGGAATTTGAAGAATATTAGAGATTCTATTAGAGATATTCTTGTGTAAAATACACAAAATTTGTCCACCCAGCACTTCTCTGCAGTGTATTTTTACCATGTAACTTCATCACGCATTATGACTTTGGTTACATCACATAACTGCTCATTGACAACTTGTCAATTCGCTAAAAATTTAGACACAGTGATCCCTGATATGCAGATTCTCTTAGCTTTGGAAAGAGCCAGACTAGATGTTTCCACAATGTGTTGACAGAGCTGTTAGATGATCCCACATTCGTTATCCAGAGAGGTTTCATCACACAGAAATAAACTTCAGATTTTTTGTGTGAGCATTTTCTTATCATTGCTTTCACCCTGTTAGCGCCCTTTATGCTAATCCAGGCTAATGCTGCAGCTTTAGATCTGTAGTCAACGTGCAAACATCAGCGGGGTTTAAATAAATTGGTTTATTTCCCAAAAATGTTGATACGTTCCCTCAGACATAGCAACTCCTGTCTCTCCAGCAAAACATCTGTCTGTGTATTCACTTCTTTTATCTTCAGCTCACTTGTTTCCTTTCAGCCTCAGTGAATGATTGCATCCAATCACTTTCTCTATTTTAATCTCTGTCAGTTTGAATACTTTAGTTATAGTATTCAAATATATTTGTGTTTTATCATTAAGTCTCCTTCCAGCATAATGGAGCAAGAGAGAAAATAAATGTATTAATATCACCCCAAAGCTTGGGAATATTGATTTGTTTGTTTTAAAACAAACCATGTCTGTGGTAGTTGGAGCACTAACATTTGTCCTTTCTTTGGAGAGATCAACCTACTACAGCTGTTGATATTGATGTTTCATTGCTGGTGGCTGATATCTCTGCAGTAGCACGGATGGAAAAGAAGACTCGGGAGAGCTGGACTTCAGCACCTTATTAAGAAAAAGGTATGCAAGTGCACAGCAGCAGTAGTTTGTTGATGTATGTATTCAGTTTTTATGATCTAACACTGTGCTACTTGTTTCTTTCTGGACCGTCCTGCATCTTCAGAGAGTAAGAAACCTCTGCAATTTCAACCTGGAATGAATGCTGTGGTATGAGGTGATAACACTTAACCTGCATGAACATAAGTGTGAACATTAACACAGATTGCACTTTCATGTGATATGAGGGCCCTGTACCTCAGGAAGTTTGACATTGTGCCTTTCAAAGCATTTCATCACTCTGCCAATGAAAACACATTGTGCCTCCATATTGACACAATATACACGCAGCCAATTTATGTTCTCATTTCAATTTTTGACACTGATCCTAATCCAGCAACTACTAAGATTGAATTTACTGCTCATACACCTTCAAATTCAGAGCACAATAATTCAAACAACACTTGTACTGTTTTTTGTACTCACTTTTACATGTTATTGCTGGTTTTCACAGGTATTTCCAATTCAACTGGTGTTCTGTCACACTTTCCACCACATCGAAAATCACAGCATGTCACACACCATTTCCACACACTTCACATCCCGTGTGCACAAGAAAATGTAACTCCATGTCAAACAAAAACATGGTGTTAACATGTCATTGTAACTGAAAATGTTATTGAGGCCTTAGAGGTGCAGCTTTGCTTTATTTCAGTTTTACTACTATTGCGATGTTCAATTAGCTTTAAAAGCATATTTCTAATATGCTGGTTGTGTTGCTGGTGCTGTGTTTTAACCTGTCTGGTTTTTTTCACCATATTTGGGTTCTACCTCTGAATGAGCAGCAGTTTCATAAAATCAGCAAATCGGTAAGAAAGTTCTAACCTGATGTCTGAATGTTGTAGGAAAATTTTTTAGTTGTGCAAGATTGTCATGTTGGCATGTTAATTACTTGAAAAACAATAAACATTTCACTGTATGATTTCATTATGATGATGGAATAATTACCAACAATAGACGACAAATTAAAAACAAAAATGCAGCGTTTGGCAATCCAAAGCATGAATTATACTGGAGGAAACTTCTAAAGATATGTGCACAGATACAGCATGTCAAAATATTTTAATCTAGGTGAAATGTTTTTTCCTACCTGTAATACCTTTTAATATCTGAATAGCCAGGGTTCACAAGGTCTTCACAAACAAGGCAATAGGCACAGTGAGAAAGCACCTCACTGATCAATCAGGCCTAGAGACAACACCTCGGGACAGGCAGCCACATGAAAAGAGGCAGACAGAAAATCGTGCGCCTTGAAGCCATCAGGCAACTCAGGCAAAACTTGCAAGAACATGTTGTGTGGGTTCACTGTGAGCAAATGAGCTAATGGGAAGAAGCTGTGGGCTCCTCAGCAGTCAGATGATCAGTTAAGCAAGAAAAGTAATTGAGGGCACCTAGTGGACAGGTGTGCTAAAGCACACACTCAGTTTATCAGCATTATTTTGTGAAAACATTTGATTTCATATGGATGGTTATAGTCTACATTTTCCATTTTCCTAAAATTAGCAGAAACTGTATGAAGTTGATTAATAAGCTCCTGCTTTTTATTAATGCCTCCATTATATCCTACCTCCTGTGCTCAGCTTTCATAATAAATGGTGCAAACAGAATTTGATAACTAGTTTTAACATCTTCCTCTGGTTGGTTTACATATATCAGAGCTGTGCAGGTGAGCACAGAGCCTGATCTGGACGTTTGGGAGATCCTCAGCCATGCTCCTGCTTCAGAGTATGAGAAGATTGCCTTTCAGTATGGCATTACAGACCTGAGAGGGATGCTGAAGAGGCTGAAGAAGATGAAGAAAGAAGAGAAGAAAAGTGAAGGTTGGAGTGCAGAATTTGTGATGCCCTGTATTTGATCCCAGCAAAGTGTCGGTGATAATCATGTTTACCCCAACACACAGCCTTCCTTAAAAAGTTGGATCCTGCCTACCAAGTGACAAAGGGCCATAAAATAAAACTCGCAGTTCAAGTTGCAAATCCAGATGTTGAGGTGAAATGGCAGAAAAACGGGAAAGATATTCAACCAACTGGAAGGTTTGAATTCACCTTAACTCCATTAAACATGTAACTGCATCATCATGCATTCAACACTGGTTGTGTTATCTATGTTCACTGATGGTTTTCATTTCTGTCTTTTGCCTTTTTGTTATAAACATATACCTTACCTACCTGTTCCTCACGTTTCATGGCTAGCAAGTAAGTGTCATTTCAGGTGTTAGTTATTAATTTCTTTGCAAAATATTGTTTTATGTCCTGGTGTCAAATAGATTGAAACAGTGTCATCATCTTTTCCTTTGTCAAGGTACATATTTGAGAGTGTTGGCAACATGCGCTACCTCACCATCAACCATTGCTCCTTGGCAGATGATGCTGCATATAGTTGTGTGGTTGGGGAGGACAAATGCACAACTGAACTCTTTGTTAAAGGTAATTAAGGTTCAACAGGAAATATAAAATTACACTATTTACAGGAGTTGACGTTGTAGTTCAGTCACATATTCTTATCTGATGGTTGCAGAGCCTCCTGTCCTGATTGTGAAGAACCTGGAGGATCAGATGGTGATGAAGGGTGAGCGGGTGGAGTTGGAGTGTGAAGTCTCAGAGGAAGGAGCGAATGTTAAATGGTTAGATTTTCATGCACTTAAATCACCAATTTTAGAATGTAATCATTAAAAACTATATCATCACCAAACACAATCCATAAAAACTAAATACCAGCTGAGTTGCCAAAAACCATTCAGTACTGAAAGGGATATGGTTAAATAAAAAAAGGAAATAAGCAGAAACTGGATTAAAGAGGCTCCCAGGTTAAGTGCCATTTCATCAAATCCAATCAAATGAATTTTAGTGTCTCTTACACAGGGTTTGTTGCTCAGACACCCAGCAGATGGCATTTAAGTTTGTCATGTCCACGGACAGATGCCGCTGTCTCTGTGACAAAGCCAAGTAATGCTCACACACATCTTCTACCGCTTCTACTTGGTCATGAGGGTTGCTGGAGCCAATCCCAGTTCACATTGGGCGAGGGCCCAATGTCCAGTCCATCACAGGGCCAAGAGACGTACAGAGACAAACAACCACTCTCACTTACACTACACTACTGTGTTTGGGGATGATATGGACAATTTAGAGTCACCAATCAACCCAAACATACATGTCTTTGGATGGTGGGAGGAAACCGGTGTTCTCCACACAGAAAGGCCCCAGGCCGGGAACCAAACCCTCAACCTTCTTCTTGTGGGGCAACAGTACTAACCACTCTGCTGCCATCCCAAGTAATGCTGCAAGCTGTAAATTAACACCTCAATGAAAATGTCACACCAGTATTTTAGTATGTTCTCAGTGACCTTTATCTGGGAGAGAAAGTTCACGCAAATGTGTTCTGAATTATAATTCGATTTCTTGAAACAGTCAAAAATCAAGAAATAAAAGCGAAATCTTACCTATGATGAAACTTAGAAGTGAATCTGGATTTGATGAGAACAGAGAATCCATGCACACTATTGGTCAGTAATCTGAGTAATAACCTCAACAAATGTATTTGGTAAAATTATGTTTTTCTAGTCTGCATGAATGTTCATTTTTGATCACTGGGGACAGTGTATGGAAATCTACTGTCAGGTCAAAGGTCACTTGTCTGTTGTTTTCAAATCTTTCACTAACATCTCACAATCTTTGTTCAGTAAATGTATCTGTCTCAGTTGTCATGTGACGTAGAGCGGTCACATAAATAGCATTGTGTATATAACAATGTGAGATGTGGTCGAAAGTTCCAAAAATAGTAAGAGGACCTTTATAATGTTGAATGACTATCAATGCCATCTCTTAGTCACAATCTGTTTGGTTGCTATGTGGATCTCTATGCAGGGAAAAAGACGGAGTGGAACTGACGAGAGATGAATCTTTTAAGTATCGTTTCAAGAAAGACGGCTGCAAACATATTCTTATCATTAATGAAGCCACCAAAGAAGACTGCGGCCACTACAAGGTTAAAACTAACGGCGGCGAGTCAGTGGCTGAGCTCATGGTGCAGGGTGAGTGTCCCGAGGGCTGTGAGTACACTATGAGCCTCTTTTTGTCACTGCTGAATGCTCCATGTGCACATTCTCATACCCCCTGAGTTATCACATGGCCACACCACTCTTGGCATGCTGTCTATCCTTGAGATATAATGGCCTTTGCCATTGCTCACGTCATGCTGCCAAGGTGACTGCAGTGATGCAGTCATGCCAGCTATAGTTAGAGGACTTAGACCATATTTCCCCTAAGGGCACAACTCTGCAAAGGTGACCTGGTTTCTTTCTTTGGTCACTGGGTGCCATGTCTTTTTGTGTTTTGAGCTGAGCTAATGTTTCTTTTCATTAAATCACTGGTAACTCATCATGAGTAGCAACAAAATCTTTCATTTGCTTGAAAAATCTCCAATATTTTAAGCACATTTTTTTCCATGACAGGAAAACACTACAAAAAGAATAAGTTGTGGTTTAAAAGTATGTTTATTACTAGATGATAGATTTTCCTCTAGTACCAAGTCACAGCCTGAAGACACTGATGAAAGATCTGCACTGGGCGCCTCAGACTTTTGTAAGTTTGATTCTTAGATAGAAGTCAGATTGGTCTCTCTTGCTGTGATGTTGTGGCTGAAGGTTTAAGATGAATATTTAGATTTAAATCTTTATTTGAATCCACAGGTGATCTAAAAATGATGGATGGCGACGGTTCAAACACATCCATACATGGACGTAGGAATAATATGAACCCCAGCTAGTTTCACCCTGTTTATCATTGTTTTTCCCATCCAGTAATCCTTCCATTTTAGCACAATTAGCTCACACCACAGCACTATTCACAATAAATCAAGAAACCTAAATCACACCAGCGCTTGAGTACAGTTTGGCGTTTTCTGTGTTTCCTTTTAGAAGATATAATTGCTTTGGCTTTGTATTGAATATATATACTCTTCATTCTGCATATATATTCACATGCTCATGTGTGATGTACATGTCTGTGCTGTGTGTATATCTAAATCCAGTCTTCCTGCTCTCAGTCCTGTTAAGTTTTTCTGGCCTGTTAATCAAAACATAAACCCTGCCAAGAATTATCAGCTGTCATCATGCAGCAGGGATCAACACCAAACTCTTATTGTAATGCTGTTCCCACATATTCACCCTCCCGGACATCAAGCTGACATGGCACTCCTGTAACCTTTACAGTGAGCTTGCTGTCAGTTATCATGCCCTGATAATAATTTCAATGGGATTATTTTATTAACTCTGATGTACATTATTACTTCTCATATACAGTAATAGCCTGGAACACCTGCATCTGGTCTTCATATCCTCCCTTTTTTTTTTTTTTACCATAAATCCAATTAACTATCCCCCTTTGTATCTGTTGCTATGATACAACCCACAAAGGCTGCACAGAGATAATGAGTACCTCAAATTTAAACATATTATTACCATAATATCCTCACATACAACAGTTGCATCTAATCTTTGCTATCACACTATCCTCACACATCATCATGTTAGTGTATCCCGTAGCGTAGATCTTCCTCTGAAAGCTGACATACTTGTTCATTTCCACAGCCTGCGCTCTGAGTTTGTGTGCATTTGTGCGGTTTTTCTTTTTTTCTGACTGTGTAGAGAAAGATCTGGAAGTCTACCAAAGCATTGCAGACCTTACAGTGAAGGCAAAGGACCAGGCAGTTTTCAAGTGTGAGGTGTCGGATGAGAATGTGAGGGGAACCTGGTATAAAAATGGTGTGGAAGTCAAACCCGATGCCAGAGTGAATATCACACATATTGGCAGGTGAGGACAGTTTAATGCACATGTTAAAAATGTTGTATACAGTCCCATGAAATCATGAGAACTTTTTTAGGATCCACAAACTGACCATTGATGATGTCAAACCAGAGGATGAGGGGGACTACACCTTTGTGCCAGATGGCTACGCTTTCAACCTTTCTGCCAAACTCAACTTCCTGGGTAACATTTATACTTTTCATATGTTCATACTGCACACTCACGATTATATCAATACAAACTCTCCCTTTCTTTTTTCTGCGCTCTTAGAGGTGAAGATTGATTACGTGCCACGTCAAGGTACAACAAACTGTACAGTCTCTTTTAGTGTGCATATTAAATTAAAAACATCAGGCTCTGTCCATTTAAACCTTGACTATCACTTTCTAAGACCCTCCAAAGATCCACCTGGACTGTACGGGTCGTACTGCCGAGTCAACTATTGTGGTGGTTGCTGGCAACAAACTGCGTCTGGACGTCCCAATCACTGGAGACCCTGCTCCCACAGTTATCTGGACCAAAGGAGAGAAGGTAAAACTGACTTGCTTTATGGATCACCTAATGCTGAACTGGTGCCATCTGCAGAAGGCAGTAGGTAAGGTCTGACATCTGAGGCTTGATGGGAAGGCAATACTCCATTCCCTCTCAAAAAAAACAAAAAAACCAAAAACACTCTAACACAAAAGCCTAAGTAATGCTAAAAGGTTTAATTCAAAACTGTACAGTAAACAAAATATAGAACTGATCGACATTATACAAGTTGCGTAGATTATAGTTTTATCTACACACTATTGATTGTAACTGGAAATAAATAATGATTGGAACAGGTTACCTCTGTAGACCTATAAACGTGTCTAACATTTTGCTGTGATATTTAAACATTTTCTCCTAAGCTGAACTAGAACAATGCTACTCACAGCTGTGAGTAGCATTGTTGCCTATGATGCCTACTAGCCTACTCATCTTTGAGTTGAGGAGAAGCGGAGGTTTCACGCCTTCTTGGTTCTCCTCAGCTTTTACCGCTTTGCTCTGCTCAAATGTAGGCTAGTTCTGTAAAACCTGATGGAGAGGAGAAAGGAGTCCCTTCAACCACGTGGACCCTGAAGGATGGGGACGTAAGTGCGCATGTCCCCTATGAGCATATCTGTTTACAGTACTCCCACTCTGACATCCAGGTACATCTCCTAACAACTTTTACCCATGTGTGCCCTTTGACCATAACTTCACCCTGCTGCAGTTGTGTTACCACTTGCATTTTGAAAAAAAAAAAAAAAAAAGCATGCAGCCTGATCAAAGCACAGAAGAATTGCTCCTGCAACAACTTGACTGAACAGGTTGAATTATATTTATGTACAGCCCAGGAGACAGAACAGGCTACAGTACTAACAATACCCGAGGGGAAAGCAGTTTCCCCTGTGTTTAGCAGTCTTCCCGTGTCTTGCTTTTGTGTGTCAGACAACATGAAATAAATGTAAGCGGCGTTAGCTAGTATCCCACCATGTCACTGAGGTAAGAGCATGTTCTGAATCTTACTTCAAACAGACACAAGTCAATGGAAATTGGGACGTAAGTACATTTTTGTATGGTATGTTATAGTATCACTCAGTATACTAAATCATAGGAATTCATGCTCTAATACATTATTACTCTATACAATCAAATAAACATGTTGTGACATTTTGCCAAATTATTATATGCAAACTTTGAGTAAATCATGTATAGAGAAACGTTTAATAATAAGTATTTGCTTTCCCCCTTTAGTTGCTCATGGGTTCTCTATAGGTCATTTGTGATTTTAGTCAGTGTCAGCCAGGTAACTACACCACAAAGCGCTGTGAAATCTTATGAGCATAAGGATGCTTTCAAAAACAGCACCATTAACAGTAATTAGAGAAAAGTTCCATACTTATTCAGTATTATTGTGACCCCCCTTTAAAAGTGCACCAACTCTCCTCAGTATGGAGATATTCAAAGGAGATGGCAGGTAGGTTGCCTCAAAGCATCTTGGAGGACTTGTCACAGTTCTGCTGTGAGTTAGGTCTGTCTCAGTGTCTCTTCATGTGATCAATGACAGGCAGGATCCCTTACTGCTGAAGGTGGATTTTGATGACTGTGTGTTTGGAGTTGTCTTTCTGCAGCATAAATGATCAGATGCCTCCCTGATGATATCGAAAAGCATGATCTTTCCTCAAATAAAACCTCATCTCTATAAAAGTGGCATTACACTCTCTCACATCTGCCATACCAGTATCTTTACTTAGAGTCTGTGCATTAGAGCTGCCACACACTTTAGACTGAGAGGAGACCACCAGATCCTTTCCTAAGTCACTATCCAGTAACCTTCCTCTGCTTCTCACTGTGTAGGTCCTGAATGAGGTAGATGGCAGGGTCCATGTTGAAACCACCCAGGGCCACTGTGTCTTCACCATTGAGGGGGCTGAGAGGCAAGACGAGGGAATCTACTCTGTTGTTGTTCGAAACCCTGCTGGGGAGGATACTGCTGATATTAATGTGAAAGTTGTCGGTAAGACAGAGAACTCAGCTGCACCGTGTAGAAATAAGCTGTAAATAAGCCAAAATCCATTCACATATCAAGCAGCAAGTCATAAATTCACATCATATATACTTTTTAATTTTTTAATGAGATGAACATTGTTTCCCTCCCAGATGTTCCAGATTCCCCCCAGACTCCCAGAATCCTCAGCGTAGGAGAGGACTCCTGTGTTGTCCAGTGGGACCCCCCTAAGTTTGACGGTGGACAGCCAATTATTGGTAATAAAGAAAGAACATTTTAAAATGCTTCATTTTTTTTTGTGAACTATTTGTTAATCTCCTCAGAAACTTCTTTTGTTCTATGTGGTTCCACTTTAATTTCCAGGCTATGTGATAGAGAGGAAGAAGAAGCAGAGCTACAGGTGGATGAGACTGAACTTTGACCCTTATCCTGAAACTACCTACGAAGCCAAACGGATGATTGAAGGAGTGCCGTATGAGATGCGGATCTATGCTGTTAATAGCATTGGCATGTCTCGTCACAGCCCTGCCTCACAGCCATTTGTGCCAGTCGGTGAGTCTTTACCAGCAGGTTTTCACTTGCGCCCACATGCATTCATGAATTTAAATTCACACATTTGTATTCACCAAGTATTCACTAAAAAGAAAGAAATTATCACTTGATTTTTCTACATGTGTTTGGTGGCTTGTCTAGATGAGTAATGGCAGATGATGATGAAGTTGACTGGCCTTTGACAGCTCTGGTGTTGTGTCACACCTGGTTTGCTCAGTCCAAGGTTTCTCTGGGGTCACGGGTCCTGCTTTAACTTGTGCTCATGACCAGAACAAGGTCATGTTTCTTGTCATCCTAGAAGTCTGTTAAGTTCTCTGTGTCAGATAAACATTTACGTTGCACATACACTCCATCATTCACAAGTCAATGGGAAATGTTGGCCAATAAAGTCATGTGTATGTGTATTATGGGTATCTACTGCATAAGTAGATGTCCTGATATCAAAAAAACATACCGTATAAATGATAAAGTTTTAGTTATACAGCACCAGATCACAACAGAAGTTATTTTAGGTAACGTTTTTTAATATAGAGCAGACTAAGGCCATGCTATAATATCATTTATAGAGGCTCAACAATGCAAAGCAAATTACAGCTCATTTAGACTGTGGCAGGGATGTCAGTGTTAGTAGGTTTTACTTCAATGGCCGAGGATATCCTCATGCTGACACTGCTGAAAGAAATGGCCACAGGTGCCAAACCGCTTCACATTGTGTTCTGGGAGATGAAATATCAAAAGCTCCTTCAGTGGCTCTTGCATATGTACCTGCACTGGATCAGTTATTTATTCGGGGATATTTAATGTCATGGGACCAAACTGAAGAATTTGAGCCATGTGCAATCATGTTACTGCTGAACATGGAAACACAAGGAGAGAAAGATTATTTTCTTTTTTGCTTAATTTCAACTGAATACTAAACCAATCAGAGATATGCATTGCAATGAATGGAGATGTACTCTCTGCCATGATATCCTATTTGAAGGGGGGGGGCTCAGGTTTGGATTTTAATCACCATCTCATCCCCAGTTGTTGATTTAAGAGGGAGCATAATTCTATCCTGATGGCCAATTGCTTATAAGGCAGCTGATTAGGAGAGCAGCCATGGCATCCCTCTCTATAAATAATGGCCTGGAAGCACTTGGCTCCAGAGCCCGCTGCTTAACACAGAGGGGTTCGGGCTACTGTGTGAGCTGCTGCAGATGTCGGATTGTTGTTATTCCAGCAAAGAATAGAGAGAGAGAGAGCAACAGGATGAGACCATAGGTTAGAGGAAGTCAGAAGAGGACAGTCAGCAGTAGTAAAGTGTCATACTGGGGAAGAATGACTAAGCCTAACCTTCCAAAGACGGCTGAGAAGAAACCAGAGGAACCAGCAGAAGAGACATCACCCGAAGCTCCAGAGGTTGAGGTCAGCACATCTCAGACACAGGCACCTCCACCTCCTCCTCCAAGAAAAGAAACCAGCAACTGCTCTTGCAGAGGCAGCCCATTGTGTGAAAGAGGGCGCTCCAGCTGAGGATGGGACGCCACCAGCAGAGGGTGCCCCCCCTGCAGTGGAAACCCCTGTGGGCTCTGTCCCTGCTGCTGAGCCAGAGCCACAGCTGCAACCTGCGACCAGTAGGCATTATTGGCTTTGAGTTGATGGGTTGGCATGTAGCTTTCAGAAATACAGCTGAAGCTGAATTTTCACATTTATGAAAAAAATGGCTTTTCACTATATTTCACACATTTTTTTGCGGATTACATGTTTGAAAGTGTTAACGCTGGTTTGGAAATCACACAATTGTCCCATCGTCATGATAGCAACAATTTTACTGAGAAAAGACACTGCTTTGTATATGTATGACTCTCCATCTTTAGTTGCTGTCACTGGTGCTGTTACTTTCCACGGACATTAAAATCCTGATCTCTGTCAGGTATTCACAGAATTTTCCTCCACTGTATACTTAGCCACTGTCCTCTGACCTGTGGATAGTTTGATCCATTAGTGATCACGAGGCCATAACTGAAATTGCTCACCTTTCAGTCCGACTTCATTATGTCAGCATTTCGTTGCAAAAAAAAAAAAAAACAAAAACAAACTTTGACTGCTGTTCTTACTTGTCTTTTGGAGGATTCTTGTAGCTGGCCCATACATGAGTAGCTGTATGAACGGTGGAAGGACAACACAGACCAGACATTTGCTTTACTCTACTCGGCATGACAATGGGATGCAGACTAGCAAGATGCACTGTGGTGTGTCATTCTGCAGCTTAGCTTTTGTTATTCAACCCAAATTTATTTTAGCATTGGCACCTAATACACTGACTGTCTCAACATGTAACCAATTAAAAATTGGCAAAAATATTCTCCCCATATTTATTACATTTTGGGGATACAGCTCCATTGTGATATCTGTTCATCTTGGGCTGTATGAGCTTCTCTATACAATCATAATTTATAATAAATAAAGGAATTTTTAAACTCTATGACCAATGACCTATAATGGTTAATTGTACACGTTCTCACCTCCTCTGTAATTATTTCTGACCTCTACAGTTTTACAGTAGACATAAATTGTAGGTAGAAGAGGCCCTCAGTTCCAGTCCTTAATGCTGTAGGAATAATATTGTTTTTTCATGCTTTTTTGCTCAACATCACACCTTTTAAGCGTGGGCTGCCAAAATCTGTTGTTACATTGGTCCCTTGCTTTTAGCACTTGTGTTGTAAAAGCAGCGTGTATGTTGGCGAGTCTTTTCATGCAAATTTAAATAACATGCTGAGGGAAGCAAAATGCAGGCAGCTCCAGCAGAACACTCAGACAGCTCACCATTCTCTGGATGTCTAAAGTTTTTTAATGGGAAACATATACTAGCGCAGTTCATGACACTTCTCCAAAAATAAATTATTTTAACAGCATACAATTACAAGAGATTAACACTTCTCTACAGCTACAATATTTAATCGAGGTTGCCAAATCTCTTCTGGCAGTTGACACACACCTTCACTGTCAATCTATCCCTATCAAAATGCCCAAATGTTTTCATGCCAAAATTATGGCGCTATAGTTGTGCTGCATTAGTGAAAGAACAGTGAGACTTCTCTTTGCAGCAACGGGCAGATTGGCTGATTAGATGTTTAGCAATCAATCATAGTAGTCAGGCGATATCCTTAAATCTTTACGTGTTAGCAGCTGCATACTGTGTTAAACCATGATGTGCATACACCCCAGGTCTGGTGAAGGGGCCTTCAGCTACTGTGGTCCTGTTCTCTGGAACAAGCTGCCTGATGACCTGAGATCCATCACAACTGTGTCCACATTTAAAACCAAACTCAAAACTTTTCTGTTCTCCCAGGCTTATAGTTAAGTACTGTCCGTGTGGTGTATGTGTGTGTGTGTGTGTGTGTGTGTGTGTGCGACTGTGTGTGTTTGTGTAATCATATGGCTGCACTGTTTCCGGTACAGTCGGTTACATGTGTGGCTATGTGACAGGGCAGGGGTTTTTTTATGATTGTGTTTTTCTGGACTCCAATGCTGTGTTATATTGTTGTTTTTTGTTTTTAAATGTAAAGCACTTTGAGTTTACTCGTAATGAATTGTGCTATACAAGTAAAATTGACAATGACATTGACAATGACATTGACATTGACATTGGGTAATTGAGTGCAAATGAGTGTCTGTGATTTAGTGTGCATACGTGTGATTACGTTGCAGTACTTTAGAAATGTGTTTTTGGCCTGTTTGTATGTGTTTGTGTTTTGGTGTGTCTCTCTCTGCCATACCAGACCTCAGTGAGATCAAAACTGTGTAAGAGGTATCTTTCCCTGATTAAACAAAGGTTATAATAATAGTATTGCTCGGAAAAATGCAAATATCGTGAGAGGAGCTGTGCTTTCAGAGCGTAGTGATGTCACAAAGGTGCTCTTTGTAAAAAGAATTTTTGACAACGTCATATTTGCTGTAATGCTCACCTTAGACTCAGACTCACAAAACTTTGTTACTTTACATCATTTGTAACTTCACCAATAATTTCTTTCAGTAATCAGTCGATACGCTAACTGACTAATACAGCCCAATAATCTACCCTCTGCCTTCCTTGCAGCTCCCACCAGTGAGCCTGTCGGACTGTGTGTCGAAGACATCAGTGACACTTCTATCTCACTCAAGTGGCGTCCACCTGAGAGGATCGGTTCAGTTGAACTTGAGGGTTATGTGGTTGAGTACTGCAAAGAGGGCAGTAAGTACTGAAGCTAAAGCCTGGATTCCTTTGATAAAGTTTCATTTTTCTTTTTTTTTGTACACCATTAAGTTGAGTGCAGTGAAATGCAGAGCCTGAATTTTGACATTGTCCACACAGGACACTCAGATTGGAAAACAGTTCACAAATGTTTCTAACAAATGTTTCTATAAACTATATCATCACTACATCTCTGGTCGCAACAGCCTCTCTTTGTTTTCCTGTGGCTCAGCAATCCAATGCCAAACATCTGAAGCGATAGCGTCTGCATGAATTTCTATCTGTATTTTAACACATGCAGTCAGCTGAATGATGTTGTTTTCTGGCTTCAGCTGATAAATGGATACCAGCCACCCAGGGTCTGACTGAGAGGACATCCTTGATTGTCAAAGACCTCACCACGGGGGACAAGTTGCAGTTTCGTGTGCGAGCCTTCAACATGGCAGGTCCCAGTGCTCCCGCCACTCTGGCTCAACCAGTCACCATCAGAGAGATAATGCGTGAGTAGATATGGATTTTTTATGGCACCCCAGGCCCTAGTTTTTCTTTAGGCCTTTACTTAGATGTAGAGAATTGAATGCATTTGATCATGGGAGATATAATCACAGAGCCAAAGTTTTCTTCTCACTTAACAATCTTTTGGCTTCTTTCATTTCCTCCACATTATTTTATTTGGATCTATTTTTTCTCAAGGCTAATCTCCCAGGAGTTCTATTTCATGTGCCTGACTTTGTGTTTTGTGCTTTTTCTTGGACAGAACGCCCAAAAATCTGGCTCCCCCGAAATCTCCGCCAGACTCTCCTCAAGAAAGTTGGAGAAACTGTGAACCTTTTGATTCCATTCCAGGTGAAGCAAACATGAGAAATGACATGGAAATAAAATCATCAGCAAAGCGTCAGCAAGGCATCATTAACCTTAATGACGACAGTATAAACACCCAAGTGAATCAGGAACAGAGCACAAAGAGCCTATTACTATTCGTACATGAAGCATTGTGTTTGTGGTCATGCAGGGTAAACCCAGGCCAAAGGTTACATGGAGCAAAGATGGGGAGCCTCTGAACGCCTCATTTGCTAGTGTGAGGAACAGTGATCTCGATACTATCCTCTTCATTCGCAAGACAGAGAGAAAACACTCTGGGAGGTATGATCTCCAGGTGCAGATTGAGAATGTGGAAGACACAGCAACTGTTAATCTACAGATTGTTGGTAAGGAGAACAGGATGTGGAAATGGACAGTCTAACAGCATTTTGACCTTCTCAGTGGGCTGTAAAGCAGAGTTCATATTTCCACTCTGTAGATCTGCCTGGGCCTCCTGAGAGTCTGAAGATAATGGATATCTGGGGCTTCAATGTGGCACTGGAGTGGATGCCCCCGAAGGAAAACGGAAACTGTGAAATAACAGGTTACACGGTCCAGAAGGCTGACAAGAAGACCATGGTGAGAGCTCAAGTCTGTTTTTAATTTGAATTCAAATCAAACTGATTAACAAACTAATAAAATGCAATTTTAATTGAAATGAAATCATTTTAAAAACAATTTGACAGAAGAAACCCTCTCAGGAATTTTAAAGGATTAGGAATGACTGGGATTTTCCCCCAATTGACACTTCTCAAAAAGCAAATTTTTTAATACCATTTAGGCATTAGACATAATTAGACAAACCAAAATCTCAATTAAAAAAAGACATTGCCCAACCTAATTAAAGCGAAAATAAAAATGTGGCCTTGGGTTACTAGGAACAACAACCATAAGTAGCAGAACGAGGACAGCAGTGTCTTTATAGTTCAATCTCCCCTTCCTGTTACAACACAAGTATTGCTGCACATCTGAGGGAACGAAAGCTGCATGGACACAAAAGGTTATTTTAGCCTCCTTTGTGACACACATGCTTTTATCAGCCAATGCTGAGCATGCACTCTCCCTGATGGGTTATGCATTATGGGCCTGTTGGCAGGAGCTCCAGATGCCACCATCGACCACCTCTCGCTGCCAGAACAAAGTTGGCCAGGAATGTCCTAATCTTATCCTCGTGGCCTTGACTTGCTCCAGGTTGTCAGTACAGTGGCAGAGACATTGTTTAACTGCGCAGCTCGGCAGATGGCTCATGTTTCAACGTAGTTGTTACCAGATCAAATTCATTTCGCTTGCATCTCTTCATAGCAAGATTGGGGATAATGATTATCACCTTACCAGCATTAATGCACTGTGTGTCTGTTAGACGTCAGAGAAAAAACTGCTGATCCTATTTCAAACTCATACCTAAATGAATGAATTGAAACTGTAATACAATTCCTTTATTTCAGGTAAATTGGTCACATTTTGCCTTCTTTTAATTAGTTTGAGGGAAGAAATAAAAAAAGATCAAAGTTTGACATTATGAATTTGAGTGGGCCTTAATAGTTTTATGAGTGAAAATAAATAAATGAATAAAAATAAATGCCCCAAACTCTCCTCTGCATTTATGTTATTACTGATTCATTCTCGATATTGTGTTCTGAACATTTAAACTCATCATCAAACAAAAAATATTTCTCACTGCACTACATATTGATTGTAGTGTAAGCCAAGGTTTAAGTGTAAGTTAAGGTGTATGTTTGAAGGAAGGTAATGCAGGTGTGCTGCCAAATTGTCTATATCATCTCACTGTAGATGTCCTAAAAGGGCAGGCGCAGATAATCTGCACAATGACTAGAAACTGCTCTTTTCCAATTCATATGAAGGAGTGGTTTACAGTCTACCATCAGTACAGACGGACCAACTGTGTGGTGTCTGACCTCATCATGGGGAACGAGTATGTCTTCCGAGTCTTTGCCATGAACTTGGTGGGCCTCAGCCAAGATGCCTGCAACACAAAAGACAGTGCTTACATCCAGAAAACAGGTGGGCTCTGACTGCACATACTGTATGTAATAAATATGAAGCAGTTACGCATCAAATTTTATGTCCTGCAGGTGTAGATCATATAGATATTGTGTATGATATATGAGTAGTCATCTCAAATACTGTCTGTCTCTGCAGGTATCGCATACAAGCCGCCCTCATACAAGGAACATGATTTCTCAGAGGCTCCCAAGTTCACGCATCCTTTAGTGAACCGTTCTATCATCGCGGGATACAGCGCCACCCTCAGCTGCTCAGTGAGAGGTATACCAAAGGTCAGTAGGCTCTACATGTGACAGCGGTTAAAAAATATTTCTGATTTGACATCACCAAGAGACAAAAATCTCACACATGAACAGGGTTTAGTTCTTCTGTAAAAGCTGCCATCATAACTTTTTTGTAATGTTTGGAAGTTGGATCATTGAAATGAATGAATGGATAAAAGTCCACAGTGCAGTGTTTTCAGAGACACATACAGCTAACCCTCCTCCTCATGGATGTGATTTCTTTGAATAATTATACTGTCATAAACACACTCCACACATCTCCAGCCAAACTGTACCCAACAGATAACTGCACTGATGTACTGTGATCTTTTTTTGTTGCTTCATCAGCCTAAAGTGACCTGGTACAAAAACAAGATGGACATCACAAATGAAGCCAAGTACCGAATGCTGAGTAAGCAAGGCGTGTTGACGCTGGAGATCCGTAAGCCCTGCCCATTCGATGGCGGTGTGTACACGTGCAAAGCAGTCAACGACAGCGGAGAGGACATAGTGGAGTGTAAACTGGAGGTTCGCCGTGAGTATCCTGCCGGCCATACGACACAGATACATGTGTCCTGTTATTCACAGTGCACTTAAACACAGGTGGACACCGGTGTCCACCTGTCCCCCACGCCCCCCCTCGTTTCCATCCTTAAAAACACCATGAAGGTCAAAAAAATGTCAGTTTGTTGTTCCCTGTTGTGTTCTGTCCTGTCATGTAATATCTAAAATGGGTTTAATAGGTTACTGGAAAAAAAAAAAAAAATCTGTTTTTCCGGAAAAGAATTCTGGTGTTTCTGATTGTAGGAAAAACTCCACAAACAAACAGCAGAGTTAGCAGTAAACATAAACAAATGCTGTCTGAAAAAAATGTAATGATAAAACTACTAATATCTTGTATCTGCTTGTTCCATTTATTTGGGAAGATAATAATACCAGCCTAACTTTCGACTGTTATATTGGCACCTCTTTGTGTTGACTTATTATCCTGCCTTGCAGCTCAAGTTGTTAAAGAAGAAAACAAAGATGCAAGAAAATGAAAGAAAAGAAGAATGATGTGACTCCAGCCATGTCTGCATGTTGACAGTTTTGTTTTAGCACCAATTCCTCCCTATACAATTCTCTTGTTTCATGTCATCTGTGCTGTTATGTTAGTATCATGTACCACTCAGTTACAGACAGACAGACATGATACTTACTAAAACAATTAATTGAAAATTTACTGTTAGATTTGGAAACATCAGTATTTATGTATAATTTAAAAAAAGTCACTTTTTTTTTGTCATTTCAGAAATGGACTGAAATTGATAATGGCATGTGATAAATATGGATTATAGATAATAGCATTTATGTCACTAATTTATGATGTCATTTTTTGTGTGATTGATTTGTGTGCATAAAACCTACTTCAAAAATACAAAATATGGTGATTGCATTCAGTCATACTGTATGTGCAGTAGTGGCATCATGTGACAGTATAGTCGATACCTGCACAGATGGACTGCAGCATAGATCATACATAAAACATACCACTGACAGTCAGACGTCAAGAGGAATTCTTCACGAGTTTTCAGGGGCTTAGTTTTATTGTACCAAAGCCTGACTAAAGCCAGAGGTGAGAGGTGTGTGTCTAATGTTAAGCCACAGAGGGATGTATGTGAGGGGCAGGAATAGCTGGGATGTGCCATTTTCGTTTGGGACGTGTCAGTGAAGTGGAACACATGCTGGTGTCGGTTGAGTGGGGGCTGCCCTAACATCGCTCAGGAGTTATTCCTTTGATGCCCTGAATGTAAATATTTTCTGCCCCCCCGTCAGTATACAGCTGAAAAGGATCCAGTGAACCATGTACCTGTCACTGTTACTATTAACAAAAATGATGGATGGCTTTTAGTGCCTCACTCTGTGTCAGGTGTTTTGACACAGAACTTCACCAAAAACCCAGAGATTACAAACAAAATGATGCTCATTTCAAAGCCTTGAGGATTTATCAGATTTCATGTCTATTCATACAGAACCAGAGGAAATGTTTCACTTCGCTTATGAGTGAAGGCAGCCTGCAGAGGTGGACAACATGACAGGAAGGCAACTAGACATGTCAACAGGTTGGGAACATCTACTTTAGAGAGTCCATGTTAACCCCAAAGTACTGTATGCTTGCATGAGTATTTTCAACTAAGACTAAGTGAATAAGAGTAGTCACTCTGTGAGAATACCACACATACACACATGACTCCTGTGTCCAAACACCTGACAAAAACTGAGGCGCTTTAAGACATCCATTCACTTGTATTATCACCATTGATGGATTAATAGATTTCACTTTCACATAAGGTGAAGCTGAGACTGATGGGTGTTTGCTGAAAAGATTAAGGACCACAACACAAACCAATTAATCCTGAGGGAAACATG
Source organism: Remorina albescens (assembly GCA_034769265.1). Lineage (NCBI taxonomy): Eukaryota > Metazoa > Chordata > Actinopteri > Carangiformes > Echeneidae > Remorina > Remorina albescens. Next base: position 7,863,207 of record CM068479.1, read on the forward strand.
AACTCAACTTCATGGAAAACATTTTGATAGCTCATGAGATATTCCACCCCAAAACAAATGTGAACTTCATGGAGGAGCCAGTGATAAAGTGAGCCGACCACAGAAGTCTTTAGGATAGATCATCTGAAGACCTTGAATGTCTGTAAAAAAAACAAAGCTTTTGAGAATTATTTAACTAAAACTAAAGTCAGAATTTATTCATCATTCAGCTGATTTGAGAATTAATAAATGTGAACAGCAAAAAACAACTTGGGGAGCTCTCACATGAAAAAAAAAATTTAATAACTGAAATGAAGTGAGATACTTTTCAATATCATTCTCCAAGTTTGTATCTATAAAATATAAAACTAAAGAAAAAATTCATAGTCTATAGTTTGATTTTTTTTTTTTAAATCACAGAATACAGTACATAGATTCCTCCCACAATTTTCAACATTTAGCCAAGAATGCAAACACAGTAACAACATACGAAAACAGACTTTGTTTTACAAAGCACTGCTGGCAGTCACTACAGTCGAGGAGGTAGCTTCCTTGGTTAGCATCCCATTCTTGATTACTTGTTTTCTTTTCAAATAATTTACATACAAATAGAAAAACCAATAACCAAGCTAATATAAGATTTGTACACTTTCACCAGATGGGACATCAAGCATAAAAAAAAAAAAAAAAAAAAAAAGCTAAAAAGGAACTCCACGGACAAATTGTTTGGTGCAAGATTTTACACACCTAGTCGCAACAACGTGAAAACAGTAAAGCCAAAAGATTACAGTTAAATGATGCATTATAAGCGGAGAAGAATGTTTTGTTTGTGGAACAAAATGGTTCCTTACATTGTCTAAATTCCTGAGCACTCACATGATGTGCACTTGTGGATACACGCTCTGAGGGTGTATCCGCCTTTATGTATAGTCATGCTCCAGCACATTGAATATCAGTCAACCCCTCGTTACTCGCAGTATCACTCAGGTCAGCTCTCAGGGCAAAAGACATCTACATTTATATGCTTTACAGCAAATTATGCAGGCATTCTGATCAACTATACAATAAAACTGGGGAATGTTGGTTTAAATGATCAAATCCAAAGTGTCTGAGTCACTAATGGATAACAAAACTGAACTGTAAAGACAAAGCAAACAGTGAATTAATTTAAATGTAATTCCTTTCATTCCAAGGCCTTAATTTCCTCCTTTAGTTTCCATCGTGCCCATTTTTCCTGTTAAAATTTGGACATTTATATGATACGACAAGACCACTGATGGTACACAAATAAAGCCTTTAAGTACAGAACAGTGTGTTATTATCTGGTTGATAATAGTCCTTTTCAAAATTTTTGGCATTCCAACTTTGTAACTTTCACATTACATTCATGTTTAACTTGGACGGTATTCAAGTCACGTTTTCAAAGATGCATTTTAAAATCAAAATTGTGTCAGACGTCATGAAAATAATGTCAGTACAAACAATTTTTTTTTTTAAATAAAAATAAACCCCCTGGATACTAGTGTTATTTTGTGTTAGCTAGCATGAATTTGGAAACAGTGGTAAATGGTTGCCTGTCACATCCTTTGGCTTCTGATGTATTGAAAAGAACAATAAGTCGGAAAAGCAAAAAAGGATCTGAAATTCACATAAAGTAGGACCCCATTAGGTATAATTTCACAGAAAAAGTAAAGTTTTTAACTCTGCACCTAAGGATAAAAAAAAAAAAAAAGTGATCCCGGTCAAAAGGCACGATGGAAGAAAACTCAGGAAAAAGGCCTAGATTTGCAAATAACAGGAACCTATCCTTCAGAAAGAAAATAATGACCTATGCCTGCATGTTTTTATCTGTTTTCTGAAGAATGGGAAAAAAAAAAAAAAGGGATGCTGCTCATTCAAAGGCCACCCTTTCATACATCTGAAATTAGCTCCACCCAGACACTCCTGTTTCTCACACAATAAATAACATCTTTCAAAACCACCAAGAATAGTTGCTGCCAAAACAGTGATTTCAGCTACTTTTATCACATTCTTAGTCTTATTAACTTAAAGCATTGACGTGTTTATTATAGACTGCTATTTACCATTGTCATACTGAGTAAGATCGCAGGCGAGTTATTGTTGACTTTGCATCATTCCCCTCTGGTGGGTGAAGACCGCCTTAAAGTTACATTCAAACAGAGAAAGTCTAGGATGATTATTATGTTTGCTACATTTAGATAAAAAAAATCTAAGTACAAAATCAACAGTTTTTGTGGACAATCTTTTAGAATTGACAAGATGTATACAAAGTACAAATTAAAAAGCTTAAAAGTACAAGTAAAACCAAAATCACAAAGTCTTTGACACATTAATTGAAGCTTGCAAAATCATGACATCCACTTGGAAGCAAAAGGAAGGCACTGGTGGCAAGATTTTCCTTTGCAAGATCCTTTGTCAACCAGTCTTTAACATGACGTGCTCAGTTCAGCTCATTTAGAAATTGTATCCACGTTCCCTTTAAATGATTTGTTGCATCTGTTTACGTAAGTGCTTGCTCAACAGTCTTTTAACAGGGTAATCGGCACAGTTTTTTTTTTTTTTCTGATATTAAAATGTTTACATATTCTTGTAGGATCTAAATTCACATGACAGAGATCTATGCACACAGTGGAGATCTGAAATGTCCTTAGTCCTTAACACGAGGTATATTGTATGAATAGTGTACAAGAGGAAGGCCTCTGGTCTGACAAAAGCAGGCTCTGCCGCAGGCTTGAACCTGGTCTGAGCTGTCCGACACGAATGAGTCCCCCTCGTCGGCATACTCAGACTGGGCAGAGGTGGTGCTGCTGTCTGTCCAAAAGCCCTCGGCACGCTGGCAAACTGCAGCTCCTGCCAGGAGGGTGGGACAGCTGTGAGATTTCACTAAGTGTCTACAGACTGTGGAGGACAAGGGAGAAGAGCAGGTCCTGGCATGCAGCGTTGACTCGCACTGCTCACATACAACTGTCTTTCCACAAAGCTGTGAGTAAACCCCACAGTCAAAGCCCAAGTGGGTAGAGGAGCCTGCGTCAGTGAGCTCTGATCCCCCACCACCATCGTCCCCGTCACATTCAGCACCTGCCTTCGCCTCCCTGGTCAAACCTGTGTGGCCACGTAGCCTCAGCCAGTCCTCCCTGAAGGCCGGGCTGAAGAACACATACAGCACTGGGTTCAGGCACGCAGGGAGCGGGAAGAAAATGAGAATCACAGACTTGGCTATTTCTGGACCACCGGCTGTAGAGCCAGTCAAAAGAGGTGCAAAGGAGAAAGCTGCCACAGGGCAGAAGAAGATGCAGTTGGTGAAGATGAGCCAGGCTACGTGACGCAGGGCACCCGTCTGCTCCGGATCGGCCAGCTCCACTCTGCCCAAGTGGCAGTACAGCTGAGTGTACACAGCTGCTGTGAACAGGCAGACCAGTGCATTTAGCAGCACAAGAATCACCGTGACACTCAGAGCTGGACTCTCACCACCAGCGAAGGGCAGGCAGAGAGGAGAGGCCGACTGGTCGCTGGAGGTCAGGGCAGGCAGGCAGGCTCCAGCAGCAGCCAGCAGCCCCAGTAGTCCTGCAGACACGCTGAAGCGATGATCCCCTCTCCAGCATCCGCGGTGGCTGCTGCCGTTCCTCCTCGGTGACATCACTTTCCCCAGTATCATCCGCACGGCCATGCTGCGCTCCACAGCTGCCAGTGACAGTAATAAGACCGCCCACTCTGACGAGAAGACTGCCAGAGCTCCTGTGATCTGACAGCCGGGCCCCATCTCCCACCATACACCGTACTCCGCAAAGGAGCCCCAGGTGGCAACATCGAGTATGGTTAGCACCCCAACATATATGCCTGTAAGAAGATTAGCCACAGCCAGCAGACCCATTAGCAGCCTGGCTGGAGAGAGAGGCAACTTCAGGGAGTGGGAATGGCCTGATGTTGGGTGCGTCGGGGCGAAAGTGGCCACCAGCACCAAGCTGTTAAAGACCAATGTTACCAGGCAGATGAACCAAACTGTCAGCCGAATCATCCAGTTACCCAAGAGGTGCTCACAAGGCTTGAAAGCTCCTAAAGACAGATGAAACGTGGTTGTGTGTATTCAAAAATTGGCATTTGATTCAGCAATTTATTTCAAATTGACAAAAGCAACTACGTGGATCCATAATGAAATGATGAAAAAGCTGTTTAATACTTACCAGGAGAAGGAGAGCAGTGCATAATCATTGAGATTCTTTCCACATCCTCCCCTGCTGATATAATAATGAAACAAAGGGATGAATCTTTATTTGGACTGTCTTATTCTTAAATAGTTAATCATTGTATATCTGTTCCAGAATATAAGTAAAACAGCTTTGTCCTTCTGTAAAATTGAACTATTACTACAAATATTTGTTTTATATAAAAGTATACAAAGTAAATACTGGGTGACTGATTACTCAAGTGAAAATGACCAATACAGTCTCATATTCATGGGAATAACATAACATCCACGTGACCCCCCCCCCCCCCCGCCACGGAAAAACATTAAAGAATTCATTCAATAGGGGCCGAAACTAGCAAACAACACTGTCAATACATAAGTCTTCACAGGATTGGATGCCAAAGTCAAACATAAAACACTTAAAGTAATCAAATTTGAAAACCTGAGGAAGCTGAGGAAGAACCAACTGTGGGATGAGGAATGAATACCTTGAAAGTAGCTTCTAAGATCTTAGCCAACAATCTTAGATTAAAAAAATACAAAAGGTGAAGAATTGAATGTAGCTTCTTTCATCTTTCTGACAATTAACAGGAACAATATGCCAAAAACAACAGTATCAGAGGAATCTTCTTTCCTAGATTAGCTATATCATGGATTCAATTATATGTAGATGATGCACTTCTAGTCCTACAAAATCCAAACAAATCATTACAGAACTTATCAGAACAACCTTTACATACTCAAACTTCTCCTATTACACAACTGACTGTGATAAATCTACCATCCGACCAATAAAGGGACATAACACTCATGTTTCACTTGCCACCCATGACTGGTAACATCACATATATAGGTATAAAAATCTCTAGACTTCACTCCTTCACAACCAACTTTCAACTTTGAAAGACTATAGGTCATGTGTACAGTCACGCACACAAAGTACACATGCTTTTTTATAATGTTTCCGACAGCTATACATTTTTCATGGCATGTATATTTGGAAATGCAGTCCAATATTGATTGTTACTTCTTTTCAGTGATCTCGTACAATAAAACACATTGAAATGATTCCTGACGCAAAAAGGCACAAAAGGTATATTGCAATTTTGAGATAAAAAAAAAAAAAAGCATGCATAAATGCAGGATGTGTGAGAGGGAAAAATCAAAGAGCATTCCCACCTGTAGATTTCTTTATATCGTTTTCTTCAGAGGAACTTGTTGAATCACATGCAACAAATGCACAGCACTGGTAGGCGTAAGGAACAGAGATGGACCTACAAAAAAAGAAAATCATTTCAGAAGGTAGATAACATCCAGCCAAGGTTCAGTGTTAATAATACAGATGGTCCAGAATTGTAAAACCATAATGGAAAAAATATAAATAATGTGTTCAATAATGTCTGTCATCAAGTATCTGTACTTTTGGATTTTTTTTCCAATAATATTTGGATGTTTCCATAGTGCATCAACAGATGTGGAGAAAACAAAATTCAGCTGTCTTTCTCATTAAACTGAAAGGAAAGAGATGAGTTTATTTCAGAGTTCTTGTCATTTGGTCAAATAACTAATAATCAGTAATCAAAAGAAGCAGCCAAAGAGAAGAAAAGAGTTACGTTTATAGTTTGACAATTTTTGTTCACTACAAGATTTTTGTCCAGTTCATTTCATTTTTTCTTCAAATTTCTCTGCTGTGCTGATTAACGCCAAGTCAACTGCTTGTCTTCAGTTTGTGCATCGTAGTATTTATGTTTATTTCAACAACTTTGGACAGATTTTATACTTTTGGCTGCAGACTCAAAACAATCGTGGATGGAAAAAAAAAACTAAAACAAAATAAACAAAACTATTATGCACATCTTCAGTAATCTAGGGATGAAATGATAATATCCCAATCACTGACTTTTTTCACAAGTCAATGGGGAAAAAAACGAAAAAAAAAAGTTGAGCCGAATCCACAAAATGATTGAACAGATAGTCCACTGGTTACTGATTAAAATCTATTTAAAAAATTCCTGATAAAAAAGTGTTTGAGGATAATTGCTCTAACTTGATATTAATTCAGTGGCTAACTAGTACATTTTCTACAATTTACAACTTTATAAATTTTGTGACTCCGGTTTATATACTTTTGTGATCTCAAGTGTGCCGGACCAGTAAAGTCATGGCACGACAATGACAACTCCAGATTTACATTTTCTGGCTTAGTGCAAAGAAGTAAAAGTACATTCTGATAATATTCACATTTAATGAATGTTCTTTTTACAAAACATTACCTAACATAATTTGTTAGAAAAATAGCGCAATTTTAACAATAATTTGCCTCCGTTTATTATTGACACAAGTGGATTACAATTTACAGATCACTGTCCATCTACAAAGGCACAACACATTTAGTCAGATGTATCTGAAACTAAACAATATCATATTTTACCTTATGATCAAAATAACTTGTCAAACTTTTGAAATTATTTTAAATTCACATCCATGTGTTAATCCTGACCACCTGAACTGACACACTGCACTATATAAACTTAAGTTGGAACTATTAAAGAAGGTTAAGTTACCACCTTGTCTTAGCGTTAGGGTTAATGTATAAAATGTAGTCATAAAAATTACATAAAAGCCGGGGGACTGCAGGAACAATAAAGTTCCACCAAACCTTACTATTTTGTACTGAAGCTGCTGACTTACATTATATTGCACAATATTCAGTGTTTTAAAATATTTCTACGCATTAATTTTCACAGAACTATATTCTTCAGGGTGCCAAAGTGTCTGAAGCAGTATTTTACATGAACTAAGCTTACTCACTGTTTAATTTACTTCTTAAACTTGGCATCTTTTAGCCTTCACAAGTGCATCAAATCGTGAGTAGCAGCCAATTTCAGGATATCATTTAAGTGCCTTGAGCACAGCTTTGGTTTATTAATGCGCATTAAAACAAAACTTTTGCAGCAAGGGCTATCAATTTGGGGCCCCCTGGCAAGAGCTACTGATAAAATGTGTCCAAGCTGGCCGAGGCAAATTTGTCCGTCAAATTTGAATCACGCTGCAAGTCAATTATTTCAAGTTGGATGTTGATGGGCTGTGTCTCACACAACGTCAGTTTCAACTGGAACATGTTTATGCTGTCATAACACTGTGTGACTCCTTTCTTTGCAGCATTTCTTTCAGATTATTCAAGTGCTTCAAAAATCCACCATAAATGCTTGGACATGCAGCCATTCTGGGGATTGAAATCAAACACTGGTTTGCCCATTTACTCCATTAATTTCCTCTTGTAGATCAAAGAAACCCTTCAGTTTAACCACCTTACTTGAGTGTGGTATGGCAGGCTATAGGTAACGTCTTTATGACTGGGTCTTATCAACATGACGGATGAATATGACCAGTTGTGCAACATCCATAATGTGAGTGGTTGTTGGTCTCTGTCTGTCTCTGTGTGTTGGCCCTGTGATGGACTGGTGACCTGTCCAGGGTGTACCCCGCCCTCACCCATGTTTGAGCTGGGATTGGCTCCAGCACCCCGCGACCCAGAAATGCATAAGTGGTTGAAGATGAATGAATTGGTGGTAATGAGGGTGCCACAGATTGTAATGTTGACAGTGACTTTTCTTGAAAAAATGTGTGCAAATGTCTTCTTTGTAATTTTTACACTTTGCAAAGTCATCCCACGGACTGAATTGGACCTTCTGGTGGGACGGTTTTGGCCCACAGGCTGTATGTTTGATATCCCTGAGTTAGGGCCTGTGACTGTAGAGAGCTCTCTCCTAAACTCTTCAGATAATAGAATTTGGGGCCACAAAATTTATTCCTCACCTGAGTTTGGGTAGATTTTTTGCTGTCAGCACATTTTTCATCTGTGGATTTCCTGAGAGTTTTAGCTGACTGAGGGAGCTCAGTCCAATTGTTGGAACCATAGTCAGAGAGTTCATACTCAGATCACTGCAAATTTAGAAAGACACTATTACACACAGGCAATACAATGCTGTACAATGCAGAGAATCAAAACAATGATATGCAACTGGAACTTTCAATGCTGAATAGTGGTGAAATAATGCAAAGGTCCTACTCACAGGTTGGTGAGTGCAGTAAGGGTGAGAAAAGCATCTCTGTGGATAACTTGGATTTCATTTCTACTCAGGTCTCTGTAAAATCACAATGATATGAACTCACAAACCAGCTGTGAAGCCTTTATTAATTACAGCAAGTGCAGGTATGACAGACTGTTTATAACTGAGCGTACTTACAGTAAACGTAAAGTAGAGAGACCTTGGAAAGTGTCCCTTTTAATTTGTTGAATATGGTTGTGCTGAAAGCTTCTGTAGATTGAAAAAAGGAATTCAAGTTTATAAACAAGAAAATAATTCCAATTTCACTTTAATCATTCCAATCTACCATTTCCAAGATGTCTTCATATTTCACTCCTTTTCTGAAATGATTTGTGCACTGATTTACATGTTCTACACTCACATCTCTTGCAGTTGAATGCAGCCCTGTAGGGATGGCAGCCCCGCAATTTCATTGTAGGACAGGTCTCTGTCGGAAAAAAACAAACAGCTTCAACAATTAGAGAACTGGGACAGTTTGAATTTACAGAATGAAGACATTGGGTTGGATTGCCAATGGATAGAGCATATTGTTTCACATACATATAACTTATATTAAAAAATTACTATACATTTTTAGCTTGAATAAGAATCCAAATTCTACCAGTAGAAGCCTCAAAATCAGAGTTTACCCAACAAGCCCCTAGCAATCTTAAATCTGCAATAAGTATTATTATTTTGACAATATGTTTAACTGCTACTGCAGGTGACAGCCGGAAAAAGGTTCTTACAGTGTCCGAAGCAACTTGAGATCCTCACACAGATCAGCAGGAATGGAAGATACCTTGGTTCCTGACAGGGTCCTGGAAATGGAAAGCCGAATAAGTCAGTTATAAGAGACACAATCACAAGCAGAAATGGATTCTGCCTCCATGTGCAAGTTCACTCACAGACTCTCAAGATTATTCGTCCATGTAAGGATGGGAAAATCCTGCATCATACTGGCCCCACGCAACATCCTGAAACACATGGTCACGAACAAGGAAAACTTGAAGCATGAGCTTATATGGATTAAACAAGACACAAGGACCCTTGAAAAAACATAAACATTTTTTTAATGTTTAAGTCACCACTGACTCATGGAGTTTAGACAGAACTTATAGAAAGTAAATAGAAGTTATGCTTGACAGTGGAACTTACAAGGAGTGAAGGTCGGACAGATTCTGGAAAGCTGAAGCACCCACGAAGGCCAGAGGGTTGTCATAAAGATGTCTGAGGGGCAGCAAGAGTACATGAGAGGTGTTAAAACCAAAATCATTTACTTTGCGAGAATGGCACCATCTCCTGGACATTCATCTAGTGGGGCCTTCCCTCATCTTCCATGTGAGCTGTGATATTACACATATGATACTGTATGAATGCTCATCAGAAAGCATACTGCATATTATGTTGGGCTGCATTAAACACTTGTGAGTTCTTAATGCGCTATATTTGTTTCAGTGAATCAGAACAGGAGTTTGACCTTACATGGATCGCAGCAGGGGGTTGTTGTGAAAGGCCCCTGCAGGTATGGAAGCAATATCATTGCTGTGAAATCCGCTGCAGGAAGAATGCCAAGGAAAAAGTCAGAAAACACTCAGTTTGTACAGTTATGTTCAGTATGAAATATGACATACACAACAAAAAGATTCAAATCTAATTTAAAACAAAACGTCAGATACAAATGGTTCAACTAAATCGTGTACAAATGAAATGTACAAAATAACTCAATATCTGGTTGAAAAAACTAGGTCTATAAGTTGATTTAAATTTAGATTTTCAATAATGTGCTGAGGAGAGAAACCAGAAAATAATATTCAGTCATCAATACAAAAGCACAATGTGAGACAAGAGGCCTGGAATTTCAAACAAATGTAAGAGCAGAAGCAGGATAAGGCACTCACAGTTCCTTCAGCTTGGGCAGAGTTTCGATTGCTTTGGGAAAAACCATCAGGTTGTTGAAGTTAAGATCTCTATGGTGACACAGACATAGACACATGGAATCAAAGCCATTTTTATCTTTTCGTTTTTTGAAATTATGGCAAAATGTGACAGATCTGAAATAAAACATTAAATGTTTTAAAGTTATTTCTGTGGTCAGCTCCAACTTTAACAAGATTTGCACATTACCAAGCTAAACAGGATGAACTAACTCTTTTAGCAGTAAAAATCCCAGTACAATTCATCATAATTATACAACTTTATCCTTGTCACACAAAAACTGATACAACACAAAAACAACCACTGGAGAAATTTTATAATGGTGAAGTGCAGCACCGCCTTTACTAATTATAATATAGGTACAGCAAGTGTACACTGTGCTCTGTTTTCACGGAGGAAAAAGTAAACAGTGTAAAGAGTGAGTACCACCACATATCAAACTTTAAACATGTCATACTGAGAATTGTGAATAAAAAACAAAAAAGCCAAGGCATCCCCAGTCACCTCTAAAGGTCTGTGTGCCTTGAGTAGCTATTTGCATTAGGTAAGGCTGTGTGGCAGGAGGAAGTGAACAGTGGGAGGGCAGATTTGATAAGTATCATGTACTTTGCTCTATTTATCCTAGAGCAATTAAAGGAGGAAGTGGACACAATGATGTCTGGAGGACTGGGATAGGGGTGGGTGGGGGAGCTGTTGGCACACACAAACATGAGCACAAACACACTTAAATTGATGCATAATGTACGGCCGTCCACTTACAGTGTCTCCAGGTTCAAGAGTCCAGTGAAACAGTTGTCTCCAATCACTTTAATTCTGTTGTTGTGAAGATGTCTGGAAAGGCAACAAGCAGTTTTACTTGTATCTATTAAGCTTTTGTGTTGTGACAGATAAAATAATCCTTCACATTCATCACAGGTTTTAATTTAGTTGATCAATTTGTAAAATCAGGTGCGTGCACTATGTGTATATGCAGAGGGCTTTCCAGTCTTAATAGACTTGGTCTTTTCTTCCTGTTTATCTTGACATGTTTATACTAACAACTATTCAGTGTGTGCCTGTGTGCATGCTTGTGTGATTCTATAACAGCAGATTTATAATCCACCGCATACAGTGTTTGTACAATCTGGTGGAAGAATTAAGCATTTCCCGCAATGCATAAAACAACAAAATAATCTTGATTTTACATTTCCGCAACCTTTTCATTAGCATTCAATTTCAAACCCCAATGGCATATTTCACTGTAAAAATTCTTGCATGCAATAACATGGCACTGGGAAGGAGAGAAAAAAAACATTTTGTTGGTTTATTTACTATAAACTGTGGAAGTAAATAGTACATAGTTTGTGTCGTGAATCAGATTTGCAATTCCTCAGAGGGTACATTCAGAACTGAAGCCGAACACAAAGGGAAGCACTTTGAAGTGATCTGCGTTGACAGAACAATTGGAGTGGGAAATATGAAAAACTAAGTGGGATTTGAAGCTTCTTTAATTTAGAGGGAAGTAACTAGCAGTCATTTTTGCTAACATACATTTAGAGTGAGAGATAAAATTACACAAAAACAACTTTAATTAAAGAGGATGTCCATCCACTTATTACACATCATTTCTCAATTACTTAAGAGAATGTAAACTGTTACTGTAAAATCTCTTTGCAGATAATTTGCATGTGTTGGCTTTCAACTTGAGAAACATCTTGATCTTCTTAACACCTTATTACTTTCACATCTTCAGGTTCTCCCTCAGGTTATTTTGGTGAACATGAGAATGTTCTGAGTTAGTGTGCTGGGTTACTTACAGTTTTAAAAAGTAAACCAGCAGGTTGTTCCTGAGTTTTTTTTGTGTGTAAATCTATAAGGACTGTATAAACAGGCTGTTCTAGGAAAGTTCACTTTACTTGCTTTTCTTTAAGCCACTGATACAGTGGCTATTATGATATCTCATCAAAAACCTGTCTAATAGAATATCATGATATGATATTGTGTACATAATAAAAAACTGTTAGTGCAGGAGCTGATATTTTCACGACACAAGTACTTATCCACTTGCAAGATTAGTTTTGTTAATTTTTTATATTTAACAGAGATGTAATGTTTCATTAACATTAATATTTACTATCTACAATACTAGACAATTTTTTATAAGTATACTATAAGTATATAAGTACACCTAAAAAAATGTGTGCATACAGATGAACTGCACAGTTTGGTGCTTATGGTCTGTTTTTTGTCAACACTGACAAAATGCTGGACTGGCCAGAAACAATGGTGAAATTGTATATTTGTAGAGAGGCTTAATATAACTTACAGTACAACTAGACTGGTGAGGTTAGCGAAGGCGTTGTCTGGTATGTACGAGATACGGTTGAGTGCCAGCGTCAGAGCCTGGAGGTTCGCTTGGTGTCTCAGGGAACTGATGGGGACCACTGTCAAGTTGTTATCATCCAACCAGAGATGGCGCAGCTGCTGAAGACCTTCAAAACTGTCATCTGGAACTGTGGTGATATGGTTTGCATCCAGGCGACTACAAATCACAGATTCATTAGCTCATTTTGATGCTCATAATGACTTAATTGTTTACAGTATCATAAATGGCTTGGAAATAGGGTTAGGCACTCTGAAAAGCAAATTTATTCAAAACAACATAATTTTACTTCCAGATATATACGTCGGGAATTTTTGCAGGGACATTTAATTTCTTAGTAAAAAACTGATCCTTTGAAGCCTATAATGAAAGGTTTAGCAGATATCAGCCAACACTTCCAAAGTGCAACAAATGGCACTTGCATAACCTCACATTGGTCATCTAAGTGAAGAAAGGCAGCACCTTAACATCAACATACTCTTAGACTGCAGCCTTCCTGCAACATATTTCAGTCTTCTGTTATGTCCACTATCTTGTGACGCCAAGCACTTTACTCTATAGCTACCCTGCTTGCAATGAGCTGAACAAAACCTGAATCACGGCTACCATTGTAACGGTTTGATTGTTTTTTTGTTTTTTTTTTTTAAATCATCAACTAATCTTGTTATTACAACAAACAGGATGCCATGCTCCTCGGGTTGCCACAGAAAAGGCAATTTATTATCCTGTTAATTTCTGATTAAATCAAACCCCCCCTCCTTTTTTTTTAAAATAATTATTATTTAATTAATAATAATTATATAATAATACTGAGTCATACCATGGTTAGTTAGGGAAGCCAGTGTTTGAGAGTTACCAAAGTATAATAATGTGATAGAAAGCAATGACTGCTGTCGACAAGGTAAGATTGAGATCAGTGGTCAGTTTGGTGGCAACAAAAAGAAAATATTCTTATTTACTACACACATCAGCGCATTCATTTATTTATTTATTTATTTGTGCTATCCTCCTTCCATGAGTTCTTGCCTTCCATCTCGCCCTCCCTCAAAATTCCTCAAGTGTCTGGGCTGGAAGAAAAACAGTCATGATTGACATTTAGCTCTCCAAGGCTTTATACAAACCAGGTTCTGGCTCTGCCAAAGCATTCTACTTCAACTACAGGCCTTAAAACCCTCATGTAGAAAAGACATCTGTTAAAAAGAAGCAAAGCTCAAAAAAAAAAAAAGGAGGCGGCATAAAGAAGAGTGATAATGGCAGAAAGCTACATTTTCAGCAAACTTCTCCAGCTGGATCCATTTCTACTTTAGTTTCTGTCAAATTGAAAGGCACGGTGGGGCAGGGAGGAGGTTACAAATAAAGCTATGTACATGTTAGGGCCTCAAGAAATTGACATTCAGTAGATGCAGAAACACAGATGGCAAAACTGAAGGCAAGCAGAGCAGGAAATTGTGAGAGGGGTTAATAGTTACAAGCAAATATTTATAACCATACAAGCTCATTGAAAACCTTTTGTAAAAGATGGACATTTGCACTGGGCTATTGCTTGAACAACAAACACTGCAGCTATAGATTGAAGATTGAAACTACCTCTAATTGACAAAAATAATATCACAAAGTAAAGATTTCAACTGTTTAACTGTTTTAATTCATCATTTTGCTATTTCCTGTTAACTAATATAGAACATACTATGAGTGATGGCAGCAGCCACTTAATAGGGAAATTCAAACTGTAATGGGGAATGACAACTATCTGTCCTAATTTGGTCTAAACTGTTAAAGCAATCTGATGCTTAAAATGAACACGTCTCTGGCAGGAACTCAACAAAAAAAAAAACAAAAAAAAAACAAACAAAAAAAAAACCTCTGTATGGGTGACGCAACTTAAACATAATGCAATTTGGTGTTTTTTAAAGTCTATTTATTTGGATTGAATTGAATAAGATTGACATCCATGGTCTAAGCACCTTGTTTGGTAAAAAAACATCCAAGTAATGATCTCAATTCTAAATAGTGTCTTATCTGTCATTCACACTGATAAATCAGTAGCCTTACATTGAACTCCATTATTGACTTCATACAAAATAATATAATCAATATAGTGGTGATATTGCTGTAGTTTTTTTTAATCCTTGTGTGTAACTGTCTACATTGCGGTTGATAGTTTGGCACAAACTAATGAATTCCACTTTGGTTAGCAATCTGTATCCGTAACTTCTAGAGAATAAGAGACGTTTCTAAAACCAACTAACATGGCTGGTGAGACCTTATGACTTGGGACTGTCAAAGGAGAGCGATTTTTACATATAAACATAAATAATGACTCCTTTGCAGCACCACTAATGACCTAATGTGTGTGACTGTGGGGCAGATGACTTACAGAGACTGGAGAGAATGAAGGTTCTTCAGGGCTGCGCTCGGTACAGTCCTCAGCTGATTATTCTGGAGCATCCTGAAGGTAAAAAAGTAAAATGATTAAAAACAAAAAAACTCAACTCACAAGAACTTTTTTTTTTGCATTCTAAAAATGTAACCACAGACATTTCCATGTTAACTAAGTACACTAGTGAGCCTTGTGAAGGTGACCTCTGTGTGTTCTTGTTTGTTGATCCACACTGGTTACAGTCGTTCTGTTAGAGCAGCCAGATGTTTCCCCGATTCTTCCTTTTTCTGTGTTTGCTAAACTGATGAAGTAACTTCAAGCACCATTTAAAGTATTGATTAAAAGCTGTGTATATTGTGTGTTCTTAAATAGTTATTGTTTTTAAAAACTGACCCAAATCCAATGTGAACAGGGCTAATCCAACTGAATATCAAAATAATGTCAATTTGTTCTTACTTCTGTAGTTACAATGATGTTATTACATCAGTTGATACAAGCATATGCAATGTCTTTATCTGTTATTGTTTTCAGTCTTGTATCTAAGACCTAACCTCTGACTCAACAGTACTCAAAACATTTGGCCTACTGCATAATCAACATAGCAGGGCTTCTCACTTAGTGTGTCCAAGTCTGAGCAAGCATGGCTGGTGTAAATTAAGTAGAACTAATTCTTTGATAGAGATAGTATGAAATCCTATATCTTTGCTGTTTTTTTTCCTCCAGAGAAACAGACATTAGGATGAGTGCTTACAGGACTTTGAGCTGATGCAGTCCAGAGAGGGCTTCAGGGTGGATGAATGACAGGTCATTCCCCGCAAGTCGTCTGAGTGAAAGAAAGAGTGAAGCTTATATGTGAGACATTTTATAAAAGCTAGACGAGCATGTTTTATATATATATATATATATATATATATATATATATATATATATATATATATATATACATATATATCAAAGCAACTAATTCAATGAAGCTATTCACAGTGTTGAGAACTCTCTCACATCCAAGGCCTTAAGAGATCAGGTTCCAGCTCTCAAGCTGAACATGCAGTCTGAGGTGTCAAAGACATACATCTGTTCTATGGCCTGTTGTCACTTCGTCCACCACCCACAAGAGATTAGACCTGTTTCTGGCCTCCCAACCATTTCTATTTAATGTTCCTTGTGGGGAGAGTAAAACAAGACTAACTCAAAACCTAGCATTTGGTTCAACTGCAAAAGATCAATGAGCAAAATTTAGGGCTCCAGTTTAATAGTGTTACGGAGACTGTAAACAACTGATGTTATATCTTATTCTCTCCTACTCCATGTGCTCACAAAATAGCATTTCAATGAGGCTGAATTCACAATAAGGCTGTGCTGTGTTTTTCGGTTTCTGTTATCAGACAATTGAACAAGGTTGGATTCGTAACTGAAATGTGGACTAAATATTAACTTCCCAGCTCTTTCAACAGTGCTGCAGCAAAAATCTTGATTCTATTGACATGTTGACAAAATTACCAAACATAAGTTAGCCAGACTTTGCTGTGATTTCAGAAGCAACAGATTATCTTATTCTATCTGTGTCCTTTTACAATCATTTTGCAAGTTTTCAACTACTGAATTTATTCAGTAGTAGTTATTTAGGTCAACTGCAGAAATAAACGTCTTTGTTTGAGAAAGACCTATCATTCCATATTGATATTTTAGCATGACATATTGTATGGCCTAAGTCCCATCAGTCATGTTTAAGATACAGCATTCCAGCAGGGTTTTAATTGGGGTCCAGTCGGCGCGGTTTCTGTTAGTTAAAGCAGTTGCTAATAGCTTCTCTCTCCTACCTGCTCTCTCCTGTCGTGTGTGTCAGATGCTTACTCATTCCATTCCTTCCCATTGTAATGACTGTACATGTAATGAAATTATTTCAATTGCCATAATTGAGGCGAGGCTTAGGGAACTGGAAGTGCTACTCCCTGCAGCCTCAAACACGCCAAATAGCTAAGAGACTAGAGCGGCCAGGTGACTGTCTATAACAAGAGGTGTAGCCCTTAGCCCACAATTGGAACCAAAAACATTGGTTAATCCACATGACATTTGCTCAGTCAGTCTGTCACTGCATCAGTGATATTCACCATGATGGGGCTGGCCCCAATGTTGTAGCCTGGCCAAAAATAATTCAATGCCTTGAGGCTGATATAATCTATGTATGAATATAATCTTATTTCCCTTAAACAGCCCTGTCTTGTAATATTTTTCATAAGGCAGTTGCTTAATTCTCTGTACAAATTACTTCAAGCTGAAGGGACACCTCCCTTTCCTGCTATGAACAGGAAGTGTTTAGGAAATATGGGTGTAAATAAGCATGGGCCAGGATCACTGGCACACCAAGCCCAAGTACATTATCTGGCCTGAGAGATTAGCAACAGATTTATCACTCTGCAATGTGAGTCAGGCCAGACTGAATTCCCTGCAACAAGAGCTGTTGGGTGTGAGCCCGAGAATCAAGGCTGTGCTAGAAGACCATGTTCCCTTCATGTAGACAAGAGCTCATCTTTCAATATTATAACATATATTCCACAGATTTCATAATTTTCCATCCATCTATTTTTTTTATTTTTTTGTGAATAGTCCCATATAAACACAAATAAAACAGCTAAGATACAAACACGACAAGTTGGTAAAGATGGTTTATCAAAGTCCAACAAAGGCAATGACAACAGATTCAGCAATAAATGTATTTACATAAAGGATGTGACTTGAACATATGGAAGAGACTGAAAATGGTAGATCAAAGCTTTTCAAAATTTTCTCAACATGTTTCTTTTTAACATTTTAGATTTTAGCAGCAATCTTGTAATTATGACATCATGTTTTGTCCTCTCTTCTGCTGTGGTTGAATGACACTAAATATCTGCTTTACAGGGATAGATGGAAATGTATATTAATTTTTTCCTTCTTTCAAGATCTTCTGGTACTTTGTTGTACACTTTGATGGGATCCTGGAGAGTCCCCCAACCAACAGCCACAAAACAGTGTCATACACCAATCAACCTTGTGAACAATTGTCTCGGCTGAGCCAGAAAGCATTTAGAAATTTGATGTCAACAACAACTGCAGTAAGAGCCATAATTATAGTACACGTTGTCACATGCATATGGACACCTAGTATCTTGATCATTTCCAAAAGATAGTAGCAGACATGGTTACCTAACGACTTAATTCCATGACATCTCACACAGCATAGAACCTGAAGTCACTGTCACAAGCTGCTCACCACTACTTGTAAAGGTGGTTTGACAAATCTTTTAAATCCGTCAGGTTTCACAATATAAAGAGCTTCCCCTCCTCTTGCATCTTTCAGCAAATTCAGTACATCTCCCCAGGCTTTGATGAAGAGAGAAGAATGTGTTAAATCTCACTGTGGAGAGATTAAATCCTCTCCTTGTGCAACACCACTCCTACAGGTCTACTTTTGTCAAGAGTAGATTATTAGCAGTCACCCAGAAGTAAATAACTACAAACAGGAGTTGCAAAGTTCACCAAAAAAACAAAAAACAAAAAGAATCATTTAGGCCTTGCACCTTGCTCAGACATTACACTTAACCTTTTCACGTGGGAAATGACTGTTGCAATGCAATATCAAAACAAGCACCCATCCCCCACAATATGCTCACATGCTCCTACATGTAGAATACACACCCCTTTGTATCACTGTTGGTATAGGTACCCGTGATGACAAGTATATGACACCTCTGAGTTCATTAACATGAACATATGAAAATGAAATGTCAACAAAAATGTTCATGTAACCATTTTTATACTCTGAAGATGGAGACTTGAAACCTTCCTTACAACTGTTAGAAATCAAAATATCTACATCCTTTTAAAGACAAAAAAAAAAAAAATTAAACCTGCGTAAATACAAACTTCAAAACTACGACTCATGGGATGCTTTTAAAAGGAAACATTTAATCATATCCAATTTATTTTGGATGAAATCTGCTTCTAATCGAACTGTGCTGTGCTCCTAGCTGCAGAGTATATTATCACTGGCATACTTCTCCATGGAGCAGCAACCATGACTCTTTGGTATTGTAACAGAGCCATCTGTTATGCCAAACTGACAGACGAAATGTGATTTCTTGGTAACTGAACTGTGTTGCATCGTTTGAAAAAACACAAATAGAAAGTGGAGAAAACACTCCAGTGGCTGCCCCCACTTATAAGTCTATAATGATCTATAATGGTCATCTCCAATGGTGTGTCTGTGTGTCACATGCTGCTGCAGAAGAATAAATTTTGATCTGGGGAGGGCAACAGAGGAAAAACTCATTTGAATCTTGCAAAGTATGCTTACAGCAGGCCACAAGAGAAAAGCACATTCAACCAGATTTATACCAATCCCAACTCACTAAGAAAAATAATGTTAATTTATACCACGCTTTTCACACATATAAGCAACAAAAGACTGACCCAGTTGTTTTTATAACTATTGAGGATGTAGAGAGCTGATGGGTCACAGGTTATTTTCAAGAATACAAACAAACTCCAAAGAGTCGAAGAATAGCTGTCATCACGTCAGCTGAGCTTTGTTGTGCCTTTGGCAAGAAAGAAAGAGAGCAAAGGAGATTGCGTGACTAAGAGGGAGGGTATATTCCGCCCTCGTATCCGCTCCGGTCCTGTATAACGATGGCCCATTCTTTCTCTCTCTTTCTGTTTTTGCCCTCAGAGTCCATGCTCTGGTTCACTGACTCCAGCATTAAGAGCAAGAAAGTCATCCACCAAAGTTCAATGAGGCAGGTCTGCAGATTTGTTCCCAGAAAAAGGTTAAACAAACAGACAAATAAGATAAAGGTAAATGTCAATCAAAATACCTTTCTTAAAAAACAGACAGACAACAGTCCACCCATTAGGATGATCTAAGACAAGAAAGCGTAAGAATAAGATGGGGTGCCTTTTTTTTTGGGGGGGGGGGGGGGGGGGGGCGCATGGTTGCCTGGAAACCATTGTTTTTCCCTTTTCCTTCCTGCCATGCATTCCTCCACAGAATGTGATGAAAAGCAAATTGCTTTTCAACAAAGCACATTGAGTGGTGTATGGAAAAGAAGAGGGTGAAGACTCGGTCAGCTGAAAGATGCATGAGAGCTGAAGAAAAATGGCCAAATGGAGCTGGATATGCTGTTCACTCACTGGTCAGATTGCACTCTCATGGCCATATGTTACCTGATATCAGGTAGACAGATTTTATCTCTAACTTTCAGCAGCACCAAGGTAGAGAGCAGAGTATTTAAAGAATAAAATAATAACTGCACCGTTTATAATTGCCTTCGCTCAATTCATGAATTGTGAGTGATTTTTTTTTTTTTAACCACACATAATGCTGTACTTATCTTTCTCAGCTCAGAATAAGGGCACGCTGTGCATTTATGTGTGTTTTGCAGTATGAACTCAAACACCCAGGTGCATATCATAAATCCCAGCCCTCATATCAACATTGTACAGAGTAAATACATCACTACAGAAAGAAAAGGGGGCATGTACTCACAGTTCTTCAAGATAGGGCAAGTTCTTAAATACATATGCTGGCAGCTCTGTGATGTTGTTCATGCTCAGGTCACTGTGGAAACAAAGAAAATTTGTTAGAAACACTCTTAGCTGACAGAGGCCTTCCAATCAGAGTTTGTTAAACTGATGTTAAGTATTGTGGTAACCAGACTGGTTCAATTGGAAATTTTTGCTTGTAAAAGATTTTCTCTCATCTTAATTAGAGAGAGACACTTTTTGTCTCAGAATAAAAATTATGTGTATGCGGGTTCTTCTTTTATGAACTAAACATGCAATTCAGACAGAAACATGATGAGGTCTCTATTATCTACAAGCAGTTCAGCTGTGTCACACTTCTCTACTGGCAGATTTATCAAAATGCATTTTCTTTTATTTTATGCATTTTGACTCCACCTGCATGAATACTCAATGACAAAAACCTTAAAAAAAAAAAGAAGCCCTTCTCTTTAGCCGCAGGGATCTTCAGTTTTCAAACCAACTATAAGAAAAGATAGGCATGTAGCAACATGAAAAATATGCACACAGGACTTGATTTGTTCCCCCACCAACACTAATATGAGCATATGTGTTAAATCTTTATAATGATAATTCAAAGAAAACACACTGATATGTGTATGCTTGCAGATAAAAATGTATTATCTTTGGAGAACTAGTGCTCTATTTTCAAAAGACAATGAAAAGTATTGATTAAAATTACTGTCCCCTTTAGCAACATTATTATGACTAAAGAAATTTGATGTGAAAATAAATTCAACTTTAGGTCCTTAATCTTAAATAGGAATCTTTTAACCTGCTTCAAAGAACCCCCAGTCAGACACCGTATGTAAAGAGATGTCTCATATCAAGACTAAAAAAACATCCGGGATCCACAAATGCAGCAACCCCCTGTCCCCTCCCTCCATTTCACTCTCCAATTGGTCATCTTGAATTTCACCGCCAGTTCTCTAGGACCTTGTGTGTGGGCCTCTGAATCCTACAAGGATCATATTGCCCTTCCTCTGCAGTCCCAACTACACACACACACACACACAAACACACAGATAAAGAACCCTGTAAAGATGGGCCCTGCCAGAACCCTAGTCATCCTTGAGACCTATATCCCATCTCCACTTACCTGGTTATCCAATTACCATATAGGCAGTGCAGCTACAATTAAACATTCACCCACTGTTTATGGGTTTTTTCCTGCCTGACAACATCTCTAGTGGTGTACTGCAACCACTGCAACAGATCTGCCACCGCTGATGGTCAGATGGATACATCCATAACCACATTTTAAACCACTTGACTAAGTCGTCCACAGGCTGTTGACTGCTCTGAACCACATGCAGGGCTGGGGACTATGGGAGCCCTGCACAACTCTATCACACTTCCTCCTCCTCTAGTGTCTAGCTGTTTTACTCATCAAGGTCCTGGCCTGTCCTAGCCAAGATAGATTGAAGAGGACACTAAAAATGCAGCTGTGATAAATGGTGACAAGCTTAAATGCTTCCACAAAAAGATATCAGTAAATTTATATCATATGCCTCATTTGGCTTCATTTAGGCAGAGGAAGCAGAGAATCTGATAAAACCAGACATGCTTTAAGAAAACAAAAACATTGTTGCTAAGGGTAGTGGAGTGTCTAGTGTGGCCTGTGTCTACCATGCTAAAATGATGTCATTGTGTCAAGGGCACAGTTGTAAGCAGTCTTAGTAAGTTTCATGTCAGTTGATTGACGACTTGTTGAGATATGATTTGATTTCTTGTTTGGCACCTTTGCCACCTTTTCTGTTGACTCAGAGATGAGAGCTAAAAAGCAACAAATACGCTTTGTCAGATTTAGTTTTTAGAACGTTTTATCAATTTAGGTGAAGACCAGACACAAGGGATTTTGTTTTTAAGGCACACACATCAACCTATATAAGTCAAAAAGATATGTTTTTAATTTATCTTAATTCAACTCCCTTTGAAATGAAAGGTCACCTCCTGATGGGAGTCCTATGTTAGTCATTGTTCCGGAGTTTAGTTTACATACATAAAATTATTGCTGCAATATGACCTCATGTCCAGTTTGAGTGTTTGCTGCAATTTGACTGTGAGAAACTACAACTTTCATAAATCAATGTGATACGATTTGGGACATTAGATCTGATGATCATCTGTATGCATAAAATATGCATAAATCCAATTAATGTATTAATAATGTTTCCTCAGGCTAGTAACACAAAATTTTTTATAGTGTGTAGAAAACATCTACTGAAATTATTTTGTAATCAGGCTAATCAAACATAAAATGTACAAAGAACGAATGCAATGAACACTTCATATACTAAGCAATGGGCTCCATTATTAGGAAAAAACATGTTACCAAGCCACAGACCAACCCAAAAGCTACTGTAACATAAATAAAGTTCACTGGTTCCAATGGGAGGTTTCACCGGAAGGACAACAAAGTGCAGCACTTCACAAATGAAGCCTGTGTGGCCAAGTGACCAAAACAAAAAAAAAGGACAAGCTTATGACAAAGATCCAGGGGTATGATAAATCTAAAATCCAACATTCAGTCATAATGCAAAGTATGATAGCTATTAGGGCTCGGCGGTATACCAGTTCATACCGAAAACCGGTTTTTATATTTGTTATGATATAAATTTTCATATAACGGCAACACCGGTTTAAATAGCCTGAACATGTCCGGAATGCAGCGCACTGGTAAATTGTTTCATGAAGGATCCTTTTCATTGCTGCGCCTCTAAACACCCATTGAACAGAGCTGAAATAATAGTGGAGTAGCTGAGCAGGCGGTATGGTGACACATTAGTGCCAAAAAGCACTGGTGCGATAAAACATACATTCAGGCGTATTATATTATTTCACACGCGTAGATATTACTGCGAGCGAGGAGGAATATGTGACCAGCGCGCCACATATGGTTCCCTCCCCCACTGTGCCAAAAATTTTGAACGAGAGAACAGAAATCAACTTCAAGAGAGCGGAGTGATTTTTGAGTGGTTGTTTGATGCACTGGTCACATATTCCGCCTCGCTTGGGGAGCAGTTTCCTCTCAGTGTGCGCTCGCAGTTAATATCTACGCGTGCGAAATAATATAATACGCCCGAATGTATGTTTTATCGCGCCAGTGCTTTTTGGCACTAATTTGTTGCCATAAATATGCAGTAAATCTTCTCTAAATCAGTGGAAAATGTGGTGGTGCATATTGTAATAGAACGGAAAATGTTGAGCACGCACTAATGCACTGTGTCGGATATCAGGATGAAAGAATTAGGTTACAACAAAGGGTGAGAGAGAGCAAACGGGGTTGGGATTTGGAAGGAATACCAGGAACTAGTGGTGATAGGGTGAGGGAAATTCAGAGAGAGGTATTAAAATTCTTAGTAAACACCAGATTGTTTAACAGAATTTAGTAGGTGAATGAACTCCTTTTTTGTGTGTTATTGTAAACAAGATCCCATTCTACATACTCCAGTACGGTAGGTGGCAGTATGCACCTATAAGCTGGTATTGCAATCTGCCAATAAATGCAAAGAAGAAGAAGAAGGAACTGTGGTCAACACTGAATCATGCATGAAAAAAAAATACCGTCAAATACCCTGAAACCGGAGTAATTCTGAAAAATACCGTGATAGAGAATTTTGGTCATACCGCCCAGCTCTAATAGTACTGCATTTTTGTCACATTACCATGAAAATATTATTGTCATCAGTCATCAAAAAACAATTCTGCTGCATTTATTCACTAAAACATGACATGAAAAGTTGAATGATTATTGCATTTTAAAAAAATGAAACACTGAGGCCCCCTCTATCACCTGACAAACTTGAGCATGACTTCACCTGCAGAAAATACTGCATTTCTACAGAGACTACACTGAAGTAGATTACCAGTTGTTGCTGTATATTGGATTCTTCCAGACAAACCTGCTGTACACATGTGAACAATACAGTACATCTGTCATCAGTGCCTTTTATCACAGCTTGTACAAGTGGCTACCCTATATCCACTTATTGTGAACAACAATCTTATTTAATGTCAAAAGGCATCTGTAATAATGAGCGACACATGCAATAACACATGCACTATGTTCTTCAGTCAAACATATAACTATAATACATGTTCTCCATTAATATTTTTGTCGCAGTTTGTTAAGGCACTCAGGGGGTCTGCTGATTGCCATTTCATCATGTTCTGCAAAATTCTGCAGCACTGAAGGCTTCAAAAAGCACAGTGGCATCTATAATTCTTAAATGGAAGAGGTCTAGACCAACTAACACTCTTCCTAGAGCTGACTGCTAGGCAAACTGAGCAATCAGGGAGGAAGGGCTTTGGTAACTGATTTGACCAAGAACCCAATAGTCCCTCTGGCTGAGCTCCAGAGATCCTGTGTGGAGATGGGTCTGAATACTTATGCGAACGTGGTATTTCAGTTTTTCCTTTTTATTTGAAAAAAAAAAAAAAAATTCTAATTAAATTGTTGAATTTATCATTATGGGGTATTAAAGTAGACTGAAAGGGGGGGATATTTTTATATATTTGCATACAGCAATACATGGTGTTAAATGTGAATGGGTCACCTTCAATGTGAAAAAAACACCTAACAATTGCACTGTATGCACCTGTATCCGAATCATACTTTAGACGGCAAAGAGTTTTTACGGAAACCTGATGCCAAGTGGATGCATTTTCAATTCTAATGAGTAAATGCCACTGTTTAATGTTCTTGAATTTGGCAAATCGAAGATACTCCCATGGTGCTAAAGGGGACAGTAAAATGTTAATTTGTTTGCCACCAATGTGCCCACTGCTTTTTACGGTTATGTTGAGATAATCAAAATGCTTCATTAAGGTAAGGGAAAGATCAATGGTCTGTTTCCAACAGAAAAAATAATGAGGTAAGGTTTAGGGTTTGGATTACCAATGTATGGATGCATGGATGGAAGGTAATTCTCCTCAGAGTGAACACTTATACTGCAGGTGAATGGATTTAGTGAACAACAAAAGCTGCTGCTATTGTTTTGTTTTTATTGTACAGAAACTGGTCAGAAAGAGTTTAAGGACAGTACTAAAGATTTTTTTAGAGGCCACGTGTTTTAATATTATACTGGTTAGAGTTAGGGCTGTCAAACAATTAAAAATTTTTTTTTAATTTTTGTGGGGGCCAAAAAAACTCATGAAAGAAGGCAATATATAAATACTTAACATTTGTTTATTTAAACTAAAGAGCTTATGTGGTGTCCAGATTGCAATATATAAATAAATAAATAAAAATACCAGCCACATCATATTTTGAAACCACCCTTTTTCTAATCTTTTTTCTTTCTTTTTGTGAACAAACAAATATTGACATTAATGTGGCCCTCTTATTCATCTTTTATCCAGCTGCAGAGACAGACTCACTTGTTTACTTGTTTATCAGAGAGGAGAGCTGACCGCTCCTTATGTACAATGTTACCTGGAGTGGCGAGATATTTGCAAGCCAGCAGTGTGAGCTTTTCATGGGCTCCTAAATGAGCTGACCACTAGTGATGGAGGGATCAATTCCATGGAATCGAAATATCAATTCACAAGCAACTCATTTGAGTATCGATTACTCTAATAAAGTATTGATACTAATTAATAAATGCGAAATAATAGCGCATGTGTCACTTCTGAATCTTTTATTGTAGCTTACTCCAGGGTGTTGTGCCCTCTCCAAGGGACAGTCCTGTATACTAATGCTCGGCTTTGCTCTATACTGCCGGCTGCCATCTTGGACAGCGGCTTACTGCAACTCCGCTTGGACAAACTTCATTTGCGCACTGCCCAATATATGTTGCCAGACACTGGGTTTTCCTAGGTTTTGAGACCCTTTAATTGCGGTAAAATTTTGAATTAATCTGGATTAACACGTTAATTTTGACAGCCCCAGTTAGAATATAATGCCACATTTAAGAAATCCTATTAAAATATAATCTTTCAAGAATCAAGCTTCTTATAATTCACGTTTTTTTAATAAATGTGTTTAAAAAGGTTTCTTAGCACAATGCCTTGCTGAAGGCAATATCATTCAGCTAAAAGTAACACTAGGAAGGGATCTTAATAAAAGCAGTTGTTTAAGTTGCAACTACACTGAAGAGTCTTATACATAAACTATATAGGGTATAGTGTATAATAGTTACATTTTTCATAGTACTACTGATTATTTTGCATATTCATAACGGGATTTACATATCTTTGAATGCAAATAAGTTCACTTCCCTCCCATTTTTTTTCCATTTTATCTTTCTTGAACAAGTGAAACCTGATTAACAGAGGGAGAAGAGCTTTTTTGTAAAATAAACACACAGTAAAGATCAAGGCTTTACAAAACTTTGAAGCTGAGGTTTATATCACTTTTGAGAAACTCTGCATCTTGAAAATCTGGTCTTACATAAATGTTGTCTGGCAACTAAGTACTAATTCACTACAAACCCAATTCCCATAAACAAAACAAATCATAAATGTGAGTCAGTCCATAAGGCCACTGCTCTATATGCTTTCCTCAAAACATAAAATCACAACGCTGCACCACATCACAAGATTTTGCCAAAATCAAATTGTTGCAGCGTGTGTCAAGCTTAGTCAGTTTATATGTAGTTTCTTTCTGCACAAGTCAAGGGCTGCAATACTGAATAAACATCAACTACTTAAGATAAGGAAGAATTGTAGGCACAAGCGCTTGATGAGCTCTCCATGTGACAAACACTGTATGTAAAAAAAAAAAATTGCAAGGTTTCAAATTGACTTCTGAGCTTGTATGCAATTTTCAAAGTTCTTGTAACCTATCAAAACCACAAACTACTCAGGGTGACATTTAACTTTTGAATACTTGGTATGAGATAAATAAAAATGGCAATCATTAGCAGATACAAACTATGTTATGGGGGATGGGAATAGGTGTAGAAGTGGAGGACAAGGTCGGGGACTCAGATGGGGAGAGAGTATTAATATTCCCCCATCCACAAGTCATCCTGTTTGGGAAAGGGAACCACTGACTTGTTCCTTTCACCTCTGCTGACCAAGAACAAAAGTAACATTCAGTTAAAAATGGATCGAGAGCACCAGTAGTGAAGCCGCCAAGCTTCACCACCAGAGTGCAAGACCCCTGACACCACCCCTCTGTTTTCAGTAAGTCTCAACCTCATTCACCTTATGAAAGGACCAAACTCAAATGAGATGTAAGCTCAAATAACTCCCTCTTGCTCCCTTAAAATGCACAAGCATTCATGTGGAAAGTGTACCAAAAATGAAACCTGTGTAGAGACTCAGTGACAGGTACACTACATACCTTCAAAAGGAGTGTTTGCTTTGTAACTTGCTCAGGGGCCTCCTTTTTTCTCATCTGCTTTTCTGTGACAGGGCTGTTTCCATTGAGGATGCCAAATCTCAAACCCCCTATGGGCTGTAGATAATAGTCCATTCCAACACTGTCATATCATTCATGATATAATGCATGGCCTTACATTGCCATAAGTTTTTTTTTTTAAACATATGTACAGCAGAATAAAATAAATACCCTAAACTAATCAGACATCTTATTAAAAAGCATAGTTGCACTTACAAAACACTACCTTGAATGGGTCTGTTTCTACCATTATGCATCTCTATATTTTCTTGCTTGTGTCTTTAAATTTACACACCTTCCACCTTGTCCGTAGAACTAGATTAGATTGTTCCTCTGTGTTTCTACGCTCCCATATAGATTCTCAAGATGATAACCGCAAACAAATGTAAGCACACACAACAAAACAATCATATATAGGCCTTTTCCCCTACACACCAGCAGCCCATTGTTGTGCATTAGCCATGATAGAAGGAGCCCTTGCAGCTGCAATATGTCTCACTAATCCATCATGATCCCTAACCCCAGTGCTTCAGATACAAAAGATGGGGGGAGTGGGAGAGGACAACTAAAGTTCAAGAGACCAGGAGAACAAATGAGAGTAGGACAGAGAGGGGGACAAACAACCTTTAACATACTTTTAGGAGTTTGAAGTGAATATACTAGGCACGTCAGAGTTTGAAACCTGTCACTTAACAATTAAATAACCACGTTGAGAACACACTGAGACAAGAAGATCTTGAAAAAAAAACTTATTTTACAGTTTGGCATGAAATCAGCTAGCAGAGTGGGGCTAAAGGAGTATATCATTTTGTGAAAACATTGTATCATGTTGAGATGTCAGACTGCCCATAATACATTGGAGAATTTTCTTTTCCCAGAGGAAAAAGTATGCTGAGAGTTTCAACTGTAATCAGTAGGCCTAGCATGACATGTCTTGACAGCCTGGTATATGGATCCACTCCCTCTGTTTACTTTACCTAACACTTTCTTAAAAATGGTGATTTCAAGTGGCACATTTTTGGTTCTGGAGGAGCGAGGCTTGGGTCACCATTCTTAAAAAGGTGGCTAACACACACAGAGGTTTTGGCAACAATGAAATACATGCTATTTTATTGATACACTGTAAACAGACAAGTGCCTGTTTAAGCTTTAAGTCATAAATTTTTCTGTTATTCAAGGAGAACTGTAACTAATACAAGCTACAATAAATTGCTGTTTTCAGTGCTCTTGCAGATGTGGTTACTTTAGTTTATGATTAATCCAGTGGCTGTGAAACAAACTGAAGAGTTTCTTCATGGGGCAATCATCAACTGTATCTGCACTACTCCATACACATCTTAACAGCATAGTGCCCATTTTTACAGTCTTACCCACTCTTTTTTCCTCAATTTTAATAAAACCTGTGCCCTTACTTTGAAGTAAAAGTTAAAATGTTGTGGTGAGAATGTATTAATGGCACAAAATTGACTCCTAATTATTTTACCTATGTATAGCAAAGGCAACAAGGCACTCCTGGCAACAATCCATGCAGCACAACTCCCCCAAAGGCAGCCCCATTTGTGAAAACAACACTTCAAACTTGATTCCATGATCCCGTCACATTGCATTTCCTACAAAAACCTTTGGGGAAAAGTTAAAAATGTGTACGTTTTCACCCGTTTTCAGCAGCAAGTCTTCCTTTGAAAGTGTTTTTGTGACCCCCCCCTCAAAAAAAAAATGTCTTCGGTTTGCCTGAGAAATTAAATGTTGATCAAGGGCAAAACCAAAGTTTGAATTTAATGTTGCCCTTTCAATCAAATATCAGCAGGTTTAGCCCCAGACAAACATTGTATCATTCCCAGCAGAAGATCTGAGCGATGTGACAAATACCATTAAAAACCAACTTGCAACTGGACAAGATTTTTTTTAAAAAGGGGGAAAAAAAGTGGGGGGAGCATATGGGATTCCGGTCATCATTAAATGGAAGAAACATCACTGGCATGTATATAGTTAAACCAATTTGTCAACGAATTTATTTTAATCTCCAACAATAGTGTGGGTTAATTAATTACTGGCCTTCGTTCAAGTAAAAATGTTCAACATTCACTTTTGCCAAACTATCAAATGTGACATTTCGCTGCTAGTCCAAGTTTTATATATTTGTAAAGGCAATAACTTTCTTAATTTGCGCTGCTGGTTAGGGTAAAGCATTAAATTTGTAAAACATAAAGTTGTTTATGTAAACTTGTTGCTGTCGTCGTTTCTGGAAACCCATTGTCAAGTCATCCTCTGATTATTGTCTCGATTAACAGTTACATCCCAAAATTGCCAAAAGATTGTGAAAAATATCCATTTCACTACACAGCATATCCAAGATGAAATGGTGAAATTGCCTACTTATCAAGGCAAACCCCAAAAATATTTTGTTTACTGTCATAACAAAATCCTCAAAGTCTCTCAAGAAAATGGGTAGAGGAATTTTTCACCCTTTCCACACATTGTCAGAATACAAAACAATCAGAACATAAGTAAATATTAAAAACAGGCATTAGTTATACAGCCCTAAAAGTAGAAAGCAACTGCTGATATCAGCTGCGGCCCTACCTATCTGTTAAAACTCCACTGTGAGCTGACTTTATGTTGTTTCTAATGGAAATGCTACTTTTTTTTTGCTGTACTGGAGAAACTTGGTAGAAGTTGTGTTGTGTTACAGTGAGCAGTTACCTGACCTGTGTGTGGTAAGACCTTGAGTGCTGTGACACATCAAATAATGACTCAGACTACGAGCCCTGACTAACCGTGAGCTTTTTCCTAGCATCTCCATTTTTATTTTTCCACACTCTGGTGAAATTTAACGTGGAAAGTTAACTCCATTATGTTGAAGTCCATCACTCACTTACTCTGCACATACAACACCGTCCCCGTACATGCATGGGGCCTTTACAGTGAGCCACATAAAGGCAGCACGGACATGTTTTTGAGCTTGTATTTCTCTGTAGATGTTGCCTTTTGCACTTACAGGTAGTAGGTGAAGGCGCTGAGCCCGGTCGGGACGATGGTCAGTCCTTTCCCGGAGCAGTCTGCACCTCCATCTTCATCGCAGCTGCATGAGGGCGAACAAACGGCCGTCGACTGCCCTTGACCGGCGGCACCAGGACGAAGGAAGCACCACAAACATATCCAAAACAAATCCACACGCATTTTTCTCGTCCTCGTCGGTTCAGGTGAAAGCGACACAAAAAGGAGGACAGTGGAGGCTTTTGTTTGCGGTTTTTAATCTATCCCGGATGTCGACTTCTCATGTGGTTTGGTCGGTTGAGGCATGAAGAAGAGATTAAGCCTAACCGACGCTTTTCAATACAAAATGTAACGTTCAAACGCTTGGTGCGTTTACGAGCCCGACAAAAAAAAGAAAACATCAACGAAAACGTCCTGTTAGTGTTAAAAAGCAAACACTGTCTCCGAAGACGAGCATTTTACCTTCCTGCGAAACATTTCTTAACCCCCCCCCCCGTGTGTCGTATTAGTCCATGAAAATAAAGTAGCAGTGCTTCCGACAGGAGTGGTAGCCTACCTTGCGTTTTTTTGCGTTTTCGTTGTCCCATTAAATAACACCCCCAGAATCAAAAAAAAAAAACAAAAGATAAAAACGAGCTGTGTCTGTGAACGCGTCGCTAAGAAGCTGACCCAGTGACAGTGAAAGCTTCAGTTCAACAATACCGGACAATGAGTTGGTGTCCTGGTATGGTTCCTTGCGGGAGATCACCGTCAGTTTTCAGCCATTCCTCACGTTCCCCTCCTCTGCTCCTGACACCGACAGCATGCTTGTAGCTCGGCAGGCACCCTACCGGACAACCTGCAGCACTGGGCCCGGCCTGTGTTCAAACCTGCACCAGGGTCTGCCCATCCACTGCTCCACTACTACCACCTACCAGGCTGCCACTAGCATGAGGTAAAACTTTTTTTTTCTTTTTTCTTTTTTTTAAAATTATCATTGAAGTAGCGATATTATTGACTAGACTAATAATACCAGCAGAACTGTAAACTACTCAATCCAAGCATGGACGAGGCTACCTAATTTAGGGACCCTGGGAATCATGTGCAACATGTCACTGGAAAAAAGGAGAACTGACAAGGCAAGAGGGAGGAAAAACAAAAAGAAAACCTAAAGAAATACCAAATAAGTTCAAATGGAAAAGAAAATGAACATCAAAATCCACTTAAGACAATTTACGACGGAATGTAAAATGACCTCAAAATATAGAAATAGACATAAAATTGCCACAAACAGGAAGAAAGGAAATGAGATATAAAGTGACCACAAACATGCAACAAGCACCAGAAAGAGATATAAAAAAGCTGAAGGTGCAAAACATCCAGGGAGGCAAAATAACCACACAGAGGCACAAAAGACCACAAAAGCATGTAAATCAGTGCAAAGGGACACAAAACAACCACAACGAGAAGCAAAGCAGCTAAAAGTACATGCTGTGTTACTAAAAAGTCATAAAGGTATAAAACAACAAGAAAGAGAAACAAAAAGACGATAAACATGCTCACGTCTCTTCTGGGTCTTTTGCTCCCTTGCACAGAGGAATAATGTGTCTGTGCCCTATGCCCAATCTTCTCATAATTCATTAATGATTGGGGAAAGTTATTTGGAAAACAACACTATAAAGTATAACATTTTGTGTAGTCCAAGTCAATTTTTAATTTAAATAGGTCATAAAAACAAATGGGGTGAACTTATCATGCAACTGAGCAGACAATGCCAGACATGTGTTTGGATTTTAGAACGTAAAATCTTTTGTTTCATGAGACCAGAGAATCTTTTCCCATTCTCTCAGAATCATTCAAATGCTTTTTGGAAAAGCCCAAGGAGCCTTTCATATTACACATTGGGTCGTTTCCATCTAGTCTTTTTACTATAAAGTCTTGATTGATGGAGTGCTGATGAGAACATCATCCTTCTGGGAAGTTCTCCCATCTTTGCAGAAGACTTCTGAGGCGCTGTTAGAGTGACTTTTGGCTCCTTGAGCATGGCTCTTCTTGCCAGGTTGCTCATTTTGGCTGCACAGCCAACTCTAACCACTAGTCATAGTGGTTCTTGGTGTGTTTTTCCTGACTTGCAATGTGACTTGTGGGACCTTAGAGGTATGTGCTTTTTTTAAACTATGTCCAGTCAGTTCAGTTTGTGATCGGTGAACTCCAGTCAACTTCTTTACACATCTCAGGAATTAGAACGAACAGGATACACCATTGTGCAGAATGGTGCGTCGTAGCAAACAATATATTCAATTTATCATTATGGGTTAATGAGGTGAGATCAACTGGAAATTTTAAAAAGATATACAAATTTTATTAATTTATAGTGAAATCTGCAAAATGTATGCATCTACATTGTAAATAATAACAGCTTTTAATGTAATTACTGGCAATTCTTAATGCCATAGACATTCAAATAAAACTTGTTTTTGCGAATACTATGTTTTTAACTCAACAAAGCAGGGAATTACATAATTCCTCCTGGCTCAAGGGGATTGCATAATGTTGTTTTACAGTTACCTATTACTTATTTGCCCCCGCTAACCACTATAACTGACTCTGGCGGGTCTGAACTCTTCCCTGATTTGTTTGTGTTGAATGTGTCTATTTAAATAGGGGCTAACTCATCATGGTTGTAACTATGGTGACTAACAAAGTTAGACTGTGAATTAGCATGTCTCGTGTTTTGACCTACATCGATACCACCTTTGCATAAATATATAATAAATAAATATATATATACCCAGATACACAGCATTTCAAACATCAGAGTCATAAGACAAACACTGATAATGTACACATCTTCAAAATAAAAAGACTTAACCAACAGTTTGGGGAAACATCAGCACCCGCTGTTCAGACTTTATTGTCCTCCTTATAGCTACTTACTGTTTTTGTTGCTGATGTTTGTATGGTGAGAAATGAAATACTATAAATAATATTTTGATTAAGATTTTGATCATGGTTATGTTGACTGCAACAAGGACCGACATTGTCAGTGGCAAAAATAAATGTTCCCTGCATATCATGAATGTCACATTACTTCACCCATTTAAAGTCTATGTCCAAGCAACTCCTTCATGCACTATTTGAAAAATTCATCCTTACAATATCTGACGTACTGAGCATCCCCACCCTTTGTGTTATTGGATAATCACTGATGCGTTATGCATGGGGCAGTCAACCACATGAGGGACAAGGTGCAAAGGGTGTGGTGACCAGAGGCGTGTGCAGCACACCTGCAGCACATACAGAAACTGGGCTTGGATTACAAGCAAAATGCTATTGGTGCAGCTGCTTCACCCACCAGAGGCTTGTCCAGAAGGTGTATAGAGTATTTCAACATTGTTAAATTAAAATTTTAATTTCACCCCACACCGACATTAGTAAAATAATATTGTTGGTATAAGGCGATGGGTGGCACCTTCATTTCAGCTAGTTCATTTCACCATAGATGACAAATACCACATTTTCCATAGTGTTCCTGTAAGAACTAACTCACTTTAGTCAAACTAAATAGGAAAAGTCGTGGCACAATGTATAATCTCCTGACTGGAGAAGCTTGAGTCAGATTTACTGCAAAGGAATAAAAAGCATACATTTTAAAATCATTTCAGGGAATAACCAAGTACTAACCCCTGTGTTGATTTATTGATTCCTTTCATGTATTTGTAAAAGGTAGAAGATTATTTGCAAGTAAAATAAAAAAAGGTATATATTATTGCATTCAGAACTTAGTTCCATCATGGATAAAAGTGTTGGTATTTTCTCAGTCCTCCACTTAGCCTTTATAATGTCCATGCTGTTAAACCTCTGTTCAAAAAAACTCCATGATCTGAACTAGGGAATAGAGGACAGATTTTTGATATCCAGTTCAAGAAATATGTGCAGTAAAACATGGTATTCTCAATCTGAGAGGGTACATCCCTACACAGTACATGAGGAAGAAATCAAAACAAACCCAGTAGTTTTCATGGTCTTTTTATTTTGGCCCAATAGATAAACAAGCACAAAGGTCCACAATAATTTTTTTGAACTTCACACTGTACAAATTGAGCAAAAGCACACATAAATATATTTTTCAATCATAGTTTCTTTCTTAACATAGATGTAGGTGTAGGCGGGTTCTTACGAAGAGAAACACTACCCCACAGTGGTTAGATTTTCTCAGTGCTCCAAACTATTTCTCTTTCACACTTAGTGGTCATAATTTTTGCTCCCCATGAGAGTTTCATTATGGAACTATATCAGCTCTCCAAGAGGCTTGTGCCTGCCCCCAGAAAAAGAACAAAGGGGGGAGAATTAGCTTTCAAGAGCACCTGTCCAAAATAAAACGAAAGGTTAGCTGGAAAGAAAACAGAAACATGAAATATCAATAATAAAAAAATGAAGTAATCCCATTTGGTAAAACCATGGCATATAACTAAGTGCTAACTGAG
Source organism: Remorina albescens (assembly GCA_034769265.1). Lineage (NCBI taxonomy): Eukaryota > Metazoa > Chordata > Actinopteri > Carangiformes > Echeneidae > Remorina > Remorina albescens. The sequence continues at coordinate 7,898,534 of CM068479.1, forward strand.
TACATTAATACATTGAGAGACTTGCCTCCCCAGTTTGATGATCAGTGGGAATTATTTAGCTTTTTCCTTCACTACAGTAATTTGACATCTTTAACACAATGTTCAAAGCATTGATTGTTCCTATAAAAAAAATTGCATCAAACTAATATAATGAGTTCTTGTGAGCTGAAAGTACGCAACACCAAATTAGTTCCGCATTGTCCAAGCTGCAGCATTTTGACATCAAAGTTCCTATGATCAATATTTTTTAATAGTAGAATGAAAGAAGTTCCTTATTTGTGACAAATGCCTGAAGGATCAACCAAGTTTGTATTTCCCCTCATCTGTATGGAGCTTTATGGCAACTTTGGACTTTTTTGTTGGACTAATTTTTGTTTGTAGAAGGCAGCATACACAGAAGGGACACACAGCGAACACAGTTGGCCATTTAGCAGCTACATGGGCATCATACTTCAAGAAGATGGTGGAGTCAGAAACAGGATTGAAAGAAAAGTTATGTGTCTGAAGCATTAAGGCTTCCAACCAGTTTGTACATGGAGCTTGTTCATCCTTACTCTCTGATATACCCCACTGGAGTGTCTCCTAAAACAAGAGGACAGTCTGATCTGGAGTCTGTATGGATTGTCCTGCATCCTTGTTTCATTGTTTAAAATGAAAAGCATATCTGCTGCCAGTGTAGGAGAGATGAAGTCAAAACACTGAGCTCACATACACCCCTTTGCTTTACGTGATAACATGTTCATAACTAATGCACCATCTTTACGCCCAAATTCCCAATTTTTGCCTCATTAGTCTTAAAGATCTGACAGCACAGCTGTCACCTTATTTTACAGTAAACCGACAATGAAGCTCATGACCAACATTTGAATAGAAACATCTGCATCTGATTCAGATGATTTTTTTCTTCACATAGGGCTCCTTACTTCTGTTTTCCTTGGATTATACAATATACATTACATGCTTTGAAAAATATAATTCACTGTCACTTCTTTTGTCTATCTGCCAGGCTTTTTCTGATGCTCAATAAGAAAGGCAAGCTCTAGGGGGCAATTTGATTCTAGGACTAGAAGAGTTATTAGCGAGTAAGGGATGGTGTGTCCAAAACGCCAGATGACGCTATGTATCTGTCCTCAGAGAAGTGTCACTGCTCACAATGATTACCTTCTTCTAGAACAGCCTTAGATGCCCAATGTTCGTCATTCTCTATAATAAAGCTTCTTTTGTAAGATGACAAAGCTGGCACAAATAAGGAGCATCTCGGGCAAAAAGATCAGGGAAGACAGCAGGCTATGAATTGAACTTATGAAAATTAAGTTTTCATTAAAATTCAAGGTAATGAAGCATCTCTCGTTTTGTTCAGGAAGTTTTACATAAATAATCTTTAGACATTGCTGTTTTTGTGCCTGTGAAAAGATACATTCAAGTCTCAGTTTTGCTTGTCCATGAGTATCATTTACAACAAGTTTTATATCCACCGAATAAGGCCTACCACACTTACAATAAACCTGTGGTCATGGAACTAAATACAAACTGAATCAGGTTGAGTCAGATAGATGAAGCTTGTGGATATGGTGACCTAAAAATGTTAACTATTAAGGCCTACAGCTAACGTTCTCATATTAAAGGTTACTCAAGGATATAATTCCTAAGCAGCAATGGAGGACAAATTGCTCTAAAGAAACGTCTAAGTCTTAACGCCTAAAGCTACCACTCTCATTAAAAGTTACTCATGGATATAATGCCTCACCAGCAAAAGAGGGCAAATTGTTCCATGTTTTTAATCAAAGAATGGGTGGTATAAGTTGATAAAGACACTTATGATTTACAGCTTGTTTCAGTTGTCATTTTTCTTGAAAGACTTTTTACAGAAGGAACACTGCGGCACCGATTTCCCGTAGGTTAAGATATTTTCTTCTCAAATTACCATTTAAAATCTTGTAGAATGCATGTCCAGTAATTGCATTCTTGCATGATCAGCCCATGTGGTCCTGTCATTCATCCTTTCTGTCTGTATAATCTGCTCATTGTGACACAGTCCCCTCAAGCCATATTCTACTATCTGAGCATGCTAGTGTCAGTACAGTGCTCACTGTTGTTCCCCATCAGTTGGTGGCATATATCTGATATAAAATATTGATGCGCCTTCATCAGACTGACACATGTAAAAGTTCAGAAATGACAGCATAAAAATTATGGAGTTTATTGTCCATACCATGACTATATTCTAATTTTCCTCATTTGGGGAAGTTGTGCATTTATTGAAAAATCTATGGAATTACCTAAATAAGGTCAAATGGTGTTGAAAAGATGCATGCAATAAAAGACAATCAATAGATAATAAAGGGTATACATTTGCAAAACAGTAAAATAACTTGAGTTTATTTACAAAGTTAATTAACAGAAGAATACTGAATGCTTTGTCTGTACAAGGACTTTTTTGGCACTTTTCTTTTAATTATTATTTCATGATCAAAATAGTGGTAGCTTAATTTTTCTTTGTGATAACTGAAATATTAACTGACTTATTATTTCACTTCTAAGGAATAATTTTTCTTTATTAACTTTACAGTCCACAACCTTGTTATAAGAGGTGTGTTATAGTTGTTGCAGTTAAGGGTCTTATACACAAAATAAATCAGCTTTGGCACATTTCCTGGCGATAAAATATTTGCCAACTGTTACCAATAGAAAATACTCATGGTAAACCACAAGAAAAGCAGCATGATAAATTAAATGTAGAGAAAGAGCAACCCAGTGTGAAACTCTACCCAAACAGTCCCAAAACGTAATAATTGAAAACCACAGAGGCAAGAGAAACATAAAAACAAATATTAGCCCACGTGTGTCCTGTAGCTCCAGGCTGTCTTTTGAAAGCATGCTGTCAGATTAATTTTCAACCTCTCAATCTGAAAGTCCTGCTTATCCTGTCTGTTTATTGTGGAACTGATGATGGAGCACCAGAAAACCATGCTGCTTTCCTTTTGTATGCCCACAAAGTCTACTGGGAGTAGACAATGAAAAGAAGCTGTAGTGCAATTTGAACAGTGCAGTATGTTGGGGGTGTGGAATGAAAATCATTTGAAAGGTTGCCAGTTTGTTCCATGTTTGGGCTAATATTATTGACAAAGCAAATCCCATCTTATTAGGTTTTTACTGTTGTTTGACAGAATTATCTGACACAACTTGTCTAATTAACTGCTCAAATGTTGTATTGTCTGAAGCTGAAATTATGGACAGTTCCCTAATTCTTCCTGGAAAGAAATCTCATGACTCATACGGTGTAAATGTATTCAATTTAGAAGACCTTTTATCAGTCTCTCCTGTTTCTGCTTTTATGGTCACATATTACATTATTGTATTGTGTCGATAAAGTTTTAGTATGGATGCAAACTAATCTGTCGTTTTTGCTGTATGGCTAGTTGTTATATGATCCTGATGGCGAGGCTCAAAGGAAATCTGTGAGAAAGTGTGAAACAGATACTACAAACCAAAAATACATTTTTACTGTCTCCCTTGTGAATACTAATGTTAATATTTGGTGACTAAAATCCAAAGGCAACATGTAGAGTTTTCTGTAAATTTCTTTTTACTCACCTAAACAATTTGAATTCGTAACGTTTTGACGAACATATTTTTGTTCTTGTAAACCATTTAAGAAGCTGCTTTTAAATATTTTCATTTCATGAATCTTATGTCATTAAATCCTGCATAACTCTGGCATGCCATCAACTGACGTGCTAACTCATTTTCAAGGTTCCCAAAAATGTGGTTTGCTTTTTCTCTTCCTACATCATATGGCAGTCTGATGGTTCATCGCCTTACCCAGGTACCTTCTTTGAAAATGCCTTCCCTTCCAGATGTTCTGGGTACCAAATCATCTGCTTTGTCATGTTGCCACAAGGACCTTTAAACAAAATCCTCACTCTGTAGGCAGGAGGAGTCCCAACCTTTTGGTTCTGTGACCCCCTTATCATGAGTCAATATATTCTCCATATGGTATATTTAAGTGTAAACCTTGTGAGCAGTTCAATCAAGTCATTTCCTTTCTTTTAGTGAGCCCAGAGGTTCCTTTCAGGGGCCCTTGTGGAGAACCAGCGGTGTAGAGCAACACAAACCTGAAACACAATACAATTTTCCTCCATCAGTCAAACTAGATCAGGATGCAAACGTTTACATGACTATATCATGAACTTCTGATTAAACTGATCCGATGCAATGAAAATGTAACATCACAAGACCTACACTGACCAGTTATGCTATCTGCTCTGTGAGGCTTCGTTTGTGTTTTTTTGTTTTTTTTGGGGTTTTTTTTTAGCAAAAGTTTGGGCGTGGCTGAATTTTTAATCGTAGTACCAAAAGTGTTAAAATTCATCCAGAGTGGGGCATTAATATCAGTAGGAAGTTTCCGTGCTATCTAATACTTTTTTTTAGACATTACTCACTCAAAAATACAACTGTCCATTTAATGGTGCATCCAACGGAAACATCAGAGAAGTCCTGAAGATTCATCTTCTGGGGAAATGGAGGTGTGCTGCTAACTTAGCTGAAAAAATGTTTTGCCTCTCACTTTGTCAATAAGATTATTACTATTCATCTAGCAGGTGTTGACATGTGGCTGCTATGACACATATGAGCGGTAAATTTGCAACAGAATCTCACCTCGTCTACTTGATGTACCAAATCCTGAAATCGCTCTGCAGTAACCCTGACATGCATTGCATAAGAAATTCCTTGTTGTTTCTCAAATCACCCTATTTACTTTTTTGTCCTTGCAGAGTTAATCCACTCCCTGCTGAGAGAAAACAAACGATTTTCTATTAGTTCTCAAGATTCAAACAATGACTATGACTCACCGTTGGCTTATACAACACAAATTTTCATAGTTCTCTAAGCACTCCTCTCCTATCCTCTCTCTTTCGGTCACTGTCTCATTCTGTCTCTTTTTCTCCATTTTCTCCACCATTGTGTAAAGTCTCAAAGGGTAGCCTGAATGTCCTCTTCCATTTGGCTGCTATTTTGGTCTCCATGTCAACAAGATATGAGTCACCATACTCTCCCAAAACATGAACGCAATACGCAATCCCTAAAACATGTTTAAGTGATATTAATATAGCAATCAACCAATGAGTTTACTGCTCACACATGACTATGTGTCAGCCAGGATCAGTTTCAGTAGCTGGCCTAATGATGTGGCCGTGAGAAAACAAATTATAGTATCACAGACTCTCTGGATAAGTTATTCACCATCTATTTACCTACCTACCAACCTGCCATCTGAAAACAAGAGCTGCACAGTTCCCACTAGCTTCATTTGGTGTAATGAGGAGTATTAACATTTGTTTAAAGTGCCTAATTAGATATTATTCATGCGCTAATCAGTAGCCAGTTACTGAACACGGACATTACTGTAGCTCTTTTACTTAATTTCATTTGCAAAAAGTGTCACCTTGGCTTGGTTGTGTGATGTAATTTTTAATGATAAATATGTTATGGTGATAATGTTGTGGTGACTCAGCAGTAGTCCACCACACAGAAAGATTGCCCTGGGTGAAAGACTACTTTTAAGGATTTTTTCATGCAGGAGTAAACAAGTTGGGAACTCATCACTAACATCCAGCAGTGGCTTTTAGATCCTTTTCAGTGAATTCCTGACAAATGAAAATGCAAATTCAAGTATTAATGTCCAGTCATTTCTTTTGAATCACAGGCCCAAAAATGTGGGTAGGAAGAAGCAGATGCCAGGGCTGAATCATCAACATTTCGGTCACATAAAAGTTGCAAAAACATTGGCCGCAAATAATGGCCATGATTATCACAGCTCGGTCCTTGGGCAATGCTCAACGGGCAACTCTGCAAATGGCAATTACAAGAAAAGTGCAGAGACCATTTTTTAAGCAGAAAGTTAGCTGTGACGTCATGAAGTTGGAGTTTCGTAAACTTGCATGCTAGAACCTATTCACTTGAAGAAGTCAGTGATGTTTGTTATTATGGACTCGGGGTAGGCCTTTTATGAGAATTCCACTCTGTAGGAGGGTTCAGTGGGTGAAAACAAAGTAAAGCATTGTGTACTGCACTCTTGCTATCAGTCAACAGTTAACCTCAGAGCAAGTTGAAGACACAAGTAACTCCGATTTACTGTTACCACTAATCACATATCTGCACCTCTCTGACCTCTGAGCGTCCTCTGTCACCTCCCACCTCTGTACCTCATTCAACTGAATGACTGTAATTAGGTGAAAAGACAAAACAGAAGCAAACAGCTGCATGTTACTTGAGTTTTCAATAAAAAAAAAAAATCTGCAAAATCAATTGGCTGATGTAAAACTAATATTTTTCTATTCATTTTATATTCATGCAGCTTAGGTAAGACTTTCTAATAACAGTTCTCATAGGTCGTTTTCTCCGGTCAAGTTGGAGTTGGGTGGAGCCCTGATGAAAATTTTGGGAGGTGACCAAAGTGCACAAGACTGGCCTAAAAGGTGTAACAAAGCAATCCGGAGGATGATGCAGATGTCAGTGAAGCGCTGTGTATAACCAACACAGATTGGAAATGTATTCAGCCAGTCTTTGGACACAGCAAATTATTGTCATATTCGCTGTGGGGGAAGCATGCTCGTTAGCATTGCCTCTCATGGAAAGAAGGCGTGGGTTCTGTGTTTGAGTTTGCATGTCTACAGGGGTTATCTCAAGGTGCTCTGTTGTCTTCCCACAGATAAAAGACCTGCAGGCTCGATGAGTGTTGAAAAAGCTGTATTTCAAAGCCATAGAAACTACATCTTGGCTCGGACGGACTTTGAGGTATTGAACGAGATTGTTGATTTTGCTGCTCATAGGGACGTTTCATCCTTGAGGTTGTTCTGATTATGAAGCCTCCAGGACATCTCCATACATTCATTCATTCATCTTCTACCGCTTATCCATTTCCAGGTCGCGGGGGTTGCTGGAGCCAATCCCAGCTCACACTGGGTGAGGGTGGAGTACACCCTGGACAGGTCACCAGTCCATCACAGGGCCAACACACAGAGACAGACAGAGACCAACAACCACTCACACCTACAGACAATTTAGAGTCACCAGTTAACCTAAACATGATGTGTTTGGACAGTGGGAGGAAACCAGAGTACCTGGAGGAAACCCACACAGGCACAGGGAGAACATGTAAACTCCACACAGAAAGGCCCCAGGCTGAACCTGCGATCTTCTTAATGTGGGGCAACAGCACTAACCACTATGCCCCTCCATACATGCAACTAGGATGAAATCCTGTTGGGATTACATGCCCATCTGGGCTGGGAATGCCTCATGATTCCCCAGGAAGAAGCGAAAGACATGACTGCAGAGAAGGATGTGGGGGCCAAGTTGTTTAGCCTGCAGTCATCACAAGCTGCAAAAGCTCCAGAAAATAAATGGATGGAGCATAACTAAATGTACTGCTTATGGAATATTAGCCCCCTGGGGACTAATAAAGTATTTCATATTCTAATTCATGCTTTTTTCTAATTATTCATTTATTTATAGGGATGATATTTTGGATTAGGTTGTGCTCTGTAAAATCATCACTGCCACTAGATGTCGTACCAGAACACCAACATCCAAGATCATAACAAATGCTTCATCAGCCTCTCTTCAGGCCTCCATTTTGCCACCCTACTTCCTTAATATTGTCAGTTAGCAACCTTTTAATGGAGCCGAGTGAAAGCAGCCATTAACCCCCAAGAGGCACAACTAAATAAAGTTTCCCTGTCAAGATGAGGGCCAACAAAAAACAATTAGCCCAGTATTACCCCAGGCTAGCATCATGCAGCAATCCAGACCGTTAGGCAGCTCGAGATAGCAGCACTTGACACTTTGCAACACTAATTGGTGACAAATTGGTGACACATTGGTGACACCAAGTTAGGTTGCATAATATACCATAGCATCAACATCACATGTTGGAGAAAAACGCAGTTCTAAGTCAAGTCGGACTCCTTTAGCAGCTTTTGGGAACCTCCAATCTCAGTAAAAGAGCCAACACTCTTTTACTGAGATTGGAGACTCAGCTTTGGATTCTGTCCACACACACAAAAAAAAACAAAAACATAAAGATAAACAAATGGGATCTAACTGTAGTCTGATTGGATAAGAAATTCATACCAACCACTCAGCCAAGAAATAAAAAACTAGAAAGTGCACTCCTCGCAGAAAAATGGTCAGGAAACGAGACAACATAAGCAAGAATGAGACGAAAATACTCGGGTTCCAGTGCTCATCATGGTGATTGGCATTTCTATAGAGTGTAGTGTAATAGCTTACCTTACCTGACCTTGTCCACTGGAACTCCGAAGGACACTTCTTTGTGAGTCAGCTCCTTCAAATTACTATGCTTCTGAAAGCTTAGCACCTGTGCACTACAACTAAATCTGTTTTATGAAGTTCTATTAAGGAGTCACAAAAATTTTATATTACTGGGAAAAAAATTGCCATGGGGTCAGATATTTTTCTTGAATCAAGGCCTAATCTGCTCGCTTTTTGTTGTTTCAAGATATCAGGATTCACTTTTATTATTTTTCTTTTTCTCTCACCCTCTTTTTTGGCACTTCTGCCCACGATTCAACACCTTGGCTCATGCATCATCCTCTTTTTCTTTGAAAGTCAGCTCACAGTCAGTCCATGTCATGATGACATTTCATACCCAGACTTTGAATACATAATTAATTCAAATTCACATATATTCACATTATTTTCACACTTTATATGTCAGTGACATATTCAATGACAAAGTTTCTTACAGATACCAACCAGATTTCATGTGACTCATATCAATTTACAAACACCTGTTACATTCAGGTGTCTGTGAGCACTGTGGCTGTATGGACAGAAACATGAAATATACCATTCTGGTTACTTTAAAATGAGCAAGAGCTACCTTTAAGGTGGCAACTGATAATGAAAAGAAATCCGACATTTTATGAGTTTCTGCCCTGACATGTGTAGGCTGAGGAAGAAACAGGCTCTCACCTGCACTGTGAACAAAAGAACAAGAGAGCTTTTGATCTCATAATGATCTACATTTCTAGCTCAAAGACATCCAAATTGAATGAATGATTATCTAATTTTTTAAGCTTATGAAGCCAATGTAAAAAAAAAAAAATCTGGCGTGTACCCTGTGTATATTATACTCGTAATGCCGATGAATGAACAGCCCAGCTTCCCTAACTTTCATGCATTTAAAAAAATAAAAGAAACCCTAACATTTTCTTTTTCTCTGTCATTTTCATTTCATTTTATATAACTTCGACAGTTTTATATAACTTCGGACTTGTCATAACAGGAAAGAGGCACTTTGTTGTGGTGAAGAAAATTTACAAATACATGTTCAAATTTGGATATTTTCCTAAAATGTAGTATGCAGTAACTTTGTGTTGAGCCCGGAAGACAAAAACAATCTTTTGTACACTGTAACAGCTGAAGGATGTCTTCTAACATATTTGGTATCTTTGGTTCAATAACAGGAACAGGAATAGCTTCAGTGTTATGAATGAAAATGCCCCACTGTCTAAACTGTGGTGTGTCGTACCCAAACAATGTCACTATAGGCCTCCAGCAGTCCACTATTATATGACTCCATAATTAACATTAGATTTAATGTAATGTTTGAAAATAAAGACTTCAGCCCACCGACTAAACACAAGCATGGAAAGCTTCTCTGTCGTAATGGTTTTGGATGGGATATGGAAAGAATGTTATGGCCTGTACCGTCATTCTGGCTTCATCAATCAGGTTGATAGGAGGCATATAAGTGTCTAACGTGCATTCTTGAGGAAACTTTTTCAACAACATTTACAGTACATTCAGGTTTTCCCCGACCAAGTATAGCTGCTTCAATGACACTTAGCGAACATGAGTCAGACAAGATTCCTCATTAAGGTAAGGCATCTTTGGATTGGAATCCAAACTATGTATGGAACAAATCTGCTCATTTCAAAGATTAGTGGTCATGCTGGAGTTAAACATTTCAAAGAGGACAATTAATGGAGTGTTTCAGCAGGTAACAGTCTGTCTGCATTCCAGGAATTCTTAAACTGTATGACTACTACCGAAAAATAATCACTGCCTCGTTCGTTTATTCACAATGGTATTCTGCATTCCCTGTGTCTTTTCTGTTTCTGTTTTCTCTTTGTCCCTGCCTTCATCCTCCCCACACTGTTATTCTCACCTCCAGCTCCCAAAACTGCAGCCTGGCTGACTCATCACTGGCCTTCCATTAGGCTCCTGCCAACATTCACTGATTAAATCATAAAGGATAGAAGATGAGGGTTATTGAACATACTGAGCCCTATGCATGTGCCAGCGATAAATAAGGAGAATACAGTAAACAGAATCTGAGCCTGAACAGGCAGCAGTCAGCAGTATATTTAAAGCATATTTGGAAAGCACGTCTGGTTAGTATATAAAATGAGCAATCGATGTGTACACAGAGTCCAAATTGTGGGAGCGGGGAGTCTCCGCAGTGGTTTATCACTGACCATTAAGATGATGAGCTCTGTGCTTAAAGCTGCATCAATTTTCGGTCACCAGAGGACAGAAAAGCTCAAAAACCACCAAGTGGATGCTTTAATGTCTTGAAATATTACCAAAGTTGAAATGTGGCTGAAAACACTGTCATCCCATTTGAGGCATATTTCTCTTCAAAGCTCCTCCAAATTAAGCAGCTAGGTTCATTGTAAGTGTATGACTTCCACTCACATAATATGTCAAATTAAAAAAATAAATTGGGTGCGTCAGGTGATTAAAACTATAGTAAACGAGGCTATAATAAACATTTTCATAACAGTGTATCAAATGGAAATGAGTAATGATCGCAGTGATGAACCAGAGAATTATGGCCTGATTCTGCAGCTCCCTTTGGCTTTCCAGATCATAACAGCAAATTTAAGCTCATTTCAACTAATTTAACTGTCAGCCAGACAAATTTACTGCCTTTCTCCATTCGCACCACTTTCATAGTGTTGTGTTACAGATGCAGCAGGCACCTAAGTAGTGAAGTGTAAACTATCTACTCAGCACAAAATATTGAAGAGAAGCAGTTAGCCTGGTGAACGTTGCAGTATATTTGTAGCTAATTCCCTATGGATTGGTAGAGACCAAAAATAGAGCTAAAAGAGAGGGAATGCTGGACTCACAGGCATTTCTTGGATGGAAGCTACAACAAATGAATGATGATAAATGTAAATAAGTAACTGTAATAAATATGTGCTCCATTAGCAACAAGGCAGACTGTAAACTCCTCACCTATGGCATCCGCTTGTAACAGAAACTTAAACTCAGCGATGAGAAGTCAGTTAGTGGGCATCACTCCAGGCTTTTGGGCTGGCACTGCTGCTGTCAGATGAAAATGGGAAAAAAGTTCAGTCACGTGTTCATTGATCTATCCACAACCTCCTGCCTACTGTAGGTTGACTTTTTTGCTCTATGACAACAACAGTTGACTTCACTTTTTTGCTCTAGTTATGACGCTTTTGTCACTCGAAGGTCAATATATGTTGTTTTTATGTGATTGCTGGCCACTTGATGGTCTCTGTCAGCTCCTAAGAAAAATATTTTTTGTAGATTTCCCCTCTTTCCAACAACAGTTGAGAAAAAGAGCTTGGCTGAGGGGAACCAAAGAGATTCAAAGCATGACAAATAAATAAATTTGATATCTTAATATGGAGAATTGTAACAACACTGTGATGTAAACAGAGGGTGTGTTTCCAGTGTGTGGCACTGACAAGAGTAATCCATTATAATGCATCGGGACCACCTCGGCTTTTCAAATCTTTCATTTCCATCAAACAAATGTCACACAGAATAGCAACCGCTTTACATGTTTCCAAATCTTTTTGGAAAATTGATTTGAGCATCTGCTTTTGTGGGATTTAGAAATATTATTTCTTCCCTCTTATCTGTTTTATCCAGAAGGCATATGTTTTCCTGCTGCAGGGTAAATTTTCCTTTCTGTAAATTTCAGTAAATTCACTTTTTCATGACATCTGAATCCCCCTGTCATATTCAAAGATATTAAGAAACTATTTACAGTCAGTTATTTGACTCTCACTAACTTTTGCTTCGACTTCTCCATGTTATTAAAATGTGCGAGCAGTAAAGTAATCCTGTACTTCAGCGGCAGAGAAGGAGTGCTGCTCCCTGTAATAAGGCTGGGGAGATGAGAAGTGAGGCTTGGAAATAAGGAATGTGAAAACTGTGGCCTCTGGCTGAGATGAAAACCTCTGGTTCTATGTAACAAACACACTACTGCACAACTAATGCGACCCACTAATATCTCTGTATGCTCATTTGATCAGTAAGCCTTTGCTCATTTACCATAAATCAATAATTCCTTGTGGCTCAAAAAGAGTAAATCACTATACTTATAAATAAATATACTATACCAGTTTGGACACAGCCTCTTCAATTTTATAAATAAGCAAACAAGTAATCACATTTTTCACTATGTGCCCAGTATGCTGCATTCATGTTTGTCAAAAGTATCGTTAACAGCACTACCCTCGGCAGCATTTCCCCTGTGGCGATGATGTAGAAATAGTTTGCAAATATATGACCACAACTAGGAGAGTCAGTAGAATGTGTGTTGCCCCACATTAAGAAGGTTTTGGCTGCGGTTCCCAGCCTGGGGCCTTTCTGTGTGGAGTTACCATGTTCTCCCCGTGCCTGTGTGGGTTTCCTCCCACCGTCCATACACATCATATTTGGGTTAACTGGTGAGTCTAAATTGTCTGTAGGTCTGAGTGTGAGTGGTTGTTGGTCTCTGTCTGTCTCTGTGTGTTGGCCCTGTGATGGACTGGTGACATGTCCAGGGTGTATCCCGCCCTCACCCAGTCTGAGCTGGGTGATGAGTGAAGACGAATGAATGAATGAAGTCATTATATATGTATTTATAGTATTTATATGTCCGTTTTGATTTGATGGATGGATGAATGTGTGGGCAGCACGGCGGCGTAGTGGTTAGCGCTGTCGCCCCACAATAAGAAGGTCACGGGTTCGGTTCCTGGCTTGGGGCCTTTCTGTGCGGAGTTTGCATGTTCTCTGTGTGGGTTTCCTCCCGGTACTCCAGTTTCCTCCCACCGTCCAAAGACATAATGTTTGGGTTAATTGGTGACTCTAAATTTTTTTGTTGGCCCTGTGATGGACTGGCGACCTGTCCAGGGTGTACCCCGCCTTTCGCCCGGAACGTTGGCTGGGATTGGCTCCGACACCCCCGCGACCCGGAAACGGAAAAGCGGTAGAAGATGGATGGATGGATGAATGTGTATTATAAAGTGCACTTAGCTTTTTTTTTTTCTTTCTGGAAACCAAAGAATATCAGGATTTAGTTTAATGTCAAAAAGGTGCAAATGTCATTTCAATGCGAATGCGATTTAGTTTGTCACAAAACTTATACTTACTTTCCAGCATCATATCCATATACCTCTGTATGCTCACTGAGCTGCTCATAAATGAGAAAATGGTGCCCCTCTGGTATGTTTAACACTGTTAATATCAGTCGGCCTGTGTGGTGAAAGGGGATGAAATTGAAATTTAAGAGAAAAATATGACTTAGTACAACTCATTTGAGGCTGCTGTCACAGCTCTGTGTGACTCCACATCGGATATTTAGACGTGTTAGTTTGCAGGTTTACCAGAATTCTTTCTTTTTGGCATTACTCACACTAGGATTTAATGATGGCCAATGGACCAGCATAGCTGCATGTGTTTATTTCCTGTGCTTGCCGTGATGCCCGTGATGGTCATAGTCATGCTAATGATTACTTTAAGTGTTAAAAGTGATTAGCTTTGGATTGCAAACAAGAACCTTAAGAGGAATTTGGCTTTGCATTATTTGTTTCATTAAACATAGTAAATACAATTTAATATTGGAGCGTTAAATCAGCTGTCGTCATTGTATGTAATGAAATCCCATCTCATTTGGAAATCGGTACACATACATAGAAGCTGAAATTTTAGCCCATTATCAGTCTTCTTCTCATTGTGCCTTGTTACAAATAATAAAATATTTAAAAGGGTTTTTTTTTATTCAGTGCTTATCTAGTGAGAGAAAATATGCAGAAATAAGAGTCTAAACAGGCAGATTCTTTGTGATTAAGTTTGACCAATGATGACTAAATTGATCAATTGACAAAAATATATATTTCAACTAAAATATTTCTGTCCATTCAAGAAGTTTTACGCACAAGTCTACTTAAAAAAACATGATGTATGAGTACAAGCTACCTATATGCTGTTGCTATAGGATCTTTGGCATTCAAAACTATTCAGTCTGACTTGTGAATGATGTTCCATGAAAGTTGAAAAACCCAAATTAGATTTTGTAATGTATTCAGAATTGGAGCAAATAATAGATTTTAATCTCATAACCTGTGCATCTTCTACAAGGGATGATAAAGGCAAAGACCATTTTGTGTTTGAATTTTTAAGGCTAAGATGGAGATTGAAAATTTTCTTCTTGTTTATGGGTCTGATGCTTCACTAGGAACAAAACATTCCCTTCTACAAGCTAATTTACATTAAGCGACTCATAAAAGTTGATGTGTTGTTCAGAGGCATACCAGTCCTCTGACACAAGTCACTGCATTGACTACCTCACTGGAGTGACGTCAATCTCTGTGTTGTGCACGCCGGGACTTTGGCCAAAACCTCAACCACTCTTTAGAGTCTAGATAAACATGAACTGGTTCTTTGTGCCCATCATGTTGGAAGAATGTATGCACAGTATTCTGCCAGGTGGACACAGTCAAGGTCATGTATATGCCATTTACAAGAAGAGGGTGAGATGATAAATGATGAAGACCCAGGGGTTTGCCCTCAAACCTTCTAATATGATGCTTCACTATTAAGGTAATGTAATAAAGGTTTACCATGAGGATAAAGGGGCTGGTGAGTCATAGGTCAGCAGTGGGTGTAAGGTGAGAACATCGGGAAGCCTGAGGCGTTAAGGGAGATAATGAGGCCTCGTGCATCTCCCAAGTGCCCAACATTAAGAGTTATTACTTCCTCTTCTGCTGTAGCTACAAGCTTGTTTCATACACAGCCTCTGTACAACTGCTCTCTGTCTATACCAAAAAAAAAACACACAGGTACACACACCTGGACAAAAACACCCTTGATCCTCACTTTTGTCAAATTTAAAAACCACATTAAAATTTGTAACTGTTTTCATAGGATTTCTTATGTCCAAGAGTTTTCCTCAGAGCTTTTCTGTATTCGAAATATGCTAAAGTATTTCAAAAAATGTGCATTTCAAATTTTTTTACAAGGAAAAATCTGGTAGTCAGCCATCCTATATTTTTCTACTACTATGATATGACTCCATCATAAAACCTTAGAAAAACAAGTCTGAGCTCAAAACATTTTCTTGATCTCTGCATAACCAATTGGTTACCAATTCATGTAACCATTCAAGGGAAAAACATTTCCGGGTTGTGACGTGAGGATGCACCAGACCGAGCACCCAATACCAGGCAAGTTGAGTGTATTCATTCAGGCTTGCTCGTGGAATTACTGGAAAATAATAACAAAACTTCCTGAAACCAGTCTGACTCACACAGTTGAACACTCCACTCGAGATGCTTTGCTGTGGCATGCCTCTTTTCCCCAGCTGATGTTAGATATTTATGTAAGACCCATTCAGAAATATGTTTCTCTCAACTAGGAAATGTAAACTGCCATTTGCTAGCCGACGCTGGCTCGTGCTCCCAAAGCAGTTCATGACAACTTTCAATATTTACATTTTTCTGTGGCATTAAAATGCAGCAGACTTAACAAAAGAAGGATGACGACGGAGTAGAGCAGCTTTTGCTTTGTTCTTCAAAAGGAAACAGTTCCTCATACTCAAAACATTTGAAGTGCTGTCACTTTAACTCTCAATGGCATCTGAAGCATTTACAGGCTTACAGGCCAAGTGAATACCTTCTCTGCTGTCAACATTTCCATTCATTTATTCAGTCTTTTAATTGCTAAAATGTGCTGCGGAGAAGGCTCCATGTGTATTCGAGATGGTTGCCTCTGCTGCCAGCTCAATCTCTCATCATGGGCTCTGCAGGATACTTGACTATTGAATGTCTTTTAATTGCATGTTCATATTTGGTTTATTTCTGAAAGTGTCCCTATAAAGCCACTGTCTCCACATGCAGCTGCTGAAGATATACCAAAAGCAGCATTTTCTAAGCACATCCATAATATTGGTAAAAATGGTCCGCCAGTGAACAAGCTCAAGCACAAGCTCATGAACGTCCTACGTTCTCAGTCCAGTTAGCAAAATCAAAATGTATTTGATTTAAACTTAGCATGTCATTACTCCACAATATTCCTGCTTAAATAATTGTTTAGCGCTGTATTATTGTTTAAATCCTGCTGACAAGTTCCTGCAGTTGTTTCATTGCTTTGAGCTGTATCCATATTTGGAAGTCAAAGTTCAGACTGCATGCTGGTTTAGCACGTGACTGGTTTTACAAACAACTGTGTCACCAAAATAGCATGTATTCATTTATGTCAGTCACCTTTTTTTTTTCTTCATCTTTTCCACTTTCCTGTAGTTTCAAAAAGATGCCTAATTATCAATGATCTACTGAACTCTGGGGAACTTTATGAATATCAGCCAGATAAGACAAAAGAGGCTGACACCTACACACTCTTGTGTGTAGTGAGTGCATAACCTGTACAGGTTAGAAGGTCAACAGCTGCGTGAACCTACTTATTGTTTCTTTTCACTTATCACTTATTTGTACCATTTGGGGTTATTTACTGGACTTGAACTGAGTTTTAACATACATTTGCTGTGGAGTGTGAGCATTTTTCTTCAATACTGAAGCCCAAAGTGAGTGGAATGTGGAACTGAAGGCAAATTAATTTCCACACACTGCATTTGCTTGAATTATTTGTCGTCTCTTTTGTTTTATACAGTGTTTTACACCAGTAGATCCTAAACTTTGAAGACGTGATGTTAATGTTTGGTACTGATGTTGTTAAGACTGAAGCTCCAACAAGAAAAGCAAACATGAGATCACAAATTGAGTCTGAGGATCATGTCCTTATCCATGCTTCAGGAAAGCACAATGGACCTGAGCAGAAGAAACAAGATGAGGTGCAGACCTAAAATTTGAGGTGAGGGGATGCAGGAATGTAGTCAGAATTGGTGGAAATGTGAATTAAACCTCCTGTGGCTTTGCCAAACACTTTCACACCAATGTCATTCTGATCAAAGTCATACCATATCCACATAAATTCTCAAAAAAAAAACCAACCAACCAAACAAACAAACAAATTTAAGCAGTCTCATATCTTTCTCAAATAATAATCTTGAGCCAGCACAGACAAATAGTGGTCACTGTTAAAGGCCTAAAAACACTCTCAGGCGGGTTTCACATTTAAGGTCTGTAGCTTCACATTTTTAAAAAAAGTGCTGCTTTTTCCTTTTGGGTGTGAAACAGAACTGTACCAATGGCAGACACAGTGATGTCGTCACTGGGGGACGACAATAAAGAGGCAGAATTCAAAGTCCATCTCTCATATATCAGCCTGTTCCAAACAAAGATCCTGATCAGTTGATCAGTTGATGATAATTATGGTTCTCCTGCTTGCACCACCTTTTATCTTTAATTTCTTTAATTTTATTTGGTTATTTGAGTCTTTCCACCAAACATGGCTCTCTTTAAAGATCGGTTAAAATGAAAAACATGAGTGTTAAAGCAGCAGCATAAAAGGAAAGACAACATTTTCAATTGTAAACATTACTTAGGATCTTATCATTTCAAGTTTTTTTTACTGTAATAAATTCAGTATGTGGATTTTGGATCAAAAATGCTGTCATTTTTTAATTTTAAACTTTGCCATTAAAGTAAAAAAATTATAATTTGCAATTGTAATTTAGTAATTATGACATTGGCCTATTTTAGCCCCCGTAAGATTAATTTTTTGTTGCAGGAAACAATGATCATTACATGATTCTAAAATAAGTTATTGAAAACGTCTGTTTGGAAACTGGTACCTTCACCGGTCTGCTTGATAAATTTTTATTCAGCACCACTTACAGTTTAATTTAACATTTTCTAGTATGTAATACATGTGTATAGGTGTCCTAACATTTTCTTTAATTTGGCAGTTCCTAATCTTTTGTCCATAGTCATTCAATTACTCATTAACAGTATTTGTTTTTGGCTGGGTGGTAATAAAACAGCAGTCTGTTAATGTGCCCTCCTACCATTCTAGACTATGACTCATATCTACGCCTCACTGCAGAGAGTTATATGTGATCTGAATACTTATCAAGTCAACAGTCCTAAAATTGTTTCTACACTTTAGCCTCATAGAAACAATTCAATCTTTTATGAGTTGCCTAAATCAGTGGGGCAAGAGTATATAACGTTTGCTCTTTATATATATATATATATATATATGTATGTGTGTATATAAATATATTACATGACCCATGACAACAGGAAAAAGGATGTTAGTTTATATGGATGTAGAATGGAAAAAAAAAAGAAAAGAAAAAATGTTTGTCTTTAAGAATAGCTATCTTGTTTAGATCTTATTCCCGTTATATAGAATACACATTATAAAGAAAGACAAAAGTCTTAAACAGAGCATTCACTTGGTGGTTGCATTTTGTGTGCTATTTGCTTACTGAGAACCAGTTTCATACTTGGATTCTTTTAGCCTGAAAGTTATTGAGTGGGTTTTGAGAAGGGAGGGGGGAACCTTAGCTGACCAACTAAAATAACTGTCGTTTGACGTCATGACTTTATTTTTAGAGGGTGTGGTATATGGGTGTGGAAGTGCCTTTTCAGGTTAGAATCAAAATACAAACACATAACATACACTGATGCACCCAAGTGCACACAGGCAGACAAAACAACATTGTGTGTGCATCTGTGTGTGTGTGTGATTCCTAATGCATGCATATTCACACCTGCTGATGAGCACATGTATTGGTAAGCAATGACTCATAAGGGTTACTATGTTTTCCCAAGCCCTATAGAAATACTACATAGCTTAATATGTGAAAAAAAAAAAAAAGATTTAATCAGACAAGGATCTAAAATATGTGTTTGCCTCTCAGCTGCAGTATCACCCAGTGTGTGAAAGTATTACAGAAATTATCACTTTGGCTCCTGATCTGTCATCAGCATATAGAAGTCTGAGTTTATATGGATGTGTGTAAACTAATAGCATAATACAATCCATAACAAAACTGTAGAGGGGAAAAGGTGTCGTTGGGGAGGCTGAACAATTTGTAGTCAGTCGAATACAAAATGCATTTGTTTGTATAAAATTTTTCAAAACCAAAGGAACATGCTTCACAGAGTATACACATAAAATTGTGTCAAAAACCATTTCCATAGAATAAATACCCGAGATGCTGGTAGATTATATAAAGATATTTAGTTTTGGTGTCATATAAAATTTGAGGTCGTATTTTATTCAGACAATATTTTTAACATCTGTTAAGTTTGGCTTTTTGTTGAGTGGTAAAATAGGTTTTCATAGAAAAAATATTGATAATTTTCAGAGTTAAATATCAAAAGAATATATTGCTTTGCATCATTATCAGGCTGCAGGTTCACAGTTGGTAAACTAAAACCATTGAAATTATCTTTACATTGTAACGTCAAATGGTGAAAACAAAATGAAGAACATTTCAGTGTGTAAAGTTCATGTTTACATATTATTTCTTTGCTTAGTTTATCATATAGTCATTGGTTACCATATTACCCTGTTGCACGTGGCTTTGAATTTGAATAAGCCTTGTACATTCAACCAGATGTTGAATATATTTCTGTCCTACTTTTTCTACTCAGCTAGAAAAATTGGTTGAACTGCAACCAAAGAAAACCTGCAAAATGGACGAGATACACAAATTCACCAAACGTATTCATCAATTTAACACAACAAGTTCGTTAGTATGTTACCTTTTGTCAACATTTTAGTTTAACATTAAAGTAATTTATCTGAAGTTGCCGATTCCTCAATTCTCCTTACTTTCTATTCGGCTCTCTTTCTTCCATGACCAAGGTCATCTAGGATCAGAAGTTTGTGCTAACTGTGACAGATATTGTGTATTTCATTCAGGCACAATGACTTTTACAGACAAGACAGTAAAACTAAGCAGCTTACTCAGCATTTAGTTGACAAACAGCCTGCAGGGCACAAACATTGTGCTACACTACGTCCACAGATCATAACTAACCGGCTACCTCCATAGTCGATAACTAACTGGCTACCTCCATAGTCCAGCTGCAGGTCTCTCTCTTCTGCTTTCTCTCTTTCTGTGTAATGTGTAAGTTACATTTCATGACGCAGCAATATTATAACTGATCTTGGCACGATAGAAGCTGAGTCAGGAGTAGCTTGCAGCGCTCGCTTGGGCTGTAGCTCGTCATCATTTGCCACCGATCGTTATATTAAGTGCATTAACCTCGATGTTAAACTGCTCTGTTTATTGAACCCATGCTAATTGGACATAATCACACCCACAAAAATGACAGAAACAATCATTTGGACCGCTGGAGGTCACGCTAGCTTTCAGAGACTATACCTTTCCACTGTACAACCACCGGTAGGCACTAAATTACATTAAGAACAAAAAGAGTAAAGAAGTCCTTTATGAGAGTGGTTGGAAGTTGTGGAAAAGTTAGAGTAACTTAGATTAAAGAATGTAAGCAGAAGAGCTTCATGGAAAACAACAGGCAGCCTGATCTGCAGGCACAGGGAGAAGAAGCTCACACTTTGTTTTCAATTGTTTTCCAACCTGCTGTGAATCAACAGGTCTAACCAGTTAGCACTATAAATGCTAACTAGTGTACTTGTGTATACTTTAGGCCACTTTAAACCAATCAATCACAGCTTGAAGAAACACAAATTACCAACTCTGGATCCTGTAATTCTCCTTTAGGATGTGGAACAATGGAGCACAAAGGGGCTGCTCAATAGAAATTATCTTGTGCAATGATATTAACATGGACGGGAATCTCATGAAACTATTTCCAACATATTGTGAAATTTATGAAACAAAGTGAGGCTGCCCTGAGTGTTTTGAATGATGTTTGACGTTTGTGAATTTTAGAACAAAATGATTTTTCTCCTCATATTTTCTTTATTATTTTTTTTTACATTTTGTGAAAATAAATATTATAGCTCAATAGCTATAAAAGGTATTCCTAAAAAAAACTAAACAAAAACAAAACTGCTTTCTCAAATTCTTTCCACTTATCTGTGATAGTTCAAGAAATCTTAAAACAAAACTGAAATTTAAAAAAATGAATGTATGTGAGTTTTTTGAATGAATCTGCATTATGTGAATTTCAACTCAGTCAGTAGGGGGAGAAAAAACCTCTCTATGTGTGAGCTCCTGTTCTCTCTCTCTCTTTCTCTCTCTTAGTTTCCCTCCCCCACTGTAGGCAACACCATGAGTCAGAGAATGGCACATTGACATGAGTGGCATGGTCAGCCTCACACAGAGTCAAAGACACAGTGTGGACTTTTTCACTGTCCATATTTTGTGTTCTGACAAACATAAGACATACATTGAAAAGAAATAACAACTTTCAGAACCCATCATAGCTGAAAATCAGATTTATTATTTGCAGTCAGGGCCTTCAGGAACTGCCAAAGGCACAACACTGAAAGATCTGATGGACGGGTGAGTTGTGTTAACTGTGATTATTCCAGTAAGTCATGGGAATCAAACCAGCAACCAACGGGTCACAGACTTAACATACTACTCATTCAGTCTTCCATCTTTGTGTCAGAGTGTGTATCTTTTTATCTCTGGTCAATATTGAAGTTGTAATCATATGTAAATATTTCCTTTCAATAGTTGGCTCACAGTGAATTTGTCAGATAATAATGACTTATTACTCAAAAGCATGGTTAAGTTGAAAGTGGGTTGAATTCAACCATGTGCTAAATCAAAAATGAAATAATACCGTGTGATGGCAGAGTTACCAGTAACTCGATGTTTGTGCTACCAATCTGAAACAGTGAATGCCTTCAGGAGAAGTATAATGCCAACTAAACTGTTTCTGCTAAATATCTTCCAGGCTGAAAAAGCTTGATTTGGAACTTTTAAGCAAAGAAAAAAAAATAAAAACAAACAAACAAACAACTAAAACACATTTTTTTCCGCTACAGTATTTCACTAAATACCCCCTCTTTAAAACTAAAAAAATATTATTATTATTAGCAGATGGCGAGAATAGACCTTTTGGATTTTTTGTTTTTTGTCAGAGTTTGTGTTTCTCTTTTCAGACAGCTCATTGTGGCCAAAACTATTGTTGCGTTTACTTCAAGCATACTTCACTACAAACTCTCGTGTTATGTTTTGTTTTCTTGAAGGTTTCAGTTTGTTTTTTTGTTTTTGCCTTCCTGTGATTTAGCTTGGAGGTTACAGTGATGTCCTCTTTTAAATAAAGCTTTACTATCAGATTGTGACCATAATAATGACATGGTTTCATCCCACAGAAAGAATATACAAAGTCGTCTTGTGAGGTTCAAAGGGCAAACGCGAGGATGCAGGAACTGGTGAAGACAGAGTTGAGGTCAGGGGCAGTCAGAGTGGGAGCACAGAGGACATGCCTGGAAAGTTAATCAAGTCAGTGTTTATATTGTAACACACAGCCATCAGCTGTGTTACAATATAAATCATATTTGTTTCCAGAAATTTCAATAACACATTCTTTATCTAATAATGAAAAGACATTTTCAAACAACAGTTTAAAATCTGTGGATATTATTTTTCCAAATACATGTTTGTGGAATTTGTTGGTTGGTTAATAACAACGAATCACACCACCATTTAATACTTTTGGAGGAATTTAAGAAAAAGTATTTGGTATGAATAAATGTCTATCATATGTGTTCAACTTCAGAATTAATGAATACCTGTGCAAATGTATTTTTATGTAATACAGGTAACAATGCTACTGCTGGTATAACAGTAGAACTTTCTATTGAATCAAATATGGATATTATATATATGTGTGTGTGTGTGTGTGTGTGTATAAATATCCTCAGAAAAAAGGAAAAGCAGCACATGAAATACAAATGAAGAGTTTACTATGCTTAAAGCCTGATAGGTGGGATAGATACAATGTCTGGACGCACCTTAAAACTAATCAAAAGGCACAAGCGGACAAGTGGGGGAAAAAAGTGAGTCACAATTTCTACACCTGTGTTTCCCATATATTGAGAAATGCATCCTTAATAACATAAAGCTATAAATAGGAAACTGTGTAAATGGCATCAAATGGAAACACACAACACTGACATGTGCATTTTAATTTTTTCACCATTTGAAGTAACTCAAAGTGAATATGTGATTTGCCAATTGATTCTTTTTCTCCCAGGCTATGAATAAAATGCTTTAATTATTGATGTACTTACGTCAGATGCCCGCTTGAATGTTATATGTGGTGCAGACCTCTTTCTCAGCTACTTACCCCACCCTCTTCTCAACCCAACAGCAACCCCATTGCTGCCGCCACCACCCCTCCCCTGGCAGACACCCTCATGTTCCCCCTAGCTGATGCCTCTACCTGGCATGAATGGAACTCGAACGTGTTGCAGGCAGCTTGCAGAAAAACATCATCCAACTGGAAGAAGGTTAATACAAAATTGAAGTCCGTTTCTTTTTATCTGCCACCCCTCCCTTGCATTTACTGCAATCTTCAGCACCAGATGCTTGTCTGTGCCATCCTATTGGATGAATGCCACTATACAGAGCAACTGGTATCTGAAGTAAATTTCATTTCAAGAGCTGGAGCTGTGTGTTTATATATAGAGAGCAGTGTGTTTAATTTCTGGTATAGAAAATATTTAGTGGATGCTTTTGGTCAGCACTTGGTGTTTCACAAGCTCTTTTGGACTATGAACTATGAGCAATGGACAGGATCCAAAGAACCATGCCTATGTCAGCGTAGAACATGTCCTCACCTACTGGAAATACTCAGTTTGGTTTGGGGAAGGGGTGACGCTTGACGAGAAAGTGCAGGAGGTAGCAGACTGGAAGTATGCTGCAGAAATCATCGTGTTTATAGCACATCAAAGATGAGCTGATGATTGTGGCCTTGTCTCTTTCCAACACAAATTCAGGAATCAAATTGTTTCCGCAGTTAGACATTCGCATCAGACCAGTCACATCACAGAAATGTCATCAACATCGGGCATGTTGCTGGGCTCTGAGTGCGCCAGACAATGACTTGTTATGACCTACACATTAGCTCAGTTGGACGTTACACTGACGTTGTATTAAGGCACCAGGGTAAAGTGTGTTTAATGTCCTGCCCAGCTGATTTGTTTTCACACAGCTGCTCCAGGTAATATTGACAGAGGTTCAGAGTCATACAGCATGCATGAAAGACCTATCAGAGCTTCACACTTCACACCAGGCTGTTTTTTACACATTAAAAAGGGAAATGTAGTATTGACTTTCTTTTTGTTCTACACCAATATAGAGAACCATTTAGGGGAAAACATGCGCAATAAACTGAAACAACTTGACAGATACTGAGATTCAGGTGAAGTTAATTAATGATTATCAGTTAACAACAACCACATGTCCCCTCCAGGCCATTTATCTATACATATTTAGAACAGGTGTTTCACTTATGTACCTTTCATGTGAAGGGTTACTTTGTCTGCGGAGTAACATGGGACAAATCACTTCATGTATTCCAGCATTTTATTTTCAAATTAAAGGACAAGTCTGTATTATATGCAACGAGTGAGAACCCTTTAATGAAATGTATAATCAGACTAAGGCTGTGACTAGCACCTTTTTTATTATCATGTATATGCTGTGATTTTATTTATTTTTATTAAAGGTTCTCTAAATGAACAATAATAACTAAACAGTAATATAGAGGCAAGCAGCTATTTTCTCTTCAATTATTTGGTAGTGCGAGGATGTCCTGAATCTCATGTATATGTTGTAATCTTGTAATTTGCCGTTTTCGCCGGTCAGACAGTATAAATATATTACGTGCTTTACCTTCATGTACATGCTTGTGCTCGTGAGTGGAAACTGTTCCTGTTAAACTGTTGGCCTTTCCCACTTTTATAGACACACAGGCTCCTCCCACAGGTGAGATGGGACAGTGCAGCATTCAAGTGAATGCTGAGAAAACAACTAAGAAAACCCCATTTCCGTCTAAAAGGACCAACAAAGAAAGGTGGACTGGCCACAGAGACTCAATTCCTGGCCAGCCAGGTGACCTTAAAAACATCAATGAAGCTTTTATGTGAACCTTCAGCTTGAATAATGATACTGGTCCCAACAAATAAGTCAGAGGCTGAATTTCTTTGCCAGTTCAACCGTAGATGAACTGGTTTTGCTTTAAAGAGAAAGAAAACTCTACGAGCTGCTGAAACTTGATTTAATTCATAGTTTACTTGACAGCTACTGTCAAGCTACTCTCAGCTACATTAGTGATACAGAAGGCTTGATAACGTAAACTAACTTAAATCCATAAATGGTATACCTCACACTCAAATGCACCGTGTCAAAGAGCGATTAAACATCAATGAACTTTAACAACAGACCATCTGTGACCAATAAATATTATTTGGGGATCTATTTGTCCTTGCTTTTAAAATTTGTCACCAATCAGTGCTCGACCGATGACGACTGGGGCGACCCTTGGTTGCGACTTTACAAGCCATTCAGTGCCTGAACGATTCTTGAAAATTGATTAAAGTGTCGTTGTGCTAGTGATGAATCATCACAGCTCAGATCTGCCAGCCCCGATCCATCACTAACAGTATGCCCTGTGTTAATGAACTCCTTATCCGCCTAAACCTACACTGCTGAGATACCGAGGCACTCTCTCAACCTGTACATGGTTCGCTTTGGAAGATATTAGAGGATGCTGGTCTGTTGTGTGGTTCTTTGGCTAACTAACAGTGTTGATCAAAGGTGTGACTCATAATGCTTGCATCACCAAACAGTGCTATGGTACATTATCAAAACAAGACTTTTATCTGCATGTCAAGGTTAAAGAAATTACCCCATTACCGAATGACAAACCTTTGAGCTTCTCTTGCTTTTTTTCCTGTGTCCATTTTTCAACTACATACACAGGGAAAGAATGTTTTCAACATCATCACATATAAAACAGTCCATGCTTGATGAGCACCCACCCCAAAGTGGGGAGAGAGACAAAGACAAACATGCATAGCTGGGACTGGCGTATGGCATGGATGTGAAGAGATCCTCTTGAGGAGGCGGAGGGATGGAGGGAGGCAGAGGCACATTGAAGCAGATGCAGAGAAATGTGAGAGGGTGTCAGTAAGACTGGTGATGACGCGCTCATGGCTGCGGAGAGCTGGCGAGGCCGCGGCCCTGGCTCTGACTCACCTCATCCCCACGGGGCCTCCTGGTTGACGTCACTCAGTGTGCGCTGTGGCATTTCTCTGCTTCAACTTATTTGTGTGCAGCAGCCACACTTGAGCCTTTCTCACATCTGAGAGACTGAAATGTGAATTTGTCTTGTCTATGTTTACAATATCTATCTGTCTATCTATCTATACAAAGATGTGGCTTATTGCATTAAACCAAAGAGTTTAAATGAATAATATTCTGCACTCCGTCAATACTGAGCCGTACATCTCACAGCACTTAAGAATGCGTACCTCCTTTCAGTATTTATTTCCCTCTGAATGATACGTGCTCAGCTGGTGAGACAGATGAAAATACAACCACTTACATTTAACATAAGATTCATTGAGCTATTGTGCATACATAGAGAACAATTCTCATTTAACATGTACTACATTGATAATAGTTAATAGTAAGTAAGTTAGATTTCTACATGAGGGGTGGCTGCACCAAGTAGCACACTTTGTTCAGATCTGTTCTCACTGAAGAGACGAAGCAGCGATCTCAGTCAATGGTTTGTGAGCTGCCGTTTTGAAACCTGAAATAATTGGCCACGGCCATCTTGGGTGGTCTGAGCTGAGGAAGAACGGTGTGTGAATATGACCTGCTCTGTACTCTTTCCTGATCGTCAGGCATATCACCATGCTTGATATAGTCTGTCAATCACAAGGTCGCCACAATTAAGGTGTAGAGAAATATTGCATTGTTTCAGCAAGTCATGAGAGAGGTCTTCATTTTACTACTGATGTTAGGAGGGAGGAATAATCCTGGAGATGAATAGAAAATCCTTTTGAGGGGGCTAGAACAAACATTGTTTTTTGTTTATTTGTTTTTTTCATCATGGAAGACCTCCATGACTAATAGATGGCAGATTTGTTGTTTGTTCAGTGTGTCTGAACATAAAACAAAGCAACCAGCCTGCTCTCCACTTCTTAAATATCCCACTTGAATTATATTTTTATATGTTATTAATGACATTAGGAGCAAAGTCATCTACTTAACCATAACCATAAGATTTAGAGTTATTGTAGTAGATCTGTTAGAACTTGTGCAATAAAGGCCGACAACTAAAGCAGCCAAGGTTCAAATCCAGCCAGCTGCCCTTATATCCACGTTCTCCACTCTCTCTCTCTCTCTCTCTCTCTTACTCCATTCTTATCAAACGTTTGACGCACATGTCACACATGACAGGTTTGTGATTGAAATTTATTGAAAAATATTCCCCCCTTTGACTATTTCAACAGATGCTTGGCTCTTCATCAACCTAAACTCTGGCTTGGGCTAAATCAAGTGAATAAAACAGAGCAATAGGCCAGACATTATAATACAAAAGCAGAAATCTTTTACAAGCTTAAAAATATCTGGGTTTTTTTTAGGTTGAATTTTTACCCGCCAAGGTCGCACATCGCAAAATTTAACCCTGACTCAAACTTGAACACTTAATATTACACGTAAAACGTTATCCAAGACTCCAAACACTGACCAAGGAGGAAGGCTAGGGAGGTTGTAAAGCGGTGGATAGGTGAAGCATTGGGAGATGGCTGCTTCTCAAAGAGCAACCGCAATCCTTTCCTAGACTGTGACCTTTTGGTTATCAATGTAATTTTCTGTGAGAGGTGATGCCAACACATTTTATTCATCAGATGAAAGAAATGTACAAAGAAAATATCAAGAGCATTTCAATTTTGTTCAACTACTTCTTTTTGGATTAACATCAGTAATTCCAAAATTAAGAATTCATGTTCAATTTGATGAAATGAGAAACGGTCTTAAATGGGGAATGGTGCTAAAAGCAGCCTTGTTATGGAAATGGAGCTAGGAAAGATAAGAAAATGATGTCACACACACAGCCACTGGTGTGCATTGAGTTAACAAGGTCCTGTGTTTGTATCATTCACTCATCTTCAATTGCTTATCCATTTCCAGGTCGCAGGGAGTGCTGCAGCCAATCCCAGCTCAAACTGGGCGAGGGCGGGGTTCACCCTGGACAGGTCACCAGTCCATCACAGGGCCAACACACAGAGACAGACAGAGACCAACAACCACTCACACCTACAGACAATTTAGAGTCACCAGTTAACACGACAAGGACATTTTCCTCTTATCCAGCCCCCAGGTAAGCAGAATCAAATGGATGGATGGATTTATACTTTTAACATGGGCCCATAGAAAAATATTCACAGCCTGACTGAAAAACGAAATATACCATAATGTTACACAATAGCGGCAGGTAATGGATTAGTACCTGTGTGATGTGATTCATATTTATTAATAGAAATCCTCTCTTGTAGTTTCTGTTACTGGGGAGGTTTGTGTCATTCAGTCTCACATTCTGGATCAGGTTCATGTACAGATGGATTTCAATGAGTTTAACAGTTTTCTTCCAGACCCTCCACATTGGTACGACAATGAGACAGTGCTCACAAACAATAGGTGCCAGTGAGAAGAACGTGGGCTTTTAATGAGGCCACAGCCAGAGGCTGATCTCAGGGGCTGCAAAAACAGGCCTTTTGGTAGTAAAATAGTTTTTTATGAATAGTGAATCATGCAAAAATAATCAAGCAAATCTAAAGAGTAGAAAAATAGATGTGGAGATATTTCATATATATTAATGAAGCATTCCAGTATTCTTCACCATGAATAAGAAAGACGAGAAAAAAATCATCATATGGAGTAATACTGGATCACAGCAAAATAAAGTTTGTATCTTCTTTTACAGATATTTTTTCTTTAATCTCATTGAACGTGTGTTTCAATCCAATTCTTTCAATGTGCAATTTCAATTTGTGGAAACTTTAAAATGTAATGATAATGTGTAATTCTTGAAAACAAAATGTGACACAAATGGCCACGATCTAAGATATAAGATGAAGGTGCCGAGGTACTTACTTGTTATGTTCCTATTGCTGAGTGAAGGTCATCTGTAGTCTCTGGTCTGTTACTTTACTTTACTAATTTTTAAGCAGTAAAGCGTTTTAGTTCCCTAGATACATGCACAATGTTTATGGCAGGAATAAATAAGGTCATCAAATCATCCAATCAAATATGCAGCTGCCGGTTTGACCCATCTCATCATGTAAACCTGCACTTGACTATGATTGGTCTTCAGAGAAACTTGATTAAGCTTTAACTAATCTAATTGTGATTAGTCTTAACATTTTATCTGCATAGACTTTATGTGATGATTGAGACTCATATGATGCTCCAACCGTTTCATGGTGACATAAAACTATGGACAATACATTTCAACCAACCTAGTTTCAAAGTAAATGAAATGTCAACTTCCCTATATATAATTTTTATTATATATATTTTTTTACATTTATGGGACTTCCTCTTGCCCAAGATGACAGCTGGATCTTGAGTAAGTGGGCTGACATCAGGTCACCCTGTACACCACCTGACACACCAAGTGGTACTCCAATGATTGCTGACACATAATGAAGAAGCTGTGATCAGCATTAACTCCAGGATGCACTCCAACTCCCTCTGGAGCAGAGACAGATAACCAAGACTTTGACCAAGAGCTGATGGCATTCTGAATCAGGTCAGGCCTGATTTTCTGACCTCAATCCAACATGGTCAGAGGAGAAATAACAGGTCATCAAACATGACACCCAGGCCTCTTGCAACCTTGATTGGGGTAAGATGAATCTAATATTGATATTGTGGTGAAGACACTGATAGGACAGTATCACTGGGTGGTGAAGTCTCAGAGAGTAGCTTAGTTGAGGTTGGCATGCCTTCATCCATGTGGAAATTATCAGAGAAGCAGACTGAGATCTCCTAAAAGACAGATCTCAGCTGAGTGCCATTAGCGTAGCAGTGATAAGAGAACGCCTGACTGATTTGGACAGATATTGAGGACTGTATTACTGACAGTAGGCTATAACTAAAAAGAATAAACGTGGAGCAGCAACTCTAAATGACCTTTCCCTTACAAAGGAGGAAGCTAGTAGCTACAACAGAGACATCACGTGAGGTTAACTCATGTTAGACCAAGTAAGAAGAAAGTTGGAGAACAATCTTTATCCTCACTTCAAAGGGGAAAAACGTACTGATGGTACACAAGCACACAGGCTGGCAAGTGGCTCACTAGCCCCGTTTGTATGTTTTCTCCAGCTTTTCAGCTCCAGTCCTTGATAAGTGATTTCAACATAGGTGTGAATCACCCCCTGCTGCAGGATAGGGAATGTGTGTGTGCATGCATGTACACACGCACACACTCATACACACACTCAATGTTAAGGTCATAACAACACCTTTGATTTATGTTTGGCAGCTCAAAGGTGATGAGTTTGAGTTATGTCTTATTGTGGTAACAATTGAAATGAATGTTTTCAATGTCTGGTTTTAATCCCTTGAACTAAGTTTCAAATTGAAAGTCAGCAAAACACAGGAGTAGCCCCTGGCTGCACATTTGCACTGTTATCCAACATGACTGTCTTCTCTCACAGTTGGATCTTCTTCCCATGAGACTTGCAGGCCCTACGTGAATCACAAAAATTATTCAAAACAGCTTTGACCTCAGTGTTTTTCAGCGAGGGATCTTTTTATAGCAGGCAGAGCAGCAGAGATGGGCGGGGAGGGAAAGCAGGAGGGAGGGAGTAAAAATGTAGATATAATGAGCTTTTTGTGGCTGCTTCAATCTGTTTTCTGATGCAGTGAAACTCATAGATTCTTCAGTCAGTTGGGGGGGGGGGGGGGGGGCACAGGCTGATGCATGTCCCTCCCCTCACACAGTTTATGGCCCACACTACCTGCCTCACTTCTCTCCAGAAATGGAGAAATAGAAAAACTCCAGTCAGGGGCAGATGAATATCCAGTGGCTGCGCACAGTCATTCATTTTGCTGAGAAGAAATATTGACCCACTCCCTTACGCCTTATTCTACAGCACATATTTATTCTTCTTTCAGCTGTGATAGTTTTTGTCTTGGTTTGTTGTTTTAACAGCGTAAGATTTTTGTTTTGTTACTCTTTTAGTGAATTTGATCCAACTAAATACATTTACATTTACCAAGTTTTATACAATTAAGGTTAGGATAACTATTTCTTTTCAGAAATGTCGGTATAATTTATGTCACCATTGAAGTCTTTTATCACATTCTCAGTGGTTCAGAAGTTTAAATACACTGTTTATATTTGGTAGAATTTTGGGTCAAATGTGTGAGATAGAGGTACACAAACTCCTTATAACTTGCTCAATTTTTGGCCCTTTTCTCTGAACAGTGTTACTATAACTGAGTCTGGCTGGTCAAAATCCTTGATTATGAATGCCTTTTCAGTTCTTCACACAAATTTTCAATTGGTTTGAAGTAGTGGCCTTGTGATGGCCATTCCACTGAAAACACTTGGACAGATACACCCTTACTGAATTCAGATTATAGGATTATGGACCTAGAGCTTTGACACCATTTGTTTGAATTTTCCAAGTAGTTCCAAGGCAATATCAATTACCTCATGCAAACTTCGAAACAATTGTTATTACTGGATAAAATGAATTAAAAGTAAAACATGTCAGTGCAAAATTGGCAAAAAAAATTATTTGTGTTATGGAAATAATAGATTAATTTATGGACTTGTAAAATCTGTTGCATTTGAGAGCAACAATAAATATGAATAAAATCAGTATCAGTAAAACAGTATCATTAAAAAAGAGCAATAATCTGTGTTCAGCCAGCCATCCATCCATCCATCCATCCATCTTCATCCGCTTATCCGAGGTCGGGTCGCGGGGGTAGCAGCTTCAGCAGGGAGCCCCAGACTTTCCTTTCCTTTGTTCAGCCCTATGTCATTTTTTACAAGACTAGCTCTTAAACATGTGACGTGCTCTGTGCAAGCTAAGGTTATGCAACTGTCACTCCATCAGTACATGACCAGCTACCTTGCATTTAAAGGTTGTGGATACAACTTCCTACGATAATTGGGTTAAATTACTCAGTCATCACTGCAAGGCCATTATTCTACCAGTACATTTAGCTAATAAAACATTATGTTACTTAAATAACCGAAGAGAATTGCTACTTTCAGCAATCTGACTGAATTTGTCAATTGTCATGTTATAACCGCAAACATTGCTTAATTGCAGAGTGTGTGTCACTGAACAGTTTGAAGTGAGCCTCCCACTATTCGATTTGTAAAAATCCAGTGAGGTAGAGAGTTTGAGTTAAGGCCTTTCAGTCCAAACCATCCTCGTGATCAGTGACCATGGCTTAAAAAAATATGGTCCCAGTGTTTCGTGTTACTTAGATGACATGGAACAATGAAACCTAACAGTGAAGATAATATTTGGTTTTCTATGTTTGTTGCTGTATTGAGTGAAGCCATTCCTGTGTATCCAGTTTTGTTCGCAGCAGGGTGGATGAACCTCACTGTGTCTGCCTGCAGTTCTGGAAACATGATTCAACAACAGTAGCTATTACTTGCGTATCTGTTCAATTTATGGATTGATCCAAGTCTACAATAATAGCATCGTCTCACAGTATATTTACTGTTATCTCAGCTTACTGTTTCCATGGTGATTGAGAATTTGCAGTTGTAGATAATAATTTATTACTGATGACACACTGATGTCCCTGTCTTGTCTGTTTCTGCACCCAGCAACAAAAAGAAGTTGAGAAAACAGAATAAATAACAGAATAATTAAAGATCCAATTAAAAAAGGGAAGACTTTAAAGACACTTTACTGCTACATTACACGCATCCATCATCCGCCCTGATACAGGCTAGACTCAATATAGATAATAGACCTGATATATATGATCCTTCACAGAGACACTGACCAGAGGCTCTATTTCTCGATAAAAAAATTGTACAATAATAATAATAGCTGCCAAAAAATTATTGTAAATGATTATTTGTATCTGATTGAAAGGTTTCATTTACTTTTCTGTATATTGAATTTTATGTACCTTCATTTTCCAAGACTGCAAACAGACTTTGTATGTAGTTCCTTCTTACTTGTTGAAATGTAAAATATATTTTATTAAATCCTGTGCTTCTTAATAATTTTATGTTTACATGAACTCTGCCACACATGCAACGATGACGTGAGTAAAATTCAATTTATTTTCTTTCTTATGTTCCCCTCCTGTTAAAGGCTAAAAGTGTGATTCAGTAAACATCTAAAGGCAATGAAATAGAAAAAAGATCTCAAAAACACCAAATGTCATATTTCATCAGCAGGGACGGACAACAGTTTGCATTCAGTGACCTCCACTGATGTCAAAAAGATGCTCAAACTCACAATATGGCATCATTTCATTTTAGATAAAAACTGCATGTCATTTTAGACAGTTGAACGTTACTTGTGCTATTTAGTTTCCAAGGTAACAGGAAGGGTATATTTAGAGTGCACTAAACTGAGAGTGAAGAAAAAAAAAAAAGTTAATAATCCTGATATAGCAATTACAATTAGTCAAAGTCAAATAGTACAGATCAAAACACCTCATCTGATTACAGACGAAGGTGAGAGAATGCTCAAGAACAGCCACCCAGCTCATTCAGCACCACTTATGACACTTGTGTCATTCAGTATTTGCCAGAATGACTGATTCACATGATACAGTAGAGGTTTCACTTAGGTTACTCATCAAGGGAAGTTTAGGGGAAATACAAACGTCAATGGAGAAAGCTGTTTCTTTTTCTTTTCTTTCATTTTTCCAGCTATTTATCTGTAATCACGACCTAATGTAAAAGTGATGAACCTGTGAGAAGAGAACACACTTGTTGCTCAATGCTTCGTGACTCTGTGCCTGAATGCATCCTAGTCTGGTTCACTTCATTGTATTTAAAGTTCTATATTTCAATAAAGACAGTGAGAGACAGTCTTCATGGTACACAATCTTGTATTTTTATCTCCAGAACCTATGTGTATTTTGTTGTGTTGTGAGTGTATCCAACATATGTTAAATTTGTCTAAATTTCCTTTCTTTTGTATCTGCACATGTTCTCTTCAGTTGCAGTGTCATTGCCATATTTTAAAACTTGTGCATTCAAATACAAAAGTAATGTCACATACTTTTATTTAGGTATAAAATGCTTTTACCGCATTACAAATGTTTATGTTACAACTCAGACCAGTATTATGACTGTATGATTTTGTATTCACTTGTGACTGGCTTTTCAGTGAATAAGGAAGGAAGATTGGGATTTAGACATGTGAAGACATGACAAGAAATTGTGGATTATTGTTTTGTTGATTCCTGATAATTTGCAAACAGTTTCCTGTACCAAAAGAATGTTACCAGTTCCCAGGGCTTTCAACTGCATCTGTTGGTCTTTATTCAATGAATTTACGTAACCTCACTCACTCACTCGTCTTCTACTGCCTATCCGTTTCCAGGTCGCGGGGTTTATGCAACCTACATGAGAAAAATGCTACATTATATGACCAATGTTGAACACAAAGGTCTCGACCGATGCTTGAATTAAACCCATTCACTGAATGGATGACAACGATACAATAAAAAGCTTTATAACAGATGATATAATTTTATTTTCCTTCTATAATACAAAAATGATATATTCTCTTTTGTTTGTTCCTACCCTGAGATTCCCCCCACCACTGTCTATTGCCTTAGTAGCCAGTAAACACTAATGAAGGACCAAAGATAACAAAACCACCATCTGTAATCACTGGAATAAACAACTGAACAACAGGTGATCAGGATTAACAGCTGGATCTCTGCTTAATTTAGAGAGTAAAAAATCTGATTTTCTTTCCACCTCCAGGGCCCACCGGGAGGTTTCACAAATACCACTGCAACTAGAACGGACAGTGTCACAGTCACAGCTACAGCCACTGTTGCAATGGCAGGGTGGAATATGGGGTACGAAGTAGAGCTGCTGCTCCTCTCGATTGAGAAGGGCTAGTTGAGGTGGTCCAGGCATCTGACCAGGATGCCTTTGGGACATCTCCTAGGGGAGGTGTTCCTGGCATGGCCATCTGGGAGGAGACCCCAAGACAGACCCAGGACCGGCTGGAGGTTTTATGTCTTTTGGATGCCTTGGGAACTCCTCAAGATCCCCCCAGAGGAGGTGCTGGAAGTGGCTGGGGAGAGTGTGTGGGGTTTCCTCTTAAGGTTGCTGCCCCGGCGACCCGTAACTTCATAAGCAGGTGAAGACAAAAATGATATCAGATTTTTTGCTATGTCAGGTTCAGAAAAAAACCTACATTGATAATGAAGGTTATAAAGACCCAGTGGCATCCATAGCAGACAAAAGCAGGAAGGAGTTAAAATGTTTAAGCTTCACAAAGTTTATTGAATCTGTGTTCGATATTAATCGTAATAATTTTCTCAGAATTAACGTCTCAGTGCTACTCTGAGTTTCGCTGACCGTCCTCGAGGATTATCTTTTATGTTGTCCTTTTCTGGGGTGATGACTTTTTTACGCAGTGGAAGCCAATGAGCCGTTCCACCATCTCCTTCCTCCTCTAGATTTGCCCGTCTGGGGCCTTGCTTCCTCGGGCTGAAGTGATAATGATCTAGATTAGACAAGTCATCTCCGCGGAGAAAACGTTTGACTAGCCTGTCTTCTAGAGAGTGAAAAGTGATTACACAGAGACGTCCTCCAGATCTCAGAGCTACCTGGGCAGCAAGCAAACCTTTATGCAGTTCATTCAGCTCATCATTCACAAGGATGCGCAAAGCTTGGAAAGTTTTAGTGGCCACATGTGCAGGTCGGTGGAGCCGGTCTTTCCGTGCATAGGCAACAGCAGCAGGAAGTGCTCCTAGAGACAAAGAAATGACAAAGGATAAGAGTAGATCCTGTGACATTAAATAGTTTTTTGTTTTGTTTTTTTAAACTTCAGTATTTTTGCTATTGTATATTTTCATAATAAAATAATAAAAACACATCAAAGCACAAAGAATAGCAAGAAAATGGTTTGAAAGCCAGATGGATGAACAAGTAAGGTCACTTTTAGGGGAGCAATGATAAAATAGCTTTCAGGTTTTTTTTTTCTTCTTCAAAGCCCTGGTCCATTTAGAGTGTCAGTTTAAAGTACTTGACTAACTCAAGAGGATTTGCTGCATAAATACTGCATCACCGTGTCTTTCAAAACACTAAATGTACAGGTGCATCAGATTTCGCCTCTCTTGGGATTATTGTTTGTTTTCGCTCCACTGTGAGAGTAAAATTCACCTGGTGAAATCTCACTGCACCCTGAGACACAAATATATCCGCTCTAAAAACCATACAAATTGACCCATGGGGATTAGATGCACAATGGAATTACAGCAACAGTTAATGCTGGCTTTTTTGAACACAAGAAAAAGGAGCGATTAAAGATTGAGCAAGAGAGCCGACTTCTGTCTGGTAGTAAGATGGCAAATACAATTTTGTGCTTTGGTAAAACAAAAAATGGTCACCAAACAAAGCTTCATTTAACTATATTCAATACTGAGCATAAGCAGAAAGTTAAACAACTTCATTGGGACACTGAATAAGCGGCTGTAGTTGCAGTATCTATAATAACCTGAGGGTCACCAATCACTACGCTCATTGGCAGTTGGCTATCACGCCACCAATTCATACCTTGACACCTGAATAATTTATCTGAGTTAATGACTCACATATAACCTCAACCACCCAAAGGTGTTGCCAGCATTTCAATAACACAAGGCTCTTGGATGAAAACACGACTCAGTAGCCTCTGACTTTGTACTTATGAGTATCCTAATGCTCCACTGACAATCATCAAACATAGTAGCCTGGTTCATATTAACACTAGTAAGGACATTAGATGAGTCCACTGAATATATACTATATAAAATGTGGATGATTAACTGCAACGGACTGAATGGCAGGTCCACGTGGGGGAGACAAGGGTCTTGATGTGGTGGATGGTGCTACCAAAGTGCCAAACAAAAGTTAATGCCTCTTTTGAGCTGTTACTATGCTGAATGTCAAGCTCAAATTAAAATCTTACTGAGTAAAAAATGGCCACTCCCCATGCCCTGATTACTGTTCAAAGAAACAAACTACAAAAATGTAGTTTTTTTTTGTTGTTATTATTGTGCTCAGGTTGGTGCACTCAGTCTTGATCTGCTTGCCGTAACACTTTAGAAAAAAAGCGATTCATGTTTCTCTCCCCTGTCTCATCTCTCTTTTTTAATACTCTTTGCAGCAGCCTTTTAGGGGCATGCAAAGCCTTTTCAGCAAATTCTCACCAAAAAAAATGAATATATAATAGAGAGACAGGTGTGGTAGACATGGTGAGAACATGTCAGAGGACGATAAATAAAACGCAGGGAGCAGAGGTCAGACTAATAGCAATATTAAAAATGTTCTTAATCATCTTATTAGCAAATAGACTACCCAGGGATT
This sequence comes from Remorina albescens, assembly GCA_034769265.1. Taxonomy (NCBI): domain Eukaryota; kingdom Metazoa; phylum Chordata; class Actinopteri; order Carangiformes; family Echeneidae; genus Remorina; species Remorina albescens. The sequence goes on from CM068479.1 coordinate 7,936,279, forward strand.
TGGTGTGAACCTTTGTAAACAGGCTTATTTTGTTGCCACCATGGAACTCAGGTTATAGGTTGAGTTTTTCAAAATACCTTTTTAATTGGCAATGATAGCCTCTTTGCACACGTATAATTAACTTAAGCAGGGCTTCACACATGTTTTACTGTTAACTGTTGCTCTGGGTGGACATTTTCAGTTTCTGGTATCTCTAAATCAATAGATCCATGTCCTTCCCCGTGGACACTAAAACACACACAAGCTTGCACACAGTTTTAATACTGTGCAGGGTGATTACGCAATTTACTAATTTGTTGCGCTGAATGATTTTTGCAGGACGGGCCATCAGCATTATAAACACACTTTCCATTTAGTTCATGGCTGTAAGAATTTTTTATGACTTTTGCAGCTATATGACACAGCTAATTGTGTTTCAATAGTTGCCTACGCAATCAGAATGTAATTTTTTGTTAAGTCTTTAAGTCACTTTTATAATTTTTGTTGCCTAATTCGAAGCATTACCATATAAAAGAGAAAACACCTGGACAATCCATACACAAAAAAGCTATGGTTACAGCAAAATGTCACATTCATACATTGCAATTTTTTCATCTGGTTAGGAGAGCAGCCCGGTGGTTCTGTTTGAACTGGTCTCAGAACAAGATAATCATGCCCGTCTGATTTATAAAGCTCATGCTTATGAGAGTTAAGAAGACACAACAAAGTGCCTCACGATAAAATGTGACTTGAAAAGAATGTGAAAGAAAAGAACATGAGGTCACAAAGATAATTAACTATGGTTACGTTTATTTCTTGTACATTTATCCACTGTGCTAAGCCTCCATAGCAAGATGTTATCAATGTAATCGAGGTTTTCATGTTGGCGTTGAGCTTGGCAACGAATGAAATTTTGTAGAATCATCTACAATCAATAACGTCCTGGAGAAAAATTTACTGAAAAAATATTTAGCAACTCATGGAGTACTGCACATGCAAGCACTAGAAGTAAAGTAATGATTTTTAATACCATTGTTATAAGTACTTATGATAAATATTTATTTTAATCTAAAAATGCAGCATTTTGAATATATATATATATATATATATATACATTTACTACTGTGCAATGCCTAACATTATAATGTTATGTGAAAAAAGTATATAAATAAAGGAGAAGCAAGTAAGCATGACCAAAAGACATAGCCTCAAAATCAAATCCCCTGAGTGTTCTCCTCAACACTCTCACATAAGTCCTCATGGTTTCTCCAGTGACTTTATATTTTTCCTGTCAGTGTCACTGTCACACTTGGTCACAGAGACACCCCTGGAACCTTCTTAAATCAAGACCTCTGGAGGGGCTCCAAATCAGCGTCAGTGGTGACTTGCTTTGCTCTCCAAAAAAGATCAAACAGCTGCTCTTACTCACACCAGTTCTCCCAGGGTAACACTGACGGACATACTGCTTCGTGTAATACTATTAAAATGACATCTCATTCATTCAGGAGCTCAAATGACAAGGCATCCAACTTAAAACTCGATCACTGAAGACAAACAATGTAATCTGGGGTTAAAGCACAAGTGTCTGATATGTGAGCATGCGGGTGTTTTATTTGTGGCAGGTCTATGTGCATATTTGTGAGCAGAAGCTTAGGGAAGAAGAGGGGAAAAAAGAATAAAAAAATGTAACGTGGCAGAAGAGTGAGATAAATGTTGTTTCAAGGTAGTATTCACATTTTGTTCCAGCCACCTCCAGCTCTGTCTCAGCCTCATCTTTGCCTCTCATAAGAAGATGCATAAGGCAGACGAAAAACCAGAGGCAGAGAAGAGGATGATGACTGAGATCAAAGTCCACGTAATTTTCTCAGGCAAATACTTCACATGGGGAAACAGCCTTAATAACTTCACTTGTGTTTTATTTTACCTTCCTGCCTCCAGAATGCTGCAGGGAATTAATCATGGAAAGGTTTAGCTACCTGCCACTATGCTGGCTAGTTGCTGTGTTCGGGTGATGGGGTTGACACGACGTGCCTCCACAATGGCTGAAGCTATTTTCCTGGCATGCCTTTCTTCCCCATATGCATTGAGGATGGATGCAAGAGCCTGTTGATCCAAGGTATTCACAACGTCAGCAGCGCAGGGCATGTCGAGGTATCTACGCACAAAGAGAAGCCCAATTAAACTGCTTGACGTCATGTCCTTGCTGACAGTGGCAAAACCTGACAAATCTGAGATACAGCTGAAAACCTTTTCAGCTGACAGTTAGGGATAGACTTATTGTGAGTGATTGAAAAAAGAAATGCGTCTTATGAAATTGTTTATAATAGGGTTATCCTCGCTGGTTCCTTCTGCTGACATTGTAAAATAACACATAAACATTTCCGACAGAAACATTAAACTACAATACCTGAACACAAGCTTGTGCACGCACACACACACACACACACACACGCACGCACACATGCACGCCCGCACACACACACACACACACACACACAGAGTTTTAAATTACACATTTATACTTCAGTGATATGGAGTTACAATGCTGCCAACATTTAAAGAAAGGAAAAAACAGCATCTGCCTTTTGATCTTGGTAAATGTATATAACTGTAAAAATTTAAACAACCAGAAGACAAAACAACTAACACAGTTCATACAAATTCACACTAAACCAAATAACGATTGCAAAGACAAAATTAGTCAGGCTCGTCAACCTAAAACAATATTAAAAAGGCAACATTTATAAATAGAACATAAATCATAATTTAATAAAGATTTTCCCAACAAATCCTCACAGAGTAAAGTGTCATTTGACAGAAATTTTACTCACAGCAACAGATCTTACCAAATCTTACACATTGCTCTTTCAATGAAATGGGAATTATTTTGTTTTTCAAGTCAAAATGACCATTACTAACATAAAAAAAGGCAGCCCATGTGGTTGGCAGCCCATTCGGGATACTCCCTTTTTTATTAGCTGCAATTCGACATGACTGCTCCTGTGGGTACTGAAGCAATTTCAAGGAAAGAGTGACTCTGACTATTTCGCAAATCCTAACATTATTTATTAAGAAACTTATGTTTTTAATGTCCAATTTTCTTAATCAGATTGAGCTCCATTAGCTTTCTCTGACCTATTGTATGTTGCACAACTCTTACCTTTCTCCATCCATTCTCATATCCAAGGGTCCATCTTTGCTAAGAGAGAAACCTCTTTCTGGCTGATCCATTTGCATGGAGGAGCAACCAGCATCCAACAGGACAGCATCAATGCTGCCTGGCTGAACATTCATGTTCGACAGCAGGGCCTCAACCTCACTGAATCGTCCAAGGATCGGTTTCACACGACCCCTGGAAAAAGGATGAGTGAAAAGAACAGCACAATTAGACATGTGCATCATTGTATATTTCACAGCTGCTCTCAAAATACTATCAAAACCTTAGTTCTTGGAATCCAACTGAATGTCTTAGTTAGCCTGTTGAGATCCTTCCTATTCTCTGGCAGAGATGTTTACTCGGTCATTTCCTTATGCATGAGTGGTGAAATCCTCCAGCCACAATCATGCATTTTTCATGTGACCTTTTAACATGGTGTGAACAAAGATGATGGCAGAAGAAAGCAACAGGAGTTAGCATCTATACATTAGGAGCAAAAGATCTTCTGCAGCTTGGTTCACAGATAAGAAAATATGTTAAGAATGAAGATATTACTCTTCAAGCAAAAGCAGCCACATTTTCAATATTTCAGACATATTGCAAAAGCTAGGCAGCTTAAGTTGATTATGCTCTCCTTATAAAGCATTCAGTTCAATGTATTGTCAGAATTTCATAATTTGTAGTGTTGCTCATCAAAGCAGTTGTTGCTTTACTGATAATATGACCAACGATGAGCTTCAGTGGTTATCTTACTCCCACAATAACATGACGAGTTGACTGCATGTTGGAGGAACAGTCCAGAAGGCAACTGGCCTTTGCTTTGTCTACTTCTCAGATATGCCCACTTAAAGTGTAGAGTCCAATGCATTTAGTTTGACAAGCACTTCAGTACACCTCTAAACAATAAATAAGTAGGTTAAGTACTATAAGTATTACAAAGATATGACAATTCTTTAGTGATACACCTTGGGGAAATAGTGAAGAACCCCCCCCCCAGATATTAGAACAACTACTGACAGACTCTGGCCCACAATGCTCCCTTTTTTTAATACCTCGGGATAATGGGTCCTGTGATGCTGCAAAATGGTTCAGGAATGGTTTAAGGATGCACAACAATAATAATAACAATAATGAATCTCAATCCAGTTCATCGTCTGTGGGATATGCTTGACAAACAAGTTCAGTCTGTGAAGGTCCCATCTCACAACTAAGGATTTACACAATCTGCTGCTAATGTCTTGGTGCCAGACACCTTCAGAGGTCTAGTGGAGTCCAGGCTTTAGTGGTTTAAGTTTGGCAACAAGAGGGGGGACAAGACTGCACAATATTAAGCAGGTAGTCATAATGTTACGGCTGATCACTGCTTCTGAAAACAAATGACTGAATTAAAATTTAGAAGTCTGTGTCCACCAACAGACATGTGAAGGACCTACCTTCCGCCACTAACTGCGTCTTCTTCTATAACATGGTTTTATAAGCCACTGAAGGATTTAAAAATATGCAAAACAGTTACATAACATTTTTAAATTATTAACATCTTTATGTGGCTTAGACACAGAGTTGGAGATATAAATGCCTTATGTAAGGTCTTATATTATTAAAGAGGACAAGTTTCAGTGGTGTATGTGCTGAGGTACAAATGTGGGCTCATAATTGCTTCAGAGATTCTTACTATTTATAGTTGTATAGTCGTTATAGTTGTTATTCTGGCATCTCACTGGATCTAACACCCAATATGAATTTTCCTAACTTCATACATTGACAGTTCAAAGCTTTGGAGATTGAATTTGAGAACTTGGGAATTGCCAGGACAAAGATCATACCTCCTTTTACTCGTGTAAAACAATGGATCAAGGAAACCAGACAGAAATCCTATATATTGTTCTTTCAGTGCCTAAACAGCACACCTGGAAAAGCAAAAAGTTATTAGTTGACACTAGGTTCAACTGATATTTGAATGCTCACTCAATTTTTTCAGACACACTGGTGATGACAAAATTCTCATTGGCCCAACGCTCTCCAGATTGTATGTTAATTATTATTCAGCTATTATTATTACAAATTGGTGCAGACTTTGGCATATATCCTTATGATTTGATTATCATCCAACTTTTCATCTTCAATTGTTTTGTGTGACATGTTTTTACCATTGGATGAACAAACAATCCAATACATTACTATAATACAATACAATACAATACTAATACATTCATGTATGTTCATACATGATCATCTTTCATAACGCTGGTGATCCATTTACTTCTCATGTAGCATTGTTACCACAATGAAATCATCCTCAGCTACCAAAACATAGTTTGGTAGCTCTAACCCTAACCTTGTATCAAGAACAGTTAGACACCCTTTTCAAGGCAGGAAATCCAGCAGTAAAATTTAATTATGTCTACTCAGTACTATCTTTTTTAGACCCCAGGCTAATTCAAACCATAAAGCACTTAACAGATAATTAACAGAGGAAATTACAAGATGGTGACAACTGCCCATTTTACAGTTTGTGTCTTCACAAGATAACAAGTCAAAAAAAAAAAAATGTTTACACAAAAAATGTCATTCTTAACACCAGCTCTCTTACTGTAATTTTGGGGTTTTATTTTAGCTAAAATAACTTTAGATGATGCTAAGATTATTTTGTCAGTATTTTCCTATTATCCATTTATGCATGAAACAATTTAATTTGCTACACCTTGATATTTCCTCACAAACCATTTGCTGCCAAAATGTATCCTTGCATTTCCTTGTTCTTGTCCATCTGGGAAAAAAGTACTCTCAGGGAGGACATCAAGCACCTTCACAGCAGCTTCAGTCTGAGTGCATGCTTGTTCAATACTATGCTGCCTCTTCACATATCAGGCCTGAAATATTCCCATGTGTTGACCTGCTCAATTCCTCTACCTGCGTCACTGAAGCCTAAGACAAGATGCTGAGTGATTGCTTTCAGCAGGGGAGTTGTGATGAAAATATCTACAGTCCAGCGAAGAAAAAAAAAAGAAAAAAGCTACAAACAAAACAAACATGTACAGGCTCATCTTTAAAAAGGCATGTTGGTCAAGATTTAAATTTTTGCTACCTCTGCTGACCTAAGAAACATTATGACATTTAATTACCATTTGAGCAAAACGATATTGTGAGTTTGTGACTAAACTGCTAGTATCTTGTTGGTTGCCTTGCCACCTAGAAAAATCATCAATAGCTGTTAAATGCTTCCCTGTTGTTTCTCCACCTGAATTTTATCCTCATTTAGGAAATGTTAGGAAATGAGCCACAGATGAGGAACATTTCTAAATATGGATATTGACACTCCCCTGGATGCCGTCTATGAAGCGCCATTGATTGATTGAGCGCATTAATCAGATGGTTAGAGCTGACAGAATGGCTGTCTTGTGTATTGTACCGAACAATAGTGGTAAGTAGTATTAATTGTAAGGATATTTTACTGCATGATTTATATAGTTCAGCCAGTGTTCAGTGGCTAATGCATACGTACATATGGAGAAAACACAGACCTTGTGTGGCTCTTCATGGGGAGGTTGTGTTGCTGCATGTAAGGTTGGACTCCAGTCACACTTTTGCTGCTTGTATGTCATTGTCCAAATTTTACCCCTTTCAGCCACACAGATTTCTGTTCATGGGGCCTGTGTGTGGGTGCTGTATTTGAGTATGTTACCCTGGCATCCTTTTTTTCAGATGGATTTGTTTGTTTGTTTGTGGCCTCTGTCTACGCTCTGGATAGAATCTCTTTGTTCTTGAAAACACATTGTAAATAAGCACAGCACATTTGTTTTGGTGGCAAGTTGGGACTTGGGGAAAATGGCGTGACTGTCATGTTGTGTTTTGGTCATCCCAAGACAGGCCATAATAGCGTTGTGCCTCAGTAACCCCTCAACGGGACATAACAGCAGGCTTATGGTGGCAATCAGATCATCTTGGATCCTCCATGAAAAAATGCAGCCTGCCAACACAGTGGGTACCAACACAGGGCACTCTGGTTGAAACAATGCAAGGTCACCCTGCAAAAAACTTAACTTTGTTTTAACTTGCTTAACTTTGCTGCAACACAGCATGATTTGGCAAAGCACTACATGGCCGATCACATAAAAGCCAGAGCACATTCCTGGTGAATTATCTTGTTATATGAATGTTGTATTGTTGTATATGTGTGTAATATCTATAATTGCATAACATCTGTGTATCAGAATCTAACCCTGACCCTTAATAATAATAATAATAATAATAATAATAATAATAATAGTACATTTTAATTTGCCAATTGAAGACAGAAAACAAATGTTTTGAGGGAAATGGCTCCAAAGTACCAAAGTTTTCATATGCTCCTATCCTTGTGTTAGAAGCAACATGTTACTTGATTTATAACATTAATAGTCTTAATGCATACAAGCAATTGAGATCACATCTCATATTATATCAGTGTGTGCTACCCACATATGCTCATATGCAAATACATGCCTGGTTTGACATATCAATAATGCCTGGATCCTTTTCAGATTTATCACATCCAATGCGGACACTACTGCTGCAGTGCTTCAGCACAGGGAAGGCATAGCAACAACAAGAATGGTGAAAAGCAGAGAATAGCAAGACTCAACATGCAGGAGACAAATCCTGTTGAACACAAAGGTGAATATCATTAAGGGACTGGATGGTTATATTGTTAAGATCCTACTTTTAAATATAACTGATACTAAAAACTAAATAAATTTGAATAGAAATTCAGAAGAAAGCTCAACAGTTTGAACTGAGGTTATAGTTTTCCTTAAACATGGGAGTAAAGATGAGGGAGAAAATCCTCTAAACCTGCTGTGTGGACGCACTGTGTAGGATACCAGGGTCTTTTACTCAGGCTTCCAATAATATTTGCTAATTGCTAGATTTCTCTAGCTTCTCTGAACTTGCTTCATGAGTAGGTGTGGAAGAGTTTACAGCAGGGATATATTGCTGCTGACAGAATACAGTGTTCTCATTCTATCTCTCTTAATTGTCATTCCCTGCTCACTGGCACATTTCATTGGCAGATTCCCTTGAGAGAGGTTTCCCCAGAATCTACGTAAAAGGATTCCTTCCCACGCCATAGTTTTAGGAACATCTCATTTTCATCCTCCTGCGCCTTGCTCATGCACACACATACTCCCTCTCACCCTGGCATTGTGTCCTCGTGTCTCCCTATTCTCTAACGCTCATGTTTTCCTTTCCTTTTCTTTTTTTTTACCTTCTCCTTCTCTCTCTCCGCTTTTTAACTTCGCTGGGCTTCACTCTACTTCCCTCCCCTCGCTCATTTCTTATAGATCCTCCGTGGGAGGCAGCATCTACCTCACATTGCAGGCGTGGGCCCTTACTCTGACAAATGACAAGCCAAGCCCACCAGCTTTGCGTGGGGGGAGAAAAGCTTTAAGTTAAGAAGGAGGAATGGATTTGATTGGATGGTGAAACTCATGGGCTGTATCTTGGCAAGCAGTATTTGATTGGGCTCAGGCAAGAAGTGAGAAATGCAGGAAGAAGTCCAATACTATATCACATCTTCAGTATGTTTTAAAAAATAATGACCACAAACTAAACACTGCTCAAAATGGTCAGGCTGTCAACTATGACAATAAAAACTAAAGACTTTAAGCATTACATAAAATAAACATTTGTTTAATCAGCCGATCTTTTTCTATCTTTTTTTTTTTTTTTAGCAGATCTTTTTCAATAAATCACTTACGAGTGTTCCTTGTCTAACTGCTGGGCCAGAGAAATTGCTGTGGGATCTCGGTCTAAGGCCAGGACTGTAACTTCAGGAACCATATTCATTATTGCTTTAGTATGACCACCGCCTCCAAAAGTCATGTCCAGGACCACCTACAATCAAGAAAGCAAGAAGGCAACACATTCATTCTCACAACAGGACTATATGAGTCATCATCATCATCTTATCACCACAATGTCTTTATTCACAGAAGTGACTGAGGTTACTTCACCATTTTATTTACCTTACCCTTCCAAAATTCCAGGTCAATAGCTTTCAAGCTAAAACTATGAAATATAAGGATAACATCTCAACTTACAATAAACTAAATTTTAATGATGTCAAGTAATCAAGTAGTATGTCAAGTAGTGTACGGTAAAAAATCCATGACAAGTTCTTTTTATGTTATTTTCTTCTTCCCTTTGCATTTAAGAGGCTGTGACAGATTAAAAATTTACTGTTGGAACATTTAATCTGGAAAAACCTACTGACGCAAGATAAACATGACATTTGTTAAGTCATTCTTTGAATTACCTATGATGTCTTGCAAGTTCTGGCCAATGTCAATTATTTCCTTTGATTTATTTTTAAGTCCCACATCAGCATCCTTCTATGTCAGCAAAACTACTATTTATTCAGCAACCAACAACACCACAGAAATGAAAAAATTGGTTCTCAATTTATACAGCTATAACCTTCACTTTTAAACATTTTGTTATTTCAGAATAATCATTTCAAATCAAATGAAGCTGTTCTAATTCAATATCTTTATTTGATCCCAATTATTTTGTGTTATGCAAAGGGTGCAGCTTTTTCACATAGAGAAGTACCATCCAAATCTGCAGTTCCCTTTAATGCAAAGAGCATATTTGCTTTTGCTTCTTCACCTTATTGTTTTGTTTTTATGCCCAAAGACCTTGTATCACTCCCATTGCTCTGATCACTAATTTCCGGCAGCAAGAGGCTGCCGTTTTTAATGGGGGCTTCAATCAGGAAATCTCTTCGCACCAGAGGGGATGCTGTGTTTAAGTCATATCAGAGTTATCAAAATTATTGTTTTCCAACTTGAAAGCACTTTTCCTATTCACTTCTAATACATAATTATCAGCAGGTAAGTCATTTTTCTCAGAGTGCCTATAAATCTGACAAGCATTCATTATTACAGAAATTCCTGAAAGCCAAACACATAAGAAACATCATATGTACGAAAGACTGGTGAATGAGTGATCATACAGGATTTTCCCCTTGATATTGATAAAATGTTTCTGATTCTGTAACTGAAACAAAATGTAACTGAAAAGATGTTACTATGTTCATGTTACTGTAAGTATTTTAATAAGCTGTTAAGGAAATCAATTTTGTCCTGATATTGCAACAGGTCGCCAGGATTAATTAAGTGAAAGTGATCATTATGGGATTGATCAATCAGTCACCTGCTGAGTTTAATTTACTGACCTGAATGAATTGCATCTTATGGCCCATTTAATATGAATTCATGATATAAATTGTCATCTCAGGTGATGGAAGTGGAGTGTTCAATGTTTAAAGTTTTGAACATATTTATTAAATCATGTCATGAGAGGCAGGCAGGAGAAAATGTTTTATCAAGGAAATGTCTAATACCTGCCAACCATTGTGCAGCATCCTTGCTGTTAGTCAGGTAGCTGTTAACTCAGCTGTATCCATGACTTGCAAAGCAGAAAAACATCTCTTGTCCAGCTATATTTCTTATATATTTCTTGACTGCAACTGCTGCAAAAAGAAAAATCCCAGCGCTGGCTGCACTGGTTTAACAGTCCAAGATACTCTGAGAACTGGCTGGATTATGCTTTACTTTATATTTTTCTCAACAGTGATGTATTATAATGTCAGCAAATGGTGGGGAACAGATGTAAAAATGACAAAAATGGAAATGCCAGCTATTCCCCACAAAAACATTAAACCTGTCGATCGATAGTGACGTTGAAGGTGGGGTGTGTGCGTGCATTGTGAGGGAAGAAGTGATCAATGGCGGTTCCCTCTCCTTTCCAGCGCACAGCAGCAAATGGGGAGGGGGTGTGGGCTAGTGGGATGAGTCACACACATATTGAACTTGCCTGTTGTGCTATTCAATACAAAAAAAGGAAAAGGAAAACAGAAACACAAACAACAAAGTAGGCTGTCTTTTATTGAAACACTCGACACAAGCAAGCAGGAGACAAACTGGTTCCTCTACTGGAGTGTGTGACACTTGTCTTAACAATCTTTTGTCAGATCTTCGGGAAGCCTTGGCCAGAAGAACACAGATAAAACCTATTTATTACTCTCATGCAAATGGAAGTACAGACTGCCACTAGACACTCAATATTTTTAGAGGTGATTGGTAAGAAATCCAAATTCTGTATATTTATTCAAATTTGTATCATTGCTGCAATGAGCACAGCAAGTATCGATCTGTATGAAGGTTTAAAACAAGTTCAGGCTTCACTTGCACACAAGCACAAACACACTGAATGAACTAAGCTAAAATGTTGTTGCCCAAAACTGGATTTGTCTTTGTGTTTACAATGTCATTTATGAGGTAAACTGAAAATCTTATTCCTTCGCCCTGAGGGAAAACAACCTTTGTCAGGAGCTCTGATTGCTGTCTAAAAATCTTACCATCTTTTTTTCAAAAAGACCACTACTTTTGCCACCAGATGGACAAAACAACTTCTTGAAAAAATTTCGTGATAATGGCTTCAGCATTTGCAATGATGATTGACACCAAACTCATTCATGTTGATATTTCATACTGAGGGGTGTGAGCGAGGCTCTCATCTAGACTAGGCCTTGACATAGAAAGCAGCAGGCTAGAATTAAGCCAGAACACAACTGATCTCGGTCTGTTAAATGCACAGATGATATTTAAAATAAGCTATTTACTGTAATGTATGTTTTGAACTCTGTTTAGAGTGTGTAATATCTGCCTTTCCCAGCAGAGGGAATAGGAGAGTTAGGAGTGGTCCAAGTGGTGCAGTCCAACAGTGAAGCTGCAAGGTGCTATATTGCAGGACATTTCGGCACTCTCCCCCCAGCATTCTTAAAGAGAGCCTTTCTTCCCAAAAGGAAGCAGTTACCACCTTAAAGGACCTCATTTAGTATGCTACATCAAAAACATTGGTAAGAGCATATGTTTAGAAAGATTTTACAATCGTGATGTGACAAAAGTGCAGTTTTTGCATTATGCATTTTGCATATGAGATTTTGCAAACATAACACAGCTCATATAACAGTCAATAACACCCTGGCCATATGGAAAAAACAGCATCATCTCAAGTCATCTTATGGTTGAATTTATTAGCAAAAGGGGACAGGAACCTGAGAGAAGTCTGAGTACTCACCTAAATCCTACGTGTGACTCCCCAGCCCAGGTCAGTTACAGTGGGGGATCTAAAATGTCATTGAGGGGAGTTTTTACAGATCTTGTTACACTAACACACAGACCATTAGGGAGACAGATACACAGGTACAGGATCGCTTTTCTTGTTGCGTCCGTTGCCATGGCAAGAGTGGAGCTAACCGGTTTGCATTTCTTTCTGTCACACAAAGTTCATGGAGAGATACAAGTGTGCACAAATTTGACAGGTTTATGGCATTAGAGCATTGTATGAAAAAGTGAAGGTGGATGCTGTGATTATGGGAATGGACACTAGTACTAATGAAGCGTCTTCATTACTGATTATTTTCTTTGGGGACTCGACAGTTTATATTAATCTTCCACTTAAAACTACCAGTATTCTCTAACTAAATCAAATTTATTTTACGTTTACTTTCTAACAACATGTTGATGCCTGAACCTCCTCGTTGCCACCTCAGTCTGTGTCTCTACATCTTACCTTTGCATGTTGATTTTATCATTACTTTAACAGGGCAATAAATACAGTTTTCCTCTCTCACTTTACCCCCCCCCCAAAAAAATAGGTGTGAGCATTGGTGTTGCAGGTAGAAGGTAAAGGTGGGGGTGAACAAAACAGATGGCCAGTGAAAGCAGACAAACTCAAAAGGCATGAAAGCTTCCTGCAATTACTCTGTCAAGAGCTTATGTTGATGGTGATTGGTGATGTCTGACTCCTGCAACCTAAATTTAAAGAAAACTAAACATACTACCTGTGTGTCTGAGAGCTGGGGAGAGTAAGTGAATAAGTGAGTAGGTGAATAAGTTATACAGGAGCGTACCAATGTTGACAAAACTCTTTGCCAGAGGGTACCTTCCAAATGCCTCTCTGTATGTTAGGATAATCTCTCTTTTGTCAAAGGAATGCAGCAGTTACGACAAATACTTTCATTCTTTGTCTATTCAGTGCTGTTTGCACTCTTGCAAGTTTAAATAGAAGCACCTCAAGGGGTATTTGCGTTAGGTAGGACAAGACACATCTACACGCGTAACAACAGTATTTGCTCAATTGCTTCCAAAAACATCCATATAAGGCATGACTGATGTAGGTCTTTTCTAAAACAATATTGGTTACTTATCCCACCAGATGAGTTGATGTGACAGATGAGAAGCTTTTTTCTTGGACTTACTTTTAGGATTCTCAAATTGTTTCTTACTTTCCTCCTGTGAGATGGTGGGGTTATTTACTTAGGAAGGTAAATGAAAGTTGTTGTTGTTTTTTTTTTTGTAAAATGTGTCATAAATTGAGGTAAACATATGAATTTTGAAGAAAAGGAAAGAAGCGTTTGAATTTGCAAAGCATCTGGCCATATGCATGCAATGTCCATGCTAGTCTATCAGTCGGTCTCCTCTGACCTCCTGTGGATCAAATACTTTAATCTGTCATGAACATTAATGAATGGATTATTTCCATTGACATTAAATTTCATGCTGGGTCAACCGGTAGCTTAGTGGGTAAACTGTGCACCCCATAAACAGGAGGCTGCAAGGTCCTCATCAGCAACGCTGGTTCAACTCCAGCCAGTATAATTCCCCACCCTCTCTCCCTCCCATTTTCTGTCACTCTTCAAGCTGTCTTATCTAATAAAGCCAGAAAAACCAAAGGAGAAGAAGGAGAAGAAGAAGCAGAAAAAAACATTTAATGCTGATATTCATGCTCCCTGTAGTATTTGCACGTGATTAAATGTGTGCTGGTAGTAAGAAAATGAGGGAGTGAGTTGAATTAAAATAATCAAAAGAGCTGGCCAAAGATAAACATGCAAAATATTTTTTTCTTTTTTCTAATATTTTCCTTTGTTTTGAAGTAAGGTTATTCATTTATGAATACACTCAAACAAATATAAAGTTGTAACACATGACATGATTTTGCACACTTGTTGCATCACTACAGACGTGAATTCTCCTCATGGTTTTTAAAAAACAATATGCAAATTTTAAAAGAGTTGAGGGGAAAAAATCTAATAAATTAAAAGTTAGTGAGCTGTACCCACTGTGACCAAGTGCAAAACATTTGATCCCATTTTATTTTTCATGAGATTAGAGGGAAAAAATATTCTTACGTCTATCTTGTATTAAGCGTTCTCTATGAGTTCGTGTCACTACACTGTTACCTGAACTAATTTCATCGCACTGCTCCCACACCTGCTAACATGTATGCACAGGTAGAAGAAGGCTGACAATGGCTGGAGAATAAACAAAATCCTATTGGGGGTGATATTATGTACAGGACTATTGTATGAACATAAGTGAACTGAACAGACATTCTTCACAGTTATTGCACTAAATGATTCATTCAACAATTTTTTTTTCATCAGAAGACGCCAGACCAGGCAGGAAGGTATGCGGTCCAATTTCACAGCAGAAATTAGTATATTATTATTAGTATAATATATTTTTTGGAGGGAGAGGTGTAACATATTAGGGATATGGTGTCTTACGTAAAAATAAAAATAAAAAAATCACTGCTGATCTGCAAATTAACTTTTCATTTACACAACAAAAAAAAAAAAAAAAGAAAAGAAAATATCTTCAGATGATAAATGTTTCTTCACTGGCAATGTACGCAGCATATCAGAGTCAAAAATACTGATGAACAATTCTTACTATGGCCCAATCCAGTGCTTTTTTCAAGAGCATACCGTTTTTGGATTAGTTGCAACAGAACTTAGAATATTGGTCTACAACATTCATGAAGCTGGATCGTCTGTTTGTCATGGTGTGTCCCCAGATCACATATTGTAAATTTTAGGCCCAATCTGGGCGGTTATGAAACATATAGGCATGTTTAATGGTCTTTATGCTGCTTTTGATGTCAACTTTGTTTTAAAGCTACATAATATGTACAATTTAAAAAATGACTAAGCCTTTGTTATATATTTTTTGTTGTGAACTTCAATCTTTCAAAATTTTTAAAGCTATTTTCAAAACATGGAATAATACGTTATCTTAAACATCATTGTGGTCTGTTTCATTTGGTCACCTGACATATCTCATGTCCAAGCCTTAACGATGTCATTGCCACATTTGGAGATACAGTTTTTGCATCACTGTCTTCAACTAAGCATTTTAAATGGATGAAAGATTTTAGTCATTGTTTATCTTCTTTTTAAATTATTGGAGAAAGGGCTAAGTAAATGGTAGGTAAATGCTAAGCTTCACGGTACCTAGTCCTCCTGAAACATTGTTTGTCCAGCAGAGAGGAGAGGGGATAATGTAAATGATTTGAGTGCCATTAAAATTCTCCAACCCCTGATGCTCTGAGCACAATGAAACACTACCTGTTAATTTGAAACTAGACGAGACCTTGGGTAAAATCTTGAACAACTGCCACTGGAATCCAAGTGAACACAACAACTACAATCCCATGCTTTTTAACAATTTCACATGCATTTTTGAATGAGCATTTAACTTTAGGGAGGATTCACAAAGATTCAGTTTACTAACTGTCTGTTTAAGAAAATGAGTCGCCCTCTAATGTTGATTAAATATGACAAGTAAAATACTGACTAGGACTACCAAAGTAACATGCTGACATGAAATATTCCAAATGTTCTTACTTGACTATATCACTTAACTGATAAACAGCGCAACTGTAAACAACTGTAAGATGGATATGAAACAAGACAATACCAAAAGCATTGCATAACATTGAATTTATATGCTTTTCGAGGAATTTATAGGATTTGGCCACTGTCCAAGGTGCTGATTCCAAGACATTCAGCGATGTTACACTCCTATCACATTAATACACAATATTGATATTAGGATAATTATTGTTACCATACCTTGGTGTCAAACCAGTAAATGCCAACCAGTCAGGAATCTTCAAAATATAATCACTGTTGTACATTATCACTATATAGTCGCTAAAGTAGGATGCAAAGCTGGTAGACCTGATCCCTCCTAATTTAATGGACGGTTAGGTGGGCATTTGTCTTACTAGAATGATTGCATTTAAAACTATTGCTTTTACTCACCCTGTAGCATGGAGGAGGAGATGAAGATATACTATGGCCCTTAACTTCTTCCTACATGCTGCCATTGTGTTTAAAAACACCAGTCCCTCCTGAGCACCTTCCTTTACATGATGTGTTGCTCAGTTTTGGACTGATCTTAAATGCTTTGTGTATGGATGCTGATATATTATGAAGCTTCTTGTAATACTCTAATGTAATCCCCCCACCCTCTCTCTAGTAACTAACTCTAGTCACCTCAAATCATACACCCTAACATCTTCCCTCCCTCCTCCCTTCCTTTCCTCTGTAACTTTTTTTTCCTCACTGCCACTTTCACATAATTCATCCCAACTCCATTTTGCTATACGGTTACATTTGTTATGTTTTTCAATAAAAATCTGACTGCAAAGAGGAAAACCCAAGATCCTATCATCCTCGACATAAACCTCATAAAGTTCATGTCAAGCATCCGCCCACCCCAAGGAGTCCTGAGACTGGGTATTACACCACAGTGTTGCTGAGGAGATCCTGGGAGAACCAAAGCTGGGAGGCACTTGTATCGTCTCTGAAACTATAAGCCAATATTTACTATACATGGAGAACCCAAGACAAATGTTGGTTTTTTCTTCATATTTTGATGGCTGCTTGCATTCTGAAAGTAATTGATTTTTAAAAAGTTTATTTGACTGCTGAATGATAAGCTTGATGAAGAATTAAACTTCTTTTCAGCCAAAATGTAAACATTATAAAACTTAAGAAAACGTCTACATGTGTGTTTAAGTTAACATTGAGGTCCTGCATGACAGAACCATCATACATTGATACATGGGATTGGCACCTGTTCTACATAGTAATGACATTATGAAACATCAACCTGTAGCTGAAAATAACATTAATAACATTTTTATTTAGGATGCATCTTCCAGCCTTTCCAAATAAAGGGATTTGTAGGAACAGTAGCGCATTGTGAGGAACTGATTTGGAGGCAATGAGTGACAGCTGGGGAAAAACTGATTGGACACTGAAAGAAATGGAAAGGGAGGGACCTCTAATGTGTGCATGAGTCATCACTCTCCACCCACACCCCCCGAGCCAAACTGTCTGTTTTTGTCTTGCAGGTTGGAGATTTACTGAGGTACATTTTCTCTGCTGGAGAGATCATTTTTGCATAAAATGCAGACCATAACAAGCAGATTGAAACAAATAAACAGTGAGTATCAGACTTAATTTGCAAGATGGGAAATGTAGAATGACACTAAAAGTCTGGTATCACATCCTATATCATAAATATAATATGTATCCAACTCTAACAATCATATTGTTATTGTGCATTATAATACTCTAGTCTGGAGGGTACTGAATCTGCTAAAATATAGCTATGCTAGGATTCAATTTTGATGTTTATAAACCTGCATGTCTGGCTTTAAAAATTAACTACTACAGATTTAATCTCTACAAATTCATGAAAATTGACCACGATCTGATCCATAAAACAGATTATGAATTCTCAGCGCAGTGACTGCTAGTATAAGAATCCTTACATCTGACAGACAGCTGTCTATGATAAAGAAATTAAGATTTCTCAGAGTCTAGCAAGTTAGTTTGGGGTTGAAAAAAGGGGTGAGAGGGTTGCTGTGTGTGAAACACCCCTAATGACTTTGAGCTAGCTTAACTGAATATAAAAGTTCAGTTAGTATATTCCTGCATTATTTGGCATTTTGTTGAGAACAAAATATTTATTAATTTACATGGTTAATTATAAGATAAAGAGAAGCATTTGCCAAATTACTGCAGCAAAAAAGCTAAAAAGTGATTTGCTTATTGTCATTTTACTTGGCTGTTTGACTGTGCAGAGTAATGTGTGTCCATTCACTAGGTAATTTTTTTCACATTTATCTGTTGAAGGGCAAAAGTTTCTGAACTTTTGCTAAATATTACTTTAAAATGTGCACACACATAAATGTATGTTGCGCGTGTATATATGTATATATGTACATATATATGTATATATATGTCCATATAAGAGAGAACAAGAGAGACACAGAAAGACCATGTTTATGTGTGGTCAGGTCTTATTTCAACAACATTAGTAATTTGCTATTTGCTGAATTTGCATTCAGTTATTTGGCAGCCACTTTCATCCAAAGTGAAATCAGTGACTAGAGGACATCAGTTCAGCTACAGAGAAGTAGAATGCATTAGGTTAAGTATTGAGTAGTACATCAATAAAATAAGTGCAGGAGATCATCTAAAAAGGTGCAACAAAAGTGCATAATAAATGCCAAATAAAATAGAAGATCTACTTCCAGTTAACAGGAAACACCACAAAGCGTAACAGAAATGCCAAAAGGCTATTTCTTTGTTTTAACAGGAAACAAGAAATAAGGTCAAATATGATGCGGTGGATCTATTCAAAATGATTACATGCTTCATTGGTGCCTGCTCTGAAAGATTTCTCTTAAGTGTGACATTACCGCCAATATAGTGTGACAAGGAAACAATGTAAACTATATAAAGCGTAAGAGAAACAGTTGTGAAAAGAGGAAACTGAATCATCTAACTATATGCACAAAATGTAAAGAAGCATCAGAAAAGATGGCTTTCTCTCCTGAAGGTGAATTTCATGGTACCAAAGGAAGACAAAAGAAGAACAGGGCCAAGTCCATTAGGGAGTGCAAAGAAGAATCAACTTAAATGAAGGCCTTGTGGTGGAAGGCATGGTAATAGGGAAAAGACATCTAGGGGCATTCGAGAAGATGCTTCCAGTAGTTTAAAGACTGGGTTGACAATACAATACAAAATAAAAGGAACTAGGAAATGGGGTATGGGCAGTGGAGTTGTCTTGGGGGTGGGGGAAATAGTCATGGTGCAGTGTTATGTGCTAATTTCTGATTAAAATGCCCTGGGCCTTTTCATGACTGGCACTAACATCAGTCCATCAATGGTGGTACTTACAGTACCTGTTTAAAAGGGGTGGAAGTACATGTCATTGACAAACTGCAGGCATACCAGTGCACCTTGTTTTGTTTTCTATTTGTCTTGTTTATTGCCTCATAGGTGGCCATATTAATATCTATCTGTTAATCAGGCAGAATTACCATTTCATTTCACTTCAATGTCCATCTGACACTGTGATTATGTTTGCAGTATTCTGTTATGTGAGGGAGATTTATTTTATTTTGAAGCTGTTGTTGGGTTGCAGAGAACAGATACATAATGTCTTGTGGACTGAAGCAATTAGTAACACTGTGTTTTTTGGGGGGGAAATTTTGGTGTGACCAGATTATCAGAGTGTTAATGTTCAGACAAATGGCAATTTTCACAAGGTATATAGGGATGGTGAATTCTGCCATATTTAAAAATACTCAAAGTATATAAATGAGCTAAGGTATAACTGACCTTTGAGGCATGATATTTAGTGTAAAGGAAAGCAAAAGGCAAACGTTAGAGTGAGCAGATACAATGGTTCCCAAAGACTTTCTCACAAATGTTTGAGCTTTGAGAAGTCATGACATCAATGTATTCATAAAAAACCAAGATGCTGAAAAGTTTATACACAACAAACAAGCCCAAGCAGGGTCACTCTGGTTAAACTGTGGAGGTAGACATGATGTAGGAACAATGGGCAGGAAGCGAGGAAACTTCAGTTACTTGTTTAGGTCAGTTGTGTCATATAGTGTCAAGCAGCAACGCTCTTCCCTGCCAAATTAGTCAGGAAACAGTAGGCAAGGAGTGGGAGCGCCCATCCGAGCATAGCAAAACTTCATCTGGATGCTACTGGGAATATAGATAATGTTGGTTATACAGACAAGGTTAGTGCAACTGACTTTTATGAGAAAAGGTCCAGCAACAGTTTAATAAAGATCATTTAGATGGAGAAACATATGTTGAGAAAGATTAGTGAGAGAATATTCATACTGCCTCTTTTAAATGATATTCATTTTAAATTGGTAAAATCTGCACACGTGTTCGTGCTTATAATATGACAATATGACTGTTGGAAACTATTGCTGTGACATGGCTTCACAGCAGAGAGCAGTGATACAGCAAAATGAAGACCATTATTTCATGCATGAGAAGGTGCATGTATAACATGACTATCAACTCACTGCAGTTAGATACAAAAATGCCTAATTTAACGCTAAAGCATTAGCATTTTAAAAAATTCACCTTGTGCATGGCAAAATAATTTTCTTGTCTTTGCAAAATATCTGAGCTAAAATCTCCTGAAAATTAATGTTTTATAGTTTTATTATATGACAAAATGAGGAACCATTTGATAAAAGCCTGAGTCAATCAGAAAAATATAAATCAAATTAAATAAAATTACAGTCCAAATCTAAATGATGACTAAAACACAAAAGTGACAAATAGTAATTGAACTATATGATAAATATTTTGTAATATATTTATCCCGAACATATTTAAAAGAAACACCACAGAGATAATTCAGTTGGACCACACGCAACATCAATTGAGGATGTGTTACAGGAATGAGTCATCTCAAACCAGCTGTATCTGATTAGCATATCCACTCATACACAAGCACCAAATGTAAATATTGCAATAAAATCTGCTGTAATAGTATCAATTTGGTATGTAGGATAGATTCCTGTTTATTTTTGCCATGTCAACAATATTGGATCCATGTGAGCATCCATCCGATATAGAATTTCAATAATTTTTATCAAATCCATGCAAATATACTTCTCAGTAATTTATGTTGCATACGTTTCTCAATTTAACTCTGTGCAACGCACTTTTATCTGATGTTATCTGGATGCATCGTCTTCTAAGAGAGAATTCTCTCCCTCTGTCTTTCAGGTGCGCGTTCGAGCACACACACACACACACAATAGTGTTGTGGCAAAGTCAATTAAACATTAATAAAGGGCAACATTTGGGAAATTATTGCCTTTATGTAAATATACTGTGTTGTACTGTATATAAGGTGCAACATACAGCTTTGTAAGCAATGTAAGCAAGCTGTAAGCAATGCAGCATATCTGAAACCTTAAATATAGTCTAGAGGTTTGGAGGGAGGTTTACTTTGGCTAAACTAGAGACACCATCTGCATGGGTGGATGCTTTGTTTATTTAACTTGTTGTTCAAGTGAACCTGAAGCTAAAGAATGCCTAAGATGATAGGGCTAAAACAACTCTACAGGACAGGATGGTGAAGCACCCACAAAGGGGTTGTCTGCTCAGCTTGGCTGACAATTTGGCGCTCTGTAGACTGAGGCACCCCATTTGGCTAATGAAGTTCCAGACTGTCTTCACACCACACCCCCACCCACCGCTCCACTATGAAATGTTCTACTCATGAAAGTAATGAGGCAGGGAGGGAGAAAGACTCTTCTGGCCACTGATAACCTCAGACTAAACTTGCAACCTTACGAGACAAGGGCCTAATATCTGGCCGTCAATCAGCCCCAGCATCCCTAGCTGGAGTGTTTAATTACAAGGATCAATTATTTACCAGCCTCCTCTTTCACTACTCAGTGCTCCCAAAAAAGGAGTGTAAAGAAAAAAAGAAAAAACATTGGCAAGACCCAGAAGAAGTTGGTGTGGAAAATTTTGTACAGATAAAACTGCGAATTGCTCAATCTGGATTCATATGCCATTTTATGTGCTGTTTTGTGTGTACAACAGATAAGTGAAAATATTACTTTATTGTCATCTTA
This sequence comes from Remorina albescens, assembly GCA_034769265.1. NCBI lineage: Eukaryota > Metazoa > Chordata > Actinopteri > Carangiformes > Echeneidae > Remorina > Remorina albescens. The sequence continues at coordinate 7,958,228 of CM068479.1, forward strand.
ACATGAAAAAAATAGTCATGCCATTTCAAAGCATATCTAACTTTCGACAATTATAGCCACATTTAGTATTTATTAATTGTAATAAATGTAAACTGAAAATAGTAAATAACAGATTACGATAAATTCCTGGTGTTGTTGCCAAATTTATGCTGCATAGGAAACTAAACTCTGAACAAATAAAATTTCATTCAGGTGTTGTGTCTCTTCTCTGTTTTTAAGTAATTTAACATCTTCAGAATGCAACTACTGTGGTTCCCTGCACTTCATATTTACTCCTGAAGTCTTGACTTCAGCTGCATGTCCCAAACATCAACAAGGCTTTTAACTAATTTGAAGAGACAAGCTCATGTTACCCCTTTACTTGTATTCACAACAGCACTTCATGTGGCTGAGGCTGCAAAATATACTGAGGAATAAAGTACAGAAATAAAGTCACAAAAAAGACCTTTAGCTGAAATTGGGTGCGTTTTAAATACTGCAGTCCATGGGCTGACAAAAAAAGAGATATGTGGAACATATTACAAGAGGTTTAATAGATTGCATATTCATTTTCTAAACTGCAGCACAAATGTAGTGTTTGGTTAAAAAAATAAATAAAATAAATATATAAATAAATATAAATATAAATAAAATATATTATATATATATATATATATATATATAATAAATCCTGTACTTACACTGGCATTCATTGGCACTGATGGATTTTTCCTTTTAAGAGCCTCACAAACAATATATTCCACTACAACCGGACTGTCCATACAGAGGCATACATTTTTTAGTAAAGTAAAAATTAGAAATAGAACTGATGGTAAATGTACTTGATTTGAGGCTAGTTCACACTACCTCTCCTACCTGATGTTCTCACTTGCAAAAAAAAAAACAAAACCCCCCAAAAAAACACTGTGAAGAAACAGCTGGTGGAGTGTTTTGTGGTCATCTATCTGTAGAGCAGAGTGCCTCTTCATGTTTCCAAATTACAGCCAGCAAAATAACCCAAATAACTGGGGAAGTGAAAAATGCAGCACTCAATTTAGTAGTGGTTCAAGATACAACATCTGTGATTTGTGGTTTCCTTTCTTTGCTGTATTTCTGTACTAGTTTCCATTGTTATCATGATTCCAGCCTGGTCCATGCAATTTATGCAGATCAAGCTCCACATTGGCGATCATCTGCTTTCTACTGTACATGAGCTGGCATTAATGCCTCTAATACCTTGATGACGACCCTTGACTTAAAATGACAGTGCTTTGGTTGACACTTTTATGACTTCTTAGCTTTGATATTGTTGTTGGCTTTGGATTTTCTGGGTAAAGAGGATAAACAGTTAAGTGAAACACCAAGTAGGAGCTCATGTTACACGCATGAAACCGACACTACAGACAGAAACCAATGTATATTTACCAAAAAAAAAAAAAACACAACCCCTTCCATCATTAGGTTAAAATATACGTTTATACATTCAACGATTTGGAAAGAAATTGAGTAAATATGGTGATAAACTTTTAGAAATTTATCACCATTTAGAAATTAGAAGACATTCACCAACGTCTCCTGCTCCTTTAAGAAGGAGAGTTGAGGGTTCACGTATAGTCGGAGCTAGGTAGTTGTTTTTAGCCAGTTGATTGGTGTGTTAGCTAGAAGTAAGTGGTTGCCTCTTAGCAACACTGTAATGTAACATTTATTGTTTTGATGTGACAGTAAGAGCGGTTCAACTGACCTCCTTCTCTCATCACTCACTCCCACACAATCATATAATATGTAACTGTAACTGTCTAACTAACTAATGAAATATTTGTTATTTGTCTGAACATATTCAAACAATTGTAAAATGTTGAAAAACACTAAGATTGATCCAAAAAGTAGGTCTCACAGTTATGGTCTTAATAATGCCACAAGGGGGAGTGTAATGAGACTGAAATGTTGGAGTAAACAGCTCGTCTCTCCTACAGTAGCACAGGGTGTCTCCCCTGGACTTAGCTGATGGCTCATTAATCTGTTCTAGAGGAGGTCCCCATGCAAGCAGTGTGCACTAGTGGAGGACTCCTCATGCTTTGTCTTTTCAGCACAGTTGTTTCACTAGTGGGTAAGTACAAAGAAAACATAACAGAAAAGTTTAAAAGCCCGATTTATATAGTTTTTAATCATTGATTGTCTGTATGGAGCTCCATCGACACCAGACTGTGCACTCAGCTTTCAGCTAATTGTCTTGGTTTGGTAGTTGACTCCCTCCAACTCTCACTGACATGCTTTCATAACACCAAGTCTGGTGCAAATTTATTTATCTAGAGAATTAAAAATATATATTATAATTCCCCAAGACTCAAAAAATATTAAACTAAAAATATAAATTACTACAACTTGGGTTCTATTTTGTAGTTTAATGGTAACCAAACTCACCAAAGTTAATCATGATGTTTTTTTTAGAAGGGACAGTTTAGGTATTCATTTCAAAAGTCAACTTCTTTCCTTTCCCAACTAAGTTCAGCCAACCCGTGCTATGTTTATCTGTGTAATAGCCCTGACACAAAACTACGATTAAACTATCATGATATTCTTTAATAATAATGTCTAATGACAAACATCAATCGCTAGAAGATAATCTGAGAGATGAATGAACAAATTACGGAATTGCTCTATTAATGCAAACTTTCATTCAACAATCTGCATGCCTCTACAGGGCCATATGCTGTAAGGTTAGCTGGTGGCTCGAAAAATGGGATCCTCCAATGCCCAAAATAAGAGGTGCTTTGTGTAGGCCTGTAACAATTATTTTATAATCGTCTAACCGCCATTTTTTGACGTAATCGCGGTTTCTTTGTTTAACCGCAATTTAAGCCATTGTTTTGGCAGGTGGTGGGGTTTATTTTCATGAGATGGGTCAAAGCATCATAACACTTTTGTTTGCATCCATCAAACATGTTTCCAGTGTCCATGTGCATCCTGCAGCGCGACAGAACAGTAACTGTCCCATCAGAAGACGCTTCACGCGCATTGATTTACAGTTGCGAATTCAAATTGGCTTTCTAACGTCAACAATCCAAAGAGAATTGGGTGGTTTCGTGAGAAGCGGTATTGAGAAATGCCCATAACATTAAGCTGGTACACGTTTGGTTTTCAATGGAGTTTTCGTTTAGTGTTGGTAATAAGGAAAGAAAGTGTCGCTTGACACTGTCCCGCTGGTCCTGTCATAATGTAGGGAGTCTGCAAGCCCAACTGGTTTCAGCTAAATTATGATTGGACGATCGGTTATTTGGGGCGGGACTAGACTGCCATCCTGCTTTCAGCTATAGCATCATTTTGACACTGAATTTGAAAACGAGACACGAAATGGAGATTGTTTGTAAACGTAGTACAACTTCTCCATTGTGGGATTATTTTGGTTTCAAGCCAAATTGAGCAGTGTGCCCCTGCATCAGTGGATGGCCCTCCCAGCATCTGGGCATAGCGGAGTCGTTCAGCCGGCAGACAAAATATAAACGTGACAGCGAATGTTCAGCACAGCTGGCACCATTGCAATCCCAGTTTGGACCAGCCTCAAGCCAGAGAAACTGAACATGCTTGTGTTTCTGGCCCAAAATCTGCCCGACAAATAACCTTTTTTTTTTTTTTTTTTTTTAAATCGCCCACCACCCCCACGCCCTTTTTTCAGAGGACTATATATTTGTATTATTATTATTATGATTTAAACTGTTAGTTGTTGGCACTTGTCTGTATACATGTTCATATCAACTAAAATGACAAGGGAAAAACAGTTGGGGAAAAAATGTAAGTCAAGAAGCGGTGATGACTATTTTGACCCATAGTTTTACAAATAGTGATGACTATTGGACTTGGATAGTGAAAAAAGTATTTTAAAAATTGGACCGAAAGAGACAATTACATTGTTAATCGCAATTATTTCTGAGACAATTAATTGTGTAGCGACATTTGGAATTGTTACAGCTCTAGCTGTGTATTCACCCCCAATGTTACCAGTTCTTGGATGAAACCGACACATGGATTAAATTCAGCTACAATCCATGGAAAATTAACAGCAGCATAAGAAAGATACTGAGACAAACTACTAAACATGAAAGTCAGTACACCATTTATAAAAAGGTAAGATGACTTAACATTGTCATGTGCTGTGGAGGTGGCTTGATTTTTAGTCGGCTAACTTTTGTGTTACTATCAGAAGGGATTTGTATATTTGAGGATTAGTGTTAATGTCAGTGTTCAAGCATCTACATCATCCTTGTAAATGTTTGCAAAAGAAATATCACTGTCTCTTCTCAAGCTAAACCCACACAATAAACAGTATTTTAGTGAATATTTGACTCAATCAGCTTCTAAATGATTTAGACCACGGGCAGCTATTGTTTTGCATTGTGAGCAGAAATAACCGAGAGAGTGGTTTTGTTCAAAGAGCCAGACCCTGCAAAAGACAACTGGATTTACTAAGGGGAGTGAGTAAGTTGCATTCCTGCAGAGCAGATTGGACTGGACACAGTTTGAACAAATAAACAGAACCTATTCAACCAGCTTAACGGCAAAACACGGTAAGTATGCACAACAAAGATGGCAACGGGTGACCTTAAAATGCTTTTAAGACATAAATACAATAAATGCATGGCATAAAAGACAACAAATGTATTGTTCATTTTTGTTTATGACTAAAACAATAAATAAATAAATAAATAAAAATAAAAATCTGGTCCTAAAATTAACATGCCTGGCTCATTTTTTAGTAATCATGCTGTGTTCTAAGATCTCAGAAGTTTCTAACTTCCTTACCTATCTTTAAGTGTACATCTCGAAAAAAGAAGGGTAGCCAAACCCCTTTGGGGTATTTCTACCTGACAATCATTTTAGTGACGTTAACATATTGTCTTGACAGAAAAATAAATCTGTGGACCATGAAAATAAATATTTCTTGAACATCTGACAAGAAGTTGAGCAGCTAAATTCCCTGAGACAGCAGGTACTTGGACAGTCAGCGATTATAGGGTGGTACAACCAGGTTACCAAATAGCAGTACAGCCTGTACAATTAACTATTTACTTAACACCACTTCTTGACACTGTTACATCTACAGCAGAAACAAAAATAATGCCATTTCCTTTGCACAATATTTTTTTTAGCAAAAATGTGATTTTAGCTTTACTGCTTAGCCAACCTTTACGATCACATATAAATCTCCAATAAATGTTGAGACATTTCACTCAAAACCAAAATGTCACCTCACAGAGGTGCTATTGGAGTTTATAAACTTTTGTAGATTTTGAATATAGTAAATGTTGATATATTGGCATTATAAGCAAAACCTTTGCAGGTGATGCTAATAATGTCAGGGGCCCTTAAGATTCTTCAAATCTTCATTACATATTTCGATCTGGGCTAAAGTGGTGGATGCATCATAGCTATATACAACAAACCAAGGAAGAAAATCACTGCATGGGACCTTTAAATCAGCTAGTACTGAGATGTATACTTCTTTGTCAAGTGGATATACGCTTTCAGTGAAGAAATATGACAAACTATGAAGCCAGATCCAACAAAACACGATGGCCATTTGTAGAACTGAAAATATTGTGTAGGCTACCAGTGCGAATTAGCTACCTGCATACACATTCACAGCCAGAGGCAGTGTGGGAGGCAGCAGGGCACTGAAAGGCTCCATTTACACACTTTGGTTTAACTGCAGTATTTTCTCTAACAACCATCATCGCTTAAGTACTCCATTCATACATATTCTGCTTCAGCTGACAAGAGCAATGACAAATTGCTGATTATTTTACAATAACCATTGATATTGTAAACCTCATGACCTTCAGTGATTTCAGTGGACCTTTGCCTGATAGTAAGGGTAGGTTTTCGGACAATATCTAATCTGTCTTTGGCACTGTGGCTTTACCACCACACATGTGATTGCTAAATGTCAATTGTCTGACAGAATAACAGAGCATGTGGCTGGCCCTACAGAGCTATAGATTTGCTACATGAATATGTGATTTGACAATTAGTAAGCAGAGGTTTAACAGCATAGGTTTATAATGTTACTGAGGTTTAAACACAACTAGTCAACTAGTCACTAGACATTACTTGTGTATCATCACATAAATAAATAAACAGACATCTGCAACGAAGAACATTTAAAAGATGATTTCTGAATGTAACCATGTAACATTTCCACAGAGCATCACACTAAGTTATGTCTACAGCTTGTACAGTAAAAAAAAAAAAAAAACTCTATCAAACTGTTTTTAATAGCATCTGATTGGCAAGCTGTCTTGGGACAGTTGGCAAATGGGCGGGCAGCGGAGGAGTTTAGAGGTGTTAAAGTTCAGGCAGGAGCGACACAGCACCCTTTGTCCTGCCAACAGCCTTACAGTGGCGCAATTCCTGGCTAAGTTGTTGACCCATGGCCCCCACCTGAATTGACCATGCATTAAATTGGGGGGCCATCACTTCCCCTCCTTTGCTGCCTGCCACACCAGAAGGCTTTTGACTCATGCCCATCTGTCCTGGTAGTACATACATTAAGTGAAAGCCAAGGATAATGGCGCTCTGTCCAATCCATGCGTATCTATAACAAGTTGTGATTTAGCGTGTGAACACAATCTTTACCTTAGCAACAAACATTTCAGTGAAGAGAATCTATCAGTAAGATCTTAGCTTCAGATTGCAATTGGATAATATTAAGGTGTTAAAATGCACAAATGAGGAAAACTAGATTTAACTTCTTTTTTTGTCTCTATTCAAGGGTGGGGTTTTTTTGGTTGTTGTTTTGTTTTGTTTTTCAAAAATAAGAAGCCTCTCTGCAATAAATATTATTTTGTATTTTATAAAATATTTAAGTGTTGTACTTTTTTGAATTGCAGTTAGTGGTGGTCTTGTCACTTAAGGTATGACACTGGTAAGGTTTCAAACATTATGAGAAACATTAGAGGGATAAGAAACACCTCTCAGTATGAGTTTGCGTGCCTGTTTCATTACCATAGCAACCATGGCAGACTGGATAACAATGCCTGAAAATACAAATATGACCTAATCACCAGTAAATATCACTGTGGATGATATAGACATTGGTTTCAGTCACTCAACTGATTTGCCTATTTGAATATATTCTATGACTTTGGTATTCAAATACATCAAGGGATGAAATTATTCTATTGTCAATAATGGTAATTAAAGGAGGTCAAATTTCAAAATTACTTTTGTTTGAATACTTTTACAGAGCACTCATTTGATCTGAATTAATCTTGGAAATGTTTAAAATAGCTTTCAAACAAAAAAATTAGATTTTTTTAAAAGAAGTCAAATAACTAGTACAAAGATAATCACGTACCTGACCAGGTTGGATGTCCAAGTAATGAAGCACCTCTTTGAGCATGACAGGTGTGTGAGGAGGCTTGTCATTTGAAACAGATGAATGTTCTTCAGATCTTTCCCAGTGACCAGGACCAAAGGATGCATAAACTGTAGATGTGTGTAGGCTTAACTTCCATGACCTCCATGTTCTCCAAACAGCCAGACTGGCTTTCTGTAACACTGGCTTGACGTGCAGAGACATGTGGAAAACTATGAGCCTTATAATGATCTGTGTGGAAAATAAAAGAAAAGCAGTTCAGTATTGAAGCCACTCAAGAATAGCAGGGTTTTTAATATAACTGATAATCTATGAGCGCTTTGAAAAATGCAGTGAGATGGTGATGAACAGCATGTGAGAGGTGATTAATGATTTTAAACTAAATTTTAATTACAATGCTTTTATCCTGACTAATTTGCTGGCACCTATACCAAATGATTAACACGCGTAATATGTAACAACTATGCATGATACAAATAACATTTAACTGGTCTTAGCTTCATATACCCAGCCAATAAAAGAGAACATTACTGAAAATTTCAATCCAGTTGAAAACACTCTGAAGGGTTTAAATGGCACCTCTCTGTGAGTTGTATTCTGCCTCACCACCACACCCATGTTAAGGGTATGTGCATCTTTGGCTAATTGGTTGAATATTTGGGCAATTTACATGAACAATGGTGCCTGCCCCAGGCACCAAAGTGAGCTACATGGTTACAAAGGTATTCAGGTGTTTCCTGGCAACAAGATGTATTGAAAATTAAGGGTTCAGTTTGTGATGTATGATTCTGATATAATAAAAATGTGTTCAGGCTGAAAGCAATTTAACAAGGCAAGTTGGTACATGGCAGTGTTGAAAGCAATGGAAAAGTTCAATGGCAGTTAACAATTACACAGTATATGAAGATGTGGAAATATAAATATTAATTAATTCATTAACTTATATGAATACTGAGTTACAATGGATGAGGCATGAGGCCATGCCTCCAGTACAGGACTTAAAATCAGCTTTACTGGAAATCTACTGCAGCTTAACCTTTTTTGATGATTTGTACCAATGTCATTGCATTCAATTCTTGTAAGATTCTAAGAATTTAAATGTAATTTAGTCTCTGAACATGCAAGCCTTTTAAACAACCCCCTTTCCCCCCCCAAAGGTCTCTTATACTTCCTGCCCCCCCTTCTTTTATTATTGAAATGGCTACTTAGCTGTTAGCCAGACAACTAGGAGCAGGTAAAAGTTCACAATACTACACATTTCAGCTCCGGATCGATGGTATCTGCTAAAACATCACTTCGTTTAAGCAAACTCCTCTTCCGACATTCTGTTACGTTATGATGCTGTTTTGGGGATAAAAACATTGCTTGGATGTGAAGCAGGTTAGCTAGCCGACATTGCTAATAATACCATAACAAGGAGCAAGCCTGCAGGGGTGGCTGTTTATTAGAGACGTGGAGTTACAGGTGTACTCCACACATGTATAAATGAGCTTAAAGAAGGTTTTTGTCTCAGGTTGGCTCTTCTCGATAAGTTTGTCACCATTTACCTCAAACATGTAGAGTAGCTAAGACGGTTCGTGAATTAGCATTGGATGAGCGTTTTACAACTGACATGTGGAGTGGTAACAGGTTAGCTTGACATAATACCAGCGAATACACGGACGGGGACGCAACAGGAAGTTATCCTACATTTAGAAAACATGTCTCCTGTGTGCCCTGTGTTTCCCTCCGCGGGGGAAGTTGCCCGTGTCTCTTACCTTGGTGGCCGGCGGAGTGGCTCCACCTCCGGCAGCGGCAGGCTGGTTGCGTCACGCCGGTCCGCCCCGTCACCAGCAGCTAACGTCCAATCTGCTGCGACAGAGAAAGAGGGCTTGTTTTTGAAATTATTGGCGCTTGTCGTGCTGCAATGACCGTCTTGAAGCTTTGTTAGCGACATCTTCCCCAAACACGAGTTACTTTTGTTTGTCAGTCGAGATTTCTCTCTTCGGTAATGAAACGAAAGGAGATGTTAGCCGACTAAACGGTAAGACGTGATATTAAACCGACATGTAGCCAGCCGACCGTTGGAAGTTGACAGAGCTAGCTAAAAGGCGTTAGTCAGCTCTGTCAAGTTGATCCATTAAAAGGTCCCTTTTGCTTGCTTTGATGTTGTATGAACACACTTCAATCATATTTTTATAATTATATAAAATGATTGTTTAGGTCTTCAGTGAAAGCCTCAAACATGTATAGGCAGAGATCTTTAAAGTCCAGACAGCGCGATGGTCCCGAAGCTAAATTTTCCTTCCTTTGTATTTCCACACGTTTCCCCAAAACGTAGCCGGATGAAGCTCTTCTGTCTGAAAGCAAAAAGGATTTTGGTTAGACCTTATGTTAAAGTCGTGAAAGCTGCATCATTGTTGACCTGCAGAGCGTGTTGTTCGTGTCATTGGTTTGATATTTATTTATAACAACGTCGTATTGCAACGTGTCCTCGAATTCAAGTATTTACCTGATGCTAATATGTTATGGCACCTGACTAACAGTAAAACTGTCTCTTATGTAACTTTGACCGTGATCTTTTTATGACGTGGGGTTTATTCCTCAAACTGTTAGCCGAGATAGACAGTATCCAATGATAGGGATAAACACATCAACATCGCACACCCTTCACTGAAGCTTGATTTTGTATGTTTGCAACAAGTTGTCAGTTTGTTAGGTACAACTAGCTAAAACGAATGTGTTTCATACAAAATGTTGTTTTTATTTCTTTGATAATGATGTGCAGAATCTATTTATACCAAACGCAAAGTATTTAATGATAGTGGATATTAGAAAGACAATACTATATAAAGCAATATAAAGTATCCATTTGCATCTTCCAACCCTCTCAACAGGTTGTTTTTGGTTTATGTTTGGTAAATTTAGTTAACTCTTTGTTTGTGTTTTTGTTTTTGCAGAAACACTTGAGCTGATGTACAATGACCACAACGGAAAGTAGTGTGTGCAGCCATGTAAAGGTGGTGATTCGAGTGAGGCCAACCAACGACAGCGAAAAGCGGGAAAACTATCGAAATGTGGTTCAGGTTGTTGATAACCACATGCTCATATTTGACCCCAAAGAAGAGGATATGTCATGTTTTGGGTCACAAAAATTACGGAACAGAAATATTAACAAGAGGGCTAACAAAGACCTCAAGTTCGTTTTTGACCATGTCTTCAGCGAGAACTCAACACAAGTCGATATTTTTGAGAATACCACCAAAGGAGTTTTGGATGGTGTGATGAATGGTTTTAACTGCACAGGTAACACTTGAATGAATACAAGCAGTGTGCCAAAGCCACACAAGGTTTCAAATTAGGTTATGCTGTATCCAAGGCAATTTTAATGTTGCTCTAAGCATTAATATTATTCAGTATCTAAGTTGTATCTTCTAAAGCTGTCATTGAGTTGTCTTTAATTGAATATCTTTTGGTTGCAGTATTCGCCTACGGTGCTACTGGAGCAGGCAAGACACATACCATGTTGGGCTCACAAGATGACCCTGGGGTCATGTATCGTACCATGAAAGAACTGTTCAAACGCATGGAAGATGCCAGGGAGGAGAAAGAATTTGCTGTTGCATTCTCCTATCTTGAGGTGAATATACGAGTTTGTATATTGTATTGTTTGTTTGGTTTTTTTGTTGTTTTGTTTTTTTTGTTATTTGTTTTGTTCCTTTAGTTATCTGTTGTAGTGTATAACCTATTTATTTTTCGACCAAAGTGATTTTCAGACTTTCAAGTTTTTTAACTTTATAGAAAATTGAATCACAATGCCTTTGTCTAAACAGTGCTGCATACATTTCACATTGTTCTGATGCCCTTTAAAAATTTTATTGTTTACCATTATCTTATACAAACAATTGACTCGACTGTAAAGTTATGATTCTGTTTTTCAGGTCTACAACGAACAGATTAGAGACTTGTTGTCTAATACAGGTCCTCTTGCAGTGAGAGAAGACAGTTCTAAAGGAGTGGTTGTTCAGGGCCTCACACTGCATCAGGTTAGTAGCAACAGTATCATACACCGGAGATTGTATGAGAAATAGGCTTTAATGCATGACATAATTACCAGTTGTGTGAAGGCCATACAGTTCATTTTGGATTGTGATTTCATCAATTAGACAGCTTAGTTTAGACATCCATATACAATAATACTCCTAAAATATACTGTCCAAATATCATTCTGTATAACACAGTTACATATACAATGCTTTAATGTTGAACTTCTTCACTGTTCTTTTTCTTTTGTGTTCAAGTGCTCTGCAGTAGTAGTTTGTTTTTTTTTGTTTGTTTGTTTGTTTGTTTGTTTTTTACTGGCATTCACATTGTGTCTTTTTCTATACAGCCCAAATCTGCAGAGCACATTCTTGAAGCTTTGGATGCTGGCAATAGAAACAGGACACAACACCCCACTGATATGAATGCCACTTCCTCCCGGTCCCATGCTGTTTTTCAGGTATTTCAATCCAGTCCTATAAAAATTCCACAGTACAATTAGGCCTCTGCTTATGAATTACAGTAAGATAACAACGTAAAATAGAAAATAATGAACAAGAGAAAAAACAAATGCAAACTCTTAACTGCAACCTGTTTCCACTGCCAAGGATGCGGTTACCAATATCTTGATTCTCTGTAAGATAATAAGCATGTAAAATATTTTGTTACAAATATCAAACAATGCATCTCAGTTTACTTGTCTTGAATTGACTTTTTTCCTCCCCCCCAAGATATATTTGAGGCAGCAGGACAAAACTGCTAGCCTGAATCCTAACGTTTGCATCGCCAAAATGAGCCTGATTGATCTAGCAGGCTCAGAGAGAGCCAGTGCTACCAACGCCAAAGGGGCACGCTTCCGGGAAGGTGCTAACATCAATCGCTCACTTCTTGCCCTCGGAAATGTTATCAATGCTCTCGCTGACCCAAAGGTGAGTTTATCTACACTTACTGTACGCTGATCAGCAATAACATAATGACCGCTGACAGGTGAGTAAGTATGTGTAAGAATGTAAGCAACTTTGACAAGGGTCAGTTTGTATTGGCTGGAAAACTGGGTCAGAGCATCTCCAAAAGTGCTTGTGTTGTGGGAAGTTCCCAGTCGGCAGTGTCCAGTACCTGCCAAAGTGGTCCAAGAGGGAGGATCTACTCAATATCAGGCAGGTGTACTGTTGTGGAATGTTGGAGCTGATTAGTCTATACACTATATTAAGTATTTGAAGATAACAAAAACATGCTTGAGTTGAAATTCAAAGCATTGCTTAAACTATTGTTTCCATGTCATTAAGAAGCCCCCTCGAACAAAATAAGTGAAATAAAAGAAGGAGCAAGAATTAATTTATGTAAGTAATATCAGCTCACATTTTCATGATGGGGTTTTCTGACCATGTAAGTTTGACATTAGGTTCAATTCTGGTTCTGGTCTCAATATGCAATGCAATATTGTCTACAACTACAACTTGAATGATGATTTACTCATAAAGTTTACATGGGCAGCCGGGCAGCATAGTGGTTAGCAATGTTGCCCCAAAACAAGAAGGTCGCAAGTTATGGTTCCTGGCCTGGGGCCTTTCTGTGCAGAATTTGTATGTTCTCCCTGTGCTTGCGTGGGTTTCCTCTGGGTACTCTGGTTTCCTCCCACAGTTTAGGTGAATTGGTGACTCTAAATTGTCCGTAAGTCTGAGTGTGAGTGTGAGTGTGAGTGGTTGTTGGTCTCTGTCTGTCTCTGTGTGTTGGCCCTGTGATGGACTGGTGACCTGTCCAGGGTGTACCCCGCCCTCACCTAGTGTGAGCTGGGATTGGCTCCAGCACCCCCCCCCCCCCCCCACGACCCGGAAACGATTAAGTGGTAGAAGATGAATAAATCAACGATTAAGCTTTACAAATAATGCTTAGTTGTAGGATGATGTAAGGTGTTACTTCAAAATAAAATTTCAAAGAGTAAAACTGAAAATATAATTTGATGACAATTAAAGTTATTAATTATAGAACCTTTCTTTCTGTTTAATCTCTGCTGATGTATTTTAGTTTAGGGTTGCCCATAGAGTTTTATTTGTTCTATGCCATGGTACAATTTACATAAAATTAAAAAAAAAAAAAAAAACTGAAATGAGGGGCTGAGTCAACAGACCCTTTTTAAATGACGTTATTAAACTATTGCATATCCTGGAATGTATCATGTTATCATCAAATATTGGCCCATGCATAGGTCTGTTCTGCCCTTCACTAAACCACCAGCTGCAGATGTTAAGAACATGTATACAGTAGGGGTGCACTGATCAGAATTTTTGGGGCCAGTCACTGATCACAAAATGGGTCGGTTGATGGGAATCTTCAGTTTAAACTGTTCTGTACTGTCAGCATTGCGCACCACTTATAGAAATAAAACTAACTGTATTTAAAAAAATATAGTGGACAAACAATCAGGAGTTTGCGAGCTTGACTGGCTTTGCCTGGACTTGTATCTCATACTTATCACATACTTGCAGATGATTCCTTCATTCATTCATCTTCAACCGTTTATTCGTTTCTGGGTCGCGGGGGGTTGCTGGAGCCAATCCCAGCTCACACTGGGTGAGGGCTGGGTACACCCTGGACAGGTCACCAGTCCATCACAGGGCCAACACACAGAGACAGACAGAGACAAACAACCACTCACACTCCCACTCACACTCAGACCTACGGACAATTTAGAGTCACCAATTAACCCAAACATGATGTCTTTGGATGGTGAGAGGAACCGGAGTAGCCGAAGGAAACCCACGCAGGCATGGGGAGAACATGCTAACTCTGCACAGAAAGGCCCCAGGCCCGGAAACCAAACCTGCGACTTTCTTAATGTGGAGCAACAGTGCTAACCACTCTGCTGCCCTCTTGCAGATCAAAGAATTTGTAATTAGTATTGCATATATGTTTTTTCCCCTCCTAAACATATCAACACTTAATATTGATGTAATGCATTATGTTCATAATATTATTAGTATATGAAGCTAACCACAGGCTTTGATATAAAACAGCCTGAGAAGAGGAGAGTCAACTGAGTATTTGGGTAGTCGCTCAATCTAATTGCATACATTAAACTGTCAAACAGTCTTCTCATTTTACACACAAGTCTCAAGGGATGAGGTGCAAGCAGGCCACTTGCATTTAGGAAGTCCTCTGCAAATGCACCATGGCCAGGTTGAAATTTAATCCTTCTGCAACAGGTTGCTTCATTCTTGGTTCAAAACTTAGTTCTTTCATGGACACTGTCCAGTTACTATCATTCCTTGTTCTTCAGTCTTGAGTGTCAGAGCTGTAGAATAGAATAGTTTAATTTGCTCATGCTTGAACGCCAACCACTACTTCCCTCTCCTTCACCACTCTATCCTCATGATTATTGGTGCTCCAGTGTGCACTGTACATAGGCAAGTAATTCATGTTGTGGCCATTGTTTACAGGAAAGAATGTCCCCACTTGTGTCTGGGCTGACATGCCTTTCATTTGAGTGATAAGAATGTCTGCTACTTATGTTTGGGCTGTTCAGTATGTCATCTTCATGCTATGTTGCACAGAGGTTTTTGTTGTAAGTTGCTTGCCTTAGGCGATGTCCAAGCTAATGCAGATACATTTTATGACATCTTTTCTCTCCATATTGACCTTCCATCCACACAAGGCCAGTGTTTCTCACCCACGAAAATGGGGCTTTCTGAAAATGTTGTAAAAAGAGGATACATTTGATCTTGCCAATCTTGCTTAATAGAAAAAGATGAGTCTTCTGAAAATACTGATATGCAGTTGTCAACCCTTTCTGACATTTTCAGGTTAAGAGACCTGCTTTCTCTCATATTTAACAGTCATTATGGCACGCCAGCAAAAGTAGGCACTGTCACAACAGTAGTTATTGGGGAACTAACTAAATAAATCAAAAATAACTTTCTTGAATAACACTAAAGCCATAATTTACCTTTCCTAATGTCAAACTCAAATGTTCATATGAATAATTTTAACAAAACAAGTATTTCGGTTCAATGATACATGGTTGTCTACAGATTTTGCTAAAAGTAGAGGATTTAATGACTGTTATTAAAATGGGAGATATTTTAAATTGGCACGGCGCCCCTGAACTTCCTGCACCTGAGATGAACTATAACAAAGGGTTTTTGAATCTAGTTGTAGAATTGGGGTTTTTCCAGAGGGATTGCCAACACAGCTGTGCACCCCAAAACAGATGGTTTTACACTCCTTTGTTACTTTACTTTCTGTAATTGTAATGCTCCTGAGATTGTGACTCGTCTGAGCAGCTGTAGTTTTTCCAGTGCCATCATTACATACTGAACAGACCAGCTGCTGACTCCCAACCAGTACTATGGATGGATGATCCTTACTTGGAATATAAAATGACCTCTCCATAAAGAGTTCTGTTCCCCTTTAGGTTTATTGGTCCCGACCAAATAGTGTAATGTGACTAAGCTCTTGTGGAGCTTGTCCAGATGGAAAATGCATATTAAGGCACACCTGACATGTGTGCTCCTCTGCATACCACAGAAAATCTATTCCTTTAATTTTGATTTGCATTATGTTTGACAGAAGTGCTAGATTCCCAGAATCTGCATTTTTTTCCCTTCCCTTTTTATTGGATATAAACCAAGTGTTTTAATATTTCTGGGTTGCTTTTTTGTGTACAATCAAATATCCAAAGTGTTCATATTTCTTGGTAATATGTACTGTTCTTATTTGTTGCAGAGTAAAAAAGCTCACATACCATACAGGGACAGCAAGCTTACACGGCTTCTTAAAGACTCCTTGGGAGGCAACTGCAGGACTGTTATGATTGCCAACGTTAGCCCTTCATCCAAGTCATATGATGATACCCACAACACACTAAAATATGCCAACAGAGCCAAAGAGATTAAGTCCTCGGTTAGTATACTTTTTTTTTTTTTTTTTTTGGTACTCATTCATTGTAAAATAACTGCAGTTATTCCTCAGTTAGATATTTATTATTTTCCCTTTAAAATGTTATTTTTTTCTCTCTACCCTTACCTATCAGCTGAAGAGTAATGTAGTAAGCCTGGACAGTCACATTGGCCAGTATGCAGTGATATGTGAGAAGCAACGGCAAGAGGTAATATGAAGCAACCAACACCATAATGACCTAAAAAGCAAAATAAAAAGATCTTGTGGAACATTGTCATACAAAAAAGTCATACTGATATTTATTGCAATATTCTGTTGCATATCTACAGATTCTGCATCTGAAGCAGAAACTAAAGGAATATGAGCAGAAGAACATGGTGCCTGGGACATCTAACATGGACACTCAGACATCTCAGACACAAGCAGAGTTCAAAAGGTAAGCATGAACATGAGAGCGTTTTGGAGTGTATTTAGTGACATAAGTACACTAGTTGTCTGTTAATGTGTCCCAAATCCTTTTACATCCAAACATTTAAATGAGAATACAAGCACTAATTGCAGGCAGACAGAGTATGAGCATATCATAGTGGGATGATGTGTTCATGAGACCTCTGGCTTTAAAAGTGGTTGTAGTGGTTCTAGATCCATTAAAATTCATAATGAAATGAATCTAGCTGCCCAAGGTGCCATTTTGTATGATGGTCTAGGTTGTTAAATTAATGCTGGTATTCCAAAACATATATTTTTTAAATGGTACATCTTTTTTTATCTGGGGGGCGCTACACATTCCAACTTTTTATCCTTTATAAGCTGCATTTTGCTCTAAGATCAGGTGGACTATAA
Organism: Remorina albescens; assembly: GCA_034769265.1. Lineage (NCBI taxonomy): Eukaryota > Metazoa > Chordata > Actinopteri > Carangiformes > Echeneidae > Remorina > Remorina albescens. The sequence continues at coordinate 7,975,338 of CM068479.1, forward strand.
GTAAGCATAATATTTAGAGAAGGCACACAAGTGTAAATGCTGCCAGTGATGGTCAGGACTCACCCTGTCCCTAAGGGGCCAAAACACCTTGTGATTTGGCCTTTGTACCTGTGATCTCATTCCCTCTGTTAGGACCCAGAACTCATAACAGTCTGCTGCAACATCTGTGTTACATACCAATCCATCTGCAAGTCTGATGCTCCACACTCACCTCACTTACTACATGAACATGAGACTACATGACTACAGACCTTCACCAGCTTCACACATTAATGAAGCTAGCAGAGCTACATTACTAGCAGGTTATTATATGTTATAAATACAGAGGTACTGAAAGCAGTGAAAAACTGTTTTGATTCTAACTTTTTTGACTCTTCCAAGTAGTTCATAAATTTTCATACCATGTTCAGAAAACTTTGTTGTTTCCCTGGTTTACTTGATATTTCACACTTTTAAAAGTAGTAGGGACAATTAATTGTCCCCTTTGGGAAATTGGGTTGCAGCAGATTATACATGGCATTTCATTTAAAAAAGATGTACACATAATGTAAAATAATGATCATAAAATATAGTAATGTCACATCTTGTACAAAGGAAGATGAACTAAATTTAGCTTCCTCCAGCCAGCTGGACAATTTTGGATGGGGCTGTTTAACTATTAAGGATCTTAATACTTTGTGGAACAAATGGCCGCAACTGCAATTAAAAATGAAACCCTTCTAGTGCAATGCTTGTTAGAATATAACAGTTTTCATGACGTCAGAGTTTTGAAAAATGGGGCAGCTTCTTTTTAATTTAGTATGCTGAAAAAACCCTGATGACTCAAGTTGGTCAGCTATCAGTTACTTTTTATTTTAAACTTTGTTTGTGTTTTGTGATGCATTGATTTTTACAAAATAAAAGATACATCTCTGGATTCATTTTTTTTTTTTTTTTTTTTTACATAATTCAAAGGAAATATGTGATCTAAAAATCCATTTGTTTATTCAGTCCTGACGATGCATTTTTATTTTCCTTTAACTGAAACAGGATGACAAGCTGCAAACCATTACTCAGGGCTGAGCACTGCTGTTTTTCAATCTAGCTATCTAATCAGGGACCGTTATACTTCTTGGATTAAAAACCAGATGTACTTTGAGGCCTAAGGATTAGGTTGGAAAGCAGCTGGTCTTGGCAGTTTTGTTATTGGAGAGAAAAAATGCCAATGAAAGTTAACGCATCCCCGTGTACATTTTTTTATCAGCCACAAATGTACGGTATGTAACTGCTTGAAGGGATACGAAGGCACCATTATCTTAACAATAAGACATATTTAAATATGGAGCTTTCATTTTAATGATGGCATCTGTGTAGTGCCTTTTATTTTAATTCAACTGATGTACACATGTTTATTTCTTTTACATAAATCCAGTCATTGCATCCTATCTAATCACTGTGAGGCATACAGCGGCATCCGTCAGGGTATTTGGGTTGGGGGCGGGGGACACAGAAAAGCTGAATGAGTCTCACTCACACACATTTCATTCACTGGCATCAGAATTCACAACTCGCACAGTGAGATGCTCTGAATAGAGGCTGCACGCGTCTCACACTATTAAAAATTCAGCAGTCTAGCAAGGCCACGACGTCTCTTACGTCACTGGAGTTACATTGAAAAGTGCAGTCACATCTCAGCGACAGCTCTCCAGTCTTATTTACCTGCATGCCTCTCCTGACTCTCTCCTCCTCTAATTCAACCAGACAGCCACTAGCATTCAATCTGGATATCATCTGAACTGTTCTACAAATTCATGTATACACCATATAGCTAAGAATATCTTTCTAGCCCAGTTAGAAAAAAAGATATGGCATCTTGTAGAAGCTCTAGAATATTGATTATTATTGTTGATATTAGCACCATGATTTTAAAACTGACTCTAGCCTAAGAGCATCAGGGAGTTCATTTTGATTTAAAGTTGTCATGCAAACATTTGATGTAATTAATTAGTATATTTGTACATCTCCATATTTTGTTCTAAACTGGTTTACATTATTGAAAGCTATTAAATAGCTCATGTCTTTTTAGGGTGCGTTAAATACTTGAACTTGAACAAGTGGGCTCTAAGAACTTTTGGCACAGCAATAAATTGAATTTGCTCCTTACACATGGCACAGGAGTTTCTAATCACATCTGGCGTGAATCCCTGTGGTGATGGCGATGTTTTATTGGCTTGCATTATATTAAGAAGTGTTTCTAATGTTCTGTCCCCCTCATATGTGAATTGGAGAGGCAACAAGGGGGAAAAAAACGTTTCAGTATAATATACTCAAAACAGAATACAGGTTTATGACTGCCTCCGACAACCAGCAATTGCTAACAATGCCATTGTGACACTAAAGCTGATGTATTTGTCTTTAACTATAAGAATTACAGCTATATTTGTAAACAGTGAAGCTATTTTGTTACAGTTTTCAATTCAAATTCCTCTATTTGTTCCACAGTGGGGAAAAACACATTAATTTAAGTGTAAGGGGGAAAAAAACTAATCCTAACCCTAACCCTGCTCTTTTATGTTTGTGAAATGAAATTGCCATTGACTGAACTTATCATTGTGACATAAGTTCGACCATAATTTCCTTTCATTTCGAACATGCCCTCTCTCTCTCTCACTCACTCACTCTGTCTCTGTCTCACTCTCTCTCTTTTTCTCTCTCTCACTCACTCTCTCTAGGGTGTCTGAAGCTCTGCAGCAAATCTTCTCGAGTCGGGCCCAAATCAGGAGAGAACAGCTGGATCTAGAGAGACAACTGAAGGAGAATGAGCTGCGCCAGCGCTACAGTGAGGAGGACAACCTGCAGATCCAATATTTCTGTGCCAAGGAAAAGACTGAGAAGGTGGCTGATGCTTGCACTGCTATCCACAGATTCCACCATCCCTGCAGAAAAACAGCTGCTGAGTCATCATTTCACCTCTCTGTTCTCCATAGTTGCCTTAGTCTCTCATTTACGCCACTAAAGGACAGGGTCACTACTCCCCAGTTCCTGGCTCTTCTCTGCTATTTGAGTGTTAGTCCCAATGCAATTTAAAGTCTAAAAAGTGAATTATAAATAAATAAATAAATAAAAATTGTGCCAAACTTTGCAGAAGAGTCCAGTTGTAGTCAAAACTAACTTGGAAGTAATTTTCCAAAGTAGGAGCCAAGTAAGTTGCATTGTATTTTCATTTTGAAATATATGCTTTATATTCATAAACTTAAGATAATTTTTTTAAATGCATTCTCCCACAACACTTTTAAAACAACAAATACTTGCTAGGCTGGTTGTGATCATGCTTCTTGTATCCATATTAATTATTTATTTAGATCGATACGCAGGTATTATTAGCAGTAGTATGCAATACAAATACTAGCACAAACAACATATAATTCATCAATATCAACTGAATGACCTTGTGTTGTTATTGCTTTCAATAGGCTACTTGTAAGCACGAGCGGAAGATTGCCAGCTTACGCACTCAGCAGCAACACATTAGCAAACGTCTGAAGGAGGCAGAAACACAGTTCCTGAACAACGATGGCTGGCTTCATCGTGTTGAAAATGAGATGAAGCTGCTGAAGTCAAACGATCAGAGTTCACTGGTAAGTAGAACTCATTGACCTTTTCACATTCAACAGTGACAAAAATGTTTTGTTTTGTTTTTTGTTGTTGTTTGTTTGGTTTGTTTGGGTTTTTTTTTTTTGTGACAGAAAATTTTTGGAAATTGATGAGTAAATCAGCATTTTAACTTTTTAACCTTTAACAACTACATGTACAAATTATGTTTCCTGTTTTTGGGGTATTGATGATTTTGCTTCACTGAAATTATTCTTGCATGGTTACAGAGAACAACCTGATGTAAATTTAAACAATATGTCAGTAGAGGTGAACAGTTTTAATGTAGCGTTTATAAATTTAAATTATGGAAGAAGATGAGCATGATGAGGTTCACACAAAAAATGTGACAATATGGAAGACATCCGTCAGAATTTATTACTTGTCAATGTTTGGTTGGTTGTTGTTGGGGTTTTGTTGTTGTTGTTGTTGTTGTTGTTGTTGTTGTTGTTTTTGTGTGGGTGTGTGTGTGTTCTGTTTGTTTGTTTATTTTGGAAGGTAGGCTATGCCTCCACTGGTGTCGTGACTGTCTTTGTATTCTTCCCATCTGTTCTCCCAGTAATTAGAACCGTGCTCATTTTATTTCTCCAGCTCATTTGCTGGATCACTGAAGAGAATAAATCAATACCCTTTACTCATCCTTCACACAGCAGCCAGTTACCTAAAACCATGTCCATGTTATTTTTTCTTCTTTATCCTTTCTTCCAGGAACTGACCCAGAACTATGACGCACCCACCAGTCAAATGTTCTCTCTGCTGTTGTTTCATAGTTTCTTTACGTCAGAGTGTTTTTTCTCTCCTCCCTTGCCCTGAGAGGACGGCTAGTCTGATGAAACAGTGATGAAAACAGAGCTTTCCGTCTTATCTCTATTATCTGACCCCTATACACCTGCTAATTCAGTATGCATATCTGTAATAAGAATTCATTTCTACTTTCTGACCTTACTTCTCCTACTTGTTCAGGTGTTAGAGAAAGACCTATATTGCCACAGACTGGAGTTGCAGGTAAAGGATCTCCAACAACACATTAATCAGATGGTCAAGCTCACTACGCTGCAGGATCAGGAGAACAAGCGCATGCAGAAGTAGGTTGAAATTAATTAGAATTAAGATGTTAAAACCTCTAACCTTGAAAAGAACTCTCAATAATATTTTTGTATTGCATTTCAGAATGGTGAATATCTTGTTGCCAGCATATAGTCGGCACTATGCTGCAATGCGTGGGGCTGGACTGATCACAGCAGCAGATGAGATGGAGAACCATGAACTACAGCACATTGTGTTGAGGGAGAGAGGTGTGGTGTGGGCAGACCAGGAGGAGGCGGGGCAGCAGCTGAAAGGTGGAGGGACTGGAGTGGAATCGCAGACGACAAATGTGGCAGGAAATATTGAGGCCCGCAGCGAGTTAGCACCTGTGCTGTCCTTCTCACATTTGCTATACCACCAGAGTAGCCCCTGCAGTAAGTTATATTACTCTTATCAACCTGTTATTCTTCTGATGTTCTTTATTGAGCATAAATTTAGGTTTGTCTCAGATTAAAAAACCAGTGAGTGCTGGAAGGTTACATTCTGATATATATATAGCTTGTTCTCTGATGTATATGTATAAAAAAAAAAAAACAATGGGATTTTGAAATTTGAGAAGCAAGAACCAGTGAAAGTTGGGCAAGGTTTGCAAGTTGTTCCTCTCAGACAGTGAATTTCAGCACCCAAGTTTTATATAAAATAAATAACTCACTTGTGCACTTACTATCTTGTATTGGTGTAGACAAACAGACTTTATGCAGAGATATGTCACCAGAGTAATAAAAGAAAATGATTTGTCTGCTTTAATTAACTCTTTCAAATGCATGTGACTCAACCTCCCCAAACGGACAGAGGGGCTTTGCAGTGAATAAGTTTTTGTCAAACCACTAAGGGAGAAAATGTTACTCTGCCATTCATCCCACTGGTATCCATAATCTTAGCTGATTGCCAGCTAATGTTTTTAAAATAACAATAATAAAATAAGTCTTTTATTTATATTTGTTCACTTGGATTTGACTTCGGCCATCAGAGATGCTATAACTGCACCTTGGCAAAGAGGACCTAACATCAATCTCACAGTCAAAGAGAAGTCATCCATTTCACTGTGTTGACTTTACAGGGAAAACACTAAGATAATATTGAAAAGGCAGAATCTGTAAGAGTTTACCAAAGCACTATCCAACTGATGTGAAACTATGTTCAGTGTCTGTTACAAATAAAATTCATTTTCTCAATTTTTTAAGTATCATTTGATATAATAATTTAAACAATTTACACACTTTCCACAGAGAACTTTGCATCGTATCGCTATTATTTGGAATGTGTTTACTAGTTTTACTAACCTTTGAGCAACTCTGTTGTTAGTATCATAGTTACAACTAACTTGTACTTTTCACAATATAACAGAAACTCCCAAGACCTTACATTTTCCAGTTAAATGAGGTGTGAAACAGCCATGAATATTATCCTATTAAGCACATGCTGTTTTCATTGAAAACAATGATTATGACTTCTCTCTAAACACTTCTCAGAGAATTTTTTTGACAAACTTAAAGAGAAAATCATACCTTTGCGGTATTTGAAATTTAAAGTGTTTAATTTGTTACCATTTAAATAAGGTCTTCTGTATTTCTTTCATTCCTGGGTTCAGTATGGTGGCAGATTTAAGACAAGTATGTGGGTTTGACCCCTGGATAACAATCATTTGAAATATGTTAGGTTGTCATGTAGTTTAAGGTCCAGTGTATTTGGAATTCGTCCAAGTCTAGGGTGTAATGTGGGACCCATGAGACTGCAGTTAATTTTTAACTGTCATATCTGCATGACCTAGCAGCACCAATCCCTTATGACATATAAGCCATGGCAGACAGTGGAGCATGAACCAAAGCTGGCCAGCAATATTCAATTGCCATGATATGGCCATTTGTCGTTTCCTGAAATCTTCAGTAGTCCTTCTAGATGGTTTAATTAAAATTACAACTCAATTATTCCTCATCTGATTTTTTTTTTTTTTTTTTTTTTTTTTTTTCATTTTAGTTGAGGGTTAGGGTTAGAGAATTTTATGTCCTTGGAATGCTTTTATAATTGTCAGCTGCCTACAGGTCAAGGTTTTAAAAGGTTGCAAGATGTTTCTATAGGATCCCAAATACTCCAGGTTGACTCAATGTTTTGGGAGTTCATTGTGAAACTGTGAACTTCTTCTAACTTCATGTCTCTCCCACATTGACATTTTGCTTGAGATTTTGTTTACTTAAACATTTTACAAAAGTCAGATTGACTTTTTTTGAGGAAACAACAGAATTTGTTTTGCTGATTGAATGTTTTTGCAGTCTACACAATGAAATCTACTTAATATATGTGTGGTGAAACTGTTTAATTTAACTCAAGTTTTTGTCAAACAATACAATCAATTTTAGAGAATACTATTGTAAACTACTTAAAATTTGCAACTCAAAAAGTAAAACCAAAAAACGGTTAGCATCTTTCAGAGACTTAGTGATATTGTAACAATAATGCAACATTTTCAATCAAAGAAACCCACATCAGGGCTACAGAAGCTTTTCTGTCTTTCTATGTTGTGCTGTGATGATGTATTGATATTGGCTCTCCTTGAATCTCTGACAGCTTTTTTTTTTCTCTCCCCCCCTCAGGCGCCGAGAGGTACACAAAAAGAACGTCATTTTGTAAAGTTGTTCCATCACCCAAAGGTAAATCTGCTGTCTTCCTGGCTTACTGTCATAGTTAATCTAAAACCCTTGTATATCTGATAATCTCTCCTACCCCTCAGTTATTCACCTTTTTGCTCTCTCCTTGTAACCTTTAACTTAATCCATCAAACTTACGCAAGCACACTTCAAAAAGTCATATTTTATTGAAGTAAAACATAAAGATCCTCAATTTGGTTGAAATGTCCCATATAAATTTAAAACAGATAGCTTAGATTTTCACTTTACAGTTGTTGTTTGTTTGTTTTGTTTTTTTGCTGAATGTGCTTGTTACATTTTAGCTTTAAAAAAAGAACCTATACCGAGTAGTAAAATGAACAATAAAAATCAGACATGTAATATAATTAGATTTATAGTTGTGCTGTAGACATTCTATCCAAGCCAAAACTTGAATAACAGAATGACGTGAATACTTGTAACCCGTTTTATAGGGGGAAAAGTGTACACGAGGAACCTTTGGGGAAATGAAACACAAAAACCTTTGTGAAATATAGCATTTCAAATTGGCTGTAATGATATTTACTGCAGGTGGTCTACAGTTCATTGAAGCATATTGTGGGAAATTTAAGTTTTGAAGAAAATACGTCTTCCAGATGACCAGAGCTCCTTAAATTAATTAAATATGAATCCACCACGGAGTTTGTCACTACTGCTATTAAATTTCACAGGAACTTAGAGTAGTAAATGAGCTCTGATCGAGTATTTAGTTCTGAGCGTTTTTCTGATATGAAAAGGCATATCTCCCATATTTCTGTCTACGTGTCTGACCCATCTTTACATCCTACAAGTATAGCCAATTGTTTAATAGTTATTCCATTTGGTCATATGTTGTTTTTCAGGAACAACTGGACTTTTCTTTGCCAAAACATCTATTGTCGGTTATCCACAAGTATCAACACCTGCATGCACTTTAACTTTAATACTGGTGTAAGGCATATAAATTAACACATAAAAGCTTGAATGGCCAAATTTTGCCTCCATTCAATTTAATGCTACATTTGACATACCCAGAGTAAAAGTTTGGATGATTTTGGGATTTATAAATTCTTTTGTTTTTTGTTTTTCTCAACAGTAGTTGACAGGTGTACATAATATATCAAAATGTGTCTGACAAACAAAGCTTTATGGTAACATTATGTCAGTATCTACAAAGACTGCTGCGTCATGGTTAAATTGTCATAGCTCTTCCTACAGCTATAGCTTATCAAATAATTTATTGTCCTAGAATGCATCCCATTTTCATACACCATACATGAAAGACTTTTAGAACTTTAACAATACCTTCACAGTAAATTACCATAAAGTGATAAAAAGAATAATTTATTCATCCCTTAAATAACCCTCTTTGCAACACTAATTTACTGTTATTGGGAACATGCAGCACAGTAAGATCTCTAATAAAATAATAATTATGTGCATCCTCTTCAGTTATGCATTCACTGACTCAGACCTGCATCCTTCTAAAACCTCCCTGTCCATCTTGATTTTTAGAGCTATCGGTCTTATGCACAGTTTTCAGTTATATTAAATTACTGGATAATTACTGACAAACTCTACATGTCTGGCTTTGTAATAGCACAGATGTTTGAATAAATAAGGTTTTTATTTGGCATTCAGACAAACTGCTCTGATGTTATCCTGATGCTGTTTGTCATCCCTTTACTGTTTCCTCAGCTCTTAATGGTAGTCACTGCAGCATGTTATGAGAAATGGCTCCACCCTGCAGCTTGCAAAGCCAATCAAGTTTCATTGGTTTCAGAAAGGGTTGGGGTTTTGAAAGTGCATTAACTCTTTGTGGACTGTTTAATAATAGCCAGTTTATTAAACACAAAAGTGATGCCATTGATGGAACATTTCATCATCCCAAAACAATATTGATTAAAACATGTCCACACATCTATTTATAACTTGACTCCATGATTTTTCATTTAACTTTCTCCCACTGTCCCCTCTATGCTGTTCTTTTTATATTCCTATGCGATCTTCCATCCCTTACTTCTCTCTTCTCACTTTTTTCTCCCAGGATTCTTGCCGTCCTTTTTAATTAAAGCATCTTTTAATCTAGCTTTTTTTATCCTCCATTCTACTTTTCTTTCCCTCCTATCCTCAAATGTTTTTTCTCTGTGTCTAGCATCTAACCCTCCCAATCCCTCTTGAGCTTCATTCATGAAAATGCAGATCCACAGCAGGGCAGGAAAAAACGTCAACAGACGTAAACTCCCCTGCTCCACCAACCAGAAAAGGCCTGCTATAAAAAACAGGCAGCAGCAACCAGGCGACCCTAATTCAGTGCAGCCTCCACCAGAAATAGCAACTCATGCATGTATTAATCCCCTACAAGCCAAAAATATGTGATTGAAGGAACTCTGCTGCCATTTATTGCTAGGGACAACTCCTCTGCCACAGAAAAGGGCTATCTATCCCTGTCTCCTCTCTCATTGTGCTATCTGAAGTCTGACTCACATGTTCTAAATATTGCATTCCCAGTATTCAAGATAATGTTTAAATCAGTTATTCACCCTTTCTATTTAGTGTTCTCACTTCCTTTATGAATTGCAATTTGCAGAAAGTAATCAGAACCCTTATGACATGAAATTTGGCTTAAGTTTGTCCCATTTCTTCTGGAAAATCCTATCCTTTGCATATGGGATCTCTGGAGCACAGCCAAAATGACCATAGCAGAGGTAACCAAGATAGAGGTCGTTTCGAAACTGTTTCAAAGTATTAAGACTCTTAACACCAAAAATCTGAAGCTGTGATCTCTTCATAAAACTTGGCCATGCAAGTTTTCTGTTCCATTCATATGAATGCTATAATTCAGTAACAGCTTGAGGTAACTTGAACAGAAACATTCACTTGCACTTCAGTATGCGCAGGAGAGCATCAGTTGAAGAGTTATTTTTTACAGATGTCCTGCTTGCATTTTAAATTAATTTGTGCTCACTTTCAAGACCCTTAACCGTAATCAATACATTTACTTGTTTTATATAATATAGCATTAGGATCGTTAACAGCTTCTTTAGGACATAAAATGAGTTTGGACTATTTTTTGAATCTTGACAACTGATCAAATGATCTGACTGTCTACCCAGCATAGTGAATACTGAAGGCAAATTCACTTAGTAATTTTGTATCAAGTCAATGCAAGTGTTAAAACTTTTCTTTGCTGGCCCAATAATATATATTAATGAATTAATTAATATTCATGACCAATTAAATAACAAACATAAAATACCCAGAAATATTTTTAACCATGATTTGGAACAGACAAAAATTTTATATTCTGTGTTGGTTCTATTTATTCCAACATTGACTGAAAGTGCCAGCCAAAAAAAAAAAACTCAAATGCAGAAATCTCTAATTTAAAATATAACCTTTTCAAACTTTTTTCTAAATATCTTATGATCAGACCTTGTAATTCATAATAAGAAGCTTATGGAGACAATTACGTTCATTCTTGCTTTTCTATAAATCTGTTGAATCACTTTCCCAACTTTTACTGATGTTTTTTTATTTATTGATTGATTTAGGTCAAGATAATCAGAGAAGTATAAAACAGGAACCAAACACCCGAAAGCCCATCAGAAGAAATCTGTCTGCATCACTGCCACCGCAAAGCCCCGAGAACATCACCAGGGCTCAAGTGTTTAATGAGGGCATGTTCCCAATCCAGTGCACACCAGAACCCAAGGCCCTGCAGCAGAGTTCGTCCAGTGCCATGGATCCAAACATGACATTCGAAGTTCTGGACAATGATGATCAAACTGCTAGTAACGCGACTATCATAATAAGCACTGGTAGCCCCTGTCAAGCATCCAAATCCAATGAAGTTTTGCATCAGAGCCAACCAATCCAACCTTCAACGGCCAATGAGATGACCCAGATATCTACAAAAAGGTTAGAAACCAAAATTCCTACATTGCAGACATACATTTTTGTGAGTCAGGTCCACGCTGATCATTTCTCAAGGAGGCATGATAATGATATCTGTAGAAAGTGAACCAAACATAAAACAAAAGAAAACAAATTGAATCTTTATGTGGATTATTGTGTGTGGGTTTTTTTTTTTTTTTTTTTGTTTGTTTGTTTTGGGGCAGTACGGTGGCATAGTGGTTAGCGCTGTTGCCCCACAATAAGAAGTTTGTGGGTTCAGTTCCCGGCCTGGGGCCTTTCTGTGCAGAGTTTACATGTTCTCCCCATGCCTGCATTGGTTTCCTCCCACCGTCCGAAGACATCATGTTTGGCTTATCTGGTGACTCTAAATTGTGTCAGTGTGAGTGGTTTTTGGTCTCTGTGTGTTGGCCCTGCAATGAACTGGCGACCTGGGTTTTGGGTTGTTTTTTGTTTGTTTGTTTGGTTTTGGTTTTTTTTGGTGGGGGGGGGGGGTCTAGAGCCGCAAATTGGTTAGCGCTGTTGCCCCACAACAAGAAGGTTGTGGGTTCGGTTCCCAGCCTGGGGCCTTTCTGTGTGTAGTTTGCATGTTCTCCCCGTGCTTGCGTGGGTTTCCTTCTCTAACACAGGAGCCTTCATCATGTTATTATGTTGAATGTGCGTTATTTTATTTGTTAGACAAATATGCAGTTAATCAGCTTCATAATCAATGAAGTTGTAAACACAGACAAATCAAAACATCTGTGCTACCACACAAATATGTTATTTTGCCAGTGCTCAAGTGCAAGTCTAATCCAGGCCTTATGGAAGCACTTAGGACCTGGTAACTAAGTCGGACTGCAACTGACGACCCAAATCTCAAAGGGAAACTGTTGCATTCAGGTAGCAAGAAAAGGCACTACCTTTTGTAAATATTTAGACTGATATATATAGGCCATTGTAGATGGTGTTAACAGAGCAAGACAGCGAATTTAGAAGAAGAGACTCGATGACTTCAAGAAACTTGATGCATTAGTTCTACCCTGGAAGCTGTAGTAAAGACATTTTTGGAACTGGATAGGGATGCTGGATAAGTGGCATTTCCCTTAGTAGGATTCCTGTAAAGTTTAGCCAACATGGAAATCACAGAGGAAGAAAAAGTTCAAACCATTGTGACCAAGAGAAATGGGAAGAAGGAAAATGGTCAAATAAAATAAATATACTGGATATATGTGGAGGCTTAAAAATGAGCAAATAATAATTCCTAATTTTACTGCTGTTATGCCAACTTTATAACAGCTCAGTAGCTAAATTAGGGAAGGCAGATGAATTTGGATTAATCAATTAGTCAATAACTTTTAAAAAATCGAATAGTTGGTGTGGCAATCATATTGTCTTAATAAAAGGTACCATTTATATTTCCATTGTTCTCAGCGGCACCTGGAAATATCGTGTTATTACATTCAGATTTGTGCCGTACATGTGCAATTTCACATAATTTTTTTTTTTTTAAACTTTGTGATGCATCAAGTCAGGGCCAAGCACTGGTAAAATGAACTGTACCGGAATCGTTCTGTGGAAGAAAAATAACCCCTTTCTGTTCAGAGTGTTGTTCACAGTGGAGATGCTTAGTAGAATATTCTCCTCAATTAAAGAGACAGGTGAGCAGCTTCCCACTTTCTGAATGAAAAGTGTGTAAAGCAGGCGATCATCGATTAAAAGCTGAATAGTTACTTGCAGGGCTCAAATAGCGTTTTGGCTGGAAATGTACATCCCTAACCTAAATAGATCTGCAACATAGTTGTGCTATATGAACCTTCTCTGACCCTGAGAACATCTGGGATGGGCCTATTGGTCACCCCAAGAATTAGAACTAAACACAGCTAAGCAGCATTTCATTTTTATGGAGCAAAAACCTGGAAGAACTTCCCAGATGGTGTTCGACAGACTCCAACTTTAGCAATTTTTAAGTCCAAATTAAAACTTTTATTATTTTGTAATGGTCTACAATATTTAAAAAGTCTTAAACATTTATTTGTTCTGTCTCGATTTTAATAATGATTTTTTTTTTTTTTTTTTTTTGGTTTCCTTAACCACCCATTATGTTTTGTATTTAGATTGCACCGGCACTTTTCAGGTTTCACTCAGTCACATGATGAGTCTCTCGCAGTATCGGTGCGCTTTGTGGTTTTATGTATCCACAATTGTGTGGTTGTTAATTAAAATCTCAGCTCAACAAATAAGGATCTCCTAGAGGATTTTAAGCTTCACACTGATTATACAGGCTTAAAAGATGTCCAGAAACTTAATAGAAAATCCATCCTTGCCTGGGTATTGATTGGTATTATTGGTTAATTTGAGTTGTTTTGTTTGTTGTTTGTTTGTTTTTACATATTAACATTTCTTAATGTTAGTATGCTTAATACTTATGTGCATTGAATATATAAAGAAAACTTTTGCTGCTTGATGAGCTGTTTTATTTTTTTCCCATCATCCCATTTTGATTACAAATTGAAATGTTTTATTTGACATCCCGACAGTTAAGATGTTGTGTTAATATAAACCTTTGTGCTCCAGACAACAGATCCTGTCTTTACAAGAGGTGAGACGAGCCAACCCGACCTACATGGACATGACATCTGCTGCACAAGGAAAGCGCAAATTTAACCGGTAATGCACAACTTACTTTTTCTCTCATATTAATGTAAATATAAATTAAATAATTACATTCAAACATCTCAACTGGATTTCATTTTGATAACGCTTAATCTGCTGTGAGTATATTAAATTCTTTCCATCATTTTTCCTGCTTCTATTTCACCATGGCAGCATCAGAGAAGAGTTAACACAAGGTCTCTCTGCACCAAAGCGTATAAAGAAGGACTCCTCAGTGGCCCAGAGGCCACTAAGAGTGCATCGGTTTGTCGGTAAGTCTGCACACAAAAATCAGCCAAAGAAAGCATTGCCACACTAGAGAAAAAATAGCTATACTATTATATAATTATTCTATTCTACATTGATTAAGGGCAAATGTGTTGCATTTATTGATTTATTGAAAATCACAAACCAAAATCTCTTATTTACAGGTGTATTCAGACTTTTTATTGTACACTCTATATAGTGTAACGGTGCATCCTGTTTACATAAATTGTTCTTCCAATGTTTGTCTGGAGCTTGTTTGGAGTTCAACTGGGACCACCTGGGTTGACTGTACATAGTCTAGAAAATTACACACTTCCTACGTATGTTCTCACATTTCGCAAGAAATTCCAGGACAGGTACATATTCCAGGCCATTGACCTAAACAAGTAGCCTTGCATGAAGCGCCAACAATGCAACAGGTATGGCTCTATTGTGCAAGCATTTCACTTGCATCTCACACGAGACTAAAACAGATGTGTCTGAACTGTAAAATGTTTTTCAGAGCATCATCTGCGAATAAAAAGTGTTGAAAAATTCAAACTAACACACGGTGACAATGTTGTGGTCACTGCAACTAACCAGTTTCCCAACCCCTAACTGAGTTCAAAACTGGCCAGATGACCTGCCCACATAACTGGTATCCCGCTGCATAAGCCAGTAAAACTTAGCAAGTGCCAGGAAAGAATTTTATTTGGTGCCTGAATTCAGAGACTGAAAAATACACAAGTTCACTAAGCTCCAAAGCTAGTAATCATGTGCAAACTAGTATAAAGAAAGGTCATCTCTTGTTACTCGTCTTAGTGCTCAGTTTTGAGCGTCACACTGGATGTTTAAAGTGACAAACATCATCTGTGTTACATCACTTAAATGAAACTTAGCTGCTGTTGATTTCTATGCTCTCTGCACATCACTGTTAGCACTTGACAGTAATTTAGGCTTGTACACTTTGTATTTCTGAACCACGACCTTCAATATTTGTTCAGTATCAACATTATCATGATTGTGGCCATTGCATAATCATGCAATGTCTCGTCTCCACTGAGGGAAAACACTCAATAATTTTTAAAAAGCACAAGTGCTCTGAAGCATCAGGAAAAAGATTCTTCAGTTTATTAAAAACAAAATTTTGCCCTTTGAGCAAACAAGCCCTGTTTCCAGTAGACACCAGGCCGTGGTAATGCATAGTCATGGTGGAATCAAGCTATGGGGTGCTTTACAGCAGCAAGGCCAGAGAACATGCTCAGATGATAGAAGCTAAGCAAAGAGTGGCCTTAAAGGAAACCCTGCTCCAGAGTGCACACAGTGATTCGCCTTTCAGCACAAAAATGGCACGAAGCATATAACCAAGTTGTTTGTTTTTTATGGACAAAAATGAAAAGCTTGCCAACTTTGAATTTTATTTACAACTAAAATAATGCAAAGCGTGAGATAATCTCTGAATGAATTTATACATTTTGTTATATGTGCAATATATGTTGGCTTTGTTGGGTCTCTTTAAGTAATACTATAAAGAGTTTACTTAGAGTATAGAGCAGCTCTGTATCTAAAGTGCCCTGATGCAAGTCTTCTGATTTTAAAAATAAATTTGATTTGAATACTTTTAATAAAGGATGCAATATGTCAGTGTCCAACCTGTGCCTATTCTTCGTAACATGCCTTGTTTGGTGTCTGTCCTCAGGTTCAGAGAACAAACCTCGGAGAGTTGTGAGGAGCATTTCTGAAGGAAATCTCAGCCTCCTTGAACCTCAGAAATCCCGGTCCATTTTCTCCAAAACAGCCCAACAGTTCAAACGAGTAACCAAGCGCATGTAAAGCAAAACTATGTTCAAGCCAGGTCGAGTTGTCTTATACATGCTTTCACTCCTGACCTTTCCCCTCCAAATTCATGATTTGAAAATATTTTTCTCAAGACCTAAAAAGACTTGTATATTGTGTTGGGTTTTCCAATGCAATTTGTAATATAGTAAGATAAAGTGTCATTTTTTGTCCTTTGATTCAGGCACTGAAGGAAACTTTTACTTGACTGTATATAAACTTTGTATTATCTCATCTGGTGAAACTTGTTTTTATAGTTTGTCTCTAGACTGATTTATTTCTGATCCCTCAGTAAGATTTAAAATGCTCATGTGAAAACCTACAGTAAAAAATAAGACACTTCCTGTGGATACTTGCCGTTTTACATACATTATGTGCTGATAGTGAATGATCTGAAATTTAGGAATGGCTGCTAAAATTAGTCTTCTTTATTCTGAGCTGTTTTTGTCATATTTTTTACTCTATTCTTTATGTACAGTTAATAACATGGGGTCCTAGAGATTTTTTAATAAAACTTTTTAACAGATGCTTTTGCCTCTTTTGAGTTTTTAGGTGGGGTGGGGCTTTGGGGGCTATTGCTATTTAATCTGACTGATTTTAAATAAAGTTTGGTTGTTCCACCTATAGATAAATGGCAGAGTAAAGAGGGCTGACTCAGCCTAAATCACCATGATAACCTTGTTTTCTCCCTGTTAAGAAGGATCATTCAATGTCTGTAAGAAAAGGCTTAAAATTCATTGAAAAATTGAAAAAATTCACATGAGCTTGAGTTTTGGGGGGGACTGACTTAAAGCGATAACTTAAACATCCATAAAGTCCTGGAACCTTGCTTGTGATACCCAATAAAGAACAGAGGGGAATTTAACATGATTAACAGCCAGTGTAATACTCATTCACAAAAAGTATAACTGTTTTCAATGAATCTGTTGGGGCTGTATGGAAAGCACTGCATACCATTTTTGAACTGAAATATTTCAAAAATATTTTAGGCTTTCCTATGTTGCATTTTTAGTATGATCAAATATGAAGAAGTGCTGGGAACAAGCTTTTATTAGACTCTATACTAAAAACAAATGTCACCAAATACCTCCTGGATCTGTCTGTGATGAAGGTGGGACCTCATTTCGCTGTCTGGTGGGAACTAGAGTTGTCACTTTGAATTCAGTCTTGCAACTTTCAGTGGCACAGCATTCGGTGTGATCTTTATTTTTAGCTCAGGAGCTCAATGCATATATCAGCACTGTACTGCGCAAGCACTGACACCCTCTCCTGCTCTCATTCACAAGAATCTCTTCATTGTGTGTGGGAGAGGGGGAGAGTGTGTGCGCACACAGGGAGGCAGGTCTTGGCTAAAGTTTATTAACTTTCTCTTGGCCAATAGGGTGCCTTGTGCGTTTTTTCCTTCTGACCAATGAGAGAGATTGAGGGGTTGGAGGTGGGTGTTGCTTAGCAACTGCAGGTAGAATCTCAGATCATGTCAGACCCATTGTTTTATCTTGCCTCCATGAGAGACATTATATGCTATGTGTTGTGATTTGTTAGTAAAAAAAAAAAAAACACCTCTGTGCAAATGCGTCACAAAGTTGTTAACTCTATTTTTGTGTTGTTAAACAAAGATCACAGTGACTTAAATGGCATTTCACCCATAAGTTCTCATTATTCATTATGTTACATATAGATATTAAAAGACATTGTTGTTGTTTTTTTTCCTGTTTACAGCAAAAGTAGCCTTTTCTGGATACAAAGATGTATAGAAAGTATCAGTGTATACTACATTTAACCTGCCATAACCCCAGATACCATCACACTAAAACACACAAAGCAGAATTGCCATTAGTTAGGATTCATTTGATTGTTTTTTTTTTCCCCCAAGATTAAAAAAAAAACCTTCAGTATTTCTACATGAAATTCAAAGCATTTTTCTGGTAAATGCAGTAATTGGAATTTGCCCTTTAAGTGAGACTGACAACCACATACAATATACAATCCCTCCTACAGTGTTCCTGAGTCCCACAAGGTAACATGTCACAGCTGTGAACTTTTCGCCCCCTGTCAAATTAGATGACCTGATATCTTTAAGCAATATGTCACAGTGGAATAACTCATGGAGAGCTGACAAGCAGCACTGTATGCCCCTTTACCACTACACTGCTGTTGGCTTTTGTTTTATATCTGTTGACCTAGAAATTGTTGTAAAAGTCATCTGAAAAGAGAAATGAATTTGCTTCATGTGCTCACTGTCTCTTGTGTTGATATGAACAGCCTGAAAAGTGAAATTAGGGTTTTAGGTTGAAATATGACTTTAAAGATATATCAAGAGCAGCCTTGGTATTTAGTATTTCCTGCTCCTCTTCACTCACCTTCCTCTTTTTTGGGTGATGCGTAATGGAAAAATTTTTAAAGGGTACATATTTTAGTGTTATAGAAAACTAAATGCATTTTACTTATTAATTGTTTCTGTTTCAGTCATTTATATGACGTAAATGAAGCAGAAGAGTGTTTCTTTGACTGATTGTCCTGTCCCGTGATCCTTAATGCAAATGGGGTTTATGGAAATTCTTTGGATGCACCCTGGATTTGGCATGTAAAGCAGAGCCAAGAAGATTGTATTTTACAACACAGACATTTGTGCCCAGTAACTTGTACTGTGGGAAGCAAAGGAATAGACCAAAAAAAAAAAAAAAACACCTCTGTGCAAATGCGTCAGGAAGTTGTTAACTCTATCATTGTATTGTTAAACTATTACTAACTATTACAAAAACTACTACAAAATTATATTGGAGCATATTCGGGGGCGATATTTCATCTCAAAAGGCTGAAAAACAGTGAATCTTGTTAAGGTAAGCTTTGATTGTTTACACCTTCACAGACTTTTGAACTATTTTTAAAAGTAATCACGAAATGAATTGCCACCGATTTTGATCATCCATTTCTTTTAATTGTTAACCTTGCAAAAAATGTGATGGTGGTCACTGCGGGATGAGCATTTTGTACTTTTCTCTAATAATTCAGAAAAAGTTAGACATTTGAAAAAGTCATCTTAAGCTGATTGTAATGGGGAGTTTATGTATAGAATTTTATAGACTAAACAGTTGATTAAGTTGATCACATACAGAAAGGAAAGCAAAAAGCAACTGGCTTCTTTTCATGAAAATTGTTTTTTTGTGGTACCTACAACAGAAATGTATACTATATGTTAGTTTACTTTTGCATTTGCTTTGAACTTTTTGCACCCAGTGGTTTCCCCTTTATCCAGAATTTTTTACTCAGCAAACACGTTTTGAACAGAAACAATATGGCAGCAAATACCTGGATCCCTTTATCAATATACAGCTGACTGTTGACAGGACCTTGTGCAGTGGTTATAGCAGGGATGGGTGAGATTTACAGTTTCCCTTACCCGGTAATGTCTCCTGTTGTGAAACAATGTGACAGAAAATCAGTACAGCTGTGATGTCTCAGCAGTGTTCTTTGCCCCTCTACATTCTCCTCCAGGAGCTTATCCAAAGCCCACCTCAAATGTACTGTATGTAGCCTACGGATGACTCATCCTCAGGAGAATGAGCTGTACGGTGCAGGTAGCCTTGTAAATAAATGTTTCACAATCTGCAGAGTCCATTGAAGTACTGGGCTGGCATAAAACCTGAATTTAAAGAATGAAAATGCAAACTCTAACAAGCCAGTTCTACTATATTTTGTCTTAAAAGCACAAAGTGTGAAATGTCCTCCTGTGTTTTTTTGCACGCATAATTATTACTTTTACTTTGACACAAAACCATGAGAAATCAGATGAGAATCCAGAATTTTAGTCATTTAGTTTATTGAAACACCAAATTTGTCATCATTGCAGCAATTGCCATGGAGACAGGGCTAAAGGTAGAGTAAGCAGCGATGGAGAGAGACAGTTGATATTTGAACTCAACAGCAAAACAAATACACCCTCCCCTCAGAGCTCCTTCTGAAGCTCCGCCTCTCATCTTCACACCATTGCCAAAGCAACGTCATACTGATGGAATCCAGATGATCTCATACAGCATGGAAGGCGATATTCTTACTTACAAATGAGGCAAAACAACCTTATTATATAAAACATTAAACCAATGACATACAAACAGCACAAGTCAGCGGACTAGCGAGGGAGAGGGCTTTGTGCTTTAACTAAAATGTAAAGTAATATTACCTGACATCACATCCTACCGACACTAACAACCTAAAATGTGCTGGTAGCTGCCGACATTTTTTCCTTGCTGATGCATTTACATGACAAAATCTGTGTCCTCTCTGAAAAGCTTAGAGAGATTGTGCTGCTCCAAAGCTCTACTGGATCTGAGAGCTAGCCTAGCTTCATTCTCATGGCCAGGCTTGTTAGCTTAGCTTGATTCCTCCTCAGTATGGATGCTTCTAATCTGGTTTTGTTGTTTCCACATAGTCAGAAAAAAGAACTCGTTCATAACACAAGCTATTTGTGTTCATTGCCCGTCGGCTTACGTTGATTACAACCTACTTCATCCATGGTATCACCTAATATTAGCTGAGCTGGAGTTTGTCACTGTTGTGACTGTTTATTGCCGTCAACTCCAGGCTGTGCAATCTCCAAATCCATCCCATTCATGATTTCATCCCGTCTGGCAGCAGGGGAAGGGCAGAATTACATGGGTGCAGTCCATTTACATCTAAGAGATTAGCACAAGTACAAATGCTGTTGCTGATTGGCTGGAATGGCTTGTTGAAAGCTGCTTTGTCGTATTTCTTAGTTTATTTGTTTTTTCGCTTCACAGGAAACACCACACACTAAATGGATGGAAGACTCCACTACTGTAGAATATTTACAGAATATGCATTCACCTGTTCCCCCCAAACACCCTGTAAATCCTCAATGTACCTCATTCAGTTTTCACAAGCCAATTTTGTGCTGTCTTTGTGCTGTTGACAAACTAAAAATTGGTCTTTGCACTATTTTGTTTCAGACCTAAAGTGTGGCCCTATGGCATGCTATGCTATATCTAAATATAATTTATCTAAATTTGACTCCTAATTTTGAGGCCAGGTTTGCAAATGGGAACAACATTGCCCATAATACACAGCATGCATGCCTTCAAGGACAAATGATATGAGTACAGCTGTGTTGCATCCATTTGCAACCCTTTGTCACAGATTGCATCTGTCCATGTGATAATTACCATGGAAACCAAAGAATTATTAAAGCCACTCTTACTATTTTATTTAAACACTTAAAGTGTTAATATCATGCAGCAATTTGCAAAAAAGAAAACAAAAAGCAAAACAACTGGCCCAGATTTGAGCAAAAATTGTGTGGAAAGGTGTAGCCTCAACACCGACGCAATCCCCTAATTCACTCTGAAATCCCTTTAACTATACAACTGGCCAACTTTTCATTTAAACTTGCCCAGACTGTTTCAAAAAAAAAGTTGGAGTCACAATCATCTCTGTAACACTCACAAAGAGGTTTTCATTTGTTTAGCTTGATTAGACCGCCTCTTCAGACTGTTTGTCTTGTTATCCAATTTAACACCTTTCTGGCCCTTATTAGTATGTGCAAATAGTTAAGTCACCCCGGAAAACAGAGTGAGAGAACATACAACATTAAGCTTTTTTAGACGTATTTATTTTTACAAAAAACTGTGTTTCTCAGTGCAGCACCACACGCACATCTCCTTGAAAATGTAACAATATTTGTACATTCTTGTCATCATTTCAATAATTTTACATGCATTTCTGAGATTTCCCGCCTGTCCCTTCATTATGAGTTCTTTCTCTTTGGGTGTTCCCACCACAGTTTACCAGAGTGGATCATACTGCTGTATGAGCCATCTATTTGATTTGGCATAGGTTTTATACCAGATGCCCTTCCTTTCACAACTCTCCCATTTATCCAGGCTTGAGACGGCATTACTATTGCTATTGTTCCAGCATCCCCCACAAGCTGGCAGCCATGAGATGCCCCATCCCCTGATCTCACTTAAGTTCAAATAGAGGTGCTGAATACATTTGTAGCTGTCTTTGTCATTTATCATTGGTTTGGAGAAGTCAGAGATATGAAATTGACCCACATTCTTGGAAAATGTCTAGATGTCTGGAATGCATAATCTTTCACTTCCACTCAATGTTAGCAGGCAGTGTTTCATGCAATATTTGTGTACATTTATGTACACAGGGTAATAAATCTGTCTGTTTATGAAAGAACCAGATTTTTATTGATTAAAATAGAAGAATTTTATGATAACATACAGAAATTTATGAAGCCCTAAGATGTTGATATAACAGAAATAAAAGCCAAATAATTCTGGATTACAGGATAATTTGAAAAAAAAAAAAAAAAAACCTATCATTTTCTTATATTCTTAAATTGTATATATGTACCCTGAAGCTTTAGGCACAAAGAAGGACCACCAGTTTAGGCAAAGATTGTAGCATGAGTTAAAATAAATGGTGTCATGGCTAAAGTTACAGTTGTATTTCAGCTTCACAGAAATCTGTGATTCACCTTCACACCATATGACATGTCATCATGTACATGTGGTCTTCTACTTCAATGCATAGCATTATGCATAGTAATGCAGATAATCAATTGTTTTTTGTTGAAGTGAGGTTGTGCAAGGAACTTTGGCACTGCCCGACTCGTTCTTCCTGCTAAAACAGTCTTGAAAACAAAGATTTGTATAGTATTTTCTGATCAGTATATGACTATGAAATTATAGTTTAATCATTCCTTTCTCAACTAAATGTTGAGCTACAAGTTGACAAAAAACACAGACAAAAGGTGTAGCCTTTCCCTGTTTTCACTAAACGTAACTCCTAAACTTCTCCAATTTATCATTGCGCTCGTATAACATTGTTACACTGTCGGACTCAGTGGAAAATTCAAATGTATAAAAGCTAAAGAGGTTGATAATTTATCAAACTTTGTACAGTGCACAATGGAGCTACGAAAGCCAATGTTATTTTCATATTATCAGTCAGGACAAATTAGCAGTAGCCAGGACACTCTGATAATGCTTTTATGACTTTTTTCCAAGTAGATTTATTTTGAAATGGAAAATATAACAATTGTTCAGATGTAATTGCATAGCTGCCAGTCAGCATGAACATTAATAGCTACTTAGCCATGTAGAGAAAACAATAGCTACCACTATCCTGTCCTGTTTTGTAATACTTCACAATAGCCACTACAGCAGTCAGCCATCAGTTCAGCATGATAACGTTACAGAAGTAGCACTGCTCAGAGGCCATATTTAAACCTTTTTTCCCATGTATATACAAAAATGGCTGAAGCTCTCGTCAAAACTATCACCACCTGCTTTCAGCACAAAACCACATTCAGTGGCGGAGAAAACTTAGAGTTAGCATGTTTGCAAGCATTTGACAGCATTTGATGGTGGTTACTACTTAATGACTCTTAATGACTACCATCTTAAACTAGCGTTAAGTTTGATAATTTGATGTCAGCCTGATATCCACCCATTAAAAAGTGTTACCATGGATATTATAGTAGTTGTATGTGGGCTGGATTTCTGCAGATTGAGCTTAATTAAATTGTCCTCCTGCCTACATCAGCCTTTAACCTGTTAAAAAAAAAAAAAAAAATCGCACCTGCTTTCTGCAGATTAAACATTTTTCGTTTAAAACTAAGTCAGAGAGTGTCTTAATGTTAAGAAATCAGTGCACAAATAACCACACTTATAATATTTCCTCCCACTTTAG
Source organism: Remorina albescens (assembly GCA_034769265.1). Lineage (NCBI taxonomy): Eukaryota > Metazoa > Chordata > Actinopteri > Carangiformes > Echeneidae > Remorina > Remorina albescens. The sequence goes on from CM068479.1 coordinate 7,999,049, forward strand.
GCATGCTTCTCCCTCAAATTTATGTGGGTGCGAGGCATGCTTCACTGCTGACACACAGAGGGTTTCTCTGTCGGTTGAAGGAAGCTGCACTTCCAGGCCGACGTACCAGTTTGATAAATAATACCCGTGGCTACGGGCGTACATGTGTTTCAGACCTAAAATGTGGCCCTCAGTCTTTGTCTCTCTGGCATAAACCGTAACACAGTAACACTCATTTGCACACATGCTCTCACACTCTTTCCTTTTATATTTACTGTACACACAAACACTAGGTCTCTCTGTCTTCTCTCTCACTCTCTCTCCAATGATTAAAAAACAATATCCAGCTTATAACTGCTAGTTAGTCAGACACCCACACTCATTTGCAGTGAAGGCAAATGACCCTGGTGATGAGTAATTGCATTCACTCAGAGAGTTGTTTTATTCAACACACCAAAATCTCTTAAGGCAGTGAAGCAGTGGCCATGGTGAACCATGGTGCCTCTGAGTGAGCCCAGGTGTGCTTTGCCCAATATAAACAGTGCTCACTTCTCCAGTGATGGTTACAACTATATTTTATTCATTATGCATTTTAATTGCATATGCAGTGAAACTATGGTTATGAATGTTCTGCTGTATTTCTTGTTCTCCTCAACTAAGAATTTGCCAAACACCAAACACTTTATTGGCACCTATGTCTACTAATGGTAAGGTTGGCCACACTTTAAAAAGCCATGTTTTCATTAATGTATTTTGATGTGGAGATTAAAAATATGTCAAAAGTTAGCAACAAACAAAAGATCTTCAATTGTCCAAAAGGATGTTGTGATCTCATGCAGTTATTCTGTGTTTTGTAACATGTTTTACGCGCATAATGCTGGACAAAAATGCAAAAGTTTTGACATAGAAGATTATAACTTGTGTGGCTTTTGTGTCATTCTGAAAAAGAAAAGTCTGTTTCTTGTATCTTCCCTAAATATCCCCATGATGTGCATTTCTTTGTCTTCCCTCCAAAATGCATGAAACATGGCCAACACTGGAAGTTTTATTTCTATCAGAACAAGACCTTCATTTAACTGCATCCATTTCCATCCAGTCTTCAAAAAGTCCACATTTCTAAAATTTGTTCAAAACACAGCTAATGAAATACAAGCTGTGTTGTGATTTTTAAAACTGTTCAGTATTTTGAAATAAATTTGGCAAACTTCATGTGGCAACATTTGATTGACTTCAGGCCCCTGAGTTATTTTGTGACTCCTTTAAGGGTTCCCGACCCACAGGTTGGCATAAATTGCACATTTGCTGATATAAGCATTGAATGATTTTCTTATGTAAACATAAACTGAATTTCTTTGAGATTTTAACTGTAGTTGAGACAAGCGGATGTCGATGCAAGTACATAAAGAATAACTTCACAAAGAAAAGTTCCTCAAACTCATGTTTCTTTTAAATTCGTTTTAGTTTAGTGAACTTGAAGGGAAATTGGTTGAAGAAAATCAGCAGAAGTGTATGTGGTTAAGTTGTGTGTTTGCATGTATGTGCGCGCGTGCACGTGCATGAGCACATGTGATTGTGAGGCAGGTAAAACAATTTTTTCCACACTTTTTCCCTGACATTGAAAATCTTTCTGAGTTAATTGTTATACAGAAATGTAAAAGATCCAGCTGACAGGTGTTTAAAGAAATGGACAATCAAAACAGATCCAGATTTCCTGAGGCAACAGTGAAATGTGTCCAGTCTGACCACAGTTTGTATGAGGCTCTTTCCTAAACAGAAAAAAAGAAAACACCTGAATGAACCCGAGACTCATTTTTAGGCCTGAGGGCTGCAAGTGTTATCTGGCTGCATCAAGTTTACTTTGTTTAAGAAAAGAAAGAATTGTAGAGTGTATGGGGGGAGGGTGTGTAACGGGAGTCTTTAACAGGGAGTAAAAGGAACTGAAAGGATTTTGATCCGGTGATATTATATATCTGTTCTGGTCAGAACAGACAAAAGCACACAGCAAACCACCAGAGAGCAAAGCATGTCATGTGAATAGTATGTCTTCTTTGCAGTGTTGTACATCCAAAGGCTTTGTGCGTCTGAATTTGGCTGGTAAAAGGCACAAAGGAGGCAGTTTGTTCGCCCCTGACAAGTGTGCTTTTATTTGCAGCAACCCTTTGATGTATAGAGAAACTTTGGCTGGGATATCCCTTGCAGACAAATGCACCAGAAATCCCACTCCTTTGTATTATCCTTAACAATTCCCTCACCATTGACTATGAAGCTTTTATTCCCTTTAAGACCTTTATTTTAAACTTTGTGCCCACTGTCTGTCCGTCAACTGTAATGGGGAATCTTGTTTGACTTTCTTGTACCAAAGGAGTGAAGGTTGGTTGGGGGGGGGTTGACAGGGAGGTGAGGCCATGTAGTTCAGATATGAAAAAACATCCACAGACCACATGAAGAATTTTGATGTTTGCAGCATTTTGATTCTGTAACAATTGTTGACTAAATAATCTGGAGCTTTTAGACATATAAGTCTTCTTCAATATATTTTTAGTTTTAATCATTGAAAAATTAGACATTTTTGAATGACAAAAAAACCCCAAACTTTTTTTTGCTACCTGGTGGACAAACTACGTCAGTGGTCAATGACCTCTTCACTAATTTCTCTCCAATTTTGTTCATTTGTGGCAGACGTCTGTGTAGTTACATCACCCCATTTAGTTTATTGCTCTGACTCCGACACCAATTGATACTCAACTTGTTTTTTTCTTTCTTTCTTTTTGATTTAGTTACAAGTAGTGCAATTTCTCAAGTTCAGAAAAGGTGACATCAATATGTGTCGTGTGTTGCCATTAAAACATTATGAGTCCATCAGGCATCTATATTTCAAAGTAACAACAGAAAATCAGAAAATGGAAATTATTGTGTGTTACAATTGTTTATATTTTTCATAACAATAAAACTAAGTTCTTTTATGTTATTAGAATTAACAAATAATAGTTGTCACTGGTAGGTCCATAAAATACCTGGTGCTTTAAAAAAAAAATCTTTAAGTGCTAGGATAACAAAATTTGCTTTTTGCCGACATTGCTTCCACACTTGGTTTAAAGGTGAAAGACAAACTTTGAACCTGGAGTTTTAAAACTTCATTTCAACACACACACATACACACACAATGCCTCTTGTTTACTGGGCAAACTATCAGCTTTGACCGTCAAGCCAACATCTCACATGCTTAAAATATCAAGCTTATAACCAAGCTGAAGAGTTCACACACTCATACCTGGGACCTGCCCAGTAAACTATGACAGTCTTATATTGTTGGACCTGAGAGGCTGATACTTTTATAAACTCTGTGCAGCAGCACTTTGACAGTTGCCATTGAGGCAAAGCACACCGTCACTTCCCTGCATAGCTTTTGTCAGCCAGTCCAGGGATTTGAACTGCCAGCTTCCACATCATGAACCTCCGCCTAATCTGCAGGCAGCTTCTGCTGCCATTTTTTGTGTCAGACACCTGGTAAAAGCGCAAACTCTTGACCCATCCATGCCTGGGTGGCCACAAGTGCTTAAGCAGATAATTATATAAGATAAGATATATATAAGATATATAAGATACTTTGATTATATTAAGATTATATTAAGATTATATGCATCACATAGGCATTTTAGTTTGGGGTCAGAAAAAAAGGCTTTTATGTAAAAACTGAAAAATACAGCTTTGTTTTAAAGCAGTAATAATGCTGATAGGAATTTCATATGGTATCTGACTTTGTCTGACTAAATATTTTAAGATGGTATATACTGGATTTTACAACATCGTGTTACTAAATTATTGGTGGTTATGCTAAAAATGTTCATGCTGACTAAATATTCGCTGGTTTCTTACATAGAGAAAAGGAAGATGGCTCAATGATGTGTTCAGAAATCCATCAGGCCTTTAAGGTCAACATTCTCTGGTGCTTCAGCCTCACTGCTAAACTTACAAGTGTTAAAGATAGTGAGATGAGATGATATTTTAGAGTTGTGGTTGTCATTCCATCACCTTGCATATGCAGACCAGCTTAATACTTTTCTTCTCATTTCTCCTTTCCTCGTAAAGTTCAGCAGTACATCTTGGAAGCAGAGACAATCATGCAATGTGAAAACTTCTGTGAGCATGTGTTACATATATGTGCCTCATAGGTCAGTGCCTCATACTTCTACTGTGCAATATATGTCTGATCATAAAGGGGCTAGAGTTTACGTGCAAGCAGGTCACTTTCACTACAATTTCAGGTCACTACCACTGAGAACCAATAATGCCTTTGTCTAAGCAACAGAATGCAAATACATCTATTCAAATTCCCACCACTCCACACACATTCAAGCATACAAAACACACAACAATCTCATGTCATTGTGCCATGCTGCAGAATTAAAACACATTGCATTAATTTCAGTCATGAGTAAGTCACTGTCCCTGGGCCATGTTTGATCAGAGACAAGTTTGGATGCATATTTCTATGATCCTTTTTTCAATGTTCAAGTTGTGAAACTTATTTAAGATTTTCCACACAGTTCAAATCAAAATGTTGATATTTACCCACTATGTTGCCCATTGTTGTTTGGCCTCCACTCAGTCCATTGCCCAGGCCCAGATTCCCTATCTCACCCAAGCAGTCATAAAGCTAATGGCAGACAGGCAGCATCCGCCACTCCAGGCTGTCGAGCAGACGGAGGTTAGTCAGCCTTAGGAGATCAATGCACTTATATGTCACACCCAGAGCTCTACATTTCTCCCCTCAGGCACTAAAGACGGAGTTTACATAGTCACCTGGTGTTTAACTGACAAAAGATGGTCAGGAGAAGACAGATGATTCTGTACACAGCAAAGCCAGAGAGAACCCCTCAATATCACACCAGCACATTCAGTCCAATTTCAGCCTGCTAAAGCCACTGGGGCAACCCAAATATCATTCACCCTGACACTGTCCATCAAGCTATACATACAACAGCAAAATTAGCACAACTGCAGCACTGGCCATCAGTGTAAAGTATGGTGGCAGTAGAGCAATTATTTACAGGCTGCATTACTTTCTCATGACCTGAGCTCTGAGTCACCGACCAAGCCTGATAATTAATTCCACACTCTACAGAATTATTATGAAGCTGCACAACAGAATGGGAAACATACAACATAAGCACATTGTCAACAGGGTGACTGGATTTAAAAAAACAAAACAAAAACAAAAACACTTTAATGTGATTAAATGAAGACTTCAAATAAGCGTTTCTTCTTTGTCTTTTTTTTTTTTTTTTTAACAAGCTACATTTTGTTTAGTGGGGGAAATTGAAGAGACCTGAGGTACAGTAGTTTAATTTACTGGTGTGTAATTGGAGTATTTGTTGTTTTCTGTCTGCTCTTTGTTTGTCCCAGAGCTCAACTTCCTGTAGATACAAGTGGTAGAGAGGGGGAGATACACATGGATCGGACAGTAAGAGATAACATGCTATCAGTGGGCCTTCTATTTTTAACAGCAAGTGCTAGTAACACATGACGTGGTGGTTCTTGTTATCAATATTTATGGAACAAAGATTAAGACAGAGTAATAATACACACAGCCCCAACTGGATCCATCCTGGCTTAATAGTTGTCATTACAGCGGGGGAGAGGAAAGTGCTGATAGACTCAAAATTTTAGGCCGGCACTCTACATTTTAATAATGTTTCTACAGACCAGACAGGGTCCAAATATGATTACTAGATGTAAACAGGGATGTATAATGACTGCAGTATTAAAATGGTTTTAACAATAGTTGAGGTTTTTTTTCCTTTCTTTCTCTCTTTTTTTCATGATAAATTTTTCAGTTCTCCTTTTGAGAGGGAGGAGCTGTGAATCTGTTTCAGGCTTTTATAGGCACACTGCTGGCAGATGATCAGAAAAAGGTTGGTTTCATCCAGTCAGGGATTCTACCTGATCAGCAGGTTGCTGCTGCGGAAGTAAAGATGTACTCACAAAATACAGAGTAAAAAGGAGTGGTGATGAGCCAACCGCTAAAGAGTGATACTTTGACTATTCCTACTGCTATTCTTACATCATACATCTTTGCTATGTTTACCTAATTAATGTCAATATCTACACAAGACAACCAAGACTTGGTTCCACATTCATCTCTAAATTTATCCCGCAGTGCAGCCCATTGGCTACACATCTTAATAACGCCCCCTCCGCCAAAATGTATTCCACTCAAACACCACTCAAAGTTTTGGAACTAAGCTCAAAAGAGGTGAAGTATCTTGGCAGACCACAGAACAAAATGCCACGCAGTCATATGCAGCCCAGAGGATGAAGTGATTGATCTGTGACCTCAGTATCAGCCATAAGATATTGTGGTGAAGAGTGCAGGGGAGGGCATGGCTAGTGGAAAAAGGATGAGCATGAGTCAGTTACAGAGTCTGCGAAAAGCTGTGGGAGCAGAAGAAGTGTTAACAACATCACAAGTAGAAGCAAGTCGAGTTACCACGTCAGGAAGCAAAAAGGACTGAGAGTAGGATGATGGTAGGAGCCCGAGAGGTGATGGGACACAAGAACCTAATAATTTAATCTTGTGAAGCGAATGAAGAGAATTGTTCATCCTCAGCATGCTGTCCATGCCTGGTTAATGTGTTACCTCTGTCTTAACGTCACTCCTTTTTATTAGTAGCATATAATGAGTAGTCACCGTGTGAAAAGCCTACATTTAGAAAAGAGTGAGTTCAAGGATAATAAGCAATGTGTGGCTCTCAAGTGCAACACTTGTTGCCTGTATGGAAGATGAAAAAGTGCTTCTTTCTTTGCAAATAATGATTTTTATAAAAATGATTCTAATTTTATCTGATTATGCCATCTTGTGTCTTTAAGGCAGAAATGTATTTACACAAACCACACATCTCTGCCTCTACAAACAAGATGACAGAGTGCATGCATAGTCAGACCAAATAAGATTCAGCTACATTTGCCAAGATTTCTTTTAATGTGGTTTTTTTTTTTTTACAATATTGATACGTGACAACGACAACAACGACTTGCATCTTCTCTCTCTCTCTCTCTCTATCTCTATCTCTCTCTCTAGTCTCAAAGCTGCAGTTTCCAACTGAATTGTGAGCATCTCTCAGTGCCTGTGTGGTGACAGAGGGACAGTGTTGCCTCCTTTTTTTACTCCCCTGATTCTCGCACTGAGGCAGGAGGCACAGTGTACGCCAGAGCGGCAGGTATAAGTGGCATCGAGTTCCCCTATACACTTTGATAAGCAGCTTTTGTGTTGTTTTGTTTCGTTTTGTAAGAGAAGTTCAAAGATTTGTCAGGTGGGTGCCATTGTGCCTTTGCAGACGCATGCCTCCGGCTTCCACTGACGCGCCACCCATGAAGCGTGATTTCCATAAACTATGACCAAAAGCAAAGTCATCCCTGCCGCAAGAATGACACTTTTCTGACAAACCACTCTAGGAAGTTTGGGATGCTTGCAAAGAGTTAGGCAAATATCACCTATTACTCATGTTACTTAGTGCATTTGGGGCTCCACTTGCAAGCACAGCGCTTCGTCACTGCAGAACAATCAGATGGCTGAGTGTTGGCAGCGCAACTGATGGAATTTTACTGAAAACACATTTCGCCTTTGAACTTCCACATATTCCTGACTGAAAACCATCATCCCTGACGGACACCGCTCTGCTCGCCTCTCTGTCTAACTCTGGCTCTGAAGAACGTGGATTAACTTTTTCGCTTCTGTTGTGTCTCTCCGAAAAACCCCCTTAAAAAATCGACAACAAACGCGGCACTTCGGCAGAATTGGATAATGGAAGTATGTATGAGAGTGGTTGGTCCAGCCAAATGGCAGACAGAAAGCCCAGGGGTGGGGCGGGGGGTAATTTTGAACAGCAACAAGTTACTCAACAACTTGACAGACAGGCACAGAGGCGCGATTGGTGTGATGTTTGGTAAAAGTGACCTGACTGTGCATCGGCAGTGTGAGAAAAATCCTACTGACCAGTTGTGTATATGCATAAAGGGCCCATGGCCCTTTGCCAGAGAGGGAGTCGACAGTTTAAAACACAAACACGTGAATATGGATGTGTGTCTGAAGTTTTAATGTCTCTGTTACATGTCATTTAAAAAAAAAATCTGAGCCAGTTGAATGAGCGACCGGTCAAGGACTGGTAGCCACATAAACTTGGACTGCAGTCGCTTATATCAATCACGTAGACCCCTAATGGCGTTGTCCGGGCGAAGGTCTTACGTATATCTGTCCAAGCTTTTCTAACAAGAGGCTTGTAGATATTTGTCTTTTACTGTAGAGCCACCAAGGTGTTGCCTAAGAGAGTTTAAGCACGCTGATATTGCAAAGGGTTATTAGATTCATAAGTCAGTGAAGTGGTGGGCGATCTACTGAGCACAGCAGAACTTCTCATATGATGACTTCAAACAAGACACATTACCTACCAGCATCTGTTGGAGTGAGTGGATATTAAGACACTTCTATCTCCAGGACAGCGTAGGAGAAAATGGTAAGTAGCAATGGAAACACGCAGCATCTGAGGGATGATTACCAGTAAATAGTCGTGCTTGGTGTTTAGTCTGGCAACGCATTGCTTGGAAGGGTTGGATTCAGTGGCTACTTGAGAAAGTCAGTGTCGATACCCATGTCTGATGAGCTTGATGTCGACAAAGCTTGGGTGAAAAAAGACTTTGTGGCATTTTTCGGCTAAGGATATGCCGGTACGGTGAGGGAGGTAAGGAAATAATACATTGTGTCTGCGCGCAACGTGTAGATATAGGCTGCCTTGGAGTGCTGCTGTGTGTGTTGGCTGTGAGGGGCTCTATATTTCATGCATGTATGTATGTATCTTTTTCGCGCCTGTGTTCACCAATGATAAGGACAAATAAAAGCAACATGTGCCACTTACCTGTGACACTTGTCATAAAGCCTGGCATTGAGAAAAATGGGGGTCAGTATCAGCGTTGCCAGTTGTAATTTGGCACGAGAGGGGAGCATTTTTTGGGGGGCGACTATACACCGAATTCAACCGGCATATGTGATACAGGTGCTGTTTTCTGGGAGGAAATGTCCGACTAACGTGATCAAATATTAACAGAAGCTGGTTTGGCAAGAGGGGGGAAATTCACACGTGACAAAACGCAGGGGTGCAGCATAGAAAAAAAAACCAGTTTAAAGTGGGCACTCAAACAAAAGTATATAGATATTTTCTTGCCCCCTCGTAGTTACCCTGGCTGTGTTATGCTTTCAGCACGTTGGACAGAGGCATCGGAGTCGTGCATGGACTAAAACGCCGAGTGGACGCCAACTCTCTTTCTCTCTTTTCCAAGCCCCCCTTTGCCAAACCTGGGGTTGTTTTTTCAACTTTTGGTAAGCTTCCTCTGAGGCACCCTGTGGTCTGTAAACGGAAAATAAACGGGATTTTAAAGAGGAAGGAAAAAAAGAGCAATTAAAAAGAGAACAGGGAAAAAGGGAAAAGCGCTTGCCATTGAGAGCTTCTGCTTTGTGACGTGTTTTTTTGTAGAGCACTGTGAAAGTTTAAATGTTAGGGCGTCTGGTCTTTCGCACACCACATTCTCGGTACCTATAAGCCCCCCCACACTGCGCTAAACTTTGGGACATGCAAGTCTTGGTCGCGGAGATCTAACCACGCACATAGTGGTTGTCAGCCCTTGTAAAGGTAAGAGCACAATCCATTGTTTTCATGTCACTCTTTTGTTCCTGTCGTCTTTACGGGGCGTCTTCTGGCTTTTCTCAAATGAACTTCAGCTTCAAACTACAGCATGCAGCCTTCGCCTTGGCAGTGTGATCATTGTGGGCATCAGTGACCGAAATAACTCCGAAATGAAATACGATCCAGGTGATCAATCGCTCGTTGACTATCTTGTATTTATTTTATGTTTCCCCCCTTCTTTCTTAAAAAATGAACTTGTGCTATGGGCTCTTTACAGCGGGCTTACGAGCGCATTCGTTTAAGGTTTAAATCGTGTGAAAGGTTGAAACTGGGACACATTTTTGTGCTTGGAGATTTTTGTAGTTATTATTTTTATATAAATGTTTACTTATTTATTTATTTAAACAGTGCTCTTGAAGCGTTTTTGGAGTTTCCGAACTGTCTGCTGCAACATAATTTGCGTAATCCTTGCGTTGTGCCTAATCATGCTCCCAATATGGGACTTAAGACGCTGCAGTGATCCTTCCAGCCTGCACGAACCGGAGTACTGATGCTGGTGCATTATAAAACTGTCTGCAAAAAAACCTCTTGTCTATCTATCTGTGCTTTTTTTCTTGTTTGATCTGGTGCATTCATGTTTTGTCTTGATGTCAAATCCTCTGGATTTTGTTATCGACCAAAAATAGCCCTACTCTTTACCCCCCCCCCCCCCCCCCACCACCACCACCACCACCCGCCCCCCTCCCTTCTCCAGTCATCGCCATCAAATCGCTTGTGTTTTTACTACGACCGCTCCACGGTTTCATTCATAAGGTGCTTTTCACTTCACCTGCTACCCTACCCCCCTCTTTTGTCCGTACACTGCTCTGTGTTGACCTGTCAAACGCAAACTACACAGATGAATAAAGAGAGGAAACATGTTTTTAAAAAAAATGAGAGAAAAAAAAAAGATGAATTAATTGTTAGTCGCTCCGGCTCCGGTGTGTTTTATCCGAGCCCGGTTCCTTTACAGTAAACGAGCTGCTATATTAGTCCTGTATAAAATTACAATAAAGATGGGCGTGGTCAAAGTGCATCACTGACAGATGTTATAGCTGAATGTGATGGAGAGTGATAAGATGGCTTGATATGCAGTTGTTCGGGAGGCATCGATTTGTCTTTCTGTCTTTCCCTCTCTCTTCTTTTTCTTTTCTTTTTTTTATTTTTTGGGTTAAAAGGGAGGCACGCTTAAAATCTGTCACGTGAGGTTGTTAGATTCAGATGACCATCACACAAAACTGCTCTGGGATTGTATTCCTCTCCTCTCCTTAGGGATTCTAAAAATTTCGCCTAGCACCGATGCAGAAGGGGTGAATATTGTCTACCGCCCCCCCATCTCCTTTTTTTTCTCTCCTCTTGACAAAGATTTAAGATTTCCTATCCAAAACGAAGCAATTGCATGAAAAAACAACAGCAAGAGAAGAGAAAAGCCCCAACGCCCACTGGCAATTTTGTTTTAATCAAGCCTCCATTTCCAGATAAATTACTCCAAAACGAAATATATCCAGTAAATTTCAAATTGTGTTTGAATTATGTGGCTTCGCTTCCGTTTTCGGTAATTCTTACCCAGCAATGTAATGCGTGCGGATCACTGTCTTCATATTATAGCATATTAGCCCTCATTTTATATGACAGTGAAACCACAATAGATCACATTACTTATTAGGCTGCCCGACATTCATAAAAATGCTCCTTTAATAAAGGCTGCGTCGCAACTGTTATAGCTACCTTTCAATTTTATAAATGCCACAAATAATGACCCATCAGTATTTTATTAAAAGAAACGATAAAGGTATTAGTTTACAAATGATTTGAAAATTGTGGCATTTTTAAAGAAATCCGTGGCCTTTTATTCGCAGATGTAAGTGAAGAGAGATTTTTTTTTTTAAATGCAGTATATTTTTTCACTCTGTTTTTAATAAATATATCTTCTTTGCAGAATGCTTATTTTCTGGCCATGTAGCAGTATTTTTATTATTTATTTTTTCTACTGAGACGTGGGATTATGGTGTGGGCGTGGGCGTGTTGGGTGGAGGAGGAGGGATGAGCGGAGGCGGGTTAGGAGGGGTCTGTGGGGTGGCACGACACACTTTGTATGTATGAAGGTTTTTTTATAGCACTTTTCTGCAATGTACGTCAGCGGATCAGTCCATAAATGGGGTTGCGTGTGTTTGTGTGCGGGCGTGCGCCTGCGTGCGCTCGTGCCTGTGTGCGTGAGTCTCCGCGTGTGTTATCTTTACCGAGAATCTCCCCTCGCTCTCTCGCTCTCTTTCTCTCTCTGTCTCTGCACTCAGCTCTGCAGAGTTGGGGTGGGCGTCAATAACAAACCTGATGGTAGGTTTCACTGCAAAAAATCAGATGAAATTCTTTAGGTAGGCCTATTTATTTAACGAAAAAAGAAAAATGCATTTTGCACAAATAAAGATAACATACTCGATGGTTTCATATGGCTTATGTGGGTTTAGCCTTTTTGTTATTTTTTTTCTTAAATGTAACTGTTGGCCTTTGTGTGTAATTTTTCCGTTGCAATCAATTCATGCACTTTATGGGCTAAATGGCTTAGACCGAATCTGGTTTTCACTTATGGTCGTTCATTTGTTTTAAACATAAATAATAGATAGACTATTTATTTTTTAAAAATGTCGATCTCGGGCTGTGCTGGTTCACTTTGCCATAATTTTCTCATTCACGAAATGTAACAACTCGTCTATTTATCCGAGCCGTTGTCTGATATTAATTATAAATAGACTATTGATTATTTTGAGCTATAGATGGCCGAAACCTCGCTCGGTCGACGTCACGATGTATTTAGAGCGAAAACTAATCATCTTAATCATTATGGAAATGTAAGCTACACCGCCCACCGCCGCCGTCTCTGCTTCTGCTGCTTTAGCCACCATCATCTTCATCATCACCTCCACCTTCATCCAATTAACAGGCTTGTTCAAACAAGTTCTGGCAGGAGGCGAAGTCTTGAATGTTTAATTATCAGGCATTCGTCACAGCAGCGTGTTGAGAAGTTACAAATAAACCCTGCATTTAGTTATTCTGTCATAACGACTTCTTCTATGTCGAACCACTGCGGGACTAGAAGGATTCACGGTGCTGTCTGTGTGTCTGCGTCCGTGCGTGCGTGCGTGCGTGTGCATGAGCAAATGTTCGATAATCCCTCTCAGCATGCGAACATGCAGCACATTGGTGAATACAAACAACTTCCACAAATATTGAAGCACATATATGTTTATTTCTAGAGCGTCACACTAAAATTGAGCCACATTTGGACTGTAGTTTGTGTTGACTTTGTATTTATGACTCTTACAACAAACATGTCTGCATTTTTAAGGCATTCTGAGGTACCATCGGTGTGGTTTCATCATTCAGCTGTGAACCATGCAAAGGTTATTGATGCTGTGGTGATATTGGATTGGGGGGGGGGGGGGGTGTAAATCAAGAATGGAGACAGAAAGGCAGACAGAGGATTAATAGGCAATGGAGTGATTTTCAGTCTGTGCCACTATAGACATAATGTATCAATTGTATGACGATGTTGAAGGACAAGAATAAGAGAAGCTTATTCTCCTCCGTGTCTGGCTGATAATTTCAATAAAGGTTATTGTCATCAGATCAAGGTTGGCATTAACTCCTCACTCCGCCATCTGATCATCTGGATATTTCTCAACTGTTCTCCACTCAACACTCGTCCTGTTTGACGTCATCCAACCTCATACTAAATGTTTTCCCAGTTGACGTGTTTGCTTTTTGAGGAAAAATCCAATTTCACTTTCATCAAATGCCCTCATTGCCTCCTTTATCCTCAGTGAAAATGACATTTCACAAAATGTAATTTCGCCTGTGTTACATGGTTCCTCCTCACACAAGGAGGCATAATTCTACATGTTAAGTGAAGCTTTCAGAAGAACGAACTTGTAAGCGTCCTGCTGCATTTGGGAAGAAAGGTTATACAAGTGTGTCGTGTTGTCAGCCCCTGTGGTTGTTTCTTCTTTTCTGCTGCACAAACAGGCAAAATGGTTGTGAGGAGGGAGGATGTGAGAAGTGCCTGACTGTTGCTACAAATCACGCGTTAAACTGTGAATGAGATGGTTAAAACCTGTTTAAATTTGCCACACAGCATTCAAACACAAAAGGTTTCAACCCAATACCTCAGACAGTTTGAAGTCATTGTTACTGGCGCCATATTGAGAAATCTTAAACCTAAAGAAATCTTACACCTCAGTCCCAGTGAAATAGTGCTTTAGCAGTTTTCAAAAAGACTTCTGATGGCCTTGTAGCAGGCCACTGCACCCATGTTGACCCTCCACTGGATGAGTCTTACAGATCACAGTACTTCTTACAACTCCCTTTGTTCCAGAGTATTACACATTTTACTAATTTCATTCAGAAATTCAGTCCTTCAAGCCTCAGACACACGCACGCCAAAAGACTTCTCTTGATATACCACCTTCCGTTGTGCTGTATTTGCAGAAATGAGAGGGACCATGTTGTTGTTTTTGCTGTTCTAATGAGATGCCAAGTGATTTATTTATGAATTACTTGTTTGGAACAGCCCCCTTGTGCAGTGTGCATTTTTTTTCATCCTCTTTGGAGTCATGTCGCTCAGTGATTGCTGATGCAAGTCTTTGTCATCCAGAGTTTGCCCTCACCTCCTGTGAGCCTTCAGGGAGGGCTATATCTATCTTGGCATGTCCCTGGGTGTGTTGGAGGTGGGAGTGACTCATTAAGCAGGTGTGAGCATCCACTCCCATACTGCTACATGCCAAACAAGAGCTCTCCAGCTCATAAGCTCGTGCAGGGAAGAATCATGATGGCAATATAGCAAACACATCACAATAAATCTTTGCACTGGACCAGGGCCAAGTCACAAGGATAATGAGCTGCTATTTCCCCATTATACCCACTCTGGTATTCATCAGAGGTGGAGTTTCCAAACGTTCATCACCCATTGAAAGGTTGAGGATCTACTAACATCTTTATTTGACTTCTACGTGACAAAGGGAATGAATTGTTCCCAGTTTGTTCCCAATGAGGGGAGGCAGATTATTAGGAAGCAAAGCAGTTTTCATTCTCCAAGTGAGCTCTGTGTATATAATTTAAACGTTTGTTTAGCAGACATTTGGTAATAATAACCTGTGAAAGCTGGTTACTACACTGCAGAGCACTTGCAGGGGAGTCATCCATCTGTTGTGGAGATGGCTCACTTTAAAAGCAAGGAGAGGCAGAATTGTTTTCGATAAGTTCACATTTTTGTTAGCCTCTGGTACCTGTTGGCATCCCAATGTCTGAACACCACTCAGCTGCTACAGCAGTGAAGTCTCATTTGTTCATGGAAATGACTCCAAATGACTCATTAAACCGAGCAGCCTGTACAAGGTAGAGAGGCTCTCCTCTGTGCTGGGTCTATTTAGGAGGAATCCTTCTAAAACTGACGAGGTGGGGTGATAAAACCCTGGCAAACGTAAACTAGAGACTCAGACGCCTTCCTTCACGGAGCTTATTTTAAAATATATTTGCTTGGCTCCACGCTATCTGCAGAGCGGTAAAATAAACTTACTTTTAATTCTCTGAATGTCTAATTTTACACAAATAGGCCACCTCTAAATGGCACGCAGTGTATCACGACTTGGTGGGGACGCACTGTTATGCAAAACCTTCAAAAAAAAAAAAAAGAAGAAGAAGAAGAAGAAGAAGAAACCACCTCTTCTTCGGTCTCAGAAAAGCAAAATACGGAAGAGCAGCGGATCTGTTTTTTTGCTTTATATATACTGCCAGACGTGACGGTGTCGGTGCAGGCTGCTCGGTATGCGCACAAACAGCAGCACATAAGGCACACTGAAGGCGCATTAATAGTTCCGCCTCGGGGCTGTTTAAACAGGAGTTTGGTAGCGACCAGTCAGCCAGCGGTAGGTCACATGTTGCAGCGTCATTGTGTAGTAAAGTTACTGTAGTTGCAAAGAGACTCCTCATTTGAGCTCCAGAGGTCTCTCATCCCGGGCTGCTGCTGCCGCTGTGGCGTCTCAGCATGCGACTTCACTTTCAGACGATCTCCAAAGGAGCCGTGCAGCCATGGGAGTGCATTACCTCATCCGTGCAATTTCCACCATCAATAATTTAATCTATTTGCTCCAAAGCTGAAGAGATATCCTGAAGCTTGTCGGGAGGGTAGACAGAGGAAGGAAAAAAAAATTACTCAGGGAGTTGTCCAAAACATCCCAGATGACACCACTGTCCTGTTGAATGGTCTGTTTTACGACTGGGCAGTAAAAGGTAGGAACTGAGTCTGTTTGATATTTTTCGATGAGTTGGTTCAAATATTTTGACTTTGCTGGCTGCTGCTTGAGTAACAAAAAATAAAGACAACAGAGGTGTGTGACTGTGTGTGTGTGTTCTGGAGAGGGGGGGGGGGGGGGGGGGGGTAGAGGTAAAGGCAAGCAGGTAGGGGGGGGGGGGTCTAAAAGTAGCTCGATCAAGTCCGGTTATCCTGCGAACAGACAGCGCTGCAGCCCGAGAGGGGATACGTGTAACCTTACCCTCCCGTTCATTAATAAAAAACGGAGTTATTATGTTGATTGGGTTTCCAGTAGAGAGCACGAGCTCAGCAAGATGTAATCTGGAGAAGGGGGGGGGGGGGGGTCCATTATGATTAGAGCAGCCCAGCCAATGTGAACGATTATTAGTAATTTTAGTCTGAAAACAAAGTGGAGACAGTCCAGCAGGTCTGAGTGTTAACATCAGCCAGGTTTGAACATTAAACTTTTAGGCTTCTAAACAGCCCAATAAACGCTGTTTGGGGTGTTTGCCTTTATTTGTCCACCTAACTCCCAATCACCATGAACACACAGAAGAAAAAATAGTTGTTTGGAGGGGGGAAAAAAACCAAACAAACTTTGATGAACTCATCAAGACTTTATAGGAAACCCGGGACCTAAACGCCCAGCTCCGCCGGCCAACATACACCAAGTCTCCTCCTCACTGCTGTGTGCTCCCGCCGTCTAACTTCACATTAGTGGCCACAATGAAAGTCAGATTAACACTAACTCCCATTTATGGACTGGTGGAAAACTGACCTCATTTGTGACAGCTCTGTGTGAAAATATCTTGTCCAAAAACTTATCGGAGGACAAGCTCAGAAGCATGCGAGGACTGAATGGATAATGCTGTAATGATGAATTAATAGTGTACTTTCCAAAAAATGCAATTTCGAGCCAAATTTGTCAGAGTAGAGACTAAATAGCATGTAAATGAACTTTATAGTCTATTTACAATTATGTACAACAAAAACTGATTATGTCCTGGAGGAAATCTATCTATCTATCTATCTATCTGTCTGTCTGTCTGTCTGGCTGGCTGGCTGGCTGGCTGGCTAGCTGGCTGTCTTTCTATGTATATAATAGGGAGGGAGAAGATAGGAAAAAGGTGGTGGGCGGGAGAAAAAGAAGGAGCTTTTATTATTTCACGGTCTCACACGCCATCTAGTGGACAGAGTCTGGGACTGCAGCTATGTGCACTTGGAGCTATTTGTGTATTGCTGTTTCTTTAAGTGGTTTGGTTTTAAATTTGGTGATTCACGTGTTAAAATAGTTTTGTTTTTGTTTTGTTTTTTTTTCTTTCCAGATTACATGAGCAAACACATTTACATTTTAGAGAAGATTTCCAATACTGATCAGGAAAAGGTTTGCAGGCGTAGGTAGCCTCAAATGAGTCAGTCCTAATTTTACCAGACTGTTCACTGCTGCACTCACTGTGGGAGGGTGGCAGAGACTCATTGGGATGGCATAAATCACTCAGCTGCTCTCTGAATGCCAGCCTTTCTATGGCAGTGGCCTTGGTTGGCCTGGAGGCCAGGTATAATCCCTTAGTGATGCTCATCTATTACTAAACGTGCTCTGAAACTGTGTCAAATTGAAAACAGATCTAGAGGAAGCAAGCTTTCACATGTGTCAGCCATTACTGCAGACAACTCTAATTGCCTTTTTTAAAGCACTGCATTGTGCCACACAAGGGGTCCTTTGGGGTCCAAATTTTGATATCATGTGCTGTGTGTTTTTCTGTTTGTCTTTTTCAAGTTGAACATTTGGCATTGTGCACTATTGATGTTGAACAAGACAGAACATGGTGCTGGTTTCATAGTTCCAGCAGACACAATTTTTGAGGAGTTGAACAAAGACAGTTGCCCTCAAGGGAGCAGCAGCTGAAGCAGAGAACAAATGTTGCTATAGGTCACATATTTCTATTCAAATGTAGGGGGCTCATTTCCCTTTTTCATCTCTGCTGTTTGACATTTATTTTCCCTTCTAACAGCTCCTGCGATCCCATGCATGTTGGTAAAGAAAAAGCCATAAAGTGCTGACATGTGCAGGGAGGCTGGGGTACATTACTGAATGTGTAATAATATGAGCCATGCTAGTCCTTTCATGCTTTAGAGAAACTTTTCAGCATCTGTCAATGGAGACATTTATCACTTTAATCCCCACCTGGCACACAGAATAAACGTGAGGGTAAGTTACACGTACCTGCCGTACAGCCGTGCTCTCAAAGCAGACGAACAGGTGGTCATCTAGAGACGTCAAAGCCGAGCAGAAGAGTCCACACACTCAGCTGCTCCTTTTGTTCTGGGCATTTCATGCGCTAGGTGTGTTGTCATATATAAAGTGTGTGTTTGCTCAGTGGTTATTGCGGGCTTTATTGCCTTCCGTTCAATGTTATTAGCTCAGTAGTCAGGTCCTTTGACCAAAAATGTAAATCACTTCAGCGCTGTCATTTTCAGATGGCCATGCGTTGGATGGCACTGTATGTGCAATGAGTGGATGCGTGGGATGTCTGTGAATTTCACTCAAAAAAAATATATGTTAGACAAACTGGACAAGAAACTGCACTTTATTTAACCAACACCTTGTGTTAGTTATTTTTATAGTCTCACAGACACAAGCTCTTAAAAGTAGATGCCACTCTAAACATTCCTCCATGTATGTTTTCTCTCTTGCCTTAGTATTCCTACTCATTATGTTAACACGCAGGCGGCTTTTTTACTAACTGCCAAATCCGGCAGTGCACATAAAATGTTCCTACACTGGATGTATGAAGCAGGAGCAAACCAATCAGCTGTCACATTTAGCCTCTATTAAATATCAGCCAGAGCTTCTTCACCAGTCCCAAAACAATTAAATGATTCATTGGCTTTATCACATTTTAACAGGATGTTGATTGAGAGCATAAGCCATATTGATTGTACTGATGGAAACAGGAAATCACAGAGATAGAAATAAAATAATTTGTTGTTCCCGGTGTGTGGATGCCCGGGGGAATGGCATACAATTGCACACTGTTGAGTAGCAATACCCCCAGCAACCTCTTCCCCTCCATTGTCTCCCCTATGGAGACCTGGAAGAGACGTCATCTGTGGTTGTTATGCTGTGAAATGACGCTGGCAGTCTCTCCACCCCCTGCTACTGCAATATTACCCCTGTGGTGTGTTACGGAAGATGCAGCACTCTTTGTCTGCATCATTTCCAGCATGAAGTTTGACGCCTAACGGTAATCAGCTCTCTGCCTTCATTTCCTTCATGTGGAAGTGGAACCATTTGAGTGCAATGCTGATAATAATATCAGCCTAAATGCATCCTACACATAGAGCTCGTGACTGGCCTCAATCCTGTAAACCTACATGATTTTCTGTGCTTGGAAGCCTCATGGAAAATTCTCAGTTGTTGGAACCAGAACATTACAACAGTGAGGGATAATAATGTTGAGTTTTGCATACTTAAAAAAAAGTATTTAATGAAATTTGGACCATCAGCCCCTAATTTTTGGTTTTGTCCTCGTTGTTATCTTAGTGAGAGGAAAAACACCCCCCCCCCTCCAACCGCCCACCCCCCAATCTCCCTGCAAACACATACAAGCCAGCCCCTCCCCATGCCCTCCCCCTAACACATACACTCACACACTCTGGAGGAGCACGTCACTGAGCTTGGGGAATGAGTGGCTCATTAAGAAGAAGGATGTGATATTGTGAATAGAGACTGTGAGACTTCCAGCACATCTATTTTTAGATGAGATATCTCTATGGCACTCACCGTGCTGTTGGTTAATTGCAGCCATGGCCCCAGATACCAATTAAGAATGAAACAAATGCTTCTAAGGTGGGGTTTCTGCCCCTCCCTGCTGTAAAGGTCCTTGTGTTCATTCTGAGTGGGGGCAGTGGAGTGTTTGCTCGGCGTGTTTTCTTGTATCAGCTTGGGACACGCAGAGTGCGGTCAAAGCCTCGGCCAGGCTTTTTTTAAATGAGCCCTTGTGGAAAGCAAGATCTAGATTTTGTTTTCATTATGGTTGCTTTTATATCTCTGGCTCTGGGATTTCCACCAATTCATTGATTTGCTGTGAATCTTAGGGCTTCTCAAAGGTAAGGGATGAATATGTGCTCAGGAAATTCACTGGATTTATGTGAAATATTTCAGCTACACCTGGCTCATTGTCGCTCCTTTATTTTTTCTTCTTTTTTCCCCTGGCAGTGCTTTGCTTTTCTTGTGAGCTGCTCTCCGGAGCCTTGAGATTGGTACTTTACAGTGCAGGGAGGATGACACATCTTTCTGTCATTCAGTTTTCTCATGGCATCCTGTTAGTTCATCCTGCAGTGCTCTCGCCATCCACCTGCCAAAAACAAACAGTGTCCCTCAGCAAACTCCTGCCTCCCATTCATGACTATAAGGTTTAGTACCAAACCTGTCTTATGCGAATGGACCAGTTTTGGTGTTTTTTTTTCTTCTTAAATAAATGATACTGGAGCTCTGGTGTTTGTCAAAGCTGACACAAACACAGCGTTTCCTCCACAGTCAGTCAATAAGTGCTGTCCATGCAGGAGATTCCCTGAGTGTTGCTAATGGTGATTTAGTTCATTGGGTAATATTATACTCAAGAGATGATACATGAGCTCTTCAAACAAAACAAACAAAACCATATCCTTATGTCAACACACTAGATACAGAGCCCTTCTGAATTTCTATAAAAAAGAACCAGCATGTCCTTTATAGAGTAAAGGAAATAGGTTGGAGATAAGAGCTTTCAAAGCTGACAAGTCAACTCAATAAGTCAGGTGGTGAATGATAAATTACAGGTTAAGCTTTTATAAAACTAAACATCCATACTTATCAGTCTAATGTACAGTTTAACACACCAGTCAAAGAAAAAAGTTCATAAATAAGGGCAACCCCGCAAGGCTGTATTAGTATCTAGTTGTTTAGCCTTATCTTTCATAATAAACAATCTCTCTGATGTGCTGCACAGCTTTTGTGCGTTGCTGCCAACAGATAAAAATCAAAGCCAGACCTCACGTAGGAACAGAATGATTACAGTTTGCAAACAATTTTAATACACCAATGACATTGTGCCAATATCGGTTTAATAAAAAACATTTTGTGATTATATCAAAGCTACTGGCTCTCTTTTGGGCTTGCAAAGAAAGCATAGAGGGTCTATGTTGAGGGGCTTACATGGTGCATTATGGATCAAAAATAAGCTAACTTCATTGAAAATGCTCTTTGACTAACTGTCTTGCTCTCTCCCCCCTCTCCTTCCCTCTTGTTTTCTGTCTTTGTCTCCCTCTCCAGTTCCACCAGGTTAGAAGAGTGATGACCATCCTGTTCCTTACTATGGTTATTTCATACTTCAGTTGCATGAGAGCTGTGCCCCTGAGAGACGCCCCTGGTATGCGGGGCCATCGGACAGAAGGCTACTTGGGCCCTGCTGCGGCGGCCGCACGAGGCCATGGGACTCCACAAAATGGTGGTGGGCCAGGCCAGCGCGGGGAACTGCCCTCACTCACAGACACATTTGAGCAGATGATTGAGGAGCTACTGGAGGTGGAGGAAGAGGCGGCACAGCTGGGACAGGGGGCTGATAAGAGCCAGGGAGGTGGGGGCCCATCCTCTGTGGTCACCACAGAGACCAAGGATGTTGACCTGTACGACTCGCGGGTGATGATCAGCAACCAAGTGCCTTTGGAGCCGCCCTTGCTCTTTCTTCTGGAGGAATACAAAAACTATCTGGATGCCGCTAATATGTCCATGAGGGTGCGACGACACTCCGATCCTTCACGGCGTGGAGAGCTCAGTGTGTGTGACAGTATTAGCCAGTGGGTGACAGCTGTGGATAAAAAGACGGCAATAGACATGTCTGGGCAGACAGTTACCGTCATGGAAAAGGTCCCTGTCCCCAATGGCCAACTGAAGCAATACTTTTACGAGACCAAATGCAACCCCATGGGGTACACAAAGGAAGGCTGCAGAGGAATAGACAAGCGGCATTATAATTCCCAATGCAGGACAACCCAGTCCTACGTGCGAGCGCTTACCATGGATAGCAAAAAGAAAATTGGCTGGCGGTTTATAAGGATAGACACTTCATGTGTATGCACATTGACCATTAAAAGAGGGAGATAGTGTATAAAATGTATAGATTTTATTGAAGAGTTTAAAAAAGAGAATAAAGAGAAAATATCTATTTGTATATATACATAACAGGGTAAATTATTCCGTCAAATGAAAATTTTATGGACTGCATGTAAAAAAAGATGAAGTTTATACAGTAAAAGTGATACTACAGTCTATTTATTGAACATATTCATGACCTTGTAAACAATTAAAAAAAATCTGATCAGTCATTTGCGCCCAGTTTAAATTACTATATCACATTCCTCAAGACATTGTGCATTGTGATTTGTTTACGTTGCCAAGAATTAGAACATGAAGGGAGAAAAAAAAACAGGCAAGGAATGGGAGAGGACAGCTCCATCTTTAAAAGCTTGCATGCTGCTTCAATTGTGAAATGAGAAATTCTCCACCTACAAAAAAGGATATGATGCTGACCAAAAAAGATTCCGTTTACATATTCAGCAGAAAACAATTTTCCTCTCAAGTAATTTATCTGTTCTTTACTGTTCTAAACTTCTCAAGGTAATGTTGAAATTACTTACTATGTCAAGGTGCTGTTGTCAAAGCTTTGCTGTTTATTTTTTTATCCCCACCAGAAGACAAGATATATAAAAAAAGAATTATATATATATATATATACATATATACATATATATATATATATATATATATGACATGTTTCTGGGTAAATATTATTCATTTTGTATGTTGTGAAGTTGTTTGCAATATTAAACTGAAATATTTGAAGAAATAAAAATGACTAGGCAACTGAAAAACAAAATCAATGTTGATAAAGTTTCAACAGTGCATATTTACGTAGGATAATCTTTACTGTACTGACAGGCAGGCAGGGAGGAAGCCAGCTACACACATGCATGTGCAGTAATTCTATTTTTAAGAGAGCGCGTAGGGTAAGCAATATGGAGAGTGTGGTGGAGGGGAAAAAGTTTAAAAAATCCTCCAAGCCCCTTCCCACTCCAGACTTGGTTCACAGATGTACTTCATTATTACTCCAGGTGATATTTCATAATTAGGAGAACTTTATCATCACAAGAAAAAACACCTACAGGTACAAGTGTAGACTAGTACAAGAAGGCTACATGTGCACATGAAGCATGTCTGAGCTTAACAGTGAAGGATCCACCCAGTCACAGTTTCTTAACAGTGCATGATAATCCCATCTTTGAATCCTCGACATGAAAATAATCATCCCAGATTTTATGCAGCTGCACATTCCCTGCAATCATAAGGACAAGCCATTCCTGGTTTAATGTCCGGGTTAAACGACGGCTGGGCTTTCATATTAATATTCCCTCCAGTGAACTATAACTCAGAGTATTATATAGTGAGAACCTCTTGCTTGCCAAGTCTAGATTCCATTGTTTAAGACTGTATAAAGATAAAGATATAAATTTGCTAGACTCTCAGCTTCATATCACAAAACACATCTAAAGTTACAGACAGACATAACAACCTATATACATTTATATGTATACATAAAAAAGATACTAAACCTTCATCAAAATCTTCATCTTCAACTGAGAAAAATTTGTTGGGGATAATTATGATCAAACAATGTAATTTTATCACATCGTCATCAACATAAAGGTAAGTGTGATCTCCAAGGAGAACAAGATCTGGCATTTTGACAATTTTGAAATGAAAACTTCTTTCGTGCGCAGAGACAAGATGCTCCACTTTCTTCTGTACTTATTTGGATCCTCTGGAGACGCCTGATGAAGATGCTGTGAGTTACTTTTGTTATACAAAAGCTGAGGATAAATAGAAACTCTGTGAACACAGTCTTACAAACAATCCACAGTCATGAAGAAGCACTGAGGTTGTGTCATGGCTACACAAGCTAAGTATGAATTAATATCATCTCTAGTCATTTTACTATCCCGTGGGAAGAAAGGTAGTTGTAGTACCTTGTTCATTCAATGGAAAGCTATATATAGATAGAACTGGAATGACTTGGTGAAACTGAATAAAAATGTCATCTCATGTCAACTCATCTTCAGAATAAAGGATCAAGAATCAAACCATCTGGGATGAGGTACTCTGCTCAGCAAATCTAAGCCAATAGAAAACAACAACTTCAAAATATAACCTTATCGTAAGTTTCTTGAAAGTAAGTTGTGTTAGAGCAAATGTTAAGCCCAGTGTGTCTTTTTTGGTCCTGAATATGAATAAGTTTTATAGTATTATGTAGTAATACTCAAACTAAGTGCTATGGTTGAAACCTAAGGACAAAAACAAGCAATGAAAAATACCATTTAATATTACAAACCATGGGCCTGTTGCATTCAAAAAAATCAGACATGATGTGGGTTCAATCTTCAAATCAGTTGTACCGTCAAGGCAGGTATGTTTGAGGAGTTTTCAAAGGTCTATAGCGTCATCACCAGCTGGGGGTGGGGTCAGGGGTGAATCATATCAGAAAAGCAGAGTAGAGCAGCAGCAGTTCTGTACAAGCTGATGTTCCATCTCATGATGCCGCAGCGAACCAGCAGAGGAGAGTAGAGACACTCATCCTCTCAGGTGTCAGGCATGGTGGCTTTTGTCTGGTGTTTTGTCTCTAACACACAGGACATAACATACCAGTCCTGAGCTCTGATAATTCCTCTGAAGGCTGAGATCCACTATGAAGTGATTGGCTCTCCATCCCAAGTGTTGCAGCTGATTGTGGGACTGAGAGCACAGTGGTCACCTTCCAGCATGTTTTTCCAGGAGTCCAGCCAAAAACATCTCCAGTGGGCCAAACACAAAGTACCAAAAGATGCCATCAGTGAGGCAATTTACACAACTCAGTGCCTATGGCTCAAGTTAACCAATTACAGCAATATCCAACTTTTTGACAGGGAAACCGATATTACATCTTCTACATTAGATTATGATATGTTGGTAAATGGGTGAAGTGTTAAATAAAACGTTTCACATTTTAGCCGTTTCATTAGATTTTTTTCTCAATCAGTCTGAGAAAACAACATCGACATTAAAGCTTCCACTGTTTCACAATATATTGGGAAGATGCCTTCACTGTCTCTTAACAAACATGCAACACCAGCGGAATAAAAACCGAATGAGGTCGGACTTTTTCGTACGCTTTACACATAGTCCGCGAATGCACCATGACACTTGCAACTAGCCTAGCCGGCTAACTTGGCTAATCTGATTTATCGCTTGAGTTAAACGCACGTAACGTTAGCCAGGATTACCAAATTTAGGTGACCACATCCCGTATTTAACGCAACATCCAGCTGACATCAAACTGCTTCTCGTTTCAAGGATGGCATCGCTGGGGGAGCCCGTACGGCTGGAGAGAGGTGAAGTTAATTGGCTAGCTGTCGTTACCGGATAAATATTTGTTGTGCTAGCAGCTAGCCTAGCTTAGCTGGCATTAGCTGGGTACAGCTGGTGATTGTTTGGGGCCACATATATTATTCTTTAGTCGAATAATGTTTGGATGACGGCGGTTTATGCGTAGTTAATGATTTTGGCTTTAAATAATCGCGTATATTGTTGACACCTGGCAGAAGTAACAATAGTATTTGCGGTACCACAGATAGCACCAGCTAACAGGCTCATATTGGTGACAACAGAGAGCTCAGGAAACCAAACTGTTTTACTGAAGGTTCGATTTATGTTGCAGCAAAAAAGCTTTATACACTTCCTAACAACTGGCCCATCATGTTTAGGAAGGATGAAGAGGAGGAAATATTGGCATTGTGGATACTTCATTCAATCTCTTATTTTTAGCACTGACATTAGCTCCCACTGTTTCTGCTAATAAGCTGTGTGGATTTACATCAGGAGAGAAATCCCAGTTTTTACACATGCAATGTTAATTTAGAGGAAAAACGTTAGGGAAAAAAAATAATGACAGCGCTTTTAATAATGTTTGCCCCATTCATAGCATCGAGGAGTTATTGGTATGACAGTTACTTAATGAAATTGCAGTGTATGATTTAGCACCTTATCCTGGTTTTAGATGTGGTGCCTTGGAAGGTGCCATATTATATCGATATTTATCTGTGACAAACAAGATGAGCTTCCCCACAGGGAGAACAATATTTATAATCACAAAATGAATCCTCAAACTAATTGAACATGTGTTCATTGACAGCAAATGTCAGTGCCTTTCTCAAGTGCTACCATCACACATTTGATAAGCTTATTCATAATTTCTTGGATTTTATTGGTACAGATTGAGCGCTTACCATTGTGAGCGTATCCATTTGCAGACATGAAAGGTGAAATCTTTGACATGTGTTTTTTGTTGGCAGACATTAACCGGGCTATTGAGCTGCTCGATAAGCTCCAGAGGACAGGGGAGGTGCCTCCCCAGAAGCTGCAGGCTCTTCAGAGGGTGCTACAGAGTGAATTCTGTAATGCTGTCAGAGAAGTGAGATACTGAGTCCTTGTTATTCTTCACTTTGATTTTAGTCTGGTGTTAAACTTACTGCAGTGTGCTGTGTGATTACTCTGTGTTCAGTTTTTCAAAATATGGACGGACTAGGATCTGCTCACATATTGTTCAACAATGTCTCTTCAGGTCTATGAACATGTCTATGAAACAGTGGACATCAACAGCAGCCCTGAGGTCAGGGCCAACGCCACAGCTAAGGTAGACCAAATCAAATTCACAAGCATTTGACTTGTGTGCATTGTTTTTATTTTTTTTTTCGGTGTGTTTTTTAGCTGAACACTTCTTATTGTGTATTGTGTGTAGTAAATATAGTTTATACCCAAAGGTTAACACCACTGCTTGTTTATTTGTAGGCTACTGTGGCAGCATTTGCAGCAAGTGAGGGGCACTCACACCCTCGTGTCGTGGAACTGCCCAAGACAGAGGAAGGCTTGGGTTTCAACATAATGGGTGGAAAGGAGCAAAACTCACCTATTTACATCTCAAGGATCATCCCAGGAGGTATCGCTGACCGTCATGGAGGCTTGAAGAGAGGCGACCAACTTCTCTCTGTTAATGGAGTGGTATGTTGAATCACAGAATCATCACATGCAAGTGTTGAATTGGAACTTTAGCAAGACAAATTTCATTTTCAGTTGGTGTACAATTATATCAATGCCACTGCTGTTCTGATGAGACAGATCAAGTTTCCACAGTAAAGTGGCCGTTCCACTTTAAATACAACTTTCTTTTGCAGTGGTATTAGAAAAGTCAGTGGTTCCACTATAAGTTACAATGTATTTATTGAGCTATGGCCACCTCAACAGTTGCTGATCTTTTGACTTGTACCTGAAAATGATCCAAGATCTCTTGTGTAATTTTAAATTTGTTAGAAAGAGAGAAGAGGAAGAAATCTGATTTGGAATTAGTTCTTTAATGGCAGACACTAAGTAGAGGTATCAGAATCAACATTTATTCTGATACAGATCGGTGCGCCCTTACAATTCATGCTGATCAGAAAATAAGCAAATTATATCACAAAAGGGTGATTGTAATGTGTTTGAAAATTCTGCTCCGTTGTCCCTTTTTGGAATTTGTGTTCACAGTAAACAGTCAAAAAAAAAAAAAAAAAAAGAAATAGTTTAGCAGTTAGGACAGATAATCAAACCATTAAAATCCAGCTGCTTCTGATGCGATTATCTGACCTCAGGTAATGGGTTTTTTTCTTATTTTTATATATCTGAGAATGAACGAAAGGAAAACAAAAACATGAACACAAAGTCTATAGTGTTCTTAGAAATCCGCTTTACCTGTTTTTATCTTGAATGTTGGTATGTCCAGAGGAAGACTGCTAACAAGCAACCATGGATATAACAATAAAATATTTCGAAATTGGCTCCGCAAATGTTTTATAGGCCTCAAAGACATGTACTGTGAATTTAGGTACAGTTTAAAAAATTAAAAATAAAGAAGGAATCCTTATAGGTTCTTACACCGTAACTGCAACATTTAGCAATTGTGCCTGCTGCTCTACTTGGATAGTTAAAAATTAAAGATCAGCTGAATACAGTTATCCAATTGACTTTATTGCTTAGTTTGTTCTCATTAAAATGGCCACATTACAGACTTTTATAAAAGTTTAAGCACTTTTTTGTCAGAACTATTTTTGCTGTTGTAAAGGCTTTACAACGGTGGCTGCACAACTGCACTAAAATCCTACATTAAATTTTAGTGTTGTTGTTTTGTTTTTTTTTAATCCCCCAGAGTGTTGAAGGTGAGCACCATGAGAAAGCTGTGGAACTTCTCAAAGCAGCTCAAGGCACAGTGAAGCTGGTAGTAAGGTACACCCCCAAAGTCCTGGAGGAAATGGAGTCACGCTTTGAGAAAATGAGGTCAGCGAAGCGCCGACAACAGAACAACTATCCCCAGTAGGATTTTTCCATGTTGATGCCCAACTCCCATCTCTCCCGTCTTCTAGCCTTCTGGCCATCTTTGCTGGTCTCTTTCTTATCTCCCTGTACCCCCCTCAGAAAAAAAACATACCCAAGATTTGGTTTTAGTTGCCGCTCACACATACCGTATATTGTGCTTCTATCCCTATCTGCAGCATTTTTAATGTTCACATTGTTACTGTACTAGGCACTACGATTATAGACAAACACTAGAATGATCATGATTGTCAGTGTAGGAGGTCTCTCACACCTGTGCATTATTTTTGAATTGACAATTTGAATGCAACTTTGAGAACTTTTGAGACCAACTACAAAGCCCCTTTGACTGGGAAGGTAGTGTTTTTAATTCTTTTATCACAGCCACTACCAAGTGCCTCAGGGCAAACACGTTTATCCTATGTACTGTGTTCACCGCTCGCTTTTCTTTATAAAGGTTTAAAGACTGTTCATTAAACATTTGTGGCAGGAATTTGTATTTTGACTTTGTAAATGTTAAACCCAACTGTTTAATTTGCTTATAAATACTGACTAATTTGAGTGGCCACTCTTGGAGCATGTCCAGGACAATTCAAATTGAATGTGATATATATGTTTTAGGTTTTCCTTGGGTTTCTAACATCATACCACACAATAAAAGCCCAGCAGGTACTGTAAGTTATATAGTCAGGTCTCAGCAACTCATAGCGTAAATTCCTGCCACCACAAAGACCCACATTTTAACATTTTTACTGTCATCAAAGTAATAAATCCTTAAATTCTCCACTCTGCGATCTCTACCATGGCATGAGATTGTTCAACGTTTGATTAATTTGTCTTGATATAAATGTCATGTTTTTTTTAGCCAGGCACAGTAATGGGAACCCACTGTAATACAAAGCAAAAAGACAAAGGAAGACATTCATAGTATAAAGACATCTCTCTTTATGTCAAAGTAATGTCTATTGTGAGCTTTCACCTTTGTTTTAATTGATGAAAATAATGTTATGTTGATAATTCTGTCCATGGCCATTACATGTATAGAATTATCTTTCCAGACAGCTCTTAGTCAATTATGTTGTAAATCTGTAACAGAAGCATATCATTCATTTCTACTCCATGTTTTACTCAAAGCAAAACCTTTGTCCTAAATGAACTAATAACTTCTTTTGAACTTTCATATCCTTGTTTTTACTGACATCTCTAACAGTTAATTGTACACATTGAGCCATGGCTGTGATAAGAGCGATTCAGAGACAAGAATAAGCCCATATTTCAATAATTCAGTGGAGCAATAATTTGGAACATTTTCCTACCTGTGTTTCGCTTCAGCTTTATTAACTTAATTTGACATTACTTAATTGTGCTGCTGGTCTTTGCCAGCACATGGCATGGATTTGAAGAGACCACTGTCAGTAATCTTCACTATAGTCTATCTCTCTCCCAAATTTATATAGAGAACTTTTATAAACAAAGCTTCATTAGTGTTGAGCTATCATCCTGATAGTTTCATTGGAAAAAATCGTCCCATTTGTCATTTTTATCGTTCAGTTACAATCCTGCCCTTAAACCTACATGCAACATGTCAATCAGCATGTCATGGTTACATTTAAAATATTCATGATTCAGTATGAAACAATAAAAGTGAATATTTATTTCAATATTTGTATTGCTTTTCCAGCAAAAGGAAAAAATAAGTCAGTGTAATAATTGTTTGTTAAAATCCCCTCTTCATTCAACCTTTCAGTGTGAGACAGCAAACTATTCCCTGAGCAGATTACATTTTTGAGGTTCATTTGCAGACGTTTCCAAATTAGATGCGATATCCTGTATGTAGCATATAGCATTAGCATACACTAGGCGTCAGCTACATAAGCCATAGTTTTGTCCAGTCTCAGGATCAATACATCACATAAATAAGACAGGAAGGTGGTAATGATGAAAATTGTTATTCATCTGTATAGAAATGAAATGGATGATGGGTAAAGTGACAGAATGTGGGAGTGGGAGCTTCAGTCTCTCTTTGAATGGTGTCATACATGTCCTGAACTGTTCTTCAATAATAATAATTTTTTAATGCAATATAGTGTTAAACAGATCTGTAGTGGAGTGCGCTACTTTATAAGTGTTGTGGCATTTACTGTCATGACTAACATAAGTTATTATGACCAACAACAAAGGTCACTGATAGTTCCTGTGTTTTTGTTCAACTGCTTTTGTGATCTAGTCACTCCAAAGCTTTTCTCTTTCTTTTTTTTTTCATGTGATGTTTTTGATATTTGATCCACCATTTCTCAAAATGTGCTACAACAAGGTCAACTGCCTGTGACAGTAAATACTCCACACTGTAAATAGTTCATTCAACAGCATTGAAGTGCATAGATGCTTTTTGGCTAACAAATGTATGTTGTGTTCACCCCCCAAAAAAGGCTGTGTTTCTGTGATCTCAGAAAGGTAAAAATACTAAATGCACTGAAATGCATCACCAAGTGCTGAAAAAATCATTATCAGTGCAACATCAGGGGAAGGTAGCAATCAGTGATGCAGTGCTAATTTCTATCTAAGAATTGGAATTAAAATTGTAGCTTGCAGAACAAGTTGCTTATTGGCATCTTACTTTTGTTTCTCACAATCCGTGTATGTTTATACAATATTACCCTCATGCTACCTGAGAGTCTACCATTCCCATAAATGTAGGGTGCACCTGCATGACTATCATCACACAAGTCAGTCAAAGGTTTCATTAACTTCTATTGGATTGTATGTTACTTCAATATTGATGAGCACATAGCCCAGATGTGGTTAGTAGGTTTGCTCCCTTTAATCCATTACACCTAATCAAAAATGCTGAATACTGAGACAACATGTACAACAAAACAGATACACAGTACTGCAAAAAGTGAATGCAAATCAATAATCTATGCAAGATCTTTTAAAATCTTGAAAGTCTCCTATATTGGTGCAAAATAATTGTCCATTTACTACAGAATGTGACTGAAAAGTCCTGCTTTAAGGCTGTGTGGACGAACGTTAAATGTAATATGACAATTTTGGGACCTGCTATATCTAAATACACGTGAGTTGAAGACATGTACAATGTTTGTTGCTGTTACATGCCCACAATGGCCACCATTAAGTTCACAGTGAATATTTCCACTTTGATCTTAGCCTTGTTATCTCATGTGTAAGAAAAGGGTTATGTGAAAGAGTCATTTGCAGTTTACCATTCCACTGTCTTCTTTTAGCATTTGTTTTAAGGAATAAAATTTAGTAGAAGAGTTGAGATGTACATAAAAGTTGACATGTCTTAATATAATGTATAGTTTGTCCCTTGATTGTGCTTTATCCAACATTAGATATCTAGCTTTGTGGCTCACACTCTAACACACATGTACAGTGAATCAGGAAAAAATGTAACAAGACTTGGTATTGATATTGCACAGTCGCACTCCCCACTGAATGTCACTCACCATTGTCTCAGTTGCAAAATTTTGTGAAGTAGCTTTCGACTTTCTACCCGTTTTCCTTATCTAAATATTGGACTAGCCAATAGA
Organism: Remorina albescens; assembly: GCA_034769265.1. Taxonomy (NCBI): domain Eukaryota; kingdom Metazoa; phylum Chordata; class Actinopteri; order Carangiformes; family Echeneidae; genus Remorina; species Remorina albescens. Next base: position 8,031,074 of record CM068479.1, read on the forward strand.
ATATTTTTTATAATAGTTTTCTTTTGATATTTTTCTCAATTTTTATAAGTGGTTTTCCAAAAAAAATAAAAAATAACCAGGAATGATTGGTACTTCCATTTTGACTCTGTACCACGGCCATATCAGTAGAGTCTCTTGGAAACACAGCACTGATGTCAATTGCAAAGTAAGTCTTGTGGCCGTATGAACTTATTAACTAAAGAAAGGTGCTGTCCTACATCAGTGCTTCTTTCCTGAAATCTGACCGGATGTTTATTTTCTTTGTAATACCAAGACCAAACTAGCAACATTTGTGAAAATTTTGATAATGCTTTGAAATGTTTTAGTCTGTGCTTGTTAAGGATTATTACCTGTAGTCTGTGTTGTGTTATTTTGTGTTCTCTGGTTTGTTTATTAATTTACTGTGTTGTATTGATGTGGAATGCAAAATGTTGTGATGTAGAATATAATGATAATTGGACTGGAGGCAAAATAAAGAGTGCTTAAGTTTATTGCTTTTGCTCTTTATGAAGATCTTTCTATACAAAGAGAGCATTTATTTTAGTTTTGGGCTCAGTAACATCCACATAAAGCATTGAAAAAGTTGTGAAAGGACATGTGTGATCCCATGCCTATATAATTAAAACAGTAAGATGTGCACTGGCATGCCTCTTATCATTTAAACCACTTACACACACATATGGCAAATATTTGAAAATTCAGGGCTTGCACACGATGCACAGTCGGAACTCTTTAGATGTGGAGGGAAACGTATTTTATGTCAAATACTGTTGGAGAAATGAAACCAGAAAAAAATTAAACACTCTTACCCTTTGAAACACTTTGTCATTTTCTGATGAATCTGCTACGTTGCTGTCGAAAGTTAAAGTTCTCTTCAGTGCTTCACTGCTCCACTACTGTCTTGCCTTATTTGTAGGAAAAGCAGGAAATCACCTCAGAGAATGGAATAGAAACTTGGTGAAAGTCACTTGCTACATGGGGAAAATATATACAATGGGGAATGTAAATATACAAAGATAGACAAATTGATGGGAACGCCTGGCAGTATATTGCTGTCGCTCTCTACTTTTTCTGTCATGCTCCCTATTGAAGCCAAAAAGAAATGAAATGATTTAATGACAAAAGTTCAAGTTCGCCTAAACTGACAACTAAGAACAAAGGTTTGATGTTATATTGACTGTGATGACCACTCTGGATATAGTAATGTTTAAAAGATGGTTTCTCCCAGATGCATGGAAACACAATGCAGATGAGAGGAGTCCCATAAGTGGAGCTCAGTGGTAGATCAGGGCTGGTTGCCTGGAACCAAACCGTGCACGTCACGGCGATCCATCAGAGCTGGTTGTTCCCACTACAGCTATCGACCAGAGCACAGATGCTGGTATCTCATGGTGCAGACCCTTTGCATTGTAGAGTCACATGTGTGGATTGTTCTGTTCCTATCTTCCAGTAAATGAAATCAGTCACATCAGGGAGGAAATACACCAGCAGCACCGGGAGGTCAGGACAAAGCAGGAGGCCAAACTAGTTCTAGGACCAAATCAGCAGAATAGATTTTATTACCATTTACACAGGTACATTACAGTACAGAGTACAGTGTTTAAGAAAAGGTAAAGGATAAAAGTAAATGATAAAGGTACAAAAAAGTTATATACAAATATACATGATTAGAATAAAATAAGTACAGGTAAATTCACATTGTAATAAAAGTAACGTGAGCAGTCCATGTACAGAAGTGATAATGTGCATGTTGGCTTGTCAACAGGAATGATCATCATTATAGTTATATTGTAAATAAAGCAAAGACATTAGAAGGAACAAACACGAAGTAAGCAAAGTGAAGATAATAGACAAGAGGGCTTCATCCAGGATCTCCATAACCATCATGAATTTATGGTCAAAGGAGTGAAATAACTGTGAGGAAGTTCAGTCTTATTTCAGTCTTATTATCTCCCTCCGATCAGTTTGATAACCTGCTTCAATCTGGCGCTGGCTCAGTGTGTGAACAGCAAGTGGCGCTCCGGACCATAATCGAAGAAGAAGAAACAAAAGAAGAAGAAGAAGAAGGAAAAGGGTTTCTTCCGTTTTCACGCGCTGACGTTACTTCCTTTCTGTCCGCGCTAACATCCGAGGAACACGCGTCGCCTGTCGCGCTCAAGTGAGTGTCCTTTTCTAGCGTGAATAACACACCAATCACAGAGAAAACAACCTTGATATCTAAAGGACGAAGTAGAGTTCTGAATTTCCATACCTAAAATGCCTCAAAGTGACGCTTCTTGTCGGTATTTCTTTCTTTTACGTGCCGCTCCTTTCCAGCTAGCTGAGCTAAGCTAACTAACGTGAACGGCACCGAGCACATGGAGGAAAAACTGCAGATAAATTGTTTCTATTGTCACATTTTAAATGGAGCTTCGACAACACACAAATAAATTTAATAGGTGATACAACGTTCAACATTCAATCTCAAAAGATCCTGGTTATGCGACCAAAAGAATCCGCTCTAAGCTCCATTTTATTTCCACACTAATTGTTCATAAGTCATATGTTTTGATCTCTAAATATCTGACATTATTGTTCAACATTGACGATAATATGTTACATTTGAAAAGCTATGGAATAATACTTGTCACCTTAATTACTGTGATTATGTATTTACTATTTTAGTTTCACGATGTTTAAACCCCTTATTCACCATTTAAGCTACAAGAAGCCATGTTGGCAAAAAAAAGATGGAACTCTCTAAAAATCTGTGATAAAACGTTGATATTAGCCAACTAGTAATTGATACGTTTTTTTTCTAAAGTCATCAGGCTTGATTCATAGATTACGATATTTGGTTTGCTCTGACAGAAGTAAGACAATCTTTGGTTATCTTAAACAATCTGCAAGGAATGGAAGAGGTTCAGATTAAGAAGTCTGATACAATTTTTGCAGCTGGAAACATAAAATGTTTAGTTTTAGCAGCAGCTGCTCCTTAAATTTTGTACATCAGTTGCCTTGTTTGTTGACTTAATGTTCAAAGTGTAAATCTGTGAGTAGCAGAAGTTAACCAGTTTTAAATTTATTTGCATATGTTTTTCCTGTTTTTAAATAAAAGATCAATTTATTTGAAGTTACATGTTGAACTTTTTGTCTTCTAGGATGCGTTACGTTGCTGCTTACCTGCTCGCTGCCCTGGGTGGCAATGAAAACCCTGAGGCCAAGGACATCAAGAAGATCCTGGATAGCGTTGGCATTGAGGCCGATGACACACGCCTGGACAAGGTACAAACCAGACTGCTTTTCTTTGTTTATAGGAGTTGTGACTGCAGCCTCTTTTCTGACACTTATAATTTGATCTCTCAACAGGTCATCTCTGAGCTCAAGGGCAAGAATGTGAATGATGTGATCGCCACAGGTGAGTTTGCCACCTATGAGTCACTGGTATATATTATAATATTTTGGGCCTGATTTATTTACAGTATATGAGATATACAAGATGAAGTTTTGATTTTCAGTGTATATTTAAGAGCGCTTGGTTCTGATGAAAGCTAATATCACATGTTTTGTTACTGTACCTTTGGTAACTTTGAAAATGTCCTGACTATTACTGACGGTGATTGCCTAAAGATATTTATTCCAAACTTTAAAGTATTAGATATTGGCCTTTGAGTTTCTGAATTCCAAGCGCATAGAGGCTCTGTTGACTTGGCAAAATATTATTTAGAGCCAAGAAACCGGTGTTAATGCTAGTATTGCTCAAGCCACATTGCTAAATACTGATATTCACATAATGTTTCCAACTGCTGACTTGTTTCTGGCTGCTGAGTTGTCATTGTTGTCACTTGTGCTTGATGTCTGCCAACTCTCCTCCAACTCGCCTCTTTTCAGGTTACGGTAAGCTGGCCAGCATGCCAGCAGGTGGTGCCGTAGCAGCCGTTGCCAGCTCTGCAGCTGGTGGCTCAGGTGGAGCCGCAGCCCCTGCTGCAGGTGAGCTTTTCAGCTTTGCACCTTGTTATGTCTGCATCAGTGACACTTGGCATGCACTGTTATTGCCCTCACTTTGTTGCTGACATAATTATCCTGAAAGCAAATTAGTTGCTCTATCAGAGTTAAATGTCATTAAATCTCTACCTGGTGAATTCAGGTTATATATTATTATATTTTTAGATTTGTCAGATTTTAACCATGGTTGACAAATGTTTTTCAATACTTAATTTACTGACCTCCTAATCGTGCCTGAGTATAGTAGGAAATAATTTCGAGTGTTTTTCATTTTGCAGCTGAGGAGAAGAAGGAAGAGAAGAAGGAAGAGTCTGAGGAGTCCGATGACGACATGGGATTCGGCCTGTTCGACTAAATCTTTAAAAAAAAAAAAAAAAGGAATAAAATTTCTTAAAAAAGTCATTATTAAATTGATGTGTGCATTAATTTATAGGTTTTGACATTCAGTAGTATAAATCATTTATATTTTGTTATCAATCAAACGCTACGACGGTTTAAGTGACGCTTGAAAAGGTAATTTGACAAGATAATGTATATTCACTTTTAATGTCCCATTTTCGTGAATGATCAAACACTAACTGGCAAATCAGGTCAGGTGACTAAACATGTGGATTAATGGTCTAAGATACAGGGCACCAGATCGTCTATTAGAGCAGGGTATTGTACATTGGGGTGGGGGTGCCCAGCCCCAGTCCTGGAGGACCTTTCCCTGCTCCTAAACACCTGATTTAAATGATCATCAAGCTCTGCGGATAAAGAGCCACTCATCTGAAACGTGCGGGGCTCCACTGCGTTAGGGCGTGGTCACCATGTGAATGACAGGCCAGCAGAAATGGCGGCTTGCCTAAATCATAATGGAGACCGGACCAGGTCCAGATAGACCTGTACCAACTGGACGACCCGAAACAGCCTATCACTAACCAGTGAGTGACGTCACGCTGGTTATCAGTCTGGCCAAGGTGCGTTCACTGGCATTAGGTAATGAAGCGTTGTCACTGAGACATTTGAACAGCAGGAGGCGCGATTGAACTTTTCACCGTAAATACTTAGACAGGGAGCGACGGGTCTTTGTGTCCCTCATGGCAACGATTCTCCGTATTCAAAAGACTCTAAACGAACCTTCAGTACTTTTATATGTACAAAGTCAGTCGAATTAAAACCATAGTTGGAGGATAGACACCGATGAGATAACCGGTTTGTTGCCATGTCTGACTCCGTACTGACAGGTGGCGCTGTAACCCTTCCAAATGGTGCGTATTGAGCCACTTCCTTTTTACGCCACAGACGAACTATCCCGTGGCATGTCAACAAAGATACAGGGAGATCGGTGGTGGTCCGCTTTGGTACATTTCGTACATGCTGTACTTGATGATGAGACATATCAGATCTGTGGTTACGGTGATAGCTGCAGAAAGACAAATGAGGGTAGGGAACCAATCTGACCCATAATGTTGCAGCATCTCTGCTGAAAAGAAGCCATCGTACTCTCCAGAGAACTTGCAAAACTGTACATGCTAAACTTAGAATTCAGCAGTGAACCCACACAAGTGTCATCCACATACATGCAGGCAGTGATGCTCAAACAAAGTGATATACATTCAGCCTTCAAATAATATCTACTTGTTATGCATTTTATTTGTAAAAAGTAGAAGTGTCAATGCCACCTGGACAGAAGAAGCTGCTGTTCTATAATCTGACCTAACACAGCCAAGTGTCCCTGCATACAATGCCCTAAAGCCTCTGAGCATTCCAGCGATCAGATGGCCTTACAGAGGACTTTAGTACAAACTTCCCGCTGCACAGACCACCGTATTACAGGTCTGCATTGTGTTGTCATTCTGTAAATATTTGTATGTACATATTTGACATTATAACTGTCCAGTCCATACAGTACGGCGGGAGGCCGCAAACTGTAGATGCCCTCCAAAGCTGCAGAAATGAGTTTGGAAGTGTTTTTGGACGAGTGTGTTCATCAACTGCTCCTCCTTCTCCTCACTCCTCTGAAGCTGCTGCCCCCGCAGGTTCATATTCTGTCTATGTGGAAAATCAGTGTGTTGTCAGCTGCAGTGTACTTCCTCCTCCCTGATTGCTGAGTCGAAATACAGAGGAGTAATACTCCTCTGACGTGGGGTACTCTCTGTTTCTCTGTTTCTTTCAGGCGCCCCAGGTGACACCAAAGTGCTTACTCTTCAGACTGCTTGTTTTCTTCAGGCGACGTATCTATTGTCCCAGAACTTTGGACAACAATCTAACAAGCTTAAACTGTGAACTATTACCAGCACAAGTCAACATGTCTTAATCAGCCTATTAGTCATATCCTGGTGTCTGACTATATAGCTATTTCTTAATGTCCAGCTTTCTTCATTTGTTTACGTCACAGAAAAACGTCACGGGATTGAGTCACGTGGTCTGTTTTTCCTTTTCGGACAGAAAGTTCTATATGTTGGAAAATTTTTTGTGATTTTAGGTTTTTGAAATAATCTTGGTCCTTTTGTCATCCTTTTATAATTCTAATCCTGAATATGTTGCCAAAGCAAGGGGCTTGTTTGCTGATTCAAAATCATTGGTCATGTTTCTTCTACTAGGTTAATTAGGAAACTGAAGGATAAATTCTTAGTTATTGTGTTTTCCTTCACCTGTGCTCTTTTTAATTAAATAATATAGTTCAGTTTTTTCTAAATAGCAGCAGATGGTCCATACAGGACATATTAGTCCTAAAATCAACAGTCTAATTAGGGCTCCTTGGTTCAGATGACACTTATTGACACTTGGTGATAGTGATCCATCTGTATTATTTCACATTTGTGTCGATTAACTTTTTGAGTTTGAATTTTTAAATTGTCCCCCATTGATTATCCCACAATGACAATAGCGGGACGATCAATTTACATATAGTTTTTGTCTTCTTTTTTTTTTTAAATCTTTTTTGGGGTAAACCACGAATAACTTTGTGTAACTTAGTTGAAACTAAGTCCAAGAATAAAAATGACGTATTTGTACGTGACTTTTGCCAAGTAAACTTCAAAACAAAGTAAAACTTTACTACTAATACCTTTTACTTAAGTGGGACTGCAGATTTTGACCTTTTATTATTTTTTGTTTTTGTTTTTGTTTTTTGTTTTTTTTTTCGATAAGATTCTTCCAACAGTGTTGAAGAGAAGAAGTAGTGTTTGTAGTTAAACTGGTGGATTTTTCATTCTTACGATCAAACTGCGCAAGCTTGGTGACCCGTCCGCCCGCGCCGTGACGTCAGAGGTCCAGCGGCAGTTTATGGGCGGCCGTCTCCTCCCTCTGCTCAGTCGACTCCCTCGGTAGCGGACAGTGAAGGTTACCTGCTTCAACAGTGCTTGAACGGCAACCTTTCCTACTGTCTTCAGTCCCTCAGATTTCCGTCGATAACACCAGAGCAGTTTTTATACCTCGGGCACCGAAAGGCCTCGTTTTCGTACCCACAATTAGCTCGACGGCTAGCTAACTTTGTTTTGCTAACAACGCAACGCGCGGCAGCAAAGAAGAAGCTTTGGTAAGAAGCCCTTTGTTTGTATCATATGTGAGTCTGATATTTGTGTATATTTTGGGCTGCCCTGACCACTCGGGTCAGGGTGGGGTGTTTTGGACTCAGTAGTTGTGGTTGTGGTTGTTTATGTCCTGTATGGCCTTCGCGCATTTGGCACTAAAGCGTCTGCGCAGCTTCTTGTGTTCGTTCCAGGTGCGTCTCATGCCAGTCCTGGATCTGCCAAAGCGCACTTAGTCTAAGTCTTACAGTAAAACGGTTCCGTTTCACTTATTTTCAATTTCATACGGTAATGCGATATTAGGTGAAACTACATTCTATAAAGATTGAACAACCAAAACACACTAGATGGATTGCGCGAGATATCTAAAATACTTGTGCGTTACACAACAAAAAGAAAGAAGTGGGTCCCATCGATTAAATTTAATTTAAAACATAAACCAAGAAATGATAACTGCACAATTATTGTAGTACATGTACGTCAGGACACCGTTTTTTAGTTTCTAAATGGGGCAGCAAGAAATGAGTATTGTGTTATTGAATAATTAGACAAGTTTAATTACCCCGTTCCCCCAAGCTCAGGCGACAGTTCAAAAAATCTAATATGTTCATGTAACAAATAAAACAGAGGGAAGAAGTCTTTTTTTCTTTGCTAAATGAGTTAAAGGTTTCACCAGGTTATCAGAATTTTTTTCAGCTGTAAAATGATCATTTATTTGTTAACTGTCCCTAATGTTACTCATATGTGCGTTACCATTTTGAGATGTACTGGGTTATCTAATATGACTATTGTTTTGTTCCAGAAACATGAGTTCTCAGGTGAGACAGAACTTCCATCAGGACTGTGAGGCTGCAATCAACAGACAGATCAACCTGGAGCTGTATGCGTCCTACGTCTACCTGTCTATGGTGAGATTCCATTGGGTGAATAGAGATAAAGGTTCAGAGAATAGAGAGATCATTTGCACAAAGATTTGTGAAAATGAGAAGAATAGTGGATGATATTATTGGGGGAAGTTGTCACTGTAAACGGGAACTGTCAACCAGTTCTTTACGGTAACTGGGTGATATTGGGTGATATCAAGAGTCAGTTTGAAATAATGTTACATCCAAGTTGAAATGCTTATAGTATGGCTCAGTAATAAAACAAAGGCTGAAGTCCAGTTTGCGTTTACTACAGGTAAAGACAAAGATCGATTGCACGTCCTTAAACAACTGTGCGTGGGATCGATAACAAGAGTGCAAAAGTGGAGTAATCTATATTTTTATATTAAAGTGTCAATGCCCCATGAATGTAAGGTTCTGTACGATGTATGTTTTTTTTTTTTTTTTTTTTTAATCACATCATTTTGGCATGCTAAACTCTATGTTCATTTTATTAATGACTGAGTGTGGTAGCTTGCTGTTTGTGTGTGTGAAAATTGTGGTCGTACCTTCTTTTATTGATAACCTGATGGGAATTCCAAGTTTGGACAACATTCTCCCTTTTCCCCACTCACAGGGATACTACTTTGACCGTGATGACCAAGCATTGCCCAACTTTGCAAAGTTCTTCCACCACCAGTCACACGAGGAGCGTGAGCATGCTGAGAAGCTAATGAAAATCCAGAACCAGAGGGGGGGGAGAATTTTCCTACAAGATATCAGGGTATGTGCTCATTTGAGCTGAAACGTGGAAAAATGTATGAAATTTAATTTCTGTTTAAAATTAAACTCTGTGAGGTTGCTTGTTTTGGCTTATCATAATCTCATGTTGGGAGGGACTCTTTAGGCTGAACAGATACAATGGGCGTGATCATGGTGTGACACTTATCTTTCTCAGACATGCAAACAGAACCCCCTGAACTTGAGTAAAACGTTAAACCGTAAACTCACTTTGCAGTTAAATAATCAGCAAGTTTTCTTTCTGGCTCGGGTCACTGGCCACTTTTCATTACTGAGTGTCTCAATGTTTTCCCAACTCCTTTGAATTGTAGAAGCCAGAGAGGGACGAGTGGGGCAGTGGCGTGGAGGCTCTTGAATGTGCCCTGCAGCTTGAGAAGAGTGTGAATCAGTCACTGCTTGATTTGCACAAGCTCTGCTCTGATCACAATGACCCACATGTGAGTATTTTCTCTTCCAAGTCAGACTTTTGTCTTACAGAACTTAAGCCCAATGCTAAAACTAATCCGGCCACAAGCACTTCAGACGCGCACACACACATCCAGGATGTACACCTGTGTTTCAGAGCTAAATAAAGTTTCGGCCGGCTGCAAACTGTGAAAGGTTCTTCCCCTTTTTTGCAGGATATGAAACCCTCCTTTATGACATTTTGATATTGTGCAGTTGAAGAGGATTTTTTTTTAAGAGTTAATTGAGGTGTAACTTTACAAGGTTTTTGATAAGAGTAGAATCATCAGATTAATAGCTGTGAGCCAAAGTCACTTTGCCTTGTCCCTCAACTTCTCATGTTTGATTTTCAAAACTTCAGTGGGTATTTGAAAGCAACAGAAACATTTTGGAAATAAGAAGTGCTCTTTATGTTGGATTCAGCAAAGTGCTTATTTCAGACCTAATTTGAATAAACTCTGTTTCAGTTGTGCGATTTCATTGAGACGCACTACCTGGACGAGCAGGTGAAGTCCATCAAAGAACTGGCTGATTGGGTGACCAACCTGCGCCGGATGGGAGCCCCACAGAATGGCATGGCCGAATACCTGTTTGACAAACATACCCTGGGCAAAGAAAGCAGCTAAATCCCCTCAGCTCACATTTCAAAAGCATCTATATATGTATATTTGTATGTTGCTTGCAAAATTTTTCAAAATATTGAGCCATCTGCATGGTAGGGGCTAGTCATTAACGCTAAATATTTCTCATGTACTTATTGGCTATATGTTTTCTCCCCTGAAACATTCTATTCCCACTCTTGTATTGGACACTTCTCTGTTAGCCATGTATTTGCTGTTTTATTCCAGGAGCTGTTAAGCAAACCAAATAAATCCAACAATGTGGATTCTGATCAGTCTAGGGCGTTTTGTTTTTATTTATTTTTTACCTCTAAAACACATAAAAACTCCAGCTGTGCCAAATGCATAATAATGATCTGTTTCACTTTTATTACCAGATAAAACAGAACCAGTGGGTGTCTGTCAAGTCCCCAAGATAGACAGTGAACATAACCCCTTTTATAAAGCTTTAGCTGAAGTGTTTGTTTCATATCTGCATAAATGAGGCATTTCTCAACATCTGGTCAGATTGAAACTGATGAACAAAAATGTAGTCATTAAAGGGGCCGGTGACCTAAGCAAATAATCACAATATTTATCTGAATGTAAAGAGCACAATTACCTAACAATGATTATAAGTATTGAATGCATATCTAGCATGCATTCAAGACAAGGGTTATTCCCTGTGACCCTTGGACTCTCCTTCAGTGTTTATGCCCACGGACTCACTCCTAGACCTTCTGGAAGGTTTTCAGGAACCAAAATAATTACAGGATTTCCAACATCAACCTTTTCCAGGAAGTGTGTCATCACAAATTTAGCAATCATCACAACCCATTTAGCAATCAGATGTTTCTTTGCTTTGTTGTTAGTGACAGACTGTGCTGTTGGTCTGACAAGGAGTGACACTTGTACCAACTACAGGCACAGCAACAAATACCTCTAATAATAGAACTATCACATTGTGTTCTGATATGGTTCCAAATTACACATAATTAACACTCAACTACAGTTAAAACAATTGGGTTTTTTTTATATTCAGGAAAATGTGTCTAGAACTCTTTTGAATGTCAATTGGATAAGGGTTAATTTATATCAGACTAGCTGTACTGCAATCCTGAACATTACAGTTTCCCATTAGGATTTCACCACTTAATTTGCCTATATAAGCTCAAAATAGCATTGAAAAGTCAACTTTATTCAATAAATTCTTTTACCTTTTTTTACAAGTGTTATATCTCATGGGAAAATAAATTGTCATATTATGGTTTAAAATGACCAAACAGTAATATCAAGTATTCTAAGTACTTAAAATGAAGTCATCTGCCTTAGCTACATTCTACATATTAGACATTTTTTTTCTGCAGCACATGCTGAATACTATACATAGTGTTATCCAACTACACGTGTTTTATAGGAGTGTTGAGTGAACTGACTGGAGTTATGACATTGGCATAATAACACACATCACACCGTAATTATTACTTACAGCAACAGCTTTGAGGCAGAACTGGTAGAAAAACTTTGAAGTACCTTTCTGAGAAGATCAACCATAAGTGCTACAAGGAAAAATATTACAAAATCATGATTTGTTGCCACAGTGATAATTGCAGAGACATTTAACAATGCAAATGTGAATTAATAGTCCCAACAGAGCCCATCATAGTGAGGTATTCACGCTTCTTCTAGCTCCACCAGTACACCATCACAGTTTTTATTGTGAAGAAACATCACTGGTTACCCATGAACACCTATTCATGGCTCTGCAGACAGAGTCCTGATGTTCTTTGCTTTTAGGTCGACAATTATCAAGATAATAGATAATAGAAATCGAGATATAAAGATGTCACATGAAATGCAGAAAAAGGTGATGTGGCCGTAGGCCACCCAGGTTCTCCCCCCAGCAATAACCACACCACCATTAAGGTGTCAGCCAGACCTTTTATTGTTCAGTCTTTCTTTCAATGCGTCTCTCCTGTCCGTCCTCCTAGTCTGGGCTTCGTTCTCTTCTCCCGCGGTGAGTGTCCTTTTTCCTCCTTGTTCTCCTACTGCAGGTAAAAAGAGCCCCCATTAGTACTCCTCAGTACAGCTGGCCTTAATCACTTACCTGGCGCTGGTCCTGCGGAGCCGGCCCTGCCCAGTCTCCCCCCTCCTACCGTCGGAGCCCAAACCACGCCCACCTCCACATACCCCCACCGCCCGACTCAGGCCGGGGAGCCCACCGGCCCAACCAACTCCCCTCCCCCCTCCTGAGAGCGGGACAGGAAGTCAGCCACGGCCATCTGTGCCCCCGGCCTGTGGATCACCTCGAACTTAAATGGCTGTAAAGCCAGATACCACCGGGTGATCCGCGCGTTGGCATCCTTCATGTGGTGGAGCCACTGGAGGGGGGCGTGGTCCGAACAGAGGGTGAATGGGCGTCCCAGCAGGTAGTACCGCAGGGTGTCGACCGCCCACCGGATTGCCAGGCACTCCTTCTCTATCGTGCTGTAGCGCGATTCCCTCTCTGATAGCTTCCGGCTGATGTATAACACGGGTCGGTCAACACCCTCCACCAGCTGGGACAAAACAGCCCCGAGCCCCCTGTTCGAGGCATCCGTCTGCAGGAAAAAAGGGAGAGAGAAGTTAGGCGTGTGCAGGAGCGGCTTCCCACAGAGGGTTTGTTTTACCCTCTCAAACGCCAGCTGGCACCGCTCCGTCCACTGGACCGGATCTGAGGCACCTTTACGGGTGAGGTCGGTCAAGGGGCCGGCCAGGTCCGCAAAGTTCGGAATGAACCTCCGGTAGTAACCTGCCAGACCCATGAACCGCCTCACTTCCTTTTTGGTCTTGGGCCTCGGGCAGGCTGCAATCGCGGCCGTTTTATCTACTTGTGGCTGCACCTGCCCTCCGCCCAAGTGGTACCCCAGATACCGTACTTCCCTCCGTCCAACTGCGCACTTCTTCGGATTGGCTGTGAGCCCCGCTTGCCTCAGTGACTCTAGCACCGCTGTCACACGCTGCATATGCTCCGCCCAGCTGCTGCTGTGGATGATAACGTCATCCAGGTAGGCGGCAGCATACGCAGCGTGAGGACGCAGCACCCGGTCCATGAGGCGTTGGAAGGTAGCTGGGGCCCCAAACAATCCGAATGGCAGTGTCACGAATTGGTACAAGCCATACGGAGTGGAGAAAGCCGTTTTTTCCCTGGACTCTGGAGACAAGGGAATCTGCCAGTAGCCCTTGGTCAGATCCAATGTCGTGAAAAAACGAGCGGTACCTCGCCGATCCAGGAGTTCATCGACCCGGGGCATTGGGTAGGCATCGAACTGTGATACGTCATTTACCTTGCGATAGTGCACACAGAACCGGATTGATCCATCCTTCTTCAGCACGAGAACAATGGGGCTACTCCAGGCGCTGTGGGACTCTTCTATTACCCCCATCTCCAGCATGGCCTTTAATTCCTTCTGCACCATTTTTCTTTTGTGTTCAGGTAATCGATAGGGCCGTGAGCGCACTGTCACGCCCGGGCGAGTCTCGACATGGTGCTGTATGAGGTTAGTGCGCCCTGGCAGAGGGGAGAACACATCCGCAAAACGCTTCTGCAACTGGGCTACATCTGCTCTCTGGGACGGTGAGAGCAGGTTGTCACAAGGGAGCGAGGCTGCCTGGGTGGATTTTGGCACCTCCGGCCCCAACTCATCTCTCTCCAATACCGTGCTTACCAGAGAAACAGGTACCGCCTCTCTCCACGCTTTAAGGAGGTTGAGGTGGTAGATTTGTGTTGCCCCGCCCCTGTCAGAACGCACCACCTCATAGTCAACCTCGCCCACTCGTCGTGTGACCACGAAGGGTCCTTGCCACTTGGCGAGTAATTTGGAGCTGGAAGAGGGGAGTAATACAAGCACTTTGTCTCCCGGTGTGAATTGTCTTAACCTAGCTCCTCTGTTGTACAGGCGCTGTTGACGTTCCTGGGCCTGGAGTAAATTCTCTCGTGATAGCTGGCCCAGTGTGTGGAGTTTTGCTCTCAGGTCCAGGACGTATTGAACTTCGTTTTTACTGGGGCTTGGACCATATTCCCAGGTTTCTTAAGCAGGTCCAACACCCCTCGTGGCTTCCTGCCGAACAGCAGTTCGAAGGGAGAAAATCCCGTGGAGGCCTGGGGAACCTCCCGCACTGCAAACAACAGAGGGTCTAGCCACCTATCCCAATTTCGGTCGTCCCCGTGTATGAACTTACGGATCATGGATTTCAAAGTCCTATTCAGCCGCTCCACCAGCCCGTCCGTCTGGGGATGATATACACTGGTCCGAATAGATTTGATTCCCATTAATTCGTATAGTTCCTTGAGTGTACGTGACATGAACGAGGTGCCCTGGTCAGTCAAAATCTCTTTCGGGACCCCGACTCGGGAGATGACCTGAAACAGCGCCTGCGCAACACTCTTAGCCGAGATGGTGCGCAATGGCACTGCTTCTGGATATCGTGTTGCGTAGTCCACCAACACTAACACAAAACGATATCCCCGTGCACTCCGGTGAAATGGCCCGATGAGGTCCATACCAATCCGCTCAAATGGCACCTCCATAAGTGGCAATGGGCGCAATGGCGCTCTGGGAATGGCCGGCTGATTAACCAGTTGACATTCGGGGCAAGACGCACACCAGCGTTGTACGTCTCCCCGAATGCCGGGCCAATAGAATCGGGTCATTATCCGGTTCAGTGTTTTTTCGAACCCCATGTGACCAGCCATTGGGTTAAAGTGAGCCGCCTGGAAAAGCATTTCCCGACGGCTTTTTGGAACCAACAACTGGGTTACGATTTCATTTACTTGAGTGTCACGACTCACCCGGTACAGTCTGTCCCTGATCAAAGCGAAGTGGGGATATGGCTGTGCTGCGTCAGGGCGCACCAGCTGACCATCAATTTTTATCACTTGGTCGAAGGCAAAGCGTAGAGTATCATCTCGAGATTGCTCAAGTGGAAAATCTTCCATGGAGGACAATGTGGGAGCCTGATGTGTCTCCGGAGGAGGTACCCCCGGCTCCCCCTCCCCATCCGCAGCGTCGGACAACCTCGCGTCACCACTGAGCACCGCACACACATCCTATGTCCCTATTGGTCGTGAACGCACCCCCACACATTGCCCCACTAGGTGGTTGAACCCAGGCCAATCGGTGCCCACGATTATGGGGTGCGTCAGGTGGGAACTAACCGCAGCCTTGACACGATGCTTTTTTCCCCTACACCTGATTTCCACTGGCACCACGGGATATCTGTGAATGTCCCCATGTACACATTTAATATCCACCCATGAGGCCTCTACCAAAGCCCTAGGCCGAATCAAGCTTTGGTGAACTAAGGACTGCGTACAGCCCGAGTCCAGCATTACCTGATGTACACCCCCTTGGATCCTTACCGGAACCCTGTATGTTCCTCCTGGACTGGGGGAGGGAGTCGGAGGGCCCGCCACCCGGACCACCTGACCGACCTCCATGAGGGGGCACTCCCGGCGGACGTGTCCGGGTTGGCCGCACCTCCAGCAGCCCTGCCCTGGCGCTTGGGGAACCCCCTGTGGGTCAGGAGCAGCGCCCGAAGTGGCTGGACTCTGAGGTGGAGGAGAGAGGGACAGAGGGGTAGATCGGGGTTGAGGAGAGGGTGGGAGCGGAAGCCCCACCCTCCTGCGTGGTGCCGGAGTCGGCCGGCCGATTCCCCGTGGCTGATCCTCCGCCAAGGTGACCGCGGCCGCCAGGTCCTTGGGGCGGTGGCACCGCACCCAGTCGGAGGTTCCACCGGGGAGGCCATCCACGAACTGCTCCATTACCACCTGGTCGAGGATCCGCCCCTCGTCTGCGGACTCCCCCACCTGCAGCCACCTGGAGGCGGTGTCCCTCAGCTGTTGGGCATATACGAAGGGGCGGTCGGCTGGCCCCAGTCGGGTAGAGCGGAACCGCCTCCTATGGTCCTCCCGTGACTGGCCCGTGCGGTCGAGGACGGCCCGCTGGATGTCCTCGAACCTCCCCCGTGAGGATGCAGGCAAGCCAAGCGCTGCTGTCTGCGCCTCTCCCGACAGCAGCAGGAGCAGCCGCACAGCCCACTCCCCGGCTGGCCACCCGCAGGCCACCGCCGTCGCCTCGAATGCCTCCAAGAAGGATTGTGGATCGTCCGCCGCCGTCATCCGCTGCATGGTGATCCCCGAGAGCAGCGATGGGGAAGCTGGCCTTGCTGTCTCTGCCTGCGCGGTGAGTCTCTCCAGCAGGGCCGTTTGTCTCTCTGCCTGGGCACGGAGGACGTCAAGGTGTTGTCGGTTGACAGCCGCCTGCTCCCTGTGCATGGTGGCGATCTCAGTCAGCATTTGGGCCAAGGCCGTCACCGGCTGAAGGTGCTGCTGGTCCGTCATCCTGCTGGGCTATGTGTCCCTGCTCAGGTGCCAATGTGGCCGTAGGCCACCCAGGTTCTCCCCCCAGCAATAACCACACCACCACTAAGGTGTCAGCCAGACCTTTTATTGTTCAGTCTTTCTTTCAATGCGTCTCTCCTGTCCGTCCTCCTAGTCTGGGCTTCGTTCTCTTCTCCCGCGGTGAGTGTCCTTTTTCCTCCTTGTTCTCCTACTGCAGATAAAAAGAGCCCCCATTAGTACTCCTCAGTACAGCTGGCCTTAATCACTTACCTGGCGCTGGTCCTGCGGAGCCGGCCCTGCCCAGTCTCCCCCCTCCTACCGTCGGAGCCCAAACCACGCCCACCTCCACAGGTGAATACTTGTATTTTTATTCAAAGCATAAAACAGAGGACAGAATCGTTGAGTGTTTGAAATGTGCAACATTAAGTGACATTAAATAAAAATAAATAGAAATAGGGCCCACGAAGCTTTCACAAAGCTAATCCCAAACACAAGTGCACTCTCACACAGCACCTGTGGCCAGCAACACATTATGCTCAGTTAAGTAACTTGAATACCACACTAAAAAAACAGAAACTAGCTGTTGTTTTTTTTTTAATGGAGTTTTTAAGCCACAAGCACTGTTGAGCATTTTACAGTTTCCATAAAAAAGTTGTATAGCAGGGCTAACCATTATGCCAACGTGCTGCCCCACAATAAGAAGGTCACGGGTTCAGTTCTCGGGCCTGGAACCTTTCTGTGTGGGTTTCTACCGGGTACTCCGGTTTCCTCCCACCGTTAAAGTGAGTGGTTGTTGGTTGTCTGTGTGTTGGCCCTGCGATGTACTGGCGACCTGTAGAGGATGAATTAATACAAAACACTTTCAATGCCCTCTGGTGGACAAACGGTAATACTGCGATTGTCTCTGGTGATTGAATTGCATTGCATCTTTTGACATTTCAGTAATGCTTGTTATTAGACATATAAATTGGGGGAAGCTAATATTGGTTGGTTTGAATGAATATTTATTGGTTTAGCTTACAATGAGGACCCCTACAAAGAGTCTAGCTGGCTAACATTTCCACTTGTCTGTTAATGAACATGCTATGAAGATGCATTCAATTCGGGTGTGTCACAGCCGTCATGGCCATGCTTTTGGCCTTGCTGACAGAAAACATGTCAACATGTCACAGGAGCAAAAGCACAGGTGTAAATAAAAAATTAATGAGTGGTAGTAGAGCTATTAATGATTTAATACCTGTATTTTTCCTACCATGACCTGTGTAAATGTCTTTAGAATGATCATTAATTATTTGTAGTTACACCTTTTTCTTGGGATAACAAAATTTATCAGGTATGATAAAGTTCTGTCTAACTTGATCTGATGATAGAAGTGCCTTCTAAACATGAACCATATAAAATATCCACTGACAGTAAACTCTGTGGAGACCAATGCTGCCTCACATCCACACAAATGTGGTGCATCCCTCCAGATTTGTTCTTCAGAATCAGAAATGTTTTTATTTCCTGGTATGTGTAAACATACTAGGAATGTGACTCTGGTGTTTCAATTTTGGACAAGGGAAAGACAAAAAGAAATAAAAAATAAAAAAGGAAATATATATATATATATATATAAATAAATATACATATATACCTTGAAGAGCAGTGGGGAAAGAACACACCCCTGGGGGGCGCCAGTGCTGATGCTACGGATGTTAGAAAAGATGCTTCCCAGCCTCACCTGCTGTTTCCTGTTGGTGAGGAAGTTGTAAATCCACAGACAGAATCCGTGTGAATATCCCTGGGGAGTCGAGGTGTTGAAGGATGAAGTGCAGTCCCATGTTTACTGCATCAGCCACTGACCTGTTTGCCCGGTAGGCAAACTGCAGGGGGTCCAGCAGGGGTCCAGCAGGGGTCCAGTGATGTCCTTCAGGTGATTCAGCACCAGTCTCTCGAATGATTTCATGACTAACAGATGTCAGGGCGACGGGCCTGTAGTCATTCAACCCTGTGGGTTTCTTGGGGAGTGGGATGAGGCAGGAGGGAACCTCACACAGCTCCAGAGATCTGTTGACGATCTGCGTGAAGATCGGGGCCAGCTGGTCAGCACAGGTTCTTCTTCTGTAAGAAACCAGTGATTGAGCTCTTCTCCCCCAGAAGATGGAGCAGCTCCAGCTTAGTGTTGCCAAGCTCCACAAACACTGTGTAGACACCATGTTCAGGCAGGGGCACCTTGTCACTCACAGTGGCCCCAAACACATCCCGGTGCAAAGCTGTGGCTTTCTCCATGTCAGGAACAGCAATGGCAATGTGACTGAGCACCACCAGCTTCCATAGTGATCTGGGAATGCCCTGATGGAGGCCCTCATGTGCCCTCAGCAGTCTGAGACGAGAACATCTGGAAAGACCTGCCAATGAATAGGCAGAGTGGAATAAAGTAAAGCAGTTGTAGGGTTGGTTTAGAATCCAGGTCTTAAAAAAAAAACTTTTGAGGATGAATAGTCATCTTCATACATAGCCTGACCTGACAGGTATATTTTCTACCAACTTCAGACTCTTTGATAGAGCTTCAAGTTTAAAAAGTGGCGGTTCTTATGAGATCATCAAACCTCCAGATGGAAATAGTCTAAATGTAGTGTATGATTTTACACATATTTTTTTCTAAATTCAGTCCACATTTTGTTTTCTTGGGAGAATTTGGATTCCCTAAATGATTTTAAAAGATCTATGACCTTAAACAATGCTTGACTCTATGGGCTCAGTCCACAGTGAGTTTAAACAATACGTAGTGGTTGCAGCACATCCGTGTTAAGACTTATCCCTTGAAGACCGTACAGGTCAAATTTGATCCGTCTCGACATTTGAAAGCAGGAAAAATATCCTAAAAATCATTCTTTTAGCATGAAATTTGATGACTTTTCTTAAAGTGACTCAAAGTAACCAAAAGTGATTTTTTTAAAATACATTTTATACTTTTGTAAAGGTGCTACAAATTTTTGCACACTGAGTCCAATTAGGGTCAAATTTGAGCCGCACCTATTCAGATGGATTTTAGCTCCACCAGAGTGTGTCAAATCAAGGAAAATGGTGCTTTTAAGAAAATCACAGTGGTTGGCACTGTGAGGCGGAACAAACCTGAGCTGCCACCCGCTTGCTTTTACTGAGGACACCACCCCAGTATATTCAAAAGAAGAGCAAGAATGTCATCCTCATGCGCACATGACATAAGGCTGCAGAGGTGAGTGCTCGGGAGGACAGAAAACCAGCCATCACTCTTGACTATAATGTCAACAAAGGAGGAGTGGATAACCTTGACAAAGTAACAGGGACATACAGCTGCAGGAGGAGGACCCACTGGCCTACATTACCGAGGACCTCACATGGTCACTTAACTCCTCCACCCTGGTAAGAAAGGCTCAACAGCAGCTCTACTTTCTGCGGACATTAAAGAAAAACCACCTGCCTGCTGAGCTGCTCAGAGCCTTTTACCTCTGCTCCATACAGAGTGTCCTGACGTACTGTTTAGCATCTTGGTATGTCAACTGCACAGAGGCAGACCGGAAAAGTCTGACACGAGTTATTAGAACTACTGAGAAGATCATCGGACTCAGTCTACCCCCACTGGAAGACATTTTCAGGACACGCTGTCGTCACACCACTACCAAGATCCTCAGAGACCCCAGCCACCCCAGTCATCACCTGTTCTCTCTGCTACCCTCAGGGAGGCGCTATAGGGCACTCAAAGCCCGCACCTCCAGACTCAAAAACAGTTTCTTCCACAGAGCCATAACTGAACTTAATATCTCAGGCCAATAAATGCAATAAATGGGACCCTCTCTTTATTTAACAGTGCAATATGGGACTATGTGTGCAATACTCTTCATTTAAACAGTGCAATAATGGGACTGTGTGTGCAGTACTACTGTAGTGACACCACGGTCAATGTTGTTTTGTGTCAATGTTTTTATGTTTTTAAATATGTCTTTTAATATGGACGAATGCTGTCAAATGAATGCATTGTTGTACTTGTTTTGTTACTTTTCTTTTCGCATTCAGGATGGCACAACGAAATTTCGTTGCACTTGTGCAATGACAAATAAAGTCTATTCTATTCTATTCTATTCTGCTATTCTACAATGTCATTGATGTATCAGCCTATGATGCCTTTGTTAAACAGACTGAGCTGAACCCTACCTGGAGGGCAAGCAGGAGGAACTGGAGGAGATTCTTTTTGGAGGGACATGGAAAGGCCCTTGTTACTCCATGCATTGAAAAGCAACAGCACCTTCCTCGCACAGCAGCTTCAGCAGCACTGGTTAGGGCTGTGGAGTAATCTGAGCCGAACCCTGATCAAGTCCCACAAGAAGCCAACACAAGGGGACAGAAAAGAAAGCGATGCAACTTCTTCCCTGCAAAACAGGGACAACCTGCTGCAAATGTGGGAGACACAAGGAAAGTTTCCTAACACTGCTTTGAATGCAGACTACTTTGATAGACTGAGAGTCTTGAGACCTTTTTTTTTTAATGTTGTGTTTAGTGTTAATTATTGTTGAATTTTAGCAGTGAGGGCAGCATTTAATCGTTGCAATGGTTAGAAATAGTTATTTGTGAATTCCAAATGTTCCAGAACATTCAGTCAATTTCCATTTTCAATAAAACATACTTAAGTCACTATGGCTTGTATATTTTCATTTCTTTTGTAAAAAAAAAGAAAAAAAAAGACGTGATATGATATTGTGTAATAGATGTTTGGCTCCTAAAACGAATTTAGCAAAACCTAAAAAATACAGTCTCCCTGCTCTCTGGAACATATTTTAAAGATTAATCCTGCATTTATTAATGTCAGATAGGCGATTTAACCATTTTAAATAGATCTGTGGTTCAAAATAGACACTTAATATGAGGGAATTCCAAAATTAACCCACCCCTTACCCAAAAGGTTTCTGATGTGTCCGGTTTGTAAGGGTCAAATATCTGCTTCATGGTCACCGGGAGTTAGTTATTTCAAATATGACTTCAAGAAAAGCGTACACATATGAGCAAATATAAGACTGTGATGAAGACAGATTCACTTTGAACTTTAATTGCATAAGACTATTTTTTGCATGTCCTCTGGTTAAACAAATCCTGTTACTTTTTATGCACCCCAAACCGAATGCTGCAAAAAGCTCGTTATGTAACACCAACTAAGCAGTAATGTAAAAACTTCTAGCTAAACTACGCTGCAGCCTTGCTTGACATTATACAATAAAACTGAGAATTACCAGACGACTGCTACGATGCACAGAAACATGCCGTGGATAATAAAATCATTATTGGAAAAAAAACCAAAAAAACCAAACAACAAACAACCATTAGCCTTTAGCATGGCAGACACCATGTTTGTATGTCGGAACTATAGAGCAGCGGAAGAGTTTCTGGGTGAGGCTGTTTGCCTGCGACATACACACGGTCACGCAAGTGCGGGTCATGGCTAATGGAGATATGTTGAGTGAGTGTGTGAAGGAAGTAAATGGTGTTGTTGAGTTAAATGTCAAGCCCGTTTGAGAAGTTCAATTAGATCACCGCTAGCTGAGGCTAACATGTATTGCACTACCATCGTTTTAAATACTGCATTGCAAGGGCTAATCATATATTAGAAATCATACTCACGTACTGTCACATGACCACAAATGTATTAAAACATAAATGCAAAAATGCGCGCGCTCTGGTGAAATTTTACCTTTAATTCGCGTAATTTTGTCGGGCATTGATACCGATGAGTAAATGTGTTCCCTGAAATGAGGTCCCTTCCAATGGTCACAAGTTATGTCCAGAGAGTCGGCTTGAAACGGGCCTATAAAGTTAAAATGTCAGCGGTGAATCAATGAAGCACCAATTCTAACTCAAATATAATTAACTCTTTGCTAACCACTCTGCAAATTCATTACCTTATAACTCCATGCGATAGTCCCCCCCCCCCCCAAAAAAAAATCTACCGCTAATCCAAATCTGTCACATCTAAATGAAGACTGAACATTTTTCAATGAGATCTTCCCTGACTGACTAAGTTGTCTGTAAACTTAAAGAAAAAAACCCGTCTGCTGAAACGTTACATAACACCACTGTCTCTGCTCTCATTTCTTTATAGTAGTGATGGGCAAATGATACCGAGGCTTTGGAGCTTGTGTCACTCTTCCTGAAGCGGAGTGATTCGAAACGCTGTGTCGGAGCTTGTATCGAAACACCAGCGTCACGTGACCGATGACGTTCGAAGCTTCGATTATGTTTTAGGTGTGCAGTATTTTCCTTTGACCCACACGGCAGCTAATATTTCAGATGCAATTGCAAATTTGATGATAGAGTGGGGAATCACTGAAAAGGTCTGTGGGATGGTTACTGATGGAGCTCAGTGTTACTCAGAGTGATTTTTTGACAGTGAGATTCAGCCTGTGGGCAAAGCAATAAATATGTCTAACGTTTAACTGTCAGACTTCTGAGCTGGAAAACATGCGCAGTAGGGCCCGCAAAATAGTGGCACACTTCAAGTCCAGTTCAAAAGCAAAGGAAATGTGCTCTATTCAAGCTAATATGTGCATGCCCCCAAAAAAAGCTTGTTCAAGAGGTCGAAACCAGATGGAACAGCACTTATGCCATGCTCCATAGGCTTTATGAGTAGAGAGAACCTTTAGGGGCAGCCCTTGCATCACTTAGCACTGACATAGTGCCTTTGACTGCTGATGACTATGCAGCAATCAACCAGTGCCTGACAGTTTTAATGCCATTCTATCAGGCAACTGTTGAGCTTTCTGAGGAAAGGAGTGTCGGGCAAAAGGCAATTCCTATAGCCAAAATGCTGAGACATGTAATTTCTGCCGAATGTGCCCAAATGGCTCCTTGTATTGGTGCCACGCTTGCCAACCATTTGAAAACTAATTTGAATGAAGAATTCAGTGGCTTGGAAAAGGTGAACTCCCTGTCTGTGGCCACCATCTTGGATCCATGGTTTAAACAGGCTGGCTTTACTAATCAAAGCAATGCTCAGGCTGCTGTAGAAAGGCTGACACGAGAGTGTGCCACTCTTATTGATGGGTCGGCAGAAGATGTGCCACTGGAGACTGCAACAACATCTGCCAGTGCTGGTGAAGAAAATTACAACTTGTGGGCTTTACTGAACAACTATGTAGAGTCTCAGCACCGCACCAGCAGTGCATCTGCCAGCGCTGCAGTGGAGATCCAGAGATATGCATGTTGATTACTGTTGAAACATCAGTTGTTTTATTCAGTTATTCATTGTCTTACTGTCTGTGTCATAGATATTTGAAAGAACAAATTCTGACAAGAGCAGAGGATCCCCTGAAGTACTGGGTGGCACGAAAGACTTTACATCCTACGCTGTGGAAACTTGCATGCAAGTATCTGTGCATCCCAGCATCATCTGTTCCCTTTGAAAGGATATTTTCCAAAGCTGGGGAGCTGGTCAGCCAGAAGAGGAGCCGACTGAAGCCTGCGACAGTAGAAAAAATTATATTTCTCAATAAAAACCTGTGAAGACAAATAACTTGTCTGCTTCTGTGAATAATCATTCCAAATCAACCATACAAGTCCCCAAATGACAAACCATTATCTTTAAAGGTTTTCATTAAAAACACTTCACACAAAAAAAACAATGTTTCTGAATTCAAACACCATGATCATTTGCAAAGTAGGAAGGATCTCTAAACCTGTTAGGGACTTTTAGTACAGTTTTTAAATAAAGCTCAAACCTTTAAATAAACCCTTAACCAACATTTAACCCTTAATATAATTTGCATTTATTCTTTGGGTTAATGTGGAATGTGTTTTAGAGTATGGGGTGAGCATCTGCATATTTTATTGTAATGACGATATAATCATTATTTGGTATGAATGAACAAAACACTTGAATGACCACACAGACTTTTCTGAACTTTTATTGCTGTCATGGGATTGAAACAGTGCCAGTGTTTCAGTCGTGCTCTTCAGAGGTTGCTATGGCTTCAGTTGTCCACCAGATGTCACCGTCACTGAAGTCTTGAAGCTTTGAATCTTTTTCAGCACAATTGTTAGGAAAGCCTCAGTGCTTCATGAGGCTTCACTTGCCCACCACTACTTTATAGTTTTTCCTTTCTTTCTTTTAGTTTTTAGTTTACAAGTAGCACATATACAGTGAAATAGGTTTACTCTCCCATCTCCAACAAAAGCCTCTGCTCTGCACAGCTGCTCCGTCTTCTTCTTCTTTGGTGTTACCGCCACCAGCCGGCCCGGACTTCTTCTCTTGTCCTCCGATAAACTGAGCGCGGAGCTCTAATGAAAGCAGCGACCCCCGCTTATCCTGTTCGAGAAGAGCAAAGATGGCGGATTACGAGCACAGACAAACGGGTTGCTCCGACGACGGAGGTGATATTTGAGCTGATTTAACGTCTTAAATCTGTTCATAAATAAGCAGCAGCGTTTGGCCATAGCTTGATTTCGTTGCGTGATCCGCAACTAAAGTGAAACGGGACATTTTCGTAAAATCTCAACCAGGCTAACGTAATGCTAACTACGTATCACTGGCTAGCTAATACTAATGCGCAATGACTTGGCATTGGCGAATCTACGTAGATATGAAATTGAGGCCGGTTTTATCTACTGCGCCAATTTTACTGCTAAAGAGGCCAGGTAATAAAACAGACGGACAGGACGTGTTAGATTGCTAACATTGGCGTCAACAATAGCTAGTGCACTAGGTGGTGCAGTTTAACAATGTTACTTGTATCTGTTTTCAGACCATAAGTTCACTTAAACCCTGATAGTATAGATAGTCTCTGCTTTCATAGTCCTTGGGTGGACTTAAAATAACATTGTAAGTTAAATGGTAGAGTGAAACCTAAGTTACCTTTGGTTCGTTATGGCTAGATTCGTAGCCACACAGGTAAAGGTGATAAGATTTTATTATTTTCCAGTTCACAGAAAACAGTTGTTCACCTTGGTGAGTTGTCTTGCCTCAAGCAGGGCCGCAGGAGGAGGGAGGCAGAGTCAAAACTAAGCCTGTCTCTTCTAGCACTGTGGGTGGAGAGGGGACTGCAGTCAAACGCACATCCCAGCATCTCACAGCAGAGGATGAAGACGAGTCCTCAGCAGACCCACCAGCACCCTTCAAAGTCTCCAAAATAGGCTTTAGCATGAGCAGTCAGATGGGGAAGAAGGGAAACCCCATATCTATCAAACTAGGAGCAACAGTGAGTGTGTAAATGTGTTTATTAGCTGCTTTAACATCCTATAAGAAAACAGTTTTCTAAATATTCAAAATGTATATTTGTTATTGAATTTACAAATGCTAAAATAAAATACAGTTTTACACCTACATGGACAGTGGCACCACAATGTCATGATGTACTACTAGGCCTGCAAATAAAATAAATCTCACAGCACATGGTTTAGAAATTCCCACATAAGATGAAGGCTAAAAACCTGAAGTCACAGACACATACTCTAGACTCCCATTGACACTGTGGTGCTGAAAGAATAGCAGTTAGAGCTCAATTTATGTTACGACGCACTTATCAAGAGGAAGTGTGCAGTACATCATGATGAAAGTTTGTGGCTTTTCTTTTGCATTGTAATTAAGACTTTGAGGTCTCTTGTGTTGTTTAGTTTATTTTCCAAAATCTTCCTCAATTTGTTTTAGAAACCCAAAGACCCTGTGCCATCTATACCTCCGAAAAAAACAGGGCTAGCATCTGTTTTTAACGAAGATGATGATGTAAGTGGGCATTGAATGTATCTGCATTCAAAATATGTATATAAATGCATAAATATTTAATAGGTTGAGGGTGACAGTAATTTCCTCTTGATAAGCAGAGTGAACCTGAGGAGATGCCTCCAGAAGCAAAGATGAGGATGAAGAACATTGGCAGGTATACACACACACAGATACACAACCAGCCAGACAAATATTTGAGTGATTCTATACATGATGCATCAGGTAATAGATTCCTCAGTTTCAGGGTTTATTTGGAGTATTAATCATTTTTATGCTCTCCAGTTAATTTCTACATTGCCTGTGAGAATCTTATGTTTCTGTTTGAGTGAGTGAGATTGAGTAATCAATCTCCTATCCTTTCAGAGAGACACCAACATCTGCAGGACCGAATTCCTTCAACAAGGGCAAGCAAGGATTCTCTGATCATCAAAAACTTTGGGAGAGGAAGCTTAAAGCCCAAGCAGACAAACTGTAAATGCCTACCAAAAGTTTTGTCATTAGTGGAAAAATGTTGTGGGTTTATGTTAAACCACGTCAGTGATATCTATGAAGGCCCACATGATTCATCACTGTGAACTCAGTTTTGAGAAGTTTTCATGTTTGTAGACATGCAGTGAAGAATATTATAAGCCTTTCTATGATAATTGAAGTGTTTTCCTTTTTACATTACTCAACACTACTGGCTGATGGTAACTGAAAAGACAAATGCCAGGCCTCTGTGGTAAGATGTACAGAGTGAAGAGATGGGAACAGATGATTTCTGCTCGCTAATGGGAACATCTAGCATCTCAAAAGCCTTCATACCCCTTTCATGACATGCTTGTTCCTGTCTGAAGCTGGTTAAGTGTGGTCCTGAGCAGGCTTTTAATTTGACTTGTTTAATAGTTGTGTAAAAATGTACATAGAAGTGTAATAATGTTTTATTTTTAAACCCACATTTAAAATTTTTGAACTTTGCAGGGCAAGCGGGGTGTAGACTGATTGCTTGTTTTGTTACATTTAGTTTCTCAACATTACTGTAGAACCCTGTGTTTTCACCAGCTGTGCCACTTCATAGGCAGTGTGTTGTTAGATTTAAAAAAAAAAAAAGTAATAATTCTTTGGTTTTGGTTTTCTTCTGTGTATGAAATTTGGGTCAGTGTTTTTAGTTTTACTTAATCCACACAGATTTCTTAATTTCACTGAATTTCGAAACCTTTCTGTGTAAACACCACTATTGTCTCATATATATATATATATATATATATATATTCACAAATGAAGGACATAATGTATCTTAAATTGTAAAGTGTGTGTAAATCCCGCAGCCATTACACGGATACCAAAGTGCTGGTTCCAGTGAAATTGAATATGTGGGTCATTAAAATATAGTTACACATTCATATATTTTTTTCTTTGCCACACAAGAAAGCCTGCATTTCATAATTATAGCCCTAATCTTTTTAATTAATATAAATGTGGTACCTCAGTGACTTCTCCTGTGCCTGAAACTACTTTTGGAAAATCCCTTGATCAAAAATGTAAACTCTTTTGTTAGTAACCACACCATTGTGCAGAATTTTCCAAATCCACTGCTATGACCCGTTTTATCAAACTACGCAATAAAAAAATTTTGGATGCTATTTATTGTGTCAATTGTTGTGATCCACTACAGCTCCAACATGAAGTTCATTGATGCTGACAAAGTAACAGACAATAAATATATTAAAATATCACACGAACGTATACATATATATAAAATAAAAGAAAAAATGAATAATCAAAGTTTGATTGTTAAATTTTTTGCCCTTTTTTTGGGGGGGGCGGTCAAAGGGTGACTCAGTTTATTTTCCTTTGATATATTATTCTATGATGTATCCCAATTGTGGAGATTTCCCCGACACATTTGTTCATTCGACATATTCAGTTAGCGCATTAACGGAAGCTGCATTTGTAATGTAAATAAACAAACTCTTGCACATATGTACAAAAACATGTTGAGAAAATTTTTTTTTTGCAATCATTAGTGATACCTCAGTGATTCAGCATCACTCTGTGATTGGGCAGAGCTTTTCTTAAAGATTTGAAGAAGTTGCAGGTGGCATTGTCTGAGTTGCCTGATGTCCAGTTCAGAGTCGGTAGCACCTTCAAGGCTCTTAGAACTAGTGTAGGCAGTTGGGGATCCTGCAGGATGGGGGATGTGAAGTCTCTATTGATCCTTATAAGCAGGAGTTTAAAGGCAGAGTTTTGCAACAAAGTCTAAAAAAAAAGTCAAAATATCAAATTATTAATAAACTAAACCAATACCAGTGATTTTAAGAACGAGTCATTTTAAACTTATTTATCATAAGAGATAAACTAAACCTCTTCACAAGTACTAAATCAGAGGATACCAGTGGTTTCTGTTTGTGGCACATAGCTGCAGATATCAGTTTACACCATTTATTCATCTTCAACCGCTTATCCATTTCCAGGTCACGGCAGTTTACACCCTTAACTTAAAAAAAATGAAACCACTGCAACTATTTCAGCTTTATGATTTGTGCTTAATTTGTGCCAGTCACATCCATAAATATGGACATATTTGAGCTTTGAGAATTTCAAAGCAATATTGCAATGGGACTTGGATGTTGCCTGTAATCATGATAACACAGACGTGACATGAATGCAGTTGAAGTTCTTTACTTTATATTATATGCAGGCCTACCTGGACTCCTGTTTCCAGTACAAAACAAGCATTGCTGTTACTGAGATACTCAGCTGACAGAAGGCATATGAGCATTTTGCTTCTCTGTATTGCAAGGATCACATCATTTGTATATACTGCAAAACAAAATGCAATCAGGTCAGAAACATTCACAATTACCAAAAATACACACACGTACACACACACAGACACACACTGACCTCCTCCAGGAAGTATGTCTCTCTCCAGTAGACAGATGCGATATCCCCAGCGTTCCTCTAACAGTTGTGGTAAAAACTCTTCTAGTTGTCTTTGGGGGGCTTCCCCCTCCTTCGGGTTCAGTGAGTCCATGATGGATGAATCTGCTGCCAAAAAAAAAAAAAAAGAAAAAGAAAAAGTTAATCTTCTTTGCCACCGCAGGTTAAAAGAAGTAAAATACAGATAGAAATCGTATACAGACAATGTTGGTTTACTTTCTTTATCAGGACCAGCTCCTGATCTGGACGAAGAGGTCCAACTTTCTTCCACTTGTGGTGATGGACTCCACACGTATGACAGAAAAACATCAAAATCTTTCTCATCTGAAGAAGAGTGTTTGTGAAGGTGATAGACAGTTTATGGCTCAAAGACCTTGAAAAAGCTTTGATTGCGCTAAGATCAGTTTGAAATAAAGTTATCATGTTATCATGAAGTACATTTTCATTATCATCCACTACATTTTTAAGTGCTGGATTAGGGTAGTTTGAAATTTTTAAAATATAATTTCAGTTTATTTATTAATCTAATCCTTCACGTTGTTAAATAAACTGAAACCAATTGAATCTCGATGTTGTTGACTTCTGAAGTTAAGTCACATCCTGTCAGATGGGGTGGCAGTTGAGTCAACAGAGTAAGGGTAGATAATCCCAATGTTCACCCTACTCACTACCACTAGCCCTCACCCACTACCCCTTAACCCTCGAAAGGAAGCCACAAGGGGTACGGTTTTGTAATCTTCCCTAGGAATTGGGACACCACTTGCTACGTCACCGCGTAGTTTACGTTCGGGCATGCAAGCAACTGTGTAGTCCCAGCAGCAACATGGAGGCTACGGTTCATGTAAATTTCAATCGGCATGATTTTATTTTTGTATGTAACGCCCTCACCCTGTTCGTACTCTGTCTGTCAATGTAAATTTTGTCAATATATATATATATAAAAAACAAACAAAGAAACAAAAAAAAAAACATGGAGTCTACAGCCGTGATCGGTTGCAATCGTTTTTTTTTTTAGCATTCATCATGCTTCAGTTGATAAATAAACCAAGAGGTACACGGAGAAGAATACACCATTGACGTCTGTTGTCTCTTGTGAATTTTTTGTGTTTTTTTTTCTCCGACTTCTCCACATCCTCTCGCTCTCTGGGATCACGAAACTGGCCCTTCCTCAGCAAATCAGCATCGGAAAACCCTCGCTCTGAAGGGCTACATTCATACCCCCTGCCCCTCGTTATGCCCCCTACCCCTACGTGAAAAAAGGAATTGGGACACCACTACCCTCGCAGGAACGCGCAAAATTTAGGGGTAGGGCTGAAAAGTAGGGCTAGGGGGTGTATTGGGACTGGGCCTTAGTTTCACACTGGCTGGGGTTTTTTTTCTGTGAATTTATTTAAGGAAATTGACTGGGTCTCAAAGCTGGGAGTTAATTATTCTTGTGGTTTTTAAAACAAAGTTAGAAACTGCATTTGAGAGATAAATCTTGTTCAGGTTAGAGTTAACTTTAAGTTAAATCAAGGGTTGGGCTAAGGGGTTCAAGTGACTAGGGAATATGGAATGCCATTTTAGTTGATATCAGATAAATAGATACATATATCAATAAATATGGCTACGAAATATATTATAAAATTTTAAAAAAGTGCAAATATGAATTTATAATCAAGTGATTAAATCATTCAATTTGTCAATAAACAACTTGTTTTTTCGTTTTTCATTCATTTCTTTGTTTTTTTTATTTTTATTAAAATCATGTTTACATATATGCCTCTATTAATTACCAGAGTTCTTTTTTTTTTCAGGATTCTTTTCACAGCTGTATTTATTTATTTATGTATTGACTAAAATGCATTCTCTCAATGAAGTGAAGGCCAGTAGGTGTGCTTTCTTACCTCCTTCATGCTTTCTGGGTTGGAAGTGGGATCTATAGATCAGATTTATTTCCAGCCATTTCAGATGCAAAGTGATCCCCACCCCAGCTAGTAGCAGCAAAGGTCCAATTGGATACCCTACCAGCGATAGCCATTTTGCTGAAACCGAGTCCAAAATATGTCTTCAAATATGTCTTATGTCTTCAAAGTTTCAATAATTCACATATGGGCATCAGAAACAAGTTGTAAAAAATATAAACAATAAAACACTAAACTGACAGCCACGGAATCACATTAACATGCATTTGAATGTTTCTATCCACCTGATGAACCTAAGCCCTGTAATCACTTCTCCATTTAGCTCTGTTTTGGAGCCAAAATCTACCACTCCCATCAGTTGCTGGTAGCTAACTTTGGCTTTTTATCATTGATGGGCCAGCAGTTATGTGACCAGTTTGCTTAAAACAACTGTAATTAATCCAGCATAACAAGAAAAAAGTATTAATTATTACAGCAGTGAATGTTGCCTGAAAAAATGGACAATAGGCGTTATGGCTCGAACTCTCCACCAGTATAACAGTATCACAGTGTAAATATATTGCTTTGAAAACAGCTGCAGAAATAAGTAGCCTTATAAATAGTTTCACCATTGAATTCATTTGACTGGTAACAGCATTTTATTCCGTATAAGAGTCAACTTTTTCCTTTTGAGCGTTGGCATCGAACTAGGTCAAATGCTAACCTATTTCCAGCCACAAGAGTTTGAATATGGTTTCTGTCAGCCCACAGATTCACATCTTTGCTTGCTGGGTGACACACCCTGCTGCCTGGTGTAAAATAACCCACATTCCTCATTGAACACACCTGATATTCACTTTTATCATACAATCCACCCTACAGGTAACTGTAATGTAACAATGTTATGACACAAAAATGACAGCAAAAACAATGGTACCTTTAATTTTCTCTTCAAGCTTGATAGTGACATTGCTTCTCCCTACCATATTACTGGCAATGCAGGTGTATGTGTGGTCCAAGTGCTGTGGCGTCACCACTTTTATGATGGTTCTCACTGTGACGATGAAATTATAATATGTGTGTGTCCCATTTCTGAATCAAGAAAAGGATTTAAAGATCCAAGTGAAAGAATTTTGATTCAAACCAAGGTTAATCATCAGATTTGACAAAATCCTAATAAGCAAACTCTTGCATTATATACTGAAAGACTGATTGATGTAAAATGCAAATGTTAAATGCAGCAGCCCACTTTGGTTTCTCCTTATGTAGTAGCTTCATATTCCTCTCGTCACCATTGTAATTCATGTACCATTGCACCTCAGCTGAAATGTTTCGTTCAGTGGGAAAATCTATCTCACACGTCAGAGTGTGAGACTGACCTGGAACGTGCAAAAATTACAGGCATTAAGATCTAGCTTTTAAATGAAGAAAATTATAAAAAAAGATGTTTTACCAGTTTGAAAGTTACACAAATGAGTCTACTAGAACATTTTGTGCATAAAAAGCCAGAGTTAATACATATACCTAAAAAAAAAAAAAAACTAGCTTTAACTCGGCAAAAAATTCTTGTTACTGCTTTGATACCTTTCCAGAATTTGAGAAGGCTTTAATAACCATAAATGTTGATGCTGAGAGACGATACACTTACCAAGCTCCACTTTCTCTGTGTTGTTGGCAAGAGGATAAGTAATCCTGGGAGAGTCATTTGCTTGCTTGCTGGCTGGTTTATGTGGGAAAATAAAGTCACATATTTAGTCTATATTCTGCCTAGAAAAAATCTGGTAAAAAAACCCATATATATATATGTGTGTATATATTTTCCCGCTCTTTAAGCCCACGTAGTTTTAAATTCTGGCAGCGTTTGTAGCCTTCAAGTTCCAAGATGTTGTCCTTCATGTGTGAGTTTTCGGTTCTGGGTTCTCCTAATTTTTTTCCTTTTTTACATTAAAAAATATATATATAGTGTTGGACTTACAGTCTTTTTTTGTTTAGCATTGAACTTCACACTTTTAGCTACTTCTGCAGTCATGGCAGTGTTGTTCTTTATCTGTGCATTGGGCTCTTGTAGCATTGCAGAGAGGTTGTTCACGGGGGTGAGGGCACAGTGGCCTCGGATACCTCTGTTTCATCCAGTATTGGGGTTTATTTGGTGGAGGAGTCGGGTCCTGGACACCGGGCCTTGGGAGATGAAGTTTCCCCATCATCATCGCTAGCATGCCAGCAGTAGCTGTGCGGGGTTATTAAGGTAGCAGCAGCAACCCTACTAATCAGCTATTTTATTTTTTTTACTTTGGCACTGTTATCTGTGGCAAAACTGATGTGGAGAAATTCAGAATTTACCGAAGTGACGTTAACACAATTATAAACTTTTGGGACAAGCAAAGGGAGCTCTCCGAAAAGACGTATTATGAGTCTGCCATTTTGCAGGAAGTTTTTTGTTTGTTTTAGTTCTTTTTGCCGAAAACATTTTGGTGACGAAAGTAACGTTAAAGCTGATGTTAACTGTAGCGTAGTAGCATTTTAGCATTCATTTCACCTGGTTGTCTGCACAAACTATCAAGGCAAGCCATCAAATGGAAGCTAACGCACAAATGTGAACCACATAGTGACTTTAGAAGACAGGCCCATGTTTATCCTCTTAATGTCAATCTATCAAGAAGCTGTTGAGATGAACAAATTTTACAATGGCCAAGGTACACATTGGCTGTCAAGTATCTATTACATCTGAAAACACACACACACACACACAGAGCACTTACGAAGGATTTTGGCCCAAACAGCCCTCCTGAAGGTCCACGTGACTCCATGCTCAATTATTTGTCTATCACAGAAATACAAACCACTATCAAATTGTGGTTTGACTTCACAGAGATATAAGAGCCCATTCTTCACACAGAGGCATCTTCTCTGCACAGTCACATTTTTCTTACCCTGGAACAAAGCACATGACGTCTGGACTTGCTGTCCTTTATATCATTGTGATATGGACTGTCCGGTTGTGTGTGTGGATCACCTTGAACCATGTGACATCTGTGCTGTTAGTACAGTTGTATCCTGGGCAAGGGATCTCCCCAGCTTTATTTCCAAACAGCACTACTTCATTCTCCTTGCGGGAGCATCCCAGACTGACCTTCACCACCTGTAGATGCAAGAAAAGCCTTCTGCTGCTGGAAAGCAGAGCCCTGAGCGTTTAACAGAAACTCGTGCAAACATAATGAATAATAATTCAGTAATAACCATTTTAGCAAAATGAAACGTTATTAGAAATGATTTACAAAATAAGTAATAATTAATTTTAAATCATGTGGTAAATGAACGTTTTATAGTGGAAGGCTCACAAACGCAATGAAAGTAAAACTAACACAGAACAAAATAACAGAATATGAACTTAGCTCTGTGAATAGGGTTAAAGGTTGGGGTGTATTGCTGTACCACCAAACTGCCTGTTGATTTTAGAGTAAATGTGTAAATAAAGGTGACGCACAATTTGTGTGCACCTATGAGGCTTTGAAAATAGATTTTTTTTTTCTTCACACAACATATCACATTTTGTCTCGTAAATTCAGTATTGTTTGCATTCACATTTTGGGTCAGTTTTCTTTATCTTCCTTGGGTCATTCTGTCATCTGTAAATCAGTGGGTGTTAAAAATTTCTGAAATGTAGCTAAAGTTAATATGGGACTGTTTAAATTCAATGAACTTTGTGTCTGGTGATTTAAGCCTCATATATAATATTCTTTTATCATTCTCATCAAATTCTGCTCTTTTTTCCTCTGCAATATGACAAAGAATAAAACACACAACATGATTTCAGATGCCAGTTCTGAACACTTAAATCTTAGGGGTGTAAATTAAAAATGGCTTTTATAAGATAAGTAAGAAAAATTTCATGAGCAGAGGTATTGAAGAATAAAAAACATTACTCACCACATGACACATGTGTAATTACCCGAATGTCTTGCTTCAACTACAAACTCTTTCTCACAATGAATGGATTGAGGTTTATTTCCTCCACTGTCATCTCCAACTCTGAACCACTCCATCTCAACGTGTCGGTTGCATGGTATCATGGAAATTTCCCCCTCCACTGCTCTGTAATACCAATGTGTAGTTTCCTGCTGAAAGACTATAAGTACAGTTAACACAGAGTTGTATTTTGCCATTTTGAATCAAGTTGTTAAAAAAAAGAAAAAAACAGGCACAATTACTTACTTGCTTTTTTCGTTGGCAAGTTTCTCATGCAGCATCCATTCAAGACAATTAGAAAGCTAAAAAAAACCGGAATAAATCCTGCTTGCATCTTAGATTGCTGAATCTGTAGAAACGCATCAAAAAAACTTATTGATTTTAGTCACAATGCTTATTAAATCTTCCTACATTTTAAAACCGCTTGACTTTCAGAATGCTTATAAGTCAGATAACACATCTAAGTTGTATTGGATAGTGTCATAGAGTTTCCTGTTGTGTTGGGTTTGTCATGATTTCACAAGAATAGGTTCCAGAGTTTGTGTTCCTGTTGTTTCATCACTTCCTACAGAGCAGTAGAGCATTTCTTAGAATTGCTGCAATACATGTTTGCAACATGCAATACTGGTTTTTCAAAGGAAACACCAACCTTAACAAACACTCTCTCAGTGGTGAAAAATAAAGAATACAAAACTCTCAGAGTAGGTGACACAGAAGAAAGTTAGTACCAGCACTATCGATTAGTTTCACTTCCTTTCTAATTTGGTCAATATCTTGCCTCCACTTTCTGCTTCTCATTGGATTGAACATGCAAAACAACTTATTTTTATATTTGTTTGGATTGAGTTCACCTGGATTTAAACACATGCTGATCCCATGTGTACTGTTCTTTTATTTACCCCTTGATTGCTGCAAAAAAATATCATATTATTACGCAAGTCTAGACTTTGCACCGGTCCTTCCAACATTAATAAATCTTTGATGTAATAAAGCACCAAATTAATGGGGCAAGGCTAATACTCATGAGGTACGACAATACTTCTTAAACCCAAGATAAACTATAAGAGGGCAACAAAACACCAATCTACAGTCTATTTAAAAAGATCCATTTAGAAAAATATGTCACTCGTTTCAACTTGTGACAACAGGTTGAGTAATCAGGGCCGAAATTTTGGTTAATCTCCAGTCAACCCACAAACAAAACAGGAAACCATTGTTATAATCTCTCATTGTTCATCTGAGAATGCACAAACTAAGTGATTATAATTATGATCTAACATATTCACTTTCAATGTTGACATCTACCTAAAAAAAAGAATAAAATGTAATTTAAATATTAGTATATAACATTTTGTCTGCCCATTTGGATTAATAAACTTGTATACTCACAGTGTATTTGCTGGAAAATGCAGGGTTACATATAGAAACTGCACATTATTATACAGAAAGTAAAGTGAAATAAACAAGGCTGAAAATATCTGTAGAGTTCTAGTATGGTCATAATTCAGATTGGGTTTTCATATAAAAGCACTTAGTAATGCAAGTATAAAATATAATTTACCGTTCAAACATATTTTCTCCAGAGCATCACAGTTACTATAAATATAAATTTATAAAGTAAAAGAAATGATTGCGAGATGAGGATGAAGAAATAGTAAAGAGCAGAATGACAGTGATGTTGAAGATAACAAAAAATAACAATAAGAAATGTATAAGAATTCATACGTCATAATGTAAACACTCATCTCATGAAAAGAAACCATTATATATTTTCTCTTTACATTTGTGCATACATTTGAGGTGTTTGCAGATGACAGGAAAAGTTGCTTGTGTCAGTGTTTGTCTCATTTATTTATTCTTGACCAAACTATTAATTCTAACTTGGTGAAACCTGGATTTGCTGCGGTAAACGCATTGCTGGCAGAGTTTGATGTTTCTCAGACCGATGAACCCGATTAAACATACTTGGTGGTAAATATACACTTCATAGAATTTATACTAATATTAATTGTTACTTTCTTTGTAAAATATTTTAACATTTATCATCCTGGTTAGCTGTCCGTGTGTGTTGCAAGGCCGGCAGGTAGTAACGCAACTGTTTCCAGAAGGAGGAGGACAACGAGATGGAGCAAGTGCCCCTCCAGGTGACACACACTCCAGCATCACTAAGAAACTCCAAGGTTTCTATCGTAGAACCTGATGTAGGAACTTGTACTGTGTCAGTTTTGATGAGAATCAAACGAGTCTGCCTCTCCACGAGGGCCTCATGGATGGCACTCAGCAGGCCAGAACTGAGACCTGGATCTGGAGAGGTCGGGACCAAAACCACCGTCCGGCTCAGCTCTACACAGTCTAACACTGCTTCTGCTATAGCTGCAACCAAACAGAGTTCAGGTTACACATACAGTCATTCATTTTTGTAGATGGATTTTATTCAAGTATATCTTAGATACACACCTTTCCCTGGTAAGACATCACGATCATAAAGGCAGAGACTGTAACCAAATCTCTCTTCCAAGACATTTTCCAGCTGTTTTCTGTCATCAGTATTTAGTCCTGTGTCACTCTCATAACACATCAAGAAGGCATCGTAGCTTTTTTCATCTAATCAAAAAACATAAAAAGTTCTGTCTGTCACTGGCATTAATTCATCTGAAATGTCCCAAAAAGCACAAATATGCAACTCTTAAATCTAATATACTGTAGTTAAAATGAAACACATTGTCCAAAGTATGATTCCTACCTGGGGTGCGTGTATAGCAGCCAAGAGTGTCTCTGAAGAAAAGAGTGATGTCAATTTTTAACTTCACATAGATAACAACTGTCACAACCATTACCACCACAATACCCACAATGCTGGGAGCCAGGGAAATGTAAGAAGGCCGAGCTGCAGGGTAATAATGGAGAGAATAAAACAGTTTAGTCATAACTTCACAATCTGTAAATGATATCATAATATCATGCTGCATCATTAATAATTTTTAGATTGTTATAATATTGTGAGTAAAGAATAAATATTTTCCTTAAGAACCTGATATAGCAACAAAGAAAATTACTCCAAACTATGCACACCGTTTTTGGCGTGCAGAGAGATTGTGACAACGCTTGAAGGTTCTGAGACAGAGTCCAGTTTACAGGTATAGTTTTTTGAAAGATCCTTTTCTGACACTTTTTTGAAGACCAGAGATGCTTTCAGCTTTATTTCTCCATTGTCGCTTTCCCTGCAAAATTAAGGAAAGATCACAGTGAAACGATAATAAAAGTCAAGCTATTGTATGTATGTATGTATTGAGTGCATGGCATTTTACATTCGTTGTAAAAATCAGTGCATGTCTGTGCAGCCATTACTCTGTGGAATTGTAGAAAACTGCTGAGCTGGTGTTTTTGTCCACACTTGAGTTTCCACTGAACCAGAGCACATCATCTAAATCTGAATAGGTGACAGCTTTACAGTCAATCACCACCTCTTTGCCTAGAAGAAGCAGTCCACACAACATTAACAGTTTAGGAAGAGATTGATTGTTGGTATGTGTGTGAGTGAGTAACCATGCTGCAAGACTGGGACTCACCCAGGTCTACATAAACTGCAGTATTGTTGCGTGGTTCATGAATCACTGCACGTTTCTCAGATTCTGTTCCAAGAAAAGGAGAAAACACACATTTTTCTTAACAATAAGACCAAATCAATCCAAGCATCAAACCACAGTGGATCATGATGGCAGCTTAGAACCTTTCCTTTATGTTGGATTCTAAGTAGAACCCTCTGAAAGGGTTCCAGGTGGAACCTTAATAAAAACGTCCTACTGGGAACCAAAAAGAGTCCTCTGATGGGGAGAACCAGCCCCCCCCGCCCACTTTCCTGTCTCTTTATTGTAGCTATCCCAATAAAGGCATTGAAAATGTATAATTTAAATGATTAATAACTTAATAACTTCACTGACCATTCAGTTGACTTAATCTAATTTAGGTAACATCACGGGGTGAGTATTGATGTCTTGCTCTAAGCAAATCGTGTCATTGTTGAAAGATCATGCTGAGGTTTCCTGACCACATCCTAGATTCTTGGTGCCACTTTTCTTTGACTTGAGGTGTGAAGTAAAATGGGTGAGAAAATCCGCACTTAACAGGAAATTAAAGAAAAGATGCTCAAAGAAAAGTGTGTGTTTGTGTGAAACTTTGTGTTTGGTTTTATTTTGTTACACTTGTAATCAAGTAATCTGCTTAAGTATGATTATGTGGCTGTTATTATCATTGGACAAAATAAGTAGCCTGTCTGTTCTTTTGGCTCTTTGTGTATTTTTGTTAATGCTACAAGTGTAATATTTACTTAAAATCTTTATGTGGAACCGTCCAGCAATCTGGTATAGCTTCTATTTAAGATTTGAGCATTCATTCATCACTTTAGCTCACAATATGCTGTTACAAGCTATTTATAGTAAATGTACGCGATTTCATTGATGTTTTTAAAATTTTTGTTTGAATCAGCACTTTCAGTACTTCAATTTCTTTATTTCGCCATTACATCCTTTCTTTCCGTTATTAGTGCGCATGTTATGTCAGTCTTTCTTAAAACACAGTTCCACCACATGAGACAGATCAGAGACTAAAGACTAAGACGGTGTCTTACCGGACAGCACTGCAGAGAGCAGCAGCAGCACACAAGCCCTCAGCATTTTTCCACAGAGGAGGAACACACTGGCCGAAGTTCACAAGATGAAACGTACAAAAGAGCGTGACGTTGTCGCGTCAATGTAACCGCGCAATGTAACCCCCATTGCCCCCCCCCCCCCACACACACACACACACACACACACACACACTCTCTGAACGTCTCCATATTACTACTACTCATAATAATTAGAATGGCAATAACTGACTGATAAGCGGTTGAAAGTGAAATGAATGAAATAATGATAATGGCTATAATAATAGTAATATGAATATTTTATACATTTATAATATTACGTTTTTATGGTGAAAATTAATAATTAAACTCGAACTGCAACAACTACTAAGAAATAATGGCTGGGAGATAAAAAATATATCCCGGAGAGATGATCATAAAATGGCCCATTTGAAAACTTTAAAGCTGCATTTAAGTAAACGTAACGTTTACGGCCTACTACTTGCCCAATCCTTGTCAGCCACACCAACAAAAGGCTTCAGTCTCTCCGGGGAACCTTAAATGCATTTTACATTTTAAACTTGAACGAAGTAGAAATATAGTTAAAAAAACACACATTTGCTTTGTACTACCAGACTTTGCTCTATTATTGTTTTCTCAGATTATTGTTATTTCAATCCAAGTTATTCAAACAAAATAAATTCTCTTTGCTTGATTTTGTAACCATCAATGGACAAATATGTATGAACCACAGCCCAGTATAAAGTCTACTGTTTCATTTTAAGTTGTGAAATGCAAGAATCACTCCTTTAAATTAGCCAATTGAAAACAAGGGACTCACAGGAGATGGAGGCTAAGCAATCTCAAACCCACTGCGTGATCTATTCCAGCATTGGATATATAGCATTGCTATATTGATGAACAAGGTTATATTCAGGGCTTCACAAAGCCTCTTCATACATCAGGCGTTTTGAAAGCCTCAGTGATACTCTCCATTACAGCATGACCTTTATGTTCAAAATCTGTGGAATTTCCAGCTCAGCGCAAGTGATTTACTCTCAAAACCCAAACCAGTACTTTCCAGTGCTCTGATTATAAACAGTCAGGGGTTTATATTAAAATAATAGAAATGAGTAATACTGAAATGTCAATGATGACATTTTCTACTTCTACTTCTTATATGTTTTTGATACTATCTAATGCTAGCATTCTTCAGCAATAGCTACTCAATGTAAGAAAATCCAGTCTAATGCAGGAGCCCTGCAATAAAAACCATTCTTGATTAGATGGATTAGATGATAGATTATGAGCTTCATTCAGTTTCAGTGTTGCAGATGCTGCTGAAATATATTTTGTTAAACAGACATTTTAATTAATTTGTCCAAAGTATTTATGTGTAAAATGGTAGGTTAAATAACAGAACACCTCTCTGTATAATTTAATAGAGCTGTATTTCCTTCTGCTGCAGCTTCATGTTATATTAATAAAACAAGAGTCCAGCCAAAATGAGCTATGGGTTTCTGAACGATTTACTCAAACAGGCTATCTTTACCGTGCATTGCTGTTGTGGATAATAACAGTTATTAATAATTCACTTAATATACATTTTGACAGGCCACACGGGGGGAAGCTTATATATAGGCATATCATAACCTCCTGGTTGTAAAAGTTATGACATAAATGTCAGTGTTGTTGGCTTATTTGCTCCATGTAATGTGTCCAGTCAATTAAGAGCAGGAAATTTCCAGTTTGATATGACATGGAGCAAGTGCCCCTCCAGGTGACACACACTCCAGCATCACAAAGAAACTCCAAGGTTTCTATCGTAGAACCTGATGTAGGAACTTGTACTGTGTCAGTTTTGATGAGAATCAAACGAGTCTGCCTCTCCACGAGGGCCTCATGGATGGCACTCAGCAGGCCAGAACTGAGACCCGGATCTGGAGAGGTCGGGACCAAAACCACCGTCCGGCTCAGCTCTACACAGTCTAACACTGCTTCTGCCGTAGCTGCGACCAAACAGAGTTCAGGTTACACATAAAATCATTCATATTTGTAGATGGATTTTATTCAAGTATATCTTATATACACACCTTTCCCTGCCCAGGTGAAAAAGTATTACACTTAATTATATTTAAAATATATTTGCAGCATACAAAGATTATTACAAATATACTTTTACTTATTGTGCTTAATTTGCAGTATATTTAATATATACTTTTAGAAAGTGTATTTTAAAATATGTGATTAAGTTCATCTTCAATATACTAAAATTAAACATTAAAGTTGTACTTACGTTTACTTATTAGAAGTGTACTATATTGTAAGTGTATTGTAAATTGTTCTAAAGTATACTTTTAAAAAGTATGCTTTATTTCAAAGCACTCATAGTAGTAGATTAGTATTTTTATTAAAAGTGTACTAATTTTTGAGTCATTTGTAATATATGGTTAATATACTTTATTAAAGTGCACTCAATTTGCACTGCTTTGGAAGTGAACTTAGATACACTTAGTAAAAGTGTACTCCACTGTAAGTCTGTTTTAAATTGTTCTAAAATATACTTTGAAAAAGTATACTTTATTTCAAAGCATTTATACTAATAGATTAGTATTCTTATTAAAAGTATACTTATTTGTAACATATAGATAGTACACTTTATTAAAGTGCACTTTAATTTCACGTCATTGGAAGTGAATTTAGGTACTTATTTAAAAGTGCACGTTACTGTAAGTCTATTTTAACCCTTAACTTAAAAACCCTTGACTCCCTTGACTTAATCATGATGCATTTAAATTTCAGTGACTCTGATTGTGTGGCATACACATTGTTGCTCTCAAGACACTTCATACATAAAGCTTGATATATTAAGTGTTGTGTCCCTACACAGCTTCCTTTCTTCCTTCCGCAGTTCTTGAACCAAAACACAGTGTATTCCACCATAAACTACTAAATCCTGAATTCTTACAAGTGACCCATCATGCAACTCAACAACCGAGTTGTTTCTTTTGTGAAAGGGCTCTTTCATATTTGCATTCGTTAACTGATGCTCCCTGATGACTGATGTCAACCGAACAAAAGGCTTGGTAGAGAGGTCTGAAAAAACTGAAGCATCTCTCCTGGTCATTTTCTAAGAACTTTTGATTTACGCTTGGACATGCTCTCTTTTTCTGGGCACTGGGAGGGTCTGTATTCAAAACTCTACTACTACTACTGAGTCTTCAGGGGGAGAGGGGAACTGGGAGGAGAAGGGCCCAGTGGCGGCTCTAGGGGCGGGGCCACAGGGGCATTGGCCCCATCTGAAATCTAATTGGCCCCCTGAAGTGCCCCTGTCCTGTCACTCATTCGTGGTTTTGCTAGAGAATGACAGATTATAGGTGAATGCAATTCCATGCCCAATCATTGGTGACAGAAGTGCGCCAAATAGGCAGGTCCACCGTCTGACAGAAGACTATCATTTGAATGAACACAACAACCAGTGTTTCCTCTACATTCACTTAAAATTTCTTTTTTTTCGCCGCATTTCTCCACCTTCACAGCACAGCCTGGTGATAAGCACAACGAGGGGTTGGGGACGGATCCTATTGGAGTTAATACGATGTTAATAGAGCCTTTTCACATGATGTCAGACAACTTCCGTTTTGAAGCGAAGCAGGGTATCGCTACATCCGGTTTGAGCTTTTTAAACTGAAGATACGGGAACGTAAGACAGCACTCAACGTAACTCATCATATTTTCTAAAGGTAAGATTGAGACTATAATATTTGTCTTGTAGTATTTATCA
Source organism: Remorina albescens (assembly GCA_034769265.1). NCBI lineage: Eukaryota > Metazoa > Chordata > Actinopteri > Carangiformes > Echeneidae > Remorina > Remorina albescens. Next base: position 8,074,568 of record CM068479.1, read on the forward strand.
TCTTCATTTCTCTTGGTATCGTTAGTGATCGTTGCCGTTAGGTAGCTGCCGTGACGTGGGAAAGTAACGTAAAGATATGCATGCTAACTATATACATATATATACATAAGTGGTGTAGTCTACTTTTTTGTAGTGGGTATACTGTTATACTTGTACTCATCCATCCTAGAGCGACGCACACACACACACACACACACACACACACACACACACACACACACACTTACCGGGTAACTTTGTGGTAGCGCCGGGCTCGTTCTCTGTCACCTTACTTAGGACAGCCGCCTCACCTGGCTCTTCTTATGTCGTAGTCGTAATAGAGGAAAACACTCGAAAACACTGAAATATTGTCGTCTGTTTTCGTTGCATGTCTCCTTTGTGTTTAGCACTCGCTAACTTGAATGGTAGACAGATCAAATTCTGATAGAGAAACTAATAATTTCGCGGGTTTTGTCAGAGCCTTAGCAGAGCCTAAGTGTGTTGCTGTTGCTTAGCAACAGGCCACAGGCGACGGATGCCCCAGACGTCCAAAAGTGAGTAACACAGAAGGGGCGAAAGAGTGAAAGTGCAGTCACAAAATGATGTTGTTACGAATAATAATGCATTTTTAAGAGGGTATACGGAAATCACTGACGTGCTCTAGTGGGTATACGCCGTATACCAGCGTATCATGTAGACTACACCCCTGATATACATATGCACAGCCTGCATTTCCGCGTTGGCTTCACCTGTCAGTCCGTTGTCCCTGGCAACGCACAAGCGCACAGCTGGAGTGCGTGCACGCATATGCATGTGTCCGAACGGTATTTGCAGCATGTCGTCAGAGATGACGTATTACTTTTGAATCTCTGAAGTAAGTAAGTAAAAGGCTCTTCACGATGAAAGTTATTAAACTTCACCACAAACCAGAGAGCATCTGTTATCTCCGCGTTGAAGAAGCAAGTTCAAGAAGCAAATCCAAGATCCAATTCCGAGAGCCAAGTCCAAGAACCGGATCTGAATAACTATGGAGGAACTTTGGAGACAAGGCGACTTAGAGTCCCATCAGATCACCTTTTTCCCACAAAGGGGTCCTAAGGATTCATGTGAGGGAAAGGATCCCAAGTCCACAGAGTGTTGCACCTGAGCTGAGCTCCACACACCTGATGGAGACCTCTGATCCTTCCACCTCCAGCCCTGAAGAGTCCGTCCAGGCTGAGGAGGACAAACAACAGCTCCAGCTGTTTGTCACCCTTCTGTTGCTTCAACTCTTCCAAAAGTGCAGAGTTGCTGAAATCTGGACCAAGGACGACCTGGCTTCCTACACCCAACAACTACTCCACCAGACTCGGTGTTGAGGAGGGTTTCTGGCCAGACAAAAAGACTCTGAAGCTCATATGCAAGGCTGTTATCGAAAACCTCAAGACCAAGTACGGCAGCATGCTTAAACTGCGGACCGCCATCCTCTCCGAGCAGCCAAGTGTTATAGCTGCCATCGTTCAAAGTCTCCAGGCCAACAGCAGAGTGCACCGTGCTAGTTTTCCAACCACGAAGAGCTGTGGTTGGTTCCAGAAACTCTGGCCCTTCTTGCACAGCTGTGGTATTGCCAGTTTATGGGCCATCATGTTTCTTGTTGTGCTGCAATGGGCCCACAGGGGCCACTGCCGGTCACTCTGGACTCAACATCAGGCCAGGGTGACCAGCAGACTGTCTCTGTGTCGGCGTGGCTTTTTCCGAGCACTCCGGTTCACACCAGGTGCACGGTTCCCCGACATAATAAAATTACACAAAAATATTTTTAATTCGTGAATCTCTACTTAACAAATTAACTCTCATGGCCACCTTCCACTGGGGCACCACAGAAAGCATCCTGATGAGCTGCATCACTGTCTGGTACAGCAGCTGCACTGCCAACAATAAGACCTTGCAGAGGACAGTGAATGCAGCCAGCAGGATCTAACCCCTAACCCTAACCCCATCTCGGAGAAGGTATCGGAGTCTACGGGCCAGCACCCCCACTGACAAAGGACCCCCCCCCCCCAACCCCCCGCCCGTACCACACACACCTAAGACTTGGCTCTGGTATTTCCGGTTTATGGGCCATCGTGTTTCTTATTGTGCTGTAATTGTTGTGCCCTTAAACAGGAAAATAGTGAGAGGGCCGAAGAAACACACACAGCTCTCACCTTCATTCCTCTGTATTGAATGTGTTACGCTCACATACAGTACAAATAAACTCAAACATCTCTCTGAATACACTCTCAGGCCCAGTTATGATACACGTCTGCATAATGGAAGTGATGTTTCTACCCTGTGTGCACAACATGAACTGTAACAATGAAATACGTCATATTTACTTTTTTAACGAGTATATTTTAGCTGACACATGAACTGATTTCTTGCACTTGAAATACTATGAAAAACTGGTTTGAAGCACCTCACAGAAAGTCACAGTGACTTATCTTAAATACAAATAATGACGGAACTACAGTCGAAAGTCACAGCAAAACAATAGCAGTAGCTAGCTTAGCTTACACGGTGACGGAGCTAACCCGAAATGGTTGAACACAATAAAGGTTACGCAAAGTTACGCAGCGTCTTTCTCACAATAAACAATGATGCTAGTAATGATTAAAAGAATACATGTCGCAAGGTTCATAGTGCTTTGTGTACAGTGATTAATTTAAACAGGGGAAAATAGTGAGATGAGATGACGAGGAAACCGCGCAGCTGCCGCCTTCACTTGTCTGCTACTGTGTCCCAGGCTGTTTAAACAATAAGAAAAACGTCGCGTCAGGCACCCAGGCACCAGAGAAAAGGTAGACTTATTAACTTAAGATAAATCGTCATAGATTTTGCAAGTTAAATCCACCTTATTCCTAGCCCCCTTGAGCCCGTGCGTGAATTATGGGCGCGACTTCCGGTATGACCTGGAACCGGCGTTTGTTTACATGCTACTTGTTCGCGCTAATCCAGTTTCTATGAGGGTTAAAGACGTCAACCATGTGGGAACATCAGCTGTCGCAGCTCAAACGAGAAAACAATACAATCCCACTGGCTAATATTATAGAGGGGTGGGAGGATGACTTGAAAAAGTGGCCTAATAAAACTTACTGTAGCATTTTGGCTACGTCCTTAACTTTGTCGCTTCGGACGGTGAGGCAATGAATAATCTTAAAAGCTCTGAGGCGTATTGATTGATTGATATCTTTATTTCGATCATGTAAACAACGATGTAAAAAAGAATTTAAAAAAGAACAAAAAAAACATAATAATAGAAATTAGTGAACAGCAAGAAATAAAAACAAAACTGTAAGTTAGATCTCATAAGCAACTCAGTTTACATGAGCGAAAAATAGTAGGAAGAGGTATAAACTTATCTAATTGTGTTTTGCTGAAAGAGATGGGACACAATCTTATTTACCTTAAGGCAGACATAGCGCCCAGCCAAAGCCTTTAAGTCCCTTATCACCAAGCCTGGGTTTTAGTTTCAACATCAGGTGAAATACAAACAGCAGGGTGTACATGTATTGCAGGTCAAGGCAGATCTTACAGCCACGCTGCTGCCATCCTTTGGAAAGTAAATGCTGATTGTTCTGGTAGTTTTAACAATCATTTTCATTGCATTTAATGATGTATGATGCTTGTATGTATGAACATGAACGTATGTATTGTGTATATCTTTAATTTATTTTCAATTCAGGTTGAGAATGCAGTCAGACAGGGAAAGACTAGGACATCATGCACTGATGTACAGAGAAAGTGGAATGCAGGCACAAGAAAGAATGCTGTGCTGAAAAGGGTGAAGCGCATGCATTTTAAACATTTTAAATCCTCCATCCCTGGGTCTGACCACTGTGATTGGGCATCACAGGATGACTTCAGCTCTGCGCACAGCTCCTCGCCTTGATCCATCTCATCTGAGGATAGCAATACATGATGCGTTAGGGTATTTTATTACACCCACCCCACCCCATTAAACTTTCATGAACCCCACTACTTCCCACCTGTAACCACATCACCTATGCACTCCAGAAACCAAGGAAAAACCTGGTGCATAGTAACAGCTACTGTACAATATTAAATTCAGATTAAGATTTAAATAGGCTGCTGCATCGTTGAACATTTTTGTTATGTCTGGACTGAAATTATGGCATTTTTAGGTTAATACTGACCAGCAGTCCAAACGCACATTACATTTTAACTGTTCAGAAAAGGGTAATACATGTTGTTGCCTGACTAATACTACAGTGCTGTGTACCTCCATACACATGAAATCGTACCTGTTGTTCGCGTCGTTGTTCTCCGGCGTTTCCAGTTTTAGACCCGGTTTTTTGCCCTCCAGGGGTCAGCGTGAGTCACGTGACTGAAAACTATGAATTGACATTGGCCCTAAACGTTTGTAGATTTTCTAGTTGAGGAGTAACTTCAGTAATTTGCTGGTAACTTGAATGTTAAAACTCATAACCCACTTGTTTGTACCAATTTACTAGTAATTCTCTGGCACATTTTGGTTAATGGGATATTTGACCTCTGTTTGTTTGTGACTATTGTGAATAAAAATAGTGGAAACAGTAAGTGAATGTATCCCAAATTAAAGGAACAGTGTCGAAATCAAAGTGCAGATCCCTTTTAATTGACCACTGGAAAGTTTGCTTGAATGTAGGCATTGCCTTGACAGTCATCAATAGTTCGATCTGCGTCCCACTGAAGATTAGACTACTTGCACATTGTGTAATCCTATGTTATGTTTAGTCATGAAATTGTAGTATTTCAATATTGTAAATACATAGGATTTACAATTTCATATATGTTTAGTGAAAAACTTTGGACACAGCTGAGGGTTGCTGATAATTTCAGTATCCCAAATACATTAATTCTTGCACCTCACCTCTACCACAGCTCACCTCACTATTTCAAGGTTTCAAGTATTTTCTTAGTTTTTAATGAAATAATTGTGGTCTGATGCACAACATGGTTTCAGGTTGTTGCAGGTGACGTTAATTGACAGTCTGCAGAACCACCAGAGTCACCAAACAGTGCTAGTCCTGCAGGATCTGATGGTAAGGAGCTATCTGGGAAGGTAATTACTGCTTGTGTATGTCATTGTGAGAGTAGGCATGTTTTGCTGATGTAATGTTTCATTTGCTGTTTTCAGATAACTTCCAGTGCAGTACACAGGCTCCTTTGCAGCAGTCAAAGAGTTACTCTACTCCAGTAGGACCTGATGGTATGCTCATGTTTTCATTCTGTAAATGTTCTGTAAATTTCAGTAAAATATGCACTCATTAAATGTTTCTGAATGCCAGTTGTTGAAAGATAAGGGGCGTTAACAATTAAGTAACTTCAATTTATATTTATAATTTTGCTTCTCTCCAGACATTTCTCAGTCTAGAGCAGTGGGTCCTGTGCAGCCTGTCCTTAAGCTCCTCCCCAAGACGCAGCATGGAAACCGGAAAAGGGCATTCAATGATTCATGGTCAGTGGTCATCAGATATTATTACAGTGGGGTCGTACATGAGAGCTTTCTTGACTTCATGAAGGCTGACAGTCTTGATGCAGCAGGGCTCACTGATTTGATCATAAAATGCCATTATGAGTGGCAAGCACTCAGGTTTTTCCATTAAATTTACTGCATATTTTTGTTTTATTGCCTGGATGCCTTGGTTGAGAGGTTTTTTGTGTTTTAATATAAATACATTTGATTTTGTGTTTTCAATAATTTGAAGTGGATTTCTTTCATAGAACTGAGTAGCACACTTTAAGTATACTAGTGGTACCAGAAATTAAGTAGATGGAAGTGCATGTGGTGACATTAAGTATACTTTTGTACCACTAACACAGTGTACTATACAGTACTAATACCACTAAGTACTAACACTTATTGCACTTCAAATACACTTCTAAAACATGCATTATATTTATAATAATATTATACTTGAAGTACATACCTTTTTGATGCTGAAGTTGTTCCAATTTAACATACTATTTACACTTTAAGTGTACTGAAGTAGTCCTCAAGTAGTACTCAATGACTACTTGAGCACACTTAATTATGCATAAAGGTGATAAAAAAAGCATACACCATACTAAATGTGTACTTAGTACAGTATGTAAAAGTATAATTCAAGTATAGTATTTTTTCACCTGGGCATGGTAAGACATTATGATCATAAAGGCAGGGACTGTAACCAAACCTCTCTTCCAAGACATTTTCAAGCCGTTTTCTGTCATCAGTATTTAGTCCTGTGACACTCTCATAACACATCAACAAGGCATCGTAGCTTTTTTTCATCTAATCAAACCACAAGCAGATCACAGCTATGCTGTCTCAGAAGTGGACACTGGTGAACAGAAAAAAACTGACACAACTTGCTGCATCACATCCATGCAAGTGTGGGAAAATTAATAAGCTGTAACACGAATGTTGTTTGAAACAAAAACCAACCTGAGGTTCTGCTGTGGCAGGCAAGAGTCTCTCTTAGGAAAAGATTGACGTGAGTTTTCAACTTCACACAAATAACTATTGTCACAGCGATTGCAACCCGAATGCCCACATTGCTGAGAATCAGGGAAATGTAGGGAGTGCGAGCTGCAGGGAAATGATGGAGAGAATGTTATAATTATTAAAAGTAGCAGACAGGAAGCTGTCATTTCAAACTTTAATGCTCCTTGAAACAGTAGTTTATTGAACACAAAACTGCTGTAAATGATCATATACAATAGTAAATCAAAGATTAAACAAAACATTAAAGTCAAAATTAGTTTATCTCTCATTCTGACATACTTTTTTGGCTCGCAGGGTCATCATGACAACGCTTGAAGGTTCTGAGACAGAGTCCAGTTTACAGGTATAGTTTTTTGAAAGATCCTTTTCTGACACTTTTTTGAAGACCAGAGATGCTTTCAGCTTTATTTCTCCATTGTCGCTTTCCCTGCAAAATTAAGGAAAGATCACAGTGAAACAACAATAAAAGTCAAGCTATTGTATGTATGTATTGAGTGCATGGCATTTTACATTCGTTGTAAAAATCAGTGCATGTCTGTGCAGCCATTACTCTGTGGAATTGTAGAAAACTGCTGAGCTGGTGTTTTTGTCCACACTTGAGTTTCCACTGAACCAGAGCACACCATCTAAATCTGAATAGGTGACAGCTTTACAGTCAATCACCACCTCTTTGCCTAGAAGAAGCAGTTCACACAACATTAACAGTTTAGGAAGACATTGATTGTTGGTATGTGTGTGAGTGAGTAACCATGCTGCAAGACTGGGACTCACCCAGGTCTACATAAACTGCAGTATTGTTGCGTGGTTCATGAATCACTGCACGTTTCTCAGATTCTGTTCCAAGAAAAGGAGAAAACACACATTTTTCTTAACAATAAGACCAAATCAATCCAAGCATCAAACCACAGTGGATCATGATGGCAGCTTAGAACCTTTCCTTTATGTTGGATTCTAAGTAGAACCCTCTGAAAGGGTTCCAGGTGGAACCTTAATAAAAACGTCCTACTGGGAACCAAAAAGAGTTCTCTGATGGGGAGAACCAGCCCCCCCCGCCCACTTTCCTGTCTCTTTATTGTAGCTATCCCAATAAAGGCATTGAAAATGTATAATTTAAATTATTAATAACTTAATAACTTCACTGACCATTCAGTTGACTTAATCTAATTTAGGTAACATCACGGGGTGAGTATTGATGTCTTGCTCTAAGCAAATCGTGTCATTGTTGAAAGATCATGCTGAGGTTTCCTGACCACATCCTAGACATCCTAGTTTAAGTAAAAGTAACAATAAGGTTATAACACTAAATGTAACCATGCTACAAGACTAAGACTCACCCAAGTTTACGCTCAACACTTGATTGTTGAGTGGTGAGACTATTTTTGCATACTTGTCCAATTCTGTGGATTAAAAAGGAAAACTCTTCATACTGTATTTTTAAAGATATGAACAATGATCTATGATTTGTAGGTGTTTTTCTTACCGTTTGGTTTCACATAAAGTTCCACTGTGTATGTCATGTTATAGGTTTGACCACGATACAGAAAATGTCTGGTACAGGTGTAGATGCCCTGGTCTTTCTTTTCAACACTTTTGAAGTAGCCATCTTTTGAGAATGACTCACTGTCCTACAGGATGAAAACTGAAGCTGAATATTTTTTCATTGTATCTTATTTCACTGTATTTTACTATAAATAGTTTTTATTTTGTAAATATATCTATTTTTTATAATATGTATTTTTTTAAATTCTAAAATTACCTTGTTCCATGTAACACCATTTCTAGTGATATCTGAAGGAACTTTCACATCAGGGCAATTCAATTTGCAGGACTCTTGAATGTAACATGATTTGATATACTTGTTGCTCTCTTCATACTCTTTGGATTTTGTTGTGTTTACTGTCAGCCTGAACCAGAACATTCCGTTGGCATTTCTGTCAAGTCATAAAAGAAAAAAAAATTTATAAGACTTTCATTTTCTAATTGTTGAACATTTTGCAAAGGCTTTGAAAGTGAAAGTAAAAGTCACATTCCAAGTTTTCTTTTAACTATTTTGTTTTGGTATGATTAGATGTCAGATGTTTTGTATCACCACAACACATTCGGTTTATGGCTGACGATGATGCCTTATTTACATTTGGGACTATCTTGGGAGAGTTTGTCGATCACTCCAGGAACGCCAGAAATAGTTGAACTTTACCTTTCAGAACAAGAGTAGTTTCCCTGATGATTCATGCCTACACTCAGAATGACAAAGGTCCTTCCATGAACCAGCACACCCATCTGTTTCAGTTCAGCTGATGACATGTTGTTAGTGAAATACGTCTTCTGAGGAGTGTGATGTACCCAGACCAGTTTGGCTTTATTGTGATTAAACCGTTTGGGGCAATAAAGCACGACCATCTCACCGGCCTTTGACTCTTTCTCTCTGGCTCTTTGGGGACCCACACCTGCAAGAGTGTCACACATATTTTACTGTGTCAAAACACAAAATGTCAAGTGCAACATTAAATGACTGGTGATAATGGCATGAATGACGTGTCAGAGAAAAGCTGCCTTTTAAAGGTTCTTTCATTTGAAATTGAAACCAATGAACCGAGAAAAAAAAAAAAAAAAAGAGAGAGAGAGAGAAACTTGCTCGTCATTTCAAAATCACCAACTCAAAGTCCAATATACATATAAGTGCTTCCTTTTATGTACTTTGTGAAGCACTTTAACTCATTGTCTAAATTTGTGTTAATAGGTGACACATTTGGTTATACAGTAGTTCTTATTCTGTGATACATATTATTGACAATGAAATCGGGTTTTAGATTAAATCTAATTTTGTTTTACCTACTTTAAAAAGTCTGGATCAAATTCGACAGTGATTTTATCAATGTCAAAGATGGAACTGGTGGGATACTGTTGGCCTTTAAGGATGTGAATAAGTGAATGCATATTTGCTTTTTCCAGTAAATAATGAAAGTTCAGTATTGTGTACCCCTAACGGGTACACATGCACAAATCCCCTAAATAAGATGATAATTCTTTTTTGCTTGTCAAAGTAAATTTTCTACATATCAGGCAAAATGACTAATATGTCAAAGCAAATTTATTTAGGTCTAAAATTATATATAATACATGTTGGTGATTTGCTAATGTATAAAATCATGTGAATAGCTTCACTAAAGATTAGCCTGAACTTCTAAGATAGCCCATTTTTTTCCAAAATGGTGGCTATGGGGCAAAGTGAGCCAAAGGCTATGGGGTAAATTGAGCCAATGGTTCAACTTACCCCACCATAAGGCACTGAAATTCAATTAAGTCTCTGACGTATAAAGTGGTATTTGAGTTAGATACAAAGACCACTTCATAACAGTAGCACCACCAGGATCAATTGGTACCTCCACCAGATCAGGCTGGATCAATAAGGACACCTTTGTTGAGTTTCTTGAACATCTGGTTCAGCAGACCAAGTGCTCCCCTGACCTGCCACTGCTGCTAATCTTGGATAACCATGAAGCCCACATTTCACTGAAGGCTTTGGACATAGCAAAAACAAATGGTATTGTTATGCTCACAATTCCACCCCACACATCCCATCACCTGCAGCCTCTGGATAACAGTGTGTATGGTCCATTTAATACCTATTACAACAGAGCTCTTGATGGTTGGATGAGATCCAATCCAGGCAAAACAACCAGCATGTACCAAATCCTTGGCTGTGTGAATTATACTTTCATGTCAGCAATGACACCACAGAATATCTCCTCTGGATTCAGATCCACTGGGATTTTCCCTTACAACAGAGATGTCTTCTCCGATGCAGAGTTTGAGCCATCCATGGTGTCAAACAGGCCCAACCTGGAGCAGCAGCCTGCAGCTGCAGATGATGCAACCTCCCTTTCTGCTGAGGTACCTTCACCAGGCCCTGCACATGCATGTGTTTCACCAAGTGACACAGATTCACACCCCATCCATGCTTAATATGTGTCTCCTACTCAGATTGTACCCTTACCCAAAAGTCAGCAGCCTAGGAAAAAAAACAAACCGAAAGTGTGTGAAGACAAGAATCCTGACTGATACACTTGAAAAGCAGGCAATCGAACGTGCCCATGAAGAGAGGAAAAATAATCAGAGGCAAAACAGAAAGAACCATCAAAGAGCAAGGAAAGCTGAAGAGGAAACAAACCCAGATGAAAATCGCAATGGAAAGCAGCTCTGAGGAGAGTGATGTTGCCATCCCATTTGATGACACTTCTGAGCATGAGAGCTCCAGCAATGAAAGAAGTGAACCAGCCGTCTGACATCTGGTAGCTGGTGACTTTGTTGTCGTAAAATTTGCATCCAAATGCAGGAGCCATCATTACATTGGCTTGGTTGACAGCCTTGCGGGCAACGAAGTGAGTGCCAGATTTCTCAGAGGAATCCGAGGGATCACTGGCAGTAAGAAACCCTCCTTTGCATTCAAGGAAAAGGATGAGGCATATTTCCCACGGAGTGATGTGCTGAAGAAGCTACCTCAACATCAAAAGGCTGGAGGAACTGCAAGGAGGGAGCAACAGTTCATATTCCCCTGCAACCTTGACAGTTGGAATATTGAATTGTTGTTTTGATTGAATGGTTTTGAAACTAAATGGTGGTTTATTCTCACAAGTTCAAAACTGTTAAAACTGTTTGTTAGCACAATATGCTCACAATTACATTTTAAAACTCAATTGGCTCAGTTTTCCCACCGACTTGATTCAATTTACCCCTAACCTGGGGCAAGTTGAGCCACAGGGGCACTTTTTTTTGAGAAGTCATTATTATGGGCAACTTTGTCAGAGATGCATTCTGATAATTTCATCTGATAGGAGACATCCTGAAATAAAGGTATATGGCTTCATTTTATTTCTGTGTCATTTTTCCTTACCTGTACGACATGATTAATGAGTTGCACCTGGGCTGAGGTGGCGGGGAGGGCGCCGAGATAAAGGAGGAGTGGGGAAGACTTTAGTCGTCGTCTGAGGCTGTGGCACCGGGCTGGGAGAGTGCGGATTGCAGCTTTTATTGTTGCCAGCCGCGAAGACCTTTAAGAAGGGAAGCGAGTTTTTTTTTTTTTCTTTTTCCTGAACGAGGAGGGGAGGCTGTACGCATCCTATAGATGGCGAGGGACGGGTGGGAGGAGACAGCGCCTTTGCCTGTTCTCCCGAAGCTTCCCTGCCGTCTAATCCGGCCGCAGGGAGTGTGAAAGTGGGTGCTTTCTCAGCCCAGGGGAGACTCCATGCTCGAAAACCACCAGGGGGTGTATCCGCCCGGCCGGGCGAGAAAAGTGAACTTTGCAAATATTTTTGAACATTTAGTGTTAAGTGCTGTCTTGTCTATAGTTTCCTGTCCTTGTCTGTATATTTAGTTAGGATATTTTAAGCACTTGCCTCCTCATATGAACGTGTGCATGATTATTGAAAAAGTGGATTTCAGTAAAATTGATAACTTGTCAGGGGCTCATATAGAGCCAGCGCTGGTGGCCACGCCCCCCGTCTCCCCCTCGTGGTGTGGCTTGGTTTTGACCTACTCGCAGTTTCTAGTGGTCCTTATTGATTGCTGTGCATTTTTGCATCGAGTTTTTAGTGTGCGGTGCCAGTTGCGTACTTTTAACGTGTGCAGAGTGATGGAATCCTGGTAACAATTTGCGAATTCAAATTTCGCAGTAATCCAGTGAGTAATCACAATAAAATACTAAATGACGGTATTGTGTTGTGAAGTTTACGGTTAAAGCCTGTCAAGTGATACTACAGTAATTTATTGTGAAATATTGTGGAATCCTACAAAGATGACTCACTGCAGGAGCTGTGTTACCTGTATATGCGCAAATGAGACAGCCCAGGACAGACTTCTGCTTCTTCAACAGCAGAGAGACAAGCAGTACAGGTGAGCATTAAGAGTCTACAGCCGCAAAACAACATGCACAGGTAGAGATAAACAGCAACGTTTCTATCTCAAAGTCAATGTTGAATCACCAAGAGGTGCAATGATGAAAGGCGACATGTTTGCCAGAGGGAAATATGAATGTTTAAATCAAACAGTAATCAATTTAATAATTGTTGAGAAATGACACTAAAAAACCAAAATGTCAACCTGATGTTGGTCATAACTTGTACGCTCCTCTGCACGCTGTGCGTACAGCCTGAGTGTGCCTGGTTTACTTCACTAAATTAAGACACAAACTAATTATTAACACCTACTATCTACGTATGAAGGAGTAACACGATAATAAATAAATAATTTGGCTGTTGATAGTACCTGACTTTTCAAAAACTCTGCCCAATAGTGATGAATAAATATGTCGTATTTCCTTATCTGGCAGATACTTTTATCCAAACCCACTTAAAACAGGGGACATCAGTAAAGTTTCAAATTATATTTCACAAAAACCTCAGCATAGCTAAAATACTGTTAGGTCATCATAGTAATTGTTATCTACTCCTGCTAGGTGCTCATTATTATTGTAACCCTTACATGAAATGTGACCTCACAAGGGAAGAGTGCTCTGTACTTCATCACAGCCTTTTTCCAACAGGTATCTGCAGATACTGCAGCCTTAAACCTCTTTGTTCGTCGTATATATATCTGCTGAGTGCTTTAGGAAGGGGTCACTCCTCACTCCTTGCTACAGAGTTCTGAGCTCAGTGTGACTGAGTGCCCCTTGCTGCAAGATACTAATTAGATTAGATTAGATAATACTTTATTGATCCCCATTGTGGAAATTCGAATGCCACAGCAGCAAAAGGCAAGAGATGGATGACAAATAAAGAAATGAAATAGGACACAGAGGACAGGCGACAAAAGACATTAAATAAGATGGAGACTACAATAATATAAAATAAACAAAGACCTAGACGCCAAAGTCTCTTAGTGTTATTCTCAACAGAAGAGTTTTGTAGTTTTGCCTCCACTACAATAATAAAGAAGCCTGTAAATCATTGTCAGACAGATAAATATACAATGTAAATTTCATGTGAGTCCTTTGTGTGTGTGTGTGTGTGTGTGTGTGAATGCTGGAGAAACTTCATTCAGACCAACAAGCAGTGAACTCCAGTGACAATACAGGAAGGGGTAGGGAGTTAAAAGAATTTAAACCATATTGTAGTTAATTAAAATCCAATAATGAAATAACGTGGTTACTGTCTGTATTCATCATTGATGTCGCAGATCGCTGCAGAATCTCATCACTAACATGACAGATTGTTCTTTTGTGTTGTTTTGGATGGGGAAAGTGGAAGGTCAAAGGAAGCCAGGGAAGACCACTGCCCATCCTGCCTGTCAGGAGAACTAGTGCAGCCGGCCATATAAATCACTTAAAGCCAGTTTATACCTCACATGCATCTGTGTGGCCTGAATGGGCAAAAACATCAGAAATCCGCGATGGTTTTGGCGCCCAAATGTTTAACTTTACATTTTATGTGATCTGTAACTGAGATTGATCACTGGTGAAATAGGACTTCCCCGGGTGTGTGGCTGTTGACTCATCATCAGCTTCCGTCAATGATTACCTGAAAAAAAGGGTTTCAGTGGAAACAGTTGACCTTTTTAAGTTTTTATTTATTTATTTTTTTTACGGGTTCATTTAATGTTAATATCTTTGAAAGGTTTATTTCCTTCTTTACTCTGTTACCCTGTGGTCAGGTCTGATGGTCAGCTCCTTGTAGATAATCTTGCACAATACAGGTATTGCACTCAGTGCAAGAGGGGGACCTTTCCAGATGTTATTCTTGGATAGAACAACATCTGGAATGACTCTAATTACCTTTCTGGCTCACAGTTCATGATTTGATGTTCAACTCAGGGCAGCACTTGAACATCAGTACTTCACAGCCTACACAAAACCTCTACTCATGTGATGGTCACTCAAAATTTGAATATGTCTTATGCACATGTGAAGCACACTTGGTGCGCTGCATTCTCTGCTTTAATGTGTTTATTCCTGGTGCTTTCCTGAAATAGTCCTCAGAGTTTGGTGTTTATTGTACTTAATATGGTCTTTCATGGTATTTAGTATTGTGGCATTTAATAAATAAATCTCTATGCTGTCACTTAGTTGGGTTCAGAAGCCCAGTGCGTTGAAGTAAACTGTGTATTATTGGAGACAAGCTTAAAGAGGATAATAACAAAGTTCTTATGACATTTAGCTACACTCATATCAATGCACTAAGGTACATTAACACGTCATACAACTATTTTCCCCCAAAAATTTGAGTTTGAAAATTTGAGTTTTGAAAATTCAATACTGTGGTGTGTTTCATCATGCTAAGCAATTACAGAGTTTAAGGGATGGCTGTCCCTTATCTGACCCTGAAGTTATCTGTATAGTGGGAAGTACTACAGAGAGGAAAGAGTACTGTGTGACTAGAAGGAGGAAAGGACAAATCATCCTCATCATTCATTATAGGTTGAAAACAAATTTGGGCGGAAAAAAGAAATAAAGGAAAATAAAACAAGATGTAGACGAAAGGTATGCAGCTTTATAATGGGGAGTTTCTATAGATGATAAATGGTGTGTTGGAACATTTCTCTGGCATTAGTCCCAGTTGTCCATGAAGCCAGAACTCCCTTAATGAGCTCATGGAGGCATTTGTAGGTCTTTGCACTGAAACTAGTGCACAATAAACTGCCTCACACACTTTCTGATTGATAGATCGCACACATGATTGTTTTGGCTCAAGTTCCTTAATACTGCAGAGTGCAGGTATACATTTTTAAAAATGATAACAGATCAGATTAGTGTCACATAAAACAGTCAGAGATGTTTTCATATCCGTGCCAAACTGTGGTTTTGAATCAAATTCAGGGAAAAATTCCTTAAAAATTGTTACCATTGTTGAAAACAAATGTTATTCATTAGTCTTCCCTGTGCCTGAAAATCTTGTGCTGTGCTTAGTGATCAATCAAGTCTTTGTGAAATACCCTTGATGTGCAGATCTTTGAGTAAAGGTGCAGGGCCCTCGAGTGGCACACTGCGTCAATCATTTCCTCTGCACAATGCATAATAATAGACACTAGTTAGAGTAACTCTCAGAATGTCAAAAACTTTCCTGGACTAAAAATTGAACTATAGATTTACAGCATTACTTAATAATAAAGTTTCCATTCTATACTCGAGTGCAAAGTCTGTAACTAAAAACCATTTCTAGCATGAATTATTTGTTCTCTGTGTGATTTCTTGGGCTTGATTGTTCTTTGTTACACTACCTGCCTGTAAGATTGCAGTTTTGCTGGCTAAATGACAAAATTAGCTGTCAAATGTGCAACTCCTTCTTGTCTTTGGAGCGTATTGTGAAGTTACTAGCAGGGTACAGGGCACTGCATCATGTGAAATTTATAACTGATGTTGTCAGTGGTCTCTGTGGAGACCACTGACAACATCAGTTATGCTGCTATTGCACATGATGAATGGTAGTCAGCGGAGTAAGTCATGTGAGGTTGGGAATTTTGTTCTGGAACAGCACAAATTCATCCTCATGCATCTGGTTAAAATGTGACATTATTTTCTCTGGAGAATTGTGGGGAAATGTGTGAAACGCAACAAACTTGTGAAATATTGTGCGTGGGTGTGTTTAAGTGTGGGTGCGTGTGTGTGTATGTGAATCCCAAATTCCCAGGCTAGTTTAACGGATATCCATCCCAGTTTTATTGGCAGGCAGATTGTTGTTGGCTCTTTGACAGTAAATGTCAGAGTTTCATTGTAAATCCAGATGTTCCCATCCTGCCCACACTCCATCCCATAATAACCACAGTACAATAGGCAGAGTAGCCCATTAACCACATACGGGTGGGCCAAGTCACTAAATGACATCCAGCACACTATCTGTGGTTGACACTGAGCGAAGAGAATGGCCCTCATTGCATGTTCAGTGCTAATAAATCTTTTATGGGAGGAATATGGGCGATATAAATATAGTTCAGTCTAATAAGATAACCACGGTGAGGCACAGCAAAACAAAGTTCAGTGGAAATTTATGCATGTCTGAAGGGATTAACTCATGGTCATGGTCTGGATCAGGAAGGTGTGAAGAGATAAGAACCAGATACTTGGAAGCTGGAACATTTTTATATGGACAACAAATTATCTTTTGAAAAGGGGAGCCAGGGGAACACACACAATCATTTTTCTGTTTATTGTTTTGGTTTGGTTTTTGGTTTTGGCAGACAATTTTATCTAAAGCTACTTACAATGAGAGATGTAAGTAAAGCTTCAGCGTAGTAGACTGACCTAGTATAAGTATTGACAACTAAATAAGTATAGGAGATCAATTAAGAAAATCCAACGATGCTTGCTGCAATGGGACATTTTTCAGCTTATTAAGTTCTCCTCTTTAGGACTTGGTTGAGACCAAAACAGAGCTTAAAAGAAACTGATAATAAGTGGAATATTGGCCGTGCAGTGGCATCTGCAGCCATGATCTTGTACCCAACAGACTGTACTATTTTTTTACGATTTCATTAGTCTATTTAGTTAAATGGGGGAAGCTGTTGCCCCTGTAATGCTGACTTATACTGCACATACCTGTGAAATATTCAACTATTCAGCTTTTGTTTTCAAGACTGTTGAAAAGGCCATCTCTTGTGAATGGGGAAATTAAAGGTTGCCTACAGGTGAACAGACAGGCTGACATATAATCCTACCTTTGGTACTTGTTCCATGGTGTGTTTGGCCATATCAGCATTATGAGGCCAGGTTTTTCTTGTGTGTCTGTTATTTAGCTTGTTGTGGAGTTATGCCCACAGTAAATGCCCCCCCCCCCAAAAAAAAGAGAGAGAGATTATACTGCAGCAGTTCATTTGAATTATTGATGTATCCACCTTCAATTTCATTTTATATCTTTATTCTTTAGTTGATCCAGGAAATTTGTTGTTCATGTGAAATTTCATTTGAACATGATAAAACTAAACCTTTGCAATTCAAGAATGAAGCTGATAGAACGATACAGTTTGCAGGGTTACAACTGACTGCTGTCTGTTATATAAAACTGAAAAAAATGAAGGTCCTGCAGTCAAACTTTTTAAACTGACAAAAAGTCAAAATGGGAATTAATTGATGGCGGCAGAGGAAAAACATTTTTACCATTAAAAGTAAGCTCTGTTATTGATTACAGTCATTACCAGCACACTTGAGAATAAAATGCTGTTTCCGATGAAACCAAAGCAGACCACAGCCCAGAAACAACTACGCCCAGCCCCCCAGCCCCTCAACAATGTGTCTTTGATATTAACATGAGTGCACACACACACAAACACACACGTGCTGCAGACACAGTCTCTGTCTCCCTGTCTAACACAAATAGAAGGTACACACAACCGGAGGGCAACTTATGTCGCACACAAAAACTTTGGGTCATTTCTTGACCCAAAACATACATCTGCTATTCTTTCTTGTTCCTCCTCCAGTCAGGAGGAAAAACCTCAGTATGTGCTGTGTGCTGTTGCCTGAAGGCAGCAAGAGTTCTGATTTGGACAAAACTCAGATGATCAGCTTCCCTTCTCCTTTGTCCCCACTCCTTCCTCATTCTTCAATCTAAAGTCTTTATTCCCAATTTTGCTTTTTTCCACACCATCTTATCCTTCCTCTCCATCTCTTCGAGTGAACTTTACTCCTTTGTTACTTCTCTCTGTGTTACTTTCATGGATCTGTTTGTGTTTGTCCATTCCCAGCGTCTTATCGGAGGTTCCCATTCAGCTTTATGTAACATACGCTTTTACATTTCGAAGCATGAATATAGAGCTACTGCAGAGAGCACATCCTGGCAGAAAAGCAGGAAAGATCAGCATGGATGGATAGAAGTCTACATATTGTGTTGTGATTTGTGGTACTGATGTTAAATTATCCAGCACAATCATGTCCGAGCCCTTAAATTAAACTGAGCTGCACTTGACACTTTGCATAGTAATAAGCAGAAGATAAATTAGCTCTGAAGCTCAATTAACAGAGTCTGCTATGTTAAAAGCCCATGGAGCATGCTTTAGAGAAACACTTGGATTTTGCATGTCAATCTCAGAAATCTTAAATTGGTGTATTTTTCTGTTGTAAAATGGCATTTGTCATTTGCCCCTATGCGTGCATCCGCATGTTATGTTTGCGTGTTTCTCAGCCATTACTCATGTCCATTTATGGTCAAACTATGCTGGCCACATCTATCAGAGAGCAGCTTGTGGATATGGGAAGAAGGCAAAAGCTTGATAGACAACAAAAAAGGGGCGAAGAAAGTATCAGTATAGTTTCAATATGTGACTAAATGGCAGTTCGAGATGTCTCAGAACTCAGATGTCTGAAATGCAGCAAGTGGCTGCAACTAAATACCACAACTGTTGATGATTACTTTTTAAATACTTTACAACTCAAATATATCGTACTTTATAAGCTTTAATATGCCTTTTTAAACTGAGAAGTAATGACAACCACAGTAAAAACTTCCCTATCTATGGAAATATAAAGTACAATATAGTTCCTAATGCAAAGACCAACTTAACATCAGCTACTGTCAAACTTTAAATTAGACGTCAAGCAAGTTGATCCACAACTGTCCCACTGATGTTGTCCTGCAGTGGTGGCCAACCTAAATAACCTGATTTCAAGTTGTTACACCTTATGTCACTTGTTACTGTAAAAGGTAATCACATTACTGTAACACTTTGTTAAATAATGCATCATTAACCAATGTCACAAACGTACACACACACATGCACACACCATGTGAATTACAGTAACAGAAAATTGCATGCAGTCAGTCCTCATGTCATCACCTGATAATCAACTACGGTTCATTTGCTCTGATCCCTCTGCACTTGACCTGAGACCTTTAATAAATCAAAGAGAGGGTGTCTCCTGATATTAAGAAGGGAAAGGTCCCAGTGAGCTGGAGTTTCAGTTGCAGGCTCTGAAGACCCTTTTGGTTTCTTTTGGCCTAGAATTAGCCTTTCTCTTTTCGTTCACTTGCACACTTTCATCAGTGCTGCTTTTGGCTGCAATTGAGAGGGAAGTCAAATTGAATATTTGATTTTGCAAAGTTATAGAAATTGTCCGATGTTATCTTCCACTGGTTAGTGTCAAGAAGATGTAGGGTGAAGAGGCTTCTGGAGCTGTCTGATCAGTAAAATTCTTTGGAGCAAACATATTTTTAATTGATAGGGATATAAAAAGGAGATTATTAAGTTTAAAACTTTTTAATTTGCTCCCAGACCTTTTATTGTCTGCTGGTTGTGAGTGCAGTCTTCTTGATCGATGTGAACAGCTGGAAATGGAAATGAGAAAGCAAGATGTAGATAATGTTGATAACCTGCCAAAAACAGAGAAGCGTGCCTGCGTGTGTGTGTGAGCGAGAGAGAGAGTGAAAACACGTGTTTTTGTCTTCAAGGACCTACTTCTGACAAGACATTTCAAGTTGTCAGAACATTTTGTTCAACCCTTGCGGACATTTTAATTTAGCTGCCGGTGCTGTTTTTGAGTTTGCCGATTACAGCATCCTGATTGAAAACCCCCTTTGTGAGAAATAAGGGTTTTTCTCTTCCTCTGTCTGAGAAATAATATATTTTTTTTCTTTCCCTATCGGAAAGGTGGGGTTTTCTGTGGTGTCTGGTCCTTACATGTCTGAAGTTGCTTTTTCCCATGGCTTACAAGCTGAACAGTCTAATCTTAGAAACATGTGTTTTGTGATGTATTTTATGCACTTTAATCTCAAAATCTAGTGCCTGCTTAGGTTTCTTTTATCTCAGAAACATTGTCAATCCCTGGCCCATTGTATGAACAACAGCTAAACCTCTTAAACGGTCAGTTTCTATTTTCTCAGTAAGTCATCACTGGGCTGACTTAGTGTTTTACCTCACAATGTTGTCTGTTATGTTTTTGACCGTAAATGAGAGGGAAGTTAAATTGCATCTTTGATTTTTGAAATTTCCAGAAACTGTCAGATGAAGTCCCTCACAGTCCAGTATCAAAAAGGTGTTGTTTGATCTGTACACTCAAATGGCATTTTGAGTGTACAGAGACAGTTCATGGGGGCCAGATTGAATAAACAGCTCGAAGTGGACCAAAAAAGAATACATATATTGTTTTAGAGTAAAAGTTACATAATTCCACAAGGAAAAGTTTTTAATATTTTACTGTGTCCTCATAACTATAGCAAAGTCAGATTGTATGTTTGCGTGAATCTGTGTGTGTCTTTGCAGGCTGCAGCTCGGGTCCAAGATCAGAAACTTCTCCGACATGGGTCCTTGGAGGAAATTTTGGATTTCATGTGTATCCCACTGGAGACAAGCTGTAATTTATGCAGTCATCTTAGTCAAAAACTTTTATTTGGCAAGTGGAAAAATTGCTACTCCCACTGCAAGAGAACTTTTTCAGAAATTCTTGAGAAGCCTTAAAGACACTTGAAACGCAGCAGGACCAGGCATTCATTTGAGCAGTATCATAACATTGTAGTCTGGAATTACAGTTTAAGGATACATGAATAAACTGAAATTATTAGCATTACTATGCCACATTTTTACTATTTTCAAATTTTGGGGTAAATCGTGCGAGAAAAAATATTTCATTATGACACATTTCGGTGTGTGGAAATACTTCACAGGTATAACAAACAATAGGTGGAAATATTTGTGTAGGACTCGGACAGGAAGACAGAAAATAACTTGCACGTAAAAATGATCAAATGGCATGATAGTGTATGAGCTGGCAGGATAACACTGGGAAAATATTTCCACTGTCATAAAAACAAGGAAAACCCCTTTGACTGAATGACGCATAGGTCTCCCTCCCGCTGTGAACACACCCCTTCCCACATGGAAGCACTAATTAACCTGAAATATTCCACCCTTCCTGCTAGTCCATGATTGTGTCCTACTTTATTGGGTACTATAGCAACAGTTGTTTTGTGGGAGCAGGGGTGTGTGGGTCCAGAGAGATGTTGCCACAGTGTTTGTCTCAGTGTACACATAAGGGAACATAAGATGCCTTATATTAGTCTGCAGCTCAGCAGGTTAACTCATTCAAGCATCGTGCATGTTTATGGCTCCAGTAGCAACACCAAGATCGGCAAATAGTGATCTGACATGGTAAAAAATTCAGTTTCACCTCGTTTTATACATACTTACAAGTAAAGTTGTTGGCCTTTCAAACTGAAATATTCACCTATAAGTAGAAAAAAAAACAGAAAAAGAATAAACTGAAGTCTGCAGACAAAGTGCTTTAAAAAGTTCACCACAAAGTTAAAAGCGGTTCTTTCAGCTGAAAGTTAATTTTTTTTCATGTTAGCATATTAATGTTTATGGGTGTAATATAAACCATGTTCACAATATTAGTTTAGTATGCTCAGAAGAATTTTAAGTAATTAAAAACATCAAGATCAAAAAACAATGACAGCAATAACAGAAAAATGTGAATCGGAGCACCACTCTGATGATAGAATAAAACCATTAAGTTCCAGATGACAAACATGAGGACATTTATTAATACGTGTTTGACAATTTAATCCTTTACTTTGAGTTACAAAACAGCAGAAAACAGGTATTATTTTCCATCATGTAACAAATTACACCATAACAGGAAAACTCCTCTTGAACAATAGTTATTGTACTACTGTTGTTTTGGGTTGTTTTGGGTCCAAGCAGAGCAGCTGTTCCTGGACATGAAACCTCAGCTTTGCATTTATTTCTAATTTGCTTCCGTTAAACGTGGTGCTTTAGCACATCAGTTTCTGCGACGTTTTCCTCTTGTCAAATGCCAAGTGAGATAACTGACCTTATAACTCTTACTATGGCTAATATCATGTTCTGATTGGTGACGCCTGGAAGCACGTCAGTACTTCATATTACCATGGGCACATGATTGGAATATTATTATCACTGGAGGGATTGTTAACAACAGCATTTCAAAACAGTGTTTCCAATCAGCTGACTACTGGGCAATTGAAATGTGAGCATTTCAAAATTTAATGTTTTTTCACACAAAACCAAGTCAGAAAAAGGCGAGTAAGAAAAAAAATAAATCAAATAAATAAAGCATGTGAGTGTCCTGATCAGTTCTGTGATTTATTTCATTTATTTATCTTTTATTAAATGACTGACAAAGCTGCTTATACACATCAGAGTGAAGCTCTCTGCAGCTGGACACAAGATTAAATGTCGATATTACAGATTGAGTTCACTGTTACTTTTTTGGGCACTTGCACCCAAAATTTAGGGATGACAATGTAAGTCTCGCAACCAATCAGGTAAAGAATTGACTATCCCAACAACTATATTGATTCCCATAAAATTTTTTACATGTTTTCCCAGTGAAAAGGCTAAATTTTGTACAGATATTCACTTGATTCATTAATGATGAACTCCACTGATGAGCTCAACACAAATGTTATACTGCTCAATAAACTAAAAACTGTACAGAATCTCTTTGGATAGAACCCAATTTAAGCCCAAATTGGTGCTCAGGCCTCGACTGTAAGGGCCGAATTTCCATCAGATGTCACTTGACCCTGTCTTTAGAAATTATGTTTATATAAAACTAATTTGCAAAGGCAAATATGCATAATGCCGTGCATATCATATTTGAAAACATACATTTATATATTTGGCAAGCTACAATAATGTAAGTACCAATTTAAATGTGCCCAGATGTTGTTGGAAATACTTATTTTATGACTTTGCTGTACAAGATCCACTTGCCTATCTATGTTTTATTCAAGTTTTGTTGAAGTTTTTACATTTCTATTTAGCATAGTTACATGAGGTTACCAACCTGACTCAATGTGCTTTTGTTGCCTCAGCTTCAACCACAACAGAGGATGTGAATCCACTCCGATGTGACAGTCATGCCCTTATCTGCTGCAACCAACTTGTGGCGACTCTGCTATCTTAAAGAAAAGAAAGTAGCAATTCACATATAAAAAAACATCATTGCATTTGAAAATAATCCACCCAGTGATGATAACCTATTAAGATACTTTATGACAGAAGAGAAGTACCTTGAACGGTGAAATTTGCATGTTGAAGCAGCAAAAAATTTGACCAAACCTATAACAAAAAAATAGAGACACAAAAAGAAACAAGAAAAGGTTAAATAAAATTTGATACAATATTAAAATATTTTATATATAATATATATAAAATAAGATCTAACCAATAGAATATATTTAGAATGTTGTTGAATGTTGTTAGAGTATGTTGTTGACATGTGGTGACTAAATGTCTCGTTTTGCCTGAGATATTCACTACATGGTTTTTTTTTACAACCCATAGACCTGCTAACATGTCTGAGGGCTGTTTGTAACTTTATCCCAGACTTTACTTCAGAGTAAACAAATAAATGTATTGCTATTGTGTCTTTTTAAGGTGAGCACCCAACTGAAGTTCAGGGAGAAGCTTTTGTTTCTTCTTATTCAGCTGGCCGGTGGGGGGTGTTTGCTGATATTATTATATTCTGATATTATCAGAAAAGCAGACTGAGGGAGAAACAGAGACACACAGATAGATAATACGATCAGAGGTAGAAGAAAAACAGGAAGCCCACAGCTGAAAAGCATTATCTTTGTGCTGAGGCTGTTTTGGGCTATCTGAGTCACACAGATGACATAAACATGCACCATCCATGCAGCCCTAGAAAGATTTATAAAGTGTATTCGATACAGCAGTTTGGTTTTCTCCTGACATTGTACACATACACATTCAATTTCTTGGTGCTCTCTAGAAGGTCTATGATGTCCACACACACATTTGAATTGTTTTGAATACAAGATTTGCTTCATCTGTGAGAAATTAGACTCTTGATCACACATAACTGAGACAGACTGAAGGATAAATATAATTTGCTTTGACAATAATCCCTGGATACCAACCTTTGTAAAGACCTGTTGGGCCTGAAGGCAGGTTGGATTCAGAGGGATTCCTGATATTTGCCGTCTGTCTGTGGCTGACACACTGTCATATTCCTGAGTGTGTGGTTGCCCTCTTAGGGATGGATAGGGTGGATGCACATAGTGACTCAACTTGGGAGAGGCGAGGAGCAACCACAATCCAATGAGGTGAGGTGTCAGCGCTCTTGGGCAGCCCACACAGTTGGATTAAAAAAGTATCTTGTCACTCTCTGAATATCCATGGGAACAGTTTAATGATACATAAGATTTTTGTTGTGAGCATATCAAACATGATAATGTTGTGACAACTTCCTTTAAGTTTAAATCAAACAGAGCCTATCTGGGGTCGACCTGAGATTCCAGCTGTCGCCACAGGACACAATGATTGAATGGTGTGTAGTTCATTTGCATTATTGAACAGTTCACTAACACATTTTTTCAAAACTGACATCGTTGTCTTTTTTGTCTAATCCGTGCATAAACACAAATGTTTACATGGCAATTGTTGGTTTTAGGGGGACATGCATGCTGTAACTAGTTTTTCAACAAAGTACACCGATGTTTTGAAATATTGAGAAAGTTTTATGTTATGATAAACTAAAGAGGCATGTCTTTATATTAAGAAAGGTTTTTTGGAAGCACTAAGTAAGTTGAAGTAAGTGGATACATCTAATAAAGATATAATACAGTATTGTGCAAAAGTTTCAGGAACTTTCAATGTTATTATTCTTATCTGTTATGCAACACCCTCAGTGAGGCATCTAATCAGTTTTGAGTTAATTTTTCAGCATAACAACAAACCCATACCAGAGTCATACAGAACTGTATTCAGAGACCAGACCTCAACATCATGGAGTCAGTCCAGGGTCCAACAAAACCATAGAAAATTGTAGCCTCTTTTGAACAGAGATCCCACTGTATTGTCATTTAGATGACTTTACATGTTTACACAGAATATAACAGATGTGTTATAACACAATCCCAGACAGGGATTAGTATGCTAACGTCAGAGGTGCCATGTGAACCTTCGCATCTTATTGATGGAACAACAGGGTCCCTGAGTTCCCCCAGATCTTAGGAACAACCTTAGCAATTATTGAAACCTTGAAACTCCTTGAAAAACTGTGCACAGGTGTGTTAGTGAATTTCGCTAAACTTTTTTCTTTAGCAAATTATTTAAACTCTGATGAAAATGATTAGCAAATAAACCTGATCTGTGAATCATTTTTGCTAAATAAACAAGAGGAAAAGATGCTCTGTCATATTTATGGTTCAGATGCTAAGTTGTTAATCTGTTCGTAGAAACTTCTTAGTGAGTTGACCTGTCATCCAAGTGATAAATTTTGTTGTTTTGATCTGATGTACAAACAAAAATAGAGCTGTTGAACCTAGCTGGCAGTGTGATCCAGTGTTACCATTTTAAAATATTGAACAGCCTTTTCCAACACACAGCTACCCAAACATATTTCCCATTAAAATGCGATATGGGCCATGAAAAGTCCAATTAATGTCGGGTTACGCATCAGTCTCATAATTTCTGTTTGTATAACCCAACTTAACACTGAGTTCCTCAAAGGATTTTAAGGGTACACATCAGCCACGGTCCAAGACCCAGCCAAAGCCGTCAAGGAGAACTCCACAATAAAACCTCAGCAGAGGTGGAAAATCGAAATAATCTCCAGAGAGGCAATTCAAAAAGGGTTAAAGATGAGGTAAAGAAAATGACAAAAGAGTAAAGATATTATCAACAGTGGAGAAGCTTATTCTCACCGTTACCTCTGTATCTGTGTTATCAGATCACAAGTATGTGTGCTACACTCATGACCAGCATTCACCATCCATCACTGAAGTCTAAATACCACAGAAAATGTAATTAATAAAAGACTGTGTTTTGGTCATGCTTTGACCTGATTACACGCTGCAGCCTCATGAGTGAAAACTGACTTTACAGGACGGGAGATTTCACATAATTTTTACCCTCCAAAAGAACCAAATTGCATTTATAAGGACATCAAAATTATATCCAACTGCAATTCCAAAAAGTTTGCTCTTGGTGGATATTTTCCTTGTGCACACAGATGTGAGTCATTTCCCAGTGAGCCAGAGTATCACATGCTTTTCCAAGGCAAGGGGTTTACCCATAGTCACAGTGCAAGGCCACTTTCCTGTAGGCGAACACTGCTTGGAATAGCCAAGTCATCTAAAATGTTGGCTTTGTAAGAGGACAATGAATGAATGAAAGAACTGCTGTTCTGATAGTGCGCATTATTTGTATGGATTTGTATCACATTTTTTGTCCCTGTTTCCTCTGCTTGTGTAAGGACTCAGATCTGAGGAACCCAAAAGCACGAACTCAGGGACAGGGGCAGAGTCCGATAAACGTTAATCAGTTCAGGAAAACAAACATGGGTCAGAAACCAGGCAGGAAAAGCCAAAGGACTAGGCAGAATTTTCAGACCGGGGAAACAGGCAGGGTTCAGGTAACAGGCAAGCTGACAGATAGGAAGGAAAGCTGGGCAACAACACTAGACAATCTGGCAACGGGCATGAGACTCTAGCTCAGTATATATAGAGAGTGACTGATAGGCATGATGGGATCCAGGTGAGGAAATGGGCAGGGACACTCAGGTGAGTGGAATGAAGATGATTGCAAGTCAGAGGGGTGTGTCAGGACCTGCAGCAAAAGGAGAGTTAGTGATCAGGCTGGACAGCCCGTGACAGCTTCCTGTACTCATACTTCCCTTTCTAACTTAAAGTTTAGACCATATAAACTGTTACACAGATTCTTTTTCATTGTGATGTCACAATGCACTGCAATACATTTTGCACGGATGCAGCAAGGTGGTGGCTAGCAAAAAAAAAAAAAAAACTGTTTTAAGAGTAACTTAACCTACCCAGAGATCTTGTTTGGTGGACCTTTAACTTCTCATTTTGCTGCAGTGAAGAGCGTGTACAGGAGGACATGATATCACTGTTAGCTTTAACTGATGGTGCAACAGAGCACTGTTAAATAAAGGGAACACTAAAATAACACATCCTAGATCTGAATGAATGAAATATTCTTATTAAATACTTTGTTCTTTACATAGTTGAATGTGCTGACAACAAAAATCACACAAAAATTATCAATGGAAATCAAATTTATTAACCCATGGAGGTCTGGATTTGGAGTCACACTCAAAATTAAATTGGAAAAAACACACTACAGGCTGATCCAACTTTGATGTAATGTCCTTAAAACAAGTCAAAATGAGGCTCAGTAGTGTGTGTGTGTGTGTGGCCTCCACGTGCCCGTATGACCTCCCTACAACACCTGGGCATGCTCCTGATGAGGTGGGTGATGGTCTCCTGAGGGATCTCCTCCCAGACCTGGACTAAAGCATCCACCAACTCCTTGACAGTCTGTGGTGCAACGTGGCGTTGGTGGTTGGAGCGAGACATGATGTCCCAGATGTGCTCAATTGGATTCAGGTCTGGGGAACAGGCGGGCCAGTCCATAGCATCAATGCCTTCGTCTTGCAGGAACTGCTGACACACTCCAGCCACATGAGGTCTAGCATTGTCTTGCATTAGGAGGAACCCAGGGCCAACCGCACCAGCATATGGTCTCACAACTGGTCTGAGGATCTCATCGCGGTACCTAATGGCAGTCAGACTACCTCTGGCGAGCACATGGAGGGCTGTGCGGCCCCCCTAAGAAATGCCAGCCCACACCATTACTGACCCACTGCCAAACCTGTCATGCTGGAGGATGTTGCAGGCAGCAGAACGTTCTCCATGGCATCTCCAGACGCCGTCACATGTGCTCAATGTGAACCTGCTTTCATCTGTGAAGAGCACAGGGCGCCAGTGGCAAATTTGCCAATCTTGATGTTCTCTGGCAAATGCCAAACGTCCTGCACGGTGTTGGGCTGTAAGCACAACCCCCACCTGTGGACGTCGGGCCCTCATACAACCCTCATGGAGTCGGTTTCTGACCGTTTGAGCAGACACATGCACATTTGTGGCCTGCTGGAGGTCATTTTGCAGGGCTCTGGCAGTGCTCCTCCTGTTCCTCCTTGCACAAAGGTGGAGGTAGCGGTCCTGCTGCTGGGTTGTTGCCCTCCTACGGCCTCCTCCACGTCTCCTGATGTACTGGCCTGTCTCCTGGTAGCACCTCCATGCTCTGGACACTACGCTGACGGACACAGCAAACCTTCTTGCCACAGCTCGCATTGATGTGCCATCCTGGATGAGCTGCACTACCTGAGCCACTTGTGTGGGTTGTAGACTCCATCTCATGCTACCACTAGAGTGAAAGCACCGCCAGCATTCAAAAGTGACCAAAACATCAGCCAGAAAGCATAGGAACTGAGAAGTGGTCTGTGGTCACCACCTGCAGAACCACTCCTTTATTGGGGGTGTCTTGCTAATTGCCTATAATTTCCACCTGTTATCTATTCCATTTGCACAACAGCATGTGAAATTGATTGTCAATCAGTGTTGCTTCCTAAGTGGACAGTTTGATTTCACAGAAGTGTGACTGACTTGGAGTTACATTGTGTTGTTTAAGTGTTCCCTTTATTTTTTTGAGCAGTGTACATAATCCCCAGTATATTGCAGGCAATCATATAGACAACAAATCATCCTAACATCCATGACCACAGGCAAGTTTAACAAATGTTTTAAAAAATGACTGTGGGAGGAAACCGGAGTACCAGGAAGGGACCAGCACTGGCAGAGTAAGAACATGCATCCACACAAACAGGCAGCAGGGCACAAACACAGAACCTTCTAACTGCAAGGAAACAAATTCCTATCATATTCAAAGCATGTCTTTTTTTATAGCCTGTGCCAGTGTTATCTGACTGTGAGACTGAGTATACACAGATTGTGTTCAATATCTGGTAAAAAGTAAATAAATTATCTCTCTCTCTCTCTCTCTCTCTCATTATATTAATGTAGGACTTCAAAACTAAATTTGCGGTAAGTGATATGGGAATTCATAAAATGAAATAAGCATGCATGCAGGCTCGGGAAAGTAAATACTCCAAACAGGAAACTACAAGAACTCATCATAAAGTCATTCATGGAATGTACTGAGCATCAGGGATGGAAATTTCCTTCAACAGCAAATGAACAAGTCAGTGTGGAACCCTCAAATATTGAAAGCAAAGTTATACATCCACTGTGCTTGCCAGCAGTTGTATATTATTTTCTATTTGCCTTTTCCTTGAGCTTTAAACTTGGCTCAAGTGTCCCCCAAGATTTCACGCCAAATATCTAAGACCTCTGTGGTCAATGTGTTTTGCCAAACAGCTGTTTCATTTCCACTTGGGACAATTGAGTCCAGAATGGGAGAGCTGATTGAAACAGGAGACAGAGAGGCAGACAGACAGGAAAAACCAAAGCAGGGACAGAACAGACAGACAAAGAGACAGAGAGAGAAAGACAGAAGGATATGAAGAGAGGGAATTCAAACATGCTTCAATTCAAACATCCACGCTTGCTTGTTTGTGTCTGTGGCCAGAACCGAGGGGACAAGCGTGGGAGGAATAAAACAATTAACATGAACAGTAATCTGGGGAATGTGGGTTTCCTTGGCAACAGCGGGCATAGCCAAATGTGAACTCTTTCATCATAACAATTCAAGACAAACAGATGAGTCTCCCTTTTTTAACCTCATTTGTAAAAAGGGGAATCCCTTTCTGTTATTGTCAACACAAACGTAAATCTTTCCAAAAATACTTCCATGATATAATGATATATTATGTAGCTCCTGCACTCCATATATCAAATGCATGCATGGACAAAAAAAGAACTGATTATTATCAACAGCAAACACAAATCAGTTGGAATGATTGGGAAATAACTACGGAGGAAGATTTGGGTTCATGTGAGAAGCATAAAATACATGCAGTGACTGATGAGGCTGCAGAGCTGATCAGAGTCAATGGGACACGATGACACATTGGCAGACCCTCCTGTCCCAGATACTGCTGCAAAGAGAGAGAGGGAGAGGCCTGTATGTTCTTTTGTGTGTGTGTGTGTGTGTGTCTGTGTGTTGTGTGGAGGGGTTGTGATTTTTTTTTTTAAATTGGAAACTTGGGTTGTGGGACGGGTGTGGTCTTGGGTTGTTTAGAGCAGTTTTTGATGAGCCAGCAGGTCCACCCTGCATTCTGGCAAAGGTGCTGATCCATAATCAGTTGTAGGACACTTTAAGAAGTTCAACATTTTATTTACTTTCTTATGGAGAGTTAGATGAGAGGATTAATACCACTTTCAAGTTTTTACAGCACAGGTAAAGCTGGAGTCAGCAGCTGGTTAGCTTACCTTAGCAAAAAAATTGGAAAGGGGCGGGAGGCAAAGTGGTCTCTGGGAACCTCTTCTAAAGCCACTATAATAAACTGCTTGATTCACCCGAACAAAAAAGAAAGTTTAAAAGGAAATACAGGGTTACCTTGTTGCCAGATACAATAACTTCTATAAGTCTCCAGTGGCAGTGTCATCGTATCATGAAGAAAAGTCATTCAACACTTTTTCAACAAGCAGCATTTTGCTGCCCTATCTGGCTCAATTTTTTACGCAGAAGTGACCTCTGCAGCTGTAACCACACTCAGTGGTGATGTTGCCTTCACTCTGTAGCAAGATGACAAATTAAACCACTGCAAACAGGCAAAGACAACACTTTCTGGAGGTTTTAAGTTACTCAGCAATTTTACCGACGCTTGTTGGTAAATTTTGTCACTTGTTCATCCATGCATGACACCCCACTTGCCACCCCCATCACCTCCCCTCTGCCCTCCCTCATTCCTTCATTCTCCCAGTCTTCCTGGTGGCACTTGAGCTTTATGAAGTCATTGCAAAGTATAATATTAACAAGCTGTTTGCACAGTTTGCTGGGTTGGTCGAGCGTAAATCAAACTTACTTCACACAAAACATTCAGAACTGCTCACGGCCCACTCAGCTAATTCCTCACTCAAAACAAAGAGGTCATTTTTGAATGTAAATGTTAGATTTCTGAGAGAATAACTACCACTGCATGATATGACGTGAAGGAGGTTGTTGCTGTGAAACCAGTAGTTTTGGCCCAAGTGAATAGTCTTTGTAATTAATGCAGAGAGTCATGAGGGAGTTCAACCCAGTGAATCGACAATGTGAAAGTTTGTTTGAGAAGAACATTGATGTATGTCTGCTATGTAATTATTTAATGAGTGGTTTCACAGCATTTGTGGATGAGCTTCTGTGCAGCAGAAACGCGGGTGGGGGGACAAAAGGATCTTGCCTTGTCCAGCTATTTGACCCCCTCCTGCAGAAAACAAAAATCCGGTGACTACACTGAGCAGCTCAGCTTTTGTCAGTTTGGAATGCAAGAAAAAAAATACAGCCTGCAAGACAGAGTAATATAAAAAACAAGGAGGGTAGCATAAGTTAAAATCACTATTCAGACGATTAAATATTATAGCTACCACAGTTCCTCTTCCAGTGGATACAATTTATAATACAGACTCTATATGCAACTAAAAAGCAAACATGAATGATAATCCACAATAACAATGTACATATCGTCATAAATTAAAATAAAAAATATTATGATTATAAATTATTATAATGCAAAATGATGAGAAAATTTATATGTAATATGTGTATTAGTCTTCTGACTATTCACTCTGTACTGCTGAAAGCAAATGTGCCATCTCGGTATACACTTTCATGGGAAAGTGTGTCCAAACTTTGGACTGGTACTGTATATCAGTCATTTAACTTTATCTATTTTTCTTCTTTATATTTTAAACAGAGAAAAGTCCCACCTCTGTGTCGGACGTCCTAGTAATGGCTCAAATGATAAAGTTTTAGTGCAAAACTCCAAGCTGTATTTGATCTGGTGATGACTAAAGGCCTCTGTCCCAGAGGACTGAGGGGAGACCAGGAGAGGGGGAAGAGGACTGAACTTGTAACTAACCAGCAGCAGTGATGCTTGTCACGTGGTCGCGCTGGGATCGAGCACAGGCACGTTGTGGATCATGTACATCCTGCAGCACAGTGATGTCAGACAGACAGGAGACCACCTCCCCCTGCAGTGCACCATGATCCGGCTCCTCCGCTGTCGACCCGGCTGCCGCTCTCCGGCCATTCAGACCGTCACGGACTAAAGAGAGTGTGCAGCTCCTTACAGAAGAGCCGAGAGGTTCACTGTTTGATTCCCATCGGAGAATCTGCCACTTCAGTTCTGAGGGAGGCGGGATTTCCCCAGCAGCCCACCTGCAGACCTGACACCATGCCCTCCGGGTGTGCGCTCCTCCGGTAAGTTCACCTCTGTGCTGCGTTTGTCTGTGCAGAACTGTCAGATAAATTCGGGTTTAATTGTTGCAGTTGTAGATTTAAAAAAGCATGAACGGATGAAGAAAGTTTAGAAGTTAAGACCAGACTTTTTTCCCCCCTGAAATACGGATCTTCTTTAGATACATGTGAGTTAGAACACGTAGATATGCGAGGTTTAATAACATATCTGCACCAACTCCATGAAAGAGACCTATAAACGGTGGTACAGTGAGAAGATCAGGGAGGGGAGGGCGTGACAGTGTTTAAGATACAGAAACTATGGCATGGAACTCAAGGGGAGTAAGGAGGGGGGCTTACAGCCAATCCCCAGGACACTTAAGGAATTTTCCATCAGAGCCTGGTAAGGCCTGATCTTTGCCCAGTCTGTCATCTATCAGCATTAAAGCAGTAGAAGTTTACAGCAGCCAATAAAATGTTTCCAAGAAGAAATGTTTTTTTCCTTCATCTCCCGTGTCCCCACCGATACTCTGAGATGTTGGATTCAGGAATGAGGATGTTTTCATGTAGACAGTAAAACGGGTCCAGTCATTCAGCCTGAACACAACCACTTTGCCAATACAGAACTGTTGGGTCTTTTTTATTTTTATCTTTTTTTTTTTTTAATACGGTAGCTGACCTGATCTCTCCCATTACCCATGCACAGGTTTACCTCCCTCCTAGTCCTCCTCTTCCCCCCCCCCTATGTTCTCCTCCTCCTCCTCCTCGTCCCGCCCCCAGTGGATCCTCCAGCGTGTCCCTGTGGTCCTCCCACAGAGCACCGAGTCTCGGCCGGCCCCTCGCTTCCTGTCCCCGGCCCGTCTGGATGTCGCCTCTCCATGCGACCCACAATGCCACAAAAGAGCCCCTCAACCGAGCTACTGGGACCTGCGCCGTTTTTTGGCCTATGAGACTCTCCACTCAAACGGTCAGCTCACTGAGACCGCCATCGGGATCTACGGTTACAACCTGAACTCTGACACCAGCCCGGTGTCCTCAGAGAAGGCTGGGCAGGCACATGTCAGGAGGAAGCGCCAGATCTTCGGCCACGATGGCCGTTTCAGCATTGCTGGACAGACCTTCCTGCTGAAATACCCCTTCTCAGTGGCTGTCAAACTGTCCACCGGGTGCTCTGGGACATTGGTGGGGGACCGTCATGTTCTCACGGCTGCTCATTGTGTTCATGACGGTAAAAACTATGTGAAAGGAGCCCAGAGGCTTCGGGTTGGCTTCTTAAAGCCCAAACACCGACACACACCGCCTTCCTCCTTCTACCTCCCCTCCAACCTCAGCAACCACGTTGAAGGGGACTTTGCTCCTTACGCCCCCCCAACCAACAACAAGATGAAGTTCCAGTGGATCCGAGCCAAGCGCACTCATGTTCCCAAAGGATGGATTAAAGGGAATGCAAATGATATCGGGATGGAGTATGACTACGCTTTGCTTGAACTGAAGAAACCCCACAAACGCCGCCACATGAAGTTAGGAGTCAGCCCCCCGGCCCAGAGGCTGCCCGGTCGGCGAGTCCACTTCTCAGGATTTGATAATGACCGTCCGGCCCAGCTGGTGTATCGGTTCTGTCGGGCCGGGGAGGAGACCTCAGACCTGCTGTACCAGCACTGTGATGCCCAACCCGGGGCCAGCGGATCAGGGGTCTATGCACGGATGTGGGATGGGAGGCGCCGGCGTTGGGAGCGGAAGGTGATCGGCGTGTTTTCCGGGCATCAGTGGGTGGAGAGACAAGGGGCGTCTCATGAATTCAACGTAGCGGTGAGAATCACACCGCTTAAATATGCTCAGATCTGCTACTGGATAAAGGGCAACTTTGTGGACTGCAGAGAGGGCTGAGGAAAAGGGGATGTGAGGATGACACATGTGTAACTGCAGAAGCACTCATACATCCCTTTATAAAACTGGAGCTGCTGAGCCCACTTTTCAGCACTGACATTACATCAAGATAAATATCAAAATATTCTCACAAACCGATATCAGTAAAAAAAAAAACCTTCAGACTCGAACTCAGTAACAGCACTAAATTAAGTAAACAGGGTGTGCTCATTTCATTTATGCTTAGTTTTATATTCTCACATTTCTAAAAACAACAACAAAATTATAATAAAAAAAGTCACATTTGTGTGGACTGAGGAAACATTTTGGTCACGTGGTTTTGCAAAACAGAAGCGGGGTTTTCTCTCTCGTTGGATGACTCATCTAGGTAACAAAGTTATCTGCCAGCACCTCCAATCTGGAACATGGACTAATGCAAAAAAGATGTTTTGGAATAAAGCCTAAGCACCAGAACTGGGAAAGCTGAATCTCTAACCATCCTGGTCTATTTTCCTGAGCTAGCACTAAAGATTGCACTGTTTAACTTTTCATTTCTACTGAAAAATTATGATTTTCGTCGATGAATGTACAAGTCCGCTACCAAAGTTGCCAACTGATTTGCTCTGAACTATCATGCATCTCCTCTCAGTGGATAGAGTCGTTATCTAAAGGCACAGTGTACTCTGCTGCTGAATTTAGAGTGAAGGGGGTTCTTTTTATTAAATGTTCATTGGTGTTTGGCTCCCTCTGGTGGCAAAGATACAATGTTGCAGCTGTTTGCAATAAACAAAATGAATAATGGCGACTTAACCCAGGTGTACATATGCACTTTTTATTTTCTCCTTACATTTGCGTTTCTGGAGCTCGAGAATGGCAAATCTAATGAAATATATGCTTTGAAATATGTGAATGTGTTTTTCTTCTCTGTCTTCTCATAAAAGTGATTTTGGGCACAAGAATACAAAGACATTGACAGTTCAAACAGGTTTTGATTTATTTCAGATCTTAAAAAAAGAATTTTCAGAAATGCTGTTGGGAAATTGAACACTGTAAAAAGCCGAAATATGAGGACCCGCTCCTATGGCTTCTCCAGCTCCAACACGCTCAGCCAGGAGTCTGAATCTTCGGATATGGCACATAGAAAACAAACTCTGTCAGTCAAATTTGATCCATTTTTCTAGCGAAGGGGGCAAAGATTACCATCATGGTTTTAATTTTTTTTCCAAATCTCACAAAGACCAGCAGACAGGTACACTGTTTTCCAAATCTCAACCCTTAATCTCTTCTCCAACTGTAAATCCTACAGGTTTGACCAAACCAAAACAAAGCAGTCAGAATGTGTGTTATTTCAGCAAAGACTTAACACTGAAGTAAGATCTGACATCGAAGCAGAACTTACAGCAAACCTGAAAATGTCTCCTTTCTGTATTTCTGAGGTGCAGGTAAGTTTAAGATGACACAGTACAACTGAATTCCATGGCTATCACCAGCAAAAATACGAAAGGATGACAATTCAAGCCAACAGCACCATTCAGCTACAAACGTTTCTACATTCAAATGAAACATGACAAAGAACATAAACATAAAGAGCTGATGTCAGGATTAAGTTTGCAGACAAGCAGAATAGTGGCCTCATGAATGATATTTGAGCTGAATCTGATTTTTCACACTTCTATGATCAAGGTGTAAGCACAGGCTCATCTTGAAAGCTTGAGAGCTTCCTTACCCTTATTTACATCCAAATGTAAACTTCACTCAGGCATTCATTATGAAACTCAAAACAGCACATGAAATTCTGGTTTTCAGATTTCTGACTCAAACTTCACCTCCTGGGGAAAAGGCTTTTCAGTTTGCAATCCCTGGCAATAACACTTAATACTGGCCAAATGTAAGCACTGCCTGCAGATTAGAGCTTGTGAAGGAGTGGAGACTCCACTAAGAAAACCACCAAGGGGGGAAAAAACGATTTTCATCAAGGGAGCAAGGCAACAACATGCAAGGCAACCTGTTTGTAACACCATTAACTGGTAACTGAAAATACATTAATTGGTAATGAGGTGACACATACAGTGTTTCTCCTCCAGCTGTCTTCACCATTTGATGTTGGATTCATCCCCAATGGATATGTCAATAACAAAGACAGTATAACAACAGCATGCTTGCACTGAATGAAATGGTACATCTGGGGACATACCCAAAAGAAGACTTTATTACTAGCCCCATTCAGTCTGTTGTCTGCATCCAGTCTGCAAACACATAGACCTGATGTGATGTGATGCTCACTCTTAGAGTGGTTTAAGCATTCAGGCACCAAAATTCAAGAAAATGAAGTGTTTGGATGGCTTTTAGTAACTTAAATGAGTTTTACGCTATATCATAGCAAGAAGATTTCTGCACGTCAAAGTGCGGTCAGACATCAGTTTGAGTTTTGACCTGGTTACAGCAGCCATCTTTAAACCTTTACACATTTTAGAACAAAGGCAAGCCACCCCTTGTCGGCCACCTCATGAAAGCTTATAAAGCCCGGTGCTTTAACTGGCCTTCCAGAAAGCAAATGATGTAAAACAAGCACGTACTGATAGCAAAAGGCAAGACACATGAAAGAGGAAGAATAAACCATCCTCTGCAGAAGCAGTAGAAAGGAGTACCTAAAGTGTTATATATATAGACTGATCTTAGATATTAACAGATATCAAGTAAGTCAACGTTTTATTTGACACGGTGGTAAAAATCCACATGAGGCTCTGTTTTAAGAATTATTGGGCATTTCTGAGATTCACACTCTGGTAAGCAGTTAGATGAGAAAATGGAAAACACCATGTCTGAACAGTAAATACAAAGCTACAACTAGTAGTAAGGGAGCTTTCTTTAATCTGTACAAAAAAAGCCATATTTACTGAACGGACATGAGCGTTGCATTGATCCTTTCATTCTCTGCCTGAAACAAACTAAAAATAAAGGGCATTTTCCAAAATGGTGTACTATTCCTTAAAGAACGACAAACGATCAGCTTCCAATGGGGCAATGATGCTACCCCGAACAGCTACTGGATACAGATTGAAGATTTGGGAGCCATAGGTTTAAGTAGAATACAGGCAAACCAGGATTCGAGACCTCCGGCTTGACTCCATCCACTCCCCTGAATGGCTCATCTAGTTTAACTGACTGTCAGAGGCCAAGTCCACTCTGTGGCTGGCCACCTGCACTTAAAATATCTTTGGCAAAAGTCACCTCCTGGCATTCCCTAACTTCCCTGACGCCTAGCAACAACATAACACAACATGCTAATGTTGTCGATGTGGTAATGCCTGTCGTAACTCGAAATAGTATACAAAATAAAAATATTTTTTTAAATAGGTGTATATATATATATATATATATATATATATAAACATTGCATTAAAAATAGAACCGTATCAAAACACAATTATGAATTCACAGTCTGTCCCTTAAATTCCAATTGTGAGCATCAAACAACTCTCCAGTCTTCTGCTCTACCAGACCTCCAACCATTTCCCCTCCAAATCCAGAGTTCAATGGTGAGGCTTCACTGTGCGCAAACTTTACTGCGATTTGAGCCCCAAACTGTTGGAGGACAGAGGATAGGAGTAAGCTTTGCCCAGCACAATACGATCTCGGAGCAGTTTAAAAAGAACATAGTAGTTGCAGAAGAGAATAAGCCCCAGAGACAAAGTGTGGTTCCAGCGCTCAGAGCGGAGCAGAGAGTACAACTGGTACAACACCACACTTGACTCGATCCAGATCAGCAGGTTTAGGATCCGCAACGGCTTGTGAAACAGGAACTGCAAGACCAACAGACATGAAGAAGAAAATTTAGTGGACAATAAAATCAAAAACTTCTGTATAATATGGTAATACAGTCCAGTAATACTTAATTTGTGGAGCACATGGCAACTTAACACAAACCTGCTGACATTTTTCAAGTTAGTCATTATGTAGTGCTAAATAACTTAAAATCTAGAGCTATATAACATCTACATAACATGATCAGGACATACATGATGCAAAGGCACAGATACTCACATAAAACCTTGCATGGGAAACATCAGAGGGCAGAGCAACATTATAGGGTCCAACTGCCTTATATAGACATCGACTGTGTCGTACCAACACCCCCTGAGGCCAAATAGTGCTTTCTGACCACCTGCAAGACATATTAATAATACAGTTATACATAACCAATTAATAAATACATTTTTAAACCTCAGAGTGTACAAAAGGGTGTGCAGCGGGCCACTCACACATGCTGTGGTGCGTTGCTGTATGAGCCATGCTCCAATTTCTGCCAGCGACCCAGGTGAGCTGCTGAGCGATGTAGCAGGTCGCAGTAGCTGGGGGGCAGCAGCTGACTCATCAGCATCACAAATGCATTGATCCACACCATGATCAGATGCTCACATGACCAACGCATATCATAGTACTGGGTACTCTATGGAAAACACAGGAGCGTTTGATAGATTCACCTGAAATCCAGCCATTTTACAGGTACTTCAGGAATAGTGACGTTTGAAAACTGTTCAACATTAAACAGAAAATCTTAAAGAGAAAAAAACTCAAGTGACAGATACAGACCTTGACAAAGCAGAGAGGCAGGAAGGCTACATAGTAAGCGCTGAACAGTGAGTTGAACAGCACTTCCTTGATCCGACGGTTGAAGTCACTCTTCAGCTCCTCCACCTCAGCTCGGATCAACTCTGGCGTGTGTGAGTGTGTGTGTGGTGGGCAGGTGTGCGTGGGCATGTGTGGGGGGCTGGAAAACTGCTCTCTGAGGTTCTCTCGTAACAGGAAGAGAAAGTCACGCGGTCTAAAGAACGGGGTCTCTGTTAGGGCAGTCTGCTGGTGGTCGGCTGGGTAATCGCAGTCAGCTGGCACTGTTTGGCTTTTCCCTCCCTCCTGATGGAAACAGCAGAGTGGGACATACACGCCAAATCTGCCATGGGGGTATAATGGTGGGAGAAGGAGAACACAAGAACAGAGCAGCGGGCTTAAGTTTTAAGTGATTACAGCATTAAAAGGAGATGGTTGACATGAAAATATAGATGATACATATTTAAAATGACAAAACCCATCAACGGTACACAGCCAAGGTCCTTTATTTCAAATCCTTTATTCAGAGTATTGCTAGAAACGATCATGACTTGTGTAAGAAGGCAACACTTTGTATCTGATTCACCCCTTGACCTTTATGGCACTCATTGAACTATGATAACCTTGTATGAAAATCAGAATAAACAGTTTCTGTGCATCAAGAAATTTAACAGAAAGGGTTGCAAAATATATATCAACCAGCCACCATAAATGACAATGATGGAATCAGGAGCTCTGTAAAGTTTCTCATTATCACATAACACCAACTCCACAAAGTGATGTGTCCAGAGGCGGGAAACTAAGTGATGTTCGAACTCCTCTCTAAAGTCAGGGTTACATTTCGGGTTGAAGTTTTTAATTTTTTACACAACCACTGAATGACCAACAAAGAACCCTGTGAATAACTGAGAAAATGTGGGCAGCATTAACTCCATTTGTTTGACTTATTTCATTGTATCACCTTTTGCCCTTACTTTGCTTTACAGTTTGTTAAAGCATAACCCTGGCCTTTGGAGGCAGGGGTGTAAGGGGTATAAAAGACTTACGGGTATCCCAGGAAGAGGAGGTTGAGCACAGAGTGGTTCTTGCAGAGGTTGACCAGTGTCCAGCACAGCACCCAGCCACACATGGTCAGCAGGCAGAGCCGAGCTGCAATGAGAACCACATAGCGGAGCAAAGATCCGCCACTGCTCTGACACACCTGGATGAGATGGACAACAGAATATGGGGCAGATATCAGAAAGACTGTGGCTTCGATCACAAGGAGCTCAGTTCCCACAAGGGCTATGTTTGCTGAGGGTGCATTTACTTCTGAAACTATAGTCCAAACTAGCCTCCTGGCCAACATGACTGTGATGAAGATAGCCAGGTGGTAGTCCATTAGATGAAAATTCTGTAGAAGAAAAAAAAAAAAAAAAAATAGAATTAGTTTTAGTTTTCCATCAAGACTTTACTGAAATCTAGCTTTTGAAAAAACCTATTATGTAACATGCAATAAATGAAAATCCCCCCCCCCCCAAAAAAATAACAATTACACAAGGAAAGACTAAATGAGCAGTTAAATAGGTAACTAAATTAACATGAAAACTGAGATACAAGACCAGTTTATGTCAGAAAAAGCCAAATATTACACATTTTCTGTTAATCTCTTCATATATACATCAGGCAGGGGGAGGATAAATAGAATGTATGTTCGTGTATAATTTCTCATCTAGCAACTCATAAAAGATGCTTTTTTTCCCAGTTCAGATTTAAGGATAGATTATAACAGGGATGAGGGAAGGAAACAAGGGGAAGAAATCAGTGATTAAACTAAACCCAAAATCTGTGTTTTTAATTTTTAAAAATGGAAGAAGACAAAGAATTTGCAATTGCCAGAAACATCAGAGCTGATGGTGTGTATTTTGTGTGTGTGTTCTTACAAGTGAGGTAGAGGCTGCAGGGTGGCTGTATGGGTACCACCACACAGTCCTGTAGATGTTGATATACTGGACAAACAAGGCCACCAATAAATAAAGGAAGAGCATTAACTCGAACAGCAGGCTGCTGTCCAGTGGCAGCTCGGGGATCCTCGAGTGGCGGACTGGCTCTGGTGTTATGAGGGCTGAGAGAGGTGGGGCCGACAGACCCACTGAGTTACTGCACCTAAAAGCAAACACAAAAACAAAAATACAAATACTCAGCACAACTCAGATATATTTAGGATAGCCATGTGTAAGATCCAACACATTTACCTGGTTATATATTAATTTCTGAAAGACGTGTTCCTGTTTGTAATATCATATTAGTCATATTAAAAAGTAAAAATTGTTGAAGCAGGATTAGGTAGTCATCTACTGGAGATGGAGCTCCATCTCTCTTGAAACTATCTGAATGCACAATATGTTTAGTTAGTGTTTCTCCTTGGGCAGGAAGAAATCACCAAGCTCAGCACAAGAGGAACTAGACGAACTTTCCCCCTAAGGGAACATAGACACAAAGTCTTTAGGTGGATGCTGGGCTGAAAATTTAGCTTGTGAAATAGTATATCAAAACATGTTCCAGCAGTAGGCATACAAGAAAAGGCATTAACAGAGATCTAACAGCTTAAGTTAAGTACCATAATTACAAGGGCATGTTAGATACATGTGGAAGGGATTGAGCCCTGTGATGGACTGGCGACCTGTCCAGGGTGTACCCTGCCTCTCGCCCAGAACGTTAGCTGGGATTGGCTCCAGCACCCCCCGCGACCCGGAAATGGAAAAGCGGTAAAAGATGGAAGGATGGGATGGATGGAAGGGATTGAAGTATGATACAGACTTGACATGGTTGCTTGAATTAGCTCACAGGCTTTGCTTCATTTAATGGATTTGTCTAGTCAATGAAATTTCAGTAATGAAAACTTCTCATCACATTTTCCCAGAGTGCATAACACCATCAAACATGGGAATGATGACAGCTGAAACAATGAATACAGTATTTTGAGCTGATTTTTAAAAATCAACCAATCAAGTAAACATACGTTTTTTCATGCCAATTTAAAGCTACAAATAGTAAAATGTATGATCAAATACAAGCTAGAAGGACACTGTGGATTTAATTGATATAATAATATAATAATCAGGGATCAGCAGATGGATCAATTGATTGACCACTAAGAGCTCACATTGATCATAAGCACAGACCTCAGTCTACTACTAATCTTTAATCAATGATTGATGAGTGAAAAGAAAGGCTTTTCAGGGCCTATAAACAGAAAGTCATTAGGAAACAGACAGTAAAACATGATATTTTTAAAGATAGAGGTAATAATTTGTCTTTGTTCTACAGCAAAGTTCATAAAGATAGGATTTGAAGTGGCATGTAAAACTTACAGGCAAATAAATAATTAATGCAGGCTGCCGATGCTGCTTTAGGAATAATGCCTGGCTGTCTTTCAAGTATAGCATGTTTAACATCTTTCCACACACTTTCACTGATGGTCATGTTGGGGGCCTGTTGGAGCTAATCTTGAGTTTTTTTTTAATAAGGTCATGATAAATTTAAAGTCTGCTTTGAATATTTGTCTCATTGTAGAAGCCACCCTCTTTAAAGATTCACCTTCTTCATCAACCACATTTGCCTTCATGTAATCAATTCTTGTCTTTATCTGTCTAATGCTTCCTGGGCAAATAACTGCTATGCAACCTCTGTGCAGAACATCTTCATCCAAGTGTTTCCCAATAATTACCTGTACTACACCCTGATGCATCACAGTTTCATATTAAGACCAAAATAAATCTACAGTTCTCAGTGCATCCAAAAATTAAGTCCATCATAATATCAACA
This sequence comes from Remorina albescens, assembly GCA_034769265.1. Classification (NCBI taxonomy): domain Eukaryota; kingdom Metazoa; phylum Chordata; class Actinopteri; order Carangiformes; family Echeneidae; genus Remorina; species Remorina albescens. Next base: position 8,117,457 of record CM068479.1, read on the forward strand.
TTGCCCACTACATAGTGATATTATTTTGAACCTCTTTCAGACATATAATCTTTTTTAGCAGTCGTTAACTTATTCATTCCATCCTTCTTTGACTAATTCTTGCTCTCTCTCACAAACATAACAAAAAACTGCAGACTCATCTGTCTCAGACCGAATATCAGTAAAACTGGGAGAAATCCTGCTGCATGAAGGGGCTGCTGGACTGTCCCTGTTTGTGTTATTTGGATGGGTGCATATGAGAGTGTATCTTCATCAGGACTGGGCTTACAATATGTAATTGTTGTTATTTATCTGACAGAATGCACAAGATGTGGTGGTACAGGTATTTTTCAGATAATCATATGTTCCAAAGTATTAAATTAAATATTTGCCATGGAGCTTCTTATATTTGTATTACAACTGTAGGTGATTACTTGAAGCCAACGGACTTCAACAAGAGAGGTCCGTGACACTTTGTGTATACAAACAGAACAATCTGTCTACACCTCCTATTTCAGGTGTGTGCATACCTGTTCCTTAGACCGGTACCATTGCCAAGGTTGCCTCCAACCAGAGTCTGCAGGGACGGCAGAGCAGAGCGACTTAGCTGCTGTCTGCTGGGGCCTCTGCGACCTCCTGGCATTGTCGCCAGTTACCTTGGCTACCACTGATGCCACCCACCAACCAACAGCCGCTGGGATTCCTCCCCTTTGCCTCAATGGACCACCATGTACAAACAGGCCACTGTGGAGGAAACCAACAAAGATGAGTCAGTTCCAACAACAACAACAACAACAAAAAAAGTGAACAGGTAACACAAACTACATTCAGATTGAAAACAAAACCAAAATCCTTATCTAAACATACCTAAGGCCAAACTGCCATTTACAATACCAAAGCACAGCACCCTGGAACCAAATTAAGTACGAGGAGTGTCACTAAACTCTCTTTCCCAGTGTATTTGCTTTGCTTTTTGCATATAATGAGTAAACAATACTGAAGTAGGGCTACAAAAACATCAACAAAAATTTAACTATCCATCATTCTGTCCATTATCTTGTCAGTTAATCTTTCGGAAAATACACAGATCTTTACCACTGGTGAAATAAAGTAGCAGACAAAGCTGGAGGTTTATCCATCTGCACACACTCCAACTCTGTCAGTGTCAGTGACACCTGTGAAATAATCCTTCTAGGTCTGACTGATAGGTTTAGCAATAAGTTTGTTATAGTCAACAAGAAGCATGCTGCATATACATGCAATTAGGATTGTGTCCATTTAGTCACAGACATTGAAAGAAAAGCAAAAACCACATGGTATTTGTCTGTTGGACGCTGCTTTTTTTTTTTTCCCCCTCTTTATGAAACCTACTTTAGATTAAAGAAATGACATGTTATCATGGCCCAGGTCAGGTTCACCTCAGCCAGCCCTCAGAGATCTGGTCTTAATGACAGTAAACTGAATTTTCAGGGATTATGGGATATTGATCAGGCCAGTTTAATAATGTTCCGACTTAATAATGGGGGATGGGGATAATTTTTTGCGTTATTGTGATGTTGAATCTCATGATAGAAATGGAATGAAGTAAAATCTTAAAAATGGAACACATCTCTGCACAAACCACTGCTTAACAATGCAAATAGAACCACCACCAATCTGCAACTACCCAGAGTATCAGGCCTGTTAATGTTTACAGCCTACTTAAACTCACATGGGGAAAAAAAAATCCCCTTGAAGTGTTTGCAAAGCCAATATTAAGTTTTCATTGTCTCATTGAAGCTATTAAATGCTGACCCTTACTCTCTGCCATCTGAGGAAAATACCTCAGACTATAGGTACAAATGAATCATTACATGTGTGATTTAGAAATGTCAGCTTTTGTCACAAAACAAATTTTAACTTTAACTCACATCGCTGCACTTATACTCATTAACAATGGCTCCTCTGCATTTTACCAGTTACCAGTGTAACACCAAGAACAATACTCTGACATACCTGAATGTAATGACTATACTGTTATTAAATACAGACGGACCGCTCCTGGCACAATATGTGAAATTATCTGATGCCACAAAGAACAATTAGCTGTGTTGGGGAGACACCAACATCATGTAAAAATGAACTAATAAACGTGACAGAGCACGTTCAACTTATTGCAAAAGAAGAATGCCTGCTGTGTGATTATTACTTTTGCACAACTTTCTTGCTAAACTAAGCAATGGTTGTTTCAAATACTTTGACTTAACTGTTTTGTTGAAGTTAGATGTTAACACTATATTTTTGACTGCAACTAACATTTAAAACAGTTACTGTAAGTAACATTTGCATAGATCACATAAAAATTTTTGAAATTCCTAATGATAAACAATGAGTGATACCAGATCACAAATCCATTGTTTTGACTGATCTAATGTTTGGAATTTCAAAGAATTATTTTACAAAATTGTTGATTGTTAAGTAAATAAACAGATAAGCCAACTTATAAAATAAGATTAGATGCAACTATAGTATGTTTAAACCTACGGTACCGCTTAATTTTACATGTAAGTACACTTTCAGTGAAATATATATGATAACATATATCAACAGATGTATTTAGATGTTACACTGGATTTATTTGGGTAGACATTGATGTGATGGGACAAGGTAATTCAATGTATAGTCAGTTGTTTAAAAATATACAAAATTGTATTATGAACAGCCCCTTTCACAGAACTGGCCCAATTAGTCAGGAACTCAATTTCAGTTCCCAAAACAATTGATGATCTACTTATTTAGGAATCGTGTAATAATTTATTTACATTTCAAAGCATAAATTCATAATAGTCTCCTGCTATAGTTTTTGAAATGTGAGGATTCGCTGTGAATTAGTAGTGATTGTCCACAGAATATTTTTGGACTTTGGACTGTGGTAGGCCGAAACAAGACATTGGAAGATGTATTCTGAGAGTCAGGGAGACTGTGGTTCTTCGAGTGCTGTTGTGTGATTGGAAAACAATTGAATAAATCAGCAACTGTTTTGCGAATTGAGTAAGAGTAATTTTTTTAATCAAAATTTGAATTCTATTTACATATCAATTGAATATATATATATATATTTTTTTACCTTTGCCAGTTTAAAATCCTAATTACAATATAAAGGATTATAACAATTTGATGATTTCCTTGGTCAAAAAAATTATACTAAACCAAAGTATTAACAAAAAATTTAATAAAAATTGCAGATTGATAATCAAAGATAATTATTAGTTACACTTCAAGAAAAAAAAAAACTTCTCATAATAGTATGACTATTTAATTATATTGAAAGAAATATATTGCAGCAGCCCAACTAAAAGAACAACCAATAATAAAAGAAGTCTTAAATTAGCCTGTGTAGGTAACAACCTCATTTACCAGTTTTTCATTTGTTTAGAAATAGTCCCAGCGTACTTCATCGGCAAGTGATAAACTCCTAAAATGAAATAAATACAAAGCAGACAGATAACAGCCAACATTTTCTATATACTCATGTGGTTTATGAAACAAGACGGAGATAACACAGCCAACAGTACAGAGTGTGTGCTTCATCACTAAACAGTATTAGAGGTAAATATTGCACAGGAAACGCGCGCGCACACGCAGTGACACACACACACACACACACACACAAGTCAAAGTGAAAACAGGAACTGTGAGCTCGAGAAATTAACTAAACAGGGGGAATTGCAGCGCGGTATTTTGTGGAAGTTCAACACATTACTTGTTTTCCCTTAAAAAAAGAAAACACAAACTTCATCTATTGAAATGAGATATAATTGAGCAGAGGCGGGAGAAAGGCGTTTGAAGATACAGATGTGTTTGCGGTGGCTGTGCAGATTTGTTGGGAGTCCCTTTTCCTTTTTTCTTTTCTTTTTTTTTTTTTTGCAGACTTGCGAAGACATACATGCCCATGACATCAGGTAGCGCTGTCATGTTGTTCACGGCGGAAACTTGGAGACACACTTGAGCAGGCGCGGAGCTGGGAGCTGGCAGCTGGCTGCTAGCTCCCACGAACTAACCTGGCGGGTTTTAAATGCGCATTGAAGCCGCTGGTACTCACACAACATGGATAACACACGGAGGACTGAGCTGGACCAGGATGCATCAGCCAGTTGTGAACCGACTCCGCACAGCGCCGGGCATTTCTCCCCCTCACAGCTTCACTATTCCCGGCTTCCCTGGTGTGGCGACCGGCTACGGTGACACCGGCGACTCTGCAGGGTGGTGGTGTCGTTGACCCGAGGCATAAAACGGCTTTAAAAGTTACACCCCGGTCCGGAGAAGCAACAGTGTCAACGCGTTGTACAGAGACCGACGTGGCAAACCCGCACCGCCTCTCCTGCCGACGTCATCATAGAGCGACCGAAACGAGGCTGCACAGTCGCAGTTTGGAAAAATTAGACTGAAGTGGAGCCAGTGGGCTGCCACCAGCTGTCATCAATAATTTTATTATTGATCATATCAACCGTTTAGGAACTTTTAATGTTCTACCAATGTAATTTATCAAACATTGTGTTAGCTATTCATGACATCTATCAATGTATCAATTTCCACATTAATTACTGAAAAGATAATTGTCAATAACGATGTTGAATTAATTTTTACAAAGTATTTTATCATTTATTGTTTTACTTATAATCATACTTTAAAAAGTTCACTTATCACTGTTTTTATGATCATATCAATTATTTTTATTTATTATGTTATGGCCTTTATTAAGTATGGAAATAAATCTATCCATTACTAATTCATGAGATTTTTTTTTGGGTGATTTTTGTTTTCCAGTTTTAATAATTTTGCAAGTTGAGATCACTAAGAAAATCAGACTACTGCCCCAAGGCCTCCAAAAAAAAGCCCCTGTCCTTTACAAATAAATTGGTGGTACAGTTTGTGAAACTTTCATACTGGTGCAAAACAATACAAGTAGAAATCTTCTCACTCTCACTACTTTTCTACCACTTATCTGTCAGAGTCATGGGGGGTACAAGGAGAAAAAAAATGTTTTAACTTACTAATCATTTGAGCTCTGGAGTGGGTATACTGTGTAGCTGAGAAAATAATGATGTCATACACAGTAAAGACCAGTAGATGCCACAGAAAAACTTTTTTGGGGGGCTCACAGACAGTTACTTTTGCCAACTTGTGATACTTGCAGTCACAACATAGCAGCAGATACAAGCAGATACTCTTTCAATTTTTATAAAGTTATATACTGTTCACAAAAGTGAAACTGAACTGAACTTTTTTGTGCATATTCATGTGAAAAAAGGAAAGTATAACTGTTCTAGACCATTTTAATATAAACTGTGCTGATAAACAGTTTTTGTGATGTTCTCATATATTAAATCTTCTTGGGAAATTATGCACTCTGTTCTACATTAGGCCACAAATGAAAATTATAATGTTACATTTATTGATGTTGTTGACATTACATCTAAAAATAAAGCCCTAATTCTAGGTAAATAAACTGAGTTAGTTAAATTGAAAATATTAATCTTGGATATCGTTTGATGATTATTTCTGCTCAGCATTCTCCATATTGCAATTGAAACTATCATCAAAGTCAAATTACAGCTAGCTATAAGAACAATAACAATTTTGTCTACCAAATGGGTAACAAGTTTATTTTCAAAATTATTTATAAAACACAGACTAACTGTACAGAGTCAAAATCCTTAAAAACCTCAGTAGATGGGGTGAGGGAGCAGTTAAGTTTCCCTTTCTGTTCGCCAATAAAATAACGTTTTCACATTGTGCTAACAGCTGTAATTTAAAAAGAAAACTAAACTTTTGGGCCTATAACATTTCAAAACTAGAATTTCCTATATGATTCCTACATAAAATATTTTACATGGATTTTTAAGTTTAAATACTTAGACATTCATTATGTACAAACTGTGTGCTCACTGAACAGATACCTTTCCCCTCAAATATTAGTAAAGCAAATGTGTTAAAGTCAATTCAAGATATACAGCATATATAAAAAGGTAACCATTTACAAAAATGAACAAAACAACACTTCAGTATTCACAATAATCTATTCATATTTCTGTAGGTTTAAGCTTTAACAACAAATGTCATTTCTTTACTAGCCCTGAGAGTGATTGACAATTGCTGGCAACAAATTGTTTTGTTTAACGAAACAACATTTTTAAAACTGCACTCAGTAATCTAGAGGGGAGGCTTTTTGACCAAAATCACTTCTGAATATTTTCATTATACTAATATACCAACAGGAGGCAACATTATCCGAAAAACTAGTTCAGTTGTTATAGCCCACACATTTCAAGTGTCCTCAAATCAATATTACCTAAAAAATAACTATAGTAACTATAGGCTACCAAATAAGTTCCCTTTGTACTATTTGTTTACCAACTGTGCATTCTGGAGAGGTTACTTCCAAATTTCTACATCTCACATTTTATGAGTCCCACTAACTGCCATTCACTTAGATAGGTAATAAAAGATAATAAAAAAAGACTTAATTCATATTGACTAAATTTAATACATAAAAACTGAGGCATTTAAATATTTGCCAGTAGCCAGGCAACAAGGCTCCCATTTCTACTGTGGTAAGCATATTCTCTGAAACAGGTCACAGGACATTTCTCAGGTCGGTTCAGATGACGATGCTGGTGCCACTGCGAGAACTCTTGTCCTGAGAAAGACACACTAACTTTAGATTCATATCACTGACATGATCATATCTCAGCCTTTTTAAATAATCATTATGTATGTGAGCTTTTGCTTTGATATTAGTGCATTGCAGTTGTGAGAACAACTAAAGCAGCGATTGTCTTACAGTGTAGCGTTTCTGTCCAGGTTCGTACTCTGTGTAGCCAGGGGGTTGGTCAACCCAGCCTGCACCAGCTCTCCTCCCTCCTCTTCCTCCTCTCCTGTTGCTGCTGTCATCTGCTGAGCTCCAGGACCCTCGTCTTGAGCGAAATGGCGCAGGGGGAGAGTAGTTTCCTCTAGACCTGCTGTCAAACAGGTCATCCCTGGAACGGGATCGGGGGCGGTCCATGCCTCCCTGTGCCCCCCTGTGACTCTGTTGATCCAGTGAGTCCTGGCTGTAGCTCCGATGAATACCTCTAGATCTGGTAGGTGATGGGTAACGTCTGCCCGCTGCTCCTCGTTCATCACGACGGCCAAAGCCGCTACGACTGCCCTCACTGGAGCTCGGGGGGCGAGTCTTGGGTGCGGGCGGTGGGAATCTTCCCTGTTGCTGCTCCTTTAGAGGGGAAAGCGTCATGATGCGGTGACCTGCTGGGCCATCATCAAGGGCAGAGATCATGCTGGGAGGGCCAGGGGAAAATGGGACAGTGGTGATGGGCATGTGCTGCGGAGGAGGTGGGACCTGCTGCATGTGGTGGGGCTGAGGTGGCTGGGAGGGCCAGGACGAACAAACAGAGACATGAATACAAAAAAAATCACCACTCCAAACCTTAATCATTACAGGTAATATATATATATTACAACAAAGTAAAAATTAGGGTTTAAATGTATACAGTTGGGAATAAGAAAAATAGTTTCATGCTCTTCTGTTTACTCCAGCAGATTTGGAGACAGGCAGATACATACCTGTAGCAGAGGACTGGTCACGTCCATCCCCCTCACCTGGCTCTCCAGGTAATCAAGCATCTGATTGGTGTTGGCAGGGGTGTGGTTGCCATGGGCACTGGGAGGGGGCATGCTATAAGCTGAAGACTGAGGGGGAGGGAGGGGCATTGGCTTCATTGGAATACTCTTCCCTGAAACAGATCCTGGAGAAGCAAAAACAGTCAGAAAATAAAGTATGATGATGTCATTTTGAAGACGCGTTGATAAACAAACATCTACAGTCTGAAGGCCCTGAAGCCAGAACTTGGTCATTAACTGACTTGCTGCATTACATGGGCATACCTGAGTAGAGCAGTGGATTCATCTGGGAGGAGGCTTGGGTCATTGGCGCATATACCGGCTGTCCTCCAAACCAAGGAGCCATGGCCCTCTGAGCGTCCTTCATCATACGATGCTGCATCACCGCTGAAAGATGTAGATATCACGTTCTTTAATAATCATCAATATGGGAAGGTTTTCTCAGCATATACAGCCTCTTTGTCTGCACTGTGGCTAATGTGCATAGGAGTTCAAGAGCAAGTGTTTGTACACTTCACAACAAGAAGTTTCCAAAGCCAACCAGCTTTACCCATCCAGCAGTGGTGGTTTTGGTTTTGCAAGGTCAATATGAAAAAAAAAACAAAAAACCCAAAAACCTCAAAACATATTTAGAAGTAATTTTTGTCTAAAAGCATTGTAATCAGAAACTTTGTTGAAAATTATCAATGGTGTGCCATTTGTGAATTTGTTGTTTTTTTTAAATAACCATCACTCACCAAACAACACAACAATAGTCTGGAATGCACAAATGGACTGTCTAATCAATGCACATCCTCTGCCGCCACCACCACCACCAAGAGAATTAGTCCAGCCACAAATTCATTTTGAAAGGAAAATTTTTCTACAGTGTTTCCCGGACTTTGATTCATTTGTGGCAGCAAATAACAGTATTGAAAATGACTACCACACCAAGCCATCAATCTTTTGTACCTTTTTCGGGGCAGCAGCATTGCTGTGGGCAACAAGGACAGCGCACATAGCAGCAACATCTCTGAGGGCAGCACTGACAGCAGCAGACACCCAGGAGGATTATCAGGAGTATGGCTCCGATGATGATGAGCAGCACTGTCAACCAGTCTGGGGAGAGGAAGGGAGACTCAGTTGGCCCAGATAAACAGAGGTCTTGAAACAGATTTTAATGTATATTCTAATGCTAAATATGCATTTAAAAAAAAAAAAATCTAAATTTTGGGGGCTCCAAGAAAACTTTTCTTCTTTTTGTTTCTTACGGAAAACTATGAGTTTGATTTCTTTGTCCGAGTCTCCAGTGGTGTCTCCAGCTGCGTCCACATTGCAGAAGTAAACTCCATTGTCCCACCACATTACCTCAGTGATCACCAAATCTGCCTCTATACAAACACACAGATGCCTAAAATCAAACAGTTGTTGCAGGTAATGTTTAAAAACTGACTTTACTCACGATATTGAATAAAGCAACATACACTTTCCATACATGCAACGAATTGCTGCTTGCACTGTATCCTGTGGTTCTTCCACTAGTGTTTCCGTTTGGAATGTCTGCTGCACCAGTAGTCACAATGAGTTGTCTTTATACTCTCTAATTTCTTTGACCAACATTTCAAAACACACAAATATCTTCACATATTTAAAAAAAAAGCACTAAGAAAGAATAAAAATATCTTCCTCTTATTCTAGTTATAAGTCTGATGGTACTTGTGATGGAGTAGATCTTATGGTTTGTTTGTATGAACTCACTGTTTTGGATTGTGATCCTGCGTTCGCGGTACTCCGGTCCCAATGTCGGCTCATTGGATCCTCTCTTCTGGATGACAGTGCGCACTGTCCGCTGACGGTCAGGACAGTCATTGGATGGGTCTTGTCCTAACTGTAGAGCAGACTGGTATGCTGCAAAACCAGAGGCAAGGTTTTTGATAATAGCGCCTTTTTTTTTTTTTACTACCTGTACACTCACTGGATATAATGATCGAAGCATCTTGATTGTGAACCATCCAACAAGTACTTATTTTACAAATGACAAATGTATTTTAATATTTGACAAATTAGAATTTTGGATTTTGGCCTTTTTAGTAGCGGTTTTAGGGATGTCAGTCCACTTAAGAGAATTATTTTAGTCTGGACCATTGATTCGATTGAAATCAAAGGCTTCCTATCAATGAACTGAAACTATATTTTTAAACACTCCCTAACTAACTTTTCATCTCGCAGCATCAATACTTTGCACAATGACCGAATGCCAAAAAAATTAAGAACTGATGAGATTGTCATCATGCTTGGTGGAAGTTTATAAGTTAGGGTTAACAATGCAAACTAAATATGTTAGTAGTCAGCTCAGAGTGTGTCTGTGTGTCTGTATGTCTATAAGTACAGCCTCATAGTGTCTACCGTGGCGACAGGCTCTTTGTCTCGTAATTAAACCAAACAAAATCACGTGTAAATTCCTTCATCATTCATGCAAATAGATTAAAAGTTTGGTTTTAGGAAGTTCCACTTCCACTCGAAGCCTTGAACTACTGCAGTTTAAGGTTTCAGGTTTTATTTGTAACACACAAATAAAAGAGACAGAATGACATACACAATAAGATGATTGGACAAAAGTTAGAAAGTAAAAACATTAAAGGAACATCTAAAAAACATTCTAATTCACCTACGGAAAACTGTGAGCAAACTACACAATAAGAATTTGCACACACTTCTGCAAAATATTCAGTGTGGAAGGCAGGTTAAAGGATTCACAGAGTCCAATGTTTGTAGAAGCTCTTATGGCTTTTGGTAGGAAACTTTTATTTGGTATTTCCATGTGGCCTTGTAGCTACAGAGGCCTGAAGCTGGAAGCTGGAAGTCTATTGTTTATACATATTACTACAGGAAAGATGATATTTGGAGCCTCTAGATATAACACACCATCACACCATTTTTGGGCTGGCAATGATGAACCATTCTCCTCAAGAAAAGGCGCAAAGAACAGTAAGAGAAAAGTGACTCCAATATATTGTCCTCTCTGACAGTTATATCCCTTTGTGTGTGTATGTCTGTTTCTGACCTGTGGAGTAGTACTCCAGCACAGGGTCCTTGCAGAAGGATTTGTACCTCCACGTGACCAGAACATCTTGGAGATTTGCAGAGGTGCTGTAGTCACATTTGAGAATGACTGAGGAGAACAGAAAGGTCCTTCGCTCCGTCTGAGGAACAATCACCTGAATACACAGTGACACTGCGGAGGGACGATAGACAAATGGTTAAAGCCCTCTACTTTGTGGATTTTTATGTCTAAGGAATAAATCATTTAATATTGCAAGACAGTGACCTTCAGGATATATAACCAAAAGTCACAGAGGAAGAAACAGTGTGTGTGGGGGTGTTTGCCAGCCAGGCAGCTTATTTTCAAAGAAGCAGAACCAGTAAAACAAGTGACAAAGACAAAGACTCAGGAAATGGCTTACTGTGAAACTACCAACCAAACATTCAGAAGCTGGAATGAAACCTGTTGGATTCAACTGTCCCCCAATGTCGATAGATCACAGATAAATCAGCTGTGCGACTACATAATAATGTGGATTATGGTTTGAAATTATTCTCACTGTTTCACTTAATAACAACCTGGAGATGTGAGAAAAGTAGCCTCATATGCATCTTTGTGTCAGATAAACAAAAACTGTCATGTGACCGATACCTTCAGTCAGCTTCGTTTCATTCAGTCAGAATTTTGTAGAGAAAAAAAGCATGAAAAAAAATATAAAAATCCATCCGTGAACGAGTTTAGAGGGTTTAGCTTTAAAATAAGGAGGGGAGATATTATGAAAGCAGTTACCTTTGAGCATCGACAGCAGCAGGAGGGTTGCGGCAGGTGAAGTCCGCATGATGACTAAACGCTACAAAAAACACAACTTGGGAAGCAAAAGTGAAAAATCTGGACCTTTATCTGTTTAAATTCTTTTTAAAGAAAGGTTAAAAAAGAGTGAAAATGTCGAAAAATAAAAACCCAACGTAACACGACAGCCTTATGTTGTAAACTAAAGCTAAAGCTCAGGTGTTCATCGTTTCCTGCCAGTCCTCCACTTGAACAATACCTGTACGGTCTGCGCTGGAAATTGAGGCGTCATCTGTGGCCGCGCCCGAAACGAGCGTGACGTAGCCAGGTGGAAATCCCCGGAAGTGAGAGGCGATGAAGGAAAGATGCTTTTTGGTAAGTATGGTCTTATTTTTGAGTGTCAAATCTAACAATAAGAAAGTTGATAATATGATTAAATTGCTGTGTTTGTTGGGTAAATATCATATTCATAAAGCCAGATTTCTTTAGTTTATCCCAAATGAAATTTTGTTTCATGTTGAACTTAAGACTTTCTATGATTCTGTATGTAAAGTACCTAAAAACAAAAAAGCTTTCAAGACATCCAGCCTGCTAAAAGATATTGTGCTCCTATATTTATTTTTGCTCTTTATTTATGTTATTTATTATTTATTTATTTACTCTCTGTCAGTTTTTATTTAATTTTGCACGTTTTTTGTCCGTGTGTATCTTTTATGTGATATATTATTTTTGTAATTTTTGTAATTTTGTTACTATGTGGTGTCGTTTAATGGAGAAAAGGTGCAATCACAATAAATATTTTCTGAGTCTTAACAAGATTTTCAAATGATTTAATCATAACTCACAAAATACAAACCATTGTTAAAACTTAAAAAGTTAAGACAAAATGTAGTGAATAAAGAGTTAACACAGTTACAAGGATGTTTAATAAAGGCAACAATTTATGTTTAGAAAGTTGACAGAAATGAACCTGAATTTCAATGGTTTGTTGTTCTGATGAAAACAGCTGAGCCTGAAATGGAAAGTACATCAGATTCACAAATTTGCTAATTTTTTTTTTTTTACACATATCCATCTACAGTACTTAAGGTTAAGCACTTTTTAAATTCAACAGTCTGGGAAGTGTTTTGTGTGGGTCAGTACTTTGAGCAGCTACACAGATATTAACTCAGAATTAGGTACAACAGACCGTGTATGCTTCCAGCATTTAGGTGCAGCTTTTAACAGAAGCCACTAGATGTCACTTTAAATTTGTTCTTATGTGAGCTGCCTCTTCGTCGTTGTGTGATTTCTCTTTCACTTTGACTCTTGGAGTTCTCTACAGTTCTAATTAAAAAAAACAAACTATTATAAGCATCTGCAACCATCTGCATATGAATGGGGCTACTCCTATGAGATGTGCTGAAGTGCTTTCAAAGTCCTTCAAACTCTCATAGATTGTTTTTCCTTCAAGCACACCCACTCTGCAACTGCAGCTGCTTGCTGTATTTTCTTTCCTTAAAACTTCTGCCATGATCCAACCTGTGTTTCCAACTTGTCCTCCATGGCTTCCCGTTCATCTGCTGAGCCCTTAAAGCACAAATACAATTTTAGAAGTACCTGCTCTGAGTAGAACTGTTGCTTTACACTATACAGGTTGATTCAGCAACATATACTGCTGCTGTATCTCCCTACAGACTCGGATCATTACGAGTACCAGTGTATGAAGGGATCCTTAAACATTTGAAAAGAAATACACATAATTCATGTTTCTTTGTTGTGCAGGTTGGAGAGTAAAAGGCTGTACTGATTCAATTAACTAAAATATAATTTAACATATTTTTATGCTTCAGTTCACAGGTAACATGTAACTTAGTTGCAAAAAATTCTACATCATTATTACCACATTACCCAGCCATATACAATGTTATTGAAATTAGCCCCACATGTTAACCAGCTGTAGGATCAAATTGGTGCTGACACATTAAAGTATCAATATATGTACAATAAACCTTTTGTACTAATACTATATTGTGTGTATATAGTGATAGTGACGATTCCCTGCTGATGCCCCCATAAAGCCAAGGAGGGAGGGGCTCAACTACATTCCTGACATACTCTTGAGCTTTGAGTGGTCACTGATCCATCAAAAACATACAGTAGATGAGCCTGCAAAGTTAGGACAAGATTAAAGACGAGACCATTATCCCTGTGAATGTTACAATGTATATAATAATTCCTCTTCAGTGTTTTACCTAATTTATCTTCCCCAGTAGTGATTAAGAAATGCAAAATCACAAATTTCAAGTAAAAGTGAGTATAAATCTAAAGCACTTGTTATGTGGAAGAATGTCCCCTGTGAGTTTGATGTTATCATAGTTGGATTTTTATTACTTGTGGATTAATATGCCAACTATATTTATCTGCTGTGAGGCAAATATTAACTACTTAATATAAAATTACACAATTCAATCAATAAAAAAAAGATGGAAGGTTTTACAAGCTCATTTTGTTTTGTTTAAAATAATTGAAAACTATGAGTGTCATATACATATTGTGGAAGCAATACAGCATTTCCCTAAAAATTTGAATGATGCTGAAGTATAAAGTAGCAGAACAGAGAACGAGTCAAGAGCATCAGAATAAAAAATGTTCCAACGATGTCTGTGAGCCATGATTTCTTAAAAACCGGCCATCTGAACATCCGAAAGGATAAAATAAACCCAAGCTCAGGGTTCAGCTTTCAGCTGAGTTTATTTGATGATGAAATGTGCAGAAAATAACTGCCGGTTTTGATGCCTGTGCTGTTTACTATCCTTCATCCTGCTGTTTTATTTCACATATACTTAAGACACTTAATGCACAGAAGACAAATTCTGTATGTGGATAAGAAAAAGAGTCAATCTCTGTGGCTGAGCTAGTAGAAATTCTATGTGAATTTGACAGCTGTGAGTGAAGACAGCGTGTGGTTACAACAATGAACAAAGACATGAGTCATACTCAATTACTCATTGTCTCCTTTACAGAAAAGTAAAGAGTCATCTCTCCTTTTCTCTCTAACACACACACAAAACAAACCACACACTGTTGTTAGTATCAGACAGCAGATAAAACTAAACATTAAACTTTTCTTAAGACAAACCTGCCCACCACAGAGGCAAGAGTACTGAAATACTGCACAGTGTAAATAATAAAACTCATAGATGTGGATTCAATAATCAGTAGGTAAATGTGTGTTTTGTAAACGTGTGTAGCTGTTAGATAACACATGTATGTTTAGTGATAAGAAAAGCTTGAATTACAGTTATCAAAGCAAAGGTATTTAAATTTATGTACACAGTTGCAGTAGATCTCTTAGACAAACATTATCATTTACAAATAACAATAATCATATCACACCTCACACATAAATAGAACAAGTGTATAGAAAAACTGTCTTTTTCCAGGCAGGTTGCAGTTCAAACCTTTAATGTAGAGAAAAAAAAAAAAAATATATATATATATATATATATATATATATATATATATATATAAAACAATCAAGTTGTAGATTACTTTGCGCAAACTCCAACAGGTTTTGATCGAAGATGGAAACTTTCCTTGCAAATCCAGTTGACATGCGGCAGCTTTGGAATTTAGATTGGAGTTATCTTTTCTGTCGACCTGATGAACTAAATTCCAGTAGTTGGTCTCTTCACGTTACCTAGCCTTTAAAATCTTGGTGTAGAATACAGTGCCTTTGCTGCTATACAGCTTATAAATGTTGTTATTGGAGAGCTTTTTTGCTAATAATGTCTAATCTGATGAGAGCTGTAAGCAAAAACAGAAAAACTGCATACTACAAAAATGATGTAGGGCAGCGGGTTAGTGCCACTGCCTGACAGCAAGAAGGTTCTGGGTCCAATTCCAGGGCCTGGGGCCTTTTTGTGTGGAGTTTGCATGTTGCCCCTCCGCCTGCAGTACTCTGGCTTCCTCCCACAGTTCAAAAACTGTGGGTTTTATTTATTTTTTTGACTGAAGTTCCAGTAAATAACATTTTCTTATTGTAATGGAGCTGGGAGATGCAGACTGGGGAAAAAGGGGGTCAACCTCTAGCTTGATTTCTGCATTGTTTTAACACAGCTCTAAGAGTTACTGTCATTTTCGATCATCATAATGTCCATCCCCTCTGTCGATATATATCATATCAACAATCCGCTTTAGTTAATAATAAACTCTCTTGGTTAAATCCCTCTGAATTAGGTGCTTTAGCCCCTGAATCTGTTACTGAATGAACACAGTGTGTGTATTGTTAGACACTTGAAGCTACAGTATGTCCTTTATAATAATGGTGTTGTCATATACATCTATTCTGCAACTGAGCTTTCTAAACGCAATTATCTCATCAAATGGAAATGAATGCACTCATTGTGAAAAAAAGCGTAAAGTAAGTCTCTGCTTCAGAGGCTTTTAGAATGGGTGGGAGGGGTGGGTGGCGCTAACATTGTCCTACTCAAAAGGACAGCCCAGGTCATACACCCACCCCACATCAGTTCAGTGTTAGTCCATCGGAGATTTGTATGAGGCAAGCCGGTGACAGAGACTGAATGATTATGACTTCATCACTCAACGACATTGTCACAGACAGAAAATCTCAGTAACATTCTTGATAGTGAAAGTGTATCTGTCATTCATTCCTTCGCTCATTGGTCTTGATTCAGCTTTCCCCTCAAGGTCATCTTTTATCAGCTGATGCACAGTCCCCATAAAGTTTCATGGCCACTTGCTCTGTCTGCTCAAGGATTTCAGACTCTCAGGTGATCACACGATGAGGGAATCTCGGCTCAGCTGAGTGCCCTGGTGAAGTTTAAAAAAGCTGGGTCATCAAAACAACAGCAGCCAGTTTACACCAAAACATATTTTGTTTAGGGGAATGGGACAGCATAGAGGCAGTGGACATTAGCCAAACAAGGTTATTAAAGTGAGGTAGGAGCTGGGACAAACTGAATTTCAACCTCTTTTTTTTTGAAGAGTTGTTTAAGCCTCAGCTCAAGGCAAGAAAGCTGACTCTGACCATAAAGTATTTTTTGTACAGAAAATATTTTATGTTGAATACCATTTTGACCCAGGTTTGTCAGTGGGGAGCCAACCAGTTATAATGTTAGAGAGAGTATTTAGATACAGAACAGAGCATTCTACCTAGTTTTCATTCTGGTTGCATCTGAACCTGACCTGTCAAAAGTACAACAACACTTACTCAAAGCCTACAAACCTTATTTGAACTGCACACTCACTGTAGCAGTTTCTCAACCTTACAGTTAGAAGCCTGAGTG
The DNA here is from genome assembly GCA_034769265.1 of Remorina albescens. Taxonomy (NCBI): domain Eukaryota; kingdom Metazoa; phylum Chordata; class Actinopteri; order Carangiformes; family Echeneidae; genus Remorina; species Remorina albescens. The sequence goes on from CM068479.1 coordinate 8,134,197, forward strand.
GCGAATATTGCATATTGAATAGATTGTTTAATAAAAGTATTTAATAACATATTAATTTCTCTGTGTAATCCATTTGGAGTTCCCCTTGTGAACTTGAATAGGGGTGTCACAATCTCAATTGTAAATCAGAATATCCCTTGAAATGACATCACAATTTTCCCCCTCAAATGGAATGGAATCGAGGGTGTAGCCATCCACCCAAAATCACATCTCACAGGTGTGTCAAGAGGATAAAGAAGACGTGTTCAAGTGCAGAAGGTCAACATTACCTCCTCTAATTTGAATCTGCAGCCATTTAAATGACACCATCTATCACTGCTGATATACAACATACATTAACCAAACTCAAAGACCCTCCTGCTTCATTGAAATCACCAGAGTGGAAATACCTTGCTCTTCCCCTGAGTTATGTCAGCAAAGTTTGCAGTGTTGACAAGAAAGCTAGTTTTTTAACTTTGTTTTGTGTGTGTAGCATTTTCTACAGGCAACACAACAAAGACTGCAGGATATCTCCACAGGCATCATAGAGGAGTAGACTTTTCTATAATAAATAAATAAAAAAAAATGCTGGTAACACGCTGAACTCAACTGAACTCTTCCTTTCTCATTTAAATTGAAACTTCCACAGAATTCACAGGTATTTGTTGCATAAGACATGCGACCTTATTTAGTGGTGAAAACCCTGAGATTTAAGAACTGAATTAGCATATTGGAACCATGCTATGAAATGGCAAGCAGGTTGCATCTTACCACAAAGCTGTTGCCCTTCATCTATGCTAAGCTACCAGTCAGCAAGTTTCCAGTTTACTGGTGGAACAAGTTATTATTACAAGATATTGTTATTTAAGTTTAAAGTTATTTAAATTTGACAATAAGGTCTTAGGGTGGTAGATTGCAAATAAATGATAGAGATTATATCAATCATGACACCACTCAGGCCATCTTATGATATAAGAATTAAAAAATTAAATGAGTTCTCATGGCTTAAAACCTATGATACTAGACATTCATCTTCAACAACTTATCCATTTCCAGGTCATGGGGGTGCTGGAGTCAATCCCAGCTCACATTGGATGAGGGCTGGGTACACCCTGGACACAGCAGCAGTCCATCACAGGGCCAACACACAGAGACCAACAACCACTCAGACAATTTAGAGTCACCAGTTAACCCAAACATGATGTCTTTGGATGGTGGGAGGAAACCAGAGTACCCAGAAGAAACCCATACAGGCATGGGGAGAACGTGGAAACACCACACAGAAAGGCCCCAGGCTGGGAACCGAACCCACAACCTTCTTATTGTGGGGCAACAGCACTAATCACTGTGCCACCGTGCTGCCCTAGATGAGACTATACTAGTTTAAAAATGGCTTGGATTTGGAGAATCATGACACCCCTAAAGTCCTAAGTAGATATGTTATAATTCAGTTCACATGATAACGCTCAAGGTGCAGGATTAATGAAATGGGTCCAAAGTGTTCATACAATGGATAAGGTTGAGAAACTGCACTGCAATGAAAACCGAAACAAAAGAGTCATGCACCTTCTGCAAAGGTGGGTATTAATGGACAAAGAATGTCTCATCTAGAGAATGTACACATATATATCACCATCTTAAAGTATCAGCTTTTATGGTGAACCAATATACTGACAGACGATGCTTTTCTTTTTTATCTCTGCGTACATTTAATGTTGTGCTGACTGATGAGCTATGTTTCTCCTAGCTCACTTCATGAATTTCTACAGCACCAAACATCTTATTCATTGGCTTTGCTCTCACATCACTGCTCCCTCTCTTTTCACTTACTACCTCTCTTGACTACCTGTCCCTTACACTCTCAGAAAGCCAACATAATAATCATTACATTTTTTAATACTAATGGACAAGTGTCCAATTCCTGCCTACATTATGATTCTTCACTCAGCAGGTCCTTGCTTTGCCTAATACTGTAGTTGCTAAATAATTATAAATTCAACCTCTAGTCCCAGGACTTTCTGCTCTTTGCCTAATCCCTGGTTTCACTGAAGGAAACAGGATTAGTTGCTGAGGTCCTCAAAAGATTCTTATACCCCTGGACAAATTCCTTTAAAGGTAAGGCCTTCTCAGACTCCCTTAAACGAATGGAAAAAGCATGGAGCGTTAAATACTAGTTAATTTCATGTTAACATTAAACTAAAAAGATTTCATAAATTACTCAACTTGTTTTCAATAACCAGAGAAGATGCAATTGACCAAGTTATACTCACTGTTGTTTATGCAAATTTACAAAACCACATTAAAGTCGTTTTAATAATTTCTAGTTTTAAATTCAACTCACCACTTTCCGGGATTTGTCTCTGGGTTCCTCTCTGCGACCAGGCACAGAATGGGCAGGAGGCTGAGAGGAGCGAGTGTGTGTTGGGAGTAGCTGTGGAGATGGCCTATCAGTTCTGTTTCGCTCTGCGTCTGAGTAAGGAGACACAGATTTTCCGTCAGGCCTGTTACGAGGTGAGCGACTGCAGTGTCGACTAGATTCTCCGCTGCTTTTTTTCGAACTTCCCTTTGAGGGTGTGTCTGAGTCTTCTTCAACCTGGGCCCCACTCTTACCCATGCCAACCCCTCGCAACTGCGCTTTACGTTCCAGCAGGCTGTTGAGGAATGTGCCGTCGTAGTCCTTTTCTTGAGAGGAAGCTGATGGCGGACTGACTCTGGGAGGAGGTGGAACAGGACGATCACTATCCCAAGTGCCCCTCCTCTTTTTGGGTGAGGGAAGTGGGCTTATGTTGCGTCCATTTTTCTTGCTCCATCTGGCATGATCTTCACAGTCCCTGCCCTCTCCGAGCTCAGTTTCATTGTTGTGGTAATGCTGAGGAGGACCTTGGCGGTAGGAAGGATATCGACTGAACTCCAGAAAGTCCATCTCATAGTCTCCCTGTTCTTCTTCCCTCTTCTCTGCCCCTCTCCCTCCCCTCTTCTTGTAAGAGGTAGCAAACTCCTCCAGCTCATCCAGAGAGCGGTACGTTTTTCTCTGCAGATGTTCTGAACGAGGGTTCCATCTGCAAAAGGAGAGAAGACAGAGTATAATGTATGAATTAGAACCTGGCCAATTTATCGGCCTACTGATATTATCAGTGGATATGAACTGTTTGCTGATAAATTGGTCTTGTTGTTATAATGTACGATGAAATGAGTTTAAAAAGATGCATAATGTCCTCTAGATGGCACCCCACAACTTCATTTTTAGCAACACATGCTAACACTGCAAATAACAATAATCAGCTGAGCCAATCAGAGTCAACAGCTTATAATGCCATCCATTTCTAAATGAAGTTACTCACAAAGCTAGCGAATGCATTGCTTATCGGTAGAAGACCACTCGTATTAATCAACTGTTAAACTTAAGTCTTTTGCATAAGTGAAGCAATGGTAAATACATCTATGAAATGATATGTCTGCAGTTACAATACACAGGGTTCTATAGTGTGCGTGTGTGTTTGTGTATATGTGCGCGCATGCTTGCACATCATTATTATTATTATCATTACAAATATTATTAGTTTTTCTCTTGCCTATGAAAGGGAGCCCTGATAATTGTAGGTACAACAGTAATGATAAGTGGTATATGATTATCATTAGTAGTAGTGGTTGTTATAGTAGCAGTAATAAAGTTCCTTATCTTGTATATATGTGTCACCAGTTTTTTTCTTTAATATTATGACAGATGGCAAGTGGTAGATGTAAAAAATGATGGGAGTACTTTACCAGAGACCCATCTGGTATGAGGACATTATATTAAGGGTTGTCTTCGCCATTATACTTAATTTTACTTAACTTAGATCTGTGAGCCTTATTTGGAGACAGTTGTTACTGTCATCTTGTTGTGTCTCCTTGAAAATCACAGGCTCTCATCCGTATGTATTGAAGTGTCTATGTACAAAAATATGCGCCTTCAGAGGTGTTTGCACCTGGTGTGGTTGTCCTTGCTATGGTTCTGTTGCTGTTGATTACGGCCAAGTGTGCGTGACTGTGAGGATGATGGAGGGTCATCGCTGTATCGACGCTGAAGAAAAGGCTCATCCTGGCGTTGTCGGGCCTCAGTGTCATCACGATGACCCTGAGGTAAAGAAGGGCTGTGATGGTAACGCTCGGGGCTGTGGCTTTCATGATAGCGCTGGGGTTCAGGCTGACGATCACTGTCAGGGATCGCAGGCAGAGCTTTCTTCTGGACATTGCGGTATGTTTGACGGAAACCAGTTTCTCCTTCATGGAGAGAGCTGAGCTCAGACAGACTGCACGCTGGTGGATTAATATAAAAGAATTAATCAATGATGAATAACTGAAGAAAGAGACAGGCAATTAAAAGAACATTTTTCCTATAGGAAGAAGGTCCAGACAAAGAAAGTCAGTTTAGGTCTGCAAGAAATTACACAATATTGGCGTGAGAATTGTCATTTTTCCAGGCATGTGAGTAGGCATGCACACCTGCTACTGTAACACAACTGAAAATTAGTAGCACAAGAAAGTATGGCAAGACAGAAGAAGGTGAAATAATTAAAATAAAAAGTCAAAAAGACACTACCAGCAGAATAAACAGCAGAGCATGCTGTCTCTAGTGACTGACAAATGTTTTGAAGGATTTATTTTGAACGAGCAGAGCCACAGGATGGGTTTATGAAGCTTACACTGTTGGCTGCTGGACCTGGCAGGGTTGAAGTGAGCCAGTTGTTTCTCTACATACTGTAACACCCTGAGAGAGTCCCGATCCTGTGGTGAAGGCACACGGTAGGGAATCCCTACAGCATGCATCGGCACTGGAGAAACACACTTGACCCATCAGCATAGCATCTGTTTGTCTATATGTATGTGTCCATTGTGGTCTGGGGACCATACTGGCATTTTTGCATCTTTTCTAATCCACCATTTCATTTTGGAGATTAGCTTGCTAGCAAAGTTTAAGATCTTACCTGCTGTGAACAGGCTGCCATCTGAAGGTGGGGCAGAAGACATCTTGTCCACTAGGGATGGGGGAGCAATGGGAACCATAGTTGGGACACCAGAGACAAAGTATGGAGGGTACACAGGTGTCTGAGGGGTGGTGGTGCCTGTCTTTATGCCTTTACCTGCCTCGTACACTAAAAAAGCAGCACATGATCCCTTTTAGCCTTTCAATAAAACAAACTTAATTTTAACAATGTCAGTATTCTGAAATTGTCGACTTGTTTGTGTGTGCTTGTACCCACAGTGTCTGGGGCAGCAGCATGTGTCAGGGCAGCACCAGCAGCTGACGTAACAGCAGCAGGAGTGAGGACAACACTGACACCAACAAATCCCAACCAACAGCAGGAATAACACACTGCCCAGTGCCACCGCCGTCACAAACACCCACTCTGGAAGCATACACAACCCAGAATCTCATAAATAATTGCATATAGGCTCAAGCATAACAGCTTGACTTGATCCAGTGGACAGTTGTACTTGGTTTGAGGCTGTTTGTGTTAAAGAACATTCAAGTTAATAGCAGTGCACTCCTGTAAATCCTCTTCTTACTTAAAAGCTTCAACTCAAATAATCCAAAGTGAACTGAAGCCATTGTTGGGCACATTACTTTCAAAAAGTAATTAGTTAATAGTTAATGCTCTCAAAAAGAAACGTAGTTAATAACTGAGTTACAGCATTATAAAGGTAACTAGTTTATTGGAAATTTAAACAGTTTATTAAATTATTTATTATAAAAACATAGTTTTTCATATTTTTAAATGAATGAAATTGACACCTAATACAATTAATTAATAACAGAAAACATTTTAATGTCTGTACTTCCAGTTTGTAAATGCTACCTTTGAATTTTATCAACTTTATGTGTGTGTGTGTGTGTGCGTGTTGTACGTGCATAAAAATCTGCTCACCTCTGCGACAGCTTTTAGCTAACCATGAAAATGTACTCTAACTTAGCCAATCATCATCACTCATGCAGTTGCCCCCTGCCAAACCAACAAAACTTTGCAGCTCCTCCTCTGCAGCTGAGAGAGCCAGTGGTTACAAAAGTTTAATAAGATCCGTTATAGTAACACACCCCATGTAATTGTTGGTAATGGTAATCGAATTGTAACGATGGAAACAGCAATTAGTTAGATTATCAGTTACTGAAAAAAGTAACAGCATTTTAACGCTGTTATTCCCATCGCTGCAATGAATTTACTCTGTATCTGATTATAATCAGTGAAAATAAATTTAATGTGAACATCATATCTCCCAAGCTTCACTTCAGCTAAACCAGAAAATACCTAACCACAATGTCAATTGCAACAAAAATTAAGAGGATTGATGTGAGATGCAAAAGTGAGTGATACAGAAAGTACTACAGATACTGTAAGCTATTTTATCTGTCAATAAAGACAACACTGGAAAGGGACGGAGAATGCATATCAGGAAATCATTTCAAAATCAAGGTCAGTATTGTCTTGCAGACACACACAGTCTGCATATAGACACCAACAACAAACATGATAGTCACACACACAGGAAACAGACAGTTTATGGTGCTCTGTAAGATACTGGAGATTTGGCTGTTACAACATGTAATGTGATCTCATTTTAAACTATTTTGGCCTCTACACAGACACACAACTTCAGAACACTGTGGGAGGGAATGTGAACAACAACAACATGTGCTAACGTAACTCTGAACATGAGAGATAAGCTCACACTAACCACTGTGGCTGAGTGAATCATACCAAGTCATTTTAGGATGTATTTCCACAAAATCCATTCATTCATTATCATTTCCCACAAACAAGATTTCTGGAGTTTGATGTAACATAACCAACCCTCCCTCCCACTTGTTTGCTAAGTGTTTACAGGGTAGTGTCCAAATAATGTGGGAAAACATGTTAACCACAACCAAAAATAACTGTAATGACTCTAATAGCTATTTACCAGCACAGCTCATCTTAGTGGGAGTAATAGTTCACTCATTATCTGACAAGTATGAATAGGACTGTCGGGTTAAAAACGGCTCTGAGTCCTCTTAAAATTTGAATCCCAAACACCTATTCTCATTATTTGCTGATGCAAAAGGGGAATCAGTTTGCCAGGATCAGAGCTATTAGCACAGGAACAATGGCTGAGAAAAGTCTAACTTTCTGTTCAAATTTCATTGTTGGTCTCTTTTTCTATTTTACATTCAATTCTAAATTGCTTATGTTGTCTGGAATAACTCATCCATAGATTGTGCCCTGCACCACCACCATCCAACTGGTTCCTACACCCATGTTTAGAGCAGTAAGTATGGTTAGTACGAATGAAAGGCAGCAGGTGAGGGGAAGAACACATTATGCCCCTACCTGGCATAATCTTCAAATCAAAGTCTGGCAGCAGATCTTCTGGCACACCTGAGAAACCTGGAGAAAGACAGAATAGAGGTGAGGAGAAAAAAAGAGAGGAGAGTGGGGAAATTGGGATGATATAAAGTGTAATGATTGATTCAAAGAAGTTACTGCTGCAGCAACATGCACAAGGAGCACCAAAACAAAGAGATATGGAAAGAGAATGAGAAAACAATAGATATATAGAAAAAAAGAGTTGGCAGATCAACAGCAGCATGCATCAGAGGACATTCTGTTCTTGTTCCAGAAAGTCTCCACATCAGAGTGAATTACATATCATCTGATTTTTAAATTTGCTGAAAAGTTATCTGTCTGATAAGAAGACACACTGGAACATGAATCATTGTCATGAAGATAACATGACTAAAGGGCAAGAGCTGTGAGTAATGTTACATGCAGAGCTGCAAAAACCACAGGTGGGAACATTACTCATATCCAGGGCCCAAAAAAACAAAAACAAACTGCAAAGAAATTTTTTCCTCTCTTTTCTGGCTTGTCTTATGTATGAAACATATGTTTTGTTCAAATGTATGTCTATATGACCGTGGAAGCTTAGGCTTCCAAGGTCCAAAAAACAAACTAACAAATAAACAAAAAACTGGCATTTTTCTGTTGCCAGTATGATTATCATGGCGAAGAGGAAAGGTGTGCTGAGTGTGAGAGAAGGGCTAGAAAAACAGGGAGCAGGCTGAACTTGGCCAGACTCTGGCTGACATTGCACATACCTCACTTAAGTATCTTTCTGGGAGGCTAAACACGTTCTTTGCTGGACATGAAAACAGAAAGATACCTATTGAAGTTCTTCAGAAGAAGCTAAATGACCACACGAATTAAAAAGAAATACCAAAATGTGCATTATTTGCATTTGAGGCACCTCCAATTCTTTTTGTTGTTTGTCTTCTGTTTGGCACCTGATCAAGAGGCAGTTCACTTGTATTGTTCTGTTCCATTCACAGATATGTCTGCAGGCTGGTGATCCACCAAGCTTTAGTTTCAAATATGCTGGGAATACTTGCCTTACTCTTTATATTGATCTACAGTATGTGGGTACTGTTTGTATAGCATACACCATTTAATTCCATGGATGAAATGTTCAGATCTTGTACTGGGTGTACAAAATACTTAAGATTAATTTGCTCATATCAAATCACTAGTACAAATTTCAATGTTTTATCAAAGTTTTGGTTAATAAAGGGAATATATTCCGCTTGATGAAAGAAAGAAAGGAAGAAAGAAAGAAAAATTACACTGACTTATTTCTTCTATTTCTTTTCTCAGCCACTGAGTTCTTAGACATCCAAATCAGTCAAGTATTTCACATGGTGTCATCCTCCATCTTTTGTATCACTATGTCCCATTGTCCCGCCCCCACATCATTAAATCTCCCCTGTCTTCTTTTCTCTGAAGCCATTTGCTAAAAAGACAAAGGAGCCCCCCGATCTATTCGCTGTGGCCCCAACTGCTGTTATGGAAACACAGCAAGTGCCTCACATATACATATATTAGCTAAACCAAGGTGGATTTAGGGTCTCTCATTCCAGCTTTAAGACTGCAAAAGGCACATCAGCAAGAAAATCAAGGCATCTTCATTGCGTGAAGCATTGTCTTATCCTTTCATTATCTGTAATATACTATCATACTGAGGCTGTACCCAATCCTACACAGAATTCAGAACAAACTCAAATCTTTCCAAAGGCTTCTTGTCCAGTACTTGTGTATGTTTTGTTGAGTGTGTATGGATGTGTGTATCTTTTTGTGCAAACATATAAGTCTCTGAGTGCCAGCCAAACAAAAGTTCAGCCTCCGAGTGAATTACGGCACTGAGAGCCACATAGTGTCTCAGCTGTTGCCACGGTAACATTTGTTATAACTGAGCACAGAAAAGTACACTGTCACTGTAAAACCACACATTACAGATACTTTTACAACATGGGACAAAACCCCCACACACACATCAACTTATATACGTAGGCGCATGTCAAACATAGTGTGAGTTCTTAATGTTTGACTCTTGCATATGGTTATCATTGGGAAGTAATAATATTTCATCACCGAGTCCTATATATTCACATACTGTAGGAGAAGATGCAATTGTTACACATAGGATAAGGCTGCCATAGACGTACCAATGCTTGGCATTAGACAGCTGATTAATGAGCTTGTATTGTTCTGATGGTGAGGCATTGTTGTGGTGGGATGTCCATGGAGGAGACACGGTAGTATGTACTCTGCCAGTCTAATACTGTATAAAACAGAGTGATTGGATAATGCCAGAATCAATCACTCTGTCATAAATTTTTCTCAATTGGTCTACCATTGAACTTGCAGGTCAAAGTTCAACAATAATCTCCCACTGAAACTGTTAAGTGTTGTCAAATTTATATGTCATTTGAACTTAATAGTTATCAATGAGACACAGAGGGGATTTTTTCAAGGAATAGTGCAAGTGTTGCTGCTTCAAAACTTAAGTCCTCTCCAATGGGCATTGAGTAAATGTAGGTGCACCTTACCCAGAACCAACAGCTCCACAAAGGCTTCGTTCTGTCCCTCGAGGTCATCAGATATGACCACTTTACAGATGTAAACTCCACTGTCTCCCCACTGGACCTCTCCAATCCTCAGGTCTGCCTCTGCATGAGAAAAAGTTGAATATTAAAGATTGAGGAAAAAAGAAAAAAAAGGGAAGCTATGGTAGTGAAATTTCTTTTTTTACCATGCTTCTTCCAAAACATGTAAATTGTCCATTTTTGGAGTTAGTAACCCTTGAAAACTAGTTCATATCAATAATGTTGGCATCTCTGCATTTTAAAGGGTCTACTCTATGTCAAACAATATATGGAAAACCAAGGATCACAGACTTTCCACAAGATTTTGGGATCAGTCACTAAAGCAGGAATGAAGTTGAATACTGATGTTGGGTGACAAGGTCTGGATTTCAGTTGATGGGCCTATCTGACCACCCACAGGGGTCAGATAGGGTTGAAGTTATGGATCCATAAAGATCACTTTAATTCTTTCACAACAAACTCAGAAAAACCAGATTCACCAAAAAAAAAAAAAAAATTGGAGAGAAAATAAGTTATATAATTCACTTCCTTTTCTGTTGGCTAAGGAAAGGGGATAAGAGACAGCCTGACCAGACTGGACCACAGTGACCACTCTCCTTCAGCAAAGTAACCCTGGCAACAATACATTATACTGTTTCATTTAAAGCTACCTTGTGTTGGCTTTCTTTGATTCATTTTATCTTTCCTCAAATGAAAGACAGCAAGGAGTCCGATGGACTGCCAATTTTTCACTGGCCATTGAGTGTAGTCAATGTGTTGGTTTGTCTGTGTTAACCATGTGATCAAGAGAAGACGAAACCTCTGTCGACTACCTGCTGAGACGGACTCCAGCCTCCCTGTGACCCTGAATAGGATCTGTATGGATGACTGGGTGTCTCCAAAGGCAAAATTTGAAGCTTTTACTGTTTTCATCATGGCTACACTAACCTGTTACAGGGCAGGAGGTGGAGTAGGATAGAGAAATAGAAGGACTGAGAGTAAGTGAGAGAAATGAGTGTGTGCATGGTGGAATGTGGAGAGCTCTGGAGAATAAAAAATAAAAAGCGGGACGTTGAAGTACATCAGAAGGAAGAAGTGAGAGGTCAGGATGAATGAGGGGACAGCATGAAAATCGCTTCTTTTGTCTGTGTTCCTGGCTGGTGAAGAGAAAGTTCATTCTTCAGCCAGAGTTAGAGTTCCATAAATCTGCCTGCAAACAAGGCCACCATCATTATGTCAAGCGCACAGTCACACACACACAAACACATGCACAGTACAGCCCTTAAATGATCCTTGAATGCCAAGGAAATATAAACCACAGGAACAGGCTATGGCGAAGAGTTAATTCCTGGCGGCAATCTATTGTACAATGGTAAGGTTTTGCACTGTCAGACTAAACACTAATGTGTATATGTAATTACAGTTCATTATTACTGAGATAAAGTCGGAAACGATGACCTTGTGTAACTTTTTGCAGAGATCTTAACTGTAGTATTTCATTTATTTGCGCAAACATGGGTTTACTGTGGCTAGCATGGCGGCACAGCAAGAAGGTCATGGGCTTCATTCATGGGCCTGCAGCCCCTCTGTGCAGAGCATGCATGTTCTCACCGTGGGCTTCCTCTGGGTACTCCGGTTTTCTCTCACAGTCTAAAAACATGCAAGTTTAGGTTGATTGGTGACTCTAAATTGTCTATTGGAGTGAGAGTGAGTGTAAGTGGTTGTTCATCTTTGTGTGTCTCTATGTGTGACGCTTATGGATAAGTGGTAGAAAATGAACCGAGAGCAAGAGAGAGGTTTTTCTTTGTAGTTAATGATTTCTGACTGAATGGATACAAGTTTTTGTTCTTTTCTCTTCCCATATAAAAATAACCCCCCACCACACAACGTCTTCTTAGACAAATCTAAGTCCACTTGCGTACGATTCAATTTGTTGGCTGGATATGGCTATGACCTGGATGAATGAGAATATACACAGACATACCACCCATTTGTGTATATTAATTCTAAGAGATATATCCTAAATTTTCTAAAAACCTTGGTAAAGTTTACCGTAAAGCCTACTTTGTCTCTTGTGCCACCTTGGGAAGTTCCTTGACTAATCTGGGGGAACAGCAGGCCAATTCTCTGATTTATGGCTTTAATAAAAATTACCAAGCTTGACAGAAGAAGAAATAAGACCATAGTTTGGATCAATATGTTGAAAAAAAAAATCTGAAAAGTGCTTTCTCTGCAATAAACCAGCTGGGCAAAAACACGAATTCTTCGGACCAAGACTGAGAAAAGATTTCTGACTTGGTCTCATAGGGATGCTGGGAGTTTATATTTATGTTATTTGGCTTCAGCACAGCTTGCCAATTGCAAACAGTTGAGCTGAAATTCCATCAAAAGCTGGTTCTTAAGTTCAGTCTGTAACACTAAGGAAATGTGGTAGCCTAACCACATAGCTAATTTGAGATTAGAAAAGAAAAGACTTGGCATAACCTTTAGCATTGACATCAGAGAAGCAGAAGCAGAAATGCAGGTTTTACTACAGAAGTCTTACTATTGATGATGGAGATGTCTCTGTTCTTGTAGTACTCTGACAATGTGACTGAGGAGCCAGAGATGGAAGCCACAGTTCGGACTGTCCGGCTGCTGTCAGAGCAGTCCAGGTAGTTTGCTGTCATGCCCGCCTGGTACCCTCCACTAGTGCCTGTTGTTCCACCCATCAGCCCACCTCCTCCTGGGCCTCCACTGAAGCTCTCACTGAAGCTGAAGGAGTCCCTTGTACGGTCGCGACAGTATGACTTGTAGACCCACTGTACCACGGGGGTCTGTGTGGACACAGTGGTGTACTGACAAGGCAGAACCACTGACTGGAACAGTACAGCATACCTTTTCTCATCTCTCACATACACGTCGACCCCTGAGCAACAGGGAGGAAGGATACCTGTGGGAGGAGAAGGAGAAAATGAAGAAAGACCAGTAAAGATCAGGTCAGAAATATTGCAATCCTAAAACCTGAAGTATAGAAGTTTAACCCAGCAAAGTTAGCAGTTGCAGTGCAGGCGGTAGTTGGAACGAATAGCTTTTGCAGGCAATTAATGCCCTATGATTCAGTACCTGATTACTTTGATTTGAATCAAAAATCCTGACTGAAATGAATCCTGTATTTTTGGAGCCACTATGACTATACCCTGCAAGAATAACCTTATCTCCAATGTCCATTGCAAAAAAACATCCACAAATCTGCTTTGAAACCAAAGAGAAAGGAAGCCCTGTGAGTGCATGTGAGCGCACTGAGGGGTTCACAGAGAATCAGACCTAAACTTTTGGCATACCACAAATCTAACAGCGAGAGCAGGTTTTGGTAATAACTGGGAATCTGTAATGTGTACTACAGCAAACATGCCTGTTCCAAATGTGAATAATAAATCTCAAAGAGATTTGGAAACATATTTTACTTAAAGCTAGAATGAAACAACACTTTTCTATTTTGAGTCAAAACAGAGGTGGAAAAACAAATTTGTGCTGAAACTGATTTCAGGTGCTTTTGCACTATGAAATCTAACCGTGAACTGAGTTGAACTGAGGCTGTTTTCAACCTACTGAGGCAGCAGGACTCCGAGTCACATGATGAACAGGAGCTCGAGCTTGGCAGTTCAACATCAACACATATCAGACAGACAACCATATGAAAAAAACACACACACACCCCAAAACATCTGTGTGTGCTACTGCTGTGTAGGAGTGTGTCTGTGATTCTCAGGCTAAATAGTGGGAGGGGTGACTGAACTGGACCAGCAAACAGGGATGACGTAAGGGTTGAGAAAGGGGCCATTTAACTTAATCCAAAATCAGTGAAGTTCAAACTGTTTTGTTTTATTAATAAAGTTTTGCTGTGCGGAATCACGGAACTTTATTAAACATGTTATGAAGGCTCTCTCTTCTTGGTTCATAATTGATTGAGGTCTTGCGTGATATATTAAACAAGAATTACAAATACTTGCAGGTTTTGCCTCTTCAAATTGAACATGTGCTACTGGTGTCTTCAATGTAAATCAAATATCACCAAATTTTGGTCTTGGGATCAGTCAAAACTGTTGGCCTATCTGAACTTTTTTCAGACATGGATCTGGATTTTTTCTTAAAGAAATTTTGTTTTACCATATTTGACACTCTAAACACTGTAAAGTCCATTGTTATGACAAGTATCTTCAGTTACTAATATAGCAATTCGGTGCAACCTTGTCACTCACAGAATAAATAATTGAGTAAGCCTAAAATTGGAAGATGAAAATATGTCTGACAAGCAGCCCACATGTTCTCATAATGTAAGCAAAGTCATTCAAATCAGAACAGAATCGACCTTCATGCTTTTATTCATCTTACCAGTTGATTAGATTACTGTGTAGATGTGGGTGCATTTTAATGTTGTGACTTTGAAGGCCAATTTGGTTTTACAGTATAAGTCTGAGGTTTGGCTGCAACTTCATGAATTAAAAATATATACAGTACCAGTCTGCCCCAACCAAGTTGACTAGACATAAATTCCTCAGGGAGAATGTTACTACACAAATTCTGAGAACTGGAACAAAAAAAAACCCCCAAAAAACCCAGGAGGTTTAGTAGTCTGGGTCTTACACGCTGCAGGGGTGATCTGGCCTTTATTAGTTTTTCAGAGGAAACCAAAGGCAGAGCATGAAATAAAAGTAGGAGGAGGGGAAGGACAGCAACTGATGGCATATTGGACAGACAGTGTTGAATCTTGGGAGCTGTGACTGAAGAATGATTATTTGCTGTCTAAGTGTATGTTTCTAAAGACCTTTTTTGTTATTTGATTTGAACTCTCTCTTTTTTCCTTCTCTGCGTTTCTGTACATTTTTAAAACCTTTTTAATACCGCACAGAACAGAATTGAACGACATACATGGAGTAATAGCACTGTGGATTTTCAAGGCAGGTTTGCTAGATTGATTTGTAGCAAAGTCTTGGTACCTTTCTGAAGGACACATAAGTGAAGACTTTTTGAGGCTTCTTTCAGACTTTCTTCGAGTTTTATCCAATCTGAAATTAATTCTTTGGTAGTTCTCATGCATTTCCTTGGTGTCTTCCATTTTTAAATATATTTTGAGAGCAGTAGTTTGTTTCTATAGTCAAACTGTATTTCCACCTAGAGACAAAGTTAAATTTGTCTAAAGTTAGAGCTGCTAATCCAAAACCCCCAAAGCTTCAGTTCACATCACTCACATGACTTAAAGCAGTTTAACAGTTGACTGCAGCAAGGCTAACACATCGGACAACTTTTACCAAACGCCTGTATTTAGTTTAGAGGATTCAAAATGTCAGTATACCTTATGTCTATTACAGCAAAAGTCATTGACAACAGGCTAATAAAACATATAATTATTCCCGTGGGGGGACAAAAGTTGAACTGTTCCCAACAGGGTGAATAATTACCGGAGCAGGTTGGTGTATTACCTACGGTGTCTGTGGTCCGACCGTTACTCCAAACTCAACAACCTGCTCTCCATTTTTCTTTTTCTTTTTTCCTCACTTCATTTTTTCTTACCTGCCAGGAAAAGTACAAAAACCCACCACTTCGTCGTCGGAATCTGTTTCCAAATCATACATCTGAATTTAATGGAAGTTTCCTGATAAGCGGATGCTGCTTCCCTTTTTCGCCCCATCCCTGAACTGTGCTCCTGCCTCAGTCCGCCAGTTTAGGCGAATATAACGGGACCAGCGTCAAGACCTTCAAAATAAAACGCAACACTTCCGGTTATTGTCTTTTCAACATTAAGTCATTGTCGACGGACATCAAGAACATGAAAAGTTGAGAGTAGAGATGGTGGATTTGAGTTCAGGATCGGTCTATACCACCTCAGGTCACTTTCCTGGACTACATGAGATGGCTGCAAGAACTTTCATACAAGTCTAAGGCATTACATTCAGAGCAAGATGTAGTTTATCAGAGAAAAAATGCCATACACTGAACCTATTGGGTGTTTGTGTACTTATAAATAACAGCAATTCTCAAATATGATGCTGCATTACTAAAACTTGAGTTGAAAGTGAAAAGTATCATTCTCATTCTTGAAAATGTTTAATATGAAAATGACACACACAAAAACTACTTTATTTTGAAGTCAAAATAGCCACATATCCGGTAGTAGTTGTGTAACTTTACGCTGGAGACAGGTCTCATCTGTAGACAATGGATGGTGGGGGTTATGGAGGAAACGGAAGGGTGAAGCCTGACACTTGGTCATGACATATAACACTTCTAAATATTAAACACAGAATAACAGTTTCAATTATAACTGAATGCCCCTATTAATAATAGCCCCATACCTGATACATTCTACCACTGGTATTACCAATTACAATCATTACACATGTTAATAATTATAACAAAATATTGTAGTCACAAAGGCCACGTGGTACACGCGCTGAGTTGGTAAGTTATTGTCGGTTGCCATCTAGTGTTCAGTGTTAATTTTATTTAATGATTTTAATTTTTACAGCACATTTCAAATGGAATAATTATGTTTAAAAATTACAAAAAATTTTGATAAATCTTAGTGAAAATGTGCTACTTTTATTAGTAAAATAAGGCAATTACATACAGATAGATACATTTCATTGCATTTCAACTAAAATCTCTTAAACATAAACACCTTTGAATGCAACATGGCAAAAAATAATCCATACAGTATGTTCAAGTTTAGACATGTTGTTAAATTATGAATTTCCTTTTGGAAAAAGAAGAACCTGACAGATTGTTTGTTAATTCAAGCAATCAACAGAAGTTTTAGTTTCTATTGTCATTTTAAAATGACACTGCTTTTGTTTCCATTTCAGAATATACACAAAGCCAATCTAACTCATTAAACAAAAGTAACCCCAGTAAGTCTAAAGAATGAGAAAAACTCCCTCTTCTTTACTGTGAAGTGGTAGCTTCCCACTAAAACAAACTACCCTCCACCCAACAACAGAATCCATCAAGACAAACAAATAAACCATAAAAAAAATGCATGCAATTGTAACAATGGCCACATATCAAGTTTAAAACAAAAATTCAGTATGATTTTTGGATCAAACAGGTCTTTTCGATACATCATTTATCTAAGTTTGGCTGTTTTTACCTTACAGCCAAAATTTAGGTCTCTGCCTTAGAATGTAACCAAACCTGACAGAGCTGCAGTAAACTTGTTTTTACATATATTTCAAAGTTTCAAAGTCAACAAAATCCTGTATGTCACACCACATTTCACTGAACAAAACAAATTTAAAAAGGTGAAAACAACAAAATATACATAATAAGAAGATAAAAAATAATCTGCTGTTTGACTCAATGTTCTCATATTAAAATATTATTTTGCTGAACAGTAGTCGCCTCAGAATTTGAACTCCACAATGCAACGGGTGTGTAAATTACATTAAATATGTGAAATATATACACACATATTTTTCAGGGAGCTTCAAAATGTTTGTTAAATTAGTAAATTTTGCAAGACTAGAATGGTACAGATTTAGGCTTGAGCAATGTTTGTTACTTAACTAGAGAGATTGTAACTGCTGACCACACCCACCCTGTCCCTTTTAAAAACAGATCAGGTGGACTTTCTGGGAACCTATTTGGTTCCCTGCAAGTCTCCAAGTCATCTGCTCTTCAAGTCACACACCTTCAAAACATATAATAGCACATAAAGCTTAACTCTAATAAGTAGAGCAGTTTCTTGAGCCAATCATGTCAAAGCTAGGTTCATTGAGGCAAAAGGTAATTCAGACAAGGTCACACCTTGAGAGTTATGCACCTGGCAACCACTTGAAAAAAGTAAATGGAAGTTATATATAAGATGGGAAACATTTGGTTAGTACAGACTGGAGTCATTAGTCATCATAGTCCGTCCTTGGAGGCTTATTGGGCACCACGGGTGGCTTGTCATGCATACGATCATCATAAGACTCATCATAGCGATCATCATCATCGCGACGGTCTCTGCGGTCATTGCTGCGGTTGTTGTCAACATTGCGTCCGTTGTACCTGTCGCGTCGATCATCGTAGTCACTGCGTCGATCATCGTAGTCTCTCCGCCGATCATTGTAGTCACTCCGCTGATCGTCATAGTCACTCCGCCTATCGTCATAGTCTCTCCGCCGATCATTGTTGTCACTCCGCCTATCGTCGTAGTCTCTCCGCCTATCGTCGTAGTCTCTCCGCCTATCGTCATAGTCACTCCGCCTATCGTTGTAGTCACTCCGCCTATCATCATAGTCGCTTTGGCGGTCGTAGCTGCGCTCACTCCGCTCATTGCGATTAACAGGCAAGTCCTCCTCCCCATCAGCACGGGGACTGTCAGTATTTTTAGCTGGCTCTTTGTCGACGTACTCATCCTCACGGACTCTGGAAGATGGACACACAACAGCCAGATGCTATATTCAATTAAACTTTTTTTTTTTTTTTACAATTAACAAAAAAAAAAAAAAAGAAAAAACCCAAACCCTTTTCTCTTAATTATACAATGCTCTGTATAAACAAATGGCTTCAACCTCTCACAGTTAAATGTGTTAGCAGACAGAAGACTATCAGTTTCTCTGATTATAATCCTAAATGACCTCATACTCAGCCATCTGTTAAGACAGCCTGATGAATGGGTTCTATCAAATGTTAACCTCTGTCCACACAGCAGCATCAGTGTGAAAGTTTTTGTATGTTTGTGCATGTCTTTAAGCTAGAGGATCATTACCCCATGGCATATTCTTCGTCTTTCTTCTTCTTGCGGCAGCAGCAGCAAAAGATGATGATGATGAGTATGATCAAAAAGGCAGCAACTCCACCAATGATTCCTGCAGTTGAGCCAATGTTCATGGAAGCTGCAAGATTGAGGAAAGTTGAGTAGGGACAAGACAAATAGAAGAATTGGTATTATAATGTATAATAGAACATATATTTATTGCAAGTATACATTAAATTCTGATGTTGTTAATTAAGATGGAAAGTTTTTCTCACGTGGCATGACTGCGAGGGTGACATTGCAGGTAGCAGAGCGGATCTTGTTTCTTGAGGTGCAGATGTAATATCCTGATGTCTCTTTGGAGATATTGTATAAAGACATGATACCTCCCTCTGAAAGACAAAGAGTCAGTTACGTGTACTGAACACAGCACACCATGATATTATTGCTTATTACAAGTCAGAGTACAACTTCTACAGTGATTCTGCTCAGAAACATTGAAGTAAATATTCAGGAAACTGCAAGTTACCCAATGAGCCATCACTGCTGCATATCATATTTTTTGACAGATTTCCATACAAAGGATGCAATAGGGGGAGTTTTCATGCCAGTGCTTAATTCACTGTCAGTATGGGCTCTATGCAACACAGTTGTAAGATTACATATTCTGGCATCAACCAAAACATCAGCCAAATAGCAAGAATCTTCAGAACAGAGAGGCAGAACTTGGTTTGAAACATCAGCATTACATTGTTTATTTTCAAAAGAAAACTGTTTTTCTCAAGACACCCTGGTAGTCTTTTGGCCCTTTATTGATATCTAAATGTGGGAGTTCCGACTCAAAAATGTGGTTTTATATGATATGTTTATGTCAAGCAAGGAAAATAATAAATTTAGTGTATGTGATTTTATTTCAGCTCCCAAATATCAACACTGAAATTGGCCTCAACGTACTGTAAATTATGAATTAAGTTAATCTTAATGTAAAGCATATTTTTGTTTCTAATTTATAGTTAACTGTACTGACTTTCAGAAATCATTAGTATCTGAAATGAAAGTCTTGTAGTTTGTGAGCATGCAGCAAATTTGGCTGAATACTAACATTAAAGTATACCAAATAACGAAAGACAGGGCTCAATTTTCATCGATTGTGGCTCTGGTTCTTTTTTTTGGAGATAAGAAAACCTTTTTGTTATCAAAGTTGACAGTCCTCTCAGATATGGTCGCTCTCTAACTTACTGTCTGTGGTGCGGGGGGGAACAGCTTGAGGCATATTCCTTACATCACGGCTTTCCCACTTATAAGTGGGAGGTGGGGAGCCCTCCTCAGACCAACAGGTGAGGTTGATGTTTTGGCCGTACTCTGTTTTACCCTCGATCTTACAGATGGGTGTAGATGGAGCCACTAAAAAGATAGAAATGAAAACAAAAACACTAGTAACTATAACAAGTAACGGGATAAATAAAATGTATCTTTTAGAAACAGCATCTTGAATGACATGTCCATTAGCAATAGAGGTTTGGAGATATCTCTTCAAGCAGCTAAAAGGGCAGTTGAGAGGTGAGATACACCCCAGATAAGTTTCTATTTATACACATATTCACAGCTATGGGCAATTTAAAGTCATCAATTAACCCATTTCTTTCTGTATCAGGATTGATGGAGGTCTTCATTGCTAAATGTAAAACTGACTGAGCATCAAATAGCATTCTTTTGACCCCTTGAACCAGTAAAGTAAATGTATTTTTATTTTCAACAAATGCAACATTACCTAAAACCACCAAACGTGTAGTGTCATAAGGTTTCCCTTCATCATCCCCACTGATCAGAAGACGACACTCAAAAACTATGTTGTCTGCAAGCGTGATAGATGACAGTTTTAGGTCCGCCTTTCCAGAAGGTATGTCTACGTCCAAGGATACCCGACCTTCATACCGCTTTTTAATGTCAGTTCCACGACCAGAGAAGTGGCTGAGGATCACGGTCTATTATGCAATAACAGCAGCAAAGAGAAATTAAAAGAGGAAAAAGACAATGACTAACAATTCATCTTCTTATTCACAATATACTATGAAAGAGAAGTATACTTATAAGATAGATAGATAGATACTGACCTCTGCAGCATTAGCTTGTGCACTTTCAACAGACCATGTGATGACAACTATTGTGTCAGGGGTTATAACTTTTGAAGGCTTAAATCTGCAAGGCAGTGTAATGTTGTCCCCCCTGGCATGTTCATAGGTCTCTTTCTCGATGGTCACGGTGATGGCTCCAACACCAGATAACACTGTAAAAGATTTAATCACACTGGTCTCCGACAATGCATTGAATCTTTGTATTTCCCTCTGTCAAACTGTTGCTCTCTTTCTCTGTCTCCCTCCCTCTCTCTGGCTCACTGTTGCTCTCTCTCTCTCCCCTTCTCTCTCCCTTTCCCTCCTTCTCTCCCTCCCTCTCTCTATCTCACTGTTGCTCTCTTCCCCTCTCCTTCCCTCTCTTTTCCCCCCTCTTTCTGTCTCCCTGTGGTTGCCCACTCACTTTCTCTCCCCCATGCATGTAAATTACATTACATGTCTCTAACGTTATTTCTTCCCATAGTCTGTGTTTTGTCCCTCCTGTCCTCTCTCTTCCTGTCCCCGTTCTACTGGTGAATCTCTGCTCCATCTCTCCGCTCAGTACCTGCTGCTGCAAGAGTTATCATTACACACTACTACTCACTTCCCATCATAACTTCTTCCCTCCCCTACTGCTAATATTTACTAGTGCACATTTAGAACTACCAGGTTGCAGTCACTGTGTTTTCTGTATGTCTTGTTTGTATTTTCCATGGCATCTTCTCTTCTCCTCTTCTTGTTCTCTCTCCATCCCTCTGCCAAGTCCCTATCACTGCCTTTGTGCCCCCCCAATCCCTCCCTCTCTCAACCCAACCAGTCGAGGCAGATGGCTGCCCTCCCTGAGCCCAGTTCTGACTGAGGTTTTTGCCTCTTGAGGGAAGTTTTTCCTTTCCACTGTCACCAAGTGCTTGCTCTTGGGGGGATATGTTGGGTATTTTTCACAACTCCACGGAGAGTTTGGTCTAGACCTGCTCTATGTGTAAAGTGCCTTGATGTAACTTTGTTATGAATGGGCACTATATAAATACATTTGATTTGATTTGATTTGAATCCATCTATCCTATAAAAACACTAATCAGTGTTATCAATATGCGCCTCGTGACTTTACTGTGAATGATTCAGCAAGTGAACCTTACATCTGTAAAAATAACTTCTTATTCACCATCCTACCCACCACCTACAGCAGAGTATGGGCTTTAAATTCATTTCCGGTTTTGCCAGCCTTCAGTCACTGTAAATTAATTCTTTGAATTGAGTCTGAACTCACAATAAAATACCTCGCCATCATTTCTGAGTTCGTCTGTCTAGTAATTCACAGATTAAATGACTTACCCAGTATTCAAGAAAATTACTTCATAATGATAAATGACTGTCTCATTAGCGCCGATTGACACTAAAACTAGGTCACCTGTTAAGAGTACCAATGAAAAGCAAAATCAATATCAATATTAAAAATATGATATGTTCCAAAATGGGTTTACAAGACAACAATCCAATGAGACAGCTCCTCTCCATGAACTGGTAAGTGGGGCCTGCACCGCTGTAGAAACCCTGAAGGTGCGCAAACAGGTGTGGCAGCTCAGAAATAAACGTTTCCTGTGAAGGTGATACTCACGGACACAGAGCAGAGTTAAACGAAAAACTCTCCCCTCCATTTCCAAGCCTTTCATGTTCTCGACGATTCTTGTGAGTGTGGTTTTCTTTTTCTTTCAGACACTAGTCATAGGACAGACATAAGGAACTGAAATAGATGAGCCGCTGCAACGAAACCAGGTAGCGTCCAGGAGATGAACCTTCTGGGTGTGCCCGCTGCCTCTCAGTGATTGACAGCGCTCTCAGCCAATCACAGCGGCCCCTGCTCCTCGGGTAGCATTCTTGCTGTGTGTTATAAACGTGTTGCGGCTCGTCCTCTCTACCAATGAACCTGTATTGGACTTTACAGGAAAAGCTGGAACTCAAGTGCTTTGTTACCTTTAATATTAATTAATGTACCCGATCTAAGATGTTAAGTGTTGAACATGTTGAGCTTGTTGTCGAGAGGACCCATATTAGCAGAGATATTATTGGATGGTTCTAATTTGTTTCTATCTTGGCAGCCTCATTTAGCTAAAGACAGGCAGAATTGGCCTTTAAAGGACAAACAAGGTCAAACATTTGACGGAGAGCTGGTGGTGCAGAGTAAAGCTGAAATGCACACTAGAACGTTTTGACCTGTCAGACTGGTTTGACAGGGCGTTAACACCCACAGGCACGCAAACACAGACACACACATAACGACAAAAGAATAGGGGAAGTCTCATGTGTGAGCTTCACACATGACAAAAAGTGTTTGTGTTCAAATTTGAACTGAGTTTAATTTATAACTATGATAGTCTGACAATCAGTTCAACTTTAAACTACCCTTTTATCATTTTGCTCACCTGACCATTGAATGATTTGCTTATGTGAACATATTTGTAGCACATTTTAAGCCCCATTCCTTTAGCTGTTGGGTGTCTATATTTTTTTGTATGTCTACCTGTCTGTATATCATCCTTTCTTTGGGTGTATGAAAGCAGGGTGTTGCATAGACATCTGTTGAGGTATGCTTTGTTCTATGCATATGTATACTTGTTTTAATTATATTAAGGTTCTCATGCACTGTGTGTGAAGACCATTCAGATAACTTTGTATAAAATGCCATATACAATTCAGCTATGATTGATTGATTAAAAAATTGACTTTGAGTAAGCATGCTTAATACTGTTCTGCATTGTGCCAAGGGTGAACCCCCCATTTTGTCCCAACTTTGAGGAAAAAAATGAAAATTTACCTTTTATTTTTGAGATTGAAACAAATGGCTAAATGAGTGCTCTACGTCAAGATCAATCTTGCAGTCAGAGATTAACAACACATGATAAGGAAAGATTTTATAGCAGAATAACAAGTGATGGTAATAGTAGCTACTAACTCTGTCCTGTTACTTTACCTGCCAGTATTGCCTATAAAATGTGCAAGATTCAAAAAAGATCAACAATCATATTAAAGCAACATAACACAATTAACTGTCACCTTTGCTGATAAATTAGATTTCAGTGTCATATTTCACTTTTGTCATTTTTATGCGACACATAAAAACGAGATTCTGTTGCACATTTCAAAGATATTTAAAAAGAACAGTGCAACATTTAAGGCAAGGCATTTAAGGCATTTCAATTAAATACGTTGAAAAGGCAGTCCAGCATTAATAAATTGTTAAAAAGTGTTAAATAGCAGTAAATAGTAAAATAATTCATGTTAAAATGTGTGTAAAATAGGAGTGGACAGCCAGGACTTATTGTGCATTCAAAAGTGGGCTTGAAACACATCGCTGTGGTGATCCAGTACTCACTGTGATGTTGTTGGATGTTTTGTTGCTGATTTTGACAGTGTGCCTTTTCTCAGTGCCCATTCCCAGCAGCCGCAGTTTCTCAACAAGCTGCTGGGGCAAGATGCTTTTAAATGCTGAGCTAAAGTCAACTAGCAGAATTCTGGTGTAAGTATTCTTGTCTTCCAGATGAGTGAGGGTGAGGTGGAGCAGGATGGAAATCGCATCCTCTGTAGACCAATTTGCCTTGCATGCAAACTACAGAGGGTCTATGCTGGCAGGAAGGTGAGATTTAATGTGAGTCATAGCTGTTAATTACAATATACTGGGAAAGCATCATTTGACATGATATAACTTGAAATATGTGACTTTTATTCCTGGTTTATGAGGAACCTCAACATAGCATAAATAATTTAAATATCCCTTTCCCCCACCCCAAACACGACCTGAGCCACCACAATTTGCGGTGCAAGAAGATTGATTTATTTATGAATGGAAGTAGAAATAGGTGTCAGAGAGAACACAGCCAAAGTAACATGTAGGCCTCCCTCACATTAACAGGAGAAAAATGTGTCTTCTCCAGCTCCCATAAATTGAATACTGTAATCTAAAGTGTTGCATTTTACTGAAATTGGTATAAATGTTGAAACATGAAGATGCTGATTAGTAAAAAGAGGGTCAGCAATGTTGGCAAAACAGTTAAAATAAGAAGTATAGACACAAGCTGCTCCTGCTGAAATGCTTAGATTTTAATCATAATAGCTGAGTTTTAAAATCTGTGACATTTAACTCTTTTTACTCATTTGAAGAAGGTTTTATTCAACAGAAAAAAAGACAAACAATAGAAAAACAAGTCCGCCACCATGTGGAGCTTAGAGAGTGTTACATGGGCTATGGAAGAAGTAGAACAGCCAACGTTTATGGATTAATTTCACAATCAACTGAAACACAAAATGTACAACAAAAAGTTTGTGTATTTATGAATATCGGGGGGGCATATTCATTAACCTCCCTCAGGCCACAGAGTCGGACTTGATTTTTTTTCATTCTCTTTTGTTTAAATGTACTGTTTAAATTTAACAAGTGGCTTGACACTTCTATATGTATTTAATTCTACTATCTATTCAAAATTATTTCTGAAAGTGTCCAACTCCAACCAAGGTGTCTAGTAAATATCATGATCACTAGAACAAACAGTAGCACATTGTGTGTGTGTGCTGCAGGTTTTTGTGGAAACACAGTTAACGATAGTACAAAGACCAAATTTTTTGGCCCTCCAATCATGGCCCAGAACATCCACCTTACCCCTGTAGTCTGCTGCAGGATGTGCACACTGTGCATGGAGCTGGTGGGCTCTGAGCTCGATGGTAAACACCTTAAAAACATCTGGCAGACTTTTGTTGTACACAGTGAATTCAGGGATATAGAAGACAGTAACGACCATTAATATATAAATTCAAAACCATTAAACAAAGGACAGAAGATCCTCAACTGTCTAATCAGTAACTTAATTTTTAGTGGAGGTAAAAGATAATTTACAAATTCCAGCTGTAAGGAAAAGTAAAAAGCCTCTTGAATTTGTTTTACTGTGTGAATGTCTCCGTCCTGCTGACAACCATAGTGACAATCAAATATTACAATTATTGCAACAGCACAACATCTAGTTATTGCTAGGCCACATAGAAATTGTACTGCATAAACAGTACTGTGTAAATCACTAAAAATAATCAAATAAAATAATAAATTTCAGAAACATACACATTTGTGTTTTTGGCCTTTACTTTGGCGCTTTGCCATCTCTGAACATAAACACTCACAGAGAAAGATGGTAAACCTGCACACACTGTATTCAGAGCTCTTCTCACTTTATTGTATGCATTCCATGCTCCGTGGAGTCTTCCCAATTTTCTTTGTAATTTAAAGTTGATTTGTCTTTTCTTTGGGTGTATTAATTTGTCATTTCCCTCTGTTCCTGGCTCTTTGTTTTCTTTCTATTGCCTTCCCTCGCGCCATCTTTCCACCTGCTCGAATTCACACTTTATTCAAACACGGCAGGCTGCTCTGAGCCTCTGAGGATATAGTCTCGCCTCATCTCAGATGGGCAGCTATCAGCCTCCAGCTCTTTCTGTACGTGGGGCATTGATACCTTCAGGTGGCATCCTCAGTTTGCCTGACTGGATAAGCAGGGACAGATAAATGCCCGGTCACCTGGCCACAAAAACCACTCAGAATGGACCCAGGTGAGGGAAACCATTGTGCTA
Source organism: Remorina albescens (assembly GCA_034769265.1). Classification (NCBI taxonomy): domain Eukaryota; kingdom Metazoa; phylum Chordata; class Actinopteri; order Carangiformes; family Echeneidae; genus Remorina; species Remorina albescens. The sequence goes on from CM068479.1 coordinate 8,160,550, forward strand.
AACTGTCCTTTGATGCCACCAGATGTTGCAGGGTACAGAGATTTTCTTTGTTCTTTATGCAGGTGGACCTGGAGAAGACAAAGCACCTCACAGACATCATCACTTAGGGGGCAAAGGAATTTTGGATGGTTCAGTTCGTGTCTGTGTTTAAAGTCGTATATAGTATTAATGAGGAAGCTTGGCATGTGGTGAAGGATGAAAACACAGGCAATGATTAGGTCAGACATGTATGAAGCCCTAAAATCTCCCTAATGCAGTATTGTTTATGTATGTCTTAGAAAGTTATTCTGATTTCCATAAAAAAAAAAACAACAACTAATCTTTAATGTTTTCGGTCTGTTTCTTTATTAAGAATGCAGTGTTCTGCAGTAACCCAGGTATTTTAACCATTAAAAAACTAAAGTTTTTGTAAATAAATACATAAAATGTCCATTCTGTCACCTTCCACTTTCTCTGTTTCCCTGTATGATGAAATATATTTTTGGCAGTGAAAGGCCCCTTCTGCCATCTGCAGGAAATATATTTCCTCAGTCATTGACTACAGCAATGAAGCTACGGTGGCTGGGCCTAATAAAATGGTAAAACAAGCTTTGATGTTTTTACTGAGCTCCTAGGCTCCTGACTTAAAGATGCTGCCTGGGGCCTTGTCTGATTGCTCTGAATGTCTGGGTGTGAGCAGCACAGCTCAGTTTTATTAAGACCCTCAATGACGATTGGTCATGAAGACATTCACTTAAAATACGTTATATTTATCATGAAATTGAGCAGGTCCAGCTCAGCTGTGCCCAGTGGAAGACTGCCTGTCAGCAAAACACTTATAAATTACAAACTCAGCTCAGCAAGTGATGACTTTGGTTTAACCATGACCTTCCTGTTTGAGCCTCCATTCTATGCTCGATTTGTTCAAGTTGTCCCCTGGGAGTGGCACAAGCACATCACTCTATGCATGAAGCTACTGGGCTGCAACGACTAGGAGCTTATCAAACCTTTTATCAACTCTCCATCCTCTGGGATCTCAACCAGAATCGTTTGATTTCTACATCATGGAGATTGTGTTGTGTTAAGTGGCTTGGACTTTAACACTTGTAATTGTTTTTGACATTGCAGCTTGTAAGCGCTAATGGGGAATCCACTGTTGAGTGTGCTTACTTTTAGTAGCTTTTGAGAGAATTTGCACACATTTGCTCTGAGTCTATATGACCAATTTCTACTAAGAATCTAAATAGATTGGTTGAGCTCTACTCCTCCACACTTTTCCTACACCATGAAATACAGTAAGCTTACTATTTTTGAGGGCATATCCTCTGCCCCATTATCACTGCATGTCAGTGTCTATAATCCAGTTGAGTTTTTTAACTTGAGCATAAACCACCCTAATGGTGCAATATGTTGTATATTTGGGTGTTTTTTACTTTCGCAGAAGAAAAATGTCCAAGAGTAGGTGAGTAAAATTTACCCTTTTCAACTACAGAACAGTGAAAATCAAATGTCAAACTGCAGGACTTTTTACATAAAAATTTTGATTGATTTTGATTACATAATAATTTAAACCTTTTTACAACAAATGTGAAATATGTGGAGGAAAAAAAACTAATTTTACATTTTTAAAATTTTCTTTAAAATTCATTGGTCTTGAACTGAGATTATTTATTTAATGTTTAAAAAGCATTTGTGTTTATTTTTAATCAAAAGGCATTTTTTATACCACTGGCCAGTGTGTTCAATGTAAGAAGATATTGCTCATGTCTGAGTGCGTGTCTGTGGCAGATTTTTGCTAAAACAGACTGGTCAGTGAGGCCACATACCCTGGGCACAGAGGGAACAGTGTGAAGGAAAGAAACATGACTTTTAAAATGCTCTGGAACAAGCCTTTTTAAGGCCATCTGTGTTATTCAGATGCTGATGTAATTCAAAAAGCAGATATTGTTTCTGTAACATTTTTCTGTCAAAAGCTAACATGAAAAGGAACAACAATTGGACTTAAAACTTTGCTGCACAAACTCTCACAGCAACACAAAGATGTTGTCTTCACACTGGACTACCGGGCTTGGGCTTGCTGTTTATGAGAGTAATTACACCCTGTTAGCCCTTCATCTCCCTGCTAAGCTCATAGTCCTGGTATGTTTAGCCCCTGGCAACAGCTTTCATCTCTATGAAATGAATGCGGTGAAAGGATAGAGCATCTCTGTCCTTGTGGTGTGTGTCTGTCTTCTGCATGTACATGTGTGTTTTTGTGCATGTTTCGCTGAATGGTTTCCTATAAAAGAACATAGTTCCTCCAGGACAACACAGCTGCCAGCTCACGTAGTGTGAAGACCCTCTACAACATCTGCTTTCATAGAGTTTGGGATGTAAAAAACTGTTGCCCAGTATATTACTCCATCAGAATACTGGGGTTGAAATAGTTGAAGTGATAGACACAGTGCACAGGAACTGGGAAGATTCAAATGATGTTATGGTTTAAGTAATTTGAACTAGGTCTACTTGAACTATAGATGCACAACACTTAAGATTTTTTACTTAATTGTTGCCAATTATTTGGGTAATACACTATAATAGACAGAATCATTTGAATATACATAGCAAAAGACAACAAGAGCACAAATACATAAAACTGCATATAACTGAGGGGGGGAAATACTGGAGGCAACAGGTGGAGACTTTGTTTAAAAGAAATGTTGTATAGATCTAAAAAAAAAAAAAAGAAGCTGACTGTTAATTGAAAGGACTATTACCTGTCTATGTCTGTGTCTGTCATCATTAGTGTTATTAAAATGATGAGGCCAACCACAGATGCACCACATGAGCACAGGGAGGTCCTCAGTGCTCAGGCTGACAGTCCTACAGTCCTACCGTCCTCAGTCTTCAGTCCTCAGTCCTCAAGCTGACAGTTTTCAGTCCACGATCTGAGCTGGAGCTGGGACAGAGCAGTCCTGCCTTTCTAGAACTGATATTAGTTCTTTTGCTGTTCTTCAATTTTTCATCTCTGTTTTTTTTTTTATTTGGAGGATCTGAACCCAGGTAGGCAGCTGGTAAGCGAAGAAAGAAACAAAACAACAATGTGTTAAATCTGGTTTGTGTCCATTGTAATATCACTTTATATCAGTCAAATTAACAAACTTAGCACTACTTTTAAGTGAAGTTTGCCAAAACTTTTAATGTTGTGTCGTTTGTTCACATCTGGACGCCAGGTGAGGAACAGTAATGACAGACTTAAAGGAGCACTTTCACAGCTGAGCTCTCTGAAATATGGGAACTGGATTTAAAGATGAAATGTTCCGACCTGATGTTGTTCTAGTCTGCCTATATTGTTGCAGGAAAAAAAGAGGCTTATTATTTACAACATATATATAGCAAAAAAGGAACAATGTATAGGAGATAAATGGTGCCATGATGTCCCTTGTGACACCATAAAAAAAAAAAAAAACAGCTAATGATGTGTATGTACAAAAATAATGCAGTGACTATAGAGTGTTGTCAATTTGACTATTTGTGGTTTCAAGAGCAAAGACTTATGGGTATATTAGCATCCATGTTCTAAATGCTGTTTTATTTATACTGTTTTCAGGGTTAATGTTATTCATTTTTATTATGGTTGAGAGAGGTAGTTGTCCATTGTTAACACAGACACAAGTGTGTTACTACAAGTTGTAGTTAGTACATGGCCCCCATGACTGAGACTAATGCCAAACTAAATGTATAACCTAAAGCTGTGTGGTGTATTGCTCACTCACCACAATATTAATATGATATATACACTCACCAGCCACTTTATTAGGTACACCTGTTTAATTGCTTGTTAACACAAATAGCTAATCAGCCAATCACATGGCCACAACTCAATGCATTTAGGCATGTAGACGTGGTCAAGACAACTTGCTGAAGTTCAAACCGAGCATCAGAATGGGGAAGAAAGGGAAGTGACTTTGAACGTGGCATGGTTGGTGCCAGACAGACTGGTCTGAGTATTTCAGAAACTGCTGATCTACTGGGATTTTCACACATAACCATCTCTAGGGTTTACAGGGAATGGTCTGAAAAAGAGAAAATATCTCGTGAGCGGCAGTTGTGTGGATGAAAATGCCTCGTTGATATAAGAGGTCAGAGGAGAATGGGCAGACTGGTTCAAGATGATAGAAAGGCAACAGTAACTCAAATAACTACTTGTTACAACCAAGGAATGCAGAATACCATCTTTGAACGCACAACACATTGAACCTTGAAGAAAATCGACTACAGCAGCACAAGACCACACTTTCAGCAGTGCCACTCCTGTCAGCTAAGAACAGGAAAGTGAGGCTACAATTCTCACAGGCTCACCAAAATTGGACAATAGAAGATTGGAAAAACATTGCCTGGTCTGATGAGTCTTGATTTCAGCTGCAACATTCAGATGATAGGGTCATTTGGCGTAAACAACATGAAAGCATGGATCCATCCTGCCTTGTATCAGCGGTTCAGGCTGGTGGTGGTGGTGTAATGGTGTGGGGGATATTTTCTTGGCACACTCTTAGTACCAATTGAGCATTGTTTAAACAGCGCAGCCTACCTGAGTATTGTTGCTGACCATGTCCTTCCCTTTATGACCACAGTGTACCCATCTTCTGATGGATACTTCCAGCAGGATAATGCACCATGTCACAAAGCTCATATCATCTCAAACTGGTTTCTGGAACATGACAATGAGTTCACTGTACTCCAATGGCCTCCACAGTCACCAGATCTCAATCCAATAGAGCACCTTTGGGATGTGGTGGAATAGGAGATTTTGCATCATAAATGCACAGCAACTGCGTGATGCTATCATGTCAATATGGATCAAAATCTCTGAGGAATGTTTCCAACACCTTGTTGACTGTATGCCACGAAGAATTAAGGCAGTTCTGAAGGCAAAAGGTGGTCCAACCTTTTACTAGCAAGGTGTACCTAATAAAGTGGCCATTGGGTGTATATGATATATTCTCTTGTGCTTTAAGAAATTAACCAGCAGATCTCTCTCTACAGCTCTGATAGAAATATTCAAGGATCAGGACTCAATATCACTGACTGGATGATGATGATTATTTGCTGCATTCAAACTCTGTTGTTGTTGTTGGGGGCTCAGTTGCTTCTGTCTGCCAGGGTGCCGACTGCCCCCACAACTCCAAACAACTTCTTCTACCATCATTTCATCAGAGGAAATGGCAACAAACAAAGTATGCACATGATGTTTTGACCTGTAATATGAACAGACTCAGTATGTAATGCATATTCTCAAGCTGTGTTTTTGCTATGTAATGTTTGTGTTTCCCAAAGTTCATTTCAGTGGGGTGAGGCTCCATGTGGACTCTGCTCAGTCAACGCTGTTTGCAGTCAGAGGGGGTAACGTCACTCTGCCATGCAGGTTCTGGTATGAGCCTGAGTTGGGTTCACCAAGAGAGGTCAGGATCAAGTGGTCCTGGCTCCCTTCTACTGGGGGACTTGAGACAGACGTACTGGTGGCCATCTGCCCACATAGTCGAAGCTTTGCACAGTTCAGGTTGTTGTAAAGACAAATAAATAAGTTGTGATTACATTTTTCTGTTATTAGTGGCTGCATGACTTTGTTCATCTTTACTCCTAAGTCACAGTATGTGTGTCTGTCAGGGGTCGTGTACAGCTCAGACAAGATTTCCCAGGAGATGCTTCACTGCTGGTGACTGACCTCCATTTGAATGATACCGGCCATTACCGTTGTGAAGTGGTGGATGGACTGGAGGACAAGAGCACTTCAGTTAATCTGGAGTTACAAGGTATAATCAATTATGCTAGATCTGACTGTGGCACCTTTTCAAAATAATATGTTATAAAATGTTTTGACTTATATAAACAAATGAAAACTTTTTGCCCACAAAAGGGTGTGTTACCCCTCACCTTACAGAACATCAACATCTCCTTTTCACTTTAAACCTCTGACATAATAGTCGAAATTAAAGGGTCTCAAGAGAACAAAAAAATCACCTAATCTGGCAGCAACTAGCACATTAAGTCCACATACATTGACACCATAACTCCCTTTTTTCAAGGGGCAATGTGAGTCCAAAATCTTCTATCAAATGACGTAGCACAAAGAGGCACTGAGAGACTACAAACTTCTTGACTGATTACTCCTTGTGAGTCTCTCTCAGTCTGGCAGCCCTAACGGGGGCTGAAGGCCTTTAACTAACTGATTGTTATTTAACAATTCTTATAGATACAGTGGTAGCAGTAAGAGACATAATAGAGAGGTGATACACTGATACTAGTGGCCATTATCGAAACACCTCTAAGTCTTACTGTCTACTGTTGCACCCTGAAGGCTAGATACTTAACGTTAGCTGTTTATATGAACTCTTTTATTCTCCTTTAGGTGTTGTTTTTCCTTACCAACATCCCCGGGGTCGTTATCACATGAGCTTCCATGGAGCCCAGCAGGTCTGTGAGGAGCAGGACTCATCACTGGCCACCTTCACACAACTCTTTCAGTCCTTTAAGGAGGGCTTGAACTGGTGCAACGCAGGCTGGCTGGCTGACGGGACAGTCCAGTACCCCATTACCCGGCCTAGGGTCCCCTGTGGGGGGCATGGCCTTGCTCCGGGTGTTCGAAGCTACGGCAGGCGGGACCGGCACCTTCATCACTATGATGTCTTCTGTTTCTCCTCTTCACTCCAAGGTGAGGTATCTAGTAGAAAGGCTAGAGGGCAAATGTGTCACAGTTTCAAAAAAGACAGTAACAGTGGTTTTGTTCAAGCATTCCAGTGAGTCATGACTGTTTGGCAGTGAAACAACAAACTCTATCTGCTGTCCACAGTTTGAGGTCTGAAAGGTTTGAAGATCAATAAATGTGTTTTTGTCAAAGGGAGAGTCTACGTCCTTCAGTCCTCTCAGAAGATGAACCTGACTGAGGCTGAGCTGGCATGTGAGGAGGACAGAGCACAGATCGCCAAAGTTGGACAGCTCTATGCCGCCTGGAAGTTCACAGGGTTCGACCACTGTGAAGCTGGCTGGCTGGCTGATGGAAGTGTGCGCTATGCCATCACCAGGCCTCGCCAAAACTGTGGTCCCCCTGAGCCAGGAGTGCGCACCTTTGGCTTCCCACCTCCACATCACAAGCATAGAGTCTACTGCTACAAGCCACAAAATTAATACATATAGATCCCACAGCTCCTCAATTTGGTGCTGAAAATGTAGCGTTATATATATGATGCATCTACCTCAGATTCAGAAATACTGTGTAACCCAGTGCTTTAGCACTTAAACTAAATGATATATTTATTTTTCCTCTTCATATCTTCATAAAACAGTAACACAATAACATTCGTTTTTTCTTTCCCTGACTATAGACAGTGGTAACAACTGAAAGGAGGTAATGCTTAACTTTTCTGAGATTTTTCCTTTTTTGTTTTATATTTTACCTAGACAGAATGATTTATATAAAGACAAAAGACATGGATGAGAGGCAGGTGTGTCATATGATATGGATGCAATATATACCATTTGATTCATGAATGTGAGAGGAAATTTTGTGAAATGGGCTTCAGAAGGCGATGGGCCATCTCACCTGAACAAGCAATAATAAATATCACCAGTGCTTGGAATAAATCTAGTTTTTCACCTTCACTGAAAATGCAGTGAGAAGACAGAAACATATTGTCTAACATAGAAATAAAGTCAAAATACTAAAAAAAAAAACAGATTTAAACTTCTCTGTCCTTTATTCCCCCCTATATTCACTGAAGTGTAGCACTGCCCTCCCTGCCACACAAAGGTCATAAAAAAAAGAAGAAAAAACCAATAGCGACACCTACTGCCAGGAATAGACAGTTGTGATTTTATTTATGTACAAATAAAAAAAGACTTAGTCCAGTAAAAGTACTGATAATAAACTGCTTACATTTGAACAAATATTTAACTACTTTATATAGAGCTAGTTTAGCCCAACCTAGGGGTTGGAGCCCTTCAAAGGGACACACAATAAATCTGAGGTGTCATGAGATGATTCATGAGAGAGGAGAGAAAAAACTTTATTCTGGCACACAAATCTATTTTCATGATTTGAACATTAGTATAATATTTCTGTATGATTCTTTCCCCATTACACAATGGTATACATACGGGTCCAATCTGATCTGAAAGGCTACAAAATCTTTCGGCATGAAATGAGGTCTTAAAAATAAAATTAAATAAATGCAATATTTACCAATAAAATGTTGTTGAGTAACTATTCAGGGGGGAAAAAGTACACTCGCTGGAGTTGATTGAGTATACTTAGTATACTTTGTGATCATCCAATCTCTGAAGCTAACACTGAAAAGCTATGCTGGAGCAAAGACAAAATACTGGATACAATTCTGTCTTTGCAGACCTCACAGTAAAGCCAGTATTATAGTCCAGCAGTGTAGAATAGTAGTATAGAACCAGGGCTCAAATTGAGGGGGGATGAGGGGGGATGGCATCCCCCCTGAAATAAAGATGGTCAAAATCATGCCTCTTCTGAAACGGCCATCCCCCCTTCCCATCCCCTGTGTTATTTTATCAATGAATGTGGAAATATTATTTCAACTTTTTGTTTTTGCGCATATTGAGTAAAATACTATGGGCGAGGGGCACGCGCACTTACAATGATGCGACATTTTTTTTTTTTAAACTGACGTCACGTCGCGTAGCAGAGCACTTCTCTTCTCACATCCATAGCACAGGTTATACAGTAATCACACAGACAGGAGGAAAAGAAGAAGGGGAATGGCCAAGCGACAGCTTCTTATATGTCACTAAAGGTGGAATTTCTGGACAGGGGTGATAACAACACAGTTAAAGATGTTAGTTTGGAGCTTACGTTTTTTCTTCTTGTTAACTAACGCTAGCTAGCTAGCTAACGTCAGGTTAGACTTTACATTCACATAGTTATGTTAGAATTGATTTAAAAACTGGTGACTGCTTTGGGAATAAATCTAACCTAATAACAATCTGTATTTGGCCACTGCTGTTTTCTCTATAGATGATAGCCAGGACCAACCTTGTGCTGAGAGATTTGAAGGTTTGATAACTAGTAATTTTAAGATAATTGGACTCTTTCCCTGCCAGCATGTACCTTAAAAGTTGCCAGTCGGTGAAAGCAATTTTGACATTTCTGTGGCTCTCTGAAAACTCTCACAGTATTTTGTTATATGTTTAAACAGTGGTATTAAAAGGAAGGTGAGAAAACTATTTTCTGCCTTAAAGCTGTTTTATTTTGTATTCAGTTGTTCTCTGAATGTTGGGCATTTTCATTAAAATATGTACTTTCCTAACTACTGGACGAACAAGCTGCTGTGCTTTTAATAATTTGTAAAACATATTTATGATGCTGTCTTTTTTGTTGTTGTTGTTAAAATAAGTGTTAAAAGGTTCTCTATCCTATTACAGTGTTTAGTCAGTAACATGTTACATTTCTTGTAAACGTTTCTCGAATTGAATATGAGGCTAGGTGACTGCCCTCTTATTTTAACCAAATCCACCATCCCCCCCTGATTTTTATTTTTTTTTACAACTCGAGTACTGTATAGAACTGATCGTTTTTCCAAAAAATAGCTCGGACCACTTCATATTTTTGTTTTAATAGCAAAAGAAAATATTGAGGAAGACATTCATACATCCTTCTTTGTTCATATGTTGTCTTTTTGGTCATTAATAACAACTCATACCAGGTTTCACACGCCTGTTTTGGTCCAAATATCTCAAACAAAGGTGTACTTACAGCCACCAGATGGCAGTCACACTTTTGGGTCTGAAATTGAACAAATACACAACTTTTAGAAGAACATGCGATTTTCTATCCTAATGAGAACCTGCAGTTGTATCTTAAAAGGGGACACCAACTGTGTCACACAGCGAGACTGGTAGGGTGGAGAGATTATTTCCTAGATATCTCAAATATTCACTGAGTACAAAGGGCAGTCATGCAGAAAATACAGCATGCATGGATACACAATCAGGTTAAATGTGAAGAATAAGGCATGACACAAATGTGACTACTGGAAATATGAAAGGTAATGTGATGACTGAGGTGACGGTGGGCAGGGGGGAGCAGATCCCACAGTATCTCTCAGGTTTATGAGACATTTATTTGTGTGACAGCACATCATTTACTTTGCAGCTGATTCAGCATCTCACGTTGTCTAAGGTTCCTGTCAGTGGCAAAATCTTCACCAGCAAAACAAATTTGTGTTCTATACTTTGACTCTTAGTTCAACTCTATTTGAAACACTAGGTTATCGAAGCAGAACCATTTTCATTCACTTGCTTCGACCTCCATGACTAAAATCCTTAACACAACTTTTGTGTGTGATGGGTTGTTTTAAAAGACAAAGAGAAGACTGCATCACTTTAGAGCTGCACAGGCCTGTGATAAGAAGTCAAAAAGACCTGAAGCAAATTGAAAGCATGTGAGCAAACAGCAGACACATTTTTAAGTATGGCAAACATTTGATCATAAAAATTACTTTTAGTTTCACCTTTCACAAGTCTTGCTATTTCCTCAAAAGCAATAGTGTTGTGTTGAGTTTATAGTTTATGACTCATTTTGCTTTGCTATATTAGAGCTGCTGGTATATTTACATTTTACTCACATAAAAATTTGCTTTATACTTTATACTATTTATACTATTTTGACTGTTGTGTATTTCAATAAGAAATAGAATGTATTTAGTTGCTAAACTTTTCAAGTTAACATTTCACATCAGGTTATGAAATATGCTATAGATAGAAAAAACAAGCAGTATGTCATTAAAATTAACTGTACCTTCCAACAATATGGAGGAACTATCTCCACATTAATAATAATAATAATTACATCATTACCTAACACTGAAAGGGGGCATTCACTTCGTAATTTCTACCTTTGTTACTTGATGTATAATTTAGCAATGATACTTTTAACTTGAATTGTACACTTTTACATTGTGGTATATTTTGACAGGGGTAATGGAGTTGAGTACTTCTTTCATAACTGCTTATTGCACAAACATGAATGTGTGAACTATATCTCTCACGAAATCTGAAGCTACTCAAGAACGCAACATTAAAATTGTCTTTGACACTCAGGTTTATTATTTAGATATTGGTGCATCAGGCTATTTTATGATACAGATTATCTGACTAAATTGCTTTTATTCAAACTTAAAGGACATATCTGCTCTCAGGCGTGCTATGCAGCAGCAGCTGAGCTATTGTACTTCGATATGGAGTCATAGTATTACATTTAGCAAGCTGTCTTAACCCAATGAGAGGGATTGATTTCATCGTTCTGAGGAGGTGCGTGAAGTAAACAACAAATGTGTGCAAAATACATTTAATTAAAAGGTCTTCAAATCAATTAAAAGCATGAAAAATGTTGTTTTAAATATCACATGATGGTCAAATGAGAAGACAAAAGACTAATGCCAGCTAATAATCTGGAATGGAAAGCTGGAAGATATCAACTTCTTTAGAAATGTAGATATTTATTTATGTGAGCCCAACCTTCAAAACATTAAACAAGAGTCAGTGTGTGTACATTAAAGTCTTAAAAGAATGTGTTCCTTCATACATGAAACTAAGGCTGAGGCTGCAAACTGGCAGAGTCCAACAATGAATAGAGATCTTACTAGCTGAACTGAACTAATTTGGCCACTTCCTACTCATAGTTGAGGTTCTCGAAGAGGTACACCCCAACATAAGCAATATTTTGGTGTAACCTCAGGAAACTGTGCCATGGAGTTGGTTGGTAAGTGTCTAAACAAAACAGACAGAGGTCAGGCTGGTGGAAGAAACACCACAGCAATGTCAGTGAGGTCTGACATGTTGTGTATCACAGTTCAAACAACAACATGAATGGTTTCTCATTGCAATGCTTCTATCTCTTATTGCATTGTATTATCTTGAACTGAGGTTAAATGAATTGCTGATAATACTGTTGAATGCAACTACACTTTCACTCTATACCCTCACACAGGAAAGAAAATTAATAAAGAAAAAATTGACGGGTCTTCTGCATCATGCACACAATGGAAAGTCACCCTTTAAGGTCTCAGTAATAAACAAAGGTCATTGTTACCTACAGATTACATAAATTAAATGCTACCAGCATTAAACTATGTGAACAATACACCTTTCTATGACTGAGTGTGTCACTGTCTTCCTTTTCACTGTCAGACAAATCTTTGTTTTGTTTGTTTGTTTTAGTTTTTTACACAGTGTTTTCCATCTGTCTGGTGATGTTATGTCATGTCTCTGTGGACTGCAGATATTATTATACCAGTCTACTTTATAGTCTTTTCCAATCAAGTGTCTGAATGATCCATTTTCAGTGATGAGTAAACCAGCACACGCCTTCACAATTTAAAAAATCATAAAAATACTAAACCAAAGACTTCAAGCAAAGGTTGAGGTATTTGGCCATTTGAAAGTTTGAAGGAGTAATCCCTTTAACCGATTTTTATGTGTTTATATTTATGCGTTCATTCTTGGATTTAAATGCGTCAGTTTCATCTATGTCTTCTATTCTACTTCAGTAAGACTGAAAACGTTCCAGGTCTGTGCCCTGTTTTTTTTTTTTTTTTTTTTTTTCCTTACCCCATTAAAATTGGATTTGGAGCCAAAAGCGGAAAAGTGGAGGTGGGAGGCGGGGTCTGCGGTTATACTTGCTTCTGATTGGCTGACACGGTCGTTCACTACGAGCTGAAGTGTTTAAATAGCCAATCAGGTCTCGGTGTCCGGTATGTGTAGTAGCGGCTGAGTCCTCGAGCCCTCTCTCCGGTGTTTGACAGCGTACGAGCCGAGCCTCGTCCCCGCTCTTACCTTACTCACTCAATCCAGCTGCCATGGAGGACTCGAGTAGTTGACGTTTCTTGCTGCATCCTTCTCTTTTTTAAGCTTTCTTCCCGTCCGATCACTGACCTCCTGGACCTGATAACTGAACTCTCCCGACAAGCTTTGACCATCCCACCCGACATCATGAAGTACATCATCGGCATCGGCGGGTGAGTTCACACCGAGGAATGGCGACAACCAAGCTAGGCTAAGCTAGGCTAGGTTAACCGGCTAGCCACGTCCCGAGGCCGGGGGAGCCTTTTGCACGTGGGGAAGGGGGGTCCTGATATCCGCCAAATTGTTCCTTCCTTTTTTTTGTCGTAATGTGAACGTAAATGAACAAACACGACCAGACACGTCAGCATTCATCCTGCAGCATTTGTAAACACTTAATCTTGCAGTCAAATCTGACAGTAAACGAAGGTGTAATGGAAGGGAAACGTACCACACAGTCCTTGATCCACCCTTTTTTCCACATGCTGTGGATCTTATTGCCTAAAGGCCACGAGAAAGAAAAGAAACCGTGTTAACATGTAATTAAAGTTGCTGATGGTTTAAAACGGATTGCTTTTGTTAAATACGTATGAACTAAATGGAATGTGGTAGGGAAATGAATGATTTTTAATGCAGTCTAATAGCTATTCTTTCACCATGTATAGCTTTTCCTGTAAGTTGCATCATCCTCCATTCATTGCCTTTATTGCTTTGTTCCCTGCAGCGTAACCAATGGAGGGAAAACCACCCTCACCAACAGACTGATCAAGAACCTGCCTAACTGTTGTGTTGTACATCAGGATGACTTCTTCAAGGTGAGCCCCATTCACACATACGCCCTTTTTTACATTTTGGATATCTTTAGACAAGGGGATTGCTCTGGGTAACACTCTTTTGGTGGGGTGTTAACGCATTGCTGTCTGTTGGTAGATATAATGTGTGTAAAAACACTATCAGAGCCTTCCACATAGCAGGGTGTAGCACTAGTGGAATGTACCTGGGTACATCTCATCAATGTATGTTTCAGCCCCAAGATCAGATTGAAGTTGGTGAAGATGGCTTTAAGCAGTATGATGGTAAGCCTGGGTTTTTATGGATGCATCTGTGTGTGTATGTGTGTGCGTGTTTTTTGTTTGTGTATGCGGACAAACAACATGACTTTTTTGTAACCTGCATGCTAGACGGCTGAACATGAATACTTAACTTTATTCTTTAATTGCTTTCTGCAATTTTCTATACTCCTTTCTTTTCCTTTTCCCCTCCATCCTTTTCACTGCTTTTGTATTCAGTCATCACTGCTCTGGACATGGATGCCATGATGAGCACCATCTACGCATGGCTGGAGAATCCAGTGAAGTTTGAGAAGTCGCATGGTGTTAACAACACCCTGGATACTGAGATCGTTCCAAAGTCTGACCATGAGGAGGAGGAGACTCACATCCTCATTGTGGAGGGCTTCCTTCTTTACACCTATAGGTAAAAAAAAAAAAAAAAAAAGTACCATTACATTTCTTAGTTTTCCACAGTATAAGAGATGGTGACCAGTAAGCCTTGCATTTAATTTGCCTCTACCCTCTTAGACCTTTGATCGACGTGCTGAACCAACGATACTTTATTTCCATCCCGTATGAAGAATGCAAAAAGAGGAGGTGGTAAGTGCCTCAGTGTTAAGACTCCATTCCTCTAATTAAGTGTAGCTCTTTAACTTGATGTAACTGGTGGGGTTTTTCAATCCAGCTCAAGGAACTACCTGGTGCCAGACCCCCCCGGCTTGTTTGATGGCCACGTCTGGCCCATGTATTTGAAACACAAGAACATCATGGACACATCAGATGTTGATGTTGGTAAGTGTTTGCGTTTTTTTTTTTTTTTTAAAGTTGCTTTTGTGCTATCAGTTTGCATGTAATTTTATTCTCATATTCAAAGATTACAGTATATTGAATCAATCTCATAATGATAAAATGTGCTTTGATATTGCAGTGCAACTAGATGGTACCAAGTCAAAGGAGCAACTCTTCAACTTTGTCTATGGCAACATCCTGAATAACATTCAAACATCTCTTGAACAAAGGTATACAAGTCATATGACTGTCCTGGGGGGGAGGGACGGTTTATTTAAAATGGGAATTTGAATTTTTTAATTTTTTTTATTTTTTTTGTGTTGCAGGTCATAAGATCGGCTAAAAGGAGCATATACTCAGCCTGCAAGCAGAATACCACCTTGCCTTAAGTTTCTACCTGGCAGCTCATTAGCTGACTGCTATGATCCTTATTTTATTTTTATTTTTTTTGGTAAATTTTTAACAGACGGCCTCAAATGCTGGCATGAGATTTTTTTTTTTTATCTACCATATTTATTGCTTTGTTACAGCCTACACTCCAAAGAGAGTTGACAGATATGATCAAAGGATGGGTGCACTTAGTTGCATATGTCAATAAATGATCCTCCTACCAATTCTGTGCTCTTGTTGTTATTTTAAAGGGATGATGTGCTCTCTAAAGCTTTTACACTACAGCAGAATAAAGTGGATACCTGGAAAAAATTTATTAGACCACATTTTTAAGAATATTGGCATGCAAAAAAATGTAGCTTGCCCAATACATAAGTGCCAAGTCAAGTGCAAATTTCACTATCTGGCTTCAAGCAGCGATCGTCACGAGTGATACGTGAAATCACATGACTGAACCTTTTGTTGACCTCAGGCTGGGAGCACAATGCCTATCTAAATTTAAATGAACTTGGGTCTGTTGATTTTGAATGAGCTTATTAAAAACTATGTTAAAAACTATGTTAAAACAGTTTAGTGCAATGGTGCAGATCGTGGCCCTTTAGTTGAGCCAAAGGTATAATGTACTCGCCTGCTGAGTCTTCTTAAACTTGTACAGATTATGATGGTTTTTTTTTTTTTTTTTTGCTTTTTTACAGCTTTAGGATTTAACAAACATTTCAACAAAACCCTGTTGACACATGGGCTTGGGTGCATGCCCGCCTTAGACAAGGCTGTACAAACTTTCTGGGAAGGAAAGATGCATCATTTAGAGCAAATGGAAAAGATGTGTTTAAACTCTATTTACCCCTGTCTCTATTTTGTGGGCAATAAATGCTTTTGGATTTTTGATTTAATCACTTGCACAAAGACATTTACAAGAAGGACTTGCTTTAATCCAGTTGTCATAAATGGGCTCAGCAGGTTTGCTTTTCAGTTTAGCAGACAGCAGTATGCACTTGTCTAATTGTAGGTTTTCATTTGTACACAAAATGTGCATGCACAATTTGTGGTTTATTAAAGCTAAAGTCAAAAGGGTCTTTGTCTGAATTTTAAATACAAATAACATGAATTTTTATTAGTTTGTGAAATTATTCAATGCAGTGCCATAATAATCGATGAGGCCTGTAAAATAATATTGTCCATGTTTAATGGAAAAGTACAGCCAAATGCAAGGAGGTTTAGAAGTCTCTAAGGTCCTCTGAGAGTGAAGTCAGTCACACACCAGCCAATTTTCACTCAAGTGTAAAAGCACACATTATGTAACATAAGCACATATGGAAGTAGGTCAGAGCTTCGTGGCCTGCATTGAGAAGTCCTTCTTTCTCTGAACAGCAGTTCTGCATGAGAGATTTTGCAGTGACGTGTACTATCCATTACAGTCATTGTTTAAAATGTAATTTTCATATGTTTTTGTACATATATACATTTAGATTCTGTTACATTTTCAAACTTTGAACTTACTTTTTCACCAAAGTATGATATTTTTGGATCTTTTGTAATTTCCTCTTAACAGTCACTTTTTCCACCTCTCATTCATGAATTGTTGATATTAGACTACATGCAGGATGAGTGATGGTCTGACCAAAAGAACACAAGTTCTATTATTCACAGTGCACAAAACAGCTCTAATGGATTCCAGACAGACTGGATAGTTATTGACATGTCAGAGTCTCAAGTGTGGGTGAGAGATCTTGTTACAGTCCTATCTTGGGAATTTTCCCACGGTCTACTTTTGTTTCATATGTTTTATTTTGTGTTGACACAAAACAAAAACATTTTTTGTGGAAGTGAGAGTTTGCTAACAACATCATATGGCTCTGCATTTTAAAACTAACCCATAAAATGCTTAACTTATCTGTTAAAAATAATTTCGAGATGTGTGAGATAAATCTCATCAAGGGGGAACCAACTCATTTTAAAATGGGTGTTACTTCCCAAAATGCAAACTGGTCAGTCCACTCTGGACCAGGGATGGGCTATGATTTTCAATTAATTGATTAATCAATGAAAATCCAATAGTTAATATGACGATTGCATCGTCTTTATAAAGGGGCTATTGCTGTTTCCCTTGTTCTCATTGGCACTTGGAAATATCATTTTTTTTACTTAATATGAGAAATAGGGCTTTTATTTTTTCCATATTTGTGCCTTACATGTGCCCTTTCACATACTTTTTTTAAACTTTGTTATACTTCAAGCTTGAAATGCACATATCTAGTCTGGACTTGGCTCTGGCGGATAAGCAAAAAAGTTATGTAACATTGAGTACTGCTGAAAAGGCCTCTCCTTGAGAAAAAAATTAAGGCATGGCTTTACATGTTATTTTTCTCTGATCTTTCTTACTTTACACACAATGTGATGGACTAATCAGGGACAGTGAAATAGATGAAAACAATAAGTTAAAGCCGCATTTTCCCAGTATAGTTGGCCTTAGCTTGCAGAGACTGGGTACCAGCGGACTTCTTGCGCTCACATTCAGTGCATCATGAACGCCGAGCCCTGTGGTGATAAAGACAACATCCTCTGACACCCATGCTGCCTCTTAACTGCAACAAACCCGGCAGTTGTCTAAACCACACCAACCACCACGCAGGGTCACCATAACTGGCTCTCACTGGATCTTGTTTATGTATGTGTGCAAGTGTGTGTCTGCTTTCTTTTCTGTCTGTATGGGAGTATGTGTTTGTGCTGCACCCGTCTCCTGCTCACCTCTCCACAGTGCATCCAAAAAGTCAGAGGAAGCAACAGTCTGCTGTGGTTGACTTAAATAGAGTGTATAAACAACACTGTAAATCTTCCCTCTAACTCTTTAGAGTTAAAGTTTGGATCCTCACATCTCCACCTCACACACACAGGTCGGCCCAGACACAGACACACAACCACTAATGATTCTGGCAGCAGGGATGACTATCTGAGAACTATTTCTTTTTTTGTCCTTCGAAATTGTGTTGAAAATACGACCCTCCAGAGCCAGCATGGCAGTGAGCTAAGCAGGGTTAAGGCTGCACCTGTGGGGCTGGGACACGAAAACAGTTTCTCGCCAGCTGCGGTTCACCCACTCTGTCTGTGTTTACGCTGAAAGAAATTGGCTGCCGGATAAATTACACCACAGTGCAGACACAACAAGACTCTGTGTAACCCTTTCATAGCATTAGATGCTTGAATTTCACACATTTCATTGCTGGTGTTTGGGTGCATTGGTGGTGCAGGAGATGTTTAGTGTTTACTTCTGTTAAAAGTAACACTAACATATACACTCCCAATCAAAAGTTTGGACATACGTTCTTATTTCAGTGAACAGGAAAGTGTGTCCAAACTTTTGACTGGTAGTTTATATGTATAAAATATATTTAGGTACAGTGCCGTTTTCAGTGAGATAAAGCAGCACAAGCACGTCAGTGTGTTGTAACGTGAAGAGCTTCCAAAGTCTTTACATTTTATTAATGAATAATCATTATTAGGTCATATAGATATAACCAGTTCTTCTGAACTCCAATGGCCCTGAAAACACAAAAAATTTGGTTATGAATACGTAATGCCAAAGTACAGTATGAAGGGCGGACAGCTAATATGAAGGATTTTCTTTATTACCTAATTTTTACGTTTTAATGTGGTGGTGCACAAATTTATGAACAAAACCTTAAACTAATTTAACTTAGCATTTCTCCTTGGAAACAGTCGTTGTGTCAAGATATAGTTTCAGTTTCACCACCTTTATTGTTTAAATTTTGTGTTTGGATCAGAGGATATTCATTATAGTCAACACACACCCAACCACATTTCAGACTTTTTACCCCATTTATTATATTTATTTGGAATCTGCTGTCCCTAGGTTTTGCATGAAGGAAAAAAAATTGAACTGCTAAAATAAAATACCCTTTTTAAACTTATGATTAAACATTATATCTGGTTTATAATCAGTGTTTTGTTGTGGCCCCTTATCACAACTAGAACTTCTATTAGACAAACATTTTCCTCCAAACCTTTATTTAATTTTTGTATTAAAAACAGTCAAATTCAAACACTAAACAAAAAGAAATTTTTGCCTTTTTTATTATTTTGTAATGAGCTCAGATTTTTCTAGTGTCACAACATAATGCCTTGGCCCCTGGATTTAAAATACCACAATACATTGGTAATTAAAATATTCTCCGTTGAATATTTCTTCCATGAAAATGAATCAAATTTCTGTTCTGCAAACTAAAAAAAACTGTGCAGCAGGTTGACCTGTTAAGATAAATCCACAACTGCTATCAGGTAATTTCTGATAACACATAAATTATGTCAAATCAAAACATTGAATATCAAGAGATTATAATACTCTGAGACATTTGCATATTGAGGTGAAATAGTTTGATATTTGTCCAGGGGTAGTGAAAGTGTTGAGTCTGTTGTAGCTGATTGGTCCAAAAAAGAGAGAAAAACTAAAGGCCGATTGTTTATGTTCTTCAATAAAATGATTGTTTTGTTTATAAAAACTGTACAGCAACCAGCTGTTAATGACTGTCATGGAGTAAGAATGAAATGTACAGGAGGAATTCCATAAAAAAAACTAACAAAACTGAAGTAAAAGACCCACAAAAACATTCCAAAGTGTTCTTGAGTTATTTCATTCTGTTACTTCCATGTGTCAGGTTCAAATATAAGGTAGATTTATAATTATTGTTTTGAAAAGTTGTGATGGTTACATAGTAAACTGTTGTGTTTAAATATCTGTTCTGTTGAGTCAGAGAGAAACATAATTACTAATGTCCTCCACACAGACTTGCGTATGCAGAGTTATATAAGACATGGTTGAAAAGGGAAAGCATTCAACCTCATTTAGTGACAGTGGATGAGGTTGAATGAGATATTTTTTCCAGAACTATTGGTGCAAATCTCCACATGGTACTCAGTGTGCCACCATGCCAAGCAGATAGTAAAACCTGATGGACATAACATTATGCAGCCATTGTTAGTGTGGGCCCCAAGGACCGTATCCTGTTATGAGTCTGGGAGAGGCCTGGTGCTGCCAGCTTCATGTAGACCGCAGCCTCCCACTCCTCACTGGACTGAATCAATGTTTACTAAGACAGGAAGGCCGCCCACTGCAGCATCATCTACTGCGCTGCTCCATGTCTGTGACTCACTTGTGGCTTTGGTGAGGTAGGGGTTGTGTTTTCCCCAACAGCCAGATTTATAAAAACGGAGACAAGTTAAAACCCCACGCTTAGAGGAGCAGGGCCCAGCCTTGGAAACCACTACTTCTCTGAGCTGTCTACCTCTGAAGCCTTTTATGCCCCCGCCTTCTGGCAGCACTAAGCCCCATTCAATTAGTATTAGCTAATTAAATCGGCAAAATATTACAAAGAGACAAAGAGTGAGAACTCAGATAAATAAATGAAATTGAGAACTGAGAAACACCAATTTTTATGTATTGTGTGGATTCACTCATGATTGTATAGTCTCCGTTTCCTTTGGCCTTGTAAAGCTTATAAGTGCAAATGTTGTGTATTTTCAAGGGCAGCCTGAGCCTCTCTGTGACCCTAAGCACAACTGGATTTGATCTCATTATTTCCTATGGGATCTGCTTCATGTTCATTTCTGGCAAATAAAATAATCAATAATGCTTTTTGACTCTGATGAGCCCCTCTCCAGCTTATGTATATCACAAACCTGACCAGAAAGTGTTTCCACTGACCCAGTTTCAGAAAAATTATCCACAGTCAGTCACTGTTGGAAAAGCCATTCATATATGGAGCCACTGTGCTTAGAAGAGAAAAGGGGAAAAAAAGTAAAGGTACTGAAAACTATATTCAGAATGTGGTTTTCCCTACATTGCCTTGTTTTCATCAGTGTGGAATCAGGTTGCCCCTCTCTCAGTCTGGACCCCTCCATGGCCACACTGTGGTGCAGTTTCCTCTCTTGGCAGGACTGGGTGGGGTCAACCAAGCCGTGCTGGTTTTGACTACATTTCCTGCTGTAGTAGTGAGTATAAAATTAGAGATTTATGTGAAATGGAGGGGGTGAGACAGATGCGTGGTTGTGTTGGGAAACAGAGGAATGTAACATAATTTTATACCAACAGTCCCTTATTTGTGTGGCTGGTATGTGACAATAGTGCATAAAATGATTTGGGGGGTGGAAAAAAAAGACAATGTCTGTTCAAAACATCTGCCTTGTGTTTACCAATTCACTGACAATTTAAGGTTTATGGCAGAAAGGCTGAGGCTGAATTTGGAACCAAAAAGGACAAAAGTCTGTAAACTATCATTAGACTTGGTGCTCTTATAACAGCAAGTTACTTCACCTGGCTCCAAATGCGAGCAGAGGGATGTAAACAAACAAACAAACAAAAACACAGTGAGGTTTGTCACATTCATTGAATCCTAGATGTTTGATTGCGTGCATTGGATGGGAGATAGCCTTGCAAAACACAAGATTACACAATGATGTAATTGGGGTGAACTCTCTAATAGGAGACCCCCCCACCTTGCTGGCTTCAGTAAATCATCTGGTGTAAAAAGGTCTGCAGGTCTGGAGCTGAAACCATTTCAGATTAAGTGGCGTGAACTGACCTCTGCTGACTCCTGGTGGACTAAAATGTTTAATACAGTTGATCTCCAGCCCTGATCCACGAGAGACTGAAAAGTTTACAAAAATGAGATATAATACAATAGACATGAAGATGTAGGTCTACTAAACTCACATAACTCACATCTGTTACAAGTTGGATGTATGCAACTGTGACAAGAACAGCAACTACTCATCGTCACACATAGTGCGCAGCTTTGATGGATACTGTACTAGAAGATTGTATTGCTTTTATTATTAATAGTACAAACTGTGGGGTTCCAGGAATGGTAATGCATAAAGGCCCCTTGAAAGGTCTATTACACAAATTTACAGGTGCTGTGTATGGTGGGGGCGAAGTCTGGTGCATATTATCATCATTTATCATATTAGCTGGGCCCCAGAAATACAGTCAAATTCAGTGCAGACAAATTCTGATTTCAAATAACATACCTGTTTTATAACATTCAAGCTTAACAGGGCAAGATGCCCAGGAACAACATATATTAACACTAACATGAGACAGCAAATGCCCCGATTTTCCTCCTGGTCACTGTCTGATGACTGCAAAAGTGTCAAAAGTGTTTTGTTCCACCTCAACAAAGTGCTAGAGTTAGTGGCATCAGCAGTTGACCGAGGGAAGAGCCAGCATTTTATAATTAAGTCCATGTCTTTGGTTTTTGGTGAGCTTGGCAATCTCAGAAATAAAAGGATTGGGTTTTTTGCAGGTTTTAGCCTGTTTACTAAGAATCACATACACTGTCTGTTAAATGAACCATGTCCCAAAGCACTTATGGCTGTTTTAAAGTAAAGAAATAGAAAGAATCCAGATAACAACTCTCAAAGACATTTACAGTGTTTTCTGTAATACAGTTTGAAACCACAACAAAATATGTTTAAACCCAATATCAGTCCTATTTTAACCACTTTGTATAATTTCTCATAGCATGTCTATGTGCAGAAGCTCAGTATTAAGAAAATGTTTCATGTAACAGTTAGTAAACTTGAACTCAAGTCCATTTCTAATGTCACAATTGCAATTGAAACAACCTGCACTGAACCTGCTTGGGATGAGGAGCAAAAAGCAATAAAAGTATCTACTCTTATTGTCTAAATTGTGGCATTGTGTCACACTTAGGAACAAACTTGTCAGATTCATCAGCATCAGAAACCCTAATGTAATTTCAAGGAAACACATTCAAATGTTTGCTGCATCTCATATCCTGCTCTGTTCCTGGTTAAATCTCAACTGTAATGTGTCAATCAAGGCAACAAACATAAATAATGTAAAATAACCGTGCTTTGGAAAATGGCCAACAGCAACGTGATGTACCGTTGATATGTAATAAATAGGCTAAAACCAGCAAAAGCACCTGCGTGGTCCTGTAAAACAGCGGATACAATACTCCGGGGTCTTATGTTCTTTTAGCAGGTTTGGCAATGAGCTGCCTCTCTCTCTCCAGCTCCTTCTCACGCTGCTGCTCCTTCTCCAATGCCTCCTTCTGCTTCTGTTGCTGTAGCTTCAGAACTCTTTTCTGAGAGAGACCAACATTCAACAATCAGTCTGCCAAGTACATTCTTTCATTTGTATCCATCAAACAATCAGTCTTGGAGCATGAGCTCAACTAATTCAAGCACAACTCTCCCGTCTTGACTGAATACCTTTAGTTTAGATGTCTTCTCGTGCAACAAAATCATCTCTTTCCTTATGTTTACCAGTTTATTGTGGTAAAGCTTTGCCTCTGTAAACTAAAGACAACAAAATGAGTTAGAAATCATTCCTGGTGTCTGGTGTAAAGGGAATTAGAATCTGATACAGTCACACATACCAGTGAATTGAGGTCAAGTAAGGCATTACATTCTCTGAACTTGGTGACCTCTTGGTCCAGTGTGTCTAACAATATCAGCTGATTTTGTCTGGGTTAGGAAAACAAAAAAAATATCATTAAGTAGAGATCAAAATAGTATCCCACACCTAAAGAGTCAATAGGCAGATAAGATACAGACAGACCCGCCATCATGCAACCATCCACTGTTTTCAAATGTCTTCTAACCTTGTTGTTGTTTTTTTTTTTTTAACGTTGAATACATCCACATGATCACCAGCATAAAAACAGAGCAGCAAAACTGCTCAACTCATCTGACCAGTTCAGCTCTGCACATGATTATCTGTTCATCTTGTGTATGGTGCTATCTATTTGCACTGAAATGTTTGCTTAATGTGAAGTTAAGGGTGAAAATTTGAAGGTGCAAAGACAGATTTTTGTTATTTTAGACATTTTTTTTTAACTTTTTCTATATATTTCAGTAGTTTGTGAGAGCGGAATACTTCTATTCTAATCACCTTTATGGCAGGATTACTTCTTTACAAAAGGCCTGGTGTTTTTCATGGAGATCAAGAAGGCACAGAACCTTCATACTTTTTAGACTACTCAGATTTAGCCAGTGCCTTTATTAGAAGAAGATCTATCTCAGTGAAATTATCCATTTAAGCCTTTTATCATACAAGAATGGTAAATATTTGTCAATGATAACTTCAAGACAATGAGGATTTTCTTTTAATGTGATAATGATATTTCATGGACCAAATAAATGATCAAGATAATAATTAGTCATAGCCACAACAAACAGACCACGGTAAAGTATCTGCTGCTTACTCATGAGATGCAAACATAATAATTCAAGAGAAGCCGACAAAGGATATACTCACGTGAGCTCTTGAAGTGCTCGTTTAGAGTTCTGTAGATCTGGTAGGTAGTGAGAGAGTAATCCCTCTGTGAGTTTATCCACTGCTTTCTTATCCACTAACACAGTGTCTATAATGGCTGAGCTCTCCAATTGGGGGGACTCCTGCTCTGTGCACTGCTGATCTGTCAAAGGTGTAAGAATAAATGGACAAAGTGTTTAGAAAATTGACACAAAAGTTCAATAACTTAACAATGTATCAGCCTTTTAGAGGGATGGTGGTCTTTTGATCCTAACTAGAGCTTGTTACTGAAATCCCTGATCTCAAGTGCGGTACGTTTCATATCCTTTAATCTCATTGCTGACACAAGGCTGGAAAAATGTACAGTATATTTTACATTTCTTATCCAAATGCGAGTGCAATGACAATAATTTATAAAAACATTGTCCTGCAATCTGTTAATATTAAGATAGATTTCTTGAATCTTGTACAATGTTGAATTCTTTGCATCAGCAATCTGGAAAATGGCCATCTTGCACCTCATTTTTGCAGCTCTGAAACTCAGGCCAAACCTGATGCATAAGATGGCACTACTAAAGACTGTGTTTATTGTTCAAATAACGGTGAATAATATTCACCTGACAAAAATCTAGATTTATATGTCTCTAATCTTTTTCTTTATTCGCTTTTTACAATGACCACTGTCCATTACCGTTCTGTGACTGATTTTATAAAGCCTTTAATATGTTAATTTTCTGTTATTCTATTATATAGATTACTGTCTATTCCTGTAATTGTCCTTCTAATTTTAACCCTTAATAGCAGAGAACCAAAGATGTTCAAAGATGGGAAGTGCAGGTTTGGAAATGTGGTAACAAGATGCTATGAACAACCTTCCTTCCAAATTCCTGGAAAAACTTTGTTTAGGTGTACCAAGGGGAATTGGTGTTTTTTAAAATGCTGGTCACAGCAAAGAATTTGATTTAGGTTTTGTAAAGTTCACAAAAACTAAACTATAAACTATAATAGTTTATAAAAACAAATTATACGCTTGCTTCTCTTGTCCCTCAACCTTTTCAACAGCTCTGTTTATATTAAAGGCGCTACTATCAAATATGCCAATATCTTGGGGCAATTCATCACAGGGCTGTCATTTAAAAACTGAAATCAATGAATGTTTGCCATTTTTTAAACAAAAAGACACAATTATTCGTGTATTAAAATAGCTGCGTGTCAACTGACTAACGTTGATAAACTGTTATGGCTGTAGTGGGATGAACTACTTCATTGAGCTTGGTAACAAGTGAATGAGGATGCACAAAGTGCAGGCTGCAGCTGGCTTCATGCAATCTGTTCTGGAGTTAAAGCAGGAAAGATCAGACAGATATGGGCACGTAGTGAGCAGGTTAAAACACACACACACACACACACCTTCAGTCTGTTCAAGTTCACAGTGGGACGAGGGTCCTTCATCTTCCATCCCCTTTACCTCCATATGCAGCGACTCTATTGACCCAGGCTGCTTTTATAACCTGAAAAGTGGAACCAAGCAAGGCATAAGGGGGTGTTTTTTTGTAATCACAGTTTTATCAGTTACAGCAGTTGAAAGGTTCATAGATGGTCAAAACATTGAGCACATAATCGTTGAGGAAGAGTTTAGCTTAGCTGCTGTATCATGTCCGAGCCGAAGTAGCAGCCAGGCGCACAATAAACGGTCAGAAGAAGCCATTTTACCTGCGTGGGTGTCTACGTGACTAAACTAAACCCGCAGGCGAAACGACGACTTGAGTTTTGTTGACAAAAGACAGAAGAGGAACCTCATTTAGCTACAGTTCGGGTTTTGCTACTACGGCTGAGCGAACGTCATGTGACTCCTGCGTCATCACGTGACTGCGTACGACCCCGAACTTGCTGGTGTGTCTTCCGGTCCGGAGGTTGGTGTTGGTGTTGGACTCTGATGTTTATCGGAATTACCACGAATTATCACTTCAAGACACTTGAAGACAACAAGAAGTGAATACACCCGACCTGTACATGTATAGGTGAGTGCGGCTCATGTTTCTGAAGCAGCTTTCAAAGCAGAGGACCGTTTGTTTATCCATAGGTGACATGACAGGAGGGCTAACCCACAGCAGCTAGCTTGTTACTGTTTATCTGATTGGAAGAGGACCAAAGTTTAACTCATGAGAAGACCTCTTCGTTAACATATCAACTTCGTAGGGACATCCGTTGATGAAATGACTAAGCTGTACTGGCGTGAAATGGTGGTCCTAGTGTTAGTTTATGTCTGCCAATCTTTTTATTGTTTTGTTTTTGTTGTCGTTCCAGATGTGAAGATGGAAAGTCAATGCGGACCAGGCTACAAGAATGTGAATTATTAGCTCGGGAGGCATCCTGCAGACAGAGCTGCCCTGTTAGTACCTCGATCCTCGTGATTGTTAAAGATGTCAGGTGGAAACCTCTTCAGCAAAGTTCGGTCTGCCTTCAGGAGGGAGAGGAGCGACTGGGACCTGAGCGACACGGCGCCGTTTGACTTCTCCGACGAGTTGGTGGAGGATGAGACGCCCAAGTTCAACAAGCTGAAGGTGGTGGTGTCCGGAGAGATGTCGGACTACTCTGCCGGAGCTCCGTCCAACGGGGTGGCCGTGAACACGGTGCTCGCTGGGGATGATGACGATGACTCCATGCTCGACTCCTCTTCCAGTCTGGGCAGCCCGGGGTTAAACATGGACCCCTGTGACAACTGCACCAAGAAGAGGGAGAGGATCAAGCACAAGAAGGTGATGAAGAAGCTCATCGTTGCAGCTTTGCTCTATTTTCTTTTCATGACTGGCGAAATCATAGGTAAGCAGATGCAAAGCGAAATGCACACTACACAAATACTTAATAAAATCTTCAAGTAGTCTATGAAATGTCAGATAATAGTGTCAAAAGTTATGAGGCCTCAACACATGGAGGAAAACTGTAAAAGCCTCAGGCTTGCTCTTCATCTGGGGCATATGTGATTTTTAATAATCACAAATTTACTAGAAGAAAAACATAATCAATTAATGGTTCTCCATGCTTCATCTTGTTTCCCTGGTCTAATAAATGAATTCCGAAAATCTCATTTTAAGGCCTAAATCATCTTCATTTATCCTGTGCTTGTATGCTTTACAGATGTGTTTTTTCAAGCAGCTTCCATTTCTTGTTTGTGTGAAATAAATAATGTTTAGAAAACCTTGAGCAAAGTTATAATCAGTCAATTAAAAAACACTAGGCTGAGGCCAGAAATTATTTTCATTATCAATTATTTGCTATTAATATTCAGGATTTTTCTGTATGAGTGTGTGGGGTATTATACTTTTTTTTTTTTTTTTTAAGTAAGTGGTGATCCAAACATAGTTTCTGTGAAATTTTTACTGAAAGCATGTGACAGTCACGCCTTTTTAAAATTTGATTTCATCCTCTTAAGACTGCTTACATCATTTATGATGCTTATATGATGTCTGCTTCAAATCATCTTTAACCATGGCTACAAAGGGGTGAGTGTTAGTTCATAGTGTATTACCTCGAAACCCAACAACATCCAGTACTTTGCTGTTGGTAAATTTCTGTAAGGAATCACATCCAGCTAAACTTGTTCTTTTTATCTGACAATCTGTTTATGCAAATAGCTTAAATACATCTAAGCGTACACCATTCTTACAGAACATGTTTTCTTTCTTCTACAGGGGGTTATGTGTCAAACAGCTTAGCCATTATGACTGATGCTGTGCACATGCTAGCCGATGTGGTAGGCATTCTGTTTTCCCTGCTGGCCCTCTGGCTCTCCACCAAGCCACCCACCAAGAGATTCACTTTTGGACTGCATCGTCTCGGTATCTCTGATTTCACAAGCTTATACCCTTCTTTTCACTTTACCCTTTTCCCAATGACTCCACCTTATGTGGGGCAAACACATATTTGGTTTGAGGCAGATGAATCATGTTCAAAGAAGAAAGCATGGCGTCACCAGTATTCGATGCTGATCAGATAACAGATAGTATACTTTATATTGGTACAGATGCAGTGGAGCCTGTTTATTACAATATAACTTTGGTGGTTGGTGAAGATAAACATTTATATCTGATTTATCCTTTGTCCTGATTTATGAAACTGTTACAGTTTGTGTGCAATAAGTTGGAGAGATAACTTTCATGAAATAGGATTTTCACTATCGGTGGATACTTCACTATAAGAGGCTGATTGTCCTTCAGTTCCCTCACCCAAGTAAAAACTATAATTTATGACAAATAGGTTGGTTAATGTCAGCAAAGTCATAAAATTGGAACTGCCGAAGAAGGCCTTGTAAATGTTTAACTTTGTGCAGTGAAATGTCTACAGTGGGGAGTATTGTCACTAGTTGTGATAGTCAAAGAACAGACCAGATCATCTGTTAAAAAAGAGAAACTGAAAAACATTTTTTATACTTTTTTATACTTCTTTTTATACGTTAGAAGGTGGCTGGTACAGTGTTTGTAAGAAAAGCACAGCCACTCTTGTAGTTTACCTTCCAGGTTTCTATGTATTTCATGTGATTTCATTTATCTACCGGTCAAATGCCAACACATTTAGACTGTTGCATTCTTACAGTTAAACCTGGTCGTAGTAGTTATTTGCTTATTATTGTGATGTGCATCTGTGGATTAGGGGTATAATGTGATTAATAAGCTTTAGTGCTGGTTACAAACCCTGTGTAACAGTACTGTCTAAATATACATACTTGTGATAATGTCCAGCGTTGACACTCCATCCTGTGTAAAGCTAAACAACTTATTAAGAAAGTTATTGTAAATAAAAAACTGTATCTGAATCCTTTAATCAAGTGAATTGATTATATTTATGCTATTTTATAAAATCTGCCAGCTAGAGTTCAGTGCAACATCTTGAAACGGTGTTTGCCTCACAGCATTTGTTGTTATAAGTGTGTTTTCATCGTACAACTGATTCTGTCTTTCTTGCACAGAGGTTGTATCGGCAGTACTCAGCGTGGTGCTCATTTATATTCTGACGGCCCTACTACTGTATGAGGCGGTTCAGAGGACGGTACACCAGGAGTTTAACATAGATGGAGATGTCATGCTCATCACTGCAGCAGTGGGGGTGGCTGTCAACCTCATGTAAGTCAAAGGCTCATATGTAACTATTTGTTTTGAGAAATGCTTTTTTTTTCTACTTGTGAAACTTTTCAGGTTTCACAGGAAAGGAGAAACGCTATGTGTACAGAAAAACAAACAAGCAAGTTGTGTTATGCCACTCTTTTGTCTTTGCCCTGCTTCCATAAGTTAATATTCTATTGTTGATGAAATTCAAAAGAATTTGACCTTCTTCCCAATTTATATCTGTCCATTACACAATGCAAGGAAGGAACTGTGATGGATGAGAGATGCAGCAAACCACATATGCGAAGCCTACAAAAAATCGACTGCTGTTACTCTTTTTTCTTGCACTGTATCCATAAACCATTGAATCATGTAAAATACATATCTTATCCAATACTTTATAAATATAACAATACAGAGTCTTCAAGAAAAACTCCTATCCTCATACATTTACTTTACATTTGCTGTACACTGTATCTTTGTCTGCAGTTTAAACTCTGAGGCTCTGACAAACAAATGAAGTGTTCCAACACAACAGTGCTGAATGTATATTATTGTGAGTGTGGAGTTTCAGAAAAAATACACAACAGTTCAGTACAAAGTGCTGTCTTAACTGCATTTAAGAGCTTGAGGTTGCAGATGCTGAGAGTGTAATGTTTGACCAATGTCGGTAGAAGAATGAATGATTGCAGCTTCTAGGTCAGTCAAACCACTAAATGTATGTACTGTAATTGCTTAAATTCCTCCCTCTTTCTCTGTTTTATTGTGTCTTCAGAATGGGTTTCTTATTAAACCAAGGTGGTCACCTACATTCTCACGGCCACGGTCATTCTCATGGCCCTGCGCCTGCCTCAGGTTCACAGTCAGCAGGGTCAGGTCACCAGCAGAGGCCCCATGGCAGCCTGGCTGTCAGAGCAGCCTTCATCCATGCTCTGGGAGATCTCCTCCAGAGCATCGGGGTGCTCATAGCTGCCTACATTATCCGCTTCAAGGTACCCTCACAATACCCCTACAATAAATCTGCCCTTTCTGAATAATTTCTAGAGGATTTTCTGGAAAACCATATGCAGTTTGGTTCTGATTACAGGAAAAGGTTGTGATATAGCTATTTAGTTTGGTTTCTTTATTACTGGGAATCCTCGTGAGTTTTATGCTTGTTTGTTGGCCTTTTTTTTGTTTGAGTAGTTAACCGGCTCTCCCTGAATCCAGACCTCAGTGTTGTGCACCAGCTGATCTGTTTTACTGGTAATTAATATCAAATTATATGGTTAGTCCAGGGAACCTCTCAGGACATTATTGGAAATAAAACAGAATTTACAAACACAGTCATTGAGAGTATTTATATTTACCAAAATATTTTCAGAGACCTAATCTGTGACAGATTGAAAATGATGTTGGAAAAATGTTGGTGTCAGTCGATGTGATGTAACCCTGTGTCTTCACAGCCGCAGTTAAAGTTGGCAGACCCCATCTGTACCTATATTTTCTCTGTTCTGGTACTCTTCACTACATTCCGCATCATGCGAGACACACTATTTATTGTGCTGGAGGGTAAGACTTGGCCCTCGTCCTCTCAGATTACACTATTTGGTACTAAGAGCGTGGAGAGAGTGAATTCATTCTGTTGTTTGTTTTTTGTTTATTATTTCATCTTGTCTTCTCAGGTGTTCCAAGGCATCTAGACTCTCAGCGAATCAAAGAGGACCTCCTGAAGCTGGAGGATGTCCAATCAGTGGATGAGCTGAACATCTGGGCACTGACTAGTGACAAGACTGCAGCATTAGTGCATCTCCAGCTCAGTCAGTATAAAATCACAATATATTTTACAGTATTGTAACTGTAGAAAACCCAAAGACATTTGGTAAAATAGTGTAAACTGTTGTATGCAAAGCATGCAGTTGGCTCAGTCTTATTTTTTTTATTCATTAGTTTTCTTTCTGTGACATGTCTGCTATAAAAAATATTCCCGTTGTTGGTCAAATCCTTTCCACCAAGAAGAACGTTTGGCGCACTGACAAAAAGCACTTTTAGTTTTCACTGCTTTTTCACTGTTTACAGTAATCCCTCGCTGTATCGCGGTTCACCGTTCGCGGTTTCAGTGCATCGCAGATTTTTAAAAATATTCAATGTAAATTAATATCACGGTTCCCTCGGTTCATCAGGGGTTTCTGCGGCCGATTAAAATCTGGCTTAGTCTTCCCAGATGATTTGGTATGCCACACTATTGGCCAATAGAGGAGACACGACCAATGAGAGCATGCTGTTCAGTATCCTGGGCGCTGATTGGGTTAGTGACCGCAGCCTCAGTTCTCAGCATCTCTATTTGTGTTTAAGAGTGTAGAAAAGGTTTATAAGAGTGTGTGGAGGCTTTATAAAAGCTTTGATATATAAAAATATTAAAAGATATACATTACAATACTCTGATGAATCACTTTAGCCAATCCTGATTCTACTTCGCAGATTTTCACCTATTGTGGGGGTTCTGGAACGTAACCCCCATGATAGTCGAGATTACTGTACATCAAAATTATTTGTTGTAAAACTACTTGATATTACATTTTCAACACAATGAAATGTATATTATATAATATGTAATTCTGAAAACTGCATTTTACATTTATTTATCAGCCAAATGAGTGAATATTAACTTATTTGCACTGCAAATGGGAAAAATTTGCAGTCATTTGTTACAGCCTTAACATGCGTCCTTTATGTTTGTTGTATCCAATGCAGAAACAATTGTTGGCTCCTGCACTTGACAATACTGAAAAGCAAAACACATGATTGTTGGGCACACTTGGTTTCATTTACTCTGTATACACTCCCATTTTCTGTGTCTACAGTGCCCTCTAGTGCCAACAACTGGGAGGATGTCCAAGCGAAGGCCCGCCACTTGTTGCTTCACAACTATGGCCTGACCAGATGCACGGTGCAGGTGCAGACACACAGGCAGAGGCCAGTGCGCAGTTGTGCAAACTGCCAGCAGCCAAGCGCCTAAAAAGAGACTCATGATCGCACTGACTTTCGCTGTGCATTTGACTGAGCCAGACAGCAGACAGCTTAGTAAACAGGGGAACTGGGTGGATTTTGTATCAGTGTCACAGCTCAACGCCATAGCAAGAGCCACAGTTTAGATCGAAATGATCTGACC
This sequence comes from Remorina albescens, assembly GCA_034769265.1. NCBI lineage: Eukaryota > Metazoa > Chordata > Actinopteri > Carangiformes > Echeneidae > Remorina > Remorina albescens. The sequence goes on from CM068479.1 coordinate 8,193,151, forward strand.
ATGTGAGTGGAAAAAGACTGGTGCCAAAGGACAGTCAGTTGAACCACAGCAGATGGTATTTTTAATTAGAGGATCACGACAGCCTCCAGGGACCGTTTGTACTTATACTTGCAAAGCCTTTTGTCTGGAGGTTGAATGCTTCAGCTGAAGAGAATGAAAAAACTTGCTCTTGATTCACCATTTAAGCCTATTCCAGCAGGTGACCTTTTTGTATTTTACTGTTTGCTTTGTCACAGCTGATATTTTGTCATCAGATGTAAATTTAACTTTTTGTTATTACATGCAAGGACAAAATACTAAAAATTTATTATTTCACTAAGGATGTCACCAAATGAAAAGGTACCTCATTTCATTTGATAATGGCTGTAGTCACAGTGTGTATAAGCTATAATCTTCACCACTGGCAAAAAACCTTTATCATTGTGACCCTTTAGTAGATTTTCAATGACATCATATGATGTTAATGTTTAACATTCATCAGAGAAAATCTGCTGCAGATAAAAAAAAAACCCCAAAAAAACACAACAACCTTAGTTATTGATAAAGTCATCTATATTGACTGTACCGACCAACAATTAAAATAGCTTGAGATTTTGACACTGATATGTTATTATAGCACATTTCTTAATTCATTGTGCAGAGCAAGCAACTGACGATAGAAGTATGCCTGACTTTGAAATATGGTAAATGCAATGATGCTTGAACTGACTTCAATGTGTTTTCTGTCTTAGACTCGATACGCAATCTTTTTTTTTTTTTTTTTTTTTGTATCATTTACCGACAGTGTAAAAAAAGCAAGACAGATTTGTGAAATCTTCAGTATTTCAGAGTTGCAGTGTTTTGAGAGACGTTGTGAGCTGAAATGAGTGTTCATAGTTGTTTCTCTGTTAAGTGTTGAGAGGCTATGGGGGGTAAAAAAAAAAAAAAACCTTTCCATGTCTCTGATATTAATCAAGGGAAATCAGGAACTGGATCACTGTTTTTGTTTATAATAAAGTATTTAAACCTTTCTCTCAGAGTCTAATTTTTTTTGAAGAAATGGGTATAAGAACACTTAATAAAACAACAAACCATGCTAACATTAATACAAATGCTGAAAAAAAAAATTCTGAACTTGAGATGGTTTGTTCAGTATTATAAAGCCATGGTGTAGTGGATGTGTTGTTTCTACCTCTAGGTGGGGGACTTTTACTATAACTAAGAAGCTCTCCATCCAAGACATAAGATAACATGCATATATATAGTTCTTATTACATTTATCTATTTACCACTTTGAACAAGCCTTGAACAGGAGCATAAACACTTCTGTCTAAAAAACACATTCTTTAGCTGATGAGACTGCTTCCAAAACTGATCTGATTATTGATGTCGTCATTATTTATGGTAGGAGAAGTACTGTAGTATTTTCACAAGTTTGATGGCAAAAGTAGCAAAAAAATAATCATAAATATTCGGCAAAAAAAAAGTGGATTAGTCTTTGAACATGTCACCATTGAGTGGTATATTTTTACAACTATGTTGGTTTTAAAGGGAAAAACAATACAGAAGTAAATTTATGTAATGGAACACACATTTAAAAAATTTTAAACAATCAACTGTGTCACATGAAACAACGTTAATATTAAAAATACAAAGCTATCACAGGTTTATTATTGTCAACATGAGTCAGCGGGGAGTGCCTCAGTTTCCAGGCAACAGGTGGATTCACATAAAGTACTGAGACAGAGGGAGTTCACCACTGTTTGTCTTACAGAGCTAACAGGTTTACAGCAGTTCCCTAATTGCCTGGCCTCACCATAAAATGTTAAAATGCTGTGCCCCCTCAGTCACTAGTGCCTGAGCTTACAATAGACTTCTTGCATGAAGAAACATATTTCATATGTTACATATATTCTAAAGCAGAGTATAAAAAATTATATTTGAAAAGGAACACTGATTAAAATTGGAGAACACTTTCAGAAACCTCCCAGTTATTGGTGCTAATCTGGCACCTGGTGCTAATTTCCTTAATTATCTGAAAAACCCTATTTAACTGGCAGCCTAAGTTCCAAGTTTGCACTGACTTTGCAAGATGGTGAGCCGTTCCAAAGTGACTGAGACCTTCCAGCAGCAGGTTGTCCAGATGAAGGCCAAAGGGATGACAATTTCAGCCATAGCAAGAGAAGTTGGTCCTTCCAAAATCTGTGACTTCTAGAATATTGCATCTTTACAACATCACAAACTCATGCCAGTCCCCCAAGGCTGGTCGTCCATAAAAGACAAATGCAAGAGAGGACAGGATAATGCGGAGAATCTCAATGGGCAATCGGTTCAACACTGCAGTTCAGTTCAGTACTGAACAGGCTTAGGGTCTGTCTGGTCATACAGTGTCTCGAAACTTAACAGAATTTGGACTGAAAGTCCACTCAGTGACCAAACTTCTCACTGGCAGAAAGAATCAAAAGGCCAGACTAGCCTTTTACTGAGGAGCATGTTGTGTGGAGAGAGGAGAACTGGTCCAAAGTTCACTTTAGTGATGAAAGTAAGTTTAATTTATTTGGGTCTGATGGGAAACATTATGTTCGTCGTCAAACTGGGGAAAGACTGCACCTAAAGTGAGTGAAATCAGTGAAAGGTGGAGGAGGAAGTGTCATGGTTTGGGGGATGTTTTCTGCAGCAGGAGTTGGGCCTCTAATACAGCTACATGGCAGAGTGAATGCAAATGTTGATCAGAACCTTCTTTGACAACATGCGGTTCCTCCCATGTGTTCATCACCCAATCAGCCAGCAATTTTCATGCAGGACAATGCCCCCTGTCACACGGCAAAACAGATAAAGCAGTTCCTTGAAGCTGAAAACATTGAAATCATGAAATGGCCAGCCCAGAGTCCTGATCTAAACCCAATAGAAAACCTCTGGAAAACCCACGAAAGTCACTGAACTGTGGAAGAGACTGGAATAAGAGTGGACCAAAAATCCCATCAGAGCAGTGTGAGAGACTCCTGTGGCTGCAGTCATTCAAAACAAGGGCCTGTACACTTCCTATTAATTGCTGACTGTTGTAACCTTCAGACGTTTTACTAATCTTTCTCTGTGCTACAGTCATTGCTTTTCTCTAATTTTCATCATTGTGTTTTCAGCAAAATAAAGTTTATTTGTTTAAGTGCCTGGGTTATTTTGTAAAACACTGTTCTAGTAGCATGGTATACTGCAGTCACAACAAATATTCCTTCAAATTTTGAGCAATGGAGATTACATTAGTTGTGAGAAAATCAAGTGTTCATGAATTTTTCTCTAATTATGTGTGTGTGTATTTATTTATTTGGCAATGTTGAACCGACAACACAAAGGCAATTCCATCACTCACTGTTCATGCTCTGTACCTGCTTTACTCGATAGTCACGTGGTTTGTGGTATAACAATGTCAGTGACCCAGTCACGTACACAAATTCCAGCACCATGCGCACAAACACACAGTGGTCTTTCCTTATCTATTATAGTTTCCCCAAATAACCTTTCAGTTCCATTTTGCCTTATAGTCTAAAAGAAAATCAAAGCTATGAAATCTTACGAGCACATATGTAGTATTCAAGATGAGTAAAATATCAACACACGTAACAAGAAAAGTAAAATAACAGCAAGGAAGGAAATGAGCCCTTGCTCATGCGCACAGACCAGCTAACATGCAAATAGGTGAAAACAAAGAGGTTTCTCGATAAGAGCAGCTCAGCCAGACCAGGAAATAATACCCATGCATCTCCCTTTGTGCTGTCACACCTATTGTTTAACTATTAATGTGAAATCCAAACAGATTCATGGTGCAGCCAACATTCCCAGTGTTTTCTGCTGCCATCTCCTCATCTGAAAGATGAGATGGACATTAAGAGGATTGTCTCTCACAATGGGGACGAAGAATGTCCATACAGTCATTAACTAAGCTGATGATTGCTCGGCAGTAATTACTTTACTGCTGTCCATGCAACACTTTACCATTTTTTCTGTCTGTAGAAAACATTCATGTTGACTACATTTTGGAGCAGGTTCCAACCTGTTCTACCAGGAAAGGAAGACTGTGACATAACAATAGCCACAAAATTGCCTACCTACAAGAAGATAAGGAGAGACACATGGTAACACTGCCAACACCACTGAAAAAAGCATCACCAGTGTATCCAAATCTGGCACACTTCCACATGGAGGTATAAAGCAGAGCACTGACCTCTCCCAGAGGAGTACTACCAAGCAGCTGGTTCAGATGTGTGGATGACACATGGGTCAAAACTAAAAGACAGGAAGAGGAAGGCTCCACTGAACACGCAACCCAATCAATTTCACATGACAGGATGTCCAAAGCAACAATTCAGCTTCTTTGGACAGTGTTGTACAGGATGAAGGGAACAGGAGTCTTCACATTGGAGCATACAGGACACCCACCAACACAGACCAGTACTTTCTCCTTTACTCTCAACAAACCTGAAACACAAGCTAAGGGTTCAGTATCAAACCCTGTTTGACATTTCACAATCATAAATAATCAAAAAAACAAATTAACAATAAAATGGCATATGACGATTGATATTTTTAATGAACCCAGAACTAGTTGTAACATAATTGCTCAAAAGCCCTATGCTCAAATCAATGAAGTCATTAAAAGCATTCCTGCATTTTCACAACAGACCTCTGACTTATCATAACAGGGACAGCACAGGCAGGTCTGATGAAATTTATATTAGCCGTTTTTTGTTTTTTTTTATAGGTGTGGGAACAAGTATTGTGGCTGTTGGTGTCATACTAAACTCGGACAGCTGAATGAGGAAGTATTATTATTGTTAGACTGCTGTCCTCCCTACAAAGACACTGGATTAATTAAAATATATACCCTATCTTGCTTTTGCCACAGACAATCAATGCATTGTTGCTTTTGGGCTTTTCACTGGATTTAGTAAAATTCTGACCATCAATCTTACTCTTTTCTTATTCTTTATGGTATGTTTATATTAAACGAGGCAATGCAGCACATCTACCATTTAAGGAGAGACTGTAAGCTCAATATCAAACAACACACTAAAAATATCAGTATAAAGACATGAGCATTACCCTGCTTTCACCCTTAAGGACAAAGAAGAGCTGTGGTTTTACAAGAATGATTGATTGAAACCATTCAATAGATTATTTACTCTGTTACATTTTGTGCCTTCACATTGACACTTCGACCATTAGGGCATACGGGTTGGTGTTACTACCAATTTCCCTTTGACATTTGAGGGCAGCTCATAATAGCTTTCTAGATGTAATAACAGAAAGAAAAAGTCATTACTTAAGTCAGTTTGCATCTGCATAGTTCTCTACAGCTGTGGGTGGGTGTCCTTGGGTTTAGCAGGGTGAAACCCCACCAGTGGAGCAGAAGCATTTCCGCACACTGAGTGTCAAAACGTCCTAGTTTGTGCAGAAAGGTTTCTGTTAGACTGATGGGGGGGGGGTTGCAGGCAGGTAGTCAAGACTTTGGGTCGTTCCAGCAGATTCCTGGCTTATTTTTTACTTGGTGAGCTGCTTCACCAGCTCCAACTCCTCCACTGGTTTCCACTCCTGGTAGATGGTGAGAAGCTGCAGTAAAATGCCAAAAATAAAAATTAAGGTTCACGTGACTTACAAGCATAACAACAATTTAGTTGCCCACCTAGCTGCTGCACACCAAGGCATGATGTGCGCCACAATGTGTGGCAACATAAACATCATCACTTGGAGCACATCGAAAGGCTGGTACTACCATGAGAACATTTCTCTCAGTGACTCAGCAAATTGAAGCTCTCTGGAAGATTTGACTGTTTGAAGTTTTATAAACCACCATCCAAGTCTTAGAAAATGCCATGTAATCTTATTTACAATAGATGTATATATATATAATAATCCCTATAATAATGGATAATGGATATTACCTTTTGGGGTTTTGATGGATTTATTCTCTCCCATGGTTCTGGGTTTCTTGTCTTATTCAAACTAAAACCAGAGAGATTGAAGAATGACAACATTAAAAAATTCTTAGTGAAATCGAAAATATTTTTGTTATAATATCTTTTTTATCAAAATTGAAGTCAAATGTAAAGTGATACTCACATAACATCAGTTTTGGTAAACAAGAAGTAGGTCGCAGTAGAGATGGCTCCTGTTGCAGCAAAAGCCATTAACCCTATCAGAGGAATTAGCTGGAACACACATTCAGAAGTACATCATAATAATTAAGTGTACAGTAGGCTGTTTAATGGATATAAAATGAACACAAACAACACTCACCTCCTTTCTCTTCCTCAACATCTGGAAAAATCCACCCATTTTTTATTTCCCGAATACTTAAAAGAGAAATATATTGTGATTCCACTTAACAATCAAACTTGGAGTGTATTCAGTAAGTAAAATGAAAAAGTGAAGGAGGCAGTTGTGTTTGGTAGGTTCCACCTGTTCGTCCAAAGAAATCCTCCACATCTCTTAGCGCAGCATCCTGTGAGCTGGCCTGATGTAGGTAGGATGAAGGGTGGTACGAGGTAATAGGCACGTAGGCTGACAGAGCTTCCTACACAGAGATGCGTCAGTGGAGACCAAAATTTCAACAGATTCACTTTGCTGGTGATCATTATATTTTGAGTGTGCAGCGCCCTCTTGTGACCATATTTAAAAACCGACAGTCAGTGGACGGTAGATGGTTTGACACAGAGTGCTTTAACAGGCTGTTAATTTCTTGTTACTGACAAAAAAAAAAAGGAAACGAGAAAAAATACAAGACAGCAATAATTGAGTTGGAAAAAATTTATTTAAACTTATAATGCAATCTAACAGTGAGGAGGATATGAGCATGTGGTTTGTCATCTAAGTGGTGTTTGATATGTGTGGATCTGTGTTAGAGTGAGAGAGGGCTTCTTTTTTTTGAGGGACTGGAGGAAGTAAGTGTGTTTCACAGTAGAGGCCTCCATGTTCTCCTTTTGTAGAGCCAATAGAGCAGCCTGGGAAAAAATTTTTGCCAATGGTTTATCTACTTGCTTATATAAACATTTACAAATAGGATACTGTATTTCTAAAGCCTAATGTAATAAAATGAGGCTGTTGGGTGTGCTTCAATTTACCTCTTTACACAGATTCTCCAAGTCAGCTCCAGAGTAAAGCTCTGTCTTTGCTGCCAGCTCCTCCAGACACACATCCACATCAACAGGCATGGACTTTGTACACACCCCCAGGATAGCAAGTCGAGCCTAGACACAGAAAATGAAAAAGTTGCTGCTTTTCTGCCAAAAAATGTAAATATATATATATATAAATATTTACATGTGAGATATAATTTACCTGCTGGTCAGGTGGTGGGACATAGATGATGTGGTCCAGTCTACCAGGTCTGAGGAGGGCACTGTCTAAGCAGTCAGGTCTGTTTGTTGCAGCTACAACCATCACATCTTTGTTGCATACTTCCTGGTAGTCCAACTGTCAGAGAGTTTGTATCAATACACATTTACCGAATAGATCCATTCATCAAATGTTGTGCTTAAGGTGGTAAAGGAGGAGTGAGAAACTTGTGTGTTGTCTGACCTGTTCCTGTGTATGATTTTCCTCTACTCCCTCTGCCTGGAGGACCTTCTCTGCCCCTCTCCTCTCCAGTGTCTTCAGGCCAACACCATCCATCTCATTGAGGAGCACAGACAGGAGGCGTGTGTGTACACTGTTGGATGTATGGCTATTTGACCGTGAGCCAATCAGAGAGTCAATCTCATCAAGGAAGAGGATACAGGGAGCACAAGCCCGGGCCTGGCGAAACAGCTACATGTGGAAAAACAGACATGCATTTATAAACAAAACAGACAGGAGGACACAAACACAGCAGCCGCAGATCTTATTACATGTGAAAAAACCTACCTGTGCTAAAGCCTTCTCTGAGTCTCCAACATATGGAGAGTACAGGTCAGCACCACTGACAGACAGAAAGGCAGAGTGGGAAGATGTTGATGCAGCCCTGACAAGTGTTGTCTTTGCGCATCCCGGAGGCCCGTAGAGCAGCACACCACGGGGACGACTGAGGCCCAGGCGAAGAAACGCTTCGGGGTATTTCATAGGCCACTCAATACTCTTTGATGTTCAGACACAAGGTGGGACAGATGGAGGAAAAATAAAAACAAATTAAATTCAATGACTTGTATTTATCAGAAACATTTCAGCTCGTTATCAGTAAACATATTCAGATAAAAAGTCTTTCATTTTCTTTTCTGTAATCCAAGTACTGCTACAATTTTACCTGTCTTAGTTTGAGTTTGACCTCTTCCAGACCTCCTATCTGCTCCCAAGACACTGGGGAGAGCTCCGTCCTGCCCAGGCTACTCCGCAGGCATGAAGGACGCACCAATTTCAGGGCCTCCTGGAAATGTTTCATACAAACCACCTGTTTTCCTGAACCCTGCAGACAACAATGTCAAAGAAACACAAGAAAAAGGCTGCATAGACGTCGACGCTCTGGATCTGGATACAACCCATATCAAAGTAATAAAATATTTTTTTTTTATATACTACATAATATGTTGCTGGATTACCTTTGTGATTTCCTGTACAGCTTGCATGGCAGCCTCCCTGCACAGGGCGCTGAGATCTGCTCCTACATAGCCTGTAGTTCTCTGTGCAAGGTCTGCCATGTCCACACTGGGAGACACAGGCATCCTCGCACACAGAACAGACAAGATAGCGTTTCTCTGTAGCAAAGTGGGAGCTCCAATTATGACCTAAAAAAAACAAAACAAAAACATATACAAGATTTACAGATTTACTTTCAACCTCGTTGATCTACTTATGCATCTGACCTTCTGTACCTCTCTGTCAAATCTTCCAGGCCTGCGCAATGCTGGATCTAAGCTGTCTGGCCGGTTGGTGGCTCCGATGATAAGGAAGCGATCAGACTGATCCATCCCATCCATCAGTGTGAGAAGCTGAGCGACCAGGCGGTTCTCCGGTGCCGATGAGCCCACCCTCCTCGGACAAAGTGTGTCCAGCTCATCTAAGAAGAGCACACACGGACCCTCTTCAGCTGCACATCGAGCCCGCTCAAACATGGCCCGCAGCATCTCCTCACTCTCACCTGGCCTTGATCCCACCACCTGAAATGATCAATATCAATTAGTTTTAATAATAATACCCACCCCAGCACACTTCACAGGAGACAAGAGAATTACAGTACTAGAAGAGTGATGTGGAATTTGTATCTTATTTGGTTAAAGCTGCTCAAGTAGTAGTAACAGGTCTTTGTAACCACATTATGATATCACATTTTTGGCTTGAGATTTCAGTTTTGTTCATTGGGACAACTTTCTTTATTTGAAAATACTTTGTGTGTGAGAGTATTTTTCAAAGAAAACTGAGATTCTGATGAGCAGAATTTGGTCAAAGTATAATGATTTACTGTAATGTGATTAAACAGAACAGCGATTTATAATCGTGTATGATTGTATAACAACACTTCGGCTTGTATGTGATATTCTGGTGTTCTCTTTCACTTCATTTAGAAAGTTATTGACATGAAACAACATTCAATAGTATTTTAAACATTTTGAAGGAAGGGAAGGTTTAAATTTTAATATGTGATTTACAAGAATTATCCATTAATGTTGAGAAGAGTCAAATTAGTTTTCTTCCCAAATAAATTGACAATTTAAAGACATTTTACTGAAAATAATATAAATACAATCTTATCATTCATTCATCTTCTACTGCTTATCCGTTTCTGGGTCACAGGGAGTGCTGGAGCCAATCCCAGCTCACATTGGGTGAGGGCGGGGTACACCCTGACAGGTCACCAGCCCATCACAGGGCCAACACACAGAGACAGACAGAGACCAACAACCACTCACACTCAGACCTACGGACAATTTAGAGTCACCAATTAACCCAAACATGCGTGTCTTTGGACGGTGGGAGGAAACCGGAGTACCTGGAGGAAACCCACACAGACACGGGGAGAACATGCAAACTCATAGATACAGCCCATAAATATAATCTCCAGAATATAATTACACATAATGTGAATGAAAATGTTTAATATAATAATGGAAAGATGTTTTACCTCCGGCCCTCTGACCACCACCAGACTGGCTCCAACTTCCCGCCCCACTTTGCGAACTAGCAGGGTCTTTCCCACACCTGGAGGTCCCAGAAGGAGGACACCTCTGGGACACGATACACCCAGAGAGCTCAAAGTGCCTGGATAGAGCAGGGGCAGCTGTAGCATTTCTCTCAGAGATGCACTCACCTAAAATACATTAAGAAAGAAGTGTTGGTGTGACATAGTTGGAACAAAATAAAAATCAATCATGGCATTTAAGTAAATACATGCTGACCTCATCCAGACCTCCCAGTGACACCGTGTGCTGGTCCTGCAGCTGACTCTTGTAACGCTGGACTGTTTGGATGCCAACTATCTCCACCGCAGTTTTTGAGGTGATAAATCCAGCACTGGTAGAATCCAGGTTGATGCTTTCAATAACAACGTATCTAATTTCTGTATCAAAATCCTCTAGGTTAATCACATACTTTATGTGAACATGTACACCTTTCAGCATATCTTTCACAAGCTCATGAACAAGACGAGGGTTTGTATGTTTCTTAAAATCCACACTCTGGACCACCACAGTTATCTTAACACCTTTCAGTTTGATGCAGGGTAAAGGTGTGAGCTGGCCAGGGTCCAGGTCTAGGTATTTGGGAGGATGAGTGATCAGTCTGGAGGAGGAACATTTCAGGTCTATCTGCAGAAAACCCTCTGCGAGGTCAGCACGGGGCCAGGCAATGCACAGGCAGTTTCCCCCAGGGAGAGACACCCGCAGAGGGGAACCCAGACTCAGACCCAGTGCGGACATCAATCCTGGACCCAGCCTGCATCTCTGGGAGCCCCGGTCTGATGGATCCACTGACAGCAGCTTCAGAGACATCATTGATGATGAACAGCTGCCGACCACACTGTTGGTAAAATACAAAAAGGCACGCTGATAAGTTAGTTCTTCAGTAGGTCAACCTCCATTTTCATCATTTTGGTTCATATCTACCAATTTCTTTTGGTTTTATATATACTTTTCTGTTTTTCAAACTGTCCTATCTGCACATGTATGGTGTCTTTAAATATTGTGGCATGTTATGATTATGATACTTATTCTGAGCTGCAACTTTCCTACTAAAAGGCTTTCCAGGCAGTAGTTTGTTGTTTCAGTATTAGTTCCTGCAGCTCAGATGTGGCTCAGAGTCGATTGATGGTGCAAGTTTAGCTTGACATGGAGTTGGGTCAATGCGAGGAGTTGGACAAGATAATCGTGTGGTTAAAAACTGTATTTACTTAAGTATATATGATATTTGAAATTGCACGTTTTGAAACACAGAGCTTGGAGAACAAAACTGTTCAATTATCAATCATCATTATCAAATCTCAACTGTAAGTCCATAATGAATAAACAAATTACCAATCGGGCCAAAGTAAGTAAAAGAAAAAATACAGGCGCCTATAAAAATCTTTATCTTCAATAATAAGCCCCAAATATAATACTGTATAGCAATTCAAGAAAATAATACTACAATGCAATTAATTTATGTGAACTATTATTCAACCCGATGGTTATTGTACAGTTAAATAAAAAAATCTATGTTTGAAAATGACAAAAAATATTCATAATCCACGCCTTTGACAAATAGTAACTGATCAGTGTGTGTACAAACAAACGAATGAAGCTGTACTGTCAGTATGAGGCACTAAGCTAGCAAACATGCTTCAAGCTACAAGCTAAAGTTTCGTTAACAGAATATGAGCAAATAAAATGTCACACAACGACTTACCAGATGGAGTCTGTTGTCAGTGAGCTGTGGATGAAGTATAATTATAATAGGAGGAGGAGATGACAGTAACAGAGAACCATGTTTACAAAATCCACGTGTCTCTGAAACGAGACGGTGCTTCTTCTTCTTCGTTGGTTTTTTACTTGAAGGTACATTGTCACCCCCATCGGGAGTGGAGTGTAGGAGAGGAGAGTATGAAGGGAAAAAGACGTCTTTTCTTAAAAGTATGTAAACAACTAGTACTCATTTTTCTTTCAGCTACGAGTCAAAGAACGTTCAGCTTCTTTTTCTTTTGGTTTATTTGGCGCTTTAAGCAGCCTTACCGCCACCCGCCGTGAAGGAAAGGCACGCCCACTTTTTCTTTACGAACCAGACCCTTTTTATTGGACTTTACGGTTTGTAACTCGTAGAAAATATATTTACAAATGTAAGACACACAAAGTCTTCACACACCAACATGCAAACTTTTTAAAATAGAGTGTAAAGTCAGACCAACGAAAATACAGAGCGAATGGTAAACGACCTGCAATCACGTATTTGAATAGAAAGAAGTTTCACTTTGATTCAATTTCTACCGCTTATCCATCAGGGTCGAATGACATACACGCGGTTTTCACGTCATTTTCTTTATTGTACACAAGTATATATACAAAAGGCACAAACAAGTGATACTAAAAACAACGACAAACACAAAACATTTCACATTTTGCTTGTAAAAAATCCAAAATTTAATTTACACGCAGGATATTATATTCATTCACCACCTGTAAGGTCCTCTGTAGCTTTCCTTGTTGACGTGGATAATTTCATTTTAATAAGAAAAAAATGTTCAGAAACACAAAGTGATACCTCCACACTGCTGGCTCCGCGTGTGTGTGTGAAAACATGAGTGGAATCACGTGGCTCGCTATTTTTACACATACGGTGCAGCTGTGACTCGGTCCGAGCGGAAGGTCGTCTGTCTGTCCCTGTTTGTCCCAGCAGGACGAGGTAATCTGGAATAGGACACCCCCCCTGCGGAGGGAAAGTTCAACCATTAACCTGAGCTCTTTGAAAGGCAAGTATGAGAATAATAACGAAACCACCCACTAATTCAGCTGATGAGTGAACTGAAGATTGGGGGTGGGAGGAACTGATTGACTGTGTGAATGTTTACTGAGTGATGATGAATGGGTGAAAAAATAAAACAGAGCAATTATACGAAGCTTCAAATTGACACCCTCAGTTTTAAACTTTTTAGTAACTCCTGAAGCCTCCCAACATTTTACCTGACTTGTCTATGTCTCTGCCTGATGTTTCTGCTCCTACCCACAGCAACCAGGCCAGACTTGGCACAGTTTCTCTCTTCAGCGTCATAATTCAAGCTCTCGCGAACAAGCCCAGAGTCTGTAATCAACCCTGGGCCTTGTGTGTGTGTGTGTGTGTGTGTGTGTGTGTGTGTGTGTCGTGTCCTGTAGGGCTGAAGTGTCACTCTTCTCTCTCTAAGCCTCGCAGCACCTACAATCTGATTGTGTTGGGTTCAGGAGCTACAGTATAATGATTTTTGATATTTGACAGCAGATGCAGGAGCCGTGTTAACTTGTCAGTTACATCTGCTTGTTTGTGCTCATATTCAAAAGCCAGAGGGAGTCTCAGGGTGGACACTCGCTGGCCATGTCGACCCTCCTGCGCTGCATCTCCAGCTCTTCTGCAATTTTTCTCTGGCAAGGGGTCCGTCAGAGGATACCTGGGAGGAGGCAGTTCAGGACTTTCCCTGTGTTATGGGATCAAAAGGCCTCCAGAGGTAGGAATTGCACTGCTCTGCTAAAATCTATGCTTAAACTTGCTTTATTTTCCACACAATGCCAGGTCTGCGTTCTTTCCTTGGTTTGGATTTCCTCCCTGCGTCAGTGGAGGAATCAGAATCTGATAATTCACTCAAGGACACAGCACTCCTGACCAGAGGAGTGGAAAACTCTAAGGATCCTGAGCTGTCTGCAACAAGTCGCTAGAGATGTTCCCAAATGTGGGAACTGTACTGTTCTGTGGACGAGGCAGGAGCTTTGCTCACCTAGCTGTGGGCAATGCTAACATTTGAGAACAGATGAGAGGTCAGATAAAGGTGACATATAAAACTTCAGTTGCAGTCTGGCAGATTTTGTTGACAGACATGTAGTCAGTTGAGTCTGGACTCTTTGCATTACACTTGTCATTGAGTGCATGTGAGGGTTTTGAAAGTTAAAGAGTGCTTTTTAAGTTTGGATTTTAAGCGCGTCAGTGTGGTGAGTGTAGGCCGCTCTGTATGCTGGCTCACAGCCAATCACCTGCTAATAATGTCTCCACAGTGGCGAGGTCATCACGCCGTGTATGGAGAGAAATATGTAACGTGACACTGTTGGCAGTCGCACAATCTCAGTGCTACATGCATGCTCTCCTGTTGTGTGTTGTGTTGTGGCACAAAAATCAAAGGCACAAAATTCAATCAGTTCTCATCCTTTTTTTTTTTTTTTTTTTTTTAAACCAACATGTTCTAATATTTAGTTATATTCATGTTTTTGTCTTCAAACAAAGACTCTTGAAGGTATCTTATTTCTTTTCATGTTTTGCACCTACAACTATTATTGGGTTTGTGTCTGCTAAGGTGTGTTCTACAAGGATCTGGTGGTGGGTGTTCCTAAGGAGACAGTACAAAATGAACGTCGTGTGGCATTGTCACCTGCGGGGGTGCAGGCGTTGGTCAAACAGGGATTCAAGGTGCAGGTGGAGAGTGGAGCTGGCGAGGAATCAAAGTTTTCTGACAAACAGTACACCGAAGCTGGAGCCACCATCACTGATGTCAAGGGAGCCTTTGGCTCAGACTTGGTCCTTAAGGTTTGCACATCTGGTTTTTGGTCAGTAGTTCTGTGTATAGTGTGTTTGTGTCTAGAAATGGCTGAATTTCCACTCATTTTTTTGTAACATCTCCATTTTGCTTTAGGTCCGAGCCCCCAGTTTGAGCGAGGCTGACCTCCTGAAACCTAAGAATACCTTGGTGAGCTTCATTTATCCAGCACAGAATCCAGAGCTGATGAAGAAGCTGTCAGTGAGACAGAGCACTGTGCTCGCCATGGACCAGGTGCCCAGAGTCACCATCGCACAGGGCTATGATGCACTCAGCTCCATGGCTAACATTGCTGGGTAAAAACAAATGGACAGTTACATGTAGTTTCATATGTTTGTAGCTGCTCAGGAATTTCTAGTGACAATAAATTTGTTGTTCTTTTTTTTTTTTTTTTTTTAGGTACAAGGCTGTTGTTCTGGCTGCCAACCACTTTGGAAGGTTTTTCACTGGTCAGATCACAGCTGCAGGAAAAGTACCCCCAGCTAAGGTAAGGGTCTACGTATAGTACAGGTCAGTTAGGGTGACCAGATCCCAACAAACCAAATGTGGGACAAAGAGTATGTTTGTGTGGGACACGTTACCTATGCTGAGAGGTAGTCAAACATTTTTATATAATGTCTATCTATGTTAAAAAATAAACATTTCTATTCTGCTCCTTAAGTCATAACACCTCTATGTTTTGCCCTCTGGTTGCACTGTGTCGCTTCAAGTTGTATTCCCCTCTGTGTGAAACTGAAAAATAACTGGCAAATTTCGGAAAAAATTCTCTGAGAATCGCCTTGCACCGACTTCATCGAAATATAAGTTGTTTCCCAGTCTTTGTTGTAGCTGCATTTCCTTTTCTTTGTGTTACTGTCCATCATATTAATTCCGCCTAAATCTGCATTGTGATTTCATGGTGTCTTGAAATTTTCCCTGTTGGGCGTAGCATGGCAGTAGAGATGGTGACAGGTTAAACTGCGCTTGACCCAACGTGTGCCCAGTTTGATTGACATCAAATACAGCCTCATGATGACAGCCTTCCCTGCTTTCTTCAAATCCATTGGATAAAAGCCAGATTTTAGAAAAGAGTCTGTGCTGCAGTGGTTTGACTTTTGAAAACTAGAGCCAATCAAAATATGGGACATCGTCTCAATATGTGAGATGCAGAAAAGGGGATAAAAATGCTGTGCAGTCCCACACAAAGCAGGACACCTGGTCACCCTATCAACAGCAGTGATTTCATCTGCTCACAGTATTTGGTTTTTCTTCCTAGTATATTTTAAATAGAATAGGTAACGGTGGACTGTGCCAGTTTCCTGCCTCCACAATAATGTATATAGATGTATTTTCTGTTCAGATCCTGGTTATTGGCGGTGGAGTAGCTGGTTTAGCAGCAGCAGGTGCAGCCAAGTCAATGGGAGCTATAGTCAGAGGATTTGACACCAGGTATGAGAGAGATTTATAAAAAACAAAACAACAACAACAACAAAAAAAAAAAAAAAAACCCAACCCATCATCACTTAGTTTGAGTGATGATTTTAACAATAACTGTTTCTTGCCTGTCAGGCCAGCAGCCCTGGAGCAGTTCAAGTCATTTGGGGCAGAGCCTTTAGAAGTAAACATCAAAGAGTCTGGCGAGGGAGTCGGAGGTTACGCCAAAGAGATGTCTAAAGAGTTCATTGAAGCCGAGATGGCCCTTTTTGCCAAGCAGTGTAAAGAGGTCGACATTATCATCAGCACTGCCCTGATCCCAGGTCAATCACTGTGGAATCCACTCCTCATCCTGTCATTTATGTTTTCAGTTTAAAGCTGCATTAATCAGCTTTTTGAAATTATATTATTGAACAATACCCAGTTGCTATCATCAGTACTTGGTGGCAGTGTTGTCCAACATCCAGCTTGGATGACCCATCAACAGCTGACAGATCAGCTAGATTGTTCAACAAAGAAAGTTGATCATCAAGCAGCTAAAGACCCGGATATATTTTCACAGGAGTTACCGGGGACTAAACCAGGAAAAACTTGAATACATTTTGGAACTTGCAGTGTCAGTTGGCCAAACGCAAGACCTAACTTGATGCTCATCTTGCTTCGTGTTTGATGATTGTTTGTATTTGAAAGAAATGATTTGCTAACATGTTATCCATAACAACCCAATTAGCTTATTTTAGATTTTTTTTTTTATTCAGATGATTTTCTTCTCTGTGGCCAAAAAACTGTCAATGCAGCTGTAATACAGAGCCATCACTCACTGATTTACGAATATGATCCATCTCATCTGCCCCGATTCATGTTCACATGCAGGGAAACGGGCTCCCATTCTGATCAAGAAGGAGTTTGTGGATTCAATGAAGGACGGCTCTGTGGTGGTGGATTTGGCTGCAGAAGCCGGGGGCAACATTGAGACCACCAAGCCGGGTGAGCTGTATGTTTACAAGGTAAATTTTATGCCTAGGAAACAAAATAAAGTCTATCTTTGGATCTTCCTTTTTTTTTTTACGTGTGTAACATTCCCTAATGGCAGAATTTTCTTTTAATGCCCAGGGAGTCACACATGTTGGCTACACTGACCTGCCCAGCCGTATGGCCAGCCAGGCCAGCACTCTCTACTCAAATAACATACTGAAGCTACTGAAGGCCATTAGCCCAGATAAGGAATACTTCCACTATGAGCCCACAGACGAATTTGACTATGGAACAATTGACCATGTCATCCGTGGGACTCTTGTTATGAAGGTAGGTTTTTATTTATTATAGCTTTCTTCTGGCAGCCTCCGTTTCTGCTGGCATCTTCTGCTCTTTGGATGAGCTATCAGATCCTGTCATGCTGGGATACTGTACCAAATGAGTACTAAAAAGCTGATCCCAGCTGGGAATAGCTCATGTTGGATTTCAGCAAAAATGTTATGATCATTTCAAAATATACTTTTCCAGGAATTTTGGCTTTGACACATTGTTTATGGCACAGAAAGCATGCAACCTCAACAGGACATATCGGTTTACCCCTTTTAAACTAAGCATTATTCAAGCCCCTTAAAAGAGAATTTATCTTAAAAACCACTGGTAACTGGTTTGTGATTGCTATTTGTTCAGTATAATCTCCTATGCAGGCCATGGGTTTGTATTTTGAGTGCTCCCACACATCTAGGCAAGATCTCCCACAATGCAAGACCCAAGTCTTGATGTGTGTTTCTCACGCATAACTCTGTGGATGTCCTTTGTGCTCTCACACTGGTCCTCTTGTGTGTTTTCTGCTGTATCTAGGACGGCAAGAACATATTCCCATCTCCTCTCCCTAAAACAGCCCCCCCAGCCCCAGTTAAACAGAAAACAGTCATAGAGTTGGAGGCTGAGAAGGCAGCAGCGATTTCTCCCTTCAACCGCACCTTAACCTCTGCTGGAATCTACACTACAGGTCAGACACAACTGCACACAGAAATATTCCTGGCAACATCTGGCACGATGAGGCCTATTCTTTATTAGATTTTTTTTTTTCCCAATTTCAATTTCTGTTTAAAAAAATAAATGGAAATCATATTATTAACTAAAATTTATAAAATTATAGCATTCTACTAATTATAAAGTAAAAAGGCCAAACAATTCAACAATTCAACAAAGTAAACATTTGCTGCTTTTCCTTCTTGTAAATTGTTGTCAACTGATTACATCTGGATTTGTTCTGTTGGTTAGATCAGTAAAGCAATTTGAGGACAACCCACTTAGCATGAGCTATCAGATCATGTCAAATGAAAATGTACCATGGGGAAAATGTTAAATATTTTCAGATGTTTTTTTTTTTTATTGGGAGAAATCATTGGAGTGTTTAAAAATAAAGTGTTTGCAAACCTAGTTTTAAAGAGTACCTCATTTGGAATCTTAATGTGGAAAAATTGACCTTTATTGCCAAGAGAATTGAGATCACTAGACCTTATGATTACCTAGACCCTAGGTCATCATACTTGCATAACATGTTATGAAACTATATAGGTGTATTATTTTCCTATTCAGTTATCCCGCTAAATTAATGGAAAATGCTTGCAAAAAACAACTGAAACTGCACATGTTCCCACTACAGCAAAATGGAAAGAACTACACATACTCATACACACAACAACAACTACAACAACATTGCTATATGTTTTTGTAGGTCTGTCCACCTGTCTCCTTCTGGGCATCATATCCCCCAACTCCGCATTCACTCAGATGGTCACAACCTTTGGCTTGGCTGGGATTGTGGGATACCACACTGTGTGGGGCGTGACCCCAGCTCTGCACTCACCCCTCATGTCTGTTACCAATGCCATCTCAGGTCTGGAGTCAGTGTTTTTTTTTTTGTTTGTTTGTTTGTTTGCCTGTTTTGTTTTGTTTTTTTTTGTTTTTTTTGTAATTTTTCATCTTGTTTTGACGCTCTACCTGTTCCCTCTGTTCAGGTCTGACAGCAGTAGGTGGTCTGGTGCTGATGGGTGGAGGTCTCACACCCTCCACCCTGCCTGAGAGTCTTGCGCTGGCTGCTGCATTTGTGTCCTCCATCAACATTGCTGGTCTGATAATCAACAGAAAAATGACAGCAGAGAACATTATGCCTTGTCTGCTTGTTCAAAAAAATTTATTGGTTTTTGTTTTTCTGCAGGTGGTTTTCTGATCACTCAGAGGATGTTGGACATGTTCAAACGTCCCACAGACCCCCCCGAGTACAATTACCTGTACATGCTGCCTGGGGCTGCCTTTGTTGGAGGATACGGAGCTTCAGTGGCAGCTGGATACAGCATTGAGCAGGTGATTGATTATTAAGTGATTTGTTTGTATGATTGATTGGTTCTCAAAGCTGAATTTTCTTGGTTTGTTTATGTTCGATTTTGTTATCGGTTGTAATGCTGCTTTTGTAACTTGTGTAACTCATTTCACACATCAGGCAAATAATTCTATTATTAGGGTAGAAAATGTCATTAAAATGATAAAAAGTGAGCAAATGTCCGATAATGAAACTTTTTGCATTGCCAATAGACTGAACCCAAAAATATCCTTTTCTGAAAAAAAAAAATTATGTTAATTTTCTGCTGATCTACTAAGTGATTGTCTCACCATTACAGCTCAAATATGTTTTTCCACGTACATAATTTAAAAAAAGTATTTCTTTTTTAAATTATTAATATTTTTATTGATTTCACATAAACAAGCAACAAATCATACAGCACAGACACAGCCTGCAAAACAAGAATACACTAATTCACATACATGAATTGCACATCATCCAACATACAAACAATTTACATTGGGACTGTACTGAGAAAAGGAAAAGAGAGAAAATAAAAGCATTCTGTGTTCAGGAAAGGTTGCCAGACACTGTAAAACAAATCATCATTGCCCTTTAACGTAGCACTGAGGATTCATTTTGTTTAGAAAGTGAGGGGTGCATTGTAGTCTGTGTAGTATCCTGTACTGGCTTTCCCTGAGTCTATTACAGGTAAAAAATTTCTTTACAGATTCAAAGGTGTCTGACCATGCATTGACATCAAGGTTGACCTCCAAGTCTCTACCCCATGACTCCATATGCCTGCTGGCAGTGACAGGATTAACAGAATATAGTTTTGCATAAAACAGGGAAATAAATTTTCTACTGTTCATAGTAGTTAAATTAAAATTAAGAAGTAAGCTATCGACTGGGCTAACTATTGGTTAGTCTGTTGGGAATATAAGATTAGTTTATACAAAGTGTCTCACCTGGAGAAAACCAAAAAAGTGATTGTGTGGTATTCTGTATTTAGTTTGAAGCTGTATGAATTACGTAAAATGACCATTTTCAAATATTCAGCTATAAATCTCAGGTCACTTGAGTACCAGTCACTGAAAATACTTTCCCCTACACCAGGAGGAAAGGCTTTATTTTGAGTTAAAGGTTGGGGAAAAAAAAAAAAAAAAAAAAGTATTTCTTTTATCCTTGCTGATAATTTAAGGACACCTCATTGAGTGACTGTGACTATCAATGTGAGCAAGCGCTTACACAAACAAGTTTGATTTGTGTTTTCTACCTCAGATGATATACCTGGGCTCAGGTTTATGCTGTGTTGGGGCGCTGGCAGGCCTCTCTGCCCAGGGCACAAGCCGCCTGGGGAACGCCCTGGGCATGATGGGAGTGGCAGGGGGTATTGCTGCAACCCTCGGTGCTCTCAAACCCTCACCAGAGCTGCTGTCACAGATGTCTCTAGCCATGGCCACTGGGGGAACCCTGGGTATGTGGCTCACTGCTTTCTGTGGATTTTCCACTGAGGCGTAACTGATGTGTTCTGCTCTTCCCTAACATTTGACAAACAAGAGTCTCGCCCTGTGAAATTCATATTCTACTACTGATTCTCATTTCAGCACTGCCTAACAGTGTCTGAACAGATCTGACACCCTATTATGCTGTGCTTTATCATGGGAGAGAGACTACCTACCAAAGAAGCTTCTCTGGGTTCTAGTTTTCATTAAAGAATAAAAAAAAAAAAACCTTATGTCTACTTTGAAGTCCAACAGTTTATTTAGAAGCCATTACAAGGCCATCATGAACTAATTACATGTTATTAACTTTGCATGCAACTAATTCTGTTTTGAAAGAGAGTGAGCTTTCTTACTAATTCATAGCAGAACATCAATGATCCTGTACAGTTACAATTTGTGCATTTTGTCATCATGTCTGAACATTGTACATGTTAATAGTAATTTCAGGCAACAGAACATGAGGGTTTACTCTGTGCTAAATTAGTATCTCTATGTTTTCAAGAAAACACACTTAAACACTTAAGTCAGGACTCATCAGATTGGCTTTGAAGATTTGGCTCCGTAACTGAAAACAGGTGTCTGTCTTTTAAACATTTGCTTTTTTAGTTGTTTTGGGGTTTTTTTTTACTTACTTTTTTTAATTTTTTTTTTAATTTAACCTCAGACAGTGTGTGCATGACAAGTTTACTACCTGGTGTTTGATTTAGCCAAACACAGTAACTCACTGAGATTTTCAGAAATCTGATCTTTTTTTCTCTCTTTCGGTTAATCTTCATTTCTCGACTGCAGGTCTGACCATTGCCAAGCGCATTGAAATCTCAGACCTGCCACAGCTTGTGGCAGCCTTCCACAGCCTTGTTGGGTTGGCAGCCGTTCTCACCTGCATTGCTGAGTTCATGATTGAGTACCCCCACCTGGAAACTCACCCAGCTGCTAGTGTTCTCAAGACAGTGGCGTATCTGGGCACATATATCGGAGGTGTCACCTTCAGCGGCTCACTGGTGGCCTATGGCAAGCTTCAAGGTAATGGATTTTGTATGGAGTTTATATATGTGTGTGTGTGTGTGTGTGTATTGGGCATGTTACAAATTTTAAAGTCAGGAGACTGTGTCCTTTTCAAGTCTGATCATTGCTCCTAATTTAACACACTAATATCTATATAAACACACCGAGCCTTATGTCCTCTGGTACTGATTGTCTCTTTCATGTAGTCGAAGCCAAAGATCCAACAGTAAATCCAGGCTCAGACTCTGGGCTTGTGTGCATGTCTCAGCAGTCACAAATTTACATTGCAATGTAAATGATCACAGGAACACATGCAAAGCTCTTTGGTAATTTGTTATGACTATGGCAGGGTAGTGGCTGCATGGCTATGGTTGGTGGATGGCAGCTGTCTGATTTATGGATGGGACAGACTCTGCTGACAGCTGATTAGAGGCCTCCAGAGAGAAATCTGGAGCTTTGAGACTGTTGACACAGCTCAGGAGAAACCATGCTTGCATGTTTTATCATGTCACATTATTTCCCTTTAGCCTCAGAAAAGAATGGCAATTATTTGTCTAAAATCAAAAATTTTTGCTGTAGGCATCCTGACCTCTGCGCCACTGATGCTGCCGGGACGACACATGTTGAATGCCAGCTTAATGGCAGCGTCAGTGGGAGGCATGGTGCCTTTTATGCTCAGCTCCAGCTATGCTACAGGCATGGGGTGTCTACTGGGAGTGTCTGGGCTTTCCACTGTCATGGTGAGTTTTCACTAAATATGTGAAGTAGAGACAAATTAAAATTAAGTTTTGAACACTGAAGATGTGCAGCCCTGTTTATAAAAAAAACTAATCCACAGAAGCTGCATAACAGATGCAGTACAAACATTTACCTTTATAAAGCAGAACTCCATTCCATGTCATTTTGGTTTTAACTGGCTCAATGTTTGTTACTTCTCAGTTTTACTTTTTGGCGTCTTCTCAAACCTCCCTGTAGGGTGTAACCCTGACAGCAGCCATCGGGGGTGCTGACATGCCCGTGGTCATAACTGTTTTGAACAGCTACTCTGGATGGGCACTCTGTGCTGAAGGTTTCTTACTCGACAACAATCTCATGACGATTGTGGGAGCTCTGATTGGCTCCTCTGGTGCCATCCTCTCCTACATCATGTGTGTGGTGAGTAAACAAATTTGCATCCAGCCACGCATGATTTCTACACTGTACACTCAGCACTAAGCCTGACTTATTCTCCTCTTCTCCGAGGCCATGAACCGCTCCCTGCCCAATGTGATTCTGGGTGGGTACGGCACCACCTCCACAGCAGGTGGTAAGCCAATGGAGATTGTAGGCACTCACACTGAGGTTAATGTTGACCAGACGATTGACATAATCAAAGAAGCCAACAGCATCATCATCACTCCAGGTACACACCACCCAAGACACAGAACATGATACAGAAGTCCCTTGGGAATGTTGAATGAGGAATTTTAGTTTTAAGTTAACACAGTAGCTCATTAGAACAGATTTAACCTGTCAAAAAAGTTTTTTGCTTTCTATCCCCCAAACTTTTAATACTGT
Organism: Remorina albescens; assembly: GCA_034769265.1. Classification (NCBI taxonomy): domain Eukaryota; kingdom Metazoa; phylum Chordata; class Actinopteri; order Carangiformes; family Echeneidae; genus Remorina; species Remorina albescens. The sequence goes on from CM068479.1 coordinate 8,216,633, forward strand.
ATCATAGGAACATTCAGTGTCAAGTTTTGAAAGATTGACACAGCACAACAAGAGATGATGTAGCTTTTATTCTAGGCTTTCTACATATTTGTCTCAACTTGGTACAAATCACCAGAGGTAGAGGTCTAAAACTCTCATCTTTCTTACTTTAATTTAGTCTTGTTTTTCAAACAGACTTTGATGTGCATAATCAGTGGAGGTCCCATTTTATATTCCAGTGAAAGCCAGTTAGCCTTAAGTGTATTAGAGGAACACTGGGGACTCTGCAGACAAGCTGTTTTGTGTATGAAGCCAGTTTAACTGTTGGCTTTATCAGCACCATTACTTCAAACTAATAGTTTTCAGAAAGACTGAATGGTAGCATTTTGAAAACCAAACCAATGTTACACTTCCAAAAGTCAGTTGCCTTTTGGCAGTAATTAAAGGGTTTGCACTCACATTGTACACATTAAGGTGCCTCAAAACTTGGATTCTTTTATCGCTGAACAGTGTGGCTCCTCTTCTGCAACTGAGCTGCAGTGTTTCTGGCTCTCAACCTTTGACACCAAACTCTCACTAGTTCGATTAACTTAACTTGATGGAAACGGCCTGACTGCTCTGCTGAAATGTGGAATGTTTGTGTGTTCGGGTAGCAGGTCTGGAGATGCTGGAAGCATTCTCAGAAATGGTCAGGATCTTGGATTGATTGATGCAGTTATAATTGATTAAAAGTTAGAATACTGAAACACAGTTATCCTCAAGAGGGAGCAGTTTGCCCATAAATAATCCAACAGCCACCAGGTGTCTCATGACTCATCGACAATGAACAGTACAAATAATGTTTTGGAACATATTGGTTAGCAAGATGTACTGATTTTTAGTGTGAGGTGGTGACTTTTTCCTGATTTATTACGGAGAAAAATCCAGACAACTCAGTCTGACAACTGGGGTCATTGAGTCGCCAGTGCAAGAGGAACTTTGCACTGATACTTTGAATAACTTGGGTTCGCAGAGTAAAACTGCGAACCCAAGTTAGCATTCATACTGCCTGCCCCCGCTGATGAACAGGACAGGTTAAAAAAAAAAAGGATAACTTGGGTACTTGGATTGCTGTTGTTTTCCAATGGCTCCACACCAGCACAAGGACAGCTGTGTGGTCTAACATGCTGATTTGATTAGAGAAACAGTGAAAAGTCGTAAGAGCTATTGAGTCCAGACATAGGACTTCTCCATGTGCTGTTAACAACAAAGCACAGCAGTGAAGAAACAGAAGGCTCCAGTTGGCTGGGGAATAAGAAGATACGGGTTATGGGCAAGTGGCTTAAAAAAAACCTCAATTAGGGTTAATACTGAACTCTATGTGATACCTGACCACCAGGGTTAAATAGAGGTTATTCAGACACTGAGAAAGGAGTTCTTTGCACGCAGATGACCCACATGCATACCAAACATGCAAAAGTTTTCTTTTAGAAAAATGTTTCTGAGACCATGAAACTCAGTGATTTAATGCAGCAAGGAGACTTGTGGTGAAGGAGGACAGGGAGAAGAGGACAAAGGATAGAATAGAGGGTAGATGAATAACTTCATTGTTTTTAGACCCCTACTCAATTACTGAGCTTTTTAGTTACAAACAATAACTGGATCAAATTTTATATTGTAAATATTTGTTCCAATAGGGCAACAAACAAGGACACAAATCCAGAAAATGAAGAGCTTGGAAATTGGATAATAAACTCAAACAACCAAGAAAGGATGAGAAAATCTCAAGACACTTGTAAAAAAAAAAAAAGAAAGCCTATTTTATCTGAACATTAAGGCTGTAATTTGTAGTTTCTTGTGTTTAGGTTGGGGTCTGTGTGCAGCCAAAGCCCAGTACCCAATAGCAGACATGGTGACGATGCTGAGGGAACAGGGAAAGACTGTCAGGTGAGTCTTGGCACTCAGGTTCTTCATCTGATTAAACAAGATTATTGCAGAGTCTCTTTCCTAAAATGGCTTCAGAGTCCTTCACATGAATTTAGCAACTAACAGCTGATGTGTGGGAAATATCTTCCTCCTGTTGATAAAATTGGTACAAATATGCAATATAAATCAAATGTTTTACATGGCAACTATTTGGCATTTATAAAATGGTTAACAGATTCACCTCCACTAGCTACAATATGATACCACTACCAATATTTAGACATTACATCAAATAATAATAAGGCCAGTGTGGTTTGTAAAGAGCTATTTTTCACAACATTTTGCTCAAGACTTTGTCAATATTTTTACTTTCTACTTGTTATTACACTGTAATATTTCTATATTTGCTTATAGTAGTAAATGACATGCACAGTCCACCACTGCTTCCTTATTTCTACACAACACCACAAGCTGAACTTGTGTCAAGAGACAGAATCCTTTTTACTGGTGGAGCCATAAACGCTGGGGATCATTTATCAAGGAATGCTGTTTACAAAAGGCTAATGTTTCAAAAGCAAGCATTTGAGCAGGAATATCTCCACTAGGTTTGGTATCCACCCAGTGGCAGGTCGTATGCCCGGTCAGCTGAATGTCCTCTTGGCTGAGGCCGGTGTTCCCTATGACGTGGTGCTGGAGATGGATGAGATCAATGATGACTTCCCAGGTAAACTTTAGAGTTGTGTTTTCAATATTTACTATTACATTAGTGGTGGTCAACTTAGGCAGGGAAGTGTCAGATATTCTTAGAACAATTAAGTGTAATCTTCACACAGCACTGCCCCTTTTATCTGCATTTGCAGCAGCCTTTTGATGTTTGGATATTAGGATGCCATGTTATCAAGGCAACGGTCTTGTTTTCTTAGCAACCAGGCCTGTGGCTGAGACATATCGTTACGTTTATGAGGGAGATAAGTGTGGAGCTGGGAAACTCAATATCAGGGAGAACAATTGCAGAACATATGGCAAGCAGTCGTTGTGCTCATCTGCTAGGTGTATTAATCTGTTAAATGTCTGTGTCCCATAGAAACGGATTTGACACTGGTCATCGGAGCTAATGACACCGTAAATTCTGCGGCACAAGAAGATCCCAACTCTATAATTGCCGGCATGCCTGTCCTGGAGGTGTGGAAGTCCAAACAGGTTGGTTTTTTTAATATATATATATATATATATATATATATTTTTTTAATGCTTCTAATATGTTTTGATACACCAAAAACTAATTTATTTTTTTTTTAAATAATATTTCCAGGTGATTGTGATGAAACGTACCTTGGGTGTGGGCTATGCTGCAGTGGATAACCCTATTTTCTACAAGCACAACACATCAATGTTGCTGGGAGATGCAAAAAAGACCTGTGACAGCCTGCAAGCCAAGATCAGAGAGGCCTTCTACTAGTGAACATGGAAGATAGATTCTATATTCCCAGGATTAGCTTGAAGGATATGTTTGTTGGGTTTGCAACAGATGAGATTATATTATGGAGGCATCAAAGGTTAATTTTTTTGAAAAACACAAAACAAAACAAAAAACAAAACATGAATATCTCAAACATGAATATGTACTGATTTGTAAATAAAATCTTTCAAAATACCCAAGTTAGAGTCCTTATATTACAAATTTATCAAACATGGTTCATTCATGTTTAATAATTGCAAACGAAAATGTTTTAGACCATATTCCAACATAAATGGATTTTAAAGGATCCTTTAGAAAATAAGATATCCCTCAGCCAGTAGAACTGGCGTTTGCGTGTGAATCTCGTCCATTTCATTATAGTTGCTTGCAGCTACTTTAATTTTTTCTCTCAAAGCATTCTTCAGCATTTTCCAGCAGAAACTTTGGCTTTGTTGACAACTGAATGCAGGTAGGAATAGAAGAAAAGAAGGTTATCATATTCTCCATTGTACTCCAGAGAGAGGCAATGCTCATGGAATTCTGTGAGGAAATAATAAATAGCCTCAATAGTAGCCAGGTATGTGTCAGGTTTGCCCTTCTGATGGCGCCAGAAACATGTTTTCCTCATCTTCAGCTCAACCTGCAGTAAATCTGGAAGAGAACTCATATCAATCAGAAGGCACATAAGAGCGCAGATTGACTTCATGTTCAACAGCATTGTGGGTGAGGGAAATTTGCCCCTAATCATCACCAGTAACAAAAAGTGCACAAGTGAATCTTTCACAATTACCTTGCAGTCTCTCATCTGTGCTGATCTTGTTGGTCTGGTTCCATGTGCTGTCAATGAAGACCACCCTCTGTAGAGGAAACACCCTTGACTCTGAGCTCTTTGTTTCGTTTTGGGTCCCTGACTCAGGGTTCTTGTCAGCGTATGTGGCGTCTTGAACTTCATCCCTTTTCAGCCTCTTTATGCATGGTTCGCCATATGACCTACTGTCAGTCCTGTCAAGCAAACGCTGCATCATTGCTTGAACTGAGACAGCCCCTGGACCAGGGAATACCAACACCACCTGGGTGGAGCAAAGAACAGATTCAGAGTGGAACACTATCATACAAACCAAAACTACAGCCCAAAAAAACATAACCTAAGAGAAGAAAAATCCACAGCAGAAATTAGGAGAAATAGCTAGAACAACTGGTTATTTGTTTAGTTAATGAATATAAAAAAAAAAAAAACTTTTTTAGCTATTTTGAAGATCAGTTCAACTTATTTAAACTTATTACTGCTTTTCTTCTTAGTATGTGATTGTGGATTGATTATCATCGGCTTTTTGGTTGTTAATCAAACAGAAGGTTACCTTGGGATTTGGAAAAAATATATACAACTCACAGGACTCACTATTTATCTTCTTTAAATCTATAGACCCAATAATTAATCAATTTATCAGAAAAAAATAGGGATAATCAATAGTGGAAATAATTTGTTGCACCCGCAAAGAGAAGAGCTTCATGATGACATCTAAACATTCTCCTGATGAACAACGACTAACCTTGTCCTTTCCAAACTCTGGTATGCAGGGGTAGGTATATATAGTGACATCAGTGGGTGACAGGATCTTGGCATGAATTGCAGTGCTTTTTCCATCTGTCTCATTTGGATGCTTGATGATGTCTATCTTTACGGGAAGCTGAGCACAAGAAAAAAAAATGAAGACAGTCCCATATCAAGTACACTATGTGCCAAACTTCATAGAATTTACATATAAGGCATGACTTAATATTTTCCACTACACTAAACTGCTAGTATAACAGTAACTCCTTAGCTAAAGGATTCTCTTAAAAGAACAATCAAGCAAGTCCTAACCTCTTACTGACCTTGATTAAAGGGATTTCTTGCAAGCTGACACCCACTAATGAGCAGCATGTGTAGCAGAAAAACATCCTTGATCCTCCACATTTAGAGCACTTCAACCTGCCCCTCTGCTGCGCTTTCTCCAGCACTGCATGTGATGCCAATTTTAGACCTTGGAGAGGCTGCTTGGCGAGCTTGCGAGTGTCTGACGAATCGCTTGAGACCGTTGTTTTGTCACGGCAACCACGATGGAGACAATGGTCTTGATCCAGGGTACTCATGCTTGCCCTTAAAATGCTGCCAGACCAGTGATTAAATATATGTGGGTTGTAAATTCATAGCTGAGAATGACAAAAGAAACAAGCAGAATAAATATTAGCAGACAGAGATAATCCAACATTTACAAAACTTGAGTCTCCATAAAATCTCTGAATGGATTGAAACAATGCAATAAATTTAAACTATGGAACAACTGACCTTCTCACTGAGAGATGCCACAAAAACATTTTAAGGGTAAAAGAAAAATAGAAATCATACTTAAACTTGGAATTATTGTTGTCATATTATGTATATATATTCCTCCCATATGTACTTATTATAAAATATACTTTGACATGTTACGATACATCCTACTGTGCCTGTTATGACCCTGTCATTTTTACCATCTGCAGAAGTGCAAATGGTAAAAAGATCAGAGACAAGTATTGAGGTGAGAGTTTTTCTGTGTGTAAATATTAAGACTGTGGTGAGACGGGGTAACATGTAGGATGTTAGACACTGAAATAATACAATGTAGCTTACAGGCTTCTGGTTATGTGAACACAGAGGCACTTAGCACAGGTTGAAGCCCACACAGAAACTACTCTCAGACCCCTCAGTGTACCACAGCGTTGAAAGTAGTTCTCTGATGACATCACTGGTTGAGATCAGGGTGTATATTTATTTTTCTCTGTATTTAAATTTTCCCTTTTCCTTATTTTCCTCATAAAATCTACACTACATTTTTATTTCTTCTCTTTCCAGGCATATTTATCTGCTAAAGTAAAAGCTAAATAGTATTTCTTGTTTTAACAACAACAATCAAACTTTTCTGGCATGAATGTATCAACATTAAAAGCATTAATGAACAAATATATATATATGTGTTCATCAATATTTTGAATGTTGATACAGCTTAATATAATGGCATGATTGACCAGTTTTACAGAACACTGAGAAAACAGGGAATCACTCTCTATTGACCTAGAATTATTAGCTCACTTTGAAGTTTTGACTGATGTTCAGACAAAGCAAGAATTATAGCCAGTGTCTTTTTGGACGCTGGGACAGATCGCTAACAAAAATTATTAATGTACATTTATAAGTACTTCACAAAACTACTGCAATTATTCCTACCTTCCTAACAGTTACTTTAATTAACTTGATGGTAGTTGCATTTTGAGGGGCTGCAAAATTGTTTCCACCTCATTTATATCACTGAGGAATGATCTTTCATGTTCCAATAATACGTCCAGTAGAAGGTTAAATAACAGACACACCTCACTACATAGATTATAACTTTAGACAGTTAAATTATCTAAACATTTCTTTATGATAAAAATTACCATTTTAACTTTCCTGAAGGACGGATTCATCCCAGGAGTTTCACATGAAATTGTTTAAGCTTGGTGGTCCTAACACTCAAGGGATATTCGTCTAGGTGGGTTACTTTTACTTTGAAGGGGCACTTTCAAGCTCATACTTGTAACTTTACATTTGAGAGCATTTCTGAACGCAGGGCTTTGCCTGTTAATTCCAATAGCGTAGCATCACTAGTTTAATTTCAAAAGGTAATCCGAGTAGTCTGTCCAGCCTCGTGGAGTGAATACACGTGAAATGAGCTGTAATCATGTTACTACTTTCAACTCAGTGATCAGGCACCAGAGTCCGACAGTACAGCCTTCAGATCACATCCTGATCCTCTGCATCTCTGCCCCTTGTGTTTAGCTCAGCAGGACGACATATTTCACTATCGCAGGGGAAGTTACAACACATTCAACATTACCTGTTTCATGCTAGGGAAGCTAGCTTCTGTTAGCATTCCTGCACAACACCTGACGCGTCGGCCAGGATTACAAAATAAAAAAAAATCACAGTTGTTCGAGTCAGATAGCACCACAGACAAAGGAAAACACGCGACTGTGTGCTTCGGTTGGTTCACAAGCGACGTGTTCCGCTGGACAGTCCCGATAAAACCAGACTTCCACCATCTGGTTAGTTTCGGCAGCGTGAGCGTCTTCTTCTACGCCGGAAACAGTTCTACGGACGGAGCAGCAGACAGACGCCGGTGGTGTGCAGAGAACTTAAGTCTTTCAGGTGTTTTGGTAAAACTTAAGATATACTTTAACATACATAATGTTTACAATGTGCCTTTTAATAGCTTTTTAATTTTTTAATTTTGTTTATTTTTTATTTATTTTTTACTTTTTTTTATTTTCACTGAACCGACTTCTTTATTAGAATTGAATAGAAATCCCTTATACTCATCCTACTTGGTTTACAGATCGTTCAAGCGCTTGCCAATCTCCCTGTAGCTGTTTTGCATTTCTTGGTAGCTGTCTTGTGTCTCTTAGTGTTGGATTTGTCTGTCTACGTGCTCCTTTTAGATTCAGAATCTGATGGCTTTGCCTCACTTTCTGTGAGATCTTGGTCCCCCTTCACCCCTGACCTCTTGGGCTCATACTAAACCCATTCACTAATGGAAAACTCCAGAAGGAAATTTCTATTCTGAGGGAAATAAAAACCTCCGCACTGTGATTAGATGTCAAAGACAGATGTTCCAGATATCTAAAAAAACAACAATTTACATAGAACTGAAATTGGTTGATGAATCAGTTGCTAATATCATTATCAAAAATCTTGCCATTAGGTCAGCAGTTAGGGTAATTATTTTAGTAGATGTCAAATGTTGATACCATAAATTGCACACATTTCTAATATTGACCCTGATGCCTGGTAGTAAACAAGGCTTTTTGGGGGGTGTGTGGTGCCCATGGGGCTTGCCTGTTGGTAACTGATTAACCAGAGTACATAGAAGGTCAAACAAAGGTAAATGAAATATTCCACCACACAACTTTCCTCCCAGAAGTTACAAATGTGGAAATTTTTTGTAAATTGGCAGAATAGGAGACTTTCTGGGCATCATTTCAGTGTATTTAGTTTGTAACAGAAATGTTAATATCTTATGCACTCAAAGAAATGACAGTGTTCTGTTTGATTATTTTGTTTTTCCCCTACTACAGCCAGCATTTATGGGAATCGGATTGCGCCCTTTAACGTTGTGTTGCTTGAGCGAAATTCTTGTTTCACAGATATTTCTCCAATATGAGCTGATCAAATGGAAAAGTAGTATAAAATATTAATATGCATTTGTCTTTTTCAAAGCCAGATGTATTTGGTGTGATGGGAAACAGATTGCTTTACATACAGATTTCAAAGATACCTGAACTGTCACACTTTTTATGAAACAATAACACACTCACTTCTATGGCAAACAGATGTGTAACGAGTGAGACTTTCCATTGTCCAGTGATACTAGACTTCAAATAATTAGAAACCTGCCAAATGTAGTGTGTGCCAAGTTGTTCTGAGAATCAATGCACTTAAATGCGCATCATACATCAAATCAAATCAAATCAGATTTATTTGTATAGCGCCAAATCATAACAAAGTTACATCAAGGCACTTTACATATAGAGCAGGTCTAGACCAAACTCTTTATAAAATGATTTAAAGAGACCCAACAGATCCCCTGATGAGCAAGCACTTGACCACAGTGGCAAGGAAAAACTTCCTTCAAGAGGCAAAAACCTCAGGCAGAACCAGGCTCAGGGCGGGCGACCATCTGCCTCAACTGGTTGGGTAGAGAGAGAGAGAGAGAGAGAGGGTGAGAGGGAGAGAGGGAGAGAGGCACGGGGCGGGGGGGGGGGGGGGGGGGATGAGAACAGGAGGAGGGGATTTTCAACACAGGTGTAGGGAGGAACATGATGCTGCATGGAGTTCATGAAGATGTGGGAGCAGCAGGCAATGCAAGAACATGGGATGGTGATGATTCATCATCTGCAGGATGAGGACAGGGAGAGAGAGGAGAGGAACTGGGAGAGAGAGACTTTGGGAAAACATGGTTAGTAAATGCAGTACATATGCTTGGAATTGAGAGAAACTGGGATTTCGGAGAAGCATGGTTGTTAGTATGTTGGTGCATGCAAAGGGGAGAGACAGAGAGAGAGAGAGAGAGAGAGAGGAGATGGAGAAGGAGAGAGAGAGAGGGGGGGTGCTCAGTCCTTCCTCCAGCAGTCTAGGCCTATAGCAGCATAGCTAAAGAGTAGATGGACTTTAACTTTTTAACTATAAGCTCTGTCATACAGAAAAGTTTTAAGCCTGGTCTTGAAAATTGTTAAAGAGTCCGCCCCCCCAGACCAATACTGGAAGTTGGTTCCATAGAAGAGGAGCCTGATAACTCAAAGATCTGCCTCCTGATTTACTCTTGGAGACTCTAGGAACCACAAGTAAACCTCCATCTAGAGAGCAGAGTGGCCTACTAGGACAGTAAGGAACTATGAGCTCTCCGAGATATGATGGAGCTTGGCCAGTAATAGCTTTATATGTTAGGAGAAGGATTTTAAATTCTATTCTGAATTTTACCGGCAGCCAATGAAGAGCAGCTAACACAGGAGAGATGTGATCCCTTTTTCTAGTTCCTGTTAATATTCGTGCAGCAGCATTCTGAATCAACTGAAGGCCTTTCAGAGATTTGTTTGGACATCCAGATAATGAGTTACAGTAGTCCAGCCTAGAAGTTACAAATGCATGTGTAACGGGTATAGGTTGGACCAATTGCAGCACAAAACACACCAGTATGGTTTTACAGTCTTTAATGAGCTCAATAATCCAAACTGCGGCAGCACAGACAGAAAAACACAGTTCAGGGTATGGGTCCACGGGGAATTGAACGCTGCTCCTCTGTTTCCCGGACAAACACGCAACCCACAAGGCTACAGCAGTTGCAACAGTCCAAAAGTCCAGATCTCCACTAAACCCAATAGTATGTTCAGAGAGAGGGTAGAAAAGGGAAACTCCCTGTTGGAAGGCTGTAGAGTGGGTCGTGTGAACTGGGTTGCGTCGGCAGCAGGAAACCCAACAGCAGAGCAGACAACCTGAGTAGATGGCTGATCCAGAGTCGGCGGGGAGCCACTCAGCCACAAGCAGACGAAGATCCAAAAACAGGCAGGCAGAACTCGGAGTCAGGGACAGAAGGCGGATAGGTTTACCAGGGCTGAGGCAAAGAGCGTTGGTCAGGGACGAGCCTATCAGAAACCAGGAGGACAGTCCGTTGAAGAGTGCTGGAAAGTCAGGCATAACACAAGAACAATCTGGCAAGGAGTGTCTGGAGAAGGGTGCTTATATCCGGGGTTGATAGCTGATGAGGAACAGGTGAGGAAGGTGGAGCAGACAGGTGAGTGGAGGTGAGTGGAAAAAGCTGGCAGGAACTGGAATGGATCGTGACAGCATGGACTAGTTTTTCTGCATCCTCTTGAGAGAGGATGTTTCTGATTTTCCTAATGTTTCTCAGGTGGAAGAAAGCTGCCCTACTGACTTGCTTTATGTGAGGGACAAAGGACATGTCCTGGTCAAAAGTTACTCCAAGGTTTCTTACAGTGGAGCTGGAAGCCAAAGTAATGCCATCCAGACTGATTAGATGATTAGATAGGGTTTCTCTGAGGTGCTTAGGGCCAAGTACAATAACTTCAGTTTTGTCAGAATTTAGAAGTAAAAAATTATGGTTCATCCAGACTTTTATGTCTTCTGACTAACTTCATTTGGCTTCATTGATAAATACAGCTGTGTCGTCTGCGTAACCGTGGAAATTGATGCTGTGTTTCCTGATAATGTTGCCTAAAGGAAGCAGATAAAGAGTGAAGAGGATTGGTCCAAGTACCGAACCCTGTGGGACTCCATAACTGGCTATAGTGCTTGAGGAGGAGCTATTGTTAACATGTACAAACTGATATCTATCTGATAAATAGGATTTGAACCATCTTAGAGCAGTTCCTTTAATGCCAATTTCATGTTCCAGTCTCTGTAATAAAATATTATGATCAATGGTGTCAAATGCAGCACTGAGATCTAAGATCTCACACCAGACTTACCTTTCATCTCTGAGTTGTATAGGATGTAGGAGCCTGTCTTTGTGTCTTTGCTGTACAAAATATGGCCATGGTCAAAAACATAATTTGATGGTTTTTTCCCCCACAGGCCCAAAGTGTCTCTGCTTTCTAAAACTAAACACTTTGGGTTTTTTTTTTATGTGCTGCTTAACATTCCATAGACAGGACTTCTTGATTATGTCCGTGTTGCCTGCGGAATTAAATTGTCAGATTGACACAGCAAATAGTCCATCTGTCAGCATCAAATTCAAATGGATCGACTGTCACTGGTGTAATTAAAATTCATTCACTTTCCATCTTTTCTGTTTACACTCGCAAAGAGCAATTGGAAAACAAACTGCCTCACCGCATTTCACAAATATTTGTTTTACTGTTGACAGCAGTCCAGATTAAGTCCAAAGAGAACTGTTAGCTGTTAACTGTTGATTTTTCTTGGTATTCAATGTTGTTTCCTTTTCAAAATACAGTCAGACAAATGAAAATATAAGAATCTGGTATTGTAAATATCCTTTCTCAGGTGTATCCAGGCTAACCAACCCCAGCGATGCTCATAGTACAGAACATTCCCTGAATCAAAAGGCTCACTATGGATAATGCAATGTTTTTGCATTTGTTTGCATTCCCATTAGTGCATATGTGTATTTGTGACCACTTCTACTTTTATCGGAAAACTCATCCAACCTAAATCCAGCATCGGGGTAATCGAGTAGCAAGGTTATGAAGAGATATTGGAGCAAATGCTCTGAGCAGGAGTATCTGGTTTGATTCCTAGTTACTGTAGCTTGATGCTTTCCAGCATGTCATTCCCCTTCTCTCTGACCCATTTCCTCTCTCCCTACGCCATCTGATCAAAATATCATATAAAGACAATAAATAACTATCAAATAGCTTCTTTATATGTATATCAATCAACTAATTTTGATCCACATGCATGGCTCTCAGTTCAACCATGTAACATTGTAATTGTCAGTTAAGGCAAATAATTAGCTTGGTAATGTAGTGGGTTAAGCCAATAAAGTGCTGGTTCTCTGTGGATCAGGCAATGATAGAGTTAGAGGTTGTTTTCAGTCTTTAACTGTTTTAATCGGTATAAGCATATACTATATAGTACATATAGTATAAGCTTTATAATATATAGTATTATATTCATTGTGGAAAGGGATAAATCAGTTTAGCTTCCACATTTTACACTTGGCTATTTTCTCAGCCACAAAATTCAACTTACCTGACCTGACTAGTCTCTAAGGAGACACGTATAAGCATTGTGAGTTTGATCTCTAATGTCCATATTGCCAAGAAGTCATCAGCATCACATTTGAAAATTAAAATAGAGACACTATAGCACTATAGCATTTCACTGAAGGTGTGCACCAGTGCTGTGGGTCCAGCCTCTCAGCTGCTGACACCTGCAACTTGCAGCAGCTAAAAAACTTGGACCCATCAATTTGTTTATTCGTCTTTAAACATGTGTTCATTATATTTATCAGTCTGCCTGTCTACAGTACATTGTTCTGCTAGACAGGTTTAATTTGAGGTTTTAAATTTGCTCACTTGAGGTTTTTTTTGTTGTTGTTTGTTTTACATTTACATTACATTTACATTAAAATCAGAATTCATTAATTCACTGTCAGGGAAATTATTGTGTTGAGTTGCTGGAGGTCCCGATTCTCTTTCCCAATGATCTGGTGTTCTAGGGGCACTGTGCTATGGGCTGTAAACACTGAATTCCCCCAGTTGTATAACCACAAATTTCCTCTGGGGAAATTAAGGTTTATGGTTCTGAAATGTATCAAGTTCCACTGTTACCCCTCCCCTTCAGGGCCTCCCCTTTCTCCTTCTGCCCCAAGACCACCTCTCCACATTGCACAAGACTCCCCAGCTTTGCACCCTGTTCATTCTCATTGGCCTTACTTTCCCATCCTCCCCTCTTTGGTTTTCTCACTCCTTCCTGGCCTCCAGTGGGATTTCACAGCTGGTATCAGACTTCCTTTAAACCTCCAGCAAACATAACTTGTCTGCACTTGTTGTTTGTAATATGGGACATGTGGTTTTCTGGGTTTATGCTTCCACACAAATACAAATGCAATGAGGCTGCTGTAAAGCCTTGTATCAAAGATTAACTCATTGTCATAACACAATGATTGATCCCAAAAGCTCAATCAGAATGCACAGTGGCTCCTTAACTACAATTTTCAGCATATAAATAACACTAAAATTAATATACATTTTAATTATTAACTAACTTTAAACAGAAAATTCGGTTACTGACATCAGGTTGTATGAAAAACATATCTATAGTAAGTGGAATATAGATGACAGCTCTTCTACTGTTACTCAAACAGTAATATGCGTAGACTTAAAAAATATTGGCCAAAAGAAAAGGGTTGTTTTACACCAAGATAAAGCACAAAAAATATGCAAAATTTAGCATGGCATTAATAAATATTGTATCTAAGAAGTGTTTTTCTGCTCTCCCTGTCAAATACAATATATTGCTCAGCTCTGCTTTGCCATACTGAAGAATGCCAGCTCAAGTCTACTGCAGAAAATAAATTATCTATGAATAAGTGCTTCATACAACCCCACAACCAATAACCTGAACTATCCCTTAACTTTTTTTGAACTTCTGATGTGCAGTTACTGATATGTATTTTTTAATAAGTCAAAATATCAACGATTCAGACAACCCGTTTGAACAGAATTGTGTGTAATCAGTGACAGCAATACAAGGTAGAATATTTTATTGTCCAAGACCATGTATGGTTTTAATTTTGCAGCTTGATAAGGCTAATGCACAGCAGATGAAGACAATAGCAGGAATCCCACAATATGTAAAATGGGGGAAAAAAGTATTAAAAACAATATTAAAATTATTAGTGATTTCAGCACATTACAACATCTGTTGGTCTTTGACCACCAAATAAATAATATTTATCATTCTGGTGTACATGTGTTGCGTCTTTTCCCTTCGAAGTTTGTAGCCTCACGTCTACGACAGTTTCCTTTCATTCTTGTTGGCCTCAGTCTCTCGTCATCCTGCTGGGAATACACAGCCTTGAGTCTGAAATGTGTTTACATTTTGAGCATGTTACAAATTATAGAGACTAACTTTGCGTGACTTGGCAGAAGCCTTCACCTTGCTCAGATATTGTTTGGGTCAAACGTATTTCAGGGGTTTGCTCTCTCAATTTGACTGTCTTTATCTGACAGGGGTTCTCCAAGCCAGATGTGAACCCAGGCGAAAGGTAAAGCTTGTGCTCCGTGTTCGTGTGTGTTTGTGTGCCTGCGCGCATGGGTTTGTATGCATGTGTGTATATATGTATGGTGTATTCTTCCTCCCAATATGTCTGCAACATTTTTACACACTGGCAGAATTCCAGTTTCTTTCAATGCTTTATAAACTCAGGGAACTAGAGTGACATTTGATCTTCTTCTTGTATTTTTATCTTCCATCATAAATTAATAGATTTATCCTCCAGTTGTATTATCACCTCTCACTCTCCCTTATCAGACAGAGTGATCAAATTCATATATATCTTCTTGTCCAAGAATAGATATATATACAATTTTCCCAAATGTTTCTTTCCAATGTGATTTTAATTTTGTTAAAGTCAACATCAACAGATTTGGTTATCTTGTCAGTAAATCAGATAATCTGACAAATGGACTACTTAATATCTCCAGAGGACTGCAGTGATATCAGAGGTTGAAACAGCAGTTGCTTAATGTGCTTGGCATTTTCTCTGTAGGATTGTGTGAATTACAGCTTTAGAGCCCAAATTACCTTAATTTCATCAAATGATATTCAATGATTAAGTTAAGACTAATCATTGGACGGCCATTTTCTCCGAGATGAAAACTGCTGCTAATAAGAGATCATACATTTTCGAGTGCAGTTTGTGCAGTTTAATCATGCACTAAAAATTAGGTTGAGTCAAGCCTGAAATCATGATGCTTAAAAAGAATTGCATTGAATTATAAGGGAATCTTTCTGATGAATTTTCACAATCCAAATAGTAAAAGCTTGTTTATTTCTCCATTCTGATTAATCAAGTTAATGAGGGTGCATTCATTATTTGTCAGAATATGTCAGCAGAAATAAAATTACATCTTGATCTTAATCCAGATTTTGTTTGCTGTTTAAGCCAAATCCACAAAGAATCAACACTCCTCAACGACATGGGATGTTCATTACCAGATTTCTGATGTAAGAAAATGGTTAGTTGACAGAGTAGCTGCTGAAAAAGGGATTCAATATTTAGCATAACCACAAGTACATTTTTCTTAAAAACTGTCAAGACCAAAGCAGGAAAAAAATGTTTGTGAATACTGGAAAAATTACTGAGACGCATGCGTATATAGGCTATTGCTTGTTCACATGTTATATGGTGACCTAATTGATAATATATGTAGTGAATATATTGTCAAATCATTTATACTCCCTAATCTTCAAATAACCCATGAGTATGATATATAATGCTGGAGGCTTCCAGGTAAAACTATTTCCCTTTTCCTTAAAATGAGGCTTCAACATACCATATGACTTTTCTGATGCATTTAAAAGAGACAAATATTTTAGGATTGGGACTTATAAGTGACTGTAACCAGTAAGCTATTGGGATATAACAATGCTATCATACTAAGACCGTGTTGGATATGTTGTCAAAACTAAGCTCTTGGTACATTTTAGTATCCTATTTGTACTTTGTAAAAGGGCCAGAAGCTAAACAAAACAAAAAAATGGCCCTACTTAGTATCTGTTGGTGTATAGGATTGCTAACTGATGGAAAGCGATTGCAGAGCATACACATTTATTTGTTCAGTTTGCATTTTAATCTGGATATCTCCTCAGCAGCAGCAGAACATTTTAGCATTTAAAAATCACAACTTGATAATGAAGAGGAAGTCAGTGAGCAGCTACAATGCATTTGACCAGAGTCTGGTTTTCAATGTATACAGATTGAAACTGGTCATCCACAAACAGATGAACCTACAAACACTCCTTTTACTGAACATGCTGTCATAATTGTTTTTATTGTACCTGTGTTTCATGTGCTTTAAGCACTTGTACTGTTTAAAAAAGACAAGTCCAGCTTGCTTTAGCACATCTTAGTCAAGTCAAATCTCTCTACTGCACCTTTAGGTCCCCTTATCTGGCTGGATGTAGATAATTTTTGAAAAAGTCCTGACTGTGCTATATATTGTGTGCTATTTACTGTGCTAATGTTTTCTAAGAAAACATGTAACTGTTATTTATTTATTTTTTTTTACAAGGCAATATAACATTTAACTCATAAAATCAATAGCAATAAGTAGTGGTCTTACAGTCTGTGTATTGATTGAAGACATTGTAAATATTTCAGAAATCTGTCAATATTTTATTCAAGGGTGTTACTTTAATATAGCCATCTGATACTTTGTCTTTTCTTGTATGGAATTGAAAACATTATGGAACATTACACAACTAATGTACAACTTGCGGAGAGTAGAGTGACGTTGGTAATGAGTTTACATGTGTCTGTTAATATATATAATGTGTGATTGAAATCACACACAGTATGTGACTTGCGTTGTGCTGTTTCAGTCCACCCTCCTCTCCTCTTCCCTGCATTTCATTGGGATGAAGTGAGATGCTATATGCTCCCTCCTGGTCTTTTTTCCTCGTATTGGCTTTCCCTTCTGTGACAGGGCTATGAACATTTCTTTGCCATTTTTAGTCCACTTTGCAGAGGAATAAGCATTGAAGTAATTTTCTAGGAAAACCTCTTTGAAGTTGCAGTTTTCATTGTAGGTATCCTGTAATGGAAAGACGTGAGAGCATTATCACTGCGCAATCATTAGCTGACATCATTTTAACTTTATTGTTATTTATTGGCCTTCACATTCAGAAGGATGTTTTTGATATCTTAGCTTGATTATTAATTCATCAGCTGAAAACGATGTAGTGGTTCCTCTCGTGGAGGAAAAATATTACCTTGCCTTGAAGCACTCCAGCCTTGTTCATAGAGATATAACGCTGACTCTTCACACCTTTGATTGCCAGTATTCCTCCCTCAGACACGGTTCTGATCTCCAGGATACCTGCCAGATGTTCACAGTTGATGTTACAGGGGAGATAAGACACTCTGGTGATCGAGCCCACACTCCAGCGCTACACTGCTCTTAACATTCATCTTCATTAACAAACAGGATGGAAGTTCCTGCGGTTAATCAGTCTGTGGTCTATCTGGCTTTATTCAAGCCTTTTTAACTGGCCTGGGTGGCCATTACACAAACCACAGCCTATGCCATAGCACATATGGGAGACAGATTAGGCCTCTCTCTCTCCTGGGATTTAGAAAACTACCTCCTTGCATGTGCTTTGCACGCTACGTTCTAGAACTGCCCTTCAAATCTGGTGGAGGGGAAAGACACCTATGCCTAGCTGATTTTCAAAATGGAAGCAAATAGCACTGACTTTTGCAGTGTTATACTGTACAGCAAGTTTAATGTCTTAAGTGCTGATGCTAAAGTGTAAAATGTAAGGAAAATAGGTCACAGAGCCATTTTAAAAGGTTTAAATTAGTTAAAAATAGAAGTTGTGTCCATGCAACCGTTTCTACTCATCCAAAGAAAAAGGTTTGAAAGTAACAATATTATAGTGGTCCAGTTTTGTGTTTCACCTCCCTTGAAATTTAAGGATCTAATTATTTATCCAGTAACACTTTAAAGCACTAATTAACTTTGCCTTTTCTTTTATTCCGAGAGATACACAGATTGCTCATCATTAGTCCAACAGCCACAAAGATTTACTTAGATTCATGACAATTCAAAATATGGACCTAAAACAGTAAAACTAATAAAACACAAAATTTGCTGGTAAGATCATACACTTTTAAACAGTACAAATGCATTGTTGTAGGTTTTTTCATTTTGTTGACTTTTTTGATTTGACAGGCAGGGTAAAAGGGGAAGAAGCCTATTAAAGCTTTTCAGACTGACACTGAGCATGCTATATTTTAGCTCAATGACAAGCAGATGGCAGTCTCCCAATCTTAGAATGTTGTTTGTGCTCTCCTTGCACTTGATATTTGACTTAATAGCACTGCCCTTTGACTGTGCCGTCATATTTGTGTAACCTTACTTTTCTAGTCACCTGTTTGATTTTATTTATAATGCCTTAAAGAGAAGTATTCTCAAAGTTCAATTCAACACTTTTTTGTCTTGATTTATAAACCCTTGTTAAAGTCAGTTGACCATTCATTTCTCATGGAAATGTATGTCTCAAGTAGAACCTGAGTGTAGCTTTAATTTGCTTCTTTTTATAGTTGCTAAGAGGCATAGCATTTTATATCATGGAAGTGGTATTACCATTATTGTATATGCAACAGCGATAGTTGTTTGGTCTGCTGTAGAAAGATGGAATGCATTTCCACACTCAACAAATGTTAACATTTTGGCCTTGATGCCGATGGCTTCACAAATTATCCTGAGTGTGAATAGATTAGTTACTGCTTGCCAGTGCAGTCTGCGGCTATAAGCAAACTAACTTGAGGGTAATCTCTAATTAATTTTGAATCAAGTATTTCGGCTGAGGACGTAGCAGATGTTTATGTGCAATTTTATCAGACTTTCTTTTTGCACTGAGTCAGCAACATATTTCACGACTTTCTCAGATTTGTATTATAGTTTGGCATTTACACAGTAACACTGCAGTCAAAGCAGATATGAAATACATTCTGTCATCGTTCTTTGTTTTCCAGTTATCAGAAATGCTATGGTTTTAAATTTGTTCATTGCTTGCTTGCAAGTTGTTTATCCGCTATTTGCTGTGACAACCAGGTTTATGATATTATAATCACATTTCTGTTGAATTCAAATGGATGTACTTCATTTGTGTCTTTCACTTTTACTTAGACACAAACTGCCATATATGTGTGTGATTACCATCAACTTCTTTGTTAGAATTTAGTCTTTCTGTTTTTTTATTTAAGTAACACAGCTTTATTTGATTTTGAACACTTTTTTTAACACATTCAGAACAAGCTGTATTAAAAAATACTGCAAAACGACTGAGCAGAATGATCATATTATTTTTTCTGGAACATTTCTACAGAACAACATATTTTTAATATGTTGCCCAATATCGGTGTTGACAGGGTGACATTTTAAACTGTAGATACAAAAGCCTCAATGAAAGAGCAAAAATTGTGCTGGAGACATTTTGGCTTTTTATAAGAACAAGCTCTTGAAATGTAATAAAGTTAGAAAAGCTCATATGGCACATTAGCACGGTGGACATACGTTTCATAGATGTCATTTTTGGTTTCTTCTTTTTTGCCTTCTTCAAACCCTTTCAATTCTTTTTGTTAACTGCACAAGAAAAGAATGAATCGCTGATTTATTGCTTCTATTTTTCACCACGCTGATCTGCTTTGAGTGTGCTAATGTCAGCCACATATGGGTGTATCAATTTTTCTGTCTTTCATTGCCAGTTGTTGCTCAAGCATGTTTTCCATGAGGTATCTCTCTGTCTAGCCAACATTCCTGTTGCTGCCACACTGTCAGATAGGAGGAAATGATAACTGCACAATACATCCTCATCACAACAGAGGTTCTCAGTCGTATCAAAAATCCAATCTTTGAAAAATGCTGGCTGTAAAGCTTTTACGATAACAATTTTACAGTGTAGAAACACGCTTGCCATGGCTAGCAAATAAACTGAGCCTTTCAACATGTGGTCGGACGAATTCTGCTTTCTGAAGGATGGAATTGTAATTTTAGATGAGATCCACTATGGTGGCCTCTGCTATGTCAGATGCTATTTGCTAACTAAAAGGTCATCAGAGGGTGAATATCATTTTTCACCATTTTTCCATTTGCTATTCTCACGCAAATTTTCTGTCCCAAGATTTCTCTCTGACTGTGGGAGAGGAAATCATGCCAAAAAAACGTGAATCTGTGCCAGTGTGACTCCGAGGTTGCAAAGCTCCTGGCACCCATTCCTCTCCAAGACCCTTTGGTTTACTTCATTAAATCCTGTGTTTACATGATGTTATGGTTTAACAAGCCAAAACCCCCACCTGCTTCATTTCACCTCTGTCACTCTGGCTGCCCTAACAGACACATAACCCATTAGCACTGTGATTATGCGGTGGAGAACTCTGTACAATAACCCCTCCAATGTGCTTCTGTCACCCTGACAGACCAAAACATTCTTTAGACCTTCAGTGGAAAGACTTCACAACAAGATACTGCATAGCAAAATGAAAACATTTCAAAATGTAAATCCTGCCTGCCTTCAAGTTTTATATTTTCGAATATACCTTTATGTCCTTTTTATATTGCTAATAAATACATGGGGACTCATGGTGAACCACTGGTATTGTAAATAGATAAAAAGGGTCATCCTTACTGTAGCAGTCGGTGGGATCTTGAGTCCCACTGATATTGCCTGTGTCGTCAATTGTTAGGAACCATTGGGTGCGGCTGAACAGCTGTCGAATCCGCACATCTCCTCCTTCCATGTAGTCGTAGTTCCTAGTGTGGCGCTCATGTTTGGAGCAGTTCATGATGGCAGCAAGTTGCTCTGGCGTGCAGTCACTGTAGACCACACACACACTGCCAAATAGAAACATCAGATGCAGGTACAGTCCCGAGAACAGATTTTGAAGGTTCCATGTCAGCATCCATTTGCGCATTATAATACAATGCAGTGGTGATCAATGAACAACATACTGAAATGTGAGATAGAGATCTGTGCGCTATCCCTCAGCCCAGCAACCCCTGACCCCTGACTGGTGACCTCCGGGTCCCTGTTTTTGCAGCCGTCCTTGTCCTAGTGGGACGTTGAATCAGGAGATTTGTAAAGCTGGTTAAGGTTGGTTGAAGCTTGAGAGTAATATTAACAAGAAGATGGGTGACAGTGTTGTGAGATGATGTCTTGCTTTAGCCCTCAGTTACGGTGCATGTTGACTGATTCATCCTCTTGGAACCATAGTCCGACGAGGAACCGCATATCCCACATCAGCAAATGTTATTCACAATGTTGCTGTAAAAACAAAAGTAGACCTATTTAGTTTCAGCAAATACAGTTTAAAAAAAAGCTCAAAGTTACATTTCCAAGTTGAATCAATTTTATCGAAGCACCTTTAAAAAAGGAATCACTCGGCACTATAACAGAGCTCCGATGATATTTTAAACAGCTTTCAAGTAGCTCTTGGTTTTCTGTGTCCATGTGAATATGTATTGCACATTTTCTGACAGTTAGTCCCACTTTCTGTGGTGTACTTTGGCAGACACAGACATGTCTCCAAGTCATGGAGCTGGTAACAGTGAAATATTGCATCAGTGTTGATGGATTGCTCGAGTCTGTAATTTCCTTTATATTAATATACATGCAGTATGTAGTTAACAACCGAAAAAAGTATGTTGCTTGTCTTATTAAAAATAGTTTATAGTTTATAGTTTGACAACTTACATGTACTCAGAGGGATGACAGGAGTTGTCAGATTGGTGATCCCTTTCACCAAGAGTTTTAATTTGAAGATTCTCAGTAAACCAAATCCGGTAGTGCAGTAAAACTAAACAAGAGCTGGGAGCTTCTGTCAATTCCCATGGATATCTTCCTGATTCTGGCAAGCCAACTCTGTGCATCCTCCAGTGCCGCTGTGCACTCTGCTTAGATAAATGCCTTCTGCTGACCTCACTTGAGTGCAATTAAATCCCAACCAGTCAGCTGTCCCTGTCTAAGATGCAATGGAGCAACACCCTCTGCCTGCCTCTTGCTGTCACTCACTCTCTGGACTAGAGAGGGAGCTATAAGCTCTTAGAATAGCAGCTCTCCCTGGTATGCACTTCTAAATACTTTAAAAACATTTGCATGTAAACTCACTCTTGCAGAACTTATTACAACTCTTTGTCTTTCCCAAGAAACACATTGAACTTAGATAGGCTCAATGCTGTGTCTCATACAGTGACTCACATTCACTGACTGATGGTTAAGATATTTGCTCTAATGACTAACCTTTGAAGGGTTTCTTCCCTATCATTTTAAGTGTCACAATTAATTAGTGGTTCTACTTAGTTGCTTTGGTCATTTGATCACTGGTAACGATTTATTGACTAAAGTAAAAAACTTCAAAGACACTTTTTTAGTTTTCATTCTTATTGAGTGTAATTGTGGGAAGTAATAAGTTATGGCTGGCAGGTATCCATCCAAGGAGAGAAAAACAGAAGACATAACTGCTCAGAAGTAGTCATCTCTGTGTCAGGGGTCACGCACTCTTTCACTTTTCGTGTTTGTATTCAAAGTCACAATTTATTGCTTTACATACCTGGCCCTTCCTTGGACTCACTACTTCAAAAGTTTATATGGGCCCTAATGACGCACTCCCCGGGGAGGTCAGGGCTGCAGGCCTGAAAGAAAGGGGGATATTTGGCCGCAGAAGGGCTCCTTCTCATCTCTAATCTGGTGGTCGTAAAGTCCTGATCTATTAGGTGTCATTCTGGCCTCTTCATTTGTCCCTTCCATCACCTTAGACACAGTTGACACTCTGCTGAAACCAAAGAAACATCACTTAACATATTACTGCTGATAGGCACCATGCTACAAAAATCACAGTACTAGATATTAAAATATGGCCAAATATTAGATTTTCATTCATTACAAGTACACATATCACATAATTCCACTACATCCTGTATGTGCTTTGAAGGCAGTTGTTTACTTGAACCCCGAAGCCCTCATTTTCCAAATTGGTGGATGGCAGTATGGATGTTTCACCTTCTAATGATGGAGGGGTTTGCAGGACTATGTTGTCACATGCAGGTAGCACCTGGAAGCCAATAACTTCCAGGAGGGGGCAAACAAGCCCCATTTGAATTGATCTCAATATAAATGAGTAACTTTGCATTGAATCAGGAAAGTGGGCCCCTCTTCTATAGTAAGGGGAGCCTGCATGCAAGACCTTAGAGGCTAGGCCCATAGAGCCTTCTCGTGCTTAAAGAAAATTTTCATTGGTTAGGGTTAAAGTGCCATGTCAGTTGGGGGTGAAGCCGATTGTTACTTCTGTGCTAAGGAAGTGGCTGGAGTCAGTGGAGCTAACGAAAAGGACTTGACTGAAAAACCAGATGCAGTTGGCCTCTCCCTAATGGACAACGCCAACAGGAATCAAAGTCCTAAATTGGGGTCAAACTCCTTTACAGTGCTACCTAAGATGAGAGATGTGTTGGAATTTGGGGATAAATAGATGCAGACTCAGAGTCACAAGAATGATTTTTTGGCTGAGTGGAAGGCATTTGTCTTTGTCTCATTGGTCCCTGGGTGGTGTCCTGGAGAGGGACACACCTCCTGTGGAGTTTACATAACCCGTGGAATCATGGGAAACCTTGTCAATGCACATAAAAGTGATGTTAAAAAACCCAATTTTTATACAAACCTCATGATAATGATTCTTGCGGACTGATTCTGACTTGATTACCGCAGCAAGGTGTAATTTCTTGACCTAATTTCCTTAGTTCTGACTGATTAAAAAGCTGAATACAAACATATAACAGTAGGTAGTTAGGTCCAACATTTCGTACAGCTGGACCACTTCTTGAATCTTTTGAATTTTTGCATCTAGCAGTTACATGTGCTTCTTTCTCGTGTTTCTTCAATACCTGGAAGTTCACAGGTTAAAGACACCATTATTGACCTTTCATGATGAGGAAAAGGGGCAGGAAAGAAGTCGTAAAGTCAGCAGAGTTGGAAGTCAGTTTAATATTTTCGGCTCATTTATTCTCGCTTAGGTCTTGAAAAAGATTTAGGCTTACCCATGTAACATTTGCCTTGTTTTCCAACATATTGGATCAGGTTTTAACTTGTGAATGCATTATGTATCTTTGTTACAGGGACTGCTTTTGCCAAGCCAAGCATCACCTGATGCACTTGTCGAAATTCTCCAGATTTTCAATGTCTCCTTAAAACACATCTAGAGTCAGTGTTTGTTATATTCTCTTACATCTGCAGTCATATCAGTGGGGATGGATGCTACTTAGTGTACTAGAAGTAAAGAAAAATTAAAATCAATGCCTCAATAAAGGTCTGATAACACTACTTCAAGACTACTAGTACTCCTGGCAATAGAGTTGCATGAGTGTTATCAGTTAACACAACAAATAGCCTGTGTATGGTATGAGAGCCTTTTATTTGAATCTTCTGAGTGTGTGTTTGGATACAGGTATGTTTATGCAGTTATTTGCTTTTATAGTCTGAATGGCTGCCTGCTGCTGTTCCAGGATCAAAGACCCTACACTGTCTGGAGTTTACAGTAGCATAGGAAGTGCAGTGGCCGAGAGGCACACCAGACATGCGTGAGTGAGCCTTTTTAAATCTCAATGACTTTGTTTAGCTCACTATTTATCTGTCTGAGTTATTTGATGTTTTGACAAGGAAAAGTTAAATTGTACAACTCCTTTTAATTGATTCCCATTGTTTAATGTTGTGTTGAATGTTCCTAAAACCAGTAGAGAGCCAGTGAGGGTTTAGATGATTGCAGGGTAACACGCAAACATGCAGGCTCACAATAAACTCAAATCCTGTTCCAACTCCAAGTTCAGACTATCCAGCCCCAGTCTCAGAGTCTTGCTGTGTGTCTGCTGCATAAACTCACAGCAACAATGTTCATTTAGTCTCATTAAGTGTTTATAAGGCTAATATTCAACTTTCAAACACCATCTGAACATTTTACTGACGATCGTTGAGATGGCAAAAAAGGTCATTGTTCCAGTAGTTTGATGCTCTGAATGGGATACAATGTTGTAGGGTTTTCTGTCTGAGAACTTGTTTTCATTAAAACCTTGACATGCAAATCACTAATCACTTCACTAACTGAAGGCTCACAAGATAAGCAGCTGTTCAGCAAGTTATTTCCAATCCTTTCCACTCATATTCCGCAACAATATTACTTTGTGATTTATCACTTTGTCATATCTCAAGAACCTTCTGGAGCGTTAGCACATGAATCCACAATTTACGATAGTTTCCAATATTACTGCCGAGACGTCCGCATTCACATGGTGTCCATTCTCAGCACTCTAAAAGCATTCCTGGAGAGAAGAGCCTCAGTGTCTGTATGTGTGCATGTGCTCTTTACCCTGTTTTCTAGTGATGTGACTGCATTACACTGGAAGAGTGCATTATGTCTAAGGTCACTCTATTGTTAGTACTGTTTTAGACTGTTTGGGTTTAGCTTTCTAAATTCCATGATAATTGGGGATCTCCAGGGATGGAGCCTCACAACTGTTACTATAAATAACCATAGCTTAGAAGCACACTCCCGGTATAATCACAAATGCATACACATAAGCACACAATCGCACACAGATGCTCACTTATAAAACCAGATCAGTTGAAAAAGTGAAATGCTTCCATTTCACTGGGAACAGATCACAGACAAAATGCTAAAATCATGTGGACTGTTGTGCTTTTCCAGCCAGTATCATGTCTCTCCTTGGCCAGCCATCTTCTCTCAGTGATATACAGCCAACCCATCAGTGTGATTGAATTGAATGTGATGAAAAGTAATATTTTCATGTGTTGTTTTTTTTTTAAGGAAAACAAACTAAGCAAGTAAAATATGATTTAGTACTCCATCTATTCAGCTCAGATTCTTTTTTTCCATTTGATATTGTTTTATACAAATCAGATGTCTCCAGAAATGCAATTTTCACAAGTTAAACATCATTTTACCAAAAGGGGCTTCAAGTGTGTAGGCTCTACTCACCATTTAAGGTAGTGTACAAGGAGAATATTGAAGCTTTGTCTGTGATAGGAGGCTTTCCTGGCATATACACAGTGTGACACACACACAAACAAATCTCTGCTCAGCTCTTTGAAGCATCTCTTCCTGGATCCAGCTAACACACTTAGCGTTAGTGCAGTAAAAGGTGACACATGTTTCAAACCTCAGGATGTCAATTCTCCCATCTGGTCTGGAGGAGTGAGATGAAGTTTGCTAATGTTCATTGGTTTCCATCGACAAATGTGTCCACCCACAGGGATTTCTTGATTTCTTAAAAATGCATTGTGTATTGACTGTAATTCATACAGTCAAACCTGATCCCAACACCTCATAGAGGGCATTATTTGCTTTTGAAATGTAATGCTAACCCATACCCACTGGTCAAGTACCATGGCTGCTCTCAAGTGACAGATTTATATGCACAAAACCTATAATCAATAATTTGACCAGCACATGTATCCTTAAAAATCTAATAACATTAAAAAGACAACCTCTCCCTTTTAAAAAGTTGACATCATGTCTAACTGAATAGTAGCTGTAATATTTCTGTTCATGTCGGATAAAAGTCTCCTTCAATGTCATTCAGCACAAATCTTTGAATACAACATTGTATGTTCTTTCCATGTGTGACACAGCAAATTATCAGTTAATAAAAAATCTTCTTTAAAACATGCATCGATTTGTTGGTAGGCACACTTCATGATGTTGTAGGCAGTTGCAGTGCATTATGGGTGGTGTAATCGGCCTTGTTAGTGAATGTGAACCAGTGATGTGCTTCGCTGTCAGGGGATGTTATGTTGATCCCATCTAATGCAGGAACAGCTGTTAGGGATCACAGTTTTAACTGCTCACCATATCTGTTCATGTATCAGAAAAAGCAGAGCCTTAGTTACAAAAACATGCTCTGCCTTAGAGGCTTTAAAGGAAAAAGACGAACTAAAACGAGCACTTTGAATTTCTGATTCAGAACAGCGGACAAGGTTACATAGAAGGATTTAATTTGGTTTCCATGTATAAGTTGATGCATAAAGAGCAGAAAACTATTTTCAGTTGTTTTTGGCCTTGTCCTTTGGAAGACAAGAGCCTTCTTATGATACTTGATGTCAGCGATGGCTCGTATAATGCCGGTGTCACTGTGTGATTTGACGAAAGTCAAACCTACTGTTTTGGTCTGTTTCTGATTTATTATTTTTTTTGGAAACCCCCAGTTTCATGTGATGAATGATTTTTTTTTAAGGATATATTATTCAAGATTAATCATTGAATGTTTTGAAGTTGGACAGTGACACCACATTATTATCCATTCTATTGATATCACCCAAAGACTGCTTACCAGTTTGGTATCTATTGGCTGAAATGGACATTTGCGGTCCCTGGAGGATGATCACAAACAGATTCCTTGACTTTTCCTTTGGTGATGCCTTCTCAACTGGACATTCATGGTTCGTGGAAGTTGCCTTGAAAAACTGTTAGGTAGATGTTTGATAAAAACATTAATGTCCCCCTCATTTATGGAAAAATGGCCCGATATGTGGCTGCACGTTTGGCCTTCATCCTTCTAGGGAGATCTGATGTCACATGTCAAGTCATTACCCTCCATTTGTTCCTTGTTGCTGCTTGCCTTAGATTCACATGGTTAAAAAAATAATTAGTTCTCTGTCAGATTAATATGCATTTTGTTTGCTACAATATACTCCTATCATCTCAGCATGGTAGTAAAGTTATTAACTCTCTCTCTCTTTTTCACCTTCTCTACTTTTTTATTTATTTACCTGCAGCTATGTGTCTCTTGTGTCAGATACAACATGGGAATGAACGCTCATGCAATTTTTCTTCAATCCTTTTTTCTTAGTCTATTTGGGCTCTGGATTGAATGTCATTAGTACATCACTTTGGACAATAGTATAAAAAAAAGGTACAGTGGCAGACAGTTTCAGTCTGTAGCATGGCTATAGACTCCCAGTGCTTAGGTTGTAGAGGTACCAGGGGCAGAACGAAAAATCTTGCTACCGCCAAGATTCAGCGAAAATATGACCTGTTTTTCTCTGTGATGGTAATTTGGCACAAATCTCATCACTTGTTGGTAAATTGAAAATTAGAATTGTATAATGCAAATTAATTATGATCATAATTAATGCCAGCAACCATGTATCTAAGAGAGCTTTGTTTAACGAGTTATCTGAAGTTAAATACATCAGATGGACTGCTCTACCCAAGGAGATTGCTGTCACAACCCTTTTTAGGCTGGAGTTACTTTCCTCTTTGACATAAAATGCTTCCATATGAGTCTCATTATTGAGTGTCTGCATTTCTCTGCCTTGTTTTTCTCACCATCCTTCCTTAGCTATTGCGTCTTTGTGATTGTAGCTGAGCCTGCCTGTGCCTCTCTGACCATACAGCTGGAGAGAAGGTTGTTTTATAATAATAACATGTTAAAATCCCCGCACAACATTCTCTTAAAAGCTGACTAACAACTAGCGTGCTAATAAAATGCCATGGTTCATGTAAGTGCAGCACCCTCTAGTTTAATCATAAAATGTGGGGAGGGGGATTCAAACAGCAGGGTGCAGTCATAATAACGTGTGAGGTTCAAACACACCAGTCGTATTAACTCCATGAGAAGAACATGCATGGGCCTTCCCTGAGTCAAATGGGGCACTTAATGAATCTGGCATGAATCTGGTATTGAAAGGGGGAAATGTGAAAAGGAGGTGTAGCATGCTGGTGGGGGTTGGGGATTTGGCGACAAAACAGTTTTTGTAGTAGTTCTAGAGTTGTGCTTTTGGCTTGGTTAACTGAGATTTCATCAGTGCCACCAGTTAAGATAGATGCACTTTGTTGGAACTTCCCTTTTATAAAAATTGCCATTCAATTCAATTCAATTCAATTCAAATGAGCGACCACATACAATAAACACTAACACACATGACTGCCCAGCCTAACATAACTAACACTAACACTAACTCTAACAACCTACAACAATATTAAGTTTATAAGGCCTTTAAGCAACAAAGCAATGCAAACAGCATCGTATGATTTACATACTGTATACACAGGATGTGTTATGACATGAAAACATACATGATACATACATTTTGTCACAACGTCAACCTTTCAGATACCTTTTGAGTCGAAAATAGCTGATGTTACTTGTCTTAGACCTGTGTTGACAGGAACTTCACACTCTAATATTGCTTTCATCACAAAACAGCATCAATGCTAGAATGGATGACACAATTTATGAGGCACATTTGTAGTGATTGGTCTTGAACTCTCAGTTTAACTGCAATGAATTTATACAATATATTTTACTATAAGATCTCTGGCTTTTCATCTTTCATTTTGCCTTGGCAAAAAAAAAAAATGTAATTTCCATCCTGAAAGTCGATTCAATTTAAAAACTTACAGCGCCAAAACAAGTTGACACGGTGTGAATCACTTTTATGGAACACTTGAGTTGTCATTTTGTTTGCAGGAGAGACCAGTGAGGGAGGCTGTGAGTGGAAAACACCTCCAGCCTAACATACACACACACACACACACACACAAATCAGCTGTCCTTCACTTCAGTAATGGTAATAGTGAAAATGGTAAGCAGACACATGATCAGAATTAATGTCCCTCAAGTGAAGGCCAAATAAAATTCCTTCTGGGGCAGAGCTCGTTTTGGATCCATCTGAAGTCCTTAATCTTCTCATAGCTACTGGCTTTAGTAGAGCCATAACCATAACACTGAATCACTCAACTGATCATTGGCTTCTGAGAGGAATGTCTGTGTCATGTGTTATTATAGACGTTAACAAGAGCCAGTATTTTGTGTTTTATTTTCATAACCCTCATTACAAAACACTGACAAGTTCATGGATTTATGAGTATGTGCACATTCGCTCACTCACACACACACACACACACACTCTCTCTCTCTCTCTGTCTCGTGCACAGAGTTTTCTAAAACATTGAGTAAATACCTTTTGTCAAGTTTACTTATATTGCTTTCAACGCTGAACATAATATTTACAAGTTTGTCATCGTCCATGAGTGTTTGTCTAACTCAATCCTCTGTGCAGACATCAGATGCAAGTCGACCTGTGAATATATTTCTGTGCGCACATATTGACGTTCGCCTGGATCCATGTGTTTTCATTTATAACAAAGAAAAGGACCACTATCTGTGGCTTTAAGATAACAGCTCTTTCACTTCTGCTGTACCTCCCTCTCTGTCTCATTTTAAGGATGGATGTGCTCTTAATGCTTAAGCTTTAAGAAACAAAGCAGAGCTTGACAACAGGAGCTGATGTTGGAAGGAGAACAGACACATTAGCTTTATGAATTCCCACCGGCATACATTACCAGGAAGTTGCGCTGTCTGTATTGTGCGAGTGGCCTTGAGCTTCTGAGGAAATTAGATGGTGGTCTATCGTATGGGATCCCAACATAGCTTCCTTTGTTTCTCTATTATTACATTTACTTCTTAATCTCTTGACCGTTATGTCGAGAGCAGAGCATAATTCTGACAAGGTCATAGGTCAGAGTTTCTCAGTGTTTCATTAAAGTCTGCAATCATCTGGTTATCCAAGACTTCCTGTAATGGTACAGAAGTTTTCTAGCTAGAGAGCAGTGGATGCAGAAGAACTGTTCGTGAGAAGAGCAGGTGCTATCTGGAGGAAGGAGCCTGGTGTGTGATGTGTATACGTGTTTGGGTGTGTCTGTGTCCAATAGAGAACCTCATGAAGTAGCGTGCATGCAAAAGGCCAGGACAATGGCAGAGGAAATAACTTTTGTGAACAGTTATGTCCTGAGCTGAGCTGCCCTAGTTTATAAGCAAAGGTACGCTGCCCTTGTACACATGAACAAAACAAACTACTAAACCCACAAGGGGGACATGTGTTTCTATTTACCTGTGACATCTGTTGTTGGGAATTACTCATAAAAAAGCTCTTAACATTTACTTAACTGACATTTCGCATAGTAACAAAGTACTCATAATGAAAGCAGTTAACATAATTGAGTACTAAATTCACCCAGATAAACTATGCACTCAGTGCCAAACTTTTCACAACTGTTCATAGTATTCAGATGATGTAAAATTGAAAATGATAAGGTGGAAGTGAATTTGTTAGCTCACAATTCAAGTCTCTAGACGTCTGAGTCACATTTTTTCTTTACTAAAGTTGACCTATTTTAACTGTGGAGGAGCAGCAGAAAAGAGTGTGGAGATGTCTTTCAGGTTGGGATGAAACCTACTGTTGATTTGAGTCATCTTTACCGACAGGTCTAGAATGTGGCAGATGTAACCTATGTAGTGGTAATGTGCAATGTGCTTGCTCTGTTTTCATCTACTTCACAATTGTTTACACACGTTCGGAATCTTTTGCTCATTTTCGCAAAACTCAAAATACAAAATGTAATTCTCTACAAATCTCTAGCAAAAGCAAACACTGGATTCAAAATAGTTTTCCCTTTTTTCCTTTTTTTGCATCAAAATGGCCCACACACCATCTGAATAAACATACCAAACAATAACACAATGATGTACTAACTCACTAGTACAAACACTATAAACAAATGCAGTACTGTAGCATGATGATAGATGCACTCATTAGTAGCTTAGTTGGACTTAATTGTTGCCTAAACTTCTTCAATCCATGGTTGATCACATGGTCAGTCAATCTGACTCTTACTTCTACTTCTTGACTTCTAACTCACGTTTGACTAGTGATCTCCATTTTTCTCCGAGACCGTAGAGCTCATTTGTGGCCTTTATGATAAAAAAAATCCTGTGTAGCAGAAATTGTACTTTCAGTTTTGCAGACTTGGTTTAGATTTGAAACATGAGCTTCAGGTTGTGGTGACTGCATTTCACCTTCCAATTTCAGGGAGTAAACAATTGTGAGAAAGTGAAATAGCAGAGTGTGGAGCTCAGGCTGTGGTTGGTGCCAGGTTTTTGTTTTTTTATCATTCTTTACAGAGATGAATATGATGATGCATGAATTTACATTTGAATATGATTATATATGATGACATGTTTGATTTTGAGTAATCTTGTTTTGTTTTTAAGTATATAAGTATCCATATTCTTCTTTTAATCAACAACTAGCTAACTAAAATTGTAGATTAAGACGCGGCTACTTTAGTTTAGCTTGTACCTAATTTATATGTTTCTTTGTACTAACACATCTATCAGATAAATAAATAAAAATATCATTATTGATGGCATGCAAGCCTTTAGTTGTTGACATTTAATCAGAAGTGCAGGAGTTTGATGGAAAGCACTGACATGTTCATTGCTAAATTGTTTTGTTAAATTTATCAACAGATGAAATCCTATCATACTGGAAGCCACATATTTTGTTCATCAGTGATATTACCCCCAGTGGATAAGCCATGCTTTTCCTATTAGCCAAAGAGAATATTGTTCCCCCTCATTGTGAAGATGACAGGCTGAAAGGATAAAAACACCGAATCATCAGTCTTGTCCAAATAGGGGATAGCATGAGTTTACGGATTAGTCCTTCCCACAGCGCAGAGGAGCCTGTTTCACAATGTGCTTTCACTCAGGCCATATCTTAAGTTGCGTGAGAGATTTCCATATCTCACACACTCTTGTAAATCACAATTGAACAGTAGTAACTCCGAGAATGAACTCAAAACACGTCTGCTTTCTATTTGGGCCCATGGGTCTGCCAAGGCTGGGGCAGGCTCAGAGCCCACCCCTCGGCACAGATTTACTGGCCTCAACACCTCTGAGGACTGAAGGAACGCCTGTCCTGCTCCTGCCATGCTATGAGAGACACCTCACACCTTTACAACTGGGGGTGGGTGAGGTAAAGGATGGTGTGTGTGGAGGCTTCATACAGTAAAATATTTAAACCCCACTAAAACACACACTGGTGGCACGCATGCAAACAAAAAGGGTATATACATAGAAGCTTCAAAAATATCTTTATATCATCTCATACAAAATTTCTGTCTTACATTAGTTATATGTTCTCAAAAAATGGAACATGCTACATTATCTGAATTTTTGGTTGAAAAAAAAAAAACAACAACCCAAAATAAAACAAAAAAGTAGATCCACATAATAAATATCATAATTCTGGCTTAACCTGATCTTCAACATTGCACAGTTCATGCAAGCCCAGAGAGCTATATTTCCCACCTCCTGGAGAAACTATACTCCCCAGTCTAGGGTTATCCTATAACATGGAATGCATGTATTAATCAGTTTTCGAGCTCATCAATATAGACTCTGCTGTGTGACTTCTATGTGGTCACACCATTCATTTGTGCGGAGCAGCAGAGGATCTAAGAGGTCATAGAAGTTTACAACAAAGTTACAAAACCTAAAGAAATTCAAGAAAACCATCTGTTGAATCCACTTCGCATATGGTGATATGCATCTTCTTCAAACAGCATTGTACCATGTGCTGGTTTTACAATTCTGGTCTGCACAGACAACAGCACAGTGTTCTTCAGTTTGAGTGCAGAGTAGATGTTTGTGTGGCAAGAAGGCATCGTGATGTATAAACTCACTTTGAGGGGACTACAAGGTCAACAGCAGTGGTATCTTTTAATAGGAGAGGGATGTCACATCAGTTACATCACCAGATGAAGATCATGAGAACAGTGGCAATTCACCTTCTGCAAGTATTTTCCTGACAATTTATTTTTATTTTTTTTATTTTTTTATCATCCATTGTTTTATCAATCCATCCACCTAAACTGAGGGTACTGAATAAGTAGCTTGGTTGAAGAGATGCTCATGACCTGAGAATAACATTCACATTAAGCATCCCAATATGGGTGACCTAAAATAACGTTTTAAGGGAAAATGGTCCAGAATTCCTCCTGATGGTTGTGCAGGTCTGATCAGCACACACTGGAACAGCTTGTTTGTGGTTATTGGAGCCATTAGAGGTTGAATCGGTCGTTAAATCCTCAAAGGGTACACTTACTCATTTAAAGGATGTCTCTAATAACAGCTCTGAATTAAATTAAAATAACTCATAGCTTATTATTGTGTCATCAGATCACATTTTATGACCTAACAATGAAAAAGGGTTCACACCCTTTTTTGCCAGGTTTTCCACATAAATAATCATGAAGTAAACTCAGGGTGACCAAAAGGATAAGGCACTGACCATGAACGTGCAGAGTGTCTTGCTGGTATCTGACCGGGAACCTTTGTTGTGTGCCATTCCCCTTCTCCCCACTCTGTCGGAAGTTCTATAATAGGCAAACAATGGCCATAAAACAAACAAACAAAAACAGTCACTTCGAACAGCTCTTTTGTATATGGGCGGGTAGTAAGCTATTAACCTTATAAAAGGTGTTTTTATAGGTCTACTTTTGTGCTGAACTTAGTAAAACAGTATGAACCAATATCAGACTGAGCTTACTTAAAATTTAAAACTTTACTGGAGACCACCAAAAAGATCACTATAACATCCCAGTGTTTTCAACAATGATCTAATTGCTTACAGATGTGCAACTGCATGTTAATAATGGAAGAGGGATACAATTGCTTTGGAAAGCAAACAAACAGAAAAGACAAAATAATAAATGAACCAACTGCATAATCAGTGGCTGTGATTCTATGTATTGAACTGAATGAAACCAAAGTGAATCATATCTATTTCCTCCTCTACTGCCATGCGGTGGGATGTTTTCACTTCATTTGAGTTTCACATCAACTCTTGTGGTGTCATCATCAAGCCTGATATCAAAACATTTGCCTGCACATCCACACTTTGGCATGAACTGCATAGAGACCAGGATTATTATGTGTCAGTGATTTGATTGAGATATTGGCTGTTTGCATACTAAATTCCATACCAATGAACAGTATCATAGAGGCATGAATTCTGAATTCCACTTTTTCTGTTGTCCAGTAGTGACACTGTGGGGGAATGATGGATTACTAAACCTTGGGCTGCGCCAAAACCACAATAATTGTGAGAGTAGAAAAAAAGGAGACTGGTAGAGTATGCATACTTCTGTGGTCAGGATGAACCAGGCCATGTGGCCATGTGTGATGTGGTGAGAGCTTGCTAAAGCACCTTGAATAATGCATTTTAAATTTGGGACACTGTGTATACTGATCAACGCACAACCTGGAACAGTTCACATCAGTGTACAGACCTGGGTCACGCATGTAGAGGTTTTATAGACATGTATATTAGCACATTTCTTGGCTCATGGCCCTTTCCCTGAAACTAATTTCCAGGATAGCTGACTGTATTACATAAAAAGAGGCAGTAATAAAACAAGATCAAGCTCTGTAGGTGTGGCCATTGAGGGATGGGAGTCTCTCTTGAAAAGGCACGACAGAAGTTTCTAAGAACCTGAATAATCAGCTTACATTGGAGCTAAGTAGGAACAGAGGGTGGTGGACTCATGTTTGCTTTAAATTTTCAGCTCTGGCACAGACTCAGGCCACCTTGAAGAATCTGAAAACCATTATCCAGCACTGTTGGTCAAAAGTGCAGACTGTATAGGATATCACAGCAATGTGCCTCACAGAGAGATAGAGTGATGAGGATGAAGATGGAGGGAGAGAGAGAGGAGAATGGGGAAGGGAGGTATCATGGATGAGATATCGTGCGAGCAGGGGAGAAATTGAGACTAACAGAAGTTCAACACGCCTTCCTGTGCTGACATCTCAATTACAGCCAGTTCACCATGTCATTCATGTAGATGTGTTTGGTTTCACAGAAACAAAGGCGTCCTTGCAGAGTGATGTAATTCAGAGCGCCTGTTTGTCCATCTGAAGTTACCTTCATTGCTGTCTGACACACCGCCTTTTGCATGCAACAGCAGACAAGCCATCAGAAAGGCCGTTCTCCACTATTGTCTCTTCCTCACACACCCAGTAAACATGCCTAAAGAGGGGTCACGCACATTTAGACAACATCAGTCACGCTCTCAAAAGGCTCTGAGCAAACTACTCACTGATGCGTCTTAAAAGCAGCCAGTAATAAAAATAGGTGTGCATAAAAGATTAATTCATCTTCTACAGCTTATCCATTTTCAGGTCGCGGGGGGTGCTGGAGCCAATCCCAGCTCACACTGGGTGAGGGCAGGGTACACCCTGGACAGGTCACCAGTCCATCACAGGGCCAACACACAGAGACAGACAGAGACCAACAACCACTCACAGTCGCACGCAAGCACGTTCTCCTCGTGCTTGCATGCCCAGGCCCAGGAATCAATCACACAACCTTCTTGTTCTGGGGCAACAATGCTAACCATTATGCCCCCGAATTACCTGTATAAAAGATAGGTGTGTGTAAATGCAGACCTGTGACTGTGTGACCTGATTTGTGTGTTTATTGTGTGCATTTCACTGGGTTTGTTTCAGTAACTGTCCACAAATAAGTGTGACAGTACATAGGAATCGGGTCAGATGGTGTCATTACAGCCTTGTCAATCAACTGATTGAATTTCATGAACAGCTATAACATTATTAGCTTAATTTACTTTATTTTGTATATGGATGGTCAGTGGTAGTAGAAACAATGAAGAACACTGTATTTTGGAATTCCTGGCCTAGGTAATAATGTAATGGCTCTACAAATGTTAAACTTTATGAGCCTGTCTGACAAATTGTTTCTTACTTACAATTTCTTTTTGACCCCATTTGGAATAATGCAATTTAATGAATTTAAATTATCATGCCAGTGAAAAACAAAACAAGGAAAACAAGCGTCATAAAGTTAAAAGAAAACTATAGCAAATGCCTTACGTGGAGGTGTTTAAACTCAGCCCACAAACACAACTTTCTTTCATGGTTTTCTTTGTTTGGATGCCAATTAGCTTCTGCCATAAAGGGCTAAACAATTCAATTACATAATAAAAGCAAAACCATTTCTGAGAGAATAATACTAACAACTACAACTAAAAGCAAATTACATTAGTTCAATCTATTTTCGTTTCAGTGTCTATAAAATTCTATGTTTGATGCCTGGATGGTAAGTTCTGTTGAGTTTTATGTTGAGTTTTGTTGATATAACACAATCACATGAACTTTGCAAACTTGATTCCTGTTGTATGATAAAACTAAACAAAAATGTTGTGATTTCTATATGAATGCAGTTGCTAACTGCCCCTAGGGTGTCATCATTGAATTAAAAGGCTACATCAGCAGAATTTATTATCTGTAGACCATTCAGCAAACCCTCTGTGTGACAGGTCGTGTCAGGTCAAGGATCTCATTTAATTTATTTTAATTTCAAATTTGCCTGCCAAAGTGAAATAGAAGAAGTTTACAAAAATGTTGAATACTTTGCAGCAAAGGAACTGATATGCTGTTCAAAAAGGAAATCATACAATCCAACAATATTCAGTTATCTCCTGTCTCCTTTTGTTAGCTCTAATAGTGGAG
The DNA here is from genome assembly GCA_034769265.1 of Remorina albescens. NCBI lineage: Eukaryota > Metazoa > Chordata > Actinopteri > Carangiformes > Echeneidae > Remorina > Remorina albescens. The sequence goes on from CM068479.1 coordinate 8,254,182, forward strand.
AGTTCCTGAATGTTTCCAAGTTCAGTTGATTTTATTCTATGGAAATCCCCTGATACACGAGGGGGCTATTGTCCCATCATCCTCCAAGGAGAAGGAAAGGAGGCCAGGTTGATTTTAAGAGGCACATTATCTCCCTTTAATGACAGAAGAGTACGATATCTTTTAAAATATTAGATCATTAAATGAGATCATTTTAAAGTAATCATCCCTTGACAACAATCATGACAGATCCTCAGCAGTCTACATCGAACTCTCACGCTAACACACTGATGTCATTTAAAGCCTCTTCTAAAAGGACTGTTGTTTATAGGCACTCTGACTATAAAAGACTGTCATCATGTTCTGCTGGATTGGAAAACAAACTAGTTTAAAAACAGATGAAAGCAAGTAGATGATGTTACCTAATAAGGTGATTCAGTGCCATACATTTCAAACTTCACATTTGGCAATTGATGATTCCTTCTGCAAAAAAAAAAAACCAAAAACAAGATAAGTGCACAGTAATCACCAATAAGTTTTAATTCTTTTTTTCACGGTCTGGCCACCTGCAACTTACATATGTCATTCTAATACTAGTTAAGACATAAAGTAAATGAAAGCCAGATCTCTGCTTTGGGGTTTAGTGAGTTGTGAGGGCGTCGTGTAATGGGAAAGCAGCACACTCCCTCTGCCCTGTACACAACAGTCATTAGGCAACCCATCTGCTCAACGCTTGCATGCTAAGCTGTAATTTTCAAGGTCTGATGTGTGTGTCTGTGTTTTGGTGTGTGTGCGCGTGTGTGAGAGGCCAATGGTGGCTGGCTCAGTGCAGAAGAGATGCTTGCGTATGTGTATCTATTGTGCGTGCATGTGTGTTTGCTATTATCTGGATGTCATCGTAACCACAGAAATCAGGGCCTGATAATATCTCCCCCTCCCCCTGCTCCTATCCGCAGCCAGAGTCACGAGAGCCGAGGGTCTCCTTTGACCACACACACATTTGTAAACACACACACACACACACACACACACACCAACAAGTAGACACTGCATCATGCTTCCCCATTTTGTAGGTAAACATGTCCAGATTGGTGAAGCTGGATGGAATTCCCGCCTTTGTGGGAAATGTGCCCAGAACCATTTGTAAACCCTCTTCTCCACCGCCTCCTAACTCTTTACAGATTGTAAAACTTTGCTTTTATATTAGGTTACTCTGCTGAAGTTCTCAACCCTTCTTTCTATGGGTCCTGACAGACCCAAAAAAAAAAAAAAAAAGAAAAAAATTACAATCACACAAATATATTTTTGCCGGCTGAAACCTCAAATGTTAGGTCACATGTATTGATTTCAATGGCATTTTGAGATCATACCCACATCACGCTATAGCCTGTTGCTTCTGTGTAAATATGTGGTTACCAGAATTCAATATAACATTGACAATTTATATGTAGACAACACTGTGAATTATATACATTTACTGTATTGTGTTGTATGCTTTTCATTACGCCCATGACTTTTTGGGGGAAAGTGCCTGTTTCCCCTTTACAAGCATAAGAGTCTGCAATTACATGGAAGCATTGGTTGGCGGCCAGCCTTTGCTGTGGTCATGGCTAAACCTGAGCCACATGCCTCACCTAAATCAGTAATAAACTCTGATATGCGAAATAATATTTGTTTTATGATACTTAGCACACATTTTGCTCCCATGAATATGAGAGATTTTGGTTTGATTTCTGAAAAATGTCTGCATGCCAAGTGTCATACAATGCAGCACTAGCCCTAAAAGTATACCTAAGTGCTTGTCCCATGCAGCCTAACCCCATCTCCGGCTTTGGACCCAGCTTTAACCCCAGTACTGATCCAACTTTTACCATTTTCCTGACTTTTCTCTGTTCTTTAGGTTCAGCGGGCCCAAACCATAGTCGTGAAAAACTGCTGTGTGTCCTTTTCATTCCCCTCCTTATGGGATTGACAAAATGTTGGTAACCACACCATCATCTGTGGTAGTTTATGCATACAGTGCATGCACAGGGGAAACAAATGTGGTTTTGATGCAGGTCCAATTTTACCTCTTGTCAAATGTCTCTTTTTATGATGATCTGTGACAATCCGACATAGTTCTTTGAGTTAATATTTGTTTATCTTGTGGCAGTGGCCATAGTGTTGACAGCTATCTTCGTGCCAGCTCTGTAGCACCTCCTTATCTTGTATGCTTTATATCCTAATAACCTTTTTATTGAGTGTGGGAAATTAAGGGTCACAGTGCTCCATCTATCTCTGGTGTGGTTGTGGAACAGGGGTAGGGACAACTCCCATCCAGACATCGATGCACCAACAGGCTCAGACAGACACATATATGGACATTAGTTCTTTCAAAGGTAAGCAATTAAAGCCTCAGTGAATGGAAATTCACCCTAACCCGGACCCTAACACTCTGATCAAGACTTTTTCCTTCAACTTTAATACCCCCTGCATTTCCTAGATCTGTAACTTGCTGCCATGCAGCACTAAGGAAACTTAGAGACATATTAAACTAGTCTCTCAGCATGGACCTTGGTGCCATTCAATGGAAAATTACTATTTGTGACTGACTTTGGAAAATCTTGCGTGTCTTGCTGGTAGTACAGCACCAGTCTCAGTTCAGAATATGGGCAGCTCACTAGTAGAAAAATAAATAAAGTAGATCCTAATGGATGAAAGTGAAAGCTTTTATCTGATCCAGGGGATGGGCATAGACCTTAGCCTCAGACATGAGAGCCGGCTGGAGTAACAACAGGTCAGGCACAGCCTCTCTGCCACATACACAGTGTACATTCAGTTACTATAAAACCTGCAATGCTGTAATATTGCTGTATGCAAATGTGAGCTTTGGCTGTTCTCCAAGAAACTTCTTGTCACTTGCATTTCTAGGCTGTCTATTGCTTTGACTTTTCAAAGGTTTTCCATTCTCTTTCAGCTTGCAACGCCCAAGGAAATGGTGTTTAACACAGGTCTAGTTACAATACAGTTCAAGAAATTAAAGGTTGCTTAATCTGTTTCATGGAAGACGCAGGATGGGGAGATCCAGGGATTCTAACAATAAACAAATTGTGTTTTACCTTGATAAAGTGGTGGAAGCCATACAACAAATTAACCCCGGATTTGAATCGAAACAAGTATTAATATTAAGAGGCACACCAGCAAACATTGGTATGAATATTACTGCTTGTGTTGGGGTCATTCAGTTTTAATCCAACTGAGCAGAGCAAAATCTGATATGCACTAAAAATAACAAAACTGAAATTATCACTATGTGGAAAATAAAATAAGGCAGACCCTGAAGAAAATAATAAAAATAATAGACTACTGTTAGAAGCTATGCTGAAAGCTTCCAGAAATAGGTACGGTATTTTATCTATATTTACTGGATGTGGAAGCTGAGGACAGCTCCAAGCCTTTCAACAGGAGATGAGTTATGCACAAGCAGAAGTTTTTTTTTTTTTTCACACCTGTGGCTCCTCTGACCTCGACTGTCAACTTGGGGCATAAATCACTCTACTCTCTCTGTAAGTCAGTGGCGTGACAACAAAAGGTAGGTCCATCTCTGAGAACTCATTCTGCAAAACCAGCATCTTGTCTGCCAGAGGATTTAAGACAGTCTTGTGCTAAGGACAGCATCTAAAGCATCACACATCTTTTTTCAAACTGGGAGTAAACATGGTCCTATTGCTTGGCATGAGCATGAAGCTTGAAACCACTACTCCCGTAGCCTCAGCTTTGGCATTTGAAATATGTAAGAACTTCTAAATATACCCTGTCTCCTGGTTTGATTTTCTAAACCAAACCCAGAGGGATGAATACACTAGGAAAAGAGGGAGAGGACATGAGGCAACAGAAGAAGAGGAGAAGGGAGCGTCCAGGAAAGTTGATGAGACCCATACAGCATTTTGCATCCTGGACCTGACCTCAAAGCTGGACTCGCTTTTCGGCCCCATCTGTTTTTATTTACAGCTGCAAAGTAGAATAATAAGAGCAGGGCGGCCTAGAGATGCTAACCTGCCATTGTCCCCATTAGCAAGTATGGGTGGGAATTTCTGTTTGCTTTTTGCTACAGGGAAAGCCATTTGACTGCACTGAAACAAGCAATACTATTACCTCAATAATTGTGTTGGTCTGTAATTAACAATGTTTAGGGAATTTTAGTTGACAGAGACCACAGACATGCGTGACTTCATGTTTGTTATGTTTTTTAATGTTGGATATTCTGTCATCCTTAAAGGAGAAGTTGCACATAATAAGAAATATGCATTTGGAGTAACTTCCAGGAGTCTTGTTGTCACAGTTCCCATGGCTGGCCAAGAAATTCTCTTGTCACATAATTGCTTTGTACTGTCCAGGGTGACCCCACCCTTGCACAATGTGAGTTGGGATTGCCCGCCCCCCCCCGACCTGGAAACAGATAAGTGGTAGAAGATGAATGAATGAATGAATAATTGCTTAGTAAAACTAAGTGTATTTTTCACACTTTACTTTTGTTGATAGAGGGGTCTTGCCACTTTTGGACAGAAGCGGATTAGCTGTTTCTCCCTAGTTCCAGTGTTTATATCCGCTATTACATGTATGAGAGATGAGGGATCAATCTTCTCCTCTTAACTCTTGGAAAGAAAATACCCTTCAAATTGCATTAAGCATTTTTGTATGCCTACACCTACACATTACGCCTACACCAAAATAGAATGAAAGTGTTCTCTGGGCAGTATATTTTTTACCTCCATAAATTTATTATACACTCAAATGTCCAGATGCCCCAACACCTTCAAACTCCTGCTGACATACCACACACATACCTCAGTACGCTAGCGTGTGATGGAATAAGGGTGTGTGTGGACTTGGCCTTGACTTGTTTCAGCTTTTGCAAAGTTGGATTTGATCTGTAATAACAGTCCAACTTGATTAAAGTTGGACAAAAAATTGAGACACGCTTCTACATACCTTGTAAAAATGAAAACAGAAACAAACAAAAAAAATGTACAAAAGTAAAAAGAGAAAAACAAACTGGCTAGTCACGCATATTGCACAAGTTGATAAGTGAGAACAGCAATGATGACCTCAGGGAAGGTTATACATGGTTGGCAACTGTGCAAATTTTTTGGGCACTTAACATCATGTGCATGCAGAGGCATATGATTAGGCAGGTTTGTAAATAAGACCATATATATACATCATATGATTATCTTTGTGTGCACATGCATGACTAATGATCTGCAAGGGAGTTGGCAGCAGTACAACAAAGGTTAGCTGCCTCATGTGAGCGCTTCTGTGGTGAGAACCATTTGAGTATGAAAGTAGGCAGCCTGCCAGGACAGGTACACAGGCTTTTGTTGCCAGATGCCATGTTGGAGATATATTAAAGAGTCTTGTCTCATGTGTAAGAAGCTGCCAGAAATCAGATTATATGAACTCTGTCAAGGTAATTAGGTTCAGCATGAAACATTTTTTGGCAACCCAAAATTAAACGGCCTATAAAGCCCAGTGTATACATTGACGCCCGGGAATAATATCAATGCATTTATTTTATCGAATGAATCATCAAACATTATCTGAAAGAGAAGGGAACGCTTGGAGGTGTTTATATGGCTTAATACCACAGTTTTGGATCTCTAAATAAGGTTGGTAGATTTACATGGCAAGGTTAAATATGGTGAACTTGTGTTTATCACACCATCCCTTGACTCAGATAAATTAAAGCCTTTGGCACTAAGTCAATGCCTGAGACAGAGTTTTATTGAGGCTGGGCTGGCAGCATTCTCCTTTTCCTTCCAAGAACTGCAGCATATCCCCCCATAACAACTGTGAAGTGCACTCATACTAGACTGTGGATGTGCTGATGCATTAGTCAGTCTGATAATGATAATAATGATGACAATAATTTCAGTGGTGTGTTCCATGATGTAAAGCCTGTGTCATTTCAGGAGGTTATGTGAGTGCTATGATAACATGTTTCCTTTTTCTCTGACCTACAATTTTTCTGGCCTTGTTCTTTCCAGTATAGAAGCAATGCCCATTTGTTAGGTCTTTCTGTTAATGCAGTGCAATTAATAAAATGATGATAGACACACACATGCACCCATTCTTGTAGAATGATGCATCTCATGCATGCAATGAATTGATGTGCACATCTGTATCATGTTACTATAGACACAGTTATAAACACACCAGTAACAAAGTCCATTGCGGATGCAGAGCAATTATTATATTCTGCTTTCAATGTGACTTCAACATGGCTTTTATGTAGGAGATGTAATAACTGTCAGCACACATGGAGGAAAATATGCCTGGAAAAAGTGCATTGTCTCTGACACCTTTGCACACACTTCCATGTCATGTCTGGATATTGTAAATATTATTGGCAAACTGACTGCAAAGGATGATGAACTTCAGTTTTTCACCCACACTCATCGATTTTTGGAAGTAAACTTATGACACACAAACAGATTGAATAAATCTTCTGAACAGGAAACTAGGCTCTTAAGTAATAAAATCTTTCATAAGGTTTGTCATGGAATGACCCCGCCACCACCACTCTGGGTAAGGCAGAGAGGCTGGGAGGGTTGTGATGCTGCCAATGGTCTCTCTGAGGCAGCCAAGACTGAGCAGTCACGAAATCCATTTAGTATCAACCTGATTCACTGACTGAAATCTGACACACACAACTGGAGCTCAGAGGATATTTACAGTGGCAGAAATGAACACATTTACTCAAGTTTTGGATATAAGTACAGTTTTGAAGTATGAGTGACTTAATTTCTACTACTTTATACTTAAACTGTGGATTTTAGGGTGGAATATTGTACTTTTTAGTCAATTGACAAATGTATATCTTGCATGAAGAACAAATAAATTATTATGTAATTGGATTATATTAATGGAATGAAATGCTTAGTCAATTTCAAAGCAATCCTCATACGTATATATATACAAATATATATTCTTTTTCTTCTTTTCTGTTCTTTAGTCTTTCTTTTGTCCTTAACTGAGCTTTCAAAGCAGCTCAAACGGTGCTCAGCTCCAGTGGTTCAGATTCATAACCTTGAGCACTTGGGGGCACATCTCGACTTCTTACATCCCTTGGCCACTACTACTGTTGTCATTTCAGTTCTTGATAATATCTAGTATGTATCCAATATATGCAGCTATCAGATATATGATATTTATAAGTATTTAATATTTCATTTGTAAGTCAACCAATTACTATTTAAGAAAGCTACAGTAACATGAAATGTATTTACTGTTGTCTTATTTAGTGTCAGTAATGGTGGAAGAGGTATTTAGATTTCTTAACTAAGTAAAAGCAATCATATTATCATGTAATGGTGGAAAGTAACTGAATACTTTTACTCAAGTATTACACCTGAGAATTTAGAAGTACTTGTTCTCTACTTAGTTTCCATTCCATACTATATACTTATATGTGGTGCATTTCAGCGTCATATTGTGCTTTTTACAACATTTTTTTGACAGATGAAATACTTTGCAGAGTAACACAACTAATACAAAAATAATAATAAAAAAAGAAATTATAGATTAAGCTATCGGGCAGTATATAGAGGAATCAAACTCCACCTTTACCATGTCCATTATTAAAAGCGATCTTTACACATTACTCAAAAATAAATATTATCATAAAATTATATCACTGGAGCACTATGATACACATATTGGAGGCATTTAATGATGTAGCCTATTTGTATTCATTTGATCCATTAATGTTTCATCAGCGATCAATATTTATACCTTTTAATTATATCATGATCAAAACCCATATAAAAGAAATGTAGGGGAGATACTTGGAATAGAAATAGAGAAGTCCAATTTTAGGGGAAGTGGTGTTCATTTCCGCGCACCACAGAGCTGTGTACTGTGATGTTACGGTGCCTCAGAGAGCCATGTGCTGCACCGGAGGACCGGCTGCGGCTCGGACGATCCAATAGCGCCATCTATGGACGCAGCCCAGCTGCTGCCTCCCGCCGCCCTGACACACCACCTCACCGTTGCCAAACACAGCACAGGCCGGGCCGCCGTCTGTCTCTGAATAAGGACAAGGGATATTATCAAGATGTCTGACATGGAGGATGATTTCATGTGCGACGATGAAGAAGATTACGACCTGGTATTCGTCACCTAAATTATCTGGCTTGCTTTTACATTTCGCCGTTTTTTTGTCCGCTGGGCACCGACAGTGCGTTAGCTGTTTAGCTAGTTAGCTTGTCTCTTCACAGCAAGCTGGCAGTGGGTCATTATCGTTAGCTGCCTAGCCGGCTAATTGGAGCTGGTTATAGGGACAAAGCAGCTGGTTTACATTAATGGACATATGCGTTGCATGTTAGCTGTATCAGGTTATTTGGTATCAGCTGTCAGTTGACTTAAAATAAAGGCAGGAAACGTAAGCCAGCTAGCTAGTTATCAAACCGTGGCTTTGGCTAACAGTGTTAGCTCGATGCTCAATAGGTGCAGGATGATATTGAGACGCGAATTGCTGTGTTTACTCCGACATTGGCAGGCGAAAAGTTTCTATTGCAGTTGGTCTCCAAATGTGTAACTCATATGGTTGGACTTTGACATGCATCTGTTTAACTGTAGGAGTACTCAGAGGACAGTAATTCAGAGCCAAATGTGGACTTGGAGAACCAGTACTACAACTCCAAAGCCTTGAAGGAGGATGATCCCAAAGCAGCACTCAGCAGTTTCCAGAAGGTGGAGTAGTGGTCCTTAACCGTACACCACTTCAGTGTATGTGTCTTTTTTTCACTTTGATATTTACTGGCATTTATTGACTGTGTTATGTGTTCAGGTATTGGAACTAGAAGGAGAGAAAGGAGAATGGGGATTCAAAGCCCTGAAACAGATGATCAAAATCAACTTCAAGCTGGTATGTGATGTAACACATGCAATCATTTGTTTGTGTCCATCGCACCAGATGTGAACGCTTTCATGGAGACTTTTTTTTTCTTGTTGTTGTTCCTTTTGTGTCTCAACTCTGTAGACCAACTTTCCAGAGATGATGAACAGGTACAAGCAGCTGCTAACATACATCAGAAGTGCTGTCACCAGGAACTACTCTGAGAAGTCCATCAACTCAATTCTGGACTACATCTCTACGTCCAAACAAGTATGGATAGAAAATATGAAAAAGGGGAACTCCATCTGGCACTCATTGTTTGTGTTCTTGGAACCAGCTGTTTTAAATGTGTGTCCTGTTGAAATGTTTTGATTATTATTAGATGGACTTGCTGCAGGAGTTCTATGAAACCACGTTGGAGGCTTTGAAAGATGCAAAAAATGACAGACTGTGGTTTAAAACTAACACGAAGGTACACAGAGGTTTTTTTAATTTATTTATTGGGGGGGTCATCGTTTTCTCATAATCCTCATAATCTAGTTGTTCAAAATATCCTTTCTTTCCTCCTGCAGTTGGGGAAGCTGTACTTGGAGAGAGAGGAATACGGGAAACTGCAAAAGATTCTTAGGCAACTTCACCAGTCATGTCAGGTAATGATGTCAAATAACAAAGCTTTTTGATTGCATCAAACAATAAGGTAATTATTATGAGTTATGATTGTTGTGTTCTCTTATCACATATAGACAGATGATGGAGAGGATGACCTGAAGAAAGGCACACAGCTGTTGGAGATCTACGCTCTTGAGATCCAGATGTACACAGCACAAAAAAACAACAAGAAATTGAAAGCCTTATATGAACAGTCACTTCATATTAAATCTGCCATTCCTCATCCACTCATAATGGGAGTTATCAGAGGTATGGTGGTGTACATATAGACTACAATAGTCTTTTTTTAAGTTTGTGTTGTGTCTTATGTACTGTTAGATGTTTTTGCTGACTTCGACCTGTGGTTGATTGCCTCTGGCCAGAGTGTGGTGGGAAGATGCACCTGAGAGAAGGTGAGTTTGAGAAAGCTCACACAGACTTCTTTGAGGCCTTTAAAAACTATGATGAGTCTGGAAGCCCAAGAAGGACAACATGCCTGAAGTACCTGGTCCTAGCCAACATGCTGATGAAGTCAGGAATAAACCCTTTTGACTCTCAAGAGGTATGGAAATAAATGTGACAGGGTTAGATGTTTATGTTTGACAACTATTAATGTGATAGTATTCCAAAATACCTAATGGGTTAGGGGTTATAGAACAAGATAGCTGTTTGCCACATAAGTTTGAGCTGTTTTCATTTTAATTGTTTCATTAGAGCACAGCTCAAATATGTTTGTATCAGAGAAGTTTGCTTGAAGTAAAATATAAGATTGCTTGGCATAACTTTTCATATTTTTTCCTAAAGGCAAAACCATACAAAAATGACCCAGAGATCCTAGCAATGACAAACTTAGTAAGGTAAGCACATTCTCATGTGTTGGTGGAAAAATATTTTTTTATGTGACACGTTGCCATTCTGATTTTGATAGTTTTACCGATCTCTTATGATGCATGAACTTTAAGTCTGCCTGATTTTATGTTGTTTGTGCAGTCTCAGGTAAAATGATGTCTGGCAGAGTTACTGCAGGTTCCTCTACTAAATATTATGCCATTTTGAAGAGAACAACTTATTAAAAAAAGGAGAAGAAGGATGTGTTTGGCTGTAATTGTCACCAGTCTTTAGCTAATTTGTTAATGTATAAGACAACTAATTATAGAGGATCCTACCTTTTATTTAGGTACCATTATGTTCCCAGCAAACTGGGTAGGGTGCACTTCCTGTATGATATTTTTGATTTGTGGAAAATATATAATCATCTCATACACAAATTTTTGAATTAATGGATATCTCCCAGACCTAGATCCTCTGCACTGATCAGCAGCTTTTTGTGTGCAGGTGTGACCATCTTTAAATGCATGTTTTATAGCATTTCCTTTTAGTGCAAAGTGATAACATTAATGGACTTGATAAGATTTACAAAATTTGACAAAACAGTGCTCTGTCAACATGAGTTTTCATTTCACAGTATTTGTATAAATTCTTGAACATGACTATTATGTTACCAAGGCTTTTTAGTAGTCTTCTACTTACTTGTTTTCTCTCTTCAGTTCTCATGTTTACATAAGTTACAAATGTCCAAATTGCAGAGGTTCTATGTATATATTGAAACTTTTATTGTACAAACAAGAAACCAAGAACACACACCCAAAACTGTAATAAGAATAGTGTTTACATAAAAATCTCATATTTTGAAAAGTGCTTGACAGTTATCAGGATGAGAGGTTTTCTGTGGGTCATGGAGCCACAATGTAAATACTAAAACAACACTGGCTCTTTTTCCTTTCAGCGCTTACCAGAACAATGACATCACTGAATTTGAGAAAATCTTGAAAACAAATCACAGTAACATAATGGATGACCCCTTCATTAGGGAGCACATAGAGGGTAAGTGGCAAATTTGACTTCAGTCCACGTGCATGACAAATGTGCTGGGGAAAAAAAAATCTATTTTATTTTTTCAAATGCCGTTGATCGTGTGGTGTTGTGTTGCAGAACTCCTGCGGAATATTAGAACTCAAGTACTTATCAAACTGATCAAACCATATACGAGAATACACATCCCTTTCATTTCTAAGGTGAGTTTACAGGCCCAAAAAGTGTCCTTTACAATGACTTTATCTGTTATCTTTCCTCTTTGATCACACCTTCTTGGATAATCTATTAGACAATCATTTGCACTGAAGGTCATGCGTCTTTTTGTGGCTTGATTTAAATTGATCAGTTACATTTTAATCGTCCTGTGTTGGAAACCAATCGAGTCATCATATTAATGAGGACCAAGGTATAAATATATATAAAAAGGGAAAAAGAATTTAAAAGATAGAGAACGTATGTTTTCCAGATAAAAGTGTCAAAGCAAATTTTAGCTCTACATTAATTATCATAATATCAGTAAATGAAATATAGTTGCTCCGTTAAGTAAGATAAGCCAAGAAGAAAGTATTAATGTTAGGATGATCCAGTGACATGGGCTGTGACAGTCATCACTAATGCTTGTACATGGAATCTTTTTTTGGGGGGGGGTCTGTATTTACTTGTATTACCAAACATACTTGCATGGTTGAATTTCTGTGTTTCTTGCAACTGATCTAACATAGTTTTTAGGGATGTGCGGATGAATCTTGACTGTTCCCCTTCTATTTCAGGAGCTGAACATTGATGTTTGTGATGTGGAGAGTTTGCTGGTGCAGTGCATCTTGGATAAGTAAGTTTTCCCCTCACTTGGGTGCTGACAGTCTATAAAGATTTATTCCCTTAATGTAAATAGTCTTAGTTCCTCAGGGTTTGCGTCATTTGGCTCTGTAGAGAACCAGGTGGTATGATTTGACAGTTTCACTAACATCTGGAATGAGTGACATACTGTAATAATTAGAGCCTGCTTTTTACAGCTTCATGTTTCAGCTCTACTGCTTCATTGACGTAAATGACTTAGGAGGAAGTGGAATTACTAGATTACTTTGGAATTTACGGCACATATTTTAAACAGGACAAAAACACGTAAATAGCTCTGATTGAAATTAAAACTGGACTCTTAGATTTTTTGCTGAGAATTTGATTTCCAAACATTAAGAGTTAATCACACTTTTTTTTTTTTCCAATGCCAATTATTATCTTTACTACACTATCCCACAGTACAATCAGTAGCCAGATAAGATATAGTATCATTTGAAGAGCACATCAGGTTTCAGAGAAAAAAAAATTTAAATCCATAGTGAATGACTTGGATCTACTTAAGAAGAAAATGGGTTCTTCCCTGTCCGCTGCCCTATGCTTCAGTTCAGTACTTTTTACCCAATCCTGCTGACAAATGAATGGTCCCGAAGAAGCATTTCCTCCTTGGTGGCAGTAACTACAGGAGGACTTTAGGAAAATTACATCCCAAGTCTTACCTTGTGACTCTATTGTGTGGAAAGATTTGACTGTTTTTCTAATGCTACATTTGTGGCATCTCTGCTCACCCTCTTTTCTTTTCACTCAGCACAATCCATGGCCGCATTGACCAAGTTAACCAGCTACTAGAACTGGACTATCAGAAGAGAGGAGGGGCTCGTTACACAGCTTTAGACAAATGGACAAATCAGCTGAACTCTCTCAACCAAGCCATTGTTAGCAAGCTCACATGATGGCATGTAAATCAAGAGACAAGGAAAATGGCATGTTTGAAAACATCCATAAAGTATGCTACTATGCTTCTTCAAGTATATCCTCCAAGACAAGATGCACAGCACAGGTTTTGAAGAAGACCCCGAGAACGACAAGAACGTGTTGAGTGTGTTGTTTTGTCCCGGTGAGAGGAAATCACTGACACTTCTTTTCATTTTTCATGTTCCTGATTGGCAGATTCTTCCATGTGCAACACAAAGATGCTTCACTTGTGTAGAAAACAAGTCCAAATGTGTATCAAAACGTGTACACAGTATTTTAATGTATACTGTTGCCTGTTGGTAATAAATTGATTTGTCTCAGCACTAAAATGATTGAACTGCCTTTGACTAGCCTCAAAGTTTGAACTGTGTGACTGGTTGAACTTGGAGTTGAAGTCGAATAAAATGTTTTTAATTGTCATATGAGCCATGAAGAAATCTTTCTTTTCTTTGAGTCACTGTAGATGTGTGTATGCTCTCATGACGTACTGCCTTTTTTCCAGCCAGTAAAAGCTTTCTGGGCCTCGGCGGCCTCCGTCCCAGGTCACTCCCATTTCCACAGTGACAGCAGTGACTGTCGGCAGAGCGGCGGAGCCCCGTCAGCTGACGCACCAGCATCCAGCCACAGTGAGCGCCGGGCTCGACCATCAACTGGGTGTGAGGGACTACGAGCCATCGTTGAACATCATTATCAGTATTTCTGTTTACAATGAAGAAATTAAAAAGGCCTGCCTCTTGACGTCCACGGTGTGGTCAATGAAGGTCTGAAGCGGAGAGAGTGACTGACATGGACGCTAGTAACAATAAGGTACAGTTTATTCTAATTATCGCTCTTGTTTTTTTTTGGGGGGGGGTGGCTGTCTTGCTAAAGCCTTAGCGGATGGAAAGGCGAACAACGTTGGTTAAAGCTGCCGAGGCTGAAATTTTGAGTCTGATTAAAATTTTTTCGCCTTTCCAGTATTGTAATAACACATAGCAGTTGCCCATATTAGACTTATATCTACCGTATCCGCCATAACAACACAACGGGATTTGGTGTTTGGTCACAGACAACACTAAGACATTTATCCTTTAGGCTAGGAAGCTAACCTCAAAAAGGCTAACGGCAACCACAGGTCGTTAAAAAAGACAGCGGAAATAGCACAACTATTTTATTCTGTGGCGGTGCACGTGTTTTTGGAGATATTTTAAAATGACTCCGGTGTATTTCCATGACAATATTTTTGCGCAGTAAGATAAGAAGAAAGATGAGTCTGTGATCAAATGTTAGCGTGGCCAGTTAGCTAGCTAAAGCTAAAAATCCCAGCTGTCATTTGACGGTGCTAGTCATTTTAATCAGACACAGAGAAAAACTGGCAGCTTATCTTTTTATTTTGCTGCTTTAACGTTTGGTTACGGATTGAAGAGGCACTTGTCATTTAGATGTTTCAGCCGGGAGGAACGTGTTGATGAGTACCGCTGATGTCAGAAGAGTTGAGTTTGACTGTCCGGTTCTTCTGCATGTATGACATTCCTCTGAGGGTATTTGCAGAAAGTTTACTTTAGCTGAACTAAAGGTAAAGCCTTTAATTGACATGTTAACCTTCATATTGGATGATTGTGTTTTCTGGCTAACAACATGGACTCCTCAGGTCCATTTGTGTCTAATTTCCTCACTGACTGAATAAAAAAAATGTGTAATTTACACACAGTTTTAACAGTTTATAAGGAATAACTAGCTAACACTAATGTAGTGTGATACAATACAAATATATGAAATATAAACTTTAGTTTGTGCTGAATTTGTTTCAAAGGAGCTATTGAATCAGCTCCATGATCAATTTATGGTGCTGTTGAGGTGCATTTTTATACAGATAGGTGTTTCTACTATTTTGTATGATATCTATTTCAAGAAAGGAAGGCACATTAAAAAAATAGCTCTCTGTATAATGCAGCACAGTTCAACAGCACCACAAACTACACTCCTAAAACTGAACATAAAGTTCAATCAACATCTTTCTAAAACAGGCTCAAGTTTGGGATATATTGCAGGACTCTTTACCAGTTAAGGCTGCATTATTTTAACCTGGTCTACTTAATAAACTGCCAAACGTGTTCAGTTTTGTGATATTAATCAGTTAGTTATAGTGACACCTTTTCACACTTGAATGGGTCTGTTCTGATATCTACAGAGCCCACCTTGATTTCAGTAGAGAAACAGATATTGTCTGGCAGTGTTGGAGATCTGCCGGTTTGAAAATAAAAGCTTGCACAAACAGAGGATTGTGAGATCAGTAGCCCCCAGTTGAATCACTTAGAGTTCTGTCATCCCCAGCGGATGCACATCTGGGTCTGACCTCATTGCTTCTTTGACAATCACAGCTATTCTTATGAACACAGAGGTACACAAAGACTAATGGCTGAATCAAGACATTGATCCTCTGACATGCTTTGTCTTTCATTACATTAAAAAAACAACAAAAAAAAACAAAACAAAACAAAACAAAAACAAATCGCAGTTGGATTTTTCCACTTGTGCTTGAAATTCGAGATTCTCCAATGGAGCACTAGAGGCCTCCATGCTGTGGCCTTCTGTGTAATTAGCTTATCTTGTAGTACTCTCCCTATTTTATCCTCTTGAACTTAATCCTATAACACCAACTCCTATAACAGTTATATTGTGCTGTCATCCAAACCGACCACTGCAATCTTAAAGCTTGGCAACCATGTCCCTGGGCATGGAGGCGACTATTACACTTTGGGAGATGGTTTAAAAGAAAAAATTTCTTTAGATCTCTAGGTTGTTCCTCTGGGTTGACCGGGCAGAACAGACTACTTTCATCATGTCTGTGTTTAGATTGTTAGATTCTACAAATTACCTAAGGAAAAATGAGGGAACGACCCACAGACAGTAGCAGTGGGAGACAATAGCTGTTTGTGTGACATCCACTGGCTGGACTGGCACTCTATTCATGCATCCCAACCACTGTTTCAGAAGAGTGAGGGGGCTTCTTTGTGCTCTGAACCCTGTCACCTCTCCTCATCTTTTGTAGAATAGCAAGTTATTTTTATGGGACTTCTTGGACAGAGCTGCTACCTTGGGTTAAATCAATGTGAACATAATGTCACACGAGAAACTCTTTAAAGTGTGAAAGATGCCCCCAGATGGAGACAGCAGTGGAAAAGACAGACAGTTACCTTATTTTTGTCAGATAGGAGAAATGCTGGGACGTTTAGCTATGAATTGTAAGTGTTGGATGTACTCTTGTCAGTTTTCACATATTCTTTACAGCGCAGTACATGAAAGAATGGTTTGATATTTTCCTTCATTTATTAATGAAATGCACAATCCTGCCCCTGTCATAAAAACAACACTAGTCTGAAACGACTGATTGAGTATGGAAATACTTTTGAGTTTCAGTTCAAAGCCTGTTTTCAGTGCCCCGTATCTTTAATCTTTGGGCTTGGCCTGGGCTGTTAAATAATTTCTTACAGCAGCCTGACATAGTTGCCTACCACATATCTGGTTGTTTGGGCCATTAAATCTTGAGAACCATAAAACCAGACTGATTAGAAGACGACCTTGAATGACTTGGAGAGGCATTATAATTTCCTTTTCTGTAAATATATCATTGCTTTTTTTTTTTTTTTTTACAGAATTTGTTAATATATTGAATTATATACATTTCTGTTCAATTTATAGTTTTTGATTGTTTGTACTCAGAAAATGGCCTTTTCTGTGAATGCCTGTGCAGCACTTGCGGATTCTTGGTGTCATGTTCAAAAGTTGCACTCGGGTAATTTTTCTTCTTTTTGCCTTTTCGTGTCATTTAGGAATGATTTTGTAGCAACAAAATCACCATCGTGGATAATATGGTGTTAAATTTGTTTTGCTTTTTGAAGATTTCAGAAAGTGATATGCTTTCTCCTTTTTTAATCCTTAATTAATTTTCATCATGTCCTCATTCAACAAAAATAGACTTCTTGGAACAGTTTCAAATGGTACACATGACTCCTTAGTCCTGTTTCCTCTTTTTCTTTGTGAGAATTGAGAACTTGTTAGAAACCCATCGATTCCTCCTTAATTTCATAGAGTACTCTACATCATATGTTTTCTTAATAATGGCGAGTCTGGTATTTTTCTTTTCTTTGAATTTCTAGATCATTGTTATTACATAAAGGCAGCAACATAACACTATGCATAAATAAACATATAACTTTAAAGTCTCTAGGTATAGATCTAATACAGTTGTGACTTTTACATAAGTTTTGGCAAGTTAGAAATGTAACTCAATCAAAAATTTAACCAGCATAGGGAAACATGTAGGTGTGATTTCATGACAAACCGATATCATCTTCTATTTTACAACTGTCATACCATTTGGGGATGGCAATAAGTGATGCATTGATATAATTTGTTTTGCCATGTAGATGCAGGATTAGAGAAGAATAACAGCAAACTTGATAAAACAATCATAGACTGTGATATCTGACTTGAGCAATTTTATTAGAAATCAGCCTGTGCTCTTTTGAATATCTTTATTTCTTTTTAAATACCCCATGTAGTCATTTATTGGCTGCTGTGGGTCATGGTGTGACAGTAATAGCCATTCATTTGTCACTGTGTAGGATGTGAAGCTTTCAGCCGAAGTGGAACCGTTCATCCCACAGAAGAAAGGTCTTGAAGGATCCCTAGTCAACATGAGTCTTTCTGGAGAGCCAGGCAGTGGAGGAGGGAGCGGGGGTCTAGGAGGAGGTGGTGGTGGGGTGGAAACTACTCCCATACCCAGCTACCTCATCACCTGCTACCCTTTTGTCCAGGAGAACCAACCCAATAGGTACTTTTGCCACAGGGGGAGATTTGGAAATGGGTGAAATGCTGAAGGAAGTTTTTTCAAAACTGTTTTTGAATGAACATTCTACTCTATTACAATATTGAATCTTTCAATGCTGTCAAATTTGACAAAAATAATGCTCATTGCCTTTGGCATTGTGGGAAATGGGGTGTCCCCGTTTTGAACTGTGCAAAAACAGTTTAAAATGGGTTTTCTCTTCAGGACCTTTCTATTTTCAGAATAAGTCTTTACTATAATAATAAGAGAGAACACTATGTCCCTGATGTTATGCAGAAGAGATCACGATCAGATCCTTTAAACTGTGCCATTTCCCTGTTGTTAAACACAGCCTAACTATGAATGGAAACCTCCTTAGTCTTAGAGTTTTCAGTGAATCATAATCTATGTTTCCAGTGGCTCTTTCTTTGTGCAGAGTGATCTGCTGTATCCTGTACACATCCGTTCCTTTGTTTCCTTCCCCACTATTTGAATGCAAGGAAATACCCACTATAGCAAGCTGGCTGTGAAAATGTCATCTGCATCCTTATCAACATCTCTACATGTGACACAACCCAACCAACCATCGTACAGATCAACGCCACGTCACACTCAGGCACCACTTCTATCCTGCAAGATTGAGTTCAGACTTTAGTCTGTTATTTGGAAAACCAGTTGTCCTAGCATTATTGCATTTAAAAAAAAAAATAAAATGTTTTAAGCAGCTGATGAAAAAGTGTTTAAAAAAAAAAAAAATCTCAACACAATTCTGTAATTACAATGTACGTTATTTGGGACTGTACTGTGCACTGTGTGCCTGTATTGTAGATTAGGGATATATGTAAAATATATCCCTAATCTACAATACAGGCACACATTGCGTACTTGGCCTAAAATTGTCATCCGTCACAATAACACTTGAGAACTAAGAAAAATTACAGCAAATTCTGTCATTCTGTGAATGTTGAGGCAGGACATTTACACACAAGTAACTTTTTTAAAATCTTTGGTCTTGTTCAAGCCTGAAAAATTAGAATGTTTGCAGGAATTTCACATATTGCGTCTCTGCTCCTTCACAGGCAACATCTAATGTATAATGGAGGGGAACTGCGCTGGCAGCAGCCTAACCAAAGCCCTGGTGGTCCATACTTGGCCTACCCCATCTTGTCTTCCCCCCAGCCTCCTGTCTCCAATGACTATGCTTACTACCAGATTATGCCTGCTCCGTGCCCACCTGTGATGGGTTTCTACCAGCCCTTCCCTGGCACCTACGCAGGTCCTGTGCAAGCTGGAGTGGTCAACCCTGTCTCAGCAGATGTTGGGGAAAGACCATTGCCTCTCGGGCCAGCCTACGGGATGGCCAGTCAGAGAGGGAGAGGCATGATCCGGCCTAATGTTCTTCCAAAGGTACACAAAGTCAGCAGCTTTATTATGATTCTGTTATATTCCCATGATATGCTAATTGTTATCATCAGAAATTTTCCATCCTCATCCTCAGGCTGTTTTGTGAGCACGGACTTCCTCTTTTTCTTTCTCATGCAGCAACAGTTGGGTGTGTGCCAGCCTCCAAGGGGTCGTCGGCCTCCAACAAGAAATGTAGCTGTGCAGAAGGAGGTGTGTACTTTGGGACCTGATGGTAGGACCAAGACAGTCATGCTGGTGGATGCAGCACAGCAGACTGGTAAGAATACTGTAATTAAAGATAGTACACTGGGTGGATACAGAGAGGTTTTTTTAAACACCACCTACCAATATTTTGAGTTAGAATTTTCAAGTTCATATCCTGTGTCAGCGTTGTTGTCTAATCTCGGGACTGAAAGGAAGCTGAGACTCAAAACATTCCAGACTTTGTTAAAGTTACCTTTGTTAAAGATGCTTTGCCTCTGAGAAAACTCTTCCAGTAAGGAGGTGGGACACAAAGCAGATAAGAGTTGCGTCTGGTCTTACAGGTTGACATTGATGATGCTTGTGCATAACTTCTGAAAGAACTGGAATGCAGAGTTTCCAGTTGGAAAGGTAAAAGTGTGTGTAGCTAATGGTATCACAAATAAGGTCTCTGTTCTTGAGAAAGTTTTATGTTGTATGAATATACAGTTCCCTTTTTATTAACATTTCATTGTTAATTGACAGCTCCAGAGTTTTTGAACTTGGGCCTTATTTTCCCATGTTTTTGGATGTACATCATTGATAGGGACAAAAATCCTGTCCTTTTCTCAAAACACTTAACACTTGCTGCAGTATAAGTTGGTGAGTTTGTCAGAGTCACTTTACGTGCTTGTTTTTTCACAATGAGAGACTTTTATGGATGGAGAAATATTCAAAACCTTTACCTACTGATTTAGTTAAAATTAAGTTTCTGTTCTTTTCTTTTCTGTTTCTGAGCCTGGTATTTATTGAAGCTGTATAATTGTGATTCTAGTTAAACAAGCAGTTTACTCCCTAACAAAAGGTCCATCTTTGTAGCAGTCCTATCCATGAGCCTGTCAGACACTTAATTAAAACCTCAATTGCAACTTTCCAGTAGGAAAAAAATCCCTTTTACTGGATTTATGTAGATGTAGGCAAATGCATTATCTGATTACCTTCTAAAACATGAAAAAAGTCCCAGCTTTAATGATAGAAGCAGTTTAATTAAACTTTCTAAAACTTTTTTTCAGATCTAGTTTCTTCTACCTTCTCCTCAGATTTCCCAGGTGATGTGTCAGGGCGGTGTGCCACTGAACGGGCTAGTCCTCTTCTATGGAAGAACCAAACAAAAAGACGACGGGCGTCCCATCCAGCTGAAAACTATATTGAGCAAGGTGCCGGTGAAGCAGATATAGACAGTGACAGCGGTTACTGTAGCCCCAAACACAACCAGGCAGCTGGAGTAACACAGCGAACAGCAGAAAATGCAACAACACCCACGGTTTGTTCACTTTTTACCATCAGCTCCAGATCCAACAAATACTCAAAAATGAATGCCTTACAACAGTACTTCTCTGTAATGTTTTTGTACTGAACTGAGCAGCTGTTTGCAATTTTTTTTCCCCCTCAAAGTAATTCTTATAAATGTCATTGATATGCTAAAAGGGCATAAAAAACTTGCAGGGCTACACTTAAGGAACAGCAATGATTGCAATTGCACTGAAGAAATATTTTAGCATCCAATGTATAAGCATATGCAATATACACAAGATAGCTCAACTGGTCTTTTCTCTCTACCCTTTCCATATTTTCTGTCTCAAATAGGGAGTAGAGGCGGGGGTAATGACAAGTAAGTGTTCACTAAATCACACATTTTCACAACGTGTTTATAAAATTATTTCTTGGTGCATCCTGAATATATTTTCCATGAATGGAAATTTTTCTTGAAATATTTTTTTTTCAGTAACAGGTACATGGGCAAATGTAACCTCCCAGGCTCCTGCTAAGGCCTGGGGTGACAGGAACGGCCAGTTTCACAGAGCAGACCAGAGGAAGACTCCTGAACAAAGGAACTTCTCACAGGTACTAAAAGGTCCCAGTTGAGAAATGCAGTGGCCACCGTATCAAAATATGTTGAACACTGGTATTGGAGAGGAAACTTTTACACAGAGCATTTTTGTGCTTACAAAAATTTAAACAGTACTTCAGTAACAACTAGGGCTTGATGATATGGCTAAAATTTATATGCATTATTACTTGTTACTGTACCTACAAACATCTGAAAAATTTGTTTCCCAAGTCCTCGAAACCATCTCTTATAAAGCTATATAATATTTTACATATAAAAAGCTAATCATTGGTCACCATTTATGTTTGTGATGTTGTTTAGGGACAGGCTATCTAAAACTTCTATGATGCTTTTTCTTCAGGTTCTCAGAATATTTTTTGGAGATATACTGCTTGTGGAAGCTTGTTCAGTCAAATTAGTATTGCGGTACATATTTAGCAGCTAACACTTGGCCCTTCTGAGCCTAAACTATTACTGCTGATCACTGGGTGTATGTCATGATGCACCAATGTAAACTTTTGTGTTCTGCTTTTCTTACCTGGCTTGAATGCAATGAAGTGACGGCCGCGCCCTGTGATGAACCTCAGTCAGTGACAAGTGTCGTAAATAATGTATATTGAAATAACAGAAATGTGTTTAAAACCCAAATCAGCGTATTTGAAACTTTTTCTATTATATATATTCATATGGAGTTATTGTCCAGCCATAGTAACAACTGAACACAATGATGTCAACAGAATAAATTGTGAGGTGAGAAAGAAAACACAGAAGTTTGACAGTTGTCAACATTTTCATACCTTATTTTGGGGTTTTAGCATTACAATCTCATACTGTTTTTGCTGGTAGAATTCTGTATCATATGTGAAATATAGATGAGATGTTAAATATTTAGATTGTGTGACAAAGCTTTGTATGTACAACATGTTAATATAAGATGCAAAATGAAACCAAAGACATTTTGCAGAGGCCGCACACACATGCATAAACAGGGGTATACACAACTATGAGCAGAAATATGAATTCATTCACTTATTTGGCAGTTTTTATATTTTCTCTCTTTTCTTCCTTTCTTCCTGCCGTTCCCTTACAAGAGAGCATGTGGACAATTATACTGAGGGTAATAAGCTTATTGAAAAGCAGGGGTAGATTGCTTCACTCTTCTTTTCACTGCCTTTCAGGATTTCCATAGTGGCTATTCAGGGCGTTTGCCACCCAACCAGTCAGAACAAAGGCTACAGCCAGCAGTAGTCACTGGTACTGAGCTCACTCCAGAGCCCCTCTACTTTGAGGTTGGATTTTTTTCACTGGAATTACTTGTCTGGATCTCTGTTTCCTTCTTTCACACATAAATATTTTAAATATTAATTTTAAATTTAAATATATATAAATATCACTTTGTCAGGATGAAGATGAGTTTCCAGATCTTGCCACTGGAGGGGCTGCCCAACGCAATACCAAACCAGAATCTGCTCCAGCTCAGACACACATACAACCTAAGCTGCCCAAAAACCTGGTAAGGGAAAGTGCTTTCTCAAGTTTGACAGAGACATAGGACAGATGCACTAACGTACAGCAACCCACATGCGTAGACAGCAGGCACACTTTGGGAATACAGCTGGTATTTCCAAAGTGTGTTGGCTGGACTGTCACAGTCAATTTTGATCAGTGCTAGCAAAATATCTGTAGCTGAATCATTGAAACTTGTAATAATTAATCTTAATCTCTACCTGTACTGAATACTCCTTTATGTCTTTTATATGCCTCACAGCTGGATAACCTACCAGAAAACTCCCCTATAAACATTGTGCAGACACCCATCCCCATTACCACCTCTGTTCCCAAGAGGGCCAAGAGCCAGAGGAAGAAGGCTCTGGCTGCAGCCTTGGCCACTGCACAGGAATACTCTGAAATTAGCATGGAACAGAAGAAATTACAGGTATAAACCTGCACTATCCCTCTGTAGGGTTTGAATGTTAAGACATGTTGATTCATTTCTTCCGTTCGTATCCGGTCAACCCCTTTTCCACTTGGCCTCTCTTTACCATTCTGAACTTCAGCTGTATTTAATTGTTTTGTCGATGACCTTATTGTGCTTTTTCTCTCCTCTCCTGGCAGGAGGCATTCACCAAAGCGGCAGGAAAGAAGAGTAAAACCTCAGTTGAGCTTGACCTTGGAGACATGCTGGCGGCTTTGGAGAAGCATCAGCAGGCTATGAAAGCCAGACAACTAACCAATACCAAGCCACTGTCTTTTACAGGTATTCACAAACTCAAACAGACATTAATAAGTTGCGTAAAAATTTATTTACATATTTAAATATTTCATGGTTCAATTTCCCTGAAGTAATTTGCAGTAATGGATGAAGCTGTCTGAGCACTGCCAGAATGTTAATTTACTGTCAGTGCCCTGCCCCCCCCCCTTTTTTTGTTGTTGTAAGTTGTGCCATGTTTTTTTGCCTTTGTAAATGTTTCCATGAAAAAATACTGAAAAGAGCTAACTCATACTTGTATCGTATGACTAATTCATTTAGTTGACTTAGTAACTGTGACTGAATTCCCTGCTTTCTCTTATTAGCCAGACCATGAGCACTAAAACATGTGACAGTCAAAAATCAGTTCCAAACATTATGAACCAGTGTACATAGACAAGTGCATGTACTTTTTTCTACTCTTTTCAATTTTTTTACTTTGCTGTCCTGTCTCCAGTTGGAACAACTACTCCATTCCACAGCTCAGGCCCAACCAGTGTGCCCTGCACGTTGAAAGGTCATCAGCAGCCTTACTCTACCCCACATAATGCCATGGATTCAACTGCACCCCGTGTCAAGAGAGGGAAGGAGAGAGAGATTCCCAAAGTGAAACGGCCGACAGCCCTGAAGAAGGTTGACAGTTTTAAATTCTATTTATTGGTTTAGGAGAGATGAGTGGATGATGTTATTTTGCCCGCATAAAAGTTGGTAAAATGGGGATCTTTAAATCCAGAAAGTATCATCAAATTTGTTTTATATGCCCTTGGTTTTTTATTTTCTCTGAATTTTTGCTCTTTCTTTACAGATTATCTTGAAAGAACGTGAAGGGAAGAAAGGGAAGACGAGTGTGGAGCAAGAGTCAGGCCAGGAGGAGCATGAGGATGAGTGTCTACATTTTACTGATGATCTCACCCAAGAGCCTGCCTCTCAAGAGGGTGGGGGCAATTTATCATTAAGAAGTGAAAGTAATTTAGTTGTGCTCATATTTTTTTAGCAACCATACAGGGTCAAGTTGTCATTCCTTCTCTGCTCTCTGTACCACAGAGAATGGTCTGAGTGTGCCCAGTGATGCATCCCTTTCCCCGGCCAGTCAGAACTCTCCATATAGCATCACCCCGGTGTCCCAGGGTTCTCCTGCCAGTTCTGGTATCGGCAGTCCCATGGCTTCAAATGCCATCACCAAGATCCACAGCCGGCGTTTCAGAGAGTAAGTACACGCACTTTGTCCCACATGTGAGAATCAGAGGGTTGAACAGGACACAAGTGTTGTAGGAATCCCCAATGTTGGAATGTCTGAAAAATGCAATGTGGCAAAAAAAAAAAAAAACCCCAGCACAGTTAACAGTGCAAATATTTTTCCCACTCCAAACTCACAGAGCCTTGGCTGTGAGATGCATACTCTGAAGGTTAAAGGGTGTTTTAAGGGGCAAACTGTACAATAAAGAATTGTAGAGTATGGCAAGGATGCCTAACACATTGTCCTTCTCGGCAAAAATGTATGCCAGCGGTCACAAGCACAGCTTTGTCTCTCTGTCTCCTATGCTGTAGGCCTATTATCCCAACCCACCCTACTCTAACAGATTTTTCATTTAAAGCCTCCAAAAAGACTGTGTAGCCAAGCTCTGCCTCTGACCAGCAGGACACTTGTTCCCTCAGAGGACCCTACAAAATCCATCTGATTGATATCTCTCCAAACCACAGTTACGGAGAGCAATTGTGCTATGTGATGCTTTTCTTAGAGAGGCTGCAGAGCGAATCCTGAGGAGTGTGATTGCAACTGTAATATAACCAACAAGCAATTAAACAAAGCTGCAATGAACAGCTGTATAAACTTGAAACTGTGTATTGACTGACATTGAGTGCTGATCTGATTTGAGTGCTATACATTACCAATCCTTTATGGATGTGATTGTTATCAATGTTGTAGAGTCCAGATCAGGCTTACAAAAGCATGCACAAATATATGATTTCCATATAATCTTTCTTTTGTTATCTGATTTGGCTGTCAATCATAAAGACTCATAAAGATCGAGGAATAAATAGCAGTTCCTGCACTATTTATCAGAACCCATCAAATTAAAACTTCGCATGCTGGATAAATTTTTTGTTGTTCCTTTTTTTTTTTTTTTTACTTGCATCATTTTCCAGAGTAACATATTGCCAAATTACAGACATTTATCTACAGGAAATCAAATTTTTTTTAGGCAGCATGATGGCATAGTGGTTTGTGCTGCAGCGCGAAGGTCTGTGGCTTTTCTGTGTGAGGTTTGCATGTTTTCTCCCGCAGTCTTAAAAAATGCATGTTTAGGTTAGTTGGTGACTCTAAATTGCCCCTAGGTGAAATTGTAAGTGCAAATGGTTGCTCAAATGGAGCAAATGGCAGCATCCCCCTGCCTTCCTAATAGATAATTGGTTGAAAAGGGTTCCAAATCAGTAGCACAAACAGAAAGTTGAACTGTCCACCCAAAGGCAGCTTCTATGTCCACAAAAAGTCAGATGTGGAACTAAAAGGTTTGTTAATAACTTGCGTGGTATTGAATTGCATCATAGACCTGCATACTTCCCAATACCCAACAGTGTACAGTTGTACTGTTTTTCACACAGAATTGGAGGCATTGTTGATAATAAAAGCTGGATCAGAACATTTCTAATTGTATCGATAACAAGATGATAAATTAATTGTTTTAAATTGTAAAACCTTTGCTAAACATTTCACAGCACTATTTGTGCTAGTTAAGGCTAATCATGATCTACAATGTATGCTAAGCAAACACGTTTTGACTATCTATAACCTCCATGACCTTTTTTTTTTTTTTTTTTTTTTTTCCATATTTCCTCTCTTGTCTTTTTTGTTTGGCAGGTACTGTAACCAAGTGCTGAGTAAGGAGATCGACGAGAGTGTGACTCTCCTGTTACAGGAATTGGTTCGTTTTCAGGAGAGGGTCTACCAAAAGGACCCTACAAAGGCCAAATCCAAACGCCGTCTGGTCATGGGTCTCAGAGAGGTCACCAAACATATGAAATTGCATAAGATTAAGTGCGTTATCATCTCGCCCAACTGTGAGAAGATCCAGGCCAAAGGTGAACAACGATGCAATACCATCTCTAGCATCAGTTCTCACACAATCGAATAATGTTAGGTTTGACCAAGAGAGCTGGTTGAACACATTTAACTGAACTCTTGTGTTTTTATGTGAAAGAGTATTCAGTGAGGAAGCATCGCAGATGGTTCAACAAAATCTGCACCTCAAACTGAGTTTTTATTTGAGTTCAGCTCACTGGTCCACTATCTAGTTGCAGCATTGCTGTTTGGTTCAATCTTACTGCCCTCATCATTAAAAAAAAAAACATTGCATACCACCTGTTAATCAAGAAACTACAGATAGAAACAGTTAGCAATTAGCTGATGCGCATACTGAGTTAATAGAAGGTGAATCTGGACTTAAAGTAATTCATCAGGGGCCCAGAAAAACAACTCCAAATTAATGATAATTTTGCTCTGCAACTTCTGTATGTGAATAAACAAGTGCAAAACCAGCAGTTACATATTAATAAATGCCAAGTATAAATTCCCAAGGGAATGTTGGATATTACCAAAACACTGGGTTTTCCCACTATTGTATTTAAGTCATTGCCCAACATTTTCTGATGTATTTATTCATTAATTTTTTCAAATTTGATTAATTTCATCCCCAAATGTTTATTGTGTTGCAGGTGGTTTGGACGAAGCTTTGTACAATGTCATTGCCATGGCTAGGGAGCAGGAGATCCCGTTTGTGTTTGCCTTGGGCAGAAAAGCGCTGGGACGCTGTGTCAACAAACTTGTGCCTGTCAGTGTGGTTGGCATTTTCAACTATTCTGGAGCTGAGGTAATGCACTCCCATCAACTCTTGGATTGTAATAATGTCATTTTTATACTTGTATATATTCATTCAATCTGTCTTGATGTGAGGCGTACTGATTTACAGTAAAGACAGTAGTTATCAGTACATAGCAGCAGAGATATAGAGACTGGAAACAAAGCATCATCTCTAAGCAGGCTCATGTTTTGTTTCCCTCACTATGTCTTTCAGGGTCTCTTCAACCGTTTAGTTTCTCTGACAGAAGAAGCTAGAAAGGCCTACAAGGACATGGTGTCAGCCCTGGAGCAGGAGCAAGCTGAAGAGGCTCTGAAAAATGACAAGAAAGTCCCACACCACATGGGGCATTCCCGTAACCATTCTGCTGCTTCTGCTATCTCCTTTTGCTCCATCTTCTCAGAGCCAATCTCAGAGGTCAATGAAAAGGAGTATGGTAAGATCCCTTATTTATGTCTTTCAGCTTTTTATCCTTGTCTGTATTTTAAGGTGATCCTCATCAGTGCTCAAAGACGTATTCTGATTGTTTTCAGAAGTAAAAGTAATATTTTGTGAAAGGATTTTACAAGGCAGAAGAGAATGGGAAAAATACTTAATTTTTTTTATTTGCTATCTAATAATTTGCTTTCCAAAAAATTGTAAAAGATTTGACTTGTTTGTGCTTCAAACTATAATTTAGATGAAATCAAAACTTTGTTTGGAATCTCAGTGTTGAAATTGTTAATAGCTTACAGATACATCAGAGATT
This sequence comes from Remorina albescens, assembly GCA_034769265.1. Classification (NCBI taxonomy): domain Eukaryota; kingdom Metazoa; phylum Chordata; class Actinopteri; order Carangiformes; family Echeneidae; genus Remorina; species Remorina albescens. The sequence continues at coordinate 8,282,470 of CM068479.1, forward strand.
TTTAAGAAGGGGCATTAACCAGACACTTGTAAAATGATACAAGACAAAAATGCTGGAAAACTCTGGTTAAATCTGACAATATTTGATGTTTTTACATAAAATCTTCCACAGCTGTAAGTTAATTGTAGTATTAAAGGTGCAACATTTCCCTCTGAAAGGCCATTGAGCAGCAATATTGCATGAAGTAAGGACATTTATAGGATGTATTTGGTTATCCACCTCTGATTTTAATTTTGCTGAGATTAGGAAGTGAAGTATAATAAATGTGCTCATACATTCAGAGACCAACTGGAGAAGTATGGTGGAGACCTCAGATGCCCCAGAGACTGTGGAGACTGAGCCGAGTTGCCCTGCACCTTCCACTGTTGCCCAGAGAGACAGTGAGCCACTAGCTGCCACCACCAACACTGCTCAGGCTGGCTCCACTGCTCCCCAGCCCAGAGCAGGGGCTGTCCTGCAGTGTAATGGAGAGCGAGATGAAGTCCGTGCTGATGACCGATTGGAGCTGGCCTCACAGCAGAGCACGGAGACAGGCTCATTGGATGGGAGCTGCAGGGGCCCTCTGAACTCCTCCATCACCTCCACCACCTCCACTCTTGTCCCCGGGATGTTGGAAGAGGCAGAGGAGGAGGATGAGGAGGAGGAAGACTATACTCCCAAACCTATTTCTGTGGAGGTTCCCACCCTCAGCAGCCGCATCGAATCCTGGGTGTCAAAGACCCTGGAAAACCTGCAGCTGGGAAAGAGCCAGGAAAGCACAGAAGAGGAGGAGGAAGAGGAGGAGGACGAAGAGGAGAGAGGGCAGAGTGAAGACGAGGAGGACCTTGATTCAGCAGACATCACAGAGACAAGGATGGAGGACAAAGAGATAGTGGAGGCAAAGAAAGTCAATGGCTGAAATCATTTCTCCTCCTCCCTCTTTTCCTCTATACACTCCTTCTCTCTGTCCTCCGTTGCTCTCACTCATCCTTTTCACAGCAGCCAGCAGCCAGCAGCTTTCTCTTTTGTCTCTGACCCCTGGCACTAGATGTAATCTCAGGTATCCAACCAAGTGACCAACTCTCAACACAGCCCATTAATAAGTTAAAGAGAAACTGACAAACTTACAAACACACAGCATCACCAACCAACCAACAACTAATACATTTTGAGGGATACTAATGGACATAGGGGGGAAAAAAAACAACAAAACACTTAGCTGCCCTCAATTCTTCAGCCCATAACCTGCTACACTTGAATCTAGAGGGAGTTTTGGATTATTTCGTTCTCTGAATCTGAACTCTTTTACAGTCGGGCCTTGGAGCAAGAAATGTTGAACTGCTGTCTGCAGCTCACGAAAAGGAAGTTATGAACTTTCCCGTTCCCCTCATACTTCATTTAGAGTCCTGAAAGGTTTACAGCTCTGCAAGTATTTGTGTATGTGCAAGTTGTTATTTACAGGCACATACTGTAATTTGCATTTATTTTGCTGTGCTCAGTAGCTTTATTTTTGTAAATAGCGTGTGGGTTTTTCTTGTGACCTCACTGCTCACTGAGTGAAGGAAAGGAATGCATTTCTTAATTAATGCTTGGTTGGTACTTAGCTTTCCTTACAGAATGTTACAGTGTCAGGGGTTATGTCTTTCTACCAAAACCACTCCCACCCTTAAGTCTTCAGAGAGTGTGTAGTAGTGTGTCCCATTCTGTATTCAAATGACTTAACTTTCAAAAAGCAAAACAAGCTTTATGTATATAATCTCGTCTCGGTGGTTCCTACTACAGTATGTATTGGTGTGTCATTGATTTAGTGTGAAACTATTTGGGGTTTTTTTCCTCTGACTGGAATTGTCTCCAGTTTCCCGGTGCTGTCTGTGCTTCATAAAGAAAAATTGTTCCTGTTCTCTTGGGTGGCATTTGTTCTCTGACTGCGGGGCTCTTAAGATGACTCTTGTAATGACATAAGACATTTTTAGAAGTCTTTTCATCATACTTAACATCAACACAGAGCTCTTCTGGAGTCCCTCTTTCCAGAAAGAAAGTTTTAGTAAATGTGCAGTTAGAGCTCAGAGGTTAATTTACTGACTGGAGCGGTAATATTATGAAAAAAATGGGAGGCTGGAAAGGTTTTCGTAAAATGACATTTTTAACAGTGTTGATCCCATTTCTTTTTATGGCAATAAATCAACTGGACAAACTGGTGTTTACTGGTATTTGAGAAGAAAGAGCCCATGTTTACAACAAAAAATCAGACTTGGTTACTTACATCGGAAACCAATTCTTTTAGAGCTCTTGTAGTTACTCTAGACAGATTTTGTAGTTACCCAGCTACAACTGCCACAATCTAAAGTCAGTTAACCACAACTGAGAAGCTCCCTCCTCAGGCCAGGGTCACCACAAGTAGTCAGACAAGTCGTCACACACATACTAATGATACACCCCTGTATATACAAATGTATAAAAGAGATTTTGATTTTGCATTGTATTAAAGTGCATAAATAAAAAAAAAATACAATCATGTTCTTAAAGCCATTTGATAGTTTTAACATTTTAACAGTTGGAATCCAATTTGATAATGGTATTTGATAGTGAATCATAGTGAGATTTCAGCCTGTCTATGATGATGCAGTGTGTAAATGCAGTATGTTGGGCAGTATGATAGGTGAAGCCCAGTGATGGGAGATGACAGTGTACTGAATGTCATACTTGGGATAATGAAAGTGTTTCTAGTTTGATAAAAGGTACGCTGTGTGTAGGCTTTTTGTTGCAATGACTTCCATCAAAGTGTTTGAACTATGTTAACTGACAGCAAGTGTGTTTTTGCACTATGTAAATATAGTACTGGTAAAGGTCTTGTAACTAATGTGAACAATAACAAAAACGAGCAAAAAAGAAAAAAAAAACTAAACTAAAAAACAAAACGGTTCAATGAAGTGCTTTTTTCAGAGTGTTCCTCGTGTTTATATGGATATTTAAGACTGTCTCCTTCAGACTGTACATTACTATCAACATTGTTAAAGGCTGTTTCTCATAATCCTGTTATCACTCTTTAACCTATATGAACTGATGATTAACATCATTAAAATGTTTAAGTAAATCGTGTTACTGAAGCCTATTCTTCTGTTCAGTTCACTGTGTTTCATCAACATACACGCACATTACACTGCAGGGGGAGCTGAAAGAGGAAACAAATCTGCGTCCAGGTTTAGAATGAATGGATCATTGTACTTTGATATTCAAAGATAGTTAATTGAATATTTCCTGTTTTAGACTCCTAGTGGGATCAAATAAGCAATTTAATCAAAGCATACTGGTTTCCAGGAAAATATAACAATTTATCCTTTAGTATTTCATTGGCAAAAAAAAAAAAAAAAAACCCTCAGATGAATTGGTTATAAAAATGACTTGAAGGCCTTGACTGCAGTTCTCCTGAACAACCGCTAGGATGGGACAAATCTGCTGTACGTGGATTTATGAACTCGAACTTTTCTAGTCTTTTCACACACGATTACATATATTCGCTTTTAAACATCAAATTATATGGTGTTATCAAAATTATTTCCTTTTTGAAAAAATCCTGAAGTCAGAAATACTCAAAAAGATCTTGACTTAGGTATGCGATTTGCGTGAATTGTGGTGCGCCCTGCCTGATCTTTTTGTTGTTGAAAGTTAATGTCCGGAATCGGTGCAGCATGTAAAACACTAGCTGGCGTCTAAAACATTGCCTTGATTGCAATCAAACAGAAATGCAAATGCTTCAGTTAAATCCCCTTCATCTTGTGTGGTCATGCCGGTCATTTGAATATTACATGCATTAGGTAGACTGTGGAATGTCTTTTGTTGAGTAAATCAAGTAAGTCAATCTGAGCTACCACTACACATATGAAATCTTTTTTTTTTTTTTAGGGGAAAGCATTTTTCTCTGAGGTCCAAGTGATGTTAGAAGAGAAGATTAGAGCACTCATGGGAAGTGTTGGCTCAGATTCAGTGTGTAAGTGTGTGTATGTGTGTGTGTGTGTGTGTATAGCATGAGTCACCCTACTCGCCTGTGATTGGATGGTAGTTTATGGGTGAGGGAGGGGGATAGAGCTTTAGGGGCAGTCTGTCAATCTCGCCTCTGCTTCAGTCACACGTTCATCTGCATGCACCGTCATAGAGAGACAGAGGAAGTGAGCGAGAGCCTCACATTCACAAAAAAAAAAAAAAAAAAAAAAAGAGAAGGGAGAGAGAAAGTCCATTCATAAAAGCTGCACAATTCTTTGGTGCCGGAGAGAGAAAAGATAGAGTGGAGGAAAGTTAATGTGGAGGTGAAGCAGAGCTGGAAACCTGCTTGAGAAAGTGTGTGGGTCAGTGGGATGGGACTGTCCTCAGCATGACGAGAGTGGAGCAGACCGGACTTTAGAGTACGGAGGACATGCAGGTCAGTGGAATCTCCACACACAACAACATACAGCAGGCGTCCCTTCTAATAATCGGAGCACCCAGACAATCTCCAAAAAGATAGAATGATTAGCATTTCAAAAATGATGCCCAAAATGTTTCTTATGTCTTGCCTTTTTCTACAGTCTTTAGTCACATCTCTGGATGTTGTGTTAACTATGTGTAATCTAACTCCTTACTTTCTTCGTTGCCTTCCCAGTGCTCCCAGTCCCAGTGCTGCCCTCCATCCAGTTCCCTGATCATGAGAGAGCAAAGCTTGCCCAGGTTCAAATTCCAGACAGGACTCTTACCAGGTAGCAGGACTGCTGTTGTATTCATTACTGGCACACTCAGTGCCATGAAAATCACTGTGTTGCACATCTGACTGTGACTCTTCTGCAGGCATGCTCAAGCGCACCAAATACAGTCGCCTGCGCAATGATTCCCTGACGTCTCTGGAGGATCGCACGTTGTCCCTCAAGGGGAAACTTCGCTTAGACTCAGATTTCGGCCAAATGGATCCTGGGACGTCCTCGCACCATGGGCTGTCCACCCTGAGGGACTTCATCCCCCGTGTGGCCAACCTCCGATTACAAAGTCCAATTTCTCTGTGGGGCTTGAGGGGGCAGGGAAGCACCGCTGGGGACAGAACCATTGATGGACACACTGACACACCATTGTCCAGAACAGAGTGGGGACCAGGACCCAATCAGAGACTTTGTAGCCATTCTTCCTTCAACTCACCGCAGTCGGCTGGGTGCTGTACAGGTAGACCCGTCACCCTGCACTGGATGGCCAGCCTCCCCCGGACTTCCTCTGCAGCACATAACTGCATGGAGTTGGGGACAGCGAAGAGATCAGTTCACCACGACATCAAGGTACCTATCAACACGTCTGAGCCAATAACAGTGTGTGAACAGACTACAACCTACAACTACTCTATGAGTATAAGTATAAGAATTTCCTTGCCTGACTAATCCTGGCGTTTTTGACTTTGATAATTTGCCTAAAATCGGAGTTGTGTTAAAACATTACTTGCATGTAGATTGTGTGTCAGTGTAAAGCTTCCTCACCTCAGACTTTTTAAGAGAGTGTAGCTCACCTCGCAGGGGCCCACAGTTTAATTCATACCAGTGACAATACACAGACACACACGCGCACACACATTTAAAAACACTTTCCCTTCTCCCGGTGCTCTATTCACACTATCACCCTCACTTTGACACATTCACCCCCTCCCTCTCACATAGAGCTTCCTGTGTATGGAGTAGTGACTCATCCTGGCTCTCTGCTCCTCTCTAGATCCGCTCTGCTTGTCCGTGTGTGTGTGTGAATGGATCCGGTAACAGCAGATCCCATGCTGTCCTAGAACCGGAGATGTGTCCGCATGGGTGATTAGGAGCAGGGCATGTGAGCTGTCCACTGATGGAAATGAGAACGGACTCTCTGATTGTGCTCTAAAAACACACACACACACACACACACACAGACATACTCTCCTGCCCATTCACCCAACCCACACATGTACTCACACACGTGTGTTATGTCTGGTCTCCATCAGTGAACTTACTCATCCTGTGTCCATCCTGTAAGGTCTGCACTGCTCAAGCTTATGGAACAAAGAAATGGGACTTTATACCAGCATGAGGCGTAAATCTTTGTGTGGTTGCATATACAGCGAGTTAGCACTCTCCACATCTTTAGAATCCAGATCTCTAGATCTTTAGAATGAAATTCATGTCACAATGTCCAAAACTGTTCCTTAAGAGCAGAAGTTGCATATTAGATAACTGCACACAGCTTGGGTCCATTGTACAAACAACCATCACAGTCAGACACAATTGCCTTTATATGAAGGTGGTAACACAATTATGAGCTTTATGAACAAGTGATAAACTGTTCTAAATAAATTCTAAAAGTCAGAGCTGGAACCAATCCTAGCTGACGGGGAGTGAGGGTTGGGTTCACCCTGGACAGGTCACCAGTCTATCAAAGGACTGACATATTGAGACAAACAAGTGCTAATTCTCACATCCACATCGACACAATTTAGAGTCACCAGTTAACCTGATGGCCATGCTCTTGGACTGTGGGAGGAAGCTGGAGGAAGCCAAATATATATACAGATAATCACATGTCCCACACAATGAAACCTTATGACACAGTTGATTCCTTGACTTTCATTTCGCACCCTCATTAAGTGTAAAAGTCCTCATATTTTTGTTACAATGAAATGTGGTCATTTGGACATATATGCACTTTGAATTATACCAACTTTGATTTAGCTCCATTCATTTTTCAACAAAGTTTACGGTTTAAGTGAATACTCATAATGCAAATGATATTCAACCTCATCTGCATTTCTTTTTCATTGTGATTGGCATGCTAATAGGCCAAACTAAGAAGCTATTAGGACAGATGCATAGTTGGCTCTCATCTGCGTAGTGGTGGTGTCAGACCAAAAACCAAGTGGAATTGTTTGTACAACACTTAGTGCACAAAATGGGCGCAATGACAAATCCAACAAAGCAGCTCTCTGCTACGTTGCAGAGCAGACAAATGTAAATGATCATCAGTAATTTTCCAACCTTTTTTCTCAAGTTGTGGAACAAAAGAACAGAAATCAAGAAATGCTCTGAGTTGCATGAAATTAAGTTTCTGCCTGTCTCTTAAGTGTGAAATTATACCTGATATAATGTCTGCCTTCTGCAGGGAGACACAGTTTGGCTGGACTTCTAATCTATGTGTATAATGTATGTCTGTATAGGGCGCACAGCTGCAGCCACCATGTTGACGACTGTTGTCTATGAAACATCATATTTGTGCCTTAAGTGGTTTCCACTTTTGAGATTGTAACATTTGTCTTATCTGAGCTGTATACTGGGAAGAATGGAGGACCAAATTTTTAACCCTGTGGAACGCCTCTGGTATTTGAAACATACCATCACTGAAAAATAAAAACTCTCCACATGAATCTGACAACAGCAGGAACGTTTCAGCGTTTTTATCAGTACAATGCAGTGCGGTTTGTTGCTTTATTGCCTCTTTATCCCCACAAAGCTATTTAGAAAAGTCTATCATGTTGGATATGGACTGTACATAAATCATCAACACTACTCCACTACTACAGTTGAATTCAATCAAGTTTAATTTCCCCACCCAATTTTACCAGCTCAAAGATAAAATGTCAATCAGAGAAAAACCAGTGTAGAATGAGAGATATATGCTAAATTAATGATAAAAAATAAGGAAAATTTATGACTTAATATGTTTTTTTTCCTTTCCTTTTTAATGTTTTTAGTGTGTCTGTCTGATGAATGTTTCCGTTCTATTGAGGACACTTAAATAGAGGACTGTTGTCTTGCTCTGTCTTTTCAGTACATGGGCAGTGTAGAGGTGGTCCAGTCCATGAGGACCCTCGACTTTGACACTCGAATTCAAGTCACAAGGTAAGATGGACCTACACAAGAACACACACTCACACACACATACACACACACATACATAACTAAATATGCAAATATATATGAGGGAGCTGCTAATGAATGAAACAGCATAAAAGGGGAAATTGAATTAAATGTATAAAGTTCCATAATGTTTAATAAACTGGGGTTTTTTATCGTCATCATTTGAGATTGGTTTCCAAGTGCAGGATACCAAAACACTGGTCTACACAGAAGACTCTGTTCACAACTGAAGCTGAATGATGGGGTAGAAAATCCAATTAGATTAATTTCCTCCAAATCATATCTTACAGACGTATTAACAGAGAGCAGGAGGGTTAGAGAGGTTAGAGAGGCTTAAATCCATCACATGAAAAGAAGAGCCTTTCCTGGAAAAAGCCTTGTGCCCAGGCAGGATCTTACTTCTCTGTGTGGGTTTGTGTCTCCTCTGACCTTTCCGACCTGATAAGATCAACCCTCTGAAAGCCAATATGCCCAGTAAAGCTCAGAAAAATCTGTGTTTTACTGAGGGGATATTTCAAGTCACAGATGTTTTAATTTTTCTTTAATTATTTGTTCAGAATTTTTTTTTTATCTACTTCTGTTTTCTCTACAGTTATGCTTCATCTGATGAGTAAACGGCTTATTAATTCACCTTTTACAAAAGATTTCTGACTTGGGAAGTAGCATCACATAATCTTGTGTTATTTTAAGTCACTGAACACATTTTTTATGTTACAGTAATCTGTAAGTATGTGTAAAGAAGACTTCCTTAATGTACAGTAGCATCTTTCCTATTATACTCTCACATGCAAGTCACATGTTATGGGGGCACACTTTGTTTAATGTGTTTGTGCATTTGAGCATTCATAAGTAAATGGATGTAAAACAAATGTGTGTTGTGTGTGTGTGTTTGCTTTTATGTGCAGAGAGGCAATAAGTAGACTTTGTGAAAAGACATCAGACAAGACAAAAGTGAAAACCAAAAGGGTATGGTACACACACACACACACACACACACACACAGGCTTGCTCTCTCTCTCTCTCTTAAACTTAAACCTCAACACAAACATGACAGGAGTGACCGTGACTTCTATCTCAATCAGTCTGTGTGTAAGGGACGCTCTGCTATTTTGGGTCAAATCAACCTGCGGTTTTCTGGGAGCAGGATCGTTCTCAGTGTCTCCACGGACAGTTTGACTCTCATTGCTGCCTCTTCATTACAGGTGACAATTTCTTCTAAACCACATTATAATTATCACACTGTTTAATTTTTAAGCCATGGTGTGAAACCTGTTTTCATTTAGTTTTTCTTCCTCTCTTCTCTTCCTCAGAAGATTGCGCACCACCCCATGCAGGCCATTTCATTTGCCTCTGGAGGAGACCCAGTATGTTAATATTCTCAAAAGACAAATTTTTCACAAACATGTTCATGGTTAAACAGGGATAGCTAATGTTACAGTTGGGTATTGTTCACAAATGTTTCTATACAGATACCGATACTTTGACTTTGATACCAGCTCTGGAATTTTTTGATACCAACTTGATGAAATCCATATTAACAAGATATAATATATAATGGGAAAAAAGAAAAAAGTTTTACTTTTCAGCTCCTTGACATTTTTACATAATATCCATAAATAAAACTTTAAATAAACTGAAATTCAACTGGCTGCCTTCAGATTACCTCCTGAGCCACTGCAGCGCCAACAATAAATACAAGTACGAAGGAACAAATTGTAAACAATACAAAAAACTAGTGCAAATTTTTTTCAGTCCAAAATCAAGCCAGTATGTAGGCTCACTGCTTAAAACTTTTACATCACTCAGCAGTTCTTCAAAAAAAAAAAAATCAACAGGTCTGCTTGTTCAGGTAACAGACAAAATGTTGCTGGCTGACAGTGTCAACATCAGTAGAAACTGTACGCTTAGAATGAGCTTCAAACATTTGATTGACTGTTAAACCACATTTATGCAGAGTCCAACGAAACAACATTAGAGCTGACGATGAACTTGCTTTTAACAATCACTCTCCATACGTCTTCACGGTCAGCTCTTAGCAGCATTAGTGGGTTTTTTAAATAGTTTTTTAAAATTAGTTTATTAGTAGAACCTATGTGATGTGTCTCCTCTCCGAGCAGAATAATGTCCTTGTTGTTTCAGTCATTTCCTCCATAACAACCATTAGTTATAAATAGATTAATGATTAGATTATTTTCAGCTAGCTCTTTCTCAGGACTTTAAATTATGCACAAGAAACAAATAATGCTTTCTTTTGAAAACCATACAAGTGAGCATGCACTCACATGATCTTTATACCTCTTCATGTTTGTTTCAAAGTGATAACTCTTATTGATTTTCCCTCCCCTTCCCTCCAGGCCTTTATTATTTCCATATGACAGAATCTGTTTTTCTCATCCTGAGTCAAAAACATCCTTTTGCCTAAAGGTCTATTATGAGTAGGGGAGGGGTGGGGGGATAATCAATGCCTCTCTGTCACTGTCTGAACAGCCATGTCAGTTATTAGTAGTTGTTTAGGTCAAGCCTGATTCCATTAATTCACTGTTTCAACTCAACAAACAGTTTTGTGCACTCATTTCATTGCTATTTTGACACCATGAGGTTTCACTGTCTTTAGAAAGAACGGGATGGTTCAGGGGAACCACTCCGGAGAAGCTGTGGTTGCGATTATAGCTTGTTGTTAAATGAATTGGATAAAATAATCTTGCGCTCTAAGCCTTTCTCCATTGGCTCGGACACATAGAAGATAACAGGGGAATTAAAATCCATCTGCCAAAGTGACTTTGACTTTTGACTTGTATTAGAGTCACTGATAAGGACAAAATTAATTAGAAGGACAATACACTGAAAATTGCTGCTGTGTTTTCAATGATTAAATGTTAAAAAACAGTTTTAAAAAAATTCCTGCACTGTCAGGAGATCTAATAGTGACCATATACACAGACATGTAGAAAAATAAAGAGGATACCTTAAAAATGACCACAAATAAGGTTTGAAAAAAATTGTTCCTGCTCTTAAAAATTAGAGGTTGGAAATGTTGGTGGTAAAATCCACCCCAGCTAAATTCAACGCTAACTAAACTCTGCTATTTGAGCTTTATTCGGTCCTGTATGAACAGTAGCTTATAGTGGCTAACTTTAGCAAACTTTAGACAACTAATGGTTAATTCTCTAATATTCACATTTATATAGAAATAATATGCACATATCAACATCATCAATATCATGTCTTTTTCATTTAAATTTATTTTACAGGACATGGCGGATTACATTGCTTATGTTGCCAAGGACCTCACTAATCACAGAGGTAAGGGACAGGTCTGTACTCTTCGCAGCTCAGCTTTCTGACACAGTGTTTTACTGTCATTACTGACTGGAGAATATCCCCTCCCCTCTCTGGCTCTCAGCATGTCACATCCTGGAGTGTCCTCAGGGTCAGGCCTGCGAGGTTATCAACAGCATCGGTCAGGCCTTTGAGACTAGCTTCCACCAGCTTCTCAGCCACTGGCCATCGCTGCTCTCCACCAATCCCAGGTTTTCCTTCTATCTTATTGGTGTGACACAGCACAATAAATTGCCCAGCATGCTTTTGTCTCTCCCATCCGGTCAGAGTTGCAGTTTAATAGTGTCTCACATGATGTTGGTCAGTAATTCATTTCACTGGCTTTTAAAATGGCATAAATCTGTCAAATCTAACTATCTGATCAGCCAAAAATTAAACTACAAGTTTTGTAGTTTGAGTAATTTAGGCTAAAACAGCTTTTCTGATGTCCTTCACTATGTGAAATGTAATTTTGACAGGCTGGGCCAATTCAAAGTAAAAAAACGTTTAATTTAAATAGTATTATCCCTGTTGTATGTGTGTGTTATTTTCTCTGTTTTTTGAATGTGTGTGTTTGCTTTGCACCCATGTGCATGTTTTCTATGAAATAGCTCCTCATCAGCGGAGGCAGTGGGGTTGACATCATGTAACATTCTTGGTTGCAGGTCAGCAGTGAGAATCTGTCCCAACTGGAGGCACGAGGAGACAATCACAGAGCAGAAGGCCAAGCAAGAAGCAGAGAACAGTGCACACTGTAACTACTACAATGTGATTCCAGGAAAGACGCCACCTCCAGGTGGAACAGAGGACCTGCGAATCAGAAGGGAGAACAAACAGGATGCCAGCACACAGGTGGTGAGAGTTCATTATAACACCAAACGCCTAATATAATGAGGACATTATGAATTAACATGAAATAGATTATGTTGCACTACACAGCAATCAAAAGGTAAATAACTTTTTTTTTTATCTTAACATAATATTGTTTGCTCTGTAACTTGGTCACCTCTTTGCTTAACTGAGCCTTCATACACTGAGCCTGGTTTGAGTTATTTTTTCCTGTCCTGCTGTTATACCATGATAGATTGATGTGGTTGAAAGCTTCAGACACACACAAAAAAAGTGAACTTGAACCAATTTTTTTGCCAGTATGAGCCAGTGCCGTATGAAGAATATGTTTTCCAGTATGTGTTGCGGAGATTTTAATGTGCTCATCTAGAAGTTAAGCTCATTTTACAGTATAAGAAATAAATAATCCTGTCATTGTAATTAAATTTGATGCAGAAAGATACACATTATAAGAAAATATTTTACACTTTTTCTTGATCTAAAATCCACTTGTCAAGCGTTAAGCATTAAACTATTACACCCTGCAGCTTCACAAACAGTAGAGCCTGACATGCCTGCAACTCAACAACCCTAACCCTCTGCAACAAGATTTACTTTAACTGGGAATGAAGTTCTTGATATTCCTGTCAAGAGTAAACATCTCTAACTCTAAGACCATTACTGGACCTGAATACACACACACACAAGCACGCGCACAAACACACACGTGGCTTTTGTGTTTACGACTCATCTGGTGCTGTTGCAGGATCCTTGGACTCAGCCTGTTTCACTTTTCAAGAACTGCTCCATCACAGAAGAAAGTCCAGCTCCACCTGCAGGTATAATCCTTAAGTACTTTTTCAGTCTGAGCCACAGAGTGCCACAAAGTGTCAAAACTAAATTAAAACAGCCACTTTTGAGTTTTGGTTTGTAAATTAGAGGATGCATCTGGCAAGTAGCAGAAGTTTCGTAAACCAATTACATTTGAATGAAACAAAATACATACTTTCAATCTTTTTCATTACTCCCATTTTTGAAAAAAGACAACAGACTGCTTTCTCTTTCAAAATGCAGCAATTAAAAGACCTCAAATGTCAGTGTAAAGTTAACCATAAATCAGAGTTTAAAATGGAATTTAATGAAGCAAATTTTAAATAAATTTTCCAATAATTCAAACAATGTATTTGACATTAAGTGTAAGTATGTGGTGCCACATATCCTGGTTGGTACATCCTGCTCTTGAACAGTTATAATCCTCCTCTCCACCAGACTCAGGGGGATCTGAGGTTAGTCCTGAACGGTGCACTCCTCTGTCAGAGTCACCAGACCGGGACCTGATCCAGGAGGAAGGCTGGTTCCATGGCAGGTGGGTGCCTTCGCTATTAATGAATTGCCAACTTTACTGCGTCCATCTGCTGATCTGTGTATCTCTCTGCCTTTCTCAGTATCTTTGTGTCATTTATCCCAGGTTAGGAAGAAAGCAAGCAGAGTCACTTCTCACTTGTAGTGGAGATTTTCTGGTCAGAGAGAGCAGCTCTGCCTCTGGTCAGTATGTACTCAGTGGTATGGAGGGAGGCACCGTGCAGCACCTACTTCTGGTCGATCCCCACGGACAGGTAAAGGTGTGCCATTGGATTTTAAAGGCATGGGGAGAGGAGTGGCCTTAGAAACTAAGCCTGTTTTTTTGTGTGATCAGGTACGGACCCGGGATCAGGTGTTTATGAACGTAGGCCACCTGGTGCGTTTCCACATGGAGAACCAGATGCCAATCATTTCCGGAAGCAGTGAGCTGCATCTGAAACAGCCAATCCTACAAAGACACTGAGGAGCACTCACTGATTGCCACGTACATACATTATCCTTCAGCAGTGACTCTCAACACGAGCAAAAATGTCTTTTAACAATTTTTGTCACTTGAAAATGTAAACATGTAGGACATAATTTCTCAGACTATTTTATGATTTGTCCATAAACATATTCAAAGAGATAAGCCACATGTGCAGTGAACAGTTTAACATTTTGGTAAATGATCACCCGTGTGAAGAGTGTACCTCAGCTCGTGTTGAGAACAGCTGCTGGCCTGCACAGCATCCTGTCTCACTCTCTCTCAGGCTGAATTTGCTGGTGTTTACTCAAAGTCTAAGCACAATCACTGGTGTCGGGAAGAAATTACCAGAAGGTTGGCAGGCTTTCACAATGATTTTATACAAGCTAAATTTGTCTTGCGTTCATTTGTTTTGATTTGTTATTGCATTGTGTTTCCAATTCCCCTGCTGGACTTTGGAAAATAACTTTTCATCCCACTTATTTGTAACGATGAGATTCAAATGCTGTCAGTAACCCAAATCCACAGTATCAGATTTGCAGTTTAGTCTTAGATGAACATGTGCAGAGGGTAATGATTTTTGTCCTCCCACTTAGTTCAATCAAATACATCTTTGGTTATTTTACACAATCAATCACTGGACTTTGTCATTTCTTTTTGTTAAATCGGCTACCACAAAAAGATGATTCTACTGACAACAAAACTAACATTAGGACACCTTTTAACAATCCTCCACAAAACATCACAGTATGTTGCAAATTATTATTAAATTCAGTTCTTTAGCCCCCATTTTAACATGTATTCACTAAAATTACTGGGACGGCACTCTGTAAGTCATGAGACAGAAGACCTCAGATGGATGTCACATTCTTTAAAACTAAAAATGTTATTTCTTTCTCTAAAAACATCACAAACCCTTTAAGAATGTCATTTATATATATGGACTTCCTATCTACCGCTGAAATAAAGTACAAACAACACTGATGAACTTTCATGCTGTTAGCTAGCAGTTTATGGCAACTTTGCTTTGTTGTACAAAAAGTAGAAAAGTTATAAAACATTAAAGTTTGTAAGAACATGCCAGTTAAGGAAACTGTACATAAACACTCATCTCTAACGCACGTATACATTTCTAAATGATCAAATATGTATATATATTTACTACAAAGTTTTTATTTACTGTGTCAAGGTTTTTTTTACAAGTGTGGCTGGAATGCAAAGATGCAATGTTACTTTGGCGGAGTGCAAAGTGATGACACTGTTTCCTGTTGTGTTCAAGGGCCAATCAAAATGCTCAATGCAATGTGAAGAAGAGGAAGTAGCCATTGTTATTTTTCTTCCTGACATCATGTGACCCACCTTCCTGGGAAAATTTTTGGAAACATGCACAAATGCTGACATGGTAATAATGATAAGAGTGACGCCTCTTCCTGTGCTGTTGGCACAATGAGCAACTTGAAGGCCACTTCACTGCTGAACAAACTGTGGGAGCCAATTTTATACAAACCACAGTTTTCATTTGAACTACATGTTCAAGGTCATTATGACAATATAAAACAACTTCGGAGAGTTTTGTCCCATCAAATCATCACCACATGAAGTGATGGAGAAGATGTCAAGCTGACAAATCCCCAGGTGAAGTATTTTGATGTTCAAAAAGTTGAAAAGCTGCAGCTTCTGGTTCCTCCACTGTGATTTTACTGATAGGTCCCTGTGCTTTGTCACATCACCTTGATCTGTTTCCACAAAAATTTTATCTGTCACTTCAGTTTTAATTTTATTTAATAAGAAATTAAAATAATAATTTTACATCATTGAAAAAGACATTACTAGTCCAGTCTAAAGTACAGAAGATTTACAGATAATCAAAAGACAAAATAAAGAGACTGAAAAACAGACTCTCACTCTGTTAAACTGAATCAAACCAAATCAAACCATTTCAGCATTTCACCAGCAGATCATTGCACATTTCTGCTAAACAAAAATTGTGTTTGATCAAAAGTGGTATAAGGCAAAATCATATATAAAATAAGTAGCAATAAAATTAAACTGGATTTTGACACCTATGGAAAACATAACTCATTCAGAAGGCTATAAAAAAATCAACAATGTAAATATACAATATAATATGATACATAATTCACTTTCTTTTCCACCAGGTTGCCTGAAAAATTAGAAAAGCTGATATTGTATTGTTTCAATTTTTTATTTATTTATTTATTTTTTTGTAGTTGGGTCATTAAAATGGAATATTGATCAACTTCAGTTAGTCAAATAATTGATTAGTTGATAGAATTGACTGTTGATGGTTGTAAGTAAGAAATAATTGCTTGATAAGGATTTGAAACTCATCTTTGTCATACATAATAGGAAACTAAATATCTTTTTATTTTGTTAAAACCATAATCATATTTGTTGGTAATTTGTACATTTCTGGCTTTATGTAGACAAAACTATCTAAATAATAATCCATTAAATATAAAGTGGATTAGTTGGAGCCCCAAGATCCGATTCATCAAAATGTACTCCTTTTAAAGATTTCATTTTATTTCAACCACATGAGGGTGCTGTCAGCCTTTACAAGGGCTCCCTCCCCTTCAGCATTTATCTAACTATGCTTGGGTGATCAGATAATCTGTGGACCAACTTCTAAAATTCTCCCCTTATTCATGTGCTCATTGCATTGCTCAGTAATCAGATGCAAAGCATGTTCATGATGAAATACATATCTGCTCAAACCGCTGAACAGATTTGCATAACTTCAATGGCATCCTGCATCTCACTGGTTGTTCTCAATGTCGGTGTTCATAAAACAGACGTGTGTTTGATAGAAGCAGTGAACATGACTGATACGAAACAGCCTTCAACAACTGCGACACATCTCCCTCAGTTTTCTGCTCTGTCACTTGTACGTATTGCTGAAGTAAAAAATGACTGTGTGCTGAAACTATGCAGTTGACAGTTTTCGGGCTTTGGCCTTCATCATCCTTTGAGAGAGGCTTGGAGGGTCTCGCCCACATTAATCACCCTCAGCATAGCTTGATCGGGCGGCGGGGGCTGATGAGGGAAGAAACAGCTCTGCTATTTTCTGATACCAAACTAGATAAACCCTGAGAGGGTATTTAAAGAAAACCACCAACACTTCATTCTGTTCAGACGCCTCTTCGGTCAGATTATTCTGTCAGGTGTAATCACAGAAGCAGTTTGTGGGGTGTCAGAAAGCTGCCATCCCCGGTGTGTTACAAAGAACAGGAAAGTGCTTGAAATGTTCCTTCTGCATGCTCCTACACTTTTGATAAATGTGAAATCTCCATCTCACCCAATTCAGTCAGCAAAACAGGCTGAAAATCATATATAACCATCACCTGTTACAGTCATAACTGTAAAATTATGGGATTTTTCAACCCAGTGAAATGATTTTTCTGCTTCTATTGGGTCTCTCTGGATTTGAGTCACACAGGCCTCACCCAAAACAGCTCCCCAAAAACAACAATGATGTAGTGTGTGATGCCATTCTTTCAAGCTTGTGAGGCCTGCTGATGATCACATGTAGTCAGACCTGTGAGGTCACTGTTTGACCTCCAAACCATCATTAATCTCAGAGCACCAGTTGAGTGCCTGTGTGTTGTTACTGTATAAGCATTTTTGAATACCACCGTAGGCTGAGTCAATTTCTGATTGGTTCTCCTTGGCTGTGGCTTTCACATGTTTATGTTGTGTAAAAGCAATAATGACCATCTATGAAACAATCTATATTAACACAATGCTAATTTTGCTCACAGATAATCCAGCCTTTTTGAACTGAGTAAGAGGTAAGTCGTTTTTTTCTGGTTTAATGTAAATTTTGGCAGCTCTCTGAAACATAGTTTTTTAAAGCAGCACTTAAACATTTCACCACTGAATGCATATTTAAGCAAATATCACCAAAAAAAAAAAAAAAATCACCAGGTGCAGCTTCTCAAGTATGAATATTTGAGTATGTTAGAGTTTTAGTTAAGTATGAAAACGTTTTATTTTAAATTCTTATTTCACAGTAGACTCTACATCTGTGGGGATTTGAACTTTACATCAGAAAAATTTAGTTTAGTTTAGTTTGAAGAATATTGGGATTTTAGAGATGAAACGATTTATTAAGACTTGAGAAAACAATCTATTGATTAATTAATATTGAAAATGATGGGCAGTCTGATGGCTGAGTGGTTATAGCACATGAGCAAGAAGGTCCCTGGTTTGATTCCCAACTGACTGTGCCATCTCTCTCTCTCTTGCCACTTTCCATTCAAGAATAGCTATGCTATACTAACAAAGGATTAAATTGACTGAACATTGGAATTTAACTAATTTATTATTTTAGTTAAAACACACCACTGACTACACACAAATAATATCACAAAAGGGTTCCCTTTCCATCCTCACAGTAACTCAAACATCATTGTCTCAGTAGTTTAACAGCCAAAAATTCAATGTCTGCTGTTTACATGATACGAGAGATAATCTATTCAACCAGGGGTTTATGTGTCCTTGAATCCAGCCAGTGAAATGACATCCTTTGAAACAGGAAATGATAAATGTTCAGTTTAATCTTTAGGTTCTGTGGCTTTGGTTCAGATCCAGCACAGAATTAAAAAGCCTGAACTCTTCATAAGAATGAACTTGAGTGCTGATGAGCCTGAGGGCATTAACTTTATGCACATATGCACACACATGCAGGCACGTTCACACACGCACACTTTTTGTGCATATGACAAAGCATTCCCAGACCCTGAAGTGCCGTAATGGAACAATTAAAGTCATAAAAAGTGCCCGGAGTACAAGAGCATGAAATTGTTCTTCGTTTCAATGTTATCAGAGTCACACAGAATTCAAATCTGAGAGGAAACAAAACAAGACTTGCTCACTGACTGAGCCATATTGCAGCAGTTACTGACACGCCAAAATCTACAAGCATATTCGTACAAAGACCATGGAGTGGAGGGGACAAGTGAGTCGAGTGAGGTTTGCAAACAAACACACAAACAAAGAGAGTAGCTCCTTTTTGTGCCTGGTTCTGTTTCCTGTTTCCACCAGTCAGGAACGAGTGAGGGCATGCAATGGAGAGGAGTAAGCCAAGAGTCTCTGCTGAATGAGTATACAGTGAGTTGGTGTTGGCCGGAGTCGGGGCAGAGTGTGTGTGTAACCCTGACAGCAATCGCCACACTGCTCAGCAGTGCTCCGCCGGAGCTTTTACCTCCCTCTGCTCTCAGGCCTTCGCCCTCTAGCTCGACTTAACATGACAGCTTGTCCCTGACACTCTGATGGGAGAGTGGACGGTTGGCTGGTGGCAGCCCTTTCTGAGCAGAAACATACGTACACACAAACATACTCAAGTGCACAACACAGTATCCTCAAGTGCAACATGCCCTGGAGTTTCTTTACCTCTTCCAGATCTTCAACTTTCCACCCTCTCTTTATCATTGCCTGTTTGAAAACTAGGTCAGCGTCAGTTCATACCATCAGCTTCTGCTCCAAATGTATGACTTTGTGAGCATGTGTGTGTGTGTTTTTCTGTGGGCATGTGGGCATGTTCATGTTCAGTTAGAAGCCATGCTTATCTGCCACTTGGCTTAAGAACTTCTTCGAAAATGTTTGTTTTCATGCTCTGTGTCAGTGAATTGGAAACAAGTCTACATTTGTGTGTGTGTGTGTTTGATACGGTGATGATGAGGGGGTGGGGGATTCCAGGATTCTTGCACGAGCCAGCAGACAGATGTGGGAGACTTGAATCAAAACTTTTCTCTTGGCCAACTTCAAACGGTGACTTTCCCTTCAGTGTTGGTCTCTTCTCGTTCTCCATTCCTCTGCTGTTCCCTCATGCTTTGGCCAGCCACTCACATGTCTCCCCTGGATTTCAAGTTGAGGCTGAGATCAAAACTTGGATTGTAACAAACATCAGGAGGGATGATTCAGTGAATCTTTGTCATGCTTGATGTGATCCTGGAGACCCTGGACCTCTTCAGCAGCTCAAAAAAACCCCAACAACAACAACAACCAAAAAAATCCATATCAAATATGATGTTATGATTTATTGCCTAAATTGTGACTTATGCTGACTTAATGACAATTGTTAATAAACATGATTCTGAACTGATGACATGTTGCTACAAAACAGTATACACTGTGTTTCTTTGAGTTCATCGAGACACCACCTGTAAAAGATGGCTAAATACCATGATCATGGATCTTTGATTGGTATTAACTTCGCTATCTATCAGCTCTCCTCCCAAATCCTTAAGTGTCACCACTTATTAAAATGTTGTTGTTCATAGGACAAAATTTGGCTCCTCTGGAGTCTAAGGGACCCCAAACAACACTATCCAGGATAACATATTGTCCTTTATTTTTCTCTCTCTAAATGACTGTTTGGTAAACAAATGGAATACGTTTGATCTTGCACATGTATAAAACTATGAATGGTCGTTTCTCTAGTTTATGACCAACTTCAAGTGTGCAAGCTCTTTGGTCTACCACTTTTCATCCAGATATCTCAGCAACTATAACTTGCAAGGAGATTTTTTATGGGCATCAGTGATTCCCAAAGGACAAACCGCATAAACTTTTAATAGGCCTTGACTTGAGAGAGTCAAAGGTTTCAGAGTTACCAGAGTCAAATCACAACTTGTCACGGTATCAAATATGGTGTAAACATTCATGTATCCTTCAGGATAAACTATAAAGATTTCTGATAAGACTATATTTATTTTGGTGGTCCTCTTACTTGCACCATGATCAGGCCAAATTCTCCTCACCTCCTCTTTTGTGATGCCTTTGGTAGTAAAAGAACTGATGCTCTGGCATAAAGGAATCCCTTTAATACTGGAGTGGCGTGTCTGGTAGTATATTTCTTAGAGTGTCTATTTGAATGGAATGTGTTTATGGGTCTCTACATCTGCGCTGAGTGACTCTTACGGATGGTGGCGGCAAACCCCTGGCGGGAAAACTCAACAGGGAATGTTTTCCATCCCTAAGATGGTCAGATTTGTGTGGAGGGACAGTGACTCGTGGGCGGCTAGACCAGCCTGGATGGATATCTAAAGTCAAAAAACAATCCACTGTGGCCCAATGGGAACAGAACCCCCCCAAAAAAATCAGTTTATTAAATCATGATGAAATGATATCAACGCCTCCCATAGTGTTATTAGAACTACAGGTTAAATCAACACTTAAATCTACACAGTGTAAGCATATGATCAACTTCAAAATGTAAATAATATAAGAAAATTGTATTTCAACAAGTATTACCTCATCAGTGGGGATTCATGAAAGGAATAGTTAATTTTTTCCAAATGGCGTTTATTTCACTAGATATTAAATCCATGATGGTCATCTTAGCTTAGCTCAAACACTGGACCCAGGGGAGGAAGCTGACCAGGTAATTTCAAAGGTTTGAGTATAATCAGCCAGGCTGGAACAGCGATAACAGCCATACATTCACTGACTCAAAAACTGTTCCACAATTTGACTCTGTTTGGCTACGGTGATTATGAAAATAACACGAGGATATTACAACAGGTCTGACTATTTTGTTCAACAGGTCATGATGGGGGTAATTCTTTTTTCGAAAGTTTTTGTTTTGTTATTTCACCTTCGCTGCATTGACAGTTGACGGGCAGATGTGTGACAAAGGCAGAAAGTGGAACGTAATGTGCACCATCAGGACTCCGATTGTTGATGGTAAGCACATGTCCGCAGCCATCTCCTTAGCAAACCACAATTACAGTTCACCATGGTGATTGCAGACACTTAAAGACAACAAATGCACAACACTTGTCATCATGTGATTGATCAGAAAAAAAACAAAACAACAGATGTTAGCTGAATTAAACACTGATTCTGTCAAAAACAGGCCACTGCTGGAAATAACAGATTACATTTGAAGCGGTCCACAATCCATTGCTGCAGTGGTGGTAAATTCACTTTAATCAGTTATCCTAATCCTTGTCACTATGAAATTGCCGGGTACTCAGCAGTCACAGCTCCCAGTTGAAAATAAATCCAACACATGATCCTAGTGAAATAACAAGTTGTCATTTCTCTGTACTCTGGTCTTTACATGGATTAAGGTGTTAATTAGTGAGTTTTTGAGATCTTTGTTGATGGAGTTGGACAGCTTTCAACAGAGCCAGGAGAGCTGTTTCCCATTTTTTTCTACTCTCTAAACCAGGCTAAGATATTTTGCTTACTCGCTGTGGCTATATATTTAACAGACCCACATGGAGGTAGAATTGATTTTTTTCATCTCTCTTACAAGAATCCGGATAAGTGTATTTCCAAATGATCAAGCTAAAGTCCTTTCTATGTGTGCGCTGTTTGTGTAATGAAACTCCCACACACCCAAACTTTACGTGCACACACCCTTGGGTGTTTATACTCGCAGATTTAATAGTGTTTATTACTCCCATGAAAACAAGCTCTCAGTAGGGATAACATTTAGGATGAGGATGCAAGGGGCTTTCACACTATGCCTTTCTTTTTTCTGCTGGGAGGGGATTAGATGCTCTGATGCAATGTCCTGTTTTCTTAATCAGGAGTGATGCTTGAGGCACAGTGTGGCAGAAAAAAAAAAAACCCAGGGTGAGCATACTAGCAAATAAAAAAGAGATGACTCATAATGTTAAACCTGTGCTGCTCCTCTCCTCCTCCTCATAGCTGTTGCTTAAAAGAGGCATCCTCCTCATGAAACCGACCATTTGACCTGAAAAATTCTGTCCTGTTCCTCTCCGTAAAACATTTTCTTAAGAGAAAATGAGCTCATGCAGTACTGAGGTGCACACAAAGAAAATGATCCATTTGGAGGCAGGAAGGGATTCTTCTGAGTTATTTTGTGCTTATATTAGAGTTTGTGCTGCTGGAATGCACCATAAAGGTGTAGTGTATTTTAGAGAAGGAGACCATATGTGATAATAAATGGCCAAGCCCAAACAGTTGATATAATTCCATCATTACATTACCCTCGTGACAGAAAAGCAACAGAGGCCAAACTTTAAAATCAAAAGTAACTTTATTACACACAGACACACACACATTTTATGTGCGGGTGAGAAACAGCGTAAGAGAGAGAAAGTATATGGAGGAGATGGGTAGACTCATTTCTGCTGAAGCTAATTCTCTCAAAATATTTCACATGAATATTGGCAGGAGTTGCGCTACAGAAGACAAAAGGAAATGAACTGTGGCTGCTGTAGCCAAAGACAACACACAGTGTGAGAAAGTCTCGCTACAGTTACTGCTCACAGCACAGTGAGAGACAATCTCAATTGAAGCTATTAAGAACTGCCTTTGGATATATGAAACACAGTAAAATTAGTTGGTGAAAGAATATTTGTGATGCAGCTGGGGAAATATTAGCTTCCTTCAGGGTGAACAAGAGCAAGAAACATGTAAGTTGTAGCGTGTACTGTACAGTGTTGTGTTATTATTAAATGACAATACGTCGGTTGTCTGAGGGATATTTCTTTTGTATTAAAATACTCCAGAGAAACAGACTTAACTCTAAAAAAAAAAAAAGCTTATCTGACCTCTATTTCAGTGTCATTATTTCAGGCTTCAGTTCAGCCATTTCAGACCAGAGGAGTAAACATTCCCTAAAATGAAACCCACGCTCAGCTGCTAACAGTGAGGAGATTAAGTGAGAAAAGGATGGGATGAGAGGCAGATGGGGGTGTGTTGGGATGGGTAGGTGGTGTCTTACTGTAAATGACACCTCCTCTATGTTGAAAAAGAGCAGAGGGCACCGCTTGGCATCGGCTTTCTCCTACTACACGTCTTCTTGATGAGAACCATGACTTTAAGCTTCTTCAGAAATACTCCTGCTGTACACTCAGCTCTGATGTCACCCTCAGACTGGTGTGTCTGTCTGTGAGTGTGTGCGTGTGTGTGTGTGTGTATGTGAGGGCACTAGTTGTGTTTGAGTATACAAGTATCTGTATGCTTGTCTTAAGTGGCTGTCTGGTCTCTACAGCTGTTAGATAAATATAACAGAGTAAATAGAGCCACATTTCCCTTTATTTATAATGGAGGAGGAGTAAAAGCAACGTGAAATAAAAATACCTTGGAATAACTTGAAACTCCACATAAAGGAATAGTACCATCTTTTTGGGAAATACACAAATTCCTTTCTTGTCCAGAATTAAACATAAACATCAGTGTCACTGTCAAATCTGTCTTGTAAATATGAACTTACAACCAGAAGATAGTCAGTTTAGCTTGAAATTTCCAAACAGATATCAAACAGCAAGCCTGGGTCAATTGAAAGATTATTAATTAATTTAAGCTATGAATTCATTTAGTAATTCATTCACGTAAAAGAGATGTGCGTATGATATAAATTTATCGTCTAGCTTTCAGCAAAAGGATGAATCACTGCATTTCCCCAATTTTGGACCACATATTATAAAAATCTGATGAGCTTGTGTGCTTTTGATGCACCACATCACATTATAAGATGACATCTCCATACATTCAACTTCACTGACTTCTGGCTGAAAGTTATTGTCGCATCTTTTCATCTAACTCCCAGCAAGGCAGCGACTGAACATGGGTCTTAAAAATTCAAACTACTACTCTGCTACCATCTGTGCCTGATGTCCACAGTTTCTGGGTGGCAGAGCCAGTGAGCTGTATCTGACTCACACCAACATGCCTCCAAACACTCTGTGTTCCAGCACTGAGCCATTCACCATCATCTCAGCTCCTCACACAGGAGTCCCACTGATGTTTCAGAGGTTGATCTAAACTGCACCCAGAGAGATTTGAGACTCTAATAAGCCCAGTGAGAGGCTGCCTTACTGTCAAAACAAACCATTCCAATCAACAGTGGCCACTTCTGCTCTGTGCTTCTCTTACAGACTCACTCATTCCTCCAATCTAGGCCTTTTATTCTATACATCTACATCTACTCATAAAGTAAGTGATGCTCTTGTTTTACAAGGCCAAAAATTAGATCAGAAAAAGATTTCAGTTCTTTACACTCATTTACGCTAAATCAACAAACACACATACCCACCACTACTTCCATTACTATATTGCTCCCATCATTATGGTGCAAATGGAAATGAGTCACAGTAGGCCCTAAATAATGTTTCAGGAATAAAATAATAATAAAAAAAGGAAACAAAAGGAGTGAAACAATCAACAATGTCTGACATAGGCATACCCTTTCAGAATGAACTTCTTCATAATGTGAATCAATGTATATCAATAATAATGCTTTGGTAAAATATTTGAATTTTTTTAATATAAAACTGGGGAATGGGGCATGAAACAGTCTCCTAAAAACAAGCTGCAATAGAAAATACATGCATTATGTTATGTATTGTATGAATATCACAGCAGATGAGATGGTTTAGGAAATAGTTTAGTGTTTAGCTTTAATAAAAAATAACACAAACATATTTTTAGCACGGTGTGGTGTCATCAGTGTAGAATATTTGTTTTAAAAAGGGAAGTCATTACATTAATGAATGCATGTACAGTTTTTGTTTCCGTCCTGATAGAGCTGGGAGAGAAGTGGGTGGGGACTTGCTGAAGTGATGGCCAGGACTGCTGCAGAATGAAAAACCTTCTGGACCATCACGTGGAGGTATGGAAGTAGACCTCTTTAAATTGTCATTCCAAAGCAATAAGCATTTTACATTATATAAGAAAGGTCATGGACACACAGGAGAGAATTTTCAAAGGGAGTGAAATGGATTAGCTTGTGAAACTAAAAGATGAGGCAGCCCCCAATGTTTTGATGAGGTTGTTGGGCTGCTGTAACCCAAACAGGACATAACTAAAGTAAAAATAAAGAAACTCTGTATGGGCATGGATCTGAAAACGTTGGATGGAGATTATTAGGAGCAAACCTGTCGGCTTGCTCTGTGCTTACACTCTGGGTGCTGCCTGACAGTCAGTTGTCTAGAGACAGAGACTCTTGGCAGTCTGTACTAGAGTAAACGTGGTCCTGTCAGCACTGATGGAGAGGCCTTGCAGAGGGCAGGACTTTCCAGGGGAAAAGAAGCAGCGCAGTATTGTTTAGACTACGTTTGAGGTGGTGGGCAGACATCCAACTGGCGATGTCAGAAAAGACTCGTGGAGATGTGTGCCTCAACCTAAGCGGCTGAGGATGGAAGAAGAAAAACTGTGGAAACAAGTTATGGTATATCTACATTATCCTGTACACAGGATGAATAATTAAAGCGGGAATGCCTCTTTGAGCAGGTTAGGATGGTCACCATCACTTTCATTGTTGAAGAGCCGAAAAAGGGAGTCAGGGTTGGCTTGGGTGCAGTGATAGAGACTATTTTTTTGTCTCTAACTTTGGCAAGGTGTTGAAGTGAAATTCTGTGAATTTTTCACAGAACTCTTTATTTTTTTTATTTTTCAAATGTACTAAACCAACACATATGTGTGAGTGCAGATTGAGACCGTCTTTGGACAAAAGGAGAATGTGGATAACAACAAAGAGCACAGAGAAGGGAAAGGCGCTGATAGTGGAACAGTTGAGTTAGATACGATGTCAGGGGGTTTCTCTTGGTTGTAGAGTGATAGCACAGCCTGTTTGAGAGGAGCCAGGCTGACTGTATTTGCTGGGTGTGGCCACAGACATGAGTGAAATGAGTGTGTGAAAACTATCACTGCACCATACAAAATTCCTCCAAACATAGAGGATACACCGAGTAAGTATTTACACAGCATAATTCAATACAGACTGAAGGGGTAAAAAACGGTTTTATCTATTAATGACCAGGACAAAATTTTGATTTTGGGAACTTAAGTGTCTTTGTACAAAAACATTGAATAACAAAGAACCCCTTAAATGCAAATTAGCCTTTGTCACTAAGGTTAACTTCACATTTTAGCACCGCAGGTTTTAATGGTTTAGAGATGGGCAACTTTTCCATCCTCAGAGTGTGAAGAAGTCTTTTTGCAGTTGTTTATTCTGCTGCAGCAGGATGCTTTGTCTTTAGCTTTTTATTTCATAAGGAAGAATTACCCCTTTGGACAGCTGGAGCGGGGAATCTGCACCGCTCTACTGGAAATTTGGCAAAAAGGGGAAAAATCATGAAATTTATAGCACACTTTTTATATTTCACTCATTATTATCAAAAAGAAAGAGTAAATAATTAGTAAAGCAATTTTCCTCACTTAATAATATCTGCTCAACTTTTTATCCCTTTGTTAATGCAATTCTTGTTTTCTAGTAAAGAGTGGACAGGTGAAGTGTTTCTAAAAATGCCAAAAGTTGTTCTCCCAAAGTTTCTGGTTTGATTATGTTGTTATTTCTCTGTAACAATTAACAGACTAATCTAAAACTCGAGTCTAACTTGTACATTTTTTTTTTTTTTGCACTCAGGCATTTGTATCGCGAGAGCAGGGGAAGAAAGAAAAAAAAATCGGGGAAAGTTGAGTAAAGCAGGGATGAGGAAAAAGCTGTGCAGGGAGAGAGAGAGAGAGAGAGAGAGAGAGAGAAGGACTCAGAGTTTTGCCATACTCATCTCCTGGAATGCATCAGCTCCTCTGACTTATCTGTGCAAAACCAACACACAACTGGATGCGCACCAGCAGAGTCCAAAAGTTACAATGCGCATTTATTTATAGCAGCTCAGCTCAGCTCGCAGCTTTGAGTGATTTTTCTTCTCCTCCGCAGTTCTTCTTTTCTTCTAAACGTTTATTCAGCAATACCTGCCAGTAAGATTGAAGCGCTCCTCTGTCGGGTCTGAGGCGAATCTCCTGTTCGGGAGACAAGGTAAAGAAAGCTCTCACCCGTGCGCACTTTTTGCACATTGTCATTTTTACGCAGAATGACTTCCTAACTTGGTAACGGTAGAAATGATATCAACTCTGAGTTGTTTTTTTCCTTTTGTGCGCAGCATCTCATGCACTCATTAAAAAAAATGTTTTACAGCTTTGACTCCACCGCAGAGGTCGACGGGGCTGGGAAAGCAGTTAAGGTGACTGTTATTCTATGAGAGGGGACATGCCGGACAGTAAGAGAGAAGGACGGCTGCTGCAGTTGGCCGTGGCTCTGGTGGTCCTGCTGTCCCTCTGCGCCGAGCTGAGAGACGCCACCGAGGTGGTGGACGCCGGGGACACCGAGCTCATGACCAGGCAGACGGACTCCAGGCCCAGCAGGGCCAAGAGGAGGGGAGGGACGGACGTCCTCAGAGGGTAATGTGATCATGATAATCCCTATGAGTCCCATTTGGAAACATTTTTCAGCATTTCATTTTAAAGTGTATCTTCCTGTTTTCGTTGTTCTTTTGGCTTGGAGCAGGTGTCTGCTCTGCTCACGTGTAACTTGCTGATCCTATGTGATCACTGAAGTTCACAAAAAACAAAACAAAACAAAAAACTTTGTGTGTTCTTAATAAGGCAGACTGAAACCCATGAATGACATTGTCTATGGTGGGAAGTTTGGAGCAAAGTTTAGTCATTAAATACTGGCAAGAATATCACATTCCTGCTGACTGCAATAATAAATTACATCCAAACAAAGGAGACCATTGGTCGTGTGTGGCTGTGGCAAAGAAAGAGAGAGAGAGAGTCTAATCCTCTAGCTGGCCAAAAACACCACACCCCAGTTGTGGATAAATCACATCTGCAGCTGTACACAGTGGGTCACTGCTGGAGAGGTTGTGTGTGTGCGTGTGTGCGCGCGCGTGCTTGTGCATGTGTGTACTCGTGAATAAGAGAGAGAGGATCGGAGAAGTGAGAGCGAGCGGGGAAAGACAGGCAGACAGAAGGAAAGCAAAAGAAGGAAAGAAAAGATAGGATGCGTTTGATGCGTTTGTGTGTGTGTGTGCAGTGATGACAGCAAACAGCTGATGAAGGTCACACAGTAGACAGCTCAATGAGCATTATCCACAGGCATTTTTATTTGACAGGGTTTAAGTTAATTTATCAGAACATCTGGGTTCACCGGCAGGAAGTGCATACAGGCTGCATACTGTGTCACGCTGACTTACCACCATAAGAATGTTTGAGATATCAGGCTTCATCATCCACCCCGTGGATGTGTTTGGAGTTGCCTTTCTATGGCTACACTGACCCCTGGGTCACTGTTGACCTGCGTGCGTGAGGATGGCCCAAGAATCCACTTCCATATCAGATGATATTTTTAATCATCAACTTTCTTGAAGCATTTTGTACGATGTAATGTTTTCCTCACCAATAATATTTTGTACTGGAAATGGCCATATGTTCCATGCCAGGCTGTGCCAGACAGAAGCAAGAGAACCATAGCCTAGGTATGTTGTTCTCATCCCAAGTGGTCACAAGATAACTGCACGTGTGCCTCATAATTTGTCTTTTTCCTGGTAGAATATTTCCTAGTTTTCCTAGTTTCCTAGTTTTCGCGATGGCTCTGATAGGGGGTCTGTGAAAACATCGTCTCAGAATCTGACCTTTTTGTTTGCATAACCTGCAAATAGTCCTGGAACTTTTGGAGGTCTCAACTGCAATATTCCCTTACACCTGCTGCTTCTGATGAAGTGATTTTCACATGAAGTTGCCATAAAGACGAACCTGTAACTGATGTGTATCAAAACAATATGGGCATGTCTTCAGACCAGCGTGACATGGATTACTAACCTTTTGCTGCCACGTCTTCAACAGGCCAAATGTGTGTGGCTCGAGGAACAACGCCTACTGCTGCCCAGGATGGAAGACTCTGACAGGAGGGAACCAGTGCATTGTTCGTAAGTATTTTCTTAATAATTTCCAAAGTGCTTCCACAATTCAGTATATCATAAACTCGGGTCAGGTACACCTTTCAGCTCCTCTTCTTCCTCTTCCTCATCATCATCATCACTAGAGGTAGATTTCAGAATCTGCCAACCTGCTTTTTTATTTTACCTAATCAGTCATAGAATATTATACACCTGGTATTAGATTAATCATCCAAGTGGAAGATAAAAATCACCACCCTGTTTGGAGTAAACTATCAGTTTTTCACCACTAGTCAAATACACAGACTTTACACCGACATTATCTGGGGCTTTGGGGAAGTATTATGTTCATTTAGCTCGTTTTACAGACCAGACAACATACTAATTAACCGAACAAATAATCAGCATATTAATAGATAATGAAGATAATCATTAGTTACAGCCCTCTGATGTGCAAAGTGACAGTATGTTACATTATTTGAAATTGCATCCTTTATTGGATAAAAGTTGTTCAATTACCCATTACAGTAATGGGTACACAAACTTATTATTATTTTATTTGTTCAGTAACTCTCAGGGACTGCAGTTTTCAGACACTGATCATTTTGATCGGCAACATTTGCTGTATCCAGATGCTTCAGAGTTGGACCAGGTAGAAAACTAAGCCAACACTAATGGGGCACTTTTTAAAGCTATTTTACAGTAACAGTTGTTGGGATGGGAGTAATGGAACTAAAATCCTCAAAAATCTGCTGTATACAGAAGAGAATAATGCAAAAGATAATTTCTGCAAAATACTGAAAAATATAGTAGATGCTTACTAACTAACTTTTCCCTTTTGTTATCTGGTGTTGACAATTTTACTCATTAATCAGATTCATACATGGATATTTGACTTTATTTATCTGAACTGGCAGTGAGTGTAAAGAATCACCCAGTAATTTCACATTAGCAATTTCTCAGTATGGTTAATGGTGGAGTTGAGCCAGTAACTTGACCTTAAGCAAGTAGGAATGGATCAATAATTGTGGTCCATTTATTCTGGTATTCTGTCTGTGGTTTCTGTTACTCTATCCTTGATTCTCTACTTGCTCTCGCTTTCCCCCTCATTAGACAGAAAGGTCTGAGTGGCTATAGAGTTGTGTGATGGCTGTCTGGCTGGTCTGCTGGCAGGATGCCTGTCATGGCTCTAATGACATTGTTTAGCAGTGGGGTTCAGGGAGTAGGGGTCAGTGGCTGGACTCTACCTGATGGGAGTTGGGGGTAGAGGACCATGCCAGCAGCAGTCTGTGGGAAAGAGAACAAGGGAATGAAAACACCAACTGAAAACTCCAACCGATACACATTTATGGCAAGAAAAACTCCAAGAAGAAAATAGCTAGGTGTCATGGCCAAGAGAGCCTCTATAACTTTACCATGATGATGGCTAAAAGGAAGATTTGGCCATATTTGGACTGTGGTGTGTTTGAGTTTTGAAATATTATAGACAAGAGGTCAGTATGAGGTTTAGGCCATGGTCTCAACTGTGCCGAACAAAATTCTAACCTGAAATTTAAAACCTGCAGTCGACAGGCTGACAAAGGGCAGAAACATAACATGAATTTGTTCAGACATCCTAGGATGCCTCCTGATTGTGTGTCATTTAACTGAGAAGTGGACTTTTCTTCCATCTTGTATCTGACAGCACATCTTTATGTTGTTTAACGAGTGTCATATTCCTCTTTGCAGCCATCTGCCGGAGCACATGTGGAGACGGTTTCTGCTCCAGACCCAACATGTGCACCTGTCCTAATGGCCAGATTGCCCCATCCTGTGGATCCAAGTCAGGTCGTCCAGCGCCTCCCCTTTCCCACCATGATACACAGTGAATCCCTTTGAAGCTTGCTGTCATTAGCTTATGGGTTTATAGAGATTTAGTGATGGGAACTGGTACTTATCTAAACAAATAAACAGGTATTGATATATGTAAATAAGAGTGTATATCAGAACTTAGTGTGAAAAGCATGGCCTAGACTGCACCTCTGTGAATTTTTTAACAAAGGAGCTAGCAGGCAAGTTCTTCATTTTATAGTAAAATGACAAACAGTGACAGAAAATATGCAGCCTTGTCATATATTCAGTGGGATAGAAATGAAAGAGACTATATTTGACTCAGATTTTTTTTTTCATTGCCTTTTGAATCTTTTTTTTTTTTCCCAAAGTTTTCTCCTCCTCATCATGAGTAAAAAGAGTACTAACTAGCATGGTACAAAAATATGTGACACTACCCCAAAGAACCTCCTGAAAACATCCCCTGGACTGCCTAAAGATTGCAAAAATCGATATCTGGTGCAATCATGTTCTGGCAAAAAGTGGCCAGTCTTGTGGGTTGTTGTGTGTGTTCTTTGGAAGGTGTCCATGATTGACATCTCCTCCATGTTGCTCTCTTGCAACTCCCAGAGCTTCCATCCAGTGTGCCCATCTATTTGTAAACCATTTCTAGGAAATTACTTCTCAGCGTGACTTTCAAGAAACATGTTTCAAAATGCATTTTGTTTTTATTGTAAATTTATTCTGAAATATATGTTTGTGTGCCTCTGAATTGAACTCCTAGCTAACATTTCTCTGTTTGTGTGTTTGCATCTTTATGCCTACAGTCCAGCACTGTAATATTCGCTGTATGAATGGAGGAACATGTGCTGAGGATCACTGCCAGTGTCAGAAAGGCTATGTGGGAAACCACTGTGGACAACGTAAGGCTCATCCTGAAAACACCACAAGACACATTTCACCGCTGTCAGCATATTTTTTTACATCAGTTTAAATTTATATGTGACAAGAATATGCTATCAAACCACAATTTAAAATTTTTAAGATTGTTTTCCGTACCAATAAACGAATGTTTGCTGCAACTTTGGTTAATTTTAAAATAACACTTGACTGAGACTCGATCATACTGCTTCTCTTAAAAGAATGGGGAAGATGTACGAGCGGTCAGATGGTCAGATACCTTCAAAACCCCTTTTCTGCTTCTTCTAAATACTTTGAGTTAACAAAAGGTCGGTCTAATTTATTTGGAAGAGGAAGCGAAGGTAAATTTGGAGCTTGCTAATGAAACTTTAAAAACATCAGTCACAGAGGACAGACTAACCTCGTGTTCTTTGACCTTGTGTACTTACCCTTGCTGTGTGTGTGCTGTGTACTACATTTTGGGTGTGCTTGACCTCGTTTGCCTGTCAGCGACTGCTGGTTTCTTGTCCCATTTGACTTCTTTTTAGGGATGTCATCCTGTTCCCAGAGCTCTGTAATTATTTCAGTGTCGACAGTGTTATCATAATCCACAGATATGATGGCAATTTGTTTAAACTCTAAATACCCTTTAAATTCCCCCAAAGTCTACAGTCTTTTTTTTCCCTCTTTTCTCCTCCAGCTGTTTGTGAAAATGGCTGTCTTAATGGAGGAAGGTGTGTGGCTCCCAACAGATGCGTGTGCACTTATGGCTTCACCGGGGCCCAGTGTGAGAGAGGTAAGGAGCACCACACCACAGGACTCAGCATTTCTCTCACTCATCTTACATCACACTGTCTCTGTGCTCTACATTCACTGCTCACTGCTGCTGAACTGTGTTTTCAAAGCCACACGTGCGGCTTTTGTGAAAACGTGACTCGTGATGTTGAATGGCGGTTGTTGGTTGTTGTTTTTTTTTTTTCGGACTAAAGACAACTCTTGCTTAGTCATACCACCAGCTCCAGGAATGCGGTTTGTTGTGGAACATTTGCATGTGAAGCTTGAGCTCAAAAATGACCATTATTTTCCACATCTGCTCTCAAACGATGCTCTGGGGAATGTAATGTCTTTCTAAATGTGTGCTGTTTGTTAACTGAAGACCTCCCAACCTCCTGTGGTTGCTCTTTGGCACATGTGAGCAAAGGCTCCAAAATATACAAGCACACGCAAAGTGAGGGCCACCTGTCTGTTTGTAAGTGAAGTGCGCATGTATGCAGGCATGTGTTATGTGTATGTGCCGGAGCCTGTGGCAGGGTGACCTGTAGAGGTCAACATGGTGACCTTGTAAAATAATGTTTGGATTGGCAGCAGATCAACTAATTAGCATTGTCCCTTTTAACAAGGTCATGAGTCAGAGGCCTGTCAGTCGGGTCTGGCTGAGTGTTTGTCCTTTGGTTTACTCTCTGTGTATATACATATTTAACCCTGCAAGTAATACGACACTATCTGGTTGCCTTGTGTGTTGCCATCAGCCTTATCTGCTGAAAGACTATTCTGAGTGTTTTGATCTTGGTTTCCAGTTATTCCCGTGAAAGCCTGGCTAAATAGAGACAGAGACTTAGGTGGAATTCAAATTAAGTTGGTGTTTTTTTCATGCACAATCTTCCAGATGTTCATATTTGGCGGTGAATATAATGCTGGTGTGTCTTATGTATTGATTACTTAGAAATGAGTAATGTCAGGGCAAGGAGTGTGACCACATCTGATTATAAAACATTGATTTGCCATGTAAGGGGACTTCTCGTCTGTCTTTCTATGAGTGAGCTGCAAAGCTTTTGTTGTTGTTGTTATATTTATAGCCGTCCTTTTTAACAAAATGAATGCTCATAGAAAAACCAACACAGGACATTAAGTTTAACTTTAGGCAATATTAGGACAAAAAAACAACAAAAAAAACTCAGCCAAGTGCAGAAGCTGTGTGTATGTCTTATGTTGTGAGTGCGTCTGTCCTCTTCATTCATTCATCAACAAAGTATACTGTGCTGACTTCAGGTGAGTTGTCACAGTATTGAATAGGCCTCCAGTTTATCCCTTATGTTGCTGTTATTTTCCGTTCCCCTCTTTGGCCTCTGCCTTGTGTCTGTCTGTCATATATTGTGTATATGCATGGGAGCCTGTATTGTGGGTGTAGCACTCCTTGCTCTCTCTCTTTTTCTTGTCTGATCAGCCTGGTTACCTGTATTCTATCTTCTCATGAACCCAGCAGTATATCAACTGCCAACTAAATAAATCCTTGTTGTGGCCAGTTTGGATCATTGCAGCCCGTGTTCTTGCTCGTCTATAGTACCTGCCTGTCATCCAGCCATGCTCACTGCCTTAAAGCACGCTCAATGTATCATGCAGGTTCCCCTGTTGATCTTAACATCTCTGTGATTGGGTGTTTATACTTCCATTAATTCTGGGATTTAGATTTACCTGATTTTGTCATTGCAACATATTAATTTTATTTTATATTGCTGAATTTAAGTGTATAATTCATATTGAATGATGCTGTGTTTATTGACAGATATTTTGTCAAGTCATTAGTCAGATCCTTTATGTAATTTGTCTAACAAATAATCTCCAGTGCCAGCTCCCCAAATGTGAGGATAATCTGCTTTATCTGTTTCGCATCACTGTTAATATTTCTGGGTTTTTGATCATTGTTTCGTAAGACAAGCAGCTTGAATATGTCGTGTTAGTCTCTTGTGATTTTGGGGATTTTGTCCCATTGTATTGCCAAAATATAATTAAGGCTTTTTTTTTTTTTATTATTAATTCAAAGAGTTGTCAACAGATTGCCCAATCGTTGAAATAACTGGTGTGTGCCAATTTATGAATTCATCAGCTTGTTTATGTTTTTCATCGTGGAGAGGTAGAGAAAGTAGGACAGTGGATACAGTGGTGTTTTGGGTTAAGTTACTTTCATAGGAATTTCTTTGGCCAGGATCCATCACTTCTCAGTGGAAAGCCATTGTGCTCTCGTACAAACACAACCACATGCATAAAGTGTACACACATCCATGTGGACGTGCACAAGCCCACAATGTTTTTGATGATGTTTACAGACCCATGCCCTATTATGGCTCGATCTTATCACATTAGTAAGAACACGGGGTTTTCCAAAAACATGTGATCTGACCAGTGGTCAACTAGCTGCTCTCCACACCCAGGGAGGTTTTCTTAGTTTGGGGCATATTTGGGCGCTACACATAACCACTGCTTGCCAAAGACTAGTGACTAGTGATCTGCTGACCTTTGGTTTCACCACCACGCACCGCTGACTGCAGTAAAAATGCAACCTGGTATATCAATGTGGTTTTTGTTGGGCACAAATTTGATTTAGGTCAGAATCTAAGATTGGTGAATTCTAGCCCCACTGCCACTAATTGCATACAGGGTTCTTTGCTCCTGCTGCAGAGTTGTTTAGCTATGGAGTAGTAAAGATGGGCTTTGGAATGCCACCATTGGGTTCACTTAGGATGGTGGTGAGAGACTGGCCTGAAATGTGGCAACATGTGAGTTACAAAGTTATTAAGTCTGCAGCCAGAGCACAACTGGGAAATTGGTCAGTCAGCTGAGTCTCTTGTCTTGTAATGTCTCACTGACTTTTTCCTATCAGGCTCCATTCTAGCCCAGTTCAAACCTCAATAGATAGATAACCAAGTGTGCATCTGTGCCTGTGTTGGCGTGTTTGAGTGTGTGCTGAACTTGTTGGTCTTGGGAGAATGGAAATCTCCTGATGGGCCAGTAGGGAAAGACCCACCCAGATATAAGACCCCACAGAAACACTTGGAAACGCGCATACCCATACATGGAGGTAATTACACATACCGTATGTTAAAGAACCCCTTAGGATGTTGTGAACTCTGTCTGCAAAGGGAAGATTGAGAAAGGGTGGATGGATTTTTCTGCATGTGTACAAACATTTTGGAGTTAATCCAGGAAATGCGTTTGACCCACTTCCTGACGAGCTACTCTCGCGTTCACAGCAAGGCTGTTGCTGTTGCACATAAACTCACTCGTCTTTCAGGAAGCCAACCCTCTGTTGTGTTCCTAAAGTAACTTCACAGACATGAAATTGCTTGCTAATAAGAGTCGAAAACAATGACGCGTTACTGGCAGCACGGATGGTCCAGTGATTCGTGCGCATGCCATGTAATCGAATGTCACAGACTCGAATCTGACCAAGGGACCTACGCTACACGTCATTCCCCTTTTCCTGTCAGCCTCTCTGCCAAGTACTGTCTGAAATAAAGGCATAAAAAGACCAGACATTTAGATTCTGATCAAGGCAAAGTAGAAATACTTGTATAAAAAACAATGATGTGCTCCAAATAATATTATAACAGGTTTTCAAAAGTAGGGCAGTAAAATAAAAACAAGAGCAAAATTTTTGCAAGTTTTGGTCTTCTTTGAGGTCATATTTGGCTACACTCTGGATGAGGGGTGGCTGAGATTTTGTGTGTATGTGTGCGTGCGCGCATGTTTGAGTGCATTTGTTTGTGAACATGTGCGATTGTTCCCAGATGCACAGGACATGGGTGGATCCTCCAGCTGTATGCAGTTCACAGAGAGACAGTATGATGACGACTGAAATGACACCTCTTTCACCCTACAGCTGTCTGCCTCTCCCTCTCTACCTCAGCTGCCTGTTCAAGCGCTGTACTTGTATTTGCTTTATTTCATGCTCAGATCTTTGTATTTCTAGTGTGTGCTCTCCTCCGAAAACAGCTGTAATGAGCAGGTATATTGTCACATGGATTATGAGAGGCAAAAGAAACTTGAGTTCTTTTCACTGTCTGCTGTATTCAGATTATACAGGCGCCACGTTAATAGCTCCTGTAATATCTTTTCTTATGTACAGTGTATTCCTTTGTGGTTGAGGCAGCTGATTGGGTCGGTTATCACAAAGCTAAACAGTGCCACATGAAAGTAGAGATTCTGATCAAGGCAAAGTATAAAATATAATGCAATAATATTCCATCACAAGTTGAAATCCTGCTTTCATATATTTGAAGTACTTATTTTGCTACGTTACCCCCTCAAGACTGTTATAAATGGCTACTATGTGAAAGAATAGTTTGATTCTCTCGGAAATGCCATCATGAGCTTGGTTGCTGAAGAACGATAACTCTTACATCTGTCTGTTAAATTTGAACCTTAGTTGATGATGTGTAGTGGAAACAGGAAACAGCATCTCCCCCTGTTACAAAAATCCCCCCTGTCAATACCTCTAAAGTTTTGCTATGCAGCTTTTTAATTTGTAAGAAGTGCCAAAATGTATTATCCTACAAACATTTTGATGTATTGAAATGTTAAATGTTGGTGCTTTCAGGGTTGATGTTAAGCGAAACTTATGTAGCATGTTGGGCAAATTTAGCATGTCTGAAGAAAGGAGATTTATCTTCAGACTGGGAACTTTCTTGTGCCTGTCAAATTAACGTGATGAATGGAGAAGTGCAACGTTTTCCTCCTAAACATGTAAGATCCCTTAAGTAAATGTGTGAGTGCATTTACTGAAGTTCTTCATCAAGTGTAATTTTAAGGTACTTGATACTTCCACCCACAACACAAAGGACAGTATAACAAGCTACATATCATTAAAGCTTCAATCAGTGGTTTTCTGGCTTCTCACAAAACCCACTACAGCACTATCTCCACCATCAGCAGCTACAGCAGTAATATGCTGCACACATACTAATGCTTCAATGTGATTATAGGTCATATGTAATGATATATCAATAAAAGGCACCAAACCTGCTGCCAGTAGTTATGTACTTTTACTAAAGTAGGATGTTTCCCACAGGACTTTTATTTGTAATGCAGCTCTTGTCCACTGGTACATTTACTTAAGTAATGATCTGAATACTTCTCCCACCTCTGGTACAAGAAAATGCACTTAGATACATTTCACCTCTGGGTGGAAGGAGAAGCAGACTAAGAATCAAAAGAATTTGGTCTCCAGTAGAGCCTGAGCAGAAGGGAGAGAGAAAGAGAAGGAGAGATGACCCAGTTCTGTTTCACACAGTGCTGCTGCCAGAGGCAAAAAGACTGTAGAGGCTGTGGTGCACGTGACAGGTTTGGGCTGGGCCCTGGTCCACACGGGAAACGCACAATGTCTCGTTTGTTTTAAATGACTGCGCTGTTGGAACTGGTCTCCCTCTTTTTTCTCGCTGTCTGTTGGCTGCCGTGAAATGTGGAAATGATTTTTGCCTTTGGATCTCGGCCAGATTCTTTTAGGAGGGATGAGGTTTACCCTCTCTCTTTCTCTCGGTCCCTCTGTTTCACCATCTTCCAACCCTTCACCTGATAAGATGCAGTGATTTTGTCAAATCCACAGGGAGTTTGCAACTAAGGAGTGGTGTTTGGATAGAGGATGAAGTGAGGGGATAGATGCATGTGAGGGGTGGGATCAGGGGAATGAGGTTTTAACCAGTTTGAAAGGGAGGAGAGATGTGAGATCTTGGTGGAGGGACTTTTTTCACACTGGAATTCATGTTTATTATAAACTATTTGGTTTTAATTTCTGTTTGCTGCAGCTAGTATGGAAATGACCTCCAGTGGTCCATAGAGCTGGTCTGTGGGACAAAGGGATATTTCCTGCAGTGAATATTAATAAAAAACATACTTACCGCTGTTTGGTCAATGTGGCATAATACGCATAACTAAAGAAGTGATGATCATATAACATGTGAACCAGACTGATTTTTTATTGTTTGGCTGTCCTTGCTTACCTTTGCTAGTGTCTTTTAAACTGCACATCCACCCACACAACTTTAAAAGTTTTTCCAGACCTCTTCCCTATCTTTGCTTTTCTCTATCACACACACACACACACACACATACACATGCACAAACACACATACACATACTGATTAAAATGTTTTCTTTGCTTTGCTTTCTTTTTTTGTGTAGACAGTTTTTGACTCATGGAAACTCCAGGTTCTAGTTTTTCAGCTTTTGCTTTAGCACTTTTACTATCTTTTGTTTTTTTAATCACATATAGTTAAACCAATAGCTTTTTTTACTGACATGTCCTACTTTGCATTTTGTATGTCCTTGAAATAATGAAATATAGTTTGAAAAATTGCTATATTTTCATAAACAGTAATTCTTGCTTTGTCTTTGCAGACTACCGCACTGGGCCGTGCTTTGCCTCTGTGAATAACCAGATGTGTCAAGGCCAGCTCACAGGCATTGTGTGCACAAAGACTTTGTGCTGTGCCACAGTGGGACGGGCATGGGGTCACCCCTGTGAGATGTGCCCTGCTCAACCTCACCCTTGCCGAAGAGGGTTCATACCAAACCACCGCACTGGGGCGTGCCAAGGTAAAGTCTGTTCCCTCGTGCCTCTGTCTCTCTTTTTGTTTTTGTCTCTTAGTTTTTCTCCCTGTCGTTCTCGCTTTCCTGTCCTTCTCTAAGTAAAGTGTTGTTTCTATTCTCTCTCCCTGTTTTAACTCATTCTCCATCCCTGTCTTCCTTCACTGCTCTGTCATCCCCTCATCTCTACCCACCACCCCCTCTCCAGAGGATTAGTTCTAATTGGGTTAAATTGGGGTGGGTGGCAGTGCCTCCCACATGTGTATGGAATGCCCACGGACACCCGCTGTGGTGGGACTGTCAGAGTCAGTAACACGGGTCAGTGGTGGTGCCACGTGGGAGAGCTCATTTCTGGTAAGACGGCCCATTGCCTTCTTGCTCCAGACCCAACAACATCAGAACCTCTGCAGGGGAGACAAAACTGAGCCAGGACCCAGAGGAACATGGAGTACTCTTTACTCCTGGATCAGGTCACAGCCTCCTGGAGATTTCAGCCTCAGACCTACATTTTAATCTGTCAAATTCATTGAATGACTTTAATTTAGTCAGCAATGTAACTCACAAAGTCACAGGTTTGAAGTTCTTTCCTAAAGGTTTTGCAAAATATAGATTGAAGGACAAATCTTGTGTCCCATCTTTGCTTGCAAGTAAATTTCCCTATAAGCTACATCTTTCTATCTCTTCCATGGCTGACTTGGCCTCTGTTTCTGTTCCTCCTGCAGGAGACATTCCTCTCTCTCTTTGTGTCTCCTTCTCTTTTTCCTCATCACTGTTGATCGCTGAAAAGTTGGGGCCAGACTGTTATAACAGACCCAGTATCAATCTCTGCACATCCAGGCTTTAGGAGATTTGTGCATCTGTGTCAGGCTGTGATTGTTTGTGCCCTCTTTCCCCAGCACCTTGTCTGTGTGCCCATGTTTGTTCATGTGTGTTAGGGTGTGTATTAATTGTTCATTAATACTCTTTATGTACAGATGTGGATGAGTGCCAGGCCATCCCTGGCATCTGTCAAGGAGGAAATTGCATCAATACAGTGGGATCTTTTGAATGTAAATGCCCTGCTGGGCACAAGTTCAATGAGGTCTCACAGAAATGTGAAGGTAAGAATCAAGCCAGCAGCCGCCACAGTAAAACTGCGATATGTCTGACTTTTAGTCTTGGTCTGAAAGATAAAGCAGCCTAAAAAACTTTAAAATGTCCTAATTAACACTGAAACTACAGTTAAGAGCCACATCCGTCTAGTTGTGGTTGAGAACACCTCAATCGTGGTATTTTGATTATTACTTAGGGGAAAGACCACACATATGCCACTTTGCCCTTCCCTTGAAATAAGTTTAATTAAATGAAAGTAGCTTTCTCTCAGTAATTAAGTGTAACACTTAACTGTAATGCTTTTTTCCATACACATGTAAATATGAGGGTTAGGGTTAGGGTTAAATGAGACATTTTTCCTCTTACAAATGAAAAGCTGCAGTGCCTCGTTGCTTTTTTGATAAAACAACCCTGATTTGTTCTAGTATGACTTCACTGGCTTATTATTCCTTTCCATTTTTCCTACTGCTACATTAGTAAAACACGATTAAACATTAACAGCCTCTCAGTCAGATATATCTATAAATCAAGAGGCTGCCAGTGAATATGTCCACATGTAGTTCTGAAAAGAAATTTTTCCTCTCGGCTGGGGATCCTAATTATTAGCTTCTGACTGCCTTTCAGATTTCTTAGATCACACGTCTTTTGTTACCTTGTAGCAGTAGCCAATTAGAAACTTAACATATTTTTTATGTTTCTGGCTGAAGAAACCTTTAATAAAATCCTTCTCTCTGCATCACTTCTGTTTTCCCCAAAACAAAGAGCTACAGTTAGCCTGTGAAAAATGTTGGCTCATTACGACATAAATGTGACAATTTCCAGACCAAGTTTAACTCTGATTAAGCAGGCTGAGGCAGGCTTTTGTGGCAATCATATCCAGAGCTAAGTATGTGCCATTTTATATGCAGAAATAATTGCCGGAAAAGTTCTGGACTGTGTAAAAGACATTTCAATCGGGGTCTAAGTTACAGCGTATTCTTTAGCAGACTTTGTGCAGGACAATGTGCATTTGGTGGATAACGGTGCTAACAGAAGGACTGCTACAGAGGCCCCTGGATTTAATATCCTGCGACAATACTTTATTTCCATTGTCATTGCCAACATGTGCTCCAGTCACCCTTGGAACCATTCTCATTTTATGTTGTTTTTCTCTTTAATCGATTTCATCAACACTTACTATGCAGTTTTCAGGAACATACAGAAGACTAAATAGGAAAGAATCTAAAATGTTTTCAGGCATATTTGATATTTGTTTGTCGTGCTTTCCTCTTCTCTCCTCCCCTCCCCTCCCTGTAGATCTGGATGAGTGTTCAAACATCCAGGGTCTCTGTGGTGTAGGTGAATGCTCTAATACTGTTGGTAGCTACTTCTGCAAGTGTCCCCAAGGATATCACTCCTCTGTTGATGGATCCAGATGTATAGGTGAGTATCCTACGTTTTGCTGGATGTTGTAGACACCTCAAAAAGACACCAAACCATGTTGGATTTGCTTCGGTTCCTTCTTAGGATAGAAAAGGTAAAATGGTAGACAAAGCAGTTGAGCCAAAATGGTGAAGCCTCATTCTCTTTCCTTTTTCCATCGCATTTTGGTTCTTCTCCTTTTATGTCTGGCACTGAGAGCAGAAAGAACTGAAATATGTCCAATGTTCCAGCTGGTAGAATTTAGGTCAGTAGTCACTTGCTTGTTTCTAGTTCCACAACAATGAGCCATATTCTTTTCAAGCTGAGAAGAGGACACAAAGTGAACTCCCTTTGTGCTCAGGTGACTTCGATTTTTACATCATGGTTTGTATTTGTGGAGTACACATGTACATCTGGCAGTTTGTGTAAAGCATGAACACAGGTATGATTGAATAGTCCATATCCTGCTTGATAACAATGCATATTTCCACAGACAGACAGACAGACAGACAGACGGACACACACACACACTCACACACATAAACACCAGAAAAACCTCCAGTAAAGCTCAGTTCAGTTTGACCCAAAACAGACCAGAGAGATTCATAAGATAGCTCATAGAATAGTTCATGAGATGTGCACATGCATACTCAAATGTGCACACATACTCACACAAACGTATGCAAACACACGCTCACCCCCCACCCCCCAGGATAGGATGTTTGTGCGGAAGGAATGTCTGAGTCTTTTGCTCCAGAAAAACCGGTGTGCCAAACATTTTAGTCTGTTTCCCATGCAGCAACCCTCAAGCTTAAACATCCCCTCTCGCCCTTTAATGCCCCAACCGCTTCCCCCCAACCAAATCTGTGCTGGCCTGATATATTGTCGAACTAAACCAAGCAATCAGCAGTTTAGCATGGTAGTTTCTGCAAGCATGTATGCTGGATGGGCTGGGTGTGAAAGACATGACATATTTATATTAATGGAGAACCTGGTTGTTAGTCACACTAGTGCACAGTGCCAGAAACTGCAGGATGTCGGGAGGGTCTCAAAAAATAGATTACTTGGAAATGGCTTCCATGCTCCAAATGATGGAAAATGTGAAGCAACAATGACTAGTTTTCGTTTTTTACTCCTGCCAATTTGTTCAACATGCAGACAAAACATGACATGTTGCATACACTATGGTTAGTTCAACTGACTTCATGCTGTGTTGTTTCCCACAGATGCTCGTGCAGGGTACTGCTACGCTAGTTTGGTGAACGGGCGCTGTGCCAACCAAAACTCACAGCTGTTGACCAAAATGCAGTGCTGCTGTGATAGCGGACGCTGCTGGTCTGACGGGTCCACCCCTGAAATGTGCCCTATTCGTGCAACAGGTGCAGTCGCTCACCCTCATAGGGATTTGGCTTCAGAAGACCCAATGTCTCAACAGCGAACTCACCTTCTGCTGTTTTCCACATGTACTCACTTTAGAGGAGTACCAGAAGCTGTGTTTCCAGCCACCTGATGGGAATGGTGGGGTGCTGATACCTGGTCGTGTCCCTGGGGACCCTGACTTACCTGGCATCTACCCAATTCCATATCCTGGTCACACTCCTGGGAGGATTCCTGGTCAAATTCCCATCCAGACTCCAGGACAAAATTTTGTTCCAGGACAATATCCAGTACAACC
This sequence comes from Remorina albescens, assembly GCA_034769265.1. Lineage (NCBI taxonomy): Eukaryota > Metazoa > Chordata > Actinopteri > Carangiformes > Echeneidae > Remorina > Remorina albescens. The sequence continues at coordinate 8,326,225 of CM068479.1, forward strand.
ACCGATTCAGCCTCCTCCTGGTATGCTCCTCCTCTCTTTCTGTGTTTGATTCAAATGTTCGCAGTCATAAACTGACATATCTTCAAAGCTGACACTTGCAAACATCTAACAACTCATAATTTCTGGTATGACTCAGTGGATCTGCAATGTCCCAACTCCCAATCTTGTTCTGCATTTTCAAAATCCCAAAACCCACACCCTTTAGTTAATGAGCTACATTTTAATGATGGGAAACTCTGACTGAGTCCTGAGTCGTACATTGACATTGATTGTGCTGCTTGTTTCATTTGGGTATTGCTGTGATGATAGTCAAAATATACGTGCAGAACATTTTCGAAATGAGAACAAAGTATTCTCCTGCATTTGGCAGAGGTGTGTTGTCAAGACCTAATAGACATGCACAAAATTGCCCACAGTAAAATTTCCCCCAAAACTTGTTTGCAAGGCAGTTTAGGCTTAGTAAGAAGAAGTACAAGCATGTTTGTATTTTGTAAATCTGTGGGAATATAGTGTGGAAAATAATTTGCTGCTGCAAGCAAGTTTTCCAGTACTACTTAGCTTGGACTTCTGTATGTACATTAAAAGAGTTGCAGATTTTGCAATTGCTGCATAGTCAATATCGGTATAAACAATTGCTTACAAAATAACTGAAGCCTGACAAGCGGCCCCCACTCAGCATAGAGCTGAATGAAGCCATTTAGTCAGATGCTGTGATATATGCTGTGTTTTTATGATATATAGACAGTAATTCTGTGTAAATGTTCCAGGTCCTGTAATTATCCAAACCCAGAATATCACCAACATGTGCCAGGCCTACCGCAACCTCTGTCTGAATGGCAGGTGCATCCCGATGCCTGGGATTGGATATCGCTGTGAGTGCAACATGGGCTTCAGGTTGGATGGAAGGGGAGAGTGCATAGGTATGTTTTGACAGAAGAGGATCAAATACCAAACATAATTTTAGTCTACATGATGGCGAAAAAGGTTTTTGAGCTTCATATTCGCTCTCTAGATGATGATGAATGTGAGAGAAATCCCTGTGCACATGGGGAATGTGTGAACACGCCTGGATCTTACATCTGTCAGTGTCCTGCTGGATTCCAGACCACAGCAACCAGGACAGAGTGCCGAGGTTACACACACACACACAGACACACACACACACATACACACACACACACACATACACTTTTTAAGTGGCTATATATGTTTACTGTGGTATCTGGTTGCTTCTGCTAGATCTGGATGAGTGTGTAGCCAACGGTCGAATCTGTAACAATGGCCGCTGTGTGAACACTGAGGGCAGTTTCCACTGTGTCTGCAATGCTGGATTTGAAATTTCAGCAGATGGCAAAAACTGTCAAGGTTTGTTGATTTCTGGCATCTGCATTAATGGCACTGTGACATGTTTAAAGGGAAGTTCTTCACAATAACCATAATATGTGTAATGGTTAATGTTTAATGGACCGAGGATCCACTAAACTGGGTGATCTAACACCAATGGCTTTTGGATCCATGCTGTGTAATATGTTGGATTGAAAAAAATTAGTTTAGTACAAAATCTGTACACTTTATCTTAGTATTTAGTTAAAGGAATTGTGCTTTTTTTATGTTAGTTTGCTGTGAAGTCCATGGCTTTAGAGAGGTACTTCACTACAGCAAACAGTTTGTTAATGAACTACTACTACTTGGCAGATTTTCAAGTTGCTACCTCCTTTCCTCTGTTGACAGGGCGTAATTGGTGTAGGGTTAGAGGGGAATTGCGGGCATGAGCAGTGAAGGTCCTGAACTTTTGGGCACTATCCCCATTTTTATCCCCCCATTATGCTGTTTCAGAAATGCCATAAAACCATTTTGATTTCCGAAGAGGTCTCAGCACATTATAGAACTAGTTCTGATCCAGCATATGTTGGCCCTCATTATTTCTATTGTCAAATCCTACTACTGACAAATGACTAAAGTGTTAGGCAAGGAGTATCTAAACATTTCTCCTTGTTGTTTTGTTTGAGAATGCTCCATGTAATATTAGAATATTAATATAAGGTCGAATATTAAAGGCTTGGCAGCTAAAAAGCAGTCAGTTTTTCCAATTTCTATCTTTGTATGGTGGCCTTGATTTTCTGACAACATGCAAAGCTTGCAAAAGTAGTGATTTGACAGTGCTCCGTCATTTTTCAAATAACTGAGCGTCTTTGAATTAAACACTGTTTTACTTGCCACTGCATTGTTCAACAGTACCAACAGAACTTTTATTTCATCTTTCAAATTCTGTAACAGTCTGACTGTTCAGGCAGAATAAAGTAAACTAAAATGCAGTGCATGAAATGTGCTGTTAACTTGCACTTCAACCAGTATATCTTTCCTAAATGTTTGTTTCTGTTCATCCACAGACCAGGACGAGTGTCTCATCAGGAACATGTGTCTCAATGGACTGTGCATCAATGAAGATGGCAGCTTCAAATGCATTTGTAAACCTGGATTCCTGCTTGACACCAGTGGACGCATGTGTGTAGGTGTGTTTGTCAGAAAGCTCACAGACTGTAAGATTAGTATCACATCTGTACATTGTCATGCTCACAGGCTACAGCACCAGAATGTATTTCAAAAAAATAGTTCTTTTAATGTGCATAGCTTAGAAGGTGCTACGTCTCTGGCATTTTAGTGGTTTTAACATGTGAGTTGTTGCGCACAGGGCAAAAATCCCCCTAAAAACCTTGGAAAAATCCCTCAGCATCCTGGCAGGCCAGCTGGACATGTGGATACTTGGGGCCCACCTATTCTGAGGAAAACAGCCTTCTCTAAACTCGTACCATAAAAAAAGAAAGGAAACTTAGGCTTCTCCTGAACCAGACAAAACATGCCACAGTAGGCCCCAGTTTGATTGGGACACACACATTTGCGGGTCACATAACAAATTGATCAACCATTTTGTCTACTGTGACACTATCCAGATGCTGTGTCTAACATTGAACAACAGAGCCTGCATTAATTTAATGTTTCAAATACTGTAAATCTTCAAATAGCAAACAAAGGTCCCTAAAAGAACAGTCTTCTCAGTGTGCAACCATTTTACTCCCTGTGGATTCAGACACAGACGTTTGATCTCAGAGACACTGACATGGTTAAGTTACAGCAGAATGAATAATTAAGAGAGTTGGGTGTGGGTGAAGTGTGCTGATGTATTTGGCCATTAATGAAATGTGTAGTCTAAAGGTATCCTGGGACCTCATTGTTGCTATCTGCACTCCTGCCTGCTCCTCAGCACACCCAGAAAGAGCCCACATATAAACAAATAGTTATGTGTGCAATGCCATATCATTGTTTATGCTCATTATGATAATTATTGTAATGCGTGGATACGATCAAGGGGAAGGCTAAGAGTGTTTTCTTAGCTGAGGTCATAGAACTGAAACTGTGCAGCAGGAAATTGGTTTATTTTCATAGATTCTAGTCTTCTCCTTTCATTTTGGGAAGAGCAATGTATGAAGAAATAAATTTTGCTTTATCTGTTTTGTAGACATCGATGAGTGTGAGACTCCAGGCATGTGTATGAACGGTCACTGTGTCAATACGGAGGGCTCTTTCCGCTGTGAGTGTATGGCCGGAATGGCTGTGGGCCTGGATGGACGGGTCTGTGTTGGTGAGTACATGTAGATGTGGCGTCGTTTACGGGAATGGTTCATGTGTTCCTTTAGATGCAGCTTCAAATTGTAATCTCATGCTAGTTAAAAATAAAAAATCAAAAAACAAAAATAAGCACTGTTTGGATGAGGGCAGTTCATTTGCTGTGTGGCTTTGCTCCAGGAACTACTGAAGGTAAAACGGACAGGTTTTTTTTTTTTTTTCATCTGGCCTTTGTCCCAAGGCTGCAGTATTCCTGAAAGATTACAGCTGCTGCAAAAGAAAATAAAAATTAACATCTTTCTTCAAGAAGTCCAATGACCGCTTAGTCACTTTCAGCAGTTTCCTACCAACCCAAGGGTTGGGTGTCGTTCAAAACTTTTTCTAGTTCGATACCAGTTCCTGAACAAGAATCTTTTTGATACCAATATTGTGAAATCTGTATTTGTAAGATGATATTACACGTTATGGTGAAAAAAAAGGTTTAATTATTTAACTCATTGACATTTTCATATAATAGCAATAAGTAAAACTTGAATTGGCTGCCTTCAGATTACCTCCTGAGCCACTGTAGCGCCAAAAAAATTTAGAAGCACAAAGGAACAAAACGCAATTAAAACAACAAATCAATGCAAATTGTTTTCAGTGCAAAATGACCATGAGCAAGTCCGTATGTAGGCCAAGGTTTTACTGCTTAAAACCTTTACATCACTCAGCAGTTCTGTGCACTCTGAGGATGTGGATTCTACCGAATACCGAGCAATATTCTTCTCTTATATTTATTTCATACACTGTCAAGTGCCTCAGTGGCTTTGTTGTGTTGCCGGTCTCTGTGCTAATTAGTTGTCACAAATACTGCATCACGCACTGTTTGCATTGAGCTAGATGAAATGTGACCATGATCTTAGACCTTTTCGCCACCTTTTAATGTTGCACCTATCGGGGATTGGACGCAAATACGAGCCCAATGTCTGGGTATAACCCAAGGTGTAATATCATGTGTTTTTACTGGATAGCTCGATGCAGCCAATCGCCAGCACTTTTAGATCTTGGCACATCAAACACGCTGCATGCTTATTGGCCCACTTGATGAGATTAACCTCTTAGGTATTGCAATTTAGAATCGAGCAACAAGACATTTTTTAATACTCGATGGTATGGCAGCATTTTGGTTGGTGCCAAAATAGTATTGACTTTAATACCCAGCCCTAACCAGTAGTTATGCTCAGGCCTACAGCGAATTCTCCCGAAGGTTTGTTGTTCATGTGCCTCTTTTATTGACAGTGACTGGACGTTTTTGTTGAAATATTGGTCTCCACTTTTCAAGGCGACTGTAAGCTGAGAATACTGTCACAACAACCACCAAACATGTTGACCAGACTAACCGCAACAAAAATATTTTCCTGCTCTGTAATTAAAATAAAACAACACTGAATAAAACAGAAAAACGATTCTGTAATAAACTTTACTGACAACTTATTCTATAAACCTGCTGCAACAGCATGCAAACATTGATAAATGTTTTTTTGCCTCCTTGTACCCAATCCCTTGGACTGGTACTCAGAATCATGATTTGTTTTTCCCATCTTTCATTTTCAACATTCCAAGATTTCCCCAAATAACATTTCTTTGTGTATTGTGTGGGAAGTGTTGAAATTCTGTTATTCAGTCTGGGTGAGTTTTCAGCAGGATGATATCAGTGCAGGGGAATGCCTCGAATCCCAGGACATTATGGAGAAAGAACAAGCATTTGTTTTGCCAGTGTTGTTGCAACTACAGACTCTTGCCTGCCTTTCCCTCGCTTTCTGTCAGACTCTTTCCAGATCGCTTGCCTCATGAATGGTTCTCATACTTATGTTTTTTGTCCGAAACAGACACACATATGCGCAGTTCGTGTTATGGTGGATACAAGCGAGGGCAGTGTGTTAGGCCTTTATTTGGAGCTGTTACCAAGTCGGAGTGTTGCTGTGCCAGCACAGAGTACGCCTACGGAGAGCCTTGCCAGCCCTGCCCACCAGAAAGCTCTGGTATGGTTATTCCAATCACTCCACCCGTAACACATTCAGAGCCCCCTTCTACTGCCAGACAACAATAATGACACACAAACACACGTTCTTGTTTCAATATATTCCTTGGAACCTAACCATTACTCTAAACCCTAACTCCAAACCTAAAACCAAGTGTTAATCCTCAAAATTTTGGGGTCTGGCATTTTGGCCCTCACAAAGCAAAGTATGGTAGTTTGCTTTACTTTGCACACCCACGCAAACACATGCACAGACAAACATAAGGGATCCCGTCACTTCTCATTACTCCTGCCAAATAAAGTTTCAATATCAAAAGGGAGCAGAAGTGCACCACATTTAGGGGATGGTTTTTATATACTTCTCAGCTAAATGACAAAGCATGGGAAGGGATAATGACATGGTATTAACTTTCTTGCTTTTACATTTCTTTTGGCAAGTATAATATATTCTCAGAAGCCATTCCTTGTTTTGATCAACCAAATTGTGCTGTTTGTGTGTTTTTTTGCAGCTGAGTTCTTGGCTCTGTGTCCCAATGGTGTCGGCATAACTGGTGATGGAAGAGGTAAAACAAGCTTGTCTTTGTGTTTTTCACAGACCATGCAGCCACTGAACAGGGACACAACTGAGATGCAGCCATAAGTTTCTTTTTGCTCTGATATTGAACAGGTCATGCTTTTTCCTTCTCAGATATTAACGAGTGTGCCCTCGACCCTGACATCTGCCAGAATGGCGTGTGTGAGAATATGCTAAGGACGTACAAATGCACCTGCAATGAAGGCTTCGAGGTTGACCTGACAGGCAAAAACTGTGTTGGTAGGTGTCGTGCTCTGTTATTGTTCGTTGAATGAAAATGTCTATGGCCTTGATATCGTAAGACGTTGTAAGATAATTTATTGTGTCTGTATGTGCGTTTTTTTGTTTGTTTGTTTGTTTTTTTCAGATATTGATGAGTGTCTGATGAACCCAATGTTGTGTGACAACGGTCTGTGCAGGAACACACCAGGCAGCTTCACCTGTCAGTGTCCAAAGGGATACCAGTTTAATCCAGAGACCGATGTCTGCGGGGGTCTGAAACACTTTCTTTCTGTCATTCAGTCCCATGTCACTTCATCACTGCATGCACTGCTGTATCAAACTGATGAAAGATGACTTATTTGATAATTGCTTTTGTCTTTCACAGATGTCGATGAGTGTGAGTCAAGCCCCTGTATAAATGGAGAATGCGTTAACAGCCAAGGGTCATTTGTGTGTTTGTGTTCAATGGCAAGTTCACTGGACAGCTCTGGGCTGGAGTGTATAGGTGCGTGAGCAATGTATTGTTTAGATTTGACATAGTTACCTACTAAAACAGTATGTTCATTTTCCAAAATGTTTGAAAAACCAGATGAAACTACAGTGAAGCCTGAAAGAACTGACTGGCCTTGTAATCAGCTGTATCTTTCAAAAGGAGATACATTAATTTGACAATTTGATAATTAGATACAGAATGTTTAAAATTTTTCAAATAACATCTTCAGTAACATACAAGGTGCCACACCAGCCAGTGTTGAGCCATGTGTTACTTCATTTCATGTCACTGAATGTGTGCTTACTATATGTTTTGTTTCATATAACAGAGACTACTAAAAGCACCTGCTGGCTGAAGATAGTCAATAATCGCTGTGAGGTCAACATCAATGGAGCCACACTGAAGTCTCACTGCTGTGCGACACTGGGAGAGGCCTGGAACAGCCCATGTGCCAAATGTGAAAAGGGTGCGAAGAGCATTTGTACATTTTAGTTCACCATATTATGATTTTACCACCTAACTGCAATAACTATGACCTCCTCCCATTCTCAGATCCAATCTGTGGTAAAGGATTTGCCAGAGTGAAAGGAAACACCTGTGAAGGTAAGGCCTGCTTTGGTGACATGTAGCTGTGGAAAGTCAGACTTCAGTGATGTGAAATGCTGGACCTGTTGTTGATGTTGCTCTGGTTGTTCTTTGGTGACTGTCAGATGTGGACGAATGTCAAGTTTTTCCTGGAGTGTGTATCAATGGCAAGTGCATCAACACACCGGGCTCTTTTTTCTGCCAGTGCCCTCCAGGAATGACTATTGACGTCAGTGGCAGGACATGCATCGGTGGGTACTTTAATATGTGATGTTTTTACATACCCACAAATATATATAAATATATTAATTTTATATCTGTGAATACAGACCTGCGTACGGAGCAGTGTTACCTCACCCATGAGGATGAGCGTTGTGGTACACCAATACCAGGGAGGCATCGCGTGGATGCCTGCTGTTGTTCAGTGGGTGTGGCTTGGGGCCCTGAATGTGATGAATGTCCCGAAAAGGGGACTCCAGAATATGCCCAACTCTGCCCTCGGGGCCCCGGCTTCTCACACAGGGGTGACTTCATCAATGGCAGACCCTTCCTAAAAGGTAGTAAACTGTCTAAAGACTGTATAAACTGCCTAGATTGTCTCATCAATGATCTCTCATTCACTTTCTTTGATCAAATAATTTTCTGTTCATTTCTTTTCGTTGTATCTTAGACATAAATGAATGCAGGATGATAAACACTCTGTGTTCACATGGGAGGTGCAGGAACACCATTGGCAGTTTCCGCTGTCGCTGTGATAATGGCTACGCTCTTGATTCTGATGAGAGGAACTGCACTGGTAAGACGCACTGAAAGAATAAGCTGTTTAATCATTCAGCCAGTAATCAAGAACATTTGATTAATGCTGAACATTAAATATATTTGTGTTTTGGCCGATTTTAGGGCAATTTGAGGATATCTTGTAGAAATTGTGAAGGTTTAGGTGACAGATGACAAATGAACCGGTAATGACAAAAATTTATTTTAGCTGCAGCTTTACTTGTGAGAACAATATAGAGCAGCTGATTAACTGCACAATCATTATTTAAATGCCTTCAGTAATCAGCAGTTAGCATATTGCCGATAATGTACGTGCAAACATCCATCTTCAGCTCCTAATTTTGGTTGGAGTACAGCTGCATTGTAACTTTACAAGTCTAGTCGTTCTTCATCTGTGCCCTTTTCTGAATCCCTCTGCCAACTTGAATTGTAGCAAAGTGGTGTAAAGCCATTGCCTACATGCAGTTCATTCAGTCTAATGGGAGTCTGGCTGCTCTGGACTTGTTGGAGAGGGTCCTTTTAGTCTGGTTAGATGCATTACTGCTCGGTTGAAATGTGCAGACATCATTTAAGGTTTAAATGCCATTGCCATTACTTTATTGTGAAATAATTTATAGGCTCCTTGTAAGTAAAAGATATCTGGGACTTTTTAACCTCATCTGAGTGCGATCCCAGCCCAAAGTCTCTGTGATAAGTGTTTCAAAATGTGGATTAAAATCAAAAAGGATCGGGCCTTTATATTTAGACTTTGGCAGAATGTTCTTAAAGATCTTAAAATTCACCACTTAATCTTATTTTATAGTATAATCTTTTTATCTCTCTGTACGTATGATAAAAGCTGGGAGCTTCCAAGTGATTTCCTTTGCATGTATAAATGTTAGCGCACTCTTTTAAAGGGAAGCTTTACCTTGCTGAGTTTGAAGCTTTTTTTTTGTTGCATTCCTCTCCTGCAGACATCGACGAGTGCCGCATCTCTCCGGACCTGTGTGGACAGGGCAGGTGCATCAACACGCCAGGAGATTTTGAATGCGAGTGCTTTGAAGGCTATGAGAGTGGCTTCATGATGATGAAAAACTGCATGGGTAAGTAACAAAACCCCTCAGTCACACACACATGCACAAACAATACTTTCAAACACTGGAAATTAATATTCTTCAGCTCAATAGGGTTTGTTACATGTGGAAATAACATTTTATCCTGCAGTCATTTAGTCTGTGAGGACATCAGTGAGAAACTTGATCTCTCTCTCACACCCTGTTAAAGCAGCAGTATCTGAGACCACAAACCTTTGCCAACCAATAAAGGTCTCCAAGTATTAGAGGGGCCTGCCACACAATCCTACTCCCAGTCACAAGCAGCCATCTCCTCCACACTCCCTCTTGGGCCGTAAACTCTGGATGAGGTCTTTAAGCTAACATGCCAGATCTAGAACTCACTGTTCAGATGGTTGATGTAATCTAGAGTTCTGTATGTGTGTGTGTGTGTGTGTGTGTGTGTGTGTGCATGCAAAGAGAGAGAGTGAGAGGAAGAGATAAACCGACTTTATTTGAGCTGTTGGGGGGTGTTGATAGGGGCTAATCCGCACAGTTTAAGGGTTGTAAGATAATTTCTCTATATCACATACTACTATTACATACATGCATGTGAGGGACATCCAATCAGCTGCCTAGCAAAATGATTTTTATATGAAGCTACAAGTAATAATGTTCTGACATCTGTGAAAGTACTTCATGCTCTATTTCTCTTCTAGTCTGCCTTTGACGCTGTTTGATTAAATTTCGTTGGAGAACTCACATGCAAAATGGAGAGTCTCAATACTTTTTGGTGTAAAGTTGCCGTTACACTAGAATTGGCAAGGCAAAATCTGCCAGTGGCAAAAAAAAAGAAGAAAAAAACTACATCTGGGGCTAGAAATAATGTGGATAGTGTTTCAGTCATAAGCCTATGTTACTGACTAGACGAACAGGCTGACACAAATAATGAACAAGTTAAAAATTCTACAGCCTTTTACCAAAGTCTATTTTTATTTACTGGCCATCTACATTCTCAAAATCACTGCCAGACACAGAGCTGTTGCTTGTATTCTTTCACTACAAGTACTTCCTGAACCAGGAAGTCCCTTTAAGTTGAACAAAGGTGAAATGAGTTAGACCTGCCATTGTGTCAAGGCCAATCAGATCACACATCACTGCTGGAGACACAATTCTGACTTCATCTATCCAGTGGGCTCCATTGATGACAGGTGAAAGAAACATTTGAAACTGGCCTAAGTGGGACTGAAACGTAACGTTAAATACTCCTTTGTGTGTATTTTTGTGGTTGTGGTCTCCATTAGACATCGATGAGTGTGAGAGGAACCCTCTACTGTGCCGTGGGGGTGAGTGTGTAAACACAGAGGGAAGCTTCCAGTGTGTGTGCCCTGATGGACACGAGATTGCACCCGATGGGTCAGCCTGCCTAGGTGAGTGATGAAGTCACCAGAGAGGAGTTTTTAACATCTTCTTGCTCTTCTCCCTATGTGAATTATCTGTGTGGCACTGTGTGGTTTCCTGTGTGACAAAAGACTCAAAAGAAGATCAGTCACTGGAGGTTTTGTCATACAACTGAAAGTTTGAACGAGAAAAGCTTTGGATGCGTTTGTGTGTCTGCATGAATGTTGACACAAAGGAGGGTTCACTTTCATGTTAACACAGTTAACATGAAAGAGAATCTTCACTTAGCGTTGTAAACGAAAAATAACAAAATAATATTTTTATTTATCTGTTTGTATTTTGTTATTGCTTGTATGTCACTGTGGCTTTTACTGCATATGCAACATTTGTGCATTTATTCTGAAATTGCTGCTTTTAAAATGCAGGATGTTTTAGTAAATGACATTTTATGTATCCTATTCTAATTGGATAATTTACGTAGCCATCGTGTTCTGTATAAATCAGTGCTTTTTTCCTCATTCCGTAAAATGCTGTGAGAAGTCTGAAACATGTCAGCTGATAATCAAATAGACTTCCAGTAAGTTCGCTAGTGTTGTGTTTCGTGAGCTGCAGCACACACTTTCCATAAGAACAAGGGGGAGAGTCTGATTTCATTCTAGTTTTCAGTTAGTTTACAGCATTGAACTGATCATTCATTATTCATGGAGTGTCATCTAATGACCTAATGCAGCGTGTTGAGGTTTCATTCCAATTGCCAATGCTCAATCACTGCCCATTAAGGTCATTTATTTTCTTTATTACCACCCAAACTAATTATAACAATGGCAGCATTACTGAAAACTATCTACCTCATCCCTTCTGGGACAATAGTCTTCTTCATTTCAGCTGAAGTAACACCCTAAAGACCTAATGTTGTGATTGATTAATAGTCAGATTGTTTATCTCCTCTGCAATTCACTGGTCTCTGGCAGTTAAATAGTTTCTGGTCACACGCACATTTAAGACCTCTGAGAGAGCATCAAAGTGTAGGCGTGGAGCTGAAACAATTTCTCTATTTCTCACCAGAAAATTAAATGGCAACTTTCTTGATAATCAATTGATTGTTTTTCATATATATATATTTTTTTTATCATTCCAAAAATTACAGGCTCCCAATTCCAAAGTTTGAGTTTTTGAGACATTGTGATTTTTTTTTTTTTCTGTCTTTCCTTTCTCTTATCCCCCAAAGGATTGATGGCAAAATAATCAAAAAGTTCATTTATAATTAAAACAATTCTTTGGGCTAGTCATTGGTGGACTCCTTACTTATTGGCACTTTCAAGGACAAGTATTGATTGACTATGAGACACTTTTTCCTCCCACAGACATCAATGAATGTGAACTGAGTGACAGGCTGTGCAGGAATGGCCATTGTGTCAACATGATCGGCCGCTACCAGTGTTCCTGTGACACAGGATACAAATCTACTGAGAACAGACTTGAATGTGTTGGTAGGTACCGAATTGATGATTTCCTTGCAAATGCTCAGTCTTTAGTTTTGAGATTTTATGCTGCCAGTATGTGACAGTATGTGTTTTTATGCCTGTCAGACATTGACGAGTGTACCATTGAGAATGGTGGCTGCGAGTCTTTCTGTACCAACTCAGAGGGTAGTTATGAGTGCAGCTGCCACAGTGGATATGCCCTCATGCCTGATCTGAGAAGCTGCACCGGTAAGGATCTGTTTATATCGTCTGTCATTGCACCTCTAAAATTGTTACATGTGCTATTGTCTTGTGTGTCAAGATGGCAAACTTCCTTTGAGTTTACATTTTGTGTACATTATGCATATGGGCGTATACTGTAGGTTCAAAGGATTTGTTTGGATATAGCAAGAACAAAACAGCAGGAAACGTAAAGTACAGAGAATGTTGTAATTAGACTGGCTCATGTTTAAAGCAAACAAACTGTTGTTAACAGAGAAAAAAGGTTGAGACTTAATCTGAAGGATGTTTATCAGCTCCTGAAATTTACCAGGTAACAAAAGTTGCTGCTCACTGATAAGGCCTGCAATTAGTTTGACAGCATTTCTTGTTTGGAGGGTGCTCATTTTGGAGAATGACTGCAAATTTCATGTGTTTTGTGTGCAACTGCATCCTTTCATTAACAGAGACGGATGTACAGACAGGCTTCATGGATAATTTCTGCTAATTATTTTACAGGTTATATCCTGAAAGAGAAGATTTACAGCAGAATTGTTTCAAATTGTAATCTAAGTTGTACTTGCTCAAAAACTGTATATAAATGAAATCTGCACATCAAAACCTGAATATTTCCCGTTCTTTGATCTGCCTCTGTGTCCTCATCGGTAGATATTGATGAGTGTGAGGAAAGCCCAGACATCTGTGATGGAGGCCAGTGTACCAACACCCCAGGGACGTACCAGTGTCTGTGCTACGACGGGTTCATGTCATCTGAAGATATGAAAACCTGCCTGGGTAAATGATGCACACTCTCTTATTTAATCCACCAAAACAAAGTAAGCTTCATCTTAAAGGTCATCCAAGTCGTGAGTCATTAGAATAACACTTCATGACTCAGATAAATGAGTCTAGGTGAGAGAGAGCTGAGCATGATGTTGTTGTTGTTGACTTGTAATACAGAGAAAATAGAGTTGGTTCACTTGAGCAGGCAGGAATGAAAGAAGGAAAATGTGCCAAAAGACCTGCAACTAAAACTACTGTTTTTATTTATTTATTTTTGCACTCTTAATGTGCATAAATTAAAGTTTTCTTTAACAAACTGGAAAAATAAATAAAATACAGGAAATATTCATTACTATTTTCTCTCTTTTTTTAATTATTTATTAATTGAAAAAAAAAAATCAATAGATAAATCAATTATCAAAATAATCTTAGTTGCAGTCCTACAGAAGCACATATCATCTCATTGCCGTATTCATTAAAATTACACACACACACACACACAAAAGCCCCAAGCTAGTGTTAGAGCCCCAAAATAGTTCATGATACCATTCTTTTGAGACTCACTGTTATAAATCATGGCCTAGTAAAAACCTGTTTGTTAGGCTGAATCAACAAATAAGCTAATTTGGTTTATTCATTGTCATAAACTTCCCTTAAGTGTAATTGTGTTTAGCACATTAACATTCTTGTTCCTTCCCTTTTTTCACTCTTCTCTCTCCCTGTGTCTAGATGTTGATGAGTGTGATCTGAACCCAAACATCTGTCTCAGCGGGAACTGTGAGAACACCAAAGGATCCTTCATCTGCCATTGTGACTTGGGATACTCTGTACGCAAGGGAACCACAGGCTGCACAGGTGAGCAGAACACACACGCATGGAAGCCAATGAAATGTCGCGTCAGTGGAGGAACATGGATGAGGGTGAAAGGATTTTGACTCAGTGGAGAGCTGCTGCTGATATGAAATAGTGAATGGGGAGAAATGGGTGTAATGTTTTATTGAATGAAGTGAATGCAAATTAAAGAGATAGGTGAGAAACAACAGAATGTCTGTCTAACCGGAAGCAGCTCTGACATTACTTGCCCTTCGTCGAGAGCTCCTGTCTGAGTTGATGAGAAGCATGCACACAAACACCAATATGTTAACACACAGACAGGCACACTAACAAACATATGCTCCAACAGTAACAGCAGCAGAAGCAATGAGATCATTATCTTTCATCAGATGTATGCATCAAATTGTACTGTTGTTAATTCTTTTGTTGGTCTTTCATTAAGGTCAGTTAAACATTACGTGATGGTTGGAAGAGTTCTGCAGCACGTAACAACCTGTACCAGCTCCAAAACACATAAATATAAAGTCCATTCGGCTGGTTGGGTCCTTTGCTTGTTTGGACTCAAATTCCCATCTAGCTGGAGTTGAGTCTGATTTATAACGCCACTTAAAAAATTTGGTATCAGGGGATAGAAAATAGGCAATGATTTTATCTGCTCCCGATTGGTGATCGAGATGCGTCAGACACATAGTCAGCTGCATCACATCTTCTTTCAGACGCAAATAAACAGGTTTGTATGAAGTGTGACTCAAAACCTTTCCTGTTCACTCATACACAAAAAATACAGACACACGCACTTGGGCATTCAGTTCCCATTAGCACATCCATACAGTATTTCCATTGTTTCCTTTGGGCTGCAGGAGCCACTTCTAAATCACAGGTTTGGAGTTTCAGCTCAAAAGTTGGGAATTGTGCTGCTAATTCTTATTAGGCCAGCTTTATGTCTTGTTATAGGCAAGGGAACAAACTTCCTGCTCTTTCTGGAGAAAATCCCCTTCCAATATATTCAAATGAAAAATTCAAAAGAAATTGATTGTCGTTGTTGAATTGCCTTATGTGACCACATCTGTATGCATGGACTAAATCTTCTTGTATGTGTTTTAGAGTTAATGAGTGAGTGGTTCTGTCAAGCCCAGATCTGATCCAGCTGTTGATGAAACCTCCAGAGGGATTTCTCTTTATTCCGTTGAACACATTGAGTCCTCAGGGGCAGGGAGGGAGTATTTATAAGTGCACTTCAGTACTTTTGTGTCCCTGTGTACATTAGAAAGTCAGAATTGGGAGATGTATTGGTGGAGTACACAATTCTTTAACTTTAAAGGCAGGATCAGGGTGGAGCGTTGATTCAATCAGGTTTTTGCGTGAAGACAGTAAAATTATTTGAACTACAGCAAGATTGTGTCACAATTTTCTCTTCAAAAACAAATTGTTAAAATAAAAAGCAACAAAACAAACTCTTAACCATTAAAACTCTTTTTAATACAATCAGGGATTTTACTTCTTATGTCTTGCTTAGTCTGGTGTGACCAGCAGCTCATGGTGGTGAATTTCTAATGCTATATCTACCATAATTTAGCAATTGACCACATTAACTGTATGACTCATTTACTTGTGTTTTAGCTACAGTGCACTTTGATATTTACCTTGCTTGGTCTGGTATGACCACTAGATCATGGTGGATAATATTAGCAAGCTTTGATAATTTGTTAATGAAATTAATCAGTCAGCTTAGTAACATTTTAATATTTAAGACTATCTCAGGTTATCTAAGGTTTGTGGCTACACATTTTCACTTTAACCTCTTTGTTAAGCGAGCTTGGATAATGTTTGAGACTGAGATTATTCAGTCAACTTACTTGTTATGATTTTACTTGTGTGATAGTTCCATTTAATATTTGCCATTATTATTTGGACTAGTCATGGGTGAATGTTTTTAGATATTTTTTAGATGTTGCTGTTTATCAAAAAATGTATATTTATATTTATAGCTGTGTCAGAACAAACAGAGGGAATGATAGCATGTAAGTAGGCATTCACAAAAACAGTCGACACAGTGAACTAAAAAGACATCAGAATCTCGGTGACACCACAAAAGAATATGGAGTCTGAGAAATTTCCCTTTCAGGCATATAGGCAGACAGGCAATCAGACAGGCATACAAACTAGGAGACAGCTAGCAGTGTCCCCACTTCTGAAGGCAGAAGAGTAATTCTGTTTTGTTTTTAACCGTTTTTTATTTGCCCTTCATCTGTCAAACATTAGCCAAGTTAAATCAGACCTCTTCTTTGACACCAGCTGTGACCGCTGGCACTTTTCTTGCACGCAAGAACCTGTGTCTCCATTTTGCGTTTCCACGTGAGAATGTGTGTGTGTGTGTGTGTGTGTGTGTGTTTGTTTGTTGTGCTTTCTCTATCATCAAAGGCTTGGGGGAAATGATCTTTAATTCCATCTGTAATCCAGAGAGATTCGTTTGCGCTCAGCCCTCATATTAACCCCGTCATCAAATGTAGCATAAATATACCATACCCTCTCCTCAGGAAGACTATAAACCAGCAGCACTAATCTCTAATTGACAGTGTTTTGAATTACTACCCTCACAAAGACAGACACACAGAGAAGATCATGTCTCATTGGCTGATAAGTACTAACATCTTGATAGAGTTCATTGCATGGACTCCCTTGATGTGCACACACGCACATGCATGCAGGCGCATGTGGGCACCCACATTCACACACTCCACACACGCAAACACACACACACACACACAAACAAGCAAACTTTCACACACATGCACCTAATTTACAATGTTTCTATCAAAAGTGTAATATTCAAAGCTCAGGCTCAGGGCCAGGTATTGTGTTGGTCAAGGTTTCACAGGGTTGTTTTGGCTCACATTGGCATTCAGCATTGTTGTAGCTCGACACAGGCTTTTTCCACTGTGCCTACATCGTTGGTCATGTCAGAAACATCCGAGAAACGATAGTTGCAGAGCAACAGCCACATTCATGGTGTCTTAGCAAAGCCAGCCACTTCATGGGGAGCCTTATTGGTTCACCTAACAGGATGTAAACAGCTTTATGGGAAGGACAGATTTTATTATTGCCAATTTAATTGTTTCCATTAATTGTTCTTGACCTTTTATTATAATACAGGACCACAAACAACAGGTTTGCACGTAGAGAGAGAGAGGTATTTTTATAACCACATTATCCACTAAGTACCTCTATATTTCAAACATTGGCTAGGTTCAGATATAATTTTATTGTGTAGAGTTGGCACATTGCTGCAGTACAATTTCAGAGAAATTATACTAGGGAAATATTAAATTTCCAAAATTGACACTTCAGTGGCAAGAAAACCGTGCATGAGCATGAAAACAAAGTCTGTAATGTGCTGTTAAAAATGCGACATGAGAAGTGCAGGGTCTGTTGGTGTAGAGTGAAATTTTTGCCCAAAATAACCTGTGGTTCAGATAACATGGACAGAACAAGGCCTGAACATTAGGATATTATTCTCCTGCTTGCCCCCCCACTGTCCTTCCACACCTTTCCTTTTTTAAATCTCTCTGGACACACAAGCACAATGGGCCTACTCATTAAACTTTCACAGGAAGGCTATTAGTATCAGAGAGCATGATAATCTCTGTGCCTTTTGCTCTGAAATACAGCTTGCTATGGTTGAAGTATGATGAAGTATGGGTGAAGCTCCATCATGTCCTACTGCTGCCTTTATACAGTTCAAACTGAGCATCGACTAGTTTTACATTGCCAAGAGAAAATGCAATCTTAAATCATCAGACCAACTATTTTTCTTCACATGGTGTCTTTTTTGTGTCTCTTTGTCAGATATTAATGAATGTGAGATTGGAGCCCATAACTGTGACAGACATGCAACCTGCACCAACACAGCTGGCAGCTTTAAGTGCAACTGTGCTCCTGGGTGGATTGGCAATGGCCTCAAATGCACAGGTAAATGCTTCTCTTAATATGATGCTTCAAAATCGAAGGAAAGGAAATCTATGTACAATTTTGTTAACAGCCAAGAATGTTTAGGTGAGAAACCAAAAGCAACCAAACAGAACGATATAAATATGTTCTTGTGTCTAATCTTTTATCTTAAATTTGATCTGAAAATACTAAAACCATCAATGAAGTGATCCTATTGCCCAAGTAGTGTTTCAGTGTCCATTATCTTACAGTATTCCTTTGTACTTTAGACCCCAGCCACAACGCAAACCAGTGGTAGGCTTGTGCTGGTTCCAAGCCCTGAAAAATGGGGAGGGTTGCAGCAGAAAGGGCATCCGCATGAAAACCGCAGCCAAATCAATCATGCAAGTCATGGAGCTGCTGTGGCGACCCAAATAGGGAAAAGCCGAAAGAGGGGGAAAAAAAAAAACCCTTGTACTGTAGACAAAATCTAGTCACATTTTTAAATGATCCACACCATGGTGCTGATGTGGGACCAACATTACATGAAATGAGGGTGCATTAAATGATTTCTGAACTGTTTTTGTAATAATTATGCTTTCATTTGGCATGGCTGAGCATGTGGCCACAATGTAAGTGCCACAGATGGTAGAGACGAACAGTTTTTTTGGTTTTGAACTCGTTTCTGGATTTTGTTAGGAGTTGGAAAAACATGCAATATCACCAGCCTTATCCTTAAGTCCACATGTGGAGGGAGTTGTTTCCACCTGCAGAAATATTATTTCCTTTGAAATTTTGTTGTATTTCAGACTTGGATGAGTGCTCCAACGGAACACACATGTGCAACAACAATGCCGAGTGTCTTAACACCATGGGTTCATATCGCTGTGTGTGCAAGGAAGGATTCTCTGGAGATGGATTTTACTGCTCAGGTCACACATACAAACCAGTGTCTTAAACCATACTTTTGCTCCTTAAGGGATGTGTAAATACATTGTTGTTTATGGACTGTGTGTGTGTGTGTGTGTTTGATCACCTGTGCAGACAGTGATGAGTGTGCAGAAAACGGCAACCTGTGCGAGAATGGCCACTGTCTGAACCTCCCAGGTGGCTTCCGCTGCGAATGTGACATGGGCTTCATCCAAACTTCTGATGGCCAGGCCTGTCAGGGTAAGGCAATACGGCACTGCTATTCCTGAGTATCGTAGTTCCAGACATCTGAATTGGTGCCCACATCCTAAATTATGTGGAGTGACTCAAAAGGGTCGGAATGGTTGTTTGTTTTCCTGTTTGGAGAAAGAACCAGTCCAAACAGATGCTGGCTTCAAATAGAACTCATGAGATAGTATTTTGGACACGGGAGGTATACAATGTTTTGATGATCTTCTAAAAGGATATTAGTTGAGAGAACATTGCAAATACGCAAGAGATCTCACCCTGTTACCTATTCCAATCTGGCTAGTGATTTTTGATTTTTGATTTTTTTTTTTTTTTTTTGCAGTCTAACATCATATTTTTTTGTAATAAATGAGACAAAAATAGAGAAAATGTTTTTAAAATATAATAATAAGAGTCAGGTTACCAGAAGAAATCTGCTTCCGTCACGGAAGATTAAGATTTACCTATTGATGTATGTCCATTTTTCTATTTTCACTTACTTACATTCATGTTATCAAAGTGTGTAACTGAAAACACAAGCAACAGAAGAAAGTAGCAGATTTAAAGTGGGAGTACGGCTAATGGATAACAAGTTATGTAATGTTGACTTGCAATCAGCAGTCAGCTAACTTACTCACCTCTGTCTTTCTAAGACTCAGATACAGGTTTCAGTGGGAACGTTGGAATGTTAATATTATCTTTGCTAATCTAGCATAACCGCCTTTTGCTTTTACCCATCTTACAGTAGAGAGAGATAAAGGTGAGTTATTACTTAATTTAAGTGCAAGGTGCCATAGGGTTAGGCTTTCGTTATTATTAACAACATTTAATGTATTTAACATTTAATTTTGAACATATTAACAAACTGCAATTCCGTCTTAATCTTAGACATCTGACTGACTTAAATTATGTGTGTATACTGGTCTAGAAAAGGTACTGAACCTAGAAACAGTGTCCCCTTGAGACTTATTCCTTGATATAGCTTGCACGCTATATATTTACCTGATTCATGTTTCCCAAATATAGCAGATATCTTTTTTAATTTAATTGTGATGCTGAAATGACATAAGAAGGATGAAATTTCTAGGTGCTCTTACAGTGCATGTAGACTTAAAAAGCATAGGTGGGATTTTGTATGAAATCCAGAGCTGTGCTACGGTAGAGTTGCTACAGTACATGAGCAAATTTATGACTGGTAGCAGACGAGTTTGATTCATGTTTCTTGTGATAAGGCATTGCTGGATTCAACTGAATGAGCAGACTAACCTCAATGTGCTGATGTGTCAAACATCCTGAAATAACCTGTCCAGTCCTCCCTTCCTCAACTCAGGCAGAACTGGACAGTAATGACCTGTGCAGAGTTTAATGATGTGGAAGAGCACAATTTCATAACCTTGGCGGGCGCTCTGATTGTGTATGTGTGTGTGTCTGTCTGGATATGTCTGGGCATTTTTTGGGCCCCAGACTGTCATTCTTTTGCAGAGGTGAGTGGCCTTCACTTCCTACTGCTGGCTGCCAATTTTCCACCATGATCCCATGATCCACTAATCCCTCACAGCTGGGTTTCTCTCACTCTCTCTTTCTCTCTTTCCCTCCCCCCCTCCACCTCTTCTTTTTTTTACAGACATAGATGAATGTACCTTTGCTGACATCTGTGTCAATGGACGCTGCCTGAATATGCCAGGACTTTTCAGATGTCAGTGTAACATTGGTTATGAACTGGACAGGAGTGGAGGCAACTGCACAGGTAAGACTAGTCAACATGCCAGTGTAGCTGTCTGGTCCAGCACTGCTATCTTTGTGGCCCACTGAGCTGAGGAAATTTGAAAGAGTGTAAAGGAATGGTGCAGCAGAGTTATTTGTTTCTACACTGAAGTTGCCGCGTAATGAATGTTATCCCATTTTGTTGTGTATCCAAATACACATTGGCAATGACCAACGAAGAAATCCTGAATCTTTGAAATGAAAAGTCGTAACTCTTCACCTTGCTGTTTTGGCAAATAGTGACTTGCTGACATAAAATTAAAAACTCTAATGTAGTGCTTTGTGTTCGTTTCTCAGATGTGAACGAATGTGCAGACCCGACCACCTGTATAAATGGAATGTGCGTCAACATTCCTGGAAGTTATCACTGTAACTGCCCAGCAGACTTTGAACTCAACCCCACTCGAGTGGGCTGTGTAGGTGAGACTCAACAAGTTCTCACTTCATTGTTTCAGTTTGATCTTAACAAAGGCCAGAACCACCTATATACCTGTGTGTTTGTGTGTTTAAACAGACACTCGATCTGGAAGCTGCTTCCTGGATGTTCGCTCCCGTGGAGATGCATCGGAGAGCTTGGACTGCTCCAATGAGATTGGAGTAGGTGTGTCAAAGGCATCCTGCTGCTGCTCCCTGGGCCAGGGCTGGGGAAATCCATGTGAATCTTGCCCCTTTGTCAACTCAAGTGAGTCATCTCAAACGTCACACCAACATACCACCTGGCTGGTACAGTGAAGTTCAGCATCTAATCCGTATCGTAAACATATGGCCCAGCAGATTCAACACGCTTAGTTCACAATATTCTGACTTGATCGGATATGAGCCATGGTATCAATGATAGCAAAATGTCACGTTGATATAGCGACAAATCATACCTTTTCATTTTCTACTACAAATTCAATTAAGTTAGGAGTACTGTGTCTCTGTTTCTTCTTTGTTTGAGATGTTTTCCTCTGTTTATGCAACTGAGTTGTCTTATCACTAAACATTTGAATAGTAGGTTCAAAGACTTTTAGCTGTCTCAAAAGCTGAATGGGGAGGGAACTTACTGAATACTTTTGAGGTCTCTGGCTTTAAAGGCCCTGTCGAATCCATTTAATAGTTTATTAGCCAATTTATTATTAATTCATTAGCAAATCAGTTATTCAAATGACACTTTTTTCCCTTCAGTCCCTTGAAATTGGTCAAGGGTGTCACTAACTAATTCAACTACTAACATGAGAAAATTGCAACCAAAACACCAAAACATAAATCAGGCATAATTAAGTGGGCGTTAGCCACTGCACTAACATACAGTGTGCATGCCTCCTGTTCCTCTCATGCAATGAGTATGTGTTTGCTGGTAATTGTTGTTGCTGGTAAAGATGAGACAGATTTGTGCAATTTTCTCAAAAATTGCCAACAGATGGCTCAAAACATTACAGAGAATGACTCATGCTTTTCAGCTCAAGGAAATGCTTGCTTCTGTGACTAGAACAAAACCTTTTTCTTTTCACTTTGTAATTCTGAGTAGCTGCAGCCATGTCCGGTCCACTGGGCTCTGTAGATGACTGTGAGATCTGAGCTGGCTGATCAGAACAAGCAGAGCAGAGAGCAACAGGAAACGACTTGATGACTAGAAACATCTTTTCTATTCAGGCCCTGACCAACCAGACCCTTCACTATCTGCCACTTTTGTTGTCAAATCCTTCAAGAAAACGACACTGATTGCAGGGTTTGTGTGTATAGCTGTGGCTGCTGATTGATAAGATTTGGTGCGGGACTTCTGTGTTACAGCTGAGTACAAGACACTGTGTCCTGGAGGAGAAGGCTTCAGACCGAACCCAATCACTGTCATCGTGGAAGGTCAGACAGCAACATGCTGTTATGTATTTGCATGCGGCCACTCCAGTCCACACTTACACACCTGAACAGATAACACCCACCACTCAGTGTTCTCTCTCTTTCTGGCAGACATCAATGAGTGCCAGGAGTTGCCAGGTTTGTGCCAAGGAGGACTTTGCATCAACACATTTGGAAGCTTCCAGTGTGAATGTTCAAGAGGCTACACCCTCAACACAGAAACCAGAGTCTGTGAAGGTATTAGACCCAGTTATGTGTCTCTGTGCAGCCCCCCAGAAGCATGAACACACAGGGACATTTCAGTGGGAAGGAAATGGAGTCCAAACATCAATGCCTTAGTTCACAGATGACACATGGAAAAAAGGAAAAGACAGAGAGGGCAAAAAGACAAAATAATATTGGGCTTTGTTGTCCCATTGACAACTCTGCAGTTCCTTCTATCTCAATACATTTCTGCTATAGTTCTTGTCTGTTGCTAACTCAGGAAAGCTCAGTCATAATGATGAGACCGCTGAACTGCTGAGTGACTAATTGTGTCCAGAGGCGCAGGGCTCTGATGTGGTCAGTCCTTTCCTCGGGGAAGTACTTTCAGTCCCCTGTAGGCAGGGCCGAGGTGACAGAGGGAGAAAAAGATGCAGGACTGAAAGGAAAAAAAGAGATAAATGAGATGGGTGTTTAGAAAAGAGAAACAGGAACAGGGAGGAGAGGAGAGGGCTAAGGGTTAGACAATGACATGTGGCTGGCGGCATTTTAATTAGCGTGTATTTGTTGGCCAGGACAACAAAAGTGGGTGTCTGCTCTCTGAAGTCCAAGGCTGTACATCCAATGTGTCTCTAGTTAATCAGCAGCTCAGCTGTTAGCCCGGTTGGAAAGGACCAAATAGTGTGTTAGATGCGTGGCAATAATGTTTTAAGAAGAAGAATTTTAAGCATAGAAATAAAGCAAGACGAACTCAATATGGATAAGGGGTTAATGTGCACTTACCAAGAGACATAATGTGTAGAAAGATGCCCAGAGGAACAGTGCCACATGTATATGTTATATTTGTGACTCAGGTTTCTGTTGAAGTTTTTACATTGGTTGTGACAAAAGCACAACCAATGTAAAAAGCATTATAGTTGAAAGTGTTAGTGAGGGATGTAGTTTCCTTTGCCATTAAGACATTGGATCTTATCTTTTGTTACCAGTTTTTCCACATAGGAAATCATTTATCACAATCTTTTCCTTGCATTGATTCCATTGGCCTTTAGATCCCAGGAACTTTTTTTAACTTCATAGCTTTTAATGCATGAAATAGTCATCTGGAATGTGAAAGGAATGTAAATCAAACGCTATTTTCATTAAAACAGTGGACTAGTAATTTCCTGTTTATTTTTCTGAGTTCAGATGTCAATGAGTGTGAAAGACCAGGTATCTGCGGCCCTGGTCAGTGCTACAACACCATCGGGAACTACACTTGTATCTGTCCTGTGGACTATATGCAGGTCAATGGAGGGAACAACTGTATGGGTAAGACTGTACGGTACGCTGCAGTACCACAAACTGTCATGCAATGACCTTTTGGCATTAACTCTCTGTCCCCTTCTTTTGTAAACACACAGACATGAGGAAGAGTTACTGCTACAGAAACTTTTATTCTGATAATGGGACATGTGATGGAGAGCTGACCTTCAACATGACCAAAAAGATGTGCTGCTGCTCCTACAACATTGGTCGCGCATGGAATAAACCCTGCGAACAGTGTCCTGTGCCAAGCACTGGTGAAGTCTCATACCTGCTCATGCTGGTACACATATGTATAAGGGACTAAGAAATAGCTTTTATTTTAAACTCGTTTCTTATGTATACTCAGATGAGTTTGCCATCCTCTGCGGCAGTGAGAGACCAGGATATTACATTGACATCACCACTGGGCGTGTCATTGGTAAGATTTTCCCGTGTAAGACTTGTGTATAAAGTGAAAATTCATTTCATTCCTATCATGTCCCATTGTCTCCTCCTTATGTATTAGATATTGATGAGTGCAGGGAAATCCCAGGTGTGTGCGAGAGTGGAGTCTGTATCAACATGATTGGCAGCTTCAGGTGTGAATGCCCCATTGGTTTCATCTACAATGACAAACTACTGATTTGCGAAGGTAAGGCTCGCATTTTCCAATGAAAGCCATGGCTAAATATAAAATGCTGGGAATTTTCAGTTCAGGCCCTTTTTTTAAAAGAGTCTTTGACCACCTCTGCCTTTGATGTTAGATATTGATGAGTGTCAGAATGGACCTGTGTGCCAGCAGAACGCAGCCTGTTTGAACATGCCAGGAAGCTACCGCTGCGAGTGTAAACCTGGATATCGGTTCACCCCCACTGGACAATGTCTAGGTAAGGCTGCAGCATAACAGTGGAAGAGGTAAATGGTATCATCAGGTTTATGTTTGATGCATGGTTGTAACTGTTTGTTTAAACTGCAGTAGTTTAGTCAGTTGAGATCACACAGAACTAGTGGAACAGGATCAGAGAAAAAGGTTAGAGAAAACAGCGGAAAAAATGCTGTCTTCCATGGAGTCGATGCTGGATCGTTGTGTGGCCTGCTGTCTTGCCTCCTTACGCAATTGTAAACTCAGTTATACGAAACTCTTTGTACTACATATTTTTGCCATTTGTATACCAGAGATAAAGCAAAAGAGGCAGCACAGTGACCTAATGTCAGGCTAAAGGGGGAACTCTCCATGGTGGGTTTGTTAGTAAGGGAGAGAGAATTTGAGGCATGTGTCAAGATGTTGAATGTGTGCCGCAGTATATTCAAAGCATGTAGCTGTCAGTCTGATAAGTAAATGTTAAATCAACATCCTGTTTTTTTCCTGCCTTTGATGTGGTCTGAATCCAGTAAGAAGTATAAAACTGTGGGTTGAAGACTATGTGGGAATTAAGCATTATTAGAAAAAAAACATAAGCAGTACTCTGAGGTACAATACCAAATGGATTCTTTCAAGTCTATATATTTTTGACTGTAATTAAATAATGATGCTACTCTGGAAGCATATAACACAGTTTTTTTGTTCGATCAGGGTTAACCTTAACCTAGAAATATAGAAATAGGATTTTCATTTAATGGGGTCCTCGGTGACTATACCATTAATGTCACAATAACAAACAATTACATAATACATAAAAAATATGGTTGTATATTTTTCCTGTTATGGTCAGTGTTTCACATTGTGTGACGGATGTTTTTTTCTTTCCTTGTTCAGACCGAAATGAATGCATTGAGAGTCCTGGAATCTGCAACCCCGGTCAGTGCATTGACACTCTGGGGAGCTATCGCTGCATCTGCCCCAATGGCTTCAAAATGACAAGGGACCAATCGATGTGTGTCGGTAAGCTGTTTTGGTTTCTATCAGTCCTCTTTTATTTTTGACCTGTGGTTTCATCATTGTAACAGGATTTCTGTCTAAGGTAAAACTCTGACAATGTCCTCTGGTTTTAGATGTGGACGAGTGTGAAAGACAGCCCTGTGGCAATGGGACGTGTAAGAACACAGTGGGCTCCTACAACTGTCTCTGCTACCCCGGCTTTCAGAACTCACACAACAGTGACTGCATAGGTGTGTTAAAATGTGGATGTGATCCAGAAGAGGGGGAAAAAAACACAACAGCACAGCAGCTCTCGTGATATAATGTGGTGTTTGTGTATCATCAGATGTTGACGAGTGTTCAACGCAGAGGGGCTTGTGTCGAAATGGCCATTGTATAAATACAGTGGGCACCTTCCTGTGTGTGTGCAACGATGGCTATGAGCTCACTTTGGATGGCAGAATGTGTGCGGGTACGTAACTTTCTCTTTTTGTTTTTAAATTCTTACTTGGTTGTAATATACATGTTTAACAGTGTATGCCTTTTATTTTCCTTTTTCTCAGATATCAATGAGTGTGCATTGAATCCCGGCACATGTGGGGCAGGAACTTGTCTCAATATGGACGGCTCTTACAGGTGTATCTGCCCGCCAGGCTACTATCTCCACGAGGAAACCTGTGAAGGTACCTAAAGGCAGTCCATACTGTACCATGAAAAATAAAAACAAGGATATCTGAACTTATAAAATACAATATATTACTTCAGGCAATGTGAGGAATACCTGCATATATGAAACATGCTCACATGCACACACCTACATATTACAGGCACTAATGACAGCTTAGACCAGCGCTGCTGAGGTGTGTAAGAAGAAAATAAACTGCTTCTTCGCCTCCTCCTCCTCCTCCATAACCCTCTCCTCAGTAGCCCTCCAGAACAACCCATTTTTCTCCCTTTCACACGTGGGAGTGGGTCCAAGCCAGAACACTTGGATAGTTTATATAGTGGGGCTGATGAAGACGTATTCGGCAGACTTCAACACATTCCGGCTTTGTGCTCTGTTCCTGGAAGCCAACGCTCAATTCTCAGCATCAGTTACAGCAGCAGACGGTCATTTTGATGAACGAAGAAATGACACTGAGACTGCTCCAGATAATTTGCCTTTATCCAACCACCCATTAGTGAGAGTTTCATCACATTTGGACAAAGCACTCTAAGATGGAATTTGGATGGGTGCAAATTAGGAATGATTTTGATTCGATGGTTAAAGTTGTTCCTCCTTGTGTGCCAGATATTGATGAGTGCTCCCAGTCCCCTGAGATCTGTACATTTGGAACCTGCTCCAACACTGAAGGAAGCTTCACCTGTTTGTGCCCGGAAGGCTTCCAGCTCTCGACTTCTGGACGCAGATGTTTAGGTAACTGTGTGTGTGTTTGTGTGTGTGCGCAGGTGTGGCGGGGTAGATGGATGAGGCATTGAGAGCCTATAAAGATACCCTATACATCATGTTTTAAGTGCAGAGTGTAAATACATGTGTATCTGTATAGTTTCTCTGGGTGCTCACAGAGACGAGGCAGCAGTCAGTAGTTTGACTTTTCCTGCATTTTCATGATAGCACACTGTGTTCCAGCTGGTTCTGCTGCTGCTGCCTCAACAAGGCCAAGGGTGGCTTTGAACAGATCACTTTTCCATTTCCTCACTTGTGTGTGTGTGCGTGTGTGTGTGTGTGTGTGTGTGTGTCTGTGTGTTTATGTATATATATATGTGTGTTGGGTTGGGTGGGTGCACGCTGAGTCCTCTGTTAGGGAGTTCCCCCTCCAAACACTGAAGTGATGACATAATCAGTTCAGTGAGGCAGCTTACAGTTTGTATTTCACTTTTCTCTCCAGTGTCAGAAGTGGTTGACTGAGGGTCTCTGGGTAAACATGAGGAGCTGGGCGGAGAGTGAGCAACATGGGCAGTAAAACAGATCAAGGATTTTTGACAAGGGCAAAACCTTTCCCGCTGAGAAAATGCTTGTTTTTGTCAAAAACAATAATAGATGTATGATAGACAGTAATAAAAACCATAGTGAAAATCTATTTGGACCCATTGAGAAGACAAGATACTGTACTAAATATAAATATATAAATATAGATTAACAGTAGCAGAAGTAAAGCGTAATATTGTACAACATTCTGTTCTGTTCTTTATTCACATAATTCTCTCAGGCGTCATAAAAAATACATTTAATGGATGATTTGCAAATTGAGACTTAAAAACTGCAGCAGAGGGGAAACTAAATGTTGCCTCATGCACACTGCAAACTCTTAGGAGAACTTAGTCCAAGAGGAGGGATGAATAAATGACCTTTCCTTTGTACAAAAACAAAGGAGATGTCAGGAGAGAAGTGTTTAACAACTGATACATACAAAAGGAAGACAAAAAAGGACAGACAATGTTGATTAAGTAAAGAATAGACAAACATGAGGGGAGACAGAGGGGGTAACACACAGGATCACCCAATAGGTTGCCAGGACAACTCAATTTATAATATGTTTTACATTATATTCCCTTGGCGGCGTCACAGATTTACATATAATAGCCAAATTCTATAATATAAATTTTAATTATATATCGCCATTCTTACCATCATTGGGTTTGTAAACACTGTCAGACCTTTAGTTGTCTAAGTGTTAGATTCATTTCAAAACTTTCATTCCTTACTTGCTTCACTATATTCTTACTTTACTTTACTTACTCTACTTTACATACTTTATTCATTATATTCTCCCACTAATTACAATAAATTATAAGAAGAAAGTACGACATTTGAAAACATTTCATGCAACGTTTCCAAAATAAAAATGACATATGCACGTGTAGAGGCACATGTGCATGCTCTCACACACACTTGCACAGCAGCTGTGCACAAAGTACCATAAATCTCTTTTGCGGAAAGGCTGACAAACAGTTTCATGGAGGAAAGTAACATGACACTTTTTGACGTTCTCCTTACAGCACCAGGTGCTCATGTATGTGATCCTTGCCTCTGAGCCAGGTGTGTGTATGCGCATGTGTGTGTGGGATCTATTGTGGCCAGAAAGCTTATTTGTGCTGAGTTCAGTGAAGGCCAGTGCTAGCAGGAGAGTGCAGCCATATGCTTCTCATTACAAGTAAGTGCCTGCCCAGTCCAGGAGAAACAAGAGCCCTCAGAAGAAGGGAGAAAGAGAGACACTGATCACTGATCACTGATAAGAATTAATTAGCCAGAATCAAGAGTAAAGTAATTGTGTGTGTGTGTGTGTGTGTGTGTGTATGTGTTTAGGGAGAGATAGATATAGATATATAGATTTGTACAGGTAAGCCTACCACTAGTCATCACTGTAATTATCATGTTGGAGGCTGGATTAATATGAAAAATAAGCTGGCTGCTTCCCCTGTTCCCATTTTTTATAAGATGAGCTGACCTGAGCTTGGCAGGAGGGTGGTAGTTTTTTCACGTAAATTCTAGCAAGAACTTAAATGCTTTGCTACTCCCATCTATCATTTTGCTCCTCTGCATTCTTCCTCATTGTTTAATTGTTCACCAGTTGTCTTCTTTGTTTGTGTTAACCTTCAGATATCCGTGTGAACTACTGCTATACCAAGTTTGAGAATGGGCGTTGCCTGGCACCAAAGCCACAGAACACTTCCAAGGAAGTGTGCTGCTGCACGGGAATGCCAGGTCAAGGCTGGGGAGACCCCTGTGAAATCTGCCCCAGCAAAGGAGAGGGTATGTAAGAGACACACACACACACACACACACACACACACACACAGCAAATCAGTCATATGGACACAAGTTTATGCACAGATCAAATTGATTTACATAGTTTAACAGTATTATTACTCTCTACCTCTCATGTTTTCAGATGGTTATCTTCTTCTTTGCCCGAATGAGGGATATCAACAGGGGCCAGATGACCACCCAAAAGGTGTGTGAGTCTGTGCCATTAACACTGTATCTAAATTTTTCTGAAGCTCCTTCATAGTTTTGTCATGTAATTTGCTTGATGTTGATGTTTTACAGATGTTGATGAATGCCTCAATGACCCCTGCATCAATGGCCAGTGCATCAATACAGACGGCTCTTTCCGCTGTGAATGCCCAATGGGATACCGCCTGGACATTAGTGGTGTCAGATGTGAAGGTCAGCTCACAGTTCACTCTCTCAGTTTTTCCTTTTCCTCATCTTTCTCTTTTCTTAGCCTCTCTCACACGCTCTTATATATATGTTGACCTGGTAGGTATGTAAATCCAACAGTATGACTGATGTTGGTAAAATAACTTTTTACAATGCAGACACTAATGAGTGTGACATCGGCAGTCCTTGCGGCAATGGCACGTGCACCAATGTCATCGGCGGATTTGAGTGTGCATGTGATGAGGGCTTTGAGCCTGGGCCGATGATGACCTGTGAAGGTATGGGACATTACGTAAGGACTTGCATTTACACCATGCAGTCTTTAATGTCATGCAATACTGCTACAACCCTGTTGCTTTCTGTTCCAGACGTCAATGAGTGTGCCCAGAATCCTCTGCTTTGTGCCTTCCGCTGTGTTAATGTGGTGGGGTCGTATGAGTGTAAATGCCCCACAGGCTACGTTCTGCGTGAAGACAAGAGGATGTGTAAAGGTACTACAACAAATTATTTACAAATGCACTCCGCTTTCTCAGTCAGGTTCCATTTATTGGAACGCGTTGGTAGAATAAACTTAATTCCTCATCGAGACATTCTGGCCCCATCCTCAAAATTACATAACACACTATCTCTCTTGAGAACCTCAAGGGTTTTCTTTCTCTAACAAACTTAAAACACTCTCTGGAAACTGTAATTGGCCAAGTCACTATTTATACCTCTGTACTCTCAGATAGCTTGGGCACCATAGCAACAGTCGTATTTGGCGGGAAGCACTGAGACAGGAGGAACTTGTCAGTGACTAGAGCGTCACTGTTTACATTAGAGCTCCAAAAGGGCCACCGGCTCTCCCGCCTCATGTCCGTAAGCACTACAGAGCTCTGTATCAGATTGGGTGGTTACATTAAACTTTTGAGTGCTGAAGTATGTATGAGTGCCTGGATTACATCACTGGTGTAACTGCTTCACACACACACATAGGATTTTTCCCCACTTGTGCATCCTTGTACCCTCAAACTATACTGTCTTTCTTTCAGACCAGAACGAGTGTGAAGATGGTATAGATGACTGTGCCAGCAGAGGCATGACCTGCAAGAACCTGATTGGTACATACATGTGCATCTGTTCCCCTGGATACACACGCCAGCCCAGTGGAGACGGCTGCATGGGTAAGAATGTCACAGTATAAGATCCCAAAGCATCATTCTCATTTATTGCTTCAAATCTTGGTTTTACTTTGAATTCCATAAATGTATCGTGGTACTCATACTCTTTTTTGTCACAGTGTACTAAACTGACTGTGTAATCTGGATTTAATTAAGCGTAATTAACACTTGATATCCTTGATTTCCCTTGGTACTGCTGGATATTTATTACTGTCATACAATAGACATGAAAGATAAGGGACCAGAGTATAATTTGGGGGCCACACTCAATCCTTCCCATTTTTCGGTGTGAAACTTAAATCTTGAGCTCAGTGAGTGTTTGCAAATTTGCACAAATTACTTAAAAGGCTTCAATAAAGTTTTTATAATCCTGCCTGTGCAAACTTCTTGTCGAACTGAAACATCATTTCATGTTCATCCTCAAGGAACAAATATTCCCATCTGATTTGCACTGTGTGTGTGTGTGTGTGTGTGTAGATCTGAATGAGTGTACAGCCAAACCAGGTATCTGTAAGAACGGCCGATGTGAGAACACAGTGGGAAGCTACCGTTGCAGATGTGACCAAGGTTTCGTTGATAACCCCACACAGACTGAATGTATTGGTACGTACATTGTTACAATAAATATACCCTGGTCTTCTTGGAGCTTCTTGTATGCCATTTGTGCAAACAACTGTATTTAGGAACTTAGGGGAGTCCATAGGTTTAATACGTTTTTGTAAATTATGCAAATTGGTAAAAATGAATTCAAATACTTAAAAGCACTGAACATGGTATATACTTCTTCTTTTCATTTAAAGTGTTTCATGAAATTAACAGTGTTTAACATAGCCTGTAACATTTTCCAGGAGGATTTAAAAAAAAAAAATTAAAGCTTTGACTATTTTATTTGAATTGTTTTATGCAGTTGAATTTTGGCTAAACGGGTGAAAAAGTCATCTTAATCACAGTGGAACTTTAACTGTTCCATGACAGTCTTGTTAAATCTGTCTGTTAGTGTCGAGATAGGGGCAAGGAGATCCTTTCAAAGCCTTCCTCCCTATCTAAATACATGCTTCTGGATAGCAATGATGTGCTGAACTCTGTGAGAAGAACTCCAGGGACACTTTGCGAGCTCTGTGGATCTCTGGCTATCTTACTCTTTACAGACAGGAGTGATAGAGAAGTGTGGGTTATCTATTTATGTCTGGTTTGCTGAGGCCAGGTCCGGTCTGGGTGGTTTGGCCTGCTTTCACCCACCTTTTTTTCACACTCATGTTGCTCTGTCTGTCTCTCCCACCTCCAGATAACCGTGAAGGCTTCTGCTTCACTGAAGTTCTGACCACTCTGTGTCAGATGACTTCCAGTAACAGGAACATGGTGACCAAGTCAGAGTGTTGTTGTGATGGAGGCCGAGGCTGGGGCACTAACTGTGAACTCTGCCCCCTTCCCGGGACCACACAGTACAAGAAAATGTGTCCTCTGGGACCTGGCTACACCACTGATGGCAGAGGTATCTAAACTACTAAGGAGCCTTGATTTTAAATATCACTTTGAAAAACTGGCAAACAAGAGTGGTTAGGGTTGAAGGTGTTATTTTTTTTCACATATAGAGCAATATGAGGTCAGTTTTCTAAACTATATTTGGAAGTAAATTTCTTAAAATGACCATATTGATCTGTTTTACACTGTTGACCTCTTAAACCACATGCATTTTACATGTTTTGCTGTTAAGATTTTTGTTAACCTGGCTGGCAACTAGTGCTTTTTACTCATTTCATTAACTTTCAGTTTCAAGTTGGATTCATTAGACTTGATGTCAGTATATCAAACCCAGAAGATGAAAATAAAGCAAAGATTAGTGCAAGGTGTTGATCTACTTAACCAAATTGGAGACTGTGCAGGTTAATGTTCCGTAGCGGTTCAAACTGCTGCCTGAAAACAAGGACATAAATTGTTATTCCTTTGTAAAGGGGTTTCAGGTGTATATTATCACTTGAAACCACTTACCTTTTTTTAATTAACAGATTATTTTAAAAAAATCATAATAAATACAATCATTCACAACACTGATGCTGAATACTTAGAACAATGCTTTATTTCCCCAAGGATATGTGGAATTGAATCTGAAGCAAATTCTCACTGTTTCTGACCAGATATTGATGAGTGTCGTGTCATGGGGAACTTGTGCAAGAACGGTCAGTGTATCAACACTCTGGGCTCCTATCACTGCATCTGCAAACCCGGCTACACTACTGATATCAGCAGCACGCTGTGTGTGGGTAAGGCTTAATTTTACCTCTTGTACTTAAACTTTATAGAGACTTTTCCTACCTTTCCTGCCTCCCATTCTCATTCCTGCTGTCTAGTAAAGAGCTAAAACTATGTGGGTGGACTGCCCACACTCTGCTCTGAAATATCCAGCCTGAGTCTGTCGGTCCCATCATCTCCCCTTATGGAATTTCTGCCAACAGAATCAAACTGTCTTTCTCTGCCTCTCACTCTCTCTGTCTCACCCTAACCATGTCCCCCTTTCTGTCTCTCTAGATGTGGATGAATGCTTACAGGCACCAAAGCCTTGTAACTTCATCTGTAAGAACACAGAGGGAGGCTACCTCTGTTTGTGCCCCCGCGGATATATCCTACAGGAGGATGGAAAGAGCTGCAAAGGTAACGCACACAAACACTTCAAAATACTTAACCTCTAAATATTGTTCTACTCAGATCAGTTGACTTTAGCGGCATGCTGTTTTTGCTTGACTTAGTTTCCAGTTTAGAACCTCAGTCATGCTGAGTGGACCAGTACCTTTGCCAGGGCTCTGCTCACTGTCCTGAGACGCTTCATTTGAAATGGCGCATGCCTGTGGGCCTGTTTCTTTGTGAACCTGTGCATGGTGACACAGTGCATTAGTCTGTATTTTTCCTTACCAGGCTTTGTTCATGAATCAAAATAAGTTTGCTTTTGGTGTTTTTAGTTTTTATCTTTATTTACGATAGCTGTAGTCCCCCCCTCTACAGTACACCTCTGTGTTTCCAGTGTCTGGTTCATATGCAGTTCATTTGTAGGTCAGTGACTGTAGAAGGACTGGAATCTGCCTCAGAAAAGAGCAGCCCCTATACAGTAGTACAGCTGTCCTACTCTACAGCTCCAACCACAGAATCTTAAATGCACTAGTCAAACTTAGAAACAAATGGATATTTAAGCTATACACTTTTTTCTTCTTTTCCAGATCTGGACGAGTGTTCGACCAAACAACACAACTGTCAGTTTTTGTGTGTTAACACCATCGGTGGGTTCACCTGCAAGTGTCCTCCTGGCTTCACCCAGCATCACACTGCCTGCATTGGTAAATACACACAAGCAGATCATAGATACTGCACACTCAAATGTTTGTTTTTGTTGGGTTTTTTTTTTTGCAATGGCCTGTGTATTCTCAAAGAGCGGTGACAACATGAACTATCCCAGACAGTCTGTTCTTTTACAGTCATTTCTTACAGTATCTTCCAGCCCAGCCCATAAAAGACTCCTCAAGCACCCTGTTGTCTAACTTTTACCAACTTCCATTCAGACTTAATGGACTCCGGCTGATATCACGCTGATCTTATTAGGCTGGACTGGTCTGTAGTCATGGCAGCTTAGTAATGCTTTGTTATGGAACACTGCAGCAGATCATCGTGCCCACCACTAGCTTCTTTTTTTTTCTCAGCCCATCAAGTAGCTACCATGAGCTAAAATCACATCCAGGGCAGGAAACCCTCAGTTTTGTCTATAAGACCAGTTCCAGCCTCATGAGGAGTGGATGTGAGTTACATGGTTGGAGGAACGTGGGTGTTTAGATTTCTGTTTTTCAGTTACTTCAACTGATAATGATTCCTCATTTAAAGCAACACTTTGGGGCAGCAGGAAGCTTAAGGAAAGCAGAAATTCCAGTAGTTTTGTGCAATGATGTCCTACCTGTTGACAGTTTCACCAAATGTAGATCTAAAATGGAGAACACAGTGGATAACTAAAATTCTCAGCTGACAGAAAATACAGGATCACACAATCAACTGACATTTGAGATTACATCTTTCTCTGCGTTCATTTTAGTGACCAAAAAGCGTAAACTATGTGATCATATTCAAATTTGCAGCAATTCCAATCACACCAGTCAAACTTGTTTGTGCTGGTTGATAAATAATCCAAACTCAAAACTTACTAAAACCTTTTCCAGAAACAGTGAGTCTCGAGTTTAGACGATTTTGTCAGACTATTTTTCCCAAGGTCAGTAATGAGCTTTCACACTCAAATGTTTATGATTACCTCCTCTGGTTTGAGACTAAATCAGTAGGTGAGAGATTTTATTCTCAAATGCCTTCAGAGCGTTAGATTATTGTACCAACAGTGCATGGTGACCTGCCCAATTTTCTGAGATCAATGTCGACACTCTGCAAATATGAAAATGACTCAGCAAATCCTAATCAGGGTCACAATTCGCCCTTTATATTGTGTTTCTGGGTTTACCCTTGTCTGAACCATTTTCTTCTCTCTGTAGACAACAATGAATGTGCAACAGACCCTAATCTGTGCGGCTCCAATGGTGTCTGCCAAAACACTCCAGGGAGCTTCAATTGTGATTGCCAGCGAGGATTCTCATTAGATCCCAATGGACAAACCTGTGAAGGTCTGAAAAGAACTAATACTGAAGAATCAACTGATTAATTACAGAAAAACAGGGTCCAACAGTAGTTTTTTGTGTGCCTGTCCCTGGCAGATATGGATGAGTGTGATGGTAACCACAGGTGTCAGCATGGCTGTCAGAACTTAGTAGGTGGATACAGGTGCAGCTGTCCTCAAGGGTACCTGCAGCACTACCAATGGAACCAGTGTGTGGGTGAGTCAAACCACGGTTCTTTTTATCCGCAAAACGTTTCCTTTTGGGGCATCCTGATGACTTGGTTTCCAAAGTATGTACTATCCAGCCTTAGTGTTCTGGCTGGAGTCCGACCTGGAACCTTTTTAAAATAACTCGTCTGTCCTTCACCTCTTCCCTGCCACTCTTAAAATTTCCAAAATGTTTTTCTTTTTTCTCTGGAATTTCAAACCTGTCCTTGCGGTGGTAAGGACATGAAAGAAGGAAATGTTACATCAAGCCTAAATGCTTAATATCCCACTTACGAACCGAAAAACCTCAACACTTGACAATTGATATGATATGATATGTATACTTGGTTTATAATATCAGGTGACAAAAGACCGTGGAAATATCTAACCCACAAAGTGACATAAAGAATTAGGGCCAAAAACCTGACAGAAAGAGGATCCCAAATCTGCTCAGAGTACTTTATCTAACAAATAGATACACAGGCACAATACTATAAAATTGCTTTATGTATGGCTGGCTATTTGCACCAAAATTACGAGCTTGTTAATTTAACCTTTATGGAATATCCATAGCAGATTTTCCCAGTCGTGTTTGTGTCTGTAAACTGGGATAACCTCTTGTTGGTTTGCCTCCTATGACCCAGATGAGAACGAGTGTTTGAACAGCCAGATTTGTGGCGGAGCATCATGCCACAACACCCTAGGGAGCTTCCGCTGTCTCTGCCCCACTGGCTTCAATTACGAGCAAATGAGTGGAGGCTGTTCAGACATCAACGAGTGCTCCACTAGCCAGAATCCTTGCAAGTTTGGATGTTCCAACACAGATGGGGGCTACCTTTGTGGATGTCCACCTGGATACTTCCGTGCAGGACAAGGGTACATTAGTTGCTCACTGTTTGTGAAAGTTGTCTGTAGTTTTAGATCTTGTCAACTGATGGCTTTGTTTTGGTTTCAGACACTGTGTGACAGGTATGGGCTTTACGAGTGGTGATCAGGGAGGTGAGACGGACGAAAATTCTCTGTCACCGGAGGCCTGCTATGAATGTAAGATCAATGGTTATCCCAAGAAGGGACGCAAACGTCGCAGCACCAACTCAACACAAGAGGAGCCACTGAAAGACATGCAGGTAATCTGTCTGTTTATGTAAACTTCATGGGACTGTGTTTTACTACTTTAAGGTGAGCAAGATAAAAAAAAACAAAAACGTGTATATATCAAAAGTATAACTTAGTGTTTAATTGGGCAAACAAAACAAAGTGTTTTGTCAGATTTCTTTGGTACACCAAATTTAGGCTGACCATCTTTTTTTTCCCCAGCTGACTGAGCAGGAAGTATTAAGTCTGGCCAGTGTGGACATTGAGGACACCCTGCAGCTCCACTTGAACATAAGCGACCTGAGTAACCGTCACCACATCCTTGAGTTTACCCCAGCCCTATCTACCCTGAGTGACCATGTGCGCTACAGCATCGAGTATGGAAATGAAGAGGGCTACTTCAAGATTGACCAGAGAGACGGTGTCAGCTACCTGCATCTGAGCAAGAAGAAGGCCCTCTCACGTGGGGCATACTACCTTCAGATAAGCAGTATGCCCCTCTACAATAGGAAGGAGCTGGCTGAGCTGGAGGACCAACATGATAAAGACTACCTCACAGGACAGTTGGGAGACGTACTGAAGATGAGGGTGCAGCTCATCCTCCATTAACCATCACAAGACTGAGACAGGCAGATGTTACCAGCAGCTGCTAATCCAGTGTCAGGCTCACACTCCCCAAAAAGGCCAAACATCTCTGACTCTGGGTCAGTGGTTCAGGGCAACTTCTACTTGCTCCAACAAGAAGAAGGGTTCGCCACCAAAGAGACAAGAAGGGGGTGGGGGTGGGGTGGGGGACTGTGTCATTTGATTACCAAAGATGATTCTACATATCATACATACAGTTTCTATGGAAAATACCAGCTGAATGAGGCAATATGAAAAAGTTCAGTTAAATGAAGAACATATTGTCCTTACACACAACGCCAGCTGTGTGTAAAGCACGACTGAGAGTATGAATGATTTTTAATTGTAGGGTTTAATTGTTTTATAATGATATGTGGAATCAGGTGCCATTTGAAAGGCATGTGAACTACAGAGAGCTCTAAAGGCTGAGTTTTTTACAACTCAACTAAGGTGGAAGAAAAGGGTGAGTCCCAATAGTCTGAAATAAATTCATTTCCTCCCCTCAGGTAAAAAAAACTGAACAAACCTGGATTCGTGGATGTTAACCCATTTCTCCTTCCCCAGATATTAATTTAATGGGGTGAAGATGGGAAAAAAGGTCATGAGAATAGGAAGGAGAGGAAAGGAACCCACTATGGACTATTGAGATGTACCCATGTCTGAGCTTGAATGACTCCTACTGCATATTTAAACTATGCTTTCCATCTTTCCTACTGACTAGAATAATTCATATTTACTGGTGCTAGCGACACAACCACATAGACTTCTGAATGCACTGTACTACTATACAAAACTCAGTAGTCACCAAGATACAGTCCCATCGGCCATTCCGAAGATTTCATGTCTTTGCATCCATAACAACTAGCTTCATAGCCTGTCTGCTCTCCTCTATACTACATGTAAATTGTGTTTATACTGTAATAATCAATGCCACTTTTAATCTATGAAGCATTTGTAAACTAGAGGAAGCCCCTGGAAATAGAGGGGTTTGTAATGGTGCTTATAATGACCAACTACTTCCTTTGTAAACTGTGTATACATACACACACCTGCACACACAATACACATTGATGCCGCCAAACCTGGGCCTTCATGATTATGCACTGAGGTCTTCGTGGCCACAAATTCTCTCATAAATACAATCAGTGCTGCATTGCCACGGACCAGTCTGACACCAGTCTGTGTTCTCTGTCCACATCAGTGAGGGTTTAGATGTAAATTCACAATAAAAACATTTTTGGTGTATATGTATCAACTGCTTTGCTTTCACTTTTATGCATTGGGAATTACTGTTGCAAAAGGCAGCATCTACTACACTTCTATTAGTTGTCTTCTTCTTCTGCATTGTGTTTCTAAGTAAAATGCAAAGTGATATCAGATGTTAATAGCAGGTGGAACTCCCATTATACTTAATCGAATTGGTTACAGAGTTTTAACTTGTTTAGTTATCTTTAATTATTGTCCTTTGCTGCCCCCATGTGGTGAATTGTAGAATTTGGGGGCTGAAAACAAATGGGCGGACTCTTCCAGAAAAGCTATAAGGCTCACAGTGTACAAAAGCAGAAGTTTAACATCACATACAGGTATTTCCAAAATATACATGCTACAAATATATTTATAGATTTTAGTTGGTTCCAGTGGATCCAAAGCCTCCAGCCCCACGGTCTGTCTCATCCAGTGTCTAAGAGAGAGCCGACGAAAGATTAAAATTACTCACACATACCTGAAATAAACCGCAGTAAAGAGGCACATCAAATGAAAAGTGTGACATGACATCTACAGTGTGTCTGGTCTGAGTTTCTTACCTCCTGCTCCACCAGGTCAGGGTAGCAGATCTTCTCACACACCAGCTGAGCAATTCGGTCACCTTTTTTCACTTGTATACAGAGGAAGAGACTGACATTACTTATTTGTAAATGGGGTACCTATCTATTAATGCAGATGGCTAAATGTTACTGTTATTTGGAATAGTTAAGAGTTGAAATTAAATATGTGCACCAACATGTTTTCACTTTTAGAAGCTGCCTTATAAATGTAAAAAATTAACACAATGTAATATCAATATGTATATTGTTATAGTATAAGAGATACAAAAACTTCATTAATTTTGTTTAATGTACATTTATTGCTTTTTTGTGCTATTTGCCAGATGAATCACTCACCTTCAAATGTGTCCTTGCTGAAGTTGAAGAGTACAACTCCCACATTTCCTCTATAGTCTTCATCCACAACTCCAGCTGAGGAAAACATAAACTTTTTAAAATTTCAATTTCCAATGAATGGCATGAGTTAAAGCATTACATGTTCAGAGGGAATCTCATCCTGAGTGGGCTAGAGCTTACCGCCAACATCGATAAAGTGTTTTGCAGCCAGTCCAGATCTTGGTGCTACGCAGTAAAAATGACAAGATACAGTTTTAGTCAGATACCATTCTGCATCGTTTCACAGGCAAAGAATCTGCAGACTCAGGAGGAAAGAACACTAATGCAGAATTGCATTAGCGTGTCAAACACTCACCCACTCTTCCATAGCAGCCATGTGGAACTGCTATTTGGATGTCTGTCTTCACAATAACCTTATCCATAGCACCAATAGTGTAGTCATATGCACTGTGAATTCAGAGAATTATGGTAAGATTGTTTACACTGTATTGATTTAATATGACATATGCTTTCATATTGAGAAACAGGAAGTGGATTGACGATCTATAGGATTATTAGTCAGGGTAAATGTTTCTAAGGAATTAATAGTTATGCACAGAGACTACTCACGTTGCGTCAATAGTGAGCCAAATACAATTTTAATGCCAAGTATAACTAACCTGTAGAGGTCATATCCTGCAGCTTTAGCCGAGCCTCTGGTAGGTGTCGTGGCGTGCTCGGAAAGTTTAGCAAACCTGAGAACAGGTCTCTCCTCTGCAGGCTTCAATTCGGTTTTTGCTCTCTTTGGTGGAGAAACTCCACAGGCATCTGTTACCTCTAGGCCGGGCATGTTGGCAGAGTTTTACGGTTAAAAGCCAAAAAACACTAAATGAGCAATTCGGAAAACAAAGCTTTTCTGACCTGGAGTCAGAACTAAAGCTAGGCGATGCAACGTTTCACAAAACCGCAAACTTTTGCCGCAATTTCTGGGCGCTTCAACATTTGAAGAAGCTTCCCGCGCCGGTAACAGCTCCGCCTTAAAGCTACGTCATCTTAAAGGGGAAGTTTATTTTACGTTTCGTTTTAAAAAGTCTGAGAACCCCGCAGTCTTACATGACTTCAAACTACCACCGAGATGTTACCAAAAATGCTTCGGGAGAAAAATATTTTCTTTAACAATTCGGCAAGCAGCTTCCTTTAAGTTGAAACTGTGGCAACGCTCTCCTTAACAAGTTGTCGCTGGATTTGCAGGTGGAACGTTACCCTCCAGCAGACGAATGACAAAAGCTTTAGAAAAGATTTTCCCCGTGTCCGTCTTATTTTACTCAGCCGTTGTACTACAATAACAGACGATGGTTTCGGTACACCATAAGGAGCACAAGACACTGAGTGCAGAGCGGTTAGTGAACGTTATAAACGCCGGCTCATACTAGCAATGCTATCGTCAACATCAAAAAGTGCTCAGACTATTATTAGCCGCAGCGGCTTCG
Organism: Remorina albescens; assembly: GCA_034769265.1. Classification (NCBI taxonomy): domain Eukaryota; kingdom Metazoa; phylum Chordata; class Actinopteri; order Carangiformes; family Echeneidae; genus Remorina; species Remorina albescens. Next base: position 8,367,803 of record CM068479.1, read on the forward strand.
TCCATCCTTAATTTCTTGCTTGCCTTTGTTCTGGGTGACCATCTGAATGTGAAATGTCCTCTCAAAGACTCGGGGAGCATCAAAAATCGAAGAGCATTGAAGTGGAAGTCTCCATAAGCTCTGTAACCTTCCTGTCATATTTGTCGTTAATGTCTCCAAACTAACAACAGGCTAGAAAAGCGTATTGACGCATTAACGCACAGATCGTACGTGAACGTTACCGCCATATTGGTAGGGGTACTCTACTGAGGCTCATTGTGGGAAACATACCTCACTCTTGCGCTGTTTGGGGTTTTACAGACCGCTGCACTGCTCAGGCCGGATCCAGATGAATTACCTTTCACTGATAAGACAGAGCAATTGTTTTTATCCAAACAATGTTTTGGAAAACTGCATAAAACGTTTAAAAATTTAAATAGCCTTGAACTAACTTGCCTCATGTTTGTTTGTTATTAAGTAAACTTAAAGTTTTCCCAGAGATAATGAGCCCTCACAAGAGCTTAGTGCTATTTATGCAGAACCCCCCACTTACCACACAGACGGCGGTGGTGCCCCAACCAATATGGCGACCGCGCTGACGTATCGCAGATGCCAGCCAATACGGTCAGTGCGGCATTCAAGTATATGTATATTTCTGTGATGACATCATTAACAGCCCTGCACTTCCTGGTGTCCCGCAGCGCCTTGGTACACCAGACTGTCTGCTCTGTGAACCGGTTTGAGTTTATTTGGCACGGCCCGAGTTTCATTTTGTGCACTTTATATTTCTTCACCGCATTTCAGTGGCAAACCGTGTACTCTAAATTCATTTTAAGTGAGAGCCAGTTAGTAACTTGGGAACACCAGGAAGACTAGTCTGTCATTTGTGATTCGGCTAATAAGGATCCTAAATAAACAATAGATCTGTAAAATTAAAGTATAGTATCAGTTAAGCATAAAGACTTCAGATGAATGCATCCATAACTATCAACAACAACATGTGATTAAATTTCCAATGTAATTAATTTTAATTTGTGAGATTATTACCCTGTGGTATTGCTGTTTTGACCAAGGTAAAAGACTATAAAAGTAATAAAAAATGAAAAAACTAGTAAAAGACAATATCAGATTATGTATGATATCTATATAATGTTTAATCATAATATAACATCACAAATAGCATGCAACATGTTGGAGGTGCAGCAAGCTCATTTTCGATGACTTTCTTCTCAAACTGTTATTATCACTTACTCACAGCCCGGATGCAACTGCCCATTGCTGTCTCCCACTAGCAATAAAGTAGCATTGCCATTCCACATGTACTCCCCTTCAATGCTCCTATTTATGATGTGCATGTTAGAGCTCTAACTTCCCAAACTACCACTAAAAAGGTTCCTTTTCTACTGACACAAACAATATCTGCTATTCTCTCATCTAATCATTTAAGATACGATGGAGACAAGAATAACAACTTGACAAAATTTTATTCATTTTTCAGGTAATCACAATTATATATTTAAATAGGAAGACAGAAAAAAGCTAAAATGTACAGTAGATTTGAATTTACAATCTTTCCTTTCACGTAATTTTTCTCAAGCAAAAAGTCTACAGTGATAGTAACATTAAACATATGGAAACAGTATAATGTGGAACAGGTAAACAGCTTTATATTAGCAGTATGTTTTACACTCACATATATCAAGGCTGTGAAAAAATAATCAGATCATTATTGTCACAGTCTCAAAGAAACAATGGCAAACTAATATGAGAATTATTAATCATTTTATGAATTTTTAAACATTTTTTTTGTGAACTTTAGTGAATTCCAACATGTATCATATGCATTTTATTTTATAAGCATGTTTGCACTCAACCCATTCACTGTGTAACCACTGGAAGTATCTTTGTAGTAGACTCATCTGACCATGATTGAAAGACATGATTTCACTTTGTTCCAACCTTTGTTTGCTCATGGTCCTAAATTCACACTGAGACCCTGACATTTATGAATTCAACGTCAGAAATACTTTTTCTTTAGTGAGACAAGTCTAGCACCTCAGCAGAACTGATAAACCTTTTTTTAAGTGTAATATCAGGCCAAAAAGCTTTGATTGTTATCTCTATCTTCTATTTATGACTTAGCAATTGTCTGTTTGCAAGTTAAATAGTTAATTGTTCTTCTACTCCTGTGTTCAATGAGAATGGGAGCACATGTGCCTTCATCAGACCAAAAACACTGGGATGTGTTACATCATGCTGTTTTTTTGTAAGACTGGCAAACATATTCCAGGTTCTTGTGTACTTTGTGAACTTGGTTTAGAGTTATGGTACTGCCATTTTTTCCTTTCTTTGTGGTGTTTCTAGTCTTCGTAATCCACTGCTGTACAGTCTGCAGTGTCCTCAGGAGTAGAAAGTGAGCACACTCTTGTGGTTACCTCTAATAAGCAGTGTTGGTGGAAGGTCCTTTGTCAGAATGTCCAGCCAGGCCATGTAGAGGTAATCAGAGACAGATTCCTTACGAGCGATGGGCATGCTCCTGCAGGGAGGTAAAGGCACACAGGGTTAGAGCCCCATCTCTCACTGCAATGGATTAAGTTTGACAGTTTTAATCTTAGTCAGCCAGCACCGACCTATACTTACACAATGATCAGATTGGCTGATTTGGAGTTTTTCTGAAGCAACTCATTCAGACGGACCTGGAGGTGTGTCTGTAAAACAACAGCGGATATTTTGTTTACATTTTTTTTAGTTGAACAGTTTCACACCTCCGAGCCAAACAAATGTATAATTATGACTTAGCTGTGTATGAAGTCTTAGTTTGTTGTCAGAGCTTTTACCTTCTCCTCAAGAGTGTTCAGTTCTTCATCTGTGATTTTCCAGGACCACTCTCTCTTCAAGGCTTCTGCCTCAGCTGTGTCTTTAACCCCCTCATGTAGACGGAAGGGCTCAATCATCTCCTCTAACTCCTGCAAGCTGAAAGAAAGAAGATAAGAACATGAGATATATATATATGTGGAAAATATTCTTTTAAGAAATCATTGTGAGATGATTAAATTTTATTATTAAGCTTGCGCCATCTGGCCTGCTGTTACTACCTGTCAGAGGTGGGTCTTAAATGGATGTCATCAATGACGTTGATATCAGTGCAGTCAATTCTGAATTTCTTCAACAGAGACTTCATCCTGCAAGACAAGTTATTAGATTGGAGGATTTGTCTATTTGAGATAATTTGATTTAGAAAAAAAAAAAAATCACTTGAAAATTTTGTTTAGTTCTTCTTGTCAATGTATCTGTGTTTTGCTAATTTTTTCCCATAATGTAATTTCAACCCATCAAGCTAAAACTCATATTGAAATAATTTTTACTCACTCCATTTTATCCAGCTCACCACGTTCAGGGAGCCCTGCGATGAAGATCCTTAATTTAGAGTCCTTCCACTTCTTCCTGGTAGTGAGGATGTAGGGGAGCAGCAAAGTAAGACCTGAGAGAGATTTTTTTTCTTTATTTTAATGCAAACAAATCCAGTCGTTTTCATTATGAAAAATATATGTATTTGTAGTTCACATTTTCCAAGCAGGTTAATGTTTTTGAACTTGTTGAGTTCATCAGCCAGCCACCATGAATTTAATAACACATCCGGATGCTTTTCAAAAGTAATGACTTTATTTTCAAATTTATAATGTATCATAAGAGGGTTAAATTTGTGTGTTGCACGATTGTCAAGGAATTAGATGGTGTTAACTTTTTGCTATGATAGCTTATAGTTTAGCTTAATCTTTGTTTCTACTATATTGTTCTAGTTTATCTAAGTCTGCAGAGTCTTTGCATGCGACTCTGATGCATCTCTGTACATGTTTGTGTGTTGCAATTTACAGGCAAAATACAAAGGAGAAGGCTGCAACAGGGAACCAACACATACCTCCATCGTCGAACAGCCACCACACATCAATGGTGCCTTTTGGTTGTTTCCTTTTGAACTGAGTGCTGGCCTCAAACAACTTCTCATTCATTTTAGCAATATGTTGGGGTGGAGGGCCGCACACTGACACTGGGGGAGGGAAAGATGAGAAAAATGAGAGCTGCATGAGGGTGAGGACTGTAGCAGGGAGTATAATTCGGTGATAGAATGTGGAGAGTTAAGTAGGATGGAGAAACAAGCGCAAGCCAACATTAAGAGTAATGCTACATGAGCAAGAGCAGCCATCTTTCAAGTCTAATGTTGCAATGAGTATGATGAAGATTGTATACTAATGGCCATCACTGCTTTGCCAAGATGCAGCTCACTAGTGTGTGTGTGTGAGATGCTGAGACAGAGACATATCGAGTGAGAGGATGTCTGGGTTAAAAGACTGCTCTTAAGAGATGCTCTTCAAAAGGAATAAAAGGCACCACATTATTGGATTACACCTTCAGAAATATCTTTAGTTGATTCACTTGATTCAGTTATATCTCAAAGGGAGTGGGGAGAGGTTTCCAAAAAAGATCGACGACATTGTTCTTATTCGTTATTTTATTCTGGGAATGTGAGTGCATGTAGGAGTGCTTCAGTTTTTTTTCTACATATTTAAAGACCATACTCATCTATTGATGCAATCTCTGGTTACAATACTTTTCTGGGCTGAAGTGTATGTGAAATGTCAGGTGTGATTTAAACGAACAGAAACAAGTACTACAAAGATACCTCTAGTCATTAGCACTTGCTGCGAGGAATTCCTGGACTTTCTAAACATTCCTCTTGATTTCCCTCCGCTTGGCATCATTTCATTCTCCAGTGCCTTTTGCTCCCGTGCTGCCTTCAGCATCTCCTCTGAAAGATGTAATAAGATTCCCAATTTGTGATCAATATGTACTGATGGCGAATTTTTGTTACATTAGCATGGATTCTCTTTGCCATTTAAAATATTTATCATTTTATCATTTAACTAAATGGTCAACGTATAGAAATATTTTTAAAGCAGCAGAACACTGGGGTTGGTGGTGAGAATAAAGGTTAATGTGATTAAACAATTTACTTTTATACTTTTTATGTCTGCAGCTGTTTTAAGGTCCTCTATTTTTCCTGCCACGACAGCTCGCTTGAAAAGAATTACATTGGCATAAGTGTTGTTAAAATGATGCATGAGTTCCTGTAGATTAATGTAGCCTAAAAAAGTCATACTGACCTTCTGCTTCAACAATGTGTGACACATCCAGTCCCTGGTTCATCCTCAGAATCACTGTACCGTACTCATAGTCAAATGCATCACTTTGAAAAAGGCAAGCATGACACCAGCTCAACACAAAGATATCCTGTCTTTGCTCAATCACAGTATAAAATATTGTTACATGTGCCTTGTAACTTACTGCAGTATTCCCACATAACTCTGCACAGACTCTGTCCCTGCAGTCCTCCAGTCCTTCTTGAAGCCCATCATCAACGTGTTGGGTTTCATACGGCCAAGACCAGAAGCCTGTCATAAAAAAGAATGACACTTGCCGTATCAATATAAAGTCCAAAATCAGAAGCAGTCGTTAACTGAAGCAACACAATTTACCATGTTGCCCTGGGGTCGTAAAACCTGGAACGAAAAACAATCTAAAAGAAGTTTCAAAATGTCCCAGACAAGGAGGCTGGCTGTGAAGCAGTTTTACTGCCAGACGTTATGGCCAGATTACCTAGTAGATCTTATTTTGTCTGTAAGGGGCTCATCCAATGCAGTGTTAATCAGTTCTAGTTTTTAATCTGCTGTACTGTTTGAAGTAAGCGTTCCTGATAAGGAACCAAGGCCTTATATATTGAGTGCTATAGCCACAGCCATAAGACTCTTTCCTCATTAAATCTCTTTCCTTCTCCATCCTGCATTTCCATCCTGGCCACAGCCTCATAACCTGATCAAGTCAGTATCATTTAGTATCATAACACAGTAACTGACACTGTGTTATGGGGAAGAAGTGTGTCAATGAAACTTGTTTGTCATTGAAACATGTTGGTTGTACATTTATCAGTTGTTTTTATTTTCCCTCACTTAAATGTTTTGTGAGTCACAAGCACACTGACCTGCAGCAGGCTATCAGTTCCTTCTCTGAACTTGTCACAGGCCACAGCAGCATAAAATGCCTTGCGTTTAGTCTTCCTCAGCCACTGCTGGTTTTTCTCCATGCCAGCATTCATCTCTACGAGAGCCTCTGATCTGGGGCCCTGCAGAGATCATAACATACAGCACCTTGTGAGCGGAAGTGTTTGTATAAGGGGGACTCATTTTCCCCGTTCTCCTTTTTTAAATTCAGAAGACACAACTGACCCTCATCTTTAATCTCAGGTACGGAGACAGATGGCATTTCCCTCAACGATGCTTGATATTTGCGGGATTACCCACTACATGTGAAGTCTGCATTTTGCACAATTAGAACTTAGTTTGATGTGGCAAAGCTTGAGCGGAATTGAAAGTTGATATTTCAATAAACATTTGTGGATATCTACTGCCTTGGTAATATCCATGGTTTTGCATTTGCAAATGCAATTACAGTATAATCTTACCACAAAGACTTCACAGGTGATACAGAGTCCATAGGTCTTAGAGAAGGAGTGAGCCAGGTCTAGAAGAGCTGGTCTGCTCCGGGCTGAACCTGTCAGTGCTAAGATCTGAGGCCTGGGAAAGAAAAGGCAATCTGTTACGATGTCGCCTGGCAATTCAATCTTGTGTAAAACCCCTTTTGTTTTTTTGTTCATTTTTTTTTATATGCCACAGTGTCAGGTCCTCTTTATACACGCTGTGCTGTATTGTTTTTTAAATATATATTTGTAATCACAGTGATGCATTGCAGACATTTACCTGAAGTTCTTGACATGATCCTCTACGCCAGTCAGAGACAAAGCGTTGCTGACTGCACTCACAAATGTGACTGCCTGTGTAGACGAACCCCAGTTCACATCTATAGAGCAATTGTCGTAACAGGTTAGAACACTACAGTTGGGCATTGCGAACGTACTTCCAAGCATGCAAACATGCACAAAAAACTCACTTGGCTTCTTGACTGTCACATAAATGTAGAGGAGGAGTTCAATGGCATATGTTAGGAGAGCGGCCCACCAGTTGATGACAAACATAACAACACAGCAGAGTAATGCACCGAACAGGGATAGCCACATGTTGTAGTACTTGTATCCAGGTCTCCAACCTGGGGAGAGTGCGACAGAATAAAAGTTAAATAAGTTTGTCCAAGGTAGTTTTTGAAATTTGATGCCTTGTTTTAACAAATTCACAGTAACACAAAAAGTGAGGAATCATTGGAAATGATCAGAATTACCCCAGCCTGCCTGTAGAAATTTTCATTTACAAGCTGCTCTGTAGACAAAAACCTACCTGGAGACTTGGCATAGGATGCATGGAAGCAGGAGAAGTTGATGAGAGCATAAGATGCCAGAAAGAAGTTTGAAATGATTGGAGCAATGGCATTGAGATCACCTATGCAGACAAAGAAAAAGAAAAAAACCTTTAAAAAAATTCAACTTTACATAAATGTAGTTGAAGATGTTTCAGTTAATGTACATGCTAATTTATAGCTGTTTGTAAGGATTTCATGGCAGACCATTGAACTGACCAATGAGAATGAAGGCCACAGAAATAATAAATGTGAGGATGTAGCCACGGATTGGCTCGTTGTTCTTGCCGTGTCCCTTGGCAAAAAAATGAAGTGCCTTGTAGATGTTGTCTTTACACAGAGCCTGAGGAGAAACAGAGTTTGAAAAGATTCTTTTGTTTTCAGGAATTAAGAGTTTCATCTTGGTTTCTGTTTCTGTCCTAGAAAAATTTGGACTGACCTGGAAGACTTTGGGAGCACTGACAAGTGAAGCCAGGGCTGAAGAAAGGGTAGCAGAGAACGTCCCAGCAATGATAAGGGGACCAAACCCAGACACCATAGTCATCAGCTGTGCCAGAGGCAAGAGAGGAAGAGCGTTGATGGTGAAACAATCCTTTTGTTGTTTGGAGAGATCAGATCAGATCAGAGTTTGAACGCTGTGTACCTGGAAGTCGTTCATCAAACCAAAGGCGCATTTTTTTACTGCACATGAGGAGAAATTATAGCCGAGCTCACAAGCAATTGCTGAAGAGCCATTACAAAATGTTCCAAGGGCAACGGTGTCATTGAGGTTTCCTGTGGCGTCACGGAGAACTGTGGCAGCTGAATAATTTAAGAATAAAGGCAGTGATTTCATTTTAGTCCATTTAACTGTATCCTTGAAAGATAAAGCTTCTCTATAGATTGTAGTACTTACAGACACACAGGGCCACAGCCAAATAGGTGACACCAGTGATCAGGATGGCCAGTAAGGTACCTTTGGGTATGGCTTTTTGGGCATCCTGTAAAATAACACAGATCTCTGTCAGAACATATGAAAAATTGAAATTTTCTACTAATCACATTTATTTAAATAAATAAACGTTCAAACCATGTCCATATTTTTTTCACTTTTACTGACAGCCTTTTTTTTCGAGTGACCTCAGTCCCAATGCCCTAATGATTCCTTTACTTGTCTCTTAAGCAATAAACAAGAGTTACCCGCAGATCGCCAGAGATGTTGGCTCCAGCCAAGATTCCCGTTGCAGCAGGGAAGAAGATGGCAAACACTGAAAAAAACGATTCCCCTTCTCTAAAGTCCGGAGTGAAATTCTCTAGAAATATTTTTGCTGCGCAAAGGAGAAGAGAGGAAATCAGTTGACAGTGTTTTGTTATTGAGCCACATCTTGAGGTTTCAAAAGTGAAAGGATTTTGAGAGGCTGTCTCACTGTTATAATTGAAGAAGCCTTTGGATTTCTTATCGTCGGTCGCAGGAATGAATGTTCCTACAAATACATTCACTATGGCCACCAGCAAGATGATGAGAAGAATAATCTGTGCCTGTGGAGACAAAAGAATCAAATTCATTAGAGTTATCCTTTAACTGCAACATGCCCAGAGCACAACCTGCAGGATGCTCATCTCTCACCTTGGCTTCCCATTCCATCCCAGCTACTGATATGCCCAGCAGCAACACCACAGTAATACAGCCAACGATTCTGATGTCATTTAGTTCATCTACCATTAGGGCGGCATTGTCCTGTGTTACAAAGGGCAGGGAACATACAGTCACACGTTTCTGCTATTCCCTCCTCAGGTGCCTGATCATTATACTATCACAAACCTTGAGCAATTCGACCACAGTCTCAGCAAATCCCACCACATACATGGCTACAGCCACTGCATTGGCAAAGGCAAAAATAAGACCGATCGACCCACCAAACTCTGGCCCCAAACTACGAGATATCAAGTAGTAGGCTCCTCCTGAAATGAGAAAATGAAGCACACACATGCAGTAGTGGATGATTAATCATCACATCACTGATTCACTTATTTAATATCTGGACAAGTTAACTATTCTGTACAACAGAAACAGCTTAAAGAGATTACATACAGGTGCAGTTCGGAGCCTGGTGTCTTTATTTACAGAGGTGCACACACACACCCTGTTTTCCTCCATCTGCAGCTTCTCTCAGTAAAAGATTTTATGTCAGGACATTATGTGTTATCTCACACTATATGAATTTAGAAATGATGCTTTAGCTACCAGTGCAAGTGAATATGACTGTGTATGTGTGTATGTGTATGAAAGGTTAGTCAACAGCTGAATTAGGTTATTAAGTTGCTTTTTTCTTCTGATCAAGTTTCGTCACGTCTGTTGATAATGAATTGCCTTACCTCCTCTGACTATCCCATTAGTACAAATGGCAGACATAGAAAGACCAGTGATGACTGTGACCACACAGCTGAGACCAATGACCACAATTCCCAGACCTGAAATGCAGCACAGGCAACAACTTATATTGATTTTTCACCGCAACTTGCTGAGCTGTTGTATTTTTGTAAATGTCATACAACATGATGATTGTGAAATGAAGTCCTGATTCCCACAGTCACCTTTTAAACACAGTGAAAGTCCAGGTCAGAGGAGGCCGAGGGCTATAAGTTATAGCCGCCTGCTCTACCTGCTCTGTCAATTTCCTGTGGCTTTCTTTGCCTCTCAAAACCATTTAGTTTCACCTCCAGAACAAAAGAGCCTCGCCAATCAATAGGTTCTTAAGCAATGAACACGCTTATGAAGCCATTCAGACAGCTCCCCTTTCTTTCTATCATTTTTCTCTCTCGCACATGCTGCTCATAGAGAAAGAACTCTGAAAAGCCAGTTAAGTTGAATCTGCCCCAGTTCAATCACCCCATTGCTAATGGGTGGAAGACTATAATCTTTGAATTGTCCCCAGCCCTGGAATTACTGGGACCAGCACCTTATTTGTACTCAAATGAAGGATCTGCCTGCTGTTGCTGCGGCCAGTATTATATAGCAGTATTAAGCAGTATTGAATATTAATCTATGGATTGATTAATGAAGAGGGACTGGAGTGACATCGAGTCATCAATCAACTCAAATCATGTTTATATGCATTTCAAACTAAATCTTTTTTAAAGGCAGCAACAGTTTCTAATCTATGCCGAGCTGCATGGGACAGAAAAGAGAAGCTTACCCAAAAAACTAGCATGTACAAATTATTGTAGCCACAGGTGAAAACTAGCAATTCCAAAAAGGGAATGTATTCTTATGTGTCCATCTTGACCAACAATTGTCCTTGTCTCACTCACCCCAGCCTGCCTGACCAAAGACCCAGGACAGACGAATGAACAACATGACACCCCAGATGTTCAGCATGCATCTCACCTATGGAAGAGAGGAGGAAAATAAATCTGCGTGAATAACAATTTATTTTCATGTAAACTTAAAAAACTCAAGAGAATCTCGGTAGTGTTATTGAGATTTGAAACACTGATGCTAGAACCATTGTTTCCCTTTCAATGACGAACAAAAACATCTGTAAGTCAATTTAAAACCAACCTTTTTTACTGTCATGGCAGCAGCACAAATTATCATTGTGGAGTTCTTCTCCTTCTCAGGCTCTATATTATTACTGAAACACCCAGAGCCTTTTCAGTACAGGCCACAGTTTTATAATGACCTTACTTACTATAAAGCAGAGAGAGCCCAAAAGGACCTGACATAACTCACCAGGACACCCCGGATCCAGCCAAACTTCACGGCTCCTTGACTCTCGTCAACTGGAGCAGCAGACTCCAGGTCATCAGAGGGGGTCCCATCACTCCTCTCACCATCATCTTCCACAATATCTGGCACAGAAATGACTCCGTTCTGCTGTGAACATTGAGAAAATGTAAACATGTATTGACGATGATTGCAATTTTAGCAATGTGCATTTGTTAATTATCATTCTTAATAATATCATTATTAACAGACTGTGGTCTCTGGTTTTATGAGCTCTCATGAGGAGTGTGTTTTTTGTGTCTCATGTGTGTTGGTGTTCTTCTGTCTTCCCTGTTGTAACACACAGGACGTAAAGTACAAATAGTGACGATCTGATTCGGATGAACGTTGACAAATATTAATTATGTTGCTGTTCTAAGAATTCTAATAAGATAAATTCTGAAATGTTAAATAACTCTCCTGTGTGTAAACTTATTCCCTGACATCAGGTTTGGCGAGACCTCTTAGTGTGAATTTCCATTTTCTTAAAGACAGGGATCTTGGCAACAAATGTTGGCCTTTCTCTTGCAGTAATATAGAGTTTGTAATTACAGCAAATTAAAGGACTGAGTCATTCAGATCTTAGACTACTTGAATCATGGCGCAGGCCATTCCTTAATTTAAAACCTTGTTTGCCAAATGTTGACACTAAATGTACCTTTTTTCTGTTGCTTAAATCAAGCAGTGTTTAAGCAAACTTTAGTCTTTGGGAACCCAACTATTAACCCTTCTCTGATGATTTTGAATGAATCTCTGATTCATGGTGAAACCTATTGCTTGCAATTTCTCTTAAACTGGATTGACTTTTCTTTTATTTTGAGTGACTGTTAAAAAACAGTCATAATCTAGTTCATCCTATAAAACTCAAGTGACCTACAATCTTATCTCTTTTGCAACACAAGGTAGTATAATGGCCTAATAAAAAGCACTAAAAAAGTCCTAAGTGTGTCAAGTTTGTTGACTGCCATCAGTTCCAGAAATAAACTACGGTGTCCTTTTTAGTTTAACAATCTATAGGTAAAGAGATAGTGACTGAACTGTGGACAGTGTGATCATCACTGTGATGATTAAACAACTGTAAAATATCTTATTTCACTGTTTTTAAACTGAGCGAGTGAAAAGCATAACTGTTGAGCAGAACAAAGATATGCTTTGTCAGTGTCAGTGACTAACCAGTTTAGTCACTGACACTTAACAATTTTGAGCTGCTTTCTGCAGAAGGTGAGCTGAAGGACAAACATGCGTAGGAGAAAGGGCCATGTGTCCAAGGAAAAAAAGGGGACAACAGGAGACCAGAAATTAATACTGGATCAAAACTAAAGGCTGCATAATATTCAAATGAGTGACACCCAAATTTTGGAACACTTTGGCTTTTGACTTGAGAGCTGTGGCATTGGATATCTTTAAAGGGCAGCCAATGACATACGTCTTCAGACAGGTGCTTAGTCAGCCATGTTGTTGATTGTATTTCAGGGTGTTTGTTTTTTTTTCTCCATATGTTATTTATTGTGAATTATTGTGAATGTGGTTCTAAATTATTTTAACCTTTGAAGCACTTTGTGACCATATCTGTGGGAAGTGCCATACAAATAAAATTTCCTTACTTATTTACTTACCTGCTTACAAGTGATGAGGATCTTTATCATCTATTTTGATCAACTTAACTCACAGATATGTGTGCACTTACCTTCTGAAACACATCATGGAGCTCCTGCAAAGATGGTCGCACAGCCCGTTGACCACTCACACTGCCTGCATTGCGATAGAAGTCAATGTGTGGCACCCGGTCGAGAGTGTCATGCCCAAATGCACTGACCACAGATGGCCGGACTGTGCGGTTTTCCCCGTTCGATATGGAGGTCTCGTAGAAAGGTTCATCCAGAGTGGGATCATAAGCGTTGTTAACATGCTCCCCTCCGTTAGACTTGAACCTCTCCATCAGGAGTGTTGACAGGGATTCTTAGTTTTAAACAGTCAAGGATTAAACAGCAGTATCTGTGTCAAGTCTTCCGTTATCCAACAGTGTTTTAAAAAAACATCAGACTGCATCAACTGGAGTGGTTATCCTTGTTACTCGGTGTATAAACCAGACAATGATTAGGCTGATATTGTTCTCCTCTGAGCTTCCTGTGAGTAAACTGAGTTTGTCTCAGATGGCCTACCTTTATACCTTGCAAGCCAGGGTTTTACACTGGCTGTCAGCTATTGGCTAATTGTCAGGATCAGCCCTCAGAAAACAGAATGAGGGGTGTCAAAAATGTCCTTGCTCCATCCTAGGGGACACAAAGGCATTGCTTAACAATTAACTAAGTCATAAAAGCCAAATGCATGATAAAAGCGCTCACTGCCTGAGCTCTGAAGAATTGATTACTAATATTGTCTGAAACGCAGGGCAACAGCACATGTTGTTCTTTGGCCACAGTTTATGGGGCTGTGGACGGTATTTCCTCAGACCTCTGGGCCCTGTGGATGAATCACAGGGAAACATCCATGTGGATGTCCTCACCGGCAACTATAAACAAAGCTGGAAAAGTTTCAAGGTTACAAAGTATTTATTATGGTGGTAGAAAAAGATAAAGTTAATAGAAGGCGATAGAGATATATTAATTTCATAACAGGTACATAAGTAATAGGATTTAATCAAAATAATAGTGTGAAAACAAGATCGGACATCAGTCTTACAGTGACTAAGATATTATACCCATAAGTACAATACAACTCATTAAATGCATTTTATCTATGATTTTTTCTTTGCCACAAATGTTAGGCCAGGTAGCAAGTACAAAATAAATGGCCCGATTCATGAGGAAAATTAGAGTTAATATGAGACCATGAGTTACAGGAACATGCCGGAGGCCTTTCTCCAAAGCCACATGACTTCTAAAGTGCCTTTAAAAGACCTCTTAACAGGTAAACTTCCTTATTACTGAGACACCACAATGATTTATGCACACAGTGAAAGGCGAACTAATGACTTGAAGTCTGACCTTGGCTGTATTGCAGGAAAATATTCCAGCACATGTTTATATGTACAGATTGAAAGGAGGCAATCAAAAGCACAATGCTTATCAAGATGTGGAAGACAGTAATTCAAAGTTATTGCAATTTAAACAATACTGACCGAGTCATGGTAAGGACAGAAACTTTCCCAGGTAGGATGTAAAGATTACTGCAGGAGAACAACCCTTTTCCCACCTGCCCCTGTTTCATTTTTTTTATTCATTTTCACATTAAGAACACCCTTTTAAAAGGTGACAGTGATATTAATCCACAGCTTTGTGTCAGAGTAAGTTTATTCTGTGTAAACATATTGTTAGGTCTTTTCTTCTGTTACATTGCAGCTGTCTGCAATTAGAGAAAGGAATTTGTCAACACTCTGGTCTCCAGATTAAGGCAATTCACTTTCATTATTTGGCCTGCTTGAGTTTTTCTCTGCTTCTGATTGAGTAAATCCAGACTTTACAGAGCCTTAGGGATCTGTCGAGCCTATATGGTCAGTCTGTTGTAACAGGTGCATGTACTCCATTGTGTACAGAGTGGAAGAGAACCTTAACTTAATGTCCGAATGGCTCAAAATAGGTAAAAAAATAAATAAAAAAATCTTACTGCAGCATTTATCAAGCCTTGCTCTACACAATGTGATGTGAGAAGCAATTAAGTACAAAGTAGCAGATACCAATTGAAAGGATACTGCTGATAGCACATCTTAAAGGGCTGCAATAAATAAAACTGTGGGTAAACCCTACAGAACAAGGTAAATGGTTTTAAATCTTGAATTTATATGCCAAAGCTCCACCTAAGGAAAATCAGATATGTCTTAAGCGACAGAATGGAGGAATATAAGAAGATCTGGGGACCAATGATCACTTTTTTAAAGGGAAGGTGGACTATTTGTCACTCATACAGCCTTAACATACAATACTATTGGGTAGCATACCTCAGGGCCGGTAGGTGGGTGGGTTTAATTTCTTTATTATAATTATTATTATTACTTTTTATTATTATTATGTCATTTGTTTTTATTAAGTTCTGGCTATTGTCTACCACATTATTTCTCTTTTACACTTTGTTTGATCATCCTGTAATGTTAGTTCTCACAGTTATTTTGTTATATATACGCATATGGGAAAACTAAAGGAAGCCTTATTTTGCACAATTTGTTATATCTGTACTGAACCTGTCTTTCGCTTCCTAATAAAAATATTTGAATCCGAATTTATATGCCAAAAGAAATTCATCTGAAAAAAAACAACAACAAAAGTTGAGTCAATTAAAAGTGAATTATTAAACATAATAGTTTTCCAGTCATTAAATAACTGTTATAAAACATTAATTTTTGTCATGGCGCAGCCCTTTGGGTTGAGGCAGTAAACTTCTGTGACCAGCAGAATGCTTTACTTCATATACTGATAAGCTTTATGAAATAGGACCATTTTAATAAAACAAACAAACAAACATATATTCACCACCTTCCTGAACTCTCTTCAAGCTTTTTTGGGGAGCTACTGCCCTTAAAGTAGAATTAACTTTAGATAACAGCCCTTTGAGAGCTTTTTAGATTGCTTTGGTGATAAAAGACTTATTGTATCTACTGGTCTTGTCACAAAAAATCAAGGACATAGCTCATGCGGTCCGAAGACCATATCTAATAAAACTGATGACTGATAATCAAATGCTAAGGTTCATTAGTTAGCTGACTCATGTACGGTCATACTATGTAACAAGGACTCTTTAAGCACTCATGTACTATTCCAGTGGCCAAAGTGTAAGTATTACCCTGCCCTAATTATTTGTCATCAAAACATACAAATAATACTAATAATTTGGATTGTTTCTCTTTAAGCAATAGAAAAATTGTGGATAGTATAACTGCAAGCCCTGTTTAAAAAATTTGGGGGAGAAAAAGAGAGAGAGAAAAAAAAAGAGGAAAAATTCTGCATTTGTTCCAGTCAACGAAATCCAGCTCAGCCGACTGCACTCAGAGATATGACAGTCAATACAAGACAAACACATGTTAAAATTTGATAGAATTATGACTCTTGGTCAATTTTTTCTGTGAGGTTAGTGGGCTCCTCTGACCGCTGAGGAAGAGCATGGTGCTTTTTTTCCTCCAGATAAGGATGTCCCATAGGTGGCAGAGATAATGGTGCAGTAATGATTGCATTCCTGACAAGTGATGCTTGGAGGGAGGTGTGCGTGGGGGCCTGGCCTCTGAGTGCACTAGGATTTGCAGATCAAGACCTCTGTTATCACCACAAAGTTGTCAATAGATGCCGGACTGTATCACTTACTGCTGCTACCTTGCCTTTTTTCTGTCTCTGAGGCCATGCCTGCACATTTGCACCTGTCATAAACTGTAGCCAGATCTCTTCTTAGAAGTTTTATTGCTAACTAACTCTGATCACCCGACCTTCTTCTGCTCCTACGCTGCCTCTCTGTTGCATTGATGTTGGACTGGCAGAATTCAGTTGCAGAGGCAAAGCTTATAATTTTCATTGAGATGGATTTTGAACTTCTCCATCACTATTATGCTAATGTGCAGAGGTGATTTCAATTTTTTTCATTTCAATTACTCAACAGATTGAACAGACCCACAAAGCAATAATTTGGCCAACAATATTTAAAAATTAAGACATTCTATTTATTTCACGTCATTGAATCAAATCTATATCAATGAGAAATCTCTACCACCAGCTGAGCAAGCAACAAGTCAGGAGACGTCATTGGTCATCATGATATGCCACACAGACCCACGCTCACACCCGCAAATATACACACACACACACACACATAAACAGGTACTCTAATGTTTTTAGATGAAGGCACATAAACCCATTGAAGGTCACAGTAAGGCAGATTCACAGCACTAAGGAGAAACTGTGGACTGTAAAAATTAGCAAAGGAACACCCAAGACTTTGACCGGTCTGCTGTATTAAAGAATCCCTATTTAGTCCTGTCTTCCTCTTCATGGAGGGAAGAGAGAAGGTGAAAACTGGTGAGGATGGCTGAGAATAGGAGGAAAAAGATGTTCACGTACAGTTGACATCCCACCCCCTATTTTCCATGTGGCCTTATCCTCTGCAGACAGTTAGACTTCCTCTTTGCCATTTTAAAACTAGCAGCACTGAAAGACAGAGTTCTTCGTATATTTTTAATCCTCATTTCCCCACAGATATTCTTTGGCTTGATCACATCAGCCAACCTTAAGACAGACCTTTAGAGAGTATCATACATATTTGCAGACAGTAAGTAAACATTTTTTTTCTTGCATCCAGATTTATAACTGTGGGAACATGTGGTAGATCATCACTCAAGACCAGCAGCAGCACAAACTCGAAAAGAGTTGTTTTTGCATCATTTATAAACAGTAACACCATAATGTCAATCACAGTTTGTTCAGTTGCCTTCCGCTGCATGACTTTGAAAAACAAAACACCATGGAAAAGACCAATCTGCACATACACAGCAGCAATGTCAGCAGCAACAGTAGTAGCAGCAGCAGCAGCAGCATCCCTTTGGCTCACCAACAGATTGGATTTGATTAGTCCACAAAGCACTGGTTTGACATAATACCCTGTATCCATCCAGACAATGTACATTCTTGTGCAGAGCAGCTCTGCTATGCAGAGGTGAAACCACTTTCATGTTTCCCATTCTGAGTTCACATGAGGCATCTTGTCCCTGAGTCTTCGCACTGTATCTGAATAGTCCTGCTGCACCTTAGTTCCCCACCCTCTCCCGTGAGCATCCACCTCTTTCCATCCCGAACACTCTACAGATATTCAACTTGTATACATGGGTTAAAGGGAGTGTCACCCATTTCTGTGTAAATTGATGAGCTGAAACGCACTCCACCATGAGCAGAGGAGAATACGACATAGCGCCTATCTCATACTTGGTCAGACACACACAACATATATGTAGTCACATACAGTAGAGAGACTCTACAGAGGCTCTGAAGTAACAGTGCACGCACATACAACAACATACACAGCTTCAGTCTCTTGGCTGAGTCTGTCACAGAGAGATGTCTTAATGGTGTTTCAGTGCCAGGTGCAATGGTTGTGCAGGACTGTGTTTTACATGTGTTTGTGTGTGTGTGTCTTTGTCTGTATGTATAGGCATTCCTGTTTGTGGAGACATTCATGGATGTGTGTGTCCCTGTGCTAAGTTAGGGCGTACTCAAACGTCCCTTTCTCCAGGCCCTCAATGCCATCAGCCCAGTTGGAGGAGGGCATACTGCTGTAGGGGTCCAACAGGATCCTGAAACACCTTACTATCAGCAGCCCCAGGAACACCAGGAGCATCCCCACAAAGGCAAATGCTGTCTTCTGCTCCAGAGTCAGCGAGTGTGCCATCATGTCGTTTCCGCTCATGGCAGCAAGGGAGTGGTTGTAGTGGACGCTAAACATGGTAAATCAACATCTAGGTGCCTCATCTCTCCTCCGATAGGGTCAGGGGTTTAGGTGCCTGCATATTACCTGGACAGACATTACATGGTGGTTTTATTAGTGCTGTTCTGTCTGTGTTGCAGAGGATCCATCTAATCAATGTATTTTAATATTATGCCACTTCATGCTGACATTGAATAGACTGTTGGAAATAAGGGAAATATGACAGACGAAATACAGATATTCCACATTTGTATGGTATACAAGTATACAGGTATCTATAAACACCCTATTTTGAGTGCGGTATCAAATAGACGTCCGTAGACTTTGATCTCTCTCGCTCTCACTCTGCTCCTCTGGGAATTTTGCAGAAAATTACAAAAAGCAAACATGAACAGAAGAGTGAGGAAGGCTGCAGGAGAACGGGTTCAGGAAAACCAGCCAATGCTATGACAATGTGTCGCAGTGCATAGCCAGCAGTTAAAAAGCCGTGAGGTGTCAAACATGAAGATGTGATGTTATGTATGTTATGGGTTGAAGAAAGGAATCTACCTGTTGCATGTCAGCAGATGCCTGCCAGACAGTGTAATTCCATTGGACAAGATAGCAATGTTGACTGACTGAACATGGTCACATATTCGATGTTGTCACGCAAGTGGAAGTCTGCTTCCATCATTCTTTTTTGCCCTAAATTGTCCATATGAACACAAGCAGCAGGTGGCTCAAGCGAAAGGGAGAGAGAGGTTGAGGGGGAGGGGTGGTGGAGGGGGTGTTTGGATGAGAGAGGAAGGATACATACAGACAGGGACAGTGGAATGAACAGGAAGAACCGGGAAAGACGGATAAGGGAGAAGCAAGTAGAATGACGAGGATACTGCACAAGTATGCATGGTGAGAGAGGAAGATGAGAGAGGGAGGGAGTGAGATAGGGTGAAAGAGAAAGGAGAGACTGAATTGACAGATTTTCTAGTGTAGGATGTCTGTGGTAAAAAAAAAGGGGGGAAAAAGGAAGCATCTCACCTTCATTATTCTTCCATTCTCACAGACCTGTTGCTGCCATTTCTTCCAAGCAACTCTTCTGTCTCAGACCCCCCAGACATATGTCCATTAATCCATCCATGGCCAGCATACAGGGTGTGCTAGGCTAAAGCTTGCATTTTAACAAAATGCCACAGATGAAGAGAGAAACAGAGAAACGGGGAGGAGGCTGGATCAAGCTGTCTCTCTTCTCAGAGATACAGCTCCTGTCTTCAGGCTCCCTTACTTGCTGCCTCCTACTCATTATCATTCTGTTTCTCTATCTCACCCTCCTGGAGCACGTTTGCTCCTGCTGCATGGCAACCACTTGTTAGTCTCACTCAGCTGCTCCGCTTCCTCAGTTATTCGCAACAACCCCCCACCCCTATGCAACACTATGACAGACGCAGCAGCATAAGGAAGCAACCCACCTCTTCTTCCTCTTCTCTTTTCATTCTCCTCTCCCTGGCTTACTTGGCTCTCCTCAAAATGTAACAGGGATATCAGGGTTTAAGCAAGCAGGAGAAATGCTGCCTCTTGCTGCTCCTGGCCACTAAATGCTGCTGCAAAGGTATTTTTGGTCCAGCACAGCCCTATCCTCGGAGGCTGGCTGTGCTCTGATGCTGTGTTTTTAATTGGTGCAGTTTGCTGTTGCCAAATTGAATTAGCCCCCCCTGCTTAAAGGCTCAGGAAGACACCGTTGTTTGAGCAGATTTGACTTGAGTGAGTAAAAAAGGAAATAACAATCTACAAGTCTCCAACAGGATGCAGTAGTGAAGTATCTGCTTCATCTGTTTTGTTGTTATGCAGTGTAAATTTCAAACAGCAATGTAGTTCCTCTTGCAGTGGTGCAGTGACTCGGATCTAAGGATAAGGCATGCCATGAGGGAGATGGCCATGACTAGTGTGTGCTGTGCAATAACTGAAAAGTGGGATGGAGGGCTCTGTTTTCCTTTTTCAGTTGTAGACAGCTGCAAATTTTCCCAGAGCGAATCTAAAAACAGTTTATGCCTCTGCAGAGCCCTTTGAGGGTTTTTTTCCCTTAGGTCTGTAGCAGTTTTTAGTGCTGCTGTGCACTTAGTAGTTGGTTAGCACTACCTGTGATTTGTTGACCAAGTCGAGTATTCATAAATTCTATTTCATTTCAAAGATAGTTATTGAAAATTAGACGAGGAGAGGGCAGGCTGAGTAGACCATGGACTTGTTAGACATTTTCTGGTTTCGCTCTCATGACAACTTGACAACATGTCAAAATAGATACAAATGGGTCATAGTATAATAGTGAGTGGTCATCAATACGTCAAATTATGGACAGTGTTTAAAAAGTATCGAAAATATTAGTAGTATTAATAATATTCTAATCACTGAATAAATTAATTATCGATCTAGAGATTGGAAAGAATTGAATCCATGCTAGTTCAATGACTTGGTTTGGGTCTTTGCTTTCATCAGTTTGTCACTCTTTGATTATGTGCTTTGGACTCTTTTGGCTTTGAGTAGGAACTGCAGAATCTGAACCTGTTGCATAAAGTGTATTAGAATATTACAAAGTGTCCATAGAACATCAGGATAAAGCCTGCTAGACTTTTATCTTAGCCAGACAACAGGTCAATAGCAAAACTGATACTGAGAACAGTAAAACTGTGATTCTATGACCTCTTCTCACATTATCCCTTTTAAAGTTAATGAACTTTACACTACACCCTTGTGCGATTATACAATCTGTACAAGAAAGTACAAACACACATACAGCAAAATTACCTGAATTTTAAATACTTTATAAGGGCTCCATTGGCAAAACTGTTGCATTTACTAATTCTCCTGCAGTCAACAGTTTAATTAAATGAACACCATCCATTGTAAGTTAAGTTTTCATTTAAAAGGGGTGGTCTGACTTTTTTTGAATGAATGTAATAATCTATGATCCTGTTACTAAAGAAATCTTGCCAAGGAGATTGTGGAAGATAAAAATAGTAGAAATACAGCTGCTGATTCAAATAAGGCTGTTGGGAAAAATTATCTTCGCCATTTTGCCATTAAAAGGGTATATTCTTTGAGTAAATACTAATTGGCTGAAACTAAATGCAAAGGCCAACTTCTGTGTATACAAAAAGATGAAACTCTACAAATGTGATGAGCTATGCAAACTTTCACACTTGAAATTCTTATTTCAATTGAAATCAATTGGTTGGATGGTCAAACATTAATAATGCACACGTGATCAAGAGATTATGATATTAAAATATGAGTGTAGTGTGATTTTAGTAATACATGCTGACTGTTCTTTTGTTAGTGATTTATTGTTAGTTCATTCAAATGGTTATTTAACGGCAATCACAGCACAGCATTTATCTGTGGGATATCTGTTATAAAACGAAATGGCCACTGAGGAAATATATTATCAGTTTACTGCCTCGATTCTTCATTTATAGGGTAATACGTGTACATGTTAAAGGTTAACTTCCCTGCTATAATAATGGTCAACCTGATCCATGGTTGTAATTGAGAGTAATGAAATCTCTCCTTAAATGCGCCTCACTTAGCACTGTCATATGCTCTTGAATTAGGTGAAGATTTTTTTCATAAGTGTGGTTGCTCCTGTTGTTAAGTCTGCGATTATAATATGGTGAAATCTCTTTTTTTAACATGACATTGCAAACCTCTGGGTTGGACAGGTTTAGCTAGATGTTGCAGATGCACTGAAGATTGTCTGATGCACTTTGCAGATGTCATGCAATTTGATTGTAAAAGGGACTAAGCTACTAAAAGTGCCTTTAAATAGCTTAAAGGATGTTTCTGTAAATTTTGTTTTTGTTTTGTAAATGAAAATGTACTTCTTTCATAGGATAAAACTATATTTTAAACACAACGATTCTGATCACTTGTCCTCAAAACCTAAAAGACTTAATAATTTGGAAAAAAAAAAGTATTTTTTTCCAAAAGGAGTATATTCACTTTTTAAAAGCTTTTTTTTTAAAAAAAGCTGATTCTTTAGAAAATTGTTAAAGCATATAACAAAAAGAAAACAAAATGGATCCACCAGTCAAGTAAAGGAGCATCAGTCAATGGTTTCAAGAATAATGAAATGGTTTGGCTCGGTATTATAATCAATATCACAAGACTTACAGCCTGAGTGTGCTGCCTGGAATATTGTAGGTTATATATATTACTGGTGTTCCTCAATGAATTAAACTGTCTGAAAGTGGAGAGTAAATGTATAGTACAATATAACTGTTAGAATAAATCATTTGCAGGACACATTTGCAAACTGTTCAGGAACTTAGTTGTTCTTCAGGCTCATGTAGGATCAGCCTGCTTTACTGGGTTGGACTGGTTTTCATGTGGTTTTCTGTGATATGGATACTGTTCAGAAATACACTTGAAGCACCCATCAGAAAATACCTCTTCCTGATTACAGCTATTAAAATACTAACTATTTTGTCTTGCTGAGATTCCCTTAAATTCTATTCTATTCTACTTTGTTCCACTCTATTCTATTCCGCTGTTTTGAAACAACTCCCAAATCTCGCGTTGCTGGCGCAAATCTCTCCTGCACATTTTGAACTGCGTAGCGTCAGAGGCATCTTGCGTTGTGTGACAACCCAACCTCAACATGGCAGATGTTGTAACCCTAGACGAGGAGCCAAAGCAGGACGAGTCTTCTGCATCCGTCAAGTCTGAAACCGACGAGACATCTCTAGAAACACCCAACGGGATGAAAACGTGAGTGAAACGATGGATTCATCTGTCCATGGTGTCTGCGCAGCCGTTACCAAGTTTAGCTAAGATGGAGTCCTGGGATGTTAGCTATTGTTAGCTAAGCAGCGTCTCTTAACCTCCTTAGTTAAACACCGAAAACGCATGTATGATAGACTTTGGGCTTCCAGCTAACTTGCCGCCATGTGTAATATTTATTTACACATTTATCTAAAATGTAAAGCTGGTTCGCACCTGCTTTAAAATCCAACATGGTGCAGTGGATCAACCATAACAGGGAGCTAACCTCGGCCCTGTTTTGGTTGTTTTATGGCTAATGCTAGCACAGCCCTGAATATCATTGTGTATTAAATCAGCAAGTTTAACTGACCATAAAGCACATGTTTAACTCGTTAGCTGGACAAAATAGCAAAGCTGCATTTGATTTCAGCACCAGCTAGCGTTAGCATCCCTGCTGTCCCTCTCCATTCAGCTGCAGGATTCATTGTGTCAAGGTTACAATGATTATAGCTGCAAGTGGCTGCAAGATGCACTAGAAAATACATAATGCAGGATTGCAACGTGATCTCATGCCTTGTCTTTATTTTTTTAAATATTAAGAGCAAGGCAGTTTCTTTTATAGCATTTTTGCACACTATGACAGTAAAAAATACAATGTGCTGATGATCTCTATTGTATCATCACCACAGATAATCAGCCTAATGTGATAGATATACATTTATTTTAATTTGCGAAGCTAGGTTGTTGCACAGGTTGTAACGGACAAACTAGTATTCACATCTATGTTTATTGTCTATATTGTCTGGTGGGCTGATTTGTTGGTTGCTTTTTGAAATAATAAATTTATACTCCATATTTAGGCGTCCTAACATTTATCCACACAAAGTTCACAAAGTTATGTATGGAAAATTACTTGTTAGCAACTTACGATTTCATAAATACCATTTTTGACAATTTTTCTTTAAGGTTGATAAATTATTTGCAGCTGTTCAATTAGTTTAAATGGAACAATGTAAAGAGCATTACCCGTGAAATGTCAGCAATGCAAAGGAGCCCCACAAGTTTAGTGACCATTCACTTGACTTCACAAATATCTACAGATCAAGATTTCTGATAGTTTTTAGTTAGACTGCTCTCTGAGTTACTCTTTCTGCTTTTTTAGGGATGCTGAAGAAACAAAGGTCCCCAAAGAAAAGCAGGATGTTAAAGAGAAGCCATCTGGAAGCAGAAGAGGAAACCGCTACCATCCCTACAAAGACAAACATAGTGGAGAAAAGAAGGGTGCGCATAGGAACAGAGTGTTCATCAGCAATATCCCCTATGATATGAAGTGGCAAGCAATTAAAGATCTAATGCGTGAGAAAGGTAATGTCCCCAGTGATGGGTATGTGTCTCCCCTTCACTGTATCTCCAGCTGATTAGAAGTTCCTGACCCTTTCTCGTTTGTTACCATATGGAGCATTCTGCTTCTAGCAGTAGTCAATTAGTTTGTAGCTTTCTTTGGATGTACTTAGTGCACATTGTAGGGAACCAACACAGTGTGACATTAGGTTATTGGAGTTTTAAGATTTTTATTTATTTATTTATTTTGGATGGAGATTTACTTAGTTTGGGCTGATATGTTTGTGAGAAAAGGAAGATGAATGTTGTTACATTGTCACTTGTTTTATGGCATTGTCACCTCCAAAATATAACCTCAAACCACCAGTTGAATTGATTGTTGAATGTTTTTGTTGCATTTGTTGCAAGGTGAATCTTGATTATATCAATGACAATGTTGTAATGTTTTACTCTCTGATTTATGGGGGTCTCAAGAAGCCTTTTGAAAGGTCAAAGGACAGCTTAATACTTTCAACTGACATGTATGGAATCTGTTGACAAACTGATCATGCTGAAGTCCTTTTGAATTTCCCAGGTTTAATGTAGCTGTGTTTCTCTCTGGCCTTGACCTTTTGGGGGCCTCAGTCACTGCCCAGAAAGGCATGGTGTTGTCTGGTGGGATGTTGGTCTGGGCTGACTGTTGATCATTAATTGGACATCTCCATCTGTAGCGGCATTGCCAAGGCCTACGGCGACTTGAAGACTTGGTGACTTAAATTCCTTTGTTCTTTTGGTATTTTTCCTTTGTATGTCTCATGTAGTTGGTGAGGTTACATACGTGGAGCTCTTTAAGGATGCAGAAGGAAAGTCAAGGGTAAGTGATGTGGCCAACTTGCTGCACGAGGTTTTAAATGCCCTCAGCAGGCTCTCAATAATCAAGTGCTCTTTTAGGTTCTGATCCTTTGGGTCTTACTGTGTTACTGAACTGGAGATACTGTAGGTTGTGTTTAGAGCCCGATAGATGGCTAATGATTGATATTCATTTGAAAGGGAGATGTCCTGTTGATCTGGAAAAGTAGGCTAATGAACTCATCTAAGAGTACACTTTTGCTTTTGTTGTTGTCTTTTCAATTGGTTTAAAAGTTTGTCTGGCCATTTTCCAAAGGGAAATGTGGGTTGTGTGATTTGTTTTATTGATTGACCCCCATGTCTCAAAATCTTACCCTACAATTCTGTTCTATGGCACAGCTCTCACTTCAAAGGAACAAAACAGTCTGAGAAAGATCCTGCAGTGGTTTTTTTTCTTTCTTTCTTTATATTAAATGGTAAACTTGAACCACACATTTTTTTCTTTATCACAGTGGCAAACTTGTTAATGATTTTTTTTTTTCCCCCCTGCATTTATATGTCCAGTTCAAAACAATAAGCTGTTTCAGGAAAATTGCAATGTACATGGATCTGTTTGTGACAGATCTTTTTATATATATATACACACAAAATATAAAGCAGTATTTTCTCTTTAAATATTTTAAATGTATTAATTGTTAAAGTTACTTTGCATAATGATTAAAAAAACATGCTCTTAGCATTGTTTAAAGGTTGTTCACAATTGATTTAAACACAACCAAAAACTGCTGGCACAAGTCAGTGGGCAAAATAGGCCCAACATGCATTATGGAAACTACTATAGGCTTGTTTAGAAATTAGATTTATAATGTGTGCCAGTTCTTTGTCTTGATTTTAAACTGTTTTTTGTTCACTCCCTCCGGTTGGATGTGTGTGCTACCTGGATCCTTGTGATGCCCCATGTTTAGGGTTGTGGGTAAGAGACTGCCTATACTTTCTCAAATAAGCATAAGGCCACAAACTATTTTAAATCTTTCTTTGCGTGAACTGATTGTATCTCTCATTCAACAGTGTGGTGGCGTTCAAAGATGAGGAGTTTGTAAAGAAAGCAATATTGACTATGAATAAGCACGACCTGAATGGAAGGCTCCTTAACATCAAGGAGGTGGGTTAGAGGATTTTTTTTTTTTTTATTAGTCAGAGCTGAAAATATAATAGTTGAAATGCATCAAATAACTTGAATTGTACAATAATTATCAGTTGGGTTAAGGGGGAGAAAGATACAAGCAAATACAAAAATACAGATGTACAGAGAATTAAAGATGGATACCACTAAAAGTTAATTGATAAATAATAGCAGCAAGTAAATATAACAGGAAGTGATAAAAGTAGTGATTAATAATGGAAATTAAAGATAACTAATAATTACTATTACAGTAGGTGTTGAGCAGGAACAAGCGGCAGCGACTATTCAACATCTGCAGGATGGGGTCAGGGAAAGAGAAAGGGCAGGAGGGAAATCACAAAATATGGGAAAGGAAAGAAACAAAGTTGGTGACTTGTAACAGTGCAATGTACATACATCGGGGAGGGAGGGAGACAAAGAGAGGGGCTCAGTGCATCCACCAGTAGTCTAGGTCTATAGTAGCATAGCTAAACGATAATTAAGCTTTATCTTTTGAAGCTTTTAAAGTTAATGTGATGTATTTTCCCCTTCCCTTTTTCTTTTAAGGACCCTGATGGGGAATATGCTCGGCGTGTGCTGCAACGCATGGGAGGAAGTCAACAGGGTGGTCGAGGACAGGATATGGGTCCTGGTGGGATGAACATCCCACCCTCCATTGCCAACAACCCCAATATCCCACCTGAGGTCATCCATGCACTGCAGGCTGGACGACTGGGCACAACAGTGTTTGTGGCCAACGTAAGAATACTGTCAAATAACTTCCAAATCAAACCAGTAATAATCATTCATGTTGATTAAAAATAGATCTTTCTGTGGTTCTACAGTTGGATTTCAAGGTGGGCTGGAAGAAGTTAAAGGAGGTGTTTTGCATGGCAGGCATGGTAAAACGTGCAGATGTAAAGGAGGATAAAGATGGCAGGAGCCGAGGGATGGGAACAGTGACTTTTGAGCAGCCACTGGAGGCTGTGCAGGCCATATGTATCCTTCAGAACTGAACAGTAAAAAAGTGAAACAGATGAAGCATTTTTATTGTGAATTCCAACTTTACTGTGACATCCTTCACCCTGGGCTCAGCCATGTTTAATGGACAGATGCTTTTTGACAGACAGATGCATGTAAAAATGGTATGGTATGAAATCACATACTCTAAGTTGCACAGAGGATGTGAAAATCAATCTCTAAATTCCATATCTGGGTTTGTAGGATGAGAAATCTCTTCCCCCTGATGATTTCCGTCAAGTTGAAAAAACACCTCAGTTACCAAGTGAGTACACTGTAACTACCTTGTCCGTTTCCAAAATATAAGAGAGGTCAGTACCCAGTGAAATGAAGTTAGTCAAATTTATCAGTAACACTGTTTGTGTAACAGGTATGAGCATCCCTGGGAGCAAAGTATATACATTAATAAATTACACATTTATAGATATTTTACTGAGAAGTTATAAAGGCCAAGGTATGTCGATGTAGCAGTTCACCATTGAAGTAGGATAGCTGTTGGCTTGTTGATGTCCTGCCATCTGCCTGCTGTTTGATACATGAGGTACTTAATCAAAAGAGTTAAAAAAAATGATGGTGTCACTGCAGTTAAATATTTAAGAACAATTCTTCAGCATAATTCCTCATACAGCGTTAGGAAATGCCGTTTTTATGGACCTTTTTCATGGAAAAAAAAAGCACATCTCAATCACACGAGATGGTATAGGTAACTGTGTAGTAGTAGTTCTTAATGATAAGTTGTAGCTAGTTACTTATGGAAAATTGTCCAATGTCAACACTCAAAAGTAAAGGCATCAAAATAGGGTGTAGAAATATTCCATATATTAAACAGTATGACACAAGGTGGAATGAATAACTGTTCTACCCAACAGCAGTGTCTGTGTAGCTTTGATATTAAGTATGCTCTGAGCAGTACATTTGCCATTCTTGGGAAATGGTGCATTGCAGATGCATTAAAGGATCAATTTTTGTTACTAGATGACTTTGTGCACAGAATTTTCATTAAATGCCTACTATAGTATATGTTGCTAGGATAATTGATTGTTTATATGGCAGATTTGCTGACCTATTATTGTTAGAAAATAACACAGTTCAAACTTTTTTCTTGCATATTTTGTGTGTGTGTGCGTGCATGCGTGCGTGCAGGGGGTCTTGGTGGTATTGGCATGGGACTGGGGCCAGGTGGGCAACCTATAAATGCCATTCGCCTGAGCGGTGGAGGAAGCATGGGCTCCATGGGACCTGGAGGTCAGTCACCTTGGAATGCTGCCACATGCTATGTAAAGCATATTATGTAATCTGTTGCAAATGAGTCGCTAGAGGCAAAGGTTTTTCAGAGGAAACCAGATCCATGTCCTCTCACTGGTAAACATACTGCACAAAAGTGCAATGCATTTACAAAATATTGTAAAATTGTAATATTGTCGGCAAACCAAAAAACACAGTTAATGTGCAACCATATATATTTGGCTGAAATTTATTTGGGTCTTCTTTTGACCATGCAGCAGTGTGGGTCAGAGAGATAAGACAAGCTCTGACCTAAGAGCACATTTTTTACACTGTTTGATAATCAGGCTACACACATTACCATGTATATGTGTGCGTATATGTACTAAGATATCTTTTGCCATAGGTATGGATGTTGCAGGTTATAGTGGAATGAATAGACTTGGAGGAGGTAAGGTTTTTGCTGTTTGAGTTTTCCCTATGAAAAATTGTGGTCACCTGTTTGTGAAATGCGAGAGTGAGCCAAGTTAAAACCTGGTGGTGCTTTTTCTCAGGAATGGGCGGTGGTGGGGGCTTCGGGGGCATGGATAGCATGGGCAACATGGGGGGCTTTGGAGGGAGAGAAATGGCTCCAGTTGGCAGGATGGGAGGTAAATGAAATTATTTACTCCTGCTTGGCAGACATGAGGTTCACGTCTAGGATGTATCCTGTAACTGCTGAGCTGCAATTTTGTCTAGTCTAAGGTTGTTGGTTTTTTTTTTTTGCCCCTGGGTGGAGATATGTACCGCTCTGGAATGGGTGGAATGGATCGCGACTTTGGCCACAGTGACATGCCAGTGACTCGAGGATTTGGGGATTCCTTTGGAGGAATGGGTATGTGCTATGCTACAGACAATCCTGAATGTCCTCTATACTTTATACCAAGCTATACAAAGGCAGTTCAAAAACTCGCTTTTGTCTGGGGCTTTGTTTTTCCATGCTTTCTATTTTCTGAATAATTGTTCCTGTTTGTTTGGTGTTTTTTTGCAACACAAAAACTAATATGCAGCAACTTGCATTCTCTTCCTTAGGTGGAGGGTATGGAGGAGGCATGGGCAGTGGTGGCATGGGGCACATAGGCACTGGATTAGGTACATGTAACATTAAATCCAATTTGTTTTCTTTATTATTGTTGTTAATACATCAAATCTTGTATGGGGCGGGGGTGCAGCAATTCACTAAGCTTCGTAACTGGTTGAGTGGGCAACAGGGAAGTCTAATGGTGGGAGCTCTGCTCTAGTGTTTCATAAAACATTAAGTCTGTGAGGATTAGTGTTTTCTATTCAAGGACGTAAGATTCATAGTGATATGCAATGCCAACACTGAGGCTTGGATGATATTGTAGCCATAGTTGCAAGTGAAAGACTTGCAGGCCGAAGTACAGCAAGTTACTAAATCCCAAACTGCTTCTCATGTTCTGTTGGTATGAGTGTATGTGCATGCATGAGTGAATTGGTGGATGTGGCCTCAAGTATGAATTGCTCTCAGTGGTCACAAAGACCAAATATTCTCCTAATGAAACTTAATTTTGCCCCTGTAGTTTATTTTAATGTACACCACAGTGAATATGCAACTCTTCACTTACACAGGCTGCATCTTCAACATTACTGCCTGAACAAGAGAACCTGGCAGGGATTTTTCCCTTTTATTAGAGATAAGCAATTTTGTCCTGTGCACCAACAACAGTTTTTTTACTTTTGAGAAATTGAAATACGTGCTTGCATGGTTCTAAGGTAACTGTTAAGTTATATCTATTATGTCTTCAGAAGACAATTTTAATAATTTTTACAAATAATTTTATACACACTTCTTATTTGAGTTTGTTTTGGAACTATGACCTGGGAACTAAAGATACCATCTGGTACAAAGTCTGCGCTTCCTGTATAAACAATGTCACAGTGACGTACTCCCTGACAGCTAATGCCTTGTGTTGATGGAATGCAGGCTGAGTTACCTTGTTTATCTGTGCTTCAGTGACGTATCATTTGACAAAATTAAAGGAAATCAATGCGATGGTATAAGTTATCATTTTACAGTTTTTGTGTGTGACAGTTTCAATATACAGGTCTTTTCATAAAAGCTCATGCATATAAATCTCATAAGCCTCTGCAGGCTAAAGAAATATACCCATCACATTAGTTTTGGTTGCTCACTCATTATGTTAATGTTTATAACAGGTGGTGGAATGGGAAATATGTCAGTGGATCGTATGGGATCCAGCTTCGACCTCATGGGCATGTCAGGAATGGACATGAACCGTGGCTTTGGTGGCTATGGCGGTGGGGGGCCAGGCCACATGGGTGGAGGCATGTCTGACAGAGGCTCCGGGTCTAAAGCAGGCTGTCAGATCTTTGTGCGAAATGTAGGTGTTGGTTAGGTCTGTTAATAGTCCATATTTAATCTGTTTCGATTAAGTTACTTGTGCTGTACCTCACAATAGGTTATTGATTGTAAGGATATCTTAGCATTCACCTATATTTTGGTGGAAATTGTTAGATTACATTAATCTTCTTGCATTTTCTGTTTTTCTTTCCAAACCTCTTATATAATAATACATTCTGACAAGTATATTGACTAATATATACATTTCTATGTTGCAGCTGTCCTATGATCTTACATGGCAAAAGCTGAAAGAGAAGTTCAGTCACTGCGGTATGTCTTTTCTTTAGTATTGATTAACTTTTTGCTGTACATGCATTTGCAAAAATTTAAAATGTACATACAGCAATAGATCAAAAGAATCCCTTCACATATCAACAAACACATTATGGGTGGTTAAACAAGGATGCCAAAATCTTTGGCTTAAAAATGAATCTACACTGTGTAAAACATTGTACCCTCAGCCTTCATTTTAATAATTGTATATTGCAGGCCAAGTAATGTTTGCAGAGATCAAGATGGAGAATGGGAAGTCAAAGGGCTGTGGAACCGTGAGATTTGACTCACCAGAGAGTGCTGAGAAGGCCTGTAGGTTGATGAATGGAACCAAGATCAATGGCCGAGAGGTGGATGTCCGCATCGATCGCAATGCCTAGAGCTTCTGTAGGAGTAATGATAACACACTTCCACATTCAGCCCTCTTGCCAATGATCTTTTTGTTTTGTTTTAAAAACACAATTACTTCATATCTCAGTTTGTCCACTGTTTGAAATATTTTTGTTTATATATACTTCATAGGTATTTTATTTTTTTGTAAACCGTTTTTAATTTGTCAGTCAGTTTGTTTGAGCAAATAAACTTTTTAATTTTTAATCCTGGCTGGTTATAAAATCTTCTGAGATCAAAGTAACACCATTGTTCCACGTAGTGTGTGTAATGTGAAGCTGATATGTTGCAGTATTGCTACACTGCTACATAGTGGCCTCTTGAAAGTTGGGTAACTACATTAATCCCAAAGGCAGCAATTGTGAAGAAAAACTAGGAGGAAAATGGAGGTCAATTTTACTAGGTGTGTTCTCTGTAACAGCAATCACAGAAGAACATTTACATTTTCTGGGGTCAAAGGCTGCTGTTTGAAGTTCCTATAACTTTTGCAGAGTTAATTATGAACAAGTGATGAACGCTTAGTTGTTCTATTTAAGGTAACACAAGAGAAGTGGAAAGTCTTTTTGTGTTTGTTTTTCACTGTTTATGGCTCATGCCAACATTCCTCCAAGCAGGCAATAAGGACTTACTCATAAAAGCTTATCAGTGATGTTTAGACGATGACTCTTGTTTTAGTTCTTCCACAGAAACAGAAGAACAAGGCCGAATGAGTTTAGTTGACACTGATTTAACACCTTGAATTTATTTGAACTCACTAATTTTCCATTTATGGGTCTTGAGTAAGGGAAGACAGCTTAGATCTTGATAACAGGCCAACATTGTGTAACAGTCTGGTTTGGATCTTAGCAGGCACATGAAGGTGATCCTTTGTACAATTCCATTCCTTTGGTGAAATGTATTACTAACATGGACCATCTTCTTCCAGAGATGTGACCAGCACACATCTTTAAAAGCATGTGAGAGGGACCATATCCCCTGGGTGTCACCTTTGAAGATTTAGAGGCTTAACATTTTTGCTGTGGTTTTGGACCAGTGGTGTTTCTGAGAATATGACTTCAGTCCCGCCAAGGTCAGATCTCAGTCACTGCACAGTCTTATAGGGTTGTTCCCAATAATTCCCAGCTCATACAGGATGGACAGAGTAGCAAAGAGAATGTAGCAGAAGAGAGAAACAAGTCCGAGCTTCCAGTCCAGTTTCCATCCATTAACATGAACCGCTACAAAAAGGAAGATGATTGAAAGGAGCAGTGTGGAGGAGATGAAGACCAGCCCAGTGCTGTTGACTTCTACTGGATTGTTGGTGTCCACAAAAGCAGTTTTAATGAACCAAGGCAAGCCCAGGCAGAGCATGTCGAAAACATTAGAGCCTACTATGTTGGACATGGCCATGTCTGCTTTCCCTGTTGAACAGAAAACATTCACTATAAGTGCTGGATGCAAAGCTCTATTCACACAATAATGTGTACAATAGCTGGTTGAAAATTAACTCAAAGTCAATTATGAAACAGTTACCACTTAAATGTCTTTCAGTTAGAGAGCTCAGTGCTACCACAACTGTATATTATTCAGGGATAGAGTCAGTGGTGTAACTTAATAATTAATTATTTTTTCGTTTTAGTTTTGACAGGTCTCAGATTACTGTATCCATGTTAGATATAGTAGTTGTGAATGTGGATAGAAGGTGACGTAAATTTTTACCTTCTCGGGCCACCATCACACTGGCTACAGTATCAGGTATACTGGTCCCCGCAGCAAGCAAAGTGAGTCCCATAACCGTATCAGGTATGCCAAGAGTCTCACCTGTGTGAAAATAATACCAACACATAGTCAGACCTCCCTTCCTCAGAAAACATCAAAACACAGGGAGCAAACAGCAGCTAATTGTGATGATGGCTCGAGGGTTAATAAAAAATACCTGAAAGCAGGCTTGTAGCTGTGGAGGAGAGATGATGGATCCTAATAGTAAATTCAGATTTTTAAATTCAATTTTAACAGCGAACCTCAGCCAAGAACTCCCCAAGTACAGGTAGCACATTAAGTGTCCCACCAGGGATGCTAACACTCTGCTACACTGCTCTGAAGGACTCCGACACCCTGCGCTGCCTTGGGGCTCTCCGATCACTGCATGGTCCATATCCCAACCTACAGAAGTTAAAATCTGCAACGCCTGTAATGATGACAGGGAAGAGATGGACTGCTGAGTCAAAGCTGGAGTTACAGATCTGCTTTGACTGCACTGATTGGAGTGTCTTTGAAGCTGCAGTGATGGACCTCAACCAACTGACTGACACTGACATCGTACATCAGTTTCTGTGAGGACTCACCACCACACCAAAATCTTCTGCACATACAACAACAAACCATGGTTGAACACCAAACTGCGGAAACTGCGCCAGGCCAAGGAGGAGGCCTACAGAAGTGGGGACCGTGCCCTGTACAAGCAGGCCAGGAACACGCTGATGAGGGAAACTGGAGCAGCTAAGAGGATCTACTCTGAGAAGCTGAAGAGCAAATTCCGTGCCAGCGACCCTGCTTCAGTGTGGAGAGGCCTGCAGGACACGACCAACTACAGGAGCCTATCCCCCCACCCAGCAGGGAACAAACAACTGGCAGAGGAACTGAACAGCTTCTACTGCCAGTTTTCACCACCTGCCACCAAGCAGGACAGGAACAGACTGCAACGGACTATAAGGTCTGCAGAGAAGATCGCTGGGGCTGACCTGCCCTCCATCCAGGAACTTTAGTGGTCCAGAGTCAGGAACCGGGCAGGTACCATCGCTGCAGACCCCTCACACCCCGGACACAAACTGTTCAGACTGCTTCTCTCTGGTAGGCGCTACAGAGCTCTGTTCACCAAAACCACCAGACTTTAAAACAGTTTCTTCCCCCAGGCTGTCTCCCGATCTCCCCATAAGCCGCCTGACAACCTCATGAACATTTGCACATTACTGCACTATTGTACTATTGTATCATATCCCACTAGAAATATTTCTAATTTCAATGTGTGTGTGTGTGTGTGTGTGTATGTATATATATATATATCTTTTTTATTTTTTTATTTTGTCTTTCCCTTGTCCAACATTGAACCACCGGAGTCAAATTCCCAGTATGTTTACACATACCTGGCAATAAAACTATTTCTGATTCTGATTCCCCCTGCAGAGTCCCACATAAGAAAATTCATTCATTCATCTTCAACCGCTTATCCGTTTCTGGGTCAGGGATAAGAAAATTCAGATAATTTCAATTTATGCATTTTATTTTAAATATAAATATAGTCTAAAATAGTAGAATGAGCCTTACTAAACCTAACAAGCTTAATGTGTGTAATCCCTAAATGTAAGCTTCTTTTCATGGCACTATACACGCCCTAAAAAATAGAGAATTATTGGAAGACATGGTCTGTGTACTTGAGACTCTCACTAGAGGCTGCTTTGGGAGAAATGGTTTTCATTAATACTAATTCATTCATTTGAACCCACTATTTCTGAAGTTTGATGACGGTGCTACAGAAAACAGCCACAACGAAGCAGTCTCTATCATGTAATGTACGTTCTGGGTTCTACCTGTTTGGTCACATGTCTGCCCTTTCACAACATTATGGGATAATAATCTCATTATACTCCAGTAGAATTACCACCATCACATGTTTGAAGTTGAGCTTTGGGCTTGATCCTGAGTCAGTTACAAACTTTCCATCTCTGCCGTAGATGAACTGTTCTTTGACCCATGCCTGTGGGTAGTTCTGTATGTACACCCTGTGCTCACATGACTCTGCTTCCTTTGGAGTGAGGCAGCCTGTAATCCCGCTGTGGCTGGGTAGGCACATGGCCCACTGGAGCTACAATAATCCTCTTCTACACTTTCCAGGACAATGGCATCTCAAGAATTATCCAGCAGACCAACATGTGACTCTACTCTGCAAATCAGACATTTTCCTCACAAGTTTGAAACACTTGTGATCCACAAGGACTCCACAAGCCAGTGTGTGGTGGGCTGGTTTACACCTCAGACTAGAAAAGACTAGGGAAATGAGATTCTATACAAGCTCATCACTCAAGGCAAAGTAAAGATGAGCATCTTACCAACAATAGTGACCATCCACACCAATACGTATGTGAAACCAGAGATCCAGACAGCAGACATGAAGAAGGTTACCATGAACCATTGTCTCCAGAACCTTCTCCTGCAGTCAGGGACGGTTAGGAAAAGTATAGTGATGATGGGCAGAGACAGAACCCAGAGAATACGTTTGAGGTCACTCTCTGGCACAGCAAACACACTCTTATGGCCTGCTAGGACACAAGGAGACAAACGAGGACACGCATCATACATTGCAACCAGGGCATCGTTGAAGATTTGTGTCACTAAGAAGTTTGTTTTACCTTCAGGGATCTCATTGAGGCCATGCAAGCTGAGAGACAGGTGAGAGTATCCTGAGTCGTCCTGAAAGATGCCACTGTCTGCTCTGGAGCGGCTGTGTACCCGCAGACTGGTGTCATCGTTCCAGCCCATCAGAGGTCGTCTCTCGTTCTTCTCCCCAGACTCTCTACCCAGGCAGGTGCAGCAAGGGCTCAGCTTCCTCAGGACGAACTCACTGATGCGAAGGTCGAAGCACAGAACCACGATGTAGACTCCATAGACCAGCAGCAAAGAGGCAGCATCGTACCTGTAAGAAAAACACACAGTGAGTATTACAACTCATTCCTGTGCTTGGGGAGATATATAAGCCATTAATACTTTAAATGTAAGGTCAATTGTTAAGCTTTTGCTGAGGCTGTTGACCAAAACCCCTCAGTCTATGTCAAAAAAGGGATGTTGCTCCAGTGTCATTATGTGACTTTAGCACAGGTCCTTAGCCACATGATAACATCTAAGCAAATTCCATTTCCTGGCAATACCTTATCATATACACATTGCTTTTAGAATTTATGTTGTATATAATGTAACAGGGGCAGCGCTGCAGCATAGTGGTTAGTGCTGCTGCCCCACAATAAGAATTTCTGCTTGACACAAACTTTGTCTTTATCATACAAGAGGTGATAATGTTTGCCATATAACAATAGCAAAACTTATAACTAGCTCCTCTGAGGATATGTTTTTTTTTTTTGTTATTTATTATTTATATTGTTTCACTTATAAGCTCTCTTCTCTCACCAGAAAGTTGTATATAGTCAACTGTTTATTCCAATTTGGTTTGAGTACATTTTTTTATTCTTTTATTGAAGGAACCTTAATGCTCAGTGCATTCAGTGAGTCACAATAGTGTACTATACAGTTTGTGATAATATTTGTTGTCAGTATCACAAGATGCGATGATATCTGACACGGTCTTTTACAGCCATCTTGGAAATTTAGGTGGTGTAAAGGTTTGGAGATTGTGTAGCTGTATCTTGTTGTTAGATCAGTGCACACAAATACACTCACCAGTACACCTTGTTATCAGAAATGATGCCAATGACAGCAGCTACACTGATACCATATGCCAGACAATCCCTGAACAGAGGCCAACAGGTGAGATGTCCTGCCTGAAAGAGGAAACAAAAATAAATGGTTTACAGCTTTTACAACACTACAGACACAGAGTCTCCTAGCCTGATCCAGAAAAGCTCCAGCAGTAACTGTTGTTTGTGTATTGTGAAAATGTACCATAGAAGCCAAGAGTCCACATGCAGCACAGATACCCAGCAGGTTGTAGACTGCTGATCCCACGATGGTGCTGACGCCAATATCTCCCTTTG
Source organism: Remorina albescens (assembly GCA_034769265.1). NCBI lineage: Eukaryota > Metazoa > Chordata > Actinopteri > Carangiformes > Echeneidae > Remorina > Remorina albescens. The sequence goes on from CM068479.1 coordinate 8,405,416, forward strand.
TCACAAACACACCTAACACATCACACACATGAAGAGCAGATCTCAGCTTCGAAGAAAGGAACAACGTGAAAAAGAGTTTACATTGTGAAATGAAAAAGGTCCTAATCAAAGGCCACAGTCCCTTTCTCTTCCCATATGGTGGCGAAATCATGGTTCATTGTGTAGGAAAGGGACACGTGACAGTGATGATGACACTGATGGTGATGAAGTGTCATCATCAATGTTACTCTTCTCATTATTGTTGTGTTACTGCAAAATTACCAAGAAAGGCTGTGACCAGCTCTGGTGCAGAACTCCCAGCTGCCATAAATGTGGCTCCTGCTACATCCTGAGACAGTCCTAGACCTGAGAGAGACAAAGGAGACACCGGCAAGACACGGTCACTTATACGGCACCCACAAAACAACAAAAACACCTGCGGATGCACAATCTGCAACGGAAATCTGGGAATAATGAAAACTAAGCATTAGTTGAAGCCCAGGTTAAGTTTAGATTCTTCAACCCATTATGCATACTACATGCTATGGATTTAAACATTTACACAGTTAATACATATTTATGTATTTGGTTTCACAAGATAGAATTACAACTGAACTTATATCTTTTATTTAAGATTTGAATTTTACTTATTAAAAATAACTGTACTCTATAGTAACTTATATAAATATTTTTTCCTCAGTGTGCAGTGTGTTGATGCAGGAGTCCACACCGTAACACAACAGGCCTACAGACTGTAGCCAGACAAGCCAGATGTTTTTGGCCACTCACGTTCACTGATCACTTCTAAAGATGGCAGGAAGTAATCGTCGCAGACTATCGCTACAGCCAGAAGCATGTAGAAAATCAACATGAAATAAATGACGAGCCCTCCATCCTTCCTCTCCTGCGCCGTGAAGAAGCCTTCAGGAAACTCTGAGGACTGAGGTGAGATACACTCCGTCTCATTGTCTGAAACACACACACACAAACACACTATTTAGTGATCATCGCTGTCAAAATGTGTGACCCCAGACAGGCAGATTGTTGCGGCAGTTACACGGCAATCAGACCTGGGTGGGGGCAAACACCGTCACAGTTGCTGAAGCACAACTGATGTCTCACAGGCTGTTTTAAAAGGGAAAACCAACCGTGACATTTGTAATGACACATTAAATAGCTCCGAATAATGCAACAAACCAACGTAGCGGTGTTATGGGAGATTTAAAGACACACGGTCACGCAGATGGTGTTCTTACCCAAAGCCCTGCGCACCCTGGCCGGATGGGTGTCCTGACCTCTGTGGGCTGTAAATGATATCAGATGCACCGTGCAATACAAAAAGGTCACGAATCCTAAAAAGTATGGTATAAAATCCTTCCTCTTCTTCTTCTGCAAAGGAGCAGCCTTGTTCATGGTCATTAGGGTCGGGCAGGTGGATTTAGTAATTCTTCCAAGGACTCATACGTCTCTTTGCTCTAACAAGCGCAGAAGGATGAAACATATGCCGGAACCGATTGCACCTAAACGCCACACTACCACTGTAGGCTGCAAAGCTGCAGACAGAGAGAGATTATCGGGGGAGAAAGCATCTTTTAAGGTCTGGGCTGCAAACACTGAGGGGATCACGAGTTGCGAGTCATTCCTGTCGACTTGAATACACTCCAGCCTGGGGGCCATCAGGGCCAGAAACAGAAACACACCTAATCACATTTCTAGACTTAGTTCTTTTTTTTTTTTCTTTTTTTTTTAAATAATTTTTTATGTAATCTGGTGACAAATACATGACAGTCACACAAATTCACATGGCCTCATTAAATTATAAGAAAGACATTTTTAGGTAGATATAATTGGAGGATTGATAGCTAGATTAGATTAGATAGATAAATAGACAGACAGATAGATGGATAATCACAATCTCTATCAGGTTTATATTCGTGTGGCAGGGTTAATAAAATAAAGACACATACACATACTACAACAGTGTGTGTGTGGACTTGTTTGGACATGTCCACCGTCTCCCCAAAGCCCACAGACCTGCCCACACATGAGCCCACTGGTAGACATTTAGAAACAGTGAGCTGATGGACAGACTGAGCTGCAGGAACTGGTGAGTTAATAGCTTTCCTTGTCTTTTGTTAATGGCTCTGAATTAAACCATGAAGTTTGTGCTGAACCAGCTGAAAAGTTACATGAATTCAAAATGTTTTCTTGATTATTGCCAAATAATTCATTCAAAAGTTGAACACAGAAGTCAGCTTGGATGATACATCTGCTTTGTTATGATGGTTGCCACTGAATGTGATCACAGTTTTTCAGTCAAACAAGACACACCAGTAAGTAAATGGCGCCCCTGTGTGGTTTCAAGACACCAGCTATGTGTTTGTTTTAATGTGAGGGGGCTTGTAGTTTGACTTTTTGAACTGAAGGAATTTTGTAGCTGAGTCAACATGAATATGAAGTGATATGGATCAAACTGAGTCAACATATTACCCACTTTGCACCATCATGGGGGTACAAAGTGGGTAATATTAAACAAATAAGTCATCCCTTACGATATAAATAATCACGTGTATAAATGCAGGCAGAGAATATTGCAAAACTATAAAATATTATAATGAAATCTCACTTATAATCTAATTTATTAAATCCATTATATATTCATGAAATTCTATTTTACCCAGCTTTATTTCACAAGAACAACTGCAAGTAATTTTTTATACCATAGTTGTTGTTGTTGTTTTGGGGTTTTTTTTTTCAAAATATACATTTTCTGGGCAGCGTGGTGGCATAGTGGTTAGTGCCCACAATAAGAAGGTCGCAGGTTCGGTTCCCTGGCTGGGGCCTTTCTGTGTGGAGTTTGCATGTTCTCCCCGTGTCTGCATGGGTTTCCTCCGGGTACTCCGGTTTCCTCCCACCGTTGAAAGACATCATGTTTAGGTGCGAGTGTGAGTGGTTGTTGGTCTCTGTCTGTCTCTGTGTGTTGGCCCTGTGATGGACTGGTGACCTGTCCAGGGTGTACCCTGCCCTCGCCCAATGTGAGCTAGGATTGGTTCCAGCACCCCCTGTGACCTGCAAACAGATAACCGTCTGAAGATGAATGAATGAATATACATTTTCTTTATTGCATTTATTACCAAATGTCCATTCTATTTCATAATTATAATGTGTAATTATTATAATTTAATAATGTATCTCCTTAGCAGCTGCCTAAGGGCTCTGGCAGATGGCCGCTATCGGTGGCAACATGACCAGGTGCTTTAGGCAGTTGTTGAGAGTTTAGCATCAGCCATTAACACCGGCAAACACCACCACACGCCAAAGAAAACAGTCACTTTCATCAAAGCTGGAGAAAATCCCCAGACTCAGCAAAAACCCACAACAGGCCTCCTCCACACAGCCTCTGATTGGCAGCTGCAGGCTGACCAGGGAAACCAGCTGATATCTATCACAGTACATTGCAACAACTTCACTCGGTCCAGACATGATCATCACCTCAGAGGCCCCAAAACACCTGATCATGCTGGAACTGACCGTGCCTTGGGAAGAGCGCATTGAGGTAGCCAATGAGAGGAAGCGTGCCAAGTCCCAGGAACTAGTGGAGGAGTGCAGAGGCAGAGACTGGAAAACATTCTAGAGGATTTGCAGGACATTCCTTCTGCAAGGTCCTCACTCGGTTGGGCGTCACAGGAGCAGCCAATAAGAGGGTCATTCAATCTGCCAGCGATGCTGCAGAAAGAGCCACTAGGTGGCTTTGGTTAAAGAGGGCTGATCTGTGAGTAGCTGCTAGGATGCAAGTCAGGGCCTTATCAACTGATAAGGCCTGTACTGTTGATTTCTGTGTGACTGTGACTTAGTGCAGAAATTAATTTTGTCTGACCAGCCAGAAGGGGTCACTATTGGAGTAGGAAGAGTCAAAGGATATTCTGTAAATGTTATTCCTAAATTCACACCGCAGAATATTTTTGGAATGTAGAAAAACCAAAATGTTCTGCCATGTGACAGTAGTTTCAGTCACCTTCAGGAATTTAATATTCATAACAGAACTTTTGTTCCTATTATCAATAATGTTGAGCCAGACTCTCTTTTATTTGCAGGTCTTTATCTAACTGAGATATATTGTTCATCAGCACATTCAGCAGATGCCCATGTTCTGATATTTTTGTGTGTTGGAAAACTAAGGTAAAATAGTAGCTTGGCACAAAACCTATCCATCTAATTTGTCATTGGAAGCCTCTCTAATGCTCTGTGTGTCCAAATGTGAGTGCGTGTGCTTTCACTTGTGTGTAAGGAGTTCCAATGGAAACTTGACAAGGCTGTGTTCTAGCTCAGTTGTCATTGGTATTTTAGCTCTGTGGAATAACACTCTTAAATAGTCTTAACAACTGAAACACAGGGGAAACCTATTTCCTTTTTTCTTTGCAAGCACCGAGCAATTTAAAGGGTACATTTGTAATGTGTCTCTCTGAATGTCTCTGTATGTTAGCCCTAGGATGACAAAGTACAAAGCAGAGAAGTACTTGTCAGCTTAGTTTCCACAACACAGAAATAGAGGAAGGAAACAAGTCAAACCAGTAGAACTGGAGGAATTGCTTCCCTCATCATTATACAAGGAAAATTCAGCAGCTTTTTTTTTAGCTTCCCTTTACTGCTTAATGTCACTGACCTATGTACGCAAAATGATCCTTTTCATTTGCTTATCACATCTTGCCTTCTCATATTCAGTCCTTTGCCTCTAGAACAGCACAGCTCTGTGTGTTTTATGCACTTCAACTTGTTGAATACCAGCACCCTGCCCTCTCTAAGGAGTGCTCAGTGTTCAAGGTTCAGGAAGATAACAAGAGGTGAGTGGCTGACGCAGAGCTCGTGTTATATTACCAAAGGCTCATATCAGATTACTGTAGACAGCAGGTTGGGTGACACCGTGGCTGCATTCAGACCGCTGCGGCTGATACAAACCAGGAACTGGAACTAACAAAGGAGTTTTAAAGAAGCTAACCAAGGGTTCGCCGTTGTTTTAAGAAGAGTGTTGCCATGGGTAAGACGACACCACACTGTCTGCTGCTTTTGCTATATCTGTCAGGGCTTGTTCGATGTTCAGCTGCTTTCCTGTTTTGGACAGCCGTGGTGGAAATAGGCTATCTTAACAACAATAATGAGACTGTAGACAAATATTGCGAGTGTGGGGTGTTTGGCCGTAACTCTCCTGTGGAGAAAGCCTCAGGCATTGTTACACTTCCCCTGGGAGACCCCAAAGGCTGTGGCCCAGATCCCATCTATAAACGCAACTTCAGCTCCCCACCCTGGATAGCCCTGGTTAAAAGGGGCAACTGTACTTTTAGTGAAAAGATCAATGCTGCTAAACGTCAAGGAGCGGCTGGTGTGGTGGTGTATAATGTGGATGGCAGTGGCAACAGCACAACTCACATGGCACACTCAGATGCAGCTGGCATTGTGGCTATCATGATTGGCAACACTAAGGGCATGGAACTTGTCAAGTTGTTGAAGAATGGGACAGATGTGCAGATGGTGATTGAACCAGGCAGCCCTCATGGACCCTGGATGGACACCTACTGGCTCTACTTCCTGTCTATCGCCTTCTTCATTGTCACAGCAGCTTCAATTGCCTACTTTGTGTTTATCTCTGCAAATCGTCTCTACAGTCTGAGTGTACATCGGCGATCTGAGAAGAGGCTGAAATTGGAGGCTAAGAAGGCAATCAAGCGACTACAAGTGCGCACACTCAAGAGAGAGGATGAGGAAACTACTTCAGATTCCCATATGTGTGCTGTGTGTATTGAATCCTACAAGCCAGGCGAAGTGGTGACGGTGCTGACATGTGATCACATCTTCCATAAAACCTGCATCGAGCCCTGGCTGCTGGAGAGGAGGACCTGCCCCATGTGTAAGTGTGACATCCTAAAGGCACTGGGGGTTGAGGAGGAGACGAAAGAGAGCGTTTCTGGCAATTCGGCACCAGATGTCACTGTGATCACAGTGGCAGGTGGAGAAACCCTCTACGAAGTCCCACTGACTGACCCAATGAGCCCTGACCCACAGAGACAGCAGTATCGCTATGACAACACAGCCTTCGAGGGAGACTCGCAGGCCGTGAGAGGATGAACAACAGTGACAGGAACTAAACATCGCAAACCAGGACACGCTCAAATTCCCAGCCTGAAATAGATATTTTTCTTGTATACATTGAACCAAAACAACAAAATCAAACTGTAATCATCCCACAAAAGAGACACTGGTCATCTGTTGATTCAAACATGCACATTAAAAACACATTAAAAAAGAAAAAAAAGAAATTGTGTATTTTAAACATTAATGGACCTGTGTAATTAGTTTGGATGCCATTTCATTTTCTTTGCGAGATAGTGGACGTATGAAATACTTTTGGGTCTTTCACTTCATCATCTTTAATAAATTCTAAATAGAGCAGTTGTGGAGTACTGATGAAATGAATACAGTCTGTTAGACCTTTTTTCTACAAATGCAGCATGATAAACATTGCACTATGATGACTTGATAGCATCACCTGAGGGCCTGGAACACTTAAAAAATGCATACTTAGGGCCAATTTTTTCCACTCATGAATCAGGAATGTTCAAGTCCCTCATAAATAACCAACAAGTCAATGGTGACATTTTATTGACAGAAATGTAGCAGTTCAGGAAATGTCAAAGGAACTGTAGATAATATGGCTCCAAAAATATCTTGACTGTGGGATGGGTGAAAATTGTGGGTTCTTTAATTAAATGATATGTCGTGAGATTGATTTATCAATTTTCAAATGCTTAATATTGAAATTTAATATAAAGGTTATACATAATATATATAATAGTTGATTTTCATGTACCAAATGTTATTTTTGGAAAAAGTCTTCCGGTTCTTTTCTGTGAATTATTGTGAATGTTTATACAAGATCTGTGCTCAACATCTGAACTCTCATTTAGGTGTGTACCTCAGTCCATGTGAAGCTACCAAGTTATTTAATTTCTTTGTTCTCTGGTGGGGATGTACTGCTTATGTTAATATATTTTTCTATATTAAATCACTTTGACCAATGTTTTTACAGATTCCAGTTCTAAATTGCTCTGTAAAAATGAATATTACTTGCTGTATTAAATCACATTGATGCCTACTAGAATGCAATAAATCCCTCAAAATGAGGCCAACTTTGTGAGCATATGTGACTATAAGAATGGTGATTCTGGGAGGTGTATGGAGGGAGAATACCAAAGGACTGTGTGTCAGTAGGCAGGTGGATTACTCTTGATCAGGCAATTCTGTGTGTGGTATCTTACTTTCAGAATCATAGTCTTGTTCCGACTGATTGTTTGACAGGAGTGAGACTGGTATTACCTCCGCACAGGTGGGAGCCGAACTTCACACGCCACATACGGAAAAGGGCCTGACTGAGCAGGCAGAGATGTACAGCTGGATGGCAAGGGAATGGAAATTTTATTTTCATGATCATTTAATTGTTCCACAGGACATCCGCAGTGAAGTCAGCAATGTAATAAAAATTTTTTTTCATTTTTTCAGCATCAGTCAGAACATTGAGCTTGTTTGATCATGACCAGATGACACACTGTAAAATGGGCTTGTCCTCTAGCGTGTACAGTTATGGGTTTGGCTTCTGGCCTCTTAAAATAAAGTGAAGCGCACATGTTTCACTTCAGAACAGATTGTGGCTTTCACATGATTTGATATGATTTGAGTGAGCCGTTGGACCATAGAGTGATGTTTTGCCTCTCCTTTAGAAAAATGTCTTGATTTATTTCAGGACTAGAAGTGAGAGTGTCAAATATTTTTAAATCCAGTGATGTAAAAACCTCTACAAGTATGGGCTAGTTTTTAAAAGTCTGTGTATAAATGCGCAGAGTGCAGTTAGCTATCATGTCATGGTGAGGGGAGACTGACAGAGTATTAACAGAGAATAAGCTGAGGGCAGAAGTTTTTTGTCAAAGTCTTACTCTGCGGTGCCCAGAGGGTGAGCCAAGTCTTTCATTCACCGTTTTCCCTTTCCTCTTCAAAGCCAGCATGTACTGGATTTCAAGCCAGTGCAGTGACCTCAACATTCACAGTTCAGATAGTAATAGTAGTATCACGGCAAGACAGAGAATCGATACCAAACTGGCCAAGCTGGGAATAACTGGCAAACCCTGGGTTAGAGGCACACACTGCTCAGCTTCTGGCTCCTCTGATTTATTGCCGATCTTAAAAGGAAAATTGAGTCAGAAGATTTCATTTAATGGCATACAAGTCAGTGGCCGTACTTTAATCACACTTGACCTTCAATTCGAGATACAAATCAAACACTGGAATTAACTACTGTGGTGGTCTGAGAGCTTATCTGTTCTTCCACCGCCTAATCACAGTAAATATATCATGTTTTCCACACCAAGGAATAAACCTGGCTGCAGGCCTGTGACTGGATAAACAATAAAAGGAACAGAGTGCATTTCTAACTAAATAAACACGTACAGGTCTCCAGCTCATGCTCCCTTTTGTGTCTCAGTTTATCCTAATGAATATTTTTAAAAGGCCTGCACTTCCACCTGGTGGAGTACATTGCAAACTGCAGGGGATTTTAAATGAATTCCCAACAACCAGACGGTGACGCGCCAGTCATATCCTTTCATTTTTGGTCTTCATGTGCTGGAACAAATTTCTTGGTTGAGAGAAAAACACAGACAAATAATTTCCGCCATAATCAAAGAGAGTACTTCACTGGGCCGTTTTCTTTCGTGTCCCAGTTGAAGAGGCGTACTGGTCTTTTTCATCTTTAACTCCTCTATAAATCACACATACACCATTATCCTTCATCCGTCTCTTTGTTTAGTTGTCTCTTTGTCTGTCTTGTGGCCTTTCTGCGTGTCTGTGCAGTGCAGCTTCAACAGAGCAAAATAAAGTCTTCCTAATTAAATCACAGAAGTTGGTCTAAGGCTTTTGTCCCGGATTCCTTCAGTAATTATCTTAATGAAGGAGGCAAATTTGATTACAAAACTGCAGTAAGACACAAATGAATCCATTACTCAGTGTTGTAAGTACTACATAAAACATTTCAGTTTTTTCTTCTTTCTTACTACTTACATAGACTATTAGATCACAGGCCCCGGTGTATGTGTAAAATAATAAAATAAATGAAATCCCCCTCTCCACAACTCTGAATGTCTCATTGGCTCGTTGCAAATATTGAGGGTGCCAGTCATAACTCTGTTTTGTTCCCCACAGGGTTTACGCCAATTCATAAATTAGAAGTTGATGTTTTTAGTTTTGGCTGATGTTTCAAGCTGCTCATATCTGGTGTAACAGTTTTAATATAGCAGCATGAGGGATCCTATCTAATCTGTATTTCTGGTTTGTTCAGGTGAGACCCTTAGCCAGCCTCTGATGTTGTCTACCCTTCCTTCCTACCTTGTGTCCCTGTGGCAGATCAGATAGCGCTGATAGCACTGGACAAAATGACCCTCATCCTGTGTCATTGTCGTTACTGTCCGCTCCTATACTGTCCTCTGCCATTCTGGTTGGCTTACTCTCTGCTGCTCTGTTTTTCTTGTTGGCAGACAAATAAAAGGTTGTGCAGTCGGGTTTGTGTGGTTTAAGGAAAACAGAAGATATCTGAAGATGAAACGTCTCTTTCCCTTTGACTCAATGGCTGGGAAAGGAAGTTATATCACATGTAATAATTGAAAAAAAAATATGTCATCTGTATTCTTTCTGTGATCTGTTCTAACCTGTCAATTATTCTAATTTCAGAATTTGGTTTAGCTGCCAAGTCAGCTGCAGATATTAAAGGTTTGCCATCCGCTGGAGACATATTACTGCAAGACAGCATTATGAGGCTCAGCTGAGGAATCAAGGGAGACAACTATATATTTAGTTCAAATAGTGGGATGTGTTGCCCTGGCGGTTGAAGAGGGTTGATTGAAAATAACTTATAAGGTGTGATCAATCGAGGGCAGACACAGTTAGATGGGTAATCGATTTGCTCATAGACAAAATCGTAATCAGCAACTATTTTGATAAGTGATTTCCTGTAAGCCAAACAGTTTCCAGCCTCTTAAATTGCTTTTCTTTCTTTGAAAAATTGGGAAATTGTTGAACAGTTTTTTCACAATTTCCTGACAAAATGATCACTGAAGGTTATGTCCCTACTTAGAGTTTATTAATAATGATAATAACTGATGCTTTTTTTGTTTTTGCCCTGCTGTGTGGTGTCAGACACATCAGCGACTTTCCCTTCTGTTGGTGCAGATTCCAAACATTTCCATCATTTGTGCTTGTTTTTACCTCTGCCCTACCGCAACTCATTCACTGAATAAACACACAGGCAGATAATAAGAAGAAGGGGGAAAGAACCAGGGAAAGATGAAGAGATGCACACTCAAGAGAAAAAGAGAAAAAGGTCTGACAGACTTTGTTTTCACAATCATTGTTTGTCCCCAGAGTGACGTCTCAGCACCCAGCCTGCACTTCTCTGGGACTGTCCCTGATAGTTGTCAAACCAATTTGTTCAGTATAAATCCAGCCTGCGCGAATCCTGTGTGCCAATATTTATTTCTATATACTTCGTGAAAATGATTTGTCAGCAGCCCTTAGTTTCAACGATTGAGGAGTATATTATAACATGCTGGAAAGAATACCCTCTTTCCAGCATGTACCCTACAGAAGTACCCTACACTCTGAATGTTGATGGCCTGAGGCAAGGTGTCAACTAAAGTTTCCTCCTCGAAAGAAAATGCCACTCAACGCAGTTTGACAACATGAATCAATGATCAAGCTGCTTTTCATCAACTCCACCCATTTTCTGTAGTTTTAATCATGCACATCTTGCTCGAGGCTTGCTTTTCTTGCTTGCAGCCATTCATTAATGAACCATTTGCTTAATTGTGAAGAGTTAGCAGGATGAGGGGAAACGCAGAAGAGGCCTGACATCACCTGGGGGATGGAGGGGTTTGCGATGGGATTTTGATCCGATGTATCTGCTTGTCTTGTGTGTGTCTGTGTGTGTGTGTGTGTGTGTGTGTGTGTCTCCATTATGGGTCCGTACTGTATGTGTCCAAGGTGACACGACAGAGGCCTCAGCTCTTTCTCTGTTTCTTTCTTTGCCACTGTACTGAATTAGCTTTCATGAATGCTGCACACTGGTTCACTCTGACCATCTGTTACAGGGCTGCCTGCGCTTCACTACACAGTTTGTCCACAAGCTGTGGCTGCCATTTGGTCGACCGATAAAATCCACTGGAAGGTTCGTCCTAGTTTTTGCACAAGGGTCAGAACCAGGACACTGCTCAACTTCATTTACATTATTAATAAAATAGTCACAAAAAGTAGGTTTAGCTACAGATAGTGTTCCTCATCTTTGAGAATGTACAGAGACCTGTGGTTTGATGTGATTGTATTTGGATAATGCAGAGCAAACCGATACAATATATAATCTCTCTGTTTAAGGGGCAGAATTTTATTGCAGACAAATGGACTTTAGTCTAATTAGAAGTAATGAACTACCAGGTCTCCGTACTGTAAAGTGGGTGTTGTCATCTGGCTTAGTTGGCATTGTAGAGCAGAAGCTTTCATACTGTGAAACAATATTGGAAGTGGATGGAAAAGGGGAGAGATAATGGAGGATGGTACAGTAATGATAGCGGAATGGAAAGAGGCTGCTGCTTTGGTTAGATGGAGAAAAAGTCAGTACAAGTCAGTGCAAGTCAGGTGCATAAAAATATTATAAACCTGTTAAATTATACCCTAAACCCTTCTTTTATTTTAACGAGGCCTTGCCCTGGTGGGAAATGACCTTAGTTGGATCATAGCACCTTTGTCTGAGGAAACCTCATTCCTGTCAACTCGATCCTTGCGAACTTAACATTTATGTAGCTCAATATAACTTCACACATGAGCGATCACATGATAATCAGATGAACAGCAGCCATTGATTCGTTGCCCTTGGCTTCCCTTTAGCCGTTCTGAACAGTTACGAATGTTGCCACAAATTAAATTCATGTTTTTGTAACTAAATTGTTCCATGTCGTATTCTTTTACGTGCTGTCTTTGTGACAAATTTAACTAAATGCAACTCAGGCAGTTTGTGACCCGTTCACTTCTTCACTCTAGCCTTTTCGAGCTTTCTCAACCTTTTTGCTTTTGTAACAGCACATAAAAGGTGTTTGTTGTTGCTTGGGGAGAATAGTGGCCTTTGTCCTTTCTTTTCTATATTTGCAGGCATGAGTTACATTCTAGTGAGGCTTCCTTTGTCCAAGCAATAGGATAGCTGATCTGTGGTTGAACTGAGGTTCGGGCGGGGGGGGGGATGTGGATACAGAGGTGGAAAAAGTGTAAGTTTCCCTCCCTTCAGGTAGGGTCATCTTGAACACCATGTGTGCATAAACAAAGAAGATCTTTGCCTCAGGCTGGAAGAGGATTGCTGGGGCAATAAGAAAGAAGAGGGAGTCTCTTGACAAAATTGGTTTGTTTTCAACCTTCCAAACTGCAGCCCCAGTTCTTTTTAAGTTTTCTTTGTGGTGTAGCTGGTGATTTGCAGCTTAGATAAGGTTAGGATCCCATCGCAAGAGTACATTTTTGTATTGTGTCAGTAGTAGTTGCACCATTTTGTAATAAGCACCCTTTATTATACCTACAGCGATTTCGGGGAGTATTCGGAACCCATCACTTGCTCTTAACTGTGTTGTAGTTATAATTTTAATGAGATGAGGTTGGAACTTTGTGATGTGGGTTTTTCTAAAAAAGCTCATCAAATTATTTAAAGCTGCATTCTCTCGTGTACAGAAGTACTTGCTGTGTTTAGGTGCATCCTGCCTTGTTTAATTATCCTTGAAATGTGTTCAGAACCTGTCCGGAGTCAACATGTGGAAAATAAAATTGATCGGTCATTGCTTAGAAATGCAGACAGCTCTGTATTTAAAGCCTCACAATTCAAACTGACCTCCAAGATAATATTGGGATCGAGCATAGATCAGGGTAAGGGCATAAAACCAATTCTACATTTTCAGTGTTCCCAGGAGCACAATGACCTCAGTAATTGACCTCAGAAGAATAAAATCTGAGCAGACAAGTAGCTGAGTCGCTACATGTTCAGTCAATTAATAGGTCGGCACACAACCCCTCAGAATTTGCTTTTACATTTTGGTATCTGTACAAATTAAACAAATTGAAAAAGACAGTTAGTGAGCATGGAGGTTATGGGAGATTTCTGTCTGGAGACTAACTTTGTAAATATTTTCTAGAGATATGATGTATCAATTGTCTCATTTAAATCTTTGTTACTTCCTGTCTTTAAGACAAACTGTCAATTACCCTGTAAAGAGGTTTAAAATCCAAAGGTCTACACAACCTGGCAAACCCAAAGCTTTTCCTTTCCTGGGTCATAACTGATAAAGCATTATTAAATTAATCATTAACAATACATTTGTTTCAAACTGGCATAAAGAGTGTCTCTTTAGACAATAGTACCAACTTTGGCTGGATACAGACAACATTTGCTCAAATAAAAATGCCCACAGCCACATGTTTTTCCCTCTCCTGATCCACCCTGTAAATAAATGTAATTTACAGCCACTGAGCAGAATGGTTCCTCAGAGTTCAGCCATGGCGAGCTCAACTAAATCAACTTCAACTATAGCAACAGCTCTAACAGCAGGCTGGTCATTGAGGAACTGCTTGGAAAACAGGATCAATGAGAAAGGGTCCAACTGGGAGACAGATCATTTAACAGGGGAGGGGGGATGCAGTTCCTTCACCTGCATGCATGAATAAACACACACACACGCACACACAGACACACACACACAGATAGCTCTTGTAAGGGACGGGAAATGGGCTAGATTCAAACCAAACACCTTCTATCACAGCCCACCAACAAGTTACCTTTGCACAGGTTCTTTCTCTTCTATTTTGCTTTTTAATCTCAACTTTAGGTTTTGAGCTTCAGAACTCACTGCACAATATTTGAACTCACACCCTGAGATCTATCGAGCAGCCCTCTAATATCATGAGATATTTGGCGCGACAACTCGCTGTTATTTCCTTTAATATATATTTTATCCTGTGGAGCGATCCCAAGATTTTGAACTTGATGTCAGCCCTGCAATAGACTGGTGAGGTGACCAGGCTGTAACCCGCCCTCACCCAGAAGGTTTGCTAGGATTGGATCTAGCACCCCCTGCAACCCTGACATAAGCAGTTTAGATGATATGAGATGAGATCTTGACTCTTTCCATTAGACTTCGACTTTTCACGGTCCAAACAAACTGTATCAAATCATCTAATTGTTTGTTGTTGTTTTTTTACACACAAGCCATTCTAAACAAGCTACATCAGACAACTGACAACTGATCCTGTCAGCCTAGATGGATTTTCTATTGTCTCCATCAAAATTCAGTACACCTCTTTCCCCAGGGCACTGGACTTGAAAATACAACAAGTTGCCTGTGGATCAAACCCAGGACCAAATAACATTTTTCTTTTGCATGATTTGAGGGTGTCTGTTTTAAACCACTAGAGCTTGAGTGAAGCCCAGCATCCAACAGAAAGACTTAAAATCTCTAAGAAAACAAGCTCAGGTGTTTCTGTTCAAACAGCAGTGGGTGTTGGAAGAATAAGCTGTAGTTTTTATGTCTTGGCTTAACTCCTCTGGCTCTGTGGCAAATTTGGAAGTCCAGCCCCCAAAGTAAGCAATTTAAAGACTGTAAGAAATAAGGACCACTGGATGACTAAACAGCCCATGGCATTGGAAGGCTGTGTAGAGTATTTGAGGTTGTGAGGGAGATCCTCATGAGGCTCAGTATATTTTCATTCCCAACTGCCAGACTAAGAAGTGCTGGGAGAGCACCTTTGAGTGTGCAGGAGAATTGTTGGAGTGTTGAGGTTGTTCATAGCTGTAAGGCACCTCTGATGCAATGTTTTGTTCGAATCATGCCCACATTCAGTATTTCTGGAACATTAAAACTAATCCTGCTCAGAGAAATGATGCCAGATGCACATGAAAAGATATTGCAACATGGAGGCTGAAGAGTTGAATGATTTTGATATGTATAGAAGAATCATTCCTGGTATTGTGTGTGCCAGTTAATGCTTGTGGATACTGGTTGATACATTTTGTGATTCAATGAAAAACTCAGGTTTGGGGCCCCCTGGTGGCTCATCTGACAGAGTATGTAACATATAAGGCTCAGTCCCAGATGTAGTTGCCCTGGTTTGACCTATTGCCCTTTGGTTCTTGTCACTCTCTCTCTCTTTTTCCCCCTATGTCATGACTCTGTCTCTCTTGCTCTATCCTGGTGTAATAAACACCTAATAAGACAACCTCACTTTTAAATTTAAATTATTTTAATTATTTTAATTTAAATTAAATATTATAGCTTTTTGAATTATTTAATTAAACAAATAACAAAGATCCCTTTAGTCTTTAATTTGTTACCAGTGATTTTTACTGTAAAGTTTATTTTTTTTAATCTCTCTGCTTTTTTGTTTTAGTACAGTGTGAACCTTGAAACTAGTTTAGACATTCACCCAAATTTAGGGCTTAAAAAGATTTAAAAAAAAAGAAAGTAGTGCTCAAGGTGACTTCCTCTTTCACTATGCAGCCTGTTAAATAAATACCCCCCTCCCGTAGTCCCAAAGCCTGCCTGAAGCTGCAAGCCCCTCGACCTGTGCAGGAGTGTGAAAAACATGAATGAGTTGTTATTATCACTGCTCCGGCCTGAAGAGGCAGTGCTGAGAATGAACGTCACCACAGAAATTACTGCAGGTCCCTTCTTGGCTGAAATTAAATTAAATTAACCAGATACCCTCACTAATGGGCTCCTTTGTCCAATGGTGATGAGTGACAACAAGGAGGTTCACTGTTAGACAGGCGCGTGCACACACACACCCACACACACACACACACACACACACACACACACACACGATGCAATCTTATCTGCAGCCTGAGGGCGTCAGTCAAAGTCAGAGAGGTCCCCTGCACAGAATTAGTTGCCAAGACTCTATATACCTCTTGATTACTGCTTTAGATTCCAGCAGGTGAAGGACAACAATGTTCAGGCATTGCATGGGAAAACGTACTTTATCCCACGGATGTACCTCACATTTGCATTTGTTTCTGGCCTCCTAAGTTCATTCCTTTATTTCTCTGCTAAAGGAGAGTATATGTGGGTTTATTATGCATATCTTGGCGTGAAAATCTTTTTTCTGGGAGATTTATATATGTTGAACAGTTTTAGTGTGTGAGTTGGTGTGTGTGTGTGTGTCACACACACACACGCCATTGCAACTGGCCCATAAAAGACTTTTTTTCTTTTTAATTATTTCACACTGTTTTGATTCAGGTGTCTCGGAAAATCCATCATGAACATCGCTAAACCTTTTTTTTCTTTGTGTGGAGTTTTTTCAGGTGGGATTTAAAAGGCACGCACACAGTGCAAGACAACAAAAGTGTTTACACTGATATCCAGCAGGTTATGATCTGCCTTTTCAATTGGCTGGCCCTCTTACAGTCAGCAAACAAACAAGCAGCTCCTTCAAAGACAAACCATTTTACCAGCAGAGCTTAATGGCATTAACTGTTAAGCAGAATGAGCTGTTTCGGAATTAAGCCTGATATATGGTTTACCTCCCATAACAATAAAGCCATTTAACATAAATGAACCTTACAAGCCTAAACGGATAGTTCATGAGCAGCGGAGATAACAGCCTGTGTATCTCCTCCATCCAGCCATTTAGTTATCCAATCACTGATAAACGTGCATTTTCGAACTCATTTGTTCAGACAAATATTAATGTTGCTTTGATTTGTTATGCATTGGAATAAAAACAATCATCAATATTAATGGCCACTCTATTTGGAGATAATGCTCCCATTCATTATCATCCATTAATGTTTGTTTACCTAACTTGATGGTACTTTAACCTCAACAAAGGCACACACGCACTCCTCAACATTGTTTATGTGAGTAATCCTAAAAGGGTAGAAGCTAATAGAACTGAAAGTCTAATACATCCGCTGAAAGACTGGCACATTTGTTGCTATTTTGAATCAGTGCGATGCTACACAGATTCTCCTGACACCACCTGGGTCAACATTTATCATATTTCACATCATGTTGTTATCATTCGCCTCATTACACTTCCAATCAGACTACTGCAGCATTGCCAAACTGTGTGAATCCCATTGTCTCTCTCTTACCCAGGCGCGTCACCCCCACCTTCACTGACTCATTGTTTCATACCCCCCACTTTTGCCTGACTGTCTAAAGTTTTTTTGTGCTGAGCTAGTCACTGTCATACAGCTCTGCATCAAACGAAACTCATTGGCCAATTTAGATTGACCATCCAGACAATCACAGCTATTGCGCCAACCCACCAGTCCACGGACTCCAAGCCAGGGAAAGTGTTCCTGTCTACTGGTGTCCCCCCCGCCCAAAAAAAATAAACAACAAAAATTTTAGCACACGTGCTTAGGTCATCCCCTCCACTTTCTGAAGGACTGTGATCCCCTTTGTCTTACCCCATCTTTCTCCCATTGATTATGTTTTCCTTTCATTTGTCTCTTTCACATCCTAATCACTCATGTTCGACTGTCACTTCTTCTCTCTTGGCTGTCTCTCCAGAGCTGCTCTAATTAAATACGGGGTTGGTGGTGGTACAGAGTCTTCCAGCTGAGCAGAGGAGAAAGGCTCTGATTCTAGCTCTCGGGATGTAACTCTGACACACAATGGCCCTGCCATCCTCTCTGCCCCCCCATAGATTCCCAACTGAAAGCCCTCTCCTCAGGCAGCTTTTTAATAGGCCTCCTCTTGCCAAGCACACTCCCAAACACACGCACATATAAACATGCATGCATAACACACGCAAACAGAAATGCACTTATAACGCAACACACATGTACACAGTACACTCACACACACACACAAGTCATTGACCCTCTGTGTGTTTGTCACTTGTGCTGCAGCAGCTCATGCTGCTTTGGGCTTTGTGAAGTGCACCTAAGGCCAGACGGCAGCCTTTTTACTTTCCACATCATGCAAACGGATAAGCTAAGCCTACTACTCTGACTGGCCAGTATTGTGAGACTGTCGGGCGACTAAAGGTTCTTGGCCGTTTACTCCCATGATGAAGATTTTAAAAGCACTTGATGCATGAAAATCTAGCATGAAAAGGTATCATAAAAAAAGGTAGCTCTAAATGGGTCCAACTTCTCTGGTGCTAAAATTTGGTTTAGGCCTATAACCTCTAAAAATCTGAATAAATGTAATGCTAGATTTTACATCCATGTCACTACTTCTAGGAATGCTCTGCTTTTATCATAAACAAAAAGCATAAAAATAAGAAAATCAACAATGGATTGATCTTACAATTGCAAGTATGGTCAAAGAACATAAATTAGCTGCATAATCACATCATATTGCTTATGCGTTTCTTCTCTACAATGAAGGGGAGTGCTGTAAATACTTTCTGCTGCAATAAGATGCGCTACCTTCATCTAAATATACTCCCACACAGCTCCTTTGAGTTACAACTTCTGATTAAAATTAAAATATATTCTGGTTACTAATTGAACATTTAGTGAGGCAGGTAAAATGTATTGAGAGATGGACATGAAGGGAGTTTCTATTCACTTATTCACTAGAAATTCTAAACATTGTAGAGATATTGCTAAAAAAGTGAGCAAATACGATTCCATTTAATAATTCATTCATTATTTATGTGAATAGTGTGAATTAAATAAAGCTGTTTTCTCTATCACCCAATGTGGCTGTGCTACCTGGTTAGCAAGATAACTTCAGTAGAAGAAAAAATGGGATGGAGAAAAGATTCAACATTAGTGTCTCGCTGCTGATGGGGATAGCTCTGAACTTGCAATGTTTCTTCTTGGTGGCTTTAGCTGGCTGTGTAGCAACAGCTAAACTTCTCTGTGAAGTGATGGGGAAATACCATATTTACTCACCAATGCAATGGTTTAACTGCATATGAATGTGGTAGTGGATTGAAATGTGTGAATTTATTCACATTTTCTTAATAATTTTCTCATTTGCAAAATGCCTTGAAATTCTGGTAACCCATGGGAACTAATGAGAAATGAATGAAACTTTAGAAACTTACATTTCCTATAACTTCTATAGGAATAATGTGAAATATAATTTTCTGGAGTCAGAAATGAAAATGACTGAGAACTTCAGTTCAGTTCTGTGTGGGTATGTGCTGATGGGGATGGGGGTGGCGCTAAGCTGCATCCTGTGAGCTCAGGGTATTGGAAGATTGTTGATGTGTTTTTGCCCTGAATGATAATTCTGCCTGTTGGAAAGAGTGGGGGTTTGTTGTGCAATGTTTTGGCACTCAGCTCTTCCTCCTTTTCTTGCCATCTTCTTCCCTCTCTTTCTGTCTTCGCTTTTCTTTTTTTCCTCCCAGCTCCTTTAATCCTGCACTCTTTCTGAGACCATCGATGTGTCTTAATAACAAAAAGAGACAGTGTTCAATCAGGATGGGCAGAGTGAGAGACGGCTCATCAGCTCAGTTGGACACCCATTACGTATTGACCTGGACTCTGTGTGAGGAAGCAATGGCACATTTATGTTTGTAACTATATGGATGAAAAAGAAGGAAACAACAGGAGAAAGTTGATTGTCTTGGTCTGCGAACCTGATTCCCTCTCTGTGATGAACGAGGCTGGTTGGGACATGGTTGTATAGTAATGGCAGCAAAATAAGGCAGCTGATAGAGCAGCCTGGTTGTGAAATCTCGCTCTGTTGATGTGTATCGACTATAAGCTCATTGATCTGAAGGGAGAAATAATTTGCTCTGGCGCTAATTCAGGAGGGGGCTAACTTCGTGTTGTTTGCCAGTGTCAGATCCAAGCTATGTTCAATCAAGCCCACTAACAAAGGCTGAATGCTACCTTTGCAATTGCCCCGCAAAATCAGATCGGCGACACATACTTACATTTTAGTACTTTTGAAATTCATGGCCTTTTCTTTCTGCAGGTGTGCTTTGATCATTATATTATGTCTGTCTTTAGAATTTCAATCTGAACAGCAAATTAAAGGGCTCTCATACAGAAATCTTGATGCACATGGGGTAAGCTCTTTATCATTATTACAGCATCCTGCTCATTCAGCCAAGCTACTTGCCTGAGGTTAGGTCTACACCACAGGCTGTTTATGGTGTGTTTATGTATTTGGGGGCTTTCCCAGGCTCAGGTGATGAAGGTCCTGCCCGCTTCAATGTGCAATGTTCTTGTCACCCCTCGAGGGTTAGAGTGTGTGTGTTTCAGGGTGCGTGACTGAGAAGTTGTGATTTTCCAATAACAAAGCACTATAATAGCAGGCTAGAATTTAGTCATAAAGCAATTGGGATAAACCTCCCGCTTACCAACAAAGCTCTCAGAACACCCACACAGTAAAGGCCCTGAGTCAGAATTTAGAGGGGGGTGCAAAGAGAGCAGAAAGGAAGCGAAGGAAGAGGAGAGGAGATATAATGTTGTTTGTTTGACGTGGATAAAGCAATTTGAAGGTTGTGTTCCACAACTATCAGATGGACACTCTGTTATGATAATCCTCAACCTGAATTTGTGATACCCTCACACCCTGAGTTTATCCTCCGGTGCTTATACTCTCATTATGCAAACTTATGTTTGATAGGCTTGCTGCGACTTGCCCGGCTCAGCCACTTCTTTACCTAGATTCACTTTTAACTCACACATACACACTGACAGGCCGGTGAGCAAATGTAATCTGACTGATATCATCTGTTCAGCTAGGTGTGCAAATCTTGAAGAACCACATTGGACAGATATTCATCTCTCTCTCTCCTCCTACCTTAACATGGTTTCCTATCTGTGTCTCTTGACTCTTGCCCTCAGGCTTGCTCACTTTGTTGACGGTACACAATCCAATGCTGAAAGACGCATCTATATCCATTCAATATAATGTCACTTTGATTTTGACACTTATTAACCAGGCAAAAATAGCATGAGCCCCTCCACTCCATGACCCCCAGCACTCTTTTATTCACTTACTGGTTTTCTTTTTTCAAGTTCTAAATGTATCAAGTGTTTAGGAATAAACTTTATACTCTGACCTGTTTTGTGGCTGTTAGTATCCTCAATTGTAAACATGATTTTGTGTTTGCAGGCTTCCAGGTTATTATTGCTCATTAATTGTGGAGTATAATGAAAAACTGATGAATTGGCTTCTTTTTTTTTTTTTTTTCAAGGTTTCTAAATGTCTCTTGGTACAATGGAGATCCAAAGTCATAATAAATGTAAGCTGTTGCAGTATCAGGACTGACTCCATGGTGGTAAGCTCTTACCTGTAGCTGCGGAGCCCTGTAACTTTGACAATAAAGCTCATACCAAAATTTGTCTCCTTTGTGAACACATCAATATTTGACTCCTGGCTAGCTTCAGTAAACTAACATTTACAGGCACTGATCTTGCCTGGATACGCCATGTCATATCCTCATAAACACCAACATGTCAAGCTTGGCAGTGTAACAACATACTTAGTCTTTTTACATGTAATTCTTCATATCTAATTTGTGGACTACATAATTTCTTCTATGGGAGATAGTACAGTGCGTCTTGACTTGGACAAGTTTGACAATTTTGTTATGGAAATTGCTAATCATTAACATGTCCCTACTATGTCCTCACACTTACTCGTGGGAATAATAATAAAATGTAAGAAACATTACTGAAGTGAGAAAAAGTATAACCATATATTTGTTATTCTATGAGTGCACAGTTTATTAGTGCGTGTCATCATCTTTGTTTTCTCAGTGTAACTCTTTTCATATGTACCTCATTCTGTATTCCTAAATAATTATGTGTCGTGATAAAACACAGGTGGCAGTGCAGATGTTGGCATAAAAAAAAAAAAAAAAAAAAAGGATGTCATGTCATTGTTTGGAAGTTATCAAGGAACGCAGCAGCTATTCACCATAGGGAAATCTTAGTAACTACTATATAATATGCCAATGAATTAAAATCTGTAGTGACTTATCTCCTTCCTTCCATCTCTCTCTGTGGTCTCAATGGAGTTGATTGTGGCGCTTGGCTGACACTCAAAAAGAGAGAGATGAGAGAAGTCCCTTTTTTCTCTCTCTCTCATTAAGCTGTTTTGTTTATCCACCATCCAAATAAATCTCTCCGTAAATGCATGGAAAATACTTGTCCCTTCCTGTCTGCATGTCGTTCTCCATATTTAAATGATTTGTTTCTCTTCCCTGCTTTTGTTTGTGTGCCTTTTAAATCACCTTTTCCAACCCGATATGTGCCATCAATCAGCTGTCAGCCTAGGGGCGCTTGGTGCATGGCTGTACGGCAACTTTGTCAAAACTTCTTTTGCGTCCAACACAGAGAAATTTTGGCTTCTTCCCTGTCACTTAGGACACGGACAGATTTTAATGGATCAGAGAGGGAGAGAGCACAAAGAAACCCTTTAAGCACCTTTCCATGACTGAGGCTTGTAAATGTAATTGCAGGTTTCATGTATCTGCTTTAAGAAGAGGACAGGAAGGAGTATAGATGGTTGATTTTCAGCCTAATGACCATCCTTAAGTTTTGTAAAGAGATGCACCAGAGGAAGCCAAAAAGCTGAGAAATGGACCAAATCACTCTCTCTGTGTTAGTGTTTTGTAAGTGTGTGTTTGTGTGTGTGTGCTTCTGCATTTTATGTTGTAGTTTCTGTACACTCCATTTAAGCCATTTTTTTTCATCTTCCCAATCTAAATGAATGACCTTGCTGTGTTCTACTTTAACCGAGAGATGTCTCTCTCTTTTTTTTTTTTTTAGCATTTGCTTCTTCTTTCCCTTGAGAAGTGGAATGGACACTCACACAAGCACACTCAGGAGCTGTATGACAACAAACGCATGCTTTTTGTCCTGCAACAGTGGCTGCTAGTAATGAAACTAAGTGTGGCCAGGCGGCTGGACAAATGAATGAAACAACTACAGAATCACTGATTGTGTTTGATTTGCCTCCACTAATTCAAAGAGACCATCTGATAAATTGAGAGGATGGGATGTACATCAGAATAGCAAGAGGTGTTTCTTTGTTGCTGCGCATTCCCAACCAAATCACACTCCAGGCTCCGTTCGAACACCCTGAGGGGAGAATGTTTCCCTTGTGTGTGTGTGTGTGTGTGTGTGTTTGTGTGTGTGTGTGTGTGTGTGTGTGTGTGTGTGTGTGAGAGAGAGAGAGAGAGAGAGAGAGAGAGAGAGAGAAGGAGAGGGACTGGGATGTTAAGAGGTGCGAGTTTTCAGGATGTCTTGTTGAAAGCAAATGAAGGAGCACTTGTGTCAACATTCTGACGGCGGCAATGAGCCACAAAGCCCCGACATCCAAAGGGCTGCACCACCTCCCTGTTAAAAAGCCGGAGCTGCTCTCCTGCACTGAGCGCATATCAGGGGGATGAAAATCTTTTCGCCCAATGTCACTTTATTTAACTTTATTTATTAAACTGTTTCCACGGTCATTGACATGCGCCTCTGCAGGAAGTTACCCTCCATTAGACTACTATTTGTGTTGTGTTGTTTTTTTTTTTTGTCTTTGTATTATGTTTTGCTCACTCAATTTGATAAACACTGACAGAGGCATAGAGGAAATATGAGGGACATGGGGGGAGATAAGACACAAAAAAAGTTCCCCACTGGATTCACACTGTGGCTCTAGTTTGCTAACCCACTGTGACATCCTGTCTGTTAAAGGCATTTTGGATGGATGCATTCAGTATGTTTGAGCTGTAGTCACTGTATGTTCATGACCGACTTTTTTGAGTGATCATTCTTCAGTGAGCAATCAAATTATTTTCCATTCTACTAATCAGAAACACGTGAAAAGTGATTATCCTTCAACCAACCATCCCTCTTCTTTGTAGTTGACAGCTTATCTTATCACAGTCCTATCTGTGCATCACATGATATTTACGCAGCATGCATCTAAATGTACAGTTTGCAAGTGCTTGTGTGTTTTGCGCATTCCTCCACAGCTCATTGGTGCCTTAGATCTCATGCTCTGAACAGTAGTTTGTCCAGATGTTAAGCATCTACAGGGACATACCACTTTGGAAGCTTTCCCACATGCTATCTGGTGTAGTTGACTCTGCTGGCCTCAAACTTCAAAACAACCCAGTTCTAAAAATAGTCTGAAGCTCTTAATCATTGTGCAGACTCTGATAGTCAGCTCGAGGAGCTTAGATAGGCCACATACAGTTTTACCAACATCGCAGTCATGCTGTAAACAGTGAATACTAGACTCTAAGATCTGATTCATAAGGCACTAAGATGAGATTCAACTATGTCATGCTCTCTCTATCCATAGACACGACATAACATGAGCAGCTGACGTACAGCAACATTTACTAGGTTCTTTTAAATCCTTAACGTTGGAAAAAGAGCACAACAAAAGACTTGTATCTGTGCAGTAATATTTTATTTCAACTATACATGCTGTGTTAAAAAAAAATCAACAAAAAACAAAACAAAACAAAGACCATCATTATTTACACATTCACAGTATAACTATACAACATATCTACACGCTCAAATACTCTGGAGATCATATATACAGCTGGCCTTGCATCACCATGTTGCACAGTATTTAAATCAGAATGAAATGACAAAATCCGGTTCATCTGCTCATACACGGAGCTCAGACTGAAATATAAAGGCTTCAATTTAGATTGCAACAGAAAGACTCGGTTCATATTGCAATGTACAAGGCAGTTGAGTAGTATATGGTGAGTGTATGTTTGTGATGTCAGTGTACATGTGTTGAGTAGAAAAGAGAGCCCAAACACTGTTTAGATGACAGGCAGAAAGACTTTACATACAATCATCATTTGTAAACAAAATGTGGCTTTGGGCTAAACAGGCAGCCGACACTGGGATAAGATTGCAGATGTCACCCAAATACTGTATCCATTGCTAAGAAGAATCCCTATCCCTCCGTCATCCCTACTGGCCAACAGAAACAATTCCTGTCACTGCAATCCTGGGGATTTACAGATTCTGCGTGACGGCCGCCCATGCCAACAGACGGCTTTTCATGTGAACACTGTGTTAATACATTGGCTGTGGGCAGGATGTGCTGCAGCTGAGCCGACTCCACTCCACAGTGCAAGGTCTAACCACCCTACATCCCACTGTCAAGAAAATACATTCACCGCATGGCACCTCTGTGTGGTGGATTAACACCATTCTTTTCAACACCAACAGAAAAGAAGGAAAACCTGATTCATACCCCAAATTTATGTGTTTTTTTTAATTCTCTTTTTGTATGACTATCATCCACAATGGAGTGTTTGCTCATTTGTTTCCATGTCACCACAGTTGACAGGTAGGGATTTTCCAACACATGTCCTGCTGAATTTCAAATTGCTTATATAAAAATTCTTTATATAGTATTTGACAATAAGATATAGAAGACCAATTTGACATTGCCAATATTAATACCATAGAAGATCATTTGGTGAATAAGGCACACAATGCACAGATTCAGGTTCACTTGCCTAAAAATATTTATAATGCTTAATTGGAGTATTGCAGTATATACAGGATCTTGTCATTCCCAGCATGACTCATTTGGACACATTGGTAAGTGTTGTGTTGATTGTACACTGGCCACTCGCAGGGAAGCTGCACAGGGAACGTGGCACAACAGATGACAGAGATGTTACATCCATGTATTGTTTGGGAGTCAGTTCAATATACCCTTAGGCTTTACTAAGGAGGAATTATTAATGAAGGAAGAAACTTAGAGTGCTCTCCTATCTGAGGAGGCAAACATTTAATACAGCTGAAATGTTAAACTCATATACGTGGGCTAAAGCGTTGGTGTTGCTTTAGTTTCATATGGTAAATTCTTTAAATAATGGTACAACGTTGTAAAGGCAAATCACTTTGTTTGAAAGTTAATTTATAGAATGAGATGAGAAATGCATGTTTGTTTTATTCCTTAACCTTGCTGCTACATAAAGAAATGACTCTCTTGAGACACCAGTATAATTCCTACAGTGGAGGTTCAGGGTATTTTCAGTCCTGGAGAGGAGTTTTATTCCCCATTTATCAGTTTTAACAGTGCTTTTGCTTGCTAAAAACTGCGTCACTCTGCAATGTAACACACACAGACACACACACACTCAAGCAGATGTGCACAACCAAACAGGCGTCTATCGCAGTCTGATAGAAAAAAAAGGTTTTCACCCAAGACATACACCTATGTCTAAAACCAATAGCAGCAAATTAACTAAGTAAAATTTTGCAGTGAGTTACAGTGTACCTGTCTCAGTATATGCCAATTCATCCTCAACCTTACCATATTACCAGAAAACAAAAACAGAATGACACTAAGATATGGTTCAGGCTCTCCTTAAGGTGGGTTCAAACGAGGCTGAAGAAGAAATGATAGTATTGAAATGAAAGGCAGTGACTTAGATCTTCGACAGGTTTTAAGGTGCATCCTCTGACATGTAACCACCGTCTTGATTACCAAGCATGAAGGCCTGATGTCGGTGCGGCCTTTACACAAACCTGCTTTCCAATCAGCCAACACACACTCACACACACAAGCACATACGTTTGGACTCATTTTCCATTTATTATCTGTCTGATTTTGCTTTGTTCTATATTTATCTTAAGCAACACACAAGCTAGGAATTAAACCTGCTGACTTTTCTCTCCTCTGCCCCCAGCCATCTGAGCGACAAAGGCATGGCCTCCCTCTCCTCTCTGTTTAGTTCACATTAGTGGGAAGACAGTGCTCAAGGGCAGTGACAAATGACAACCATTCTTCAAGTATTCCACTGTTTTACCCTGGTACCACATGCACAGACACCGTAGCAGCCCCTGCTGATGTCCTAAACCTTGTACCTAAAATGTGAATGCGCAACACCCAAGCTCCGATAGACTGAGGAGCAGCAGACTCACCACTGCCCGCTGTTCATGTGGCTACCATTACCAGGGAGGGAAACAAGTATCTTTGGCCACATGTAAGATTTTCCCTTTTTAGCGTGAGTGAATGTGCATATCATTTAGAGGAGAAACACACCTCAAGTCGATACACAAACACGCACTAGGCCCTATGCCATCCATAGCCTGCCTTGAACTTTCAGGGCTCAAAGCACTACAGTCAAGGCCAAGAGCTCACTAAGGAGTGTCCATGCTCTCTCAATAACTGTACTTATTGACCACTCGCATCTGTGGAGTCTGTGGCGAAAACCCATTGGGTTTGGGGGGCACGTCTGGCTTTAGCGATGGGGTCCGTTTAAGCCCTGTGCGAGGGAGTGAGCCGTGCCCACTGTAGCTGCTCTGTCGGGATACAAAGGATGGGTGGGGTGAGTGCATTCCTGCCCCCATCACTCCACTGTGGGAGTCAAGTCTGGAGGGGGTTGTCGGTGGCATGTAACCCCCTTTGTTCATACTGTGTTGGCGAGACACAGACACCCCCATGGATACTCCATTTGGTGAGGTGGATAAGGACTGCCTGTGAGAGGCACTCCGATGGAGTTGGTAACTCCCTCTTTGCCTCTCCAGGGTGCCCCCCATGCTCAAGCTGCCCGTTGGTGTGGTGGGGGTGGTGGGCATAGGCACATCAACCCTCTTGGTGGGGCTGTGCCTTGGCAGGGAGGAGGAGGGAGAATACAGTGAAGCCTCACGGCTGGGCACCTTAGGAGGTAATTCAGTCACTTCCTCCATGGGCTCCAATGTAAGATGTTGCCTTGGACGGGGCCCTGATCCCTCTGGAAGAATGGCTTTAGGGTTGGCCACCGAGTCATTGAGGTGTTTTAAAAGGTCATTTAGTGTGTTTCTGGCATCCACAGACCTCTTCTGGTCTTTTCTACTGCCCCTTGTATCGGGGTTCTTCACCTTCTTTTCCGATGAATGTGGTAGTGTATCATCTTCACTGTCGAGATTAGGTTGGTCATGTGTGGCATTGGGCAGGACAACTGCACTGGGGATGTGGGAATGTCCCAGGGCAAGGTGAGGGGGGTGAGAGTGGGCAGGAGCAGGAGAGGAAGGAAGGAACTGGGGACTCTTTGCTGTCGCTGATGAGTTGGACTCCTTATGCGGCCCGCTGACCTTACCGTGAGCTCTCTCCCACTGGTTTTTGATGGGCTGGAGGCCTTTCTGCTGAAGAACTGGCGTGGACTCAGGTGTAGGCAGGGCAGCCAGCTCAGGGGACTGACAGCCTTCTCGCAGGATCATGGTCTTGGTGTCACCATTGGGTGTGTTTAGCTCTTTGCCATTGCTCAGCAGATTGGTATACAGCTTGGGAGAATCAATGTTGGTCTGGAACTCCTAAAAGTGTCACAATAACATAAAAAGCAGAACATTAAACAGAGTTTCACATCTAATTCAATCACTTCTATTAAGACTTTCACAAGGTTGAACTTTTTATAGCTGTGGCCTACCTTTACAGGACTATCAAAGAGACCATTGAGCTTGACAAAGCTTCCAGTGGAGTCAGAGCAGGATGGTGCAGATTCTGCATCCTTGTGGACACGTCTTGGCTTACGAAGGAACGAGTCTCGGTAGCAGAAAACAATCAGCCCAGCCAGGAGAGCTCCCATGAGAAAAGCAGCGAAGACGCAGGTGATGAGGATATTCATGTGGACCATCTGGTTGGTCTCACCTGCTTGGATGTCCCACATTCCTACAAAACATTGAGGCATTGGTTAACCTTTTGATGACAAGGTTCCAGGTGCTCAGTGAAGCATCCTTCTCCATTCAACAGCCCAAATGTGCATGTTTGTGTGTGAGCACAACCATGCATGAGTTTCTGCTTTCACAAGTAAGGTAACCATAAATGCTGACTCATTCCTATTCATCTAAACCCAGATGAAGAAGAAATATGGTGAACATTGTTAAGTACCCACATCCATTTCACCATCTATGAGAAGCATATTAGTTGTTAGTTCAGAAGGGGAGACTTTAAAGTGTTGCCTTAATCCACGTTCTTCTAGGGGCTTTTTGTCATGCGTTTAACTTAAAAAGGTTAGGAGTAAACTCTTATCTGAGACAGAGAGCCGAATCAGTCTTTTCGCACAAGAGATCAACCAGCAGGAAGCTGGCCGGAGTAAAGAGAAGCAGTGTTTGCCTTCCAGGTGTTGAGAGCTGGTGCTTTACTGGAAGTTTGTTAGTAACCACAGACATTGAAAGAGTTAGTCATCCGCCGTGCAGCCACAACAGCGATGTGGCAGTGTAGGCCCCAGTCAATAATCTACCAGGCAGGGTAAATTGTTACATTTTCTAGTGTTAAATAAACCTTCCCTGGCAGAGAGGGAGGCTAAAACCAACAAAAGAAAGAGTAAGTGTAAGTTTTAACACTTAGAGAACTTCAAAATTATTAAGGAAGAAAGACAGAAGGAAAGAAAGAAAGAAAAGTACAACTTAACGAAGAAAATAATGACAGCGTGAAAATACATAGAGCAACATTAGGTGTGTATACAAATGACTATTTAAAAAAAAGAAAGACTACATAAAAATCTGCCCATTTATCTGATAAAAACCCAAATTGCTGCCCTTGTGCGTCTTTGCCTATGCAAATCTACACGCTTTCACATTTGTGTGGACTAATGAAAGTAGTTGGCAGCTATCAGATCAGACTCATTGCAGTATATTCGCTGCCTCCCTGTGGGCCTTACCCTCTTGGCCCCCTGGGATAGAGTCTAAAGAATGGGAGGTGGCTGGGTCATCCTGCTGCACAAAGCCTGAGCCGTAGAGCTCTGGACCAGGCCCAGAGCTAGGGCTCTGAGTGGGTATGAGTACTGGGGGGTGTATGGGCCCACTGGGCTGGACAGTGACTGGCGCTGATGAAAACTCCATGTCTGTGATGACAAACAAATTGTTAACAAACTGTGTAGACGCGGGTAAAGCATACTGTTATTATCCCAGTTAGTAGGCATCGGCGATGTGTAATTTTTAGGTTAGTGTCCAAACAAATAACAAATAAAACCTCACAATAGTTAAGCTATAACAAAAGACTGCATTGTGACATTCAGAGACCAAATGACAGTAATTTTTATTTATTTATTATTGCTTTTTTTTTAGACATTTTCAATGGGGAAAAAAGAGAGGAGACTGTGGTTCAAGGAGGAGTTGGTACACAACAGTAAGGAAGGGGTGATTGGGCATGCAAGATGGAGGAAGAGGAGGTGATGAGTGAAAGGAGAGAAGTGAATTTGTGCTGAGATAGTCTGCCAATGTTGCCTGGCGGATCTGTCGATTATGACAATGAAAATGAAGCAGGTGACATTAGCATTCAGGGTGTTTGGTAGGAACAGATGAATGGTGGCAGTGGCGGAAAGACAGGGCTGGAGATGCTGAACTCAAGGAAAGAAACCATTTGAGTAGAAGATCAAACTAACCAGAGGTAGGGTCGCCAAATGATTTGTAATCTGGCGCTGAAGTAGTGCCCAAAAACGCTAAAAGAATTAAAAGGACAACAAATCAGTATAATGGAATTCAGAAGTAGAAACTAAAAAATGATTAAATCCCTGAGAGACGCCAAGAGTGCAGTTTACTGAGTTTAACAATAACAATAAAAAGCACTCGCTAGCAGTGTCCTTTTCTCTCTGGAGGCCCTCTGGTTCTGATCAATACTGAGGTTCAGCCGGGGTCATGTTTAGTTGGTACAAATGAAGGGAAGGATGCTTTTAAGTAAAATTGGTAAAGGCACATTTTCTGGCCATCGCTTATCTGAAGATCTCTAGCATTTAAACCAGCTGAGCATGACCCTTCATTGTACATGTCCATTTTACTGCCAAACAGGCAGCATTAGTTACAGGTGGCCATGTACTGTATGTAGATGTGTCTGTTAATACTGCACATACACTTATGTAGGGGCAAGTTACTGGAGTGGTTACTGGTGTGAGTGTGCAGGGTCATGGTGTGTGTGGAGATGAGTTTGTGTTTCATTTGTGTGCATGTGTGTGTGTGTGTGTGTGTGTGTGTGTGTGTGTGAATGTATATCCGTATGTGTCAGAGAATAAATTGCATGGCATGGAGATGAGATTCGTACCGTGACAGTCACCAAGGTGCGCTGTGTTTCCAAATTCAACATCTTGCTCGTATCCACTCCTGAAAAGAGAGGGACACAGATAAAGAGCAAGGAAAAAAACAAAACAACAACTTATCTCATCTGTAATATTTGCACTTTGTACTCAGCTGGGGCTTGAACTTACAAAGCACCAGCCTGTATCCTCTCACAGGCTCCATGAGATTTCCAGCCACAATAAGGATCCCTTGATGCAATACAGGACCTGAGGCCACACAAAATGAACACGCACACACACACACAATCATCAGAGCAGCAGGTTTAATCATTCTGGAAAGTGCAGTATAGTCATTTCTGACTGACTAAACATTAACCATAAAACATAAAGTGACACTGTTATCATTTGCATTATGACATTTACACAAAAACAAAACAATAAAATCACAAACCTATGACCGACCGTGCAACTGAACCCCCCATCATTTCCAATTGCATGTCACTTACTTGTGGCAGGAGGAATGCCTTTCACAGCGACTCAGGGGAATACGGATGACACAGCTTGAAAAGGCGACATACAGGCTGTGTGTGTCTTTGTCCACGTGCAGCGAAAGGACACGCTTGTCATCCTCGCGGTTAGACAGGCACCTGAAAGGGAAAAGAGAAACATGATCAGACGTTCGTCAGATAAGTCTGTCAGCTGCGTCAGTCTCAGCAGATTTAATCACTTGTCGCAGAAGATTTTTCTCATACTTTAACAGGATTTTTACATCTCACACACAACAATAAAAACAAACCCATCACACATGCACTGCTTATGCACAGAAAGCAGACAATGTCATCTGGACTCAAAAAGTTCACTTCAAGGGTTGCTGACTCCACAGCCGGGAGGCAGACAGGGAAGTAGAAAAAGAGAACTGAGGCAGACAGTGAGAGGCTGAGGAATGCATGTATCCCTACTTGGCCCTGTTGAAGACATCTATCTCCTCCAGAAGCAGGCTGTCATTCAGGGACATCGAGGTGGTCTTGGCCAACACCTTGAGTACAACACCTGACTCAGCCCCGATAAACACCACGGTGTAGTTCTTGTGGGGTCCTGCTTCATTGTCCACAGCCAGCGCTGTCAGCCTATACCTTCACATAAAGCAGACAGTCCTGTTAGTTGTAGTTGGGGTTATTCAGAGTATGTGAATACACTGGTCATTTCAAGTTGAGAAACGAAAGGTAAATTTTTCTTTTACTTCATCTATTGCATTTTGTATCAACATCCTGACCTACATCAATGATGGGACTGGCTTCAATATTCATGTTTTTTTTTTTTTCATATCGGCAACTACCAGTAAATCATTATGTGTCTTATTGTTAACTGTTAACTGAGCCTTCAGACTTTATGAATACTGAACTCCAGGTGTCTGGAGCAGATGTTATTCAGAGTCTACATCAAAACCTTGGACAGAGTCTTATTATTTGACTTTTGTGATATCTACAATTTATTGCTGAATTCACAAAGACTTAGGTCCAGGTATACACACAAAATCCTTTAGTTCTCAATTTACCTGACACGTGTTTTGGTGAACCAGGGCTCGTCTCCAACAGAAGGCACAGCTGTGTCCATAAGGGGGTGGGACTTGATGAACTGCAGGGTATCATCTGGAAACTCCATGGAGCTCTTAAAGGACACAGTTGGACCATGACCTGCACAGCACCCGGGTCTAGTATGGAGAGTGCACACAAGGAGAGGGCGAAAGGTCAAAGATCAGCCTGTATGGACACTCACCAGGGAGTAATAATGTTTGGGTATTGAAATGAATAGAAAGTGCAACAAGAGGCTGACGGAGAGGAGCAGGTGCTTACTAGGATAACAAAAAGGCCTCGACTGGAAGCATAAAATATATATCTGCATGGTTATCCTCCATCAATGATTCACCAGGGTAATGAAGTGCTTCGCAGACTTTGTGTTTTGGACACAGGGCTGAACCACAAATATACGTGCTGCCTATAAACAGGTTAAATATGTAACATGTCTAATTATGGCAAATTAATTATTTAACCGCTGGCAGATGGTAAACGTGTGTGCTGGGTCAAAGCTAATAACCTGATGCCTTACTAGTGAAAAAGATTTGACTTCATTGGGCTTAACCTGGACAAAGACAGGTTTTTTAAAAAAAATGGGGCAAATGACAGGTGGATAACAGATGCTGAATCAAATGCCACCTGCTCAAAGGAAAGCCAAAGAGAACATTGCTTAAAATCAGAGTTATGGCTCTTAAGTGTTTTTACGCTCTGACTCTGTATGCTTTAGAGGGTTTCTCAGTAGGACATTTTTGAGGATTTCTCTTTTTAGAGGAATAGAAGTGTTAAATTCTTACCGAGGTTTTGGCAGCTTCTCCTCTGGATATGGAGTCCACACAGAGTCAGGAGTCTTCTGCTCTTTAAAACGGCCCCAAAATACTTTCTCTATGTCAGCCATGGAGAAGGCACACACCGCTGAGCCAGGGATGCTGTGGAGAAACATGTCAACGTTACGTCCACATCTTACTTCTCAAATTTCTTTGTTCTGTCCTTTGTGTTGGTTAATGGGCGGCGGCATAATGGTTAGCACTGTTGCACAATAAGAAGGTTGTGGGTTCAGTTCTCGGCCTGGGGCCTTTCTGTGCGGAGTTTGCATCTTCTCTGTGCTTTCCTGGGTTTCCTCCGGGTACTCCGGGTTCCTCCCACCGTCCAAAGACATGTATATTTGGGTTAACTGGTGACTCTAAATTTTCTGTAGGTCTGAGTGTGAGTGTGAGTTGTTGTTGGTCTGTCTTTGTGTGTTGGCCCTGTGATGGACTGGTGACCTATCCAATCCCCAGCTGGGATTAGCTCCAGCAAACCTCAGCAACCCGGAAACGGATAAGCGGTAGAAGATGAGAGAGTGTGTGTGAGTGTGCTGGTTAATTCACAGCTCACCTGTTTATCTGTGTGGTAAACACGCCCACCACCGAGGGAACTCCATTGATGTTGATAATGTCAGTAATGGACTGAAGCACATCAAAGTAGAAGAAGGACTCCCCTGGCACAGAGCAATTCAACCTTGCCTTCACAAAAGATGTCCAGTGCTTCTCCAGCACTCGCTGTGACCCACCAACGTCATTCTTACAGATCCTGGCCACACGAGAATACACAACCTGCAAAGGGCCGGGGTTTAAGAGAGGACAGAGACGGGTGGGAGAGGAAGGTTGTTGAGTGAACGTCACTAAAACACTTCAACAAGCTGAATAATGCATGTCTCCATCCTGTAGCAACTCGGCACAGATGACCTAACAAACATGCGCTCTTATCTTT
This sequence comes from Remorina albescens, assembly GCA_034769265.1. Classification (NCBI taxonomy): domain Eukaryota; kingdom Metazoa; phylum Chordata; class Actinopteri; order Carangiformes; family Echeneidae; genus Remorina; species Remorina albescens. The sequence goes on from CM068479.1 coordinate 8,439,738, forward strand.
AACTTTGTACATGGGGATTGCTCCCCTGACTTGAGCAAATGTTTTAAAAGAAAAAAACAGAACAAATCCAATGTCCTTGACTGGCCAAATGCAGCCCCTTGTGAATTGCCAAGGCTTATCGTATAAATGATGTGTGTGAAACAGCTGGCTTAGACGGTTTTAATAATTTACCAATGCAAAGCTCCATCAGAGGCCAGGTGTCACCCCAGCATTAGTAGGGTTGAAATATTTATTACCTGGTGGCTGATGGAGGATGCTGGCTTCCTGCAGTTAGGGCAGGCTGCCTCAGAGATAAGGCATGGTCAAATCTGAAGTTGGCCTCAAACACAGAATATCTTAATGCTCCCACATGTGTGTGTGTTGCGCGCCTGTATGTGTGTTGCAGGGACAGACTCATAGTGCGCAGTCTGTGGGAGACAAATCCTCTCACTGTGTAATGGTTTTACATTAGCAGAACATTCCCAGCAAACACGCTCTGTAGAAATTTCTCATGTATTCTAATGCGATGTACTCTCATCGCCTGAATGGTCCCCATTACTACTGGGGCCATTTGTGGCAGAAATGCATGCACTGGGGGATGCATAAGCCTTTTTTTTTGGATAAAGGCCTACATCCTGAATCTGTGTGGAATATGTAATACATTATAAACGGCAAGTGCACTGTCTTACCTTGCCCAGATTGCTGTGCTCCACTGCAATCTCTCGGTAGAAAAAGTACACATAATTCCCATACTCTGCTGCATGCAGGAAATGAGGTTCTGAGGGAGAGACAGGGGCAGAGAAAGTTTAAGTGTATTTCTGCATCGTCACCACTGCTGTGCATGTTGAATATTTCAGGGATTTGTACAAGGCTGTATATAACTGGGGGTGACCTAGATTGCCTGGGAATGAACAGGACATATCCTCAGAAGTGGGCAAGGTGGGAAAGGTCTGTATCATTCTGAAAACAGCTCTGACAACCATATACGCACATGTGGCATACGAAGGCACCATGGCCATTTAGCTAGGCAGCAAGTAGACACAAGTATCTACAGTAAAGCAAGTGAAGAAGGGAATAAATAATTGAGCATGAGTAATTACCTTTCAGCCATTTGGAGTCATATTTGATAGTCCTAAGGGCTGATCCATCACCCATGCTGCGATAGATGACAGAGTCACTGGCCTGGAAGTCAGCTACAGTGGCAGAGTAGAGCTTCCCCTCTAAAAACAAGACAAGGAGCACAGTCACCGCAAAAACTAAGATACTCTGCTCTTCAGTGCTTTGTTGTTTCTCTTCTTTTATAAGGCTTAATTGGCTGAGTTGTTATTGCTGCAGGCACAGGTTTATTGTGGCAGAGACACAGAGGTGATAATGAGAGCATAAGTAGGAACACAGTTCCTACTTATGCACAGTTCTTCTTCTACAAGGCCGTTTGTGGGTGGGTGTGTTTGTTTGACCCTTACCAGCAAAAAGGGCAACGTTGGTTTGCTTGGAGTCAAACGGGCACCGTGCCAGGCCATTGATCTCCTCTCCATCTAACTCTAAGTTATCCAGCTGCAGGGAACACAAAAAATCAACCCACATGTTAGCGGAGGTTTCTCAAGGGACAGGGTGAAAAAGAACATACAAGGAATTCAGTCAAATTTATTTGAAAAGAAAATGAAATGGAAGCTGTGCTACTCAAATTATTTGAATGGCATTTCAAATAACCAAAGCCACCAAATCACCAAAGTGTTCCATACTTTTGAGCGTGTGTGCATACGTGAGTTTGCAAACTTTGACTTATGAAGGTGCCTGGTCCAGGCTGCAACAGGGGATACTGACCCTATAGTATCTGCACATGGGGTTGAAGCCATTGGTGCCACAGATAAATACCAGATCATCATTTCTGGGGACCAGGACTTTGATGAAGTTGTGGCACTCGTCCTGCAAATAGACACACAACACAGCACAGCGTTTTGAGAGGCATCCAGCTTCTCCGCTCACAGTCTCCATTCATATGGTGGAACATAAAACAAAAGGTTTGAGGTGAGCCGTGTTTCTACACATACTCTATGTTTTCCTTTGACGGCACACGTCTCTCTGTCAGCTTGGCCCGATCGCCACGTTAGCTTCTGTAAGCAACCAAAACGGAGCATTAGACAAACACACAGCATGCCACATACAAACATGCACCTGCACACACTCACACACACACACACACACACACACTTTCACACACAGTCCTCCCTTTTCCACTCTCTCATTTTACAGCCTGTCCTGTCTGTGATGAATGGCTCAGTATTTTCTGTGAAGTTCTTTTAGCGTTTATGGACAGAGAGCCTGTGGCAAGAGTCTTACCCGGTAAGGAATGATCTCATTCCTGTAGGATTCTCTTAGACTGACTAGGTACACCTGATCTCTGTGGACGGACAACAACAAAACACACATTTTAGAGACACAGCACAGTCGGGAATCATTTATTATATTTTTAGACTAGGGGGTAGATAGGGGAAGGGGGGATTTTCAGCACATCCTCTATCTTGTTTCTTATATATATATATATATATATATATATATATATATATATATACATATACATACATACTTTTTCTTTTTTTATCAGAGTAAATAATCAGCAGCTCATTTGCATTGTTCTTTAATTAGGCAGAGGAGCATGTTGCTTCACTTTCAGTAAACACATGTGACAACCCCAAACTGGCAATGAGTGGCTCCACCCAACAACAGTGATGTGGTGCTGATTACTGGAGCTCAAGAGCCCCACGTTTTATACTGGGAATGTCAAGGTGATTTCCTGCTTCAGTATTAGTGCTGGGCATCAGATTAATCCCAGCAGCCATAAATACAGAAAATACATGTAAAGACGCCAAGAAATCCCTGACGGAGCGTCAGGCCGGCTGGATCAATACTGGCCATATACATCAGATACAGGCCTAGAAGCCACAGATCCAATAACACTAAGAGGCTTTTTACCCCCCTCCCCCCTCAGGCCAATGTTTACCTGCCAAGGAGTGATTGAGTATATTGGCGTCGGGGATGTGTGAAAGAGACAGAGAGAGAGAGAGAGAGAGAGAGAGAGAGAGAGAGAGAGAGAGAGAGAGAGAGAGAGAGAGAGAGAGAGAGTGAGAGAGAGATGGTGTGTGTGTGTTGAGTTTACCTGCCAGCAATGAACAGAGTGTCCTGTATTTTGGTCATCAGCTGAAAGTCAAGGCGATGCTGTGACTCGTTGCCAGAGGGCCTGCCTCTGAACACTGGGTACCTCCGCGAAACTGGGAATATATCACACACAAACACACACAATTATGGGAGGCTCGTGATAAGCGAAGATATTATTTCACTGAGAGGCCACACTCATCTCTTACTAGATTTAACTCAATTGCACTGACATCCACAAATCCTCCTGCAATTCTTAGTGATGTCTTAGTAAAAAATACTGACAGCACGTTGTGTATATCTGTGTGTCATTGTGTTGCGTTGGTGCGTCAGATAATGGCTGCTTATGTCAGCACATCTCTGTTGTTGCACATCACATCACATAAATGAAAATGAAATCCACTTAATGCTACCCCCGGCCGTACAGCTGATTGACTTTATGACTGTAGATATAGTGAACTGCTGACACAACCAGAAGTGGGACGCTGCTTATTCTGAGTATTGTGCCTACCAACATGGCAGCTTTTTCTGGAGGGAATTGTGCACCTTAAGGACAGTTGCGGGTTTTTCAGTGGCTTTTTTTTTTTTTTTTTTTTGCAGGAAAACACAAGTGCTACCCCTTCCTTTCGGCTGGCTCATTTGCGCATGTGTACTCACAGTGTGCGTCAACGACGTCAAGGGGCACGGTGTCCTCAGGGAAGCTGACTGCGAGAAGAGTGCGTGAGGCTGTCAGCAGCAGCAGCAGCAGCAGCTCACTGAGCAGAAGCGCAGCTCTCTGGCCCATGGCTGCTCACAGACAACACTTCCTGTTTCACACTGGTGGAGTTGTTACCTGCAGACACACACACAAGAAAAAAAAAACTGCATGCTTTTTGTTGCTCGGCATGTCACACATTTTGCGTTATATTTCACTCAATGCTGCAAGCTGTGGTCCTTTTGTTTATCTCATTACAAAGAAAAAAACAGAACAGTTTCCAAAGTAGAGTTTTGCTACATGCTGTAAGTGAAATGAAATGCTCACACAATGCCCCCCTCATGATCCCTATTGATGACTGAGCTTTCAGTGGTGGTACTTGGCGTTTCCCCTCCGCCTCTCCCTGCATCTGCTGTCTATGGGAAGGTCAGCCAACTGACTGGTGGGGTGTCTCGGTGTGTGTTGGATGCTGCGGAAGTCCACTCTGTTAGGAGCGTGGTTGGCCTGCTGTCTCTGTACATCTGTGCTTCAACTGGTTTGTCGGACCAACGCTCAATCAGCACATTGCAACTTCATCACCATCTCTTGTGCTAGCCTCTGATCTGACCTTAGCCAAATTCTGTTAGCTCTCTGCTGGCTGTTATTCCTCCAGCCTTTCCTTGGGGCTGGTGTACATTGTTTCAGATTCACTCATCTTTGTCTTAGGAGGCCCCAGGCATGCACAGTTGTTTTGACATATAAAAATTATTTGTGCGGATAATAGTGTGCAGCATCTGATTGTATACATGATATGCCAACAACTAGACTGGTAATAATTTATTGTGGGAGTGGCAGGGGTTTAGTGTGTACGTTGGTGTGTGGGGGAGTGCTTTAGAGACAGACTGTGTCTGTGCATATTAATGATCGGTGTATGTTCAAATATTTATAAGGCAAACAAATAATTCATGCAGTCAAAGCCTGAACGGATATAAACAATTTACCAGGAGACGTCACACAGGCAGAGGGATGGATTAGCTGGAAGCGCACTGGGATACACAAACACACATACACATGGCTGCACATACATAATCACTCTTTCAAATGGTGTAATGCAAAGACTGACTCATGTGTGCACACACAACACACACACATAGTATTGACTCATTTTTCAATTAGCCCCAAAGCACACCTGCTCCAGTGCTGTCTGTGAGCCCTGCCTGCCAAGCCATTAGTGCTCTGATTGATCCACACAGGAAGCATGGCAGAGCAGCAGCCAGCAAAGCGGAGCCATGGACTTCATCATCATTGTCATCATTGTGGCCCTTTGACAAGTTTTTGGCTCTAAGTCTGGTCGCTTCAATCTGTACTGTGGGCTTTTGAATTATTTACATGAACTAAATAAACCATAAAACACATGGTTGTCAGGTGAATAAATTATAACACATATTGTTTTCAAGTAAGAACATTTGGAGCTGTGAGTTGACGGCAACAATATGCATCAGCTAGTGTATGTGAATTACATAATAAATGAACTGGCTGCATAGTAATTACCTACCTGCTTTTTGGTATAAAGTGTGTTGTGTTTTTACAGGGAATCAATAACGTACTTTCAGTCTAACCAGTTACTGTATGATGACATCAAAAAAAAATCTATGTGGTAATATTGCACACTTTAGTCATCAACCGCATGTAATCTGTTCAACTGAGCTTCCTGTGGGATAACTGAGGCATCTGAAAGAGCAGTGTCATTGTGGCCGAGTAATGTTTAATGCAGGGTGAGACAATCTGTCTCAATTAATCAACTTCACAGCTAAATTACAGGTGTGATATATGGGCATGGTAAGATTATTGTATGAGGGCCAAAAGATTTATTTTCTCTTTCACTCTAAGTAGCTACAGGCATCAATGATGCCAGAGCAGTCACTGCTCAGTAATCTAGACAAAAAGGAATCTCTCAACACAAACAATTTATGTATCTATTCATGTGGGGTCCTGGGTCTATAAGGAAAAACAGCTGCCAGCAGCTTAATCTAAACAAGAAGTGATGATAGTGCTCTGCAAAATGAGACAGCGGTTTTCCTTAAAAGCATCGGAGCCTTCTTTTTTAACACCCTGATTCAGATGCTCTCGCACCAAAAAAGTGCTGTGTTAAAAACTGAGCAATAAATTGTCGACTTTCAAGGAGAAGCCTGGGACAGGAATAGATAACTTACACTTAACAATAGAAAAAAGAGAAGCTATGAAAGGTAAATAAACCCAGCTCCATTTTTCAACTTTTTTGTGCCATCATATGGGCTGCAGGCTTTGCTTCTAGCCTAAACATGGATGTGTTCTCAAGTAAATCACTTCCTTGGTTGTGAAAACTTTAGACTCCTACTCTATATTGCCTCTTGGTGAGTGCGTACATTCACACCGCTTCTTTTCCTACCATTCTCCCTCACTCAGGAAAAACAACACTCCATCAAAAGGAAGAAGCTCAACTCTCTCCCATGATTCCTTGCATGGTAATAGCCATGCTGTGGAGGCGAAGGCTTTCCTCAGAAACTTTAATGTAAAACAGAAACAGAGGACATTCAGAGGTCAGCAATCTAAAATTACTTCTCAATCTCTAGTGAGCCCAGCATGTTTTCTATTGACTATTCCTTTGCACTCTCCAGTTCCTGCCTTGCAGTGTGTGTATGCGTGTGTGTGTGTGTGTGTGTGTGTGCGTGAGTGCATGCATGCACATATAGGCCTCAACAGGCCTAGAAACGCTGGGCTTGTCACGCAACTCAGTGCCATTCAACCTTGCCTCACTCTACCTCTGTTATTACAGGCTTTTCAATGTCCTACAACCACGCACTTTCCCTGCTGATGTTGTTGGCTCAGGCCCATGGTGTTAAACACAGGGAGGGGGATGGGGTCTGGTAGAATACTAATTCTACTGATGGTGGGTGCAGGGGTCTGGAGCCCAACTCTAGTAGTTACTTCTGAAGATTTAGTGTCCTAAACTTAAAATGACAGATTAACACATATTTCCCCCTTAGCTTTGCTTTCACTGGCATATGTCAGCCATAGCCTCTCCTCCTCTGCAACACTGAATTGATGTTTCTTGTCCTGTTTGCAGGAATTGGGGCTAATAAAAAGGATGGCAAACAACAGTGGTGAGTGACGTTTTGTGTGTGACTGTGATGGGTGGCTCTAATCCCAGGAGAACAATGACTGCTGCTGCTGCTTGGGGGTGCTCGACTTGTCATCCCGCACCATGCTGAGCTGTAAACCTTACTGCAGAGGAAATCAGATAGGCCAGGAGTTCAGTTTCACACATACTGTCAACATATGTCTAAATCCACGTGCGAGCATATGACTGTGTGTCCAAACCTGGATATTCTATAATTGTTTCCACTCTAGATGTTGGCTCCGAGAAAGTAATCAAGATAAAGCCACACAGGACAGTGAGTCAGCCAGATGATTAGAGCAGCCACCAGGCAAGTTAAGAAATGATTCCCACTTCAGTATTAACCATGACCCTAAAGGATCATTTTTGAGGGGCTTGATTGGACTTGTTGCTTCGGATATTTGGCAGAGGGAGATGGCTGTGCCATCTCTTTTCTCGCATTCCTCTCTACTTTGGTGAGTGGAGCGGTGAAACGGGAGAAAGGCTGCTCTCAGCAGTAGTTCTGCTAGAGTAGAGTATAAAGGGGTAGAGCTGCAGGTGTGAATGGGAAACAAAAGGGACTTTGGGCAAGTCAACACAATAGAACCCCACCCCTGGTCAGGGGACCCATGTTCAGGAGAGCTTTTCTGGGTCTCCTAAAAGGGGCTTCATGGAAAAACATGCAAACTTGACTTCAAATACCTCAAAGGGGGGGGACAAACAATTATCACTCAACTACCCGATAATTGCACTATGTAATTTCTGTGCAGCACTTGAAGGAAACCTTAGGCTGTTAAGAGTTAACACTGTATGCTTTAATGGCAGTTGTTCTAGGGTTACAGCTGGAAATTGGGGGTTAACAGTGGTCGTTCTGGTTGCTGAGTTCTGACCCTGTGACCAGTGGAGCGAAGTGAGACACACCAACCAGCTGTGCTGTCAATGAGCCCAAACCTGGTTCCTGACATGGACGGCGCGTGCTGCCTCTGCCCGAACCAATTTTGTGGTTTCAGCAACTGAGGGTTAGGGTCAGAGATCTGACTTTACAGATTTACAGGGAGACACACAAATCAAGTGAATGTTTGCAAACAAATTAACTGTACCTTTCTTTCTGTAAAGCCAGTGCATAAGTTTCAGAGAATATGCACCATATACTTTTAGACCTGAAACTTGAATTTAATGAGTATTCTTTTTACCTTGCATTTCAATGTTTTGCAAACCACGTTTGTCTATATTGGAAACTTCAGTGTAGGATCAACATCCCTTTACTGCTCATTTATCTACTGTGACCAGTTTACTCAAATGCCACAGAACAGATCCTAAAATGACTGAAGCTCGCACTCTTTCTAATTTCCCTTCTTTATCCCTTCATTTGTTGGTCATCTTTCAGTGGAGATGTTCCGCTTCTCTCTTGCGCACGGAATCCAACGCCAGCCGCCCAGGTTCTACCGCTCGCATTGTGTAGGTTGGGGGCGTAAAAGCATTCAAGTTTTATCCGTGGTAAATCTTTTCAGAGCCCTTTTAGTCCACATGTAGGACCGATACAAAAGACAACAAAGAAACAGGGGACAGCGGTGGAGTGACATCAGTGATGGGGCTTTTCGTTGAACTGCCTCCACAGCACTTAATGCATGCACAGGGCTGGGCTTCCGTGCTGCTCCGAAAGGGGCTACGAGCGCTCCCCCCAATTTATTATTCAATATAAGAGCACAACGAGAGAATTAGGAAATACATTAAATAAATTAAAAGCAGCCGGAAATTAGTGGCCAACCGCCTATGATCCAAACGGCCCGTCCTCACCGCCTTTTATTGTTTAATACAGTGTTTCCCAGCATGGTCCGTCCGATCATGTGAAGGTTGTCTTTATTCCAAGTTGATGTATTTAGGAGTCAAAACGTCAGAAAACACTTTATTTCAGGGCTTATGGCCATTGGACAGCACTCAGAAGACTACACAATAGAGACGATGAGCTGAGGTGAATGAAACTGTAGCGAAAATACGACACTTCTCTGCAGGAAAGGTGTGTTACGGGACTACAATGGCGTGGCTCTGATTTGATTTCTCTATCAGTCGTAATCTGTGCTGAAATCTCAATTTGAAAAAAAGGGGGAGTGATAGGTTTCACTTTGAAATGCAAGTATTATATTTCCTTGTATAAATTGTGTGGAAGTAGATCTCCGGATAGAACAGAAGCCAGTCAGTGTTACGCCCTTCAGCCAATCCTAGATCCATTTTACTCACACAACTCAGGGAGTGTACGGTAAAAAAAAAACAACAACAACAACAAAAAAACAAAAAACAATCCACGTAATTAAATAAATAGATAATAAACAAATATAAAATCCTTGAGCACACCTACCTTGAATGTCCGAATTCACTCACGAATTTGACCATCCAACCGCATTCCATATTCCTTTAGTTATCCATTTAAGAGAAAACAACCACATGTGATATTCCTGTTTATTTCAGGCTCCATCTGAAGGACCTCCACTTTTCTCTCTTTTTTCCAGTAGTTGCGCACAGATTTCAGCTCCGCTCGCCACATAAGAGTATTTTTGGTTGTGCCTGCTGCACGGTGTCCGTCCCCGGGCCCCTGAGCTCTGATGACTGATCTTCAAAGCTCCTGCCACGACCACACAGCCCCCTCCCTCCATCACACACCACACACCATCCCCTTCCACTACTATTAACTTTGGAAACCGGGGGGGGGGGGGTGCATAAACATTAATGACGCACTGTCCTTAATACGCTGCGCTCTGACTTCGTGTGCAATCATTGATTAAATGAAGATTTATCATCATTAAATCACATATATACACCTCAATTAAAGAAACATATACAAGATTTAAACACAACTCTCTCCTGCCCTTGTTTATTCCAGATAACTTTGGATTCACCAGCGTGATAAATACTCTAGTCTTTCCACTAGAACTTATAAACAGGACTTCTGACAGATTCAATAGGACAAACTGAGTCAAAATGTTGTTTATTCTCCCTTACGCCTCTTTTATTGGCGGCGGAGAAGCGATTCCGAGCTGCACAGATAAATGATGGCAGTCTTGAGAGGAATGAATGAATATTATACATGATAATTACAAAAGAAAACTCCGGACCTGAACTATGTCTGCTGTGATCGTTAGTTTTTGTAGAGCAGCGTAGCGACGTGGCCAGAAGGAATATTTTGAAGAAGACTTCTCCTGTCTAGTTTTCCCCCTTCGACTTTCACTGCGTAATGCGGCACAATAAAGTAAATCCACGTTGCTGCAAGGAACTCACCTCATCTGAATTTGTTATTTTTTATATCCTTTTATTTCTCCTTCTCCTTCTTTCTTTCTTCTGCTTTTTTCTTTTGTTGCCGTAATCCAAAAACTAAATACGCGTGTATCGTCCGCGCCGCCGTTAATCAACTTCTCCCGGCCGAGAGAAAAACAAACTAACGCACGGCAAACGGTGTAATTCGACCCGTGCTAAGTCAATCCATCCACAGAGAGAGACCCGCAGCCTACCAATGAGCAGCGCTCCTGCTCCGGTCCCTCCCCCCACCATCCATCTCTCCTCGGTTGGTACACTCAGCCTTCCTCTGGCTTCCTTCCTTTCTTTCCTAGAGCCCTGAGAGAGAATAAACGACCCCCCCCCCATCCTCCTCCTCCCCCTCTTCCCAGTCCTCCTCCTGTGTGACCCCGTGTTGCCTGCCCTTCTGTTAAAACCCCCCATCCCCCAATTCCAAGTCAGCTAGTTAAAATCATTTCAGCTGAGAAGTGGTAAGCGACTGGGAAGTAAAACACAGCTTTCAACATGTTTGGATTGGAAATGGGAGATGGGTTGAACACAAATCTTCCTCTGCTGCAGCACAGTACCATGCAGTGGATCATGTGCACTCTGTAATGACCCAGAGTGAAACTTTTACATGAAAATTATACTTAATAATGTTAAATTGTCCTTTTGGAATATTTTACAGGCATTTGGCAAAACCCCATTGGCCCTTTTAATGCAAAACCAAATGATACTTTCTTCAAAACAAATCATTTTTATTGCTGCAAATGTCAGTGTGAGCTAGGAGACACTCATCTTCTCCTCTATAGTGGTTTTAAACTGCCTTCTCCCGCTGTTTGGCTGATCTATAGTTATTTTGCATCCTGCATGCATATGTAAACATCAGTGTGAGTGCATGCTCTCATATGTATGTGAGGCTTGAAGTTGTCATTGAACGTGTCAGGCCATTCCAGGCGGGCCTGCGAGGCCGGACAATGGAGGCCTTTTTGCACCCCATCAGAGAGACAGGTTAGCAGATGTGTGAGAATCTCTTCCACATGAACATCCTCACCCACTCGCACATACACTCCTGACAGCCCCCATTCTGAGCTGTGAAAGTGGGATCTGCATCTCAATACTTGCAGAGGAAACACAAGTTTGTTCTGCTGATCTGCCTGATCCCGGTTTGGCACCTCTTTCATGTCTTTCTCCATGTTTGTCCCTGATTTGCCGTCTCTTCGTTTGACAGAGTTTTCCTCAGGCACCCTATTGCTCTCTATTTTCTCCAATCTAACCAGCTATCTCAACCGGTAGACTTTGGTCTGTCATTTACGTGACCTTCATTCCCAGGCTTCAGTATAAGCGCTGAATGACTCTGTCAGTCCCTGGTTACATCTGTGCGATGCCCCAGTATCCTGTGGGGACTGAATCAGCACCAGCATCTATTTCTAAGGGAGAAGGGGGAAGATGGATGGATCAATGTTTCGAAGATTTGCGGAGATGCGGCTACTGGGTGTCAGGAAGGGTCGATAGATGTATGGATCTGTGGGTGTCTGGTGATTGGTAGAAGTATTGATTGGTCCTTTATCCAGTGAAATGACCATTTTATTGGGAGTGTAATGGCAATGTGACACAATTTCATTGGATTTTAATGGTTTTTCGTACATGATTGTTGTCTTTGATAATTCATAATTTGCTTGTAATGTATTTCTATGTAGCCTGAAATGAATTGTCAACATTGTAAAGAGGAAAAAGTGACAATTCACACTCTTTGTGAATTTAAAACCTTCCTATGATCATTCCTGAGCTTATGAAAACTTACAAATCCCATATATATGCCATCCTCCATGGAGTAATTATTTAAGGGAGTTTCTAGAAAGGAAGAAGCCAAAAACGTGTTACTGTAATATTTTTGATTACTATGTTATATTTTAACTATTTATACCCCAATTAAAATATATATATATACAAAAATACAACTTTCAAAATACACAGATGACTAAATGATGACATTTTCACAAACAAACAGTGGAGCAGATCAATAGGTGACAAAGGTCTTAGGTCTGAGAGCATGTTTGGGTGGAGAATGAGAATGGACAGATGAATGTATTGATGCAGGGAGATGGAGAGATGAATGAAGAAGGGTGAACTGATATACATGGAGGATGGGGGGCAGACAGAGGACAGAAGGCTTCTGCTACCTCCAAAAGCCTGACATGCTCCCTTGGGGGCCCTACGGTGTGTAGGTCAACCCCAGGGGGTGTGTGAGGGTGGGCCTCGGGGTGCAGAGGAGAATGTGAGGGCTTGGCCTTAGGTTGGGCCTACCAGAGTGCACTACCCTACACTCCCTTATTTACTGCCTGAAATGCCAGTGCAGATGGCCATGGGTCCAGGATGGGGGGCTGCAGCCAAGAAACTGCTCAGGGAGAATTTTGCTACAGCATCAGCACCTCCCACCGACTAAATAGTGTACTTGAGAATATGAACTTAATAAGTTAAGGGCATACATCCTGGGTAGCATTCTGCAAAATTAAAAGTTGTCAAGTTGAATTTTAACATGTCATAATGAGTGAGCAAAAGCAAAAAAAATCAAAGATGTTTCTGCTGGAAATGGTCCGGTTTTCAGAGTTGAGACGACAGTGACAGCAGCTGTGGTGTGCTAACTAGGAGAAAAGGTTGTGGGCTTTTCACTTGGCAATAAGTGTTCTTTCAGATGGCTGCCTCTCAGGGTGGAGGCAGTCGTGGCTGAGCCTCCATGGTGACCTCTGATTGATTAAGGGGCCATTTCTGGCACTTGACTGGCCTGAGGCACCATTTGTCACCTGACTATGCAGTCCTGTTGAGAATCTTTGTGTTTTCCAATCTACAAGCAGACCTTTTCTCTAAATCCCAAACTCAGCTGGATCCACTGGGGCCACCCATGTCAAAAATCTGTTCACTCATTCTGATGTTCAGCCTTTTGGATTAGAGTAAATACCAAATGGTGCTAAAACAACACATAAACTGTATACTACACATGAAACATATGGATAGCCATAGAAATCCAGATGGTTATTGGCTATAATTAAGTAGGCAAAATATAATTAACAAAGACAGAAAAATATAATTCATGTATTTTATGATAATAAGTGATTCTGTACATTAGTTATTTCCTGATATGATTTGGAGTAAAGGTAGGTGTGTTATGATTACTGTGATTTTTTGAAGGCTGATCACCACAACTGACCAAATGAAAAAGAGAGACATGTAATACCATACCATACCCTTCCTTTGTATTACTATGATTTAAAACTAAGAAAAACACAAAGTGCTGCCATGAATGGAAAGTCACACTACTAAGTACTAATATTATGAAGCTATGCTAAGTAGCTTCCACTTTCCGAGAGCAAACTAGCTTAAAAGCACAGTGGTTCCCTTCCAAATGGACAGATGTCCTAAATTACAAATCATAATCAATGATACATATTTGTGCTTGCAGAAAAAGGGAACAAACTTGTATCAATGTTTGCAAGCTTTACAGGACTGCGATGTGGTGTATCACAGAAGTTCAAAGCTAACAATGCCCACCCCATGTTTCCAATTATGCACAGGACTCCACATTTATTAATGTTGTTGACACTGTATATCCTAAAAAGGTAAAAACTTGCACCATTTTAAGAAGACAGCATAACTTTAAGTGAAGCACAATTCATTCAGCTGTTTGGATGCAAATGTCATAGTTGTATTCATATGCTCTTTAGGTGAGCTGCATATCACAGATTGTATATTTGGCAATCATGCCTTCCAGCCTTCCAGCCTGCATCCTCTCTGGCTTTTCTTATCGTAACCAAAGGTCAGAAAAAGGTGACAATTTATATTGCCAATAGTTTAATTCTCTGACTGGAGGTAGATCTGAAACATGTATTTGTAATTTGCAGTGAAATGACCTGTACACTGTTTGCACTTATAGCTCCTTCACCTTCCTTTTTTATGAGATTATTTTCTAAATGAGAGAAGCAAATCTATTTTGTCATAACTTGTTTTCTGCTCCAGATATGAGGAAATTATAGTATCAAGTCAGCTTTCATGCAATTCTGATGACTGCCACATTTACTCAAGGAAATGCACAGAAAGGTATAAAATAAATTCTGATATAAAGTAATTGTTTTTATTAAAGATTTCTTTGGGCAAATGAGAATGCTAATCATATTCATAGCCACTGCGCTGGGTAATTTGCAGCTTCCGATAAGCTGCCATATCACTGTGAACTGCCAATGATTGAGTGACACACATGACATTTTAGACTCATTATTTATTGATCCAATTTCGGGGTCGTATCTAAATGTACTAATCTGCTTGGCTATCTATATGCTCACATAGGAGGGCTATGTGAAATGCTTCTGGAGTTGAGCTGATGATGACATTGTCGGCCTCTGCCTTATGCGTGAAATGAATGATGATATGCCTTTAAAGCAATGCCACCTTGCCACCATTAGGACAGTGTTTCCACCAGCTAAGTATAGTGTCCTAGTCCTAGCCTAACATTGACATTCACTTGGTCTAGGGGGGAGCCCAATATTAGAGGGCAAAAGTTTTATTACTTCTGATAATGATAATAAATGCTTCCTCCCACACACTGTGCCCTTCATTACAGCAATGATCCCATAACATCTCTGTTAAAATCTATCACTGTGGCTCCATTAATGAACACTCCAAACATAGTAGTCAACCACACAGATGAGCCAAGACCTTGTCACGTCCCTGATAATGAAGTTAATGAGCCAATGGAGAAGTCAACAACTTTCAGGAAGGGGAGCTATGAATTTATTTAGGGTGGAAGGGGATAGAAGCAGGATTTAACAGGCTGAGGCTGAAGTGGGAACAGGAAAGGAAGAGCTACAGAGGTTCCTCTGTTCACACGCTCTGATGTATGGATGTATTCTTGTGTGTGAGCTGGCTGGCACATACATACATTTATGTGCAGACAGACATGCACATAAACACACACAAACAGACAGGTGCTGTGTATGGTACCGACTGTCTGGTGAACAGCTGTGGGGGGGAGGGGGGCTTGTGCTGGGCGTGGTGGGAGGCTGTTGAATTCTCTGACCTTACCACCGGACGCAACATTTGACACAGGGAGACACACAGACCCACAGAGGGCAGCTGCAAGGTGCCATTCAAGGGTCCCCAAGCCAACTGCATCCACACACTGGACTCAGTGTCTCTGACATAATAATCTACCTCTGAGCTCCCGGGAAAATGACCACTACCCATCCCAAAACAGAAGGAATATTCTGCAGCCATATATCTGTGACAGCTCTGACTCCAGCCAGCCCTGCAACCTGCCAATGGGAGCACTTAAACCACCACTGTTGGCCCAAATATTTACCTACCCTCTTACCCAACCCCAGCACCAGTCATAAGCATAAGCTTCAAATCCTGTCCCACCTCCCATCCTGGCTGTCAGTCACCAGCTAAGTCCTCCTTGGAGCTCAGAGGCCATCAGGGATTTTAGGGAAAAGCCTTTTATCCTGGGACTTTCTCTACAGGCTGTGGCGAGCAAATGTCTCATGTCAGCAAAATACCATAAATTCTACAAATGGGATCTTTTTTGCCTCTCAGACGTGGCAAACAAACTTTTCTGAATAGGAGGGCAATATGTAGCATGTACTTTATTAGCGAAGAAGAAAATCACTGGAAAAACTGTGGCGTTAATGGTTGAAAGTCTCATATTTTTATTTATCTTATAGTATACACTTTTACATCCACGAAGGTGATTTCTTGTGTACAGGTGCACATAGAGGTTGTACTGGTGGGATGCGTTAATACATGCTGATCATCCTTAGGCAGATTGTATAGGCTAATCTGGGGAATTAAGATTGCAGCTGTAGGGAATGCCATCAGCCTGCAGATACAGACCAGGTGTCCACACAGAGTCAGCTGGGGGCCAGGGTGTGTGTGTGTGTGTGCCAGAGAGGAAATGACAAGAATGGGCCTCGCCTACATGACACTGGGGAAATGCTGTGGGAGGACCAGTATGCTGGAATTCATTAGACCATCCTCAGCTCTTATCACATTTACATCAACTGCTCATGTGCATGCAAAAAATCTGAACTGCAGAACAAATGTTTATGCTCACACCCACATCATGCTTGCTTATGTTGTCCAAAACTAAGCACACATTACTTTGCTATGGACTCTGCCCAGAGTATAAGCTCCATTTATTGTTTTATCAATTCTACTTTTACTCATTCCCTCATCCAGCATGTACGAACAGAGTCCAATGAATTTGAGAAACACAGGAAGGCCAACAAAGAGTGTTATTATTACCAGCAAAATTGTGTACAAAGGCGGAGTATCTCGTTATCATCTTCCTGCTATTTTATATATTTAACTTGAGTTGTGCTCTATGTCCAGTTGGTTATGACACACCTAATGGTGATGAGTGGAAATAAAGCAAGCGTCATCGGTCCCTTTAACGAAAGTGGCATTAGGAGAGGCAGCAGGGAGCACAGCAGCTAGAGGAGGTAATCCCATCTCTCCTGGTCAGCCCTCAGACAAGCATTAGCAAGCCCCACTAATTCTCACCTACTTAACGCACAGCAGTGATAGCTCTCTTTCCCAGACCCATATTGTTACACACAACCATTTCTCCAGCCAGCCATTTCAGGGTTAATGTTTTCCAGCCTGAAACACTTGGAGTTTGACCAGCTCCAACATGCCTCCAAGCTTGTATGTCACAACTACTTCAATTTCTTTGGTATTCAGGGTGTGAATTAGAGTCCTGCATGGATCACACCTTTCTGTCTTAACTCTGAACCCAACTCCACAAAGTAGACCAAACAACCAGGCCTGGCTTGTACCTAGCAATCATTTTTTTTTCAGTGTCTGAACCTGACTGCAGTCAATTTAAGTGAAAAAAATTAGTACGGCAGCTGGAAGACAAGACAGTTCAGATAGGAAAGAATCGCCTAATAAGACAACTATACAGGATGTAAAGAAGCCAATAGTTCAGCTAGATATGCTAAACCACTCAACTGCGTACTTTCCTTCCACTCTTCACTCATGACATTATGTCTTTTAAATAAATATATATGGCTATGGCACTTGTATTTGAGTTCCTTGACGCTTTAAACCACTTTTTGTTAAATCAGCTGCCTTCCTAGATCTCAGGATTTCAGTCCAGTTGTATTAAAACTGACATGCGTGACAACCCAACTAGCCACACGGGCTACACTGCAAAGGACTGAAAGTTTGTGCGAGACTTTCACTTTGTCGCAGACCAGGTGGAATGTGACATACACACTGCTACACACATTTGGATACAGTCGAGTGTGGTGGCGGGGCTCAAATGAGCAACCCTGGTGTCTGACCCCTCACACACACTCCTCCACAACACCAACGATCCATTTCTCATCCCCCTCCCACGCATGACCCTCTTCAAGAGTGTCTCCAGTGCGTCAATGGTGGTAGCGGGCACTTTAGGGACGTGGGGGTATCATGTGTCATTTAAAAAAAAGCAGTTGTCATGACTTACTGAAAATGGAGCATGACTTTATTCAGTCTAAACTATAGCCTGGTAAGAACAGTGTGGCCTCTCAGCGCCCCGACTGCAGTGGAGTGGCCATTTCTGTGCAGTGCTACAAGCTGCTTTAATGGAACTTTATTAAGTGCTCTGTTTTTATGGGATTGATTTCTCCTTGCACCGAATGAATATTTCGATAGATTTCTGCACTCCTGCTGGATGCCAGCTGTCACTAAATGAAAACAACATTTTCCAGTATATCTCCCACAGGTAGATTATACTTAAATGAAGTAAACCTAACAAATTTTTCTTGTAAGTCATCTGGCTTTAGCTTCATTACATGGCTTTACACATCCCACACTGACTTCAGTTAAATTTTTTTTACTCTCTAATATCGTCACATACATAAGTGCATGTTCGCACACAACTGGAGGGGATTACAGGAGAGGAAGCAAAGTGAACACACAAGGATTCTGAGTCAAAACAACAGAGCGAGATTCGACCTTTGACCTATATGGTCATTCATCTGTTGATAACGTAAGTAATTTCAATGAGACAGGTCCAGAGCACATATAGACAGGCAGACAGGCAGGCAAGCGGACGGACAGCCAGGCAGATATTTTACAGACCACAAAATCCCTTTCTGGCAATACATAGTCCCATCTAAAGGTTTTAACTTAAGATAGTTGTAATGCATACTAATATACCGGTATATGATAATTAATGGTTTCCATTAGCGGGAAACCTGTTCTCTGCACTTTTCCTGGTGGATGGAGTGCTGAAGTAGCTTAACTTCGCTTCTGTCCTACCTGGGGCTATAGACTACTGGTATCCTGCATATTAAATAAAGCCTTTCCCCCTCTGAGCCCCTCCTCAGTGGTCCCCATTCCTCAAACTAAATAAAGTCTTCCCTGCTCTTCACACTCCTGCCTCCTTCTCCTTCTCCATCCAGGCATTGTTAATGGGATCATTTGCTAAATCATAATATCGGAGCGTTCTACAGCATATTACATTTACTGTTTGTTGAGTGGAATACAAAAAAATAAATAAATGAGGGGGGCAGTGAATATTTTCTGATAGAGACAGAACAATGAAGAATATTGTCTCTGTAAAATTTATGTTGTGCATGTGTGTCTTTATATGTGCAGAACACAGTCTACTCTGTGTCAGTAGACTATTGCAGAAGGATGTTAATTTTATCTCCCATTGGGCCAGTGGCCGTGTCGTGGACTAAGTAGCGTCATTTACCAAAGGTTACAGCCACAGTCATGGATACCGGCAGATATCCATGACAAGTCATACCAATGAGCCTTATCCTCGGTAATTGTGCCTTATATTCAGTTCTCTCTGTTTCTGTGTCTCTCTTTTTGATGAGTTTCTTTTAGTCTTTCTGTTTTTTTTGCCTTTTTATTTTGCTCAGTTTCTTCCCCTTTCCTTTATCTCTCTGAAATCCTGCTATTTCCCACATCCTTTACTTGATAGGGTAGAGCAAACCAGCATGTAACTGTCATGGGGTTATTAAACAGTCTGCCATTGGAACCACTCTTCTATATCACAGCCACTGCTTTGGAGATATGGAAATGAGACAGCAGCTCCCAACAGGGGCTCTCAAAACAATTATCTATACTTCATAGGCAGGGATGCTGCTGGGCCACTGGCCAGTGCCCTGGGCTCTCTCATTTCTCTAAGAGGTAAATGTTGCTGACTTGCCAATTTCTCATAGTACCGGCCTTGCACTTGTTACAAACAGACCTAAATGGAACCCCAGTTTTTTTTTTTGTTTTTTTTTTTTTTGCTTTGGCTTGTCCTTGTTTTTGCAGCTGTAGGAAACAGAAACAACAGGTATTGTGTGACGGTGAAGTTAGAGGCTTTTAAGTTGGTTTAGCACAGCAGCTTAGTGAAAGATTGGGTGAGAGCAGAATGGAGCACTGTGAATAAGAAAAGGCATTATGTAGTTTTTTTTTTAAAAAAAGCACACGGATTTCAGGAAATTTTAGAAGGATAATTAAAACTCACAGTAAACACCAGACAGACTCAATATATCCCTTTCAAAGAAAAGAAAGAAACTTTGTTTTGCCACACATAGGAATAGATCCTTAAACATATCTTCTATATCATGTTATTATTATTATCATCCAATATTTAAGTCTTTGTATTTAATATTAATCTTTAAACACACCTATCTACATCTAAATGGACTGTACTACTTTCCTGTTTCTCTATGTATATAATGTTTTTTGTAGATAAATTCAATTTGGGGCTGTGACACAGTCCCAAATCACCAATGGTTTCTAATTGTGAATTTGAAAAGCTATATTTATAGATTAAATGGGGGCTCTTGTGAGCTTTGGGACCGTAAGCTCTTTGATCTCTGTGCCAGGGTTTTGAAAAGCCAAAATACTTTCAAATACCTACTTAATTTGTAGAATTGTACCAGTATGAGGGAGCATGGCTGAACTTGGCCCATCTAATGGTCCCCACAGCTCCTGGACTTGACCCTGAAAGACCTGCAGAGCCCTGATAAGTTAATAAATCACACAGATCACATTGGAGAGTATTGCTCAGCCCATGTGAACTTATAGTCAGCAGTAATTCCGTAATGAGCAGTTTGTGTGTCTGTTTTTATGTTATTGACTGTAGTTTGCCTGCTGCTCTGAGCCTGTGTGTACACGTAAGGCTATGACTGATGCATGGCCAATCCCTAGACTTGGGGAAGATATATGTGGGTAAAAAGTAAACTCAGTAATGAGTACTCTGAGCATGTGTACGCAACAGATTCTGACTGTATACCTGTGAATCAGCCTGTTGCCTAAGGGGGTCTGGGTTGTGGTTTAAAGCTTTTGAACAGAAGGAGTGATTAGGCAAGAGAGTCAGACTGTGCTGTGTGTCAGTAGCATGACTAGTTGAGTTTGAGTATAGGATGAATGTTTTGTGGTGGTGGGAGTCCCCCCCCCTCCCAGATCAAATGCTCACTGTTTTCAGATGACTGTTTTTAGTAACAGCTGTCAGCCTGCTCTTTGCACATTAGAAGGCAAAAATGGAAGGCAAGAAGAGCAAGATCTAAAGACCAGGGACACACACACAAACATTAAAAAAAGTCAATACAAAGGGACTTGAAGTCATTGCAGTCATTGTATTTAGCTCAGACACTTTTGATTATGTGGATAGAATTGGTATGACTGCCTGAGCATGCCAAAGCTTTAGGCTGTAACACACCAACACACCTGCCTGAGTCAGTTGAGTCAGGACACGTACAGCTGGAGACGGATGGGTGTATACACCTTTATTTACAGACGTTTGGGTTGAACACGGGCTTAAAAGGGTTTCCTCCTCTTTGCTCTCACTCCCCCTTTCTTTCCACTTTTCTCTCCCTCTCTCTTGTTGTGCATCCCCTCCTGCTTAGTAAAATGCTCCTGCAGGTTCTGTGGAAATCTTGGCCTTCTTGCCCTCCTTGTTTGCGTCCTACCAGCCACATACTGCTCCACACACACTTGCTGGCCAGAGGGGGCCAAAGGAGTGGAGAACTAATTCTGCAGGTCACTGAGGTTGTGCAGCCTCTCTGAGTCCTTCCACTCCTTCTGCCGCCACATTCTTCCTCTTTGATGTGGTCCACTTGCTGCTCTCTACTCAGTTACTGTATAATAATGCATGACATCACAGTTTACATTGCCATGACAAATAAATAATATACTAGAAACTAGAGCCTTAAAATGTAACACTGCTGTAAAAGTTTACTTTCTTGTTTGCTAGAGGTTAATCATACTTGAAAGTGTTCATATTTTGTGGTGTAACCTCTGCTCGTCTAAAATCATTTTGTACTTGTTTTGTTTCCTCTTTGTTTTCCCGTTGTGTGTGATGTAGGAAATGTAGGAGATGTTTGTCTTTTCAGGAGGGTTCCGTTGTCTTTTGTGTGTCTTGTCTGAAACAGCATGTCAGCCATGCGGGGCGGCTCTAGGAGGATGTATGTGTGAGAAAAAGAGTGTGTGTGCTGAATAAAATGTAAAAAGCAGTACGCCTGCCTGCACACACACACAGCAGCCTTTGGCCTAATGGGAGCTGACACTCTGACAGCCTCTCTGAGCTCTTTATCTGGGCCTCTCGCCACAGAATCAGTGTGTATGTGTGTGTGTGTGCATGTTTGTGCCCGTGCGTTTGTGTGTTGTGTACTTCTGCTCGCATGTGTTTGTGTGTGTGCATGCATGTGCATGTGTGACCCCAGCGGTGGTAGTCGCCAAGCCCCTAGAGAGTTCTTTAACCCCCAAACAGAGTCAGACTCATTTACATTGAAATGGGAGAGTGGCAGGGCCTCTTTATGGACTGTTTGCTTTCGCTCTATAGAAAAACCTCAACTCCATCTCTTTCTCTCACTCACACAAGTGCATGCATGCGCACATGCGCATACGTACACACATGCAGAGTCACGCAAAATACATGGGAATTGACTCTGCTCCAGCCAACACAGTTGGTTTTCCAAATTGTTGGGCTGTTATGCCCTCTTCACAGGGAAGAGGGAGGGCTCTATTGTGTTATGGAAGCTTTGTGGGTGATAGTGTGTGTGTGGTGAGTGTTTTTCCACCTAACACTACAGCCCTCCTAACTTCCTAATGACTGCTGGTCAGAAGTCGCCCAGAATTCCCCAGGTTCCCGTCAACTAGCCGGTCCCACAGTCGAGATAAACAACGCCTGAGGCATGAGATGCTTCACCAGGGCGACCTCCTCAAACAACTCCCTCATCCTCAAAGGGAAAGCTCTCACAATGACCCCACACCAGTGTTGGTACGAGCAGCGAGTACAGGTCTAATTATAGCGATCAGGAAGTGAGGGGGAAGGAACCTGTAGATGATCCACACAACTATATTCCTGTCAGGGAAGCGCTGTGGCTGAGGAGGGGAGGATCTCTCCTCCTCTTCCTTCTCAACTCTCTTTCATTGCTTCTAACATATAGCAAAGATTTCTTCCCTCTTTGCGGGCTTAATGTTGTGTTTCTCATCTTTCTGTAGGGTCTTTTATTAAAAAAACAAAACAAAACAAAACAAGACAAACAAACAAACAAACAAAAAAAACGTAGCATGGAAAGCGTATAAATTTATATGCTGTCTCATTCTCTATGCATTGTTGATGTACATATGTATACAGGACAGGACATACATGCTTTATCTACAGCATAGATAAAAATAGAAAAGATAAAAGCATACCTGCCCATGGTTTTTATTGGACAGTCATTTGTTTTTCTATACAAAATTCTTTCATCAGAACTTACAAGTTTATTTTTATGCCTTGAGTAGAGCCAACATAACAGGTGGTCAATAAATAGCTGGGTTGCTGCAGAGCCACTGGAGCTCATTGTTTGAGCAAGCGTTCGGTGCTCTGTAGGGATAGGGAGAGTTTGCAAGCACCAGGTGAAAACCAGTATGTTTCTAAATCTTTGCCATAATTGATATATTTTAAAATATTTCATTGAGGATTAAGGTACCAGTAACTCTGCTGGAGGGAAAAGGGTAGGATGGCTGAAAGACTGAGTAAGAGAGTAAAGGGCAGAAAAATTAGGACTTGCCAAAAAAGACTGAGCTGGAAAGGGGATGTCTGGCTTTTTTATCATTTCCCTTAGCTGTTGATTTTTCATCCTGTCTTCTTTTAGCCTCAAGCTAACATCCAACACAGTGTATAGGCGTAAAATACTACATAAATGCTGGAATAAATGCTCTTGTATCTTTTTTTTTTGTGTGTGTGTGTCAAGAAAGTCTGAATGAAGCACTTGTGTGCCAAAACTGTATGGTACTCATTGGCAGCCACGTTGTATATCAACAGGGCCATGCCCTACAGAGGAATGTCCATGCGTGGTTAGCATGCGACTTTTAAACTATGTTTTTACGCTGAAATAATTAATTTTAGGTACAGTTATACATGTTTTAGCTGCACACCACTTCCCTTTCCTGTCCAGGATGAGTCATTGTGTGTGTGTGTGTGTGTGTGGTAAGTTCGGTAACGCAGTAAGAGCAAGCCAATCTGCCTCCCTTTGATGAAATCCAGATGGAAATTTTCAGTGGATTGCCCACTCTGCTAACCATTATGGTTCCTAAAATGTTCCTAAAATGTTTTTTTCTTTCTTCCCAAGTCCCCTGAAGATAGTTTTATACAGCAATGGGCACTTATTTTCGGCTCACTTTTGCAATTTGTGGACTCTGACTACTGCTGTGAATAAGTTAAACCTACTACATCAAAGGGTTGTTTCACTTGACTGTATCAAGCCTTATAGTATGCTCCCATTACGCCTGAATTATCAAGAGCATGCCAGACACAACCTACGGAGTCAGTCACATGAAGTGATGAACAGAAGTTCATCTATTCCTTTCTAGACCCTCCCCTGGATGTCTCATTTGCACTGCCACAAACTAGATCAAAGGGATCTCTCTTCATCCATAATCTTTGGTTTGGTTGTAAGGGAAGTTGTGCCAAGATCCTAGCATGCACACAGGGACAAACACACAAACACACACATACACACATGCTCATACTTTACATCTAAACAAAGTGGAGTAGAGTATTCCGAGCTGTGACAAACAGACCAACCAGTGTCCAAGCAAGACGGCTTTCAAGTTTGGCCAAGTGGTCTACCGCTCATCCCATCCCTCAACTCCCCTCTGGGTATGAGACACAAACCCAGGGTCAACTTACCGTTCACAAAAGCCCATTTCAAACCCCAGACAATGCTGGCTGAACTTGTTGCTTGATAAATGTGGTGAGGTAACAGGTTTTCTGCTTTTTTGTATCTGAACATCCTGGTTTGGATTTGATCTTTTTATGATGCCAGTTTAGGAACACTAACACAGGATGTTAATCTCTTGCTGTGGCTGAAGAATAAACAAAAAACAAAAGCATGGGGAAAGGAGTGGCCCTGTCTCATTCACCCATATCTGTTACTTGTGCATGTGAGAAACATAAAGCTTAAGGATAGATGGTTAGCTTGCATGTGACTGTTAAAGGTTCAAACATTCACGTTAACATTAGATAAACATCCTATGATTGGTTTCCAGCGTGTGTATGTGTACATGTGTTTACGAGCCAATAGGATTGTGGTTTGGTGGCCTGTGGCCACAGGTTCATATAAGCATAAAAGAAAGCTCATGCTTAGAATATGCCAACATCTGATGAATTATTTCCAAGTGCAGCAAGGTCAAGCAGTCACTTCAAGAGCACACATCTCCTTCTGCTGTTGACCATTTATCTGTAGGTGAAAATGAAAAATTTCTGTTGAACTTGTATCCTTCATTGTTCAAGGCAACCTAGGGGGCCAAAAGAGGAGTTGGAAAGGCTTTTTATATCAGCAGCATCACTGACAGCCACCAGTTAATATTACAGGGAGCAAAGTGAAGCAAACAGAGAAATGAAAAGAAAGTATGAATCGGTCTTTTATCTCTTATTCACAGTCAGATTTTCCAGTTTATCTGTAGCTCTGCTTCTGTTCTCTGCCTTTTACAGTCTACTTAAAACTACAGCTGCAAACTTTGTTCAAACCACTTTGCAGTGATGACCCCAAATCTCAGCAGGCAGGCAGGAAGGCTGGGTACTTGTGATGAGTTGTTGCGTAAATTTGTCTATTTTTTGTCGGACTTCTCTTGTACTGAATAATTCACTGGCTGGCCTATATATAGGGTTAAGACCATTGGCTTCAGTATTTTTAGCTAGTGCCAGGCTTTATGTAAGGCTCTTTATATAATCACAAGGTTTAATGGTACATTTTGCTGCTAGACTTCACTCAGAATGAGCAAAAAGATGGACAGAGAACAGCACAGGCATGCATATCAGTACACACACATTGTTGTGAATGCATACTTTCAGAAAGTGTTGTGCATGAATACGCTGAATATCTGTTCATATCCAACAAATATAAGCATTCTTAAGAATTAAAGATGCTAACACACCAAAAAGATGGTGGAAATGCAGAATTATTTCATATGAACATTTGATGTTTTTAAAATCTGTACAAATAACGTTCCATTACTGCCTCTTATTACAAGCTACATTATTCTACACACCACTGTAATATCACACCTCTGGGTGTACTGCGCTGATGAGAGTGAGTTACCAGCCAGTGGACACTGAACAGCCTGAATGAAGACTGTGAAAGAAATATTAGTAAACACATTTATCTTCCTGATGTGCCCTCTGTGAAAAAGGACTTAAGTCTGAATGTACCAGCATCTAGCTGCTTTGTATCTCAACCTTAATGGAAGATGTGCTGACAACCACAATTAGGCAGGACAGCACAGGATGGGTAAGGGTCACCCATGGTAATTACTCTGTCACTGCGGTGAGGCCATGACGCTAAAATACTCGCTACAGATCAACGAACCCACCACTGGGACAAACATGTGTGTCATTAAGACAAAGAAAAAATACAACATCTCAGAGACGTCAATGCGAGGGAGTGTAAGTATGTGTCAGTTAGAAGCCCGTGATGTGTTTATTAGCTCTTAAAAAATATGCAGGGTATTCAATCTTCATTTTGCAGAGTGGGGCTTCAGAAAAAATTGCGAATTACCTCAATATAATCAAGATGGAGCGTGAACTCTTGACTTCTAGAGAAGAAGCGAATGTCCAGGGCGCTGTGATACCTCATATCGCTCACTTGTTTGTTATTCTATGGTGGAGGTAAAAATATTGAAAGTTTTCTCAAGAGTGAGTTATTATTGCAGCATGGGCCCAGACAGGTCCTCAGAGCCAAAACAACAGTATTGGTTGGAGCGTCCTTTGAAAACAAACCTGAACTCTCTCTGGCATAGGACGTTTATTTATCCTGCAGATTTAGGCTGTATTGCTCCGCTTAAAAAGCCTTCCTCCATATTTCATACATTCACTATGGATAAACAACAGTGACACTGACAGTCCATCCCATACTGAAGTATGTCAAGATGTGTCTGTATGCTTTTGTGAGTGTGCATACACCGTTTGTGTGTGATAAATGTTAAACCTGTGACAGAACAGCTCTGCCCAAAGCAGTCCTTGAGAAGCTGTCTTTTTTATATATATCTCCTCTTCTTCCTCACGCAGTGCATGGCTATATGATTGTCTGCCCTTCTACCTTTCACTTTGAAGCTTTGAATTTCCTCCTTTGTTACCCCCACCTCCTGCTTGTAGGAGACCCGGTGAGATTGTAAATAAATTACACTGCACCTCCTCGGTCACATTGATCACATACACGCACCAGTCAGATGGCAGAAATCGACTGTGATTGATGGTGACTAAAGTACTGGATGCATTTGACAGAGTTTGTGAGTTGCAGTGTCTGGATGTTTGTGTGTGTGTGTGTGTGTTTGCAATGTGTGCACGTTTCTCACTGGGCTCAATACGTTTTCTAGGATATTTACACCCGGAGCTGACTGATAACATAATTAAGATCGTGTAGTGATCTGTGGCGGCTGTGTTCCCTCTACACACACCAAACCCGGTCAGTAAATAAAGCCCTGGCCCAGGAGGCGATCCTGTGACACAACATATATTCAGGAAAGCCACACATACTGCCACACACACACACACACTCACAAAAAATAAATGAGGAATTCTAAAGTCACGTCACAGGGTAGAAAGGCAGCTTTTAGCTGGTGCAATGTCGTTTTATTGAAGTAAAAGCGCCTGATGAAAGCTACCTGTTTAGCTGTGCTCATCCTTTTAAGGCCAGGAAGCAAAAGATGTCACTGTTTGAAGGCATGTGATAAATCATTCCAACACATGTTTCAGTTACATTAGCATCACAGCAGTCCACCTTTCTCTCTCAATATTATCAAGCTCATTTCCAAAGTTGCATTTTAACAAATTTAAATGTGGTTTGTGGTAGATTAGAGTTACATGAATACAGTGACTTCATCATCTAATTCAGACTAGTCAGTTAGACTGTAAACTTTAAATGTACTGAAAAATACTGCTACTCTCAAAAAAAATGCTGGGTTGTTTCTGTAAACACATTGTTGGGTCAATTATGCTGGGTCAAAATTCTGGGTTGTTTGGGATATTGTAAACACACAGTTGGGTTTTTCATGCTGGGTCAAATGGTTGTGAGGGGCTCCTTTGCAGTTTAACACTTGGTTGGGTTATTTTGACCCAGCAGATGGTTCATTCATGTTCCCGCTTCTCCACTTTCTGGAACATTCTGGAACATTCCGGATTCATCTGCGGCAACAGGATTTTACGGTCGGTTAATGTGAATGCTTTATTTTTTAATAATCTGTGAGGACAGTGGGCCCTTTAACTATTTTCGCATACATATACAGTCTAGGATCGTGGGCTTTGTAGTTTTTAAAAAACGATATTGATTTTATTGACGTTTATTAATGAGCTAGCGATTTTTTCCGGTGCTTGTTAGCTAACTTTAGCTATGGCTTTAAAGTTCCGATCATACCACATTATATCTGCAGCTTTTTTTAATTTTACAGTTTAAGTCTCTCGGCTGTATTGTTAATCTCACTTTAGCTGTCCTGTTGCTTATTAGGCAATGCCAGCTAGCTCACGTTATATACTGGTATGCGCTAATTACACACACAACCATTTATGCCGGTTATGTCGCTCCAGATCACAACAGAAGATATCTCAAGGCACATACTGTATTTGTGTGTAACTACGTGCAGCGGCATACTTTAAATAAACAAAAGACGAACATACACATCTCAGTAAAAAGACACAACTGAGGCGTAAGAGGCAGATAGCAAGTGGAGTGCGCTATTACTCAAACACTGGTATTGTATTGTTGGCAGCATGCCGAGGGTTGTATTGAGAAAGTTTTGGCGGCACGAAATTCTCTGACAGTGTTGTATGTATGTATGCAATAGCATATGATCCCTTTACAGCAGGACTAAAATACAATGGCAGAAGCTTAGGCAAACCTGGAGCACTTTGTGTTCACTACACAAAGATTAGGTGAACTGCAACGTGGACTTGAAGTGAACTGAATAGAGACCGCCTGTTCAGAGGCTGCTTCAGAAGGGTTTGAGGCTATTTGGTGTTCACGTGCACAAGAAATGCTGACAAATAGCTCTGAGTTTGTTTTGAGGGCTGAAGGGGAGTCATCATTGTAGGTCTCTTTCCACCATACAGATCACAGATAAAATGTCAACAATAATAGCTTAATGCTTTCACTTTATCATCTTTGTTCAACAGAATCTACCCTTCCAGCTGAGAAGATTCAACAGATGGTGGACTAGATGAAAGTACATCGCTACCCGGTCTCAGATGTTGAATCCTTTATGAAAGACACAGCTGCGTACAGAGGACAGTGGATTAGCCACAATGGGTCAAAAAGTATTGTAGACATATTGAAGGAGTTCCCCAGGCTTATGGACAATCCTGGCATGGTAAGAAATTTTACTATTGTTGTTTTGTTTATTTTTATGTTTTTCTTTATGAAAGATTGCTAATGAGCTTTAGGAAATTGTCTTAGAGGAAGCCCATGAAATTTTCACCTACTAACTTATAATTTGCCAATGCAACAGTTTCAAATTTACAAATTTGAAATGCTTATGCAAAAGGACTCTGAGACTGAGAAACAAGATTCTTTTGACATGGAATTGTTTGGTTTCAATTCTGAGCATCATGTCTGGAGGAAACCAGATGTTAGATGTGGTTTTCCTCCTGGAAGTTTATCCCATCTCTACCCAGGATCTCTTGAACTCGGCTCAGCCATCTCAAAATGATTGAAATGGGAGGAACCTGAGCTAAATTTAAAGTGCCATAGTGATGGGAATGAATACTTATATCAATGTAACATGTCCGTTTTTGCAAAAAATTCTAAAATTCTGTTTTCTCTTTCTTTTTATGGTGTATTTAGTATAGGTTGACTAGGGGATAAACAATATTTTTTTTTATTTTAGCATAAAGCTACAACATAACAAAATATTATTAATTAAAATATTTTAAAGTCTGAATACTTTCTGAATGCTCTGCTCATATACTCATCTTTTCACTAACAGTGTAAACATTTCATATTTGTAAATTTGAAACTGTTGTATTGATAAATTACAGGTTAGTAGGTGAAAATTTCATGGGCCTGCTGAACAGACTGGCTTGACTAACTGATTGATATGTCTAATGGCCATTTCTTAGTATTCTTTCTACAAGTGCTACATGCAAGCCCATATCATTTCTTCAAATACTTTATTCTATTTACATTTGTTTTCCATGTTGTCAAAATGCATCAGATATCACAAGACTTCAAACTGCTGCATCCTGATGCAGCAGAAAAGCTGTTTATAAACTGGGCAGCAAATGGTGAAAGGATCCTGGCATATGCCCAGCAAGATGGAAAGCTGCAATCAGTCCCAGACAACATGACACCAGGTAAGCCATTTCTTATATTAATATTTCATAGTCTATAAAAAATAACAAAAGACAGTTTTGATATTTTTGAAATTAGACTGTATTTCAGACTTTTCTAACATGGTGTAGTTACCGACAGTAGAGCATAAAAGTCAGAAATAGTCCTTCAGAAATAGACCCTGCTAATGTATTGTGCTTAAATTGTTAAGTTGCAAAGGGTGAGACTGTGCTGAAGGTACTGCCAACTCTACTTCCTGCATCCATTTATAAGAGAGGAGGGCAGGTCTTCAGACCCACCATGGAGGAGTGCCGGAGGTCATTTATTGACATCCAACCTGTAAGTTTTGCTTTAGGTTTTTAAGTTCTAAAAGGGCACATTTGCACTGCTTGATATGCTTGGTAAATATGAAAGTAATTTAGAGAGTAACACACAGAGTTTGTTATTGTTTTGCTTTCAAACATTCTGACCATAGACAGATAAACCTCTAATCATTGGTGGAGTTCAGGAGTCAACTATTTGATTTGGCACTGATTGATGACAGCCCTGCCAAATACTCACACTGAAGTGTGTTAATGATGGCTGAATTGGTCTGGTGTTTTAAGTATGGCCCCTCTAATTAGTCAAGTGAATTTGATTTTTATTACATAGTGCCAAATCATAACAGAAGTTATCTTGGGACACTTTTCACATAAGGCTTGATAACTTATATGTCAATTATATTCCAATGCTAAGTGACTGATGTTTAATTAACAGGTGGGGACCAGCATGGTGGAGTATTTGCAGCATGCAGAAAGCAAGCTACCATTTTCTCACATTTTGTGCCTTGGGGATGAATTCACCACACCCCAGGCCTTCACAATCATTGCAGACAACACGTTAGAATCTGGCTCTTTGCTGGGAGCCGATGATGTCTGCTTCAAGGCATTCTTTGTTCTGGATATCAATCATACAAAGCAGTGCCTCCCCACCTGGGAATTTCTTCAACATGCTGTGTACTGCATTGATGGACATGAATTGTCTTCTGTTAAGTTTCTAAGAACTGTTCGTTTGCATACATGATCCATACTCCATACAGGAGTTTTCAAGAACCCAAATGTGATCAGGTTGTCGGCGACCTGATAGACTCTGAACTCTTACTGAGTCTGGCATAGAATGGGAACTGTTAACTCCTTAAGTAAAAACCACTGCTAAATCCAGATTTGAATTGTGCTCTGTTGGTGAAGTGATTCCCCTTAAAGTGCAGCCAGCAAAATGTTCCAAACAGCAAACTGTGGTAAAAATGAATTCAGACATTTTGTCTTTGTTGTTCTTCCCATTTCAGACCAAAAAAAGTACTCCAGCTTGCAGGTGGACAGCCTGTGGGATGTACTGACATTATTTGGTGTAAAAAGTAAAGTGTGGGACTATATTGAGATGTTAGAAGCAGTTAAAAAAAGGGGTCTTTCGCTCTCTGTGGTGTGTATATGCAACATCAGATAAATCACAACCAAAAACATAAATATTATACAATTTATTGTCAATATAATTAATATAGATATTAATGTACTTTTGCCTTTCTTTGGACAGTAATGCATCTAAAATGCCATGGTCTCCATATGCAGCTGCTTAAATTTTTATCACAACACAATATAATCATCTGAGTATGGTGGAAGGTCTAAGCTTTGTGTTACATCGTTGAAATTAAAAATAGCAATGTACTGTGTAAATTTGCAGAAACCTAATGTAAAAAAGTCCTATGCTAACTTTTTCTTTAGTTTCGGATGGCTGTGATGTTATTTTTCATTGAGTGAGTTGTCTCTGACATGTATCACTCACTTATTAGTGTTTTCTTGATCATAAATGTTCTAAATGTAATTTATGTTGTTAACAAATTTTCCTCTATCCAAATTGTTCTTTACTTGCATCGGTTAAAAAAAGGTTCGTTATATGGGTCAATATCACTTTTGGATTTGTGTAGCACTGGTGAAATTGTGTTGTGAAATTAAGAGCATTGGCACTGTCTTTTTCTTTATTATGAATTTTTTTAATTGTTGGACGTAGTGTGCCTGGTATTTTCTAAGAGATCATCCCTCTGGACATGTTAGATACTGACAGTTCCCTTCCTTGGAATGTTAATGGCTCTGACCATGGCAGCTAATTTGGATACGTGTGTTTGTGTGTGGCGGGGGGGAGGCATCTCTGTGTGTGTTAGCATGTATAAATAAGTAAAGACATCTAAGCTTGGATGATCGCAGTAGAGGTTTTATTGACTTTTAAATTTAAATGAGGTCCTGAGCTATGAGAGAGATGATACTAGTCATGTTTGCATGCGATTGGAATCACATTCATGCCTTTAGCAGAAAATCTAAACACAATTTTTATCATGCTAAATAAGTGTTTTTTTCTGTAGTAAAGCATATCCTTCTGTGAGGACTGTGTCTTCACATGCATTTTAACGGCCAAGCTATTATGGTGCACTTACCTTTAATCCACAACTATATCTTCAAAGGGGAACAAAAAAACCCTTCATCACATGGTCTAGACTGACCAGCCAACTGCTTTCAGACTTGTGAGGGGATTAGAGACAGTTTCAAACTTGAAACAAAACCTCCACATCTCAGCTATAGCTGACAGACAAGTAGGATGGGAGCGTGGGTACGACTCTATGAAGAACTCTTGGCTTGGAGAGCAAAAAGAAACTAGGCCACAGAGGCCAGAGGGGGTGTGTGGTCCACTCTCCTTTGTCACTCGCAAAGATGATTTTGCTTATGTGAGCATTGACATGTCCAGAATGGATTTTTCTGCTACCACAAAGGTGTGGATAAATAATGACCGTACATATTTAAACAATATCATCTCTCCCCCTGCTTTTTGGCAGTTTTTCATTACACTCTCCAGTATGGCTCTCCGGAAAAAGTGTAAACACTCACAGTTGGACAATACATCATACAATCTAATTTGAGCATAACTCAATCCCTGCAACATGATTTTACTCTCATCTATTAATTTGTATCCACAGTCAGGGTTAAGTATAGCTACAGGGATAAAATGCTATTGTGTTCCCATTATATTCATATATATTCTGTATATTCATATATATTCATAATTTAGATTCAGGATATTTTAAAACATGCAATTTAAAGCATTTGGGTACCTTTTCTTCACTCATGTATATCATCAAAACAAGGAGGGAAAATTCACTTTTAAAATACATTCATCTTAATCCTAAAGTAGCAGCAGTGATTTAAATAACAGAGATATTAATGTGGTTACTTAACTCTTGGGGCAAAAGAATTTTGCAGACAAACTGTAAAGAAACAACAAAAACACAACATAAGCCAGCTAGTTTTACCAGGGAGGAACAAACTGGAAAAAGGACATGTACAAAATTCACGCCTTTCCAAGGTGCGTAAAAAAAAAAAAAAAAAAAAAAAAGATGTTCACATCCGCTTGTTCATCAAAATGGAACTGAATGGGATCACTGAACCCAAAGCTCTCCCTGAAACCCCTTTCACGTTGGACAAAAACCCTATCGACATCTGGCTTTTGTGTTCAGATGGAAAGGAAACAATGGGTATACATTGCCCGGTCAAATGATTCTGCAGCAGCCACAGTGATTTATCTGTTCTGTCATGCCACTTGAGTGAAAATGATAAATTGTGTGCTTGAAGAGATTGAAGTGAAAAATAAAAGAAAGTAACTACCATAACATGTGATGTTGATAATGACATATCATAAATAAAAAAGAAATGGAAATATGTCTTACTGGAATGGGAATGGATTCAAATTGGCTTTTAAAGTGAATTTACCTGTAGCACACATATGCAACACCTATTCAAATTAAATTCAACTTTAAAATGTGAACCAAAGCTAAAGATACAGTATGCAAGGGGAAAAAAACTGAATTTGTAATCTCATTATAGCTCCAAGGCTCCCAAAAAAAACATTTGAATGAGCCACAACAATATCACAAATCCACCACACTGTTCCCTATCAGAAGTCAAATGGCAGCTTTCTAAAGAAAGACAATAGGCCTGCCAACTGAAAGGAGTCATTCTCCGGTCCTGAAGGAGGCCTATGTTAGCACATGTAGTTCTGTGAGACCTATCTAGAGCTCATTTCACAGACTCTGAGGGGCCTGGGCCTATCACTCTAAGCTGGGAAACAGGAGCTAAGGAACTCTCAACTGACAGGACCCTGGCCCGGGTTCTCTGTCCTCAAACCCCTCCTGTTGTTCTTGCCCTCTCAAAGGAGTCTTTCAGCATTGTATTGAGGCCCAGTTCCAGGTCAATGGGAGCCCAGAGATTTAGAGCCACAATCTGAGTGGGAACAAATGGTTTGTTTGGTGAGTGGCCTGAAGTAGCTTTAGAACTTCCATCAAAACTGAAGGTAGAGCTCAGTTAAGTATTTGGTATTGCAGCAAAAGCGAATATGGATTTAATGACAGAGGTGCTGGTTCCTGCTTAAAATCCTATCGGCTGTTCACAGGGAGAGGTTGGATGCAGGTCCTGAAACGAAAGTTCATATGATCCTTCAGTGTTTATTGAAATTGCTAAAACTCATTCAACACGTCTCAACAAAATGTCAAAAAATGTCCAAGATGAATTAAAGCAGGTGACGCCTGCTGTGGCATTTTCAGAAACACAATTACACTGACCTGCAAGGGACTGACATTTAAAAGAAACACATTTGCACCCATCAGTGGAATTAGTCCAGCAAACTTGATCTAAGAGACATATGAATATAGCCAGCTCTGAGTAAAGAGACCATTGTAATTGCCACAGGCACCCTCAGCTGGGCTGGGATAGGTATGTTTTCATCAGACTGGTCTTTTTTCGAAGGAATGCCTCTGCACCTGGAAGGTCACATCCTTGTGCAGGGTGTGATTTGTCTTGGCCCCCATCTGCCCTCAGTGGCAGCTCAGCTTCATTTGGGACACACCACCTCCGTACGCGAGCTCACGCTGTTCCTGCTCGGGCCTTTGTGTGAGTTGCAGCCACTGATTGGGCTGTATAATGTGACTGATGTCTTGTGGGAAATCTGCTATTGGGACAAGGACGTGCTCAGGTGATCCAGGGGCTGATTGGTGCCCGGCTAATGGAAAGATCACCGTGACCTCTATGGCAGTCAGGTGCCAAACCACCCTGTTAAATATGCATCCGGACACTCGCCTGCCGCTGGAAGCAGTCTTACACGTCTGCACAGTGTCTAGACAGGCAGAACCCAAAAACTTCACAAGCACCACAGGCTTACCAGCTCTGGGTTACTGTGTGTGTATAAATGTGTGTGTGAGAGTTTAGAACCATCTGGTCTTGGGCTGAACTGTCTCTCTGTGTTTTGTGTGAACATCAGAGCAGGGGATACTTCACCACTGCTCATAGGTGTGTGAAATGTCCATATTTCCCCCAGTTAGGATTTCAAGGGTGAGCAATGTTGGCCAGCTGACCACGACTTCTTGGCATTCTCCCTCCATTGCACCATCTTCCTTTCTTTCTTATTTTTGCTGCCAATGCACTTCATATATATATTTATGAAGTGCATTGGCAGCAATGCAACTCATAGAGCAATGCCTTTCACCCCGCCACCTTTGTATGGCAGAGTGGGCAAATATTGATGTGTTACGGCCTTATCTGTTGCTGCTCTTCCTCCTCCCACTCATCATCATTGCTCATTACCTTCTCCTTGTAATCCTACTTTGTTTGTCTTAAATTGGTTCCCTGTGTGTCAAACCCTGCCCCCTCCTGTTTTGTCTCTGTCCACCATGTCCTCACTCATTTTAGCTTCAGATGGTCTGGTGGATAGGCAAATCTCTTCCTCCTTTATTGCCTATTATAATCAGAGAGATAGGCAGTCAGACATGTGGTACAGTATGTGTGTGCGTGTGTATGTGGAGGCGGGGGGGGTTGGTTATTTCATTGTTAGAGGCATAGCCTGTCAACACATTCTCCTGTGGACAGACAAAAGCCTTGTTTTGGATGAGCCATGTTTATTGTTCATGCTGACACTGCTTTTATGTCAGAATGACAAATAAGCACACTTTAGTATGCATGCATGCGTGAGTGTGTGTTCACGTCTGGCATGAGCACATTCAAAAACAGCAGCAAGTGGCAAGAATCCTGGCAAGTGAAATTTTTGATTTGGAATGATTGTTGTGTGACTTTGAATTATGGTTAACCAAAAGGCTCCTTCCAGCACACCCTGAGCGAACCCTTCTCTGTATAACCCAGTGATTAGGAGCACATATATGTTCATATGCTCATAGTACAAAGCTCCGTGATAATTCAATACAAATATAAATTAAACTGGGAACAACTCCTTAACTTTACCAAATCTGTTTTTGCATTAAAAAAAGAAAAATCCAGTCTGTCTTTTCGTGATGAAATTGTTTTGCTGTTGGAGATATTTTATGTACGTATAATGCGGAGAAGAATATTGAACTCTTCACTGACATTTTAAATCAGTTAATAACTACATGCACATGGGCCAAAGTTTCCGTTCTCAGATTATACTGTAAATTAAAAAAATATATATTCCCGTGGCCTCACTCTGAAAAGAGTTAGTATGCAGAAGAAATGCACTTTTAAAGATATAGGAATGAGACGGAACAAGCTCTTGAGAAGATTAGATATCAGAGAACCATTTTTATGAAGAGTTCATAGCAGATTTGGAAAAGACTTCAGCATTGACTAAAGTTGTGAATGTCAAACCAGCAATGAGGAGTTGAGGTTGGTTGAAAACTGTGTTAAGGAAGAGAGGGCTCCATGTTTTTTACAGATGTCATATTATTTGAACGACTTTTTTTATGATACAATTTTTTCCTGTATGGGTTGCACTGAATGGGCAATAATGGGTATCTTGTAATGTCTGAATATATCTGAAGGTCAATCATGTACTGTACCTCACTTCCAGACAGGATGATGTCATGGAGGAGGAGGAAGGTTAAGAGGTGTGGCACTAGACGTGAATTGAAATAATGTTCAGTTTGCCTTTAGCTTCAATCTTCAACAGTATTAGACACAGTGTAATTTTATATCACACAGTTAAAGCGTTGATTTATTATTTCTGTATTGAGAATGTTAATTTCACTGTGTGTAAAGAAAGTGAACAATTAAGGTGTCTTGGTTGTTCCTGTGGGTTTATACATAATCTTCTAACATCACTGTCTTTACATTTATTATATTAACCCAAAGCCAGCACTCCCGAAGAGGGGTAGTCTGAAAACAATAAATAATTAACGAAAATTTTTACCTGCAAAGAAACAACGTCGGTGAAAGCAGTAAGAAAAAAAAGGCAGTTCATGCAAATCCTTTTTGTACAATCATTCTTGATTCACAGGGTTTTTGCACACTGCACTGAGGGTGCACCTTGGGGATTGAAAAGATTACAAGGTAACAACAACCTGGGGAAAGCAGAAATAGCGATGTGAAATATTCAGAGAGATATGACGATATAGGAGGTGCTAAGATGAAAGAGCAATAAATGGCCCAGAGGAATTTTGAGGTGGTCTAATCAACAAAACGATGCACATATATTCTAACAAGCTTATGTCAAGTGAGAACACTCCTCAGACACTATATTTCAATAAAGTTTGATATTCATGTGAAGATCTGTTTCATATTGGTTGTTTTGCGCTTGGACTTCTGGACTTTGAACAGCTGTTCACAAGCCAAAAGTCAATCCCTTTCATTGTTCATTCCTCTCACATCTAAATTTTTCACTAAAACATATACCTCTCTCTTAGCGGCAGCTGTGTGGGGACACAGTTGGATGTTAGAAAGCAGAGGCCCGGAGAATAAGAAGAATGCAATTAAAGTGGGAATTTTAACTTGCTTGATGATAGGTGAGAGAGAGCAAAAGTCTAAATTTGTCATTCTGTATAAATGACATATTGTTTGGTGGAGCTTTTAATTCATAATGTTTGAGTGATATTTACTTGCTGCAGCATTTATTGCATATTTCAAAATGTAAAATATACTCTAAGTCATGCCATAACAGTGGCAGGCTGCATACCATTTGGGGTTTATTCACTTACAGAAAGTATTGTAATTGATGTCTGTATACAGTAAATTGTAATTGTAAAGTTGATTTACACACAGAATTTGTTTTCTTACTCCAGGCCAACCTAAATCACTGAGTTCAATGTCCAGTTAATGCTCTGCAATCATCTACACAAGCGGTTCACTGAAACACTGGACTCAGTGCTGAATCCATTTAAGTCTTTTGTTGTCCATCTATTGTTGGTGTGGAGTTATTGCTTCAGCCTGACCTCTGTACCTCACTGGGCTCTCCATCCACTTAGAGAAACACAGAAAGCGGAAATAAACAAACGCCCACATACTGAGGAAAAGCTAATGTGGTCAGTTGCTTGTGTAATGGGAATGGAAGATGCATTCTTGTGACACTACATTCACTAAGATGCAGCAGTGAGACCACATGGAGCCAGGATTATCTTCGTTACTTTCATGTCCACTTCCCTGTCGGTTCCCCAGGTCTCTGTCCTCCAGCTTCATAACTCAGCCATGACAGATGTAAATATCTGAGAATTGTAAGAGTAGCAGGGCCAGAAATCCTGTGTCAAAATGACACTGTTAATTCTGAGTTGTTTACAGGGATCATCCCAGCAACCATTTCACTCTCTGTTACCTTTTTGGAGATCTTCCTCACACTCTGATATCACACACCTTTTAGTTTTACTGTTGCTTCACATGCTGGGTCAATACTACAGCCTGAACCAAAACAAGTACTCACTTCATTCAGCAATGTAAAACTAATGCAAATTACTTATAAACAATGACATACGTTAGGTAATGACTCCCGAGTCGAGAAGCACTTAACGGCCAGATCTTGCCAGAACAGTCTCCTATGTTTTCTGAGCTTTGTCTCGCTCTAAGTGCTCCTACTGCCTCTATATTGATAGATTACTGAGAGGAATGGTCCACCCATCTTCTTTGAATTTCAAATGAGGCTGAATAAACGGTATCATCGGGAGATTGGATGCTCCATTTCCAGACAATTTCTGTTTCTGGGACATTGTCTATATTAAATCACAAAAATACAGAAATAGTGCATAATTATGATTTTCTTTATTTGACTGGATACTGGTTTAGTTGCACAGTCTTTCCAGTAAGGAAATGAATTTTAGCCAGTTGCCCAAAACTACTTTTACAAGAGCAAGCCCATTACCAATCTGCCACAGAGAGAGCAGATAGAATCCTTTCCCTATCCGGTTTGGGCGATGGGGCGGCTGTGGATCTCATGAAAAACATGCCGCCGCTGCTAGGCTCAGATGAAGGTAGGTCTTCTGGACTAACTCCCTGTGTCTGGCCACGGGTGACTGCCGAGATTGGATACTACCATAAAAACAGCTGCTGGCAACCAGACGGTTCACTGTTAAGAGTATGGCCTCTGCAGCCGGCGTTGGAGGACGCGTACCTGGCAGTGGCAGCCTCTGTTTCTTCCACCAGCGTTTCGGCGGCAAGGCTAGGCTCTGCGTCCCTCCGTGCACGTTAAAGGCCCAGGGCCAGTGCTCAGTAGCACCTGTGGGCGCTAGTGGACGTAGTGAGCTGCTCTTCATTAAGGACTCAATGTCAGGAAGACTGTTTCTGGTGGACTCCGGCTGGCAAAAGAGCCTACTCCCTCCAGCTAGCATTGACATGTCAGCCGAAGGCGGCGGTCCACAGTTGAGTGCAGCTAACGGTACATCCATTGGGATGTTTGGCACAGCCTGCTTCTCAGCTGGCATTGGACTATGTTTCACCTGCTGTTTCGGCTGAGGGATGGCACAGCTGTTATGGCAGGCTGCTTTAGTGAGAAACTGATTTTCTTTCCAGGAGTCTCTTCTGGGTGTTTGGGGGGGGGGCTGTGTGGTGGACACTAGGGGCTATGCCTCTCACCCAGCAGGACTGTGAGCTGGGGGCATGGTTTATCTTCCCGGGCTCTCTGGTGCAAGGTTGTTCCTGTTTCAGTTGGGCTTTGGAGCTGAGGAATAAAGTTAAAACCTGCCTTCATCTCCTGTGTTTTCCTCATCCTGCTACAGCCCACTTTTTTACCTGGATAATCTAAACAACACACTGAGCAGTTTTCATATGGACTACTTCTTATTTCATATTTCTTATTCTGTATTTTAAGAGCAGACAAAAAAAAATACACATTGATAATACAACATGCTGATTATACTTAAGATTTTTTGTTGCTCAACTCATCATGTAGTTCATTTAACTTTTCCAACATGAATTCATTTTATAGTTAACATAAGAATGTGGTTATTGTTTTCTTCAGGTTAAATTGCCAGTATTAGTGAGCTTGATTTCTATTTCAGGCATTGGTTCACTTGAAGTCACAGTTATTTCTTACAAGCTAGTAAAATTGTGCCTCAGTACAAACACCATGATGATGACATGGGTTGTTCGGGGCTACAGTACATAGTGTTTAACCATGCATTATAAATTGCTTTAGCACCCCATCACTATTGCCATTTAAAAATATACCATTCCGGATGAAATGCTCTTCCCTGTATGAAAGCATTTCCTCTGATCTTAAGAGCCAATGTCATCGGTAGAGACAGAAATAACACAGATAATCTGCTTCAAATATTTATCCCCTGGGCACACAGGAGGAAGCGGTGCACTGCTCTTTGTCACCGCCGGAGTCTTGACGGTCACTCCCCAGCTCCTCTCTATCGCTTCAACCAGTCAACAAGCTAATGCTATCTTGTCCCAGACAGATTTGTCAATTTGTGTTTAAAAATCTGCAGTAATGGCACCAGTAAGCCTCTGTTGGTAGATATCTGGGTTTTTCCTGCCACAATTTTACATCAAATTGAATTCTTCTGAGAAATTAGGATTTGAAATGAATGAAATAACAACTAAAAGTGGTAAGTCAATGACAAAAACATAAGAATTGAGATTAAAGCCCCTAAAGTTGCATTCAGGGACAAGTCAGCATCAGCGTTGCTGGAACTATTTGCCAGGTACTTTTCTCTCCCTCTGTTTTCCCTCTCTATTTCCTTCTCTCTCTGGGAGATGCAAACACAAACAGACGCGCGCACACACACACACACACACACACACACAAACGCACACCCTCCTCCTCTTTCCCAAAAACCAGGCCAATCTCCTCCTGTCTGTGGAGATTGAGCTGCTCATCAGAGCCTGTTAATTACATCGTTCTCATAAGGGATGACAAGTTAAGCCACTCTCTCTTCTCTCTTCTCCCTCTTTTCCTTTTAGGCCCGGCATGGAGGCGGGCCTAAAATCTCATCTCAGTAAGCAATAGGGTGGAAGGACATGTCTCTGCTGACATCAGTCATCGCTGACTTCAGCGGTTAGCAGAAAATAATCTCTTGTCAGCTTTAGCAGGAATATTAGGAAACATAGCTACCATAGCTACTGCCCTACAAGTGAGTTCCCCTCTATGGGCTTCCTCTGCCTCCCTAACCTCAGCATCCATCCCCCAGTCTCCCCATACTCTGTTCTATTACACCATGAACAAGGACATAATTGCAATTTAACAAAGTTACCGACCCAGAGAAGATGTGAGTGTCTTCTATATGTATACCTGTGCTTTCCCTGTTGCTAGTCTTTAAGGCCTCCTTCCCTGCTGAACCCCGGTCAGTCCCCAGTTAGTCACCAGCAGAGCCCCACCTCAGCCATGTTACCATCAGAACAGACTAATGTTGCTGTGATTTTACTCACACCCCCTTTGGTCATTATGATATGATGAGGTTTGGAAAAGGTCAAGTGATGCATCTGCTTGGTCTAACTTTCACTAAGTGTTTTTAATTAGTGCCACCATCACTCAGCATACTGTACGGCATACTGTACGGCTTGGTTTGTATGTGTGTGTGTGTGTGTGTCTGCCACTGTGTTTCCTCATCTTCAGATAGGTGGCAAATCAAAAGAAAAACACCAGCCACGACGCACAACCTTAATAGCTTCAGTGGTTCTTGGTACTGATTCAACAAGTCCTTGGAAGTCTACTCGAAGGTGAAACTGAACTATTCATTTAGTTGTTTTTTTTTTGGTTTTTTTTTACTGACTATATTTTATTGTCATTGTCAAAGTACGACATGAAATGCTCTTGATATGTCCAGTCCATATCTCTTCCCCACTCATCACCTTCCTTTTAACCCTTTGGGCTTCCTCTTAACTGTGCTGACAGAACAGACGAGAAAAAAATTAACAATAATAAAAACAACACAGGATTTTTTGTACAACGCCCCTTTTCATCCAAACCACCTCCCTATATTGTTCCTTAAGTTGAATTTACAAAGATACTTTTCAAATCAAATCAATTCAATGTTTCAAACGTTTTTATTAATTTGCCACCCTCCTTGATGTTGTTTGTGATCAAGCTGTGCGACATCATTCGTTCACCCATGTGTGTATGCGTCTACATGTGTATACTCAGGAGTCAACTCAACAGTTTGCACTATTTCTGGACAACTTAATGTTCTGATAGCACTGTTGTCTCTTTACCGCTTGTTGGATAGAAATTTGGTCGATAAGAACAAAAGCAAAGGCTGAACTCCCTAAGCAAACAGCCCAACCCAAGTCACTCCTTACTCCAAACATACTCAGATACCTATACGCTAGTCTGGTACTGAGATTTCTGTGTTGTCTTTTATTGTACTTTGGTTGGCTCAAACAAATCTGCACATGGGCTTTTTACTCTCCTATTCAACTCAAAACCTTCCTTTCATCCTCCCCTACCTTAACTTCTTTCTTCATTCCTTCACTCCACCCGCCTCCTTTCTCAAACATTGCCTTACCATGATGGAGTCAGTTCACTTCAGCTGTTTTCTTTCCTTTAGCCCAGTAAATATCAATAGGATCTGTGCAATAGTTACTGGTGTGGGGAAGATGAATGCCCTGCACCAAATGCTTCAACCTCATTGCTTCTCAGAGTATTAGTCATGTAAACAACGTCTGCTTATTAATGGTAAAAGCTTTTCCTAATGATCCACACCTCACATGAGTCTGAAATATCAAGTCAGGGCATAAAGAGCAGCCATAGATCATCATAATGAATGATGGGAGGCTGGCGGAAGGCTGGGGGAGGAGACCTGTCCCGATGCTAATTCACTCTGTGTTTACTTGCCTGATTCATATGCTGTTTGGTCACAATACATCAACGCTGCATGATTCTTCCATTAAAGCATCTAGCTTTGCCTTCAATTCACTGGAGGTTATTTGTCAGCATTATAGGACCCTTATATATTTGCCTCAAATGCCAGTTTTCCTAAAAGGTGGGGAGATACACAAGTCACTGTAATTGCATGAGAAGATGAAATCAGGATCTGACTTCCATTTGCATGTCCTGAAG
The DNA here is from genome assembly GCA_034769265.1 of Remorina albescens. Classification (NCBI taxonomy): domain Eukaryota; kingdom Metazoa; phylum Chordata; class Actinopteri; order Carangiformes; family Echeneidae; genus Remorina; species Remorina albescens. The sequence continues at coordinate 8,483,044 of CM068479.1, forward strand.
GCAACACCACGAGGAATGCAAGTAATTTACAAACCTAATCAAATGTGTTCAAAAGAAGTGGTATGTGTCTTTTAACGAATGTTCTGTTATCTGGCTGACATGATCAGAGAATCCATCAAAACCCTGTTGTCTCTATCACGCTGGATGGTTCCGAAGAAAATTGGCATGACTGTGAATTTGTTCTTGTCAAATGTTGAGTAATCAAAAGCCAGCCAGCCGTAAATAAATAAATTCACTTCATTTTACTGTGGCATACTAACTAGCTTCACCACAATATTACTCATAATGGAGTGTGATTATTTTTATGGCGCTGCTAAATGGTCACTGACGATGACAATTCTGTTATGAAGCGGAAGCGTACCTGTGAATTATATCTAATTGCCTCCTTCATTTATTCCCCACATTCATGAACATGTTGGTTTTGGTCTGTCCAGTCTGTTTAAAACAACAACCTGTTCACATTACATCAACAGGATAATGAAGGCTCCACAGGGAACAATGTTTGGGGGTCAGGAATAAGGAGTGGTGCATTAATGTTGCAGCAAGGACACCATCATCCACAATGCAGCTGGATGTGTCTGTGGAGCCTCTTAAATCTGATTATTTGACTCTCCCACTTGCTCAGAAGGCTTGGATGCAGAGGCTAATGGATGGGTGACTTAAGGGTTATTAGAACAATCTGTTGTCTTTTTCAAACTGCCACAGTTGAGAGAAATTCCCACCTCCCACTTACCTCTTTCATAAGAAATGTTGTTATTTAAGAGACCAATGAGTACCTGTTTGGTGTTGCTTTAGCATCTGTGCATGAGAGAGTCGAATCTTACAAAGAATGTGGAATGACACCCAGGGATTACCTGGGTGCTGTTGTTTTTGCTTTTCTGATTATGCCCTCCAACTTGAGCAACCAAGCAGCCCCAGAGTTCAGACTCTGTTTTGAAAGGCAGGGGAATATTGCGTGACTAACCTGTAAATGTGGGGGTGGAGAGTTTGTTTTAGGACATTGTTGGGTGGAGAACTGGTGGCAATTATTCAATCATTATCTGAAATGATACAAAGCCTTAGTAGTGTTGCTAGTTTTCTTTTTCAATGTAAACCAGATACAATAACACACAAAAGCTTTCTTAATGCTTATAAGCACTAAATTGCATGCTATTTTCGTCACAGTCATTTTTTTTTTGCGAACTAAGGATGTGGATTTTTAAATATGTCTGCTTATTGGGCATATGGATGTTATTAAACACTGAGTTGCCATATAGAATCCAGTGAATTTTGAGTTTGTACTGTACTAGACTCAGGAAAACGCAATATATTGTCACTTCAAAAAAATTTGTTTTGATGTGGAAGACAAACCACAATGACAAATCACTGCAATATTACTGAGTGTGCTGTTTCTACGTCAAAATCAGTGTTGTGTACACTGGAGTCATGACAGTATATGGGGAGGGTGTAGCCAGTGATTGGTTGATGGTCATGCTGGCATGTACAGCCTCAGTTTTATGTTTCAGATACAGCGTTATCTAGTCCACTGACCCATTATCTTTGAACTTATATAATAAATCTGTGTGAGCTGGGAGAGTCATTGTGTGCAGAAAATATTAGCTTATATCCGTCTAAGAAATCATTCTATATGTCGTTTTCATGTGTGATACTTATTTCTAAAATCATGCCAGTGTAAGAACATATGAATCGGTAAATTGGTAGTAATGCGAGGTAATGATCATTCATGACATGTGGTCAACACAAAAGCCTTAAGTATAGTGTTAACCATAGTGGTTAGCTAATTTACCAGCATGTTGTGCTGCTTGTAATTTGTAGAATTTTCCATTTTTTCCAATTTTTATCAGCATCATTTTAAGGGATTCTGAACCAACAACTCTCAAGCGACATCTAAATAAAAGGCACTCCGTCAAAGATAGGATTCCTACAAAACCGAATGAGGCCAACAACCCAGTGGTCTACTGGGTGAGCACGCTCAAGAGATCTCTCATCATTTTTGCTTCTATAAACCCCAGAAACTGGATTGGGTCATCTAGTCTCACACATAGTGCATAAGTTATGACCAGAGAGCCATTTACACAGGAGTGGTCAAGATCATTGCTTCATTGGTGGATTAGTGGATCGGTGGTTCAGAGGATGTCATTTGAGATACAGTAGAAGTAGATAAGCTTTAAAAACATAGTGGCTCTCAGATTTCTACTTGTGGAAGTGCTATTAGACCTGTCCAGCAAACTCCGGCGCCTGTGCTAGCCTTGGCACTGGCACTGGGCTGGAACTAGGCCAGACTGCAAATAAAAACAAGGGGACCATTTCCTGAATAGAAATATAATCCTTCACTTCTTCCACAACCCAACCCCCCACTGTCTGCTGCACTGGCCCCGGGCCTGGATCTTCTCCACTAAGAAGTGTGTTTGGGTATGAGCGAATCAAAGGTGGTGTGTATGTGAGTGTTCATGCTATGTGAGGACAGAGAGTATTAGGAGGTCACTGTGTAAGTGTTGTTGAAAAAGAGGGTCTTGCATCTGCATACCTCCAGCACCTCTCGACAAACACAGGACTGTTTACTTGTCTCTGGACATTTTCTTTTTTTAATTGATCCAACTGTACATCATTCTGCAAAAGGGATTTTATTTAACTCTTAATGTGACCGTCTTCACAGAGGCCTTACGTTATGCTGTTAAATGGAAAAGCAGCACTGAAAGTGATGACACAGAATCACTTTGTTTCATTCTGCAGCCCCGTCCTGACCCAGGGCTGTATTATAATGATAGCTCTGTGTGACAGCCATACTGCTTCGCTCCGAGTAAATGCTGGCTGACAGTTGCTCTCGTGTGAGGACCAGTGGGCTCTAGCTGTTACTAGTTGCCTCTCCCCTGTTCCACTGTCGTACACACTTGTAGGTGAAAATACCACTGAATGGTACAGGGCCAGAACTGGTGTTGCTGTGAACATGGTAGCTGTACACGACAGTCAGAGAACCATGTGCTATCCATAATTTAGCTTGGTCAAGCCTTAGGGGAATGGATAAAGCCAAGAGTGGTGTATTCAAGGTTGACTTCACACCCATCGGTCTATAACATACAGCGCTGGAATATCAAGATTCATAAAATATTTCTTTGTTTTTTGTGTTGCATTTCCAGTACATAGTGGAACAAGGGGAACATTCTCACTCTTAGCACAGTGTACAACCTGCATCAAATAAGATCTCACCAAACAGATGACACATCGCGCCAGTTGTGCACCGCTAATCCTTACACCCCCTTCAGAGTAAGGGGAATCCCAGAACTTCAAAAGAGTGATCTGGTTCATTACAGGCCAGCCAGGTCTGTTGCCTTTGACAGGATCATTGTTTGTAATGGCCATTTTGTGGTTGCAGGGGACATGGAGGGGGGTCGAGTATCAGGCCGCCTGGCCAAACAGTTAGCCCACTGTTCTCCAGCAGAGAGCACACAGAGCAGCCTCAATTAGTTTCTCCACTAATCTCCCTCCCCTGTCACATGATCTGGGCTGTTTGTAATAACACACAGGGGGCCAAGGTTTGGCCTGGTCAGGAAATGAGATGATCCATGGTTGACAGCTTAGACACACAGCAGCTACTTATCTGTTATTACGATGCTGCAAAAACAATCTCACTCTCCCCCTGTGTATGCGTATGTGTGTGTGTGTGTGTGTGTGTGTGTGTGTGTGTGCACATGAATACGAGGACATGAACAAAATGAAGTTTGATATCAATACAAATAACAGATCAGAATTTTGAGGAGAGGGTGAAGGCTAATCTGAACTTTTTGTGTACGGCCGCATCCTAAAACATTGTTATTACCCAGACTTGTTGGTACCACTGCTGGGTTCACTGTGATTTGCTAGTGTATGCAAATGTTATAAAGACACTGCTATTAAACTTTGAACAGTCCTTTCACTGTAATAGGCCTCTGTCAGCCCACTAGAGGCCCAGTGCCACAGATAATCAGCATCAGCATCACCTGTATCATGTTCTCCGTCAGCAGTGTGGATATTCTGCTCCACCCTGTTCTATATCTATTCCTTCAGTGTCTTAGTGAATATGTTGGTATTATGAGTCATGCAGCTGCATTGCAAATGATGGCTATGCAAAAGTGTATGTACATATCTCCATATGAGAGAGTGAGAGAGAGAGATGGAGGGAGACCTCCTCTGAAAAGCTCCAGTTCAAAGGCTGAGACTTGCTTCTCTCTTTGGCTATTGGCACAGTCAGAGATCAAAGCTAAACACCGAGCAACAAATGTGTGTTTCTGTCACTGCTGATTTGTCTGTGTGTTTGATCAGCAGCCTCCCTTATCTCCCTGCCTCACTCCACTGCTAATATGCAGTAATAGACTGCCTTTCATGAGACAAGAGACAAAGTCTTGATGTGATGGATGTGACTGAGGTGAATGGAGCAGATAAGAAAACACTTTGCAGACGTATCGCACAGATTCCTGAAAACCTGACAGTTTGTGCCTGCTACAAAGTTACTGTAGATAAGCCGTAAATCATGTTAATCTTTAATGTCGTTTGTATGACACTTTTTTTTGGATGAACATCAGCTTTACATTATTGAAATACATATGCACATATGTACCCTACTGCTAACCTCCCTCATCCCTTGTTTCTGTCCCTCTTGTCTTTGTCTTATTTGGGGCTTTGCATATATTAAGACAGCAGGCAAATAAACTCCCTTCTCTTAGTTATTTGGTTAAAAGAAAATCCCGGCTTTGACCTTTTTTATGTTAAAATCCATGTGGTGGTTGGTAAAAGGAAAACAATTCCCACAGGATGGGCTGAAAGCCCTGTTTATTCTGCCCTGGCTGCCTTTGGTCTGGCAAAAAAGGAAATAGCTTGGCTTTTCCAGTTGCTAAATAAATAGTAGAAGATGCGTGCCACTGTGATTTAGCAAAACACAGCATGTATTTTTATAGCGTATGCTTAATTTTGCGAGCCTCAGGGTTAATCCACAATTTATTTATTTATTTATTTATTTTATTTTTGCATTTCAAAAATTTAACACTTCCTCATAGTTAGAAGTTTGACAGTTTTCCTGCTGTTGGGGGCTGTGTATGCTTCCTCTGTCTACAGAAGCTTTCACTTATGGAAAAGCGTACCAGACCTAGACAGGCATAATGGCTTCCTTCCTTGTATCCACATAAAAGTGAGAATTTAATGAAGCCCTCCACTGAATTATTGTGCTCGTTGACTCCTGACACTAACATGATGCGTTTAATTAGATGGGTTAGATATAGCTTCAGATAGGCGTTTTATTCCTGTGTGTGTGCAAGGGAGCTTTTCCTATAGCAATGTGTCCATCAGCACCTTGCTGATAAAATGACTCCTGTAAAGAGCTGTGTTTACAGGAACTAGATTAATGTTGTTTGTGGGGCCACTGTTAAACGAGAGTTCAATGACAAGAGCATCTTACTCTTCCTCATCATCACCCCACAGGTGAAATGTGAACTCCTCGATTAGACAGCTGGTAAATTTACCAGCAGCAGATTTGAATTTTTGAAATAGAACACCTAATTTGTTCATATAGGTCATCTTTATACTAAATGTTGCTACATTACACGTCGGTTAATGATATGCTAATAAATCATATCCCGTTTGTTTGCTTGAAGCAGATTTATGGTTTTCTATAAAGTTTTTGCAATATTGAGTTGAAAACTGCTGCATTCATTTGCCCACAGATTTTCCCTATATTAGTTATAGTTAAATGGCCAGTACCTATAATGCAGACACATCATCCTGTGATTTTATCTGAACGGATTATGAATGTTGAGTAAACCCGTACCGACATTTTGATCTATGCAATATGCAAATCTTTTTGCTCTCAATTGCTTCAATTGCATGTCTTCATCTTTTTGATTGTATATTTTTAATGGTCTTGTCCTTGGCTGATTCCCTTTTATGTTGCTTTTACCTTATTCGCCTTTTTCTTTGTGCTACATTTAATGGATGTGACGCATGTTTTAAATGTATTGTTATTATCAAAATATTACTTGTATATTGTTCAGATGGCATTGCATTTCTCTCTCCTTTGTACATCTATGTGTTTTGAAGGTTCTGCTCAGTTTTGTATTAGGTCATTAAAATGGAAAAAAAATAAATAAAGACTGATGTAATACATGGATAAATATGGCAGAGCCGATTACAAATGTGACGACAGCATCCTAATGGCAAATCTGGCAGGATGACTGGCAAGTCAAATTAAAAGCAGCAGTAAAAGCAGGGGGATAAATTTTTCTTAGAACCAACTAACATTGAAAAAAAATCCTGAAAATTTGAGACTGTTTGTTAGGAAGATGAGTATTTCCCCCTGGAATAGAGACCTATACTTTGAGTAGGTCTTACAATGGGAGGAAGGATTAACTGTTTATCTTTAAAAGCCTTTGTGCAGATCTGATTAGTCATGTATCTTTGTAAGAGGAACTGCTGTAATCACATAGATCAGTTCGCTCTGAAGAACAGTGTATTTGTGCGTCGGTTCCTGACATCTTTGATGGTTCACTCTCACTGCGCAGCGTCTTTATCAGTTTTCATAGTAAACTGAGTGTCTGGGGGGCAGAGTCTTGAGGGAGGGGCCAGGGTGGATAGGGTAACAGGTGGGCCGAGTGCCATTCACAGGGGTCAGACAGTACAATGCTAGCATCTCCCTTTGATGCTGATACTATCTTCGGTGTGTCTGCTCAGCCCTGCTCCCTATTTCACTGCTCAGCGACTTTACATCCAGTTGCCTCCGATTGTGTCTGCAGAACTGCCCCTGGATCCAATAACGCAGCAGCACTGTAAGACAATTACCCGCTTTAATAATGGGCGTCATTACACACCCAGTGGATAGAATGTGAAATGCGAATTTCAAATGCAAGGGCATGCGTGTATGTGGGGGTGTGAGCAGCATCAAAAACCATCTGTACCCTCACTGATCATTACAGGAAGTCTTTCTGAGTTTAGCTTCATTGGAGCCTTTAAAGTTCCCCTTAATGACAATGCTTAGATGAGAATAATTTTCATTATGTGAGTGATGACATTGGTCATAGCCTGAATCCCCTGTGTCTTTTTACGTACACAGAAAACACATTAGTTGACTATCCTAAATGTTGCTTCACATAAAATCCAGATGCCGTGACCATGTGTTGTGTCAGTCCAACAAAAGCACTACGACAAACAAAAAGACAAACCACTTATTACCAAGTTGGAATTGTATAGCTGTTGAATACTAACGGCATCTTCATTGGCTTTGCGGAACATTGCTGGCCATCAATAGCATGCACGAGACCATAACACAGAGAGGAAGAACTGACAGAAAAACAGAGAAGTGGAGAAGGAGCTGATAAGTCATTCATGAGACATAAATCATTAATAGGCATCATGATGGCAGTACAGAGAGTGAAAACACACAACGCCATATGGACTATGAGGATGGTTTGTCAAAACAAAATGGATAAATTAAATTTTGATTAAGTTTATTAGTAGGTCTGAATGTAATTTACACTGCCATTTCACTTGGCCTGCTCAGGGTCAAGACAATGATAGTAGTATGCGATAGTATGCTCATATAGCACAGACATAGACATCTTTTGATTCTGAGCCACCAACTGCAAAACCTAGGCATAACAACATCAGAATAATGTGGTTCACTTTTATTACATAGCAAAGATTTAAAGGACTAGCTATGAGGACAAAGAAATGATGATTACTCTGTTTAATAATCCTCCTTTGCATTGTGATAACAACAGTGTTGGTCAGTGAGTTTGCCCATCCCCCAGTATTTATACCTGTTACCTGGATCCTGAAGACTTCCTGCAGTTTTTAGGAGGCATGTGGAACAATTATCCAGCGCAGCTCCTGATTTCTGGGTACGTTTCCAAGCAGTATATAAACAATTACTAAATGGGTTGTAACACACTATTGTATATTTATCAGACAATGTAAGTGTGTATTCATTTAGATGTTAACAAGTAATTCTCTGTGTGTACTGCTGATCCCCAGAATAGTTGTCATCTGTACAAATTACTTTCCAGGATTTATAAGTTATTTGTATGCAAAGGTAAATTTGATTTGACACATTCAACAAACTGGCCTGCTTGTCATCATGTTCACGCACACACAGAAATATATTCACACAAACATACACCTATGAGTATTCCTATGATGCATGTAATGATATGTTGACATTCTACTTCAGTTTGGCTGCCTAAACAAACTTTAATATGAAGTAAAACTTGTGCTTTTTGGGGAAAATTAAAATAGCAGTGGGTATTTCCATAATAGCCTTGGCATTTTCCATCCATTCAAGCAACAACTACTTCTGAGTGTCCCTGCTGCTTCCCAAACCCAAACCATTTAAAAGTTCATCCTCATGAATAAATGATTTGGCCAAAGGAAATGACCACCAGTGGAAAGAGATAAATTATAGCTATAAATAAACTAATCTAATGGATTGAATTAAGAGGATAATGTAATTCATTGAGAAAAGTTGATTGATGAAGAGCTAGAAAAGTTGTCTAAAATAGATGATTAAGAATTAAGATATCATATAAAAGACATTGAAAAACTGCTGAAATGAAAAGTGTTTGTGTGGCAGCTCCTGCCACACAAAATTATATATTAAAAATTCAAAATGGCATGAAAAATCCTGTAACAATATCCAATTGTATAGTGTTTCTCAACACCCACTGGAACTATTATGGAGTATTATGAAAGGGCAATGATGAGCTCCATTGTTCAGGCCTCATCTATTTTACCAGTTATCTGGTGTCCATGATTTTTTTCTTTACTCTTACTCTTCAGGTTTAAATTGCAGCAGAGTGATGCCATTGGGCTCAAGGTAATAATATATACAGGCCTGGCACTGTCTGTGCAGCCTGTGGCTCAGTCAGAATATATCCTTACCTTGATTGCACAGCAGCAGCTAGAGGCTCATATCACTTCTTGCTGCCCGAGCAGGTGTTTTAATGCTATAGGAGAGTTGGCACCCACCCAGAGATCTAGAAAGAAAAAGAAATAGGGTGAGAGGAAAGTGAGGGATTCTATAATCTACTGGGTCAGAGGAATGTCTAACTATAATCATCTGTGATGGTATAATCATAGCTCAGTCGAACTCCACTCTGGGCTCATATATCCCCCCTCCACACTCCGCTCTCTCTCTCTTTCTCTCTCTCACTCTCTCTGTCTGTCTGTCTGTCTGTTCCACTGTCTCTTTCCGATATGAGTGAAACTGTCAATCTGACTTTAGAGCGCCAACTTCGTCAACTTCGTCCGAGGAGTCTTTATCATTCCAAGAGTTTCTTTTTTCAGGCTAATCTATGAGCGCTTCTCCCCATTTTAATCTGCGTCTGTGTATGAAGACTGTCCCATTGGGGCTGCCATACACTAGAAGATTAATGAACCCAATTTGCAAAAGTGACCTTTTGGCTGCTAAAGCACTGCTGCCGCTAAGCTTCTTAATGCCAGCCTTTAAAAAAAAATTTTGTTATAGAGAACAACTCTTCAGATAAGAGCAGAGAAAATAACCATACCAGATGTTAGAGGAGTCTGGACTCAAGTCAAGCTGATGCGGCCACCATACTCGCTCTCAGAGGACATGTTTCACCGAGGAAATGTAGACTGATCAGAGTTTTAAACAATCACATGAGAGATTAGGCTGATAATGACAAACCCTTCTAGCTCTCCAGACAGTGACTTAATGACAGCAAACAGGCCATTACATGAGGAAGACATCCTCACAAATACAAGATGGAGAATACTGTGGTCATGAAGATTCGTAACATGATTAAGGTTTTGTTTATCTGCCTCCTCTTTCAAATGACAGCTCTCCTCAAACAGGCATTTACAGCTTTTTCCAAATGTAATGACTCGCAGTGTGTGGCAAGGAGATATTTAATGACGGCTCACTTCAGCATTCCTGATTAATAGTTAAGCTCCATCATTAGCTCGTATAGAATGAGTGTTTGCTGAAATTCTTTACCAAAAAATTTCCTCTGGAAGAAATTGAAGTGAAGACATGGCTCGTTCCAGTACTTATTATGATTTGTTTGGCTCTGAGCCAGCACAACAAGAAGGTTGTGGGTTTGGTTCCCTGCCTGGGGCCTTTCTGTGCAGAGATTGTATGTCCTCCCTGTGCTTGCATGGGTTTCCTCCCGGTATTCTGGTTTCCTCCCACCATCCAAAGCCATGCATGTTTGTCTGTCTATGTATGTTGGCCATGCGATGGACTGGTGACCTGTCCAGGGTGTACACCTTCCCCCGGCCAAATGTGTGCTAGGATTGGTACCCGGAAATGGATAAGCGGTAGAAGATGAATGAATGAATGTTTGGATCTACTGTGAAGACATAGACATAGATGCCAACACACTTGAATTGCTTGCTTTTTTAGGAAGGTACATTTTCACTTCACTTTTTTCAAGAACCAAACCTTTTACTGTGAGTGGCAACAACAGGGAGTTTGGCAATAGTTGCTGATTTTTCCAGTTTTTTCAGAGGCACCACCCACTCAGTATGGCAGGTTCTAATAGCGGATAACCAATACAGTCACAATAAGCCAGAATGGCAATATATGACTTTGATCAATTCTTCAATAAAAGTTCAACTCTATTTCTAGTGTTCCATTGCATCTTCAGTCTTGAAAATTGAACAATTCATTTGCATACCACACCCTGAACAGAGTTAGGCCATTAGAAGTAAAAAATTAGTGGCACAAGGCTCAGAAAAATTGACAGAATGAAGGAACGGACTGGATGGCAGACAAACTGAGCTGCCATCAGCTCAAGACTACAGGAGGATTTATATGTTCCACTTCCTGCTCATCAGTTTGAAACCTCTTTTAATCTTCATGTCATGAAACAGAAAAATGTTCAGGATGTTGCCTCATTTGGAAATGTCCTCCACTCCATGTTCAGAATCAAAAATACATTTACGGCTTCCACTTCTCAAAGGTACATTTAACCTAAGAACATATCGACATTTCCTCTCTCAGACACATTTGGCACAAAAAAAGTGATGGCAGAAGCCTGTTGAAGGAGCATTTTAGCTCGAGCATCTGGTATTCTAGGTTGGTTTAAAGGTTTGTAACTAGCAGACTCAAGCTGTTCTTTCTTCCCCACAGTTGTGCGAGCCATTGATCTCACTGCAAGGACATATCACCCAGGCTTTTAGAGGTATCGGAAGTGCACTAAAAAATTATTTAGCTTGAAAGCACAGCTCTAATTCTTGAATCATTTCTAATATCCTGCAGTCATATGTATCCCGTTAAGATGAATTGGATGCATTTAAAGGCACTGAATAAACCAAACAGCGAGGTGGCTTGCCATGCTCCAAATTATGGCAGGGAGATTGTTTAGCGGCTCCTTTCTCTGATGGTGAATCGGGAAACTTAACAGAGACAGTGGATGGTTTTGTCATTGACTCTGACATTGGCAGAGAGATTGATTGTAGTGTCATTCATTTGACACAAATGTGTGTTTTAAAGCAAATGGGCGAAACATCAGGTCTGTCAGGAATATAGATGACATGGCTTCTGCAGAGGCAGTCAGATAGCAGATATATAACAGGTTGCCTAAGAGATATTTTTTTCCTCTCACTGGGATCCAGTTATTTTTGACTTCTTGAAGTTTCTTCCAAACACACACACAGACATGCTACATGCATGTCTGTGTGTGTGTGTGTGTGTTTGTGTCTCCTCCAAATGCATGTGTGTATATAACCAAATCTTTTCCTTGAGGAATTGCACTGTGGCAGTAAAATATGTCATTCTGAACTTCAGTCTACCGGTTGCATCATGTCAGTGTCAGATGATCCCTGTGTGCTCTCTGTTTTTCTGCCTCTTGCTGTGTCCTTCTTTAATAAAGATGTTAACATTTTCTAATTTCGTAGAGCAAACTAGAATGTAATTAACACGGTTAACAGCAGAAATATATTAAGGAGCAAAAGCCGATGTATTTGCATTGAAATGGCTGAAGTAGGTAAACCACTTTTATCATACCTCTACTACCAATGAAACACTGAATAACTGTTAATTTCTTAAATAATTTGATTTTTAGTAGGAAATATGAAAACATTTTCCAGCATGCCTGATTTTTTTGTGCTAATTTAAACCAAAACTAATTTCCACTGACTTGTTTCAATAGATGTTTTTGCAATTCCATTAACTTTAATGTGATATTCCCATGTTCAAGGGCCATTAGATTGTGTCTCTCTTTGGAATACATCAAACAGCACATGTTGAGTATTAGTGCCTTTGAGGATGCTCATTGCAGTGTGTTTGATGGCATTGAGGAAGTAGCATAATGTTTTTCTTTTTTTTTCTTTTTTTTTCCAACTGGACAAGAGCAGTCTGTTGAATGTGGTCATTTGGTGAGGACATTACTTACCCCCCTCCTCATTCACACAGCGTGCTCAGAGGAGCCGAAGCCATCACCTAGCAACCCAGGAAAAAAAGTTTTGAAAAATTCCTGCATGTGGTCAAGCTCGCTAAAAGCAGAAAACGATTCAAATAGTTTAACCGGCGCAACTTAACCCACACTTTTTGGGCGCCGCTGTCAGATAAAGTTTGATCCAAGAATAGTACACTGTACATCTAGACAGGTGTCCTTTTCTCCCTCTCCCACCGTTGGCCTCTATTCAAAAGGCAATATTCGGCTTTGAGAGGTAAAAAACAGTCTGTACTCTGTGTATTATGTAAGTATTTAGCATCTGTCTCTCAATAAGAAAAGCTCAAAACTAATTAATGCTATATGAGAATACCGTTAAAAAATGCTCCTGTCTCCTCACAGTGTGGGACTTGTCTCGCAGTTGGGAGGGGGACAGACAGAAACAAAATTAATTTGAGACAGGCGCCGCCAGTGAAAAAGGGAGGAGTGACAAAGGGACAGAAAGCGAGTGAGAGAGAGAGAAAAAGAGAAAGAGTCCAGGGAAGCCATTCAGTTTGGCCCAGGCTGGGTCCCTGGGTTCCTCCTCAGTCCTCTGTTTACACACAGAGAAATTTCGGACAATTTCACAGCTCCCCTTTCAGTAGCCATTGAAAAGGGACAGATTCCTTCCTGGTTACTCACCCTCTAGCCAGTGAGAGGGGTTGCTATCATGGGAAAATCCAAACCTTTGGCATCCTCAGAGGGTTACTTCTCTGCGTTGTGCTATAGCCTCAGTGCAAACAGCGGCCCTGCGTAGTGCCTGTGAAATCTGTGTGTGCATGAGGTTCAGGGCGCTTTGCTGGGATTAAATCAAACAGGACCCCTCATTCAGGGGTCTACTCTGCTGTGCTCGGTCTGTTTGCATTCATGTCATTCTTTCAGGAAGGTCCAGTAAGAGCATCCCTCTCTCTATTTGCTCGGTGCTGGATAATATATACGGCATTGTTTCTCATATGTAGCCTGACCCTGCCAAATGCCATGGCTACAAAAACCTCTTTCGCTTAATCAGACAAGAGTGCCCAGAGGGCAAGGTGGCATGCCGCCATCCCTGCCCACATCAACAAAAGTGGTACAGGATGAGAGGAAGAATTTAATGAAAACTAGAGATAGCTATGAGGGGGTGTGGAGGTAAAGCAGATCCTTGATGGAAGACTAGCCAAGGAAAACAACAACAAAACTTGGTCTGTGCCATATTTCAAGTAGATGGAAGAGACCCAGCTCTCTTTATGGTGCCCTTAAATTTGTTTAAACTAGCTCTGGTCTCTCAAAGAGGAGCTACTCTTCATGCCTCGTCCCAGGCGTCTTATTCCACAGCCACCCTAACACACGCTTGGAGAACAATGTCATATATGATTATGGCACACTCAGCTGGTCTAAGATGAACTATTACAATAACATTAGGACTGAGCACAAAGCCAACAACGGAAATTCTGTGTCTCTCTATACTTCTTCCAAGGTTTTAGTGGCACTTAAATACATGTTTACGTCTGCGAGTGCATGCTATAAAACTCCAGCTGAATACAAACTGAGAATCAACTGGTAAAGAAAGCAGATTGTATGGAGGTTTATTACTCATTCATGTCACAATGTGTAAAATCGGTGTGTGAAATGAGGTAACCAGCTCTGCTTGGCAACGGACCCGTATTGTGTTATTGTGAAACATGGTGAAAGTTTGCAGGTTATGTACGTGGTTAGTGTGAGTAGCCTTTAGCTTTGAATATATCGATCACTCTCAGTATCTAACAGAGTAGGCAGCTGGGAGACAGTGGGAGTGTTCAGCCTTGTTGAAGCCCACTAGTGTACATCCTCCCATATTCTGCTTTGTTCATGTATTTCCCTCCAGGAGTCTGACCCCATCCCCCTGCACTACTGCCATCTCCTTTTTCACGAGGGATTATCCATATCCCTCGCTGTGCATTTCAATTCTTCCTGCCAGAAAAGAGGGAGCTGAAGCATCAGGCAACAGGCAGAGGCTTCCTCTCCATGTGTCTACAGATTCGCATATCAAAGTTGACTGGTTGATTCATATTCATACTGAGTAAGACAGCCATGTTGTTCCTATTTCTAATTACCTCCCTTGTCATTTTTCTAATCTCAAACCTCTTGTAGATGTGGCCTGCATAGCTTCCAATGACTTGACCGGGTTGGATTGACCTGTTTGACCCGTGTGGCCGATGAGCTGTTGGCATGACCTTACAGCAGACACCGCCCTAAGAAATCTGGCAAAACACGGAGCTAGACCCCGGTCTCAGCTTTGCTCAGGCATTCTCTCTCCCTGCATGTCTGGCCACAGCCAACTCACCCTGCAAACCTGGTGTCTTCTTTAGGCAGTGACACAACCTGGGAGAAGGCCAGCAACCAAAGGAAAATTTTACAAAGACCAGAAAATAAACACTCTGCTACAGCTGAAAACAAACAGGAAAAAAGGGAAACAGATTGAAGCAGAATGTACAGAGGAGAAAGCGGTCACTGATGAGGTAGGAAGTGAGTCAGAGATTTATTTTTGCGCGACCAAAGGTGTAAATACCAAGCTACAGCATCAATCATTTCTTCTGCTTTTATCTCTTAATGGAAAACCAAAAATACTATTTATCAATCAAAATAAGATGTCAGCATATAAGCCCTTTTGTAGTTTTAAATTAAAAGTATATTTAGAGTTTTTCAAATTAGCTGTGTTCAAATGGGGATTTTTCTCAATGAACTTCAATCATAAGAAAAAGGCCTGATTTATTTTATTTTGTTTCAGTCTGTCAAAGCATGATCATCATGTCATGTCAGTACTGTTACTGATTCTCTCTCAGGAGAATCTGTAGCTCTATGAGCACTGAGTCACTCACTTGCTTTCTCCTGGCAGAGACGCAGCACTCTGTCCTCCTTCGTATGACATTTACTGAGAATTTTCTACCACTTTTCGGTGCTGGGTGTGCTTCCTGGGGGGAGAACCTTTGAATAGGTGATGTTTACTGGTTTTGGGGTGATGAAAGAAAAGCTTATATGCTTTTCAAAAACTCCAGGAATATTTTTTTCTGATAAGATTGTTGTGATTTCTGACACATTTGTCAAGTCAACATTCTGTGTACTGCTCATTTAGGAGGAACAGCTTTTTTTTTTTTTTCATTCATTACTCATGTCAGTGCCTCCCATGTGACTTGAAAAAGTATTTAAAAAGAACATTGTACTCTGTAAGGTTTTAACAGAGTACACAGATAATTTGAAGACAAGATAAAATCACAAGGGTAGTTCCTTAGAAGAGATTAAGAGACTTTGTTGGCATCACCTCCAGGGAGCCATTTCAGTGTGAAGTGGCTGAAGCAGTCTTTAATTTATTATTGATCTTCAGGCTCCATCTAACTTGTCTATTTGTACATAAAAGAGGGTTGTTATTGTCCTTCAAAGTATCCCCTGTCATTTAAATGACATTTTGCTTTACTTTACTGCTCTATAGGATAGACGTTGAGTCATGAGAGGGACTGGCAATGTTTTGCTGAACTAAATGTGTATTTAGGTCATTTCAGAGGAACACAATAGACTCTACAATTTTTCCATCATTGTTTGCAACACTGCTGTACCTTTTGTCAATAAAGATTAAACTGACTGTTTTTTTTGGCTGTATATTGCAAGATGCTAATTACTGGCACACACTGTTTTGCATGTGAACTCTACCAGATGTCATGTCCTGCTCTCATTTTGCAGCCTTGATCACTCGTTCTTCAATAACTTCAGTCATCGGGGAAATGTGGAGTATTCTGGAGCTATGGAGGAAATGTGCACGTTTAATTTCAGCCTAGGTCTCCTCTCACTCAGACGGTCAAGTTTGTGTACAAGTTGTTGTTTGCTGTGAAATGGCATGGATTAAGTAGATAATGAAGTAGATGTTTAACACACTTGATATGCAGTAGTAAAATCAATGTTGGTGGACACATGTGTTTGGATCCACAGGCTTTATTGGCTTCATATTAGCTCCCTTGCCTTCTCTTGTCAGCTCGTCGTTTCTTGCTGCCATTATTGTTTTTGATCAGCTTTCTTTGACTTGCCATAACAACCCACTTCACCTCAGGCCACAGCAACTCTATCTCCATATGAGTGCGTCAACACCGGGTGACTCTGCAAAACCCTGGATGACATTCAATCACCTAATTTTTAATAGTCACACAATGCAACTTTTTTTTTTTTGGTCTGCATTTGTCCTCGTAGTTTAACACCACAGGGTGTGTCAACTTTTTATAAGATTGATGCACTTATATATTTGTAGCTAAGCTTATATTTCAGTGTTTGTGTGTGTGTGTGACCATCACCAGAATTCCCTGGAAGCTAGTTTGTTGATCTTTATTGAGTGAAATGACATTTGTGTGGCAGAGAGGACAGTGCTACACTTCGGTGAACATAGGGAGGGAACAAAGGACAGAGAAGGTGCAAAAGGATGGACAAGAGAAGGGAAGCAGGTGGTGCTGGTAGGAACGAGTAGAGTGAAGGATGCTGTGCTTTTCCTGTCACCTCACTCAGGATTAAGAGAGTCCAGAGGGTTTCTGTGTAGATCTCTGGAGATATGGGAGTCCAGGTAGGTGAAGGTGTCCCAATAGAGGAGCCAAGTCAAAGATCCAGGGGGCCCACAGGTGGGGTGAGGGAATACGGAAGCCCCCCCTTTACAGTGCGGCAACAGGGGCACACCAGTCGCCCCGGTAGCCACTGCGAACCAACACAGGCCATCCGTTGAAAAGCACTGCCAACCCCCACCCTCCTGGAGGGCCTGGGCCCCGCCCCCGGATGGGCAGAAGCTCGGCCCACTGTAACAACCCTCATGCATGCTCAAGGTGTTGTGGGATCCTGGATGTGGAGGGTAATAAAAACATTGCCATTAACAGAAGCTATCACCTCAGCAGAGAGAGCAATATTATAGTGCAGGAAATGTACATGTATGTGCAGAGATGGCATGTGCTAGCAGGCAAGGTCAAGATGCAGATTGAGGTTTAGGAAGTTGCTGAATGCTGCCCATGTTTTTGCAAAGAAAGTCAGTTGGTTTTTTCGGGTAGCAGATATTTCCTCCAGTGATATATATCCTATAAGAAGGTTCAACCAGTGGGAGATGTTAAGAGACGGTTTATTTTTCAAGTTAACTAGGATTGTTTTCATTGCGATGGCTAGAGCTACGAGAACAGATGGGGATAGATGGTTAGGTAAGTTGGTTGTTGTAAGGTCACCAATAACGCAAAAGTTAGGGGTTAATGGGATTCTGCAGTCCAAATGGAGGAGAGTTTCTGTGTTACCATTGACCAGAAGTGCTGCACAGGTTAACAGAGCCAGGGAGCGTGGAAACAGGTGTCTGACGTGTTCTGAGTGCATTTTGTGCATATATCGGAGTGAGAGAAACCCATTCTATGCATCTTGTATTGAGTTGTGTGTGATCTGTGAAGTACTTTGAACTGGATCAGCTGTAAATTTGAGTTTTTTGTCATTTTAAATGTATTTTGGCAGATCTGGGTCCAGAAGTCGAAGTTAGTGGACACAGACAGATCTGCTTCCCATTTCAAATTTGGTAGATGCATAGAATGGACGCTTGAGAGTAATTTATATATTTTATTTATTTTTATATTTTTTATTTTATATATTTGAGACCTTTGTGAAGTCTCAAATAAATCTGTGTGTTTCAAAAGTAAGCTGTCCTGGAAGAGGTGATGGAGGTGGGTGATTCCTTTCTGCTCCCAGCTGCTACGATGAAGAGGGTCTTTGTTACTTACAAAGTCTGGGTTGTGCCAGATAGGGGAGAACATACAGGGTTCCACTTGGCAACCTGTGGTCTCTAGAGTTTTCCACCAGTCAGAGAGGGTGGAGGCAGTCACTGGGTTTTTGAAACAGTTATGACGCTTGAGGGTCATGGTAAGGAAGGGGAGGTCAGAAATACTGATGTTGTTACAATCTACTTGTTCAAGTTCAAGCCAAGAGTTCTAATCTGCAATTGGATTTATCCATTTAATAATATATTGCAGCTGATTTGCAAAGAAGTAATTCATGTTATTTGGTGCATCCAATCCTCCTTCTGATTTATTTTTTTGTAGGGTAGCGAGGCTAATTCTTGTCTTTTTGTTCTTTGAGTAGAATTTTATAATAGAATCTAAATTCTGGAACTGTTTTGCTGTGGGTTTGAATTGGATCATGGAGAATAAATAATTGATTTTTGGTAAAATTTTCATTTTAACTGTAGATAAGAGAGATGGGAAGATTGTTCCAGCCCCCCAGGTCATCACAGATTTTCTCCAGAAGTGGATCAAAGTTCAGGTGGACTAGCTACGATAATTTAGGTGATATATTTATAACCAAGTATTTAATATTGCCTGTGGAGAAGGAAAGTATGAGATTTTGGTCTGCAGGATTCCAAGCATTCTCCATTATCGGCAATATTGTTGATTTGGACCAGTTCACTGAGTAGTCGGAGAGGGCTGAGAAAGTTGAGATACAGTTATCTACTTCCTGTAATGATCTTTGAGGCTGTTGCAAGTAGAGTAAGACATCGTCAGCATATAAATTGATTTTGTGTTTGGACACAGATATTGATATTGGTGTTCTGACGTGTTGCTGATGCCAAGGGTTTAATGAATATAGCAAACAGCAGGGGAGAGAGGATGCATCCTTGTCTGGTTCCCCTCTGCAGAGTGAAGCTTTACGATGAGCCTTGGGTGAGTTATACAGTGCAGATACCCAGTGGATAAATGACTCTCCAAAGCCAAATTTTTGAAGGGTAGCTG
Source organism: Remorina albescens (assembly GCA_034769265.1). Lineage (NCBI taxonomy): Eukaryota > Metazoa > Chordata > Actinopteri > Carangiformes > Echeneidae > Remorina > Remorina albescens. The sequence continues at coordinate 8,502,197 of CM068479.1, forward strand.
GGAGGAAGGACCAGTTAACTTTGTCAAAGGCTTCTTCAGAATCGAGTTATACAACAATAGCTTCTGTGTTGCGTTGCAACATACTGATCAAATTAGGGAGCCTTCTAACGTTATTTGTAGAGTGCCGGCCTTTGATAACACCTGCTTGGTCATTGAGAATTATTATGTAACCTGTGTTTTTTATCCCGGTCACTGTCCTGAGGAATGGAGGAGCCAGCACTGACCGGAAATGTTTCATAAATTCAGCAGGGAAGCCATCTTGTCCGGGAGCCTCACCTGCCGGCATATTTTCTAATATAGTTAATAGTTCATTAATGGTCAGTGGCGTCTCCAAGAAGTTTCTTTGTTCTACAGTCAGTTGAGGCAGATTCGGATTTTTAAGAAAGGCCTGAATGTCTTCTAGGTTTGGGTTGTTTGTTGTTGAATATAGGTTTTGGTAAAAGATGTGATTGAGTTCCTGGGGTGATACGGTATATTTGCAGTTATAAGAGATTTTTCTTTGTTCCGTTGGAGCTGATTTGCAAAAAATTTGCCTGATTTGTTGTTATGTTCAAAATTTTGGTATCTGAGTCTCCCCAGCTTCCCAAATCTGAGATGGAGATAAATTTGGAGAGTCATTTTCTTATTAACAAGTCAAATTCTGGATCCCTTAGTAACGAGGTATTAAAGCGCCAAGTGGGTGACGGTTTCAGGGTGGGTTCTACTTGAAGGTGGAGGGACGCCAGTGCGTGATCACTGATTATAATTGGCTGTATACTGCTGTTTTTGTGCAATGTAGTTGTTTGTTCTTGAAAAAGAGTGATGCCCTGAGGAGAAGAAGGTGTATTCCCTCTTTGTAGGATTTTGAAGTCTCCAAAGTCATCCATATATTGCTTTAGGACTTTGGCTGATTGCAATTTCTTTGTGTGTGCTGAGTTATGAGAACAATCTATGGAATGATTCAGGACTGTGTTAAAGTCCCCTCCGATTATCGTAGTTGGGGTGACTGATGTGTCAGATAATAGCGAAAAAACTTTGTGGAAGAATGCCGGATCATCGTTATTAGGAGCATAGATATTCACAACTGTGTGTAATTTATTAAAGACTGATGCCTGAATAATGATGAATCGGCCTTCTGGGTCAGCTACCACACTGTTTAAAGTAAATAGCAATCTCCTGTGGACCAAAATGGAGACTCCTCTTTGTCTACTATTGTAATAGGTGGAAAAGATTTGATTAAAATTTGGATCTATGAGAGATTTTTCTCTGAATCTGATAAGTGGGTTTCTTGAAGAGAAGATATCTGCTTTTAAATTTGTGATATATTCCATAATTTTTTATTTTTTTGCCTGCGAGCGAATGCCATGCACATTCCAGGATACTATCGTAATTTGTCTTTGCAGGTCTGTGAAGGAACACAAACTCTGGAAAGCGGAGGTAGCTGAGCACCCACCTGACAACCACAACACCCTAACTTTCTGTCTTTATACATTTCTCCCTGATTTGACACTGAATGTTGGGATGTAATTCAAAGTATATTGGGCTGAAATAAAAAGCTAATTTCATACCAATTGAGCATTTATATTCTCTTTACAAACACTGCCAGACACACTGAAAATGCAGTCTATAATTTGCCCAATGTGTTGTATTTGTGTGGTGTAAAATAGCATTGTGCTCTATAAACCTGTGTCTGCACAGCTTCATCACCAATAGCAAATCCTGCATTTAGTCTAATAGGTATTATTGTTATTGTCAAAGGAGAAATCAGCCTTATCATAGCTGTGGGACATCCCACTGGTGTTCCTCAATCTCTCTTAAACATTATACTCAGGTTACGTAGCCATAACTAAACATACCTGGCAGAACGAGATTAATATGAAATGAAACACATTAGAAATACTTGATTACATGTATTGCATATCATTACGTTTGCACAAACGTGTGGAATCATAATGAACTGTATTCTTCTCTCAAATTTCATTAACATGCCACACAGTTTTAAAATATCTGACGTGCATTAAACATGGCCTCTTAATGAACGTGACCAATTTGGTGCCAGCTCGCTTTGATCTACATGAAGGATCCCTGAACATAATTATTCATGATTCCTCTCGTGTGTGTACGGGTATGATATGTGTTTCTGTGTTGGCCCGTGCTCTGCAACACACTGCTCTGAGCTCTGCTGTGTAAGAAGACAGACACCCTCTGTCAGTGCTCGTCCCCCTCCTCTCCTCACGTTCACATGGAGGGGGTGTTTGGAGGCCAGGCCATCTGCCTGATCCTCATCCACAGTGGAATTCATCATTTAGGCACCTTAAATGACCCAACAGTCCAGGTAGCCACCAGCAAGCTGTGTAGCCAGCCAGCCAGATAGCAAGCAAACAAGCATGTCAGCCAGCAAAGAACACTTTCAGCCAAGTCTTTGAGTTGCGGGGAGCAGCTGAATACATTTGGAATAGACCAGTGTCAGAAAGATAATCATGATTTTTCTGTGAAAAGGGAGCAGAAGGGCAAGCAGAGGGTCTGGCTGAGAGGGTAATGGAGCTAATAGGGCTGGTAAATGAAAAGCAAGACAATGATAACTGCAGCTGATTCCATCTACGCTCATACATAACCCTTGTGTGTGTAAAAGAGCAAGAGAGAGAGGGAGGATGAGAATATATGCCAGAACCTGAAGAGGAGGGAATCTACATGAAGGCCAGAGCTCCCACTTTTTGGAGTTTGCGAAGGATTTGATGAATCCTTCACAGTTCTGAGAGCTTTATAAAACGTTTATGATGGAATTCATTTCTTTCTGTTTCTCTCCAATCTTCTTTGTCTCTTTAACTGCTCAACTCACTGTGTCTTTTAATCAGATAGCAGCATGATCTTCTGTCATCTAAATTACTCACCTGTGTGCGTCTTTGGATTTTTTTTTCCTTTGCAGCCAAACTGATTCCCCCCCAACTCCTGCAGATTGAACGCTACCTGTGGATGTTCATAATTTATCTACGTAATAACCTCAGCATTTACGAAGAGCAATGCGTAAACTAATATTCTCTCCCTCTCTTTCTCGCTCTCTACTCCACTCACACTCACAAATAATGACGAAAAGAAGAGAGACAATCTGGTTTTTGGGAATGAATGACTTGTTTATGATTTATTCACTACTCAATAGAACCGATTTATTATGTGAGTTTTGATACATTTACGCACATATGCACATTCACCAACATGCACATTTAAGTGCACTGTCAACAAACTGGGGATCAATGTCTCTCCCGTCTGCTGAGTGTGCCAGTTTGCCGCAGGCATTAAGACACCTTCAGATGCTTCTCACACACACAAAGACACATACAAACACCCAGTAGGGAGAAAGTCATACAACAACAGCATACAGTATACAGTTCAAATTGGAGCAGACAGCACTGTAACAAGAAGCATAAATTAAATCGCTCCATCTCCCTATAGGAGACATTCCTAAAGAGGAATGTAAATGAGAGGCCATGGAAAGAAAAGCGTTTTTAGTAAAATGTGCACGATCATTTCCCTAAATACTACCTTCTTGACTGCTCTCGTTTTTCCAGCCTTCACAACTATTCTTTTTTTTTTTATCCTTCTAATGTGTAAAATTCTACTTTTTAACAAGAAAATAATCAATTTCAGAAAGTTATGGTAGCGCCAAGCAGAAAACAATGCAAGATATTCCCTTCAAACACATCCGATTCAGTTGGACTTAGTGCTGAGTCAACTGCCTTCCTGACAAAATATATTCTATCGTTTGTGCTTTGGCTGCATCAGATGGCACAATATTTAGAAGTGGTGCCAGCTCAGGCTGTGGTGGTAACTGTAGCGGCTTTCTTGGTTTGATCTAATTCCAGCTCACATGCATTGACGCTGTCTCTTGCCCAGATCCCTATCTAAATGCGATTGGACAGTTACAGTATCAGGACCTCTGTTAAACTCATAGAGACAGGAGGAATTTTGACAACTGTCAGTGTGGTTCAATTATGGATTTTTTCTTGGATACACGTGGCTTTAATTCTCCAATATTGAGTACTAACCTCCCCGTCAAGAAAGCTGCCCTTCTGCTGGATTAGTTCTTGCCATTAGCTTCCATTTACAAATCAATGTCTTTACATTGGTCTGTTGGGTGCCAGAGACATAAAACATGCATGTTGAGCCATTATGTAAAAGTAAAATATAAATATAGGCATTTTCATATTAGTAACCGCCTGCAGAGATTTGTATTTAAGTCAGAGTAATCCTCCTACTCAACCCTGTCTTCTGGGAACATACCCCATCCTCTGCATTATGTTCATCTGATGAGCACAAAACTATATCTTTAGTCTGGGTTTCTTTCACTATGCGACTGGAGCTCAAATCCATTTGTTAAGAGATCTTTAAAGATAGGGCCATCCTCCCAGCAACCTATGTAAAGTGGATGTATTTTACTATACTATTAGTAAGTGGTTATTTGACAATATTGCATTATGCAGTACATTGTATGTATTATATTTATTATTGCTAATCAGTTACTTAAACTCTGCATTCTGGGGCTGAAAGCTAGATTAATAAAAGAAAATTTGTAATTCTCATGCAATCTACGGCAGTTGGATACATCCATTTGGACTGGATTTGTTTTCACTGTATTAAATTCCAATATTTTTCAAAGACACTGCACTTTTTTCTTACTTATTAATCTTGTCTGTAACATGCGCAAAGCTCACCAGGTGACATGCTATGCGGGCTTATCAGCTGTTTAACAGGTCAGAGCCATCCAGCTGGCTAAGCCCCTTAGCATGTGACCATAGACACCCATGACGTGATGTGACTCCTGATACTGACGCATATAAAGCTTACGCCTACACATGGCGATCTAAGCTCACTACTCCACTCTTTTACCAGCTTATGTTTGTATGTGTGTCTTTTGTGTTTGTGTGGGGGGGAGGGTGAACATAATGACAAGCAGGTAAGTTTGTCATAGTGTTATCCATCTTTGCTGTATCTGCATGGCTGCCTACTTAGTATTCTCAGGTGTGTGCTAAGCTGCGAGTAGCGACAGTAGAAAAAACAAGGGCTAGTTGGCAAGGAGCTGTGAATAATACATATGCTGTTGAATTACATCTTGACACAGTTGAGAACATTTACAATAAACTTCCAAAAACAAACTAAAACACATGCAAACGTGTTTGCATGTGTGGACCTCAGAGTGTGTTTGTGTATAAACATGCAGGTGTGTCTATGAAATGGTATCTAGTTGCAGGTAATGGCGTGTGACAGTGGAGAATCTCACAACATGCTCACGACTGGGACGGCTCCTTGTAGCAGGGCAGAATAAAGAGTGAGAGACCTGCACTCCTTCCTGCTGCCGAGTCAACAAGCATGCGCTCATTTAATTTACTTACTGCACTAATGCAATTATTGCCGCAGTAATCTAAATGTCTAAGAGGGCGCTGTGTATGTGTCATCATGTGTATATGTATGTCTGTGTTTAATTAGTCATGCTGGACCTGCTGTCTCTTGAGAGATATGTTGTGTGATCTGTTTGTGAGTGTGTCAGGGTGGCAGTGTGCGTTTGAGTGACTGCATGATTAGCATGTTGTGTGTATGTGTGTCTAAAAGGCTCTGAAATGCAGGTCTGGTATGTTCTGGTGCATGTGTGTGTTTGTGTGTGTGTGAGGTGTATGAGGTGTACACAACACCATCTGCCTGTGGCTATTGAGCTAAAATCCCTGATAGCCACTCGTCCCCATTTCAGAAACTGCTGATCAGTCATCCAACTAGCTGGCTGGTAGCTACAGTACATCAAAGACAAAAGTGTCTCTGGGGAACCATGTGTTACACTCTCAGACATATCACCTACAATAATGCACTCATTTGTATAATACCATCGCTGTGGTTGTTGTAGTATGGCAGTAATTAAAAGAAAACTGCACAGAGGTTTAGCTTTAGGGCCAAACAGTTTTTGAAGAGACAAAGGGATGCAGAAAGGCTGAGGCCAAGTTTAGGACTACAATGTAAAATGAGAACACGGTTCCGATTATCCAGAGCAATTGAAACATTGTTTTTTGGAGAAAAATTGTGCTTTTGAATATTTAAGATGTCATAAAATGTAAAAGCATAGTTTTGCTAAATTATGTTGTTGGGACTGAGGCAGAAATTGTGTGAACATGCGAAAATTAAATCCAAAATAACTTTGCTTGTGTAGGCAAACCAACTCTTGGTGCAGCATGTTGTGTCACATGTACTGTAAAGGAATCAACCAATAACTGTTGTGTTCCTCCTAGGGCTTGAATGTAATTTACAAGGACAGATGCATGTTGTCAACAAGGGTAATATCCTGTAGGAAGGTTGTGTTGAATGTTTTCTCTCCTGTTTGCAGGGTAGTGCCTGTTCTTGTATCATAGTCACCACTGGGATACCTTATCTTTGTCTTGCCTCAGGCGAACTCTATATATATATATAGGCTATCCCTTTCCGGCCACTAGTGGGCTGTTAAACATCTAAATTAGGGAAGCTAGGCCAGTGTGTCACTGCTAGCTTTCAGCCTTAACCAAGCATGGCTCAGCCCTGGCCGTGCTCCAGTCAGAGATGTATTATTAGACCCTACATCACCCCAGCACCTAGCCTGCACAAGGGACTCACCTCAAATAGGCTTAGCTAATTAAATCTCCCAGACAGTCAGGCTTTTAATAAAGCCTGACATGACAGCAAGGCCTGTCCATGACAGAGTGACCAGGTGACCCGGAAGCTGCCTTGCATGTTTGTATTCACGTGCATACGTTTATGTTGTGTGTGCATGACACTCAAGCTGGGGGTCTTGCCATTGGGGGAAGGGGCAGACACCTGTCTCCAGCCCAAAGAGAGGTCAGGATCCGGGGGTATGGGAACTCACTGTGAATCAGCAGCTCTGCTGCAGAGGGCTACATTAGCAATACAAATCATACCATGGGGAAAGGACCGTCTGATCATCATTTTTTCCTGCTGGTGCCATGGCTTTACTCTGTATGGGAAAGCGAATGTGGGCATTGATTATGAATGAATAAATGTGGTATTTCCACCTTAAGTGCTTGCCTTGAAAACTGATTTTATTCAATTTTCATTTTCAGTGTTTGAATGCATCGGGGTCACAGCAGCAGAATAGCAATTTTGTCTCCTCATGTGCACACTTAAATTATTTTGAGTGCTCAATCAATGGGACTTGCCTGCAGTCATTTGTGCTATCTAGTGCCCACGTATCCATGATTTCTTTGTTTTCCACATGGTTAAATCACTGCAAATCTTTTTGCAGTAAATTTAAAGGATGGATTGATGGTTGGATGGATGGACGGACGTACGGATGGATGGATAGATGGGCAGGATACACTGATACATGTGGTGGCACAAACTTTTGGGCAGATATCTAAACAAGCAACACATGTTATAAAGACAAACCCTCTAAACTGTTTTCCTGGATTAACAGTATATGATTAAACCCTGCTAGCATATGGATAAACAAGTTAATCTAATACATATCATAATGTGTGTATGTGTGTGTGTGCATCTGTGTGTGCGTGTCAGTGATCTCCTTGTTGCCAAAAACTTGTAATGTCTTCTCCAAGGCCGCTGGTCAGGTAACAAAATAAAAACCAAGGAAAATGTCTGTTCGATCTCATTTAATAACATAAAGATTGCATTCAATGTACAGATCCAAACGCCATCAGCTCCACTCGGTAACTTTCCAAATTTCATATTACACCTAGTCAGTTCCCTTTGCGAGTGATGTGGGCGGAACCTTTTAATATTGTGTAAATTTGAAAGCATTCAGATGCAATTCAGAACAAATGGCAGCAATAATGATTAGATGTTGTGCTGCATAATTATTTCCGCAGCAATGCAGAACAATGCCAGCCTACTGACCTGGATTAGTGGATAATGATTGCATATTCACTGTTAAACAACAGCAACAAAAAAAAAAAAACAACCCCAAAAAAACCCAAAAACCCAAAAACCAAAAACAAACTTTATGTGTCATGGACAATGAGCAGCGAATTAAGAATGCCATCTTAATGAGCAAATTAGCCTCATTACAGAATCATCTTTATGCTCTGTTTGATCTATTTTGTCTGTGTATTTATAAGTCTAAAGAAATCTTATAAGAAGTGATAATTAGTTGAACCATATTAGAGCTTGCAATCATGGGGCTGTGGAAAAAACAGGTGAATTGGGTCATGTGCTATAGCTGCTTTGACCTACATTCAGAAACATTGAGTATCTGATGGAGAAACTCTTCACTAACATAGGAATTTTTAAATATTTATTGTGCCACAGGTATGGGCCTATTGCTCCATCTCTGTCTTTTTCTGGGAGCAATATGATTTTGTTTTGTCATTTTCTGTGCTCCAGACCGCCAAGATGGATTACTTTGAATGTAAGTCTTTGCCTGCAGTGCCCATTCTAATTCAGTCAGGCTACCACACCCACAGCTGCTGCCTGGGGCAACTTTTAGAGGAGCAGGACAGAGAAGACCAGGACAGAGCGCAGCAACAGTGAACTATGGCAGCATGCGGCCAGACTGAGAATATAGGTCATCCAACCCCACAGATCAAAGACGCATAGCACAGCCTGCCAGGGTGGAAGCAGGATGGAGATGGAATAAATGCAGAGATGCTTCCAACTCCCCAGCATGGACAGTTTAAATGACCACAGGGAACAATAAAAAGGTGGCATGTGCAAGTTTATGTAAAATGGAGAATGAAAGTGGGAGAGGCATGCAGCTAAGGAAATGGAGGAAATTTAATGTAAGGCAAGGCATGAGTGGGGTATGTGCTGTGGGTGAACAACACTCACAGGAACTGGAACGTGTCAGTGTTTGTGGGAACCAGTATCAAATTCTCCGTCTTACTGATGAAGGGGAAATACAAAAAGCAGGCTCCCCTCCTCGGAGCAGCTGCGGCTGGAACACAATATCATCCTCTGTTTGCCTGTGGCTGGTGGTGATCGGGGGCGAGACTAAAGCTCACATTCACAGAGCACATATCCTTTTGTTTTCTTTATGCCTTCAGATTTATGTGGTCACATTGAATGCACAGAGCTGCAGTACATTACTCTCTGTAGCGTAATCTCACTCACACCGTTTAATTTGCAATTTATATAAAATAAATATTTGGTTGTAGATTCTACCATTTTAAAGGGGCACCAATATACGAACAGACATATGCTCTTGTTTGTCCTCGGGGCATTTTGCTGCATTTTATTTTCTTTTGTTTTGAAGTATCAAACATCTAAGATTGTGGTGAATATGGTGCCTGCATTGTTGGAAAAAAAAACCAATCCCACTTACACAGAATATTTCACCATCAACTAGAGTGGCATCCAAGAAATAGTCCCTATGCAAATATAACTTATTTATTTACTATTGATCGTTTGAATATTTGGCCTCCATTGTACTGGGGTGATTAGATTACCTTAAAAAAACTTAGGCCAATAACATCTTCAAGGTTGATGCCACCAGTGGTTAGAACATGACATAGGCTGGAAATTTCTGAACCAAACCTTTCACTTTTTCAAAGAGGATTATGAAAACAGCGAAATGAAGAACTGTCCTATGTGGTCAGAGACTTAAGGTTATTGAGAACAAAAAGAAGGGAAGGGGGAAAAAAAGGTAAAATAAATAAGTAATACTGTCTGCACAGTCCTGGTCTCACCCTAATGCTCCCAACACCACTGCATTGTACGGTATCCTCATCTCTTTTCTGTCGCTCCATTTCTTTTGTTCAGAATATTGTCTGACTTTGTTTCCTCCCTCCGTTTCATACATATATGTATACATACTGTCCTATACTCTATGTGTTTTGTTTGATATATGTTTCATATGTTCAGCACTTTCCTTGCACTTAATTTATGTCCATCATTGTTTTTGCCCTAAATCAATAAATAATCAAAAGAGACTCAAGGTCAAAGAGTAAATGTTTGCTGTGTGACAGTAGTTTAATGCACTCATGATAGGTTGCCTTTTGTCAGGACAAATGTTTCAAGAGGTGCTTGCCCAAATGTCTGTTTCAAGAGGCATGACATAACAAAGGGGAACACACTGCAATCAGTCAACAACTGGACATGCAGAGTTTCCTTATTAAAACATAATTATGCAAATTATGCAATCAAATTAGTATCACTCCATCGCTTGATGTCAAATAGTCCGTCAGTTAAAGTTTTAAATGACCTGCAAATGCAGGACTTGGATGAAGCATGGTGATTATGCTCCCACCGATTGTCAATCATTCTGTAATTAAGCCACACTTGGTCCTCAACATGCCTTCCCTCCTCCTGCGTGCAAAGCTAGTTTGTTACAAGAGCAAAACAAAGAGATTTCTATCAGTCATTAGCTCTTTTCTCCACCCTTGCGACCCCCATGAGCTAATAACAATCATTTACCATAAAGACAAAGGAAAAAGACAGCATGCTACGACCTTCGCATAAAAATACAATTTAGCTGACAATCACACAAAGGGAATAATGAAGTGATTTTCTATTTAGAAAGATTAAAAAGAGGCTGAGAAAGGAGTACCCAATGACTGCTCGTCCAGCTCCCTTTGGCCAAATAGCACCTAATTATGAAGAGATGGGGTGAGAGGAGGAGGCAAGGGGGTTAGTTTGTCACAGAAAAAGAAGATTGAGGGAGTTTGGACAGAGCAGAGACTTGGTTTGGAAGTGGGTGTTCAAGGAGGTGAGGGGGGTACAGAGGTACAAGTCTATGCTGAGGGGTTAGGAGAGGGTCTGTCTAGGGACAACTGAATGTGAAGGGTTATTGCTGAGTGGAGCTGGGGCTGCTGACAAAGACAGACAGTCTGTCTCTACTGCACTAAGAAGTTAAGGGGCATAGAGACTCAGCTGCTGGTCTAGACGGCTCGCAGAGATAGAAATCATTCCAACCCCCCGACATTCAGATTCCTCTTCCCAATGCTCACGTAGACAATAGGCAGCCTTTAGACCCCCTGCACACCAAGGTGACCTCAAAGAACAAATTCCCCATCAAAAAGTTCACACGGCATCATGATGTTACATGTCCATTATCGCATGCTTTTGCAGAAGACTTAATTCATGATTACTATTTTTTCAACTTAACAAAAAAACAAATAAACAAACATACATTTACCTGGCCTCTTGTGGCTATAAAAAGTTGCAGGCAAAGGAGGAAAAAGGTAGCATATAGTGATAACAGGCACAAAGGGGAGAAGTTCATGACAGAGCAGAACACTTTTTATTGTCTATTTCACAATAGAAAGCATTTGCATGTATACAAAGTAAATAAGTGCCGAGCCAAGCCTTAGCCATAGCATCTTCATATTAAGGCAGGTTCTCATTCTGTGATTATGAATATGATCTGTAGCTGTTTTGGAAGGCACAGACAGACGATATGGATTTGCTGATGGGGGTGTCAGATCAGGGAACACCCTCTCCTGTGTGTCTATAGGCCAGAGGCAAACAACATCTTTTGTTGTTTAATCTGTAGGATGCATTGTGTAATCCATATCTAAGAACAGCATGAACTGCCACAAAAGACACAATAACACAGGATGTCACCTATTTTCAGACATATCATTAGTCAGAGTCAGGTGAGCGCTTATTAATTTGTAAACTTGACAACTTCATTAGCACAGACAAGAGAACAAAAATTGCACAAGCGGCGGCCGTTGTGTCATCTGCTCTGCTTGCTGCCATCTACATGATGAGAAACTTGTTGATATGGGACAGAAGCTAAGATGTCATGGGAGCTAAAACTGTGACAAATGCTGTAAGTAACAGTGAAAGATTTATATTGTTATGAACACGCTGCCAAATACCATTTGGAGCATAAAAATACAAGTTGTCACTTGTATGTTCAGGGATCGAATTTTGTGCCCTTTATGTTAATTGTTCTGGAGGGAATTGGAAACAAAGAATGAAATCAGTTGGGATTCATTACAACTATTATGTGTCATATGTATGAAAAAACTTCCCTGCCTGCCAGCTGTTTGCAGCGGTGACCTGCACCTGCTCCACAGTGGGAAGGTCATTATCAATCACATCAGTGGGATTTGCGTGCTTCTCTCTGCAGAAGAGCTAAATGCATAATGGGGAGAAACCTGCTGGGTATGTGGGTGTGCCCGCCTGCCGTTTGTCTCGATGTCTTTCTCACAGTGTCAGCCAGCCAGTGTGTCCCTCCATTAGTCTTTGCCCAAGCAGGCATAATACAAGTGCGTTCGCCATCTAGATGTAAAGGCCCACTGCCATCATTGGCTGTTCCCTGCCATGTGCTGATAGGTCTCTGTCTCTCACTGTTCAAACAGAGGTCTAATCAGACTCCCTAACAGGCCGCCCTGTTCAAACACACAGTGCTCTGCACCGGGGATCAGGCAAACACAGGCTTGTACTTGTGTGTGTTAGCGTAGGTGCATGTGTGCATGCTGAGGGGCCCCTTTAATTAGTGTTAGTTAGAAGATGGAAGTGGGAAGGAGAAATCTGTCTGTCTCTATTTTGCTGTGGCCTGGTCCTCATTCTGTCACACTACTCAGTCTGTAACATCTTTCATCCCCTCATCTCCCACTGATGACAAAGTTTTTAAATGTGTGTGTGTGTGTGTGTGTGTTGGCTTATGATAAAGAACTTTTCAGACTTTTAGCCTGAAATATCCATTATACCGGCAGTTGTCTTACACATACATGAGCATTACAGTAAGGTGTCGCCAGTTTCTGATCGGAGGGAATAAAAACACCCATTTGAACTAACGTGTCTCTGTTGTATCACTGCTGTAGTAGCCAATTAAATGCCCTCTACCCCTTGCTGTTCCTTTCCCTTTTCTCGTAACTCTTTTCTCTAGTTATTTCTTTTTTTTTGCTCCATTCAATCCATTCACCTGCTCCCTCCCTCGTTGTGCTTCACTTTGCTTTTGTTTTATGTCCACACTTGGAAAATCTTTGCAAGGTCACAAACTAGAGGTCACAACCTCTAGTTGTGACCTTGGCAGGTCACAACTATGACTTACTTGGCTGCGAATATCTTATTGAGCTGCGTCAGTGTAACTGTAAACTGATTGCCTTCACATGTAACAAAAGCAATGAGAGAGAGAGAGAGAGAGAGAAAGAGACCCCTTTCAGCAACCTTAGTCATTTTATAGCAGGGGTGAGTCTGAGGGCTAGTTTTGTTTTTCTGTTTTCTTTCACTTCCCCTTTTTCTTTTCTTTTTGACAGGAGCTTCACTGTTTCTGTGCTAGAAGATGAATGTGAAGTTGCTCCATGCAGTGACTTTTTGACTTTGTGTTGACTGAATAACTTTAAGATACTAACATGAATTTTCCAACAGCAAAGCCTTCATTGGTTTTACTAATATAATATGGAGTTGTAATTAACATAAAAAGTGTGTGTCTTTTTCTGTTTGACTATAAGATAATAGAGAGGCTATTACAGCTCTAAAGTAAGCCAGGACATGCTGTGCATCAGGTACTTACACTTTGTGTAAAGCGATTGAAAGTATGATTTTAATTCTATAACCATAATAATTTAAATTGCTGAAGTTTTCTCATACAGGAATGTTCCGGTCTGAGTCCCCAGGCCATGATGGACGTTAAGTTAGTCTTGACTCACTCAACCTATCTTTCGTTTAATGGGTGAAACTAATTGTCTTGGTACCTGAAGCATTTACTAATTAGAGACATTTTCAGTAATGTGATTATTAATTCCCCAGTGTGGAGGGTCAAGCCTTTCCCTATTTAGCTTAAGGTGTCTGTGTGTGTTTCTGTGAATTGTGGGGACATCATGCAAACCTCCACACAGTCTGTCATGATGTGTTATTTTTTATTTATTTATTTATTTTTTGGTTAAAGTAAGAGTTGAGGTTCGGGTGGGGTCAGATATGCAGTGATCATAGTAAAAATAATATAAATGCAGTATCTCTGTAAGTAAAAAAAAAACAAAACAAAACAAAAGTGTACATGAATTAAGTTGCTTTTCTTGGAGACACTGTGTGTGAATGTATATTGCTGGCCCAGGTGTGTGTGCGTGTGAGACAGACAGAGAGAAAGAGAGCGATCAGCCAAAAGTGGTGACCGTGGTATTACACTTTTTTGGGCCTGTCTCTTTAGATGCACGCACTCACATTCACACTCTCACAAGCACACACACACACACACACACACACAGACACACAAGCACTCACACAGAGAGAGAGAGAGAGAGAGATCACGCGTCTGTGTTAATCCCTCTGTGCTTGATGGTTCAATTCCACAGAGGTTAATTAGTGATAATCAGAGGGAACAACTGCTCTGCCACAGAGCAAACTGCACCAATTTGTTATCCCTGAACTCTTTCTTTTGTCTCATTCAGCTCCCTTTTGCTTGTCTGGTCTTCTTGTCTGTTTTTGTGTATGCGTGGGAGGGTGGTTACAGGTAGTGCAATATGAATTTATTCGGATACTGAAAAGACGCACTAATCTATGGATTAGGACTCATCATCTGGCACTGGAAATTCACTGTTTGCCAAATTCAAATGGCAGAGTGGTGATGGGATTATGACAGTGTTGCAGCACATCTGGTTGGTTCAGTCACCTCTGCACAAGTTGGGTGTAACCCCCATGTGTCACTGAGAATGTGAAAACGTTCAAAAAATCCCATCTAACAGCTTCCTGTCCCACCAACGCATCAAATCTTTGGTCTAAAAAATGGTTGATATTTGTATTGGAGTTGATTTGAGATGGACAATGTTCATTTGGCCAGCAGTGGAAAATAACAATGACAGGAAACTGATTTTTTTTTTTTTTTTGAGGAGCTGTCCCTTCCCGGTGAACCTCTGCATTGTCTTCACATTCTGCACACTCCCCTTGTCCTACGGGTCAAAAATGTACAGTCTCCACTAAACCTTTAATTAGCATGCACCACTTTTTTTTATACATCACTCCTCCTTTTGTCCTGGTCATTGTGAAGAAATGCGAAGAAAATACAAGGGTTAAGTGAACGAGGACTAAATCTTAAAAGTTTTAAATGTTGATTCAATATTACTGTCCTTTTATTGGGGCGTATTTGCCCTTGAGCATGATACCTGAGCACAACTTTTAGCTTTATGAATGGTTACCACTGAAAGGTAGTGGTTGTGCTCCCAGATGAGAATCAGTGTTACAGGGCGAGGTTGTAGCAGAGTTAAGTAATAAAATAACAAGGCAGTCAGAGCAGGGTAGCACATTGTGCTATAATAACA
Organism: Remorina albescens; assembly: GCA_034769265.1. Classification (NCBI taxonomy): domain Eukaryota; kingdom Metazoa; phylum Chordata; class Actinopteri; order Carangiformes; family Echeneidae; genus Remorina; species Remorina albescens. Next base: position 8,517,364 of record CM068479.1, read on the forward strand.
CAATGTGTTGTCCCTGATTTTTTTTTTTTTTTTTTGCTTTTGTTTTTGGATCCTTTCAGCTATTTCATGAGAATATGTAAATTTCACATTCCAATTAAGGAGAAGTCACTCAAAGGAGGTGAGCTGAGGGTTAATGAGAAATGATTGGAAATTTTTCAGCTTATTGCTGTCGTACAAAATTGAAGGGAAACATGGTTAGAACTATGCGTTCAACCAAAGGAATTAAGATAATTTCTACTCAAGCAAACAGTAAGGCAGGAAGTTAAATTCTTAAGGATGAATCTTTATTTTAATAATGGCTCATTAAATACTGTGTCAGGAGTGAACTATCTCATATTCCACACAGCATGAAGCATTCGAGTTATACAGCATTTAGCCCCCAGGATGATATTATTTCATCCTTTGCTGCTTTTAGGGCTCAAATATGGCTACATATTTTAGCCCATTTTAGTATAAGGTGACAAAGGGACAAAGAGAAAAAGAGAGGATGTGGTTATAAACACAATAAGCTGGACTTTTTGTCTATTTGAATGTGTGTTTATGGCTTCTGGCTGCTTGTGTGTAAATCTGGGTGGGTTTGTGGTCGGTCATGCAATGCCTTGGGTCATCAATAATATATCAGCTCTACTCTGATGCATTTAACACTTGGTTTCACTTGATTTACTCATCTGGCTCCTCACCCACAGGGGGATGAAGTTATCATTAAAACATCTCCCTCCTTTTCTCCTCACTCAACAAATTCAACTTTACATTGAAAAAACCAGTGATATGGAAAAAAAAAAATCCCGCGGTAAGTACCCCAAGAAAATTCAACTGGAGCTACACCTACGGTTACCTGCTGAGAAATACTTCACTTTAAATCACTCATGAAGCAGGGAATATCATAGCTTGGCTTCAAGAACAGCTTTAGCATAAGACAAATTAAAACTGGACCCAATCTGAATTAAATTAAAATTAGGGAGACAATTAAAAGTAAGTCTGTGACTACCATGCAGACACAGTATGCAATATATGGATTTATCTACATATGAAAGGTACGTGGAAAGGATACAATAACAGACATACAGTGCCCGTCAAAAGTTTGGACCCACTTTCCCATTCAAGTAGGAAAGTGGGTCCAAACTTTTGACCAGTACTGTATATACAATCTTTTTTTTTTTGTTTGTGTGTTTTTGTTGAGTTTGCATGTTCTCCCCGTGCCTGCATTGATTCCCTCTGGCCACTGTAGCTTCCTTCAACAACTAAAGATTTAAACATCATGTTAACTGGCGTTTCTAAATTACCAATAGATAGTCAATGATGCACGGATATTTATCAGCTTGTTTAGCTTCACAAATCAAACCAGATGTTTGGCATTTAAAATAACCATGATTCCTGACAGCAATCATTCCCCAAACTGCCACAATTTTTGCATTGTTTGCAAATCTGAAGGGTATGAATGGCATATTTGACTATAGTACAGTGATGTTGCTTTTATTTTATTGGAGGTCACCAGTTTTTTTCTCATGTGTTTTAATAAATCAGCCATTTAAAAGAGCAGATATAAATGTCTTGGAACATGTAGTCTTAATTGTTTGCTTTTCACGTTTCTGCTGTGTAACAACAGAAACTGAAATATGCGTGAATGATTATGGCTTTATTGGGAATTTAGATATTGTATATTTTTACCGAGTAGGGCTGACACAAGTCAGAAGGCAAATAACATATGATGCAGTCCAGCAACATACAAGGATTTGGCCTCCAGAAATCAGCACAGTTTTTGTCCAGAAATATGTACCTCTGTGTAAACACAGGGTTAAGTTTTATTAAAAAAAAAACAAAAAAACTCAACCATTGAACTGTCATTGTTCTAAGAAGTAACTCAAGGTTGTTGTGTCTATCACTTCTGATCTGACAATGCCTTTTACAATTGAGAAAATAGCCAGTTCACCCAAATGAGGTGGTTTTAACTGAAGTTAATTATTAGTAATTCTAGTCATTATTTTTTCTCCATTCATACTTTGGTTAATGCTTAACATAATCCAATTTTCTACAGCTTGAGGGGTCAAGTCGAAGTCAAAATACGTGTGAAAGGATTTGTTCTTGTTCTTGGGTGAAATAGAGAAGCAATAGATGACAAAAATAAAATAGAGCAGAAAGTTGGAAATGAACAGAACAGAAGAGAAAGTGGATGATTTAAAGACTAGAGGAGAAAACATGATTGGGAAAACAGAGTAGAAACGAAAAGATGGAGTCTGGAGAAACGGATAGGTAGAAGGGGTAGCATTCATCTCTGTCACTCTGTTGGTCAATATTGTCTGTGGTCTCGACTGTTGGAAGTCGCTGTAAATGATGGATATGGCAATAACCTGTTCACCCAGGTGGCTTAAAGCAGTACTATTCTTGGCAATATTGAATAAACAGCACAAACCACTCTTCCCTGCTACAGTAGGTATATGAGTGTGTGCATGTGGGCACGTAGTCACAAGCGTGAACACACTACTCAGGGCCACATTAATGGTGGTGGCAGAGGCACAGGGTAGTGCTTAAAAACATCTTCAGGAGGATAAATTCAAGCATCTATTTAGCTGAAGTGTCCTCAAGTAAGATATTGAACCAACACCTCATTCATCTCTTTAGTTAAAGCTCACACGTCTCACCGGCTTCCTGATAACTCCAAGATAAAATATTAATGTGCGAGTCCCTGTTAATTGATTTCTGGGCCTGAGATGTTGCCAAACTGGCACCAAACAGAAAGCTGGAGAGCATCTGGACAGACTCATGGGTCTTAACGCCTCCTGGCTCGTTTAGACTGTTAGAATAAGCCAGAACAGGTACAGGAAGCAAACATGCAAACACGCTAAACCAGGAGACGATCCAAGATTCTTCTTTCTGTGAGGGACAGTGATAAATACTGAGGCACACAGGAGGCAAGCTGCTTTGATTGAGAACTGCCGTCCGTGCTGACAGTCCACTGAAAGAAAGCAGGAGATAAGATGCCGTGCTGCTCCCGAAGCCTCAGTCCTTGGCAGTGTCACTTTGACTGTTCCTCTGCTGTTGTAACTCACCTCAGGGGCACTGGTGTCTCCAGCTCTCAGTTGGTCAATGTATCGGCCTGTACAGCTATACCCAGATTGTCACACAAATCTCTCAAACATGCACTGACTGGAGTGCTCTAAATGTAAACCTAGATTAGATTTACAACTGACCTGCTTCCATTGTGCCACAAGAAACTTCCATCATCTCAGCATATGGTACATTATGCTGTTAAGTTGTCTGTATACTGAATGATACAGCAAAGCTTGGCATTGTTTGAAAAGTGCATTTTGAGTGTCTAACAACGACTTGGAAGAAGAAAATTATCCACATTCTTCACAATGACTGAATTTCATTTCATACCTTTTTATGCTTGATCTCACTCAGACTTTTCAAATTAGTTTCTCCATGTTAGCAGATATGTTTTTGATGTCTGTCTTGGCAAACCAGTGGGTGATCAGACAGAACGTCTTGAGAGGGGCAGGGTTTAAAAACAGCAGTCATTAGACAAATGGCTTCCTTTTTTATGGCCTTTTGAAATTCCCTTACCATCTGTTATATTTACTCAGTTCTGTTTTAGGACTAGATGGAACAGTCCTTTGATTGATCTTGTGTACCCGGGGTGTGAGTGAAAACGATGCATCCATCAGTGTGACTTCAAGGCTGTGGTGTATTTGGGGGAGGGGGTTGGAAGCTTCACTGGGGTCATCAGGTTGACACCGTCCTTCACTGCTGTTTCAATGATAGGCCACAAGACCTCCAAAGGGAACATCGGCAACACCTGGTGTCCCAGGTGTGACCCCCTCAGCTTTCACCTCTTTCTGTGGTGTTACTGGTGTAACTTTGGGGCCCATGAGGTATCTCGCTTCTTCACCCACAGCCAACGACAGTCACTGGCTTGCTCTGCTGCAACTGAGAGGGCTTTGATGATCTGGCATTGGGCTTGGCCTCGGATCCCAAGGTCCTTAAGTAGCCTGATGGTTTACTTGCTCACAAAGCCTCTGCAGCCTACTTCCATAGGGCAAATTCTTGGCTTTCCAACCATGCTTTTCGGCATCGGCCGCCAGCTCCATATCTTAAGGCTCTTACGTTCGAAGGCCTCCTCCACACTTGGGAGGGAACAGTAAGCTCTATGATGTAAGCAGAGCAAAGTGAGGTGGACCAGAGCACAAGACCTGGTCTGAAGTTTGTTGTGGTGACCTCAGGTGGGAGGGAAAGCCTTTGATTAAGATCTGCCACCAACTTCCAGTCTCGTGCCCCTCTGAGCTGGTCGATTTCTAATGATGTAGAGACTATGGCTGGCTTTGTACCTTCTTGGACAAACTCTCTGCAACCTATGTGTCAAACTCAAAGCCTGTGGGCCAGATGTGGCCTGCGAGAGCTTAAAAGGTCTGTCTGTCTTAAAATAAATAAGTCAAAAGCGTGCATTGACCATAAACTACATTTCCCACAATGCATGCTGATTATGTTACCCGCGAAGTGACAGCATCCCGCCACTAGATTGCAGTGTATCCAGATCAATGCGATTTTCAACAATTGGAATTGAGAAATACAAATGATCCCAAAATGTCCAGGAAGACAAAAATGGATGCAGATGGAAGGCTGTTTCATGAAAGATGGGAAGGCGAATACATGTTTGTGCTTCAAAGAGAAAAACTGATATGTCTTTTGTGTTATGAGGTGGTCTCGGTTGTCAAAGAGTACAATCTACGTCGGCATTTTGACACCAAACATGGAGCTAAGTATGCCAAAGTTAGCCTTCATATTTTCAGAATGTGATAAATGGATGAGGATGGTGGAGAGGGGATCCACTTAGTGTGTTCAAGGACAGGCAGCATCTCCTCATCAACTTCACCTAAAAACTTGGCCAATATAGTTATGGATTGAGACAACCCCGATTTTGTTATTTTGGGTGTATATACTACTTTATATGTGTAGCAATGTATTTAGTGTTTACAGGCTTATGTGTTCATGCAGACAAATCTGCAAGGCTCTGTGCAGCTTTTTGTTTTTGTAACATGCTACATCTGTCACACATCTTCTTAGCAGCTCACAATTGTTGGTTGTACCATTATTCTGCCCCTGTCAACTGTGACAAAAAAGTTTTGAACAAAGTTAATGTTATAACTGGTGTTTTCTTTATTCACTTGGATAGTTTGATTGTTGGTTGATGGAGTAATGTGGGTTTCTTAACCTGACAAATTAAAAGGATTCATGTTATAATAACAGAGCAACTAGCATATATATATTTTTTTTTACATCTATGCAAATGCATATGTAATATTTGTAATTTGAATAAGTAATAAATTCAGATTTATTTAACATTAAAGAGTAGTTAAATTTATTTTACATTACATTTGGTTACATTTAGTTACATTTATACTGTCTTACAGTTACATGTGGCCCTTTGAGGGCAGCCATTATGCTGATGTGGCCCTCAGGTGAAAATGAGTTTGACACCCCTGCTCTAGAAGATGCAGGATGGAGGAGGCAGGGAATTAATCGTTGTCCGCTGGGTCTCAAGAGCAGCAGCTAAGCACTTAAGGACTTGGTTGTGCTGCCAGGTGTAATGGCTCTGTGACTGGCTTGTCTTGCAGCCAACCAGAATGTGTTTGAGGTTTGCGGGAGATGGACAGAGTGGGCATGTGGGGTCTTCTCTGTACCATTGCTTGAGGTTAGAGGGGGAGGTCAGGACATTATATGTAGCGAGTAAGATGAAGCTGGTGTGAAATGCTTCCATGCCCAACAGCTCCCTCCAGGAGAGTTTCCTCCTTCCTTCCTGAGGTCTGACATTGCCTGCTGAGTTGCTGCAGTAAGTGCCCATTTCCTTCCAGTCACAAGAGTGGGTGCTGCTTCAGCTGCACATGGGTCATGGGATTCTGGCAGTGTCGTTTAATACTCATTTATGTTTACCTTTCAACCTTTTTTTTAACCACCTTTTTATATCATATAAATTCTATTAATGAGGCTATAATTGAGACTAACACTTTCACATATTATTATTGACTTGTGCCTATAGATGCTAACAATTAATTATTGAAAGGTTAGTTTATGTATAATACATCTAGTCAGTACTGAATGAATGAATGAATGTTTTACTTTAAATATGTGTGTATAAATAATTAAAAAGGCTAAAACATAGCAAAGAAGGAAAAAAATAAGATTGCTGGGTCATGTTCATTACATGTCTGAAAAGGAGCAGAAAGAAGCATAATATTTATTTCTACTCCTTATCCGCAACTCAGTAGTAAGCAATCCTTGTTTGTCTTCAATGAGAGCGTCTAAACATAAATATTGACATATGCACAAATTACAAACAATAGAAAATGAATGATGTAAATAAAAAAAAGGTAAATAATCTGTGATAACTCCTGGTGATCGTTAAAGCACTTCTTCCTCCCACTATCTTGTGAAAACCATGTTTTTGTTCCGCTTGCTGAACTGGGTCATGCTTGGACATTCCTTGAGCCTGAAACTTGAGCCGTTCCACAACTTAACACCACTTACTGAAACACAAAACCTTTTTAAAGATGTACAAAAATAAAGATGTTTTAAATTCGACTCCCCTTCATTATTAATTTTAACATCCAGCTCTGTTAAAACAGTATTTTTTAATACTTGCAGGGAGTATGTTGTTTATTGCCCTATTCATTATTTGTGCCGTTAGAAAATTAACAAGATCAGTGAATCTGAGTATTTCTGATAGTAGTGAGTAGTGAATTTGTGTGATCTCTACAGCTGGTATTATGGACTATCCTTTGGTTCTTTTTTGCGGTGTAGGCAGTGATTTTAGTGTACATTTATAAGCATTGCCCCAAAACTCTGCATGGTAAAGTAAATATGGTAAAACCATTGGACAATGAAGAATGTGGAGAAATTTGTGGTCCAGAACATGTTTTTGCCCTCCTCAATACTGAAATGCTGAGTTTATTTTGTACATGTTTCAGGTGGGAATCCCAATTTATTTTATTATCAGTTCTTACAACATGAAACCAGTTTTTATCAACTCTTTCAGTGTCCACACCATCCTCCTGTATCTGTACTCCAGCATGTGTTGTTCAGTTATAAATAACATGATTTTGGTTTGACTTAAGTTTAATAATAAATTGTTACTGTCAAACCACCTTTGTCATTTGTACATTTCTGAATTGATCTTCTGTCGCATTTCCTATAACCCCCCCCCCCCAACAAAAATATAATTTTAATACATTTGATACCCTACAAATATCATTTATATAAATAAAAAGTTTCGGACCTAATACTTACCCTTGGGGGACACTACAAGCAATGTCCAAGCATAATGATGAATACTCAATTCACCCAATTTCAAAAACTGTTTCCTGTTCTTTAGAGCAATACCCCCCCATCCTATTGATTATTTTGTATTGATTATTGTGTCCCAGGCCTTCTTAAAATCTAAGAGTATTTCCACTGCATGCTGTTTGCAATCTATAACATTTGCAATCAATTCAATTGATTCAATTAGTGCCAGTGATGTTGAATCCATATTGACAATTTGGAAGCTATTTGTTTATCTATGAATTTGTCTAATGTTATTGCATAGTTTTTTCCAGGGGATGTAGGGCATGCATGCTTTGCATGTAGAGGCCCCAGGTTCAACATCCAGCCACAACGCAAACCAGGTCCCAAGCCCAGATAAATGGGGAGGGTTGCTATCTAAGAACTTAGTCAAATCAATCATGTAAGTCACAGTGCTGACTTGAAACGGTGACCCAAAATAGGGAAAAACATTTTTTTTCCCTATTTTGGCCTGTATGTTGTGACGTGATGTCTATCCCCAGTTTTATACTGCGGTACAACTTCAGCTACTTAGATTTTTTCTGGAAATTTACTGGTTTGGAATGATAAGTTACTAATGTGTGTATGTACATAATTAATAGATTTATTCTTGTAAGCACAACCTGTAAAGGAGACCGCTGTAAGGTCATGTTTAATGTTTGTTAAATAAAATAATCTGATAGTGAGTGGCTTTCAATTGTTTGTCTGATGGTCATTAAAATTGACCATCTGACCATTGTCAAAATGGAAGTGACAATGAGCTGATGCTGTACATGAACGGGGGAACTCTAAGTACACTTATTAAAGTTTTATGACAATTTTATTTCACAAGCACAGAGACTTTAAATGCTAATGTAATTATATTTGAACAAACTTTTCATCATGAGAATGGTAGGCTGGGAGGCTGTGCTTAACCACCTTCCATTATATATTTCACAATGTGTGCCTATTAAATGAGATCTATTGCTGGCAAACCACCATATGCAAAGACATTAATTATACAAGCCCTAGTTCCCAGTGCTCTACAGTATTGACTTTTTACCTTCTTAGCCATTTCCAATTCGAGCTAATTAAAAATTTTGCATGACTTTTTCTATCGCAGGGAGAAACGATTGGCTATTTGGCAGCACGAGACTGCAATGGAGTGAAGTTGCAATAAAATTGTCTGAGAGAGGAGGTGTACTGTCTGGTGAGACATTTCTCACCAGACAGTCCCACAGTCTACCTATTCTCACATTTACACACATTCAGTGTCTTGCAATAAATAGCTTATATGCAAACAGAAAGTAAGGGAGTTAAATAGAGTGCCAGACACCTTTATGACAGGTGTGTAATGAGTCATTAAGAAAGATAGAGGAGAGGTGGTGGTACCAAGATAGTAAGATTACAGAAACATCAAGCCAATACTTGCCTGTCAGCAGTCAAATGCCGTTGAGCCAGCATTGGGTATCTGCAGCCAACCAAAAGCAGTATGTCCAATGCAGTTGGCTTAATGTTGTTCTGCTGAGTCTGCTCATTCAGCATGTTGAATCGGCAACAGGGGCAGGTAGTGAGGGAGACAGCAGAAGTAGCTGACTGGCAGTGGTTTTACTTCTTTGGTACTGTAGGAGCCTCTATTGTGCCTGTCTGTCTATTATGGTTGTTTATGTGTAGCCCCTGTCAGGTTTAGCGTCCCTGGTAGTCTCTTTATGTGGCAGAGAAGCAGCAGAGTAGTTTGTGAGATCTTTAACCTTTACAGTGACTATCCTGAGCATAAATTACCCACTCTACAGGGTGAAGAGGAAGACCATAGCTGTTTCTCAATCTGCATTCTGCTATGTCCATGTGTTCTTGGGGACTCAGAAACATCATCAGTCACAGGCCGAGTACTGTTGGAATTCAAAGTCTCCATCTAGTATAAATCAAAAGTTCTCACCTCTATTTTCCCTTTTTGCAAGGATGTATTGGGCTGTAGCTTGTGTTGGTTTTGAACTGCCAAGAAATACATTTTGTACCAAGTGGTTGTTGAATCTCTGTCTGCTGACACAAAGCTGTGACATGATGGTATCACTTCAGGTGAAAAATAAATCATTTCAACATCTAATATGTGGTTAGTCCATTCAAATAGTGTCAGTTTTAAATTTGCTCTGGAAATGTGTGGACTGTCCCATCATATCAGCCAGTTCATGACAGATGTTTTTTTTTTTTGTTATGCCTTTTGCAAGAACAGTAAAAACCATGAGATGACCCCTCCCCCATGCATCATTAGGTGGTGTATTAGACCTGTCCAACACCCGGACTCCCCCTGTCACATTACTGTACTCTATCACCTGCAGGGAAATTGAAATAGGCTACACAAATAAGAGACCATAAATAGACAGACATAAAGAGAGCTCCTAGCCACAGATATAGTTTCTCTCTAATGTTTTACATGGAAGCGATAAAGTTTCCATCTGTGTTGTTCTTCTACAACAAGTGGAAGGGTTACATTTCCAGAGTAAAGCATAGTATCAGTGTACTGAGACTGCTCAAAGAGATGGCTGGCCCTAGTTTTTCAGTCTTCAATGGAAGCCACAACACACTTATAACCAAATGACCAGCCAATCTTAACAGATGTCAGATCTTTAAGCTCAGTTTGGTGTGTTGGGTCCTATAGACATACCCTCATGGAAAGGCAAGTGCAATTTTTTTTACTGATATTATATTCACATATAAATAATTTAAAATACTGTTTTACCTGATTTATTTTTTGTTGTATGTTTTGTTTTAGCTACATTGGAAAATAATCCTAGGTATATGTGTGTGTGTGTGTGTGTGTGTGTGTGTGTGTGTGTGTGTGTAAATTCACTATATCACACATATACCTGCCTGCCTCCCAGGAGTTGCTTTGGGCAAAAGAAATACATTTCTATTCCTAGCACTGAAAGGACCTGCCTAAATGAGAAACATAGTACACTAGAGTGGCAAGGGGATTTTCAAAAGAATGGATCAAAAAATGTATTAAGAGGATAATATTCTCCTTAAAAAGACAAGAACCTTGTAGTTGCTTTTTTTTACCAGATGAGAGATGGAGCAGAAGACGCCTTCTACCCTCAACATTGTGTCGATGAGAAGGGATGGAAATGTAGAAGGAGTTTTCTTTGTACAACTACGAATGAGCATAGCTTTGGCATGGCTCCGTCCATGTCTGTGGGTTTCCTTGTTTATTCTCCCTGTCTTCCCCTCCCCTGTCCTGAGTGTATGTGTGGGTGTGGCGTGGGCGTAGTCTCATTGCCATGGTTTCCAGCCTGGCTCCTCACCTGGTTCTTATCATCTCATCAGCCTGCAGTACAAAGCCCTGTTTCTCCATCCACTCATCCCCAGATTGTTAAGTCTCCACACCAGTAGTGACACTATCTTGACTGCTCTAATATTAGAGTGTTTTCTAGAGCTCTTGTGCGACTTCACTAACTCTCCCTCCCTTGTGCTTATGATCCTTTGCCTGCCATTTTTACCCTGCCTGCCACATCCAGCTCCGGTCTCGCCACCACCTCAAAGCCTCTTCACAGCACTCACCCCAGTTCTGATCATCAGCCACTCACTCTCACCCACCCCCTCCCTTTTCCCCTGAAGACCTTCTTTTCCCATTTGAGAACTCAGAACCCTCCCTTCATTGACTCAGTCTGCTTCTGGGTCCTATCATCTTAAACCTCCACAAGCTTGCTGAAATAGACCCTGTTGTAACAGCCAGAGACCCCAGCTCTTACATTTTGGAGAAAAAGCAGTTCAGTTCAGAAAAGGGGTAATTATCATTAGAATTCTGCCATATATTAAATGAGCATTTGTCTAAATGAAGTTGTGCTTGTTTACAATTTGCATTGTAAATTAATTCAAATTTTCTGTTTGCATGAATATGCAAGGCCTTTTCCTTTCTCAGCCAAGAGAGGACACTTTTGGCTCAGTGTCCTGTCGCCTATTTAGGCTTCATCTCTAGTTATGTGAGAGAAGGCCATGTGGTTGTGGGCTCTTTTTGCATAAAATGAAAGCCAAATGTAAAGTTGCATGACAGAGATCCTTTTATAAGTCAAGTTAGTGTGGGCACAGTAAGCCAAGAAATAAATACACAGCCTTTTGAAAACAGATCCTCCCTACGACTTTTCCATATGGCTGAAGAATGACTACTGAAGTAGTCCAACAAGTGGAATTCAGGAAGACAGTGTTTTCACTTGTTGGAGAGTGTAAACAAGATGAGCCAGACCACCGATGCACGCCTCTATCAGGTATTTCACCAGTGGTTAAGGTTGAGCAGCGGTCATGGATGAAAGAAACAACACTGACTATTGATTCTTCACAGGAAATGACGAATAATCTCCTGTGATTTGACAGCCTATCCATCTTCCTCAACTTCCTCCTCAATGTACGATGGAAACGGGAACCTCCAACGCTTTAAATGAAGCCATCGACTACACTTCCTTCAAAATGGCTAACTATTAAACTGAAATATGGTTTACAGCTTGGGGCAAAATGTGCTTTAGGTCTCTATAAGGTAGGTAAAGGTTTATGTAAGAAGGGTGCATTTTTATGGAACAAATGCTTAAAATTACTAAGGCTTCAAATTCTACATAAATGAATTACTTTGAATGACAGGAGGTTGATTGTATGCTTGACATGAGCTATCATGCACAGAAGTCTCCGTTCCCCATGTGCCCCACCTTTTTCCCCATTATTTGATTTACTGGGAGTCGGGTACGATGGGACATCTTACCTACAACTTCCTTTCAGCCATAGCTGTTACAGGTTGTCTCGCAATAATCTAATTGCAGAGAGTATCTTTTCTTTCACAAGAGGACAATCTCCAGTCAGTCGAATTTTACTGACAATGTAAACTGGTGTATCAATAAAAATAACTATTTATTCCATTATGCACATATAAATATTTAATTTTCAGATTTAACCTTGATAGTAAATACATTTGTTAAAAATTATACTGTCATTTTGGGTACAAATCTTTACACTTTGTGTCATTTATATCACTGTGGTATTAAACCCGATTCTTACCTTTTGTCTCATGGGTACATCTTAGTGACTATTGATTGGTGTATTGTGTGTCTGTGTGTGTGTGTATGTATGTACAACAGCTGATTTGGCACTTGAAAATGTCACGCAGATTTGGCAGGTTGCCAGAGTGAAAATTTGGTCTGAGATGGTGGTGGTTATGAGCTCTTAATGCACTGGCGTGTAGAGTTTGATTTCTGGAATGATCTCTTATCACGTTCGTTTTGGATATTTGAAGTAGATTGTATGTACAGTTGCTTTACTCATAGTGATAAGGGATTATTTTACTTCAGTTTATATTGTGGCATTATGAATCTGAAACAGTTACACTTTCAGAGAGTATCCCAAATATAGATACACCCAATATTGCTTTCTTTTTTCCATAAATTTGTTCTACTTTATTTATGTTTTACTTCTTTGCCCCAAGCCTGTTATTCTTCATTTTTGGCCTATACATAATGGATGCTGTGTGAGTGAGTCAGTGTGGAGTTTTGCTCTGGAGCTTGTGGGCATTGCAGTGAGATAGAGTCGGGGAGGAAGTGAGAGCGAGAGAGAGAGAGAGGGGTAGACTGACCGAGAGGCAAGAGCCAAGCCTTGGCAACTGAGTAAAAAAATAAGATTATTTGCCTCAGTGAAAAAGAGAAGAAATTATGGTTGACAGCAGCAAAACCTTTGTCACTCCGGTCTGGCATAGAATGACATGGAATACAATACATCTCAGTCCTTGAAGTGTTTTTACATCTAAATGGTTTAGTAAAACAAGACTTCACCTGTAGCATGCAATTTGGATCCTTGCAACAAGCATGTCTAGTGCCAGGATGCAGTGTCATATCCAATATTTTTTCCCCTCACCTCTGCTTATGACTGCCCAAAGGAGCATTATGTGAGTACTCAGTTTCTAAAAGCATCTCATCGTTTGAATCATTCACAGAAAAAAACAAAAAAATCCATATAATAATCTAGACTTCCAACCAAGTGTCAACCACTGTTAATTGTGACAGGCAATTTTCTGTTATTTGTATTTTCAGCTTTCCAGCCAAATGCTATTTAGTTTAAGTCATATTTTAGTCATCTGAAATAGTTACATTTTTGTCTAGTTTTAGTTGATGAAATACCATAATGATTATAGCCTGACAAGGATATTTAGTCGACTAAAATATAAAAGGTTTAGCTGAAGTGCAATGCAATATTTATTATTTATTTCATTTGGAACTCTACTCATTGGGAGCATCTTTTAACCTGTTAAAATTGAACAGACAGATGATTTTTTTTTTCTGGCCTTTTTTTCTTTTTCTTAGGACAGCTCGAAGAGTGACAGGAAATGCGAGAGAGTGAGAGAGGGAAATGAAAGGCGTACCGTATCCCGATTGTGAGGCAGGTGTGTGGTACAGTCTGTCAATCACATAATAGGCCCGCCCTGATGCATACCCTGCTTTATTTTCCTCTAAATGGGACCAAAATTAACATTGTATAGAAGATGACTAGAGAGCAAGACCCTAAACTAATCAATAAGTTATGAAGGAAGTAAGAAGTGAGAATTAGGAGGACATCCTCAAAGACTTCTTTACAAATAGAATCTTGCAGTCAGTGGAGTCCCCCCCCCACCGATGGTCTTAAGATAAAATGCAGGTTTATGGCTCTTAACATTAACTTTCCATTTACACCCATCTTAATATACAGTCTATGCTTCCAACATTGATTCACAAAATAACAGTAGGTCAGAGAGATGACAAGTGCATGAGTTTGCAGAAAAATTCTTTGCATTCAGCTTTTAGCCATATTCAGTCTGGCATTAGCAGCATGTGACACTGTTGATATATTCTGTTTACCTTATGATAGTTTTGGCAGAGGATAAAATGATAGCTGCCCTTGTAGCGCTTAAACTCACAGTGAACCTCAAAGTTACTCAAAGCAGGCTTTCTGGATCCCAACCCAGAGTCTGGTTAAAGTATCAGTGGATTACAGGTAATCAGTTGATTACCTCCCAAACACACAAATTGCTCAAATACAATTAACCCTATTAGCAAGGAGTAGAAAGGAGGTTGATACTGTTATGCATGCATGATGGAGGCTGATCAACATCCCAAAAGTTTCGGGTTGTCTGTTTCTTGAGACCATTTGTCTTCCAGGTATTGATCCAAGATAACACTAAAGCTGATAGCTGAGCTGCAACCAGCTTGGGAGCTAATTCCCAGTGTTCCTGACTCTGACAGGCCTAGACCTGCATCATTACCACAGTACTAAGCATTGGTAGTCAGGCTGCACTCTCCCCTCTCACACCCGATGATAAACTACTGACGATACTCTAGGCAGATAGGTTTTTTTTTTTTAGCATACATCAGCTCCAAAAAGCACATCAATTATTCAACCTCAGAGTGGCCTATTGTAATTACTCTGCATTGATAGGCTGCCAGCCATCGCAACCGTAAGTCAATGAAATAAGCAAAGAGATGTAAAAACTGTACTCCTGTGGCACTGCCAATGGCAACCTAATTAGATTGTCCTTGTAGCCATAAAGGCACCAAGGCATTGGGGAAAAAAAATGGTATAAGGATGATAGAATGAGAAAAAACAAACATGGCATAAATCACCATGTCAGCATTGATAGACGTTATACTTGTCGAGTGGATGGAATTGCTCCGTCTAATTTGTGGACATTAAATTTTAATGTGTGCATTTTAATCTCATCTGTGAGTTGCTGCACATCTTAACCCAACTGCAACTAGTAAATCAGAGAAGAGCAAGGCGTCAAAAATCATCAACAGGCAGATAGACGGAAATGTGCACAGAAACACAGACACTTGGGCAAACTGACCAAACCACACTTGGAATTAGAGTTCAGAAAGGTAATCAATGTCTTTGTGTTTACAAATCACATGATTCTCTCATTGCCTTCACTTTCACAAAGCCTTAGTAATCTCCACAGAATATAGATTGGTTGTTCATCAGTCCGCTCACAAGCTCATCATAAAAAGATAGCAAACAGGGAACGCGGAGTCGAGAGGGAGGGAGAGAGAAAGAGAGGGAAAGAGAGAGACAAACAGCACAGCTCAGACTGACATCTCAGCCTCACCTCTTTGGTTTTATCGGACAAGCAAAAGCACACTCGGCAGGCAGAAGGAAAGGAGAGGAAAAGAGAAAGGTGACTTACTATTGAGCAAGGGTGACAGCAGACAATGAGTATGTGCTCCTGTGCGCCTTTGTAAGCCTGATTGAGCCACAACAGCCTCCACTGACTCAGATGGAGAGAAAGAGGCAGAGAGGGAAAAAGAGAGAAAAGAGAAGGAGAGCAGTGAGGGGATGAAGAGGGAGACGGGAGGCAGAGTGCTGGCTTTGGTTGTAGTACACAAGTGTGTACTTGTGTGGGTGTGTGTGTGTGTGTGTTTTAGCCTTTTTTGTTCAAAATTATTCCTTGTAAGGGCTCTGTGGAGATACACTTAATCAACTTGCTCCTGAACCTCTTGTTCAATCAACGGAGTGCTTGCATTTCCCGCACATGCATGTAAGGCTACATTAGTGCATATAAACACACACACACACACACAAACACGCACACACAAGCCTTTCCAAGTTGCCTTTTCACACAGCTGGAGTGTTTAGCACCACTCAGATAATGCCATATTCTGTTGGCTTCTTTCCCTTCCCTAAATACTGATTCATAGGCAAATAATGAAAGCATCTCTGCCCAGAGCAGGCAGGGAGTTTTAGTGTTCTGAAGAGATAAGGAATTTGGTCTCCATTCACACCAGAAACAGACTGAGACAAATTGATCCCTCATTCTGTCGGTCAGTTGTTTGTAAGTGAGAATAATAAGAGCAGTCAGTTCAATGTGTTAAGATACATACACTGATATTTAACATTATTATTATCACAGCTAATTTCAAGTTGTTTTTTTCTCTCTCTCTCTCATTCTGTGTAATCATTTTCAGTCAATTTGAACATCCTGCCTTCTGACAGACATGGAAAATCTTCAGAGGAGCGGAAGCCTTTGCAGGATGCAATTAGCCTCTAGTGGAGTTATTGTTGTAAAGAATGAGGAAGCCATGGAAATCAGGAGCATAATGATGGCAGGTCTAGAATTAGTGTTGTCTTGTTTCCACGTTGCTGCTGTGGAAGCTCTTTTGGAACAATCTTTTCTCAAGTTTGGAGCAAATTTTAGCAGTGACAGAAAGTTTCAAACAAAGACAACAGCTGTGACATCTACTTGGCATGAACACCACTCACTCATCTTCTACTGTTTCCGGGTCACAGGGGGTGCTGGCGCCAATCCCAGCTCACACTGGGTGAGGGCGGGGTACACCCTGGACAGGTCACCAGTCCATCACACGGCCAACACACAGAGACAGACAGAGACCAACAACCACTCATACTCACACTCAGACCTACAGACAATTTAGAGTCACCAGTTAACCCAAACATGATGTCTTTGGACGGTGGGAGGAAACCCACACAGGCACGGAGAGAACATGCTAACTCCACACAGAAAGGCCTCAGGCCGGGAATTGAATCCGTGATCTTCTTATTGTGGGAGCAGCGCGAACCACTATGCCGCCATGCTGCCCAATTGAACACCAGTGTTATGAATATAAAGCAAGCATGGGTGGATTTTGCAGACTGGCTGGATAGTAGCCTTCATGTTCTCTGGCATGGCCCATGACAGACTGTCAGAATCACCTTGTTTTTTTAAGCTCCTGAAGAAATGCTGATTGTAACTTTACATGTCAGTGTCTTAAATTAGCCCTGCTCTCTGTTGCCTTCATTTTTCTGCCTTCCACTCTCTATCAAGCTTCTTTGTGAGTAACTCCATCTTGCCACACCCATAGCTACCCAGTTTTATAAAAGAGAGAATAAATCTGATAGCTCCTACAATGGCGGTTTTAGTTTTTTTTTCGTCTGGGCAGCAGTCCACTAAAGCATGGACGGTGCCCTGTAACAAGACCAATATTTCCCCCTTGGGTTTAGGGATTTATTGCTTGTGGCATTTACAGAGAGGTCCCAGTTGGAGATCAAAGCACATACACACACACAAACAGACTTGCACATACTGAGGAAAGGGGGTTAGAAATGCTAATTCAAACACACAGACGGAGAGGGGGTGTGTAAATCCACTCTTTATTGTGAATTCAGCACGTCCGCTGTATTGTGCAGGGGTGAGCCCCTTTATTCAACTGAGCTGCCATCCATCCCTGGCTATGGCACTGAGAAGCCACATACAGGGAGCTCCCACAGGAGCCTTAGACACACTCACACACACAAGGGGTGTTTGCATACCCATCAACAGACATTGTAGAGTGACAGAGGCCCATTAAGAAAATAATGGTCTGATAGAACTCCCCATGGGGTCATTACAATCAGTTGAGGTGCACCAAAATATGAGTGACATGTGTGAGCACACCTAGCTGTCTTTCTGAACCTCCATGTGTGTGAAGGTATGTGACTTCAACATGTGCATCCATAAATATATAATTATACTGCAGTATGTTAAAAATGTTATCTGGATAAGGAAACAAGTGGAAAAAAACAACTGGTGTTACTCAATGTGTGCACACTATGAGCCACTGAAAAAAGTATTCAGACAATGCACAAGACAATACACAGCATTATTTCTTATCATTACATTTCAAACTACCTATGAAAATGAAATTGGTTTAGTGATATCACTACAGTGTAGTTAAAGTTTGATCACAAAAAGCTAAAATCTATCTCAGGGTCAGCCCTGAGATAGATTAGATCAATAATAACAAGTCTTTTATTTGGATTTTATCCTCGGATTCCCCGGATCACACTGAAGTTACCATACGGAATTTAAAATGTAATTTAAAACTAAACAATATCGCTAGAGTGGAGGACCTGGAAAGCTTCATCAACAGTTGCTACCAGCGGTGCGTCATGGAGCTTCCCGCAGACAACCTGGCCAAGAGGAAGAAGGCCGTCTCCTCCACGGACCCACAGGATCTCATTACCACTGAGGTCTCTGTGCTCGAATCCATTAATAAAAAACTGGATCTGCTCAGTTTGCTTCACCAGGAGATCAAAGATCTCTGAGTAAGCCTGGAGATCTCACATCAGCAGATCAACGACCTGCAGAGAGATAACGTAGAACTTCAAGCTGACGTCTCCGCCATTACAGCGGAGGTGGACCAGCTCCAAAAAGAAAAATAAACTCCAAAAGAAACTGTCCTTGACGTACAGTCTAATCTGATCTTCTCAGGAGTCTCAGAGAGCTCCCGCTCTCAAACTTCCAACGGACACGGTAAACAACATCACCTTCAACCGCGTCCACCAACTTGGAGCCCGAGGAAGAAACCATCCCCGTCCTATCATTGCCAAGTTTGAGCATTTCCAACAAAAGTTGCTCGTTAAGAGCAAAAGACATGAATTTAAAGGGACTTCTTTTCGGATGAGCAACCAATTCCTGAGAGAGATTAACGAGAGGCAGAAAGTGCTGTACCCGATCCTGAAAGGAACACCGGCAGAAAGGAAACTCTACATTGATCATCAGCTGTTCCAGGACGCCAACATCACCCCTCTGGCTCCTGTGAAGGGATAAGTACCATGAAAATATCAACTTGGCTTGAATAAGTAATATATATATATTTACCAACCAACATTCAAGAAAAAAAACTCACAAAAATGTTAATGTATGTCACACACATTGTCAGTCTCCCCCTGCTTTTCTTTCCTTTTTCTCCCTCCACACTCCCTTTCACTCACCCCTTCACCCCTCCACATATCCCCTACGCCAGAGGTCTCCAAATCTGGTCCTGGAGGGCCACTGTCCTGCATGTTTTAGATGTTTTCTGCTCCAAAACACCTGATTCAAATGATCAGCTCGTCATCAAGCTCTGCTGAAGTCTGATCAGGAGCCACTCATTTGACTCAGGTGTGTTTTTTCGTAATTATTCGACACATCAGTCACCCCAACTATGATAATCAGAGGGGACTTTAACACAGTCCTGAATCCTTCCATAGATTGTTCTCATAACTCAGCACACACAAAGAAATTGCATCAGCCAAAGTCCTAAAGGAATATATGGATGACTTTGGAGACTTCAAAATCCTACAAAGAGGGAATACGCCTTCTTCTCCTCAGTGCATCACTCTTTTTCAAGAACAAACAACTATATTGCACAAAAACAGCGGTATACAACCTATTATAATCACTGATCACGCACCAGTCTCCCTCCACCTTAAAGAGAACCCACCCTGAAACCGTCACCCACTTGGCAATTTAAACACCTCGTTACTAAGGGATCCAGAATTTGACTCATTAATAAGGAAGGAAAAATGACTCTCCAAATTTATCTCCATCTCTGATTTGGGGAAGCTGGGAAGGCTGTGATCAGAGGCAAAATTAGATTTTATTCCTCTTACAAGAAAAAACAGGAACAACTGGCTGAAAAAACATTGATGATAAGATTAAAAACTAACAGTACAATATGCTGCAAGACCGAACGAACAATTACGGACCCAACTACAAAATGCAAAATTCCAACTTAAAAAAAAAAGAGAGTTTATACTTCAACAACTCAGATACCAAATTTTTGAACATAACAACAAATTAAGCAAATTTCTTGCAAATCAACTCCAACAGAACAAAGAAAAATCTCTTATAACTGCAATTCAGGACTCAAACGGCAAATATACTCAATCACCCCAGGAACTCAATCACATCTTTTACAGCTTTTACCAAAACCTATATTCAACAACAAACAACCCAAACCTAGAAGACATTCAGGCCTTTCTTAAAAATCCAAATCTGCCTCAACTGACTGTAGAACAAAGAAACTTCTTGGAGACGCCACTGACCATTAATGAACTATTAACTGCATTAGAAAATATGCCGGCAGGTGAGGCTCCCGGACCGGATGGCTTGCCTGCTGAATTTATGAAACATTTCTGGTCAGTGCTGGCTCCTCCGTTCCTCAGGACAGTGACCGGGATAAAAAACACAGGTTACATAAGAGCCCAAATGAATACAGCTGCAATTAAATGACTTTTAAAACCAGATAAAGAACCAACACCCCTTCCAGCTATCACTTTCTGTCATTGATCAATATCGATAGCAAAATTATTTCCAAAGCACTTGCCTCTAGACAATAATCTCATCATAATTCTCAATGACCAAGCAGGTTTATCAAAGGCCGACACGTAACGTTAGAAGGCTCCTTAATTTGATCAGCATGTTGCAGCAAAGCAACACAGAAGCTATTGTTTTATCACTCGATGCTGAAGAAGCCTTTGACACAGTTAACTGGTCCTTCCTCTTTGCTACCCTTCAAAAATTTGGCTATGGAAAGTCATTTATCCACTGGGTATCTGCACTGTATAACTCACCCATTCTCATCGCAAAGCTTCACTCTGCAGAGGGGAACCAGACAAGGATGCCCCCTCTCTCCCCTGCTGTTTGCTATATTGGGGGCCCTCTTGGAACACTGGGGGCTTTGGTGTGCTGTGTGGCTGTGATGGCTCTCTGGGTTTGGTGCCTCATGCGCTCCCACACACCAGGTGGCAAGCCTGGGGAGCCTGGGCCCCTAACCTGACTCTGGGCCCTGGTAATGGCCTCACTCATTTTTAGGGAATGCCCACATGCATGTGTGGTTTCAGTTGCCAGCTCAGATCATGAAGAATTGATGAATCCTGCCTAAAATGGGCCGAGCTGTTCTTTCATTCCATCACTATGTACCCCATCTTTGACTTGACTCCTTTGTTGGGACACCTTCACCTACCTGGACTCCCATCTCTCCAGAGATCTACACAGAAACCCTCTGGACTCTCTTAATCCTTAGTGAAGTGGCAGGAAAAGCACAGCATCCTTATTTCCACTAGTTCCTACCGGCACCACCTGCATCCCTTCGCTGTCCATCCTTCTGCATCTTCTCTGTCCTTTGTTCCCCCCTATATTCACTGAGGTGTAGCACTGCCCTCCCTGCCACACAAATGTCATTTCACTCAATAAAGATCAACTAGCTTCCAGGGAGGGCCCATGACACATGTCACACACATGCACTGAAATAATAAAATATTTAGCTGAAAAACTGTAAGTGCATCAATCTCATAAAAGTTGACACACCCTGTGGTGTTAAACTATGAGAACAAATGCAGACAAAAAAAAGCAAAAATCCAGAAAACAACATGATTTGGATTAAAATAACTACTGTGTTAAGCCCTTTTGCTTCTGATATTCCATGTCAAAGTTTAGATATCCAGCTGGCATCCTTCCTGTAAATGCTTTTTTGCCCTTTAAGAGAATTACCTGACTTCATCTTCTACTCCTTTTAATAAGGCCACGTAAGTGATGTGTTATTTCAATGTAAACTGATCTAAATGTTTGTGTCATAGTCCTTTGGAGGGCAATTGCTGTAAAAGGATTTGTGGATGATTAATGCTTCAATGTAAAATGAAATCTTTTATTACGGGGCCACAGTAATCCAATGATTTTGTACTGCTTCTCTGCAACCACTTGGGATGGCCTCTAAAAAGGATGATCAAAATCTATCCAGGAGTGAATGAGAAATTCAAGTTTAAGTTTTGAATGTGATTTGGTGTGATCCCCAAAAAACTCCAAACAAACAAACAAACAAACAAACAAACAAAACAAAAAAAACAACCCAAAACTTAATCATATACTCATCCATAATTCAACCAATAGCATCTACTCATTTGTATGTCCTGATAACATTTCCCTTAGTAGTTTTACTTATAACAAAGACTATCAAAAACATTTGTCTGAACATCATCTTATCAGCTGCTTATATATGTTGATAGCAAAATCTGAATTATGGGAGTCATTAAATGTAGTGGTCAAGTAAATCATCTGGAGTAAAAAACTTACCCCCTTGAAATGTAGAACAAACATGAACAAAAACATAATTAATAAATGGAAATGCTCAAATTAAGTTCCTTGAAATTGCAGTACATTTCAAAATGTTGTGACCACCGCAGCTGTTGTAAGTGTATTTCTGTATTTTAGCAGTTTCATGTGTGCCAGCCAAGAGGAAGCTGGCATTGAATCACTATGAGGCTCATGACTGAAATGGCACATCAACAGTGGCTCCCCTTTCTTATCTGCCCATTGATGGATGATGAGAGCCGTTAAGTGTGATGGTCTGAGAAGCACATAAGTGTCGAGAGCAGATGAGAATTGTTTTGCCTGCAAAGGTGGGCTGTGGCCGAGTTGCACCAAGGTGAGGTATGGTCTCTGGCCACAGTTATTACCATGCTGAGTTATAGACCTCTCAACCCCCCACCAATCTGCACACATTACAATGCCAAGCTATGACGCACAATTCTTCCTTATGCTCTACCCCTTGGTTCCACCCACACTCATATACTTGTCTGTCTCTTGCCCTCTTCTACCCTATTTATTTCATTTCTGCTCCTGCAGAAAAAAAAATGTAGTGAGTTGGACATTGGGCAATTCTGAACAAGGAGAATATATGTTGGAAAACGCTCTGCCATAAACTAATGACACGTAATCAATCAGGAAAAACTGGAAACTCATTGGCTTATCCTCCACCAAGGTCCCTGAAAAAAATGACTACATAAATAATTTCTAACCTTAGACCCAGAGACAGTATCTCTACATTTACAGGTAAATTTGGCAACAGATTACATTTATTTTGAAAGCAGAATTGGATTAGAAGGTGGAGCTGAGGAGGACTGATGGGTCGATCTGACCTGCTCTCTACCTTCTCTGGCAGTCTGTAAATCACATGGTGGCCACATTAACACATAAATTGCTTATGATCTAGTTTCCTGTAAACAGGGTCGTGATTTTAAAAAGAGAACATCATGTTCTAATGAATAAGACCATAAATTAATTAGGAAAACATTTAGTGGGGTAATAAATAAGGAAGGGTTAGGGTACGGACAATTTCCCATAGACCTCATTATAATCGCACTTCTTTTTGCAACCAGTGGTGTTGCCCCCTGATAGTCATTCAATAGATGTTTGTCCCTTTTATATATGCAAGCCATGGCCCAACCATGCTATATAACCCATGTTTACTACACAAAAAAACTTGCCTTGTGTCGCAAAGTAGATTTAAAAAAAAGGACCATAACTACACACATTGTAATCTAACCAACCGAAGGAAAACTGCTTGGATCAAATTGGCATGAGTCGTAAAATTCGAAAATAGGATATTGATGATTCTCACAAATAACACAGCCCCTAATGCATAGCAGCAAAAACGATGCATTCATTACCATATAGAACAGTCACCCTATGTAAGTGGCAGAGAGGCATCGCTGCTCATGACATTCATTTCGCTGTTGCCTTCTGGTGCAGAATACAGCGACTGGCAAAAGTCTGACTGGAGGAGGCCTGCTGGGTTTTACCCTCACCTCCTGCTGGGGAGGCCTGTGTGTCCCGGAGGAGGGTGGAATGGAGGGCAACAGACGGACAGGGCAGGAGAGTGGAATGGAAGAGAGAGAGAGAGAGAGAGAGAGAGAGAATTAAGTTGGTGACAATGTAACATCGAGCCATATCCATCTTCTCCATTTCCTTATGAATATGTAAACCTGACAGGTCAAGTAGACATCAATGACTTTCCTCCCCCTGGAATTCAGCAGAGGAGGGGAAGAGGAGAGGAGGGAGCTCCCCTCTGATTCTTTTATTTGGTCATGGTAGATCTCCTTGTGGCGTGTTACATATACGTGTGTGTGTGTGTGTGTGTGTGTGCACGCAATAGCAGTGTGTGTGTTTGTGTATAAATGGGAGAACCCTGAAGTCATTCATTAAATACAATTGTTGCCTCCAAATTGGAGTCTCAATAACCTGCCTCTTGTCACATTATGGAAATTCAGAGGAAAAAAAAATATATGGAGCCTTCAACATTTCCTCGTATTTTTTTGTGGGGATAGGGATGGGGGGGGGGTTGTTGGGTTTCCTCTGTTTTTGTCTTCTCCTCTTATGTGGAGAGAAGATTCGAAAGCCTTAATATTATGATGCCTGTGCCAAAACCACTCCCTTCCCTTTTGCTTTGTGCTGCCCCCCACTGCTGAGCTGCCCTTGGCTGTGAGTCTTTGAGTGAAACATTGGCACAGCGCCAGCGACAGAGCATACCTCACTACAAGTGCTTTTGATGGTCACATTTGGTTTTCATTTTTCTCATTTTGTTCATATTATAGCCCACACACACACACACCCAGAGGTCATGCCAGGAACACCCTCCATCACTACCCTCACCACATTGTCTCTCAGTTCTCCTCAGTGACTGCCATGTCAGGTCATGGCTTTCATACATCCTTCACAGCTTGGAAGCATCCTGTGGAATTGGCTATAACAAGAAAATTCCATTGAAAATAAAACAAAAGATATTTTGTGTCTTCTTTCCTGTAACTAACCCAATTTATCCAAAATTTTGAACTTCTGGTGTTCATGTATTTGAAATAAAGCTATTAATATATGAAATGAAACGTTTTTCTTTTTTCACAAGAGAATTACAATTAAGGAAAGTTGCTATGAATATTCATCGAATTTTTTTCCAGGATAATTCACAATAATAAAAATAATAATAATAATATAATAATAATCATTCTGGAATAAGTGAGTTACTGTAATAGCTTCTCTGTTATCTGTCCTTCCTTTTTTGCATAGTCTCTCATTATTTTCTGTCTTGAATTGCCTTTTTCACATTCACACACATTGCTAATGTTTGTTGTATAATCGTCAGTTTCATTCTATTTTGATTATATTGATATTACGTCTTCTCACAGACTTCATCCTCATTATTTGTTATTTTGAATCTCATCACTCAGATCAGTGAAGTGTCATATCTCATCAAGCTAATGGAAACTCTTTGCTTAGTACAGTGGCCTTGGAAACTATCAATCCTCCTGCATAGGCTCGGAGCTCCAAAGTAATAATGGAGGGATCAGGAGCTTCCTTGTAAAAGTTATCTTAATATAAACCACATCAGAATCAAGTCCGAGACGTCTGCTGTCCCCTTCTCTGTCCCGTGGAGGTCAAAAAACCCATTTCATTATTTCCCTCTCATCCTTTAATCCTCTCCCACCTGATGTAAGCACTGGGCTGAGGAGTGCACACACACACACACATATGCAAATGGTCAGCAGGAGCATTCAGGAGATAAATACTGACGTGCAGCATCACACCATGGTGAGAGAGTGTTTGTACACGCATGAGAGTCAGTGATAGGCGGTAGGATATGCAGGCTCGAGGACAGAAAGGGGCTGGCATGTAAAAAAAGAGAATCGGTGAGAAAGAGGATGCACGCATGACTTTTGCCAACATGTCATCTTAATCCCTTGTCAGAAACTGAGCTTAGGTTTACAACAGGATTACCACTGAAGCTCAATTATAACCTGAAAGACTGAAGGAGAAGCACCAATGTCAGGTGGTGGATCAGCAACCCCAATGATGTGACAAGCATGCAGTAACTTGAGTATGGTCAAAAAGATGGTGAGCTAGCAGTGTGTCAGGGTGTGTTAGCTGAAACCTGACTCCTTTAAAGCATAATAGTCAGCTCCATCAAAGCCTCAGACACCTGCCAATCACAATCAGGCTATAATGCTCCCACCTGATTGTTTATGTGTGTGTGTAGCTGCCTGAGTTTGCAGATTTCATGTCCACACAACAGGTGACCTCTGCGTCCCTGCTGACAGTATTATTCATGTGTTGTGTTTGGCTCTGACATCTCATGAAACATAAATTGGATTGTAAGGAACTTCATAGCACCACCGCTGGTAGCAAATAGAAGCAGATGTAAGTAGGAGGGAGCCTCCTTTAAATTCCAGTGTTCCGGCTGCTTCGACTCAAGGGTAATATATGCAGAATCATGGCCAGCCTGGACACATGCAGAGAGAGGGGTCATCTCTTCGGCTGCATATCCAGCAGCACATTAATCTGCTCTTTGTCAGACAGAGACAGTATTATTCACTAAGTGTATTCATCTTTTGTACTCCTCATTCTAGCAATCAGCTAGTCACCACTAATCAAGCAATCAAGACTTCCCATGTATTAATTCGGCAATTACATATCATGAAATCCAGAGAAATCCACACAAAACACACTACTCCCAGTGTTATCGTTTCACTGGCCATGCTTTCATCTTTGAATAAATGAAAAGCTTGCCCTCCAAACAAAAATAAATGAATCCAAGAGTGCCAAGACTAATCTATGCAGATCAACACGCGGTTTCCCAAGCTCTGTCTCTAACAATAAAGGGCCAGAGGGATTTTTTGAGATTTTATAGGGTTTTATTGTTTATACCTATTGGGTCTGAAATAAAATGACACCTATATTTATGGGAGAGCATTCACATAACCCACACATGAGCCCTCGAATCATCAAGACAGTGTATTTGGCCT
The DNA here is from genome assembly GCA_034769265.1 of Remorina albescens. NCBI lineage: Eukaryota > Metazoa > Chordata > Actinopteri > Carangiformes > Echeneidae > Remorina > Remorina albescens. The sequence goes on from CM068479.1 coordinate 8,544,028, forward strand.
TGGCACAGCAAGGACTTTAGTTGATACTTGTTGTGCTAATCACTATTTAGTTGTCTGGGATAACAAAGTTAGTTTTTAATGTGATTTTTATTTTAATACTGTGAACCAATATGATGTGTCCATTCTGCGCTCAAATAAGTGTTTTGAGTGCACCCTACAGCTCTCTATAGCCCTAAGATTAATGACCAGCAGTTGAGACACAATCCTAAAGTTAATGTGAACATATACAGACACATTAGTTCCATTGTTTACCAGAACTATAGATCCTAGGCAATAAGGCATTACTAATTGTTGCTGTGTGTAGATGGAGTCAGGTAGACCAGCACTTGCGATAAGTCCCTTCTAGCTGCAAGGGCTGGAGGCTGAGACAGTAATGATTATAGAATTACCATGGCAGATATTGTGATGGCCATCCTAATGATTTCATGTTACTGTAATTAGCATTAGGAGGAGGATTGGTGGTGCGGGGGCGAGAGAGGACTGAGGGATTGAGGGAGGCGGAGAGAGAGGTTGATGCAAGCAAAGAAGTCTGAGAGGCAGAGATACAGACAAAGACAGCGAGGAAGGAGAGAGTGAGTTAGTCAGAGAGGGAGATGGAGAGCAAAGAGGGAGCGAGATGGAGAAAGGGACTGTGGCGGAGGGGGGGCGAAGACGAGACAAGAGGGATGTGAAGTGCGGGAAGATGTTCATTGACTAAATGAGGACGAATTGTTGGCATGACTGTGGGCTGGTGAGGTTCCTTTGCTTCAATTTTAGAAATACTCATCTCACACTGAGAATGAAGTCAATCCCCTCACAGGCTGTCAGCTCCAAATCCAGTAAATGATCTTCAGTTCATTAAAATTCTTCTCTCTCTGGCGACATTATTAGTAATGAATATTAGAACCCAACCGTCTCTAATTCCCATATATCGATGATTAACTAATAATGTCCTCATATAAAGGGAAAATGTCATGTGGCTATTTTGTTGTTTTTTTTGGTGAGACATAATTTCATTTACCCGGTGCAATGTCTGCAGCGAAATAAAAAGCCGTCTAATAACAGCAATCAAATATCAGTCCTGCCAAATCAAAAATAAAACTCTGTTTTCATCACTCCGCCAACATTCAAAAATCGAACTGATCAAAAACAATCGCAGAAGTGGAGGAGCCCTGAAAAATCGGTTTGCTCTCAGGGTCAGTAAAACTGAACAAAATTGTAGCTTATACCTGCAAGTCCAACAGATTCATATCCCCACTCAGCTGACGAAAATCCATTGCAGTATTGCAAACACAGGAGGACACAACTTTCATATATGATCAACCAGTGGTTCTCCGAGGCCATTCACTTGTAACACAATGACAGTGTGTAACTATTTCAGTCAAGGGTTTCAATAAAACATCCAAAAAAAGAAACTTTCATTGGATTTGCTCTGCGATTGTTCCTTGTTTTAAAACTACTATTATAGACCATCAATGCTAAGGGGGAAATTATACATTGAAAAGCAAATGACAGATGTTTCCTTTACAATGTAATTCCCAGAATAACAATAAAAGAGTAGAACGGTGAGTCTGTGATGAGTTAATGGAAGTTCTCTGTGATGTCACAGCCATATCTTACGCCATACGTAAATGACCACAGCAGAAATGCATTTGCAGAATGAAGACATTATTCTCTGTGGTAGGCTGCATTTCTTTTGTTTGATGACAAACTGCAAATTCATCCAGTACTCCACAAAGGCCCTTGTCTTTGTGTTTGTGTGCACCTGTGTGTGTGTTTGTATCCATATTTGCATACAAACACAGGTTTATGTTTTAATTAGCACCTTACTGTGTGCTGCCAAAGCTGTGGTAATATTAACTCTCAATCCGTTTCCCTCCCCGCTTCTGAAATAGTTTCCACTGGGAAATATGTCAAGATGTGCCTAAAGTCTTCAACTGACTGATGGTAGACATAAATAAATGATAGTTAAAAAAAAAAAGAAAAAAAGATCACATTGAGCATAATTTTGTTGTAGATCTGTAGACCTTGTAAGTGAAGGGAGGAAGCTGGTCCTCATGGTGTGCATGAAGGATTATAATGTGGAAGTCACTGGTCTGTAGCCTAAAAATTACGATATTGTACTTTCAGACAGCACATATAGATACTGCCTGCGTGAGCTTCAGATACACAAAGCGGGGAACCTAGTTTCTGGAGTGAAAGCTGACCGCCTCTTTAAGTCACAAAAGATCACTCCACCTGTCTGAGATACAAAGACATTGTAAAGAAGAAGCCCACTATTCAAACATCAGAAACTGGAGTTTATCTAGTTCCATGAATTTGAATAAGTTTTCCAGCCGGATGAAAAAGTTTTTTCATTAGAGCAACAGCAGAGCAACGCTGTTGGTTTTCTCTGTCTCTGATTTTATTCTTTTTTAAATATATATAAATCTGTCCCACAGCAGCCATTAAAAGTTTTCAACACCCTAATTCCTGTTGAGTCACATAAAACATTTGTCAGATCCCCCTTTCTGTATTTAGGATTAACCTAATCCCACCATTATGAAAATTAAAGTTTTGAATCTCCCTGTGTCGCTCCTGAAACAAGTTTCTGCCTCTTCATTGTCATGTCAGACTGCCCTCCAAAAGCCGAGCCTCTCCCTTTTTTATTTTCTTCCTCCAAGCCAAAGAGTGAAGGGATGGTTTATTCAATAAACGAAAAAGAGAAGGATATTTGCGAGAGAGTTGAGGCAGCCTGTTAATCCTCCACTGTCTGTGCAACTATTGCTCCGGAGACCTCTATATGTCAGTTAGCATTATACTGTAAATACCTTCTCATAAGGCTGAGAGCTGAGCAGCGGACACTTGTGAAAATTCACCAGCTCTAATAATGACCTGCATTAATGTTGTGCTAATTTGGCGCTTATCGTTTCCCTGTCATGGACGGGGTTGTTAGTGTCGGGTTTAATCCACAAACTCTTGAGCCAAACTTGGGAGAATTACAGTAAGCTCGAGGATGCACAGTTTCAGAGCCAGTTTTAGGGGATTTTTAAACATCTGAAGCACTATGCATTAATTACTAACTGACATCTCTAGAGTCAGCTGCAGGTGCTAGATAAAATGCTCATTACAGGGTACTCCCAGTGTCCTACAGTATGTTCCACCCGTTGTCTCACATAAACATCGATCTCTTTCCATAAGTTGGTGTAGGCAATATCAGTCTGTTTTGTTTGTGTTCACATTTTATTGCAACTTTAATTATTTTTTTCTGTGTTTTTTATTCTGAGTGGATTTCCATTCTTGGCTCAGAGATGTGCTGCTAATCGTTGGAAATAAGGACAACAGAGCATCTGTCCCTGTCTGTGTGTGTTTTTATATGTATTTTATTTGCTCCTGGAGAAAAAGGTCAACCAGTGCCGGAGCAGTGAAGGACAAAGTCAGAGCAATAAAGGAGAAAGTACAATACAAAAGTTTACACTTTATTAAAGCCTGGAGGAATACATAAGCATTCTTAAAATTTTTAGCTCACTAACATTTCTCTGTTCAGTTCCCATGTATTTTCTATATGCAGCAAAGGCTTATGGGTGCATGTGTGATCTGTGCAATAGAGAGAAGTAAACGGTGAAATGGGAAAAGGGAGAGACAGACTTACTGATAGCAGGAGAAGGCTGTCTTAATGGAGATTCTTATTCCTTTTGAAAATCCAAATATTTAAATACACAGGCCGGGAAGATGCTGGGTGGAACAAAGCTTAGGCTGAAGTAATACTAAACAGATACTGGACCAGCCTGTTGCTCCTGCAGTGTGTATAACGCACTGCAGAGAAATGCACATTTCCTTCGGCTCTGTTGGGAGAGGGGCTATATAACTTATTGACATTTTATAGAGCAAGCCTGGTTACTGATATCTTTTGATAGAATATTATTTTACGACAAAAATGGAGCTTAAAGTATATCATACAAAGGCTACATTACAAACTCCCTGCATTCAGTTTGCTTTAGCGCAGGGACACCATAATCTGAAAGGTTTACATGCATGAGAGCAAAATCAGTGTCATCATTAAATTGGCCAGATAAAGACTACAAACCAAGGCATGTGAAATGACATGAAAATAAAAATGCTCCACCAGACTATTTCTGAATGGGAAAAAAATTGCTTGTCATCAGATTTTCAAATAGTAAGCAAAATTTAAACTAAATTTACCATGAATGAAAAATAACAGGAAAGATTGTAAAGCTTGCCAGACGAAATAGATTGTCTCATCAACTCTATCTCAGCCTCCAACCTTTCACCTGGGTCTTAATTTTGCACTTTAAGAATCAGGTGATATGCACAGTGGCAGCTTGGCTGAGTGCCCTGGCTGCCTTTTTTTTAGCACGCGTTGGGACAGGGCTGTCATTGTAATGCATGGGGTGCTGACTTTTTCACTTACAGTCTTCACCTCAAGGATATTTATTCTAAATTGTGGGATAGTAATCAATCACCAATAATTGCCAACTCCAGTTTATATCATTTAATAATTTGAACTATTGATTGAATTCTACTTTCCCTAAACAATATATTGTGTACTGTCAATTTTCCAGATAACAACTCGGACCTGCTTGTTTTACTTTAGACTTTTTTTTTTTTTTTACAGGTCACTCCTGATGTATGATCACATTCTTTAAAAGACTTCAGATGTGATTGAAAACTTGATTAATTTGGCATTTCTGTTCTTTGTCCCTCTTGAATAAAAATGTCACTGCAAAGTATTGCAGTGACTTTGACATGCAGGAGTCTTTCTATGACTCCCAACAGACGAGTCAAGTCTGCAATGTTAATCTTCTGAAATGTGGTTTTAGATGTTTAGTAGTGAAACATATGTCAAGGAAATAATCCAGTTGTACAAAATCAAGTCATAGCAGCTTGTCCTGGATTAATTTCTGGTGTGAGATCTAATCCACTGGAGACCTGTGATAATCCCATATCAGACCTGGGTCTGTTAATCTTGCTTTTACCACAGAGCATTTTTCTACTGCATAATCTCATACTATACAAAAACCCGGACCTACTTTAAAGTGACTCAGTGACATGATGTGAAAATGAATTAGCCAGTTGGGTTGGGAGTAAAAATTACTTTTCTTCTCAATTTCGAATGATTTTCCTTTGATCCCCAATTTGTTCAATGGTTCTGAAGTGTGAGAGAAATAAATGGCTCTGCTCAAAAAGTGTAATCCAAAAGCATTCAACAGTGCTAACGCAAAACACACCAACAGCTCGACTGCACTCTGGTATTCCGGCATACTCAGTATTCAAAGCATGAACTGTTTTAGATTAGCACCCTTTCTGCATGCATCTGTGTGTGTGTGTGTGTGTGTGTGTGTGTGTGTGTGTGTGTGTGTGCGTGCGTGAGTGTGTGTAACTGCCCTTTTCACAGGCCCTTATTGGTCATCAAACAACATGAAGATCTTTCTGACTGCAGAAGGAGAAAATGGCCAAATTCACCAGGCTTCAACTCAGTCTCAGCCTCTCGCTGTGATTTATGGGACTTATTAGCAGGCCCCCACTGGCAAGGCCCATCATCTGAATTATAACTAAGGATTAGGCCCCCAGGCTAATGATAGGATTGGGAGGGGAAATTGACTATGTGTTCTGGCTGTGGCGTGTTTCCTGTAAACCAGATTATTGAGTACATGATGAGATGCACAAATATGAGAAGCAAGCACACATTAAAATCAAGTCTATAAGCACATGGCAAGATTAAACACACACTAGTGTAAAACCATCCTGTAAAAGCATGAGGGTTGCAGCTCTGCTTAGATTATTAATCTCTATTAACCTTGCCAACGCATCAACTCACTCTTAATGAGGCCAATGATAACACTCACACACATATATGCACATGCATACACAAAATCCCAGTGAACTTGGAGTCTCGTGATTTAAATGAGTTTGTCAGAGAAATATCTATTTATTAACCTTCATGCATCCGAAATTTGAAATGCCATTCTTGGCCTATATATTCAAGCACACATGAATACGAAGGGACACACACTGTTTGAAGAGACCACCACATTTGTGTGCACGTATGGAAAGCCCGAGTACAAGCGACAAACATGTAATTTGTTGCTGAGTTCAGTGGTTGGGTAGCCATAGCTCAGGGCAGTTTCAATACTCTGTGTGGTGCTCATTTCTAGTGCTGAGAAGCAATGCACAGTTTGACATGGCCTCCGGCACTAAGATAACCCAATATCAGCCAGTAACCTGATGGCTATTGTTTCATTTGTAGCAAAACACTGCAGTATAATATCGTGTCACATCTGCTCCCCCCGGAGGGAATACATTTATTCAGCTTGTGTTTTTATCTGTGTGTTTCTCCCAGTTCTCAATGTTACACACCAGAAAAAAAAAAAACATAGATCACAGTATTCCCTCCCTGCAGCTCACAGCCCTGTTATCCAATTAGAAAAATCAATACCTCCCCAGCGTATTATGGACAATACCAGTGGATTCCCCTTTAAAGTTAAAAGATATTATGGTGGCACTTCCATGAAGCCATTTTGAGTTCATGGACAGATGTCGTAGGATCAATGAGAGTCAAGTATATGACGTTAGGCCACGAAGAGAGGAGATTAAGGAAAACTACAATTTCTGTCTTTTGTGAATGTCGCATAACAGGAAAATTTGTAACTCAGCATGGATTGATTTATTTGTCCCTCTAAAAATGTGTTATTGCCCCAGGGTTCTGATTCAATTCCTCCATGATATTTTTGACTATTATGAACAAATGATTTCTTGGACTGAAGCCTCAAAAGAGGACCCTTTGATTAACAACAAGACTATTTTCAACCTGACTATCTCTTCTCCAGAACAGATGGATCCCCCGTTGCACTAAACAGCAGTGTTGAGTTTGAATCTCCAAGCATGGATCAAAGCAGCTCCTTATCCACCTCCTCTTCCCTCTCTTCCTCCTCTTCCTCCTCTCACTCCCTCCCACTCTGGTGGTATTCTAATGCTGCTTTACCCTGCATATTAACACTGCTGTAATTGGACTCGTTGTTTGTTTGTAGGTTCTCTGTTTGTTTGGATGCCGTTTGAAGCCTTGCTCAATTAAATTGCGTCCTTGGTGTCAGAGTCTCCAAGCATGTGGAGTACGCACGGCCGAGTAAAATGCTGCTCACTGATTTCAGACAATATTATTGGTTGGGGAGGAGAGGTGCAGAATAATCCTCAACTAGGTTAATTTAAAGGTCCTCTCACAGCACTACAGCTAAGTGCCATTTATGCTCAATTAGTATATAACATTTGTGCAGAATTTCAATAACACAAGTCTAAGTAATCTAATATAGTTTGACTTCAGTTTAATTTTTAAGGATAAAGTAGAAACATTTAATTATGTAATTAATTTGGCCAAATAGGTGCAAAATATTAGCATTTAAATTTAATTCAGAAGAACAGAAAACCTCATATGGTCAGTTCGAGGTCTGCTGGGCTATTTCAATCAATTTAAGCAAATTGAACTATATTTGTCCACAATTCAATTTCACCAACTATTGTAGGACTCTAAAGTGCCATTATGATTGAGTCTGGGAACATGAAAGAAGTTATCAGCCCATGGCGACTAAATCTAACCTTTAAAGGCTAACTTCTCCTTGTTTGTGTCCCTGCACTTTACTTCTCTGAGGAGTCTAATGGCTTCCCCATGCAGTTTGTATTTGCATGCAAGAAATTTGTAGCAGAGAATGTGGCAGAGCCAGCTCTATTCTGTGAGATGGAGAAAAGACTGATGACTTGTTTAGAAATCTCCCAAACAATCTAATGACTGGCCTTGTTTAATGGCCACTGATGTTGTTATTGTGGTTAACTATTTGAGTTTGCAGTGCGACCTCAGGAGGATTAGGGAGCAGCAATTCACTAACAGTGGTGGTGTGGCAAACTATCTTAAACCCAGATCAGCATGCATCTTTAGATTCTCCTCTTCACAAGCTAACGGTTTTGTTTCATCTTAGCTCCATGACAGCGTTTGCACATCCCTTTTCACCAGCCCTCGCCCTAGCCTGGCACTTACTAATGTAGATAGTCTGGCTATGATAGATTACCTACTGCCAGCCTGGGTGCTGCCAAAAAAACCCCAAAAAAGCAGCTAGGTTGGATTGTGATTTCTAGTCTCCCCGACTGAAGCGCTCCTGCGAGATGTGATGCGTTGTTGTGCTGTATCACAATACTGAAGTATTTTTGCAGCGTGTCAGGCTGAAATGAAAATGAATAACAGTGCCAGGTGCAAGGGCCAAATGTATCTGCCAGCCATACCTTTTCCTAATGAGTTAAGACAGTTGACTGGCTGTTTAAGGCCAGCTGTCTAGGAAATTGGTTTGGCATGTATTTTCCACTGCTGTGTCCTCCCTCTGTCCTGTGGCCCAATCAATAAAAGCTTCCACAAGGCCATCTGTGTGTGTGTGTGTGTGTGTGGGTGAATAAGAACAAGAGCAACAGAGAGGAAGAGTGCGTACTGTAGGTCTCTGTGTGTATGTAAATGTACAGTTTGTACATATAGTCACTGTTGGGTGACGGTTGTCCAGTGAAAAAACGTTTAGTTCAGTTTAGTCCTTTTCCCTTTGAAAACAGGGACACAAGTGAACTTACAGTAGATCAGAAACAGAGTGAATTATTAGTCCTCTTTGCACCATCCCATCAAGATAATAAACTGAAACTATGACTGGCCGTGGCCTTGCATTGATCGTCCAGTGCAGATGACTTAATATTTCAGATTAATAAAACAAATTATGTGTTCACATTATTTCTTTTGTGTTTCCATAAATATATGTCAGTGGATCCATTTTTTATTGCTATGTGTGTATCTATAACAAGCAGGTGACGTTTTCTCAAAAGCTGGGCAGACACCGTCCAGACTTGGCCCTGAACAGGTCCAATATCTGCCAGATGGGAGATGAAAGCGGTCATCACCCAAACAATGAATGATCTGGCTCCCAGCTGATCGGATGAATTTTGGACAGTTATCCTGTACAGCAGATCCATGTTCTGATTTTCCACATGGCTGTTGTCAAAATATCTGCCATAAAATTTCCCAAAAAAGGAAAATTCAGCAAAATGTACATGATTACTGAACAACAACAACAGAACGACTTGAATTGAACAACAGCACAAATATAAATATATAGTTTATCTTACTAACACATATGCTGTTCTCAGTTTAACCTAATTACTTTACTATAACAATTGGAGAAATGCAGATGTTTACAACCATCTCTTTTCAAGCATAAAAGACTGGGTGCTATTCTTTCATGTTGCCACACTTTCTGCCATTTTAAACATCCATCTTCTGTGCATACTTATGGTCAACGTGGTTTCCAGACCCTAAGGCACAAACTTGAGAAAAGAAGATTGGTGTGGCATCATATGTCCTTTATATAAAGTCTATAATTTTAGCACAGGCTGCTTTTGAGGTATTTTGTGCTTCTGCATCTATGGATCTTCTTGCATGCTGTTGAACTGTTGATGCTCTTCCCAGATTACTCAACCAAACACTCCACTAATTGTAGGTTGGATCTGAGAAAAATGTGGAATTGAAATTCCCCAACTCCTCCTTTGTAGAAATTTAAATCCCAGTGTAGTTTTAAATAGGATGTGAAAAAAATCCATTCATCTCAACAGGAAGAGAGAGGCACTGGCTGTCATCTGAGAAAGGCAAAGACACGAAATTATAACATTCATGGTTTGGTCAAAGTGCAGCATAAAGCTGAATAATAAAAATTTCAAGTGAAGTCTGTAATTCTGTTTTTCAGAGATAACGTCATCATTTGGCACTCAGCATCCCAGCTTCGACCATTATAGTTCATTGACCTTGCTGTGACATCTTGCTGGCGGTGAGGTGCTCACAAATGGCGCACTGCAGATGCCAGATTTTGTCTATTTCAGCAACGTTAAAGCAACTAGGTTAAATAGATGGTGGAAATAAGATAACACACATTTTCCCTCACCAGAATGGCCTAATAAATTCACATGACAACAAACAATTAGCTTGTCATAGCAAATACCGTAAACCAGTCCCTGTCTCTGTCAGCGAGACGTCAGACGGACACTCAAGAGCACTATGAATGTGGTTGGAGCTGTAATCGAATTCCGCTGGTGTTTTTGAATGATTTGAAATTACAAGAGGCACCTGTGTCTTTTCATTTGACCATTAACTGCATCGTGACAAGAAATTATTGCCAGATTTCAATAGATTTCCTCTAATTAATGATTAGAAATGTTTTGCCATTCAACATGCAACCTAAAATTTAAATGAAATGCTGCAACAATTATGCAAAAATAACTATCAAGTACTGGGTGAAATTAGTTAAGGACCCTTGTTTCCATATTTTATAACTTTTCAGGAAATGCTTTCTGAGAGTGATAGCCGCCCAAATAAGATAAACCCACTGTTGGTCCCAAAACCCTCAAGATTTTGTTCCACTATAATGTTAAGCAAAAATCTCACTTCTCATTATAAAGTCAATAGTTGATCCTTCACAAAGAACTCATACTGATTGTTTACACTGTCCTTCATATCCTCATTTCTTTTATTTTTTGCCTTTTTTTTTTTTTTAAACCTTTATTCTGACAGTCACATGGAGACACAGGTGGGTTAGGAAGAGAGAAGGAAGATGCAGCAAAGGGCTGAAGGTTGTATTCAAACCGAGGTCACAGTGGTTAGGAAAACACCTTCATGCTATTAGCTGTACAAGGTGGGCTATGAAGGCAGCCCTCATCCGTGTTTCTTGAGCCAAGGTCATTTCACTGCACTACTCCCAAAAGGTCATGTGACCGCCTCAATTCCCACTGCGTTTTTCACAGTCTCACCAAGAGAGAAATCGAAAGTCCTGTTCATTAAGAACACAAAATAAATAAATAAATAGATAGATAGATGGATAGATAAATAAATAAATAAGTAAATAAAAAATGCCAATTCCTCCGCTGATTCAATTAGGGGAAAAGGAATGGTTGAGATAAAGCTAGTGTTATTTATCATGGCTAAGGTAACGCTCAATATCGAGCTATGTTAATTAGATCTCTGTTGCTAAAACCGATGACTGTGGGAAGCAACACTTCCACAAATAGTTTCTACCTACCAAGATCAATTGATCTGAAGGCAGCTTTACTTAGGCTTTCTTAGTGGAGCATTGTTTGAGGAATAAAATCCCCAGACAGGTCACAATTTGGTTATCATCAATCTGAAAAGATGTAAAGTCACAGCTGTATACACATATGTCCAAATATCAGGGTGCTTCCTCTGCAGTGCACATAATGCTGGCGGGAAGCTTTTATTGCAGTGACTACGTGGTTTAAAGAAAAACAAAAAAAAAGTAGGGCTGTGTTAAGAGTCTGTTTGCCCTTAAAAGGTGATCCAATACAGCCCTAATTTTTTTAATCCATGTTAACACAGTAAAATTTTCTCTTTTAAGTGTTTGGCATTATAATCACCTGTTGCATTGTTTTTTTGTTTGTTTGGTTTTTTTTTGTATGTGAGTATGTTTTGTCCACGACCCGACCTCGGATAAGCGGATGAAGATGGATGGATGGATGGATGAGTATGTTTTGATGAGTACAGATTCACAGAGTTAAAAAAAAAAAAAAAAAGCAGCTGTATTAGGTGAAGAAAGAGATACACTGAAAACGTGGGGGGAGTGGATGTAATGACATGTATCAAATGCCTGAATCCAACATGTTGCTGCGCTGATTTGCCATTATCCAACGAAACCACATAAGGCAGTGTTTTTTCGCTCTACACAACAGTGTGGTTCTTGATGATGACCATTGCAACATTGATCAAGGACTCTGCACAGCAGGAGATGACATGCTGAAGGAAAAACTGCAACATAATCAGTGTGTCTGGGACAGAGGTCACAGATTTAAATTTGGCTGCAAACAATACTGGTCAAACTTACAGCTGAGAAAATGTTGAGCTGGGTGCACTGTTTATTAGACTCTGTACCAGAAAACTCTTTTTCTCCAAGTCTCTGAAGCACTGCCTTTCTCCATCTTATGTCTCTCATTTACTTTTACTCATCCATCCATCCATCTTCAACCTCTTATCTGAACTCGGGTTGCGGGGATAATAGCTTTAACAAGGATCCCCAGACTTCCTTTTCCCCAGCAATCCTGAGACGCTCCCAGACCAGTGAGGAGATATAATGTCTCCACCTGGTCCTGGGTCTGGCCCGAGGTCTCTTCCCACTTGGACGTGCCAGGAGCACCTTCCTAGGGAGACACCCTGGTTTCATCCTTATCAGATGCCTGAACCACCTCAAATGGTTCCTTTCCACACAAAGGTGCAGCAGCTCTACTCCGGGTCTCTCCCGGATGACTGAGCTTCTCACCCTATCTCTAAGGGAGACCCCAGCTACCCTGCAGACAAAACCCATTTCAAGGTATCTGCGATCTTGTTCTTTCGGTCATGACACATTTACTCATACACCCACATATACAGTACAATGCTCCCTCTTTTGTTCTTTTAACCTTGCAAGGTATTCACACAGTATATTCGGATGAGAGTGGAGGGGCAGCAGTGACAATATATTAACTGAACCAGATATAAAAGGAGAAATAAGATGGGATGGAATAGCAGACAAAGGTTAGAATAATAGTTCAAGCTAAACAACTAAGAGGCAGGTGACTGACAGGATGATGTCAGCAAATGGCAATCCTGCCAGAAACAAACGCAACCAGATAATGTGCTATGTACTCAGGCTAATGGTGATCGGGCATGGGGATCAAGTGATCTCCTGAGAGGGGAACTTGACAGAGGGCAAATAAAGGTAGAGCAAAGTAGCTAAAGACTTGGAAAATCTTAGGAGTGGGGAAAAAATCATAGAGTACTCAAGAACATTGCTTCTCCAGCCATACAATTTGAGTTGGGTCTGAGCTGTGAGCTAAATGTGTAATGTTAACCTAGGAGATGAGCTGGACCCAGGAGACTTGATGAGTCAATGCACCAATGAATGTGCAGGAGGCAATCCAAGTTGTAAAAAAGCCCCAAAAAGCCAGCTGTCTCTCCATGGGATTCAATCCAAAGGAGGCAGGGTGTGGATGGACACATGTCCTGAGGCCCAAGGTTGGAACAGCAAACCAAGGTGCAGTGACTTAACATGTGGGACCTCCTGGGCACAGGAGAGGCTGAATTCTCTGGTGGGTTAGGGTCCTAGAGAGGTCAAAGCAGATCTACACTGTTGGCAAATGCTACTTGAGGAGATGAGTAGAGGCACAAAGTCTGAATCTGGAAGAGACTGACTCCAGGAGAGGAATCACAGGTGACACAACCTATAATGACAAGCTGAAAAACCATATCCAATTAGCATATAGCACAAGGAAGGTCTTTCTACACCAGATGACAAGGCTGAAGAAGAGAAAGTGAAATTAGTTTGATGGAGAAACTGAAGCAGACTCTGAAAGTATATAGATATAGGATATATGCCGACTTGTAGCCCTGGACTGAAGAGACAAACCCTTGAGTAGACACAAGCTGAGAAGCACAGGCACTTCCGAAAAAGTGGGCTCAGACTCAGGTCAAGAAGAAGAATACAATCCAGGCTCATGTTGACAAGTGTTAACAGTCTGAGGCTCTGGTTCAGAAGCAGAAACTCAGTTGAGCTCAGACAGCAGGGCAGGATAAAAGCTCCAACTCAGATACAAGAAGAAGTACAGAATCGGGAATAGGCCAGATGCAAGTACTGGCAAGTTTCTGAGAGAGAGTTACACTAACTTAAATTATGTGACCACAGAGAACCAAAAAACTCACCGGTTTGGGGTAGTAAAAATCTAAATTAATAATGATCAAAAAAAGGTTTTATGGAGTGGATACAGATGATCCCAAAATGGATGTTTTTTTAATCAAGCAGCACTGAATATTTTAAAGTTGCAATACAAAATTCATGCACCTATAAAGTGTAGCTATCAGGTGATTCCATGTTTACATTAACTGACTATTGCTCATTTTAAATGAGTGTCTTCACAGAGACCGCTTGTAAATATTGGCTACTATAGTTTCATCTCTCTCTCTCTAACGTGGGTTTTCTTGGCTCGCTCTAAGCCCTTTGGGCTCTGCTGTGGTTTAATATCTATCAATATGATTTCAAATGACATGTTGCCTTTATTTTAACCAAGACAGGTTGGCGTCAGGTATAGTGAGATAAATGCATCCAAATATGTTCAAAACAAACAGACATCCTATGGAAAGCTACCCACACAGTATATGTACTTTCTGTGTGAAATCGGAAATCTGTAGTGAGAGATACTTCGGTTAAACTTTTTGTCATTGTAGCTAATCTTAAGAAATAAATGACTGTGTGCAGTTGTAATATCCTACCTGACATGATTGAATTGTTGCTCTGTGTATTAATATTGTATACCCCATGTGTAAACATCAATAACAAATGATTGTAATTATAAAACCAGAGTCTGGGTTGTCCATTTTGCATAGACATGGCTAAAATACATGTAATGGTTTTGGTGAATAATTAATCTGGTGAGCTGCGATGTCTCCAGAATGCTAAATATTAACAGTCGTCTATAGTGCTATTAGGCACCAGTAGTATCTGCAGCCCAGCCAAATTAATTACTCGATATTTCAAACGTTGTCCGCAAAATTATCTGAGCGTTAGCTTATTCCCATTTGCATGTTGTGTATACATCTATCAGCAATGACGCACACATATATGCGCACACAGTAGCTAATGCTGGGAATAGCTGAGTGATCTGTCTTATATTTGTGCTGTGGGTAAATGGAGTTCTATGTTATTCAGGCAGGCATGCTCACTCACTGCTGCCCCCATGTCTCCCTTGGCTCTGTTTCTAAGCAGTGCCACAGAAACACATCAATCATCTCTCGTGGCCAGACACTTTGCTGGATGTAGAATATTGATATGGTTTTTAAGATGTGGGACATGAATATGATCTCTGACACCTATCAGCCTTGCTTTGCAGTTCTACATATAGCCAGTGAAGTACTGGCACGTTTATGTGCAGAGTATTTATTTTAAGGCAACTTATAGTTTGTGGACTGAAATACTAGCAGGAAAAGGAAGAGTGCGGAGTGTTTTGGAGTGTCACAAATTTTCATGATGTTTGCCATGAGAACAAATATCTGCTGTCCAAATAATTCCATAATGCCCCTTTCTGGGGATGTGGTTTCTGTTTATTGTGTCTTTCAAATTGTGTTTGGCGACTGTGTGTGTATTTTTGCATGTGTGCAAATGTGTGCCATTTGTTCCACAATTAACTGGTGCATGGACACTTCTCCCTGCAGACGTCTCCTCATTACCTGCTGTGTGTACTTCGAGCGCCCACTGCCTCCTCAACTGGAAAAAGAAGTGTCATCATCACCATAAATAACAGCCCCCCCTCGCCATCCACCCAACTCTTCTATTTTCACCTGGCAGTCCTGCTAGGCTTTCTTCAGCTCTCCATGCATGAAGATTTACTGCTTTATATATAATTTAAGAATCCATTGAAATCATCTCCTTATGTTCAACAAGCAGGAAGATGGTTCGGTGGATATGTCCCACGTACAGGCGGAAGGACAGAGATCTTGTCACATGAATAAGTTGACTTTTATGCGTGTGTGAATATTTACTTGATGACCTTTAATTAAGGTCAACCCACCTGTCTGCTCGAACAGGTGGGCAGAAAAAATCCTGAAAGCAAATTATATAGCTCTCAGTTTTGTTGACAAAAGACAACAAATATCTGTTGCATTAGACTTAACTATATTTGTTATGCAACCTGTTAATGCTCATCAGTGACCTGCATGGTATATAAAATAGCAGCAAAAAGATCATTCATGCAAGAACTCATAAACACACAATCACAAAGAAAATCACAATGTGCTATGAGAGCTGAATTCTAGGTCGGGTGCAGCCTTCCTCGCTTTGCCTCCACAATGAGTGCAGAACATTTCTGCCTTTGCCAGACAGCCAAAATTTATCCCGTCCAAAAATCTCCCACCACCCCAAGTGGTGAAAAAAGAGAGAGCTTGCAGAGTGCAAACTGTGTGCCTCGGGTGAGCTTGCTGCAGTTAAAGAGGAAAAAATGTGATAGATTTGTTGATAAAGAAATCTATTATATTTCTCAATGAGACAAGCAAAACTTTTATTTTGGGTAATGGAGCTGCTCAGTTTGTTTTGCAATAGGTTCAAATAAACAGTATCCGTCTGCAACAAACTCTTTTGCATCTGATGTAAAAAATATGTATATATTGCAGGTTCAAGTATTCATCCATCGATTATTTGTCGCAGTTCATCCTCTCAGGTAGTGATGTGTCGTTTGTGAACAATTCGTTCATTTTGAACTAATCGTTCGTATGACTCGGGAGTAACAAGTCATCTCAGTGGGTGATTCGTTCTTTTTTTACCTTGTCCACAGGCTCAGATTCGTTCACAAATGGGTCTTTCTGCCGCATATTTTCATTGTAGGAATGAGTCATTTGTTCACAACTCATAACTACGGGTCTTCGGGTCTTTCATTCATTATTCACGTGGTTACAGCAGTAACATGACCAATGCTGTTATTACCGGTGAGGAGAGCTATCTGATGTTAGCACGAAAGTTAATGTTAGCTACGTAGCTATGGGATGGATGTTTAATTTGCCTCTCCATTGGAACGAGTTCATACACTACAGGTCTTCAGTGACCAGGTAGGCTAAAGTGAATAGCCATCATAGAATGAGAATGTTTTAATGATAGGTGGAGCGCTCTCCTACCGGCAAATGAAGTAATCAGTCATTTCAACTTCAGTAGGCTATGGCCCAAAAGGGTGCTCAATAGTTTAACAAAAGCAAGCTTGTGTATTATAAGCCAAGTGAAGCAAACCATGTTGAAAGCCATCATTACTCAAATGACAGCTCCAGCGCCACACTGGTTCCAATGAACGAAATGGACAAATGACTTGAAAAAAGATTTGTTCATTTTACTGAACGAGATTAAAAGACCTGAGTCAGTAAAAAGATCCGAACTTCCCATCGCTACTCTCAGGGTTGCGGGGGCCTATCTTAGATCACATTGGGTAAGATACAAACAAAGAAAGGTCTAGAAACTAAGCGAAAATGATGGATTATCAGGTTTTACAAAGGGGGCAAACAGAGATACAGATGATTTAGGTGGTCCTTTGGAGGTGAACTGGAAACACTGTTGACAACACATTCTGTTGCTCTAGACTTATATAACCTGTAGACTTCAAAGGGTAATATCATTATGAGTGCAGCCAGGTTGTTTATCTTTTCTTTCATTATGGGAGGCTGAGATGAGGAAAATTGTTTTGCGTTCTTGCATTTGATGCAATTTTGATTTATAAGTGACGCGTTCTCCATTTTGCATTTGAGTATTTATTGCAAGCAGCATATCCCTGTTGAGCCAAGAACAGTAAATAAGGAAATGCTTCTGCTGTTGGAAAGTCATGGCTGATCGAGTGAGACCAGCTGTGCCCTTGCTCACAACGAGAAGGGGGAATAATGTGGAAGAAAGAGGGATGAGAGGATGGTGACTGTAAGGGCCTACGCAACTGTTGGTGGTCATAGCCCAGTGCACACATTCCTCTGGCTGTTCTCAGGCTTGACCTGTGTGTGAGCTCTGTCTATCCCTCAAAATCTGAACATTTTTGGGCAAACACACACACACACACACACACACACACACACACACACACACATACAGTACACAACACGTTCAGTCACAAGGGCACACAAACAGATCTGCTTGTCCTGCAAATGCAGAGAGGTGTGCAGACTCAAGTCAACATAACTTTAACACAAGGCTTTCATGGACACATACGCACGCCTACACATACAGATATATGCGGGTTAGGCTGCCACCTGGGAAGCTGATTTGACTGACACATCTGGTGGGTCACTTGTGGCACAGATGCCTCCTGCTGCCGAAGCTGTAAAAATCCTTCCTTGCTTTCCTCCCACATAATCTCTTCCTCTCTTTTCCTGACAGAGAGGGCTCTGTGTCCAGATTACCTGTCAAAGTGGTGTGTTCATATTCACAGAGTTCAGTTCACGCCACATTAGGGTACGCTCCCACCATGTAGCCCCCAGAGTAATGTTTCTGCTGCGCCATAGCTTCAGATAAAAAGGCGCTGTTGCAAATTATGGAAATAAGATTGGACATGTGAGAGGATGTATGAGTGAGACACGTCTCTGTTGTCACAGAAGGAATGAACAACATAGATCTGACTGCAGGATTTATTAACATAACAATCACTGGATTAAAATGTGTCTGCGTGATTAGAAGAGCATGAAAATGAAGCATCACATTAGAAAATCCATATGCAGATACATGGCTTGTATAGAGAATGGTATAAGTTCACAGGCATTTCTTCTGATGTCTAACAAGTAGAAGCAAAATACACTAAATGCCTGGTCTCATATTAGGGTCATAGAAAGTTCTAATATTTGACATCATGCAAAATGTGAAGAATAAATATGTCCATTTAGAGAAGAGTGATTCTGGCCCTGTAGCACTGTACATTATTTCTGATATGTTACCAGTTGCAGCGCAAGACAGATTGGTCTACTGAGACAGTGTCTCACCACATGATCAATATCTATCTCTGTCACCCAGTTAAATGAAAAAAAGACAATCCTCTGCTAATGTATCTCCTTTATTACTCGTATTTATCACCGAGGGAGATGAAAGAGAAGAGGAGGGTGGGAGGGAGCAGTCGAGTATGTTGAATACGAACATAGTGAGTCACACGTAACAGCCTGTCAGCTACAAACAGGGCAACTGAGCTTCCTCCCACCATATGTGGAAGTGTAGTTTTGTATGAATATGGTAAAACAGAGCAGATTTTCATCTTTTCTGTCTTTTATCTGCTGCATGAATCCCGCTCCAGGAGTTTCTTGTTCCCCTACAGCCTTCCTCGACTGCAGCTTTAATTTTTGATGAATCTTGTAATAGCTAGAGCGGAATATATTGAGAAAGTGGCCTTTGTGTGCAGGGCGACAGGCGTGTTGGTGGGAGGGCGGCACCATATGTTGCAAAGTGGGGATGAAATTGGCTTCGTCGAAAAAGAGAGAAATCTAGAGGATGTGATGGAGCCCTGGAGGGAAGAAGAAGAGGAAGAGGGGGGAAACCCTCTCCCCCTTATTTCCTCATCACCTCCAACAAAGAAAGGTATTAAAGAAACACCTGTGGTTTGAGCAATGAGAGATCCAGAGCTTTCCCTCCTCCTCTGCATCTTTCTCAGGCCTGCGGCATAATCTCTTCCCCAGACAAAAAAAAAAAAAAAAAAAGAAAGGAAGAGATGCTGACATGTAATAAAACAGCAATTCTGTTTGGGGCTGTGGCTGGCTGTGGCTGCTGCTGGACAAGCTCTTCTCCTGTTTCTGCGTAGCAGAATCACATGAGAGAGAGACAGAGAGGAAGAGAGAGAGAGAGAGAGAGAGAGAGGCTGTGTATTTCTACTGCCGAAAGATGATATTAGTGAATAACAGATGCCAGCTAATGAAGTGTTGACAGGCTGGTTGAAGGGCCAGGGTAAGCTACTGAATGGGAAATGATGGAAAGGGGGGGGGGGGGGGGGGGGGTGAAAAGACTGATGTGTGTGTGTGTGTGTAAGCCTATCTTAAGCTCCTGTTCTCCAAACTCAGAACTTGTGCTGGGCTCCATCACCAGGGGAACTGATAGCTTTTAGCAAGCTACCCATGGGTGGAAAAAAACTGCATCAGCCCTCCACCCCCTGATGCTCCCTCTTTCTTGCCCTCTCCTTGTTTCATCCTTCTTCTGCAAAGCATTTTGTCTTCCTTTGGTACCCGCATACACTTGTCTTTTTTTTTTCCAAGGCAGGTTTGAATTGAAATAAAGTTATTTTCCTTTTTTCTCATGCAGCTTCTTTTGTTGTGGATATAAACCTTCCCCATCCAATGCAGTCAGCGCTGTCATTGAAACATATTACTTATGTTTCCTGTTCTCTTCACACAGGTGGTATCATATTTTTGAGGCTGCATCTCTTTTGTTTATTTATTTATTTCAAATTTCTCATCATTGTTTACCATTTCTCTTGCCTCCCCCTGCGAGTGGATCTGGACTGGATGGCAAACACCGTCGACAGAGGTGGTGGGTGATGAAATACATGGATACATGAGGTGTAGGTGGGGAGCTGGGACAGCGTGGGGTCTGGTGAACTATCAAGGACTAGGTGAGGTGAGAGAGTTTTTTTTTTTTTTTTTTATCAAACAGGCTGGAGACATAGTTGGTAAGATATGCAGCAGTGGGATTTAAAAGGAGATGGAACAATATGACATCCTCGAACCTGCAAATTTGACAGAGAGGCCCTTAGCCACTTTTTTATGATCCTCTGGAAAGGCCTTTTTCCAGTGCCATCTCCCCTCTTCTTCCTTGACATGAGCATAAGATCTGCTGCACCCTCCTCTGGTAACAAACAAATGTACCAAGCAACAGCATTTTCCTTGAGCAGCCGCTGCCTCCTGCTACTCCAGATTACACTTCATTAGTACATGCTGCAGAGAGACATTCCACTCTATTCTTTCCCGCCGGTTTCTGCAACTCTGGTGCAGCATGCCACGCTTGCACATAATGGTGGAAGTAGTGGTTACGAAGGTTAAGCGGCAGGAAGGAAGACAGAGACAGCAGCAAAGCGCTATGTTAGAGTTATTCAGCTGCTGAGGAACAAAGAAATAATTGGGGGGGGTGGAATAGCATTGAAGTGAAAGGAGAGCCATGGGGTTGGAAGGAAATTCACGTAATGGCGCAAAGATGGATGGAGGGGCCTTCAAGTGAGATGTTATTTGACTTTGAGGAGGGGCAGGGATTAAGTCCTAATTTGAGATGGCATCACCTCCACATGTAGCAGAACACATTGGAAGTCATGAGAAGGTTATGTAGGGTCAGAGTAAACTTTTATTTTTTATTCTTTGTTTGCATGAGTACGCTGCAGCTTGTTGGCTGCTTTGGCAGTTGGGCTCTTGGACATCTGCTTAAGACTATCTTTGTCTTTTGTTTGCAAGAATACGCGCAGAGAGTGCTTCTCTCAAACTGTCAGCTGTGCCAACCAGTGCATGGTAATTGCCACTGAACAGCTTTGTGTTTCTGAGCATTCACATTCATTATCTGTTTTTCTTTTCCTTCCTGTTTCAGGAGAAGGGCGGAACTCAAGCACATCCCTTCAAAGTTCCACTCACCTCCTCTTCTTCAGTTCTGGCAAAGCTGCAAAAGGAAACAGATGCCAGATGTGTGTGCTGTATGTTGTGTTTCTTGGATTAATTCCTTTTCTCTACTCTGGATCTTTTGTTTCTTTAAAAAAAAAGAAAAAAAAAAGATTACAGACTTGTAAATATCCATGTAAATTAGGCCACAATAATTATATTCACAATTTGAAAGTAATTTATATGTAGTTAAGAGTTATGGGGGTTTATTTTTCAGCAAATAAAAATGATGCAGCAGCTGTCTACCTTAGCCTAGTATTAATTTCATTTGCTGTCAAATGTCAAAGAAAAATTGGCCAGTATTTCAGAAAATTATGAACTCCTGCTGCATAGTAAAGCAATAAGTCAGTGGCTGGAACTTCTGGGATACAAAAGAAAGCCGTGAGCAAGAATAAAAGTAAGAATTAACCATTCTGATTAAATAGTCAGTTTCAGTTTGCATATCCTGTTCCTCCTCCCAGGATAGGCCTCCATCCATACACAGTTGGATGATTTAGATCTACTGTATCCACAGGGGGCCCCTTCAGACTACATAAACCAGGATGATAATAGTCTTGTGGGCAGTGGGGAGCAAAAAAAAAAAAAAGAAACAAACAGTCACAATGTCAGTATGCCCTGTCCTCCCCCGACAAACACAGCTCTGAGCCAGCCACAACGACGTACACAGCCAGTCTCCATCTATTACCAATATCCCAACATGACCTCTGACCCTACAGTCATCCTGACGGGCCGGGCCTCTGACAGGCTATCCTCTGAACTCATTCTGCCTCCGTGAACAATGGAGCATGAAGCATACACTACGTCAGAACTGGAATGCTGAGAGTCTCAATGTCAACAGACATCAAACCTAGCTAAGCCCTAATTACATTATACTGACTGTGAGGAATTGTATATGAAATGTGCTGCAGGCTTTTTCTTTTACTTTGGAATATAAAAGACATAAGTACAAACTTTGATCATAGATGTGCATTAATATGTAAGCTATTAGGTATAGTTAACAGTATTTACAGATGTTAAAAATAAGCATTATCATTATCAAATCATCAGAGTATCTGACTTCTAGTGCTGATAGTCTACACCAAGTCAGGGTCACTGCTCTGAGCCTCATTCAACAGTCAGAAGATCTTTTTTTTTTCTCCTTCTTCTTTTCTTTAGTTCAGCTCTTCACTCTGCCAAGGCTGACCTCCTTCAGTATCCAACCATAACTCAGCAGACCCTGAAACATTGAGTTTTACTGAGATTAGCTTCAGCATCAACCTATTTCCAACCAAAGCTCTTCAGACTGCCTAACTGCCAAAATTATTTCATTTAATAATTTCTTTTATTGATGGAAAAACGTGACTACTGCTTGTGTCAAATAATAAAAAACTGAAGTGAAGCTCATCAGAAAGGAAACATGCACCAATCCCAGTCCTTCGATCTCTGCCATTAATTCAGTGTATGCCACGCAGCAGCTCTTGCCTTTGGTTCCAACTCTTCCCTTTCCACTCTGGTGACGTCCCGTACCTCACACCACATGTCAGCGAGCCTGTGACGCTCTCTCAGTTACCATCTTGACATCTCCCATCTAAGCAGAGCTGTCGTCATTTGTCAAACTCCCTGCCTCCTCTCCCTCAGTCTGCAGGGGAGCAGAGCGGGACTGATTTTGAGGTGTGATATGCGCCTGTCAGGGCCCCATGCACTCGAATGCACACACATACACGCCAAGGTGTGTGTGGTTGATAGAGATACAGTAGATGCCCTGTGTGTTTGAGAGTTTGCAGAGAATGAGTGCATGTGACAGACAGTCAATCAGCCGGTGATGAGAGGTAATCGCACAGTGGACAGATCAATTAGTTATTTTCTCAAGAGACAAACAGAAGAAAAACATCGCCATTCTCCAACTAAATGATTTCCACTTTGACACCATTTCATCGCTCTCATCCCATTTGTATCTTTATCTTTCCTTCTACCCTCCCCCTCCTCACTTGTGTGAGTCTCCCTTTGTCCCTCTTCACTTTGAATTCGGCTGTTTTTGTTGTTTATCACTGCTCATGCCTCCTCCTGCTCCTCTCCCTGGGAGGGAGGTGTAGATCCAGCCAATCAGGGCTGAATAATGGTGTATGAGTTAAGCCAGTGAGCTATGAGAGCTCCACTTGGCTGGATCATTTATGCTGGGCGTCACAGAGAACAAACATATGTAGCTCAAACTGACAGAGAAGCTCCAAGGTCCCTGCCATTTACACACGTTAACAGCCAAAGCACTTTCTTGTTGTCCCATTGAACATTCAGCTAACATCAGCAGCTTGAGCTGGTGGTCTGCCTGTTATGCATGTAGGCCCTTGAGTGGGTATTTTGTTGTTTACTAACTGTAGCAGTGGACATTCCCTGAGGATGCTGAATTGCGGTACAGTCTGCAGACTGCTCTGTCCTTCACACCCACTTATATCCGGATTCATGTGGTGCTCATCAGAGCAAATGCACAAAGCTATCTTTATTTACAGGAATGCCACGCAGCACACACGCATGCACACAGGTACACCTAGAAAGTTTTTCTTGAGCCAGGGATGTAAACAATTGTTGTTTTTCTCCTGATCTGACATGATCTTGTCCCTCTGCACTAAAACAAAAAAGACATGCGCCATCTCGATTTACAGTCAGCCACTACACATCAGTCTTGTGTCCTCCTGTGTAAGCTGGTGTTGTTAAGACATCCTTAGTCCTTCGGGGCCAGCCCAGCATGCTGTATTCCCGTTTCCAGTCCATCTTCTTCTTCTTTGTGTTGACAGGACCACCTGGTGCTGCTGGTTGCCAGATTTTGGATTATCCTGCATAACGATGGGCCAAAGGAGTGATTGGACCAGGTCCATTCTGGAGCTGCCAGGGACTGCTCTGCCTCTTGCCTTTCAGAGACAGTGGCTCTCTTCACCATTGAGGATGCATGGCCCCTCTGGGATGATGCTCCCCCTAGCACGCATTCAAACTGTTAATTAATGTGTCCTTGTGTTTATGGCCATCCAGTGGCTCACAGGGGAGTCGGCGAGGTGTATACTTGTGTACACATGCAAACACACACACACACACTCACACACGGTGGTACGCTTATAAACGGTGTGACTTTTACACGCTGGACAAGTGCACAGCAGGCAAAACAGATGAAACTCACTGAAAGTAAAAATTTTCAAAAAACAGAAAAAAACTAAATTGCTGAGAGTAATGATTTAACTTAGAGTGAGATGAATATGAGCACATGTATGTATGAATGTGTCAGCTTGTGTGCGTATAGCATACAAAACCCCTTTAACTATAACCAGCCATACAGTACATGTTTGCATTGCCTCTCTTTGCCTATACTGTAAATGTCCAGACCCTAGAATGACAAATGTAGCCCCCAGGCTTCTCAATGGACCCTTACTGTACGATATAAAAACAGTATTTCTTAGTGGAGAACATTTTCAGATCACACTGCAACTGTCAGAGTCATGACCCAAATGGAATAGACTGAAACCTGTGAAATAGAGCCACCCTCTCACTTTCTGAACCACAAACCACATTTGTCACTCATACTGCAAACAGAGGCCACAGAATGTTAAAAGAAGACATGGGGAAAGAATGAGAGAGAGAAAGACAAGTAAATAAAGCAAGATAAGGTGAGAGATGGGAAGCGAGAGTGGGAGAAGCAACAGAAAGAGTGAGGAACAGTGAGTAAGTGGGAATTTGAGGTAATCCAAAATGAACGAGTGAGTGAGCCACGCCTCCATCAGAGTTTCATTATGTTGTTTTTTTTTTTTTCATGGAGAAACAAGGACGCTCTATGTCGTCCAAAACTGGAAATATGCTTTGCATGCTACTCCCAACAACAGAGGTACCCCATATGAGCATTAGAAAAAGGAATTTGAGTCATTAAATGCATGAAACGGCCACTGAAATGAACTTAATTAAAAAAAACAATAATAATAAAAAGTGAAGCTGTGGCCCTCCCCTTTGTAGCTGTGGTATCAACAGGTAGGCAGATGTCTTGGGACATTTGTCATTCACATGTGGAATAGAAACTGCAGGAATTAGAGGTTAATTATGAAAGAAAGAGTTCGGGAGCTGAGAGAGAGTAAGACGAATGGAGGAGAGTTGCAGGGGAAAGTTCATTTTCATTGCTGTTCTTAAAGTGTTTTGCTTCAGCTGGTGATGAATGACAGACAGAGAGCTCTCAGCTGGAGGAGGATTGCTAATGGAATTGTACTGCATGAAGCCTGATATTCACGAGAGCACAGTAAGTTCCTATTATTATTCTGCCTAAATGCCATGCCTTGTTAGGGACATCCTGCTTCACACACAAAAAAAGGCCCTCCAAAAAGATTTGGGTTTGTGCTGATTTGTGCTTTGATTTGATTCACTGTAAAATTAGCTTCAAAGAAACGGGCATGCCGAGCCTCTGCTTCATCTCAGTATGAAAAAAAATTAATAAATAAATAAGAAAGGTTCAAAATGCTTGTCCTGCTAGTGAGTTTTCATTTGGTCGATATCTACGGCAGATGAGTTTCAGTGTGATCTTTGATAATGACAACCTACTGCAGGGGCATGGAGGACGATTGAAAGAGGACCTGAAAAGTGTGCTGTGTTGATTCAGTTCGAGGTGTAATTCCACGGTGATGATGGTCAGCAGAGCGTGAGACCACCCAAGATGAGAACACTTTCATAGGCCCGCCTCTGCTCAAGTTTGCCTTTCAACTGACCACAGTGTGTTCTTCACCAAAGTTTATTGTCTTATTGATTCACTGTTGTATTTACTGTATTCACTGCAGAAATTATGCACCGTTAAATCCAAGTAAACATGCAGAGTAAGTGAAGTCATCAGATACAGTGCCATTGATTATTCCCATTAGATCTATCCTTTCCTCCCTCACTCGATCTGCCTCCCATGACCTACTGCTTCTCCAGTTGAATGAGTTCTGACCAGTGGCCGAACTATGATGGACAGATCATTACACTGCACTGGGTATGCTAATTGAGCTGCCTTTTTACTGGTAGGTGGGGCAAAAGCAGAGATTAAAAACAAGAAAAGAGAAAAGCAAGAAAAAGACATCAATTTATCATAAATCCTAAACCGTAGGTACTGTAGTCTGTCTTGGTATTTCCCTTACCCCACGCAGCACTATATTCTTCATTCTTCAGTATGCAGCTCTAACCTCTTTAGAGGCTATTATGGTCCCTTGCCATCAGGAAAGCCCATTACTCCATCGACAGAGCTCTACCCACGGAGGTATAGCTTTACTTTTACACTTTGTGTGTGTATGTGTGTGTGCCCACGATAATGTAATCAGAATCTTTACAGTTGTGGATGGCAATGCCAGTAACAGCATCAGTTCTTGTTTGCCGGAAAGGAAGCTCGGGATAGTGAGACAGGATCCATGTCAAGATGAAAAGTTGATCTGGCATGGCTGAATAATTGTTTTTTTAGCTGGAGGTCGACTGTCATGGCTCACCAAAAAACTGGACCCCAATGCAGAACCAGCTTACTGTGGGTAAAACCAAGTCTTTAATAGTCAAAGTACAACAAAAAGAGGAAACAGAGACTGAGCTAGACGTTTTAAAAAGACAAAGTAACAACAGAGAGAGATAACAAAAGGCTAGGCTGAACAAACAGGCCTGAATCAAAACCACACGAAGAACCAAGGGCGAGGCTGAGGCGAGGCTGACTGAGGCACACCACCTCAACCTGAACAAAAACAGAGGGGAAAAAAGACACAATTACAAAACACCAAAAAACGGTCACGGGGCACTGGAAACAACAGGAATAAACACAGGGTACTCTGACACTGAGAAGTCCAAGGAGGGTATATATAGTGGGCTGATTGCCGGTAAATGCAGGGCAGGTGTGCCTCATCAGCCACGGGAGGAGGAGGAGGAGAGCAGAAACGCCCACTTGGGAAAAAGCACAGGGAGGAGGGGCAGGATGAGCAGGAGCACCGAGAACAACAGGACAGGCAAAACAAAACAGTGAGCAAAAATATGAACCATGACATCGACATTTTCAATCCTACTTTATTGCTGCATAGTCAACACAAAGGTTTTATTAGTAGTGCTTTCTCTCTGTGACGTCAGATCATGGCATCTTCAATAAGATATGGATATAGATTGGTTAGGAAAGGAAAACTTGCTAAAGTTTGGGAAAGATCATGGTTAGTGCTTAATCCCTGACACCAACACTTGAACCTAAAAGGCTGTTAGACATTTTGGTCATCTTCTTGTATAAGGTGGGTAAGGTTTTACTGACTCGTTCTCTTTGCACCAGCAGTAGCTTAGTCTGATGTTTAGTTGGCAATATGGTCATCATCAAGTACTATAGATCACATGTAATTTTAGTCCTTTCTGTCTTTTTCTGTCTTTCTTTCTTTCCATGAAGCCTGATTACCCTTCACTTGTGGCAATGTAGCCACTCTATCAAAGACCTGCCCCTCCGCCCATCTGCCACCCATATCCCAGTAAAACAGAGTTATGGTCAAGCAACATTGCACAGCTTAAGGACAACATTCAGTCTTGCTGCTTATTCAGTCCTTAACTTGTTGCTTTTTTACAACAGCCCATAGTAGTTCATTACAGCTCTAGAGAATGTACTCTCCACCTATCTCTTTGGATCAATACTGGTGTTCCATCACTTCATATCCTGTTGTCCTATTGTGTGATATTGTTCTTTACTGGATGACCTTCAGAGATCCTTCAGTGTTACAGCTCAGTAAGAAAAACGGATCCTCTGGGGAGAGGATCTATCTCTATAGTGCCTCACCGGGCAAGCCGGCCATATGGACACAGCTCCATAGACCAACTCTCCACCACTGAGGAGCTTTATGGGCATAAAAGACAGCAGGACAAATTCCCTTTTGGGGGCTGATAAAATCTCTCTAGTCATCCATTTATTATAAGTCCAAAGCTGCTTGTGCTCCAACTGTCTCCTTGTACCCTCCAAATACCTTTTTTTTTTCTCTCTCTCTCTCAAGCAGTGTGCTGAGTGGGGTCACAGCTTTGATGATAGCAGCATCTGCAAGCAGGGTGAGGGGCCAAGGAGATGGAGCTTCTTCTGTTTGTCTCTGCTGTTTCCAAACTTCCAACCATATTCTTCCTGCTAAGTAACCTGACAAACCCCCTCACTGTGTAAATCTTGATGGGAAGTTGTGAAGCAGATGTGCATCAGGAGAGGGAGGTAGGACAGCTAGTGACCATGCACATGCACCCACATGTTGCATGTGGGTGTATATGTTTGTTCAGCCACAACAAAAAGAAAGTTGAAAGCATGATGACAAAACTATCACAAAGGAGAAAAAATAATGCAGCTTATTCCCAAACTGTCAGCAAAATCATGAAATCTAGTGCAAGATGGAGGTAACGTGGCAAGGTTTATGGTGCTATAGAAGGGGGGTCGACAAAACCTGCCAATTTACATTGACCCTAGAGATGCAGATGGCAAAACTGGCAACGACCAATCACCAAGCTTGAAGTTGCCAGGCCAGAAGCTGGAGAGCAGAAATTTTAAAAGCTAGCCTGTTTAGTATGGAATCTCCTATATAATATATATAATATTATTTGTTTATTTATTTATTTTTTGCCAGGGGCCCTTTAGCATGTATTCTCACTTTTCCACTTTGTGGGAAGAGCAAGTACTTTTGTCTGTATTCTGCTGAAAATGGGTATCTGAAGTGAATTGCATGTGTTGCATTCTGCGTGTTGTTCATCAGGAGAGGGCATTATAAATGGGAGCTCTCACAGCGTATGTTCACGTTAGGCTCTGCTGCTCCCTCTGCCACCACAGGCGACATGCACATCGTTCACTCCCCCGCAGGAACAAGCAAATATATGGCTGCACCATGCCAATGGGAACGGAAATGAAAAAGGAGCGTGAAAAAGAAACTGGAGAGGCCACAGGAATAAGAGCAGCATCAGAGATGATGATGAGGAGGATGAAACAAATAAAAAAAATGTTTTTGACAAGAGACATGGGAAGATGATGAGGTGGAATTAGGCGAAAGAGTGGGAGGTATAGCAGCGCAGGCAGGCGGGCAGGAGAAGTTTCCAGCCCTCCACCCATCAGAGAGTTCGGCTGTTCAGATGTTTGGTTGGCGGTAAAAGCAGACAGGCAGATTGCAGCCAATGATATGTGTTGGGAATCATCTCAGAGATGGGCTAATGACAAGAGGAGAGAAGCAGGCAGATGGCTCCTGTCAGGGAAATACGTTTGCAGTATCATCCCAGTGGTCTGGACTGAGACTGCGTGAACATTTGGGATTGAAGGGAATAAGTAATGGTAAGTATAAAGGGAGAAACTGATCAGGGAAAATGGGACAGACTGTCCTCTGCTACACCACCTGTTTCAAAGACAAGAAGAAAACTGTGAGTTTGTGATGCTTGCACAATAACCCTGTTGTTTGTATAGGTGTAAGTTATTAAGAAGGCTTACGCAGAGACTGTGGAGTGTAGGAAGGGTTTAGGAAGATTACCTTACTTACCCTGTGGTAGAGGTAATTAGCCACATTACTCATTACACAACTTTCCTAACCCAGTCCAGACACAGAAGCCCTAGCCTCACGCTCCCAACACTAAACTAAACCCAGGAGATTCCCAAGTGAACCTCTAATTTACGAGACACAACAGAGACAAGGGACATCTCCAGCACCTGCTCTCACCTAAAGACAGCAGCAACCTTAAAGCAAAGTAGTCTGGAAGACATGCAAACATCTTTGTATTGTTCTACACCCAAAATCAAAGGCAGGCTCTGAAATATGTGGTCATAGAGGCAATACACAACACTTTTTTTCAAGCAGAGTAGCCCCTCCTTCAACAGCCATTGTGTAACATCCTGTTGTACACACAGTAAATGACAGATGTTCAAATTCTGTCTCAACTCCACAGATCAGGTCAATCCCTGCTGGAAGAGTACGAGTTTATTGGATTGTGACTTTTGGAAGGTAACAACAAAGGAGGGTTTAGCCTCCACTCTTCTAGACAGTCTTTGCTTCTTAGTTGACAGTGAAGGGATGCAAGAGGCAACCTCTGTCAACATCACCTGACCAATCAAGCATGTCCCCTCTGGGTGCACTTGTATTCCCCCGAGTAGCACCTTAAGAGATCAAAATTGTCTAGTCTGTTTCCGGCCTAACTCATCTGCTCCACTAGTCTGTATCTCTCTCGGTTGCATATTGTCTGACTGTCCTCGTCTGTGATGCTCAGCTCCGTTGAAGGGATCTGGATGAGAGGGTTTTTGGATCAGCTGTCAATATGGTGGGGAGACTGAGAGACCAGTAACAGATTGACAGTGACAGCGTCTCATAGGCAGATCAGATAAAAGCCACATATCACAGACAGTGCCATTGCTGAAAGAGAGTCTATTGTTTATTTACAAAGTGATGTACAAGTATCATATCACACAGGCCACATCAGCATCTGCCTTCTTCAGCTTGCCAGCGTGTTTTGTGGAATAATACTTCTAAATAATTACATAAATGAACAAAAGAGGTTATTTTTTACTCTTCACAATGAGTTCTGGGTGAAATGTTTCTTCTCAATGTTTGCAATGCTGCATAGCATAAAAAAACAGACAAATCCCTTTTCCTGCAGTTATCCTCCTCTAATCCTCTCCATCCATTATAAAACATTTTTTGGCCCAAAGACAAGAAGTCTCAAAAGCAGGAAATACAATAAGATGAGAGAGAGGCTAATTCACATTCATTAAATTTAAAATGATCTGAGCGAGTCATTCCTAGTGGCCCTTCGACTCGGTCCGGCTGAACTGTATGGGTGGATGATCCCTAGTGTGTCAGACAGCTGATGGGGCCTTATGCATTTAGCCGACGCCATTGCATCACACAGAGGGAAGCACTTTCTAATGTAATAGGGGAATGGTCATTAGTTTAGCAGCCTCATCATCATTACGAGGCCTACTTCAGAAGAGAGTAGGGGCTCTTGTCTCTGTGAGAGAGGAGGGAGATTTGATCTTTACAGTCATTAAAGACCATCATTATTCATTAAATACAAATGAATTTGTCAATTAAATTTCAATCACCTTAATAGCTGTACATGTTTTTATGTTTATTGTTATGAGAATTAGACTAAAATTACTGTATAGCAGTTTGAAACCTTGTGTTTCTTCTCAGCCAAGATGATGAAAGGGCCGTGAGGGAGCTAAGATATGATAAAAGTCCATTTATATGCAACCACCATCACATACTCACACAAACTATTCCCCTTTGGCAAAGCACAGCCTGGGATATTCTATGCTCTCTGAGACAGTAAAGGTGCTGAGGGAACAAACATAAATTCCATTTCGTACACCAATCATAGCTTTATTTGACTCAACCCGTTTGATAATTCTCACTCTGTGGCTTATATAGTGATTTGGTGGAATGAATAGGATTCTTTATGGCCTAAACAATAATAAAGACAAAATATGGATTAGATATAAATTCATCATGCACTGCAAATGAGTGCACGGAAATGTGCACATAAATATGTATTTTCCTCAGCCATGGGGATAAACAGGTCTGTATATTTAGAAAAATGTGCTTATTATTATTCAGGCATGAGATTCATCTCAGGGTGCTTCACCCTGATAGAAAGAAGTGTTCTTTGATGTTCAGAGTAAAGATAAATAAGTCATTGTTTTATGTTTGCGCCCGTGAAAAAAAAAAAAAAAATTCTGCTATTCACTCTCTACACCAATTATACACAGATTTTTTTTAAAACACTGTAGGGGGATGTTTAGGGGCATGTTGAGCACATGAAGTGGAAGTTTGAGGAGGAGAGGAACAGTGGAGTAGTGGCAAGGCAAGTTTATTTGTAGAGCACAATTCATACACAGGGTAATTCAAAGTGCTTTACAGATACAAATAATTACGAGAAGGCAGGTAAAATCATTACATAAAACATAAAATAATCATTGGATCAATTAAAAGCTAAAAAAGCGCAGATAAAATACTTTCAGTTGTCATATGCACACCTAAATAGAACTGTTTTCAGCCTGGATTTAAACATTGTCAGAGTTGAGGCCTGTCTCACTTCTTCTGAAAGACTGTTCCACACTTTAGCAGCATAAAACTGGAACACAGCCTCACCATGTTTAGTCCTGACTCTGGGTACCACTAGGAGACCACTCTCCGAGGTTCTCAGAGCCCGAGATGGTTCATATGGCTCTAGCATGTCAGAGATGTACTTTGTTGCTAGACCATGAAGAGACTTGTACACAAGCAGAGCTGTTTTAAAGTCTATTCTCTGAGCGACAGGAAGCCAGTGCAGAGACCTGAGCACTGGACTAATATGGTCGTATTTCCTGGTTCTAGTCAGGAGTCGAGCAACAGCATTCTGGACGTACTGCAGCTGTCTTACAGCTCGTTTAGAGAGTCCAGTGAGCAGGCCGTTACAGTAGTCTAACCTGCTGGAGACAAATGCATGGATTAGTCTCTCCAAGTCTGGTTTAGACACTATTCCTTTGATTCTGGCAATGTTTTTAAGATGATAAAAAGCTGCTCATGTTATTGCTTTAATGTGGCTGTTAAAGTTCAGGTCAAAGTCTAAAATTACTTCTAGATTTCTAACCTGATTATTAGGTGACTGATAACTCTTTTTCTTTGTTTCTGTGGGCCACAGACAATGATTTCAGTTTTGTCTGAATTTAGCTGGAGAAAATCCACACACTGATCTGTTCGATGCAGTGA
Organism: Remorina albescens; assembly: GCA_034769265.1. Taxonomy (NCBI): domain Eukaryota; kingdom Metazoa; phylum Chordata; class Actinopteri; order Carangiformes; family Echeneidae; genus Remorina; species Remorina albescens. Next base: position 8,576,860 of record CM068479.1, read on the forward strand.
CAGAGTGTATCTATAGGCCCATGTTCACCTGCCGTCAGTGACACGTAAATCTGAGTGTCATCTGCATAGTTGTGGTAGTACACATTATAGCTGTGTATTAGCTGGCCTAATGGAAGCATGTACAGATTAAAAAATAGGGGCCCCAGGATTGACCTCTGGGGAACCCCACAGGTCATAGCCATTTGGTCTGAGACAAAGTTGCCAATTTCAACAAAGTACATCCTGTCCTCAAGATAGGACTTAAACCAGTTTAGAGCAGTACCAGAGATTCACACCCAGTTTTCTAACCATTTTAATAAGATCAGATGATCAACTGTGTCAAAGGCAGCACTCAGGTCCAGCAGAACTAAGACTGAGACTTTGCCTGCGTCTGTGTTCAGGCGGATATCATTAGTCACCTTGATCAGAGCTGTCTAAGTGCTGTGGTGGGGCCTAGAGCCTGATTGGAAAGTATCAAAAACACTATTAGACAGGAGAAAGTCAGTAAGTTGTTGGTATACAGCTTTTTCCAGGACTTTGCCTGAGAATGGTAGGTTTGATATGGGCCGATAGTTGTTCAGTTCTGTGGCATCAAGACTGCTCTTCTTTAGAAGAGGCTTAATGACAGCAGTTTTTAAGGCCTTTGGAAATGTTCCAGTCTGAAGTGAGATGTTGACTAGTTGAGCAAGTTGTGGTAACAAACTGCTCAATACAGACTTCAGAAATCTAGTGGGTAACTCATCAAGGCAGCAGGTTGATGGACTCAGACTGCAGATGATCTCTTCGACTGTTTTGTCAGTGACAGGTGTGAAATGTGTCAGCTCTAGGTGTCTAGCTGGATGCAGAGTAGTTATTTGTGTTGTGGAGGTTATCGCATTTTTAATTCTTTGAACTTTGTCATTAAAGAATATTGCAAACTCATTACACTTAGATGTAGATATTAGGTCTAAAGTCAGTGAAACTGGAGGGTTCGTTAATCTGTTTACTGTAGCAAACAGGACATAAGAGTTGTTACTGCAGTTTGTGGTGACTTTTGAAAAATAACTCTCCCTTGTTCTACGCAAAGTCTGGTTGAACACACATAACTTTTCTTTATAAATCTCATAATGAACCTGAACCTTTGACTTGCGCCATCTCAGTTCGGCTCTCCGGCATTCCTTTTTCTGTGCCCTGACCGAGTCTTCTTTTCTCCATGGTGCCTTTTGCCTACTTTTAACCATTCTAACCTTGACAGGAGCAATGGTATCAAAAACATTTAAAACACTTGCTGTAAAAGAGTTCAACAGGTCATCAACATTAGAATGTGGGGTATTTTCAAACCTAATCATTTCCATAAACTGTGTCCCTGTGCTGTCATTTATGAGTCTTCCTTGAACAACTGCAGACCCAATTACCTGTTTGGGTGTAACAGACAAGTCAAAGAAAACACAAAAATGATCAGATAAAGCAACATCGACGATGTTCACATTTGAGATAGTAAAATCTCAAAATTAGTAGTGTAGTGAGTTATAGTTTGTGGTCGCATTTCCATTATTTTTCTCAGTATATGTATAAATATATATATAGTTCAGCTCTGTGGCTATGTAAGTATGTTGCATACAAAACAGATATGTTTCTGTATGAACTTGTTTTGCATACAGAAAAGCAAAAGAGAAAACTCTTTAGTTTATCCGTATACACACACATGCAATCTGTCACATACCGTAGATGGCATGCTCTGGGTACTCTACAGCTATAGGCATGACTAAAACGCGGCATATTGTGTAGTTGCAAACATATCCCAGAGACAGAGATAGGGGAAGCTGACCTTGTGGTTTTAGTTCCAAGGACACCACCATTGATCTTCTGTTGGAGGCGGTCAGTCTGCAGGTGTATGCAGGATTAGTCTGAAAGCGTAATGGAAAGACAGCATCAGAGAGTGTGTTAGTGAGTGCACACGTGTGTGTGTGTGTTGTCCGTGTGTACAATACATGCCTGTTTGTTCCCTCATGTATCTTTGTCTCTGTTATAGAGGGGACATTGGAAGATAATTTCATTCATGACATAAAAACACACCCTTGTTTAAACTCAAATCCACTTGAGCTCAAATTAAAATTGAGAACACCCTTTGTTCGAGCAATGGGACATCGCCTTGTGTAATATGGAGCACAGCAGAATATGGAACAGAGACACAACTGTTGTCAAGGAACGAACAGTAAACCAGTAAGCATTGATTACAACAGTGATTTATGATGGCAAACAGTTACACTGTAGGGTGTGGTAGCTCACCTCGATTTGTCATCTAACATGCAGTGTTGTGCGCAAGTGTCATTTTGCTCCTTCTTCCCTGGAGCTGTAAAATAGAGCCTTTGGGCAAACTCTGAAATATCTCTCTGTGACAGTGGAAACCTTCACCTCGACTCAGATCTGCCTTAATGATTTTAGCTGTAGGTGAGAAATCCCAGCCTTTGATTTAGCAGGGAGGGCACACAGATACAGATTTCCCAGAGGAGGGGAAGTTCACAGATATATATCCAGAGAGGTAAATGTCTTGCTCATTTCCAATTATGGTTTAATGAGACGGATTGAGGTCAGAGAGAGAGAGCAGGTCCACAGGAACCAGCCATCAGCTGCACTTGCGGGAACACCAGTGGCGAGAGTGGGCCACAAGGGGTGGCAGGAACATTGGAAGTCCTAGCACGCCACCCTGAGTGAGAGGAATGACTTTCTCTGTTGCCCACCCTTTCTTTCTCTCTCTCTCTCTCTCTCACACACACACACACACACACACAGTCTGGGAGAAGTCAGAGGCAGGGGACTGAGAGGGTGCCAGCCGCCCATAAAGGCCCCAGTGACTCTGTGTGGAGGACTAACCAAGCAACCGCTGAGAGAAAGTGAAGCAGCCAGCCCCTTTCTCACAAGTCCACTTAAACACTGTGTTTCAAGAGAATATTGTCCTCTATGATAACTCCTCCAGCACAATGCATCATTTCAGAAGGGGCTTGGCAAACGTGCTTTTAAGTCAGTAGCAAGTCAATGATATGGAGAGGGGGGGAGGTGACAGTCTAGTTGCAACTGACAGCTCAGAGACTAGCTGAGAGAGGTGTCACTGCCACCCTGTCTGAAAGGCTGGCTCTTGTCTCAGCCTGTTTGTTCACTTGGTCTTTTGAATGTGGCCTCCTGTAGACAGGACAGGAGAAAACCTCCTTCCTTACACAAATCCCTGGTTAAACATCTTGTACTAGGTTGTTTCTGATTTTACCTGGAAACAGGTATTTTTCTATTTTCTTTTCTTTTTCTTCTATTTTTCTCTTAGCAAATGTGGAGGCCTAATTGAGAAACTCATAAAAGATTAAACACTCAGACTTTTTAATGGATTTATCATCCAAGGAACCATATGCAGAAATCACATGCTGTGAACGGTGTATAGACACATGAGCAAACAGATGTAGTTGCAGCTGTATAATCAAACTTTTATTTAACATCACATTTAACATCAACGTACACACACACACACACAAACTAATACCAGCTGGATTTGTGTCAGAATATCGTACAGCATGTCTCCTCTTCTCCGCACTCCCTTAATCCTTCACAAAGAGAAAATATATTCTCTAGCTGAACTAGCAGCAGGTGTTTGCCTGGCAATCTCATTGTACATAGTGTCTCTGTAACTGATTTTATCTACAGGCTATAAAAAAAGAAAATTATACTTCAACTTTCTCTTTACTGTATTTTCTGCATTGTTGCCAAATGGAATTTAAAATGGAGAAGAAAAAAAGCACTGTAAGGAAAAAAGATGGATCTTTGCAAAGGTCAGAGCACTTCAATGTTGCTCATGTTTTTGCACACAGTTGCCGGTTGCCAAATCATGTGTAGCCTATGTGTGAGTAATTGTGCATGTGTGTGTATAAGTTAAGGAGTACGTGAGCACACAAAGGGTGTTCTGCCTCAGGAGTGTTTGTGTCTTTAAGGGCTGTTGCTTGTATCAGTTTACGACAGCTGCAGAGCTAATGTGATTCAGAGTAGAGAATAAGGCTGTGCATTTTAACAGCTTGGCCAGTGGCGCACGGCGGCCGGCAACGTAAGAAGGAGTGACAGTGGCTGAGGTATCTGTCTGTGCCAGATAGTCTAGCAATGCTGCTTAGCGAGAGACTGTAATAGTAGCCCATCTCTCTAAGGACCAGCACAGGCTGAGGGATGTGAAAACAATCTGAGAGGGAACAAAAATCATTCACCTGTTTATATCTTGATTGCTCACATGTTGCCCTCTGCTCCAGCCTCTTTTGCCTTTCGTACCCTTTCAATTCCCAGGTGTCCTTTCAAAAACCCACCCAGCTCCGCTACTGTCAGTGGCAGTGTGTGTGTGTGTGTTTGGCAGAGTGTGTGTGTCCATGTATGCATCCCCTTAAATCTCTATGAAAGCTACTATCTGGAGTCACATCAATTTATCCATCAGGGAGCAAAAACAATCCTGCTAGATGCATCTGTGCACAACCTCTGGACATGCACAAACAGAAAAAAGCAAAAAAGGATGCACAGTGATAGATGCACACAGCAAAAATTCATATTACAGGCCATTAAGGTAATTAATGTAGAGAAAAGTCCTGGTATTTTCAAACTGGACATATATCAAAGCAGAAGAGGGGGAATTTAGGATCATCTCTGATTATTCCACGTGCTGTGTCAGTCTCATGCCATATGTTTGGCAATGCTTACTCAAAAACAAACCCATTCAAGTCATTTTTTACAGCTAAAATAGGATTTGAATTGACCTGAGCAGTCAGAGACAGGGCCAATTTAGACCTTTTTCATATACTGGAAGTAAGAGCAGAAAGAGTCCATGTGTATATCTTGTATTCATCTTCATAGCAAAAATAATATAGAGGAAAAAGTAATCAGTAGAAGTATTGATTGGGAGAAAAAAAAGAATAAGGGCTCAAAAGGTAAAATTATTGACAAGATAGCACGCAGAGTCTTAGTACAGCACAGACAGGTCTTGCATTGTCACCTTTGAGAAAAAAATATTCTTCATCTTTGAAAAGAAAATTGTTCAATGCTCCACATTGTAAAACTTGAAACATCTGCTCATTGACTTTTAAGTTTTTTTGGATTGTCACAGACATTCATTTGGGAACTTGACACTTGCTCTGATTTCCATTTAACTTGATTTTGAAATTATACACTGTTCCTGAATTTAAAAAAATATATCAAATTTAACTGAATGGAAAATATCAGAGCCAACTACAAGTTCCCAGCAGTACACAAGAACAATAGATGCACAGGCACTTACTGTCACTATATTTCCATGTTTCTCTTGCACAGAAGAACAAACTGTAAAAGCGATAGAGAACAAGCCAGGGAAGTATGTAAGAGTAGATCACAAAATAAATGAGATGAGAGTAAGAGGCGAGCGTAAAATGTTGCAGGAAAACTGAGAATAGAGAAAAAGCTTTGAGTTAGGAAGGAGAAAAAGCTTAGAGCACAGGATGTAGGAGGGTGTATTAACAAACTTAGATTAGCACAGCAAAAAAGGGGATTGTTGATAGAGTCTTTCATCACCGAGGAAGGCGGTGGTGCTGTGGCAGCTCACTCCCACTGAGGTCGTGACCCGTGTTGTTGCAGAGCAGCTCTCAGCAGATCACCGTGCTAAATGAAACCATTGTGCTGGATGGTGCATGGCCTGATGTTGTTCTAATGAAGACAAAGCTGAGTGTTACCTGCCAACCTGCAACGTTTAACTGCAGCTTTATATGCGTGAACACTCAGACTCAGACAAGGTCACATCAGCATTTCCAAAACAACATTTTTGCTCCGTTCTAAGACAAATGCAATACATTACTTGCATTAGATTCCAAAACCATGCCTTTATTTTCATAGAAAATTGTAGCATTATCTGTAAATTTAGCCAATGGAGCTTGATATTAGGTTTTAAAAACAGGGATTGGACAGTCATATAGAGGAGGAGATTGCGCTGCATTTCAATATTTCAAGGTCCTTTTCACTTATACACAACCCCCACACTCCATTTCCTCCAGCACACCCACAGTCACATACACACATACAGAGCCAGTGATGTTTGAGAAAGGTCCAGTGGGTTTCTCCAGTCATGTTGACTCATCCTTGTGTGAACCGGAGACCAAACATTTGCTCTGCAGGTCTTCAGCTACTCAGCACACCTGCCTCTGACCCCCACGGCCATTAGCACTCCAATAAGTAGCATACAGTATTCATTAGATTTCTGTTCATCATGCTCAGCATCTGGACTGTGAGGGAAAAAAAGAACAAAGCAAGGGACGTGCAAAATTGGTTTTTTAGTGAAGAGACATTCAGACATTGGAATGACCATGATTCGTTAAAATAGTCCACCTTTTTGATAATATCTTTGTTTCAACAGCTTTAAGAAAAATATGATCTCCCTCCACCAATAGATACGGTGAGCCAAAAGCTCTCTCCAACAACTTAAACCAACAAATTGAGGGTTTTCTGACTGAAAGAGAGCGAAAAATAAGACACAAAGTGGAGGAAAAAAATTGCAGCGACAGCCATGATCCCAAGAGGATTCTGTGATTTAATCCTTTTTCCTTGCCACCGGTAGGCTTTTCCTGGATCAGACTGACACACATTAACATGTATTGGATTGAACGTTTGTACCATATATGAAGCCCCCCACTTGATTAACTGTAATAACTCTTTTGATTCTTAAACTTGCATCTAGTGCCATAATAAACTCAAAATTTCATTTGAATATGTCGACATTCACAATAGTTTCAACAGCCCTTAATATTTTGTGCTAATGAACACTTAGCATGCTTTCATGCTAAACTAATGAGCATGGTGAACATTACCTCCTCAGCATCAGCATGTTGAAATTGTAATTGTCAGCATGTTACAGCTGCATGCTGACACTAGCATTTAGTTCATATCACTGTTGTGCCCAATTTCAGCCTCACAGAGACACAGGGATTGTTGTAAACTTATGTCTTGTTTGTGTGTGTGCCAAAATGGACTGCCTGGCACCTGTGTGTATAGCTGCGCTTGCACGTGAATGTGTATTGCTCAGCAAGGCTGTCAGACACCCTCTTCGTGGCAGCAATGCTACCAGGTCAAACTGAGGGCATCTTCGCCTGTCACTGCTCCTCTGTAGCATCTCTGTGTGCGCGTGTGTGTGTGTCTGTGCCAGCAGTGTGGAACCCTAGGTAGTATACCCTTGAACCAGTGAGACTAACCTTAGGGAAAAAGAATCAACTCAACTGCTTCTCCTCCAAAAACACAAAGCAAAATTTCAGACAGATGCAGTCAGGAGAGGTGACCTCAGTCAGACCTTATGCCAACAATCCAGACTTATTTATCTCTACCAAAGACGGAAGATAAGCTCAACCATCTAGTTCTCCTATATCTGCCAGGGCTGTCATCCTCTGCAGTACCTCTTTGTTACCTCTGGTTTAAACGTACCAGTTATGCTGACACTTCCTCTGTGATTAAACTGATTTATAGGAGCTAGAATACATAACATGTTGTAGTATTAGAACTGAGATGGTGTGAGTGACACGCAGAATTAACAATGGTGTTTTTTCTTCCCTGGGTTGATATAAATGTTTAATCGCGATTCGGTGGGAGTTTTTCAATAATGGATTAGGAATCTTTCGATCATAAAATCTTAGACTAGACCCATTTGAAAAGGGAGTTGTTTTAATGCAAATTATTCATGAGAAAAAATTCAAGCCTGCATCTGAGGTTGTGTTTGCTTTGGTGGAAAAACATCCACCTGAAGTTCATTTATTCATTCTTCAACCGCTTATCCGTTTCTGGGTCGCGGGGGGTGCTGGAGTCAATCCCAGCTCACTCTGGGTGAGGGCAGGGTACACCCTGGACAGGTCACCAGTCCATCACAGGGCCAACACACAGACAGACAGATACTAACAACCACTCACACTCACACTCAGACCCAAACATGATGTCTTTGGATGGTGGGAGGAAACCGGTGTATCCGGAGGAAACCCATGTAGGCATGGGGAGAAAATGCAAACTCTGCACAGAAAGGCCCCAGGCCAGGAACCGAGCCTGCGACAACAGCACTAACCACTATGCCACAGTGCTGCCCCCCGACTTGAAGTCGTAATATTAAATTCTTACAATCATGCTCCTTGTACCTGATATTATGAGAGCTATTCTGTGAGATGCAGAACAAGAGTGTGTCAGTCACTCACGCACACAAACACACAGTGTAATGACATCGTTATGATAGCTTCTCTTTCCTGCGTGCTCCATCTTGGTTGTGTTACATCCTTGAGTCCTGGGCTTAATGGTCAATAACTGAAGCCGTGCGGGCCGTCACAACCACTGCAGAGACACTGTGAGAAACTTCGGTATCATCATCAGACCCACTGAGCTGAGACAGTACATCTTTCAAGGAGTCAATGTTCTCGGACAAGCTGTAGTTTCACATTGGTTTCAGTGAACTACACTTGCTTTTTAGGGCTGGTGATGAAAGGAGGACCTAACTGCACCTGATGTTACAATATCAAAACAGCCAGACTTGGGTTTTTTTTTTTAGTACAGTCTACAGGCAAACACAAATGCTATTTGTTTGTTCAGTCCTCCAGGCTACTCAGTTCACAAGCTGTAGGTATCATGGAAGCAGTATTTTTTGGACTTTGTTTGTTTTGTTTTGGGTTTTTTTTTTCGTTATCACTGAACCCTTTTATGTGTTTCAATAAAACACTAATCCTGTTATTTCTTCCCTACAGGATGCTCATTTTGCCTGTTCCTCAGAGGCATCATTGCTAATATATTTTTATCAGAATTAGGGAGCCCCCCCCCCCTCCTCTGCTGACACATAAACTTCCATCTGCTGACCCAGTCTCCCTCTCCTCCTCGTTTGCCCCAGATGAAGAAGCAAATTAATGCAAATGTTGTGGCTGAAAAGAATCTGGCTTGGTGACACTTAATGTTTTTTTATGTACCTGAGGGTTGAATTGTGCATTCATCAGCTGTTCCTCAGCATTAGTGTGTAGCCTGATGGGCCTCTGTGACTCCCTGTTTGTGAATTCAGTGTTGCTCTCCCAGGGTAAGCGCCTCGATCCAACAGCAGTCACAGTAGAGCCTTTCAAAGCTTTGCTCAATACTGTTTGAAGCTAACAACATCAGCTTTCTGACAACGGATGCCACCCCCCAGGAGGACAACAGCTTCTTTCTGGACCGCAGCTTCTCCTTTATTTTGCTCAGGGTAGATGAATGACTGCATGTGTGGATGGATGTGCATTTGGGGAATAAACAGAAGAAGCAGGAGGCTGTTTGGCTGCAGCAGATGGAAGAGCAGTAGGTGTTGGGGTGGGGAGGGATGGTGGTTCCCATCATCAGTGTTCCACTATGATGCTCCTTGACAGCATGGGGAATGGATGTGTGGGAGAATGTACTCTCTCCCCATTAACACATCTTAGGCCCAAAGCCGTCTCCACTCCTGGCTCTCATTGCCCTCCTGCCTCCATTGCAAGCAAAGGGAGACGGAGAGAAACAGGTGAGGAAGGTGTTCCTCTCTCGATGGCAGCAGACCCATATCATGCAGGTGATGGATAGATGTGGGGTTGAACTGGTAATGTGTCACAGGGGTCATGGGCTGCGCCACTACTCATCTCAATGCAACATTTATCATTTGATCACGCTAGGGTGCATCAAGTGACAGGTGTGAAAATTGAATTTTGCTCACATTTTTATCAGATTTTGAAGAAAAAAAAATGCAGTTGGTTCGGATTGTGTATGTCAGTGTTTTTTTTAACAAACCCAGCAGGGGAGAACTGTAAAGAAGAAAATACCTAACAAGAAATCTCTTCAAAATAAATGCATTAACAGGCAAATAGGCATAACGACAATATGTTGAATTTGACATTGCAACCATGTCCAACTTAAAGTCTGACCAAAGAAGTCCAAAAATTAATTAACATATTTTTTTGGCTCTGTCTATGGAGAATAATATTGCTTTGTAGATAGCATGTGACTGTTTAAGGAAATCAAAGGATGCAATAAAGAGAGTGCAGGAAGTGCTCCAAATGAGAACCTTTGCTCTGAGGGACCAATAAACACCCTGGCTGTGGCCTCTTAGGGGCACGCACAAACACACATTATGACTCACACATGCACACAAACCTGCTTACTACAAAGACAAGTGGGGCTGATGACTAAAGTGCTGTGCATATTACAGGAGACAAAGACATAAGCAGCAGTTTTCATGGCTGATTTTGAACATTCTGTGGATGTTGCACGTATGAAGCATGGATGAATGTCAGGTCATCATTTGCATCAGGTCGAAAATGTCCTTCATAACTCCCAGAGTATTTCTGTTGAATCAAAAATTTGGCAGTGACGTGATTCATACTGCCCCAGTGACACCTTTTCCTCAAGTACTGTGGTTTGGTTTCTTTCTCTCTGTCTCTGCTTTGCCTTACCTCCAATAAAACATGGGAAATGTGTGCTTATTCGTTTAAACCATGTAGTTTAACATCCACCATCCAATTCCTAAATAATATTGACTCAATAAATGCAAAAAAAAAAAAGACAACAACAAAAAAAAAAAACCCGCACCTGTCATCAGGATGACTCAATATGTTGCCTTGGGGCTGCTCAACAAATGTTTTATATTCTATTTTATCATCTCTGGAAGGCATTTCCTGAGGCATACCCACAGTTTCTCTTGTTTCTGTAAGTGAATGACTCTTTTATTCAACTTGATTGCTGCGATGTATTTCAAACACAAACACATGGTTTACTACTATGTTGCTCTCAGCACCATTCATATCTGCTATTTTACGTTGGACTCCAACACGTAGTTCAGAAAGTGATCAAAAAATGTCTCATTTCGAACTTCTCAAAGCATGGATGGTTGGAAATGCTTGACCCACCCTGTTTAAAGTTGACAGTGGTGAGAGTTTTAATTGTTGCAATAAATGTGGCCAGTTGGATCCTCACCAAGTAGCAGGAAGTTCATTAGAAGTAAATTTCAGGTCAAAATATATTCATGAAAATATTTGGTATAACAAAGATGATTTATTAGTTTCAGCCTCCATGGAAACAGAATGCTAAGCTAATCGTGGTGTGAATATAATAACTGCAATATGGATGATCTCTTAAGGGTAGGTTTCAATAGCGCTCGTCCACATTTCCGTTTTTCTACGTTTCTCTCTGTCTCTCGCTCTCTCTCTCTCTCTCTTTGCATTTTCACCCAGGTATTCCAGTATTTGTATTCATATCTCGTACCATATTCATGAGATATTACTGAACCAAAGCAAGAGATCCAAATTAATGGACAATTTATTCAATATTCAATGAGACCAGTCGTCATTAATGAAAATTACCATTCTAATTGATGAATGACTATCTTTCTGAATAGAAATATGGGGTGAAAAGCTAAAGAGTTATTTTTGGAGAGGAGGATAAGGTGCTTTTCTAGTAATACCCTTTTTTATTGTAAAAGATAATAGGCAAACTCTAATTGGAGTGTTGATGAGGACACTACAATAGGTCCTCCCATGAGAAAGGATTTCGGAGGATCTATCGTTTAAAGATAGGCCCACCATTTCACAAGGCTTTTAATTGAAATCCCATGAAAAATATACAGGAAAACTTAATAGCTTTCGCCTGAGCACTCATCCAATCACAGAGATAGTAGCACCCATTGACTTGGGTAATTATTTCTAAGTTTAACTGCTGTGTGCGGTGAGCGATTGTGCTTGTTCTTTACTAAGGAGCTGTTAAATAGTAGAAAATGTCATGATTGGAAGCTCGAGGCAAACAGCAATGCTGGGTGGAAATGTTTCTAATGAATGTCAAGTTGTGTTGATATTGGGGATGATTGGATTGGTGGGTTTCCACCATGCTGGGACAGAGAGGATGGTAGAAACTGCACAGAGAGGCTGCAGCTCCTCTGACTGACTTTCACTAAGATAGATGACAGGGATCCACGTCTGGGTGTATAGTTTAATCACAGGTCGGCTCTAGCAAGGCGCATACAGCGTAACCACGATGAGGATATTTATGTATGCAGATTATTGGCTGGATGTCTGCAGCTGGTTGCCTTGATGAAAGACATCAGTGAGTCACAGCTGTGGGTTTGTGAGCCTGCTGGAGCCTACTGAGATCGAAGAGCTTCAGAGGACCGTGTCACTGAGGGTGGATGGATGCTATTTGTGTATCCTCAGAGTGTCTCACTACACGGTTTAGTTGACACTGGTTACACCAAGCAAGCAGAAAGCTAAATGGCCTACACCAGTTCAGTCTATGTATCAATTTTACCCGCAGTATGACCTGTCATAATATACTGCTATGAACTGCACAATCAGAAAGGAAAATTAAATGTAACAAAGTAAAGATCAGATAAGCAGTTTGCCCCATGTAAAGTTCTCCTCCCTCAGTTGGTCCTCCAGACTGAAATATGACAATGAATCTTAATGATTTTAATGATATCGTGCTCATCACGTGTCAGGATCAAGTCAAAACATTTCTTATGTGTTAAAAAAACTCTAATGGATTGACTGACTTAGAATTTCACACATTGAGGTATCTTATCAGATTTCCCTGTTGGAGTTTTCTTCAAGCACCAGAATGATGTTAACATTTTTGACTTTGAGAAAAATACCGGAACAACTATCAAATCAAATCAGATTTATTTATAAAGTGCCAAATCACAACAAAGTTACATCAAGGCACTTTACATATAGAGCAGGTCTAGACCCAACTCTTTAAGAAATGATTTAAAGAGACCCGACAGATCCCCTGATGAGCAAGCACTTGGCGAAAGTGGCAAGGAAAAACTTCCTTTAAGAGGCAGAAACCTCGGGCAGAACCAGGCTCAGGGGGGGCGGCCATCTGCCTCGGCTGATGTGAGATTCACATCAATGGGACCCAAAATATTTTTTGTGATTGAAGACATTGTCAGGTTGACATTTCCATCTTTGTACTATAACACCTTGAATGCTGATGAAAGCCCTTTGATGGATAAATCACAATATATGGAACAAAACTAACTTAGCTAAACCAAGACGGTGATTGTGGGAAAAGGTACCACGTAAGCATTGATACTGTTAGCATGCTAGTATGTAAACGTCCTGTATCATTTAGCTTTTGTCCACTCTAAAATGCTTTCTACATTTTAAGCTTGTGTCTGCCAAAAAGACAGTTGGGATGGCAGTTAGTGTTCCACACATTCACATCAATGAATCTTAAAAAAACTTGGTACAGAAATCTAAATCTGTCACTACTTCATCATTAATTTCTCTCGAAACAACATCTCCACTCTCCTCCTCTCCTCAATCCTCGCAATCTTTTCTCCAAGTAGGCTACTTATTAGAAGAGTAACCTTCGTTATTTAAGTTATATTTATACTGCTGTTGAGAACATTCTCAGGGATTCTCATTCCCCTGTGAATTCAAGGAAAACCTGAATTTAGGATGAGAGGTGAGGGCTACTCAATTCTAACTCGGCTGAGTCTCCACAGCCCATAATGGTTAACAAGCTGTGGGAATGCAAGTGGATAGAATAGAGGGAACAGGTAGAGGTTGGCAGACAATAATTATTCATTTTCAGGCAGACAACTCCCTGAAGTAAGAGGGTCTAAAAAACCCCCACATCAAACAGAAGAGAGAGCAAAGATGAGGTTTTGTTTTTTTTTAATCTCCTGAGGCTGCCAACAACATTTCAACTGATTTAGTATGACATAAAAAAAAGGGGGGAAAAAAGATTTTTTGTGTGCATTTTCTTGTTAGTTTCGATGTAAAAGAATGTTGGTGTGTTATTACATAGCTATGTGATGTTGTTTCCCTCAGTAGGCGTTTGAGTAGAAAAGGGAACAGTGAAATGTGAAATTCTTTTTCTTTTTAATCTTCATCACATCTGGGAATACCAGAGCAAAGCTCACCTCTTTGTCATTTCACCTTTCTGTTGTCTTTCTCAACAGTTTCATCCCAGCTCAGTTTCCTTCCTTCTGTAATGACGAACCTGAGTTGTGCTTGTGCTACGCTGTCAGAGATTGTGTGGCTGTGGGTTTTTAAAGAGCAGGATGATCCCTCTGAGTAGCTCCCTGTGAAACTGATATAGCGGGTTCATCAAAAACATAAACAAAGAAGATGTCTCAAGTCTGGAAAACAATACAAACAATTAGAAATAAAATTACAGGTAAATGTGCATTAGCGCCCATTGATGGTTTTCCTATAATGTGGGTCAGTTTTGAAGTATTCTAACTATTCAACTGCTGTGATAGTTTTACTCTGCCAGATTTTACAGACATCTGTCTCTTTCTTTCTGGCACCACTCCAGTACAACGAAGGTGGATGAAATTTCATTTGTTCTCACAGCAATCAAAAATTTCATTTAAATATTTAACAGCCACACCTCTTTCCAGGAACCAAGTCCCAGTTATTGTGAATAATCCTACAACCTCAGTGTAAATAATAGAATCACTGGAACTACTTCTGATCAAAGGAATTGAAAAAGAAGAAATTCATCTTCTTTTCTTTTTTAAACATGAACTGACCTTTGATTTCTCACAATAAGCCCGTGCACATAATAATTTGGTCCAGCTCAGGAAAGCTATTTCAGTGTGTATTCAGTGTGTATTTGCTATATTCACTTTGTTGATAATGTCATAATTCACATCTTTCAAAAGCCTTATTTTTGGCTGGTTTACAGGCTGCACAGGCTTATGTGTCTATGTATGCATCTATGTCAGTCTGCCCATTGTACACACCCGGATTGTGTACTCCTCCGTGCTCCAAAGATGTCATGTCATTGATAGTGTGTCTCTTCCTCTGAAAGGGCTAATTAAGCTTTCATGTGTCACTGCTCTGTCTTTTGCTTCCCTCCATGATGTTTGTTTCACCGCTTATCTTTGTCTGCTGCTCTGCTCTCCTCTCCTCGGGCCTCTTCACATCAAGTTTTTGAATGAAGTGTCCAGTTGTTTATCTCCTATTTATTGAGCACAGGATGTTTTTGGTTTTTTGGTTTGTTTTTCCTCACTGTGTTCTGCCTGTCAGTGTGTTGTTGTCTCAACTGTCCAGCTCGCCTAAGACAGACAAAATATCCCAACACCCTCAGTGGAAGAAACCTGCCCACCAAAGACACTTGGACAGTCCAGATGTCCTGCCTCTCTTCTTGTCAACTACACTGAGAAGCTGAATTTTCTCACATTCATAATAATAATATTTTTGAAAAACAAAACCACAAGGTGTTTGTATCATTAAGTATATGTGAGTGATACTCACTGCCATTTGTAACTCTTGTGCATTCCCAGACCACACACTCTGGCTACACACTCTGACTCATCCGCTAATGCAGAAAGCCATTATGTGACTGTATTGATCATGGTAATGAAGCAAAAGAGCAAACGTATGCAAGCAGACATGGGGGTGAAGCAATGACAAAAGTGACAGCTATGTGACAAAGGAGAGGAGGGATTTTAATTGTGTGCGTTTGTGCGCGTCAGTATGTGTGAGGGGTATATAGGAGACAAGTCAGATTGATTGGTGTGATAGGCCAAATGCAGACACACACAGACTACACACAGACTACACACAGATACACGTAAAGTTTCAAATCCAATTCCTGGAAACAAATGTGACTTTTATTTAAGACTACTTGTTCTGAGTCACCAGTCAGCAGATGATATGTGATGGTTGATGGGTGATGAATGCGGTCACCTACCGGTGTCCCTGCTGGGATTGAAAGAAGGCAGAAAGGAAAGAGACGGAAAT
Organism: Remorina albescens; assembly: GCA_034769265.1. NCBI lineage: Eukaryota > Metazoa > Chordata > Actinopteri > Carangiformes > Echeneidae > Remorina > Remorina albescens. The sequence goes on from CM068479.1 coordinate 8,592,558, forward strand.
TTATCTCCACAGAGTTCCGAAAATGCAAAACAGCGGGAACAAAATCTCAGTACTGGGAATTCTGAACAGATGGCGGAGTGCATACATGGTGGTGTGCATGTTTTCTGCTGGTCTGCTGGGTGTTAATGTCAGAGGGGAGACATATTCTTCCCCCCCTGCTACAGATAAATCACATCTATCAGGCACTTCGTACTTCAAGACATGAAATACAATAGAGAAACACCACACATCTGCTGTTGCTTCCCCGTGCTAGGGAACATTACCCTCCCGGAGATACAAAGCTGTAATTAGGATCGTAAAACTTAAACCAACTCCGTTAGCATGACCCTCCTGGTGATACATCTGTAATGAGCATTTATATGCCTGACTATATGTGCTTGACTGTATTATTGCTCTTGACATCCAATATTAACAAAACCTGAGTTGTTTGATGCCAATCTGGGGTCAGGCCAGAGTGAACTGGTAAGTGAAAATGGCTTTAGATGGCTGCATGATCACGTTTTCATTCCTTATCCTACAGAGCTTCTTCGCCCCTCCACATATGAAAAATTAAGTATTTAATTATTCCTCGCCTGTCTGTTTACAATTTGCACCCGTAATACAAAATTTGCCTCAACAAATTAGTCAAATGAATAAATAAATCATGTCTGATTACTTAATTATTCCCTTGAATTAATAATTGTGCCCTTCAACTATTAAATCAGGCCTCCTAATTTCTCAAACCTTATTTTGGCTACTCATATTTAGTGGAAACAAGTTGTAAACAACACTGTCAAATTGCTGCCTTTCAAAGGGCACCAAATGTTTGCATCTGGTCTGCTATTGAGAAAGTTTGGTGCAGCCAGCAAGTGTGAGACACTTGCTGCAGGGAAAACAAAGTCAAAGTTCATACTGTGGTTATAATCCCTGGTGTGGACGCTGTCCTTACATACCCACATTGTATGAATGAAAGAGGGCAGAAGCTCAGAGAGAGACAGGATGGAGCTGGTGGATTCCCGCTGACTTGCAAAATGAACAATAAAGGGCTCACTGCTGAGAACCAACTCATCACTTTGCAACACACACAGAAGTCTGTGTTCAAACCTATAGTCCCATAGGGGCTGACCAGGGTAACTCATGTTGCTCACATGGACTTACAGGTAACACATTTATTGAACAGTTTTTGGTGACCTGTTCTGCCTCATAAGCAGTATACAGCTATACACACACACACCCAACAAGCAGCTCAGGAGAGAGCAGATGGAGCTGATGCTTAGATTTGTTTTGTCAGCCGCACAGTCAAAGCATGACAACAATAAACATTCATTCATTCATCTTCAGCCGCTTATACATTTCTGGGTCATGGGGCGTAGTGGAGCCAATCCCAGCTCACATTGGGTGAGGGCGGGGTACACCCTGGACAGGTCACCAGTCCATCACAGGGCTAACACACAGAGACAAACAACTACCACTCACACTCACACTCAGACTTACACCAATTTAGAGTCACCAGTTAACCTAAACATGATGTCTTTGGACGGTGGGAGGAAACCACAGTACCCAGAGGAAACCCACACAGGCACGGGGAGAACATGCAAACTCTGCATAGAAGGCCCCAGGCTGGGAACCAAACCCACGACCTTCTTATTGTGGGGACAACAGCACTAACCACTATGCCGCCGTGCTGCCCGCCATAAGCATCATTCATCAAAAATATAGAAAATATATCCACTTAAAGCAGTTCAAACATTATTACTGTGAACATACTGTTTAGACAGGGAATCCAAAACTGACTTTTGCCCTCTTATGTGAGCATGATTGGTATAGGTGGTGCTAGGAGGGCTAAACTGCTCAGCATTAAAGAAAAGACTGGAGGTGCACTGAGATTTCATCAGATCCTTTGGATGAAAGAGTCCACTTGACACAGAGATTTATTGAGCTTCCCTAATTTAGCACAACCTGAAAAGCTGAACTGAAACTGGATAGCTGTTTACCTATTCTGTTTAATCCTGAAATTTCGTATAAATTCACTGGTGCCGTGGATTAGATTGATAATTTTCAATTCAAAGGATTAAATGTTCAATTGATTAACTTTTTAGTGATTCATGGTAACTTAATATTTCCTATTATAAATGCCCAAATTCATTATGACTTACTTTGGAAGTAAACAAAGTTAATGAAGAGTGTGACAGTAAAACCCATGCCCAGAGCATATTTTGGCTTTCCAGTTAAATCATAGCCTTGTACCATTTTGTTGTAGAGCCGCTTGAAGGAGCGAGGATGGCATCTCTTTAATTGCAACAACTGTTAACTACAAATTCCTCTAAATGATGTTCACCTGGGTTTTACTTATATTTGCGCTCATTTCAAATCAAAAGATTATTCCTGTGATTAAGCAATCAATGTATCTTTTAGCAATGATGTTGATCATTTTACACAAAGAAAGTGCTTTTAGAGGGAAAAATTAATTTTCCCTCTGTAAGAGAAAGCTGTTAACATGCGTTCATTCAAGAGAAGAATGTAAATAGATAGGCTGAGATTGCCTTGCCAAAAGGAATCCTGTGCAGACAGAACTGTATTTGAATTGAGAGAAAAGCCAGATTGGGGCTGGGGGGAGAGGGAGGACGGAGGGGGGAGAAGATGGGTACATGGAGTGTACGGGAAAGTCTGACAATGTTTGGTACCCTGAGGGACTCCGAGATATCTTTTATTCATACTAATTAGCTTCAAACAAAATTAACTTCCTCCCTCATTATTTGCAGAGAATGACATTTCTAATGTGCACCCTCCCTGACTGTGCACACACCCATAGACGCATGCACAAACCCACAAATACACACAGTTGGTGAAATCTAATTTATGAATATACATGTGTGCATATGGGGTGCCAATAATGAATATGTATAGGGTGTCCATGAAGTCTCTTTACAATTTAAAAGAATCATTACAAAGGCAATTTATGAGATATCTTAATCAGATTTGTCAACCGTACTCAGTGGTTAATAAAGTTTTTAATCACATTGCATTTGTGTATTTCAGGTACGCTGTTGATGAAATAGGTAGTGGTAAATGCCCTAACCCTAACCCTAACCCTTGGAAGGGATGGCCCGATTCCCTGGCCGCTTTGTTCACCCTGGACTTCTTTCTGTGGGGTTATGTTAAAGTTATCATGTATCCAACAAAGATACAGGACATCACTGACCTAAAGCAAAAGATCACTGATGCCGTGGCGACCACTGATGAGGCTATGCTACAGTGAACATAGCAAGAAATCGAGTACCATCTTGATGGTAATGGTAATGGTGCACATATAGAGGTGTATTAAATGAGGCAAAAAAACTTCAATATCTTCTCCTCATTTTGTAATAATTTCCACATATCTGGCTGTTCATTTGCTTTTGTAATACATTTTTTAAGTTTATGGGCACCCTGTATAACAGCAGTCCATTGTTGTTCTGCCACTCCCAATCTGCACTGATATGCAAACTTAATCTTACATTAGATGAGGGTTATATATTGATACTGATTAGTTTCCTATAGTTGTGTTTTCACATTATGTTTTTCACTCTCCACATCATTGCTTATTGTGTGATAAGATCACGCAAACCTTTGTAGGATATTTATTTATGAAATCTACCCTGACTTTTTTGTTGTTTTTACCATTAGTCTCTCTCTCTCTCCGTGTGTGTGTGTGTGTGTTTTTGTGTACTCCTAGAGACACCCATTGTGGTGATAGTGACAGCTTGGAACACTTTGGCCAAATATGATAATATGATAAAATGATGAACACTATGACTGTTGAGTGATACAGAAGGCTGACATGTTGTCAGGCATTAGAGTGACCTTTTCTAGTTTTTGTTTTATTTTGTTGTTATTTTAATTTGTGAGGTCTTTGTTTTACACAGAAAACAGTCTTTGTATTTTGTTTACCAAGGTATTGGCCCATCAATCACCACCATGTTTTGAAAAGAAGAACAAAGTATCCATTATTCAAATTTATGTGATACTATACCTACAGAATGTGGTCGCAGTGATGTTTATTGGATTTTGATGAAATAAAGAGGTGAAGGAGCTGATTGTCATCTAGTGAGGAATAAATAAATAACAAAAGAGAAAGTGGTAAATTAAAATAAGATATTATTCAGCTGGGGAGGTTGTATAGTATATAAACAGGATGTTAGGTAGGTTACAGAGCCAAACAAGAGTAATTGGAAATCAGGGGTAGGAAGGATGCTGAGTATATAAAGGAAATCCCATTGGTGGGGAGATTTCTGGAAGGAAGACACTGTCAGGGTCACGACTGTCTGAAGGACAAAAACAGGATCTGTGCTGCCATCAGGGAAAATTAGAAAAAGGGAAAAACTCAGTGGAAAACAAAGGGAGCCAACTAGAATAGCAACTCAGGAAAGAATAACATGTTGCAGAGCAAGAAGTTTAGACAAGTAAGAAAAAAATCTGAACTAAAGGAAAGAGAGATAGCTCCACTGACAATATGGCTGTTTAAAATTGTAGAAGTACGAGTGGTATTATTTGTGTTGCTTGTCAGAACAGACTGTAACATTGAGAGGCTGTTAAAAAACTACCTCATGTTTCTGTTCCTATTTATATTTGCACAAAATAGGTGTCCCCTGCACAAAGCACTCTAAATGCTTGAAGGTTTTTGTTTGTTATTTTTGCAGGAGTCATTGCGTGTTCACAGAGTAATGGGATAGTTTACCTGTAATTCAAAAAGCCATCTTGAGTCTTATTATACTGAAAGTCATGTTTTATCATTTTGGCAGATGAACTGGTTTCTGAACATTAGTAATAAAATGTATTAACCTATCCCTGCATCCTCATATGAGCACATTACATTTGGGGTTCTTAACTTTGCTTATCTTAGACCTGTGGGCCTCATTTGTGGACACTTGTCTCTGTCATCTGGTGGTCACCAAAGCACATTGCAATGATCAGTGTATAATAAAACTGGCCAACAAGTCCAACCAACATGCATAACAAATAAAAGATCGGGTCTCAGGAGGTTAAGTCAGACCCAAAGAAATTCTCAATGTGTGCTATTGTACAGTAACTATTTATCCATCTGCCCAGATCAGTATGAATAGTTTTGTGTGGTTGTTTTTGCATGTATGTGTGTTTGTGTGTGTGCAGTCAGCAAAGGTATTTAGGGATTTATTTCCTTGGGGACTTCATAGAAATACAATGGACTGGTGATGGAAGCAGAGGTGACAGAAGTTATGTGGGTTCAGTAAAACTTTGTTAATCGGTCCTCCTTTGTTGACAATCTCTATAGAGCATGAAGACCTGACTATCATATCACAAAAAAATCAATCAATAAGTCAGATCAACATTAAGACCGATTTTGATGGTGGATGTGCTCACTGCTTGCATAATAACATAGTAATAATATAATACCGAGTAATGAGTCCACTGAGCTGAGGGTGGACAAAGCTCATGTGCTGCACACCTGGAAATGTTAAAAGCACAGAACGACATTGTCTGCTGAGGAGAACACTTTGATGTGTACAATGCTAAAATTTTACAAGGAGGAAGAGACGAGAATCAATGGGGACAAATAAAGTCTATTGAATTTGAACTTGAATGAATCCTGTTTAAGCTCCTCTTCCTGAAGATGGAGCAGACAATCAAAATTAATGTTGGGCATAAGAGTATTTCATCCATCCAATTATTATCTATATACATCTTATTTGTACAAGTCACAAGGGGGCTGGAGCCAGGCAATACTCACATTCATGCAAATGGGAAATTCAGACTGTGTGCCTTTGAACAGTGGGAGGAAGTTGGAGTACATGGAGGGAAGCTACACAGGCACAGGAACAACATGCAAACTCCATACAGAAAAGCCAGGGGTCAAGGGTTCAAACCCTGAACCTTCTCACTGTCAGGCCAAAGTGTTAACAGCTGGTTGGAGGATTTGTACAGTAAAATTAAAAGATCTCAAACACCTACTTAAAAGGCCAGCTGCTAAAGATGCTGGCCTCGGATTTACAGATGAGACTGAGTATTATTGCTGAGTATGTTCCTGTATTGGCTCATTATTTTGTAAACGATCCTACACATAATCATAATAATGCACATGCATCAGTTCTCCACTCCCCCTATCAGACTCCCATTCATCCAGACACACATCTTGGACCACAGCTATCCATCAAACCCCATGAATCCAATCACACATGCATATATACACCCACAGCCCTTGGCTGGCAACCAGAGGCCCCCCGGTCACAGATGTCTGTATGTGGGGGGATGACAGCAATGAATATTGAGTAACTAGAGTGATATCTTTGCCATCCTGCCTTCCACTCTTACCCTGCAGCCCTTTACCCCTGTCTCAGAGCCAGGCCCATCCTTTTCCTCCAGATGGCAACCTTTGGTGCCTCTGGAGAGCCAGAGTGATCACTCAGGAAGGATTTCCAAACTATTAACATCACTGTTAAATCCTGATAAACAACTGAAAATGCCATATTTTTCAGTTTCTTTGCCAGAAGTTCGATGGAAGCTGGCTTGGGCTGTTATGAAATTTTGTAGCCTGTAACTACAACTCAATGCCACAGTGGCTGACTGTTAAATTCTAATTTGACTGGTAATTATAGTAATCTGCGATGATGTGTGCATTTCTCCCAAAAAATCTCCCAAAAGTGTGGTGGCACAAGGCTTTGAAGAGTTTGCAGCAAATACTTTCACAGTTGAGGCTGTTTGAGTGCACAAAGCTTTTGTGTTCACCACCTCCACAGATCCTGACCTCTTACCGGGGATATGTGGCAACTACTTCTGGTTCCTGCTTCAACTTTGTTAATATTCTGTGATAACTTCAGTTATACATTGTAAATAACGCAAATATGACTTTGAAATAAAAAAACAGGATGTGGAGAAATGATCAAAATCCTGGAAACGACATCAGTTTCATTTGGTTACATAACACAAGGTTGCTGGTTTCTGGTGCTGTTTTTATGCAGAACTCCTTTGGGTCTGTACAAGGCGTTCCCACTCCCGTTGGACTGCAATTAGGCTGGTTGGAGTGATGTGGTGCCAGAGGCCTTAGTATGGGCTACCTCACACAGGTCCTCAGAGAAATAATAGTGCTTACCTCTCACTAACTCTTTTTGTCTCACTCAACATGCCGACAGCCTTTCACTTTGACATTCACTTTCCTTTTTTGGTCCGTCTCTGTTGTTTCTCCATCTGTCCCCCTTCTTCTTGTGTTGTTTTTCCAAGCTGACTGATTTGAATAAAGTGCCAGGGTTGGAATGAATTATTGATTATGGTGCAGACTTTTAGAGGATGGGCATCCTGCTCATCATGATTTGCAGTGGATTGTCTTTTAATTACGGAAAAGACCATGCCTAATAATTACTGCTCAATTTCCTGTTATGGCTGCTTCAGTTAAGCACAAAGTTGACTTTATACTACACTTTTGCTCGTTCAAATAGACCTTTAACCTCTATATTTGTTCTTCACACTAAGCACATCCGTATTTACTGAACAAAGGTTTCTTGTTTATTTTCATTTTGTTTTGTGCTCTTCAAAAGATGCTGCCCTTCTCACTCTTCCATCATACTGATGCAAACCCCAGAGGGAGTCCTTTTGTCTTTGCAAACACCCTTGCTTTTTTGTGATGGGAGTCTGAATTGCAAGTTAAACAGATGAGAAACTACCCAGTCCCAATACAATGCTTCTCCTCTCTCTCCTCTTCAAAATATCATCTCTTCACTGGCGTATATTACCTGCATCATCAAATGTCACCCCTTGTTACATATAGTACCTTAAATTCCTTTCGGCTCTTTGGCAAGTGAATGCTCTGGTTATCATTTCATTCCAGGATACTGGCATTACAAAGGCCGTAGTATCTCTCCTCAGACACTAAGCAGAAGAAAACAGAGTTCACAGGACTGAAACGTCCTTTACACTTTAATCTGGCCGGGTTTGTACATTTTGCACAAAGCCTCTTTGTTGTGTGCTCCTGTGTCGTCAATTTATTTAAAGCTTAATTTCCCGTTGCCATTGATTTCTAGCCTTGCCACAAGGCAAGGTAAAGAGCATATTGATTCACACGGTCCCTCCCTTTCTTCACTCTCTTCTCTGATCAGTTCACGTGTGCCTGTGCTACACATAAAGGGGAGGGAGACAGATAAAGGGAGATGCTGCTCAACAAGAAAAAGGGGAGCAGAAGGAAAGGTGTTATGGAGCATGCTTAAAAGGAAAATGTAGTTGTGGAAGAGAGAGGAAGTTGGCGTAGGAGTGGGAAAATTAAAGATGTAATATGATGTTCCAATGGCCCTTTTGTATCTGTGTCAGCAAGAGTTTAAAAATGCATTTTGCACTTAAGGTTACAGAGCAGGGAGACGTGTATTTTATGCTGAAATCGCCTCCAGACTGTGGTTTCGATTATAGTCTCATGAAATTCTCTGTCTTATTTAATACAGCAGGGTCACATCACAAGTACATGAAATAAAAGACAACACATATTCCATATTCAAATGCTTAATACAGTATAACTTTTACCATATCATCAGGTTCATTGTGCCCTACTTACTATACTAAAGCCCCACGGATGCATATAAAAATGAAATAAATTTATGAATATGTTAATAGACAGCTATTGTCTTGTGTTGTCTGCCATCTAAGCAGGAAGAGAGCAAAGTAATGCAGTTTTGTTGTAGTTATGATTGTACACTATGTGTACACAAAGCACCACAAAGCTTTGGTAAAAATTAATAAATTCAAACCACAGTCCAGAATATTCCCCATATCCAGCTTTTTCCTGACGTTATTAAAAGATGTGAAGGATGCAACGCATTGTAGACCAAATCAATCAATCAAACTCAACAAGATTTGAAGAGATTTGTTTGTTTGTTTTGGTTTATTTCCAACTCTCACATATTCACCAAACTGTGATGAGGTGGTGGTTCCTTTAAAATGCAAATAGTCCAAACACTGAGTAATATTGAGTATAAGTGTAGCAATGGGTTTAGACTAAGGGAAGTGTACTGTAAGATGTGAAGGAAAACATAACAGGTATTTTAGACAGTGGATATAGACGGGGTGCTGATATTCTGAACTGAAAAGCACAGTTTGACGTACTCTGCCTCAAAGAGCTTTCTATTTTTGACTTGCGTCTTGAGCTGTGGGAAGTCGACAAACAAAAACAATGCTCTGACTGAATATTCAGGAGGAATACCTACAGTAAGCATGGTAAGTCTGCCTGTGTGTGACTAAAAGTGACTAAGACCCTATATGGTGAAGTCCAGGTACTCACCTATTAATGAGAAACTTATCTCTCTCGAACACACGCTGACCTTCAATGACCTTCACCATCAGCTAATTGGTGAAGGCAGGGTTTAGCTTTTCACAGGACCGTAGTCAAGTGCGTGTGTGTGTGTGTGTGCCTATGTATGTGCGCTCTCCTGTGTGCGAGCTTTCAAGTTGAGAAGCTTAGAACACCTGCACTAGCTTCTTATGCCAATTACCTCATTACTTGACCTCTGAGATGGAGCACCACTTTGCACGGCAGTGCTTCCACCTCTTTCCTCTTTTATCCTCTGTCTGTCACCTCTGCCTCTTCACCACACCTCCTACCTCCTGTCTGTCTCCATTCAGTCACTTTTTTTTCTTGGGTCTTGAGGATGCTTGTGAGTTTCTGTGTGGTTTTGTGCACGCATGCATAATTGTGCCCAACAAATCGAGAGGAACCCGAGACCAAAGTACACTCGACAGGTCGTGAAACAGAGACTGGACTGAAAAACTTTCCAGTGTATCAAGATAAGTCCTTTTTTTTGTCACTATTTCTGGTATCCAGGGGCTGGGAAATCCTGAGAGGAAAATTGAGCGGTGTTGAACCAGATCAAACAATGGAGCACTCTGCCTCATGCAGTAGAGAATGTGGGCAGCCAGTAGAACAACAACATGCTGACCCTATGCAAACATAAACTGCTGTCATCAAAAAATAGAAGAACCAGATATTATTTTTAAAAAAAAAAGTTCTAAAAAAATCTGTTTGAGGTGGCGGAAGATGGACTGGTTAGGAACACAGTGTGAAGAAAACAGTGTCATCCTTTTCTCTAAGGCCTGTTGCCAGCGCTGAGAAAGAAATGTGGGACAAATGGATTGTTACGTTTTTCAAAGAGGCTAAAAGAAATGTTGCATTATAATTGCTGGAAAAAGACGTTTATCTCCTACTATTCAAAGTGTGGCCATGTTTGATGTGAAGTGACGGTACTGCTTGCCTTGAATGTTATCAGCAGATCGGGAAATACAATGTGTCCATCTCAGCTGATCCTTGTCAGCGTGTTTTACTACTTGCTATTGTTACCTCCATCTCATTTAAAAATCTCCAACCTGATTAAAGAGCACAATCCACTCCAGTGGAAAGACTTGATGTTAATTTATTCTTTCAATTGTTTTGTGTTTAGAAAGAGGAAATGATCAAAGTCAATGCAGCCTATCTCCCTTTACAATGTGTGTCCCCTTAATGGGGGGGTGGGGGGGTTGGGGGGCAGTGCATGCCACTTGCACACTGTGAATAATTCACTCACACCTCAGGCCATTGTCCATTGATGTTCCTACATACTGTCTTGAGGCACAACGGACTATCCTTCCTGTAGCTAGCCACAGCTATCAGCCACCCTTCAGTCATCACTATTTTATCACGTAGATGTGTCTGTTTTAATATTCATACCAGTGAATGTGCACCAAACTCTGGCGTGTAGTGATATACTTTGAAATTATGCCCCAGACATTGTAAAACATCACGGGATGATTAGCATAATCTGGATGGAATGAAACATAATAATCATTTTATGAAGCTAATACATTAGCACTTCAGTATTACACATTAAATGATACAGCTTCTGGCTAGATGTAATCTCCATTTACATGTGCACAAGGTGATTGTGAGACTGAGAAAATCTTAAACAATTGAATGATCTGAGTTCCACTGTCCTTTCCCATTGCCCCAAAAACACACTGTTCTTCTCCATGTGTCCCTTTATTTCCTCTCTATAGGCGTCACTAGACCGGGCTCTGATGTCCAAAGGTCAAACCTTGTCATTAGTATTCTCTCCAGACCGCCAAATGTGATTGGTCTCTTTTATACCACCTGTTCAAAGCATTTGCCTAATGTTTCCCAAAAGGCCAGTGTGTCTTTTGTGGTATTTAGTAAAAATGTAACAATTGGTCTGGCACCTATTTCTCTCCTCTTACCCAGTCTGCTGATCTGAATTGAGCTGAGGTAAGCTGAGATGAGCACTGGGTGGTTTTGCAGTTCAATATGAGCGTGCATGAGTAAATAATGCTGTTTGCACCTTTATTATCTAACTGGACTGCGCCTTGCTGACACTGAGCAGCTGTGTTTCAGGATGTCTCTCTGCAGGTGCAAAGCCCACACGCACCACGGACAGGAAATTATAGCTTCACCTGGGCCAGCATTCACCTGTGCTCTGTCCTGACTCAGCGCCCGCTGCCCTGTGGGAGCAAAAACCTCAAACACTTCCTCATGATTTCACTTTCCAGTTGTTTGCTCTATGTTCTTCTCTTCTCTTTTCCTCCTGATGTTCCTCTTAGCATTCTCATTTTCCCACCTTTTAACCAACTTCTGCAGGTCTCAACAGGCCTCCTTTGTTGGAGTCAGCACTTATACTGTTGGTACAAATACACACTCTCACAAACGCAGCAAACATAGCATCGGGGCACTTCTGGACTTGGCATATAGATAACAATGAAGCTGGGTGAGCTGTGTGAAGTCCATGCCACTCTCTGCAGGAGAGCACAAGAATGCCAACTCCTGTATGCTGCTTAACCTTGGAAATCAGACACACATTCACTAGTCTGCTCTGTCGACCCTGAAACAGCCAGTGAGACAGGAAAAACAGAAAACCCCAACTCTAAAATAAGCACAGTCTTTAAACATGTCTCACTTTATATCACTGTAAATAATGTTATTAAATGATCACCACTCAAGGTTAAAGTCCATCTTGTAATATTGTTTTTTATTATTTTGTGGACTTGTTCTACAATTACAAAAATATAAGGCTTTATCCAACATTCAATTTACCTTTGACTGTGTTTATGCTGCACACATTAATGAATTAAAATAACCTGTGACCTCAATATATTCAAAATTCTGCTAACTAGTACGCGAGGTTGTCGCTGTCAACCGAAACCCTTTATCCTTGACTCAACACATTTTGCAGTTTTATATTCTTTGAGTCACTGTTATTGATTGAGAGGCCCCTATCAGTGCTGGAAATGCATAGTAGGCCTAGAGTTCTAGGTTATGATTCAATGATCCTTTGAAGATTTATTTACAGTTTAGGATGATACACAACTTCTTAAACTTCTGGTTGCCAGAGTTCGATAGTCTAGGAGCCCCAAAGGCAAAACTTCAGCTGCCTACTCTTTGTAATCTACATCTTGGATGGAGCCTACTGGGACCAAGACTTCAGGCTGCAACTTGAGCTTGTTGCAAAACCAGCAAAAAATAAATGTGATCCCTAAACTCCTGCATTTTTTGGAGAGAGACAGAAACTTGTAACCGAGACAGGGATTCATAGACTTGAAGGCGGAAAAAGATAAAAACATTGCTGACTTCTTCGAAATCACAGGGGAGTGAAAAAAAAACAAAAAACTGCTTAATTCTGGAAATGCTCTTCAGTTTAAAAAATGAGGCAGAACGCTCCATAGACCTGAAAGCTTACATCAGCAATAAAAAATACACCTGTTACTTCTTCTGCTTCATGTTGAGAAGCAATGATCCCAGTTCAGGGCCACTCATCTTAATTAAGCTACTAATTAAGTTGGGTGGGCTGCTACTGCATATTTAAGGATCCAAGATGTTAAGGTGTTAGTAAAAGTTTGTCTCACTTTCAAGATTTCCCTGACTTCCTCTAACTGCCATAGAAGTTTACATGGTATTGTCCAACATTTAGCTTCAAAAGCGCAGGTTTTCCACAATTTACAATGACACAAACTTAAATACATCAAGGAGCATACAAATGGGTTGATGATGTACTTGGGAATGAGTGTTTCATGACCCTTTTTGAAATCAGTGATTATACATCATGTCTGAAGTTGGGACTGTTTAGAGATTGTTTGTTTTGCGATCACGTTATGTTGCCAAAAGTTGCTCAGATGCAAAAGCTTCATCTTTCTGCTTGGGAGTCGTCTCTTTGGAATAAAATTAACATTCATGTCTGTAAAGAGGGTCGAGTTTTTATTTTGTTATGTTGTTTTAAAAAGATAGGATGATTACACAACATGTTTTTAATTTGCCTGCAGTAAAACAGAACAGTAATTTCAACAAACAGTGTTGTCGCTCTTCAATACTTTGGGGTTGGGCATAATCACAGAAAACAAAGTTAATGCACATATGTTTATCAAAACAACAGGGCAGCACAGCTGAAACCACAGCCACCTTGTTGTCTTTGTCATGCACATTCTCCTATGTTGTGTCTATAATGGATTGAGCTAGAGTTCACGTCTTAAGGCTGCCAGGGATGAGCTTGAACAGTCTGTCAGCGACCTTTTTTGGCTTTCCCTCTGATCAAAGCCTCTGTCGGCAACACCCGCTGCTAGAGGTTGCAACCCTCTGTCCCTCTAACTTGATGTAGAGGAGAACAAAGGCACGCCGGAGAAGGACAGACGGAGGAGAGGAGGAGAGACAACATAGTGAGACTGGGGGGGGGGCATGCTGAGAGGTCATTTTTGATGAGAGGCTCTGGATCTCCTACAGATAGATGGAAAGAGAAAGGTCAGCTTCATTCAGCCAAAATAGAAATGCAGAGGATGCGGGTAGAGGACAAAAGTCAAGGCAGAAGTGGTCGGAAGATGAAGGAGGAGAAGAAGGAGGAGGGAAGAGACAGGAGGAGCAACCATCATACAGGAATAGCAGCTCCAATTAAGATTGGTTGCCAGATAAACAGATGCCCTGTGTGTGTGTTTGTGTGTGTGTGTATGTGTGTATTTGATGAGTCAGTGAAAGTGCATAAAAGGTGAGTATTTGTCTTGGTGTTTTAGTGTGGTATATTTATAGATCCATGTATCCTTTTCTGCTTCTTTGTGTTTGTGAGTTTACAAGTGTACATGCGTGTATTTGTACGTGTGAACATTTGCAGAAATGTGGGTTAGTGGCATGTTTACATGTGTGAGTATGTATCCATGCAAAATTATGCATATATCTGTGTAAACATGTGTTCATGTCTCTGTTTTCAGAACCTGCCTAAGCCTTGCAGTAATTTAACTCACTAACATGCAGCATGCCCATCTCAGCCTCGGTTGCCACTGTGGTCACTGTAGGGAAGGTGTGGGTTTACTGTACACTTGAAAGTCAGGTGGACATGAAGCTGATCAGTTTTTTTTTTTTTTTTTGTTATGGGATGATGACACCTCAATGTGACTGAGCACAGAATGCATGGGATGATGTTTTCAGAGCTTCTCCTCGTCTGTTGCTACTGGATACGGTTGATCTGCAAGGACAATGGGGCAGAGTGACAACACCCTCTCTGTGGCTCCGTCTTTCCTTCACCAGTGTCTCTGTCGCTATTGTTGTCACTGTCCTTGTCTGTCTTTGTCTCTTTTCTCTGTTTGCCTGTCTGTCCTTCAGCTTGTCATAACAGATCAATAGAAGATAAAGAATCTTAAATAATTTGGGCTGCCACCTAGACTTTTACGCACTCTTATATAACAGTTGATTAGCTGTGATAGATTGGATTAAACGTATGCAGAAAGTGGCTGATTAAATTTGCAGCATATGATGATTAAATTTTGGTATTACAAAGACTAATGGTAGGAAAATGATAAACTGATATTAGATGTGCTAATTAAAAGTTCTGTTTCCCAATTATATTGATGAATGGTGACAAAACAAACTAACAAATGCAAATGCATATCCATAAAGGAAATGGATGTCCTCCATCACAAGTAAATGGATAGCACCTCACTTCAAATTATCAAGGGACCAAAAAACCTAAATCGTTTGGAGGGTGGACTTCCACAATGCAATTATACAAAGACGTTTTCTCTGTCAACCTTCATTACTTTTTCAGATGCACACAATGTTGCCCGGAAAACCACCATTGATTCTAAAATTGCAGTGTGACACACTCTCTCCTGTTCCTGCCCAAAGACTTAAAGCAAGCACAATTAAGTTTGTCTGTGTACCTCAATAACATCACTGCCAAAAATGCCACATTTATGATGCAAAACTTCTCCATGTAGAGGATCTAAAGTGGTTTCATAGAGGAACAAACTCTCCCGGGCCATGCACAAATGCTCCCACCAGTGCCAACCCAACACTTTATGAACAGGACATGGCCTTGTTGACAAAGGAAGGACGGGCAAGGAGAGTAATCACTTCCACCTTGGTATCAAGGTATTGAATTCAGAGATTTTTTGCTTTACCTGTTCAAACAGGTAAAGCAAAAAATACATTTGCATATATACTCTCAAGGTAGGAAAAAATAACCTATAGGGGGAGAAAGCAATTTGTGTTTGACAAGTGTAAAGGAAGGTTTGGGCTTTTTATCTGTACCAGTAGTCTGTTGTAATTAAAACTACATGCCCCACAGTTCCTCGAGTGTTTACAAATTCATTGTGCATGGCATTCTCATCAGCAAAATCTCCATCCCTTCTGGAGTTTGCATGATTGTCCTCTTGATATTATTTTACTTCTGAAAATGAAGAGATAAGCATGTTTCTTTGTCTTAACAGTTTCAGCATGTTGTTCCGCCACCTCAGAAGATTCATCGGTCACTGTGTGACAGCTTGATGTGCACAACTACATATAGTAGGTGGACAATTCAAAAAAGACAAATTTACAATAACCTTCTGCACATCACGCTGTGATTTATTGGAGGAGAGCAGATGGAAAATATGCAAAGTTTTCCATTAACCAGATTCATCTCAGCTATTTCAAATATTTATGGACTTATTTAAATATCTTTTTTCCCATCCTCCACAGCCATCATCAACATTACAAGTCTCATTAGTGACTCAGCATGTATCATATCACCTCCCTTCAGTGCCCACTTCCACACAGTCCAGATAATTTCAAGTTCCTCCCTTTGCAACTTTAATTTCCTCATTCTCCTACTTCACTCTCTCTTCACTCTCTCGGCCCTCCATCTATGTCTCAGCAACTCTCAGAGGTCATTTTCTCTATTCTTTAAGGCTCATTGGTCGCAGAAGGGATCTGTTCTCACTGCCCTCCACTCTAGGACCTTGAAGACTTGTAAAGACAGAATCCTAGTGTAACTTTATTCCCCCTTTGACTGGAGGGATGAAGGACAGACAGATAGGGCAAGAGACAAGGATATCCTTTCCTTAGACAAGAAATGTATCATTTGTTTTCATATTTTTCTAACTGGGTTCCTCGCCATGTGGTTTGTGCCATGAAATATTAAGCAGCATTAAATGCCACAACCGGGCTACATTTCTAACAGGGAACCCGTCTGTGGTGCAACAGCATGAAAATGTAATAGTTTAGAATTCATAAGTTCGGTGAGCAAGTCAATGTATATACAGATTTATAATCCACAGGCCTAACAAAGTGGCTGGTTAATCGAATTAGCCCCGACAGTCTCTGTGGAAAAGTGCTTTTTCCAGCAGTCAGGTTCCGCTGTTGCAGAGCAGGCCAGCAGTGAGAGTAAACACAGCCACTCCTGGGGGGGGATCTTTCTGCTCCTCCTGCAGTCAGTTGGGAGGGCAAGGTTGTTGGAAACAGGGCTGGGCTGTTACTGCTCTATGTTTCTATGCCCCAGTGCCATTTTCACTCTTTACAAGTACCTTCCCTGCAGAAACACTCATCCTTTGATTACACTTTTCTACTCACCCCTTTTTCCTGTCCCCATAGCTTTTGTTTCTGTGAATGTGACATACTACTAAAATCATGAGACCAAATACTTGTGGATTACAAAGGCAAAAACTTCCAAATTAAAAAGGAAACCAATTGTCACTTTAGCACACTCCAGTTTGCATTTGCACTGTTTCTATAAGACAAGCATGTTCAAATGTTTAAGAAGTAATCATGCATGCAGTGACAACAGCATGGGGCCATTTTGTTGTTTTTTGTACAACTGTGCAAACGTCGTGTGTGCTGAGATGTTGGAAAGAGACTGTGCAGAGATGGCACAAAAGTATTATGCCTGACTGGTGGATTACTTGAGCAGCACTGAAGCAATATTTCAGTTATGTGTAGTGGGTCTGAAACAGCCACACATATAGTTTATTGTGTAACCGACACCCCCCTTTTTCAATTTCACTAGCTGAACCCTTAAATTAACAACATAGACACAAAATCTTACATAAAACAGTGCCACTTTGCACCAGAAGAGAGTGCGCTAACACCAGTGCGTTCAGGCAAGCAGTCTCTGCTCCGCTTTACGCATGTGCAGAGAATAAATGTGCTGAGCAGCAACAACAAGCTCTCGTGTGTTTGGATCCACGGGTATGTAAAATGTTTGGGGTTTTTTTTTTTTTCAGTTTTGTTCAGTTCCACCATGTACCTATATATGGCGAAGGCGGGAAGTGGATCTTAGCATTATAAGTTTTTGTAACATGTACTTTATCGTTGTTTAGTGTTGAGCGTTCCCGCCTACAAAAGGCGGCTAAACAAAACTGAGAGTATGTGTTTGAGCAATTGAATTTTGCTGGCGAGTTATTGTTTTGTGGCATTCAGAGGGTAATTCGCATGGTGTTTGTACCATTGTGCAAATGTCAATAGGCATGTGCAAATAATAAATGTGCTGAGCAGCAGCAACAAGCTAACAGCTCACGTGTGTTTGGATCCACAGGCGCACAGACATGCCATAGCTCAGTCGCTCAGTGCCCGCCGCCTGAGTGACTTATGCTGCCGGACAAGAGACCCCTAGCTCTGGCGCCGGTAACATATGTTTTATTTATTTATTTTTTCGCTAGCCAATTCTCTTTAGCCTGCTTCTTTCTAAATTGGCCGGCAAAGTCGTTATCATAGATCTCTTTCAAATGTCAAAACCAATTTCGACACTATCATTGGTTAGCAGCACCCATTTAATTTGTTTACATTCTAATACTTGCACACTTAAGCACTCATTAGAGAGTCACGGGAATCAATCTGGCATCTAACTGAGCTGTAATGTCAATTAAATCTGCCTCACTGCTTACTGATCACTGTCTTTCAGTGGCACCAGAGCCGTATGAACTACCTGCTTAATGCAGAATGCTAGCTACGTTAGAAGCATGCAATGAGTAAAACACAGGTTCAATTAACTGCAATTATTCAGCGTAGAAGTGGCATTTAGATGATTCTAGCACAGGGGCAGTAACACATATTAGGGAGCAGGAACCACAAAACCAGAGAATAATATAGCTCATTCATTCATCTTCTACCACTTATCCATTTCCAGGTCGCAGGGGATGCTGGAGCCAATCCCAGCTCACTCTGGGTGAGAGGGGGGTACACACTGGACAGGTCACCAGTCCATCACAGGGCCAACATACAGAGACAGACAGAGACAAACAACCACTCACACTCACAATGTAGTTTGTTCCTTAAATGGTTCTTGGAAAAGTTTTCTATCCATCCTGTGCTGGAGCCAGTCCCAGCTGACTTTCAGCGCGAGCATTGTTCATCCTGGACAGGTCAGATTTATGCAAAGTACATGTTCACATTTACACCTATGGGCAATTTAAAGACACCAACTAACCAAACATGCATGTGTCACACAGAGAAGGCCCTCACTGTGAGTGGACAGTGCTAACCACACTGAAAGGTTCTCACGGTCGGTGCTGTATCTCTGTATATCTTTATTTTTTACAACATAGTTCCAGGCCTGACTCATTTGAAAATGTATTACATTGTTTTGTAAAATGTTAGCTACTGTGATAAATTTTCCTTTTATAGGCTACATGGAAACAATAATCTAACTTGATTGTGCTGTTGGCTACAGTACATTCTGTTAGATTTGCTATTGTAGGTAACAACAACTATTACAGCACAAAATTGTCTTCCTGATAGTTCAAAAGGCTCAGTTCATCTGTCTCTATGTTATAACACCAGGGTTGTATTTCAAAGCTCACCCACTGGGCTGAACATTTCATCAGGTTTTTAGGAGTCAGATAACTGCTGCTTAGTACAGATTGAAAGCCGAAATGCAGAATAAAGGATCTTTGCATGGCCGTGGTCTCAGCCTCTACCCTGCTGGTCTGCTCATCTTGAATCCCCAGCGTTCAACCCAAGCCAACCTGCAACCCTCTCCTCCAGCTTTCCTCTCTCACCTCAGGCTCTGCTCTCACCTCCTTCACTCAGCCGTACTAGCCATTCACACTTGGCCTGTGACATTGCACTCTCTTCACAGGGGCTCTTCAACACGCCACGCTCGCTCTTTCTCTCTCTTGCCATCCCCCCTTTTCTCCCCCTCTCTCTGAATTCTAATTGAGTGAAGGATGAATCCATCACTATTTCTGTTGTCTGTGGCAAACAGATGGGGCAATCCCGTTCTCTCTCCATTTTCATTGTCCCTACACATCTACTCCTGTCACTACCACTGGATCATCAGTCTGTTTACCTGTAAAGCACAAGCTGTCCCTCTTCCACCTGTCCCAACAACAACGTTTTCTGTGTGTCTATCCCACTCTCACTGTCCTCAACCATGTCTTTGATTTTCCTCACAAACTAACTCTTACCACCAAACATAAAGGGGGGGAAAAAAGACATTACTGGAGCAATTACATTTTAAATTGGAATCAGAATATTGCTCTGATGACTCTAAATTGTCCGTAGGTCTGAATGTGAGTGTGAGTGGTTGTTCGTCTCTGTGTGTCTTTGTGTGTTGGCCCTGTGATGGACTGGCGACCTGTCCAGGGTGTATCCTGCCCCTCGCCCGGAACGTTGACTGGGACTGGCTCCAGGACCCCTGCGACCCGGAAACCGAAAAGCGGTGGAAGATGGGTGAATGGATGGATATTGCTCTGAGTTGGCATCTACTGTACGCCTTATTTATGATGTTATGGATCAAGTATAGTTTGGGAAGCCTGTTTAGCATTTTAATGTCCACCAAGACAAATGAGTACTGGTTCCATAAACAGCTAGAGGGAGTTTTAATTTCCTTTATTCCTTAATAAAATCGAGTTGTTGTTTTTTTTTTTAAAAAGGGAAAAAATTGACTGAATAAACTGAAATACTTTACATAAAGCAGCACAAGTAACTTCAAGCTATTAAACTTACAAGTTACCCATGGGAATATTTTGATGCTGAAGCGTTCTGCAAAAAGATTTAATCAACCTTCTACTCACTTCACTCAAGTCAGTGTAATGCAGGGACTGAGGGGGTTGCTGTGCGATGCAATGTTGTGTTGTGTTGTGCTGTGCTGTGCTGTGCTGTGAGGGATAATGATCCGTGGCTGTGTAAGCCATTAGTGAGTAAGCCGTTATGTTGGAGCCCCTGTATCCCTGACGCCTGCTGTCACTTTGATAAATATGCGGCACCCAGATGCCCTCACATGAAACACCTCCGTGCTGCAGATAGAGGTGCCATTTCGTTTATAATGTTCCTCAGAATTTATTAATTGTCAAAAATATTTTGGGCTTTTTTCAAACTTAAAAATTTAAAACTGTGGCCCTGCGTTTGCATGTGTGCTTGTATGCAGGGTGTGATCAGTCTCACAGGCTGCAGTATTTTGTGGTCATAGTTTGCTGTTCGGGGTGAGTAGCATGTTCTTGCTAGCACAGGGCCCAAAGGGCAGGGAACCAGAGTATGAGATCGTCGCATTGAGAAAGTGACAGCACCGGCTCTGACATGCATATCCGCTGACAGTGAGAGGAGACTGCGTGTGCGTTTGTTTCCCAGAGTGCTGAACTCACCCTTGACTCCCTTCAAAAGCTGATTTGTTTGGGTCACCTCAACAATCCTCCACAGACATTTGGGGTAGACTTCCTGCAAAGCCGTCTCTTTTGTCCGCTTATTTTCACCTCATTTCACACCAATATGAGACGGGCTCCTACGAAAAGCCTCTATTCACGCTCCACTGAGTTGCAGTTTCTAAAAAGAATACATTATTAGATGCACTCCCTGATCTCCCGCTAATGTCAGGCAAGTAGCCGGTCTGCATGACCGTATGCTTGCCTGTCCTCTTTCATACGGTCTGTATGAAAGGGCATTCAGAATTAAGCAAACGTATATATTCATTCACTGTGAGAGTTTGTTTTTAGCCATGGTGCCTTGTCCCACATACAGATTCAAAGCTCTGATTCTCACAAGAAGTAGAGATGCAACAGCTTTTTGTCTGTTTGACAGGTTGGAGGAAAAGAAGCTTTTTCATGGTCTGAATCCACTGTGAATTTAGCTTCACATCCTGCTCAGCCCGTCTGCAAGTGAATTAGATCCAGTGTCATTATGCTGTGAATTCCCCTGGGTCAAACAGACATGGATAATTGTATTTTCTATTTTCCTTGCTTTGTTTCTCCCATTGCTCATGCATTTGTATTGGTTTGATAGTTTTGTTGACCATCTAAATCATATTTGTCTATCTCTTCCTCATGTTAATGTTTTTGTCCCACAAATGATAAAATGAATGAAATGGCTAAAAAATACTTTATCTTGTTTCTCAAGAGAGAAAAGCTCTCTGATGGAAGGGCTGTTAAACCTCTCAAATTTCGTGGATTTTTAGAACTCTTCGGAAGAAAGTTGCTCCTTCGCAGACTGAAATGAAACTTTTGTAAATTCATGTAGCATTTGTTTTCCCTCGCAATTACTGAATAGTGCCCACTGAGTTTGGCAATCCGACCTGGAGTTGTGTGCAAGTTCATGTTTGTGGTGTGTC
This sequence comes from Remorina albescens, assembly GCA_034769265.1. Taxonomy (NCBI): domain Eukaryota; kingdom Metazoa; phylum Chordata; class Actinopteri; order Carangiformes; family Echeneidae; genus Remorina; species Remorina albescens. The sequence goes on from CM068479.1 coordinate 8,614,343, forward strand.
TGTGTGGATGTTACCAGGCACATTTGAACATGTGAACCTTAATAAACAAAGAAGGGACTGCAACAATAAACACAGTTGGGGAAAAAAAAAAAAAAAGGCCAAGAACTTTTTAAATTGTGCTAGTAGGGTAATCTCCAATTTGCACTGGGCTACTCTTCCTAGCACACTAGCAGGTTTCTAAGCACTGCTCGCACTGGAAACACTAGTCTGGCAAGAAGCCTTACTGGCTTGCTGTGGCTCTTCCAGTTAGGACTGTCACTTCTTTAGCCAAGGGATCGTTCTGAGAGAGGGGAGATACCAGCTCTGTTTTCAGGCCTGTGCCAAAATTTCCGTTTTTGTCTCTGTGAGCGTGAGCAGGAAGACAGGCCCCTTATTATTTTACTAATCTTGGGATTAGGAAAAGCAGCTTTCGGCCTTCAACTCTAATCAGCTTCAGTGTATTTAGCAAATATGATCTATAACTGCTCTTTCACTTTGCATCTGGCACTCTAACAAGACAAGAACGGAGGTCATTTGTTAAATGTAAATGTTGGAATGTGCACTGATGTTATGCTCTGATTCCCTCTATCCTCACTAGCAGTGCACTGGTGGGATTGACATAAAGAAACTAGACAAAAAAAACCAAACAAATTTGCATGGACGTGGCTTTTATTGACCGTCATGTTTTGGCACTTTATTCAGAACCTAAATGTGTATGATACCAATCTCTTTGTTCAGTTAAGCTCATAATCACTATCAATACCCCTGCAGTATTAAGGAGCTAATCTTGACCGTCAAGCATTAGCTTTGGCAATGAAGTATCTTTGCATTGATCGTGGCCAAATCACTAAAACGTTTGTAATGAACTTTTATGCCCCTCTGGCAACACCAACTGTTCACATTTACATCCCAGTCATTTATATTTCATGTTTTATATATTTCTTCCAGCTGATCACAGGAATCATTGAGGGTGTGAGTAATTCAGCATCTTAGAATGCAACTGATTTGCCTACAGTGATAATACTCACATTCCTTAATATCACAGGACACATTTCAGTGCGTGTGTGTGAGAGAGAGAAAGAGAGAGTAAGAGCTTCAGACAGGGAGAGAGTTTTTGCTGGAGGCTTTGTTCAGCTCAGCACTGCCTGCTTTCCTTGAAATAGGATTTAGATTTTTTGCATTGAGAGTGATTATAGTTAGCTTTATTCACACCCAAACTTTGACAAGGTGCAACAGCGAGGGAAATGAGTGTGTTGAAGAATATGTTCATATGCTTGCACGTGTGTGAGTGCTTGTGTGCGTTTCTGCACGTGATTGTGTGCCCACCTTTGCCAGAACCCTAGAGCTTGCAGATGGCAACCAAACATACCAGCCCTACACACAATCACATACACACACATGCACATGCGCATGCACACAGACCTCCACGGCCAGCCTAGAGTCTGGAGTCAAGGCTTTGTATCCTGGAGGACCTTGTTGCCAGGATGCATCTCTCTTGGACATTATGATAATCCAAAATGTCCAACTGCTCGCCTCCCTCCTCACCACGGAACCTTATCAGCCTGCAATAAAGCTTTTTTGGGAGGTTTTTTGTTCAGTTTTTTTTTTTTTTTATAATGAGAGCTCACAAGACACAAACCCAATGTGAAAATACTTTTTATATGTGTTGTATACTACAGACTTAGTAAGTTATATACCGATTGAGGTGCAATTAAGTGAATAATGTAAGAAATAATGGAGACAAAATGAAGGAGCAGCTGAATGGAGACTACCACAAGAAAAACATTTCAGGAAATGGTTAATGACATTTGTTTACATTCAAGAGACACAGCCCTCTAGTGGCTGAAGTAATTATGGTTCTTGTACCTATGGAGTAAGGAATTATGGCATTATTGCAAATCCACTCAGAGTGGATGAGTGAAGCGATATGTTGTTAATTTGTTTGTTCTGTGCTGGTCTCTTTTAACCATGCCCATTATCATTCTTTTCTCACAACAAAGTCTTTATCATTTTATTTAATCAATATGAAGAAATGCTGTAGCTCAAGAAATCGTAGCTCAAACTGCAGCATTTACCTAAACCTAACTAATTTGTTTTTCTGCCTGAACTGGAATAAACATTAACAATTATGGTTTAGGTCAGAAGGCTGACCTACACCATCCTGTCAATAGCAGCATATGATTATATTTCTGAAGGGTATGTATCAATGTCATACTATCTCATTTCCTCTGATGACTCACCAGCAAATGGCTCACCAGAACAGGATAATGAGGATTTGATATAAGCCAGTAGCTCTGCTGACGAGCAACACCAAAAATATTCACCGTAATGAACATTTCACATTCATGGACTCCTCTGCTCACGTTCACTCACTAGCATTGCCTAGTGGTAATAAAAATGGGTCTATAAGCAGCTCTTGCATGCTTAACCTTCCAAACTGCCCAGACTCTCATTTCAGGCTGCAGATGCTGTGCTTCCCTGACTTCAATAAACCTCTGAATGCTCACTAAATTGATTCGTCTGGTCACCAAATAGAAAAATTTTGAATGTTATATCTCAGATTCACAACAATCAGATTTGAAATGTCATTGTCATGTTGTTGGTACCTAAAATTTGCAAATGTAGATGCAAGCAAATAACTGTTTTGTAGTAGTGAGCGCTTGGTAAAAACAAAGCAATGGTCAAAATTTAAAATGTATTCTCAGTGGTGAAGTGAAGGCAAGAATAGTGGACGGAAAAGACCAGTAGGAGAGAGAGCATGAGTGCTGAATCTTTGGATGCGTGTAACAAAGTCTTTTCTGACCTCAGAGTCCTTCACTTCCCTCCATCAGGAGCGAGAAAAGAAGGACAAAGAAACTGCTTGGCTCCTAAGAGTTACACTGACAGAACGACCTGCCTGTGTGACCTACTGTGAGATAGCGAGTACAACTGTGCCAGTGATGACAGACAAGGATGTCAATTTGCCAGGGTGATACTACTTGTCTGATGTGCTTGCAAACAAGTAAATATTTTGCACAGTGAAAGGGTGACGCTCAAACTAAAAAAACCCGACCGAAACCCGAAGGTGCCACTCATCTGATATTCTAAGTCACAAGCACAGTGACGGATGCATCTTTTGCTCTAAATTGAGTGTGTTTTAGGTAGATGAAGTCTTGGGTCCCGTCGCTGGCTGTCAGTTCCAACAGTAAGCTGTCTCTCAGCGAAATGATCAGCTTCCACCAAACACTTTGGGTTTGAGCTTGCCACCACTTACTGGATATGGACAGCTGGCAGGAGCTACAAGCTGGAGAAAAGGTTAGAAATGAGTAAAAAGAGACAGATAGAAGCTTACTGGTGAACAATGCAACTTAATGCCAGAGAAGGAATCTGTGGCTTTTCTCCACATTTATAGTACAAACCTCCAGTTCACTCTCATGGCACCTTTGTCCAGTTCTCTGCTGCATGCTTTTAACAAAAAATGAAAGCTGCTGAGCTAAAATAGAAGTGGGGCACAGAGCTAACCCAGCTGCCTAGCCAGGCATTCCTTATTCTTTTGGCTTTTAATGCTGACTGTTATAAAATATGCATGGCGTGGCGTGGAGGGAAGCTACTTAAGGTGGACTACTTTATGCGCCTCTAGTCTTAATTGCTGTTGTGTGCATATATGCGTGTGTCCAGTGAAGAGTGCACATAATGGAGGTCTCTGTAATGGCCCAGAGAGTCCAAGTCAGTCTTTCTGTTGCCCTCATGGACAGCGTTTTGCCGTGTCTCCATTAGCAATCACTGAAGATGCTGTGGTGTATGAGAATGGAGAGTAAAGTTCTCATAGGAGTAAGACCTTTAAACCTTTCATGGGGTCAACCAGGATGCATAATACAAGTAGTAGCATACTGTGCATCCTAAGAGTCCATTTGATTGTGATGAAGACACACAACCACACATATTAGCTGCTGCGTTCATCATAAAATTGCTTTTTAAATGACCACAGTGCAGCCATGCAATGGACCTAACTCTGATACTGGCTAAAAAAAAAAATAGGGCTATAAAGAAATTGCAAAAAACTTCTGAAGCATTGTGGCCAACCAAATTCACAGGTTCCATTATTAGATGATAAAACTGAGACTTCTATCAAACCCTTTTGAAACTGACAGACTTATGAGGCCTCACTCTCTGCTGCTGAGCAATGAAACAATATTATTTTTCAATGCAGCCTGTCTGCTTTATGTTCATATTTATTCAGTTCATCTGGTCATTTCTTAACATGGTGAATGACTCTCTTGACTCACACACAAACAGAAACACAGACAAGCAAATCCTCCCACAAAGGTCACAGTGTTGGCAATTAAAGTTTGGTTATTTGCAGGGTCATAACGGTCCATGATATAAACTTAACAAAGGCAGGAAATTACATAATGGTTATGGAAATTATTTAGTAATGAGGACATGTGAGATACATATAGATGAGAAGACAAAAGATTTAAGTCACATCTGTGTGTCTGTCTGCTGAGTATTAGGGGCTTTGTACCTGACTATTTCTTGCAGCAAAACCAGTAACTTCCTCTCTGGAGTCTCTTTTGGTTACCTGATATTAAGTCATGTTCAGGAAACAGTCCAGAAAATATTGTTCATCTGTTCACCTTAATTTTTTTAAAAAGGATATCATATTTTAATTAGTGATCCTTTGAATAGCAGGTGGCTGGATTTTATCATTTCATAACCTTTTGAATCCAATAATTAAATGCAAGGTTAAGAATCCCCTACATTTTTATAGATTGCCTTTCTGCTGTATCTAATGACCACGCTTATGTTGAAAACCATAAGTGCCAGCTTGAAAGAACACATGGACTGATCTTTGTCTTTTTGCTGGATGTAAAAATAAGCATAGAGAGTCAGTCTTTTCAGAGAATGGGGGAAACTTGACCTGCACATTTGTCTGACTTTTGACTCACTATATGAAATCTGTCAACTCTCAAGTGATTTAGTCATCACCACACAGCACACCCAGTGTTTTGCTCAAGGCTCTAGTATACTCCAAACAAAATCAGTTTTGGCACAAGGGCTGTCAAACTGTTGCTCCAGTCCCTATCATTCTGTGAGTTGCTGCCAGCTCATTCACTTCAGCTCAGGGCCTATATGTATAATCATGCCCAGAGAGAGGAGCTCATGAGTTGTAAGACAGGGCAACTGTGTTTATATAGCAGAGAGAAAGAATTTTAAAGTGCTTTATACTGGCAAGGAATTACATTAAAAATAAAATGTTTATTAAAATTGCATTTTACAGGAATAGAGTTTGAGTAAACAACAAATATTTAAATAAAATATTCATGTTCCATAAAGTCATTTGAAATACTTTCATTTTAAGGGGGAAAACTTCTCTCTTGGACTTGTCACAGGTTTAGGCAGGACCCAGGAGCAGCACAACAGCAGGGGTGTAGATATAAGATAAGTCTTTAATCAAATCCTAAGAGCAACTGAGTTCAATTAGTACCCCTGCTGTGATGTGAACATGGTTCTCTGGAGTGACAGACAGTGATAATACCACTCAGAGTCTTCAAAGCGGTAGTAGGCAATTCCTCCCACGAGAGCCAGAGCGAAGAAACAAACCAGGCAACACACAGATGGAGAACTCATAGTTGGGGGCAGAAGGCAAGTCAGATTTCCAGGGCAGAGACAAGGAGACATGGTCAGGGATGGAAGGCAGGGCAGAGGTGAGGAGACGTGGTCAGAAACAGGCAGAGTCAATACAGGAGAGATCAGTCCAGAAAAGACGCGACGACAATCCAGCAGTGTCTCTGAGGATCTGGGCTGTTAAAATACTGGCTGGCTGATGAGTGGAGGAGGGAGGGAGCTTCAGCAGGGGAGACCAGGTGCAGGAGATTGTAACTGATGAGGTGGTGAGGCAGGAGGTGAGGGAGTGTGGGCTGAGTATAGCAGCACTAAATGGTACCTTGGCTCTGAGGCCAAAAGGACTACAAAACCACTTTTCCCAACAGACACAAATGCAGCACAGGTTTGGCTGCACTGGGAGTCAGCCTCTTTCAGACGTCCCTGAGCAGTTTCCCTACAGCTGCAATCTCACTGCAGGTTTTATCTGCACCTGCCACAACCAGAAGTCACCCCAGAAATAACCACCTTCCCCTGTGATGTTGTCGGGAGTAACGCAAATACAAACACACACACATATATACACACATACACACACACACACAGAGCTTTTTTTAATCCAAATAAATCATCCCACCACTTGACATCAATAACACCATTTTAAAATAATGGCATTCATTAAAGAACATGAAAAAGCACAAACAGGAAGATATTTGATTTGAGCTGAGGTGGTTGTGTGAATTACATAAGTATTAATAAACAAAAGAAATAGCTCTCGGTAATGCATTCCATCTATATTTTAAAATTTTTTGCATTACATATTGAAGAATTTCCACATTTAATTTTTACTTTTATGTTCTTATATTAATTAGGCAGACCACTCTGCCCCATTCTCAAGAAGGGTTGGTTTCAATAGTTGATTGATTGGATGCCTTATTCATAAATGGCACACATGTAGCTTTGCTCTTAGTTTTTACCAGCCAGTCACTAAACTGACTTTTTACTTATGTAACACCAATTCAATATATTAACACACATTATAAAGGCACTTTGCAGAGTAACCATTGCAGCCATTAAGGGATTAAAATCTATCCTTTGACGTATAGAAGGCCGGCATAATGATTTAAAAGCTGATGTGATGTGCCTTCTTGCTGTGAGTGACGACTCTGGCAGCAGCACTCTATAGGAGCTGCAGCTGTCTGGTGGATTTTTTCACTGAAACTTGTGCAGAAGGAGAAGAAGTGGGTATCTTTCCTTTGTGGATGTGAACAAAAAGCATGGAACCTCAGAGAGAAGCTGAATATATTATATCACATACTGGATCAGGGTGTACATGTGGCCTCCAAGGCATTATAATATATCAAATACACACTGTCAGCCTGACCGCTGAGTTTTACACTTAATTTAATCAGGAAATGTGTCAGACAAAGAGGGAGCCGGACCCTCGTGCCTTCAGCCAACTGGCTGATTCACCACTTCCGAAAAATCTATTCTAACTCTATTCTATTCAAACATAAAAAGAAGTTCATCAAAATGAGCTTCCTCGTGTGTTTCAGAAACTGCCTGGATTAACGCGTCCTCTCATCTTTTCTCTCGCCACCTTTAACTAAGACACACACATTCTCACACACATCATCATCATCAATCAAGCGCTGGGCTGCTTGGTTGTGATGCGATGCCATGTCTGTTCAGACAATTTACCTGAGGAATAGAAACGGCCTTCACCACAGCATTTATCCATGTCACACAACACTGCTCCAGAAGTACTAATATTTGGTGGGAGGGGATACATGCGGATACACTGTACTGTGTTTGGCATCTGAAAGAAAGACTGGGCAATACATCTGAGATGTGTGCTGGCTTACAGTGTGAATATCAGGCTGGACAGCCGTAAAGCTGTCTTTAAGGCTGCCTCCTCTTTAAGCTGGGCTCTTGAGATATGGTTCTATCTGTTGGTCTGCACAGCTCACAACTCCCGTTTTAATAAACCATACAGTCTCACAAACACTATGTCACTTTGCCAATTGCCACCCCAAACCACCACCACTTCACCCATACCCAAACCAGTCAACCAGAAAGCCTGTCTGCTCTCTTTACCTTATCCAAACCTCCGTTGTCTGAACTTCCCCAATATACTGCCTCCCCTGTTCTGTTCTCCGTTATACACCATTCTAGCACTAATAATTTAATTTCAAAATAAATCCCCCAGAATGAGCCACTCAGCTGGTCCACTCCCCCATCAATGTCAGTGCAAATTGAAGTACAGCCAAACCCCTTAGGAAAAACCATGTGCTCTCATTGTCTTAAAATAAGCCCAGCAGAGAAAATAGATGACTCCTCTAGGTACTTGGAGATACTCACCCACAAACCACATACACACACACTCACACACACACACACAAACACACTTATTTGCCAGCGACATTCCTCTGTGTCTGTACCTTGGTCAGTGGACAAGGTCACTATCTTTTTGCTCACTGCTACACTTTCTGTCCTCTTTACCTGCTGTAAACTGCTTTCACCTCACTCCTTTGCCTCTATAATATAACAGAGCCACAGAGGGCATGTGTGTGAGAGATAAAGAACAAGCTGAAATGCGTGAACAGGTGTGTCAGTCACACTTTCAGGAACTAAGGGCACGATGAAACTGTTCTGGCCTGATCCCTTGAAAATAAAACATTTTTCAATGTTCTGTTATGAAGAGACAGGAAACAACCCTAAAACTGAAGGTCTTGTGGAGCTGTCACCAGTGTTGCCATGCACAAAAGAAAACATATTGAGAGGTGTATGGGGATGACAGCATGACTTAGGAAAAGAGACATGCAGGCACAAGAAAATTCATAAATGGACATGACCCACTCACACTGGATGGACAGGAAAACGTTCCCTGGGATTAGTCATTGCTTGCAGGGCTACAAGCTGAAGAAAGAAACATAAGAAACATACCTAAGATGTAGGTAGGAAGAGGAGTGAAAAGACGCCCATAGCAAGTGTTTAGGTTACAGTAAATCAGAGCGCAAAGAAGAAAAAATGGAAATGGCAACATTTATTCCTGCCATCCACCCCCACAAACCCAATCATCTCGTGACAACAGGCAAAACTCACAAGAATAATAGAAAATTTGATTGGCAGATGCAATAAATCGACCGAGGGAATTCATCAGCAAATTCTGGTGGCTGCGTGTGTGTTTCTGCGTGTGTGTGTCTGTCGGAGAGGCAGCTGTTTGTCAAAGAGAATGAAAAGGACGGTGGAAAGACTGTAGTTGTCTTTTTGACAGCATAAAACTGGAATAAAAATCACGACTGAAAGTCTGACAGAACAGCTCAAATCAAGAATGAAGCCCTGTCTGTGTGTGTTAGTGTGTGTAGGTATGACAAGTTGTCAGTGTGTGTGTGTGTGTGTGTGTGTGTGTGTGTGTGTGTGATTGAGAAAAAAAAAAGAAACAAGTCTTGCAGTAAAACCTTTGAAGCTTGTGGTCTAAGGGAATGACTGGAAGTGAGTGTGTGTGTTTTAACCGTTATCACTTTCATTCCCCACTCTTTCCCTGGAAAGCACATTGATCCAATTGTATTCCTTTCTCCCCAGGCCATTTAGTTGTAAAGCAGATAAGAATTGGGCACAAAAAGAAACAGACTTACAGACAGTAGACGCCCCTCCTTCGCTTGTGCTTATTGCCTTGATTTTGAATAAGTATAACACTTTTTTCGTCTGCATCTAATAAAAGTGAGCAAGCGTCACAACTTGATGTTGATGTTCACTCGTCTGAAGCCAAGTACTGAAAGTAAAGCCGTTAGACAGGAAGTCGTGCTGATGAACTGCTGGACAATTTGCACAGAGTTGTGTAATTTGAGAACCCAAATCTTTATAAAAGGAGGGGATATGAAAAGAATGATCAGTGGACAAGCAGAGAGAGGTGAAGAAGGGAGTCAAGGTAGAAAAAACGGCAAAGAAGGGAGCACTCAGGAGTAGTTACAGTTTTCACACTTCACCCCAATTAGATGTCCACTTTTCCAAAACTTCCACAATTGTGTTTCAACCATTTAAACACATATTTTAACCAAACGTGGCCTATGCTGCCAGCACTACAGTATTTACTCTCTCTTATAAGACTACTTTGTCACTCTAAGAAGAAACAAACAAAGAAAATGCAGCACTGTAGAAGTAAAAAAATGAACTTAACAATATTTTATAGATAATAAAGAAACTAATTATAAACACAACAGTACCCTTCACTGGGTTCAGTGCGATCTACATCATGGCCAATAAAAAAAACAACTAGGTATGTTATTAGCTAAACAGACAAGCAGCTGTTTCACAACCTGGTGGCAAAATTTCTTCAGTGACAACTACAGCTGCATCCCCATGCAGGGGCCACAACCTCTCAGAAAGTCCATGTTAGGTTTCAGCTCAGATAACTAACTAGTCACAACCCATAAAAACAAGCTTTTGTCAACAAAATTTACATATTGGGTTGACTTTCACGGTCAATGATGATCACAGAGGGCTTCACTTCCCGAGAGGATGCTGCCTCTACAGAGAATTTGTAGAGAGTTTAGCTGGTGGTGAACAACAGAAATTCATTCAGCCATTCATTCATTCATTCATTCATTTCAGGGTCCGACTCCTTCTTTGTCTTACACATTTCCTGATGATTCATTCATTCATTCATCTTCAACCGCTTTGCAGGTCACGGGGAATGCTGGAGCCAATCCCAGCTCACACTGGGTGAGGGCGGGGTCACCCTGGACAGGTCACCAGTCCATCACAGGGCCAACACACAGAGACAGACAGAGACCAACAATCACTCACACTCACACTCAGACCTACGGACAATTTAGAGTCACTAATTAACCTAAACATGATGTCTTTGGACAGTGGGAGGAAACCCACGCAGGCACGGGGAGAACATGCAAACTCCACACAGAAAGGCCCCAGGCCGGGAACCAAACCTGCGCTCTTCTTATTGTGGGGCAACAGCGCTATTCAGTTGTGCTGCCCCAACAAAAGAGATATTAGAATGAGGAGCAATGCAATAAAAGAATTCAAAGCTAAACATGGTTTATTTTGTTTATTAAGTGTACGGATGTGCTGAATGTGGTACGTGCTGTGAAAAAGTAGCCATGCTATTAATACCTGTGAAAGTAAATGTAAATTTTTCCCATAAGGTTTATAATGTGACATTATGTGGTATGAATAATCATGAAAAGTCATATCACAGACTCAGTGCTTGTTTGTTTTCTTTTACATTTTCAGATTTCATAGGGAGTGTCAAACTTTATGTGAAGCCTGAGTACATTCAGACATGAACTCCAATTGCTTGTTGAAACGTTATAATTTTAGGATTGAGTGGTATAACTCTACTTAGTATTGCTTAGTAGTGTAGATGCAGTGATGCCACACTATCTATTCCTCAACAAAAAAAAAAAAATGAATCCCATAATTGAAAAGTAAATGCTATATTAAACTAAAAATTCTGAGTTTACTGCAATTTTTTTTTCTTTTCAGCAAAAAGAGTAAAGGCTGCCTATTAAAAGACTTACTGTGATCTACTGAGAGCTAATGATCATAGGCTGGATGTTTGTTGAAACCCTCACTGCTTATCATTTCTTTCAAAATGAACATAAACGGTTTGTTCTTCAGCTGAATTTCAGTCAGCAGTCTGCAAACCATTTTAAAAAGAATACAGATACATAGGAATTGAGTTTGTGTGTGTTTGTGGGGGGATACTAAGCCACCCACACAAAATCACACTTAATTCATGACACTTACAAAGAGATGGTTATCTTTTTTTTAGACATTTTTCATCTTTCTAAGTGAAAAAAGGGATTTGATATAAAAGAAAAAAAAAGGACAATGTCTTACTTTTAATGAAGGAAATATCTAATATATAAATGTTCTGAATTTAGGAAATCTGAGAGGTTGTAAGCGAAGAGAGCCAGCAGCCTGTAGAAACAAGGTCAAGCCTATAAAGGTCAGGTCGGTCTTCTTATGATCTCATTTCTTTCACTACTCTCTATCACTTTTTATGTGCTTTCATGTTTTCATCTTCAACATCCTTTACTTTTCTTTTTCCTTTAAGGCCTGAAGCTGTGCTACAGAATCAGAGACAGAAAACTGAGGTCTAGGAAAGGACAGAAAATGGCAAAGAGAAGTTGGGAAACAGAAGATAGTTAGAGAGTCCCCAGATGGCACTCTCTAACTAATACTCCAAATTATCAGCAATGAGGAAGGTTTGGAAGCAGAAAGTGGTTCAATCCCATCATGACAGCTAGTTCCTTGCAGGAAAGGAGACTAAATGCTTCTGATTGTGGGAGAATTGGCTGTAATGAACCAGCAGACAGCCATCTTTAACCAATCATGTCAGAGGTTAATAAACCACATATCGCTGAATCCAAGATGAAGTCGTGCCAATGGTGCCAGTCACATCACTATCTCTCAATCTGTGCCCTTAACTCACACACAAACACACACAGACATAAACACAGAGATTATAATGTTGCTCAGTGATGTACAAAAAACAGAAAAACCAAAAAAAGGAGGGGGGGGGGGGGTGTTCTTACCAGCTGTGCTTCCCAGCAGTCAGAGTTAATTAAAGGGGTCATTTGACCAAAATGACAAAGAAAACACATTTCCTGAGTCAAAGCCAGATCATTTACGTTTTATTTGCCCTGCAAGTTTTAAGACAGCTGAGGTTTCTACCACCACCTGAATACAATGGGGGTACATTTACTTTCACTCTGGGTAATCTCACGGTGTGTTTTGTATGTTATGTTTGTTATACTACTATACTAAGAGAAGACCCATTTTTTTCGAGATATTTTGGTTTTGGACTTTTTTTTTTTGTAGCCATTTAACAACACTGTATTAAGGTTGAGGTAAAATGTCAAATATTTCAAGAGCATCAAAACCATTTGCATCATAGGAATGAGTAAATTAGAGTCCCAAACTGAAACTTGTTAGTTTCTGTGACTGTGTAGTTTATGCTGAATTTCATCATCATCACTTTCTGCCCTAACTTCACATTACTGCACCTGACAGGTCAATGGGGATTGATTTTGCCTGTATAATCCATGCATTATTAAAACTGCGATGTCCATGTGGGGACTTACACTGTTCACAGTGTTTCACTGTGTGGGCTGCTGCCGCTGGCAGAAGGCCAGTGCTCAGAGACAACAGACAGATCCCACGCATGCACAGGTCAACGCAGATATTCAACTACTCTGCCTCCTCTGGAGTCTCTTCTGAAACATACCTCACCAGAGCACAGTGAACTTGGCAGTGAGGTTGTGCTCATATACATACATCCACCAAAAGCATCCTCACACACACACACATATATATACACACAGAGATTGCATCCTAGTAGTAAAGAATAAACCAAGCTCTCAATGATATCATATTCCTTTCACCACAATGTTTCTGGTTCAATAATTGTGCAAAATTCAACAACCAACAGACAAACTATTTTCTGTGATTATTAACTTCAATAAACAAGTGTAATGCTGGTGTAGAGTTAGCATTACCTATTATATCTATATAGGATCGTAGCGTGGGTAATCACAGCAAGGGGGCAATTTCTTCAGAAGAAGAACACTTGTGTGAACTTCAGTCTCTGTTCAGAAAGTAGGACAACTGAATATCCCTGCGTATCAAAACTTGATACACTTCTCTGTGTGGCATATCACTCCACCGATGTTAAACAAACACTGAAGATATAGTTCCTCATTTATCAACAAATGTAAATGATATATTTATCAACCAATGACCATAATGAATAATAATAATATAATATAATATATAAAATAATATTCTGAATCATTCTTCACGAAAATAAAATCTCATTTTACACAAAGTAGCAGTATATATGTAAAATCCTCACCATTTTCTCATCCTCAAGTACATACAGGAGTATATACACACAAACAAATTACCTTAAAAAGCTGCACATCTAGTATTTTGCAGATTCAAGATGAAGCATACTTGACTGCCAAAAGATGAGTACAGAGCTATTAGCAAGTAATTATCATTTCATGAGGCATTTTACTTGAAAGTCAAACAGGAAAAAGTTTTGTTTCTGAGCGCTGCAATATATTTAAATCTCCGGGGAAGCTGCTGTTGAAGATCTGCTCTAATTAGCCAACTCTCTCATCGCCTCTGAAACTTTCCTGTTTATGTGAAATATAGGCCTGTGTGACTCAGGGGGTGGGGGTTGGGTCTATTCAATAGAGCCATATCAAAGCATCACAGAGTTACTTATGTTGTTACAATTCCCTGTTATTGCCAATATACGACAAGTGTCAGGTTTTAAAGCTCAAATGTTTGCAAGTAATTTTTTTTTTTATTATTGTTAAATCTTTGTGGTGATGCATTTACAATTTTGCCTGGCTCTTTATGGTGCAACCAGACCAGGATTATAAATTCCGACCGCCACACCTCCTTGAAGGTTGCTAATGGCTTAGTCCACACTTGCAGTTCAGTGGACAGAAGCGGTTAATGCTCCAGTTCTGATGAAGATGACTTCAGGTGAAACAATCTAGTCGTTAAAATACTTGTAGTTATCTGTGCGGACATGGAAAAGGATTATTAAACAGACAAGGGCAGATATAATGGCGAGCTCTGATTTTATTTTATTGTATTTTATTGCTACTGCCTTGTAGTCAGCATCCAACTTTTCATGCTATTTTGTGGGTTTTTTTTTCCTCCCAGTATCACATTTATTTGATAGCATAGCAGCCACCCATTAGTCAACAGTGATGAGACTTCATGAAACCCTTTGACCTAAGTTCCTCTCTTACTTTCCAGACTCTTTTTTGGTTTCAGGTTTTTTTTTTTGGCAGGAAACCTTCCCTTGTGACTGTTGCAAAATTACTCCTCCCACATGGCCTTTTAAGTAAAGTTATACCAGAGACACTGTGTTCAATTCTTTCCATTTTAGGCAATTAATGTTAGTGCTCTGCAGGGAACACCTGGTCCTCAGTTCTTCAGGGCTTCAGGGCTGTACCTGTACGCTCTCCCTGTGTGTGCTGCTGAATCGTTCTATTTAAAAGACAATGACAAATGTACAAGTTCAGCCATCTCATTCAAGTGCACACAGTAAATGAATCACTCTCTGCCTTCATTTGTTTGACAACTTTCTGGTTTTCAAGTGAACTATCCTTTGGATTATTTATGTGACAATTGCATGTCTTGATAGAAAATCAGGTGCAGTAGACTTTTCATTCCTTCTTTCTTTCTTGTTTCCACCATTTGCCATCCTTTGTATGTTTTGCTCCTCTCAGTGACAGCTGAGATTAATAATCAGCTTTTATCTGCAGAGTGCAGGCTCTCCTTTCATGCATGACAACCATGCCATTCATGTACGACTAGAAATGTGCATGCTCTCACACACACACACACACACACACACACACACACAGCAGGTTTGGCAGTTTGCCATATAGGCTAATTGTGTGACATCTGACAAGGTCTCAAACCACTGGCTTTTAATCATGATGAAATGAGGTTTGCCCCAGTAAGTTTAAGGTGGAGCTTCATCCCTGCACAGTTCCGTCTGCAGCACTGAGTTAGCACACCTGGACAAATGATTAATTGGGGGATTGACAGCAGATGACTGAATTGGAGGTCAGAGGGTGACTATCCTGTAACTTAGCCATGCAATTAATGATGCATCCTCATAGAAAATGTAATAACTTTCCTGACCTCATTTGATTTGTAATGGTGGAATTTACTATAATAGACAGGAAAAAATATTGCAACGTCAGCAGGGGTTCAACAAGAGCAGCTGGATGAGCGAACACAGAAACGCAATAATGTCTGCGTATTTCGAACAAGCTTGTAGGCACTAAGCCCTAACCTATTTTGGTAAGTTCATCTTGTTTCAGTTTCATGAAGCAAACAAAGAGGACACTACACAATGATGCCAGTTCTTCAATATTAACTTGCCTGAAAAGTTCTGCCTTGCTTCTTTTTTTTTTTTAATTCAGTAACTGCATTTTCTGTATTCCCTCATATGATTTATTGGTTTGGCCTGTCAGTATATACAGTATGTTCCCCTTCAGTGTCATTCAATTGAGGCAGTTTTGTGTTTCATTGAGGTTGGGTAGAATTATTCTATTTGTTGCAGTTTAGTCGGCTATATTCAGAGTTTTATTTTGCTGAGCTCTCAGGGTAGTTTCTAATTCATTATCAGACACTTTACATTTTCTTATTTTTGGGCATTAGATAAAAACTTTAAACCCTGCATCCTGCTCACAATGGAAACTATAGGATGCTAATACTGGGAAAATAATATTATTATTATTATCCTTAGGTATTTGTTCTTAAACTGAAGAACTGGATTACTTTTGACTGTGATTGTGCTAAATGGGTCTAGGGATACCAATTCACCCTGAGGTCAACCTATGTACAAGTCCAGATTTTAGGCCAATCCTTCCAACAGTACAGATATTTGACTTAATACCACCAATGTGATATTTAATCACTGTTGTGCTAATAGACAACAAAATTACATCAGTAAAAATGTTTTATAGCAAATTAGAAAAATTGTAATTGAGTAGTCAATAACACTAGAAACATGTGCAGTCCATTTAGCTAAGTGCTTTCCACCAGGAACTGTATTGAGACATCCATACAGCTCTTTTTTTCTATCCATACATCACTTTTACATCTCTCACACACTGACACACAGCAATGATACATCGGAGTAATTATGGGTTCAGTATCCTGACCTGCTGATTAGTGGATGACCCACTCTACCTCCTACTTCATCACATTACCTTACAATACATTACTATAAAACATTACTGTACTAATAGCAAAGTGAGGTAATGTGTTTTATTTTGGCGGAGCTCCCCCGCTATTTCAGTGACAAGATGACAGGTCAGAATTTGGTGAGGGATAAATGCACAACACCCAAGACCTGGATGTGTGCATGGGATGCATACAGCTCAGCTTTCAGCACTAAAATGATCTGAAGCACACAGAAAAACAAACAACAAAAAAAAAAAACAACAACAACAGTGGATAGTGAATTCAAGGCAGGTGTCATGACCCTACTAGAGCCCAGATTTAACCCCCATGGAGCAAACGTGGAGAGAGCCTGAAAATAGCAGAAGATAACCATTTCCTGAGCTTGAGAGGATCTGCCAGGACAAGTGGGGTGAACTGCCCAAATCCAGGTGTGCAAAGCTTGTAGGGATTTACCCAACTCAAAGGTGCAACTGCTGCCACAAGTATAAAAATAAAAAGCTGAATACATCTGTGAATGAGAGATTTCATTTTATGATTTTATTAATAAAGTTTTACATTTTCCCAGGGACATAGTTCAGTGGTAGAGCTGTATGCCTTGCAGGCAGAGGCCCTGGGTTCAAACCCAGTGTGCTGGTTCCAAACCCGGATTGGGATTGCGACAGGAAGGGCATCTGGTGTAAAAACTGTGACCAAATCAACCATGCAAGTAACAGAGCTGACTTGCTGTGGCGATCCCCAACAGGGAAAAGCCAAAAGAGGAGGAAAAAAAATTATTACATTTTTGCATTTCATGTTTGTGCCCTGTGTGTCAAAAATTGAAGATGTGAATATTTTCTAAAGCCATTGTACATAATAATAATTTTGGGCAACAAAGTTGTGGTCATTCACTGGTAAATGAGCTATGCCTCTTACACCACTTATTATCTGGCAGAACAACTTTAACTTCACTAGTTCTTATCTCTCAAGTAGATTTAGTGAAATAAGTCCAGGATGAAGTACCACGTCACTCTTCATGAAGAGACTCCTTCATCAATTTGTGTCATTATTCCTTGCTTCCTCCACAAAATAACCCCCAGGTTTCCATTTTGTCTCAGTCAAACAATACAAGTATATCAATAGAGCTTAGGAGGTTAGAATCAAGAATTTATTCTTCTGCTTCTGAAAAAGATGTTTTTTTCCTCCCCACTGATCGATTAGTTCAGTACATTGTGGAGTTGGTTTTCACCAATAATGAAAATGGAGAAAGTCCAAGAGACAGGTGACATTCCTGCTGCAGAGAGGACTGGTGGCCTTTACTAGACTCCAATTGTCAAGCCTGAACACAGGATAACTGGGTTAATATCGGGTATTTTTGACGAATGTCAGAAGCTACATTTCACTCCTCTTTATTCCCTCTATTTTTTTTACCACCTCCCTCCCTTTCATCGCACTCTTTTTCCCTGATGCCTGTCTCTGCGTGATAATGTCAATGCCTCCAGGATGAGCAGCACATTGTGATCCTCCCCATATTCATCTCTTCCTCTATGCCCTCTTCCTCTTCATTTCTCCTCATTCTGTCCTCTACACCTTGTTTCTCTGATCTGCTCATCCTTTTTGATGAGCCACAATTTGCCTCTCTCTCCCTTACTCTTTCTTCCTCTGTTAGAATTTAGAGTGGGATAAAAATCCATATACTCTGAATTATCTGGCTCTGCTAAAAGGTCACAGTCCTAATCATTTCGGGTGCATGCGAATGTAACCAGCAGCGGTCATTAGCGGCACTCTGTGTGCAATTGGTCCAAAAAAAGGGTACAGTTTTAGCTCCAGATCAACGAAAGACACTTCAGAATCCTCAGTAAATAGGAACAATTTAGAAAGAGACAAAACGTCATGTATTTCTAAATTCTCATCTATAACAACGCATTCTGAAGATGTATTTTTTCTATTGCTGGTGCCAAAAAATATATATATATATACCCTAGAATGGGTGTTGTTAACCATATTTACAGGTGAGCAATGACAGGAGCATAAAAACAGTGCTAAATCATGATGGCAAAAAACCCTGAGGAGAGATATGTAATCAATAATAACTGTTTTGGAGACAAAAACCCAACGGGCATCTGAAAACATCTCACTGCTAACAACCAAAAGACAAAAACAGCAGGAAAAAAAAAAAAAAGATCCAGGCGACAGGATAAGACACTGATGTTTGGATAAGAATCTTTATTATACCTAAAACGCGCACGAACAATACTGACACATCCAGGGAGGGAATCAAATAAAATAAAATATAACAGTTCTAATACCACCAAGAAAATAAGCCGTTTGACAACGTTGATTTATTTGAGGATTGTGTTACAATATCAACATTACACAATAAATATTGTATTACTTTACATCTTGACTCATACAGTCTTAATATTTTTATCTTGTATTTTTTGAGACTGATATTAATTAGTGCTGCTATGGGTTGTTTCTGGCTGCACCCACAGGTTATTTCACAACAACGTGCTCCAACTCAGGCAAATGCACACATACACGTACCTGCACCAATATGACATGGTGAGTATTCTTTTCATTTCACCTCAGCTATGTATTACACCGGGGTCAGTGTTTGGTGTATTGGCACAAAAAAATTGGCACCAGTTCTACATTACCATCTATGTGCATGATAAGATTATAAGATGATAATACATAATACATAGAGATGATAAATAGGGGAAACCAGCGAAGGAGGGCTATGTTTATCAGATAAGATCAACAGAACAGTCAAGGCAAAAACCCACAAACTAAACCATAATTTTAAACTGACAGTTTTTTTTCTGCCAGTGGCAACAAAACTAGAAAACATGCAAAGGGTGCCAAAGATGACAACTGGTAACAAAGGAGGTAAACAGTGCAGGGTATTTAAAGAAATACTAATTTAAATAATAATTAAAACTATAATTTAAAGAATGGTTGTGTCTAAAATCATTCAGACACCACCTGGGAAATTATCTCTGCACCTGTCTTTCACAATGAGCACATCGCATGATAGATTTGTGACAACTTTCGGTAGGAAAGCAACCATTTTAGATAGGGAGTATAGCTTTTACAGTACATTTAATGATAAACAATGGGACTCTATGAATCCGCTATATAGGGTATATTAACTCTTACCATAATTCAGACAGCGCTATAAAATGGCAAACTCACTATATTAGTGGATTATATAGTTAGTAGTGACTTAGTTTAGACACAGCCCACCTTTAAACAGAGAAACCTCTTGATATTATCAGATGACCAAAATTGTTTAAAGAAGTCACATGATGACAACTACTAATATTTCCATAATAACTGCCACCTACTGAAGATATGCAATGCAGTGGCTACGCCGTAAGTAAACCTTGATTCTAGGTTTTATTCATTACAGCTTCAAAAGCATTTCATGAGAAAGAAAAATGCATTCAAGTCCTACTGTATAAGCCAGAAGGAACAGCCTATAACATAACTGTGTTTGTTTACAAGTGAATCTCAAAGGATTACCTGTTCAATGCTTATTCAATGCCACACAGCACCTCAAAGCATGACTACACACAGACCACAGACAAAAGGACTTCACAAGGGTTAAAAAAAATCCTAACCATTTCAGAGTACCCAGCAGTTCAGAGCTGACAGAGCTGCTGTCAGCCCGGTGGCAGGCTATCCCACTTTCACCAGTCTATCAGTCAGTCAGCTTCCCAGCGCCTCTTCAACCCCACTCACTTCCTGATAGCTCTCTATCAACTCTCAGATGCTATCTATTGTTCCAGCTAGCTATCATTCCTACAGCCCTGCAGCATATCTTCTCCCTCCCCAACCTGCCCACTCCACCACTCCTCCTCCACACACACACATACACTTCCCAAGCTCTCACTCTCTCTCCTCTGTTGTGTGGATCGATGGGTTACTGCTGTGTTGAATGTCAGGCTGTCTGACAGAGGACACAGCGGTTTCTGGAGCGACGCCAAGGGACGAGCTCGGACTTCATGTCCCCACAACATCAGCATGACGGTCGTGGCAGTGAGCGGGCGTGCATGTACGTTTCCCTGTATGTGTGTGTCTGATGAGAGGAGACCATTGATTCTTACCAGTCACTTTCACTCTGCAACAGAGGAGCAGGGCAGGTAAAGGTCGCAGGAGAGTCAGCTCCAGCTCAATGCGAACAGCACAGATATTGTGTTTATGTATGGCAAAAAAGGTCTTTCATGGCATAAATAAACCAGAGACTCTGCAAATCCTTTTGCAACCAGAAAATGGATCTTAATGCATTCTCAGGGCATGTCTGAAAGTGTGTGTGTTAGTGCCCACATGAGCACCAAGAGGAGTATTTAGAGCACAGTTTCTGCACCTAACTTATATTGCCCTGTAGAGAACCCAATTTTCCATTTGTGCCTTTGTTACTTTCTTTCAATCCCCACCATATTCTCCACCCGCATATAATGTCCAGATACACACAGGTACCTTGATTACATAAGTGCCAGTTGTGGCCGAGACACAGTGCTCAGAAGTATTTATTCTGATGCGTGTGAAATGTCATTCTGACATCCTCTGTGCGTGATCCAAGCTGATACTCTATTAATTGTTCCCAGAATAGACTTGCCTTCACCATCCCCAACTGTGTTTACCGAGCAGACTGGAAAAGGTTGATAAATACATGTTTAAGCTGATCCAGGAATTTCTAAAGATGGCATTATAACAGTACAATGGTGACAGTCAGGACTAGTAAAAGAACATTTGTAAAATAGCAAACATGTTTTTTTTTTTACAAAATATGAATATGTTTTCCATTACTATATTATTGTTGCATTTACAAGACAAATCCTGACTTCCTTCAGGAAAGGGGTGACGGTTCATCTTTCAGCAGGACAACGACCGTAAGCACACAGCCAAGATATCAAAGGAGTGGCTTCAGGACAACTCTATGAATGTCCTTGAGTAGCCCAACCAGAGCCCATACTTGAATCAGCAGCAGAAGTGAGGCAACACACAGAGGAGCCAGGTATCTGCAAAAGCCTTCAAAAGAGAGGACACTAACTGTGCCATTGTCTCAAAACCCATTTTTCACTTAACATGTATTTGTAAGGAATTTGTCTTAACCCATCTGGAAAACTCCTCATGAAAAAAAAATTGTAGTTTCTTCCTTTGCAGATTTTTTTCAGGTTTGCCTGTGCTCTAATAACTAAAATTCCACCATAATATGTGGAATGAGGTTGTGTGGCTATTTTAGTCTGTATTTTCTGTGCCCAATTTTAGTTTTGCTGAGGAAATAATTCCTGCTGTTCTCTGTGAAATTCTTCACACAGACTGTTTTGCTCTCTAACTTCTGATTACATCAGATTTTATGTCTGCTGGGTCATGCTGCTTTTATTAGCAAATAAGGATGGTACTATTAACCGTTTTACTATTAACTGGGATTTAAAACATTACAATTATCCACTGCAAAGGCTGAGAGATACCACAAAAAAAAGCCAAGTGATTATGTTCACAGAAAAAGAGGAAAAGAGGGCCATTGGTGGTAATTACTGTTGTGCAACCTGCACTTTAGCCCCTACAGCTAGAACAAACAGGGATTTTTTAAAAATAAAAATCGAAGAAATCACATGTACATGTGCAAGTATTCATAGCCTTTGCCATGAAGCTCAAAATAGAGCTCAGGTGCATTCTGTTTCTACTGATCATCCTTGAGATGTTTCTGCAGTTTAATTGGAGTCCACCTGTGGTAAATTCAGTTGATTGGACACGAGTTTGAAAGGCACACACATGTCTATATAAGGTCCCACAGTTGACAGTGCATGTCAGAGCACAAACCAAGCATGAAATCACAGGAATTGTCTGTAGACCTTTGAGACAGGCTTGTCTTGAGGCACGGATCTGGGGAAGGTTACAGGAAAAACGTCTGCTGCTTTGAAGGTCCCAATGAGCACAGTGGCCTCTATCATCTGTAACTGGAAGAAGTTTGGAACCACCAGGACTCTTCCTACAGCTGGCCGGCCATCTAAACTGAGCGATCGGGGGAGAAGGGTCTTAATCAGGGAGGGGACCAAGAACCCGATGGTCACTCTGTCAGAGCTCCAGAGTTCCTCTGTGGAGAGAGGAGAACGTTCCAGAAGGACAACCATCTATGCAGCAATCAACCAATCAGGCCTGTACGGTAGAGTGGCCAGACAGAAGCCACTCCTTAGTATAAGGCACATGGCAGCCTGCCTGGAGTTTCTCCAAAAGGCACCTGAAAGACTCTCAGACCATGACAAAACAAAATTCTCTGGTCCGATGAGACAAAGATTGAACTCTTTGGTGTGACTGCAACGATCGTGTTTGGAGAAAACATGGCACCACTCATCACCAGGCCAAAGCCATCCCTACAGTGAAGCATGGTGGTGGCAGGATCATGCTGAGGGGATGTTTTTCAGCGGCAGGAACTGGGAGCCTAGTCAGGACAGAGGGAAAGATGAATGCAGCAATGTACAGAGACATCCTGGATGAAAACTTGCTCTAGAGGGCTCTTGATCTCAGAAAGGGGTGATGGTTCATCTTTCAGCAGGACAATGAACGTAAGCACACAGCCAAGATATCAAAGGAATGGCTTCAGGACAACTCTATGAATGTCCTTGAGTAGCCCAACCAGAGCCCAGACTTGAATCGGATTGAACATCTCTGGACAGATCTGAAAATGGCCGTGCACCGGCGCTTCCCATCCAACCTGATAAGAGGTGCTGCAAAGAGGAATGGGCGAAACTGCCCAAATATAGGTGTGCCAAGCTTGTGGCATCATATTCAAAAAGACTTGAGGCTGTAATTGCTGCCAAAGGTGCGTCAACAAAGTATTGAGTAAAGGCTGTGAATACATGTGTGCGTGTACATTATGTACATGGGATTTCTTTTTATTTATTACAATTTGCAAAAATCTCTTAGTGTGTGTGTGTGTGTGTGTGTGTGTGTGTGTATAGTTTGTTTTTTTTTTTTTTGTTTTTGTTTTCTTGAGGGGGGAAAAAAATGAATTTAATCCATTTTGGAATAAGGCTTTGACATAATAAAATGTGGAAAAAGTGAATCGCTGTGAATACTTTCTGGATGCACTGTAATTGTGTCTTCTTCATGGATATCTTCTGCGATCCCTTGTCAATGTTGCCCAGCGTTCTGACTGAGTTGTGTTGCTCCTGTTGTCCACCTAACCCCTGTTTTTCTCTGTGCCTCCAGTGTCGGTTTGTCTGCGTGACTCTGCCTGCTACGATCAGCCAGCCATCTGGCTCTGTGTTTTTGTGTTTTGGGTTTCTTTTTTTGTGTGTGTGTGTGTGTGTGTGTGTGTGTGTGTGTGTGTGTGTGTGTGTTCCTGGGACTTTAGTGTCACACCCTTTCCACTGGGTGCCCAGTCTCAGTCTCCTGCTAATTTACAGTCCACATTCTGCTCAGATCATAACAGTTAGCATGGAAACTTCAAGAGAAGAAAATGAAGGGGGGGGGGAGAAAGAGGGAAAAAAAAAAAAAAAACTGAATCCAAAAACAAGAGGATGCTTTCAACTGCTAGAGAAAGCTCATGACATGTAAAGGAATGTAATTTGTCGCTGAATGTAATGTAAACAGCTAATCTTGACTATTTAGCAGCAGAAGTTACAAAGGGCTCACCTAAAAGTGCACTGATTGTTCATCTTAACAAAAGTTGAGGTCACTTGAGGTGAAAATGGTTCCTTTCTGTGACAATCATACATTAAATAATTGAGGTCTATAGCACTAGTATGTCAGCACTCAGTGTTTTAAATCAAATCAGATTTAATTATATAGCGCCAAATCATAACAAAGTTACATTAAGGCACTTTACATATAGAGCAGGTCCAGACCAAACTCCTTATAAAATTATTTAAAGAGACCCAACAGATCCCCCGATGAGCAAGCACTCAGCGACAGTGACAAGGAAGAACTTGAGAGACGCAGAAACCTCGGGCAGAACCAGGCTCGGGCAGAACCAGGCTCGGGGGGGGCGACCATCTGCCTCAACTGATTGGGGAGAAGGGGAGAGAGATGGGGGGGAAGGTTGGGTAGAGTAGGGAGAGAATGAGAGCAGGAGGAGGGGATATTCAAAACAGGTGCAGGCAGGAACATGATGCTGCATGAAGTTCATAGAAATGATGCTGGATGGAGTTCATGAAGATGTGGGAGCAGCAGGCATTGCAGGAACGGGGGGGGGGGGGGGGGGCGATGATTCACCACCTGTAGGATGAGGACAGGGAGAGAGAGGAGAGGAACTGGGAGAGACAGGGATTTCAGAGAAGCATGGTTATTGATATGTCGGCACATGCAAGGGGGAGAGAGAGAGAGAGGTGCTCAGTGCTTCCTCCAGCAGTCTAGGCCTATAGCAGCATAGCTAAAGAGTAGATGAACTATAACTTTTTAACTATAAGCTCTTTCTGTTTCGTGCTGTTTCGTTAACAGTACCAAGGGGCAGAACAGAATCATTAGAATCAATCCTTTTCTTCAAAGCCATTCCTACCTCAGTACATATACAGGTCTTTTTGAGTACCTTTTGTTTGCTATCTCTATTGCTTTTTTTTTTTTTTTTTTTACAATAGCACAGCTTGCATTGCTGCAAACACAAATTGGGGTTACCTAGGATAAGCTAAATTGGACAAAAGGTAATATTTATGTCTGCTGGTTAATGTTCCTGTGTCCTTTTTCTCCTTTTCAGCTCCCCCCTCCTTCTTTCCTCACAATCAACCACACACACACACACACACACACACAACTCCTCCACTTGAAGTCACCAAAGGTCAATCTCTTTAATTTCGAGTGACACACTCATTATTGGATTCTCCTCCTGGACTTCTAATGAATATGAATACACATACACACATAAACAAGCTTGTGCACATACACACAAATTCACATTAGCTCAGCCTCCACTTCTATCTGTTGAAACCACCAACACCACAACATGTAGATGCATCTTGTTGCTATTACCCTCATGCTTTGCAAGCCATAAAAGCAGCAAAACGTGTCTTCACTGATACTTCTCTAGCTGAATGTTTCAAGAGAAATAGGATTCTCAGTCAGATGTAAAGGCGTGATAGCTTTAATTTCACACATGTATAGGCACATTGGATGTGAGTGTGACAGTGTGCACCATTGGTGATATGAAATATATTTGTTTCTTTTCTTTTGATCTGAGCCTGGAGAGCAATAGATCCCTCAATGCCTTCAATGAGTCAACACGGTCATAATCTCAGTCTCATGGAAAACTTTTACTGAGCTGAGCCCCATTCTTGGTGATTATAAACCGTTTTGTGATGAAAAAGAACGACAATTACTAAATTCTTAGTATTTTCCTGTTGAGAATATAGACACCTCACCAAAATCCAAGACAATCCATCCATCACTTAATTTCATTCCAAACAACAGACAGTAATCTCGTGGTTTTAGGGAGGATTTATTCTGTTCAGACTGTTAGCGTGGGCAAAGTTTCACTGTAATCCATCTTGTAGTTGTTTAGATTATTGTTTGGCCATTGTTGTGCATCCTCCAACCACCGCCTGACCAATAGACTGATGTTGCCATTCCTAAAGACATGGCATTAGCAGAGTGAAATTGAAGCTGATATGAGTCTTTTTTTAGATCAGTCTTGTGGATCAATTTAAATGTCACTTGTAAATAACCAATTTAGTTTTTGTATTGGTATGAGAACTTGTTGGCTGCGAGACAGTCTTGGTCTTGGAGGGTAGAAATAATTATTCTTGACTGTGTGCCAACACACAGCACAAGTTTGATCTGGGAGATAAAAAGCTAAGCACCCTAGATGGCAGTCTTCAGCTGTCTCCGAGCTAAAATGGCATGATGAAGCACCAGCCAATGACAACGCAGAGACAGTTACTTCATAATTTAATATCCTCAAGGAAGAAGCCAGCTATCCATATTTAACTGCTATCCAAATAATGGATGTAATATAAGACTTGGATAAGGTGCCCCAAGATGGCAACTCACTCATACCAATGGATATTGCTATCTTGTCCCACAATGTATTCAGATTAGTGTCTTCCTCTTGTCAGCTGCCAGCAGGCATGGATGACAAAAAAGCAATGATCAACAATCTTCAGCTGTTGGTGGATTTTGAATGCTACGACTTAGTAAATAAAAGGTTGGTTTTGAATGCATATGATAAGGAGGAATTGCTCCTTGTGGTTTTATAGCCATTTCTTTTTGTAATTAATGTGAGTGGGTCAGAGGCTGGCACGTTATTTGCAGTGACACTGTGGTCACTATGTTAATCACTACAAGGCCCACCACTGTTCTGGGAATTAACCAGACAAGAGCCCTGGAGATGTTTTGAGTCGCAAGTAAAGTTTTATTGTTATCTGAACAGCCTGAGAATGAAAGACTATTTTTAGTGTCTAAAATAATGATGGAGCCTCTCTGCGCTGGTTTAGTCAGGGTATGCAAAAAGAAAGAAAAAACACAGAAAGCAATATGATGAAGAACTCCTTCTAACAAAAGCAGACGTCAGTAAACAAGTCTCTGCCTCAGGCCTTGATTGTTGCTGGTTATAAATGTTGCTCGAAAACATAATATTTGGTGGCGGTCTGATCATTTCAGCAGCATCTTCACTTTCACTGCTCTGTATGACATGAAAATGTGCAGAGTAAACCACATACAGCATGCATTAAATAATAAAAGGGAGTCAACTTTTAATTAGTTATTACTGAAGTAGCCAATCCCACTTATAAGAATGAGTGGGTCTCTATCTTTAGACACGGTATCCTGTTCTCCTTAACATTATACAGACTTTGGGTTTAAGGCAGGTAGAGATGTCCTTTTTCCATATTCTAATAAAATGATAAAGTTAGAGATTGCTTCACCAGCACTTATATCATGTCACTCATTCAATAACTAAAGTTGCATGAACGATTAGCTTCAGTTGGATACAAATATCCTTGTTCATTTTCACTGACAGCGTTCTTAACTTGCTGTTAGGTGCCAGCGCCTGGACAGAGTTAATTATCAACAAAGTGTGATAACACACACTCAGGACCACATTGTTAAGGAAAGCGTCGGAAAAAAAACAAAACGTATTTACTCTTAAGCACAGCATTGATCAGTATAAACCAGCAGGTGCACCAGTCAACTGATATCATAGTGACACGTAGTATTTGTCTCTCTGTGGCTCTCTCTTTCCACTGTGAGTCATGATGGTGTTTTCTAATGAGGTCTGGATCTTTGGAAATTTACCATTTATATTTCAAATTACAGTGAGCTAAATTTAAACCTCATCAGCCCTGCTTTCAAGATATTCAGGCAGATAAATAATCAAGTTTGCTGGTTAAACTGTGAAATTTGTTATTTTTGATGGAAATCAAAAGGCTAATTAGCATTCTGCTGACCACACAGACTTGCCTTTGTTAACACATTTTACAATACAAGCATTTTTTATAGTGTAAACAGGATGGCAACTCATTAGTAATCATCTAAGTGGGAAAGCCGGAGTAATGCGCATGTCTCAGATCTTTTTCTGTACCATATTTGTATGTTCAAAAGGGGCTGACCCAAGCAGTGAGTAAAGGTTAGCATGTGTATGAATATTTCAGAAAGATGACTCCTATTTTCTACTTGGGAAGCAATATAGAGAAAGAGGCAAAGAATGAAATGAGTCTGTGAATTTTCTCTATACCTCTTCACACCTCAGCTAGAGGGGAAAACACCTTTTAGCTATTTGACGGTACATTTGGCCAGTCAGCACACAGCTGGGAGTGAATTTCAGCGGAAGTGAGGCTGATGTGGGCAACACACAGAGGAGCCAGGTATTAGCAAAAGCCTTCAAAAGAGAGGACACTAACTGTGCCATTGTCTCAAAACCCATTTTTCTCTTAACATGCATTTGTAAGAAATTTGTCTTAACCCATCTGGAAAACTCCTCATGAAAAAAAAATTGTAGTTTCTTCCTTTGCAGATTTTTTTCAGGTTTGCCTGTGTAGCTATTTCAGTTTCTGAGCCTAATTTCAGTTTTGCTGAGGAAATAATTCCTGCTGTTCTCTGTGAAAGTCTTCACACAGACTGTTTTGCTCTCTAACTTCTGATTACATCAGATTTTATATGTCTGCTGGGTCATGCTGCTTTTATTAGCAAATAAGGATGGTACTATTAACCGTTTTACTATTAACTGGGATTTAAAACATTACAATTATCCACTGCAAAGGCTGAGAGATACCACAAAAAAAAGAAAGCCAAGTGATTATGTTCACAGAAAAAGAGGAAAAGAGGGGCATTGGTGGTAATTACTGTTGTGCAACCTAGCCCCTAGAGCTAGAACAAACTGGGATTTTTTTTTGTTTTGTTTTTTTAAGAGACTGTAACAGAATAAAATTTGGTGGGCATGACGTCTAAGTTGCCAATGAAGGTAACACTGCTAACAGGAACAATGGCAGACAGACGAGCGATCTTCATCTGCCAAACAAACGAGCAAAATCATTAGTCTGAGAGTATTTCGGTTAAAAAGGATGATCAGGGTTGTTCTCCGTGATCACTATGCAGGGATACACTCACAATTAAAAGTACACCACAGTTTAACTATACTACAACACTCTGTGGTTTACAACTGGTGTGCGGGGATGTATAGGCACGTGTTAAATAAATTGTTACAAACTAATAATAATAAATTTGAAAAAAAAAAACGTTGGGCATGAGTGACAGTTGATCATTGTGCTATCAAAATCCATAAAAATCGGGAAACTGTGATTACTTCTCTCACTATAATAGTACCACAAAAATCCATAATCATCTGATTCCTATTAGCAAGTAAGGGCCCCTCCCTTACATTCAATAGAAAATGGACTGTAAAAAATTAAGTGAAGATAGTATGTGCATGTGCAGATGTAAGGACCTGACGCAGTCATAGACAGAAAAGAAATAAGTGGTGATGTGGGAGATGAGGGCAGTTCTGGGTTTATCAATGGTTTGTCAATGAACAGATCCTTTGTTTTGAACCCAAAGACTGTTTTATCACTCCACTCCAGACTGACCAACGATATCCAGTAAGGAGGGTACAGTAAACACAGACCTCAGATGTATATTCTGCACCCTGTTTTTTTGCATTGCTGATTTTTAGTTTTCTTATTCTATTTTTGATACTCAACACACATCTTAATGCAACTCAGTTTCTTTTATGTGGGCTTTAAAAAATGCACACATTACTGCAGGCTACGCATTTCATAGTAAAATAATGTATTAGATGAAATACTGCACTAGATATTATATCTTGAAAACAACAAAACACTATTAGTAATGATAATGAAAATAATCTCAACCATTTCCTTGGTAGATGTGATACCACCCGATACTCTACATTCAAATGCCATGTTATATGGAAGTTTAATGATCCAGTCTATTAAATGCTGCCATATGATAATGCATGAAAAACAGGATACTAACCCTATATATGTCATTTAGACAGTTTCAGTACACCTCCAGTAGGGCGCAGTGTTTCCCCGTGAGCCTAAAGGGCCGTCCACACCAAGAACTATAACTATAACGATAAAATGCCAGCATCCACAATCAATCAACGATATCGTTGTGTTGATAGGTTACGCCAAGCACACTGAGTGCTCGGTGCAACGGTCAGCAGTGGAGCAGAGATTTATTTATTCCAAGGGTGCGCCCGATTCCGTCCCAGATGTCCCTCTTCTTGGTGGCATCTTTATACAGTCCGTCATTCTTGTCATACAACCTCAATGATAAGCCTCTCTCCTACGTGGTCCGCCATGTTGAATGAGTGTGTGAGTGACGTGGTGACGTCAAGAACGTCTCGCCCTGTTATTCCTGATGGATTTTGATTGGCTGTCAGTGTTTTTATTGTTCATCAAATCGCTCTGAAAGTGATCCGAACGATATCGTCCACCACTATCATTGTTGTTATAGTTGTAGTGTGGACGCTACCATCCACTTGAGATAAGAACGATTTTTATAACTATATATTTATAGTTATAGTTCTTGGTGTGGACGGCCCTTAAGTCATGTATCGCGTGAAGTCTGCACCTGTGTGCGACGCCATTTCCTCTCATACACAAGGGAGACAGTAGCAAACACGAAGCAAACAGTAGCAGACAGCTGCGGATAAATGGAAACAGACGTCCGCAGGCAAACCCAGTAGTCACAGACAGATCCAGGTTTCATCCCGATAAGCTGTGAGCCGAGGAGGATAACCCCATCTATGAGAATAGATGCTTGATGAGTCTCTGGTTTGTTAGCCGGCCGTTCGCTAGCTGCTCAGAAGGAAAAAATGCATATACTGTGCTATTAACTTGGTTTAAGTTGGCATACGTTGCTCAATAGATGTGATCAGACGTGTTTCCATGACTTTCGTGAACTTTATATTGTAGTTTATTGCTTGAGAAAAGCTCGCTAGCTTTGATGCTAAAGCTAATCGCGACCTGGATATGCTAATCGCTAGTAGAGTAGGTAATTGCTCTAATGTTTGTTACGCTTAGCTCATGCTAATCGCTAAGCTAAAGCTAAGTTAACGTGTGTTTTGCATTGAAAAGATGCATTTCATTTATGCCATTTGAATTACTCATTTTGTGTTATTAGCCACTGCAATGGGTAATAGTGCCATTAAGGTGTGATACATTTTATTTTTGATTAAGAAATTGCACCATTATGTATAAAAAAATGCATTCATGTATAAAAATAATTCATTTGATGTTAAAAAGTCAAATATCAAAAAGGTGGATTAAAATAGCTAAAAATTTATGATATAAGTCAACTAGAGGTCAAAAAGGATGCATAAATTGTGTCTTTTAAAAATAGTACTGTTGTGTATGGTAATTCATGCATAATTGGTTACATTATGGTTAAAACTAATTCTTTTAATCCATAATAATTCATTTAAGTGTGTGTATATGCATTTCCTTGATGCTTAGTAATATATTTTATGCCTTGTACTCAGAAAGTGATGAGATCTCATGAGAAACTGAGACAGAATCAGGTGAAGATCCTTACACCTTTGCACTCTCTGTGTAGGTTGTTTTTTTTTTTTTTTGTTTTTTTTTGCTACTCTGATCTACTGTCAGAGAAATAGAGAGAGAGACGATTAAGATGGCAAGCCCAGCGATTCTGAGAGAGAGAGAGAGTTGGAGATGCGGTGTGGCCAGCTGCAGAATCTACCTTGATGACTCCAGATCATCTGAATCACACATTCTGAGAACAGATTAGACACACATACTCCTCAACTAGAAGAAGTAGAAGTAGTAGAAATTGAGTGGACAATTGACAAATGATATAGAAAACACATACACAAATTGGGATCCCATTTCAGAACTGAACTTACCAGAATATCAAGCTGGAGAGCTCGACTTCCATGGACTCTTGTTTTGTTTTCTTTTACTTTGTGGCACTTAACTTTTAGTAAATAAAAATACAGCCAAGCTGTTAATGTTTATTATTTGTTGTCCATTGATATTAAAGTGTCACCTGTTCAAAATATACCAACACCCACTCCTTTTTGTGAGCAACTTCCTGGTGCAACTCCTACCGGACCTAGAGCAATGTGAGTATCTCTTTAACCTAAAAGTCAGGACTAAAGGTGCTACAAGAAGATTCAAAATGTAATATCATTCATTCATTCATCTTCAACTGCTTATCCATTTCCGCATCGCGGGGGGTACTGGAGCCAATCCCAGCTCACACTGGGTGAGGGCGGGGTACACCATGGACAGATCATCAGTCCATCACAGGGCCAACACACAGAGACAGACAGAGACCAACAACCACTCACACTCAGACCTACAGACAATTTAGAGTCACCAGTTAACCCAAACATGATGTCTTTAGACGGTGGGAGGAAACCCACACAGGCACAGGGAGAACATGCAAACAAAGGCCCCAGGCCCGGGAACCGAATCTGTGACCTTCAGCACTAACCACCATGCCTCCGTTCTGCCCAAAATGTAATATCAAATGTCTGCGTAAATCAAATGAGTATACCAACTGAGCAAATTATAACCTTGGGAAATTGCTCTATTAAAACGTCTGGACTACATCTGCTGATTCTATTAAAAGGTCACCAAACTATTTAATTTCTGACTCTTCAAATGCCTCTCTTTCCAGAGTTTCCCACCCAGGTCTTGAAATCCAGAATCCTACAGTTTGGTTACAAGGGTGAAATTGGGGCCCTGTGACCCCGACCTACTCTGTTTCTGCAGCAAAGATATCAACTGCCACAAAATAATTGTTTCCAAACCCATCTAAGAATAGTCTGCAGTCATCATTTATCAAGCACACTGTAGCTTACATTGAAACTCTGGTATATTTAACCATGGTTAATAGGTCAAAGTGGTAAACACAACAAACTTGTCCTCACTTTCCCAAGAAGTCTTTACTGAAAACGCACAATAAGTACAAGTACATTCTGTTGGATTGTCCCTAATCAGGATAAAGTGTGCTTTTTTTCTGTATTTGTAGCTGCTACCTCTTGTACAGGTTGGCTCAGTTAGGATGTAAAACCGGAAATGTGATAATATATTTCATGTCCAAATTAAATTAAGTTAGGATTATGAACTTTACAACCACTGTGTAACACATTAATAATTTATGAAGAGCAAACTTTTTTTCTGTATGTTTTGTATTATTTATATTGGTGTTTCCAGCATGTGAGCAGTTCATTCATGTATTTGTTTATGGCATTTGTGCCCCTATTTGGTCTTTTAGGGTCCCACTATATATAAAAGCCCGTAGAACAAAAGAGGCTGTAAATATGGTGAAGGACTGTCTGTTAGTCACAGTCACAGACAGATCATATTAAAACTATATAGTTAGACCATTTTTAGAATTGATGAACATTGCTTCACTCTGCAGAGGGGAACCAGACAAAGATGCCCCCTCTCTCCCCTGCTGTTTGCTATATTCATCGAACCACTGGCATCAGCAATACATCAGAGCACCAATATCAAAGGTATCTGAACACATAATCTATTTATATGCTGACGATGTCGTATTCTACGTGCAACAACCTCAAAGATGATTACAGGAAGCATATAACTGTATCTCAAATTTCTCAGCCCTCGCTGGATAATCGATGAACTGGTCCAAAATCAACAATATTACAAATAATGGAGAATGCTTGGAATCCTGCAGACCAAAATCTCCAACTTTCTTTCCCCACAGGAAATATTAAATACTTGGTTATAAATATCTGCCCTAAATTATCGTAGCTAGTCCACATGAACTTTGATCCACTCCTGGAGAAAATCTGTGATGACCTGGGGCGCTGGAACAATCTCTCTTATGGGGCGCATAGCTACAGTTAAAATATAAATTTTACCAAATCAACTACTTATTCTCCATGATCCAATTCAAACCCACAGCAAAGTGGTTCCAAAATTTAGATTCTGGCACAACCCAGACTTTGTAGGTAACAAAGTCCCTCTTCATCTTAGCAGCTGGGAGCAGAAAGGAATCACCCACCTCCATCACCTCTTCCAGGACAACTTACTCTTGAAACATACAGATTTATTTGAGCCTTGTGGAATAAGAAATGAAAACTTTCTCCAGTACCTACAGGTGATCAAAACAATCAAGAAGATGTCTCTCTAAAAGAGAAGAAAAACCTCCCTAAATGTATAAATTACTCTCAAGCACCCATTCTACCAATCTACCAAATTTGAAATGGGAAGCAGATCTGTCTGTGTCCGTTGACTTCGACTTCTGGACCCAGAGCTGCCAAAATACATTTAAAATAAAAAAAGAAAAACAAACTCAAATTTACAGCTGATCCAGTTCAAAGTACTTCACAGATCACACACAACTCAATACAAGATGCATAGAATGGGTTTCTCTCACTCCGATATATGCACAAAATGCACTCAGAACACGTCAGACACCTGTTTCCACGCTCCCTGGCTCTGTTAACCTGTGCAGCACTTCTGGTCAATGGTAACACAGAAACTCTCCTCCATTTTGGACTGCAGAATCCCATTAACCCCTAACTTTTGCCTTATCGGTGACCTGACAACAACCAACTTACCTAACCATCTATCCCCATCTGTTCTCGTAGCTCTAGCCATCGCAATGAAAACAATCCTAGTTAACTGGAAAAATAAACCGTCTCTTAACATCTCCCACTGGTTGAACCTTCTTATAGGATATATATCACTGGAGAAAATACATGCTATATCTGCTACTATGTTGGGGCAGGCTGCAGGACAGCAGTGTGCTACCCGCCTGGAACACTGGGGGCTGTGGCGTGGCTGCCTCATGTGCTCCCGCACACAGGGTGGTGGGCATGGGGAGCCTGGGCCTCTGACTCAACTCTGGGCCATGGTGATGGCCCCACTCATATTTAGGGAATGCCCACATGTGTGGTTTCACTTGGCAGCTCTTGCTGGGTCACGCCATGAATGGCCTGAGCTGTTCTTTCATTCCATCACTATGTACCCCATCTTTGACTCAGCTCCTCTGTTGGGACACCTTCACCTATCTGGACTCCCATCTCTCCAGAGACCTATACAGAAATCTTATGGACTCTCTTAATCCTGATTGAGATGACAAGAAAAGTACAGAATCCTTCACTCCACTAGTTCCTACCAGCAGCACCTGCTTCCCTTCCCCTGTCCATCCTTCTGCACCTTCTCTGTCCTTTGTCCCCCCCTATATTGACTGAGATGTAGCACTGCCCTCCCTGCCACACAAAGGTCATTTCACTCAGTAAAGATCAACAAACTAGCTTCCAGGGAGGGCCGGTGATGGTCACACACATGCACTGAAATAATAAAATATTTAGCTGCAAGACTATAAGTGCATTATTCTCATAAAAAGTTGCCCAACCCTGTGGTGTTAAACTATGAGGACAAATGCAGACCAAAAAAAAAGAATTGATGAACAGAAGGATACGGAATGGCTAACCAGCAGTGAGCACTTGACGGGACACTTCATCGTAGAACAGCAAATGAATAGCTAATATGCATATAAAAAACTAGTTTTAAGGGAATTTTCAAGTGAACCCATAAAATATTACTACATTAACACTAACACAAAAACACTAATACTGCTAAAATGACAATATTGTAAGTATAAATTGCAAGTCATGTGGATGTATATGAAGAGTAAAAAAATTAACTGTAGCTTTTAACTGATGATTTTGACTTGAACAACAACTCACACAATGTAAAATTGAACAAATTGCTGCCTTTTTTGCAAAAAAAGAAGCCAAAGAGGCTTTACAGGAACTGGCCACACATTTTGTATTCAGCCATGTGATTTTGTAGGTCCTGGGTAATTGTATGAGACCTGCAAAATAAGGTACTGTAGCATCACAAGCAAAAAGAAACCCAGGACACACATTTCTTTTGAAAGGAACATAGACAAAAAAAAAAAAAAAAAAATGAGATGGGAAAACAGGCCCCATAAAATGTCACGACACAATCCCAATTAGGCAGGCGATCCTCAAATTCAGTCTGCCCTGTTTTATATCACAGGGCACCCACATAATCTGTCTGCTGTAATCACAGCTTTAACAACAAGTTCTCTGTCTCTTCATTCTTTCTCAGAAACTAGATCAAAGACGGTATCATGGCAAAAAAAAAAAAAAAAAACAGCCTTTCCACCACATTAGTGACATCTTTAGCAGTGCTGTGGAAGGGAGACCATTATTAGAGGCATGAGTGGCTGCTGAGCCAGCAGATGCTTAGAGGGCACCTCTGGCCCTTCTCTCCTCTTAAGCCTCCTTACAACCTACACACAAACATACTTTTCTTTCTCACCTGGAGCTATCAGTTTGATGTGCCAAACACAAATTCACTCCCCTTTATTTGGAAGAAAGGTTGTAGCAATGCTTTACGATGCAAATTCCCCTGTGTCCCTTTTATGTTGAACCTTGCTAACATGCCTGTCATGTCATGCTTTCCAACAGGGTCTGTTTTAAATGCTGCACTTTCAAAGCCATGGTCAGGATCAATAGTTCTGCTTGCTCTCAACCCGGAGTTAATATTTCATAAGCGGAGAAACTCTGAGTCAAACTGTGTGCTCCCTCAGCAACCCGTTCTCGCTCAGGTGAACTCTTGATAGAGAATTATTTAAATGTGAATAGAAAGGAATGTCAGTAATCCTGTAAAGGAGGAAGGAGGAACTGATATGGTACCTCTGGTCCTTCTTGATACTATAGCCCAGCTATAGTCAGATATTGCATAATGTCTTTTCTTTTGGGCATAATCTTTTTACAAAAGCAGGTGTCAATGGAAGAAAGTTAAGCTTTTGGCCTATTTTGTCACACATGTTTCTCCATCCTGTTTTTCCCAAGTAACAGAAAGCAGACCAGCTCATGGACAATCAGGCTCCTTTCTAATTATTTATGATGAGAGAAACAGCTTGTTTTGGTAGATGGTGGAAATTTCGCAACTACTCCACTCCGTTAGAATGAAACACGGCGTGCTGATAAGGTTTGCAAGAGTAAACTGATGTCCTCTGATGTCCTCCATGTTCCTCCAGCTCTCCCAGAGCACAAGCACATCCCCTTATCACATGCAATTAGCACACAGCCCCAATGTAAGCACAGGAATATTAGCTCATACTCACACACTCTCGCAGACACAAACACAGAGACACATGCATACCAAACACTGTTCCTGTATCAGATCAGCATGCCCGTCCAATGATGATTAACAGCACATTTCTGTCTGGTTGGCTATTTTTATTCTGTTTCTATGTTACTTTCTTGTCAACACAGGCCTCACTCATTTTCATGAAAAGTCCTTTCTGCTTGCCATATGCTGTTAGGATCGCAGATACATGAGTATCATATTGAGGATGTCACCTCAGGAGAAATGTGAGCTGTCCAGCATAATGAATTGAGAATTTGTTTCAGCTTTCAAGTCTCATCTGTTTTGTGGTTTCAGAGATGCATATGAATATGATTCAAAGCTATTTGCATTTTAGAAATTTTCCATGCTGACAGGAATGAGATAATTTTTTCAATCTCTCTCTCACAGGAACCTCAGTTAGCCTACATTGTAACATCATAATCTTGTTTTCTTTTTAATATATATCAAACCAGGTACACATGCAGGCACAGAATATTGAAAATTTATTGTGTCTATGACATGAGAGATGAAAGGATATATAAAAACCCTGTGTGAAGTTGTTTTATTATGGTTTGGGGGTGCCAGCAATGAGTTATGGCAATCCAAAGCAGTATTTTCCCAGTATGATATTTTTGAGTTTTACTTATCACATCTAGTCAGGTTTGGAGTGTTATTCTGATTATATTCTGAGACTGTATCAGCAACGTGTACTTATCATATACATATATTTAACAGTTAACTCAGGGAAGTCAGGAGGAACAACCAATCCCAAGCGAAGTGTGTCCTCCAGGCATGACGTTTAAGATTGAGGCCAAGCACTGCAATCCTGGTTTCATCAGACCAAAGAATCTTGTTTCACTCTTGTTCACAGTCTGAGAGTCCTTTAGGGGCTTTTTTGCAAACTTTCACTGAGGAGAGGTTTCCGTCTAAACACTGTAGCAAATAATCATTAATGAATCGAGATCATTGAGCTTTATGGCACTTGTGTCACAGCAGCATCACAGGTATCAAAACAAAAAACACACATCATCAGCCTTTATAGGGAGATCATTTTTCACTTCATCTGCAAAATGAAATCTGTCCTCCTTTTTTATTTTATTTTATTTATTTATTCAGGGGCAGGGGGGCACAAGTGCAAAAATTCACACATACATGACAAGCAAGCACTTTTTTACCAAAAGGGTTCTCGTGTCAACCAGTCTCTCTTCCATCCACGCCTAGTGGACAGAACAGTAAAATCTAAATGAAAGTATCTCACAGTATTATTTTAATATTGCCTATAACTTTAATACACTGAATTAAGCCACTCAATGCTTTGAACTACTGTCCAGCATCAAGTACACAGTTATAAGGTATTTTTGTTTTACAAGGATCATTACATGGAAAAATATTTGTGTTTGAATCTCTGACATGAAAAAAAACATTTTTCTTTTTGTAGTAGTAGTAAAAAGACCAAGAGAGAGAGAAAAAGGAATGAAATGTTGGCTAGTCTGTATCTTATTCCACTATAGACATTAGGCTGACATGGTCATTTCTACCACTCAAGACTATAGGCTAACCACCTGTTTTTTTACCGTAGACAGCAGGATGATTATAGCCTACTTCTCCAAGCGCACCTTGGTGCGACTACTAATAAGTGAGCTCAACAGGATTGAACCATTTCATGCAGATACAGGGGGGTAGTCAATATGGATGTCTACCTTTTGGTTAATGTGGGTATTTAGCTTCTACTGCTACAAACAAGTAAAGTCAAAGAGATCATTAATTTCATTGCTATATTTGGATAAATATTAATATCATTCAGGGGCCCTTGGTAATAAGTAATCTCCCCCATATGCCACTGCTAACGTTATAATGCTACAGAGCTGAAGCAAAATACATTGCGTTGGCAAGACCCACCCTACTCTGCTTCTGACTGGTTAGTTGAGTTAGTTAGGATGAGAGCAGGAGCAGAGTTCCTTTGATTCCACTAGTAGGTGAACTCAACTCAAAGTTGTTTCTGAACAGGTTCCCAGGTGTATTTAAACTTTTTTTCTCGGCAGGGTGCCAGAATATTTTAAGCCCTCCAGTTCATTTTGTCAACACTTTTTCTCAATTATTAGACTGAAATATTTAACTGGACCACCATTCTCCCCCTCAGCCCTGTTTACATAGATGTGACAACCTGTACACCAACACTCTTCTTATGTAGAGTTGAGTTAGTGAATTTTAACTTCAACCTTTCAACCAAATTTCCAAAACCATAGAGGACAACCTTCGGCATTGAACAAATTTAGCAGTATTCCTCATAGGCCACATTTTCGCATTGAAAATGACCACATTCCATACTGTGTTTATGTGTGTGTATGTATGGAGAAACATGCTTTCATAGCACTGTGTTAACTTGAGGATACTCCGTCTTCCC
This sequence comes from Remorina albescens, assembly GCA_034769265.1. Taxonomy (NCBI): domain Eukaryota; kingdom Metazoa; phylum Chordata; class Actinopteri; order Carangiformes; family Echeneidae; genus Remorina; species Remorina albescens. Next base: position 8,653,604 of record CM068479.1, read on the forward strand.
TTTTTCCCAAAGTATGTAGTAGAACAGAATGTGAAATAAATCTTTAATTTGTAGCTCCAGTAGTTTGTCTTGTCATGCCACTGTGAGAGATAATGAATCAGAGACAAACTGATCAGATATTCATTAATCTCATGTCCTTGAGTCCTCTGCAGATGGTAAATGGCACACAAATTTTGCTTGCAGTGTGTGCCGCTGATTCCTTGCAAGAGCTGATATGTACCCTGATTCTACTCCCAACTAATACATTTAGCCAATGAAGACCTGTAGACCTTTTCCCTGACAGAGGTGTTCCTAAAATAAGTAGCTGTACTGATAATTTTGATTGTGAAAAATGAGAGCTGTGCCAAAAAGATTTTCATATTTATGATAAATCAAATGACTGTGTAATGTGAAAGGGATCTTGGTCTTCAATATTTAGCCATGAATGGAAAGATTACTAAAATATTTTCCATTTTATTTTATCCCACTAGGGTGAGGATAGCTACTTATGTACTACATATGTGTTATGTAATTTACAAAAAAATTCTATTATCTTTTTGAATAAAGTAACAAATAGGTTAAATTACGTTACAAATTAATATAACAATCAAATATTACAATATACATCATGTCAACGTAGTCACCTGTGGGTACAAATCACCCCATCCTTGTGTGTGACTTGCAACAATAAGCCATAATGTCTAACAATAAATGACTTACTTCTAATGATCCAGCAAGAAAATACAAATAATTACCGGCTATAGAAAAGAAACAAAACTCAGACAATTAAATAGAAATGATGAACATTAATTATGGGCTCAACAGTACAAGTAATATTAGTCTGATTAATTTAAATGATCTGCCACTTTACCAGCAGCCGGAGCCTACAAACACTAATTAAAACACAATGTTGTCAATACTGCTACTCTCTCTTCTGGAGAAAGCATTACATTAATCAGTGAATTTTGTTGAACTGACCTGTCTAACCGTCATCCTGAGAGCCTCAGTGCAAATGCTTCTCAATCTACCTCAGATTGAAGAGCTCATCCATTCTCTATGTACAACAGATCCTGGTCCCCTCTGCCTCTGTAATTCCGTTGTGCTCCTAACAGTTCTTTTAAGCATTTATGCCACAAGCACAACTGGGATGGGGACTGCCAAAACCAGCAGAAAAATAAATGTAGAGTTCACCACTGACAGAGTCACCATGGGCATTTTGGCTAGAACCAGCATGCACCTGTTGCTCATCCTACACTGGGATCATCACAATAAAGAGACCTGGACCTGGAGGTCTGTGGTCCTGCTGCCACAAAACCACCTTTACCTACAGCTGTAGTTCTTCTCGGTAGCTGCTGGTTTGTCCTATTTCTTCTAATGTATCATTACTTAGTTGTTTTCATCAAATTTCTCCCAGTAAGCACGAACATCGTTGCTTTCACCTCAGTGTTTTAGCCCATTGTTTTGTTTCTTCCTTCAGACTGAACGGTTGAGTTTCACAGTGCTCAGAAGCCATTTTTTATGACCTGTCGCAGAAGAATTCAGTTTAAAACAGGATTTCAGACATAGCCTGACCAACCTTTCAGAGAAAGAGTACCTTCCTGCTGTAATGTTAGCATGATTGATGTGCGCCTGAGAGAAACCAGGATGTGCCAGTCTCAGTCCAAAGCCCAACAGTCTGCCTTAAAAGGGCCAGTATCAGTCCTCCTAACAATGTCCCTGAACTGATTCATCAGTTTAATGGCTTGAGCAATATGTTGGCATTTATTTAGCAATGTAGGCTAACCATAACAGCTCAGTAATAAAATTATGTGACTGGTCTTGTTTATCACAGTTCCCTTTGGTTTCTTTTTTCCCCCATCAGATCAGTTAATGTAGGATTATTCTTATAAAGTTCAACAATTTTAAGGGATCAAAAAAACTGAACAGCAGTACCATCAAACCCTTACCCTACAATTCCTTGCTGAGAATATGTTAGAGATGCCACCTTGCTATCTTGTTAAGGTTTTTTTTTCTCCTTCAAAGTATAATTTAAATCTATGCTTGTTCCTTGGTCAAACTCAATTATTTCAGTCAGATAGAGATAGAGAAATCCTTTGTAAAAGTTTTTCAATAAAAGTTTTATGATGAAAGATGAGTCCAATAAAATGTAATAAGACTAGCACACCCTCATTAAAAAGTGCTTTGTCATATTTCAACTCCAAAGGCAACATAGGACCAGGAGATTTTTATTAACTCATTAGCATGCTACTTACGCCATACAAAAAAACAACACTTTGAAAGATGGGTGCTCAACCCCACAAGGTAATTTTTGTGGCCAATAATGTCTTTCAAATAGTTGAGATGTATTTTCATGGTGCATTTCTCATTTAGACTAATTGTGAGAAACGTGTTCAAGTTGCTGCTGAAAAATTATGATGTCAGTATAATGAGGGAGCCACATTAAGCAATCCTGGCTTAATGTTTGCAAACAAGAATCATTCATGATCAATATCCATAGCTATGAAAGGTGATCCTCTGAGCTTTTCTTAGAAGCACAATTGATTTTTATTTTTATTTTTGTCTGAGGTTTATGAGTTTGAGCTGCACACTGCAAAGAGCTCAATGTTAAAAATGTTCCATTGCGTTTAGCTTGGTTTTTTTAAACACATCCTTGGCAGGTTTGTTTGATTTGACCTACAATAGCCTCAAATAGCTGGAGGCCATTCCTTTTTCTGCTGCATTATTGGATACTGTTTAAATAAATTGTTTGTTGGGGTGCTTATGAGAAAGAAAAATGGGCTATGGAAAGAGCAATAAGGATAAATTTTATTTCATCCAGATAATAGGCATGGCTTTTGGTCATGTACACGAAGAGTCCCGCATGGACTTGTATGTGTGTTTGTTTAAGCTAGAGACAGAAAGACAAAGAGGGGGAGTTTAATGAAGTGTCCCAGGGCAAGGCTCCGTTGTTCCCCCTGATCAAGCACGCTGGCAGTGCTTTAGCCCCATAATGGCTACCAGGTGCCCTGAGCCACTACATGCTCCAGAGTTTCCTCTCACTCATTGCTCATTCTTATAGGCCAGGTGCATACTGGGGGCGGGAGGTTGAGAGGATGCACTACATTAAGGAGGCAAGAGGCAAATGGGTCTTGTGATGGGCTATAGAAAAGAGATGATGGGGACCAAAAGGGACAGAAAGAGGAGGAGGCAGAGCCAGAGGAGGTGAGGAGTGGAGTTGTTCATGAAGAGATTGTGGAAGGAATCACATAACAGCACAATCTAATAACGGGCATAAACTGCTTGCAGTATCTGAGACGGTAATGCTTGGTCTTAAAATATCCCACATGGATCAAGTCAGATACACTGTCAAACAGGCATGCAGCGATCCACAGTCTATTATGTGTGCACACTCGCGGTAAACACACTGCAGAACATATCTGACAGCAGTCATTTAGTGAAGAAGGGTAATTTTTGGCCCAATTGAAGAACAGGCTGGGGAAGCTGAATATGTCCTTCATACATCACCAGCAGAAACCATTACAGACAGTTATAACCTGTCACTCAAAGCACAAGACGAGGACATAAAACCAAATCTGAATGGGCAGCAATGCTGTTTTCTTTCTGTCTGTGTCAGTTTCTGTACACTGTTTCATTTTCTCCATTTTGTGCTTTGCAAAACTCTTCTAACAAGTTAAGCTCAATAGCGGAGTAAAACACTGAATGCTGTTATTACCGCTGCTGATGATTAAATGTTCTTCAGAAATATCAAGCATAAGAATTATTAGTCAGCCCTACAATGGCACTTCCACTTACTGACACATAAGCTTTTATTCCTGGTCTCTACTACCACCTAATGTTGCAAAGGGATATACTCTGTGTACATGCAGTATGAAAGCTAAACACAGAATGGGATATTATTTATTTACATTACCAGTTTAAAAAGTAAGTTGAAGATAATAATGTCATTGGTAATGTCACGTATACATGTGACAAACCTGAGTCAGCCAGATGACAGTATATCCATCACTGTGCTTGCTGAGTGCCCTGATTTCATATCAACCACTCTCAGAGAGAATGATGTGATTAAGCATCATGTTTTCAACTGATCAGTCCACAAGTACCAAGATGCCATGAAAACTGAATAAAAAGATAAGGAGGGATGACAGAACCTTTTTTTTAACCAATATTAATTTCTGTAATGTAGGGTATTTATAAGTCCTGAAAATTACACTCAAAAAGTCATCAATACTCTTCCACTTCTCCTTCAACATATTGTTTAATTTGCATTACTACGATGCATTTGCATTATTGAGGGCATTCACATATTAGCAAAACAACATCAATGATATCTCGGTCTTATGAGCCAGCTCTGGTGTGGTGTGTGCCTATATGTACGTTAATTTCAAATGAGGACATGACTTATTAAGCATTTTTGTTGTGTTGGATGTTTGCTCGTGCAAATGAATATTTGACAGCAACATTCCACTAGCAAGAAAGATATTTGGAGCTTGTAACTCAAGAAACGTATTAATAACCTTGTAGTTAAATAAAAAATATGAACATAGGAAACATTTTAAAAAGGTAAAAATAAATCTCTGTATCTCTAGCTGTGTTTGTGAGTGAATCTCATCACACCAGGCTTTTCTCCTCTCCCTGCAGGTGCCTATTAGGTGGCTCTTCTTTGAACAGGTATGGAATCACCATCATCAGTTCCCACCTGGCTGATCTGTTCTCTTTGTTTTGTTCCCTTGCTTGAAAGGCTTCATTGTGTCCTCTGGTCAGATAAGAAGTATATTATGACCTTCCTTTAAAATTTTACGAGTAATGCAGCATGACCATCATCAGACTCAAAGTCTTTAAAAGTGCTATGGCTTCACACACTTTGTTTCTCTCTCTTGCACACTCATCAGTCTGAGAGTGATCCTCCTGTAACGTCTCTCCTAACCTCTTATCAGCCCCGATAGTTCAGATTAATGATCAGCCAGAGTAAAAAGAGACACACAGACAGAACCATTTACAACAGCTCACTTTTAAATCAGGCACTACTCAAAAGCACCATTTATTATTGAAGGCCTTTTTCTCTCATATCTAATCTCCATTAGAAAGAACTCCTTTACAAATCAGGATAAATTTCCTTACTCTAAAGCAGTTTCACTTTAACACTGTCTTTCACTCAATGCAGGCTTTTGTACAACAGTTATTAAAGGACCTAATCAGTGTCTTCTTGCCACCTATTGGACCTGGATGTTTGGATCTATGAAGCAGTAATTACTCAGCCATCTCTGACAATTCCGGAGAAAATAACATAGCTCAAGTGTATTTGTGACCTTTCTTGATATTACATTACAGCTAACAGCCAGTGAGAGAACATGTCTCTTTGCAGAGTTGCTTTCCTAATCATATTGTCTGTCTGTCTGTTCATCATACTGCCTTGTGCCATGATATAATCCTGATAATCCTGCTGTAGGCCGTGGAGCCAGTAGAGCCGTGTGTAAACTGGGGGAAGTAGGGGGGTTTGGGCTGCCCGGCAGCAGTAGCACCTCCGGTATAATCATTTCCTCCTGCTCTGCTACATTCCCGGGATTCACCCGTCTGCCAAAGCCAGACACACATAAGGAGGCACATACATACAGCATCATGCAGTTAGCATGTGTCATGCACACAAGCAGACGTGACACCTACAGTACATACACTTGTACACAAACACGGGTAGCACAGTGTACTTTTGCAAAAATTTGTCACATCAGAATGCACACACATGCACACACAAATCTGTCTGCTTTATTATTGTAGATATGATAATATTGCCAGAACTTATAAACTAAGCTACTGACATTCTCCCTGCTGATTATTCAGACATCAAAACAACACAAAGGAAGTCTCTGAACAACCACAACTGCATTTTATTTGCCTGGGATCAGTGCTAAATAAGGCCTATAAGTCCCAGTCCCACTGGTCAACAGCACCCTCCTCTGGTGATTATGTTCAATTATCACCAGACCATTTTCTGTAGAAGACGCATCACACACTCTGTATATTCCTTCATAGAAATCGGATAGCGGGAATCTCAATGATGAAATATGTGAAATATATAGTCCATTTTAGAAATGGAGAGCTGATGAAGATATGCCTGAGGAGTGACTTTCCTATCCTATTTAGATTTTGTGGGCCCAGAGTAAATAATCCATATTTGCTTGACTTGAGGAAACAGCAGGGAAGCAAAATTAAAGCAAAGGAGATGATGTTGAACATGACGCTACCCATCCATCCATCCCTCCATCCTGTAAACCAACACAATCCTCTACAAGATCTCCTGAGGGACAAATGGGCAAAGGTCCCCAGTCCAAATGGGAATATTGCAGCTGATCTGTACCTTAGACCTTCTGGCTACAACAAGTTGCCCCATGGGAGACGTTCTGAATGAGTCCCAGAAACAAAGGATAGGCTTTGCAGTGTAAAAAGTAAATGAGGAAAAGTTAAAAGAAAGCATGATCCCAGTTTATGAACATTGTCTGACTGACCCCTTACTTCTGACGCTCCTCTGACCTCTGGAGGTTATTTGCAGAACAGCTCCATTGCCTCAAAAAAGAACTGTGATTCAGCCAAACCAAAGTCAATCACTCTTGCAAAAATACAGTCAATATTAATTAAGAGGATTTCCACAGTAGAGTTTTCCTGATCTTTCCTGATCATTTTTATGGCGTATTCATGCAGTACGTGAACTTTTGCACATACAAAGCAACATGTATGCAATTTAAAGAGCTTCAGTCAGAGCACGTGTTCTGCAGTGTCTCTAGCCTTACTCCACCTGCCCCAGCCTTTGACCCTGCTATGCAAACTCAGTAGCAATGACTGATCTCGCAGTCACCTTTTTGCATGTCCACTTCTTGCAAAACACAATGTAGCAGCTCAAAATATAGCTTAACCAACCACTCAAGCTTTGAGCAAAAGTATAATATTGATACAGTAATCCCACTGGTGGTCTTCACTGGAGAATATGGGCTAAGAACAACACAGTGAGAAACTGCTTAAGATTTGTGATGCATACTTAAATATCAGAGGTTTAAAACTGAAAATGTCTTAAAAGCTTGAAATTGTAAAGAAAGTTTTATCTAATTTATATACATCTATATAAATAAAATGACAAATTACTTTTTGTGTTTTTCAGAAGCTCATCACTTTCTGCTACAATGATGCCTGTTGCCACTTAGCTGAGATTATAAACTTTGGTAGTGTCTCTCTCTGTTAATGAGTATGAAGGTGTGTGTGTGCATATGGGTGAGTGGACACACAAGTGTTTAAATGCTAAGCCCTTGATCTTCTCTTCACACCTCAGAAATCTGCTCACACACACCATCTGGTCATGTAGTGCAAATTGTGTAGAAGATTCTCATATTTGTATCTGGCAAATTATGCACCACAGTATATCTGTCATATGCACAGGTACTCGGAAAGTAGACACATGCACACACATTGTGAACAAAGGCATTGGTTTAAACTGGAATGGGTTGGCAAGAGGTCCATATGTGAATGAAAAAGAAAAACATAATAAAGATGAAGAAAAAAAAGCAGCAAATTTACAAATATAAATTCACTCACGTGGGTTCATCCACCACACATGCACAAAATTAAGTTCCATTATTGAGCACAGACCTGAATAGGGTTTCTGAACCCTGAATAGGAAATGAAATAATTCATATCTTCCCTCTGTTGCACTCACACACGAACAGTGGCAGTGAATCATTCGGAACCAACCGCATGTGTGAGATGTTCATCAGTTAGCCCAAGGCTGGCTGGACAGGGAAGAAGAAGAGACAGATGGTGTAGTTTAACCACAGTAAGAGAGGCTGACCTTCTTCAGTGAGTGAGGAGCAGGGGTAAGCGACAAGAGTGTAGAGAGAAGGTAAAGAAGGAACAGTGTCACAGACAGAGATGATACTGTGGAATAGCTGTCATTAATCTTCAGTATCTCTGCAGATGCAGAAATCCCTGAGATTCTGAGCAGGGCTGCAGCGTGCATGAGACGGAGAGAAGGAAGAGGAAATAGGAAGTGAGAACTGATGAGATTTACTGTAAAGCAGGTGTCAAAGAAAATCCACAAGAAAAATCAAATAAATAATCAGGTGGAAGATATTCCTGGGGCGGATAGGGGGAAGGAGTGATATTTACCGTGCACTCAAAAACTGCAAGAAAACACTCACTGATTCAAAATGAAAAAAAGAAAAACTAATCAACATATTATGAAAATTGCAGAATATCAGGTCATCATCCTTCCAGAGGCCCTGGCTGCCTATTTGTAGCAATTACTTGTTACCAAATACCAGAGGAAGATGATACAGACAGGCTTTTAAACCTTTCTGGAACAGATTAGACATTTCCAAAAAAATCTTATTTATTACATTTTAAATAACTGTGACCATTACAACTAAAATAAAAAGTAGATGGTACACTACCGGACAGCTCTGATAAAAGGGGGGCAAGCATTAGGTGCAGCACTTACTAGAAGATCTTCCACATTTGCTCAAAATTGCCTTCAACAAAGGCAACGAAGGTCCCTTGAGCCATTAATGTTATAGGTATGTGGTGCAATATGACAGCAACCGTGACCCATATTCAAAGGGCAATAAAAAATAAACAAACAAAAAAAAAGCTGCTCAGAGGACGCTAATCCTAACTAAACCAACCCCACCCTTGCAGTGCTGTACTGTAGATTTGAACTTTTTTTTTTTTTAACCCAAAGCTGTTCTCAGTGGGTAAGCAATGGAGGGTGGCAACCTCCGGAGCTTAGTGTGTCATATACAATGCTTCAGTCAAAAATTTTTACAGCATTTTCCCATGGAGAGATTGAAATTTATTTTAATGTTTGTTGGTGTCTTACTTCTTACAGTTAGAGCTTAGACTTTTTAACTTTTTTTAAGTAATTATTTGCAATCAATTCATGACAGAAGTACTTATCATTAAGATAATTTGTAATTCTTGTATACAATCAGCTAGAGAATGATAGCCTTTATGCAGTATGTTGGAGACCAGAGACATGTACCACAAATCTGTTCATGAAAAGGACGGATGGATGAACACTTGACAGGCCTGATTTGAGCCTCCTTCTAAAATCCCTAACAGCTTCTGTTACTCAACATAACACAAGCGCCTGGATGTGGATCACTGCCAACCTATCTCGATTACCCCCCCAATGCTTTATTCTCCACATATTTTTTCTTTTGTCTTTGGGTCTCTGCTCATCATGGGCCGTTTTTTTTGAATCAGTAACAAGGAAATATAATAAATACAGCCATAATCACTGAAACTAGGACATGCAGAAAGCCAGGCTGTCCTTTGAACTTATAAGTGAACCCAGCTTCTTGAGAAAGCCGGTTTCATAAGGGCTTAAGTCTGTAAGTCTTACTCAGAGTCATATAGGACTGAACTCAGTCTTTTAGCTATGTTAGTATAATCTTAGTTGCATGATACATCATATTTTTTATATTTTACATCAGTAATAGTAATAATTATAGCTAGTGGTTACATAACCTCAGAAAATTAGAAACTTTGTATGTAAATAAACACCAAACCAAAGTATCCTCACTGTTACTACATGTGGCCTGTCAGAACAAATAAAGGTTCACCTCACATTTTCAGTTCACAAAATGAAGCACGGCCGAGTGAATGCAACCACTGCACAGCTAACAGACAGCACAACTGAAAAAGGTTATCCTGCAAGCAAAAAAACCAGTAACAACAACAAAAGACCTCATCCACCATTGGTCCATGCTGGTATCGCCCTTCAATACGGCACAGTGCCACTGGAAAGAAGTTAGCAAAAGATAGCAACATTTGCTGAACGTATTCATGAAGTAACACAACATTTGCGAAAGTTGGCCAACAACAGACAGACAGAAATATAAAAAAATATACATGTAGCATTGTTCAGTAATAAAGTTACTGAGACTTGGAGGAGATGAAGAACAGTTGGTCAGCTTCAGCCACTACCAGGGTCCATGTTGGCGGGTCAGGATGGACTTTGCTGCTGATCTGTGATCACTGTGAGCAGGTGAAAACTGTAACATCCTTAAAGATGTTTTTGAGGCTCTCCACCCGACTGGGAGCTCAACTGTTACTCCCTTCATCCTCTGGTCTTATCTCCTCATCTGTCTGAGGCCTTTTCACCTGAAAATGTTACTTCATCACTGGAGGTGGTTTTTACCTAAATCATAAAGCTCATGCCTCATGTGGGTGCTCAGTGTTTTTTCTTTTTTTGTTTGTTTGTTTGTTTGTTTGCCTGTTTTTTGTTTGTTTCATTGTTTGTTTTATTTATATATGTCGGTCGTGGGGCCTTTCTGTGCAGAGTTTGCATGTTCTCTCCGTGTCTGTGTGGGTTTCCTCCCACCGTCCAAAGACATCATGTTTGGGTTAAATGGTGACTCTAAATTGTCTGTAGGTCTGAGAGTTAGCACTGTCCACTCACAGTGAGGGCCTTCTCTGTGTGACATATGCATGTTTGGTTAGTTGGTGTCTTTAAATTGCCCATAGGTGTAAATGTGAACATGTACTTTCCATAAATCTGACCTGTCCAGGATGAACAATGCTCGCGCTGAAAGTCAGCTGGGACTGGCTCCAGCACAGGATGGATAGAAAACTTTTCCAAGAACCATTTAAGGAACAAACTACATTGTGAGTGTGAGTGGTTGTTGGTCTCTATCTGTCTCTGTGTGTTGGCCCTGTGATTTACTGGTGTCCAGGGTGTACCCCGCCCTCACCCAATGTGAGCTGGGATTGGCTCCAGCACCCCCCGCGACCTGGAAATGGATAAGTGGTTGAAGATGAATGAATGAATGAATGAATGAATATGTTTATATGTGAAGACAACCAACAGTGACAGGGGCAGATGCACAAACACGCTCAAATGAATGGATTAATATTCACACACCAAAAATAAAGTTTAGATCACAAGTTTATTCTCTTCTCAGAATCACTATCAGTATCTTTACATAGGAAGTAATGGTTTGCAGTCATAATTTCTTTAAAATCTTTAGTATTGCACATTTGTGAAAGAGCCACATTTTCCTCAGGCTTTAATTTCTACTATTGTGTTCTTTTTTGACCCAGAAATAAAGTCTTACTTACTGAAAATATTGACACGTCATGATCCATGTATTCGAACAATATGCAGTGATTTATTCACTTAGAATTGTTAGGAGGCTCCATTATATCTTTGTCCTGGGCAGAGGAATGTTTTGCACCTCAGGGTTACACTGAGTTTCCTCCAGCTCGCAGCCATCCATGAAATGAAAAAATCTATAATGCATTTAATTCTGTTCTCTGTAGATCGTGGCATTCTCTCCCAATGGAGCTGCAAGGGACTACAAACAACCTCTTAACCCTTCTACAACAACCACACATACAGCATTATATACAGTTCCCAGGACTTCTCTGTCTTGCACACATACCTGCAGTACTAACATTTGCATTAGCCTCTCTAATTACAGCATTGTCTCTATTGGTTTGGAATACAAAAGCATTGAAGTAGCCCAACAGTATACTTTATTGGCTCTGCCATCATCTGGCCAGTTGTATATTGCCAAAAAATGTGGACTTCCCTTTTCTTGATAAAAAAAAAAAAGAATCTAAGTATATATGATTAAATCTGCATGAACGTCTCCTTCTGTTTAACTTTGGGTTGATGAAAGGGATCATCAGCAATACAGTCTTGAAAACGTTGCAATACACTCAGGTTGTCTTCCACAAATCAGTTTGCCCTTTAAAATTAACCAAAGAGAAAAGGAGCTGAAAGAGACAGATTTCTGGCAAGATGTTACTGACTTTCAATTTTCTGGAGGGTTATCTTAGTCACACTGTGTTGCATCTTCATTCACAGCTCATTTATAACAGTTACAATGGGTTGTCATTTTTTTTTAATCATCTGGTGTGGCCAGTCTATGATTTCAGAACAGCTGTAAACTTGAACACTCCCAGAAGCAGTTGTCAGTAAATGCTAAACGGACAGACACAATATTAAACATGCTACATGACGGGCCATTGTTGTTGGCACTCTTTATGACTCTGTGTCACATTGTCCCTGGGCTGCTGCCTCACAAATTTCTTTTCTGTTATCTTGTGTCATTTTGGCCTGCAGGCAGGCCTGGCCTGATCATGATGTGAATGTGGCTTAAATAACTAGGCCAATGCCATGATGGTTGGTTGGTATCACCAACATGGATCCCTAATCAGACTTCTCATCAATTGAAGAAACCACTTGAAGAAATGGAGGAGGGAGTGTGAGTCGTTGTGTAAGCCATGGTCTTTGTCTTTGTAAGCGGGGGTATAAAATGGAAAAAAGGGCTCAACATTATTTTGGTGATTTACTCTGTTAAATCTCATCAGTGAGATGAGTGAGAGTAGATAAGGAGATGAAAGGGTCACAATGAACCTTGGTCTGGTTTTGTTGCACACAGTAATGGGCAGTTGTATATCAGTATATCACATCTTATTTTGTCTCATCATCCCAGAGGCATAAGCAACAGGACAGAATGACTCATGCCCACTGACATTTTAAAAGATTAATAATTCATTTTAAAAACCTCTTCTGAGATAATGTTGTCCAAATGATAGTTTAAAATTTTATCAAAACAGACAAAAAAAGTTGTATACATATAACAGTTGCTCCAACCAGTGCTTCATAAATAAATGGAAAAAAAAACATGGGCATTAGGGCTGCAACTAATAATTGTTATGATTTAACTGGCTATTTTGTTTTTTACAGACTACAAGAACAAACTGCAAAAATGCTAAGTGTTGTTTCCAGATTGCTTTTTTCCCCGTTCAAAGCTAAAAATGATCAATTTGCTACAATGTCGTACGAGGAAATAGTTGCAATTTTCACATTTGACAGATATGACATTTGCTTACATAATGAGTAGACAATTTATTGAATTTGAAACTTTTAAAGAGGGGGGGTCACTGCTCAACCAACACTATAAACCACTGCAACAACCTGTTTTGCTGCAATTTAAGGAAATGCTTTCTGTGTACAGCTTTCTCTCCTTAGTTTGATATAAGTTTTGGCTAACCATGTCTGCTTCTACCCCTGACCCAACAGTGTGATCAATGACAAGCTGGCGCGCCTCAAACACAGAAATGCAAAACTAGAACTGCTATACAGTGTCCCTGAAAGCAGCACGGCCAGTCACTCCCATTAACTTTGAATCACCTTTTATAACAGATGGTCTGAAGTCCTTTCAGTCGTGATTCAGCCCACTTAAGTATCGCGTGAATTGGAGGAATTGACATTTTTCCGATCTAGATCACTAAAATCTAGAACGATTCGGTCGTGCCTGGGCAACGTCGGGAACGCGCATGTCAGGTTCGCTGCAGAGATCCTGCTTCCTCGGCTTTCACGATTAATCGTGGGGATGGTGTTGACAGTGAGAGGCGACGGATGGCCAGTTTTACATGTCTAAGTAGATGACAGGGCCGGCAGTAATCACACTCAGACCGGGGTAGAGCACAAATCTCCGCAGCCCTTCCGTCCCTGGAAGAAGAGGACGCTGGCAGGCCGCGGACGACGTTAATGTTCCTGATGGAATCCCCGGTCGTTGCTAAACGGAGAATCCGAAAGGGTGGACTCGTTATAAATAATTAAAAAAAAAAAAAAAAAAGAAAAGAAACACACACACACACACACACACACACACACATCTGCGGCTACAATATAAGGAAAATGCATCTACACCAGGTGCTGACGGGAGCCGTGAACCCCGGAGATTGCTGCTACTCGGTGGGAAGCGTGAATGACATTCCCTTCACGGTGAGATTTTATTTTGATATTATTTAACTCAAGATGACACCCATTGACGCTAACGGCTGACTAGCTAGCTGCACGGCTAGCTAGCTAGCTTAGCCCTATATTGGCAGTAATCGGGCTGGCTGCGGCGCTACAGCACGGACTAGCCGGGTAGTGTGCTAGCTCAAACTGCCGCACAGACACATTCACAAAACAGCGAGTCCAGACTACTCAGGGCATCCTTATTCCCCCCCCTCACCCCCCCACCCACAGTTTCATTTATTCTGACAGTCAGCATGACATCGAGCAGAGAGCACCGTCAATTAGATGCACAGCGGTAATGTCTGCATCTACTCTGTTACGGCAGCGTTACATTATGCATCCCCAACAGTGAACGCTAGCCGCTCAAATGACCTTTAGCTGCATCTTGGTAACGTTAGGATTACTGCAAGGGAATCCCTCTGCGCAGCCACAACATAATCACCTGATATTTCCAAGAGGACACGATCTAATTTTTTTATTTTTTTATTTTTTTCAGTGCACGCTACATTTGATAGTGTGCATTGTAAATATGGAAAAAGCTGTGCGGTTTTTTGTTTGTTTTTTGTGATTGCTCAACTAGCTAAGCTTGCTACCGTTTGGCATTAAATCCTTCTCATGGAAAATTAGCTCGCTGTCATCCCAGCATCAGCTGCGCCAGCCATGACGTACAGGGCCATATATGGATACATGAACAAGAGGGCTGGATGGCTGTGCGTGTGTGCAATATAGGGTAAAGTTAGATTTTTGTCTCTTAACTGAATTGGCCCTCAAGCAATTCAAATGAGCACGTTCAATATCCGTCATTCTTGTGGATTTTATGTATTTGTATTCTGACGTCTGATCAAACATTTGAAGCAAATTCTGTGTCTTTGGGCTGTTAATAGTCTTTGTCTGCTGGTGTCTGGTTTGGCATCTTCCCAACATTTTCTGTGTTTCTACTGTGCCTCAAATTCACAGTACGCACAGTCCCAGTCAATATTCCATTAAGTGCAGTGAGACATGAGAAGAACCTGTAATATTTCATCATCTGTTGTGTTGGCAAGTAGGAAAAAGTGCTCAGTAGTTTTTAACCCCAGCTCATGGTACAGCTCTTTTGTGTAAAACAGATAGGTGTGAATTAGCTCTTTTGTTAAGATCAGATGGTGAATGATGAGGATGACAGTGTGTGGAGCGTGATCTTTCACAACAACCTGAGTCATTTAACAGTTGACTTCACTTGCTGTTGATAAAAACACAATTCCTTTGTGGTGACCTTTGATGAAAGTGAGAGGGTGTGGCCTTTATAGTTCACAACAAAAGCAATTTCACAGTATTATTTGGGCCTCTTGACGGACAACCTTGTGCAATTTCTGAAATTCATCTTCTGTTTTGCCATCATGCAGTATTGAAAGTAATTGGACGAGGGAAAAACTGAAATGACACACATCCTCCTTTTTAAAAAGGAGGATATGTCACTCACTCCCCGGCCACTGACCCCAGATCTGGGTTTGATCAGTGTTTGAATGTAAATAGGGAGGCTTTTTCACCCAGAGTCATATCTGTTTAACAATATAGGGCAGAGCTGATTGTAAAGCTAAAGGCATGCATGTTGCCAGAGGGTTTTAGTTTTTGTGCCTGATGTTTTCTTTCTGTGTCTGAGAGGGTATTTGAAGAACACTAGTCATCATGTCCAAAGCAGTTACATTCACACTGACACCTAGGGCTCAGAGGCCAAACCCTGACACACAAACATGCAGACACACACTTAGTACACAGCTAACTCGCAGCACCCATGAGTGCACCAGTTCAAATGAGCAAGCATCAAGCAACAGCTGCATTGGTTATGGAATCATTCCTCTGCACATTTATTATATTTACAACCTTATGTGAAAAGATAATTTATATATTTTTTTCTGACAATATTTTTGTACTAATATAATTGGTCATGATGCTAGAAGATAATGTTGCAGAATAGCTTTTCAAAATCTATCAGGCTGGGTGGCTGCTGTCAGTGGAAAGGTATTTTCAGTTCCCTCCACTGATATTTAGTTGAATTCAACTTAGGGCAGTGGTCAGGCCACACAAATACATTCACCTCTCCAGACAGGTGTCAATAGATTTACCATAGGTGCACTCTCATTAAGGTGTAGCACAGGGGTCACCAACTCCGGTCCTGGAGAGCTACTGTCCTGCATGTTTTAGATGTTTTCTGCTCCAACACACCTGGTTCAAATGATCAGCTTGTCATCAAGCTCTGCTGAGGTCTGATAAGGAGCCACTCATTTGAATCATGTGTGTTGGAGCAGGAAACATCTAAAACATGCAGGAGAGTAGCTCTCCAGGACCCCTGGTGTAGCATCTCATGAGAAATGGGAGCCACCAAAGCTAAATTCTTTTCTTTCTTTTTTTTTTTCATAACTAGGGTTTATCAACTAACACTTGTATTTTGACTATTTTTTTAATCACTTTTGGGATCTTATTGATTGGATTCCACTATTGGTAAATAAAATTGATTTAGCATGATTTCACAAGGTAAACCCTTTTTAAATATCACTAGGCAAAGGTCTCACAGCTGACAACACATATCTGAGATAACACGAGTGGCCTAAGAACAGCTCTGTGCAATTTCTAAAATTCTATTCTCACTTTGGCATTATGGGGTATTGAGTGTAGATTGGTGAATTTGATTGATGACTGAATTTGATTGAAGGCTCAGATGTAAAAAAAAAAAAAAGTAAAGGGTGTACATACTGTATGCATTGTCCTCTCAAACAACCTCATTGGTTTTATGTGCAAAACTGCAGATGTCTGCTAATAATAGAATACATATGTGAACTCAAAAGCACAAAGAGAGGGAGTACATGCACAGCCATTACCGAGGCTGCAGCTTAGTACTTTAAATTTAATTTATTTAACAATTCTTTTAACTCATCGGAATATTCTGATTGTTGTTAGAATACTCATAATGTAATTCAGTGATACCAACTGGGCTGAGGAAGGATTTCCTGAAATTGTATAAATCCTTTTAAGAGAATATGGGAAGGATTTAACCATCTCAGATTCATGATACCACAGACTCATGATCATTCACTCATAGACTGCATGCTGTCAGACTTTGTGGGATTGCTAAAAGCAAGTATTTGCCATGGGACAGTGGGAAGAGTTGCAAAACACATTGACTTATGGAGCCATGGCAGTGCACACCAAAAAGCAACACCAATAGGAATTTGGCCACCAGATACCAAACAATAGTGTGGCATATGAAAACACGCATAACTAACCTTGTTCATGCTCATTAATTATGTCAAACCAATGTAAATACTGGAAGGAATCGGTGCAGCCTACACTAATCTAAACAACTAAGGAAAAGGGAAATTGCTTGAATGTGTTAGATGTCAGGAATTAATGTCAAAATTACTTTATATATGATGGCATCTTCATTTGCTCCAGATTCATGCAAAAACCGTTAAGTAATTTTTATTTATTTTTGAGAACTATAAACAGATGAAGAAGCAGTACAGACCAACCAGCCTCCTTTATTTATGTGTTTCAAGCTCCATTAAGTTACTTCAAATGCAGCCAGTCTAACTGACTTCACTGATTAAGTTGGATGCATTATGACCAACAGACAAATGGAGACATATCGAAGCAGAACCTGGTGTAGTTTGGATGTTATTGCCTGCTGTTTCACTGCAGCCATGCTGCAGAGAATAACAAGATTCTTATATAATAACTACCAACTCTGGGATCAAAGTACATGTCTGTGCTATAGGCTTCTCCAAGGATACATTTTTTACTGGTTGACATGAAAACCAGTTTACTAGAGATCACAACTCATCAATTCACATTGTAAGATATTTGCAGCTAAGCTGTTATGCTACAGCTCGAAGCCAGCTAACTAGGACTTACGTGAAAGTGTTGTGTTGTAGCAACTGTGACTGTGGAACACGGTTCACGTGATAGGCATGATGAGAAAGTGGCGTCTAATGGAGGGAACGCAGAAGTGATCTTTCCCTCCTTCTCTTTCACTTCTGATTATCTGCTTTCATTACCACAACATCTGAGCACAGTCACTCCTGCCTACTGAAATACACTTATCCAGAAAAGCTACACCTCTGCCCCATAGCCAACACCATTAAGCAAATAGAACTTCAGATGCTCAGAACTAGCAAAAGGTGAGTTGGTTTATGTAACTCCCATCATATTATTCTGGGAATGGAGGTTGTTGCCTGACTATTTTAAAGAAAGACAAAGAGTGTTTCCACAGTTGGGTAATAATCGTCATATCCCCTTTCACACACACACGCACACACACACGCAACGCTGGACTGGAAAGTAATTCAAACTAAATTCAAAGCATGTCTCCAGGAGACAGTACTTGCATAGATATGGTTCACTTTTTGCATAACAATGCATTTACAATGCTGTGCTAACTTTAAGTGCAGCTCTGTTATTATGTTATTGTTAATCTGTCACAGAGGAGGTCATATTTGTTCAAAGGCAGCATGATTATTAATGTAAGCAACTTGCATGACTAACAGGAAGGAAATCTTAAATCAGCAAATTTATAAAATATAGATATGTTGGTATATATCCAACTACATTTATGGAAAGAATCTCTGGATTCTTAATGATATATTTAGCTGAAACAAATGAACAGCCTCACAGCTAGCTAAACAATAAAGCTAAACAGTAAAGATAGTCATAAGGTGTGTAATTTCTTGAATTATTTCAAAGATCTGTACTCTTCCCATATTATAGCTTCTCACCAAATGTGTACCAATAATGTAGCCATTACTGATAAGCAGTAGAGTAAATGATGCACTTTTCTAGTGATGAAAGGAATAAAATCGAACTGAAAACCAAAAAGAATGCAACATAAACACAAGTGATTTAAAAACTGGCATTTTGGTCTGGTTTTATCAAGATTGACCATGATGTGTTGTTCTTATATTGTGCCTGCTAGTGTAAATGAATCATCTTACTTTATTTTGCCACCCCTCTGTATCTTCAGTGTCAGCATGTTTGTGTGTGTGTGTGTGTGTGTATTTGTAGATTATGAAAGAAATGCATGACACTGACAAACTGAATACATAAGGACTAAACAATAATGATCAGTCATTCAGTGTAAGGCATATACACTCAAGCTTATCAACATGACTCAAGGTCCTATCCAGCACAAATGACAAAGAGATGAAAGAGGGAGAGAGATGCAGAGCAGTCCTAGACGGTGCATGATGGTGACTGCTTTTAATTCCAGCCGTAATGTGCTGGAGCAAACGTCGTACTAAAGCACAGACTGGATCACCTCCCTCGATTCTCTTCATACTCTGCATTTCCCAACACAGTCTTAACAACGTCACCTGTCACTTTACATAGTACGACTGGCTTCAATGTCGTCCTGTTGTGTGAGTCAGTGGTTCCCAGCCTCTCCTCCTATTCTCCTGAATAATGAAAGACACGAGGCTTCATCCTGACTGTGCTGTTGCTTTGAGGCCAGCTTGCCTGTCTCCCAGGTGCTGCTGCTTAGTGCTGCTACTCTGCACTTGGTTGCCAAATGCCAGCAACCACCAATGTATCAACTTACCTTAGTTATCTTTATCCAAATCTTACTGCAGGCCTGCCTGTTAAGTGTGGGAAGTAAACACATGCTGTGTATTTTTTCTTATTACACATGTGTAGGTTTGGGGTGTATTGTTTTTTTTTCATGCAATGGACCTGTAAAACAGCATTTTGAATTAGATCTGTTGTATGCTATTTTTAGCGCCACAAGCTTCCTGCGCTTGTCCTGTTGTATTATCTCACCCTGCTAATGCAATATTCATATCAGTGCTATTTAGTGATATGATGGACTGCTTTCAGTCAGTTTTATGGCATTGCATTTTGTAACCAATTTAAATCTATCTGTATGTAATAGGGATGTGCATTTCTGAAAATGCTATTCGATTGTCGGAAACCATTTGACTTTTGATCACTGATCGTCAGCTCCACACACACTGCACATCCGACGCAACAAACAGAGAAGGTGTGAGCTGTTCAGCTGTTTCTTTTAATGAGCAGAAAAGGCCTAATAAAACTCTATCCCAAAAACAACACTGTGAACACAAAGTTTAAAAAGGAATGTATTTGAAAGTAAGGCACAAATATGGAAAATAAAAGCTTTATTCTCACTAATAAAAAGATATTTCCAGGTGCCACTGAGGACAAGGGAAATAACAACAGATCACTTTGTAAAAACAAAACGATTGTCCCATGAACTATTATTATTTTTTATTTTATTTTATTTTTTTGATGAATGACTAATTGACTAATTGAAAAATCATTGCGTATCCCTAGTATGGCAATTCAAACACATAGGAAGCGCACTGGACAGGTTTTTAAAGCAGCAAACAATATATAAAATCTGAAGTTAAGAGGACTTTAAGTGTATTGATTTAATTTGTTGATTTGCTTTCTCCTTATATGTTCATTGTATTTACTTATCTTTACTCTGTCTTTTTTAGGCATATGGCTCTGGTTGTGATGTGGTGATCTTGGCCAGTGATTTCGAGTGTGTGCAGATTATCCCTGGAGCTCAGAATGGGAACATACAAGTGGGCTGTGTGGAGTGTTCCCACCAGCTTGGCAGGGTGAGTCCCCCCCCCCCAATAGTGTTCATTTTCCTGAGTGACCACACAACATCATCAATTACACTTCACCCTAAAGAAGTACATTTAGGCCTGTTTTGCTCCTATCATGTACAGTCATGCTTTCCTCTTGCTGTCCCGCTTTCCTGAAGCTTATGCCCCCCACCATGGGGATGACTGTGCAGATGCACTGATGGACTGAGTAATGTTGTGATGATAACCACAGCTATTTATTTTTAGATCGCTGCATCTTATGGAAACACTGTCTGCATCTTTGAACCTCTTTCCACCAACCCAAACAAACGCCATAAGGTGAGCATGAAACTCAGTGTCTTAGACATGCTTTATGAAGTGGTTTGCACCACCTTCCAGGGACTGTAATCACACTTACTTGGCAGTAACATTGCATGGTTTGTGTTGCCCCTGTGTCACCAACAGCAGCTTAACTATCAGTGGCAAAAGACGGGACAGTTCTTTCTTGATGCCATCACCTACAACCTGGCCTGGGACCCACAAGGTACCTGCCTGCCTTTCTGTCTTTAACTGATCTGCTCACTTAATGAATCACACTACGCTACAGCTCCTACTCACAGCCTTTTGGTTTGTCTGAATTGACATGTGCGTTATGTAAGTCACTTTGTGCATTTGGCTCCCTGCACTGTAGTAGTCAATGTGGGATGTGAGGTGTGTAACATAGTGCTTGTGTGTCCTCAGGGAACCGTATCCTCGCAGCAACTGAGCGGCTCCAGCTGTGGGCGCCTCCGCTGGCAGATGCCCTGATAGAGGAGGAGGATGGGCCGATGAGTGAGGACAAGCCCCACCCTGTCCTCAACGACTGGAACTGCATCTGGCAGTGCAAGTATGTTAATGCTTTTTGCAAACTGTAGAAACATTTAAATAAAATTACGTAGTCTTGTCTATCAATGAAGACAATATCCCGGCAACTGGCTAGATAACTCTTGTTCTATTGTCTTTGTTCTTTTTTTTTTCATTGAAG
Source organism: Remorina albescens (assembly GCA_034769265.1). Taxonomy (NCBI): domain Eukaryota; kingdom Metazoa; phylum Chordata; class Actinopteri; order Carangiformes; family Echeneidae; genus Remorina; species Remorina albescens. The sequence continues at coordinate 8,674,983 of CM068479.1, forward strand.
GAACAGTCTGGGTTTATTTTTTTCTTTCAATCTTAGTAACTAGAAATAGAACAGGAGCAAAATGTTCTTTTCTCTTTATTTCCAGGGCACACACAAAAAAAGAGTTCCTTCCCCGTGCAGACTAAACATTGTCTTATTTTCTCCTCTTCGAGGTTGAGGAATTACATTATTATTGCCTATAAAATGTTTAGACATTAACTGATATCCAAAGTGCACACAGCTTCAGATAAAAGGTCACATGCATTGTTGTAAAACTCTCTTTGGAGTCTGTGGTGTATGTTTTAAGCTGTGTTTAAAAGTGCAATTTCTAAAATGAAAGGTTTACGCAAATGACCCATTAAAACAGCTGACAGGAGCGGCATGGTTGTGATTTTTTCCCATGTAGAGTTTCCTGGGGGAGATGAATATAGCTGATATGGCTGTTTATGCTTCTGTTTATCTCAGGACAGCTGCATCTGTTCACATTGCCAAGTGGTCTCCTGATGGGGAGTACTTTGCAACAGTTGGCAAGGTAAATGAGTGAACATGCAAAACAGCAAATTCTTTGAGGTTTTTCTTCTTTTTTTATGATAAAGCCTGTGACAATGTATATGATGTATGTTTGTGTGTGTGTATCTATGCAGGATGACTGTTTACTTAAGGTGTGGTATCCCACCACGGGCTGGCGTTCGGCAGTGGTGGTTCAGGACCCCTCAGATAAAAAGCCTCTCCCTGTTCACTTCTCCTTTGTTTACCTGGCTCATCCTCGCTCCGTCACTGGTATGTCCTGGAGGAAGACCAGCAAATTCATGCCCAAGTAAGAAAGCACACACACACATTCAAAATGTTTGGGCAGGCAGTAAGAAATTCATTTTATATCTTTTAGTACATGCTTGGTATCCAATGACACTTGACAGATTTAATAAATCTTTTTACTTACATTAGTCTTTTATATTTTCTTTCTTTTTTCAAGACATATCCCCAGTTTTTATTCAATGAAACATACAGGACTGTATATATCAGTCCATGTTGCTATATCCTGTCATGCAATTAAATGAAGATGTTAAATTTTATCCCTTCCACAAAGAAGAATGCTTCCTCCCTTTTCCCTCTATATATTTTGACTAAAAGTTTTTAGAGCAAACATGTTGATCAGATGAATGAAATTAATGTATCTGTAAGATTATTGCTACCTCCTGCTGTTTTTCAGGGGTTCCGTGTGCAATGTGTTGCTGACGTCCTGCGAGGATGGTGTGTGTAGGTTGTGGTCAGAGACCCTGCTGCCAGAAGACAGCATGCTTGGGGGTCAGATCTCTGAGAACACACAATCCTTCAGCTCTAGCCTGCCAGGCCTGGCAGGCAATAAGGACAAGATCCAGCATGCTTTGGAGGTACACATTGTTATCTGACCAGAAATAAATCATAAAAGAAAATACAACATAAACCAGCAATTTCTCATAAGAAATAACAAAAACCTGTTCTCTGATTTATTCCTGTGCTTTACTTGCTTAGTCAATCCACCACCTGAAGCATCTGCGTCGGGGCCGGCGGCGGTCCTCTGCTTTGGTGGCCCACAGCGAGCTGCTTCCCTCTCAGCTTGGCACACAGGACACACACACTCACCGCCACATTGCTCATCATGCTAATGCCCTGTGTCACTTCCATATCTCAGCCAGTATTAACCCCAACACAGGTAGGATGTGTTCATCATAGACTCACATATGGTTGCCATATTGACTATAAAAGGGTTTTTAATTACTAGCAAAGATAATGTAATTTGGTCATTACAAGCTTTACATGATGATGACTTATCATCATCATTTAATATTTTTGAGTTAAATTTTCTGATATGTAATTAATTAATTAATTTGCTCCATTTCAAAATACACAGAATTTGTTGATGAAATGGCTTCTGTTACATGAGCGACTCATGAGTTTGAAACACATTCAGTGTAACTGTGAAACTAGTCTAAGCTTGAGTATCACCTTATTAACCCTTTTCTTATTACTGTTGCCCTTTTGCTTCACCTCCATGCCTCATCTTTCCATCCCTCAGATATCCCATCGGTACTGGCTGATTCGGCCGTGTTTAACCCAGACGATGGTACTGGTGGTGGAGGCTTTGTGGTTCATTGGCTCAACAATAAGGACCTTAGCTTCACTTCCTCCATGGACCTATTTATGCTGCAGCTCCGTAAGTTCACTGAACAGCAGTTGGACCACACTACTGAGGACCTCGTGGATCCAGAGGGTTCTCCTATGAAGTTTGACTTTGGTATGACCAACAACCAGGCCAATACTCATTAATTAAAACACATTAGCTTAAAACGACATTAGATTGTAACAACACATTGTTTCCTGTCTTTTTAGATCTGGATGACATGTCTGACAAAGCCTCCTCAGAGCATGGTGAAGAGGGTGAATTAGGGGAGCAGGGAAGCACTAAGGCATCCTCCCCAGGATCAAGCTCCAGCATGCCTTTGCCCTCCATGTTGCTGGAGAGGAAGATGGAGACTCTAATAACTGAGTGGAACAAGAGCCCAGACATGCTGTTTACCATTCACCCAACTGATGGTTCTTTCCTGGTGTGGCACCTGAAGTATTTGGACGAATTCAACCAGGGCATCTTCAGACAGGTTCAGGTGAGCACAGAAAGTAAAGGCATGAAAAATACACAAATCCTGATTGTAATTTCCACAAGCAAGCAAGCACTTCCTCTGTCTTATGTAAGACTAACAGAAAAGTTTAACTGGGGCTTCTGAAGTTCATTTGCAGTCAGCTTTAAAGGGAGTCAGTTTTTGGAATAATAATAATAATATTTTCAAAGTCTGTGTATATTCTCATCCATCCAGGTCATAGTCATTTCCAGCTCTTATCCCAGGGGCTTCATCAGGTCTCAACGCATCAGTCTGACTAGTCCTCACTAATCTTAGACAAATCTAAGTCCAGTTGCTTTTAATTCAATTGTTTGCCAGATATATTTTCAAAGGCCCTAATGATTTTTCATGCTTTGGAATTGCTTCCTAAAGGCACTATATTTAATCTGAACTTAGTCCTTAAAATACAATTGCAAGAAAAGGTATGTGAAACTTCACAGAGCTTCACAGAGAAAGGGTCCCTGTTCCCCTAATGGTTTTTATTTCCCTTCAACTGTCCCTCCAGGTTTCCTTCTCTTCCCGTATTCCAGTGGCATTTCCTACAGGTGATGCTAACTCACTGAGTAAAAATATCCTGATGTACGCCTGCACTTTGACTGAAGGTGAGAGTACCTGGTCAGGGGATCAGGGGAGAATGGTCCAACGTGTCTCCCACTCTGCTTCAGCCTCAGTCAGCCTTGGTTCTCCCGCTCTGGCTCCCTCTTCCAACTCTCGCCCCGGTATCAGTCCTGCTGTCATGATGGTCTCAAAGCATGTTGATGGATCCCTTAACCAGGTAAAACACTTAAAAATGTGGGATCAGCATTCATCAACATTATAATTTCACATCATTACCAAAGTAGCGAATTGTGTTTTAATTGCCTGTTTGTGAAACTGTTTTATTTTTGGTTTCCTCTGTCTGCAGTGGGCTGTGACATTTGCTGAGTGCTCTGCCTTCTCCAACGTACTGACCGTATCTCACAAGTTCCGGTACTGTGGCCACCGCTTCCATCTGAATGACCAAGCCTGCCACACAGTGCTGCCACTGCTGCTGACCTCCTCTCACCATAATGCCCTGCTCACCCCTCCATCAGCGCCTAGCAGCCTGGAAGGAGAGCAGCCTCCTACCGTTCCCCTACCAAAAGGACTTCCCAGGTATAGAACCGAGGGGAGCAGTGACAAATATGCTGCTCACACATGGCACTATCATAAGTTGTGTAAAAATCAACTTTTCTGTCGTGATGTTTGTACATTTGTATCTGTTGTTGACTGAAACTACAGAGGTTACGCTGAACTTCATGCGAATGCGCAAATTTCTTCTGGCACAATGTGAATGACAGCTAGGGAAGAGCCAGTCATTCTCATTTTAGTGCCCACAAAAACACCTAATTGTTAACTACTTTCTTCCTGTACAGATACAGGAATGTAGTATTAATCAGCAGTGCCAATGTCCCTTCCTTTTTTACTAAAACAATTTTGTTAACCTTTAAAAAAAAGAGTACAATAAAACTCTTATGTACTTAGAGGAAATAAACTTTACAACGAGATAAACTACATCCTCATATTCAGAACATCACCTATGTGAGAAGCCAGTTGGTGAAATTACACGCTCTAATAAGACACAGATGCACACACATAGCTTCAGCTCCATGAGTGGACATAGACTGTCTGCTACTTGGTTAAGATCTGTATGTGTTAATGTCGCTTAGGAAAGAGATGAGAGGAGGAATAAATAGGCTAAGACAATATGGATGATGCCAAAGATGTGTTATGAATGTGTGTGACTTGTGCATCAGCAGAAAGCAACTTCGTAATGCAGCTACAAGGACCTTCCATGACCCCAACGCTATCTACAGTGAGCTGATATTGTGGAGGGTGGATCACATTGGACCCCTGTCCTGCACTGGAGGGGTCTCTGAATTGGCCCGTATCAACTCTCTGCACACTTCTGCTTTCAGCAATGTTGCTTGGCTGCCTACACTAGTACCCAGCTCTGTACTTGGTAAACACATCATGAATTTTAATATGGAAGGAAATTTTATCCTCAATGACTGACAGTGGAGAAATATTTTTGTTATGAGTGACTGATTATTTTTGCCGAGTCACCTGGGTATCTGCTTTTACAGTTTGATGTGTGGTGTACTTTTTTTGTCAAGTCAAAAGTAAATTATTTCATGCAGGCTACTAGAGCACAAACTGTGTAGTCACAAGTGTTGCCACTTTGGCATGTCAGTTTTCCCCTAAAAAAGTTATTTATTGCATGCCTTGTTATTGCCTACCAAAATCTATACACATTTCAAGAATGCTCCCCAAAAGCAACAATATAACTTTTACAACTAAGTACCAACCTGGACCTAATTATTCTCTGGGGTCTCAGAAAGCACCATCATGATTTAAGTAACTCTTTCTAAGTTGTAAAATGTCTCTAACGAACATGGTATTTTCTAGGATTATTCAAGTTTGTGTTGAAACTATCAAATTTTTCAATGACATTTTTTTAAATAATTTTCTTTGAATCAATTTATATTGTAGCCCACTAAAAGTAATTCATATATTCTTTTGTTGAGCATGACTCTCATCCGAACATTGTGTTGTGTCCCTCAGGAACTTACTGTAACAGTGCCAGTGCCTGCTTTGTAGCATCAGATGGTAAAAACCTGCGTCTCTATCAAGCTGTGGTGGATGCCAGAAAACTACTGGATGAGCTGTCAGATCCTGAAACGTCTGTGGGTGGACACACACTCTTGCCACACACACATAACAAGATTTTATCAGTCATTGGGAGGTCTCTGTTTTGAGCCTGTTTACTGAATTTTATGTATGACGTTAAAAGACTCAGGAGATGCTGCATTGTCCAATGAGTAACATCACAGATTCGACAAAATCATATCTCCTGTGACATGTAATATTTTTATTTAGGCTGGTTTTACATCGGTCAGATCTTAAATAATTTTCTTTTTTTGCCGTTTTTATGTATTAATGTTACCAGAACACAAAAATACGTTGTTGTTTACATGATGTCACAAATTTACTTATTCAATGTGGTGATGATCCTCATAAAGCTATTCTTTACCAGTCACCACACTTAAATCATGATGTGATTATTATTTTTTTATTTTTATTTTTTTCCCCACTAGACTGGTGGTTTGAAGTACAGAATGCCACATGGATATGTTGCTATTTTACATGTTTCTCTGTTTAGAAACTGGTGGGTGAAGTGTTCAACATTGTCAGCCAGCAGTCCACTGCCAGACCTGGATGTATCATAGAGTTGGACATCATCACAAGCCAGGTTAGTACTGCTTTGTTATTTTTATTTATTTCTTTTTACACTCATGGAATTTTGAAAGCCTCTTAATAATATATAGTAATCTGCTCAATGTTATGTTCATGTGCATTCAGTGTGGCGCCAACACCCAGCTGCTGCATGTCTTCCAAGAGGACTTCATTCTAGGTTACAAGCCTCAGAAAGAACCAGAAGCATATACACCCATCTTTCCATCTGGCGAAGGTAAAGCACATTGTCAATTTTCAACCTTGTTTGTTTGTTTCCAAATGTATTTTAAAACCAGACTGTCCGAGAATTAAAAAAAGGGCAATAATGAAATTTTTGTATGTCCAGATTATCAACCTGCCCCATTCTCTGAGAAGTTCTTCCTGGTGGTCATAGAAAAGGATCTCAACAAGAACTCGGTCCTGCAGATGTGGCACCTGCACCTCAAGTCTGTCCAGGCCTGTGTTGGTAAGTGTAGGGTACCTATAACTGAGCACCTGTTACTCTAATTTTTTGAGTTCTGAGGTGAAGCAGATATAATAATCCTGTGTCTCGTTGTCCAGATGAGCCGAGCCCAGATTATAGCTTCCAGAGCCAGCTGATAATACCCAATCAAGTTGTGAATCCTGACTCATCTCCCGAGACCTCTCCTATTAGACCCCTACCGCGTTCAGCCTCTACTGCCAACTTGCAATCAGCCAGCAAGCTCATCCTCAGCTCAAAGTTGGTGTACAGCAAGCGTCTTGACCTGCCTCATGGGGTGGAGGTGACCAGAGCCACCCCCTCAGCAGGTTGGCATGGACATACAGTCATTACACATATGACTCACTTCATCTTGTCAGTGCCACGTTGAAAGGAATGTATAACACCCCCTTTTTCCATGATCACAAAAGATCTATGTGTATTTTAGAGGACAGATATGTGGTTTAGCAGTGACATAATAATCCTGACACTGAATGATTTTTTTTGGTTTGCATGCTTAAATTTAGTCAGACGGATTAAAAGAAATACTTGAATAATCAATTGGCCACATGTTCAGTGGCTACTAAGACATCAGGTTAATGAAGTGAAGCATAGAAGTTGACATTTTGGTTTTTCGTTGTGTCCTCTTCCTGCTAGGTCATCTAAGTTCCTCCTCTATCTACCCTGTGTGCCTGGCTCCGTATCTGATTGTTACTACCTGCTCTGACTCGCGTGTGCGGTTCTGGCGCTGCACTGTGGAGGGTGACGAGGGGTATAGTGAGAATGAACATGATAACCGGGCATACCGTTGGGAGAACTGGGCCCTGATGAATGAGGAGGAAGACAACAACAGTGCTTTGAGTGTGTCAGGTCGGCCTGTCGCTGTGTCCTGCTCTTACATCGGTAGACTGGCTGTGGCCTTTAAACAGCCACGACAGGGACAGGTGGGGTATTGGTTTTGAGATACCGTTTTCTGAAACTTCTGGAAATTGTCTTTTTTCTTTTTTGTTGTTGGAATTGTCTGCCAATCACATTGAAGAGGGAAATGGCAATGAAAATGTCAATGTGGTGAATTAATACTATTTAGCTGTAGAGCCTTGACCCCCAGAAATAGGTAACAATTCCATATATCTGTATGCTAATGGATATTTATGTAAAGATAGAGCGGTTAGGGAAGATCTGGATTAGATAAACATATGCATGATGCACATTGCACATTGCAGTGTGTTTGGAAATGTCATTAGGTATTAATGAAAAGGAAGTAATGAAACTTTTGAGGATATAATTCCATTTGATATAGCTATTCTATATTTGTATCATGTGGAGCTGGATATCTTTGAACTGAGCTGAGATTTATGCTCAGCTGTCTGGCTTATGAATTGGGGCTTTCAGGGATGTGATGCTGGACAAAGGTATTTTTATGAGCCCATATGGCGGGTTTATTGCTTCAGCATGTCCACAATGTCTATTTAATATATTGTGGGAAATTATGCTTTTTAAATAAGCACCCCTCTCGTCTTCAGCTGCAGGGTTCAGGAGAGGACTTCTCTATGCATGTGTCCATCTATGAGTGCGAGTCTACCGGGGGCTCTGAGTGGGTTTTAGAGCAAACTCTCCATCTGGATGATTTTGCCAGACCCTCATCAACCCTGGATCCAAGAGTCAGTGTGGACTCCAACCTCTTTGTCTATAGCAGGTCAGGCTCCTGCTTTAAGATACTGTGTTTGCATCTTATTCTGTCTACCATTTTCACTGCTGTGGGAGTCTCATAGGTTAAATATTAACCTACCCATTTTTCTTGTCAGGTCTGACCTGTATATGACCAGAGACCACTGCTCCCCCAACATTAAACACTACGTGCATCTTGACTGGCTGTCAAAGGAGGATGGATCCCACATCCTCACTGTGGGAGTTGGATCCAACATTCTCATGTATGGCCGTATCTCGGGTATGGTCAATGAGCAGACTAGCAGCAAAGAGGGGGTGGCTGTCATCACCCTTCCTCTAGGGGGCAGTATCAAACAGGGCACCCGCTCACGCTGGATCCTGCTTCGGTATGTGGACCTCCTGTCATCTGTGGACGGCACACCATCACTGCCCGTCTCCCTGTCCTGGGTGAGGGACGGCATCCTGGTGGTGGGCATGGACTGTGAAATGCATGTGTATGCCCAGTGGCATCAGGACAAGAAACTCGGCGAGGGAGAGGAGGGTAACTTGTCATCTACGGATATTGCTGGAGGTCTAACCACAGGTGCCCCCTCAGTCTTTGAAGGGCGAGCCCGATCCAAGAGTGTGTTTGAAGGGAGTCCTGCAGTAGATGAGGCCCTTCGTGCCCCAGCAGGACTTCAAGAAGGGGGATTGTTTGAGGCAGCTCACTCCCTGTCCCCAACTCTACCCCAGTACCATCCAACTCAGCTGCTGGAACTCATGGACCTGGGCAAGGTCCGCCGTGCCAAGGTGGGTTTTAGTCTGCCATATGTAGTGATTCCAAAATAAACAGAATGGTTATTTTTTTATTTAGTAAATCATTAATGCTAGTGGAAACAAACGATGCCTATTCTGGACTAGACAAATAATTAAAGACAGTCAAGTAAATCTATTGGGACGTAGGGATCTGGCTCATCTAATCCACAGTATTGTATTCACTATAGAACTTGTTGCTCTTCTATTTTTCAGGCCATCCTTGCTCATCTGGTAAAGTGTATTGCCGGAGAAGTTGCTGTGGTGAGGGATGTGGAGGCAGGTGAGGGGGGAGCCAGGAGGCATCTGTCTCGAACCATCAGTGTGACCGGCAGCACAGCAAAAGACACCATTGTGGCCGGTCGTGACGGGGGCAGGGACTACACAGAAATCAATTCCATCCCTCCCCTGCCTCTTTACGTGCTGATGTTGGCCGACCTGGACACCTCGTACAAAGCAGCAGAAGAGACTGCCAAGGGAACCAAGGTGGCAGATGGTGAGGGAACACAGAAGTCCACAGAGGATCAGTATGCTGACCTTTTCCAGGTAGGTAGTCAGAGAGATGATGTTAAAGTTATAGTCCACCATTACTATTTAAATCTTTTACTCTTTTTTTTCTGTCTTGTTAACAGGTGCCGACAGTAACCACAGATGACTTTGTGAACTTTGCCACTGACAAACCAGAGAAGAAGTCTCGAGTTATCAACCTCTCTCAATATGGACCTACTTACTTTGGTCCAGAGCATGCTCAGGTATATACTTCCATTTTACATTTAACAAAGGAAAACTGCACTGTCAACTTGGGCTACTTATAAACATTTCTTCTTCCTCACTTGTATTGGAATGAAATGGTTGTTAAAGATGAGTTAATTTCGTGACAGTAACATGGCAATGATAAGGTAATAACATAGTGTTCACAACCATGTAGTATGTATTTAACAACAACAATATTTAAGTGGTGGTGGTTATAGCAGTCATTTTTGGAAGGGTATTAACATGTTGGAAAAATATTCTCCAATATAATTATACAATATATGTAATATAATGTATTAAGTCAAAATAATATTAGGTTAATCTTAACGTAGGACACTGAGAAAATATACAGTAGTGGGTCACATTTTGAAAATCCTTTCGTGCATCATCACTGCATTTCAGCCTGTCTCTCATAGATTCTTGTTTCTCTTCTATATTCTCATTCTTACTTTGTATGCTCAGGTATTATCCAGTCACCTCATGCACTCCAGCCTGCCTGGGCTGACCAGGCTAGAGCAAATGTTTTTGGTGGCTTTGGCTGATACCGTTGCGACCACCAGTGCTGAGGTCACCAGTTCCAATGACCAGCAGTACACAGGTCAGTGTGTATGTGTACTGATTGCAATCAGATTTGAAATCTGTACAGCAGATCATGTAATATAGAGCAAATCTAAGATATTGCACCTTGTATTAAAATCTTATTTCAAACCACAGTCAACACTGAGTTAAGATTAATGATCCACATCCTCTTTCGGCTACATCTGATTCTCCCCACAGTTCTATCCATTTTATACACCTACCAATATATCCCTCTATATTTTATTTGATGACCAAAGAAGGATTTTTTCTGGCCTCTTCTCCCACACAGTGCTGGGAGAATGGTGGGTTTCATTTCAACATTTAAACTTTAGCTGTTTTGCCATTTTTAAGTGTTAATTTTTATGTGCACTCAAAGCTGTTTCAAATTATTACCTTGATTTATTCAAGTTTTTCAATTAACCGAAATCCAAGTAGGCCAGACACCTTTATTCTGCAGATGGTCATAGTGTTATTTAATAGGTAAAATACATCATGCAACGCTATGTGCAGAATTACCTTTTGTTTGCATGTTCACCCGCCCTAATGTCTGCCATTAACTGATTAACCCTTGGTAAAAGATAGTTGACTAAAGGTTATAGACATTAAAAATAAGCATACATTTTCTTAATTGTGTGTTCTAGGATATATTTCATCTCCAGCCATCTAATCTTTATTAAGATAAACAACAGCGCTGATGCTGTACTCTTCATTTGTATATAAACACAGCACTTTTTCCACTATCTTTGTCTTTTTTCTCCAATTTTCCATCTTATTTATTTAGTCTTTTGAGAGGAAGACATCAGCAGGTTGTTCCAGGGCTAAGTAAGCACAGAGAGGGTAAGAAGTTTCAGGGACAGTCTGAGAGGATTTCCATGAACTCAAGTGATATCAAAGCCTAAGAGTTGGTGTGTGTTCTGGCTGCGGTCTGCAGAGTAACGGTGAAAAAGCTGACAACTCCCTGGTGTTATGTTTTTATAGGGGGAGAGGCTCTCGATGAATGTGGGCTGAGGTACCTGCTGGCCATGCGTCTTCATACCTGCCTCCTCACCTCTCTGCCCCCCCTCTACCGCATGCAACTGGTCCATCAGGGTAAAATGCATTGCTCAATATATGGCTTTTGTGGCAATTACATATATACATATACATATACAATATAGATTTTTTTTTTTTATTACAATAGTAGTAGTAAGTCAGATCATATGGTTATTAAAAGTAGAACCCCCCCCTCTCTTGTTCTCTCTCTCTCTGTCTGCTGCTGCAACAGGCTTATCAACATGCCACTTTGCATGGGCCTTCCACTCAGAAGCTGAAGAAGAGCTACTGAACATGATCCCAGCCATGCAGAGAGGCGACCCACAGTGGTCTGAACTCAGAGCTGTTGGAGTGGGATGGTGGATACGCAATATCAACACTCTACGCAAAATGGTAGAAAAGGTACAAGGACAGATTCATTAATTAATACATGTTAAGAAGAATAACAAATAAAGTACACCCCCTGCTGATCCAAGCGTATCAGTATTCTATGATTTGACAATAGAACTGTGATGTAAACGGTGGAAGATAACTAGAAAAGGGAATTAAGACTCTAGACACCATAACATACCTAAATGTGATATCTTAAGCCATTTGCAGGAAGTTCTGCTTTGTGGTTAAGTCGATCAAAAAACATACAAATGAAAGTATGAGACAATCCTTTACAACCATCATTTAATTGATACCAAATTTGTGAAGCGAAGTACGTTTCGTTGTTTTTTGGGTTTTTTTTAACCAAATTTACCATATTCGAAAAACCTGCAAGTCTCAACAAAACAATGTTAAAAAATTTCACTACATTTAGATCAAGTATTCCCTTCATTTGTTGCCCAACCTTTACTAACTGAAACTCTGGTATTTTTTGTATCTAGAATTGATCATAGTAACATTTTTAAATAAAATGTGAGGTAAACATTTATAAGCTGAACAGTGCAAAAAAAAAAAAACCAAGATCATTAATGCATACAAATCTTTTGCAGAAGCTAAATGAGGGTGGCATTCATTTCGCATATGTAAAGATTTGCATTTAGTGTCCTGTAATGGTGTTCCTGAAATGCACTTAGCATCATTACGGCCATTAAGTAAAAATTAATTACTGTAGAAGGATTTATTTCCTGTAATTTGTTTGTGTAATCAGTTAGGTAAAGCAGCTTTCCAGAGACACAACGACCCTTTGGATGCTGCTCTATTCTACTTGGCTATGAAGAAGAAAGCTGTTCTGTGGGGTCTCTTCAGGTAGTACAGCCTTCCTCAATACATAATCAAACTGGATTGAGTTATAGTTTTAATTTCAGCAGGGTCTGAGCTGTGTGTTTTCTTCTCTCAGGTCTCAGCATGACGAGAAGATGACTCAATTCTTCAAGAACAACTTCAGTGAAGACCGCTGGCGGAAGGCAGCTCTGAAAAATGCTTTCTCACTGCTGGGAAAGCAGCGCTTTGAACAGTCCGCTGCCTTCTTCCTACTGGCTGGATCACTCAAAGATGCCATAGAGGTGTGAACAGTACACACACACATGGAGGATACATTGACATAATGACTTATTGTTGAGTGTCCTCCGACAGTCTATTTTTATTTCACTCACTATGGGCACAAGCTCAGATACTGTTAGAATGTGTCTGGATGAGCGCTGAATCACTCTATCATTAATGCAGATATGTTTTGGTGAGACAGCTGAAAACTGTAGCCTTTAGATCACAGGGGGAAGTCTAAATTACACTGATAAGAACCAGCATAGTTTTCCTTGGCCTGGGTTTTCCATGCACACAGTCAAAATATACAGATAGAAGTACCAGTCTTGTATGCTTCAACTCCATGTATTAGTAACATTGACTAACATTAGCTTAAAAAGTGTTAATTTTCTGTACCTGCATGCCTGCTAATGTGCATTTCTTGTTTAAACTGCATCTTTAAAATCTCCTGTTTTTCCATGTTATATAGGTGTTAATGGAAAAGATGGAGGATCTCCAATTAGCCATGATAGTAGCAAGGTTGTATGAGGCTGACTTTGAGAATTCATCCACATGCCAAGGCCTACTTCATGAGAAAGTCCTGGGTTGCAATAGGGACGGAAGTGGTTACCACTGCTCCAGACTGCATCCTGACCCATTCCTCCGCAGCATAGCCTACTGGATCATGAAGGATTACACCCAAGCCCTGGACACGTTGTTGGAGCGAATACCTAAAGAGGACAATGAGAACCCTGGTCCGTCTGTATTACAAGATTGGGAGAAGTTCTGTATTAACCTGTTTTGCTCTGCTCATTATTTGTATTGTGTGCTAAGGCTGAAGGCTTCCTTTTCCTACCCCTGTGTTAGATGTGATGGTGAAATCCTGTAACCCTGTGGTGTTTAGTTTCTATAACTACCTGAGGACACACCCTTTGATCATTCGTCGCCACTTTGCAAATCCAGAGGGCACAGCAACAACTGTGGGCTTCACTGCTGAGAAGAGCAGTGCAGATGAGATCAACCTAATCGAGCGCAAACTGTTCTTCACGACTGCCAATGCTCATTTCAAGGTGGGCTCCACAGTAATATGACACCAGTCCAATTCTGATAAAATTTGGACCTTTTTATATACTTCTCTCACATTTAAGTAATTTTTTCTTATAAAATATAAATGCAAATCAAACTCTTGTCGAATTTTAATCAAATCTAAATCTTTTGTAGGTGGGCTGCCCAGTTCTGGCTCTCGAAGTACTATCCAAGATTCCCAGAGTTACCAAGAAATATGGCTTGTCCCCTCTCAGCAAAGCTTCATCCAAGGCCAACCTGAACACGACACAACCCCTTGAAAATGGCATGCAGGGAAGTGGGGATTGGGGTTTTCCAGCAGCCCCTGCCTGCACAAGAAATGATAGCATTGGTGGTTTGGACTGGAGCCAGCCAATGATCGAGGTTGAGGAGGATGAGCTGAAGCTGGACTGGGGAGATGAGAATGATGAGGATGAAGATGATGATGATGGTCTAACTATGATGAAACCAGAGCCTGAGACGAAAGCAGACAAAGGGAAGAGTGGCGGACTCAAACTGCAGCAAGGGGACTCACAGGTTGGAAAAATATCTGTAACACATCCACTAACACTTATCAGTACTTAAATGGTTATAGGATACGATGATTACACATATGCAAATCATTAAATATATATTAATCATAAATAAATGCCAAAAAATAAAGTAAATATACATAAAATATTGCAAATAAATATTTCATAAAATAAAAAAGGAATCTTGCTAAACTTCTGCAAAGTTCACCTTTGATTTATGAACTTGAAACTGTCATCCTTAACCACAGTGTTATGTCAGGAGGAATCTTTGACCAGGACAGTTCCTGTTATGAGTTATCTGGACATAGGAGGATCTTTCACACCTAAAAGCATTTTCAAATGAAGCTCATTTGTATTTAATATTTCAGGCTGTGCTGAGCTGACATGACACTGGTTTCATGAAGGTTTAATGATGTGAGATTTGCTGTAAAACCCCAACCATTGATAAGACTTGTGTTGATGTCTTGGCCCTGTAATCTTTTTGAAAGGTTCTTAATGGAATTTGCATTTGCAATTTGCAGGATAAAATTATACTATGTTAAAAGTTTTCCTCTGTGTGCTCTGAAGCTCAATATGCCGCTGCTGTCTCGAGGACTTGAAATGTGGATTTGGACAGCCCAAAGCACTTTCCTTTAACTCATTCTCATGTGTTTCAGGGTGAATCAGAGGTTGATGTGATAGCGGAGCAGCTGAAGTTCCGTGCTTGTCTGAAAATCCTAATGACAGAGCTGCGTACGTTGGCCACAGGCTTTGAGGTGGATGGTGGGAAGCTCAGGTTTCAGCTCTACAGTTGGCTGGAGAAGGAAATTGCAGGCATGCATAAGATCTGCAACTACAAGGTACACTTCTGAAGTATTACATGTACTCTATGCAATCTCATATTCAATTCTGCAACACGATGTATTGGCAGAAGTATTTTTCTCCTCCTGCTCGCTAATTCACTAAAAATATTGTCAACACAAAGGTGGAGGGGAAAGAAGGAGATTCAGAGGTGGAGCGTTGGGTGGACATGTCAGCATCAGTGGACATATCAGACGAGGCCCTGGAACAGACAGAGGCCGGGGCCTATGAGCGTCACCAGATGGAGCGTCGTCGTCTTCAGGCCAAGCAGCAGCACTCTGAGAGGCGCAAGGCATGGCTTAGGAAGAACCAGGCCCTGTTGAGAGTGTTTCTGTCCTATTGCAGCCTTCATGGAGCCAAAGGAGGCGGAGTCACCTCTGTTCGCATGGAGCTTCTTTTTCTTCTGCAAGAGAGCCAGCAGGTAAACATGCACACTCATACACACACATTATGTCATGCAAATCTCCTGGATTCATGCAACAAACTTTCTGTTGTGCAAAAAGCAAAAATCTATGTCTTCATGTTTCACCCTTAAGGAGACCACAGTGAAACAGTTGCAGTCTCCTCTGCCTCTGCCGACTACACTGCCTCTACTCTCAGCCTGCATCGCCCCCAACAAGACAGTCATCGCCAACCCTGTTCTCCACCTCAGCAACCACATTCACGACATCCTTCACACCATCACGCTCATGGAGGCACCGCCACATCCTGACACCTTGGATGACCGGGTCAGAACCGAAATAAGAATCCAACTCTTGAATATATATAGTTAACAGCATTTCCCACAGCCACTTGAAGCTGTTGTTCATTTTGATGTTGAATATTAAAATATGTTTTTCACCCTCAGGTGAATGCATTACACACACTTGCAGCGTCTCTGTCTGCTTGTGTCTACCAAGCGTTGTGTGACAGCCACAGCTACAGGTAAGTGTACCTCACATTTTATTTCCCAACCTTAAAACAAAAAGATTTTACAGCACCACAAGTATATTTTTGGGGTGTGTTGGTCAATTCAGTACCCAAAGTAAAATCGGCCTGCTGTCTTTTTTCGAAGGCATTGCAATTTGAGCAAATAAATGTTTTGTGAAATGTATTGGCTTAACCGCATCCTGCATATGTATGTCAGGTGTGGTTTGAACCCCTTGGATAACCTTTCTGTGATCATGTTTGCAGCAGCCAGACGGAGGCAAACCAGTTCACAGGGATGGTGTACCAGGGCCTGTTACTCAGTGAGAGGAAACGACTCCGCACAGAAAGCATTGAAGAACATATAACACCCAACTCTGCACCTGCACAGTGGCCAGGTAGTTACCCTGCCACTTTCTCTCAAAAGCTGTTTTAAAGAGATTGATGCTCAGTAAGTCTTGACAGAATACATACAAGTTTGTGGGAACACCAAAGACATGATTGAGAGAGAGTGTTAGAAGTGGAGGGTGAAGATGTGCCGAGCAAAGCAGGCAGTCTGTGCTTTTGCAGAGAGGCAGATGGTGTTCTATAATAGGATCTTCATGGCCTCTGGGAAGGAAGCAGACAGACAGAGACGGATCACACCATCGTTTAAAACTTGAATAAATGACTTCTCTATTGTACAGAGAGAACTTATTTTGCTATTACAGTTTGGTATCTGTCATAAGTACTGTTTTTTGTCTGTTTGTGTGTGTGTGGCCCCTTTCTGCAGGTGTGTCCTCCCTGATTTCTCTGTTGACGTCTGCCAGGGAGGAGGACCAGCCAAGGCTCAATGTGATGCTGTGTGAAGCTGTTGTGGCTGTTTATCTTGCACTGCTCATACATGGCCTGGGCACCCACAGCAGCAGTGAACTCTTCCGTCTGGCCGCGCATCCCCTCAACAACCGCATGTGGGCCGCTGTCTTTGGAGGTGGAGCCAAAGTCATTATCAAGCCAAAGAGACCTGAGGCCCCACCAGGTAAAATGATTATCTTGTAATTAATTATTGATTCCTTTATTTCCATCACGCCCCTTTATTTTGCTCTTCCTGTCGTCTTCTACTTCCATTTGTTGGCTTTGTACATCCCGAGTTATCTGTGATCAGATGCATCTCAGGAAATGCTTCCATCAAATTGGGTCTATTAATATAATTACACAGATATTAACCTAGTCCTGTCCTGTAAATGCTCCTGAGATGCTGCTGCTGTGTAGTGTCTTGTGTTAGTGTGCCCTCTGCCCTGTGTCCCAGTGCCAGCTGATTTTGAGGCAGCCAGGCCAGAGGAGTCTCAAGACGAGACAGGAAGACCTGAGCAGAGCAGCCTCACC
This sequence comes from Remorina albescens, assembly GCA_034769265.1. Classification (NCBI taxonomy): domain Eukaryota; kingdom Metazoa; phylum Chordata; class Actinopteri; order Carangiformes; family Echeneidae; genus Remorina; species Remorina albescens. The sequence goes on from CM068479.1 coordinate 8,692,316, forward strand.
CCAAACCCCACTCCCATCCCCACTGAATCCCAGTGCCCCAAACGACCCCTTCGTCCCCTTGAAAGGGGAGAGGGGCTGGGGGCTGTGGCACCAGCAACTAAGGCCAGCTGTGAGTAACTGGGCTGGTGGATTGCAGTGCTGGTTTGCAGGATTGCAGTGCATGGTAATTGTACAAGTTTGCATTGTTGCAAATGCTTGACTTACCCCTCTCTCTTACGTGCGGCCACAACTGAATGCCCATTACAACGACAAGGCAAACTCATGAAGATAGTCATCTTTGTTCAGTGTTATAAAAAGCCAATAGCTGTGTGTGTGTGTGTGTGTGTGTGTGTGTGTGTGTGTGTGTGTGTGTGTGTGTGTGTGTGTGTGTGTATGTGTGTGTGTGTGTGTATGTGTGTATGTGTGTATGTGTGTATGTGTGTGGGGTTACTGCATTGCATGTATATGTTGTAATGTCCTTTCCACTCATCTCATTGTGTCATTTCTGCTGTACCACTGAAGCTACTGCTGGGCCTAGCAAGGATTGTTCAGAGGCCAAGGCTGAGCAGCCCGCTCAGACTAAATCTGAATCTGAGACTAAAGCAGGTACACCTTGAGAAATTATAACACTAGTGAAATATCACTGCAGAGCTGGAGCTGAGTAACTGGTCATGTTTTGTCTAGTTTGTAGCATTAAATATTTAAATGGGATGTGAATGGACCAGTTACTGTGTATTGGTAGTTTGGTAAGCCATTTTCTGTAGCTTTGCTGTATAAGTCCAAGTGTGTTGACTGAACTTAACACTATTCATCCATATTCATTAGGCCAAAGTAATCTGTGCACACCAAACTTGTGGGGGAGGAAGGTATGAGCTGGCATTTAGACAATATTTCTGTAGTGTCACAGATAGCTCTCAGCAGAGCTAAGAGCCTTCCGAAGTGCTGCCTGAGAGGAGACCAGGAGGAAGAAAAAGAGGCAGAGGGTCTCAAATGCCATCCTGATGATAGTTGTCACCAAATGTTAAAATTCTGCCCTTTTTGAACATGCGTGCATGTCACGAACACACAGCCACAGAAAAATGTTGATGCCTATTTTGTCATATACTAATTCTCACCCATTTTTAAACAAAATAAACATATTGTATTCACCAATCACTCATCATGTTTGCCTCCTTCAAAGGCTGTGGATACAAAAAAAAACGCTTAGCACACATCTGCCCAAAATTTGCCATTGTTTGATGTGTTTTTCTGTGTGTATTTTGTGCCACACACGACATCAAATATTTGCTGATTAAACTGTGTAATTGTCTGTGGAGTATCTGTATGTCTTACTGCATTGTCTACTCTTGCTTGTGTCTTGTCTTGTTTTGTCTGGTGCGGTGCCAGAGATAGTCATCCGGGATGATGGTGCAGGTTTGTGCACAGCCCAGTGTGTCTTGCCCTGTGCTTCCATCCTAAATGTTTGTATTTGTGTTTTTGCATATCCTATTATCCACGTGTATTGATTGATTCCTGCTTTGTGTGCTGTGACTCATCAAAGTCATACAGCTCAAAGTTATATTTCTGACAGGAGCCACATTTTAGACATGAATAAGGTTATTTTTCTATGTTCCCAATTTCAGCTCTGTCATGGAGGTACAGTATTGTGCTCCATGTACTGTAGGTTGTGGATGCAGTTCACTTCCTCTTCAGTTATTTCATGACCTTCCTTTGGCTTACAAAGGTGACACAGAGACTCAGCTCATCCTCGACATTTGTCTACTGCAAACTGACCCCACCTCCACCTCTCTCTATCCCCAGTGGCGCCCCCTCAGCCCCCAGCAGAGGATGTGGACCGATACAGGCGTAGGTTCAACATGCGCATGCTTGTTCCCGGACGCCCAGTAAAGGAGACGCCAGCTAACCCACCTCCTGTACCTTCAGAAAGACCCACCTACAGGGAGAAATTCATTCCCCCAGAGCTGAGCATGTGGGACTACTTTGTGGCCAAAGTAAGGCAGTGGAGTTGATTGATGAGGCTTATGGTTCATCGCCTCTCTGCCCATCTCCAGATCTGCCTTTTTCATTTGCTTCTATCATTATTTCCTCCCTCTCAGCCCTTCCTGCCGCTGTCAGACAGCAACACTCTGTATGACTCAGATGAAAGCGGTGCAGAGGATGATGAAGATGATGACGATGCCTTCCTTTCCGACACACAGATAACGGAGCACTCTGACCCCAACTCCTACAGGTTGGGCCCAGCTTTTTCTTGTCTTTTTTATGCCATCTATAAATGTGCTTCAGCTTTGAATCCTCTGTCTGCCTACCTGTGTGCTCCACAGCTGGGCTCTGATCCGCCTGGTTATGGTGAAACTGGCTCATCACAATGTCAAGAACTTCCTCCCCCTCACTGGCCTTGACTTCACAGGTACTCACTCGCCTCGTTATCAATCCCACTCATTGGAGCTGCTCGTGTCCCTCAACAGTACCTGCTATGTAGCAATATGTGTATGTGATTGTGTCGCAGACCTGCCAGTCACGTCTCCTCTCAGCAACGCTGTGCTGAAGACTTTAGAGAACTGGGAGCAGCTTCTGCTGGAACGAATGAACAAGTTTGATGGTCCACCTCCCAACTACATTAACACTTATCCAACTGACCTCAGTGCGGGAGGTGGCCCTGCCATACTCCGACACAAGGCCATGCTGGAGCCAGACAACACACCCTTCAAGTCAGTATAAAATCATATACAATACACAAAACTATAGACAAACACGCATTATCTAAATTTTACTTTATATTTAGAATGGATTATTACAAACATTAGTAATTAATGTATCACCATACAAACAGTTCTACTTTGACTTTATGAAGTAGGCAGGTATATATTGTTATGTATTAACATTAAGCATCTGTGAACCAACAGTAGCAAATTTAAAATTCAGAAAGAAAAGAGACACGACATTAACCACATATTGTATATACAAATTGTGTATGATCTCTTTGAGAAAGAAAAATTATTTAGTTTAATTACATTTGTTAAAATACTTCACAACCAATGTAATGGTAAGAATACTAAACAGCCAATAGTCAGTAGTTAGATGTTAGGCAGTTTATTTTCACAACAAAGTACACAAGGCTGTGTCAGATTATATAACATTCAGTAATAATGAAAATATGCCATAATATTAGAGCATTTTAGTGGATGCGATGTGATCAACTTGTTTTTGTCTGTATTTTTTCCTTCAGGACAAAAAACCACCAGTCCTTTCCAGTCCGACGTCTTTGGCATTTCCTAGTCAAACAGGAAATTCTTCAGGAGACTTTGATCCGTTACATCTTTACGAAGAAAAGGAAGCAGTGTGAGGTCAGTGGCCCATATGCAAATTAAAGTCTGGGGTGTTTTTTGTGTTTTTTGTTTGTTTTCCTTTTCCTCAGTCCAGTGATCATTATCCATAATGAAAGCTCCTTAAAGCATTAGTTCATATTTACACCATAATGTTTGCATTTTTCTTTTATGCATTCATCTCTTTATTTAACTCACTTCCCTAAACTAAAATATATATATATATATAGAGAGAGAGAGAGAGAGATACAGCTTATTACATTATTAAAATGTAACAATTAATTACCAAAGGTTGGAAAGTCATTTGTAAAGCAAAATTATTGATTGATTTTGTATGAATTACTGTCACTAAGTTCTGCAGTGGGAGGAACAACCAATGAAAAGACAGAATCACTGTATTGGTAGGAAAATCATAGTGGGACACAGTAACCAGATGAGGCCAATAATGATGGGTGATAAATAAGGTAGTGTAGTCATCATAGATGTAGTGTCCTCATGTAAATGTGTACAGTGAATGTGACAAAAAATGGAGATTAATAACGTGTATTTTTGTCTAATATACCCAAACAGCAATGTTTTTTGTGCAGAGAATTATATTTTTGGGAGTATTCAGTATCTATTTTAATTTGGGTTGCACACCATGTCTGCAGTTTACCACCCAAGTTTACTTTAAAATGAGGATCTTAAATGACTGTCCAACACATAAACACTGTGGGTCATTTTGAAACCCAGGTGTACTCATTTACCTACGTCCATCACTCTATTGTAACACAGAGAATTTCTCACTGCTCATTTATATCTGTTGTTGATATTTTCCTATCATCATTATCTTTGCTTTGACTCATCATACATTTGTAATCAAGACCAGGCCAGTCCCGTTCACTGCCATCTCTGATGTCTGGAGCAATGAATTTGTGCTCTTGACAGACTGCGGCTGTGGCATTTATTTCAGTGTTTGCTAAGTGGAATAGTGATATTATCATAAATTCAACAGCAGTTCACACCCCTGTTCATGCTGCTACTGTTCATGTCTCTTTGGCAATGAGAAGGAATACGTGTAGTTATATACATCAATTCCTGTCAGCCTTTTTTTTTTTTTTTTTTTTCATTCCATGTTTATTTTTCTGTGTTTGTGCATGTGTTTTGTGTTGTGCTGTGCTGGTGTGTTCCTGTGTCTATACTGCCTCTGTGTGTGTTGTGTAGTCTGTAGAGAACCATATGGACCGTTTAAGCCCAAACTGCATAGCAGGAGCTAGCAGTCCCAATAAGGTAGTATCATTTCCTGTACCGGCCCAGGCCCTGGCTCTGTCTGTCCATCTCTCTGTCTAGAGGACTCACTGCCAAGTCCAAGCTTGAAGTAGCACAAGCAATGTAATAAAGTTTAGAATAATCACTGTTTGCCAGCTGCATGTTATGGTTAGGGAAAGCCCCAAACTGGGTGAAACTCTTAGTGTCTCCTTTCCAGCTTGGACCTAAAGTGACTGCTCTGGCAAATTATTCTGGCTCTACTCAAGGCTCTTACGCTTAGATCTAACGTCTGATCTTTCCCTGTCACTGGGACACCAATGGCATCCACTCACATGACCTCATATCAGATCCCTACCAATAACACGTCTCCCTGTGTTTCTCACTCCTTTTTCCCCCTCTAGCTGGACTTTTTTCTGCTGGATCAAAAGCAAGAGAGTTGAGAGTTGGCACCAACAATAGATCTACTAACTTGCATGCTCACTGTCAGGGCTGGTTTGAGGCTTGCTAATCTTGTAGTGTGTTTTCACTGGAGAAAACCCAATCAACAGTATTTGTGACAATAAATTGTCCATATTTATTACCTATACTTCTACATAAAACATTCTTCTATGATTGCTCCTCTCCCTTTGTGAATGTGGCTGTACTTTATGCTACCTTCATGTGAAGTGGTAATTTTTTATAGAACAACTTGATAACCCAAAATAATTCTTTTACAAGTATATTGCTTTCTGCCTTACTTCTAAGAGATGGAAATTAAACTGAAGAAAGATTGCAGCAGCTTTAGTGTGTCTTGAACCTTGATGTATCCAGTTTGTCTGCTTTTCCAGGTGGAGGCAGATCTGGGATACCCAGGCAGCAAGGCTAAAATCATCCACAAGGAATCTGATATAATAATGGCGTTTGCAATCAATAAGGTTAGTTTTATTTGTTGTTACAAATATTTATGTCCTGATAATGACCGGGAAACTTGGTACTTATGAAGGGCAAATGGAACACCATAATCCACCAGCAAATGATATAATATTTTCTAGAAACCTTATTCTGAATGTACAAATACTTCCTTTCTAGGAGATCAGAAGAAACAGTTACCAACTCCAACTTTAATATTGATTTTCCCTCCCTGCCCCTCCTCTCTCCTCCTTGCTTGCATCCTCTCCCAGGCTAACTCCAATGAGATAGTGTTGGCCTCCACTCATGACGTCCAGGAAGTGGACGTGTCTACTCTAGTGGCTGTCCAACCCTTCACCTGGATAGGGGAGGACTTTGATAAGGAGTCCCGCAGGTCAGATTCAGGGCAGATCACAAAAACCTTTTTCCCTCCTCCTGAAGAAACTATTATAATCCTCAATATCCCCATATTGAACACCATTAATATCTCTGAAAAGTCACACCTAAATGAGGCCTTATGTTCATGTTTTGTTTTTCAGCTCTGATGACATAGACCATCGCTCATCTCACACCAACATTGCCCAGGCCAGCTCTGTCCCATTTGCACCACCACAGATACCAGTCTCTGCATCCATGCCATGGCTTGGCAGTGGGCAGACCACCATGGGAGCAAGTGTGGTATGACCTTATCCACTTTAAACAATACACTAACGCACAATGAAACCAGGCAGTAATGCATGGGTATGCAGTTGTTAGTAATTGCCACCAGGGGGAAACTAAGCTCTGTTTTGGTCTGTGTGCGACCCAGGCGCTGTGATGTCACTGCTACCACTTCCATCTGTCTATTATTAACTGATGAATCCAAAATAGATGCATCAGTTTTACATTTTTTAACACCCCGTGGTTCTGAATGTGACTTAAAGATTGTTGCTGCTTCAGATTCAGAAAGGCATCAACCCCTTTGGCTTTCACACTTTACTCAGTGTCCCCTGCACATTTTGGAAAAAGTGTATATTTATCATTTTTATTGATGTTGAACAAAACTGAGCCATCTCGACTAAACAGCTGGCCTGCTGAGTCTGAGGCTGATAAAGAGAGCTGGTGTGTTTCCATGGCAGAGATGGACACATCTACTGTAAACACTGATAGCAGCAGCTCTCACAGCCGACTACCCAAGGTACACTTTTGCGTCACAATTTACTTGGAGCCAGGGTTCTCCATGTCCTAGCCACAGTGATAAATGCTGGGTGTGATACAGCAAGACAGGACAGTGGGAGTCATACAGGTTCAGTGTTTTATGGAAGGTGGTTTCCGAAGTGTGCAGTCGGGGGTCTGGTTAGTTACGATCTAAGCCTTTGACATGACATGATTGAAAGCCACTGGATGAAAGTTTTCCTGACACTACAAGTAGGAAATCCAAAGACATACACAAGAGGAAGGGTCAATTTTACCACCTGTTGTGTTTTATGCTTGGGGTTGAACTGTAACTACCTGCAATTTTTGAAATTTTTATGTGCCAGAAGATTTAAGACCTATGTTTAAAGTCTAAGTCTATAGAGATCTATCCATTTGTTATCTGTACTGCTTATCCGTGCAGCAGCAAGGACAGGGTTCACCCAGGACAGGTTGTCGTTACATCTAGAAATATAGACAGATACAAAGACTTACACAATTTTAGAATCAACAATTAACTCTCAATTAATACTTCTTTGGACTGGGAGAGAAAGGCAGAGTACCCAGAGAGAACTCATGCAGGCATGGGGAAAACATGGAAGCTCCCCATTCAAAGTCCCATGTCTGGGGTTTGAACAGAGAACCTGCTGGCTGTGAGGAAACCATGCTAACCCCTGCACCATCATTCTACCTGATGCTTCAGTGTGTTTCTTTATGAGAAAACATAAAGAACTTGAACTTCAACTCCCAGTGAAGTGTAACAGGCAAATTTTGTAATAAATCACTAATAAATTGTACGGGGACCAAAGGCTTAGAGAAGATTATATATCATAAGAACAGATGAGTTTCCCTTACAGAGCATGAAAAGGTAACAACTGGAGCACATCTTTATACCACACTTTTCTGAATTGTGTTTTTATGTATTTTTCTACATTTGTTTCTTCAGATAATGAAGAGGAATCTAAATAATGTGAAGAGAATGACATCCCACCCCATATACCAGTATTGTAAGTGCCTACATAGAAGTCTGTATAAATTAGTTTTTGTCTTGTGTTTATTTAACATATTTCCCATCAATGTATGTCTCCTTGTTTTCTCTCTGTTTGTGTGCGTGTGTGTGTTAGACATGACTGGGGCTCAGGACGGTAGTGTGAGAATGTTTGAGTGGAACAGACCTCAGCAACTGATTTGCTTCAGACAAGCAGGAAACGCTAGAGTCACTCGCCTCTATTTCAACTCCCAGGGCAATAAGGTACATACGCACATACCAACATGCGCTTATTCATACACATTGCAGCACCTTTGTTATGTCTGTACGGTTTGATCGTTCTGGTCCCTCTGTGTTCTACTTATAGTGCGGAGTCGCTGATGGAGAGGGTTTCCTCAGTCTCTGGCAGGTCAACCAGACATCCTCCAACCCCAAACCCTATCTGGTGAGGTCGCCCCCCACCTTCCTCACGTTTTTATTCTCCACCCCAGCACACACACGTACATCTTCAGACATAAAGCTTAATATAATTCATTGAAATGCATTTGAACTCTGAATATGTTTTTCTTGTTCCTGCTGACAGAGTTGGCAGTGCCACACAAAGACCTGCTGTGATTTTGCCTTTATCACATCTTCCAGCCTCATTGCCACAGCCGGACAGTCCAATGATAACAGGTCGGGATCTGCGTTGAGAAACAAGGCTGTTAAACTAACAATGGTCTGTTTCTGTTGCTATCAACTGGATAATATTATCTTTGGTTGATTTTCCCACAGAAATGTTTGTCTGTGGGATACTCTGATTTCACCTAGCAATACCATGGTCCACGGTAAGAAACCCCAAAAGCTTTTATGAATGATTTTCCCCATATATGGAGTTAGTTTGTGTTTCGAATTCTCATTTCCTCCTTCCCACCCCTTCAGCATTCCCCTGCCATGAGAATGGGGCCACTGTGCTGCAATATGCTCCTAAACAGCAGCTGCTGATCACCGGAGGCAGAAAGGGCTTTGTGTGTGTTTTTGACATCCGCCAGAGGCAGCTGCTCCACACTTTTCAGGCCCATGACTCAGCCATCAAGGCACTTGCACTGGATGCCTTCGAGGACTTCTTCGTCACTGGCTCTGCGGAGGGCAACATGAAGGTGACTCAGACTCTCTCGCTCCAACACTGACCTGATGGAGGACAAAAGTCATAGACACAAATTGAAAAGAATATTCTATTTTCTATTATCACTAAATCTACTGATGATATTCTCATTTAAAAATAAATATATTAAGCAAATAAGCATAATGTTTATGTCTTCAGAGTTCTTAACAACACACCAAGAAATAGTCTGGAACATGGACAAATTTTACACTTTCATTTTTCTATTAAACATGTTAATAAGTGAGGAGGTAATAAAAGGTAGGAGGCAAATGTCATTACCTCTGGACAGAGCCAGGTCAGCTGTTTCTCCCCGTTTCTAGTCTTTGTGCCAGGCTAGTTATCTAGCTTTTGGGTTTGGCAAAGATGACAGAAGTATCAATATCATTTAATGCAGAATTATCCTGAAAAAATTACCTACCGCCTTCAGCTTAACCACTTATGCTCAGTATAGAGTAAAAAAAAATATTACTCCACTTAAAAAAGTAACACTCGACGGTTTCGGCAGGATCCTCATCAGGAAATTTTTTTTTTTTTTTTAAAAAGGAAGAAAACTTAACCACTGTTCTGTCCCCTTTCATACTTCCTTTTATCTCCAGGTGTGGAAGTTAGCCGGCCACGGGCTCATGCACTCTTTTAGTAATGAGCACGCCAAGCAGTCCATCTTCCGTAACATTGGTGCCGGCGTCATGCAGGTGGAGACACGGCCCGGCAACCGCATCTTCACCTGCGGAGCAGACGGCACCTTGAAAATGAGGGTCCTCCCTGATCGCTACAATATCCCCAGCAGCTTGGTGGACGTCCTGTAACATCTAATTCCACTTCTGAGGTTGTAATGAGACAAAGAAAAGCCACAAAAGCTTTTGTAACACTCACTCATTAATAGTGTAATTGGTGGGGAAGAGTTCGTCAAAAGATCACCAAGCTTTTGGCGTCTTTCAGAGTGTGCAGTGTTCATGGGTTTACTATTGATGTAAATCATGTCCAGAATGACTTAAACGGAGCTGCAAATATTTTTTTCCCAAAGGCTGAAAGCAAAGTTATCATACTTGATTTTAAAGCTAGATTTATTGTAATTTATTGAAGAATCCTTACTCTTAGAGCGTGTCCATAGGGAAGCTATGCATGTCCTGTTCTCGTTACGCAGTGCAATCACAGGTCTATTGATAGTGCTCTGTAAAAGTGCTCAAGCAAAAATTTTAAGTGTGTAACTGTCGTCATTTTGTGCCCACAGCTGAATTCTCTTAGCATCTACTGTAACCAGCAGTGTGGTTTGTTATTAAGTCAGTGGTTTCCAGTGTGAATTGAGTTGTTGGAATCTGCATTTTGTTTCAATGGTTTTGCCCCCCACGCCCCCAATCCACCTGTCTTTTTGCCCGGCTTTTCTCAGCCCTTATGGGAGAGTTGATGGTGCATTGCTCCTATAGTGACACCCTTCTCCTTCTAACCCCTATTTCACTGGCTGCTCATCACCCACTCTGGCCTCTCCTGGTTTGGGCTAATCCTAGCCCTGGTCAGTTGTGTAGTGTGTGTCCACTCTGCTGTTTCTGCCATCTCTACGCCTGCCCGCTCACCTGCCCTCAAATGCCTGTTTGTGTGGCGAATTCAATGCTAGAACATTCCTGTTTGGAAGATGATGTGTTTTATTCTTGTGACTGTGATTTAAATGTTTCCATCTGTCTAGTCCTAACCTAAATACCTACTCACCCTGAGCAGAAACACAAAGGTTCACAAAGGTTGGTTTTGCACAAAATCATCTTGAATTATTATTATTATTTTTTTTTTTTTATCATTATTCTATTATTTAAATTATTTATATGTTTGTGTTTGGTTGATTGGCCATTCCTTTTTAAGATATTTAACTTATTGCCTTTTAATTTAGGAATGTAAGGGGTTTTACGGTATCTGATTGGGAAATGTGCAACAGTCTACTGTATGTAAGTGTGTGTTACCTTGCTAGTTGTTTTTACTGTTTCATCCATAAGGAATAGATATTTGCACTCAAATTCTGGAGACACTAAAAAGTTTATTTCAAATAAATAGGTTATTGAAGAAGAAACTGTTATATACAAATGAATGTCTGGCTTTCTTTGGCCTAGTAGTGAAACATTTCAAATAGTTTTAATATATAAATGATATAAATATATATATGAAATACCACAACAGCTTGTACAAACATGAAAGCATTTCTTTATTTTTTTGGTTTGTATCATACCAGCTGGATTAGTTGTAACTTTTGTTAAGTGTATGTATGGTATTTATTAAAGAGATTTGTGTTTCTCTCCCTCTTTCTGCCCCACTATGTGTACTGTATGTATCTTGTGTGTTTTACCAATGGTCCCACTGGTGTCGTGTGTGTGTGTGTGTGTGTGTGTGTGTGTGTGTGTGTGTGTGTGTGTGCGCGTGTGCGTGTGCGTGTGAATGTGAATAATAATGCTGAAGAAGCCAATATCATGGGTAAACATTTCATTGGTGCACTTGAGCCTGAAGGTATGTGAGAGAACAGGTCATGGTCAGAGTTTTATCTTTGTAAAGTGAATAAATTCTCTTTATTTCATCAGGGTGATTTGGCACTGTTGTTTTGATTTTCTGTCCAGAAGTGTAAGTGACCAGGGACTGTGCTGCTTCACTACAAAATCAGGTTAACTGTCTACGTGTACAAGATATATAGGAGGGAGGGGGTACATCTGTATAAAAATACATAAAAGATCATTGTCATGCAGATAAATACAATGATGTAAAAACTTACAACACACACACAAGTTGACTTCACTTTGTATAACGAACTATTTGATACAAAATGATGAAGATTTTCAATCAGTTAGTAACTCCAAAACCTCACATGTACACTTAGAGTAGGAGATGAATACAGCAGTATATCTTTTTGGCAACATCACAATAATAATAGCACAAGCATTGATTTCCTCGAATTAAATAGAAAATTTCTTTTTCTTACAACTGATTACGACACCCAACAGGAGGATGAAGCTGAGAATGTGTGATGTCGGTTATCAGAGATGGGGTGAGTAAACTTCTGGTCCTCAGCAGGTGGTCTGTCATCCCCAGGCCGTTATTCACTCATCGGAGATGAAGTGGACCACGTAGAGCCTGATGTAACTGTTGTCCCACATATACAGGTGTCTGTCCTTCGGGCTGTAGGAGAGCATAGCCAGGACTCCACCTGGAGGCCTCAGGTCAAAGGTCATATTGACTGGTTTCCCCTTCAGCAAGTCAAAAGCAAAAGTGACTCTGGTGTCCTTGGTGTCAGTGACATACAGGACACCACAGGCGATGAAAGCATTGCCAGCTTTGGTGCAAGGGTAGGTGGTGTTTATGTAGGATGTGATGGAGAAAGTCGTCTGGTCTAGTTGGGCCACCATGATGTTTTCATCTATGCTGGAGGCAAAGATAAGCCATAAGCCGTTTTCATCTGCTGCAACTTTGAAATATGTCTTAGAGTTGTGGAGAAGGTAGGAGAGGCTGTGGTGCAAGGCGTTTTCTACGGTGAGAGTATGGAGCTTCATTGTTTCGAAATGAAATCTGTCAATAAACAAAGCAGCACATTGTTAGGCTGAATCGAAACAATAATAGAATGGTTGTGTCACACTGTCAGCTTACCTGCCGATGCTGGAGGTACCAGCTATATGATAGTAGAAGGAGCCATTGTGGACAGTGTGACCGCAGCCATAAAAGAACCTTCTAACATCCACAAGGTCACTGCTGTTGTTATGAAACGCGGCAAAGCTTTTGTATTCCTTCACCAAACGTCCTGGGGGAGAGCAAGCAAAATCCAAAATTAGGTGAATGCAAAGAAATAATGAATAATAATAATAATAGAAGATGTGCCTATTAGAGGTCATATCGTTCAACATAATTTTATTTCTTTGAATCAACCTGGGTTTGCAACACAAATTTGTTTCATGTCCTGTTGGACCTACCAGAAAAGTGTTCTGCCACCCATATTTGCTCATTGTCTATCCGAGCAGAGTCTTTCATCCATGTGCCAAATGTGCTTTCCATCTTTGTCATGTTCCTGGGGTTGATCAGAGACTTGATCAGGCACTCTAAGGAAACAAAGAACGAAGCTGAGACGCTCATTTCTCTGCCACACAACACATATTGTATACATTTTGCACTCGCTTCTGAAAACGCACCATTCTTCTTTGCAGGCTTCTCATGTAGTTTTAAAGCCTCCTTCATGTATGAAGTTTCATCATTTGGAATTGCATGTAAAGTCCCTGTTCGAGACAATTTTCACCTCATGTTATTCAACATTCTCACACAGTGGTAAAGAGCTTTCAAGAGCACACTGCTCACCCAGAGTCTGAACAGCCTGGAGGTGGGCTCTGTGATGCCTTGTTCTGGGGGGCCCTTGAGGCCCAGGAGGTCCAGGAGGACCCATGGGTCCAGGAGGTCCCCGGGGGCCAGCAGGGCCTGTATAAAAAGGGAGGAGAAAACATATATCCTGTCTGTGTACAAAATGTGGGCATTTTAGATGTGCTTTTACTCTTTTATAAATTTAATTCAGTTAGGGCTGCAAAATAGTTCCCCTTGCCTTCAATAATGACATCGTTGGATGGTTGTCCCTTCTCTCCAGGTGAACCACGCTCTCCTGGTTCTCCTTTCTCCCCAGGTTCTCCTTTGTCACCTGGTGGTCCCAATCAGGACATCAAACAAAACAGCTACAACAACAGTTATTCTCCCTATTCCCTAATTTGTTGAAACCATGAATGAATCCAGTGACTTGCTGGGAATGAATTGTGACCATCCTCTGTGGAGGACAGAACAAAGTGAAGTGGGTGAAAACAGAGAGTTTTCCGCTTCATTCAGCTGAGGCCCAAAACCGCAAAGATGAATAATATTAGTAGAGAACGAGCGCAACAAAGCAGCTGCAGTCATTCATAACTTAGACAGCTCTGTTGGTCAAATCTAATACCACTGTGATTCACTGATCAGGAAATGTTGTACGCTGTGAGTTGGTGTCTTCCTCTTACTCATATTCATGAATTCCATCCAGCATCATTTCTATGAACTTCATGCAGCATCATGTTCCTTCCTACACCAATGTTGAAAATCCCCTCCTCCTGCTCTCCTTCTCTCCCTACTCTACCCAACCTTGCCCCCCCTCCATGTCTCTCTCTCTCTTTCTCTCTCCCTCTCTCAACCCAAACTGAGCCTGGTTCTGCCCGAGGTTTCTGCCTCTTAAAGGAAGTTTTTCCTTGCCACTGTTCCCGAGTGCTTGTTCATCGGAGGATCTGTTGGGTCTCTTTAAAACATTTTATAAAGAGTTTGGTCTAGACCTGCTCTATATGTAAAGTGCCTTGATGTAACTTTGTTATGATTTGGCGCTATATAATTAAATATGATTAGATTTTTTATTTGATTTAGATTTTTTCCTGGCGTTCTTGTGCGTTTTTGATTTGAAGTGACCGTGTTGTTTTGGTGTATCCCCCCCACCATGTCACTTTCAACCCTTTTATTGTTATATTGTACCAGCAGTCCTTCACTTAAATGGCCTGCATTGCCTGAGGCATTAATAAAAATTAAACGGTGAATCGAGCCCAACTCTTTACTTACCTTTTTTTCCTCTTTTCCCATCAGCCCCCGGCAGTCCATTCAGTCCTGGGATGCCATCAGTCCCATTGTGCCCAGGCAAACCATCAGCACCAGGCAAACCTACAGTAACAAGAAACCTTCACTTTGGGCTGAATGAGCAGCTGATTCAACCAGGACATGGGTCACTAACCTGCTAAGGAGACATTTAGTTCAGTATGGATGGATCCATAAGTAAAGATTCACTTACCAGGCGGTCCCGGGGGTCCTGCAACAGAAAGATTAAAAAGATTAAGAATGTTAATGGAATTGAAAAACGATATTTGGGACATGATTAGCTAGTTTAAATGATTTCAGTGAGATGTACCGGCTATGCAGACTCCTTTGGTACTGTTGCAAATGTCAATCAACAACTTGATCTGAAGAGGAGAAGAAAATATTGTAATATACTGTAATTAAAAGGCAGTGATGTACAAAATGTCTCAGCTCAGCTGAGATAACCAGAATAGCTCCCCATTGACACCACCTGCTAAAAACATATATTCAGGTCCTTTGGAAAAAGTGAAAATGCATCACAAAAATACACTGAAAAGATAAGTGTAACATTTTACCATTGTAGCTAATCGATCTGTTTGGAATTTCTGTACAGAACAGCATTTAATTTATGTCATTACTTTTCAAAATTGAATTCCACTAACTCTCTGAAGGACACTGGATGTGGAGCCATCAGGCCTCTGACAGTCACAGGGCATATTGTCCATTTTGACCATTTGGTGATCCAGCATTGATTATCAATGACAAAACAATACAAGATTCAATAATATTATATTATATTTATAAAACTTGTTGTCTGCTCTCCCTCTTTCCATGATATTTTTTCTCTCATTTACAGTCTACCAGCAGCTGTCTCATCTCACCGGGACCATAGAGTAAGTCATCATCGTCATCATGTCATCCTTCACATGTGCCTTGTGGTAACTGTGGCTGTGTCGGTGCTTGTGCTTCAGCTCTTGCTTCATCTTCTTTTCTGTGTCCTCTCCCACCTCCTGGCTGACCTCTTGCTGGTAGGACTCCTCTCCCTCCTCCCAGTGAAGCTCTTGCTGTTGCTCCTTCTCCAATTTCTCCTCACTCCTCTTGTTCCTGGAGGACTGGTATTGGTACTGGTATTGCGGCTGCTGTTCCCCAACATTTGCTTGCATCGCCGCAGCTTCCCTGGGCACCTCCTGGAGGAACTCCACCACTGAGCTCTGCTCTAACTCTGTCAGTCTCACCTCTGTCTGCTCCAACCGGGCATGTTGCTGATTCTGCTGCACCAAGAGCACCAGAAGGCCCACAGAGTTCATCAACGCCACAGCACATGTCCCATACAGCACCATCCGCTGAGGGAGAGTCATGCTGGGTGTCGGGATCCACATGGTCACCACCTCAGCCCCTCTCTTCTTAGGTTCAGCCACCGACCTCCGCATTCACAGCCGAATACAGTTACAGCACAGCGGTCAATATAAAAGCGTAGAAGTCAAACAGGAGAGAGAAAGTCCAAGATTTATCAGTTAAGGTCCAAGACGCTGCCACCAAAAGTCAAATCAAACCATCTAAAGCCAAATGAATCCAACAAGAAGGAAGTCCTTTGATCAAATTCAAAGTCCTGCCCAGATTACATGAAAGCCAGTCAGCTTCAGTGTCTGTGCTCCCCTTGGGTCGTCTATCTGAAAGCAGGCTGGTAAATGCAGTGCTTGTTGTGTTGTTTGCCAAGTGGAGAAGGGGTTGTGGGTATGTGGGTATGTGTCTATGTGTAAATGCAAACCAGCAATGTAGGAGTGGGCATTACACAATCTTCTGAGCTTGTCTGGGAAGAAACCCCCGCCTGTTCAGTCACCTGATTTATATTCAGCACAGCCCATTCTACAGCACCGCCGTGGGCAGACTGACATCACAAACACGCGCATGTACACACACACATAAACACGGTCATGCACATATGTATGATGCATCCATGGAAGCATGTATTACTCCAGACAAACTGACTGGACATCAACTGACATTGGTTTTTACATACACGCAGACACATTACTACCATTACTGCTACCATAAATAATGATAAATAATAATAGTAATAATAATAACAACCAAAGCAGTCTCGAATTAAAAGAAAATACCCGACCTCAAAATGCATTAACACCATATCTGTTCATGCCAAAGCTCTCATCCCCAGGTCCCAACTCCTCCTTCCATTTCTTGCCTTGTCATATCAACACAACTTCCATCCACCAACTCCAACAATGACCCATTTCCATTGCTTTGATTTGGGCCACCATAGTGACATTTCACACAGAAATGACAGTTCAGCATGAAAAAAATAAGCTCCAGGCATTCACCGTGAATGGTGGTGCTTTTTGTTTTAACCTCAGTGTAGATGTAGCTGATCGATTTTCAGAAAAAAAAAAACCCAAGTAATTGTGCCCATTAAAAAAAAGAAGTGTTCTACTAAGTCAGTTAATTGGTGACATTGAATAGTGATGGATTCATTTAGCTGACCTACATGCTCTCGCAGCATTTCTGTTCCTCCCCTCCAATCACACACATACACACACACACACACATGCACACACACACACACACACCCACACACACACACACACACACATACACACACATCAAAGACACACATGGACGGACAGAAAAAATGTAAACATGCAACATTACCAGGCCTGGAGAGTGTGGGCTCCCGCCTGAGGCTGTAGGTCACAGGCTGACAGACAGCTGGGCAGCTTGACCTGCTCCAGCAGATGTGTAGCTGAGTACGTACATCTTGACAACATTGAGGTCACACTCCTTAGTTGTCTCTTATTCACTGATTTGTCGAAACGTTTCCAGTTGAGACTGACAGCTGAAAACACAGAGAAGGAATCACTACACTAAAATGTCATCTCAAGGATGACATTTTAATGTTTGCAAAGCTGCTAATGAATGATTTTGATGAGGTGATGATCCATTAAATTGAACCATGTAATATGAGTATGTTCATATCTGCTCTCTTGTTGATATTTTCCCATTCTATCTCCCACTTCCAAAGGTGCAGCTGCTTGGAGAACAGCCTTATCTCTCTTATTTTCACAGGGCTCAGAGGTCCATGTCCAAGTCCCTGCGCCAGGCCAAGGACAGCCAGATGACCTTATGCGTTTTCATACGTTCTCCTCCCGCTCACATTCCCTGTCTGTGGAAGAAGCTGTGAGTTTTCCCTCACAGTTAGCTGCAAAGTCACAGAAGTTTAAACTCTTAGAAATTAAAGTGCCACAGTAAAGAAAGTCAATACATAAAATAACACGTAAAAAAAATTATATTTATTGCATCTATTGAACATCTGAGAACCCCATTCATTTGAATAGCACTCAAAGTTTGTTGACAAAAGTCTCAGATCTTTTTAAGTCAGGTATGTTATGTAAGTAAAGTTGATTGCATAAGAGTAGAAATGGTAGTGGTAAAACTCCACTCATCCTTTTTGGCATCTAACTCCCTATCTAACTTTTTGTGTGATGTTTCTGACATCTCTTTCTTGTGGAAGTGTACAGCCTGAGTTCATAACAAACCTCTTTGGCTGCACGCCATTTCTCTGTCATCTGTTAAGTCTTTCTTTATTAATGCTTGAACATTAAATAATATGTAAACACACAGAATCTGAATACGTGCAGCATAAATAAATTCTCATACCTGAACTTCTGTTCTGTAACTCACCATCGGGCTTGTTTGTTCACTGCTGAACAACTCCCTACACATTTAAGGGAGACAAAGATGTGGTTGACAATGCTGAGCTTGGAGACAAGGTTACATTAACTTCTGGGTTTTTTTTGTTTTTGTTTTTCGGGGAGCAAAACAGGGGGCTTGTCTCCGCTCAATCACGCAGAACAATCTGAGCCATCATACAGGGCATCTTTATCGAGGGTCTCAGCAACAGTCGGCCACTTGAACGCTTCACATTCTTGGACTGGAGTGTGGGTGGTGAGTGAATTCACAGAGACCTTTATGCAGAGGGAACAAACAAAACAACAGAGAGACGAAGCCGAACAGCATAAGATTTGTCACAAACTGAAAAATCAAATCAAATCCAATGAAATACTTGAATGTAAGATTAATAGAAATCAATAGGCTACACAACAAAGGGCTAGTTTATAAAAGAATAAAATAAAAAATGTAATGAAAATGTTAAAGAAGACATACATATGTATGAATATGTAACCAGGACACACATTAGATATAGTACAGCAGATGACTGCATGTGCAAATACAAATAAGATTTGATGAAAGAAGTATGTGTTTATAAATACTTAGGTCATAAGTCTGCACCTGAAAATTTACCATAGGCTTTAATATTATATCCAACTTTTCTGTCCGTTTCTATTGATTAAACAGTTTCACAACACGATAGTCTGAAGTTGTTTTCCTAAACCTTGCTCCACTTCACTCCATTCTCAAATCTGGTGACATAAGTTCTGCCTCAGCGAACAGGGGGTATGCCTTTATGTAATTCTTACTTAGATTCTGGGTTCCAGGTTCTACCCAAAAATTCTGACCCCATCACTTTCTAGTTTGAACGATGTGAATGAGTCACAATAGCTACAACTAGACATGTATTCTCCTCATTAAATTTGTAATAGTGTGTATGACTTTGTTTTCATAACTTCATTAGTGAATCTAAAGAGTTTGACAGATCACAGCTCTGCTTCTCCATCTACTGGTGGTCAATGGAGGAATGTGAGAAAGAAATCATAAATGCTATCAATTCCAAATCATCAAACACCAAGCGAACTTCAGAGCAGACTGAAATTAAAGTTAATATACTGTAAAATAAAAACACAGCCGTGAACATTTTAAATGTGGTGTTTGTTACCAGTTCTTTTTTCTTTCTTCCTTTCTTAATAAAAATGACAGAGACCTGAACAGATGTTCAGATGTTTTTTAAAAAAACACAAACATTTAATTTAGCAAGAATGATAAAGCAATAATAATGAAAACACGAACACTCTTTCATCTTATTCTCGCAGGTCAGCTGCTGTTTTGATGTTCAAAGAAGGAGCAAAACCTGTTTTTCATCATCAAAATTTCAAATATGCCCGATTATAGAAACTCCTTCTCCTATTGCTCAACAATATATACCCACTAAACTAAGTCCTGTTCACTCAAGGACACTGGAACAAATCCAACTCCACAAGGTTAGCAGTGTATTGTTTTTAATTTTCCTCCCCTGTTTTGGCTTTTGCATTACCCTGACCTGGCTTGGAACCAGCTCCGACTGCTTATAAAGG
The DNA here is from genome assembly GCA_034769265.1 of Remorina albescens. NCBI lineage: Eukaryota > Metazoa > Chordata > Actinopteri > Carangiformes > Echeneidae > Remorina > Remorina albescens. Next base: position 8,711,909 of record CM068479.1, read on the forward strand.
GAAAGCCCCTTTCACTGAGGCAGCTCCCATCATTTGGGCTGGTCGTTGGGTCTGTGCAGCCGTGTCATTTCAAATCGACCTTCCCATGGCTCTGATACCTGCTTGCGAGTTGAAAATGACTCTTGTGGGTTTGGATGGCATTCTGGTAGACCTGCTCTCCGTGTCTCCAAATGTCACTGCAGCGCAATCTCCGTGCTTCTCTGTGGCAACCAGGACGCTCATCCTTCTTGTCTGTCTGCTGCTGGCCGCCTGGAGTCACACAGACAAGAAAACCATACCTGGTAGGTTCATACCTCCGGTCACGTATCAGTGTTGACACTGTGCAGTTTCCTTGTTTGTGCTGAAATCCGTTTTTACTTGTTATTTACCACAACAGGTCCATCTTTCTGTCTGGGGTTGGGGCCACTTCTCTCATACATGAGATTCATCTGGACAGGAATAGGCACGTCCTGCAACTACTACAACCAGAAGTATGGAGACATTGTCAGAGTCTGGATTAATGGAGAGGAGACCATCATAATCAGCAGGTTGCTTTTAGTTGGCAAACAGTTGATCCAAGTGTAGATCTATAACCTGTAGTTTATACATTTGTTATTTTTTTCACTGTAAGGGCATCAGCAGTGCACCATGTACTGAAGAATGGACATTACACTTCACGTTTTGGGAGTCAGCCCGGACTCAGCTGCATCGGCATGAATGAGAGAGGCATCATATTTAACAATAATGTGACTCTGTGGAAAAAGATGCGCACCTTCTTCACAAAAGGTAACATGTTGACACACTCAGGCTTGCAGATATAGTGACCGATTGTGTTACTGAGACACAGAATATTTTATTAGTCCCAAAAAGAAACCAAAAAAAAAAACTTTTTCTGGCAGCTCTGACGGGCCCCAGTTTGCAGAAAACAGTGGAGGTCTGTGTCTCCTCCACACAGACTCACCTGGATGACCTGGACAGTCTGGCTCACGTGGATGTGCTCAGTTTGCTGCGGTGCACCGTCATCGACATCTCCAACAGACTCTTCCTTGGGGTACCGATTGATGGTGTGTAGACACAAGTTTTAAGCTTGGATCAGTAAATATTGTGTGCTTTTTGCTTGTGTTCCTGATGCATTTATTTACCCTGTGTGTAGAGAAAGAGCTGCTGGTGAAGATTCAAAAGTATTTTGATACTTGGCAGAGCGTGTTGATCAAACCAGACATCTACTTCAAGTTTGACTGGATTCACCAGCGGCACAAGACAGCCGCGTGAGTCTGCTTTATCACTTTAGTATCCATGATATTTTTCTTTAAAAAAAAAAAAACACACAAAAAAGTGGTTTAATATATCTGTTATCTGACAGCTGGGAACTGCAAGATGCCATAGAGAGTCTGGTAGAACAGAAGAGGAGGGAATTGGATCAGGCAGATAAACTGGACAATATCAACTTCACCACGGAGCTCATATTTGCACAGGTCAGTCAGAAAATAGGTTTGCTGCTTATCTTCCGGCACATACATCCTTTTTTATGTCAGTTTTTAATTCCTCAACCTCTTTCAGAATGTCCTCTGTCACAGAAATCCTCTAGTGGTGAAGCACCGTCGATGTAAAGGCAGCTATCATATTCATATTGGTGTGTGTTTTCAGAGCCACGGTGAGCTGTCTGCCGAGAATGTGATACAGAGTGTATTGGAAATGGTAATAGCAGCGCCAGACACTCTGTCCATCAGTCTCTTCTTCATGCTGTTGCTCCTCAAAGAGAATCCAGATGTGGAGCTGCAGCTACTCCAGGAGATAGATACTGTTGTAGGTAAGGAGCTACAAGAACCAAGACTAAAGGACGCTGCCCACAAATTCTAGATATAAAGGTAGATTTAAGCATTTTAGAAGAGTAATATGCAATTTTAACTAATCCACTGCACATCAAATGTGCCTTTTAATAAATGCAGTGCTGTAATATCATGCAGAGATAAAACTAAATGAAAAATAATTTTAGTTTATTGGAGAGCAGTACTAATGATTAATAATCTCCTTCTACCCTCATTAAGGTTATACCGCTTAGTTACTTGCTGTTGTTTGAATTAAATTGTGCGATAGCCGAAACAGTATCAACAAAATTGAACTTTTTAATTTTCATGAAGGTAGAATTTATTGCAGCACTGTTTTATTAGACTACACTGCATATGACTACAGGGCTTGGCAGTAAAGATATCTCATTGCTTTGTTCTTCCTGCAGGTGAGCGGCAGCTTGAGAATGGGGACCTTGGGAAGTTGCAGGTACTCGAGAGCTTCATCAATGAATGTTTGCGTTTCCACCCTGTGGTGGACTTCACCATGCGTCGTGCCCTCGCCGATGACATCATAGACGGCTACAGGGTACCAAAGGGCACAAATATCATCCTCAACACCGGCCGCATGCATCGGACAGAGTTTTTCTGCAAACCAAATGAATTCAGTCTGGAAAACTTTGAGAAAAATGTAATCATTCATTTTAAAGTTATAGTATTAAATAAGTTTACATTAATAAGTTAACTCTTGAAGACATTTAGCTTCTTACAATGAGCCATAGACACTAGCATGAGCCCACCGTTTTAATGCAGTAGTACGAATAAAGTTCATATGAGTCTGATGCATTGGAGCTTTCATTTTTGCTCGTGTCACAGGTTTGAGGTGGACAGGGTTCAGCTGAAAAAGGTCATATTGCATATTTCCATGAACCAAGAAACATTTGAATCAAAATGTGGTGTCTATCAAATCTGATCAAACAAACGCAGCCCACACAGACCTTTAATAAACATTCTACAGTTTATGGAAAGTATGTTACAGTATATCACAGACAACAATGCATCTAACTACCTGCCTCATGTGTCTTCCACCTTCTCCTCCTCCAGGCTCCTCGCCGTTATTTCCAGCCATTCGGTTCAGGCCCTCGATCCTGCGTGGGCAAGCACATCGCCATGGTAATGATGAAATCCATCCTAGTGACACTGCTTTCTCAGTACTCCGTTTGTCTCCATAAAGGCCTGACCCTGGACTGCCTCCCACAGACCAACAACCTCTCCCAGCAGCCTGTAGAGCACCACAAGGAGGCTGAACATCTTGGCATGAGGTTCTTAAGCAGGCAAAGGGGCAGCTGGCAAACACTCAAAGACAAACATACATGAGCTGCATCATCTCATTTCTATTATCTGATGTACAAAGTTTAGGTTTTATATTCTGGATTGTATGTATTTTCTATCGGCACTAATATGCACTGTGTGAAAAATTAAACAGAAGTAAATATAAATACCAATACTATGTGATCCCTCTTTTTGGGAGTTTTGTTGTTTTTTTCTGGGAATGTAGTCATACATGTAGTTTTATACATTGACATTTAAAGTGCTGTTTTCATCTTCATTTTTTGTGCATTTGAAAACAAACTGTGTTATTATTAGTAGCAGTTGTATCATTTTTATTATTTTTTTACTAGATTACTAGATACATTTTATGTATTAAAAACAAACTTAAACTATGAAAAGCCACAAATAAAAGGGCAGGCATGTCACTGGAGCATAGCAGGTGGAAAAGCTTCTGTATTTGCACATAAATGTCAGGAGGGGGCAATAAAACACATAACATACTGACGTTGCCTTTATCTCCAGCACAGCCTAAGTAGAGCAACTAATCTGTTAATTATATTCAAATGTGCTGCCTTCAGCCAACACAGAGATGCTTTAATTTGTTTTGCTTCCACATCCTAAACACCAGGACCACATAAAGCATTATGTAGAAACAGGAACAGGAACACCATATTTGTTCAATTTGATAGGAGAGACAGAGATGGAAGTAGTGAGGAGGAAACACAGAGATAAAGGTTTTCAGCCGTGCCATAAAGTTCCATCTAGATCTGTCAACCATCAGCTCTCTGGCAGTGATCCAAGAAGGGGAAATAAAATAAAACATCCATCCATCTATTTTCATCTTCTTATCCAGGGTCGGGTTGCGGGGATAGCAGCTTCAACAGGGAGCCCCAGACTTCCCTTCCCCAGCCACATCGACCAGCTCTGACTGGGGGATCCCGAGGCGTTCCCAGGCCAGAGTGGAGATATAATCTCTCCACCTGGTCCTCGGTCTGCCCCGGGGCCTCCTCCCACCTGGACGTGCATGGAACACCTCCCAAGGGAGGCGCCCAGGAGGCATCCTGACCAGATGCCCAAACCACATCAACTGGCTCCTCTCGACGCAAAGGAGCAGCGGCTCTACTCTGAACTCCTCTTGGATGACCGAGCTCCTCACCCTGTCTCTAAGGGAGAAGCCAGCCACCCTTCTGAGGAAACTCATTTTGGCTGCTTGTACTCGCGATCTCGATTTTTTGGTCATGATCCAGTTCTCATGACCATAGGTGAGGGTAGGAACAAAGATTCACCTGAAGATCAAGAGCTTCGCCCTCCGACTCAGCTCTCTTTTCGTTACAGCGGTGTGATACAGCGACTGCAGTACTGCTCCCGCTGCTCCAATTCTCCGGCCAATCTCATGTTCCAAGGTCCCCCCCGCTCATGAACAAGACCCCGAGGTATTTGAACTCCTTCACTTGGGGTAAAGACTCATTCCGAACTCGGAGTACTGTAGGCAGTCCACCGTTTTCCTGCTGAGAACCATGGCCTCCGATTTAGAGGTGCTGATCCTCATCCTAGCCGCTTCACACTTGGCTACGAACCTGTCCAGTGAGAGTTGAAGGTCACAGATTGGTGGGGCCAACAGCACCAAATCATCCACAAAAAGCAGCGATGTGATCCTTAGCCCCCTGAACCGCAACCTCCCTCCTCCATGACTACGCCTAGAAATCCTGTATGAAGATCACAAACAGGATCTGTGACATGGCGCAGCCCTGGCGGAGGCCAACCCTCACTTGGAACAAGTCCGACTTACTGCCGAGTGCCCAAATTCAGCTCTCGCTTTGGACGTACAGAGATTGGATGGCCCTGAGAAGTGACACCCTCACCCCATACTCCCGCAGCACCTCCCAGAAAACATCCCAGGGAATTCGGTCATATTCCTTCTCCAGGTCCACAAAACACGTGTAGACCAGATGGGCATATTCCCAGGCCCCCTCCAGGATCCTTGTGCGAGTGAAGAGCTGGTCCGTTGTTCCACAACCAGGATAGAACCCACATTGTTCCTCTTCAATCAGAAGTTCGACAATCGGCCTGAACCTCTTTTCCAGCACCTTGGATTAGCCTTTCCCAGGGAGGCTGAGAAATGTGATGCCTCTGTAGTTGTCACACACCTTCTGGTCCCCCTTTTTGAGAAGCAGGACCACCACCCCAGTCTGCCACTCCTTCGGCACTGTTCCAGACCCCCACCCAATGTTGAAGTGACGTGTCATCCACAACAGGCCCTCAACACCCAGAGCCTTCAGTATTCAGGACAGATTTTGTCAATCCCTGGGGCTTTGCCACTGTGGAGTTGTTTGACTACCTAAGTGACTGTGGAAATTGATGCCGACTCCCCTTCATCCTCCAGCTCTGTCTCTGTCCCAGAGGGCGGGTAAGTCGGGTTCAGGAGTTCCTCAAAGTGCTCCTTCCGCTGCCCAATCTCCTCATTTGAGCTCAGCGACGTCCCACCCTTGCTGTACACAGCACGAATGGTTTCCTGTTTTCCCTGCCTGAGGTGCCAGAAAGTCTTCCAGAACAACTTTGGTGCCGACCGAAAGTCTTTCTCCATGTCCTCTCCAAGCCTCTCCCACAACAGCTGCTTTGCCTCCACCACCGCCGAGGCCGCAGCGCTTCGGGCCTGTCTGTACCTGCAACTGCCTCCGGAGTCCCCTGGGATAACAGGATTTGAACATTGACCACTCAAGCTCGATGCCCCCAACCTCCACAGGGATGCCGAAAAGGCTCCCCAGGAGGTGGGAGTTGAAGGCCTCCTGGACAGGGGGCTCCTCCAGACATTCCCAGTTCACGTTTGGGTTTATCAGGTCTGCCCAGAGGCTTCCCCCGCCACTTGATCCAACTCACCACCAGATGGTGATCAGTTAACAGCTCAGCCCCTCTCTTCACCCAGAGTGTCCAACACATGCAGCCTAAGATCTGATGATACGATAATAAAATCGATCATCGACCTTTGGCCTAGGGTGCTTTGGTGCCAGGTACACTTATGAGCCTCCTTTTGCCTGAACATGGTGTTGGTGGACACAGAAGTCCAACAACAAAGCACCACTTGGGTTCAGATTGGGGAGGCCGTTCCTCCCAGTCACACCTCTCCACGTTACTCCATCATTGCCCACGTGTGCATTGAAGTCTCCCAGTAGGACTATGGACCCGTCTGACCCCGGGTACAGGACCCCGTTCAGGTTCTCCAAGAAGGCTGAATACTCTGAACTGCTGTTCGGTGCATACACACAGACAGCAGTTAGAGTTTTCCCCTTAAAACAGTGCCAGTCCAATTACAATAAGATGAAGAAATTTTTTCTGGGAAATACACACAGTGCAGACACACTAAATCAATATCTCAACAGCTCAACAAGTATATACAAAGGGCAAGTGTGTACGTGTGTGCTGTGTTGATAATGAGACTGAAAGTGAGGCTATGTGCTTTTTCTTTAAAAAATATATTTTTTCCAGTATTATTAGTATGCCTTTGGCTGTAAATGGCATTGTGTGTGTGTGTGTGTGTGTGTGTGTGTTTGTTTCACAGGCTGTTCCTCACAGGTTTTCTGGGATATGAATCACTATATCTCATTAACTTCAGTCTCATTCCTGTCCTCCATCCAGATGGAAATCATCTCACTGCAAACTGCAATAACTCTAACTGCACTTTGTTAGATGTATCATGTTTATTTACATGATACATCATTCCTTTTCAAAATAATTCCTATCAACCCTATAAAGCTTTACGCCATTCAGTTAAGAGAAAAACAAGACATTTAAAATGTATGCAGATTAAGGAATACATTTGGCTGAGTTCTTCTGTTGATGCGTCAAATTGTTTTTCCACAACTAGTAAAACATTTGCCAACTTTTTTCCTCCACTCCTCTCCAGAGGTTGATTAGAGGCTGAAAAGCCGGTGATAACACCAAAAATGTGGATCAACGGAGATGACAATGTCTGTCTGTCTTTCCATCTGTCTATCATTTGGAAATGTCTCTAACCACAGCAGTGGACTGAGCAGCCAGAAAGACAGACAGTTTGAAGCGCTCTGGTGTACAGAGTAGCCTACACACTGAGTTAATAAGATTCCTTTGGCTCCAAACTTGCGGGATATCAGGCGTCTGCAAAAGAGATCTGTGGTAACCCGCTTCAAGTCTACTACTGGGGACTGTGGCTTGTGTGGGTATGTGTGTGAGTGTGTGAGATTAGGAAATATTTTTAACGGAGAATTGAATAATACGTTTGGTTTTGAGTTGTTTGAGTCTTGCCTGCCTTTGGGCCAAAGATTGCCTGTGTGTCTGATTTCAATTGTATCCTCTAAAGTTAGACTTTTCATACTATGAAGGACAGAAAAATGAAAATATATAGCAGAGCGGTTCATTTTAACAGTGAGCAACATATACAGTAAAGGTTTTATATTATATGAGCTTGCCTTGCAGAATCTGATGGTCTGTCTGTTCTTTTTCTAAAGGAAAGGTTCGTCATATGTGGTTTTTGTTAGTCACATGATGTATATTTTCCCTCTCATTTCATTTATTTCTATTGCTGCATGACAGATTTATAGAAGCAGGATGCCAGACAGCTTTTAAAATAACTCAGACGTAAGAGCCTCGCAGCAAAAAGTTTACAGTCCGGCCTTGTGCTATGATTAATGATCTGATTGATTACATGCTGTTTACCGGCAATCACACACACACGTAGGACCCCCCCCACACACACACACACACACATGCATGCACACAATATGTTGCGCTAAAATTCTCAAATGCCACTGGCCATATGCTGTCTCTCTGTTTCAGTCCCCTGCTGGATTATTGCTCCATTAAAAGAGAGCCTTGGTTGCCATGGAAACATCTACCAGAAAAGGTCAACTGGCGATGTATTCATCTCTCTACACCATCAGTACAGTGTCAACCTGAAATGAACCTCCTACAGTTACCAATGACACTGGTTTCCACAGCCTTTTTGGATGTTTGTCAGTTCCCCTGATGCTGTGTGCATGCGATCACAAGATAACAGCATTAAACGTCCCTGAGACAGAAGTGAGTCTCTCTGATCAGGCCCAATCTGTGTGAAGAAGCCGAGACGAGGAGGTTTTCTGCCAGCAAAGGCACCGGATCAAAGGCGAACTATAACTTCACAGCCGTTTCATGCGGTTCTCTTAGCAAAGTCAGCTCATTTGTTTCTCATTGAACATCAGAGGAGAGTGGTGGCGTACATCATTTCAGGAGCTCTTCTTTTTTTAGTCTCCCTTTCTTTGATTCAATATAAGGCAGTCATGCTGGGAGAGGGTGCAGAATTCAGCACAGGAGTTAATCCACACATCAGTGGTGCTTTTTCTCTTCCTTTAAAGTACATCCATTTGTCTTTAACAGCGGTTTGGCTTTAACTTGGGAAGTTCAGGAATTTCAAACATTTTCATACTATACTGTGCAGTCTAGTTGAAGACAAAAGCAGGCAGGAAAATAGTTCAAAACACTAAGTTGAACTGTACAATATTACCCTACTTATAACTGCTTAAAACTATCTGTCACTATGAAACTTGGTATGCCACTACATTTCAAAGGGAAATATGGTGTATGTAATAAGTTATCTGGAAACAGATGTATATTGGATGACGAAAATACTCAACAGATTTATGTACTGAGTTATGAATTATTTAAAAAATACAACAACTATGAAATAGTGATGGAGGTATAGATTCCTTGGTATCCATATATCTATACTCACACACAACTCATTTGAGTATTGATTACTTTAATAAAGAATTGATGCTAATCATTTATCCATTCATTCATTTTCTACCGTCGGGGGGGGGGGGGGGTAGCTGGAGCCAGCTCACACTGGGTGAGGGCGGGGTACACCCTGGACAGGTCACCAGTCCATCACAGGGCCAACACACAGAGACAGACAGAGACCAACAACCACTCACACTCACACTCAGACCTACAGACAATTTAGAGTCACCAGTTAACCTAAACATGATGTCTTTGGACAGTGGGAGGAAACCCACGTAGGCATGGGGAGAACATGCAAATGCCGCACAGAAAGGCCCCAGGCCCGGGAACCAAACCCGCGACCGTCTCATTGTGGGGCAACAGCGCCCTGCTGTCCTGATACTAATTAATTAATGTGAAATAAAAGCGCATGTGTAACTTCTGAATCTTTAGGGTAACTTACTTCAGGGTTTTGTGCTGAAAATTTGAAATGCCCCCCGCAGAATAAAGTTGAACAAGTCCATCCATGTCTGTTTGTAGCCTGCTAGCAACAACTTAGCATGAGCAATGGCTGAGCGAAAAAAAGAGTTTGGTATGGGCGTCCTTTTCACCCGTGGAAAGAACCACGGCAAAGTTTAGTTTGTGTGGTAATAATTGTCATCTGATTTGTCTGATTTAACAGCAGCTTATACAAGCAAAGGATCTCAGAAAGTAAATGGCCCCACTAATACTGAGGGAACATTTCCAGAGACAAAATGCAAGAGCTCACATGCAAAGGCCAAAGGTACTGCACTGAGCTCTAAATTAATATTCTGTTTCAATTTCATGTTTGGGTTCTCATAACTTTTGACTTTATATCAAAAAAAAAAAAAAAGTGGAAACACTAGAAGACCAATGTAATGTAGACTCACATTTATGGCACTCTTTTTCAGGGCAGGTATGTTTTCTTTTTAAAGCCTCACTGTATCAAAGTAGCTCAGCTTGTTGTAATTTCTGGCATATCCTCCTTGTGACTGCAATGCTGAAGAATGAAAACACATGCACACACACAAACGCACAAACACACAGAGTTTCAGTGTCAAAGATAAATCCCCTTCGGGTGGTGGGCAGGCAAGCTAATGCCATCTGGTGCCCAACGTTCATGCTGAGCAACAGTCATCTCCACACCTGGGAGACTGTATAGCCTGCAACTGTTGTCAGACCACCAACTGATACCCAGCTGCCTCCTACAACCTGAGCCCCAACTCCACAGTGCAGACAAAACACCAGTTAATGCCATTAAAAGAGAAAGCCACCCTGAGAGGGCATTTTATACCTATCCAGTCTGTCATGCTCAGTATCAGGGAGCTATTTCATAAGTGTTTTTCAATCTGTTACTTCCCTCTTATTGTGGTCTAACACCTAGATTTGCTCAATTTGTTTCTAATTTTCAGCTCAACAAAACATTGAGATGAGAAGTGCAACTTCCAGCAAAGCTCAAACGTCTGGAAGAATCACCAAGAGCCATCTCCAGCAGTGGGAGCAACAATCTTGTTTTGCTTCAATTTCTATATTTATATATACATATATATATATATATATATATTATCCTAGTGAAATTAGCATGCTAACCAGCTAGACGTGGTCCAGTCAGACTGTACTGTTGCTCAGAGGGAGTTTTATAACCTGTTGCCTTGTAAATGCAAAAATGGCTGAAGTTCTTGGCAAGAGTGAAAAATAAACAGCTTTGAGTTCTAATGGTGGAAATGCAGCAATAACAAAAATGAAAAGTAGCCCCATTACGTGGGTGGAGAAATTGTTTTTCTGATATCTTGTCTCCATGTTTGCTGAAGGTGTAGAATAGCAAGTTACCAAGGCACGCTGCCTCTGATGCCAAAGGCTAAATGTAATGCAGTTTTACTGAAAACGCCAACAGATATTTATTGTGTTTTGCACATTATCCATGGGAGCAATTTAAACCTTCATATTTTTATTTATTTATTTTTCTTATTATTATTATTATTATTATCATTATTATTACTATAGACAACAGAACAAGCTGTGAACACAATTTGTTCATATTATCAACTTGTAAGGCCAACATGTTAGCAAACATTTAGCTTTAATTTGGAGGTCCATTATTATGTCCGTGTGATTTTCCTAATTTAGAACTATAGCTCCAATATTCAAGTTGTGAAATGTGAAAACTTTCTGGCTATTAAATTCCTAAATGCTCCACCACTAATTCATCATGAAGTTTAAAGCATAGGACTGGTTTATCAGAGATTTTATCAGCTGTTGTGTTCTGCTGAAAACAAAGTTGATAAGAGCAGCAAGAGGGAACACTGAAAGACACTAATGTGCTGATCATTGTATTCTTCTTCTTTCCTAGTTTTCCAAGGTTTTTAGATCAGACTCCAACCATTCAGGCAGTCACTGTATAAAAATCTGCCCAGTGACAGACAAATGTTCCCTTCCATATTGGCTGAATGCAGGATGGTTATGCATGAGTGCTCTTAAAATTTCCTCCAGTGGTGCAATCGAGGACACACTGACGTGGTGAATTTGGCCCTCATAAGCTTAGTAGTGATCAGAAAATCAAAGAAGATATATAGCAAGTAAAACAGTAACCTGGCTGAACTTAATATGGCCACTATAGATAGTAACTGACTGGTTCTATAACAGGCAGTAACAAGTCATCGTGGGAGTTTTACTGTAGGTAATGAGTTTCAAGTTGCCATGAATGACTCTCTCCAATTGCTCTGCTATAACACAAGCAGCACTCTTAACCAGAGACAGAGAGAGGGAGGGAGAGAGGAAGAGAGAGAGGAAGAGACGGCACTTACAGCATACAGAAAGAGGTAGAGAAAGAGTTTGAGTGGAGAGAGTGTGAAGAGGCTGAGTGTGACAGCACCGAATGAGAGGAGGAGGAGGAGGAGGAACTGAGTGTAAGCGGCAAGGGAGGGAGAAAAAGAGGGGGATGGACTGAGAGTGAGCAGGGGGAGGGAGCATCAGAAACGGGGAAAGTAGATGAGAGGGAGAGGAAAACTGAGAGTCAGGAGAAGAGAAGAGAGCAAAGGGAAAGGAGAGCAAAAAAAGAAAAAAGAAATTTGGGAGGACAGCTCAGCAAATCAGCCCAGTAGCATTCCTCTCACAGCTGCAGTGATCTAGGCTGGGAGGGGAAGTTTAGCTCACCAGGAGAAAAGAAAAAAAAATACAACAAAATTGTATTTTCATTTTTCTTCTGTGGGTGAACAAATCAGAACACTTCCTGGAGGGGAAAGGGAACAAGAAGAAAGAGGAATCAGAGAGCTTCTGCAGTCTCCGTGTGTCCTGCAGAGGAAGATGGATTCAGACTCCGGAGAGCAGAGTGACGGAGATCTCTCTCCAGGTAAGCCTCAGTGAGCCCAAAGACCATTGTGGTTATCAGACTTTAAGCAAAAATCCAATCTACATTGTAGTGTATTAGTTATCCAGAGGGTCAGTTGGTCCTTTCCTCCTGTTTTCCAGCACCATTTCACTATTTTTATGTACCTTCACCCACTCTCCCAATTTCCTCGCAATACACCCTCCTTCTTCGGATCAGAAGTTCAACACATATGAATACTTCTTTAATGCCCCCAAAATTTTAGAATCACAGCATTTTCAGCTACAAGAGTCTCTCACAATGTATCCAATATCTGTAGCTCATAGCTGCTGCTGTGACTCTGATGCGTGGACACTGACGCAAGTGACTGGCAGCGCTTCATTGAGAGTGGGGGGGAAAGCCGGCTCAGTCACCAGGAACAGACAAGCTCCAACACGTGCAACCAGTTTGTTCATCAACACATCTAGCCACAGAGAGAGCATAGCCTCCCTCACACCTACAATTACTCTCTTTACTGTAGTGCACTCAGGGATCATGAAAATGGCCCATTTCTATAAAACAAACCTGTATATTTTCTACAGTATCAGAGGAGAGGGCGTGGATTTTTTACAACCATACAGTCAAACTTGCAGATTAAATATGCAGATACACACACAAACTAGGTATATTTTCCAGCATTCCAAGTATGCGGGCAAACTTACTGAACAGTGATTCTATGGAAAATTCAGTCAGAAGATGAAACTGCCTCCAGGAGATAAGTTTGAGTTCAAAGATCATGAATCAGGTGTGTCTCCAGGAGGTTTTCATTACTAAACGCAGTAAAACCTAGTGCCCAGTCACATTCTTGCACATGCTTGTTTCCTCCTTACTTATTCATGAAATCCCTGGAAGTATGTACCGTGTATGGACATTGTTAGCAGATGCCAAAGGTGTCAGCTGACGAACATAACTTCTCTCAGGGCATGCTGTTGCCCCAGGTAATGATTGCTTAATAAAGTCGATGATGGTGTGCATGGCTGTTTGCCTGTTTATTTACCAGCATAGAGCTTTTGAATGTGAATGATGCTCTGTTGAACTGTGACCATCTGTCTGTCCATCTGGCCCACTATCTGTCCGTCTTTTGGTCCTTTTGAAAAAGGAGCATGACTTTAATATTAGATTCAGACACATGTAGGCGGTAGATATATATATATATGCTGTATATATAGATATAGATAGATAGATGGATGGATGGATGTATAAGATATATCATCAGCTTACATCAGCAGACAGATCAAGGTTAAAACATACGGTATCAGGGCTGTCATATAAAGCATTTGTGCGGCATGGTCATGACAACCTTTAGACACAGACGCTTTATCCATTTGACTTTCTCATGAAGTGATGTACACTGTTTTCCAGACACTGGGCCAGAGGTAAATCATGGAAACATTTTTCCTTTTTCTACACATGCCGTGATGTGTAAAAGCTTCCAGCATGTGAAGGGGGCCAATTCTTTGTAGTGTAAAAGTAATTTCTCTTCTGTTTATCTTTCTGGCCTGCGAAAATCCTGTTGTACTCAGTGAAATGGTGATGCTGACATGATAGCAAAAGCAGAATGACATTTCATTGGGGAGAAAGCTTCAGCCTGAATCATACTGAAAGTGCATGGGGCTTTAGGGTTGTGTTGCAGTTTCGGTTCTTCTGTCTAGCGTTAGCAACAAGGATTTTCACTTTTTATAAGGTCAGATGACCTCACAAAACCTGAGAAAAAGTATTTTGAAAACATACTTAGAAAACCCTGATATACACAAACATGACCCTTTCCTCTGGATATGTGGATGAGGGATGTACGATTGATCCTAACCTTTCAGTATTTATTCTGGCACAAAACGTCAGCAGTGTAAATATTGAGGTATTTAGTTTCAGGCGTCTCTTAACCTTCAGCCTTCATTTCCACCCCTGAACTGTTAGTGGTGGTTGTGAGAGAAAACATAGTTTATTATTATCATTATTGGTGATGCTTGTTACATTCCTGGATAACACTTGCAGTTAAACTACTGTCCCCCCTCAGCCTTTCTTGCATTTTTTGTTTTGTTCCCCCAATGCTTCTGGAAAGCCCCCCGGAGGGCACACGCAGCCAACCACAGGTTGTGCTGCCTTCAAATGAAGCTCATGAGATTGTGTTTACAACATAGAAAAAGCGAAAAAACAAAAAAACCACACATCACGGCCTGAGATCGAGTGGTCTAAGTCATGAAACATTGTTGCTAGGTGACTGGCAATAGATCATACATGAATCCTTATCAGGGATTTATCTTTGAAAATAAGTACATCAACTGGACATAGATAATAGTGTGCCTGGAGTAGATTCTGCAGGTGAAAACTTCCTTGTTGACTTCTCTCTGTTTCTCTCTGAATGTAGGCTGTTTTCTGAAATGTTCAAATTGCGTAAAAGGGCCTGTGCTTAAAATAACTAGTGCTGACGATGATCTGTTCCTTGTTGGTGACAAGCCTTCATCAACAGCTTCTTCTAACACTAACCTTTTTTTGCCACAGTGGAAATTATTGAGCGTGACATCACAAAATGTACACTCATCAAGTAATGCAGAAAAAGTCACAAAAAGCACATGAAAAGTGTTTAAGAGGAGACTACTGCTTTATAGTTGACTTTTTTTTTTTTTTTTTTGATGGCAGGTGATCATGTGAGAGTCAGGATTTGGACTTTGGAGTGAGCATTCTTTCTCTGGCCTCTGCGTTGTGTTAAAGCACAGAGACCAGCCACACCATCCTGAATTATACTGTGCAATAAATACTCAGTTTAGATCCAACATACCCACACACACTCAGTCACACAAAAGTTCATATTTTTGCCAGTATTCATCCAATCACCCAGTCATGCAGTGAGCAAGCTGCTCGCCATTCAAATACCCGCAGACTGATTCATGCAGAAGTCATGCACTCCCTTCCTGTGGTGGAGTGCAGATGACCACACCTAATTTATACATCAAACGGGGCAAAACGTTCACACACCTGCTCTGATGAAGGCCTGCTGGAGTACAACAAGTGTGTTGCAGAGGTTAGACACTTGTTTTAGCTAGATACTATCTTTGCTTACAGTCTGCTGTTGGTTGATTCCTCGTAGTGACAGGACTCATTATAGCACCGTGACCAAATGCAGAGCCGATATGTTTGCATTTTTGTGCAAAGAAGATCTGTTTAAAAGAAGCTGCTTGGCCATTATAATAACATTTGTGAGATTGAGAAGGGCTTGAGGGCTTTTGCTGTGGTTGAACTCCAAACAAAAAGAAACTGCAGATGCTGTTTGATGATACAACTGTCGTTTAATCCTCAGCCAGGTAATGTTATTTGCTTTGTGAGACACTGAAATACTAACATACTCCACAGCTCCACTGTAATTGCCACACTTCCACAAACACATGAAAGTTTTCAGAAAAAAAAATGGCTGCTCAATTAGAGAGGAGAGGAAGTACCGTTCAATCAGAGGAGAGCTTCTGCAGATGATTGCCATGTTGGCAGACTGGTCACATACTTTACACATAAGAGACGGGCACAGCAGGCCAGCAAACACTATAACACTCCCATACAACAACAAATGCACACAGACTGAAGAAGTGCCCACACATTTCTTACTCATTCACTTGGTCCTGCGCTCTCACAACACATGCATCTGTGAGTTTTTTTTCCCCTCCATCTTTAATCTGGCCCACAGATGGAGAATGCTCATCGCACCCCAGCCGTCTACAAAAAAACACACACATACAGACATATACACAAACGAGGCAGTAGGAGCTGGTTCTGGAAAATTGAAACACGAATTGAGAAAACAAAAAAGAAAAGAAAAGAGAAGTGAATCTGTAAGTGGAAAAGGCGACTCAGAAGAAAGTGGTTTTTCCTCTCACTGCTGTGAAAGACAAATTCTAAAACTCCAGGTCCAGGTCCGTGACTGGTGTGTGAGTGTGCTTACCGTTGTATGCACATGCATGAGCTGATAAAAAAAATACTGTGGCATTTCATGGTGTTTGTGGGCCATTTGGAGAGAGGATTGTTTCCCCACGACCGAGCCATTAACTGAAACATGGACTTACACCGCAGAGAGATTTTGACAAGGCCTCATAGACACTGGCTGAGGAGGAGGAGGAGGAGAAGGCTGCGGTTTCACTGGAGGGCCAGCTGAAGCAAAGCAAACAGTTGCTAGTGGCGTCTGGTGTGAGAGGCAAACTGTTTGGGGCAGAGGGAAGTTGTATTCAGGGTAGGCTGGATTGGTGTGAAAGAGTATTTAGCCTGTACAGCTATCTAAAGCAAGGAATGTTGTGCCATAGGAACAGGCGAGTGTATAAGTGTTGTATTACGTCACTTGTGTAGTCTTAAATTGCTAGACATTCTTGATGGTAGTGTGCACTTTCATTATTCAGTTATGGTATCTGGTACCTATATTCAACTTTGGAATCTAGTGTTCACACAAGTTTTTGCCATTAGTTCCTGACGGGTTTGTGGAAACCACTGCAGTCTGGCTTCCTCTTACTTACCATCTCCTGACCTAAACTCACCATGCAAAAAATGTCAAGTAGCATGGAGCCTTTTCCTTCTGCCACTTAAATATAATGAAAAGGAACAAAGAATGAGTCAAAGTGGGAGGCGATTACACACACAGCTTTTCACACTAACCCTACACAATTTAAATAGCTGTGCTGATCATAGTAGCATAAGATTGCAGTAACAACAACAACAAAAAACAAAAGCTAGTGTACCTGTTTGGCATAATATTCAGCATCAGTTTAGTGGAATAGTGTGTCAGGTTTAACTGTCATTACTTTTACACCATTTGTTTCTGACAGCCTGGGGCCTGCAGGGCAATTAAGAGTAGAAAATATGGTAATTATTGGTTTTATAAATTTCATTTGCCCAAAGATTTTAGGTGGGGCTCAGATTAATTAATGGAATGATTCAGTTTGGAGCCAGTGGTGGAGAGGGTTAAAATGAAAGTCAGGAACAAATCCAGAAAAGTGAGTGTGTGTCTGTTTATATGAGTGTGTGTGTGCACCACAGTTATTTCCTGGTCATTAGTTAGTGGTGGGTTGGCAGCAAAGGGAGCAGCAGTGCTTTGGATTTACACTTAAGCGTGTCATGCACAGTTAGGGCCTTCATGGCCGAGGTTTAAAGTACATACAAGTTTATCACTACAATCAGAGCAGGAGCAACTTTTTAATTGGAGCAGCTTAGATGGCCTTTCCTGGACAGCCTTTGCTCCCCTAATCTTTATAACTGCAAGTTGTTTTCTCATCACAGGTTTATTTTATCTGTCTTTAACATCTAACACTGTGCTGCCTTTGAGAATTCAAACACACAGTCTTTTGAGAGCTATGATGCTATGATTACCTCACCCGCTGGAGCTGTGGTTGTCAAAGGAGTTATTTGTAAGTTTCGCTTTTGCTACATAGCCATCATTAACATAAGCAACAGCTTACTTACCAGTCGAGAGAAAACATTGTGAGTCCAGAATCAAACATCATTCTTTCACTTTCCAGGAGCGGTGATTGACAGAGACATAGTTTCTAAAGTTAGTACTCTAACCAGCAAGCCTGGTTCATTTTCTTACTTTCTCAAAATTCTTGTATTATAAAGACATTAATGGCCAAAAATTTTGTTAAGCACCAACCACCACCATTCACTCCCAAACCAAGACCAAACTGACAAATATCTCAATGTTGAATAGCTGAAGTCATGAAGAACCTTGCCGCAGTTGCACTAGTTACTGTAACTCGGTCTCTCATGCAGCATTTCTGTCTGCAGCCTTCTTGAAATTGACATGAGATTCATATTTGAAATAAACAATTACCAACACATAAATAAGCAAAACCAGCAATGTCTAACAGCACTGAACAGCATGGCCCGGATGCAGAAAGTAATGTTGGCTGTACTTGCTGTAATTAGCATGATTCCAAATGCCACTGTGATCCTTTGAGCATCCCATCGGCCACTGGCATGCCTTCTAAGCTTTGTGGGAGCTGCAGTTTTGGATGGCAAATGAAATCATTTTGCCATAATTCCCAGGTAATCTCTGCTTGTGTTACATTCAGATGTGACTTTTTATTTTAGTACTTCAGTTTGGGATGGTGGCCATTCAGAATTCATTAATCAATACAATACAAGACCAATACAATCTATAATGCAGAGGTTGATTGTTTATTATACTGCAAGACCAGTTATTTGGCCAAGAAAAACCTGTTATTATTTATTAGTATGTTCAGGAACATAAGCATATTTACAACTTGAAACCTGTCAAATCCATAGATGCTATCAAAATGTTGATAAAAAAATGTAATTAAGTTTACCTACATTTTTTTTTTTGCTGTAAATTAGCTTTAAACTAAAAAATTAGGCAAGGACCACAAATTCTACTTAGATGGGAAGGCCAGTGGTGGAGAGGACAGCTCGTGCAGGGAGAGGGGCTTCGGCTCTATATAAGGTCAATGTCTGGCTGAGCTTTGTGGTCCGAAGCTTCCCAGCGCCTCATTTTTACGTAAACCCCAGTTAGAGTGAGTGAACTAGTAAACAAACCAGGACGCAGGAGTTATGGGAAAACCTGGCAAGCCAGGATGATTGTGCATGGGAGGATATGTGAGTGTGTGTTTGTGTGGGTGGGTGCCTAAGCGCATGTGTGTCTTTGTAAATGATGCCACTGCATGCTGAGACTTGGCCGAGGTCTATGAGAGGAGCAACTCACCCTGGGCCTGAAAACGCTTACTTCCTTGCCACTCATGTTCAGCTCAGTGCTGTAAATCTGGGGAGAAATGGACAGAAAGGAAGAGGCGGTCCAAAAGGGACGAGGGGCTTCAACAAAATGTAAGACAAAGACACGCGCTGCAGTTAATACTGCTGCGCATAAAAAGGGAAGGAGGGTGAGAAGATGTCTCTGATGCTGTGTGGGTCTGCGCCTGACGTAAAGGAACTCTGACAGGAGCAACACAATCAAAATACGGACATAAGATTCCATCTCTCTTCCTTTAACACCCCCATCTCCTCCATCCTTTTCTCCGTCACTCCTCCACGCTCTTTTTAAATGAAGTGACACATCTGCAGACATTCAGAAAAGATTGAATATTTTCATGCATCTTTATTCGGAGCATTTCTATAAGCAAACATGTCCACTTTGTCTGCTTTCTTCATTTCACGTCTATTAATCTTGACTGAATGGGGGTGAATGAAAACCTATGTTGCCAGCTCTTCCCACTCCCATCCCTCATTCTTTTTCTCGCCCACTTTATATCTCTGTAAACAGCTTAGTTTCTTTATTTCAGATGGAAAATGTTCAGCAAACTTTCTGTCTGGGTTCTGAGCCAGATAAAGTAGGGAAAGCCCCAGGATTTTATCTCCTGTGTTTTTTATTAGGCTTCACCCTCACAGTCTGTCATTACAGTTCACACACAGACACACGTGCCCACACATTTGCACACACTTTCTATAAATAGAGCACCAGTGTTTTAATGAATCACATAATTGCTTGAGATGGTTAGTGGCTAGATATTCTGTCTTCCTGGTGCATTTTGAAGTGATCACATGTCAATCAAACTGCATTTTTGATCTCATATTTTCAGAACTGAAAACCAGTTATTGGTGTTTCTATCTTTGTTAATGGTCAAAGTGGTTATCCATCCTGTTCACTGTATCCAAAGCACACTGATGTTGTAGAAAGCATCACTTCCTGTGTACCAGGACTGCCCTGGTTCTGAAGTTTCACAATGCCCGGCCACAGTGAACAACAGCTGGTTGAGACATTAGCTTTACAACAGAGGAGAGGTCAAAGGCCAGGGAGCTCACAGGGCCCTGTAGTCTATGCTGTGACCCAACAGGATGTCCTGTATACCACTTTTCATCCTCTGTGGACCAACAAGCTTCTCTGGTTTTCATAACAGGGATAATGACTGTGATGCACGCCAAGAGCAGAGCTCAAGGTGGAGGTCAAATCGCTGATCTGTCTCTGTCTTTCGCTCTCACTCTCTCCACCCACTTTGCCCCATTCTTGTGACAAGCGATCAAGCCAGCGGCACATCAATCAATCAGACATTTCCTGCCACTGCCGCATTTTGCTTCATCCCCTTGGTTTAACTCCATAGGGACATGACCATTAAAACTCAGATGCAGAGAGACAAAGAAAGAGATGAGGGATGGAGCATTAAATTAGCCCGTGCAGTAGCTAAAGGCAGTGTGTTCCTGTGTCCCTCCTGACTCTTAAGTGCTTTTTCCTGGACTGTTAGTCATAGAAGAGACACTTTGTCTACTCTGACGATCAACACACTCAGTAGTTTCACTATTCATGAGATGTCTTCATCACGTCCTCCTATTACTTTCACACAGTTTCCTGAAAGCTTGTGTTTGTATTCCTGCATTTGCCAGAAAAGCTGCGTCAAACCTTGTTTAGCCCATATATTCAAATAATGACCAAACACACAAGACAAAATGTGTGAAGTGTGTGAAGGTTGTATTTCATCTTCATTTAGGCACCTTGTCGTGCTCCTGCATTTACTGCCTCACCCATCTCAATTTTGACTTACTCTTAAGAACAAGAGTGAGCTAAGAAAATATTAGAAATGGGGAGGGTTTTTTTTTGTTGTTGCAAAAAAGGAAAATAGATCATCACTTTTTAACATTCACTGAGCAGACTATATCTTAAAGTTTTGGTGTGATTTAAACAAGCAAGTGTGAAACCCTGATGGGCAAAAGCTGTTTATAGCTGGTTAGGATGGCTGCAGTCAAAGACCAAATGAGGTGTAAGGAGTGATCATTGTTAAAATATAGGGATAATGGCACACACGTTCACTGAAAGGAATTCATGGTGTTGTCTGTTGTTCACACGAATACAGACATAACCTTCTTTTTTTATCACTGGAGCTAGAGAAAGATGTTTAAATCTTACAATTAATCTCAACCTCAAAAAATATGTCCAGAGATCCTGTCTGAAATGTATCCTACTGAATGGGTTATCACATTTTTAATGGAAAAAAATCCTTAAGCTCTTTATCAACATGATTATTTTTCTTACCATACATTTTAGTTTATTTAGTATTGTGATGCTGTATGAGGTTCCCTTGACGTGAATTTATGTTCACAATATACATTTATCTTATAAATTGTTAGATTTTTATGTTTGTTTGTTTGTTTTTGTTTTTGGGGTTGTTGTTTTGTTTTTTTTCAGTTAGATGAATGCCAGGAAAAATCTGTATTTCCTGCTATTAAACTGTTATTCTAGCAAGAATGAACTGGTTGTAACTTGTACAATCCCCTTTCAGCCAGCTGCACTAAATTTTCCATATCTCCACAAAAGAATGAACTTTAACCTTTGCACAAATGAAAGTCATTAAGGTATTAAAAGGGAGTTATTTATTAACCCTAGAGGTCTGAATGCCCCTCTACACCCTGAGCAGCTGTTAATGGCACAGTGAATAACTTCTGTCAGCAGCTGACTGCCCTTTGGAAACTGGCACAGACTCAGATTTTACATGTCATGAATAATGCACATCAACGTAGTACACTGTACCTCTCTCAGTAGAAACCACTTTTTTTTTTTTTTGTTCTTATTATCCTCAGTTACCTTCTCCTAGATATAAAAGCACACATGCATTGCATCAGACAGAGGCTGTGTAGGGGTTGTATGTTTGAGTCATCATCTCATTTCAGCAGTGGGAGTCATGAATACGCCACTGTGGAGCCTTTGCATGTCGAGAATGCGAGGAAGAAAGACATGAAATATCAAAAAAGAAGAGAGAGTGGGGCACTGGTGGTGCAGTGGGTAGAGTGTGAACCCCACGCACAGAAGTCTATAAGGTTTTAATTTCCCCATATTGTTTCCCACTCTCTCTCTGCTTCCATTCCCTGTCACTCTTCAAGCTGTCCTATTCAAATAGGGCAAAAGTAAATCTTTAATAAGAAAGAGGAAGTGAAAATTTATTTCACCTACAGGATACTTGTGCAGTTCTCTGCTTATGTATGAAGCTGTGCATCCTGTTGCATCTTCAGACATTCTGTTTACTATTTTTCTGTTTGCATGGGTGTCGAGGTCTAATCGCAGGAAAGAACTGACAAAACTGTAAATCAACAAGTCAAATGTTGGCAGCTCGTAGAATTCATTGAATCATTCATCATCTACTCTTTATCCATTTCCGGGTCATGGGGGTTGCTAGAGCTCACACTGGGTGATGGCGGGGTACACCCTGGACAGGTCACCAGTCCATCACAGGGCCAACACACAGAGACAGACAGAGACCAACAACCACTCACACTCAAAGTCAGACCTACAGACAATTTAGAGTCACCAATTAACCCAAACATGCATTTCTTTGGAGGGTGGGGAGGAAACCCACACAAGCAAAGGGAGAACATTCAAACTCCAGGCTGGGAACCGAACCCACAACCTTCTTGTTGTGAGGCAACCACGCTAACCACTACGCCGCTGTGCTGCCTAAGCTTGTAGAGTGACATGTATAAATAAACACATCTGTCCTCCAGCTCCACTATTCCCTGACATCAGCTGTCACCACATACCATCCTCTGCTCCCCACTCCAGTCCAGTGGCCTCTCAGGCTTGCTTAACCCGGCAGGCTATTAAAACCCCCTTTACTCTGGCTGAATGACCCACTTCATTGTTTTTCTCCAGTATTCTCCAGGCCACGCAAATTCCTTTCTGCAAAGCTAAAGAAAATGTCAAGGCAAAAGAAAAGGAAGTCAACCTGCCATGGATGGATAACATACTTTATTACTGAGTACTTTTCCTGGACATCTTACTGCAGCATGAGCACACAAGTTGGCAAACTTTAAAGTCTGCCTCTTCTATGTGAGATGTGAATGCAACTAATGCAGAAGTCTACCTTAACACATGAAACAAATGGGGATTAGCTGCAAAGGAAAATGACTGGAAAATCATTGCTATTTTAGCATTTACAGGGTGAAAAGAATGGCTCAGTGACCACTCATTTAAAAGTCCATGTCCTGGCTCTTGAAATATCCAATATATTTCAGCCTATGAATGGAAAGCAAATGTACAGTGAAGAATTTAAAAACAACCTTCCTGCCCCTCTGCATTTTGATTTGGGCTTTCTGTCGGCAAACTTAAGCATTTGGCTGTTTAGGCTGGATTATTAATGGTTAGAGGTTCAACTGACTGGTACACATTATGGATGGATGGATGGATGGATGGATGGACGCTTTTACTTAACCTGACTGTGTATGAGCACCTTGTCTGTTGTGGGATCACAGACAAGGAAATACGAACAAAAATCCCATTCACTGACTGACCTCGTTTTGCCCAGTACTAAACATGAGCATGTTGTTATTAGCAACATAAACAGGGAAGCACTTATTGGATATGTGTGTGTGTGAGAGAGAGAGAGAGAGATATACCTGATAAGGTGAACAGAGCAGAAGTACATTAATTCATGGCAGCCAGGAGAGGATTATTTTAGGAAAGACTAGTTATTTTACTTGTTTTGGTTTTTGACTTTAATTTGTGATTATTTAGATGTTAAACTGTAAAAAAAATTTGCATATTGTCTCATGCCATCTGTTATATATGCTGTGTTGTTCTATTTTTCTTTACTTCATTTATATTATTTACCACTCTAAATAGTTGCTGACGTTTTAAATTCGTTTTAGCTTTTTTAGCGTAATATTTTTTCTTAATTCAGTTCAGTTTATTTCCACATTATATTACTTCATCATTAGTGACATCAGATGTAGAATATTCATCGCATATACCACACACGTGTTTCTTCCCTATCAGAGTCTAACACTGATGCACTTCAGCCAATAAATATCACTCTTTACTGAACTGATTTTGTAGGATTTTCTCAGGCTTGGTTTTTATCCAATTTTATTACCTAGAACAGTTAGTGTCACAACAAGTAACTATTCTTTCCTCTAAATTATGATGATCAATGGCTGTATGAGTTATGATGGTTAATTTTGTTTTTTGTTTTTTGTTTTTTTGAGAAATGAAACCCAACAATTCAAAAATATCTATTGAACCGCAGACAGGTTCAGACACACATTCACACAGTTGCCTCAGTCAGACATGTGTGTTCTCCAGTGCTCCGGGTCATAAGCCCACAAGTGCCTCCAGCATTGACTTGGTAAAGGCCAGTTGGTCAATGTCAGCTGTTGATCCTGCTAATAGCTCATTCCTCTGGTTACTCTGGAACAAGACCAACACAAGCCTCAGGACTCATCTCACAGCCCAGCTGCACAGCACATTGGAGAAAATATCTACATTAGCAAGTCATTTCATCGAGTGTTGAGTTTTATCAGTAGCCACTTGTCTATTGGTGGGCCACGACATGCTCACCCAACTTTTAGATTTAATATGCAGTGCAGTGGGTGATGATGAATGCAAGTCTTTTTCTGTTTTGTACTAGATGCCTTTTCACTTTCTGGAAGAGATGAAGATCAATAGCACTCTACTATATGTTCATAATACACAAGGATAAATACAGCTTGGCCTTGACCAAAGACTGGAAACCAGGTGAACTGGAACCATTAAAAGTTAACCACTTCACTTTGAAGTAAAAATCACACAGAAGGCTCCCCAACCAGAAAGATAATAAGCATAATAACCACAAAATCCATAAGAGAGGGGTATTTTTTCTAAAAGCCTTGATGTTGCAGTTCTTTTTCATTTATTTATTTATTTATTTGTCTTGTATATCCATTTGCTATAATTGGTCTGCATGGATATAAAGGTTTTTGGCTGAAAAGACCATAAATCAGTCCAGCTGGTCTTTTTTTTTTTTTTGGAGTGCAATGCCTTTAGCCGAGCAGGTTTGGCTGGTGTCCATGATCCACACTGGATGTATGTTCTGATGCAGCGCAGCAGAAACTGTTGACTCAGCGCTCTAAAAACATCAGGCGGAACAAAGAGAGACTGTCTAGTCAACAGCGACGGCCAGAGAGCAGCGAGCACTTTACTAATCCCGATGTTAAAAGTAAACTTCACCAACTCCCAAAATACTCTTATGTAACCACTCTGATGGGCTGATGGCTTCTCTGACCAGCCCTGCAGTGGTGGACAGCCCCGCACACAGTAACCCACTTTATTCAGTGAAAATGTCACACTTAAGCACAAGTGATGTGTAGAAACCAACAAGCAAGCAGGAGGGAAAAGTATGTGAGAGCAGGTGAAGGATAAGTAACAGAATGGACAGATGTCTGGTCATCTCTGCCCTGACAGCATGGACTTGTCTCTGACTCATCCTGACACATTGGTTCATGCATGTCATTCATCTCAGCCTCTGGGTGACGCTTGATATGTGAATGTGTGAGAGAGCTTGGACTTCACATCTAACCTCACTCGCTGTATGTGCTAAAATCTCCAACCAGACTGTGAATCACCCACCAGCACTTTGACTCACACCTCAAGCAGCCTCATGTCCGTTCCTCACAGCATCCCCCCTCCACACTCCTGCATTTTTGCTTGCATTCTTCATCACTCTGGGATGTACATCCAGACTTGAAACAGTGGTCAAGGATACTGGATAGATAGTCACCTGCTGGCCCTGAGAAAAAGGCTCCAGGCTGGGGGGGCAGAAGAATAATTAGTCTAAAAACGGAAACGATCTAATCAGTTTCTTTCATGCAGCACTCTTTTCAGATAGGAATTAAACTCATCTTCACTTTGATAATCACACATCTTGGTGATTTCATTGCACAGAGGAGATTTTCATTTAGAGAGCGAGTGCTCACACGTACTGGTTGGATCCAAGACCACAACCATTGGTCTGACAAGGCCGGCTTTATGGGGCAAGCTGTCACCTTCATCAGTGTGCCAGGGTTTCAGAAATCTATCCAGTTGGGTTCCTGAATATCAGAGGCTCCCTGGAACAAAGAGCTGCTTCAGAGAAACAGGAAATGAAAGTGACAAAGAGAGCCTGTTGATGAGAGCCACAGATCTGCCTAATGAAAACCACAGTTACATATCCTGGTGTTGCTATTCAAATATCATGGCTCCTAATGTATACATTTATTTAAATTCATACATTTAGTTCATCATCTTATCATCACCACATAGTTTACATCTTTAACTGCAGACTGCATGCGTGAGACACTAACTCATCTCTGCCCTGAGTGCATTGGTTGTGGTAATTGTCTATTACACAACTTTATTTGAAGGTTGAATATCCTCATTTAACCTTCCACACATGCAAGAGCATGCAGCTGTAACTTAACCACACATAACATTCACCAGTTGTTTTTTCAATCTACCTTCATTTGCTGAACACTTTCTGTGATCAGATTGTGAATAACTTTAAAGGTGCACTGACAGTTTGTATCACAGATTGACCAAATGACCACACATGGAAGGAGCGGTGAATAGTGAAGACACAGATAATTATTGTCTAACTCTGTAGTTTCCCTCAGCTCTGTGGAAACTTGTTCCTTCTTTCCGCTTATTGTTTTTATTTTATGGCCTGCAGCTTTAAGGGTTTGGTTAAGTCTCCCCTCTGTGGTGAACTTTGTTTCCATCCAATACAGACCAATATTTTTAAAGAGGAAAGATTTGGTTAAGCCCACCTTTCACTATTTTCCTGGCAGACAGACAAATGTAGCATGTAGCTGGTGAAAGAAGTGAAGAGCCAGATATCTCCCTTTGGAGTTGCAGACAGTGCTGCAAAGAGAGTAAATGGTGGACTTGCGTCAGCCACATCTCCAGAGGAATGACTTCAAATTGTATGGTAACATTGCTCTCTGTCTGTTAATCTTTATGAATTGGCAAGGCAGGACAGGATTCCTTGTGTTTTCTCTTAGAAAATGTGATGATTACTTTAAAGGGCATTATAGGATTGGCAAAGAATTAGTAGGCGGTTGTATTTCTGGGGATTACATTCAAGATGCCCTGCTGTTGCTTTAGAGGCTGATCTGTAAATCAGTATTAGTCTCACAGAGTTATCACTCAAGCTGCTTTTGCCCGTTTAGTGAAACATAATTTTACTCCTAATAAATTACGTGACGTTACTGTTCTTCACAAGTATATTATTCAGTACTCAAACCTATAAAGATCTATAGACTGTTGAGATGAGCTGCTCTCCATTCATCACATCACATCAACACAAGGAAATCCATCCTTTTGACCCTTAACCATGTTTACACAGCAGATTTAAAACATATCCGTTCTGTAAATGGTGATTTAGTTCAACAATCCTGGTATTTTCCATGCACAGGTTTGACGTATCCATTCCTACCCATCCACTCACACCACTTTTGTCTACCACACAAAGGGTCTCCCCCACACTCGTCTGAAGCTGTACAAAGGAGCAGTTAAAAAAAGCAGAACATTCAATCTTTTGTACTGGGAAATTACTGTAGATAAAGAAATTTGTCTTATTAGCCGTTAAATGTCATGATGGGATAATTATAAGTACGTGAAATGCCATTTAGCTTCAGACCAATGCAGGAAATGTCACCTCTGTACGTTCGCATGAAATGCCACAGATTGGGTTTCTCCCAATTGTCGTGCATCATCCAGCCTCTTTTCTATTTGTGTATTTGAATAACACACAGACACACAGATGATGTGACAATACTGTGAACTGTTTGGTCACGTAGTTGTCTTTTTTTTAATGAAATTACAATGACAACAAAGCAGGTGTTCCTCTTTGAATTTGGACTCATCTGTTGTTATGTGCTGAGCCCACTGGGCAATGACGCCTCCATGCGCCCTCTCTCTCTCTCTCTCTCTCTGTGACTCTTTCTCTTGCTCTCTCTTTCTCTTTCTGTCTCTCTCAAGATGTGCATGTGGAGGAGGAAGAGGATGACAATGTGCCCAGGGAACAAGAGAAAAAAGTGAAGACCCATTGCTTGGCTTTAAGCATAATAGCAGTTATCTGCTGCGTATAATAAAACCCAATTCGGTCCTCCCACTTCTCACATTCACACAGACACATGTTAGGCTATGTAAGGATACATAGCCTTGATGTTTCCCTCTATAATAGACTGCAGTGGGTTTGGCATAAAACTGTGATCAACCTGGGCTTGTAACACTGTACAAAGAGGTTCTTATCTGTGTATAGCTGTTTGATGTTATCCAGAGCAGATAGTTATTCCTCCCAGAGTTAGCCTGCCACACTGCTGCCAACTCCAGGAAGGACGCCGCCCTGTTGCAGAATGTGGCTGTGCCGCGTTTCATCTGCTCCTCAGCTTCCACTTGTTCAGTTTGTGCTCTGCACTGAGATGACATTGAACACAGCCACCAACTTTCTTGTTGTGAAAGCGGAAAAAGTAATGTCAGTGAAAACGGGAAAAAGGATCCTGATTATTATTGCAGAGGGTCAAGAGAGTTTCAAATGACTCTTTATCCAGATGGATGCCATCTGTTACATGTCGGTAAATTTGAATTTAAGGGCAGTGTTTTAAAATAATAGCATGTACAGAGCTGTACTGAATCTTATACTGAAAATGGCCTGGTACTCCTTTGGGAGCATATTCATCCACAAAAGATCCCTACCAGACTCCATTTACAATATTTAAACTACTGGATTTAAGTTTTAAAACGAAAAAACCCTGAGCTTATTAATTCTCTAGCACTCCTAATGTTGAGAATCGTTCAGGTTGCACTTGTATGTACGAAAAGCTAATAAATGTAAGCCCCTTTCCCACTGGTCAAAAAAACTGCTATTATCTGGCTTTTGTCAGTAATTGAGGATACAATCTGCATTTACAGCTGGGTCACATGACTCTGCAGTAGACACAGGTATTCATTTTCTGATCAGTATTGATTTAAACATAACATCCAGGTGAACAAGCCGGGTTTTCCCACTGCACAAACACTGTGAACAGGCCCACCACCTCAGGCAGACTAAGCTGCAGCCCTTATATTTCAAAGACACACAATCAACCTATTAAAGCATCTCACACAGGCTCCAACACTGTTACAGCAGACATGATAATTTTCATCGGTTGGCACGATGGCTGGCAACTCACTCTACAGCCCCTGTGTGGGATTTGACTGCATGTGATAACATCTCTAGTCATAGTTTCACCCTATGAATTTTAATAAAAAAAACAAACTTTATACCCACAAATTTTCATGTGCACAGAAACACAACTCCAAACAAGTGCAAGATGCTTGGAAGCACATTCACTTTATGTCTTGTATGAGGTGATAGTATGTCAATATTTCCCTTCCACCTTCTTCTGCTGTCTCAATCTATTAATGCTGCTTTTAAGTATCAAAGCATGAAAATCAATTCCTCATTACTGCACTGTTGTGTTCGACCCACCACTTAATTATATCATTTCACAGTCTTTTTTTTTTAACTTACATCCAGCCTCACACACTTTCTCTGCTGTTCTCTTTTCTCTCCTTACAGGGCAGGAGAGTTTTAACTCTCGCTCCCTGGCCCTACAGGCCCAGAAGAAGATCCTGAGTAAGATGGCAACCATGGTGGTGGCCAACATGCTGACGGATGACACTAGCAGTGAGATCTTGGATGAACTCTACAAGGCAAGCCGGGAATTCACCAAGAGCAAGAAGGAGGCCCACAAGATTATCAAGGACGTCATCAAGATCGCGCTGAAGATCGGGATCCTTTACCGGAACCACCAATTCAGCCCCGATGAGCTGGACACGGTGGAGCGCTTCAAAAAGAAAATGAACCAGGCGGCCATGACAGCGGTGTCGTTCTATGAGGTGGAGTACACATTTGACAGGAATATTCTGTCAGAGCTCCTTCTGGAGTGCAGGGACCTGCTTCACACCCTGGTTGAGCAGCACCTGACCGCACGCTCACATGCACGCATCGACCACGTTTTCAACCATTTTGCCCACGGGGAGTTCCTGGCTGAGCTCTACGGGGACGGAGAGGAGTACAGACTCTCTCTGAGGAAGATCTGCAATGGCATCAACAAACTGCTGGATGAAGGAACACTTTAACCTCCTACACCTGACCTCTTTCACCTCTAGCTCTTTCTCCTTCTCTTGCTAGTTTCCTCTGCCTCCATCTTTTTCCCTTTCATCCACTCACCACTGGCCACTCCCATCCTGTACCTTTTTGCTCTCATCTTCCTGATTCCACATTCGTGGAGCTATTTGTAACATCCTGATGCTGTGGTTCAGTGTGGGAATTTTTTTAAGACTATCTTTCCACTCAATGGATCATTGCTGTGCGCTGGGATGGCCGGTTTGACATTGTATGCATTAAAGTGATCACCTTTGTCTGCAAAAGTGTACTGTACCAAAAACAGCATACATTAAGTATATTTGGATCTGGAAGATAGTCAGAAGTAGTGATCAGTCCTTTTCTCTTTATGTTTGTGTGCGTGTGTGTGTGTGCATGTGTGCTCATGTGTTTGAGATTAACTTGAATAATGTGTTTGTACATAAGACCAACTATGACATGGTGTGTGTATTATGTATGTGTCAATCTTCTCCACAAGGGTGTAACACTTGTCTTTTATTAAAGATTTCTTGTAAACAATATTTTGCAGTTCTTCTGAATACTATACCTCTGTGTGAGCAGGGAGACATTATTGGGGTGCATTCTTCTGGATATCATTCATGCTACATATGAAGGAAAGCAATAATCTAAGCAGTTACTCTTGGAGTAATATCTCAGTTTTACAGAAGCCAAAATACCCAAATATTTTACTGCTTCTTTTTGAGGGGAAATGGGCGCAATGATAAGAAATGCATGGATGGGCCAAGTTTGGGAAATAAGCCACAAATGGTGCATTAAGCTGTTAGGTTCCCATTCATTTGAGCTGCATGCATTCCAAGCATAATTATGCCAATACAAAATTTGGAATGAGACGGAAAATCAGTGACTTGTCATCTCTGGTGCATTAGATGCCCTCTGGTCTTTTCTGCTCCCGACTCCAGGAAAACATATTTCTGGTGGCTTGGTGGAACTCCAGCTGAATGATTTAACAGCTAGTTGAGATGAAGATCAGTTGTTCAGTTGTGTGTCTCTGTCTCCTCATTGAAACACAAAACAGAAAGACCACCCAACCACTTGTAGCTATGTATTTGTGTCAGACAGACATACACACATCAGGTTAGTTATGTAGTTAGTCTATTAAATGTTTAAGGACAGAAAGGTGGCATTCATTCATTTCACGTCATTCACTTCAGACAAACTGGACACATGCGCACATACACACACTGCTAGCTTTGCACCACCATATTTGGTCAGACTCAGCACAATATAAACCATACACTAATATTTGACTCAAACTTCTCTTTTATTGTCATTTCATGTATTAAACTAAAAGAAACCTCTCACGACTGTACTGCAGTTATGAGGCCAGAGCAATTAATCTGGCAAAAAAAGAAATAACACGAAGAAGTGACTAGTATAGCTGTGTGTAAGGATTAAAAATACATGGGCCAGCACCTCTAAACCTTGCAAATGAACATGTGTCGTCATTAATATGTTGTTTCTTGGCGTCTCCAGCGTTGGGCTTCATGTGTAAAGGATAACCACGAGAGCAGTATTAATCCTACCATTTATCACTCAACCAGGCAGCAAATACGAAAACGTAATATTATTTTGAAATGAATCTTGCAGGGGAAGGGTCTTTGGACTGCAATAAGTTAGATGGACTCAAAGGGAAAGATTTAAAAAGTGGTCAAAACTGGAATAAAATGGCCCAAGATGTGTCAACTTTTATATTGTGGCTCAAGCTCCAAATGATATTGGACACCATAATTACTTTAGACCAAAACTCCCTGCAAATTTTTCACTCTCCCCACTCAGAGTCTTCAGCAGATGTCCAAAGTCCAAACAATGTCCTCTAGAGTCACAGGAAACACAATACAACTGCTTTCAGGAGCTTCATAAAATCACCCATTATGGTCAAAATCACAGAAATTCCAATTTAACAGGAAAAAAAAAACCAAAATTTAATATTTACTCAGAAATGCAGTTAAAACAGTGCTTACACACACCCACACATACACATATACAAACACTACTCACTGAGAAAACACAAAATGTACGTATCTAACGTAGTGTTGGTGGACTAAGCCTCAGCCTGTGGCTCCCAGGGATCCCATCCAAAGGACTCAGGGGATGAGGAGCGAGTCAACAGCATTATCAGTTAATGTCCTCTGGTGAATGAGAGGCCTAAATGTTGAAAACAATGGTGCGTAGTCATATGTTTGATCCGTGCTGCAGGACATGTGACCATACGAAATGTGGAGGAACACAGAGATGTTCTGTCTCGTTCACTGTAAGTGCCTGGAGGTGGTAAAAATAGCAGTTAGTGAAACCAAAAAAAGCTAAATCTGAACCAAGGATTTGGTCCTGTGACAAAGCCAACTGATTTCCATTAAACCAATTTGCATGGAAAATTAATAAATACATATATAAATATCTGAATATTTCATATTTAGTCTTTTTTGTGCATTTTTCAGCCTCATTGGCCTTTTATGTAACATTTCTTTCCCCTTGCTGTTCTCCAGTGTTTTTAAGAGGAAAGCGTAGCCCCCTAGTGGTAAAGTTACATCCAACACATCAATATTTCACTGAGACTGATGCTCTCATTCGCTGTCAGTTACAAAAACACACATACAGTGTCATGCAGCTTCTTATCAAGCTGCATGACATGGCTGTCACCTTTGTTATACCTGTTTTCTTTCTGCAGTCAAGGCTGATGTTCAAGATAATGATGAGAATGAATCCACGCATCCACACAAAGGATTGTTTATCCCAATAAACCAGAAAGTTCCTCAGAAAACTGAAACAAACGAAATGCCTTGAGCATACTGTTTGAAAGGGGCTGTAAATAGATGTCATATCAAAAGCTTTCCCTCCTTAGAACGTCCTCTGAACTTAGTCCTTAAGTCACCGCTGTAGCCTTTGAAGTCCTCCAAACAGTTTGCCTCTGGGTTTCATATGAAGACAAAATATATGTTCCTCCATTCTTGCCTGATTATCTGGGGACTTCCTCTGTTTAGACCTTCCCAAATGAAAGTCAAAGGGCATTTCAGACATCAGGAAAAAAAAACAAAAAACAAATCATTACCATCCCAGCCATGTGTTCCACTCAAACATACACTCATAGATAAACACAACTAACAATGATTCTCATATATTTGTGTGAGGCTTTTTTGTTTTTGTTTTTTGTTTTTTTTTTGCCCCAGTTTAAAACAACTACAGCTGTATTATGACAGGTCAGGTGCATGTAAGAGCCTCCGAGACTTCATCATTCAGACATTGTTCTTCCAAAAAATGTTAAGGAGTGTTTTAAATATCATGATCAAAGTACTCCAAAGGAAACTCCCCCGATTTAACACATCACACTCAATTTACATGTTTTGGGAATATGTCTGTACGTGTGATAAACTCACCTTATGGATTTCCCTTGAGAGAGCTTCAGCAGAGGCTGGAGAAGTTTTATAATGAAGACAAGAGTGTGGAGTTTAAAATGCACTAAGTACTTTTGTACTCAGGTGTGCTAAGTGAGCTGATGTGACTGAATATTTACAGGACAGCAAGGACAGGGCCAGGGCCATTAAGCTATACATACTTTCCTTTTGAGAGTTGCGCAGCATAATAGAAAACATGTTGACACCAAAACATCGCCGTTTTATGTGAATCTCGAATATGTAATAAAAAAAAAAACCACACTTATGATACCGATTGTGGTGATTTGATATTTGATTCCATTCATAGGAGTTGATGTTGCAGTCCCCTGTAAAGCCAGCTAAAAGCCTAAACTGTGGTACTGTATTTTCACATAATTGCAGTCTATTCATAGTCCAGAATTGCTTAGAGGATAAGCCACAATAGACCACACAGAAAATTTGGTCTGCACAGTTTACACAAATTACCATGGCTGTCAGAATTTCGGTCGCATACATAATAGTACATTTATTTGGAACAATATCCCAAACACATCATTTATAGCATCATAAGACTATGCTAAAATATATTTACCATGAAGGGCTATCAATTGCTGTGTAAACTTTGACAAAGTCTTCATGTTAATAAAGATTTTAGTTTAATTGTTTAATTGAAATCAGCAGTTATATCCTTCATGTAAGACTTTGAATAATAAAAAGAAGTTTGTGCAGCAGTAAACAACTGCTTCTCATAAAATGTGAACAGAAACTTCTGTGTCCTGCTTCAACTTTTTATAAATGCCACAAGAAGAAAACATCTGTGAGAAACTGTATTATAGATGAGTAGATCGGAATAGATGCACTTACAGTTAAGAACAATTTGTGGTCAAAGAAGAATGAGCTGGGCCATCATTAGTTGAGGAGAAGTACATGAATATGTTGAGAGTATAATTAGACCAAAACCATGTGTTTACATAACATTTTGTTTCTGTATAAAAGGTCATAAAGTCCTTGTGAATGTTCTTTTTCTCAGGGATGGAAACTGACAGATAAACAATTTGCGCCAAAGGAATGAAGTGTAAAAGATATAATTACAGCTGTTGTACACATGATGTCACTAGTGTCCTACATGTTGGCAGAAATAAGGAGCAAATAAAGCTGGCTGGATATACACTGCTCAAAAAAATAAAGGGAACACTTAAACAACACAATGTAACTCCAAGTCAGTCACACTTCTGTGAAATCAAACTGTCCACTTAGGAAGCAACACTGATTGACAATCAATTTCACATGCTGTTGTGCAAATGGAATAGACAACAGGTGGAAATTATAGGCAATTAGCAAGACACCCCCAATAAAGGAGTGGTCCTGCAGGCGGTGACCACAGACCACTTCTCAGTCCCTATGCTTTCTGGCTGATGTTTTGGTCACTTTTGAATGCTGGCGGTGCTTTCACTCTAGTGGTAGCATGAGACGGAGTCTAAAACCCACACAAGTGGCTCAGGTAGTGCAGCTCATCCAGGATGGCACATCAATGCGAGCTGTGGCAAGAAGGTTTGCTGTGTCTGTCAGCGTAGTGTCCAGAGCATGGAGGCGCTACCAGGAGACAGGCCAGTACATCAGGAGACGTGGAGGAGGCCGTAGGAGGGCAACAACCCAGCAGCAGGACCGCTACCTCCGCCTTTGTGCAAGGAGGAACAGGAGGAGCACTGCCAGAGCCGTGCAAAATGACCTCCAACAGGCCACAAATGTGCATGTGTCTGCTCAAACGGTCAGAAACAGACTCCATGAGGGTGGTATGAGGGCCTGACGTCCACAGGTGGGGGTTGTGCTTACAGCCCAACACCGTGCAGGACGTTTGGCATTTGCCGGAGAACACCAAGATTGGCAAATTCGCCACTGGCGCCCTGTGCTCGTCACAGATGAAAGCGGGTTCACATTGAGCACATGTGACAGACGTGACAGAGTCTGGAGACGCCGTGGAGAACGTTCTGCTGCCTGCAACATCCTCCAGCATGACCGGTTTGGCAGTGGGTCAGTAATGGTGTGGGGTGGCATTTCTTTGGGGGGCACAGCCCTCCATGTGCTCGCCAGAGGTAGCCTGACTGCCATTAGGTACCGAGATGAGATCCTCAGACCCATTGTGAGACCATATGCTGGTGCAGTTGGCCCTGGGTTCCTCCTAATGCAAGACAATGCTAGACCTCATGTGGCTGGAGTGTGTCAGCAGTTCCTGCAAGACGAAGGCATTGATGCTATGGACTGGCCCGCCCGTTCCCCAGACCTGAATCCAATTGAGCACATCTGGGACATCATGTCTCGCTCCATCCACCAACGCCACGTTGCAATACAGACTGTCCAGGAGGTGGCGGATGCTTTAGTCCAGGTCTGGGAGGAGATCCCTCAGGAGACCATCCCCCACCTCATCAGGAGCATGCCCAGGTGTTGTAGGGAGGTCATACGGGCACGTGGAGGCCACACACACTACTGAGCCTCATTTTGACTTGTTTTAAGGACATTACATCAAAGTTGGATCAGCCTGTAGTGTGTTTTTCCACTTTAATTTTGAGTGTGACTCCAAATCCAGACCTCCATGGGTTAATAAATTTGATTTCCATTGATAATTTTTGTGTGATTTTTGTTGTCAGCACATTCAACTATGTAAAGAACAAAGTATTTAATAAGAATATTTCATGCATTCAGATCTAGGATGTGTTATTTTAGTGTTCCCTTTATTTATTTATTTTTTAGCAGTGTATGATATGTGATATTCTTCTGACATGTCCTTGTTCTCACAGGACACACTAGACTATCGGAAAGGCCAGCTCTTGGCAGTGCTCCTCTTCTTATTTGCTGAGGGAGGCAGAGGAAGGGAAGTACAGTCATGCCCTAGAAGGTGGCAAACATCCCATCCTGCACTACACAAGGCACCATGATAATGCAGAAGTAATCCTATGATCTAAAAATAGCACTTAAAAATGTGAAAGACATTTTAAAAATCAATTCAGTGTTGATGTTGATAATGATCATGATACAGTCTTGATATTAAAATTAAATGTCACAATGAAATTTCTTTTTGACTGATAAATCCCTGACGATGAATGAACATGTTCTTGACTGCTAAATGCATTATGCCAGGAAAATTCGAGGAGCATCTCACATCACACTACAGCACAACAAGTTTGTGCAAAATGATAATTCAGTCTTCAGCATTTGACATTGCGAAACTCTTATTTCATCTACCCCCATATGACTCTATGTACTACTTATAGCCTGTCACTGTTCTCCATATGCTGGCCCCCTCATAAACAACGCTGCCTACACTTCCCATTTACTTGTTCCCTCTCTTATTAATACTACCAAAGTCATTGTGCTGCTTACTGTTTCATAAATGATGTGTTAGTACAACCCTTAATATCCTTGTCCTCACGCAATGAAGTCTTCTTTCAACAACACTAATATTACATAATATGATATCATAGCAAATTTGAATTTACATCTTTTAAAGCCGCTACACACCCACACAAAATTGTGTACGATTAGACCTCTTCTCAAGTCTATACAACTAAGCTGATTTGTTGTCTTCCTGTTAGCTATGTTGGATACAGCACAAGCTGAAGCTCACTGGGCGATTAGCAGGTCAGAGTCTTTCAGAAGGCCTGTGTGGGTGTGTGTTGCCTATAATTATAGTAAAACCAAAACTGTAAAAAAAAAAAAAAAAAAGAAAGAGCAAATAACAACAAACTGTGTACAGTAGCTGCTTTGGTTTCAGGTTACTGGGGCTGCAGCACACCTGTGCTTTTCCTACCACAGCAAATGCACCTCTGTGCAAAAGGGTTATTGCATCATGATAGACGTGACTCCATCCATGTTGTTCTGTGATATGTTACATCAAATGTACCTAACTGGACTGAAATAGACCTAAGGCAGTCATGCACACAACCAACCCAGTAATGGCACACAGCCAGCCTACAATAATACTAAATTTCAATCTTGAGAGAGCGAGCAAAACTTAACTCCTACACACTGTGTGGGGAAGCTGACACTGAACACTGTTAAATCACTTACTCTGCTAACATGAGGAAATGCACTGAAGTGAGAGAGATCATCTCTTTGTCATTATTACAAATAGAAACTGACCAGGATGCAAACAACAAGAAACACATAAACAATTAACCTTACATCCAGAGAGCCTGCTGTGAATGAGTCTTATACTCATTACTAACAGCCTCTCTCTTTCAACCTGTGACAAATCTAATATATGGATCAATAATGACAATTAATTTGGATTTTGAAGAGTCTTTATAATATTATTTTAGGTGTAGGAAAAAAACATTCTGTCAAACAAATTGCACTGCATTTTTCCTGAAGTTGTTGCAATAAGTGAGAAGGTAAAGCCTTCGTGCTGTCAGGAGCCTGACTTTGGGATCAGAAGGCCACCAAGTGAACCAATACCCTGCAGGATCTTCCAGAGGACACATGAGCCGTCACCTTATTACCAAAACCCTGATCTCAGGAAAGCCACGAGGTCATAAAACCGCCCTAACATATGCCCTTCTTTGTTTATGTCCCTAATTGTTTACCATTTTAATAATGGTTGCTATTGACCGTGAAAGATCTACAACCGTGACGCAGGTCATGTGTGACGCACGGGATGGGTGGAGTTTTCTTCTCCAACGCTGCAAAAAACAAAACAAAAACAAAAAAAAAACAACAATAACAAAAGGCGAATTCAAAAAATGGAGCTCAGCATTTCGTTCTTTTCTTACCGCAATTTGTTAACAATAAGCAAATGACTGCAGTGCAATTTCACATGAAGTTTCTTTATTTCTCTGAAAAAGAATCCCAGTTGGACTCTGATATAACCCCTTTTTTTCATTTGTACTCCATTCTTGATTTTCTATACACACACATATAGTATAGGGTGTTATCTTAGTTATCTTAGGACTCATCAAACCTCTGTCTTAGTTTATTAGTAAGATGGACACTTTTTGCAGTGTTGCCTCCCCCCGTTGGGGCAGAGGGGCAGGTCTTGTGTAGAGGGCTCTATTACTGTGTTGGCAGGTGATGCTTCAGCTCACACGGAGCTTGAAGAGCCTCCCACCTGCTTATCCGGTTAGAATTAGAGACGGCTGACCTGCTTTCAGCACCGCGGCTCGTCAACAGCTCCAGAGCACGGCGGAGATTTGTCCGGCCCCCTCCCCTCCCGGCGCGCCTCACAGAGCGGCTACCTTCGAAGCACTGGCCCGGCGTCCTGCTGGAGAGGAGCGGAGCTGTCCACACATTCAGGACTCCTGTCCCGCAAGAGACAAGCAGAGAGACAGACAGAGGACATCAGCCATCCTCCGGGACACTCCGAGGCAGCTGATTTCAGGATGGCGTCGAAATACGTCGGCCTGTTGGTCCTTTTCCAGCTCCTGGCTCTGAGTGTAGTGAGCCAGATCTCTGCCTTCCCCACACCGACAGCTTCAGCGGATGGTGAGTTGGCCATCACCGGCCGATCACAGCCATCTGATGTCCTCATTTCAGCCAGGATAATGTAGAAACTGTCAATTATTAAAAGTGAGATTTTACAAACGATTATAAGAGCTGAAAAACAAACAAACAAACAACAACTCTATTCAGCGCACATGTCAGCCCACCTGAAAAAAAGAAACGCTACTCATCATCGTTATATGTTGTACAATACTTCACATAGTACATTTACGAGCAGTTAAAGGCCTGTTTTTTTTCTTTTAGTTTTTTTTTTTTCAATGAATTGTAAACTGATCCATGAGCCACAATTTCTATTCAGTTCAAAAACCGAAAACAACCAAAAGCAGTGCCCTCAAAGTTGAGCTCGAGCAAGGCTCACTCACTGCTCACTGCTCTGGACGCCTCTTAGGCCGCTTGTGATCTATTTTGGACACAATTTAATCTTTTGTTTGATAATCAGATTAAGCTCTACCTTTGCCGTGGAGCAGGGAGAGCAGAGACTGTGACATGAAAATCTAAAAGGTACACAAGAATGAAATGACAGTAAAGAAAAAAAAGACACTTTTTAATAGAAGTGTGTTGTCTGTCTCTCTGAAGGTTTGTTGAAAATCCAATTTGTAATTTATAACATCTGGGTCTGCTTGTTCAAGATAAAATCTGTTTTGAGGCACGGTTTATTAATTGCAAGTATCTTTTCTGCTGCAGATAAAACTGTGTACAATAGACAGTTGACAGAAGAAAGACCATTACAAGAGCAGGTAAGCCTGTCTTTTAAATTTTTCATCCAATATCCGGCCAAATGGCCTTTATGGTCACTTGTCACACAACCTAGGTATTACCCCAGCAAACAATATTAATCTGAGTTTATATCCGGGGCGGAAATGATTTGTTTAATGTTTGTAATTTCCCCAGATTGCTGAGGCGGACAGCATGAAGGATGCAGTGCAGTCAGCTGGTAAGTGCAAACTTATTCCTAATCAATTAATGACTTTACTTTTGCCTGCAAAGTGGATTCATGTTACAGCACTTCCAGTAAAACCAAATTCATCTGTATTGAGAATGCACAAATAACCAAATTCACGTGAGAGGATATTATCCCAAGCAGTTGTGTTTCATTCTCTTTCTGCTCTCTTTCAGAGAACAGACATCCAACCACCTCCAAGGACACAGAGCCAGAGCAGGACTACAATGACTTGACTGTGCTCAAGTCACTGGCTGAGGGCCAGAAATCAAAGGGGGATGCTGAGGTTCCAGTCACGAAGGAGGATCAGTATGTCCCTGATGAATCAGATTCCACCAAGAGCCGACGTCTGGCTGAGGACTATGACTCCACTAAGAATGGGATGAACGAAGGCAAGTACCAAGATACGCACACCCAACAGGCCCTGTCCTGGCATTTGGGGTCTATTGGTGCAGTGAGTTTGCTACTGACCTCTGTGGTGGGTCTTTGGCCCTCTGCTTCTCTGACCCTTCCTATCAGCAATGGGAGGGTTCGTGTCTATCAGTGGCAGACATTTTAAGAAAGCCCAGGCAGAGTGAACACGTGCACATGATTGGGATAAGCGGAGACAGATAGAAAGCGTCAAAGGCAGAACACGTGCATGCGAGAGAGAAAGATTATCTTTCCCTCAGACACTACAGCAGTGAAAGCATATGCTGATCACTGGATTCATTTTCAGTGGACACAAATATTACCTCCATCTCACACAAATATTTCTACAGTATAAAATACATGTATGAAAAATAATATTTAGTCACTCTGTTCTTACCTTTGATTTAATATTCTGCTGCCACTCTTTTTGCCCCCCTTTCTGTCAGTCAGCTTTTGCTTCATAATGGTGAGCTCATTTTAGAGACATTTATATTTTGGACCTTTGAGTTAATTTTTTACCTGCAAGACATTTCATCAGCACAGATTTCACTGCACACGCATGTAATTGGACAACCGTGCCAGCCATCGGCATGGGGCGAAGTCTCTGATCTGAGTCGACTCAGACACAAAGAGCTGAGTGCTACACTTCATTGATTCAAGCGGTCAGGCCAGCAAAGACAAGCAGCTAGTCAAGTTACACTACATCTAAATTTGGCAAGCACAGTCTGGGCGTCATGTCTGCGTATTTCCTGTGAGTGAGGAAGAAAAAAGGCCCTGAGATTGAAGGTAAAGTACATCACTGATGAGTCAATCTGGCTGAACAGGCAAGAGAATTTACTTTTATTGTGTGTGTGCAGTCCATGTGAAGCGGCAGGGTAGTAGTGGTAGAGCATTATGTAAGAGCTGTAACAATTGCCTTCTTCTTACTATGCAGATAGAGATGTGTAAAGAGGTTTTTCCACGGTTAGATTGATGGAAATAAAGAAAAGCTAAATAAAAATACTAAGGAATATTTGAAATTCATATTTTAATGTAAACTAAAAAGTAAATTTAGTCAGAATAATGACCATGTTAAAAATGATGACGTACGTCTCTGGTTCTCTTAGATGACCCTGAGAGCTTCCGTCAGGTCGACGGCACTCTGCTCACAGCAGAGGAGATCGTTGAGAAGATTGCAAACGAGATCTATGAGGAAGATGACAGAGGGGTGTTTGACAGGATCGTTTCCAAACTGCTCAAACTGGGGCTGGTAGGTTGTGAGTTTGTTTTCTTTGTACTCTGCCATTCAATCGACTCAGCACACAGCATAAGGCTTTCCCAATAGGGACACTTCTCTCTCTGCATGCTCACTGTTTCTTCACTGGGAGGTGCAGAGATGTGTAAATTGTGCTAAGGGCCAGGACTTTGGTTGTAAATGACTTTTTTGACACTCATTAGGAGGTTCAGCAGAGCCCAAATTACACCTTGAGGTGACCGTGATGCATGCCGTTTTGCAACCAATACATTGCCCTTATGTTCTACGTATTGGTTTGCTGCACACTATGGTTTTCATCCTTCTTTTTGTCACCCGGTAGATCACAGAAAGCCAGGCAGATACTTTGGAGTACCAGGTGGCCAAGGCTCTCCAGGACCTCATCACCAAAAACGCCAAGAATAACGAGATTGCGGACACTGAGAGCAACGTCCAGGACACCAAGGGAGAGCAGGAGGACCAGGTTTCAGACATGGTAAATTCTGCAAACAGGTGATTGTAAATAATGCCAATGACAATAATAATAATAAAAACAACCAAAACATAAACTCTTGTATTTCCAGGACACGTGGGAACCACCAAGGCACCACTACAATGAAGACGAGGAGGACGAGGAAGACGACAACGATGAGCTTGAGGATGAAGTAGAGAGGGAGGTAGAAGAAGATGGAGGTGATATCACCTGGGACAAAGATACCGAGGGGGGCAATGAGGTGAGCCCCAAAGACGGGCTCCAGGACCTGCAGTACTTCCCCAACTTCTACCGTCTTCTCAGGAGCCTCAACTCAGGTAAAAGCACCAACACACCCTGGGGGTGGTGTGACATTTGAGACCATAGCTACCAAAATCATTAGTTCACTCTATCCAAAGACAGACATTCTTGGTGAAGAGCAGGACTAGATAGCTGCTGTTGTCATGGCAATATTGTTCTCACAAGAGTCAATGCGTCTTTTGTCCTCCTTTGATTCCCATCACCACATCTTCCTATGAAATACACACACACACACACACAACTAATTATTTATAACCATGTCCTCATGAAACCCAAAGTGAAACTCCATGTGGTAACACTATACTAACCATTAACCAATAACAAAACGTCAGTACTCAATATTGGCTGTTTGAATCTGTCCTCTGGTTTTGCTGTTGCAGACCAAGACACTCAGGAGAGGGAAACACTGATCACCATCATGAAGACGCTGATTGACTTTGTAAAAATGATGGTGAAATATGGCACCATTACGCCGGAAGAAGGGGTCTCCTATCTTGGTAAGACATAACACATTACCAGCACTGTTTATTTATAGTTGAGGACATTCAGTTGCAGAGCACAAGGCAGCCAATTCTGTAATAGAGGCCACAGTACTCACTGGAGTTGCGCTAATGCTATGTAGGACAAGCTGACAATATTGCATATTCTTAGCATGACAAATGATTTCTTGAAATAGTAATTTGACAAATAAATCCAACTCGGTCTTTAGTTTTTTTCCGAATCCTCCAATTGCACCTTACAGTCCTCATGTGGTCATAAAAAATTCCCATTAAAAACTCATATTATTGCTTTGCCTTCAGATTAAATGATTATATTTACCCGATGTTGCTTTAATTCATGATCACATTATGTTATTGCTGCAAATGTTAACTCAACTGAAAAAAAAGGGGTGATTGAGGTTTTTGTTGTACATGTATAATAAAGATAAGTAGAACATAGCTGGTTGCTTTCAACACTACTCTATCTTAATTCACTTGGTTTACATATATTTACTGTATCATCTCATAAAATAGGGCGTACAGTAACATTGT
This sequence comes from Remorina albescens, assembly GCA_034769265.1. Classification (NCBI taxonomy): domain Eukaryota; kingdom Metazoa; phylum Chordata; class Actinopteri; order Carangiformes; family Echeneidae; genus Remorina; species Remorina albescens. The sequence goes on from CM068479.1 coordinate 8,755,310, forward strand.
GATATTGATTTTAAATCATGTTGAGATCAATATTAGCCAAGTAGAGTTGTGTCCTATGTGTTCAGTCCGGTTAATGTTTGCTTTAGTCAGTGCCGCCTGATGTAGCCAGGCTGGTTTTTACAGCCAGCCGTCACATCAGCAGTCAGGAGAAAGGTCACAAACCTGTAAGGGACAGCTTTCATCACCAACGTCTCTCTCTGTGCTCAAATGACATTCAGTCTCGGAGAATTAGGAAATCATATGTATCTGTACTCTTTATAAGGATGGAACTATAACTAGAATTAATGTTTCAATTATTTTAAGCAATCCTAACTGGAAAGGTAGTCACTTAACGACTGACTAGTTCAATCTCAGCCTTATAACAGGTCAGAAATACAGTGAGTTACAATCCCCCAATAAAGACTGCAGTCAAGTATTAGCTGTACATGCTGTAAAAGGATTAATCAATACTCCTTCATATAACCTCTAGCAGCATCTGTCTACTGTTGTTCCCATTACAGCACAGTAAATGACTACTGCGGACATCACACACATGGACAAAACAAGCATATAACATTACACAGGGTGTGGGTTTCCTAAGCAACCTTTGGCCTTATTGTTGTTTAGGTTGTGAGGAGATAATAGGATGGACAGAGCACCTTCCCTTAGCAACATGTTAATGCCCCCTACCCTCCCCTTGCTGCCTCCATCCCCAGCTGACTATAATGCTCCGATGAGTCACCCAAGTACACAGCCGAATACACACAGCTGTCAATTGATAATAATCTGCCTGAGGGTGATGGAAGGCTCAAGATGGATAGATAAAGACAGAGGGACATAAAGTGAGAGGAGGAAAATTTGCATGAGAAGATAAAACACTGAATACACAGAGAAAGCAACAGGGCTAATAATAAGAAATAAAAGGATGTTAAATGCCAGATGAAATTATAAGGCTCCTCAGTGCTCAGTTACAGCACCACACCGTGCCCTCTCATTTCCCTTCTCCTTTTGTTGTTCTTGTTTTCAAATGTCAAGATATCTAAAACACTCATGGAAATCTCCCTTCAGATCTGGCGTAAAATGAGAAGAAACAGTTTCTCTGCTCTAAATTGTCATCATATTTTCCACCCTTTACCGATTTTTACTTTTCACAGAGGCGCTCTTGTTCCATCAATACATGAAGTAAATGGCGACAATGCTTAACTTGGTAGATGCTTCAGGAAATTACATAAGATATTTCTATACACTGCATGACGTTGTATTGATACTACAGCTGTAATAACACAAAATGCGTCTTAAAATGAAAATTAATGATAAATTCTATATATTAATAAGCACTTGAAGATGTCCCGTCGAGTGTTACAAATCAGGTATTAAATGTTAAAGAGGATGAAAATACAGCTGATCTCTGGGATATGTGTATCCCCAGAACATCTGCTCTTCACCTCATGGTTAACCCTTTGATAATCCAGAGACTGCAAATTTGAGATTTAACTCCCTTTGAGCCGGATGATCTGTTTGTGTTTTTCCTTGACTGATCAAGAGTCTCTTATATTTTTTAATAACAAAAAGAATGACCTGGCTGCTGTACCATTTCAGGTAACTTCAAACACTTGATACATTGATTTAAATTTTTTTCTAATTAAAGGTAACTCCTGTGTGTGCTGTTCAGCATGTGTTTCTATGGCAGGAAAAATACCAGGCTGCGTTGTTAAACGTGAGATTAGGATACATTATTGCTGTCATTATTTAGATGTATATTTTTCAGTAATATCCAGTTTAGAATACATGAATACACTTGCAAAAATTATAGTGGGAAGAACAAGGCTGTATTCATCATTGTCATCATGCTCTTGAACCTACTTTTCATTCATTTGTTGAAACGTTTTTTGTTATTATAATCACCAGCTGAGTCAGACAGAAACTAGAGGTTTTCATTCATTGTCTTCAGAGTGGACTGACGACACAAATCTAAATTTAATTGTCTCACTCACCTGCAGAGAACCTGGATGCCATGATAGCCATGCAGACCAAGAACAAGCTGGGCAAGCCTCTCGGGCCACCTGACTTCACTGGACCCAATGGTAAACAGCTCCAAACGATCGAACACTTCAAATATCGATGAAATCTTATTATTCTTTGGCATGCTCAGATGTGATTAGTAATATGTTTCTATTTATGGAAATGGTATATCCACAGCCCTTTTAAGATAACCTTTTTCGGTATTTTCAGCTTTATTAGTAATGGACTGAAACAAGGCAAAAAAGAATGATATGAAAATGTACACATGTTCTTGGAAATTATCAGTGCCTATTGTGTTTCTGTGATAGGCACATTAACAATTACAGTATCAAAATGTATCTAAACAAAGCAAGGTACATAAATTGACTTAGAAAGAAGACCTAACACTTAATCTTTGTCAGAAGATAAAATCGATGCACCAGCACCTTTAAAGCTCAGGAATAAACACATTTTAACTCTTTTTAACAGTAAAAAAAAATGCTAATCAGTGTTATATGATTTTATTTTTGTACCGATCAAACAGACAGCATGTATGTATTGACCAGAAAGCAAATAAGTCTTTCTTAAAATCCTGAACCCCTGCAAAAAGTATTTGAGAAACATGTTGTTGCTGTTTTTGTTGTTTAGGGAAAAGCTTAGATGAGGATGATAACACCAAGTCGGAGGCTGCCAAGATGCAGAAGGAATATGAAAACCTGAAAGACTCAACCAAGGAGCAACCATCAACTGAGACCAGTTAGTCCCAATCCTGATGAACAGAGGAAGCATGAACACTATTTTGTTTTGTGATCTTATCTTTTGCTAAAATAGCATGACACAGTTTTACCATTTGGCCCTTCAAAAATGATAGACCATGTACCTTGTCAGTTACCTTACTTTTTTTTGGGGGGGGGGGCATTTTCATCTAATAGTGTGTGTGTGTGTGTGTTTGAAATGTCACAAATAAATCAACAAATAAGTTCTCACCACATCAGTCTTCATTTCACCTTAGTGAACACAGTGCTAACACGAAATAAACAACAACGTGAAGTCCAGGCCAATCCGAGTTAATCCCCTGTTTGTCACTGAACTAGGCCAGTCCTGTAAAACAGGAAAGCTTGCTACCATTTTCTCTTTTCATCAGTCTAATCCAGTCAAATACAGACACACATAAAAAGAAAGGAAAAATGAAACACAGAGCAGCATTTCCGCTGTTCCAACTGAACAGTCTTATCTGTATGTTAACAGGCTGCACAGAGTTGCGTAATATAATATTGGGGGAAAAAACAGGACATATGGTATAATCTAAATTTAATCTTTAGTTAAGCAACTGTCTAATCTGGATTGGTGGTAATATTAATTTGTATCAAACTATATGTAGTGGCACTGTACCCTGACAGATTTTCACAGTATGCACTTGGTTAAATATGGTAGTACTAAAAAATATGTGTATAAGTTCTACTGTAAGAAACTTTCGATGATTCTCATACCTTCCTTGTTTTCTCTTAAGATCAGCCTGGCAAGTCAGAGAGTTATCTGGAGGCAATCAGGAAGAACATCGAGTGGTTGAAGAAGCACAACAAAGAAGAAGGCCAAGATGGTGAGACATATACCCTTATTAGAAAAAGAAAAAGATGAGAGAGATCAAACATGGACCAGAGTGTTGCGCTTCTGCTGAATGATTACTCCAAACCCACAGCATGAATTTAAGATGAGTTTTAAAATGAGCCAGCACAAAACAACATCCTAATTTACAAAGCCTGGCCCCTTCACTGAACGGCAGTAATGGTAACATTGGTCATGGACAAGCCCGACAGGACACACTCAAGAACAGAAAATTTGAAGACTCTTTTGTTACCTCAATTTGCAATTAAAACAAGCGTGGGGCACCAGAATAGAAGCTTCACTCCAGATTTCATGAATATTGATAATTCTTGTTGAGTCCTGTCCTAATCACTTGTGATTCAGCTGCCTTGTTAAAATAATAAGGCCTGTTATTTTATTCCCTCCTACCTGTTACTCAACATTTAAGGTTTGCGTGTGTGTGTCTGTGTGTCTAATCTTTGTGTGTGACTTTGTGTGGAAAAGGAGATGTAATCATGGCTATTCAGTCTGGTTCAAAATCTGTATATCTATTACACAAAAAAGTCATGATAAAGTCACCATGACTTTGTCATCTATGTCTGTTCATGTCTTAAAATTTATTGGATTTGTTAGTGTGTATTTATACAAAGAGTTCATACTGCAGATGCGCTTAGTATGTGACCCATAAACTGCCCTAACCCTAACCCAGTCTGCAGAACTGTGAAAACTGTGGCAGTGTCACACACAACAGTGTGTCCGCGCTTCAGGAGAAGCCTGCTGTTTGGCCTTCCACGGTGTAAAATCAATGCCCAATGGTGCTTAATTAAGCAGCGGAGAATAAAATGTTAATGAGTTCTCACTATCCAGGCCATCTGTCCACTGGTGATCATCAATGTGGGACACTGTACACACAAAAAAAAAGAGTCTAAACTCAATTGGATTTATATTTCTTGTTTATGTTCACTGATCTAATCTGAGCTGATAGATGGATGAATCCGCCTCAATTGTGTCAGCAAAAAAATAAAAATAAAAATAAAAAATACAAATTCAACTGCTGAAGAATTACAGTTAAAATGCAAAGTTTGACCTAGAGTCTAGTGTGCGCCTTAAATACAGAAGAAAGATACAGAAAAGCATCACTGAGTTTATAGTGCTGCAGAGTGAAGGCTAGAGGGGCCAGAGCAGCAGGGAAGCTTTGTGTGCCATTCATTTCCATCCGGCCTTTATATAGGACACCTCATTAGCATTCAAGTGTGTTGTAGTGGTTGTCTGGGACAACAGGAGCCTCCCCGCCTGCCTGTCAGTCATCTGGGCAGAGGAAACCAAATATGCTATCTGTACAGACACAAAAACTCACAATGTACCCCATAAAATGATCCAATTTTCCCGAAGCGGCTCTCAGTAAATAACCAAAATGATTGCCCATCAGGACCTGCCCTCTTCTAACACACCTTGTACCAGTTTAGACAGCTTTCTAAATTTCTCTTCGCTTTTGTTCTCTTTATATTGTTGTTTCTCTTCAGAGAAAGTGCAGGTGGAGGAAAATAACATCCTTTCAACAAAAAAAAAACTGTGTCATAGCAACAGAGTAATCAATGGGCCATTTATTGTGTTTACTCTACCAGAAGCACCCATTAGGACAGTCTCAGAGGACTGTGTGTGCTTGTTTAAATGTGTGCAGATGCATTTGTGTGCGTGTTAACGCCTACACACCACACAGATTAGCCAGAGGAGCAGATGGATGTAGAGGCAACATCCTGGTTTTGGCTCTTGGCCGTCACAGCCAAGACCAAGAGAAGCAGTGCTGTCTCCAATCACATCCTCTTAATCCCTCACACATGTCATGTTTGTCATCAACAAAAGCAACTGTATTTCCAAGCAATGCAATAAAAGATGGAAAATGTCATTCGGAAAAATGGAGATTATGTTGTGTGACTTTTCCTCTATCCTCTGTCCTTCTGTCCTCCTTTATTCAGTCATTTAGACTGGTGGTGCATCAGCTGTTTGACTGAACACTGAAACTCATTTGTTACCATGATGGAAAGTTTAGAATTATATAATATCTATTTCTAAATATAGTCACTTCCCACTCTAGTTTTTTGGTACTGGTACTGGAGGAAGATGATCACAAATGGTGCTCCAAATAAAGGTTACTCTATATTTAAAGATGAATCGTGTTATTTTACTATATAAACTGACCTGAGTTGATGTTGAAAATCAATACATGAAAGTAATAATACCAAAACTGAATCAAACGCAAGGAATTCACTGTCTCACTGTCTTTTTATTTCATGCATGTATGTGGTACCTTCTTAACCCATGACAAACATGGAAACCCTGACCTTAATCCTGTGTGATAATCGATGGCCATACCAGATTACAGTTTGTTTGGGTTACTTGTCTTAAGAAGATGTTGCTGTAAGATTGTGATGTCTGACCTCTCCTGCGAACCACTGTGATCTTGTGATCTTCCTCCTTTCCCATTTTATAAGCCATTCATCCGTTGTCTCATTTTCCAGATTATGACCTGTCCAAATTGAAGGACTTCATGGACCAGCAGGTTGACTCCTACATCGAGAAGGGCATCATCGCTAAGGTCGAGGGGGACACCATCAAGCGGATCTACAGCAGCCTGTAACGCTATAACCCACCCTCCCACCCACCTCCAGCCTAAATCACAGAACTGAATTTGACAATAAACTCTCCAACAAAACCTTGATTACTTTAAGTTGTTTCCAATGGCATAGTAAAGTATATACTGTGTATTGCTTATTGGCACTTTTTACCCTCCCAGACATTCCCAGCATGTATATAGAAAAGGGATTTAATAAGTTCTTTTTTCTTACAGCTCCATAAATAATTATATTTGCGCACCGAGATCGCAGAGTAATAATCTCCAGAATTATTGAGAGAAATCAAAGAATTTTATGTAACAAACTCATACACTAGCATTTACTCCAACCCGTCTCCTGTGAGAAGTTAATGTTATGAGAGTATGATTTGGTAGCTTTGCCATCAACTACTGTTTCCAAAACTTTTCTTTTTTCTTTTTTGGTTACAAAATACACATATATCCAATTATACTCACTATGTGTAATCTGTTTTAGCATTTATTATTTTGCCATATATAAGTAAGATTTAATGTATTCTGGCTTTTTATTTACCAAAAATATATTTGCTGTGCATCATGTCAGTGTCCTATGAACTTCCATGTTCTGTTCCCACTGTAATTCTTGAGGCCCACTAGGGGGGAACATCTGAACCATCTGCTCTGCATGTCTCTGACTTCAGTATTTCCATCACTAGAGAGACGCAAGATGAAGTATTTTTAAATGTAAATATTTGTGATTTTTTTCCTAAAATGTAAAACCAATTAAAACATTGCCTTTTCTTTACTTGTGTACTCAACAATGATAGTGAAGCAGCACTGACACGACACAAACAGGAGACATCTTGAAGAAGAAGAAACTGCATTGTCACAAAAACACTTGACATCTTCGTGCCCAGTTTAAATGTTTTTTATTTTTTCCAAATAAAACCAAACTGAATTTAAAAGCACAACAAAACAGCCATTACTCACAGAACTCCACACACACATAAATAATGCATTCACACCTCAAAAATAGAGCAGTCCCTTCAGTTCCCCCCTGCCCCCCCCAAAAAAAAGCTTCTATGAGGTGAATGGAGCAAAAGCTTGAGTCCGTCCACCACCTCGGTTGTGTGCATTGTGCTCATTCAGGGTAAACACTGATGAGTAGGCCAGAATATCTTCTACTTCCTATTGTAGGAGCAGATTGAGAACATCAGAAGCAGTTAGCAAGCCTAACAAGATAATCCTTCTGGAATTGCTTAGCATACTGTGTACAGTATGTGTATGTCTGTGTGAACATAGGCAGCAGGTTGGGTCTGTACAGCAGCTTCAGAAGCTTTGGATGAGTGGATATGATAGTATTAATATAAGTTGCTCCTTTGAATTGCTAAATCTCCCAGTAAAACTGTACAAAATGAAAAACAACCATATACATCACAATAGTTGTCTATCAATAAATAAAAAGGCATACATGACACTTTTGTTAAAAATGTTTTGGTAAAAGGAAAATGGTAAAGAAAGAAATAGCAAGGACATTGTAGGGGAGTTGTAGGGGAGTTGTGGGTGAGTTGTGTGTGTGTGTGTGTGTCTGTGCGTGTATCCGACCCTGGGCTTCAGGCTTTTATATATCCTGGTACGATGTTGTGGGGGCTGTGTAGTCCTTTTCATTACTCCTGCAGATGAGAAAAAGATTTAAAACATTTAATTTTTAGATATTTTCCACAGCCAAAAAACACATATAATTACACACACACCAGCATTAGAGGAGTGTGTGAATAATGGATGAAGCTAATCAACTAGTCAGGTTGTTCTCAGCCACAGCTGAGGGCTCATCTGACCAGAGTCTCTCATGACAACAAACGATGGTCTTGGGCCTCATCAAAAAGTTTAAGAATGTTTTTTTGTTTTTTTTTCATATTTCTTGTAGGAGCTACTCTACGTCTAAATTATTCAGAGTTTTGCACAGAGTGTAACTGCCGAGAAATATTATTAATTAGGAGATGAAGTTTAGACTCAATCACGCTAATTGATCCAATGGATTCCAAAGTTACTGATTACTTTTCAAATGCAGTGGAGGAGTGGAGGGCAACCCTGTCTAGTTCCTCATGACTCAGCTCTTTAGAGATAAATCATGCATTTTATCGTGCCTTTTAGTTACTTGAAGAGAGACACAACTCTCTTTTAGTGTTTTCTCTTTTTATCATTTTGTCAGTATTAGAAATGTATAAATAATTCCAATAAATGGAATTGTGACAATTCCAAAATTGACAAGAAATTATTGACTGGGTTTATGGAAGAAGGTGGCTATGCTTACAGGCTAATAAATGTAAATGTAATATGTAAATCCATATAGATATCGAACCATGAGCTAAACGAAGATTTTGGGATCTTCTGGAGAAAATGAGCTGTCCCATTAAACTAAACTTTTAGAGGGCTATGGTTTGTTTCATCCTCTCGAGAAAGCCTGGCAGACATGTGGTATGTGTTTGCTCTAGGATTTTGTGGAAACAATCAAGTAAGCCTCTGTTTGTCTAAACACACTGCAGTGCCACAGGCCCGCCTTAGATGTGATTCTAGTCAGGCTGTGGCCTTAACATACAGCTTCAGCTCATGGGTAAACAGTTAAGAGAAATGAAAAGCTTTGTGTTGCACATTTATTTATCCAAGGCACGCGCCTCTCTCAAACAAAGCACACAGGAAATGTTAAACAGTCACTGGCCATATAGTAATGATATATTTGCCACAATAATGTCTTCAATTGCTGATCAGTAATACTCACTGTATAAAGCAGCATTTGAAACATGGGCCAAGTATCAACTGCTTATTAAATGAGGCCTACACAGAGAGCCCTTTAAGGTCATTTAGTTCATTCATTCATTCATTTAGTCATCCATCTTCTACTGCTTATCCGTTTCCGGGTCACAGGGGGTGCTGGAGCCAATCCCAGCTCACACTGGGTGAGGGCGGGGTACACCCTGGACAGGTCACCAGTCCATCACAGGGCCAACACACAGAGACAGACAGAGACCAACAACCACTCACACTCACACTCAGACCTACGGACAATTTAGAGTCACCAATTAACCCAAACATGTTGTCTTTGGACGGTGGGAGGAAACCGGAGTACCCAGAGGAAACCCACGCAGGCACAGAGAGAACATGCAACTCTAGGAAACCACGACCAGGAACTGAACCCGTGACCTTATTATTGTAAGGCAACAGTGCTAACCACAATGCTGCCCGTCATTTAGTTCAGTCATGGTATTTTAAACATGGCTGTTAAATGGTTTTTCACAAAAATGAAGTTAAATACTAGATGAGAGTATTACACTATATGTTAAAAGTGCTAAAATTTGATTACTCTGTTTTTCAAAGACAGGAAGGTGGTACAAAGTGTTATGGGAACCTATAATATCATGTTAATGAGGTGAGAGAGAGAGAAAGATGCCTTATTTCCTGACGAGAAATTCTAACAAGGTTTCAGACCACCAGTGATAATAGAAATGATATATAATGATAATGACGTTGGTGCCAGAATAATCAGGTGGTGTTATCCAGAGACCAAAAGGAAGGATGTACACATAAGAGCTGCTGTTGTATCTGCTCTGAAAACACATCTATGTTAGCAAAATACTTTTAGAGTCTGAAGTGGAAAAACAGTGGCTGTCTCTGTAATGGGAACTGATGCAGTGTGGCTCAGTCTGAATTAATTGATAGTATCAACATCTATTTCTCTATGAATGGGTGAATGCCAGATACTTATTACTGTCCCACTACCCAACAGCTGTGAAAGAGCTCCCTGCTCCAGCATGCAGGATCGGGAAGACATCCTCAGTCCTTATTCAGCAAGCCAGAGCTCCTGCTTAAAAATCTGACTACGTTAGGTCTGAAAAAAGCCTGATGTGTTCCTGCTGACTGGAACGTCTAACAGTCTAACAGTTACCCACTGAGCTCAGGGACCAGAGTCACGGCCTCAAGTATTACAAGCTTCTTCAAGCATAGATTGATGTTAGTCCCACTGGGTCTATGAGCTGAGGTCATCACCATTTGTGGAAAATAACATTACCAGAATATGCTGAACTTCGTCATAGCATAATGTGACTAAACCTGACAAAACTTTCACAATTTTGCTAACCAAATGACTCAGCACTTAAAATCTGTAAGTGGACAAGACCAAACCAAGAGGCCACTATTGATGACTGTGTGACGGGACCATGAGGGCAGGTCTGATCCAGACACACCGGCCGTTAGTGTACTCATCAGCACACAGAGAAGAGGTAGCAGTTGGTTTTACACCTCACCTTACTTCTTCTTCTTTCAGCCTTCGTGCAGCCTGCTTTGACTGTTTGATTTGCAAGTCCAGTCTGTGTAAGAAGTCTTTGGCTGACAGCTCCTCTGGCTGGGGCGGGGTCGGTTTGGAGTCCTCAGGTGGCGGGGAAGGGGTTGGCGAAGGTCCCTCAATATCCTGTATCATAATACAAGGAGCATCCACCTCCTGGGATGCTGCTTCACCATCCCCATCGGGGGACTCCAGAGACAGTCCATTAAATATGGAGCGCTTCTCTGACACCACGGGGATGTTGAGGCTGTTCCTCAAGAAGATGCAGTCATTGCTGAACAGCTTGTTGGCTCTCTTGATTTGCTCCATCTACCATATTGGGTTGACAGCAAAAAGAATATTGTTAATTGTGCTTTTCTGGAACTAGACCACTATCACTTCTGTTATCTGTTTTCATTTTGTGCTCTTTACTTGGGATGTTAACACAAAAGGACACCATGCATTCTAATATAAAGTCTGTGAAATATAACATCTTTTGTCAACATCAAATGTTACAAATAGTGTATCCATTTTACAGCCAGTCTCTTATTTTTTCCTCGTAAGGGCCAAATATGTCCATTCCTAACTAAGGAGATATGGTCCCAAAACAGCATTGAAACCCTTTTTGGATTTAAATTCTATAAAATCAATCTAAAAAGTATGTTGAGGCTTGTTGAATTCACTTGTGTTGGGCTAATTTTGTAACTGCTGGAACCAGATAATCAAGTAATAATGCTTTTAATAACATTATAACCAGTAGATGCACAGTGGAGAGTTTTGAGGACTCTGGCGGTCTGGGCACTCCAGGCTCTGGTGTTGCTTTGCCCAGTTGTTAAAGGAGAGTCTGCATTTAAACTAAATTTATGTGTCAACTGTCTGGACATGGATGACTGGTTGTGAGCAAACTGGAAATTTTGAGTCATCTATGGGAACAATGTCTGGTCCCCATCAGCAAGGAGGTGGTGACCCTGGTGCTTTTATTGTGAAGTCTTACACCTGCTGCCCTTTTCATTTCAATAGTCTGGCACATGCTGTGAAAATGAAAGTAAAATCAGGAAGCCTGCCACTGTTCCCACTATGTGACGTGAAACTGAGAAATTAAGTGAATGTGTTGGTTCCTAATACTTTGCAGGATGCTGAAACAGTAAAGTATTCCAGATGTTGCAACATCAGCATAATACTTAGTATAATATGCTTTAAGGGGGAATCTCTGTCTGGGCTCAGTGAACACATAAGTGCACTTATGGCTGTAAATGATATTAGGGGACAAATAGGGGTGATGTTGTGGGGGTTCCTCCTTTCACTGAGCGGACTAGTGGTACAGTGGGTCATCCCTGATTTCACAGTCACTCACAAGCTCTGAGCACCCAGTCCATCCAGCAGGGCGGTGTATGTGTTCCGACCTTACCGTCACACCGTATTTGAGAGCGATCCCTTGCAGGGTGTCACTGTCTGTAACCCGATGCTCTATGAACTTCTCCCCCAGGGAGGCTGTGACACTGGCCGTGCTGCCGTACGAGCGGATCTTGGTCCGGGCCAGACTCTGGGACAGTTCACTTTCCGACTCGGAACCGGACCTTGACCGCGGGAAGATGGGCTGGCCAAATCGTCCTCCTCCATCCCGCATCGGCAGGACGGGCGAGAACTCCGCCATCTTCTCTTGAATGAATTAAGAGGCCGATGGCCGGTGATTGTTTTAACGCTCCGCTTGTGTCGCTGCAGGGGAGGAGACGGCGGATTTATGCGGCAGGCAGATTCCCATCCCCGGTCTTGCTCGGCACATCCAGCCGGGGGACAGCAGGCTAGTTTCGGGGACCTCCACCTTACGGCTCGCCCCAGGCGCAGATGCTTTACGTTGACGTAAACCCGTCCGGAGCTTCACGACGTCCAGGAAAAGCGCGTATTATATCGTTTCCGGTTGAGCTTTCAGAATAATGTAGCGCTTCACAGATGAGCGGTGTTGTACATTACATTATTTTATGATACAATGAAGTACAATCACGGTAGTTCATTTTACAGCACAATGGCAGGGCGGAAAGATTATAAAGCTGCCAGAATGTTTGCCGGCAGTTGTCTCTGTAGTATGAAAAAGAAAATAAAAATAAATAAAAATAAAAAAAAAACATTTAAAACAATATATGCTGGTTGTGTGGAATGGGCTGTACAGCATAGTGCAAGTTAGCTGTCATTTTGGGCCCCATGAAAAGAATCTTTACAATTTATAATTTATATAAATTTTATTAAATTTTATTAGGGGTCTCTCTGGGCCCCTCTCAAACATGGGGCCCTGGGCCCTTCTCTCCCCCCCCCTTTCGGCGCCCCAGCCTCTCAATCCTGGTCTGGAAGGCTCGGAGGTGCCTACCGAAAGAGAGCAGTCCAAACAGGGAGTGTGCAGGGTGGGAGGAGACCTTTAAGATGTTCTTATGCCATATGTAAATAATATTTGCAAGGGTAACACGTTTTACACATCTGCTTATATGAAAAAATAAAATGATGTGTTGTAATGTATCATTATATATAACTGGCCCACCTGTTCTGACTCAGATTTGTGCAACAGTAGTAAAACAGTTCCTAGATGTTCCAATGAAAGGCCTTTAAGACCAATTTGGGTTTTCTTGTGTAACCAGTGATCAAGTAGTGCTGGAGAGACTTTTTTCACATTGAGTGTAAAAATTTTGCAACTCTCTATGACCAACACACTAAACCCTGCATGCGACATCTGGGGTCAATGCTGTGAATCCAGAAACACTTGAGTGGGAGGAACCTGGGTCACTGTCCCATGACCATAACTGTGCAGGAAAATAATGTGTTTTAGTTTATCATCACATGGCAAAAAGATAAAAATATGGGACTTTTCCAAGATGGGATACAGCTGAGAAAATGTTTATTCACTAAACTGAATATTTCCATATTTCCTGGTATAATATTGACATTAGAAGACTTCAAACTAATTGTTCACCTTTAGTGGAAAGAAAGAATAAAATACAGGCAGTGAAGTTACAATAAAGAGATTAATAATTCAGAAAAATTTGCTGTCATTTAAAATGATATTTCAACTTATATAATGTGGTTATATAGGGTAAAATAAATGTGGGTATCTTTAAAAATAAAAACATGGTTTTCCATTCGGGTTGTGCTATTTATCAAACTTCCTTTAAATTTTATTTGTTTACTTATAACAATAATTTCATTGTGAATGTCAATGTTCAGTATATAAAGGATTTCATTCAGTGGCACTGCAAATAGCTTGAGCAGTGACAAACATAAATCAATATTTGTATAGTTTGACATTTCAATAAACATCTTCAATTATAATTTTCTTTTTATTGCATGATGAAAACCTATTTCTTATCATTGTCAGATAGAAATCTGCAGCCTGCATGAGAGTTCTCCATCCTATGAAGACATTGTAAACTGAACAACAGGTCAGTTAATCATTACAGAAGGATAAATGAAAGGCCATAAACAAGCAAAGTAAATCCTAGTTCAATAACCAGGTAATGCGATAACCATTCTAAGAGCACATTGTGAAGACCTCCTCTCACCAGGTATTCATTAATGGCTGGTAGCTGATGGAAATATTCAATACCACCTGTCGTATCCTTGACACACTTGCTTATTCGTGATTATTCAAAACCCAAAATGACCATGAATTCTCTGAGGTTTTGTTTTGTTTTTTTTTCATTACTGTCTTAGAAAGCTAAAACAATGTGATGACTCTCATAAAATAAAGAGCTGGCAGTGGAAAAATTATAAAGGTATAATGATCCAAGTTCTAAGTGTTGGTGTTGGTCGGAAGTAGCAAACAAAGATTACAGGTGCTACTTTAGCATGTACACGTTGTACCTTCATGAAACCTAATTTGCTGAGGAACAAATACTGGGTAGCAACAAGAGCATTCGGGATCACTGAATGATTCATTTATTTAATTAGTCTCTTGCTTATAGATGATCCTGCTCTAATGTCACTGTTTGGCATTTTCTAATGGAAATCAGGCCATTAAAATTATGTAATAGTACAAAGAAGGACCAGGAGGAGGACGTTCAACACATTAATTATACATGAAGTTCTCAATGTGAGATCACACTCTTTTAGATTGAACTGCAAATCAGTCCATTATTCATTCATGTTATATTTGCTCCACATCTTTGATCTTGACTTATCCAGTGCACTTAGACACAGGTCTGCTAAAGTGAAGAGTAAGAGAGGAAACAAACACGGTTCTTTGTTTTGTTTCTTTACGATTTCTATGAAATCAAAGACATAAACACTGATGCAATTTCCCCCCAAAATGTTTGTTGTTTAGTCAGTTTGTATACATAGTGAGTCACTGTAATGCCTACTCTACACAGCAAACTGTATACAGTAGGAATCAATTTAAACTTCAACTTTATTCTCATCCCAAAGCACATTTGGTTTCAGTTCAGTTGATTTCACATTCATCATCCTACCTTCATGTCGAGTTATTATAAGCAAAAAAAAAATAATAATAATAATAAAAAACAAGATTAACAAAGTCCAAGTAAATAGAGGCCCTATTAGTCATTTGTCATGTCATTACCATTGCAAGAGTATCTTGAGCTGCCTCCTGATCCAACTGTGCCCACAGGGTTTTATGTCATCATTAGGTTAAAGCTCAGATAAGGAGGTCACCTACAGGTTCTTTTTACCTTAATGTATGAGTGCTTTTTTTTTTTTAATTCTGACCCCTACTGGACATTTTTTCCTATTGCATTTAAATCCACCACGAGATGGTGTCAGTTAATCACAGGTCAGATTTGCAAAATTCTGGAACACATTAATGCAGAGAAAAGTGCCCAGTTTGATCATTTACAGCTTTAGAAAACATGTATGGGTCACTACTCAGATTGTATGTCCACTTTAATATTCATTTTTGTTCATATGAGGAGTGAACCCTTTTCTTTCAGGCCCACTGAGATAAAGCTGGCAGTTTCACTTGGAAGACTGTTTGACATTACGAAGCAAATATGACTTTCTATTTTTAACACAAGAGGAAGGGAAATGAATACGAACGACATTACTTCAGCTGCCTTGTAATGGAGATGGCTGTTATTCCCACTAAATCTGAAATTTAAGACAGTGTGCAAGTTTTGTTCAATAGGGATATTCAGACTTTATTATTCACTCAACTCCCTGATTTTTTAAAGCAATAACTTCACTATCACCTTCATATCCGAAAGTGATATCTGAAAGTGATATCAGTCTGCTTTCCCTAATAATAAGACCAAAGGCACACTTGGCCAGAAAAGTTTCGTAGACTCTGGCCTAAAAGGTTGAGATCAAACACACACTCTCAGGTGCTGCATCTTTCTTCTCTGTGTCCACTGTTTGCAGTTAGGGTGATTACAGGATCCAATCAGGTTTGAGGCAGCATTTGAAGGACAGCATCATCGTTCTTACAGCCCTGCTAACATCATCTCTCACCTTGAAGATCTTCAACATTGAAAAAAAAAAAATACACTCAAATGTCAATAATTAGGTTTAAAATTTGATTTGTATTTCTTCTTCACCGAAAATGTAGGTGTAATCTCACTATGTTACCTGCTTTCTTAAAAACGTGTAAACATTACCAATGGCACAGTAGGCTACTTCATTCATTTAATGATTGATACACAGTTCTATCTGTAAAAATGTACCTTACAGTGCCCTTCCCTTTCTCTCCCTTTCCATAATCTGCAAGGTTTTGTTTACCAAATGCATGAGGTCATGATAGAGACAGAGAACAGCAAGCTTTGCTCAGGATTGGCAGGGCTGACTCACACCTCTATTAGTTTGGTGGGAAAGCAAATGCAGCTCTGCAGAGGAACCTACCTGTTTTCAGACAAAGTTCCCATATGTTGGAGGGAGAGAGGCAGTGGAGGGCCAGACAGTATCAGCACAGACATCTTTGGAGGGGAATGAGTAGACACAAGCTCATTTTTGTAAACGTTCTTCTTTTTGCATGTGGAGGCAGGTTGACTCTGTTGTTGGAGTACCTCTAGTTCAGCAGTGTTAAAAGCCAAATATTTGCTAAAGAGAATATCATCCATTTAAAATTCAGTTACTGGTGGGTTTTTTAAGTTTGTTTGTTTTTTTTTTTCATCATCAGCTGATTCGTCTGTGCTACCCAGCTTTGGTAAAATGTGACTAGTAAGAAATCTAGATTTTATATGAGCTGTGAAAATCTTGAAAGCTCCATCTTAAAAAAGACCGCTTTTACTGATAACTAAACATGATATCCACTTTAGGGCTCCCTGAACCTCAACCTCAATTAGAGACATGGATTCTACTCGTTACAGTCTATTTTTTCAGCATGTTGAGGTGGTGCTTATTACTTGTCATGGCCCAGCGGAAATGTTGTACTGTACTTGCATAAGCCCATGACTGTATATATTAGTGTTGAAATCTAATTTTAGATTTGGAGTTTTCTTTTGAAATGATACTGTCTGGTTTGTGTAACAGAAAAGACACAATCCTGCTGTTCTTGCTCTCTCTATTCTCATAGAGTGGAAACTCTGAAGTCAGCCCCTGACAGCAGCTCACCACAGCACTCTGAAACAGGAAACCCAGAGAGTGATGGAGTCATATACATTACATCATCTCTCAAGCATGTGGAAACAATCTCAAAAACTGGCTTTGATTAAAGGGTGAATATGAACACCACCTAGAGTGCCTCCCAAATCAAAAGGCCCTCTATCAGTCATCAAAAATACTCTGAACTATTTGGCAGCCAGCTTTAATTATGCACTTCAGTACTTGGCAGACTGACAGTTGATGGACCGCATTGGTGCAGACTGATATATTTCAGTGTCTGGAAAAGACATTCACAGTCTCAAAGGGATGGATCCTACTAACCTTGATAATCCATTGACTTTCCTCTGGTTCTACTTACATTTATGGTTTTCAGTCACATGTCTCATTAAGGCCTGCTGCTCCCACAGCTTCATGAATTCCATACAGCATAATTTCAATGAACTTCATGCAGCATCATGTTCCTGCCTACACCTGTTTGAATATCCCCTCCTCCTGCTCTCAACTTTGCCCCCCCCGCCTCTCTCTCTCTCTCCCTCTCTCAACCCAATCGGTCGAAGCAGATGGCCACCCCCCCGAGCCTGGTTCTGCCCGAGGATTCTGCCTCTTAAAGGAAGTTTTTCCTTGCCACTGTCGCCAAGTGCTTGCTCATCGGGGGATCTGTTGGGTCTCTTTAAATCATTTTATAAAGAGTTTGGTCTGGACCTGCTCTATATGTAGTGTGCCTTGATGTAACTTCGTTATGATTTGGCGCTATACAAATAAATCTGATTTGATTTGATTTAATGGCTGGGCTTTTACATTTATGGTCCCCAGAGGATAAAGCATGCTGACTGTGGTGATCCTTTGACTTCTTTCATGACTTCATTTAGCCTCAAGGTTTTGCCTGACATATACTTTCTAAGTTTGTGACCAAATACCTGCACTGAAAACACCTCTGTTAGCCTCCCCTGTACTTTATCTTTATTGCTGAATGCCTGCACTTGGCTCACAGTGGCTTTAGACTCATTCCAAGCTTTTTATGATGTAACCCAACTGGATCCTTTCCAGGACCATCAATATGTATGTTACATGCATTAACCACTGCATACAGAGTCAATTTTGGAAAAAATAAGATTTTCATGAGCTTAAGATATTAGAGAGTATTGTGACTATATACATGTAAATAAAAATAATGACCCCTTAATTTTTGCTAGACTTGGTAAAAGTGAACCATCTATTGAGACATATGATTGTCAAATGCAACTGAATAAGGTTTTATTCATTTGTTTCAGTTAAAATTCAATTAACAAAAGAGAATATTGGGTCAATATCTTATCAATAGTGTTTAAAATTTCCTTTTACAAATTCACGCAAAAATGGCGGCTAGATCATGTACATAAAAACATTTATTGTTGAGGATGTTTTATATTCAGCAGTGCATTTTACCATACTTGTGGTTTTATAACATTACATATTCCTTATGTTCCTGGTTTTTGATTTAAGGTACAAAAAAATCTCAGCAGTGAGTTGTGTGGATTTATGTGGTACACATTAAAGGTGTCTGTGTGTCTGTGTGTGTGTGTGTGTGTGTGAACTTGAGATGGCATTTTACAATTCATATACACACAATATAATGAATCACAGAATATTATCAACAAGCCCAAGCAAAGAAGCATTTTTCCACTTTAGCTGACTGTCCACCAGCAAAGCACAGTGATGTAAAAACAAAACGGTTTGACAAAAGATACTCGCAGATATGGTCATGGATAAGTACACAGATATAAAACATACTACTCTTGTCCCAGGAATGTGAGGTTATTAAGATAACATTTTTGGTCAATAGAAGCATAATGTTCACACAGGTGATGAGTTCTTGCCAGCATATTGTTCCTATTAAACAGTATATGCAAGTTTCAAGTAGCTGCTGAATTAGTCCCGTTATTCCCATCTCAAACTGATTCGTGCATCAAAGGAAGTTCAGTTTGAGGCACACACAGCATGTTATCACCTGTTACATAATAAAATGACATGCTACTGCTCAGATGCTGCTCAAAACCAAGTGTTTGTGTTAGGGAGTAGAAGTAAAAAATGTGAAGTCTGTGGAGATGTGCTGCTCGTAGAAACAATTCACAAGTAGCTGCAACCTGAGAAGTTTCACACAAACAGTTTGCCAACCTTTCTTCACATCTCTTTGAACTACAGAATGACTACATGAATATTCATCTACAAATGCCCCCCCAAAAGAAAAAAAGTTAAATGTAATGACATGGTAAAATCTAATCGACAGACTCCTGTTCCACATCTGTACTGTGTGGAAGTGAATGTAGCTAACAAAACCAATAACCATTGAGTCTAATATTGATGCTTTAATCACTGCATGTGTTAGTCTTTGGCATTCGTACTCATCAGAGAAACCTAGTGTGTTGAGCTGACATTTACAACAGTATTTATGACAGTAGCTCAAAGTCTCTTCCGCCTACTATAGAGTTAATATCCTGTCATTTTTTAACAGTATAATCCTACATTTATTTGAACTGAAATACCAAAACTTACTTTGAATTTCCAGTTAAGACATACAAGTGCTCAGAATAACCAGCATCAGAGTTTGAACCATGTCAAAACAAGATCTTCATTGAGAAAGAAATTTTAAAGCAGCATCAAACAGTATGCACTGATACTTACAGTATTATACGAGGGGATAAGCAGACAGTACTGTATGTTGCCTTGAGCACGTTTAAATCAAGCCTCATCTCTTAGGCTGACTACGGTACAAGACCAAGAGTGACAGAGAAACCTCTTCCTCACGCCAACCCCTACTAACACCAGCCATACTGGTTTTACAAGGCAACTCCAATAAACACCTGCAAACCACACTGCTCATGAAATGTATTACTGTGATCTCATTATTATTGACCCATGCTGCTAGTTATTATTACATGGTAACAGACAGACAGGTACAGTTAGACAGGGTTTGCAGGCCAGCAGTTGAGGCCTCAGTGCTATTATCACCATGCTAATGACAGCCTCTGCTTCAATAGAGGAACTCCTTGGGAAGGTTAAACCTCAACAGCAAACTATCATGGTAGAGGATCCAGGATTTTTCTCAGTTTGTTGTTGTTTTTACAAAGCTGTTATTGTTCTGTTACTTGGTAATGTTCATGTTTGTGTTACATGATTATAGAATTGTATAAAAGGAAAAAAAAAGTGAGTAAAAAGTTTGGACAGTTCATATGAAGGCTCAAAAAAAAAAAAAAGAAGAAGAACAGCTGAAATTAAATGGCTAAAAACTAATTATATATACCTCTTCAATAACAACAT
This sequence comes from Remorina albescens, assembly GCA_034769265.1. Taxonomy (NCBI): domain Eukaryota; kingdom Metazoa; phylum Chordata; class Actinopteri; order Carangiformes; family Echeneidae; genus Remorina; species Remorina albescens. The sequence goes on from CM068479.1 coordinate 8,775,613, forward strand.
AATAATAAACAAAAGTATGAACATGTGTATGGGAGAGGGCAATTCCAGTTATTTCCCTTCTTCTCAGATGTTTGTTCGGGTTGAGCGTGCCTTGCCCCACAGTTTGGCACAAGACTTAAGTTTCCACACAGTGAGATGAGACCAGGGCATTGGCTGAAATTATTCCACATAGTGAGATGAAAAACAAGCAGGATTGGCTGGGAGTCAGCATAGGCTCCGTTCCTACAGGTCCCCTTCCACTCGCTTCCTGCGGACTATAGAGGAAAAGCTAAGTTAAAGAGAGAAAAGAATGAATCCCCGCTCCTCTCCCAAAACAATCCAGTTACTGGTGGACAATGAAAAAATTTCACAATGAACAACTGCAGACATGCAACACAACCTTCAACCTCTGCAGACCTGTTAGTTCAATCATGAAAACACTGAGTGCGTCATCATGGGATATGTGGTCAAAGTTTACAGCTATTTCAGCAGCATGTGTCAGCATGTACAGAAAACAAGAAGTGAGATGTCGTCACTCTCAAAGCTCCAAGATCATACTGTGTCAGTCTATCAATGCAGTGAAAGCTCCATTCAAACATTGAAAGAAAGTCGCTGTTATCAACGATGCTTCAACACACTTTGTCACAACACTCATGCATCAGACCTGTGTGACTGCAGCTCTGAAGGGAGAAGGGGCTAAAATGAGAATAGAGGTCTTCACTGTGGACTGATAGACACATTGTCAAGCCAGAATACCTGCTCAGATGTTTCTCTCTTATATAAACACATACCTGGGGGACAGTAACCTCATGAGAACAACTCACCCAACATTTACAATTTTGAACAAATCTCAACTTGTGGGTATACAGTGAGCATCATACCCAGGTCATTGTTCTTGGTGATAGCTGCAGCAGCCCTGGAACGAGGTCCTTGTTGAGTGAAGTGGTAGCCAAACTTAACTATGCTGTTGTTCTCCTCCAACATTTTAGCGATCTCCATCTCTATAGTCGTACCCAGCTGCTGCCTCTGAAATCCACACAAATATACAGGTCAAGATCTAAACACCAGAATCAGAGCTACATTTCAAACCACAGGGCTATAGTTCTGTTCCACAGCTTCCAACTCCCAATTGGTCTTTTATGTTTTCTTCAGGCAGTGGTTTGTTTTGGTTGGCATTTTCTTCGACTGTACAGTGCAACAACTACTACAACTTTAGACTGAGTGAAAACCAATCTCTTTAAAAGGGTACGTCCTCACTCATAAGCTTCCTGTAATGACCAACAATGGGCGTGAAATATGACAGCAAAAAAAAAAAAAAAAAAACCAAAAACAACCACAACACACATACAAATGTACAAGGAGGAATAAAGAGAAGACTTTTAGAAGAATTTTCTAAAAGATCTAAAGATCCTGGTAGGCTGCTGCACATATGCATGTCACATCCCGTACCTGGTTGTCTATCTTGATCTCTGTGAGTGTGTCATTGTCTCGCAGAGAATCCACCAAAGCCTGTACCCCTGCCCCAGTGATGAAGTTGGACTCCAAGTTCAAACTTCTCAAGGTCTTGTTCTCCCGCAGCATGTCACTGAACGCCTGGGATAAGGAAAAGGGCATGGAGCAAAGACATTAATATGGACTTTTTTGGGTGTCATTGAAGCGATCAATAGCCCATAAATCACTTGCTCTCACCACAGCAATTGGATCATTACTCCGTGTTGCTGCCAGGCTGAACTTCTTCACATGTGTGTTCCTCTCCATGGCTTTGGCGAAGTCCTTTAGGGTGGGTATGGGAATGTTCTGGGGGGTAAAAAAAAAGAGAGAAAGAGAAAAACCTAAACACATTGCTGTTGGTTCTGGCAAAGAAAAGCACATAAACAATCTTAAAAACGTGTGTTTCTGTGTACCTTAATGTTGTTGAGGTTAACCTCCGTTAAGGAGCTGTCATTGCTTTTTATCCTCTGCAGGGTGTCTTCTACATTAGTGGGATTGGGAGGCTCATCAAACACCGGATTCATCTTCTCCCCTTTGATCACATCTAGATGAGACACATGCAGGCGGGCCTTAAAATAATGATCATTTTGGAAGTTTTGCATTTACAATCAAACTCTATGGTTGTACTTACTGTTGTAACCCTCCTCAGCTCCAGTCCCATCATATGTCTGACTACTTGTGACCAGCGTGTGAACACCCAAAATCGCTGATAAAAGAAGCAAATCCCAGAGTCAGTAGCTGTTTAGAGGATTCAGTGTGTATGTGTGTGTTGCCCAGGGTTTGAAGATGTACCAGTAGGGGATTGAACTGTAACCAAATCTGGGGGTCACAGCAGACAAATGGTGTTATTTTGCTCAGTGAACCCTTTTTATTGCTCCACCAACACGCACAGTAATGGATGGAGCCATTGGAAACATGGTCAGAGTGAAAGGAGCTTGTGTTTTACAGTCTGAGCAGAGTCTGGGCTCAGGCAAACTGAAAGTCACACATTGTGTGTACAGCTTTTGCCCCCCCCTCCAATGAAACACTCATGTGGAGCTATGCTTTTAAAGTCTTTAAAACAATGACTTCTTAGTTTTCCTACAGATGTTCATTCATTCTTACCTGCTAGATCGCACAGTTCTGTATCTGTGGCACTGGACAAGGCTTCCTCTAATTCTGGATCAAGGGTTGTGACCTCTTCTTGGCGTGTTTCTATTGGTTTCTGCTTAGGAACAAATACTTTACCTAGAAAGAAAGAAAGTACACATTTCAAATTTACCTCCCATTAAAATAGGCAGGCATTCAATACAACACAGACAGAAGGAATAGGAGCATCAAGGACAGGTGGATGTCTTTATTATATGTAACAAAAGCACATTCTAAAATGTTTTACTGTCGGTTAATGTGGCCCTTTATTCATCTACAGTCATGTATAACTGACCACAATGCATTTATGTGGACTTCAGAGAGCACATATCACTTCAGAGCAGTACTGGAAATGGTCACTCTCCTATGCTCAAGCTTATATCTGTTATTTTTAAGTTATTCCTGAAGATATTCTAACCTTTGCTGCAGAGATTTAGCATCAATCAAACTGTGGATATTTATTTTTACTTGGACATTTTTTGTATTTACTGTATTTGTGTTTTTCAGACAGATCGTGACGGATATATATGACAGTGTGAACGACAGAAACATGCCGTTTAAAGAAGTCTGGGACTTCTGCTATTTTATATAACCTTTCCTGACCATCAGAAGTTCAGAATAGCAAAACAGCATCAATGACAACTATGGTAACGCCATGTAACCTATCTGCATGAAGAAACGGAAAGAGCAAAGGAAGTGTTGGAACAATGACTTGAGTCTAATCTAAAATACACTGCTGGGACAACAAACAGTTGCACTACACGATGTGGCTATACAGACTCTCTATATGCCAATGTCCTTAAACAAAAACTCCTTCAAAGAACCTCCATCTCTCGCTATTTCTAAGTTAGTCAAGCAAGTAAAATTGCTCAAACTCGTCCCAAGTGGGGGCCCTGGCACTTCCTGAAAACCAGTAAACAGTAAATACAGTCATCAGCCAGCATCCTGTGCCAGCCCATCTGGAGCGACATTTAGCCCTTCAGAAGCCAGAGCCAAAAAACTGTCAAACCAAAAGTCTTGTCATTCTGCAGGATCCATCTATCATGTACTAAGTGAGAAAAAACCCACAGGACTAAAGCAATGTACAAACATGGAGTGAAAGCAGGCTCATCACCAAAGCAACAGAGAGTAAGGACTACACAGAGGCAGAAAATCCTGGATTTTGAAGGCCTTTGACTTGACACTTGCAATCTCAAGAGAAACCTGACAACATAGCATCATTGAAAAAATTTTACTATAAAAAAAAAAAAAAAAAAAGCAAGTTAACTTTGTCTGACCCTGGTCCAAGCCCAAGACCATTAATATTAAGTATCTGTCCCATCTGATACACAACAATTAGTGCAACTAGAAATGCAGCCTCAGTGTTACGCTCACTTTTGCAAGGAGGGAACAAATAAAAGACCTGTGTGTGGCAAAGTTTAGTGACTCAACAAATGTAGACATTCTCTGTGTCTGAATAAAGAGCTAGATATTCACATTTTTACTCATGTTGCTATTTTGATTCGACTAATTTCAGCCAAAGCCAATCCATCAAAAATTGTCTTGATCCACCCTGAAACTGATCCTTCAGACTTTCAACATTAGCAGTTCGAATGTTGAGGTCTAGGATCACATCAACATCGCTACAACAAGGTTGTGCGAGGTAAAAACCATAGCATCCATAGTTGCACAAAATTACCATGCCCGTACAATTACAGCTCAGTTGACCTCCAATGGATGTTTCCAAAAAACTGTTGGCTTTTTTTTTTCCCTCTTCCAAATATGCCATCCATCTAACCTGTGGGTAGGACTGAAACTGTTTGACTGTTGATTAATAAGGCAACTATTGAACTTATCAATTGATTCAACATAAAATAATAAAATTTCTTCACTTTTGAATAGATGGAACTATATAGATGGCCAGCACGGCGGCAGAGTGGTTAGCGCTGTCGCTGTTGCAGGTCCAGTTCCCGGCCTGGGGCCTTTCTGTGCGGAGTTTTCACATTCTCCCCATGTCTGCGTGGGTTTCATCCAGGTACTCTAGTTTCTTCCCACCGTCCAAAGACGTCATGTTTGGGTTAATTGGTGACTCTAAATTGTCCGTAGGTCTGAGTGTGAGTGGTTGTTGGTCTCGGTCTCTGTGTGTTGGCCCTGTGATGGACTGCTGACCTGTCCAGGGTGTACCCCGCCCTTACCCAGTGTGAGCTGGGATTGGCTCCAACACCCCCCGCGACCCGGAAATGAATAAGCAGTTGAAGATGAATGAATGAATGAATGAATGAACTATATAGATTAATTTCTGCTATTTCTATTTAAATTGAGGAATAATATGAATTATCTTTTTTGATTTATTTATAACAATGATCAAACTATCAAAATAGTAGCAAAGAATGTTTTTGTCGAATATTTCAGTTGTCTTTGTGGTACCAGCACTCTGTCATACATGGCCGCTTAATGAAAAATGAAAACTTTTTCCATTGTCAAACAGACAAACTGGCCACTGGAGGCATGTGGTGCAGTTCACTGGTGTAGCAACCACACCCTCCACTGTAATCTCAACAAACATAATGTTTATCTGACTTCAATGGAAGTAAGCCTTGAAGTATGACAAGTAACACATATTTCTTTGGTCCACCGCATGATACTTAGCCGAACCCCACTGAAAAAGCCACCAATATACTTTTTTCCACATTTAATAAACGTCAACTAAAGTCCAGCCAGAACATCCTCATGTTAATAATGTTGACAAACCCTGAAGGAAATTAAGGAAAAACAGGAATGGACAATAAGGAAAAAATGGAGAAAGGTACTTTATAAAATAACTAAAACTGGAACGGTTGCCATGGTTTTTCAACATGTGTTTTCTAACACTATGAATGTTACTGAAAGGAGACAAGCACAGCCACCACATTATTCATCAGCAGGGGGTGTGCGTAATAAGGGGAAGAGAACCAGTTGCATTCCACAAAACCACCAGAGTGATTTGAGTTTTCCATGTAGTCATAGGGCGTGCACGCATACATGCACACTCACAGGGTATTATTTCTATCAAGCCAGGGTTAGGTCAGGGGGGATTGTCAGTTCTGTGTCTCCTCTCCAGCGAGGGAGCCCTTTTCAGATCTCCGGAGATTCTAACATAAGGTCTTCCTCTGGAAAATCATTTCTACCCAAAAATGTTTTACTCACTTTCCTGCTTCTTTAATCTGCCAAGCTGTCACATAAAGCATCTTTTCTTTTCTCTCTTTTAGACCATTACTACCACAAGTTGTAAAACCTGTTGAACAAAACTGGATCCTCTCAAGTAAAGCAGCCTTTTTCAGTTTTACCTGCAAGATTAATACTTTCCGGATTAGGTTTAGATAAAGATGAAGAAAACATCAGACCAGAATATTCCCTTTAGGGTTAACCATTCTGTGCAGTCACAGACTATTGAAATGATGATACATCTGACATTCAATCCAGACTCTAGAGGTTCAGTTGCTGACTCAGGGCCTGATTACATAACTCACATGTCCCATTAAACACTTCCAAAAACATCTGTCAACTTCATGTTGACAGGAATCACTCCCATCCAAATAAGGCTTTGGGCCCATATTTGCATAGCATATTTTCAAAGTACACACCCTGAGGCTCAGCGTGAGGCACATCAAGTCAAGTTTTACTGGCGTCTTAAACAAAAACTGGTTAAAACACACATATACCAACTAATGTCAATAACGAGATCTAATCCTAACTTTGCCTCCTCCTTCAATGCTCCTTACCTCCTGTCTCCTCTTACAAACACACCTCCCCCACATTGCTGTATGTTGCATAAGAGCAGACATGCATTAACAATTTCTGTGAAGACAGCAGAACAGTAATTACTGTTCCGTCTGTGCTGCTGATACAGAGACAATCACACACTACATGGTTCTCCACTCCCTCAGAAATACACAACTAACGTTTGTCAACGGCACACTACTCATGTTGTTCATAAAAGTTAGACCAAGTATGCCAAATAAATCAATAAACACTGACATCGACTGAGTGTTTTGCGATTAGTTAAACTACAAGACTTGAAGGTTGTGACTTCACAAACAATTTCTCAGTGTTGATCAGACCTCTAACTATAAATTCACTTCATGCTAAACTGCAGCACATTAATTCAAGTAAAAAATGTATGTCAAATTGGTTTTAACGGGCTTTAACCGCAGTTTGGACGAGGAAAACACCTAAATACCCACATGTAAGGTTCAGAAAATACACTGTTTTTGCCTGATATTATGCTCACTAGAGTTTTAAATTCTTGCCATAACAGATTTGATAAGACAGCATGTTGCTACCCAACAAAACATAGTGTACCATCTTCCTATATAGTGTGATGTCATTGAAAAGAGGTGGCAGTGACCAATTTCCAGGAACAAGAATGTAAACACAGAATGGAGTTTGAAGCAGCATGTAAATTACTGGCTGCTTTGTGTCTCGAGGGCACAAGTCCCAACGCTGTTCCCTGAACAATGCTGTGTGCTTCTACTGGTCAACAACAATGTCAAACTACCTGCAAGAAAGCAAAAGATTCTGGCACACAAGTCTTTGGGAGATTTCCCATCAGTTGTATTCAACTATGACAGACCAGAAGAAGATGTGATTAGCATCTTTTCTTACACCCTCTCACCCAACAATACTGCAAATTGGAAGGGAGAGAAAACACACCTTTTTTCTCTCCAGTGAAAGGAACTACATCCTCTCTGTCCTTGTACTCCATTGCTTCCTTCTCAAGGTATTTGAGCAGACGATCCCTGTCAAATGGCCCTGTAGCGTTCTTGGTCGTCTGGTCTTTCTGACGTAAGCCTGCTGGGAGAAGAGCATTCTGGGGAGAAGAAACAAAGACATGTCAGACCAGGCCACTTCCGCACACTGACTACAGACATTAACTCTTCAATCCAAAAACTGGTAAATGGTAAACTGTGTTTTGAAGCTCTAAATGTTTTTGTCTGCCTTCATAAAAATGTTCTTTCAAGTCTCTGGGAATTTCTGTAACTGAATTAAAATTAATTAGGTAAAGAATTAAAAGTTCCTTAAAACAGGAAATGAACACACTCTGAACTGGTTTAACCTGAATGCACCCGAGGCATGTCAACCAAATGTTTATGACTATTAAGACAAAAAAAAAAAAAAATTGCAAACAATTATGGACCATTATCTATAGGTGAGTGAAAGCTTCAGGGAGGAGAAGGAAGATGGAAACTTGTCTAGTCAGTCCATGCACGCTGCTGCTATTTTAACCAAAGGATTTATTTTTGCATGCGCACCAAATCTTACTTTGGCCGATATAATGAGATCAAGAAATTAATATTTTCCCACTTGTCACTGACTGTTTCCCATGGGCTCTGTGTGGACACCATGCATTGCAATGGTTCTCTCACTCTGTACTTAAAAAAAAAAAAAAAAAACATCCAGGGGCCTGGAAGGGATTTTGTTATACTCTCCAGCTCTACTTGTAAATAAACACACAAACACTTGGCAGCCTGCTAACAGACTTGATACAGCCCAGACTCACCCTTTAAATTATTCTCCTAACCATAAAGGAAAGAGGCTGGAAGGTGTTGTCGGAGAACACAAAGGAAAAATCCAACCTTAACCTTAAATTTGGATGGATTTGAAGTTCAACACATTCCAGGACATTTAAATGTAATGACATGGTCTAATATATGCTATACAGTCCACTTTAGACATATTCACATATGAATCACATACTGCAACAGGAGTGACTCACTGCAAACATGACAAGCAGCAAAAACTTTTTAGAACTGGGTAAAACTTGATACAATTTTTGAAAAAATTTGAAAGCAATGTATTTGTGTCAGTTCTTTAAGAGAAAGAATTATGGCAGCTAAGATTTTATGAACATTTTGTGTGTGAGCTGCATAAAATGTTTTCATTGTTTAAATGGGTAATTTCCCACTAAATCCATTTGCCACAGGAACTCCCTCCCACTAAACAGCCCTGGAATTCCTCCAACCCTCACTGAGCCCTGACCTCAGGATCCATCTCCTCGAGAGCTGACTCCAGCTGTTTGAGCTCTTCTGCTGAAAGTTTTTGGAGGATTTCATCTTCATCAAGATCCTTGTACTTGTCCAGATCCTTCTTGTATGACAGCGCCATGGTGCCGGCTATAGTTTGCTAAGCAACACTGAGCAGCAGACCACAGCCACACTGTTCCTTCTAAGGCTCACTGCTCCAGGCCAGGGGGAAGATACCTGAGGAAAAACTTTGGGAGAAGACACACAGATATAGACAGTCATGGTCATTCCTTTGTGCTTGGCTCATTAGAACATTGCAGTGTAGTTATATCTCACAAACTGAGATAAACATTGTTTATCTCATCCCTGTGAAACAATAGTTGGTCACAGCTGGGCTGGATGATGAGGCCTTGCAATGATGCAATACACACACAGCTGGAACAAAGGCAGAACTTTCTCAGGCTCAGGCAAAATCATCTGACCACTCCCATGAGAATACCCAACAAATCTTTGTGTCCACCAAATTTGTGCTAATTTAGAAAACATTATCAACTACAAAGACAAAACAAAGAAGCACATTTGTGTGGATATGGGAAGACATGAATGTGTTTTTCTTCTTAGCAGGAAAGTTTACTTCTTAGAAGTACACTAAAGTAGATTTATAAGCTCATAACACAAGGGTTCAGTTTAAATAATGCACTGATAGGATCATTATTTAATCTAAGAATTAGGAAACCAGTATGTATCATGTCAAACAAAATAATGGGGCCTCAGCTTTCAGTTCCCTCTCCCACGCCACAGTTCGAACACACAATGACCTCATGATGTCCCTACAGCACACCACAGATGGTCTTAGTCCTGATCGGTCACACACATCAATTGTACATATCCCTAAACTTAAATGCATTTTTTTTCTAAAGAGTTGGCGTTACAGTTACAGTCAAGTAAATTAATTTCCTTTTCACGGTGTGTAAAATATGGCACCTTATCTTTGTGGCAGCAGGAGAAAAAAAAACAAACAAAAAACAAAAAAACACCCCATGCTTCGACTCGGTGGCTTGGCTAAGGATTCTGTTAATGCCATTTCTCTGGAATTACTTGAGTGAATTGTCCAGTTCAGAGGAATTCTGTGAGTCCAACACACTGTGTGTCTCACACACTGTTTGTCTCTTTGTCTCCTCAAAGCAGGCTCTGTCTTGGGCTAATTCCTGACCTCACCTCATCCATTTCACTTTGTGTGAAATGATTATGAGGGTCATGTCAGGGACATATGCAGCCCTTCGCTCCAGCAGCTGAAGCTGGGCTAAAAGGTCAATGCTGACCACTTTAATCAAAGCATATGAATATAATGATCTGCAATAATAATCTAACCCTCATGTTCCATTGCAAAGTAGTTTAATCAGATCCAGTGGGGCAGAGTCTGTAGAATGATGCCTTGTAAGTTGCTACTGCTAAATATCATTAGTAGCTACTATAAATGTAATCAGCAACTGAAGTGAAGACAATGGTGGTAGACAGGTAAGGTGCAACAATATAAATCTGGCTAAAGTGAGAATGGCTCCAGAAATAAAATAAACTTAAATTTCTGCAGGCATCTTGAGAGAAAATCCTTGAAATTAAATGAAGGTGAAATCAGTTCAGACAAACATTCACAAAACAATAAACTAGAGAACTGACATGCATCCAACTGAGTCTGAACTTTAACATCTGACATATCTATCCAAGTTTTGTTTGAACTGTCCCCAAACTGTTCTTTTTACATATTACCACATTTCTAATTCAAACATGTAAACTGCTTTACAAAAATGTCTAAAGTCCAGACCTAACACTTGCAATTCGCTGTTACACAAGCGAAATCTTCATCCAGACAAATTCTGGGATGTCCAGGAGACAATAATGTGATGACATTTCTGTCCAGGGTGTGGAAAAAGCAGAGACACCAGAGTTGGGGATAAACAGGCCACACACGTGTGCACGCATACACACGTATAATGCTCTTATGACAAGATCAGCTCAAAATAACCCCAGTTACCATATTATCCTACTTTGTCAAAAACACTTTCCACTTGGCTGAATTATAATTCGGGACATTTTAAAAAGTAACCACCATTTACTGTGAGGCCCAGTACTTTTGTACAGACAGAAGAGCAATGGAACTTGCAGACAGGGATAATGATGGCAATGGGTGGGCTCAGGCTACAATGGCGACGCTGAGAGGATCCATTAGTCCAATCTAACTTATTCCTTTCTCCTCTCTCCTAATCCTCCAAGACCACAACAGATGGTTCAAAGCCAGTAATACTGCAAACTGCACTCAACACTCACCTTGACTTTTCCTTTAGTGACCTGTACACTTTGGCAACTGTAGGGCACCTACACATGTAGAGGTTTTGTAGCGGCTAGGCTATGAAATTTAATACCATACTGTACCTAAATCACTTGTGTTCTATATGAGGTGTGGGACATGTGTCATGTCAAATGTCTAGGATTTGCACGTCAAATAATTGAAGTTGACTCACAAAGCCATTAATAATGCAATATCAGATCCTATCTCAGATATCTCTGCCTTATACAGGGTTACCATAAAGTCTCTTTACAACTTAAAAAATGTATTACAAAAGCAAATGAACAGCCAAATATGTGGAAATTATTACAAAATGAGGAGAAGATATTGAAGTTTTTTTGCCTCATTTAATACACCTCTATATGTGCACCATTACCATTACCATCAAGATGGTACTCGATTTCTTGCTATGTTCACTGTAGCATAGCCTCATCAGTGGTCGCCACGGCATCAGTGATCTTTTGCTTTAGGTCAGTGATGTCCTGTATCTTTGTTGGATACATGATAACTTTAACATAACCCCACAGAAAGAAGTCCAGGGGAGTGATATCTGGTGAACAAAGCGGCCAGGGAATCGGGCCATCCCTTCCAAGGGTTAGGGTTAGGGTTAGGGCATTTACCACTACCTATTTCATCAACAGCGTACCTGAAATACACAAATGCAATGTGATTAAAAACTTTATTAACCACTGAGTATAGACGACAAATTTGATTAAGATATCTCATAAATTGCCTTTGTAATGATTCTTTTAAATTGTAAACAGACTTTACGAACACACTGTATTATCTGAATATTACCAGCAAAAGATCATCAGATTTTATCCTGTGAAGTATAATTCTCCAAATCAAATATCTAGGTTGCTGTGCTACATTCATTCTCATGATGCAGAAGCTGGATGAACAGGAAGCAATGACTGGTTATTACAGGATTATAGAACACATCCCTACCAACACACAAAAAGACTATAGTTAGAACGACCCAGCTCTATTCCCCCTGGGACAAAAGTCTGCAACTCCTCCACCCACCTACTCTGTTTCAGTTTCAATATCTTTCTGTCTGTTTCCCCACCCTTTTGTTACTGAGTTCTCATCTATTTTTTTTTTTTTTTTTTTTTAAATCAGCCTCCCAAGGTGTCTGCAAACATCAAAAATCAAAGGAAACACAAGAAGGAGAAATGTGTTGAAACAGATGGTCTGGTAATACTGCCGTGAAGATGCATTCACTGTAACTGATAAAAAAAGTGATAGTACTACGATATACAAGCCATCATAATAAAAAGTGTTTATATAGGTATGTTACAACTGTTTGGCCACAAATCAGTCTTTTCTATATTAGATCCATAGCCATTGTTATCCTTTCCAAATTGACAGTCATTAAAGGCATATTCCAGGGAAAGAGAACAATCAGCATTCATGTTGTTCGTTCACTTTTTCTTCTCTTACACAGCGTTTCTCAACCGCACATGATATGTGTACTCCCCTGTTCTAGCGTCGCAATCCAGACACACACTCCATTATTATGTAATGAGGACAAAATTCAGGGAGTGTCCAGCCTCTCAGTTTAACAAGGGCATGAATGTAAGTGTGTGAATAACACAGGTCCTAGAGATTGACTCACACACACCTACGAAAAAACAACCACATTTACTACAGTTGCTGCGATCACAGCTAGGGTGAAACTAACCACTCAGGGCCAGGTTTCACTCTTCATTGAAAGGCATGCTGGTTGATAAAATCCTGTGTGATGAGTCTGCTCATCAGAAACACTGTACTGCAGGAGGTGGCACAACAACCATCCACGAATGTGCCGCATCAGCAGTCGCCATGATTTCCCACTGTTTTACTTTACCTGCAGCACCGTTTCAGGAAAGCCACCTGCCCTCAGGCTTAAAAGTAAAACCACACTTCCCTCAGCAGACGTCCTCCTTAAGACCCGGGGACCACACCCTTCATTCAACACTGAGCCCTGCTGGTCAGACTACCTCTGACTGACACACACACACACAAAGCCTGTCATTAGCTTTAGACATTAGTGTTTCACGACACCTTTTGACCCCCCCCATCACTGACAAATAGTTCTGCTGCTGAGGCGACAGTCATTACCATGTCCTGTACTAAAAAACACCGACACCTACAGACACATGCCGGACTCTTTAGATGACACTTGGTGCTGCCATACACTGCCATCGCTTTACCAAACCTATATACAGGGCACAAGCTGCTGGTGGGGACTTGACTGATTCATCCCCGTCCTGTACACAAGGCAGCCAACGGGACCCCGTTAGCTAACATGTTCTTGACATGTTTATGTTCATCACGCTGACTGTTGACAAGTTGATGCTTTTTTTTTTTGTTACTGCGGATTAAAAGTCGCATCGTCTTTATTTGCTATAACGCGGTTAGAGCCAAATCGTCTATGTGACGCTTCCTCTGGTGACTTAGCTACATTTGTTTGATGCAGCGAGACTACACGAAGTACCCCGAAAGGATGTGGCTAGCTGCTAGCACGCTAGCCTGGAGTTGAGTCAAGTTGCTAGCCATTTGGCTAAAACAACCAGAGCAAATATACAAATGGCAGGGTGTAAACCAACAAAAGCAGCACACTGACCCCCCCAGCTATCGAGTTCCTTACCAGAGGCTGATGGGACCTAGATGCGGGATCTCACTGTAAGACCAGTCTCCCCAGTATGCAATGTCTCCAGCGATTGATTTCTCACTCAGCTCAAGGGCGGTAACACAGGAAGAGAGTGACGGCGCACCCTGTGAGTGACGTCTTATTCAGCCAATGGGAAGACAGCATGCCATCCGTCAACGAATGGCGTAAATTCACCCGCCACCTTCACCTAGTCGAACCAATGATAACCAAGATAAGAAAAAATAAATAAATAAATAAATAAATACAAATATGGTGCATATTGATGTATGCTTTGGATCATCGTTCTGTTGTAAACAATCTTCCTTCTGTTTTATTTTCGTGATTGACTGCAGGACATTTGCAACCAAAATTTTCAGATTTCCTTTCGAATATCAATTATTCCTGTCTGTGCAGTGTTTCATTTGTCACTAGCTGCCACACAACCCAAAAGCAGAATATTTCCAATGCCAACACATGTGTAACAGTTGGTAAATTGAGGTCCACTACTGTCTACAGAGATTGTATTTACTTTTTCTCACTTAATTTACAGTATTTATCCTTTACCAGGGGTGCTTGAGCCGTTTCATACCACTATAACTATACAGGATGTATAGTTATAGTGGTATCTGCTGCTGAACAGAAACAGCAGATGTTGGAGGTACTCTTGTTTCCTCCCACCGTCCAAACAAATGCATGTTTAGGTTAATTGGTGACTCTAAATTGTCCGTAGGTCTGAGTGTGAGTGTGAGTGGTTGTTGGTGTCTGTCTGTCTCTGTGTGTTGACCCTGTGATGTACTGGTGACCTGTCCAGGGTGTACCCCACCCTCACCCAATGTGAGCTGGGATTGGCCCCAGCACCCGGCCCTGAAACAGATAAGCGATGAAAGATGAGTGAGTGGTTTTTTGGTTTGTTTTAGTCAAACAACTTACTATCAAATTATTCCATCCATCCATCCATCTTCTACTGCTTTTCCATTTCTGGGTCGCAGGAGGTGCTGGAGCCAATCCCACCTATCTCTGGGTGAGGGCGGGGTATCAAATTATTGTCAAATACAAAAAGTGCTAATTAAATTAAACTCTTTCAAATGGTTTGGCTTTGAAAAAAAGCAAATACTAAAGAGAACACATAAAATTCAGCAATAAGTCAAATGATGCCATCACTCCACATATGTTCAGACATAAACACTTTTTGGGTCATTAGGCTATATAGACATGCATTACCCTGCCTTGGCCCAAACTTAACCAGTGACCCAAAGATCTCCTTTTTTGTCCTCACTGATATGAGTTAACCAAATAAGTGACAGTTCATGACAGAAACTCCCACGTATATGCACTATAACCCTTCAGAAAATGTGAAAAAAAAAATGTGTAGTCACTGTAGTCTGTTTGCTGCTTGAGAGAGTAATTCCTGATCTCACTTGCACATTTAAGACACAAACATTTTTTTTACTGCCTACTTCTTTCACGGTCTCAATCAGTAAAACAAATAGGCAGTGAGACCCACAGTGAGAGCCTGTGTCTCAAAGAAAAGGCTTAGCACACAGAAGAACTTACCATGACTGTTAAGATCAAGGAAAGCCCATGCCCCTCTGTTACATAATAGTAGAGAGATAGAATTTCATGCACCCTGTTGGTTCACACATTATGGACACTGTAACAAGATGCCTCCTGTGTGAGATGTGGGCGCTCAAAAGTACATCACCAAATCAAATGAATGATGGTAATTATTTAAAAAGGTTGCAATGAGAGCAAGGAGTGCCATTTCATATATTTAAGTAGAGGTATATATATGGTAGAGCTGTCAAATTAATATATTAAAACTGCTATATTCTTAGTTATAGTTATCTTCCAATCTAAACTATCTTGGACAATGTCTCCCAGCCATTCCCTGACGGGAAGCCACAGACTCATCCCTCCAAGATGCATCACAGAGTGTCACAAAAAATAATCCCTGGATCAAAGATTTACTATTTTTATTATTGTATTATAAACAGTTTTGTTATTTATTACACCACTTGAGTAAGGGTATGTTTCTGCTAATGTTTTTTATTTTTATTCTGGAGCACATATCACCACATGTCCCTGATGTACAGAGTATTTCTGACTCTGGTCCTTGTGTGATGAGCGGACTCCGGGTTGGGGGTGTCTGGCGCCCCCCTGTGTCTGGGGGACGCCACCACAGTCTGAGGTCTGACCTCGGAAACAAAACCTTCCCTCAAAGGCCGGACACCGTCTGCTTCCTGCAGGTCAGGTTTTACTGCTGCTTACAGTTTGGAAGAAATGGCGGACATGGATGAATTGTTCGGCAGCGACGGGGACAGCGACAATGACCAGCGAGGTAACATTGCTTTATTTTTGTAAAGCCGGTTTATGAAGTTAACTTGATGATGACGTCGAGTTTTTCCCTGTGCGAACACCGGAAGTAGCTTTGGGTCAAAAAGAAAACAATAAAGAAAAGGATCCCGGACATTATGAGCATGAACTCTGTTAATGTTAACTTCATGTTTCCCAACACGTTGTCCTTCCTTGAAACTCTTCTGTCTGTGTGTCTTTTTCTAGCCTGAAAATGTCTTTTTAGCCACCGTCGTGTTAACTTAAGCTCCACTGTTCTGTGTTTGGTTTAAGAAAGGAAGTCGCTCTACTGGAACACGATTTAATAATAAATACTCTTCCTTTATTCGTTTTTACACAGTTATAAAGCTAAGTAAAGACGTCTTATCGGTGCGTTTATCTATTTCGTTCTTCATTATCATCTTATAAAATTAGGGTGTTCATTATATGTTATTATGTGCAGGTAACAAGTCTGATGGGAAGCATTTCAACAACTCAGACATATTCTCAATAAATGGAGAAATAATAATACTTTTGACTCGTATTTACTATTTTGGTGGTACTTTGCATTGGGATTGTTATTACAATACAGTCCCAGCCAGTATCACTGCAAACGGCCACCTCTATAAGCATGTATTTACATTCATGTCATCTTTGTAAAGCAGCCTCTGAGTATCTGTTGGATAAAATCCATTCTCTAGAAAATAATTCCATACATGCATATGTTAATGCTTAAAGTAAATAGATGGTTAGGTGTGTTCTGGGCTGATCCACTAAATGAAAAACACCAAGTGTTAAACCACAGATTCATGTAAAGATACCACACTGCTGTCCCACAATAATCTCTTACACCTGAGAGAGCGAGACTACCAGTCAACAAATTAATATGTTTCATATACAGTGGTATGAACAGCGTTATAACATCTTCTGCCGCAACGCTATTATTAATTTACCAAATGAAAATGACACGTATTCCCTAGAAAGACAATAATCTGTTTTCATGTATATGAAATATAGAATAAAATCAAATCCCTCCGCAACGTACTCCCCGGCAATTCAAATCCTGCTGTCTTCATGTCCTCTTTACTTGATGAAAATGTCCCATTTGAAGTGTGATGGTCTGACAGCTGGCTGCAATGTCTTGTTATGCAATTAAAAAACAAATCATTTTTTTTGGGAGAAATTATTCATAATATTATAATTTTAGTTACAAAAGCTCACACTATTTAAGAGTTTAAATCTCTCTGTACTGTCAGGAAAAACTGAGCTACCAGCGTAGCATGGGGCCTGCGGTGTTTTAATATTAATGGAAAAATTATTTGTAATCAAGAACTTTGCAAGAGCAATTTGGAAAAAATACATATATTGCGCTTTGTCACTTAGAAATTGCAACATTCACCCGCTGTGGAGTGATTAGATGATGAACTGCACCATGCAGCGGACGCAAAATAGTCTGCTTTTTTGAATTTCAGAGTCTGGCTCCGGCTCTGGCTCCGGCTCGGACTCAGAACAGGAGAGACCTCGATCTGCCAGCAACGCCTCAGGTAGTGGCAGCGACAGTGAGAGGGAACAGGATGATGATGATGAAGACGAAGGCCAGGAGGCAGGAAAACCCAGCATGAATAAGGTGTGTGTTTTTGGCAAGTGATTGTGCAGATTTCAAGAGCAGACCACAGTCAGATATGCTTTACACCGTCCCCTCGCTAAATGTTAACACTGGCACAGTTATTATTTCATCCACTGTCCAAGAACATGTGAGTCAGGTAGCAGCACTCCCCCAATGAATTCCATGATGTAATAAGGGTATAATGGAAAGAGGTCAGCCACATTAAATGTATATTAGTCACCCAAGATGAAACAATCTTGAAAAAAAAAACACACATTACCTGACATATTTACTACAGTATTGGTTTTGCAATCTCTGTAATTACACTAATGTGAAATTGCAGTCGTAATTACATGTCACATGTATGTAGGCCAATTTAAAATGGGAATGAAAAACAAATGCAGTGAGATTTCATTTCATAATGAACAGTGTCTGCTGTGCATTAAATTAGACTGCTGACCATCAAAGTTGTTCTCACCCAGAATAAATTCTGGTATTTTGTTAAACATTCTGCTTGAGAGAATGATACATCTGTGCAATGGTGCACATTTGTTTGTGTGTGCACATCGAAAAAGGTAGGGCCGGACAGCATGCAGCAACAGTGGCTACCTGTATATCACCCCACGTTTTCCTCTACCTTGTAGGAGCTGTTTGGAGATGACAGTGAGGATGAGCAGCACAGTCAACACAGTGGCAGCGACAATCAGTCTGAACGGTCAGGGAATCAGTCAGATGCTAGCATGCACTCAGACCAGGGGGACAACGATCACTCTGACACAGAGCAGCACAGCGGCTCAGAGCGCGGCCATCGGGATGAGGATGAGGACGACGAGGATAGGGGTCAGCGTTCAGATGGAGGAAGCCCAGCCGGCAGTGGGATGTCTGGAGCGGGGAGCCCTCGTTCCGAGAGGGGCAGTGGCCATTCAGACAGAAGGTACAACCCCACAAACTGGAGGGTTTTTTGTTTGTTTGTTTTGTTTTGGGGTTTTTTGTGTATGTGTGTGTTATTTTTTTCTTTTAACAACTACATGTTCATGACACAATATGGTATAACTGCCCAAATCACAATTAAGAATGGCTAAAGTACAATAAGGAAGTACAGATTTGTACTTTCTTGTGATGGCTGATAAAAGAAATGCAAATGTCTGTAAAAAAGAACATATATGTAGTGAACGGCAGCTGGGAAAAGATATACAAATGGGTTAATATAGAGTAAGGACCACTTTGTCCTGTAAATAATCTCTTTTAAATGCACAGAAGAGAGCAAACTGTCAATATTATATTTTATAATACATTAAACTCATTACGGCCAGCACGGCGGCATAGTGGTCAGCGCTGTCGCGGGAAGGTCGTGCGTTTGGTTCCCGGCCTGGGTCTTTTGTGTGCGAGTTTGCATATTCTCCCCGTGTCTGGGTGGGTTTCTTCCAGGTACTCCGGTTTCCTCCCACCGTCCAAAGACATGCATGTCTAGGTTAACTGGTGACTATAAATTGTCCGTAGGTCTGGGTGTGAGTGTGAGTCGTTGTTGGTCTCTGTCTGTCTCTGTGTGTTGGCCCTGTGATGGACTGGCGACCTGTCCAGGGTGTATCCTGCCCCTCGCCCGGAACGTTGGCTGGGATTGGCTCCAGCACCCCCCACAACCCGGAAACAGAAAAGCAGTAGTGGATGGATGGATGGATAGACTCATTACATTAGAATATAAACAGGGAAAAAAACAGATAAGGGACCATCAGTTACCACAAGAAAGGGTTTCTTCATCTTGAGAGAAACCAAAGCAACAACCTAGCCCGTCATTTTATAATGACCCAATCATTGTCAGAAGAACAAATTTACATTTCTTGATGTATTTTTTCTATTATGTATGTTTACATCAGTGTGCACAGTGATCCTGGGACTCCACAGTCAGGGCCGGCCACACCTCACTCTGACGGAGAGGCTTCTGGCAGGGAGAACCAGTCAGATGACGACAAGTGGGATGGAGGGGCAAAGAGCGACCAGTCAGAGGATGAAGAGGATAAACGTCATTACTCTGATGAAGAAAGAGAAAACTCAGATGATGAGGGACCGAGGAACAGGAAATTAGGTGCTCCTCGCATCTTGTGTTAGATTTTGTGGAAGAAGATTAAGACCATATGTGAAAATTTTATCCTGAGCTCTGGGCTAAATCTCAGAGCTTTCAGATTAATGTGAGAAATATTTCTCCTGCACTTCTGCCATGTATTCATAATCCTGCTCTCTTACTATATGTTTCTGGTAATGTTCAGTACTTTTAGTTCATACAATGCTTTCATGTGAAAATTGTGATTTTTATTTTCCAGAGTCTGCAAAGGGCAGTGACAGTGAGGATGATTTCATCAGACAGAAAAGCAATGCAAAAGCTGCCTCTGATTCAGATTCAGACAGCGATATTGGAACAAAGAAAAGTGAGGAACTATTTTAACAAAGAAAACTAACTGCAAATCTAACGTTGTTGGCTCATAGTGTATCTACAGTTCAAATCTAAGCGGTCCCTCCTCCATACTGTTCCATAGTAAAGAAAACTGCAGCAGATGACCTGTTTGGAGAGGCTGATGACATCTCTTCAGACAGTGATGCAGAGAAACCTCTGACCCCAGGACAGCCCCTGGTATCTCACTTTTAATTTGTGAAGTCTTTTTTTTTCATATAAGAGTTCCCAAATCTCCTTTTCTCAGAGCTTCTCATTAAGCCTCTCTAAGCTGATCCCTATTTTCAAGGGTCATTGAATCATACAGTGGTTTTGAAATGTTTTCTTTGTGTGTGTGTGTGTGTGTGTGTGTGTGTGTGTGCGTGTGCGTGTGCGTGTGCGTGTGCGTGTGCGTGTGCGTGTGCGTGTGTCTGTGTCTGTGTCTGTGTCTGTGTCTGTGTCTGTCTGTCTGTCTGTCTGTCTGTCTGTCTGTCTGTCTGTGTGTGTGTGTGTGTGTGTGTGTGTGTGTGTGTGTGTGTAGGATACAGAGGATGGCCTTGAAGGGGAGCAGGCAGAAGAGGAGCCAGCACCTGAGACTCGTATTGAAGTAGAGATTCCAAAGGTCAGCACAGACCTTGGATCTGACCTTTATTTTGTCAAGCTTCCCAACTTCCTGTCTGTGGAGCCCAGGTCAGAATATCAGCACATTCAATAAATATAATGCACACACATACTGTACTGGATGAACTTATGTAGATTTTCCCTGAACTTGCTTTATAGACCATTTGATCCTCAGTACTATGAGGATGAATTTGAGGATGAAGAAATGCTGGATGAAGAGGGACGGACCAGGCTCAAATTGAAGGTGTGTAGTCCACCATATCAATATGAATTTGTACTTTCGTGGTTGTCAGATTCTTAAAAAAAGTCTGTATGATGTTCATCAGTACATTGGAAAGTAACTTTGCAAAGTGAATTTGGTTGTGAAGTGGCCAAAATTTCACTTCGTCCCCAACAGGTGGAGAATACAATTCGGTGGAGAGTCAAGAGAGACGAGGAGGGAAATGAAACACGAGAGAGCAATGCACGAATTGTCAAATGGTCTGATGGCAGGTGTGTTGTATGTCAGTCTGGGTGTAGTGGTCGGTATTCTGTGAAGATGATGTGCTCTGTACTTTCCGAGCTTTTAAATTCCCTGTTGTTATCACAGCATGTCCCTCCACCTTGGGAACGAAGTGTTTGATGTTTACAAGGCTCCACTCCAGGGAGACCACAACCACCTGTTCATCCGACAGGGCACTGGACTGCAGGGACAGGCTGTGTTCAAAACCAAACTTACGTTCAGGTAATAGAGTAACATGCCAATGTAGTGAGACACGCAATTCACCTGTGGCAAAATCTATGCGTTGCCACGGATACTCCTCCTCTCTCTGACAATTTGTCAGTCATGCATGCGCTAAATAGACTCATGGCAACAACAATAGCACCCTTCATTCAGAAATGTACTCTATGCTGTAAGTCCCTAGATCACTTTGTGCTAGCTGCCCAGGTTTCTCTCAATAAGAAGTGCTTAATCTTCTTAGCACCCCCAAGTCCACCTGGATGTAGGACACTAGCCAAAGCTGCTTTAATGCACAATGGACTCCCAGGCAGGACATTGCTAATTGTTCTGATTCAGTATTATCATCACATTAGATTTTTTTTTATTAGGATTGAGGCTGATGCCCAGGATTAAGAAGGTCAGGAGAAAATATTTGTTTTTTTGTTTTTGTTTTTTTTACAAAGGAGCTTGATGCAGCTTCACTAATACAACAACATTAAGACTGGAACAACACCTTGTTTTTCAGCCATTGATGGTTTTACTAATGAGGGTTCATTTTTAGAACAGAGAAGAGACTTTGAAGATGCTTGACAGATTGATCTGAAAGGAAAAAGTGGATGAGGGTATCCACTCCAATCCAGGATAATGAATTAGCCCTGGGTTCACTCATGGCAGTTTGTTTCAAAGATATTTGTAATGTTACAGAAAATGACAAATCTGAGGCAGAAATTAGTTTTGGTAATTGTCAAGTCAGAAAGAAAATAAAATGCTGACACCACTCTGGTGCCAAAACATGAAACAGGTGATTTCATCCAAAATGCTAGAGAGGATATACTGGTTAAGTGTAGAAATGTAGGGTGTATGATGCTTAAAGTTGCCATGTTGATTGACTCACAGTTGCCCTAAATCTGTCATTGATGGTGTGTTTTCCCTGTATTTCCAGGCCCCATTCCACAGACAGCGCCACTCACAGGAAGATGACTCTGTCTCTGGCTGACCGCTGCTCTAAGACACAGAAGATCAGAATTCTGCCAATGGCCGGACGGGATCCAGAGTCGCATCGCAACGAAATGATAAAGGTCACACACTAGCATTCTGTCAATCTCAGTTGATGTGTTTTTCTTTCCTCAGCCCTATCTGTCAACACTTTTATTGCCACGGGGACCAAAACATTTTGTAATGAGACCATTTGTTGACAGGCATCATGTCCAGTTACACAGAAGACATAACCTGGCACACTTACGTAATAAGGTCACACAGTGGTCAGTGAAATACAAATGGTGTCAGCATGTCTAGTAAAGGGGATATATCCGCTGTATAAACTTTAATAAGCACATTTGACTGTGCTCAGCACTCAACTACTTGGAGACGACATATCACTTGCTCTCATAATCTTTAGCACATTTTAAGTGTTCAGCTTTATGTTGTTATATGGAAATTAACATCGCACATGGCTTCCCCCACTATTTGCAGTCACCATTGCCAGTTACATTTCTTGAACTAAAGGTGAAAGTTGAGCAATTTAGTTATTTATTTATTTATTTTGACTTAGATTTGGATGTAGTCAACAAAGCAGCTTTTTTCAAAAGTACGTCTTTCATTCATTTAAGGGATGGCTAAAAAGGGTTTAGGCCATCTTAAATATGCCTACTCGTCATTGAGAAACAAAACACAGTAGAAACCATAAATATAGACCCAAATAGAGACAATGAACTGAATCAAAAATAATTGCATTAGCAGGTATTGATATATTCAGATTGTATATACCAGAGCGTAAAAAGTACCTGAAGCTAAAATTCCCCCTGGGCGTTGTTCAGGTCTGATCAGTAGCTACTCTTTCCACAAGTGCTCCGAATGGTCATAGAGTATATTCACTTAAATGTTCACATACTTTTTCTTACCACTGTAGATGATGATAATGAATGAAAAAAATGTTGTATCTCAATAATTAATTACTTTTTTTTTTTTTGTTAAAGAAATAACTGACAAAGCCCAAACTTATTGTATGAAAAGAAATTAATGAAATCCACAATCCCCCTGTTAGCTGTGGCCATCAGTGAAGTTTTTAACATTGAACCGGAAAAGGCTCTAAATAAGCATCTAGAAACAAAAGGTGAGATTTGAACCCAGGGTTTAAATTAATTCGCACCCTTGTCTCTCATTGCAGAAAGAGGAAGAGCGGCTGCGAGCTTCCATACGTAGAGAGTCACAGCAGAGGAGGATGAGGGAGAAACAGCACCAGAGAGGCCTGAGCAGCAGTTACCTGGAGCCCGACCGTTACGATGATGAGGAGGAAGGCGAGGAGGCCATAAGCCTGGCAGCCATCAAGAGCAAATACAAGGGCGGAGGAGGCCTTAGAGGTGACCGCACTATAGTCATTTTATTTTTATTAAAAAAACAAAACTGTTTTGCAATATTTTACTTGAGTTACTGAGGTCAAATGAAAACCTCCATTTTTCTGCCCCCAATCCAGAGGAGCGAGCAAGGATCTACTCATCAGATAGTGATGAAGGCTCTGATGATGATAAAGCCCAGAGGTTGATGAAGGCCAAGAAGCTAGACAGCGATGAGGTAGGTGCATCATCGTGCTGGGCAGACAGGGGGCAGTGTGTGGCAGAACGCTTGAGGCAAAAAACCCAACGATACACACACTTAACCTCAAAATGAACTAAATAGAACAAGACATAGTAGTCCTGAATAACACACATTTACTTCTGCACTGATTGCTTCTCCAAAGACAAACAAAAAAACGTTATGACGTTTTCAAACTAAATGTGTAGCTACTAATTTTGGAACATGACAAACAGAAAATACTGACAAGCTGTACAGAATGTCTGCTGCTTTTAGCAGGGCTGACGCCTCGTCACCCATTCATCTCTCTCTCACAGGAGGGCGAGGGATCGGGGAAGAGAAAGGCAGAGGATGACGAGGAAATGGCCACCAAGAAGGCCAAGAAGTATGTCATCAGCGATGAAGAGGAGGACGAAGAGGATGATGAATAATTTACTTTTTCTATTATTATGCCACTGTATTATCAGTGCTCAGCCCACATGGCATATAAACAGCCATATTTTGTTTTGTATATTTTCTTAAGACCTGTGTGTGGGTGAGTGTGTATCTGTGTCTGATTGTGTGTTTGCCTGTTTATGTTGTGTACAGCAGAGGTGAGAAATAAAAAAATAAAAAAATTTAAATGTTGTCTTATGTAACCAAAGCTTCCCAAAGCCTATTTATCTTTTTGAACAGTGTGATTCACCATTATGATTCACACTGTTGTGATGTTATGAAACATGCTCCTTAGTCCAGTTTCCAAACAAAAAGGATTAGGTTAATTGGATAAATGCTCTGGGTCAATTGAAGATTAAATTTGGAAATGGCATAGAAGTAAAGTGCCATTTTTCACATAAGACACTTTTTTTTTTTTCTTTAGCTTTTCTGCAGTTCATTCAAATGAACACATTGCCCTCCAGGAAAGAAATGGAGAGGCTAGTTAGGGGACAAATCTCCATTGGTGCTGAAAGCACCCCCAACCAAACCCACTTGACAAGACGGGAATGAGATTAGGGAGTTTAGGAACTGAGACAAAGAAGCTGTGGTGCTGTGAGAAGATCCTCCTCAACCTGTCTGCTCAGAGAAAGGGCAGAATTTGTTCCAGCTCATCCCCACTCCACTACTGCAAACCTGCCAAACAGCCACAACTTAATGTATGTGGATCACATACTGTCCAGCATGTTATTTTCTTTAATTAATGGTGTTGTGGGTTTTTGTGTTATCAATATTGTGTTCTCACAAAAGTAATAAGTTCCAATTATTCTGATAACTTTTTTGAGTCCCATGATAAAAAAAAATGCAGTCAGACAGGTGATGGTCTGCACTTCTCACTCAAAATAACAAATGCAAAACTAGTGCAGAGAGACTGTTTCTGTTGCAGGAATAATTTATTTACTATTGACTTAACAGTTGGAGCTTTACGTTTTGAAATATGAAGTTTGAAGATGGATTTTGAGTTATACAGTCAAAACCTGTTTCAAATGTGTGATCCAGTAGTATAATATCAAGCACACTCTGGTATGATTATGAAATATTTAAAAATAGCAACTGGAGATCCCTCAAAAATGATTTCATAAGTTAGTGTTCCAGTTGATAGAAAGCAAGTGAAGCTGGGTGAGGTAATACAGCTTGATCCCTCGTGAGCCAGAAGTGACAGGGGAATGTAGAGAACAACAGTCCTGGTTACAGATCCAAGTTCATCAGCCAGAATGACGCACATTCCCTAACACACACACACACACAGACACAGATGCATTTAACTTGGTTCCCAGAGATAGATAACAGCCCTTGAATTCGACCTCTCCTGCAGCCCTGTCCAGACAGAACTGGTTTTAGCCACCCACAATACAAAACTGGTACAAGACTAAGTGATTAAGTAAGAGTTTGATAAAATGGCATTCTCTCTCATGACAACGGCCTCCCTGTACACCCCCCACCCCCCCACCCAAACACACAGACACACACTGCTTTGACGTACTTACTGTCACTACAGGGACAAGAAAAAAAGAGAAAACTCTGGTCTGTTCACACGGTACAGGGTTGTGCTCAAGAGGGGTTCTGTCAGGACAGCAGGAAATAAAAAAGCCTTTGGTATTTTGTGAGGTTTTTTGGAATCAGAGCACACTTCCCTGAAAATTCATACAGAAGCTGTTTGTGTGGAATGAGGCTGTGTAACTGAAGCCCCCAGTTGCTGATGCTAGGTAGTAGCATTGACCTGGAGCAGCCCAGATGTCCAGATGCTTGTACAAGCATGTTAATGCAACCCACAGCAGCGAGGAAAGCATGGCCTTCTCAGAATAGCACATGCTGTTCTATGTGTAGGGCAGACTATAGATGTTTAATGCGGCATCATCCAAATGTTTATGTCCGCGTTGCCTTGAGAAAGAGAAGGCGTCATCAGGGGTTTGTGTGCTGCGTTATCTCACTGCAGTGGGTTATGTAAACCCAATTCCTCACAGGAGTGGGGAAGGGAGGGGAGGAGGTGGGGTAGAGGGTGGTGGGGGGCACTGCTACACACACTGACTGAAGTGGGATAAAAAAAAAAGGGGGGGGGGGCTGCAGCATTTCATCCTTTTTCTCACTTTTTGTTTTCTCCTCACCACAACCTGACCTGCCCTCCCTCACACCCAACACATCCCCCCACCAACACAATGTGGACTTGTCACTATGAGCCCCCAACTGACCAAGCCCGGACAAGGGCACATGGCATCACATTTTCTAAACAGACCCGAGAAGAGGAACACAGAGAGGGCACGTTTTTTACGTGCACTCTGGGGGTGGTAGGGGGATGGGGGCAATCGGTCTAAGCCCAGGTGTTCTTTGGAGTAAACAGGATGGTGTGTTCATTAGTCTCAGCCTCTGTTTGCCCGCACTAATGCCCTGGTTGAGCTGTGGTGTGTGTGTGTGTGTGTGTGTGTGTGTGTGTCTGCTTTGATTGTTGGGGGAATAGTTGGCTTTTTCAGTGGAGTATTCCTTCCTTCCCTACTAGGATTCAAAATATTGGCTTAATTTATAAAATTCTGTAAAGGTTCACCACTGCAGACCAAATTAACAAAGTTCTACCTATAAAATTGGAGATAGAAACAGTACAGATATATATTTTTTTAAAGACAAAATGGGGAACCCTGAGTTTTTATGTGCAATCTCCATTGCATTTCAGACTTGGCCAACATATTGCCAGTGAATAAACATTTCAGGAAGAATAATTGTGTGATTTTCTTCCTGTCTGATGTCTTTTTTGTTCACTTAATTTAACTCTATTCATTTTATGAACCACCTCAGTGACTCTGTGTACCCTGACTGTATTTCCAAGCTCTGTGCCCTTTAGCCCCGCCTCAGTATTTCCCTTCCCCCTGCTGGTGCTTATATAAGAGACTAATAAATAAAATAGAAACACAATACCCTACTCTCACCCCAGGATCCTCACACACTCACACATGACAGTGGCCCAGGGACTGTAACAGGGGCCTAACTACAAACATTTTCCTTTACGCACAAGCAGGTATGCATTATTCACATATACATGACCCACAACACTAACAGTTCAGTATCATCTATTTCATTTTCCTTCTGACCTTAACAATGTGGATCAGCCTGTTCTGCCAAAGGAACAGGGATTAATCTGTAAACAATGAGTTACCTCAGCTGTGAGCTGCTTCGTACACAGATTACACTTGAGCTTTTCCAAAAACAGACACAAAAAAAAAAAAAAGACAACAAGGTGACCCTATTTGTCACAGTTTCTCCAGAGCCAGGGTCACTCCTCTTCCTCTTTAAACACAAAAGTTTGTTTGCCCCCCCCCAAAATGCATCTAAGGTAACTACAGTATCTACTATATCTAGCTTTTGTTCCTATGAAGGACAGTAATTCCAGACTTCATGTACTTTTAAAAGGCATTCACAGTGCCTTTGGGTCCAGGCCGAGCCACAGGTCAACACAGAAACAGGTTGCTCAGAGTGGATGTACACGGATGTACTATCCTTTAAGTAAAATCTTGAGATATATATTCTTTTGGTATTTTCATAATATATGGTACTTTTTAACCTACTACATGAATTTTACAGCAATAGCTTAAGTTTAGCTTTTTACCTAGAAAACGTACACAATGTACAGTATGTTTCTATGAAATACAAATTACTGATAAATTTCTATTTATCTTGGCTTGTGACTTGTTCAATAGAAAGGGATTTGTCATGTGTCATGTATCCAAGCTGTTTGTGCTTATCTCTCAGATGGTCTAATTTAAATAACAAATTTATGCCCAGAGAGAAAAATAAATGAGCCAATATTTCACAATAACAAGACAAAAAAAATGTAATTTTTTTTGTGACCTTATTGATCTTTTCATGTCCCATCAGATTTATTGAGACTAACTAAGTTTTAATAACTAAATAGTGTCATATTTATAATTTATAATTTAACTTGACATTATCTTATTGATGTAAGTATTATTAAGTAAATTAAGGATGTGGATATTTTTTTGACTTATAGTCAAACAAAGGATGTGTGACTATACACACAAGAGATCAACATGTGACACAATTGGGTCTCATGCCTGCATCTTGTATTAACAGTTTAACGCAAGGGACATTGTCGGTTATAAATAGGTCAGCTCCATACTGGAAATACATTGTTATGAGGGGTTAAAAAGGCTCTTATTGCAAAGTATGTGTTGCCCCTTTGTCATGCAATAATGTTGGTAAAAAAAACTGTCTCAGCATGTAAAATCTTCAGCCTTCCTCTCAAAAATGAGCAGATCGAAAAAATCCCCAGATTCTCATGCCTGTTTAAAACTTCTTAACGTTCAATCTTTTTCACTTCTTAGTTTTAAGATTCTGAAGTCCTATATCACACAGTTTGACAGTATCATATTTTCTGGGCCAGGTTGTGCTAGTTGTTCATTGACACTTCACTAAATGACATACACTCCATTGTAGCAGTCATATTATGACTGTATTATATCTTTAGGTAAAAATATTACCGGTGTTCCATAAACACCATTTAATCGTCATTTTATATCATTCTGGAGAAACGTGGGCATTTGATCAATAGTCTGCAGACTGTTATTGCTGCTTCATGCATTGTAGTTATTTGTTTTTATTGTACATATTTTTCAGCCTCCCTGAAAAGGAGAAGGTCTCATTTGGCTGCACAGCAAGTGTCTGCTGTGTTTGCTCACTTGTCCATCAGTAGGTCAGTGAATTTCAAGAGATTGAAATGGGAGAGGACAGGACTGTAAGTGGCTTTGCCTATATAGCACCAGCCAAATGAAAATGTCTTGGAAGGGAGAAGGACAGAGGTTCATATGGTGCAAAGAAAGAGAGAGAGGAGAAGACTGTTGTTGGAGAGAGCGGAGGACGGCAGAGAGGTGCTAAGGTCAGGTGTGGGACGAGCGCTCGCCCAGTCTCCCAGGCCTGCGGAATTTCAGAGCCTGCTGTGACTCTCAGCACCATACACTCTGCCTCTGACGTTCATCTAACCACCCATCGAACCGAGGAAACTCCCCTTCTGTCCGTCTTTCTCTCTTTTCCATCTTAATTCGTTTTTGGTCTGCCCTCTGTCTCACCACACTGGTTAGAGAAACATTTAGAACAAATGACTACGTCCCTTCTCCGCATATGCACAGGCTTTGGTTGAGTGAACTACATAGTTTGATTTATTACTGCTGGCTTGGAAACCTGCTACTACTCAAAATAGGAAACAGAACGTTTCTGATGCAGCTGAACAGGTCTCCCAACACTTTTCATTTCAGCTCATAGCATAACACGTATATTTATTGTCAGTACAACACTGAAACAAGTCTTTTATTATTCTGTCATAAGTTATTAATACAAACAAGCCAACAACAAACAAGTCATGTACTTTCATAGTTTCCATTTGTACTTGATTCTTTGGGACAAAAGTTGCAACTAGATGAGTAGAGTGACGACCACTGATGGGCTGTTTCTTTTGTCCCTGGTCACATGGTATGGCAGGTGACATTTTTTTCCCCTTTGAGACACTTACTTATTTAGATGGCCACTTTGATTGGCTGATGAATGATGGTCTGGTCGCTTTACCTCTTCTAGACAGCAGTTAAAAAATCAGTTCAGTCAGAGGAGCAGGATTCTGCTGAAGTCAACCTTTTTCCTGCACACAACATGCCCCTGACAGAGAGGAAGCAATAAATAAAGTTATTTTCCCCACCTTATCCCCATTAGTCCCTCCCTCTCTTGTTGTCATATATCCCTAAGTGCATGCATCAGTGAACAATCAACAATATAATCATTCCACAATTTCTATAGAAAAACATCCACCAGTTTTCTATCTTTGGGATTTTCCCCTGCAGCGTTATACACAGTGTTTGCATTGAGTATGTACTGATATCTTTACTGCAAATGTTTCGTAAACAGTGTTATTAATGCCACAACCTGCCGGTTATGTAATGGCCCATACGGTCTGAAAGCGAATAAAGCAGAAGGCAGCAGCTTTAGTCGAGTTGGGAATGTACAGCAACATGTCTCATTGCAAATCCCAATTACCCTCGGGGCCCAACTGGAGGTCTGTGTCAGCCCTTTGAGCTTGTCCTCATTCCCCGGACTCTGTACTTCAGTTTTGTTTCTTAACTTTCTGCCTTTGTGGAATATTTTATTCATCCTTACCACAATAGCACTTATCACTCTTCAGCTGTTGTTTGAATAGGTGAATAGAGTGGCAGGGAGAGCAGAGATCACGCCAAATAGACACATCCACTTTTCCACCCACCCCTTTTCCATGTCTGCAAGTCATCATCACCATGGAACCTTCCACAAATATAACATCATTGGAATGAGAGGACCCAGTGCAATAGAAAGAAGCCAAAGGCACAAACAAACACAGATATACACACATACTAAATGATTTCATACCTGGGGTCAGACGGAGGGGTTAGGGAGGGTTTGGCTTGCTGGATACCCTCTTTTCAGGGCCCCTCACATGCTCAGTCTGACCCACTTTCAGTCTCCCTGACTGTGACAGAGCTGATAAGTGCAGACACAGAGGAAAATAGTTGGATGACTGAAGAATCCAAACTTGGTAAAAACTTTTAAAGTAGTTCAAAGTTCACGTTTCTTGTTAGGGGTAAATGGCAGCATTTCATTCAAAAGACTGTTTACACAACGCGCCATGTAAGATTTTATGTTCATTTACTTCTGTAGTCATTGTAGCAGCTGTGCTGAAACCAGCAGCAAGCAGCTGACCCGTAGATGGCTACAGGGGAGAGTGTAACCTCTGGTAAAGTTTTAATCAGTTAAGAGGATTGATCTATGAGGTTACATACCTTTGTGAAGGGATTTTCTCTGTCAACATCACATTAACAGTTTCACACAGCTCAGCACATTAGGACATAAATGCACATGCTGCAGACACGGTGGAAAATGTATGTTGCACATAAAGAAAGGAGGCAGGGTGTGAGCCAAAAATCAATTTCAGACAAGAAAAAATGAGAACACAGAAAGAGTAATTTAATCACCCTAACAAATACTGCTATGGATGTAGCTGACATTAGGTTTAAGTCCAATTTGCAAGCATGAAAGAAATCTTCCCTTTGAGGTCAGATTTTCCAATTAAACAAAGGCCAAGGCACAAATGGTCACTATACTGTGTTCTTAAATAATTTTGTTGTGGTTTACGCTCAGTAAATTTATTAAAGTTTTTTTTATACAATGAATGTATTATTTTTTCATTCCTAAATGAGTTCACATTTCCATTTAAGGAGACTTTCTACTTCTCCACTTATTTCCAAAAGTCCTGAACACTTTACTCCTCTACATTTATATAGGTCAAAGTCTTACCAGTTACTTGGTAGAATCATATTTTTATAGTATAATTAAGTTAATAGGTAGTTGTATCAGGGTTTCACCAAACAGCAAGATAAAAGTCCCCAATATCATCAAACCTAACAATATCCACACTTACATTGGCATCTAAATAAGGCTCATTATTTAGACGTTCTGAAAGGAACTCAAACCTCTGTCCAGGACTGAAGACATCTTTGCTTTCTCTGAACTAATCTCACTGAATTAAATCTACTGCTCCTTTGTTGCAAATTCACCTGTGTGTAAAACTCTTCAAAATAACAACTGATAAAGTAAGAGTTGTTGGAAAAATGTGAGCAGGCGAAACACTGGACTGGGAAATTTAACTGTGCAGGAGAACTTATTGGTACAGGGACAGTCTGCAGTTTTTGTTTCTCCTCAAATCCCTCTCAAATGTATTGCTTAGATGACGTCATCATAGATCCTCTCATTATGATGGCGACAACATGACATGCTGCAGGTCACCACCCATGCAGGGCCCCCTGTTCATCTACGCTGACAACGTGATGCAAATAGAAAGCTGTTAAAATAGTGGGGCACAGAGGTTTCAGGTCTTATAAAATAGGATATGCAATGGATGGCACCGCCACCCATTTCCAGAATCAACATCAGTTTGAAAATAAAAAAGAAAACTCAAATCCTCACACTTCCGTTCCGTGGCCCATTACCAGATATATCAGAAAGACCACATTCTTTTTAGCCGTGACATGTCTTTTTGACTAAAACCCCCTCCTGCCCCATGAAAACTCCTCATTAGTTTCCCAAGCCTTTCTTTTCTTTCTGTTTCACTGCCTTACTGTCTGGATTTTTTTTTTTTTCTGTGTCAATCTGCCTGCCAGCCTGTCAGTAATTCTCCTGCCCTTTATTTCTCAGAATAACTGGCCTATCCTTGCTCTCATGGTATGTGGGCTAAAGTTTCTCCAGTACTGACTCTGCCAGGGAACTAAAGCCATGCTATAGTAGACAAAGTTGTAAAAGCTGTGGTACCATGTAAGAGAGAGGACAGAAGTGTCTGCTGTGTGAACACACACGGGAACATATGTTCTCAGAGGAGGGAAAGTAATGAGCCCTAGAGATTTACTCTACATTTCATTGCCACTGTCCCTCTCACTGTATGTCTTATTGGTTTATAGGTGTCCTGGCAAAGCTGAGAGGATTAAAGCCCCCCTACACTGATTATATATGGTTTACCTAAACAGAAGAACAGCAGACTGCTGGCCACATGATGAGCGCACTATGAGTTTGGTGAGTGTTTGATGTGGAATTAACTTTCATTAATAATTTTTTTCTCTATTGCAACATTTTGCTGTGGTTCTATTACAACCAGGAATCTTCAATAAGTTATAGTTTCATGGGATGAGAAAGACAATCTAATTTTGAAATTTGTGACGATGAATTTTCACATAATCTAGTGGGTATAAAATGTGAGAATGTTCTAAATCCCTAAAACAACACATAATCCTTCAGTTAATCAGAAATATTAAAACTCACCACAGGTAATTACATTGAGGTTTTTCAAAACATGTATCTGATTTGTTATGAATTAATGTCACTGGATCAATTCTGACTTTCCAGAACAACTTTTGAGTTTTAATCACAGCATTTTATATCCAGTTTTGAGTAATGATTGTAATTAAACATAGCAATGTATTAAGAGTTTAATTTAAAACTAGAACTAATCACAGTAGAATTGTTGCCTCGTCCAAAGTTGCAAGTAACATGGTCATAATATTCCCTTCCTAAGTGCCATTAAAATGGCCGCAAGCGTCTGTGTAGAATATTATGATATCACAGTTAAGTTGCCTATGACCTTTTGACCTTTGCCTGTTGACATTTTAAGTCTAAACTTAACAACTAAAGTCACTTCATTTGTGAGTGTTAATGAGTATTTTTCCCAATTCCCTTAAGGTGCCGACTGTGATCCAAAAACCAGGGATAGACCCTGTTCCTAAAACCTAAAAACATAAAGCCTCCAGTTCTGGCTGTCACTGGGCCAAGATATAAAAATGTTCTGCTTTCGCTAAAACTTTTTTTTTTTTTTATGTTTGGAAAACGCAAATAAAAAGTATTTAAACTTGAACAAGACCAAACCGGGCTGTGAAAAATACTGACAGTGGAGTTTTGTGTGTATCACTAACTCGGCATGAGAGTTTTGCATTGGAGGAAAAGATATGAAGATGAAGTGAAGGGGACTCACTGGATGTGCTGTGCCTGAAGATTTACAAGGTGTTCTTACCCATTTTTAGGAGCAGAATATCACATGTGCACATCTGAAAATTAAGTACCTTGTTCTAAGACCTATATTAGTAACATTTGGCCTTTGGGTTGTTTTGCAGATAAGATTGCATAAGATTTCAAATATTGCGTTGCGCCAATAAAAGAAGAATTGGTCCATTCAAAGTAGTTTACCTTGTGAGCAGAGGCAGAAAAAACTGATAAAGATTTAGTTGAGGAAGTGCCTGAAGAGAAATTATTTGTATTACAATACTATTTATTTTGGAATAACCCAAGACATTCCTGCAGATATAGGTGTATAGTTTTATCAGCTTATCTGTGACCTCAGTGAATCCCATAGGTTTCCGGGAAGAAGTGTCTACAGCCTATATAGTAGGAGTATAGAGTCTCTGTGAAGGTCAGACTGTGCTGCTTAGGCAATGACATTCTGAGGTGGGCCACGTGTGGAGCCGAGGCTTCGGTACAAACCAGTTCCATTATTGAGCCTACAGTGTGCCACCATTAGAGTTGTTAGCACTTGCCTCAAGGCTATTTAATTTGCTTGCTAATTAGCTGGTAAATGAGCTACTCTAATAAGTCAGGTATGAAGACCGCCAACACCTACTAATTAACGCAAGCATCTAAACAAAATAAAATAACAGAAGAATTTCTCTCACCTCAAACAGCAGTTGGGCTCAGCCTGTCAGTCAATTATTCGCCCAACAAGTCATATTATTGCCACGAAGAATCCTTTAAAAGGCATCACAAACACAGCCAAGAGGTCACATTCAGTGAGGTGATCCACTCATCATTTAAATAAATAAAATCAAAAAAATTTGACAAATGAATTATACAAAAAAATTCACTGTGCAGTTGTCACAAAAGAGGGGAAGTTATGGAGACCATAACTATCTTACATGTTTATTTCTGTTGTAAAGTTGGACAATTTCACATGGGAGGCAAAAGGGCTGACTTGCTTTTGGAGACAGCCTCAAATGCTCATTCGAGGAACTGCGCTTTTTGGCACTCCTGTGTTAGAATCGATTTTCAGCCCGAAAAGGTTGATGTGTCACAACACATTTCTGATGACAGCGTCATCAGTCAGTGTTATCTTCTGTCATACATATAGATATACATCACTCACCTAATGTATTACTAGAAGTTCTTCAATTAAGGACTTTGATTTTTTATAAAAATTTTATTTCAAATGAATATTTCCAATGAGGTTCAAAACCACTCAGACATTTGATACAGTACACCGAGAGAAATAACCAATAAAACAGACAGACGCAACTTAGGGGTTATGTCATGACCAGTATTAGGGGACGACCTTTGGTTGAAAGCTAATATTAGAGGCCCTGAGCAAACATGTTCACCAGAGATAGTAAATTCAATTCCCAAAATGCTATCAAAGTACATGCCATCAATTAAACTTAGGCTTTTTCTTACTCCTTCTTAAAGGAAAACCAGCAGAGAAGATGTGGATGGATGCTTTTTGGACATTGGGCTTCAGGACATGAGACTCTGTGCTGTCTGTTATGACATAGATAAATTATATAACAGTCCACTGAAGCCTTCAGTGCACTTCAGGTCACCACTCCTGACATCCTTGTCTGCATTACGTTAAAGGCAGAGTGCATGCTTGTATATTTTTTACTCATTGTGATTATGTCTTTTTGGGGCAGCATGGCAGCATAGTCGGTTAGCGCTGTCACACCACAATAAGAAGGTTGCAGGTTTGGTTCCTGGCCTGGGGCTTTTCTGTGCGGAGTTTGCATGTTCTCCCCCTTGCCTGTGTGGGTTTCCTCCGGGTACTCCGGTTACCTCCCACCGTCCAAAGACACCATGTTTGGGTTAACCAGTGACTCTAAATTGTCTGTAGGTCTGAGTGTGAGTGTGAGTGGTTGTTGGTCCCTGTCTGTCTTTATGTGTTGGCCCTGTGATGGACTGGCGACCTGTCCAGAGTGTACCCCGCCCTCGCCCAGTTTTTAGCTGGGGTTGACTCCGGCACCCCCCGCGACCTGGAAATGGATAAGTAGTAGAAGATGGATGGATGGATTATGTCTTTTGATCTTCTCTTGATCTTCTGTGTAGTGGTTAGTTTGTCGGCACGTGCTAATGGTGCTCATTGTGTTGTGGCACATTTCACCATATGTGAGTAACATGTAAGATGTTCTGCTTGGTTGCTCACTCCAACCTCCTGTGGCAAGAGGACAGTGAGGGCTAAGCAGCAGTTGTTAGACCACTGGTGAACACTTTGTGTCTCCTTATCAGTTAGTGGGGCTCTTACTCACTATTTCATT
Organism: Remorina albescens; assembly: GCA_034769265.1. NCBI lineage: Eukaryota > Metazoa > Chordata > Actinopteri > Carangiformes > Echeneidae > Remorina > Remorina albescens. The sequence continues at coordinate 8,811,757 of CM068479.1, forward strand.
GCCAGGTTGCCTACCGGCAAAGCAGCAAGTGTCGCAATAGTGGCCCAATCAAAATGCAAGTCATTTAGGATGAAGGAGGCTGTTTGTCTGCTTCAACAAAGAAGAAGCAGATGCCCTTGCTTTGTTCACCTCAGTCTTCGTTCTATTTGCGTGCGTTATCTCTTTTGGGCCCTCAGGTGCTTATTAGTACCCGAGGATGAGATCTCTTAACAGACACGACTCGGGAGCCTCAGCATGTTTAGGCATGTTGGATGCCTTGTATGTTCTGTATTCAAAGTCAGTTGAATATTTTATGTCAATACACTATAGTCAGATTTTCGGTGAGTACTCAATTTCAATTCAAATCATGTGTTCGTGCTATAAAATAAAACAAATATAAAAGGAAGCAATCTGTAAGTTTCATTCATTTAGAAAGCACTTTACAATTAACTTTTTGACTGCTTTGAGTGCACTATTGGGCACTTATTCATTATAGTGTGTTTCCATACAGTACTTGTCACTGCTAATGCGCTGGTAGTGCACAAACACACAGCATAAGGTTCTTAGATGGCCTGTGTGTACATATTCTGGTATGTCTTTTTCACCTTTGGCTCATTGTTAGCAAAACTTTGTCAAGCTAATGTGGTGAGCTCCCTAACAAACAGTACACATCCAGCGAACACCAAGCAACACCAGCATTCATTACAAGTTGTAATGAACATGAAGTCATGTCTTAATTCTGCTTTTAGCTCAGCTTTGGTCTCTGAGAGAATATGGCCTCTAAGTTTCTAAATGCTTCAAGTTTCCACAGCAAGTTGCTAACTTTAAGCTGCTGGGTGAGTGTTTTTGTGCAGAGTTTTTGTTGAAATCAATGGGCACAATGAGAGGGAAGCATAAGTGTGCAGTTGAAATATCCCCTGGAGCTGAAGGGAACTGAAGCTAGCTGGATAATTTCTATGCATTTAGCAGTACAATGGACACACACTATACACTCATGTTAATCAAAATCAAAATATTGTTCACAGCCACTTTTACCCTCAGAAAATCATCTGCAATATTTGACAAAGGTGGTGTGCTGCTTTCAGGTTTGGGAGTGATGCAAAACCTCTGTACTTTCTGTTATTTATCGGCAACCTCCCTGTGAACCATAGATTTGCATCTTACTTTTAACACTGGCATGAATCAATTTCTATTCCAAATTTAAGAGTGTCTATAGATCACAGACACTCTCATCCCTCAGGGTGGGGATTATTGCAATATAATATTTTCTTGTGCATGTTAGAAAATCAAAACACAGAAGCAGACAATCTGCTAACAAAGCCCACGGTTCTAGCATACAAAAAGCTAATAATGTTGTATAATCATTCAAATATTTAACTGCTATGAAGTGAACACATCATAATCATTTCCAAAGGTTTTAATTATGCGTGAACATTTGATGAGAAATTCTCCTATTAGCCTTTCATATCACCAGAGAATCGAAGAGGAGATGAATTGCAGAAGAAACGGCTTCATGAAAATGATTCTGAGATGATTTTGTCTGATTTTAAATGTGCCTGAATGTATAGATAGTGGAAATTATTTTCATCTTGGACTTTAATTCTGTTTGTTTGTGCTCTCTGCACGAAACTCAGTTGCCCCTCCACATCAGACACTTTGTGGCTCTCCTCTCCTCTGCAGTTTGAAAAGGAGCACAGCCTACAGAGTTCAGCTGCTCATGCATGACTAAGCTGAGTTATGCAATTACACAAAAACACCCATTGATTTTCCTCTTATTTATTCTGACGTACAAACATAAATACGTTGGATCCTGTCAAACAAGTCTGTATTTTTCGTCACAGAAATCAATGTCACTCTATGTTTTTATTCAACACCATCTCAGCCGATTAGGTGACACAGTGACATAATAAATACACAAAAGTCTCCAGATAACCAGAGAAACACACACCTCTGTCAGTCCAAGAGCTGTAGCATTCCATCGTACAAGATTACATGTTATTGCAAGAAAACCTGACTTTAGTGGCCCCTGACAGTGGAAGGATACAGTGCAGCTGACCTGAAACCACAGCAAAGTGTTTTTCCACTTCCCTTCCTATCCAGCTATGCCATAGTAGTATAAGTTAATGATTGATGCTTCACACAGGCCGATCAATAGGCCTGTCACAGACGTGTTTGTCATGTGAATGGAAAATCCTATTTTCAAAGGTGTTCTACGGTCGGTGGAAAGAAAGCCACTCTGACTTTCAAACGCTGCTACCTTTCTCACAGATTCGTCTCAGATAGGACCCCAAGCACTTTGGCAGCAGTGGTCAACCCTAAGATGTGCCAGTGGCAGGTCAAATCAGAGCTCTATGAAACCCCTTTATCCCATAAAATGTATGCAGGAACGGCTTGAGGCCGGTGACAGCTTGGCTTGGTCAGGCCAGGCTGGCCATTAGTCCTGCCATTCTGGCGATAGAGCTGAACACTGTGTGCTTTTTCCTTACCCCAAGTACAGCATCGATCTGCAGTGACAGACACACAGAGCCAAAGCGGGTAGACTAGGGAAGGCGGGCAGAGAGAGCAGCTGCGGCACTATTCACCTACTGCTGCCACATCTAAAAGGCAGGGCCAGACCCATGCTGATAATCCTAATGCTGTTGTCAAGTCCATTACTGCTACACACCATCTACTCCTTAGTCCTCCTGGGTTTAGCTGATGGGAAACCGAAGAGGGAATGGAGGCCAACACACTGAGCAATCCATCTGAGGGTCGGGTTCAGCTGTGATGAGTCTGTGAATAATGGAGAGCGTGACACACACTCTGAAAGGAGAAACCAATCAGTCTTATACGTACCTCTGGTATGACCCAGTGTGAGATAAGAGGCTTGATGTTGCGACTCTCTGAGCTGGAGAGATCTGCTCATGAATGGAAATGTGCCTGTACGAAGGAAAGTCTAACAGCTAAGAGTAATGTTACATAACAGCTGAAAATCAAGATGCAGGTCTTCTAGATGTGACTTCGACTTCTGTGTTACACAAAAGCAGAGACAGACAGTCATGCTCTGGTTCAGAAAAAAAAGATACCAGCATCTACATGCAAACATCATGTTGTTCATTGACACATGAGGACAATTAACAGGGAAGAGAAATTATTAAGAAATCACAACACAGAGCTGGGCAGCACAGGTAGTGGCAAGGTTATTGTACCTTCCACGTTGTCACAGCGTCCTGGGTTTGACTTTGACCAGGGGACCTAAGCTGCATGTCACTGTCCTCTCTCTCTTCTTGCCTCCTGTTGGCCTCTCTGGCTCTTACTCTCAAAATAAAAGCATGAAGAGCCAAAGAAAATAATACTTTGACAACACAAAACAGACTGAGAGACAGAAGCAGGAGCTAAGACAGCAGAGTGCTGATAATGATGGCACGGGATGTCCTTGATCTTATTTGAAACCCAAATATTATGAGTAATGAGACCTTGTAGACAGTAAAAAGAGAGAGATCAGAAGTGTGGCTGTAATATTACCACACATCAATGTAATAAATATTAAGCTTTCTAAATTGTTACCATCTTATATTTATCGATGGTTTACTGTTACATAATTGGGTACTGTGTGTTCCTGGTGTAATTATGAGTTTTATGGTCTCTTTTAGGCATTGAACAGTGTGCTGCAGGATTTGTTCCATTGCAGCTGTGGAAAAAATGACAGGCATCTTCTACCTTTGAACTTCTTAATCTTTATGGTTTTATTTGGCATTAAAAAAAATTTCCACATAAGTTTATCATCAAACTTCTGGGAGGTTATTTACCAAGAACTGCATTTCATGTTGACATAAACATTGGTCAAGTTTTATTATGTGATAGTGAGATTTTGTCCTTTTCTAATGGAATTAAATAAACCACCTGAAATTCCTGATTATAGAGATGATAGCGTCTATTGACACTGCACAACACATTTGTTGTGGGTAGCATTTAGCTGGAGACACAACCCACTGTAAGATTATTACTCCAGTTATCTAAATGTGTGCAAGTGAACCTCTCTAGACTAATTAAGGTTACATCTAAATTTAAACCAGATTGTGAGTTGTCAATATCTAGGAAATTTGGCCAAGATGTTGACTTTGATAACATGTTTGTGACCTAAACCTGTTATCAACACATAAGAACAGATGGGTGAAAGGTTTCTGTGTTAGTCCTGTTAAGAGACCTACAGATTTCAAAGCTTCAGATCCTCTTACATCACCACAAGGCACCCAATTTTATCTCTGACCCCACACAAACAAATTTAATCACACCAAACACACAGGAATCACAAGAATGCCCCTTTTAGATTATTTAATAATCTCTCGACAAAATTTCCACAAATCTGACTTTGTCTTTTTTCTTTTTCTTTTTTTGCAAAAGCAAGGAGCAACCAAAACAGGTTACATCACATCATGCCCCCAACACACACATGCGTGCCCAAATAGAGCCCTGTAGGTCTTTGGATGCTCCACTCACAGATGGTGAAAGGAGGGAAAAGCAAAGACAGGCGGTTCTCTTCTTTCCCTCCTCTCCTCTCCAATTCTATTGATGCACATATGCCGGTAAAACCGTCTTAATAGGTATCCTCCATTTCATTCATCATCACAAACTGACTCCAAAGCACCATTCAGGAATGATATAAAAAGTGATTAAAGCTTAAGGGAAGACTTGTTGCTGCTCTGACATCTGTTTTTTGACTTTTACAAGTTCAGCTGATTAGCCTGTTAACATCAAAGGCATTTTGGCCTCATTTCAGATCTAAAAAAAAATCATCAAACTGTACATCACCCTATGAAGAGAGAAAAAAAAGGCTAACTCCAGGTCAGATGTGGCAGCACTATTATGTGTTACGTAATAATACTGATACCAATAACACTTTTCCCCTCAGAGTGAATAACTTAAATAGCTGAATGAGATCCCATCTGTCCAGCAAGCAGGCATTATTGTCATGCAGGACTGTGGGCAGACTTGTTTCTCTGGGCACTAAGCTTGCCTTGCCTTACCTTTGAGCAGCGGTGCGTGGACATCCTGGGTGCTGACGCAGGAACAGAGATACATTCTGGAAGGGAAAGCAGTCAAATGAAACATCCTGCTCAATCAGAGTTAATGGGTACGAGGAGCAGGCCTTCTCAGAGAAGGTTTTGAGGTTTAGAAATTAAGTAATCGTACAAAGTCGAGGCATTTCGAGAGAGTCTATCACCTACACAGTAGATCAAACCACAGAAGGATGTTATTACATAAGCATGTTTGCCCCCTGCACTACAGAACAATCACAGTGGGGGAAGTGTATTAACACTTCTGTAGACCTATTTCATAACACTGTGAAATGTCTGAGTTGCATGGTACCAGACGTGAACAGGGTGTGTATGAATAGCACAAGTCTATTAAGGGATCAATGGAAATTAATGAAGGTGTGAGAATGAATGTGGTTTGGTTACAGTACAATCACATGGCAGACTACATATACAAACACAGAAAATAAAGGGACACAAAACAAAGCCCGCAGCTTTGTCCTCATTTCCTCATATTCCCATTCAGATATTTTCATAACACACAACTGGTCCAGACCCTGCATGAATCTGGTTGAAATATCGGACAAATACACACGCACACATTTCAGTACAGTCCAACCATTCCAATCTGCTGAGAGCCCTGCAACTTGCCATTAGGCAAACAGATCAAGAAGAGCCAGTCTTGCAGGCAGACAGTGGCAGATCTTGTGAGGTATTATGAGTCTAAGATAGCAGATACAGGTTTCAGCAGGTAAAATTTAGATTTGCAGGACAGGGGCAAAAACGGGCAAATTGTTCTCCTGAGAAATCAATACTCACTCTTCTGCAGCATAAACTAACACGCTGCAACGTGACAAAACTCCACTGAATTTACAGCTAGATGGACATATATTTCTGACTTTATTCAAAGTGTAGTGGGGGTTTCATAATCTAGCGGTGTTGTGTAATCCTTTCATTTAAAATGATAAATAAAATAATGAACCACAAGAATTGGTCTCCCCTGAGACAGGAATTATCTTTCTTTTTTTTCCATCATGCAAAAAGATTAGTTCTGTTTCTGCCTCCAACATATGGGGCTAAAACTGGAGTGTAAGAAAGTGACTGTGACTGGCAATGGACTCTAACATTTTTGCACCGAGCACACTGACAGGCCAAACCATACACAGAGCAGTCTCCGCCCCTCTCTGGCCAGGCCTATATCAACTTTCCATGGAGCTCCCCCTCATAACCAGAGGCACATGGAGTAGGATAACACACCGCTAAAGGCTCTGAGAACACATTCACATCCTCACACATACACAGTGAGATACAGGACTCCGCTGAATCCTCTCCTTCCATCTGCCTGTCAGAGTAGCCAAGTTGGATAATTCTGGATTCTGGCTGGACTATTAACCTACGGGCTATGTTACTCCTGTCATCTCAGGAAAATGTCAGCCTCAGTAAGTGGCAACAATGTTTCATTCTCCGATGGGAACAAGTGGACATGAAGGTATCATGTTAGTTATGTGAAGATAAGTTGAGATAATCCTTTATTAGTTAAGGATGTCTATGTTATGGCCTGGAAGTAAAGCAGAGAACAGGGGAACAGGTGATTCAAAAAGGAAGAGTTGATATTATGTGTGATGGTCAAAAATTAGGGCTGGGGCATGTGTGTGTGGGAGAGACAGAAGACAGATCATACTACTATCACTAACAGATGAACATAGGTAAATAGTATGTGCATAACTTCATCTGCTACACAAGAGGCACTTTGTACTCTGCAAACACCTTGCAACAGTGGGTTTTTTTTTTTTGGGGGGGGGGGGGGGGGTCTGGGACCTATGAGCATGACAGCAATAGAGCACTGTCCATAGCTATAAGCAGCAGTGATAGAGGACTCTGTGTTTTTCAATAAATTAAGTGTTCAGGGTTTATAGTTGATGTCAGCTTTTTGTCTCACAGTGTAACAAGGGAGGCCTACAGGTTGTGACCCTGCTGGAAATTCTGCAATAACTGTTACTGGGATGAGAGATACAGAAGAGACATTTCTTTTATAAGCTGCTCTTCGCCAATATAATCAAAATGTGAGGAAAAATATCTTATTAGAAAACCATTTATACATCTACAGCTGAAAGGGAAAGAGCAGGTAGCAAGCAACTAATACGTTATCTATGAAATCTGCTTTTTAATCATTAATGTATTGCCTTCATCAGAGGCAATCAGAAGGGGGGGGGGGGGGGGGGGGGCAGAGGCCACTGGGAGGGAATCATTTAAGCAAAAATGTACTCTAATGAAATGAAAGTTTGAATTACCAATCATATTTTCCAGCTTGTGAAGGATAAAAATTAGTAGTCTTCACTGTTGGGATGATCGACAGTGTGTCTCTCAGCAGCAGGACACGGTGTTCAAAACGTCTCATGAGAAAATGTCTGCTCCATTGAAGCGCTACACTCAGGCTGAACTCTTTTGACCTCTGATCCTCCAGTTGATGAGGGAAATCAAAATTTGGATCAAGAAAGAATTTTTTTTCCCCATGAATTAGGCTACTAAATTGTGAACATAACTGACACTGGATGAATGAAAAAGAAATTCTTCTTAAAGCAGCTTAAGTCATCTATTTGATAGTTCTCTTTAAAAACAAACAAACAAACAAAAAACAGAAACTAAGAAGAAGATAAATAAATACTAGGATTGGCATATCTCAAGAAACCAAACCATAAACCATAAAAAAAATAAATAAAAATAAACTAAAATGCTCCCCACTTCATTTAATTCTAATTTGTTTCATTTGACCATCAAGTTGGGGCTAACCATCTGGGACATTACAAGTAGATATTATTATTTAACTTCATGCTTTTGGGAATGTTGACGTGTGGGAGAAAAGGCACCGTGAACCACATAAACTAAACCTAAATTTAGTTTCTGTCCCTCTCTGTTAGCCGCTCTCCAACTCTCTCACATCCCCTTCAGTCCCCATGCAGTTCCTGATCTCCATCGCAGAGCCCATCCCAGCCTGGGAGAGTCATCTGCATTCTCGGGCACATGGGTTCTCACATGGTCTGCCTGCGGATGCTGATGTAGGCTGCTGCGGCTGTGATGCTGCTGCCCGCCCATCCATTCACAGAACCCACAGGGAGAGAGCACCAGGACGCCCTATAGGATAGTCCACCGACCATAGTCTGGATGAGAGATCTGGAACAAAATAGTGTCTTCCCTTTCGGCTTTGTTTTGTCTTTTTTCTTTCCTCGGAATAGAAATGAAACGCGAGGGGGGACAGCCAAAGGGGAAACACCCCGAGCATCACGGTGTCAGATGGACTTTCTAAATCCGCAAGCCGCAGTGAATGATACGTCTGAGGGCTTTTTTTCTCCATGACCTATGCGATACTGCGTGCCATAATCGGAGAAGATTAATTCCCATCTGAAGCAAAACCAACTGGGAAAAACAAGTCGTGGACCAGCCCGGAAAACAACATCTTATTGCAGAAGAAGCAGTAAACAACACCTGCTGTATGTGAAATAAACAAATACAATGCATGGGTCCAAATTTGATATAGTCTACATTATAGGACCGCGTGTGGAGAGCCTGTATTTAGATGCAGGCCTATATTTTCAGTTGACGATATTTGGGAGAACAATGAGATCTCTAATTCAGGTAACTAGTAGATAGCCGACTGTCAGATTTTTGTGCCCTGTTTTGGACTTTTTTATTCCTCCCAGGGCAGGTTATAAAATAGGAAAAAATCCTTATCAGAGAACATTCAGATCATAGTTAGCTGCAAAGACTGCAAAACAGGCACAGGCCTGCAACCAGTGACAGCAAATATAACAGATTTATCTCTTTGTAAAAACAGGATTCTAAAACTATTATTAAACACAAGCTAAAGCAATGGTTTTCACTGTGCAGCACTGGCTGAACTTTGCTTGAAAAGGCTAAGATAACCTAATTATAGCGTCCTTGTTTACTGTAAACTCCTCTGGCATTTATGTGATCCTGTTATCATTTCAACCATAACCCTATAAATGCTGAGTGGGATTTTGAATCTGCCGCTGTCTCGTGATTTGCAACTTCAACACATCTTTTGAAAGGCTCCTGTTGCTTTCAGGTCCTACTCGAACTTCCTAGATCCAATAGTTGTAGGAACATCACGTTTTGTACCGCGTAGTTATAGCATACAGTATCTGTAAGACTGTCGTGTATCTTTACTACTAAAAGTATTTTCGCAGCTTTATTCTCAAATTTAAACATAGCTTATTACTGGCAATAAATAGTAAAAATTACTTTTACCATCATTTGTTTAAATAACTCCATTGCATCACTAATTTGCGATTCTTAAAATCTATTTTATATTTTTTACATTATTAAATGAATTCATAAAATAGAAAAAAGATAGGACAGAGAATGACGAGTAAAATCATTCTGGGATTACTGAAATTAGGTGGAAAAAATACAACTCAATTCATGTAAAGAGCACAAGTTCAATTTAATTGCTGATATAATAATGACGTAAATACTGTATAACTGCATACTGTAACTGTGTCATAACTGTACAATTTTTCTCCATGGAACTGCACTACTGAGCTCAATGTTAGCCAAATGAATCCAGTGAACCCAAGAGTGGCCTCTGGATATATAGAATTAAAGCCAAATGATCATTACAGTTATAAAAGAATAATGAGATGTTAACGTTGTTAACAATAAAGCATTTATTTGTGGTAGGCCAAAGATCGCTCCACATTAAAACGATCACTTTATCTGTGAAGAGCTCTCGTCGTAGTTCAAATTTCCCACTGCCCTTGAATGCGGCCTCATGACATCACACTCTCCCCGGTCTAAATGGCGATTACAACAGATCCGCAGAGCTCGGGGAGCGAAGCCCACTCAGACTTGAGTAGGGTCTGATTTAATCCGTAAGGAAACTAATGCGACGAACAGGGACTGTAAGTAATTTATCATACGTCGATTAGATTCACACTACATGTCTTTTTAGCGCGGATTCGTGGCGGTTTTTCGACGGCTGAACCGCCGTCGGCTTTGTGCTGCCGAGCGATAGAGAGCCACGAAGTCGTCCGGAGCCTCTGCCAACAACGGCTCCTTTGTTCGCCCGGCCGGCGGCGAGCACTGAAACTAATATATGGTATTTCTAAAAATGAACGGCGTGTTTAGGTTTTAATACATTTATTGTAGATAATACATGTTATCGGTTATGTGATAAATTACAGCAAAGCAGACGGAGGTCTGTCTGTTTGCCGTTGTATTTCCATTCGTGGCTTTTTTTTCCGCCAGACCCGATGAGGGCCGGAATCGGCGCAGCGAAATGAACCACAGATACCATATGAAGTCTGTTTTTGTTGTCTGGTGGTTATATTTGAACCCTGTAGCTGGTGGGGATCTTGGCCAAATGTCAGCGGATCTTCTCAATTTTAACGATACGCGGAAACCGGACTGGCAAGCCTTGAAACCGGGCGGGGGAGGGGTTTAGTTCCATTAATGTCACCACGGTTAGATGAGAGTCGGAAGGGGAGGTTGTTTTGTGGAAATTTCCTGTCTGTAAACGATGAAGTGTCAACAGGCGTTTCTTTTTTTTCCTAACCGTGTTTTTTTTCTCTTGTCTTCCAGGTTATACCCAAATAAAATGGAGGATAGTTTTGATTGCGACTGTGGCGAGCTTGAGCCACCTGATCATTGAGGGTTAAACTATTACTTTGAAGACTTTAAGGTCAGACTCATTTCAATCCAATAGATCAGGTGACTTGACAGGAAAATTACAGACAGGTAAATAAATATATCAAGAAGAATTAAAAAAAAAAAAAAAAAGGTGCATTTAGGCACATTTCATATGACGCTGCTCAGGGCCAGTCTTACACTGAATGTATCTGCACTGTGAGGATGCAACTACATGCTTTTATAGTTTAACATAGTCTCACAGCTTTTTAATTAGCCCGACGTTCATTCCATTGCAGTCTATGAACACTAGTCTACAGAAAACTTTTCATTTGGAGAAACACACATATCCAGAATTGGAGGTGGAATTATACCTAAAGATTTTATCTCCTTATTCAAGATGGAAAGAAAGTTGAATTACACATTAGTGCCCCACATCTGACAGTGACAGCTAGACAGGGGGGACTGGGTAGTCGTCTCTAGAGGGCTCAGGTAACCTCCAAAGCAGTGGGGGAATTGGCCAATAAATTTCTCTGTTGGGCTTAAAGTTGAGCTTGAAACAGGACAGAGACGAAACATTCGAGATAGTAGAAGATTGGTGTAAAAGGCTAAAACAGTCATCATGGCAGAGAAGTTTGAGTCACTGATGAACATTCATGGCTTTGACCTGGGTTCTCGCTACATGGACTTGAAGCCCCTGGGCTATGGAGGGAACGGCCTGGTGTTTTCAGCAGTTGACACTGACTGCGACAAGCGTGTAGCTGTGAAGAAAATCATCTTGACTGACCCTCAGAGTGTGAAGCATGCTCTGCGGGAAATCAAGATCATCAGGCGCCTCGACCACGACAACATTGTCAAGGTAAATTAGGATTGACTCTAAGTAAAAATTAAGAAATAGAGCCTTTGTGGTAGTATTTGAGTAAGACCTCTATGTCCAATTTTAAACTGACTTTCATCACTCATCCATAACTTTTTGTCACTAGGTGTTTGAGACACTGGGGCCCAATGGTCGCAGGCTAACAGAGGATGTGGTGTCCCTGACAGAGGTCAACTCAGTCTACATTGTGCAAGAGTACATGGAGACAGACCTCTGCCAGCTGCTGGAGAGGGGCCTACTGTCTGAGGGCCACGCCAGGCTCTTCATGTACCAGCTCCTCAGGGGCCTTAAGTACATCCATTCTGCCAATGTACTGCACCGCGACCTCAAGCCTGCCAACCTGTTTGTCAACACAGAGGACTTGGTACTGAAAATTGGGGATTTTGGACTGGCCCGCATCATGGACCCCCACTACTCACACAAGGTAGGACATGTCCCTGAGTGTTGTGTTCATGGAAATTTGGAAGGACCTTGTGAGTCTTTCATGATGAGTTGTGTTTAGTTGCTGCATCAACTAGATTTCCAGGAAGAGCAGCCAAAAACATAACACTTTTTGTTGAAAGACAAGTGATTTGTTGATCTAATGCAAAACGTTTACATTATAATGCTGTGATCCCCTGAGTGACGCAATTTTACAGCAGGAAGTAAACAAACAGGATGCGATATCTTGAGGTTGTGCGGCTGTTTCCTTTCTCAGGGGAGGTGCAGTTTTTGAAAACACAACCCTGGGAACTTTTTTTTTTTTCATTTACAATTAGAAGTGAAAATGGGCTCAATATCAAGTTTAAATATACAAATGAGTTGGATCACAATGATGTGGCAACATAGATGAAAATAATCGCATTTTTCCAGGTGAAAAAAATCCAAAATTTCGATGTAAGCATTCACAAAACAGGCTTAGATTGCATCAGGGCCATTATGGACTTGTAGCATTTAAAAATAGAAAGATTTATTTATATCTGACTGTGCATGCTTTCTCCCACTTCTATTTGTCTGGAGGTTCTTTCTCATTTTCCAAGCTTATAACTGCTAGAATCAGGACATATGTGAGTGTTTCCTGTGCTTTAAAAGCAGATGTTACCCATTAAACCTTTATTTAGTTTTTTTTCTATTAGTGTAATAAAGTGAGTTGTATAATTAATATGAGCGGGTGAATGGTGTAGATTGTCCTTGATTGTTTTAGTTACTTATTACTATTAAGGGGATGAGGAAATTCCAGTCAAAGGCCATATGGTGGTGTGATGTGAGGAAATCTAGGTTGGACAGTCTCCCCACCCTCTGGCTCTCTCTCTCTCTCGCTCTCTCTGGCTGTGGCTGCTGGATCTTCTTAGAGCACTGAAGGCCGTCAGATGCTTACACGTGTCTCAGATTAGTCATCTGGGGCTCTGAAGTGGTGCACATGATGTGATCCCTCTGACTGGCAGAGCCTCATTCATATCCCTTACGTGGACAGGATCCTGCCACATCTTGCATTACTCTAAGGCAGACATATATAGTTGTTTACCAGAACTGCTCATTTCCTGTCTATGACCACCACTAGGCCAGTCACATTTTCAGCTCTGATTTGTATATTCTCATATTAGTCATATTCTAGTTGGGGACAACACATCTCTCTGCAATAGAGACAGGAAGGTGAGGAGGTATAGTTGCTGGGAAGCAATTAGTTTCTCAGAAAGCATTCTCTGTAGCCACCCACCCAACATGACTGCACTCTTCCTTTGCATCAGGCTTTGCCATGTGGGCTTTTTTCCCTCTATATAAGCAGTTTTTCCTGATGGGAAACATGCTGGCAAGTGGGTATTGAAAAGCTGCTTGGCTGGGGTCAGCTCTCTTCTGTTTGTCTGCTGTAGCATTGCAGCAGACTTCTGCTGCTGAGTTTTTGTCAAGGATACAAATTCTGTACTCAGACTGACTTTAACACGTTCTGACCTTTCTTTTCTTTGCAGCGTTCTCGTTTTTGTTTTGTTTTGATTTTTGTTGTTGTTGTTTGTTTGGGTTGTTTTGTTTTTGGGGTTTTTTTTCTGTCTCTGCAGTGATAACACTAGTAATAGGGGTGTCACAATCCTCCAAATTCTTTTTTGAATTTAAGGCCACTATTTGATTCTCAATCTTTTTTTGGGGGGGGGGATCCTTTTAGCACAGATGGCTCGGCTATGATATTTTTAGAGTAGTGTAGTCTAATATAGTCTTGGTTTTATGACATGATAACGAATTGAATTTTTTTATTTTGATTTCATAAGATGGTCTGCACAGAGCCATGATACAATCTCCATATTTCTTGCAGTTTACACATAAAGGCCTTACTGTCAAATTGAAATAATTTAATAACAATCTAATGTAAAAAATAACTTGTTTTTTGAAACTTACCATACATGGATGGCAACACCTTTGTGCTAAGATGCTACCTGTTTGCATTCCATAGCTTGGTTCCAGTACCCCAATTACATGCTTACCCTGGGGTTTTCCCCCTCCAAATAAGGGTGCATTTCTGATGCTACAAATACCCCTATAGCGAGTTACTGCTATAGGGGTATATGTATTGATTTGAATTTTGTGGGAATCTGGCTCTAAATGAGGATGGAAGAGTTTGCTGTGTCAATAGTGTTGTTTTCATGGTTAAGCCTACTTATTAATGATGCCTGTGGAGATGTCTTGCCATATTTGTCGTGTTCCCTGTGAAGCATTCTATACGCATGTAGCAAAGCTTACAAACTGTAGTTTCTTTGTACTCAGGTAAAGCAAAAATATTCCCACACCATTTTCTTTCCTCTTTGCACACCTGTGGGACGTGACATTGTGTGTGTGGCTCCATCTTCAAATCCACCCTTGATTTCAAAGGTCGAAATTTGATCGATATCCAACTTAGAATTGAGATTGTGACACCCCTAAATATTAATGTAGTGGGGGTAGGTGCATTGAGATGTCTACCAGCTGTTTTTTCATGGCACCTATCTGATATTGACTGTGTGTTTGTGGTATCTCGATAGGGAGCCTTGTTTTAAAATGAACTCATCCTCCCCACATGACACTGGTGTCTCGTGAAGTGTGTAGGTATGAAAAAACTCTAAATAAAGTGGTCTTTTCCCTGCCGTAGTTTCAGCAATTTCACATCTAGAGTCATGCATCTGGTGTGCAGGCACAGGGTATTTGTACCTTTTCCTCCTACTTTTTTTTTTTTTAATTATTATTGTTTAAGATGAAAGTAAAAACCAACTGCTCACGATTCCCTTTAGACTTGTAATAATCCGGCATGGCTTTGCTTTAAGGCGGGTCCTTGTTGTGGCCCAGAATCAGGAATGACAAGAATTCACGTGCACTCATCAAACCCTGACTCTCCTTCTTTTCCCAGCCAGCTCTTTGTCTTGTTGTGAGAGCTTTCCACAGAGCCTTATTCGAAGCTGATCTAAGCCTGTGTTCATTTTCGGTTATAGCCTGCCATTTAACAAGACTGCAGATACAACACCCCCACATTTAGGCATAGTATTGGTTTTGCTTAAGCAAACTGTTACCATTTCAAATTAGGGTGACTGGAGCTGTAAACTTTTCTAGGGTAGTATGACACCTAAACTGAGTGAGATCACGTCTGCTCAGCGTAATTAAAGCTGAAATCCAGTCTTAGTTTTGGCATCATATCACATGTGAAAATCAAAATCAACAATTTTTTTTGATGTTGAAAACAGTCTGTTTTCATGTGTACATTCAAACTGTTTGTGCATTTGAAATTTAAACTTAAAAATCTCGTGACTGTGGGATCTGGCTGTGGCTTTTTACAGAATTCAATAATTGGAGATGCTATAAAGATAATAACAAGGAAATATTCAAGAATGTTTGAAGGAAGTTCACAGAGTTTCTTATGACACACAAACTTTTTGTACAAGACACAACTCCAAGCCACAACTGCAAGAGCACACACACATTTGACCCAATTACACAGCCAGCAACAAGCCTGTCTGGCACTGGAACTCACAGGATCTAACTGAATAAACTGTGGAGAGTTGACTTGACAAATTTCACAGAGGCAGATTTGCATATTTTTACAAGATGAAAAAAGATGCTGGACTTTTTAAGAACCACAGAAAAAACTACAGGAGTTGGGTAGTTCAATCATGGACCCATTGAGATAAATGAAATACAATTGTTTATCTGTTCATTAGGACCATATGTTCAATATGTTGTAGACTGCAGTGAAGCTTCACTTTTCCCTCTATTTATAGTGTCAGTTCACCCATGAAATTCTTCATGTACAGTACATGTGTGTGGATAGGATAGAATGAAAATAAATTCAGTACCAGTGAGCAAATCTATCATTTTAATCTTCAGTCTCCAGCATCTATGAAGTATCACCACTCTACCCTTGAATTGGAGGCTTATCTGGGGATGAGCTCACTAGGTCTACACCAACAACCTTTATTGACATCTGTTCTGACCTGCTAAAGGTCGATGTGATAACCCAGAGCCTATTGCATTGAGGGAGAGTCATGACTCATTAAATTAGAGCATGATCTAATCTATCAGGTGTTTAAGTCATCCGACCGCTGCCGCCAGAACTATTGAGATGCCTGAATGCCTTTTGTTTTTAAGAGGTGAGTGGCCCACTACACAAAGCTGTAAAAGAGCTGGAATGCACCTTATGCCTTCAGCTGGTAGGCAGACTTTCAACAATTCCTTATAGTTCATAGGACACAGGGTTGTCTTTACGCTGTGACCCAACACCTTTTCAAGCTTACTTTATCTTCATCTCTGTTGCAATGCTGTGTAAAATGTGTTGCATATTTTTCCATTAAGATCACATTCTCACAGGCCAACTAATTTCCTGATATTTCATATAATGGGTGCTTTATCCAGAAGGTATGACCTACCTCTGTGAGATGCTACTCTATAATTACCCTCAATCCTTACAAACTTCTCTGCAAAAGCCACAGCTAGACACAGACAAACAGATTAGCAGGGTACCTGAAGGAGAGAGTTATATCCAGTCTATGTGGTGTGTCATATATAGGCCTATCAAAACAAGGGCGTGCAGAGCAGGGGTGCACTTCAGGGTAGTGTGACATCAAGCACTTGCAACTAAATTAGGGCAGAAACAGAAGCTTGGCTCTGTGGTGAGCTGACCATTTCGGTCTTGACACAAACTACCACTGCATGAGGGGTAAATTCAGCAAGGGTGTTATTTTACCACTTCCCCTCCCCCTAGAATCCTGGTGTATACACACACATGTACACTCCCTTAGGATAGCTTCCATTGTGTCTGTGGAAAGTCAGGCACTGTGTGAGAGTCGAGTGCAAATTGGTGTGACTTGTGTGTCAGTGTGTAGCAGCAGGGGATTATCCTGCTCTCTCAGACTGCTGACAGGGCCTGCGCATGACTGGTCTCCCCCTTTTTATCTATCATTTTTCTCTGGGGTCTTTGTCTCCACGCTGTTGTGTACGTGACTAACTTGGATCAAGTTTGTCAAGGAGGCAGCACAGGAATTATGAAGCAATTATGCTCTGATTGCATAGAGCAGCAGGCATGGTTTGCTTTGGGACTCTTTATCAGCAGTGTTGGATGGCACATAAAGTCATTTTAAACACATTTTTCTCTTATTGAAGAAAATCGCTGTGAATGAACCAAACACAATAGTTCCTGAACAAGGTGTATGTTTGGGGAAAAAAAAAAAGCACTGTGAATCATTCTTTATTGAATCCTTCCCATTAAATCCTGTCTCCTTCAACCACAGGGTCATCTTTCCGAAGGATTGGTCACCAAGTGGTACAGATCCCCTCGCCTGCTGCTCTCTCCTAACAACTACACCAAAGCCATTGACATGTGGGCCGCTGGCTGCATCTTTGCTGAGATGCTCACAGGGAAAACACTCTTTGCAGGTGAATGTTGACTCAGTTTCTCATGTCTGACTCACAGCGACAGCTCATACACTAACATACTGGTGAGCAGATCATCTGATTCCAAGGTAAATGTGTAGCAATGGTGTGATGAGGCATATGTTTGTACTGACAGTATGTTCAGAACACAAACAAAAACTCACTTCATTTGTGCTGGTGGTTGACTGGAGTTCCTGTCCTCATAAACTAATGATGTGTTAGCAAAACAGCCAAGGTTAATGAAGGCCAGACAGAAAGTTTCAGCCTAACCAGTTATCAGTGAGAGCTGACATGACACTTTTTTATTTCAACCACAGAGAGCAACACTCAGCATTGGCTATGATGAGTAGCTGAAGCCGATGTTTTCTAAACTGCTCTGCCAATAATTATTAGTAATGAATCTGTGTATCTTCCAGTTTCTCATATTTGTCTTTTTCTCTTATATCTCCCTTCACCCTTTTGTCTTGCACATATAGACCATACACATCTGTCCAGATCAGATGTGTGAACATCTTTCCACTTGGCATCAAATTGAAAGACATGTGCAAAGTTGTCCAATTGTGAAAATGTGATATTTCATTAGATTCAGAAGTAGGCTGCTCCTGTAAAATGTTTTTAGTTTGAAAAATGGCAACAGACAACACAGGCCCAGAGTTAGTCTTTACTCTCCTTTGCACTCCTTTATAAATCCATTTGGAGTTGGGAGAGTTGTTTAACTTATTTGTTAAAACTACCCTGAGGTAATCACAAGGCAAATGATCTTGTCTTGTGATCTGCTACTCTTAGCCTCACTCAAAACAATCTTACTCAAACATGCAGAACTCTTTGAAAGAAAAGGCCTGATGTCTGCTTCCTTGGTGTTTTAGGAGCACATGAACTGGAGCAGATGCAGCTGATCCTAGAGTCCATCCCCGTACTGCGAGAGGAAGATCGGCAGGAGCTCCACAGTGTCATCCCCGTCTTCATCCGCAATGACATGTCCAAGCCTCACACACCTCTGGCCAAGCTGCTGCCTGATGTCAGTCCCCAAGGTGAGCACCACTTACTTATTCATTCAGGAACTGCTTGCAGGCTCACAAACCACCTATGAATACAGAGCTAAGATAGGGGTCAGACTGTCATACATCACAGCTCTGGTTTCATAATGATCTTCTAATCCTCTCTTTCTCCTTAGCCCTGGATTTCCTAGAGAAGATCCTGACCTTCAACCCCATGGATCGTCTGACTGCAGAGGAGGCCCTGGCCCACCCCTATATGGCTGACTACTCCTTCCCCCTGGACGAGCCTGTCTCTCTGCACCCTTTTCACATTGAGGATGAAGTAGATGATATCCTGCTCATGGACCAGAGCCACAGCCACACCTGGGACAGGTATGCTTGTTCACTGATTCCTTCTCCTTACAGACAGTTAAATATCTGCCCTGTTCAGACATTTTAGCAGGCAGACTGAGGTCCTGTACTGAATCTTTTTATTTGTAGTCATTATGTGTTTATGACACTCTTCTCCTTCCAACTTCATCAGGTATCATGAAAGCCAGCTGTCAGAGGCGGACTGGCATTTGCACAGTACCCATGACCCAGAAGAAGTTCAGATTGACCCTAGAGCACTCTCTGATGTAACAGATGAGGAGGAAGTGCAGGTGTGTTTGAATTTTGACAAACATGCATTTTGTAGTTGAGGCACTTTCAATTCTACTGAAAGATGTGTGAAAATGTTCCCAGATTTGAGAATACATTAGTTAAAGTCCATTAGTGTGGACATAAAATCTCTAGTTTTTGGCTAATTTAAATAAAAACAAAGGTTAAATGGTGGCTGTTGCCTCTTTGCAGGTGGATCCTCGTAAATATGCTGATGGAGATCGGGAGATGTTCCTGGATGAGCCGTCCTTTGACTACTCCAGTCTGTTCCCACCAGAGCG
The DNA here is from genome assembly GCA_034769265.1 of Remorina albescens. Classification (NCBI taxonomy): domain Eukaryota; kingdom Metazoa; phylum Chordata; class Actinopteri; order Carangiformes; family Echeneidae; genus Remorina; species Remorina albescens. Next base: position 8,831,051 of record CM068479.1, read on the forward strand.
ATCCTGGCAAGACGACCATCACGAAAACAAATACTGTGACTTGCAGTGTAGCCACACCTGCAATTACAAGGCTGTGTCACCTTCCTATCTGGACAACCTCATCTGGAGGGACAGCGAAGTCAACCACTACTATGAGCCCAAGCTCATCATCAACCTCTCCAACTGGAAGGAGCAGCAGAGCAAGGAGAAGGCAGACCGCAAGGCCAAGACCAAGTGTGAGAAGAATGGGCTGGTAAAGGCCCAGATCGCACTGCAGGAGGCAGAGAAGACCCAGAGTCCAGTGGAGAAGGACAGAGAGCAGGAGAAACACCAGACAGAGAAGCCTCAAAGTCAGCAGAACCCAGGCTTTGACTTCGACTCCTTCATCGCCAGTACCATCAAACTGAGCTTGCAGCCGGAGCCCTGTCAGGAGGTGGCCCTGTTCAGTGAGGTGGGCCTGTTGAACGAGCTCAACTCTTCTGTCTCCCAGCTAGAGGCTCCCCGCTCAGGCTCCATGTCCAAGTCCATAAGTCAGGAGAAGGAGGAGAAGTGCCTGGTAAACCTCGCCCAGTTAGGTGGAGGAGGGTCGGGCATCGTCAGCGGGGACGATGCTTGGCCCGCTCACCCCTGGGAGAGCTTCGGCTCTGGGGAGAGGGTCGGGGAGAACGGCTGTTTGATAGATGAAGCGTGCTGGGACACTGGCAAAGACAACCACTTCCAGAAGGAGAGCACTTACACCAGCTACCTGGACCGCCTGTTCAGCAGGAAGGAAGAGGGAGTTGGAGAGAGTGTGGCCAGCCCCGAGACGGAGCCCTCGGAGGGGGGAGAGCTGGACGAGAGCTTCCTCAGCAAGAATACAGAGATTGTGCTTAATATGCAGCTGGACTCTCTGGCCCTGCCTGACTTCGACAGCACAGATGACTTGCCTCTGAAATCCATCCAGGCATCCCTCACCCCCTGTGCTGTCAAATGCTCCCCACAAATTGACCACAAAACGTATAGCAGCATCTTCAAGCATCTTAATTAAAGAAATATATCCTCCCTCACAGTGCAAAATCTAGACAGTTTTGTTTTTATGTTTTTTAATAATATGGTGTACTATTGTACTTGAATCATTTCATACCTTTTTAATATGGTTGCTTTTAATTATCATTATTATTGTTAGTATTATTATTATTATTATTATTATTATCATTACCATTGTTTTTTTGTTTGTTTTTTGTTTTTGTTTTGTTTTGGTTTTTGTTTTTGTTTTTTTGTTGTTGTTTTTTTAAGAGTTGAGGGGTGATTAATTATATTTCAAAAGTTTTGGTCACTCTGAGCCTTGATCACCAGGCCTTCATGGATTAATGTCTACCCTCTCATAGCTAAACTGGCATGTCACTCGTGTATTTAAGTACCGCAGATTGAACGGAGAGAAGTGAAGTAGATGAACAGGAGGAAAGGATTCAAGAGTTGTAGTTTGGCTGTTGGGTGAGACGGAAAGAAGGATGGTAGACGCTAACATTGCTGTAGGCTTTTAAAGTGCTTTCAAACAGCTTCTCTTGGGACAAGATATGAAAGAGAAAGAGAAGACAGGTTGTCTTTATTTTTATTTTATGAGGGTTTTTTTTTATTTGTTTTGTTTTTTTCCCCCCCCTGGTTTGTTTCTGACTTTATAACATTTTCCCCAAAGAAAGTTTCCTTTATAATCCTTTCATACTGTAAATCTGACACATGATGCCAGCAGCAACCATTATCGTAGGCGTTAATGTAAATGTGTTATCTACCTCAAGGTAACAGCCGCGAGAGACACTCGAAGCCGCACTAGTGCTTTACACATATGACCATCCTCATACCATGAAATGAAGTGGTCGCGTAAATGAAATCTGTCTCACTTTAGCATTTAACATAGTGAGGTGTTTCAGTAATCATTATTTATTTCTAGCAGATGTGCGATATTTATTTTCTCAAAATGTGTTATTTCAATGTGATTATTGAAGATTGAGGAGTTGGACAGACTTCTATTTTCATTTCGGCACTATATGGCTGTGTAAGTGTTCCTTTGTTTTTTGGTAGGACACATTCATCTTATGTTCTAAAAGAAGTCAAGGGTTTTCCATTTTTCCATCAATGTCCTATTGGATATCATTCTGTTCCTTTTTTTTTTTTTTTTTTTTTTTAATTTATAGGTGCGTTCTGTTTTTAGTGGAATAATTGCTTTATGGTTTAAAGAAGTGCTTAAAAGTCTTAATTTTTTATCTAAATGTAATGTAAAACAATTGCGTGCATGGAAGCAGGAGAAAGGTACATTAAAAGTAAAGTTAATGGTGAGTATAATGTACATCAGTTTTAATTGTACGTTTTTTGTTCAATTTCTATTTACTTTTTTCCAGGCAAGCATGACGAATTAGGTTAGCATGTAGAACACTTATGGACTTTTTTTTGTAATCATTGGTTCCCCTGTTCTACAAAATATCTCAAAATAAAAATTACTGGCAAAGAGTTTAGCATGCGTCTCCTCTTTATTTCCAGCTCTCTGACCTCACACACAGTGAAATCAGCCTTTAGTAACTTGATTTGTTTATGCAGCACAGCCACAAAATGTTTGTTGGAGAGGTGCTGACAGCGGCGGTGCCACGTCTAGACCCTCACTTTTAATGTCCCAAGTAGGCATACGGAATTACACAGCAAGTGCTGAGCAAAATAAACTTTCAGCAACTAAACGTAGCCAACTGGCATATTTCAGAGCTGTCGGCTTGCTGTGCTCGTTTCCACCTCCTCGGTTTAAAACTGCAGCACAAAAGAAAAAATGATCCCATTTTCGCCTGTTATGCAATAGTGTTGCATTTTATGTTTAAATGTGGAAATACAGATGCCATTTCATATCCTATCACAGGCCACCTCGCTAGGTACTTCCATACAGCACTTACATTTAAAGCTGAAATTGCCTAAGGCAACAAAATGACAACAGACTGCAGAAATAATGGTTTCCTGTTGACTGTTTACGTCGACAAAGTCACCCTGTCCGTCAGTTCTGGGATCACAGGGAGGGGTTGCAAGTTAATGACAAGGAAAGGATTTTACTCTGGCATCTCGTTAACAGGAAGCCCAGAGGATATAAGGTTTACTGAGTAATGCTTAATCCTGCAGCAGAATGATACTTTGGAGTCGATGTGGATTTTTTCTTTGCAAAAATGTGAATATCTGAATGAACACATTTAAAGTTTCATTGTAATGAATATAAAATAAAATTTGTGACATAACTTTGTGATACTAAAAGTCCAAGGTGTAATCCAAATGTAAAAGGTGCAACTTGAGTTAAAATGTTCAGTAAAAATATTGAGGAATGAAATCTACTCGTGTATGAAAATACATATGTATTCCTATTCAAGTCAAATCAGCAATTATAACTGTACTGGTGGGCAGCTGAGTAAACCCTAATAATAATTGATTAGATGACTTGTTTGTATGTAAAATCTTTATATGCAAGGTAACAGTAGTGTAGTAGAAGGTATAATATTTCTTTCCAAAATGTGCATACAAGGCTTCCTGCATGACCATTAAACATAAAACCAGTAATACTACTATCTTTGTTGAACTGCCTCAGTAACAAAGTGTGCTCTCTTTCCTTATGGATAAATGTTTATCCACATAAGCCAAACAGGTTGAAAACTGATTTACAATGTGTATTATCTTCCTACCAGGCAGCCTCCACTGTCATTAAAACAAATCTGACCTAACAGGAAAGGAACAGTTGGGTACAAAGGTCGGAGCTGCTTGCCCCACTATAATCACATACAGCTGGGCCCTGGGGTTTTTTTTTTTACCATGGTTACTTCCTAATGGGAAAAAAAAGAGTGGTCAATGTGTTGGTTTTTTCTGCTCTCATGGCAACAACGCAGTGATTAAAACTTGCAGGAATATTCAGATGGAAGCTGGAGTAGGCTACATGATTTGTTCCCAGATACAGAAGTCAACATAAGACCAAATGTACGCCGTCTATGTTGACGTCATATTATTTTCACTGGTTTCCCCGCCTCTGCATCACATGTCCTCTGTGTCCTCATCTGCCTTCACCAGTTTGTCTTTTTTTTTTCTGCAGCTTCCTCTTCGTGTTCTTTCTTCTACAGAAGAAAACCCTGATCCTGACTGAGAGAACAGTCTGCACCACCTGCTAAGATGTCAACACTTCACAGACTTCCTCATTACCACCAACTCCTCCACCCTTCCTCTCTGCCCTGACTTCATGCTCACATTCTCCTGCAAATTACAACCGACTATTGTGCGTCAGTCTGGCATCTAGATACCTGAGCTCCTTCTGTTCCCACTCATCCTGCTCGTTCTGAGGTCTTCCACACTTTGCTCGCGCCTGTCAGGTGTTGTCAGTGTTAAAAATAAAGCCCAAAAGCACCAAGATAAGCAGCTCAACTCACCACTCAACAGCTGACAGTGTAGCTTAATGCATCCAACCCTAATTCAAGGTCATGGATGCTATTCTCTTTCTTGGAGGGCCAATTAAACTCAATGTTGAGTATTTCACCAAAGAACAGGTACTGTTAAGCTTGTACAGATTATCCTCCAATGGAAAGTACTGAAAGAACTTATCGATGTGCTGACCTGCTCAGCACAGGTCCTGCAGGGAGATTGAACATATGCAGTGAAAAACCATAGCACTCCATTTGATACTGGCATACAACTTGAGGCTACTCATTATGGCTCCTCAATGTCAGAATGTGAGTCCATATTCAGACCACAGTTGTACATAGAACTGGATACTAAAGTTAGAAATCAAAGGGCTTTTATAAATAGACATAAGCTCTCAGGGGACCTGGAAGCTGCCAAAGTTACACAGCAACCTGGCTGTTGACATGAGATCAGCGTATCATTTTATACTACTTCCAAGCAACACGCAATTTTAATGTCAAAGTTACAAATTCCGCATGCGTAAGACATTCCTCTGAAGGAGTGTAAACACAGCAGCATTCACCTGAGACACCTCTGGAGCCTCTGAAGACAACTGAGATGACAGGGTCATATTTTTTGGAGTCTATCTTAAAAACCCCCACACAGACACACACACACACACACACACACATCCAAACATGGTTGAAGTGCTGAGTCTCCATCTGTATTCAGGCAACAAAGAACTTTCCTGACCTTACGCTGATCTAAGAGAAAGGTCTGAGACAAACTGTGAATACATCATCCAAAGTTGCTGTGTTTTTTGGATGAAATTTAATTATGTGTTGCTACAGACCAACACTGCAACATGAAACAGGTCATTTTTCTATTTGGGTGGAAATTAGGCCACTGTTTTCCGATGGAACTGAAGTCCTGCACTGTGTACCTGCACAGCATCATTTTACAAGAGCATTTAAGCCATGATATACATACATATACATAATAATGCATAATTTTGAAAACCAGAGCTCCGTTTCACAGAAATGCATTTGTCTTAGGTCGGCATAATTATTCTGAAGCTGACAATAAACTGTAACTGACACAGTGGAAGCAGCAACAAGTTGCTCCTGGTAAAGCACATGTGTCATGCAGAAACACGCAATGTAACTGAGGAGTTTCCACAAGAAACTGTTTATGTACAAACAAACGCAAATCACAAAATAAGGTGTTAGATATTTGTAATCATAATCTGCAGACATGCTTTGATCCTGTAGTTACATAGTTTTAATGCAAATCATTTTGTGGCTTGCTGATCACACAGAGAACCCGAAACAAGCTCAGGGTGGGGTGAAATAAAGTTTACAAGTTGTACAATCATTGTGTCTGAGCTAAAACAAAACACTAAAGTCTACTCGGGCAGAGCTATTGGTGTGTTATGGAGAACAGGATATATATAATGACAGATTTAGACCATGTCAACTGAACTAAATGTGATCAATGTGTTAGCTGTAACAGCATGTTACATTATGTTACGTTGTTTGCTCTGTTTCTTAAATTACTGTTTTATAAATCTGTTTCAGTAAGTTCTAAAGCAGGATGAAAAAACGTTAACTGATGATTAAGCTTCAGCAATCATCCACACTGTGACCAGTTTTCCAAACAGCACTCATGAGAAAACCTGCAGACTTTCCCACCTCGATAACAACTGCTGCTGTTTTCCAAAACAGAGTTGACCTTTTTATGAGGACATTTTTTTCTTTGCAACTCAAAACACGCGGAGATATCAAAGTTTCAGTCATCCCTGAACACAACGGATGGCACTCAACATCAGTCATGTACAGAACTGAGTGTTATCTGGTAGAAGAAGAACATAATGCATTTTTCTCCACAGAGCTCCCAGGAGACACTGCAGATATAATTAAAAGTCCAGTTTCTTAGATCTATACTGGGTTTTTTTTATTCATATACAGTAGAGCTGCACTGACTGTTGATTAGTGGACATCCTGGCACCACAAGCTACTTGTCCCTATTAACAAAAACAGGCGTGCAAATGAGTGTTACTCAGCTTTTTGGTGTGCATGAGAGTGAACTGCATCAGCACATGTGATGTACTCCACAGTTCAGTGCGGATTCTTCTAAATGAAATGTGTATTTATCAAGGGCACACATGATACAAAATTCATACTTAACCACTGTGAGAGAGTTGTGTGTAAAAACAAACTCTTCATTGTGATACTGGTTGATACAAATCAGCTAGCACAGCTGCCCAGAAACTAGTCGCTGGTTTTACGAAGCAAAATTTTATATCACCTGAGCCAGCATGCAGCTTCAACACCCCAGTTTAGCATTTCACCTTTTTACTGGCTCCTCGGAGCATTTGTTATCCTGGATCTACCTCTTCTCTCTTTTTGCTGAAGTGGTTGTAATTTCTGAGGCCTTTTGTTTTCTGAGCAGTAACACAAACAGAGCACCAAAGCGACAAACAGCTCATTTCGCTTGAATAATGTTTTCAGAGGATAATTAAAGTGGTGTTGCACTGGAAAAGCAAATTGCCTCAATATGTATTATTTAGACTCCCACATTGAATAAAATCATCGGCTTTCTATTTTCTTTTTTCTCATGTGGGTGCAGGGAACTGGCCACCTTACAGTAAAGCCTGGCCTGTAACAATGGATACCACATTATGGTTTCTATGTGAAATGAATAGGTTTTATTTGAAGGTTCAGAAAGCTCAAAGGGCACACTGAAGGAGCGTTGATATTAATGGTTTAACATATTTTCAGCTTAGAAGGGGATTTGATTTATGCAAGAGAGCTCTTCACAGCCCTCAGGGTAGTTGTGTGATTCTTCCACCCACAAAGGCAGAAGGCAGGGTTTTATCACAACACCCTGCAGCTGCAGCATATACTCAGTACATACACCGGGAAAACACGTAGAGACGACTCTTATTGTCTCCTCATTTGGTCTCCCTTGTAAATCACAACATGTACAATGAAAGTACATGTCCTTCTTTTTTTTTTGTTTACACTAGATAAATTAAATCCTTTTATGTACCATTTCTTCAATGCTATTACAAATGCTTTACCGTATCAGCAAATGAGGTTGCTTTTCTAACTATTGATGGCACAATGAAATGTGTCCCCTGTTTTTGTGTTTCTGGTGCCAAATATAGCTGCAGTTCACAGACAAATAGCTCTGGGAATTCAATTTAAGGAGCTTTTCAGTGTTCAAAATTACTTGTCTTGCTTGACATCTTGACATGTTGAATGTTGGAGTAAATCTGCTGAAGCAAAATAAATAAATAAATAAAATACTGTCAAACACTGTCAAATCACAAAATAATTTCAAATAATCACTGAAACTGACCAGACTTTACTTATTGCAGCTGAAACTTACACTTACAGGCTGATATCTGCACCCCCAGACCAATATTACTCATCTACTGCCAGGAAGAGTGGAAGCAGCATCATTTTAGACCTTTGTATTGTCTACAATTTGCAGACCAATTACTTTTGGATCGAGTTTGAGGACTAATGTGTTAACCTTTAAATTTGTAAATGTTTGTTGAACTATAACGTCTTCTGGGAAACACAGTGTTGATCTGCTGGGAATGTTTACCTGCAGGGAAGGAAAGTGGGTCCTGACTACATGTGGCTCATTTAGAGGATTTAAGGATTAAAGCTGAGTGATCTATGATAATGTTTTACTCGCATTCATTCCTGCTGACTTTTGGATTTATGAGTCATGTAAAATGATCCACTTTTGAATGGCTTCCCAACATTTGTAACTTTATTTTACTATGCCACTTATTTTGTCAAAAACTGATTCAGAGTAAACACAAATTTGTGCTACAAAAAGGACCAGACTCGGTGACTAACTCCCTAGCCTTAACAACAACCTTGCGACCTGCCCTACGTGCCCTAAAGATAACTATATCTAACTAGCCCAGTGAGCAGTGATAACTAACATGTCTTTGGGGTCATCAGGTGGGAACCTCCTTTCACCGGTGTTTCGTCTAGTTGGTCCCACGACACCTCCAGGAGGCTAGACAGTGATCACTGGCGTCCCAGAGTCACCCCCCTAATGCCAGCTATCACCGCTCCTCACACCAAGACAACTATCTCAAACAGCACTACCGTCAACTACACCGACCTCTCACCAACTGCACCAGTAAAAGCGGGGTGGGGATACAGACCCTAGTTCGGGTAGGGGGGAGAAATAGAAGAGGTGGAGATAAAAGTAGGGATGGGATACAGACCCTGGTTCGGGTAGGGGTAATGAAAGTATAGAGGGTGCAGCAGGTGGAGGACAAGATATACAAGATACACACAACAAGCTACACTAGCAGATTCAGCAAACAGATTCACCTAAATTGTCCTGTAATCAAAGAAGGACACAAGCCAAGTCAAACCAACACAAACCAACTCACCTGGACTAACCACATGGTCTCAAAGAGGCTCATACAGGCCACACCTTCCACTTAAGTACACTTCCTCTTCCTGCATTTCTTCCTTGCTTCTCTCAAGAGTCTGTCTATTCTAATGACGATAGTGATGATGATGAGTAGACTTCATCAATAGATTTACATTTTTGCCATGAAGTGATTAGGTCCTGGTGGTGATCATTTTCTTTGCCTGTAGCTGGCAACATCATCTCGTATACTTCCACAAGTTTAAAGTGGTGTTGCTTTTGTTTTGCTTTCCAATGTGTGACACAAGAGGTCTCATGTTAGAGCTGACCTGACAGCTGTTGAGAGAGGTGGTGTATAAATCCAAAAAGATGCAGCTCCAGCTCTTAGGCTGACCACCTTGGACAAATACACAGGAGAAGCAGTTGAATTGTACTTGCCTTTCCTTCATTCCCACCGCTGATATCCTTTAAGGTATTCCACTTCACACAGCTCCATTAATGCTGCAGATCCAGCTGTGGTTTCACTCAACAGCTTCCAGGAATTAATGTGTGTAACTCTGCAAAAATTAACATTTTTATGGGATGAGATCAGATTAATGGATGAAGAAAACAGTAGGCTGAACTGTGTATGTCCATGCCTTTTATCCACAGTGTGAGAATGGCCTGTTTTCAATTTTCAAGGTTGACTTTTGAGGCTAAGGAAAACAGTGGGGAATATCAACTTTGAAAGATGTTATTCTCATGACCTTCTTATGCATAACTGAATATGCACCAATATTTGGAAATATGAGCTAATACACTGTCTGATATGCCAGCAGCATAATCAGTATCTGACTTTGGTAGGGATACAAAGACAAACTTCACACATTACTAATAACTGATAACTGATAACTGCTTCTTGTTTGGATTCAGGCTGATAATGTGAGAGCTCACTCAGTTTTTCAAAACACAAAGTTGTTTGACTTTTCACTAATCTTTACTGCAAATACAAACTAAATACAGGTGACTAGTTAAGGGAAAATGTCTTAATAATGTGTTGGGCTGTCACAAGCTCCTGGAGCGGCTGCAGTGGTGCTCTAATCTCTGCTGGAGGGACTCCATATTGCTCAGATAGCAAAATGAAACTTCTGGCCCAAGATAAGCTCTGGTTCCCTGGCCCAGGTCTTGTCCATGTACTTACAGATCTGGGTAGGTTCTGGCCAGTATCCTCTAGCGTGTCAGAAGACTTTCTGACAGAATTGATCCAGATGTGGAAGTAGTGTCCGACCATCAAGTTGAATATGGCCCAGACTTGGGAGTGGGGTGTATATTGGGCCAGAGGAACGATGTGTCTCACCACCTGGAGGATATCTATTCTTCTGTTTTTGTGACTGAGAATGATGTGTAACATGTCGGCCGAAACTTTCCTTTAGAGGTTTAATTGGGTTAAGATGTGTTGACAATTAGATCATAGTACATGTATCACTCTATTTTCATACTCACCAAACCATTTGTTTAACCTTATTTTCTCCACACATTTAACAATATGTCCTTCAATTGGTCACCCATCTGTATATATATATATATGTGTGTGTGTGTGTGTGTGTGTGTGTGTGTGTGTGTGTGTACATTATGGGACTACCCTTTTAATTACATTCAGATCATAGACTGTGCCTTTAAGAATGAACTTGAGATTTAGGTCACTTCTTCGGGAAGATATGCCAGCGCACAAAAGAAAGGAGAGACTCCATGTATCTGCTAGAGGCGACGGTGGGACGTTACGCTGCACCAGTGGCTCCTACTGGCTGCTAAGGACACTTGCGTGGTATAGAGGGGGAGCTTTATTTACAAGCTCTCCAGAACCTTAAGACACTGTAGTGAGCAGGAGATATGGCTTTAGTAAACATAAACATTTGAGGGCAAAGAATTGCATTAAATGCCTCTAAATATACGAGTCCCATCTGCTGCATCAAAGATTGTTGATTGATAACAAACTTAAAAATACAGGCTTCTTCTACTTTTCTGAAGACATGCACAGAGGACAAAAACATCTCATGATGGCTGTGCTCAGAGTTGTGTGTATAGGTTGCCAAGCTACTGTTGGCTGGCTGGAGCGATTTTCTGTTGATTTACTCCAACAGCAGATTCTCATGAGTGTTAGTGTGTGTTTCACCTGAGAGCAGGACAACACACACACAGTGCGGTACACCCAGTAGGTCAGACACCTTGCAGGATAAGAGAAGCACCTTGACTGCACCGTGTTCTGTCTCTCATCTTATTCTTCAGTCATCAAGCTGAACAGGCTGCGGGGAGGAAACGCAGATGCACAGTAATTATGTCCTTTTGAGGCTCACATCTATGTGATGTCATAGTGGGTTCAGATCAGGGGTCTCTGTTTTGAAAGAAGCCGTCATCATTTTGAGAATATTTTCGTTTACCCAGAGTAAGATGAAGGCAAAGGCTTTGTCAGTGAAAGAGTCCACCTGGATATCAGAGGAGTGCCGCTCTGTGGGTGAAGTGTATAGGGGTAACCAGAGGGACGGCCTTTGTTTACCAAATATCTTCAAGTCCAAAAAAGTGAGGCCACTCACCAGGATCCAGGGTGGTCCCACTTACCAGGTTTACTACACAGCCAGAGAGCTCCTGCTCGAAGTGCTGGACAGAGGAGCTGTCTGGGAGCTGACCAGGAGAGCTGCTGGGGTGAAGGTAGGCGCTAACCGTCCGTCATACAGCCAGAGCAAAGAGCAGAACACAGATCTCCCAGAGGACGAGTACGCAGGGGCATTAACATGGTTTTCTATAGTCCTCCAGAGCGGTCTGTCACCAGGAGACAGCTGCAGCTTTGGCCCCGAGCTGACACTGAAACTGGATGGGTGGCAGGGTGTCCTGAAAAGAAACAGCTTCCAGACCAATCTCCTGTCACTGACCAGGCTCGAGGACGGAGACAAGTTGGAAACCCTCTCTGCTTTTTGTAGCCACGTAACCAGGCGCTACCAGGCCTTATACACACCTGGGCCAAACCTGGCTGTGAAGAAATACCAACTTTCCTACCACCAAGGTCCCTGCCCTCTCCATCTGGCCCTCCTCTGTGACTTGAGCTCAGGGTTTGTCTGTAACATGTCCCTGTACTGTCAGGAGCAGCTTCAGAGGCAGAGTAGGAAGCCTGTAGTTGAGCAGGTGATTGAAGACCTGCTGAGACCTTTCTGCAGCCGCAGACACGTGGTCCAACTGGACAGCTCTGCTTGGAGTGAGAGCAGTAGCATGGACATCTTCTCTGACTTTGGGGTCAATATTCATTTTGTCCCAACTGTGAAAAGGCCTGTCACCGACACAACACAAGCAGACAAGCCACATCTGCAGAAACAAACACCCAAGGACTCGTTGTCTCAGCTTGTAGCCCACCTTCAAGGCTGGACTGGACCTGCTCTGCTTCCACTGTCAGACCTGAAAGGATCAATGGTAGACGTGTTTCTTCCAGGCCTCTGGGTGACACTACACATGACCTTCATCAACACATTTGTGCTTCACACTCTGCAGGCCCCGGGCTCAGGCAGGAAGGTCCACCTGACAGAGTTCACAAGGACTCTGGCCTCTCAGATGGTCGTGGACACCAGTGTCACCGTGCCCGTTTTGCCACAACAAAACAGCAGCTCATACCAAGCGACAAGTTTGATTAATCCTTCAACACAAAGGTTAGCCTTACTGCGTCCCAGAGTGTTTCAGTTCCTGCTAATAATAGCAGGAGTGGTGCTTTTCTTCAGTTTGAAAGCTACCTGTGGAGGTTTCCAATTATTTTGAATTCAATCCATTTATTCATTTTGTCACAAAAAATATTGAACTATATTCTGTCATTTTTTTTTTTTTGTTCATATAATTAAGAGGCAGTTGTGCATGAAGAAACGTATGTGCAACCTATTAACAGATTTCAGTGGTATAGTTATCATATTATGTACTAATTTCCCCCATGTGGTACTAATGAAGTATCTTATTCACTACTTATTGTAAGTAAAGCATAAGAAGATAGAGTACAGTTTGCAACAATACAGCACAGTCGACTATCAGCACAAAATGGGTTTATATTTTTAATATTAGTGGGTAGCTAATTATAATTTCCATTAAAAAATATGCGTATAAATCTTTACATTATTTGTCCGGCAAATTAGAATTTGGAATGTGATGAAAGGCCCATCGCAATTTCCCGGATTCCAAGGTGACATTACCAAATCCAAATATATCTGATTTCTATTCATGTATACCAGAACATACATTTTAGAACAGCTGAAGCTTGCTGATGACATTCAGCCATAGAAACTACACTTTCATTCATTTGTGTGACTACATGACTGGACAGATTGTTTGATATTGCATGTGAATAGAGAGCCGTGGTCTGTTCTGTCACTGCTCTGACAGGGCCAACACCAGCAGATGTGTACAGGGGACTGAAGATGAGAGAAGGGGCTGCAGGTCTGCAGTGAGACTGCAAGGCTGGAACAGACCAGGAGTGTGCGGGTTGAACAACTCTGGAAACTCCTGCTACTTGAATGCTGTGCTGCAGTGTCTGTGTTCCACTGTGCCCCTGGTGGAGCACCTCCTTAATCAGGAAACTCGCAAAGAGCTGGCAAGGTTCAGACATCCCCCCGTCCCCATCCCCCACCTCTTTCTGTCTCCACTCACTGTTGATCATTAGGTTTTCCCCTCTGATTTAAGTTTAGTTCCTGCAGGTCCAGCTGCCGGGTGGCTGAGATATTTGTCGGCCTGCTGGAGGACATGTGGCTGGGGAGGAGCTCTAGCTGTGCTCCTGTGGAGGCCAAATCTGTGCTGTGCTCCATCCTCCCTCAGTTCAATAACTACTTGCAGCAAGATGCCCAGGAACTGCTGCTCTCCCTCCTTAACACGCTTCACGACAACCTCAAAAAGGTGCAGTGACATCCATCCTAACTGCACTGTCGCTCAACACGCATCTCTCTGTGGCAATTCACTGCGACAACAGGAAAAGTTCATCTGTGTATCTGTGTGTTTACAAGGCGGCAAAGCACCAGACGCCCTCCTCCGTACAACAGTCGAGACAAGACCAAAATAGAAACTGTGCCACTGCACCAAGAGACTCCACCATTGTCTCACATCTGTTCGAGGGCCAGCTAAGCTACAAGACTCTCTGCATGCACTGCAACTATCAGACACACAGCACACAGACCTTCACTGTTCTGTCTATACCGATCCCACCAGCCATAATCAAGTGCTCCCTTGAGGTACCTTTGTTTGCAGCTCCTTTTTTTTGCACCTTTAAAACATCAACCAGACTGTATGTGTGTGTTCTAAACATTGGTGACTGTTCTGTGCTTTCTCATACTACCTATTGTCTCTCTGCTGAGCAGGACTGCCTGTCCCTGTTCTTTGAGCAGACTGTCCTGACCGGAGGAGAGCAGATGCTGTGTTCAGTGTGCGGGCTGAGGAGAGAAACGGGCATCCTAACTTGCTTGGAAAAACCACCCGAGATCCTCATGTTGCACCTGAAACGGTGGGTAGAAGAAACATGACCTCACCTCTAGACATAGAAGACTTGAGAGAATTCTGTGGGGTCATTTTGAGCTGTATTATCACTATCACCTTCCTAAAAATATCAATGAAATCTTAAATGCCTCTGCAGGTTTGGTCGCAAAGGGAAGAACCAGGTGAAACTGAGGACCAATGTTGCATTTTCCATGAAGCTGGATCTCACCCCGTTTGTATCCAGCTCCGTACAGAGCACCTCTTACTCTTCATACCGTCTGTATGCTGTTGTGGTGAGTTCACAGACACACGCACACACAGACAAATATATCAGGCTCTGTACTCACTATGTTCAGTAATGTTGAGGTGAATTATCTTTTGGCTGTTAATTTTTGGGGAAAGCATTTTATTCTAACTGCTGTAGACAGGCTCAAAACATTTAGCAGCCATAGTTCAAAAATACAGTCTGTCGTGCATTTATTACAAGTGTACTAGTTCATAACCAGGGTTTTACTTTTTTAAGATTATATATTACATGTAAGATTATACTTTAGTTTGTGTACTTAATTGCAATTTATTTTTCTCATATTTTTGACAACATTATGTCACAGTATGCAGTTGATCCTTTTTTTTTTTTTTTTTTTAAAGAAACAATTGATTCTACGGGGCTTTTTGTTTTTGCACATGAAGCCTCTCATTTTTCTAGAACCATGCAGGTCACCTGAACATGGGCCATTACACAGCTCTGTGCCACAACGCCTTGAGCCAGACCTGGCACAGCTTTGATGACTTGGTTGTACGAGAGGTCCAAGACAGCCTTGTGCAATCTCCAAATGCTTACTTGCTGCTCTACAGCCGCAAGCGTTTCCAAAAGCCAAAGATCCATGGACTTGGAGCTCTTTGAGCCACAGGTCAAACCAATGATGGGACTTTTCAACTCCCCTGTTTCCACTTCTCATCTCCTCCATCTAAATAAATAAAATTATTTAAACTTTCTTTCACTCTGCTTTTCATCAGTATACCTGTGATGCTTGTTCTCCAAACCTGCACTTGCAATAAAATTATAAGATCTTCCATTGACTTGTGTGTTACTATATGGTTAACTAATTGAGTGTAATCTTTGTTTACTGTATAGTTTAAATATGCAAGGATTTAAGATGATATAGAAGGCAATGTTTCATTCAGGCTGTCACAGGGATTGGTGTCCATACTGAACACTTGCTGAAAATATCCTGAAATGTTCATTCACACAAAAACAAACACTAATTTGAAGTAGTTTTAATAAATAGCTATATGTGTTGTTTGAGGTTAATATAATCCTTATATCTGAAACAAAATCTTTTAGAGCATTAAGAAATAATATCAACATGTTCAAGTAAAAAGAAAACAATATGATGTCATGCTAGGCAATGAAACTGTAGTCTGGAAGTAGAATCAACTTCTGCCTCCTCTAGTCTCTGGTCCATTCAGAAAAAAATATCTGTATAATCTGTGCCTGCTCCTGTCAGTTAGTCAGTAAGGCAGCAAACACACTTGTAAAAGTGAATAAAATAAAATTCTTCATAGTCTCCTGGTTCTGTACAAAACACAGAAATAAAATTAGTCAGATAAATCAAAATCCAACCTCATACAAATTCCAAAACCAGCATCACTGGCTTGAGCAAAATAAGATGCCAACTCATCCCAGTAATATTTCTACTGAATAATTTGTGTTTGAATACAATAAATGGAAAGAGTTACATATGTTTAAATTGAGAATAAATTTTACGACAAACTTTATAGAAGCAGGTCAGCTTTTCTGTCACTGGCTGAACCGAGCAAAAAAAGACAAGCATAAGTGTTGTTTTAAAGCATTCTGAGTCCAGTATTAATGTCTGCCTTTAAACAACTTGTTCTACCTAAAGAACTTAAACTGATTGCATATTGTGTGAGTGCAAGAGGATGGGTAATGTGAACAAGCAACAATCTCAATCCCCGTGTCTCTTTAGGTAGAATGCACACTTAAAGAGTGTACACACTGCAACACTTACAGTTAAACTTCAATCCCCTACAAATCATGTTAACCATCCGAAGGCTATATAAAATTAACCCCTAAAGCACTTGGTTTGACTTTATGAATATGGTGATTCTCTAATGGCTGCTGCTTTCAAAGAAAAAATATTTTGGTCACTTAACACATATTTACGTTGCCCTCGAGTATTTACATTTTTGAATGTGCAACATCAGCATTGGTAAGGGAATACATGCTGCCTGACTGTTAACCCTGGTGTATACACGGTACAAGAAAGCTGAGCATCAGTTCTGCAATATGGCCATCTGGAAAATGAGAGTGAAGAGCTTCTGAAACCAGCTGTCAGCCCTACAACACGATCACCAAGGTATAGAAGTCAAAGAAGCATCTGTAAGTCTCTAGATGATCAATAATATAAACAGACAGCATGTTTAACAGCTATAAGGTCTAGTAGGGCTCTAGTAGCTGAAGCTTTGCACAGTGTGCCTGCACCACTCCCCGATCTGGAACAGACCACAACTGATGGCCACTCGCTGGAGTGCGTCCTCGCGTGCACACACGCAACTGCACGCACCAGCTCCTTTTACAAAGAAAAAGAAAACCTCTAGGCTTGAGCAACTCTGTACTGGTGAGGTGGTCTCATGTCCGTCAGCTCCATCACAGGGTGGAGTAAAACAGGATGTATGCAGCGGAGGACTTGACGGTGGAGGTGGAGATTTCGGACACCTCGTGGTCATCAAACTTGTACCAGCGCTGTCTTTCGGCATTCTTACAGTATGCTGTGTAATGGCCGCCATCTAAACCCCCATAATGGTTCTGGTAGTGGAAAAAGAAGAATGTTATGTTCTTCATAATGGATGATAATCACATTTCATTGTTCCCTATAAATCACCTATGTCGTCTTGTCTTTCCTATCTGTGTGCTGTCAAATGGTCCAAAACTTTATTATAGTGCTCATGGCAGAGAAGTACTTCCAGTAAAATAAATAAATACTTGACCATAGTACTACTACATAGCAATTGTAACAATACCACATTTTTCTGTTTTGTCCATATCTCTTATTTCTTTTAAAGTTTATATTCTTCAGTTTACTTTTTATTTTACCATTCATTTTGTCCAGACAATAAACTGTATAATACAGAAGTATCTTGGCTTCTCCAGTAGCACATTTTCATCATGTTTTTGTAAAAATATACTTCCTTAATGAATTAATTTCCCCTCTACTTACAGACACTCCATAAAGGCTGTATCTCTTCAGGTGTTGCTTGGGTCCAATGACATACTGGGACAAGTCCAGACTGTCTAGAGGGAAGTCTACAGAAGTCTGCAGCTTCTGCTTCCACCTCCCCTCATAGGAGAATCTGTAGAAATTACACCCATTAAAGAAGAGCAGTGGCAATGTGTCAACACTATGAAAAGGTCAAAAATATTAGAATAGTCTGGATTAAAAATATTTCTCTGAAAAATTTCAGTTTCTTCACTTTATGTTCCAAACTCTGAAAAGTGAGTTTTAAAAACATATATATTTAAAAATTGCCTTTGCCAAAATTAAAGTTAAAGTTTTACACACCGTTTTAAGTGTACCAGGAGAATGGGTGGGACTTTCCAGATCTCCAGTTTCTTAGTGGAATCTCTGTGGGCCTTGCAGTGTCTGCAGAACACCTTGTTGTTGTCGGTCAGCCTCTCTTCCTTGGAGAATAGCCTCAGACAATCCTGCCAAGAAGTAGGAGAGTTAGGGACAGTGTTAGAGATTATATAACTTCATTTTCTTTTATTTATTTTTACATAGAAGATCATGGTGTAGTCTGAGTATTATGGTGCCTTATACTTTATGTGATTGTCAAGAGAAAGAAAATAATTAGATTTTTGTCAAAGCCTTTAACAGTATAGCTTTTATGGCTCAAACCCATTGTTTTTGACTTCTAAGCAATTCATCTGAGTCCTGTAATGGAACTGAAGTCCTTGCTAATGGACTTAACCCAAATTTAGGAATCTTTTGGAAACAGAGGCAAATCCTGACTCACCCTTTAATGCAAACATTTAACATATGACTGACCTGCAAGGAGCACTTGCTGGTGGAGGCCAGAGGCAGCGACAGGTACATAAAAGTCTCAAATGTCCGTGACTTGCGATGGCAGGTCAGACACTGCACAGTGGACTTGAACTGCCCTTGGAACAGTGCGACAATGATAGACTCGTTCAGAAGCTTGTGTTTGCTCCAGGCCTGGTTAGCTGCTGTCTGATCATCCAGATGGTCATTTTCTTCCTCTTTGTACCGCTTCCTGTTGTCCGCCTGACACCAGAGATCAAAAAACAACATAATGATATATAGGAACAACTGCAGCTTAAGGTTTTAGTGAAAACTTGCTTCATGACCATGATAAAGCTCAATGACTGATGGCAAATACAGAATACACCGGTCATAATAATAATAATAATAATTTCATTGATGGTAATTGACCAGTTACCAGCGTTTTAGTCTCAATATAGTAGACAAGCGCAAGCGGGAGACAGGTCACAACTTTCTAATCAACATTACATTAATTAGGCCAACTGAATTTTCAGTTAGCCTGGAAGGAAAGTGGACTGGAACGGGGCCAGTCTGATGGCACATAGGTCTGAACATCACACAAAGGGGGCGTGATGAGATGGAGAGTGTGTCCCGAGGAATGTATATCCACTGCTGTTACACAATAACTGACAACTCCCCCTTTCAATTTGAAAGAGATTCTACACTCACACTGCTGCAGGAGAACTAAAATAAGGGGGATGTCATTTTCCAACTCTTTGGATCACTTTCCAACAGTGATCACAGCATCTTCATGCTCACTGCTCTTATCACCTGACCGCTCATCAGTGAGTTTAAAAGCACGTTTTTAAAAAACAAGCAGGTGATGTTTTGGAAAGTTAAAAAAAAAAAAAAAAATCAAACAATATAAATATCAAGCTGGGAGATTGTCTTTTCCTGACCTTATTTATTTTCAAAATAATTCACTTATTCGTGTCCCCCACTGAAATGCACATGAAGTTTGTAAAAATCAGTCAATACAGGTGATGACATGTCTTGGGTCTACATGCACAGAGGTTCTGACAAAGCATCAGACCAGACAGATGCAGACACACCACACTCACACTGCTGCAGGAGGACCAAAGACACACAGCTATTTACTTACTCTCTAATTTGCCATCAAAATGAAACCCAGTGAAAAAAAAGAAAGAAGGAATATAATAAAAGACTATGTTTTTATCATTGACAGGAAAATGTGCAATAATATACATGGGTAGTCAGTCAAAGGCAAGCCTTAGGACAGCCATGGTTGAAAGGAATAAATTACTTTTTTTCCTTTTTTTAACGTAGAGCTGTCATATTTGGATATAACTGTCTCTTTTCAGATGTTTTCTTTCTTTCTTCCCTAGCAGGTATCAAAATCTTTACAAGATTGAGATTCTGCCCTTGTATTGCATGAAATAAGTGTGTGCAGTACCTTGTTGAGGTCCTCATGAAGTCCATCCATAAGAAACAGCAGCAGCTCCTGAGAGTCTTGCTGGTCATAGCCAGCAAACTGTTCATTGATCTTGCCTATGGTGATCTTGAAGTCTCGCGGACTGATGCATTTATACAGACCAGCCCAAAGAGCCTTCATGATCACACCAAACTCCTCTGCAACTTCCCCTTTATGACCAAGGATATTGTACCTGGAAGAAAAAAAACATAAAGCTCAATAATTTCCTCATATATGATCCTACATGGAAAGTAATTGCACTTGTCTGGGCCCTGACCTGTTGATGTCCTCCAAGTAGCAATTATTATTGAAATAATCAGCCATAGCTGGAGTGTTACACAGACACTGCAAGATGGAGTTCATGTAGCATGTGTTTCCCAGGTTACGCAGGCCAGTCAGAGATGCACCCAGACCTCCAAATGTAGGATTCAGGTTGCGAATTTTGGCAGCTGACGGCCGCACAATCTCCACTTTAGAATAGACTTTAGCACTGGCAGGTCTAGAGGACAGAAGAACACAATGAGCAAATGCCAGACTCGTGTGTGTGTGTGTGTGTGTGTGTGTGTGTATGTGTGTGGTTATATATAGGGATAGAAAGTCCTTGAAAGAGACTTGTGAGAGAACCTAGTAAGAACAAGGTATATAAGATCTGATGTAGGTTTGACTGAAGGGGAATATTTTCCCAGCATGCAAAAGACTAAATTACATTGTGAAGCAGGCTTAAACTTCACATTAAAAAACTCTAACTGAAAAGGTCAACACCACAAACTACACCAGAAAATATATCAGCAACCTATTGCACTGAATATAAATTATTGTTAGAATAAAAATGTGAGATCTATATTTGGTCAGTGTATCACAGAACATGTGTGTGCCATACTTGGTTTCTCTGTTGATGGTTGGTATGACAGCATTAGTGGTTGGGGCAGTGGCCTTCTTTTGAACTTCCTCTCTCAGGTCCTGGCTGATATCAGGAGAAGAGTAGGAGCGTTTCAATTTAGACCGCTCGTGCTCTTGTTCACGGTTAGCGTCTGGCTGTGGAGGTCGTGATTGTTTTTGTTTAACTGTTGGTGGTGTGGAGGGCGGTGTCTGTGGAACAGTGACCTCAGGAGGGTACAGGTGGACACGATTGGTTGGGGAATGGTAGTATCTGTAGGTCCCCGTCACTGTGTCAAGGAACTACCCAAAAATGGAGGGTAAAACACAAAAGATGGAAACTATCAGGTAAAATTTTAGCCCTATATTTTCCTGGCATAATTTTTAACTGCATATGACACCATATTTCAGGTTTTAACATCTGTTACCTTCATCCAACCATCCGGAAGGCCTGGCACACTCCTACCCATCTCCTCACTCCTTGCTCTGGTCAGGGGCTCCCTCTGTGGAATAAACATATATTCACATTGATTTACATGTTCTTTACAAAAATAATTAAAGATTTTTATGCAAATAATAATTCAATCTTTCATTTCATTTGATTCAATTTGAGGTGAGTTTGTGACATGTGAGTCACTGGGGTCTTCCAGAGCACAATGTTAAAGCTGCCTTTACTATTCAAGGGTGCGCTACAGAAAGAAATAAACTCACCTTAATTTCACTGACAATATGGTTGGGAGCAGGTGAATCCAGGGACATACTCTTCGAGGGTGTGTCCGAATTCTGCTCTTTTCCCCTCCTCTCTTTCTCATCTCCTGCCCTGTTGTCTTTGTCTTCCTCTTCTTCTGCCTTCTGCCGTTCCAGTCTCTTTTTCTCCTGACATCGTATCTCTTCGTCTTCTTTCTTTTTCTTCTCAATTTCTTCTCTTTCAACTCTTTCTTTCAGCTCCTTTGCCTTCTGCTCCCTTTCCTGCCTCTCCTCCTCTAAACGTCGCTCTTGGATGCGTTTTTCCTGCTCTTGCTTTGCCTTCTCCATCACTGCCACCACATCAGAGTGTATCTGACTTTGTTCTTCTTTAGACAAAGAAGTGCTGGGTATGAAGGATGGTTTGGCTGAACGATCAGGGACAAATGGGCCATTCTGGATGGGATCCTTTGCTGAACTGTTCTGGCTGGGCTTAGGCTCATCTGACACCCAGACAGAGGGCTTCTTTGCACGGTCAAACTAAGTAAGGAGAATAAGGAGAATTAAAAAAAAAACTGGAGTGATGCTTAGAAATGCATGGCATTCTTCATGTTTTGTATTATCAAAAAGCTTCACTAGTTACCCAGGTTTATACTGTACCTGGGGTAAGGCCTTGGCTGTCGCAGGTGACTGGCCTTCAGCTGGGTCCTTCTTATTAAGATCCACACCAGAATTTGTGGACACTTTAACAGGGGAATCAACGGTGTCGTGCAACCTGTCGCTAACCATGGAGGTTTTAGATGTGGGGGGGTCAGCTGGTATCACTCCATTCACCAGCACAGGAGCTGAGGGTTCCTGAGGCTCAGGTATGATCTCAGGATCAGGTTGGGGTGGGGTCGGAGGCTTTGGTTCCTCTAAGGAAGGGTAGCTGAAGTTCACTGTGAAATAGAACAAAAAAACAAAAACAAACAACCAACCAAACAACAATCAAACATTAATCCAAGGATGAGTTGTTCATCAGAAAAAAAGTCTGCTTACATAAGATGAATGTGTGTGTTTTTTTAGGGTGGTGCCCCAAGGTTAAGACTGATATTAATTCAAGTTATCATTTAACATTCATATTTTTAATAGTTGGGTGCACTTTGATAGCCAATCACCAACAAACTACCTGGCCCAACAACCCAAAGACATATCTTTTATTTGCTTGCTTTCAAACTTTCCTGAATGAATTTTTGTTTGCAGCTACATTAGTACTGTTGCTTACAAAGCTAAGTGACATATATGCTGTACAGCAGTGATAGTGATACTCACACTGAGGGAGGGTGCTGATGATATTCTGTCTAGGGGGGCGAACTTTAGCGTTGGAAGTATACATGGGGTAAAACAGCAGCCAGTTCTCATAGCCGCCCTCCAGCACTAGAGGTTCACTACGAAGGATGGTCATGCTGTCCCACTGTGGAGTGTGTGAGCACATCATTGCACATTACAGGACAGAGTCACACATAAGCTGGTACACAAAAAAATTCAAAGACTTACCTTGAAAAGAGCATCTTTGAGGCTCTGCAACGTGGTGCCCAGTGCGAGGTCAGTGACAGAACTGAACCAGTCCAGCAACACTATATAGTCCACAAATCCCCGCCGTCTCCAATGCTCTTTAGACTCCTCTGGTAGCTTTGTCTCAATTTGATTCACAGTGATCCTGAAAAAGTCATGCCAAACCAGTTCAGAAGGTGAGGTTTAGAATTCGAAAAGCTTCTTTTGTTGTCTCATAGATAATGAGTTAATACAAAAACAAGTAAAATGAGAGAATACATTATTTTTTGTATCATGGGTCTAAAAGTCAGACTACAAATGCAGTGACAGATGAAGCGATCAAATGTGAGGCACTTTTTCCTGAACTATTTCTCACCCTGGGCTAATGGCCCCTTCAGGGACACTGATGCATGTCTGGGAAGTGACCCTGATGTGAGACTCCTCAAAGTCCCTGTGGCTGCGGGCATCCATAACAATTATTGAAAGTGTATCATCCTTCATCATGTGGAAAAGTTTCTCAGCTGTGATTCCGCCAGCTGGTACAGCTGCAAGATAAAGGTCATCAAATCAACACAAGTTTAAAAAAAGTAATCTGATGAAGAATGATTTTCAGTTTTCTTATATCTCAGAAAGAACAATATAAGTTTATCAGACTTATTCTGGGTTATATGGTTTACCTTTGGAGGTTGCAGTCTTCAGTTCATTCTGCTCTCCTTTTATCTGACATAAAAAACAACAACAATAAAGAAAAAGGCACTGTGCCAATGATTGTAATACATGACAATATTGACTTGAATGATTCTGTTGGGCTTAATTTCAAATTTCATTGTATCAAATAACTTCAAATCATAAAAAACTGTAATCAGGTAGTACAATAATGTAATTCAAGAATTTGCTAATGAATCTAGAGGCTGTCGCCATTGGCATTATCTGAACTATAGAATTATAACAGTAGAAAAGGTAGAAATAACACTTATACGTAATAATACACATTGTAATGTAAATTAATAAGGCTAACACAGCAAAGAAAATAAAATGTTTGAAAGCTCTTATCTGAGACATGACTAGTGCATAATTCCTAAACTAAATAACCCAAAACAAATGATGTGATAAAATTTTACAAAGCTCAAACTAAAACGACACCCAAACTTGCAAAACTAACAAATTCATTCTCAGCTATAGGTCAGTTCTTTTGTGAGGATGACTCAATTTATGACCGTGGTTACCTTATCTTGACTTTTCTACTTGACTAATAAATGTACTGGTGCCAAACTATGCCTCAATTTAAAAAAGGTATGATAACCACTGTACTTGACTTGAACAAGTGTCTGCCACATCTCAACATGTTTTAATTCACAGATAGAATGGTGTTTTTACCTTTTTGCTGTCCTTCTTGTTTGCTGATAATGTTTTTGGAGAAGATCGCCCATTATCCTTTTCTGTTATTTCTTCTCTTCTTTTTTTTTCTTCTTGTCTTTCCTTCTCTTCAAGTTTTTTACGTACCTCAACTTCCTCATACCTGTTTAGAAATGCAAAGATTAGCTGTTTAAAACATAATAAACACTATTACATAAACACGTTCTGATATCTTATTTTACAACTCATACATTAACAATCGTGTGTACAACATTAGCTGACATCTAACCTGAGTTTAAGGCTTTCAGAAAGCTTTTCAGCTTCTTCAATTGCTTTCTTAAAGCTGTTTGGCCCAAGCATGGTCATGTAATATTCCTTTGAAATAGAAAAGAATTACAAGTCTTTATATTAGACACATATCAGCTTTAGTATGTTAATTAAAATACTCAGAAAGAGGTTATTGTTTTATAATTGTTATCCATACCGGTTGTTGCTTGAAGTCTGGTCTTTTCTTGATGATGTCATATACTGTTAAATACTTCATATACAGGACATAAGCTTTCTCCTCATCTCTGCCCAGACGACACTCCTCTGCCGCCTTGAAGATTTTGCAGGCACTCTGGACATAGCTGCAAAACAGCAAAATAGGAAATATTTTTAAACCCATGTGATAGCAAAGTTCTTTTTTCAATCCACACTTCATCCATTTTTTCAGTGTTTTATCAGTGTTTTAACAGGCTTTTGATTACATATGCATATATACAAAACCAAACAACGATTAAATGGATTAGTCAAGTAATCCATTTTGCAAATACTTTTGATTAAAAAAAAAAAATTCTTTGAGTGACTTGGCAGTTTAAAGCTTTTATCCCTCATATAAATCACAGTAAACTGAGCATCTTTTCAGTTTGAACAGTTGGTTGGACCAAACAAACATTGTTGAAGATATCTTGGCGTTTGAGAAAAATGATCTGCATCCTAAATGAGGTTAGATGAAACTCTAAAGATGGGCCCTGGGTTTACCTTCTGGTGCTTGTCTTGTCCGGCTTGATTTCAGCCTTTTTGTTGAGCTCTCCCAAAGAAGTGGACAGATACAGCTCTTTGAGCCCAGTGGACACTGCAGGCATCTTGGCAGATGTGTTGGGTCACAGGCAGGCAACCAGTCAGTGCTGTACACCAGCTCTGGACATCTCTGGAAAAATGTCTGTGACAACTAAATGAAGTGAGCGCGCGCACACACACACTGCTCCGTTTGTTTGTTAACGTTAGCATCACGGTTATATTTACTGTTAACATCCCAACACTCTGAGTAAGATCTCAGAGAGATTTCAGTGAAAATAAGTGAATTTTCTCTCATCCTTACCCGCCACTCGGTATCTCAAACCACCTGAGTTATTTTACATTGAGCTAAAAACATGACATGTAGATAATAAGTTAGATTAAACTATGTAGCTCCCGCTGTTAGCACATTAGCCATTATTAGTTAGCCTGTGGTTGCTGTTAGGTGGCGCAGGAGATGCCAACAACGACGACAACAACATTAAACAGTTTTCTGGCCATCGTTAATCTTGACTGGACAGCTGCCGGTCGGCTAACTGTTTATTAAACTGACATTGTCAAGCATAATTCCTTTATACAAACGCCGCTAAGCTAATTACATGTGAAGTTTTGCAGTCATCTGCCTACGTTAGTTAGCATGCTAGGCTCCAGGCTCACGCAGTTAAGTGTCGGGTTAGCTGCTGTAGCTAATTAGCCGCAGCTCCAGCAGTCACGGATAAAGTCATGTCCGACAGTAAAGAGGTATTCTGTAGAAATAATGCCGACCCATGAATGTTTGATGAGATAACGCCAATTTAATAGAAAATTACCTGTCTCTGATCCGTTGTTTAGACTTCAGCTACTTTTTGACAGCTGGTTCCTGATTGTCTTGTTCCGCCTCCCCCTCTTTTTCTTTAGTAAAATTTAGCTGCAGCTACATTCCTTATTGTTGCATTACTGCCATCGTCTGGCGCTCATTTGACACTTCAGCCTTTTCTCTGCCTTTCCCCTCCATTTCAACACCACCCCGTAGGACAAAAGTCCCCAATATCTGCCTGGCCTACCAACCCTACAGTCATGTTTATTGATGGTGTAAATGGTTAAATCTAAGTGATGGTGCTCTCTGTCAAACATATTTCCTATATGCCTTCACACATAAATTCTTCTTCTTCTGTCCATTTGCACATAAACCAGTCCGATGCATTGCTGCAATGTGTAATGATTTTCATCTTTGATCTGCTCCTCACTCTTGTAAAATCCAGCTGCTCCACGTCCACGCAAAAATATAGAGCCCATACATTTTACATCTGCTACTGCAACGCATACTTGAACAATAGAAGTAAATCTGTTTATAATGAATGTTTGCTAATTCTGTTTTGTCATTTTGACACAGCATGTTGCACAGCTGCTGTCTGCACAGGCTTATGTGTTTATTTTCGCTCTGTTTCAGTGTATATGCACAACACAATAAGATATGCCCGTACGTTTGCAGTGTTAGTCTAATACTTTTAAGACATACAATGCCTAAATAAGTAATTAAATCAAAAGGTGTGAATGCATGCATTAGGGTAACCTATAATGAAAGGCTTTACACATATTTTAGGGGAATGCTGTTATTGTATTTCAATATTGAAGAGATTTACTTTGAGATTGTAAGGTGGAATGGCCTTTGCTTAACTAAGGGTAACGGTAATAATTGAGTGATAGAACCAGCACGAATAAACATGACATCAAAATTTTGGTATAGCTCTTACTTTTTACCAACTTCTTACATCACACACAAATATAATTTCCTGGAAAAAGGACAAAATCAAAAAATCACCAAGCTCCAGCAAATACAAAAAATAGGTCATGGCTCTGTAAAAAAGCCCAAACTTCAGGTGCTTGTTGACCAACCAGTGTGAAGGAAAAAGTGGGCAAACCAACAGACAGGAGTAAAGAACAACACTCTATTTCAATAAAAAAGATAACTAAAAGAATATTAAAATAAGGACAAAACAAGGGGCATTAAGAGTCATAAGATGCAGCTCTTCTTTTGGGTGGAGGCGCTCACACCAAAGAGCTCCGGTGCTGTTGCTGGTTGCTGTCTTAAGAGTGCTCGGTTTCAGTGTCAGGCCACAGGTCCAGGGGTCTCACTAGGTGAACCCTGACCTTTTCCTATCTAGATCAGCGCACGTTCACATAAAGGGGCAGGGTTTGCTATATCCGACCAATCACCATGGAGAAGACGCAAAGTGTATTTCACAATGGAGGTGCAAAGTGTGATATGCAGAAAATATCAGCAGTGCAAATCCTTTATTCAAGCAAAGAGTAACACAGCTGCAGTAGAAAGATGCAGCAAAGAATGCTGGAAAAAAATCGACGACTCTGTGAATGCATAAATTACTAAAGCCGCTGTATTATGTATTTAATTTATTTCAGTTGAGGTGGAACCAATGCTTTTAACCTTCTTTAATCAATGACTTTACATTTCTTCATGAGCACAATTGCATTAAGTGTAATAAAGGCGATTAAAGCATAAGCATAAAAATAACCTAACAGGATCATGAGGTGTGCTCATAGGCTCATATGAGGTAAAAGATAAGTGAAATTCTTTCAGTATCCATTAACACATTTATACCACCCATCAAGGAAAAAGACAATAAATGAATGATTAATCTGCTATTGTTTATAATTGAAAGTGAATGATGGTGTATGACACCAAAACCAATGTCCCCATAAAGCTACATTTCTAAACCCATGTTTGCTTCCATTTTCACTGTTGCTGAGAGTCTCATCATTAGTGTCTGTTTTGTTTCTATTGATTTAAAACTAATGAGCCACCTCCTCTTTGTTTCTGACTTTTGACTTGAAATATCAACCCCGAGGTTCTCTTTGTGGTAGACTGGCATGATGCTAATTGTTTCAGTATGAATGATTGAAAGCAGCAGAGCATCTCTCATGAAGCACTTTGACTTTGATGTCCCAGCCTGAGCGGCAAATGCATAATTATGGATGAAAGTGCTTTCATCAGGTCCCAGACATAAACAAAAGACACACAATGGTTACATTGTGCTCTGCTCTATGTCACATAGCACTTGTTATCCTAATCATTGTCGGCTACTGGACATCCTGCTTTCAGTTTGATCAAAAGTCTGTATGACAGTCTTAGATTGATCAAATTCAAACACCTGTGGGTTTGTTGACTTGTAAAAGGAAATTCTTAAAAAAAATCTTCTTTGTTAAAAAAAAAGTACAGTGCATGTTTTAAAATGTGACTAGATTAACAGCAAGCTTAGACATGTAACTCATGTTGTAAAAGATGTGATGAATGAATGTATACTGTGTTGAAACATGATGATGTTTCAGTACAATATGAGAAATTCACCTACAAGACAAATAAAAATAATATTTGATGATTTTGTCTGACAAATTACCTGTTATTGTAGGAAAAAATACAGCAACCACCATGGGAAAACTATTTCAATATGAGCTTCTAATACAGGTTTCAATTGTCTTAGGGAACAGTGGGTTTATTAGCTTCACTAAATATGTAGAATGGATTGCCTCTCATCATAGCCTCTCTGGTATGTCTGAGTGTGTTTGAATTATGGTTAGATTTGTGTCCAACCAATGGCTTCCCCAGAATAGCAGATGAGATCTAGCCAATGTCAAGAACAATGCAAAGTAAAGAACACAGTGAGTGAACAGTCCAGGTGCTGCCTGAGCTTTTGTCAACATTTAAAAGGCAGAGATAAGCTATGACATGGATGTGTTTGCCCTCCTACTCCTATTACCTTTTAGTGCATGTTCATTCATTGTCTATTTTTTTAGTTATTTCCCCTGTAATTTACCTTTTTATTTGTTTGTGAAAGGTACCCATCCAATACAAATAATGATGTCTGTAATATCTTGATGCAGGATGAGTGGAGGAAATGGCAGATCTGGTTCCGTCTACATATTTGCCCAGTGTAAAATGGACAGAACCAGAAGAAGACAGAAAGGAGATAGCAAAAACACCAAAACATGTAATTCCTGCTTTCCCCCAAAAAGGTTTAATTGTTAATAATTTTATTGAAATAAACTGTTGGAGGACCATTGACATACTGCATGGATCTGTTTCATGTTTCTCCTCTCATTAATCCACTTATGACTCTTTGGTGGTTGTTCAAAAAGAATTGAGATATTTTACAGATAAAATGCATTAAAAATTATTCAAATGCATTTAAAAAAAAGACGGACATGTTTGATAAGTTAAATTTACTCAAAGTATTAAAAGTTAAGGTCGTTGTTTACAGGAAAGAAACTTTTTGTAGTTCAATCCTGTGGATCTCCAGCCTAAGAGTTTGGCCCCTCCAAAGAGTGATAAGATAAAAAAATAAATAAATCTTCTCATATCTCTAATAGAGGTGTACTTGGATACAGGTGTTTTTGGATATAGCCTGGCTCTACAGTTACATTAAAGTGCAACCATTTACACTATTGATATACTGCCCTTTTTCTTATTACAGTATAATTCCATTGAAATATGAATTAATAAACCATCCCCACCAAAGGAGTGTAAATATTTGGTGCAAATGTGGAGTCAATGGGGGATGTGAGTGGCAATTCTAATCATGGGAAGAACACATTGTGTTAGTTTCTTTCTTTTTTACATGCGTCACCAAAGTAAGGCGTGTTTTTCATAACACGGTCTATATATGTCTGTGATCTCTGCTGCTGTACACACAAAGCATCCTTGCAGCTACCTCTTACATTTGATAAATCAACTCAAAGAGCTCTCCTCTTTGCCAAATGCAGGCTGAAGAATATAATCGCAGAGGTAATCCATGGTCATTTCACTATGTTCATTTAGTTTGTCTTTGTTAATATGCTATTTTATTGTGAAAAACACTGATGAAATAATTAGTTTTGGTGTCCACTTCTGAACAGGTAAGGAGCTGGTGGACTACATCACGCAGTACCTTGCCTCCATCAGGGAGAGGAGAGTGATTCCAGATGTGAAACCAGGTTACATGAAGGACCTTCTCCCTGATACCGCACCTACAGAGTCTGATGACTGGGAGAGTATCTTCAACGACATTGAGAAAGTCATAATGCCCGGAGTAAGTTTTTATGCCACCTATCATTATATCAACCATTTGAGTCTAAGACAAGGAAGCAAGTGCTTTTTCCTTTGCTTCTTTCCCCCAGGTGGTTCACTGGCAGAGCCCCCATATGCATGCCTACTACCCCAGTCTGACTTCATGGCCCTCAATGCTCGGTGACATGCTAGCTGATGCCATTAACTGTGTTGGATTCACCTGGGTAAGGGCACAACCCACATTTTTTCTTCCAAATCACCAAACATGTTACAGTATTGTCATCATATTGATACTGGACTCTCACAGGCTTCTAGCCCAGCGTGTACAGAGCTGGAAATGAATGTGATGGACTGGTTGTGTAAAGCACTGGGGCTGCCCTCCTTTTTCCTGCATTACCATCCTGACAGTAGAGGTGGAGGCATACTGCAGGTTCTTCTTAATCTGTTTATTTTAAACCCCAAACCTTTCCACTGGTAATAGTAACTGGGTGCTGATTATCTTCCTCTTCTACTGTTAGAGCACGGTCAGTGAGAGTACACTGGTTGCTCTGCTGGCAGCCAGGAAGGAAAAATTTTTGCAGCTGCAGGCCGAGCTCGACCAGGATGTGGATGACTCGGTCCTGAATTCAAGGCTGGTGTGCTACGCGTCGGACCAGGTTTGTGTTGCCATGTCTTGTACTGAAACTTCCCATCAATCAGATGACACAAGCTGATGAACTGATTTGATATCTTTTATAGGCTCATTCCTCAGTTGAGAAGGCAGGTCTCATTTCACTGGTAAAGCTCAGGTTTCTGCCCACTGATGAGCTGTTGTCCCTGAGAGGAGACACTTTAAAGCAAGCCATACAAGAGGACAGGAGGCTGGGACTGGTCCCTTTCATGGTATGTATTGAAATTGAAGGAGGTATGGGTATTATCAGGGGAAAGGGGTGCACTGATGGGTTTTTGAGGGTGTTCCCCAGCCAGCATTTAAATTTAAACCCCTCTTTCACCACTCCAAAGAGGTAAATGTTCACATAGGTATGTCGACAAGAATGCGATGATGTGTTTTTTAACGTGATTAAAACCATGTGCTGTTGTTTCTCTCTTTTCAGCTGTGTGCAACTCTGGGGACTACAGGAGTGTGTGCCTTTGACAAATTATCTGAACTGGGGCCAGTGTGTAGGTCTTCAAATTCATCATCAGTGATGTGTGCTTTACCACTGAGTCACACACTGACATATTTTAGATTCTAAGGACAGTGCTTTTATTGGTTCACAGGTATGGAAGAGGGCCTGTGGCTTCATGTTGATGCTGCGTATGCTGGCTCAGCCTACTTCTGTCCTGAGCTCCGCTGGTCACTGGAGGGCATTGAATTTGCTCACTCTTTTGTCTTTAACCCTTCTAAGTGGATGATGGTGCATTTTGATTGCACTGCTTTCTGGTGAGTATGAACAATAAAGTTTTATCTATCCATTAAGTGGGGAGACCAATCCCAGCTGACATTGGATAAGGGTCCAGGGTACAGCCTGGAAAATTCACCAGAGCTAGCACATAGAGACAAATCACAATTCTGGCTCATACACACCTGCATGGGATTTGGAGTCAACAATAAAACAGCATGTGTCAATAAGCCAGAGTGAATGGAACAGGGAAATTGTAGATGGAGAACATCCAAACTCAAAAGGCATCAGGACCAGGTTTGAACCCAGGACCTTTTTGCTGGGAGGTAACTGTGATACCACTGTCCCATCCAGCCTGATCTACTAAATACAGAGTCAGTATGAAGGATATTTGTTGGTTGGTAAGATGGTATTACTTTGCTTTCTTAGGATAAGGGATAAATATAAGCTCCAACAGACCTTCAGTGTTGATCCTGTTTATCTAAGACATGAAAATTCACTGGCAGCCACTGATTTCATGGTATGATAACATCACACCTTCACCAAACAAATTATCCCATATTATTACAAAATGTTCATTTCATTCAGTAACAGCAATAACAGTACTTGTCCTCTGCTGTTCAGCATTGGCAAATTCCGCTTAGCCGACGTTTTCGCTCTCTAAAACTCTGGTTTGTCATGCGCTCCTTTGGACTGAAGAAACTCCAGGCTCATATCAGACATGTAAGTGGCACCCAGTTCTCATCCTGCCAGTTATTTTAGGGGACAATCAGTTACTATGTTCTATCAATGGTTTATTTTTCATGTTGCTTTTAGGGAATTGAGATGGCAAAGCTCTTAGAGTCTCAAATACGAAGTGACCCAAATTTCGAAGTTCCTGCTGTGAGGCACCTTGGCCTGGTGGTCTTCTGCCTGAAAGTATGTAGCACAACTTTAAAGCAATTGGTAAATGGTTGTGTTAAAGCTGGCTTTATCTTTGTTAGGCAAACTATCTTTTACTGTCTAATCATTGCTGGCATGCATAAACTTCCCAGTCACACCTTGTTCAAAGGTAAGTTACTTGACTCGTTCTTATCAAGTGCAGGTGAATTGCATTCAAATGAGCTGAAACCTCAAAGTGATGCACCTGAAAATGTTTTACTTTTGTTCTGAAAGCGAGTGTTTTGGCCCTGCTATGTTCATGAATATCTTACGTCCTTTTCTTATTGTAGGGAGGAAATGCTTTAACCCAGGAGCTGTTGAGGAGACTGACCCGTGCAGGAACCATGTACCTCATCCCTGCCGACATTCACACCAAACGCATCATTCGATTTACGGTGACCTCACAGTTCACTGCTGCTGATGACATCCTTAAAGACTGGAGCATCATCTCCAAAACGGCCTCCACTCTTCTAGCTGAAATGCAGGGGCTAAACAATGCAGATCAATCCAACTCAGGGGAAGATGAAGTGATGGGAGCAGAAGAAAACCAGGACCCTGACTCAGACCGACTGTCTGGCGAGAAAGAGGACGCTGCAATCAGGCTGGACAAAGCTCAAGTGGAGCTGTGGATCGACAAGGCGTGGAATCGATCAAGGAGACCAATGCGTTCTCTTAGCTGCAACAGCGAGCCTCTGCCTTACACTTGCATAGGGCCACTGTCTGACTACGACTTTGATGCAAGGCCTTGTGTTAACGATGTGGAGGGTGCCCTCCCCACGGTGCCAACACCAGGAACCGGTCCAATGATTAACATTACAGAGATGCCTTCAAATCTGCTGGGCAAACAGGTACTGAAAAAGCTAACCAAGTTTTACAGTGTGCCCAGCTTCTGCAACCCGTGGGTACAGTGTGGTCGGCACCAGCTGTGCTGCCCCATGAAGGTTTCCCAGGCAGCTCAGAAACATTTGTCCTCCACCTGCATAAGGACAACCTGTATGTCTTCTTCTGCTATAGCCAACACTGCTCCCTCCCCTACTCCACTGGAAACTGCCTCTGCACCTAAACTCCTGCAATGATTCTGAAAGCAGTTTACATACACACACACACACATATACACTAACAGCTATTTAATGTTAAAGCAATGTACTGCTGTATGGGCTCTGATGGTACTGAACTTCAACTTTAAGATCACTATTTAATTATTTTTATTGATTTGGAATTACTTTTTTCATTTACAAACAATGATTTCAACATCTTTTCATAAAAAAATGATTTCAAACAACATTTTATCCCTTGAAATATTTTCGTGCACAATGTCCCAAACAGAAAGTAGCTGTCCCACACCTAAACTCTAAATGTGCTGGTCAATTAGTATTATTTGGCATCCCGTAGCAACTGAAACCTAAAAAAAATCAAATGTATTACTGATAATAAACATTGTACTCATTTAGAGCCTAACTCTTCCCTCTGCGATGGAGTTGAATATCTCCTGAGTCATGGGTACGTAGCCTTTGTTGTCCTCAAGGTAGAACAGAGGATCCGTGATGACAGCAGGGTTGAAGCCCTCCTCTGCCAGCTTTCTCTTCATTTGCTTAAAGGTCGCAGTCACTACAAGTGCATTCTGCAAGAGCCAAAGCATTTGTTACATAGTGGTTGAAAGACAGTGAAATTCCTGACTTCTGATGTGATCTTGAAATAAACCCAGCAGGACTGTCTCTACCTGTATGCGAATGAAGCGTGGCCTTGCATAACTGGGGAGGTGGTTTTTGACATGCTGATATGTGGCTTTGCTGTCAAAGTCCATGTTTTCCCACAGCTTTAGTGCTGCCATTCCAATTCTCCCTTCATTTCCTAAACAGACAAGGTCAAAGCACAAACAGAAATTTCACAACATGAGAATAACAGCTCCTTGTGTGTTTCATATTGTAACAAAGTAAATTAGCAGTTAGCAAATGCATCTTGTCTTGCTGTTATGGTTTTTTTTTTTTTTTTTTCTTCATTTGCAGGATTACATTTGTAGGATTATATGACTACAATTGCAAATGAACCACAATGTGAATAAAAGTATTAAAATTAACAGCATTACCAACTGGGTTGCTTCTTTTAGGAAATGGGTAATCTAACTGATTAATTTTTTATCGCGTTACAACACCAATGCTGTTACCGACAATTACATGGAGTGCATTACTGTAACTAATGTTATTAAGCTGTTCTAACCTCCAGCTCTCTTGTCCTGAAAGGAACTGCAAAGCCAGTCTCTTTTCTTTTTTGGGGGGCAGCTGCATGATAAGTGATGATAACTGGCTAAGCAAGTTCATGGTAAGCCAATCAGAGGTGGAGGCAGAGGTGTTCACACACAAACCACGAACCTACACACACACATACAAAAATGACTGAGTAACATGCAGCAATGGCAAGTCGAGATGATTCATAGATAGCGTTTACAAATTACTCTTAAGTGTATACTTTTGTGAGAAAGAAAATACTTGATGTCTTCTTATGTTGTGTGACAATTTGATTCATTTAATTTGCACTACAAAGAGTGTATATTTTTATTTATTTATGGTACATTGCTTAAGAAGCATAATTATTTAATTTTAGACTAATTGGGAGGCACGTTGGGGCCTGGTGAGGCTATAATAAATACCAAAAGTTATAAAACATCTATTGTGTTTTATTCTTCCACTGCTAACCAACATAGAAATAATAGCTACAATGTTTGGTGCCCCACAGCAACATTAACATTGCGTGGATTAGTGTACAATGTTTTTGTTGATAATTTATTATTTAAGGTTTCCATTTCATTCATTTCAAAATAAATAATATTCAGTTTTTAATACAAATAACTGAACAAAGTGTTACATTTAAAGGTTCATTAAGGTGAAAAGAATAATTTTTTTAATATTTATACATAAAAAAATCATAACACCATAGTTATTTTCTCTGGTAACTAGTTACTTTTTTGATGCTGTAACTCAGTTACTAACTGAGTGTTTTGTGAAGAAGTCACAAATATGCAGGTGACCTTGAAGATAGAGGGGGAAAGGTTTAACTGAGAGTATCTTCTCAGCCATGCAAGAGATAATTTAGTCGTTGCTAGGCAATATGATGCATCGTTAGCGTAATCTGTGTTGTATACTGGTATTTTTCTCTGTTCAAGGACCTCCTCCCCCATAACTCTGTGTTGGAGATTTTGCGCGCTGCTTGAATAAAGAGATACTGACTTCAAGATCCTTGTTGTAAGAGTGGCGACTCCTTTGCCACTACACTAACTCGCTTACTTTTTTTTTTTAACTAATTAGTAATGTGCCCAACACTGATAATGAATACCAGGCAGTGAAAGTATATAAATGTCAAGACATCTTATGACATCTACTGATTGTTATGTTTTACCTGGCACCTTCACGCCATAGACGTTAGCCTCCTCAATACAGTCCACCATTAGCAAATGATCAGCCACCTCAGTGGTTGCCACATTTTCTCCTTTCCATCTGCAAGATATGACACAGACAAACACAGTATCTGCAAAATTTTGCCATGATGTCCTCATTCAATACAAAGCACAAGCAAGTTTGTTAAAATTTTGACTCTTCTGCACCAATAATTCAATGATCCTTAATATTTAACCCTAACCCTTGAAATTAAATTGTCTAAATTGAACACTTTTAATGTTTCTCAATTCAAACGTAATATTCTCTTAAATATGGGTTCTAGCAGAGAAAATATTCTTATTTTCCATCTAGATGACTTCAAAAATAATGATGTCCCTTGTTGATAAAATCTGCAGGGATTCCACAAAGGCTAACCAGGTTCACATTTTGTCCTAACTCTGAAATCAATAATAATAACCATCTTTGAAACTGCTTCCAGATGTGAATGCAGAGTCATCATTAGTCTCTCAGCTTGCCATATTTGTGCAGTATGTTTGGTGCACACACCTGAAAGTGTCTCCAATGCGATCTTGGAAGAAGACGAATCCCTCATTGTCTATCATTAATAGGTCACCACTGTTAAAGTAGAGGTCTCCCTTCACAAAGACATCTCTCAACTTCTTTTTCTCTGTCTGCTGACTGTTCTTGGCATAGCCGCTGAATGGGGATCTTTTACTAATCTTTGAAATTAACAAACCGGTCTCTCCTGCGGGTACAATCATCAGGCACACAATTTGCATTAGTAAGGGCTAAAAGGGCAAGAGAGAGCCATATTTTCAGAGGAGATTGGGTTACCTTTTGAGACCTCGATACAAAATCCTCTGGGGTCTTGGACCGGCTCTTCTTTCTCTGTGTCGTACTTTATGAGGGCATATGAGCATCCCATCTGGAAAACAGTTCGAGGCGATGAAATGCAAGTTAAACCAAATGAATGTGAATATTATACCTCATAATTTTGTGAACATACTCATCACACTGTCATGAGGAAATCAACTTTTGTATCATCTAAATGTTTCTGATTATCCCGTCTTACACAAAACGGACCTTGTGGAGGAAATTTTCTTTGCCAATAGCTCCAACTTTCCCGATGTAGTTGATAAAGCCAATATTTCCTTCTGTCGCTCCGTAGCATTCTCGGATATCAATGTCTCCAAAACGCTGCAGGAAGTCAGCCCAGGTGTCGGCCCTGATCCCGTTACCCATGGCCAATCGGACTTTATGATCTTTGTCATTGTCTTCCTACAGGAGAGTGAAGTAGAGGTGACACATCACATTATATCTACTTGCACTTTAGAGTACAAACATTGGGTTTGACCACAGGCAGTAGCTGCCATGCAAATTTCCTGTTAAAGTAACCTAACCTAAAGTAACATAATTAATAACATATTTTTCGTGACACAATACTAAGTATAACCATATGTGATATTCTTGTAAGGTTTACCTTCGGTGTGTTGCAGAGGTAGCGCATGATTTCTCCAATGTACTGAATAACTGTCACATTATACTTTCTACAGTCATTCCAGAATTGAGAGGCTGAGAATTTCCCCTTTAAAATAACAGTGATGCCTATAAAATCAAGAGCAACGGGTTTCAGCAAAAGCTTTAGGACATTGAAATACAAACAGTGAGAATCATAGCCAACCAGCCTGTTACTCACGGTCAAATATGTGTTGGTTTAAACTTCAATAAACTCTCTTTAGTCATCAAGATTAAGCCTGGAAATGATTTGTAGTTTTAAGGTGCTTTTGTGCTGTTAAGTCTGTTTTTTGGGAAATACTGACACATTACCTTTTTCTATGGCCCCACAAAGACCCATCAAAAATCCAGCACTGTGGTAGAGAGGCAGGTTTAAGTAGAGGATGTCGTCTGAGCGTACGCCAACAATAGACTGAAAAAAAGAAGTCATCCATAGCCTTTCATGGTTGATTACAGCTGCTTTGGGAAGCCCTAAAAATAACAATGACATTAGAAACAGACATAGGATTAGTGCTACTGCTGTTGCTCAGGGCCTGCACTCTAGGAAAGCATACTGAGACTAAAGGTGGTCATATAAGACCACCAGAGGACCTGTGGTTCCTGAGGTATAGATGTACACTGCAGGACTCTTCAGGTGGACGTTCATCCTCAGCTGGGGAGACAGAGGCTCGTCGGAGGCCTGCTGAATTTTATCACTGAGGCCTTCAATGCCCTCCACGTTGCAGTCATTACTTAGGATGAACACCTGCACGCCCTGTTCCCTCAAGGTGGGCAACACCTCCTCTACGGCCTCATGAAACTCTGAAAGATACAGGCAAGATTCCCAGAAGTCATTGAGGTCAAGGCAGTAGCAATAAATCAGCAAAACAAGGAATTAGACTTTTGCTCAGAGTAGCTCTCAATAGCCTTCAAACTAGTTAGAGTTAGACTGATAGATCTGACAGAAGTGTCAGACTAGCTTTGAAAGTTTTTTTTTTAGCTTTTTTTCCATTGATAGTGTCCAACAGAGAGAGTTGTTGAACTTTCAGCTGGATATTAGTGCAAGTGTAAGGAAAATGCAAGGAAAAGAATCATTGGACCATGTGAGGGATACAGATCTAATATTAGTCATGAGATAATTTCATTCCTGTTCAAGTGTTAGGACAGGGTATCTGAAATTTAAGCAACTGGATAAATGACTTCGAGGGGAAAGGGTCAGAAAAGTCACTGTCACCTTTTCTTCATAACCAAACACCAGACAAAGAATTCATGCAGGAAAAACTGTAATTGTCTCATTTAGCAGGCAGTCGTAAGCACATGAACTTCAGTAAAGTCTCACTGCAGTACAAGGAGTTGGTGTAGGAAATAAGAGGAATGAAGTCCACTGAATGAGTGAATAAGTGATCAACATACAAGAGTGTGCAACCAAAGTGCGCCCTGAGTAATAACCAGACATGATGGGGCTAGCATGGTAATGTATTTGAGTCTTACCTGCGCCAGCTACCAGGACTTTGGCTTCACAGCAGGCGAAACAGTGCAGCAAAGACTTGGATCTGATGTTGTGGTTGAGCAGAGAAGCTGCGCATCCCAGCTTGGCCAGTGCCAGCCACAGCCACACGAAGTGCGGCTCGTTTCCCACGAACAGAGCCACCGTGTCGCCCTCCTGCAGCCGGCCGTGCGTCCTCAGGGCCCGGGCCACCTTGTTGCTCTGTCTGTCGGCCTCGCTGTAGGTGTAGGAGCTCTCCTCGAACACAATGAACTTCTTAAGTGGCTGCTTTGCCACTTGGTCCAAGAAAGCATCCAGGATACTGTAAAATGGCTTTTGCCTGCAGAATTTTCCCATGCGCAGGGCGATTTTAAGCACATTGATCGTATATTTTAGATCCTTGATAAAATAAGGATTTCTCGCGTAAAGCAAAAGTGTCAACCCGGCGAAAATGGTACATATGAGATAAGCAAACATCATGAAGAGAAATGTGTCAGGACAATCAGCGGCAGGAGTCCCTGAGGTTTCAACTGTCAACTCCAGATCACATGTACACAGACCTTTGGATTTCCTCCTCTTTCTACGACCGCAGGAGGACAATCTGAACTACCCCATCAGAATCATACTGTGAAAAAAACTCGCTGTGCACACATATAAAACTACCAGTGTTTTTTTTGTTTCTTTAGTTTGTTTTTTTTTAGGTAAAAATCAATCCATTTTTGGATACTGTCTGAGATCAAATGTTTGGTAATCAAAACAAGTGTTATCAGAACCACTGTTTTGTAAGGTAAAAAGACTAAATGATATGTAAAGCTGGTCAAGTCAGGCTGGCTCTCTCTCTCTCTCTCTCTCCCTCCCCCTTGCATGCACCAAAATACTACTGACCATGTTTCTCCTGCAATGCCTGCTGCTCCCATATTTCTATGGACTTCATACATTATCATATGTTCCTGCTTGCATCTGTGTTGAGTATCCCCTTCTCCTGTTCTCATCCCCCCCGCGTCTCTCTCTCTCTCTCTACCCAACCGGTCGAGGCAGATGGCCGCCCTCCCCGAGCCTGGTTCTGCCCGAGGTTTCTGCCTCTTAAAGGAAGTTTTTCCTTGCCACTGTCGCCAAGTGCTTGCTCATCGGGGGATCTGTTGGGTCTCTTTAAATCATTTTATAAAGAGTTTGGTCTAGACCTGCTCTATATGTAAAGTGCCTTGATGTAACTTTGTTATGATTTGGCGCTTTATAAATAAATCTGATTTGATTTGATTTGGCTCTCCCCGTGACCCGACCCCGGATAAGCGGATGAAGATGGATGGATGGATGGATTTGGCTCTCATGACTGGTCATACAGGCTCATTAAAACATAGATCAACGCCATCAACGTCAATCATTACATTTTTTTTTAAATCTTTGCTGCAGAGGGATCCAGATGAAATAAAACAGGGAAAAAAATCAGTCAAGGGAGGGGCAAAATCATTTGGCAACAGTCACAATAATGTGAATGATAAATAAT
Source organism: Remorina albescens (assembly GCA_034769265.1). NCBI lineage: Eukaryota > Metazoa > Chordata > Actinopteri > Carangiformes > Echeneidae > Remorina > Remorina albescens. The sequence continues at coordinate 8,871,534 of CM068479.1, forward strand.
CATTTTCATTTGGAGTATTTGATGATTATTATGTATATTTTAGACATGTTACTACTTTTCATGGCATGTGTCCCAGTGTACAGGGACAATGGAGTATAACACTGGACTGTTTTTAACATCAGTTTTGCGACCTGTACATATCTCATACTTAAGTACATTGTTTCACCACATTGAAGTTTACTATATAGCAAATTGGCTATTCCAACGTAAACCAGTTTTGATCTATTGTAATAATAACAGAAAGTATTACAACCATCCCTGGTGTCCCCCTGAATTTCAATTTTAAATGTAAAAACTTACAGGTAAGCATTATCAACCATGGTGCCCACAAAACACCCAACCTTTCCTCGCCATACACTGCTTAGACAGATACAATACTAAGATTCAATACTGCAGTTTCACAGAAACAACATCAACCTTCATCAGAATAAGAACAAAGTCGTCTTGCAAGTCACAGTCGATCAATTTAAATGCCATATTGTGACGTTATATTACATTGCGATAAGTTAACAGTGGGAGAAGACGGTACAATGGGGAATAAGCAAGTTACAAGTGGACATTTTACACTTTGGGTTGGTATGCCTTACTACAGGTATAGATGGCAAACTTGCTCTTTTTGTGTAATCAGGTGCGCTCCATGATGGATCAAACATTAGTACATCCATAAGTAACTTGATTGTTATTTTATTAATTAACTACCTTTCTTTCATTGCACTGTACTGTTTCCCCCAACCTTGGTTTTGTCTTGTACCTTGTTGGTATCTTGCAATAGTTTCTTTATTCCATAAGCAAAACTAGTTGAAACCATTCATGCAATACAAGCCATGTTATAAACTTTTGCTACAAATGATATGACTACAGACAACAGTGAAAAGTATCATCTACTTTTTTATACTGCTTTTTTTTTTACTGCTCATTTTCTGTTCAACCTCGGACCAAGGACAAGATGGGAAATAAAATATCTGTT